>OX392535.1:10000000-20000000 GCA_947623455.1 Mimachlamys varia
CCACTACACCCAAAGCCCCTTGTGATTTCATATTCCAGTGAAGGATTAAAGACTGAGCTGTATATGACGCCACAACTAATTCTTAATTGACCTCGGTACGGTTAGTCTTACGATCTAATTACTTTAGCTGTTCCTATAAACATCCTGAGATATTGAGATAAACTACTTCTTGTATTGTTCTGGTCACATATACGCTCATGTTGTTGTTTTTCAAAGTCATAAAATAATAATTAATATGCTTCCATATTTCGGAATATGATGAACTGCTTGGATCTGGAGTGCTCATCATTCAGAGAGATTTGGATGGAGTCTTCAAATATATGTGCGATGAAGATTAAATCTTGTTTATTGTTCTAACATAGATGATTCAGTATGTACTCTGCTCAATGTCATCATATTGGAATTTCTGAATGATGAAGGCGAAGCCGGTTATGTATAATTTACCCGTTTTCCATTGTAGTTATCCCCCGATAACCTAACCAAAATAGAAAGTTAATCCTTATATTTACAGTATCTTTCTGTGAAAAGTTCGTAACTATTTTGTTCATTATAGTCAAATCTTCGGACACAGATTTCATTTCAATACTAATAAACGTGGGAATGTTTCAATAAATGTAACAGCATGAAATTTGCAAGCTCCGCCTACGGTACTTGTTGGTGACGTCACACAATTGTGTTTCAAACTGTAGGATTTGCATAGCTCCGCCTACATGAATTGTTGTCGACGTCATAGAAATTTGTCACGTGTTTCACTACAGTTATGCAGTGATAATGATAGTCTGTTGAGTAATGGTTATCGAGTGAATGTCAGTGTAGACTGTAAACATATCAGAATATTTGTATGAAGTCTTGTGTCATTATATATCGGAATGTCTGTATCTTGTGTCATTATTTAAGGATTAACTTTTTTTTTTGTTTAGGTTATCGGGGGATAACTTCAATTGAAAACAGGTAAATTCAATAACCGGCGAAGCCGGTTATGTATAATTTACCCGTTTTCCATTGTAGTTATCCCCCGATAACCTAAACAAAATAGAAAATTAATCCTTATATTTACAGTATCTTTCTGTGAAAAGTTCGTAACTATTTTGTTCATTATAGTCAAATCTTCGGACACAGATTTCATTTCAAAAGCTAATAAACGTGGGAATGTTTCAATAAATGTAACAGCATGAAATTTGCAAGCTCCGCCTGCGTTAATTGTTGGTGACGTCACACAATTATGTTTCAAACTGTAGGATTTGCATAGCTCCGCCCACATGAATTGTTGTCGACGTCATAGAAATTTGTCACATGTTTCACTACAGTTATGCAGTGAAAATGATAGTCTGTTGAATAATGGTTATCGAGTGAATGTCAGTGTAGACTGTAAATATATCGGAATGTATGTATCTTGTGTCATTATATCGGAATGTATGTATCTTGTGTCATTATATCGGAATGTCTGTATCTTGTGTCATTATATCGGAATGTCTGTATCTTGTGTCAATATATCGGAATGTCTGTATCTTGTGTCAATATATCGGAATGTCTGTATCTTGTGTCATTATATCGGAATGTATATATCTTGTGTCATTATATCGGAATGTATGTATCTTGTGTCATAATATCGGAATGTATGTATCTTGTGTCATTATATCAGAATGCCTGTTTCTTGTGTCGTTATATCGGAATGTCTGTTTCTTATGTCATTATATCCGAATGCCTGTATCTTGTGTCATTATATCCGAATGCCTGTATCTTGTGTCATTATATCGGAATGTCTGTATCTTGTGTCATTATATCGGAATGTCTGTATCTTGTGTCATTATATCGGAATGCCTGTATCTTGTGTCGTTATATCGGAATGTCTGTTTCTTAAGTCATTATATCGGATGTCTGTATCTTGTGTCATTATATCGGAATGTCTGTTTCTTGTGTCGTTATATCGGAATGTCTGTTTCTTATGTCATTATATCCGAATGCCTGTATCTTGTGTCATTATATCGGATTGCCTGTATCTTGTGCAATTATATCGGGATGTCTGTTTCTTTTGTCATTTTATTTGACTGTTTTTTATGATTTCTTGTGTCATTATATCAGATTGTTTACATTTGCTCTCCATTGCCACTATATAACACTACCAAGGTCAGTTCCATGTTATGACACCATAACACTGGAGTGGTAATTATGACGTCATTGCTATTGTGACGCCAACATCTTAACATTGGAGATAGATTGCAGACACTGGCTGTTGGCTGTTCCATTTATTAGAAATCTACCTTAATTGTTTAGAACAAATGTACATTGTGAATATAGATTTAATACATTTATTATCAAAACACGGAACATGATTGCAGACAAATAATCATGCATGTAACGCGCTAATGCGCGTTGTTAATTTTGTTGCAATCCTGTTCCGGGTTATAGCACCACAACACTGAACAGAATACTGTTTAATGCTTAAATATTTACATTTGCTCTGCTTCCTTTCATTGTAATGCATTGTGAAAGAAAATGTTTTATATAACTGCAGCAATATTTGCTATTGTGACGTCATCAATCTCTACTGTGGTGTCATCAACTTCATTGTTGGATACACATGATTTGTGGTTAAACAAACTGTTCCATAAAGTAAATAAAGCATAATTATTCCATCAAATTGTAAGTATTGCTAATGCTGACGGATTCACATAATGCCCTACCGGGCTTTATAAGTTTGCCATCAGTCGTATTGTGTATTAAAGGACTGTAACAACATTTACTAAAGCATTCATTGCCTAAATAAGTGTATGAGTATTGTGTCATTTTATCATACTGTATGTATGATGACTCTTGTCATTATAACAGAATATTAATATGATAGCTTGTGTCATATATCAGACTGTATGTATGATGACTCTTGTCATTATTTCTGAATGTTAATATGCTAGCTTGTGTCATATTATCAGACTGTATGTATGATGACTCTTGTCATTATAACATAATATTAAAATATGATAGCCGGTGTCATAATATCAGACTGTATGTATCATGTCTTGTGTCATTACATTGGAATTTTAAGGTGCTCTAAATAATGAACTAAAAATATTATTTATTGAATAATTCTGTATTGGCCCAATTAATGGTCCTAGTCCTACTATATTAGATTTTAGCGAAGCCTAAGTCAAATGTAGCAGCCAAGTACCGACTTTTTCCTATACTGGCTGACCTTTTGCTATGTATTTCCCGGGGCCGATTTTTCTGTTTGCAACAATATCAATCTAACTAATTAATACGAGCAGTATATGTGTTTGGTACTTAAGTCATGGCTATAAGTTAATCCACCTGCGAAAAAGTGATTGCCCATACAATTACACGGATAATGGATTCTATCGAGTTTAACCTCTCAGCTGTACCAACAGAGCGCATGAGTTTTGTTACGAAACCTGACGAAGGCAAATCAAACAAATCCGTCAGGACGAAACGTTTAATTGGGTGCCAGGGGCTGTAATTATATTTTAAATTATCATTGTGTAAATTAGTACATATCGTACATACAAACATCCCGACCTGGGAAACAAACAATATTTTTTCAACAAAGAGCAAAAATGAAACTAGTGAGACGACTGGGGCGCAAACCCGAGACCTCTAGGTTATGGAGCCAGGACGTTACCACCAATATTGTTATACAAGGTTGTGTCTCCAAGTAACAGTATGGATTAGTAACACATGCAAATATTGGTAAATAGAGCAAGCAACAAGTTAAGCATTTGTAACTTGCTACTTGGGATTAGAGATAGATATAGGTCTGTTTGGTATTTTATCAAAACGCTGTGACAATAAGCCCGGGGAGGGTCTCAGAGAGCGGTGAAGAGAGTTTTATCCATGGATAGCTGTGCTATGTCTAAGCAGCTATATAGAACTATGTGTACAGTGGTAGGTTTGATACAGCTTAAGAAACTGAGGTGGAAGATTTGAGACTCTGACAAGAAGATCTGAGACATAACGCAATGGAGTTCCGCTTCTCTATTTTATGGTATTTACATGTCGCACTTGCTATAATAGGGCTTGCTCTCAATATCGAGATTTTCGTGATAGATGTCGACTGCTAACAAACAAGCAACATAGGGATTCGAGAGATGCAGGTTGATCAGAACAATGAGCAACGTTATGGGTGTCATCGTTGGATTTTTGAGAAATATGTTGTACGTTTGAGTGACATGAAGACGTTTTTCAGTATGCTGATTAGTGTACTTACTTGTTGTGATTGAGAATGATGACTCATTTTGAGGATTGATGCTGACTTTGATGTGACCAAGATTTACATGGCGGGTGTCGTCGATAAAGCAGGAGCTCGATGCGCTTACTCTTCTGGAACACATTGTCTTATTATCTTGTACTTTTACAAGGGTCTCCATGTGGATCTTTCCTTTTCTGTAGTTTGCCCCTAGTTTTGAGCTCGGATTATAGTTTTGTTGACAATTCGGTATCCTCTACTTTTATCGTATTTCTGTACATTGAATAAAACTTGTTACAGTGTGTAAATGTACTTGTGGTGTGACTTTTACCACCTAGACCGTGGTTACGGCTACTGTGTAACAATAGATAATAAAAAAATCGTAATAAAGATAAATAAATAAATAGTGTTTCTTAAGTGATCAGACACGAATCAAATCTGATTAAACGCTATAATGAGAATTTGACATAAAAAAGTCAGTCCAGCAAAGATTTTTGAATATCATATAATATTACATTAAATTAAAATCAATTCATATATGTCGCTATCATAGCTTAATGTATACAATGCGACGTCATGATATAATGATGTCATATACAGAATTATGATGACGTTACAATTATTGTTTATCATATAACAATTCACACTGAAAGCATGATTTTACTCACGTGATAACACTGTCCATGCACCAAATAGCCAGACGTTACTCATTACTGTTATGACATGTAACCAAACAAACTATGTGGAAATCTGAGCTTCAACATTTGAAAGCTCATGTTTGGAAACAAATGTATACCCCTCATTTAAACATCACTAATACCGTACTGGTTTTTACTGTGAGTGTTCCTTTTCAACAGTATAGTATATTCTGAATTCAATGTCAGAACATTGTTTTTACCACTGGAAGTTTCGTAGTTTGCACGTATGCAACAGAGTAACAAATCGGCGAAATGACGCCTGAAGTTTTGACTGAAGATACAGTAAAGGATTGGATTAGCTGCTGAGTTCACGTAGGCTAGAATAGTGACGAACACCAGGTAAACCCAGGTGTCCTGGAAGGATGAGCGCCAGAAGGTGTTGTACACCAGGAGAATCTGATGAGGGGAATAGCTGAGGAAATATATGAGGACACTTGCAATCAGCATCTTCACCACAGCTCTCCGTCGTTTAAGGGCGTCGGATAAACGCTTGTGATCAACGTTCTGTCGACCGTTGCCGTGAAGCTCCTCTACTCCCATGAAAAGCGTTTTGCCGATCACGATGTAACAAATCACCTGAATGATAAGTGGGAGAAAGTAAAAGAGCGCCGCCTCTACGTATTTGTAGAGCAGGTAACTGCTGATGCCGTGTCCTGGGAGTATGATCTGACAGAACTGCACGGTGTCGTGGTAACGGTAACTGGATATCACTTGATTGAACATTAAAGTTGGACTTCCACATCCGATAGAGAGCGTCCATATGACCACAATGACAATCAGGGTGTGTCGCCGAGTGCACATCAGATGGGCTTTTATCGGAAAGATTATTGCTATGTACCTGAAACAAACAAATCAAGATTTGTTATAAAACATCACGATGGCATATCAAGTTTGCAACACAATATATATAGTGTGATTCAAGTTATATTCATTATAGCATGTAGGATGAGGCAAGAGTAAGAGAGTCCGCTATATATTGAGGAAATGGACTGCACTATCAATAGAATCTTCTTATCAGCTGCTCGATCTCTACTTTAACTATGGCCAACATGGACATGTTTCTACTAAGCTACATTATAAACGTGACGATTTCTATTTTTCGATCATGATATATCCCTTTCTTGAATTAACATTACTAGTGTGTATACGGAGTTCTGCTTTTCCTTCTAATGATGTGTATATGTCGCCATTGATTCGTTATTATAATAAACTTACGGCACAGGGATTTGAGAGATGCAGGTCGATGGCGACTATGGGCAAGTTTTATGGCCGCAATCTTGATCTCATCGAGAAATATTTTGTATCTTTGTGTGATATGAAGATGGGTGTTTTTGAGTTTGCTTATTAGTGGGCTTACTTGATGTGATGACAATCGGTTCTCATTTTGATCTCTTCTTAAACTACGACCAACATTGACAGCTTACTACATTTTCGTGAAAGATCTCGGCTGCTGACAAACTTACTACACTGGGATTCGAGGGATGTAGGTTGATTAGGAAAATAAATTAAAGAATACCGAAGGGTCAATAAATTAATTATCCGAACTCAAAATCGATTAAACCAGGGGCAAAAACTGAACAAAGGAAAGATTTACATGGAGACTCTTGTAAATGTACAAAAGAATAAGACCAGGTATTCTGGAAGAGTAAACGTCTTCTGCTTCATCGACGACACCCGCCATGTAAATATGTGTCACATCCAAGTAAACATTACTTTCTCAATATGAGAACCGAGTATCATTTTAAATCACAACAAGAAAACAAACTAATGAGCATACTCAAACACCTTCATTTGCATATCGCTTAAAGATACAGAATATTTGTCAATGGGACAAAGATGTAGACCTTAAAACTTGCCCATCGTTCTGATGAACCTGCATCTCTCGAATCCTTGTGTTGAAAGTGTGGTACATGTATATAGCATACAATAATTCATCCATTAATATAATAATGAGTTGAGTTATATCTTAATCAATAGAAATACAAGTTAAAAAATGGAAGGGAAACAACTATATAACACTGTAACCTGGCATTCCTTGCATGTTAGACGGTTTTTGTAATGCAGTAGATAACTCGAGGCAAAACTACCGGGATGTGGAAACGTGCAAACTTTATTTCATAAAAAGAAGATAATTTGAGATGCGCTGGCGGAGTTACGAAAAGGGCAAAAGAATAGAAATCAACGGCATTTCTCTAACTGAATATCAATGAGTTTGTTCATGTAAGACATATATTCTATACCTTCCTCAATGAGTTCGCTCATGTATGACATATATTCTATACGTCCCTTATGGGGTATGATATACGATGTAATACGATTTTGTTCCAAATTCACTTTTAAATTTGAGATTTTAATAGTCAATTAAAGGAACAAAAAATGTTTTCATTCTAAAGACATAGCCGAAAGAATGAATCAGTGTGGTGTTTATTCTGAAATAAGATGGAGATTTTTAACAGGTTGATTAAGTCAATTTGGAAAACTTTTTTTTATAGTTACTTTTGTTTAATACTTAATACATGATTCTCCCTGACGTCGTCCTTTCGGGCGTGTAATTATTGTAATCTAGCTATTTTCACGAAGAAAATTATCTAATTTCTGTGCTACTCTTATCGTAATTTGTTAATGAAATTTTCACGTTGAATTGACGCGATCCTGCTGGAATGATCGTTTTAAACTTAATGCAATCATTCCCCTTTTCTACAGCTCCAGGATACACAAGACGGAAGAAACGACAGGGCCTCGTTTTCGGTTCCAGTGTCAAATCGCAGAAGCAATGACGGACGTGTATGATTGACCGTGGGCTTTGCGTGCGTTGCCATTTCCTAACTCTGTCTGACAACGAATGATACAATGGTAGGTCTCAGGGGACAGACGCTACTGGTTTGTAATTATTGTTATTCACTATAGGTTAATTTCGCCAAGTGCTACACTCTGAAGCTTGTCCGCTGTCGATTCTGATGGAGATGTCTTCCCCCGTCATAGCAATTTTCCTTATCGCTGACCAAGGGCAGTACATTAACAATCAAAGTGCGACAGACGCGCTCCGTTTGTGAGAATATATCTAATAAATTTCAATAGAAGGTTTTCCTTCCTTACGCGTCAGAATTGACTGGAGATCTACTCCAGCACCTGGGTCTATCTACGTGGAATAGGCAGTAGTGGTTAACTCTTTCCTATTGTGATTCAGTATCTCAGAAGAGCTGCCGTCTGTTTATCAAGTTAACCGTATCTATAATACCATTTAAGTCCTAATATCATTCAACTGGCTCCGAGTTATTGATTCACGTGTAATATGTATGAATCCTTTGTCACTGATATGTTTCATTGCGTTTTCCGTTATAGTGTTCGTGAAAAGTGAATAAAAAACTCAACAAATAAATGGATACCACTGTGTTTACAGTGAGTGCCGCGAAATATTAAATATTAATGAAACATTTTTTCACAGTTCATATGGTCAAGTGAGACCGGTATTTTGAATGAACAATTAAGAAAGATTCGCAAAATGCAAAAATAATTGGAAGGTTTTTATTCAGACCTTGTAAGTCCCGCATACTGCCTCAACGTCGCCCACCATGTAAATATAGCAAGTTCAATGTGAAGGCGTTTAAAAGAGAAATGAACCCGAATACCAATGTACATGTAAATACAATTATAAAATCGTACAACTGTAATCACTACATGTACATGTAAGTACTATATAAAACCGTAACTGTAGACATGTACTTGGTATGCACAGAATTATTAGAGGATGAAGAGTTATAACAGCACATTTACAGTAGATTTAAAGAAGCCTTTCCTTTGTTAACAGTGCATGTGTATTTCCAAAGAGTGATCAATTATTCTTCTTCCTATATGGAATGACATAGCATGGCATCCGCATACCAAATGATTCCGGGACTTAATAACTACTGGGAATTGCACTGAATGAATATGAATGATGAATTAATGAAATTCACTTTAACGTTTCTTTCAATATCGTACGTTTCCTTATTTACATCTCAAAATAAATCATGCTTTCATCAAATGGCAAATTTGAAATCCTCGCTATCAAGTGCACTCTTTCCATTGATCCAATTTTAACAAAGACGTGCCAATCCGTTTTGTACTCCTGACAGATTGATTGGGAAATAGAAGCTATCTCTGATTACATTTGCTATCAAATTATAATTGCAGAATGCGACGGTTTTTTTAAAGACACACATCTACTAACGTATAGTCACTGGGTGTTTCACGAATTTGATTGATGCGCTGTATTCATACCAAGGAGCACGTCATAAAAGATGCAAATATATTTCGATAAGAAATAACTTATTCGCATTACAGTCTTGACCAACGGTTTGTCTGTTCTTACTTATATTGTTAGCTTAGCGAACTGACTTAGGTTCCATGGCGATCTGTCCGATCATAACCCAATAACAGTCTTCTAGACTGAAGGTCCCTCTGTGCTGACTAATGGCCTTATATAGCCATACAGTTCCCCTTTCATTAAGTTTGAATGATTGCTTTGTTGCTGAAGATTATGTTGGCTTACTTCTACTAAATCTCCTAAGCGCTAATATGCATAGAAATGATCAGTGTCAGACTTATACAGTAACGTGACTATCATACTTATTCGTTAAACGGTTACATATCTCAAAAATAATGTTCCGAGAGATCATCAAGGTTACACATCCTACGAAACAACCCGAGAGAACATCAAGGGTACATTGTATAAATTCTACGAAAACCCCCAAAACGCCTATGTTTATACATATAAGTCTTATGTAAGACCCCGAGAGAACATTATGATAACAAATCCTACATAATAACCTGAGAAAACATTATGTTTATAAAGCCTACGATAAAGCCCGAGAGAACATTATATTTATAAAGCCTATGATAGAACCCGAGAGATCATCAAGGTTACACATACTACGAAACAACCCGAGAGTATAAATTCTACGAAAGAACCCGAAGGAACATCATGTTTATATATTCTGCGTAATAACCCGAGAGAACATTTTGTTTATAAAGTCAACGATAAATCCGAGGGAACATCATGTTTATTCATTCTACGTAATAACCCGAGAGAACATCATGTTTATTAATTATACGTAATAACCCGAGAGAACATCATGTTTATTATTTCTACGTACAAATTTACTTACCCGAGAGAAGATCATGTTAATAAAGCCTACGATAGAATTCGAGGGAACATCATGGTTATAAATTCTACGACAGAATTCGAGGGAACATCATGTTTATAATTACTACGATAGAATCCGAGAGAACTTTATGTTTTTAAAGCTTATGGTAAAGCCCGAGAGAACATCATGTTTATAAAGTCTACAATGGAACCCGAGAGAACATCATGTTTACGAATTCTACTTGAGAACCCGAGAGAACATTATGTTTACAAATGCTACGTAATAACCCGAGGAAACATTGTGTTGATAAAGCCCACGATAGAATCGAGGGTCATTCATGTTTATAAATACTACGTAAGACTCCGAGAGAGTATGATGTTTATAAAGCCTTACGATAAAGCCAGAGATAGCATTATGTTTATAAAGCCTACGATAAAGCCCGTGAAAACATTATGTTTATAAGACATACAATAGAACCCGAGAGAACATGATGTTAATAAATAGTACGTAAGACCACGAGAAAACTTTATCTTTATAAAGCCCACGATAGAATCCGTGAGAACATAATAAGTTTATAAAGCTTCCATTATAACATATGCTACACCTTCATTATAAAATCTGGAGACGCTGAATTGATCAAAATGTCTGTGTATTCAAAAAGTTCAGCGAATCCAATAAGAGCAATCGAAATGTCAGAAGGGCCTTTCAAAATAATAATTAAGTGAAAGGAATTCTATCTGTTTTTAACTAAATTTTCTTTCTAACAATTATCTATCATAATATCACGAGAAAGGACGGAATTCGACTACAATGCTATTTTCTGGTGCTGCGGCTTGGCATAATGCCATCAACACAAAGGTTGATTTGGAATTATTCTGCACAACTTGAATTTGCATTAATATTTTTAATCACTTTTGGTTAACCATTCCTCTTACTAAAACTTAATAGCATCACAAAAGTTATCGTTTCAATTTTATCGACGACTGGCAAGCGTTCAAACTATACTTTCTTTGTTGCGCAACGTCTTTGTATAGACAATGTAATATAAAGTCTGTAAAGTGGGTATCAACTGTTCCAACATCCTGTTGTAAGGAAGTCACTTTATCAAGACGTCACCAACAGCCAAAGGAAGTTAGATAATGTCCTATAAAGCCCACATTATTGTTGACCTTGGTAGAATTACATTGTACATGTTTGATAGCTTGGACGAACGAACTCAGCTCCTGACTTATCTCGTTTTATTCTTTCGAGAATAAATTGATACAAATGATGTTGAACAAATAAATAAGATACTAGCCATATAATTTAATTTCAGCTTCATCTTTACCGAAAATGTTTCGTTGTGTTATACCAAAAACAAACTAATTACTTTTTAATCATTTTTGAGACACTGCAACATTTTCTTTATCACCACATTTGTATTTACATTACTAAGTATTAAACTGTTCATTCGTTTATTAGATAACTACACTTTATATTGGTGGTGTAATTTCAAGACTGTCAATTTCAGAGTCTCCATCTTCCTACCACCATGGATGTACCACAGCTGTTGTGTGTTTTCCTCTGTCATATCTTACAAGTAAGGATGACATAGAGAGGGATGCACCCTCTCATCCTTTATAATACATGTATGTACCAAGGTTGTCTATAAGAGAAAGTTCAATCAACGCTTAGGACTCTTTATTCTTGGCTGAACGTTTCAGTGATGGTTTTGAACGAAATGCATCTCTTTCAACCCGTTTCTTTAGTGTTTTGTGTGCATCCGAATATATTTAAAACATAAATATTCAATAAAGTTATCATCATTAATGTATAAACCATGTCTATACAGTGGTCTATTTACATTGAGAAAATAAGTTCAGGTGTTCCGGAAGAGTAAGTGTCTTCTGCTTCATCGACGACACCGGCTATGTAAATCTTGGTCACATCAAAGTAAACACAAAGTCCTCAAAATGAGGACCGAGTCATCATTGTCAATCACAACATGTAAACCCACTTATGAGCATACGTACGGAAACGTGTGAAGAGCGTGTTCTATTACTGTTTGTGTTAACACTTAGTATACGCTGTTGACGATACATTCCTGATTCATTGAAAAACTGATAACAAAATTCTCCTTTCAAGCGCTAAATAATTGGTTTTAGCTGATTACAAGATTTCATTCGAAGCGATATGTTTATTATGTCGATGTTACTTTCCACTCCCACGCCTTTCCCGAGTCCTCTGGTGAACAGAAGCCAAACTATGTAAATACATGCATTCAAAAGCAAGAAATGTTTTGGTATTGGTTTCTTTGCATACACTTTTCTACAGATAATTTGTGTTTATTTTTTTCGGTTTTCTTTGTTTGTTGGTTTGGTTAAATATTGATATAATGAAAAGTTCAACAACAACTGTTTCTGAAGCCATTGTTAAGTTTGATCATCCCATCAGTTCGTGTTATTGGTGAACTTAAAGCATACCGAACAGTTACACCCCCATTTTCATGTCGCGCTGGTCAGGTCATTGATAATGTCCGTATCTGTTAGTTAATTAACAAACAGCAAGTCTACACATACATCAGATATTACGAGACATGTGCATGCACTGATAGCGAACATATATCATCAAAAACAATAAATAACAAAGATACGAAATAACTAAACACCATCATTGATTTTTGCTATTCTGTGTTTTCGTTTTGTCGCAATGCCGTATACGACAAGATATGACAATTGCAACGTTTTTGCCTTTTGGTACGAAAGGAAGGGAAAGCACATTTGTATGAAGGCAAAGAAAAGAAACAAAAGACACCTTTGTAGGGTAAGAAAACAAGGAAAGACATTTTTTATGAAGTGTAATAAAGAAAGCAAACGGCACTTTGTATTTAGGGTCAGAAAGGAAGCAGAGATACTTCGTATTCAGGGTCAGAAAGGAAGCAGAGACACTTCGTATGCGGTTAAGAAAGGAGACAAAAGATACTTCGCATGCAGGACCAGAAAGGAAGCAAAGACACTTTTTCATTAAATGTGTAAGAAAGGAAGCAAACGGCACTTCGTATTCAGGGTCAGAAAGGAAGCGAATACAACTTCGTACTCAGGGCAATAATGGGAGAATGAACCGATGGAATCATAAAAACTTGGTTAAGACCTCTCCGTTTTCTGCATAAGAAGCTAGAAGGACGCCAATTATCACATCCTTTTCTTTCAACACCGATTTAAAGTATGGTAAGTCTATTCCATTCGTCTCGTTACTGAAGGTAAATCAGTTAATGGACATTTAAACAAAGGTTAATATGTTTTGTCGTTGTGATATATGGTGCCATTGAATGTTAAATGTGTTTGACTTTAAACACCGGTACATGTAACTCCCAAATAGACGCTCCTTCGCCTTACACATGACATGAAGGACTCTGATGGTTGACTATCAGTCAACGAGACTGCACTGCAGCTGAAATATAGCTTGGCTTAGTTTAGAATACATCAACACCAATCGTTTTTCAAGAAACCGGTAGTGACTCCCTCTGTTTAGCCACATTGGAAATCGCGGACATCGGTTCTTACTCCTCTGACTATAGTACCATAAATGAGTCACAGAGGACAACTTAACCGAACGTTCACCGACATGTTAACACCTACACCGTGTAATCGACTTACTATAATTTAAATCGGTGATGAAAAGAAAATGATGTGATAATTGGCGTCCTTCTAGCTTCTTATGCGGAAAACGGAGAGATCTTAGTCACGTGATCCAATTCTGCTTATTCTTCCATTATTTGCTGTATTGACAAAGGAAATGTTATATAGATTTTCAGTATATCTATCTTACGTTTTGTACTGGACTTAAAACTGTTGCTTGGGTGGTCCTGATTAGTTTTTATTACCGTTTATATTCAGTTAAACTTAGTGGCTATTGATACTGTTATTTTTAGGTGAACCTGACTGATATTACTTACTGTTATTATTTGGGCAAACCTAATTTGTATTGATTACTTTTATTATTCAGGTAAACCTGATTGCTATTAATTACTGTTATTATCCAGGTAAACTTTATTTGTATTGATTACTGTTATTATCCAGGTAAACTTTATTTCTATTGATTACTGTTATTATTCAGGTAAACTTTATTTGTATTGATTACATATAAATTCTAGTTCAGGTTAACCTGATTGGTATTGACTGATATTAATAACCTCTTCTTCGTTGTTATTGTCCATGCAGGAACCCTGGTTGTCATATTTTACGATGACATCCTCAGATGTTGATTAAATGATAATTCTCCAGTTCACATCTGATGGCGTCATTCGAACAGGAAAAACACATTATCAAATAACCAATTTAATTCACAGCATGACGGCTTGTCACCCGTGATGAAGGAGGAACAGGGGCTAAGGCCTGACATTAATGAACATTTCGTTAATTGACTGGTTATTACTATCAGTGTTCTAAAGTTTTATGCAGTTAGGGCTATTCGGTTATCAGAAGGAATGCATATACCAGTGTCATTTTGTACTCTTATCAGACATTTTAAGTACCAGACAATATATGTACAGTGTAACATATAGCCATTATGTCTACATTTGTTCTCCATAGATACGATGTTACGTAAAGTCAGCTTGATATCGCTGACCTCTACTAGATATATGTAGATAGCCAAGCACTTGATATATGTAGAATTGGCTCAATATCTTGTCTGCGATCTTCCATCAGACCGATGTAAGAAGCCTAGAATACTCCCGCTAGCAGCTTTTAAACTACCCCGAATGTAACATGGAATTGTTTATCACCATTGCTTTTTGAAAAACTTGATATACTAATAGTAGTTTCCAGACACCCGAAGGCTCAATCAGTAAACGAAAGTCCAATGAAAAAAAAATGAAAATCGATAATTTCTCATCAACGCACTTGAAAAATACATCGCGTAAGAGGGTAATTAGTTGTCCATTTGAACTTTGTCACACAATGTTAAGATCTACAAGGTATTTTTTATCAAGTAGATGATGTGTATAATAAGGTGCCATTGATTTCCGATCAAACGTCAATCAGCTGGAAGATGACATCATTGCTACCGTTCATGCTTGTATATTATTTGCCTTTGAACATTGTTGTCAACCATTACACACACTAGGTAGGGTAAATGCACTCTATTGTAAATATAAGGAGTGTAGAAACTCGTAGCTTCCAAATCGGCATTTCTCGTCACGGCGACGACGTAACGTGTGTGACTGGTCTTGATATGTAAATATTGGACACGGATCAAGAGAAACTACGTACATGTACCAATGTACATTCACCAATATCAGTGAACTGAGAGAATGGTACTGTGGGTTTACCACAGTATGCAACGCTAAATGTACACACACACTTTCAATAAGGAAGGTTTCCCTTCCTAGGATCTCCTCTGTGGTCTTGTCGATAAAAAGTGGATTTTACATCCAGTACGTACTGACGCTAACAGTAATGAAAACCATGCATAGATGGATTCACCAATCGTTGATTGATCAATTAATATAGATACAGTCAAACCTCGATTAATCGAACTTCGATGATTCGAATTTCCCAAGGGGCCGAACTTTTTTCACTATATAACACTTTTATTTTCCTTTTATGAATCGAACTTCTATGAATCGAATTTTTCGCTGTATCGAAGTTTTACATGTAATCTGACCCGTTCGTTATGAAAATATTGAAAAGTAAAACTAATAAATCAAAGTGAAAATTTTACCTGCTTTGAAAATTATGTTGACAAATAAAAACATCTTACAGGATTACCACGCCACAAATTGTATGATACTATTCTTTATAAATGTGAATCTACAATGTTTTAGCCTGCATTACGTTACACTAGCACCGCATCGGTTGTTCTTATATACAGTACATACATACATACATGTATACATGTCGATGTTCGATGTTCAATATTCATGAGTCGAAGTCCCGATGTTTCGAAGTTTTCACGACGGTCCCGCTCGAAACCATGAAAACATAAACAAAAGATAGCTTAACGTCATTACACTAGTAAATTAAAATCAATTAAGACAGGGTCAGTTTACATACTCGGAATCCACTCCAATGTGTAAAAGCAGCATGTATAACGTCATAAACACCCAAGAACGAAGTATACAGTTATCTATTTATCACACGCAATCTGTCAACATATGAACGAAACAGCTATATAACACAGGACAGTTTCAGTAATATAAGTATGTTACAAGAATCACGAACGGTCAGGACAAAGCTGTTTCAGCTAAGCTAATACACTTTTTAAGGGATATCCATTAATCGGAAACATTTAAATCAATATAAGTGTTGTCTGACAAATAAATAGCATCTGTCAGAGTACAGCAACAACAGGTGCAGAGATATTCGAGTCTAAAGAGCAAGGACCAGCTGGATGCGACACTTCCAGTGTGTTTGGCTGTTTTATCCAGCAGGGGGCGACACTTTCAGTGGGTTCGGCTGTTGTATCCAGCAGGGTGCGAATCTCCATGTGGCGTTGGCCGTGTTTAACCAGTTCCTGGACTTTGAAGTTGAACAATAAGATTGTTGATAATAGCAAAATATGATATTGCCTCCAGGTTGAACTCTGTTCTCCGCGAATCACAAACGTTAACCTAGTCGTTGCATTCACGTCAACTATAGATGTGTTAATTACACGCTAAATAAGTCCTTCCTTATTTATATTGGATATCTAAACTCCACAAGGATCCCAATATGCACGTTTTATCGCTGGCTCTTCTCATTGCTCAACTAAGCCATTATCGAAACTACAATTCTTAGCAATGTTAAATCAGGGCTTCAGTCTTAATTATAATGATAATTAACTTTATTTATTGAACATGTTCAGTCAAAGACTAATCTGATACATAGTCCTCAAAGTCATATTGTGACACTGTATACTCCAAGAGTGGCATTAACGGGATGTGGATTTTGAAAAACTCGCTAAAGATCTTCTGATCAGTCTTAAGCACCCCGCTATTCAGAAATGTTTCGTCTATCACAATATTTGAGTTTTCCACCATATACACTACCATACCAGATACCAAACTGGAACAACGTCTTCGGTCATTCGTTATGAGAGTTTGATTTTCTTAAAAAGGTGGGCGTGATACAGTTGTGAGCTCTATTGAAACATACTTCGTGAAAAACACAATAAAAGCTAGAATTTGTCGAGGGTCTTATCAGGACGGGTAACAAAAACCTTGCCAAATACGACGATGTGTTGTCTATAAACAACAAAACGTTTACTTACCTTGTCAATTATGTATACCCTTCTGAACTTGAATTTATGGTCACAACATACTCTTCTACATAAGCTTGTTACCTTGATCTTTACTTAAAGTATGGCCAACACGGGCAGATTACTTCTAAGC
Source organism: Mimachlamys varia (assembly GCA_947623455.1). NCBI lineage: Eukaryota > Metazoa > Mollusca > Bivalvia > Pectinida > Pectinidae > Mimachlamys > Mimachlamys varia. The sequence goes on from OX392535.1 coordinate 10,017,374, forward strand.
TGTACGATAAACGTGACGATTTCGATTTTCTGATTATGAACTTTCCTTTTCTTGATAGAAACATCCCTGTCGTGTTTACATGCCACAATTGATTCCTTATTCTAGGGCTTGCTCTGAATGTCGAGATGTTGTGAAAGATGGCGGCTGCTAAAAAAATAACTTACGACACAGGGATTCGAGAGATATTGGTCGATACAGACTTTTAGTTTTATGGTCACGATCTTTGTCTCATTGAGCAATTTCTTTAAATCATTGTATTAATAATACAAGACCAACAGATGGTAGAATAGCGGTTAATACATTGTATGTTTATCATTTGGATGTCTTCATTGATAGAAATAGATGGCGTGATCAACTGTCTGCATCATGATTCTACCTCCAACACTATGTGTAGTTAAGACTTGCTTAACCCATGAAGCAAAGAGCGAGGTCTGGATTTTTAGAAACTTAAGAGATATTGTTAATATATATAATTATCAAAGAATATTACTTCAGATTTATTTTTTGTTTCATTTACGAAATAAAAATGACGGAGGGGGGATCTTTGTGATTTATGTAATTAATACGAATTTAATACGTAATGCTTTTCTTATGCATGTAATTGTAGGTTACACATTGTATCTCACATAAAATAGTATTTTATTAGCAGCATTTTTGAAACAAGCCATCTCGACTTATAAATATAATTCCGGTTGCCTAAGATGTAACATCAAAGTGGTCATCATATAAAAGGAAACCTTAAATCCATATGGTCGATCAGCTGACCCTTAATATTTTAAAGCTTATTTTGGGAATCCACTACACCACCTGCCGTCAGACAGGTTTCGAATTGTTTTTTTTATAAAACAACGATATTAGCCCTTAATTTGTCTCATTGCTTCAAATTAGTATTCATCTTAAACTTAAATAATTGATTCTATGAAATAAAACAATCTTCTTCGATAAGAATTATCTTATCCATTTTTATGACTTTTTTTTGTTCTCTATTTTTTATTTGAAATAACAATCATGAGTTAGTAACACTAAGAGCAAATTGTCACGACTGGTCAATACAAAAAACATGTCTGTCAGAACAAAATGCACTCGGTTATGGTGACTTCGTTTTATCACGAAGGTCGCATATAGTCTCAATCATGTATCCTTAGAAAGCAATGTTGCAAGATTGTCTGACAAGAGAGGACAACATCAGAGATGCTTCCGTAAAGAAGGGAAAGTTCATGAATTGAAAATTGAAATTGAAAATGATGTCCTGTCTATCACAAAGCTTAAAGTATGCATCTCTGTTGGCAATGCTAAGATTCAAGATTGTTAAGCGTGCTTGAATTCAAGCTCATGACGAGATTTAAGATCATCGTAATCCTTTAATAATGTATTAACTTTCGACAATACACATGATTACGAAACTGAAGGACAAACGACACGAACTAAGCTCGTGTCTTTTGTAAGTTAAAAAAATGATAAACTTCGATGAAATAAATTCCATATCCAACAACCACGCATTGTGTAACCTCTATAACTCATCAAGGGGAATCATTCGATTGTACGTAACTCTAGTTCGTGAAATCAATACTATTTATCCGCTGATTGAATATTTCCTCTTCAATACTTCTTGCATATTACATGCATTCAGGTGCTTTACGTCGGCGACTCTAGCTGGTTATTGGTGTAATCTAGAGGCTATTTACGTCGGCGACTCTAGCTGGTTATTGGTGTAATCTAGAGGCTATTTACGTCGGCGACTCTAGCTGGTTATTGGTGTAATCTAGAGGCTATTTACGTCGGCGACTCTAGCTGGTTATTGGTGTAATCTAGAGGCTATTTACGTCGGCGACTCTAGCTGGTTATTGGTGTAATCTAGAGGCTATTTACGTCGGCGACTCTAGCTGGTTATTGGTGTAATCTAGAGGCTATTTACGTCGGCGACTCTAGCTGGTTATTGGTGTAATCTAGAGGCTATTTACGTCGGCGACTCTAGCTGGTTATTGGTGTAATCTAGAGGCTATTTACGTCGGCGACTCTAGCTGGTTATTGGTGTAATCTAGAGGCTATTTACGTCGGCGACTCTAGCTGGTTATTGGTGTAATCTAGAGGCTATTTACGTCGGCGACTCTAGCTGGTTATTGGTGTAATCTAGAGGCTATTTACGTCGGCGACTCTAGCTGGTTATTGGTGTAATCTAGAGGCTATTTACGTCGGCGACTCTAGCTGGTTATTGGTGTAATCTAGAGGCTATTTACGTCGGCGACTCTAGCTGGTTATTGGTGTAATCTAGAGGCTATTTCAGGTTAGCCAAGCATATATGTAAGTGATTAATTGTATTTTTGAACTAGAAGAGTGTCAACGTCAACTACATCCTCTAACGTTTGGGGCGCCATACATATGTATGCAAAAATTGTACAGTTTTTTTCGGTATATACGTATAATCTTAAAAAAAAATGGTAATTCCTTATAATTTCATATTTAAAAATACATGTATAAGACAGGGGTCTTATACAGGGGTCTTATACAATGATTTGGTATTAATTATGCCAAAAATCAAATGGTTTTACAAAAACGCAACCATATGCATAAAGTTCACCTAGAAACAACTTCAACCAATCAGAAGTTTGATTACAAAATACTGCGCCAATCATGCCATCATTACTTTTTGCGTTGTCTGAGTTTTGAGGTTATACGATATAACCTGAAAAAAATTAACATTATTGAAATAGGAAAATTAAATAATGGTGGCAACACTGCATAATTATTCCAGTCGAATTAAGATAATCTTAAAACTCAGACAAAGCAAAATTTGATGACGTCACATACCGCTATGTTTGGCGCGGTTTTTGGTTTTAGAACTTCTATTTTGTTGAAGTTGCTTGGAAACGGAATGACTGCACAATGGTGTTTTTCGTGCGAAGCCATTTTATTTTTGTCATAAACAAATAAAAACTATCGATTATGAACTACTAATGTGTTATTTCTCTTTAGGCCTAGAAATTAAATCATGAGGAATAACAAGAATATTTTTGGTATATAGCGACAAAACTTTTTGCACTTATTTTTCGGTATATACAAATGTACCGTATATCCCACAATCAAATTGTGGTAATTCCTGAAGTAACTTCACGATAATGTGTATGAAAATGTTATACAATTTATTTTCGATAATCAACCGTTTAATGCCATAACCAATGCTGAGCTTATCAAGAAATACTTTTTAGACAGTTTTGTAGTCCCGTCAGAACTGGGAAAGTTCTCGTGGGGTTTCTGCTGTCAATTCATTTAAAGTTTGAAACTGGGAACTTACGGCGCAGAGAATATAATTAACGTACTGCTCAAATTGGACAATATTTAGAGTGACGTTTATAGCTGGCTGTGAAGTTCCGGTATTTCATTTATAAACAGATACTTTAGGATTTATTATGCTGCTTTTGTAGGCATTAAGCGACATCGATTTCCCAGAAAACTATCACGTATGGAGAAGCGCTGGAAGTACACAAATTGTTTACAGATCAAACCCCGGTGGGTTTTCGCGTAACTTAGGGGTTTAAAACAATACATGAACTGAAACATATACATAAATTATATATATTATCGTGGAAGTGAAAGCGACAGTGCGGACAAATAAATTATCCAATGTTCAAGGCTATTCGTCCCTTTATCAAGACACATAGAATTATAAATTATATATAGATGTACTTAAATTAACTTCAGTCGTTCTTGTGCATTGTATGATGTCACATTACGACCAGATAAATCGAATGATTCGACCATAATCTTCTCATACGACCAATATCTTCTCATACGACCAATATCTTCTCATATGACAAATATCTTCTCATACGACCAATATCTTCTCATATGACAAATATCTTCTCATACGACCAATATCTTCTCATACCACCAATATCTTCTCATACCACCAATATCTTCTCATACGACTAATATCTTCTCATATGACAAATATCTTCTCATACGACCATTATCTTCTCATACGACCATTATCTTCTCATACGACCAATATCTTCTCATACGACTAATATCTTCTCATACGACCAAGTATTCTATATATTTACGTAAAGTCGACGTAGAGCTATTTTGGATACAAAAATGCAACCACGGATGTTAGCACCAGGGACTAAACAAATTAAAGACAATATTTTTTTTCTGGAAATGCTGTCATGTACGCTTTCCTAAATTAACATTTTATTTTATTCAAGTTTGGTACAATGCATTTTTTGTACGATACTGACAAACGATTGAAAATGTAAAATTCACAAGGTTACTTGAAATATTGTTTAGAAATTAAGTTTGTTCACAGTTTTCGTTGTGTCTTATTTTTACTTTATTTGAACTTTTTGATATGTTTGTATCACAGATCAATATGTTTTGGTTAACCACTGTTTCCTAGTTACAGTTAATGCCCCTTAACTTCCGTTTGGAAATAAAGATTAATTTCTCTCTGTACACATTCGGTGTCTAAGGTGCGCGATCGCTATTCTGATTATATTTTCCCTGTATGTTTTCCTAGTCCCGCAAGACTTTACTCTCACAAGTTATTTAACATAACTTGGAAGTATTAGTTTCGAATGCACATTTTCATTTCATTTTTGCATTAGGGGGTTGTTGAGTAATAGAAATTACTGTCCTCGATACCAAGGTGTTTCGTTCACCTTCGCTCTCTACACCCCCGGAATATGTCTTGGTAAAACTGAAGGCACACTCACGTAAAAAAAAACACTGATCAATCGCTAGCTGATACCTGTAGTTTGAAGACAACAAAGAAGACCCAGTCGACTTCAAAGCATGTTAATTTTCACCGTTACATTGTACGTGACTGCAGGATTTGAAGACTTGTTAAGTTCATCAAAGGGTCGAACTAGTCTTCTTACTTCATCAACAAGGTGGCGCATGAACAGCCTTCAGTTTTTCCATGACATTTCCTAAGATGTAGAAAGCTAATGTGAGCGAAACCCCTGACTATCGAAGATGAGAAATAACAAGAATAACTTACCTTTCTATACAGAGAGATACTAGTGTCATCACGGAGACGTATAGCCCGACCACTAGGAAAGTTCTCTCCAGTCGGCACATAACTTCACCAAGTATCCAGCCTCGATTTAGCATAAACTGCACTATTTCCGGTATACCGAAAACAAGAACTATTCCATCAGCTATCGCGAGATTGATGATGAGCATGTTTGTCATCGACTGTCTCATCTTCTTGTCAGCGAGTATGACATAGATGACGAGAGTATTTCCAACGATACCTGTAACACCTACGATGAAAAAGGCAAGAGAGAACCCGATGATATTTGCAGTACTGACATTCGGAAGTCCTCCATCCATTAAAGTAGAATTCAATCCTTCGGCAGTCGTAGAATTCATCTTGATGAGAATATAAAAGCAACCCTTTTGGATTCTTATTGACACATTAATTCGTTTAAACTTTTTATTTTGTTTTCGAATTTGCTTTTTTTTCTAGAAAGTATCCAAAAATTTGACTTTCATCGTACACGCATTCAAAATTTTAGTAGTCATCATTTTGATTTGATAATGTGAAGTGACAATTCTATTCGTTTCAAGTCGCTTACGACTTACACATCCGTTATACGTGGATACTTTTCTCCCGTACAATGTATCACTACGTTCTGCCTACAGTACCGAAACCAAGGTGCTGTAGTGTAACGGTTAATGGGACGGTATGTCTGTCATCGTACCGTAAGTCTATCCCTCCAGCAACAATCTGTTCGTCCTTATACTCGTATCACAACCGTTTTCAAGTCAAAAACTGTTTTCAAGTCCATACAACGATACCACAACTGTTTTCAAGTTTATACAATAGTACTACAACCGCTTTTATGTCCATACAACGGTACCAAAAGCGGTTTTATGTCCATACAACTGTACCAAACGCGGTTTGAAGTCTGCAACCGTTTCCAAGTCCATACAACGTTACCACAACCGTTCCAAGTCCATACAACGGTACAACAACCGTTTCCAAGTCCATAAAACGGTACAACAACTGTTTCCAAGTCCATACAACGGTACAACAACTGTTTCCAAGTCCATACAACGGTACAACAACCGTTTCCAAGTCCATACAGCGGTGCAACAACCGTTTTCTCGTCCTAGTACATATAGCAGAAGTCGATGTAAATATCAATCACCAGCTCATAGTGCCTCGTCTTCAGCGGCACCTAGTCTGCTTAATAAATGCATTTTTTATCCTAGTCGGATTCTCGCCTCTCTCCTCTAACGATAAATGCCTTGGGACACCGGGTATCAAATTAGTAAAAAGGTTTGGTACTTAAGTAGTGACTAAAATCCTTTACCTTCGGTTTTAATCCTTAATACCACGGCCGACACAGGTCTAATGCATCTTCCTTTATTTTGCGCACTCTGGTAAAAGCGAGGCACTTTCTGTACAATTATTTTCCGTTCTGTTAAATTTCTCTTCTTTTCCAAAGATCTGTTACTCCACAATCCCTCGCTGCATCTGTGATATTCCGATAAAGATGATTGTTGCTAACCAAGATGGATTTTAACTCGGTCTAAATAGTTGTCTTAATAGACATGAGGATATTCGATTTGAAATAACCATGGGCGTGTAACCTCTGAGCCAGTCCCATCAATCGCTTTATACTCCCGCCTTCATGACACCCCCAGATATATCGATTCCTCCTGGCTCGACGACATTTCACTTTCAACCAATCTGCTTCAGCATGCTACGATTATTTCCCAACGAAGGCAATACCATTTACAGTCTTTTATTTAGTACGCAACATTTTATTAGCGTTTTAATTTCAATTTTCATCCATTTCAATTAAAATGTCTTCATGTGGCTTCTCGAGTAAAATCTATGTTCCTAGAAGGGTTACCTTGTACATGGCTAAAAGTTTGCGTGATGAGATTTCCCTGCCTGTATTGGAATGGTTTGTCACGTGTATGATGTCAAGGCTCGTGGCTATCCGTAAAATGTGTTGTCCGTGGATCAACTGTAAATTAGAGGATGTCACGGTCATCAATCTAACTACCATGTTGAGAGATTAACCCTCCGCTGGCACAGAATACATCTTGACTCGTATTTCACCACGACGCCCCTTTTATTATAGTAAACAGTAATATTCAAATCGATAACTATAACTAATACAAGCTATTACATTTGTATATTATCACTGGTGTGTACATCTTTATCATTATTCATTAAAGCTTATCAGGGTAAAACAGCTTCCAAATGAACGGTCTTAGAACTCGAGGTTCAGGCCTGTCACACACAGATATATCAATGGTAGTCGTTCGCTGACATCTCGTTCTCTCTCTCATTCACTGTATATATAATACCTGGCGTAGAAACAATGATCTCGGTATACTGGGGGATTTTCTATCAATTCACCCGACGGACAGTAAAAACATCACAGAATATCGGTGAATTGGTGTGATATAAATTCTTATAAATTGAAGGCTTTCGAACACACTCCTTTATCGACTAACAAGTGGTTTTGTGATTATAGAATTTAAAGAAATGTCAAAATTACCATCAAACAAGGTGTGAATACGATATAGAACAAAACAACACACGAAAACAAACTCACAAATGAAGATGGCGGGCTTCACATAGGACGGGAAGGTTTACAGCACAAATACAACCTCACAAAGGAAAACGGCGGGCTTTACATAGGACGGAAATTTAAAACACAAATACAACCTCACAAAGGAAGATGGTGGGCTTTACATAGGACGGGAAGATTTACAGCACAAATACAACCTCACAAAGGAAAACGGCGGGCATTACATAGGACGGGAAGGTTTACAACACAAAAACAACCTCACTAAGGGAGACGACGGGCTTTACATAGGACGGGAAGGTTTACAACACAAAAACAACCTCACAAAGGGAGATGGTGGGCTTTACATAGGACGGAAGGTGTACAACACAAATACAACCTCACTAAGGGAGACGACGGGCATTACATAGGACGGGAAGGTTTACAACACAAAAACAACCTCACAAAGGAAAACGGCGAGCTTTACATAGGACGGAAGGTGTACAACACAAATACAACCTCACTAAGGGAGACGACGGGGCTTTACTTAGGACGGAAATTTAAAACACAAATACAACCTCACAAAGGAAGATGGCGGGCTTTACATAAGACGGGAAGACTTACAGCACAAATACAACCTCACAAAGGAAAACGGCGGGCATTACTTAGGACGGGAAGGTTTACAACACAAATACAACCTCACAAAGGAAAACGGCGGGCTTTACATAGGACGGGAAGGTTTACAACACAAATACAACCTCACTAAGGAAAACGGTGGGCTTTACATAGGACGGAAGGTGTACAAGACAAATACAACCTCACTAAGGGAGACGACGGGCTTTACATAGGACGGGAAGGTTTACAACACAAATACAACCTCACAAAGGGAGACGACGGGCTTTACATAGGACGGGAAGGTTTACAACACAAATACAACCTCACTAAGGAAAACGGTGGGCTTTACATAGGACGGAAGGTGTACAACACAAAAACAACCTCACTAAGGAAGATGGCGTGCTTTACATAGGACGGGAAGACTTACAGCACAAATACAACCTCACAAAGGAAAACGGTGGGCTTTACATAGGACGGAAGGTGTACAACACAAATACAACCTCACTAAGGGAGACGACGGGCTTAACATAGGACGGAAGGTGTACAACACAAATACAACCTCATTAAGGGAGACGACGGGCTTTACATAGGACGGAAGGTGTACACCACAAATACAACCTCATTAAGGGAGACGACGGGCTTTACATAGGACGGGAAGGTTTACAACACAAATACAACCTCACAAAGGAAGTCGACGGGCTTTACATAGGACGGGAAGGTTTACAACACAAATACAACCTCACAAAGGGAGACGACGGGCTTTACATAGGACGGGAAGGTTTACAACACAAACACAACCTCACTAAGGAAAACGGTGGGCTTTACATAGGACGGAAGGTGTACAACACAAAAACAATCTCACTAAGGAAAACGGTGGGCTTTACATAGGACGGAAGGTTTACAACACAAAAACAACCTCACTAAGGGAGACGACGGGCTTTACATAGGACGGAAATTTACAACACAAATACAACCTCACTAAGGAAGATGGCGTGCTTTACATAGGACGGGAAGACTTACAGCACAAATACAACCTCACAAAGGAAAACGGTGGGCTTTACATAGGACGGAAGGTGTACAACACAAATACAACCTCACTAAGGGAGACGACGGGCTTTACATAGGACGGAAGGTGTACAACACAAATACAACCTCACAAAGGAAAACGGTGGGCTTTACATAGGACGGAAGGTGTACAACACAAATACAACCTCATTAAGGGAGACGACGGGCTTTACATAGGACGGAAGGTGTACACCACAAATACAACCTCATTAAGGGAGACGACGGGCTTTACATAGGACGGAAGGTGTACAACACAAATACAACATCACAAAGGAAGTCGACGGGCTTTACATAGGACGGGAAGGTTTACAACACAAATACAACCTCACAAAGGAAGTCGACGGGCTTTACATAGGACGGGAAGGTTTACAACACAAATACAATCTCACAAAGGAAGACGATGTTGATAGATAAGACCAAAGCTTGTACGATGATAAGACCAAGGTTTGTATGGTGATAAGACCAAGACTTGTATATTGATAAGAACAAGACTTGTATGGTGATATGACCAAGGCTTGTATGTTGATAAGACCAAGGCTTGTATGTTGATAAGACCAAGACTTGTTTGATGATCAGACCAAGGCTTGTATGTTGATAGGAGCAAGGCTTGTATGTTGATAAGACCAAGGCTTGTATGTTGATTAAACCAAGGCTTGTATGTTGATAAGACCACGACTTGTATGTTGATAAGACCAAAGTTTGTATGATGATAAGACCAAAGTTTGTATGATGATAAGACCAAAGTTTGTATGATGATAAGACCAAGACTTGTATGTTGATAAGACCAAGACTTGTATGATGATAAGACCAATGCTTGTATGTTGATAAGACCAAGGCTTGTATGATGATAAGACCACGACTTGTATGATGATAAGACCAAGACTTGTATGTTGATAAGACCAAGACTTGATTGATGATAAGACTACGGCTTGTATGTTGATAAGACTTAGGCTTGTATGTTGATAAGACCAAGACTTGTATGTTGATAAGTCCAAGACTTGTATGATGATAAGACCACGGCTTGTATGTTGATAAGACCAAGGCTTGTATGATGATAAGACCAAGACTTGTATGATGATAAGAACAAGACTTGTATGTTGATAAGACCAAGGCTTGTATGATGATAAGACCAAGACTTGTATGGTGATAAGACCAAGGCTTGTATGATGATAAGACCAAGACTTGTATGTTGATATGACCAAGGCTTGTATGTTGATAAGACCACGGCTTGTATGTTGATAAGACCAAGGCTTGTATGATGATAAGACAAAGACTTGTATGATGATAAAACCAAGGCTTGTATATTGATAAGACCATGGCTTGTATGTTGATAAGACCAAGACTTGTATGATGATAAGACAAAGACTTGTATGATGATAAGACCACGACTTGTATGTTGATAAGACCAAGACTTGTATGATGATAAGACCAAGACTTGTATGTTGATAAGACCAAGGTTTGTATGTTGATAAGACCAAGGCTTGTATGTTGATAAGACCACGACTTGTATGATGATAAGACCACGGCTTGTATGATGATAAGACCACGACTTGGATGTTGATAAGACCAAGACTTGTATGATGATAAGACCAAGGTTTGTATAAGACCAAGACTTGTATGATGATAAGACCAAGACTTGTATGTTGATAAGACCAAAACTTGTATGATGATAAGACCAAGGTTTGTATGATGATAAGACCAAGACTTGTATGGTGATAATACCAAGACTTTTTTGATGATAAGACCACGGCTTGTATGATGATAAGACCAAGACTTGTATGTTGATAAGACCAAGGCTTGTATGTTGATAAGACCAAGGCTTGTATGATGATAAGACCACTACTTGTTTGATGATTAGACCAAGGCTTGTATGTTGATAAGACCAAGACTTGTATGATGATAAGACCGAAGCTTGTATGATGATAAGACCAAGATTTGTATGATGATAAGACCAAGGCTTGTATGTTGATAAGACCAAGATTTGTATGATGATAAGACCAAAGTTTGTATGATAATAAGACCAAGACTTGTATGATGATAAGACCAAGGCTTGTATGTTGATAAGACCAAGACTTGTATGTTGATAAGACCAAAACTTGTATGTTGATAAGACCAAGGCTTGTATGTTGATAAGACCAAGGCTTGTATGTTGATAAGACCAAATCTTGTACGTTGATAAGACCAAGGCTTGTACGTTGATAAGACCAAGGCTTGTATGTTGATAAGTCCAAGGCTTGTATGATGATAAGACCAAGGCTTGTATGATGATAATACCAAGGCATGTACGTTGATAAGACCAAGGCTTGTATGATGATAACACCAAGGCTTGTACGTTGATAATACCAAGGCTTGTATGATGATAATACCAAGGCTTGTATGGTGATAAGACCAAGGCTTGTATGATGATAAGACCACGACTTGTATGTTGATAAGACCAAGGCTTGTATGTTGATAAGACCAAGGCTTGTATGTTGATAAGTCCAAGACTTGTATGAAGATAAGTACAAGGCTTGCATGAAGATAAGACCAAGACTTGTATGGTGATAACACCCAGATATATGTAAAGGTATTGCGATTGTGGGTGTCATTAAAAGACATTAAATGTAAAATATAACTGATATACCTAATTGTAAGACGTTCCAAAGATAGCAATCCATATGGTCTATCAATTTGCCACATATATCGGTCCGTGTTTCTTTACTTCTTGTTTTCGTATAGCGATCTGAGTTGATGACTAGACCTTTTGAACAGAGTTCACATTATCATAGTAATAATGCAAACTGTATGTGAAATATGAAGTAAAATACCTTCTTTATTCAAATAAGTGATAAATCATGATTAATTTCATAATATATCTGTCGATATTTATATACATTGTACCCACTATAATGGTGAAAGATGACGTAACACACACATGTGCTGCACCTTTTAAATTTAGTAATAGATACGATATGCCGAAAAAAATGATTTAAACTGCACCATACAACTGTTTCGTTCTCCTAGGACTTTCCAGTGATGCTAGGGGCCAAAAGGTGGGAATCCAAAATTTCTACACTAATGTAGAAGCAGAAGGGTCGGGTGAAATATCGACGAAAATACCCCCGTTTTCTTCGGAGTTCTTTGAAATACGTCCGTAACTAAAGCGTGACGTCACAGTGAAAAAATGTATTTTGATTTGTAATTTTTAATAGGACAAAGTATTTTGATTTGTAATCTTTAATGGGACAAAGTAGATTTGGTTTAGCTTTACGTGTTTTGAAAATCTATGACTAAGTTAGAACCACCACGCAGACCACGTGACATACTGCACCACCTGATGCCGTCTTGACACAGACCTCGCCCACAGGGTCACTGGTTCCATGTTTAGACCAAACATGGATTCTCGTAGACAGCTATAACTGAGTCTATTTCTCTGTAGGAGACTGTAATGTGTTACGGTCTGTCCGCATTTCCACAAGTGTCTGTAGAACGACCATACATTAGACTATTACGGACCAGGTTTAATGGGGGTGATTACTTGGTGACGTAAGGACCTTTGCCTCCGCGATACTTACTTCGCCAACACTCGTCTGGCTTTGTAACTGACACCATCAATTTGAAAAAAAATGCTGTGTATTCTTGTCGTTTCCAAGTAGATTTTCCTTCCGAAGGTTAACGCTATTTTTAGAAATGTGAACGCTTGAAAAAATGGTGCTATTCAAGATCAAGATGTTTTTATCTTTATTCTCATAAATCTTTTGAATGAATAACAGAAATGTGTAGGAACCTGTTAAACTTTCACACAATCAATCTTCTATTGTAACAATCTCCCAGTGTTAGGTGCTTTTGTTTCTTGCCTGTTTTGGCAAGGTAATAATTGGTATCTATTGCGTACCGACATGTCGTCCTTTAATTTATACAGTTTCTCACTGTACTGATATCCTTGGTTTTATTGGTACACTTGAGATAAATCACCAAGCAACACACTAGCGGGGGTAAACACGTTGTTTATAAAACACGGACTGCGACAAACTTTAGATGACATTATCATGTCCTTTGTTTTTAATCTCCGCCGGCCAGATCAGCATTAGATACCGACCGTAACGTGACGAACCATTGTCATAATGCATGTTCGACAAACTAACGTCAAATGTATTATATAAGAAGCTATCATTGTTTGAAAATATCGCAGTCAAAACGGGCTGGCATTATTGCTTTTCAAAATTAGAGAAAGAAATATTCCTACATAACGGTATGTGCACCTTTAAAATGCTATTGAAAAGGTCACCTTTGTTTTGCTGAAAAGGGCATCATCACAAAACCATCGGTAGGGAACGTTCAGGAACATAATCAAATTCATTTGAATAGCTAACATTACACAAAGCAATTTCTTGAAAAATCAATGTATAATATGATCAGGTCCAATTTGTCCTTTCGCTAGCGTGTGACCAGTGATGCAAACGTTTACGGTATAACATCGGAACGGAAAGTAATAATGTTCCGTGTCGATGAGATTTTTACACAAACACATACATTACAGAGGTTAGTCAATACAACTTGCCATGCTGCACTGTCGTACATGGCAGTACAGCTAGACCGTCATCTCAATTTTATTTCCCTCTGTCGCACTTTATTACTGAAAAAAAAACAGGTTCAGCCTTAGAACTGTCAATAATTGAATTTAGATTACTGGCATCTACGAGCATCTAGTAAACGTAAAAGAAAAACAAAAACAAGTAACATATAATCAAAATACTGAAAGTACTGAAACGCTAAAAAACTAAATTTATCTTTTTAAGTATGATACGTATTTTTCCACAGTTGCGATTGACAGAATGTGTAAAGAACCGGGGTCACCTCTAACACCGATAGTGATTAAGTATAACTCACATTGGCTGTGCTAATATAGTATCAGTCTAGATTTGACGCTTGTCAACAATGTTTAGCGATCTGAGTTGATGACTAGACTTTTTGAAAATATCTTATATTATAATAATAATAATAATAATGCAGACTTGAAATATGAAGTAATATACCTTTTTTATTCAAATAAGTGATTAAAAGATGATATGTACGAGTTTTAAGTTTTTTTTTATATATTCAGAAAGGCCTTTATTTTTCTAGACTTGCTATTGGTACATGCACTTCAGCATGGTAATCTTGATGTGCTAAGCATAATAGCTAACAGCATCTTCAGCTACATAATAAATGTATACCTTCTACGTTTGACTCGTGTGGTGAATATTTTGATATTTTGTACTCGTTTTGTGCATTCTTAAAAATAAAAAAACTACTAGCCATACTCGATTTGATAGCCTCTATTTTCATATGCTAACCAGTGTTTCTTGTGTTGTTTCTTTCCCAGTATATCTTGTTTTGTTGTTATATTCCCTGTATGTCTTGTTTTGTTGTTATATTCCCTGTATGACTTGTTTTGTTTTTACTTTCCCAGTAAGTCTTGTTTTGTTGTTACTTTCCCAGTATGTCTTGGTTTGTTGTTACTTTCCCAGTATGTCTTGTTTTGTTGTTACTTTCCCAGTTTGTCTTGTTTTGTTGTTACTTTCCCAGTATGTCTTGTTTTGTTGTTACTTTTCCAGTATGTCTTGTTTTGTTGTTACTTTCTCAGTATGTCTTGTTTTGTTGTTACTTTCCCAGTATGTCTTGTTTTGTTGTAACTTTCCAAGTATGTCTTGTTTTGTTGTAACTTTCCCAGTATGTTTTGTTTTGTTGTTACTTTCCCAGTATGTCTTGTTTTGTTGTTACTTTCCCAGTTTGTCTTGTTTTGTTGTTACTTTCCCAGTATGTCTTGTTTTGTTGTTACTTTCCCAGTTTGTCTTGTTTTGTTGTTACTTTCCCAGTATGTCTTGTTTTGTTGTTACTGTCCCTGTATGTCTTGTTTTGTTGTTACTTTCCCAGTTTGTCTTGATTTGTTGTTACTTTCCCAGTATGTCTTGTTTTGTTGTTACTTTCCCAGTATGTCTTGTTTTGTTGTTACTTTCCCAGTATGTCTTGTTTTGTTTTTACTTTCTCAGTATTTGTGTTGTTGTTACTTTCCCTGTATGTTTTGTTTTGTTGTTACTTAAGCTGTATTTCTTCTTTTGTTGTTGCCATTCCAGCTTTTTATATACGTCTGTAATATCACTTGGATCCGTCAATGAAGCAATTGATTGTAACTCATCTGAAATGCATTTTTGCTATAATTGTTTCTCGTAGTATTAGCTATTCATCATAGGTCAGTTGAGTGTTCTGATATTGTTAGTTTTTATGACTACCTCTGTCTGCGCAATATATTCGTCTATCAACGAAATAATATCATTCGATATTGCTTCAAACCTTGTCACATCCACGCAATATTTAGCAAGATTTGCGAAAAAACTTCATATTTATAATACATGCGTTTGGTTTGTTGATTATATTGATGCTTTCGGGGGAGATTGGTTAAACTTTTTTAGAAGGAACACACGGACGTATCATATATTTCGTTATAAAGCTTCGCTTTCAGTACTGGTGTTTCCGTACAGCAACTCCAAGCAACTACTAAATATGGCTTCCGGGCTTTTCTACTGTTCTGGATTTACATTAGCTATCCTATCACACATCGTTCACACTAGATTAGCACGTAAGTCCGATGCATGTACATTGATTAGATTATCGCCGTTATCTCCCGTACGTATGTATAGAATCCTAAAATGTGTAAGCATCATTAACTTCCGGGCACATTTTCGTCGTATCATTCCACGCTAAAGTCGATTTAAAGATTAGTGTTACTGTTAACGAATCTATCAACGGAAGGAAATTAGTGTCAAGTCATCATTCAACACTCATCAGGCTATTCCTAGCAGGGATGTATTTGTAGAGGTTTGGAAATGAACCATTTACATCTTCCAAGTGTTTCGTGGTGTTGACAAAATTATTAACTGCTTTTAGTAGCACTTACGACCAGCGTGGTGTAGAGTATCTAACATGTTAATATAAACCTCAGGGGGCCAGCTCTCTTGAGCTGATGGTATGTTTTCGTTGTTTTAAGGTACAAATGAGAATTGCTGCAGAAGCCATATATTTGTGAAGTGTCCATTCACAGGAACAATGCAGAGAGCTGGTTTTTCTCATAGCATCAGTTGCCTTTTCATGTAAGTTAGCTCCTTGTATAATCTTCTCACTTTTGCGAACAAATCCTTATTGTTTGCATTGAGTGAAATGTTTTATTGATACAAAAAATCAGAGAATACCAACACGTCAACAAAACCATAATTCGCACTTAAAAACGATTAAACTATGGACAAAATATGAACAAAAGAATTATTTACATGGAGACTCTTTTGAAAGTAGAATAAGACCAGGTATTCCGGAAGAGTAAGTGTCTTCTGCTTTATCGACGACACCCGCTTTGTAAATCTAGGTCAAATCCAACTAAATATCATGGCCTCAACGGAGAAACGAGAAATAATTGTGAAGCACAACAAGCAGGCATACTAATGAGAGCATATTTGAAAACGCCCATCTTCCTAAAAGAAAAATATTTCTAAATGAAACCAAAATTGCATGTCAATAAACTTGTTTATAGTTCAGAACAAAATGACGATCAATAAACTTGTTCATAGTCTTCAAAAACCTGTCTCTCGAATCCCTGTGGCGTTAGTTTTTTGCCAGCATTGGACATCCATCACGAAATTCTAGGTAGGCAGATTAAGCCATCGAATAACGAATAAACTGCAACATTTAAAAGCAAAATATGATGAAGGGATATTACTATTAAGGAAGGGAAATTCACAACTGGAAAATAGTCAATTTTATCCTACATTTTAGTTTTAAGTTGCCCGTGTTGGTCAGAATTTTAAGTTAAAATCCAGTTAAGAAGCTAATCTAGAAGAGTCTGTTTTGTCCTAAGTTCAGAAAAGATATAACATTGTCACTGTCCAAGTAGTAGTATTACAACTCAGTTGTCCATGTCAGAAACATTAGATTCCTGTACAACTCCTTGGTCTCTGTCCAAGTCAGAAATATTAGACTCCTGTACAACTCCGTGGTCACTGTCAAAGTCAATGGTGTTAGACTCATATAAAACTCCGTGTCCCTGCATATTGTCAAATTGTAGTCAATGGAAACGGGGCGGACAATTAGAAACTGTGACGGACACCAGATGCTGTTAATGCCCACACACAAGAACAACAGTAGAATGACGGTCCCGGATATCGGTTAGTTATCACGAAGGCGTTTTGCTTCACTAGCATTGACAGCGCATGCTAGATACTTCCAGACAGGCGATCACTTCACGTGATTCGGACATGCAGATTCTTGCTCACATGATTAATACACGAGGAAAGGGAGGTTTGAAGCCAGATTCTTGTAAAGATTAGAGGGTCACAGGTGGTTAACTCACAACAAGTGGACAGTCTCAGGTGGGCTTTAATTGTGAGTATTTCAGTAAGAGTCAACGGCGTCGCTATGAGTGGGGTTTTGATGGCAGAGATCCACGACACGGCAGGAGTCAAGTACTTACCCCATGTAATGCGATTGGTCTCAGGCGAGCTCTCCATCACAAATGTGTCCCTGGTTTGGTATACGAGTGTCCAGTTTCATATTATTCACTCACAAGGACAAAAATGATACTATTATTGATTAGTTATTATGTGTAAACAAACCAAAGGGAAAATATGAATAAAAGGAAAAGTATGATGTATATCCCTGAAAGATACAAAGACAATTAGACCTGGGCCCGTCTTCATGAAAAACATTATCATGCTCAAGCATGAGTTTTGAACTCAAACCAGTACATATGAGTCCAGTCATTTTAGCAAAAAAAAAAAAAAAAGGCCTTACCTCAAACTAATTGCAAAAGAATTTATTTTTTTGGTTTTTGGAATGGTTATTATTTGTACAATAACAGGAAAAAAGTCTACATCGATCAAAATTTGGGAAATTAATTTTTTAGCCATTTTTATGGTCCAGAAACAAGAAAAATTACACATATGACAGTTTTTGAAGTGAAATATTTAGCTATTTTACAATAATTAACATATGAAATTAATTGTATAGGAAGACCAAATTGAGTAGAGCTCAGAATAATTAAAAAATTGTCACCAAAAGCAATCTATCAACTATTAAATCAACTATCAAATTTTTTTTTTTTTTGTTTAATTTAACAATATTGACGTTTTTGCTTATTTTGAATGGAAAAGATAAAAATATCTGACTCTAAACAAACTTAATCTACACTTAGTTGCTGAAACCAAAACATATTAACTAATTTTATTTAATACGAATTGGTATATTTTTATGTAAACAAATAATATGACACTTCTTAATTGACCGGTTGAACCAATTTCGTGTTATTTCATACCTTCATGAACAATATCCGTATTTCTCTAACAAATATTTTGATAACAAGAAAAGCAAATGCTTCCAATCAGTTCATATCCTTTTGTGTATTGTTTATATTGTTAAGAAACAATAAATTTGGCAAGTTCTCTCAAAAAGTATATTTAATAACTGACGGTAAAAACTTCAATTCGTGCATTTGTGCCTGAACACTACAAAAATGGCAGAGTCCATCAATATGAACAACATAAATCATATTTTTTTCGAATATGTCTTGTCCGCTTTGAATATAATTTTGCCAATGGAACCAACATAAAACTTATGATTTCATGAGATTAATTTGAAGTTAAAGATTCCTTTACTTTAGTATTTTCATTAAAAATTAAGTATCCCACCATTCATTTCCATTATCAGAATATGAAAAATCTATTTAAAGTTGACATCAATCATAAATTTAAATTTACTTTTATCCAGAAGGCTACGTCATGGTGGTAATTACTGCCAAATTATTTCAAAATCCAGCAAAAAACAAGAAATATATTCACAATTTTGTTGTTGAAAAACATGGACCAATTTTAGTGGTCAAGTCAAATTTGCACCAAATGTGGTTTTCATCTACCTAATTTCAAGTAATATAATGGAGGTATCTTGTCAAATGTTTTATTTTTTGTTAAGAATAACTTGCATAGAAAATAATTTAATGCACATTTCAGCATATGCTGAAGGTATATATGAAATATTGTTCACATAAATCGATGAATCATTCAATTTTATATAAAATCAGCTCCAAATCAGACCAACAGACAAACTTTGACTTATAGCAAATCCTCATAAACAACGCTGTATAGGAGCGGTTAAGCTATGTCAGGTAATGTCAAAGGAATGTACCTCCCCACGTTAGGGGTCGTATGTAGGTTGGCATTAGGCTGTAAGAATATACACTTCCACAGTACATGTACATGAAATATTCTCAATAGTGTCACTATCAGAAGGTTAGCTAAGGAGATTTTAACAGATACTGACACAAACACTGTGTAACATTTGTGCAACTATCACATGAATAAGAGAATACCGAAGCATCAACCACACCCCGAACTCAAAATCGACTAAACAATGGACCAAATATGAACAAATAGAATATTTTAACGTAAACAATTGAACACGTTCAATAAGATAAGAAAAGGTGTACCGGAAGGGTAAACTTCCTTTGTTTCATCGAAGACAATCTAGGTTATATCTAAGTACATGCCATGTCCTCAAACTGTTAATAGTGGCATCATTCTCAGCCAAAAAAAATAGACATACATGTGCGTATATAAAATGCAATGGGCATATTCAAGACATTCAAATTATATAACACAAGAATAGTTCTCTTTAAGACAAAGATGGCGACCAAAATTCTTTGTTCGTCAGTATCCGACATATATCGCATCAATCTCAATATGTATCACAAGCCTTAGAGTAACGAATTAAGTGCAATATGTATGAAAATAAAAACAAGTCGGCTAAGTTTGGATCACAGTCTGTTCCCTTACAAATCCCAACAGTGCTCGAAAGTCTTTCCATTAAACTCAACAAAGATATTATCAATCAGGAAGTAAATCATGCGTACTATATCCACCGCAGTTTATTTCATGTTAGCGTTTGTTGTGTTTTTACACAGTTATGTTACAAGATAGCTCACAACCATATATGTCGTCCACATTTCTGGTCAAAAAATGCTCTCATAATGAGATATCTAAGACGTTCTTTCAGTTTGGTATGAGATATTGTAGTGAAGAGGATGAAAAATCAAATGTTTTGAGAGACAGAAGGTTTGTGAGGAGTGTATGTTCAAGATTGATTAAATCTTTTGTTTTTTTCTTAATCCACATCCTGTTAACTCGACTTCTTGAGGTTAGAGTGTTACAATTAGATTGAAGCACTGATTTAGTGGTACTTAGAACGGTAGTTAGACGTTATGATCAAAGGCTTAGTTGATCAAATAACAAAGTTATCGATGAAACGTTTCTCAAAGGGATCCTTGTGCAGTGTCGGTATCCAATCGGACGGGGTACGTCAGCGTCTTTCTCATTAACCGTTATTTTCAAAGATTGTTATAGTGATGCATCATTAGATAATATTTCACCTTTTGAAAATCCGCTCATCTTGTAAGATTACCTTGTTTATCAAACAAGCATAATGACTTTTGCAAAAAAAAAAAAAAATGCAATAGCGTTTGCAATCAAGGATCAAGTTATTAGATATCTTGTCTGCAGTCGCAGTCACATACGTATCATATAAATTGAGTGTTGTCTTGTTCATCGGGGTAAAATATTCGACTTGTTTGTGTTTAGTTTTCATTTTGTATTGCTAACTGCTTATTTCTTTCTGGGTAGAGGTCCTCATAGACTTTACCCACCCCAAAATGCGCATTGGAGTCAATAAATATCTTGAAATCACCTTCCATTTGACGGAAGGAGTCTCTCGATGTAAAAACATTGTATGAAATAAATCCAGTAACATTTGTATTGTTGTAAAATTGTCCGTTTTTCTTTTCATTAATTAATACACACACATTGTTTTGTTTTGATTTTAAGAAATGTAATGGGACATTTTCCCGTCGCTTTCAGTGAATCAGGTCATTACGCCATGCCAGTGCCAATTCAATGTGATAGGGCACGATTTCAACTGATCACAACGAAACAATATCGATTTCCATGATTTTGTATAACAACATTTGATAATAGCTTTACTTCGATACGACAGAGTTGAAGAGAAATAGCTTTTTTAAGATAACATGCTTCATAACGCAATTATAATTTAATCAACCAGGCAAATAAAAGTACACATTTTAAAAAGAAGACAGTAAAGTACCCTGTCGCACAAGTCATATAGTACAGTACAGTGGTTCTAATCGTTGTATTTATAACCTAGTCATGAATTGTTGTGTACATTTGTATCAACTTGTAAGAGCGGCCAGATATCTTCTTTGATTAAAAGCGTCGAAACTTCGTTGTTTTGTTTTTGTTATTTTGTTGGGGGTTTTTTGTTGTTTTTTTTTTATTTGAGTTTTTTTATGTTGAGTTTATTTTATTTTGATTTTCATCGTTTTAACGCAAACAAAGAAGAAGGGGCCACGCTATAAATATTATCTTAAAACATCAACAGTTGAAATATATTTTATGAACCTGTTCATTCGTTCATCCGACTTACTTTGATGTCTGATATCTTGTTTGATTCTTACCTATTTCGCTTCATAATGCCATAAGTAAATGCTAAGAGGTCAATAAATGCATAAATTGACATTGACTTTTGATCCACGGACCTTGAATTGTGTTCAGCACCTTGTTTGATTCTGACCAGGCTTGCTTCATAACATCAGAAAACATTATGCTATGCAGATAACAGTCAATGTAAAATTTGACCTTGACCCTGATGTTTGGTAATATAAAACTTAGATTAACTCTGATCTACTTTAATTAATTTGGCATAAGAAAAGATAAAGCAGATAAGAAAAGGTAAAATCTTACCTTGATCTTTAGCTGGTGACCTTTGGATTTTGTCAGCTGACACCTTCTTTGATTCTGACCAACTTTGCTTCATTATGTCATAACAAATTGAGCAGTTAATAAATATAAAGTTTGCCCTAGATGACCACGAGGTTTGGTCAGTTAACAATTTACTGTTGTACACATCAAATTTAATAATTCTGCCTTCATTGTGGTCTAGTAACAAAAAGGACGAACGGAAGGACGGACGTGTGACAAAAAGGCAACTATATTTTGGGGGCAAGTTAATAATAAGAATAGGGTGCAAAATGATTGTACAATCTTATAGTAATTGTGTCATGTAAAGGGGGAGGGGTGTTAATTTAACAGGACATTAAACACCTCACTGGTGAATTCTGAAACTAACTGACCCTGTCTTTTTTAAGTCATCGGTGATATCAAATGAAGTAGAAGATAAAGCGCATTAGCAAAGTAGTAGTAAAGTAAAGGCCGTCGTTTAAATCCAGTGTTACAAACAAACCGCCTAATCGGACGTCACATAATAAGGTTGGATGTCTGTTCACAACATGTGCCAAAATGGCACGTGAAAGTGAAATTTGAGGCACATCAGGATATTAAAAATGATTGTCATAATCTTTATTGAAATAAAGGACAGGTCAGACTTTACATCAATATTTAACCCTAAAAAGGAAAGGTATTAGGGGATAATGGTCGTTCGCCAAATAAAGATAAATGCTATTTTAATTGATTCTGTGTTTTCTAATGGACTTGTGTTGACATAGAAAGCTGATATTAGCTTTGATTAATGTTTACAATCGATTTCAGGCATATTAAATGGCGTGCATATCCCAATACATTGCTCTCTGTGTTCCCTTTGTCCTCTATACACATCCGATCGGTAGAAATACCGTCTGTAACATCTATTAATTTTCGATCTGTTTTTGCTGAATTAGCATTATTGCGAAGACGAACTACTGGGTCCTGCATGTACACCGATTTAAATATGTGTACTTGGTAGACGCCGTTTATGTTCTATATTTGATTTTCGACCATAAATAGACCATTTTAAATCGATGACCTGTGTTCTGTCTTTAAGTCTGCTGGTATATGGAGGCTGTATCGAGGATACCTTCATAGTCCTTGTCTCATTCGACCAACGGTTGATGGAACACAGTAGAGTGTACAAGGAATTATATTGAGCTGTTAGTTATCTTGTTCAGCAAACCATTCGTCTTAGAATGTTAAAATGTCCTGACTGATTGTCCCTCTAGGCTCATTTGTCTGTCTCCGGTATCTCGATCTTAGCTAGTAGACTTCAACGTAAAAATCCCCACTCTCCCGTGCTGGTCCGTTACAGAAATGACGAAGTTGAGCCTACCTGGACTTATGTTGCCGTGGTGATTTCCATGACAGTGTCATTTTGATCCTCTTTACCTAAACAAACCCACCGCTGAACTGGCGCTTGATTTGATCAATGGCAACTTTTATCTTTGAAGCCGGTTAAAGCCTAGATTTGTATCCATGTCCTGAAAGCCCCAGTCATTTTAGACTTTTCTGTGGACAGAACCTGTGTCAACATCCCGGCCGATAAATGTTTACAGGATTTAACCTTCTATGGTTCCACTTCAAGTTGAAGTCATTGTATTGTCATAAAGACAAAAGGCTGGGCAGCAGGCAAATCCTATAGTTCTTTCCAAAAACAGTAGCATACAAAATGGCACAGACATGGACATAACATGACACATGACGCATTACAATCTCAATGCTTAACAAGGAGGCAACTCCTTTAGATTTAGAATACGTAAACTTTTGATACAGGTAATATAAAGCACAGACAAAATAAGCATTCAGATTCGAAAAACTTAACATACAAGCTGTATTGAATAATTAGCTGATGCTACCTAATTCTTTACCCAAAAAGATAGAGACAAATACTATAGGTCACTTCATCATGACACAGGCCAACCAATGAGGAAATACATTCCACCAGATAGTTTATACTATACCACCAGATATTTTATATTGTATGAGTTGAAGGTAATCTATACAGTTTGACCTAAGGAAGTATAACAGAAGCAGCCTCACAATAGTTACACGTAGTTAGAAATATTTATACTGCCAAATCATAGTAAACAACCATGTGGTTTACATAGAGGTTATACACCGAGTGGTTGCTGGATATGGCATTTATTTTACTCTCGTTTGTTATATTCCAAAAGTTTCAAAGGGCACGAGCTTTAGCAAGTGTCTTTGGTAACTTTTAAAAATTAACTAACGAGAGTGAAATACATACTATATCCAACAACCACGAGTCGTATGACCTGTTTCTACCACAATTGCAACCGTACTTCATTGAATTGATGCCCCGTCTTCTTCGAGAGTTGTATGAGGTGATTTGTTAACTATGACTTTTTACAGCTACCAAGCTGCCTTTCAGGTTGAGCGGTTTCAGGGGTTTTTTTTAAAGTAACTTCCTATAATCCATATATTTTGCCGTTTTTTTCATATTCACAGTGTGTTGATGTGAATTTGTATCTCGGGCCCTATTTGTTTTGGTTCTTTTAACAGCGATAATATTTTTAAAATGAACACCTAATCTTTATCAATTATCTCTAAGATTACCTGAAAATAATCAACAAACGGACTGTTTCCTTCCCCTTCTATATGTCGTGTATGTATATTTTGGTCCATATTGGATGGTTTGTACAATAACCACACAGCTGTATCACCTTAATGATTTAGACAAATTACAGTCGGGTCGAATAATGAATTAAACTGCACCATCCAGCTGTTTCGTCCTTCTAGTACTCGCCAGTGATGCTAAGCCAGGGCCTAAAACGTGAAGCCTAGAAGGCGACTGAGGAACCAAAACCGTCCGAAAGAAATGTCCAACTCCAGATAGGGAGATGCACTAGCAATATGAATCAATTAGTAAGTAATTTCAAATGAATATGTTTGACATGCAGAGTACAATAGAGTGGTGTGATAGTATGCCTTCCTAACCACTATTATTCGTGTAAGAGGTTCGTATATCTATTACTTAACTTTTTATTTTGCTTCACCCACCCACTCTTCTTCCTTCACAACCAAATGTGCTTCCTGCTCCCCGCGGTGGCCAAGTGGTTACGGTTTTCCGAAATTCTACCACTAGCCCTCCATCGTTTTGGGTTGCTAGTTCGAAACGGACGTGGGACAGTTACCAGGTACTGACCGTAGGCCGGTGGTTTTTCTCTGGGTACTCTGGCTTTCCTCCACCTCCAAAACCTGGCTGTTTATAGGAGGCAAAACAAAATAAACCTTTGATTCACAGTAATTTGGTAATATAGAATACATGATAAAACACATCAAAACCAGAATCATTGTATAATGTAGATAATAAAGTGTATCGATCACAAAGAGGCGCTTTATCGAAGTCGTTCTGTCAGTGAACAGCACCCTAAGTGCTGGTCTCCTATTTCAACGCTTGCTATCAATGGAATGCTCAATAATCACTTTTTGATAATAAAATGAACAAATTAATTTTATTTCCCTTTCACTTATCGTCCATTTCCTGTTATACATTATAAATTGTTCCTAATCAGGGACTATGATTTGTCACTTGATACAGAATATGGGTTAATATTATTTGGTATTTCTGTCCGTTAATGAAAGTCAACAGAAAACTACTTTACAACGCATTAGTTTAGGACTTACATTATAGAGGAAAACAATGATCGAAATAAAAGTGACATTATTGCACCTCGATCGATCTTCATAATCAATGTCGGAGGTCACAGGCAAACATGAATACTACTTCATTTATAGCAAGTTTTGACAGAAATACCACACGATTTATGTTCATCATGATTTTCTTTTCAAAACAAACAAAAAAACAGAAGAAAATAGAGAATACCGAATCGTCAACAAAGCCATAATCTGAACTCAAAATCGATTAAACTAGGGGCAAAATATGGGACAGATTAACATTGATACCCTTGTAAAAGTACAAGATAATAAGACCATTTGTTTCGGAAGAGTAAGCGTCTTCTGCTTCATCGACGACACCCGCCATGTAAGTCTTTGTCACATCCATGTAAACATCCACAACAACTAAGCACACTGATTAGCATATTCAAAAACGTTCATCTTCACATCACACAACGATATAAAATAGTTCTCAATGAGACAAAGATGGTGCCCATTAAACTTGTCCATACATAGTTCAACCTGCATCTCTCAAGTCCCTGTATTGTTAGTTTGTTTGTCAGCAGTCGACACCGATCACAAACATTACGATATTCAGAGCAAGTCCTAGATTAACGAATCAACTGCGACATGTAAACACCATAGATTGGAGAAGCAGGGATGTTACTATCGAGGAATGGAAAGTATTAGATCAGAAAATGAAAAGCTTTCCATGCTGATCATACAATGTTGTTCAAGTAGAGATCGAGGTAAGCAGCTGATGTAGAGGAGTTTGTTGTGTCCTTTATTTCAAGCTCAGAAGGCTATATACGACCGACGTGGTCAGCAAATGTCTTGTTGTTTATAGCCAACATATCGTCGATATATCTGAAAGTGAAATTAAAAAATTTGAAAAGGTCCTTGCCACCTGTCCTGATTACCTTTTCCACAAATTCAGCATCGTATAAAACAAAAACACAAGTCAGTTAGAATGGGGCACAGATTGTTTCCATTGGAATGCAGACAGTCTGCTTTAAAATCTTTCCCCATAAACTCAACAGCTGTATTAATCATATTACCTCTTTGTTTTACACCAGAACATACATTGCATTTTTTGAGATAGACGTTCTTTATTTAACAAAAAGACATACATAATGTCATTTCAATACTCGGGAAGGCATTTCAAACTTAAAGTTCAAAATTGTTTTTGTCAAAAGACTTAGGCAGCAAGTATATCCTATTTTAGTCCTCTCTAAACATACTAACAAACAGTGGTAAAGCAAAGACACAAACACAAACATGTTGAAACTTTCAAATAAAAACCCAACGAAGTGGAAACAAATACTTTAACCTATTTTTTCAATTAAAATCAATAAATTTTACTTTACCTGTTATTGCATAACAAAGATAAAGTAAATATGTATTAGTATTTTTTAAAAATTAATTTATATATATGTTTTATTTTATTTTTTTTATTTTTTTTATTTGTTTTTATTTTTTTTTGAGCTGCATACATCTCGATATTTTGGAAGGACGTCTTGTTCTTTATTATGCAGGATTGTACATATACATACCTAGATTTGGGATGAACTTCTTTATATTTAAGTGTTTTATTGTACCGGATGACGTCTATTTCAATACAAGCTGACTTGTTTGGAGGTATTTGGGAAAGGCGTTATCTTAGCTAGAGGATAACGTTTGGTGGCGCTTCAGAACGGAGGAGAAAGTGTGTACGTCACCGCAATGTTTAAATCCGTTTTTCCTACTTATTAATTCTGTCTATGCTGTCAGTATAGGGATCAATCAGATGTTGTATTGACAGGGCGATGTGTGCCGTCTACAAGTTGTATAGCCATATAATCAGGGGCTTCCTATATACCGGACAATCGCATTGCATTGAACCGTCTTATAACGACGGCGAACAAAGACTGACGGCAGCGCGATTGTGTATTCAGCACACGACCAGAATCCCATCGAGTCCTGGTTATAGACATGTTCCAAGGCACTCCCAGGGTACATCTCAATTTCTTTTCACAGAACATCCAACAGCGTCAATTCGCCTAATTGTGTTCCAGTAGCCAGTAACGTAACTAGAATCGGTTC
The DNA here is from genome assembly GCA_947623455.1 of Mimachlamys varia. Lineage (NCBI taxonomy): Eukaryota > Metazoa > Mollusca > Bivalvia > Pectinida > Pectinidae > Mimachlamys > Mimachlamys varia. The sequence continues at coordinate 10,045,140 of OX392535.1, forward strand.
AAGAAATTTTCTCCACGCTCATTTTCAAACTTTATCAAAAGTCCTAGATTGACATACGTAATTAGACAGTCTGACAGTTAAAAAGACACTCACAGTCGATGTGCAAGGTTTGTCAATAACATTTGCATTCAACTAGCTACCCAGTGAAATTCGATTTAAAATTTACGTTAAAATGCAGGATGTGGTATAGCCTGTCATCTTGTAGCAATAAAGAGGCCCCCTCTTCATTCGATACATTATTGGGGAATTTCAACAGCTATCTTATCACTCACTGACAATTACATGCACCCTTACCGAAGTTTTGACAATGTAGCTCACTGTTAGCAATACACCAGAGTAAAGCCAACACAAATAACAAGGCATCTTTACAATTTAACTATTAATTTACTATTTAATAACAAATAGTAAATTAAATGAAACTTTTACTTTCCCTTAATATCTTAATAGTATAACAGTATCTGAACTCACACGTCCTCACGGAAGGAAATAGTAATGTCCAATGTAATATCTTGCAAAATGTGTACAAGAATCCCAAGATACATAAACAGTGCTCTGACCCGATAGCACAGGTCAACCTCATATACTTTAAGTATCTACGAAATTCTTGCAAGATCTGCCCATGGGTACACTGCCAATTTCCAGAACATTTGTTTACATTAATTATCAATTACATAGTAAAAGTATGTTTTCAAGAGCGGAACTTTTCGGGCACCTGTCACCCGAGTGAAGCCCGGAAGTGGAAAGGCACAGAGCACTGCGCTTTATCCGTAACTAATGTTAATGAAAACACCTGGCATAAGTTTTGATCTTATTAATTCGTTTGACTTATTAAGAAAACTAATTGTCACGATTCATAATTTCTGTACATCAGTTGCTCAAAGCGTCATGATTAACATTCCCAGCAAATATAAGTGATTGAATAAGGCTACGCTATTTTAAAACTTTGCCCTTTTCATATTATATGCAATATCAGTGTCACGAATTTAGAAAATATTACGTATACATTTACCTGGTAGATCGTTGTACATACTTAATCCACCACATAGGAGATCTCTTGTTTTATGAAGTCCGTTACACGGTTTTAAAAATGAACCTTGGTACTGCTACCGTCTATCATTATAACAATGTAACACACAACTGCTACACCGTAAACCTGAATTTTAACTTTCCACATAAAATGAGATAACATAATAAAGACAGTCTACAATTTTGTAGAGGTTAAATAATTGTGATAAACAGTGTAAATGTGATTCACCTTGACCAAATCTGCTGTGGTTCACTAGTACTGTAGCGTTTGTTCCGCACCCTGTTTCAGTGCAATGGGGTTAGTTACATATAACATATTTGTGTATACAAATAGGTACGGTTCATAGTTGACGTTTGATCTCAGTAAGGACATTGTCTTAGCCCTCGTGGTCATACAATTACGTTTTTTTCCAGATTGATTGTGTTGTACAAGCTATATATACTTTCTGACCTATGTGATATTACAAATGTCCTTCTCGACTGACCCGTGCTATCTGATATGGTCCATCATATGTAGAAATGGATAAGGACATTTCATACCCGAGGATAGAATTTCCCTTTCCCACATACTAAAGATGAACTATTTTCCTGCAAGTCTTCAATATTTATACGAAATACAGGGGGAGGGATTGATCCAACGTGGCGAAATCATATATAAAGGGCCTGTTTCCAGTAATGTTAATTCTCCATAGGAGCCTGCCCCCGTATAATTTCTTATCTAGCTGAACTACAGTTTTTTTCTTTTTCGAAGAATAATTTTACACCTTTCTTACACCAATATTTCATATTGTCAGTGAAAATGTATTTTATAAAGTTGTCATTTTGAGCATCAAAGACATAAGGTCGTAAATAAAAGAAGGTTATCTCGAAATTGTAATTCGCAACATAGTATAAATTTCTTTTGATAAATATTTCTAAAACATTGTGTTTATTCATTAAACATAAAACAAAAATTTTCTCGGATGAAAATGCACTTGCAGAGACACAATTATGAAGAAAAATGCCATAAAATTGCAATTGTCTCCCGTTATATAGATGTGGATGCAAATTTCCATCACAAACTCGGATAGAGCTTTACTTGTTTCATATGTGTACCAAAAATCAGCTAATTCCATGTGGTGGAACGTTTTCATATCGCCGCCTGAATGTGGTTGTAAATTGAAAGAAAAGGGGAAATGAGTAACAACCTTGTCTGAAACCCTATTATATAGCTTATTATATACAAAATTTTATATTGAATATCAGAGCGGATATTTTCATGACAGTTTTATGATATCTTACGACTAAATAAACAGTATCGATATAAAGATTTACACTGAGGACACCCTGATACATGAATACTGTTCTATCTCAAGTTGTCCTCTTTTGAATTTTCCGATCGTGTGGCCTTGTACATTTATCCGTATCTTCTTGTCTTTGTCTATACGTTTACGGAATAATTAACTCGACTATTCTTGTCTCACTTTCCTTGTTATATTGTCCCATCTCCAAAGCGTTGTGGCTCTGTCAGGGTTGGAACCCTGACTTGTCTCAATTTCGTTGTGCCTGCCGACCACGCCACATCGAATAGATAGATTATCCATATGAAATACTTTATTTTGTTCTAGGTACAGCTAGAATTACGGCTAAGTATCCACTTTTTTTGAGACGAACGGAAGACGAACGCTTCCCGGACGGAGGCTTACCGCTGCACGACCGGAGAACGAACGCGAGCCGCACGGAATTACCTATTGGACCCACGCAGCTAATACGGCCGATTCCCGAACGGAACGAACGCTAGCGGCCGATAACCTTGGCCGGCCGCTACCGGCCGATAACCATAGCCGGCCGCTACCGGCCGATAACCTGGGCGGCCGCTACCGGCCGATAAGCTGGCCCGGCCGCTACCGCACGATAAGTTCCATCTCGCGTATCGAACGAACGAACGAACGAACTTTGCAGCGTCCTGAAAGGAACGAGCGGTACAATGTTATCGTCTGTAAAACCGAAACTACTCGATCAAGTGTGCATGCAAATCTGTGTATAATTATGAAATAGTGTTAGGCTATCTAGCTCGTAGCTGCGATAACGTACTCATAAACGACGATCCGTAGGAGGCCGGGTATTAATGTTTAGTATTAGTACTATCTATACATGTATTATAATTTGACTCCGTGAACTCATGCGTTCGTGTCTAAGCGTCGGTAATAAATCTGAAGGAAAACGAACAAATGTCTAGTAGACCTAATAATAGGCCTAGTGCCATCCAGTATAAGGAGCCATACAGAACTAAATTTTAATCCGTAACTTAAAGCCGTGTTGTTTTAATAGTGCTGATCTGATAGATCTACTGTACCCTTGAACATCTGGTTTTCGACGGGGTAAGCAACCATCGCAAATAGCAAAAGAAACAATTTTGAATAAAATATCCCAATATTATTTATACAACTGTACAATAGTCTATCTTTTACCTTACCTGTACAATTGTTTGTCCGCAATTCGTTATTTACTCATTAAAAAACATTGGCTACTCAACGTTCTATTATGTGGGGGAGAAGATCCATGTTTCTCCCATAATAATCGTTTAATATCAGTGCACAGTGCACAAGAGCACATGGCAATAAATGTATGTCTTGTAAGTAATTAACTGCATAACTTTATATATATACCCTTTAATATCTTAAAGGTCTTAAGAGAATGGGGGATGGGGGAATCGTCGGTTGGGATTGGCCCAACCACTTTTTCTCATTTCGCATTCTCAGGTGTTATACTATATCATGTAATTGTATATTGTTAAGCATATAGAGAAAAGTTGAGTGGCAAATGTTTATATATCGATATTCATTTTAATTAGCGTAATGCATTATTTTTTATTATTTGCATCTTTCAATAACGTGTCTAAAAAGTCAATATGGTTGGACACATATTTTATTACAATTTTTATAGGTATGTTATTATGACTTTATGTGAAATATGTGTTTGACACGAAAATGAAATATTTGAACTTGAACTTGAACTCATTACAATGTCGGCACTTTCCTACTGCTACTCGCCATGACACTATATAGTGTTATCGACAGTAGTGCTCACTAGCGTTTAATAAACATTGAAGACCACACCAGTCGAATTTTGTAGCAGAGGAACATTTTCAAAAAACCAACATTAAAGTTTTAAATAATTATCCTTCAGAAAATGTCACATTTTGATATAAATAGCAAGTGTTATATTTGTCAACGGTAGTGATATCAGAACTTGCAAAAGTCAACATTTAGTTGTATAAATGTAAGTTTAAAACACTGCATTGTCTGTCATTACATTCTTTTTATGGAAATCGTATACCATAGCACTTCACTGGGTCTGAAAACAACCATATTATTTCCCTTCTTATGATAAAATAAACTATAAAATATGCCCTTTCGTAGCGTTTTATTCATACCACAACAAACATTTCGCGTTACTTGAATTGCAAAATTCATTGATATGTCGCTAAAAATCACATTCCCTTACCCGAACAATGTTGAAAGAGTAACTGTAGTGCTGAACCATATTTAGTGTATGGAAAGACTGGTAAATAAGAAGTTTAAAAAAAATAACGAAGTTTTTACCATTTTACTAAATTTCACACCTGAACGCAAATCCGAAAATCCTCGATTTTGCCATACGAGCGGAAGTGTCGTCACAACGGTAACCGCACTGATAGACTTAATTGAGTAGTCATTATATTAAACTTGTATGAATCGTATCACGACTTGTTATTTGTAGAGAGCCCCATATTCAAGAATAAGACACTGATTATATATCAAGGCTGTACGGAGTTCATTAATGACCCTACTGTTAATTGCACGGTATTATATGTCCAAGGGGACGGTAATTAGTGGGGAGGGGGCCCGGGTTTGGGAGTTCCACAGGTATATGTATGCGGCACACGTGGTCATGGTCACTCGACCATAAATCAATTACCACCGGGCTCGATAGCATGATCAAAAGGTTATTAGTTTGTGGAAAAACTGTAAGACTTCAAAACATACGCTTGATATGATTATGTATTAAGTTTCTCATGTTTTATTTCATATAACTCCGCTAAAACGGCGTGTGTATTCAATGCATGCACCAGGGACGTACATATATGTGTGAGACATATACGTCCTTGCATGTACACATCAGCAGGAACTGATCGTTACATCAGTAAAATGCACACTGACAAATATTTATGCATGTTGGTCGACTGTATAAATATAAAACTTCGTAGAAACAACCTCAAACAAACACAAGAAAAAGGATATTTGTGTTACTGTAGACCACGGACTTAGATATAATCTAATTCCGTGTATGGACTCAGAACTTCGAAAACCATATATTTTATTGGACTTCAAAGAAGAACATTTAATTACATCATATAGAATCATGAGACAATCCTTTTTATAACTACATGTACAATGTACGTATATCGGAAAATAAAAATATGTAGATTTTATCAATGTTTTCGACCTGTATAACCTATTTTGAAGGGTATCACATTTCGACAACTTTTATATAAATATATAAAAACGCGAGGGGTCTTATTGTGGGAGGAAACCGGAGTACCCGGAGAAAACCCCACGTGATCGGGCAGGTGACACCCAATACCTTTTCACGTCTAGTCGGGGAATCGAACCCCGGCCGCCTTGGTGAAAGGCAAGTGGGCTATCCACTGCACTGCCCGACATCTTTTATCCTATGTTCGAGAAATTATACGTGTGTATTAAAGTTAACAGATTTCCATCCATTGATAATTATGTATGTCTATGCAGTATATATATATGTAAAAAAAAATAAAAACTATGCGTGAATATTGTAAAATAAAAGGAACATGAGCGAAATCCTGATGCTACATGTACCTGTCTTCAGGCATACTCATCGAAATAGAAATCAAGAACAGTTTATTTGGAATTATGTTTGAGAAAAAATAAGATCATGTCTTTGAAACCACTGTGTGTTGTTGACAAGAAATGAACATGGAACGTCTTTTGAAAATATGATGAGAAGATTAATTAATTGGTTTTAATCCGCATTTTATTCTTTATGTTAAAACAAAATATGAATGGTAACTGTGATACAGACATACCATGCAAGTTTTCAATAGAATTTGTCAAGTTGAATATAAGAGTTAAATTTGAAATTTAATAAAGTGACATGTACATATGAACTTTGTGACTTGGCGGCGGGTTCTGGAGATTTCAAAAGGTACACTCGATAGTCTATGTTTCATTCAAAGTCGAGAAATAACTACAGATCTAGAGTACACATTTACAAGTTATAAAGAGGGGAAAATTACCGCAACATACTATTAACAGTTTTAACTTTGATCGCACAGATGGGTTCATTAAAATGAACAGTTAATATCTAAACACTAAATTAAACAAAGTTAACAGATTTCCATCCATTGATAATTATGTATGTCTATGCAGTATATATATATGTAAAAATATTTTCAGCCCCCCCCCCCCCCCCCCCCCCATAACATGGTACGTCACTTAATTTCACTGTATAATACATATTTCGGATTAACAATTAATCAGACGTACATATATATAGAGAGAGATCGGACCCAATTTTTTGCGTTCCCGTTGTGACGTCACCAATATGTGAGAACAACTTTTAGCGGTTTGCGGTGCGCATAATTAGATTGTGGCAAAACAGGCAAAAAAAACAATCAACCTGTCGTAACTTTGTAACCGGTCGGCCGATTTCGATGCGGGTTTCGACAATGTATTAATGCCGGCTCAACGAGTCTGATCATTTTAATTTCTATTTGCACTTCAGTTACTCTTTAGGTTATCATGGGTACAGTCAAGTTACAGATAATTATAAAGTGGCGTAGTCTAACGGCGTATATATACGCTTTTAGTCTACATATATTAAGCACGGTACAATTACGACAGGAAATTCAAATTTTAACCTTCGGATCAACAACACTAAGTGTATATGATACATTGTGTTTAATATATTATAAGTAACACGGAAACACACGATCTCCGCACCAAATCGCCTAGCCAGAAAAACCTGTTGCAGTTACCACTGCGCCAACTCGACATCCCAAAAAGGATGTTTTGAAGTCGCAGTGATAGACGGTCCGGTATTCTGACATGATCATAGTGGAAATCGTCTATTACAGTGATGTGAACACCTGGATCGCAATGCATATACATACATGGATACGAATTGTACAACATTACATATATATTAAGCACGGTACAATTACGACAGGAAATTCACATTTTAACCTTCGGATCAACAACACTAAGTGTATATGATACATTGTGTTTAATATATTATAAGTAACACGGAAACACAAATGACGAAGGAAGACAATTTTTTGACTCGTGCCCTATCCGGGCCTCGAACTCACGATCTCCGGCACCAAATCGCATAGCCAGAAATAATTGCGGCCGTTACCATTGCGCCAACTCAACATCCCAAAATGGATGTTTTGAAGTCGCAGTGATAGACGGTTCGGTATTCTGACATGATCATAGTGGAAATCGTCTACGAAATAATTAGATATTAAATTGACGTTATGACATTAAAAAAAACCCATTCAGACTGAGTATGAAACAAACTACACTCCATGATACACAAATGACTAATTAGTCCATCTATATGTTAACTATGAGATGCATGTGTCAATTATTTCTGTTTGTACCCTCTGATTTTCTTGCCGGTTTTTATATCTATATATATATTTATATGTAAAAATAAAAAACGACACGGACACATTACTTAGCGCTTTCGCTCCATCGGTGGGAGCTCTTCAGACTGTTTATTTAAATAATAAAATAAATTTTATATTTTATTTATTTTAATTTATTTTATTTTGTTTAAATAAACAGTCTGAGGTGCTCCCACCGACGGAGCGAAAGCGCTAAGTTATGTGTCCGTGTCGTTTTTTATTTTTACATATATTTTCTTCCGCAAGGACATTTCAATTTTATTATTTTATATATTTATATATCTATATATAATATAGTTTAATTTGTAAATTTAACGTTTTCTATCCGATAACCCTTACCAACATCGTTGGTATCGCTAGTATTTCCGTTGATATAAATCTAACATTGAAGTTAGCACACAAGTAACTAAAGAGGAAAGTGGAACACTTGTACCCGAACATCTTTAGCATAATTTATTTCAAATTACAACAATACGTTCAGTTTTATTTAAAAGTAACTAACTGTACAAGGGCGAACTGCTATGTTTGCACTGTTTTAGAAGTGTTCAGCATTAAACCATATACATATATGCTCCACCTTTTCGATGTACACATGTAGGAAGTATCTATGCGATTGAAATTTGGTGTAAACACAAAGCTGCAAATATTGAACAAGCGCTTTTTATATTTTTTTTTTCAAGAAACTGTTGAAAATGAAGAAATCTGTCAATAACAAGAAGGTACAAATTGAATTGGGTCGTTTACCTTTAATTAGGATGACAACAAAATAAAATGATAAAAAATATTTTTTAACGATTTTGAAATCTATCACATAAGGTTACATGTACATAATAACAGTGATAACGATGGTTTATTAGATGTGAGATTTCTTTGATGATTTATCGTCAATTGTCAAGTGCTAAGTGTATATGTCAAGTATTCATCAATTACTGCAACCTTCCAATTATTATTAAATATTTGTGTGTTTCATTGAATTTTCAATAATCCAATATGTAGAGCTAAATATTCCAAGTATGCTTTTTACTCTAGTATTTTTATTTAAAGCGCATATCATGCACAACGTATTTGAACTGATTGATGTAAATGTTCAGCACTAGTGTAATATCTGCATACATCAAGTATTGTAACACAAATCTTTCTTTCTCATAATATATTAATGGTCATATACTTTTGTTTTGTATTATGTCATGAAATGTATACATACATGTATAAACATTGCACTGTGCTGTTAATTTTAAAACAAAAACAATTTAAGCCTAAGAATTATAAATTTGGATGTTTTTAATTGAACTGTGTAAATGGAATCTTGAGTATATTATTATAACATTTAAAAGATAAAATATATTGTGATCTATAAAGTACATGTAACATAAATGACTGTTTAAACTGAAAACACAGGTAAATATTTACCTGTACATATGCACTTTCCCTGACCAGACTTTAATTGGTGTGCCATTGTTCTCAAGTGTTTATATAATTCTTTTGATCCCCAAAAAGTAGGAGACAGGAGAAAAAACATACTAATTTGCACTAACTAGAAACTTATTTAGTTAAGGATATTTGATAACGAGGATACGAGCACTACGGTAGTATGGCTTCCCTGTCAGACAAGACAAAGAAGTAGAGACGGTGACGGGTGGTCAGTCTCACAAGTGTTACAAGTAATGGCCCCGGGGGGTACGTGTCACACATGTACACCTGGTATACACAGCCAAATTATCACCATGGTCATCTAGATCTACAAGGCGGAACGTATTCACATTTCATTTTTACAATATATTTTTTCAAAATATTATGAAGATTACTCTAAATTAACAACTTGACCGGTATGTCATTTAAAATATATATATATATTAAAATAATAAGAAAATGATAAAAAAAATATTACCATCGTATCCGTCCTTTTCTTTGTACACAACGGAATAGCAGATATCACCATGACAATGTAGGTTAAAATTGAAAAATCACAGACTTATCTAATTCTGTGGTTAGATCCTTCTTTATTTTATTAAGAATCATACGTGTATTACGCATGACTTTTATGTATCTGGTTTGATTATCACTGATATGTTTTATAACTTAACGACATGCAGTACGGACAAATGGTCAAAATTTTGAAGCGTTACACGCCTTAGTCAAGACACAATAGTACACACGTTATATCACATACAACAGAAACCAATAAACGTCACGGCATCAATGAAAAAGTTACCAATATAAATGCGTTCCCCAAAATAGATTGGACGGTTTAATTAGTAAAAACAAGGTGATGTTTAATATATGGTTAATTCACTTTATAACCTTGTTAAAGATCTCAGTACATGCAGCGTTTACGAAAGCTACTGAGCGTATATATATATTTAATCTATTTTTTCTAGTTTGGGAACCCAGAGAAAGTCAGTACATTTCGGACCAACACTAAAAATGTAGACTAGTAATAATTGTGAAAAAAATACAGAAAATAAACATAAATGCAACGAACACAAAAAGTCTTGGCACAGTGACGCATTATCAATATTATTTATATGATAAAACATTTTAATGTTAGTTAGTTCAGTTCCCAATGTATCAATATGAGATGGATATTATAAAAGTATCATACATTTTCATGTTTTATTCTTGTTCGAAGGGCGTGTCGCTACAATCGAAATAAGTAACACCAACAAACAGCAACATACTGAGATCTCATTCTATCATTATATATATATATATTATCTCATTTCAATAATATTTTGGCTCTTCATAACAGCCCCGTTTCAGTTTTGCTCGAACAAAGAAATTACGAATGGTAACGTCGACAAAGAGGATATTGTTATATTTTATCTGTGATAAGGAATTCCTATATGTATTACCACGGAATATATTCCGTTTCCAGCCCAGGAGTGCTGTTATGCGACTAGTGTAAGAATAAGATTCCAATAGCACTACTATCAATTTGTTGATACAAAGGATAGACGTTTATTTCTCTACTGTGTCTCCCTTTTTTATTCCTTCACTCCATACTTTACCGTTTCTACTCACTTTACCGAGCTACCTGTATTGTCGTAAAACCCACAGGGACCTGATAATTTGCTACAGATAGTTTTGGACCCTAACTGAGGTGTTAAGAGTAATTTTTAACTTTTGAAAAGGTAACGTTCAATTTTCGAAATAAAAATGTCTCATTAAGCCCCCCCCCCCCCCCACTCTCCCCCACCTCTCCTGTCTGTCATTTATAATCGTTACCGAAACCCCCCCCCCCCCCCTTACACACACACACACACACACACTTTAGACCCAAAATAAGCTGCAACTAATCTTCATTTCCCTGTGTCAAAACCAACCAATTAATCAGCATATTTCCAATATGAGTATCGGTCAAATTACATAAAGAAGATAAAAATAAATAAATAAATCAACGTCATTTTGCAGGTATTTGAATTGCGTTACTTCTTGTAATTATATCGGTCGTCTTGTAATATCATCATGGTCAACATCTCCTTTTCACTGGAGAGTTGCGTTTTGTACACCCTTGGATTGCGAATACTCTGGCATAGCTTAGTTTTACCACTCTGGTATTACTTAGTTTTACCACTGTGGTATTACTTAGTTTTACCACTCTGGTATTACTTAGTTTTACCACTCTGGTATTACTTAGTTTTACCACTCTGGTATTACTAAGTTTTACCACTCTGGTATTACTTAGTTTTACCACTCTGGTATTACTTAGTTTTACCACTCTGGTATTACTTAGTTTTACCACTCTGGTATTACTTAGTTTTACCACTCTGGTATTACTTAGTTTCACCACTCTGATATTACTTAGTTTACCACTCTGGTATTACTTAGTTTTACCACTCTGGTATTACTTAGTTTTACCACTCTGGTATAACTTGCGCAGGGGCCTTATCTGTTTGTTAATTTGGTGTATGCCTCACATCAGATCGTACTAGGTCCTACCTCAGGGGTAAATCACGACTTACATGTATAAATATGTGTACTTCGACCATTATAAGCATATAACATGTTAAACACGATTACTTTTGGTCCGACATTATTTTATAAAACAAAATACACTGATCCAACAGGGCTAACGATTTGTATATAAAGCGATCATTGTTATGCTAACTCTATGCTAGTAAAGCCTCCCTATTCCGTTTATTTATCTAAAAATTACATGTGGTATAGGAATTCATATAAACTGCAACGTTGGTGAATAAATACCGTTTTAAACTGAAATATTTTTGCATACAATATTTTCCCATTGTGTGGTCGATAGATTTCTTTATCTTTCCAACTCCGTAGCCTTTGTCACTAAGGGGGGGGGGGGGGGTTCTATTTTTTTCATTAAATTTATTTTGCATTAACTGCGGGCCAACAAGAGTGATTAATAATATAAGTTGGATAACTTGTTTCATAATTGTTGTAAAATAAATAAAGCTTATATCATATTAACTGCTATCTGAAAGGGAGGCACTGAGGTCACATACAAGGGGGTGTGGGGGATCTCCCCTAGACAGTTTTGAGGGGATATACAACCTGTAAACAAAAAATCCTGCATTCTGACTATATCCCAGTAATTTTTTGTACTTAGATATTACCAAAAATTCTTCTCCTTTTTAAGGAAATTAACTATTTAAAATTTCACTGTGTGACTCCTGTCGGGAAGGGGTTTCGGCCCAAAGTGACAACTTTCATTATCTACTTGAATGTACAAAACTGTCTGCTTATAGAATGCTTTATAGATAAATACTATTGTTCAAGATCAAATTTCATTAAAGGCCCAATATGCGTAACTTTCGGCAAAACTTGAAGCGAAAATGAAGCCTTATAACTTTTATATGTATTGATTTAGTTAAGATTAAGTTAAATCAGCAATATTAAAGATGAATTCTTACGCGGCTACTGGTACAGCAGCAGTTGAAACTCGGTAGTTGTAAACACGCGTCCATTTTGAACTGACTTCTAACTTCGGCTTGTTGTTGGAAGTGGGCCCCACCTGAATTATTTTCAATTCTTTGGATTTTGCTGTGGAGAGTTTCTTGTTAGTAACCGCTCAGGTTTACTTCGTTTCAGACTTATTTTTGCATGGTTATTACAGAGACGTATATATATATTTATACGTCTCTGGTTATTAACTGGATTTTTTTCAGAATTTTTCATAATTACGAAAAATTTCCTGAAGTTACGTATTTTGGGCCTTTAAGTTTCATGTATTGATGGATACAGCTAATATTTAAAACATTGATGAAAATGTGTTATTTTATAAGAATGATTAACAACATGATTTGTCCTCCTTGATACAAATGGAAATGAAATATTTTGAAACTGTGCTGTGTATCGACTACGAACACTACACTACATGTAATTGTATGTATTATCAGGGACGTATATGTCCCTGGTATTATATTGTACATAAATATATTTTCTCTATGCAATATCTTGTGAAAAAAAGGGAAATAAAATCAATTTGAATTTGGTATTGCTCCACCTGCCCCGATCCCCCACCCCAACTCAGAAATTGTAGCCACGAAAATTATACACTGTGACATTATTTCAGTAACTTTTTATTCTTTAGACATTGTCAGACATGATTTTATTTAAGGGGAAAAAATATTGAATTTGTTTTGCTCGCAAGGAGGGTACGGGGTATCCGCAGAAAACTTAACTTTTAGATGCACAAACTTGCCTTCTGAGCATATTTCAGTACTCAGTAAAATGTAGTGCTGATTGAGACTAACTGGAAAAGCAAAGTAATATCAATTTCATCACAGACTTAGGTAAATATAATTCCGTGTTTAATGGACATTTGCAAGGCTCTCAAATTCAGGTTATACAAGGCAAACTTATATATGTGAAATCAAGGACGTATATGTACGTCCCTGGTGATATCACGGACTTAAATAGAACCTAGAATTAGACATTTTCTAAAAACAGACTATAGCCTTACCTGTAACAGACGTATAAGTCTCTGCCTGTAATTAGTACCTATATTGTTCTCACCCTGTAACTACCTGTGCTCTGTACAAATACTAAAATAGGATATGTTGGCTGAGTGGGAATACGCTGGGGTGGGGATAGGATTATCACACCTGGATCACAAATAACAAAAAGCTGTGGCTTTGGGGCGCTATGAATGATTAGTCATGGGGCAAATATTACCTGTACTGGCTCTTACAACACAGGTAACATAATTAATTGTTAGTGGTGACACAGGCTAGGCTTTTAGGCACTGTATAGACGGTTTCATGAAACTATAAAATATGACTGTATATGCTTCAAAATCTTGTTTTGTGTGTGAAAATGCTGGGGGGTTTCTGAAACCCCCCTGGATCCGCCACTGGCTCTCAACTCTGGAGGTAAGCGTGAGATCTTCTGTTACACAGCCATTTTAATTTTCGAGATAATAAACTGCGCGCGCATCTTCACCTAAAAAGACGGAACAGCCGAACTAAACGGCCGGACGAATCAACCGGACGGATTAACCGAACTAAACGGCCGGACGGAGCAGCCTGACGGGTAGCCGGACGGAGCAGCCGGACGGAGATGCCGAATGAAAAAATAAAACGGGATGGACTGTCGGAACGAACGAACGGAACGGTTCAGCCGACACGAACGAAACAGACGCAAATGATGGACGGAGAACGAACGCTTCCCGAACGGTGGACTAACGATTACCGCACGCAGGCCGACCGCAGAACGAACGGAACCAAGGTGGATACTTGGCCGTAATTCTAACTGTAATCAATCAATTCTGCGCTTTTTGGAGGTATTGAATGTGATTTATTATATTGTCTTGTTATTTTGTGTAAAAAATTGTTAGTTATTTATCACTTATTTTCGCATAATTGTACCAAACTACTAAGTATTAGCTGTTTACAGCAATCATCGGTGGCTCGCTATTTTGTTACTTTATCGACGCTTCATAAACCAATCGCTATTGTTTCAAGATGGAGGGTAAATGTGTTGGAGAAGGCTGTCAACTATACTTCAAGAAAGTGGCAATAAGAACAGAAGTGCACGCAATGTAAATAGTCCACAATATAAATGGCTCCTAGATACGCTGGTGCAACAAGGATTGATGTCAGCAAAGGAGCAAGCACTTATTTGCCAGAAGTGCTACATGAAGTATCTTCGGAACAAAATCAGCCTGAACCTGAACCCGAGCAGAACAAGGAAATAGAGGAAGAAAACGACTCCCCGTCCCATATCCTGCCGTTGCTGACCCTTCATGATCTTCACACAAAAATTGCCGTCTCTGTCTTGTTACCTTTGCAATACATCATGTAAATGGAACAAAATCATCAGTCTTACCAAAACGTGCAAGGCATCACCTGATCTATTCACACAAACTGTGGTGTCCCACCTCATCCCGCGTCTGCTCCATTCACCTTATTGGTAACGACTTAGATCCGTCTCCAGAGGTTGTCCTTGATGGTAGAGGTTCCTTGGAATCTCAGTTACCATTAAAATCGTCCGAAATCATTCATGACCTCCTAGAGGTGTCGCACGTCCTTTCACAGAACCAGTCTGCGTTTGCAATAAGCTTTTCTTCTCTTGATGACTCGGCATGCATGGCCTGGACAGGTTGGTCCAAAGATCAGTTCCTCGAAATCCACTCGCACTGTTCCCAATATCTTTCATTTGGTGTATATACTAAGACTACACACGATGCTCTATTACTGTTCTGGGTAAAACTGAAAACCGACATTTCCTTGAGTCAGTGTTCTTCTCAATTTGGAATTTCCAAGTCAAGTGTGTCCAAAACTTTCCACTCCATAGTACAGGCATTAGACACATCGATAGTCCCACAATTTCTAGGTCCGGATCACTTGACAAGAGAACAGTTGCTCGGGCACAATACTGTCTTTTCAGAAGCATTTTATGGAGATAAAGTCACTGCCATATATTTGATGGCACCAATA
The DNA here is from genome assembly GCA_947623455.1 of Mimachlamys varia. Taxonomy (NCBI): domain Eukaryota; kingdom Metazoa; phylum Mollusca; class Bivalvia; order Pectinida; family Pectinidae; genus Mimachlamys; species Mimachlamys varia. The sequence goes on from OX392535.1 coordinate 10,060,758, forward strand.
TTTATATCCAGAAAAGCTACTGTGGCCAGAAGAAGAGAAACTATCTCAAATTCATTAGCATCGCTTTACCAGATGGCTACACTCTGAACACAGTAGGACCATTCACTGGCAGCGAAAATGATGCTACAATTACAAAAAAAGTCATGGACAAGCTAGTTACTTGGCCACAACTAGATGACAATGTTGTCGTTGACCGAGATTTTAGAGATGTCCTACCAGTTCTCGAAGCCTCTGGCCTCAATGCTAGCATGCCGTCATACCTGAACCCGGTTTGCTTGGACGTCATTCTGACGTCCAAGCAAATCTTGACAGAACTATCACCAAATCGAGGTGGATTGTGGAATCCTCTCATGGTCGTCTGAAACACTGGACGTTCTTCCGAACACAATTGGTGTCTAACAAGTTTATCAATGTCATCGAGGCTTTCCTTCGAACCGTCACAGCCTGTCTGAATGGTATTAGAGGACCGATCTACCAGAGATCTCCAGAGTGAGATGCCATAGATAGGCTAATGGCTGAACGTATGAAGGACCGTTTGACAACACCGAATGGTTTAGCTCAGAGATTCAAGACAGATCCGGATCTATCTAGACGGGCAAGGTCCGAGTTTGTCAAGATGGATGCATCTTCCGTACTGTTTCCCCGTCTCCATCTCAATTACTTGAGAACCATGACGTGTGGAACGTATCCGTGGCTTTACCAGCACTCCCCAGACCTTCTCCGATGTCAAATACATTCTCGACACAAAAGCCAAACGAAATATAACGTTTGGATACGGTTCACCGTTTCACCCGATGATGAGCCCGAATAAAGGACTACTACTGCCAGTGCCAAGTTGGAGAGAGAACGATGGGAATGTGTGCGCACATCTCCAGTATCTTGTACTACCTTGGGTATTACAGGGTGCTGGAAAACCCTCGACCATTACAACCACAGGTGAAGAAATTCCGACAAAACTTGAAATAGTTTTCCATGCGGCAATGGAGTGCATATGTCGAAAGTATGTTTGGGGCTCGATATGAAAGATCCCCGTTACCATGTGACTAACCAAAATTATAAATATAGGTATTATACAATCACCCGTAGCTATGAACACCCCCGTAAATGCGAAAACCAACCAAAATCATAAGGAACACGTTTTGTTTGTTGTTCTGTCTATTTGTCAGCCAATGTCTTCAACCACGGGGACTTGTGAAGTAGCCATCTTGGATTTTTTTATGAAAAAGTGTTTCTCTCACTTTTTTTTCATATCTGTGTATATGTTCTCAACATACCGAGCAAATACTCTCGTGTTTTTGTTCATTATCTAAAGAAAGTCGAAAATCGGCAATTCAACCATAGGCTAATTCAACCCAAGATTTGAAAATGTTCCACCACTTACATGTTGATGATTTTTCCTCTCATCAATAGCATATTACGTACTGTTAAATAGGATAAAAATTGGTTTGCATCCAACGCCCATAAAAGGGTGTATTCTCTAAAAAACACAGTTTTTGTGTCTAAAATGTTATCATCGAAAATGGCATTTTTGAGATTGTTTCTTCCATAAAACAGCCAAATGACGCGATGGAAACATGATTTTTTGTCACAATCATGCCATGAATGTATTCTTTACAGTGACCATCATTTGATTAGATTTTCATTAATATTGTACATAATCTGCACATTATATCAACACTTAGACCGCTTCTGAAAGGTACAACTTTGAGGAGCCATAAAAAACAAACCAAGTTACCTAAATCTTTATACTTTATAGATTTGTGACCAGAACGGCATGGGCAATGCACCACAATCAGGAAATTTGAATCAGAGAAGGGGCCATTTTGGAAACAGGCCCTTTATGTTTTCTTGATGACTGACAATTAAACCAAGCACACTTTGGGAAGATGAGAAAACAATATGGTATACCGAACGTACAATGAATACTACAAAAATAAGCTGACTTTTAAAGTTCCAAGATAATGATAAACATAAAGCAATAATAAAAAGGTAGTCCATGAGCTGAGGTCCCTGGAGGCACCTACTAGTATGTGTGATAGAGGAATATATGGTTAGGTGATTGGGTAAGTGCTTGGAGCTATTTGTATGCCACGTTATCTATAAAATACCACCGTAAGTTGAATTAAAACTTCCCACATGGCCAAATGAGATTACATAACAAGTTAATCGTGTATGCCGACTTATTGATTAGAGGTTAAATGGTTTTTAAACAGTCAAAATGATGTTTCATACATCCAACCTATTCGTATTTAACGTTTTCACAATTTCACGTTTCATCTCAGTAAGTATATACTTATTGTATGTCCTAGCTTTTGTGGTCGTCCATTCACCCGATTGGCCCATGTTTTGCGATAAATGTACTTCGTACATGTAACTAACATGAATAATGAACTGTCTAAACCAGTACTCCAAACTCGGCACTAGAAAAAAACCTAAATTCATAAAGACTCTTGAATAACATAACACAGATGAGACTATGATTCTATGAGATAAATTTGGTAATAGTACTGCCAGGATTATCTTTACAAATGGACTAATATATGACATCTCCCCAATCTTTAAATAGAATGAAACGATTAGTTATTGATAACTATTTATATCACAACTCAGTTATGTACATATTGTACTTATTTGCAATAAACTTTGAGAATATCGCCTCAGGTGTTGTTATTATAACATCATAAAGCACAGTTCTTGGTTCAGCGTTCTCCTACACAAACATCATAAATTAAGACAATTTAAGTATGTGCCTATTTATAATGTTAACATATCAATAATAACAACTTCTCAAGAAACATATCATGGAACACATCTAAGAACACATCATGGAAGAACACATCATGGAAGAGCACATCATGGAAGAGCACATCATTGAAGAACATATCATGGAAGAGCACATCATTGAAGAACATATCATGGAAGAACACATCATGGAAGAACATATCATGGAAGAGCACATCATGGAAGAACATATCATGGAAGAGAACATCATGGAAGAGAACATCATGTAAGAACACATCATGGAAGAACATATCATGGAAGAGCACATCATGGAAGAACATATCATGGAAGAACACATCATGAAAAAATATTGTAACACTTCCAGCTAGGAAACAACTAAATTGTTTTAATTTGTCCTGATCGTGAAGTGAGAAAACTAAGCATGGTTCTAGTAGGGATGAACATGCAAATCTATCAGTCGACTTTCTAAGTCGACTGATAGATTTGTATGTTCATCCCTACTAGAACCATGCTTAGTTTTCTCACTTCACGATCAGGCCAATAAATCATGACACAATCTTAGTTTACTAAGCCAATAACGTATGACGTCACTTTTTATGAAGTTATCTGTGATTGGCCGATTCAAACTTAAGATTTAGACTTAAAAAAGTTTCATGGTCCTGGCGCAAGATCTTGTTATATATGGACTCGCGGTAGGAAGACTTGATGTTATATAAGAACAACAATCGTGTTGTGTTTTGAGGTCTCTCTTGGTCTGTATTGTTGGTCCGATACTCCTAGACGCGAATTCCTCGAATTCAGATGTAGGAGTAAAGACTATTTCAAATGCATTTCAATCCATCAGAGATTTGTACAACTAGGAGTCTGGTGTTTTCCAATTACTGAGCTGGTTTTTTTTTTCATTCATTTCCTGTTTTCTTATCATGACAAAGTTATTCTTATCAACTGGTCTGAGAACACTTTTTGGTGCGTGCATATTAACATTGTTTCGTTATTTAAGTTGCCTCCATTTCAAGCATTCCATTTGACCCTTGATGTTTCAACAATGGTGTTACTGTTGGTAAGGTGGTTGCTCCTCTCCTTACAATGACCATTTGTGGAGGTGAAAGTTAAATTCCATCAATCGGTGAGTTTCGATAATCTAGCAAAGCTAAATATTGGTCATTTGTCTTATTCAACAATCTCTTACCGGTCTGTGCCATCCTTTTAATTTGACCATTTGATTATTGGTAATGTGGATTAGTTGTCATTAGTTGAAATGTGTAGTCTTTTGAGATATCTAAATACTAGCAAAGACTAGCAAACAGTGTTCCGTTTTCACTGATACGAGACCAGGTATTCCATATTTGGAAAACTGACTCTTGGTGTTGTTTATGACAGAAATACTTGTCATGCCTTCTAATTTTGAGACTTCATGCCACTTACAAAATAATCCACTGTCTGCAGAAAGTGTTGTATTTTGAGTGCAAATAGATCCATAGCCACTTTCGCCAAAGGTCTGTTTGGAACCTCGTGTGACACCATAGTTCATTTGGGTAATTGTTCATGTGTTAACACAAATACTGCATTTTGCGATCTTCCCCTCTATGTCGCATTTCATTTCCGTCCAAAACAGAACTTCTCTCGCATGGGCCTTACATTTTACCATACTCAGGTGCGCTACCTGTATCCGGTCAAGCATTTCAGATAGGAAATCTTTTGAAACCATCCATTTGTGTCCTGTGAATCCAATACATCGATACACGGTAGTTCCATTATGTTTGAATATCTAGGGCTACTTCAGATTTGGTTTCTGGCCAGACGTGCATGATTTGTCGTCTCAAGATTGACATTCCTATGACGCTCTTTGTTCATTAATTGATCCTTTTTTGTAGAACTTCTTTTCTTACAACACTGGCAGATAGCAGCAAGTACATCTCGTTGACGGCGGGATCCTCTACACATGTGTCATCGGTTTCCATAAGTATACCCTTGAAAGTTTGGCACCGCATACCCCACTTTGCCCGGTTTTTATGTCACTTCCAGGTTATACATGTACTTTTGAAGCGTGATCAAAAATTTCTGCAGACGAGCAGGTATATGAAAAATTAACTTTTTGGATCGATGTAGTCTCTGAATATTTCCTATTTCAATTCTGGTGGGTATCCAGAGCCTTTGAATATGAACCTTAAGTCTGCTACAAATCATTAAAATGATTCATCGTCCGCTTGCACGCAAGATTTAAATTTCGCAAATATTATATTTTATATAGATTTAGTGTAATTCGTCCTTTGTTATATTCCACGTATAGTTAATGTTCCTAGCATTTTCACCAACCCACTACATTAAGTACATGTAATTACATTTTTCTTCTACCTTTTTTTGCGCTGAGCGGTTCGCCAAATGTAAATACCCAGTTACGAGGGGTGTTCCAAAAATAATGTCACTTGCATCAGTGCTCATATAGCGGAAGTGCTTTTATTCATTTTAATTTGCTCTGCCCTTTAAAATACTCTCCGCCAGCCAGAACACACCTTTTTAGCCGGTCAATCCATTTTTGGAAGCATTTTTCATACTCTTCAATTGGTACACCCATCAGACACTAATAAACAGCATATCCAAGGGCATTTCTCGAATTGTATCTCCTTCCAGATAAATGATATTTAAGTTTTGGAAACAGAAAATAGTCTGGCGAATACGGAGGGTGCGGAAGGACGGTAACCTTCTCTGACTCCAAAAAGTCAATCACAATACGTGCCTTGTGAGCGGGTGCATTATCATGCAAAAGTCGGACATACTTGAGTCCTGTTTTGGGGCGGCGACTTTTGTGGTAGTTCTTCAACTTTCTCAGAACAACGTTTTTATAGAACTTGCCTGTGACCGTTCTGCCTTTTGGCACCTGGATTTGAATAGCTGGACCCTTATTAGTGAAAAAAATAGCATACAAAACCTTCTTTACCGTTCGTATTCGTTTGGCAATACTTGGGCGTCTGGCATTTTTAGTGGCCCATATTCGGTTGGCAACCTTCTGCTATGGTTCAAAATAATACACCCAGGTCTCATCACCAGTGACTATATTATCAAAAGCCTTTTTACTATATTTTGGGTACATTTTGAGAAAAAAATTTGCCATTGTTACACGCGTCTTCTTTTGCTCATTCGTTAACAAATGGGGTATCCATCTTGCATTTATCTTTTTAACTTTTAGGTGTTTCTTCAAAATTGCATGAACTCTTGCTAACGACAAGTTTGTCATTCGAGCCAATTGTCTTACGTGGAATCGAGCATCAGTTTGTAGGATATTTCGGATTTTTTCTATGTTACCTTTGGTCGTAGTTGTTGCAGGACGACCTGGGTGAGCAGCATCTTTCAGTTGCTGCTGCCCAGCACTAAATTTACCTACTCACCTACAAACAGTCCTCTGAGACATTTGGCCCTCCCCATAAATGTCACACACCTCGCGGTGAATATCTACAGCCTTTATGCCGAGTAATGACCTACCTTTTATATAGGCCCTAATTTCGACAACATTTTCAGCTCGTTTTCCTGTCATTTTGTGTCTAGTCTAACGAATAAGCTATGAAACGATGTACACTGTACTGAGGCCATTGAACGTATGGATGCATAAATTGCACGATTTCCGCGAAATAAAGCACAGATGACATTATTTATGGAACGCCCCTCGAAATTTATCCCGTAACGTTTAAACTGTCTTCCTAAAGTGTTTTCCTTTCATGGATGGCTTAGAGGCGGTCAGATTCGTGTCGGATCTGAAACTAGGTTACAATGTATGCCATGAACAATCAGTACGCCATGTTAGATACTAGAAAAAAAACCTGTATTGATCAAGACGCTTGAATTACATGTACATAAGTTTGTACATTACAAACACTATATGACTCTAATAAATAATTTGGTAATATATGTACATGTACTACTAACAGGATTATCGTAACACATAGACTAATATATGATAAACCAGTGCTACATTAAAAATGATTTCCTGATTGACCCGTATTGCATACGTTTACTTACTGAATGAATAGAAATAGAAAAACGTACTTTCTCATAACTTAATCTACTTGTACGGCAATAACAATTTTAAAGTAATATTTTGGACAAATATTTCTCCATGCTTGTGTCTCTTTCACGGACACAATAACAACTGGATTCATATAAAACGTCACATGTTCTTATTCTGGTGCACTCTATAGCGCATTGGTGGATTAAAAGAATAAAACACAAAGATGATTTCATGCTTACAATACCTTAGAAAGCCAAATACAAAAGTACATAAACTGATAAGTTCAATCATACTCTAGCGGAATGCTTTTAGCGCCAAAACCGCTGAAGTAAAGTTATCGGTAATTCCTAAAATAAGTACTTAAGAAACTATTTATTTGTTATAAGTAAAATTTACAGCTGTTTTTTAAATGTGAAATATTAATACATAAAAGTATCATTTTATTTCAAAATGGCAAGGTTTCCGATAATGTGAAATCCATTAAGGGATATTATGGACGATTTTGGAAACCCGAGTTTTGAGTAAACGTTGAGCTGCCTTAATCAGCTCCATGCCAGCAGGATGATGGATACGGAAGCGATACGGACATTTTGACTGATTGGCAGCTGAGCATACTCACATTGATCCGGAAGTCAGGGAACTTCGATTAATTGCAAAGTATCGCGACAAAATGATGCATGCAAACGGTAGTGTTGTTGAGGGGCTATGTGTGACGGATACGGTGGTAAGCGCCTGATCAAGGTTTGGTGTGTGCTGTATCCTGTCATTATAAAACCCTGGTCCAGAAACAGTGGACAGCGGTCAATCGTGTAGTTGTATTGATGATTATTAACTGTTTCGGTGTCAGCGGTTTGTCGTGGGCGTCATTATAAGATATATTATAAGGCTTATTGACGAAGTAACTACGCCACGGGAAATTCATCCAAATGGATCATAAATAACTGTAATATACATTGACAGTATAGCCTAGTCATGTGTCAGTCGCATTTAAAGGGTCTACTATAATTATAGCAACAACAGTAAACTTCAATTAAAAAATCTAAGAATACTGAAGCGTCAGCAAAACCATAATCTTCCGTCTAAATTCCTCTGGGATCTCTTATATGTATGTGTAGTAAATGGTTGTTCGTATTTGTCATAACCTATGAGTCGTTTTCTGGTTTTATCTATATATGTATGACAGCGTCATCAATGTGAATGTTATCGCCAGCAGAAATCCCTTAACCCTCTATATTACTAGGACTTGTATTTAACAGTCGGCTGATTTCTGATGTTTATCAGTTACATACCAGGTATCTCTGCTAAATGTTAGTGTAAGTCAAACTAGATATTTATATTATTAGGATCTGCAGCCCATGAACAAGAGGGACCATAAAAGGGATAGGATCAATGCTCATCCTCCAATCATGATATGCTGGAACGGTCATAGTCTTCTATCAAAAGTGTGAATTTAATTACCTGCTACGTACAAAGAAGCGCTTTTTAATTTCGTGCTGATCCTAAAATCTAATATAGCCACCCTGGCATTTTGTTTTCTACAGAAAATTGTTGATCGCTTTTAAAAACAAAATATTGACTCTAAATTCAATGTCATTCATTGAGCAGTGATTGTATAAACATGACAATTAAGGCCAATGTTTCCTCTAGATTTACTGCGATACGCTGTATATGATATATATCTATTGATTCGTGTTCTTCTCTCAATAACATCACAGAAACGTTTAGAAACCAAAGAATACTGATGTGTATTCGTTACATGAAATGAAATGCTTTGTTAAATACCGAAATAAATACTTTCAATGTTTGGATTGCATATCATTCTCAATACCCGTTAATGGTAAAAAACAGAGAATTCATAAGCGTCAACAAAACCATAATCCGAACTCAAAATCGATTAAAATAGAGGCAAAATAGGAACAAAGGAAATATTTACATGGATACTCTCGTAAAACCACAAGAGAATAAGATCAGGTTTTCCGGAAGAGTACGCTTTTCTTCTTCATCGACGACAACCGCAATTTAAATCTTTGTCACATCCAAGTAAGCATCAATCCTCAAAATGAAAACCGAGTCATAATTGTCATCCCAACAAGTAAGCTGACCTACCTCGTCTAAATTGGATACCTAAACTGCACAAGATCCTTATAAACAACGCTTTATCGCTTGCTCTGCCCTTCTCATTGCTCAACAAAGCCATTATCAAAACTTCTTACTACCATTCTTTGTACCGTTATAGCAGGGCTTCAGTCTTATTGTGTCATTGTGTACTCCGGTAGTGGCATTAACGGGATGTGGATTTTGAAAAACTCAAAAGAACTTATCAATCTTGTGCACCCGTTCATAAAAACGTTTCGTCTATCAAAACATTTGATTTTTCTACTCTGTACACTACCATACCACATACCAAACTGAAAGAACGTCTTCGGTCTCTCATTATGAGAGCTTTCTTTTCTAGGAAAGGTGGACGACGATACAAATTCATGGTTGTGAGCTACAAAATGTATCTTTGAGAATACTTTGTTAAAAACACAACAAAGGATAAGATGAAATATACTGAGGAAGATATAGTACAAATGATTTAATTCCTGGTTGACAATATCTTTGGTGATTTCGGAGAAAATTTTCCAATCGACTGTTGGCTTAATTAACAGTGAGAACCAACTGTGCCCTACATTTGGTTGAATTGTTTTGTCTTCATACGAGGCTGAATTTGCGAGGGGCTTATCAGGATAAGTAACAAATACCTTGCCAAATCTCTCAATTTCACTTTCAGGTATATCGACGATGTGTAAACAACAAGAATTTTGCTGACCAAGTCAATCGTATATACCCTACTGAACTTGAGAAAAAGGACACAACAAATTCTTCTACAGCAGCTGCTTACCTTGATCTCTACTTGAGAAAAAATCAGAGAATACCAACGCGTCAACAAAACCATAATCCGAACTCAAAATTGATTAAACTAGGGGCAAAATAGGAACAAAGAAAATATTTACACGAATATAACATTGTATGTCCAACATGGAACGTTTACTACTAAGCTTTTCGACTAACTTGACGATTCCGATTTTCCGATCGTGAACTACTCCTTTCTTGGTAGTTACATCCATGCTTTTCCAATTCTATGGTGTTTACATGTCGCAGATGATTCCTTAATCTAGGACTCGCTCTTAATATCGTATTTTCGTGATCGATGTCGACTGCTGACAAACAAACTTACAACACAGGGATTTGAGAGATGTAGGTTAATCAGAAATATGGACAAGTTTTATGGTCGCCATCTTTGTCTCACTGAGAAATATTCTAGATATTTGTGTGATATGTTAGTATGTTCATTAGTGTGCTTACTTGTTGTGATTGACATTTATGACTCGGTTCTCATTTTGAAGGCTTGATGTTTACATGGCGGGTGTCATCGATGAAGCAGAAGACACTTATTCTTCCGGAACACCTGTTCTTATTCTCTTGAACTTTTTCAATGGTCTCCATGCGGATCTTGCTTTCTTTTTCGTATTTTGCCCCTACTCTAATCGATTTCGAGTTCTGATGATGGGGTTGTTGACTCTTCGGTATTCCCTTTTTTTTTCTAAGATAGAAATAGTCGACGGTGATTTGGTGTAGTAGATCTTGTGTTCAAAGCCACGTCTTGGTACGAGTCAAAATTGTCTGTCATAAATAAAACACATAAGATATAATAACAGATATATCCAATAAACATGAACTGAACATAGTAAATCCATAACCATGACAACATTTTCATTCAAAATATTTATCAATAAAGAAAAAAATGGTGTAGGTGTGATGGTCCTGTTTTCTATATTTTATTATCGGCCTTATTTGCCATCAAAATTATAGAGCAGTTTTTAGAATAATATACGAAGTGTTTAATTAAATTTGAGTAATTTTGATAATACTTCATAAATGTTTTTGTTACAATAACATGAAAGAAACTAAATATCTTTCTTGTTTATGTAGATTGCGGTGGTGATAATTGGGTTGTGTATGCCTGGTGTGTGACACGTACCCCCTCGATCAGTACCAGTGACAGTCTATACTTAGTTTGTCTTGGGTGACAGGGAGGTCATACCGATACACATACGGACACCTATTGTACTATGTTTCAAAACATCATTTTGCGATTTTAATTATAAACAAAATTATTATGCTACTGTTCCCTGAAAACAATTTCCAGGGAAACAGGAGATTACCAGGGGAAGACTCAGTTAAAGATCTTCCCTTGTGAAAAGTCGAAATTTTCTGACGACTAACTTTTTTTCTTATATGCATTTTTGGAAAAGGGAGTTCATTGCATTGCAGAAAGTGCAAAAAGAAATATATGGTAGTGAACTCGTTTTTGTGCTATGCTCGGTCAAAGATACCAAAATGAGCAAAACATGTGATTTATGTGAAAAATGCTGTTTTGGCCAATCGCAGGACAATTTCAAGCAATATCTCCCAGATTTGTGATCAGATATGTATGAATGTTGGCAGAATTGACAGAAATGGTACTTTTTTTATTAATTACGGAAGAATAAAGTCTTTAAATTATCTTTTTAGCTCAAAAAATAAATTTTTGTTACCCCTACCCCTTATTTTTTAATGAGAAATTACAATTTTTGCAGATTTGATTCTTTATAAAAAAAATCCTAGCGACTAACTTTTTTAGAAATTTGGCAGATCAAAAGGAAATGGGTTTCTCATTCTAAAGCAGTCATAAAAACTGGGGGGTAGCGTGCTTGTTTTTTGTCCCATTATCAAATGTGTTATTTTTCACTATTCTTGAGTCAAAAATCAAAATCGCTTCAATTACACCAAATATCTTAAAAACATAACCAAAATGTAAAAAAATGTCTTTGTTGCATAATAGTTGCTTTATAATGAACATAAAGAAGTTGTATAGCAAAAATGAACTTGCTGTGTTGAAAAATCGAGAAACACTGACGATTTTAAATGATCAATCAAGCACAAAAATCTTGAAATTTTGGCCGTTCCTGAAGGGGAAGAAATACACAGAAATATTAATTTTCAAAATGGCCGCCGTAATGGTCATTTTTTTAAATTCTTCTAAAAAAAGTTCTACAAATAACAGACATGTAATTTTTTGCTACATTTTTGAGAAGCATATTTCCTATCGAAATTGATAATAAATTGTTAGCTTTTACAAAAATATCTCACGTGAGATCAAAACGAGATTTGAACGTGATTGAAACCTCACAAGAGCAGATCCTTACGTCATTTTCAGACATTTCGACGATGTTTTATCTATATTAAAAAAAAAGAAATTTGCTGACTACATCGATCGAATTATATCCTTCATTCATATCATACATCGATACACGTGGTACACATTGGTATAGGAACAATGACCTCTCTGTCAGTTGAAACAAAATAAGTAAAGACACTGATGGTGTTTGTCTAACAATGTTACAGAAACAGATTGGCACGTGTCGTACACGTGCCATACACCTGGCATACACGAATAAATTGATTTTAACGTTTTTCTAATCTGTAGTTTTTCATTTGTAATATTCACAACCAATGTCACTTCCAGATTTGTTGTCGGATTCATCTTTAATTTTGAGTTTAATTTTAACTGTTCTTGTGTTATCTCAGCAACACATTCATTATCATCGTCTTCACTTGAGTTCCTTTTGGATACACGGGCCGCTCTTTTTTTCCAACGCCACAAATCTATATGGCGTACCATATTCCTAAAAAAGACAAGTTTGCATGTTTCAGTTTAAAATATAAACTCCCGTAAATTTTAACACACTTAATTTTAAAAGTTGTAGATTAGAATCATCACATGCAAGATTCCATATTGATTGGTTTGGGCATGTCTGCTTTTAATTTCACATATATAAATAAATATAAACACATTTCCAGTTTAACACAAATACAAGAAAACTCGTGTTTTTATACAACATATACCCGGCCGATGTGGAAACCATCACTTCGCTGTTACGAAACGTGACGACATATAGAACCTGACGTAGGCTTACAAATCAAACAGATCCGTCACGACGTAACATTTAACCGGGTCCAGGGGCTGTAATTATCATCAGATAGTATTGCAAAGCATATATTGGGAAGAAATATTTATATAAAAGTTCGTGGCTACGCCATAAATCAGACTTATACAGTTTATGATACTTCTATATTAATTGAATGTAATATATAATATACGTCTGACAATTAACTACCCCCACCTCTTCCATGTTTCTTCCTCCTTAGAAATTGGTTGATAACGATCATACGATTTCAAAGGAACGGTGTTCAAAACCTTTTGCAGATGACATGACGCTTATCAAAATTTGAATGCAGTTTTCTAGTTACCTACAACAATATTCCCCTTTAAGTTGAATACATCGTTTCAAACTTAGAATCCACTTTTTGAAACAATTTATATACCTTCCTTTTGGTACACTAATCCGAAACGGGTAAACTGCTATTCCAGCTCACTTCTGGACCTATATCTGGTACATAATATACACATACAGATATACAGTTTATGATTCTTATATATTAATTGAATGTAATATATAATATACGTCTGGCAATTAATTCCCCCCTCCCCAACCTCTTCCATTTTTTCCCCGAGGTTCGCTGGAGCCTCTATAGCCACAGTTAATCTCATTTGAGTAGTTGCACGGTACATAATATACACATTTTCGTAGTTCACGATTTGAAATTATACAGAACTAGTTTAAATTTTTTTTCTAAATTCATAAATTAAAGGGTTTTACGCACCAGACCTTTCTGCTTCTACATTAGTTGAGAACATTTGGATTCCCACCTTTTGGCCTCTAGCACCACTGAAGAGTCCTAGGAGGACGAAACAGCTACATGGTGCAGTTTAATTCATTTGTTAGCATACTGTATATATTACTAAATGTAAAAGGTGCAGCATATATGTATATTACGTTTTATCCTATAAAACATTGACCCTTTCCGACTTTAAAGAAACTGGACTGCTGATTTGTGGGCTGGAGCACGTAACAATTGGACATTCTAGAGACATGTTTTAGGATGAATTTCTCTCATTGGTGTTCGCGATTCTTCAGAACTACATTCTTATTGAAGCTTCCATACACATCCTACATTTTCGAACAGCGATTTGCATGATTTGTCCACTATTTCTAATGATATTGCGTATATCACCTTCTTTACTGTCAGTGTCGTTTAGCAATACTGGTAATTTTGGCATGTTTCAAAGCCCATATTTTATCATCAACTTTCCTCATAGGCTCATTTGGGATCCAACATTTACTCAATGACGAGCAGAAACGTACGCGGGTTCAAATGGCTAAGAAACTGCTGAAGAAGTACCCAAAATATCAGAAAAGGGCATTTGATAGTCTCATAATGGGTGATGAGACATTGGTGAATAATCGCAATGATAAAAAAATGCCTTTTCCGAAAATACTTTGTTATCCATAATCATTATAATTGTAATCGGTAGATAAGAGTAGCGAAGTGTATCTACATTGTGATCTATATAAATGTATTATCTAACTTCTGTGATTAACTGCAAGAATGAACTAGAAATTTTTGGCTAATAAGTTTAAGGGCTTTTCACATCTACGATCGATTTCATCTTAAATGATAATAATAATAATATACAACATTTGATATAACGCCCTATTTAGCTAACATAAGCCACTCTAAGCGCTTTACAGTAAATGGATATACAATTTATTATACAATCAATACAATAAACACATACAGTTATATCATATACAATTCTAAGGAGTGTGTATAAGCTGCCTTATCAGGCGTTAATAACTTGTCCTATACCACCTGGCTAATATTTCCAGTATGTGTGTGTATGTATGCGTGTGTGATGTAGAGGAATCTTGATAAAAAGGAGGTCATTCCTTTATAATTTACTAATTACTTCCCTTCCACTACTTTAGCATCTTTTCATTTGCCTTTCAAAGTAAATTTTTAAATTTGGACCCTACCGAAAACCGGAAGTTGATTTTTCAGACATTTATTTCTCATCACAATTAATGGAAAGTGCTCACAGTATGTTGCTGAAGAAATATCATCACTATACATCTCTGGTAATGAAGAAATTGGCGTTTGAAGGTTTTAAAATAAAATGATCCTGAGTAATATATATTTGCTCACTGTACAAAACCACCAAAGGAGAGAATTAATATAGGCAATGCCTGATATTCAATCCTTTTGACAACATTTTCCACCTTGTTTTGTCATTAAAATTTGTTGAAATGAAAATCCTCTGGCCTTGAAAGTAGGTCCAGGTCATTCATTTTTTCAAATCTGATTTTCACTGGCCCTAACAATTTATATGTGAAATATCAAGGCTCTAGGCCTTGTAGAACTATAGAAGAAGTTTATGAAAACATGCGTTCGTTTTCCTTCTCTATTTCTTTTTGTCTCATTTCCATTTCCATTTGTTTCATTTTCAATTCCTTGGTGACTAGTTATTCTATGATATCTTATGACTTGATTCAAATTTCCTATTGTCACCAAAATACCTAATAATCAAATTTCTAATTTCAGCTTTTCTTAATTTGAGATTTGACAGTTAAACCTAAATGTTCCCTAATAACAATAAATCATTCTTGTTAACTTCCATAAGAAATCCAGGGTAGGCGTTTCTGCAAACAGTTCTACATCTATACTTGTAGCCATACTTATTTAGCTGTTGGTTTCAGAATATGAACAAACTTTCAAGGTCAATTTGAAAAATGAAATTTGAATGAAGACCTCAAAAGTTAACTTTTGATTAGTCGATCCCGGTCGAGGTCCCAATTTTCTGTTACGTGATAATAACAGAAAAGGGAAACCAGCAGCTAAATTCAAAACACAATTTAATGATATATACAAAATATATATAGATATAATTTAATCAGTGGTGTACCAAGACATTTAGATGAATAAGCTAATTTAAATTTATCTGCATGAAAAGATATCCTTGCAATCCGTAATTCCAGAGTTAGGAATGTTAATCACAATTAACGGTTCACAGGCAATATTACAGTTCCAGGCAATTAATATTCAACAGGTCGTTTAATCCTTCAAGCTTTTTCAGTTCTGCCTGAACATATTCTGTCAGGGCATGTACACTAAATATTATTGGAAAATTAGTATTCTCTACAAACTTCTATCTTGTAGAATTCTCTACACCTCTCGGATAAACACACAAACAAGTTGTTATGTAAACAACCCAGACAATACTACTAGAACATTCTACATGTTTCTTTGAAAACAACTTACATAACATAAACCACTTACATAATGTTAACAACTTGGCTTTATCTAGAAACTTATAGAGGTATCTCCCTTATGCCATAAATAACACAATGTATTATGTAATACGTACCTCCTCGATCAGTACCAGTGACAGTCTATATCAACTTATTTTATCTTCTCTGACATGAAGGTTATACGTGGTTTTTTTTAAAAACCGTTTGGACAAATTTTGGAGTAACGTCACAACATAAACATTGTTATATTTTTTGTTTAAAAATTTTATGGACGATGATCTGAATAGAGAGGCAATTTATTGCCTGCGTTCAGAATAAACTAAGTTAAACTATGTTATACCAGTGCATATACAGACAAATATTGTACCAAGATACAAAACATCAATTTTTCAATTAAAAAAATAAACATCATTAGGCAACTGTTTTCTTGGAACAATTTGCAGGAACTTGAAATTTCCAGGGGCATTAATCAGATAATTTACTCTCAGACATTCCAACAATGTATTGCCAATAAAAAACCACGTTTGCTGACCACGTTGATCGATTGTATCCTTCATTCATACATACATCAATACAAATACATTGTATCGATGTAGCTGATGTAAAACGGTCTATTGTATCCTTGATTTCAAGTTAAGAGGTGTTTACACAAGAGAACGAATCTTGGGATTATAAGAAACATTCTTTCATCAAATATGCTGCAATACGTGACCAACACAATCTGAAACATATGATACAAATGGATCTTTCAACCATCAAACTCAATTTTAACGACAAATCTTACGTCTTGCAGATATCCCATGTACATTCTCTGTACCAGTAACCTTTTAATAAAGAGATGATATTAAGAGGTTATAGTACCAGTAGACACATTGAACCCTTTAAAGAAAGATCAACTTATATAGCTTTAATTGCCACATTTAATCTTCAATATGAACACAGAGTAATTCCATCTGAAACTTGTAAAATTAAATCTGGGCCAATATGGATATCATTAGAAAAAAATGCGAAAGTTGTTTTGGCACAGCAAATATCAATTTCTGATACAATGTCGCTGAAAACCTCATTGAGAGTTTTAAGATTTTGCCTGTCCCCTCTCTCTCTCTCGAAGAAAAAGTTTACCTCTGATACCATAGATATATCTACTCACAAACTTTTGCGATTTGCAAACCTTATCAATTAATGAGCATGCTTCTGCTGTAAAGTCAGGTGTCTGTTATGTCAAAAAAACATAATCTGGTCTGATTGTCTCATTTCAAAATTATGAACTTACCAGAACATTACATTATCACATCAGAGCGTAAACAGATGCTCTTTTGCAGGACAAGACTGGTAGCCTTGGATAAACTAGGAAGTATGGAAGAGGAGGCTGTGACGTGTTTAGTTAAGATGAAACCTCTTTGGATAAGGTTTGGGTGTTGATGGCAGTTGCAGAGGCCAAGGCAGACGTTGATGTGTTAACTGAAGAGACCGGGGCCTCACTAGAAGTCAACAAGGAGGCTGTAGAAGTAGGCCTGGTCCAGTGCCATACCATCTTCGAAATGTGTCTTCTTGATGGTGTGGCATGTTGAAGATTTAGCTCTCCTGTTCCCTCAAGTTGAACAGTACCTTTCCGTAACTTTGTACCCTGTGAAAATAGAATGTAAGTTTAGAATTACTACTCACGCTATACCACCGAATTAATGGTTCGAGATATAGCTATACAAAAGTTAACAATAGTATATCCCTTGATGAAACCCCGAGTTGGTTATCTGTCTCATATACCAGTTTGTCCTACTCTACAGATAGCTCAGGCTCTGAACTTCACCTTCACATGGTCTAGAAAAAAGCTTCGGCAATCCGGTGAATTTCTTTTTCCGTACCACTAATTACTTTTTAAGTATAAGACAAAACTCTGTAATGGGATTTGTGTTACTTTCTGTAAAACGATTTTTCCCTATGAACAACTAAAACATAATCTAAATGAAAAGTTTATGTTGAAAGTTCAATAAGCTTTTTTTCTTCTTTTCGTTTTAGTTTGTTTCTTTTAAGGTAAATGATTTTGACCTTTGACATTTAAGTCTGAAGCAATGCTTAATAACCTTGATCAATGCTGGTATACAATACAATGTACGACAAAGTATAGGACTTTATATAAAAGCACTGTGGTTGAGAAGGATCATGATAGATAACGTAACACACACATACAAGATGTATGCTGTACCTTTTATTAGACACATGGATAAAGTTGTAGATTGTTTTAGCCCTTTGACCTCATTGTGACATTTACTTTGGACTTTGGGTTATGGCGACTATAGGATCTTTTGCAAGACAAAAACAATACAATATGCTCAAACCCTTTTAAAAGCTGCGAACGTCTATTGATCTATGGTTGCATCGTTGTATATTTTACCTATATGTGAGTTTGTTTTCGTAGAGTTGTTTCATCAGCAATTTCTCTGCACTGACAAGCCTGAAAAAGAAAGGGATGGGAGATATAATGTTCAAGTAATAATTGAAAAAGTTATGAATAATTCTTAATGCAATACATCTGTAATAAGCTTTCGTTTAAGCTAACCTAAAGTCAAAAAGTGAAAATCTTTAGTGCCTCACTCAACTGCATACTGAGCTGGTCAGAACATGTATACATATAACTATTCACGGAATTATGCAGACTTGTCATTTCGTTACAAGTTACTGAAACCATTTTTATGGAAAAGCATGATGTCTCTGTAAATATCTACGAGAATGTGGGGATCCTGATATATGAGAGATACCAGCCAGTGCACGATACAGTAAAAATGGTACCATCACTGTGGGATAGTTTCCAGCTACACGCCCGAGAGTAGTGTTTTTCATTACTCATATGTCTTTCAACAGGCCCCTTTTCAATAATTGTAATTCAAGTGGTATAATATCATTGTGTTTGTTCTTGGTAGCATATTGAGCTACGCGTTATATTGACTGCAATCTGATGTCTTGTTTGGTGACGCGAGACCATAGTATGCTAACGTGCATTTTAACTGAGTTTTCATGATTGGTTTGGTAAGTTTGTAGTCTTAAATGTTCTGCAAGTGTTCTGCACGAGGTACGTAACCCATACTTCGTTTTACCTGTGGAGGAAGTTGCATACGTTGGTATCAAATTTCAGGACTTTGCTAAGGGTCATTCCAAAGACAATGGAGTACAATGAATTTCGTCACATCAGGTTTAAACTAATTTAAGAAGATCCATCTTAATGCATAACCGTTTCGTATTTTTTTTTTTTTTTTGCGTATCTGGCTCTTTATCACTTATGGGCACTCTACAATACTCACATCACACACCTGTTCTGGCCATATGTTATTATGTAGCGGAGTGTTTCAAGAACCTGGTGAAGTGTTCGCACACTTGATTCTGACCGGATATTGCGGTACACGTTCTGTCATCGTCGAGGAATTCACTTATTTTTATTAATGTTGTTTTTAAACGCACTTTCAATGATAAAGTGTCTCTTGGTTGTTATTACTGTTTCTCATCTTTCATCAACGTCCTTATCCAACACTGTTTTTGCAGTTTGTCTCCTAAGTGTGTTCAGTAAGTATGGTTTAGGGAGGAGTGGGGTTGCTTCAGAAGAGATACTAGTTGTCAGATCAACCTGTATATAATCCATCTCGTCGATAGTCCCGATCAAATGGACCAGCTGAGGTTGATATGAACGCTCAAAAACCAGGCTTTGAATCAGAGGAGAGGACAAGAAGTAACATTCCCTAAATTCGCTATGGGCAATATAGCCCACAATTAAAAGCAAGAAACATCCATTTTCAACAAAGCCTAGACCATAATACTTTCTGAAAACAAGATCGATCAAAACTAAGACAAATTATGAAACAAAAGGCAAGTAATAGAATTCATCAAGTGTATTTGAATGTCCTGTCTTTACGTCGATTACTCAACATTACAACCACTTATAATAATTCTAGGTTCTTATATACCGGTTTATCTCAAACCTTATGTCATCTCAAAGCTGTTCACAAAGTATTACTTGCGGTTATAGGACCTTAGCAACCTGCAAATGTCGTTCTCAACTTTCCGGGGAGCATACAACCGATGCTTGCATTTCGGCGCTCACAGCTAGCATTCTACAATTTCTAGCACTGTCCAACAACGTACTCATTTAGTGCTAATCGTTCTCTTTTTCTATTTGATAAATGTAGTACTTCATTTGTGAATGAATTTCCATCCTCGCTTCGCTTTTAAGATGAGTTGTTGTCACCTTAAATGATGGTATCTTAGTAAATTGTACTTCAAATTATCATTGGTCACATGCTTCAATATAACACGTACAGATTTTGACCCTTTCTTCCAGCGCTCTTGCCACTAGCTGTGTCATGTTGTTTTGTTCCCGTTGACTTGGGCGGCCATATGTTGGGTTTTGATCTTTGCTGCTATTTCCTTTCATATCAGCCACACATTACATTTCACTATGGCACCTTTCAACTTTCAGGTTGTATGGTTACTCATTCTTGAGCGCACCCCAAACCATTCCCCCACCCCCGACCTTTCCGTTTATGCTTTCCATTCTCAGCATGTTAGCCTGCCGTACCGCGATTGGCGGTCATTGACATTTATTTGCACAAGTCTACAATACTAAGGTTTCGATGTACTATTTCACTCTTAACAAATACTGTAGATCTTCGCTAATCGTTCTCTCAATGTCAAGCCGAAGCAAACCCCTGTCACCTCACATCTTTTCTTATCAGCCTCTTTGACGATCTAGGCTAGTTTGTTAGTGAAACCAATAAATAGTTTATGTACCGAGATAAACATAAAGGTGCAAGCCTACTCTCCCAAGTCTTAAGAATACAAAGTGTAAGTAAAATATATTTTGTCACATTTCCAGTTTTATCTTTGATTGGAGTGAACCTGCCTATTAAAACAATAATAACAAATTCCTCACAGAGCTTCAAAAGTTCTTTTCATGACCGATATCTCCGACTTATAGTTCGTAAAATGCTGTCATTTCAACATGTTTTAACTCATTGGAGACACGGTGGTCTAGTGGTATGGCGCTAGGCTCCTAATCGAAGGGTCACGAGTTCGAGTCACGGTCACGGCAATTATGTTGTATCCTTGAGCAAGTTACTTTACTTTGCTTGTTCCAGTCTACCCAGCTGTATGAGTACGTGGTCGGACTGTGTTGGAAATGTTAGAATTATATCTGTGAGCACTGAAATGGCAGCACCGGTTGTTTGCTCCCCGGGGAGTTGAGAACGACGTTGACTGGTTGCAACGGCCCTTTAACCATTGGTCCATGTAATAATTTTTGAACCGCTTTGAGACGACATATAGGTTTATGATAAAGTGGTGGAAGAACTTCGAATTATAATTAGTTTTAGTACTATTGAGTATTGAATTCTACTTCTTGCCTTTTGTTCATAATTTGGTTTAATTTTGATCTATTTTGTTTTCAGAAAGTATTCTGGTCTACGCTCAGTTGGAAATGGAATTTTTCTTGCTTTTTATTGTTGGTTATATTGCCCATAGCGAATTCAGGGAATGCTACTGCTTTTACTCTCCTCTGATTCAAAGCCTAGTGCGTGGATGTTCATATCAACCTCAGCTGGCCGATTTAATCAGGACTATCGCCGAGATGGATTATATACAGGTTGATCTGATTATTTTAAGAGACAAACTACAAAAACAGTGTTGAATAAGGACGTTGATGAAAGACAAGAAACAGTAATAACAACCAAAAGACACTTTATTGTCAAAACCATTATAAACAACAAATTGGTTTATATATTACAGGTACATTTACAAAGAAATTTTGTTTTCCTGTGGTATTTATGTTGAAAACCATTTGACCTGATCTCCGTTCTAGACTACTGTGAGTCGGCATTGTATTACGTGCGTTACGATACCAACATTGTAATGTCCCGTAATAAGGTCCCGAATACCAACCACATTTTGGTGGTAGGGTGATGCAGTTGATAGCGCACTTGCCTTTCACCAAGACGACCAGGGTTCGATTCCCCGACTGGAAGGGAAAAGGTATAGGGGTCACCCGTCCGACCCCTTGGGATTTCTCCGGGTACTCGTGGTTTAGACCCCACGCGCTAACATCCAGGCAGACAAGAGAGATTGATATAAATAAAAGCTTATTTCATATTTGTTGTCAACTAAAAGTTTATTTATTTTAATTTCAACTTCTTGGCCATCGGCAATTTATCCGTTACATTTTGTCTTAATCTAAGCAGGTGCACATTTGTGGTAAAGCCGTGACCTGCTATTACAGTCGGGAGATCGACATTAGCCAAATGACAAACAGATCGCAATGCTTTCCAAAGTAGAAAGAAATGAGGCGTCGAGCTCAAATGGCCAGCCCTCATCCCCTATCATAGCTACAGGGACGCACCATGTGTACAGAAGGTACATATAGTCACAAGGGAACCGAAAGGGAAATTACAGCTAGTTATTAGGCGGTACGGTTGTTTCAAGAATCCTGACTTGAATTTGTGTTGGTAGTTTTATAATTTTATTTTGATAGGTTTATGTTATTTAAATTCTACAATACCATAGCATTGAATAATATTGACTGATTAGGCTGGATGCATCATTTAGACCTACAGATATTGAATAGTACCCTATACACAAGCAGACCCTCGGTACGTGGTACACTGACATTTGGGAGAAAGCGTTGATAAGTTGTTGATAGTAACATCCCTGATTCTCCAACCTATGATGTTTACATGTCGCAGTTGATTCGGTATTCCAGGGCGTGCTCTAAATATCGGGATTTTCGTGATCGATGTCGACTGCTGACAAACAAACTAACAACACAAGGATTCGAGAGATGCAGGTTGATTAGTACTATGGGCAAGTTTTATGGTCGCCATCTTTGTCTCATTGAGAAATATTCTGTATCTTTAAGTGATATGAAGATGGACGTTTTTGAGTATGCTCATTAGTGTGTTTACTTGCCAAATCTTTTAATTTCACTTTCAGATATATCGACGATGTGTTGTCTATAAACAACAAGAAGTTTGCTGACCACGTCGTTCATATATATCCTTCTGAACTTGAAATAAAGGACACAACAGACTCTTCTACATCAGCTGCTTACCTCGATCTCTACTTAAACTACGACCAACATGGACATCTTACTACTAAGCTATACGATAAACGTGATGATTTCAATTTTCCGATCATTAACTTTCCATTTCTTGATAGTAACACCCCTGCTTCTCCAACCTATGGTATTCCAGGGCTTGCTCTAAATATCGGGATTTTCATGATCGATGTCGACTGCTGACAAACAAACTAATAACACAAAGATTCGAGAGATGCAGGTTGATCAGAACTATGGGCAAGTTTTATGGTCGCCATCTTTGTCTCATTGAGAAATATTCTGTATCTTTAAGTGATATGAAGATGGACGTTTTTGAGTATGCTCATTAGTGTGTTTACTTGTTGTGATTGACAATGATACTCGGTTCTCATTTTGAGAACTTGATGTTTACTTGGATGTGACAAAGATTTACATGGCGGGTGTCGTCGATGAAGCAGAAGACGCTTACGCTTCCGGAAGACCTGGTCTTATTCTCTTGCATTTTTGGTAAGGGTCTCCATGTGAATCTTTCCTTTGTTCCAATTTTGCCCTTGGTTTAACCGAGTTTGGATTATGATTATGTTGAGCTTCGGTATTCTCTTATTTTATTCCAGGATTTACGGCTGATAGACAATATCTACATGTACAGCTTGCACCTCAGTATAAGAATTTTAAACATTGCTTTACGGGTAGCCAGTTCAGTTTAAGTTCAACAAGCCCCTTTCACATGCAAAAGCCACCCTAAATCTCAACCTCCTGCTTAGTTATATTCAGAGACCCATATCAAAATTCAGAAGATATCTATATAACTTTCATACACATGTACGCTGTTTGAAAGGTACATGATTTAATATACACTTTATTTCATTCTTAGATATATACGTTTTGCAATACCATCATTAACACTCGAATAGGATTCGGGACATTTTGTAACCTATATAAATCCGTCTTCTGATTTATGTCACATCAATTAAATAGAAACTGAACACGATTTCTCCTGAACTGGATGGTGGAGAGCTATCCACATGTAAAAGTAGATGATGATGGCTTGTACAAATACCATTGTCAGATGTCTTCGAAACAGATTGTATTTACTTTGTTTTGGTTTTAAGGCCAATTGACAACCATGGTCATTGAGAGCAAAGTGGTTTTTGAGATGGTTGTCTTATTAAAGACAAAATAGACTGAAAAAGGAGACCACTGTATGCTAAACCCAGTCAATCAGCAAAATACTTTAAATATATCGGGGGGAAAACATAAGTGTTTGTATAAAAACATGCAAAAGTGATTACGGTTGATTAAAACTGCAAAAACCATGAACGATAATGGGAAGATAAAAAGATGTGATAACGAGATACTGTAATATGGTGATGATGATTATAAAATTGGCAGTCAAATCTTGTGAAATAAACCTATCTCTTCATTTTTGTATTTACTGCATATGCACAAATCCATAAACCCAATACAATAACGCTACATAAGCTTGATATAAAGTAAATATAACCTTAAATGTTGTTATAGAGAGTTTTTTAGTTCAAATTATTACATGTCTACCGCTTCATAACATTACATAATTTTATCAAATGGTATATTATATTCAGTTCATTCATAACTCAAGGTGACTTCTTTTTCTTGTTCATAATATGCTTAAATACATTACCAATTTAATGAATTATGATTTTAATATTATCACAACTATGTTGATATGAGGTCAGCAACCCTCGAAACTACTTTTCAAACAGAAATAAAGATCCGCATGACCTTGGCATATGCAAAACCTTTATATCAAACGTCGTTTGACAGCACTCAGAAGCCTCGCCGTAATTGTTTAATAGCCAATGAACAAGTTCAATACTTTCTAATTACATACATAAGTTCCAATTTTAATCAGGGTTTTTGAAAAAGAAAAAACCTCATTTCAGGTATTGATTTTTGGGTGACTACTGCGTCATTCCGGGGTCTTATTAAAAATAAATTTGAAAATAAAATACCGAAGCGTTAACAAAATCATGATCCGAACTCAAAATCGATTAAACAAGGGGCAAAATATGAACAAAGGGGAAAGATTTACATGGAGACCCTTGTAAAAGTACAAGAGAATAAGACCAGGTGTTCCGAAAGAGTAGGCGTCTTCTGCTTCATCGACGACACCCACCATGTAAATCTTTGTCACATCCAAGTAAACATCAAGTGATCAATGTCATTGTCAATCACAACAAGTAAACACACTAATGAGCATATTCAAAAACGTCCAGCTTCATATCACTTAAAGAATATTAAGGACATCGCATGTACGTTCATATTTTTTAACCCTTAAATATGTCCTTCATTTTGTACATATAAATCTATTTTATTTCTTCTTCACTTGTGTACCGAGAACCCCTTAAACAGCTTTGCCATTTTAGAATGTCCCTTGTTACAGTACAAGCTGCACAAGCCTTAAATAAACTAAGAGAAAGCCTGCAGTGTAATGAAATATAGAGGCTGTATTTACCGATAACTGACGCGGCCGATCTCTACATCTTATTCGTGTGTATTCAAGCAGAAAAGGCAAAGTGCTGGCATTTATAGTCACAGGGAAACTACATGATATGCAGTATTGACAAGTCTGGTTGCGTACGATATCGTATTGACGACTAGCCGCCATCGCTAGAGATTATATTATAGCTCCTTCTGTCATTTCTACCTATATATCACACAATTTAAATAAATATCAACCAAACTCTGTGACGGAATTGAACAGACACTGACTGACTCCTATGACGAAATTCTTATAGATCTCCAAAGCACTACCACTGGCGATAGAAATTCTCATACACAATTGTTTGTTTCAGAAGAACATTATATTATGCCATAACTTTACTTCTTTGTGTTTTTGCTGCTTGCACAAACAAGTAAGATATATTCGTACAAGTTTAACCATTCATTTTTATGGATGCGTTAGTAACGCCGTGCATATATAGCGTTCAGTTAAAAACCGGATATACGAAGGGAGGCAACTTTTACAGTATCTGGTGCTTTTTTTCCGAATACTATGGGATTTGGGTAAATACGGACAAGCGGAACACTTCTTACGTGAAACTTACATAACTTACTTACTTAAACTTCACGTATGATGAAATATAACTTCTAAACGAAAATTATAGAATCATACAGAATGCCCATATAAGTAAGTGAAAACCAATCCAATATGGCTGACGTATAAACTTTCGCTTTAAACCACAGACTTTGCAATATATATAAAGCAGCGATCGTGATTGTTGAATCTCAAATCTGATTCAGCCCTTTGGTTGCTAATCGCGACAAAAGTCGTGTTAATAAAAATTGAAATTTTCAATCAGTAGTCCGGAAGTAAAATCTCCCATCTAAGGCTATGTTTGTGCCTAGAAACGAAAGTGGAATGATGCTGACTGGGTCTGACTTCATGAATTTCGATCTTCTCGGGAGTTTTCTATAATACAAACAAATAAGCAGGAGTACTCAAGTCGACGTGAGGTGAAACTTTCCTCTCTAACGTCAGTTTTAATAGAAACAAAGAGTTTGCATGTTGCAAATTAATTAATAATCGATTAGATGTTTCAAGCAACACTTGAATTAGTTTTTTTATATTGGCTAAAGCAGTAATTATAGAGCGAACAAACATGTGACAAAGGTAGGTTCGTTCATCGGTACTAAACAATACATTTACCGATATTTCCAGTTCGATTCTCAGAAAACTATTATTTTGAGTTTTGACTATTTCAATTATACCAACTGTGTGAATATATTCATATAATTGAAATCTAATGAATATCATAATCCGCCCACACCATTCCTATATTTGGTTTTTATTTAGGGGATAGTACGTTGTTTTGAGTGGCTATACTGGCGATTAGAACATGAAATTTGGTTTGAACTCCAGACCAATAGGACGAGAGTTTAAACCAAATTTCATGTTCTAATCGCCAGTACAGACACGAAAAATAACGTACTATCCCCATTCTAACACTCATTCATAAATTTGATACGCTAATCTGTTTAGGTACATTGTATTTCCTTGCTACAAGTATGTAGTAAAGTACTCTGTGACCTGGCTGGTGACGTGTCTTTTTATATCCAACTGACCAATCAGAAGGAAGCTTTCAAAAGTCGGTCATTTAGCCACGCCCATACATGTACTGGCGAGCGCTTGGTCTGGATGTTGACGAGGCGGAATATTTGGATTAAGTTTCTTCGTGAACGTGAATATTCGACGTATGGTACTTGGATTAGCCTAACATTGACAAAATAGCTACACGTCCATGTCAGTATGCATACAGATATTTTCGTATCAACAAAATCGTGTGATATTTTCAAGATCTGTTAAAATTTTGTGCAGATGCACACGACATAGTCACAGTGAAATGTTTGTTTTGATTCCTGATAGAAATGCCTAAGCTTACACATGGATGGAATTAACGTTTCATGAATAAATGGAGGTAAGAACATGATATGATTACGTTTTATTCGTAATTTATTCAGCTAATACATTCAATCGGTCCTCTCTGCTCTGATGTTAACTTGACGTACGCCTATCATGCAGTGGAATGTTCATTGATAGACGATCCCCATCACGACGCCATTTTGTTTTGGGTAGAAACGGGGCGTGGCTTAAGCTCGATGGGAGGAGCTTGATACGATTGCTCATGATTCTATCGCACATTAGAACATAGTCCATATCCAATCAAAACGCGTTTTACAAACGTATCGTGTTAGAATAATCATTCATTGATAATACAATAGTGTAGTTAAAAATACCAAATCTTGTAAACATAACTTAATATATACTATTGCATTTGTTCAACATCGGAGCCGGGGTGTATTTTAGCCATCATTAGCATATCACTCAGAATATGATAAGCTTTATCGCAAACAAGGATCATTATAAGTAACGTTATATCGCTAGTTCTACTAATTTCTCAAGCCATTATCAAAACTTCTTACTACCCTTCTCATTACCATTAAATCAGGGCAACAGACTTATTGTGACAGTAAATACTTAAAAACATGTTTGTTTCGGTTTTACGGCCCATGGACAACTATGATCTTTTAAGGTCAAGTTTTTTTTTTATTTTATCCGAGATGGTCATTTTATTAAAAGAGAAAAAAAAAAGTAAAACGAGAGTTCTATATTTGATGATTGCCTTTTCAATGCGGTGTTCGTTGATATGGCCAATGGCCAGATCAATGGCATTTTCTTCCGCAACATCTGGCAGGGGCTTTTGCAAGCCATGGTGGAAAATCTGGTAGTGTAAACTTGACTATGTTGTCTAAAGTTGTGTTTAACTCTTGTAGATAATTTGATATTCCGATGCCAAATGTTGAGTGAAAATATTTCGATATTGTGGATTGAAGACCTGGTTGAAAGCTGGATTTTTTGAGGACTTAGAAGTTCACCTTGAGGTGAATACTTGTGTAGCTCTCGATTGAGCTGTGTCACTATTTGTGGAGTTTCAAGGAACATTGTTCTTATTTCTGGAGGTCAGCATCGTGGATGTGAGCTACAGACTTTAGTAGTATACATAATACATTGAGTGTGATTGTGAGTAAGTGAGTGTGCCATATATATATGTACATTTCATAGAATATAAGTGTTGTAAATAAATATTTAAGATTGTAGTCAATTCATTGGTGTTTTTTTTTTCCCGAATCACAAATCGAAGCTCGTCCTGCGTGATATTAAGCTGTTAAGTAAAGATTTTGATTGGGTCGTCAAGGTTCATGAAAAGTTTTTCGGTCAATTCCTTGGCGCAGAGCTTGGAATACCACCGAATCTGCTTTGCTCATATTACATAGATTCATAGTGTGGTGACCCTATGTTTCTAAGAATGGTGGGAAAGTGTTCACTTCCACAGAAATCTTCACTGACCTTCCAGTCATAATCGAGTATAATTGAAGACATAAAGCCAGGTCAATGTACAATGTAGGTGAGTGAGCCAGAGGCAGAGGTAGTTATGTAGATGGCTTGGTGTTAAACAAACACCGTTTGTTTCAAATAATAAATTCTTCAATACGTCATCCTCTTTAGTAAGGGTTGGGGAGGCTCAAAGATTATGGTGGCCATTAAATTCACCCATGCTTACGAAGGGTGTTGGAAGTTGGGACACGATGTTGTTTAATTGGTCACAGTTGAAGCTCTCGACTTAAGAAGGAATATAAGTAGAACAGACAGTTATGTGTCCGGGTACAGTCGGCTAACGGCAACAGCTTGTAAAGTTGTATTCAACTGTATTTGTCTATTAGGAATGTTTTTCATTAATGGCTACAGCCGCACCATCAGGCTCTGCCGCCTGCCGATTATATATTACAATATAGCGAAATATTTCTTAAAGTGTAAAGGCTCTTTGAGCATTATCTCCTGTAAGCAGAAGATTACTGGGTTCTTTGTTTTAGACAAAGTTTGGAATTCTTCCGTGTTTGCATTGAGTCCGCGAATGTTCTATTAGATAAGTGTATTGCTCATGTTCATAATTTACATGATTTTAGGGGTGTAGGCTGACGAAGGGTGAACTTCGTGTCCATATGTGAGCTATCTGCAGGATTTATCAGGATGTTATACATTGTACTTGTTGTAGTCCTGGATAGGGTTATCAGAACCCTTGCCGAGGTTGGCACTCAAATCCGGCCTTTAGTCTGGAAGTCGTCTGAGTTTCTTGCTAGGATGAGACTGTGTTGGTGAATTGTTGGAATTCTGTGGAGTCTCGACCGATATCAGATATTGTGATATCTGCAGTTGTCTCCCCAAGGGTGGCGGAATAAAGATGCTGTTGTTTGATTACCTTAGTTTTAGTTTGTTTTACGGCGTTGCAGAGATGGAAACGATAAAAGTGGATTTTGTAGGACTGTTGTTTTGTTTTGATTTGAAGACAAGGTTGTCTTTTATGTTTATGGTGAAGCTTCATGTGTTGCACTCCAACGGGAGGCTTTCCTCTGAAGTTATTTTGGTTTTGTCTTGGTTGCCATCTATTGGGCATTTTGGCCCAAGGCAGATTCGTCCTCAAATCCAAGAATGGAGATGGCCTTGATTGAGATGGCACTCTCTGTTGTCCTTTTTTTGCTCTCGACAATCCCCCGGCTTCAGGAAAGAGAATATTCGGAGTATATTGTACCTGAAGTAAGTCTCTCTCCCGTTTCCAGGTAGGACAGTCTCGAAAGGAAGTCGCATGTTTGCCTCGATAGTTGATTCAACGTTTGCCAACGATATAACAATCGTCTTGGTCAGTCTGTCTTTCACGCCCACAGTGCTCGCAGACAGCTTTCCATCCACATCTGGCCTAATGATGTCCTAATTATGGCAGTTGCGGGAGCGTAGAGGTTTTGGAATGTAGACGGACAAACTGTTCCTCTGGTAATCTATTGTTACTGTCTGAGGTAGCTGCGGCACTCCGAACGTGAGGATGAATGTGCTTGTTTTGATTGTTTGACCAATTCACATGGACTGAATCAGTCTGACCTCCGCGACCGAAATGTCCTCAACCTGCTGGAAGTACTAAACTTTAGCGACCTTAGTATCGTTCCTCAAAGCTTGGTACCTGACTACCTTTTCGAGGTATTAAGTGAAGCATGGGGCTACTTAAGCCGGCAAAATTGGTCACGCCCATAAAATGTAACGCCTTTTGGGGACGATACACCTCTTTGAGGAGAATACCAGATCTCGTTTGCTTAATGGACTTCACTATACCCTTGATTTCCTGAATACCCTTCCCGAAAGGATTGGGGACAACTATGTTGTCTTATCCACATCTCTGGAGGACATGGTCAGGAAATGTTAGAACAATTGAGAAGACTCAGTTCCTGGATGTGTGGTTTTCAGTGTGTGTTGGTTTGAATTTGATTTGTTTTGTTTGGGATTGATTTGCTTTTATGTTTTGTATCATTGTTTTGTGTATTCCCATATTCTGTGTTAATGCAAATCGCTTTGTGTGTCCTTACCCGCCTCGGAGTCACACTGGGTGACACTGCTAATGACACGGATTTCCAGTGTCAGAGTGTTGGGGTTGCACGAAATAGTAAGCTTGAAACCTAAAAGAGGATTATCCTCCAATTACCCCTAAGCCACAGCCATCTGGAGACGTGACCAGTCTATTGATAATACAAAGATACTTGCAAGAGCATGAAGCCAAAAGGAGTGTCGTAGCAACAAGGAGATACAATAGCGAACGTGCTGCTCAGCCTCTAGGATCATTTCCCCGAGCTTTTAGGGCCACAATCCACGGCAAACAGGTTGGCTCAAACTGCATCTGCTTGATTTCGATTACTCTTCGTCTGGTTCTTCGTCTAGCTAGCATGGGAATACATGGCGTTGTTGTGTGTTACGACACAGGGTGAAGTAAGTATAAAAGGATTGAAGAAGCATATGCTTCATTATCTTTTAAATTTATGATGTTGGCCAAGCACAGAATAGTGCTCCTAGGAGCTGAACGTGTGGTCAAATCATCTATCATGAAGAGATTCGTTGACGGAACCTTTCCAGAAAATTACACACAGACCTTGACAGATTGTTATCAACATGTTGTCAAACTTCCAAGTAAGTTTTCCTTTTGTTTGTAAGCGTTTTTCTAGGGACCCTCGTGACATGGAATGTGTATTCACAAACTTCCCAGTAAATTGTCCGTTTTCTTGGAGGCGTGTTATAATAACAATCGTCTTGTTAAATTCAACAGTGACAAATGGACCGTATTTTCTGTTTCAAGTTATACTGCCATGGCTATACTCGAATCAGGGGATTCCAAAATCACGCATTTAAACCCCTTTAAAGGTCAATCCGGGGATTTTTGTATATTCCCTTTACCTGTTTGAAATAAAAACCTTGTTAATGTAAGCGTATTGATTACGTAATCAAACAAAAAAATTATAAAGTAAATCTAAATATGGTATTGATAACACTTATTGATGAGAAACTTGATCTCAAAAGATAAAAAAAAAACATTGGAATTGTAATACAGTGTGTCCTACTACGTACCCGATGTATCGACAGATATATCGATATATCTATGGTTAAATATAATTTTCAAACGTTTTTTTTTTATTTTCAGGTGGATTGTATCGAAACATTGAAATTTTGGATACAGGCAGTTTAAACGAGTTTCCAGCCATGCTTGAATTGAGTATCCGGTCGGGACACGCATTTGCTGTAGTATATGCTGTGGACGATTACAACTCGTATAACGCTGCCATCGACATGTGTAACTGTGTATATACAATTAAAGGTAAATATTATCGTTTGTATACTATTATTCAAGACTCTATGTAGACCTTTACATCTAGTTATTTCATTTTCAAAATTATTACATTTGTTTACAGAAAAGGTTATGGAGAAAATCAACTCAGTAACCGTCCTTTATCACATAAGACGTGTTATGTTATGAAATTCCCTGTTAAATATATACCCTATCGCAGATTTGATTGGCTATCATTTCCAATTGTTCTTATATATATTGTGACGTCACGCCTTTGACAATAACATGACTTCTTTGACTTCCGCAATGTAGTTAAAAGTTTATATATGATTTATACTCGTAACAAATAGTTCAATGTAGCTCGCCAGAATCTAGCATAATAGAACGATTCTATCCAATAGTAACTATACGGGCAAGAGAGGACGCCAACCTACGTGTAGTTGTTGCTGATCGCCTGTATATTACTAGATCCTGAATAAATCATTTCAAAATAACTACATTGTAGCCATTAAAATGGTTGACTGCAGTGATTCTTTTAATTTATTTACGGTTTGCCATAGTTAACCCCAGGATATTTCTTTTATTTCGTTTATAATGATATTTTACAGCATCACTACGTGTTTTAATGGCAATTCTATTACTATCATTTCAGGAACACGCAATGTGAAGATTGTTTTGGCTGGAAACAAAATGGACGCATCAGGATTTGGACGTCAGATTTCCACAGAATGCGGGCTGAATCTTGCTTCCAGTTCTCTGAAGTGTGCGTTTGTAGAAACAAGTGCACAACTAAATCTCAACGTGTCATGCTTGTTTCAAACCCTGCTGCCTGAGGAACCTAACTCCACAGTAAAGGTGTCAAAACAAAGACAATTGAAACTCATTGACAAGAAACAAACGGACACGACAAAACAGCATACATCCCACACTACGTCTTTGACCAAATCAACCAAACAAAATCACAAAGTCCGTCTGCGTAAAACATTTTTATTATCAAAAATAAAAATTTAATGAACTGACAGCAAAAGAAAATATAAAAATCACATTTGTTAATATAAGATATATCAATAGTCAACGTAAAGTATGGCGTTTTAACTCAGGACAAATAGCTGTAAGCGGATTTTTATGTTTTCATTACTTGTATCCTTTGATTGAAAAAATGCAATGCATATTTAAAATGTATTCGTAATATTTACGTTATGCTTGCTTTGAATACCAGATGTAAATACCACGTGATGTCTGTATATAACATATGTTTGTTGTAAATAAATAAAGCATCTATATTACCTATGTTGTTCCAGTATACTTCTTGTTCTGTGTATGGGAATGGCGGACGACGATACAAATATATGGTAGTGAGCTATCTCGGAGCATACTTTGTCAAAAACACGACAAAAGCTAAGAGGAAATATACTGAAGAAGATATGGTAAGGATGAATGAATTCCTGGTCGACAACATTTTGTTGAGTTCGGAGGAAAGATTTTCCAGCAGACTGTTGGCATTCCCATGGGAACAAACTGTGCCCCACTCTTAGCTGACTTGTTTTTGTTTTCATACGAGGCTGAATTTGTGAAGGAGCTAATCAGGACAGGTAACAAAAACTTGCCAAATCTTTTAATTTCACTTTCAGATATATCGACGATGTGTTGTCTATAAACAACAAGAAGTTTGCTGACCACGTCGTTCGTATATATCCTTCTGAACTTGAAATAAAGGACACAACAGACTCTTCTACATCAGCTTCTTACCTCGATCTCTACTTAAACTACGACCAACATGGACATCTTACTACTAAGCTATACGATAAACGTGATGATTTCAATTTTCCGATCATTAACTTTCCATTTCTTGATAGTAACACCCCTGCTTCTCTAACCTATGGTATTCCAGGGCTTGCTCTAAATATCGGGATTTTCATGATCGATGTCGACTGCTGACAAACAAACTAATAACACAAAGATTCGAGAGATGCAGGTTGTTCAGAACTATGGGCAAGTTTTATGGTCGCCATCTTTGTCTCATTGAGAAATATTCTGTATCTTTAAGTGATATGAAGATGGACGTTTTTGAGTATGCTCATTAGTGTGTTTACTTGTTGTGATTGACAATAATACTCGGTTCTCATTTTAAGATGTTTACTTGGATGTGACAAAGATTTACATTGCGGGTGTCGTCGATGAAGCAAAAGACGCTTACTCTTCCGGAACACCTGGTCTTATTCTCTTGTACTTTTGCAAGGGTCTCCATGTGAATCTTTCCTTTGTTCAAATTTTGCCCCTGGTTTAATCGATTTTGAGTTGGGATTATGATTATATTGACGCTTCGGTATTCTCTTATTTATTTTCATGAAACCATGATATTTGTGGTACAGAGAAATGGTCTGTTAAATAGAACAAAACATTTCGCACGCACTCTGGCTTTAGTTTTAAACTGCTAATTCTATTACCATTAACATCGTTTGAGGTTGTTTAAAACCTAAAATAGATTTATGTAAAAATAATATACAGCTGCATATTTTTTTATTCAATTTGTCTGTTTGGTCATTTAATCCTTAATATTTCATTAAAGACACTCATATATGTTAGTTATATTACATATGGGGTCGTTATTACGTCAGCCGATGACCAGAACTAGGCGGAACAAACTCTCCTGTATTGATATATTTACAATATACATTGTATCTTCCTCTAATTTCTTAAGGCTGTTGAGATTTGCAATTCCGTTAGACGTCAAATTCAGTTGAAACGTCTGCTAGACAGAAACACTTGATTCTTACCTGTAATGAATGCAACGAGTCTTATGTTATATCACGTTACAAATGTAAGAATTATTGAGATCATCCGACTTCATAAAAGAGCTACATTTTGAAGCAGTGTGTAGGCCTTCCAGTTTTTCACAGGAAATGCGTTTGAATGTTTTGATATATAATCGTTGTGACTTTCTATGTAGGTCAAACCTATTTTTTGGAACCTTTTTTGGCTCCATCCCCGACTTCTTCAAGGCAAATAATATGACTACACTGTTCGGTTCTTCAGACGAAGTCTTTCAGAGAAACGTTGACGGACGGCCGGACACCACGGTACATTTGTATGCGCTCTTCTGACTTTCGGGCAAGTAAGTCTAAATGCTTTTATTGGTTCATTAATTTTAATATAAAAACAAAATAGATAAATTCTTCAATAAAACTTAAACATACCGTGAAAGTAAAGAGAAACTAGTAATTTTGCAATTTGATGAAAAATTTGAAATAACGTTTTTAAACTAAACCATAACTATCTAGGACAAACAGATTTCTATTTCACTACCGAGAAAATTTACAGTGCAATAAACATACTGCTGAAGCTGAATTTAATCACAAACTGTGAAAGCAATATATAAACAGGAGATGGTACACGTGCTGTTAATGCACGTGGAACATCATTGACTATTGGAATAAATATCAGTTTCTATGATAAATATTATGATGATTTATATAAATAACACCACTTTCTAATAGGTGGATATGTATAAGCATCATAATTGACTAGTTTACTGTCTGTTAATCCGTCCATTTGTCTGTCTTCAAGCATTTTCATGGGTAAATATACAATATGTAGATTTGCATATATAAAGGTTGGTTCCTGTTTATATGTTAAGCTAGATGTAAAAGATCGCGTCTTTTAATTTAAAAAAAAAATAATGATAATTAACACAAGTGAAATAAATTCAATACCCAACAAAAACCATATATATGCTGCAAGATTTTTTTTACTTCAAATTGTTATATTTTCTATCAGAGGTTGTAACATAGTGAATGATGCCGTATTTATTGTTCAGTATACAATTATTTCTAATCTACTACAATTGATACACAAAAATAATATACTATGATGACATTGATGATACATTTTATAGATTGTGGTAGAAACATATCAAACGACTCGTGGTTGGCGGATATGTTATTTGGTGTTTTTATTTTGTTAGTAAAAGTTACAAATGGCACTACTGAATGAAATAGATACCATAAAAAAATCACTCGTTGTGTGAACTTGTTCTATATAGTAAGACCCTTTCAAGACCAGGGGTGAAAAAATAGGAAAATTCCACAGGAAGGTTTTTCAAATTAGATAAAACTCCAGTCATATCCAAGAAATTTGCTAAATTTGGAAATCCCGAAGGTATTTTTTATCTCATTTCCATTACCTGAATAATGTCAAAAACCATGAAAATACCTTTTGACTGGTTACTATTTTGAAAATATCAACTTTTCACTAGAAGTGTTTTGATGAAAACGTACGAGTCAACGAGATTAAGCATACCCCATATAAGCAAACAAATTTTGCACAGAAAACTCAGCTTTCTTATGTTAACAGTTAAAATATTGTGAAAGGTTGTATCTACCACAATTCCCTGTGTTATTCCACCCTCAAACCGTGCTGCCTGTTGGATAAATATATATTTTATACCACTAGCGGAATATGACATTCCCGACTTTTGATTGGTTGAGAAGTTGAACTTTGACCGGAAATCACATGGTTTAATGCAACGTGCTGATTGTTGACGTCGTCATCGATTGTTGGCATCTTCACAAATTGGCGGGAATATATACGAGATGATGTGTTTTCGCGCAAATATTCCGCTGTTCACAGAAAACAACACTGCCTCTGAAATTTAATATCATTGTGGTAGAAACAGGTCACACAACTCGTGGTTATTGGATATGGAATCACTCGTTAATTAGTTTTTAAAAGTTACAAAAGACACTCGCTAGAGCTCGTGTCTTTTGTAACTTTTAAAAACTAATTAACTCGAGTGGAATAAATTCCACGTCCAACAACCACTAGTTGTGTAACCTCTATAATTTCATCACATCGACATAGGCTTTTTTAAAAGCTTTTATTAAAAGCCTTATATAATGCCTTGTTTATATATACAATATACATCAACACCATGCATCATATACACTTAGTGCTGTGAATTTCCTGATGTAATTGTACTGAATTTAATTTATGTAACATTAATAACATTCGTATCCATTATGACAAGCTTTACCGAACATAATCTTTTACATTGTACAGTGTACGTGAATGAAGAACGTATACGTATCAGCTGTACGTTTTTGTTTTCCGAAAACACTGTCAACTCAACCACACTTCGTCCGTCAAACCATCCTCTTCGTCTTCTTTGATGGTGTCGTATTTCTTTTTGTTGATCAGATGCATCTATTCCGATTTTTCAATAGTCTCTTTCAGCTTCTTTCTTGTCTAGTCTTGTGACTCTGTTTTCGTCAGTCAATATTTCTTTACCGCGGCTATCTGACATTAGCGCTTCTATTTTTATACGAGCAATCACGTGATTTTTTTTCAAATCATGTAACCACTACCCTGCTCCCGGTTCCGTGCCGATTCGCAAGAAAAACATAAGAATTTTTTTTTAACATAGAAAACGATAATAAAAATAAAACTATGGTTGATGTGCTAAGTAATGAGTCCTGATATTAAATAGATATGTTATTGTTTGATAATCTTAACTGTTCAGGTTAAAAAAATTACAGAAAATGTTTTTATGTCGTATCATGATGAGATTCCTATTATTAGTCGAATGGCGGCGGCGAAATTGAGCAGATGAGCACCAAACTCAGCGAATAATGCCGTTTAAGGTACTTTCCGGTTAATTGACACAACTGAGACCTAATTTTTTCTTCTAAGAATAACATTTGCCTTCAGAAAATGTATTGCATTTAGAAATTGGTCCAAACACGAGCTAATTATTATTATTATATAAAATCATGTTTTAATTATTATTATTACTATTCTCTTTTGTTTCCTCCACAAATGAAGATTCACAAATAGAATAACAATCACATGTTACAATCACATATAAACAAGAATAGTTTGAATATGCATATACGAAATTATTTCTCAAACAAGCAATAATATTAAAATATCAATTGTTAACAAGTGGATCATATTTTTAAGCATTTCATTTTTTAAAAAATCAATTTGCTAGTATTAGATATTCATTGTCTTCGTTAGACATGTCATAATCAAACTTGCTTCCTGTACTGATATTTTACGATGTTTTACTCAGTTTTAAAAAGTGCAGCATGTGTGTGTTACGTCACCTTCCTAAGCAAACAATATATCTTTCTCTAATTTCTTAAGGCTGTTGAGATTTGCAAATCCGTTAGACGTCAAATTCAGTTGAAACGTCTGCTAGACAGAAACACTTGATTCTTACCTGTAATGAATGCAACGAGTCTTATGTTATATCACGTTACAAATTTAAGAATTATTGAGATCATCCGACTTCATAAAAGAGCTACATTTTGAAGCAGTGTGTAGGCCTTCCAGTTTTTCACAGGAAATGCGTTTGAATGTTTTGATATAAAATCGTTGTGACTTTCTATGTAGGTCAAACCTATTTTTTGGAACTTGTTTTGGCTCCATCCACGACTTCTTCAAGGCAAATAATATGACTACACTTTTCGGTTCTTCAAAAGTCTTTAAGAGAAACGTTGACGGACGCCCGGACACCACGGTACATTTGTGTGCGCTCTTCTGACTTTCGGGCAAGTTAGTTTAAATGCTTTTATGAGTTCATTAATTTTAATATAAAAACAAAATAGATAAATTATTAAATAAAACTTAAACATACCGTGATAGTATAGAGAAACTAGTAATGTTGCAATTTGATGAACAAATTTAAATAACGTTTTTTAACTAAACAATAACTATTTAACCCGTCGATGTTCTCTAGGACTCACGTAAATATTCATCAATATCGATATTGTAATATCTAGGACAAACAGATTTCTATTTCACTACCGAGAAAATTTACAGTGTGCAATAAACATCCTGCTAAAGCTGGATTTTATCATAACTGTGAAAGTAATTTATAAACAGGAGATGGTACACGTGCTGTTCATGCACGTGAAACATCATTGACATTTGTACTATTGGAATACATATCAGTTTCTTTGATAAATATTATGATGATTTATATTAGTAGCAGCACTTTCTAATAGGTGGATATATCTTAGCATCATAATTGACTAGTTTACTGTCTGTTTATCCGTCCATTTGTCTGTCTTCAAGCATTTTCATGGGTAAATATACAATATGTAGATTTGCATATATTAAGGTTGGTTCCTGTTTATATGTTAAGCTAGATGTAAAAGCTCGTGTCTTTTAATTTAAAAAAAAAAGAATGAAAAACATAATAAACACAAGTGAAATAAATTCAATACCCATCAACCACATATATGCTGCAAGATTTTATTTACTTCAAAATGTTTTATTTTCTATCAGATGTTGTAACATAGTTAATGATGCCGTATATGCCGGATATGTTATTTGGGTCTTTTTTTAATTTTGTTAGTAAAAGTTACAAATGGCACTCCTGAATGAAATAGATACCATAAAAACAATCACTCGTTGTGTGAACTTTCTCTATATAGTAAGACTCTTTCAAGACCAGGAGTGAAACATAGGAAAATTCCACACGAAGGTTTTTCAAATTTGGTAAAACCCCAGTCATTTCCAAGAAATTTGCTAAATTTGGAAATCCCGAAGGTATTTTATGAATTATATGTTAATCATATCAATCCTACAACTGCGTTTTTTCATTATTATTCAGATTACATATTAGCTTATCATAAGTTATGTAAGAAAATGAGCCCTTCCCAGCTTATATCAAACATGTTGGTATGATATTTCAATGACGGTTGGCGTATCTAAAGGAAATTATGATTTAGCACATCAGCTGTGTTGATGGGAAAGGGTCTGTCCATTAAAAGACTAGCCTACTTATCAGGTACTAACGAGTAAGATGTTAATTGGATTAGTAACATGTGTTGAGTAGAATGGTAATTTGATAAAGCAACAAATGGGAAGACATATTTTATACAAGCTTACTGGGGTTGGGAAGATTTAGTACGAGACTACAATAGTCAGATCACCTGATTTATGACAATGAAGAAATCATGCTTAATACATTCACGACTAGCTACTTTGTTACAGTTACCCTGAATTGCAGAATATTGTTTGTATTTACATTAACAGCTATGAACAGTACAACCCAAACTAGAGAAGATGACGTAACACACACATGTGCTGCACCTTTTAAATTTAGTAATAGATACAGTTTGCCGAAAAAATGAATTAAACTATACCATACATCTGTTTCGTCCTCCTAGGACTCTTCAGTGATGCTAGGGCCAAAAGTAGGGAATACAACATTTCTAAACTAATGTAAAAGGAGAAGGGTCAGGTGCGTAAAACCCCTTCAATTCATGAATTTAGAAGTAAAATTTAATTAGTTCTGTATAATTTCAAATCGTGAACTGCGAAAATGTGTATATTATGTACCGTGTCACTACTAAAATGAGATTTACTGTGGCTATGGAGGCTCCAGCAAACCTCGGGGACTAAATCGGTAAGACGGTAACTCATTGATTTTCCTAATGGAAATGGAACAGTCTATGATAAACAATCTTTCAGTAACACATACTATCGATGTGAATAATATACATATAAACATAATTGTAAAATACTGGAATCGCCGTTTCGATGACAAAAAAACCTGTGGACATCCGGCAGCGCCTGACAAGTTTGTGTCCGTAAGCTCCTTACAAGGTTGGAATTTCTCACGAATATACCCTTTAAAGGATCCTCTCTTGTGAAAAGTCGAAATTTTCGGACGACTAACTTTTTTTCTTACATGCATTTTTGGAAAAGGGAGTTCATTGTATAGCAGAAAATGCAAAAAGAAATATATGGTAGTGAACTCGTTTTTGTGCTATGCTCGGTCAAATATACCAAAATGATCAAGACGAGTGATTTATGTGAAAATGCTGTTTTGGCCAATTGCAGGACAATTTCATTCAATATCTTCCAGATTTGCGATCAGATATATATGAATGTTTGAAGAATTGATAAAAATGGTATTTTTCTATTAATTACGGAAGAACAAAAGTCTTTAAATTATTCTTTTAGCTCAAATAATAAATTTTAGTTACCCCTACGCCTTATTCCATTTTTCCTCATTTTTTGCAGTTTAATGCTTTATAAAAAAATTCTGGCTACTAACTTTTTTAGATATTTGGCAGATCAAAAGGAAATTGGTTTTTCATTCTCAAGCAGTCATAAAAAATGGGGGGAAGCGTTCTTGTTATTTTGTACCATTATCAAATGTGTTATTTTTCACTATTCTTGAGTCAAAAATCAAAATCGCTTCAATTACACCAAATATCTTAAAAGCATACCCAAACCGTAAAAAAAATATCTTTGTTGCATAATAGTTGCTTTATCAAAGATACACACATAACAAACCCCATGAATAAGTTTGATTGGATATAATGGTCACAACTTTCTAATCAGCCGTCGACCAAATAAGCCAATATGGGTGTAATGTGACAGGATGCAAACAGCACAATTCAACAATCACTAATAAGCGGTTCCTGGGTAACAGCTCCCCGCTGATTGTTTAATCAACAGATTAACGGTTTGAGGATCAATAAATCCCCGTTAATCAATAATTAACAGTTTCTTGGTATCAGCTCCCTGTTAATTATCACACGAAATCAAAATCAGCTATCAAGTATCAAGCTGCACATGCAAAGAAATATAACAAATCAATGTTCATAATATAAATCACATTAAATAAAATGTCAACAATAATAATGTCAAATAGACAGCTAGCACTGAATTATAATCTACAGGATTCTGGAAAACAGCTCTCCCGTAAATTATGATAAAAGTTCAATAATTGAGGTATGAAATACCACAGCTACATCAAATAGCTTGAAACCTGCTTTAAATGACTTATCCCCGAAATATGCAACACGAATACACTTCATTACTACAGCAGATGAATGTCCTTGTATCATCCCTCCCGAAACCCGAATCAGAATAGCTGTAGTCCTAGATTTTCCAAATACTTTATCCACTCCCAAATGTCAACTCTCATGCCCAAAACTGAAATTCAAAATAAAACACACCAGCAGTACACTGTAATAAAGGGCGAAAATCGAAATTAACTATCGATGTAAAATAATGTAGTTGTCGATCACGATTATTTTAACCAACAATACAAATCATGACATTCAAAACAGATCTAGTGTACATCGCGTAACACATACAATCCTATGACACACAGAAAGTGAAACTCGGAATCACAATCGGTCAAAATCAAATTATTTGCTATCCATCAACAATTATAACTGACGTATATGTTTTCAATGGCATATGGTTAAATCATATATGTGAATGTTTATAAATATTTTGCTTCAAAAAGCATTTCCAGACTTAATACGTAATATGCAGGCGGTGATTCATGTTGCTTCTCCGTTTGCAAATCCGGCAAATTTATAGGGGTAACACCACCAAATTCTGTGTTACTTTAATAACGGCAATGGTGGTTTATTACACAGCTGGTATTATAATGAACATAAAGAAGTTATACAGCAAAAATGAACTTGCTGTAATGAAAAATGGCGACACACTGACGATTTAAAATGACCAATGAAGCACAAAAATCATGATATTTTGGCTGTTTGTGAAGGGGGAGAAATACACAAAAATACTTATTTTCAAAATGGCCGTCATAATGGTCATTTTTTAAAATTCTTCTAAAAAGTTCTACAAATAACAGAAATAGTTTGCTACATTTTTGAGATGCATATTTGCTATCGAAATTGATAATAAATTGTTTGATATTGCAAAAATTTATCACGTAAGATCAAAACGAGATTTGAACGTTATTGAAACCTCACAGGAGCAGATCCTTACCCAATCCGTTGCTTACCATATCATTTTTATAGGTTTTGAGTTATTCAACCATATTTAGATTTTGACATTTGTATAGCAAAAGACGTAATCCGACTGCTGGACGGGTTGTCTAATAATTGTCCGGTCTCTCGGGAACAAACACATTCCGATTCTCTAACCAATTCATATAATCTACAATGTAATTAATTTAAAACTGTTTTGCCATCTGAATTATATTTACACATTTACAGTGGAAAAAACATAGAGCTATCATAGGTATATGAAGTAAAGTTTCCAACTTGGCTTGAATATTCGCTATCTTTGTTTTCATCGTTTTTACCCTATATCCGACGTTTATGCACACGTCACAATTTTGCACACGAAGGGGATTATTAATTATAAGTACGAGCTAATGTAATCATACGTGAGTCTGTACCATGAGAAGACCCTGGAGTAGGTCTTCTGGAGTCTGTAACATGGGAAGTCTCTGGAGTATGTCTTTGACAGTTACACTTTGATGGCCATAGAGTAATAGGTCTTTGACAGTCTAACCCGAGATGCCGTCATGGGGGGCTACAGACTTGTAAGTTGACAATGGACAATTGATAGACTGAGACACAACGCCGAAGTACGATCAGCTTGATGATGTTGTATTACCATGAACATGTACCTGTGATGTTGGTGTAATTTACGATCACGAATTAACTATGTATTTTATCCAATCTTACGTGTCGTTGCCGAATTGTGTCACAACATGTCTCGGTAAATTGATGATCTAAGATCGCAATTATCTATTTGTGAAACAGTATTGTACATTGTATAACAGTACAGTAAATATCCCAGTATCAAAGTGTAATATCCTGAGTACACTTTGGTGCCTCGTCACATTTCGACCTGTTTAACACATCACAAACTTGCTATATTGATTTAACAAGCAGGGCTTC
Organism: Mimachlamys varia; assembly: GCA_947623455.1. NCBI lineage: Eukaryota > Metazoa > Mollusca > Bivalvia > Pectinida > Pectinidae > Mimachlamys > Mimachlamys varia. The sequence continues at coordinate 10,104,698 of OX392535.1, forward strand.
TATATACAGTTTTGTATAAACGTTAATTATAGATAGTACATCAGGCCCCGGATTCATGAAACGGACTAGCCAATCACAAATAATGTCACGGCAAGTAACGCCATACGTGATTGGCTAAACATAAGTCTAAGTATAGGATTGTTTCATGATTCCGTGGCCAGGTCAATCAGTGTTACTTAACGAATTGTATTTTCCTCATCTGGGCAAGCTGATATCACAGTCCTATATAGGTATAGCTTATCTGTTCTCCTTGCACTTAGACCACTGAGCAAATATATCACTAAATATAATTTGGATGACTTTTTAGAAATCAAATTCGGGGAAGAAAACTAGCGAACAAGGCGTGGAAGACGAACAGGAAAGGGTGCTGCCAGGCGAAAACCAGTTTTTATAGGTGTTTCATCCAATGTACTCATTCACGCCTAGGCACTGACAATTTCGTCCATGTAGTCAATCAGGTGGATTATTCGCCACGCATATTATCTTACATGGATACACTGTACTCACAAATGTATCGACACTATTGTGCATTTTCGGCATTTCCACACGGATTCCGACATCTTCACACGTCTTTACATGTCATCAAGCCAACAACAAACGGTTACTCCTCTGAGTCAATCCTCTGAGTGCTTCATCGTTAGTTCAGAAATTTTGGATTCCCACCTTTTGGCCCCTAGCATCATTGAAGAGTCTTAGGAGGACGAAACAGCTGTATGGTGCAGTTTAATTCATTTTTTTTCGGCATACTGTATATATTTCTAAATTTCAAAGGTGCAGCACATGTGTGTGTTTCGTCATCTTTAATGATAGGGGGTGGAAGACTCTGCTGGTGGATGTTTTAGTTCCCGAGGTTTGCTGGAGCCTCCATAGCCACAGTTAATCTCATTTGGGTAGTGGCACGGTACATAATATACACATTGTCGTAGTACGCGATTTGAAATTATACAGAAATAGTTAAATTTTACTTCTAAATTCATAAATTAAAGGGGTATTACGCACCTGACCCTTCTGCTTCTACGTTAATTTAGAAATTCTGGATTCCCACCTTTTGGCCCCTAGCATCGCTGAAGAGTGCGAAGAGGACGAAACAGCTGCATGGTCCAGTTTAATTCATTTTTTTTGCATATGTTGGTCGACTTCACTGCTGATGGTGGATACGAATCGTCTTTCTACGTGGTGTCAGTTTGTTGACAATACATTATTTCGGACGATAGGCCTACTGAAACAATACTGCACATTCCGGGAATCACAGAGGGGGACACCCTCTTCATGGCAGACAGTGAGTGAGCTTATACTTATAATGACGATGCCTTTTCAATGTTTAAATATGTTAATTTAATATTTCCCAATAAGTGATCTAAATGGAATACATAAAGCCAATGAGTTGTCTATAGTTTCTCGTTCAAACGAGAGTTCGGTGTGATATGCATGGTTGTTAAATGTTTATAATCATACTCGTTTCGGGTTTTAGTCCTATAAACCGAAACGGAACTTACTTGGTTTATATAGTGACACTGCAACGCAAATGTAAATATATTCGTTTAAGCCTTCTTGCGATAATACAGGTTCTACCATACAAAATTAGTTTGGTTTGTATTGTTTTACATCCTATTATCCACCAGGGTCATTTAAGGACGTGCCAGGTTTTGGAGATGGAGCTAAAAAACCACCGACCTACGGCCAGCAATGTCTAACGTGGGTTTCGAACTCGCAACCCAGAGGTGGAGGGCTAGAGGTAGAATTTCGAGACACCTTAACCACTCGTCCATCGTGGCCCCTACCACAATGTATACTGCCGAAAACCCCATCCGGTCAAATTGTATGGTCATCTGTTGAGTAGTGGTGTTGTTATTGTAAACAATATTAGTAGATATTCTTTAACATGTTGAAGCGTTCAAATTAAAAGTCCTTCAAAAGAATTTTGGCCGGCGTCTTCGCCTTTTGATCGGTGATTGGACTAGTTTTGAGTCCATGAAGAACGAAATAGCTGTATGGCGCAGATCAATTCATTATTTGGCTCGACTGTATTTTATTCGAAAATCTTAATAGTGTTATTCTCGTGTGCGTCTCCTTTACAAATGTTTGAGATTGTAGGTGGTCGAATCTGATGGTGGACGTTTGTCCCCAAGGTATGACGTAACATGCATGTAATAGATAACGATGATGTATGTTAGCGTGCCCTAGTCAACAGAAGGGTCCCTATTTGTGGATGATTTTCTTATCTATTATAGATTAAAGAACATGCACATGATAGAAGACAACTTCAACAATGTTTAGGCAAATACAAAACATGGGCAGACGAAAACAGCTTCAAATGATCCATATCAAAAACGAAAACCACATAATGAACCAGATCTCGCACTTAATGGCATCAAAATTCCGGTTGTTGAGCAAACTAACTTTCTCGGACTAATATTTTATTCTAAACTCTGTTTTCTTCATCTGAAAGATAAGTACTCAAAAGCGCTGAACATCCTGCGTGTTCTCTCCCATACTGACTGGGGTGCAGACCGTGAAATGCTTTTGCGGCTGTATAGGTCACTTATCTGATCAAAACTTGACTATGGTTCGATTGTTTCCCAAAACCCGGAAGGGACGCTTCTAAACCAAATAATTATCGTCCTATTTCCCTGACAATCTGCGTCTGTAAAATACTTGAACATATGATGAACACAGACGAGTCTGGTTTCTTGAATCTTATAATATCATCAGTTCCCTCAAAAATGGATTCAGAAACCGAAGAGGGACGGTAGACAATATGTTCCAACTAGAAACGTTCATTCAAGAAGCTTTTGCCAAGAAAGAATATCTTGTTACGGCATCAACTTCTGCAAATCTACAACGGTATGTATGCACTTTTGTCAAAAACGAAAACCACACAATGACAATCACCCATATCTCCCACTTAATGGCATCAACATTTCAGTTGTTGAGCAAACTAAATTTCTCGGACTACAATTTTATTCTAATCTCTCTTTTGTTCCACATATAAAACCTCTCAATGATAAATGCTCAAAACCACTGAGTATTCTGCGTGTTCTCTCCCATATGACTGAGGTGCAGAACGTGAAATGCTTTTGCGAATGTATAGGTGACTTATCCGATCAAAACTTGAGCACGCAGTTCTTACCTGCAGATGCTGGATCCTATCCAGAACCATGGCATTCGTCTAGAAATGGGGGCTTTTCGAACAACACCAGAAAAATCTATCGGAAAAAACTGTCATTACAATTTGCAGTTCAATTAGTGTGAAATCCTAAAAATCCAGCTTTCAACCAAGTCTTCAATATAAAATATCGAAATATTTTCACTTCAAATTAAAAATTCTTCCAACATTTGGCATCCGAATATCAAAGTTTCTACAAGAGTTTAACAGAACTTTAAACACCATTGCCAAGTTAACATTTCAAGATGTACCACCATGGCTTGCAAGAGCACCAGATATTAATCATAATAGTTTCACACTGCATGAGCGGGCGAAAGCCCGTGCTTTACCCGAAGAATACAAATCCTCCTTTCGGGAGTGCATTGCGGGTTTCCCTGATCATGTACAGATATATACTGATGGCTCAAAAGATGGCGAAAGAGTTGCAGCAGCATGCTGCACTACTTACCATTGTTCTTCAATTCGACTACCAGATAGTGCCTCCATTTTCGCTGCGGAAGCATGTGTCATTGATCCGACCCTTGACCATATCGACGAACACCGCTTTGAAAAGGAAATCATCTGCTCTGATTCACTATCAGTCTTTTAACTTTACAATCACGTGAACCTGAAAACATCTTAATCCAAAACCTTTCTTCTTGAGTATTTCGAACTTCCGAAAAATGTCAAATTGTATTTCTATGAATCCAAAGCCACGTTGGTATAAAGGGAAATGAAAAAGATCGCAAAGCTGCCAAAATGACTCTAAGCTTAGATTAAACAAATTTCAAGCTACCATATACAGATATAAAGCCAATTATTCAGCCGGCCATTAAACATAAATGGCAACAAAAAAGGATTACAGAAGCTACAAACAAACTTTTAAAAACACAACCAACACTTAAACCATTTCTGTCCAGTCGGAGAGATCGCAGAGAGGAAGTTGTCCACTCGCGACTCCGAACTGGACATACTGTACCTACATCACACATTTTCATCTGCTTTTCATATGAAATTGATTATGTCGCGGTGGTTATTTATTTAGGGTGTTTGTCTCCTATATTCATACATTGACCTTATCATTTTAAATTGTACATGTAGTATACAGTTTATGAATACAATTTGGTTTGCAGATAGCATATAAGTAAATGCATTACATAAATAGATATCTTAGCATTAAACTGTTCATTACCAAATGGAAGTATACATTTCATATGAATACAATTTGGGTGATAGACAAATAGAATGTCTCCCGTTAGGTCGATATGAATGCTTAACTGCATGTTCCTAAATTGTATTTACAAGGACAGTATACTGCCAAAGTCAATAAACGGTCAATGTTTATATTCATAAAAATTTATGTTTTAAACTGCAGCTAATGGTCTTATAATGTGATTAACTGACTAACATCATCAAGTTCAAATAACGGAACAGCCGAAAATTTCAGAAGGAATCACAAGTCCCTAATGTCATCATAAATAACAGACACATCCAATATATTTTGCAAAAATCAAATTGTATTTTACACTCAATAACTGTAACTTCACCGTAATGTAATCTATGCGTCTATACTGTTTTACTCGTATGTGGCTCCTATATTCGTACAATGACCTTATCACTGTAATTGTAGAATATAGTCTCAGGAATTCAACAATTTGATTTACTCACGGCATTGCATGTCGTTCAAGCACATGCACCTAATGCGTTATCAAACGGAATCATAGCCGAGTTTATATCTATATATATATACATTAGGAATAAGATTCATGAGTTTGGTATGAATGATATATACTGAGTTTGTTTTGTACACAAACAGGAATTGAAAACTTAATTTGCGAGATTTCGAAAACATCTGCTTCCTTTGTCAAGCAAAGAGTGCAATTGCCGAGTGTTGGTGTTCTGACCACTGAAATCTGCTCACTACCCAAAATAGGGCGAGTTAGAGAAGTCAGCTGTCAAAACCGTAGCGCGACATTTCGTCCAAATGTACTCTAATACTGCAGGTAGACAGAGGGACGGGTAAGATGTTTTCGAAAGCTCGCAAATTAAGTTTTCAATTCCTGTTTGTGTACAAAACAAACTCAGTATATATATATATATCTATTTGCTTATATGCCATTGGTAAATCAAATTATTGAATTCATAAGACTGTATTCTACAATTTACAATGAAAAGGTCATTGTACGAATATAGCAACCGCGTCAGGCTGTCGAAATTCATATCAAAGCTTGATAATCAAATTCATACGAATATCAAAACGTAAAACAGGATAGACGGATTGCTTTTATTACAGTGAAATGACACATATTGAGTGTACAATACAATTTGAGTTTGCAAAGAATATTGGGAGAGTCGGAAAAATATAATGACATTAATTGACATTTTAGAAAAAAAACAGGTTTCCCGAAAAATGTTTTTTTATTTCTTTTCCTACTTCAAACATAAATGTATTACATCCAGACGTTAATGAGATATTTCATTTAGAAAAAAAAACGGATATGGCGTCATGGCAGTTTTTGGTTTTTTCATGCACTTGTATATCATTAGATGAGAGGGAACATCTTGAGATAACATTTCAATAAAATATCAGAAAATACCAAAGCGTCAACAAAACCATCATCCGAACTCGGGATCGATTAAACTAGGGGCAAAATAGGAACAAAGGAAAGATGTACATGGAGATCCTCGTAAAAGTACAAGAGAATAAGACCAGGTGTTCCATTGCTCATAACATCATATATTTCACAGGCAAAATGTAATAAAGCAAATTATCAAACTGATTAAGCTTATTTTTCCACTGCAGTGATGTGCAGTGAAAATATAAGGTTTTGCAGTGAAAATATAAGGTTTTGCCGGAACTTCTTTCTTGTTGCAGAGTTGTTCTTTATGATTTCGGAGGATTGGCCTAGATATATGTACTTTCCATTGGCGAGTAAACAACTAAAATAATGAAAGCATTTTAAGGCCTCATTCAACGAACTCGTGTTATATATTTGATATTAAACAAATATTCAATAACATTGAATATCCTCTATATAATACGATAATATCAACTGTACTCAAAAGTCCTCACTTCTAGAAAATAAATGTCCCTTTTCGATAAGATGATCGTGTTCCAATGCGTAAAAGACTGAAATAAAAAACAGGTCTAGTTTATTTCCAAACCATATCCCCGTGGTGACTATAAGCAGCGCTCTGATCCGATAACATAGTACACATGTACCAGCTTTCATAAACTTTTAGGAATTTACTTTTAGACGTTTCGCTTGTAGATATATCCTTATATAACATTACACAAATATACACTTAGAAATATCTAGCAATATATGTCAATAAGTAAACACTACCTATATCCAGAATATTCTTAAACACATGTTCTAACAAAATATTTACTAGTAAAAGCAATATATATTGTTCGACAAAGACAATCATGTTGGCAACATGGGACCTTAACAGTAAAATTTCACGTCACTCCATTTCTAAATCGAATAGTAAGAAGGGTTATATTGACGCGGATGATTACAACAGGATCAAAAGTTATTGTCCAGGGCTGTGCGGACAATGCTCATATCCGGACCTTATACTAATTTACTTGAAATTTCTCGCTAAAATATGCATCGGATGTTCTAAATAACAAGACAAGAAATATATTTTTTTGACTCACTCAATCGGAAACTGTTGAGGAACCAAGTACGCTAATACAATTGCTTGCCAAGTTGTGGACGAGATGGTTACTTGTTTGGGTATACAAAGACTGATTCCACAAATAGCTACCACCGATCCAACTTCGAACAAAGACTAATACAAAATTATCCACCTTTGATCCAACGTCTCATAAAGACTTACATAAAACTATCCACCTTCGATTTCTACTACGAACAGAAAATAATGCAAAACTATCCACCTTTGCTACAACTACGAACAAGGACTAATACAAAACTATCCACCTTTGCTACAACTACGAACAAGGACTAATACAAAATTATCCACCTTTGATCCAACGTCTCACAAAGACTTACATAAAACTATCCACCTTCGATTTCTACTACGAACAGAGAATGATGCAAAACTATCCACCTTTGCTACAACTACGAACAAGGACTAATACAAAACTATTCACCTTTGCTACAACTACGAACAAGGACTAATACAAAACTATCCACCTTTGCTACAACTACGAACAAGGACTAATACAAAACTATTCACCTTTGCTACAACTACGAACAAGGACTAATACAAAACTATCCACCTTTGCTACAACTACGAACAAGGACTAATACAAAACTATCCACCTTTGCTACAACTACGAACAAGGACTAATACAAAATTATTCACCTTTGCTACAACTACAAACAAGGACTAATACAAAACTATTCACCTTTGCTACAACTACGAACAAGGACTAATACAAAACTATCCACCTTTGCTACAACTACGAACGAGGACTAATACAAAACTATTCACCTTTGCTACAACTACGAACAAGGACTAATACAAAACTTTCTCTCATGTCTAGGTGTGTAATACTGGCCTGTCTAGGGCAATACACATATGATCGCTGTGGTTGTATTACACCCTACCCATGCAATACAGCCACCGCGTGACGTCACAATGGCGCAACAATGTCGTGACGTCACGAGTTCGGTAAAATCTGATGCCGAAAAAAGAAAAATGGCGACGTGATGAAATTAAAACCTTTCACGATATTTTAACCGTGTACATTAGAAAGCTGAGATTATTTTTTCGGAGCAAACTACGTGTGCAAATATGGGGTATGCTCGATCTCGCTGTATCATTTTTTTTTTCGTCAAAAAAATTCAAGGAAAAATTTGGTATTTTCAAAATGGTGGCCAGTCAAAAGTATTTTCATGGTTTTTGAGCTTATTCATGTAGTTGAAATGAGAGAAAAATACTCTTTCATGACCAAAGGTGTAAGATAGGGAAATTCCACCCTCGGGATTTTAAAATTTGGCAAAACCCTCGGCAAAGCCTCGGGTTTTACCAAATTTGAAAACCCCTCGGGTGGAATTTCCCTATCTTACACCTCTAGTCATGAAAGAGTCTTATAATCCACCTTTGCTATAACTACGAACACAGACTTATATAAAACCATCCACCTTTGACCCAACTAAGAACAAAGACTAACACAAGACTATCCACCATTGATCCAACTAAGAAAAAAGCTAATTCAAAACCACCCACCTTTGATCCAACTACGAACAAAGACTAATACAAACTGACAGATTAGGAGTGTTGTATTAGCTGTAAGGTGTATCCTATCCTACTTCCTATCATTGTTTGATACCTTACATCATCTGGTCGCAATATTTAAGTGCAAACGAACTGATACAAGGACTTGGAGGTATGAAAGTCAGAATCGGCAGAAGGATGTCACATGAGACAGTGCGTATTGACAGATTAAAGAGAAACATGCCTGATTTACAAGCACTCCATAAACTATTTATATCACCAAAATCAGAAAATATCAATTATCAGGTAGGCCTTCGGCATACCTTACATCAGAGGAGTGGATACAGGGTGCCATACATCATTTATCAACTATCACTGGAAATAATGTTTGTGTGGGGTTACAATGCATAATCAAAAGGACATAAAATAAGGACAAAACAGAAAACTCTTCCGCTATTGAAATTGCAGATATACTTGGAAACAATTTCAAGAAGGTGAAATTTTTGGATAGCTACCGCGACGGTTTTATTAAAGAAATCAACACAAAGTGGAAAACTTACGAAAAACTCATGTCGTGTAGCCCAATCAGCAATAGCAGTCATGTTGCAAAGTCAAAATGATATGTTAGTGAAATAACAGCAGCAATATACGACGCCTTAATAGGTTTACTTAAGGAATATGTAGAGGCAGAGGTGCTATACAATACCACAACTGTAGAGGTCGTTGTCATTTAAGGATTGCGTGGCGCTCCATAGTAAATATGTTCGTTGCCAACTGCGGACATGCTACTGTATACGCAGTCAAAATGAGGTTTTAAATCCTTATATGTACATCATCAATAATTTTTAAATGGTGTACAAAGAAAAAACATGCTAGGCGGGTGGCTACGATGGTAATTACGATAGCTGTAGTTTCTCAGAAAATATAGGCCGAAGGAATCTACATCGATATCTTGAGTAAAACAAAAATCAGAGAATACCAAAGCGTCAACAAAACCATAATCCGAACTCTGAATCGATTAAATTAGAGGCAAAATAGGAACAAATGAAATATTTACATTGAGACCCTCGTAAAACTTCAAGAGGATAAGACCAGATGTTGCGAAAGAGTAAGGGTCTTCTGCTTCATCATGTAAATCTTGGTCTCATCCAAGTAAGAATCAATCCCCAAAATGAGAACAGAGTCATCATTGTCAATCACAACAAGTAAGCATGCTAATAAACAACTTAAAAACGTCCATCTTCATATCACAAAAAGTCTTTTGATAACTGTCATCGATTCGAAATCGAATGTTATTTGTTAACATGGCTGTAGACAAATGTCTTTATGATATGGAGTTCATACTCAATAAACAGACATTAGACCTTAACAAACGTGTGTGGTGATTTCGACATGTTATATTGTATGATAAGAAGACTCCAGAAATTGATAGCACTAAACGATTATGAACTGTTTAAAAAGGTACTGTTAACATAAAGAAGTGGTTTATGCTAAAGGAATACATATAATAACACGGCATATAAACAACAACAAAACACAAAATGACAAAGGTAGCCAAATTTGGACTCGTGTCCTGATTAGGCCACAAATTCAAAACATTTGGCACCGAATCGCCTAGCAAAAATATCCGGGTTGTTACTAATGCGCCGACTCGAAATTTCAAAAAAAGGACATTTCGATGTCGCAATGATAAACAATCTAGTATTCTGACATGATCATAGTGGCAAAGCGTCAATTTCAAACGATGTGATTACCTGAATTTCAATGAATATATATAAAAACATTGGTACAATTTGTACAAATATTACATATATAATAAAAAGAAATATTATATACGGTACAATTACGACAGGAAATGCATAGATGTAAATTTACACGATTTTGCAAATTGTATATCATTTCCAATGCATAAAAAGGACTAAGAAGTGTATACACTTATATTTCAAATGTATGTCACTTGTGTAAAAACCATGGTTACCACATCAAATATGATCGAAAAATGCAAAAAACACTGTTGTTTTACCCAAATTTGGCCCCTGCAGATAGGAATATTTTTCTTAAGTTCTATCTCAAATCAAAGATTACTAACTTGTTTGCAGAATTATCTTTGTCCCAGTATAGGTCATTTTTTCTAGATTTTTTGCTACTGGCAGTCGCCTGCTGTTGTCAGAATTTCACTTCCTGTAAAGCTAGCATTTCATGTGTAACATCACTGTTAAAAAAAGCGAAAATCTTAATTTAAAACCAAAAACTTTTTTTTTATCTTATACAAATATGAAGCGAAACCCACATGGTCCATTTTATCATGCAAATATCAATTTTGATACAGTTTATTTTTACTTTATTTTTACACGTCATATTTCAGGGGTTAGAAATTTAACAAGATAAAACACCCATGGTTACATCCCGCTAATGGACACTGCTACGTAAGTGTTTAGGACAATCGGAGCTCCTCGGCCAATTCGGTGAATTTAGACGACCGAATCGGCCGAGGAGTTCCGATTGGTTACATGATGCATGGTGTTAAACAAAATATATTGTATATATTTAAAATGCATTATAAACTAAAATGTAGCAATGTTTGAATATAAGGCTGTCAAGGAAAGCTTTCAAAAACTAATGCAGATATAAGTGGAAGATGGACTCACATGAAGACATTTAGTGTAATCTATATAATATATGGCCTATTACTGGTTGTTTTATATGGTATTTATTTAATTCAAGATTGTCATTTGTAACTTTTACTGACAAAAGTAAAACAAAAAACAAAACAACCAACCACGAGTCGTTTGATTTGTTTCCACCACAATGAATGTATCATCAATGACAGTCCATGGTGTGTCATCATAGTATATTATCGTGTATCAGTCTCAATAGATAACGTAAATTGTATGCCAAACAATAAGCAAGCGAGGCATCATTCACTATTTCACAAGCTGATAGAAAATGTACCATTTTTAAGTCAATACAATTTTGTTGCATATACATCCAGCTTAACATTTAAACAGGAACCATTCTTTCATAATTTATACGGAAATCCACATTTGTACATTTTTACGTGCCCACGAGTATGCTTGTAGACAGGCAGACAGACGGAAGGACAAATGGACTGATAGACAGACAGTTAATTCGTCATTATGATAATTAGACATCTTCAGTTATTAGGAAGTGGTGTTACTAACATAAATCATCATAATATTTATCATAGAAACTGACATTTATATCAAAAGTACAAATGTCAATGCCGCCTCACGTGCAATTCATTGTAACAGCACGTGTACCATCTCCTTGTTACTGTCTATATCATATTTTCACAGTTTATGATAAAACCCAGCTAGTATGTTTATTACACACAGTGTTTGTTACACACTGTAAATCTTCTCAGTGAGAATAGATCTCTGCTTGTCCAACAAATAGCACAATCGATGTTTATGAATATGTATTAATAATTATGGTTCAGTCTGAAAACGTAACTTCAAAATGTTCATCAAATTGGAACAATACTAGTTTCATTTATTAATTTCTCTATTTAGTTTTTCTATTAAATTTAATGATCTAATAAAAGCGTTTTAACTAAGCCCACATGCTAATGTACCGTGATGCGGCGTCCGTTGTCCGTCCGTCCGTGTTTCACTTAAACACTTCTTCTGAATAACCGAAAAGTGTAGTAATATTATTTGCCTTGAAAGAATTGGGGATGGAGCCAAACAAGGGTTGCGAAAAATAGGTTTGACCTACATTAAAAGTCACAACGGTTATATATCAAAACGTTCAAACGAACTTCCTCTGAAAAAGTGAAAGGACTACAGACTGTTTCAAAATGTAGCTCTTTTATGGATAGGTGGATCTCAATCATTCTTACTCGTTGCATGCAACAATCAAGTGTTTCTGTGTAGCAGTCGTTTCAACCGAATTCGACGTTTGAGTGAATTGCAAATCTCAATGGCCTTGAGAAATTAGAGGAAGATTTTTCGCTTGCTTTGGAAGGTGACGAAACACAAACATGCTACTGAAATGGCTCAATGCAGCTATATAAATATTTTTACATACATCTGTTCGGGTTTACGACCACCTCGAACGATGGAAATGGTAATACCATTAAAAATATAAAAGTAAAACCAGATGGCGTGGACTTTTTGGGTTTTTTTTTTTTTTGCCTTTTTCGTATTTATTATACCACTTCTCTCTACCACAAATATCATGGTTTCTTCAAAATACATTCTTATACACAGAGCACGAAATAAGTATAATGGAACAACATAGGTAATATGGATGCTTTATTTATTGACAACAAACATATGTTATATAGACATCACGTGGTATTTACGTCTGCTATTTAAAGCCAGCATTACGTAAATATTACGCATACATTTTAAATATAAATATAAATATACATTGCATTTTTCAATCATGCAAAGGATAAAATTAATGAAATCATCAAAATCCGTTTAAAGCTATTTGTCTTGAGTAAGAAGGCCACGCAGTTCGTTGAATATTGATATATTTTACAATACCAAATGTGATTTGTATACTTTCTTTAGCTGTTAGTTCATTAGATTTTTAATTTCGACCATAGAAATGTTCTACGTAGACGGATGTATGCTGTTTTGTCGTGTCCGTTTGTTTCTTGTCAGTGAGTTTCAATTTTCTTCGTTTTGAAACCTTTACTGTGGAGTTAGGTTCCTCGGGCAGCAGGGTTTGAAACAAGCATGACACGTTGAGATTTAGTTTTGCACTTGATTCTACAAACGCACACTTCAGAGTTCTGGAAGCAAGATTCAATCCCCTTTCTGTTGAAATCTGACGTCCAAATCCTGATGCGTCCATTTTGTTTCCAACCACAACAATCTTCACATTGCGTGTTCCTGAAATGATAGGAAATACTTGTCATTAAAACACGTAGTGATGCGGTCAAAATATCATACTAAACAGAATTAATTTCATAAATTTATGAACAAAGTATAAATTAATATTTAAGATATAATTGTTCTATTATGCGAGCTTCTGGCGAACTAAATTGAAATAAATCACATATGAACTTTTGAGGACAGTGCGTCATGTAATTGTCATAGGGGTGACGTCACAATAAGAACAATGAAATTGATAGCCAATGTAATAATTTTGAAAATGAAATAACTAGATGTAAAGGTCTACATAGAGTCTTGAATAATAGTATACAAACGATAATATTTACCTTTAATTGTGTATACACGGTTACACATGTCGATGGCAGCGTTAAACGAGTCGTAATCGTCCACAGCATATACTACAGCAAATGCGTCTCCCGACCGGATACTCAATTCAAGCATGGCTGGAAACTCGTTTAAACTGCCTGTATCCAAAATTTCAATGCTTCGATACAATCCACCTGAAAATGAAAAAGTCATAATTATGAGTGGCTTGGAAATGATATTTAACCATAGACATACCTGTCGATACATCAGGTAAGTAGTAGGAAGACAAACTGTGTTAGAACTCCAAACGGGTTTTTTATTACGTTTCTCTTCAAGAAGCTTTATCAAGAACATTTTTAGATTTTCTTAGAACTATATTATAAATTTATTTAATTACGTAATCAATACGCTTACATTTCCGGAGGTTTTTATTTCAAACAAGTAAAATAAAATACACAAGGTTCCCGTTATTGATGTCTATGGGTGTTAAAGCATACAGAGAATCACTTGTAATCTTTTCATCTGTGTAGTGCTTATTTCTATTTGCAATATTTTGCGAGCATCCTAGTTCACCATTATCCTTTTAAATCCCCTAAAGAGAGTATAACTATGACAGTATCAGGATCTATCTATTTTAAAATAATGTGTTAAATGTACGCCATCAGAGAAGCTAGTTTTGATAAGTATTGGCAAGTTAGATATTAAAGAACGGTTGTTTTCATGTTTATCTTCAAACTTGTTTCGAAAAAAAATATGTTTGTACCGGAATAAGCGGTACATTGTCACTATTTAATTTAAGGAATCCTGCTTAGCTTAAAGAGTTGTTATATTGACATCTAAGTTGTTTGGACATTTTTAATTTGTAATGATAATTCACACGTTATCATCAAGTGAGGATCACCATTTGGTGCATTGCATGAGATTAATATGCATTAGTATTAAAAAGTGTTAATAAAAGAACTATTTTCAATTCGTTTTCATATTCTTACCAGCATTTTGACAAACGTTCAGGACTTATTTCATAAAGCGACTGCACCATAAATAATCTTGTTATTATGTTTAAATATAACTTACTTGGAAGTTTGACAACATGTTGAAAACAATCTGTTAAGGTCTGTGTGTAATTTTCTGGAAAGGTTCCGTCAACGAATCGCTTCATGATAGATGATTTGCCCACACGTTCAGCTCCTAGGAGCACTATTCTGTGTTTGGCCAACATTATATCTTTGAATGACAATGAAGCATATGCTTCTTCATTCCTTTTATACTTACTTCATCCTGTGTCGTAACACATAACCACGCCTGCTTTGTTTGATTGACAGGTTGCTTCATATCCTTCTTATCATTAACTGCTATGTCAACGAATACCTTTCAGATATAAATAGGAACTGTTGCTGTAAAAGTGAGAAATGGTGTGATTGTTCACCACTTTGTTGGAAACAGGAAATGCCAACGACTCCCATAGTCTATGTAAAGTCTCCCAATAAATAAGAATGTAAATCAACTTTTATCTTTCTGATTATTATCTTATCTATAATTTGACTTCGAGTGTTAACTCTGGGATATGTATTTATATAACGGGCGTATGCATAATAGCAACAGTATGATCAAATACAGACACCGGACTAATAAAATATTCGCTGGATACGTATTACTTAAATAGATCAAACGAAAATTTCAAAATATCGAAGCGGAAGAGTAAGCGTCTTCTACTTCATCTACGACAGCCACCTCGTAAATCTAGGTCACATTCAAGAATATGTCACATCTTAAAAGAGAGAATATACAAATGTAAGCATCATTATCAATCATTAGGTTCGTTAGAAGCCGTCATATACGACATACATCTCGATATTAAGAGTAAGCTCTAGAATAACGAATCAACTTGGAGCATACTTTGTGAAAAACACGACAAAACTAAAAAGGAAATTTGCTGAAGAAGATCTAGTAAGGATGATTGAATTCCTGGTCGACAATATTTTTGTTGAGTTCGGAGGAAAGATTTTCCA
This sequence comes from Mimachlamys varia, assembly GCA_947623455.1. Lineage (NCBI taxonomy): Eukaryota > Metazoa > Mollusca > Bivalvia > Pectinida > Pectinidae > Mimachlamys > Mimachlamys varia. The sequence goes on from OX392535.1 coordinate 10,120,216, forward strand.
GCAGACTGTTGGCATTCCTATGGGAACAAACTGTTCCCCATTCTTAGATGACTTGTTTTTGTTTTCATACGAGGCTGAATTTGAGGAAGAGCTAATCAGGACAGGTAACCTTGCCAAATCTTTTTATTCCACTTTCAGATATATCGACGAGGTGTGTTCTATAAACAAGAAGACGTTTGCTGACCACGTCGATCGCATATACCCTTCTGAACTTGAAATAAAGGACACAACAGATTATTCTACATCAGTTGCTTATCTCGATCTCTACTCAAACTACGACCAACATGGACAGCTTACTACTAAGCTATATGATAAACGTGAACGTGATGATTTCAATTTCTCGTTTCTTGATAGTAACATCCCTGCTTCTCCAACCTATGTCGCAGTTGATTCGATATTCTAGGGCTTGCTCTAAATATCGGGATTTTCGTGATCGATGTTCACTGCTGACAAACCAACTCACAACACAAGGATTCGAGAGATGCAGGTTGATCAGTACTATGGGCAAGTTTTATGGTCGTCATCTTTGTCTCATTGAGAAATATTCTGTATCTTAAAGTGATATGAAGATGGACGTTTTTGAGTATGCTCATTAGTGTGTTTACTTGTTGTGATTGACAATGATACTCGGTTCTCATTTTGAGAACTTGATGTTAACTTTGATGTGACAACGATTTACATGGCGGGTGTCGTCGATAAAGCAGAAGACGCTTACTCTCCCGGAACACCTGGTATATTCTCTTGTACTTTTACAAGGGTCTCCATGTACATCTTTCATTTGTTCATACTTTGCCTATGGTTTAATCGATGTTGAGTTCGGATTATGATTTTGTTAATGCTTCGGTATTCTCTTATTTAATTTGGTAAAGGCTTTGTTGAGAAATTAGTAGAGCTAGCGATAAAACGTTGCTTATAATGATCCTTGTAAGCGCGTAAACTTTGGTTTTAGATGCGTATGGTATCATATTCTGAGTGATATGCTAATGATGGCTAAAATACACCTTGGCTCCGATGCTGAACAAATGCAATACTATCGATGATGGCCAATTTGCATTCTAATGCAATTAAGTTATTTTTACGAGATTTGGTATTCTCTTGTTGGTGTTTTTGTAACTACAGTACTATATAAACAATAAATGATTAATAAAAACAAAATATAAAAAGTTGTTGGGGTCATAATATTTATTAGGTTTCAATAATATTCATATGTCCACACAGTTGATAGTCAACACTCAAAATGATAGTTTTACAATATAAAATATAGAAAAAAATAGATATCACTTTAGGAAATATGCTGATATAACTGTAGTCGTAGTCGTATTATGGTAACGGATACATTTCGAAGACGTGTGTTCAAGTGAATTGCTAGAAAACAATGAGTGGTTACATTTGTGCGAATATATCTTATTTGTTTGTGACATTGTAACAGGAGGGAGACGGGACCGGTTTGTGCTGACAAACTACACCCGACTCTCCCTGTAAGAAGCAACCCAGGTTCGAATGGGCACTCCTGCTTGTATGCTTGTTAAATAAAGAGAACCAAGAGGAAATTAAACTACAAAGATAACATTAATATTTACAACGTTTATAAATGAACAGGTTTACACAAACATAAACAAAACTACAGTAGGCCTAGCTGCTACACATACCTATTGTATATGCTATAACATCCCCCGTCCTCCCATTACCATCCCATCTAAGTTCCTTTCTTATGTCCCCTTGTTACTATCTATTATCTAACGCTTAATGGCAGCACTCAGGAACTCAATCCAATGGTCTGCCCAGAAATGAAAGTTACACTGAAACTTTAAATGAGAACACGGACCAATCAAAACAGAGGACTGCACAGACACACCGGACATCAACAGCAAGTCAAGAAAAACGGACAAATAAACCAACACCAGAACCAGCGACACCGACAGAACACGTGTACAGTCTGTAACAAACAAAACTGAGTATAGACAACCCGAATACAGCCACAACATATAGACCAAAACATGAAAGCATTGCCAACTTTGCATGTAAACATACAACATATAATTATGTCCCCCGCTATACTCCTCCCTTCTTAAAAACTGATCCCCTATAACCTAAGGAATATACCCCAAATTAACTAAACAACAAACAGTAACCACATGTCGAATATCATAACTGTAAATGTCAACAATCTCAAAAAAAAACAGCCAATCAACAATAAAATATATGGTGAAAATTGCACATTTAGAATTTAAAGAAAATCAACCACTGTACATATGAAAAACTATTATCACACGTATGTATAAAGTGTAACATGAGAAAAGAAACACTGTTAACAAGAGCACCAAAAATAATTAATATCAAAAAAAAAATCTGAAATTTATATCATTCATAAAATTGGGTAATGAGTCCAATAACAGGAAGTCTTGGTCCCCAGTTTCTATGGGAACTTTCATCCTGTCAGCTCCCCTTCCTCGTGCAACGGTGATGGCTATGGGCCGTCCCTCCTGCCGCCGGAACCTAACCTCTTCATCCCTGCACTGATGCACCGTCATCCCTGAACTGATGCACCGATGATGTGGATATCTCAGTCAGACCGGTTGTTGCAGCCATGCGCCTCTGGCGACTTACTCTGTCCCGGTAGGCTGCTACTCTCACCGAAACCGGCCTCAGTGGAATAACAACATCACCTATAAGATACCTCTTGTTGGCCCCAACTATACCCTCCGTCGTGCCAACAGCCTGTTTCGCCTCCTCTGCGACCATCTTGTGTCTCCGGACATATGCCTGGTGAGCTGCTGCCGGCAGTACTGTGTAAAGGTAAACCGCTTACACTGGTATTTTTCTAGTTCTGCAATGTGCCTATCCATCCAATGGATTTGCTTCTTCTTGAATGTGGGGAATATCCGGGAACCACAAGCCTGGCCTGGGCATGGCATGCCCCCCTCCCTCCACCATACTCTCATATCGTCATCAACGGATCCTTGCTCATCTCTCCCAAATGTTAAATCAAGGACGTCGATTTAATTTCAGTCTGTAAATATACAATATAAAACCTTTATATATTAACTTATTCTGGTGAAAATATTTTTTGTTCGGTTTGATGATCCGCCCTGCCCTTGTCCGTACAGGTGGGATTCATCTTCATCCCCCTCCCATCCATCATCCGTCCCTCCTTCATAATCTATTTCCCCATCTTCTGTTGGAGCTGACCCCTTACTGATTCCCCCTTCACTCCCTGACCATTGGGATGGCACTTGACTGCCTGTGTAAGGTTCATTTCCTTTCAATAAATTTTTATTGACAAAGATGTTAAAACGTCAATTGGATTGAATAACAGGCAGAAGCCTATATAAATTTTCTCCATAGGTGGCCGAAAAAAACAGTAATTTAGTTTATATAATCAATTAAGAAAAATAATGTGATATGAAAATTCATTTTGTATAAACACAAAACAAATAAAATTAACAAGGGAGATAACTAGTGAATGTTGACAAATACAAGCACAACACATTGTACAAGTACACAATACACAACAAAAGCACAGTAGATATACAGTACATTACTCTCTATAACATTGATGAACATAAATAATGTTATATACAAACATTTATATTGTATGAATATACACATAATAACTAAACAGCCAAAATACCTGACCAAAAGTCCACGTGCAAGTATATATACTGCACAGGTCATTTGTAAATTGGACTGCCCAACATAAAGATTATAAATGTAGTTTAATTAATTTATACAGAGAAATCAATATTAGAGAGTTTACTAAAACTATAAAATACTATTCAATTTAGGACTAATCCATCAGTCAGCCATACTGTTATGCTATTGGTGGAAAAAACATAAATTTTTAAATAGTTAAATGTACATGTACATGCCTTCATGATACATTTCATTTCATTTCAATAAATTTTATTGCCAAATTAGCAAAAGGATTAGGCATCAGGCAAAGCCTATATAAGCCTTCTCCATACAACTTCGGTATGTTACAAACAATGATATAAACAATAAGTAAACAATAAGAGTATAGTGTATCTCCAAGCCGCTACCGGTAATAGTTAGGTAATAGTTATGTATGTTATTCAAATCTTTGCGTTTCGATAATATATTCTGATATACATGTTAATAAAAACGAATTTATTTCCTCATCGCAATCATGACATCCATGTAACAAGGTGCTGATGTTAAAATGATTATGGTTGATATTTGGGTTTATAAGCCGAGTGTTAAGTATAATTCGTAAATTGTTGAATACTGGACATATTAAAAAATAGTGTTCAGCTGTTTCAGCACCGAGGTTACACGAACATATTGGGGAATCTCTCAAATGATCAAGAAATAGGTCAGAGTTCAAATTACTTGCTTCATTTCTAAGCTGACACATAATCATGTTTATTTTTCGAGTGCCATCATTTACAAAAGTTTCTGTTGTATCTGAGAAAATTTCATTATTTTTAGATAAAAGAGTTTTGAATTGAGCAACAGAATTTACATTAGAAAGATCAAATTTAAGGCAAAAGAGTTAAATTCTCTAAATGTACTAGGAAAATAGCTACTATAATAATTTTCTGTTCTGCATATAGGTATGTTGAAATATCGAGTCTCCCTCAGTGGATATCTAGCATTATCTTGGCAATTTACAAAAGGTCGTACAATATCAGTCAAATGTTGCGGGGCTATACCATGGAGTATTTTAAACATTAAAATTAGTTTATGTTTTTGGCGTCTATCAGAGAGAGATTCCCAAATAAGTTCTTTGTATAGTTTATAATGTGAGGTACCTCTGCGCAATCCTGTTATAATCCTTGCGGCTTCTAAATGAACATTTTCAAGTAACTGTTTACATTGATCAGAGCAGTTGTCCCACAATACATCTGCATATTCTAATATAGGCAGAGTATAAGTCTTATAAATCTTTAGGAGGGTTTTTCTTGAAACTCGTTTTTTTAATGATTTTAATAAATTTAACCTTTTAAATGCTTTCTCATATATATAATTGACGTGATGAATCCATTTACCATCTACAGAAAATATAACCCAAAGGTGTTTATGAATGGAAGGGGACTGCACTGGGGTATTGTTAAAGTATAAATCCGGGTGAATGACATCTTTTTTCCTACTTTTCTACTGAATACCATAGATACAGTTTTGTAGGGTTAAATCTTATATCTTCATGATACATAATATAAGTAATAAAGTTTGAAGCGTTTAGATTTACCAATGAAATTTAGGACATCTTTTAAAATTTGCCTGTTTACATCTACATCACAGAAAGGGCATCCATGAAGGAAAGTATGTATATTTACATGATTATGATTACCATAATTATTTAAAGAAGCCAAAAGAGTATGTCTCTGTTCATTATACATGGGGCAATTAAAAAAATAGTGAGATACAGTTTCAAAATTATAAGAACATGAACATGTTGGACTGGCTAATAAGTGATCTTTATGTAAATCAAAATTGAGGTCACTGCACTCATTTCTAAGTTGGCATAGAACAATATTGGCCCTTCTGTCCCCTTCTAATTTAAAAATTGAAGAAGTTATATTTGTTGTAACTTTATTTATTAAAGATCTTTTAAAACTAGACAGTGATGGAGCATTTAACAATGTAACATCCATATTATTAATCGTACGGCACGTATAGTGAAAAAAGCTATCAAAATAATTATTTGTTCTGCAGAGAGGTGGATTGAAGTTTATAAAGTTTATTGTGAGATGTTCCAGAACGAAGACCGGTTATAATTTTAGCAGCTTCCAATTGAACAGATTCTAACAAGTCACTTGATTGCAAAGAACAATTATCCCATACTATATCTGCGTATTCTAAGATAGGTCTAATAAATGAAGTATATATTTTAATTAATGTTTTTCGGTTTTAATTTTAGTTTTTTAGTTTTAATATAACGAAGGATGTTAAGTCTATTGGAAGCTTTTTCATAAATAAACTGTATATGTTGGTTCCATGTAGCACCATCTTTGAGTATAAGACCTAATTGTTTGTGTGAGGGTGCGTCACTGTTTTATTATTCTGGATAGATATTGGAGGTTGTACAGGAGTTTTTTTTCTGGAAAATACAACAGATTTTGTTTTAAGTGGATTAAACTTTATGTCCCATAGGTTTGCCCAGTCATTAATATTATCAAGATCATCAGTGAGAGCTTGTGCTGCCTGAGCTGGATTATCATCAATGATCACATATAGGGAGGTGTCATCTGCAAAAAGCTTTATGTTAGTAGAAATATTTTCAGTTATATCATTAATATATATTAAGAATAAAAGTGGCCCAGTGTAAGGTTTAGCATGATCAACGTGTATTTATATTGGGTTATGTTTGGGACTCTTTTGAACCTCGTATGTCCTGACTACCTTATATGGACATGACCATCCCATCCCTAGTTTGTTATTGAGTCCTGGCGGGTACCAACGCCAGATACAATCCCCTTTCTCAAAACTTTTAACCCCCTGTCAAAATAGATTTTTTAACAAGCTGAAGCTATGCCTAGATTTTCCCTAGCTACTTCAAATGCCTCTCTCATTGACTTCTGGAGCCAGTCCACGGACATCTTTTGACAACAGAATTCAGCTCCATCTGTAGGGCTCCCAACCATAATATCTAGGGGGAGATTTATCTCCCTTCCCAACATGAGGAGATTCGGACTGCAGCCTGTACTGAAATGGGGAGTGGCCCGTTATGCAGTGAGGATATACGGAAGATGATCATCCGAGTCATTATAATGGTCATTGACGAACATGGACAACATTTGTATTAGTGTTAGGTTAAGTCTTTCTACAAGACCATCCGACTGTGGCCGATATGGTGTTGTCCTAGTTTTTCCATTCTTTTCACAAACTAATCTGAATAGTTCACTTTCAAACTCTGGACCCCTGTCTGGGTGAATCTCTCTTGGAATCCCAAATCAAGTAAACAGCTCTTTACATAACTCATCAGCTACTTTCAGTGCCGTGTGATTCCGTACAGCGTATACTTCAGCCCATTTAGTGAAATAGTCACTAACCACAACGATATATAAATTATCATTTTCTGTTTCCTTCAGGCCCTCCAATATGTCCACTGCTTTTCTATCGAGAGGTTGCAAGATGTGTCCTATAGATGGATTTAATGGAGATTTCCCAAGCCCACCACCTGGCTTACGTTGGGCACATTTATCACAAGTTCTACACCACCTTTTGACATCTTCTGTCAGACCTGGCCAATAAGATCTCTTCTTCACTAGATCTGTGGTTTGATCTATCCAGCTATCCTAGTATCATGTAACTGCTCTAAAATGTCTTTTCTGATCTTTTCTGGTGCAACTATCCTATATCTATATTGTTGGGTCTGACTACTATCCTGCAGGCATACCAAGCTTTCCTGTATGACCAGGCTGCCCCAGAGCTGACAGTATACCCAACTTCATAGGGAAACGAACGCATACTATTTCTACTTGCTGTACGTAATAGGTGAGCCTTAGGGTTCTTAACTTGTGTTATATAGTTATCCTCATCCTGCCATTCCTTAATCTGAGTTGTTCCCCAGCTTTCTATCCAGTTACTGTGTATTTCTTTACTATTTCCCTCCTCTACCACATTAACCACAGCAGGTGGTGAGTCATCTTCGTGCAGTCCTTTGACCCCTACCACATTCTCCCCATCTAAATGTTTCCTATCTGAACAATCGGGGCACCCCCTACGTTTGCATGGCCTCCCAGGTTTCCTGGACAAGCCATCATCATTCTGATGCTGATTTCCGGGTCGTATATGTCAACCACACTAATCCAAGGGGCTAGCAATCCCTCATGATCTTTGAATTTATTTAGCATATCAACGAATGGTCAGTACGAATAAGGAATCTTCTACCCAACAGAAAGTGTTTGAACTGTTTAAGGAAAGTGACGAAAGACAATAATTCCTTATGAGTGGTACAGTAATTTCTCTGTACATGGTTCAAAGTCTTACTGGCATAGGCTATCACTATTTCATCACCACCCTGTACTTGCGACAGAACTGCCCCATACGGGAACAGAGGTTCTGGTTCATAGCCTACCCCTGAACCTGTTCATGACAGATCATGGTTTGATTTAAATTCACTCCTCCACCAGCTAGAGGTTCAGGTTCAGTCCCCAGGGAATCAGGTTCATATGCATACCCCCAAAGCACTATAGGTCAACCAGTAAATGAGTATATACCCGATATAAGACTTTACCCATGGGGAGGGGAGCAGCTGGTTCACATCATAATGTACCCTTTAGGCATAAGAGAGGGCCTAGGAGGAAAGAAAAGGAGCCCCAATTATTTGTTGGTGTCAGTTCGAATTTCAAAGATTTTCTCATACATTTTGAACAAGTGTCCACTTGGAATAGTTGGGACGGGCATGAGCGAACGCAACAATTAGCTTTGTGTCTCAGGGGTCCAGCACTCAAAGTATTGTCAGAACTGTCAGACTACCAACGAGGCAATTTTAATGAACTTAAGGGCTATTTGTTACAACGATCATCACCCCAGGCAGAGAATATGCCCACAAGTGTGAATTTCGTAGCCGTAGGAGACAGGTAAAAGAGACATTAGTAGAGTTTGTGGAAGCCCTGATATCTCTAGCTAGACTTGCATTTCCCAATATATCAGTGAAGGACAGGGAACAGCACTCTATAGAGTAATTCATAGAAGGGCTTAATGAATTTGAGACTAGGAAATATGTCCAGTTTAGTCTTCCTACATGTTTGGACGGGGCTATTAGCAGGGGTATATAGTTTGAGTCATTTAGTTCTAAGCAGACAGGTTGCAATAGAAAACCTCAGCTCGTGTCTTTTGTAACTTTTAAAAACTAATTAACTCGAGTGGAATAAATTCCACGTCCAACAACCACTAGTTGTGTAACCTCTATAATTTCATCACATCGACACAGGCTTTTTTAAAAGCTTTTATCAAAAGCCTTATATAATGCCTTGTTTATATATACAATATACATCAACACCATGCATCATATACACTTAGTGCTGTGAATTTCCTGATGTAATTGTACTGAATTTAATTTATGTAACATTAATAACATTCGTATCCATTATGACAAGCTTTACCGAACATAATCTTTTACATTGTACAGTGTACGTGAATGAAGAACGTATACGTATCAGCTGTACGTTTTTGTTTTCCGAAAACACTGTCAACTCAACCACACTTCGTCCGTCAAACCATGCTCTTCGTCTTCTTTGATGGTGTCGTATTTCTTTTTGTTGATCAGATGCATCTGTTCCGATCTTTCAATAGTCTCTTTCAGCTTCTTTCTTGTCTAGTCTTGTGACTCTGTTTTCGTCAGCCAATATTTGTTTACCGCGGCTATCTGACATTAGCGCTTTTATTTTTATACGAGCAATCACGTGATTTTTTTCGAATCATGTAACCACTACCCTGCTCCCGGTTCCGTGCCGATTCGCAAGAAAAACATAAGATTTTTTTTTTAACATAGAAAACGATAATAAAAATAAAACTATGGTTGATGTGCTAAGTAATGAATCCTGATATTAAATAGATATGTTATTGTTTGATATTCTAAACTGTTCAGGTTAAAAAAATTACAGAAAATGTTTTTATGTCGTACCATGATGAGATTCCTATTATTAGTCGAATGGCGGCGGCGAAATTGAGCAGATGAGCACCAAACTCAGCGAATAATGCCGTTTAAGGTACTTTCCGGTTAATTGACACAACTGAGACCTAGATTTTTCTTCTAAGAATATCATTTGCCTCCAGAAAATGTATTGCATTTAGAAATTGGTCCAAACACGATCTAATTATTATTATTATATAAAATCATGTTTTAATTATTATTATTACTATTCTCTTTTGTTTCCTCCACAAATGAAGATTCACAAATAGAATAACAATCACATGTTACAATCACATATAAACAAGAATAGTTTGAATATGCATATACAAAATTATTTCTCAAACAAGCAATAATATTAAAATATCAATTGTTAACAAGTGGATCATATTTTTAAGCATTTCATTTTTTTAAAAATCAATTTGCTAGTATTAGATATTCATTGTCTTCGTTAGACATGTCATAATCCAACTTGCTTCCTGTACTGATATATTACGATTTTTTTTACTAAATTTTAAAAAGTGCAGCATGTGTGTTACGTCACCTTACTAAGCAAACAATATATGTTCCTCTAATTTCTTAAGGCTGTTGAGATTTGCAATTCCGTTAGACGCCAAATTCAGTTGAAACGTCTGCTAGACAGAAACACTTGATTCTTACCTGTAATGAATGCAGCGAGTCTTATGTTATATCACGTTACAAATTTAAGAATTATTGAGATCATCCGACTTCATAAAAGAGCTACATTTTGAAGCAGTGTGTAGGCCTTCCAGTTTTTCACATGAAATGCGTTTGAATGTTTTGATATATAATCGTTGTGACTTTCTATGTAGGTCAAACCTATTTTTTGGAACTTGTTTTGGCTCCATCCACGAGTTCTTCAAGGCAAATAATATGACTACACTTTTCGGTTCTTCAAAAGTCTTAAAGAGAAACGTTGACGGACGGCCGGACACCACGGTACATTTGTATGCGCTCTTCTGACTTTCGGGCAAGTTAGTTTAAATGCTTTTATGAGTTCATTAATTTTAATATAAAAACAAAATAGATAAATTATTAAATAAAACTTAAACATACCGTGAAAGTAAAGTGAAACTAGTAATGTTGCAATTTGATGAACAAATTTAAATAACGTTTTTTAACTAAACAATAACTATTTAACCCGTCGATGTTCTCTATGACTCACGTAAGTATTCATCAACATCGATTTTGTAATATCTAGGACAAACAGATTTCTATTTCATAACCGAGAAAATATACAGTGTGCAATAAACATCCTGCTAAAGCTGGATTTTATCATAAACTGTGAAAGTAATATATAAACAGGAGATGGTACACGTGCTGTTAATGCACGTGAAACATCGTTGACATTTGTACTATTGGAATACATATCAGTTTCTTTGATAAATATTATGATGATTTATATTAGTAGCAGCACTTTCTAATAGGTGGATATGTCTTAGCATCATAATTGACTAGTTTACTGTCTGTTTATCCGTCCATTTGTCTGTCTTCAAGCATTTTCATGGGTAAATATACAATATGTAGATTTGCATATATTAAGGTTGGTTCCTGTTTATATGTTAAGCTAGATGTAAAAGCTCGTGTCTTTTAATTTCAAAAAAAAAGAATGAAAAACATAATTAACACAAGTGAAATAAATTCAATACCCAACAACCATATATATGCTGCAAGATTTTATTTACTTCAAAATGTTATATTTTCTATCAGAGGTTGTAACATAGTGAATGATGCCGTATATGCCGGATATGTTATTTGGGTCTTTTTTATTTTGTTAGTAAAAGTTACAAATGGCACTCCTGAATGAAATAGATACCATAAAAACAATAACTCGTTGGTTGAACTTTTTCTATATAGTAAGACTCTTTCAAGACCAGGGGTGAAAGATTGGAAAATACCACACGAAGGTTTTTCACATTAGATAAAACCCCAGTCATATCCAAGAAATTTGCTAAATTTGGAAATCCCGAAGGTATTTTTTATCTCATTTCCACTACCTGAATAATGTCAAAAACCATGAAAATACCTTTTGACTGGTTACCATTTTGAAAATATCAGCTTTTCACTAGAAGTTTTTGACGAAAACGTACGAGTCAACGAGATTAAGCATACCCCATATACGCAAACAAATTTTGCACAGAAAACTCAGCTTTCTTATGTTAACAGTTAAAATATTGTGAAAGGTTGTATCTACCACAATTCCCTGTGTTATTCCACCCTCAAACCGTGCTGCCTGTTGGATAAATATATATTTTATACCACTAGCGGAATATGACATTCCAGACTTTTGATTGGTTGAGAAGTTGAACTTTGACCGGAAATCACGTGGTTTAATGCGACGTGCTGATTGTTGACGTCGTCATCGATTGTTGGCATCTTCACAAATTGGCGGGAATATATACGAGATGATGTGTTTTCGCGCAAATATTCCGCTGTTCACAGAAAACAACACTGCCTCTGAAATTTAATATCATTGTGGTAGAAACAGGTCACACAACTCGTGGTTATTGGATATGGAATCACTCGTTAATTAGTTTTACAAAGTTACAAAAGACACTCGCTAGAGCTCGTGTCTTTTGTAACTTTTAAAAACTAATTAACTCGAGTGGAATAAATTCCACGTCCAACAACCACTAGTTGTGTAACCTCTATAATTTCATCACATCGACACAGGCTTTTTTAAAAGCTTTTATTAAAAGCCTTATATAATGCCTTGTTTATATATACAATATATATTAACACCATGCATCATATACACTTAGTGCTGTGAATTTCCTGATGTAATTGTACTGAGTTTAATTTATGTAACATTAATAACATTCGTATCCATTATGACAAGCTTTACCGAACATTATCTTTTACATTGTACAGTGTACGTGAATGAAGAACGTATACGTATCAGCTGTACGTTTTTGTTTTCCGAAAACACTGTCAACTCAACCACACTTCGTCCGTCAAACCATGCTCTTCGTCTTCTTTGATGGTGTCGTATTTCTTTTTGTTGATCAGATGCATCTGTTCCGATCTTTCAATAGTCTCTTTCAGCTTCTTTCTTGTCTAGTCTTGTGGCTCTATTTTCGTCAGCCAATATTTGTTTACCGCAGCTATCTGACATTAGCGCTTCTATTTTTATACGAGCAATCACGTGATTTTTTTCGAATCATGTAACCACTACCCTGCTCCCGGTTCCGTGCCGATTCGCAAGAAAAACATAAGAATTTTTTTTTTAACATAGAAACGATAATAAAAATAAAACTATGGTTGATGTGCTAAGTAATGAATCCTGATATTAAATGGATATGTTATTGTTTGATAATCTAAACTGTTCAGGTTAAAAAAATTACAGAAAATGTTTTTATGTCGTACCATGATGAGATTCCTATTATTAGTCGAATGGCGGCGGCGAAATTGAGCAGATGAGCACCAAACTCAGCGAATAATGCCGTTTAAGGTACTTTCCGGTTAATTGACACAACTGAGACCTAGATTTTTCTTCTAAGAATAACATTTGCCTTCAGAAAATGTATTGCATTTAGAAATTGGTCCAAACACGAGCTAATTATTACTATTATATAAAATCATGTTTTAATTATTATTACAAGCTTTACCGAACATAATGTTACAGTGTACGTGAATGAAGAATGTATTTTCGTACAAGTTTCAGCTGTACATTTTTGTTTTCCGAAAGCACTGTCAACTCATGAGTAACTACACTTCGTCCGTCAAACCATGCTCTTCGATTTCTTTAATAGTGTCGTATTTCTTTTTGTTTGTCAGATGCATCTGTTCCGATCTTCAAATAGTCTCTTTCAGCTTCTTTCTTGTCTAATCTTAGCTTGTGACTCTGTTTTCGTCAGCCAATATTTGTTTTTAGCGGCCACCTGACATTTGCGCTTCCCGTTCTATTTTTATACGAGAAATCACGTGATTTTTTTCGAATCATGTGACCATTATCCTGCTCCCGGCTCCGTGCCGATTCGCAAGAAAACATAAGAAATGTTTTTTTAACATAGAAAACGATAATAAAAATATAATTATTGTACTGATGTGCTAAGTAATAAATCTTGATATTACATAAATATGTTATAGTTTGATAATATAAACTGTTAAGGTTAAAAAATTATAGAAAATTTTTCATGTCGTACCATGTTGAAATTCCTATAATTAGTCGAATGACGGCGGCGAAATTGAGCAGACGAGCACCAAATTTAGCAGATAATGCCGTTTTAAGGTACTTTCCGGTTAATTGCCACAACTGAGACCTTCATTTTCCTTCTTAGAATAACATTTGCCTTCAGAAAATGTATTTCATTTAGAAATTGGTCCAAACACGAGCTAATTATTATTATTATGTAAGATTATATTTTAATTACTATTCTCTTTTGTTTCCTCCACAAATGAAGATTCACAAATAGAATAACAATCACATGTTACAATCATATATAAACAAGAATAGTTTGAATATGCATATACAAAATTATTTCTCAAACAAGCAATAATATTAAAATATCAATTGTTAACAAGTGGATCATATTTTTAAGCATTTCATTTTTTAAAAAATCAATTTGCTAGTATTAGATATTCATTGTCTTCGTTAGACATGTCATAATCCAACTTGCTTCCTGTACTGATATATTACGATGTTTTACTAAATTTTAAAAAGTGCAGCATGTGTGTTACGTCACCTTACTAAGCAAACAATATATGTTCCTCTAATTTCTTAAGGCTGTTGAGATTTGCAATTCCGTTAGACGTCAAATTCAGTTGAAACGTCTGCTAGACAGAAACACTTGATTCTTACCTGTAATGAATGCAACGAGTCTAATGTTATATCACGTTACAAATTTAAGAATTATTGAGATCATCCGACTTCATAAAAGAGCTACATTTTGAAGCAGTGTGTAGGCCTTCCAGTTTTTCACATGAAATGCGTTTGAATGTTTTGATATATAATCGTTGTGACTTTCTATGTAGGTCAAACCTATTTTTTGGAACTTGTTTTGGCTCCATCCACGAGTTCTTCAAGGCAAATAATATGACTACACTTTTCGGTTCTTCAAAAGTCTTAAAGAGAAACGTTGACGGACGGCCGGACACCACGGTACATTTGTATGCGCTCTTCTAACTTTCGGGCAAGTTAGTTTAAATGCTTTTATGAGTTCATTAATTTTAATATAAAACAAAATAGATAAATTATTAAATAAAACTTAAACATACCGTGAAAGTAAAGAGAAACTAGTAATGTTGCTATTTGATGAACAAATTTAAATAACGTTTTTGAACTAAACAATAACTATTTAACCCGTCGATGTTCTCTATGACTCACGTAAGTATTCATCAACATCGATTTTGTAATATCTAGGACAAACAGATTTCTATTTCATAACCGAGAAAATATACAGTGTGCAATAAACATCCTGCTAAAGCTGGATTTTATCATAAACTGTGAAAGTAATATATAAACAGGAGATGGTACACGTGCTGTTAATGCACGTGAAACATCGTTGACATTTGTACTATTGGAATACATATCAGTTTCTTTGATAAATATTATGATGATTTATATTAGTAGCAGCACTTTCTAATAGGTGGATATGTCTTAGCATCATAATTGACTAGTTTACTGTCTGTTTATCCGTCCATTTGTCTGTCTTCAAGCATTTTCATGGGTAAATATACAATATGTAGATTTGCATATATTAAGGTTGGTTCCTGTTTATATGTTAAGCTAGATGTAAAAGCTCGTGTCTTTTAATTTCAAAAAAAAAGAATGAAAAACATAATTAACACAAGTGAAATAAATTCAATACCCAACAACCATATATATGCTGCAAGATTTTATTTACTTCAAAATGTTATATTTTCTATCAGAGGTTGTAACATAGTGAATGATGCCGTATATGCCGGATATGTTATTTGGGGTTTTTTTTATTTTGTTAGTAAAAGTTACAAATGGCACTCCTGAATGAAATAGATACCATAAAAACAATAACTCGTTGGTTGAACTTTTTCTATATAGTAAGACTCTTTCAAGACCAGGGGTGAAAGATTGGAAAATACCACACGAAGGTTTTTCACATTAGATAAAACCCCAGTCATATCCAAGAAATTTGCTAAATTTGGAAATCCCGAAGGTATTTTTTATCTCATTTCCACTACCTGAATAATGTCAAAAACCATGAAAATACCTTTTGACTGGTTACCATTTTGAAAATATCAGCTTTTCACTAGAAGTTTTTGACGAAAACGTACGAGTCAACGAGATTAAGCATACCCCATATACGCAAACAAATTTTGCACAGAAAACTCAGCTTTCTTATGTTAACAGTTAAAATATTGTGAAAGGTTGTATCTACCACAATTCCCTGTGTTATTCCACCCTCAAACCGTGCTGCCTGTTGGATAAATATATATTTTATACCACTAGCGGAATATGACATTCCAGACTTTTGATTGGTTGAGAAGTTGAACTTTGACCGGAAATCACGTGGTTTAATGCGACGTGCTGATTGTTGACGTCGTCATCGATTGTTGGCATCTTCACAAATTGGCGGGAATATATACGAGATGATGTGTTTTCGCGCAAATATTCCGCTGTTCACAGAAAACAACACTGCCTCTGAAATTTAATATCATTGTGGTAGAAACAGGTCACACAACTCGTGGTTATTGGATATGGAATCACTCGTTAATTAGTTTTACAAAGTTACAAAAGACACTCGCTAGAGCTCGTGTCTTTTGTAACTTTTAAAAACTAATTAACTCGAGTGGAATAAATTCCACGTCCAACAACCACTAGTTGTGTAACCTCTATAATTTCATCACATCGACACAGGCTTTTTTAAAAGCTTTTATTAAAAGCCTTATATAATGCCTTGTTTATATATACAATATATATTAACACCATGCATCATATACACTTAGTGCTGTGAATTTCCTGATGTAATTGTACTGAGTTTAATTTATGTAACATTAATAACATTCGTATCCATTATGACAAGCTTTACCGAACATTATCTTTTACATTGTACAGTGTACGTGAATGAAGAACGTATACGTATCAGCTGTACGTTTTTGTTTTCCGAAAACACTGTCAACTCAACCACACTTCGTCCGTCAAACCATGCTCTTCGTCTTCTTTGATGGTGTCGTATTTCTTTTTGTTGATCAGATGCATCTGTTCCGATCTTTCAATAGTCTCTTTCAGCTTCTTTCTTGTCTAGTCTTGTGGCTCTATTTTCGTCAGCCAATATTTGTTTACCGCAGCTATCTGACATTAGCGCTTCTATTTTTATACGAGCAATCACGTGATTTTTTTCGAATCATGTAACCACTACCCTGCTCCCGGTTCCGTGCCGATTCGCAAGAAAAACATAAGAATTTTTTTTTTAACATAGAAACGATAATAAAAATAAAACTATGGTTGATGTGCTAAGTAATGAATCCTGATATTAAATGGATATGTTATTGTTTGATAATCTAAACTGTTCAGGTTAAAAAAATTACAGAAAATGTTTTTATGTCGTACCATGATGAGATTCCTATTATTAGTCGAATGGCGGCGGCGAAATTGAGCAGATGAGCACCAAACTCAGCGAATAATGCCGTTTAAGGTACTTTCCGGTTAATTGACACAACTGAGACCTAGATTTTTCTTCTAAGAATAACATTTGCCTTCAGAAAATGTATTGCATTTAGAAATTGGTCCAAACACGAGCTAATTATTACTATTATATAAAATCATGTTTTAATTATTATTACAAGCTTTACCGAACATAATGTTACAGTGTACGTGAATGAAGAATGTATTTTCGTACAAGTTTCAGCTGTACATTTTTGTTTTCCGAAAGCACTGTCAACTCATGAGTAACTACACTTCGTCCGTCAAACCATGCTCTTCGATTTCTTTAATAGTGTCGTATTTCTTTTTGTTTGTCAGATGCATCTGTTCCGATCTTCAAATAGTCTCTTTCAGCTTCTTTCTTGTCTAATCTTAGCTTGTGACTCTGTTTTCGTCAGCCAATATTTGTTTTTAGCGGCCACCTGACATTTGCGCTTCCCGTTCTATTTTTATACGAGAAATCACGTGATTTTTTTCGAATCATGTGACCATTATCCTGCTCCCGGCTCCGTGCCGATTCGCAAGAAAACATAAGAAATGTTTTTTTAACATAGAAAACGATAATAAAAATATAATTATTGTACTGATGTGCTAAGTAATAAATCTTGATATTACATAAATATGTTATAGTTTGATAATATAAACTGTTAAGGTTAAAAAATTATAGAAAATTTTTCATGTCGTACCATGTTGAAATTCCTATAATTAGTCGAATGACGGCGGCGAAATTGAGCAGACGAGCACCAAATTTAGCAGATAATGCCGTTTTAAGGTACTTTCCGGTTAATTGCCACAACTGAGACCTTCATTTTCCTTCTTAGAATAACATTTGCCTTCAGAAAATGTATTTCATTTAGAAATTGGTCCAAACACGAGCTAATTATTATTATTATGTAAGATTATATTTTAATTACTATTCTCTTTTGTTTCCTCCACAAATGAAGATTCACAAATAGAATAACAATCACATGTTACAATCATATATAAACAAGAATAGTTTGAATATGCATATACAAAATTATTTCTCAAACAAGCAATAATATTAAAATATCAATTGTTAACAAGTGGATCATATTTTTAAGCATTTCATTTTTTAAAAAATCAATTTGCTAGTATTAGATATTCATTGTCTTCGTTAGACATGTCATAATCCAACTTGCTTCCTGTACTGATATATTACGATGTTTTACTAAATTTTAAAAAGTGCAGCATGTGTGTTACGTCACCTTACTAAGCAAACAATATATGTTCCTCTAATTTCTTAAGGCTGTTGAGATTTGCAATTCCGTTAGACGTCAAATTCAGTTGAAACGTCTGCTAGACAGAAACACTTGATTCTTACCTGTAATGAATGCAACGAGTCTAATGTTATATCACGTTACAAATTTAAGAATTATTGAGATCATCCGACTTCATAAAAGAGCTACATTTTGAAGCAGTGTGTAGGCCTTCCAGTTTTTCACATGAAATGCGTTTGAATGTTTTGATATATAATCGTTGTGACTTTCTATGTAGGTCAAACCTATTTTTTGGAACTTGTTTTGGCTCCATCCACGAGTTCTTCAAGGCAAATAATATGACTACACTTTTCGGTTCTTCAAAAGTCTTAAAGAGAAACGTTGACGGACGGCCGGACACCACGGTACATTTGTATGCGCTCTTCTAACTTTCGGGCAAGTTAGTTTAAATGCTTTTATGAGTTCATTAATTTTAATATAAAACAAAATAGATAAATTATTAAATAAAACTTAAACATACCGTGAAAGTAAAGAGAAACTAGTAATGTTGCTATTTGATGAACAAATTTAAATAACGTTTTTGAACTAAACAATAACTATTTAACCCGTCGATGTTCTCTATGACTCACGTAAATATTCATCAACATCGATTTTGTAATATCTAGGACAAACAGATTTCTAGTTCATAACCGAGAAAATTTACAGTGTGCAATAAACATCCTGCTAAAGCTGGATTTTATCATAAACTGTGAAAGTAATATATAAACAGGAGATGGTACCCATGGGGAGGAGAGCAGCTGGTTCACATCATAATGTACCCTTTAGGCATAAGAGAGGGCCTAGGAGGAAAGAAAAGGAGCCCCAATTATTTGTTGGTGTCAGTTCGAATTTCAAAGATTTTCTCATACATTTTGAACAAGTGTCCACTTGGAATAGTTGGGACGGGCATGAGCGAACGCAACAATTAGCTTTGTGTCTCAGGGGTCCAGCACTCAAAGTATTGTCAGAACTGTCAGACTACCAACGAGGCAATTTTAATGAACTTAAGGGCTATTTGTTACAACGATCATCACCCCAGGCAGAGAATATGCCCACAAATGTGAATTTCGTAGCCGTAGGAGACAGGTAAAAGAGACATTAGTAGAGTTTGTGGAAGCCCTGATATCTCTAGCTAGACTTGCATTTCCCAATATATCAGTGAAGGACAGGGAACAGCACTCTATAGAGTAATTCATAGAAGGGCTTAATGAATTTGAGACTAGGAAATATGTCCAGTTTAGTCTTCCTACATGTTTGGACGGGGCTATTAGCAGGGGTATATAGTTTGAGTCATTTAGTTCTAAGCAGACAGGTTGCAATAGAAAACCTCAGCTCGTGTCTTTTGTAACTTTTAAAAACTAATTAACTCGAGTGGAATAAATTCCACGTCCAACAACCACTAGTTGTGTAACCTCTATAATTTCATCACATCGACACAGGCTTTTTTAAAAGCTTTTATCAAAAGCCTTATATAATGCCTTGTTTATATATACAATATACATCAACACCATGCATCATATACACTTAGTGCTGTGAATTTCCTGATGTAATTGTACTGAATTTAATTTATGTAACATTAATAACATTCGTATCCATTATGACAAGCTTTACCGAACATAATCTTTTACATTGTACAGTGTACGTGAATGAAGAACGTATACGTATCAGCTGTACGTTTTTGTTTTCCGAAAACACTGTCAACTCAACCACACTTCGTCCGTCAAACCATGCTCTTCGTCTTCTTTGATGGTGTCGTATTTCTTTTTGTTGATCAGATGCATCTGTTCCGATCTTTCAATAGTCTCTTTCAGCTTCTTTCTTGTCTAGTCTTGTGACTCTGTTTTCGTCAGCCAATATTTGTTTACCGCGGCTATCTGACATTAGCGCTTTTATTTTTATACGAGCAATCACGTGATTTTTTTCGAATCATGTAACCACTACCCTGCTCCCGGTTCCGTGCCGATTCGCAAGAAAAACATAAGATTTTTTTTTTAACATAGAAAACGATAATAAAAATAAAACTATGGTTGATGTGCTAAGTAATGAATCCTGATATTAAATAGATATGTTATTGTTTGATATTCTAAACTGTTCAGGTTAAAAAAATTACAGAAAATGTTTTTATGTCGTACCATGATGAGATTCCTATTATTAGTCGAATGGCGGCGGCGAAATTGAGCAGATGAGCACCAAACTCAGCGAATAATGCCGTTTAAGGTACTTTCCGGTTAATTGACACAACTGAGACCTAGATTTTTCTTCTAAGAATATCATTTGCCTCCAGAAAATGTATTGCATTTAGAAATTGGTCCAAACACGATCTAATTATTATTATTATATAAAATCATGTTTTAATTATTATTATTACTATTCTCTTTTGTTTCCTCCACAAATGAAGATTCACAAATAGAATAACAATCACATGTTACAATCACATATAAACAAGAATAGTTTGAATATGCATATACAAAATTATTTCTCAAACAAGCAATAATATTAAAATATCAATTGTTAACAAGTGGATCATATTTTTAAGCATTTCATTTTTTTAAAAATCAATTTGCTAGTATTAGATATTCATTGTCTTCGTTAGACATGTCATAATCCAACTTGCTTCCTGTACTGATATATTACGATGTTTTACTAAATTTTAAAAAGTGCAGCATGTGTGTTACGTCACCTTACTAAGCAAACAATATATGTTCCTCATATTTCTTAAGGCTGTTGAGATTTGCAATTCCGTTAGACGTCAAATTCAGTTGAAACGTCTGCTAGACAGAAACACTTGATTCTTACCTGTAATGAATGCAACGAGTCTAATGTTATATCACGTTACAAATTTAAGAATTATTGAGATCATCCGACTTCATAAAAGAGCTACATTTTGAAGCAGTGTGTAGGCCTTCCAGTTTTTCACATGAAATGCGTTTGAATGTTTTGATATATAATCGTTGTGACTTTCTATGTAGGTCAAACCTATTTTTTGGAACTTGTTTTGGCTCCATCCACGAGTTCTTCAAGGCAAATAATATGACTACACTTTTCGGTTCTTCAAAAGTCTTAAAGAGAAACGTTGACGGACGGCCGGACACCACGGTACATTTGTATGCGCTCTTCTAACTTTCGGGCAAGTTAGTTTAAATGCTTTTATGAGTTCATTAATTTTAATATAAAAACAAAATAGATAAATTATTAAATAAAACTTAAACATACCGTGAAAGTAAAGAGAAACTAGTAATGTTGCTATTTGATGAACAAATTTAAATAACGTTTTTTAACTAAACAATAACTATTTAACCCGTCGATGTTCTCTATGACTCACGTAAATATTCATCAACATCGATTTTGTAATATCTAGGACAAACAGATTTCTAGTTCATAACCGAGAAAATTTACAGTGTGCAATAAACATCCTGCTAAAGCTGGATTTTATCATAAACTGTGAAAGTAATATATAAACAGGAGATGGTACCCATGGGGAGGAGAGCAGCTGGTTCACATCATAATGTACCCTTTAGGCATAAGAGAGGGCCTAGGAGGAAAGAAAAGGAGCCCCAATTATTTGTTGGTGTCAGTTCGAATTTCAAAGATTTTCTCATACATTTTGAACAAGTGTCCACTTGGAATAGTTGGGACGGGCATGAGCGAACGCAACAATTAGCTTTGTGTCTCAGGGGTCCAGCACTCAAAGTATTGTCAGAACTGTCAGACTACCAACGAGGCAATTTTAATGAACTTAAGGGCTATTTGTTACAACGATCATCACCCCAGGCAGAGAATATGCCCACAAATGTGAATTTCGTAGCCGTAGGAGACAGGTAAAAGAGACATTAGTAGAGTTTGTGGAAGCCCTGATATCTCTAGCTAGACTTGCATTTCCCAATATATCAGTGAAGGACAGGGAACAGCACTCTATAGAGTAATTCATAGAAGGGCTTAATGAATTTGAGACTAGGAAATATGTCCAGTTTAGTCTTCCTACATGTTTGGACGGGGCTATTAGCAGGGGTATATAGTTTGAGTCATTTAGTTCTAAGCAGACAGGTTGCAATAGAAAACCTCAGCTCGTGTCTTTTGTAACTTTTAAAAACTAATTAACTCGAGTGGAATAAATTCCACGTCCAACAACCACTAGTTGTGTAACCTCTATAATTTCATCACATCGACACAGGCTTTTTTAAAAGCTTTTATCAAAAGCCTTATATAATGCCTTGTTTATATATACAATATACATCAACACCATGCATCATATACACTTAGTGCTGTGAATTTCCTGATGTAATTGTACTGAATTTAATTTATGTAACATTAATAACATTCGTATCCATTATGACAAGCTTTACCGAACATAATCTTTTACATTGTACAGTGTACGTGAATGAAGAACGTATACGTATCAGCTGTACGTTTTTGTTTTCCGAAAACACTGTCAACTCAACCACACTTCGTCCGTCAAACCATGCTCTTCGTCTTCTTTGATGGTGTCGTATTTCTTTTTGTTGATCAGATGCATCTGTTCCGATCTTTCAATAGTCTCTTTCAGCTTCTTTCTTGTCTAGTCTTGTGACTCTGTTTTCGTCAGCCAATATTTGTTTACCGCGGCTATCTGACATTAGCGCTTCTATTTTTATACGAGCAATCACGTGATTTTTTTCGAATCATGTAACCACTACCCTGCTCCCGGTTCCGTGCCGATTCGCAAGAAAAACATAAGATTTTTTTTTTAACATAGAAAACGATAATAAAAATAAAACTATGGTTGATGTGCTAAGTAATGAATCCTGATATTAAATAGATATGTTATTGTTTGATATTCTAAACTGTTCAGGTTAAAAAAATTACAGAAAATGTTTTTATGTCGTACCATGATGAGATTCCTATTATTAGTCGAATGGCGGCGGCGAAATTGAGCAGATGAGCACCAAACTCAGCGAATAATGCCGTTTAAGGTACTTTCCGGTTAATTGACACAACTGAGACCTAGATTTTTCTTCTAAGAATATCATTTGCCTCCAGAAAATGTATTGCATTTAGAAATTGGTCCAAACACGATCTAATTATTATTATTATATAAAATCATGTTTTAATTATTATTATTACTATTCTCTTTTGTTTCCTCCACAAATGAAGATTCACAAATAGAATAACAATCACATGTTACAATCACATATAAACAAGAATAGTTTGAATATGCATATACAAAATTATTTCTCAAACAAGCAATAATATTAAAATATCAATTGTTAACAAGTGGATCATATTTTTAAGCATTTCATTTTTTTAAAAATCAATTTGCTAGTATTAGATATTCATTGTCTTCGTTAGACATGTCATAATCCAACTTGCTTCCTGTACTGATATATTACGATGTTTTACTAAATTTTAAAAAGTGCAGCATGTGTGTTACGTCACCTTACTAAGCAAACAATATATGTTCCTCATATTTCTTAAGGCTGTTGAGATTTGCAATTCCGTTAGACGTCAAATTCAGTTGAAACGTCTGCTAGACAGAAACACTTGATTCTTACCTGTAATGAATGCAACGAGTCTAATGTTATATCACGTTACAAATTTAAGAATTATTGAGATCATCCGACTTCATAAAAGAGCTACATTTTGAAGCAGTGTGTAGGCCTTCCAGTTTTTCACATGAAATGCGTTTGAATGTTTTGATATATAATCGTTGTGACTTTCTATGAAGGTCAAACCTATTTTTTGGAACTTGTTTTGGCTCCATCCACGAGTTCTTCAAGGCAAATAATATGACTACACTTTTCGGTTCTTCAAAAGTCTTAAAGAGAAACGTTGACGGACGGCCGGACACCACGGTACATTTGTATGCGCTCTTCTAACTTTCGGGCAAGTTAGTTTAAATGCTTTTATGAGTTCATTAATTTTAATATAAAAACAAAATAGATAAATTATTAAATAAAACTTAAACATACCGTGAAAGTAAAGAGAAACTAGTAATGTTGCTATTTGATGAACAAATTTAAATAACGTTTTTTAACTAAACAATAACTATTTAACCCGTCGATGTTCTCTATGACTCACGTAAATATTCATCAACATCGATTTTGTAATATCTAGGACAAACAGATTTCTAGTTCATAACCGAGAAAATTTACAGTGTGCAATAAACATCCTGCTAAAGCTGGATTTTATCATAAACTGTGAAAGTAATATATAAACAGGAGATGGTACACGTGCTGTTAATGCACGTGAAACATCGTTGACATTTGTACTATTGGAATACATATCAGTTTCTTTGATAAATATTATGATGATTTATATTAGTAGCAGCACTTTCTAATAGGTGGATATGTCTTAGCATCATAATTGACTAGTTTACTGTCTGTTTATCCGTCCATTTGTCTGTCTTCAAGCATTTTCATGGGTAAATATACAATATGTAGATTTGCATATATTAAGGTTGGTTCCTGTTTATATGTTAAGCTAGATGTAAAAGCTCGTGTCTTTTAATTTCAAAAAAAAAGAATGAAAAACATAATTAACACAAGTGAAATAAATTCAATACCCAACAACCATATATATGCTGCAAGATTGTATTTACTTCAAAATGTTATATTTTCTATCAGAGGTTGTAACATAGTGAATGATGCCGTATATGCCGGATATGTTATTTGGGGTTTTTTTTTATTTTGTTAGTAAAAGTTACAAATGGCACTCCTGAATGAAATAGATACCATAAAAACAATCACTCGTTGTGTGAACTTTTTCTATATAGTAAGACTCTTTCAAGACCAGGGGTGAAAGATTGGAAAATACCACACGAAGGTTTTTCACATTAGATAAAACCCCAGTCATATCCAAGAAATTTGCTAAATTTGGAAATCCCGAAGGTATTTTTATTTCATTTCCACTACCTGAATAATGTCAAAAACCATGAAAATACCTTTTGACTGGTTACCATTTTGAAAATATCAGCTATTCACTAGAAGTTTTTGACGAAAACGTACGAGTCAACGAGATTAAGCATACCCCATATACGCAAACAAATTTTGCACAGAAAACTCAGCTTTCTTATGTTAACAGTTAAAATATTGTGAGAGGTTGTATCTACCACAATTCCCTGTGTTATTCCACCCTCAAACCGTGCTGCCTGTTGGATAAATATATATTTTATACCACTAGCGGAATATGACATTCCAGACTTTTGATTGGTTGAGAAGTGACCGGAAATCACGTGGTTTAATGCAACGTGCTGATTGTTGACGTCGTCATCGATTGTTGGCATCTTCACAAATTGGCGGGAATATATACGAGATGATGTGTTTTCGCGCAAATATTCCGCTGTTCACAGAAAACAACACTGCCTCTGAAATTTAATATCATTGTGGTAGAAACAGGTCACACAACTCGTGGTTATTGGATATGGAATCACTCGTTAATTAGTTTTTAAAAGTTACAAAAGACACTCGCTAGAGCTTGTGTCTTTTGTAACTTTTAAAAACTAATTAACTCGAGTGGAATAAATTCCACATCCAACAACCACTTGTTGTGTAACCTCTATAATTTCATCACATCGAAATAGGCTTTTTTAAAAGATTTCATTAAAAGCCCTATATAATGCCTTGTTTATATATACAATATAAATTAACACCATGCATCATATACACTTAGTGCTATGAATTTCCTGAAGTAAATCAAATATTGCAGCTTACTAAGCCCACATGCTAATGTACCGTGATGCGGCGTCCGTTGTCCGTCCGTCCGTCCGTCCGTCCATCATTGTTTCACTTAAACACTTCTTCTGAATAACCGAAAAGTGTAGTAATATTATTTGCCTTGAAAGAATTGGGGATGGAGCCAAACAACGGTTGCGAAAAATAGGTTTGACCTACATTAAAAGTCACAACGGTTATATATCAAAACGTTCAAACGAACTTCCTCTGAAAAAGTGGAAGGACTACAGACTGTTTCAAAATGTAGCTCTTTTATGGAGTAGGTGGATCTCAATCATTCTTACTCGTTGCATGCAACAATCAAGTGTTTCTGTGTAGCAGTCGTTTCAACCGAATTCGACGTTTGAGTGAATTGCAAATCTCAATGGCCTTGAGAAATTAGAGGAAGATTTTTCGCTTGCTTTGGAAGGTGACGAAACACAAAATACATACAACTGTTCGGGTTTACGACCACCTCGAACGATGGAAAGGGTAATACCATTAACAATATAAAAGTAAAACCAGATGGCGTGGACTTTTGGGGGGGGGGTGTTTTTGTTTGGTTTTTTTTTTTTGCCTTTTTCGTATTTATTATACCACTTCTCTCTACCACAAATATCATGGTTTCTTGAAAATACATTCTTATACACAGACACGAAATAAGTATAATGGAACAACATAGGTAATACGGATGCTTTATTTATTGACAACAAACAAATGTTATATACAGACATCACGTGGTATTTACGTCTGCTATTTAAAGCCGGCATTACGTAAATATTACGCATACATTTTAAATATAAATATACATTGCATTTTTCAATCATGCAAAGGATAAAATTTATGAAAACATCAAAATCCGCTTAAAGCTATTTGTCTTGAGTAAGAAGGCCACGCAGTTCGTTGAATATTGATATATTTTACAATACCAAATGCGATTTGTATACTTTCTTTTGATGTTATTTCATTAGAATTTTAATTTCGACCAAAGAAATGTTCTACGTAGACGGAATGTATGCTGTTTTTTCGTGTCCGTTTGTTTCTTGTCAATGAGTTTCAGTTTTCTTCGTTTTGAAACCTTTACTGTGGAGTTAGGTTCCTCAGGCAGCAGGGTTTGAAACAAGCATGACACGTTGAGATTTAGTTTTGCACTTGATTCTACAAACGCACACTTCAGAGATCTGGAAGCAAGATTCAATCCGCATTCTGTTGAAATCTGACGTCCAAATCCTGATGCGTCCATTTTGTTTCCAACCAAAACAATCTTCACATTGCGTGTTCCTGAAATGATAGGAAATACTTGTCATTAAAACACTTAGTGATGCTGTCAAAATATCATACTAAACAGAATTAATTTCATAAATTTATGAACAAAGTATAAATTAATATCTTAGATATAATTGTTCTATTATGCGAGCTTCTGGCGAACTAAATTGAAATAAATCACATATGAACTTTTGAGGACAGTGCGTCATGTAATTGTCATTGAGTGACGTCACAATAAGAACAATGAAATTGATAGCCAATCAAATTTGCGATATGGTAATATATGTAACTAGTTACATATCCAAAGTATTAAACAGGCAATTTCACAGCATAACACGTCTTATGTGATAAATGATGGCTACTCGATAAACAAATGTAATAATTTTGAAAATAAAATAACTAGATGTAAAGGTCTACATAGAGTCTTGAATAATAGTATACAAACGATAATATTTACCTTTAATTGTGTATACACGGTTACACATGTCGATGGCAGCGTTAAACGAGTCGTAATCGTCCACAGCATATACTACAGCAAATGCGTGTCCCGACCGGATACTCAATTCAAGCATGGCTGGAAACTCGTTTAAACTGCCTGTATCCAAAATGTCAATGCTTCGATACAATCCACCTGAAAATGAAAAAGAGTGGCTTGGAAATGATATTTAACCATAGACATACCTATCGATACATCAGGTAAGTAGTAGGAAGACAAACTGTGTTAGAACTCCAAACGGGGTTTTTATTACGTTTCTCTTCAAGAAGCTTTATCAAGAACATTTTTAGATTTTCTTAGAACTATATTATAAATCTATTTAATTACGTAATCAATACGCTTACATTTCCGGAGGTTTTTATTTCAAGTAAAATAAGATACACAAGGTTCCCGTTATTGAAGTCTATAGGTGTAAAAGCGTACAGAGAACTTGTAATCTTGTTTTTGTTTTTATACGAGGCTGAATTTGTGGAGGAGCTTATCAGGACAGGAAACCTTGCCAAATCTTTTAATTTTAATCAAGTGATAATAAGGATGATTGAATTCCTAGTCGACAATATTTTTTTTTGAGTTCGGACAAAGATTTTTAAGCAGACTGTTGGCATTCCCATGGAAACAAACTGTGCCCCACTCCTAGCTGACTAGTTTTGTTTTGCATACGAGACTAAATTTGTGGAAAAACTGTTCTGGTTATGTAACAATAACCTTGCCAAATCTTTAATTTTCACTTTCAGATATATCGACGATGTGTTTTCTATAAAAAAAAAAACAAGAAGTTTGCTGACCACGTCGATCGTATATAGCCTTCTGAACTTGAAATAAAAGGGCACAACAGATTCTTCTACATCAGTTGCTTATCTTGATTTCTACTCAAACTACGACCAACATGGACAGCTTACTACTAAGCTATATGATAAACGTGATGATTTCAATTTCTCGTTCTTGATAGTAACATCCCTGCTTCTCCAACCTATGTCGCAGTTGATTCGATATTCTAGGGCTTGCTCTAAATATCGGTATTTTCGTGATCGACCTCCACTAATGACAAAAAAACTAACAACACAAGGATTCGAGAGATGCAGGCTGATCAGAACTATGGGCAAGTTTTATGATCGCCATCTTTGACTCATTGAGAAATATTCTGTATCTTTAAGTGATATGATGGATGTGACAAAAATTTACATGACGGGTGTCGTCGATAAAGCAGAAGACGCTTACTCTTCCGGAACACCTGGTCTTCTTCTCTTGTACTTTTACAAGGGTCTCCATGTACATCTTTCATTTGTTCATATTTTGCCCCTGGTTTTATCGATGTTGAGTTCGGAATATGATTTTGTTAACGCTTCGGTATTCTCTTATTTAATTTGGTAAAAGCTTGGTTGAGAAATTAGTAGACCTAGCGATAAAACATTGCTTATAATGATCCTTGTAAGCGTGTAAACTTTGGTTTTAGATGCGTATGGTATCATATTCTGAGTGATATGCTAATGATGGCTAAAATACACCCTGGCTCCGATGCTAAACAAATGCAATACTATCTATGATCGTCAATTTGCATTCAAATGCAATTAAGTTATGTTTACGAGATTTGGTATTCTCTTGTTGGTGTTTTTTAACTGCAGTATTATATAAACAATAATTGATTAATAAAAACAAAATATAAGAAGTTGTGGGGGGATCATAATCTTCATAAGGTTTCAATAATATGCAAATGCCCACACAGTTGATAGTCAACACTCAAAATACCGGAGATAGGGACGTTGTTCCCGTAAAACACTGCGGCTCTTGCAGTGTCCGGTGCACTTATTAGTTGTTTGTAGCTCAGTTTATGAAGCAACATTATTTTCAGCGGTTTTTTCAGTAGCCTTTTACGGGTTTTTGAGAGTGGATGAATTAGTTGTGGCTAAGCAAGGGGAAACTGGACAGGCCTTAATGGAACATAATGTTAAGCTTAATGATGGATCTTTAGAGTTGAGGCTTCCACATTCAAAACCTGATCAACTAGGGAAAGGGGTCGTCATCACGTTGCAGAAAACTGATTCCCCTACCTGTCCTGTTACCTTGGTTAGAAGGTATTTGACAATCAGAAAACAGACTCCAGGAGTGTTTTTCTGCCATTTTGGTGGTAAGCTAGTTACTAGGTATCAGTTTTCAGAGGTAATGAAAAAGTCGTTGAATGCCATCGGTTTTAACACAGAATGTTACAAGTCTCATTCTTTTAGGATTGGTGCAGCAACAACTGCTGCTATGAAAGGGTTTACTAGCGATAAGATTAAAGAGCTTGGTCGGTGAGAGTCTAAAACATTCAAAAAATATATAAGAATTCCAACCGAGAAATTATGTTGATTGATACAGATCTCTGGAACACATGGCTTATGTTAAGCTTAAGTTACAGATCCTTGCAAGACCATCTGGATTGTGGGATCATCGATCATCAGAGGTGCATTTGTTCATGCCAGAGTTTCCTGTGAAAGATCTCATCTTGATATGGGACGATTACAAGCCAGCATGTTGTGGCACGCTAAAGGTGGTTTGAGGTGGGGGAATTTAATAAGACACTTGAGGCTGCTGTTGCCCATTGATACCCCCCCCCCCCCCCCCCCCCGACATACTCGTTATACATTGTGGAGGTTATGATGTGGCGCAATGCAATTCCTGTGAATTACGGCATAGGATGATAAGGGTGTTAGAGCAGATATCAGTAATGTTACCAAATACAAGGTTAGTCTGGTTTTCCATTCTCTCACGGCTTAAATGGAGGGATGGGGTATGTCACAAAGCAGTCAGGAAGATACCTGTCCGTATCAAAAGCCAGGTCATGTGCCTATGTAGAAAGTAGGCGTGGGGGTTATATAAGGTATCCAGAAATAACGGACAAAAATGCTGCTTTTTTTACCGACCAAGTCCGTTTGTCTCCTTTGGGGAACAGTTCTTGTACAGGTTACAACAAGGGCTTCAGTTGTTTTTGACCTCTGAGGAAAGCATGTCCCCTCAGCTTGGAGAGTGTGGTCCATGGTTGCATACTTAGACTTGCATTGAAAAATGTTTTGTGGCGTGTTGATTAGTCACTTCCAGCTGGGTTTTTGGCCCTTTTTGAACTTTTGACATCTGTCCCTTCAGTACTTGTGTAGTAGTTGTACTTTGAGGTATGGCGTTGGTCAGCCAAATTTTTGTTTTGGCCCCTGATTTGCTAGGGGGGGGGGGAAATTAACCAGACATTTTTCAATTGATATCACTTCATAAATGAATGCGCTTTGCATCAGGCATTTATGTTGTGGCTGTGATAACATTCGTTTATTTTTAATGTTGTCATTTGGCAGAGTTTCACTTAGGAAAACAGAATTTGGTAGCTAAGTCTCAAATTGAACATTTTTACATGTATATCAAACAGCTATTATTATTGGAATTTTCTGTTCCCAGTTTCCATTTAATTCTAGCTGGAGAAGCCATGGCCATTATAAGCCAATATAACAACACTATAGTACATTAAAAATTCGGGTAATAACTTCAAAGTGTTTGTCTTCTATTTGATAATTGGTATTAATTCTCCTTGATTCATTTCAGTTATCACAATGTAGACTTGTACTAGCTATGTTTTCAAAATTTTGTTTTCATTCAAGTTTTGCTAGTTATCTCCCTTTGGCCAGTCTGCCGTTATTGCACATTTGGAAATTTTTGTATGAAGGTTGAAACTAGTGTCAAGGTTAAGTGTTCACGAGCGCCAGGCCAACACAGTGCAATGATCCTGGTTGCGGTCAGCACAGTCTAATTATAAATCGGTTATCACGAGTGACAGACCAACATGGGGGAATAAGATTTTGGTAATCACAAGTGACCCAAGAAAGCGGAGCATGATTTAATTCAGTCATCTTTGAACGACAGACAGACGCAGTTTAAATATCATTCTACAACGAAAATCCCACCCTTCCCATCCCCCTTTTAACATTGCTTGCACAATTTTTGTTATTTCTATTTTCTGCTGTTGCTGTTCTTGTTATATATTTCAGTTGGATACCATATAAGGACATGTTTTCTCTTCATGACTTCATCTCTACTGTCTCTTCGCCATGGCTTCGTCTCTACCAAGTCTCACTTTGGACAACAGAATTTGGTAGCTAAGTCTCAAATTGAACATTTTTACATGTATATCAAACAGCTATTATTATTGGAATTTTCTGTTCCCAGTTCCATTTAATTCTAGCTGGAGAAGCCATGGCCATTATAAGCCAATATAACAACACTAAAGTATATTAAAAATTCAGGTAATAACATCAATTCATTGTGTTTGTCTTCTATTTGATAATATATAAATGATAAATGATTAATAAAAACAAAATATAAGAAGTTGTCGGGGGTGGGGGGGGATTATATTCATTATGTTTCAATAATATGCATATGTCCACACAGTTGATAGTCAACACTCAAAATGATAGTTTTGCAATATAAAATATAGAAACAAAATAGATATCGCTTTAGGAATATATGCTGATATAACTGTAGTCTTATTGTGGTAACGGATACATTTCGGAGACATGTGTTCAAATGAATTGATAGAAAACAATGAGTGGTTACATTTGTGCGAATATATCTTATTTGTTTGTGACAGTGTAACAGGAGGGAGCCGGGCCCAGTTTGTGCTGACAAACTACACCCGACTCTCCCTGTACGAAGCAACCCCGGTTCGTGTGGCCACTCCTGCTTGTATGTTTGTTGAATAAAGAGAACCAAGAGGAAATTAAACTTAATATATTTATTACAGAGATAACATTAATATTTACAACGTTTATAAATGAACAGGTTTACACAAACATAAAAAACTACAGTAGGCCTAGCTGCTACACATACCTATTGTATATGCTATAACATCCCCCGTCCTCCCATTACCACCCCATCTAAGTTCCTTTCTTATCTCCCCTTGTTACTATCTATTATCTAACGCTTAACGCTTATGTCCCCCGCTACACTCCTCCCTTCTTAAAAACTGATCCCCTATAACCTAAGGAATATACCCCAAATTAACTAAACAACAAACAGTAACCACATGTCGAATATCATAACTGTAAATGTCAACAATCTCAAAAAAAACAGCCAATCAACAATAAAATATATGGTGAAAATTGCACATTTAGAATTAAAAAACAAAATCAACCACTGTACATATAAAAAACTATTATCACACGTATGTATAAAGTGTAACATGAGAAAAGAAACACTATTAACAAGAGCATCAAAAATAATTAATATAAAAAAATCTGAAATTTATATCATTCATAAAATTGGGTAATGAGTCCAATAACAGTAACAAAAACGATAATTATAAAAATAAAGTTGAAATTCCCCACAGTTTGTTCATTTTTCTCCCGTGAAAATAATGATAACAGTCATTGGAAACGTCCTCGTCCAACAGATCCAGGAAGTCTTGGTCCCCAGTTTCTATGGGAACTTCCATCCTGTCAGCTCCCCTTCCTCGTGCTACGGGGGTGGCTATGGGCCGTCCCTCCTGCCGCCGGAACCTAACCTCCTCATCCCTGCACTGATGCATCGTCACCCCTGAACTGATGCGCCGATGATGTGGATATCCCAGTCAGGCCGGTTGCTGCAGCCATGCGCCTCTGGCGACTTACTCTGTCCCGGTAGGCTGCTACTCTCACCGAAACCGGCCTCAGTGGAATAACAACATCACCTACAAGATACCTCTTGTTGGCCCCAACTACACCCTCCGTCGTGCCAACAGCCTGTTTCGCCTCCTCTGCGACCATCTTGTGTCTCCGGACATATGCCTGGTGAGCTGCTGCCGGCAGTACTGTGTAAAGGTAAACCGCTTACACTGGTATTTTTCTAGTTCTGCAATGTGCCTATCCATCCAATGGATTTGCTTCTTCTTGAATGTGGGGAATATCCGGGAACCACAAGCCTGGCCTGGGCATGGCATGTCCCCTCCCTCCACTATACTCTCATATCGTCATCAACGGATCCTTGCTCATCTCTCCCAAATGTTAAATCAAGGACGTCGATTTAATTTCAGTCTGTAAATATACAATATAAAACCTTTATATATTAACTTATTCTGGTGAAAATATTTTTTGTTCGGTTTGATGATCCGTCCTGCCCTTGTCCGTACAGGTGGGATTCATTTTCATCCCCCTCCCATCCATCGTCCGTCCCTCCTTCATAATCTATTGTCCCATCTTCTGTTGGAGCTGACCCCTTACTGATTCCCCCTTCACTCCCTGACCATTGGGATGGCACTTGACTGCCTGTGTAAGGTTCATTTCCTTTCAATGATTTTTTATTGACAAAGATGTTAAAACGTCAATTGGATTGAATAACAGGCAGAAGCCTATATAAATTCTCTCCATAGGTGGCCGAAAAAAACAGTAATTTAGTTTATATAATCAATTAAGAAAAATAATGTGATATGAAAATTCATTTTGTATAAACACAAAACAAATAAAATTAACAAGGGAGATAACTAGTGAATGTTGACAAATACAAGCACAACACATTGTACAAGTACACAATACACAACAAAAGCACAGTAGATATACAGTACATTACTCTCTATAACATTGATGAACATAAATAATGTTATATACAAACATTTATATTGTATGAATATACACATAATAACTAAACAGCCAAAATACCTGACCAAAAGTCCACGTGCAAGTATATATACTGCACAGGTCATTTGTAAATTGGACTGCCCAACATAAATATTATAAATGTAGTTTAATTAATTTATACAGAGAAATCAATATTAGAGAGTTTACTAAAACTATAAAATACTATTCAATTTAGGACTAATCCATCAGTCAGCCATACTGTTATGCTATTGGTGGAAAAAATAATAACTTTTTAAATAGTTAAATGTACATGTACATGCCTTCATGATACATAATATAAGTAATAAAGTTTGAAGCGTTTAGATTTACCAATGAAATTTAGGACATCTTTTAAAATTTGCCTGTTTACATCTACATCACAGAAAGGGCATCCATGAAGGAAAGTATGTATATTTACATGATTATGATTACCATAATTATTTAAAGAAGCCAAAAGAGTATGTCTCTGTTCATTATACATGGGGCAATTAAAAAAATAGTGAGATACAGTTTCAAAATTAAAAGAACATGAACATGTTGGACTGGTTAATAAGTGATCTTTATGTAAATCAAAATTGAGGTCACTGCACTCATTTCTAAGTTGGCATAGAACAATATTGGCCCTTCTGTCCCCTTCTAATTTAAAAATTGAAGAAGTTATATTTGTTGTAACTTTATTTATTAAAGATCTTTTAAAACTAGAAAGTGATGGAGCATTTAACAATGTAACATCCATATTATTAATCGTACGGCACATATAGGGAAAAAATCTATCAAAGTAATTATTTGTTCTGCAGAGAGGTGGTTGAAGTGTCTTATTCGTCTAAATGAGTGAGGGTTGTTATTTTGAATGTTCATGAAAGAATTAATGATTTCTTGCAAGTAATGAGGTGCTATACCGTGAATAATTTTATACATCATTATAAGTTTATGTTTGTGTCGTCTTTCTGCAAGTGTTTCCCATTCAAGTTCGTTATAAAGTTTATTGTGAGATGTTCCAGAGCGAAGACCGGTTATAATTTTAGCAGCTTCCAACTGAACAGATTCTAACAAGTCACTTGATTGCAAAGAACAATTATCCCATACTATATCTGCGTATTCTAAGATAGGTCTAATAAATGAAGTATATATTTTAATTAATGTTTTTCGGTTTTAATTTTAGTTTTTTAGTTTTAATATAACGAAGGATGTTAAGTCTATTGGAAGCTTTTTCATAAATAAACTGTATATGTTGGTTTCATGTAGCATTATATTTGAGTATAAGACCTAAGTGTTTGTGTGAGGGTGCGTCACTGATTATATTATTCTGGATAGATATTGGAGGTTGTACAGGGGTTTTTTTTCCTAGCCACTTCAAATACAACAGATTTTGTTTTAAGTGGATTAAACTTTATGTCCCATAGGTCTGCCCAGTCATTAATATTATCAAGATCATCAGTGAGAGCTTGTGCTGCCTGAGCTGGATTATCATCAATGATCACATATAGGGAGGTGTCATCTGCAAAAAGCTTTATGTTAGTAGAAATATTTTCAGTTATATCATTAATATATATTAAGAATAAAAGTGGCCCAGTGTAAGGTTTAGCATGATCAACGTGTATTTATATTGGGTTATGTTTGGGACTCTTTTGAACCTCGTATGTCACCTCTGATAATTTCCTGACTACCTTATATGGACATGACCATCCCATCCCCAGTTTGTTATTGAGTCCTGGCGGGTACCAACGCCAGATACAATCCCCTTTCTCAAAACTTTTAACCCCCTGTCAAAATAGATTTTTTAACAAGCTGAAGCTATGCCTAGATTTTCCCTAGCTACTTCAAATGCCTCTCTCATTGACTTCTGGAGCCAGTCCACGGACATCTTTTGACAACAGAATTCAGCTCCATCTGTAGGGCTCCCAACCATAATATCAAGGGGGAGATTTATCTCCCTTCCCAACATGAGGAGATTCGGACTGCAGCCTGTACTGAAATGTGGAGTGGCCCGTTATGCAGTGAGGATATACGGAAGATGATCGTCCGAGTCATTATAATGGTCATTGACGAACATGGACAACATTTGTATTAGTGTTTGGTTAAGTCTTTCTACAAGACCATCCGACTGTGGCCGATATGGTGTTGTCCTAGTTTTTCCATTCTTTTCACAAACTAATCTGAATAGTTCACTTTCAAACTCTGGACCCCTGTCTGGGTGAATCTCTCTTGGAATCCCAAATCAAGTAAACAGCTCTTTACATAACTCATCAGCTACTGTCAGTGCCGTGTGATTCCGTACAGCGTATGCTTCAGCCCATTTAGTGAAATAGTCACTAACCACAACGATATATAAATTATCATTTTCTGTTTCCTTCAGGCCCTCCAATATGTCCACTGCTTTTCTATCGAGAGGTTGCGAGATGTGTCCTATAGATGGATTTAATGGAGATTTCCCAAGCCCACCACCTGGTTTACGTTGGGCACATTTATCACAAGTTCTACACCACCTTTTGACATCTTCTGTCAGGCCTGGCCAATAAGATCTCTTCTTCACTAGATCTGTGGTTTGATCTATCCAGCTATCCTAGAATCATGTAACTGCTCTAAAATGTCTTTTCTGATCTTTTCTGGTGCAACTATCCTATATCTATCTTGTTGGGTCTGACTACTATCCTGCAGGCATACCAAGCTTTCCTGTATGACCAGGCTGCCCCAGAGCTGACAGTATACCCAACTTCATAGGGAAACGAACGCATACTATTTCTACTTGCTGTACGTAATAGGTGAGCCTTAGGGTTCTTAACTTGTGTTATATAGTTATCCTCATCCTGCCATTCCTTAATCTGAGTTGTTCCCCAGCTTTCTATCCAGTTACTGTGTATTTCTTTACTATTTCCCTCCTCTACCACATTAACCACAGCAGGTGGTGAGTCATCTTCGTGCAGTCCTGTGACCCCTACCACACTCTCCCCATCTAAATGTTTCCTATCTGAACAATCAGGGCACCCCTTACGTTAGCATGGCCTCCCAGGTTTCCTGGACAAGCCATCATCATTCTGATGCTGATTTCCGGGTCGTATATGTCAACCACACTAATCCAAGGGGCTAGCAATCCCTCATGATCTTTGAATTTATTTAGCATATCAACGAATGGTCAGTACGAATAAGAAATCTCCTACCCAACAGAAAGTGTTTGAACTGTTTAAGGAAAGTGACGACAGACAATAATTCCTTATGAGTGGTACAGTAATTTCTCTGTACATGGTTCAAAGTCTTACTGGCATAGGCTATCACTATTTCATCACCACCCTGTACTTGCGACAGAACTGCCCCATACGGGAACAGAGGTTCTGGTTCACAGCCTACCCCTGAACATGTTCATGACAGATCAGGGTTTGATTTAAATTCACTCCTCCACCAGCTAGAGGTTCGGGTGCAGTCCCCAGGGAATCAGGTTCATCTGCATACCCCCAAAGCACTATAGGTCAACCAGTAAATGAGTATATACCCGGATATAAGACTTTACCCATGGGGAGGGGAGCAGCTGGTTCACATCATAATGTACCCTTTAGGCATAAGAGAGGGCCTAGGAGGAAAGAAAAGGAGCCCCAATTATTTGTTGGTGTCAGTACGAATTTCAAAGATTTTCTCATACATTTTGAACAAGTGTCCACTTGGAATAGTTGGGACGGGCATGAGCGAACGCAACAATTAGCTTTGTGTCTCAGGGGTCCAGCACTCAAAGTATTTTCAGAACTGTCAGACTACCAACGGGGCAATTTTAATGAACTTAAGGACTATTTGTTACAACGATCATCACCCCCAGGCAGAGAATATGCCCACAAATGTGAATTTCGTAGCCGTAGGAGACAGGTAAAAGAGACATTAGTAGAGTTTGTGGAAGCCCTGATATCTCTAGCTAGGTTTGCATTTCCCAATATATCAGTGAAGGACAGGGAACAGCACTCTATAGAGTAATTCATAGAAGGGCTTAATAAATTTGAGACTAGGAAATATGTCCAGTTTAGTCTTCCTACATGTTTGGACGGGGCTATTAGCAGGGGTATATAGTTTGAGTCATTTAGTTCTAAGCAGACAGGTTGCAATAGAAAACCTCAATCTTGGGAAATGGAATCCGGCCATCAAGTGCATGCTGTAGCTGAACAGAATCAGATCCAGAACTCATCTGATGGGCTGGGTGATGTTTTAAAGTAATGGTATTAGACCAGTTGGAAAAACTTAGCAAACGAGTCTCCCAAGAGAATAATCAAAGGTCACCAACCCATAAGTTTGTACCGCTAGCAGAGAAAACTTGTTTTGTTTGCGGGGAATAGGGTCACCTGTCTTACAACTGCACACAAAGGGCAGATAACTCTTCAAATCAGACCTCTCAGAATCAGGGAAACTGGAAGTTCAGCCCAAGGGAACAGTTAAAAAAATGAGAAAGGACCAATAGTAATGCTCAATCTAGTGCAGCCTAGTCTGTATATTGATGCAAAAATATGAGGAAGGAGAGTGAATTTCTTTTAGACTCAGGGTCGAAATTTCCATAGATGCATATCAAAACTTGTCACAGCCGCCAGAGTTGAGAAGTTGTAACTTACTATAGACAAAGATAACTTTAATATTTACAACGTATATAAATGAATAGGTTCACACAAACATAAACACAACTACAGTAGGCCTAGCTCCTACATACCTATTATATATGCTAATCTTTCATTTGCTCATATTTTGCCCCTGGTTTAATCGATTTTGAGTTTGGATTATGATTTTGTTAACGCTTAGGTATTCTCTTTTTTATTATTATCCCCCGTCCTCCCATTACCACCCCATCTAAGTTCCTATCTAATCTCCCCTAATTACTATCTACAAATTACCTAACGCTAAATGGCAGAACTCAATCCAACGTTCTTCCCATCTAACTGTTTCCTGTCTGAACAATCGGGGCACCCCCTACTGCCCCCAACCCTGTGTTGCTTGCATTTGTATCTAGAATATATTCCCCATCATTACTTGGATACGCTACGATTGGAGCACCGGTAAGTAATTCTTTCAGAGTTCTAAAGGAAGTTTCACATTTTGTGTCTATTGAAATTTCTTTGATGTACTAGTCAGAGCAGTCAAAGGGGAGACAACTGTTGAAAAATTGGGAATGAACCGTCTGTAGTAACCAGCTAGCCCAAGAAAGCTTCGAACTTGTGAAACATTTGTTGGCTGAGGCCATTCAGCAACCGCTTGAACTTTTTCAGGGTTTCAGCTTATGCCAGCTTCCGAAACTATGTGCCCTAAGTATTCAACCTCAGTTTGAAAAAGAAAACACTTTTCAGGTTTGAGAGACAGATTTGCTTTTTTTAGACAATCTAAAACTTCTCTTAGGTTAGACAGCGCGGCATGAAATGTATTGCCATAAACGATGACATCATCTAAATTGCATACGCATGTTATCCATTGCATTCCACCTAATACAAACTGCATCATTCGGGAAAATATTGCAGAGGCATTGCATAGCCCAGAGGGCATTACTTTAAACTGACACAAACCCCTGTGGGTTTCAAATGCCGTTTTCTGCTTGTCAGTTTCATTCAAGCTACACTGCCAGTACCCACTGGCCAAATCTAGGGTACTACACCATTTTGCCCCATTTAGGATGTCGAGTGCATCTTCTATCAGGGGTAATGGATACGCGTCCTTTCTAGTGACTGTGTTTAGCTTACGATAATCTATGCAAAACCTGATTGTACCGTCTCTCTTTTTAACCAAGACAACCGGGGCTGCCCAGGGGCTGTTGCTAGGCTCTATGATATCATTTGGTCATAACAGTCTTCTTGCCTCTTCAACAAGGTTGCGCACCTTAAGTTTTGCCATGCCATATTCCAGGGTTGTAGAGAGCAAAGGTTAGCTTAAACCCTGAATATCGAGAATGTCGACCTTAAGTGCCACAGTTGCTCGTTCCTTTTTTTTATTTCATTCTGTCTTCAAACATGCATGATATAGGTAGAGGAATTCCATTCATTACCCTGAGAAATAGCGAAAGGAATTTCATTGATAAATCCAAGTTAGCCGCCTGTAAGAAATTTTGATTTTATGATCACTTCCAAATTTACAGGAGCATTATAAGGGACTACTTGTTAAATCTTGGAAAGATCCCTCCTGCTGTTCTCAAGAAGTAACGAAAACAAGAATTATTTAAGGACTGACGACTGACCATTGAGGCATTGCGATTAGAACAGGCCATCATATGTACATTGTGAGCTAACAAATGTTGAGCTAATACCTTTAAACGTTTTTGGATAATTGGAAATTTTGTAATCTAAGTGGTGATTGGCTAATTTAAAATAAGAAGCCAATCAGCGCCGAGATCAAAAAATTTCAACAAAATGAAAGCATATGGCCTGTTTTCAGTCTGCTAGTCTGACCAGCTTTAAATTGTGTCTCCGGTGTCGACATGATCATATAAGAACATGATCAATCACACAAGTAAGTTTGTTTGTTGTTGTTGTTACACTGTATAGAGGCTGAACTTTGTACATGCTGTGAGGAAGGAGATACCCACTTCGATTTTAGCGTGTTTTATATGGACATCACAGTGTCCCACCAACTGAAAGTTTTCTGATGTTTCATGACGGCTACAGAACATTTTACGGCATGATACATGGAAAATTATATACCAAATTAAAGGAAAAGTGTTTCTCTTTCGATCACAACCATTCCCAGCGAAATTTCTTGAACGGTTGCGTCAAATTTACATGTTTCCCATAATCGGGTCGTGTTGCCGGGCCGACAGAGTTCCTGGCCATGTTTATATAAAAGTCTGGCGTCATCCTTTCCGATTAAAAAATGTCGTCATGATAAGTGAACTTAACGTTTTTACTGTGTATATGACAGTCTTTACCTCGTAAACCTGCGTGACTGTCCTATGACTCACGTTATACGTAGTCAACAAGGACACCCCACCGGAACAGGAGGGTCTATATAGTTACCCAAGCCTCCTTAAAGTTTTGGTGTCGTATTCTGTGAATTGTTTCCAATTTTCCGTCCGTCCTTATATTTAAAATGATTGTTAATCTTGAGGGATTGTTGATGATCCAATATTGCAAGACCGAGCTCTGAAGTGATTTTATATAGATTCGGCTTTCTGTCATTTAAACAGTTTTGCAACGTTTTCCATAAGGAATGCATCTCTTCACCTGAGTACAAAATGGTGCTATGACAATGATATGATTCAGTTTCTGTTCGGTCACCTGTTATTGATTAATAACCGATCTTATAAATCGGTGAAACTTACAATTTTCAAGCTTAATGGTTTCTCTTTTCGGTGATGATATATAAATCTTTGGGAATCCACACCTAGGCTAGTCTATGAATTAAAAATAATAAGAAAATAGATGTTGGTTGATGGTCTGTTCGTTAGCAGTTCATTGGTGTCTTGATTCTGTATCTATTACTAAGTTTAAAAGGTGCAACATGTGTGTGCGTTACGCCATCTTTTATAATACAATGCAACAAATAAAACAGTACCCTTGGTTTTTATCACAGATACATATTTTTTTGCTTTATAATGGAAAGTCACTTTTGCAACATTGACCTTATAAGGACCAGCTCTATTCTTTTCAAGGAAAGGATAACCACTCGAACACGTTTCCTTACGTCATACTTAAATACTTAAGAATGTTTATACCGACCGCGATTTCCTGATTTCTTATAAAGCTGCACTTGACTGGTGAGACTTGATTGTTATTAGGTTCAAGATATTTGTATGTTAACCTCCTTACATATGAAAGGTTAAACAAAGAATATAATACACAGTTGCGTCATCTGCTGTGTCCGTGCTACGGAAACTGGCTTCGTCTACTTATACAGCGATCACACATCATAACTTAACACTGCCATGGACACGCACATCTATTTCTTTATAAATTTGGTAGCAGTGACAGGTAAGCAATTTCTGTTAAATGTCGTATAATCCCATTGATTGTTGTTGAATGTATATCGAATCGAATGTTGAGGATTTTACTATAGCCAGTAAAATCAAAATGCATTTACATCATTTGATTGATTTTCTACGATGTTATGTATTGTGTTCGTAAATATTTGTGTATTTTGGACACTTTCGAAATTTGGAAAGGAAAAAAAAATCATTTCTCAATCTTGGTATTGAATTTTTCAAAATTTCGGAGGAATTTCTACCGTTTAGGGTAAATTTGATGTATGATATATTCTTATAAAACATTATAAAAACATGGCAATATGAAACAACAGATTGCAGTAAGTCTGATATGACCTACAGTGTAGCGTTTGTCATATAGTGTTATCGTACTTATATATAATTATATGTGCCTATATATCACGTGACAGGTTTGTTGTTGTTCAGCGCGACAGCTATTTTTAGAGCGGGATATGTTTTTTTCAGAATCCCACCTCCTTCCCTTCTCACTTTTCTCAGCCCCCTATATTTACGATACTATTGTGTTTATATTTTTTTTGGATTGGTATGTCCGAATAATTAATTTTCTTTTAATTCTATGTCATTAAAACATAATATTCTGCATGATTTGATTATGTTAGGCGTTATGATTATGTTATAAGCCCAACCTGTTTTGCTTAGTAACAAATTATCACCATTGTTATGTAACCAAGAGAATTATGGTATTATTCTCTGGCATTGAATAAATGCTCATATTCGACAACAGATTGGAATTTTAGTTGTTTTTCTGGTATAAGCAAAAACATAGCAGAGATAGCATGGGTGCATCTACACCCTAAGTACCTTGTCTTTTTGACATGACAAACCCGATGGTATATCATAGGTTGATGTCCGGATAGCTGACACACGATATGTATGCTCTGCTATATATAACAATCGTACATCGCTAATTCAGTTGACCAGGTAGGTTATCTCCACTATCATACCGGACAGCTTTCCTAAATACCATTGTCTATTTATAGCCAACTCTCCTGAAACCTTCACTGGAAACAAAAGTTGCTGGATTCTGAGTGTCAACACACGGCAAAGTTGCTTGTCTGGTTTGTTGTGTTAGGATGATAACGAGAAAACAACCAACCCCATATTATGTATTCTATATAAAAAGTGTGTTTTTTTCTAAATGATGATCGTTAACACACCCATGGGTTACTTCACCAAGCATATCAGTCTCTTCGAGGATTGAAGAACTGTCGTAGCTTAGCTACTAGTGTTTACAATTTCTGTTAGTGTATGATTTGCTACATATAATTAGCTTTTATTCTGACACCGACTATTTATATTGCATTTAAAAGTATTTCGCAATGAGTTGACCAAGTAGATTAGTTTGTATTAAATGGTCATTTCAATGATTTCGCTTTTGAGAAAACAGGTAATTCATTTTCAAAACGTTTAGTAGTCAATCGATAGAACCGAGTGCTTTCATAATCAAAGCGGATATATATTAACATTGAAATATGTACATTATTGATACATGTACAAACTGAACTTTGTTCTGCCATAACATCTCATCATCAAACCAAAACGGATATTGCATAAAATTAGTCATTGTAAAGTAGTTGTGATTAAACTAAAGATTGTTCAATAAACAGGCGAAATATTTTGATATCCCAAACTAATTAAAAACAAACCGGGAGGATAAGTGTTAATGACATTATATGTGTTCCGGGAGAGTTAGAGTTTATGACATCAAAAGTGGAAGCCGTTAGGATGGGTTACGTCAAATCCAGTTTCAGTCATAAACGAACTACAAAACAGAAACTGCGATTTATTTCCAGAATCTCATATTGCACTTCTTCTTAATGATATAGCACTAATCCTCTCTAAACACAATGTCTACATACTTTCAACTAGTGTCTAATTATCTATTATGGCCCTGTTGAGAGGGCACTATTGCCTCATAGTATTGTCGAGGGATGGAATAGTGCCTGAGCCGAAGGCGAGGGCACTATCTCATCACGAGACAATACTATAAGGCAATAGTGCCCTCTAAACAGGGCCATAATGGGTTTAGTACATCACCCATTAAATTCAAATACACACCTATACACAAAAACTCGTTTTATTGTGCTAGACCATGGCCAGCTTTTGGGTCGTTTCCAGAGTCAGCCATTTTCTAGAACAGTAGCACAACGTAATAGTGAGGTAAATGAATAGTGACGTCATAATAGATTCACGTTGAACATCGCGCCAAATTTGATAGTACCCGGGTGAGCGGGCACTATCACTTCATAGTACCCATGGGTATAGCCAATGGGAAGGCAGCATTCAGTCACGTGATGTACTAATTAGGTAAAAAGGAGAAATATAGATAGTAAACATTTAATCAATTCCCTTCTTATATAGTTTGATAATGAAGTAACATTTTTTTCCAATGTGAATATATTTATACTAAGAAAAAATATATGGCGTTTATCGTCAGTTCT
Source organism: Mimachlamys varia (assembly GCA_947623455.1). NCBI lineage: Eukaryota > Metazoa > Mollusca > Bivalvia > Pectinida > Pectinidae > Mimachlamys > Mimachlamys varia. Next base: position 10,165,174 of record OX392535.1, read on the forward strand.
GCAGCAAAGATAAGATAAAGAAATAAGCGTATCCCAAGCACGGGATTTCTTTTCTAGCATGCACATGTCTTTACGTTGGTTAACTTAATAGTTTTCCACAGAATAACATTAATGAAAGATGTCCTTAATAAAAATGCCAGCTGCTTACTTGGATCTTTAGTTAAACTATGACCAGCTTGGACAGCTTACTACGAGTAAAGTGACGACTTCAATTTTCCGATCGTTAACTTTCCCATTCCTGCTTCTCCAACCATGGGTCAGGGGCCTGTGAGACTCTCTAGCTTTATACCCTTGTAGCAGAACATGACAGAATCACCAATATTAGTATATAAAATGTCAACATCCCTTCTTCTCAGACCTATGGAGTTTCAGATGTAACATGTCGCAGTTAATGATTATTATTATAGTCCTTGCTCAAGATCCGAGGTAGTTGTCGATTGATGATTGCTGACGAACAAACTTACGACAAAGGGATCCGAAAAATGTAGGTTTACGAAGACTATGAGCAATTTGTATGTTCACTATCTTGTGAAATCATGAAAGTGGACGTTTATGAGTATGCTAATTAGTATGCCTATTACTTGTTGTAATTGATAATGGTGCCTAAGTTCTCGATTTAGGACTTTATTATTTATTAGAATGTGACCTAGCTCTATACGGCGGGTGAAGGGGTGCCGTCGATGTCGCCTACGTTTCTGGAACACCTTGTCTTATTCTCTTGTACATTTTTGTGGTTTATGTGTAAATCATTTCTTTATTGATATTTTGCCCCTAGTTTAATCAACTTTGAGTTCAAGTCATGGTTTTGTTGACGCTAAGGCATTCTGATTTTTAACCACTGTTTTCACTACAGGACTGAGCGATGGTAACGAAGAGACACCGATGATAGACAGATATGCCTCCTCCTTATCTGTACGGCCTACATGTCACGGTCCACACACACCAGTAAACGTCAGTATGGACGTTGGAATTCGGCAACTCATAGACCTGGTAAGGCAATACACCAGCAGAACTGCGTTTCAAAAACCCTATGTTGAGCTCTACCAAGCATTTTGACCGTGTGTGTTCAAATGTAGTCCTAGGATGGGTGGGTGGGTGGGTGGGTGAGTTTAATTGCTTAATTCATTCCTTTGGTATATAAGTGCAGGCAGGTTATTGTTGGTGGAGAAGACGACTGTCCGACAGCGACCTCCCGCTTATCGTTAACGCTTACATGTCTGTATACTTGACGAACTTAGTTAGGACCCAGATTCGAAATAGAATTTTGAAATACACGATAACGCGAACAAATGGGATGGTGTTACAAAGATGACTTCTATAAATGTCATCCATCCTGTTTTTTAATTGCTTAATTCATTCCTTTGGTATATAAGTGCAGGCAGGTTATTGTTGATGGAGAAAACGAAATACACGATAACGCGAACAAATGAGATGGTGTTACAAAAATGACTTCTATAAATGTCATCCATCCTGTTTTTTCTACTAGTCTCTTGACAGTTTGACATTTAAATAAAATCACGAGGAATAAATAATTTACTGTTAATAAGCTATATGTTTGGTCGTGTGATTCGTATGTAGCTGTATACACTGGAAATACCAATTACAGAAAATGTATAGTTACTAATTACGCCAGAACCTGTTCACACAAGTCAAAACAAGCAGAACTAAGGCAAAAAGAAAAATTGTAACAACAAATGGCGAATCATTGGTTTTAATTTTTTAAATTATCGCATATCCAGCAATCGAACATTGTTTTGTCATGCTTTGCTTACACTTCCGGAACACCTGGTATTATTATCTTGTACTTTTTTGGTATATGTTGTTTTTCGTCCTATTAAAGGCCCAATATACGTAACTTCAGGAAATTTTTCGTGATTGTGAAAAATTCTGAAAAAAATCCAGTTGATAACCATGCAAACAAAAGCCTAAAATGAAGTAAACTAGAGCGGTAAATAAAAAACAAGAAACTCTTGACTGAAAAATCCAAAGAATTGAAAGTAATTCAGGTGGGGCCCGCTTCAATAACAAGCCGAAGTTAGAAGACAGTTAAAAATGGACGTGTGTTTACAAATACCGAGTTTCAACTGCTGCTATACCGGTAACCGCGTAAGAATGCATCTTGAATATTACTGATATCAGTTAATCTTAACTAAATCTATAAATATAAAAAGTTATTAGGCTTGATTTTCGCTTCAAGTTTTGCCGAAAGTTACGTATATTGGGCCTTTAACAGCCAGGGTCATTTAAGGACGTGCCAAGTCTTGAAAGTAGAGGAGTACCAGGGGAAAACCCACCGACCTACGGTCAGTACCTGGCAACTGCCCCACGTTGGTTTCGAACCCTGAGATGGAGGGCTAGTGGTGGAATGTTGGGACACCTTAAGCAATCGGCCACCGCGGCCCTCCGGTTATGTGGAGTTTTGCGTCCCATTTTTTTTAAAGTAAGAAGGGATGCCAACTTTATATAAACATAGATGTGGCCATGTGAAACTACAAAAATCATAATAAAATAAAATGGTAATTTATTTTAGCAGATTATAAGTAATAGAACAAAGGCTAAGTAACTTTTTAATTGATATAATATGTCATTTGATAACATTATGTGATGCTATGAAAGCAATAGACTTGCTTTAATCATTTGAACTAACACCGTAAGGATGACTATTTTTGAGAAGTCAAAATTTCCCTGCATTAGGTTTTTTTACTCATATACATTTTTGGAAAAGGGGGTTCTTGGCATGGCAGAATATGCAAATATAATGATATGTCTGTGTTCTCGTTTTGAGCTACATGTTTGATCGGTCAAAGATACCAATTTGACATAAGTGATTTAAAGTGATATTTGTAGTTTGGACCAATTGCAGGACATCTTCATACAATATATCAAAATTTGTAATCCGAAATGCATTGATATTTTGATATTCTTTAACTTACTATTTTTACCCAGGAAAGCAATAATTATGAATTACTCATACCCCTTTTTTAAGATCCAGTTACACCAAATATATGACAAAATACCAACATTGTTAAATTATCCACTTTGTTGCACAATCTTTCCATATTATTAAATATCATAATTTGTACAGCAAAAACATTTGTACTTTTAACTACATGTAACTATAATTAAAAACGGCGAAACACTGATGATTTTAAGAGATCGAGGGTTACTTTTGCATGTTTAAGGGGCTTGTTGAACATTGCACATTTTTTTTACATTTTTCATTTCATTTCAACAATTTTTTATTGACATAAGATGTGACAAGTCACATAAAATAAAGATGACGTAACACACACATGTGTTGCACCTTTTAGTAATAGATACAGTAAGCCGCAAAAATGAATTAAACTGCACCAGACAGCTGTTTCATCCTCCTAGGACTCTTCAGTAATGATAGGGGCCAAAAGGTGGGAATCCAAAATTTCCAAACAAATGTAGAAGCAGAATGGTCAGGTGCGTAAAACCCCTTTAATTTATGAATTAAGAAATAAAATCATAACATATTAATTCTCTCCACAAGATGGCCAAAGTAAACCTATAACATTAATTTAGAAAAAAATGAAATGAAAAGCTAGTACAACATAGGGTTAAGGGAGGTAAGTCATAAAATACACCCTCACACTCCATACACACTTGACACACCATGCACATTACATATTATACAATTATATTATAATATTACAATATTATCAACAGTAATTGACAGAGTAGCCCAAAGTCCTTGTGCATGTAACTGCACGGCCACAACAGTCAATTAATTAACATTTCATTTTTAAAAAATCATATATTCAATATGTACATGTATGCATTAATCATCAGCCATGCTTAACGAGTATTCTTATATGTTTCTTTAAGAAGACAATACAATTGAATAAAATAGCATTTGATACATCTTGGCTTTCTAAGTCATATATGAATTAAAGCGATGGGATTCTGTTTGTAAGCCCATCACAATCAGGACAGCCTTGGAGTTGCACATTTATATTTATATGATTATGATTTCCGTGGTTATTACATTGTAAGAGAAGAAAATAATGCAATTCTTTGGTAATCATACAGGGAACGTTCCAGAAAGTAATGAGACACTGTTTCATATTCAGCTGAACAGTTACAAGCAAGGACTATTAGCTTAATGATCACGATATAAATCAACATTTAAGTTACTACACGAGTTTCTCAGTTGACAACGAGTGATATTAGCTAGTCTGTTACCTTCAGTTTTAAAGATTATAGAGGATTCCTTCTCAGAAATTATTTCTTTATTCAGATAGCTTTGCTTTTACTAATGACTTCCTATTAACTTAAGTTTTGACATGACGAAGAATTTTAAGTCTAGTGTAGGCTTTTTATTTATGTTCTGAATATGTTGTTTCCATTTGGCATCATCTTGAAGTGTAAGTCCCAAATTTTGATGTGATATTGAATCTTTCGAAGGATACTAGGGGTGATTATTGTTTTGTTTTCTAGAAAAAATAACTGATTTAGTTTTGCTAGGATTGAAGTTTATGTTCCAAGTAGTTGCTCATTCAGCTATGTTAACAAGATCAGTATCGAGATATTGTGCAGTCTGTGCTGAGTTGTCATCTACAATAACATACAGGGAGGTGTCTTCTGCTAAAAGTTAAACATTAATATAGAGAAGAAAAAGGAGAGGGCCAAGAACAGATCCATGTGGTACCCCTGCATATACATTCTTAAACTGTGAGAAATATCCTTCAGTACTTACTCTTTGCATTCTGTCAGATAGATAATTTTTGAACCATAGAAGTAAATTTCCATTTATACCGTATAATTTGAGTTTATGTAAGAGACTATCATGCCATACTCTGTCAAAAGCTTTGCTGATGTCGCAAAAAGAAATCTAAGCTCCTTTCCTTATTTATGTTAGTAACAATTTCATTATAAATAAATAAAAGCTGATTGACAGTAGAATCACCAGGCATAAATCCAGACTGATGCTTGGTGATTATAGTATTTTCAATTAAGAAGTTATAGAGATATTTAAAAATGATTTTTTTTCCATTAGTTTACTAAAGCATGAAGTTATAGAAATTGGTCTGTAATTCAACACATCATTAACTTATCCATTTCCCTTGTAAATAGGATTAATATTTGCTTGTTGCCAACTGATAGGTATCATTCCTGATTCCAAGGTTTTGTTAAATAGGAGAATAAGTGGTAATTTAAGAGAGGCATGAAGAATTTTTACAATTTTGGGAATAACACCATCAGGGCCTGGATGTTCATTAGTGTTGAGGGTATTGATTTGGTCCGAAACATCTTGTTCAGTGACATGAACATTTGTTGCACACTCGAGATATCTTATCACGCACTAAAACTGTATGGAGCAATTAACTGAGTGTATTATAGCACGCGTATGTTTGAAAAAATATAAGTATGATTACCATGATATAAAAATGCGAAGAATGTTGGAAATCTTCATCAAAGAAATTCCTTTCCTTTTATGTTTGTTCAGGATGAACCATTTCAGCTTCTAAAAATCAGCGTTTGGATTCGATTTGTAAGTATAGAATTTGTATGTATGTATTAATTTCAACAAATATCATATAAATAATTTTGAACTTATGTATGCATGGATATGTCTAATACACAACTGCTAAATGAATTCAGCAACACGTTTATCCAACACGAAGCAGTGTGTATCTACCGCTTTGTTATACCTTAAAGGGGCATCCCGCGAAAGTAAGCTTTTTTCATATTTTTTTTTCAAAATATTACATGCACATATCGAGTGGGTATTCTTATGGACTACGACGATCGGATTCCGCTGACATGCATTCATAAAATAAATAATTTCAAAATAACTAGTGGAATTCCAAACCGTCTGGCCAGACGTTCTGAATGGGATTTCCACCTACCAGCGCATGCGCAGCGAGCGCCGTTTCCATTGTAAACACTCTATCTGTATTACCGTTACACTACGATAAGGCCTAACTACTAAGCGAAAAGTTGCCGAATGGTCAAAATATGACACAAGACTGCGTTACGGAATCATATTGAGAGATGGGAAGTATTCTAAGGAAAAACTACCTGCTCTATTGTGTGTATGTTACATATTTCTTCTGTATAACGGTAACATGCACAAATAAAGCTTTGATTTGGTTTTGAGGCTACCCAAGGGGAAACTGTTTCAGTCTTCTGTTGCATAAAATGCGTGTGTAATATTAAACTTAAAAGTTTGTTTTATAATATTCTCTTTATAAAATCTTATGTTCCAGTAAAACAGTATGATTGAATTATATTGCTGGATAGAAAGACATTTTCAAATACTTATATACCATAACAGAAAAAAGTCGTTTGATTACGTTGTAAAACGGGACGTGCGACCGAGGTACATACGGCTTCAATTTGGACAAAAGGAATATAAAAATTTGTTTTCACACGTAAAAAAAAGTGATATTCATACTTAATCTATAAATTAGTGAAGGTACAAATATCATTGGGTTGCGACCCCGGTATTGAATTTGATACGAAAATAAATACATAACTGGAAAAAAAAATTTTTTTCTAAAAATCCAAAGTTATACAACATATACTTATATGTACATGTATATTCCATTCCTGCAGGTTTTTTTTTTTTTTTGGTCATCTTCCCTTTACAAGACGACAAAAAAGATGTTAAAAGAAAGCGGAAATATCATAACATATTCATAACGTGTAGTTATAAGTGATTCAACAGTTCCAAATCTGATATACATGCAGTCATGCTTATAGTGTGTCGTTATATGAGTGTGTGGACTTAAATATTCGCATTCCGTGATACGTGTTAACGTGTGAAGACGCTGAAAGTTGGATAGATTTTAAATGAACATGAATGTACTTTGTATATATAGTCTGAAAAAAAATCCTCAAGACATTGAGTTGTAAAAAAAATCGCAAACATTTTATGTCATTTTATTTTCGAACTTTTCAATGCATGCTACATACATTTTATGAAATCATCTGAAAAGTTGATTCGTGAATATTACCTTTTACATAAATTAAGGTTTGTACCATGGCCGTATTCCGTACCCATTTGTACCGGTCTCGGTCAGGTAAATATAATATAGATAATTCCTGGTGTCGATCGATATATAGTGCCGATATGCCGACAATTATTCTTCATTTGAATAGCGGTATGTGTGCAATTGATGTCTAATTTCAATGTGAATGTGATTCAATAAGTTTATACACGGACTTTGTCTCTGTTTCATCAGCCGTATACATTACGCGTCCCCTCCCGTTTGGCCCCTTCCGTCAAACTGAGCAGGAAACTTGCGGCACACCTGTCACGTTGCGTCATCCCCGCTATTTTTATCTGGGCTTTCCCGAGGAATGCGATTTTGCAAGTGGTCATTATAGACATTTTAAGTGGACTTTTGAATTTGGGAATAACAGGAAAGTATAATTAGTAGTGCAGACGCCATGTATATTCAAGAAAGGGCATTTAGGCTTTCGCGGGATGCCCCTTTAAATGTATCATATTCATTAAATATATAATCAAGATTGAGCAAACTGTTTGTTTTACCAATGTATGATCTCTCCCTAACTTCTAGCGTACTTATAAATTAAACATATTTGAAAATATGTACATAAAAAGTACATAAGTTTTCAATTCATCTCTAGACGCTTTTGCAATTCGGTTCAATAAAATTTTAAAAATAACAGACACATTTTATACATGTTCTGTTAATATAATACCGTATGTTTATAGTAAGACTGGATGTATTAGTCATATCCATCTATAATAAACTATATACGATTGACGTGGTCAACAAACTTCTTCTTGTTTATAGACAACACATCGTCGATATATCTGAAAGTGAAATTAAAAGATTTGGCAAGGTTTTTGTTACCAGTAGCAAGAGAGTAAACTAACATTTGAGTGTCATACCGTCTGTTACATACTTGAAGTAATAGAAAGATGAACTTTACAGATAACTTGTTGATGTGCTCTTTTTCACAAAAATAACCGTAGTAGAAACATCAGTTAATCTCTCATTTGACATTATCTGGCTAAATAAGTGCAGTATGTCACCTGATCTGTTACAGAGCTGGCACGACTGTCGACTAGCGTGGAATGAGTCTGAACACGGCGGCCAGAAGACCCTCGTGGTACCAGAGAGCGATGTATGGACCCCAGACATCGTGGTGTATGACAGGTACGGATGCATTTCTGTGTTATTCATATTTCCCATTTAACGAGGTATAGACCCCATACGTCGAAGTGTATGACAGGTACGGATGTATTTCTGTGTTATTTGTATTTCCCATTGAAACGAGGTATGGACCCCAGACATCGAGGTGTATGACAGGTACGGGTGCATTCCTGTGTTATTTGTATTTTCTATTGAAATGACTTTTGTCACTGCCATCCAGTAAAACGTACCAGCGTTAGGGTTGATACTTTAATTTGAATGCTCGAGGTTGGCAACTCTGTATCATACAAATTAAATCAAAGTAGCATACGTTTAAAACGCTAGCCTGCATAAATGATGTACGTGAAATAATTTGGGAAATTGCGAGAACAAAGGTAACAGGAGTAGTATAAATGTGTCGGGTAGCTTGACAAGACGGATGGCAATGTCCTTGCCGAGTCTTTTATTTTCATTTTCACCGTTGTCTCTGACAGCAAGACGTTACCTGACCTAGTCCGTCGTGTATACCGTTTTTGGCTCAATTGAGATCAGACAAACAACAGACTCTTATACAGCAGCTGATTACATCGACCTTTAGTTGACTATGACCAACGTGTGCAGCTTGTTCCTAGGCTATATGATAAACAGGACGATTTCGATTTTCCTATCGTGAACTTTCATATTCATGATAATAATATTCCTGCTACCCCAGCCTATTGTGTTTATATGTCGTAGTTGATTTGTTATTCTATATTCTATATTTAAATATCGATATATTCGTGATAGTTGTCGGTAGTCCGAAGTGTTCTGACTCTCTGACCCGCTAAATATTTTGACGACAGGCGGGGTGCGAGAGTCAGAATTCCTTCTTAGTAAAAAAGTGGAAATTTTACAGACCCGTGCACGGGTCACTGTTTAAGCTGTGTTTTACAGGGGCGTAGCTGCCATGTAAGCACATAAGCCCGTGCTTGCACATCCTTTTTCCAAAGTATGTGTATTAAAGTCGAGAAATTTCATAATGCGACTAATATTCTTAAGTCCACTGATAATGTTGACTTGTCAGATTAACAAACCAGGCTGCAGGGAGTTTGTTATTCGTATAATCATATGTCATATGTGGTTTCAATCACATAACTGACCGGTTCAGTGATGTCATACGACCAATGTCATGAATATGGTATTACACAATCTGTGACGCCATAACACATGACGTCTTTATGATGTTACTAGTATGATTGTCTCGGAAGTGAAGTTTGCCTTTCTTATCAAGAACTTTGAGAGTTTTGGTGTATTTTCTCATGAATATAAGTTATGTTATAAATAGAATTTTACAGTCGTGTCAATGTTACTGTATATGGAATTCATTAAATTCTTTAAACAATTTAATATGTCACTCGCCTGAAGACTTGGGACATATTAAGTTATTTAACTCCAATTTTGGATATGGACTTTTCGGTCAGTTCGAGCAAAATGACAGCAAAAATAATTGATGATGAGCATGTTAAATTATGCTTAATTATGCTGAAGAAAATAAACGAGATTTCTAACTACAGCTGTGCCTGAGTTGAAAGCGGCAAAATCACATTACATAATACTTACTGACAGGGGCATGAAGAAAATACTGTTTTTGTCAATTCTACAAACATTCATACATATCTGATCACAAATCTGGAAGATATTGAATGAAATTGTCCTGCAATTGGCCAAAACAGCACTTTTCACATCAAATACGCGTTTTGCTCATTTTGGTATCTTTGACCAAGCATAATACAAAAACGAGTTCGCTACCATATATTTCTTTTTGCATTTTCTGCTAGATATGCAATGAACTCTTTTTTCAAAAATGCATATAAGAAAAAAAGTTAGTCGTCAGAAAATTTCGACTTTTCACAAGAGATGTATATTAATTTTGTTTTCAAGACAAAATATCATCTTATTTTATTTTTACATTAATGATTTGTATAATGACACGACCAAATTGCACCATTTGAAGTAACTGCTAATAAACGCTCGCAGGGCTTGCACATTAAAACACCTCCAGCTACGCCCCTGTTTTATGATATGAAACATTTTCGATCACATGTAAACTAAGTATCGATGGAAAGAACAGATATTTTTCTACTAACCTACACATTTAATCAAGTCACAGGAGGTCGTAAACTAACTGTTTCCACCCATTTCTAAAAAAAATAACCATTTTCCTGACATCTGTTTGAAAATGGCCGCGCGTCGCGAGATCCCGCGAGAATTACGCTTGACCAATCTAATTTTGATCACGTGATGTTAGGCGGCGGCCATTTTCAAACAGAAGTCAGGAAACTGGTTATTTTTTAAAAATGGATGACGGCAGTTGGTTTACGACCTCCTGTGACTTGATTAAATGTGTAGGTTAGTGAAAAAATATCTGTTCTTTCCATTGATACTTAATTTACATATGATCGAAAATGTTTCATATTATAAAACACGGCTTAAAAGGCGGCCCGTGCACGGGTCGGTAAAATTTCCACTTTTTTACTAAGGAGGAATTCTGACTCTCGCACCCCGCCTGTCGTCAAAATATTTAGCGGGTCAGAGAGTCAGAACCCTTCGGACTAAGTTGTCGGTTGCTTGCAATAAACTATAACGGCACAAAACGTGGCCATTTTGGTCTCGTTGAGAATTTTTCTGTATGGGATGAACGTGGACCTTCTTTCATATACTAATTAAAGTATGTCAGGTTGCTATGTTTGTTAGTACTTAATTTCACATCTAGTTTTTAATTATAATGGTGCCATTCTCGTGTGTTTCTTTCGTACAATCCTTTAAGGTCGTAGGTGGTAGACAATGCTGGAAGATGTTAGATCCCGAGGACTTGTCGTAACCTGCATGTCATGTTTTAATTACATTCGGATAGAGGCACTGTTTAGAATATACACATTTACATTATATTCATTTTAAATTATTCAGTATTTAAAATTTACGAAAATTATTGAATCAAAGACATAGGGCTAGTTCACATCCCTATCACAGATTAAACAGAAGACGCGTTCCCTTCCAGAACATCTGGTCTTATTTTCCTGTACGTCTCGGTGTAAATATTTCCTTGGCCCATTTGTTTAATCGATTTTGATTTTGCATTGTTTAGTTGACGCTTTGGTATTATCTGATTTTTCATGTATATGACAAATGTCACGTAAAGGTAAAAAAAAACCCAGATAGGACAATAGAAAATCTAGTACATGTATGGGAAATGGTGTGGATGTTATCTATGTATGCTATAAAAATACAATGGCTAGGTACGTATACCTTTGATCAATCAATGAACTCGAGATGGTGGGGCATTTGCAAAAATAAAAATAAAAATTATATGACGGTTTGCATCTGGTTGACACTTTATACACATTCAAACTGAAAATTATGATAAATGATTGATTTTTAATTGCATTTAAGATTACTTACGGCATTTTTATAAGGTTCATGAAGAGTGCATGCTCTATGTGTATTCTCTTGTTCATATTTTGCTCCTAACTTTATCAATTTTGAGTTTGAATTATGGTTTTGTCGACGTTTAGGTATTCTCTATTTTTCTATGTTTTTGTTTTTTTTTAAATATACTAGAGTTTTTCAGCTACTAAGATTTTTTTACATAGCCAAAATCATAGATCCTTTATTCTAGACTTTGTAAACCTGGTTCATTTTCTCAATAGCTAACGTACACGAATTATAAAGCCACACTTTGGGTTGACTTAAACATCTTTCATGGGGTTTGTTAAACCTTAAACAACTAAATAGTATTTGTTTATTTACGTTATTGTCTAAGGAAACAAAGTGCTAATGAACTATTGTTTTGATCTTAAATTAAGCAAACAAAATAGTCATCCTTTGTATGGTTTCTGTACTAATATAAAATACTGTTTCGTTCTGGCATCTGCATCTTAACAGAATGTTAAGATAAGGAAAAAGAATTGATATATAGGAGGTTTTAAATGTAGTTTCTAAGAAGAAGATGATTACTATTCTTTGCTTTATTTTGCCTTCAACTAAATCAAATTGGAGTCCCCGTCACAAAGGATTGCTGTATTGTATTTCAGCGTGTCAGACGACATCAGACGAGAACGGGATTTCCATGTTTCCATCACATCCACTGGAAATGTATTTTTCAACTTCCAGGCTGTAATCACCAGTAGATGTACTGTGGACGTGACGTCATTTCCGTTTGATGATCAGACGTGTTCCTTGTCCTTTGGTTCCTGGGCATATAATGAGTTAGATATGGATCTTCATCCTAAGAAATCAACAGGAGATCTGTCCAACTTAGTTCCTAATGTAGAGTGGACAGTTAAGAACTTTACTGCAATGAAACATAAGGCAACTTTTGCCTGTTGTAAGCATCCTTTCACGTACTTAGATTATAAGATCCATATGAAGAGAAAACCCAACTTTTATGTTATCAACCTCATCTTACCGTCTTTTTTTGTCATGGCCCTAACCATGAGTGTGTTTATTGTACCGGTGGAATCGGGAGAAAAGCTGTCATTCGCCATCAGCCTGTTGCTTGCACTAGCAGTTTTTCAACTTATGATAGCGGACAACTTGCCACCTTCAGCAGAGCCTGTCCCTCTAATAGGTAAGATAGTGGACTATTGCTTCTTTCTTTAAAAAAAATCAGACAATACCGAATCGTCAAAGAAACAATAAACGAAACTCAAAATCGATTAAACTAGGGACCAAATATGAACAGGTGTTCCCGTGCTGACCCTTTAGCGTATAGTATGATTTCGTTTAGCGTAAAAAGTCAATCTGGTAAGCGAGAAAGCGAACAGAGACTTTCACCAATCAGCCGTATTACTTTACGTATGTCTCCCGCAGTCGCCAATCTCACTTTAAGGACGTGACATTTACATGGATATGACCTAGATTTACTGTGTCCTGAATTCAATCAAAATTTTAGTTCGGATATTTGTTTTGTTGACGCTTTGGTGGTCTCTTGGTCAAACAAAGGATATTGTGTAGATATCGTTGTAAACTTAATAATTGTCCTGGAAATTCCGAATCATGATTTGTATCCGCATTTACCATAAACCGACATTCTCTTTTGAGAAAGAATATTATCAACGTGATCATTTTTCAATCATTCATGTTTCCTTAACAGATATTGCAATAGGCCATGGCTATTGCACTACGGTAGGTGATCGGAATACAAGAAATGATTACAAATCTTTGATCATAAACTTTCATCTCATTCGTACATTGAATTAGATTGCATGACTTGTAACTTTGATTCCACAGAAGTTAATCCCCTTGTTTTATTTTACAATTGGTTGTTACATAAACTGCTATGTTTACATTATTTGATAAAACATTACCATATTTTCCCAATGAAAAAACCTACACTATCGTTATACTATCATCACGAATGTGATACCATGATCTACTACGCAAAATGAGTTATTGTTACTTTGCAGCGGGCTACTTTGCCGTCTCGGAGGGACTGGTATCGTTCGTCTGTCTTGCGACCATTGTTGTTCTGAATGTCCATTATAAGGGAGAGCAGGAGCTACCAGAGTGTGTTAGAAGGCTGTTTCTTGGCTGTTTGGCCAAAATCGTCTTCGTCAGGCAAACACATATGGTATGTTGTGTTATTTGTGGTTTTATGTTAAATATTTTCATAGGTAAGCTATAAAATTTACGTCTTCACTTACAATCACGTACTGCTCTTGTTTCCGTTTGATATATTATCATACGCCAGGTATATTATGGAAACATCACCTTACAGCGCCCTTTTACCATCAATATTTTAGAAGCCAATATCTTTTTGCTTCTTTTGGTTTCTCCGCAATTTTTTGTTTCCTAATAATTGTAAAATAAAATTTATTCTATCTTATCAAATCATCAGATGCTTTTAAAAAGATATCCAGTGCTATAGATAGAACGTAATATTTATAAGAAGTTAACAATTAAAAGATGTTTAAAAGATTTACCGAGTCATTACATGTACCAAGCATTATTACTTTTTGTATTTTATAATTTGTTTTGTTTAAATGCAACCGTTTTATTTTCAGAAGACATCCGAGGACTCAAACAAAGCAACTGGTGCCTGCGAAAACAGAAACAAGGATATTATTGGAAGAATGCATGCCGCTCTTGAAAATCGCTTCTCAAATATTTCCCAATGCAATACAATGGCATCACCGACTTTAACTGAAGAGTGGAAGGCTGTAGCTTTAGTGATAGAGAGAACAGCAGGTTTTCTGTTTGTGTCTGCCCTGCTTATAGTTTCTGCATATGTCTTTTTCAGTCTTGCATGTTGACTTTTGTAATACCAAAAAACAACAGTAAAAGATTCACTTTTTTTGTATGATCTTACCGACTACAAACAATAATTGAAAAACGTATTTTGCAAGATTCGTTTTAAGTGTTTTCTATTACTGTATTGGTTAAAAACAAACAAACTTAAAGTTTTATGGTCGCCATCTTGATCTCATCGAGAAATATTCTGTATCTTTGTGTGATATGAAGATGGGCGTTTTCGAGTTTGCTTTTTAGTGTCCTTACTTGTTGTGATTGACAATGATGACTTGGTTCTCATTTTGAGGATTGGTGTTTACTTGGATGTGACCAAGATTTACATAATAATAATAATAATCATTCGACGTTCTTATATGCCGCTTTATCACAACCTGAAGGTTGCCTCAAAGCGGATCACAAATTATTATCCGTGTTTATAGGGCCTTAGCAACCAGCCAACATCGTTCTCAACTCCCTGGGAAGTATACAACATATCCTGCCAACTCGGCGCACACACACATATTGTGTCTGTAATCTTTTAAGATTTGATATTTTGTCTTTTGTAGTTGAGAAGGCTTTTGCGCATTTTTTTTTCTTGTAAAAGGGTGATCGAAGAGATGAGATGACTTCAAAGGTCTGTTCAAGCTAACATACCACCGTACTTCCGATATAAAAGTTCACCGTTCATTTCCTACAGTTGTTCTATACCTATTGCTCCAAAGCTTTTTAATTACAAGCAAACATTGCAACATTTGAATATAGATGACCTTAGACAGAGTCCAGTTGTTCAAAAAGTGATTAGCTTAATCAGTGATTAGTGCAAATTTTAATTATCCTGCAACTTTAAAATGAAACAATAGATTTACATACAACTTTGCAGATATCAACAAGAGGCCCAGGGGCCTCAACGGTCATCTGACTATAACGATCTATATCATTTGTGTTTGTTTTTGCCAAGTTGTTCAAAGATATCTACATACATGTTTATAACCCCTGTGACCTTGAAAGTATAAGTGAAGGTCTATATGAGGAATCTTTGCACCAATCTGTCCCAGGTACCCATTGGCCAAATATCAGCACCTAGGGCCTTTTGGTAAGCGAGAAGACGTTTATTAAAAGATTTTTACATGTTTTACCCTTGCGACCTTGAAAGTAGGTCAAGGTCATTCATACAAGGAAACTTTGTAGCACTCCATTAGAGGTACCTACTGGCTAAATATCAACACCCAGGGCCTTTAAGTTGTTGAGGAGAAGATTGTTAAAGGTATTTTTACATGTTTGACCCCTATGACCTTGAAAGTAGGTTGAGGTCCATTGTATGAGGAAAGTTTGTAGCACTCTATCCCAGGTACCTACTAGCCAAATACCATATTACTCTGGGGGATTTGGTTAGCGAGAAGAAGATTGTTAAAAGATTTTACATATTTGACCTCTGTGACCTTGAAAGTGGGTCAAGATCATTCATATGAGGAAACTTGATAGCACACTATGCCAGGTACCTACCAGCCAAATATCAGCACCCAGGGCCTTTTGGTTATTGAGAAGAAGATTGTTAAAGATTTTTACATATTTGACCCCTGTGACCTTGAAAGTGGGTCAAGATCATTCATATGTGGAAACTTGATAGCACACTATGCCAAGTACCTACCAGCCAAATATCAGCACCCAGGGCCTTTTGGTTATTGAGAAGAAGATTGTTAAAGATTTTTACATATTTGACCCCTGTGACCTTGAAAGTAGGTCAAGGTCATTCATATGCGGAAACTTTGTAGCACTCCATGCCAGGTACCTACTGGCCAAATATCAGGACCCTGGGGCTTATGGAACTTGAGAAGAAGATTCTTAAATCTTTTTACCCATTATAGCCCCAGTGAACCTTTGACCCCGTCCAGCGCTTAAAGTTGAACTTTGACCTAAACACAATATATCAGAATAAGATTTGCATTGCCAGTCTACATATAATATATGCAAGTATCATCGGTCTAGATCATTCGGTTCATTAGATAATGTTGTGTAGATATTTTAACATATTTGACCCATGTGACCTTGAAAGTAGGTCAAGGTCATTTATATGAGAAAACTTTAGAGTACTCCATCCCTGGTACCTACTGGCCAAATATCAGAACCCTGGGCCTTATGGAACTTGAGAAGAAGATTCTTAAAGCTTTTTACCTATTATAACCCATGTTAACCTTTGACCCCGTCCAGCACTCAAAGTTGACCTTTGACCTAAACACAATATAGTAGAAAAAGATTCGCATTGCTGGTCTACATATCATACAAAAATATCATTGCTCTAGATCATTTAGTTCTTTAGATAATGTTGTGTAGATTTTTTAACATATTTGACCCCTGTGACCTTGAAAGTAGGTCAAGGTCATTTATATGAGGAAACTTTAGAACACTCTATCCCAGGTTCCTACTGGCCAAATATCAGAACCCTGGGCCTTATGGAACTTGAGAAGAAGATTCTTAAAGCTTTTTACCTATTATAACCCATGTTAACCTTTGACCCCGTCCAGCACTCAAAGTTGACCTTTGACCTAAACACAATATATTAGAAAAAGATTCGCATTGCTGGTCTACATATCATACAAAAATATCATTGCTCTAGATCATTTAGTTCTTTAGATAATGTTGTGTAGATTTTTTAACATATTTGACCCCTGTGACCTTGAAAGTAGGTCAAGGTCATTTATATGAGGAAACTTTAGAACACTCTATCCCAGGTACCTACTGGCCAAATATGATCACCCATAGCCTATTGGTTAGTGAGGAAAAGATTGTCAAACGCTTTTTTACATATTTGACCCCTGTGACCTTGAAAGTTAGTCAAGGTCATCGATATGAGGAAACTTTGTAGCACTCTATCCCAGGTGCCTACTGGCCAAATATCATTACCCTAGACCTTTTGGTTACTGAGAAGAAGATTGTTAAAGGTTTTTACATATTTGACCCCTGTGACCTTGAAAACAGGTCAAGGTCATTGAAATGAGGAAACTTTGTAGCACTCAATCCCAGGTGCCTACTGGCCAAATATCAGCACCTAGAGCCTTTTGGTTACTAAGAAGAAGATTGTTAAAGGAAAAGTTTACGGACGGCGGACGACGACGGACGAAGCATGATGGCAATAGGTCATCTTGACCCTTCGGGTCAGATGACCTAAAAACCCAATATTGTTAATTTACATACAAAATTTCAAGATTATAACTTGTATATTGACCGAACAAACTGTGCCCCACTCTTAGATGACTTGTTTTTGTTTTCATACGAGGCTGAATTTGTGGAAGAGCTAATTAGAACAGGATACAAAAAAAATCTTTTAATCTCCCTTTCAGAAATATCGACCAACAAGAAGTTTGCTGACCACGTCGATCGTATATATACCCTTCTGAACTTGAAATAAAGGACACAACAGACTCTTCTACATCAGCTGCTTACCTCGATCTCTACTTAAACTACGACCAACATGGACAGCTTACTACTAAGCTATACGATAAACGTGATGATTTCAATTTTCCGATCGTGAACTTTTCATTTCCTTGATCCCTGCTTCTCCAACCTATGGGGTTTACATGTCGCAGTTGTTCGTTATTCTAGTGCTTGCTCTAAATATCGTGATTTTCGTGATTGATGTCGACTGCTGATAAACAAACTACCAACACAAGGATTCGAGAGATGCATGTTGATCAGAACTATGGGCAAGTTATATGGTCGCCATCTGTGTCTCATTGAGACATATTCTGTATCTTTAAGTGATATGAAGATGGACGTTTCTGCGTATGCTCATTAGTGTTTTCTTGTGATTAACGACGATACTCGGTTTTCATTTTGAGAACTTGATGTTTACTCGGATGTGACAAAGATTTACATGGCGGTTGTCGATAAAGCCGACTACGCTTACTCTTCCGGAACACCTGATCTTATCCTCTTGTACTTTTAAAAGGGTTTCCATATAAATATTTCCTTTGTTCATATTTTGCCCCTGATTTAATCGATTTTTAGTTCGGATTATGATTTTGTTAACGCTTTGGTATTCTCTAATTTATTTTCTGGTATAAAGATGACGTACAGTGTAACACACACATGTGCTGCACCTTTTAAATTTAGGTATAGATACAGTATGCCGAAAAAAATAATTAAACTGTACCATGCAGCTGTTTCGTCCTCCTAGGACTCTTCAGTGATGCTAGGGGCCGAAAGGTGGGAATCCAAAATTTCTAAACTAATGTAGAAGCAGAAAGGGTCAAGTGCGTAAAACGTCTTTTTATTAAGAAGTAAAATTAAACTAGTTCCAAGGCACTAACCAACCAAATATTGTTAATGCCTATCTCACTGTCGATAACGTGTTATGAATATTTCTGATCTTTTCAAGATGGCCGACCAGTAAGTACGAAAAAGTAAGGCCATCATTCAAGCTACTTGGTCAGTTATTTGTAAACAAATCAGGACAATGAAAAGAAGCGGAATATGCCGTCATAATTTGCCGATTTCGAATGACCTTAAGGGTTTTCCCCCATTGAAATCAGATAACATTCCATATTTTGTTTACGTCCATAATCTTGTAATATTTCAAAACTCAAGAGACAAAATAATTGTTTAAGTTAGGGATTGGCCCAACGTTATAAAATGCAAGTTTGAAAAAAAATGTTATGGATTGGTTCGGAAAAATCGAATCATTCGGTTATGGAATGGTCCCAAAACACTTTTATGTCTGATACATTTTAATTATAATTGCTTACGATGACCATTTCAACTAATGATGTCAACATGTATTTTGTTCTATATATTGTTATCGGAATTCACTGGGGAGTATTCCTAACTTAGTTGAGAGACATTAAACCCCTTAGATCATTCGAAATCTGCAAATTATGACGGCAGATTCCGATTCGAAAACAATTTTAACAACTCGTCTAATTTCAAGATGGATTTAAAAGTATTTTGGAACTGAAAGACAAACAACCAATAATGACATCTTTCTGCGAGGCACTTTTCAAGGTCCTAATGACAAATAACCGATCAGGTAGCTTGAAGCAAGGACCTTGCTTTTTCGTACCTACTGGTCGGCCATCTTGAAAAGACCATATTATAACACATTATCGACGGCGTATCTTACATTCAAATAACAAGTTATCTGAAGCAATACATAGCCTAATTATAACACGTTCATAGCCTAATTATAACACGTTCATAAAAAAAAAAATCAAAAAATCAAGTAGGATGACAAGATGTATTTATTAACACATCTACAATAACAAAATAACTATATCCAACAAAAATACATGTACTGTACATATATCCTCTCAGTTTCCTTGCAAACAAGAAGAGTTCTCTCACAAACCATTCAATTCAACCACTGAGAATATAGTGTGACCAGTTCCAGTGTGCATTCCACATTTATATGTTCAGTGTCAACGTACATAGTAAATACTACATGTGGCAAACAAATCTTAATGTACACATTATGTACAATGCTTCAAATAATTTAAACCTTGAAAATATTATGGAAACAAATATTTAGCCTGATCAAAAACCTACAAAACGTTTTATAATAAATGTATTCTAATATTTTAAAAATAATGGTCATATGTCATCTTTGTTAATGATAATTTGATATTAAAGTGCCGGTTAAAAATTAGTCTGAATATCGTTTGGGTAGTCGAAAGATTTCTAAACTATATGATAAATTCACAATAATCCTTCAAAGTAAAGAAGCACTTTATATTTCGTTTATCAATACATAAATATACAAATTAGAAAATTTGTTTTAAACCTCCTCTTGAAGAGCTCTTGATAAGTTTGCAGTGATAGTACAATGTCTACCTTTTGTTATAAAGGGAAATAACTCTACAATCTACTGCAGTTAAAAAGAATTGAGGTAAGGTTACTTGACTAACGGAATACTGAGCCTAGAAACGTTTAAGTGCTAAAATTGTTAAATACTGTACTCTGTACTTAATCTATTAATAGAAACACATCACTTCCTCCTCGTCATATTTCATTGAGTACCAGAGCTGAATTGTATTTACTAACTGGCACACAGTTTAAGTAACAAACTCTGACAACGGAACAATGAAAAACATAAATATCTATTCACTGATGAAACACCACAATGACTTTTCACATTTTTATATAGGCCACACCAAAGCGATACCTAGCTTACTGCTCTTTCCTGTTCTTGGAGGAGATATATATGAAAATCTAAAATTTACAAAGAAGGCAAGTGTTTTTATATCCAGGAGGGAATATGTTTTACCAAAATCTGGACTCAACTTTGCAGGGTTTCTATAGTATATAGATACAAAACTGAAATATATTTAACAAGACCACCTTCCAAAATTTCAAAAAGGTGGTCTTTTCAAAGAAATTACAACAAAGGATTTGTACAATATCTTTCTGAATAGATATTGTTTAAAGCCCTTTGTCTTGGTAATAAAATCTATAACAGTTATTCAATTGGATACCTTTTACTATATGACATCAATAGAGATACATCTAACATAAACATCCAGTTGATTATCTTGGTGTTTAAATTGATCTGGCAAGTACATATCAATTTGGTGTAGCCCACACTATTTTATTGATGTAGCACCAAGTTACACAAAACGAAGAAAAATATCAAATTGGAAAGATGTAACAAATGTTTTTAAAGATCAATCAGATCATGTTCAAACACCAAGGAATGCAAACAACCATTGATTTACTACAGAACGGTGATCAAATTGGATCGGGATGACAAGGATGTCACAAAAATTCACGAGGAAACAAGGACAACATAAATGTGTCATGACTTGAAAAAGTAACTTTTTGAATTTCAACATATTGAAGAAACCAGATAGACATCATAAGCACAATATAATGTGTGGTGCCTTTGAATTCTCATCTTATAATGTTCTAATATATCTAACAGTATATTAAACATTTTAGATCTACATCAAAAACATTCTGATAAAGTGTTACAATATCCTGTAATTGATAAAGTTTGTCCATCTCACCACAGTGACCGGTAACTAACAGAAGTACATATACCACATCCTCACTGAACAACTGTCCTTATCTACACCAAACAGAAAAGCTCATGTGCGACATTTGTTTATTCTAAATGTTAAGAAGCGCCTAGAGGTATCCACTTGTTAATTTCTACTGGTATATGATATTTAGAATAAATTTAAAAAGATAAATCTTGGTTTACTCCAGATTATTCAAATCAGAATCAAGGTAAATATCAGCTTGAAGAGAAATAATACAGTACATCACTGATAAATGAAAACGCTGCTATAACTTTAGGAAACCTGATGGTTAGTGTGAATGAACATTTAAGATCCATCTGAAACAGAAGCTTGATGGCATATGAATAACACATGCTTGTACCTGGAGACTTATTTGGGAATGATCTTGATGAAAAACTACAAAAACTAACTTATATTTCTTATTTAAACATTTTTTTTACTACTGCTAATTTTAATTAAGCATTGATGACAATTTTTTTTGTTTCATTTAGGGAATGAAAAACATTTAGTTTGCAAACTGTATGAATTCGCATAGCTGATTCTTACAAAAGTTTGCAAGCAAATTTTTTTTCATAATCCTAAGAAACTAAGAAATAATTGACATCAACGCTAATAATTAATTTTTGAAGCTTATTTTTCAGATTTAAAACATGTTAATGTACAAATTGACTAATCTAACAACGGATTATTTTTTACAAATCAATATGGAACGTCAATTGCCGCATTGTGACTTCACATTTTTCGCACCATTTTCGGATATTTTTTTTTATAGAGGTATGAAAAGAAAATTTCAACCAATCAGAAAGCTGCATTCTGCATACAATCAATGGAAAATTAATTATTACTAAATGAATATGGCAATATAAAGATTTTTGTAGTACATCTTTCAAACCTATTACTTTATTCCTGTACAACACACTATTGTGTGGAAGGAAGCCCTTCTTGAGTTCAGTTTTGGTCACCTTTTATGCATGTTTTCCAATACTTCCATAAAGATAATGGAAATATTAGAGCATCATCCTAATTAGTAACATCTAACAAGTAACTAGAACATGAACCTGGATGTTGTCAGATCCCAACTCATTATCCAGTTCTGTGTATCAGAGGTTCTACAACATTGTACCTCTGACAGACTTTTTTAATCTTTGTACTAGTTTTACATTTGAAATGGTTGCAAAGAATTTCAAATATCACTAATCCTTTTTTTCACTTATTGTGCTTCCTGAATATTTCATTGTTAAACACCGATCTCTTGGTTTGAATATGTACAGCAAAGACTGATTCTAAACAAAACATTCCAATAATTCCATCTGACAATGTAAATAATGATATGTTGTGTACAGTAGTACAGTGAACTTATCTAAATACATGAAATCTAGGAGGAGAATCAACTGCAATAGTTGGAACATTTGGACAGTATGTTTGAAATGAAGAATTTTTAACATTAATAACAAAATCAATTATGTTCTGGGCAGATTTGTTAAAGGGGAGAAATCAAAAGTCAACAACAGCAGCAAATCACTGCTGACAACACAATGACAAAGTTGATTTCAGCCATCAACCATTGCTGAGAACCTGTGTTGAAGTTGACTGCAGCAGCCAACCACTGTTGACAATACTAAATATCACAGTTGACTGCTGCAGCCAATCATATGGATCAAAGTTGACTGCAGCAGCCAATCACTGCAATGCTGACAACATTGTATGTCAAAGTTCACTGTAGCAGCCAATCACTGCTGACGAAACTAAATGTCAAAGTTCACCGCAGCAGCCAATCATTGCAGTGCTGACAATACTAAATGCCAAAGCTGACTGCTGCAGCCAATCATATCCATGGATCAAAAGTTGGGTGCAGCAGCCAATTAATGCAGTGTTAACAATACTGTACTTCAAAGTTCACTGCAGCAGCCAATCACTGCTGAGGATACTGTAGGTCAAAGTTGACATCAGAGCCAAGCACTGCTCAAAGACCTGTATCAAATTTGATCAGAGTAAACCCTTGTGATTATCTCTACTCCTGTGGGAGAGGCTTGTTTTTGCATTATATACACGATCATTATCTAATCAGAGACAATAACCAGACTGTAACAATGACAAGGCTTACTCCCACAGAAAAGTTCTACTGAGTGAAATGTATTGCTTTGTATGTGTGATGTCTGGTGACTGAGGATGGCTGCGGAGTGTTGGTGTTCATATCAGCGGGCCAGCCAGCTGTCCTGATGCCAGTTTACTTGTTGCTAGTGAGGCTTTGCGAGGAGGCAGATTTTCTGGAGTAGGGATGGCGTCACCCATAGATTCTTGTAATATCATCTTCTTCTCTTTCGGAGCAAGGGGAATCTTTGGGTTGTTCACTTTTGCTTGCGCCATCATGTAATCTCCGGAATCAAAATATTTCTGAGGAAAGAGAGAAAATAAATAACAATCAAATAACCTCCAAATTGCCAGAAACATTTTAAAACAGATTATTTACTATCATGAGAAGAAATGAACTGATCATAGATGGGTTTTGAAAATTACAGAGATGAACAGACAATTGTGAAAACCCACATTTTAAGGTTTTTAATGGGAAATTTAAAGAATTAAAATTACAGGAAAATAATCAAAAAGGAGGAATCCCTCCTTTTGGAGGAGGACTGTCATCCCTGAGATTAGTCAAACATCCTTAATGATTGCATGCTTTAGTCAACAGCAGATACAATCTGATAAAACAATGGTGCATGTTCTCACCTTTTAAGCTAAAAGCAAATTAAACTACATAAGTGATCCCAAAAATCCCTTGGCAAGAAGTTGGTACCAACCATTTATAACTTCATTAGTTCTTGAGGAGTTTTTAACTTTTCTCTTGTGTGCAGATGGTAACTTTTGATTAAATTGTCACAAAGTCGGAATTAGGCCGTCCTTCAAAAGTGATAACGAACAACATGTTTTTAGATAGCTAGAACTGTACATAAACAATGTTACTAGGTAAGGTAACTATATGTATAAATGTTATGTTACTGAGTAACAGTTTACAAGTATATTACCCTCTGTTGCATCCTCTTGGCCAGTAAGGCTGATCCTCCAGCCTTCGAGTTAAAGTTTGGGTATTTATTCTTCAATTTCTTCTCTTCTTTCTTTTCTTCCTGTATCATTTCCTCCTATTAACAAAAATACATTCACACATTACCAACACAGAATTCTCCAGTTTAAACAAACACACATGTATCAATCGGTAATGTCTGGGGAATACAAACTTGCCTACTTGTTGTATAAATAATAAAGAGATGTGTTGTCAGATTAATTAGATGATATGGAGATGAAAATCATCTCTATGGGCCCCACTGTTGCAACATAAAGTCAATATGCATGTACATAATTGATTCGGTTACCAAAATTGTCATCAAGCCTAAATAAGGGCAAAAGCTTATGAAGAATAGGCAAATTTAACAGAATACCATGCAGTGTTTTTGCTACCTTGATTTTACAGCAACCTGTGCCTTATTGAATTGGAAAAACCAAGTGGGATTTTAAGATAAATTGGAAAAATATTCTTGCATTTTGCTTAATTTTGGGAAAATAACACAAATTTTGACTGCGGGAAACAGCCTTATATCAGCTGTAAAAGCGGACAAACAAAAACACTGCCATGTATTTATATATATGAAGTCCGAAACATGCTAAGGCCACATCAGTTAACAATCACAAATTACTTACAAATTGGTTGCATACTTGGTTTAATTGCTTTTACAACGTTTTAACAGTTGAGGTTGTTTTAGGTTGGCTTTCTGGTGTATGTTATACGAGTGTATGTGTTGAGCATGGGCTGGGAGGAGGCTGTGGTATGTTCATGTAAGTCTCCTAGCAAAAGTCTGAATATTTTACCAATTTGAAGTACTAGTGCTACCACACTAAACTTAGTAAAGTATACTTTGGAAGGCTCCCCAACAGAACATCTTACCCGCTCACATCAAGTAAGCCTTAAGCTTCCAACACACAAACAGGGTCAACACTCAGCTAAAGAGTCAGGCAGTGTCAAGGGAGACTTTAGAAGTTGCAAGTTGAAGCAAAACTAAAGCACTGACCATCCTGATAGGTCCCATCATATTATCTGGTCAACCCTAATAATTATTTGTGGTTTGAATCAGTTTTAATGCCAATTAATATCGTTGGTTTTCCAGCCCCATGCTCTAGCTAAAGGGAAATTCTCTATAGCCCATCCTTAGAAGGCAACATTATCAATAGTCCTAGGAATTCAATTGGTCAGAATTTGTAGGTCAATTGAAGACTTTCAAAATTGATCTATAATCAATTATCGGTTGAAATTTGGTTCAGCTGTTTTTTTTACCACTTTCTGCATTGAAATGAGTTCTGACATCATTGCACTCCCTGGCCGTTCGCTGTTATTGGATGGTGGTCTTCCTCTAGTTATTGGATGGTGGTCTTCCTCTAGTTATTGGATGGTGGTCTTCCTCTAAATATAGGTATCCAATGACAGCGAAAGGCCAGGGTGTGCAGTAACATCAAAACTCATTGCTATGCAAAAAGTGCCACAATAGCTGATGAAAACTTTGAGACACAGAAATTTTGTGTGTTTTGGAGGAAATCGATATTATTTTCTGCGGGAGGAGGATACATTTGAGGTGCACTTAGAAGGTTTTTGAAATCAAAAGTACTGGAACTACTGAAGGAGGCATTACTGGGGTGTTTGAACAAGGTAAAAAAATGAAATGTGAAAGGTAAATTTTTTTTAATGCAAACTAGCTTCAGGTCCCAGTGTTCACTGTGTCAGACTTTGTGCCACCACTCTGATCAGCCAGTTTCTATGATTAGGTCATGGTCAAAGGGACAATACTGAATAGCACGGCCTGTGTTTTCACAGTGAAGGAATCTGACTACAAACTATTTGATTGGTCGTTCAATCTAAAGTAGTAAATTGATGGGCGGAGCAAGGTAATTTAATACTAAACTTCTGTGCAGTTCCCTTTGATTCAAAGTTTGAATACATTTTTGTGAAGTTCACATAATTATCAAAGATTAAAGTTTAAGATATAACAGACATTTTGGTTGGAAAACTAAAGTGAACTTTCACCTAAAAGGAAATATTATTTTGTTAATTAATTGATTAAACGTAGAATTTTACCATTAACATAAAAAAAATTATATTTTTTTTATTGTACATCATAATTGAGAAACTTTCGATTCGTGTATTTTCTGCAATTTAATATTTCTTGCGATTATCAGGTAAAACCAGGAATATATACGTCCCTGGGTAAAACATGATAAGGTAACTTCAAAGCTTTGTTTTTTTTTTCAGTCTTTCATTCATCTTACTGAAAATTTTGCATATTAATTTATTCTGAGTCAGGATTTGATTAATGTTTCATCAAAGATCAATTTGTTAAGAAATAACTTTTCTGAGAATCGAACTGGAAATATCAGTAAATTTATTGTTTGGTACCGATGTACAAGCCTACCTTTTTCACTTGTGTGTTTACCCGAATCGATATATATATTTCCTGCTTTAGCCAAAATAAAAAGAACTCATTCAAGTGTTGCTGATTACGAAACATCTCATCATTTTTTGGTTAATTTGCAACTAGCAAACTCTTTATTTCTATCAGAATGGACGTTAGAGACCAAAGGTTTCACCTCACTTCAACTTGAGTTTTCTTGTGCAATTTGTTGTTTGTATTATTGTCAAGTCCCAAAGAAGTATTCTACATTCATTTTTAGACGCAAATATATAGCCACAGACGGGATATTTTACTTCCGGACTATATAGCTACCAATTGAAAATTACAATTTTGTTGCGATCAACAGCTAGGGCCATTTTTATCAACACGACTTTTGTCGCGATTAGCAGCCAAATGGTTTGATTAAGATGCGAGGTTTCAACATACAGGATCGCTGTTTTATTTCCAAGTCGGTGATTTGAAGCGAACATTTATATGTCAGCCATATTGGATGGGTTTTCACTCACCTCTTCACCCTTTAGCCTTTATGACCACTGAGGGGGCGTTTTTACCAAAATATTATCTAAACCCCCAAAACACATAAAATTACTATAAACACCTTATGGTTAAAAAATATATGTAGCAGCTAGGTTCCTGTATTGTGATGCTTACAAGAGGTTGTGTGTGTTCTATATTTGAAGTAAAGTAAGTTCTGTTAAATGGCTTTATATGATTATATTTAGTTAAATGGGTAATGTTTACTTGAAGCAGGTATTTATTGTTGTCCGTCTTGAGTTCGGAAGGTCCCATGTTTGAACCCCGGACTGGCTATGCATTTTCCCTCTCCAGTTGCATTTGGCAACCAATGAAATATACCCCCAGAAGGTGGTGTACAGTGTGCGAAAGTAACAATAGACCGATAGACTGAGGACACAGGAAAACCTGTCGGTCTATGCAAAATGCTAGTACAGTAGACCTGATGTCTAAGCAATTTAATTGCTCATGAATGTCAAAAAAAGTATCAAAACTGTTTGAATAAATCATATCAACTGAATTTCTCTTGTGTGTTGTTCATTTCCTTATTTGTTTGGCTGAATTTGTCATTGCAAATCAATTTTTGTTCAAACAATGGTTGAAGGGGAGATTACTCTGTATTAAGCGGATTATTGACACTGAAGGAAAAATTCAGTCTATGGAAATTTTGTTGGGTCTATGCAATTTGAAATGTTCATAGACCTATTGTCTATAGAACTTCATGAATTACTTTCGCACACTGGGTGTAGGGTCTTGTGTGAGTCTTTGGGATTGAAGAATTTATCAAAGGAAAGAGGAATAAAGCAGATCTTGACCAGGTCGATTGTCGACAACCACAGATAAGATCAATTGGTTAAGCCTCCGTCTAGAGTTCTGAAGGTCCTAGCTGTGTTTGAACCTTGGTCTGGCCGTGCATTTCCCCCTCCTGTTGCATATCAATAGTGCATCAGTTTTAATTAAACCTTCAATAGTTCAAGGGCGGATCCAGAATTTATTCAGGGGGGTGTCACAATTTCATATTTCAAGTTAATTTTGCAGCAAATGCAGTCTTAACCACATCATGTTGTTTTAACAAATAAATTTGTTCAAATACAATATCAGAGACATATAAACGTCTCTGACAATTTGCAGTTAATTTTGGAATTAAAATTATAAATTAAGTTGCACTAGTGATGAACACTGCAAATACATAATATACTGTAATGCTTATTTACATACATGTTTTTATGTGCTAATGACCTTTTCTTGACGTGACTTTCTCACAACTTATAGAAACGGGCAATAAAAACCTCTACAGGGAAGATTTGCATAATGAAACTCCATTTTTGATAAAATGTGATTTTTGATTTGACCTTATCCTTTTTATTCTTAATGAAACGGAAGCAAAGTTCCAAACTTTAAAGTTTTACTAAATACACACTAAAAATAAACTGATATTTCTTATGAAAGTAGAAAATTTATAGAAAGAAGTCTATAAAGCATTTTGTTTTATGTATCAAAGAAGACAAAAATATTTATCAAATGTAATCCAATTATACTGAAGGAATATTTTGGTCTCAATCATAAGCCAAATATGGCTAGACACAAATGAATGGTTTTTTTTTATGTTTGAACAACACTGAATTTAATAATTATTATGTATTCTACATGTATGCGATTCTTTAATAAGCTTATCTGTATCAGATAATTACTAAGCACTAAACAATGTCAAATGTCCTTCCACAGGTAGAGATGAGGCTTGTATACATTTCTGTACCTGTGGTCATTCTCTTGAACATTGTCATGGTTCACTGACCATGTCAATGATGCTGGGGTGGAGATATCAATTAGTTACTTGATGCTGGGGTGGAGATATCAATTAGTGTCAATTATATAGTCAACACAGAATTCATAATCCTTTTGGAGTTGGGCAGGGTGTGTGGCTTGGACAGAGTAATGGATTGAATGAACAATTACCACTAGTCCCAGAAAAAATGTGTGCAAATGGATTTAGTGTGCACATGTACACTGAGCAGTGCTGGGGGGTGTCACAAGATCAATGTGGTCTTATATTTCACTACTAAATAAAATCCTGATCAAGGACAGGGGGGTGTCACGTGCGCCCAGTGACACCCCCCTGGATCCGCCACTGTAGTTGATGCTTAAAAACCATTTTGCAAGGTAAGTATGTTTCTAATAATATGCAGCCCCTTATATATATTAATATAAAAGGTTCTAAGATTGTTGTTCATGTTACATTTTAACTCAAAATTGATAATTTTGATTTATCAGTGCACCATTACTAATCAGTGCACATGCATGTTGACACTATTTCCCATTTTTTATCTCCATCCCTGAAACTTTGATGCCAAGTATTCTCCTACCCTGAACTGTGAGGGTAGGACTAGGAAATTGATAAAGATGGTGCGATCGTTGTGGTTCAAACTGTGACCCTTTGCTCTCGAGGAATCAATGCTCTCTGACTTCAATTTCACGCATGTAAGGCAACCTAATCAATGCACATCTTTGACATCTACACAAATGTCATGGCAATGCACTAGCATAACTTATACTATTTTGAGGAGAAATTACCCAGTATCATATTATGGGGCTGTCTGTACTGTATCAGTATGTCAGATTGAATCTTTTTTTACAGCGTTAATTGGAATTGATGCCTATCAGAAATGTATTCTTGTTGTGAAAGACAACAATGCAGCTGTGAGGAAATAACCGTATGCTCATAAATAGGCCTAACAGAACAAAACAAATTGTGAACATCTTTCGTACCCTTGTTGACAACTTCTTTGGGGGTGCTGGGTGAACGAACTCTCCTTTCGGCGTCGGTGATTCTCTCTGTTCCTCCTGGCTGTCGTTATCAGGTACTGTTTGGTCGCCTGATGTTTGTTCGACTGACAAATCTTCTGAAGACATGTTTGGTTTAGCAAAATGCCCTGCAATAAAATTTGAGCGCCACTTGCTCTCTGTACCAAAATATGGCGACAAGTGACGTCAACAAAATTATCCAATCGCTGTCCTTATAAATATTAACTTCAAAATGTCAGCCACCTATTCTGATCCTTTGGGTAAACCTATGATTGTTTTACTCCCAAACAGAAACTGGATATAAACTTAATTGCAAATATAAAGCAAAAACTTAACCAATCAACTAGTTTTGATAAATTCAATCAAAGAAAGGCATATGCTGAGAAAAATACCATACCGTAGATTGAATGACCAAGGGAGGTAACAATGGTTCTCTTCAGCTGATCATGATCTAGCAGGGGAAGTAATTCAGTGCGACATATTTTTACTATTATTTATTATCGATCATTTAATGACTCGAATATGACACATTACATAAGATAAGTTTTTTGAAAGGCGACAAGTCAGTTACAACAAACCAATAACAGTTCTACTGAGCGTTTATGACCGATGTAAAACGTTACATATGCACAGAAAAAAAAACAAGAACAGTACGTATACTGACTCCAATGGTAATAAAAGATGTAAAAGTCCATTGGCCATGGTTCAATTTGATAGTTGCTGGCTTGCATGTTGTTTTCCAGGGTAATAAAAACATTCTTTAAATAGTTGTTAGTATTACATCCACTGCACATAAAACATCTACAGTACTTAGTTAAAATCACTATCACTGCTGTTACATGTAGTCAAAGTAATTTTAGTGGATTATTAGCATATTTTGATTATATTTTATATGGATGTTGTTAAAAAAACAAAATAAGAATTTAATATAACGCTATAATAATTGCAAAATATAAGCTACTTATGGTGCATTTTAAAATAAGAAAATAAGCACATGCCGCTATCACAATTTAATTACATGCATGTATACAATGTAAGCCCATTACGATAGGTAGCAGATGACTGCAGCGTTAGTGTCTGCTGTTTTCATGGCAGCAAAATGTGAAGAGCATTTTAAATATTACAGTAATGACAAAATATACAAAGAGGTGTGAGGGGGGGGGGGGGGGGTAGTCAGTCAGAGTTTTTTTTAATGTTGTTAATTTTTTAAGAATTACCATTTTTGAAGCGAGTGGATAGCTTATGGTATTTTGCTGCTTTTGGCTGCAAGTGCTGCTTAATGGGTTTAATCTATTTACACAGGAAATGTCAAAATAATGTACAATTGTTAAAAAAAATAAGACTAATATTTTGATTCAACACACGAATAAAATGTTTCTTATATATATAGGCCTAAAGGATAGCCATCTTTTCACTGTAGCTGCATTGTTTATCAAAATAAATCACACCAGTAAATTTCAATTGTGACACAGAATTATGATAAAACAAACCTGAGAATCACTCTCATTTGTCCGAATACCAGAACACATCTACTCTATTCATATCTCGGGCATCGTCACAATATATGTACATTGTATATATCCTTTCTTCTGAAAACATTAAAGGTTCATGAGTTAGATCTAACAAACAAACTATATCAATTTATCATTGGAGAGAAAAACTTGTAATTTGAAACTGATAATAAAACAATTTCAAATTAATTATATGAAATAACAAACCATTGCAAAAACATAATAAATTATTTTGATTTTGAATGATGACAAGAACTCACATGGACATTAAACATATACACTGTATAAGTCGATTTTGACCATATTTTTGATAATCTTTTAAATGTTCTTTCAGCAAAGGGTATGGATGCCAATTCATACTACTCTACTGCTCAAAATTAAAGAAGACTGGAAAAAGGATTTAGATGATAATAAGTGTGTAGCAGCTATTTTGATGGATCACTCTAAACATTCGACTGTTAACATCATATGTGAAATTCGTATTGCTAAACTTATCTGGTGTTTCGGAATCCTCGGTCAAACTTGTTGAAAATTACCTCTCAAACAGAACACAAAGAACTAGAATTCAAGACTCATTCAGCAGCTGGAGCAACATCACAAAAGGAGTACCACAAGGCTCGATTCTCGGTCCCCTCCTATTCAGTATCTTCATAAATGACATCTTTCTTTCAATACTTGTAACACTATAAACTCTACAACTATGCCGACGACAACACTCTTTCGCACACAGCATCAAACATAGAAAACTATTACTTAACATCTGCTTAAATAGCGGAAGACACCAAACATCTTGTACACTGGTTCAATATCAACAAATGAAGGCAAACCCAGACAAATTCCAAGCTATCGCTATAGGGGGAAAAACAGTCCAAAAATCTTTCTTTCCAAATCGATGTCATTTCTATTCCTTGTGAGGATAATGTAAAACTACTTAGACGGTGGATATTGACTTCAAACTTTCTTTCGACCTCCACATAGAAATTAACTGCAGAAAAGCCTCACAGTAAAAAAATAAACTCTATAGATTAAAAAAACGCCTCAACAAACTGAACAAAATCACCATCTTTCACACGTTTATCGTGTCACACTTTAACTTCTGTCCACTCTCATGACACTTCTGTTCAGAAACAAATGTAAAGAAAATAGCGAAAATACAATTTCGGGCACTCAGATTTATATATAACTACACAAGCTCATACGACAATCTCCTAGCTAAAGCACAATACCTACACACAAAATCAGAAGAATGAGACAAATAGCCTTGGAAACGTACAAAATCATACACAAAACCACTCCGCCATGTCTCCACAATTTAGTCACTACAAAACAGAGCAGCTTTCAGATATACACAGACATATTAGATGTACCACAGGTCAAAACAACAAGATACGGCCCCAAATCTTTTAGATATGCAGCAGCTTTGCCTTTGGAACAACTTACAAGAAAACTTGAGAACCACAACAAACTTCAGTCACTTCAAATTCCTGCTCTCATCCAGGAACGGAACAACATGTAAATTGTGCTGTCTGCAAATAGCTTCTACCTATATACGTACGTCATTCAACCACATCCACCAGACATCAACTTCTCAGTTTCTCTTCTTCCTAGTCTTATTCCTCAATAAAGCTCGACCTTCTACTGCTTTTCTCATACATAATTTTCTCATCTCCATAGTACATAGTACAATCTGACTTTTAACCCTCTTCTTCCTTATTTTATATGTCATTTGTATGTGAGTGCATCATTATGTTTTAAAGGCCCAATATACGTAACTTCAGAAAATTTTTCGAGATTCTGAAAAATTATGAAAAAAAATCCAGTTGATAACCATGCAAAAATAAGTCTAAAACGAAGTAAACCTGAGTAGTAACTAACAAGAAAATCTTGACAAAAAAAATCCAAAAATTGAAAATAGTTCAGGTGGGGCCCACTTCAACAACAAACCGAAGGTAAAAGACAGCGCGTGTTTACAAATAGCGTGTTTCAACTGCTGCTGTACCGGTAACCGCGTAAGAATTCATCTTGAGTATTGCTGATATCAGTTAATCTTAACTAAATCTATAAATATAATAAGATATTAGGCTTGATTTTCGCTTCAAGTTTTTGCCAAAAGTTACGTATATTGGGCCTTTAACAGAGACGTGCTTTATATACGTCTCTGGTTTTAATGTATCCTGTTATTATTTGTATACATGACCTATACATATATGTATGTATGTCGGTCAAAAGCTCTCCAGAGCTTATGTTATTTGTTTTTATGTCCATCGACTTGATATAAAATTTATCTTATCTTATCTTATCCGTACACGTGCTGCAACAAATTCTCAGATCCCTGAAACAAACCTTGTGAAGTTAAACTTTCCCGCCATTCGAAGATGTAGGTATAGTCATTGTTGTCATCAGGCTTAACTTGCATCGGAATAGATAAATATGAGTTCCGTTTAGTTTTATTTAGAATGGGTGCTCATAACTATTTACTATATTTATTAGAGGGTCTACGCCTTTCTCAATCTGAGCATCATGTCGTTTTACGACATTCTATGTGTGCGACCGTGCTTCCTGTGTTGTTGTTGCGCCCTTTTTACGGCGGTTCGGCATGTGGTTTGGGATTGCCGATCAAGACTTTTAAACTTTTAAATGGTTGTTCTATCCGAAGTCAGCAATATGTTTTGGGGTAGGTTGACGACGACTATGAAACTTTTCTGTCAAACTGCAACTAAGGTTTCATGTAGACAGATCCCGCCCATGCTTGTGAACTTACTGATTTCTACATTGTTAGTAACACGTGTTCCCATGCCCATTAGCCTACAGTAGTCCTATATATAT
The DNA here is from genome assembly GCA_947623455.1 of Mimachlamys varia. Taxonomy (NCBI): domain Eukaryota; kingdom Metazoa; phylum Mollusca; class Bivalvia; order Pectinida; family Pectinidae; genus Mimachlamys; species Mimachlamys varia. The sequence continues at coordinate 10,199,691 of OX392535.1, forward strand.
ATACCAAGACATTTCATGCTTAGGAAGTTAATTCCGTTTGGTAACTACGCATTGAAATACATGTACTGTATATGCCTTGACGCACTAGAAGATTGAATACAGGACTCACTGTTTCATTAAAGAGGGTCCCTTTGTGTTTTTGCATTCAAAATACAATGAAAATGCTCTGTATTATTTCATTGCGTAGTTACCAAACGGAATTAACTTCCTAAGCCTGAAATGCCTTGGTCCATCATGATATAAACCATGTAGCAAAGAAGACAACCAACACACTATGTCCTTTCTTCGATGCAATATCCACCAGTGACCTGGAATCAACATGGCACTCTGTTACACTACCGTTCGACCTCTCACAGAGAATATATATTCAAGGGCCATCTGAGACGCACACACATTGATTGGCAAACATTCACCACCTACAGATGGTTCAATAGATTAGAGTACACGATACTTTTTGTGCAAATTAAGATCACCATTCAGGATTTAGAATTGTTTAAAAACTTAATTTTCATATGATATCATTGATTTCAGGTGTGACCTTAGATGGCGGTAAACACTACACTCAGACAGTGGAGCGCTCCTTCCATATTTCCATGGCAGCCCTGGAACCTAGCGCTGGTATACATATCAATTACATTCCATAGAATAATAATACATGTATTAGTTAAAGAATAATATATTGTATGTCCAGGAGGGTCTTATATTCTATTACTATTGAAATGGACCAAATTTGACCTATTGGAATGCAATCACAAAATAAAATTTCAAACATAATAAGCTGATAAGTAAAGCAACATGGTGTACATATTTAACTTTTGAGAACAAGTCAGTCAATACAATTACGGTACAGCTGTACTCGATTTTAAGATGATTAGAAATAACAACAATCAAGTTCATTCTTACCAGATTGTTTGTTTCTTTTAAAACAGCCTCTGATGGGAAGTTGTCGAAGCAGCCAGTATCTGTGATGATTCAACATGACAAGGCAGAGTTCATGCTTTGTACACTAGAACAGGGACGGGTCTACCAACAGACGCTTGACCTCAACTTCACTGAAGGCGAAGAAGTCACCTTCTTCTTAAATGGCACAGGTAAGGGAGATATGGATTAATTATATAATCCTGGTTTCACATCTACAGGTAAGAGAGATATGGACTAATACCATATAATGCTGGTTTCACATCCACAGGTAAGGGAGATATGGATTAATACTATATACTTATATAATCAGGTTCCGCACATCCACAGGTAAGGGAGGTATGCATTAATACATGATCCAGGTTCCTCATCAACAGGTAAAGAGGATATGAATAATACTATATAATCTAGGTTCCACATCCACAGGTAAAGGAGATATGGATTAATTACAATCCTGATTGCATAGTCACAGGTTAGGAAGATATATTTATTAATACAATATGATCCAGATTTCGCATACAACTGAAAATGTGAAAATAAAACTTACTACTGAAATAAAACAACTCTCAACATTTTATTCTCTCATGAGATGGGTCATTTCTGATCTATGTCTACTCTTACCCACTGTATAATATTTACCCAGGCTAACCGTTTCAGTTTTAAAGGGATTAAAGAAATGTGTTTTAATGGCGTATAATTGAGTGATCTAGAAAATTCCCATATTTAATTCTTTTTTGTTGACCACTAAAATTTTACATTTAGATGCACATTTTTGTATGATTTATAATTGTTCTGCAGAATCCTAAGTTGTGTACGTATCTATTTTGTTAAGCATTTTAATTCCTTCCATTTTGTTACAGGAATTGTGCATCTGACTGGTTACCTGGTGGAGGATGAGAATATGATGTCCGACATGGAAGATATGGATGATGCTGATTTTAGCATGGAGGATATGTCAGATTCAGACTCTGACACAGGTAAAATACACACCTGTGTTAATCAACAATTTATCAGTGACCTACATACCAGGTCGCCTATACCAGGGCGTCATGGTATTGTCAAACCTGCTTATAATGCCACAATGTAGTTGACAAATGATGGCAGAATAACAAGGTTTGCTGACAGTAGTAAGTTACATGTTTTAGATATTTGCATTTCTGCTAAATGTCTGCTGGTTATCTAATGTTTTGCTGTTGAAACTCCTGGTTACTTCCAACTTTCATAGTGAACTAATGTGTGCACACCTGCCGGAGTTGATTCCCACAGCGGAGCCAGGGCTTTATCATCCCTGTTTTTAGGTCCGATAAACGGACCCATTCCCAATGAAAAAAGGGTGTGATTTTCCCCAAATTTTCTCTCAAAAATTCCCAATTCAGACACTTGAAAAAAATTGGTTGTTTAACATCGCTTGAGAAGCTTTTGACATTAATTTTAATAAGGAACAAGAGAGATGGCTGTAAATTGCATGAGTACTGATCATGACAGCGCTTTAAATAATTTAGAAAAGAAATAATGTATTTAGTTGTTATAATGGTGTTTGTAAAATTTTCCCAAATAGCTGTTATGTCGATCAATTTTTCCCAATTTGATCTCAGGGTCCAATTCCCAAAACCCCCTGATAAAGCCCTGGGAGCACTGAGGTCAATATTTATAAGTCTGAATCATCTATTCTTCACAACCATATGTGTGAGATCTCTATCCCACATATCCCACTTTCCTCCACCTCCAAAACCTGGCACATCCTTTAATGACCCTGGCTGTTAATAGGACGTAAAACAAAATTCATTAACCAAACAAAATGCATGTCTATAACATCACTTAAAATCATCATGATATTAAATATGTGTTAAATTTTGAACACTTTGATAAACAGTTGGTATTTATATGGTGTTGCTAGTGATGATGCAATAATCATCAAAGTCATTCATGGTCTTGTTTTGTTTCTTTTAAACAACAGTCATCAGTTCACTCTACATGTTGCAATACCTTATGACCCTTTATCTACAGTGAAAGAAGGCACATGATATACCAATCTGACACTATTTCTAGGAATTCAGACTTTTCCTCATTAAATATGTGTTACTGTTAATTTGTTTTGGCCAGGACATGGTCCTTTTTATAGGGCCCCTGGTTTAAAATCTTGAATAAATTCACACCCCCCCCCCCCCACCTTTGCCCAAATTACTCGAGTATTGTACATGTACTGAATTGAGCTCTCTTGTTGCAGCACCTGCACTTGTTGGTCCAGATGATAGTGATGAGGACAGCGACGATGATGAAGATGATAGACCTGCCATAACAGGTATTTGTAGTGGAATCCGATTCATTCCAATGTTAAGAATAACACTGATTTTTCTTAGCATTTTTTAGTCCACCATCGTCATCTGCTGCCATCTTTGATTTTGACAGAACACGTAATAGTTTTTGATTGCTATTTCTTGAGAAGTTCAGGATGGATCCTTCTTAAAATTCATTTGCAGATTTCTCTTGGCACCTAGTTGTGTATTGTCTAGTTTTTGAGCTGATCTGAAGACCAACATGGCCAACAGGTGGCTATCTTTGATTTTGACAGTAATAGTTTGTGATTGCTATTTCCTTAGAATTACTTGAATGATGACTCATTAAACTATAAAAATTGAATACACTGGTGCGAAAGGAAGGGAAAAGATGTAACAGTTTAAAGGCCCAATATACGTAACTTCAGGAAATTTTTCGTGATTCTGAAAAATTCTGAAAAAAATCCAGTTGATAACCATGCAAAAATAAGTCTAAAACGAAGTAAACCTAAGCAGTAACTAACAAGAAACTCTAATGACAGAAAAATCCAAAGAATTGAAAATAATTCAGGTGTGGCCGACTTCAACAACAAGTCAAAATTAGAAGACAGTTCAAAATGGATGTGTGTTTACAAATACCGAGTTTCAACTGCTGCTGTACCGGTTACCGCTTAAGAATTCATCTTGAATATTGCTGATATCAGTTAATCTTAACTAAATCTATAAATATAAAAAGTTATTAGGCTTGATTTTCGCTTCAAGTTTTGCCGAAAGTTACGTATATTGGGCCTTTAATAAAAATGAAGATTATCGATGGTGGGTGCCAAGATCCCTTTGGGATTTTTTTTTTTTGTTAGAAATATTGCCAAAATCAATGGAATTCACAGAGATGTACTATTAAAGCAACCAATTTGATGTTGGATTTCTATATACATTTGATCCTTGATTCAATATAATTCAAAGGTGTGATGTCTTCTTTTTTTTTAATGCCAGGTTATGTCCCAATATAAATTTTAAATAAAACATCAATATTTTGCAGTTTCAAACAAAAAAAGGAAACAGGAACAGAAAGAAACACCAGGAAAAAAGAAAGCAAAGGTTGTAGTAGTGGAGGAAGATGATGACAGTGAAGATGATGATGACAGTGAAGATGATGATGAAGTAATAGCATGATACAGCTGCCCTAGTTGTCAATAACCTAATGATAAATTAGGCCCATGAATTAGGATTGTTGCTTATTTCTATCTTTAATTAAAACTTTGTTATTTATATTGGGCCTTTAATAAAAAATGAAGATTATCGATGGTGGGTGCCAAGATCCCTTTGGGATTGATATTTAATCGGTGGTGGGGTCTCCAAAAAACACATGCCCCCCGACCCCACCCCTTCTAATGGTTAATTCTTAAACAGCCCTTATCTTAATATTTTTGTTTTCAGAGTCCATTTACTCTTTCTGCTGCTGATTTTGATGATGAAGATGATGAAGGTAAGATAACATTTGATTTAGAAAAAATTTGATGGATAATGAAGATTTTGTGAAAATATCACTTAAGTACCTCAAAAAAAGCCTGTCAATTTTCATTGTTATGTTACTGCGAGGTTCTTTCAATGTACATCAAAGGGTTTCTCACTTGACTATAGCTATATGATATTTATCCTATCATAGATATTATTATACCACCACTTAGGTAAGGGGATATAATGTCTGTGCATGCATGCATGCATCCGGATCTTGTGTGCAAGATATGTCATAAACCTCTGGTCCAATTTAGTTCATACTCACACCATAGCATCACAGGATGAAGATCTACACTAGATTTTGGTGGGCATCAGTCAATGTTAAAGGTCAAAAGGTCATCATTGATCACTTTGGGAAAGAAAAACTTTGTGTACAAGATATCTCATGAACCCCTGGATAGTTTTGGTTCACATTCACACCATACCACCACAGTATCAAGTTCTACACCTGGTTAGATGTTGGTGGTCATTGATCAATGCTGAAGGTCAAAGGTCAAACCCGACCGCTTTTTTGGGGGGGGGGGGGGGGTGGAGAGAATATCTATGTGAGTGCCTCTTAGCTTTGCTTTTAGTAAAACACAATATGGAATACATTTTGTGGGTTATTTATTTGATGTAGATCTAGCACCCTCTGTTTTTCGTTCAGTTAGTCATACAGATGACTACGCTTGTGTCCCCCATTTTGGTTTATGCTCTATATTGAAGTTTTCCCATATTTTCAGTTCAATGTATAACTCCTCAATACACATATGTGAAATTCTTAACGTTTAGTGGTGTAAAAGAGGCACATCAATCTAGTGATAGGACGCTGGTCTCGTGAGCGAAGAATTGCAGGTTCGAGACATGCTAAGGCACTGATGTATCTTTGAGCAAGATACTTTACTCCGCTTGTTCCAGTCTACTCAGCTGTAAATGAGTATGTGATTGGATAGCTGTAGAATGCTAGCTATGAGCGTCAAAATCACAGCACTGGTTGTATGCTCCCCAGAGAGGTGAAAAAGATATTGGCTGGTTGCAAATCAGTGATAACAATTTTTGAACCACTTTGAGAGGATACACCAACTAGGTTGTGATAATGCAGTATATAATAGAACCTCAAATTATTATGTACATGTAATAAATGTAATAAAGAACGTGGTGAAAATAAATTTGTTATGTTTATACCTATTGTCCACAGATGATGATGATTATGAAGAGGATGATGATTCTGAAGATGATGATGATGATGTTGATGATGATGAATTAGACAATGAAATAGAAAAACAGATAACAGCTAAAAAAGTGAAGCCAGTTAGTACACCAAAAAGTGAAAAGAAATCTGCAGTTAACACTCCAAAAAGTGAAGTGAAGTCTACACCAAAACAGAAAAAGGAACAAACACAGGTATTGGTGAACGTTTTCTTCTGGTTGTGTAATATAATATTTACTTAAACAAACACAGGTAATTAATCTCTTTATACATTTGGGTGAAAAGAAATATAATCTTATTTACGTAGGTATATGTTTGAAACATTCAGAAATGAGATCATGCACATTTATAAATCATTTGTACTGTTGAAAGAACATATTTTATATTAAGAAACTGTTATTGATAAAAGATTCTAGCAACATGACCTCTCCACTCAGATTCTAACACTCCTTAATCTCTTTTACTGGTAAATTGGCACAATCTTTTCTGGGGACACTTTGTCAAATTAGTTCAGTTATTTATGGTTCTGTTTGTTTCTTTCAATGCTTGCCTATTATAGAATGGTTCAGAAAAAACAGAGAGCACAAAAAAGAAAAAGAAGAAGAACAAAGAGAAAAAAGATGACAAAGAAAAGACAGCAGGCCCAGGAGGAGATGCACAGAAGGTCAGAGTGATTTAATACAATCCAGAACAACTTATATATGTTTGAAATAAAGATGAACTAGGTGATAAGGTCAGAGTGATTTCATACTATCCAGATAAACAACTTATTTATGTTTGACATAAAGATAAGCTAGGTGATAAGGTCAGAATGATTTAAAACTATCCAGATAAACAACTTATTTATGTTTGACGTAAAGATAAGCTAGGTGATAAGGTCAGAATGATTTAAACTATCGAGATAAACAACTTATTTATGTTTGACGTAAAGATAAACTAGGTGTTTTACTTGAAAGATTTACATCATTAATACTTTTAACATTTTCCCTTAGCATTTTGGTTCATTATGCCCCATCTTAAAATGATGGTCGGGAGGGGGGCATATAGCATTACCCATGTCAATCCCATCCCGTCCTGTTTGTTCAGACCTTGTGTACAACATATCTTAATTTAAAACCCCTGGTCAGAACAGATTTTGATGGTCATCAGTCAACATTTTGCTAATATAAAGATTGTAAACAAGATATCTCATGAACTCCCTGGCAAGATTTGTCATGAGCCCCTGAAAGATTTGGTTTATATTTACACTATAGCATCACAATGATGCTCTACATCTGATTAAATTGTGGTTGTCATCACATGATCAGTCAAGGTTAAGGGGTCAAAGGTCACACTTGACCACTTTGTGGGGTGGGGGTGTATCTATGGGAGCCCCTGTTTTTATTTCACAATCTAGTCCTGTCAGGATTTCTTCTGCCACAGATTTTTAACGATTCCGTTCAAAGTTTGTAGGTTTGAAAACTGTGCTTTCTTTATTACACAGGAATTGAACACAAAAGTTCAAATTTCTATTGTTTCTGCATTCTAGTACAGTAATTGTCTTCCACTTAGGCATGGGATGGGTATAAATTGTTCAGCTCTGTGGCATGTCATGATTTTAGCTCACCTGGGCTGATGGAGCAAATGAGCTAAATTTAGCCAATTTTGCTGCATCCTTCTGTCCATACATCTGTCAACTTCCTCAGTAAATGACCTCTTCTAAAATTCCTTAAATGGGCATCCTGCGAAAGTAAGCTTTTTTTCGTCATTTTTTTCAAAATATTACATACACATATCGAGTGGGTATTCTTATGGACTATGACGATCGGATTTTGCTGATATGTATTCATAAAATAAAAAAATTCAAAATAACTAATGGAATTCCTAAAGGTCTAGCCAGACGCTCTGGCTTGGGGATTTCCACTTACCAACGCAAACTTGCAGCAAACCTGTCACGTTGCGTCCTCACCGCTCTTTTTATCGGGGCTTTCCTGAGGAATACGATTTTGCAAGTGGTTAATATAGACATGTTGAGTGGACGTTGAATATTGGAATAGCAGGACTAGTGACTAGTGACATAATATTTGACTGATAGCTTCTATGAAGATTGAGAAGAAAAAAAACTTTGATCTATTTTCAAAGTCACAGAAGTCCAATATGCCAAACCTTTCAATGACTTCTTCTGAAGTACTCAAAACCTTTGTGATAAGATATATGGCTGGTAGCTTCCTTGAAAGAATCCAAAAAGATTTTAGGAAGAAAAATAACTTTGATCTATTTTCAAAGTCACAGACACAGGGGCCAATAAATCTAAATAATTAAAGACATCTGAAAGTCTATGAAGACAAGAAGCTTTTTCATCTGAATGATGTTGACCCAGGTGACTTTGAAGGTCAGAAACTGTATTTACAGTAAATCAATAGAAAGTATGTTTTCCCACTGTTCTGTATGTATTGTGGTGTAAAGTTCACTGTTTGGTTACTTCGATTCGGTACAGCAGAATATAGAATAAGAATGCAACACTCCTCCCGGTAACCAATAAGGACGACCTTGCAATGTCATATGCAATGTGAGTTTAGGTGTTTAGTGAAGGTGTTCCATACAGCAAAATTATGGGATCAAATCAGAAACTTGCTTTTATATGACTTTGCAACACGCAAAGGCAATCTTCTCGATATTGATACGTCGCTGGAAGGCGAAACACAGATACCATACTAAACCTGAACCAAAAAGAAAATATTTGGCAAGTTATGTATTAACTACATGCTAAAATGAAGGACTACATAGTTGGTCAACGTTTAACTTGCAAGGTCACATGGGTCAGATATTTTTGAAATCTTATGTTCTTTTTAAATGACTTGTAGGCATAAATACTGATATTTTGCTATCTGACTGAATCTAAGATCTGATCACAGCTGTCAAGTCGACAGGACACAAATCTAAACCAAACCGAATTCAATATCCCTTTTAAGGAAGTGAATGTGAGATTAATACCAGATGAGCAATGCAGGACCATTGTACCTCTTGTTCAGTTATACACAGTATACTCCAATAATTACATCTATTAGACATAAGTTGTTTTCTTTAGGAATATTATCTATCATATTTATGTCTTTTCAAATGAAATAACTATTTACTTCAGTAAAGAATGCTGTCTTTTGGAAATTTTAGGTGAAGACACCCAAGAAGACTGTTTTAGCTGGCGGCACTATCAGTGAAGAGATCAAAGTCGGTCATGGACTAGAAGCAAAAAAAGGAAAGATGGTAGACATTTTATAAACACTGTATTTCTGTGGGTCAGATTGTTCTGTTAGTGTTAGCAATCATAAATGTTAGAAATAAATTGGTCTATGTATTATGGATTTAATGTGATGTTTAGGTATTGCAATAAGCTGCTCTCCATCCCTGAACTTTTTCTTTGAATGTTTTCTTCGCCATAAGGCCAAAAACCTCATAGATGTTACGGATTCATATTTCTTAAAAGAAAGGAGACTGGCCCCTTCTGGAAACTCTGAAGGACCAAAAAGAGATAAAATTTTGGATCAGAGTTGTCAATTCTGTTGAGTTAATAAAATAGATTTGTTTAACATGTATGATGTTTATCCAGTAGCTGGTTTTGTGGGAAAGTAGTGGCAGGAATTTTGTGAAACTAGAATTAGCTTCTTCATGCTCCTTGGGTCATTTTTTTTTTTTTTTTACATTTTTCTAACAAGAAATTGACTATGGGTTCAGGACTGCAGACGACGACGGGCAAAAGGCAATTAGAATAGGTCACTGGAGACTGTCTCAGATGACATAGTATCTTTTTTACAGAGAACTATTTTAAAAGTTATTCATCAAATATAAGCGGAAAAAATGCCTGAATTGCAATTTATACAATTTTCAGGCACATGTATACTACAAAGGAACGCTAGCAAAGAATGGCAAACAGTTTGACTCCTGCACTGGTGGTAAACCCTTCAGATTCCGACTCGGCAAAAAGGAGGTGATCAGTGGATGGGACAACGGTGTGGTTGGTAAGTTGATCATATCGTGGCCAGAGAAAAAGATAACCATACGTCGTAGCCAGAGAGTAAGATAACCATTTGTCAAAGTCAGAGAGTAAGATAACCATACGTTGTAGTCAGAGAGTAAGATAACCATACGTCATAGTAAGAGAGTAAGATAACCATACGTCAAAGTCAGAGAGTAAGATAACCATACATCATAGTCAGAGTAAGATAACCATACGTCATAATCAGAGAGTAAGATTATCATACGTCATAGTAAGAGAGTAAGATAACCATACATCATAGTCAGAGAGTAAGATAACCATACGTCATAGTCAAAGAGTAAGATAACCATACGTCATAGTCAGAGAGTAAGATTACCATACGTCATAGTAAGATAACCATACATCATAGTCAGAGAGTAAGATAACCATAAGTCATAGTAAGAGAGTAAGATAACCATACGTTGTAGTCAGAGAGTAAGATAACCATACGTCATAGTCAGAGAATAAGATAACCATATGTCATAATCAGAGAATAAGATAACCATATGTCATAGTCAGAGAGTAAGATAACCATACGTCATAGTCAGAGAGTAAGATAACCATACGTCAAAGTCAAAGATTAAGATAACCATACATCGTATTCAGAGAGTAAGATAACCATACGTCATAGTCAGAGAGTAAGATAACCATACGTCATAGTCAGAGAGTAAGATAACCATACGTCATAGTCAGAGTGTAAGATAACCATACGTCATAGTCAGAGAGTAAGATAACCATACGTTATAGTCAGAGAGCAAGACAATAAAACGTCTTAGTCAGAGAGTAAGATAACCATAATCACAGTTGGAGAGTAAGGGTCATCTTAATAGAGTGATATCTTTAAAAGCTTACAGTAGAGTATAAATCAGTATTTCGAACAAATTGAACAGAAGTAACTTGAACAATTTTTGGTAAGTATCATGACTAACCGCGGGTCTTGCTATTGACATCTAATTTGCCCAGGTGTTTATCAATTTGGCAAAACATGAATCTTGGAGGGGGGATGGGGGGTGATTAGCACATGTAAATCATGTATGTTGCACAATACCATGTTGTTGTGCTCTCAAGTGTCTGTAGTATGTGGTAGGGACATTTGTTTGACTGGATATGGCTTTATCAAAGCATACACATTGATTCTGATTTGTGGTATCAGTAAAACATCGTCATTATCATCAGTGGTATCATACAAGTGATCTACATTCTCCACAGCTGACTTGGGACATATTTTGATATGATGAAGTAATATGCTTATATCACAAAAACGTCATACCTTATCTAATTTATATACTTCGGATATTATTTAGTTGCCTGTATGTAATATGTTTCATTTAAAATTGTTCAAGAAATAAAAAAAAATTGTCAAAATTTAATAACTTTTTGTTTAATTTGATTTGGAGTGAAAGTAAGATATAGGCCTAGGGAGTTTCACTGGTTTTAAAAATCAGAAATGAAGGTGAAAAAGCAAGAGTCTGTCTTCAAAGAAAGGGGGTCTTTTTGCATCCATATGTTTATATAACAAGTTTGTATGCATGGTTACGAAAAATATTGTATTTTCTCTGTAGGTATGAAAGTTGGAGGGACAAGAAGACTAACAGTGCCTCCGCAACAAGGGTACGGTATACTGTTGATTTTAATTGTTAACTATGATCATGGAGTTATAATAAAACTGACCTGTGGAAGAAATCTATTTAAAATCTGGGTTTCTGAGAAAGTCATTTAATTATTAGATTGACAAATTCACCTGCACTTTGTGTTTTGCTTATTTTGATAAAATCAAATTAATGCAATCACAGCATTTATAAATTCTGTATGAAAATCATGATTCAAACTGATCAATTTCCAAAACTATGCATGCCTATTGTACAAAACTTGCTCACAGTCCATATATGGTACATTTCTTCATTTTTAAATCATCATTCCATTGCTTTTGTATTAAATCAAGTGTATTTACGTATTGTTCCTTCTTGTTGCAGATATGGGAACCAGAGAACTGGGCCTATCCCCCCGAATAGTACACTTGTGTTTGAGGTCGAGTTAAAGGCTGTCAGCTGATTGGACAAAATTAAAATGTAAAAAAAACTTTCAGTTTTCCGTGTCATGTGTTAAACATTCTGCTGTAAAAATAAGAAAGAGAATGTGGTACAGCAGTTCCTCAGGCTTTGCATCCTTCAGACCAAAGTCTTTTTTTGCCTATCAGGTTTTGAAGATATGTCATGTACATTGACTACATTATCTTATTTATAATGTGTATAAATGAGAAAGATGTCTCTCATCAGTTTCAAACGCCATTGTATTTTATTAATTCAAATATATCAAAATTCCCCTCAGGTATATATATATTATTTCACTTTTACCAAAATCCCAGAGGAATCTTGCTGTCATCATTGTTTGGTCTCATTTGTTCTTTAAAAATTTGATCTTTTCTCTTCTTTTCAAGAAAAATCCAAAGCAAATTATCATAGTCAAAATCCAAGATGGTTGCCCGACAGCCATTTTGCTTTTTTGAGCCGTCTGACTCTCAAAATCAAAACAGCACAAGGGACAAAGATTGACTTTCAAAACAAAAGCGATACAAGAGAATGAGAGAAACCTTCATTAGGAATTCAGAAAAGATCCAACCAGTACTTCCTAAGAAATAGCGATAGCCAGTTTTCATTGTCAAAATCCTAGATGGCAGTCAAATATTTTGTTTGTTGGATAGGCCAAGAATTAAAAGGGCACAAGGGGGAGGTGGGCAGGAAACCTATAACAATATGGCCAACTGGTGCCCAACTGTAAAACTAGAACTGTAAGCCAATAGCTCACTAATACTCCCATCTCCCCTAATCCCCGACCCTTTGCAATAAAAACTTTATTAGGCAATGAATGACGAACAAAGTTATCTGTAGATTCATCTACACATCATCCCTGACATTCCTGTGTTTCATTGAAATTGGTTCACATGAAGGGCTATCAAGTTGGTTCAAATAAATGACGTTGACCCACTTTCAAGGTCACTGGGGTCAAATGAGTTTAAGAAAAATTTAAGCAACTTCTTCTCAGTAACTAAAAGGCCTAGGGTGCAGATTTTATACATGTAGCAGGCTGGGATGAAGGGCTACTAAGTCCGTTCAAATGAATGACCCTGACCTACTTTCAGGGGTTAAAATCTGTAAAAGACTTCTTTCAATAACTGAAATGCCCAGGGTGCTGATATTACACATGTAGTATGCTTGGATGGAGACTACCAAGTTTGTTAAAAATGAATTACCTTTACCTGTTAAAATCTTCAAGCAACCTCTTCTCAATAAGTAATTGACAGGCCCATGGAACTAATATTTGCCTGTAGCATGCTGGGATGAAGGGCTACCAAGTCTGTTCAAATGATTTACCTTGATCTTCTTTCAAGGTCACGGGTCAAATGTCTTAAAATGTTTCAAACACTTCCTCTCAGTAACTGAAGGTCCCAGGATACTACTATATTCCTAGTAGTATGCCGAGATGAAAGAATACCAAGTTTGTTCATTCACCCTCTTACAAGGTCACAGGGGTCAAATACGATAATATCTTTAAACAACTTCGCAATTACCAACAAAAAATTATAAGGCCCATGTATGGGCCTCTTGTTTATTTATCATAATCTGGCCAAGGAAATTATCAATTTCACATGACCTAAATGTGGAGACCACAAACAGCACGAATCATCTACACATTGAACTGCTTTATTGCACAAAGAAATGTTTTTGTGAAATACAAAAAAAATATATATAATATTGATATACACATTGTGTTAATTGATATTAACATTTTTAGGGTGTAGAGTTTAATTTCCTGAATCAATTTGACATTAAATAGATTGGTAGTTGTATGAATGCTTTTGTCAGCCCTTTGATCTTCAATGAAAATCATCTGTCATTTTCCCTTTTAAAATATTTATTAGTTTAGCTTTTATTGAAATATTTTGTATTTATGATTTATTATAATTAACTTGCGTAGAAAACAAAAAATACATCAATATTGTGCAGCAAAAGTAACCAAATTTTATTTTGAATCATTTCAAAGTATATGCTAGCGTTAAATAATCTATACCATGTATTGATGTAATACAATTAGATTTGACACCTATATGTATCACTTGAGTTTTGAGCAGACAGCACATTTTCAGTTCAAACTTCAACACAATCTCTCATTGTATATCACAGATACTGGCTTCTCTCCTTAAAATATTAAATTGTTTAAAAGGAGCTATCATATCATTGCATGCAGTATTGGTTACTAGAAAGACTGAAAATTTCCTGCTTGGGGTTAAAAGATGTTAATTGATTTGATCATCTGTATGCTGTATATGAACCCGACCATACTAAACTCCAGAATAAATTGTGTGACCAAATAAGATGGTATTGAGTCTTGCGAAATATGTATTTTTGATTCCAGTTAATTTAATAAAACATACTAAATTGTCCCTTTGATACACAGTGCATTTCCTAGAATAGAGGTCAAGATCATGTTCGTAGTTGTGCTAGTTTAAAATTCAATTATTTTTCATTAAAAATTTGAAAATTTAAATTAAAAATCACTGTAACAACACTGAAGACGCACAGAAATTCAAATTGGGATGATATATATAAAAGTGTCCATTAACTCTGTTCAATAAATAATGTCCTGATCACTTTCATGGATTGGCCGGACTGTCGGATGTGTCAGCTCCTGGGATATGGCCGTTACAATTGGTAGCGTCAACAGGTTCGGGATTGTCTACAGCAATATCTCCAAGGTCAACTTCTACCGCCACATCCGGTTCCTGAAGTGATGGCAAAATAGTGTTTAGTAATGGTCTTCCTCTGCAATGTCTCGTAGATCTACGTCTACATTAAGGTCAGGACCCTGTAGTGATGGCAAAACAGTGTTTAGTAATGGTTTCCTCTGTCATATCTGGTACATCTGCAGGACCCCATAGTGAGGAATCGTTATTAATATGTCAGTGTTTTCTTCAAGGTCTGTATCCTAACTGCTAAGGATATATATTTTAAATGTACGATTGCTCTTCCTCATTAAAAGTGACGTTCTTTTGATATATAAACCATTGCAAGGCATTGCCTCTATATAACCCTATCAACTTCAGTTGGCATTCATAAGGCTATGGATACCATTGACTGTTACGTTGCATACCAGTGACTGATTGCTGTTCTATTTATTGAAAAATTATTAACGATAAATACATTATTTGAGCTACCGCACGGTAAATGCAGAAAAATAAAGAGTAATTGAAAATATTATGAGATAACTTGAGGTTCTAAAAATGGTTAGCATTCATAGACAGTATGAATTCCAACAAGACAAAGGCAAATCCAACATGGAAGTGCTATATAAGCGCACTTCATTCAATTTGCCTTTGTCCAGTTGGCATTGATATTGCATATGAATGCCAACTGAAAGCAGTTAACTACTTGCATTATACCCAAGAGTTTTAATGTATTGACTTTTAACCTGTACAAAGCTGATGACCTTTGATTTCTGGTGTGCAGACCTGGCATTTTTGACCTTACTGAAGGGGACACTCAGCATAATTAGGTAATTCCAATAATAGAATCATTGGGATATTTTATGATTTATTTACTGTCATAATACATTTTAACTTTTGAACTTCATCTTGCATCAAATAATATTCTTGGTGTCTATTCCTTGTAACTTTACTGAAAAAAATATCATTACATATGTAATACTTATTTTTGTAAGCCCATCGAGTTATTAAAGTAAACCATTTCACCTTACACTATGGAGTTGTTTCATATAATCAATGTCTATACCATGAAAATGTATTAAATTGTATCTGTTTTGCTGTGACCCTTCATTATTGTGACATTGTCATTGAACCATTAGCTCTTATTCATTAAGCATGAGGTAGTTTAATTTAAATCATGATTGTGTGGTATGGTAGTTATGTTAATAAGTAGAATAAATAATTAAATACATGTTATACAGCATATTTATAATGTACCACATTATACCAGTACTGTCATAATTACTGGGTATTACTCCATACATGTTTTCAAATTTTAACTGTCCTAGAATTTATTATTATTCCAGAAACGTTTTATATTTACATAATATTATACAGGCACCATGATATTTTTCAACTCAAATAACATCCATCTTCATATTTTACACCAATCACAAAGGAGCTTTATGGTTTCTGCTGAATCATTAACTTTAATAAAGTCACTCATTGATGACATCATCACAGTCTCCTGTCCTCAATTGTTACTCCTAACAATCTCATGTAGCAAGTCTGCAATATACATAAATGGCCAGCCAAGCTGCAGGGGTCATTCTCTTTACTTGCCACTATATTGATGTTAATTTGTAGTTGTTTGTTAATAGGACCTTATGCCTTTCCATGACAACTTTAAATTCTATTATTAAGCAAACATTAATTCCCAAGGTGAGAAAAGCTGGATTTAGTAAATGACTTCAGTGTTTTTTTATAAAGTGACTAATTTCCAGTTTAGCAATAAATATAAAACGTTTTTCTGAAAACTTATTGCCATACCTTACATACATGCATATCAAAGTACTGTATACCTTCAGCATCAACAATAAAGCAAATTGTTATAATTTCAGGACTTTCAGTAGACTCTTGAAAATATGTTTCAACTCTCCATAATGAGCTTCAAGGAGTCAGGCTCTACAATTTTGATAGTTAGGACTATCCCACATATTCAAATAAGTTTTCACTCTCCAAATTGCAGAGAAAAATTTATTTTTGAAACTATTTAATGTCAAGGGTCCACTTAAAAGTCCTGTTTTTGCAAAAACTTCAGTTGGAGATATTTTTTAGGAATAAAGGATCTTACAAGCAGAAGTGAACATATAGATTGTCGGAAAGAAGGTATTTTACAGTACTAACACAATACACAGTACAACAGACCATGCAGAAAGCAATACTTTATTAAAATAAACCAACAAAGCAGATGTATAAATCTACAAACATATATAATTGATCACAGTTTAAAATATATTTGAATTACACTGGTAGTTTCCACGACTGTATAAGAGCTTCTCATATATCAAAGGCAATATTTGTTAATTTGTTGTTGATTGAACAGGAAAATCACCCTCTTACATGTATGGCTACTAGAATGCCACCCTCCAAAAAATGTTGTGTTTCAGGTAATATGACTTTGAAAATAGGGTAGGTTGTTCAGCAGGTTGTGTTTTTTTAGTTTTATTTTGACTTGAATTTTTTATTGGATAGAGTCAGATTCCCACACCATGAAAAAGGTACATTTTAATTATCAGCTGTGTTAGGCTTTGTCTACCATCTAAATAAATCTTGATAGCAGTGATAAATTTTTATATCGGCATGAAAATCTTGGTTTGGTACGGATACCTGAAAAACACATTTTAAAAACTGACTTGTTAACTCCTGGGGATACATTTGATCTCTTCCAATCAAAATGTCGGAATAATCAGTTATGAAATTTCAGGGGTGAGTAAGTTAAACTGAGGATTTGTTCACACATCCCCCCTCCAAACCCCCCAACCCCCCAATCCTATTTATCAGATCAATTTCCATCAATGTTAGTCCAACTTCCTTTTTCATTCACAAAAATGTCATACCGGTATCAGAAATCATATTTCACATTTTCGAAAATAACTAGAAGAAATGTTCAAAACCATCAATAGGCAAGCATTTGTTTTTGATGTATTGTTCAAAAAGTTTGTATAATGCATCATTGCATTTTCTCAGCTTTCTCATCTTTTGGCCGTAAAACCTGATAAATAAAAAGAAAGTTTATAAAATTCATTCTATCAATACTAACAAATGCTGTTTATTTGAAGCGTATTTGTATCATACAATTTTTTCCTGTAATTTAACCAACCAGTAACCTCCAAGACATGTATTGATACTTTCAATATGAAACTACCAGAGCACTATACTGTAACAAATAATCATGCAGCTTGCACTTCTTAGAGGCAATCATATTTATCTCAAACTATTAGGGTAAAAATCAATTGCTTTATGCATGTATAAGTTTATTTTAAGTTGCTCCAATACATCATAGTAAAATGACTTGTAATTGGTAATGCATATTTCTAGCCGGATTGCTTCATTGGTTCAAATTAGTGAAGGACTGGTAATAGTCTCATTGTTACTCTTATACTGACGATCATAAACTTGTTTTTGTGGTGGACATATATGATTGCTATTTTACATATGAAGGTGAATTATTATCATGATTAAGGTTTAAATAACATTAGAACATGCATTTGAGGATTGTGTGGGAATACACATATTTATATGTTAGTGTAGAAAAGGTGTCATCAATTTTTTTAGTATGATTTTTCTTTGGAAATATAGTGAATCATAATTACATGTATTTATTAAGTGTTCAAGAATAACTGGTAAGTATATTAGGATCATGAATAATTATTAAAGTGCATTCATTAATATTCATTAGTGTATCATGAATAATCATTAGTGTATAATGAATGTACCAGGAATATTAATAAGTGTGCATGTATTAGGAATACTCATTATTAGCATAGCAGTAATGTTATGAATTAGTATCAATATCATTCATTCATATATTATAAGAGTATTTTAGTGCATCATAAATCATTACTCATTTTTCAGCATGGCAGGGAGAAGGAGATGGAAGGTTGAACATGCATATTTAAAATTCAAAAGAAATAGGAAGAACATCCACAACACACCAAGACCAACAAGTACATATAACAATATAATAATGCCTATGGCTAACTCACCAGCCAGTTCAGAGGGACGGTGACAAAGGTTTCTGTGAGGAAGCCAAGTGTTGTCTGGAGGTACCCCAACTTTTCTTTGGCCTGTGTCAGAGCTAAGCTGGGCATATCCTCATATTTGGCTACCTGTGGATGATTTTGTTAGAATTAATTTATTTACCTGGTATTCATTTATAAAGTGATATAAATTAAAAAATAAAACCTTAATCTGACACAGGCTGATTCAACTGAATTATCAGCCAGCTTTAACAGTAGTTCACCAATGGAAAACTTTCCTGTGATATTTAGGATACAAGAATTGTTTTTATTTATAACGGGTAACATGTTTTAAAACAAGTAACTTTAGCTAAGTAGAACGATTATTACGACGATAATAATAATTTCATTAACTTACATCGCGGAAGTATGAGTAGAGGTCTTCGGTGTACTGGTATGTCTGTT
The DNA here is from genome assembly GCA_947623455.1 of Mimachlamys varia. Lineage (NCBI taxonomy): Eukaryota > Metazoa > Mollusca > Bivalvia > Pectinida > Pectinidae > Mimachlamys > Mimachlamys varia. The sequence continues at coordinate 10,218,790 of OX392535.1, forward strand.
GAAGGCGTTCACGTAGAGCGGCTGGTTGGAGGGTTTCAGGAACATAGCTACTGAAGGTTGAAAGTCCAGTACGGAGTTGTTTGGTGAGATGGCGGGCCATGATGATGGATTTGGTCTCCATTGTCTGCAAATAGTAATGATCTTTTCCTTAACCAGATTTTCCTTAAAATATCAACTAAACAGTGCAAAATGGTTTGTTTAATGTAATCAAATAAATTCATTGGGGTAAAAAGTTTCATTAAAATGACATGTTATTCATTTCGATCTTTCTATAAAACAGTGTAAAGAACACAGTACATTTAGACTGCAGCACTGTACTTGTGGAGGCCGTGCGGTACTTACTTCGGGGACTAGTTCTCCCTCCTCCAGCTCCGATGTCTCCTTATTGATCTCCGTCCACAACGTGGTCATCTTGGTCTGGAGTTCTCCAACCTTCTCCTCTGCTCGCCCTTTCGCAGACTGCATGTTCGTTTTGGCATAATCAATCTGAAAATATCAAATCATGCAGCTTTCAGTATCAAATGACCTATGATCTGAGGTGCATTGTGCATTATTTCACTTACACATGATTTAGATATCAGCGCATAAACCAAAACAAATCAAGTGTGTGTTTGAAAATAAGGATGTGGTAAATAACGTTGTTAGTTTGAATTCTTTGATGCATTCACTTCAGGCATTTAAAACGCCAAGCATTCCATTTGATGCATAACGGACTTCATTCAAAAACCAAATCCTTCTTCGTTGCTATAGAGTTTCCTCCATACAACTTCTCCATATATTCTACTGATCTGCCCTGACTTTCAATGAACATGCTGGTTTACTAAGTTGGTGACTTACCAGGTCTACTGTGAAGCTGAGTTTGGCGAGATTTTCCTGACTGCGGACCTGGACATTCCTCAAGTCTTTCATTGCTCGTTTGTACATCCTGCGCCTCAACTTTGTTGTCAAATCCTTAGCACGCCCAACAGGATTCGGGGGGTACTCGTCCATTTCTTTGGCCTCCTCAGAGTCTGAAGTGAAAATAGAAAAACTTCAATGAACAAAGTGCATATCAAAAGCAGATAAAATCAATCAAAGCATTTACAAAAAAAATAAATAAAAAAGGAATTTAGGTAATACAGAAGCTTTCATCACTTTTTGATACTGATGTAATAGGACGAGGAAAAGTGACAAAGATAGTGCCGTCGCTGCAGCTCAAACCCGCGACCCTTGGCTCCCCAGCATGATGCTCTACCAACTGAGCTAAAGGGAAATTCCCTACAGCTCACACTTGTAAGGCAACATAATCAATGCACATCTTTTACACATACAACATGTACATATCCTTTAGCTCTTTCTGTAGCACTGGCAAATAGGAACTTATCTCCAAACACTGTTAAATTTGTATTAATTCCTAATCCTATTAATTGATCGTGTCTTTCACCTTACCATTCTCATCATTTTCATCCTCCTCTGGTAGGTACTTGTCAAGGTATTCTTCAGACAAAGTCAAGGCCGTGTTGACCTTGTCGGCCACAAAGTGCCCATAAGGAGTGTCCATCGCCTTGGACACTTGCATCAGGCTGTAGTCCTTCACATTGGACACTGTGTCCTTTCCCATCTGTTTCATATCTCCTACCTGTCAATCACAAAAGAATTTAAATATAACAGGGATGGATAGAATCAAGTCTATGCATGATCATTTCCACTTGTTCTTAATTTGAAATGTTGTCATAAACAACATATTGTATTTGACCCAATACCGTAGGCGCCAACGTCACCCTTTTTTCAGATGCCCAAAAGATCATGACTAATCAATTATTACTGTATTACTTATAATGCATATATGTATGAATAATACATGAACTTTAGTTAATTATGGTTCATGGATATGGCGATTTCTTTGAGTCTTTATTGGTCCAAATATAAGCTCCCACTTGATTTTGTTATTGTTTTAAATTTAGTGCTCTGGTAGTACAAATTCTTTTCGGAAAAACACATGCAGTTTTCTGAAATTTCTCTAGATAAATTTACATTAGAAGTAACTTATAAATGTAAATTAGTATACAGTACTCAATGTTGAATTTTTCAGTCATAGATATTTGTATGAAATTTTGTATCTACCTAGGTAACTGTTGAGTACAGTACAGAGAGAAACTTGCCTTATTGATGGTGTCGGTGCCGTACTGCCGGACAGCATTGACACGATCGATGGTTGGCTGCACCAACTCCTTGCCATCAGCAACCAGCTATTAAACAATGGAACGGTTGATTGTTAAATATACTGGTAATTAATAAGAGAAAATAGACAAAATATGTTTCAACACAATGTCATTCAACATATGGATGGCATACTCCAACAATGTTAAAGGCCCAATATACGTAACTTTCGGCAAAACTTGAAGCGAAAACCAAGCCTTATAACTTATTATATTTATAGATTTAGTTAGGATTAACTGATATCAGCAATATTCAAGATGAATTCGTTCGCGGCTACCTGTACAGAAGCAGTTGAAACACGCTATTTGTAAACACGCGTCCATTTCGAACTGTCTTCTACCCTCGGTTTGTTGTTGAAGTGGGCCCCACCTGAATTATTTTCAATTCTTTTGATTTTTTTGTCAAGAGTTTCTTGTTAGTTACCGCTCAGGTTAACTTCATTTTAGGCTTATTTTTGCATGATTATCAACTGGATTTTTTTCAGAATTTTTCAGAATCACGAAAATTTCCCTGAAGTTACGTATATTGGGCCTTTAAAGGTTTAACACGGCGAGATATTTTTGACAGTCGGCAAAATCATATCCGATAATTAAAATGTCGACCAGTGGCCTCTAATGTTATAGGAGTAATTGGATGGCAGTGCAAAGTTGACATATACATTTGAGATGCTGAATGGTAAATTTTGTTTAATATCAAATTGCCTAAAATATTAATTTATTCAACCGTAACAAAATCACAACTTGACCTAGTTATCCTCATGATGTATCTGTATACCAAATTTCAGTTCAATATGTGCACATGTTGCAGAAATAATACATGGAAACCCCAAAAAGGTGACAGACGGAAAGACAGAGTCAGGACATACAGATGGCAGGTAAACTAATCGTCGCTGGTAAGGGACTAATAATCGAAACCATTTGGTTGTCTGATGTCACAAACATAAACATAATCAAGGTTTGACCTATATATATACATGTATGTAGCTGAAAATAAATTGACTGATAATGTGTTGTAGTCTTCCTAATACTGAATGTATCAGACAAAAACACCTTACAAATATACACTATATCAGTATATGGATGTGACAGTAATGCCTATATTTGTGTAACTTTTACTAAGAATAGCCGTTAATTACCAAACCAATCTTCTATATATGAATGTACCTATATATGTGACAAATATCAAATTGGCGATCTGCCCAACCAGAAACCTTGACAATCCTCTAACCGGTCGTACAAAAATAACTTATCAAGTACAAATAATATGTCTAGTCTGATAGTTTAGTACAGATAAGTTATACATACCAACCGACATAGCACCTGTACATATTTATAGTTGACCTGACATTTATCAGTTACATAGTAATGCACGTCATCATGATTTGACTCATAGTTACCTATGCTGTGCAGGTGTACTCCAGAAATGTGTGTTCACTTTGATCTCGTTGATAAATCAGGATGTGACCTTGCTGGACTAGACATTTTTGACTGACCTTGAGGAAGTACTTAGGTATAATACTGAATTTAGCCTAATTGAGTGGTTTTTAGGTATAATATTGAATTTAGCCTAATTGAGTGGTAAAAACCCTGAAAATCAGTCAATTAGGTACTCAACTGTATCTGTTTTAATTATTATTTTATATATCATACCATCTGAAGAGTTTCTCGTATTTGTAGACACATCTTAAAATAAATTTATCCAATGATCTCCAGTCTTTATTTGTCTAGTACCTAATGCTTACACCTGCTGTTGAATCATTTGACTTCAAAGGTACATAAAAACAACAGACATACATATCTGTATATCCCTCCAGAATAGGTCTCTGACAACTTTCATTGAGTGGCCGCTTAAATTGCTTTTAAGATCTTTTAACATCTTTGTATGTTTATATATACCTACCTCATCAGTTGGCTTTTTGATGACTGGGTAATTCTTTTCCAGACTGTCTAGCTGTTGACAAGCATATTTGTTCACAACCTCAACTGAAAAATAATGATTATCATATACACACAACAACTAAATAGAAGTGATGATTTGTTGCCATGAAGATTATCAGCTAGTCATACTGTAACCTCTGTTGAAAATAGCAACATGTTTGACAAATGTGTTCTTTAACTAATAACCAGACTTTTTTATCTTCAAACCTTGTATTGATTGATTCATTTGTAAAATCGTTTGCGTTTCCCTAAACTGTACTTCAGTATACATGGTCTATACCATATAAGGATACCAGTTAAAACTGATATACATGTAGGCTTAGTCTGTTGTATAATCCTTTTTTTAAAAACAAATGCTGCCACATTTCTTTTGTTATTTGTCTTAAGTTGTACAAGTTTTTTTGAAATTAAAATACACAAACCCAATAAACTTTTTGTCAGAACGTGCTGGAGATTACAAATCTAGCCCATTACTCGAGCACCTGAGGCCTTTACCCAAACCATCCAAAGTTACAGACTTATAATTACCTCACTCACAGTGCCACTTACACAATGACCCAAAGGACAACACAAACATGAGACCTTGTCCACTTTCTCTGGGTTATTGACCATACATTTTACAATTACTGAATAATTCTAATTTTGGGTGTTGGGCCGTCTATAGCGACAAATTGTTTAAAAGATGTCTTGTGGTAAAGTTTAGAGCACAGTTACTTGAGTTTCTGTCAGTAAATAAAATATATAAAAATATATATGGAGCGCCCATAACAGATTTGTAATCGGCTCCATATATAATGTATTTATTTTAATTTTACTGACAGAAACTCAAGCAACTATATTTAGAGATATACGCTATCGTAACTATATAAATACTTACTCTGTGGCTGGTATTTCTCCACCATGGGTTTGGTCGTCTCGGCCACAGTTTTGATGCCAGACTCTGCCATGTTGAGGGTCGAGCGAATGATTGTGTTGCTTTCCTTAGTTTTCTGGTAAAGGCCCCAGGCCTGTGTCCAAGTTGTACCCACCACGGGAATATTCCCAAGGCGGGTGAAAAAGTGCCCCTCTGCAGCCATCTTTTCCTGGTCTTGCATCATGCTTTTTCTGTACATAAACTTTTCTGCAGGTAGCTCTATAACACTGCAAAATAACAAATTTATGTACATATATGTATTTATAATTAGTTTGGGTTCGATTAGAAATGGACAGTGTAGAATTTATATAGACTCCTTGTTCTATTCCCATTTGACAATCCCTGAATCACAAATAATTGCCATGATATCTGTCAATATAAACTAGGTGCCTACTGTAGTCAAAATGTAAATTTTGTAGGTAAATTACACGTCTGTGTACACATGTACATTACAGTGTATGTTTATATGGATTCACAGGCCCATATAGACAATCCACTATAGCTAGGCCTAGCTACATGTAAGAAAACATTACATATATAATAGCATATTGCAAAATTATATCTCACCTGTGAGAGCTTGTAGCTGTATAATGATAACTGTTCCTTTAGGTAAGCTTCTGCTTTATATCCTAGACCTACCCAGTTTGTAAAAATGAGAATATTAGTCACAAGTCCAAAGTGCAATAATCACGTGCGGGTCGGTAAAATTAGAAACGCCACTCAGTGTTATCTGTGACGTCATAAATGTGACATTGACCTTGGGAAAGGTGTGGCTTTGTGTTGCCTTACGGACAAGTAACAATTAATGGACGATACGCATGCTTTGATCGAAGATAATCAGTCTTTGACAAGCAAATTAAAGACTTATCGACTTATGTTGCTGTTTCATTAGGTCACGGACTGACATCTAGGCCTACAAAATCACATTTTTCTTAACATATTAAAGGAAATTCCCTTTGTCTATAAATAGATTTAGTAAAGTTCAAGATATATAATACGTGTACATAAAGTACACGCGTCTGTACAATGTGATTTGATATTAAGCCAGGGATTGCGAACACGCCGGACAAAGTCCTCTAAACCCAGAGACGTATAAAACCACATTTGACAGCGACTATAAAGCGTCTATACGTACACGTCTCCGATTTTGATAAGGAAAATAAAAAAAATACAATAGGATTTATACTTGCCAACTCTCCCTATTTAGGAGGGAGACTCCCGATTTTAGACCCTAAAATCTTTCATTTTCAGCTTGGAAATTTGCTGAACTGTTCCTATTTTTAAAGATCTGATGATTTCATCTGAAAGAAGAGCTCAAAAGAAGCCATTTAAAAGTGTTATTTTCGCTCTGAATGTACTTGTATAGATCTACATATCAGTGGCGGATCCAGTCCAGTCCTGTCCTTGACCAGGATTTTATTTAGTAGTAAAATATAAGATCACATTGATCTTGTGACACCCCCAGCACTGTTGAGTGTACATGTGCACACTGAATCCATTTGCGCACATTTTTACTAGGACTTATCAATCTCTTCAGAGGTAATTGTTCAGTCTATCTATAACTCTGTCCAAGCCAAACACCCTGCCACCCAACTCCAAAAGTGTTGACTATATAATTGACACTAATTGATATCTCCACCCCAGCATCAGTTAACTAATTGATATCTCCACCCCAGCATCAATTAACTTGGTCAGTGAACCGTGACAATGTTTACAAGAATGACCACAGCATACTTGCCAACTTTTTGAAATTTCCATGGGGGAGATTACGCGTACTCAGAAATGAAAACATAAATAATATGTATACATGTACATTTAGTGGAAAAATAACACTTTTAATGGCTTCTTTCAAGCTCTTCTTTCAGATGGAATCATCAGATCTATAAAAACAGGAACAGTTAAGCAAATTCAGAAGTTGAAAATGCAACCTTTTAGGGTCCGAAATCGGAAGTCTCCCTCCTAAATAGGGAGGGTTGGCAAGTATGCCACAGGTACAGAAATGTATACAAGCCTCGTCTCTACCTGTGGAAGGACAATTGACATTGTTTAGTGCTTAGTAATTATCTGATACAGATAAGCTTATTAAAGTATCGCATACATGAACAATATATAATAATTATAAAATACAGTTACTGTGTTTATTCAAACATAAAAAACATCCATTAGTATCTAGCCAAATTTGGCTTATGAGACACTATCAAAATATTCCTTGTGTAATTAGATTACATTTGATAGATATTTTTGTTTTCTTTGATACATAAAACAAAATCCTTTATAGACTTCTTTCTATAAACTTTCTACTCTCATAAAAAATATCAATTTATTTTTAGTATGTATCAGTAAAGCGTTAAAAGTTTGAAATTTCGCTTCCGTTTCATTAAAGGCCCAATATACGTAACGTGTGGGAAATTTTTCGTTATTCAGAAAAATTCTCAAAAAAAATCCAGTTGATAACCATGCAAAAATAAGCCTAAAACGAAGTAAACCCGGGCGGTACATAACAAGAAACTCTTAACAAAAAAATCCAAAGAATTGAAAATAATTCAGGTGGGGCCCACTTCAACAACAAACCGAAGGTAGAAGATGGTTCGAAGTGGACGCGTGTTTACAAATACCGTGTTTCAAATGCTGCTGTACCGGTAACCGCGAAAGAATTCATCTTGAATATTGCTGATATCAGTTAATCTTAGCTAAATCTATAAATATAATAAGTTATTAGGCTTGATTTTCGCTATAAGTTTTGCCGATAGTTACGTATATTGGGCCTTTAAGAATAAAAAAATATCGGTTCAGAACAAAATCACATTCTACCAAAATTTGAGTTTCATCATGCATTTCTTCCGTGTAGAGGTATTTATTGCCCGTTTCTATAGTTGTGAGAATTGTCATTGTGAGAAAGTCGCGTCAGGAAACGGACATAAGCACATTAACAATTTAACACATGTATGTAAATAAGCATTTTATCTAATTACATATGTATTTGCAGTGTTCATCGGTAGTGCAACTTTTTAATTTTAATTCCAAAATTAACTGCACATTGTCAGAGACGTTTATAACACAATGTAACATTTGTCTCTGATATTGCATTTGAACAAATTTATTTGTTAAAGCAACATGAAGTTTTTGCATTTGCCGCAAAATTAACTTGAAATTTGAAATGGTGACACTAGAAACTAGAAACTCTCTCGAATCGAAGGAAAAGCAGAAAACTCCAACTTTTGTATAAAATGCACAACAACTTCACCCTGATTTTTTAAATGATCTATTGCCGTCAACTGTTGCTGGCAAAAACCGCTACACTCTTAGAAATAATACACACGATAGTAATAGTGAGGTTCTGTATTTTAATCAGATTGTGGTTAGGCTTACCTGTCGTCAAGGTTTTTGTCTCGGACCAAAAGTATTCAATAAGCTTTAAAGATCGATTGTTATGTTAACGCGTTACGTAGGCCTAGATACATTGGTATGCTACATATTTATGGTTCCGAGATACATGCTTGCTTCAATAGTTGTTAACACTACAACCAGATTCAAACGCAACCATGGTATTTCTCTTAATGATATTAACAATCATTGGGACAGTGAATTGCTTCATATGAAGTTTTGTAAATCTGTTTTTGGAGTTCATGCTAAAAGTACAAACTATGCTGTGCGGTACCCTGAACTTGGACGATTTCCTGTGCATTACAATATTATATAATGAACATGCTGATAATGTATTGGTTTCATCTAGAACACTTAGAAGAGTTATTTCCCTTGTTAAAGGATGCCGTTAACTTAGTAATGATAATCTTCACTCCTGGCATTATTGTATTAAGTTTATACTAGCGTCTTTGAATATACAGGAAAATGTGATTGGAACATTTCCATCCATTTATTCATTCAAAATGTTATGCGGGAATGTTATATTGAAAATTGGCACAAAACAAAATAAACTCTAAAGATTGGAAAGTTAAATAGTTATCTTAAAGCTGAAATATAGTTTTGGGCTAGAGCCTTACATTAGTATTATACCCAACCAGCTTTCCAGAAGACATATTATATATAATTAGCAAACGCCGTACCAAAATGTCTCCCGGTATCAGCGATTGTGCACCAAATGTGACAGTAATTGTATTGAGGGTAAAATCCATTTCCTGATAGCTATATAGTTTGTGAGAAGAACATCAATGAAAGAAAAGATTTTTTTCACACTTGTAATACTATATGCCCGAATTTCTCGTCATTTACCAGATAAGTATATTTGGTTGATGAATAATGAAATCAGTATCATTTTAAAAGCATTGTCAAAATTCATTATTCAAACTATTGTGTAACCGCATAAACTACATATTTGTATTATACAATATGATCATCAGTAAGATCATATATTTTTTTCGCGTAGAGTGAGGTTAAGGGGGCGTAACTCGATTAGTCTATTGGCAGTGCCTGCCCGTTGCGCCTATGTTTGACTTGTTTTGGGGTAATTATAAGGATTAGTATTACCACGGACTTAGATTAGATTTGCTATCTAAGCCCGTAGTTCCACCTCAGAATCCTTATAGCGTTCCCAGGTTCCAAGGATGGGGGACAAGGTCGATATGTCACATGTGGTTGTAAGCTAAAAGAGGGGACATTCATGTCTGAGACAGTTAATTATAAACGTAAAATATAACTTACATATTACGTCGAGAAAGAAATGTGTAAATAATTTTCCGGCATGTAGAAATCACGTTGTCTGGCTACCATTTTTAAATGAGTCTTTGATCTCTCTATACTATTCTAGAGACGGGGATAGTCTCAGAAAAACGTATATTGTGTTTACTTGTTTTGGCCACAGGCACTTCTGGCCAGGAGAATAATTATCTAAATACACAGTACAATATAGATTTTCACAAAAAATCGACTATCAGACACTGAAAAAGAGAGAACTCTCTTTTTCAGTGTCTGATAGTCGATTTTTGTGAACTTTAACCGCTTAACGTACCAAGCTGAAATTTAGTAAATATTTTCTTTATGGTTTTAGATGATTAATTTTTTTTTTTTTATTTAAATCAGAAATTTTGTTTTGAAATTATATTTTAATTATTCATATTTCGCTATATTATCTATACTGTACCGTGTATTTAGATGGATGATTATTCTCCTGGCTCCTGGCCATAAGTGCCTGTGGTTTGGCGGTCTAGTGCACAGGGACCTGAGAATTTGTTACAGCTAGTTTTGGACCTAGCTGAGGTGTTGAGAGTAATTTTACACTTTTTTTTGGGGGGGGGGGGGGGTATATAAATTGGGCTTATAAGGGTTTTTTAACCATTGAGGGAGCATTTTATTGAAAAATGATCTTAACCCCTCAAAAGTGTAAAATTACTGTTAAACACCTAAGTTTAGGTCCAAAACTAGCCGTAACAAATCCTCAGGTCCCTGTGTTAAGCTGCTGTATTGTCATACCATCCAGGGAATATTTGAACCATTTACTGGTCGTGTTAGTGGCGTAGAAAGTAGTCAAAAAGTGAAAGGGGCAAGAATTTTGGAAAACGTACAAATGTACGCGCCTCAGAGCAGAAATAATGAACGTACAAAATTACACACAATAATGTGTGAGAAGTGTTATGACCTCTTAAACTATATTGGCTTGAACAAGATCAGTTTTTCACTACATATAGTTCCCAGAGGTCGAGCTACTTATTTCACGAGGCTATTTTGTTTTATAAATTTTGTTTCTTTGTTTTTTGTTTCGTTACTGTGTGATTTTTTTAATTTCTAGCACAAAACAATCTAGACAAAATAAATGCACCATTTTATTATAATAAGTTGATTGCCGTCCAGGTGCGTCGTCAGTACGTATACTAGCTTCATTACATACATTGCTGCATCAGTTCTGGTGTTATTTCTCACACTGCTTCAACAAATGACGCAGTATTTCCTTTCTCAGTCGTCATTAATTAGCACAGCGAAAATAAATACGATTTTTTTTTTAATGAAAAGCTTCATAATCTTTTTTGTCAGTGCAGGTCAGACGTAAATTAATATAAAAATGTAACGCATTAGGGATATGTTATTCACGTATCCGTATACTAACGTCACACAACATATTGATATTGCGTACCCCGTGGGTTAATTTACACCCCTGACAGTATTACAAACCAGGGACGTATACGTCCCTGTACAAACCAAGAAAAACTATTGCAATTTAAACTATGTTCACTGTTACCATACGGAATTGGAATTATTGTTAATTTATTCAAATCTGGATATTTATTTTAATTGGTAATATCTTAAATAACTATGCTGGTAGTGGCACCTTTAGAAGGAAATATTAGTTCTATTTACTGAGCGAAACGACATTTTACCTAAATAAATATCAGCATCCTTTATTCAATATATAGTTTTGTAAATTAAGATGAGATAAGGTCGCTTGGGAGGGGATATATATTGCATCCTTCTAAAATGTGGGTGCCCCTCCTGCGTCCTATACGCTACTGCATGTACCAATTTTGGTATATACGGACATTTGTGAGTATACATACTTGCCAACCCTCTTGTGGGCATTTGGTCAATCTGCCAGGTAACTGAATATTTTTTAATTTATAGTTACGGTATGCATGCAATTAACGTTATTATTAGGATGATAATTACAGTATACATGTATGTGTATGGTGAGAATGTTGCATGTGTGTGTGTGTGTGTGTGTGTGTATGTCTAATGTATGTTTGTAAAAATATACTTGTTACACAAATATGTGTTACCTCCCTTTGACTGTTTACTTCATTTCACTATCTTTTGATTTAATTTATCTTTATTGTATATTTGTTCACTGTATAAAGCCACCGAAGGAGATAATTGATATAGGCAATGTCTTATATTCTATCCTTTTGACAACATCTTCCACATTATTTTGTCAATAAAATTTGTTGAAATGAAATGAATTCATGTAGTTAGCCATTTAAAGTTAAACATATTGAATTGAATGCACCGATTTCAAACCAATACATGACGTATTTTATAATGTAGCATCTAGATATGACACGTTTATTTGATGCAGTACCTGTGCAATCAATCTTTAATTTCTGACATTCATTTAAACTCTATATTAAGATATGCTATTTCATAAACAAATCGTGGATATATTCATGTATTTTGATATATATTTTTTACAGATTATAATGATTTGGTTCTTATTAAATTTTTGTTTATGATTTTATGGTGTTTGTACCTATCTTCAATTAAATTCAGCCTTTCTTCAATTAAATCAAACCTATCTTCATTTTAATTGTACCTGTCTTAATTATTTGAAGCAGAGACGTATAAAGCCAGAGATTGGCAACTCTCTCTTTCTCTTACAGGAGCTCACCCGTGTCGGGCGGACTATGCGGAATCCATCAATTTCATTGCTACGGTCTATGATATTGTTAGAGGAGTTCCGAAATGCAAAAATTACGGCTGCCATAGGCGGCATTGCAAATCTTGTTATCTTAATAAAAAAAATCAATATTATAGGCTTTGATTTTCCCTAGAAGATCTATTTCAACATATTTTGATTACTATTATTGATATTATTTGTTGTTTTTCACTTCAACTCCAAAAAATAATGACTATGCAGTTAAAATATGAAAATTTACCGTGATTTACTGTATATAGAAAATAGGCAAGAATGTTCTTTAAACTCCTTTTTTTCTATACGGTCAATTTTAAATCTGTTTGGTTATTTCTATTTTATAATATGTTTTATATCAATCTTCTTTGGTTCAGCTTCGGGAAATAACTGCAAAATTGCTTAATTCATCTGAGAATATACCAGTATTTCAAAATGAGGTTAAAATATGAAAAATTACCGTGATTTACTGTGTAAAGAAAATAGGCAAGAATGTTCTTTAAACTCCTTTTTTTCTAGACGGTCAATTTTAAATCTGTTTGGTTATTTCTATTTTATAATATGTTTTATATCAATCTTCTTTGGTTCAGCTTCGGGAAATAACTGCAAAATTGCTTAATTCATCTGAGAATATACCAGTATTTCAAAATGAGGTTAAAATATGAAAAATTACCGTGATTTACTGTGTAAAGAAAATAGGCAAGAATGTTCTTTAAATTCCTGTTTTTCTAGACGGTCAATTTTAAATCTGTTTGGTTATTTCTATTTTATAATATGTTTTATATCAGTCTTCTTTGGTTCAGCTTCGGGAAATAACTGCAAAATTGCTTAATTCATCTGAGAATATACCAGTATTTCAAAATGAGGAAGTCATAATACCAAAACAAAAACAGGCAAAACTGTCGTTAAACTCCTTTTTTCTGGACGTTCAATTTTAAATCTATTCATGATTTAAATTCAATTTTTTCTCTCTTAATATCCCTTCTCATATATCGATTTGAAATAAAATCTAACTGAATATAGGGTGAACTATAATATTAAAAATATATTTTTAAAAAACCATGTGATTTCACAATGTTCAACTTTTATATGAGCATCCAAATGGTCATTTTATTCACTTCGCCTATTTGTTAGTTGCCCTTTCAACACTAATTATATACTGGGACACACAAATAACCCCTGCGGGGATGGAGAGCCGCGGGGGTCATTACAGGTGTGAGATGACTTACCTGTGTGGCGATCTTACGGGAGCCGAACAAAGGGAGGAAGGTGTGGGTAGGGATAAAACGCCTCAAGGGATCGTTCAGTACTGTTCATTGTAATCTTACACTTCTGACTATTTAGTATAACTATTCTAGGCGAAGTTCATAACATATTTACACCCTGCCAACTGCCAATTCATGCCCAATCTTTTACAGGTAAAAGTATATAATTTACATTTTCACACAAGTTAGTCACCCTTATTTTACACTTATAACGATCCCCATGGATTGTGCAAAGTTCATATACATCTATTTTATTAATCAGATGGACTTCTATATTATCGCATGTTTATTTTTTGAGATCTGTCATTAATTAAACTTGTCTCCAGTACCCACTACACGCGGACCGCAGCCCTATCTCGCGACAAATCTCTGAGAACAATAGGCTCATGCGAGAAATTGCGAGATCTACGCGAGTTGCCAATCTCTGGCTTTATACGTCTCTGTTTGAAGTCATCATGTGTGCAATTAATTGACTATATGTTAATTTGGCGTTCAATATAACATAAGGTCTGAAGAGCTTTTAACCGACATTTTCATCGTACATGACCATTTCAAGTGAGAAAAAAAAACCTACAGGGAAAACCCCGCAGTGAAAAAACTCACATAGATCTATGTAACAGATACAGAACAATACAGTGCAGTGCGCTCTGTAGCGATATCATTATCCGGTGTAAGATTTTAGTATCACCCCCAAACCAATATGGCGCTGCCCTGGGAAAACCTCGTGACGAAGACACTGCAAAACTTTTTGGAGTTGACAGATCGACCAGAGGTGTTTTTGAGGTAAATCGGAAAGCTCTAGCATTACTTGTTTAGTGGAACATTTTAGATGTGCATTTTTCTTTCGTCGGGGAGACTTAGTAGCTAACTTTGATTGTGACGAGCGGGGGGAGAGTGCTAGGCCAAAACTGCCAAAGGCTAATAAATGCGTTTATCACACAAATGACCGTTTATATAATATATTCATATGATTATATATCCAGTAAGATGATGATTTGATGATGATGATGATGAATAAATATATAGGGGGGGGGGTTGCTTCGATCACCATAATGATAGATCTATCCATGTCCTTGTTAAGTAGCCTACTGTAGGTGTGAGAATATATGTGAATGTCTTATTCATTGTTAAGTGTATGCATATAATGAAACTTAAAAAAAAAATAGGAAAAAAAAAGAAAATATATTATATCCAAGGAGATCCATAAATCGACATGTTAATCATATCATCTCTGACATCGCACAACTTCAATTGAAATATTCTAATATTATTGTTTAAATGTTGAACTTTTACCTATCTTCACAAATATCTGTCTGTCAATGCGTTATTTACTCATCGCAATCCAGACATTCCAACAACAAACACATACAACATCACAAATACATGCTGCACGGAAAGGAATTACAACACGTAGACAAAGCAAAATACTTAGGTGTCACTATACAGTCCAATCTGAAGTGGGAGAGTCATATAAACAACATCTGTGGGAAAGCCAATTCCACCTAAGGCTTTCTCAGAAGGAATTTAAAGATCACCTCAACATCTGTCAAGGAGCGGGCATATAAAACACTTGTTAGACCCTCCTTAAAATATGCCTGTTCAGTCTGGGACCCATATACTAAAACCGATGTAAGTAAAATAGAAATGGTGCAGCATAGAGCAGCCAGACTAGTCACCAACAGGTTTAGAAACACCTCCAGTGTTGGTGACATGCTCCATCATCTAAACTGGCAAACACTCGAAGACAGAAGGAGAGTCATGCGTCTGACAATACTACATAAAACAATACATGACAAAGTCAACATTAGAAAAGACAAACTCATACCTCCATCCCGCCATACACGTCATGCACATCAGAATTCGTATCAAACACTCTCATGTAGAACACAGGTACACAAACAGTCATTCTTCCCCCGAACTATTGCCGACTGGAACAGCCTGCCTCCAGACATAACCTCTATTACCTCCCCTGAAACCTTTAAACAGTCCCTAAATAAACTCATTTAGTCCTGCTATACTCCTATCATTTCCCCCTGGCCTAGTACATACCTGACATGACATAATCTTCAATTAGATGAAGGTGTCATTAATATATAGATGTAGATGTAGATTTTCTGTCGGCAGTTCAATTTTACTATAATATCCTTTTCAGTGTCCAAGAAAAACTTTACAGACAATTTAAAGATGCTACAAAAGGTGTGTATGACCTTTCAAAGTCATCAGAGTCTGGTAGCAGGGCTGCAATCGACAGTTCCCTCCCAGAACTCATTATCCAGAATTTTGATGAGGAACAGATCTGGCAGGAATTGGAACTACAGAACAGTTTCACTGTTGATGAGCTGATGTCCCAGATTCCGTCTCTCACAACCCAGAGGTAATGATATTGAATGGTACCAGTGGTAAGGGTATTGAATGGTACCAGTGGTAAGGGTATTGAATGGTACCAGGGGTAAGGGTATTGAATGGTACCAGAGGTAGGGTATTGAATGGTACCAGGGGTAAGGGTACTGAATGGTACCAGGGGTAAGGGTATTGAATGGTACCAGGGGTAAGGGTATTGAATGGTACCAGGGGTAAGAGTATTGAATGGTACCAGGGGTAAGGGTATTGGATGGTACCAGGGGTAAGGGTATTGAATAGTACTAGGGGTACCATAAGGGTAATGAATGGTACCAGTGGTAAGGGTATTGAATAGTACCAGGGGTAAGGGTATTGAATGGTACCAGGGGTAAGGGTATTGAATGGTACCAGAGGTAAGGGTATTGAATGGTACCAGGGGTAAGGGTATTGAATGGTACCCAGAAGTAAGGGTAATGAATGGTACCAGAGGTAAGGGTATTGAATGGTACCAGAGGTAAGGGTATTGATTGGTACCAGAGGTAAGGGTATTGAATGGTACCAGAGGTAAGGGTATTGAATGGTACCAGAGGTAAGGGTATTGAATGGTACCAGAGGTAAGGGTATTGAATGGTTCCAGGGGCAAGGGTAGTGAATGGTACCAGAGGTAAGGGTATTGAATGGTACCAGAGGTAAGGGTAATGAATGGTACCAGGGGTAAGGATATTGAATGGTACCAGAAGTGAAAGTATTGAATGGTACCAGGGATGAGGGTATTGAATGGTACCAGAGGTAAGGGTATTGAATGGTACCAGAGGTAAGGGTATTGAATGGTACATAATTACCGTAGACACCTTTGATATTCAGAGTTTGAGGTGATCACTTACAGCGTGAGGTTAACAAAAACAAACTGAACCATTTCTCATTTTCTTACACCAACGAATAGATTTTTGTATTGGTTTCCATTATGGGTCCATCAGCATTATAACTAAAAATCATTTTTGGGTTTTTTATTTTCTATACAACATTTTGTACAAGTTGTATCTGAAATCAATGGAAATGACATCATTTTCTGGATATTTTATGTGATTGGTTAAAAAAACATGATATTAAGAGGAATTTACCTCAAATTACATGTTATTAACCAAATAAAATTACATAGATTATATAGAGAGAAAAATGGTGCTTGGGAAAAACATGATATAAAGAGGAATGTGATATTAACAGGAGTGATATTAAGTGGAGTCCACTGTATAACTTAACTTAACAAACCTGGTATCTTTTAGACACTGTTTTGTAAATGTGTTTTTATTAATTTCAGAGAGCCACTATCCTTCTGTAGAAGAAAGGCAGAAAAGTTAAGAGAGAAAGCTGAAACTGGCAAATCAATACCAGTTGTTGAAACAAAAACTAAAAAACAGACCAAAAAATCACAAAAAGGCAAAAGGAATCCAGTGGATGACATTCTAGAAGATTTTGATGAAGATGAGAATGCATTAAGTAACAGTGATGAAGATGATAGCATCAAGGAAACAGGTAGTGAGGATTCTGATACTGAACTAAATAGAATTAAATCCAGACTAAAAGCTAGTATGGATGATGATGATGAGGAGGAGGATGATTTAGACTTTGATTTTGGTAACCTTGAAAATGACCTTGATGATCCGAGTGGTGGAGAAGAGGATGAGGAAGACGAAAGTCAGAATGCACAAATTAGTGATGAAGACATTTCAGATAAAAACCACAAAATGTCACATTTTCAAAAACAGAAACCTAAACATAATCGGTCAAAAGGCAGTGTAGTTGATGACAAATTCTTCAAATTAGCAGATATGGCAACATTCTTAGATCAAGAGGATGCTCGGGAGGAAAGGG
This sequence comes from Mimachlamys varia, assembly GCA_947623455.1. Taxonomy (NCBI): domain Eukaryota; kingdom Metazoa; phylum Mollusca; class Bivalvia; order Pectinida; family Pectinidae; genus Mimachlamys; species Mimachlamys varia. The sequence continues at coordinate 10,236,667 of OX392535.1, forward strand.
AACGGAAGAAGGCAGAGTCGCAACAAGATGGGGAGGAGGAATCAGAATCGGAGGATGAGGATGATGAGGAAATTGACATGTTTGAGGCATTTCCCTCAGATGATGAAGAATCAGAGGTATGGAATTGTTACAAATGAGCGGTAGGTATAGATCTGTTATAGATAATGGAACATGATTGATACTAGTAATCAAAACGTCACTTAAAAACATTTATTGGTTGTGTAAAATAATCTTTACAAAAATATTATACATTATGTTTGATGATTGGCTTTGTAACATATAGTTGGTACATATCTATGGAAACAGATTTATCAAGGGGAGACAATTTTTGTCTGGCGCTCTTCCTTACATGCAGCTTTAAACTCAGAAACATAAAACTAAATAATGTCTGTAAATACATGAATGTCCATAATGCTTTGTGCAATTAGTTGCTAAGTGTTTATTGGATGGGACAGACATGGGTAACACTGTATGCACCTGGCATAAAATTGCCTTGTTGGGAAATATCACCCATCTCTTCCAAAAAAGGGGAGCTAGGCTATTGCAATGTTTGTCTTTTTACTTTTGATCTTTCTGGCGAATTGTCTATTGATTGGTCCGAAGAATACACTTTCTATACATATTAAAGTCTGAATGTTGCTTTATATTAAAACTTACTGCTGTTACAGACTGGTGGTAGGACGGCTAGATACCAGGACTTCTTTGATCCTCCAGAGGAAGCAGAAGTGGACAACTTAAAAAGGAAGAAAAGAGTGCAGTTTACCGAGGCAGAGGAGGATGCTGATGCTGAAGAAGACGAAGATGATATTAGTGATGATGAGGAAGATGATATAGAAGAGTGAGTGACTTATGTTAACACTTAAATATTAGAAAAAATGAATATATATACAACAATAATGAAACAAGTTATATTAATTACTCTTGTTGGTCAAGAAGATCAAATTGTGGGAGGAAACTGGCAAGAAAACCCATGTAGTTGTGCAGATGACCTTGTACCTTTTCATGTCCAATCAAGATGAGAATCAAGCTGAATTTACCTTTTTTCAAGATTTTGTGTAACTGCGGTAATTGCAAATTGATTATTATTATTGTTGACATATTTCCAGGAATAATCCACGGTGGTTGGGTGGTGCAGTGGACAAAACACTTGCCATTCACCAGCAAGTGTATTTATGTAATAAAATGTAAATTGTTACACATTCAATGTTTGTTAGTGATGATGATGAGGAGGAGGAAGAGGAGGTTAGAGAAGGATCTAGGGGCCGTGACCTACTGGCGGGAAGTGATAGTGAGGAAGGGGAGGCTGTTGAAGATATCCTAGGAGGGAAACAGAAAGACAACAAATCATCATTTGAGAAACGACAAGAAAAGGTATTGTTAAAATTGATAAAAGCAATTTATATGCAGCAAGACGTGAATTATCCTCTTCTCACAGTACATAATTGTTGTCCGAAAGCAACAATTTTTACCTTCCTTACATGTGTTTGTTAAGTTGACTTTCCAGTCCGCATATTAAAAATATTAAAATTTTACTTTATTACTTGCTTTTCTTTGTTTTAAATGTAACTTGAATTATTACACACTCCACATTGCTTACCCTTCCCCAGCTCAAACAAAAGATTGCCCAGATGGAGGATGCTAGTCTAGACCAGAAGGCCTGGCAGCTGAAGGGAGAGGTCATGTCAACCAACCGACCTGAAAACAGTCTGCTGGAAGAACATCTTGCATTTGAACACACGACTAAACTTGGTAAGGGAGACAACTGTTAACTATTCTACAGTCTATTCCTGTGTTGTTAAACCAGTTTAATATGCCATTGTAATTTTTAGATCAGTTATACAGCAAGAGTTTATACAAGCCTTGAAGAGACACTTAAAATTATGGATCAGCCTTGAAAACAATCTGATTAAAATACAGATCGTTTTTCTCACTCCGTTTTACAAGGATCTGACAACATCCCATAAGAGGTCGCATTCAGATGACCTTTGTCGCCTCTTTACTTAACACTAAAATAATTTTCCAATGACCTGTCATCTTGCAACAATCCATTCCGTCACATTATTCCACATAACCTTTTGGTGACAAAATGACTAAACGGACAAATGCGATTATGCAAGTTTTGTCACCTCAAAAATTCACTTGTCAAGATTCTGACAGTAGTAATCTGATTGGCTAATGTAAAAGGTCATCGGGACATGACCCCCTATGGGATTGTCTCAGATCTTAAAGCAGCAGAGAGAAGTTTACAGAACAGCGCAGAGATCAATATTTGATTTTAATCAGATTGCCTTCAAAAGTTCTGTAATTGATAAATAGGCCATAAATTTGTTTTTAATCTTGAAAGTAAGCCTTTTGCCCTTATGCTCATTTTACTGTTGAAAGGAGTTTAAGTATATGTTAATTGTATAATTTTGGTTTTAGCTCCAGTGGTTACCCAGGAAACCACAAAGAAACTGGAGGACATCATCATACAGAGGATTAAAGACAAGGTAAGGTCAAAGAGGCCAAAGGTTATGACCTCAATGTCATTGCAAAGGATGAAATGGATTCCATAAATACATGCTTGTAAATTCCATCTTAAAATTCACACAATTATTTTTTGATTCCAAAACTATTTTATGAGAAAAGAAATTATGAGAGTGCAAAAAGGTGTCTATTGGTAGTCTTCAGCTTTCAAGAAATTTGTTTCTTTATTGGAAACATTGCTTGATGTATATATATATATTTTTGTTCAGGGAATGAATTTTATATTTACCTATTTATAAATTACCAGTGTTCAGGGAATAATTTTTATTATTTTACCTATTTCTAAATTACCAGTGTTCAGGGATGATTTTTATATTTTACCTATTTACAAATTAAACAATGACGATTTACCGGTAGTCACAAGAGAATTAAAAGAAAAGATGTTTATCAAAATACTTAAACCGAACTTAAATGCAAATGCAGAGAAAGTTGTATTGAATGTATAGTTTCATCTATCCTGACTGTTGTTTATGACGTCATGGCTTTTGTAACCTATGACGTCATCTTAATTGTTGAAGTCACATATCCCGCCAACATAAAAATAAACAACAGTTCGCCTGAAGAAACATGAGAAGGCAGAAAAGCCTTGCGGCAAAGTCTTAGTTTTTGTTCTTTTTTAAATTTTTGTGTATATTTGTGTTTAAGTTGAATCTGTAAGAAAATCTTCAATTCACTCCATATTTACTACATTTAGTCCTGTCTGGTAAACATTTCCCCTACTACCATCCATTACACCCAAAAGATATTTCTTATATTATTTCCATCAAACAGCTGTTTGAATACAGAGAAGATTACAAAACACTCCCTTCTTTGACATGATGAATTGTTTTAGCAATGATGACTTTGGTAGAGTTTAAAGTTTGTTTTGTTGAGCAATAACCAGACAGGGGTTGTAATTCAGTGACAACTTCAGAAAATTTGGATTGACCAGAACATATGTATTATTCTCTTGTTAGCAGTTTCAAGAATTTCTTATAATTGAGTATATGCCATCAAATGTAAAATAGAATTGTTCAACAATTTCATCTGTTGAGTGATCCTTATTAGTATGTGTGATGACTTTAACCCCCACAAGTGACAACAGTTTAGTGATCAAACCAAAAATATGTATGCCTAAAGTTAGGAGTCAGATCTATTTGTTTCCTTTGAAGAGTTGTGCCTGGGCAAAATTCACAAGAAAGGAATCAGTAAATTATATTTCAAATTTATTGACACATTATGAGATTTACCAAACAACATTACAATGTTTTATTTACAGGCATATGATGATGTAGTGCGCAAAATTAAGCCAAAGGAGGACCCATTTGAGTACAAAAAGCGGATAGTTCTAAACCAAGAGAAGAGCAAACAGAGCCTTGGAGAGATCTATGAGCAGGAATATCTCAAACAACAGGTATACAGCTAACAGTGTTAGGGAGATTTTGCTTTAAACCAATAAAAACATGTTTGTACCTTGTAGGTTAGAAATGATATAACACAACCGATGACATATTGTAGTGAACAGAGTGTAGCTTTTACTACAATGTACATTATTACCATCATGTGCACTATTTGGTTCTTCAAGATTTCCAACATCTCGTCACACTATTTTCAATCTTGGTGTCAATAGGGTTATACATGTAATAAATTAAAGCAGAAAAAGTTAGTTGATTCCTTACCACCCCGTACACTTCACACTGGTCATTAATCTGATGAAGGTGACAGTGTAGTCATCAAAATGTCACACTTAAATTTCCTATTGGTTGTGTTATATAACTTTTATTCTGTTGACATTACCAACAAAAAAAAAATGTAACAAAACAATTACTTCTTTCTCTGTAATTTGAATCAATCATATTTTTCCCTCTGAATTATTTGTTTCCCTGCATTTAATATCTCGGTGTAGCCAACCCCTTTCAGAAATTTGTGATAGAAATGGACATACAGTTTCCTTTGTGGCCATGGTGGTGAACATAAGTAATATAAAGGCATACACAAAATGTCTGACAGTGAAAACTACTTGTGCTTCTACACAAAAGTTACTAACCTGTATAAACAAGGCATTACTGCTGTCCATTGTCCAGTATTATTTCACAAAGTTGGACATTACACTAGTGCACACCACTTGATATGTACGAGAACGAATGTATCTAGAGAACAATCAAAAATTTTGTAAATTATTGGGAGCCTTACTGAAGTGTGTCTATTGCTGTGCTAAGGGCAGACCACTCCCTCATATAAATATTAAATAATTTGGTACATATGTTATTTATTTTATGTAGAAGGAGGAAGAAGAGGAGCAGACAGACCCGGATCATGAGGAAATCAAGAAAATGATGCAGACATTGTTTGTGAAGTTAGATGCCCTCTCTAATTTCCACTACACACCTAAGCCGGTAGGTTCTTCATGTATCAAACCACACAGTTTGTTAAGGTGAATAGTCACTATCATAGTAGGAAGAAAATGAATTTGTTGTGAAAGTAAGATTTGGTTGTTTACCACCTTATCTGGCTCAAAGGTGCTACCCAGGATACTCAGCTGTTCGCTTGGCACTTTAACAATTCTCGGGTGATGTCTGCATTTAACAGTATTGTGGCCTTGCCTTTAAAGTTTATCATGTATATATATGAAGCTGTTGTGTTTCAGGCGGCACCTGAAATGAAGATTTTGTCAAATCTGCCATCCATACAAATAGAGGAAGTAGCACCGGTCAGTGTTAGCGACTCCAAGATGCTGGCTCCTGAGGAAGTCCAGGTAATGACATAAGTTGGAAAGTATTTGATATAAATGTGCGAGCACTTGGATAGCATTAATCTTTATATATACTCTGTTACAAAATGTGATTCTGTGAAAGTTTCAAAAACTCAAAAATTGTCTTTTTTGGAATGGTCTGTCCTTTATAGATCAGTCCTGTATAGATATGTCTGTTATAGATCTGTTGGTAATAGATTTGTCCATTATAAGTCTGTCTTTTTTAGATCTGTCTGTAATATATCTGTATGTCATAATTCTGTCTAATATAGATCTGTTCGTTATAGATCTGTCCGTTATAGATCTGTCCGTTATAGATCTGTCCATTATAATCTGTCTGTTATAGTTATGTATGTTATAGAGCCAAAGACACTGTAGCAGGGAAACGAAACACACTTTATTACTATGATTTCAAATAGAAACATTTTCCCTGTACATGATTTTGTTTAGCGCACCCCTTTTAAGTGCACATAATTTTTTTATGGCAATAAAACTGATTGCCTTGGAGATTGAATTAAAGTTAATTGATATCAAAATTTAATCAAATCAAACGTTTCTGTGTTAACGTTATAAATCATGTAGAAAACAATAACAAATTATGTGAATTTCTAAATAATTCAATTTATTACGATGTTTCATCACAGGCCTCAGAATTGATGAGGTTACATATTATAAGGAAAAGTTATTGAACAATGAAGTCACACCTAGTATTTTGTTTGTAGGATAAAACAAAGGGAGAGCTGATGGCTAAGACAGAAAAATCTGTTACGGATCGCAAGAGGGACCGCAGGAAGAAGAAAACAGATAAAAAGAAAAAGAATGCGGAAAGGGAAAAGAGACAAGCTTTGTTAGAAAAGACCCATCCTAGAATTGGGAAAAAGTCTGGAAAGAAGGAAGCCCTTAAAGGACTGGAGAAGCAGAGCAAATCTGGTGGAGGTCTTACCATTCTCAAGGTAATTCATGTCTTGCTAACTGTGGTACAGTATCAAACAAGTCTGGTGGAGGTCTGACCGTCCTCAAGGTAATCAATGTCCTGATAACTCAGGTACAGTATCAAACAAGTCTGGTGGAGGTCTGACCGTCCTCAAGGTAATTCATGTCTTGCTAACTGTGGTACGGTATCAAACAGGTCTGGTGGTTGTCTTACCGTCCTCAAGGTAATTAATGTCCTGCTAACTGTGGTACGGTATCAAACAGGTCTGGTGGAGGTCTGACCATCCTCAAGGTAATCAATGTCCTGATAACTCTGGTACGGTATCAAACAGGTCTGGTGGAGGTCTGACCGTCCTCAAGGTAATCAATGTCCTGATTACTGTGGTACGGTATCAAACAGGTCTGGTGGAGGTCTGACCATCCTCAAGGTAATCAATGTCCTGATAACTGTGGTACGGTATCAAACAAGTCTGGTGGAGGTCTGACCGTCCTCTAGGTAATCAATGTCCTGATAACTGTGGTACGGTATCAAACAGGTCTGGTGGAGGTCTGACCATCCTCTAGGTAATCAATGTCCTGATAACTGTGGTACGGTATCAAACAAGTCTGGTGGAGGTCTGACCGTCCTCAAGGTAATCAATGTCCTGATAACTGTGGTACGGTATCAAACAAATGGTGGAGGTCTGACCATCCTCAAGGTAATCAATGTCCTGATAACTGTGGTACGGTATCAAACAAGTCTGGTGGAGGTCTGACCATCCTCAAGGTAATCAATGTCCTGATAACTGTGGTACGGTATCAAACAAGTCTGGTGGAGGTCTGACCGTCCTCAAGGTAATCAATGTCCTGATAACTGTGGTACGGTATCAAACAAGTCTGGTGGAGGTCTGACCGTCCTCAAGGTAATCAATGTCCTGATAACTCTGGTACGGTATCAAACAAGTCTGGTGGAGGTCTGACCATCCTCAAGGTAATCAATGTCCTGATAGCTGTGGTACGGTATCAAACAAATGGTGGAGGTCTGACCGTCCTCAAGGTAATCAATGTACTGATTACTGTGGTACGGTATCAAACAAGTGTGGTGGAGGTCTGACCGTCCTCAAGGTAATCAATGTACTGATTACTCTGGTACGGTATCAAACAGGTTTGGTGGAGGTCTGACCGTCCTCAAGGTAATCAATGTCCTGATAACTCTGGTACGGTATCAAACAGGTCTGGTGGAGGTCTGACCATCCTCAAGGTAATCAATGTCCTGATAACTCTGATACGGTATCAAACAAGTCTGGTGGAGGTCTGACCATCCTCAAGGTAATCAATGTCCTGATAACTCTGGTACGGTATCAAACAAGTCTGGTGGAGGTCTGACCATCCTCAAGGTAATTTATGTCCTGATAACTCTGGTACGGTATCAAACAAGTCTGGTGGAGGTCTGACCATCCTCAAGGTAATCAATGTCCTGATAACTCTGGTACGGTATCAAACAAGTCTGGTGGAGGTCTGACCATCCTCAAGGTAATCAATGTCCTGATAACTCTGGTACGGTATCAAACAAGTCTGGTGGAGGTCTGACCATCCTCAAGGTAATCAATGTCCTGATAACTCTGGTATGGTATCAAACAAGTCTGGTGGAGGTCTGACCATCCTCAAGGTAATCAATGTCCTGATAACTCTGGTACAGTATCAAACAAGTCTGGTGGAGGTCTGACCATCCTCAAGGTAATCAATGTCCTGATAACTGTGGTACGGTATCAAATAAGTCTGGTGGAGGTCTGACCGTCCTCAAGGTAATTAATGTCCTGATAACTGTTGTAGGAATATGCTAACATTTGAGAATGTACGGAATACTAAATAAGTAATATTTCTGGATGCACAAATTAATAATTGTTGTATTATATGTAACATATGAATATATTGAATGTTGATTATTTGTGTTGGCAAACATAAAAAAACAATGCAAGCTTTAAAATAATTTTATTTATTTACAGGAAAATAAGCAGAAGAAGGCTGCAAACCTTACATCTTCTAAGACATTTTTCACCCAGCTCCAGGAGGAGGTGACCACTCAGATCCGCAGTAAGGACTCTCAGAAACGAAAACCTGGCAAAGAAGATGGCCGATCAGCCAAGAAATTTAAACTGTAGGAGATAGTTTAATTTAATGAAAAATAAACGATATCATAAAGGATTCAAGGAAGATTGTCAAAGTGATCAGGAAAACATCGAAATAAAGAACTCGAATGTTTTAAATGTAAAGGATAGTAAATATATATGGAATAAAGGTGATTGGAATAAAAAACATCAGTTTGTTTTCCTACTTTAGTGTTTGTTTACCTATTGTTACACAACCCATCAAGAGACTTTGGTCATTTAGAACATTTTGACAGGAAGATGTTGATATGGACATTGGCCTTTAACACCTAACATGTTTTCAGGAAATATATGAAGATTCATGTAGTTCATAAAACAATCGGTTGATAATCGTACAAACATAAGATGAAAGTGTAGTTAATGTTAGTGGTAACCATTAAGAAAGTCTTGTTAGAAACCTCCAGACGAAAATACAAGTTACTTTTTGGGTCCATCACAAACGGCAAACTAATGTTTTGATAGAGTAAAACTCCGAAGGCATCCACAAAAACGTCCAGTTATTAAATTGCGTGTTCAGGATCAACAGGAAAAATGGCGGACAGCATGAAGCGAACAAAACCTACAGATGACTGGCAGAAGAAGAAACTAAAAGTAGTGATGGTAACTAGAATTAAACAACACCTGGACATTTCAGAATAGGTTAATGTCTGTAGTGTCAGAAGCGATATTCTAAAATGAAGTCAATTACAATTTCAGTCTCAAAACGTTGAGCCAATTATTTTATTGTTTACAATTTAAGCAGATGGCTAAGATTTTCTCCCCCTTTTACATTAAAAAAGTAGTCCTTGAACTGAGGTCACTGGGAACACCTGTGAGGAATAGAGATACCTGAATTATATATCTATAATTGATTATTAGGTTTGACTTTTGACTACCTGAAAGCTTTATCTATAATCAATTATTATTTTACTTTTGCTTAAAGTTTCGTTGAAAGCTGGGTGTATTGGGCCTTTTAGGGAGTAAAGTTAAGACGGAAGTCAGTAAATTATAAAGTAAATGTCAATAATGATTTTTGATTTCTGTATCTATTACTAAATTTAAAAGGTGCAGCACATTTGTGTGTTACGTCATCCGTACACCACGCATTTTTTTTGTAGTAGGCCCAGATACTACGGATTGATAAATAAAGGCACCAGGGAATCTCGATTTTTGACAAAGACAGGTATGTTAAATTAAACATGACTCCTTAAAGAAGTGGTTCATTTATACTGACAATAGATTGCAAAAAAAATCAGATAGAGATTGACGATCATGAAACTACAAATAGCATAATGTACACTGTACAGAACACACTCGGAAGAGTGGAGAAAAGCAGAATGAAGATGCATATAGGATGTAGAAAAAAGTCAGGTTAACAATGTATACAGATGTACAGAACTCACCCAGGAGAGTGGAGTGAAGCAGAACGAAGAGGCATACAGTGTAGGATGTAGATTATTTTGTAAGATAGAGGAAGTCGATAGACATCTGAAGGCAGTCCAGGAATCCTCACTTGGTAGAGTCCCTTGCTATCTAGAATCCATCGGTAATAGTATTGTACTGAACAAACTACCGGTTACGCTTGATGGCATGTTAATCCCAAGCTATCCGTAAGGCTAAAGCTGTAGCAACGTCACCTTATATATTATATCATCGGTTGTGTAAATCCATGAGTAGACAGGACTTACAGCTTAAAGAAGGAACCACTGACTTTTCCGAAAGGTGTTCGTTTGTGGCTCCATTTTGCATGATGTCTATCTTCTCACTTTGATGACGTGACATTTACTTGGATGTGACCTGGACTTACATGGCGGTACACTCTTTTGGAACATATGGTCTTATTTGTTTCCGTGTAAATCTTTCCTTTGTTCATATTTTGTATCTATTTTAATCGATTTTGAACTTGGATTGTGGCTTTGTTGACTCTTCGGTATTCTATGATTTTTTCTTTATATTAAAAAAAAAAACTTGAGCATTCACGGCATTGTACCAAATTATTTATGTGAAAAAGTAGCAATTGTTGGAGATAAGAACAGCTAAGTTTCCAGATATTCCAGTGCAAATAAGGTTGTTGTTCGAAAGCAAAAACAAATTCACTTTTTAAATTGCTAATATCTGGTGCTCAAGATTGGAATAGTCTACCAAACGACTTGAAATACTTTCCACATTTCGAATATTTTAGAAACAGAATTAGCAACCATTTTTGGAATACCTGGACTATCTTCTTAATACTATACGTATATATTTTCATATTTTCAAATCATGCTTTATTTGCACATATTCGTGAATTGTTTACTTTTTGATAGCATATATCAAGATGTTATTTGACAATAATCAAATATTTGAGAGAACACGACTGGACGATTTTGACATTGTTTTTCTAAAATGAGTTAATATGTGCCTTTTTTACATATACATGATACCATTTAGTGTCAGATAATAAAATAATTATTGTTTGTTCCTTCGAAAAAAACATATCACTTTAATGGAAAAGAATGGTTTAATTGAGGTAGCAATACAGCGACATTATACTAGATTTTTAAAAACAACTTACAAATCAAAAGCATGACAAAATAACAAAACACAAAAACAAATAACAGCAATTACTCTTTATTATATATCGACATTACCAGCAACACGTTTAACAAATCGCACTTTACAAATTAAATTCACATCTCGCTATATTGTATACCACTTATATATCACCGACGTTCGAGATAATTTCGTCATTCTCTTAACATAATACTTATTTACAAGTTTAAACAAAATACAAGTCAAAGTTTGGAGGTAAGAATAACGGCATTTGAAAAAAACAAGGAGGAACAGTAAAACAGAATATTATCACTGTTTTGTGGATAAATTTCGTTTTTGTAAGGGTATTGAAGTAATATTTTTTAAATGCCGTAGTAGTTGGCAATGTGAACAGTACATATCTCGACAGGACTGAATATAAAAAAATAATATCATAGTATTGTTAAGTTCTGCTTGTTTCTACAATGAACAAATAAAAGTTTCTCTCAGTGTCATTACAATAATTTAGGCAATTTCGTTAGAATAATTGGTTCTTGAAATTAATTTCAATCCACATTTGAGATAAAGGAAAATGGTAGAGTGCTCTCTCAGCTATGCAAAAATGTTGATTTCAGAGAGTTCAAAGATCTGTACTCAGTCACACTATGTGTGAGACAAAACGTTTAATGCATATATGATTATATTATACGAACATGGTGAAAAACAATGCAGTACATATTACGAATGGATATGCAAATATATAGCGTACTATAAACTTTTGATCATCTCAGACTACATATGTATGTACAAAATGTATCTATATCAATCACATGTACATATTACCAACATCTTTTATTCCCCTGTTTGTCGTACCTACATACATAATCTATGTATGCGTTATTTCAAAGAGACACTAGCGTGATTTACAACCGATTCAATGTTAACGTTGCACATTGTTTTTAAAAATCTGCAGACTAAATAGGCAGAGCAACATTGTATATCTGGTCACAGTTGCCTGAGTTTCTGTCTGTAAATAATAAATATATATGTGTGAAATGAGCCTCTCATTACAGCAATGTAATGGGCCGCGGCTCCATATATATAATCATTTTTTTTATATACTGACAGAAACTCAAGCAACTGAAATTTGGTGCATTCCCTTCACTTTCAAGATAGAGTTATATATTTTAGAAGAAGGTATATTTTTTTGTCTTAGCGTTGCTTCCACATTATCACTACAGATGTATAGAAATATGTAAATAATAAAATTCATCCCTTACTCTGTTATTACATAAAGAGTTTCAGATTAGATGTTTGTCATATTTGTCGGTATTTATTTCATTCTTTTTAATATTCTTTATCAAAATGATCATTGAAAACGATGTGGTTCATCTGGTCGAAATTGTAACATCATTTTATTACTCAGAGAATACTAAAGCATCAACAAAACCATAATCAAACCTCAACATCGATTAAACCAGAGGTAAAATATGAACAAAGAAAGGAAAAAATTCCACGGAGACCCTTGAAAAAGTACATGATAATAAGATAACGTGTTCGACAACACCCGCCGTTACTGTTAATCTGGGTCCGATCCAAGTAACTGTCAAAAGCGAGAACTGATGCATAATTCCCAATCACAGATGGGCATACTAATGAGCGTACTCAAAAACGTCTATCTGTATATAATACAAGGATGTAGAATATTTCTGAATGAGACCGAGATGGCGGCTTTAAATTTCGCTTTGTTTGTCAGCAGTCGACTGCTATCACGAAAATCTCGATATTCAGAGCAAGCACTAGAATAAATGTTATCTTGAGATCGATTAGTAAAACCATGTTAAGCCTTTTGAAACTGTTCAGGTTGTCGGTGTTTTGCTAAGTGCTAAGTTATGCTACTATTGCAGTTGAAAGTGATAGTTAATTATGTAAAAGTATTATGTACTTCAAGTTCAGTACTACCAAACAAAAACTTTGTTGTTCTTTTCCTTTTCAATTTTAGTTTTTCGTGTGTGTTTACTTAGAAAAAAACAGAATGCCGAAGTATTAACAAAACTATACGATTAAACTAGCGGCTAAATTTGAACAAAGGAAAGATTTACTTGGAGACCCTCGCAAAAGTACAAAAGAATAAGAACAGGTGTTCCGGAAGAGTAAGCATCTTCTACTTCATCGACGACACCCGCCATGTCAATCTTGGTAAATTTCAAGTCCTCAACATGAGAACAGAGTCATAATTCCCAATCACAACAACGAAGCCGCTAATGAGAATAATCAAAAACGTCCATCGTCATCACACAAAAATACAAAATATTTCTCAATAAGATTAGGATAGCGACCATAAAACTTGTTCATAGTCCTTGCATTACTGTCAAATTTCATTTTGTACCAAAAAGATTCAAAATCATTCCACGCAGATCGCAGTTTGTCTGACGGTGCTGGATGGTGCGCTTTACTGCGAGCATTAAACATAAGCATTGATCTTCAAATTTATTGTACTTTCAGGATATCTTTTTTTATTATATACATATTAGATCAAAAGGTATCCGTCTTAATCTTTCCTTTGTTCATATTGTGCCCCTAGTATATACGTATGTTTTTTGAGCTTCCGTATTATCTGCTTAGTATCATTTGAATTTGAATACAAAGTCGGTCAGATCAAACATGCATTATTGTATAATACAAATGGTTTTATGTGTTTTGTAAACAAACAGCTTGTTAAAGGACGGTTACTGCATATTAAATACAGTAATTTCGTCATCAATTGCAACAGTGGTCATGACCTTCATGTAATACTGTTCTTGAGATATTTTGAGACATTTAATATCTTATACCAAACGCAACTAATACATTTATACAGAATATAAATAAACACAACTGGACCAAAATTAGTCTTTATATACACACTGATTCTTTGGAATTTCTACCAAGTCAACATTCACTTTGGATATGCAAACACCGGAAGTATGCTGTGCCATTTTGCGACATCTATCGGCCTTGGACTAACCATACCATTCCAATGGTCCTGACCTCGCCTGCCGGAGTTGGGCCCTATCTCCACCTTACCCACAACATTATCCTTTTTGTGGAGTTTTCCTTTCATGATGAGAAACTCGAGTGAGTAAGAATTCATGTTTTTGTCGACGTTGAAGAGGAAAGCTTCATTCCACACGACATTCCGGCCACTGGCTGTCCTCGTTTTCTGGATCTCTATCACGCTTCCGTCCCGAATCAACTTGACTACGACGTAGTGAACTGCAACCATAAAAAACAGATAATCACAATGTTGTTTGTGATGTTCAAAGGACTAACACAATTCATCCCCAAATAACACATATCTTTTATATTTGCGATTTACAGATGTAACATATATCATATTGTTCAGTGCTTCTGTTACGTGTATGAGTCGAAACCTTTGGCGTATTAGTCGTACGTTCAACTAATCAAGCTGAAATGATGTTCTCATTAGTGGAGCTGTATACTGCGGATAGTATTTGCCAGGGTTAACACAGACAAACATTAATTCGACCATCAACATTAAAACAACTCACTTGCCAGTAATATTTTACCTGAAGCGTTAGCACTTTTTCACAAACAGTAGGATTAGACATTGTTACCTAGATTGATATTTCAGACCCATAAGTGATAAGGAAATACCTCTTTGTGTATTCGTGTGTGTATCATAATACATTATGAACTTGTTGAAGTCGTACTTGCTGATACCTTGTGTGATAGAAATTTACCATCCTTCATATCCCAGGGGTTACTGGCATTTTACTCTTTACCCTTGAAATATGGTATCGTAGCAAAATCAAACGCTCAGTGTGTACAAGTTTAAGAGACTAGTTTGATCCTTTGATATAAAACAACACATTATTTTGGTCGTATAACGCAGGCTTTAATGTCGGATGTCATTTTTTGTAATACAGAAGCAGTCTCGGTAATTGGTCAGTATTTTCCCATAAGACCTATAAATAACCAGTCGTATTCTAATTATGTTAGGACATATATTCCACTGATGAGAGAGCGTGATAAGGTGTAACCACTCGAGGATAGGTCTGCACATTAAAAGTCATTGCCTTTATACTAGGATGGTGGAACACATGCAGAAACCGGTGAAAAGCTTCTGCTGATTTGGGCAATTAAGCGTCACCATAGTTTGTTATCTCGTTAGCTGGAGGTCAGACTTACTGGGTTTGACGACCATCAGTCTGTCAGTTCGAGGTCAGACTTACCGGGTTTGACGACCATCAGTCTGTCAGTTCGAGGTCAGACTTACCGGGTTTGACGACCATCAGTCTGTCAGTTCGAGGTCAGACTTACCGGGTTTGACGACCATCAGTCTGTCAGTTCGAGGTCAGACTTACCGGGTTTGACGACCATCAGTCTGTCAGTTCGAGGTAAGACTTACCGGGTTTGACGACCATCAGTCTGTCAGTTCGAAGTCAGACTTACCAGGTTTGACGACCATCAGTCTGTCAGTTCGAGGTCAGACTTACCGGATTTGACGACCATCAGTCTGTCAGTTGGAGGTAAGACTTACTGGGTTTGACGACCTTCAGTCTGTCAGTTCGAGGTCTAGACTTACCGGGTTTGACGACCATCAGTCTGTCAGTTCGAGGTCAGACTTACCGGGTTTGACGACCTTCAGTCTGTCAGTCGGGGGTCAGACTTACCGGGTCTGACGACCATGAGTCTGTCAGTTCGTGGTCAGACTTACTGGGTTTGACGACCATCAGTCTGTCAGTTATCGGGTTTGACGACCATCAGCTTGTCAGTTCGAGGTCAGACTTACCGGTTCTGACGACCATAAGTCTGTCAGTCGGGAGTCAGACTTACCGGGTTTGACCACCATCAGTCTGTCAGCTGGAGGTAACTGTATAGCTTTCCGTACAAACACCTTCAAACGGTCAGCCAATGACTGGTACTGAAGGTCCACAAAAAACTCGCCAAGTTTACTTTGAAGCAACTTGTCAGATGTACTCATCTACAAAATAAAATCGGTATCATGATAGTTGATCCCAAAATTGAACCGACCAGGACAAGGGTAAGACAATAAGTTAAGTGACCACATTTACTGGGGTTCCTGACAGTTGCCCATGGGAACTATGGTCACGGATTTGTGGCGTGTGAAATGTACAGGCGAGATAAATAAGGCGATATGTCAAACAAGACAAAAAATAAAATAAACAAACTTCAAATTACAGGCAATTTATGATGAAAGTGTGAAAAAATGGTTAAAAATATTCCATATGTAAACGTAATTTTGCTCTTTTGCATAAAATGATTTTTATTCGTGAGAGCGGAAACGTTGCAGCAGCTGTTACGATGTACGATTTCAGGATAAGCGTATTAGAGATCGGGTGGTGCATTTGATAGCGCATTTGCATTTCACCAAGTCGGCATGGGTTTTATTTTCCAGTCGGTCATGAAAAACTATCGAGTCATCTGTGACATCATGGACTGTGGTAGGGTACTCAGGTTTCCATCCACATGCCAGTATCATGGCTTGCACGCCTACACACTGAACCACCTCACCAACAAGGGTAATTAATATATATTTCTTAACTTACTGCAGAACTTGCAACAAAATTACACAAACGCATGAACAGAAACCTACCGCTAATACTATATCATCTCTATGTTCATTCAATAAGTAAACCGTTAAATCAATCTCCTCTGATATTGTATTAAATATAAACTTTTCCAAATAAGGACCCAGCTCTCTTGCCCTAGGAGAGGTCAGATAGAATTATTTCCCTTCACCCAATGTTGCTTCTGGGCAAGTTTTGACAATATTTTCTCATTTCTACAGACGAATGATCTTGAAGAACTTCCTACATTTATCAAATCGAGTCTTCTGGTCCCTAGAGCCTCGGTCCTATTGTTTATACAGGTTTCACTTTTCGGCCAGATGAGCTAAACATTCACCGACTAAATGAACAAAGGATAATAACTCTTCCAAAAGTGGCAGCGTTTAAATGACGTGGGGTAAGCTTTGATGTTTAAATGGTAAATTTAAAACAAGAGGCCAAATGGGCATGAATTGCTCACCCGCTCTGTAGCTTATAACGTTGCCACTTAACCTGGGCAAACTTGAAAGCCATATTTTAACACATACAACCAGATTGAGAATTATGGCAACTAACTGTTTCGGAAAACAGAACAAGAAACATCTAAGTTTCAAATGATGAAAATCAACCTGAACTGACTGACTTTTAAAATGTGTGTGTTAACCTCTCAACGAAATGGCTTCAATGCGATTTGACTGTCAATTATTGACACAAAGCCTGGTGGAATGGATGGAAAAGATTGCAAGATAAAAGATGATGGACACATTTTAGCTGTAATACAATTATGACCAACAACCTGGTTATGATTGTCAAAGGTAGATCTGTGGTTCCCCTGCCACCGGAGTTACTCGACCAATGGACAGACGCCTTTGAGGACGTGGTCGTGGACAAGGCTTTCAATACCAGCCCCAATAGATGATGACATCTCTAGGCAGAGTAATATGGCTAGCTCTATCTATCCTATCTCTAGGCAGAGTAATATGAATAGCCTATTTATTCTAAATACCAATAACTGTTAAAAGAAAATATAAACACCTTAGGAGAAGGAGTAAAGAGAACATTGTCAATGGGATCATTACAGCCTTTAACTGTAGTCGATCGAGTTGTTGTTGGTGTACACAGACGAAAATGGATAACGGAAAAAAATAATCGTGACGTTAAAAGGTATGGAAATGTTTGTTTGTGGTGGAGTGTTAAAAATGGTAACCTATTTAATTCGTTAACATAGATTAAACTAACATTTTTGTTTAAAACATTCCCCTGTGTCTAGACATTCAAACGAAACATATAATGCTATCATCCATACCAAATAAAAATCGCCATGCTAACGGGCTCACTGAGAGACAAAAATCCTGACAGACATCATAAATTATCATTACCTGGAGTTCTGGCACACATTATAAATTATCATTAGCTGAAGTCAATGTTTTGTTTACATATTATCACTGACCGGTACGGACGATATCTATGGAAAAGTACACACAGACATTTAATAACAATTACCTGCGTATAAGGAGAAATAGTTTGTCAAGGTCGGAACACGATACATCAAAGAATACGTGTGCTTTATGGTGATTTACCAATAGATTTATACAAGGACGTGTCGCGTTTATTTACTTCCGTGTAATTGATAGAGGGTGTTGTTTACAAACAGAAATTCCCCATTCAAATTAGCGAAGATTGGAGACGGAGAGTTCTTAAACCAAGGATAGTGTACTTTGCATAAAAGAAAGGCGTCTTGGGCGTTGGGGTCTGAATACTGTTTGCCGTTGTTACAAAATGGTGAAATCTAAACTTTAAGAACATGTAAAAGCCGACGTATTTACTACACTTGTTTGATTCCTTACTGTAAAGTTAGACAACTGAACACACTGGTCGTGTACTGATTTACTACACTTGTTTGATTCCTTATGAGGGAGCGGTATACACTGCCCTTACTGTAAAGTTAGACAACTG
Source organism: Mimachlamys varia (assembly GCA_947623455.1). Lineage (NCBI taxonomy): Eukaryota > Metazoa > Mollusca > Bivalvia > Pectinida > Pectinidae > Mimachlamys > Mimachlamys varia. The sequence goes on from OX392535.1 coordinate 10,255,023, forward strand.
AACACACTGGTCGTGTACTGATTTACTACACTTGTTTGATTCCTTATGAGGGAGCGGTATACACTGCCCTTACTGTAAAGTTAGACAACTGAACACAATGGTCGTGTACTGATTTACTACACTTGTTTGATTCCTCACTGTAAAGTTAGACAACTGAACACAATGGTCGTGTACTGATTTACTACACTTGTTTGATTCCTTACTGTATAGTTAGACAACTGAACACAATGGTCGTGTACTGATTTACTACACTTGTTTGATTCCTTACTGTAAAGTTAGACAACTGAACACAATGGTCGTGTACTGATTTACTACACGCAGACTAAGCTAAACTTTAGAATCCTTGGTTTCAAAAGAGTAATAAGTTAATTAAACAAAATTGATGAAAAAGAAACTTGTAAGTTCAAAGTAGTAGATCCCATAATAATTTAGTAGTCGTCATAGTAATTTGGGGATCACTATAGTAATTAAGTACTCATTAAAGTGGTTCAAATATTCCCATAGTAAAACAAAAATCAGAGATTACCAAACCGTTAACAAAACCATAATCCGAACTCACAATCGATTAAACAAACTAAAGGCAAAATATGAACAGAGGAAAGATTTACATGGAGACCCTCGTAAAAGAACAAGAGAATAAGACCAGGTGTTCCGAAAGACTAAGCGTCTTCTGCTTCATCGACGACACCCGTCATGTAAATCTTGGTCAAATCCAAGTAAACATAAATCCTCAAAATGATAACCGAGTCATCATTGTCGATTACAACAAGGCAACACACTAATAAGCAAAGTCAAATACGTCCATCTTCATATCACCAAAGATACAGAACATTTTTCAATGAGATCAATATGGCGACCATAAAACTTGCCCATACTCTTAATCAACCTGCATCTCTCGAATCCCTGTGCCGAAAGTTTGTTCGTCAGCCACGAAATTCAGTTATCACCAAAGTAACTCAGTCATCACCATGGTTACTCTGTCATCACCATAGCAACTCCAGTAATCAACATAGTAACACAGTCATCACCATAGTAACTCCAGTCATCACCAAGGTAACTCAGTAATCACATAGTAACTCAGTCATCACATAGTAACTCAGTCAGCATAAAGTAACTAAGGTATCACCAAAGTAACTCATCTATCACCATAGTAACTCTGCCATCACCATAGTTACTCCAGTCATCAACATAGTAACTAAATCATCACCGTAGTAATATAGTAATCACCATAGTAAATCAGACATCACTATAGTAACTCAGTCATCACCATAGTAACTCACAGTCAACCTCATAGTTACTCCAGTTATCACCATAGTAACTCAGTCATCACATAGTAACTCAGTCATCACATAGTAACTCAGTCATCATATAGTAACTAAGGTATCACCAAAGTAACTCAGCCATCAACATAGTAACTCAGTCATCACCATAGTAACTTAGTAATCACCATAGTAAATCAGACACCAGTATAGTAACTCAGTCATCACTATAGTTAGTCACAGTCATCGCCATAGTAACTCAGTCATCACCATAGTAAATTCCCTTACAATCAATAGATACAATAACAAACATATATCTCTTAGTAATTAGTAATTACTATAGTAATCAGTAATTACCGTTGTGATCACTAATGATAACCTATAACCGTGGTAAACAATTGCTGTCATAGTAACCTAAGATACCCATAGCAACCATCATCTCCCAATGTTTGTTACATGGATCCCTAATTGATAAGGAATATTTTTTTCGATATTTTGTTTGTTTACTCATAACCTGTCATTTTCAGTATTGAATGATTCACACCCTTGAGGTGCAAGTAAATAATATACTAATGGTCTAGACCCTTGAAAATAAAAGTAAATAATGTTTACTTTTCTGGAAACTAAAGAACGATCTGTCACCACCGATAAAAGTTGTAATCAGTGACCATCTCAGACGTGACTAAGACAAAGGTGTGCTAGCATAATCGTCAAATCAGCTGTCGACAGCACCGACAGCTGGGCATCACGACTATCTCCATAGAAATGTCGATATTACCAGGCTAATAAGGGGGACGTTTACCCTATCAACTCCGCGGTCCATAGCACATACAGTACTAGGAACTCAGGCAGAACCCTTTAAATAACACCTTTAAAGCACGAAGGATAACTGTGACACCCTTAAAACATGCAACAATCACTGTGACGCCCTTAAAATATGCCCTTAACATATATAAGAATAACTATGACACCCTTAAAACATGTAAGAATCACGGTGACACCCTTAACATATGTAAGAATCACTGTGACAACCTTAAAACATGTAAGAATCGCTGTGACACCCTTTAAACATTTAAGAATCACTGTGACACCCTTAAAACATGTAAGAATCACTGTGACACCCTTAATACTTGTAAGAATCACTGTGACACCCTTAAAACATGTAAGAATCGCTGTGACACCCTTAAAACATGTAGAATCCCTGCGACGCCCTTAAAACATGCAAGAATCACTGTGACACCCTTAAACATGTAAGAATCGTTGACACCCTTAACACATGTAATAATCACTGTGACACCCTTAAAACATGTAGAATCACTGCGACACCCTTAATACATGTAAGAATCACTGTGACACCAATAAAACATGTAAGAATCGCTGTGACACCCTATCCCGGTACTGCCTTGAGTCACGTTTACTTATTTTATTAATATGGAAATTTTATTTACGTTTTTACTTTCTGTTTAATTAATGGAAATAGTTCAAACAAGGCGTGTAGTAAATATGGAAGAGATAACAGCTCTTAAGTCACAAGGGTATATAAAGGTAGAAGCCGAGTTTGATGACGCACTCTCTGGCTGTTCCCACTTTTCTTTAAAAACTTATGATCTTTAAGTGCAATATCAGAGAGCATCAGATGTCAGCACGCCACATTCGCCGGGCCCATATAAAAACGTTTACTTTCGCTAATATTACGTTTAGCCGAAGGGTAGATGTTAGTCGTGTGCGTAAACATCTTGTTCTTGTTTGGGAAGTTTAATGACGATACATATCGATGAACTGGTTGTCCAGTGTATACTCGTCATCCCAGTGTCAGTCTCTTCACGTCTCTAATAAACACTTTGTCAATTGATTACTATACCTCAACGTATCACGTTCAACGACCTTATTTTTAACATTTCTTTAATTCACTGTGTAAAGTAAACTGTACATTTATAATTATAAATATTAATTTACAAAAATTATATTTACTATGAAATCAATACAACAATGTCCATGTTAATGGATACAAGACACATAAAAATGTATTAAGAGGTAGATAACTCACAAACGCGTGCGTATAACATGCATTATATATATTGGAAACTGTAAAATATAAGGTCGCAAATATAATTTAGGAATGTACGTTAGAATATGTTTCAGGTAGAATCTAAATTTACGATATTTGTGAAATTTGAGTTGGGAACAAAGCAGGTGAATACTTAGACGTAAAAAAGAGATGCTACCCGAAAATCGTACGAGTAAACCATGCGCAACCACCTCCTTCTTGTGAACTTCTTTCTATCAAATTCTCAAGGCAATAGTCTGTGGGAACGCCGTGCTAGAATTAGTAAAATAGTTCTGTATCATAAAACCCATACCAGTCTGTAGGAATGCCGTACACAACAGAAAGTGCTTACAGAGGGGTCGAATTGGTAAATAATTCTGTATCATAAAACTCTTACCCTTGTTAGTCGTTTTCGGGGTGCCTCGAGTTTGCTGAAGCGGGTCGGAATATTGCATTGCATATCCACTTCGGAGCACTTGAGGAAAAGTTCGCCTAGAAGACTGTCTTTTTTACCTTTTCTACTCTTTTTCTGTCGATATATAGAAATTCTGAGGGTTCCATTTTCCAAAATTCTTTTTCGCACGTTGTAGAAAACGTATTGTTCTTCAAAACAAACGTAGTCCCCGACACACGGTAGAATTCTGGTTTGTCTCTTCTCGTTGACGTCTGGCATCAAACACAAAGTGGCGAACACGGAACCACTCTGAGCTTTTGTCGGCAAGTTACATACACTGTGTAGATTTACAGTCAATGTGAAGTTCCACTCATCGTAATTCACAGTAAACGACGTTTTCACAACCCCATCAAACGCGCGATCGTCAATGCTTAAATCAAGGTTGTTCATCGAACACGACCGTAGCATGACATCGCCCGTACCGGCTGGCTCTACTTTGAGTAAATTAGCCAAACTCTGGGTAGCGCTGCATACGGTTAAAGACTTTCTTGGTTCTTTCATTGAGAGAGAAGAAGATGGTCGACTTTGTTCCGAATCCTCTGAGCTACTTAGAGAAGAGGGTAGCCCATGCTCACCTATTCGGAACACGGGTTTCGCATGCGTGCCGTACCCAGGTTGGTCTTCCTTCAACTCCATTAAATCACTCCGTACGTTTTCATTGAAGTCGTTTTCCGGTAACACGTATTTTTCACTGGCAGGTGCGTTGGTTTGGTTTGGGACAGGTGTAATATTGAATGGACTGCGCGCATCCATTTCTACAAGGTGCTGTCCAGTTACAAGCTTCCGGCGGATTGCTCTGTTCCGGCGCAGGCATATTATGCACGTCACTATTAAAACGATGCAGCTTACCACGACGATACTTGATGCGATGATGATTTCTGAAGCCTCTGTGAACATGCAATGATTAAAACATGTTGAGGAGACTTGATTTATACACCCCTTCAAAAACATATCCACAAATGATTTCTTAGGTTATAGTGTCTAACACAAGTTAAGCAAGTCGGTCCTGAACAGATACGGAACTCTCAAGGTAAAACATCTTCAATGTTGTATGATATCTGAAGCATAGCTGTTTTCTTCATTTAATTATAAATCATAGATTAATTTTCAGCTAACAGTAATAAAAAAACTGACAAAGTCTCGTCCTTTAGGCTGAAAACAGATATTTAATGGGCGTAGTGGATCAGCATGTCGGTTTTAAAATAGTTTTATTATCTTGATCTATTTTACCTCAGGACATAGAAGAAGAAAAACATAGTTACATATGTACATTGTACATGCCTACATTTTTTCCCATTAAAACATGATATGGCAAATATGTATGGTGTAACTTAACCACTTTATCATATGACGTAAAGTTTATGTTAGACGTAATTTTCATCCTCACTTTTGTCGCACACGCCTTGTATGTAAACCCAATATTTTGCGGGCGTATATCTTTTTTCGGTAATGTTACCGTCTGCTTCCCTATAAGCTCAAAGCGAGCTGGATTTGAATGGAAACAATTTCCGAACAAGTTTTGTACCGGGGTTACTGTAGACTGTAGTACTATTTCATAAAAACACTATTTCCCATACAGCAGCTGTATGTCAACTAAGAAATATCATGACACTTTTTTCATTAAAATATTTGTCTTCAAAACGTAACAGATATAAACGCACACCAGGAACTATCTATTTCACATAACACAATTACAATAATGAACCACTTTTAACTCGTACAAGCGTAAACATTTTACGGTCATTTTGACTGTCAATTCTTTTGTGCCTGTAAGTACTCCATATAATGAAAATACCCATTGCTAACTGGGCATACTACCTTATACGCAGGTCAAATGAGGTTCAGGCCTTAAATGTATCTGTCTACTTCCCTAAAGTATACTAGAATGATATGATCATATATATTTAGGTAAGACAAATTATCGGGCCCCTGTGCAAGCTGTACAGTATATAGACATAGAACCAGACGAAGTGGCGAAACTTGCAGCATACCACCGAGAAAATGTTTGCGATTGGTCTGTCAAATATATCCAGTATATTGCTTATATTTTCGTTTTTATGTAACAAAATATTCGTTGTCTATAACTCAAAATTGCCCATTGATATCGGCGAGGCCTGATCAATGACCAGTAAAGATAAAAGAAACAGCTGACGCAATGCGACGTCTCGCGCACACAATCGCAAGTTTAACAGTTCTGTTGAACTGAACTTGAAAAAAAAAATCAGGAATGAGTTTTAAATATTTTTTTTCTGTGCGTGTACATTGTAGTCACGAATTACTGTCATAACGGAACCGACAGGCGGGTACCAAACCAGATCAAATGAGGATAAGATATTGTATATTAGAAACTGTTTATTCTGACAGTCATATCGATTTCAACCATTAAAAAATCGAAAATGAACCAAACCCTCGTATAGTTCAATGAAGGGCCAATACCAATACTATAGTAGGTAAATGTACCCCCTAGCCCCCCCCCCCCCCCCCCCCCCCCCTAGATACCGGGGATGTGGTCTTACAATACCTAACAGTTCTATCATACTTGGCTAGTTCCCTTGCCTGTGTTTACCACGCATCCGTCCGTTGCACCAATCCCAGATTTCTACAGGTATATATAAGTTCATTAGCCGTGATCATGTCTGTTCCTCAAGTAGTTTTTTAAGGAAAGAAAAAAGGACGAATGACTGCTATCACTTTTTAATGTTACATAGAGAAAGTAGTATTTTTAAACATCCACATCTTTGTATAAACTAGGTCGTAATATATTGGCTGCAAAAGTGTCTGTGCTTAGAACATTTAGTGTGCTATAAAACATCCAAGTACACAGAAAGTGACAAATTATTATACTTTTTTTTCTTGTCAATTTAAACGATGAAATAGGCCTGATCAAATATAGCTTGTCTTCACTACTGGTGTTCATAGCTATACATTTCTTAATCCTACGTAAACTGCGCCGTGATCTTAATACTTACCTAAACCGTGTCCGGTGTCCGATTTTGAATTCACCAGGAAACTGACACCTTTCTCCGGTTCATTTATTCTTTGAACTGTTTAAATGAAACAAACATTATCCACCAGTGGTTAATTTGTATCCACGATATCTTCTCTCTCGTCATCACAACGAATCATAATTGAGTAGCGAGGAGACGTGTACAGAGGAATAATCTCGTAAAGAACGCAATGTCTTATACATTCCCTCTCCTACTACCCTTTATCTTAAATACCCTCCCTCCCCCCTGATCCAACACCCAGTTTACCTCGTCTTCTTCCTACCAGACTCTCCCCTCCCGATCCCATCAAATCCCCTCCCCTACTCCAAAATCTACATTTTCCGACCCTCTCCCCTCCTTCCAAATCTCCATCTCCCGACCCCACCAATTCCCCTCCCCTCCTGTACTCTCCTTATTCCCTAATCACCCATCCCTATCCCATCAAATGCCTTTCCCCTCCTGTACTCTCGTTCTTCCCTAATCCCCGAGTCTGACCCCATCAATTCCTCCTCCCCACTCCCAAATCTCCATCTCCCAGCCCCATCTATCTACTCACCTCTCCTGTACTCTCCTCGTTCCATAATTCCCCATTCCGATCCTATCAAATCCCCCCTCCCCTTTCGTTCTTTCTTTCTTCCCTTATCTCCCAGCCGGATCTCATCAAACCCACTCTTTCCTCTACGCTCCGTCTCCCAATCCCCTATCCTGACATTATCTTATGTCCCTTCCCTACTCCCGATCTCTTGACTCCCCATATATATCCCATGTCCTTATTACACAACCCCCCCCCCCCCCCCTCCACACCGGACACTTCCATCCCCATATATTTATATTTTCCCCTCCACCCTGATAGCAACCCCACCCACTTTCTCCAGACTCCTCTTCCTGTGTCTTTATGACGTTTCCTCCCCCCCCCCCCCCCCCCGACTTGAATCCCTATACACCCTCCTCTCCCCTGCCACACCGTCCTCTCCCCTGCCACACCATCCTCTCCTCTGCCACACCCTCCTCTCCCCTGCCACACCATTACCCGAAAACATTTCCTCAACCAAAACCACTCTTCCAACCACCCCCTGCCAATATCCATGTCTAATTCCCTTATCCTACCTTAGCCCCAAATTCCCCCTACCCCTTCCAAGTTTGCCCCTTCCGACCCGCATTATATCCCTTAGTCAAGAGTCAATATGAAAATGAAACTATATGATAAAAATACAATGAATAGAAAAAAGGCACTGAAAATATATCATTCAGTAATAGTCAAGTATATATAATATATAAATGGATGCGTTCATTTATGTATGTTCACAAAATATTAATTATTTATTGAAAAAATATTTCATGATGATTATACAATCCGAAATATACATACCTTTAGTGCGATTACCGGAGTCTACAGCGTACGACAACACTGCCATTTTACTACAGTTGTGTGTGGAGTGATTACATCTCACCTGTACAATGTCAGGTACGGGAATGATCCGTGATCGCATTTAACGCTCTACCTCAATCAACTCACCTGTCCATCAGTCACCGAGTCATGTGACTTCTGCCATGCAGTGTTGCATAACGCCGAGTTCTGATCGGACTATAGCCGCGGACAGTTATATAAATGTTTAACATTAGAAATACAGTTACAAGTATGTGTTATAATTACTCATATAACAGGAAGAATGACGTCGGGGATTCTATATAGATCTATATAGAATACATTGACGTTACAAATAGTGTTGAAATACAGTTCAGGTAATATAAAAAGAAACGTTTTACATTGAACCAAGTAATAAATGTCAAGACAGACATGCATACGGAAAGTATATATAAAACACAATGACATTACAATAAGTGTTAAAACATATTTCAGGTTATTTAAAAAGAAATGGTATCGTGATAACTATCGGGATTTTCGTGATCGATGTCGACTCCTAACAACACAAGGATTCGAGAGATGCAGGTTGATCAGAACTATGGGCAAGATTTATGGTCACCGTCTTTGTCTCATCGAGAAATATTCTGTATCTTTAACTGATATAGAGATTAAACAGCGTTTTTTTTTTTTTAATTTTCATGCCGGTATGAATGAAAAGCGGTTCCATCCATATTGCATGAAGCCCGGTAGGGTTTCATGGTCAATATGGATGTAACCGATTCGCATTCATACCGACATGAAAATTAAAGCAACACCGTTCAACCATATATTTACATTTTTACTATTAAACAATTGTTTAATTCAATATCTTATTTATTGGACAACTGGTTAATCAACTGCGTTTGTTATTACGCTGTCCTTTAAAAGAACAAGGCGGATCAGCCATAATTTGAGTAAAATTGGCGCCAATAATTTACCGTAGTCATTTGAGCGTTTGACGCGGGGGAGTTCTTCATGTTATCCGAAACGGAGACGTACGACTTGTATTGAACAAGACTAATATATTACGTCATAAGTAATTCACGTGAATGGATGTATTCGTACTATATTCATGATGTATTATATGAAAATGGACGGGTTTTTTTAGTATGCTCAGTAGTGTGTTTATTTGTTATGATTGACAATGATACTCGGTTCTCATTTTGAGAACTTGATGTTTACTTGGATGTGACACAGATTTACATAGCGGGTGTCGTCGATGAAGCAGAAGACGCTTACTGTTCCGGAACACCTTATCTTATTATCTTGTACTTTAACAAGGGTCTCCATGTAACTCTTTCCTTTGTTCATATATTGCCCTAGTTTAATTGATTTTGAGTGCGGATTATGATCTTGTTAACGCTTTGGTGTTCTCTATTGGACCAAGTACATGTCATCAACGCACCTTCTTAAGGAAGGTATATATAGAGCACGCTAGCGTAAAATAAGTGCTAAAATATATCAATGTATAATATAAGCAAGTTAGCTATTTTTATCACATTATAGACCCTATCGCCTATATTGTGTTAGCTTGCTGGAAAGACGGGATGGGATGGGTGCTGCTAGGATTGGTTTGGTTTTAGTAGACTTTACATCCTAAGCCTGGTGTTGACCAGGATGACGGGTTTGGGAGGCTGTTGCATATTCGTGTAAGCCTCACCGCGAAAGTGTGGAGCTGATGCCTACTTTATAGTGCTACCACACTGAGGTATACTGCCGAAGTCAACAGAAGTACCCCCAATCCGGTCACATGATACTGATAACGGGTGAACCAGTCGTTCAACTCCGATAATGCTGATAATCAAGTAGGGTGTAGAAACTAATTTTGGATACTTTGGTATGTCTCGGCTAGGGAACAGAACCCAAAACCTTCTTCACAGGGTCAAACGCTAAACTAAAGACCAAACGTGAGGCAGTGTCAAGGTATACATATTGCTAAGGAAATCCGCCATCATGGATCCGTTACTATGGACTAAACAGTAACGCAGAATGTCTTCCTCTTTGTCTTAAATTTGCCGTTTAGTTCTTTCTAACGTGGACTGTTGAACAGTTTCGATGATTTTTTGAGATTTTTTTTTATATTTCTATAGGCTTTTGTTTTCCTACTAAATTGTTTTAGACTTGACCGTTATGACTTTCTTTAAGATCTCAACATCGGTATTTTTAGTCCACATTTTTCAAATATATCTTCAATACTTTCGTGTCTGCTTCCACTTTTGGCACAGACAAGATGGTATCATCATAAAAATTCTATTTGAAAAAAATATGTCACTCTTGATCAATCAAAAAGCTGCGCGAATGGTCTGCCATTTTTATAAACATTTAGGTATCGTTTTGATATGTCACTTCATAAGCCTTTGATGTTTCAGATTTTGCTCGACGTTTCAATAAAATTCGCAAAATGTCCAACATAGCATTATTGCAATAAAAAACATGAATAGGATATATATACGGTTTCAGACACAGATTCATTTAGTTATATTTGGAAGAGTTACAGTTCTTTATTTGTTGCTTTCAACATCTTAATATTCCCGGAAATCTATCTGTTTTGAACCGTTGTTTGAATAACTATTCCCCTTTAACTCAGGAATAAAAATCCTCCTCCAAAAGGAGGAAGTCCTCCTTTTTGATAAGTTTGCTGTAAAGTTAATTTTTTAAATTTCCCATTAAAACCTCTTAAGTTATTTGTTTTCCTCCTTTTTCACAATTGGCTGTTTTCATGTCTGCCTTTGTGTTTCCTCCATATACTGATCTTTAAGTTTCTTACCCATTTGTTAGCTCCCCTAGGGGGCAAGTGATCTTTTGCCATGGTACAGCGTCCACCGTCAATTGAGTCTTTAACTACAAACGACAAGACTTCACAGCCAAAAGGTCCAGGATATTTGTACAGGGTCAGTGGCATGTTTGAATAAAGAGCTACAATGTACCAAAATTGTTGGAATGGGTGGCATTGACACATTTTCAAGGTCGCAGAGGGTCAAATGTTTTAAGCGTTTTCTATTCATTCTTTCCAGTAAGAAATGTTACCTTGGTTATTGTATGTGTGCTAGAACATAATTATGCTAACAGTTGGCTTCCAAGTTTGCAGAAGATTTAAATGTCAATAAATTTTGAGCTGAACTGAATCTCCTGGAACTACTAAGAATCGAGAGACCCAATATGAAAAATGTAGAGAATAAGATTTTTTTCAAAGCCAGGACAGTCATTCGGTGAAAAGAAGTTAATTTCGTATATGCGGTAGGTCTGGGTTCATCCTTGGGCCAGGGATGCAGTATCCAATAGTTAAAAATTGCATTTTTAAATGAGATGGGTGGACTTAAAAGTGTAGCGTTTTTAAAATGTACTTTGTAGCGTTGCTATAGCACTAGTGGTACATATGGAGATATACATAAACTATTAGTTACGAGCTGTATCGTCGTTTTTACGTTTAAACTGTTTCTTTGTCTCAAACAAAATTAAGTAACCGAAGATTACAAAGCTCACCTCAACCCCCTTAAACCTAAGAATGTAAGGAGGATGGAGACTCCGGTACAGATGGAGATTAGTTTTACACAACCAAATTATGTTTTTATGTGAAGTTTAGATGACTAGTACGTTATGTACCCTGTCACCTTCATTAGACTAATGACCAATAGTAAAGCTTCTGCACACAGAAGGCAGGTGTACATTGTGTACGAGTTGGTATCGAGATGAGGGGGTTCACAGATTCTTGCTCATCTACGACCAATTTTTAAACAAAGCGTAGTAGAATCGAGTGATTTCGGTACCATAATATCTCTATTGTTAAACGGGGATATCGAGTAACACGAGTTCCAGATAACGAGGACCGACTGTCTATATTTGGTTTGTTCAGCCAAACCATGAGGACAATTTGCAATCCGCATTACCTGGAGATGCTGACAGTTAAATATGTTTGGTATCCATTTCTTGGTTTCATTGAAAAAGTCGGTTAAACCAATATAGCTAAATAAACGTTTTTGGCCCCGCCCCTCAGCCCCTGGGGGTCAGTTCCACCAATAGTACAATTTTGAATCCTGAGCACCAAGGAATACTTCCTGTCAAATTAGGCTGATTTCCAATCAGTGACTATGGAAAAGATGTCGCTTAAACAAATATAGTAAATAATCCGTTTAGGCCTCGCCCCTTAGCCCCCTGTGGAATCAGTCCCATTATTAGTACCATTTTGAATCCTGGGAACATAAGGATGCTTCTTTGCCAAATTAGGTTGATTTCCAATCAGTGGTTATGGAGAAAAGGTCGCTTCAAAGTTTTGACGGACGCCACGGTATGTCATGAGCCTACCTTGGTCCAGCGCAGCAGTTGTCTTACATTACAAGGTTCATTTTTAGTGAGGGTTGGAATAGATGAGATTGCGAGCCATCTTCGTCTTTTCGTCCCGAGCGATGGATGTTCGTTGGAAAAATGAGTTCTTAAATTCGTCCGTACTTTAAATCTGTCATGGTGGCTGTATGAATGCTTTTCTACGGTGTTGATTGAAGAGAAACAGTTGAACGTAACATTTGCCTGTGTTCTGCTTGAGAAGTTTTGTCACTTCCTGTAAAGCAATTAAATTATCAAGGTGGGGCTATAGTTGCTAATTTATATGTGATAATATGAGGTATAATCATTTATAGAACGGACAAGAAAAAGACTGTAAAGAATATAAAATCAAACCTGACACTGACATTGAATCCGGAATTTATTTTTATCGTAGGGATGGATGGGATACGTGTAAATAAGAAATTAACACAAATACAGGTTTTGTGTTCAAGCCTAATATCTTGTTTCAGCTATTTATTATTTGAAAAATATTAATGTGTCAAGGATTTAGCAAAACAATGAAGATACTTGCAGCTGTATATTGGATTTAATTTTTTGTAGCCGACTTTTTTTATTGTAAACGCGATTTAGGCGAAATACGAACAATTTTGAGCACAAAATTCATGCTTGAGCATGAGAACGGTTATATGATTACGGGCCCAGGTGTTTTTCATCTATTTGAACTTATTCTCTTTACATATTCATACACTTGGTTTGTTCACTGAGAGACTAATCTTGCCATTTTTATTTTGGAAACTGCAGCCTTATAAACCAAATGAGGATCCGAAACAACAGCCATCTGCCAGATACGTTTTCACCATCTAGACGTACTGACTCTATTGTTATCACTTTGATTACAAAATAGATTGACGCTTATTATCGCTTGATATGTGCTACAAAGCAAAAATAGTTTACTTAAAACGAAACACTCTAAAGCTTCGATCGATTTTGAGTTGGGATGATGGTTTTGTTGAAACTTCGGTATTTTCTGACATTTTTAAAGGAAAGAACGATATCGGCTGGTTTTAAATGCCATATAACTGTGGGTAATAATTTGCGAATAACGTCAGACCACAGGCACTTGTGGCCAGGACCGGAGTCAGTGTCTGAAAGTATTTTTTTTTGTGAAATTTAACCGCTTGACGTATCAAGCTGAAATTTGGCAATTATTTTCATTATGGTTTTATATGATTAATAACATAGAAAGAAAATAGGAAAATTCAGTTTATATATTTTATTTTTCAAATTTCGCTATATAATATATATAGATGGTTATTCTCCTGGCCACAAGTGCCTTTGCGTCGGACAACCTACGAACTAGTTTGTGATGAAGCGGTATACCAGAACCTCAGATTATCATTATTATTTAAAGTGCCCTTGTATTTTTAGACATGATAAGTAGATAGATAACTGTCTAGAATAATAGAAGCAAACCAAGTGCGTAAGAGTATGTTAAATTTTCATTATCCAAGAAAATGAATACGTGGGCGATAACTACCGCACACAGCTTAATCAAAGTCTATCACTCAGCGGATATCGCGTTAATTGGCTTTCAATGGGTCTTTAACAGGTCCCGTTTTATCACGCATGTGTATTTCAGTGCGACGACCTCTCACCAATTCTACTTGTTAATTAAAAATCGCACCTGTCGAGATAGGAAATACAAGCTGCATAAAACTAGAACTACAGCCAATGGCTAGCAAATACCCCCGCTCCCCATTCTTTGCAATAAATTCTTTTATAATGTATAGTGACCAGACAACCATCGCAACCAAAATGTCCCTAACATCCCTGTGCAGCTACATTGGAAAAAATCAGAGAATACCAAAGCGTCAACAAAACCATAACCCCAACTCAAAATCGATTTAACTAGGGGCAAAATATGAACAAAGGAAATATTTACATGGAGACCCTCGCAAAAGTGCAAGAAAATAAGACCAGGTGTTTCAGAAGAGTAAACGTCTTCTGCTTCTTCGACGACACCCACCATGTAAATGGTCACATCCAAGTAAACACCAATCCTCAAAACGAGAACCGAATATTTCTCGATGAGATCAAGATGGCGACCATAAAACCTGCCCATATTCTTCATCAACGTGCATCTCTCCAATCCCTGCGCCGTAAGTTTGTTCCTCAGCAGCCGACATCTAATCATTAAAAATCTCGATATTTAGAGCAAGCCCTAGAAAAACGAATCAACTGCGACATGAAAACACCACTGGATGGAGACGCAGGGATGTAACTATCAAGAAAGGGGAATTGGTTCGGTGGTTTAGGAGTTGCGTGGGCAAAATTATAAACTGGTAACCATTTCATCCTACTTTTCTTTTACAAAAATCTTGCATATCTTGATTCTAACACATAGTCCTTAAAATTCGTGTGGTTCAGTCGAAATCGATTCATTAGTTTAGGAGGAGTTGCCCTTATCAAGTTTTCCACAAGAACTTGAGTATTGTGACCTGATTAACATGGCACCAAAATTTCGGCAGAAAACAAAAACCTGCATGCACATTTACACACATCTTCGCTAGCCAAGGGTTACGATCCGCACACTCATCTTCACCCTTGGCATATATATAGACCACATTTCGTAAATCCCGCGACGAGAATTTTCATTGGATGCAGCTAGGTCTAGCTGCGTCCAATCAGAGCTTAACTTACATTTGATCACGCGCTCTTCTCATGGGACAGAAAAAAATGTAAACAAACATGGCACAGTGTAGACTGTGTCATGGATCTTTACCAGTAAAACAGAGAAGAACAATCTTCAACGACACATTTACGATAAGGACTCAGTGCGTGGATCGCCGTTTCCTGATGCTGTCTAATTTGATCAAGCTTGAATTTTTTCATAGATCAACCGAATGAGATGTTCTCCCATGTTTACATTCACTGCTGAAGCCGTTTTGTTACACGCATTTTGATTGGTCGGTGATTACGTGATTCAAAGGGACACAACGCACACCGACCGCTAGGTGGCAGTCCCGGGAGCTTTCAATTTTGCCATGATATATTCCAGGGGTGTAAATTACATAGGTGATCGTAACCCCTGGATATCGAGGATGATTTACACATGGTCCCGTACATTCCTGTGTAGTGTCACTGGAATAGATTCATGGTTTTTCGAGTTGTCCTGATAGAATCCCCCCCCCCCACCGGGTTATAATAACTCAACACTAATAAAACGTTTTAGATATATCATTTATTTTAATAAATATGCTATTGCTGAGCAAATATTTTTTACATATATACTTCATAAATTATCTATATATTAGTAACATTATGAAAGAATGTACAAAAATTCATTAAGATTACATTCACAGTGAAATAAATGACGCGGGTCTGAAGGAGAAACAGTATTTAAAACGACGGTTTGTAAAATAACATATAAGTGACTTAAGTTAATATCGTTCTATATACATGTATCAACATGCCTTATAGAGCGATATGAAAAACGAAGTGGTGCGCCTTTTCTGAGTCCAGCGCTCAAGAATATGTGAAATTTAATTCAAATAAAAACTTGAAAATTAAATGTTTTACAATGTTAATTTTCTAAACTCTTGAAAACATAAATTATACACGAACAGCGTTATAGCTATAAAATCTAAATAATATGAATAATACATATACCTTGACAACTGATATTACCAGAAACATAAACAATGGCACCAAACGGAGCACCACACGTCAAAAACAGTATACCATTGTAAAGAATGAGAATTTTGTAATGCAATTCCATTCTTGGCCAAGTGGTATACATATACATCACTCATTAGGTACAGAAAATACATAAATATCGAGATAATCAGAGTTAAACAAGGCACGTTACCAAGTAAATATAAAGTTTATTTTGATTTAAATAAATTATTATGTTAAAGTGACTTAGTATTGTGGACGAAGTGGTATAGTATCTAAAAATTGTGGACGGAATAGTATAGTATATAAATATTTTGGATGGAGTGGTATAGTATCTAAGTATTGTGGACGGAATAGTATAGTATCTAAATATTTTGGATGGAGTGGTATAGTATCTAAGTATTGTGGAAGGAATAGTATAGTATCTAAATATTTAGGATGGAGAGGAATATTATCCAAGTATTGTGGAAGGAATAGTATAGTATCTAAATATTTTGGATGGAGTGGAATAGTATCTAAGAAATGTGGACGGAATAGTATAGTATCTAAATATTTTGGTGTGGAGTGGAATAGTATCTACGTATTGTGGACAGAATAGTATAGTATCTAAATATTTTGGATGGAGTGGAATAGTATCTACGTATTGTGGACGGAATAGTATAGTATCTAAATATTTATATTGATCTAAGAAATGAGGACGGAATAGTATAGTATCTAAATATTTATATTTATCTAAGTAATGTGGACGGAATAGTATAGTATCTAAATATTTATATTTATCTAAGTAATGTGGACGGAATAGTATAGTATCTAAATATTTATATTTATCTAAGTAATGTGGACGGAATAGTATAGTATCTAAATATTTATATTTATCTAAGTAATGTGGACGGAGTTGTGTATCCAAGTCGTGCAAAACTTATTGAAGACTTTACTTCGTTCCTAAATCAACATATCACAGAATGTGCTTGGAATGACATATGTTTGTGAAATCACAGACAAAAACATATTCTATGTACAAATCACAGACGTAATAATATAAAATAATATACAATAAAATAGGTAACATAATCACAGTAGTTGTATCACACTCTAGGCATGTGCGTATAATTATATACTCCATAACGTTAACTCTTTACAATGCTGTAGTATATCAATTAGATCAGATATTAAAATCAATTGATTCATTATCGATGAATACTTTGATGTTAAGTATATGGTGAATCAGAGTTATACAATAGTTCTCCTCTTCAGGATCAACAACCTAGACGTAAAACAGGCCAGCTTCACCATGAATAGTTGCATCGCATGATATAACAACGGGATGGCTTATGCATGAAATAGGCATATCTTAGTTCTATACTGACATATATATATATAAACTTTGTTTTATAAAATGTGATTAAATGATACACTGCTATGGAAAGCCTGCTACCCACAGGCCAATACTGCTTGTAATGAACGGATGACGGTTAGCACACTCAATACTGTTTCTGGTGGGTCGCGACTGATTCCTGAGAGCTATGGCGGGGGTCACGTGCTCGACTTAGACTTCCATTTCAAGGATCTTGCTGTACCTGAAATATCGAAGAGTTCCGGATGAGTAATACTAAAAACCCTAATAAATATCATCAGCGCTCCGGAGTGATACTATCAAGCACTACTCGATCATCGTAATGCCGAAGATAATTACTACACTAGTCAATTAAAAATTATCAAACCAGTATTACAAATCAATGAACATTATTTGATACGTTATGTATATGTAAATATCAGCATTTACAAGTATGTATAAGTAAATATCAGCATTAAATGGTATGGAAATTATTTATTTTGCGATAAGAAACATGATAAACTAGAAAACATAAAAATGCCGAAGCACACGCTTTTTCACTACTGTCATCCAATCACCCTTACATTGTAATATAGGGATAAGTTACCTGTAAAACATCATTTAAATCGACTGTGTTGATGATAAATAGCACACAGATAAATAAAAGATATTCAAACAGGTGCCAATGTTGGTACAATTAATAAAAAGATGGCCGTATTGTCACAACATAGATGTAGATAAATGCTACAACAGAATACTTACCTAGGTATACTAAAATATAACAACTAAAGACGTCAACTAACTTTGTGTACTCCTAACCACTAGCTAAGTACTACATAATCCTAACCGGATTGACGGAAAAGATTATCTATTCGAAATTTAAAAAGAATGAAAAAATGGCTATTCTAAAGTGAACCGACATCAATTTTGTGCCACACAAAAACCATTTGATATCTATCTCCTTCTAATAAAATCTACAGATTTTGAAAACCTATACCAGTGTACTCTTATCTTTTGTTAAGTCTTCCTTTCGGTGCGGACGCTTGCATGACAAAACTGGTGGAAACCTATAAGGAAAGTCTAGCAATAAGCAGCGATTGAAAGCATTCGATAAACAACTTATTTTGGTTTAATTCAGCATTTCAGGCGAAAAACATTAGTTTGAAAATAGCCCGAATGCCCAGAAATCAACCTGTCTACTAAACTGCAATGTAAGCTAGTGTTAACATCACCTTGCTTAGCTTCCACAGCTTTCGGTTGTTAACAAAAAACTATTTAGTACTATGTTCACAGAACAAAAACTTGTGTTGATAAATCAAATATGTTAACAGTCGATAAGAGAATGTCTCTCATATCAACACTTACGTGTCCATGTTCTTAATTCCCATTTATTAACTTATCTACATCAAAACGTAAGCTGCACTTTCCGTCTTTTAATTCAAAGAATTAATATTTTCGCACAGATTAAACAAACACAGAACATTTGACAAAAATCGTTAGTAATCAGCAAACAAATGTTTTAATTTGAAAGTAAATCAACAACCAAAATAAAACAATCCAAAAGTTTATAAAATAACCATCCAAAAACACACAAACCAAAGGATTATAAAATAACCACCCAACAACACACAAACCAAAGGATTATAAAATTGCGAAACACACCAAAACCCGCATGCGTAGCATTCTATTATTATTTATGTTATTTAGTTCAAGTAATAAGGAGTCCGCATAATATCATGTACTTCTAGTATAGATTTTCCATAAAAAATGTCTACATCATAGCTCATTCATATACGATGAAATAGCTTAAGATGCTTGTCTGTTGTTCTTCGTTGTGCTTAATCATAAGAATATGATTCAAAAGAATGAAGGGGATACCAGGCTTTAACGTAGGATCTTTACCAAGAATTCGTTGTTCAAATTGTTCATTATGTGTTACTATGCTGAAGCATGTGACAAGCAAGGTGTACAAACAGTTTCTCTGTCTGTGAAAATAAGACCAATTCAATTTTTCACTGTGCCTGTGTGGTATCTCTTTATAAACATTCGTAAATTAAAACAAGAAGCGTTGACCCCCCACACCCCCCTTCCACCCTTTTCACCAAGCATTAGCCTCACATTATCAATATAGTAACGTGAACATGTTTTGAACAACGAAATCAAATCGTGAAAATAAAGTCAATGTGAGTGGAGTGTCCTTAATTCTCCTAAAACGACCAGGTGCGAATGGATTTGATGATAAAAATAGCCATGCCATATCTAAAATATTGTGTTTAGTTACATGCCTCCAACGCAACTGCCAGGCCAGTCATACCATGACGTCACATATATTTAGTTTGAACAAGCAAACGTCTAGAAGATGAATAATGATGTTATTCTACTTCTTTGTTATAGAAAAAAACGTTGGATATAGCAACCGATGAGTTCTTTGTTCATATAAAACATTGAAAAACAAGGTGAATATGAATCGTTAATATATAGTAATGAATGGATGGAAATATAAGTGATACCCGATAGTGGGCTATGATAGTGAGTGTAGGTGACAATGGCTTGTGTAACAAGTGATAACGAGCACTGGCACAGAAAAGAAGGCGCAGTGATTTATAGGAAATATCAATATCTTATAATAATAATTTGAGGTGCGTATAAACCTATAGGTCGCCTCAAAGCGGTTCAGAAATTTCGAACGTTTTCGAATAAAGAATTAGAAATTAATTCGTTTGCATATACTGGTATATTTTCTTTTCCATTCAAATAAACATGTCCGAGATTAGTCTGCACCTAGCAATCAGTGATGACCGAATGAAGCGAATATTGTGAAGATTGTTGTGTCTTCTTCAAAATCTGATTTAATGCTGTCGATACCGAGATGTTCTCGGATGCCCTAGACTAGGAAAGAACGTCCCTGTATGTGTAACTTTGATGACGATACGACTAGACAAGGAAAGAACGTCCCTGTATGTGTAACTTTGTTGACGATACGACTAGACAAGGAAAGAACGTCCCTGTATGTGTAACTTTGTTGACGATACGACTAGACAAGGAAAGAACGTCCCTGTATGTGTAACTTTGTTGACGATACGACTAGACAAGGAAAGAACGTCCCTGTATGTGTAACTTTGTTGACGATACGACTAGACAAGGAAAGAACGTCCCTGTATGTGTAACTTTGTTGACGATACGACTAGACAAGGAAAGAACGTCCCTGTATGTGTAACTTTGTTGACGATACGACTAGACTAGCCTTTAATACAACGGACCAGTGTTCTCAGAGTGATGCCTTAACTCAGTATTGAAGTAAATCGCCCGGATGTATAACAGTTCTATTTACTGGCGCTTCCATTGAAATGATTCCACGGTCATCTTTATTGCAGAAGTAATTCCGCCATTGAGCTGTTAACGTCTGGAACTAACTGTAAACTAACACAATGCAAGTATGCGTATAAGATGTGTATTCCTGAGAGCTTAACTTTTGGTTTTCGAAGGTGCAAAAGTTATAAAGCCAAAAGCAAACTGTGCTACAGATAATGGTAGCTACATGTCAGCTACCTTAAATAGACATCTCACATTAGTATCAGAGCATGGGGAGCACGGACCCGGTAACATAGCATTCCAAACGGTAGCATCGTTCTTACAACAGACAACCCGGGACTCCATTACAGGGAGTGATGGGTGATACAAAGGATCTCAAAAAGATCCCAGTGCCCATCATTAAAAGATCTTGGATTGATAAATAACCGTCTTTTTTTCTTCTCTCTTATCTGTGGCATGGATTATCATGCCAACAGCAAATATCCTTGTTAAGCTTTTGATTAAAGAAGTGTTTAAAATTCTACTTCTAAACTGAAACGATTAAGAAATGATTTGGGTCAAATTTAACTACGTACCATTAACGGTTATTTACGCAATATGAAAAAAATGTAAACTTTTTTCATCTAGCACCTAGACAGGAAAATACTCGAGAGAAATTATCCATTACCTTCTACAAAATAGTGATAACAAACATAATTAGTCAAATCAAGTTTGCTTCCTTGGATCTGACCTAGATCTACATGGTGGATGTCGTCGATGAAGCATAATACGCTTACTCTTCCAGAACACCTGGTCTTATTCTTTTGTAGTTTTTCAATATACATGTATATGAACGCACGTAAGATCAATGGCGATAAGATAAGTGAACAGTTAACGTATGATGGTGGACGGGGTTATAAAGATTAAACTAAATAATAAGGAATGGTTAGTACAACATCTACACGACAGTTACCATTATAAAGGAATATCGGCATTTTATGACGCAAATATAGAGAGAAAAGAGGAAACATAATGTAATGCAAGCTTTATAGTTATAAATGATAATAAAGGTTGTATCATGACTTTGTGATGAATAAACCGAATATATAAAACTATTTTTAGTTTTAGAAATGTACATTGCTTAATAAGCATAGTTATAGGAAATACCAGATTTGTTAAATTGGATATCCAGAATTTGAAATTATGACATTTTGTGAATGACAGGAGATAATGATGTAAGAGTGAAAAGGTGAGAGGAATATTGTGATAAAACAGGAATGTACAGAAAAGCACTCGGAATTGATTGTGCGAACAAAGAACTAGACACTAAGGTGCTTTTTATGGAGATGAACAGAGACGATCTCATCGATTGCTGTATCCAACATCAGCAATAATAAATGGGTTATACTTGTAAAAAAAATATATACTAAAACAGAGACTTACAAATGATGATTCCCCAATTTAATGCAAACCCATAAGTTATTGCCCAAGTTTTTTGCCCCGTTCTAAAGTAAGAGATTTGGCTGGAGTCTTGGAGGCAGTGGAACTTGGAGGGCCGGTCTTCAGGAGGTCGGCTATGATCTTACTTGTTAATTTCGGTGGGTTGACCGACAGAAGCGATTTAGGGTGTGTGGAACGTCTGAAAATGGAGAGAAGAACATCATAAATATTAAAGAATAGGAGAAACAGAAATCAAGTTCAATACAGAGAAGAGATAAGGTGATGACTCAACTTAAAATATAACATCCATAGCTACGGTTAATTTTACTTTAAGACAATTACATTGCAGGAACCATCATTTTTGAAATGAATGTTTTTGTGCAATAGCTTGTGGAATTCTATGCATTTGAAAGAATCCCAGTGCCTGATTCCAATACGAAATCTGAAATTGAAATCAACGTTTTTGTCTGGAAAAGGTACTTTTCGTTCCTTTAAAATTGTTTATGTTCTGAACTTATCTACAAGTATTACAAACTTGAGCTGGAGGATCACCTATACCGTGCCAAACAATGCTTACGAATAAAGTATAAAAAACAATAAAATAATGAAACGGTTTAACATGTTCGAAATAAATTGAAATTCATTTCAAATTCCTTTCTAACCACATTAATACCATTCCGAAACTCTGAATTCGATAAAAGCTAGATTAATTAACACCATACTCAAATCGCCAACACGCAAATGCTTTCACCGATGAAAAGTTAATAAATTGTTGAATGCACATCTCTAAATTTTAATTTAATATTTTACAACACAACGAAGCAAAACGCAAAGTATTATTTTATTAAGCAATCTCATTTTCATCATTCAAACACCCCATGCACTGAGTGCATCAAAATAAAATCATCCCAGTCATTCAAATCATGCAACTGGTTTACATACTTTCTATTCTGCATTTTATATACAATTAAAGCACCGGTTAAATCTTGGCAAGACATACTATGCTTAAACTCGAATTAGACATTAAGAACTATATATTTTAGATAAACAAACATGCATTTACAATTTCCTGAAAAAAAGAAAGCGTGATACTGAATGCAGAACCACGCAACATAGATAACTCTTTCGGCAATGCATCCAGCAAATCAATGAAGCTTCACAATTGTCTGTAGAGAGACATGTGGAAGTGTGTGTTCAATACAGGACAGAAAGGCGAAGGTTCATTTCCAGTGTAAATCCATACCCCATATACTACACAGAAGCAGAAGGAAATAAATACATATTTGCTATAGAGGATATATATATATGTATGCAATTGCTACCTACGGGAAATATATATGTGGCAAGACTTGCTACAGATTAATTAAGAAATATAATATGGCAAGGGAAAAACTATTTGTATTACAATCAGCACTCGGCCAGCTTGTTAGCCTACATAGCAGATAGTACTACTACTAAAGTGATAACAGGCAATAGTGTTTGCGCTGAAATACAAAACGTATCAAGGTACAAATGTTAGTATTCCTTCACCTGAAATAGATTCAGAACGCTCAAACATATTGAGCAGAAAGTTTATTATTAATAAGTGACTACGAGATCCTTTTCAAATTCTGGTTTAATTGGTTTGTACACTAAGTGACGTCTAACGAGATTGACTTGCGATTTCGTTCTGATGCTTAGATATTGAATCAGATGCTTATTTTGACAAAAACAATTAACGCATAATGACAAAAACTATTAGGTCATAACCTTAATACGATGTTGCCAAACTGGAATGTTAAATCAATATACATCAAAAGAGAATCTTAATCTATTACTAAATTTAAAAGGTGCAGCATATGTTTATGTTACGTTATCTTAAACGCTGTGTTATTATATCATTTGAATAAAATACAAATCAATGTCCGCTGAACATCGTAAAATCACAGGTCCGTATTTTGACAGTGTCATGGAGAAGAGATTAAGGGTAAGTCACAGCCAGAACAAAAACATACAATGTGAATAGCGGCAGTCACCATGCAGTCTAGAATTAGTGTTTACTGAACCTAAGCGGCTAAGCCATAACATCTAGAGTGTCAAGTTTTTATTTGACAATCGCAACACGCAAAACTTTCAAAATATTATTTTCAAAAAAACAAAATCAAGATTTTCTTCTCCTTTCTTACGTATGAATAAATCCTTAACATGTATATTTTTGTCGAACACTCCTTAAAACAAAATACAACCACAACGTTGAACGGATCTAAAACATTTAACATAACGGGGCAAAGTAACAAATTACTCAACGGTGATATCGTGAATTATAGAACATGATTTTCCGGAACACCTGGTTTTATTCTCTTGTAATTTTACAATGGTCTGCGTGTAAATATCCCTTTGTTCATATTTTGCGCCTGGTTTAAACGATTTTGAATTCGGATTATGGTTTTGTTGACACTTCGGTGTTCTGATTTATTGTTACCCTTATTACGTATTTGTATCCGTTGATAAGACAGAAGGTCACGGTTTCCAAAAAATAATTCAGACCATAAACTCTAATCTGTCAATCAATTACGGCACTAACGAACAACAAAGTGTAACATAGATTGGTAACCTTTTATTGATTAATTTATGCAACATTTTAATTACATATTTTGATTCAATGTTTCAGGAATAAATCTAAAGTATAGTCATATTACTAAATTATGAAAAAAATATATTAATGTGGGAGTATAAACCACATAGCTATGTCGTCGAGAGGCGAACTAGTCTCTAGTAGAAATACAAATGCTACGTTTACAAGAATATATATGTTTCTGTTGGGTATTTAGATATGTGAGGTTGAGGACTGTTAGGGGTCGTTGTTAAGCGTTAGTCAGAAGGAGTCATATTACGCGTCAGATATTGACTGGGTAATCGCTCAGTGGCAGTTTTATAAAATATATGTTCCTATACTATGGTGGTTATTTATTTGAGATATATTTTGGGATCTGCGTAAATATAGTTAACTGTGCTTCTACACATTTCTAAGTTAAATTTTACTTTACTTCAACTCACTACGAAATTATTCCATACAAAGCTTTTTACAAGCACTACGAGACGAATGGAACCATAAAAAAAATTAAGGCTTAATTGAAAGCGTGGATGCTTCCTATTTCTATATTACATTATATTTATGCTATACTCATTATTGTCCAAATATCGTTATCGGATACAAATTATTTTAAGTCTTTTCCTCAAAAAGTACTTCAATTTTGCTGAAATTGCAAAAAGCCAATCAACTTCAAAGTTGTATTAGATATATGATGCCAAATATATATCATAATCAACCATGCCATGGATAGAGACGTGTATCATCTTCAGATGAGATAAGTTTAAACAAAGTCTAAATAATGATTTATATTAAACGTATTTCCGCTCTTTTCCGATTCTCACGAAATATATTTATGTTCTCTAGCAAACACTTGATATAGACAAAATAGCCGTTTTAAATATGTGTCAAGTGTTACAGAAAGACACTGGAATTTCATTTCACTTAAATTTTATACCTATTAAACATGTTTCAAAGAAAACTAATTCTATCTATAAGAAAAATTGGTTAAGTAGAATTTGTATATTATACCAGTACTGGTACGTCAATAGGCTATTCAGTCACCTGCTATCAGAGTACATTTATAGTTGAAATTCTCGCTTCAATTATTTTAGAAGTTGCACCCTCTACAGCTGATTTTATCAATATTCTAAATACGTTACAACAGGTAATTTGAAAATCACCTCATATATCAACTAGCCTAATGAACGGTGAAAAACGAAAATACTCATAAAATGATGATTCGATTCTGATTCGTTTGAGCGTGTAGAAACACAGTAACTTGAGGCTGGGAAGGAGAAAGAAAGGAGAAGTTCTTGTTTGTTATATGTAGAGGAGGAACGTGAGATACCTACATCTTACCTCCCGGGCGTGCTTGCCCAGAAGCTCCACGCTGTCTGCGCAGTGTCACAAGGAATAACAAATGTGATCTATAGCAACTGTAGAGGAACGAATACAGACCACAGTTAGCGGGTTAACTCAACAGGGTAGCATGTCTCTGGGGCACAATAACCGGGAACAAAACAATTCACGCGTGTATCATATTCCAACCATGCACCCCATATGAATAATCTATAATTAATTATTATTATAGAATAATAAAATGTTATCGCGACAGAATAGCGGTTTCCATACAGTTACAATACCATGTATAGGGTACAAATGACACTATCAATATGAATAAATCACTCAAACAATTTTCGCAAACTTGCAATATATTAATATATATTTGTGAATAGAAATGTGCAGTTATTTTGGTTATAAATCACCAGTGTCTGTCCTACGTTCTGGTTAGAATGTTAGATCTACACTGAAGTGAATAAATATATGTTATTAAATGGAATATCAATACAGCCAAACTTCGTTTTTAAGGATAAGGGATATATGTAGCAGAGACAATAAGAAACTTCCACGTCCTAACAACGAGGTTTTACTGTATTGTTTTACGGTAAGTGACCTAAAATAATACATACAGTGCATTTTTGGTTTGGGTTATTCCATCAATTCTTGCAACAAACTTTTTTTTTAAATCTGTATAAATTTTGGACTGTACAAGTGTTTATACAATATTGGGTGCATGGTTGACTGCTTTGGGACACGGAGATGTTTATTAGTTCATTAATTGAGAGGATGCAATGTTACAGAAAGATGTATGCTGTTGAATAACATGTTTAAATAGGATGCAAGACTGGCTATCAGGCCGAAACCATTTTGCAAAAGATATATAGAAAATTTTATTAAAGCATCTTAATGAGCATTTTTGCAGAGTCAACTGTACAGTATTGTCCTACAACTTACCTTGATTTTGAAGAAGTTTATTTGTGAAAATATTATCATACAAAATATTGAAAATATCTTATTTGCATGAATTTTCAAATGCAAAAAAATACTATTTAATCTATACAAGGTTAAAATACGAAAACATAATGAAATAAAAACACTACACTAGATAAAATCAAATTCTAGCAGGAGGTTCACAATCATCACACCATGCTAAATATACTGAAGGTAAACTATTGCAACGTAAAACGACGCCATATAATGTAGCATGTTTATCTTTCTAGACGATTTCTGAATCTAAAACTAAAGAAAACTCGTTTATTATTACAATACAATGTCTACATTTCACACAGGCATAAATATAAAAGGAAACATTTTAGAATGCCAGAAATTTTAGAATTACTGCGGGCACACTAGACTGTGGCGAAACAGTTTGTTACGAGCTGTGTGCTACGTGTCAAAAGCCGAGTCAGGGATGGATTCACGATTGGAAAGGAAATGGCAACGGGTATCACTGTATATATATATATTACAAGTAAGGGTGATGTGATGACAAGATGTGTGCAGTGTAAATATACATATATACACACATATAACCCAACACTTCTTATTGGCGATTCCAACAAACCACACAATCAGCACACTTACTTTTTGATAAGGGCGTTGATGTCGTCTTGTTCCTGTGTATCGAGATCATCCTCGTCTATAGGCAGGTCTCCCTCCGGTAAGAAATCGTCCACATCACCCACACTCTGTCGGTCCCTCCTTTTTTTGATTTTCTTGCGACTTTGACCTTGATCGTTGTGTTCACTTTGATCAAGGTCGGTAGACAAACTGACAGAACTACTCGGAGATAAAGGTTCGTCCCCTTTTGGGGAATTGACCGTGAACGTAGGAAGAGTTGGGGAGGTTGCAAAACCAACGCCAGGTGAACTGGCCACATCCTTTGAAGTATCGGAAGAGCGACTCACCTCATCAGAGGATTTAGGAGCTGCCGGTCCGAAGCTACGGCCCCTCGTTACAAGTCCCATTTTACTGCTCGGCGATAATGACAGGGGTTTGATTTTTCGCTCTGGGAAGGGGCTCTCACTGTGGCTTCGGTACTTCGAAATCAGAGACTGGAGGCGGTCGCCTCCCTTGTCCCCTGGCCCAGTACTAGAGCTCCTTTGTGGCTCTACATAGAAAATATTAAAATAACTTCAGTTGTAGAATATATGTAGAGCGTGATTTATCATTTCTATACCGAACATATTGGTTGGGTATATAGTAGGCACAGGATGTTTACAAGGGTTTGATAATGCATTCGGAAGATGATAGAAGAACAGGACACATTTCTTATTTTTGTTACTCTATCCACTTAAGTATATGCTTTGTGGTACAGTATTGCATTCAGACAACCATCTCTTTATTTGGTACATATTACAAGCCAGCACAGGTAAAAATCACATAACTTGTCGTGTCTATACCGTATTTGCTCAGAACAGGAACACAAATATATTTTGATTCTTTTTTACATGAAGATTACTGCATATTATCAAATAAGCAACACGCATGGATCCCTTTGATGAACAATGGCTTGTTAATTGACTTAAACATGAACGATTTTCTCTTTTTAAATGAAACTTTATCTACAGTGACGTTGTTAATAGTATGTAAAAATTTAAAAAAAAACAATGATAATAAAAGCATGCATATTTAATTATATATGTCCTGCATATTTCAGCTTTCATAATTGCAGAACTGCACATTACAAATGACCATACATTTTCTTCTGTTTAGGAAGATGATAAGCTTTCAACATCAAAACAGGAAAGACATAATCGGAAGTAGAGCAGTAGGAAAGTTATCGCCACCCACTAAAATTACACTCGTCCATCGTATTAAGAAACGAATGACAGTAAGTATGAATCTGTATGACACAAACTGAACAAGTTAAGTCAATTTAATACCATTTAAATATTGTTTTCAATTAGATTTCCTAGTGTTGTGATAAATCTCGTAAAAATAGCAGTATTATCAGTGTAGTGCAATTCATGTTTTGAGCAAACAAGGAATAACATAATTGTTTCAGCGTTTGGCATACAATAGTATATGTTCATGCTATGTAAGAAAATAAAATTTTAAAAAAGTGTTCAACTTCTTGTTCAAAGGAAAACAAGATTTAATGTTATATTTCCAACTGCTTTGCAGAAAAATAGAAAGTGAAAAGAATAGACTACTGTATACAAGAATATTTTTATATCATGATATTTAAACAGTTAAACGAAAATTTGTCATATAAAGAAGGTTTACACTGCCCTGTTATGAAGCAGTGGGACTTCGATTTGTTTGTTTGTTTGCTTTTTGTTTTTCACTTGCTGGATTTCCAAAATAAGTTATGAAATTTCTGGATGAATGAAACATAAATTGCTTCTTAAACGAAATTATAATTTGAAGAGCTTTCATATTCATTTGAATCCAGAATGGTGAGATTTCTGGATTGTATGTTACGCCCTGTCATATTTCATTTGTATACGAAATCAATATCACAAAAGGAATGAAACACCTCGGTATACAGTAGCCCAAACAATGAAGTGGTCGAACTGATGGTGTGATCATTCTGTTTGGACTAGCATTAGATTAAATAGCAGTCCTTTAAATTTCAGGATATATATAAATATTGAAAATATGTAACGAAACAAAAATACATGTATGTTAACTTCATGATAAGTGATCAATTAAATTTCCTCTACATAGTATCACCCGAAATTTCGATCTTCTGACAATCACATTTAAATACTCGATTTCAACATCGAAAATCACGTGTTTTTAAATATGTAGTCAATTTGTACTTTTGATTTAAAATTGGTGCATAATGACATAATGAGGCATTAGGGCTGATGTCTTGAAAAACCAGTTCAACGGCTTTCAGCACTGGTCTCTTTGGCGACCAAACTTTCCAATGAAATGTGGTGTGAAGGTCATTCGTATACATTTACCTATGTCTGTGTCGCTCTTTCTTTTTCCTTTTTGAAATTTAAATTTTTTTAATTGATATTATTTAATGCATTCCATTTCCGCACGATTAAAATGTCTATATAAACTTTAAAATGACGTGTCATTTCATAGCATCAAGTTTGATCACAGAAGAAACTGACATGTTATAATGTTTTAAACTATTTTAACGTGTAATATATAAATTATGACATTTTAACAATCAAGGTATTATGTTCAAATAACATATGATTTTCGACATAAACTTGGGCTTTTTAATACAATTCATTAGGAGGAAGTTGAAATTAACGGTGTCTAAACAATCTACTAGAGGGCGTGTTAAACGTTAACCGAGTTTCTGACAAATCGCAAACAGAATGAAAACCATCACAAATGAATTATCTTTGTATGGTGAGCAATGATACCCCATACGTAGATGTCAATATTTCTTTTCTCATGTACTGCTTATAAGTTAGTGCTTATACTATCAATTTAGTGGCCACCTTTATAATTTCAACCAGAACCTCAACCAAAACGTAATATTTCATGAAATGAAAAATATATTCACCTAAACAATTAAGTGAAGTGTTGCATTTGCATATATAACTACAAATGGCTTTAATGTTGGTTTTTTTTTGCTAGAGAAAATACCTTGTGATTAAAGCGAGCAAATGGTGAAGTAATATTGACAATATATATGTACCTAATATAGATAATGATAGCAAACTACAAAATAAAGAACCAAAAACACACAACATTGAAAATATTACATACCACGGAAACTAAATACACTGTAATAAACCAGGATTGGTATTAATCATGGACATGAAATGATGTCGTAGTGATTATAATGGACATGAAGACATTAATAAGTAGAACCAAACAGTCGAAACTCAACGTTCACAGCAGAGTCAGCCATGATGCAGGTTATGATGAAAGTAATCTTGTTGTCAGCATGCGGCAAAAGCAATGACCTTATTTAGTATGATAGAAAAAAAAAGAAATGAAAGATTTTCAGAAAGTTTCAGGATATTGATTAAATGTCCCAAGATCCAAAAAGAATCTATTCTAAGAAGTATTTGAAAAACTATATAATTTATTTAAAACATAAAAATGGAATAAGCTTATATCGTAACAATTTGAATTGAGATGTGTGTATCTCTTATAATAAGTCAAATCAAAAATGAAATTTCTGTAACTCTTATCTTCTTTAAAAATTAACTTATTCTATCAAAATAATTGTTTGACCTCTTCGATTCAATAATTTTTCGTAAGTTCAAGCTGCACTTCAAACTACAGGCAATTTTCAATGGGTAGCATTCAGACACGCTGAGCCAACACTGTATAGCGGCAGGTTAGCGTGGTACTTACTAGTTCCCAGAAACTTTGTACCATAGAGCCCAGGTGTGACCGAGATACCTGGGTCAGCACCCTTAGCATCTTTATCAGAAGCTGGTGTGCACAATAATTTCGTAAATGAACCTTCAGGTTTAATATGTGGCTGCAAAAAGGAATTTTGAAACTACATTACTTGTACTTTTAAACAAACTCTAGAGCTAAAAAAGTTATTTTGAAACTACATTACGGAATGTACTTTTCAACAAATTCTTGAGCTAAAAAAGTTATTTTGAAACTACATTGCGGAATGTTTTAAAACAAATTCTTTAGCTAAACACACTTTAAATGTTGTTCATCATTATGTGATATTAACATATATTGTTTCGAATCATCCATTCAATTAAAAAAAGGTTTTTTAAATTTTAATTTTAATCTTACATAAAATTCGTTAGAAAAAAATCCTTGTATTTCACATTAAAATCAACATTTACCTTAGGGCTACGGGGTGTCAAATCTTCGTCTACCAACACAGGGAAATAAGTCATTGCATATATCAATATCCTATGAAAATGTACATACTCGAACAAAACATGATGTAATATGCATGATTCAGGAATGGACAAAACGATGAGCAAAAGCTTGAAAGCAGCTGATTCACATTGACTCATTAAAAATAATTCCTTTATACCATTATTATAACTTTATACCATTATTATAACTTTATACCATTATTAAAACTTCAGATCAAAACATGATATCAATATTTAAATGAATAACACACTTTGGTTTGTAAATTTATTTCAACAATACTTTAATCAAAATTGTATTCTGTTTAAAGGAGAAGCAAGTCTTCAAACAAACGAACCATATTTGAAATATCTTCCTGAAAAGGAAAGCTATAAAAAGTAATTAAGATACAGAAGGCATAAATAAAACACAAGTAGGTATAGAGAAAGGCAGACATGAATCATAGGCTCTGAAACAAAAAAAAAGTGAAAACAAAGAAACCATAGCCAGTTAAACAGAGGAGGTGTCATTAAGAGCCATAGTGAAAATATCAACTAATTGACTGTATTAAAATCATTATACCCTAAAGACACACTGAACCCTTCCAATCCAAAGGTTTAAATAGTCCATTATCAGAAATGTGAGGGCGAATGATTGAAGTAACAAACCGGTCAAAAGACACAATACAGAGGTATTTTATCCATGGACAGAAAACATTACCAGAGAAAGAGTGACATCGTATAAAGATATTCACTCAACATTGTCGAAAAACTAGAGCTCAAAATGACACCATCTCAAGACATACAGGTACCAACAACGCATAACATAAGTGGATAGAGGCTTGAACTGAACACTATGGTAATGTACTGCGGTTGAAGCAGGTATCGTTTTTTTGGACCCGAAGGCCAAACTTTCACCGGAGGATTCAGGCAAATATATTACTGATGCATGGGGGAAATGGGAAATGTGCACTCCTAAACTAGGTATTGTTATATGTAGATCTCATCAGTCTGGTGTGCTACAAGATATATATCATGTAAATTGGTAGGAATGTTTTAAACAACACATTGATATTATCATAGCTCATAAACGTTAAGATTTATTTCGAACAAATAAACAGTTAATATACATGATAAAATCGAAGATATTTTGAAAGTTAAATTTCACATTTTAAAGCTTACATATTGTCTTAAAACATAACTAATGTAATATTATTTACTGTGATACGTACTTTTCTTGAAATTCATGAAATACATTGAGTACTATTTAGAGAGAGTAGAATTTAAATACCTGGAATTTTACCTTCATCTGTTTTCCTGTAGAGGAGGAAACAAGGAATGCATTAACAGTGTATCAACTATTTTGTATGTCATACAGAAATCCAACTACGAGTCTTTGAAATACAAATAACACATTGTTATTAATATAAAAGCTTCATTGTGCAATAATAACTCTTCAAATTAAAACAATTAAAATCATTTTTAGATATTTGAGTATATATTTGGATACTATTACCAAATTAATAGTATTGTTGAACTGGAGAAAATAAATTTATGGTGGAAAATGCATCAAACTGGAGCTTCATTAATGCAAAAAAACAGATTACAACTTCCACAATTGTTACACAAGTTATATAAAAGATAATATCTACTGCCCTTGAGCAATTTTCTATCTAGAAAGCAAAGAAAAGATTTTTACTTCAAATAAACAGGATAAAATGTTTCAACATTCTTCTAAGGAAAGACAAAAAAAATTATGATTTCATGCACTTTACACGAGCTTATCTCTACATTACTCAACTCTTGGTATTTTCATTCCAACTTTTTGTTTAAACAAAATTTGTGTGCTATTAATATCATGCAGATTAAGATTATTTCCAGATTCTAATCTATAACATGTTATAATTAATAAGTAACTCAATAAAATAGTTAGTTCACAAGAGAAAGTAGTTTCGAGATTTTAATGAAATGTCCTATCAGTTATCCTACCATGCTGAGAAAAAGGTTAACATTATCTTATCATGCTGAGAAAAATATATCGAATATTATACCTTACAGGTTTGCATGCACAACATACAAACTCATATAAATCACATGCTATTTTATTCTAGCTGAAACAAAATATCATCAGCAGCAAAATAAGCTTGTCTTCACCCAGCGACACACAGAATTACAAGCAATGCAGTACTGAAGAAGTGTGTGTGCAGTGTTGACAACGATTAGTAGCCAAAGTTACAGAGGACATGGGTACTTGGTTACTCGAGGGACCAGGTGGGGCCAAGTGGGACAGGGTAGGGACCCGTGATTCAGATGTGACAGAGATCTTTCACCAACATGACAAGGGGACAAACACGACACAAGGTCATCTTTTATTTTTTTATACTCGGAGCATCAAGATTGTAATTTTTGGTACTGAACTTCAGAAGAAAAGTGACTGGATTCCGATTCAAAGTTACAAAAGAACAAATTTAAGCAATTTCTACTCTATTGCTATTAATACAAAATATCTAAATTAATCTTTTAAAAGGAAAATTAAGTCATTGTGATATCAAATGTAAATGTATACACTATGTGTCTTGTGTCTATGTTAATCTATTATAAAATATTCACTATTCTAACTTTAGTTGAAATGTATGAAGTGCTTAGATATTTTAAGCACTGGTATAAAGTTTTGACTGGAACGATACTACATCCGTGTAACAATATGAATGTAATTTGGCATTAATTCAAAATAAAAAAAAGAAATGTGTTGTTTGCTGAAAGACATCAAGGACAACACTGGGGTAGGGTACAGAGAGTAAAATTAAAGTGATGTTTTGTTTGACCTCGGGATTTTGGAAGATCGGCCAGGCGACCTAGATTTCCTCCTAGAACAGTAAAAATTCAAGAAATATTAATTCTGCTTTGACAAACTTGGAAAATATAAATAAGTCTAAATTATCAATGCAAACAATTAAAATCAATATCAGCATTCCATACACATGCAAGAGCAAACATTCATTTCTCAAATAAAACTGTAATTGTTTAAACATATTAAGGTGCCAAGCCAGCCATATTGAAGAGAAGATATCCACACCATGCATGAACATCAGTCTGTCAGTATACTCATGCACTCGCCACATAATTAACTGTAGGTGTACCATTACTCTCCACTGTCGTGTAAACCTGATCTTAATTCTGTCATCATTTACAATAATTTAACCCAGAATACCCCTTACATGGTGTTGGTTTTACTATGTTCTAGTCACACCCCCCTATAACATCAGTTTTGTGGTCTCAGCTTTCCTCTGGTACAACCAAAAGCTGCTTAATATGATCGCCATTATAAGGTTGGTTATTTAAAGCATGTTATTCTCAACACATACATCTACACATACATAGGTATAGTACTTAGACCATTGTTATAGTCACACTTGCTTACCTTGGAGAAAGACTTCCATTTTCCATACTTCGTTTTTCATCCACATGGGTCATTAGGCCCTGGAGCTGGTCCATAGCTTTTTGTCTAAATCATATCAAACAATTATGGATATATTTTGTATCATAACACTTGCGACTTTAACATTGTTTCCGTCCAGATATTTATTGACAATTATCCACAAGCTAACATATTTAACGAATAATTACATATAAAACTCTGAACTCAGCCCTTGTAGACTCTGTGCACTTGTATTTTATAGTGTAATTTAACTATTTTGTACACTTTGATATTCAATTATTCACCTACCTGTTTTGTACACTTTGATATTCTATTATTCACCTACCTGTTTTGTACACTTTGATATTCTATTATTCACCTACCTGTTTTCTATCTCCACTTTAGAGTGTTTGAGCTGTCCCTCCAGAGTTTCGATGGCCTGGTCCTTTGTTTCAATCACACCCATCAGTTTGTGCAGTTCACCACGCATGTCATTCAGATCAGTACCAACATCATCTAAAGAGTCCTGTAAGCAGTTAATAACACGAAAGGTAAATAACATATCGAAGGTTTGTTTTTTGTGAATTTAACCTGAAAAGAAAATAGCCTTTTAAGATTAAACTAATTTTTCACAAGACTTTCAAAGCAAACTTAATACTTAACTAAACTGAAAGCAGAGTTATTCAATATTTGAACAGCTCCTTAATCTAATCAACAAAGAAGTAAAATAGCATTGTTAAGGGTCTAAATCATCTAGGAGGGATTTTTGCGAACTGAAAGTAAAAGTTTGAATTCAAAAGGAAATCAAATATCGTTTTTTTAACAAAAAGACTGAAAATAATTACCACATGCGACGAAAGTTTTTCTTTTTTCATTAGTTACAAAATTATTCATTGGTATAGCGATAAAGTATTTAAAAAATACGTTTCAAAGCAGAGGTATTTTGAAGGACGTGTGGAGTTAATTGACTGAGCATGCACTTATGGATGTATGAATGGCATACTGAATAAGGTTCAAAGGGCCATCACCAAGCAGCAGTAACAACCACGATAGGTTACACAAGGTCAGTATTATTGGCATGCAATGATAGTTCATTTGAATTAGTTTCAGGGGTTACACTTTTCAAACCAGTTTTGTATAAAAGTCTTGATTAAACTGGCAACAGAATCTGATATTTTAGCTGAAACCTTCAAAGTAAAGACAGGCTTCCAATGAAAATACATACAGGATATCTAACTGTGACATCAGAAATACCGAATACATTTCACGAGCATCACACTAATAGCCACACGACTGAAATATGTTTGGTATTACTAAGATTCTGTTAGATATTCTGTTTAATACATTTTTATAGCAAAATCTACAGAGGCAGCTTTTCATTTTTCCAAATGTCGTTTGTAAGCAGTATTTTGTTGGTCAAATCAGAAAAAGTGATATTTTTTACTAGCGAAAAATATCACTTTTATTGAATGAATAATTTTTCGTTATTTCACTGGTAAAATGTGATCAAAACTATTTTCAAACATTTTTTTTTTTTCAAATTCATGGACACTAAACATTATTGCTATTTTTTTATAAGATAATCAGAATAGAAATTACCATTATGCTAACTGCTTTAAATCAGTCTTGAAGTAAAAACTATAATTAGATATCAGCATTAACAAATCATGTTACATGTAATTTAGGGCATCACAAACAAGTTAGTAAAACAAAGACATTGTGATTGACATGCAGTTAAAACACCCGTTTCCTTTAGTTAAATGAGCGGTCTAAACTAAACCGAAACCTACGTAAAAGGAAATCAGCAGTCAGCTTTAGAGTTTAGCAACGCATCAAAGTTTTAATGTAAAGACAAATCACACAGTTTTATTCTCTAAGGCATTATAATCCTTAAACCAGTAGTTCTGTTTAATTCACTATCACAATTATCTGGAAAGCTCCATACTTTTTAATGTGTTATCAAACTTAAGCTCCATACGGTAATGGTATAAATTAGTGAAGGCAATCAATAACAAGCATCTAAAACTTAGTCCAAATGAAATTACACAACTATGTAACTTATTGTAACAAGATATTCTGTCTTTAACCATAAATGTAGATGATATAGTGATGATTGATGGAGATGTGATTTATCAGATGATGAAGGCAATGGAAAACGAACAAAATATGATGATGAATTCATGAGAAATTCAGCCCACATGATAAAATGCAAACAAAAATTTATATCAAGAAAACTACGAATTTCCGAGTAAATGAGAAAATCAGCGTTTGAGGTCTAATTTCAATAACGTTATATTAGCAAGTTATAAGAATTACAATGACATCAAAGATCCCACCAAGCCTCTGAAACCATGTGGGTAGATATAGCTAACTTTAACAACTTGTGCTTCCTGCTAGTGGAGATGTGAACGACCAGCAAGTTTTCTGGGTCATTAGATTCTATATCAAATTTTGCTTTAGGTACTTTTATCCACAATTTCTAGACTTAAAAGAGAAAAATCACATTTAAATCTTGAAATACTGACTCCTGTCATGAAATAACCAGTCTTTAAAAAATATATTGATGGCATTGCAGAGTGCATTACCACATGACAGTAACCCTTTGATACATTGCTAAACCATTGGAGTAAGTTATCCACAAGCTATGTAACTTGAGGTGAAAAGGTTGGCGGTCCTGTACAGACCACCTTACTTACTCGTATTACCTGGGGACCCTTAGACTTTTCATCATCAAGTTCCTATAGCAAGAAAACAGTGAAACCTTTGTACGACAGCAATCAAGGACAACACAATGATGGAAACACATTGTTAGTGATTGTAATAGTTTAGTCACGAAATCATTAATGGTGCTAACATGATTGGTACAAGGTATAACTATCAACAGTGTCAATTCAATATGTGCAATGTATGGAAACTGTATTCCAGCAACTTTATATTATTAATAATGCCCGCCCATTAGTTAAACATATAATTGAAACATGCATAATAAGTGAGTATTGCTGAAGCTATACATGTCCCCTAGCCACTGGCCCCAGCAAGCTAAAAGATGCAATGATTCATCAAACAAATTACAGGGATTTGGAGTATATATCCCATGATGTATCTGTTCACCAAATTTCAGTTTAATGTGTGCACACATTTCAGTGATAATGAACGGAAACTGAATTATTGAAAGTCCAAGGGCTTTTACTCTGTAAAAAAAACCCTTTCAATCGTAACCATATCAGAACTTGACCTAGATATACCCATAATGTATCTGTATACCAAATTTCAGTTCATTGCAGAGAAAATGCACGGAAACCCCAAAAAGGTGACAGACGACAGGATAACTAATAGTCCCTCTGACTTCGTCAGTAGGGGACTAAAGACTAAAGCCTTTAAAAACAATCAAACTAAGTCCTTAGTAACAGAGAAACTAAGTTCTAAGATACAGGCAAACTATGTCCTTAGATACAAGCAAACAAAGTCCTTAGAAACAGGATAATCCCAGCCGTTGGAAACAAGGTATACACCAACCATGCAAATGTGTTTCCTTGCTATAGATCCTGATATACTTGACATAATAAAAGACTAGTTCCAAGTAAAACAGTATATAAGCATGCATGTAGATTATAATTATGAAGAATAAATTCTGAGCTTTAACTAAAGTATGAGTTCCATATACTGTCAACGTACTAATATTCTGGTGCAGTAAAATGTCACTGAATTAAAACAGATGAATTGGTACAGTCATAATGCTTGCCTGAAAGCAATGAAATGCAGACATTTTAATTAGCACAATCATAATTTAGCGGAATGCTTTCAGTGCAAAAATCTCTAAAATAAGATAACCAGTAAAATGTGTATGTGTACAGCATAATATTTAAAGGAAGAAAGGTTGCGAACTACCAACAACATGACAATAATGTAACTGGTGTCAAAACAAATTGTTCATATTGACATAAGTCATATTGATTCATGAAAAAAGCACCAAATTGTCGGCTAACAACATACAAATTGTATACGATTTGCTCAATTTCACAACAGTTCACCTCTAATCTCTAGCTTTAGATACATTGTATTTGACCAAATCTTTGTAATAATCTGGTGAAGTGCCAATAATAAGGCACTCGTTGGACTCATTGATATAAGCTAAAGAATTGCAAATTATATTCCTCTGCTTGAGGTTTTCTTTGAGGTGAACTGGTATACTTCTAGTAATGTACATATAGGACCTGTTTTTGACTTAGATGATACCAATACTTATATCCATAGGTGCTAACCTCTGAAACCTCCAATGAGGGAGATTCCACATTTCCAATGAGGGGAAAAAGTGAATGAAATATTACTGTGTTTTGCTCAATTTATCTTTCCATTTTTATATATTAGAATAACTCTAAAAAGCATTCATTTGATCCAGCCACACCTGCTATGGTCATAACACACATCCTGCAGTTATTTACAAGATCATTTTAACAACAGGATGTATATTTTGAGTTTGTACGAGTTTTGACTTGAATGAGGGAGATTGGTAAGTTTAGGTCAAAATAAGGGAGTCTCCCTCCTAATGAGGGTTAAAGGGTATGGTATATCCCAGGTGTGAACAGAAACTACATGATAAAGAAAGCAATAGAGAGTACTACTACATGGGTTGTAAAAGGTACACATATTTTTTGCATCCAGTGAACAGACAGAAACATCTCAGCCTGATGATAATGATGAACCTCATGCATTGTGTATGATCACCAATGTGTTTTTATCATGCATGTGTACGATCACCAACGTGGTAAAAAAGTGATATACAATTATGTTACCCTGGTTACATTACAATGGTGCAAATATTTTCATGGTAATTTAATAGCCTGTGAGAAATGATTTCCCCTATGTGAGTAGGGACAATAGTTATATTTTCCCTAGCTAAACTGGGAATGTACCTGTAAGTTGCAAGAGCATAGAGAAATCCAGAGGTGTATTTGGGTGATATTAGGCATAATCAATAGTTTATGAAGTTTTAAAATATTATGTTAATATAAATTCTATCACTTCAAAATTTGATTTTCAAAACAAACCGTTTTCATATATTATATGGTAATATTTTCAAAAGGTAAGCAAATCTTAAGTATTTATAATTTCTGTCATCTGTATACAAAAACAGCACACGATTTGTAAGAGACAAAGTCTAAATCAGTGTTTATGAAGTAAATAGTTTTGTGTAAACATGTATTCAAGAGTACTCTGGAAAACTTCAATGTAAATTATGGACAGTTAATTCTAAAAACTCATTTTTATGCTGTGCATCTGTATCATTCTAGATAGTCTACAAGAACATTCTAGGTAATTAAAAGTATATATAAGCTGGACCTGTGCAATCTGACCAGAGCACTGTTTATATATCTGGGGAGTCTTGTGTACCTATATATGAAAATTAATTTTTTTTTAAAGATTTGTTTGTTATTGTGTTGGCATTACCCTGGTTTATTTCTGACTGAAACAAACGACAAATTCTCAATAACACATCTAATCCTAACAGCGTATCAGAATAAGTAATTAATATGTTTACTAGAACGAGGTCCTGTTAATGTTCTAACCAGCTTTAATTTGTAGCTGATGAAAGCATAGTTTGTTATTGTAAATATACCATTAGAGTTACCAAGTATTCAGACATTACCTCTTTTAGACCTTTAATGATTCTTTCCTGCTTCAGCTTGTCGGCTTGAGTCTTCGACAGGACGTCCCTCAAATTGTCAATTTCGCTCTGTAGTTGTTCCATCTCCGCACTACCTACAGGCCTGTGAATTGTCATTTAAAACAGTCTATAGTCAAGTCCAATAGTTCAGATATAGTAGATCAAAGGTTATTTATAAAACAATATCTTTATAAACTTTCCAAACTACAAATTACAGAAATTAATATTCAAAATTATTTGCATAAATAAAGAATAGTTATTTTGATAAACAATCATATGTTCATATTCTGCATTAAATTAAGAACAATTTTACCAGACACAATGCTTCTTTGTTCTGAAGAAGAAATTCATATATTTATTCAAATATTTGTGAAATGTCCTAGAACAACAAACTATTTTTAATCCAGATGTGCAACACAGTGTTACCAAATAGTGTTAAATCACCAACAAGGAAATCACAAAGAAGTCAGTACATTCACACTAAAAAGTTGTTCATGACAAAACACATGTTAAACAGTCAGTGCAATTCCTTCTAAAATTGCTCAAGGGAGATAATTTAGAAAAATAGAGAAATAACGTCAAACAAGATGGAATGCCATGATGGTGTAAAGAAAAGACGGTGTAGATCACACATAATACCTGCCATGGCAGACTCTCAGCATCTCCCTTTAAGTTGGAAAGGAAATAGAACATTCAATTTTCTTATTCATTAAATAATTACTGTTTTCTGATGCAGGCATGCACAACTGGTTCCTCTGACAGAACAAAATCTGCAGGAAAGTAGAGTAGGGGTGGAAAGATATGCCTGAACCAGTAAGTTAATAAATGTACTACTAAAACTTTTAATGCCTTTTGTAGTATCGTAAACCAGTAAAACCAAAGGTATGTTTTCATTGGCTTTCCATTGACAGAAATCAGACAGCTTCTGCTCAAATCCTACCTTAGCCATTGTCTTTGTATTTATTGCACATGTTGGCAAGTTTCATAAAACTTATTTCAACTAAAGGGTGAATGGCACAGAGGAACAGAAAGTAGTTTTCACATACAGTAATTTGTCCTGTCAAAGTTTAGACAGGAGTTTAGAGCAAGGTTATGCATTGGTATTACTTTTATTACATAAACCAGTAAAATTAGATTCATGACTTAAAATGTAATATTGGGACTTCAGGTAAATTGTAACCTTCCCGAAATGTTTACTTTTGGACTTTTCTGAATTAATGTAGAGAGTATATACCTACCATTCTATTAACTCTCCTTATACTGTAGGTTTTGATTACCCTCATGTAAAGGGAATTTGACTGCTGAGGGAAGACAAAGGTTCAGTATACCTAGACTTAAAAGGATCCCCCGAGTTAAATGCACCCATGGGCAGGCTAATTATCACGTTTTAACATTATGATAACGAAATGTTGCCAACTGTTGAAAATCATATCCTCTGTAACTCTAGCATGCTAATTGTGTGGTCAACACTTTCGCTGGTTCTGCTGTTAAATATGTGGGAGTGAGAAAAATATCGAAAACCTGGTGTTTCTATATCTCACACAACGGTCTGTGTGGGAGTTAGTGACGTTCATTTAAAGTACACGCTCTCACTCTGTATATAGTGATGGTGTTGGGCTAAGTACGGTAGGGTCGTAATGGTTTTTCCTATCAATGTAGTTGGTATAAGCCTGCAAAGGTTTAGCCAAATCAAACTTTTAAAATAGAAACTTACTTTGGGTTGCTGTAATGGAATTGATATAGCATCACTGACTTGCCAACCACAGCGTACATTAATTACACAGCACAGTAACACAACAAGTAAACACAGTGACATTCTGAGTAAACCAGTACAGTATATGGTACACTCCTACACCACACTAAATAAAGTCAAATATAGCACACATGCCTGCCAATACTGATAAATCACAGCCACACTGAACCAGCATCTAGTCACCAAGTTAGTTATTACATTTCTTAATACACAGCAATGATATTCTCAATCATTGATAATGATATCTAGTATGCGTTATATTCATAATTAAACATTGTTTCCATTAAGTTTAATTAGATAACATGATGTTATCACGAGTCCTAGCTACTCTGGACAACATCAGTCGCATATTGTAATTGTTTCGTTCCTGTTCTACTCTGGACAACCTGACCCCATTGTTATTGTTTCGTTCCTGTTCTAGCTTCTTTGTGTGTTTACAGTTGGTTTTACCCGCAACCTGTTACCTACACCAAGTTAATTCTAATACTTATCTGCAAAGTCTTCCAAAACTAGGTGTTCATTGTTCCATGTCATCTCTATATGTCAATCTTGATTTAGAGATAGCTGAAGAGTTATCCCCCCTTCTCCGACAGCTCTAATGTCCATATTTAGGCAATAAATTGTAGTTTCTAGTGTCCTTTCAAACAGACAGTTTTTTTCCCCCTGGAACTTCTTGGCCATGATTTGGCATTTCAACCATTTTATTTTTCGTCTTCTTTTAGTCTTGTTTGAGGAATCATAAAAAAATGAGCTGATCAAGATTCCTCAATATTTCAGAAGGTTATACTATATTGACATCACAAATAAGAATATCCCCTACTTTAAAAAAAAAGTCGGACAAAAACAATCGGTAGTACCACCTTTGCAGGGGATGGGTACCCAGTGTGAGTTAAAACCACAACCATAATGTCTATTAATGTTTGACAAGGTCAGTGTTAGGAAGCTTTCCACCACATTTTCAACCTGAATTTCCATTTAATTTGATATCAGTATGTTTATATACAATTTATCAAACGTATACATATCAACAAATAAAAAAGCCAAACATCATTCTCAGCAGACAACTGAACCATGCTCAGGGTTATAGATTAATGATGTTACTCCGTTCTACAACCAGTCAATAAGTAATTAACACATGCACCAGTTCTATAACAGACACGTGTACATTTGATTTCCGTGTTTCTCACCGTAACATTGCCTTCTCACTCTCTAACATAATAATTCTGCAGAGAAAATTCATAAATCAGTTACACTAAGACATTTAATATTTCAGAGGAATATTATCAATGATGGATTCAGTATT
Source organism: Mimachlamys varia (assembly GCA_947623455.1). Classification (NCBI taxonomy): domain Eukaryota; kingdom Metazoa; phylum Mollusca; class Bivalvia; order Pectinida; family Pectinidae; genus Mimachlamys; species Mimachlamys varia. Next base: position 10,299,000 of record OX392535.1, read on the forward strand.
AAAATCCTGAAACAGAGGACGCTGTTGTGATCAAGCATAACATTTCTTACAACTTACTGTTGTCTGATGTCAAAAACTACCTTGCTTTTTTTTCAATAGTTGGTCAGTTATGATCCAGAAAAAACATATTTAAACCTCTTTATGAAGAAAAGCTTTCATACTGGACAACAAGGAAAGGGATAGCTGAATAAAATGACATCTTAACTTATTGTTACAATCAGAATTATAGAAACTTCAAACAAAAAGAGACCCACCCTGCCCCTAAAATGTTGTAATCAGAGATAAAGAGAAATCCCTATCAAAAGTGACCTTCCTTGCTATTTACAGCTATAACCTGGCCCCAGATTCATAAACGTTCCTTAACTTAAAATTCTCCATAGGAAAGCATTACAGAATTAAAGGAAAGTTCCTCTAATAACTAAGGATTTTCTCCTTAACTTCTGTAATGCTTTCCTATGGAGATTTTTAAGTTAAGGAGTTTCCTTAAGTTAAGGAATGTTGATGAAACCAGGGCCAGATGCATGAAAATCCATATCAAGAGTATTCTCCCTTGCTATTTACAGCTATAATCAGATATATATATATATATATATAGAATCCCTATAGTTGTAACCAGATGTATAGACTTCCCTGTAACTTCCTGCTATAATCATATATATATATAGAACCCCTGTAGTTGTAACCAGATGTATAGACTTAAATTTCCTGTAACTTCCCTGTAACTTCCTGCTATAATCAGATATATATATATAATCCCTATAGTTGTAACCAGCTGTATAGACTTCCCTGTAACTTCCTGCTATAATCAGATTTATATATATAATCCCTATAGTTGTAACCAGATGTATAGACTTTCCTGTAACTTCCTGATATAATCAGATATATATATATAATCCCTATAGTTGTAACCAGATGTATAGACTTCCCTGTAACTTCCTGCTATAATCAGATATATATATAGAGAGAATCAATATAGTTGTAACCAGATGTATAGACTTCCCTGTAACTTAACTGTAACTTCCTGCTATAATCAGATATATATAGAATCCCTAGAGTTGTAACCAGATTATAGACTTCCCTGTAACTTCCTGCTATAAGCATATATATATATAGAATCCCTATAGTTGTAACCAGATGTATAGACTTCCCTGTAACTTCCTGCTATAATCATATATATATATAGAATCCCTGTAGTTGTAACCAGATGTATAGACTTTCCTGTAACTTCCCTGTAACTTCCTGCTATAATCAGATATATATATATAATCCCTATAGTTGTAACCAGCTGTATAGACTTCCCTGTAACTTCCTGCTATAATCAGATTTATATATATAATCCCTATAGTTGTAACCAGATGTATAGACTTTCCTGTAACTTCCTGCTATAATCAGATGTATATATATAATCCCTATAGTTGTAACCAGCTGTATAGACTTCCCTGTAACTTCCTGCTATAATCAGATTTATATATATAATCCCTATAGTTGTAACCAGATGTATAGACTTTCCTGTAACTTCCTGATATAATCAGATATATATATATATAATCCCTATAGTTGTAACCAGATGTATAGACTTCCCTGTAACTTCCTGCTATAATCAGATATATATATAGAGAATCAATATAGTTGTAACCAGATGTATAGACTTCCCTGTAACTTAACTGTAACTTCCTGCTATAATCAGATATATATAGAATCCCTAGAGTTGTAACCAGATTATAGACTTCCCTGTAACTTCCTGCTATAATCAGATATAAAGAAGTGTGATCAGGACTTACTGTTTCTCTGCCTCCTCTAGTTCCTTCCTCAGATGGACAATCTCGTGCTGCAGGTCCTCCACGACCTCGTCCAGACGTTTCTTACTGCCTTCCACCAGTAGTAGAGACCCATTAATCAGCGCCACCTGCTTCTCCAGTCCTTCCTTTTCACGCTCTAACTTGCGGACTTTATCCTTCTCTAAAAACATTAGAAAAAAGAACTGTTTGCATCATCTACAGATAGTTAAACTCATTCTTCTGAAAAAAAGTAAAAGTTAAAAAGAGGAAAGTACACTTGGAAAAAAAAATGTAGATGTCAGCTATTTATATTAGCCAAGCCTAACTGAGATGATACTCTCTTTGTATATAAATGCATCTCTGTCATATGTCTAAACATAAGGAACCCGACAGAAATATTGTACTTACCATCTTGTACGATCTGTCCGTCCGGGCCGTAATCAGTTACGTACTGCTCGTGTCGTTCCTGCAGGCCCCTATTCTCTCTGCTCATTCGCTCCAATTCTCTCTGGAGGTTCTCTTTCTCATCCTCCACCCTAAAAACACGTACCAATCGTAACATTTATACTATACTATAAATGTGACAACATGCTTTTATCTACTCAACGTTCTATGTCTAGTCCATCTCAACAGTCCCTTTGCCTTTCTTGTATCTCTTTCTCTTGAAAAACAATGTTTTACTGTATTACAACTTATCCAAATACTGTTGTTCCACTATCCTCTCTGTCTCAGAAAGCTAAAACAATTAAACCTTCTTCAACAAATAGTCCTCTTAGGTTTCATCCCATCCCTTACCAAAACAAGTTTACATGTACGCTCTTCTCTACCTTGTCTTTGGTAATATCTCCAAATACAACAAATCTTTAATTGTTTCTCCTGCTATGTCATATAAAACATATTTTTTATACTCCCCAAATAACCTTTTTTTTGTTTTCCCTTATTCATTCAAAAAGAGACTCGATCACCTTGATCCTGACATCAACTCCTCACCCTACCAATCTCATAAAAAATCCCCCAAATTTACAGGGTTTTTTTCATTTCAACAAATTGTATTCATTAAGATGGTATAATGAATGGGATTGAACAACAGGCTATGCCTATATAAATTCTCCCCCGCAAGATAATTTACAGTTCTCAAGTCAAAAACGATTCTATCATTGTATCAGGTAACAAACCTTTCCATTTCCACTTTTGGCATAAGACTTCCATCTCCCCCTACAGCTTCCTTCAGGTCTACATTTTCCTAAAATTAAACAAAAAGTTTGAATGTATTAACTTGCTAACCGATAAGCTTTACATCTTCACATTGATAAGCCTTACATCTTAACATTGATAAACCTTTATATCTTAACATTGATAAACCTTACATCTTCACATTGATAAACCTTACATCTTCACATTGATAAACCTTTATATCTTAACATTGATAAACCTTACATATTCACATTGATAAACCTTACATCTTCACATTGATAAACCTTTATATCTTAACATTGATAAACCTTACATATTCACATTGATAAACCTTACATCTTCACATTGATAAACCTTTATATCTTAACATTGAGACAATTTGCAATGATAAAATTCACTTTGTTATATCAATAAACTATATATCCTTTATACTGATACACTTTTACATTGATTAACTTTGAGTCTTTTTGATATACTTTACAACTTTCCACTGATAAAGTAGATATCCTTCCATCCACAAAACTTAACACTAACAAACTTTACGTCTTTATTAATACACTTAACATCTTTCCATTGATAAACTTTACTCTGATGAAAATTTTATTACATTTTCTCTGTTGAATACTTAGATTGGTGCAACAACACTTTAAAATTTATAGATTTTGATTTCAATGAAATAGCCATGGTTATTGTCAGTTCCCCTAAAACAGTGCAGGCATCCAGAGGGCTTAACACAGTATATATATTATAAACTTGATATTGGAGGATTTGTATATCTAAAAAAGCAGTATCAAATGTCTGTAATCCCTGTTTATTATCCTGGTTAATCCCCTTTCAGCTATCATATTTATATCATAAAACAAATAGTCTGTCCTCAAAACAACAGCTTTGTCAATACTAACGGTCAATTACACAAGACCAGAAACAGAGTTAGATAACAATTATATTCCTGATAAAGTGATGTAAACAGGATAAGGTTCGACTACAGTTGAGTGTAGACTAAAGGTTACACCCAAGTTCACTCCGAGTGAACTCATATAATTAGACATAATGCCCAATAGGACTTCAGGTAGAATCGAAGTGGACCTGGAGTGCACTACAAATTTACATGGAGTTCAAACAGAGTGCACTCCAAGTTTACCTGGAGTCCAAACAGAGTGCACTCCAAGTTTACCTGGAGTTCAAACAGAGTGCACTCGGAGTGCACTTTGTGTAACCTTTAGTTTACACTGTTAACAGAACAAATATACCGTATTTGACCTAATACGCATAAGCACACTGTCGGCTTACAAAACCCCCCACAAAACATATGCACTTAATAAAACTATATACAGGAAAACATTTTCTTGTGAAATCTAGAGGAAGAATAAAAAAATTTTTTTTCTCTCTGAAACGGTATTGTTAGCTAAATCAGAAAGATAAGGAACTTTTCATAGGTTTCAATTAATGCACCCAACCTCTTTCAGTGAAAAAAAAAGGTGGGTGCACTTTAAGGGGCACATGTAGCTTATTAGGTCATTTGATCCTCAGACACTAAGACATTTTTAAATAATTCATACACATTTGTATCAATCAAAACTTTATCAATAAATTAAGTCATTTGAAATATATTTGCGAAACGTTAATACAAACCACAAACATAATTTTAAGAAATTATTAACATAAACATTATGATCAAAGATTTTCTCTTTGATGAACATCATAGTCTGAAAAAGAAAATTCCAGGGTACTGGTTTCTTTCATTGTCATTGGGGGTACAGAGAAAGACAGTTACCAAGAAACACCTTAATAGAATAGAATCTCTGTACACCTTAGATAAAGTGATAGGAGAATTCAGACAGGTAAGTCTATAATCTGTGTATATATAGGGACAAGGTTAAAATTCAATCAGAGAGCGCTTTATGATATAGCACTTATATGTCACAAACTGTACAGATATCATAAAGCCGTGTGTATTTAATATGTTTTGGAATAACCAGGTAGATACACAGAATAGGGAACTGTAAGGTAGTACAAGCATTTTTTGTTTACTGATGATTATGAAGTTCATGCTAACTGTCTAGCCTCTACTACCATAGACCAAATAGGCCTAAATTTATATTGACGATACTCTCTAGATATCAGCAGAGTTGTCTTAAACAATAACAGTATTTATTAATTATTCAAGTAAAACAAGCATGATTGAATGGTAGCCAAATATTTCAAATAGAACATTATACAGTTCAGATCACAATGCAGTATCTTAATTATAGAAAGTTCTGTACCCCAATCCAATTAAATCATGTAATTTTCACTGAAATGTACTTTTTATTAAAAGACTAATTGCATTATAAAAATCAGACAGCACTATAAAATGAGATCATTAGCTCTTATAGTAATATTAATTTGCATCAAATATCATATTAATAACTTGTTTTTAATTCAAATTCCATTACTTTCCTGCAAGGAACAGCTGAAACTATTTCATTAAATAATCACTTCCTCAAACATAAAAGAGGTTTTTAAGAACAAAATGTACATTTAGACACTTTAAGATTTTGCCAAATTCAAATTTTAAAAGGCTAGCTTAGACAAGCATGCAACAAACATTTTATATATACACTAGGTTTAGGAACCTTAATTGTCCCAGTATTGCTGATCTGTTTTCGTTTATATAGGATGTAGGTTTAGAGTGGAGCGTTCAAGTGACCATACTATAGAGATTTTAAGTTATATATATGATACATAAAGATAACAGAAAGGTTGTATAACAATGTTAGATATTTTGATTATATATAGTAGATATATACATAACAGAGAACAGTGTCTTTATACATCTCTGGCTACTCACGTCCAAGTGCATGTTAATCACAGGTGCGAGTGCCAAGGGAGACAATTCAGTGCGTGTGATTTGGATCTGTGACAAGGTACAGGTGTACTTGAGACATGTAACATTATATAGTAACCATAGCAATGGAACACTTGATGGAATGGTACACGTGTAAAGCTAGCTTAAAAGAAAGGAACAAACATTTACCAAAGGAAGCCAAATTCACCAAACATTTGAAAAATCAGATATTACTCTTAATGGTTCAAACTGTTCCGATATTAAATTCATTATGCAGTTTGTGATTTTGTCTTTCCTTAGCAATGTTTTTCCTTAAAACAACAAAAGCATGAAAAGCCCTGTACATGTAATTTAAAACCACATTAATGTACATCAGAAAGGTATGTCAATATAATGTACATCAGAAATGTATATCAATGCAATGTTGTCAATAAAATGTACATAAAAAAAAACAAAAAAAAACACATTAATGAAATAACACAGAATAAACTTAAGCAAAAGTTTTGATATAGACTTTAACAATTATAGCGGTATATTGTGAACCTGTCTAAAATAAAGATATTTGCATCAGCAATGCAATTTAAAACACATGTGATGATGACATTCCTATAGTTTCTATATGACTTGTAGGTTGCAATTTAATGGAGCACATATGGATGGGTATATGACTTGTAGGTTTTAATTAAATATGGGACATATAGTTATTGCATTCAAATTATATTTGAAATTTTCAAATCATAAAAAGATGTAAACAACTGAGTATTTAAATAATATTACATAAATCATATCAATGATGAAAGCTATAAGGGAATATGAGGAATAAAGTACTTCAAAAAGGGTTTCTAATCAGCATGGTTATGAAGGAATCAAAGATATACCCAGCCTTTACAACTGATCAAATGCAGACTATACCAAACTATACATGGGGTGTTACAAACTAGAATTTCCTAACTACATGTACTAGGATGTTTTCTGGTTTAATAAGTGCAATTTCTTACAGGTACAATGAACTCCTCGGATACAGAGCCATACAATACATTACTGCCCCTCCCCTTGGAGGGAGACATAGAATTGGGCACCTGATTTACTCTAGCCATATTAGTGGCTACTGTTGTCTGAAATAAATGAAACACACTGAAAACACACAACACATTAACAAACTGGAATATGAGACATGACATTGGTACATAACAATAGATCAGTATATACGGTGATCAGTAGATAGAATCAGGTGTGCTGTAGAAAGTACTTACAGTACATAGACAGACATAACACAACACAGACGCACCATTACATAATTATTACATGTTTCAGGGGAATGAACTTTGAAAAGACCTTACTGAACTGGTTAATGAACATGGATCACTTATGCATCATTTTTTATAGTTTCTCTATTTACTGGGTGAAGAGGATAAAGAAATTACATTTATCCAAATCAAATCAGTTTCTCAATAATCACAGTTGTGTTCACAGTTGGACATTCTAAAACTATATATAAAACCACAGATTATTGAAGGCTTCTAGTTCCGGCCAGGTGTGTCGTTGGTTTTATGACGTGGGATTCCTCGACAATAAAACTGTGATACGATTACTAACATATATATAACAGGATGCAACCGCGTCACCATAGAAACCGTGACATCAACAGAGAAAACATTTACGTGACATTAAACATTAATACAATGATTTACATATATGTGGTACAGTACCTGTTCAAGATTTTCAAACTGATTGTTCATAGACTCGTTCATGTCCCTTAATTGTCTGTTAGCTTGCTCCAGTTCCTCGACCTTGTTCTCAAGGTCTTCAAGTCGCGGCTTTTTGTATATCAACTCGGTACTTGCCTTTTTGTTTCAAAGAAATTGACATGTCTTTATAAATGGCCTAGCTAACAGAGCAGAATTCTTGTTTAACGGAGTGAAATATTTTTAGTTCAGCATGTTTGCAATATACCTAAATGTAATAAAATGAAATAGTATTTTGTGTTTTCATTCTTAATTCATTGAAGATTATAAAGGTACAGTATAACTTAATGTGACCATTAATCTGAGATTAGAAAAACATCTGCAAAGGACACAATATCAAAATACACATTGAAGAATTTTTGTATCTAAAATTGATCTTCTAGCAAATTAATATTCATATTTGTGATACAATTATATACATTATGTTTAGCTCATCTACAAGGCTGAAGCTTCTACTTGTATACGTACCAGGAGCTCCTCTTTTTGGCTAATTAGATTATCTCGCACTTTTTCAAGTTCCAAAATTCGGTCTCTGAAATTGTGAAAAATATATCAAGAGTTGTGTAGTATTGAATCATAAAACATTTTGGAAATTTTTTGAATGTTGTTTTCTTCATTTAAATAAAGCACCTGTGACATTAAAAGACAGGAAAATGTGTGCAGAAAAAGTAGGGACCACTCCCATACGCTTGGCACATTTATCATTATTTGATAAATTTCTTTCCATAGCACATGTACATACAAATATTGACCTTTGCTATGCATATACTTAAACCCTGATATACATTACATTGTATGTGGAAACATGTATTTCACACATGACTATTACATAAAGTTTAATAAATTTCTGTAATGACAAAGTTTCAAGAGTGCTAATGGGTTGAGAATCAGCACAAAAGGAGAGTATAGGAAATAGGATGGGAATCATTAAGGATGCCAAGGCCTCACCTAAAATGTTCATTTTCATTTCTTAATTGATCCACCTTGCCTGTCAGTTGGTCAATATCGTGGAGCTTGGCTAAACTGTTTTCAGACTGAAAAAGACAACAGAATGATAAATATAGTATCATAATTCTCATCACTGGAAAGAGCAGCGAAGATTTCACTGTCTATTAAACTTTGATCAAAGAAATATACATTTGCAAATATGTTTAAGTTCTGAAAGGAAATATATTACATGTGTAACTATGGAAACAAACACTTTTAGGAAATTTTGCTTCTGCACAGTAATATTTCCTGCGCATAGCCCATAGAAATGTATATATTTACAGATAAGAGTTTCTGGAGAATTCCAAACTCTCTGTGACTTTTGAATTATTTTGCTGACAAACTGATTCAAAGTTAGAGAAGAGATATCACCAATATTTGAACATTCAATCAGTTATAACTTGTCCATCAGCATTTCAAAAAGAAACTTGTCAAGTGTCCAAATAGGCTGTAAAATGTCCTATGGACTACCCTTCCATCGCAACGGTCACTTCTACTGTACTTTCACAATAACAAATGTACAATGATAGAGAATATAGGAGTAAATATAGGAGTAAAATACCAGGTACAGTGTATGTCGAAGAAACACAAAAACAGACTCGAACAAAAACCAGTACTGTATTCATATGTTCATAGTATTAATTTTTGGGGACTTTAATTATGATGTGTCAAAACTGAAAAAAACAGATCTCAAGGATATTAACAATAATACATTTAGCATAAACAAGTTTTAATGATAAAAGCTTTCAATGGTATTTACCACATTTAACTCAAATTTAATCATAATTCAGAGGACATTTTTTCTTAAATACCAATGTTTCAAAGGCATAAAAAGTGTTTGTTGAATCATGGTGACAACAAAGAAATGAGTAAATAACTTCTGTGGTTCAAGAAGGACATAATTCTGTATGTAATGAGCTTGCAATAAACAATAACAAAACTTGCTTCCAATGTTTCTTAACTTTAACTCTTTCACTCCCGAAGACACATTTGAACTCTTTCAATTCAAAGGTTCGAATAGTTCAATCTTGAACTACAGGGGTGAAAGAGTTAATTAAAGACCTAAACTTGGTACTGAACTTTATGAACCCCCTAAACACACACTTGTTACCTGTTCAGGTATATAAACATGGATCTACAGAGCCTAGCAGCTATATAGGGAGATAGTGGTCTCTCTGATGAAACTGACCCAGGTGATTTATTGTTTTCATTATGTCTTAAGGAACAGATCATATCCTAAGTCAATATTCAATAGTAATGAGGCTCAACATGAGAGAGACACTAGAGGCTGCTACCAGGGTCAGTGAGGCTCAACATGAGAGAGACACTAGAGGCTGCTACCAGGGTCAGTGAGGCTCAACATGAGAGAGACACTAGAGGTTGCTACCAGGGTCAGTGAGGCTCAACATGAGAGAGACACTAGAGGTTGCTACCAGGGTCAGTGAGGCTCAACATGAGAGAGACACTAGAGGTTGCTACCAGGGTCAATGAGGCTCAACATGAGAGAGACACTAGAGGTTGCTACCAGGGTCAGTGAGGCTCAACATGAGAGAGACACTAGAGGTTGCTACCAGGGTCAGTGAGGCTCAACATGAGAGAGACACTAGAGGTTGCTACCAGGGTCAGTGAGGCTCAACATGAGAGAGACACTAGAGGCTGCTACCAGGGTCAGTGAGGCTCAACATGAGAGAGACACTAGAGGCTGCTACCAGGGTCAGTGAGAGAAGCATGCCTGTTACCCATATTCCAATAATGGTATCATTATACTATCATTATACTTGCAAAAAAATTGAATCCTTATGAGTGGCACTAACCTATCTTTTATTTTTGGAGAGGAAGTCTTGATTTTTAACACTTTTTTTTTTTAATTTAAAATCAGCTATCAGATTTCTTTACATCTGGTTTTTGCTACAATTCAATTGAAATTACATATATAAAACAGCTTGTACAACATTATTTCATCAAAAGTAGTCATTACACTAAAGAAAAAGTTTTAATACATTTTAAAGTTTGAAAACATAATTACTAGCTCGTAAACAATTTTGGATGTATGATTGGAAAAAATGGAAAAGCTCAGTCGTGGCATTTAACCCTTTCTCCACTGTATACTATAATTGATTCATCCATATCAATGCTCAGTAGATTCCACTGATGTTATATAGGGGTGGATGAGCTGAGTGTACAGGTTGACATAATGACAGGTGGTACATACATAAAATATGTCACAGGAAAAAAAACAATCAATCAGTATTTAAATGTCCTCGTTATCAATTTGTAACCTTTAAAAAAAAAATTAAAAAAACAGTCATGAAATGGATACATCCTTATCAAAGCATTAAATCTACGGGTCAGTAATTGATTTCAGTAACATGATATTTTACGGACATCTCTCCCCTCTACACCCTCATAATTCCATGAAGAAGAGCCAAGGGTATCAATTTTACCAATATTGTGTACAACTTTGTGCTTATCAAAGCAGAATTAATGGGTGTTTAAAAGGCCATGTAATCTTCTCAAAACACCATTTAGGAATCAGCCCTTCTGTATCAATAATGAAAGGTGATATGGGAGCCGAAGGGGACCATTTTGTATAAAAATCCTGGCTCAACAGCAATAAACCTTGGCCACACTATATATACATTTAATTATTTACAAACAGGAAAGAAGATTCCCCTGTGTGAGCCTCAGATTTGTGATATATTGACAAGGGGAAGAGAGTGCCTGCTAATTAAATGACATTGCATACATTCTTGTCATATTTCTACACTATCCTAGCCAAGGCATTTAAAAGCGGATAATATTTTCAGATTATGATACTAGGTTACAATTTTTTTTTATATAATACTTTTTTGCTTAGTTTTCCATTAAAAATAATATCATATTTTTTTCTAATTTTCATATGAAACATTTCAAGGTCAACAGGTCAAACTTCGGCAGCACCTCAATAACAGCAGTCACAGAAGTAGTTGAGTTACACCACCAACGTGATGCGGAAGTGGTTCTGGTCCACCATATTAAAGATGACAACAGGAAGTGGTTCAGTCTCACCACGAAAGTAATTACAACAGGAAAATGTTCTGGCAGACAATATTAAAGACGACAACAGGAAATGGTTGTGTCGCACCATCAAAGTAATGACAACAGGAAGTAGTTCAGTCGCACCATCAAAGTAAAGACAACAGAAAGTGGTTCTGGTCCACCATATGAAAGATGACAACAGGAAGTTGTTCTGGCCAACAATATTACAGATGACAGGAAATGGTTCAGTCTCACCACCAAAGTGATGACAACAGGAAGTGGTTCAGTCTCACCACCAAAGTGATGACAACAGGAAGTTGTTCAGTCTCACCACCAAAGTGATGACAACAGGAAGCAGTTCAGTTTCACCACCAAAGTGATAACAACAGGAAGTGGTTCAGTCTCACCACTAAAGTGATGACAACAGGAAGTGGTTCAGTCTCACCATCAATGTAATGACAACAGGAAGTTCTTCTTGCCCACCATATTTAAGATGACAACAGGAAGTAGTTCAGTCTCACCACCAAAGTGATGACAACAGGAAGTGGTTCAGTCTCACCACCAAAATGATGACAACAGGAAGTGGTTCAGTCTCACCACCAAAATTATGACAACAGGAAGTGGTTCCGTCTCACCATCAAAGTAATGACAACAGGAAGTAGTTCAGTCTCACTATCAAAGTTATTACAACTGGAAGCAGTTCAGTTTCACCACCAAAGTAATGACTACAGGAAGTTGTTCTTGCCCACCATATTGAAAATGACAACAGGAAGTGGTTCAGTCTCACCACCAAAATGATGACAACAGGAAGAAGTTCATTCTCACCACCAAAGGGATGAAAACAGGAAGTGGTTCAGTCTTACTATCGAAGTTATGACAACAGGAAGTAGTTCTTGCCCACCATATTAAAAATGACAACAGGAAGTGGCTCAGTCGCACCACCAAGGTCATGACAACAGGAAGTCAAGAAATTTAATCATGACAACTAAAAAATATCAGGACAGGATCGATGAAAGCAATAAACTGATGACAACAGCTGAGAACTAGGAATTTTTACAACATCAGAATTGGCCCAAAAATACAACGATAGGATTGGTGAGACTGATTCAAAGATCTCATGACTCAATTACAGATTTTTCCAAAACTAAATGTAAGATGATGGAGAAGTGGATGCCTTATCTCAGTGAGGATGTGTGAAAAAAAACAAGATATCGCCAAACATGGAAAAATATTTATTTGACATGATTTGAGGTTTACAACAGATCTTATGATTTTATATGCTATAGATAGTATTACTGTGTATATAGTATGGGTAGTATTGCTGTTTATATAGTATGGGTAGTATAACTATGTATATAGTATGGGTAAGATACATTTGTATATATCAAGTTAACTTGTGCTAGGGCACCATATACAAAGTTAAAAGTGTATTACCTAATATATAATTAATAGAATACACCACATGAGTATGTAGCACTTTCTAAACAATACCCATGTTATAATGTTATAAATAATATTATAAACACAGATAAATTATAAGTAACTGTCACGCTAAACTTATTATTGCATCAAAACTTATTGACATCCATGTTAAGTCCTCAAAATTTGAACAATGCAGCAATAATTCAAATTACAGGTAATATGTCAATATCATCTTCTCCAACATTCTAGCCTTCAAATTAGGTCACATGACAATGAATTAGTGTCACTTTGTGTGAAGTTATTTAACTTCCTATAAAAGAAGCAAGGTAAAGTACATTTCTTATAAATGGAATGTAATTCTGAACTTCCTAACGAAGCATCGAACAAAACACAGCTACCTAAACATGTCCTGCATCAAAGATCTCATGCAATGTTGCTGAAAGATTTTTTGAACTTGTAAGAAGATTTAATTTGCATTATTAATTATGGATTGAGGTTTTATTTTTGGATAAAATCTGCATTAATTAGACCTGTTAAAACAAATAAGTGTGTCCCAAATGTCAATACAAGATAATTGTATCTCTAAAACAAGTAAACATCCTATTTTCTGATATTATTTTTTTTTTCAAATGCAGACTAACATGTGCAAACAAAGAAAGATATAAACAAACAAACAAGACAGCACTCTGAAGGACCTGAGAGTTATTTGAATTGATGTTGTATACCTAAAAATAAACCATCTTACTGTCTCCCCTTCCTGGTACTGGACAGTGCAGAAGTCTTGTTTGTTTGATTAGATGAAATATGTGCAAAGCAACAATGACATTTACCAGTCAACCTTATGTAGGTCAAAGGTCAGACACCAGGGCCAAGTTCCTTAAAAGTTGGTTCACCTACTATTTAACACCATTTTTCAAAGTTTGATAATGTTTTCCATATAGAAGGTAAAATTCCAGAATTTGTCATGTTAGTTGACTTTTCTTGATATTAGAAAGTTGTAACTAATTCAATGGTTTTGGTTCAAAGTTATAGGAGAATTGAAATTTGTCTGAATCTTTAACTCAGATTAATTAAGTAAATCATCTTTTGAACGACTGGGTCCTGCTTTATCGTAACACCCAGTTACACTCCAAATACTGCTAAAACAGGTTCATGCAAAAATTGTAAACAAAGAAATAACCTTTAGATATAAAATTTGAAATAAAATTATTCATCAGGAGTTGTAGAAACTTCATGAATAGTGATAGTACAGAACTTATGTTTATCTGTACAATCATTATCTTGTAACATTATCAACAGCCAAAAACTTTCTAGTTCAAATTCTTTTTATTTCCTTGCAAATCCTAGTTCTATTTCAATTCGTTGTTAATGGAAAAGTATAACAGGATTTCATTGATGGTCAAATTTTCCATGTTTTTTTTTTAGTTTAATTACCCATTCCCCTAGAATTTCTTGCGAAACCCATTTTACTCGATAGATGGAAGATGACCAAATACATCCTTGTTTTAATTCAGATCTGACGATCAGCTGAAATTTAAATATCAGAAAAAAGGTTTGTAATAATGTTAGATCAAACACCAACAGGACACCACTACACAAACACACAAAGTGAAAACGCAAGAAAAAGCCGTGATTTCAGAACACCAACAAAAGATGATGAATGGACTCTACTGTGATTTGGGTTGTGCTAATGTTGTCTAGAGGGGAGACAGGGCAGAGTCTCTTACACTCTTTGTTAGGACCTCCTTCTGTGTCTCCAGAAGCTTTATCATCTGTTCATTCTCAGCATTCTCTTGTATCAACTTTCGATTTTCCGCCTTTAACCTGAAATGGACAAAAACAAATGTTATATACAATGTACACTATCAAATTTTATAAGATAATTTTCAATTCTAAACAATTTTCTATGCAGAGCAAAATTCATGCATTTTACTTAAATTTGAATATCTGATATTGTCTTTCCAATTCATCATTACTTTGATTTGTCTGGAACATGGGAAAGAATTAATGTCAAAATGTAGAGTTTTGGAAATTGTATTTTTTTATTTTAAGAGTAGTGTACCCTGAATTGCTTCTGTAAAATTTTGGAAATTGTATTTTTCTTATTTTAAGAGTAGTCTACCCTGAATTGCTTCTGTACAGTTTTGGAAATTATATATTTTTTTTATTTTAAGAGTAGTCTACCCTGAATTGCTTCTGTACAGTTCTGGAAATTGTATTTTTTTAATTTTAAGAGAAGACCACCCTGAATTACTTCTGTACAGTTATGGAAATTGTATTTTTTTATTTTAAGAGTAGCCTACCCTGAATTACTTCTGTACAGCTATGGAAATGTTTTTTTTTTTTATTTTAAGAGTAGCCTACCCTGAATTACTTCTTGTATGAACAACAGTCCAAGGGAGACATGAGTTTCCTACTAAGAGAAACATTGAATGTTGCCATATATTCACCATTGATAAAAATCTAACAAATTGTCTAATCTCTGTCGTTAGGCTAGACGAAGCACTTGGATACTTACTTAGTTACATTCTCCTGTTGGTCTGTCAGAGTCTCGCACTCCTCCGAAAGAGCCCTATTTTCTGTTTTCTGTCTTGAACTCTGTGGGGTAAAGATTAGCACGCAATCGCATCACACCATTAGCATAACACACCATAGCACTCGGCACTAAACTCTACTACACATCACACAAATTAGCACGCTAACTAATCAACTAATAATGAATTACGATGGACAATCCTCAGTAGATGACTCTTGACTGAGACTTAAATTAAGACAGAATATCGTAATTTCTAAAACAGTGAGTTACACACTACAGTGTAACAGTTAATATCTGATCCTCATTTTCTTTAATTGGAAGCTCGTAGTATAATTGCACAAACTACAAAATATCTTTTGTCATCTCACCACCTGAAATTACGACCAAGGTTCGAGTTTAGTTGAACAAAGACTTGACTACCACAGTATGAAGATATCTACCTATAGGAGCCTATGATATGTACATTAAGTACTTACAATTTCGTCCAGTTCTTCGCATCGATCCATCAGCGCCTGTATCTCCGATTCTTTCTTGTGTACGGAGGCGGTCAAGCGATCACACGTATCCTTCCAGGTGTCCAGTTCCTGCTGGGTGGCCATGGTTGACGACCGTATGTCTTCATTAGCCTTGCGCAATTTCTAAAATGAAATAAATTTTATTTTAACAATTTATTTATAGAAACGTATCCTACATATAATGGAAGAGTGAAAAAAGGATGCATAGAAATAATTGCCTTTAAATGATAAATCAAAGACAAGTATTTACTAGTATGACAGAGGAGAGCTACATGTCCTCCATTACGAAAACATTAGAGAAGTGATGGCAAGGCAATTCATTAAACCTGATAGTTTTTTATTATGCCTCATCAACGATTCAGTCCTTGTTAAGTATTCTCTTGTTAAATCAAATTTTTTTTAGATATTTATTCTTCTGATTACTTTTCTTTCTTTCTATTTTTTTTTCTTCAGATGAACAATTTCAAAATTGCAGCAAATTATGCAAGCATTAAAAAAGGTTCTTGTTAGATCTTACTATGGTTACTAACATTTGAACAAGCAGTGACTGACATACTTGAATGCACTTCAATCATCAAGAAAACTGAACATCAAGAAAATAACTACAAAACATCCCAGATGGATCTTGGCGGCCACCAAGGTTTCATCTTCATTTTTTCGTTCAAAAGATGGATCTTTTCCCTTCCTTTCTCTTCTTTCTATTTCTCTTAACTATATGACATTTGAGAATTCTTCTTAAGAAATGGCAATAATAGTCATTAACAGTCAAATCAAAGATGGACATCTGTTATCATTTTTGTATTTCTTTTTTTGTATGAGTCCTAAGATCAAATCTTGGGCCAACATATGAAAAATAATCCATCCTTTATTAATCAAAATCAAAGATAGCCACCTGGCAGTGATTGTTTTTTCTCACCAGTTACAAAGGGATCCAATAAGGGACCAAGGAGAAACTACATATGTAGTTTGAGAAAAATCTGTCAGGAACTTCTCAAGAAAGAGCGATAACAAGAATTGTTTAAGGACAGACGCAAACCACGGACGAAGGGCTTAATGCTTTGGTAATGTTTTGAAAACTACATAATTTTGTCAAAAAGTGAATTTAAGTAAGAAAAGCAAATAAGGCAAAACAATATTAAGTCAAAACAGTTTTAGAATGAATTTTTTAAACACTTCAAAAGTGTAATACAACACAAGACAAAAACATGGATTTTCCAGCAAGAAAACTTGCCCTCTTATTTGCACCACTTTCCAGTAAGATTATCTGCCAGAGAAGACAAGGTATTATTTGCACATGAACATGTTTAATCTTTTAAGCCTATCACCAAGGCTTAGTTTTATCAATTTCTGATTTATTCCAATTCAACAAAAAGGTTTCTTCCCAAAGGTGTCCAAAATATTAAAATCGCTGTACAGTAGAGATTCAATACTGTCTGATGACAGGAACTAAATACACCAACATGAATCAACAACAGATAGACAAAGTACAGGTTCAGGAAAAGACAAAAGAGGACAAGTCAGGATACAGGTACACTTGTAAGGTTCTACCTGGGAAATGGACAGGTAAGGATACAGGTACAAATATAAGGATCTACCTGGGAAAAGGACAGGTAAGGATACAGGTAGACATGTAAGGTTCTACCTGGGAAAAGGACAGGTAAGGATACAGATACACATGTAAGGTTCTACCTGGGAAAAGGACAGGTACGGATACATGTATACATGTAAGGTTCTACTTGGGAAAAGAACAACTTACTGCCTCTAACTCTTGATTCTTGTTATGGAAATGTGTATTTTCATGGCGAAGTTCTCTCAATTCATTCTGAAACATTCAAATGAGTATCAGTTGAGTCTGCAAGCTTATAATGTATTAAAAGAATTACCAACAGGTATATAGCAAAAACAGCAAAACAGGGCATATGTATAGATATATATAGAGACAGATAAGTAAAAACAGGGACATATCAGGTGATTTCTGGTCTTAAATCATTTAAATACCATGTATGTTGATTCCAGTGCACCAAATAACATGTGTATATATAAATGCCCCCCTCATTTTTACACACTTGCAATATAATGTACTTTCATTGTATAACATTCAGTTAACAGTGTAAATATCAAACTCATTTTGACTCTTGAAATCAGTTGAATACAATCAATTTCACTTCAACTTTGTTAATTCATCTCATTTCTAGACTATTTTGGTTGCTTGGATAGATTATTTAAGTCTACAACTATTGCTGGCTAGGCCTAAAAATGGAATATTTTCACATATCTAGAATTACCTTCACTTTCTAGAATAATTACATATCTTGAACACTGTACTTACCTTGAGAGCTTGAATAGTTTCATCAAATTCTTCTCTTTCTCGTTTGATATCTTTTGATTTGCCATCAGCCATCTGTCAATCAAGAACAATAGATGAATGCATGAACACAAATCTTCATTTATCCAGCCACCCTGAATCTTTCTTAATGCAGACACCCCTAACAAGGTTAGCTTTGAAGCTGTCCTTATATCTTTTTCAACCATAGAAACTGAAAAGGTGACTACTTATTTTCAGGATTCCCATTTAAACTATGTAGAAGGACCCCATTTATTTAAGAAAGGACCCCATTTATAAAATACCCAGTGCAAACCCTGCCTAATCTTCATTAATCCAGCCACCTTGAATCTTCATTTATCAAGCCACTCTGAACATTCATTAATGCAGACACCCTTAATCTTCATTAATCCAGCCACCCTGAATCTTCATTAATCCAGCCACCCTGAATCTTCATTAATCTCCAGACACCACTACTCTTCATTAATGCAGACACCCCTAATCTTCATTAATCCAGCCACCACTAAATTTCATTAATCCAGCCACCAATAACCCTAGTCAATGTTCCATTCGCAATCTTTATTTACCCCGTCAGGACCAGATTTGGCTATTTGTATATATCATCTTCCTCATCCAGCTGAAGTTAACATTCCAGTGTATTTTGGTTTTGAATAGAGGTTGATGGAATAAGTCTCCACTATTTTTCATTTCACAAATATATAATAACAATGACCAACATAGCAATTTCATATCTATGAATTTTAAATTTAATGTTTGGAAAAAATTGACAGCTAGCTTTCATTTTCTATTTTAAAACAACTTTAAAAAAAAAAAAAATCTTCTTCATTTAGACTTGTAACTTATATGAGGAGAGTAAAATCTATCTTTACCAATATTACTGACTCACTGACACCTAAGCTTGCTTAACCAATAATTTGCATTATTGAGGGGAAAACAAATATTGGTGAAATTATGGTTTAATATAAGTTATATATCTAGACCCATAGTCAAATTAAGTCTTTTTGCAAAACAAAGATTATATACCTAATATTATGATTATTGATAAAAGCTGAAAACTATTTTGAACATATGCATAATTAATAAAGCATTGATGCATATGTACTTGATTCCCTGGAGCTAATAAACACATTTTAAAAAGATACATATTACTTACTGATTCACACAAATAAATAAGTTAAACACAGGTGTATATATAGATATATACAAGTCTTTGGGTGTCTCAAAATCATTTTGTATAGCACTAAACGATCCTCAGTCACATTGTCGGTAAAGTCAGGTCCCTCTATATTTTTTATAACGTTGATATGGGAACATTAAGTTTTGACTTTTTGCTAAATCACTCCACACAATAAAACCATGACGTCCATCGCCTATATAGGGGGATCAATCCTCAGTTAAATGTTATATACAGACACATCAAAAGCTGTATTAAGGCATTAAACTGATCACGAACCTGACCTGAGGATCATATCAAAAATGATTTACATAGTATCACACTGGGTGGGTTTAACAACTACCTACATCTAATTTACAAATAAAAACCATGCCAATAGTTCATATGTTATCATCTAATCTTACTGTTGGTTAATTTGACCATGAAATTAAATTTAACGAGAATCTCCGATCTATTTCTGTGAAGACTATAATATTTCTTGGCAAAGTACTCCATGAAAATACAATATATCAGAACTTGTTACAAGAATTCAAAATTTAGATTTACTTTTAAAAGTTACAAGACATGAAGTGTGTCATATTATCATTCTATAATATCCATATAATTACACTAAGCTTTCTAACAAAATAATTCAAGCAACCTTAATCATTCCAGAGAATTGTATTATCCATTTAACTATACCCAGGAGGGATATGCAAATTAGTAAACATAATTGTAATTATATAATACTGCTGTATACAAAAACACAAATACAGGTACATAACCAAACCATTACCATACTGATCCCCACAGCTATTATACACATACTTACCGACCGACCTTCAGCAGGTTTCCAAATAAACTACCATACAAAAACCCACAATCAACACACAGCATTTCCATCATTCAATTACACATATCAAGATATTAGACATCCCCACAAAAAAAACCCTCAAAATGAAAATGTCAGAAAACGGAATTTACCACATCTTGGATCAACTGTGCATATAAAAAAGTCATATTTAAAGTCAAGCAGCAAAAATTAAAAACAAATTATGTATGTATAGTTTTGAATTAACACTTAATCTTGAAATTTAAGTTTATAACCTCAAATACACCATTGTAAAATCTCAAAGTTGTGAAAATATTCATAATGATAAACTAAAAGATGTTAAATAGACTTGTTCCATGCAGTTAGTGACTTATGGAAAGACTTCAGCAAAACTTGGTCAAAGGGAGATAACTAAGCTTAGATCCATTCAGTTCAGACCTCAACAAACTTGGACATAGGGAGGTAATCAGGCAGAGTACACTAAACCCTGGCAAATGATTTCTGGGCCTCAAAATATGTATTCATTTTCGCCCAAACAATTAAAGTTAAAAAAAATATTCAAATCTGTTATGTAAATTTTTTTTTTAAACTCCAAGCATACAGTTCTTGTCCCTTTTGTTCTTATCTAGAATATATATTGAACAATGTAATCATAATGGGCCTTATTTTTTGTTAGTCAGGGAAGAAGGGCTGGAGTTGGGGGCAGAAGGATGGTCGGAGAAGTTTTCAGATTCTGGGTATAATAATTAATGGTAGTTAAAGGGATATGGGGCATTCAAAACTGGCCAGGAAACCCAAGGTTGTGGGAGATTAAAATAGTTAACCAGAACACCTGTCAGGAAAACAACTTTGGAAATAGATGGGTTGGAATGAAAAGGCGATTTAATTTTTTAACTACAATTATTAAAGAATCAACAAATCCAATCAACGTGCAACCCAAAATAAAAACTTGCCATTTTGTTGTAATATTCCATGGATAAAACTCTCTGTATTGGAAATAAAATGTTTCTTAATGATAATAAACCTTTTTTTTTCAGAAAAGAAATTTCAAATACATATTTCTTGACGTTTTATTTTGTGCTGACAGAATGCTCCTTCTCTTTTAAAATCAAAATAAAATATCTTATCAGGAATATTTTATCAAATATACCAAAATTAAATTTTATTTCAGAATATAAATTACAGTTGTCTAATTCAAGGGTACGAAATGTCCAATGAAAGTGTTAAACCTGAAATGGGACAAGTGATTGAAAGTTATCGACGTTTATGTAATGCTGCCAGACACCCCGAACCCCCTTTTTACCTTGCTCAGTCTCTCCACCTCTGTCCTGAGACGTTCCTTCTCCTGATTAGCGAAGTCATGTTGCTGTGAAGACAGTTTTTTGCCGTTTTCCAGTACGCTGATCTGCTCCAGAGCTCGCTCATAATAAGCTTTTACTGAGGCAAGGTCTGACGAAATCTCGTCATTTACCTAGGGGATAATTGACAATTATAATCACAGGTCTAAACTTTTACTGAGGCTAGGCCTGAGATATCTCATCATTTACCTAGGGGATAATTGACAACTATAATCACAGGTCTAAACATTTACTGAGGCTAGGCCTGACGATATCTCGTCATTTACCTAGGGGATAATTGACAATTATAATCACAGGTCTAAACTTTTACTGAGGCTAGGTCTGAGATATCTCATCATCTACCTAGGGGATAATTAACAATTATAATCACAGGTCTAAACTTTTACTGAGGCTAGGTCTGATGATATCTCTTCATTTACCTAGGGGATAATTGACAATTATAATCACAGGTCTAAACTTTTACCGAGGCTAGGTCTGACGATATCTCTTCATATAAATATAAATGTTGTACAATGACTTCCTTTTTTATAGATGCACTTGTTAAATCACTAGCACTTCTTTTCCTTTCCTCAGCAGCAAACAAAACAGAAGTTAACAATATCCAGCTATCAGTCTGTACCTGTTTCATCTCCTGGACAGCGTCTTCCATTGCGTTTTTCTCCATATCCTTCTTCTTTGCCATTTTCTTGACTCTCTCTACTTCATCCTGAAGGTCGTTGATCTGTTCCTGCATTTCACTGTTGGCCTGGAATCATCATCAAATACAGTTTTAATCATAGACCTCCGATAAATCTTATGAAAGGCGACATCACACTTGAGTGTGTAACAAAACTATATTAAAGGTAAATATTAGGTGCATGATCCTATGGCGGGTCAGGTGGATCTTGATATATAAAGCACATATATGTAATCACAATTTAAAAACATATTTTGCAAAATATGGAATTTTCGACATCAACTTGAGATTCATATGTTGGGAATAAAAAAATATATGTGACCAGTTTTGAGGCAAATATTTTATTTTTATTTTATTAACTGATCTGATCTTTGGCCCTAGAGACATTGAATTACATCGACCTAAACACAGTAAACTACACACCATATGTGTGTAATACAGGTACAATGCAAGCTTTACTCAATGGTTTAAAATTTACATACAGCCAAGACAATTTGCCAAAGTTTTAAAATTATTTATCATCTTGAAAGGGAAGGATACTTAAGAACTAGCACACTGGACAGTGCATGCGAGCATATTTAAGTTATTTTAAATCAAATTGTTTGATACAAAACAAGGACTGACCCGATCTAGCTGTTCTTTGCCGACAACAATGTGTTGGAATTTGTTGTTGAGGTCCATTTTTTCCTGGAAAAGTCTGTCCTTTTCCACGGTAGCACTTGAGGCTTTGGCCTGCATGTCTGTGGCTTTGACTTTTTGATTGTCCAGCTTCTTTGTCAGAACTTGTTTCTCCTGCAGAGAAAACATACAAATAACAGACTTAGATTATCAAATGTCCATGTAAGTTATATTATCAAAGTTTGCTTAATATCAAGTGATTTGACATGAACTCCTCTTAATATAATGTAATACATTTATTGACATTCCTCTCAATTAACATGTTCTATATATCACTGTTTAATATCAGGTTCTCCTGTCACTCCATTTAATATCATGATCTATCTTTCAATATTTAATATCAATGTTCTCCTGTCACTCCACTTAATATCATGATCTATCTTTCAAAATTTAATATCAATGTTCTCCTGTCACTCCACTTAATATCATGTTCTATAAATCACTGTTTAATATCATGTTCTACTGTCACTCCACTTAATATCATGTTCTATCTATTACTGTTTAATATCATGTTCTACTGTCACTCCACTTAATATCATGTTCTACTGTCACTCCACTTAATATCATGTTCTACTGTCACTCCACTTAATATCATGTTCTACTGTCACTCCACTTAATATCATGTTCTATCTATTACTGTTTAATATCATGTTCTACTGTCACTCCACTTAATATCATGTTCTATATATTACTGTTTAATATCATGTTCTACTGTCACTCCACTTAATATCATGTTCAATTGACATTCCTCTCAACATCATGTTCTATATATCATTCTAATTTATATCATGCTATATTATCACATCCCTTACTATCTTGTTATATTGTCACTCCCCTAAATATCATGTTCTATTGTCAGTTGTACAACCTATCACATGAGCAATCTGCCTTTACATACTTTAATATGCAAGAGGCCCAGAGGGCCTGTATCGCTCACCTGGATACATTGGTATCTAGGTAATCATGATAGAATATTTTCTTTTTGGCTCGCCCCTCAGCCCCCTAGGTGGTCAGTCCCACCATTAGTACAATTTTGAATCTTGAGCACCTAGGGATGCTTCCTGCCAAATAAGGCTCATTTCCAATCAATGGTTATGGAGAAGAAGTCGTTTAAACCAACATAGCTAAATAACCCTTTTTGACCCCACCCCTCAGCCCCCTAGGGGTCAGTCCAACCATGAGTACAATTTGGAATCCTGAGCACCTAGGGATGGTTCCTACCAAATAAGGTTGATTTCCAATCAGTGGTTATGTAGAAGTCGCTTAAACCAACATAGCTAAATAACGGTTTTTGGCCCCACCCCTCAGCCCCCTAGGGGGTCAGTCCCACCATGAGTACAATTTGGAATCCTGAGCACCTAGGGATAGTTCCTACCAAATAAGGTTGATTTCCATTCAGTGGTTATGGAGAAGAAGTCGCTTAAACCAATATAGCTAAATAACCCTTGTTGACCCCACCCCTCAGCCCCCTAGGGGTCAGTCCAACCATGAGTACAATTTGGAATCCTGGGCACCTAGGGATGGTTCCTACCAAATAAGGTTGATTTCCAATCAGTGGTTATGTAGAAGTCGCTTAAACCAATATAGCTAAATAACGGTTTTTGGCCCCACCCCTCAGCCCCTAGGGGGTCAGTCCCACCATGAGTACAATTTGGAATCCTGAGCACCTAGGAATAGTTCCTACCAAATAAGGTTGATTTCCATTCAGTGGTTATGGAGAAGAAGTCGCTTAAACCAATATAGCTAAATAACGGTTTTTGGCCCGCCCCTCAGCCCCCTAAGGGGTCATTCCCACCATAAGTACAATTTTGAATCCTGAGCACCCAGGGATACTTTCTGCCAAGTAAGGCCGATTTCCAATCAGTGGTTATTGAGAAGAAGTCGACTAAACCAATATAGCTAAATAACCCTTTTTGGCCCCACCCCTCAGCCCCCTAGGGGATCAGTCCCACCATTAGTACAATTTTGAATCCTGGGCACCTAAGGATGCTTCCTCCCAAATAAGGTTGATTACCAATCAGTGGTTATGAAGAAGAAGTCGCTAATATCAATATAGCTAAATAATTTTTTATGGCCCCCACCCCTCGGCTCCCTAGGGGGTCAGTCCCACCATGTGTACAATTTTGAATCCTGAGCACCCAGGGATACTTTCTGCCAAATAAGGCCGATTTCCAATCACTGGTTATGGAGAAGAAGTCGCTTAAACCAATATAGCTAAATAACCCCTTTTGGCCCCGCCCCTCAGCCCCCTAGGGGGTCAGTCCCACCATTAGTACAATTTTGAATCCTGGGCACCCAAGGATGCTTCCTGCCAAATTAGGTTGATTTCCTATAAGTGGTTATGGAGGAGAAGTTGTTTAAAGAAATTGTTGATGGACGACGGACGGACGACGGACGACGCGGTATGGCATAAGCTCACCTCGGTCCTTCGGACCAGGTGAGCTAATAACAACATTTGAGTTTGTGAAAAATAAATCAAACAGTTATTGAAGGGCTGTCCCATAAAATAAATCAAACAGTTATTGAAGGGTTGTCTGGTAAAATAAATCAAACAGTTATTGAAGGGATGCCAGGTAAAATAAATCAAACAGTTATTGAAGGGCTGCCTGGTAAAATAAATCGAACAGTTATTGAAGGGCTGCCTGGTAAAATAAATCAAACAGTTATACAAGGAGTGTCTGCAATGACCAGGTTTTGCTGCATTCTAAATACAATTCCATAAAATCTCAAACAAATTGGAGTTTATTTCTATAAGAAAAAATGGGTTTGAAATTGAACAAAGCTATTCAAAGACCAATATAAGATGGTAAATGGAAACTACACTTTTATACTAACTTATAAATTACAAAGTACTTACATCTGCTAATGATTTCCAAGAAGAAGCAAGTTTTTCATTTTCCTCTTTCATAGAGTTGGTCAGTGCTCTTAGTTCTGTTAACTGGCCCGTTAGCTCGGCTAGTTTCCTTGTGAGGTCAGCATTCTCCTAAAAATGTAAACAATTACAAATATTATTCTCAGAAGTAAAGCTATGAAGGTTTTATATGAAATTTCATGAGTCAATGGGTTATAAAGTGGTCTCAGCCTCTCTTACACAGAATTGTTCTCATTTGACCTCTACTGTTGCTGGGAACGACCTCTACTGTTGCTATAGGAACAAACTATACAATAGTATTTGTACAATTGTCTTAATGAAGCATTGAAGTGTCTTGATATGTAGCGCGCAATATGAAGTTTGCCTGCAAAGCTCTGTCATTTATATAGACTGTTAAGACCATATCAAGAGTCACTTCAATGCTTATATTCACATTTCCCATCCATGTTGGTGAATTATACCAATTTCAATTTGATCCAAACTATGATTAATGCTTTATTATCTACATATAAAATTCATAAAATGGAACAGCCATTTTGACAGGTGAACCGTTGCTGTTTCTATGCCAAAGCAATGACATCATAATTGTCACATACTGTACATTGTTTAATGTCTCTTAAATTGCAAGTATCCTTGGTTAGTTTATACAGTGGCTTTTCCGAATGTAAATATTATATGTGAGGCTGCCCCATTTCACTTCAAACAAATTTCTTCAAAAGTTACTTTTTTATTTCAATTTGAATTAAACATTGACTTCACAGCCATAACTTACCTCTTTGAGTTTGAGCACTTCCATCCTGAGATTTCTGTTGTCGTCCTCCAGTGGTTCAAACCGATCTTTGGCCAGCCTCATGCTCTCCTTAGCCACACCTATTTCTCGTGAAAGCGTTTCTTTATCCTGCATAATACACGTATCTTGTATATAATATATAAACTTAGGCTATTTCAACATACACATGGTGTGGAATTTTTAATATTTTGAGACTTCAATATGGTGTGTATATTTTAATACTTTTGATACTTATAAACATTATTTAGAAATTGAAGAAAATAAACATGGTTTTGGCTGTGCTGGACAGCATCTATTTCAGACTACATTATTGTACAAAAAGCATGTATACACAAATATTGATGCAGCAAGATTACACTAATATTTCCATCTAGTGGTATACAATGGCTGTCTGTGTGTTAGCCTACCTGTTGGAGTTTCTTGTTCTCAGACTCCAGCATATATACTGCCTGTTGGTTAGCCTACCTGTTGGAGTTTCTTGTTTTCAGACTCCAGCATATTGTCTGTGTGTTAGCCTACCTGTTGGAGTTTCTTGTTTTCAGACTCCAGCATATTGTCTATGTGTTAGCCTACCTGTTGGAGTTTCTTGTTTTCAGACTCCAGCATATTGTCTGTGTGTTAGCCTACCTGTTGGAGTTTCTTGTTTTCAGACTCCAGCATACTGTCTGTGTGTTAGCCTACCTGTTGGAGTTTCTTGTTCTCAGACTCCAGCATATTGTCTGTGTGTTAGCCTACCTGTTGGAGTTTCTTGTTCTCAGACTCCAGCATACTGCCTGTGTGTTAGCCTACCTGTTGGAGTTTCTTGTTTTCAGACTCCAGCATATTGTCTGTGTGTTAGCCTACCTGTTGGAGTTTCTTGTTTTCAGACTCCAGCATACTGCCTGTGTGTTAGCCTACCTGTTGGAGTTTCTTGTTCTCAGACTCCAGCATATTGTCTGTGTGTTAGCCTACCTGTTGGAGTTTCTTGTTCTCAGACTCCAGCATACTGCCTGTGTGTTAGCCTACCTGTTGGAGTTTCTTGTTCTCAGACTCCAGCATATTGTCTGTGTGTTAGTCTACCTGTTGGAGTTTCTTGTTTTCAGACTCCAGCATACTGCCTGTGTGTTAGCCTACCTGTTGGAGTTTCTTGTTTTCAGACTCCAGCATATTGTCTGTGTGTTAGCCTACCTGTTGGAGTTTCTTGTTCTCAGACTCCAGCATATTGTCTGTGTGTTAGCCTACCTGTTGGAGTTTCTTGTTTTCAGACTCCAGCATACTGTCTGTGTGTTAGCCTACCTGTTGGAGTTTCTTGTTCTCAGACTCCAGCATACTGTCTGTGTGTTAGCCTACCTGTTGGAGTTTCTTGTTCTCAGACTCCAGCATACTGCCTGTGTGTTAGCCTACCTGTTGGAGTTTCTTGTTCTCAGACTCCAGCATATTGTCTGTGTGTTGACCTACCTGTTGGAGTTTCTTGTTTTCAGACTCCAGCATACTGTCTGTGTGTTAGCTTACCTGTTGGAGTTTCTTGTTTTCAGACTCCAGCATACTGTCTGTGTGTTAGCCTACCTGTTGGAGTTTCTTGTTTTCAGACTCCAGCATATTGTCTGTGTGTTAGCTTACCTGTTGGAGTTTCTTGTTCTCAGACTCCAGCATATTGTCTATGTGTTAGCCTACCTGTTGGAGTTTCTTGTTTTCAGACTCCAGCATATTGTCTATGTGTTAGCCTACCTGTTGGAGTTTCTTGTTTTCAGACTCCAGCATATTGTCTGTGTGTTAGCTTACCTGTTGGAGTTTCTTGTTCTCAGACTCCAGCATATTGTCTATGTGTTAGCCTACCTGTTGGAGTTTCTTGTTCTCAGACTCCAGCATACTGTCTATGTGTTAGCCTACCTGTTGGAGTTTCTTGTTTTCAGACTCCAGTATACTGTCTGTGTGTTAGCCTACCTGTTGGAGTTTCTTGTTTTCAGACTCTAGTATACTGTCTGTGTGTTAGCCTACCTGTTGGAGTTTCTTGTTTTCAGACTCCAGTATACTGTCTGTGTGTTAGCCTACCTGTTGGAGTTTCTTGTTTTCAGACTCCAGCATATTGTCTGTGTGTTAGCCTACCTGTTGGAGTTTCTTGTTTTCAGACTCCAGCATATTGTCTGTGTGTTAGCCTACCTGTTGGAGTTTCTTGTTCTCAGACTCCAGCATACTGTCTGTGTGTTAGCCTACCTGTTGGAGTTTCTTGTTCTCAGACTCCAGCATATTGTCTGTGTGTTAGCCTACCTGTTGGAGTTTCTTGTTTTCAGACTCCAGGATACTGTCTGTGTGTTAGCCTATCTGTTGGAGTTTCTTGTTTTCAGACTCCAGCATATTGTCTGTGTGTTAGCCTATCTGTTGGAGTTTCTTGTTTTCAGACTCCAGCATATTGTCTGTGTGTTAGCCTACCTGTTGGAGTTTCTTGTTCTCAGACTCCAGCATATTGTCTGTGTGTTAGCCTACCTGTTGGAGTTTCTTGTTCTCAGACTCCAGCATATTGTCTATGTGTTAGCCTACCTGTTGGAGTTTCTTGTTCTCAGACTCCAGCATATTGTCTGTGTGTTAGCCTACCTGTTGGAGTTTCTTGTTTTCAGACTCCAGCATATTGTCTGTGTGTTAGCCTACCTGTTGGAGTTTCTTGTTCTCAGACTCCAGCATATTGCCTGTGTGTTAGCCTATCTGTTGGAGTTTCTTGTTCTCAGACTCCAGCATATTGTCTGTGTGTTAGCCTACCTGTTGGAGTTTCTTGTTTTCAGACTCCAGCATACTGTCTGTGTGTTAGCCTACCTGTTGGAGTTTCTTGTTCTCAGACTCCAGCATATTGTCTATGTGTTAGCCTACCTGTTGGAGTTTCTTGTTTTCAGACTCCAGCATATTGTCTGTGTGTTAGCCTACCTGTTGGAGTTTCTTGTTTTCAGACTCCAGCATACTGTCTGTGTGTTAGCCTATCTGTTGGAGTTTCTTGTTCTCAGACTCCAGTATACTGTCTGTGTGTTAGCCTACCTGTTGGAGTTTCTTGTTTTCAGACTCCAGTATACTGTCTGTGTGTTAGCCTACCTGTTGGAGTTTCTTGTTTTCAGACTCCAGCATATTGTCTGTGTGTTAGCCTACCTGTTGGAGTTTCTTGTTTTCAGACTCCAGCATATTGTCTGTGTGTTAGCCTACCTGTTGGAGTTTCTTGTTCTCAGACTCCAGCATACTGTCTGTGTGTTAGCCTACCTGTTGGAGTTTCTTGTTCTCAGACTCCAGCATATTGTCTGTGTGTTAGCCTACCTGTTGGAGTTTCTTGTTTTCAGACTCCAGTATACTGTCTGTGTGTTAGCCTATCTGTTGGAGTTTCTTGTTTTCAGACTCCAGCATATTGTCTGTGTGTTAGCCTATCTGTTGGAGTTTCTTGTTTTCAGACTCCAGCATATTGTCTGTGTGTTAGCCTACCTGTTGGAGTTTCTTGTTCTCAGACTCCAGCATACTGTCTGTGTGTTAGCCTACCTGTTGGAGTTTCTTGTTCTCAGACTCCAGCATATTGTCTATGTGTTAGCCTACCTGTTGGAGTTTCTTGTTCTCAGACTCCAGCATATTGTCTGTGTGTTAGCCTACCTGTTGGAGTTTCTTGTTTTCAGACTCCAGCATATTGTCTGTGTGTTAGCCTACCTGTTGGAGTTTCTTGTTCTCAGACTCCAGCATATTGCCTGTGTGTTAGCCTATCTGTTGGAGTTTCTTGTTCTCAGACTCCAGCATATTGTCTGTGTGTTAGCCTACCTGTTGGAGTTTCTTGTTTTCAGACTCCAGCATACTGTCTGTGTGTTAGCCTACCTGTTGGAGTTTCTTGTTCTCAGACTCCAGCATATTGTCTATGTGTTAGCCTACCTGTTGGAGTTTCTTGTTTTCAGACTCCAGCATATTGTCTGTGTGTTAGCCTACCTGTTGGAGTTTCTTGTTTTCAGACTCCAGCATACTGTCTGTGTGTTAGCCTACCTGTTGGAGTTTCTTGTTCTCAGACTCCAGCATACTGTCTGTGTGTTAGCCTACCTGTTGGAGTTTCTTGTTTTCAGACTCCAGCATATTGTCTGTGTGTTAGCTTACCTGTTGGAGTTTCTTGTTCTCAGACTCCAGCATATTGTCTATGTGTTGACCTACCTGTTGGAGTTTCTTGTTTTCAGACTCAAGCATACTGTCTGTGTGTTAGCCTACCTGTTGGAGTTTCTTGTTCTCAGACTCCAGCATATTGTCTATGTGTTAGCCTACCTGTTGGAGTTTCTTGTTCTCAGACTCCAGCATACTGCCTGTGTGTTAGCCTACCTGTTGGAGTTTCTTGTTCTCAGACTCCAGCATATTGTCTGTGTGTTAGCCTACCTGTTGGAGTTTCTTGTTCTCAGACTCCAGCATATTGTCTGTGTGTTAGCCTACCTGTTGGAGTTTCTTGTTTTCAGACTCCAGCATACTGCCTGTGTGTTAGCCTACCTGTTGGAGTTTCTTGTTCTCAGACTCCAGCATATTGTCTGTGTGTTAGCCTATCTGTTGGAGTTTCTTGTTTTCAGACTCCAGCATATTGTCTGTGTGTTAGCCTACCTGTTGGAGTTTCTTGTTCTCAGACTCCAGCATATTGTCTGTGTGTTAGCCTATCTGTTGGAGTTTCTTGTTCTCAGACTCCAGCATATTGTCTGTGTGTTAGCTTACCTGTTGGAGTTTCTTGTTTTCAGACTCAAGCATACTGTCTGTGTGTTAGCCTACCTGTTGGAGTTTCTTGTTTTCAGACTCCAGCATATTGTCTGTGTGTTAGCCTACCTGTTGGAGTTTCTTGTTCTCAGACTCCAGCATATTGTCTGTGTGTTAGCCTACCTGTTGGAGTTTCTTGTTCTCAGACTCCAGCATACTTCCTGTGTGTTAGCCTACCTGTTGGAGTTTCTTGTTCTCAGACTCCAGCATATTGTCTATGTGTTGACCTACCTGTTGGAGTTTCTTGTTTTCAGACTCCAGCATACTGTCTATGTGTTGACCTACCTGTTGGAGTTTCTTGTTTTCAGATTCCAGCATACTAAGTGCTGTGGTAGACTGGTCTAGGAGATTAATCCTCTTCTGGTTGTCGGTCTCAGCCACCATATGCTGAGCTTGTAGAGAGCGTAAGGCAAAATCAAGCTTGTCTATTCTGTAATGGAATGAAAGAACATGCTTTTATTAAAAAAAACAAACATGGTTCATGCAGATTTTTCATAACAAAATTTAAGCACTTTTTTCTCAGTTTTCAAGGTGCATTTTTCGTCCAAACTTGCAAGGAAAAGGGGTATATTCGACAACTTTAATCTTATAAAAATTGTTTTGTGATGTTTATAAAATAAAGAGTTAATATAAATCTGAAAAAAAATCATGTTTACATTTAGTAAGTATGAATTCAAGCATTTTTCAAGCATGTGTGAGCAAATTCCAGTACTACCCCAATTTAAGCATTTCCAGCGCTGACACCAAATTCAAGCACTTTTAATCTCCTATATGAACCATGTCAATTAACATGAGATTTGGAACTAAAATGCTTCCGATTCAGTCAATTTTAATGCAAAAATTTGTAACCTTTGGGTTTTATAATTTTTTTAATGTATTGGGAACAAATGATATCTTCTCCAAATAGGAAGATAAAAGGGGAGGGGGGGGGAGGGGGGATTGAACAGTTTAACTATAGCAGGTCATCTATAAATAGCTAACAAGGGTATCACACTACTAGTAAGTATAGAAATAAAGGATCACACCACCAGTAACATGGATACATTACCTGTCCTGCATTTCTTGTCGTAGTCTTATATTTTCCATCCTGAGTATATCTTTATCTTGTTCTGCTTCTTCTAACATTTTTATTTTTTTCCTATATTCCATTTCTTTAAACTTAAGGTCTTCCACTAACACTGTGTTTCCCTTCGCTGAGTTCTCTATCTTCCCTAGACGCTCACTTTGGAGCTGAAATAAATTGTAAATTAGATTGTTAATATTTTACCATATTTAGATAAAAATTCAAATCATTCAAAGTAAGAGAGAAATTTATCTAAGAAGTCACACATGTGCATAAAAAAACAATATTATCATTGATTATTTAACCCAAAATTATTTTCAAAGGTCAATGTATTTACTATTCATGTGGGTCGATCATCAAAAGATAAGTTCAACACAAAATTATCTTTAGTTTTTTCTAGATTCAAATAAATCCCGATCATTTTTTTTTTAAATAAACAATTTCATAAAAAGAAAATCTGCAGATGGAAAAACTTCTGAAATCAGACTAACAAATATTAATACATGTTGTATTTATACTTTCAAATCACCTTTAAACTCTACATTACATACATTTATTTGCCAGCTATACCGGGTAATTTGAGGATCTATACAGACATGCTTACATCTAGTGTGTCCTGAGCTTCCTTGAGTTTGTGCATTAGTACACATCTTCTGTTCTCGCTGTCCTCCAGGGAGTTGCTCATGGTCTTTAGGGATCGGTCCAGGTTAGGGTTGAAATGACTAGAAAGGGGAGTTAACTCTTGTGACATGAACGAGCCATTTAGCCGATTCATAGACTGTGATCGGACCATCGGACCAGAGCTGAACCGTGGAGTGATTGCCATGTCATCCCCAGAGTTGAACGATCTCTTCATGGAACTACAATGATAATCCAACATAATTCATAGTTACCTCAGATACACATCGAATTCTCCATAACATCTCACTCAAAATCTGAAGATGAATGAAAATTGAAACATGTAACAGAATTATTTTATGATTTGTAATTATTTTTTGTTTTCTGAAAAAAGTCAATTTCCAGCTGTCAGATTCCTCAAGAACAAAGACTGGTGCTGTCTCATATTATATCAACCAATGCCTAACAGGCTAAGCTGTTGCTGTGATTTCCTATTACTTTTGAATCCTGAATATTTTGGTATTTTAACCCTTTCTACCCTATGCATCCTCAAGATCCAGAGGTTACACTCACATACACTGTTTATCCCCCAGGAATATGTTATGGCAGAACTGAAGGCTCTGTGTTGATGATGCAACAAGACTGGTTCGACCTTTTAATGAACATCAAAAGAATCTTGTGGTTACATAACGGTAAACAATGACAAATTTTGAAGTCGGTTGCGGTTCCTTTGCAATCTTCAAGAGACAGGCATGCAGCCTAGCGATTGGTCAGGTTTTTAACCTGAGCGTGCCTTCAGTTTTGCCATGACATATATTCCAGGGGTGTAGAGAGCAAAGGTGATCATAACCCCTGGATATCGAGGAAGTACCCGATGTAACCTAAATAAACTCTGCCATATGTCAATCTGATGAGTCCATTGTGGTTTAATACTACTTGAAAGATATTGGCTTTTTCTAGTGTACTGCTGTAAAGTTATGTCCAAAAGAAGATTCCATAACATTGGCTAGTATGATATCAAATTGTAGATAACTGTTATATTCATGGGAATATTCCTTCTTATTTTGTAGCTTAACAGATTGTGGTAAACACTTCTGTGAATATTCTAGATAAACAAGTAGTAGACATGTGTATCATTCAAAGTTGGATTCATTTTTGTGGATCAACAACAAATAAGACAAGAATTCCACGGAAGTGGATGTGTCGCCTGCACAGCAAGTTGGGAGATAAGGTTTTAGGAGCTATCTATGGATATGCATTGTATCAGTTCAAAGTGGAATAGAAACAGTGACCTTGACCTTTCACCCTGAAAAGCAATCCCAAGCGAGCACTTTTGGTAAGGAAGCACTGAATGAAATTTGAGTTTGATTGGCCCAGGAAAAGTGATTTTCTATTTATAGTAACAGTGACCTTGACCTTTGACCTTCAACCCTGAAAAGCAATCCCAAGCGAGCACTTTTGGAAAGGAAGTACTCTATGAAGTTTGAGTTTGATTGGCCCAAGGAAACTCTAGTTATCACAGGGAAACCGATTTTCTATTTATAGCAACAGTGACCTTGACCTTTGACCCTGAAAAGCAATCCCAAGCAAGCACTTTTGGTAAGGAAGCAGTGTATGAAGTTTGAGTTTGATTGGCCTAAGGAAACTCAAGTTAACGCACGGAAACTGTTGGTGCAGACGCCGCCGCTGACATAGTGATCCCTATATGTTGCCTTTTCAGGCGACACAAAAACCACAAAAATGTACACATTAAACATAGCATGTTATACATTATAGTGATTGAAAATGCTTATAAAATACAAAATGTTTCAAGATACCACCTCAAGAAATGGAACTTTGACAACACAAATGATAACTTGGTTCATACCTAAATCCGCTGTCATTGTCGGGGAAGACTGTAACTTTGGAGTCCTGCCATGATCCCCGTATTGGGGAGTTCCGCGAGGCAAACAGGGGCGTGCTGCTGAAGTATCCCTGCATGTCGCCTGCGGACTGGTCCCTCACTGGGACTGTGTCTATCTGCTGGGGAACAAACAACACTGGTTAACAACACGTACAACATGTCATCTGCAGCAAGGCCTTTCGTCACAACATTGCACATCAACTTTTTGTGACAAAATGACTTAATGTACAGATACGATTATGCAAGCTTTGTCATATCAAAAATTCATATTCAAGATTCTAAAAATAGTAATTTGATTGCCCTATGCAAAAGGTCACCTGAACGTGACCCCTATAGGATGATGTCAGATCTTATCGCAGCAGAGAGAAGTTTATGGAAGGCCTGGAGATCAAGATATGATTTTAATCAGATTGAGTACAATTAAATCTGCTGTATTACATCATCAAGTATCCCAGGCCAATGAGGACATGCCTCAAAGCTTCAGAGATCAATTACCAGGTAATTATAATTTGTCTATTCCAATATTGTAGGTACAAACTACAAGTAACCCAGGCCAATGTGGACATGCCTCAAAGCTTCAGAGATCAATTACCAGGTAATTATAATTTGTCTATTCCAATATTGTAGGTACAAACTACAAGTATCCCAGGCCTATGTGGACATGCCTCAAAGTTTCAGAGATTGATTACTAGGTAATTATAATTTGTCTAGTCCAATATTGTAGGTACAAACTACAAGTATCCAAGGCCTATGGAAACAAGCCTGGCTTCAGATTGAGATCAGGTAATTATAATTTGTCTATTCCAATATTGTAGGTACAAACTACAAGTATCACAGGCCAATGTGGACATGCCTCCCTTCGTTCACATCATGATCAGTTAATTATAATTTCCTATCTTCCAATTCAGGTATCACACTCTGTATTGATATAAGATCTTATATAATGTTTTTTCATTATTGCTAATATTTCAATTAAAATCTACAGTTGTATATTTCAATATCAATCTAAACATGCCTTTGCATATACGGTATAATCACTTACATAGATCAAACTGCATTCACCAACAAATCAGGCAGTATTTTGTAATTGTGCACAGCATGAAAGGAATTTAAGCCAAATCTAAATGAAATCAAATTTGAACATCATGTCTAGCGTATTTTTGTAAAAGATTGAATGCCCATTTTGTCTGGAAGTTTTGTGTATATATAATATACTTACAGACACCTTTCATCTTACAAATAACACTACAGGGCAAAAGGTTTCCGTAAAGTCTGGAAACGTGCCAACGTTAACAAGTTGATATTAAGTTTAACTGAATTTAATTTGTCAGTGCTGAAGACATCAGAACTAGGGAATATATCAGGGATCAATAAGGTGATTTATCATTTGTGATTTTACTGGAACTATAGCTCATGATCTAAAACAACAGTAGCTCAAAACACTGAACAATTTCATCATCTAATTATATACTTATTGCCCCCCCCCCCCCCCCCACACACACACACACCAGAAAGTGCTGGAGGGCAGAAAACAAAGTAGCATATTTCCATACAAAAGTGAAAGCCATAGTATCAAAATGCAGAAATAATGAAAATATGAAGACGTTTTGTTCCACTTTAAAATCACAAAGATTTCTTCCTCTTAATATCTACCTAATTTGAAAGAAATTGGTTAAAAACTATGGAAGGATTAACTCCCAACAAATAAAAGTTTATGAGAGATGGAACTATGACAGATGAAACTGTCTGTCTATAGGCCTTTTCCGAAAGTGTTGTTATTCCCCTTGATAGGTCACAATGGTAGATAAAAGATGGACTTCTGGGAAGTGTTTTATTGATGATTTGGCGCCATGTGACAATCGGATGATGTCATTCCCATTATGACATCATGCTTACATGGCGCAAGTTTTTTTCAAAAAAACTTCCCAGTGAAGCCATGAAATGACAAACAAGGGAGATAACAACACTTTTGAAATAAGCCTATATTGAATGGCAGTAATACACTACGTATCTAACTGGGGTAAAAAAAAATGATGTCATAACAACCATTTCGCAAGGGATGAACAGACAGACCGACACCGCCATATAACCATGCCTTGTCAATCGACGGGCGTATAAAAATACTGTTACCCCGACATTATCAACAAGAGGCCCAACGGGCCTTAACGGTCATCTGACTACCAATTGTAAAATCACTATGAAAATATGTGTAGTCATTAAATCAAGTTATAATATGCCTGTATAGATTGCCAAGTTCAAGATAGTGGCCTTCTTGGATTTCTGATGGGCTTGAAAAATAACAACACTTTGTTGGGACCATCTCAGGATATCATTTCTGGCAAGTTTCAGCTCAATTCCACTGGTAGAACTTGAGAAGTTTAGAATGTGTTTTCAACAAACCCTTTTGGCCCCTGTGACCTTGAATGAATGTCAGGGTCATTTCTTTAAACAAACTTGACACACCTTTATCCCAGCATGCCACAAGCCCAATATCACATCTCTGTGCCTTTTGGTTATTCAGAAAAAGTTGTTTTAAAGATTTTGACCCTTTTGGCCCCTGTGACCTTGAATGAAGTTCAAGGTCATTTATTTGAACAAACTTGGTAGACCTTTATCCCAGCATGCCACAGGCCTAATATCAGGTCTCTGAGCCTTTTAGTTATTCAGAAGAAGTTGTTTAAAGATTATGACCGTTTTGGCCTATGTGACCTTGAATGAAGGTCAAGGTCATTTCTTTGAACAAACTTGGTAGCCCTTTATCCCAGCATGCCACAGGCCCAATATCAGGTCTCTGGGCCTTTTGGTTATTCAGAAGAAAATGTTTAAATATTATGACCGTTTTGGCCCCAGTAACCTTGAATGAAAGTCAAGGTCATTTCTTTGAACAAACTTGGTAGCCCTTTATCCCAGCATGCCACAGGCCCAATATCAGGTCTCTGGGCCTTTTTGGTTATTCAGAAGAAGTTGTTTAAAGATTATGACCGTTTTGGTCCCTGTGACCTTGAATGAAAGTCAAGGTCATTTCTTTGAACAAACTTGGTAGCCCTTTATCCCAGCATGCCACAGGCCCAATATCAGGTCTCTGGGCCTTTTGGTTATTCAGAAGAAGTCGTTTAAAGATTATGACCGTTTTGGCCCCTGTGACCTTGAATGAAAGTCAAGGTCATTTCTTTGAACAAACTTGGTAGCCCTTTATCCCAGCATGCCACAGGCCCAATATTAGGTATCTGGGCCTTTTGGTTATTCAGAAGAAAATGTTTAAAGATTATGACCGTTTTGGCCCCAGTGACCTTGAATGAAAGTCAAGGTCATTTCTTTGAACAAACTTGGTAGCCCTTTATCCCAGCATGCCACAGGCCCAATATTAGATCTCTGGGCCTTTTGGTTATTCAGAAGAAAATGTTTAAAGATTATGACCGTTTTGGCCCCAGTGACCTTGAATGAAAGTCAAGGTCATTTCTTTGAACAAACTTGGTAGCCCTTTATCCCAGCATGCCACAGGCCCAATATCAAGTCTCTGGGCCTTTTGGTTATTCAGAAGAAGTTGTTTAAAGATTATGACCGTTTTGGCCCCTGTGACCTTGAATGAAAGTCAAGGTCATTTCTTTGAACAAACTTGGTAGCCCTTTATCCCAGCATGCCACAGGCCCAATATTAGGTCTCTGTGCCTTTTGGTTATTCAGAAGAAGTCGTTTAAAAATTATGACCGTTTTGTCCCCTGTGACCTTGAATGAAGGTCAAGGTCATTTCTTTGAACAAACTTGGTAGCCCTTTATCCCAGCATGCCACAGGCCCAATATCAGGTCTCTGGGCCTTTTGGTTATTCAGAAGAAAATGTTTAAATATTATGACCGTTTTGGCCCCAGTGACCTTGAATGAAAGTCAAGGTCATTTCTTTGAACAAACTTGGTAGCCCTTTATCCCAGCATGCCACAGGCCCAATATCAGGTCTCTGGGCCTTTTTGGTTATTCAGAAGAAGTTGTTTAAAGATTATGACCGTTTTGGTCCCTGTGACCTTGAATGAAAGTCAAGGTCATTTCTTTGAACAAACTTGGTAGCCCTTTATCCCAGCATGCCACAGGCCCAATATTAGGTCTCTGTGCCTTTTGGTTATTCAGAAGAAGTCGTTTAAAGATTATGACCGTTATGTCTCCTGTGACCTTGATTGAAAGTCAAGGTCATTTCTTTGAACAAACTTGGTAGCCCTTTATCCCAGCATGCCACAGGCCCAATATTAGATCTCTGGGCCTTTTGGTTATTCAGAAGAAAATGTTTAAAGATTATGACCGTTTTGGCCCCAGTGACCTTGAATGAAAGTCAAGGTCATTTCTTTGAACAAACTTGGTAGCCCTTTTTCCCA
Organism: Mimachlamys varia; assembly: GCA_947623455.1. Lineage (NCBI taxonomy): Eukaryota > Metazoa > Mollusca > Bivalvia > Pectinida > Pectinidae > Mimachlamys > Mimachlamys varia. Next base: position 10,338,386 of record OX392535.1, read on the forward strand.
GCATGCCACAGGCCCAATATCAAGTCTCTGGGCCTTTTGGTTATTCAGAAGAAGTTGTTTAAAGATTATGACTGTTTTGGCCCCTGTGACCTTGAATGAAAGTCAAGGTCATTTCTTTGAACAAACTTGGTAGCCCTTTATCCCAGCATGCCACAGGCCCAATATTAGGTCTCTGTGCCTTTTGGTTATTCAGAAGAAGTCGTTTAAAAATTATGACCGTTTTGGCCCCTGTGACCTTGAATGAAGGTCAAGGTCATTTCTTTGAACAAACTTGGTAGCCCTTTATCTCAGCATAACACGGGACCAATATCAGGTCTCTGGGCCTTTTGGTTATTCAGAAGAAGTCGTTTAAAAATTATGACCTTTTTGGCCCCTGTGACCTTGAATGAAGGTCAAGGTCATTTATTTGAACAAACTTGGTAGCCCTTTATCCCAGCATGCCACAGGCCCAATATTAGATCTCTGGGCCTTTTGGTTATTCAGAAGAAAATGTTTAAAGATTATGACCCTTTTGGCCCCAGTGACCTTGAATGAAAGTCAAGGTCATTTCTTTGAACAAACTTGGTAGCCCTTTATCCCAGCATGCCACAGGCCCAATATCAAGTCTCTGGGCCTTTTGGTTATTCAGAAGAAGTTGTTTAAAGATTATGACTGTTTTGGCCCCTGTGACCTTGAATGAAAGTCAAGGTCATTTCTTTGAACAAACTTGGTAGCCCTTTATCCCAGCATGCCACAGGCCCAATATTAGGTCTCTGTGCCTTTTGGTTATTCAGAAGAAGTCGTTTAAAAATTATGACCGTTTTGTCCCCTGTGACCTTGAATGAAGGTCAAGGTCATTTCTTTGAACAAACTTGGTAGCCCTTTATCTCAGCATAACACAGGACCAATATCAGGTCTCTGGGCCTTTTGGTTATTCAGAAGAAGTCGTTTAAAAATTATGACCTTTTTGGCCCCTGTGACCTTGAATGAAGGTCAAGGTCATTTATTTGAACAAACTTGGTAGCCCTTTATCCCAGCATAACACAGGCCCAATATCAGGTCTCTGGGCCTTTTGGTTATTCAGAAGAAGTCGTTCAAAGATTTTGACCTTTTTGGCCCCTGTGACCTTGAATGAAGGTCAAGGTCATTTGTTTGAACAAACTTGGTAGCCCTTTATCCCAGCATGCCACAGGCCCAATGTTAGGTCTCTGGGCCTTTTGGTTTATGAGAAGAAGATGTTTAAATGGAAAAGTTTACGGACAGCGCACGGCGCACGACGACGGACGAAGCATGATGACTATAGGTCATCCTGACCCTTCGGGTCTGATGACCTAAAAAGCAGCTAATTGTCGATAATTTAACTTTTTTGATAAAGATGCCAGCCTGCAAATTATCATTGTATTCAATCTTTTAAAACATTTTTAGTGACAATGTTGAATGCAAAAACAATCCAATAACAGTTCAATCCTTTTAACTTAAAGAATATATAGATATTCCTGTATGGCTTTGTCGAAAATATATAATCAATTGTGCCATGTTTAGCTCAGATCTCATCTATTTAACACAAATCTGTCGGACAATTATAGAACAGTTATCATATTTATATCCATTTGTTGGAAGATTGCCGCTCAAGAATGACAATACTATTACAGAGATACATCAAAGTATTGTGTATTGTTGTGTGCCTGATAATGACCTCACTGAAACACTAAGGTAAAACACCAGGTATTGTTTATAACCAACACGCTATGGCCAGCATAATTACTGTCAGTACTACAATACACAAAATCAGAGGTCTAGAAGGACATGTAAGATACACGATGATTGTCTCGTACCCATGTTTAATGTTGTGTATCATTATCATTGAATTGCGAAAATACCTTACATTGAAATGGAAATAAAAAATATAAATATTCATAATCTTAAACTTACAGGATTCTTCACTTTCTAGTTAACAATTCATAAAAAAAAATATTTTGCTTTAATTAATGGTTTATTTATAACTTTCTAGCAATCCAATTCGATCACAAGTGTGAACTTGTTGAGAATAAACCTCACTCTCAATTTGATTTGAATTCATCAAACCCTGACCACCACACCTTGTTATGTCAGTAGAGGCCTAACAGGAAGTAATGTACCTAAACTAAAATCGATTAGTGTTAATAAAATGTGATTTATCAGAAAATCATTCAAACTTTATTATCATGTCCCAGGACATTTGAATATAAAACCCATTTTAAATCACTTATCTTGTATACTATTGACTTTACAGATTCTATAAGTATGAATTACCTGTAATAAATAGGTTTTGATGTTCACTGTCGGTATAAAACACTTGACATATTTTTATTAATAATCCTGCCTATCTGAACCACTGCCAACAAACTCCACTACCTCTATCAACGCCGGGCAATAATCATTATCTAGATTTGAATTTTATTGAATGTCAGTTTGAATTTAATTATGTTTTAATGATATGCTGGTGGTAACTCTGAAAATCATTTCAGTCTGCTCCAAGATTTCAAATTCAAAATAGCAATTAATCACCTCACATGTCTTATTACATAATTGTACATGTATAACTAGAAATAACAGTTCACCCCATGGTATTAATACGTATTAAGACTTTTTCTGAATGTTCATTTTTTTTAAATTGCTCCTTTTGGAACATTGGTATGGTTAATAGAACTAATAAAGATACATTTATTTCTGGTACAGGACATTTTATAGTCCTCTATACCAGACTCAAAAAACAGATATTGATTTATATATACAGAACACATATTAAAAAACATGTACACAATACTTTATTACTTTAAGATTAAATTTTTGTCAAGTATACTAAAATATGTTTTATATGGTTATTTCAGCTGTGTAGTTATAGAAAATATCTTGTTTTTTTCCATTGATTGTCCAGAGTGTTAATATAATACTTAATACGTTAATATATATACCAGTAATGTATATATACGTGGCATCTTCGAATAACTCTCAAATCTTTCTTTTTGCATTGTATTATGTACAATGTAGCTATTCTGGTTTGTCCATACAAACTAGCCCTACTAATTACAAGTAACATGTCTCTCAAGTCTGCCTTAGTTTGATACCATTGAGAAGCATGACTGCAGACTTTTTCAATATTGAGATATTTCAAAGAAGTGGGGACTGGTTAGTTCAGTTCTTCTAAACATTCTAGTATTTAAATTGTCATTCACTGGTCAAGTTAAAATAAATGTTGATATCTCCATCAAATCAGACGATAGAAACTCATACTTTTTATCAAAATATAATACATATATTTCCATTTCATGAGCATGGTGAGATACAATACATTTTAATTGAAGACAGACTGGGCATAGAAATGCAATATTGAAGGACTTCAATTACAAAAAAAAAATCTGAATGGATACTTTAATTTTTTCATGTAATTCTGCAGTAAAAAATGTTCTGTTGATTATGAGCAGCGCTAGGCCATGATAAAATGAAATATAATACAAGCTCAAAGATGAGAGAACATTTAAAATCACATTGGTATAAAAACAGGTGAAAATGTTCACACACATTATCAGATTATATATACATCATAACTATTTATGTGTCTCAAATTAACTCAACATGTAATTGATGTCAAATGGATTTTACGAACTTCCAATGTTTACCTGCTCCCCCTCCTACAGTAAATACAGTGTATAACACAGGTATGGAGGCAGGTCAGTCCATGTGTAATATTGGGAATGACAGGTATAGCATGTCAGAAACAAATTTAAGAACTTCTTAAGTGGATTTTATCCCACAGCCTTGGTAAAATTACGACTGCCACAAGGTGAAAAACATTTACCTGAAGATAACGATCGACCAAGTAATACTAATTACAAGCATGAGAAACACCTGAATAGAGCCCTGCACCTACCTCACCTTGACACACTCTCTCTATCCCTGTGGGAGTTGGTGTAAGTTTTTAGTATACTATTATCTATTTAAAATTTCAAGAATACCTTGGTACATGTCCATGGCATTTTAAAAAACAAGAAATGAATAACTAACAGAACCAGGGTTTGTTTTCGGAAGACCCATCTCAATGAAGAAAACATGAATCCAACAGTTAACCAGCAGTACATATATATACACTGCCTATGTGTAGGTTATCAAATAACTTTCCATTGTTTTTATTTCTAAAACAGAGCTGAGCGACGGAAATCTGATCAATATAGAGGTATTATATACCAGATGAACAACTGTTACAGTACAAACATTAGATCTCCTAAGAAATCTCACCGGAATTTTTTACTTGTCAGAACACAATGTGATCATGTTCAAGCATAAGAGAATATTGTAATAATCAGAGAAATTTTATATTATTAGGATAGACTTGATAAACTGCTTCCTACAGAACAACTCAGTACAAACAGTCTAGATTTTTTATATCTGCAATGCCAATAACGAAACTTTGAAATCTTACAAGCACCATAAAGGTTTTGAGATCTCTCAATCCTTACATTTAAGTGGATTCATCAGATTTCAGACTTTGAGTTTTTATCTGCATGGAGACTCTCAAGTACCACATCTGAGACTTTGATAACTGTCTGACTTCACAAGGAGGTACATGTATCCAGATTTCTCACTGGTTACACACACTTGTGCACACTTAGACCATTAAAGTATCTATTCCTGTTTCTAGATCTCCGACATTTCACAAATGGATTTTCAAGATATTCCAGGTAATCACCAGGTAAGAGGTTTGGTGCATGCTGCACACATACATACAGGTGTTACTGTTATCTGTATAAGCTGTCAATGTTTGCTAAACACAGCACTAGACAAGGTAATAAACTTTAAACCCCAGTAGCTGATGGTCAGCTATCGCACCCACAGACAGTGAGAGCTGAGAGAAACGTGGTACATGATGTATGCACATAACAAATTGCTATACCTATAACCTTAAACATTTACTTTCACACCGAGTTTTAGAAACGTTTGACCATCAGAAAGTTGTAGTCTTCAAGGTGTTTGTTCTACTATTGAAGAAGGTCCAAGCTTACCATCTTTCTAAAACTAACGACAGTTAATGTACTAGAAAGCTGAATAAATAGACTTCGTAATCAGACCCTTGATAGAACATAGCAGCATTTAGTCCAATATCTCTCACTGTTTTTCTACTGTAACAGGATCGAGAAAGAGATAAAGCAGTGGCCAGACCAGAATTTGAATTTGGTGACTCTCTAGACACTTAACCAATTACACTACCTAGTCTCCGATGATCGACCCAGTCCAGTTCCACTACATTCCTTCCTTCTTTTTCCAAGTCTTCGACTCTAGAACACTATTTACAATCCAAGTTCGGGTATTCCCTTGCAAAGCATAATCCTAAAGCTTAAAACAAGGGTTAGCAAACTCACCAATTATGTAACAGGAGAACAAAAATGTAACGGCCAGACTGCATGGGTCCGAACTTTGGACCCAGCTTCTAAACTCTAGACGAAGTCTCAACTTGTAAGCAATTGAGCTATCTTGCTGCCGATGATTGGCCCAATCTCGTCAGCTACACTACTTCTGATACCCAAGTGCTCATGGTACTTTCCAATTTGCAGCAATTAATTACAGAGCTATTCTAAATTATGTAAATTGCAATTCTCAAATGGTCATAAGACCCATTTTACATACAATCAGGTAAATTTTGGTGAAGGGTTCATTGATTCCTGGACCAGCACATGCAGGACTATGGAGTTAATGACAGTAAAAATGGTAGCGTGCCTGTTCAATAGAGAATGAAATGTATTCACCACATATTGAAGCACAAACCTAGGAGTCATTGAGAAAGTGTTCATCTTCAGCATCTTTAGGACTATTATAAATCAAAGCATTACAAAAACATTGATTAATATTAAATTTTGGTGAACTTCAAGGCATTCCATCAATGCGGTGTGTTCTTTAAGATTATTCAAGTTAACTTTTGCCAAAAATATTTGTTTATCATCATCAGTATTGATTTCAAAATATAATTTCAAAGCAAAAAAATTAAAAGAATCAAAGCAGCATTTACTTTTCAGACCGAAACAGAATTAAAACACATTTTAAAACTTACAAATGTCAACCAAGAAGATGTCTATGTGCCATCAATCCCGAAATTCTCTGATATCAAGGACATGTTCCTCTCCAGCAAGAATATTCAACTGATGTGTAAAGATTCCAGAACGGAAAATAAAAACATTCACAACCTTTCATATAATCCTGTTACAAAATGTACACGAAAATTCTTTGAATAGCAAGTCAAAGAACGTCTGAGAATCCAACGAACATGGCACAATTCCTGGCAGCGGGGTTCCAGTTCCTGTGAAAGAGCTTGGTGAGACGTAAAGGACCTTAACCAAATACTAGGGACTCCTTTTAAATATCTACATCGCAACTTAAAGCATGTATGAAACACCTGAGGAAAGAATCCCAATAAACACCGCTGAATGGTTTAATTTGTTAGCCAGATTGATTCACTGAATGTGTCGGGGCCTGCCGCTATTGTGGGAGGGACCAGCGAGGCTCTGTTAAACACTAAATGTCAGACTGTTTTAAGTGTGTATATAGGTAAAGTCCAGGTGTAAACTTCTGTAGGTAGGTAGCACTAAGTACAGGTGAGAAAACTATGGTAAATGTCCTGAAAGTGTGCTGATCATTTAAATACAGTGTACTGTGTGACTTGCTGTAGAACACCTAAAAAAACTGTTCAAAGATTTAAAGGTCCATTAGAAAATTCATAAATAAACATTTTGTGTTAAGTGGACTAATTATTCTAGTGATAATCTTTGTAAAAAATTGAAATAACCATTTTACATAACCGTAAACCTGTTTTGGAAGAGGAGTTCAGTACTTCCATATCAGAGACCTTTTTATAAAATTATTTTCCATTATTCTGTCATACAACATGTATGTATTTAGTATAATACAATTATGAACTTTATGTGAGGTCTATATCTGATTTATGGACCCAGTCTTAACAATATTTACAGTTATTCAGATAATGTAGTAAACCTTTGGTGAAAAACATATGTACAGCAAATGACTCCGATTCAAAAAACATATGAAATATTTAGAATTAATTATATATATCTATATTAAATATATGAATATATGATTGTTGAAGTAATAACGACAGTACGGACAAATAAATTGTAAAATGTTCAAGGCTATCCGCCCCTTTATCAAGACACATAAACTACATGTTACATCACATAAACAGAATATACATAAAACATTAAACAATTTTATGTTTAAATGCTAAATGTTGCATTTAATCCCTTCAGCTGATCAGACGCCAAAGGTCCTACCAAAATAGCAAAGAAACATCCTAAGGTGATGTTATATTAAATATATGAAGTATTTATAATTAATTATTTATATCTATCAAAATTGCTAGAAATATAGTGCTTTACTACAAACCGTTGTTGACTGTTGTAGGCACTGGTGTAACAGAGACATTAAGGTGTTTACTCTATTGTAGCTCCTTGTTGATCATCAAGGATTTCAAGAAATTTGAGCCACCAATCCATAGAACCATAAACAACACACACAATGTCTAAGTGTAGATAACCCTATATATGTGGCACCAGGGCAGTCATTTGATTCAATCAACAGCATATGAATGTAATCTTATAATAAAGGCATATTTTCCCAAGTCTCATGGCATGGACTTTTAATGACAGCTGTTTTCTTTTCCAAGATTTCAAAGAATTTCATGAAATATGATTAAAAAACTTTCAGCATTTTAAATGTACAATTCAGATGATATGTAAATGCAGTCTAATAATTTAATCCAAATTTGAAAAAGAAAATGTATCTTTCAATCTTTGAAGCAGTAAATGAATATTTTTGCATAAACATCATTCAGTCATGAAGATCATAAAGAAGATGACTTTGAGCTATTTATGACTAAATGGCCTGATTCTTTATCATAACCGATACATAACTGGTTACCAGTGAAATCGTTCCACAGGCTAGGAAACATTATTTGCCATATCAGTTGTCGGCCTATGATTTGGATTTAACACAAGTGAAGATAAAATCCCTTAAGTGGGTCTGCGTACCATGGATCGATAGATCAGGGTCGTTTAGGTCGGACCGTCATCTTCGATCTCCCAGGTAGTCAGAAGACAGTAAATATCATACATATTTTGACAGCCAACTTGGCATATAGTGGTTGAGTTTTACTCTGACACGTACGGGGTCAGTAATTCTGCCCACCTGATAGTTTCCATTTCTTGAACATGGTAAAAAAAACACCAAATTTTGTATTAAAGCAGTATGTATGAAAACGTGGTTGACACATTTGAACACCTGGACATCCAGAACATCAAAAGTATCGACATTGAATTATCAATTGAAAAAAATATAAGTAATTATGATATACATATCACAAAAGTTGGTGTTCATGGTCTTTTGGTTTACACAGAGGTACGTTTATATAGCCTATATATCCAGCAATACAGAAATCTGTAGCAAGTCATTTCTCGGGGCAATTCAAAGTAATTATGCTCTATATAAACCCTGTGATTACAACCAGTCTATGGTTCTACAGTTAGCCTATACTTAAATATCTAGAGAAATATTTAGTCAACTAAATACAAGTTCCTTTCAATACTCAATTATACTGATATCTAAATGTGTGAGTACCAGTGTAACACTGTCAGCATTGTGATATATTGTACGCCTTTGGTAAAAATATCAATCAGCTTATGGGACATTGCAATAAGCCTAATCATAGTGCAAGAAATTCTGATACATGTAATTATATATACACTAGTTTATACAGAAATAAAACCACTAGGGAAGCTTTGTAGTCTGTACATTTGTCTTGTAATCAACAATGGTTCCAATATTCAGTTCTGATAGTGACCCAATTATGCATAATGGCACAAAGCAATTTCGTCTTTTATAAATTATCACATATACATTGTAACTTGTCTAAACTGGCCCCTGTGTATTCAGAATCTCTGTCTTTTATGGCCTTACCATTAGGTCTGGGCATTTCACTATCAGCTCAATATAAATCATACTACATACTACAAACCGGACATCTGTATGAACCGGCCAAGACTTTTGGTCCCAGTGACTTCCTGTTTAGACAGGTTGCACAGACCCAATAACATTAATACTGGTATGACCAACATTTTTATTCCCTGCTGAATTAATTAAAGTCAGTCCCATATCTTAACCATAAGTCTATAAATCTTAACAAGTATCATCTTTTTATTATTGTATACACATCATGTTTCCCTGATGTCAAATCGAAATTTCCTAATACCGTAAAAACTCATGTAATCTACGCACAAGTGTAATTTACGCACCTTAAAAATCACCCCACTTAAATGATTATCATGTTTATTGCGATTTGAAAATGTTATGTAAAAATAATTTTGACACATCATCCACCATATTCAGGAACTACCTAACACATCAGTACATATTTCACAGTCAGATTGACTGTCCTCCTTTCCACAGAGTTGGTTTCTAGAATACTCGTACATAACATGTTCTTACCTTCCTTTTATGCATGTCTTACATATAGAGACATGTTCCAGGATATAAATGTGTCCCCCTTCCAATATCACCACATTACCCGAGTCAGGAGCACTATACTTCTGTCAGTAATAATACACAACTCCTAGCACCTGTCTACACCAACATAGTGACATATGTGCTGGGATCAGAAAATTCCAATATCCCGGCCCATTTCCTGGGTCCCTCTACGAGCATACCTGGACATTTCTAGCAGTATTGACTTTCTGCATGCTGTGTGTAATGCTACAGACACTTCTGTTTGAACAGGTTTATACCATGTTTACCTGTAGTAAATTACAAGGCTCATGTTTTCTGTCCTGGAAACAATATTAGAACCATAAATAACAAACTATCATTCGTAACATTTCCAAGCTATTGTGGTCGCAATATATCTACACATGTATTTGAGATCTGAAATATCTACAACAAAGCCTGAGCTATGCTGCATGTGTTTGTTTCTACTACTTTGTGTGTAAAATCATTCTTTTCAACATATAAAACATTCTCCGCTGGTATAGACAGAACATATACCAATATGTGTCAATATGACAATATGGGTCCCAGGCTCCAGGCTCAATACTAGACACAGTTGCCAGTTGCAAGGTTCTCCAAATAACTGGCATCACCTTAACTCATTCACCCCAGGATTTTCATAATGAATTTTTCCAAGAAGAATACTACTGGGGAAAATGACACGACAACCATTGGAAGATAACAGCTAGTGCTCTGTACGTCTGGTTCTATCTTAAAGTAGACAATTACATGCATATCTGATACATGGCTTCAAACATCAGTACAGTGTCAAGCTGACTTTACTAAGAATCATTGGTACCTGTTATAATCCTTATGTATAGGCTTCAGATTCTACTACATAGATTAAACTAACCATGCTTTGAGTTACTGTACATTGCATTTGTTACTTGTGTACATATTAATTAAACTAACCATGCTTTGAGTTATTTGTACATAATACTTGTAAAACAGGTAAGTCAAGGTTTTACTCCTTAACTCCAATGTTTACAACTGATCAAACAAAAGCAACTTGATGTAAAATATCTAAGTTAAGGGCAGATAACCCATGATATGTTATAGGAATTAAGTCAAGGGCAGATGTACCCATGAGATGTCAAAGGGATTTAGTCAAGGACATATATCCCAAGATATGTCAAAGGGATTTAGTCAAGGGCAGATAACCCAAGATATGTCAAAGGCATTATGTCATGGGCAGATAACCCAAGATATGTCAGGCATTACGTCATGGGCAGAGGTACTCATGAGATGTATAAGGGATTGAGTCAAGGGCAGATAACCCAAGATATGTCAAAGGCATTAAGACAAGGGCAGATAATCCAAGATATGTCAAAGGCATTACGTCATGGGCAGAGGTACTCATGTGATGTATAAGGGATTGAGTCAAGGGCAGATAACCCATGAGATGTCAAAGGCAGCTTATAATAAGCTCATGTGATGTCAAAGGATTAGTTATAACATTATGAAACAGAAAACAATCTCTCAATGACAACCCTAGTATAAAAGTATAACACTGACCTAATTGGACAGGCAACTACAGGTACCATGGCCATCATGGTACCATTTCAAAAACAATTGAAGTATGAATCACTGATTTCCTTAAAATGTATACCATACAAAACATGATCAGTCCAGTAATACCTGGGAACAGGTTAGCTTTATCAGTCATTGGGAAACTTTCGTATCTGGGATGTAGATCAAACCCTGGCAGACACACCAGTCGTACAGGAAACAGAGAAGAAAGCCCAGGTAATATCCATTTACACCACTCAGTGTAACTTATTGATTGTCTTCATTTTGTTTGGTTAACCCTGCAGATCAATGCTTGATCTAGTTATTTAGGCCTCTGACAAATAAAACCTGAAACAAACAAGTGGTAACAATTCCACATTCAGGATCCAAATCCTACCCAGGCTAAACTCTGGAGAGCTCTAATGTGGTTTTACACACATATAAAGTTACCTCCCTTTACTTTGCATTAGGATGAAACAATACAGGGAGGGTTACCTAGCTCAGTAGGTCACCGTAAGTACAGCGGTTTGAGGTCCTGGTTAAGCTCAAGTCTAGCCATACTGTTGCTTATAAATCCAATTTCAACTTTCAGCAAAAGTCTGCAAAGTAATCGATCATTTTTGTTCAGAAATGGTTTATCATTATGTTAGTCATGCTGGAAATAACAGCTTCAAATGAATGCATATACTGTTTCTGGTAATGGTACTGGGTTTACGTTTACTGTTTCTGGCAATGGTACTGGGTTTACGTTTACATTTCACCATAAACTAACACTTTAGGTAAATGATATAATGATTTCTTGAACTGTATCCATTAGTGTTTCCAAGAAGATTTAAACACATTCTGTATCTCATGACCCTGTAATTAAGACAATTAATTAATCTTGATATAGCAGAACAGCAAATTCCAAACCATCGTTATACGGACATCTTTTTGTTTCTTGGCAGAAATTGTCTCGCACTATGTACAGACTACAATGTATAATACATTATATTTGAAAGCCCCCTTCCCACATGACATACACTATATTTACAGGCTAGCTATCTATCACGGTGACCATTCTGGTAAGTGTTACCAACACAGCCACCTTGCCTACCCATACATTCATTTTTTATCAATTTTTGATTTTTTTTTTTTTTGATAATTGATTAACACAGAAATTATGTCTAAATTAATAGCAGAAATCTCACCTTAAGTTTTGATGACACCAACATCATCATTTATATAACTCCATTCCAACATATGGGAGCTCGAGCCATTTTAACACACCTTCCAAATTGTTGAAGCTAACACATGTGGGCATTATTATAAACTGTATACCAATATCATATCAGGAGTCTCAGAATGTTCTTATCATTTATATATATGGTATAATATACACAAAATCTTGACCGATTTGTAAGCTTAATACTAAATTTATTCAAAATCTTATGTATTTTATTTGTTTTTGCTTAAGTTCAAGATTTACTTATACCAAAATTGTAGCAAACTTACAAAATGAGATATTTTTTTTTTGCATTATAAATTGAAAACGATATTAAATGTTATCTGATTATATTTAGATGGCAATGAATCACTTATAAAGTATTATGTACATGTAAAGCTAACAATACTTGAGCAGATCCAGTCAAACTATCATTCTTATACTTATGTCAAGAGAAATTAACTATACCATACATTACTTACAGCCTATTGAATTATCATACAGTATATTGAAATGCTATACAGTCCACTAACAGAAGGTGACAATACCGGAATGCCGTTTGTGAAGAAATGCCTGTCGTGTCTACGATAACCCAGAATCCCCCACTGAGAAACCAGAGGTCATACACACTGAAAAGCCAAAGAGATTTACAGGGATTATGTCAAGTCTTTGAATTAAATTTTCTATGGATTATTGACAGAAACTATATAGAAGTAAATGCATTTTAAAGAATATCTAAGGGATATATCCTCCTGCTTTAAATGCCATTTGTTGTTGTGAAGGACAAAACTCGAGAATAAATTGAATATGATTGATAATAATATCAAAATGTTTTCATGGTGATATTAAGTTTTATTCCCTTTTTATAACTGAATGGTACATTTAAATGTTAGATTTCACCGATGCTATGTATATTGTTGGGATATTCAGTAAAGAAGCATGTTAATCTAAAACTAAAAATAATTCTAACTATACAAACACTATACATGTTCACAGCATGAGCATGTCAACAGGTAGGCATGTACAAATCTTAGCATGTCAACAGTTAGGCATGTACAAATCTTAGCATGTCAACAGTTAGGCATGTACAAATCTTAGCATGTCAACAGTTAGGCATGTTCATAACTTATCATGTCAACAGTTAGGCATGTTCATAACTTATCATGTCAACAGTTAGGTATGTTCATAACTCAGCATGTCAACAACAGTTAGGTATGTTCATAACTCAGCATGTCAACAGTTAGGCATGTTCATAACTCAGCATTTCAGCAGTTAGGCATGTTCATAACTCAGCATGTCAACAGTTAGGCATGTTCATAACTCAGCATGTCAACAACAGTTAGGCATGTTCATAACTCAGCATGTCAACAACAGTTAGGCATGTTCATAACTCAGCATGTCAACAACAGTTAGGCATGTTCATAACTCAGCATGTCAACAGTTAGGCATGTTCATAACTCGGCATGTCAACAACAGTTAGGCATGTTCATAACTCAGCATGTCAACAGTTAGGCATGTTCATAACTCAGCATGTCAACAGTTAGGCATGTTCATAAATCAGCATTTCAACAGTTAGGCATGTTCATAGCTCAGCATGTCATCAGTTAGGCATGTTCATAACTCAGCATGTCAACAGTTAGGCATGTACAAATCTTAGCATGTCAACAGTTAGGCATGTACAAATCTTAGCATGTCAACAGTTAGGCATGTACAAATCTTAGCATGTCAACAGTTAGGCATGTACAAATCTTAGCATGTCAACAGTTAGGCATGTACAAATCTTAGCATGTCAACAGTTGCGCTTGTTCATAACTCAGCATGTCAACAGTTAGGCATGTTCATAACTCAGCATTTCAATAGTTAGGCATGTTCATAACTCAGCATGTCAACAGTTAGGCATGTTCATAATTCAGCATGTCAACAACAGTTAGGCATGTTCATAACTCAGCATGTCAACAACAGTTAGGCATGTTCATAACTCAGCATGTCAACAGTTAGGCATGTTCATAATTCAGCATTTCAATAGTTAGGCATGTTCATAACTCAGCATTTCAACAGTTAGGCATGTTCATAATTCAGCATGTCAACAGATAGGCATGTTCATAACTCAGCATGTCAACAACAGTTAGGCATGTTCATAACTCAGCATGTCAACAACAGTTAGGCATGTTCATAATTCAGCATGTCAACAGTTAGGCATGTTCATAGCTCAGCATGTCAACAGTTAGGCATGTTCATAACTCAGCATGTCAACAACAGTTAGGCATGTTCATAACTCAGCATGTCAACAGATAGGCATGTTCATAACTCAGCATGTCAACAGATAGGCATGTTCATAACTCAGCATGTCAACAGTTAGGCATGTTCATAACTCAGCATGTCAACAGTTAGGCATGTTCATAACTCAGCATGTCAACAACAGTTAGGCATGTTCATAACTCAGCATGTCAACAGTTAGGCATGTTCATAGCTCAGCATGTCAACAGTTAGGCATGTTCATAACTCAGCATGTCAACAGATAGGCATGTTCTTAAGTCTTATCTATCATATGTGTCCTAATTTTTTATTATTATTAAATGTATTCTTTAATGTTTTAAATTTTGTATATTTTATATGTATCTTGACCATGTGTAAGACAAGCTTTAAGCTCAATATGTTATCAAGTTTAAATAAAGTCTATTATTATCATTATTATTATTACAGGGTTCTCATTAAAAGCCGATTGCCGGCAAAAGTAGCCTGTTATTCACCAACTCTGAACCGGCTATTTTTCAGAATTTTATATATGTCAACATTACCGAATGTGAAAATTAAACCGGCTATTCTTTCAAAGTCAACCAATTATTGCAAAACTTAGTGAGAACACTGTATTATTATGTTCATAACTCAGCATTTCAATAGTTACGCATGTTCATAACTTATCATGTCAACAGTTAGGGATGTTCACAACTTATCATGTCAACAGTTAGGCATGTTCATAACTTATCATGTCAAAAGTTAGGCATGTTCATAACTTATGTCAATAGTTAGGCATGTTCACAACTTATCATGTCAACAGTTAGGCATGTTCACCACTTATCATGTCAACAGTTAGGTGTGTTCATAACTTATCATGTCAACAGTTAGGCATGTTCATAACTTATCATGTCAAAAGTTAGGCATGTTCATAACTTATGTCAATAGTTAGGCATGTTCACAACTTATCATGTCAACAGTTAGGCATGTTCACCGCTTATCATGTCAACAGTTAGGTGTGTTCGCATTTGAGTGTGTACACAAATTAGCGTATAATTAAGCAGAAAAAGTTCCGAGACAGCTGATTGAGGACACAAAGTAATAGTCTCCTAGGACTGAAAGAAGAAATTGAGGTGACAATTAACATCAATTCAGTTTACTGAACTTACATTGAGGTTTTATTATAAGTAATAGAGTATTTAACATTAGAGTGGTTTCATTATAAGTACTGTAATAGAGTATTTAACATTAGAGTGTGGCCCAGAATTAGTTTACAGGGTCACTGCTGAGTCTTCCTTATTTCAGATTCAATAAAGCTTATACCTATAATTCACTTGATTCAATATGTCAATAGTCTGAAATTACAAGCGACTATGTATTGATATTTTCTATTTACTGGATCTCGAATTGAGTGGCCGAAGGTGAAAGGGTGAAGCAAGCAATTATAAGAGACAGAATAAAACCAGCACTAGAGCTGACAGGCTTTAATAGGCCCCTAACACATACCACCTCTCAACCTCCAAACATTTCTATACCTCTGTTCAGATTTAATGGAATTAAGCAGAAAATCGCCTGTTTCATAAGCAATTCAAATTGTTTTTTTTATCGTTCCACTGTATTTGAAAGATTTCAGAATTGGTATGCATATTTTCTCCTTTCAAAGTTTTCCTTTTACCTGTAAATATTCAATCTTATTTAGCAGGCTGAATATTTTCAGAGTTTCCAAGTTTAAACGCCATTTCTATACGATCAATAAAACATGGGTTGATTGTATTACCCTCAATATCCGACCAGTCACATAAACTAATATTGAGGAATGCCCCACCTCGTACAGTTAGACGTGAATTGGTGACTGCCAATCTTTAGCACTCTTCAAGTTCATAAGCTAACAAAACGATTATCTCCCCTTACTGTCAGCAATGTAAAGTAGGCAATTAAAGATTTCAGTTAACAGGTAGATCAGAAGTGAAAAGGTAACACATCAACCGTAATTTTAAATAATTATAAATAAAACTAAATGATTTTGGCTGAAGTTTAATGTTGTGGACCTGGCTGTAAACCCGTAACAGATTTATCAAACTATCAGATAGTTTTTATAGTTTTATCTCTGTAAAAGGCTATGTGCTGCCTCCCATTCGTCCATTCCTGTAACATCCCAATTTCCTTTTTTAATTTGAAGGACTATTTAATGACATGCTTGAATTTTAAAATTATCATGTTTTCCTAATTTGGAAAGAGGCTCAATATTCTTTTTTTTTAATTTCAAGATACCTTCAGGTTGCCTTTTGTTTAAAATCATCACAACTTTATAATCATACTTTTAATAATAAACGATAATGAATATATGCAAATTTAAATTGAGAACTTAGTTGTAAATAAATAACTGGTATGTGTTACTGCTTTTTCAGTTATAAATATGTCATTCTAGATAACCTACCATGATAGGTTTTGAATTCATATTTAAAATTCAATGTCATTTTATCTGATGAAATACCTGACAGTAATTTTATACCAATCAAGTATGTATTATTACTGATCCCTTGGGTCATGACAAATGTATATTGAAAAGTATAGAATTTTTCTCATTGAAAAGAATTTTAAGTGAATGAATAGAAATTCTGTAATTGGGTCAGTGTGAGTATTCCTGAGGATTATTATATGTGGATAAACGTCCGAAAACTACACTTAAATGTATGAGTACTATTATATCAATATGTATTATGAACTCAAAGATACAATCAGACTGTCAATTAACATATCACAAATGACTAACTCAATCAAATATCTAACTAGAACTGTAAGCCGATGGCTGACTAATACCCCCCCGCTACCTCTTATTAGAGGTGTCTGACATGTTTTTGAAAAAAACATGATGTAGTACAAGTTGTATATAACATGCATTATATAATGTCAACAGTCAGCAGAATTTTAAAAGCCGAACGGACAAATTTTAACCTGTGTATAGTAATCCTCAACATTACTTACTGCGAAGTTTCATTGAAAATGACCCAGTAGTTTAGAAGAAGTTGTCCAGACATCATGTTATTACGGAAACCTGTGTATAGTCACCTCATTACCATGGCAACCAAAATTTTGACAAACGAAACCCTGTATGCAAATCTATACATGGTCCCCAACAATACTGCCAAGTTTCACTGAAATTGATCCAGTAGTTTAGGAGGAGTTGTCCGGACAACACATTATAATGGAAACCTGTGTATAGTGACCTGGTTACCATGGCAACCAAAATTTTGACAAACAAAACTCTGCATGCACATCTACACATGGTCCCCAACAATACTGCCAAGTTTCATTAAACTCGATCCAGTGGTTTATAGGAAGTTGTCCGGACAACACGTTATTACGGAAACCTGTGTATAGTGACCTGGTTACCATGGCAACCAAAATTTTGACAAACGAAACTCTGCATGCAAATCTACACATGGTCCCCAACAATACTGCCAAGTTTTATTGAAATCGATCAAGTAGTTTCGGAGGAGTTGTCCGGACAACATTTTATTATGGAAACCTGTGTATAGTGACCTGGTTACCATGGCAACCAAAATTTTGACAAACGAAACCCTGCATGCACATCTACACATGGTCCCCAACAATACTGCCAAGTTTTATTGAAATCGATCCAGTAGTTTAGGAGGAGTTGTCCGGACAACATTTTTCTACGGACAGACGGACAGACAGACGGACAGACAAGCTGATTCCAGTATACCCCCCCTAACTTCGTTGCGGGGGGGGGGGTATAAATATACAAGGTCAATTTACACCCAGATATTATCTATATCACCACCATTCTCATTGTTTAGTGCCTCTGTTCAGAATACATGATAAACCTTACAGCAGCCTACCAAAAATCTTATACTACATCAATGTCTACTGTCTCAATTCACCAGATGAGATAGTTTTGTACACAGTGAACATCAAAATGATTTTTGCACATCTTTGCCAGGTGTCTAGGTAAAGCCATTTATATGTAAAATATGCTAAAGAATAATCTTCCAGAAAAGATTCACTACCATTTCTGTTTATAGCAACATAGATATTTTATATGAACTTTGACCTTTATAAATATGTTCATTAATTCATTCTTATTCAACGCAATGTCATGCTATTCTACATCTAGTATGTATTGACTGTATAAAATGTCACATAAATCATACATCAGAGATTTCTAATAAGTCCTTTGTAATATTCATCAATTATGGACCTTTGGAGGGGTCAATATGGTGTTATACCGACCTGGTAGAATTAATATCTTCAATTCTACCATTTGACTGAATCAATTAGGTCTTAAGTTTTCATATTAGATATAAAACTTGTTTACAAAACAATAAAATTGCATGAAATATCTTGATAAAGTATGAAACAGTGGGGCACTGTGACATCATAAACACAATATTGATTCGGTGTTTCAAAACTTGGAAACATCATGTCAATATCACAAAATATGGACCTCCACATGACCATATTTAAGCCAATGAGAATTGAGGAAAGTCGGACCATATCTAATATTCAAATTTTATCTGAATTGAGATAACATCAGAGACATATAAACAATATTTTAAAGAATGATTTATATAACACATTCTAAGCTTAACAAACTAAAACCTTCTGTATTTTGTTGACAAAAAATTCTGCCACATAAATCATTTGTCGATAAACCATTACAACTAATCGGTTTACTGGTACATGGTCTATTGTGGGGTGACATTTTTATGTCCTCCTGCTACGGTGAATTTCACTCTAAAGCCAACAATAAATATCTTGTAAATTTGAGTTGCTTGCTACAAATAGTTGGCAAAGAGGTTTTCATGCCCCGCCAATCATCGTTGCATAAGTAGCTCTATTTGTGTAATCTTGACTTCCCACATTCCATCAATGGGATCGATATTTTATATTGGTTCATAATAGCTTCCATAAATCCAAGTAAAAATCTCTTAAATCACAGACAAATCATGTTTATACTTCTGGACATACAAACAGCATTAAATCTTACACAGGCCCCACTGTTAACAGCTGGTACCATATTTGCTGAAATTGATGCCCCTGCTCTAAAAAGCAACCCTTTCCAGTTTTGGGCACATGTGCAAACAATTCTATTCTTATTCATAACCTGTATTCAACCCTTTCGTTACAAAATACAAAACTTTTCATACCAGACATTTCAGCTTTCAATATAACAAGATTGTTTTTTGGATGGAAAGTGTTTTAAAAAAAAAAGGTTTAAATGTTCCCCTGAGAATGTGTTTGACAGCTTTTTCTGTCACAAACTATCTGCTTTTTATCTTAATCAATGTTTCCTTTGGCCGATTTCTAAGTGCCCTGGGCAATAATTATGGCAAATGCGGCACTATGATGAAGAACATACAATAACATATAGGATCACAATACAACTTTATCATTCAAAGTCTTAAAAGACCATGATTTTCATGATTTGATATTGAAAAAAAATCTGAAGTTACAGTACGAATCTACCAGGTAATATCACTTGAATGATATATATCATAAATCATCGGAATTTCCCAGAAAAATTGAAAAGTTATCAGGATTGAAATCCTATATCATATATAAAAAAATGTATGTGACCATGTATAATTTTAAGAAAGTCTGAGGAACTTGGAGAAGAAGCTTTTGTACAAAATCTGAGCACAACTTGATAATGACACCAAACCCAGGTGTCACACTTGTTACCTTTAAATCTGTAATACTATGTGAGACAACATTGTATACTGACAGACATTCCAAACCTTATAGTGTACTCGTGGGATATAAAGGTGTCATAAGCCATAGCTCCCGCTGGTTGGTCCATCAGCGCCGACAGTAACACAATATCTACATTTAGTCAGCTTAACTATGATCAAATGACACTTATAAAAGAGAATTCCTTATGATTTTGCCTTTAATAATCAAACAATCTTAGCATTCATAATGTTCAACTCAACTAAGAAATCAGTAAAATTAAAAGAAAAAGACAGCCAAAGAAACTTAAATTAATCAGGTTTTTCAATACATTTGGATCAAGCTCCAACTTTCGAACGGTGAATGAAAGATTGTCAAACAGTCAAACATGTTTCATCATTAATCAGGATCACTCAGACTCTTTAAATCAACAAAAGCTTTCACATTAGTCGTGATCAAGGATCAATGGTTCTCTGTGTATACACACAGAACGGTTACCATGGTTCAGTGGAGATCAACACTTACAAATTACAGTGTAAAACAGGATTATCTACAGACATATATGTTTAAATCAAATTTACCGACATATATACCTTAAAACCTCATGGTAGCTTATCTGATATGTAAGTAAGGAAAGCAGCTTTTTTCTGGAAATAAATTGGGAAGAATTTAAAGTGTAGAGACAGTGATCACTGAGGATTCCTGTTTCCTGTTGGTTATTACTCCACCTAGCTATCCTCTTGTTCCCCGGTCACTCCACACCTCACCGGTTCCCCCTAGATGATATATTTACATTGATCTACATGTACAATCACCCCGAAAGGTTTACCTGAAACATTTCTCAATCAATTCCAATCTCTTGTATTTACTAATTTATGATGTACTCTAAAATCTAAGTATCCACTTCTCCATATGAAACTTTTTTATTACAGTTATAACAGGTCTATACAGAACTTTATGATCAGCTCTACATATGTGGGGTCTGGATCGAACAGTTGTCTTGACAGGTGTATGCTGTATAACACTGATACTTATGATAGCCACCTACACAGATCTAGAACCATTGAGTCCATATATTTACATTTTTACTATAAAACAAATGTTCATTTATTCTTGAATATTTAATTTCTTAACTGCGTTTGTACTTGCATCATCCTTTAAACAACATTGGTAGAAAGTCCTAATTTGAATGAAATAGGCACCAATAATTTGCTGTAGTCATCTGAGCATTTCACGCAAGAGTGTTCTCTAAGTTATCTGAAGTAGAGCGACATGCAATGCAAGACTTTCATTGAGCAAGGTTGATCTAATCGTCATAATTAAGACATGTGTTACGTCAAGAGAATTTTTGATTTCATACTCATATGAAAAACACTCTCTTGGTAATGCTCAAACAGAGGTTGCAGTGCAAATGTTAATAAATTTCTTTGAAACTATTAACATTTTGACATCACTACAAGACAAGCTTGATGACGTAAAGAAAGTACACATTTTTTACTAAGCGAAGGAAGGTTAAGTTAGGCTACCTAACCTGTGATATAAACCTCAGTACACGTGTAGTTTCTTATTATTTTCTTTTATTTCCTATTAGAGTATGACTTAACAAGTATTAGACATGAATTGACATGGCAGATTTTAGTTTGTGAAACACAGTATTGTACTTACTTAAGGAAACCTGTCACCGCTGTCCACTACTTATTTGCTGAACAATGAAATCCATACAACATTGTGTAATGCAGATAAAAGCCTAGATCCTCAGAGCTGACACGCTCAGTGCTGTTTTCAGGATAATCTATAACTGTCTATTTTATCCTATATCTTCCTCTTACACTACATTTCCAAAGAGTATCACCCGACTCAATGTTATCTAAAGGTTCTACCTCGATTCTAGAGTTTTCTGAAAACTTTTTAACCTTTAACACATATCTCTGGGAGTGAATGCCTTCCTACTAGGAACGTCAGGTTTATATAAATGTATAGGTTGAAGGCCTCCAGATATTATTGTTGTCTACCTTGAATCGAAGCGTTTAACCGCTGTGACATTCCAACAGTAATGGGCCTCGCAGTACCATTACACAATGGCTGATAAGGGTAAAGACTATCAAATAGGACTAACAAATATTATACATTTAAATAGTGTCCACAGTAAGGTACTATAGCTACTAGTGATTACACATCAAGAATGGTACTAAGCTTACGAGATATAATGAAGTATTATATTTACCATTTTTATATCAAAGTAAAATTTATTCACAAATTCACAGATGTCAATTATTTGTGCTATGTTTTATTTCTCGAGACCTTTATAATGCTCTTTTGCAATAGACGTTAAAATGTTTAAAAGAAATTTTCAATTTTACAGATTCAAGCTGACAAATCGGAGTATAAATCCCAAGCGGCTTCCTATCAAATGTAGGGGTAATGGTATAGTAATAGTACAAAAGATAAATGGTAGAAAATTGATAGGGTTTAACAGAATTTCAGTTAGTTCTGTTGAAATTTGTTTCATGCAAACAAGTGAGTAAGTCAATACTATAAAATTGTAAATAAGTGAACTATTGAAAAATATTTCAGATGAACCTGTCAGCAAACACTACAAGTTGGCCATCAAAGTTTTCACTAGTGTTTAAACAGGAGGTGGCAAATTTACTTAACAATTTCACAGGTATTTGGTCATTATTTGTGTCGATTAAATGGATTATATGGTCTGTTTGGCCACTTGAGAATTTACCAAAGTCAATTCTGTCCTCTGTTTGCCCACATTTCAGTCTAATTGTCATGGCAGAGGTGTAAGGATATTCTAGAGTACATGCAAGAATGAAAACAGCAATAAAATTGAATATGTGCAATCTCACAGGGTAAAGAAATATGGAAAGTGTACATTAATACTAATAAGACCCACACTGAAAATGACTTCAATGAGTTATCTGACAGTGGCACCTTATAAAAAGTCCAGTGTACAACTAGACTGAAATCTGACTAATATTAACAGGTATTCAGTGGAGAAGCATGTGCTTTGAAGCACATGCCAGTACAAGCATTGTACAGCATGCATGTTAAACATTTTACGAACTTCAATTGTGTACTAGTGATAATAAATTTGGTTATTAAAGCTGTCGGGTCACTTGGAATGTTAGCCCACAAGGCTTTGATGACCCACAATGACCCTGACTCGTGGACCCTGCTACCTGTTCAGCATGACCAAGCCTAAATCCCACATATTAATGTACATATTCATATTTATATAGCCCAAACGACACATATCGACAGATTAATTCCCACATATATGTACTTCTACAGCATTAGGTTCCAGATCCATGTGTAAATAGTGATACATGTCAATCTTTGTACATAACATTATTGTATACTCAGTGTGGGTATATATACCTTACAGGTAAAAAACCTAATCAGGACGGCAGGTAAATCCCAAGTTGAAAAGGCAATGAATGAAATTTAATGTGTCATGCATGGGAGAATAAACAGCTTATTAAACTGCCTATACAGCAAATCATTGATTTTTAAATGACTTTATACAAGTAATCAAAAATGACATATTTGCTTTTATTGAAATAAAGTACAAAATATAATTCCAAACTAAAGCATATGTGTTTTCATTAGATACTGATATGTTCACACAATCATTATTTTATTGCAAATTTTCAAAGACGATATCCATTGAATGTTATCAACAGACTAAAATAATCTGGAGGGAAAAACCTGTATGGGCTTGTAGAAAATAAACCGCACAGAGTTAGACATTTATACCCAGTGGTAGTGGTGTAACGGCACACCTTGTTCAGAGTCCGGTTAGATTTCTTTCCTGTCTGAGTAAACATGATATATTTATTAATTGAATAACTGCACAATAATATGAAAATCATACCTAGATATTAGAAAGTTCAAGTACAGTATTGTATAAATAGCAATATTCTAAATCCAACAAGTGATCAGACAGTACCTTTGATTTTGAGTGATAAACATCCTTAAGTTGACTATAACTTCACTCCAACATAAGGTGTATGTGTGATATTTAAATGAACAGTATTGTTTAAGGAAGCTAGTTCAGTCAGTACTTACACACCATTAGAATCACCAGTTAGTTACCTATATAATTACTATGTTCACCTGGTACTAAGTGTGATATATATATGTGGGAATATTACACCAAATAGGGTCAAGGTCAGCCCTACTAATGGAGATCCTTCTTTGTTTTTATTTGGACAATGATCAACAAGATTGAGTTACAAAAGACAACAAAAATGTAAAATATACATCATGATTATGGTGGCCATGTTGACTCTGTGTATAATTAGAATACAAAGAGTCCTGTTTCAATCTAATAGCTGATCTAGGGTGGTAAAATACTAATTGTCAATAATTGATAAATGACCAAAGGCTTTGGCAAAGCATGAAGTCTAGTATGATCAGCTTACAATAATAAAAATTGTGTTTTTCCATTAGGAGGTACGAGAAACAAGAAGAGAACCTGTACAACTAAACAGTTTTTTTCTGAAAAAAAGCCTTTTATTATCAAGCATGCATATAACAGAACTTGACAATTTGGCACCGAACTGAAGATTTAAAAAAATAAACACATCAGTAGTGATTGTATCGCACAACATTTGGGCATATAGAATGTATATTGTTGAAATTGTTTACAAATAAACAATCCAAAAGAATATACACAGAACACAGCATAAAGCAGATATGATTCTGACACAGAAACTCAACCTAGCAACTGGTGACTTATGCTGATCTGTCAACAAATCTTTCTTACTTATATCTCCACTGTCCAGTACTAAGTGATACTGGTCTCATCCCAAGATAGTTTGATAATATAACCTACACAGATATCCTCAAAGGTCACAAAATATCATAAAAGTCAACGACATACCAATATGATGTCAAAGAAACTGGGGTAACAAACAGAAATGGGGGACCACACATATATACTTACATAATCTATAATACTATCTATATCCTGAGGAATTTATTTATTTTGCAGTTTCTTTTTTCGATTTTTGTTCTGAGATTTTCAATTATCGCCCTTTAATTTAATTGATGTCATAAAGAGAATATTTACCTGCTACATGTACATGTATTAATGGTACTATCAAAAAGGCCCAATGGGCCTGTGTCACTCACTTGGTATCAATCTCTTACTTGTCACCCTAACGTTGTCTAAAATTAATTTCTGTAAGTCATTCAGAAGAACATGTTAAGATTTAACATTTTTACTCCTGTGACCTTGAAAGTAAGACAATGTCATCTTCAGCTTTGTTCAGTTTCTACCAAGGAAGCTACAAGCTGAATATCATGCCTCTTTAGGCCTTTTGGTATTTCAGGAGAAGTTGTTTAAAGGTTTTAACATATTTGACCCCTGTGACCTTGAATATGTGCCAAGGTCATTTTTTACACAAACTTTGTTGGGCTTCATGCAAGGAAGCTACCAGTCAATTATAACTTAAACAAGGATAAATATAGTGTCACCAAATACAAAGTACCGGTAATGTGTCTGGACTCTTAAAATATTTGGTTACATGAGATAGATATTTTTGATACCAGGTATATAAGTTATAGTCATCAACTTTATAACTCAGATCATTTATGAAATATCTGTGGATATACTACTGCTGTGAGAAGTGTCCAACAATAGAAATCCTGTTTCTTTTCACACTACACATAATTTTTATTCTTACTAACTGTAAAGAAACAAGTGCCCCCTGAGTTACTGAGCTATTAGTGTCTATGTGTTATATATGGTACAATAGCTATAAAGCTAAATCACTACATCAATATAATGCTAGCTGCCGATCACTTGACCAGACCTACCTAGGGCCAGGCCGACAATTAGAAATAGGCACTCGACTAGCTTTAAATGATAGCCGCCTAAAACTTGACAATGCCTATCTAAGCCAGCCCCACCATTCAAGTTAGTGGTACGTCTTGTCTAGCTTTATATGATAGCCACTCGACCACTGACCACAAAACTACAAGCCAACATACCATTAGCATGTCCCTTGGTTGGCCTGGGTTAGGGTTAATCTGGGCTGATGAAACCTCACAGGATGAGCTCTGGCTTTCAATAAAGAACCAGGTTTTTTATGGGATGAAAATCATTGAAAACATTCATTATTATTTAAAAAATTCTTATTCTGAATGGAGAAACACCTGTTTTTTAATCCTGATCTTACTAACATTCTTGCAATTGGTAACTTTTGTTAATAGAGCGTTGATTTTGTTGAATCTAACCTAGGAGCTATTAACAATGTGTTCTGTGTTCCATTGTGACTGGAATAAATACATTCTCCAATACACTTGACTGTAGAAAGTCGGACAGGAAATTACAGTAGTTACACAGTGGAATTGATTTGGCACGTTCAGTATTTACCTTTACCAAACAGCCTTAAATACCCATTGTTAAAAATAGAAAATTTAATTATCATAAACACTCCAAATTAAATCTGAATTATCAAGCAATTAGATTATTTAAGTTCAAGTAAATAAATTAATTATTTCAGAGTCATTGATACAAAAACTGTATTATGCTTGTTAATGAAATATATAATGTGCCATGCATTAATTGACATTCCAGAAGTATTATAACTGTGAAAATATAGTTTGTTCATACAATAGAAGTATGTCTGCATTAAAAAATTGCTTTGAAATATATATTGGATGAAATTCAAATATTTGGCACAATTACTGAAATATTTAAGTGTTTAAGGATGTTGATTCAGATAGAGCAAACTTTATTTAAGCATGCACATGTTAAATCTTTGAAAATATATTCAAAACAAGAAGACATTTTAATTTATAAACAATCTGTTTCACTCTACAGAAATACTGTCACATAAAACTATAGTACCGTCTTAATAAACTTGTAACACTACAAAGTTACGATAATCAGCCTCACCTTGGAATGTTCACATGTACCCTTAGAATCATTGTCCAGAAATCCACGTAAGAAACAGTAGGCACAATCTTTCCATAGAGTGTAGCTTCCACCGTTCACTTTCACTTCCATAAATCCGAAATAAAGGGTTTCACATCCATAAAGTTACAAATAAATCTGAAATATCTTTGCAGTAAAATATCCGTTTAGAACCAGGAGGTGACTTATCGTAAAAATAAATCTTTGACGAAATTCCTTGTATCGGCTAGTACTTATGGGCTGTAAAACGTTTAGTGCTAAGCCTATTTGGGTAGATGCCAGTCCTAAGTGTTGTAGTGTTATGTAGAACAAAGCTGACCTCTCATACCTAGCCACACGACCTTCTCAGTATTGTGTGCACACTAATACACCTCATTTGCATTTCTCATTCAATTTTCTTCTATAGAATTAATTATCAGTGAAGACATCAACAAGAGTCACCTGTGTCACATTTCAAACGCTGCCATCATAACATTTCAAACCTTTCGTGAAATTATTTTACACAAGTCAGTTGGCGGCAGCGACTTCTACGTTATCATGCATGTACGACTGTATACAAGTGTGCCTGCATTATGTCAACCTCTACTCAGAAACGAAATCCACCGCTTTACTTATCAATTTCTAAACAAACTCATTGATTTCGATTTCGTCTACAGCAAACACACGCTCACATTTGGCAGTTGAACCGATCCCACCTCATAATATTACCTGTCCCAATGACTGTAAAGCTAATCTACTGCTGTGAATACCCAGGCTAATATATAACTGATTAAATTTTCATCGGGTGTACACAAGTATTATCATTACAAATTCAAATAACTTTTGTTCTGTTTTTTCTATACTTCCATGCCAAAAATTCCAATGGTGTATTTTTTCTTTCGTTCATACATGTTGAACTGGATTGACAAATATAATTAAATGAAGCATACAAACATAACCATGATTCCATTCAATAACCGAATCATTTATCTTTTATTCACAACTAAATTGTTTACATCATTTTACCAATATACTGGTTATTAGATTTTTATTACACTTTTTCCTTATAAAATTCTCTTTATTAACTCACACCTCAGTGAACAAAATGACCTCCTCAATCAAGGAATTATCTTCACTTAAACCAGTATTGGGATTTTTTTTTCACTGGTGGAATAAATAATGCAACGAAATTGAAATTACTCGTAATAACTGAACATTAAATATGAATAGATCTTGGTTAAGAAGCCAGTCACTTCACACTTAGGAATGATTTTACCGGCCGTGCTGACGAACAACCCTCTGTCCTCCCTACATTATTTCTGACATCAGTATATAATTATAACTATGAACATGCAGTCACATGTTTGACATTTCAGCAATTAAATATTATTAATTGCTAATTTTAGTCAGTAAATGACCATGCATTACAATAACGCCTCATTCAAAACAAATTTTTCTCTCTCTTATGTTAAAGGATTACTACAATTATCAAGCAGTTTTTAATGGGCAAGTATTTTGATAAAAAAGTTCTAGCTGTAAAAACCATTTAGAAGTTAAAGTATGCCTGGAGGCCTTGAGTGGTTCCATGGTGTACCGCTTATACTATGATTAATAAAGCATGTGATTGATTTATGATCCTGTCATCATTATAATAAATATATGGCAAAGTTGTTTTATTGTGAAATTAATTTCTGCTAATATTTTCATCATTTAATGTTAGTGGTGTACTGATTAATCAATTTACTCGAGCATTAGGCAGTTGAAGCAGCTGAACAATTATACATACAGTATAAATGATTACAATTTTCATTATCAGCTTTATAATACTCGATTGCATCGAGTTACCTCCCTTGTTTGTTGTTAAAATCTATTGTACATTATAAATAAGTAAACAATTTTTAAATAAAAAATTATATACAAAATTAAAAGTTCCAGTTACATATTTTCTACATTGGCAGCAGTTTTTAATCAATTAATAATTGATCAGCGATCGTTAAATACCATCTTATACTCAATCATGATATTTCAACTGATTCCCAGCACTATTTAATACTTGTTATATTTATGTACTATAAATTTCAACACTGACAGGAAAATTAACAAAGTTCTCTAAAACTTGAGATTTTTTCTTCAGTTTGAGGGCTATAGCCACAAACTTGCCTTCAATCTTTATAACAAGTAATACTAATATGTAATTGAAGAAACTGACCAATTAAACATACAATATAACAATATAATACTCGGTTGCATGGGGTTATCTCCCCTGTTTGTTGATGAAATCTATTGTACATTGATTATAAGTAAACAATTTTTAAATAAAAAATATTAAGTCATAAAAAATTTGATTAAAACCAGATATACTGCACATATAATTATTGTATATTATATTTGCTTCTAATCGCATAGATAGGCCCACAGCGAAACGGAAGGAAGAGGCAATCTGCTGAAGTACCCTCCATCCACAGAAGGAAAGCCCATCCCAGCAGTGTAGGCAGTGTCAGGTAGCGCTAATGCATTGAACCCTGCTTCGAGTTGTATCAAACAACTGCAGAATATGTGCTAGCTAGCATACAAGCATCAAATGCGACAGGTGGAAGAGTAATACATTGGGGGCTGAGAATGGAGTGAAATGTAACTTCCCTGATAGGACATGGGTTATCTCCCTTGAGTAACAAATTTTCAGATATTTCATTAATCAATTCAGTTATAATTGTTATCATTTCAAAAATAAAAGATAAGTATTGTGTACTCATGTAGGTTAAAATATTTCAAAGCAAAACTGAAGTAAATCATATTTTGAATTGTTTTATTTTTTTTTTTTTCAGATTAATTTGGCAACTTTTGGGAGTTAGAAATCATGAAGTGCTAAATTTGACATAAAATCGACATTCAAATGGGCATTGAATGTATGGAACATGTTGTTTGGGTAATTCTTGATATTTTAGAATGAAGAAAGAAATGGTTTGCAAAAAAATGTTTTTGAAACAAATCAGCACTCGATGCCATCATAATTGAAGACAATTCAGCACTAGGCTTAATTATGTGCATTTATATACTTGTATCAGAATATGGATTTTATCAGTCAACAGCGACTCTTTACTTTTCATTATACAGTGGGTATTCTCCAATACTTCACATTACAATAAGTTGTCTTCACTTGCTCCTCGAACCTACTTCAGTCTGATCTTCGAAGGTTTTCCTTTTTAAGGATTTTTACAATGTCAAGATTAGGATTTTCATATTAAAGAAAAATTGATTATTAAATTGATTGCTTTTATGAAATATCTCCATTGATCCACAGATTGAGTTTTTAGGAAGTCTTGTATCATATACAATACATACAAGTAAAAGCAATATCAATTTATCATCAACAAAGCCCAAGCTAATCACAACCATGGGTATTCATTGCTAATAACTATAAAAAGATTAAAATTATATTGTCCTTTACCAAGGCCACTCAGTACATCACAAAAAATTGTCGTAATAAAAATCAAAATGTAGGCAGAAATCACCTGTATACTTTGTGGCTGATATATATATATCTTTTACTGCTGTATTTAAAAATATTGTGTCGCATAAAAATGTTGGACAAATATATTGAACAGTGATTGACATAAAAAAAATTAAACCCATATCAAATTTTAATGGTTTCAAGGTAGTTTTGGGGTCAGCCAGTGAATAATTCAAGGTCTTTTTATCAATCTTTAAGAATTTAATACAAAACACACATCAAAATGCATATAGCTGCATGTATTATGGTACCTCTGTCAGCAAAATCAGTTTAGTTTTATCACACGTCTCATTTTTGCAACCCTTTATAGGTGAATGCCTGATTAATCCCTTAAATCCTTAATTAACTGAAACCTTTTTTGCAGATTTACATCCTACCCTATCTAAATAATAAACTGACCTCTTTGATTAGACTTGATTCTCTCATTTCAGTAGTTATAATCACACATTACCTGCCTTAAGGACATATGCTTATAACCCTATGTTTTACCCGTTATTTGAGTTTTGAGTTATCTCCCTTAGTTCTTTCATGAGTTGGTATCAATTAACACATCCTTGTATAGATTTTAGATACGTTAGCTGTTTAGTACAATGGTCATCTAACAGTTGAAAATATGTGATTGTTATTAGTAGACTTATTTCTACTTATTAAACATATATGTCTACAGATTGTTCCACACACAAAATATAGCATATATTCTTATGTCACAGTAAAGCAGGAACAGTTTTTAAGTCTTCAGAATGTACATACTAATATAACTGCAAAATAAAAAGACATCTTTAAAGTGTAGGTAAACTGAACCGAATTGATTTTATAGAGCATTTTACATTGGATCCACTGAATCCTGATCTGGCTTTTCTCTTCTCCTACTAATGTGGTGTCTGCCATTTACAAGTACCCTTGTTTTAATACTGGACGAATGCTTGGCAAGGGGCCATCAAAATCAGGGAAATAAATAGTTGTGTCTTCAAAAAAGAAAATAAACAGGAAGTCAATCCTCAGAGACCAGGTAGCTAACCTGGATCTTTTGGTTATTTGAGAAGATTTGCACATTTGACCCCTATGACCTTGAAAGTAAGTCAAGGTTATTCATTTAAACAATCTTCGCAGCCTTTTATCCTAGCACGCTACTCTTGGTTATTGAGAGGAAGCTGCTTTTAGAGTTTTAAATACATCCTAGCATGCTACAGGTCAAATAGTGAAATATTAGTGCCCTTGTCCTCATGTTTATATTGAGAGGAAGTTGTTTAAGATAAGATGTTGACATGTGCTACAGCAACAGTCCAACTGCTCTGACAGGTGTGCTAGAAACACAGAAAAGTGGTCATCTGGTCAATCAGATATGTCCGACTGTTACTCGGTACAACCAGTTATCTAATTATGTGTCTGTTAATGAACATTCTACATTGTGTTTGCTTAACATTGTTTATAAAACATTTATTTGGTAAGCCCCTACATTAAGGATAAGCAGTGTTTGTGAGAAATAGTCTTATTCGGACTGTTTCACCCAATGTTCTTGTTTTTATCACAGGATACATGAAGAACAGTATCCTCATGCTATCTTGTAATGTGATCAAGTACTTTGTACTTCAGTTAATTTTGTAGGTAAATGTACTGTATGCTTTCTCCTAGCTCCTACTCAGAACATAAACAGAACACGTAAGATTAAATTATGGAAATGTAAATGTTTAGTTATGGTAATATTGGTCTCGTATAAATAAAACCATGTATTTAAACCAAGATCCCAATCACACAGTCGAAAGTATAGTGTTAAGACTCAAAATCCGAATAAGTCAAAACAAACTTGCAACGTCTCGTCCAGTACACTTTTGGTTTAATGAGGCGCCAACAAAAAACACTTTAAAACCACTGAACTTGTTAACTCCACTTAAATGTTATGTACTTTAATCGTTCGGTGCCAAACCTCTGTTTTTGAAAATGCCATTTGTCCAAATATTGACCGGGAACTTACAGGAATGGTCAGACCGATATTGACACAGAGTTTTACTGTTCGGGTCAACAACTTCAAGTGCTCGGACAAGAGTACCTATGCCCTATACGGAGTACATGTTTAGGGGTTGGAGTATACTCCTGGAGACACTCCCCTCGGAACAGACGTCACTACCTATCTGTCATATATCTATGACGAGCCAGTGCCAGTTATCTCTGTCTGAACTAATATGATACTCCCTTTTCACAGTGGTGAATTTTCATGACACAATATTTTAGACAGAACATCATTGATCACCTATTGACATTTAAAACAAAAAGTTATATAACCTTACAACATTGTAGACAAACACCTCAAACATACCAGATAATAAAAATATCACAGGCATGTTTGATGGCACCTTTCTGACTTATAGCAGATTTCACAAACATCCTCATGAATGTCTCACAAAACTATTTAGCATCAAATCAACCTTCAGACAAAATACCCTTTCAATCTCATAATTTGGAACAAAACATCTCGGACCTAAATTAGCTATACATGTGTGGCAGACTTTAATTGTACATAGGATTAAGGTAACCTAATAGCTTCAAGCTAGAGGAAATTTCCCTCTCAGTTTGTCGCAATAATAGCACTACAGTGCTAATGTTTATTGTTTTAAAGATGCGACTTTAAATAAAAATTCTTGTATCTTGTATCTAGTGGTAGAGCCTCCGACTAGGAACCTGGAGATCGAGGGTTTGATCCCAAGTGGAAGCATACTATTCTCTTTCCTGTTTAATACAAATAATGTCTATTGCCCTCCCTGTGGTGACAGTGAAGTTAGAACCTGGGTGGGGGTGTTTGGCCAAAAGGGGGGAGTGGTGTGGCAGCTGATTTTAATTGTACATAGGATTTCAGTCACCTTCTAGCTTCTAGCTAGGGGAATTTCCCTTTAGCTCAGTGTTAGAGCGTCCGACTAGGAACCTGGAGATCAAGGGTTTGATCCCTGGTGGAAGCACACTATTCTCTTTCCTGTTACAAATACATACAATGATGAAACATCAATTCAAACTCATTACATATATTGAATGAAACATTTCGACTTCAACCTTCTTTAACGCAGAACAGAGTAATTTAAGTTCATGCATCGCAAAGTCGCAGTGTCACACTGGGCTGCAAATGTTTGATGTTTAAGAGCATGCAGGTTTTACGCTAGGGCAGCCCAGCTGTAACCTGAAGTCAAATATTTATCGGCATTCGCTAACAATACCTGTTGATAAATCCAGTACATCAGTTCTACACAATCTCCATGACAGCTGTCTGGCGGCCACTTGGTTTTTCTGATCCTACACAACTATGCTTACCCAGGGGATCACATTTGTATTTTAATCATGATCCAAATTCAGCAGTTATTGGGAAACATCTATAGCAATGTTGAAAAGCAATGCAACCATTTGTATTTGTCTGACATCAATGCATGCATGGAGTTTCATCACAATCCTTACGATGAGTATTCCCAATAGAGTAACACAGTTTTATATAGACAGCAGCCTGCTGAACAACAGACCCATCGACTAGGGATTAAAATTAAACAAAAGTAAAACATTTTTACTTACATCTTGTAATAGATCTTTGATGGTTGAGCTTGATGCAAACGTCACAGCATCATCCTGATCGAAGTCCTCTGTCCTCACCACATCCTCGTAAGGATCCTTTAGGCTGGATGTTTTGCCTCCGGGGAGGGATGCTATGTGAGTAGGAGTGTGGCGTCCCTGTGAACTTGTAGAACTCCTGATGGAATCTCGGATAGCACTGATGTTACTCCGAAGGGACTCCCTCACCAGGTCTACTGGGCGTACTTTGTTGGCACTCGAAGACTCTCCTTGAAGCACTGTTGATGTCAATGTTGAGACCCCAGGTGTGTTTTGGTGAGGGGTATGAAGTCCTGCTCGATTCAACGGTCGCTGATTGCTAACATTATACATTGTCTCGTCTTCAATGGAGTGTTTAACAGAACAATTCAGGCTTATTCATCCATGGCACATTCTGTTGAAGAAAAACAATTAAAATTACTTATCAGTTCTCATGATAACCATTGTGTGCAGTGTAAAAGGTAGCATTAATATAATGTCAATTGGAATTTTATACAACATACATTTGGGACCATGGTTGGTATCACCCACATCTTAATGCCAGCATGGTTAGATATCAATGTTGGACAAGAATTTAATGAAGCTTTATGTCGGGGCTAGTTCCTGAACAAACCTGACTATGCACATATTTAAATAAAAGATCTTTAAACTTTATTGTGACATTTGAATAAACTGGTACCAGAATTGTCTACGATGATAGAGGACGCAATTATAGGGCAAGCCCTTTATCGGCCTTAAACCAATGTACACAATATAACACCATACAAAAATAAACTCGCGCCTCACAGAAATACCAAGGTATACACTACAACAATAAGACAATCATTCAACGTTAAACCATAATAGAAACAGCCCTATAAAACCCACCATATTTGTAGTCAGAGGTGTACACATATATAAGTTATTGTTCTCATTTTTTATCAAAAGAAACAGAGAAAATATTGAGGTGAAGCCTTAAAGTAATGTGTGAATACCTGTCATGGAACTTGTGGTAAACTGACGAATGTCTGACAATTTTGTTTTTCACAAATCCAGTCATCAATCTGATAAAACTGCCATTTTACAACTGTACCATGTCCATTGATGTCAGCCCACTCAGGGACGATGACAGTTTGTGTGTTAATGCAAAATGTGGTACAAACAAAAGTAACATGGCTACTGAATAATTCAGGTCCGGAGGCTGACAATATCTAATGACAATAAACAAAATCAATTAGTCTTACTGGTGTATATTAACATGTACAATCATGTCAGCTCAGGTGGTAATAACAGACTTAACTTGATAATTCTATAATACACAAGGGAATTAAAAAGCCCTTCTCTTCCAGCATAACATCAGTATTGATCTGTTCATGGCATTTAAAGCAAAAAAAATCATGATGCGAAACTGGATTTTACAGATATTGTAGAACTAAACCAGATGCAAATCAATAAATAAGTATTAAAGGGGGTGACTGATAGGGAATGATAGGTAAATGTTAGCCTGAGTTTCCTCTTGCCCCAATACCATTCACTAGCAGATCCGGAGGAGAAACTTTTTTTTATAGCCTTAAAAATGGAAGTTTTTATCGTTGTATCATTGAAAAAGCGTCAGCTGGACCTCCTCCTTTCGAAAATCCTGCATCCCCGCCTGCCATTATCTATTTTTTTTTTATCAAAGCATCCATGTCTGTTGTCTGGGCCATAGCAAACTTGAGCTAATTAGCAAATCAAAGATTTTTTATTTATAGTTTCAGAAGCAGTATAATTTGGTGACGTACATCAAACACGGATTACATAGTTCAACTTCTCTGCTACATGGGTGCCTGGCATATTAGAAAATAATAATATATATTAAAGTATATACCCATGAGTTTGAGTATAGATCTACTTGTATATTATTTCTAAAGTGAGTCATGCAGACACCTGAAGCGGCGTCAGTATAAAAAACATCAGTGGCATACCGGTAATCTATAAAATTGCCTTGTGTCCTAGCTAACATATAGTCGAGTAATTATTTGAATGATTATCATCACGTTCCAACAACATTGACCTTCAATGACCTTACAATGCGTGACCCTTCGTTCCCATCCTTATTTACATATTCATAGCATCATACCTGGAGCAGGTCCAGAATTTGGACTATGTGATGGAGCGGGGTACCCCGTACGTAGTAGCCCTCAGGTCTGGGACCCACGTGCACCAAGGCCGAGACTTTAGTTACGAGTTTTACGCCGATGCAGACACCGAATTACATCGGTGTTACGACCGGCGGAGGCAGAGTCGTATAAAGCCACTTTATACGTCTCTGACCAAGGTAAACGTTCTACCACAGACCTAGATCTTGTCTAATTCCGTGGTTCTACCACCACTAAGATTGTGTGTTGAAAACCCTCGCCCAGAAACATCAAAAGCATCGAATTCATATACATGTCTCTGCCCCGACGAAGCTCTTTAAAATCTTTACTCCGCAAAAGTGTCCATGTCAATTCAACTTCTGCACACATCTGATCACTAAGGGATGACAGGGACGTATCTCACATAATATTATACGTCCCTGGGGATGGGTTGGGCATAATCATGGCGCCTTTTTTCTAACAGACCCGGATATAGACAAGCATCCCAAGGCGGGAAGCTTTAAACCTGTAAGTATGGAACGCCAAATTAACATATATTCAATAAATGAAAATAGGTACAATTCAATTGTAGATAAGTTCAATTTAATTGGAGGTAGTTAAAATTCTATTAAAGATAGGTGCAAATAAACCGAATTGAAACCATCTCCCATGATGAATTGAACCTATTTCCAATTAAATTGTACCTATCTCTAATTGAATTGTACCTGTCTCCAATTGACTTAAAGATATGTGCAATTGAATTGAAGATAGGTTCAATTCAACTGGAGATATGATCAATTCAATTAAAGATAGGTTCAATTCAATTGTACCTATCTTTAAATAATCAAAGAAAGGTATAAATATTTGGACATATCTTTAATTGAATTGCATCTATCTTCAATTATTTGAAAATAGGTGCAATTAATTGAGTATATGTTAATTTGGCTTTCCATAAATCAGGACTACGTATACGTTACAGCACGCATTTGGGTTATCTAGTATATATCTAGGTGTGTGATTCCAATTCCAGTCACAGTAACTGAAAAGATAGAATAATTGTACAAAAGAGAAATAAACCCGAAGATTAAGCCGAAAGGTTGGAGACTTAAAATACTAACACGTGCGTTACCTTAAATATTGTATATTGATCAGAGACGGTACCTCAGAGTTTATATACGTCTCTGATGGTACAGGGACTTGGGAATTTGTCACAGCTAGTTTTGGACCTAAATCAAAGTGTTTAGTGCAATGAGTCGAATCCTAATGAGATCTTATTGTAGAAAGAATCGGTAAGAACTTATATTACACAGGGTCCTTATAATATTATTACGATGGAAAGTGTCGGTGTCGCTGACGGTTATTCGACCTAGAGATCTCGGACTCTAATAAACGACATATTAAATGATCCCCTCTCCTCATTATTGCTGAAAAATAATGAGGGAATACATTGAAATGGTTTTAATCTATATTGGTCTAACTATATAGCTGCATTTTATTAGGCCCAAATCATAATTACTCTATGTACCTACGGAATTTATACATTTCATTTATAAATCTGTACAGGGAATGAACGTTACTTAAATACCCAATACACACCAACAGACTTATCTCAGTGCATGTAAAAGTGTGTAAATACGAGTTTCAACGAGTAAAACCTGACCCGCCAAATTCTAACACTGTCCGCCGTCATACATATTTTGTGTCATTTCGTAAATATTCTGGACAATGTGACTAATATACATGCGGCATATAAAATATGTGCTGTTGTGATTGTGCATATTGTACTTGGTGAAAAAATACTCTTGGAGCTCACACGTGAAAATGAAGTTAATACATGTACGTGTAGATAAAATACTGGAGGTTATGAAGGGTTCAGGAACGTGCATGGAAAGGTGAGGAGGGAATAATAATAAAAACGGGTGCGGAAAACTCAAACCAGGTGTAATTACCTTTGATTTCTGTTCGGCACACACACGGGTGAAAACTACCCTGCTCTTACTATGTACATAGACTTCTGACTGGTGGCAAGCATTTAAAACCAACTATATCCGTGTGTGACACGAGTGTCTGACCATTAGGACACGTTCTGACAAGCGATACGTTTATCACTATTCATACATGTCATTTAAATTCGGGTATTTTAATAGAATATTTAAGTCTCTTTATATCCCTCATTCCGTATTACGCATTAATAACCAGGAAATACACACGGAACCCCACTGGTGATCTGTTGACAGGCCGCCTGACAAGCTTAACACCAAATTCATTAAAAATTTAATATAAAAAAAAGCATGTTTCGTAAATCTCTCTGGCAATTCAAGCTGATTCAACAGTTCATTTCATTTATAAACACGAAAAAAGAGCCCCGTGTTGTTAATTTTGGTATCCCATGATTGAACTAACATCGTTTGATATTTTAGATTTGTCAGATATTCAAGCTAACACAGCTTAAAGACTTATAGACTGTGGATTTCAAAGTAATATCAGTCAACACGTACGCTAACAATGCTTATAGACTTTGGACTGACTATGAGCAGCTAACGTAATATCATCCTCGTGTAAGCTAACAATGCTTATATACTATGGGTTGTCCCAGAGTAGATAGGTAATATATCAGTCCTCATGTAAGCTAACAATGCTTATAGACTATGGGTTGTCCCCGAGTAGATAGTTAATAGCAGTTCTCATATAAGCTAACAATGCTTATAGACTATGGGTTGTCCCCGAGAAGATAACGTAATATCAGTTATCGTGTAAGCTAACAATGCTTATAGACAATGGTTTGTGTCCGAGTAGATAAAGTAATTTCAGTCCTCATGTAAGCTAACAATACTTATAGACTATGGGTTGTCCCCGAGGAGATTAAGTACATTCAGTACGGATTATCATGCAATGTTACTCCACCTGGTCAATCTGGCCCTACATTGACAAGGAGAGGAACCCTACACTGATAAGTCGTAAGACTTAAAGTTATTAAAGAACTTGAACTTGAACTACCATCATTCCGGACAGGTCTCCATCGGAATCAGCCCTGTTAGTGTGTTATATTATTTTACCAAATATAGACCTACCTATATTCAAGACATTGTAATCACATCTAATAGAGCAACTCATATTATGTAATTTTAAAGGGTTATTAATTTTTGTCTTTATGGTACAGAGCATGTATAGACTCCAGAGCAACTCAAAAATTAAGTACAGTGTATGTATTTGGGTTATTTGTATTGATGGGTACATTAATTTTATCAACAGACTCAATAGATGACGTTATTTAGGGGAATAACCCAAGTTTCCTCTGGCCCTAACACCAGACTTAGACATTTTTCTACTGACAGATACATATTTATGGTGTCGGGGCCAGAGCAAACTCGGGCTATCAGGGGCGTAGCTGCCATGTAAGCACATAAGCCCGTGCTTGCACATCATTTTCCAAAGTATGTGTATTAAAGTCGAGAAATTTCATAATTCACCTTATATTCTTAAAAGTCTACTGATATTGTTACTCCTTTTTCGACTCGTCAGATTAACATATTAGGCTGCAGAAAATTTGTTCGCTATAAATACTTAAAATTCAATTGTATTTCATTATGAATGCAATAGCATATAGGAATACAATACACATACATATTAAATCATATATAAGTGTGCAAGATGTCGGAGACCGCAGCCAACACAATTCACTACGACAATATAGTTAATGGCTTTTTCGTGAGAAAATTCGTATACAAATGAGTATCAAGCAACATCCAAACATAAGCATCAGTTTGAAACTACCTTCACTTAGGCCGACTTTTTTTTTATAAAATCATGTCATATTAGGACGAACAAACTTATGGCACAGGGAAAGGAGAGGTGCAGGTTGATGAAAACTATTGGCAAGTTTTATGGTCGCCATCTTGGGTTTCATGGAACATGTTCCGTATCTTTAAGTGATATGAAGATAAGCGTTTTTGAGTATGCTCATTAGTGTTCTCCCTTTTTTATTGACAATGAGGACTCGTTTCTCATTTTGAGAACCTGATGTTTACTTGGATGTGACCAATATTTACAAGGCAGTTGTCGTCGGTGAAGAAGACGACGCTTACTCTTCCGGAACACCCGGTATTATTCTCGTGGACGTTTACAGAGGTCTCCATGTACTTCTTTCCATTTTTCATATTTTGCCTCTAGTTTAATCGATTTTGAGTTCGCATTATGGTTTTGTTGACGCTTTGGTACTCTCTGTTTTTTTTTTAGTAAATCTGTATTAGATTTAATATAAAACATGACCCTTTAATCATTCGAAGTGTAACAAAAGAAGGGCCAATTTTTACTACATTTAGGTTAGGAAAGCATTACAGAAATTAAGGAAAATTTCTTTAACTTAAGATTTTCCCGTTAATTCTTTAATGCTTTTCTATGGAGATTTTTTAAGTTAAAGAACCTTCGTGAAACTAGGCCTGTTCGAATTATACAAAATTATGCTTAAGAACACAAGCATGAGTTCTTACTTCCTGAGTCCTGCACAGAACATATGTACTTATAAACAGAGACGTATGTATATCAAAGATGATTTTACATGTAAATGTCCCTGGTATTAATTACTGACGAGTTAAGGACATAAGAAAGGTATAGATAATGATTTTGTTTCCATACATCATGGAAATAAAACATATCGTATTCCATTTTCGGATTAATAATTTGTATAATGATAGGCCAGACAATGATGATTTAAATAAGTCCAAAACAATGGCAACATTTGAAGTCCAACTGTGATCTCCCCCCTCCCCTAAATTGAAAACGTCGCGGGGCTTGCACATCAAAATACCTCCAGCTACGCCCCTGGCTATTATATGGTTATGAACACAAATTATACATTATAGTTTTGAGTATGCAAAACACACACCACTTCCATCGAAGGACCAGGACCCGAATGCATGAACTGATTCCTTTTCAAGCAGGGAGCTCAAATCAACAGTTTTGTAACTCGCATAGATCATGTCAAACGATAAAAAAAACTATTGACAAATGCTTCTCGTCTTTTTTTAAAGTTTCAGAAATCATTGACAAAACATCATTTATTAAGTTGTAACAAGAACAAGAAATCAGGCTTAGACACAATTCCCATGCTTATTACATGCGTGCGATTTTATGAATACGAGCACATGCAGCGCAGGTGTTCCGGAAGCTAGGGTAAGCGTCTTTCGCTTCATCGGCAACCGTTATTTTTAAAGTCTATAGATAACATCCAAGTTAATGTCATGTCCTACAAAGACAACTAAAAAATACCGGAGCGTCAACAAAACCATAATCCCAACTCAAAATCGACCAAAGTAAGGAAAGACTGGCATAATAGAGCAAGACCAGGTATTCCGGAAGAGCAGCTTCATCGACGTCATCCGCCGTGGAACTCTAGGTAACATCCCAGCAAATGTCACGTCCCCAAAGTAAGAAATGGGATATTATTTTCAACCATACCAAGTTGGCATACTAAATAGCATATTCAGAAAAGGCCGAAATTCAAATCTTTAAAAACGATACATATATTTCTCAATGAGATCAAGATTGACGACCATGAAACTTGTCCATAATCTTTGTCAATCTGCAACTCTCGAGTCCCTGTGCCGCAGGTTTGTTCGTCAGCAATCGACATCTTTCATGGAAATCTCGATATTTTTGTTTAGATATATACAAATGTAAATTTATAGGGTGATGCTGTCAAGAAAGGAAAG
This sequence comes from Mimachlamys varia, assembly GCA_947623455.1. Taxonomy (NCBI): domain Eukaryota; kingdom Metazoa; phylum Mollusca; class Bivalvia; order Pectinida; family Pectinidae; genus Mimachlamys; species Mimachlamys varia. The sequence continues at coordinate 10,380,402 of OX392535.1, forward strand.
TTAACGGTCGTGAAATCGAAATGGTCACATTATCGTATAGTTTATTTTAACATTGTAATTAAAAGCGTTTCGTGCATGTTGACCATACATGTCAATGTTGTGAGTAAAGATCGGAGTAATCAAAATAAGCAACTAATCAGAGACGTATACGTCTCTAAGACAATATAGAAATATATGTTGTATTCAGAAAGGTATAGGCCTATATATATGCAATCGACTTGATCAGCAAAATTCTTGTAATTCATAGAATCGTCGATATACTTGAAAGTGAAATCAAAAGGTCTAACCGCTGACTTGGATAATCCAATTCCGTGATTTAACAGAGGGTATACCGGAACAGTTTAATTTGTTCATACGTGAATGCCAACTGTCTACTGGAATTTTAAGATATTTTAAACTCAGCAATTGAGATATATTTCGAGTAAATCTATAATGTCAGGGACGTATATATATATGTCCCTGATAATGTTAATAAATTAATTAGAAATATATTTGTTATAGTCACCCCTTGTTCTGGGGATATCTGAACTACATGTATGACATTGACCCGAAATAAAAAATCAAATTGCCAACATATTGCAATATTATTAATATTACAGTCTGTACAGTAGGCCCCCGTCATATCAAGTTATTCTCAAGTAAACTTCAACCAGAGACGTCTCTGCTTCAATATAACCACAGAATATTACATAAGATTGTTAATTATGAGTTCTCGTCATAATAATATAACAAGACAATTTTATAACCAATAGAAGAGACGTAACTTTAGGTGATAAATGGTAAATTTTCTGCCATGGGTGCGTTTCGTTTAATTTTTTGAATCTTAAATTTCATATGACTGAAGGCGCCATTTTTGACTGTCATCAACAAACCGGGAAACCTGCGAGAGTGACTGAGAATGCCCAATAATGATGCTTCAACCCGTAAATACACTGTTTAAAAATAACACAGCAATGTGATATTTATATATGATATTAAATGCTTGCATATTTTACGTTTAACGAGTTGATCCAAATAACAATCGGTCTTGCGAAATGCATTCTTCTGGCCGTAGGCCTAGGCCAGTCATGATCATAGTGTTTAGATTTTGAGTAAGAGGTCAGATTGTCCTTTAGGACCAATATTCAGTGATTAAGGGAATTTGTTGAGAATCCACTGTATAAATGATAATGAGAATGAGTTCTTTAATTCATTAGATATCTTGTTTCAGTGATGGAAAATTGACAAATCGACCCTAAATACAACCAAAATAGCCATTTTAAGGATGTACATACTAGATCTACATCCCTGGTAAATTGAAAAAGTCCAATGCCGACTGCAAGGTTTGTTTGTAACATATAGGCCTATCATAATGTCTGCATGCTCCATATCTGTAAGCCTGACTGAAATAATAGAAATACTACACTGACCACTAACTGGATTACATTTTAACTAGGTTTAAATTCAATTTCAAAATATTTTATTATTGATACTTTAAACAATTAACAAGAAAAACAAAACATCCATATCAATAAATGGATGAGACAACAGGCAAAGCCTATATACAATGTAAGTTACATTTAAACTAAGTTTAAATGTAAGTAATCTTTTAGAAATAATATTATAGATCTCTTTATTCCAACAGACACAAGACCATTGTCTTCATTCTGCGATCCTTATGCCTTCAGGCATGTGCAAACATCCTAATTTTAAGACGCATATATATGGATTTTCTTTCTTATCTTCACTCAGTGGAATATCTCCTCCATCAATCAGCCACCACAGCTGACACGTCAGTGCACATGGAAGCCTCCAAAGCGGGTCTCCCCTTGTATATCTTTCCTCTACGTACATTCTTAATTCTTTTCTCTATATACATATTTTTCATAACAAAAAATATACAATATTAATAACATTCTATGTTATCTTAGAAAAAAAATCTCTGGAATCTATAATGTTATGTCTGTTCATATGAAACCGACTCTAAATAAATGTTCTCGTAACTTTATGTATAAATGTATCCTGTACATATCCCAGCGCGTGACACATAATTGTCAATCTATTAAATCTTTTGGCTACCCAGACTACTGGGACCTGGTCACAATTTGGCACAGCAGAGCCAATCCTCTTTTGATATATATTTGATCAGAGAATATAAAATTGGGCATTGATATCATGAAGTTATAATCAATTTTCCATTGATTGTATGCAGAATGCGATTTTCTGATTGGTTGAGATTTTCTTTTCAAACCTTTATAAAAAGAAATTCTGAAAATGGCGCCAAAAATATGACATCAGGAGTTAGCAGGAGGGGGAAGTTTAGATCTCCCTCTGATAAAATACTAACCTGTCTAGAAATAATTCCATCTGTTACAACAGAGACAACGCTGACTCTAGATCTGATAACTGAAACTGAAAGCATGGCAGCACAAATGTGTAAGTATGTACCTGGTACATCAATGCATGCAAATGTAAATAATGTATTTAAATGTTCAATGATTTGATATATTTGCAGGTGTGCAGTCTGATAATTGCCTGTGATGAGTGAAGGAAGGAATGCAGATCTAGACCTTTGTCCGGAGAATCATGAAATATTCAGGTTCTGTGTGAAGAAAGGCAAAGCCAAGAAAAAGAAATTTAACTTCAGTTTATACAATGTAGAAAAAGGTTTGTTTCTTCCAATTTAATGAATTAAAATAATTATCTTATCGGGTAATCATATATTAGATATACACTCTGAAGATCTAGAGCTTTATTAAATTTTGAAGAACCAAGGAAACAAATTTTATTTAGTGGCAGTCCACAGATCAAGAGGAAATATTATGAGGGGAATGAATCTAACGCCAAGCTGCCAAACTGGACAGTAGCAGACGTTTTCTTCTTGGGGAAATTCCGCCATCTCTTGGGATCCAACCAAAAAATGGAATACCCCTGCCGATACTTAACGGGGTAATAGCATATTGCGTAGTCTGATGCTCAAGCTTGCTGTAGTGTAACCTATGTGCTTGTAAGTTGTAGTAATCATGGCTTCAGGAGGCACCCAGGGTTTTTAGGTAGATCAGTCATTTAGTTTCAGTTCATGACTGATCATGAACTCTGCTTCAGGTATATTTCAGGTGCTCTTTTAGTAAGTAATCTTGGGGTTTATTTTCATGGGTCCTTTTCAACTGTATCGCTTAAGTAATGGGTCACAACATCAAGTGTTTCCAGATGTTCTGTGAGTCCCGTCATATTTTTATGAGTACATGACTCAGGACTAGCATGTAGATTGATCACTGCTCTTTGTAAGGAGCTCACCAAACCTGGATGGTACTCCTATAATGTAAGAGTTTTTACACGGCGAGATACTTTTGACAAGCGCTGTCTCAGTTGGCAAAATTATATCTGATAGAAAAAAGAATGAGCAGCTAAAAGTAATTCTAGGGTGAAGGTCTTTACTATTCTATTTCATAATTGATTCGTAGTGGAAGCTGCACCCTAGGGTGCTTCAGTTAAAATTAATTTAATGCGGGTAAGTAATGAAGTACACGACCCAAGCATCACCATAATCTTCCATATTGGTCTATTATCTGGTAGAGGTGATCACAGATCCTTGATACACTGGTAGCCAGTACCGAGATTAGTATAAATATCCTCCATATGCTTAGGTCTATACCATGTATAACAAATACAGACACACATAGTGGTCTCCTAAACCTGATTTTAAAATCAAGATGTGTAACAAAAGGAAAATGTGATTTTATCAACATTATTTCAGACCTTGGACCTGGGAATAAAAACTGGTTTGAAAATGCTACCGCCAAGAAAATTCAACAGAAGAAACAGAAGCTTGAAGATAACAGTGTCCCACTGTGTACACCAAAAGATAAAATCCACTCCAATCAGCTTAACAGCTCGACCAGCTCAAGTAAGACGTTAAATAGCAGAGGTGGACATTTTGTGCATTTGACTAGCTAACCCCTTGTCACTCTGAGACTATATACAGAATAGAATGGACTGTTGAAAAGCACTACATGATCTTATGCAGTAAATGATTAGGACCATGTACATGTGCAGAACCTGGTATTATTTTCTGTGGTCTATGAAACAAGTTGACTTTGGTATGCAATTCCCATCCGTTTGACTTCATACTTGGGATTTACTTGATGGAAGTTTAACAAAAATTCAAATACACTTTATTCTAAACTTGTAGAAATATCTATAACCCGTAGATGCAAAACAATAAAGTCTAAACTTTCAAGTTCAAAGTATTTTAAAATGTATTTAACACTGAATCGTATTAGTGCTTGATTTGAAACACAAAGTTAATATATACTTGTAGAATTACTGTATTACTGATACACATGGTTATAGATGCCAAGTCAAGATGTACATGTCTATCTTCATAATTATTGCCAATGCACAACCAGGTTGTACAATTCCACTAGCCTGACACCCAAGCAGGTACACTGTACCGTACAGTGTAGATGTTATGTCAAGACTAGTGGAGATTTTCAATATTTAGAATTAAAAGGTTTTTTTTTTTTCACAATTTAGACAAAAATTCTAAACAGAAAATTGTATGCCCTGCACTATTTGTGCATTTATAATTTCTGTATTTTTATGCATTTATGTTTACAGAATCCCATACTATGTTCAAAATTTGTTTAGATTTTGTTTAAAAGCCAAAGAGCTGGAAAGCTCCACAGTGTAGTGTAAGCTCAAGCTAAAATTAAATATTAATTGTGTGATTTTATTTCAGGTTCAAAATCATCAGACAACAAATTCTATTCCAAAATCCAAAGATTGCTGACATCTCAGACTTCAACCCCAAGCCAGACGGAAGGATGGCAGGCACCAGTTTTGGGAGCAAGGTGGATGATCTCTGAAACTATAATCAGGAGATGTTTATATTTTCATGTTAAAAAAAACATAAATAGAGGATCTTACACGAGTGTCGATGTAATATGGAGTGTATTTAACGAGTTTAATAAATTCCATATAACATTGACACGAGTGTAAGATTCTATTTATCACGTAACTTATATTTATGAGAAAATACACAAAAACTCTCAAATTAATTCTCAATAAGAAAGGCAAATTTCTTCTGTGACAGTGCGATTTTCACTACAGAGACAATTGTATGACGTCATAAGATGTAATTTGTTTATGACGTCACAATAGTGTTATTACACGTGTGTAATACCATTTTTATGACATGGCTGTATGACATGACTGAACGGGTCAGTCATGTGATAAATAATGGTTCTATATTAGAAGCCTTATAATTCATCAAATCTTAAAATCAAAACAGTATGTTCAGATCAACAGATATTCACACTTTGCAATGTCAGATATATATTCTTGTAGACAATTATTTAAGCATTAAAGTGTCTTAATATTCTTAGTATGGTCTTTATGGTCAATATGAATGACAAAGCTTTGCAGGCAAACATCATATTGCTTGCTTGTGCAGTACCGGTATATGTTTTCCAGCAAAGTTCTGTGATTTACAACAATCATAAAGCCCATATCGATATTTTAATGCTAATATTGATCCAAACTATAGTAAATGCATCATTATCCCACATCACAATTTGAAAAATGGAACAGGCATTTTGACGGCAAAACATTGCCATTTCTATACCAAAATATTTACCTCACAATCGTCACAAGGTGTTTGTCATTTATTAGCTCACCTGGTCCGAAGGACCGAGGTGAGCTTATGCCATACCGTGGCGTCCGTCGTCCGTCTGTCCGTCCGTCGTCCGTCAACAATTTCTTTAAACGACTTCTCCTCCATAACCACTAATAGGAAATCAACCTAATTTGGCAGGAAGCATCCTTGGGTGCCCAGGATTCAAAATTGTACTAATAGTGGGACTGACCCCCTAGGGGGCTGAGGGGCGGGGCCAAAAAGGGTTATTTAGCTATATTGGTTTAAGCGACTTCTTCTCCATAACCAATGATTGGAAATCAACCTTATTTGGCAGGAACCATCCCTAGGTGCTCATGATTCAAAATTGTACTAATGGTGGGACTGACCCCCTAGGAGGCTGAGGGGCGGGGCCCAAAAGGGTTATTTAGCTATATTGGTTTAGTCGACTTCTTCTCCATTACCACTGTTTGGAAATCAACCTCATTTGGTAGGAACCATCCCTATGTGCTCAGGTTCGAAAATTGTACTAATGGTAGGACTGACCCCTAGGGGGCTGAGGGGCGGGGCCCAAAAGGGTTATTTAGCTGTATTGGTTTAGTCGACTTCTTCTCCATAACCACTGATTGGAAATCAGCCTTATTTGGCAGAAAGTATCCCTAGGTGCTCAGGATTCAAAATTGTACTCATGGTGGGACTGACCCCCTAGGGGGCTTAGGGAAGGGGCCAAAAAGGGTTATTTACCTATAATGATATTAGCGACTTCTTCTTCATAACCAGTGATTGGTAATCAACCTTATTTGGCAGGAAGCATCCTTAGGTGCCCAGGATTCAAAATTGTACTTATGTCGGGACTGACCCCCTAGGAGGCTGAGGGGCGGGGCCAAAAAGGGTTATTTAGCTATATTGGTTTAAGTGACTTCTTCTCCATTACCACTGATTGGAAATCAACCTTATTTGGCAGGAACCATCCCTAGGTGCTCCGGATTCAAAATTAAACTCATGGTGGGACTGGCCCCCTAGGGGGCTTAGGGAAGGGGCCAAAAAGGGTTATTTACCTATAATGATACATGTATTAGCGACTTCTTCTTCATAACCAGTGATTGGTAATCAACCTTATTTGGCAGGAAGCATCCTTAGGTGCCCTGGATTCGAAATTGTACTAAGGCTGGGACTGACCCCCTGGGGGGCTGAGGGGCGGGGCCAAAAATGGTTATTAGCTATACTGGTACAATCGACTTCTTCTCCATAACCATTGATTGGAAATGAGCCTTATTTGGCAGGAAGCATCCGTAGGTGCTCAAGATTCAAAATTGTACTAATGGTGGGACTGACTCCCTAGGGGGGCGAGCCAAAAAGAAAATATTTTATCATGATATCCTAGATACCAATGTATCCAGGTGAGCGATACAGGCCCTCTGGGCCTCTTGTTGTCTCTTAAAATCGCAATATCCCACTGGTTAGTATTTGTAGTGGCTTTGCCATGCAAATGTAGATATATTACTATAACTTTACATCATGAATCCAAATAAACAAGTATTACTGAGGAATCAATATCCATTTGATTAAGTACTGATGAATCAATTTCTTAATATTTTTCCAGCCCGGATGTGGTATCTGGCTCCGCCCCCTTGTGCAGACAGCTGGACATCAGGAAGAGTCTGGGCGTCGACATGAACGACTCCATGTTATCCTGGACAAGTTCAATGGCTACACCCACTTTGATGGACACTGCATACAAAGGTATTTGTATATACTGTCAAACATGCTTACGGGACCACCTGCATTGCTTGTTTTGGCTATTTTCAAGTCATCATTTGATTGTTGACTACCAGTATTCAAATCACTGTGGTCTGTCAGTCATTTATTGTCTGTCCGTCCTTAAAGGCCCAATAAACATAACTTTTGGTAAAACTTCAAGCGAAAATCAAGTCTAATAACTTTTTTATATTTATAGATTTGGTTAAGAGTAACTGATATCAGCAACGTTCAAGATGAATTCTTACGCGGTTACCGGTACAGCAGCAGTTGAAACTCGGTATTTGTAAACACATGTCTATTTTGAACTGTCATCTAACTTCAGTTTGTTGTTGAAGTGAATTATTTTCCTGAAGTTAAGTATATTAGGCCTTTAAACAATTCTTGTTACAGTTATTTCTTGAAAAGTGCAGGGTTGATCATTCATTAATTTCATATAAAGGTTCCTCTCGGTTCCTAGTTGTGTATTGTCCAATTTACAGACTGATCAGAAAAAACAATATGGCAGACTGACGGCCATCTTGTATTTTGTATAATTTGGTAAATAGGGGTATTAAGTCATGCTAAACATCAATGTTTAGGTTTCGTTACCATGACAGCCATGCATGAGCCAAATGGTGGCCTCTGATTTGTCCCATTTTGACCAATGACCAAGAGGTATTAGAGCATGCCAAACGTCACTTTAAAGGTTTTGTTGCCATGGCAACCATGATGTGGCAAATGGTGCACTCTGATTGGTCGAAAATTAGATGTAAGGTGATTTCAACCAAATTTGAGAGTAGCAGGGACTGAAACTGAAGTAATTGATGTTATAAAATCTGTGGGACCACAGGTATCCCATTTATGCTAATATTGGCAAGTGGGGGCATGCAAAGGGTATCTTAGTTAGCCTTTGGAGAATAGGTCTAGTATTTTGCCTGTATTTGTATTTTAGTCAACTTAATAGATTACAAGATTACGTGGGTAAGATTAATAGCAGGTGAGCAATTCACCCCTAGTGGGCGTCCTGTTTAAAATCTGTTGCAGACAAACTTTAAGTTCCTTCAAATGAGTTTTGAAAGAATGTGTTACAAATGGTTGTTATTGATTTTTTTCTCACACAGGTTCTCTGTCACCTGTAACCAAACAACAAAAGGTAAGTTCCTAAAATGTTGATATTTTCTATGTACAGCTTCAATGATACGACGTATCATGCACTTCACTAAGTAAGGGTAACTGTTAAAAGATACCTCTTCCCTTCCATTTCATTTCATAAGTGTCCATAGGCCAAGACAGATCAATTTTATTTGAATATTATTGTTTTTGACAGGTAGAAATAGTGGAGTGATGAATTGACCACATGTATCATGTTGATTTGTGTAACTTAATGGTCATCATTGAAAAGGGTTAAGTAACAAAATATTTGATAAACTGGGTCTGAGAAAATTCAGATAATTTGTTGGAAAGATTTTTGACAACTTGATAACACATTTGCTTTAAGTTACACACAGTTTGAGTTTGTTGTTTTGCCTGCAGGGTTTACCGAGAGTCCTGTTTTCCCCTGGACCATCACAGACGGATGAGGACTTACATGCCTTGGACAATACATCTGAGGAAAACACTGACGATGAAACACCTTCTATTCCTTCCATCGTAAGGGATACTAACAAAGCAGTGGGGACACTAATCTCTCCAGACATTACAGTTTTTCAAAACATTAATCAACAGGAAGTGTTTAATACAGAATCTGAACTGTTTGAACATTTCCCAAAGACACATTCCGAAGAAAAAATTGATTTAAAATCTCAGTCGTCTACAAATTTCCCGAAAAATGCTTTCAAAGGAGGTTTCATTGTTGATTCCAGTGTTGGCGAGGAATCAAGCATGCCCTTGTTTTCACAAGATTTATACATTGATGAAATTAAAGGAGAGGAAATTTGCTCAGCAGAAAACAAGAGCAGTAACGAGTATGATCTACAGAGAAATAACACTTCCACAAACACAGGAGATGGGGGTGAAAAATGTGTGTCTGATGCTTTATCTGACTTTTTTGACCCACCCTCAAGTGCAGTGGGCAGAAGAAGATGTGCTCCTAGAAAAGGCAAGAAGAGGAAACTGCTGGACGACAGTTTAAATTTAGAAGTATGTAGCGAAAATGAAACAAGCACTTCTCCTGTACGAGGTAAAAAGCTTAAAACTGATTTGTTATGTAGGGAAGATAGGAAAGATCAACAAAACAAGTGTGAGTTGCAAGAGATAAAGATTGAAGGCAAGCAAGAAAACAAACTTGCTTTTGAAAATAAAGATACAGAACAAAATGCTGATTCACCGTCTTTAAATATCCAGCACAAAAACTTGTCTATTCCACTCCGTGAGGAGAGTATATGTTTAGAGAATTGTTCTACTCCAAATAATGTGCAGAAGGTGCTGAAGTCAATTCTATCCAGTAAGAAAACCACAACTGAAGGGTCTGCTGTATTGAGTAATAAGAAAGTGAGGTTTTGTCTGGAGGAAAAGTCATCCTTAAAGCGAAATCTTACACAACTAGATGATGAAGATTATGTTTCACCAGTGTTTGATGAGACGTTGTCAGAGGATGATGTACAATACAGAACAGATTCAGGAATCTGTCATCCTACGGAAACTCTAGCCGTGTTAAATGAAGATTCAACACAAAAAGATGTGGCTGTGAATCTACATAAATTACTGAGGAAAGGTTCAGACATAGAGGTGTGTGATGAACTTTTCTCCCAAGTTTCCCCAACAGCGTTGAATGAAATGTGTTCTGTAGCCACTTCAATAGACAGGAGCAATCCAACACAGAGATCAAACTTGGAGACAGGATCACATGGGACAGGATTGGACGAAACAAAGCTAAAGAATGAATTAAAAAATGATTATATAACTGTTTCTGTGAAAACTGAAGGCAAACAGAATGTGACTTCACCTGTATCGAAAACTGATGATGAACAAAAAGTCACACTTCCTGTACACAAGGAAAAGAGCCCAGTAAGAAATCCCTGTCCTTCCAATCCTTTGAGAAGTTCCATCAGTCTAAAATCAAAACCAAGGAAGTTTTTGTACCCCTCAACAAACCAGATCAGCAAGTCCTGTCCTCAGTCTGTTTATGGGTTTGCTGAACAGTCCGAGAAAAACATGAAATTGACAATGAGTGCAAAAGACTTACCAATAAATAGCATTGATACGCCACAAGACAGTGTGATTGTCCAGGATTCTTCCTCCAAAGCAGATTTAGAAGAAAAACATGCAGGTAAAAACCAACGGGAACAACTGACCTTCCACAGAGGAATAAAGAGAAACATAGGTAGGTCTCTTTAGTTTCAAAGTAGTTTTTTTAGGTATGTTTTTTCGTTGATGTTGATATGCATATACCCAGTAATATCATTTCTCTATGTATGTACATGTACATTGTATATATATTCGAAGTTTTAAGAAAAAATTGAATATTCGGATTATACTAACAAAAAAGGTCATTACTTTTTATATTCCTTTTGCAACAGTAAATGATGTTTGGTATAATTATATTAATGCTTATATTTCATTATTTCCACAGGGTTTGAAAGTTTCTCATCTCTTGCAAACAACAGAAAGGTGGACTTGGAGACAGATAGAACTGATGTTCTACCTGAATCACAACCAGAGACAATTTACCTAAAATTGATCCAGAGTGAAAACTTAACTGTAAAACCCAAGAGTGAGCTACGAGAATGTGAGGATTTAAGACTTAACATGAAATGTGAAGCCGATGTTCATTCTTCAAACCGGAATACACAATTGACCCTCGGACTGCATTCTGGTTCTGAAGGTCTTCATGAACTTACCCTGTTGAAGACAGAATCATGTAATGCAGATGTCTGCAACTCAGAACATTTTAGCATGTGTGAACAGAATAACAGACCTAAAGATGCTAAAATCAAAACAGAGGTTCCTGAGGCTGGAAAACCAATTATCTGTGAAAATGTTGACAAAGACATGTTTCAGTTAGATTTAAACCTGGTTGTCCCTGACAAAAGTAGAGAACACTGTGTAAACTATATGGAAAGTGAAACCACGTCAACAAACAAGAAAACTTCATCAACTAATGTGAAGATGTTTCAACGAAGAACAGAGCATGCAGAAAATCAAATAAAAAGTGTGAGAAATACAAGTAGTTCTGTTCATGAGGATGGAGATGAAGGGAAACATGTACCAAGACCTGTAGATGGTATTGCCCAAAAATGTACTGGATTTACTTCAGCAAGTGGAAAGTCTGTGACGTTTAGTGAACAGGGCTTAAACAAGGCCAAACAGTTGCTTGTCAGTGTAGATTCAGACACAGGTGTTGGAGATGACAGTAGTTTGTGCTTTAGTGACATGAATAGTTTGAAAAAGGACGGAAAAGTGACCAGTATCGATGGAGTTCAGACTAAACATGAAATGAAGCTGCCAAGTCGGACATGTACTATCTCTAAAGTTACCATGAGCGATGCAGGCAAGACTACATCAGTCAACTCAACACCAGAGTGCAACATTACTTCTTTAAACCTGCCAGCAGTAAAGGAATCTGGTGTTGATTTTGAGGACATGCTTGAAGGCATTCTGAAGTGTAGAAGTTCACCAGAGGTCACCAGACACACTCCACTGAAAACCAAAGGTTCAAGGGGAGAATTCCGAATTGGCCAAGACAAAAACATCTGTTTGAAAAAGTCTCATTTTGAAACAGTATCATCAGATTGTAAACCAGGAAATTCTGAAAACACACCAAGCAGATTGAATACTGATCATACTGTTTTGGAGTTTAAAGGCTTCACAACTGCTGGTGGAAAGCGTTTACAACTCAGCAAAGCAAGTTTGAAGAAAGCATCTGCATTACTGGACGAAACAGACACAAACTGTCAATCTACCAGTAGCTCATTCTCAGGTAACATTGAAGAGATTGAAAGTGATAAAACAGTGAAAGACAAAGCTAATTTTAGCACGGCTGGAGAGGTCTCCAAGAAAGCATTGATGACACAATTTGATAAAGAACTATTACCGGCTATAAATGTAGTGCACACTTACTCAGATTTGAAGACAAGAGAAACAAGATCTTCTGAAAATACTGTAGTAACAAAGGTCACACATCTGGGATTCAGTTCTAAGGGAGGAAAGGGGCTAGAAATGAGGAACAATGGCTATACTAAAGATGTAACTGATAAGGTGTCCGATGAAAAAAATGCAGGATTTCACTCCACAATGGAATCTGGTTGTGATGGAGAAACAGTGCAGGTGAGAGAGCCAGGGAAGTCATCTGGATTAAGTGTTGTTATAGGGAATCCTGTTCAAATAAATAATTCAAATACGGAAAATACAAGTTCACAAAGAGATGATTCTGCCAGGCAGACACCACATTTCCATGCTTCTAGTCACAAAAAACATATATCTTTATCATATGAGACAGATAAGGAAATCACTGCTGTGTCAGATGAAGTATTGTATGAAGGAACTGGATCAAGTAGTGAAGATAGGGATAAGGAAAACGTCACTGATTCTGATTCTAAAAAGAGAGTTCTTCTCAAAGTGGAAACTTGCAAGGGATTGCAAAACGTTTCAGATAACAACAATTTCAATAAAACTGATGAATCAGAAGTGACTGGCATTAGTACAGCTGCTGCAAAGAAGCAGAAACTTGATTTAAGTTTGAAAGAAGGAGTGTTGCTGATGGACGATGTTGACAAGGAGGACACTGATACATCAAAGGACGAGGGAATCAGTACTGCTGGTGCGTTTGGAGGATTCAGTACGGCTAGAGGGAAGAAGCTTAAAGTAAGCAGTTCAAGTTTGAAAAAAGCATTTTCACTTGTTGCAGAAGTTGAAGGAGAGACAACAGATGTTTCAAAGAAAGCTGATGTTAGAGACTTGAGTACTGTTTGTGAATCAGAATTCAGTACTGTTCATTCATCTGGGAGCAAATCAAAAGTAACCAGTAATGCTAATGATTTTGGAGGATTCAGCACTGCTGGTGGAAAGAAGTTTAAACTAAGTGATGCAAGTTTGAAAAAAGCAATGTCACTTGTTGCAGAATTTGATGACGGGATAACAGATATTTCGATGAAGGACAGAGTTGAAGCAGGTGAATTGGACTTTAACAAATTAGGCAGATTAAAAGGAAGAGAAACAACAGAATTAGGCAGCGTTGGTGGGTTAGGAGGATTTAGCACTGCTAGTGGAAGGAAGCTTAATCTTAGTGATGCAAGTTTGAAAAAAGCAATATCTCTTGTGGCAGGTGTTGATGAAAGTACAACAGATATTGCAAGCAAAAAAGGTGATGGAGGAAGCGAACTGCGATCAACTACTGATGGCAGATCAGAAAAAGAACCAATTGGATTAAGCATAGCTGGTGGGCTAGGAGGGTTCAGCACTGCTGGTGGAAAGAAACTGCAACTTAGTGAAAGCAGTATAAGAAAAGCAATGCTTGTTATATCAGATGTAGATGGTGAAGATAGGTTGGAAAAATCTCACAGTGCTACAGATGGATTTCAAACTGCTGGTAGCAAACACTTGCAGCACAGTAAGGCTAGTACCAAGAAAAGTAGTAAGACTGATGTAGAAGGAATGAAAGACTCCCTCTCATCTGGTAGTACATGTGATAGTAAATCTGAAGAAAATAAGGAGGGGAAAGGAACACCAGTCTGTATTAGCATTGAGGAAGAAAGCTCGTCAGACATAGAAGATATCTTAAATTTGTCAAAAAGATCTGGTTCAAGTAAAAACAAAGACAAAGGTCAGCAACCAAGCAACAGTAGGAAAAGTTCCTCACGATTTCCCCCTGGAGCTAACATTCCGAAGGGGTTCCGACCATTCAAACCCCCCAAAATAACCAAGAAGCCACAAATAGAGAAGGCTAACAGCAAAGAGTGTGTGGAAGTGTCAAACAAAGTTGTGGAGACAACAAAACCTGCTGATGAGAACCCATCAGCTTTATTGAAAGGTACTTGTGGTGGTGAAATACAAGTAGCTAGGAAAGACCAAATAAAACTTCAGACAGCTAGCTTCAGTATTGTTGAAGACAAATGCAAAGTCACTCCACAAGTTTCGAAGGAAGATGAGCCGAAAGTTCAGACGAGCTTGACTTTTGTTGATGGCAGCAGCAAAGAGGAAGTTAAGCCTCACATAACCAGCATGGACTCTAATGTACTAGGTCATGCCAGAGAAATTACACCTGTATTAAAGTTAGGCAAAGGGGATCAGGACATTGAATCGTCAATCATGGATGAGCTGTTCTCAGAGGAGCTTGAATCATCTCAACATTTTAGTCCTGGATCTGGTAAGGTGTTGAGGTCACAGGGATGTACTACAACAAAATCTGGAGACAAGAACCAAAGGCCAGATACACTTCCCTCGGAGGAGTATGAACAGTTTCTGGATATAGAGGACATGGCATTGTGTAAGGCAACAGAAATTAATTGTGAACAGTCTTCAGATAATGAAAGTACTAGAAACCAGACCACGGAAACTTTCTATGATGTATCGATGGACGTTGAAATGAAATCTCTGACACCAATTCAGCATGATCGGTCTGTGCCATTGGAAAAGCATCTACCAGCACAACAGACGGGTTTCTCAGGTTTTCAAAGTGCATCAGGAAAAACATTGAGTGTGTCTGAAGAAGCTCTTAAATTAGCAAAACAGAACTTTGATGATTTGCCTTCAGAATTGCCAAAGGAACATTTAGTAAAACCAACAGAGGACAATGTAGGAATAGAAACAGGAAACTCTGGGTTTAAAAGTGCTTCTGGGAATACAATTTCCATTTCTGAAGGTGCTTTATCAAAAGCAAATCAAGAAATGAATGATGACAGCGGAATGTTGAGTAATGACACAACAGACATTAAAGATGAACCTGCTGAGATGTTGGTGGATTCTGCAGGTCAGAAAAAGGAATCAGAGAATGAATTAAGCATGACTGAACCATCAGCACAACAAATTGAAGTAACATCAACCTTTTCTGATGATAGTCTAAGCATGGAAGCATCAAGGACTGTAAATAAATTGTCAGATTCACACCCTTCAGAGTTCAGAGGATTTCAAAGTGCTTCAGGCAAGAAGGTGCATGTGTCGGAGGAAGCCTTGGTGAAAGCTAAACAGAGTATTGCTGACTGGTGCTCAGGAGCCAGTGAAGAATCTCCACAAAACAAAACAGTAACAATTCACAGTCCCAGACAGCACACATTTCCTGAGTGTGCTGGATTTCAGAGTGCCTCGGGAAAGAAAGTTGGTGTTTCTGAGGAAGCCTTAGTGAGAGCTAGACAAAACTTCAAAGATTGGTCCTCAGAAGTAAACATTGGGCAATTAGATATGATGGAAAGTTCAGCATCTGATGCTGGTGGCATTGATGCTAAGGGAGATAAATCTAGTGTGACACCAAGGGACAAGGGTTTGTGTCGGGATGTGAGCTCTTCAGGTGATAAAAGAGAAGTGAAAGAAGAGGAATGGACTGTTCCGAAATTAAACAGTTTTCAGGAAATACCACGAAAAAAACCGAAATCTGCTGTGGTATCAAGTGAAGGAACACAAGGCCAGGAGCAGACTAGTTTACAGGTGCAGTCCGACTATTTCTCTCTTCAAGAAGTAATGAACTCTCAGTACGATTTCTCTCAGGATGACTCTAACTGTGATGACGACCACGAAGGAGTTGTGAACAAAGATGGTGATTCCATTCTGTTGAGAACAGAAAAAACACAACTCCCATGTACGTTAGATACCATTCAAACAGAAACTTCAGGAAAGTATGCTGTGTCTTCTGATTTGAAATATTCCTTTCAAAGTGCTTCCGGGAAACAAGCTACTGTGTTGGAAAGTTCTATTAAACATGCAAGAAATACCTTAGAAGATGCTGTGTGTTCACCATTCCAGAGTGCTTCAGGAAAACAAGTGAACATTTCTAAAAATGCTCTTGAAAATGCAAAGGAAACTAGGGAAGATGTGTGTTCACCATTCCGGAGTGTTTCAGAGAATAAAGAAAATATATCCAAGAATAATGAACATGCAAGACAAACCATTGAAAATAATGTGAGTTTACCATTCCCAAGTTTTATAGCAGACAGCATGAATGTTTCCGAGATTGCTGTTAAGGGCGCAGGAAACAATATGGAAGATGTCAGGACTTCACCATTCCAGAGTGCTTCAGGGAAACAAGTGAAAATATCGAAAAGTGCTCTTGAACATGCAAAGCAAAGCTTTGAAGACGTTGGAGACACATCGCAATGCACTTCAGAGGAAAAAAATCACATATCTTGGAATACTTTACAACTGAAATCAGAAACCATTGAGGAAGTTGGAGCTTCTCCGTTCCAAAGTGCTTCAGGGAAAAAAGTAAACATATCAAACAAGGCTTTAGAACAAGCAAGACAAACATTGGAGGAAATCATGAGTTCACCATTCCAAAGCGTTTCCCACAAAACTGTGAACCGCTCTCAGTCTGCAGTTCAGCATACAAAGGAGAACATGAACGAAACAGAAAAGTCACCTTTTCAAAGTGCTTCTGGTAAAAAAGTGAATATTTCTGATAGTGCCCTTCAACATGCAAAGAAAACATTTCAGGATTTAAACAATTGTCCATTTCAAAGTGCTTCAGGAAATGCACAAGTTGTATCTTCTGAGGCTTTGAAGCAAGCTAAAATAGCATTGTCGGATAACTCGCCTACATTAGCTAGCAGAGAACCTCAAAATGTTACTGAAAAAAGTTCCCTCATTCCTTCAAAGAAATCGTCAAATTCAGCTCTAAGTTCTCCTTTTCAAACTGCTACAGGTGATAAAATTATGATTTCTGACAGTTCACTGCAACATGTTAGAAAATCCAAGGAGGATCTAGACGCTTCTTATCAGGATACTGGTGAAGTGAGAAAACCTTCCTCCAGCTGTGATGTGTATCCCAGTTCTGTTCAGCAAACTGAAAGTTCAAAACTTGACAAAGTGCCAAGGATGAAATATCAGATGATAAAAGAAGTTTCTAATGTAGAAGAAAAGCAGTCATCCTCCAGTCCATGTGAAGAAAACTTTATTACCCCATCGAAACAGAAACAACATTTTATACCGAAGTGTTCTAAAATTGATGGGGGACCTTTTGCCACCAAACCTCATCAACAAAGTTCTGTTGTTTCCCCATGTGTATCCAGTAGGACAGACCGACGGGTGTTCATAGAGGGTATGGACCACAGCATAGATGAGTTCTGTCAGCCAGACGATTTCCTGGAAGAGATGGAAGTCACACCCAAACGAAGGCAGGCTGAAGGTAAGTGACAGGGTCATAGAAGGGTGACCAGAATATGTTAAAACTACATATCAGGCCCAAATGAGATTTTGCATGGAGGGGGAGGTACTGAAACTGGGTTCTTAGGGATTAAGCCCTGGATGAAGGATTGGATTGTAAAACCCCAAATCCTGACAGTGCCAGAAAAAATCTATTGGTGGTCAAAAATATCTCTTAAATATATCTCTTAACCCCTCAAAAACGTGAATTACGACAGGTTGCTGATTAAGCAAGGTTTTATAAAGTTTAAAATATTTTAATGCATACACATTACATATCAATGGAGAGACAATATTTTTCTTCTAATTAACCGTACCTGTGTATTGAAATCAAGTCAATGAAGGTTGTTAACGAACTGTCGCCACCCATTTTGAAAAAAAAACATCACCAGATTCCAGACAGGTGGCCATCTAACGTCACATGATCCAAAATATACAGTTCACAAAAAAAAGCTCTAGTGAAATTCTGAGATGGCAACCATTTCTAACAGATTAAACATATAAGCTGAAGGCACTCCAGGATCTACTGTACTTCTTCCTACTCTGTGAACTATTACAGCAACAATCTCTCAAAGTATTATTCACACTTTTAAATATTTTTTTTTAGAAAATTTTATTCGAAATATGTAAGAAATTTTAACAATTTCCTTTTAGGAATTCCTCACACTTTCTGATACTGTACAGAGAATCAGTTTTCTATGTCTCTCGGTAAAAACACAAAACGGCTTTGACCATCGAATCATAAAAAAAAAGCTCTTTACTTAGTTCATAAAAATGACACAAACACTTTGTGTACACCATGTGAAGTATTCTGTTCTCCAACTATTGTTCTACTTATTTAGAATATTTACATACAATGTAGCATAGGTGTAACCCTCATTCCACATTTCCAATGAGGGAGAAAGTGTGTGAAATACATCTAAAACAGCATTACTCAATTTGTTTTCCCCTTTTTATGTATCAAAACAACTTCAAAAGTATTCATTTGATCCAGACACACTTGTTATAGTCATTACACACACCCTACATTAACTATAGGATATCATTTGACACCAGGATGTAGATTTTGAGTTGGTGTGAGATTGGACTTATATGAGGGAGATTTCAAGGGAGATTGGTAAATTATGGTCAAAATGAGGGAGGGTTAACGGGTATGATGTAGTTTACTTCCTACCCATTATGTTAACATACAAGTTTAATCATTCTGTTGTATCACTCGGACCATCAGAACATTTCTGGTACATTTGCCTTGGCATCACATGGTATGGTGTATCCAAAAATAAAGTGATTAAGTCTAAAATTGGAGAAAATGAATTAAAACATGCATTTGTGAATTAAGAAGTGGATTTTGTAATTTATATTTTCAGAAAAGGCAGTCAGCGGTAGATCAGGAATGGTAAAACCAATGAAAAGTGTACCAGAGGGTAAGATATATATATATGTGTAAGATTTCTAGGTGTGTAATTACCAACACTGGCCTGTCTAGGGCAATACACCTACAAATGTATAATCGCTGCGGTTGTATTACTCATCTACTCATGCAAACCGCCACATGCGTGATGCCACAATGGCTCAACAATGATGTGACATCACGAATACGGTAAAATCTGATTACAAAAAGAGAAAAAGGCGACATGATGAAATCTTAAATCTTTCACCATAATCTTTTAACCATGAACATTACTAGAAAGCTAAGATTTATTTTTCTGCCCAAACTGTTTGAAAATATGGGGTATGCATAATTCCACCCCCTGGAATTTAAATTTTGGCAAAACCCTTAGCAAAGCTACAGGTTTTACCAAAGAGAACCCTTTGGGATGGAATTTCCCTATCTTATACCCTTGGTCATGTAGGAGTTTTATTATAATACACCTGTATTACAGTGAACAAGAGGTAGTAGTCATAGGTAATACTCAACTAATAACATCACATTTTGAAGATTGCATGTTGTCACATTCAAGTGAATTCCTACCTGTAATTATTTGATAAAGTTTAATACAAATGTATGATTTAAAGAGAGATAACACAATGAAAAATTTTGGTCACAAACAGAAGTAGATTTGTATGTAAATGTTCTCAAAATATATCTTCTGCAGCTTTCACAAGAGACAGACAAGGTACGAGCTGTTCCCTACGAGCTTGTTTCAGTAAATCCACTCCGACCCTGAGGTCTGCTCCAAGGTCAGTGTCATTATATGTTAAAAATATTACCGGGGTATCTCATGTTATAAATTAGAAAGTTTTCTCATAGCATAAGTTCCTATAATTATACCAAATTTAAGTGTTTTGCTGTTTTGGTAGATACAACATAAATAGTATGTTAGATTGCTTAAAATGGATGTTTTTTTATCATTAATTTTGTGTCATATTTTGTGAATTAAATGGTGCAATAACGTGAATTATGACATCAGAGTTAAGGCAATAAACTTATTTACATGTACCATTGTAAATCAACACTATAGATATGTATTAGATAAACTGCTTTGTGGATTTATGCAGTGTGCACACTTTTTGTTTTTGTACATACTGTATGACCCATCAAAATTTTGTCCAATCATGAAATGTTTCGATTTTGTTTGTTTTATGTGAGATTTATAAAACTAAATTCTCTGAAATTTTCCTTTTAGTTTAACAGAGTTATATTAAATCTTTTAGACTTATTCATATTTCACTTAAAATGGAATTAGTTAAAAGATATTTCATTTATAGTATTTTGATATTTACAGATTGTCTGTTGAGCTTCCGTCACCAACAGATGGGGGTCAGTCCCAGCCCCCTGTCAAGTCATCCTTCCTGACTCCGTACAAAAAATCTGACAAGTCAGAAACTAGCACAAATCCTGACACATGTAATACAGCAAGTCAAGCATCGAGGAAACCCATGCCAAGATTTATACCTAAATGTCTGTCTCTACAACAGACTGATCTGGGGAAATCCAAAACCACTGCAACTTTACATAAGGAGGGTGCATGTAATAATCAACAGAAAACCACAGCGAATGAGAAATCAGAAAATATTGATATTGCAAAATTGTTAGAAGAAGCAAGAAAGCATCAGGCAGAGTTATTGAAGATCAAAGCGACAACCAAGGTCAGTCCAGATCCGGGGCGAATGTACACAGTAAAAACAGGCAACAGAAAACTGAGGATGAGTGACGTGATCAAACTACAGACAAGATGTGGAGGCAAATCTCAGGTAAATGTTTACTCCTTCATACACATTTTACTGGTCAAATCTCAGGTAAATGTTCACTCCTTCATACACATTTTACTGGTCAAATCTCAGGTAAATGTTTACTCCTTCATACACATTTTACTGGTCAAATCTCAGGTAAATGTTTACTCCTTCATACACATTTTACTGGTCAAATCTCAGGTAAATGTTTACTCCTTCATACACATTTTACTGGTCAAATCTCAGGTAAATGTTCACTCCTTCATACACATTTTACTGGTCAAATCTCAGGTAAATATTCACTCCTTCATACACATTTTACTGGTCAAATCTCAGGTAAATGTTTACTCCTTCATACACATTTTACTGGTCAAATCTCAGGTAAATGTTTACTCCTTCATACACATTTTACTGGTCAAATCTCAGGTAAATGTTTACTCCTTCATACACATTTTACTGGTCAAATCACAGGTAAATGTTCACTCCTTCATACACATTTTACTGGTCAAATCACAGGTAAATGTTCACTCCTTCATACTCGTTTTACTGGTCAAATCTCAGGCGACTGATGTGAAGGCAAATCGCAGGTAAATGTTTACTCCTTTATACTCGTTTTACTGGTCAAATCTCAGGTGACTGATGTGAAGGTAAATCTCAGGTAAATGTTAACTCCTTTATACTCGTTTTACTGGTCAAATCTCAGGTGATAACTCCATTTAACACCTTTCAACCAGCTGGAATTTTTAGATCAATTGTTTTCATACAAATCTCAGATGAGTCCCTACCAGGCTAATTTCAGATGAGAATAAACCAGCTGGTAGATATACATGTAAGTCTACTAGATTAGGTATAATTCAAGCGAGTCTCTTCCCTACAGGTGAGTCCTCTTCAGGTTAACCTCATCTGAATCTCTTCCATGTAAAGCTCAGGTGTGTTTATCAGGCAAATAATATTATTAAGTAATTTATTAAATTGTATATACCTGGTAATTTAATTTTGTTTGTGTGTTATACATCGTATTTCAGTTACAATATGTGTTTGTTACAATGACATTAGTCACATTACAGTACTGATATTTTTATGTTGCTTCTGTACACATGCACTATTAAATAAAATATCTGGACTCGGGTGATTCTCTACTAGGTAAACTTTCATTGTCACACTAAAATGAATGATACATACTGTAATGAAGCATGGTATATTTTCACCAGCACAACCTAAGACCCTGTTTTGAAGATATATGATATGTACTGTAATGAAACATTGTGGTGTATTTTCACCAGCACAACCGTAGACCCTGGTTTGGAGATGTCCGGGCTGCCACAGCTGTACAACACAAGTTTTACCTGCCAGACTTCTACACTAACTTCCAGGGACAGGTTTATGTCGGTGATGGGGCCTATCTTGTCCCAGACCACCAACTCTATGCTGGCAAGGAGGAACTCTTCAGGTATTGCAGTGTAACCTTTCCCTAGTGGTGGGTATGTGACACTAGGGACCTGAGGGGGTGGCCAATTAGGGGGAATCTAATAAATTCTTTATTATACTTCTTCTTTTGAAGGAATGACAGGATGTTGTTCAAATTGGGGTTGAAGCATCCTTGGACAAACAGGATTCAATTTTATAAAACGGTGCACTTACCTCACTGATTATGAGGTCAGAGGGGTTGTGGGGAGAGGGGGGGGGGGGGGGGGGCTAAAAGGGGAAAGTAGTAAAATCTTTAAAATCCTTCTTCTGAAGGAATAACAGGAAACTGTTCATATTGAGTGTGATGCATCCTGTGGTGAAGGGGATTCAATATCCTATAAATGGTGGAGTTAACCACCCAGTGGGCCAGAGCTGAGGGGCCCTATGGGGAAATGTAGTAAATTCTTTGAAATCTTTCTTCAAGAAATTTCAGGGAACTTTCCCAATTTATTGTCAGAGTGATTAATCCTCGGTTGAAGGTTAAGGGGATTTAATTGTGTATAAACGGCTGGTCTGAACAACCAAGATTTCCTATAATGTACCAATGATTCATCTACTGATTTAAGAGACTAGACTTTAATTTTGTACACTGTTTGACAGGGCATTCAGCACCCTACCAGGAGTGGACTGTAAGCTGATCTCTGACGCTTGGTTCTACAACCATTACCGATGGCTCGTGTGGAAACTGGCTGCCTATGAAGTTACCTCCCCTTATAATTTTGCAGGAAGGTAAAGAAATCATTTACAGTCAGACCTCATTATCTCAAATCATATAACTCAAAGACATCAATTACTTTAGAGTAATTTGTTGGTCCTGGCTAATCTTCCAAAAAACATTTAAACTCACTTTACTTAAATTTTTGGATAACTTTCTTGGGCCTTAATTTGGGACTGATCAGAAAAATAAAATGGCTCTTGGATTTGACAGTTAAATAAAAATATTGCTATTAATGTGACGAGAAATTCTCCAATGCCATTAGACTTCAGTGTAAATATTAAGAGGAAAGACAAGAAAAGAAGCAGAAAGATCAAATTTTCAAAGAACAAATGAAGAGCAACCAATAAGTAATAGCAGATATATTTACTGGGGTACTCTAGTTTACGATACAAAATGTAATTGCACTTGCCTAAATATCAATTTATTTGTAGTAAAATGTTTACATATTTGAATATTATGACAGAAACACTCAGGTATACATGTACCTAAATATAAAATAAAGCATGTTGTTGTTTCAGAGCTCTCACACCAGAGGTTATCATGCTGCAGATGAAGTACAGATATGACCGGGAAATTGACAATTGTCAAAGGTTGGTGACAGATAATTCAGAAGTTGTTGGGTTGTTCTGTTGAAGATTTGGATAGGCAAATCTAGCTTATACTGGTATGTTATGGGATGTTTATTTTGGAAACATTTATAGATCAATTAACTAATGTACTTGTGTTGGTACAAATACCAGCTCTTGTTTACTGAGATAACTTTGCTGCAGTTTAACTGTAAGGAGGCTGATTTCGTCAATATAATGACAAATACCTGGGTAAGTACACATCTTGCTATACATTGGAATAATACCATGGTAAGTCATGAACAACATTAACATCACACCATAACAGATTCTACCTGCTAAGGGTAAATATTCGACTAAGGGAAAGTTTCCTGACTTGATATACTTCAAATTGAGTACAGAATGGACATGTGATCTTACTTTAGACACTCAAAGTTAGTACATTATCTAATTAAGGGTATAATTTGTAGGAATTTCAGTTGGTACATTTGAAACATGATCAGGGCTATTCTTGCGAAATATCTTTCACATTCTGGAACAAAAGGTTTAAAAATTTTAGGGGATACATGTACTACCAATAGAAATTCATATATAATTTACAAACAGACAGGAGACCCACCCATGCCATGGATAGAAGTGATTTATATTGGGAGTACTGGGGTCAGGGAGATTTTCTTTACTGGAAAAGCCCTTAAAAAGTACCTTTATAACACAATTACTATAAAATTAATGTTAAATCTACATATTGAGTTATAAGTTGTTATCCCTCTATAACTTACAGTTACTTTCAATAATCCTTTTTAGACCCTGTGCTGGTATACATTATAACTCAGATGTTTTTGCTGTAGGTCGGCTCTCAAGAAGATAATGGAGCGAGATGACACAGCCAGTAAGAGGATGGTGTTGTGTGTGTCTGGGATCAATCGCCAGCCACAGTCAAGTCAGACTGAAGTCGCGTCTAAACAGGTAGTCAGAGGCGACACAGGCAAACAGGCCTCATCATCTGACAAGTTGGAGCCACAGGTACACCCAGATAACAGGATAAAGAGAAAATCTGTTTCTCATGAAACGTTGGTTTAAGATAAAACAAAAATTTAATTGAATTTGAATAATATTTTCCAGGTCAATGTTGTAATATTTGTAAGTTAAGCTTCTTAATATCAGTATTTGCATGTTTGTGTATAATCAGTTTTTGCTCTATTCTGGTTTGTAAGTTGTCCAGACTGAGTAGATATTTTCTCCCTTTCATATTCTCCCTGTCTTTGAAATAGCCATATTTCCCAAGCAATTATTTGGAAATGTCAAATACTACATATAGGATAATTAATTTCATGTCATATCAGATTTATGAAACAGGCATCTGGCAAACCAAAATGAAAAATTTGTGATGAGTTTCATCACTTTCATTAAAACAAAAACAAGTGTAAGATTTATTTTTATCACATAATTGAAAACAACAATTTTCATACAGCCTTAAAATATAAAAAAGCCTGTAGTTTGACTCCTGTGCAGAAGTCTGTGACATCATGTCCTTGTCCTAGATATAACGTCACAACTGAAACAATTGAAACTTTTCAATAATAACAGGGAAGATAGCTATAGGTCATACATATTACATTTGTACATGGGTTAATAGGCGAAAAATATGGCGAGTATTTATTACTTGACTCTCTATTTAAATGTATATAAAGTAGTTTTGACTGTTTTGGTGAAAAAAGTCAATAAAAAGGCTAAAACCTGATAAAGTTAAGCCAGGGGACAAAAGTCGACTATGGATGGTACAGTTACATAATTATGCAAAAATTGTGCGCAGACGGTTATTCCGTCAGAGGGCCCAATTCAAGCGTCTTTTTGATCCTGATACGTTTGTTGTTTTTTGACAGATGTATATTCTCGGATGTGTCTGAGGAAGATCTAGAGTTATTAATCAAAAATAGGGATTTGCTATGGATTAAAAAAATGAGATCAGGGATGTTGTTAACATTGTTAATGAAGAAATTGTGTAATATGCACTGGATAACACAGCACATTGTGTGTGTTTCAGGCGATATGTTCATTTAGAAAAGAAATAGCCATTGTTGCTTGATATGTTGTGATGAAAGACGTGTGCTCCTTTTCATTAATTCCCTGTCGTTGATGCTGTTTTATACAGACTTGTGTGGAGCTGACCGATGGCTGGTACAGTATAACGGCCAGATTGGATGTGCCTCTCACTGATCTGGTCAATAAACGTAGGATAGGTGTGGGTCACAAGCTCTGTATCAGCGGAGCAGAACTGGTAGGCTCTCAGGATGCCTGTACACCCCTAGAGGTTTGTATTTATAAATCATGTGTCACTTCACCTGGGATAGCTATATAGGCTGATCTGTGCCGATTGGTCACCTGCACGGTCGTCATGTCAACAATGCATCGACATCACATCAAAATTCTATTGACCCTGTAATAGCATCATTTCATTATATTTGTTAAATGGTCGACAGCTAAGAGAACAAGTATTAGTTGCCCCTAGTGCTGATCTCAACCCATGTGAAGTTCTTCAATTTTGAAAGATTCTTAAGTTATGAAACTTCTGTCAAGTGCCATGTTTTGTACCTTAACTCAATCATCCTGAAGACACATTCTAACATTGACATTTCAGGGATAAATTGGTTGAAAATCTTCTGAAATGTGGTCCCTTATTACACTAGTAAACTGTGTTCATTGACCTAAATTCAAATATTCATGTTTGAAATTATACACTGTTGATCTATAAATTAAATAATATTAAAAAAGAAAATAATAATAATAATAAAAAAAATCTTACATCCATGTTAATGTTTAGGCCCCTGCTTCCCTGATGTTGAAGCTGAATGCAAACTCCACTCGTCCTGCTGCTTGGGATGCACGGCTTGGTTACCAGAGTGATCCCCGCCCGCTGTGTATTTCTCTGTCGGGTCTGTACGGAGAGGGAGGGTCTGTCGGCTGTTTAGATGTCATACTGGCCAGGAAATATCCACAGATGGTAAATATTGGCCAAATTTAGACTCTTCTTACTTGGTCACATAATCTGTCTATAGTTTTGTTCTGCCACCATTCTCTCATCTTTCAAGTCCAGCTGTATTTCATCTTTCAAATTTTCAACTTTAGAAATGATTGCAAACATTTTGTAAATCAAGGAAGCCTGACAAAAAACACCAAAGGATTTATTCAAATTGTAGCTCATCAGATTACCATTGAAATGTACTCTCAGATAGGACCTCAACTTGTAAAGATCTGAAAAGAGATCATTTAGTTCATTGTAGTTCACACTTGTTCCTCCAATGTAGGAAATATTAAGTATTGTCGGCCAGTCATAACTCATTATTGAAATCAGTTTTGGTAATACATTATAGCGTAATTGATATCAAGCTTTTAATTCAAAATCAACTTAAATGATTCTGTTTTTCTCTGTGAACTGAAATGAAACTTTTAAATGACAAAAAGTTTTGGAACTGTCAATGTATATAAAATACAGAATACTGTTCTGTAATACTCAATGTTACTGTGTAAATTCTATATATATGTCACCATTCTGTAATACTCAATGTTACAGTGTAAATTCTATATATATGTCACCACTCTGTAATACTCAATGTTACTGTGTAAATTCTATATATATGTCACCACTCTGTAATACTCAATGTTACTGTGTAAATTCTATGTATATGTCACCATTCTGTAATACTCAATGTTACAGTGTAAATTCTATATATATGTCACCACTCTGTAATACTCAATGTTACTGTGTAAATTCTATGTATATGTCACCATTCTGTAATACTCAATGTTACTGTGTAAATTCTATGTATATGTCACCACTCTGTAATACTCAATGTTACTTTGTAAATAATATGTATATGTCACCATTCTGTAATACTCAATGTTACTGTGTAAATTCTATATATATGTCAACATTCTGTAATACTCAATGTTACTGTGTAAATTCTATGTATGTTACTGTGTAAATTCTATATATATGTCATGATTTTGCAAATACTGAATGTTACAGTGTAAATTCTATATATATGTCACCATTCTGTAATACTCAATGTTACTGTGTAAATTCTATATATATGTCAACATTCTGTAATACTCAATGTTCTGTGTAAATTCTATGTATATGTCACCGTTCTGTAATACTCATTGTTACAGTGTAAATTCTATATATATGTCACCATTCTGTAATACTCAATGTTCTGTGTAAATTCTATGTATATGTCACCATTCTGTAATACTCAATGTTACTGTGTAAATTCTATATATATGTCAACATTCTGTAATACTCAATGTTCTGTGTAAATTCTATGTATATGTCACCGTTCTGTAATACTCATTGTTACAGTGTAAATTCTATATATATGTCAACATTCTGTAATACTCAATGTTCTGTGTAAATTCTATGTATATGTCACCATTCTGTAATACTCAATGTTACTGTGTAAGTTATATGTATATGTCACCATTCTGTAATACTCAATGTTACTGTGTAAATTCTATGTATATGTCACTATTCTGTAATACTCAATGTTACTGTGTAAATTCTATGTATGTTACTGTGTAAATTCTATGTATATGTCACCATTCTGTAATACTCAATGTTACTGTGTAAAATCTATGTATATGTCACCATTCTGTAATACTCAATGTTACTGTGTAAATTCTATATATATGTCACCATTCTGTAATACTCAATGTTACTGTGTAAATTCTATATATATGTCAACATTCTGTAATACTCAATGTTACTGTGTAAATTCTATGTATATGTCCCATTCTGTAATACTCAATGTTACTGTGTAAATTCTATGTATATGTCACCATTTTGTAATACTCAATGTTACAGTGTAAATTCTATATATGTTACTGTGTAAATTCTATATATATATGTCACCATTCTGTAATACTCAATGTTACTGTGTAAATTCTATATATATGTCACCATTCTGTAATACTCAATGTTACTGTGTAAATTCTATATATATGTCACCATTCTGTAATACTCAATGTTACTGTGTAAATTCTATATATATGTCACCACTCTGTAATACTCAATGTTACAGTGTAAATTCTATATATATGTCACCATTCTGTAATACTCAATGTTACTGTGTAAATTCTATATATATGTCAACATTCTGTAATACTCAATGTTACTGTGTAAATTCTATATATGTTACTGTGTAAATTCTATATATGTTACTGTGTAAATTCTATATATGTTACTGTGTAAATCTATATATATGTCACCGTTCTGTAATACTCAATGTTACTGTGTAAATTCTATGTATATGTCACCATTCTGTAATACTCAATGTTACTGTGTAAATGCTATGTATATGTCACCATTCTGTAATACTCAATGTTACTGTGTAAATTCTATATATACGTCACCATTCTGTAATACTCAATGTTACTGTGTAAATTCTATATATATATGTCACCATTCTGTAATACTCAATGTTACTGTGTAAATTCTATATATATGTCACCATTCTGTAATACTCAATGTTACTGTGTAAATTCTATATATATATGTCACCATTCTGTAATACTCAATGTTACTGTGTAAATTCTATATATACATCACCATTTTGTAATACTCAATGTTACTGTGTAAATTCTATATATATATGTCACCATTCTGTAATACTCAATGTTACAGTGTAAATTCTATGAATATGTCACCATTCTGTAATACTCAATGTTACTGTGTAAATTCTATATATATGTCAACATTCTGTAATACTCAATGTTACTGTGTAAATTCTATGAATATGTCACCGTTCTGTAATACTCAATGTTGCAGTGTAAATTCTATATATATGTCACCATTCTGTAATACTCAATGTTCTGTGTAAATTCTATGAATATGTCACCGTTCTGTAATACTCAATGTTGCAGTGTAAATTCTATATATATGTCACCATTCTGTAATACTCAATGTTACTGTGTAAATTCTATGTATATGTCACCATTCTGTAATACTCAATGTTACTGTGTAAATTCTATGTATGTTGCAGTGTAAATTCTATATATATGTCACCGTTCTGTAATACTCAATGTTGCAGTGTAAATTCTATATATATGTCACCATTCTGTAATACTCAATGTTACAGTGTAAATTCTATGTATGTTACTGTGTAAATTCTATATATATGTCACCATTCTGTAATACTCAATGTTACTGTGTAAATTCTATGTATATGTCACCATTCTGTAATACTCAATGTTACAGTGTAAATTCTATGTATGTTACTGTGTAAATTCTATATATATGTCACCATTCTGTAATACTCAATGTTACAGTGTAAATTCTATGTATGTTGCTGTGTAAATTCTATGTATATGTCACCATTCTGTAATACTCAATGTTACTGTGTAAATTCTATGTATATGTCACCATTCTGTAATACTCAATGTTACTGTGTAAATTCTATGTATATGTCACCATTCTGTAATACTCAATGTTACTGTGTAAATTCTATATATATGTCACCATTCTGTAATACTCAATGTTACTGTGTAAATTCTATGTATATGTCACCGTTATGTAATACTCAATGTTACAGTGTAAATTCTATATATATGTCACCATTCTGTAATACTCAATGTTACTGTGTAAATTCTATGTATATGTCCCATTCTGTAATACTCAATGTTACTGTGTAAATTCTATATATATGTCCCATTCTGTAATACTCAATGTTACTGTGTAAATTCTATGTATATGTCCCATTCTGTAATACTCAAAGTTACAGTGTAAATTCTATGTATGTTACTGTGTAAATTCTATATACATGTGACCATTCTGTAAATACTGAATGTTACTGTGTAAATTCTATGTATATGTCCCATTCTGTAATACTCAATGTTACTGTGTAAATTCTATGTATATGTCACCATTCTGTAATACTCAATGTTACTGTGTAAATTCTATATATATATGTCACCATTCTGTAATACTCAATGTTACTGTGTAAATTCTATGTATGTTACTGTGTAAATTCTATGTATATGTAACCATTCTGTAATACTCAATGTTACAGTGTAAATTCTATGTATGTTACTGTGTAAATTCTATGTATATGTCACCATTCTGTAATACTCAATGTTACTGTGTAAATTCTATGTATGTTACTGTGTAAATTCTATGTATATGTCACCATTCTGTAATACTCAATGTTACAGTGTAAATTCTATGTATATGTCACCATTCTGTAATACTCAATGTTACAGTGTAAATTCTATGTATATGTCACCATTCTGTAATACTCAATGTTACTGTGTAAATTCTATATATATGTCACCATTCTGTAATACTCAATGTTACTGCGTAAATTCTATGTATATGTCACCATTCTGTAATACTCAATGTTACTGTGTAAATTCTATGTATGTTACTGTGTAAATTCTATGTATATGTCACCATTCTGTAATACTCAATGTTACTGCGTAAATTCTATGTATATGTCACCATTCTGTAATACTCAATGTTACTGTGTAAATTCTATATATGTTACAGTGTAAATTCTATGTATATGTCACCATTCTGTAATACTCAATGTTACTGTGTAAATTCTATATATATGTCACCATTCTGTAATACTCAATGTTACAGTGTAAATTCTATGTATGTTACTGTGTAAATTCTATATATATGTAACCATTCTGTAATACTCAATGTTACAGTGTAAATTCTATGTATGTTACTGTGTAAATTCTATGTATATGTCAACATTCTGTAATACTCAATGTTCTGTGTAAATTCTATGTATATGTCACCATTCTGTAATACTCAATGTTACTGTGTAAATTCTATATATACATCACCATTTTGTAATACTCAATGTTACTGTGTAAATTCTATGTATGTTGCTGTGTAAATTCTATGTATATGTCACCGTTCTGTAATACTCAATGTTCTGTGTAAATTCTATGTATATGTCACCATTCTGTAATACTCAATGTTACTGTGTAAATTCTATATATATGTCACCATTCTGTAATACTCAATGTTACAGTGTAAATTCTATGTATGTTACTGTGTAAATTCTATATATATGTAACCATTCTGTAATACTCAATGTTACAGTGTAAATTCTATGTATATGTCACCATTCTGTAATACTCAATGTTACAGTGTAAATTCTATGTATGTTACTGTGTAAATTCTATATATATGTCACCATTCTGTAATACTCAATGTTACAGTGTAAATTCTATGTATATGTCACTGTTCTGTAATACTCAATGTTACAGTGTAAATTCTATGTATGTTACTGTGTAAATTCTATATATATGTCACCATTCTGTAATACTCAATGTTACTGTGTAAATTCTATATATATGTCACCATTCTGTAATACTCAATGTTACTGTGTAAATTCTATATATATGTCACCATTCTGTAATACTCAATGTTACAGTGTAAATTCTATGTATGTTACTGTGTAAATTCTATATATATGTAACCATTCTGTAATACTCAATGTTACAGTGTAAATTCTATATATATGTCAACATTCTGTAATACTCAATGTTCTGTGTAAATTCTATGTATATGTCACCATTCTGTAATACTCAATGTTACTGTGTAAATTCTATATATACATCACCATTTTGTAATACTCAATGTTACTGTGTAAATTCTATGTATGTTGCTGTGTAAATTCTATGTATATGTCACCGTTCTGTAATACTCAATGTTCTGTGTAAATTCTATGTATATGTCACCATTCTGTAATACTCAATGTTACTGTGTAAATTCTATATATACATCACCATTTTGTAATACTCAATGTTACTGTGTAAATTCTATGTATGTTGCTGTGTAAATTCTATGTATATGTCACCGTTCTGTAATACTCAATGTTACTGTGTAAATTCTATATATATGTAACCATTCTGTAATACTCAATGTTACTGTGTAAATTCTATGTATGTTACTGTGTAAATTCTATGTATATGTCACCGTTCTGTAATACCAGGTACTCAATGTTACAGTGTAAATTCTATGTATGTTACTGTGTAAATTCTATGTATATGTCACCATTCTGTAATACTCAATGTTACAGTGTAAATTCTATGTATGTTACTGTGTAAATTCTATGTATATGTCACCATTCTGTAATACTCAATGTTACAGTGTAAATTCTATGTATGTTACTGTGTAAATTCTATGTATATGTCACCATGCTGTAATACTCAATGTTACTGTGTAAATTCTATATATGTTACTGTGTAAATTCTATGTATATGTCAACATTCTGTAATACTCAATGTTACTGTGTAAATTCTATGTATGTTACTGTGTAAATTCTATGTAGATGTCACCATTCTGTAATACTCAATGTTACTGTGTAAATTCTATGTATATGTAACCATTCTGTAATACTCAATGTTACAGTGTAAATTCTATGTATGTTACTGTGTAAATTCTATGTAGATGTCACCATTCTGTAATACTCAATGTTACAGTGTAAATTCTATGTATGTTACTGTGTAAATTCTATGTATATGTCACCATTCTGTAATACTCAATGTTACTGTGTAAATTCTATATATACATCACCATTTTGTAATACTCAATGTTACTGTGTAAATTCTATGTATGTTGCTGTGTAAATTCTATGTATATGTCACCGTTCTGTAATACTCAATGTTCTGTGTAAATTCTATGTATATGTCACCATTCTGTAATACTCAATGTTACTGTGTAAATTCTATATATACATCACCATTTTGTAATACTCAATGTTACTGTGTAAATTCTATGTATGTTGCTGTGTAAATTCTATGTATATGTCACCGTTCTGTAATACTCAATGTTACTGTGTAAATTCTATATATATGTAACCATTCTGTAATACTCAATGTTACAGTGTAAATTCTATGTATGTTACTGTGTAAATTCTATGTATATGTCACCGTTCTGTAATACCAGGTACTCAATGTTACAGTGTAAATTCTATGTATGTTACTGTGTAAATTCTATGTATATGTCACCATTCTGTAATACTCAATGTTACAGTGTAAATTCTATGTATGTTACTGTGTAAATTCTATGTATATGTCACCATTCTGTAATACTCAATGTTACAGTGTAAATTCTATGTATGTTACTGTGTAAATTCTATGTATATGTCAACATTCTGTAATACTCAATGTTGCAGTGTAAATTCTATGTATATGTAACCATTCTGTAATACTCAATGTTACAGTGTAAATTCTATGTATGTTACTGTGTAAATTCTATGTATATGTCACCATGCTGTAATACTCAATGTTACTGTGTAAATTCTATATATGTTACTGTGTAAATTCTATGTATATGTCAACATTCTGTAATACTCAATGTTACTGTGTAAATTCTATGTATGTTACTGTGTAAATTCTATGTATATGTAACCATTCTGTAATACTCAATGTTACAGTGTAAATTCTATGTATGTTACTGTGTAAATTCTATGTAGATGTCACCATTCTGTAATACTCAATGTTACAGTGTAAATTCTATGTATGTTACTGTGTAAATTCTATGTAGATGTCACCATTCTGTAATACTCAATGTTACTGTGTAAATTCTATATATATGTCAACATTCTGTAATACTCAATGTTACTGTGTAAATTCTATGTAGATGTCACCATTCTGTAATACTCAATGTTACTGTGTAAATTCTATGTATGTTACTGTGTAAATTCTATGTAGATGTCACCATTCTGTAATACTCAATGTTACTGTAAATTCTATGTATGTTACTGTGTAAATTCTATGTAGATGTCACCATTCTGTAATACTCAATGTTACTGTGTAAATTCTATGTAGATGTCACCATTCTGTAATACTCAATGTTACTGTGTAAATTCTATATATATGTCAACATTCTGTAATACTCAATGTTCTGTGTAAATTCTATGTATATGTCACCACTCTGTAATACTCAATGTTACTGTGTAAATTCTATGTATATGTCAACATTCTGTAAATACTGAATGTTACTGTGTAAATTCTATGTATATGTCACCATTCTGTAATACTCAATGTTACAGTGTAAATTCTATGTATGTTACTGTGTAAATTCTATGTATATGTAACCATTCTGTAATACTCAATGTTACAGTGTAAATTCTATGTATGTTACTGTGTAAATTCTATGTAGATGTCACCATTCTGTAATACTCAATGTTACTGTGTAAATTCTATATATATGTCAACATTCTGTAATACTCAATGTTACTGTGTAAATTCTATGTAGATGTCACCATTCTGTAATACTCAATGTTACTGTGTAAATTCTATGTATGTTACTGTGTAAATTCTATGTAGATGTCACCATTCTGTAATACTCAATGTTACAGTGTAAATTCTATGTATGTTACTGTGTAAATTCTATGTAGATGTCACCATTCTGTAATACTCAATGTTACTGTGTAAATTCTATGTAGATGTCACCATTCTGTAATACTCAATGTTACTGTGTAAATTCTATATATATGTCAACATTTTGTAATACTCAATGTTCTGTGTAAATTCTATGTATATGTCACCACTCTGTAATACTCAATGTTACTGTGTAAATTCTATGTATATGTCAACATTCTGTAAATACTGAATGTTATTGTGTAAATTCTATGTATATGTCACCATTCTGTAATACTCAATGTTATTGTGTAAATTCTATGTATATGTCACCTTTCTTAATTGTTTGTGTTGCCAGTACATGGAGAAGTTGAGTGAAGGTGGCTGTGTGTTTAGAACTGGTCAGGCTGAGGACAGATTCCAGCACCAACACCAAAGGTACCGACAGGAGGAGATGGAGAAGCTTTACGCTAAACTACAGACACAGTTTGAGCTGGAAGATGCTGAGGGTCAGTCAAAATATTTTGTTCTCTTTTTGTCACATTCATATAAAGAAATGTTCTGGACAACTTTTGACAAAGTTTTCAGGATTGCAGCAGTCTATGATGAAATTAAAATGATATTTGTTTTATTTCAGTGCCATTAATTCATAAAGAGTTGAAAAGTGTTTGAAAGGATTTGTAATTTTATCGAACTTCTGCTTTAGTTTTATGTCTCAAAAGGGTAGTTGGTGAGAGTTTTTATCTGAATTTTATTAAGTTAAAGATTTGTTTTTAAGGCATTTTTTCTTCAATTTTTTCCCTCTAGAAAAGCGTATTTGTAAAAAGAAATGGACACAACAGGAAGTTGAGCTTCTGCAGACAGGACATGAGATTTACGAGGCCTACTCCACGAGTCGACAGCCGGACATGATAGAGGTAAAAACGAATTTTATCTTTTTATTTTTCAAAAGATTTTCAATAATGGAAATACAAAACATGTATTTCTCTTTTACAATCCTTTGCACATGCAGAATATAATAAATTTTAACAGTCCGAATTCTTGGTCTACATCGATTTTGTAAAATGTTTTATTTCAACATTGATGTGAAGAAATAATTCTTAAACAAATACATACATAGTTTAAAGTGGTGCTTTTGAGATTTTTGTTCAACTTTTGAAAACTTTGTCTATCTTTTGAGATCCTTCCACTACTTTGAGATCCTTGCACATATTTTTAGATTTAGCATCAACAGGCCTAGAATTGAGAGGCTTGCTGGTACTGGTATTTGCATTACACAGAAAATAAAAAAAAAGCAGCATTGTCCTTCCGTCTGTCTGTGCATAAATATTTTGTCCGGACAACTCCTCTTCAATGAAACTTCACACCTATATAAAGGACCATGTGTAGATGCGCATGCAACATTTTTTTTCACAAAATTATGGTTGCTATGGTAACTGGTCACTATAAACAGGTTTTCTGTAGAAAAAGTTTGCCCAGACGACTCTTCTTAAACCGCTTGGCCAATTTCAATGAAATTTCCCACAGATATAAAGGACCATGTGTAGATGTACATGCAACATTTCTTTTCCAAAAATTATGGTTGCTGTGGTAACTGGTCACTATAAACAGGTTTTCTGTAGAAAAAGTTTGCCCAGACAACTCTTCTTAAACTGCTTGTCCAATTTCAATGAAACTTCACACAGATATAAAGGACCATGTGTAGATGTACATGCAACATTTCTTTTCCAAAAATTATGGTTGCTGTGGTAACTGGTCACTATAAACAGGTTTTCTGTAGAAAAAGTTTGCCCAGACAACTCTTCTTAAACTGCTTGTCCAATTTCAATGAAACTTCACACAGATATAAAGCATTGTCATTTTACTTTTCTTATTTCATTTGAAGACTTTGACATTTACATATACATGCAAAATTCATTGCATTTGTAAACATTCTAAACAAAGTGTTAGGCATCCGCTTACAGTTCTAGTTGCTTTATTTGTACAGGAGTACCTGAGTGACAGACAGAGAGAACTTCTACTGGAGCAGCGCAGAATAGTGCAAGATGAAAAACAACAAAAATTACACGCAGAGTTTCAGAAAACATGGCAGGTTCGTTTTAGGTGCCACAAACAATATGTATCACCTAATATGATTGGTTCAGACTGATTGACAAGATCAACCTTGTTACAAATTTTAGGTCCTATGTACTTGGAAAAACAGAAACCCAACCATGAGTATGGATTTAATAAATCATCTTCCTTTCATATTTACAACACTAAAACAATTGAAAAAATACTATACAACCAGCAAAACTTTGTAATTGACATTCTAGAAGTCTAACAGTCAATCTGTCTTGTTTAAATACATATAAATATTTAGAAGTGCTATACAACTTATCAGATACGTAACCTACATTTCAGTATTGTCTCGCCTCCACGAAAGTCGAGAAAGCGAGACTTACGGGCTACTTTTCAGGCGGCGGCAACGGCAGCGTCAACATTTGCGTTAAAGTCCACTTTTCACAGTGTTATAATTATCCAATTGAATTGAAAGTTGGTCACAATGTTCAAACCAGGTTTTGGTGTTTTGGGGCAAAAACATGGGAATTTTGAGAATTTGCATTAAAGTTATATTGTTACAGATATCAGATTGAATTGAAACTTAATGTAGTTACTAACATCATCATACTGAACATCTTAGTGAAATTTGTAGGAAATTTTTATACAGGTTTTGCTGTTTTAGGTCAAAAACATAGGAATTTTGAGAATTTGCGTTCAAGTCCACTTTTTATAGTGTCACTGATATCAGATTCAATTGAAACTTACAGTAGTTACTGATATCATCATACTGAACACCTTAATGAGATTTGGAGGAAATTTATTTGCAAGTTCCGCTATTTTGGGGCAAAAACATGGGAATTTGAGAATTTGCGTTAAAGTCTACTTATTATAGTGTCACTGATATCAGATTCAATTGAAACTTACAGTAGTTACTGATATCATCATACTGAACACAGTAATGAGATTTGGAGGAAATTCATTTGCAGGTTCCCCTGTTTTGGGGCAAAACATGGGAATTTGAGAATTTGTGTTGAAGTCCACTTTTTATAGTGTGACTGATATCGGATTCAATTGAAACTTACAATAGTTACTAATATTTTCATACTGAAGACCTTACTGGAAAATTGGAGGGAATTTTGGGGTAAAAACATGGGAATTTTGAGCATTTACGTTAGGATCCACTATTTATAGTGTTATTGATATGTAGTTAAATTGAAACTTGACTATGTTACAGATATAATCTTGCTGTATGTATTTTGTCATGCTAAGTTTTACGTTGGGACTTAAACATTATTGGCAAAGCGGGAAAGGCGAGACTTATAATTTCGCGTAATTCTTGTCTTAAGTACTTGTAATTGATATTGATATCAATGTATACAAAAGTGTTAATACTGCTTTATTTTCACAAAAAAATCATTGAATCGGTTCACTACTTAATTTGAACATAAACTACATTATTTTATTAGGCCACAGTTTTTGGTTTCACAGTTCAACATAAGGCCAAAACAATTGATAAAAAGGACACATTGCCATTTCGAAAATACAACATATTTTCTTTTAAATCCTTTAAAAGACTGACAAGAAGAAATTGCAAACGGTGTCTTGTCTTGTAGACAACTTCTGAAAGGACCGTCATACCATTGATGAAGATGAAAGTTGTTGGATGTTCCAGGAAGGACATGGATTCTAAAGCCTGTAAGTTCAAATTAGGGATCTAACTGATAAACATCAAAATGATTGTTAAAGTGACAGTATTATTTAGATTTGGATTTGATATTATGAATTAATGTATTTTTTTTTATCTGATTTTCATGGAATTTCATAAAAATGTTTACAACCAACCTGTCTTATATGAGATTGACCCATGACCCTGTGTGGTCAAATTGGGGTCACTGCTGCTATTAATAAATGTTTTGATGTCCTTTCTCTAGCTACTTCATTTGTGTAAGTTTCTATATGTAAGCCGTAAATAGATTTATGAAAAAATAAAGCTAACAGTGTCAGTCCTATAAAATAATCTGTCTGGGGTCAATATAAAAGTCTTGGTCGATTATGGTTTCTAAATGTGCTTTTTATTATGGAACAATGTCCTTTGGAGTGTGTTGGGGGGGGGGGGCAGTCCTAGATCTATTCATTTCCATTAGAAGCCACTAAAGGACAGTTCCAATTGTGGCTTATTTTTCTACCAAATCAAAATTATTGAGACTTTGATCTCTTTCCATTTTATTCTTAAAAGCCACGACAGTGACAGTTTGGCGACCTTCCCAAGATGTGATGGACTTGAGTGAGGGAACACGCTACAAAATCTTCGGAATGAATGCCAGCTCATCAAAGTAATATTTATTTTGATTTTGATGTATAAATTGTTAAACACAATTGTTGTTAGAGTGTACTTACATGATGTCAGATGGATAAGCAAAAATTATTTTTAGAATCTTTGATTTGTTATGACATCTATATAACAAAAGGAAACATTATAAATAGTATCACATAACAACAATTACATTGTATGTTACATGACATACATTGTATATCACATAACAAGAAATACACTGTATGTTACATGACATACATTGTATATCACAACAAGAAATACACTGTATGTTACATGACATACATTGTATATCACATAACAAGAAATACACTGTATGTTACATGACATACATTGTATATCACATAACAAGAAATACACTGTATGTTACATGACATACATTGTATATCACATAACAAGAATTACATTGTATATCACATAACAAGAATTACATTGTATGTCCCATTACAAGAAATACATTGTATATCACATAACAAGAAATACATTGTATATCACATAACAAGAAATACATTGTATATCACATAACAAGAAATACATTGTATATCACATAACAAGAAATACATTGTATATCACATAACAAGAAATACATTGTATGTCCCATTAAAAGAAATACATTGTATATCACATAACAAGAATTACATGGTATGTCCCATTAAAAGAAATACATTGTATATCACATAACAAGAAATACATTGTATGTCCCATTAAAAGAAATACATTGTATATCACATAACAAGAATTACATTGTATGTCCCATTACAAGAAATACATTGTATATCACATAACAAGAATTACATTGTATGTCCCATTACAAGAAATACATTGTATATCACATAACAAGAATTACATTGTATGTCCCATTAAAAGAAATACATTGTATATCACATAACAAGAATTACATTGTATGTCCCATTACAAGAAATACATTGTATATCACATAACAAGAAATACATTGTATATCACATAACAAGAAATACATTGTATATCACATAACAAGAAATACATTGTATATCACATAACAAGAAATACATTGTATATCACATAACAAGAATTACATTGTATGTCCCATTCAGGGTTCGTACAGACCTTGTAAAGTGCTTAGTTTTTAGGGGGGTGCTTAGAAAGTACTTATAAATGGTCATGTCCTTACAAAGTGCTTTGTTTTCACAGTCGGTGCTTGTAAAGTGCTTATAAATCAGTATTTTCCTTAAAATGTCTCTTTTTTAGGTTGACACTTTGAAAGAAGCAATTTTCGGAAGTTAAAAAGATCGTTTATTTATTATTGTTTTACGGAAAGAAAATCCGGTCCCATCGATTTCAGTATTAGAAACACCGGTCTTTAAAACGTTTGAAAATCGATTCCAAGCTAAGCGCTTTACTGAACCTGACCACATCAAAACACATGTGTCATTTGCATGCAGTTAATGCCTCGCTGAATAGAGTGGGGAAATGTACATACGATCCTGGCTGGACAAACAAGTATAATTAGGTCAAGGCCGGGAAAACCGATGGAAAGGCCACATGTTCTGTTTGTCAGAAAGATATTGATGTTGGCAGCATGGTCGAGAGTGCGCTCAAAGCTCACCGCCAAACGGACCAACATGTAGGCCAAAGGATCAAAGCTAGATTTCATTAAAAAGGACTCGACTTCCGATGAATCATTAACTATGCCACCACCTCCTGAACCAAGACAATGTAAAATTAATAATTTTATTTGTGGAAACGAAGTATTGAAGGCGGAAATTATATGGACAATGCACACGATTGTCACTCACTGTTCATACAAATCAAACGAAAAAATTGTAATTTGTATTTGGATGTGCTTATAAAGTGCTTATAAAGTGCTTATTTTTTAAGTCATTTTTTCTGTACGAACCCTGCCATTACAAGAAATACACTGTATATCACATAACAAG
Source organism: Mimachlamys varia (assembly GCA_947623455.1). Taxonomy (NCBI): domain Eukaryota; kingdom Metazoa; phylum Mollusca; class Bivalvia; order Pectinida; family Pectinidae; genus Mimachlamys; species Mimachlamys varia. Next base: position 10,421,638 of record OX392535.1, read on the forward strand.
AAATACATTGTATATCACATAACAAGAAATACACTGTATATCACATAACAAGAAATACATTGTATATCACATAACAAGAAATACATTGTATATCACATAACAAGAAATACAGTGTATATCACATAGCAAGAAATACAATATATTGTTATGTTATTATTATGGTGTATAAGGAACACCTAAAGAAAAACCAGAACTTAAACAAAATTGTTCAACTTGGTCCCATATACCATATAAAGAAACCAAGTGTTTCAAAAGGAGGCAAAACATTGGATTACCAATATGTGGCTCTACCTTATGTATTAATGACATACATGGTATACTTCAGTGTGGTAGCACTATACAGTTGGCTCCATACACTCACATACATAGGGAGACTTATCAGAACATACCATACCCTACAAATACACACACACTAAATCTATACACTCACATACATAGGGAGACTTATCAGAACATACCATACCCTACAAATACACACACACTAAATCTATACACTCACATACATAGGGAGACTTATCAGAACATACCATACCCTACAAACACACACACACTAAATCCATACACTCACATACATAGGGAGACTTATCAGAACATACCAAACCACACAAATACACACACACTAAATCTATACACTCACATACATAGGGAGACTTATCAGAACTTACCAAACCACACACATACACACACACGAAATCCATACACTCACATACATAGGGAGACTTATCAGAACATACCATACCCTACAAACACACACACACTAAATCCATACACTCACATACATAGGGAGACTTATCAGAACATACCTAACCACACAAATACACACACACTAAATCTATACACTCACATACATAGGGAGACTTATCAGAACTTACCAAACCACACACATACACACACACTAAAATCCATACACTCACATACGTAGGGAGGCTTATCAGAACTTACCAAACCAAACACATACACACACACGAAATCCATACACTCACATACATAGGGAGGCCTATCAGAACTTACCAAACCACACACATACACACACACGAAATCCATACACTCACATACATAGGGAGGCCTATCAGAACTTACCAAACCACACACATACACACACACTAAATCCATACACTCACATACATAGGGAGGCTTATCAGAACTTACCAAACCACACACATACACACACACGAAATCCATACACTCACATACATAGGGAGGCTTATCAGAACTTACCAAACCACACACATACACACACACGAAATCCATACACTCACATACATAGGGAGACTTATCAGAACATACCATACCCTACAAACACACACACACTAAATCCATACACTCACATACATAGGGAGACTTATCAGAACATACCAAACCACACAAATACACACACACTAAATCTATACACTCACATACATAGGGAGACTTATCAGAACTTACCAAACCACACACATACACACACACTAAAATCCATACACTCACATACGTAGGGAGGCTTATCAGAACTTACCAAACCAAACACATACACACACACGAAATCCATATACTCACATACATAGGGAGGCCTATCAGAACTTACCAAACCACACACATACACACACACGAAATCCATACACTCACATACATAGGGAGGCCTATCAGAACTTACCAAACCACACACATACACACACACTAAATCCATACACTCACATACATAGGGAGGCTTATCAGAACTTACCAAACCACACACATACACACACACTAAATCCATACACTCACATACATAGGGAGGCTTATCAGAACTTACCAAACCACACACATACACACAAACGAAATCCATACACTCACATACATAGGGAGGCTTATCAGAACTTACCAAACCACACACATACACACACACTAAATCCATACACTCACATACATAGGGAGGCTTATCAGAACTTACCAAACCACACACATACACACACACTAAATCCATACACTCACATACATAGGGAGGCTTATCAGAACAACACTAAATCCATACACTCACATACATAGGGAGGCTGTCATTTAATGGCCATAGCATCAATAGGATGTTAAACTAAATAAAATAAACATAATATAAACAAAATTACCTACATTAAAACTGTAGCAATTATCTAAAGCAATTAATTGTTGGAGACTTTTATCATGAATATTGACACAATGAAAGGGATGATAGGCAAATTGAATATGTAAGAAAGATTTGTCGTCTGATGTTAAACTTAGTAATGACTATCTGTAAAAGGACAATAAAATTGTCTTTGGTGTTCAGGTCCAGATACAAGCAGTTTGATGTCCAGCTGACAGCCACCAGACAAACTAGGTTCCTTCCAGTTACCATGGATGAAAATCTGTTAGATATGATCTACGAACCAAGGGAGGTAATCCTGAAATAATTCTACTGTAATCACAATAAATCAAAAAATATTTAAGATTTAGTCAAATCTTTTTTATGCCCCGCCACAAAGTGGTGTGGGGCGGTGTAAAATAGTCGCTAATATTGAATGGTATATTGATAGTGGGTACATCAAAACTGCTGGTGTTTGTTTGTTGTAATACTTCTGGTGTTCAAGTTATATTTATTACAAGTCTCTTAACAAATAATACTGAACACAGTGGACTTCCTCTACTGGTAATTTAGCTCTCAGCTGTCTAAAGTTGTATCCCATTCTGGTAATATGGGGTATTAGTTATCCATTGGCTTACAGTTCTGGTTTGTTTTTAAGGTAATGTCTGTGAGGGACATCCAGTGCCGCCAGCCCCTGTATGGAGAAGCTGACTTTGTAGGCATGGTCGTGTCAGTATCTTCATTGGACTTTACAGAAAGGTAAACTGACAGTAGCTTTAAATTGATTATTTTATAAAGAAAAAAACGACAAAGAAACGTACTTGTCACATTCCTAACAGTTCTACAAATTGGACTTAGATTTTGACAGTTTTAAATCCACAGACTTTCAGCGGAGGACAAGCTTTAGTTGGAACAGAGTTGTTTGGTTGATGAAATAGGGATGGATTCAGCAAAAACTGTCATGTTGTTTTCTGTTCGACTTTGAGGACCTAACATTAGAGCTGGTCCTTCAGACTTAATCCAAGAAATGTGTAGAAATATTCTGAAATGTACTTGTCTCCTGTTCCAGTGGGCGACACCAGGAAATTGTCCATGCTGTAGACGCCAACAGCGCTGTCCTTGGAATCAAGTTCTGGGGTGGTTTAAAGGTGAGTGTTCTACACAAACACCTTTTCAGTGCTCTGTCTACTTTGTAAAATTTCTGCTTTTGTTGTCAGTAAAATAATGGGATTGTTACATTTCATTTCGACAGATTTTATTGACATAGATGTCAATTTTCAAAGGGATTTGGCAACAGGCACAGGCTTTGTAAGCCCTCTCCATATAAGCAATACACTGGTGGCAAAATTATATATGGATATATATATATATTAATAAATTAAGTATGTCATAAAGTAGCCAATTAATTAAACAGTCAATGGATCTAATAGTTTTTTAATGATAATTATGATAAATATTTACTGAAATGAAAGTTACAACAAACATATACACAGCAGCTCTGTTATATCTATTGGTTATGGAAATATAATCTGATAAATTTAGACTAATTAATTATTCAGTATGAGATCAATAATTCTGGACCAACCAGAAGACACAGAGTGTAGGTCGCACTGTCCATGGTTTCACTTAGACCTATTACATCTGGTCTCTGGCTGGCAGATAAAATTAACTATAAATATACCAAGACGTAATTAGGAAGAATTTCATTTAAGACTTTCCATTTAATATACAATAACATCATAATGAGTGTGAGGTGTATAAGAATAGATACAGTACAACCTGTCCAAACCAAAAGTCAGTGGGATCAAATACTATGACCGGTCCATTCCTGTCTGGACTGTCAAGGCAGAACAAGGTTAGATTAAGGAAGAAATGCCGAATTAGATTGTAAGGCCACTATATATAGGTTTTCGAATTGTGAAAGTTTCGGTTTAGACAGGTTATACTGTAACATAAGAACTGGAACTCAAGACCAACATCAAAATATGTAAGAAAACTTTTAAGTATGATTATGGGTAGATGTTGAGAATGTTTTGACATAAATAGGGGAAGAAAAATAACTAAACAGATTACAGCTTAACTTCTGGAAATCTTCTAGTGTTTTTGATGTATGCTAGAATATGTCTGAATTTTGAGATATTAATTTCATCGTCATAAGGAATGCAACCATATAAAAGTACTAATAAATTAAAGTGATCAAGAAGTATATAATTTTGTATGTTTTCTCTCAATAAGACTCTTTCTGTATCAATGGGATTGTAATTATCATCATAGATATTGCTATCGCATTACCAGGAATATTTTTGATTTGATTTAACTAATTTGCAGATGTTTCCATGTATGGTTTGTCAGATCAGATATCAAGATAGATAATGCTGAATGTTTTTTTATTATCCACCAGTAAACAAAGCTTTGTTTTGTTCTAGAGTTTCTCCCTAGAGGACGTTCTAAGTGAAGGTCGTCTGTTCTGTGCCAGTAACCTGATGGACAAATCTGCCTATCGGTCGTCTGTCCTCCCCCTTCTGGAGGCCAGTTTAGAGTGCTCTATCTTTACTCAAGCCTCTCAGTACCCAGCACAGAGGAAGGCCCTTGACAGGCTCAAGTCTGTATCAACGGTACATTTAAAACCACTTTAGTTCCAGCTCAGTATTGGTCAGGTTTAGTGTTACAGAAATATTTGATCTACTCGATCAGGTGTTGTTATAATCCAAACTCGGAAAACATGTTTTTGAAAAAATGCCACTGTCTCTAATTTTCTGTATCACTTTGTGACAGGATACACATGGATTCCTAGAGATATATGTATCAGCCCCCTATAATTTTCTGTATCACTTTGTGACAGGATACACGTGGATTCCTAGAGATATATGTATGAGCCCCCTATAATTTTCTGTATCACTTTGTGACAGGATACACGTGGATTCCTAGAGATATATGTATGAGCCCCCTATAATTTTCTGTATCACTTTGTGACAGGATACACGTGGATTCCTAGAGATATATGTATGAGCCCCCTATAATTTTCTGTATCACTTTGTGACAGGATACACATGGATTCCTAGAGATATATGTATGAGCCCCCTATAATTTTCTGTATCACTTTGTGACAGGATACACATGGATTCCTAGAGATATATGTATGAGCCCCCTATAATTTTCTGTATCACTTTGTGACAGGATACACATGGATTCCTAGAGATATATGTATGAGCCCCCTATAATTTTCTGTATCACTTTGTGACAGGATACACATGGATTCCTAGAGATATATGTATGAGCCCCCTATAATTTTCTGTATCACTTTGTGACAGGATACACGTGGATTCCTAGAGATATATGTATGAGCCCCCTATAATTTTCTGTATCACTTTGTGACAGGATACACATGGATTCCTAGATATATGTATCAGCCCCCTATAATTTTCTGTATCACTTTGTGACAGGATACACATGGATTCCTAGAGATATATGTATCAGCCCCCTATAATTTTCTGTATCACTTTATGACAGGATACACATGGATTCCTGAAGGCAGCAAAGCAACACCTATCAAACCTCCAGCAACAGAAGAATGAAAACACAAAAAAGTTCACACCAGAAGTGAGAAAGTTTTATCAAAATTTTAAATTCTTAGACTGAGAAACTTTTATACAATAAAATACTTATAAATACAAATAGAATCCTACTTTATACGTCTCTGCTTCAAGAACACAGGTATTCCTTGATCATTTTTATGTCTATTAAATGCAACATCACTTAAAGTTATCATTTCTCATCTATATGTAACCAATATACTTTTATAAAAGATATATAACTTTCATTGCTATAATGTCCTCTTGGACATTTGAAACACAAAAATAACACAGGTTTACATATACTGTAATTTCCTGTGGCTATACGATTTTTTACATCAGAAGATGTCTAGTGCGGGCTATCTACCGTTGCGGATTATCTGTGTTTTTTAAAACCAAATTATTGAATAATGCGGGCTATACGTTGTTAAATGTTTCCACTTTTATCAACATGTAGATCTATGCTATTTGCACACAAAATTTATCATTGATAAGTTAATATAGAGCTTTAATTATACACATAAACATATATATTTACAAAATAAACACAATATTTCCATCATATGTCTCTGATTTCCAACATTCAAAACAATTAATCACAAAGTCACATACAAAGTACACTTGTACTCACCAGGTATACATTCGACGTATAACCCGCGGGCAATCGGCCAGTGCATGTTATCTGGCATTTATTTTACAAAAGCCTCAAAAATGCCTTATTTTGCTTCCCGTGGGTTATACCCCGGTGCGGGTAATACGCAGGAAATTACGGTACATCTTTTGAGTAGTTGAGAGTTCTGTATTGAAGTAGTACAAGTCTGCTCCCTATTGAAGAAATACAGGTATGCTTCCTAATGAAGAAATACAGGTATGCCCCTATTGAAGGAAGGTCAAGTAACATTTGAAGTTATCAAAGCATCCTGTTCCTTTCTACTGTAGAAGTCTTTAAACATTCATGAACTTTTTTTTCCCATCAACAGAAAAATTATAAGCAAGACACTTTGGACCCCCTTGACTCCATCCTGAAAACCCCTATAGAAGGAAACTCAGTGAGTTCTTCGTCAACACCATCGAGTGGAGGCGATAGTGATATGCCTCCTAGCATGAGTAAACAGAGTTATGTGGCGTACCAGGCGAGGATGTCACGGCTATTGAACTTTGGGTCACCAACCCCTCTGTCACCTCTTGTGTCAAAAGTTAGCCCCTCTGTGAGCAAGCCACCTGTACTACGACGTAAAAGCCTTGGACCGAACCACTGACAGCATGGTATTTCAGGTCAGATATACCACCTGTACTGCGACGTAAAAACCTCGGACCGAACCACTGATGTGAGGGTATTTCAGGTCATATATATTACCTGTACTGCGACGTAAAAACCTCGGACTGAACTACTGACGTGTCGGTATTTCGGGTCATATATATTACCTGTACTGCGACATAAAAACCTCGGACTGAACCACTGATGTGTCGGTATTTCGGGTCATATATATTACTGCTGCGATGTAAAAGCCTCCGACCGAGCCACAGACATGATGGTATTAGGTGATATAGTACTATTATATCTCTGTCAGATATACTCAAATGGTGATGTGTTGGGCCACAAGTGCTAATCTAATATTACTATTGTAGATGTAGAAGGTACCTTAGACCAAACCGCTCGTAATGTGAGCATTTGTTCTTAACCTGTGTTAAAACTAAAACCTGTGTCAAAAGGACTGTGTGGAATATGCTTACCTTAACAAGCATAAGTTATGTACTTATGCTAAATTTGACATAAGGGTAAAAGTTAAGAGTTGTGTTGTACATGTAATATTTGTTTATACTGAATGAAAATGTGATTTAATGTTTATCATTGATATGTGATAAAGCAGCATTTCATATTCAATGTATATAACTAGAACTGTTTTTAAAGAAGTTTAAGAGTTCTTATATAAAAAAAACTGGTGCTTTTATTGTTAAAATAATTGTATGTTTTAAATTTACTGTAATTTTTGTGATTGTTATGAAATAACATAAAGATGAAGATTGTTACAATTTTGATTCTTTCTGTGTTGTTTATATTTTCTTGAAGAACTTATGATAAACATTATTTTCATAATGATAAAATGGTATACCTCGAAAAGGCACAAAAATGAAGGATTGGACTTGAAAAGTCCTTTAATTAATGCTATTTAAATTCTAGAAATTTCCGCCTACCTACCAGTTTTAGATTTTTGGGTTGGTTGGTGTTTTCGATACATCAAGATTGCATATAAAATTTGTGAAAGATCCATCCAGTACCTCTTATGAAATAGTGATCTCAAACTATTGCTGTCAAATCCAAGCTGGCCATGAAATTTGAGAAATATCTATTCAGTACTTTTTAGCCCACCATCATCATTGATGGGCTATTCAAATTGTATATGTAGGTTCCCCTTGATGCCTAGTTGTGCCCAATTGATATTGGGACTGATCGCAAAAACAAAAAGGCTGAAGGCGGCCATCTTTAATTTTGCCTTTGTAAGTTTGTTATCGCTTTTTCTTGAGAAGCACTAAATGGATCTTTCTCAAATTTCATATGTAGGTTTCCCTTGGTGCTTACTTGTGCCCTTTACATTTTGGGACTGATCAGAAAAAAATAGCTGAAAAGCAACCATCTTTGATTTTGCCATGGACAGTTTATAACTATTTCTTCAGACGTACTTGATTTTACTCAAAATTCATATGTAGGTTCCCCTTGGTGCCTACTTTTGCCCTTTTGATTTCGAGACTAGAAAAACAAAATAGCTGAAAGGCGGCCATATTGGATTTTGACATTGAAAATTTGTTATCGCCGTCTTGAGAAGTATTTGATGGATCTTACTCTTTCATATTTACCTTCCCCTTGGTGCCTAGTTATGCCCTTTTGCAATCTGATTAAAACCAGATCTGAATTCCACTACGTAACAGTACAGGTACACTCCGTTCCATTAATGTAACAGAGTGTACCTGTACTGTTACGTAGTGGAATTCAGATCTGGTTTTAATCAGATTGGCCCTTTTGATATTGGGACTGAATGGAGAAACAAATGGCTGAAAGGCGGCCATCTTTGATTTTGCCATCGAAAGCTTGTTATCACTATTTCTTCCTCAAATTTAATAAGTAGATTCTTCTTGTTGAAGAAATACAATATGCATTTGAAATTTGGAACTGATCAGAAAAACAAAACTCCTGAAATGGCATTCACAAACTATTACTGTCAAAATCCAAGATGGCTGTCTGTTGGTCATGTTGGATTTTGCATCAGCTTAAAAACTGGACAATGCACAACAAGGGACCAAAGAAGACCTGCATATGAATTTGAGAAAGATCCATCTAATGCTTCCCAAGAAATAGCAATCACAATAATCAAACGATTTGTATAGCCCATAGCCCACCGTCTGATGATGGTGGACTAATAAAAAGTTTGTGTACAAAATACCCATGAACCCCTCGGTAAATTTGGTTCATATTCACACCAGAGAACCATTTGATTAAGTTCTACACCTGATTAAATTTTCAGTGGTCATCAGTCAAGGTTTAAGGGTCAAGGTCACGCTTGATGACTTTGTGGGGTTGAAGTTTATCTATATGAGCCCCTGCTCACTTTGGTTTTGGTTTTCAGCCTTAATAGTCTTAAGACTGCATACTTTTGAAAAATTTTACTCTTGTGTTTACCATTGATCCCAAATAAAACAGGTTGAAGATTTGCAGCTATTAATTAAAAATATTGTTTGTAAGATAAAGTAAATCCCTGCTCAGTGTTGGACATCTTTAGTTTCTTTAAATTTTCATGTCCTCATAAACAGCAGACTGCAAAGCTGGTCAGGCTTTATTTAGCTCACCTGGTATGAATAGCAGAACGGAATAAATAAGCCACTCATTTGGAACCAAGAGATTGATATGACCCATATGGTTGGAAGATTCTCTTACATGGGGATTCAAATCATAGATCCAGCTCTTGATGGGTATATATCTTGAGGCCACAAGGAGCTTTAACATGGAAATGATCAATATCTACACCCTGTAATCATATATACAACTGATGAATATGAAGAGAGGATTTTGTTTCTGTGTCATAACTCTGAAATCGATAAAGAGATAAACACAATCATGTGATACAAGATTTGACCATGGAGTCAAGCCACAACACCAGGGATTTTGTGTTAAAAGTATAGAAACAACAGATGTCCACCTACCATGTACAAGTATTAAGACATCCCCTACCAAAATGGCATTTAGGTCAGGCTCCAATCTTTGATCAAGTTATTATCCGTGTCAAAGCTGGAAACAGTGACATCCCCACTGTATAAAGAGGGGAACACACATGCTGACAAGATAAAACTGGAGTCTAGATGAATAGGTCTGTTGACAACTTTGGAGTTGTTAAGACCTCCACCCCTATACCATATATCTATACATTTGCTTGGGGTAAATAGTATCTTATGTAAATGTATGCAACATCCTGATGAATTTTAGTATTGTTGCTAGTAAACAGAATGGAAACAAGTGTTGAGATGCTTCTTTAACCTAATAGAAGCATCTTTGTCTTAATTCACAAAGCTCTTTCGCACGAACAACTTGCTTATTACAAATGGCTGAGATTGATGAAAAGCAAGCACTAAATGTTTGATGGTATTGAGCAGAGCCCTAGTCAAGAGGCCATCAAGGAGAGTGACATAGCTCTAGTCAAGAGGCCACCAAGGAGAACAGCAGAGTCCTAGTCAAGAGGCCACCAAGGAGAACAGCAGAGCCCTAGTCAAGAGGCCACCAAGGAGAACAGTAGAGTCCTAGTCAAGAGGCCATCAAGGAGAATGGCAGAGTCCTCGTCAAGAGGCCACCAAGGAGAACAGCAGAGTCCTAGTCAAGAGGCCACCAAGGAGAACAGCAGAGTCCTAGTCAAGAGGCCACCAAGGAGGACAGCAGAGCCCTAGTCAAGAGGCCACCAAGGAGAACAGCAGAGTCCTAGTCAAGAGGCCACCAAGGAGAACAGCAGAGTCCTAGTCAAGAGGCCACCAAGGAGAACAGCAGAGTCCTAGTCAAGAGGCCACCAAGGAGAACGGCAGAGTCCTAGTCAAGAGGCCACCAAGGAGAACAGCAGAGCCCTAGTCAAGAGGCCACCAAGGAGAACAGCAGAGTCCTAGTCAAGAGGCCACCAAGGAGACCAGCAGAGCCCTAGTCAAGAGGCCATCAAGGAGAGTGGCATAGCTCTAGTCAAGAGGCCACCAAGGAGAACGGCAGAGCCCTAGTCAAGAGGCCACCAAGGAGAACAGCAGAGTCCTAGTCAAGAGGCCACCAAGGAGAACAGCAGAGTCCTAGTCAAGAGGCCACCAAGGAGAACAGCAGAGCCCTAGTCAAGAGGCCACCAAGGAGAACAGCAGAGTCCTAGTCAAGAGGCCACCAAGGAGACCAGCAGAGCCCTAGTCAAGAGGCCATCAAGGAGAGTGGCATAGCTCTAGTCAAGAGGCCACCAAGGAGAACAGCAGAGTCCTAGTCAAGAGGCCACCAAGGAGAACAGCAGAGCCCTAGTCAAGAGGCCACCAAGGAGAACAGCAGAGTCCTAGTCAAGAGGCCACCAAGGAGAACAGCAGAGTCCTAGTCAAGAGGCCACCAAGGAGAACAGCAGAGTCCTAGTCAAGAGGCCACCAAGGAGAACAGCAGAGTCCTAGTCAAGAGGCCACCAAGGAGAACAGCAGAGTCCTAGTCAAGAGGCCACCAAGGAGAACAGCAGAGCCCTAGTCAAGAGGCCACCAAGGAGAACAGCAGAGTCCTAGTCAAGAGGCCACCAAGGAGACCAGCAGAGTCCTAGTCAAGAGGCCACCAAGGAGAACAGCAGAGTCCTAGCGAATGTAGAATGATTTGGAAAATGATGATGTAGAGGATGGTGTGGATAAGGATGATATGGATGCTGTTGATGAAGATAAGAATGTTGAGGATGAGGATACAAATCTGAATGAGAATGTGGATGATAAATATGTGGATGATAATGTGAATGAGGATGTGGAGGAGGAAGATGTGGATAAGCAGGATGCGGATGATGTGGAGGAGGTGATTGTGTTGATGAGAATATAATGTATAATGGTGATAATGTTGATGAGAAGGGTGTGGATGATGCAGATTATGTGGAGGAGGGTGATTATGTTGATGAGAATATAATGTTTAATGGTGAGGATGTTAATGAGGAGGGTGTGGAGTATACGGATGATGTGGATGAAGATGATGATGTGGAGTTAGATGCTAATCAGAATGGCGAGGATGAGAATATTGATGTGGATAAACAGGATGATGATGATGATGATAATGATGATGTAGAAGATGATGATAATGATGTAGAGGATGATGATAATGATGATGTAGAGGATGATAATGATGATGTAGAGGAGGATGATGATGATGTATAGGATGATAATGATGATGTAGTGGATGATGATAATGATGATGTAGAGGATGATGATAATTGTGATGTAGATGATGATGATGATAATGATGATGTAGAGGATAATGATGTAGAGGGTGATGATAACGATGATTATGATGATGATAATGATGTAGGGGATGTTGTAGAGGATGATAAAAATGATGTAGTGGATGATGATAATGTAGTGGATGATAATAATGTAGTGGATGATGATAATGTAGTGGATGATAATAATGATGATGTAGAGGATGATGATAATGATGATGTAGAGGATGAAGTTGACGAGAATGAGGATGAAGATGATAATCTGGATTATGAGAATGTGGATGATGATAAAGATGTGGATGAGGACAGTATGGAGGAAGAAGGGGATGGTGTTGATAAGCAGGATGTGCATGTTGATGAGGATGTGAATAGATGATGATGATGTAGATAATGTACAGGAGGAGGATGATAATATGAACGATGCAAATGTTCAGGATAATTATGAGATGTTATTGATGGGAATAAGAATGTTGAGGGTGATTATGTTGTGGATGAAGATGAGATGGATGATGGTGACGATGATAAGGATGTTGATGATGAGAATGAGGATAAATATGCAGATGAGAATGTGGAAGATGCGGATAAGCAGGATGTGTATAATGTGATGAAGGATGATGAGAATCAGAATGGTGAGGATGAAGATGATGTGGATGATGGTGAGAATGTTGATGAGAAAAAGGCTGAAGATGATGTGGATGGGGATTGTGTGGATAAGCAAGATGCCAAAGATGATGCGTATTATGATGATGTAGAGAAGAATGGAGATAATTGTGAGGATGAGGATGTTGATGATGCAAATAAGCAGGATGCGGATGACGTGATGGAGGATGATGAGAATCAGAATGGTGAGGATGAAGATAATGATGTGGAAGATGAGGAGGATGTGGATGATGGTGAGAATGTTGATTAGAATAAAGTGGAGGATTGTTGATGAACAAGATGCAGACGATGATGTGTTGAATGATGAGGATGTAGAGGAGGATTGTGATGTTGAGGATGATAACAATGATAATCAGAATGGTGAGGATGAGGTGGATGGTGATATGGATAAGCAGGATGAAAATTGGGATGTAGTTGATGAGGATAAGAATTGTGAGGAAGATGACAATGAGGGGGATGATAAATATGTGGATGAGGATAAGCAGGATGTGCATGTTGATGAGGATGTGAATGGAGAAAGATGATGGGGATGATGCAGATGGTGTGGATAATAATCAGAGTTGTGAAGATGAAGATGTTGAAGATGCGGATAAGCAGGATGCAGATGATGTGGATGGAGAAGGATGTGTATACTGATGAGGATGTAGAGGAGGATAATGATGTGAATGATGATGAAATTGATGAGGAAAATTATGAGAGTTAGGTGGAAAATGAGGATAAAAATCCTGCTGATGAGGATGTTGTGGCGGTTTTTGATGAAGATGATGATGAGTATAAAGATGATATGGAGGATGCAGATAAGTGGGATGGATGAAGAATGATGTGGGAAAGGATGAGAATGTAGAGGATAATGATGTCAAAGATGAGAATGATGAAGTTGATAAGGATAAGAATGGTGATGCTGCTGTTGATGAGGAAGATGTGGATAAGCAGCGTGACGATGTGGAGGTGGGTGATTATGTGGATGATGATGATGATATTGATGTGGATGATGATGGTGATGATGTGGATGACTTGATGTTGATGTGGATGATGATAATGTGGATGACTCAATGTTGATGTGGATGATGATGATGATGTTGATGTGGATGTTGATGTTGTTGATGATGATGTGGATGACTCGATGTTGATTTGGATGATGATGATGATGATGATGATGATGATGATGATGATGATGATGATGATGATGATGATGATGATGATGATGTTGATGTGGATGTTGATGTTGTTGATGATGATGTGGATGACTCGATGTTGATTTGGATGATGATGATGATGTTGATGATGATGATGTTGATGTGGATGATGATGATGATGATGATGTTGCTGATGTTGATGATGTTGATGTGAATGATGATGATGATGATGTAGATTACTCGATGTTGATTTGGATGACTCGATGTTGATGTGGATGATGTTGATGTGGATGATGATGATGTTGATGTGGATGATGACGTTGATGTTGATGTTGATGTGGATGATGATGATGTTGATGTGAATGGTGATGTGGATGATGATGTTGATGTGGATGATGATGATGTTGATGTGGATGATGATGTTGATGTGGATGATGATGTGGATGATGTTGATGTGGATGATGATGATGTTGATGTGGATGATGATGTTGATGTGGATGATGATGTGGATAATGATGTTGATGTGGATGATGATGGTGATATTGTGGATGATGTTGATGTGGATGATGATGATGTTGATGATGATGTTGATGTGGGTGATGATGATGGTAATAATGTGGATGATGATGATTTTGATGTGGATGATGATGATGTTGATGTGGATGATGATGTTGATGTGGATGATGATGATGTGGATAATGATGATGACGTGGATGACTCGATGTTGATGATAATGTTGATGTGGATGATAATGATGTTGATGTGGATGATGATGATGATGTTGATGATGATGATGGTGGTGATGATGTGGATGATGATGATGTGGATGATGATGATGATGTTAATGTGAATGATGTTGATGTTGATGATGATGTTGATGTGGGTGATGATGATGGTGATGATGGTGATGATGTTGATGTGGATGATGATGATTATGGTGATGATGTTGATGTGGATGATGATGATTTGGATGATGATGATGTTGATGTTAATGTGGATGATGATGATGTGGATGTGGATGATGATGATGTTGATGATGTTAATGTGGGTGATGATGATGTTGATGTGGATGATGATGATGTTGATGCGGATGATGATGATGTTGATGTGGATGATGATGATGATGTGGATGTTGATGATGATGTGGATGATGATGAAGTTGATGATGATGATGTGGATGATGATGATGTGGTTGATGATGATGATGTGGATGATGATGATATGGATGTAGATGATATGGATGTAGATGATGATGATGTGGATGATGATGATGTGGATGATGATGATGTGGATGTAGATGATGATGTGGATGTAGATGATGATGTGGATGTGGATGATGTGGATGTAGATGCTGATGATGTGGATGTTGATGTGGATGGTGATGATGATGTTGATGTGGATGATGATGTTGATGTGGATGGTGATGATGATGATAATGATGATGTTGATGTGGATGGTAATGATGTGGATGACTTGATGTGAATGATGGTGATGTGGATGACTTGATGTTGATGATGTTAATGTGGATGATGATGATGTTGATGATGATGATGATGATGATGATGTGGATGATGATCTTGATGTGGATGATGATGATGTTGATGTGGATGATGATGGTGATGATTTTGAGGATTATGATGTTGATGTGGATGATGATGATGATGTGGATGACTCGATGTTGATGTGGATGATGATGATGTTGATATGGATGATGATGATGTCGATGATAATGTTGATGTTGAATGATGATGTGGATGATGATGATGATGATGTTGATGTGGATGATGATGTGGTGGATGATGATGTGGTGGATGGTGATGATGATGACTCGATGTTGATATGGATGATGTTGATATGGATGATGATGTGGATGATGATGTTGATGTGGATGATGATAATGATGATGTGGATGATGATGGTGATGATATGGATGACTCGATGTTGATGTGGATGATGATGATGTCGATGTGGATGATGATGTTGATGATGATGATGGTGTTGAGGTGGTTGATGATGATGGTGTGGATGATAATGATTGAGAATCAGAATGTAGATGATGTAGAGGATTATATGGAGGTGGGTGATGTGGACGATGGGCATATGGATAATGAGGAAGATGATGTAGAGGTGGGTGATGTGGACGATGAGGATGATGAAGATTATTTTGATAATACGGATGGTATAGTTGAGAATGATGAGGATGTGTATGAGGGTGAAGATGTGGATAATGTGTATGATGAGGATGAGAATCAGAATGGTGATGATTTGAATGAGTATGTGTATGATGATGATGTGGACGAGCTTGTGAATTATCATGTTGAAATAGCCCAAAAATATTACTTACCAATATATTTTTTCAGATGAACAAAGGTTGATTTACCATCTAATGATGCTGGATATATACAGTATAACCTGTTTAAACTGGGACCAAAATGTTTGACCGTATGAAGAGGTAAAAGGAAGTGCTAGACCAAACAGTAAGGCCGCAATAGACAGGATTTCAGATTAGACAGGGCCAGTTTTGACAAGTTATACTGTATAATATTTGGCTTTACTAGTAACACTCAAGATGTGTATGTTGTGTATGATTTGTAAGTTTTTATCATGCATGTTGTCTGTAGTTTATATGACAATTCAGTCACTACAATTTTGTTTCATTCATTTTTAAAAACAAGAAGAAAATATTTCAACTTTTTGACGAATTTTATTGCTTGTCTATCATGGTCTGGGATGGTCATTCTGAATAGTCCTAGATCTTGGTCCTGCAAAATACAAGCAAAAGATTTTTGTCATGCTTTTGGTAGTGATATGTTGATTACTGTTATTAATTAAATACTTTTAACATTTCCAGGAGATACATACAATACATACGTACATCAAACCAATATTTGTTGAAAAAAATAGTTAATAGTGAAAACAAGACTCTCTCATGCCTGAAATCTGTAATATCAAATTTCAAATGAAGCGTTTCTTTTTTGCAATGACTTTAAATGTTTTCATCCAGAGTAAGATAATAATGTCTCAAGTTAAAGTCACAGAAACAGGTAAATATGATAAGAAACCTTTTTCTTACTTCTCTTTTCGATCTTCTCATCTTTCTGATGGTAATGGTGGTTCTCATCTTCCTGGTGGTGGTGGTGGTGGTTCTCATCATTCTGGTGGTGGTGGTGGTTCTCATCTTTCTGGTGGTGGTGGTGGTGGTACTCGTCTTTCTGGTGGTGGCAGTGGTGGTTCTCGTCTTTCTGGTGGTGGCGGTGGTGGTTCTCATCTTTCTGGTGGTGGTGGTGGTTCTCATCTTTCTGGTGGTGGTGTTGGTGGTACTCGTCTTTCTGGTGGTGGCGGTGGTTCTCATCTTTCTGGTGGTGGTGGTGGTGGTACTCGTCTTTCTGGTGGTGGCAGTGGTGGTTCTCGTCTTTCTGGTGGTGGCGGTGGTGGTTCTCATCTTTCTGGTGGTGGTGGTGGTGGTGGTGGTGGTGGTACTCGTCTTTCTGGTGGTGGCAGTGGTGGTTCTCGTCTTTCTGGTGGTGGCGGTGGTGGTTCTCATCTTTCTGATGGTGGTGGTTCTCGTCTTTCTGGTGGTGGCGGTGGTGGTTCTCATCTTTCAGGTGGTGGTGGTGGTTCTCATCTTTCTGGTGGTGGTGTTGGTGGTACTCGTCTTTCTGGTGGTGGCGGTGGTGGTTCTCGTCTTTCTGGTGGTGGTGGTTCTCGTCTTTCTGGTGGTAGTGGTGGTTCTCGTCTTTCTGGTGGTGGTTTTCATCTTTCTGGTCATCATTTCGTATTGTATTTTTTTATTTTGGTTCTGCAAAAAAATGAAGGTAAAAGAATAAAATTTGAGAAGTGCTTTAATTTCATTTGTTAGATTATGAGAACATCCTTAAACATGTTGGAATATTGTTAAACGGCAGAAGAAATTCAATTGAAAGAACTACTAGAGCATGTTGTAAATTAAAAACTGGTGTCATGTCTCTTCTTAAATCTGGTGCTCATCCCAACGCCCTTAACCCTCTCACTGTTGCTAAAATAGTCAAAATTAAAGTGTATCCACCTGCACTTTTCGGATGTGAACTATGGTTACTCTCCAAAACTGAAGTATTATTATTAGAAAAGGCACAAAATTTTATTGTGAAAAGTATACAAGGGTTTGAAAAGAGAACTAGGACAGACATGTGTGTATCATTGCTCGGCTGGACTAGTATTGAATCTGATATTAATATCAAGAAATTATTATTTCTGGGACGTATTTATGATATCGATAATAGTATGCTAGTACACAGGATATTTATTAATAGATTTTTTATGTTCATTGTAAACAACGAAAAACAACAGGGATTTATACCCGACATTATTTCTATTTTAAGAAAATATTCATTGTATGAGACTTTTGTTGACTATAAAGCTAGGGTATTTTCCGGGGAAACTACAATGGAAAAAAAGTGTCTATGAAAATGTATATTTATAGAGTAGAGGAAACTGCATGGTTAGAACGTATGCATAACCACAATGATTTTTTCAGATTTAAATTTATTCATTCTAAGATTAAACCGCATTATTTATGGAAATTGGCTATTAAATATCCTCAGTATTGTAAATCTATACACTTTATCATACAATTATGTACAACATCTCGTATGTTGGACCGTATGGCATTATGTCACTACTGTGGTATTTTATACAACGATTCTTTAATACATATAATTCTACACTGTGAAAAGAATACTGCTATTCGTGATAAATTATGGTGTTTTTTATTTAATATGTTGGGTATTGATTTTATTGCGTACCTGCAAAATTTATCAGATTTCGATCTAGTTAATGCTTTATTAGGAAGCAAGTTAGACTATGACATGTCTAACGAAGACAACGAATATCTAAGATTAGCAAATTTAAATTTTCTGAATGAAATGCTTAAAAATCTAACCCAATTTGCTAACAATTGATGTTTCAATATAATTACTTGTGTTTGAAATAACTTTGTATATGTATATTCATACTATTCTTGTTTATATGTTGATTGTATGATGTAATTATTCTATTTGTGAATCTTCATTTGTGGAGGAAATAAAGAGAATAATAATAATAATAATAATAGCATTTGTTTTTTTCCTACAGACAAACAGCAACCCCAACAACATCGCCCTAGTACTCATCTTTATCTTACTCTATCAGGGGACATAAACACTAATCCAGGACAAGTAGTCAGTTTCTCCTCTCTTAACGACTCAGACTCTGTCAGAATATCTTCTTCTATTTCTGACGACAACTCATTAAAAATTATGCACTTGAATATTCGTAGCGTCCGGAACAAAATTGATTTTCTTGAAAGTTTAACCGATGACATAGACATATTGTGCTTGACAGAAACTCATCTTGACCCTTCTATCCCTTATTTTGATCTCTCTGTTACTAATTTCTCAACAATATACAGAAAAGACAGGAACTCTTTTGGTGGAGGTGTAATGATTTTTTCTTCTAAGGACATATTGACTAAGCGGAGACTTGACTTAGAATCACCCAATGACGAAATAATGTGGATTGAATTTTTTGATGATAATAAGAAGTATCTTTTGTGTTTATTATACAAACCCCCATGGCAAAAAAATAACTCTGAAATCTGGACTCGACTGAAACATTCTTTTGACGAAGCTTTTGACTATACACTTCATGTTATACTTACAGGGGATACAAATATTGATCTACTAACAGCAAATAATAACGATCTTAGCAACCTCACTCAATAATACAATTTGACTAACCTAGTAACCAGTCCAACTAGAGTAACACATACTACACAATCTCTAATCGACCCATTCTATATCAGTGATACTGTATCCTCCGAATCATCCATGGTTATACCGGTTTTAGAAACTATTAGCGATCACAGAGCTATCATTGTGTCATTGTCATCCTGTCTACCTAAACTTATGTCTTTTAAGAGGAAAATATGGTTATACAACAAAACAGATATTTTAAACCTTAAAACAGAAGTAGGACAAGTTAATTGGGCTGACCTATTTTCTCACGCAGATAATGTAAGCGATAAATATAAATTGTTCACAGATAAACTTATTTCTGTTTTAGAAAAACATATTCCTACAAAAATTGTAACAGTAAATAAAAACGACAAACCATGGATGAACGGAGTTATAAGAAAAGAAATAAAACGTAGAAACAGACTAAGAAAACACTTCATCAGAACTAAAACCCCATTATCTGAAACTAACTTCAAACGTGCACGAAACAAAGTAAACAACATGCTTAAACATGCTAGATCACTATTTTACACAAATGTAGATGGATCCATCAACGTTAACTCAGCTAACCCCAAAGTATACTGGAAACTAATGCGAATGCTTTTAAAAGGTAACACTTCTACTGATATACCTCCATTATTAAACCCTACCAATAACCAATTAACCCCAGACGACTATGTAAAATCGAACATTCTAAATAACTTCTTCAAATCTGTTTCTGACCTTGACGACCATAACGACTATGTTCCCTATTTCGACAAACAAACTGACTCGTACCTTTCCGAAATTGTAATAACTACACAAGACGTTTTAGACATAATTAATATACTAGACATTAACAAAGCTGCTGGTCCTGACGGCATAAGTCATACAATGTTAAAAATGTTATCCAACGAACTATCTGCACCTCTCACACTTCTGTTTAACGAATCCCTTAACACTTCTGTGTTTCCTGATTCATGGAAACTCGCCCATGTAACACTTATTTTCAAAAAAAGGGGAACCTGAATTGGCAAATAATTGCAGACCCATTTCTCTACTAAGCTGCATAGGAAAACTTTTCGAACGAATAATTTACAAGCACATTTACAATTACTTCTTCAACAACAAACTTCTATATAATTTACAGTCTGGCTTCTTACCTAATCACTCTACAACTCACCAACTTATAGAACTCTATCACAGCATACTTACAGCAATGGAGAATCGTGAAAACACCGCTCTTGTCTTTTGTGACTTTGCTAAAGCTTTCGACCGTGTCTGGCATAAAGGGTTATTGACTAAATTAGAAAAATACGGGATAAAGGGTAAATTGTTAGATTGGATAAAAAATTACCTAAGCAATAGACGCCAGTCAGTCGTACTAAATACTATATCCTCTGAAGTATCTGTTAAAGCAGGAGTTCCTCAAGGTTCAGTTTTAGGGCCACTTCTTTTTCTTGTTTACATTAACGATATTTCAAACCCATTACTGTCGATTACTAGACTTTTTGCTGATGACACCGCATTAGCACATTCCTCTCAAAATTTACACGACATAAAACAAGTAATAAATCATGACATGGAACAACTAAACCTCTGGTCACAGAAATGGCTAATGAACTTTTACCCTAACAAGGCAGAAATACTCTTAATCTCTAACACACATGTTCCTACAAACCCCCAATTTATTTTCAACAACACAACTATCCCTATTGTTAGAAATCACAAACACTTAGGGGTCACTATTAGCAACAACGGCAGATGAAACACTCATATTGAACAAATACTTACCAACATTACCAAGTACATCGCAACTTTAAGGAAACTAAAATATATCCTAAATAGAAAAAATCTAGAAAAAATATACCTTGTCTTTATTAGGCCACTTTTTGAATACGCCTGCGAAGTATGGGACAATTGTAATATTACACTTTCGAATAAATTAGAAAACATGCCGTACGAAGCAGGTCGACTAATAACCGGTTTACCTATCTTTACGAAAAAAGAATTGATATACAGAGAGCTTGGTTGGAAATTATTGACAGATAGGCGTAAGAATAGAACATTATCAATGTTTTATAATATTTATCATAACAATGCTCCTTCATATCTTAAATCTCTTCTACCACCTTTTGTAAAAAACTTCTCTAACTACAATCTTAGAAACAGGCATAGCTTCCAAAACCCACACTACAGACTCCAAATCACAAAATCATCCTTCATTCCAAACACTGTAGACTCCTGGAACAACTTACCAACAGAAACAAAGACATCCGATTCCATCAAATAATTCAAAACTCTTCTTCAAACCATCGTCGGAAACCCACGGTACACTTCACTGACGTTTGCATCCCGGATGCAAACATCAGAGAAGTGTACCGTGGGTTTCCGACGATGTCTTCAACCTCAAAACACTATACCTTCTCATATTAAATGCTTTCTCGAATATGGCCATAGAAAAAATCAATATCGTACACTGTCAACTACGGAATCGCAGCAGCCCTTTACATTTCGACCTTTATAAAGCTCATCTTCGAGACAACTCTTCTTGCGACTGCGGACATAATTCTGAAGATTCTTCCCATTTCTTGCTGTACTGTACAAACTTTGATCAGTCCCGTAACATAATGCTCCAATCCCTTTACTGGTACAACGAAATCACTGTGGAACACCTTCTATTCGGAGATCCAAATCTAGATACTAATTTAAATATTCAAATTTGTAGATCTGTTCAATTATTTATTTCAAACTCTAAACGGTTTTTCATATAATTTACAATCAGTCATATCGAACGACCAGGCTTCTCTTTTGTTCTCTCCCAGTTTACCCCCCCCCCCTCCCCCGCTTTTATCCTCCGTTCCAACACCAACGTTTTCTAACTTTTATCACAAGTTTGCAGATTACGAATTAAATGCATACTTAATCTAATAATACATTTCATTCAGTTACTATACAATAATGAGCGTGTCGCTGGTTGTCCTAATCAAGTCGGTTAAGTATGCAAGACGGGAATTCGGAGGGACATGGAGTGACTGTGGAGAAAGACAAACGCGGCACGGGATGTGACTGGACATTAGAAAAGTAGAAGGCTATGTGTGTGTTGTTAAGGTTTGTACTTATGCCAACTCGAATAGGAAAGCCACACACACGTTCTAATTAAACTTTTATACTAAACAGATCAAAATATACGTTGGTGTCCTTAGTCCCTTCTTTACTTCTTTTGCTATTCCCCTCTCTGTAAATCTAGTTCTGTTTTGCTATAGAAATTATACATCAATATATTTAGGCTATTTCGTGACATATTAACTCTGTAAATATGAATGTATTTGTCATGGAAAGGACGTCAGTAAGTTGTAATAACTTTTGCCCAATCCATTTGTCTTATGTTACAATGAAATTGATTTAAACTAAAACAGGTAATTACCATGGGCACAACGGCGCATACGACCACAGGGACATGAGGATTTGTTACAGCTAGTTTTGGACCTAAACTAGGATGTTTAAAGTAATTTGACACTTTTTTTTGGGGAGGGGAGGGGTTAGTTCAATTTTGGATCAAAATGCCCCCTCAAAGATCATAAAAGCTCATAATAATAGCCTTGATTACCATTGAGGGGGCATTTGTACCGAAAATTGATCTACCCCCCCCCCCCCACCCCAGTGTAAAATTACTCTAAACACCCTAGTTTAGGTCCAAAACTAGTTGCAACAAGTTGTCAGGTCCTGTGCATACGCCTAATAATCCTCCATTTGGGTAACAGTTACCTATTTTAGTAACAATTTGAAGTAATATAGTGAAACAAGAGGCCCAGAGGGCCTGTATCGTTTACCTGGATACAGTGGTAACTACACTTGTAGTTTTTTACCGGAACGTTCCGCTAAATGGAACACGCTATAGGACTAATAGCGTGTTCCATTTAGCGGAACGTTCCAGACGTGCCAACTTTGAACTGGTCTGGTAAATGGAACAGAACGTGCCAAATTCCGTTCCAATCGGACAACCTCGTGCCTTTCCGGCAGACGTTGATTAAGATAATAATTCATACCATTAGCAATGGATTCGGAATTATTTACCTGTTCCTCTGCATCGGTGTCTTCGTTTATGTCTCTTTTTCTTCTATTAATCCACCAAGCTCTAGTATTCTTGAAACGATAAACTCCATAACTTTCTCGCCAATATCAACGTCAACATCTTATTCAACAAGTTATTCCCCTTGATCAAACAATCTCATGGCATTGTTGTCGTCTGCTAGGACCTGTCTATCGGGGGAAGAAGGAAATGACTTGAAAAAATGGCAACAGCAGTAGATATTGATGTGGAACTAATATTTTACGCACCTATCCCGACCAGCTGACCTGATCGGTAATGATTTCGCCGGATTGGCCGAGCTACTTTTCGATTACTTTTCAGTAGGCAGGTAGGGACAGTTAAAGAAAACGATAATAAAATCATTAAAGGCCCAATATACGAAGCTTCAGGATTTTTTTCGTGATTCTGAAAACTTCTGAAAAGAATCCAGTAGATAAGGCCATACCAATTTGATTTATTGTTCTTCGGAAAATGAGATTTCAAAATTGGAGCGAGCGGGCGAAATTATTTTGTTTTTACAAAAATTTTGAATTCCTTAAAATGTCGAGCGAGGGGTAGTCTTCAAAAGATATATATATATATCAATATATATCAATATTTTGTTAATATATTGCCCCTTCTGCATAGTCGTTAATGAAATTACCCCCCCCCCCTTCATTTGTCTTTCTTTCCATCCAAGATTTTTATTAATTTCTCATTTAAGCTTTTTAATAAAGTCTTCATTTGGATTTCATAGAGATAGAAAACGATAACCAAATTGTGAAATAAGGAAAGAGTTTAGTATATGTATCTTTATATTGGAGGTAAGTATTCTCCTCTTCTAGTTAAAAACTAACCTTAAGTTCAATTAGTTTCAGCATCAAAATTCATTTTGGTATTTCTGATTCCATATGAAAATCAATCCATAGTAAAATAAACTTATGATTTCCCCTGTGCAAGTCCCATGTATTTTTCATATTCAATCTCAATTACTAAAGGGTTATATTTGTTTATATGGTGTTTATTTTCAATTCCCAAATCTTTGCAAATGTGTATAGTTCCCCTTGTGTCTTCCCTTTAATAGAGAGTTTCTCTGGAAAAGTGATGCCTTTAAATTAATTTATTATCATTACTTGTCGGAATCTGAAATATTTATATAGGTATATATCTGGCATTCATGGCAAATCACCTGTATTTGTATAGTAGTTTCCATGGTAATGTGGCGGTACGCCCTCCATCGGCAACTTCTTTAATTTAAAATTTGTATATATAAAGCTATGCTTTCTTAACCTTAATTTGAGTTAAAAGGGCGTGACTTTTTGATTCTTCATGGACCAGTGGCGGTACGCCCACCATTAGGAACTCGGAGTTCATGTTCATCATTGATAGAATTATGGCTTGAAATATTGCATGTGTAATATCTGTTGTTTTTACCTGATAAATATGTATAGCTAGAATTCTTGTAGGCGAAATGTGGCGGTACGCCCTCCTATTTTCATGGCCTTCGAGAAGTTTCAAACATCGTTAATTAAGAACTTTTTTCAGTTTTCCATTTCTTGCAATGTACAGATTCTGGTTGTGTTTGCTTTTGACTTTTATACCCGAGGACTTATCACACTGTCATCTATATATGTCATGTCACAATAGACTTTTTATTTCAAATGTACATCGTACATGTATATGTGACCAATGTTCTCGCAGTATGTTTAATATCACACACTTAAGTACCTCCCCCGTTTTTAGGGACTATACCGAGTGTCTTTGGTCTTATGATAATGTAACTATTGTTATTTCCTCTATTTTTTCTTTAGTTCATGTCATTATCAGCGATATGTCTGTGTGTTGAAATACTGGTATTTGGCCCAGTTGGTGTAAGAATGACCAGCAAGGGTGGCGGCGTCATCATAACGTTTTACTTTTATGATGTCTTGTGGCGATTTATTTATAGGCCGCACCTTTACTCATAAAAAATGCAATTTTAAAATGTGTTAAAATTTTCTAAAATATAAGTAAAATAAATATTCGGCCATCGAAGAGATGAGCCATTTCCCGCCAATACCTTGTTGTGTCATTTTCTCTAAGTAAACAGAGCTTGCTGTCTTATAAGGAGGTGTCAGGGTTAAACAAGAGAAGTGCAGGGAAAAAAATAAAAAGTAGAGCTTGCTGTCTTATAAGGAGGTGTCAGGGTTAAACAAGAGAAGTACAGGGAAAAAATAATATGTATACAAGTACATTCAGAGGGAAAATAACACTTTTAAATGGCTTCTTTTGAACTCTTCTTTCAGATGAAATCATCAGATCTTTATAAAAATCAACAGTTAAGCAAATTCCCAAGTTGAAAATGCAACATTTTAGATCCAAAATCGGGAGTCTCTCTTCTAACTAGGGAGGGTTGGCAAGTATGAAGAGGCCTTAACGGTCACCTGAGTAATGTTATAAGTACCAGGCAGCCCAATTTTAATGATGAAATCAACAGGTAAACAAAGTGAAATACAATATTTGTCATCATGTACGTCATTACAAGATAAGAATTCTAAAATTATTGAAGCAAATTGGTTTCCTCCAAAACATGGACACAATCTAGTGTTACTATATAAACCCAGGGACGTATATGTCCCTGATAAGCCATACCATGATGGTAAACTACAGCGGGCCCCATCCCCAGGGGGAATGAATGGCCTTGGGTACTGAAAATTACAAACTAAATAAAGCCCTTGATGATCTTTCCATCCATGCATTTTATAAGTGTTGTATAATTTCCCTGTGTGGATAGAAAGTTCATCAGGGTTAAATGGTTTAATTTGTAAATTTCAGCAGGTCTTAGGAAAGACAATTTTGAAATTTTAACTAAGGACCTCTTTCACGAACAATGAAATTTTGCCCACGACCCGATTTAATCTTAACTAGGTGTCATATATATCACCCTAGCATACTCCCCTGAAACAGTGTTTAAAAAATTCAAAAGGTCCATGGGGCCTGAATTATTAACTTCTTTGTGACGTTTAGTAGGGGTGGAGATAAGGTTCAGAAATGGCTCCATAAAAAGAAAAGGAACTCTCATACAGAACTCTATTACTTCTTATTATGTTCATAAGAACCTGCTTGATTTTTCAAACAAACATAACTGGAAAAAATTGACATATGCAAAAAGTTATGCTCAATGAAATACAAAAAAAAATGTGTTTTTTTGTTCATTTTTTAACAAAGTATTGTCTTCAGAGCTAAGTTTCACACACTTCCGGTTCCGGTGCACCTAAATACTTTTGACATTATTTGTCCCAATATGTTTGCTCAAAAAAAGTAAAAAAATGAAGAAAATTGGTAACCGGTAAATTTGTCATTGAGAACGATATGTTCGAGGAGTCGGAATCTCAAAATTGGTGCCATAAAATTGATGTGGTTGTTTAATGAAAATTTTGCTTTGTTTGGTTTTTCAAATAATGATTTTGAAAGTTTAAATATGATTTTATAAAAAAAAAATCTTTTAATACACAGTAAGAGGCCCAGATGGCCTGTATCAGTTCCTTTACAGCAAGACCCTAAGTAAGTATTTAAAACGTGTGTGTATTGATCTTGCATTTTATGGACGTCTGCTCAGTAGTTTTACACACTTCCGGTTCATATGCACATATTCATTGACCATTGTTTTTTAGCACCTCCCTAGGGAGTTAGGACCACCTCATCCACTTTTGATGAATCTTTAGCCATGGAAGGTTCATTCAAATAGGTTCAAATGTTTTTTTATAAGAAGTTGAAAATGTATTTTTTTTTTTTTTTATGATAAGCCACTTGAGACGTCGTCTCAGGTGGCCTTTAATAAGATCCGGACGTTTCCATTACAGTGTCCGATTTATTTACTATAAACGCCTTTTGAAGCGTTTTGGTGATGCCCACACTTACGAAGTTGTAGAGGTCAGCGCACACATGTGCGAGTGATAGCTAGGCCTTACGAATCGAAATGTTCATAAAAAGGGGTGGCGGGTACGGTACAAAACTTTTTCTAGTCGTATTTGGTGGTGTTTTCGGAGGATTTTATATTTATAAACCAATTTTTACGGACGCCTTGGCATATCAAAAGCGACAAGAGGCCAAAGCGAAGGCAAATGAAACGGATCCTACTCAAAGTTCGGAAACGGGACAGACATCATAACGTCGGGACGTTGTTTCTCTTGCACGTTGATCGGTATATATAATCCAGTAATTTTACAAACATTACCGTTAGTATAGATCAATCTAAGTTAGTTCAAAGATTATCAAATTATCAGGGCTCGGGTACCGTATTTCACCAAAACAAGAAGAGGGCCTGTAGGCCTATATGACTGTACATTGTATGTGAGTGTATCTGATCAGCCTATCTCTCACCTTGATTTCAGAAACTCTACGATTAAAAACTCGTGTGTAATTGTGGGATCCGACACACCTATACGATGTACGATGCCATGCCATAATGTAGTTAAATAATCTCTTTGATTAAGAAGAATATTTGAAGGATATTAGTTGAAATTGGTTTATATAAATTTGAATCCCAGCCACCTGGGGAATGCTTCCACTGAAAATGTACATTACTTAGATCCAGAGAAGAAGTAGTTCTTATAAATAGAAGGTACTGGCAAATGGACCCCTTTTCGCCCCTTATGCGCGCAAGGTTGGGGGGCAGGCCTGGCCCATCATTTACATAGATTTGTATCCCAGCATCCTAGGGATGCTACCACTGAAATATAATTGCTTTGGTCCAGAGAAGAAGTCGTAAGTATCAATATTGCTAAATGGACCCCTTTTGGTCCAGTCCCTTTGGGATTGGGTTCAAGCCCATCATTTGTATAACTCTGAAATTAAAATCCCAGCCACCCAGTCCCAGTGATGCTACCACTGAAGTATTATAAGAATTTCATGACCAGGGATGTAAGAAAGGAAAATTCTACCCTCAGGGTTTTCAAATGGCAAAGCCTCAGGTTTTACCAAAAAACCTCTGGTAAAATTTCTGTACCTTACATCCCTGGTCATGAAAGAGTATAATTCTTTCACATCAACTACCTGCATGTGCTCAAAAACCATGAAAATATCATTTAATACGTGTTGACTGGCTACCATTTTGAAAATTTAAATGTTTTCCTAAAGCTTTTAGACAAAAACAAATCAGACAGTAAGATTAAGCATACCCCATATTTCCAATTTCATACAATTTGCACAGTAAATTTTATCTCACCTTTCTACATTGTAAATTTTCCTGATTAAAATTTTGTGAAAGGTTTTAATTTCATCACATCATCATTTTCTCTTTTCGGCATCAACATTTACCATATTACTGAAATTATTGTACCACTACCATGGAGCAAGAGAGTTCTGACTCTTTGACCTGCTTAATATTGGGACAGCTGGCTGCCTTTCATAGCATTAGCTGTTAATCGAAAAGTCAAAACCTTTTGAACTAGGAGCCAAACAGTAATGGATTAAAGCAATTGGCTACCCTTGATGTAGTCCAAAGGGTTCCGGCTCTCTTACCCACTAAATATTTGGACGGCTGGTCCAAATACATGTATTTAGTGGGTAAGAGAGTCGGAACCCTTTGGCCTAACCTTGATGTTAACTAGATAGAACATCCCTGAAGGTTACCTGTATACCTCATAGTTAGAAAGGTATCTTATAGTCTGTCAGTAAGACTTCATGTTTCTCGACTATTATCCCCCAAACGCCTTTCATTACCTCTGGAAATTGGCCTCACATTGAACCACAGGGTCGGGGTACGTTACTACACAGACTTAAATTAAACTCTAATCTAAGTCTGTGGTTACTAGGAACTAATTCCCCCTACACCTTCCATTACCACTAGTACTGGACATTGGTCTTACAAGGAACCATATAGAGTCGGGGGATGTTAACTGTTAATCCTCAAATACCTTACAATGAACCACATGTTCTGGGTGTGGGGTACCATCACCTCCTTCAACAAGCAAACCTTAACTAGTGAGTGCTACAAAGGGTTTACATCACTGATAATTCTCATATTCCTAGGTTATTGCAGATGTACTTCGTAATTTAACAAATTAACATTGAGTTCTACAACTTCTGTAGCAATATGTACATGCATATACCAGGCCAGGTACGCTAAAAATTTACCGCCTTTCTCTGGCCCCGACTCCAGACTAAGTAAGACATACCTGGTATTGATTAATATTACATATTAAATATTTATGTAAGTCTGATGTCAAGAGTCGGGTCTAGAGGAAAATCTAAGCTTTTTAACTTCAAATACAATGTATGTATTATAACAGATCTACTTGACCATTTCTTTTGTTTTGTTCTTCAGATATTTCATGAAGAGAAATGCCATTGGCTAAGAGATTAGTGGTTTTTGCATCATTGACATCGGTGTTCCTATTGCTTGCTGATTCGCTTTCTCGAAGGAGAGATCCAACAGATTACACTGAATTACACAGATTGTCTCGGTACAAAGAACGAGAAGACAAGTCTGAAAACAAAAAGGAAGAGGAAATATTTTATTAATTATATGTAGTGAAAATGGAGTAGGGAACTTTTATAAGTGTGGTTTGTTGGAGAAGTGAAGCATGGAATTGTGTATCAACTGTGACATCTAAGAAAGGTGATGATAAGATAGCTATTAAATGCTATTAAATAGCAAGATAAGCACAGACTTTCTGTATACAGAGAACAGTGTTTCTACCTTAGTAATTATGACCTGTACTTTTTCAATAAAGATGTGATGTACATATACATTGTTGAGTTTTTTTTCATGCTGAACTTCTACCAATAGAACACTTGCAAAACAGGAATAAAGTGGACATTCTGTTGTTCAACAAATTGGTCATCCAAGTGAAATTGCAGTTTGTTGTTGATGATTCAGAATGGTGAAGTATTGGAGAAAAATTATGAAAACATCTATAGTTAACCTTCTCTGGGGTAAGATGCCTAAATATACTTTTAACATTTTGACCTGTAAGTTAACAAGCTAATCCGTAAAATTATTATCCCCGCTACCCCCTTTCTAAGGGGGTAATCATATTGTAGGTAAAACCGGGGTTAGGTTTAAACATGTAACTTTCATGCTGTTTACACAAGATGCATTGCTAAGAAATCGACCAAAAATTAATGCCTTATACACAGAAATCAGTGAATATTTGTGGTAGTGATTGCAGAAAATCACATATTTCGTAAATCAAGAGGCCATGACTCCCAACAAATAATGTCTGCCAAAAGTGGTGATTAAATTTGGCCAATTCCTTTAGGCATTTAACCTTGTTACCAAGTTTTAAAAAAAATGGATAATATTTGTTGCCGTTATCGCACAGGAACAGCAGAAAATGACATTATTTATCCAGGGGCCATAACTCCACCAAAAGTGGCAATCAAATTCTAACTTGGCATAGCACTTAAGGCATTTAAACTTGTAACCAAGTTTTAAGAAAATCGGATAATATTTTAATATTTGTTGCTGTTATTGCAAGGAAATGACAGAAAATGACATGAATAAATGCATGCAGTTATTAATTGGTCCTTCATGACTTGAAGGTAGCCAGAGGAAAAGAAAGACACTGGCTTTTAGCATGATTTGTCAAAAAGGTTAAAGTCACAAATACTCTCATAGAGTCTGCAAGAGAAAAGGGGGTCGAAATATGAAATTAACTTGCTGATACACATCTAAATAAGATAATGATCATTCAAGTGAAGTTCATCAAAATCTGCCCATTAGTTAAGATGATAATCTCCGGGTATGTTTCTTACAACAAAGAGCTGTTACTCCTTTAAAAGGGGTTGAAATCTGAAATAAAAAATGCTGATGCACTACTACGTAATGTAATGATCATTCAAATGAAATCAAATTTACCAATCTCATCTAAGTGCAAACTCAAAATCTATATCCTGTGGTCAAATGATCTAGTTACTGCAGGATGTGGGCAATGAACATAACAGGTGTGTCTGGATCAAATGAATACTTTTTGAAGTTATTTTGAAACATATAAAATGGGAAAGACAAATTTAGCAATGCAGTTTCAGTTGCATTTCATGCACTTTCTCCCTCTTTGGAAATATAGAATGAGGGAGGTCTCCCTCATTGGAGGTTTCAAAGGTTATGCGATATCTATAGGAAAGAATTATTTTGTATTTATAAATAATTGATATCGTCAAAAGCCTTGGTCAACATTAGAATTGTTTATAACTTAACTGTAACAACTTTTTCCCAAAGTCTCTTAATTATCCTCACCATAAAGTCATATTTGATTTCACAATACAATATTTGAGTAATTACCAAACTGGCAATATCTTTGTACACGTTATGATCATACATTTGTATCTAGATCTAGGAGTGGTAGAGTTACACTATATCAAAAGTGATTGAAAACTTAGTAATACATGTACTTCAATTAAGTTGAAGAGGTATATGGTATATACCAATCTCTACCCAGAGTTCTCGTTCCTTGCACTAACTTGCATCTGTCAACAGCTGAATGCCAAGAATCTTTATGGAAATCTAGTTTTTGTAAAATGGCTGAACTTTAAACAATATTTTAGATATTTGATATATTACAACACCATTTTACACAAATGAAGCTGAAAACCAATTTTGAACACAAATAGAAAGGATTGTAAGCGACTTTATTTCAGGACTTAAACCAATGACAGAGATGTAAGTGCAAAGATGCTGTACTCCTAGCACCAGCAGCATCCGAAAAATATAAGATAAATTGCACATGCAACAAGGTTTCAGATGCTTGATTTGACTTTCATATTAAACACAAATAGCCATGTTCAGCCGACATTCTACAACAAGTCCTCCACCTCTGGGTTGCAAGTTTGATCCCATGTGGGGCAGTTGCCAGGTACTGACCTTAGGTTGGTGTTTTTTCTCCGGGTCCTCCACTTTCAAAACCTGGCATGTCCTTAAATGACCCTGGCTGTTAAAAGGACATAAACTAACTAAACCAAAAAAGCCATGTTCAGGACTTAAAGGCCCAATATACGTAACTTTCGGCAAAACTTGAACCGAAAATCAAGCCTAATACCTTTTTATATTTATAAATTTTGTTAAGATTAACTGATATCAGCAATATTCAAAATTAATTCTTACGCGGTAACCGGTACAGCAGCAAAGGAAACTCGGTATTTGTAAACACGCGTCCATTTTAAACTGTCTTCTAACGTCGGTTTGTTTTTAAAGTGGGCCCCACCTGAGTTATTTTCAATTCTTTGGATTTTTCTGCCAAGAGTTTCTTGTTAGTTATCGCCCAGGTTTACTTCGTTTCAGGCTTATTTTTGCATGGTTATCAACTGGATTTTTTTCAGAATTTTTCAGAATAACGAAAATACTTCCTGAAGTTACGTATATTGGGCCTTTAATGAGATGTAATACTGAGGTTAGGAAGCCTGTTTAGGGCAGTTGTGAGATAACTATCAGTCCTAAATCAACCAAAGTTAAATGGCTGATGTATTTAAGGAAAGATGGGACATGCTAAGTTTCAGATGCTGAATTTGAAGTACTTTTTCTGAATTACCATGTTTAGGACTTCATGAGTGACAATGATGTGGTTCATTCATTCGTGGTTTAGGTATTGTACATGTAGGTAACAATGAAACTATAATGGAAGTTTTAATATCCTGACTAATCTAGGCTATTACCCAGCAGGGCTTTCAGTTGACCTTTGGTATTCTCACAATCTACAAGCTTTTCGTCTTCAATCTGGGGTCAAACCAATTTTCATTATAAACAAATCCTTTCAAATTCAGAAGCCAAAATTGGTTCTTGGAAGTCAATGAAAGATAAATCTCAAAAGTCATTGAAAGGTCAGTTGGTAGTCCAATAATTTGGACATTGTACATTATACATATTTTCCCAGTCTGGTAATCTAAACCTCTGTTTTTGATTATGTTTTGAGAGAGAGAAAATTAATACAGATCTCTATTTGATAATTGTCCAATAGACATTGAACAAATATCTCTTTATTTAGATCATGATTCTAACATGCGTTTCTCTTTTTTTGCTGCACTTAAAAACACATTTTCATCATGAAGGTGAATTCTTAAACTAACTTGTAGTTGGGCTCAGATCTTGAGATGTAATGTTCTTAATATGATAGGCAGGTAGTTTAAAGACACTATTTAATACATTTTTTGTAATAGGTTATTTGTAAGATTAATATCAAGTTCTTTTTTGCCTTGTTGAGAGACCTTGCTGATGGGTGGTCACTCCTTCCTGTGATCCATGGGTCAAATACCATATATATGGTCACTATTCTGTCCAACACTGCACAAAGTTGGTGTTTAATATTCTGTTTTCAGTTCCGGTGATAAATTAGTCACAAGTATTGTCACATTCTGTCTGATGGTTAAATGTTGGTAATGAAGGAATATCATCATCATCCATGTGATGGTCAACTGATCACAGCATATTGTCACAGGTTGTCCAATGGTGCACCGATCCCGTAATTATATTTACACCAATAACACAGCATTGATACAACCATCATTTTCAGGATTATTGGTCACCTGGGCATATTTTCCTGTAAATAAATGAAGCACAAGTTTTACATTAAAGAAATTAAAATAGCAGGAATATCTGATACCATTTTGTAATCATGGGAGCATACCGAAGTCAGAATAGCACATGGTTAAAAAATAGGATGCAACAAAATTTATAAACACTAGGAATATTGACTATCAAAATGCTACTAGGAACATAGGTACAGTAAAGAAAAAACTTGCACTTTATTTCCTATTCAGACATTTGACCAAAACATGAAGTAAACTATATTGTAACAATCCTGTATTAAACGTTGACACAATGAAGTGACTTACCCCATATCACTTTTCCTCCCTGTGTGACTAGACCAAGTTCACTGATGTTTACCTAAAAATAAAGCACATACTGTTTTAATGATCAAAAAGTATAAAGGACCTATCAAAAGTGTTGTGCTGGACAGAACAGCAGTGAAGATCAACTGCTGACAGTGAGAGAAGCAAATGAAAGAAAAAAGAAAAACTAAAAGGACATGTATCCCTAATCTGTTTCTGATGAAAACACTTCTAATTTGTGACAATGTTGTTCACCTCAGATCATCATTGACTCAAAATCATGGTTACATTTTAACAATTCTTCTTTGCTGAAACAACAAGAATACCTGTGCTAGTTTAAAACACAATATCATTTAATCTCGGTACATGTAACTTATAAACAAGAGGTCGGTCCAATTATGAGTCTTAATGCAATGTAGTTCATCTGCTATTAATCTAGAAACTTTTAATCTTAAAAGTAAACTACAATACAGATGCAGGTAAAATATCTGTGGCCAAGATAAAAAAAATCAATTGAAAGATGTTAACATATCATAACTGTGACCTTAAAAGTTGGTCAAGGTCATCCATCTGAACAAACTTGCAATTAGTAGCCCTTCATCCTGGTATGCTACATGCCCAATAACAGTACCTAGGGCCTTTTGAAAAGAAGAATTTATGAGAAGATTTTAAGACATTTGACTCCTGTGACCATGGAAGTGGGTCAAGGTCATTCATTTGAACAAAATTGGTAGCCCTTCATCCCAGCATGCCTAATATCAATATACATTTAAGTTATTGATAGAAGTTGTTTCAAAAATTTTACCGCCCATGTGACTTCGAATTTGAAGCAAGGTCATTCACTTGAACAAACTTGATAGTCTTTATACCAGCATGCTACAAGAGTAATATAAGTGCCAAAGGCCTATTGGTTGTTAAAAAGAAGTTTAAAACAAAATTCAGACAGTTAGCTCCTATGACCTTGAAATTAAGACAATTGAAAGCTCAATTTAATATATTAAACAATTAGCATTCTTTTTTTTTGCTTTTTCTTTATAGGCTTTTCAAGGTCCGACTATGACTTGAAACTTCGAAAAATAACTGATAACATATAAATTTCCATTGAAAATATTGAGTACTTGCCAATTTAAGGCATTCCTCCGGAAGTGAGATAGAGAACAGAGACTGAGAATTTCTACGTGATAACCTTTACCAAGACCATTCACTTTAAGCTGTGAATAGGAAAGACGTCCTACCTCTATAACCGTTCCCTTGGTGATGACTCCTAGTGAGGTAAACATGGTTGATGTCGGATTTTTCTTTACTCCAATGATTGGCAGACAAAATGTGGCTTTTAGTTCTGGATGTGTGACGTGGGCTTTGTTAAACCGCAATCCCTGAATAAGAACATTTTAAAATCCTAACGACAAATTCATGTTGTAGCTATAGCACATGTTTATAAAGAAGTTTGGGTGATAAATTAGTTAGTTTATGTATGCATGCTTTATTTGAGTATTAGCCAAGAAACAATTACAAATGGTACAAAAAGCTAACCCATGTTAGAATCTAACAAAACACAATAATATAGTTTTACTCACACTCTTAATACCCTCTAATTTATAACATAACTGAGTAACAAACATATATCTAAAGACAAACCAGAAATGTCTGTGAAACATAAATGCCCCCGCCCCCAGCTGGTTACATTACCATGGGACGCGACGGGACGGACATACGTAACATTATATACCCCCCCCATTTCATGGCTGGGGCATAATTTTTTTGATCTCGAATTCCAAATTAGACTATTTCTTTTTCTGCTTTCTTTGAAAAGGTAAACATAAACTGAGATCCTGATGCTATTTTTGTATAAAAACAAAAAGTATTCAAATGTCTTTAGGCAAAATATCTAAAACTTACATGCATTTCTGAGTCTAACATAAGTGTAATTGTATGAAAGAATCATTTGACAGGATTTTCCATGGGACCTTCAAATTTCATAAATTTAGGAGTCCAGGGACTCCAATCACAAATATATATTGTTAAACTTCATCAATTTTGGGAGTCCTTTGGCAATTTAAGGAGTCAAAATGCAGGCTTTTGCCAGCCAGGGAAAATCCTGAATTAAAGTTATGATCAAACTGCAAAACATAGAACCATATATTTGAAAGGCAACCTACCATGGGTCTGATAAAACGTTCAAACTTTGGGGGTTTTCGTGTAAACCCTTCTCCAACATAACATACTTTTGTTACCATTCTTTTCCATCCTTTCCCTAAAATGCAAAGACAAATAGTTTCAAACACATGTGGGGTTGAACAGAGGGGACGGAACAGAAGAGGTTAACAGGTGCAGGTCAAACTGTACAGAGATAACTAAATAAGAACCTGAAATTTAGTTTTTGTAAATACAGGAAAAATATAAACTCAATAATATATAAATTAATACTTCTAATTCTTTACTTACATGTTTAGTTCCAATATAAAACAAAAGACTGAATTTGGTGATTTCAGTTAATTCAATATTTGAACATGCTTACTTAAGCGGTAATCTTAAATAATAATGGTTTTTCGCACTAAAAACATTTCGTTATATTCTGATTGTGCTAATTACAGTTTCTGTATATTACTTTCTACAGCAAGAATTGTGAGTGTGCCAATTCATCATTCCGTTTTTCTGTTCAAATTAAGTTTAAATAATGCACTAAAATTTGGCTGCGGCAAATTAAGTGTGTTTACAATAACTATCATATACTGTGAAGACCTGTTGTATAAAAGATACTTACGTTTTGTCTTTCCTGTTTTTACTACTTTAAATACTTCTGCTTCACTAACCCCTCGTACTTTTGGAATAGGTACATCCCATTTACCCTGAAATTGAGTACAGTGATATTTCATTATTTCTTTATTAGAAAACAGAACAGAAAATATGGCACAGGAAAGGACATAAAGCAAGACAACAGTACTCTGTTTTTTGCTAAATCTAAATCACAATAATTTCCTTTTAAACAAAAACTATTCCATCTCTAGTCTAAAATAAAGAAAAACTGACTTTGTTTCGATATTCCATCTTTTTCATATCCTATATTAAGAGCTCTGTGATATCAAATATTATTAATTCAATCACCCCTGAAGACACAATTGAGCCCTTCCAATTCAAAATTTAGAATAGGTTACTATGAAATTTCACAGATAACTGAGTTAGTTGATAACTTGTATTGATTTCAGATAGAATGCCACCTCAGTGTGATGTACAGTTTCCAAAAAGATTTTGAGGTGAGTCAGTCAGCCTCCGTTACTCCCTGAAAGGGAAGAAGGCTAGTAGGAATGTCCCCTGGACAAAGCCCTGAAAACAGTACACTGGACATGAACCGCTGTGACTTACAGCCTTTTCTTTCCTCTTCTGTTTGACCATGTTAGACAGGACTTTGGCCCGGCTCTGTCCCTCTCTGTCCAGTAGGTAAGCTGGCACTGCTCCGTCTGGTACCACGTCATCCTTCTTCTGTTTTGTCTTCCTCTCTTCATGCATCTTAATTCTGTGAAAAAATCATTCTCATACTTCCAATACTTCTCGTAGATCCAAGTGATTTGAAATTTTGTTGCCTTTTGTTAAATTTTCACATGGAAAGTGATAAAATAGTATTATAAATACAGCTTTACTTTCAGCCATCAATTAGGATGTTCTCCAAATGTTATTTATCAACAGTTTTGCTGATAGTTACCTTCATCAAAACTGTTAACTCAATTTCTTTCACTTACGTTTTCTTCATCTGTACTTTTTCTGCATGTCTCTTCTTGTTGTGTAATTTTGCTCTGGAAAAATAATCGGATATATTTTACTGGAAGTCTGATAATTAATAAAAATACACTTGTCAGGCAAATTTAAAGATAGAATGTACAGACTGAGAAATATTCAGATTCACTTTAGTCAGTAACTAAGACATTTTCAGACTTGCTATAATCAGTAGCTGAGAAATGTTCACTCACTTAATTCCTCTTAGTTTCTTTGCCTTGTCTGCCATTTCATGGGCACGACGGCCCTCCTTCTTCCTCCTGTGGAAAAGAAATTTTGTATAGCACATTTAAAAAAAACATTTAAATTTGGCAGCGTCCATCATTCAGATATGATGCTCACCATGTCATATATGGATTAAGTACAATAACACTACAATGACTTACAGTAACTGATATATTGATGAATACAATGTCATTTTGCAAGGATTTAGATTTTGAGGATTGTGCTCAATAATATAAACTTTAATTGCTATTCCACTAATAAAACCTGCTGTGAAGTACATTTATATTGATTAGAACTTTATATTACGTGTGTTGTATCCTTGAGCAAGATACTTTACTCCTATTGTTCCAGTCTACTCAGCTGTAAACGAGTACGTGGTTTGGCAGTGCTAGAAATTGTAGAATGGGAGTTGAGAACGATATTGGCTGGTTGCTAAGGCCCTATAACCATGGATAATAATTTGTGAACCGCTTTGAGGCGACCTTCAAGTTGTGATAAAGCGGTATGAAGAACCTTGAATTATTATTATAAGTAAACAGTTCCTTACTTTCTCTCATGGTAGTCCAATCTGTAGCCATGACGTTTTCTGTGGAGTTCTATATGTTCGTTCTGAGGCTGAAAAAAGACAAAGTGCAAAAGTATAAATATGTGTCTTCACCGAGACTCGAAACCACAACCCTTGTCTCTTCAGCCCAATGTTATATTGCTGAGCTAAAGGATTATTTCCTTCAGCTCATGCTTGTAAGGCAACCTAATCAATGCACCCATTAACACTATATAACACCAACCCAGGTTCTGGGACTCCCATCCAAGAAGTCTCCTAATCTCCTACAACTTACATATTAATATGATAAATGCAAAGCCTTTAGAGAGCATAGCTTTAGAAAATATTTACTGACAATCATTCATGTACTGGTTCAGAAAGAGATACAATTTCCATAAAGTCGGCAAGATGAAAAAAAAACCCAGCTTGTCAAGCAACGATGGTGAAATGCAACAGACATAACCTGTAAGATATTCCAGGTATTTTCAACATTACGAAAATAATCGACGAAGGTCGAGTGTGACATAAGGTTATTGCATGACGTAATTCCGGTTTCCCCACTGGCGATACTTCTGGACGAAAAAAAAAGGCAAACGGTAGCAACAAGGGGAAACAACTCTGTTTATGACCATAACGATCATTGGCGACCAGGTAACTCGGTGATAGAGTGCTTGTCTTGAGTTAAAAAGCTCTCATGTTTGAACCCCAGTCTGGCCACTACATTTTCACTTTTTCCTGTTCCATTTTGATAGAAAACAGATTAACTTACTTATTGTATTATTGTTCACTAGGGACTAAGCATGTTGTTTTCTGAGGACACGGTGTTTGACCAACTTAAATTTTCTGATGATTCATGACGTCTATAGACAATTTTAGGGCATGATACATACTAAATTATATACCAAATTAAAGGGAAATTATCTGTCGATCAAGACCACTCCAGCAAGTTATCTTGAATGGTTATATCAAAATCACAGGTTTTCCAAAGGGCGAAGCTCTCATGTTTGAACCCCAGTTTGAAAATGGCCGCTGCCTAACGTCACATGATCAAAAATAGTTATGTAGAAAGTAATTCTCGCGGGATCTCGTGACGCGGGGCCATTTACAAACAGATGTCAGGAAACTTGTTATTTTCTTAGAAATGGGAGGCATCATGTGACTTGATTAAATGTGTAGGTTAGTAGAAAAATATATGTTCTTTCCATCGATACCTAATTTACATGTGATCGTAAATGTTTTATATTATAAAACACAGCTGAAACAGTGACCTGTGCACAGGTCGTTAAAATTTCCACTTTTTAACTAAAGGGAATTCTGACTCTCGCACCTGCCTGTCGTCAAATATTTAGCGGGTCAAGTGAGTCAGAACCCTTCGTACTACCCATCACTTTGCGATCAGTTGTTTGTCACTTAGTGACTCAGCTGAGGTCGAAGCCCTCAGGACTAGTCACAATACCCCAGGACTAGTACAAATCTGTGACTTTAACATTTTCAAGCACTAGTCCAGACAAGCAAAATGCAGTGTTTATTGTATAAGCTATATAGGCCTAGCTAGCCTACTAAAATTTAAGGACCAAACCACTAATCATGGGCATGCATGCAGCTGTGTGACAAGTGGCTAACGTCACAGACGGTAGTACTAGTCCTTTGGGCTACTATACTGAAAAAGTTAGTTTCTTACCCTGGGTGTTCGATAGACGAAGCTAGTGCTTGTGATCATATGCATATGGTAGGCCTACATTTATGAGTGTGCTTACCCAGATCATGGCAGATGTGTTTGACAATGGGATTGATTTATTATTAGACTGTTTTCTAGACAAACAATTGTTTAAATTAACCATAAACATATATAGAACTATATACAATGTTTATACCATATTTGTAAAGTTGTTTGGTGCCCCTTGGTCGTGTTTTTGATGATGGTGAAATAACGTGCAGCAAATATAAACACGACCTCGCTCTAAAAGGAAGTTACAAGCGCGCTTTACACCGTGATCGAAGAGTAAAAACTAACACATTCCGGTGCCCTAAAATAGGACAAATAAATCCGGATTTAAGAAAAAATGCCTGTCGCGTGTCTAGATCTCGTCTGATGAGGTTGGTGCCTGTGGACCGGGGTCATACATTTTATTTGGTAAAATTAATGCAGCACATTTTTCTCATGATTGCTTTTTTAAAATATTGTTTTTTCGCACATGTTGCAGACGTAGAAACTTCACTTATAAAACAAAGAATAAGTTATTTCCAGGTCACCAAACTTTACAAAAAATACATACTGGAATAGATGTTATATGTATCATGTCCATTTAGTACAGTGTTTGTATTTTTATATGTTTTTTTCCCGTTTTCTCTGGTCATTTCCTTATTTTATAATGTAGACTTTTCCTTGTTATGTAATACATGTATATACTACTCGATACAAATAAATTGGGCATTAGGCAAATCATATGACATGAGAACATTTCCCTCAAAGTAATGTAGTGACACACATCACATTATAGTAAGTCCACGCAATTAGATTGTAGTATAAGTCTGTGCTAAGACAAAACATAAGTAAGTATTATAATTAAATAGTTAATTGCATGTTAAGTATTTTGACGATGTTAATAGAGAGACAAAGTTACACAAACAGCAGCCAAACGATGCTGACCAACAGTACATGTTTTACGTACCAACCTGTGCTGGTCCTAATGATCAAAATCATTACATTGACATATACATCAGTGTAATTTAGTAAAACGCCTCGTATCTCCATCACATGTAACTCTTATTGCTCCTACTTAATTATCACCTGTTTTGACCAATTTCGATCTGTAAATTTCTTTTTCGACCCCTGGCACCACCGACGGGTCCAAAAAGAATAAAAAGGATATTGTAAAATACACTATTTTTTTCCTTTGTTCATGTAAAATATATATCTGTCGCAGTGACCTGAGAATTTGTTACAGCTATAGTTTTGGATCCAAACCGAGGTGTTTATAGAGTAATTTTACAATTTTAGGTGGTTTAGATCAATATTCGATAAAAATGCCCCCCCCCCCCCCCCAAGCCTTAAGCTTTTATAACCACTTTAACTTAGGGAACATTCGAACATTGATCTAAACCTTCCAAAAGCGTAAAATTACTCTAAACAGGTTAAAAACTGCATGTGTGTGTGTGTTACATTAATGACAGCTGTACATCAGCACATACTTTAACATGGCTCTTTTGTTTATTATTTTAACAAAAAATATCTAATAATAAGAACCGAAACGGAATTTTCTATTTCCTCAATCTATATCCATCGCATCACATTTAAAATGCCAAAGCACTTAGTTGTATTTCAGGTTTGAAATATAGAACATGTTAAGGTTATTCCCCTTCGTCCACCATCAATGTACTTACAGCAAATCATGACAACAAGAGGCTCAGAGCAATAATGGCAAATTATTCTTCAAAAAGATTCAAGGGACAGGGACAGACACCAAGGCCATTCCTTGTAGCATATCTGTATGGAAATTTGATTTTGTTACTTAGATCTCATCTGTTTCCAAGTTAATTGCGACTCGAAAGTAAAGCCCTGAGTTTGTGGCCCGGGTCAGTTGTAATATGAATTTGTTCATCTCTCTATGACCAACAATTGTAGATATAGTTCTGGGGTGGGGATCTCAACTGTTTTGAAATTATGACCCGAGGGTGAAGCGTCCTGGGATGGGGTATAACCTG
Organism: Mimachlamys varia; assembly: GCA_947623455.1. Lineage (NCBI taxonomy): Eukaryota > Metazoa > Mollusca > Bivalvia > Pectinida > Pectinidae > Mimachlamys > Mimachlamys varia. The sequence continues at coordinate 10,464,375 of OX392535.1, forward strand.
GGGCCATTCTATAAGCATAATGTGTCAGTCTTGTTATGCTCAGCAATAATGGATAGGTTTTGGGTGGGATTGGAAGAAAGAAAAGCTTTTATTTTTTTTTAAATATCTAACCTCCATGATCTTACTTCAAGACCATTTCCATTCGCCGCAAACGTTTCCAACTTCTTCTAAGGAAGCTACAAGTCAAATATGGAACTAGACCTTTCAATGTTTCAGAAGAAGTCGTTTCTGTGTCTTGACATATTTGAGGTCTGTTAGCTTGAATATGGGTCAAGGGCATTTTTATTCGCAAACTTTGTTCCGCTTCTTCTAAGGAAGCTACAAGCCAAAGAACATATTTCTAGGACTTTTGATATTTAAAAACAAAGAATGTTTGACCATGATATTATGTCGAATCGAGGAATATAAACTGTGCCCATGTGTGTTACTGCGAGGAGTGAATAACGTCCCATTCGTCTTTACTTTGTTGTCGTCTCCTCAGCGGACATCATTGAGATAAACATTAATTAGCTGACCCACTGCGTCACTTCTATCACTACTCATTTCTTTGATCATTACATTGTACCTACATTGTACTCTTTGTCTTACATATACAAGGAAACCTTCTTATAATAAATTAACTTTGGCGTGTGCAGTAAAACAAAACTCGAAACATCAACACAAAAATAGCAGTGGTAAACGCTTGTGATACTACTAATATATTAAGTGTCACTTGAATTTAATTATGTAAGAAAATGATAACGAAAGTAACGTAGCATAAAATCAATCACTTCACAAAATGGAATCTAGTCAGAAAGGAAAGAGTTAGTAGGATGGTATTGAATTGATAGATCCGAGCTACATTTAGCTATGGGATCCTGCTAAGTGTGTAATATAAGGTGTCACAGACAAGTGTAATATAAGGTGTCACAGACAAGTGTGATATAAGGTGTCACAGACAAGTGAAGTATAAGGTGTCACAGACAAGTGTAATATAAAGTGTCACAGACAAGTGTGATATAAGGTGTCACAGACAAGTGTGATATAAGGTGTCACAGACAAGTGTGATATAAGGTGTCACAGACAAGTGTGATATAAGGTGTCACAGACAAGTGTAATATAAGGTGTCACAGACCAGTGTAATATAAGGTGTCACAGACAAGTGTAATATAAGGTGTCACAGACAAGTGTGATATAAGGTGTCACAGACAAGTGTAATATAAGGTGTCACAGACAAGTGTGATATAAGGTGTCACAGACAAGTGTAATATAAGGTGTCACAGACAAGTGTAATATAAAGTGACACAGACAAGTGTAATATAAGGTGTCACAGACAAGTGTAATATAAGGTGTCACAGACAAGTGTAATATTAGGTGTCACAGACAAGTGTAATATAAAGTGACACAGACAAGTGTAATATAAGGTGTCACAGACAAGTGTAATATAAGGTGTCACAGACAGGTGTAATATAAGGTGTCACAGACAAGTGTAATATAAGGTGTCACAGACAAGTGTAATATAAGGTGTCACAGACAAGTGTAATATAAGGTGTCACAGACAGGTGTAATATAAGGTGTCACAGACAAGTGTAATATAAGGTGTTACAGACAAGTGTAATATAAGGTGTCAAAGACAAGTGTAATATAAGGTGTCACAGACAGGTGTAATATAAGGTGTCACAGACAAGTGTAATATAAGGTGACACAGACAAGTGTAATATAAGGTGTCACAGACAAGTGTAATATAAGGTGTCACAGACAAGTGTTATATAAGGTGACACAGACAAGTGTTATATAAGGTGACACAGACAAGTGTTATATAAGGTGACACAGACAAGTGTAATATAAAGTGTCACAGACAAGTGTAATATAAGGTGTCACAGACAAGTGTGATATAAGGTGTCACAGACAAGAGTGATATAAGGTGTCACAGACAAGTGTAATATAAGGTGTCACAGACAAGTGTTATATAAGGTGACACAGACAAGTGTTATATAAGGTGACACAGACAAGTGTTATATAAGGTGACACAGACAAGTGTAATATAAAGTGTCACAGACAAGTGTAATATAAGGTGTCACAGACAAGTGTGATATAAGGTGTCAAAGACAAGAGTGATATAAGGTGTCACAGACAAGTGTAATATAAGGTGTCACAGACAAGTGTTATATAAAGTGTCACAGACAAGTGTAATATAAGGTGTCACAGACAAGTGTAATATAAGGTGTCACAGACAAGTGTAATATAAGGTGTCACAGACAAGTGTTATATAAAGTGTCACAGACAAGTGTTATATAATGTGTCACAGACAAGTGTAGTATAAAGTGTCACAGACAAGTGTAATATAAGGTGTCACAGACAAGTGTAATATAAGGTGTCACAGACAAGTGTAATATAAGGTGTCACAGACAAGTGTTATATAAAGTGTCACAGACAAGTGTTATATAATGTGTCACAGACAAGTGTAGTATAAAGTGTCACAGACAAGTGTAATATAAGGTGTCACAGACAAGTGAAGTATAAGGTGTCACAGACAAGTGTAATATAAGGTGTCACAGACAAGTGTAATATAAGGTGTCACAGACAAGTGTTATATAAGGTGACAAAGACAAGTGTTATATAAGGTGACACAGACAAGTGTTATATAAGGTGTCACAGACAAGTGAAATATTAGGTGTCACAGACAAGTGTAATATAAGGTGTCACAGACAAGTGTTATATAAGGTGACACAGACAAGTGTTATATAAGGTGACACAGACAAGTGTAATATAAAGTGTCACAGACAAGTGTAATATAAAGTGTCACAGACAAGTGTTATATAATGTGTCACAGACAAGCGTAGTATAAAGTGTCACAGACAAGTGTAATATAAGGTGTCACAGACAAGTGAAGTATAAGGTGTCACAGACAAGTGTAATATAAGGTGTCACAGACAAGTGTAATATAAGGTGTCACAGACAAGTGTAATATAAAGTGTCACAGACAAGTGTAATATAAGGTGTCACAGACAAGTGAAGTATAAGGTGTCACAGACAAGTGTAATATAAGGTGTCACAGACAAGTGTAATATAAAGTGTCACAGACAAGTGAAGTATAAGGTGTCACACACTGTGTAATGTAAGGTGTCACAGACAAGTGTGATATAAGGTGTCACAGACAAGTGTAATATAAAGTGTCACAGACAAGTGAAGTATAAGGTGTCACACACTGTGTAATGTAAGGTGTCACGGACAAGTGTGATATAAGGTGTCACAGACAAGTGTAATATAAGGTTTCACAGACAAGTGAAGTATAAGGTGTCACAGACAAGTGTAATATAAGGTGTCACAGACAAGTGTAATATAAGGTGTCACAGACAAGTGTAATATAAGGTGTCACAGACAAGTGTAATATAAGGTGTCACAGACAAGTGTGATATAAGGTGTCATAGACAAGTGTAATATAAGGTGTCATAGACAAGTGTAATATAAGGTGTCACAGACAAGTGTAATATAAGGTGTCATAGACAAGTGTTATATAAGGTGTCACAGACAAGTGTAATATAAAGTGTCAAAGACAAGTGTAATATAAGGTGTCACAGACAAGTGTAATATAAGGTGTCCCAGACAAGTTTGATATAAGGTGTCATAGACAAGTGTAATATAAGGTGTCACAGACAAGAGTGATATAAGGTGTCATAGACAAGTGTAATATAAGGTGTCATAGACAAGTGTAATATAAGGTGTCACAGACAAGTGTAATATAAGGTGTCACAGACAAGTGTGATATAAGGTGTCACAGACAAGTGTAATATAAGGTGTCACAGACAGGTGTAATATAAGGTGTCACAGACAAGTGTAATATAAGGTGTCACAGACAGGTGTAATATAAGGTGTCATAGACAAGTGTAATATAAGGTGTCACAGACAAGTGTAATATAAGGTGTCACAGACAAGTGTAATAAGAGGTGTCACAGACAGGTGTAATATAAGGTGTCACAGACAAGTGTAATATAAGGTGTCACAGACAGGTGTAATATAAGGTGTCACAGACAAGTGTTATATAAGGTGTCACAGACAAGTGTAATATAAGGTGTCACAGACAGGTGTAGTATAAGGTGTCACAGACAAGTGTAATATAAGGTGTCACAGACAAGTGTTATATAAGGTGACACAGACAAATGTAATATAAGGTGTCACAGACAGGTGTAGTATAAGGTGTCACAGACAAGTGTAATATAAGGTGTCACAGACAAGTGTGATATAAGGTGTCACAGACAAGTGTAGTATAAGGTGTCACAGACAGGTATAATATAAGGTGTCACAGACAAGTGTAGTATAAGGTGACACAGACAAGTGTAATATAAGGTGTCACAGACAAGTGTTATATAAGGTGACACAGACAAGTGTAATATAAGGTGTCACAGACAAGTGTAATATAAAGTGTCACAGACAAGTGTTATATAATGTGTCACAGACAAGTGTAATATAAGGTGTCACAGACAAGTGTAATATAAGGTGTCACAGACAAGTGTAATAAGAGGTGTCACAGACAGGTGTAATATAAGGTGTCACAGACAAGTGTAATATAAGGTGTCACAGACAAGTGTAATATAAGGTGTCACAGACAAGTGTAATATAAGGTGTCACAGACAAGTGTAATATAAGGTGTCACAGACAAGTGAAGTATAAGGTGACACAGACAAGTGTTATATAAGGTGACACAGACAAGTGTTATATAATGTGACACAGACAAGTGTAATATAAAGTGTCACAGACAAGTGTAATATAAAGTGTCACAGACAAGTGTTATATAAGGTGTCACAGACAAGTGTAGTATAAAGTGTCACAGACAAGTGTAATATAAGGTGTCACAGACAAGTGTTATATAAGGTGACACAGACAAGTGTTATATAAGGTGACACAGACAAGTGTAATATAAAGTGTCACAGACAAGTGTAATATAAAGTGTCACAGACAAGTGTTATATAATGTGTCACAGACAAGTGTAGTATAAAGTGTCACAGACAAGTGTAATATAAGGTGTCACAGACAAGTGAAGTATAAGGTGTCACAGACAAGTGTAATATAAGGTGTCACAGACAAGTGTAATATAAGGTGTCACAGACAAGTGTTATATAAGGTGACACAGACAAATGGTATATAAGGTGACACAGACAAGTGTTATATAAGGTGTCACAGACAAGTGAAATATTAGGTGTCACAGACAAGTGTAATATAAGGTGTCACAGACAAGTGTTATATAAGGTGACACAGACAAGTGTTATAGAAGGTGACACAGACAAGTGTTATATAAGGTGACACAGACAAGTGTAATATAAAGTGTCACAGACAAGTGTAATATAAAGTGTCACAGACAAGTGTTATATAATGTGTCACAGACAAGTGTAGTATAAAGTGTCACAGACAAGTGTGATATAAGGTGTCACAGACAAGTGAAGTATAAGGTGTCACAGACAAGTGTAATATAAGGTGTCACAGACAAGTGTAATATAAGGTGTCACAGACAAGTGAAGTATAAGGTGTCACAGACAAGTGTTATATAAGGTGTCACAGACAAGTGTAATATAAAGTGTCACAGACAAGTGAAGTATAAGGTGTCACACACTGTGTAATGTAAGGTGTCACAGACAAGTGTGATATAAGGTGTCACAGACAAGTGTAATATAAGGTGTCACAGACAAGTGAAGTATAAGGTGTCACAGACAAGTGTAATATAAGGTGTCACAGACAAGTGTAATATAAGGTGTCACAGACAAGTGTAATATAAGGTGTCACAGACAGGTGTAATATAAGGTGTCACAGACAAGTGAAGTATAAGGTGTCACAGACAAGTGTAATGTAAGGTGTCACAGACAAGTGTAATATAAGGTGTCACAGACAAGTGTAATATAAGGTGTCACAGACAAGAGTGATATAAGGTGTCACAGACAAGTGTGATATAAGGTGTCATAGACAAGTGTAATATAATGTGTCACAGACAAGTGTAATATAAGGTGTCACAGACAAGTGTAATATAAGGTGTCACAGACAAGTGTAATAAGAGGTGTCACAGACAGGTGTAATATAAGGTGTCACAGACAAGTGTAATATAAGGTGTCACAGACAAGTGTAATATAAGGTGTCACAGACAAGTGAAGTATAAGGTGACACAGACAAGTGTTATATAAGGTGACACAGACAAGTGTAATATAAAGTGTCACAGACAAGTGTAATATAAAGTGTCACAGACAAGTGTTATATAATGTGTCACAGACAAGTGTAGTATAAAGTGTCACAGACAAGTGTAATATAAGGTGTCACAGACAAGTGTTATATAAGGTGACACAGACAAGTGTTATATAAGGTGACACAGACAAGTGTAATATAAAGTGTCACAGACAAGTGTAATATAAAGTGTCACAGACAAGTGTTATATAATGTGTCACAGACAAGTGTAGTATAAAGTGTCACAGACAAGTGTAATATAAGGTGTCACAGACAAGTGAAGTATAAGGTGTCACAGACAAGTGTAATATAAGGTGTCACAGACAAGTGTAATATAAGGTGTCACAGACAAGTGTTATATAAGGTGACACAGACAAGTGTTATATAAGGTGACACAGACAAGTGTTATATAACGTGTCACAGACAAGTGAAATATTAGGTGTCACAGACAAGTGTAATATAAGGTGTCACAGACAAGTGTTATATAAAGTGACACAGACAAGTGTTATAGAAGGTGACACAGACAAGTGTTATATAAGGTGACACAGACAAGTGTAATATAAAGTGTCACAGACAAGTGTAATATAAGGTGTCACAGACAAGTGTTATATAATGTGTCACAGACAAGTGTAGTATAAAGTGTCACAGACAAGTGTAATATAAGGTGTCACAGACAAGTGAAGTATAAGGTGTCACAGACAAGTGTAATATAAGGTGTCACAGACAAGTGTAATATAAGGTGTCACAGACAAGTGTAATATAAAGTGTCACAGACAAGTGTAATATAAGGTGTCACAGACAAGTGAAGTATAAGGTGTCACAGACAAGTGTTATATAAGGTGTCACAGACAAGTGTAATATAAAGTGTCACAGACAAGTGAAGTATAAGGTGTCACACACTGTGTAATGTAAGGTGTCACAGACAAGTGTGATATAAGGTGTCACAGACAAGTGTAATATAAGGTGTCACAGACAAGTGTGATATAAGGTGTCACAGACAAGTGTAATATAAGGTGTCACAGACAAGTGTGATATAAGGTGTCACAGACAAGAGTGATATAAGGTGTCACAGACAAGTGTGATATAAGGTGTCACAAACAAGTGTGATATAAGGTGTCACAGACAAGTGTAATATAAGGTGTCACAGACAAGTGTAATATAAAGTGTCACAGACAAGTGTAATATAAGGTGTCACAGACAGGTGTAATATAAGGTGTCACAGACAAGTGAAGTATAAGGTGTCACAGACAAGTGTAATGTAAGGTGTCACAGACAAGTGTAATATAAGGTGTCACAGACAAGTGTAATATAAGGTGTCACAGACAAGAGTGATATAAGGTGTCACAGACAAGTGTGATATAAGGTGTCATAGACAAGTGTAATATAATGTGTCACAGACAAGTGTAATATAAGGTGTCACAGACAAGTGTAATATAAGGTGTCACAGACAAGTGTAATAAGAGGTGTCACAGACAGGTGTAATATAAGGTGTCACAGACAAGTGTAATATAAGGTGTCACAGACAAGTGTAATATAAGGTGTCACAGACAAGTGAAGTATAAGGTGACACAGACAAGTGTTATATAAGGTGACACAGACAAGTGTAATATAAAGTGTCACAGACAAGTGTAATATTAAGTGTCACAGACAAGTGTTATATAATGTGTCACAGACAAGTGTAGTATAAAGTGTCACAGACAAGTGTAATATAAGGTGTCACAGACAAGTGTTATATAAGGTGACACAGACAAGTGTTATATAAGGTGACACAGACAAGTGTAATATAAAGTGTCACAGACAAGTGTAATATAAAGTGTCACAGACAAGTGTTATATAATGTGTCACAGACAAGTGTAGTATAAAGTGTCACAGACAAGTGTAATATAAGGTGTCACAGACAAGTGAAGTATAAGGTGTCACAGACAAGTGTAATATAAGGTGTCACAGACAAGTGTAATATAAGGTGTCACAGACAAGTGTTATATAAGGTGACACAGACAAGTGGTATATAAGGTGACACAGACAAGGGTTATATAAGGTGTCACAGACAAGTGAAATATTAGGTGTCACAGACAAGTGTAATATAAGGTGTCACAGACAAGTGTTATATAAGGTGACACAGACAAGTGTTATAGAAGGTGACACAGACAAGTGTTATATAAGGTGACACAGACAAGTGTAATATAAAGTGTCACAGACAAGTGTAATATAAAGTGTCACAGACAAGTGTTATATAATGTGTCACAGACAAGTGTAGTATAAAGTGTCACAGAAAAGTGTGATATAAGGTGTCACAGACAAGTGAAGTATAAGGTGTCACAGACAAGTGTAATATAAGGTGTCACAGACAAGTGTAATATAAGGTGTCACAGACAAGTGAAGTATAAGGTGTCACAGACAAGTGTTATATAAGGTGTCACAGACAAGTGTAATATAAAGTGTCACAGACAAGTGAAGTATAAGGTGTCACACACTGTGTAATGTAAGGTGTCACAGACAAGTGTGATATAAGGTGTCACAGACAAGTGTAATATAAGGTGTCACAGACAAGTGAAGTATAAGGTGTCACAGACAAGTGTAATATAAGGTGTCACAGACAAGTGTAATATAAGGTGTCACAGACAAGTGTAATATAAGGTGTCACAGACAAGTGTAATATAAGGTGTCACAGACAGGTGTAATATAAGGTGTCACAGACAAGTGAAGTATAAGGTGTCACAGACAAGTGTAATGTAAGGTGTCACAGACAAGTGTAATATAAGGTGTCACAGACAAGTGTAATATAAGGTGTCACAGACAAGAGTGATATAAGGTGTCACAGACAAGTGTGATATAAGGTGTCATAGACAAGTGTAATATAATGTGTCACAGACAAGTGTAATATAAGGTGTCACAGACAAGTGTAATATAAGGTGTCACAGACAAGTGTAATAAGAGGTGTCACAGACAGGTGTAATATAAGGTGTCACAGACAAGTGTAATATAAGGTGTCACAGACAAGTGTAATATAAGGTGTCACAGACAAGTGAAGTATAAGGTGACACAGACAAGTGTTATATAAGGTGACACAGACAAGTGTAATATAAAGTGTCACAGACAAGTGTAATATAAAGTGTCACAGACAAGTGTTATATAATGTGTCACAGACAAGTGTAGTATAAAGTGTCACAGACAAGTGTAATATAAGGTGTCACAGACAAGTGTTATATAAGGTGACACAGACAAGTGTTATATAAGGTGACACAGACAAGTGTAATATAAAGTGTCACAGACAAGTGTAATATAAAGTGTCACAGACAAGTGTTATATAATGTGTCACAGACAAGTGTAGTATAAAGTGTCACAGACAAGTGTAATATAAGGTGTCACAGACAAGTGAAGTATAAGGTGTCACAGACAAGTGTAATATAAGGTGTCACAGACAAGTGTAATATAAGGTGTCACAGACAAGTGTTATATAAGGTGACACAGACAAGTGTTATATAAGGTGACACAGACAAGTGTTATATAACGTGTCACAGACAAGTGAAATATTAGGTGTCACAGACAAGTGTAATATAAGGTGTCACAGACAAGTGTTATATAAGGTGACACAGACAAGTGTTATAGAAGGTGACACAGACAAGTGTTATATAAGGTGACACAGACAAGTGTAATATAAAGTGTCACAGACAAGTGTAATATAAGGTGTCACAGACAAGTGTTATATAATGTGTCACAGACAAGTGTAGTATAAAGTGTCACAGACAAGTGTAATATAAGGTGTCACAGACAAGTGAAGTATAAGGTGTCACAGACAAGTGTAATATAAGGTGTCACAGACAAGTGTAATATAAGGTGTCACAGACAAGTGTAATATAAAGTGTCACAGACAAGTGTAATATAAGGTGTCACAGACAAGTGAAGTATAAGGTGTCACAGACAAGTGTTATATAAGGTGTCACAGACAAGTGTAATATAAAGTGTCACAGACAAGTGAAGTATAAGGTGTCACACACTGTGTAATGTAAGGTGTCACAGACAAGTGTGATATAAGGTGTCACAGACAAGTGTAATATAAGGTGTCACAGACAAGTGTGATATAAGGTGTCACAGACAAGTGTAATATAAGGTGTCACAGACAAGTGTGATATAAGGTGTCACAGACAAGAGTGATATAAGGTGTCACAGACAAGTGTGATATAAGGTGTCACAAACAAGTGTGATATAAGGTGTCACAGACAAGTGTAATATAAGGTGTCACAGACAAGTGTAATATAAAGTGTCACAGACAAGTGTAATATAAGGTGTCACAGACAGGTGTAATATAAGGTGTCACAAACAAGTGAAGTATAAGGTGTCACAGACAAGTGTAATGTAAGGTGTCACAGACAAGTGTAATATAAGGTGTCACAGACAAGTGTAATATAAGGTGTCACAGACAAGAGTGATATAAGGTGTCACAGACAAGTGTGATATAAGGTGTCATAGACAAGTGTAATATAATGTGTCACAGACAAGTGTAATATAAGGTGTCACAGACAAGTGTAATATAAGGTGTCACAGACAAGTGTAATAAGAGGTGTCACAGACAGGTGTAATATAAGGTGTCACAGACAAGTGTAATATAAGGTGTCACAGACAAGTGTAATATAAGGTGTCACAGACAAGTGAAGTATAAGGTGACACAGACAAGTGTTATATAAGGTGACACAGACAAGTGTAATATAAAGTGTCACAGACAAGTGTAATATAAAGTGTCACAGACAAGTGTTATATAATGTGTCACAGACAAGTGTAGTATAAAGTGTCACAGACAAGTGTAATATAAGGTGTCACAGACAAGTGTTATATAAGGTGACACAGACAAGTGTTATATAAGGTGACACAGACAAGTGTAATATAAAGTGTCACAGACAAGTGTAATATAAAGTGTCACAGACAAGTGTTATATAATGTGTCACAGACAAGTGTAGTATAAAGTGTCACAGACAAGTGTAATATAAGGTGTCACAGACAAGTGAAGTATAAGGTGTCACAGACAAGTGTAATATAAGGTGTCACAGACAAGTGTAATATAAGGTGTCACAGACAAGTGTTATATAAGGTGACACAGACAAGTGTTATATAAGGTGACACAGACAAGTGTTATATAACGTGTCACAGACAAGTGAAATATTAGGTGTCACAGACAAGTGTAATATAAGGTGTCACAGACAAGTGTTATATAAGGTGACACAGACAAGTGTTATAGAAGGTGACACAGACAAGTGTTATATAAGGTGACACAGACAAGTGTAATATAAAGTGTCACAGACAAGTGTAATATAAGGTGTCACAGACAAGTGTTATATAATGTGTCACAGACAAGTGTAGTATAAAGTGTCACAGACAAGTGTAATATAAGGTGTCACAGACAAGTGAAGTATAAGGTGTCACAGACAAGTGTAATATAAGGTGTCACAGACAAGTGTAATATAAGGTGTCACAGACAAGTGTAATATAAAGTGTCACAGACAAGTGTAATATAAGGTGTCACAGACAAGTGAAGTATAAGGTGTCACAGACAAGTGTTATATAAGGTGTCACAGACAAGTGTAATATAAAGTGTCACAGACAAGTGAAGTATAAGGTGTCACACACTGTGTAATGTAAGGTGTCACAGACAAGTGTGATATAAGGTGTCACAGACAAGTGTAATATAAGGTGTCACAGACAAGTGTGATATAAGGTGTCACAGACAAGTGTAATATAAGGTGTCACAGACAAGTGTGATATAAGGTGTCACAGACAAGAGTGATATAAGGTGTCACAGACAAGTGTGATATAAGGTGTCACAAACAAGTGTGATATAAGGTGTCACAGACAAGTGTAATATAAGGTGTCACAGACAAGTGTGATATAAGGTGTCACAGACAAGTTTGATATAAGGTGTCACAGACAAGTGTAATATAAGGTGTCACAAACAAGTGTGATATAAGGTGTCAGAGTCAAGTGTGATATAAGGTGTCACAGGCAAGTGTAATATAAGGTGTCACAGACCAGTGTTATATAAGGTGACACAGACAAGTGTGATATAAGGTGTCACAGACAAGTGTGATATAAGGTGTCACAGACAGGTGTAATATAAGGTGTCACAGACAAGTGTAATATAAGGTGTCACAGACAAGTGTGATATAAGGTGTCACAGACAAGTGTGATATAAGGTGTCACAGACAAGTGTGATATAAGGTGTCACAGACAAGTGTGATATAAGGTGTCACAGACAAGTGTAATATAAGGTGTCACAGACAAGTGTGATATAAGGTGTCACAGACAAGTTTGATATAAGGTGTCACAGACAAGTATAATATAAGGTGTCACAAACAAGTGTGATATAAGGTGTCAGAGACAAGTGTGATATAAGGTGTCACAGACAAGTGTAATATAAGGTGTCACAGACCAGTGTTATATAAGGTGACACAGACAAGTGTGATATAAGGTGTCACAGACAAGTGTAATATAAGGTGTCACAGACAGGTGTAATATAAGGTGTCACAGACAAGTGTAATATAAGGTGTCACAGACAAGTGTGATATAAGGTGTCAGAGACAAGTGTGATATAAGGTGTCACAGACAAGTGTGATATAAGGTGTCACAGACAAGTGTAATATAAGGTGTCACAGACAAGTGTGATATAAAGTGTCACAGACAAGTGTAATATAAGGTGTCACAGACAAGTGTGATATAAAGTGTCAGAGACAAGTGTAATATAAGGTGTCACAGACAAGAGTGATATAAGGTGTCATAGACAAGTGTAATATAAGGTGTCACAGACAAGTGTGATATAAGGTGTCACAGACAAGTGTAGTATGAGGTGTCACAGACAAGTGTAATATAAGGTGTCACAGACAAGTGTAATATAAGGTGTCACAGACAAGAGTGATATAAGGTGTCACAGACAAGTGTAATATAAGGTGTCACAGACAAGTGTGATATAAGGTGTCACAGACAAGTGTAATATAAGGTGTCACAGACAAGTGTGATATAAGGTGTCACAGACAAGTTTGATATAAGGTGTCACAGACAAGTGTAATATAATGTGTCACAAACAAGTGTGATATAAGGTGTGAGAGACAAGTGTGATATAAGGTGTCACAGACAAGTGTAATATAAGGTGTCACAGACCAGTGTTATATAAGGTGACACAGACAAGTGTAATATAAGGTGTCACAGACAAGTGTAATATAAGGTGTCACAGACAAGTGTTATATAATGTGTCACAGATAAGTGTAATATAAGGTGTCACAGACCAGTGTTATATAAGGTGACACAGACAAGTGTAATATAAGGTGTCACAGACAAGTTTAATATAAGATGACACAGACAAGTGTTATATAAGGTGTCACAGACAAGTGTAATATAAAGTGTCACAGAGAAGTGTAATATAAAGTGTCACAGACAAGTTTGATATAAGTTGTCACAGACAAGTGTAATATAAAGTGTCACAGACAAGTGTGATATAAGGTGTCACAGACAAGTGTAATATAAAGTGTCACAGAGAAGTGTAATATAAAGTGTCAGAGACAAGTGTAATATAAGGTGTCACAGACAAGTGTAATATAAGGTGTCACAGACAGGTGTAATATAAGGTGTCACAGACAAGTGTAATATAAGGTGTCACAGACAAGTGTTATACAGTTGTGGGATCGCACAACGTTACACGATGTGCGGTGGGCGCACGATGGGCAAACGGTGTATGCACGATGTGCGAACGATGTGATCCTTGGCGATAATTTCTAACGCACATGTGGGCGCACGATAAACTAACATTGTGCGATGACAATCGTGGTTGATATAAATTTAGAAATGGTTTAACAATATATACGGTTTCGCGCTAGATGTTTTTAACATATTTCTATATTGTAACTATTTACATGAGCTGATAGTTCTATCTATATATTTCATAAAATTAGTAATAGTCTTTCTGTAGTTTTTGAAACAAACCAAATAGACACATGTAAACTTTCAACACATATTGCGAAGTTCCCATTCAAGTAAATATTGCCAGTTTTTACCAAGTTATACACTGCACCTGTACAAGGACAATATATGTAGATGTCTCTGGCCCGGGGCACTTACAACACTCGCCTAGGTGTGAAAACACAGGTAAATTGTTGGGGAGGGGGTTTTCAAATAACTATATATAATTATAAGAGTCCAGTTTGTTTTCATAACGGTCGCTCGGTAATGGCTCTCGGATCCCCGGAGCGGATCGCCGCACACGGGACAGGTAAAACTCTGGCATGTTATTTACCTATTCTGTTACCTGTAAGCTAAACCCGCACTTGGCTGTCTCATGGTCACTGTAAAACTGTTTACTGTATATTGTTAAATTGACATAATCCCAATAAATATGATGCGAATTTAAATCGTTTTTGGACAAGAGGGTTCCATATGTTTTTCATTCCGTAATATGTATCGACCAATTGTACCAAATGATGCGTGTGTGCGATTCTATCGCACACATAAACGCAAGATCTTTATGTTATAATTAGATCGCCCCGTTGTGCGCACCATGGGCGAACGATGGGTGCACGATGTATGCACGATGAACGCACGCAGTTTTTGGTGCGTTGTGCGATACCACAACTGTATAAGGTGTTACAGACAAGTGTTATATAAGGTGTCACAGACAAGTGTGATATAAGGTGTCACAGACCAGTGTAATATAAGGTGTCACAGACAAGTGTAATATAAGGTGTCACAGACAAGTGTAATATAAGGTGTCACAGACAAGTGTAATATAAGGTGTCACAGACAAGTGTAATATAAGGTGTCACAGACAAGTGTAATATAAGGTGTCACAGACCAGTGTAATATAAGGTGTCACAGACAAGTGTAATATAAGGTGTCACAGACAAGTGTAATATAAGGTATCACAGACAAGTGTAATATAAGGTGTCACAGACAAGTGTAATATAAGGTGTCACAGACAAGTGTAATATAAAGTGTCACAGACAAGTGTAATATAAGGTGTCACAGACAAGTGTAATATAAGGTGTCACAGACAAGTGTAATATAAAGTGCACAGATCAGGACTTCGCAATTCTCAACATTGCTATAGCTAGACAGCGGGGCTGATTTAAAGTCGATATCTACTCACAGTGTCTTGTAATGCTTACAATCGGTTTCAAGTGATATCTTAACTTATCTACGTAAACAAATTCTTAAGATTAAACTGTAAAATATATAAAAAAAAAATCGTAGATTAGCATTGGTAGTTGAAATATTTTAACCCATTCGGCATAAATTTGATAACAATAAAGTACATAATTATATTACACTCTATGTACCACCTACGTATTTTCACCCCCATATTTTCTCCACTCCCCGCGATTATTACCCTCCCCACCTGTGCTGCACTTCCAACACACTCCCAGTTATATTTTATCTCCCCAACAGATCCCGTGTAGATATAGCAGCCGTCACGTCTCCACCTGTGTTAGATCACCATTATATCTATAGGAGTGTAGACGTGGGGGAAATACACAGTCGACACCTAACTTCTGTATAATATGTTATACTGACAGATCTGAGCTACCTTTTTAATCAGGGAGTCGACATAAAAAGTCAAACTACAGGTTAGGACAATATCATTCGTCAAAAAGATAACAAACAATTTCTCAGCATTAAAACTTTATTTGTATACAGAATTCGGTTTGTTCAACTTAAATTTAATATAAAGAATCTGTTTCGCTTTTTATTTATATCTTATCAAATAAACTTTATATTTCAAAGACTTAGCAAAAACGATATTTTACGTATTTTTGCGATGCATACGACACCTCATATTCACCAGCTCTTCAGATAACGTCGATTTGATTTTAAGCGTTCTAGCCCCTTATTTAGTTAGTTTTTAGGATCATTTAAGGGATGTCATGTGATAAATACTCAATTCTGAACTGCTTTTAGAACAAGCCACGGGAACCCATTATCAGAAAATTACACTTTCGGATTTGAATTTCTTTATGAACACTGCATAAACGGAAAAACAATATGAAAATATACACTTTTCGTATACGAACACACACGCATGCACTCATTCACGGGGGCACGCACGCACGCCCATTTATGTACATACCATTTTTATTATAAATAGCATAAATAATGGATGCAGGCTTGCCATATCAATATCAATATATAGCATGATATAGATATTTCCTGTGTAATGGCTTGATATTAGTTAATTCACATTCATGTATAAAAACGTTTATTTTTCCAATGTTCATATAACATTATTTCAATCTTATAACATATTCAGCATTGACAACAACTTGTGGCAACTATTCAATAAATCAATAACTCGGTGACTGAGAAAAATGCTTCCTTCCATCGACATCGTTTTTTGAATATTTTCTTATCGTGATCTCTGGTACTATTAATATTGTCCATATTGAAAAAGTTTCTTGTTACTATCATATATGTTATTTACTATTTTAAAAACGTTTATCATATCATATATCCTCTGGTCTGACCACAGGGACACGTTACAATAGTAATGTATGTATTTATACATACATTACTATTACAACGTGTCCCTGTGGTCTGACGGTGTTGTAGCAGAAATATAACCATCGTTGTAGCCGTTCCGGTTACGACAGATGTTTGAATTCAATGAGAAGTTTTGTTGCCTTTCTCTGCACATTTTCAATGAGTTCTATATCGTTTACTTCTGATGGTTCCAAACACTCGCAGCCTACTCCAAGTGAAGTCTAACTAGAGATGTAGGTAGCATTTTGAACATGAATTGATCCAGATACACAAAAGATCTTATTATAAGTCCAACTATACTGCTTGCTTTATTGACATTTAGCTGTATGTGCATTTTGAAGATTAAAACCTCATCTATGGTGACACTAAAAATAAGGTCTTTTTCATTCTTAACATGTTCCAGTTGCATTCTTTCTCCTCCAGGCCCTGGTTTCATCAACATTCCTTAACTTCAGATTTTCCCCTTAAATTTTGTAATGCTTTCCTATGGAGATTTTTAAGTTAAGGAACGTTGATGAAACCAGGGCCAGATCCTTCCATATAGTAGTTTTAGTTTTGCGTTGCTTTTAGTGAAAGAACTTTACATTTCTTAGGGTGGAATTTCAAAAGCCATTAGTTAGACTAGTCTATCCAAATCGTTCTGAAGTATTTCAACACCCTCGTGACATTTGTCTATATAATTTGGTATGACAGCGAAGAGTGAGGATTGAGACGCTGGTATTTCTGGTAGATCGTATAGATATATACAACAAATACTATCGGGTCCAATACGCTTAAGTATTTACATTCAGTATGCTTGAAAGCATTAGCGAAAATTGTATTCATTTCTCATAACAACATTAGCCTTATCACATGCAAACAGCTTGTAGTAATACATTGAAAAATAGTTGTAGTTCCTGAACAATATAAATGATTATTATTTTTTAAGTAAAATGTTTAGAATTTTAAAAAAATATATAAAAAAATAATAAAAAAAAAATCCTTGAAAATGCAGTGACAACAAATACTGTCATGTTTAGATAAAACGTTAGATAAAATGCAAGCGTTCTGTACGGCACCGGAAGTTACACTGTCGTCTACTATCCGCCGTCAAGCCATCGGAATTGTTATTCTACCCGTGTTGTTGTAAATTAACACGATCCATGTTAATATGTAGAAACATTCAATTTTGTAACTGTCTTCTTAAAGTTCAAAACATAAAAAACACTCCAAAAATCTCACAGAATAAATGTTGTAGACGGAACTACATTTTGTTCCGGTTGTTGTTATGACGTTGCTAAGACCGAGTGTAACACTTTCCCGCGAAAACGGCTGTTCTCTCTCCGACGTCACTCCCGGGTAAAAACATGAAAAAATGCATTTTTTTTTATTATGGTGTGCGTTAATAGATGAAATAAAAAATAATCTTAATGTAAATATAAGGAATGAAATTTATTTTTTCAACATTCATGAGGTCATAACAACATTGGTTTTCTGAACATATTTGCCATGAATCGCTAACGCGATTCATGGAATATGTCCAGAAGCCAATGTTGTTATGATGGTGTTCCCGACCCCCAGAATACCCCCCCCTCCTCTGGATCCGCTAGTGCGTTTGGTGCAAGTTGATTGCAATAGAAACTTAACATATAAATATTTCGTTTTGTACAAAACAAATATTTGTATTTATTTTCAGAACTAGATATATAACCAGCGACACACTATTGAGACCTATGTGATGGCAGACATTGTCATACTAAATACCTAACCATAATTAACGTCATTATACGTCAATCCGATCTGTATTCAAGGTAAAATGCCAGCTAGGTTTTTGTCAGATTGCTACATAAGTTGTATGGCTTTACAATTAACAGCCATTCAGCTTGTTTTGTTGTGTTGTGGAGGATGCGACATTTTCGACACCGGAAACACCGGCTGATAACACATCCTGCACCGATATTAGTCAGAAACCATTGAAATGCTACACGCTAATAACCCGTCTTTATAAAGGTCACAGAATCCTTCGATCTACTATATTTGTGACGTGTCGTTACGCCACGGTTTTAGAATACTTCCTAAACCATTTCAGTCGTTGTTACACATCTTTAATATTGTTTTCATGGACACGTATTCTGTGTTCGTTTACGGTGTAAATTAAAAAAAATTACCATGTTTGGAGAAATCAATCATCTTCACGATTTGATAACGAATCTACCTGACTACACATATAAATCATGACATTTATTGGTTTAAGTTATAAGTTTTCAATGCCATTGCGTAAGCGATTCCATTCGAATCCAGAATAATGTTTTCTTATGGCAAGCCAACTTAACATTTATTCAAGGAGCAATGTCGATTCTGTATTTTATCGAATTAAATGAAATATCTTATATAATTGAAATCTCGTTGCTATATAAGATATCTTATATAGAATGAGATTTCGTGGCATTAAAAGCCAGAAACTAATTTCTCCCTCGAAAACTTATTCGGAACACATTAGGTCTGCTCGTCTATGGCCTATTTTTTCACTTTCCATCAAGTTTGTGCTAAACTATTATAACGATGTTCAAATTACTGTTTTCATAGTCAAGAGGGATAGTGGAATCGAGAGTGTCTCGCTCTGTTAGTCTCATAGTGTACCTGATGTAAAGGTGGCTGAATGTGACATATTTTAAAGATTGTAATATTTGTACGTTTGATAAGTGTCATTTTAATTTGAATTGAATTTAATCTTAATAGGTTCTCGTGAAGTAACAAGCCGCTTTCGTTTAAGAGGTTGAACCGATCCCATCGGACCATATTTAATAAGGTCGGCCCTATTGATATTATGCTACTTTCAGGCGAGCCTTGAAAAAGCCTTGCAAGGTTTGCATAAGCATTTGCATACAAACGTTATGTTAAAAGCAGACAAATCGAACGTCCCTACGTAAACCCTCGAGAGATTCCGGACGGGAAGCTTCATTTCGACATTTTGTTAAAGTCGCTTTCCTATACAAGATATCTTATATAGTGCGAGATTTTGATTACATTGTATATAACATATCTTCTATAGCTATATGAGATATCTTATATATTATATAAGATATGTTATATATTAAATAAGATAACTTATATAAAAAATTGAATGAGACATCTTATATAGAAAATGAAATGAGATATCTTATATATTAAATAAGATATCTTATAAAGAATTAAACTTAATTTCTATGTAAGATATCTCATATCGTATGTGATATATCTTATGTAACATATATGATATCTTATATACTATATAAGATATCTCATATGCTATATAAGATATCTCATATGCTATATAATATATCTCATATGCTATATAAGATATCTGATATATTGTTTCTGAAATACAGGATTGGCTCCATATTTGCTTCTTGTTATTAATGCTCTACTGTTGTCAGCATTTTATTTGAGGACAGATACACTCGCTTGGCCGTAATCCTTTCATTTAGTCACCTGGTCAGCCATTTCATTCTGCCTGTTTGCGACCACTGGGGGTTCAAAGAGTCTATTTTTAGTACCTTTTCATTGTAGAAAGAAGTAAAAAGGGCGACGGAGCCACAATCTTGATTAAGATAAAGATCGTATTCCTACCTTTACTACATTTATAGGACAATGAACTCCAGTTATAAAATTCCCATCTCTTGAGACAATCTCTCAACTGCTCATTGCTCAAAGATTGTATGGTCTCAGAACCGTATATAATCGACCTACACATATAGCGTACACCACCTTCCCAACACTTACATGCATCTACCATTTATCAAAAAGGACAACTTTGAAATAAATAACATTAAGCCAAATTATACTTTCTTTGTTTGCTTTTATATCAATCTTTGTTTATTACTTTGCTGTGGCAAATAATGTCCAATGACGTCAACCACGTGCCAGCTAAGCAGTTGAGGAAGAAACTGGGAAGACAATCCCCTCCCCCCCCCCCCCCCCCCCAAAACCCAACTCATAGCCGATACGTACTAACCGATAATGGAATTTTAACACATAATGACATATCATACCGCATCCTCCAACACTTATCTACTTATCTCCCATTTATATGGAACTAACGATGATCCTACCGTCTACTGTGTTCCCAAACTTTTGGTAAAAGATGCTAGGAAAACGCTTTCCCAATATCGACATCAGTTTTAGAAACAGTTTGTGCTTTTAATTTGATTCAACTATAGTTGCATAAGTTAAAAAAAATAATCTGAAAATAATGTTATCTGTACGTAACCTATGCTAATCTGCTCTCTCATGTTCCTTATATTTCTGTCAATCTTTTCCGAATTCGGAGCTTCCCTTTTTGTTTTGAACATTTTCGTCGTCTTCATATCTATTTTTGGCATCAGTTCCTCTGCTTCCTCGTTTATTTATGTTCGTAAATAATTATTCAACTGGTTTTAATAATTGCTTTTCTTTTTGGGTGAATAACCGAAGCTGATCAGCCGGGAGCATCCGACGATGCCCTAAGGTAAGCTTTGTGTTTAAAATCTTAATCTCATCCTTGTCATACCTTTCTTTAACGTCGTTAAATAGCGCTGAAACCTTGGTTTTAGCCGCTTATGTGATCTGACACAATCTGAGATATTGTTTACATCTATATTTGCTAGTAATACTGGCGGAATCAACCGCCCCCGTCCCAACACTCTGGTGATCTGATCGCAAATTTGCATTCACATCCAAGGAAATAATGTTCACAAGGGTTTCATATTGGTTTTGTTATATTATTCTATAAACAATTTATAATTGATAAAATTAAAATATCGCGACTTTGAAGGCGGACCAGAATGCTCAAATGATTAGGCCAGTTTCGTGGGCAAAGGACAATGGAAGAAAAGAGATTGACACACAATGTGTGTGTGTGTTTTTTTGACAAACTTCATTTTTAGAAATAATTTTAAATGTAATTAAATATCATATATTGATAATTCAAATATGAATACCTTGATAATTCTTCCCAATTTATTTGGACACTGCAGAATATGTACAGTTGTGTTAACGCTTAATTGATTGTACAAATGCTATTAGAAGGAAATAATTTTCTGAGGAGTAGCTGATAAGCAATTATTATACAGTCTGTATATATCTAGGGGGAACTCTGCCAAATTTGGAATATGTCTGTTTCAGCAGCATATCATTTCAACAATAGCAGATTTATTGACGTCTTTATCAATAGCAAATGTAAAATATATATAAACAAACAAACAAACAAACAAACAAACAAACATATCTATAATTCATTCCAGGGAACACACAAATGCTCATATTCATTACAGGTATATAAATACACAAATTAAATATTGTGCATACACAACTTAGATATCAGTCTAGTCCATTTAAATAGGCCTTTTTAGAGTAAATTTTGTTGATTTTCCAGTTTGTTATTGTGGCCATCCCCTTGAAAATGCCTGTATAACAACATATGGAATTCCTTATAGGACAGCGCCCTGCTTACTGCTTGCTGTCAAAGACACACTCTTCTACAACGTTTGAATACATTACATGTTGATTACACTTTAAAGCTGCTTTTGTGTGGCAATAATCAGCTGTCATTAGAAGTCGATATAAACATCTTTCGACATGTGCATCATTGCATCAATTCCAGCAAGAGATTTTGATCAATACATACATTTTTTTCACCCCACCCCCCTCATTTTTCCGTACTCGTATTTATGTGTGTAGATTATAATATGTGATTATGAAATTGCATTTCATTATACTGTCTTCTCTAGGTAAATCCCTCTTTACCCCACTTTCCCTTTCCCTTTTCCATCTCACCTTTATCCTGCCCCTGCACATTCTCTTCCCTTCCCTCCTTTCCTCAGAACATATATGTACACTATCATTATCACATGTATTGAGGAGAAGACTTAAGTTGTAATAACTTGTTGTCCAATCCATTTGTATATCCTTCAATAAAATATGTTAAACTTGACACAAACGAAGTCGAAGTTGCTATTTTACTTTAACTGAAAAAAGTGGACGATTGCCGCTGAGATAATGATCCAATATGATAAATAACTTTACATCATTACAATCCTTAAGTTGAAACAATCAACTAACAAATCCTGATAGATAGTTTTCTGAACTTGGGAAACTACAACGCGTATATACAGAAATTTCAGTAATGATTTGGATTCAGCCCCTTCTTTCAAATTAGCATTCTGATTATGATGCAGTATATTGTACCGACAAGAACATTAATTATTCTGTAGATATGTTTACCTTATGTGCTACGTCATGATAGCAATCTGACTCATTACCTTATGTAAGTGGTACACTATGCGTGTACTTAAATGTTATTTATCATAAATAATATTTGTCAAACAAAGATACTTCATGCCAAAATGGTCATATTGATTTTACTCTTATCAACTAACCAGATTATATGATAAAGCTAAATCATTCATGCTTTGTCTGCCTATGTAACACCTGTAGCGGAGGATATATAATGATGTAACAACTGCCATTGGTAGTATTGTAACGGTATACACACGTATCGAAGTTAATCAGCTACAGTCGTGCGTAACGTGATGTCCAATATATGATACATATTGAAGTTAGGGTGAAATATGATATCGAGGAATATGGCTCAATTTCATTCTGAGTAATGAACTCATCAGGTTCCTAAAATTATGACTGTGACTGTTTGATCATATCGAGGTTTATATGCAATAAGATACATGAACTTATGGAACATCTAATAAATGGAAAGGCGCCAACAAGGGCTAAGAGCTCACGAACAAAATGTTAAAGGCCCAATATTCAGGAAATTTTTCGTGATTCTGAAAAATTCTGAAAAATAAATCCAGTTGATAACTATGCAAAAATAAGCCTATAACGAAGTAAACCTGTGTGGTAACTAATAAGAAAGTCCAAAGAATTGAAAATAATTCAGGTGGGGCCCACTTCAACAACAAACCGAAGTAAGAAGACTGTTCAAAATGGACGCGTGTTTAATATTGAGTTTCAACTGCTGCTGTACCGGTATCTGCGTAAGAATTCATCTTGAATATTGCTGATATCGCTTAATCTAAGATAAATCTATAAATATTAAAAGTTATTAGGCTTATTTTCGCTTCAAGTTTTGCCAAAAGTTACGTATATGGGGCCTTTAACACTCCAAGTAAAGGAGAGGAAACATAGAAAAAGTGAGACTTTGAAGAGACGCGAAATAAAAGGAAATCATTGACAGAAGCTGAAGAATGTAAAGATACTAATAGAACAAAATAAGTAGGAAAAAGGTAAGAACTAAGGAAGTAGGGAAAAAGGTAAGAACTGAGGAAGTAGGGAAAAAGGTAAGAACTGAGGAAGTAGGGAAAAAGGTAAGAACTGAGGAAGTAGGGAAAAAGGTAAGAACTGAGGAAGTAGGGAAAAAGGTAAGAACTGAGGAAGTAGGGAAAAAGGTAAGAAGTAAGGAAGTAGGGAAAAAGGTAAGAACTGAGGAAATAGGAAAAAGGTAAGAACTGAGGAAATAGGAAAAAAGGTAAGAACTGAGGAAATAGGAAAAAGGTAAGAACTGAGGAAGTAGGAAAAAGGTAAGAAGTAAGGAAGTAGGAAAAAAGGTAAGAAGTAAGGAAGTAGGAAAAAGGTAAGAACTGAGGAAGTAGGAAAAAGGTAAGAAGTAAGGAAGTAGGAAAAAAGGTAAGAACTAAGGAAGTAGGAAAAAGGTAAGAACTGAGGAAGTAGGAAAAAAGGTAAGAACTAAGGAAGTAGGAAAAAAGGTAAGAAGTAAGGAAGTAGGAAAAAGGTAAGAACTGAGGAAGTAGGAAAAAGGTAAGAACTGAGGAAGTAGGAAAAAGGTAAGAACTGAGGAAGTAGGAAAAAAGGTAAGAAGTAAGGAAGTAGGAAAAAAGGTAAGAAGTAAGGAAGTAGGAAAAAGGTAAGAACTGAGGAAGTAGGAAAAAGGTAAGAACTGAGGAAGTAGGAAAAAAGGTAAGAAGTAAGGAAGTAGGAAAAAGGTAAGAACTGAGGAAGTAGGAAAAAGGTAAGAAGTAAGGAAGTAGGAAAAAAGGTAAGAAGTAAGGAAGTAGGAAAAAGGTAAGAACTGAGGAAGTAGGAAAAAGGTAAGAAGTAAGGAAGTAGGAAAAAGGTAAGAACTGAGGAAGTAGGAAAAAAGGTAAGAAGTAAGGAAGTAGGAAAAAAAGGTAAGAAGTAAGGAAGTAGGAAAAAGGTAAGAACTGAGGAAGTAGGAAAAAGGTAAGAAGTAAGGAAGTAGGAAAAAGGTAAGAACTGAGGAAGTAGGAAAAAAGGTAAGAAGTAAGGAAGTAGGAAAAAAGGTAAGAAGTAAGGAAGTAGGAAAAAGGTAAGAACTGAGGAAGTAGGAAAAAGGTAAGAACTGAGGAAGTAGGAAAAAAGGTAAGAAGTAAGGAAGTAGGAAAAAGGTAAGAACTAAGGAAGTAGGAAAAAGGTAAGAACTGAGGAAGTAGGAAAAAGGTAAGAACTGAGGAAGTAGGAAAAAAGGTAAGAAGTAAGGAAGTAGGAAAAAAGGTAAGAACTGAGGAAGTAGGGAAAAAGGTAAGAACTGAGGAAGTAGGAAAAAAGGTAAGAAGTAAGGAAGTAGGGAAAAAGGTAAGAACTGAGGAAGTAGGAAAAAGGTAAGAACTGAGGAAGTAGGAAAAAGGTAAGAACTGAGGAAGTAGGAAAAAGGTAAGAACTGAGGAAGTAGGAAAAAAGGTAAGAAGTAAGGAAGTAAGAAAAAAGGTAAGAACTGAGGAAGTAGGAAAAAGGTAAGAACTGAGGAAATAGGAAAAAAGTTAAGAACTGAGGAAGTAGGAAAAAAGGTAAGAACTGAGGAAATAGGAAAAAAGGTAAGAACTGAGGAAGTAGGAAAAAGGTAAGAACTGAGGAAATAGGAAAAAAGTTAAGAACTGAGGAAGTAGGAAAAAAGGTAAGAACTGAGGAAATAGGAAAAAAGGTAAGAACTGAGGAAGTAGAAAAAAGGTAAGAACTGAGGAAGTAGGGAAAAAGGTAAGAACTAAGGAAGTAGGAAAAAAGGTAAGAAGTAAGGAAGTAGGGAAAAAGGTAAGAACTGAGGAAGTAGGAAAAAGGTAAGAACTGAGGAAGTAGGAAAAAGGTAAGAACTGAGGAAGTAGGAAAAAGTTAAGAACTGAGGAAGTAGGAAAAAAAGGTAAGAAGTAAGGAAGTAGGAAAAAAGGTAAGAACTGAGGAAGTAGGAAAAAGGTAAGAACTGAGGAAATAGGAAAAAAGTTAAGAACTGAAGAAGTAGGAAAAAAGGTAAGAACTGAGGAAATAGGAAAAAAGGTAAGAACTGAGGAAGTAGGAAAAAGGTAAGAACTGAGGAAATAGGAAAAAGTTAAGAACTGAGGAAGTAGGAAAAAAGGTAAGAACTGAGGAAATAGGAAAAAAGGTAAGAACTGAGGAAGTAGGAAAAAAGGTAAGAACTGAGGAAGTAGGGAAAAAAGTAAGAACTGAGGAAGTAGGAAAAAAGGTAAGAACTGAGGAAGTAGGAAAAAAGGTAAGAAGTAAGGAAGTAGGAAAAAAGGTAAGAAGTAAGGAAGTAGGAAAAAGGTAAGAACTGAGGAAGTAGGAAAAAGGTAAGAACTGAGGAAGTAGGAAAAAAGGTAAGAAGTAAGGAAGTAGGAAAAAGGTAAGAACTGAGGAAGTAGGAAAAAGGTAAGAAGTAAGGAAGTAGGAAAAAAGGTAAGAAGTAAGGAAGTAGGAAAAAGGTAAGAACTGAGGAAGTAGGAAAAAAGGTAAGAAGTAAGGAAGTAGGAAAAAAAGGTAAGAAGTAAGGAAGTAGGAAAAAGGTAAGAACTGAGGAAGTAGGAAAAAGGTAAGAAGTAAGGAAGTAGGAAAAAGGTAAGAACTGAGGAAGTAGGAAAAAAGGTAAGAAGTAAGGAAGTAGGAAAAAAGGTAAGAAGTAAGGAAGTAGGAAAAAGGTAAGAACTGAGGAAGTAGGAAAAAGGTAAGAACTGAGGAAGTAGGAAAAAAGGTAAGAAGTAAGGAAGTAGGAAAAAGGTAAGAACTGAGGAAGTAGGAAAAAGGTAAGAACTGAGGAAGTAGGAAAAAGGTAAGAACTGAGGAAGTAGGAAAAAAGGTAAGAAGTAAGGAAGTAGGAAAAAAGGTAAGAACTGAGGAAGTAGGGAAAAAGGTAAGAACTGAGGAAGTAGGAAAAAAGGTAAGAAGTAAGGAAGTAGGGAAAAAGGTAAGAACTGAGGAAGTAGGAAAAAGGTAAGAACTGAGGAAGTAGGAAAAAGGTAAGAACTGAGGAAGTAGGAAAAAGGTAAGAACTGAGGAAGTAGGAAAAAAGGTAAGAAGTAAGGAAGTAAGAAAAAAGGTAAGAACTGAGGAAGTAGGAAAAAGGTAAGAACTGAGGAAATAGGAAAAAAGTTAAGAACTGAGGAAGTAGGAAAAAAGGTAAGAACTGAGGAAATAGGAAAAAAGGTAAGAACTGAGGAAGTAGGAAAAAGGTAAGAACTGAGGAAATAGGAAAAAAGTTAAGAACTGAGGAAGTAGGAAAAAAGGTAAGAACTGAGGAAATAGGAAAAAAGGTAAGAACTGAGGAAGTAGAAAAAAGGTAAGAACTGAGGAAGTAGGGAAAAAGGTAAGAACTGAGGAAGTAGGAAAAAAGGTAAGAAGTAAGGAAGTAGGGAAAAAGGTAAGAACTGAGGAAGTAGGAAAAAGGTAAGAACTGAGGAAGTAGGAAAAAGGTAAGAACTGAGGAAGTAGGAAAAAGTTAAGAACTGAGGAAGTAGGAAAAAAAGGTAAGAAGTAAGGAAGTAGGAAAAAAGGTAAGAACTGAGGAAGTAGGAAAAAGGTAAGAACTGAGGAAATAGGAAAAAAGTTAAGAACTGAAGAAGTAGGAAAAAAGGTAAGAACTGAGGAAATAGGAAAAAAGGTAAGAACTGAGGAAGTAGGAAAAAGGTAAGAACTGAGGAAATAGGAAAAAGTTAAGAACTGAGGAAGTAGGAAAAAAGGTAAGAACTGAGGAAATAGGAAAAAAGGTAAGAACTGAGGAAGTAGGAAAAAAGGTAAGAACTGAGGAAGTAGGGAAAAAAGTAAGAACTGAGGAAGTAGGAAAAAAGGTAAGAACTGAGGAAGTAGGAAAAAAGGTAAGAAGTAAGGAAGTAGGAAAAAAGGTAAGAACTGAGGAAGTAGGAAAAAGGTAAGAACTGAGAAAATAGGAAAAAAGTTAAGAACTGAGGAAGTAGGAAAAAAGGTAAGAACTGAGGAAATAGGAAAAAAGGTAAGAACTGAGGAAGTAGGAAAAAGGTAAGAACTGAGGAAATAGGAAAAAAGTTAAGAACTGAGGAAGTAGGAAAAAAGGTAAGAACTGCGGAAATAGGAAAAAAGTTAAGAACTGAGGAAGTAGGAAAAAAGGTAAGAACTGAGGAAGTAGGGAAAAAGGTAAGAACTGAGGAAGTAGGAAAAAAGGTAAGAACTGAGGAAGTAGGAAAAAAGGTAAGAACTGAGGAAGTAGGAAAAAGGTAAGAACTGAGGAAATAGGAAAAAAGTTAAGAACTGAGGAAGTAGGAAAAAAGGTAAGAACTGAGGAAGTAGGAAAAAAGGTAAGAACTGAGGAAGTATGGAAAAAGGTAAGAACTGAGGAAGTAGGAAAAAAGGTAAGAACTGAGGAAGTAGGAAAAAAGGTAAGAAGTAAGGAAGTAGGTAAAAAGGTAAGAAGTAAGGAAGTAGGAAAAAGGTAAGAACTGAGGAAGTAGGAAAAAGGTAAGAACTGAGGAAGTAGGAAAAAAGGTAAGAAGTAAGGAAGTAGGAAAAAGGTAAGAACTGAGGAAGTAGGAAAAAGGTAAGAAGTAAGGAAGTAGGAAAAAAGGTAAGAAGTAAGGAAGTAGGAAAAAGGTAAGAACTGAGGAAGTAGGAAAAAGGTAAGAAGTAAGGAAGTAGGAAAAAGGTAAGAACTGAGGAAGTAGGAAAAAAGGTAAGAAGTAAGGAAGTAGGAAAAAAGGTAAGAAGTAAGGAAGTAGGAAAAAGGTAAGAACTGTGGAAGTAGGAAAAAGGTAAGAAGTAAGGAAGTAGGAAAAAGGTAAGAACTGAGGAAGTAGGAAAAAAGGTAAGAAGTAAGGAAGTAGGAAAAAAGGTAAGAAGTAAGGAAGTAGGAAAAAGGTAAGAACTGAGGAAGTAGGAAAAAGGTAAGAACTGAGGAAGTAGGAAAAAAGGTAAGAAGTAAGGAAGTAGGAAAAAGGTAAGAACTAAGGAAGTAGGAAAAAGGTAAGAACTGAGGAAGTAGGAAAAAGGTAAGAACTGAGGAAGTAGGAAAAAAGGTAAGAAGTAAGGAAGTAGGAAAAAAGGTAAGAACTGAGGAAGTAGGGAAAAAGGTAAGAACTGAGGAAGTAGGAAAAAAGGTAAGAAGTAAGGAAGTAGGGAAAAAGGTAAGAACTGAGGAAGTAGGAAAAAGGTAAGAACTGAGGAAGTAGGAAAAAGGTAAGAACTGAGGAAGTAGGAAAAAGGTAAGAACTGAGGAAGTAGGAAAAAAGGTAAGAAGTAAGGAAGTAGGAAAAAAGGTAAGAACTGAGGAAGTAGGAAAAAGGTA
This sequence comes from Mimachlamys varia, assembly GCA_947623455.1. Lineage (NCBI taxonomy): Eukaryota > Metazoa > Mollusca > Bivalvia > Pectinida > Pectinidae > Mimachlamys > Mimachlamys varia. Next base: position 10,493,581 of record OX392535.1, read on the forward strand.
AGAACTGAGGAAATAGGAAAAAAGTTAAGAACTGAGAAAGTAGGAAAAAAGGTAAGAACTGAGGAAATAGGAAAAAAGGTAAGAACTGAGGAAGTAGGAAAAAGGTAAGAACTGAGGAAATAGGAAAAAAGTTAAGAACTGAGGAAGTAGGAAAAAAGGTAAGAACTGAGGAAATAGGAAAAAAGGTAAGAACTGAGGAAGTAGGAAAAAAGGTAAGAACTGAGGAAGTAGGGAAAAAGGTAAGAACTGAGGAAGTAGGAAAAAAGGTAAGAAGTAAGGAAGTAGGGAAAAAAGTAAGAACTGAGGAAGTAGGAAAAAGGTAAGAACTGAGGAAGTAGGAAAAAGGTAAGAACTGAGGAAGTAGGAAAAAGGTAAGAACTGAGGAAGTAGGAAAAAAAGGTAAGAAGTAAGGAAGTAGGAAAAAAGGTAAGAACTGAGGAAGTAGGAAAAAGGTAAGAACTGAGGAAATAGGAAAAAAGTTAAGAACTGAGGAAGTAGGAAAAAAGGTAAGAACTGAGGAAATAGGAAAAAAGGTAAGAACTGAGGAAGTAGGAAAAAGGTAAGAACTGAGGAAGTAGGAAAAAAGGTAAGAACTGAGGAAGTAGGGAAAAAAGTAAGAACTGAGGAAGTAGGAAAAAAGTTAAGAACTGAGGAAGTAGGAAAAAAGGAAAGAAGTAAGGAAGTAGGAAAAAAGGTAAGAACTGAGGAAGTAGGAAAAAGGTAAGAACTGAGAAAATAGGAAAAAAGTTAAGAACTGAGGAAGTAGGAAAAAAGGTAAGAACTGAGGAAATAGGAAAAAAGGTAAGAACTGAGGAAGTAGGAAAAAGGTAAGAACTGAGGAAGTAGGAAAAAAGTTAAGAACTGAGGAAGTAGGAAAAAAGGTAAGAACTGCGGAAATAGGAAAAAAGGTAAGAACTGAGGAAGTAGGAAAAAAGGTAAGAACTGAGGAAGTAGGGAAAAAGGTAAGAACTGAGGAAGTAGGAAAAAAGGTAAGAACTGAGGAAGTAGGAAAAAAGGTAAGAACTGAGGAAGTAGGAAAAAAGGTAAGAACGGAGGAAGTAGGAAAAAGGTAAGAACTGAGGAAATAGGAAAAAAGTTAAGAACTGAGGAAGTAGGAAAAAAGGTAAGAACTGAGGAAATAGGAAAAAAGGTAAGAACTGAGGAATAGGAAAAAGGTAAGAACTGAGGAAATAGGAAAAAAGTTAAGAACTGAGGAAGTAGGAAAAAAGGTAAGAACTGAGGAAATAGGAAAAAAGGTAAGAACTGAGGAAGTAGGAAAAAAGGTGAGAACTGAGGAAGTAGGGAAAAAGGTAAGAACTGAGGAAGTAGGAAAAAAGGTAAGAACTGAGGAAGTAGGAAAAAGGTAAGAACTGAGGAAATAGGAAAAAAGTTAAGAACTGAGGAAGTAGGAAAAAAGGTAAGAACTGAGGAAATAGGAAAAAAGGTAAGAACTGAGGAAGTAGGAAAAAAGGTAAGAACTGAGGAAGTAGGGAAAAAGGTAAGAACTGAGGAAGTAGGAAAAAAGGTAAGAACTGAGGAAGTAGGAAAAAAGGTAAGAAGTAAGGAAGTAGGAAAAAAGGTAAGAACTGAGGAAGTAGGAAAAAGGTAAGAACTGAGAAAATAGGAAAAAAGTTAAGAACTGAGGAAGTAGGAAAAAAGGTAAGAACTGAGGAAACAGGAAAAAAGGTAAGAACTGAGGAAGTAGGAAAAAGGTAAGAACTGAGGAAATAGGAAAAAAGTTAAGAACTGAGGAAGTAGGAAAAAAGGTAAGAACTGAGGAAATAGGAAAAAAGGTAAGAACTGAGGAAGTAGGAAAAAAGGTAAGAACTGAGGAAGTAGGGAAAAAGGTAAGAACTGAGGAAGTAGGAAAAAAGGTAAGAACTGAGGAAGTAGGAAAAAAGGTAAGAACTGAGGAAGTAGGAAAAAGGTAAGAACTGAGGAAGTAGGAAAAAGGTAAGAACTGAGGAAATAGGAAAAAAGTTAAGAACTGAGGAAGTAGGAAAAAAGGTAAGAACTGAGGAAATAGGAAAAAAGGTAAGAACTGAGGAATAGGAAAAAGGTAAGAACTGAGGAAATAGGAAAAAAGTTAAGAACTGAGGAAGTAGGAAAAAAGGTAAGAACTGAGGAAATAGGAAAAAAGGTAAGAACTGAGGAAGTAGGAAAAAAGGTAAGAACTGAGGAAGTAGGGAAAAATGTAAGAACTGAGGAAGTAGGAAAAAAGGTAAGAACTGAGGAAGTAGGCAAAAAGGTAAGAACTGAGGAAGTAGGAAAAAAGGTAAGAACTGAGGAAGTAGGAAAAATGGTAAGAACTGAGGAAGTAGGGAAAAAGGTAAGAACTGAGGAAGTAGGAAAAAGGTAAGAACTGAGGAAGTAGGAAAAAGGTAAGAACTGAGGAAGTAGGGAAAAAGGTAAGAACTGAGGAAGTAGGAAAAAGGTAAGAACTGAGGAAGCAGGAAAAAGGTAAGAACTGAGGAAGTAGGAAAAAGGTAAGAACTAAGGAAGTAGGAAAAAGGTAAGAACTGAGGAAGTAGGGAAAAAGGTAAGAACTGAGGAAGTAGGAAAAAGGTAAGAACTAAGGAAGTAGGGAAAAAGGTAAGAACTAAGGAAGTAGGGAAAAAGGTAAGAACTGAGGAAGTAGGAAAAAGGTAAGAACTGAGGAAGTAGGGAAAAAGGTAAGAACTGAGGAAGTAGGAAAAAAGGTAAGAACTGAGGAAGTAGGAAAAAAGGTAAGAACTGAGGAAATAGGAAAAAGGGTAAGAAGTAAGGAAGTAGGAAAAAGGTAAGAACTGAGGAAGTAGGAAAAAGGTAAGAAGTAAGGAAGTAGGAAAAAAGGTAAGAAGTAAGGAAGTAGGAAAAAGGTAAGAACTGAGGAAGTAGGAAAAAGGTAAGAAGTAAGGAAGTAGGAAAAAGGTAAGAACTGAGGAAGTAGGAAAAAAGGTAAGAAGTAAGGAAGTAGGAAAAAAGGTAAGAAGTAAGGAAGTAGGAAAAAGGTAAGAACTGAGGAAGTAGGAAAAAGGTAAGAAGTAAGGAAGTAGGGAAAAAGGTAAGAACTGAGGAAGTAGGAAAAAAGGTAAGAAGTAAGGAAGTAGGAAAAAAGGTAAGAAGTAAGGAAGTAGGAAAAAGGTAAGAACTGAGGAAGTAGGAAAAAGGTAAGAACTGAGGAAGTAGGAAAAAAGGTAAGAAGTAAGGAAGTAGGAAAAAGGTAAGAACTAAGGAAGTAGGAAAAAGGTAAGAACTGAGGAAGTAGGAAAAAGGTAAGAACTGAGGAAGTAGGAAAAAAGGTAAGAAGTAAGGAAGTAGGAAAAAAGGTAAGAACTGAGGAAGTAGGGAAAAAGGTAAGAACTGAGGAAGTAGGAAAAAAGGTAAGAAGTAAGGAAGTAGGGAAAACGGTCAGAACTGAGGAAGTAGGAAAAAGGTAAGAACTGAGGAAGTAGGAAAAAGGTAAGAACTGAGGAAGTAGGAAAAAAGGTAAGAAGTAAGGAAGTAGGAAAAAAGGTAAGAACTGAGGAAGTAGGAAAAAGGTAAGAACTGAGGAAATAGGAAAAAAGTTAAGAACTGAGGAAGTAGGAAAAAAGGTAAGAACTGAGGAAATAGGAAAAAAGGTAAGAACTGAGGAAGTAGGAAAAAGGTAAGAACTGAGGAAATAGGAAAAAAGTTAAGAACTGAGGAAGTAGGAAAAAAGGTAAGAACTGAGGAAATAGGAAAAAAGGTAAGAACTGAGGAAGTAGGAAAAAAGGTAAGAACTGAGGAAGTAGGGAAAAAGGTAAGAACTGAGGAAGTAGGAAAAAAGGTAAGAAGTAAGGAAGTAGGGAAAAATGTAAGAACTGAGGAAGTAGGAAAAAAGGTAAGAACTGAGGAAGTAGGCAAAAAGGTAAGAACTGAGGAAGTAGGAAAAAAGGTAAGAACTGAGGAAGTAGGAAAAATGGAAAGAACTGAGGAAGTAGGGAAAAAGGTAAGAACTGAGGAAGTAGGAAAAAGGTAAGAACTGAGGAAGTAGGAAAAAGGTAAGAACTGAGGAAGTAGGGAAAAAGGTAAGAACTGAGGAAGTAGGAAAAAGGTAAGAACTGAGGAAGCAGGAAAAAGGTAAGAACTGAGGAAGTAGGAAAAAGGTAAGAACTAAGGAAGTAGGAAAAAGGTAAGAACTGAGGAAGTAGGGAAAAAGGTAAGAACTGAGGAAGTAGGAAAAAGGTAAGAACTAAGGAAGTAGGGAAAAAGGTAAGAACTAAGGAAGTAGGGAAAAAGGTAAGAACTGAGGAAGTAGGAAAAAGGTAAGAACTGAGGAAGTAGGGAAAAAGGTAAGAACTGAGGAAGTAGGAAAAAAGGTAAGAACTGAGGAAGTAGGAAAAAAGGTAAGAACTGAGGAAATAGGAAAAAGGGTAAGAAGTAAGGAAGTAGGAAAAAGGTAAGAACTGAGGAAGTAGGAAAAAGGTAAGAAGTAAGGAAGTAGGAAAAAAGGTAAGAAGTAAGGAAGTAGGAAAAAGGTAAGAACTGAGGAAGTAGGAAAAAGGTAAGAAGTAAGGAAGTAGGAAAAAGGTAAGAACTGAGGAAGTAGGAAAAAAGGTAAGAAGTAAGGAAGTAGGAAAAAAGGTAAGAAGTAAGGAAGTAGGAAAAAGGTAAGAACTGAGGAAGTAGGAAAAAGGTAAGAAGTAAGGAAGTAGGGAAAAAGGTAAGAACTGAGGAAGTAGGAAAAAAGGTAAGAAGTAAGGAAGTAGGAAAAAAGGTAAGAAGTAAGGAAGTAGGAAAAAGGTAAGAACTGAGGAAGTAGGAAAAAGGTAAGAACTGAGGAAGTAGGAAAAAAGGTAAGAAGTAAGGAAGTAGGAAAAAGGTAAGAACTAAGGAAGTAGGAAAAAGGTAAGAACTGAGGAAGTAGGAAAAAGGTAAGAACTGAGGAAGTAGGAAAAAAGGTAAGAAGTAAGGAAGTAGGAAAAAAGGTAAGAACTGAGGAAGTAGGGAAAAAGGTAAGAACTGAGGAAGTAGGAAAAAAGGTAAGAAGTAAGGAAGTAGGAAAAAGGTAAGAACTGAGGAAGTAGGAAAAAGGTAAGAACTGAGGAAGTAGGAAAAAGGTAAGAACTGAGGAAGTAGGAAAAAAGGTAAGAAGTAAGGAAGTAGGAAAAAAGGTAAGAACTGAGGAAGTAGGAAAAAGGTAAGAACTGAGGAAATAGGAAAAAAGTTAAGAACTGAGGAAGTAGGAAAAAAGGTAAGAACTGAGGAAATAGGAAAAAAGGTAAGAACTGAGGAAGTAGGAAAAAGGTAAGAACTGAGGAAATAGGAAAAAAGTTAAGAACTGAGGAAGTAGGAAAAAAGGTAAGAACTGAGGAAATAGGAAAAAAGGTAAGAACTGAGGAAGTAGGAAAAAAGGTAAGAACTGAGGAAGTAGGGAAAAAGGTAAGAACTGAGGAAGTAGGAAAAAAGGTAAGAAGTAAGGAAGTAGGGAAAAAGGTAAGAACTGAGGAAGTAGGAAAAAGGTAAGAACTGAGGAAGTAGGAAAAAGGTAAGAACTGAGGAAGTAGGAAAAAGGTAAGAACTGAGGAAGTAGGAAAAAAAGGTAAGAAGTAAGGAAGTAGGAAAAAAGGTAAGAACTGAGGAAGTAGGAAAAAGGTAAGAACTGAGGAAATAGGAAAAAAGGTAAGAACTGAGGAAGTAGGAAAAAAGGTAAGAACTGAGGAAATAGGAAAAAAGGTAAGAACTGAGGAAGTAGGAAAAAGGTAAGAACTGAGGAAATAGGAAAAAAGTTAAGAACTGAGGAAGTAGGAAAAAAGGTAAGAACTGAGGAAATAGGAAAAAGGTAAGAACTGAGGAAGTAGGAAAAAAGGTAAGAACTGAGGAAGTAGGGAAAAAAGTAAGAACTGAGGAAGTAGGAAAAAAGGTAAGAACTGAGGAAGTAGGAAAAAAGGTAAGAAGTAAGGAAGTAGGAAAAAAGGTAAGAACTGAGGAAGTAGGAAAAAGGTAAGAACTGAGAAAATAGGAAAAAAGTTAAGAACTGAGGAAGTAGGAAAAAAGGTAAGAACTGAGGAAATAGGAAAAAAGGTAAGAACTGAGGAAGTAGGAAAAAGGTAAGAACTGAGGAAATAGGAAAAAAGTTAAGAACTGAGGAAGTAGGAAAAAAGGTAAGAACTGCGGAAATAGGAAAAAAGGTAAGAACTGAGGAAGTAGGAAAAAAGGTAAGAACTGAGGAAGTAGGGAAAAAGGTAAGAACTGAGGAAGAAGGAAAAAAGGTAAGAACTGAGGAAGTAGGAAAAAAGGTAAGAACTGAGGAAGTAGGAAAAAAGGTAAGAACTGAGGAAGTAGGAAAAAGGTAAGAACTGAGGAAATAGGAAAAAAGTTAAGAACTGAGGAAGCAGGAAAAAGGTAAGAACTGAGGAAATAGGAAAAAAGGTAAGAACTGAGGAATAGGAAAAAGGTAAGAACTGAGGAAATAGGAAAAAAGTTAAGAACTGAGGAAGTAGGAAAAAAGGTAAGAACTGAGGAAATAGGAAAAAAGGTAAGAACTGAGGAAGTAGGAAAAAAGGTAAGAACTGAGGAAGTAGGGAAAAAGGTAAGAACTGAGGAAGTAGGAAAAAAGGTAAGAACTGAGGAAGTAGGAAAAAGGTAAGAACAGAGGAAATAGGAAAAAAGTTAAGAACTGAGGAAGTAGGAAAAAAGGTAAGAACTGAGGAAATAGGAAAAAAGGTAAGAACTGAGGAAGTAGGAAAAAAGGTAAGAACTGAGGAAGTAGGGAAAAAGGTAAGAACTGTGGAAGTAGGAAAAAAGGTAAGAACTGAGGAAGTAGGAAAAAAGGTAAGAAGTAAGGAAGTAGGAAAAAAGGTAAGAACTGAGGAAGTAGGAAAAAGGTAAGAACTGAGAAAATAGGAAAAAAGTTAAGAACTGAGGAAGTAGGAAAAAAGGTAAGAACTGAGGAAATAGGAAAAAAGGTAAGAACTGAGGAAGTAGGAAAAAGGTAAGAACTGAGGAAATAGGAAAAAAGTTAAGAACTGAGGAAGTAGGAAAAAAGGTAAGAACTGAGGAAATAGGAAAAAAGGTAAGAACTGAGGAAGTAGGAAAAAAGGTAAGAACTGAGGAAGTAGGGAATAAGGTAAGAACTGAGGAAGTAGGAAAAAAGGTAAGAACTGAGGAAGTAGGAAAAAAGGTAAGAACTGAGGAAGTAGGAAAAAGGTAAGAACTGAGGAAGTAGGAAAAAGGTAAGAACTGAGGAAATAGGAAAAAAGTTAAGAACTGAGGAAGTAGGAAAAAAGGTAAGAACTGAGGAAATAGGAAAAAAGGTAAGAACTGAGGAATAGGAAAAAGGTAAGAACTGAGGAAATAGGAAAAAAGTTAAGAACTGAGGAAGTAGGAAAAAAGGTAAGAACTGAGGAAATAGGAAAAAAGGTAAGAACTGAGGAAGTAGGAAAAAAGGTAAGAACTGAGGAAGTAGGGAAAAATGTAAGAACTGAGGAAGTAGGAAAAAAGGTAAGAACTGAGGAAGTAGGCAAAAAGGTAAGAACTGAGGAAGTAGGAAAAAAGGTAAGAACTGAGGAAGTAGGAAAAATGGTAAGAACTGAGGAAGTAGGGAAAAAGGTAAGAACTGAGGAAGTATGAAAAAGGTAAGAACTGAGGAAGTAGGAAAAATGTAAGAACTGAGGAAGTAGGGAAAAAGGTAAGAACTGAGGAAGTAGGAAAAAGGTAAGAACTGAGGAAGTAGGAAAAAGGTAAGAACTGAGGAAGTAGGAAAAAGGTAAGAACTAAGGAAGTAGGAAAAAGGTAAGAACTGAGGAAGTAGGGAAAAAGGTAAGAACTGAGGAAGTAGGAAAAAGGTAAGAACTAAGGAAGTAGGGAAAAAGGTAAGAACTAAGGAAGTAGGGAAAAAGGTAAGAACTGAGGAAGTAGGAAAAAGGTAAGAACTGAGGAAGTAGGGAAAAAGGTAAGAACTGAGGAAGTAGGAAAAAAGGTAAGAACTGAGGAAGTAGGAAAAAAGGTAAGAACTGAGGAAATAGGAAAAAAGGTAAGAACTGAGGAAGTAGGAAAAAAGGTAAGAACTGAGGAAGTAGGGAAAAAGGTAAGAACTGAGGAAATAGGAAAAAAGGTAAGAACTGAGGAAGTAGGAAAAAGGTAAGAACTGAGGAAATAGGAAAAAAGTTAAGAACTGAGGAAGTAGGAAAAAAGGTAAGAACTGAGGAAATAGGAAAAAAGGTAAGAACTGAGGAAGTAGGAAAAAAGGTAAGAACTGAGGAAGTAGGGAAAAAGGTAAGAACTGAGGAAGTAGGAAAAAAGGTTAGAACTGAGGAAGTAGGAAAAAAGGTAAGAAGTAAGGAAGTAGGAAAAAAGGTAAGAACTGAGGAAGTAGGAAAAAGGTAAGAACTGAGGAAATAGGAAAAAAGTTAAGAACTGAGGAAGTAGGAAAAAAGGTAAGAACTGAGGAAATAGGAAAAAAGGTAAGAACTGAGGAAGTAGGAAAAAGGTAAGAACTGAGGAAATAGGAAAAAAGTTAAGAACTGAGGAAGTAGGAAAAAAGGTAAGAACTGAGGAAATAGGAAAAAAGGTAAGAACTGAGGAAGTAGGAAAAAAGGTAAGAACTGAGGAAGTAGGGAAAAAGGTAAGAACTGAGGAAGTAGGAAAAAAGGTAAGAACTGAGGAAGTAGGAAAAAAGGTAAGAACTGAGGAAGTAGGGAAAAAGGTAAGAACTGAGGAAGTAGGAAAAAAGGTAAGAACTGAGGAAGTAGGAAAAAAGGTAAGAACTGAGGAAGTAGGAAAAAGGTAAGAACTGAGGAAATAGGAAAAAAGTTAAGAACTGAGGAAGTAGGAAAAAAGGTAAGAACTGCGGAAATAGGAAAAAAGGTAAGAACTGAGGAAGTAGGAAAAAAGGTAAGAACTGAGGAAGTAGGGAAAAAGGTAAGAACTGAGGAAGAAGGAAAAAAGGTAAGAACTGAGGAAGTAGGAAAAAAGGTAAGAACTGAGGAAGTAGGAAAAAAGGTAAGAACTGAGGAAGTAGGAAAAAGGTAAGAACTGAGGAAATAGGAAAAAAGTTAAGAACTGAGGAAGCAGGAAAAAAGGTAAGAACTGAGGAAATAGGAAAAAAGGTAAGAACTGAGGAATAGGAAAAAGGTAAGAACTGAGGAAATAGGAAAAAAGTTAAGAACTGAGGAAGTAGGAAAAAAGGTAAGAACTGAGGAAATAGGAAAAAAGGTAAGAACTGAGGAAGTAGGAAAAAAGGTAAGAACTGAGGAAGTAGGGAAAAAGGTAAGAACTGAGGAAGTAGGAAAAAAGGTAAGAACTGAGGAAGTAGGAAAAAGGTAAGAACTGAGGAAATAGGAAAAAAGTTAAGAACTGAGGAAGTAGGAAAAAAGGTAAGAACTGAGGAAATAGGAAAAAAGGTAAGAACTGAGGAAGTAGGAAAAAAGGTAAGAACTGAGGAAGTAGGGAAAAAGGTAAGAACTGAGGAAGTAGGAAAAAAGGTAAGAACTGAGGAAGTAGGAAAAAAGGTAAGAAGTAAGGAAGTAGGAAAAAAGGTAAGAACTGAGGAAGTAGGAAAAAGGTAAGAACTGAGAAAATAGGAAAAAAGTTAAGAACTGAGGAAGTAGGAAAAAAGGTAAGAACTGAGGAAATAGGAAAAAAGGTAAGAACTGAGGAAGTAGGAAAAAGGTAAGAACTGAGGAAATAGGAAAAAAGTTAAGAACTGAGGAAGTAGGAAAAAAGGTAATAACTGAGGAAATAGGAAAAAAGGTAAGAACTGAGGAAGTAGGAAAAAAGGTAAGAACTGAGGAAGTAGGGAAAAAGGTAAGAACTGAGGAAGTAGGAAAAAATGTAAGAACTGAGGAAGTAGGAAAAAAGGTAAGAACTGAGGAAGTAGGAAAAAGGTAAGAACTGAGGAAGTAGGAAAAAGGTAAGAACTGAGGAAATAGGAAAAAAGTTAAGAACTGAGGAAGTAGGAAAAAAGGTAAGAACTGAGGAAATAGGAAAAAAGGTAAGAACTGAGGAATAGGAAAAAGGTAAGAACTGAGGAAATAGGAAAAAAGTTAAGAACTGAGGAAGTAGGAAAAAAGGTAAGAACTGAGGAAATAGGAAAAAAGGTAAGAACTGAGGAAGTAGGAAAATGTAAGAACTGAGGAAGTAGGGAAAAATGTAAGAACTGAGGAAGTAGGAAAAAAGGTAAGAACTGAGGAAGTAGGCAAAAAGGTAAGAACTGAGGAAGTAGGAAAAAAGGTAAGAACTGAGGAAGTAGGAAAAATGGTAAGAACTGAAGAAGTAGGGAAAAAGGTAAGAACTGAGGAAGTAGGAAAAAGGTAAGAACTGAGGAAGTAGGAAAAAGGTAAGAACTGAGGAAGTAGGGAAAAAGGTAAGAACTGAGGAAGTAGGAAAAAGGTAAGAACTGAGGAAGTAGGAAAAAGGTAAGAACTGAGGAAGTAGGAAAAAGGTAAGAACTAAGGAAGTAGGAAAAAGGTAAGAACTGAGGAAGTAGGGAAAAAGGTAAGAACTGAGGAAGTAGGAAAAAGGTAAGAACTAAGGAAGTAGGGAAAAAGGTAAGAACTAAGGAAGTAGGGAAAAAGGTAAGAACTGAGGAAGTAGGAAAAAGGTAAGAACTGAGGAAGTAGGGAAAAAGGTAAGAACTGAGGAAGTAGGAAAAAAGGTAAGAACTGAGGAAGTAGGAAAAAAGGTAAGAACTGAGGAAATAGGAAAAAAGGTAAGAACTGAGGAAGTAGGAAAAAAGGTAAGAACTGAGGAAGTAGGGAAAAAGGTAAGAACTGAGGAAATAGGAAAAAAGGTAAGAACTGAGGAAGTAGGAAAAAGGTAAGAACTGAGGAAATAGGAAAAAAGTTAAGAACTGAGGAAGTAGGAAAAAAGGTAAGAACTGAGGAAATAGGAAAAAAGGTAAGAACTGAGGAAGTAGGAAAAAATGTAAGAACTGAGGAAGTAGGGAAAAAGGTAAGAACTGAGGAAGTAGGAAAAAAGGTTAGAACTGAGGAAGTAGGAAAAAAGGTAAGAAGTAAGGAAGTAGGAAAAAAGGTAAGAACTGAGGAAGTAGGAAAAAGGTAAGAACTGAGGAAATAGGAAAAAAGTTAAGAACTGAGGAAGTAGGAAAAAAGGTAAGAACTGAGGAAATAGGAAAAAAGGTAAGAACTGAGGAAGTAGGAAAAAGGTAAGAACTGAGGAAATAGGAAAAAAGTTAAGAACTGAGGAAGTAGGAAAAAAGGTAAGAACTGAGGAAATAGGAAAAAAGGTAAGAACTGAGGAAGTAGGAAAAAAGGTAAGAACTGAGGAAGTAGGGAAAAAGGTAAGAACTGAGGAAGTAGGAAAAAAGGTAAGAACTGAGGAAGTAGGAAAAAAGGTAAGAACTGAGGAAGTAGGGAAAAAGGTAAGAACTGAGGAAGTAGGAAAAAAGGTAAGAACTGAGGAAGTAGGAAAAAAGGTAAGAACTGAGGAAATAGGAAAAAAGGTAAGAACTGAGGAATAGGAAAAAGGTAGGAACTGAGGAAATAGGAAAAAAGTTAAGAACTGAGGAAGTAGGAAAAAAGGTAAGAACTGAGGAAATAGGAAAAAAGGTAAGAACTGAGGAAGTAGGAAAAAAGGTAAGAACTGAGGAAGTAGGGAAAAAGGTAAGAACTGAGGAAGTAAGAAAAAAGGTAAGAACTGAGGAAGTAGGAAAAAAGGTAAGAACTGAGGAAGTAAGAAAAAAGGTAAGAACTGAGGAAGTAGGAAAAAAGGTAAGAACTGAGGAAGTAGGAAAAAAGGTAAGAACTAAGGAAGTAGGAAAAAAGGTAAGAAGTAAGGAAGTAGGAAAAAAGGTAAGAACTGAGGAAGTAGGAAAAAATGTAAGAAGTAAGGAAGTAGGAAAAAAGGTAAGAACTGAGGAAGTAGGAAAAAAGGTAAGAACTAAGGAAGTAGGAAAAAAGGTAAGAAGTAAGGAAGTAGGAAAAAAGGTAAGAACTGAGGAAGCAGGAAAAAAGGTAAGAAGTAAGGAAGTAGGAAAAAAGATAAGAGCTAAGGAAGTAGTAAAAAGGTAAGAACTAAGGAAGTAGGAAAAAATTTAAGAACTGAGGAAGTAGGAAAAAACGTAAGAAGAAAGGAAGTAGGAAAAAAGGTAAGAACTAAGGAAGAAGAGAAAAGTAAAAACTAAGGAAGTAGAAAAAAGTCATAACTACGGAAGTAGAAAATGTAAAGATACTAATAAAACTAAGTAAGTAGAAAAAAGTAAGAAATAAGGAAGAGGAGAAAAGTTAGAAGTAATTAAGTAGAAACGAATGAGAATTAAGGCAGTAGAAAAAAGTAAGAACAAAGGAAGCAGAAAAAGAATAAGAATTACGAAAGTAGAAAAAGTAAGAATTAATGAAGTAGAAAAAGTAAGAATTAAGGAAGTAGAAAACAATCAGAACTTAGGAAGTAGAAAAAAGTAAGAACTAAGGAAGAAGAAAAAAATAAGAATTAAGGAAGTAGAAAAAAAGTAAAAATTAAGGAAGTAGACAAAAGTAAGAACTAAGCCAGTGTAATAAACACCCCCGGTCTAATAATCATTTCGAAAAGGACTTTCCAGGCGTACCTAGTGACATCGCCGAAATCGTAGGAAGGATCGAAGATATATAGGTCCCTTATGTTTTACTTAACACATTTTCAAAATAGCAATTAAATTTCTGGCATCTTTTAATCCATATTTATTGCCAAATCGCTGTTTTAAATCCTACTTACTGATTAAAGCTGAAGCTGTAAAACGTCTGCTGGGGAAATAAGACATACTTAATCATAATGTTATGGAAGCTATTCATGGGCTTAATAATGAAAATGGAATAATAGGGTATTTGCGAGCTTCAATAATAAATACAGTAACTCTGATATATGAAACGAAATTTTATCGATAATAAACATCCCGACTAAAACAAAGTAATCTTTTACGTCAATTTCAAAATATTATCAACAGATATCTTCAAGTCATTGTTTAAGATTGACTTTGGAAAGAGATTTCAGCAGACAAATGCTGACGATACACGATGTGCCTACAGCTGTGTGGGAGGAGATTTATGACGTACCTGATGCCTACCAGAGAGTGTTGTCAGCTTCTCGGGACAGGTAAACCATGCCGGCGCGCAGTAGGATGCTGTCACTACTGGGATAATACGGTACCTTACAAGCTATAAGGTAGGCAACGCTTACATATTGTTCTGTTAGCGTAACTACGGGGTGGCTCACCATGTAAACAAACTCATATTGTTATTGGTTTTGTTTTTGATATTTGTTTTTTTATTTAGTTTTTTTTACTTCCGTTGTTATTGTTTTTTTTCTATTTGCATCACTTTTGAGTGAGGATACTGCTTTAGCACATTATAATTTCTCTTTTTCCTGATATTGCTTTCTAATTCTGCATTTTTTGGGGTTGCTTATGTTTAATTGAAATATATAATAAGAAGTGCAGTCCTAATGCCCCATCACATATATTAATACATTCTAACAAGCTGTGTCATTAGATGTGAATATATCACTTCTGATAATGCCTAATGAGAACGTTTTTTTTACTCAATGCGAAGTGTTTTCACTGTCATTGCAACGACATACTAAGTTTGTATTTGCTGATCACTGTTAGTTTTTAACATAACCTTTCAAATTAAATCATTTATGTTATGAGATAACGGCAGCAAATGTGAACCTGTTTGAAAAGGCACATTGCCTTGTTGTTAATCAAAGCTATTAGAACATGGCGTACACGTTTATGTTCAAGTTGTGTTGCTTTTCAAAATGTAATAATTAAAAAGTATGAAGGTCTTTCTTGTTGAATGCCTTATACTAGTATGGCAGAATGTCGATTTTTTTACGAATGCGAAAGCCAAAATATTGAATATCTTTCAAAGATTTAAGCCCAATAATGAGCAAAATTGTTAATGCTGCTGTTTACCGAAATGAAAGTGCGTAATTTTTACAAAATATCGATATGATTTTTTTACATTGAAAAATGGCAATAATTTACCGTTATACGTTGTTCATCTGTTCGAACCACACCCAAAAGTTTTGTTACCATGTCTGTCGTTATCACTGCTAAATAGGAAAGATTAACCACTAACATTGCACCTTAGTAATTATTTAGCTCAATTGTCACTGAAAACACATCTGAACTCTTCCAATTCAAATGTTGAATTCGTTCATTATGAAAGTTCATGGATGGATGAATAATATTAACACGTCCTTTTTATTGTCCGAGTACTTACTTCACACCTGTTATTATTTGTTACTAAGTTTCCTTGTTATGTTTGATGATACAGGATCCGTGTGACGTATCCCGATAGTAGTACCCTATTGAGCAATGAATAGCTTACCGCCATGTTATAGGATGACATATGTGTTAATGTATACTTGATCGATTTCGGACAGGGATCATTTTGGTCAGAACAGCGCAATATCAGCTAGGATAATGAATAACATCAATCTCATAGCTGTGAATATTTTATACACGGCCAATCTAGGAAGGTCAATATATGTTCCACTACATCCACGGCGAGTAACGGACAGACAAACGTGATCAGACCTCTGTAACACAGACATATTTAACCCCCGAAACCATGATAGTCGTGTGCTTATGATCTTATTGGTAAACACAATGGCTAAACAAACAATAGCTTTTGTTACGTAAGGCTAGTCGTGTGCTTATGATCTTATTGGTAAACACAATGGCTAAACAAACAATAGCTTTTGTTACGTAAGGCTAGTCGTGTGTTGTGATCTTAATGGTAAACACAATGACTAAACAAACAATAGCTCATTTGGATAATTAAACTTACTATCATTGTAAACAAATAATTATCTAAACCACGAAATGTTAATTTGGTAACTTATTCTAATCTGTAACAATTAAATACGATTTGATAATGTAGTCTACTTTATATTATAATGTTGTTATTATAAACTGCTCAAAGTGTAGACAATTTACATGCAAACATTTCAAATATGTTTTATAAGCAAAGTGCATCACATACAGTACTGGGGGCATCACTGTATCTCAGAACTCTGTCGAACCTTCATTAAATAGTTATGTAGGCAATGTTGCGACAAATTGGATTTGTATTTATTGATGATTTTTGTGTATAGCTACGTTGATATTTTTTTCTATATTAGGCTTTACAGTTTATATCCTAACGAAGATTATAAGACTCTTTCTAATGCGTGTATGTAGGATAGGGATATTCCACCCGAGGGGTCACAAAATGTGGTGAAACCCGAGGCTTGCCGAGGGTTTTACCACATTTTGTGATCCCGAGGGTGAAATATCTCTATCCTACATACACACATAATGAAAGATTCTTTTTCTCTCATATCAACTACCCAAATAAGTTCAAAAACCATGAAAATACGTTTTCACTGGCTACCATTTTGAAAATTTCAACTTTTTCCTTGGGCTTTTTTGACGAAAACGAATTAGACAGCGAGATTAAGCATACCCTATATTTGCAAACAAACTTTGCTCATAAAATTTAATCTCACCTTTCTGGCGTTTATGGTTAACATTTTGTGAAAGGTTTCAATTTCATCACGCCGTCGTTTTCGCTTTCCGGCATCAGAGTTTACCGTATTCGTGACGTCACGTAATTTTTGAGCCATTGTGACGTCACGTCGCTTGATATGCTATGTAGGATAGATTTTTCTCTCATATCTCGCCATGTTGGATAGAGTTTACCCATGTAAGAAAGCTATGTAAGAAAAATCTATCTTACATAGCATTTCACGCGACGTGACGTCACAATGGCTCAACAATGACGTGACGTCACGAATACGGTAAACTCTGATGCCGGAAAGAGAAAACGACGGCATGATAAAATTAAAACCCTTCACAAAATTTTAACCATAAACACCAGGAAGAGGAGATTGATTAGTCTGCGCAAACTTCGTTTGCAAATACAGGGTATGCTTAAACTCGCTGTCTTATTCGTTTTCGTCAAAAAAGCTCAAGGAAAAAGTTAAAAATTTCAAAATGGTAGCCTGTTTTAACATATTTTCATGGTTTTTGAGCTTATTCGGGTAGTTGATATGAGAGAAAAAGACTCTTTCATTATGCGTGTATGTAGGATAGGGATATTCCACCCTCGGGATCACAAAATGTGGTAAAACCCTCGGCAAGCCTCGGGTTTCACCACATTTTGTGACCCCTCGGGTGGAATATCCCTATCCTACATACACGCATATGAAAGAGTCTTATATTCTTACATAGCTTTCTTACATGGGCAAACTCTATCCAACATGGCGAGATATGAGGGAAATATGTTTATACAGCAATACACATGTTTGTTTGAAGCTGGTGTACTAGCAATTCATAGGAAATCTGTTTGACCACGATATGTCAATGTTTTTGATTTATAGGTACATGTAATGTGGTAAATAAAATAATATTGTTTTCTTGAGAGTCTTCGGATGATATATTAAAAAAGCGGAATTTCTTACTATTCTAATTTATCATTTATAAAAAGGGTAGTAAAGTTGAATACATAACAAGTGTCTTAAAAATATAGGCTGTATTTTGGCGAGGAATAGAAAGAAAAAGTGGCAGGCCTGCAGGGGAAAATATTAGAGAATACCACAGCGTCAACAAAACCAAAATCCGAATTAAAAAAACCCCTATAAAACTAGAGCAAAATATGAACAAAAGAAAGATTAACATGGAGACCCTCGTAAAAGTAGAACAGAATTTCTCTCATATCTCGCCATGTTGGATAGAGTTTGCCCATGTAAGAAAGCTATGTAAGAAAAATCTATTTACATAGCATTTCACGCGACGTGACGTCACAATGGCTCAACAATGACGAGACGTTACGAATACGGTAAACTCTGATGATGGAAAGAGAAAACGACGGCGTGATAAAATTAAAACTTTTCACAAAATTTTAACCATAAACACCAGGAAGAGGAGATTGATTAGTCTGCGCAAACTTCGTTTGCAAATACAGGGTATGCTTAAACTCGCTGTCTAATTCGTTTTCGTCAAAAAAGCTCAAGGAAAAAGTTGAAATTTCAAAATGGTAGCCTGTTTAAACATATTTTCATGGTTTTTGAGCTTATTCGGGCAGTTGATATGAGAGAAAAAGACTCTTTCATTATGTGTGTATGTAGGATAGGGATATTCCACCCTCGGGATCATAAAATGTGGTATAACCCTCGGCAAGCCTCGGGTTTCACCACATTTTGTGACCCCTCGGGTGGAATATCCCTATCCTACATACACGCATATGAAAGAGTCTTATAATATAAGACCAGGTGTTCCGGGGAGTCAATTTTGTCTTTCGGTGCCGAACCATATAGCTTATTTATCCAACAACAACCAACGCAATAAGACAGAACAACGTTCCGGATATGTTTCCGGGCTCATACGAAATGTCGAAACGACAAGTGGCGTACGTCTTTAGGTATTTTACGAGAAAAAAATCTAATTCCCAACATTTTCAGCTAAACTTACGATTATCATTATTTTATTCTATTAAGTGTTACGTACACTTAACATAGGTTTACAACATGGAAAACAATACGACTTGATTTTGATGTAGGTTGGTCAAAGCGCGGGTCATTAAAATTAGTTCCTTGAATTCAGCAAAATACAAATACAGCAAACAAAGGCAGCGTCAGTTGTAGGATAAAATTCTGTACACACTTACTGACAGATTTACGGAAACGAACACATGTCAAAACAAGCAATCTACGTTTAAGAAATATGCAAAGATATATTAAATCCAACGGAAAGTAAAGTTTAAATAACATCGAATTACGCTTTCGATTGTTTTTTTTACAATTTTTTTTGTTATTCTTTATATCCATATCTATTCAAACACACTGACAGGTCATATCTGAGACCAAAGTTAGACGATGGAATCAAGATGCGGAACGACCGTTTACAAGAGCTTAATATACATTGGAATCAATAAGATATCTATTTTATATTGTAGAAAGTCATTTATGGTATCTGGTACTCCTAACATCATAAAGGATCACTTCAAAGACATTTTAGTCGTTTGAAGCTGTGATGAACATCCATAACTGCCCTACAGTTGAAGCTTTTAAACCTGAACGTGATATGGAACAGCGAGTAACCCGATGACGTGTCTCTGTCAGGAGTGTCAGATCAATTACAAATAATTTACTAATCAACAAGTAATGATAATCGATTTTTGTAAAAACAGACTGACAGAAAGTCAATGAAATATGTGTCATACTCGGTAACATTCTGTGATTGGGAATATACGTATGTGTCGCCGCTCGTAAAGTAGAATATTTGCACGTGGTGATCCTAACATGCACGACATCCAGGTGCGTTCTCACATGATAATTAATTATATTCAAATAAACCATTAACAGACTAGACAGCAGCTCCCCCGCAGAATGGTATTTCCGGTTCCTCTAAACATCTGCTTGGAGCTATGTTAACGTAACCTTCTATTTCAAATCAGCAAGATGATAGCTGATTTTTAAATGTGTTTGGTTGAAATATTTGTCTTTTATACGACACAATCCATTTCTTTAATGCCTTTTTGGTCTTCCTTGCTTCGCGGCTTTTCGATACGAGTCTATGCCTGGTAGAAGTATGTCGGTGATAGATATAGGTCACAAATATCAATTATACCAATGCGCAATTGATATTCCATACGGTATATAAACATCACTGTGAGACATGACGACAGGCAAGATATGTCGAATTTATGAACTAGTATCTCTTCCTTCAAACAATGTTTTATGTCACGAACTCACTTATGCCTGGGGATCATAATTTCGATGGACTCCTTGACAAATCAGCAGCTTTAGGCGCTCGTAATGTTGACCTCAGTTATATTCTGAAGCAAATGCTGTTACGTTAAATACCAATGAATCATTACAAAACATTTCATCTGTTGACTTGATGTATAAAGTAAGTTTTCCTTTCCTCATTTTTGTAGCCTATTTTGCGGCTTTAATATCGCGCAGCCGGATCAGTTTATTGGGCTTATGATGTGGTCTAACGGCCGTCATCCATCCATCATATCCGTTACTGGTCAAAACCAGCATGCAATAACAACTTCGTTTTTCAAAACTAATTAAGATATTAACACTAGAATCGTTCGAAATAATGTTTATTTAGGTCATTACATAATTGTTTGTATTATCAAATAGGACTTGCATATATTAATCACAATATGGCGTTTTCCTGATTATTCCACGCATTTCAGTTGATTTGTATACATGTATTTCACTTTTAAACGAAATCAAGTCTTGTCCTTGTTTATCGGCGGTGAAGCACAGCCGGAAGTGCAAACTATCCTCCATCACATGACAGCCGCAACAATCACCCCGTCGCGTGCTTTTGACGTGACGTAGGCCGCTGGCGGTGACAAGGTCACGGACATTGACTGTTTTGTAATTAATCCGAGACTGGGAGATAATTGAAGTTTTTCGATGACTTGTACTGGTGAAAACTCCGTCTGATTAATGCTAGCCCGTTAGAAATGTTTTTGTTTATCCTTTAGAAAAGATGACTGTTTCTTCGGTTTTTTTTGTATAATTATTACGAACTACTCGTAGAATTCGAAGCATTTTGTGCATGTAACATATATAATGCAACATAAGATTTCTAATGAAATAAACATTATGCTTTGTTCGAAGAAATAGTTAATAAATCAATTCTTTTGTGACCTTAATTGTTACTGCAAACAAGCTATACTACATTAAAAAAATGTATTTCCATAAAGTACGAAAGTTCAAGAGATAAATTACGAGAAAAATTGTTCGCTTTTCATGTTTACCATCGATATCATCGTTTTTTCACTGCATATTGGTCTGACATTTTATCAAGCAGACACGCAACTGGTAGAAGAAAGAAGATATTTAACCACTCACTGACAAAGCGCGATCACAAACGATAATCACAGGAAAAACAATCCAACAATTATCAGTTACGATTTTCAATGTAATAGGGAACATTTGAACAAATACCATTTAAGATTTATAATAAAATGGGGAACAATCCAACAATTACCATTTCAGATTTACAATGAAATGGGGAACAATCCAACAATTACCATTTAAGATTTACAATGAAATGGGGAACAATCCAACAATTACCATTTAAGATTTACAATGAAATGGGGAACAATCCAACAAATACCATTTAGGATTTACAATGTAACACGGTGTATCCACTTGTTTCTTTATCAAGGTCAATTGTTAATGTTTGTGTAAAAAATGTCAGATAAGGATGTCATGGTGAAAATATGAATTAATGTATAGCTTTCATGACTTTCTATCTAAAACATGTCCAAGATATATAAAATTTCACGAATACGGTACACTAATATGGTTAACAGCAAAATATTAGCTGCAGATGTATTGCAGTGTCATCGATTGGACGCATGACGTTTGCTCTTCCGGAGTGCCTGTTCTTGTTCTCTTGCGGTTTTTAAATAGTTTCCGTGTGGGTTTTTCCTTTGTTCATTTGTTGCCTCTGGTTAGGTTTCTTTTGGTTCGGATTGTTTTTTTATGACGCTTCATTATTCTTTGATATGTCTTAACGACACAGGGATTCAAGAGAAGTAAGTTGATGAAAACTTTGAGAAGTCGTCATCTTGGTATCATACAGAGATACTCCGTATGTGATGAAGGTGGACGATTTTTATATGCTCAATGATATGCCTATACTTGTTGACACTTCGGTATTCTCTATATCTACTCCTGGATTGGGATTGTTCTGTCTATTTAAGACAGAAGCGATACACGTTATTTTTCCTTTTATTAGAAAGGCAGCTCACATGTACTAGTTTTCTGAAAAATGCCATTACCGCAATTCTAGTGTCAGTAGGGTAGCGTCATCACTTGTAATGTCGGTAGGGTAGCGCCATCACTTGTTGTAGTGTCAGAAGGGTATCGTCATCACTTGTTCTGTCAGTAGTGTAGCGCCATCACTTATGGTAGTGTTAAGGTAGCGTCATCACTACCTGTCTCATGTTAAATGCCTCATTGATTTTTGCGCAATAATTTTATTCAAATTTTATTTACAGTCAGATAGTGAGCTGTCTTCCCTTTATAGGTAAATGTAGATGGCTCAGGCGAATTTGTGAAATCAACTATTTAAAATCAAATTTTCATTGATGTTAGATAAAATACACCAGCAACGAGCAAAATAATGATACAATTTGATTCGAAAATATGAAGGTTTGAACATTTGGCAAGGAAAAACTCTTACAGATTTTTAAAAGGAACGTTTTGTTTAAACGCAAAAAAAAAATAAGAATGGAGTGAAATTTTGAAACATTTTGTCAGATGGTTATTTCTGATCTATGTTTTGATAACCTAATGTTGTCAGAAGTTGGAAACAATAAAACTAAATATATTGGATTGTGCTAACATGCAAGGAGTAACCAAGAACGTTAACTATATGCTTATGACATTGGCTCCAATATTAATTTAGTTATCAAAGGATGACACTATGTATTTTATTGTCTTCATCGACATACACGTGTAGCTTTAAGACTTCTTGCTTTAAGTTTAACGGTAGCTACAGTGTTTCCATGGATTACTATCCTGTACAAGGCTATGTTTAGCTGTGTATACGATCCCACACCGTTACTTCTGGATGGTGTGGGAGGAGCGGGAATGTCTTCCTTATTTGCTTGATGTTTGGGGCTCCTTGGGGAGGGCTTAACTATGTTTGTCAGGGGAAGTTATCTGCTAAGGCGTCGTGTAATTGATGTTAATTCTCAGCCTCGTGTGCCCGAGTTCGTTTGCTAGGATAGAAACCTCAACCTAAGCAGACGTCGTAAGGTAATCAGACGGACAATTACACATGCTTTTCTTACAGTTTCTGCTCTAGCAGTAAAAATCATTGATACAACGTCACACATCATATCGTATATTTCTCACCTTTTACGCTTTAATGTCTACCGATTTCATTCACGGATTTAATTTTAAAAGCTTTCTTAAAATAAAAGGTATGAGTCATATGGTTTATCCCTCGGAAAGGTTTATTTTCTACTTCAAATGTTTTAAAAATGTTTGAAAACCGAGAAATGCGGTTGTATAGCGGCTTAATAGTCGAAATTAAACCATTACGATACCCATAGACGTTTTAACTGAAATACATTATATATGCATTAAGACTCTTTGAGGAATGTTATTGTCGAGCATAAAATGAATGACGTCACAACAGAACAATCAATCCAGCAAACAATGAGGAAGGAAAACAAATCTTACAAAAGCGAATCTTCGGAAAGAGATTTAACAAATGTCATGATCAAACAAAATACGTGTTTTAAAATTTTTCAACTGCAGTAAACCCTTCAAAACAATTATCATTTCATAATATACGTTTTAGAGATATAGATTTTTTTATACTTTTTTTTTCTCTAAGACCAAGGAAAAGCGAAAGGCGAAAATAGGACTCTAAGGGAGAGAAACGTTTTAGAGATAAAGTACTTACAGATTTTTTATTCTTTTTTTTTCTCTAAGACCAAAGAAAAGCGAGAGGCGAAAATAGGACTCTAAGGGAGGGAAATGTTTCATCGATGAGTCCTACAAGGTCTAATCAGGTGCAGTGTTTTTCTGCTTTGATATATTGTATCGACCACTAAAATCTATAGTCGCAATCACATGTGTGTGTCCCACATTCTTCTTTCTGCTTCATTGGTGACACCCGCCATGTAAATCTTGATCTCATCCAAGTAAATATCAAATCCTCAACAAACTGTGCCCCACTCTTAGCTGACTTGTTTTTGTTTTCATACGAGGCTGAATTTGTGGAGGAGCTCATCAGGACAGGTAACAAAAACCTTGCCAAATCTTTTAATTTCACTTTCAGATATATCGACGATGTGTTGTCTATAAACAACAAGAAGTTTGCTGACCACGTCGATCGTATATACCCTTCTGAACTTGAAATAAAGGACACAACAGACTCTTCTACATCAGCTGCTTACCTCGATCTCTACTTAAACTACGACCAACATCGACAGCTTACTACTAAGCTATACGATAAACGTGATGATTTCAATTTTCCGATCGTAAACTTTCCATTTCTTGATAGTAACATCCCTGCTTCTCCAACCTATGGTGTTTACATGTCGCAGTTGATTCGGTATTCCAGGGCTTGCTCTAAATATCGGGATTTTCGTGATCGATGTCGACTGCTGACAAACAAACTAACAACACAAGGATTCGAGAGATGCAGGTTGATCAGTACTATGGGCAAGTTTTATGGTCGCCATCTTTGTCTCATTCAGAAATATTCTGTATCTTTAAGTGCTATGAAGATGGACGTTTTTGAGTATGCTCATTAGTGTGTTTACTTGTTGTGATTGACAATGATACTCGGTTCTCATTTTGAGAACTTGATGTTTACTTGGATGTGACAAAAGATTTACATGGCGGGTGTCGTCGATAAAGCAGAAGACGCTTACTCTTCCGGAACACCTGGTCTTAGTCTCTTGTACTTTTGCAAGGGTCTCCATGTAAATCTTTCCTTTGTTCATATTTTGCCCCTGGTTTAATCGATTTTGAGTTTGGATTATGATTATGTTGACGCTTCGGTATTCTCTTATTTTATTCCTCAAAATGAGAACCGAGTCATCCTTGTCAATTACAACAAGTAAGCACACTCGTGAGTGTATTAAAAACGTCCATCTTCATATCACACAAAAATACAGAATATTTCTCGATGAAATAAAGATGGCTACTATAAAACTTGTCCATAGTCTTCATCAACCTACATCTCTCGAATTCCTGTGCCGTAAGTTTGCTCGTCAGCAGTTGACATCTATCACGAAAAACTTGTTTTTGAATGGATTCATTAGGGTGCTTACTCCTTGTGTTTAATATTGATGTCTCGGTTCTCACGTTGAGAACTTGCCGTTTACTTGAATGTGACCACCCTTGACATGGCGGGTGTCGTCTATGAAGCAGAAGACGTTTACTCTTCCCGAACACTTCCCGTTTACTGCTAAGGGAATGGGTTTGTAGTCCCTGGTGGCTATATTATAGACGAAGGTTAATGTAGACAGATATTTCAGAACTAAAATAGTTATACAATCGAAATAGTCATTAAATATCTTGTTATTTCCAGGCAAACATAATAAGTTGAACAAGAAACGAGGACATTTTATTCCATTGAATTTTAGCAATTTTATCAAAAGTGTAACCGAATTCAATTCTCATGCTTTCATCAAAGTTATCTCTAATGTAGTTTACATACCATGAGAACACCAAACATGTTTTATCTGTGTATCACGAAAAAAAAGAGAAAACCGAAGCGCCAACAACACCATAATAGAAACTCAATATCGATTAAACAAGAGGCAAACTTTGAAAAAGGAAGATTGTAAAAGTACAAGAGAATAAGACCATGTTCCGAAAGAGAAAGCGTCTTCTACTTCATCGACGGCATACGCGATGTAAATCTTTGTCCCATCATAGTAAATGACAAGTCCTCAAAGTGAGAACCGAGTCATTATTCTCAATCACAAAAAGTAAGCACACTAATGGGCATATTCAAAAACGCCCACCTTTATACCATACAAGGATACACAAATATTTGGCGACATTAAAACTTACTCATATTTTTTTGTCATCAGCCGACATATAACACGAAAATATCGATATTTAGAGCAAGCTCTTGAATAACGAATACACTTCGACATGTAAACATGATAGATTGGAGAAGCAGGGATGTTACTACAAAGAAAGGTGCAGTGTACAATCGAAATATTGAAATCGTCACTTGTATCGCATGGCTTATTAATTAACTGTTTATGTTGATCATAGTAAAAGTTACGATCGAGGTAAGTGACTGATGTAAAATGTCCTGTTGTGTCCTCTGTTTGAAGTTCAGAAGGGTATACACGATCGACATCAAACGCCTCGCTATTTATGAACATTGCATCGTCGATATATCTGAAAGCGAAATTGAAAAATAATTGACAAGGTTTTTGTTACCTGTCCTAATTAGCTCTTCCACAAATTCAGGCTTGTATGTAAACAAAAACAAGTCAGCTATGAGTCGGGCACAGTTTGTTCATATGAGAATGCCAACGCTTTGCTGGAAAATGTTTCCTCCAAGCTCAACGAACATGTTGTCAACCAGGAATTTAATCATTCATACTGTATCCTCCTCAGTGTATTTCATCTTAGCTTTTGTTAAGTTTCTCACAAAACAAAGGAAACTAAAAACCATATATATATGTATCGTCGTCCAATAAGTATATCAAGTTTTAATTATTGGATAAGCCATAACTGTGTAAAGATACATGATTGATACAGAAGCTTTATTATTCAATTTCATACATTATAAACAGTAGAGCCAGCAATGAGTATCGACGTATCCTTGAAAACACCGACTGACCGATGATAAAGAAGTGAGGCCAAGTATGGCTCCCCTATCACCTTACCACACATCAAACAATTACGGACACCTGTACGACTGTACTGATTGGCCCAATTATCCACTGATTGCTACACCTACACGTCCCCAGGTAGTCGTTACTAGGATCCCGTGTATGTACTTACCCCTAGTTTACAGCCAGCACCGAGTGACAGTGCTCGCTTTATTCACGGTGTTATTGGATCTGTAGCGGATGTGACTACTGCCTTTGTCGTTATAGGATACGGCTCATGTTTACCAAACCTAAAAAAACCTTGTATCTGTTGTTTTGTTTAAATTAAACAGAAGTAGCATGAGTTTTTGTATCTAAATTTTTCAAATATTTTAACTATTGGAATTTTAGGTAAAATATTATGGAAACCATTATGCCCAATTCTTTTATTTTTATGGAATATGGTTTCTAGGAACGTTATGTATTCTTTTCAATAAAAGGACGCTGTTTTTATCTGAGGTATTGTTGTAAATGTCGTGTACTTTTTGCAACATATTATCATTATTGCGCTTTCTCCATTTCTTCTTCAAATTTGTTTTTATTCATCAATATGGATGGTTAGTATAAGCGTCCTCACATTGTGTTGTTTTATTGACTTAAAGACACACAATACAACATGCAGGCGTACAATTAGGAATCGAGGTCACGAACGAGGTATTTTCAAGGTTCTTAGCCCGAATACTACCCGTATACCTACATAAGGCTGTGTATGTTTCGTTCATGTTTTACCTAGAATAAGTTGATTTCATTAAATTTTCCGAGAACATATTTGATTTGGAAAGAGCAGAAAACACAATAGAACGAATGTACCCGGCATGATTCCTTGAAAAATGTTTATTTCCCGAGGCGGTGTAAGATACCAACCTTGTTTTCGTAGTTTTTTCCCGTCAACCAATTTAATGGCAGCCAATATGATATCGAAATGACGTATTGTTTCTAAATACCAGATAATATTACTGAGCGTTCAGTGTGGGAGTAATTTCTCATTCAACACCCATATCCTGTAAGCTGACTATAAGTCGCTTGAGTATTAAAAAAAGACAATTTATTTACCAGCAAAGGTATGTGATAGTTATTTTTCTTGATGATGTTCATAGTCTTGGCACCACAGGTTAAAAAATGGATAGTCTTGCTGTTGATGACTTGTTAAGCCCTTAAGTCATTATATAAAATTATTTTGATATAAAATGATATAAAAAGCATCACTGAAGAGTCCTAGGAGGACGAAACAGCTGTATGGTGCAGTTTAATTGATTTTCCGGAATACTGTATCTATTACTAAATTTGAAATATGCAGCTTATATGTGTGTTACATCATCTTTGAGAACAAGCAATGTATAGCACATTTCTTTGTAATGATGTAAGGGAAGCCTCGTGACTCTTTATGTTCTAGATACCCTAGTCTTAAAGAAATCATCTACTATATATTAAACTATTGATTTGTAATGCTACTGAAGATACATTCTCCTCTTGTTTTAAAGAATAAAAAACGTTCCCATACCTTGTTTTTAATGTTAAATATATGATCTTAGAACGAATGACCCAACCTTCAGCATGTTCATGGTCTTCCTCTCCATATTGCTACGGTCCAGCTGGACACCTAGTAATCCGTCGTCTGGTCTTCACTCAGCATACATGTTTACTTCCTAATCAAAATCTACATATTCGTTCAGCATTCGTGTTTACTTCCTAATCAAAATCTACATATTCGTTCAGCATTCGTGTTTACTTCCTAATCAAAATCTACATATTCGTTCAGCATTCGTGTTTACTTCCTAATCAAAATCTACATATTCGTTCAGCATTCGTGTTTACTTCCTAATCAAAATCTACATATTCGTTCAGCATTCGTGTTTACTTCCTAATCAAAATCTACATATTCGTTCAGCATTCGTGTTTGATTCGGGTGTCATCGTGTAACATTCTGTAGACATCTTAATTGATTCGGCTAGAAAAATGTTGGCCAAGTTCGTGGCGATCTTCGCCTGAAATTCAAATTTTTATATCGGGACAGTGTGACGCCAGCATCGAGCGTCTTCGGCTTTATCAACGACATCCGCCATGCAAATCTGGGTCACACTAAAGTAAATGTCACGTCCTCAAAGTGAGAATTTTCAATCCAGTTGACATACTTGACATCATACAATGATAGATAATAAATGGGACCAAGATCGCGACCATAAAACTCATAGTCTTGATCCAAATGTAAACGTCATAGGTTAGAGAGAGGCGCACACGTTGCTATTAAGAAACAGGAAGTTCACAATCGGAAAATATAATGTTCACGTTTATGTTACAGCTTATTAGCAAACTGCCCATGTTGATGATAGTAGGAGTAAAGATTGAGTTAAGCAGCTGATGCAGAAAGTCTGCTGTGTTTGACCTCAGGTTCAGAAGGATATTTACGGTCAACTGATCTGCAAACTTATTGTTATTTGACACATCTTCGATATATATGAAAGTTGAAAGATTTGGTAAGTGTTTTGTTATCTGTTCTGCTAATCTGTAACTAAAGCCTAATTGAAAACGAAAGCAAGTTGAGCTAAGAGCGAGACACATTTTATTCTCATAGAAACACCAATAATTTACTGGGAAATCTTTCCTACAAACTCAATAAATATATTGTTAACCAGGAATTCAATCATTTGTATTTTATCCCAACATTTGTTGTGCCTTTTACAAAGTATGTTCCAATATAGCTCACAACTGTTGGTGAACAGGGCGGAAAAGTTATGTTTTGCTAGACAAATGTTGGATCAACATGGACAGCGTAATCCTTAATTGTACTATACATTTAACGATTTCAATTTTCCGACCGTGAACTTTCTCTTTCTTAATAGTCACTACGCCGCTTAAGGTGTTTACATGTCCCAACATATGAACAAAGGTGATATCAACACGACGACACGAAGTACAAGAGTACGTGTTCTTGATTAGTAAGCGTCTTTGCTTCATCGGCACGACATTCGTCATGTTAATCTTGGTCACATCCAAGTTAATGTCATTTTCTCAAAATGAGAACTGAGACAGCATTCTTAATCACAGCAAGCAGGTATACAATAAGCATATTAAAAACGCCCAGATGCATAAAACTTAAGACACAGTGTTACGAAACGTGATGGCATATAAAACCTGACGAAGACATACAAATCAAACAGAATTGTCACGACGTAACATTTAATCGGGTACAAGTGGCTTTAATTATATTTAAGAAAGTATCATTGTGAAAATTAGTTCATATCGTACATGCACACACCAAGACTTGGGTTCGTATTTAATACAAACATCCCGACATGGGAAATAAGGAGCAGAAATGAAACTAGTGAGACGAGCCGGAATATCGAATAATTACAGACACTTACTGGTATCCCGGACGAGCCTCCATTTTATTACGAAACGTGATGGCATATAAAACCTGACGTAGGCATACAAATCAAACAGATTCATCACGACGTAACGTTTAATCGGGTACCAGGGACTGTGATTATATTTAACAAATCATCATTGTGATAATTAGTACATTTCATACATACAAACATCCCGACATGGGAAATAAACAGTATTTTACAACATAGAGCATAAATGAAACTAGTGAAACGAGCTGGGCGCGAACCCGAGACCTCTAGGTTATGGAGCCAGGACGTTATCACCAGGTCAAATGGCCTGAACCAGTTGACCTGGTTTGTGATTTCTTGATATTGTTATGCAAGGTAGCGTTTCCACGTAACAACAAAGATTCGAGAGATGCAGGTTGAATAGATGGTAGGCAAATGCTATAATCGCAGCCTTGGTCTCATTGAGAAAACATTTTGTATCTTTGTATTATAGTAAAGTGGATGTTTCTGATTATAATTATTAGTATGCCATGTTAGTATGTTAGAAATACCTCAGTTCTCACTTTGAGGACAAGATATTTACTTGAATTTTACTTTCAATGGTCTCTGTGTAAATTTTCCTTTGTTATATAGTTATATTGTTTAATCAACTTTGAGTTTGGTTTATGCTTTTGGTGACGCTTCTGTATTCCGTTATATTTTGTTAATATAAAACAATCCCGTAAAACTTTTTTTTGTAATTGTTTATTTTTCAAAACTTGTTTCGACAAAGTATACATACAGGTTAAAATATCACATATCCTTATATTCATGCATGGATATCATTAGACTATCATCATCACAATAGCAAGTATGGCCAACTTGCAGTCATCATCATCATCATCATCATCATCATCATCATCATTGCAACATCATCATAAGTGTACGTACATATCCTTACACATGTCTTACACATATGCCACACATAAGTATACATACCCACATCCACCCACACACATGTACACACCCACACACAGACCCATCCACACACACCGAGAAGTTCAATCAAAGATTTTGAAAGAAAAACCTTTGGAAAAAATTTAGAGAGACAGAGGGGGAGAGAGAGAGAGAGAAGAGGCACAATAACGAAGCAATTTTGTACAGGGAAAGACAATACTTAGTTAAAAGAGAGTCAGCAAGTGGAGTCAAGGTCTTGGTAATAAAGTAAAGATAAATAATAAACTCATTAATACTACAAATTACAATATTATCAATGTTGATACTACAAATTACAGTATCATCGATCAATCCCATAAAACTAAGGGTATGGTTGGAACGTTTGTTTCTTTTCAACTAGTTTGTCATCGTAAAGTCCGGGCGCTCATTATCAATAACCCTCAGGTATTCTTTAAACGTGTTCAAACTTCTTCTCGGGATACTAATATTTGATTGATGACAGCTTTTTCACATATTGTGGTCGACAATTGAAAACTAATCTAATCTAAAAACGAAACTAAAAACAATACAAATGAAGTCAGTTCAAGCCGTTTGTTGAAATAAGTATCAATAAGAATGTGATGACCATTAAATTTATCAATAGTGTTATCTTTTACATTTCCATTGATTCTGAACTGCCATATTCCTGTGACAATACGATTAAACATTATAACGCCATTGTTAGAATTCGAAACAGTTTCCAAAGACGGAACTGCGAATGCTCTAATGCAGGACTTCACACTGTTGCGACATGAAAGCGCTATACGGAATGAAAGAAGAAACATTAACTTCAACATACAGCATATCTATGTTTGTCAATCAATTATGTAATTCAAAAGTCTGATGCAAAGTCAGAAATTCTCCTCAAAAAGTTGCGCGACGCGCTATACATATAATGAGGAGGAAAGTAGCTACGCGGTCAATATATCAAGGCGACAATCATAGTCTAACTCCAGTACCTGTAGCACGACACACAATTACCGTGGGCCGTAACTTCTGTATAAATAACGTATAACGCTACTATCAAATAACTCTCAAAGAATATCTCACAATCAGCAGTGTCCAGGCATAGTTGCTGAAGTAGGTGTTGAATGATTATGAGAAGATATAATCACTGCGATAAATACCTGGCATCATATTTCCGTTGATTCTAAAGAACCAATGACCAGTTCTATTTCATTACAGGTCCGGCTGGAATAGAAACGGATTCGCCAACGCAGGAAAGCGTGTATATAACCGTACCCCGCTCTACGATTGTGATAATACCCACACAAAGACCTGTGTATCGAACATGTTGTTAACGACACACGACCGTTAGCAGGGTGCTGCTGGGGATATTAGCTTATAATTAGCCATAACAAGGAAAAGCCCGTTACAGTGGATATATAACGGCAGTGGTGACGTACCGACAAGGATATATATGTATACGTTTGGCGGAAACAGCACACAAACATAGTAAGCTATTTCATATTTTATCTTATTTTCTAAACTTTCAAAAATATTTATTTTAAACAAAATGAAAAGAGATTGGATCAGTTTTAAATCGTAATTTCAGCCATAAGTGTCCTGCTAACCTGTTCATTAACAATAAACAAACTTTCGACAAGTATGTTTATTGAAATCGATGTGTTGTCTGATAATGCGATTTGATGCCTTGTGAAGAGCTTTTAATATATCTTCTTTTAAAGCATCGTCTACTTCATCAGTATTCATCAATGATACAGTATATATGTTAGTTATAACACGATTACAAGATAACCCCAGTTCTGAGCTGAGATTAATACAAGCCTTTGATCATGTGTGTACAAAACATGATTAAAAATACAACAAGCATATTGTATTATAATGTTCCATGCGGTATTTTCCGAGTAAGCAATTTCCACGACGAACAACGTCCTTTGATCATTAGAATCAACCTTTGTGATATGTAATAGTGTAGTATATAACAGCACTGTAGTGAGACTAGTCCGTAGTTATACACGATTGTTTTGTACGTAACACTGATTACAGTGTTAGTAATAGTTATAACTATTTGTTAGTATTAAAATGAATATGTTTCTTTGAAGTTGGTACATGGTTACAATAAGGAATATTAGTCATGTATTAATTAATTGATAAAATATGTTATGATTATTGTTAAAATATGGCTTGTCAATTGGTAATTACTTTAGTAATTAATTACACCACATGCTATGATGACTGGACAATTACTCCACTGGAACTGTTCATAAACAATGTTTTAATGTTGTTATACAGTATAAAGCTCTCCCGTCGTTAACGGTTTAGGCACCAATGTTAACGTCCTTGCTACAAGGACGAAACAGCTGTAGGTCGTAGTTTAATTCATTATTTGTCTCTAAATCTTAATCGAAATGATCAGGGTACTATTCTCGTGTGTTTGTTTTGTACATTCCTAAATTAGCCAGTCATACTGTTTAATATGAGAAGCATTTTATAATACTTTCTGATTTTTCTTACTAAACAACTCATTGGCATCTAATTACATCTGAAGTTCTCCTGATACAAATTTCATTTCGAAGGCCAGTAGTAGTTTGTCTATTATTCACTTGTGTACATTCATTTTGTGAACGTCTTTGAATTTCTTTGGCTATTGAAACGGCATAAAACTTTTTCAATTGTTTAAAAATGTCAAAATGAGAGTAGTATCTCAACTTTTAAAGTAGCGATTCGTTAACGCGCGTTGTTTAAGTATTTTATTGTAGAAGTATACCCGGTTCATTATCAAAACATTCATTGTGAATTGCTCACTGTGGAGTTCTCTTAGCAAAGATAAATTTTAAGCTTATATTAAAGAGGATTTAATAGTCTTCGGCACATTTCTATTGCCGACTGGGAAAATGCAATACAAAATTACACTTAAATGATACGGATTTGCTAAATACCATAAATACAATATGATGTTTGACATAATTGTAGGATTCGGTAATGATAATACTCACTGTAACACTGCCATCAATTACCGAAGTTCACTGTCATAAATAAAACAGTTTTGCATTGAGTAGGTTTTCACAAACGGATAACTTTTATAAATGTTTCATAACTTTTCATTCCCACTTTAAAGCTAAATCTACATGTGAAACGATTTTATCACTGTTATGTTATAACAAACATCTCGACGTTATAACGAAATATTTTAAGTGCGAAAAGGTGACATTGTTGAAAGCATAAAACCTTATATAGAAGCCATAGTTCCTCGTCGCCCAACAGTTTAGGTTTATCTTATTTCTTACTTCCGGTTCCGCCTGTGAGATGTTCGTATAGGTGTTTGTTACGCATCCTTATTAAAACGACAAATAATCTTATTCACCTAAGATTGTGGTTTCCTGAATCAATCAAATGAATCCTTTTGAAAGATGAAATAATTCAATCTTGGGTCTACACTATTTAAACAAGGTTATGAGATTCAAGGAAGTTCTTTCTTGGCGTTGTCTTGAAAATAGACAGGATTCCCAACACAATAAAATTGTATATGATATTTCCATTCGTTTTGAAGGACTTCTTCGAAACATGAAAACGTCTTATGAGGGTTACCATTCCTTCGCTGTAATGTTCAGTAAACTGGATTTATGCAATAGACTGCCAGTGAAACTACTCGAGTGTAGCTATCGTTCCGAATCGTAATAGTCCAATATAGCCACAATATCCAATCCAAAGTATTGTGCAACGATTCAGCTTACATGCAATCATTTATTGTACTGATTATGATTACTTGGAGCAGCAATTGACATTTGCATTTCTAATTTGACGTCAGTTTCAAGTATGTTATTTGAAATTTCCTTTCCTGTTGAATACCGAATTTAACAGATTTTGATCAAATCCAACGTATTGTGCAACTCTTTAGCTCACATAAAATCTTATTGTTATTGTCATTATGAAATCGGTTATAGTAAGTAGGTATACGCTAGTGTAGTGCTCTGTAAATTAGAACAGTTTATATATATCCCAGCTTTTAACTATAGGGAAGACTTCTGGAATCACGTCATAAGACGGCATATGAACCGAGGATACAGTTACGGGAAAAGAGGAGACATGAACCACCTCAGACCACACAACAAAATAATGTTACGAGTTAACGAACCGAGACGGAAACGTCAAAATCACAAATAAGAAAATGGTCGATTTCCTAAAATTATTTTGTTTTCTCTCCTTTTTATGTTTGTGCGTTACATTGAGTATTTTACAAAAGTCCCATGAGAATAATTCCGGCGATTGCAGGGATAGAAACGACAGGACGCCATGTTTGGTTTGTGGAATGTTACTAATCAAATGAATGTGAATGTGAACTACAGAGAAAATGATTGATTTTTCAACTATTGTTACAAATTAATTGCATTTTCGCCGTTAAATTCAATGTAGGTGAGAAGTCGTCTACTTTTGTCGGTCTGGTCCAGGCGATAGCATTATTTGTCGTGTGTTTTAACTGAAAGTCTCGGTATTATCGTCGCTCTTTGAACCCCGTCTCAGTATATACTCTCCCCCGCAACGCTAGCATCAATGCGTCCACACAATATCCCAGTACAATCTCTTTTGATAGAGATCTGTATTGTATATATTCTGTCTGTATTCTTATCGCTAAAATATAACAAATCGATAAAACATTGCTTAACAGATCATTATGGAAAGAATGCGTTTCAAAACAAACGTCAGTATCTGTATATGATCACATACTCCATCTGTTATGCAGTGAATTTGCCCGTATTATAGTTTGCATATGTAACAGTCTACATATACCCTAGCGCAATTTTCATTGGCTGTAGATTCCGATTGTTCTTATTGTGACGTCACACCCAAGTCATTGACTGCCTCATTAGAGTAAAAAATAACGACGTTGTAAATTTCAATGGTGCATGAAAATTGACGTTTTACGCGAACAAGTAACTCTAAAATTTTGATTATGTGATAAAAAAAGATCCTACATTCGCTTGCTTTTCATATGAGATTTATGGAACTCGTCACGAATTTTTCAATTTAGGAAGCCTCTATGAAAAATAGTTTTCACTCGTTTCATTAATCCCACATGAGATGAAATTCTTCTCCCTATAAATAATTTCAAATAATCTGAAACTATTGCATAACGACCAGTATAAGCGTATCGTCTAGCATAATTTAAATTCAACATATATGTGTGCAAAGTGTATGTATGTATGTCACATAGGTATATGCTAAACATGTGTGTAGGTAAGATGTAGACATATGTTACTTGTACATAAAATAACTAAAAATTATCTGTGTAGAATAAAGGATAGAAGTATTACCTCTGAAGACGTTCTTCAGGCGACTGTTTAATTGTTTTGATGGAGAATGCTGCCTTACCTCTCACTTTTAGGACGTGACATTTACATGAATGCAACCTAGATTTGCATGGCATGTGTCGTCGATGAATCCGAGGAAGATTACTCTTACCGAACACCTGGTCTAATGCACGCGTACATTTGTAAGGGTCTCCGTGTATATCTTTCATTTGTTCATATTTTAAACCGTATTTTATCGATTTTGAGTTCAGATTATGGTTTTGTTCAAGTGATGTCACATCCTCATGTCACACAGAATAATAACACACTCTGTGATGTCTCAATGGCGACCATGTCTATGATAGCAATATCGAAGTTCAACACTTTTCTTAATGCTAGTATAGTAGCCTCAATTTCATCCTCATCATAAACACACCATCCAATTGGAAGAATTGGAACATTAGCTGGATATACTGAATTTATACAAAGCGTTTGAAAAAAAATCAGAGAATACCAAACCGTCAACAAAACCATAATCCGAACTCAACATGGATTAAACTAGAGGCAAAAGAGGAACAAAAGAAAGATTTACACAGAGACTTGTAAAAGCACAAGAGAATAAGACCAGGTGTTCCGGAAGAGTAAGCGTCTTCTGCTTCATCAACGACTCCAGCAATGTAAATCTTTGTCACATCCAAGTAAACATCAATCACGATAAATCACGATACCTAGAGCAAGCTTTAGAATATCGAATCAACTGTGACATGTAAACACCATAGGCTGGAGAAGCAGAATGTCACTATCAAGAAATTGAACGTTTACGATCGGAAAATTGAAATCATCACGTTTATCGTATAGTTTAGTAGAAAGCTGTCCATGTTGGTCGTAATTTAAGTAGATATAAGGATTAAAACAGAATTTCTCTGTATTTGTGGACTAAGGTTGAAGTCTTCTTCAATAAAGGTCAACGGAAAGCAAAGCTGAAAGCCTCGGCATGGCATATCCAGTTTCTCATGCTAAATGTTTATGTGATATAAACTTAATTTTTCACATACAAATTATTGACAACCATACAAGTCTTAAATAAATTATAAAGGGGTAGCTTCAAATCATTGAAGTCCAAGAAATATTCCCAGAATATCGATGAGAGTAGCGTGATTAACATTTCACTATAGATGCTACGTCATTGAATAGTAAAACATTATTTTCTGAAAAGGTGAAAATATATATTATGTTTTATTAATCTATTCCAAACTGTCCCCAGTTTCATTTTCATAACTGTTCACGTGTATTTTTCACAACTATTTTAATGAAAGTTTAGGTCATGTTCAAGTGATATCACGTTCTCAAAGGGAGAATTACGATAGGGACTGTGGTAGTAAAAACTGCAAACACAAATCATATCAATGAACCTAATTAGAACAGCTTATCTGAACAAAAAATGTGATAAACCCAACGAGAGTCATGATAAAGTGTTTCAAAATGTTGATTAACATCAAACTGAAAAAAACATGGTATGAAAAAAATATGAAACGATTGATATTATTTCTTTTTCAGATATTGTGTAAATAACAGGCTATTTACACAAACGCCAATGGTGGAACTATGCACATGCTCATATATTTATTGGTGAGTAGACATCTTGTATCGCCATGTACATGCCATAGATAATCTGAAAGAATCAATGTCAGTGTTTGCTGCAATATACGGTGATGTTCGCTTATTTGTTCTTACCGCTATGCTCACGAACAGTTGCCTGTTGATGCGCAACGCTTTCACCTAATATAGTCATGAAAATAGTGTGATTGAATTGAAATAACCTAACCTTTCCGAGCTTTTATTTGTCTATAATTGGAAACCTTTTACCAGAAAATACCTTTGGGAAGTTGTGTAAAGTACTATACGTGAGTTATAAAAAAGGCTTGTTTGGATTCTATCCTGCCGTGCGTGTGGGTTAATTAGTAAGCTCCGTATTACATGGTTTATTAGATCAGGAAACATGATCTATTTCTATATCTTCTATTCAACCAGGTAGGCCTCTCTACTCTCATTCAACAAATTATCAAGCTGTTATTTTATTTCCGTCTTTAAGTTTAGAATATATTGTTGTATAGGTCTTGTAAAATCATAAAAATATACCGGAACAGTATTAAACGTATCTTCTGTATATTATATATCAGTTTCGAAATGTAACCATCTGTTATGATTTATTTAAGTTATGACTGTTTTCGGTAAACATAACACAGAAATGTAACAAACATATATTTACGTCAAATACGTCCGATATACAGGTTCCTCCATTGCTGCCTACAGTTATTCTGAATACACTGCACCAAAGATTTTCAATTCTAGTCAAACACTGTAACAATTTAATACACTGTAAAAGTGGAATTTTTCGCTGTGTAGAAATTTTCGCTTCTTTCGCTTGCATTAAATCTCCGCGAATATATATCCACATATTTAACACCGCTCAAACTTAACAGTGTATAATAGTATTATAGGCATACAGTACAAAACAACATGACTGCCGCGCGAAAATTTCCACATCGCGAATAGTTGGCGAACATAGGCTGACAAAGCAAAAACTTCCACGTGCGAAAATATTGGCTTTTACAGTAGATTACCTAAGTATGACTCCGCCTTCATCGTGTTCATGTTCGTCATCTCCATATTGCTATTGTCCAGCTGCTGGACACATAGTAACTGCTTATTTGAATATTTCCCTCAACTTAAAACTGCTTGAGTTTTTCATGAAAGGTGCTTAGTATCGATAGACAAATGGAATGTGAGTTTCAAGATACGGATGGCCTCTGTAGAATATTATGCCAGACAGTGGGCTAAACGTGAACATGCTGAATTTGATTCACTTTCAGAGTCTTTCAAGTCCTCTATCCAGAAAAGAATAAGCAGTTTGCGATACAAAATGAAAACTGAACACAAGTCGATATTTCTTGACCCCGATGTTCGAACCACACTCAGCGATCTACATGATAAGTTTGTGGTTTTGTCTGCAGACAAAGCATCTAACAACTTGATACTTGTTTGCAAACGCTATAAAATTTATCATTTGCAAAAAGAACTAGATCTGCTTGATAACCAAGGTAACCCTACCTACATTTGACCGATTTCGAAAGATGAAACACCATTTAACTATGTTTCAGTATTACAATCTTGAAAGACATCGGTTTATGACCAAGACGCTGACCTACTTAAACTATATTTGAAACCGAAACTGCACAAGGATCCTTATAAGCAACGTTATATCGCAGGTTTTGCTAATTGGCTAACCAGACTTTTATCGACATTTCTTACTACCATTCTTAGTACCATTAAATCAGGACTTATTGTGACACTGTACACTCCAGTAGTGGAATTAATGGGATGTAGATTTTGAAAAACTTGAACGATCTTATTATCAATCTTGAGCACCACCCACCCCATCTCCACCCATATAATGGTTCATCGGTCAAAACATTTGCAGATTCCATCATGCACATTACTATACTGTACGTCATACAAAACTGAAAGAACGTCTTAGATATTTCGTTATGGAAGATTTCTTTTCCAGGAAAGGCAGACAACGATACAAATATATGGTAATGAGCTACCTTGGAACATACTTTATAAAAAAAAACACACAATAAAAGTTTACATGAAATAAACTGAAGAAGATATAGTACCAATTATTGAATTTTTAGTTGACAATTTTTTTTTGAGTTAGGAGGTTAGATATTTCAGCAGACTATTGGCGTTCCCATGGGAACAAACCGTGCCCCAAATTTAGCCAAATCGTTTAATTTCACTTTCCGATATATCGACGATGTGTTGTCTATAAAAAACAAACAAGAAGTTTGCTTTATCACGTCGATCGTATGAACCCTTCTGAATTTGAAACAAGGGAAACAACATACTATTCTTCGTTAACTGCTTGCCCCGATCTTTACTTTAACACTGACCTATACGGATAACTAACTATTAGCGTGACGATTCCAATTGTCCGACTGTGGAATTTCCTTCCTAGTAGCACCCCTGCTCCTTTCCAATCTATGGTGTGTACAGGTCGCAGTTGATCGTCAGTCTAAGACATGCTCTCAATATCAGACTTTTGCGATATATATCGGCTGCTGACAAACGAACTTACTACACAGAGATTCGAGAGAAGCAGCTAGGTTGATGAGGAATATGAGCAATTTTTATTGTCGCCATCTTTGTCTCATTGAGAAACATTTTGTACCCTTGTATGATATGATGGTGGTCGATTTTGAATATTCTCATTAGGATGCTTACTTGTTGTGATTGAGAATGTTGACGCGGTTCTCATTTTGAGGGCATGTCATTTACTTGCATGTGACTAAGAAGCAGAAGACGCTTTCTCTTCCGGAATACCTGGTCTTATTCTCTGGTACTTTTACAAGGATCTCCATGTAAATCTTTCCTTTGTTCATAGTTTGCCCCTAGTTTAATCGATATTGAGTTCGAATTATAGTTTTGGTGAAGCTTCGGTATTCTCTGTATTATTTCATAGTGACATCAGAAGTTGCAAACGGTGTTTAAGCCTACAGTAAAGTTACAGTACACTAAGATATTCATTGAAGATGCATACTATTTTAAATGTACTTCCAAAGACCGATTTGTAACTGGCTAGATAACT
This sequence comes from Mimachlamys varia, assembly GCA_947623455.1. NCBI lineage: Eukaryota > Metazoa > Mollusca > Bivalvia > Pectinida > Pectinidae > Mimachlamys > Mimachlamys varia. The sequence continues at coordinate 10,533,113 of OX392535.1, forward strand.
GAATTTTCATATAGTTATCTTAACTCATTTAAAAATCCAGTATAGTTTTTGACTTAACGACTGACTCAAACAGGCCATTACAATATCGACAATTTTTTCATGAAAAAAGTCATACATGTACACATAAGGGAGTACATACATACATCATTATACAGCCATATACATTGTAGAATACAGGTCAATGTATACACACATAAATATGCATGAACAGATAATACACACACATACATATACAGACATACATGTGCATATGTAAATACACATGGACATGCATTTCGACGCATCACACAAGGGTTCATACATACATGCACAAACATTAATTCACACATGTGCACAATACATTACTTCACACATTAGTACATATATTAGCACCCACACACACATGCATACATGTACATTGTATGCAATCATACAACCAAACACACATGCACATATACATTCCCACACAGGCAAAAATGTGTGTTGCATGCAATCGTACACCCACACACATACATGCATGGATGGATATACAATAACAATATTTTTAATACTATTAAGACATATTACAAACAGAGTTAAACACTTTACAGACACTTTTCAGGTACATGCAAATTTTATCAGGATCTTTTAATACTATCAAGTATTGATAGGTCCCGTTAAATACTATCAAGATATCAACAGGTACCGTAAAATACTGTCAATATATTTACAGGTACCGTTAAATGATATCAAGATATTGACAGGCACCGTTAAATACTGTCAATATATTGACAGGTACCGTTAAATACTATCAAGATATTTATATGTACCGTTAAATACTGTCAATATATTGACAGGTCCCGTTAAATACTATCAAGATATCAACAGGTACCGTAAAATACTGTCAATATATTTACAGGTACCGTTAAATACTATCAAGATATTGATAGGTTAAATATTATCAAGATATTCACAGGTACCGTTTAATACTATCAATATATTTACAGGTACCGTTAAATACTATCAAGATATTGACAGGTTCTCTTAAATACTATCAAGATATTTACAGGTACCGTTAAATACTGTCAATATATTGACAGGTACTGTTAAATACTATCAAGATATTAACAGGTACCGTTATATACTATCAAGATATGTACAGGTGCCGTTAAATACTATTAAGATATTGATAGGTTAAATACTATCAAGTATTGATAGGTACCGTTAAATACTATCAAGATATCAACAGGTACCGTAAAATACTGTCAATATATTTACAGGTACCGTTAAATACTATCAAGATATTGACAGGTTCTCTTAAATACTATCAAGATATTTATATGTACCGTTAATACTATCAAGATATTTATAGGTACCGTTAAATGATATCAAGATATTGACAGGTACCGGTAAATACTGTCAAGATATTTATAGGTACCGTTAAATACTATCAAGATATTGACAGGTACCGTTAAATACTGTCAATATTTTGACAGGTACCGTTACATACTATCAATATATTGACAGGTTCTCTTAAATACTATCAAGATATTTATATGTACCGTTAAATGCTATCAAGATATTGACAGGTACCGTTACATACTATCAAGATATTTAACGGTACCGTTAAATACTATCAAAATATTAACAGGTACCGTTAAATACTGTCAATATATTTAAAGGTACCGTTACATACTATCAATATATTGACAGGTTCTCTTAAATACCATCAAGATATTTATATGTACCGTTAAATGCTATCAAGATATTGGCAGGTATCGTTAAATACTATCAAGATATTAACAGGTACCGTTAAATACTGTCAATATATTTAAAGGTACATGTACCGTTAATACTATCAAGATAATAACAGGTACCGTTAAATACTATCAATATATTTATAGGTACCGTTAAATACTATCAAGATATTTACATGTATCCTTAAATACTGTCAAAGTATTTATAGGTACCGTTAAACACTATCAAGATATTTACAGGTATCGTTGAATATTGTCCCCTACAGTTTCAGGCTATCAGGCTGTTAATACTACTAGGACAATTTACATGTAAAATTTTATTCAATTTGACAGGTACAATTAAACTTTATCCGAACAATTTGACAGGTACATCTAAACACTATCCGGGTAATTTGACAGGTACAGCTAAACACTATCACGAAACCTAATAGATACATTTAAATACTATCAGGAAATACAGATTCAGTCAAATACTACCAGGAGGATTTTACGGACACTGTTTGTTTGAAAGTTCACTTAAAGTGACGATGATCTCGAGGTTATGTACAAAGTCGTATCTAGATTATTTATCAAAAATGCATCAAAGAAGTCCGACGGAACACAGCGTTCATGATGCCTTTAATTATGGTTGCAATTAGCCAGCACATTATTTTTTTAGCATTGAGACAATCTTTCGGTTACGATTACCAATGTTTTTGTATTATTATTCACTTAGCGTTTATTGGTCCTCTGCACATAGTCATATAAGAAGTAATCATAAAACAAATCTCCATAAATCAGCCAATACTGATGGATGGAGTTGTAAGCATCGACGGTTAGCTGAGAGCTTTACTGCTATGTCAGTCTACTGTATATACATCAAGCTGTTTCTACAGCGTGAATGTGAAACAAAATGTTTACTGAATTTAGTATACAAGTATCAAATGCATTAGAAGAGTATTCGCCATGCTGTAGGAGAAATAAAATTTGATGTTACCAAGCACCAATTAAAGGTGTGTGAAAATTCGTATTCGCAACCATTGCAAAACTATACAATACAAAATAAGACGTGTTCTGTCTAATATTTCATTTACAGCAAGCGAGTTTTTTCCTTAGCTCCCTCCCGAGCTTTATACCCCCTCCTGAGCTTTATGCCCCCTCCTGAGCTTTATGCCCCCTCCTGAGCTTTATACCCCCTCCTGAGCTTTATACCCCCTCCTGAGCTTTATACCCCCTCCTGAGCTTTATACCCCCTCCTGAGCTTTATGCCCCCTCCTGAGCTTTATACCCCCTCCTGAGCTTTATACCCCCTCCTGAGCTTTATACCCCCTCCTGAGGTTTATACCCCCTCCTGAGCTTCATGCCCCCTCCTGAGCTTTATACCCCCTCCTGAGCTTTATGCCCTGTCCTGGGCTTTATGCCCCCTCCTGAGCTTTATGCCCCCTCCTGAGCTCTATGCCCTGTCCTGGGCTTTATGAACCCTCCTGAGCTGTATACCCCCTCCTGAGCTATATACCCCCTCCTTAGCTTTATGCCCCCTTCTGAGCTTTATGCCCCCTCCTGAGCTTTATGCCCTGTCCTGGGCTTTATGCCCTGTCCTGGGCTTTATGTCCCCTCCTGAGCTTTATGCCCCCTCCTGAGCTTTATGCCCCCCCAGCTTTATGCCCCCTCCTGAGCTTTACGCCCCTGCGTCACCTTGCTTAGAGGTAATACTCCCTCCTTGACGCGCAGTATGACGGGAGTGGAACAACCGATTCACCCATTGTCAGTGCATGTATCATGTGACCAGAAGGGGACCTTCGGCAGCATACTTCAGTGTGGTAGCACTATGGAGTTGATATCGTATTATCGCAAGGAGGCTGACACGAACAAACCACGACATCCTAGTCACGGCCCATAAACAAGGAGGCTGACACGAACATACCACGGCCTCCTAGTCACGGCCAATAAACAAGAAGGCTGACACGAACATACCACGGCCTCCTAGTCACAGCTCACACACAAGGAGGCTGACACGAACAAACCACGGCCGCCTACTCACAGCTCATACACAAGGAAGCTTACACAATACTCACCGCTCATAAACAAGGAGGCTTACTCGAATATACATGTACCACGGCCTCCTACTCACAGCTCATACACAAAGAGGCTTGCACCAACATACCACGGACACCTACTAACAACTCATACACAAAGAGGCTTGCACCAATATACCACGGGCACTTACTCACAGCTCATACACAACGAGGCAGTCAATAAGCTGATATTTTCCTGTAAATATGACGTTAATCAAACCAAACAATAAAACTTGTTCTAGTAAATGACCATTTAACACTGGAAATATTGAATGTATTATTTATTGTAGTGAGTTTGACGTATGTGCGGACAGATCTTACGTCACCAAATGTCGGTCACATTAACACTGTAATGTATATAATAACTGCTCATACACAATACGATGACTATTGGTATACACAAACATATTCTCATCATCAGTCTTATGTCAAGTCCCATACATGAAGTACATATTATATAAGCAAGCTGTATTCGTATAAACCGTTGAATCAGTTGTTAAGGACTAGGTACAGAACAATTCAATATGGCGGAGGTGTTTTTACCAATACTTGTTACTTTATTAAATACTGCAAAATGCATGACCAAAATAGACCACAAAGTACATTTTGTGATGGAGATTCGATAATTTCAACCATATTTTGGTACGTTTGGTGGTTTTTCTGATTTTTTGTGTTATATGTCTAAAAACGCCTGCACGTTTGCAGAATACGCGGAAAGATAATAAAAACAATTATTATTATTTTTTGTTACTTATTCATACGCCTGACTTAGAGGCATGGTGAAACATCGACAAAATTAACAATTAAATTGGATTCAAGGATGCATTTAATTTAAAATAATGCCCCTACATTGCCTCCACGAGATACAGGTAACTACTTTTACCTGAACTGAAAACAGCTTGCAATGGACGACATTTTTTAGATGAGGTACCTGTGTATTTCTCCCTGATACTCTGATTTACAGATTAATATCGAAATGGGAGTGCGAGTGGGAGTGACATTTTTTTTTTTCATATAGTTAAAAATATTTTTCATATAGTTATTTGAAACATTTCAAAAAAAATAAAACAAAGTTACTGCAATGTTCATAGAATGATAACCCAATGTTAAAATTTCGATATTATTTACTGAATATTTTTTTCCTAAGTACAGATTTTTTTAAGTTTTGGGGCTGAACTGCATTTAATATCAATATTTAACATAATGGGATAAAGCTTATGACATGTATTGGAAGGAAACATTAAAATTTCAATATTACCATTTTCATCCAGGTAACAACCAATATGGCTGTACCTTTTTCGCAATGTCTTATCTTGAACTTATTCATGGGGGTCATTTTTCGCAGATCACAAAATGGTTGTGCAACCTAGCTTACATAGCCATAAACATTGGTTGTTTATTTTCGCAAACTTAATGTCATTACAAAGTAAGTAAAATTTAGCTGACGTTTATTCTACAAATAATTCAAAGCCCTAATCTGTTTTGTATTATTGTATTTTGGTGTGGCCAGTTGCACTGAGTGATAGAAGAAGCTTTGTGATAAGACAGTCAAGGGTTTGCATTCCTCTCTTGTCCCCTTGGTTTTCTCCCTCAACACGCTGTTGTGGATATCTTATAGTTCATATCTTATAGCTTGCTCATCACAGTTCTACTTACGCACATATATCGTTAAGCGCCTAAGAGTTACTTGCGTTAAATCGGATATGATGCTTTGAAATGCTGTATACTTATATTATTTTTATAACATTACTGAGTCAATGAGTATTATTAGAAATATACCCCATATCTAAGCCTATAAGTAAGGTTGATGATTCAAAGATTTTTTAGCTTATTTTGGATTTCCAGCCCTAAAACACTCAATATTTTACAGGTGAAAATTATTTTAGCTTATATAAACATGTTCTCACATTGTTGTCATTAAGAATAGTCATAAATCTTTGAAATTAATATTGATATCGATATCTTTACAAAATCTGGCCCGTGTGTATGTGATTGTTAACTCTATACTGATTGACTATTTTCTGATTACAGGTTATTATTATCTACAGTACATCTATATTGATTGACTATTTTCTGATTACAGGTTATTATTATCTACAGTACATCTATATTGATTGACTATTTTCTGATTACAGGTTATCATTATCTACAGTACATCTATATTGATTGACTATTTTCTGATTACAGGTTATTATTATCTACAGTACATCTATATTGATTGACTATATTCTGATTACAGGTTATCATTATCTACAGTACATCTATATTGATTGACTATATTCTGATTACATGTTATCATTATCTACAGTACATCTATATTGATTGACTATTTTCTAATTACAGGTTATCATTATCTACAGTACGATACCCAGTATCATACGAGGACGTATAGAACAAAGCCAGGAAGTAGAAAGCCACAATAATTTATTACAAGCAATCCTCTGGGAGGAAAGGTATGTAATCGCGGACTACTTTTTATCTGTTTGACCACTTGGACATTAACTTTACTTGAGGATATAATACGGTATGTTATTATTCACTGATAATTAATAAATAAAAAAGAAAACGGAGAACAACGACTCATCAACAATAATCGATACAGTTATTGGTAAAATATCAATAAATGAATAATTAACACCCTTGAACAAGAGAATAAGACCAGGTGCTTCACATGAGTAAAATGAAGAAATGAAACATTGATATGTGTCGGACATTTCAGAACATTTCAAATAACTTTGGCTATGGAATGCCATTATTTGGACCTTCGCGTGATTTAAATACAACTGATTTCTTGGTGAAGAGAAACATAATTCATAATACAGGATAACGCTAATGTTTTCACAACTTTTGTATTTGTCTGACGTCCATGCTCACAATTCACACGTGCTGTATGAGTTTTCAGATAAATACCTGATACATAAGTATCGTATTACTTTTTCATCTCAATTCAGTATTTGAGGTTTCCTGTTAAATTTCGAAGAATTATTGTCGTGACAATATTGAGAATATATGTACTTAAATCACTCCTGCTTTAGCCACACCGATTTTATTCTGATTCATTTCAAAAAGTTGACGTGATATTTTATCAAAAGATATGACCAAAAGACATGTATGCATTTATTCTCTGCTAATTTTAACCCTAATATCATATCCGCACAGAAAACACAAGATAGTGAGAACACATAGAATACGTGGGCATTTGACCCCTTCTTAGGAACAATGTTTTTTTTTACGTGATGGTGGACATTACATATGCATATAGCCTGGATGAATTCACATCTTTGGCAAATTTGCGTTGCAAGTTTGTCCCATCAGAGTTCGACTTCTTTTAAGGAAATAATGTTATTCGCAGCAATCTGTTAAATACCGAATCTTTAGAAGGCAGTTGTGTTAACACATCAAACCATTCGAAAGTTTACAGTTTGAAAATCCAAATCGTCATAATCATCGAACAGGGTGGAGGAGTGAGTTAAGCATGTTGGTAATGTTCTGAGAAAAGATCGAGGAATGGGGACTTATTTGAGAAAATTAGTTTTGTTTCATTTCAAGTTCAGAAGAGGGTCAACGAATGTATCGTGAAAAAAGAAAGTTCTTGGAAATTTATCGACGAGTGAAATCGTTTTAGAAGGAATCAGGTTACTTTTTTTCTTTTAATATCCTAAGGGTATTATCAACCCAAGGAACGTTCAGGTTGCAAGTCGCTTATCTTCAGCTTTAGCAACTTATGGTCGCCATCTTGGGCTCCTGAAGAAATATTTGATAGCCTTGTTTGATATGAAGATTGACGTTTTTGTATAAGCTCATTAGTATGTATACTTGTTGTGATTGAGAATGGTGCCTGGGTTATCACTTTTTGGACGTGACATAAACTTGGATGTGACCTAGCTTTACATGACGGATGCCGTTCATAAAGCATCAGACGCTTACTCTTCCAGAAAATCTGGTCTTATTATCTAGTACCTTTTGAAGAGTCTCCATGTAAACCTTTCCTTTCCTGATGATTTTTGTTGACACTTCGCCACTTTTCAGGCGAGATCTGAAGAGAGATTACAACTTTGATGTATTTCATTAGAATCTTGTAGTGCTTTACTGTAACTGACTTTGAGGTCAGGGTTTGTTCGTTCCATGTATCAGCTGATGGAACCCTCAGGTTACTAGCCGCATGTCTTCAACTTTAACACCTAGTCTTATTCTCATGTACTTTTTTTCAAGGGTCTCCATGTCAATCTTCCCTTGTTCTTACTTGGCACTAGTTTAATCGATTTTGAGTTCGGTAATGGTTTTGTTGACAGTATTATTTCATTGTCTTCTATCATATATTCCAGGGACAGAGAGAGTATAATTGAGAATACACCTTGGGTATCGAAGATGTTGAAAGTATAAATGATAAAATGAATTGCTTTATCTATGTAAATTAACCAACAAGCGAACAGTCATAAACTTGAATACAACTAAATAGATATTTAGTAAGACATCAATCCGAGATGATGATAAAATTGAATGTGATATTCGTGTTCATAAACGAGTTATTGTTTTTAATTGATTTTTCAATATCAGAATAATGACTATATATGCACAAATTTACATGTCAATTAAAATATTACTTGATGTAGCACTGTTTAAAACCCTGTTATCACTTGATGTATATGCAGCTTTACATGTATGAACATGATAAAAACTATTTTAACCAATCGTTACCGTATGTGTAAATATGTCCGTGTTATCTCCGTAATTTCCGGACTAATGTACTCCTATCCCCGCTATCTATCTATAATGGTATGATTAATCTAGTTATATGTAGTGAGGATAGTCCCTCTGGTACGTCAGCGACATACTAGATTACTAGTCACACGCTAACCCATTGTGCCATTTCAAATATCACAACAACAGTAATTTAGATCATTTATTGATAACCAATATGAAATATGTATCGATAATACTGATTTGAATTTTATTAAACAGATTTGATTTTCCATTAATTCAAATGCCCCAAAAATAAATAAAAACAGACCTGAGCTTCTGTGAATGAGATATCTTTAGAGCGGTACATTTCTAATCAACATAGTTCGAAGGTAAACAAAATCAGAGAATCCCAAAGCGTCAACAAAGATACAAAGCACAAAGATACAGAATATTTCTCAATGAGATCAAGATGGCGACCAAAACACTTGTCCATAGTCTTTATGAACCTGAATATCTCGAAACCTTGTGCCGTTAGTTTGTTCGTAAGTAGCTGACATCTATCACAAAAATGTCTAGCCCTAGGAAAACGAATCAACTGTGACATGTAAACAACATAGGATAGAGAAGCAGGGTTGTTTCCATCAAGAAAGGGAAAGTTCACGACAGGATAATCGAAATCGCCACGTTTATCATACATCTTAGTAGAAAGCTGCCAGTGTTTGCCATAGTTTTGTCTATACGATGTAAGCAGTTGATGTAGGAGAGTCTGTTGTGCCTTTAATCTCAAGTTCAGTAGGTTATATACGATCGACTTGGTCAGCAAACTTTTTGTTGTTTATAGACAGCACATTGTTGATATACCTGAAAGTGAAATTGAACGATTTGGCAAGTAGTCCGGTTGCCAAACCCCAGATTTTTGGACAACCTTGCAATAGGGTCCGTACAAAGTTTTTGGCTGTTTCTTAACCTCTGAGGTGTGCCCTCTAAGAATCTGGATGATGCCACTCTGTCATCATTGGGCAACCCGCACAATATGTAAATGAAGGCCGCCATTACTGAAAATCATATTTTCGTCAATATATCAGTAACTATACATGGTATCAAAATAGTTTTGGTGTCTATCCCCATTTTTTGAGGGGTAACGAATAAGATTAAGCCATTTTAGTAAAGATCACACTTAAAGGTTGTGCTCAATAGGCATATTTAGGCCGCCATTACTGAAAATTTCGTTTTCGTCAATATCTCCGCAATCACATATGGTATCAAAATAATTCTGGTGTCTATACACATGGTGTCTGGGGTAAAGAATCAGATTAAACCATTTCAATATTGATCACACCAATACTTTTGCAAAATATACAAAATATCAACGTCTGTGTATATCGGAGTCGTTACAGAACTAGCCTACCTCCCATTTACTTATGCTAATGCTAATTTGACTCATTCTTCAAACAAATCACTTTGTCACAATCAACAACCCGTTGGATACCTCATCCTGAATGTGAGCCGGCTTTACATTCTGTTTGAATGCCTCTGTAGAAGGTTGGAGTGACTTAATATAAGCTCTGGGGCATTTGTCTCATTTTTTCTACCCATCCTTCGCGACCAGACTTCTCTACGGACATCCAGACATGTTCGATGTCACCAAGCTTGGACCTTTTAGCAGGCAGCCATGAATGCTGTCGCTTTTCCACTGATTTCATCTTTGTTCTTTCAGCTGCCTAACCTTTTGCTGTATGATTATTACATCCGCTTCTTCATGGCAAGTAATGAGATTTTCCATGCGGAAGACAATGCCATCCTGAATTACAACTGGTGCAGAATCAGTAGAGTAACTGAGAATAAGGTAGAGGTCATAGATCTGGGCTCGTATTCATGAAACCGTTCTAATGCTCAAGCATGGATTTCGTGCTCAAGCCTTATTTCTTGTTCTGGCTATAAATTATTTTGAAAATATAACTTTGTCAAAGTTTTCGAAAACAGTTGAAGCGTCATGAAGCCAAAAGCTGTTTTCAACATTTAAATTGACTTTTTGACTTTTAGACATGATTAAGGAGAGTTTCAAGAAAGCTTGAGCACAGAATCCATACTTGAGCATGAGAATGGTTTCATGTATACGGGCCCTGATATGTCAGAATTTGATGTAGAAAGCACAGGACGAATCCAATCAACAGCCTGGTCATTACCTCTACTGACTCTGTACTTGTTGTAATTCAGGATGGTGTTGTCTCCCGCAGGGAAGACCTCATGACTTGCCACGGAAAAGCAGATAAAATAAACATACCGCAGATGGTTAAGGCAGCTGAAAGTGGCGTGAAAAAGAATCAACATCGTATGTGAGGACACAAACGTTTTTGTCCTCTTGCTGCATTTCTACGCAAAGTTAAACATGACCTGTCGTCTTACAATGTAAGGACCAAACGCCGTACGAACTGCTATGGACATTGGGGCAAATGCAATTGAACAGATGGACACTTGCTTTCACAACTGCCAGCCGCCCATGCCCTCTCAGGTTGTGACACTGTGGCTCAGTGCTCTGGAGTAGGAAAACACTGTCATCAAAGTCCTTAAGAGTGGTGTACAACTGGGGCAAATTATCTGAAGATATATATGATATCATTGAAGAAGCGACAGTATTCATAGCTACCTCCTCCAGGGTTAAAGCGTGGTGACATCAAATATGTCTGAGGTCCGGAGAGAAGTCTGGTCGCGAAGGATGGGTTGGAAAATGAGGCAAAGGCTCCAGAGCATAAGACACCCCTTCCTTCTGAAGAAACATTCAAAGAGAAGTGGGTGCACATTCAGACTTCCTTTTGGAAATCAGCTCTCTCTCAGCTCAGAACCTCCAACACTAGATTCTGTCGAGTTCGAATTGGAACTTGAGGAATGCACTAGATGCTTGATTCCAGTAACATTGCATCCAAACTAAGTGTTGCTCCGCAGGAGGTGCTGAAAATGATAAAGTGTGGTTGTGCTTCGAATATACACCCTGTTGGACAGGCATGCATGGATGTTATACAGCTCACTTGCCATGCACAATAATAATTGGATGTCACTGGACGCTCACTGCCAGAATGGGCAAACCCGACGGATTGATGACTGACAATGTTGTTAAAAATGATTTGTTTGAGAAATGAGACATTTAGTTCGGTTTATTTAGTTTTACGTCCTATTAACAGCCAGGGTCATTTAAAGACGTGCCAGGTTTTGAAGTTTGAGGAAAGCCGCAGTACCCAGAGAAAAATCACCGACCTACGGCCAGTACCTGGCAATTACCCTACGTGGGAACGTGGGATTCAAACTCGCACCCCAGAGGTGGAGAGCTAGTGGTAGAATGTTGGAACACCATTACCACTCAGCCACCGCGGCCCTGCGGAATGAGACAAATTTGCAGTTGTGGCATGTATTAGCATAAGTAAAAGGGATGCTCTGCGAACGTGACGACTTTGCAAAATATTGATGCGATCAATACTGAAATGGTTTAATCTGATTCTTTATGCCTGACATCATGTGTATAGACGCCAGAATTATTTTGATACAATATGTAGTTGATGAGATATTGAGGCATTCAAGATTTTCAGTAATGGCGGCTTATATATGCCTATTCAGCACAACCTATTGGTGTGGTCTTTACAAAAATGGCTTATTCTGATTATTTACCCCTCAAAACACGGGGTTAGGCACTAAAACTATATTGATACCATGCATACAATGTAGTTACTGAGATATTGACGAAAACGAAATTTTCAGTAATGGCAGCCTAAATATGCCTTTTCAGCACAACCTTTAAGTGTGATCTTTGCTAAAATGACTTAATCGTATTCGTTACCCCTCAAAACATGGGGATAGACACCAAAATTATTTTGATACCATGTATAGTTACTGATATATTGACGAAAATAAGATTTTCAGTAATGACAGAGTGGCATCATTCAGATTCTTAAAGAGCACATCTCAGAGGTATAGAAACAGCAAAAAAACTTTGTACGGTCCGTATTGCATGCTTATCGGTCCCTGCCACCAGACTTAAGGTATTTGTTACCCGTCCCGATAAGCTTGTCGATATACCTGAAAGTGAAATTGCAGGTATACCCGACATTGTCGATATACATGAAAGTGAAATTGAAAGATTTGACAAGGTATTTGATACCCGTCCCGATAAGCTCCTTGACAAATTTAGCCTCGTATGAAAAAAAAAAGTCAGCCAAAAGAGGGGCACAGTTAGTTCCCATTAGAATGCTAACAGTCTGTTCGAAAATCTTTCCTCCGAACTCAACAAGGTTACTGTCAACCATTCAATCATTCGTTACAAACAAAAACACTAAGGCAAATACGATTGTCCATATTGTGATAGATATTCAACTGTTTTAGTTAGTCTTGTCATCAAGTCATTATATTTTTTTTCGTAAAAAGTCGGTATATTTCTATCACAAATGAGTTGTATACTGAATTTAATATCTAATGGTATTTCTTTGTTTGCAGGCGTTTTGAGGATATAGAAAAACGAGCCCACGACAATGTGATACCAGAAAGTACATTGGAATGCTGTCCGACTCACACACGGAGAATCGCTCCTCTCGGGGGCCTTTCTCGAGATAACAAGTTACTACAGCTTTATAGAGACTCGAGAACTGTGCAAAGGTTTTACGAAAAATCCTGCTCACCTTTTATATTAAATAGGGCGTGCCGATTCATAGACGACATGTATTACTCAAGATGCATTCAAGATTATACATATATGTACGCTATAGTGAAAGATTTTAACGTGACTCAGCCCTACAGGGTGGACTTCATGCGTGTGAAGGCGGGGTGTTCTTGTAGGGTGGAGCCACAGTCGGCGGAAGTGATAGAGCTGAAGTGAAACCTATTTGTGTACGGGAAGAGTGACCAGAGGAAAGCATTAGAATGGATGTATTTATAGAACATTTCACACAATGGCTTTAGAATATGTCCCTGTTTAATGTCTGTCAACTTTTACATTTTCCTGTTATTTTCTCCTATGTTTAACGTTTCGGTATATTATTCCATTGCCTTATCAGGAGGAAGGCATTTCTTCACCCCCTTCCTTTTCAGCCCTTTCTCTATGAATATTCTTGAATAAAATCAGAAACATACATAAAGTATTTATTTTAAACATTGTTATCTTATTTCGTGATGTTCCAGTTTGATGAGCGGAGAATTGCTTTTTGATATGTTTATCAGCTTCGTCCAAGGATTACTATGTTCCGTAATCCCATGAGGTATACAATAACAGGCTTAAAGCACTTAAAGCCAGTTATTGTGTAAGCATTGTATAGCTATATGCCATGGTCCCTGCTAAACTCGAGAGACGTTACTGGTCATTTTCCTCTGGAAGCGTCAATCAGAATACTTCAGAAGGCTTTTCAGAATTTTTACAGGAAGGGAAGAACTTTTAATTGTTAAGTTTTCATTGTTTCAAACGCCTACGCACACTATTGCGAGTTCAGCTTTACAAAATTAGGGCAAAATATGCTTAAGGATGTATTCTTCTGAGAAGTCAAAATTTTCCTGCATTAAACTTTTTTTCTCATATCTTCATTTTTGAAGAAGAGAGTTCATGGCATGACAGAAAATGCAAAGATAATGTTATGTTAGCGTGCTCGTTTTTGTGCTATGGTCGGTCAAAGATACCAATATGACATAATAAGAGAGCTAGTGTAAATTTTGCAGTTTTGACCAATTATGACATCTTCAAACAATATCTTCCTAATTTGTAACAATGAACATAATAAAGTTGTACAGAAAAAACGAATAATTAAAAATGGCGAAACACTGTTGTTTTTAAAAGATAAATCTAGCTTCAAAGGTAAAATTTCGGCCTTTCGCGACGGGCAAAAAAAACCCCGCAGAAATACGCATTTTTAAAATTGCCGCCAAATGGTAATTGATTAAAATTCGCAGGAAAAAGGTTATACAAGCAACAGATATCTATATTATTTGGTCAATTTTCAGAAGCATATATGCTTTCAAAATTGATCAACTGGTCACTTCTAGTGTCCATTTAAATATGCATCGTAATCGAATATGAGAAAAAAACGTTTTTGTTAAAAGATAGAGTAGAGGATGAATGAACCAGAATCCTCAACATCATCTCTTTTACACCATTTTTTCGCTTCGCTCAGGGTTGACAAAACCAGTGTTTTCAAACAGATGAAAGGGACACGGATATGTTTACAAACATATGACATGGAACACAGACATCTTTACAAACATAATAATATTATGCCATGGGACACGAATGTCTGCACGCTGCATGGGTGCCTACTCCTTTAACAGTATGACAAAACATATCGTCAAGCACAACCTTAAAGCAAGCTCATTGTTTGTAACTCAGATAATGTGGTTATTTTACACACAAAAGTATTCTATAAATAATTACGATATCAAACATACAAATTACAAGAAATAAAATAAAATAAAAATAAAAACGTCTTCGAGTTGCTGAGGTGAAAGACCTTAACAAACTGTGATGGATATCGGACCCACCGTGTTAAAAAGTATAACACAGCATTCGGAAAGGTTAAAATGGTTGTTTCTTGAGCGCCTATATTAGGAGAAGTAAATCGTTTATGCTTGAACACCTCATCAGGACAAATACATAATAAATTGCTTCTTTAGTGCATCATCAGGTCAGGTAAATTGTTTATTGGTTCTTTACCACCTCATCAGGACAGGTAAATTGTTAATTGAATCTTTACCACCTCATCAGGACCGGTAAATTGTTAATTGGTTCTTTACCACCTCATCAGGACAGGTAAATTGTTAATTGGTTCTTAACCACCTCATCAGGACAGGTAAATTGTTAATTGAATATTTACCACCTCATCAGGACAGGTAAATTGTTAATTGGTTCTTTACCGTCTCATCAGGACAGGTAAATTGTTAATTTGTTAATGGAATCTTTACCGTCTCATCAGGACAGGTAAATTCTTAATTTGTTCTTTAGTGCATCATCAGGACAGGTAAATTGTTCATTGATTCGTCAGAACATATCGATGTAATTAAGATGTGTTTGACTTGTATATAAGCTAAGGTACATAACTAGGTTAGCGTAGTCAATAACAAGGTATTAAGGCTGATGTCTACTTTAAATTAGCTCACCGAACTTATAGCATGTCAATCTCTTCAGCGAACTAACTGAATGCTGCGAAATAACATATTTAAAGTTCATTTTATATCTAGGTCATAATTTCGTCTCAACTGAACGTGGAAGGTGGGTAGGATATGTGCAAAAAACACCGTGAAACGTCCTAAAAACATCGTCTACTGACTTAATATGTGCAAAACTGTAGACCCTTGCCAATTAACACTACACAAGCTTCATATTAAGTATATGTTCTTCTCCTTTAATGTCTACTTGAAAAGTATGTGGTTGTGTTTGCAGGCAAAGCATCCAATAACTTGATAATTGTTTTCTTACGTTTTTACATTTAATATTTGCGAAAAGAACTAGGCCTGCTCCATAACCAAGGAAAACCGACTGACACACTGGCGGTAACATAGTATTTATTCATGCAACAGTATAACGATCTTTAAATATATATGGGTAATGCGAGAGACTGGCCTACCTTGTCTGGTTCCGGAACTGCACACGGATCCTTATAAGCAGCGTTTTATCACGGGCTCTGCTAATTTCTCAACCAAGCCTATATTGAGATTGCTTACTACCATTCTTAGTACACTGTATACTCAAGTATTCCAGTAGTGGAATTAACGGGATATGAATTTTGATCAAACATGAACACTCTTTCCCAGAGATTTGGCGTCTATTTAAACATTTGATTGTCCAGCATGTACACTATAATAGCTCATACCAAACTAAAAGAACTTAAATGTGAACAACTATACAAATATATGGCAGTGAGCTACACAACCAAAGCTAAGATAAAATATATGAGAAATAAATAGTAGGAATGGTTGAATTAAAAAATGTTTTTGTTTCCTGTCATGATAAGCTCCTCGACAAATTTAGTCTCGTACAGAAACTAAAATAAGTCAGTTAAGGGTGGGGCACAGTTTGTTCCCATTGAAATTCTAATATGTGACTGGAAAACCTTTCCTCCAAACTCAACAAAGATATTTTCAACCAGGAATGCATTCAGTCGTAAACTATCTTATTGTCGTTCACATCTTTTGACAAAAACAAAGAAAGCTCCAATAATGAGAGATAGAAGATTGTTTTGAAAGACGAAACATTTTTGAGGACAGTGGGGGGGGGGGGGGGGGGGGGGGGGGGGCGTATTCAGTGTCACATTAAGACTGTAATCATGACTTAATGATACATGTACTAAGAATAGTATTCAGAGCATTTGATAAAAGAATTAGGAGAGTCAGCGATAAAAGTTTGCCTGTAAGGATCCTTATATAGTTTTGGTATCCGATACAGACGAGAAAGGTCAGTGTTTTAAACAGCATCTCGAAAGATTGTAATACTAAACCGTCACTAAGTAACGCTTGGTATCACTATGGGTATTGTCTCTTAATAATAATAATCATATACAACATTTATACAGCGTTCTATATAATTTGTTAAATTACTCTAAAGCGCTTCACAACGTGTAGATAATAATTTGATACTTACAATGCATAAATAAAGAGGTTATTACAATCTAAGCTTATGTGATTATATAAAAAATGCATATAAATACGAACTAGATGAATAAATGTCAGTATATACATGTCGTTTAAGTTGATACCCTAATATGGAGACGTGAAAAGGTACGCCTTCAGATGTTTCTTGAATTTTTGGCCAGAGTAGTTGTTTTTCGGATAGCGGATGGTAAGCTTTTCCACAACGTGGCCGAAACTCTCCGGTTTCCATAGGTCACAGTGCCAGATTTTGGGACACACAACAATGATTCTGTCTCCGACCTCAGTGATCGTGACAGCTTATACAGTGTAACTAGCTCCCTTATGTACTGGGGAGCTGTTCCATCCAGTGCCTTGTATGTGTATACCATGCTTTTGTACTGTGACATGTATTGTACAAGTAACCAGTGCAATGAATACAGAACAGGAGTGATGTGCTCTCTCTTTCAAACTCGAGACTTGCTGCCGTGTTCTGGACCACTTAGTAACACTTGATGTCAATATGTACACAAACCGTCACTTAGTAACACTTGATGTCATTATGTACACAAACAGTCACTTAGTAACACTTGATGTCATTATGTACACAAACAGTCACTTAGTAACACTTGATGTCAATATGTACACAAACCGTCACTTATAAACATTTGATGTCAATATGTACAGAAACCGTCACTTAGTAACACTTGATGTCAATATGTACACAAACAGTCACTTAGTAACACTTGATGTCAATATGTACACAAACCGTTACTTAGTAACACTTGATGTCAATATGTAAACAAACCATTACTTAGTAACACTTGATGTCAATATGTACACAAACAGTCACTTAGTAACACTTGATGTCAATATGTACACAAACTGTTACTTAGTAACACTTGATGTCAATATGTACACAAACTGTTACTTAGTAACACTTGATGTCAATATGTACACAAACCGTCACTTAGTAACACTTGATGTCATTATGTACACAAACCGTTACTTAGTAACACTTGATGTCAATATGTATTTATTTACACAAACCGTTACTTAGTAACACTTGATGTCAATATGTACACAAACCGTCACTTAGTAACACTTGATGTCAATATGTACACTACCCGTCACTTAGTTACACTTGATGCCAATATGTACACAAACCGTTACTTAGTAACACTTGATGTCAATATGTACACCAACCGTCACTTAGTAACACTTGATGTCAATATGTACACAAATCGTCACTTAGTAACACTTGATGTCAATATGTACACAAACAGTCACTTAGTAACACTTGATGTCAATATGTACACAAACCGTCACTTAGTAACACTTGATGTCAATATGTACACACTCAGTCACTAAGTAACACTTGATGTCACTATGTACACAAACAGTCACTTAGTAACACTTGATGTCACTATGTACACTACCCGTCACTTAGTTACACTTGATGTAACTTTATACACAGACTGTCACTTAGTTACACTTGATGTCACTATGTGCACCGTCACTTAGTAACGGTTGATGTTACTATTTACACAATCCGTCACTTATTAACACTTGGTACCACTATGTGTATTGTCTCTTAGTAACACTTGATGTCACTCTATGTACCTTCACTAAGTAACTCGTTTTTTTTTTATTTAAGTAGTATATTTCAATTTAATATATTACAAATGTTGTCATCTCAAAGAACTAACAAGCATATACGCACTGACTAATACACGGAAAAAATCATATACGTCCATGTATATCATGCACGTAAAAAATCTTATTAAGTTAAGTATAAGTGTACATACACACACTTGTCTACATACATGTACTTATAAACAAAATATAAAATCTGTTCTATTTATATACAATGTGTACTGTCTCTTAGTAACGGTTGATGTCACTCTGTGTACCGTTACTTAGTAACGCTTGATGTCACGCTGTGTACTGTCACTTAGTAACGGTTGATGTCACTCTGTGTACTGTCACTTAGTAACGCTTGATGTCACTCTGTGTACTGTCACTTAGTAACCCTTGATGTCACTCTGTGTACTGTCTCTCAGTAACGCTTGCTGTCACTCTGTGTTCTGTCTCTTAGTAACGCTTGATGTCACTCTGTGTACTGTCACTTAGTAACGGTTGATGTCAGGCTGTGTACTGTCACTTAGTAACGCTTGATGTCACTCTGTGTACTGTCTCTCAGTAACGCTTGATGTCACGCTGTGTACTGTCACTTAGTAACGCTTGATGTCACTGTGTGTACTGTCTCTCAGTAACGCTTGGTGTCACTCTGTGTTCTGTCTCTTAGTAACGCTTGATGTCACTCTGTGTACTGTCACTTAGTAACGCTTGGTGTCACTCTGTGTTCTGTCTCTTAGTAACGCTTGATGTCACGCTGTGTACTGTCACTTAGTAACGCTTGATGTCACTCTGTGTACTGTCTCTCAGTAACGCTTGGTGTCACTCTGTGTTCTGTCTCTTAATAACGCTTGATGTCACTCTGTGTACTGTCTCTTAGTAACGCTTGATGTCACTCTGTGTACTGTCACTTAGTAACGGTTGATGTCACTCTGTGTACTGTCACTTAGTAACGCTTGATGTCACTCTGTGTATTGTCTCTTAGTAACGCTTGATGTCACTCTGTGTACCGTTACTTAGTAACGCTTGATGTCACGCTGTGTACTGTCTCTTAGTAACGCTTGATGTCACTCTGTGTACTATCTCTCAGTAACGGTTGATGTCACTCTGTGTACTGTCACTTAGTAACGGTTGATGTCACTCTGTGTACTGTCACTTAGTAACGGTTGATGTCATTCTGTGTACTGTCACTTAGTAACGGTTGATGTCACTCTGTGAACTGTCTCTCAGTAACGCTTGGTGTAACTGTGTGTACTGTCACTTAGGAACGCTTGGTGTAACTGTGTGTATTGTCACTTAGTAACGGTTGATGTCACTCTGTGAACTGTCTCTCAGTAACGCTTGGTGTAACTGTGTGTACTGTCACTTAGGAACGCTTGCTGTCAATCCATGTACCATTACTTACAAATGTAGTAACTTAGTCACTTTGTTTTTTTTGTACCGTCGACTTACTACGAAAGTCGTGATACCATGTTACGTCAATCATTTATGTAAATCATTTGTATTTTTGTTAATCACTTTTAAAAACGATAAAATGTTTTATTTGTAACACTGACGAAGGATGGTGTTGAAATATCTCTCTATCAGCCGGATACGTTGTAAGATGACGTTAATTTGATTAACACGTGGACAGTAGACACGAATACCTCCCACTACTTTTATCGTCGGATTATACACCCGGAAATGCTAAACAAATCCCGTAGTTCTGATATAGCATGACCGCTGCTTAACAAACAATGAAATAGCCTGATTAAACAGGATCTGTATGAGAAAAGGAAAAGGCACTGACGTAAATCTCGTATTTGAACAACCAATGTTACATTGGGGATATCGACAGTCTAAAGAAATCCTTTCGGCTTTGAACTTTTGCCGCTTTATGTATCAATCAATTGATATTCGAATTTAAATAAGGCTGATAAAAGTGAGAGATCCATGGCAGATAGAGCATTACGATAGGAGCATTACCTGCCATGATGTATGACGTCTGAGCACTAGGGAGCAGTGCTCGTACGTTCGCACCTAACACCAAACTTACTCCTGAGCGAGGTTAAGCAGTGTAAATATACTCATCGATTTGCAGCCCTGTCTGTCGGAGGAGGGAAGCCTTTAGACATGGCATTGTGACACATTAGCCTGTCATAATGTGTGAAAATACCTCAATCTGACATGGAAAGTGATAATAAAAATTCTTCATTTACTAATTGGCAAGCATTGACAAGCCGTAATTACACACAACATGTTTACACATAATACAGTATTTCTGTTTACACTGTAATTCAGTATTTATGTTTACACTGTAATCCAGTATTTCTGTTTACACTGAAATACAGTATCTTTGTTTACACTATATAAGGATTGTACCTCATTTTGACTGCGTATACGGTAGTATGCCCGCACCAAAGAATATGTTCGTTGCCAACTGCGGGCATACTACCGTATACGCAGTCAAAATGAGGTACAATCCTTATATTTACACCATTATTAATTTCCAAGTGCTATACGAAGAAAAAAGCATTCGAAGCGGGTTGCTAAGATGGTTACTACGATGGCCGTGGTTGCTAAGATGATATTGTCCCATTGGATTTCATCAATATATTGGTAGATTTAGAAAATACACTGTAAACAACACTATTTTTCTTCATAACATCATATGTAAATTTGGTAGTAAATAATATTTCTAGCAAGTCGAATTTATTTCTTTATTTATAGCGGTCGTTATGTACACGCATTGACACAGTGATCAGGTTGTGACGCAGACCGACGTCAGACGTCACAACTGCAGGGCGCCGCCATGTTTACGTTACCGTCAAATAATTTCGAATGCGCATCATTTGGAATCAAAAGTTTGCTAGAAACTATTTATTGTTTAATCAAAAGAAATTGATTCCATATATGTTCCATGTTTCAAAATCTTGTAGGAACCAAACAATGGCCGACAGCGAATACTTACTTTTCTGAAGCGTGAACGACGCCATATTTGAACAAATATCTATCCGTCGAGCCTTTTGTCACTGCGTATACGGTAATATATTCGCAGTCAGAGTTTACTAAGCACAAGAAGGGAGAGATGTAAATATAATACATTATCTCTATTTACACTATAATACAGTATCTTTGTTTACACTATAATACAGTATCACTGTTTACACTATAATAGAGTATCTTTGTTTACATAATAATACAGTATCTCTGTTTATACTGAGATACAACATTTATGTTTACACCATAGCACAACATCTATGTTTACACTATAATACAGTATCTCTGTTTACGCTATTTAAGCAATGAATGTTTTAGCAAATGTTGTTACAGTCCTATAACACACATTGCTATTGATGACAAACTAAATAAAGCCCGATATGGCTTTATGTAAGTTTGTCAGCAATAGCAATGTGTGTTATAGGACTGTAACAATATTTGCTAAAATGTTCATTACTTATATTTTCATTTTGATAGAATTATTGTGCTTTATTTAGTTTCTTCGGACCGATTTGGATCAGCAAATCAAGTGAAGACAACAATGACATTCATGACGTCACAATAGAGATTGATGACGTCACAATACCAACTGCTGTTATAGTCTGAGGCACAGTGTCATATTGTCATAGTGTCAATGGAAAATTGCAGAGCAAATGTAAATATAATACAGTATCTCTGTTTTCACTATAATTCAGTTTTTTTCTGTTTACACTGTCATCCAGCATTTCTGTTTACACAGTAATACAGAATATGTGTTTTCACTGTAATCAATAGTCCGAAGGGTTCTGACTCTCTGACCCGCTAACAATTTTGACGACTGACGGGTGCGAGAGTCAGAATTCCTCCTTAGTTAAAAAGTGGAAATTTTACCGACCCGTGCACGGGTCGCCTCTAAAGCTGAGTTTTATAATATGCAACGTTTTCGATCACATTCAAATAAGGTATCAATGGAAAGAACAGATATTTTTCAACTAACCTACGCCTTTACTCAAGTCACAGGAGGTCACTCACTAACTGTCGTTATCCATTTCTAAAAAATAACCAATTTCCTGACATCTGTTTGAAAATGGCCGCCGCTTCACGTCACTTGATCAAATATACCTAAGGTCAAATGAAATTCTCGCGGGATCTCGCGACGCGCGGCCATTTTCAAACAGATGTCAGGAAACTGGTTATTTTTTTAGAAATGTGTGGCAACAGTTAGTTTACGACCTCCTGTGACTTGATTAAATGTGTTGGTTAGTAGAAAAATATCTGTTCTTTCCATTGCTATTTAATTTACATGTGATCAAAAATGTTTTATTTTATAAAACACAGCTTAAGCAGTGACCTGTGCACGGGTTTGTAAAATTTCCACTTTTTAACTAAGGAGGAATTCTGACTCTCGCACCCGTCAGTCGTCAACATTTTTAGCGGGTCAGAGAGTCAGAACCCTTCGGACTATGTAATCAAGTATTTCCGATTCTACCACATTACCCTGTGTTATTCCACTCTCAAACCGTTGTATAAACATGCCGACTGTAGGATAAATATATGTTATATACCACTAGTGGAATATGACCAATTACCTTCCTGACTTTTGATTGGATGAGAAGTTGAACTTTGACCGGAAATCACGTGGGTCAATGCAACGTGCTAATTGTTGTCGTCGTCATCGATTGTTGACGTCGTCACAATTTGGCGGGAATATATACGAGATGATGTGTTTTCGCGCAAATATCATCCGCGGCTCACAGAAAACAACACTGCCACTGCGACTTAATAGCATTGTGGTAGAAACAGGTCACACGACTGTGGTTATTGGGTATGGAATTTATTTCACTCTCGTTAATTATTTTTTAAAAGTTACAAAAGACACTCGCTAAAGCTCGTGTCTTTTATAACTTTTAAATAATAATTAACTCGAGTGAAAAAAAAATAATATCCAACAACCACTCGTTGTGTAACCACTATTTATACAGTATCTCTGTTTACATTAAAATACAGCTTTTCTGTTGACCTTGTAATGCAGTATCTCTATTGATACTATAAGCAAACATCTCTGTTTACATTATAATTCAGCATCTTTGTTTACACTATAATGCAGAATCTCTGTTTACACTATCTCTGTTAACACTATTATAAAACATCTCTGTCTACGATATAATAAAAAATTCTGTTAACATTGTAATACAGCATCGCTGTTTACACTGTAACACAGCATCTCTGTTTACACTGTAATACAATATCTCTGTTTACACTATAGAAAATCATCTCTATTTACACTATAATACAGTATCTTTGTTTACACTATAATACAATATCTCTGTTTATACTGAAATACAACATCAATGTTTACACCATAGCACAACATCTATGTTTACACTAAAATACAATATTTCTGTTTACGCTATAATAAAACATCTCTGTTTACATTGTAATAAAGCACCTCTGTTTACACTATCTCTGTTTACACTATTATAAAACATCTCTGTCTACGATATAATAAAACATTTCTGCTTACATTGGAATACAGCATCTCTGTTTATACAGTAATACAATATATCTGTTTATCTTTGTTTATACTTCAATTCAGTATCTCTACTTTCACAGTTATTCTCTATTTATAATGTAATACAGTATATCTGTTGACACTGTAATCCAGCATCTCTGTCAACACTATAATTCAGTATCTCTGTTTACACTGTAATAGAGTATCTCTGTTGACACTGTAATACGGTATCTCTGTTTACGCTGTTATACAGCATCTCTGTTTACACTATAATTCAGTTTCTCTAGTGGAATATATGACCTTCTGGACTTTTGATTGGTTGAGAAGTTGAACTACGACTGGAAATCACGTGGTTCAATGCCACTTGCGGATTGTTGACGTCGTCATCGATTGTTGATGTCGTCACAACCTGGCGATGATGTGTTTCTGCGCAAATAGTCCGCGGTTCATACCCGAAAACAACACTACCACTGCGACTGAATAGTATTGTGGTAGAAACAAGTCACACGACTGGGTGATTTTTGGATATGGAATTAATTATCTTTTAAAAATTTACGAACCACACTCGCTAAAGCTCGTGTTTTTGTGACTTAAAAAAAAATCATTCTATGAAAGCGATATTTTTTGTTACATGTTATAACTTATAACGTCGATCACTTTAGTTCGGATTATGGTTTCGTTGACGCTTCGGTGTTCTCTGGGTTTTTTTTTATAATGATATCGTAAGCAGTATTATATACATGGTATCATTATATCGCCGAGTCAGTATGCGTCCTTCTGGTAAATGTTATACAAATATATCATGGGTTTCTGTGCAGTCCAGAATATTTGACTCGGGGTACTGGTAACCCACCTATTTTCTACTGCACGAACAGGTTAGCTCACTGACAGGTCCTTGTGAGGAAAATTGAAAATTGGCCAATGAAAATACGAGATTAGGAGTCGGTAATTCAAAGTGTGTTTAAGTGATTAAGTAATAAAGCAAGTATATCATAGGTGTCTGTGCAATAGTCTAGAATATTTGACCCCCGGTACTGGTAATCGACCGATGTTCCAGTGTACTCGGCCTTCGGCCTCGTGCAATAGAAATTCG
This sequence comes from Mimachlamys varia, assembly GCA_947623455.1. Lineage (NCBI taxonomy): Eukaryota > Metazoa > Mollusca > Bivalvia > Pectinida > Pectinidae > Mimachlamys > Mimachlamys varia. The sequence continues at coordinate 10,558,355 of OX392535.1, forward strand.
GTGGATTACCGATACCCCGAGTCAAATATTCTGGACTATTGCACAGAAATCAATGATATATTGGTATAATATTTACCAGAAGGAAGCATATTGACCCCGGCGATGTAATGATACCATGCATATAAAACTGCTTATGATATCATTATAAAAAAACCCAGAGAATACCGAAGCGTCAACAAAACAATAATCCGAACTAAACTAGGTGCAAAATATGAACAAAGGAAAACATTTCATTGCGACTTCGTAAAAACACAAGAGAAAAAATCCCAGGTGTTCAGGAAGAGTAAGCATCTTTTGCTTCATCAACGACACCCATCATGTCAATTTTGGCCTTATCCAAGTAAACGTCAAGTCCTTAAAGTAGGAACGAAGTCATCATAATAAACCACAAGTAGACACACGAATGAGCATACTCAAAACCGTCCATCTTCATATCACGACCTTAACACTTGCTCATAGTTCTCATCAACCTGCATCTCTCGAACCCCTTTAAACACCATAGGTTGGAGAAGCGGGGAAGTTACTATCAAGAAGTGGAAAGTTCACGATAGGAAAATTGAAGTCGACACGTTTATCATATAGCTTAGTAGTAAGCCATCCATGTTGGTCGTAGTTTAAGTAGAGATCGGGGTAGGCAGTTGATGCAGAAAAGTCTGCTGTGTCTTTTATTTCAAGTTCAGAAAGGTATATACGAACGACGTGGTCAGCAAACGTCTTGTTGTTTATAGAAAATACATCAACAATAGACAATTCATCGTCGATATATATGAAAGTGAAATAAAAAGATTTGGCAAGGTGTTTGTTACCTGTCCTGATTACTTCTTCCAAAAACAAAAACAAGTCATGTAAGTTTGGTGCAAGTGTTTTTTTCCAATGGGAACGCCCACAGTCTGCTTAAATATCTCCTAACTCAACAAGATATGGTCAACAAGGAATTAAATCGTTCGAACTTTATCTTCTTCAGTATATTTCATCTTAGCTTTTGTTGTGTTTTTCACAAAGTGTGTCCCAAGATAGCTCACTATCATATATTTGTTGGTGGAAGGCGTTTCATAGAAATAATTTGTACCTTATCCCAATTGTTATGTATATTATTTGTATCATCACCCGCCTTTCTTGGAACAGACATATCTCAAAACGAGTGATCGAAGACGTTATTGCAGTGTTATATTAGGAATGGTGTTGAATATAGTGGAAAAATCAAATATTTTAATCGAATAAAAACATAAAATAAGAGGAGAAAGGAGAAAGTGGGGAGGGGGGGGGGGGGCGGTAAGGTCAAGATTGATTAGACCTTTTGAGTTCTTAAAAATCCCATTGATTGCAAACCTGGAGTCTACATTGACAAAATATGACTATAGTCCTTATTTGATATTACTAAGAATAATAGTAAGAATTTTTGATAATGACTTGGTTGATCAACCAGCAGAGCCAGATACAAAACGTTGCTTATAAGTCAGCATCCTTGTGTAGTTTCGCTATCCAATATAGACGAGGTAGATCAGCGTCTTTTTCGTTTACCAGTATCGCATGGTTAGATAGTATTTCATCTTTCGACCCTGTCACTGTGTTATTAGATTGCCTTGTTAATTTTGCAAGCAATAAATGTAATAACGTTTGCAAACAATTATCAAGTTATTAGATGCTTTGTCTGAAGACACAATCACATACTTATCACGTAAACCGTTGCTTGCTGTTCGACCAACGGGGTCAAGAAATATCGACTTGTGTTTAGTTTTTATGTTGTAACGCAAACTGCTTATTCTTTGATAGATAGAGGACCTGATAGACTCCATCCACTCTGAAGTCGAATGCAATTCAGCATGCTCACGTCTAGCCCATTGTCTGACATACTCTTCAACAGTCCATAAAAATCTTTAAATTCAATTTCCAATTGGTGGATGGGGTCTCTCGATACTATCTATAGGAAAATATATCGAATTTTTACACAAAGAAGTTTTTTCCATCTGTAAATATGGCAACAGTTGTAAATTTATACCTCTAGAACTTTCTTTCATTCATTTAATGAGACTATTATGGACAAAATAGTAACTTACATTTCACAGAAATATACTGTAAATATAAGGATAAACTTTCTATTTTGTTTAGGTAATCGGGGAATAACTACAATGGAACACGGGTAAATTCAATAACCGGCTATGTATAATTTACCTATGTTCCACTGTAGTTATTCCCCGATAACTTTCTATTTTGTTTAGGTTATTGGGGAATAACTACAATGGAACATGTGTAAATTATACATAGAGAAGTATTTTTGTTATGACGGATTTACACAAATTGTGACTAAAACTATAATGTGTTTTGGTGGCACGGTGGTCTAGTGGTAGGACGACGGGCTCGTGATCCAAAGCTTGCGAATTCGAGTCCCGGTCACGGCACTTGTGTTGTCTCCTTGAGCAAGCAAGAGACTTTACTCTGATTGTTCCAGTCAATTGTAGAATGCTAGGTGTGAGCGCCGAAATGGCAGCACCGGTTGTATGTTCCCCAGGGATTTGAGAAAGATATCACCTGGTTGTTAAGGCCCTATAACCACGGATAACAATTTGTGAACCGCTTTGAGACGGCCTTTAAGGTCGTGATAAAGCGGCATATAAGAAACTCGAATTATTAATGTATGTGTCTGTTAATTATGACGACACGAGACTCTATATGATTTCTTCTGAAATTAATGCTGCTCCGGAATTTGAATTTGATGACGTCAGTGATAGGTCAAACGTACCATTAGCTGCAGTTAAAACAAATATTTATGAATGTAAATATAAGTCTTGAACTGTTATCAAATGGTAGTATACAGTCGATATAAAATCGATTAGGGTAGCAGATAAATATTAATGCTATTATTTGGTTTTGTATATGTCATACAAATTGTATTCATATCGAATGTATACTACTATTTGGTAACAGTTAAATGCTTAAATAAAACTATTACTAAATTCTACCCAACGTAGCTGCATAGATATATCAATCTAACGATCTTATTTTTACCAAATTTAGTTGTTGTCATCTATAAATATGGGCAATAATTTTAGCTACTTCTAAAAATAATTGCTTCAATCGTTAACAATTGGATATGATTGCTAATTCCTATCGAAATTTCATTCATTTATACTGTGGGAATTCAATGACTTTCTATTCTTTACTCTTGATACTGGACCTAGTTTGTGACCTGCAGAGAAACACTTTCCCTGGGGAGCAATAGCTTTCACATTGAGTTATACTTATTTTGTGACCTGGAAGCAGAATTATTCAATTGATATGAATGAAAACCAAAAGTTAATTACTCTAATTGAACACTAGAAATATCATCAGTCGATCTGAGGGTGTATGCTATTTTCATACCCACACTGCCCGACTTCACTCAATCGACCGACATTCTGCCAGTATGTGCACTAAGTACGTTAGGTAGGCTATATTGCCGACAGGTTAAATGCTATAAAAGTGAACTTTGCTAAAATCCGTCATATTTGAGACATAGATGTATTTTAAACTCATATACTTGAAATATCTTAAGACAATTTTGTAAGTTCAAAAGTACAAAAAAAAAAACAACAAAAAATTAGATATATGTCAGTATGACATTAAAGCCGCTCACCACATGAGGATAATTGTCAACGTAAAGTTAGAAAGGTTTCTTAGATAAAAGCTTTATCCATCAGAATACATTGTTTCCAGAAGTGTGTTAAAAGAAAGTAAATAATTGTTTTGCTCAACTATCAGTAACAGCTAGATCTAAAGTACAATTAATTGACCGGTAATCGTCATTTCAACCTAAGCACGACAGGTAAATTGCGTCGCCATTTGCAACATGTATCATCTATGTATGTGGTATGCTGCTTGCAATGTTTTATAGCTGTCATGATATAATTTATCATCGAACTGAGATTTATAAACTGAAATATCATTTTACTTGCCGAAGTGAACCAAAATATATGGGAATTCCAATAATAGATCTGCATCATGAAAACGCTTTCAGATCGCGAAGTCAACTACTCGAATCAACAATTCTACTAACCACAACGATCACCACAGCGGACTCCTGACAACCTGTGTACAAGACATACTGGACGTTTAAAACCAGTTATATATGTATTTGTTTATGTGTGGAAAGTACAACAGAACACTTCATATAAGAAGACGATAGTTTCTTACTTTCTGTTTACGATACTTAACTACAGAGCAGGTTAATTTTGACGTAACAGATACAGAGCAATCGCGCATTCCAAGATGGTGGTTATCACTAGGGACGATCATTTGGTAGACGCTACTGTCGTAACAACTGTACAACGAAATTTTTGTGTGGTGAAAGAACAACAGAACACTTCATTATAAGAAGACCAAGTTGCATAGCTTCCTACTTTCTGTTAACTATACCTCTACTTCACTACAGAACATGCATGATTATACTGTGACGTAACAGATACAGATCATGCGTGCCCTCAGGTACACCGGAAATTGGCACACCGGAAATGATCCCACCGGAAATTGCCCACACCCAAACAAAAACAATAAGCCGCACACTGATGTGTTGTCTATGAACACGTCGATCGTAAATACCCTTCGGAACTTAAAATAAAGGACACAACAGGCTCTTCTACATCAGCTTCTTACCTTGATCTTTACTTAAACTATGACCTAGACGGGCAGCTTAATACTAAGTTATACGTTAAACGTAACATTTCAATTTTCCCATCGTGAACTTTCCATTTCTTGATAATAACATCTCTGCTTCTTTAACCTTTGGTGTTTACATGTTGCAGTTGATTCGTTATTCTAGGGTTTGCTCTAAATATCACCGAGTAACACAAGGATTCGAGAGATGCAGATTGATCCGAACCATGGGCTAGTTTTATGGTAGCCATCGTCCCGTTGAGAAATATTCTGCATCTTTGTGTGATATGAAGAAGGGCGTTTTTGAGTTTGCTCATTAGTGTGCTTACTTGCTGTGATTAATAATGATTACTCGGTTCTCATTTCAAGGACTTCCTGTTTACTTGAATGTGACCAAGATTTACATGGTGGGTGTCGTCTTTGAAGCACAATACGCTTACTATTCCGGAACACCTGGCCTTTTTCTCTTGAACTTTTACAAGGGTCTCCATCCGGATCTTTCCTGTTTCTCGCATTTTGCCTCTGGTTTAATCGATTTTGAGTTCGGATTATGGTTTTGTTGACGTTTCGATATTCTCTAATTGGAGTTCTGAGCGCAGGATGTTTTGCTAGATTTGATGGCAAGATTAAAAAAATAATTAAACGCAAAATTCTTCGATTGAAGTTTTATTTAAGACATGTATATATATTGATGATGGCTGTATTCTGAATTTTTTCATTTAAATATCACTGAAAATGTAATACAGGATTAAGAATCAAATCAGTTATGAAACGCTTCATTTGACCTGATATACATAATTATGTTATCCCATGATTTTTAATTAAACCTGTGAACTTCATTCTTTTCCCTTGTCACGTTTAACATCCTCTGGCTTTTTCTTTGGCTCTGGAGGCATGTCATCAAACAATGTCAGAGAGCAGCATGCTAGACCTGTCAGGGGAGCGAGGATGGGGACGGTATTAGCGTCACTCCAGATCTGAGAATCCACGTCAAAACTATCCACACTACTTAGCCGTCCCTTCGTCGACCAGTTGTGGCCCCCGACCACGTAGATTTTACTCCCTAAGCATGCACATCCAAACTCAGACCGGGGATTTTTCATACTTGTCAATGTGACCCAAGTGTCACTTGTAGGAGTATATTTTTCGATGGATTCGACACACGAAATCTTCCCCATGTTGCCGACACTAGCTCCACCAAACAGGTACAGCGATCCCTTCACGGGCAGTAAATGGGCGAAGTATCTGGCTTCCTGAATTGACTTTCTCAGCTGCCACTTGTTATTTGTTGGGCTGTAACACTCGACCACGTCCAATGTACAAATGTTTGACCCACCTGTAAATATTTAAAATAAAAAAGCAATGAAATGGCGAATTGTAGCTTATTACAATTTTACAAGTGACATATCCGAAATCATCCATTCATAAAAGTGATATTTTTTCACTAGTGATAAAAAATGATATTACTTTTTTTGATTTGACCAATCAGAACACTGCTTACAAACGACAATGGATACAATGAAACGCTACCGGTAGATGAATATCAAACAGTATCTTCAGTAAAATCAAATATACTTAACTCGTGCGGCTAATATTGTGATATTTTAATATCAAAATATTAGCTCCACTCATGAATTTATTTCATATTACTGAAGATACGTACACTGTTATATATCCTCTTACTATCAATAATATTAAGATTTGTGCAAGACTTGTGAATAATAGAATGTTGTATATCCCGCAGAAAAAAATGAGTTGAGTATAAAATATAATTAAGCGACACAAATCAGAAAACGTTGATAAACTATCTTTTGTTAAAATATTAAATACATTTGATTCTAATATCTTTTGTGTCACATAAATATTCTCATTTCTTGATTTATTCAAAGTCACACAATTACTGATATTTATCATAACGCATTTATTCATATCAATACTTGTTTTGCATTGTGATTCAAATAGTGTGGTGGGATAAATTCAGGGACAGAAACATTGTATACGACACAATTAAATCATAATGTAGTGCGGGAGAACTTCCTACATGAATCATACCTGACAGCTTATTTAAAAAAAAACCTTACATATCATTCCTTATAAGTACATTAACACCACAACTTTTACAAAACACACCAAACAGTGTTTTCCGCGCCACTCCTGTTGTGCTAAAGCTATTGAAGTAATATTTCCACACGTGTAATTTCCTCTAGGTTTCGAGATCACCTTTCCGTACATTTCTTCATTGGACGCGTGTTAGGAAACTGATATCCTCTGCGGATATTACAGACCCAAGCACCAGGGTCACTATTAATTATGACTGACCCAGGACTGTATTCATAGTAACAGGCAGATGCCTGCCAGCCGACATTTCCGAAGCTCGTAGAAATAGGAGACGGACGAGCGTCAATGAGCTTACGCCAAACGACAATGAGTACGTCACCATGTGGCGTCTTGGGTCTGTAACCGTATCCACATCCTGTGGGACAGCACTGCTCAAAGGGCAGCTTCATACACTAATCACCAACCACCTTATATATCACATACTTTCATATTAAACAAATATCTCGAACAATTCATATACATACTGATAGGTTACAGTTATATTTGTAACTGTACCAGGTCCGAGTAACAGAGATACATACATGCTAATGAATGCATGTCATTCGTTTGGAAAGCAACACCAAGAATCTAACTAATTTTGTTACCGGAAGCACGAAATTACAAACATCCTGGGCGTATAATATAATGACATCCGGGTCCTTACGACAATAAAGGGCGCAAGGTTACATGTGGACCATGGTTATGTAAGGAAACTTTCTAAAATGCTTTTCTATTTCTAGATCGTAGTATCCCGATCACAATAGAGTGTAAACTGTATATGCCTTCTTATCTGCCTTTATTGCTATTTCTAGAAGCCGTATTTACAAGGATCAGGTATCAAACTACAAACTACATTGGTGAAGTGCAAAAGAGACGCCTAATCTGTTCAATAAGTGCTCTAGATTACTTCTTTACATGGTCGATCGATATTTCCCATTTCCGGTGTCAAAGACAGCCATAGCGTCGTCGGTTCGCCGCCGTAATCAGTGAAGATTGGTCGCCCCTCAGACAGGTAACGAAAAGGTTAACAAGGTCTGTTGATAAAACAGCCGTTAAACTGTTTCATTTGTATAAATTAGCTTCGTATTATTTACGTTAATTGACATGAAGAAGGATTCATTTTAAATTAGGCGTGGAGTGGCGATGTAGAATCGCAGCAGATAGATAATGAAATGCTGATGTGATCTGACACAGAATGCATACATTGACATTATATACACTGGAGCTAATAAAGTGTTTATTGCTATAGATGAATAGAGGTTACACAACGAGTGGTTGTTGGATATGTAATTTCACTCGAGTTAATTTTGTAACTTTTAAAAATAATTATCGAAAGTGAAATAAATTCCATATCCAATAACCACGAGTCGTGTGACCTGTTTCTACCGCAATATTAAATTTGCAGTGTCGTTGTTGATTTTTGGAATGAACCCCAGACTATATGCGCGAAAACGCATCATCTCGCATATATTCCCGAAAAGTTGTGACGACGTCATCAATCGGCGAAGACGTCAACAATCCGCACGTTGCATTGAACCACCGTTACACTGTAATTTCCGGTCAAAGTTCAACTTCTCACCCAATCAAAAGTCTGGAAGGACATATACCACATATTTATTCAACAGTCACCACGTTTATACAACTGTCTGAGAGTGGAATAACACAGGGTTTTGTGGAGAAACTAATTTATAGGATCCTAATTGTTATTGGATACAGTACAGCTGTAAAGTGTTAATTGATTTTATATACACTAAATCTGTAAGAAGTTTATAGATATTAAATACGCTAATACTGTTACATGTAGGTGTAAATTGGCATTATATACATTTGAGCTGTAAATTTAAGTGTAATTTGATTTAATATACACTAAATCTGTAACGTGTAACTTGATATTCTATACACTGTAGTTACTTAGAGTAAATATACACTAAAGCTGTTAACTGATTTATGACTTAAATTAATATTATAAACACGACAGATGCAGGTGAAAATTGAAATACACCCATACAGTTGTTAAGTATAAACTGATATGATATACCCCTACAGGTGTTAAGTTTAACTTGATGTTTACGTGGATGTGACAAAGATTTACATGGCGGGTGTCGTCGATGAAGAAGAAGACGCTTACTCTTTCGGAACACATGGTCTTATTCTTTTGTACTTTTACAAGAGTCTCCATGTAAATCTTTCCTTTGTTCATATTTTGCCCCTTGTTTAATCGATTTTGAGTTTAGATTGTGATTTTGTTAACGCTTCGGTATTCTCTTATTTATATTGAAATGATATACCCCTACAGTTGTTAGGTATAAACTGATATGATATACCCCTACAGTTGTTAAGTATAAACTGATATGATATACCCCTACAGTTGTTAATTATAAACTGATATGATATACCCTACAGTTGTTAAGTATAAACTGATATGATATACCCCTACAGTTGTTAAGTATAAACTGATATGATATACCCCTACAGTTGTTAAGTATAAACTGATATGATATAACCTACAGTTGTTAAGTATAAACTGATATGATATACCCTACAGTTGTTAAGTATAAACTGATATGATATACCCTACAGTTGTTAAGTATAAATTGATATGATATACCCTACAGTTGTTAAGTATAAACTGATATGATATACCCTACAGTTGTTAAGTATAAACTGATATGATATACCCCTACAGTTGTTAACTAGAAACGCATATGACATACCCCTACAGTTGTTAAGTATAAACTGATATGATATACCCTACAGTTGTTAAGCATAAATTGATATGATATACCCTACAGTTGTTAAGTATAAACTGATATGATATACCCCTACAGTTGTTAAGTATAAACTGATATGATATACCCCTACAGTTGTTAAGTATAAACTGATATGATATACCCTACAGTTGTTAAGTATAAACTGATATGATATACCCTACAGTTGTTAAGTATAAACTGATATGATATACCCCTACAGTTGTTAAGTATAAATTGATATGATATACCCCTACAGTTGTTAAGTATAAACTGATATGATATAACCTACAGTTGTTAAGTATAAACTGATATGATATACCCGACAGTTGTTAAGTATAAACTGATATGATATACCCTACAGTTGTTAAGTATAAATTGATATGATATACCCTACAGTTGTTAAGTATAAACTGATATGATATACCCTACAGTTGTTAAGTATAAACTGATATGATATACCCCTACAGTTGTTAACTAGAAACGCATATGACATACCCCTACAGTTGTTAAGTATAAACTGATATGATATACCCTACAGTTGTTAAGCATAAATTGATATGATATACCCTACAGTTGTTAAGTATAAACTGATATGATATACCCCTACAGTTGTTAAGTATAAACTGATATGATATACCCCTACAGTTGTTAAGTATAAACTGATATGAAATACCCTACAGTTGTTAAGTATAAACTGATATGATATACCCTACAGTTGTTAAGTATAAACTGATATGATATACCCCTACAGTTGTTAAGTATAAACTGATATGATATAACCTACAGTTGTTAAGTATAAACTGATATGATATACCCTACAGTTGTTAAGTATAAACTGATATGATATACCCTACAGTTGTTAAGTATAAATTGATATGATATACCCTACAGTTGTTAAGTATAAACTGATATGATATACCCTACAGTTGTTAAGTATAAACTGATATGATATACCCCTACAGTTGTTAACTAGAAACGCATATGACATACCCCTACAGTTGTTAAGTATAAACTGATATGATATACCCTACAGTTGTTAAGCATAAATTGATATGATATACCCTACAGTTGTTAAGTATAAACTGATATGATATACCCCTACAGTTGTTAAGTATAAACTGATATGATATACCCCTACAGTTGTTAAGTATAAACTGATATGATATACCCTACAGTTGTTAAGTATAAACTGATATGATATACCCTACAGTTGTTAAGTATAAACTGATATGATATACCCCTACAGTTGTTAAGTATAAATTGATATGATATACCCCTACAGTTGTTAAGTATAAACTAATATGATATACCCTACAGTTGTTAAGTATAAACTGATATGATATACCCCTACAGTTGTTAAGTATAAACTGATATGATATACCCCTACAGTTGTTAAGTATAAACTGATATGATATACCCTACAATTGTTAAGTATAAACTGATATGATATACCCCTACAGTTGTTAAGTATAAACTGATATGATATACCCTACAGTTGTTAAGTATAAATTGATATGATATACCCCTACAGTTGTTAAGTATAAACTGATATGATATACCCCTACAGTTGTTAAGTATAAATTGATATGATATACCCTACAGTTGTTAAGTATAAATTGATATGATATACCCCTACAGTTGTTAAGTATAAACTGATATGATATACCCCTACAGTTGTTAAGTATAAATTGATATGATATACCCTACAGTTGTTAAGTATAAACTGATATGATATACCCCTACAGTTGTTAAGTATAAACTGATATGATATACCCCTACAGTTGTTAAGTATAAACTGATATGATATACCCTACAGTTGTTAAGTATAAACTGATATGATATACCCTACAGTTGTTAAGTATAAACTGATATGATATACCCTACAGTTGTTAAGTATAAATTGATATGATATACCCCTACAGTTGTTAAGTATAAATTGATATGATATAACCCTACAGTTGTTAACTAGAAACGTATATGACATACTCCTACAGTTGTTAAGTATAAACTGATATGATATACCCTACAGTTGTTAAGTATAAACTGATATGATATACTCCTACAGTTGTTAAGTATAAACTGATATGATATACCCTACAGTTGTTAAGTATAAACTGATATGATATACCCCTACAGTTGTTAAGTATAAACTGATATGATATACCCTACAGTTGTTAAGTATAAATTGGTATGATATACCCCTACAGTTGTTAAGTATAAACTGATATGATATACCCTACAGTTGTTAAGTATAAATTGGTATGATATACCCCTACAGTTGTTAAGTATAAACTGATATGATATACCCCTACAGTTGTTAAGTATAAACTGATATGATATACCCTACAGTTGTTAAGTATAAACTGATATGATATACTCCTACAGTTGTTAAGTATAAACTGATATGATATACCCTACAGTTGTTAAGTATAAATTGGTATGATATACCCCTACAGTTGTTAAGTATAAACTGATATGATATACCCTACAGTTGTTAAGTATAAATTGGTATGATATACCCCTACAGTTGTTAAGTATAAACTGATATGATATACCCCTACAGTTGTTAAGTATAAACTGATATGATATACCCTACAGTTGTTAAGTATAAACTGATATGATATACCCTACAGTTGTTAAGTATAAACTGATATGATATACCCTACAGTTGTTAAGTATAAATTGATATGATATACCCCTACAGTTGTTAAGTATAAATTGATATGATATAACCCTACAGTTGTTAACTAGAAACGTATATGACATACTCCTACAGTTGTTAAGTATAAACTGATATGATATACCCTACAGTTGTTAAGTATAAACTGATATGATATACTCCTACAGTTGTTAAGTATAAACTGATATGATATACCCTACAGTTGTTAAGTATAAACTGATATGATATACCCCTACAGTTGTTAAGTATAAACTGATATGATATACCCTACAGTTGTTAAGTATAAATTGGTATGATATACCCCTACAGTTGTTAAGTATAAACTGATATGATATACCCCTACAGTTGTTAAGTATAAACTGATATGATATACCCCTACAGTTGTTAAGTATAAATTGGTATGATATACCCCTACAGTTGTTAAGTATAAACTGATATGATATACCCCTACAGTTGTTAAGTATAAACTGATATGATATACCCTACAGTTGTTAAGTATAAATTGGTATGATATACCCCTGCAGTTGTTAAGTATAAACTGATATGATATACCCCTACAGTTGTTAAGTATAAACTGATATGATATACCCTACAGTTGTTAATTATAAATTGATATGATATACCCCTACAGTTGTTAAGTATAAATTGATATGATATCCCCCTTAAGTTGTTAAGTAGAAACGTATATGACATACCCCTACAGTTGTTAAGTATAAACTGATATGATACACTGAGCTGTAACATGATAGCAATAGCAAGCGAATTTCGGCCTTTCAAAGATTGCAGAATTCAACAACCTTGGGATAAATGACATATAAAGACATTACCACCAGTGCCTCCAGCAGTATAGAGACGTGCTATAAAGACATTACCACCAGTGCCTCCAGCAGTATAGAGACGTGCTATAAAGACATTACCACCAGTGCCTCCAGCAGTATAGAGACGTGCTATAAAGACATTACCGCCAGTGCCTCCAGCAGTATAGAGACGTGCTATAAAGACTTTACCGCCAGTGCCTCCAGCAGTATAGAGACGTGCTATAAAGACATTACCGCCAGTGCCTCCAGCAGTATAGAGACGTGCTATAAAGACATTACCACCAGTGCCTCCAGCAGTATAGAGACGTGCTATAAAGACATTACCACCAGTGCCTCCAGCAGTATAGAGACGTGCTATAAAGACATTACCACCAGTGCCTCCAGCAGTATAGAGACGTGCTATAAAGACATTACCACCAGTGGCTCCAGCAGTATAGAGACGTGCTATAAAGACATTACCACCAGTGGCTCCAGCAGTATAGAGACGTGCTATAAAGACATTACCACCAGTGCCTCCAGCAGTATAGAGACGCCCATTGAGGACAGCTGCTGACACACATCGGCGAGCGCTGCTAAGGGAGGGAACCTCCTCCCATATGTCGAGTTGGGGATTGTACTTCTCAACAGAAGAGAGCGCCTTGAATTCGTCTTCTCGTCCACCTGCAAAATCGAATAAAGATCCAAATCAGCTAATACATATTACAGTGGTGTTATTTTAGATGTTATTATCATGTTCATGTCGCTAACGAGTTGTTCATCACATATATTCATATTATAAATGTTGTGAGTTTCTTGGTTGAAGGAAAGTAATTGACCCGAGTTAAGGCTAATACTTTATATAAGTTGTATTTAATCTAAATGATATTAGCGCAGCAATGTCCTCAACGTTAATTAAGGGAAATACTACTGATTTGTTCAGGTAAATCATAATATTGAATTGTATAGAATTATGGTTAATACTATTGTTGAATTGGTTTTTATTCGTATAAATGCTGATACTGAGTTTTGTTTTTTTAATAAAGGATGCTGAATTGTCTTTTAAAAAGCAGATAAAACCGGAGGGGCAACAAAACTTCAATTCCGGAAGTTGAGGCGTCTTCTGCTTCATCGACGACACATAACATGTAAAATCAAGATTACATTCAAGTAAATATTAAGTCCTCAAAGCCACACCTGATGTACATTTTCAGACATAACAACATGGCATTGTTATGACCATGATTTATCCAAACCGCTGCATTTTCCGGAAAATCTGGTCTTCTTCTCTTATACTTTTTCAAGGGTCACCGTAAAAATCTCTCCTTTGTCCACATTTTGCCCCCAGTTTAATCGGTTTAGAGTTCGGATTATGGTTTTGTTGACGCTTCGATATAATCTGATATTCTTAATAAAGTTGAAAACTAGATTTGAATCGACCTTGATTCAAGTCAATATCGGTACAAATGGCACATTGTTCTTTACTAGGGATGATCGGTCTTTGGTGTCGGTAAATACTGGCGGTGAATTTCGTCCTTGATTTTTTAGACAAATCAAGTGTTAAATTGTCCACAATTGAAATACATCTGAGGCCACGTTTCTAATGATTAACCCTAAGGAGCTGTTATATTGAGTTATACTGGTAACGACAAGATCGTAAATCGTATTCTATTGTTGATAATTAAATTTATTAAACGTTCTACCTCTGGACTCATTACAAAGTTGTCGAATACCTCTGTGCCCTTGAGAGCGAATACAGGTGAATAGATTAGATTAGATAGACCAGTCTTTAGCCTATATTTAAAGTTAAAACTGACACTTTATATGTATAATGACGTGCAATAAATAGTTCAGGTAATGATATTTCCAAATTACGTTTTTTTTTAAAACGATAGGTAAAATCCTTAGTTACGTTATCTTATCTTAGTCGACCTGTTGTTTGACATCATAAACATGTTAGTTCTATATACATTTATTTCTTCATCAATGGATGTTTCGTATATAAATTTAAGATCGTAGGACTTGAATGACATCTCTTTCACATTTAACATTGGCAGTCTTTAAGTAGCTCCCGTATTAGACAGAATATATACTACATTGCAAAATATAGTATGCAAGTGCAAATGCAAAATGAAAGATATCTGTGTGTGGCTTTACAATGTTGGACAAAGCGAAAGAACAATGATTAAATCGAAATGTCCATAACATCCTCCTTGGCTATTGAATTATGCTTCCAATTATTCATTTTAAGACAAAACAGTTACCGTCGTACATGCAAACAAACTGTGCCTTACTCCTGGCTGACTCGTTTTTGTTTTCATACCAGGTTGATTTCGTTGAGGAGCTTATCAGTAAAGGTAACAAATACCTTGCCCTATCTTTTTATTTCACTTTCAGATATACCGACGATGTGTTTTGTCTATAACAACAAGAAATGCTGACTTTGTCGTTCGTGTGTACCCTTTTGAACTTGAAATCAAGGACACAACATATACTTCTACATCATCTCCTTGAAGTGACAGACATTTTAGTTTTCCCTTGTCTAAAAACCAAGTAAGGATGCTGTGGGTATAAAAGCAAAACCGATCAAGTCTGTTCTCATTGATACAGAATATCCACAAAGCAAAGAGTCTCTTATACTAATTAAAGGCCTGTCCGTACACGTTACGGTTCTTTTTCGGGTTTTTTCATCTAACAGCTGAAGAATGTGGACATAGTTGACTAAGGATATAGTGAATGTGAAATTGTAATAAAAAAATATATTTTTCCCCATAGAATTTGATTAAAACTAGAATTATGTCAGTATGACATCAGAGCCGCTCAACGCATAAGGATAATTGTCAACGTAAGTAAGAAAGCTTTCTTAGATAAAAGCTTTATTTATCAGCTTTGTCATGAAATGTGAATTCTTGTTGAAAGACAGCCGTGTCATGTTTCTAAATTAATCTCGTAAATGCATACATGAAACATGATACATTGTTACCAGAAGTGTGTTAAAAGAAAGCAAATGGTTTTGCTCAACTCTCAGTAACATTACTTTCAGATTAAGAGTACATTTGGCCGGTAATCGTCACTTCGACCTAAGCACGGCAGGTAAATTGCGTCGCCATTTACAACATGTATCATCTATGTATGTCGTATGCTACTTGCATCTTGCAATGTTTTATAGCTGTCATGATATCAGATATCAACGAACTGAGATTTATCATATGACTACCGTTATATGCGGTGTAATAAAGCCATTACATAAATTTTCTATATTACACACGTGTAATAACACCTTCCGCTTTGCTGATTGGCTGGTACCTGTTAACTGAATTAATACGCACGGGAGCGGTCTACTTCTTTTTACTACGATGCGTACAACTTGCTAGTAGAATGATGAAGTTCGGAGTTGCCGATGAAGTTAAGGTTGACAACGAAGACAAGGGTCGTTATAAAGCGTAAATAATTACAGGCATGTAAACAGTTCTAGGACTTATCTACACAAAATATATATCGATCTGAGGATCCTTTCCCAACAACGGTATAAACAGGATAAGCTGACGTCAACAAACATGCCTTACACAATCCAAAACCCTGCGAACAAATCTACCTCAAACGGCGTCTTTTAAAGATGTTTGAACAAAATGTTCATTTGAAACATTTTCGGTGCACAATCAACATCACTGTTGACTCCCGCGATGGTAAAGATACTTCTCCATATGTAGGAAAACGCCACACATCGGTTGCGTACCACAGTGATAGTAGCTAAGCGGCAACGAACCAGTCATTGTCGCGCCAAATGACGTCACGATATCGTCACATCCGGCTGAATTCATGAATGGAATACCAGAGGACACTCGCCCAACACAGTCAAACTTTAAATTTTTATTCATTGTTTGTAATCACTAGGAACAATTTACAGTCATAATATTAGTTGAAATTGTCTGAAAATTTGTAATAAGGTGTCTTTATTTTATAAAATGAATCAATTGCAAGAGTCAATTGTGTTGGATTACTTCTTCGTTCGCCGGTATATTTGACCTACTTCGAAGGTATGGTTATTTGGTTCGACATATTGAAATCAGTTGGCGAGAACGGCGAAGACAAAATCTGTTTATGACGGGCAAAGACGATATAACGTCATATGATAAAAAGAATCTGTCATTCGTTTCTCTTCATATTGAATTTATGATACTCGTTTAGAATTTTTCATTTTTACTCGCCAAAGGCTCGCAAAAATGAAAAATTCAAAACTCATATCATAAATTCAATATGAAGAGAAACGAATGACAGATCCTCTATTTATTAACTGAAATATCATTTTTCTTGCCGAAGTGAACCAAAATAAATGGAATTCCCATAATAGACCTGCATCATGAAAACAATTTCAGGTCGCGAAGTCAACTACTCGAATCAAAAATTCTACTAACCACAACGATCACCACAGCGGATTCCTGACAGCCGGACTTCGTACAAAACATACTGGACGTTTAAAACCAGTTATATGCATTTGTTTATGTGGGGAAAGTACAACAGAACACTTCATATAAAAAAAACATATTTTCTTACTTTCTGTTTACGATACTTCACTACGGGACATGGTTAATTGTGACGTAACAGATACAGAGCAACTGCGCTTTTCAAGATGGCGGTCATCACTAGGGACGATAATTAGGCCTAGACGATACTGCCGTAACAACTGTACAATGAACTTTAATAAAAACCAGTATTATGCATTTGTTTATATGGGGAAAGTGCAAAAGAACACTTCATTATAAGAAGACCGATTTGCATAGCTTCTTACTTTCTGTTTACGATACTTCACCTTCACTACATGGATCATGATTGTAATGTGACATTACAGATACAGAGCATGCGTGCGTTCAGGTAAACCGTAAATTGGCACACCGGACATTGACACACCGGAAATTGGCACACCGGAAATTGCCCACGCCCAGACAAAAACAATAAACAGCCCGGCTCTGCCAAGAGCGGCTTAATAAAATACAACACAATTATAATGTATGTTTCAAGTGAAACAAACATACGACTAATTTGCGTTAATGCCTAACTTTAGATAGTAATAACATCCAGCGTAGAAAGAACTGTTCAAATATCTAATTTCACATTGTTGATTACACACCTGAATTTGTCGTGTTTTACACATGTTTGCTTGTGAAGCGTCTACATGACCAATACCTAAGTAAGTTAGTGGGTGCAATTCACCGACGATACCTTTGGGTTGAAAAGAAGTAATTTCAGTTATATCTTTCAGTTGGTATACATAATTTTGAAATTGAGTCATAAGTAACACCCAGAATGGCAGTGTTATGGTTGGAAGATTGCAGATGAGTCCGTTTGATTTTTGATATCGGTTACTGAGCGATTCCGCGGAACACTGTCAAGTTCGAAGTATTAATTTTATCCTCAAAGTTAAACATGTATTGAAACAATTACAATGTACCTATCAGGCTATCAATCTGTTGACAGGTAGAAAGAAAGATTCTTTTGAATATACACATTAGTATGCCTGATTGTTGTGACTGAGAATTACGCCTCAGTTCTCCCATTGAGACAATGACATTTACTTGGATCTGACCTAGATTTATATGGCGGATATCATCTTTGAAGCAGAAGACGCTTACTCTTCCGGAAACACCTTAATTCGTGAAACAGACCTCGTGCTACAACACGGATTCTGTGCTCAAGCCAGTTTTCCTGAAACACACCTGAATTATGTCAAAGAGCCAATATCATTGTAAATGTTGAAACCAGCTTTCGACTTCATGTCTCTTCAACAATTTTCCAAAACTTTGACAAAATTAGATGTTTTAAAAAAATATATAGCAGGAACAAGAAATAAGCTTGATCACAAAACCAATGCTTGAGCATGAGAATGGTTTCATGAATACGGGCCCAGGTCTTAATCCGTAGTACTTGTTCAAGTGTCTGTGTGTAAATCCCCCCCCCCTCATATTTCCCCCTATTCTGGTGGCAGGGACTGATAAACATGCAATACGGTCCGTACAAAGTTTTTTTGCTGTTTCTATACCTCTGAGATGTGCTCTGAATGATGCCACTCTGTCATCATTGGGCAATCCGCATAATATGCAAATTAAGGCCGCCATTACTGAAAATCTTATTTTCGTCAATATCTCAGTAACTATCCATGGTATCAAAAATATTTTGGGTTTCTATCACCATGTTTTGAGGGGCAACGAATAAGATTAAGCCATTTTAGTAAAGATCACACTAAACGGTTGTGCTGAATAAGCATATTTAAGCCGCCATTACTGAAAATCTTAAATTCCTCAATATCTTAGCAACTACATATTGTATCAAAATAATTCTGGCGTCTATACACATGATGTCAGGGATAAAGAAACAGATTAAACCATTTCAGTATTGATCACACCAATATTTTTGCAAAGTCGTCACGTGCACAGAGCATCCCCTTTACTTATGCTAATACATGCCGCCACTGCTAATTTGTCTCATTCCGCAGGGCCGCGGTGGCCGAGTGGTTTAGGTGTTCCAACATTTTAACACTAGCCCTCCACCTCTGGGTTGCGAATCCCACCTAGGGCAGTTGCCTGGTACTGACCGTAGGTCAGTGGTTTTTCTCCGGGTGCTTATATGGCGGGTATCATCTTTGAAGCAGAATGACCCTGGCTGTTAATAGGACGTAAAACTAAATAAACCAAACCAAATGTCTCATTCCTCAAACAAATCACGTTCAACAACATTGTCAGTCATCAACCCGTCGGGTTTGCCCATTCTTGCAGTGTGCTTCCCAGTGACATCCACTTATCAGTGTACATGGCAAGTGAGCTGTATAACATCCACACATTCCTGTCCAAAAGGGTGTATTCGTAACAAAACCACACTTTCTCATTTCAAGCACCTCCTGCGGAGCAACACTAAAGTTTGGATGCAATGTTACTGGGATCAAGTATCTAGTGCATTCCTCAAGTTCCGATCCGAACTCGACAGAATCTAGTGGTGGAGGTTCTGAGCTGAGAGCTGATTTCCAAATGGAAGTCTGAATGTGCAACCACTTTACGTTCTCTTTGAATGTTTCTTTAGAAGGTAGGGGTGTCTTAAGCTCTGGAGCCTTTGCCATATTTTCCCACCCATCCTTCGCGACCAGACTTCACTCCGGACCTCAGACATATTTGATGTCACCACACTTTGACCCTGTAGGAGGTAGCCATGAATACTGTCGCTTCTTCAATGATATCCTATATATCCTCAGATAAAATGCCCAAGTTGTGCATTTCTACATCACTCTTAAGGACTCTGATGACAGTGTTTTTCTTACTCCAGAGCACTGAGCCACAGTGCCACATGGGCATGGGCGACTGGCAGTTGTGAAAGCAAGTGCCCATCTGTTCAATTGCAGTTGCCCCAATGTCTATATTAGTTCGTTAGTTTGTGTCCTCACATATGATGTTGATTCTTTTTCACGCCACTTTCAGCTGCCTTAACCATCTGCGGTATGTTTATTTTATCTGCTCTTTCGTGGCAAGTCAAGAGATCTTCCCTGCAGAAGACAATACCATCCTAAATTATAACTAGTACAGAGTCAGTAGAGACAATGACCAGACTGTTGATTGGGTTCGTCCTGTGCTTTCTAGATCCGATTCTAACATATCAGATATATGACCTTTGCCTTATTCTCAGTTACTCTACTTATTCTGCACCAGTTGTAATTCAGGATGACATTATCTTCCGCAGGGAAAATCTCATGACATGGCATGGAGAAGCGGATGTTAAAATCATATAGCAAGAGGTTAAGGCAGCTGAAAGAAAAAAGATAAAATCATTGAAGAAGCGACATCAGTCATGGCTGCCTGCTACAGGATCAAAGCTTGGTGACATCGAACAAGTCTGGAGGTCCGTAGAGAAGTCTGGTCGCGAAGGATGGGTAGAAATAAATCTGACAAGTGTTCAACCGAACGTAACATTTGAAGGTTCGGTGAACACTGTTATGAGAACATCGTATGCACAAGGTGTTAGAACCAAATTGGTTGTAAAAGCATTACCAGACAATTCTACAAAAATCACTGAGACCTGGAACCTAGCGAAGAGCCATACAACGTTGTTTATGATGTGGTACCAAACGACTCTTTAGGCCTACTCGTACAGATAGCTAACAGGCGGTAGACTCATTAACATCAGTGATAGGTCTCATCGTACTTCTCCCATCAGCATCGCACGTTCTTAATTCTCATACAAAATGTTGAACGCGGTTGTATATTGAATGTAAAAGTAACCAAATAAAAGGAACATTAAATGTTTGTGCAGTTTCAGCCTTACACAAACAAGTGAGCGATGATTCTGTAAAACTGCAGTGAAATACAACGGGACATTTCTATCTGTATGTGACAACTGATATTTTTCGCTCCTAGGTTAATGAATTTCCGGGGTTATGGAACGATGCCCGGATAAAAATGAAATTGTAGTTAATGTTAAACTCATTTTTTTATTTCCCATTATTGCAATTGGTCCGCCTTTCGTGCGAACACGTGTGTAAGAGACATTACTGAACATATTGTATATTTGTCCTTGATTGGTATCTTGACCAGATGAAAGCATAATGCTACACATATTATAAAGTATAAATAGAGAGTGCTTGATTAGTATCTTACAATACGAGGTTTATTCTTGGCGAGGGTAAGAAAAGACAAGATGGCGAGCCTCAGGTGAGCCATCTTCGACTTTCCGTCGCTAGCCAAAATTTAACCTCGTATTGTAAATACTTACCATGTATTCTGCTTTTCCTGCAATCTTTTGAAAAGATATTCACATAAAACATAGCAAAAACGCCATATTTTACCTTATATTGCACTAAAATCATGCGCCGGCTATGTTGCGTAGGAAAATATCCATTCTACTGCCGGATAAAGCACTGCTTTATCCGGCAGTAGTCTTCGGTCGATATCTTTGGTGGTTGCAAGATAAATATTATTATTATTGGCAGAGCAAACTGTATGTCATACAGAACATCTATCTCTACAAAACGTTCTCTAAAGGCAGACAAAGTAAACAAATATCGAATCGTCATTGCAATAACCAATTGTTACCTCAGGTAGTAACCAGCAATGCCCTTCATGTTATCAAACTACAAATGTGTGAATCAAACTCATAATGGCAGATAGTGATATGTTAAAGGTTAAAGTCGCTTTGTGTTTGATGTTCTGTATAACAAAAGTGTTGACGTCATTGCTACTTGTGATCTAACACATCCTACTACAGGTGTTGTTTATCTGTGACTGGGTGCAGGAATGCTATAGAGTAAATATACCGAGTATTGATCTGTGATGTAAGTAATTTAGTAATGATGATGTTTATATGAGATATCAACAAATACAACAATAGTGATCGAGCCCATTCTCACCGAGGTTATAAATACAGCGATATATAATTGAAACTGAAGTCATTAAGGAGGCATCATAGACGGTACTAATACTCTTCGACATTTAAAAGATAAAGTGAAAAGGGAAATGTTGAGTTGTTACAAGAGGCCCATGTGCCTTAACGGTCATCTGAATTTTGATGTAATAACTTGAATTTCACAATTTCGATAAAGCACCCCAAGAACTTTCTATCTGTGAAGAGTATTTCATTCTAGCATGAATAGGTCGTAAGAAGAAGATTGTTTAAATTTTTGAGAATTTGACACTTTTGAGCCTCTCCCCAAAGCCCTGGGGCTGAGCCAGAGTCAAACCGTAATTTCCTGGTTATAATTCCAACTAAGTTTGAATTATTTCCAACAGACTATGAACAAAATATACCAAAAAGTGTTATTTTCCCATACAAACTAAATAGTAAATTTCACCCCCTCCCCAATAGAGGAATGTCAAGTCCTGGGGCATGAAATTCACAATTTTGACAAATAAACTTAAGTCCATTCCAACTGGGAAGATAATTGATTAAAGCGTATCTGGGTCTGAAGAAGATTGTTTAAAGGTGACGTAACACACATATGCTGCACCTTTTAAATTTAGTAATTAATAGATACAGTATGCCGAAAATGCTAGGGGCCAACAGTTCTAAACTAATGTAGAAGCAGAAGGGTCAGGTTCGTTTAACCCCTTTAATTTGTGATTATTTACTCAATTTCTATATACATGTCAAATAACAGTGACCTATTTTTGACCGCAGCAGGTTGAAACACGAACTCGATCCAGAGATAATTGTGAACACGTGTATACAGTTTCATGCCAATCGGTAGAGAAATGCAGCCTGTAAACGCCATTGACTAGAGAAATAGGGATGTTACTATCAAAAAGGAGAAAGTTCACGATCGGATAATCTACACGGTTACTTTATAGCGTTGGAAATAAGCTGCCGATATTGGTCATACATGTAGTTTAAGGATCTTCTCTTGTGAAAAGTCTAAATTTTCTGACGACTAACTTTTTTTCTTATTTACTTTTTTGAAAAAGGGAGTTCATTGCATAACGGAAAATTCAAAAAGAAATATATGGTAGTAAACTCGTTTATGTGCTATGCTCGGTCAAAGATACCAAAATGAGCAAAACACGTGATTTATGTGAAAAATGCTGTTTTCGCTGCAGGACATTTTCATTCAATATCTTCCAGATTTGTGATCAGATATGTATGAATGTTTGCAGAATTGACAAAAAATAGTATTTTCATATAAATTATGAAAGTAAAAGGTCTTTAATTATTCTTTAAGCTCAAAAAAATAAATTTAAGTTACCCCTACCCCTTATTTTTCAATGAGAAAATTCTCCATTTTTCAGCATATTTTGCAGATTTAATGCTTTATAAATAAAATTCTAGCTACAAACTTTTTTAGATATTTTGCAGATCAAAAGGAAATGGGTTTCTAATTCTAAAGCAGTCATAAAAACTGGGGGTAGCGTGCTTATTTTTTTGTCCCATTGTCAAATGTGTTATTTTTCACTATTCTTGGGTCAAAAATCAAAATAGCTTCAGTTTCACTAAAAATCTGAAAAAAATTCAGAATGTAAATGAAATATCTATGTTGCATTATATTTGTATTGTAATGAACAAAAATGAACTGGCTATGATGAAAAATGGCGACACACTGACGATTTTAAATGATAAATCAAGCGCAAAAAACATTAAAATTTTGGCCATTCGTGAAGTACAAAAAATTAAACAGAAATACTTATTTTCAAAATGGTCGTCATTATTGACATTTTTTAAAATTGTTCTAAAAAAAAAGTTCTACAAACAACAGACATCCAATTTTTTGCAACATTTTTCAGATGCATATTTACTATCAAAATTGATAATACATTGTTAGATATGTTAAACATATCTCACATGAGATCAAAACGAGATTTGAACGTGATTGAAACCTCACAAGAGCAGATCCTTAAGCAAGGATTGAGATAAGCAAGCGACGTAGAAGAGTCTGAGATTGACGCATTCAGCAAACTTTTGTTGTTATAGACAACACATCGTTGGTATATCTGAAAGCGAAATTTCACTAACGTCACTTCATCCGTTTATCCGAGGGCTACTTCCTTACTAAAATAAGACTACACTCTGGCAAAAATGACTGTTCTTTCTATATGACTATTTGTGAGTGGGGCTTATAAAATCCATGGAAGGCGTTTTTAGCGTCAAAACTTGGCTTTGTTTCCTTTTCCAGTAAGATCATGTAAACAATCTGACATCGGTATTCACTGTAATCGTTTGGTGACGTTGCGTTAATTCTTACATCATTTGTGTCACGGGGAATGCCTCCTCCACTAAATGTATTCGTTAGCTCGAATTGTAAAACATCCGCTTTTCAAAGTTAGATAATACTGCAGCGTTAACAAAACTATAATCAAACTCAAAATCGAGTAAAGTAGAGTGTGAACAACAGGGGGAATTTTACATGGAGACTCCTGCAAAAGTACAAGAGAGTAAGACCAGGTGTTCCGGAAAAGTGCGCGGCTTCTGCTTCATCCATGATACCGCCATGAAAATCTTGGTCACACCCAAGTAAACATCAAGTCCTCAAAATGAGAACCGAGTCATCATTGTCAATCACAACAAGTAAGCACACTGATAAGCATACTCAAAAGCGACCATTTCATATCACACAAAGATACAAAATATTTCTCAATGAGGTAAATATTGCGACCATTAAACTTGCCCAGAGTTCTGATCAACCTGCCTCTGTCGAATCTTATTCAACACATAAGAATGCCAGAAGCGTCAATGGATTATGAGTTTAACATCCTTAGAAAGCCGGATGTGTCTAGGACCTAAATACACGGGAATCCATGATGACCAGGTATTATATACAGGCTACAGAAGCATTTCCTGAAAGCTGGTAATAAGGACAGCATCAAAGACGATGTATACAGTACTTCAATTGTTTTTTTCTCTCTTTGAAATTCATTGAAAGTGAGTAAATTGTAATTAATTTGTTTTGTAGAATGGGCAAATATCAAACTTATGCCCCCACCCCATTCGAGGTGAAAAACTATTTCCATAAAAATAAATTTTATAATTCCGGCATGACAGTTCCAATGTCATTTCATATCAAATGAAAATGTTTTAAAAGTTAAAATAAATTTAACTCGGCTGTCATGAATCTTAAATTAAAGCAGTATTTGTTGATAAATAATTGTAAAAATGTGAACTTTTGCATAAATAGAAAATCTCCCTCGACAATGTAAATGATTGTAAAAAATGTTTCAAAATATGTTTGTATATTTGTAGTAACACTTATTACGTCAGCCATACTTACCTATAACATACAGCATGCCGTTCAGAGCCAGCATGGGAAAGCTCTGTCTCTTGTGATTCATACTAGCCACCTGGAGCCACGAGTGTACTCGCGGATCAAACCGGAACACGGTATCTGTAGGAGTGGTGTTGGTGAAGATTTTCTCCCCTCCAGCAACGTACAGGAAACCACCAAGTACAGCAACTAGGAAAACAAGGCGTGATGGAAATAAAATTAGAAAGTAAGACTTTGCTTTCGATATGTGGTCGTTGGTACCTCGATATTCTCTTTCGCTGTAATTTCCAAACTAATCGGACACTTGTAAGAGATTAGACAGTTGCTTCACCTTTATGCACATTAAAGTTCTCACTCGTTATGATTTGTTTGCTCATTTATCTAAAGTTTTCTTTGTAAAGCAAGTGCTTGGATTGCAAACAAAAATCAATTAACTCCTTCTCACATAAAATGCGCCAATCCTCCCACATTCAGTACCTGGATGCATATAAAACCATTCTAAATTTTTGGATTTAAAAAATTAGTTGTAATTGGTTCTCTTCAGGAATGTTTCGTCTATCAAAATACTTGATTTGTCCACACTGGACACTACCATATATCAGCCAAAACATAAACTCTGGGTATGAGAGCTTTCTTTTAGACTCGTTTTATGGTCGCAATCTTTGTCTCGTTGAACAATATTCTGTATCTCTGTATGATATGAAGATGGACGTTTTTGTAAATGTAAATATTTCTTTTCTTCATATTTTGCCACTGGTTTAATCGATTTTGAGTTCCGATTATGATTTTGTTAACGCTTTGGTTTTCTCTATTTTTTCTTAAAAAAAGGTGGACGACGATACAAATCATTATACGGTAGTGAGACATCTTGGAACATACTTTATGGAAAATACAACTAAATGTCAAATGGAATAAACTGAGGAAAATATATTTCGAATAATTGAATTCCTGGTTGACAATATGTTTGTTGAGTCTGGGGAAATATTTTCCATCAGATATTTGGCAATCTCAAGGGAACAAACTATGCCCGACACTTAGCCGAATTGTTTTTTTATTTTCATACAAGGCCGAACTTGATGAAAAACTAATCAGGAAAGGCAACATAAACCTTGCCAAATCTTATAATTTCACTTTCAGATATAGGGATGATGTATTGTCTATAAATGACCATGTCGATCGTATACTAATCTGAACTTGAAATAAAAGACACAACAGACAGACTCGTCTACATCAGCTGCTTACCTCGATCTCTACTTAAACTACGACCAACATGGACAGCTTATTACCAAATTACTAAGCTAAACAATAAACGTGACGATGTCTAAAGTAACATCCCTGCGCCTTCAACCTTTACTGTTTACATGTCGTAGTTGATTCGTTATTCGATGACGTGCTCTGAATATTGAGGTTTTCCTAATAGATGTCGGCTGCTGACAAAAAAAACCTTACGACACGGGGATTTGAAAAATGCAGCTTGATGAGGACTATGACTTAGTTTTACGGTTATTATTTTGGTCTCATTGAGAGTATTTTATTATCATTCTATCAATATGTCTATTAGTGTGCTTACTTTTGGTTGAGAATGATGATTCGGTCTTCACACATTATAGACTTGGCGTTTACTTGGGTGTGACCATGATTTACATGACGGGTGTCGTCGTTGAAGACGCTTACTTTTCCAGAACACATTGTCTTATTCCCTCGTATTTTTTCAAGGGACTTTCATTTTTTATTTCTTCATATTTTGTCCCTCGTTTGACTGATTTTGATTTCGGATTAAGATTTTGTTTAAGCTTCAATATTCAGTAGTTTTTCCATAGCAATAGAAATGTTATCTTTAAATAGCACTTATTCATTAATTTTATTTTATTTGACGCTAATAACATTTCGTGTGGGAAAACGTAAGAAAAGGAAATTTGTTTCAGGAAAGATCGTTTGTCAAATATGGGCTTGTCATGAACAAGCTGACAGAGGTGTATATAATTTAGTAACCTGCGTTTCCTGTATACGTGAGATCCATCCTTTTAACCACCTGAGGTTTCGTAAGTAATATACATATTATTGGATGACGAATCCGTGTTTGCTATAGGGTTTATAGTCTCTGATATTGTGCCAGTGTTAACACCTGGCTCGCCCCCGCCTGGTCGTACAACAATACCGCGCACATATAAAAACAACACCGTGTGTATAAATGTTGGTATATTGCTCGTATATTATCGCTTAAACAGAATCTAGGACCAAACGCATTAACACCATTCACCATAAACAATATAAAATGTGGTCGGGAGGACAGGCCCCTGGCAGTTTGTCACAGCTTTTGTTTTTTGACCCCAAATTTGTCAAAAAATAACATCGAAAATAATCAGACAAAAAAGACAACGACTTCTTATAACTGTAAAAGAGACCCATTGTCTTTTGGATCCGCTAAATATTATTTTTTTTTAAGTTTGAAAACAGAATGGTTTTATAAGTGTCATTAGATCTGCAAAAAATTGTGAAACAAAATAATATGTTCTCATTAAAGAATAAAAGGTAGTTATAACATAAATTGCTTTTCTATTAATAGAAAAAGCTAGTTTTGGCAATTCTGCGTGAAACATTTACTCATTTCGGATCTCATATTTGGAAGATATTGTTTGAAGTCGTCATGCAATAGGTCAAAACTACAAACTTAACTTAAAATCACGTATAATGCCGAAATAGTATCTTCGACCGTTCATAACACAAAAACGACGACACCGACATAACACAAAACAAAATTTGGAATTTTCTGGTTTGCCACTAACTCGTTTTTTTTTTTAAATATGCATATGAGAAAAAAGTTTAAAACAGGAAATATTTGACTTCTCAGAGGTGTACATCGTTTACCGACGTAAAACAAAAACAACCCAACCAGCCGAACGGAACAAAGACCCAGATATTGGCACAACGGACTTCCGTCCACAACCACAAACAAATTTAATAAACAACTTAGCTCTGCCGAGAGCGGCTTACGAATGCAACAATTGTCAAAATCAGTTATCTTTGATCGAAAGAAATTTATTAAGAACATGCTTTAAAATTCTGAAGAAAAACAAAACATTCCCACAATTTATCAGTTCAATTGAACGTTATATAAGAATTAAATTAATTTGTGTTTTGTTTAACTTTCAGCAAAGCGGGCTTCACGCAATGTGGATGTAACCGCTGAACTTTCATAGTTCCTTTTTATTTTTATTTTACTTTCTCCAATAATTATTACCTGCGTTTGTATTTGTCACCACATTGGCGCAAAAGCCTCAAGTTGAATAAAATTGGCGCCAATGATTAATATTAGTCAATTTTGATTTACATGAGATAACCAGTCCAGCATGTTCATGTTCTTTTAACTTTGAAACTGTATCTTACTATTGTTTTTAATTGCCCCATGTATAACGAACAGAGACATAATCTTTTGGCTTCTTTAAATAATGATGGTAATCATAATCATCTAAATATACATACTTTCCTTCATGGATGCCCTTTCTGTGATGTAAACAGGCAAATGTATAAAGATGTTTTGAATTTCATTGGTAAATCTAAACGTTTTAAACTTGATTATTTATAATTTGTATCATGAAGGCATGCATATGTACGTGTAATCATTTACATTAAAAATCCACCAATAGCATAACAGTATAGCTAGTTGATGGATGAGTCCTAAATTCAATGTTGTAGTCTTAGTAAACTCTCCAATATTGATTACACCTGTTGGAATTAATTAGTTATATTTGTTATATTGATGATGGGCAGTCCACTTTACAAATGACCTTTGCAGTATATACTTGCGCGTGTTCAAGTACTTTGGCGGTTTATTCATTATATACATAAATAAATAATGTAAATATTTGTGAATATAGCATTATTCATGTCCATCGAAGTTATAGAGAATAATGTATGTTGTAATGTACTGTGATTGTGTTGTGTATATGTACAATGTGTTGTGCTTGTGTTTATAAGAATTTACTAATTATCTCCCTTGTGAATTTTATTTGCTTTGTGTGTATGCAAAAATATTTTTCATTTCATATTATTTTTCTTAAACTAAATTACTATGATTTTCGGCCATGCATGGAGATAATTCTGCCTTTTATTCAATCCAATTGACTGTTGAATATCTTTGATAATAAGATTTATTGAAATGAAATATAAGTTATTTGAGCGTTTGACGCAGTGAAGTTCTACATGCTATTGAAGCGAAGCAATAAGATTCTCTTTGAATAAGTAAATCACGTGTCACGTCCCGAGAACCTTTACTTTCATACTTGTATGGAAAGAATTTGTACTAATAATGTTCATATAGTAGTATGCAGCACAAATGTAATACATAGTTTTGAAGACCGATTCAATAGTGAAGCTTTCTTGTAATTTAATGGTGCAACTTTCCTGTGATTTAATGGTGCAGGTTTCCTGTGATTTAACGGCACAGTTTCCATGTGATTGAATGGTGCAGTTTAATGTGATTTAATGGTGCAGTTTTAATGTGATTTTACGGTGCAGTTTTTATGTTGTGCAATGGAGCAACTTTCCTGTGACTTAAATGTTCAGTTTTCATGTTAATTTAATGGTGCTTTTTTCTATTAATTTAATGGTATTTCATGTAGTTAGGTAGTGCAGCTTCCGTGTAATTTAATGGTGAAGTTTTCCTTTATTTCATTAAGCAGTTTCAATGTGATTAAATGCTGCAGCTTCCTTGTAATGTTATTGTGCAGTTATCATGTGATTTAATGGTAAATCGTTCGATATAAATTTTGGTTTCCTTGTAATGTTGTGCAGTTGTTTTGTAATTGAATGGTATAGCATTTGATTTAATATTTGGGCTTCCTGTAATTTAATGATGCATTTTTGTTTGCAATATGATGGTGTTGCTTTCATGTAATTTGCTGATGCAGCTTTCCTATGATTTTTTGGTGCAGGTTTCTCGATATTTAATGAAACATATAAAATGCATAGTGCAGGAATACTATTTGGATTTAAATCAAAACTCATTTCCTGTTGCATAAGGGCAGTTATTTTTACATAGTAAAGAAAACAATATAATTTATTACAATTTCACCAACGTTTGTACAATTTCAAACATCAAGTTATTATGTTGTATACCTGTTATATTATGTACTGACCAGAGTGATGGGCCCTGACTATTGAAGTGCTATATACAAGCCTTTTTTACACAGAGACAAGACTTCATAGGTTATAATTATAGGAAACTTTAGGAATCATGTCAACGTTCATTGCGCAATCTCTCAATTAAGTTTCATTTTTAGACATCAAACGTTGTCATTTTAGACGTTTCTTGATCGTAAATCAACAGGAAAATTATACCGTCAAAAGCGCCTGCCACAACTCTAACCGGAGCTGCGTCCCGACAGGATAACCCGTTATCACACTGTACACGCGCTGTCTCCATTACATTGTTAGTTTTATGGACAAGTCGCAGCAATTGAACTCATAGCGGGTATCGTATCTCGTTTGCGGGGGAGGGCTCTCAGTAGTCAATAATGACATGCTATCTCTGTAATAGGGTCGGTCCCGACAGCTGATAAGCGATGGACATATATCTCTTAGGGTATAGGCTTCCGTCTAATTAATCAAACTATTTACACATTCGGTTATTAATGCCTTGTCAAGTAATATATACCCCATATTATACATGTATACCAAATTCTGGTAATCTCCAAATTGCATGAGGCTACGTCTCGGCATCGCCTGCTCGGATGACAGGGATCGTAAATTCACTTGACACTCGTGTTTAGATAGAAAATGTTATGGAGACGTGTTTAAATGATTTATATAAGTTTAGCATTGCCAAGATCTCATCACGGAACTATCTAAAATCAGTCCGTGGCGCAGCTCCGTAAGTGTGAAATGACGTGAAATTTACGTCAAGGTGTATGAAGCCTATCCAAAAGCAAATGGATAATAAAACTACCTGGCGATGTAAACAATTCAATTGGGTGATCTTTCGTCTATAATTATAGTAATATTGCACATATATTTCCCAATAACAGGTAAACCATGGAATCCTATTATGTGTTTATTTATTTGTTAGTTGAATAAGCGTCATTTTTCAAGCATATTGGCGAAACAGCACTTTGTTTATAGATTTGATGCGTTTGACGTGTATTAGCGTTCTCCTCTTACAATTCTACTCTTTCTGTTCCCCTCTGTACCAGCTGTATTCCAACACCAAGTCTCTTACAATTCTACCCTTTCAGTTCACCTCTGTACCAGCTGTATTCCAACACCTAGTCTCTTACAATTCTACCATTTCAGTTCCCCTCTGTACCAGCTGTATTCCAGCACCTAGTCTATTACAATTCTACCATTTCAGTTCCCCTCTGTACCAGCTATATTCCAGCACCTAATCTATTACAATTCTACCCTTTCAGTTCCCTCTGTACCAGCTGTATTCCAGCACCTAGTCTCTTACAATTCTACCCTTTCAGTTCCCCTCTGTACCAGCTGTATTCCAACACCTAGTCTCTTACAATTCTACCCTTTCAGTTCCCCTCTGTACCAGCTGTATTCCAGCACCTAATCTATTACAATTCTACCCTTTCAGTTCCCCTCTGTACCAGCTGTATTCCAGCACCTAATCTATTACAATTCTACCCTTTCAGTTCCCCTCTGTACCAGCTGTATTCCAACACCTAGTCTCTTACAATTCTACCCTTTCAGTTCCCCTCTGTACCAGCTGTATTCCAGCACCTAGTCTATTACAGTTATACCCTTTCTGTTCCACTCTGTACCAGCTGTATTCCAGCACCTAGTCTATTACAATTCTACCCTTTCTGTTCCCTTCTGTACCATCTGTATTCCAGCACCTAGTCTATTACAATTCTACCCTTTCAGTTCCCCTCTGTACCAGCTGTATTCCAGCATCTAGTCTATTACAGTTATACCCTTTCAGTTCCCCTCTGTACCAGCTGTATTCCAGCACCTAGTCTCTTACAATTCTCACCTTTCAGTTCACCTCTGTACCAGCTGTATTTTAACACCTAGTCTCTTACAATTCTACCCTTTCAGTTCACCTCTGTACCAGCTGTATTTTAACACCTAGTCTCTTACAATTCTCACCTTTCAGTTCACCTCTGTACCAGCTGTATTCCAGCACCTAGTCTCTTACAATTCTACCCTTTCAGTTCACCTCTGTACCAGCTGTATTCAAGCATCTAGTCTTACAATTCTCACCTTTCAGTTCACCTCTGTACCAGCTGTATTTTAACACCTAGTCTCTTACAATTCTACCCTTTCAGTTCCCCTCTGTACCAGCTGTATTCCAACACCTAGTCTCTTACAATTCTACCCTTTCAGTTCCCCTCTGTACCAGCTGTATTCCAGCACCTAATCTATTACAATTCTACCCTTTCAGTTCCCCTCTGTACCAGCTGTATTCCAGCACCTAGTCTATTACAATTCTACCCTTTCAGTTCCCCTCTGTACCAGCTGTATTCCAGCATCTAGTCTATTACAATTCTACCCTTTCAGTTCCCCTCTGTACCAGCTGTATTCCAGCACCTAATCTATTACAATTCTACCCTTTCAGTTCCCTCTGTACCAGCTGTATTCCAGCACCTAGTCTCTTACAATTCTACCCTTTCAGTTCCCCTCTGTACCAGCTGTATTCCAACACCTAGTCTCTTACAATTCTACCCTTTCAGTTCCCCTCTGTACCAGCTGTATTCCAGCACCTAATCTATTACAATTCTACCCTTTCAGTTCCCCTCTGTACCAGCTGTATTCCAGCACCTAGTCTATTACAGTTATACCCTTTCTGTTCCACTCTGTACCAGCTGTATTCCAGCACCTAGTCTATTACAATTCTATCCTTTCTGTTCCCTTCTGTACCATCTGTATTCCAGCACCTAGTCTATTACAATTCTACCCTTTCAGTTCCCCTCTGTACCAGCTGTATTCCAGCATCTAGTCTATTACAGTTATACCCTTTCAGTTCCCCTCTGTACCAGCTGTATTCCAGCACCTAGTCTATTACAATTCTACCATTTCAGTTCCCCTCTGTACCAGCTGTATTCCAGCATCTAGTCTATTACAATTCTCACCTTTCAGTTCCCCTCTGTACCAGCTGTATTCCAACACCTAGTCTCTTACAATTCTACCCTTTCAGTTCCCCTCTGTACCAGCTGTATTCCAACACCTAATCTATTACAATTCTACCCTTTCAGTTCCCCTCTGTACCAGCTGTATTCCAGCACCTAGTCTATTACAATTCTACCCTTTCAGTTCCCCTCTGTACCAGCTGTATTCCAGCACCTAGTCTATTACAATTCTACCCTTTCAGTTCCCCTCTGTACCAGCTGTATTCCAGCACCTAATCTATTACAATTCTACCCTTTCAGTTCCCCTCTGTACCAGCTGTATTCCAGCACCTAGTCTATTACAATTCTACCCTTTCAGTTCCCCTCTGTACCAGCTGTATTCCAGCATCTAGTCTATTACAATTCTACCCTTTCAGTTCCCCTCTGTACCAGCTGTATTCCAGCACCTAATCTATTACAATTCTACCCTTTCAGTTCCCCTCTGTACCAGCTGTATTCCATCACCTAGTCTATTAAAATTCTACCCTTTCCTTAATACTCTGATACCGTGTTTTTCATTTTCACCCTCCCGTTAATCAGTTGATGTATGGTGACGGATTAATATGAATTATTTGTACGTTTTGTTAATCATTCTACAATGGTAGTGATTTTGTGTATGCTATTACATTTTAGCTAGAAATAAAAAAAATAACTTTGGTCAAATGATATCATCGGCAAAATTAGTGAGTGTGTACAAATTAAAACTATTTTCTCCTCTGTGAGTAATGAAATTACCAATTCGATTTATATCATATCCAAACGTATTATTCT
Organism: Mimachlamys varia; assembly: GCA_947623455.1. NCBI lineage: Eukaryota > Metazoa > Mollusca > Bivalvia > Pectinida > Pectinidae > Mimachlamys > Mimachlamys varia. Next base: position 10,592,914 of record OX392535.1, read on the forward strand.
GAATATAATGTGTGATCCGGTACCTACTTATGGGATGAAAAACCTGTAAATTACGACACACTGATAACAACTGTTTAAGCTGACTACATCAACATGCTATTTTTAAAAATATTGATCTTAATTTATAATTAGTTAATTCATTGATACATTAATTAGTGGGATAGCTATCGATCACCAGTTTTTTTGTACCGGGACCTTATCTGACATACACGGGTCACAGACTCGACACAGCACTACGGTGTCAGACTGGACATTTAAACAGACCTCCGTCGTCGCTAGGACGGTGAGGATGAATGAAACGTATCATGTATGTTACTAATAAAATCATACAAACACAAAATCGATGAAATTAATTTTCTGATGGGAAATATAAAAAGTAGGTGGTAAAATCTGAACATGACAGTGTGTTGACTTTTCGTCACACTGAATCTATAGGGATAGTTAACTTTGATCTTGGACGGAAATTATCAGACTTTTACCAAATATCAGGCATCATTAGGGCACAAATATGTGTTAGACACAAGATGATAGATAGGTTTTACTATAACGGATATATAGATGTTATCCAATACCGCACAGGAACTTTTTTGTAAAAAGTTCATGTTAGTAACATCATAGTGACTTTCTGATCAGGTTTGAACCCACAAGTATAAAGTTTGAAATCCATGGTTTAAGGTTTGAAGCAATAAACATTCATTTTGATATTTGAAGTGTTAGGTTTAAAGCCAGTAATATTAGGTTGAAAGCGACAAGTAATAGGCTGGAAGCCACAAGTATGAGGATGGAAGCCACTAGTATTAGGTTTGAAGCAACAAATATTTGGTTCGAAGCTACAAGTATTAGGTTTGAAGCCAGTATTATTAGGTTTATATTCACTAGTATAAGATTTGAGGATCTATTAGGTTCAAAGCCACTTGTATCAGGCTTGAAACCACTAATATTATGTTTGAAGCCAACAGTATTAGACTTGTATTTCAATGATTAGGTTTCAAACTCATATTAATAGGTTTAAAGCCACACATATCAATATTGAAGCCACAAGTATTAAAATGAAGGTTTGAAGCCACTAGTATTAGGTTTGAAGCCAATAATATAAGGTTTGAAGCCACAAGTATTAGGTTTGAAGCCACACGTATTAGGTTTGAAGCCACAAGTATAAGGTTTAAAGCCACTAGTACTAGGTTTAAAGCCACTAGTACTAGGTTTGAAGCCACAGGTATTAGGTTTAAAGCCGCTAGTACTAGGTTTAAAGCCACTAGTACTAGGTTTTAAGCCACAGGTATTAGGTTTGAAGACACAAGTATGAGGATGGAAGACACTAGTATTAGGTTTGTAGCCATTAGCATTAGGTTTAATGCAACAAGTATTAGGTTTAAAGCCACAGGTATTAGGTTTAAAGCCACATGTATTAGGTTTAAAGCCACTAGTACTAGGTTTTAAGCCACAGGTATTAGGTTTAAAGCCACATGTATTAGGTTTAAAGCCACTAGTACTAGGTTTTAAGCCACAGGTATTAGGTTTGAAGACACAAGTATGAGGATGGAAGACACTAGTATTAGGTTTGTAGCTATTAGTATTAGGTTTAATGCAACAAGTATTAGGTTTAAAGCCACAGGTATTAGGTTTAAAGCCATTAATATAAGGTTTGAAGCCACTAATATAAGGTTTGAAGCCACAAGTATTAGATTTGAAGCCACTAATATAAGGTTTGAAGCCACCAGTATTAGGTTTGAAGCCACTAATATAAGGTTTGAAGCCACAAGTATTAGGTTTGAAGCCACTAATATAAGGTTTGAAGCCACAAGTATTAGGTTTAAAGCCACAAGTATTAGGTTTGAAGCCACAAGTATTAGGTTTGAAGCCACAAGTATTAGGTTTGAAGCCACAAGTATAAGGTTTGGAGCGACATAGATCTTACATAAGAGAAAAATGTCTAGGACTGATAGGCCAACTCCAAAGCTTTATGAGACTACCAAGGACACATAGAGAAGGATTACCAGTAAACCAATAAGGGTGATGCGCTGTCTAATGTCTCCTTTAGGAACACTTCCCAGTGCTTTATCTACATAATATTATTTACCTACAGTATCTACACGTTCCGTGTAAATACTGCCGCCTGTTTATCTAGAATTTCCCTTTAAGAATTATGTTTTTTGTTTTTCATTCAAGTGAAATTTAGAAGGGGAGCGGGGGTGAATTCACCTTTCATACATTTAGAAAGGGGGGTAAAACTGTATTGGGTGAGGATTTTTTTTTTTTCCATTTGTTACTTGGTGGTGGTCGTCGTGGGGGGCATCAGGTTGATTCTATTAAAGGTGGACAGTATCACACACTTAATTGCATCTTCACAATTTTGTACATTATACAGCATTTTCACTTTTCTAGGTCTATCGGTGACGCCAAAAGATGACGTAACGCACACATGTGCTGCACCTTTTAAGTTTAGTAATAGATACAGTATGCCGGAAAAATGAACTAAACTGCATCATGCAGCTGTTTCGTACTCATAGGACTCTTCAGTGATGCGAGGGGCCAAAAGGTGTGAATCCAAAATTTCTAAATTAATGTAGAAGCAAAAGGGTCAGGTGCGTATAACCCCTTTAATTTATGAATTTATAAGTAAAATTAAACTAGTTCTGTATAATTTCAAATCGTGTACTACGAAAATGTGTATATTATATTCCGTGCCACTACTCAGATGAGATTAACTGTGGCTATGGAGGCTTCAGCAAACCTGGGGGACTAAATAATCCACCAGCAGAGTCTGCCACCTCCTATCAGTAAAGATGACGTATCACACACATGTGCTGCACCTTTTGAATTTAGTAATATATACAATAGGCCAAAGCTACTGTAGAAACAAAGGGAGAAGTGGGTAATACACAATTTAAGTATGTAAGGTATTGATATATAACATCATATATAAAGTTTGCATGTCATTAATATATGATAACTGTATAACAAATCAGAAAGTACGAAATCAGAACTCAAAATCGATTGAACAGGGGGCAAAATATGAGCAAAGGAAATATTTACACGGATCCCGTTGACAAAATACAAGAGAATAGTGAACGTCTTCTGCTTCATCGACGACACCCGCTATGTAAATCTAGGTCGAATGCCATGGCCTCAACGTGAGAACTGAGGTATCATTATCAACCAAAACAATTAGACCAATGAGCATATTTAAAAACGTCTACATTAATATCATACAAGGATACATAATACTGTCAATGATACCATGAATCTTGCTCACAGTCTTCATCATCCTGGATCTCTCGGACCCCTGTGCCGTAAGTTTGTTAGTCAGCAAAACAGTGTGTATGTTATTAATAATATAATATTACATGTACAAGATTCAAACGATTTTTTATTTTCACTCACGCCACAGGTATGCGTGCGTAACAAGAGGTCAACTAGTACATGGTATGCACTGATGGTCCTAATGCACATGTTATATAAACATATTAAAAGTACAACTTTTATATAATATCTGCCTATTTCAATCATTCTTGTAGCTAACATAAAGTATGTGTGCTATTAACATATTTTACATCTCTCTCCTCCGCTAAGTAAACTCTGACTGCGTATACATAAATAAATATGGCGCCATTCACGCCTAAGAACAATATTTATTCGATGACGGCTCCAATGTTTTGTTCTTTCAACATTTTGAATCATGAAACATATTTGGGATACGTTTCGTCTAATTATACAATGCATGGATGTTTTCAACTGTGTATTCGAAATTCTTTGACGGTAACGCGAACCCTGTGTCACAAGTTTATTTGTCTTTCAAGAAATCTCGGTATCTAGATCAAGCTATAGAGTAGCAAATCAACAGCGACATGTTAACATCATAGGTATAAGAAGTAGGGATGTTACTATCAAAAAACAGAAAGGCAAAAGGGAATACCCAAACGTCAACAAAACCATAATCCGAACTCAAAATCGATTAAACTAGGAGCAAAATACAAAAAAAGATATATCCACATGGACGACACCCGCCATATCAATCTTGGTCATATCCAAGTAAACATCAAGTCCTCGAAATGAGAACCGTGTCATAATTGTCAATCACACTAACAGTAAACACACTAATGAGCATAACAAAAGACGTCCATCTTCATTTCACACAAAGATAAATAATATTTCTCAATGGGACAAAGATGGCGACCCTAAAACTTGCCTAAAGACCTGATCAGCATGCGTCTCTCGAATCCCTGTGTTGTTCGTTTGTCAGCAGTCGACATCGATCACGAAAATCACGATATTTAGAGCAAGCCCTAGAAAAACGAATCAACTGCGACATGTAAACAACACAGGTTGGAGAAGCAGGGATGTTACTACCAAGAAAGGGAATGTTCACGATTGGACCATCGAAAACGCCACGTTTATCGTATAACTAGCAATAAGCTGCCCGAAAAGTAGTGTGCTGCAGATTTCTAGATGTACCAATATACTGATGCAGATTTACTGAGACTTAATCATCTAATCAACCACAGCTATCGTAGTTACCATAGTAGCAACCCGCTCCGGATGGGGTTTTTTCCCCTTGGTAAAGTATTTTAACATTCACAATGGTGTAAAAATAAGGTTTGACCAATGGTGTAGCTTCCATGCATGCTTGCTTGCATGCTTGAGCATACAAAAAAAAACCCACCTTGTGATAATGTTCCGTCAATTTCCCTAACAGGGGGCTTTCGGCCCCTGTACCCCCACAGGCATGCATATCCCTTAACATCTAGTCACTCCACTGATTGTACTCGCTTTTGACTGCGTATATGGTAGTATGCTCGCAGTTAGGACCAAACATATTCACTATGGGTCGCTAAATAGCACGATATACAATCGAATATGATGTTGCAAACCGCGGGCATTTTACAGTATCTGCAGTTAAAATGAGGCCCAGCCCTTGAATAATATAATTAGGAAAGTGTGGCTATTAATAATCTAAAAACAGCAATTTACTATAAAGGTTAGAGAACATACATGTATCAAGATATACACCAGCGTAACACGTATTTAATAGTACTTTTACATTTATGGAATAGATACAGTGAGAGCAAAAATGAATGCCACGGCACCATACGTTTAACCAAATAAAAAGGTACGTTTTGATAAACATAAATACCGGTCGGTTAGCTATAAAGTGAAGTCGAGCACATTCATTCTGGGCTGGAATACCTCCACACACTTTACAGTGTTTATATGTAGCACGTGCCTTCTGGGCTGGAATACCTCCACACACTTTACAGTGTTTATATGTAGCACGTGCCTTCTGGGCTGGAATACCTCCACACACTTTACAGTGTTTATATGTAGCACGTGCCTTCTGGGCTGGAATACCTCCACACACTTTACAGTGTTTATATGTAGCACGTGCCTAATATTCTTTTGTCATACATTAAGAGTATTATATTAGAAAATGGCGAACACATTGTATTATTAAAACAAGAGTTATGGGTCGGAAAGTATTTGGGAGATGTATGGTTTCGATAACTAGTGGATGTTAGTAATATTGAAAAATAAGTTCTTCAGAGAACACTAGAGGGATTTGTGAGTTGTATGAAATTGAACAGAGAATGGGTTGGATAGAATTGAAAAGAGATAAAGGTGATATAAAATAAAACAAACGTGTGTTTGGGCGAGGTGATGATACACAGGTATGGTAAATTTATATTGGAGGAAGAATTGGTGTGCTGGGGGCATTTCAAGGTTGAAACGATGTAGAAAGGAGGGGGAACTTGTTTCATTAAGGAGTAAAGACAGAAGGAAAGAAGTATATTAATCAGAATGTACCTGCGTGATGGTGACGCGGTTCAGGTAGGTCTGTTAGCGAGTCCCACGCCTTCCTCTCAACGTTGTATCGCCTCACCTCTCTACTGACTGGTTCGCTCTTCAGTCTCGGGGCGCCACCAATCGTGACGAGGCTGAGGTTCTTAACCTTTCTACGGGGGACGGTCCTCGGAGACTGGGTAATAAAAGCAATACCGTCATTAAATGCTGCTTAATACCTATTAGTTTTTAAGGATATTGTCGAAATGCTTCTGTTTTAATTAACTAACCATACAGTTATCATATTACAATAATCAGTTTTATGAACGCTCATTAAAGAAATTTCTTAACTGAAACATCCCCATAGGAAAGCATTTCAGAAGTTCCTTAAGATTTCCCCTGAACTCTGTAACGCTCTCAAAGTTTTAAGGCTCAACAAGCCCAAACTGACAATTATCTCTATCATGAAATTGTTTCCTTATTATATAAAATGATTCAGCACAGTAATCTAGTAGCACATATTTTAACGAGGAATGATGAGCCTTTGACCCCCTCCCCGCGCTCCATGTATTCATAAAACAACACTAGAATTGTAGTAGGGTCATCGTATTAGTAAGCGAGTAATGGACAGGGACCAACTTAAGCTATATGTAACGTTTATTGAGAATTGAGTTTTAAATTCGTCCGTGAGAAAATAAATAACAGACAGATCTTGATTACATCCACGAGGGAAACATTATATAACCAAACATAGACCAGCCATTGTCCCTGATAACGTAAACACGTCTCGAGATAGACGACATATTTATTAGGAAGAATTAAGGCGACCGATCTGTTCGGGAGTATTTTAACGATTTATATAACCTCCCTCTACCTTTATGGTGCCATTGACAGAGAAATATCCAACCCGAGGGGTGATGGTCTCGGTTGTTTAACCCGAGGCTAAACAGGAAGTGGTTTGACGATGTATGCATTCGGGAGTATTTTGACGACTTTACAATCGGAAGTGGTTTGACGACCAATACATTCGGGAGTATTTTGACGACCAAATAATACATTTGGGAGTATTTTGACTACCATTACATTACGGAGTATTTTGACGACCAATACATTCGGGAGTATTTTGAAGACCAAAATATTCGGGAGTATTTTGACGACCAATACATTCCGGAGTATTTTGACTACCATTACATTTCGGAGTATTTTGAAGACCAATACATTTCGGAGTATTGACTACCATTACATTTCGAGGTATTTTGATGACCAATACATTTGAGAGCATTTTTACGACAAATACATTCAGGAGTATTTGGACGAACAATACATTCAGGAGTATTTTGACGACCATATACATTTGGGAGTATTTTGAAGACCAATACATTTGGCAGTATTTTGACGACCAATACATTCGGGAGTATTTTGACGACCAATACATTCCGGAGTATTTTGACGACCATATACATTTTGGACTATTTTGAAGACCAATACATTTCGGAGTATTTTGACGACCAATGCATTTCGGACGACCATATACATTTTCGAGTATTTTGAAGACAAATACATTTGAGAGCATTTTTAGGACAAATACATTCAGGACTATTTTGACGAACAATACATTTGGGAGTATTATGACCACCATATACATTTGAGAGTATTTTGACGACCAATACATTCGGGGGTATTTTGACGACCAATACATTTGGGAGTATTTTGACGACCAATACATTTGGGAGTATTGGCGACCATATACATTTGGGAGTATTTTGAAGACCAATACATATGGTATTTTGACGACCTATACATTCGGGAGTATTTTGACGACCATATACATTTGGGAGTATTTTGAAGACCAATACATTTGGGAGTATTTTGACGACTAATACATTTGGGAGTATTTTGACGACCAATACATTTGGGAGTATTTTGACGACCAATATATTTGGGAGTATTGGCGACCATATACATTTGGGAGTATTTTGAAGACCAATACATATGGTATTTTGACGACCTATACATTCGGGAGTATTTTGACGACCATATACATTTGGGAGTATTTTGACGACCATATACATTTGGGAGTATTTTGAAGACCAATACATTTCGGAGTATTTTGACGACCAATACATTTCGGACGACCAATACATTCGGGAGTATTTTAACGAACAATACATTTGGGAGTATTTTGACGACCAATATATTTGGGAGTATTTTGACGACCAATATATTTGGGAGTATTGGCGACCATAAACATTTGGGAGTATTTTGAAGACCAATACATATGGTACTTTGACGACCTATACATTCGGGAGTATTTTAACGAACAATACATTTGGGAGTATTTTGACGACCAATACATTCGGGAGTATTTTGACGACCAATATATTTGGGAGTATTGGCGACCATATACATTTGGGAGTATTTTGAAGACCAATACATATGGTATTTTGACGACCAATACATTCGGGAGTATTTTGACGACCATATACATTTGGCAGTATTTTGACGACCATATACATTTGGCAGTATTTTGACGACCATATACATTTGGGAGTATTTTAACGAACAATACATTTGGGAGTATTTTGACGACCAATACATTCGGGAGTATTTTGACGACCATATACATTTGGGAGTATTTTGACGAACAATACATTTGGGAGTATTTTGACCACCATATACATTTGGGAGTATTTTGAAGACCAATACATTCGGGAGTGTTTTGACGACCAATGCATTTCGGACGACCATATACATTTGGGAGTATTTTGACGACCAATACATTTGAGAGTATTTTGACGACCAATACATTTGGGAGTATTTTGACGACCATATACATTCAGGAGTATTTTGACGACCAATACATTTGGGAGTATTTTGACGACCAATACATTTGGGAGTATTTTGACGACCAATGCATTCGGGAGTGTTTTGACGACCAATACATTCGGGAGTATTTTGACGACCAATACATTTGGGAGTATTTTGACGACCAATGCATTTGGGAGTATTTTGACGACAAATACATTTGGGAGTATTTTGACGACCAATATATTTGGGAGTATTTTGACGACCAATATATTTGGGAGTATTGGCGACCATATACATTTGGGAGTATTTTGAAGACCAATACATATGGTATTTTGACGACCAATACATTCGGGAGTATTTTAACGAACAATACATTTGGGAGTATTTTGACGACCAATACATTCGGGAGTATTTTGACGACCAATATATTTGGGAGTATTTTGACGACCAATATATTTGGGAGTATTGGCGACCATATACATTTGGGAGTATTTTGAAGACCAATACATATGGTATTTTGACGACCTATACATTCGGGAGTATTTTAACGAACAATACATTTGGGAGTATTTTGACGACCAATACATTCGGGAGTATTTTGACGACCAATATATTTGGGAGTATTGGCGACCATATACATTTGGGAGTATTTTGAAGACCAATACATATGGTATTTTGACGACCAATACATTCGGGAGTATTTTGACGACCATATACATTTGGCAGTATTTTGACGACCATATACATTTGGGAGTATTTTAACGAACAATACATTTGGGAGTATTTTGACGACCAATACATTCGGGAGTATTTTGACGACCATATACATTTGGGAGTATTTTGACGAACAATACATTTGGGAGTATTTTGACCACCATATACATTTGGGAGTATTTTGAAGACCAATACATTCGGGAGTGTTTTGACGACCAATGCATTTCGGACGACCATATACATTTGGGAGTATTTTGACGACCAATACATTTGAGAGTATTTTGACGACCAATACATTTGGGAGTATTTTGACGACCAATACATTCGGGAGTATTTTGACGACCATATACATTCAGGAGTATTTTGACGACCAATACATTTGGGAGTATTTTGACGACCAATACATTTGGGAGTATTTTGACGACCAATGCATTCGGGAGTGTTTTGACGACCAATACATTCGGGAGTATTTTGACGACCAATACATTTGGGAGTATTTTGACGACCAATGCATTTGGGAGTATTTTGACGACAAATACATTTGGGAGTATTTTGACAATATGTTTTTAAATGGGAGTACTTTGGCGAACAATCTATTCGGAAGTGTTCTGATCAATCTTTTCGGGAGTACTTTGACGACCAATAGAATTTGTAGTAATAGTGACCTTGTTTTTTACCATAACAAAATTGGAAACGGAACTCGCAGAAGCGATGATGTTTGTGAACCTAATTGTGAAATATCATGCTAATCGATTGAGAAATGCAACCTGTAGAGCGGTGACGTTCAGTTTCTGTCAATTTTGTACATGTATTTATAGTGACGGTGACTTAGATTTTGACCACAGTAAGTTAAAACACAAACTGGTACAATAGATGATGTTTGTGAATACTTGTTTAAAGTTTCATGCTAATCAGTTGAGAAAGACAGCCTGTAGAGCGGTGACGTGATTGGGGATACGTGCGTACGGAGGGTACCCCGATATACCCTCGACGACTCGCCGTGATAGGATGATTAAAATGGTTTTAAACAACATGCTGTACCTTAACTTAATTGTCTGATATTAGATTATGTTCTTTAATTAAAGTGTTCTTACACTATTTACTATACTTATACAAGGCATCGCGGACGATACTAATATCCTCGCCCTTCAACATCAAAAATTCCGTCAATTTTTATTTATAGTAATGCAGCAGGTTAAAAGACGAATTTGTACAAGGATTTTGTTTGTGAACACTTGTGTAAAGTTTAATGCCAATCGGTTGATAAATGTAGCCCGTAGAGCAGTGACTTCCAAGACCTAGTTTCAAATTTGTCAATTTGTATTTATAGTAACAGTAACCTAGTTTTTGACCACAGGAAGTTGGCCCGCGAACTCGTACAATGAAAGATGTCTGGAAACACTTGTGTAAAGTTTTATGCAAATCGGTCGACGACTCGTCGCGAGGATAGAATTTAATAAGATTGTGTACAGTACCTGCACGTCGACGGTAAATAGCACCAATGTATACAGTTTAATTTAAAAAGGACAAAAACACGAGAACGTATAGTTCAGTTGGTCTGCATCTCACGTGCAATTGACTAACACGGTGAAATCACTTAAAGGACAGAGACTAATATTTCCTAGACTGTGTAAAACATGTATGGAAATGAAAATACAAATGTAGTTTGAGAGAGCATGCAAGGGAACTATAACTATAACGTTTTCCTTAATGGTCGTATAAAAGCATCATTTTCTTAACAAGTGACTCCAAAGCCATTCAAAAGTAACCCCAATTCCCTAAACTATCAACTTTAATTTGCGAATTCAAAAGAATTACACCTTCGAGTCACATTTTTTAACGATTTCATTCGCCGATGGCGACCGTCTTGTTAGAGGTATAACAAGGTAATGGTAAAAATGTATCAGCACTAATCATACCCGGGCCTTCATGGGGTTTACCATGGTCGGAAACCCACCTATCACCGCTCGTACGTTGGTGTCCCTTGGGGTGGAATAGACGGAGAATCTCATTCTCCCAAATAGAAGTCTATTAGGATAGTTTAACCAATCAGAATGATCGTTTCTCGTGGTACTCGGTTAGATCATTTTACCTTTGAAATTATACAGAACTAGTTTAATTTTACTTCTTAATTCATAAATTAAAGGGGGTTTTACGCACCTGACCCTTCTGCCTCTACATTTGTTTAGAAAATTCGGATTCCCACTTTTTGGCCCCTAGCATCACTGAAGAGTCCTAGGAGGACAAAATAGCTGTATGATGCAGTTTAATTCATTTTTTTCGGCATACTGTATCTATTACTAAATTCAAAGGGTGCAGCATATGTGTATGTTACGTCACCTCTTTGAAGTAATAGTCCCAACATAAACCTACTTGAAGCACGCTTTGTCTTGATGGCATACAATGGTAATGAAGCGCCTCCTTTACAAGCGTCTGGCAGTCCGGAATGTCCATTAAAAACGACACCGATTCCACCGAGTCGACAATGGTTGCTGGGGACAACAATGGCAGACGTATAGTTGCTAAGAGATTCGAGGCGTGCGGACGTCTGGCCTGTTTGTCGTCTTCTATCCAATCAATCATGTTGTTGAAAACATCAAGTTCATGATCGGCATCAAGATCATCTCTCTGGAACCGTAATAAATAAGAATTTATTAGATCTAACACATCAATAAGTACAGACATATCAATAATAAATCTCTAGTTAGACCCCTTATCGAATACTGCTCAACGATATGGTCACCCCTTCTTAAAAAAGACATACAGTCCCTGTAAAACATATAAAGACAGGCAACTAAAGGATAATCTCACTGCAAGAATTACCCTACCCAGAACGTCTAAAACGTCTAGCTTTACCCACACTTATGATATGATTCAAGTATATAAAATAATTAAGGGTGTGGACGATGCAGACAAATCTAAGCTATTCAAAGAATCTAACTACCCTGCAACTCGAGGTCATCAGAAAAAACTCTCCAAAAACAATGCCGCTTAAATACCAGCAAGAACATCTTCAGCAATCGTGTCATCAACAACTGGAACAATTTACCATCTGAAGTGGTGAACGCTGAAGTCTAAATATCTTTAACAAGAATTCCACGGAAGTGGATGTTTCGCCTGCGCAGCAAGTTGGGAGATAAGTTTAAGGAGCTATCTATGGATATGCATTATATCAGTTCCAAGTGGAATAGAAACAGTGCCCTTGACCTTTGTCTCTGAAAAGCAATCCCGAGCAAGCACTTTTGGTAAGGAAGCACTGTATGAAGTTTGAGTTTGATTGACCAAGGAAAAGTGATTTTCCATTTTTATATTTTCTATATATAGTAACAGTGACATTGACCTTGACCTTCGACCCTACAAAGTAATCCCAAGCGAGCACTTTAGGTAAGGAAGCACTGTATGAAGTTTGAGTTTGATTAACCCAAGGAAACTCAAGTTATCGCATGGAAACCGATTTTCTATTTATAGCAACAATGACCTTAACCTTTGACCTTTGACCCTGAAAAGCAATCTCAGGCGAGCACTTTAGGTAAGGAAGCACTGTATGAAGTTTAAGATTGATTGGCCCAAGGAAACTCAAGTTATCGCACAGTTTGATATATTTTAATGCCTTATATTCCTCTCGCTGCGTGCCTTATCAACAATACTGATTAATAACATCATTACAAGCCACAGGCTTTCTATCGATGTATTACCTATGATCATGAGATACCTATGAGATAAAATGTCAGCTATACACTGAAACCTGTTGGAAATCTATCTCAGTATGGTAACTGTTTGTACAATAACCAAACTGGCCTTCATTACAAACACGAAAACTACAAACCAAGACTCTTTTAGAAAATCACACACCAGTATGTAGCAATGGACTCTAGTAAATTCCCTAGCGCCATTTTATATTCAAACACATACATGTTTCTGCCACTAAAGACACGTACAATTTACTCTTCTTCTCATACACAATCACACAGTGAAGCTTCCTTCCGGTAGTAGCAGAACAATGTACAACACTAGAGGACTTCAAGGCAAAACCCAAACACAGTCCTTGATGTCCTCTACACCCAACACTAGACAAACACACCGTATAACCTTATATTGTCCTATACCGATATAAATACACAAAAACCTTTTTACTACATTTAGAGATTACGCCTACTTTACTCTCTAAACTTCACAGCCATCAATATTTTGTGAAGGGTGTAATATAAAGAAGAAGATAATGCAGGTCTTTGTACGATTAACTAAACAATGATAACATTTAGTCGAGCAGGGTAGTGTATGTCCACCGTATCAATGAACTATTGACATTTTTATAGTATCATAGTATAGAAGTAAACATATCAATGTGTTACAGAAGAAACATGCATAAACAGACTGGGGTTCGAACCCAGTACTTTCCGAACTCTAGACGGACGCTTAACCAACTGCATTTGAGCTATCTGGTCGCCGATCATCGACCCGGTCTAAATCCGCTACATTCCTTTTTCCTTTAACAAAGTCTTCGACCCCGAGGACAAACGAGACTCTATACCATCTGCGGTGGGTATTATATTCCGTTGGGTGCAAAATGTAACAGGAGAGGAAAGTTGCACGACCAGACCTGGGTTCGAACCCGGAACTTCTGAACTCTAGACGGACGCTCAACCAATTGAGCTACCTGGTCGCCGACGATCGACCCGGTTTAGATCCGCAACAAATTTTACTTAAATAAAAGATATTTTATAAAACACATTTCATAAGCTGCCGTGCGAAAGACTCATTTAAAGTGTTCTTGTAGTGCAAGACCAATTTTTTCCAAAGACTTAGGATCTATATAATTTTGTGCACAGGGTTTACACTATACTAAAATATTTAAGGACTAGGTACAGGACAATTCAATATGGCGGAGGTGTTTTTACCAAAACTTGTTATTTTATGAAATACTGCAAAATGCATGACCAAAATAGACCACAAAGTACATTTTGTGATGGAGAATCGATAATTTCAACCATATTTTGGTACGTTTGGTGGTTTTTCTGATATTTGATGTTATATGTCTAAAAACGCGTGCACGTTTGCAGAATACTGCGAAAGATAATAAAAACAATGAATATCATTTTTTGTTACTTTAATATACACAGAATGATAGACGAGCCTTCGATTTTTGAATAAATCTCTCTTTCAATTGAAAACCGCAGAATAAGAGAATGTACTCGTCACATGAATGGCAATTTACGTACATTCAGGACACCGATTACATCTGGATCAAATTTTAAAAATTTCCATCGCCGATCGGCAAATTTATGTGGCACGCCGCATAGCCAAAACAAAAATCTTACCGTCTGCGGTATGACGAGTTATGACATTATGTCAGATCTCTTAAATCAAACATCTTCCCGTAGCATGTAGCGAAAAATTATCCTATGCCCTCCATTTTGAACTATTTACTGTTTTAGATATTCATACGCCTTACTTAGAGCCATGGTGAAACATCGACAAAATTAACAATTAAATTGGATTCAAGCATGCAGTAAAGGTAATTGCTACTTGGTATATCGTCACAAAGCAAAAACTGCCCGTTCCTATCACGATGAATTTTTTTTAGCGATTGCCAGTTTTCCATTTTTGGGCGAATGTATAGCACGTGAAAAGATGTTGTTCGGCACTTCCGGCAGTGTTTTTTAGGTAATTTAATGATTTTGAAAGAATTGTCAACAAAGTTTAATTTGTGTTGTATAAATTCTGATGGAATTCGTATATATTATACACTTCCGCATGGATCGGACAGTATTAACTCACTGATTATACCGATTCGTTCTCGGCTTCGCACCTGTCAAACATCGCTAGCTAAATTGTTGCCATCGTAAACATGTGTGGCAGTTGAGGCACAATGGTATCAAAATACATTTCTCAAACTTAATTAGTAATTAGGTAACCGTATCGTAAATTTAAATTACGTTATGTCGGTGTTATTATTTTAATTTTATACCTTTTTTGACACGAAACTTACATTTACATGACAAATGACCTATTCAATATAAAATAATGCCCCTATATTGCCCCCACGAGATACAGGTAACTACTTTTACCTGAACTGAGAACAGCATGCAATGGACGACATTTTTTAGAGGGGGTACCTGTGTATTTCTCCCTGATACTCTGATTTACAGAACAAAATAGAAATTTTAACACTGGGTTATCATTCTATGAACATTGCAGTAACTTTGTATTATTTTTTTGAAATGTTTCAAGTAACTATATGAAACATATTTGCGCACTCCCATTTCGATATTATTTACTGAATATTTTTTTCCTAAGTACAGATTTTTTTAATTTGGGGGGCTTAATTGCATTTTATATCAATATTTAACATAACGGGATAAAGCTTATGCCATGTATTGGAAGGAAACATTAAAATTTCAATATTACCATTTTCATCCAGGTAACAACCAATATGGCTGTACCTAGTCCTTAAAGTTAATAAAACTTACTTTGTAAAGCGCAACCACTTGTTCCATTGGCAGATCTTTGAATTTCTGCCTCTTTGTTACTGAGCGAAAGTTTTTCGCGGATAGTCCGAGAGCTTTATCGCTTAGTCTGTTTAGACTATATTTAAACGCAGTATCAAGCATTTGGAGGCAGTTCTTGAGGTCTAAGTGGTCCATGAAAAATTCCTCGCACGCGTCTTGTATCAGGAAAAATCCCAGACTTGTAGCGACCCGTAATATCTCCTCCACGTTACCTTCTGTGAGGTTGATTTTCCCTGTGTACATGCATTCGAGAATCGCCTCAAATATGGCCGAGTCCAGGTCTGCCAGATTGACCAACTCGTCCCCGTGGGTAAAATCACGCCTTTCCACAAAGTGGTCGTAGAAGTGGTCGGAACACGACACCAGTACGAGTTTGTGAGCGTGGTATGTTTTCTCCTTCGTTATGACTGCCACGTCACAGAGAAAGTTCTGGCGCCAAAGCACTTCGAATCCATTAAGAACCGTCTCCGAAAGGTGTTCCACTGTTTTGGTTTGTTTTTGGTCACCAACATGCTGTTTCAGATGTTTCCTCTTCTCGAACAGTTTCTGTTTGTATCCACCTGTTTGTTTGTGTTGAGAAACAGACGACCGATCATTTCCGCCTGTTGCCATTCTTTTCCTTTTTTATCTGTGCTGGCCTCTCTGCTCTCTTCAGATACGCGACTGGGCGACACTACGGGGCTCTGTAACCTAGATACAGTAAACTATGACGTCATGACTGGTGGTTTAGATAGAAACTTCTATGACGTCATAAGTACTGTCTTTTATGACGTCATAAGTACTGTCACACGAGTGTGATTTATGACGCCATTTATTGTTGTTGATCAAAGCTACGTGTCATATGTCTCCCGTCAACCGACTTCTAGTTAATGCATGTAATAGGCGGAGTAATAAACTCAGTTCGTGATTTATAATAATAAAATGAAAAATTAACTCATTCTAGAAACAACATATATAGGCATACATGTATAGACACATCACTCCGAAACATTTTGTTTATAAGTCATACCTTCGGTCATTACCCAGTAATCAGTTAATACTAGCTAAATTATTTTTTTTGTATTATATATTTTTTCTATAAGTAAGGATAAGTTAACGTTTGGCTTTATATAATTATGATATCAAGTCTTATAAACAGCGAAATTCTTTGACGGTAACGCAAACATGGCGGCGCCCTGCAGTTTTGACGTCTGACGTCGGACCGGATCTCAACAAGTACACTTTGTCAATGCGTGTACATAACGACCGTTATAAATAAATAATTCGAAATGCTTGAAATATTGTTTAATACCAAATTTACAAAAGATGTAATGAAGAAAAATAGTGTTGTTCACTGTGTATTTTCTAAACTTACCAATATATTGATGTATAATCTTAGCAACCACGGTCATCATAGTTACCATTTTAGCAACCCGTTTCGAATGTTCTTTTCTTCGTATAACACTTGAAAATAAATAATGATGTAAATATAAGGATTATACCTCATTTTGACTGCGTATATAGTAGTATGCCCGCAGTTGGCAACGAACATATAGCACACCATAGAATATGTTCGTTGCCAAGTGCGGGCATACTACCGTATATGCAGTCAAAATGAGGTATAATCCTTATATATCGTATTCAAAATATTAAATCATCGCCAAATATATGAACTTGAATCTTACTCAAATAGCGTGACTCTACAACAATGAATTAACTTTACGGTTAAATATCGGTATCAGCTTGTTGATTTCCAAATAGAAACTGGTTTTTTCCTGTAGAAAACAAAACTCGTCCTTTTTATTGCTTGCATCAATAGATATACAATGTCTGACATAGTGATATACACATGTATGTAGTGTACCAGAGTCATTTGGCCCCCGTTGGTCAAAAGTGGTTTGGGAAGTTTTGAGATATAAAACATTGTTTAGACACATCAAACCACGTATGTTGTTAGGTTTTATTCTGCATTGAAAATCATCGTCTTCGAACCATTTAATTCCGTTTTATTTGTACTACTGGTTAGAGTGTCGTTAACAGTCAACTTATTGTAAGTGAGTTAAGAGAAATGTTATCTTAGTCAAAGATTTATAAAGCAATGCTATATACGCATCGGTCTTATTAAAAAAACATTGATTAAAAAACCACAAACCTGTAACTGAAAAAAAGGAAATATTAACGACAACGACACCTCCATTTCTTAACGTAATAAAGCTAAGGGACGAAAGGAAATCGAACCATACACTTCAATTCAGGGATACTCACACGGTCGCTACAACCATTAGACTTCCTCGGGCCATTACAGAGGTTGTATATATCTTAAATGAAATTAAGAGGGGTTCACTGTATACAATACGAAAAATCTTAACTTAAATGTGAGAAAATATATCCTAATTTTGAATCGGTTCGCTTTTTGTTTCCAGAATAATATTTTTGCTATCTAACTTATTGTCATATTGACGCAATGTAATTAAGGCTTAATCCTGTAGAAATTCGCGAGAATGTGCTGTAAACTGGCGAGAATGTGTCGTAAACTGGAGAGAATGTGCCGTAAACTGGCGAAAATGTGTCGGAAACTGGCGAGAATGTGTCGTTACCTTGCGAAAGTATGTGTCGTTAACAAATTACACAATCGCCTTATATTGGTGTTTACGAGTCCTTTAAACCCGTAGTGAATCTAATTCCCATAACGACACAAACGAGTCTGTTTTTATAGTACATCCATGCATGTCGCAAAAGACTCTAGCTAAACGATACTTGTCGGAATATAACGCGAGTAAGACGTGTAGATCAGTTAATCTACTTACAGAAGGTGATAATGTCCTAGCTAGTCATAATTGCGCGAGGTATTGTGTAAGACAGATGATTGGCTTCATATCACTGTCGGTAGAGATAGACTGGACATTGATAGTGTGGTTCTGATATAGGTCCGCTCTAGGTATAACATATATCTAAACAATATTCTTCTGAACACAATTTAAAATTGAAACTAAACTGAGGCCTTTGAAACCTGCCAATACATGTACCAATGTTGCCACTTTGGCGCTCACAGATGTTTGACTCCATTCTGACTCTACGAGCCGCTAGCCGTCCTAATATTCAGTGGATCAGATAGTGTTCACGATAGGAATTGAACACCTGCTTATAAGCCGGAATATCAGTATTTTCTGCTACGGAAAAAAAATATTTTTCACATATAATAATATTATTATATTTCAATGTATCAAAAACGATCACATAAGACTGTCACAATCAGCTGTCAAGTGCAAATCGAGAAATAATTTGATAACAGTACATATCTGTCTTAGTCCTAGTTATCGAATACTTGTACCAGACAATACCTTAATTTGGTTTTGTACCTCGAACTGGATTATTTGCATAGCTCCGCCCATATGTATTGTTGTCGACGTCATAGAAATTTGGCACAATTTTGCCTCATCGCGGACATTTGCTTCATTTCAAAACTTACAAATGTGAAAACGGTTCAGCATGAAGTTTGTATAGCCGTGGTTAACTCCGCATATGTCCAATGTTGATGACGTCATATACAATTTCGACTCGAACAGGATAATTTGCATAGCTCCGCTCACATGTATTGTTGTCGATGTCATCGTTCTAAAGTATAGTTATTGAAAATAACTAGTTTGCAGGACAAAGGTTAGTGTAGACTGTAAATATTTCGTATGTTTCTGCTATTCCACGTGCGGTGGCGCTGTTGTTTTGTTACGGGACCTACCGAAAGGGAAATGTTTAACTCTTGTTTTATTATGGATCATTTAACACGACATAAATATTATTATTCTTATACCTACTGAAGTATAAGCCTTATTTAGAGACTTTGGTGTGACGAGTGCGCGATACCAATGATTTACGAATTTAACCGATGAGTCAATGTTTATTATTTTTCCAGCGGTTCTGATCTTTCTCTTTATAATAAGTCATCAGCATATATAAAACAGATTCTGCATCGGTCTCAGCCTTTCCTATTTAGATCGTCGGCGACCAGATAGCTCAATTGGTTGAGCGTCCGTCTAGATTTCAGAAGGTCCCGGGTTCGAATCCCGGTCTTGCCGTGCATTTAACTTCTCCTGTTACACTTATATTTGTTATTAATGACTTTAACCTGGTTATGAAACACATATCTGTCTTAGTGTCGAGTTTTTTTATTCCTTTACCTGGCTATGTATGTCTTAGTCCTATTTATTGAATTCCTTAGCCTGGTTATGGACCAAGCATAAGTCTTAGTGTCTAGTTATTGAATACCTTAGCCTGGTTATGGACCAAGCATAAGTCTTAGTGTCTAGTTATTGAATACCTTAGCCTGGCTATGGACCAAACATAAGTCTTAGTGTCTAGTTATTGAATACCTTAGCCTGGTTATGGACCAAACATAAGTCCTAGTGTCTTGTTATTGAATTCCTTAGCCTGGTTATGGACCAAACATAAGTCTTAGTGTCTAGTTATTGAATACCTTAGCCTGCTTATGGACCAAACATAAGTCTTAGTGTCTAGTTATTGAATACCTTAACCTGGTTATGGACCAAACATCAGTCTTAGTGTCTAGTTATTGAATACCTTAGCCTGGTTATGGACCAAACATCAGTCTTAGTGTCTAGTTATTGAATACCTTAACCTGGTTATGGACCAAACATCAGTCTTGATGTCTAGTTATTGAATACCTTAACCTGGTTATGAACCAGACTTCAGTCTAAGCGCCGAATTACTGAATACTCTGTCTGGTTATGTCCCTTGCTTGTGAATGATGACTCGGTTCTCACTTTGAGGACATCATATTTACTTGGATTTTACCTAGATTTTTATGGAAGGTTTCGTCAATGAGCAGAAGACACTTACTCGTCCGGAACACATGGCTTTATTCTCTTGTGGTTTTTCTATGGTCTTCTTTTGTTCATATACCTTTAGTAGTTAAAGCGATTTCGAGTTCGCATACTGGTTTTGTTGACGCTTCGGTATTTACCTTTTTGAGCCTATTCAGTGTACAAATAATGTGCAAGACATGTACAATACTGTACGACGACATGTAAAAATTACATGTACATAATTATGATCATGGTCTTCGAAAACGATATACCAGGG
Organism: Mimachlamys varia; assembly: GCA_947623455.1. Classification (NCBI taxonomy): domain Eukaryota; kingdom Metazoa; phylum Mollusca; class Bivalvia; order Pectinida; family Pectinidae; genus Mimachlamys; species Mimachlamys varia. The sequence goes on from OX392535.1 coordinate 10,613,799, forward strand.
GGTTTAAAGTTGGTACACTACAACATTTTTCAGGGGGCGTATTAAGAAGTAGTTCAAGACAGTCATTTTGCATTGCATTGCATGACAGGCTTGGCGTCGATAATTAAAAGGGACGCATAAAATGAACACAATTGCAAAATCACACCAGGATGTCACCCGCTACACCCACGAGTATTCTAGAATTTCCCGAGGTTTTCTTGTAAACACGTACCCTTTTCACGTTGTAAGCGAAAAGAGCCGTGAGGAAAGTTTAATAGCTAAGGTTTGAGATGGAGGTGTGTTCGCGGTGTAGGGAGTGTACCTGAATTTAAACGAGAGGTTGTTTGTGATATGTTTTATGTGGAAAGTAACGGTGTGTGTCGAGCTACTCCAATCGCACCTATTGAGACAGATGGGCAATTGTTTCCCTAAACTTGGTTTGCGTGGGCAGTACAATTATCAAGGCGGCGATGAAAACATAACAAGATTACCTGGGTTGTAAACTCATTTGAGAGTCGAATATCAATTGAATTCTTAACGACCTGACAAATGTTGAAATTGGATTAAATTAATTCATGTACAGGGGAATAGAACGTGGAAGTATTTCCCTATTGCAGCGAATTTCTCATTGACAGCGAAACTTTTATCACGTATAATATCCATAGTAAAAACGTTCTCCGACACACCTGCCGATGCTTTTGGTAGAGTGTTAGCTGTTGCTGACATGAGCATATTCTACACAGCCAAAAACATATTTCTCTCGCGATCTACCTTGCGCAGCCGCGAGGCGTTTCCTGTGCCGACTGTCGTCTGCTGGTGACAGCGAGGCAACCCACGCAATCCTCTCAGAAATTACCCTGTCACGCACGTTAACCAAGACAAACACCGAAAGTTGTCACACAGCAAAAAAAAAAAAATGTTTACACTTTGGATGCCACTTTTCACACATAATGCATTCATTAAAGGCATAATTAAACATTTCTGACCTATTCCCTTTGATACTTATGTAGTTATAAGTAGAAGTAAGCGCCATTCCTTGCTAAGAAGCATTGTTCGTCAACGATATCCATATCATATACTCGTCAATATAACTGTAAACATTGGATCTATTACTGGTTTAAGGAAACAAGCATGATTTCTTTATCACTAGTTTAAATGCGTTATTAAAGAAAGCTACTAAATACTGCACCAATTCTCAAATATCTTAATCGATACTTTGAAAGGATTTAATAATAGAATATCATATTTGATAGTTTGAGGGGGGTTTAAAACAGAATGTTTAAATCGATAGTTATAGTGGGTTTTTAGAACAGGATATCTAAATTGATAGTTCTAGTGGGTTTTAAAACAGAACACAACACAAAGCAGGCCCAATTGTACCAACAATATAACAGTCAACAACCGTAAACAATGTCGCAATGAGTACGGTAAGGTGTACGTATCAGACAGTGAAGCATCCTTGTCTTGTCAAAGATTGCGATCTGGTACGAACTGCCTACTCTACACAAGAGGAAAAACAACGTACCAGATAGCAACCCGTGTCCAGCCAAGAGGGAGACTAGAAAATGTGTAATTGAAATATGATCGAAGGAAAGCTTAAAAGATAAACGATCCAAGGGACCAGGCAACTATATCAATGCAACCTAGTGTTTCGAAAAGTAGTAGCATTTCCAAGCGCGTAGATCATACATGTTATGAAAGAACAAACGTTAACAGCGATATGTACATCGTGTGTTTTATTGTGATTGTTTTATAAAAGAAAGTATATCTCGCATATATTCACAACGCGTCTAGTTTCAATCACCAGAAAAAAAAAGATAATTAGGAAAATGCCTCGTATGCGTTCTTTTGGTACAAGCAACCTCAATTTACACACTATCATGTAAAAATAAACGACTCTTGGCTGATTTATGTGATGCTAAACACACTGAGGTGTTTTAGAATGTAGATGATTGAGTGACTCAAGCGGATCAGTAATTAACACAAGCTGTTGTACCAAAGTTTAAATGTGATTCTAATTCCCATGTAACTCGACTGCCTTAGCTAGTGGGGGAAATGAACAAACATAGCAGTGTTGTCGGTTTGATATATTTCAGCAGTTCCTCTTTCCTTGACAGCATTCAAATCCACTGGGATTAATGCTTAAATAGATTTTCTCCAACAACTACTTTTGAAGCAAGTATTGCTTCTACAAGGTAAAAGGTCAACATAGCATGTGCATTTAAAATCAAAATTAAAAAACAAAAATGCAACGTACGAGGACATAAATGAGTGTTACATAGATTAAGAACTAAGGAAGTTCGTCGGTACGTTTGGAGGAAGAAATAAAAATGGTTGCTTTTGGCAAGATCTGACTTCTATTTCATTTCCTAACAACATTTTCAAACCAAGTCAAAACTTTAAAAAAAAAAAAAAAAAATAGATCTATGCAAAATGGTGATAACACGAGATGGCCGTAATCAGCCAACATATAGATCACATAATATATACGTGTTGAGCAAACCATCCCGACCTACAAGAACTCATTTAAATATAAACGTAGATGTCTTAACAACTAATATAGGACCACAAATGTCGATATTGCTAACATGTTACCCGTAGTAATTTGTTTATATTTTACAAAATCGCTATAAATTATGTTTAAATGCATGTATTTGTTGATATTTTCTGTAGTTATTTTCTACAAGTCGATATTGACAATATTTTACCTGTAGTTATTTGTTATTTTCTAAAAGTCGATATTGACAATGTTTTACCTGTAGTAATTTGTTGATGTTTTCTAAAAGTAGATATTGACAATGTTTTACCTGTAGTTATTTGTTGATATTTTCAAGGTCGATATTGATATTATTCCTGTATGTATAAAAAGATTCATGCCCTTAGAGGTGCCAAAAAGTGTATACAGCCACTGTTTTACCTCATTATATGTATTGTTCTTCAGTTTGGAGTAATCCCTCAAATTCATCATTGACAGAATGACTGTTTAAACTTCAAAAAAGAGCTGAAAGAGTTATCTTCAATGTTAATGACATTTTAACTCCAACCACCATACTCCTTAAGAGTTGAAAGTGGATGCCCATTCTTGATTTTTTTTACAATTTTAGGAAATGTGTATTAACATACAAATTTCTTGATGATGGGGCTCCTGGTTATTTAAAGCAAAACTTATTTACCTATATCAGTCAGATTTCAACCAGGACTACCCGTTCTTTAACGTCTAAGAAACTGTACACTCCCAAATGCAGAACAGCATTTTATAAACGTTCTTTTAGATATACTTGTACGGCATTATGGAACAACCTAGTTGATGAGACACGGAAATTGCTACAAGCATTGTCTTTTAAAAAGCTGTATCTAAAAAACTATTTTAATTCACTAATTTAGTATATTTTAATCAAAGTCTTTGCATGTGACATTTGTCTTAAGTCATATAATCAAACATGCTTCTACAAACAAATTATCTCAGAATTATGTTAATATTTTTTTCTCGTGCATATTATATTATTTACTATTTGTTCAGTATTCATGTTTAATTCGATCCGATCTTCTATTTGGGATTTTTTGTTTCAGTTAAAAAAAGTATTTTGTAAATTAAAATCAAAGTAGTCTGCCATCTCAAATTGTATTGATCCAAATGTATACTGTCTTACACCATTGTCCATTTAGTATGTTCTTAATTATCATTATTAAGAGATACATAATTATATTTTAAAAAACATCAATTTATTTACAAACAAAAGCCAGAAAGTTTGTTAGGTAGGGGCTACCCAATCACCAGCTTTATGGCCTGTGTTCTAACTGTGATATTACTTCAATATTATATTTGTGTAACATTGACATAATTATTTTTAATCAATATTAAGATATATTCAATGTACGGATGCCATCTTTGTCTCATTGAGAAATATTCTGTATCTTTAAGTGATATGTAGATGGACGTTTTTGAGTATGCTCATTAGTGTGTTTACTTGTTGTGATTGACAATGATACTCGGTTCTCATTTTGAGAACTTGATGTTTACATGGATGTGACAAAGATTTACATGGCGGGTGTCGTCGATGAAGCAGAAGACGCTTACTCTTCCGGAACACATGGTCTTATTCTCTTGTACTTTTACAAGAGTCTCCATGTAAATCTTTCTTTTGTTCATATTTTGCCCCAGATTTTTTGAGTTTGGATTATGATTTTGTTAACGCTTCGGTATTCTCTTATTTATTTTCTATGTAAGTGTTGTCGTGTAAATTCTTAATGTGTGTTGCTGAAAAACTGTACCTGGTATATATGTCTTTAACATGGCCGTATTGTTAACTAGACGAAAGTCAAAATATGTTATCCTGTCTAAATAAAACAATTTATTATTATTATCATGTATTTTTTTTTATATTTTCTAAGGTCGATATTTGTTGATAACCACCTAGGTCGATATTGATATTTAACCTGTATCTATTTGTTGTTATTTTCCAAGGACGATATTGATAATGTTTTACCTGTAGGTTATCGATAATAATTTACCCTCAAACATGTGTTGATATCCGCTAAAAGTCGATATAAATATTCAATATAGAGTTTCATATAAAAACCGACAACATTTACACATTAAATTAATTCCTTTATCTCACAAAATATATAACATCGTATAAAGCATTTATTTACAAACAGATAATAAGTACATAGTATTTTTTTTTACACATTGTGACTACCACAATCCCACGTTTCCTCTTGTTCGCTCTACTCTCATTCGCATCCGTACTGTCTAGTCTTTTTATCCATGCTCTATTACACAGACTGTAACATATCTCTTACTCTCCATATCGTATTTGTAATAGGATTTATACATCCCCATTACTCGTTTTGACCATTATTTAACAAGTCAATAGGCACAGTCAAGTTTTAGTAAACGTTTTTTTCCAGACGTTCTGTGGTTATCCCGTATACGTAATTCAACTTCAAATATGTTGTACGTAAATACATTATATTTCTGAATTACAGGAACGTCGCCTTATAGACTGCTGCACCGCTCTTCAGCTGAACAGCGCAGTTCCCCATCCAATGGAACCAGGGGTCTGAAAAAGGTAAGAAATCGTTGTTCAGAACTGCACAATGGAACAGCCTACTAGAATCGTTGAATCATTTATAAACAAGTATCGGATCTCTAAATAGTTATCGGAGATAAATATTTTTAAAGAAGTCTTATAAGCAAATACAATTTAGATCATATTATTAAATACCCTACAATTAATGAAATAGAATAAAAGACAATATCCCTGAAAATCAAACTTAAACACAAGCTAAAATAACTGGTTTGCCAGTATTCTGAATAAATATGCATGCGAACACAGTGTCGTAACGTATGGACACAGATCAGGTACACATTACACATTACACAAGAAGCGGTGTGTTCTGGGATTAAATTCACGCATTTGTCTTGATTTACAAAACAATATATAAATATACAATGTTTCATGCATTATTTTCATATGTTCAATTAGTAGAGCCTCGTGATATCTTTCTAATACTGTATGTATTTTAGCTAGTGGAATAAGGAAAAGTGCCGTTAAGCTAATGTTTGACGCAGGAGTTAATTTTCAGCTAGTAGAAAAGAAGAAAATGTTATTTTGTTTCAGCATTTGATTTATGAAGTGCCTTTTTCGTGTATAGTGGGGATAGCTATCACAAATATCCGGTAAAATGTCATCATAAACACTGCGAATTTCATTATCCAAGTCCAATTTTGATTTTATTCTATAATTTATCTTCAATTTAATCATAATCATAATATCTAGCTCATATCGATCAGGTATGCTTTGTATCAACTGTCCCTTTTTCTTATATTCTTTGAAGCTATACATATTTATTTCAAAATCCTTCCTTTTCATCAATTAAAATACTAATTAATCTGCATTCGTTTGATAAATGTCTCTTCGGATCACTTTTTAACCGTAAAATAGTACACTAAGGGGAAGATAGCCTCGTGCAGAATGGCGTGGTCTACATGTTAGCCACGACAATTGTATGACGTCACGTCAACAGTGGCAGACCAAGAAAGACAAATTTGGATTTGCTGAAAAAAACAACATGCAAACAACGCGTAGATTTCATGCAATTACCGCTTATTGGCGGATTTGTGAGTGAAACAAAAATCCAACCCAAGGGATGATGCTATCAAATATCTTTCCCTTGGTTTTCAGTCTCACGGTTGGGGAATATTCTATAAATGTTTTGTATATATGAATCATAAAGACATCAAATCCGTTAAAAGACATTATGAATCATTACTCGTTTGATATCTTCTGTATACATAAAAATCCTAGCTTGAAAATTGTCTCTGTGCTTGTTGGATATCATCAACAACATGTTTGCATTTATAAGATGTTTCAGAGGGACCACCTGAGCAAAACTGCATAGTGATAAGTTAACACGTGTTATTTGAGGATCGAACTTACAGGTTAAAGATATATGTACAGTTACGATATATCTGACGTTGGTTAAATAATCTATTTTGGCATGATGATCTTATAAAAAAGCGTGCAAAATATTAGTTGCATACTGTATTCTAGTAAATAAAGATGAAAGAAAATCATTTACTAAAAATTGAAAACTTTCCTAAGAACCTTAAAACTGAAATTGCCCCATAAGCTAATATATATCGAAAAGTTAAAATTGGACCATCTGTTAGTAAAATCATATAACCTTTATAAAGTAATTGTGAACAATTAAAGCTATAGATGATAATGATGCTATCAAGAGTCGTGCTCTCCCAAAGCTTGGCTCAATGCATGTGGCTGTTACTAAGCATCGGTGTAGGAAATAAGCTCACATATAAATGGTAGTACTGTATATCTATTGTATTGTCTATCGGGCAAGGCAGTAATTCCTACAGTGAACATAATATGATTTATAATCTGTTATAAATTATATCGCGTCGACAAAATATAATTACCAAATTGTTTTATTCATCATTTTGTTTGAAACAGAATATCTAACTTTGCTTACTGAAACTGTGCATCGCCCAGAATTTCATATTTACGATTAGATAATTCCGAATTAGGGAGAAAACACTTACAGAACATGAATATAAACAATGTACTTCCTTGAGTTATTTGACAAAAGTAGGCTTCTGTACAGAAAGGATTTATCAGATAATTCATAAAATAAACTTTAAAAATCAATTTAACTACCGAATCATCAGCATTATGAAGACCCCGGCCTTCATTACCTAGACTTATGCTTGGCGACATTTTTATAAAGTATATGTAACCTTGTTAAGAGAAATAAAGACAAGAAATATTGAAGACAAGTCTGAGGATGGAACTGCTGAAAGCTGAAATTAAAGTGTCATGCTGCAGGGATATGCAAGTGTTTATTGACTCAGAGATCGGGCAGAGTGACAGACGTATACAGTGAGTATAAATATATATGTATACGTAGGCAAATAACAATATCTACAATACCAATGCATATTAAATGGATAGGGCCTCACCATACACAGTCTGCTTACATAGGATTACTGTAAAGATGAAATCAAGTAAAATAATCACTCGCTTGTAAATCACAAAAACAAATCACCCGATCAGCTCTAGTAGAAAGACATATATATAACAGGTACCACACAGTATACCGAATCTGATATTATTCAACATCAGTATTATGAGCAGTTAAGAAGCAGAATGTCACTGAAAGAAAAAATGCATTTATTTATTCAATTAAACTGTTCTGAAGAATAACACTAAGCTGAGATTATTTTCGAAAGTAAATGCTTACAGTTTTGTTGTCCAATTATGGCAATGGTTTAGGGAACACATAGGTATTTTCATGCAAGATTTTAGTATAATCAGCTTTCCAAAAATCAAAGCCATACGTTCGCTGCGCACGAAAGTTTCACAGATATACCAATTACAGTTGAAGATTAGCGACACCTTAAAGGTAAACAACTAGGAACGAGTAAATACATAGCCCTTGACCAAAGACAAGTACTTAACCACCGGAAAATAACATAGGTGGTGATATGCTTTAAATATTTTAATCGTCGAAAACACCTGTAGTAAAGTTACGGCAAATTCAATGTGAATTTAATGTCAGACAGTTGCGGTGAATTCAATGTCAGGCGTATTTGTATGATAACTGAAAAAATACCATAGTGCTGATAGTTTGTGAATAGTTTTGAAAAGTGTTTTATCCGTGTGCGCATCGTGTTAAGAGAGCCGCAGATCCAAACATTAACATACCCAACTTACTGATCACTGAATGTTACCTTCAAATCCTGTATACAAAGTATAAAATACAGCTCATTTTCAATATAGTCATTAAACATATCCACTCAGAATAGCCTCTTTATAGTACTCTCTGTTTCCATTTAAAACCAGAACAATTTCTTTAATGAACATCTTAACTATAATAATTACGGTTTATATGCTATTTTTATGTATTTATGTGCGGTCTTTTTTCTTGTTTTATCAGTTAACAATACAGAACTTAAAAATCACGGAGTGAAAAAGTCGCGATTGAAAATAAGGGAAAATCATGGAGTTAGCCTGAAAATCAAAACGAATCCATCCATCACACAATACAGTGTTCACTATGATAATAAGAACACTGGAGTTATATTTTACGAGAAACAAAAAGTTGACATGCTAAACATTCTTTTCAATTTGTTTCCAAATTACAATGCATTATTACTGCTCGAAATGAACAATAAAAGAGTGGGTGGTTATTGATTTTTACAACTTCAAATTGAAAAGATACCATCTAATTGAATTGTACCAGACTGGAATTCCATTTATTATTGCAATGCAAACTTGATTTATTACTCAATATGTAAATACACGAACAGAAAAAAACCGAGACACTCAATGGAAAAATTGAATCCAAGTACTACATGACCTGGCAACCATCATACAACGTTATAAGTGCATTATGCTATTATTATTTGACAGGACGAACAGTGCAGACATAGGTCAACAACATATAAAAGTGCCATACAGTGAAAACATTTTAATAGAAGAGTACGCTATAATCAATGCGGTGCAGATATAGCTATCAGTAGACGGATTTAGAAACTTCGTATTGTTGATTTGATTTATAACCTCATACGGAATTACTATCAATAGACTCAACAATTACCGAAATCTCATTGATGTAATCCTGCTAACATAAAACATGTCGCTAAAAACCACACCTAAACAGCAATCAGAAGACAATGTGTAATTGACACTTACGTGTATGACATAAAACCATTGATCAGGTTTTTTTTTTAATTGAATATCGAAAGATGAAAAAAAAAAAACGTTCTCTTTTCTTCATCAATACTGTCAATTTGGTTGTTATGAAACGTTGTCGTAAAATGTTGAAAGCTGGATTTTTTTGTAATTTATTTCGGCATATTCCTATCCAAAAAACATACGAGCAATTTTTTTATTGTTTGTATTAGTTAATGAAAACAAGTTATCAAATCTGCATCGGACAAATCAGCCAATTCACAAATTATCAAATTATACATCTGGTATAAAGAGTACTTATCACTACGCACAATTTGATGTAGATAATGGTTCTGCACGGAATTGAAAAAAAAAAGTTATAAAATAATTTCCTATATAATTTTCGTTTATTGTTACTAAACCTGAAAAGCTTCATTGATAAGTCATGTTAGAAACATTCACACTGTAGGTAAGAAAGCGGATACACGATTGTCTGTCAGGATTACTGGGGGAAACATGCAAAGAGAGACAAATCGGTGTATACACACGTATGTTTAGTGAGTGGAGGAGTTACACACCTTTAGTGGAAACACTAAGGAGTTTACATACCTGTTCGTAATGGTAAATAGTTTGATAATTCTGTTGGAAAAAAATCACCACATTGATATTCATTTGTCGACAGATACGATATACAAAGCATGCACTAATTGTGAGTAAAAACGACGTAAGCTACCAATATATAATAAAATACAACAGAAATCAAGAACTTAAATCTGAAAAGTAATAGAGGTTACACAACGAGTGGTTGTTGGATATGGAATTTATTTCACTCGTGTTAAATATTTTTTTAAAGTTACAAAAGACAGGAGTGAAATAAATTCCATATCCAATAACCAGGAGTCGTGTGACCTGTTTCTACCACAATAATGTTAAGTCGACATTGGCAGCGTTGTTTTCTAGAGTGAACCGCGGACTATTTGCGCGAAAACACTTCATCTCGTATATACTCTGCCAAGTTGTGACGTCGTTAACAATCGATGACGACGTCAACGATCAGCACGTGGCATTAAACCGCATGATTCCCGGTCAAAGTTCACTTTCTCAAACAATCAAAAATCTGGAAGGTCATATACCACCAGTGAGAGTGGAATAACACACGGTATTGTGGTAGAAACGCACTTATTCAAGTGCACTCAAATTTAGCGTATAACCAAATTTAAACAGATTAGCGCAATTATAAATTAGCGCACTCAAAATAGCTTATGTAGAAACCAATTTACAGAAACTGTGATGCAAGCAATCATCGAAAATCGCTTCTAAAATATGTACGTTTACTATAGACACTTAGATACATCGATACTCGCAAAAGATAATACATGATACTTATTTTTCATTGTCTCACCTGCTGAATTTGATCAAACCAGTTATTGTTTTCGGGTAGAATTTACACAGTTGAACAGCAAGTTAAAATAATATACATCTATTGACTGAACTGTGTTTTCATCAAAATTTTCAAACTTTACGAGCATGAACACTTTCAAATAATCTTCAAAATAACTGTGAGGCATCAACAGAAAACAAATAAAAAAAGAAAAATATCTAGCACTTGACAGTTTAAATGCAATAAAAAACTAGCAGCTTTTGAGTAAGCTTAAACCAATAACAAACCAACAAAAAGAGAACAATCTATTTAATGTCTATAATGATGTGTTAAAATTCTCTATCAAAGATAATGGAGTACAGTACCTGTCTCTCTCTAACCGGGCATATAAAACACACACCTAAGTACATGTAGACACTGTGTACTGGTACATATTTGTATTACCTAGCAGGGAATACTACCACACGAAATTAATGTATTAGATTTTCTATTGTCTAACAGGGGATTCTATCAAGAATTTGTACATGGTAAAGTGCCTTCACTATCTAATAACGGAAATACCACAAAAGTCTTTATGGGATAAAATATATATTATGTAACAGGGAAACTACCACGCAATTTTTACAAGGTAACGTCTCTGTATTAAAACATAAGACATCTCATTATCTATTTGGTGACAGCACCATACAAACTTCTGGACAATTCACTGGTATTATCTAACAGGGAAGTTTGAACAAAACCAAAACCATTAAGAAGGCAGCCAAACTCACATAGACAGGTCTCTGATCTGCCTTTCGCTCAGCTTGCTCCTTGTACTGCATTATGGCCCAGATTTCCTCCTTCATTAGGCCCCAGCGATCCTGCATCCGCGTTTTCCGTAAAGCCTGCTGGGCAATTCTGTTGCAAGCAATCATAAGTTGTCGAAATAGAAATCAAATTCAACTTAAGAACTTTTCTCTTTTGCATTCCTTTTACTTTCTTATTCATTGTTCTCAAATACTACTGCACCACTTCTTATCGGGAAAGAAAAATGAGCGTGTTGACACCAACAAGACGTGGTAAGTGGTACACTAGCCAAATTCGGGATTATATTTGTGAAATCTAATTGTGGGCCAACAGGAACGAATATATATCTGCTGCACCCATCACAACATCTCTGTGATATTTCCATTACTACAAACCTCTTTCCTTCTTAGTGCTACACTTGGCAATATCTGGCATATTTTTACTTCCTACAAACCCCTTTTTAAATCATAGTGCTACCCTTGGCAATATCTGGCATATTTCTATTCCTACAAACCCGGCCCCTATTTACATCCTAGCGCTACCCTTGGCAATATCTGGCATATTTTTACTTCCTACCAACGCCTTTTTTTACATCCTAGTGCTTCCCTTGGCAATATCTGGCATATTTCTATTCCTACAAACCCGGCCCCTATTTACATCCTAGCGCTACCCTTGGCAATATCTGGCATATTTCTATTCCTACAAAACCTCTATTCACATCCTAGCGCTATCCTTGGCAATATCTGGCTTTTTTTAACTTCCTACAGACCCGGCCCCTATTTACATCCTAGCGCTACCCTTGGCAATCTCTGGCATATTTTTACTTCCTACAAATCCCTTTTTTACATCCTAGTGCTACCCTTGGCAATATCTGGCATATTTTTACTTTCTACAAACCCCCTTTTCATCCTAGTGCTACCCTTGGCAATATCTGGCATACTTCTATTCCTACAAACCCGGCCCCTTTTTACATCCTAGTGCTACCCTTGGCAATATCTGGCATATTCCTATTCCTACAAACCCCCTATTTACATCCTAGTGCTACCCTTGGCAATATCTGGCATATTTCTATTCCTACAAACCCTTTTTTTTCATCCTAGTGCACGTGCTACCCTTGGCAATATCTGGCATATTTCTATTCCTACAAAACCTCTATTTACATCCTAGCGCTTCCCTTGGCAATATCCACTTTTAGCCTTTCGTGTTGAAGTTGTCATGATGCTGTAGCCATCATTAGTTTTGGCCCCTACTTCGATATATCAATGCCCTTTAAAATGTAGTTTTCGTCGCCTTATCATTCAACATTTAGGGTTATTGTAACCCTTGTTAATTCCTTGTCAGGAAAATGTGATGAGACAGAAGCTTGATTATGTGTATCAGACAATTGTTATAAAAGTGTGTATCAACATGTGACAGTTCAATGACAATCAATGATTGAATTGTGTTTGGTACTTTCGCCAAGGTACTGCAATAAGGAATGAAGGAGGCTTCTTTTTTGATCTCGCAGTGAAGATTAAACCAAAACCAAACTAAATATGCATTGATTCTTTCTGTATAAAATAGTGCTGTTTAACAAACTAGGTTTACAAGCCTAAGCCAAGGACTACCGAATACAAGAGCTCTTGCTCTGCCATGAAAAGCGTCAAAATGGAAAATCTGTCTACATTAAAACCAATATTTCAACTGATGACAGACGATGCAGAGGTTAAAACTTTTGCTCTTTTTGTTAATTTTTCCGCATTTTTCAAGCTGATTTATAGATTTAAGGTCATGATTTATTTTGTTTCTCAGTAACATTTTTTTTTTCATTCAAGAGCAAACCTCCATCTCAGAACTTTTCCATGTTACAAATGATTATAGTTCGTGGGGTACCCTTTAGACAAGGACAAATACTTAAGTTATAACCAATCAAACGACATGGTGGCCATCTTTAATCTTGCAAATTTAAAGCAGGGAATTCACTCCCAGAAAGTATCAACAAAGTTGATCCAAAAGAATTGAGGCAATAGTGTGATACTGAAGGGGAAAGGTAATTAAAAACTTAATTAAAATTTTCAACTTTTAAAGTGGGCATTCACTCCTTGAAAGAATCAATACAGTTAGTTTAAAAGGCCAAAATTGTCATACTTAGAGGAAAGGAAATCTAAGCTTTCAATGCAAGATTCCTTTGAGAAATAAAACAGAAGTAGAGTTGTAACAGCTGTTCTTACCTCTCTGTCATTAGGGCGTCAACTCTTTTGTCAATGGTTGTGTGTACGGTGAAGGGTACTGGTGTTCTCTCCGACACCATAAACTCCTCTAAGGGAGCGAAGTCCTTCAGGGCGAAGACAAACAGCATGCTGGCTACAGGCTCCACCTCTGGCTCAGGCTCTGGTGTCCCACTCTCCTCCTCTGTTGGTATCTCCACTTTGGCTTCTCCTATAAACAACAAAATTATCACTATAGTGAGTAACCAATTACACGAATTTTGTCCATCATACCGATTATTCATGAAACAACACTTCTGAACAAAAACTCATTACATACAATTATAGATAGTTTCTACTGCTGACTAACTATGTATAAATCAACAAAATATCTACATTTTCCTTTCCTATTTTAGGAAACTTCTTTGGTTACAACAGACACCAGAAAGACAATTAGCAAAATGAAATCAACCCTCAACATGACAATTGGGTACTAATAGGGACGCTAAAATAAGACATTTATAAACATCAGGATGTCAGTGTTATAATGGCCTAGAGATATTTAAAAGCACACTTAATTCATTAGACTCGAGTATGGTAATGATCTTGAATATTGCAGTAGTTCTTGGGACTTTAGAAAACAATGAAACAATAAAAACACTTCGTGTCTCATAAAAACAGAGCAACATGTATTTATGTAAAGATCCACCTACCTCGGACAAACAGTCGCTCGCCCCTACAGGCTGTAGTAATGATGGGGTCCCAGGGAGTGACCAGCTGATGGGTGGGCGGTAGTTTGGTTTCACACAACACATTACCATTTAAGGTGTGTTTGATCTGGATTGCACCTTTCTTTAGCACAACCATTGTCTAGAACAATATCATGAAACATATAGCTGTCACAATGTCTCCTGTAGCACAACAATTGTCTAAACCAATATCATTAAACATATAACTGTCACAATGTCTCCTGTAGCACAACCATTGTTTAAAACAATATCATAAAACATATAGCTACCAAAATTTCCCTTGTAGCACAACCATGTCTAAAACAATATCATAAAACATAGCTATCAAAATGTCCCTTGTAGCACAACCATTGTCTAAAAAAATATAAAACATATAGCTGTCACAACGGCTCCTGTAGCACAACCATTGTCTAAAACAATATTGTAAAACATATAGCTGTCACAATGTCTCCTGTAGCAAAAATATGGTATAAAAGAATATCATAAAACATATATAGCTACAACAATGTCTCCTTTAACAACACCATTGTCTAAAACAATATTGTAAAACATATAGCTACCACAACGGCTCCTGTAGCACAACCATTGTCTAAAACAATATTGTAAAACATATAGCTACTACAACGGCTCCTGTAGCACAACCATTGTCTAAAACAATATTGTAAAACATATAGCTACTACAACAGTTCCTGAATATCCACTGTCACGGTATCCATGAAACAGCAACAATTTCGGTTAAATATATATAAACCATTTGATTAACACATTAAGTCACACTTTAACACAGCAATTTATTGAATACACTGTATGTGGACATTATTTCCATTTGTGTATACAGATGTTACAATGGCACATACAATTTATTATCTAAATCTTAATTAACCACCTGAGATTTTGAATCACAGACATTATAAACATACCAGTTCTGGCTTCCCTGGAATAGGTTCTACCCTTGTGAACATATTTTCTTCAATGTCCACGCTATAATAAAACAGTAAAGCAGACATCATCATACAAGTAAAACCTTTGAAGACATTTTTATAAACCTAACAAAGAAATAAATCATTCTGCTTAGATATGACTATGCATTTAAGTGCTATAAAGCAGACTTTGAGTGGCATCACAATCAAAAGTAAGTAAACTTTGTCTGCAGAGAAAGCCATGTCCATGTCTAGTGGTTTGTACTTGAAAATTGATTAATCGATCACTGTTCATCATGATCGATCATGGTTTGACTAATTTTAGCTTTTCATATTTTTCACATTGGCAAATTTTTTCTTCTTCAATGAATGATAAGCCACAAAATGGTTTCGGAAGTCTATTTATACCAAACACCAAAGTGCCAAGTTCACATAACAATACCTCTGATTGGTCAGGTGCTCTATCCAGGAACCAATCAGAACAAGTGTTTCGAAGTAATGCGACATGAGACACAGTATCGAAATGGCAGTACTGAACTGAAGGCCTGACGAAATAAATATCATCTCGGACTATTTGTTTGAAAGTTTTAAACTTTTTAGGTTCAGGTAGGCCTTCTGCCAATCTTTGACTTATTTAATGTTTTTCAAAAAGTGTGACTGATCTTATAACTGTGTTCGGTTCATGACACATTTAGGACTATTTGTTTGAAAGTTTTAAACTTTTTAGGTTCAGGTAGGCCTTCTGCCAATCTTTGACTTATTTAATGTTTTTCAAAAAGTGTGACTGATCTTATAACTGTGTTCGGTTCATCTTATAACTGTGTTCGGTTCATCTTATAACTGTGTTCGGTTAATGACACATTTAGTTCATCGTCTGATCACGAATTTCATCGATCACGATTTTTCAAGTGATTCACACCAATACCCAATCACAACACACACATCAGGTAGACGTTGGTTACAGAGGAAGCCCAGATACTTACGGTGGAGACACACAATATGGTTCTAGAGGAAGCCCCGCCCCACACATCAGGTAGAAGATGGCGCCATCACTACTCTGCACCAGGAGGTAGGCTGTTGTCTTAGTCAAGTAGGGTGGGTAGTTACTCTCATCCTGAGGACACAGACTGGGGTCAAGAAACCACATCTGTTGTATAGCCGCCTTGGTGGTGATGTTCACAACTCCTCGCTGCATTCCTAGAGTAAGGGAGACAACACCTTCATAAAAACTGATCAAGTCAGCCATCATGTTCAGCTAGTTTATCAGGTTAAAGTATTGGCAAAGCTGAGTTTACCTTCTAGCAACAAGGTTTTACTGCCAAAGAACATAATTGGAGATTTGTCAAGCGATAACATGACGTACCTAAGTATCTGTCCCAGACTACGACGTTCCCCGAGGCCAGCCCTATGACAAGTAGGTTGGAGTCTGTTGATATCGTAGTGGCTGTGATTTTACTGGTGAACGGCCACACTAGATCGGGCTTCATTTCTCCATCTGTAACATTATATAGAAGGTGTCTGTACTGATAGCAACAATGTTCAATAAAAACCTGGAGAAACACATCAAAATACTCAATCATATTGACAGACTTTCTGTAAATACTGTACATGTAGCTATCATAGGTGTTAATTAATCTAACCTCTGAAACATCCAATGAGGGAGAAAGTGTGTGAAATGAACTGAAACTGCATTGCTCAATTTGTCTTTCCCATTTTTATGTATCAAAATAACTTCAACAAGAGCACCGCAAGCGGAGGCAATTTATACGCCCGCCGTACCCTACCGGAAGTATAATGGTATGGAAACACAAAGAAAGTTCTGACACTTTCTACATAATATTCGAAACCTACATCAGTTACAAAGTCCTAAAAGGCCAAAACTCTAGTAAATATTGTCAAATTAAACTGTCATTCAGGAAAACACAATTTCATGTCATAAAATTTTAGAGGAATTGAAGAAAACACAAAAAAGTTCTGTCATTTTCAACTTAATGTCTGAAATTGCATCAGATACGAAGTTCCAAAGGGCCATAAAGTAAATATAGTAGAAACAAACTGTCATTCAGGACAACACAACTTCATCTCATGATGATTGAGCCTAGCAAGTTTTAAAGATATCGGTTGAAAACTGTAGAAGGAGATCGCCGGACAAAACAACAGTTTACAACAGAAATGCATTTTCTACATAAAGCCTATATTTTGCAATTGCAATTATGCAACTCTGTTACGCAAAAAAATGAAAGAACTTAACAAAACCCGTAATATATGTTAAATATTATAGATATTCGAAGTACCATACAAAATTTTAGAGGGATTGAAGAAAAAGCAAAAAAGTTCTGACATTTTTTACATAAGGTCTGAAATTGCATCAGATACAGAGTTCTAAAGGGCCATTACTCCGGTAAATATTGTTGAAACAAACTGTCATTCAGGAAAACACAACTTCATGTCAAGATGATTAAGCCTAGCAAGTTTGAAAGATATCGGTTGAAAACTGTAGGAGAAGATCTCCGGACAAAACAACAGTTTACAACAGAAATGCATTTTCTACATAAAGCCTATATTTTGCAATTGCAAATATGCAACGCTGTTACGTGAAAAATTGAAAGAACTCAACAAAACCCGTAATATATGTTTAATATTATAGTTATTCGAAGTACCATACAAAATTTCAGAGGAATTAAAGATTCTGACATTTTTTACATAAGGTCTGAAATTGCATCAGATACAGAGTTCTAAAGGGCCATTACTCCGGTAAATATTGTTGAAACGAAATCATATTCAAGAAAACACAACTTCATGTCAAGATGATTAAGCCTAGCAAGTTTGAAAGATATCGGTTGAAAACTGTAGGAGAAGATCTCCGGACAAAACAACAGTTTACAACAGAAATGCATTTTCTACATAAAGCCTATATTTTGCAAAATATGCAACACTGTTACGCGAAAAATTGAAAGAACTCAACAAAACCCGTAATATATGTTAAATATTATAGATATTCGAAGTACCATACAAAATTTTAGAGGGATTGAAGAAAAAGCAAAAAAGTTCTGACATTTTTTACATAAGGTCTGAAATTGCATCAGATACGGAGTTCTAAAGGGCCATAACTCTGGTAAATATTGTTGAAAAGAAATCATATTCAGGAAAACACAACATCATGTCAAGATGATTAAGCCTAGCAAGTTTGAAAGATATCAGTTGAAAACTGTAGGAGAAGATCTCCGGACAAAACAACAGTTTAAAACAGAAATGAATTTTCTACATAATGCCTATATCTAACTATGACATGCTGTTACGCAAAAAGTTGAAATTACATAACAAAACCCGTAATATATGTTTAATATTATAGTTATTCGAAGTACCATACCAAATTACAGAGGAATTAAAGAAAACACAAAAAAGTTCTGACGTTTTCTAAATAATGCCCGAATTTGCGTCCAAAAGGGCCATAACTCTAGTGAATATTCTCGAATCAAATTGTCTTTCAGGAAAACACAACTTCATGTTATGGTGGTTAAGCCTAGCAAGATTGAAAGAAATTGGTTGAAAACTGTAGGAGGAGATCTCCGGACAAACAAAAGTTTGCGACAGACGTACATAGGGACGGACGGACAACGCCATACCATTATACGTCCCGTCATTTTTGACGGGCGTATAAAAACTAATCATTTGATCGTGACACACCTGTTATGGTCATTACACACACCCTGCAGTAACTATAGGAGATAATTTGACTACAGGATATAGCTTTCGAATTTGTGTGAGTTTGGACTTCAATGAGGGAGATTTTGAGGGGGATTGGTAAATTTTGGTCAAAATGAGGGACGGTCTCCCTTGTAATGAGGGAAGGTTAACGGGTATGAGCTATAGAGCTGTTACCAGACAACCTCAATCCTCTATGTGGTCTGGAGTATTTGAACATAAAGACTAAGAGACATGCTGGTCCCCCTGACTGAACCTAAATCTGTCTTGCTTCATGCTTAATAATTGACAGGAAAAAACTGTTGTATGCCTTACCTTTGGCTGGTTGTTTGAATAATGAATAATGGTACAGGTGGGTGCTGTTCTGCCACCACACAGCAACATTGGTCGGGCTTCCTGTATATAAACAGATATATACAGTTAGACTTATTAATGGTACAGGTAAGTACTGCCACCACACAGCAACATTGGTTGATAAAACTGGGGATAAAAATCTTTTTGGAAAAAAAAAATTTGTAGTGATAGCATTGGCCATGCAGGTCGCTTTTGAAGGTAAGTCATATAAACACATTTGGCCAAGTAATTAATTAGGTTGGAAAAACTTGTTCTGACAAATTAAGAATAATCAATAAAATTGAAAATATACTCAACCTTAAGAGATACTTTTCTGTAACAATGTTCCTACAATCAAACAAGCCGACATAAATTGTCATTTATATTCCGTACCTGGATGGTTTGGAGACTCCTGTGAGTTGTGCATCAATCGACCAGATGTCATAAAATGAAAGTTAACATCTCTGAAAAAAAAATGTAAAATGCATGTTAATATTTCTTTAGTATTTTGATTAAAATAGAAAGGTGTTACCCAAAATACAATCAAAGTTTAAAACCTTCAATAAGTTTTTGAAATCTGTGTTTTCTTACAAATGCTGTATAGAAATGTCTTTTTTTTTAAATAATAGTTGCCATGGTAACCAAAAGAAATTTGCAAACTAAGAAGTTTACTAATTATTAGCATTTTGCTATATAGTTTTTAAGACCAAAACAAAGCAAAATCATAACGAATGGAACATGATTGATTAATTACACAAGTAAATCTTTCCTGAATTGTGATCGATAGTAAGTTTTGAATGACAAGAAATGGAAGAAACTACACAGTTCTTTATATTTTGAGAAAATCTGTTATATCCTAAGAAAAGCCTGAAGAACAGAATTTCTCTTTTTTTTATTTTTTATTTTACAAGATTTTTCTAGAATATTTCACTTCAGCTTTTATATCACTTTGTTATCGTTATTTTCTATTTTATCATACCTGATGAGATCTATCATCTTCTCCTCTTTGGGAAGGTAGTCCAGCATGTGTTTGTAGTTATTTTCAAATATTTCAGCCCTTTGTTCTAGGTGGCTAGAGGTCAGTATATGGTTCTGACCAGTTCCGATCACATCCCCACTGTCCACCTTCTGACATGCTCCATGAATGGATGGAGCTAGGTTACCTGGATGAAGTAATATACATGTCTTTATTCTACTTCATAACAATATGTTTCACCTTAAATCATACATATTCCCTCTAGACATATAAGTGTCAAAATTGTTCTATTTTCCATGTTTAAAATCAAACTTTACATATCAATGTTTTCATTTAGTTTTTCTATTAATGCATTCATATTATGATCAGTAAAAATAGGGTGTCTCCACGCTTTGTGATTAAGAAAGGTATTCACAAAAACATTATTGTTCAGCAATGAGGATTTGATCTCCAAAACTCTGAATAACAAAGCAAATAGATGTTACTTTTCTGCAACATTAACAAATGATGATAATTGAAAAAATGGAATTCCATAAAAAGATCTGTCTGTCTTGAATGTCCTGTAAAAAGTTGATGGGATACACTAAACAACATATCTTCAGGACATAAGCAGGCATACACACAAAGTGAGATATTAGCCAGGTGGCACAGGACTAGTTGTAAAAGCCTGATGAGGGAGCTCCTTGGAATTCCTCAAAATCCAACTGATTAATATATATGTATATAAATTGTATTAAATGTATATTGATGAACTGTCAATTAGTGCTTATGGCCTATTTTACCCTAATTGAAGGTGCCATAATCAAATGGTGTTGTATGCAATCATTGTTTCCATAACATTTCTATACTATTAACATCATGTAATATAAGCAGGTATCTGATACATACATCATGGCAAACAACAGGAACACCTTAACTGGTTCAAATATTTGCTTGGTGTAATGTTAACAATCTTGATTTTGAACAAAACAAAATTTGTTTAAAAAAAAAAGGAAACAAAAAATGAAAGGTTCAAAACAGTAACAAATATCACGTTAACAGAAGGCTGTGGGAGACAAACAAAGAAGAAAGGAGGACACACACACATGATATCTATAATACATGGCATCCCCATGAGGACCAAGAAATCCACTAACGGAGTATGGTACGTCCATTACCCAGTTACTACAGGATGTACCACTGATATACAAGTACATGACATTGTATCCCTGTTACTCCAGAAACCCCCATCAGGCACCAGTTTCATCTACATTCCTTACCTTAGGAACTAACTTTAATATCTCTATAGTAAAGCATTACAACAGTTAGGGGGGAATCTTAAATTAAGGAACTTTTCTTTGATTCTGTATTGTTTTCATATTGACATTTTTAAGTTAAGGAACATTGATGAAGCTGAAGCCTAGGATTTCAAACTGGGTACATCTTACTATATTCATGTTTCTGTCACCCAATGTCATATATAATGACAACCCAATACCAATACATAATAGAATCAAAATATACATGGTACCCAACAGTTCCATACAATAGAAGTAAGGTATACATGTATATATTACCCTACAGTTCCATACAATAAAAGTACCTAGGTAAGTTATATAATTTGGTACAAATATGTACCATTTACATGGATCAAGGTCATTCACTTGAACAAACTTGGTAACCATTCATTCCAACATGCTAAATGCATTATATTAATTAGTACCTAAGGGCATTTCAGTTAATGCGAAGAAGTTGAATGTGAACTTTATCACCAGACAGCAGGACAGAAGGATGGACAATTGAATCAGCGCTATGGCATAAGTTAACTTGCCTTTAAACAGATGAGCTAATATCCATTCATTTATTATTAATTCTATCATGGAAAATCAAGAAACTTTGAATAATGCATAATAAAGCATGCAGGATTTTCTTTATTCTTTTATCATGCAAGATTATAGATAGATTTAACGATGGACATGCCGTGTAAAACAATTATGAACATGCTGATCGATGTTTAAAGCTTTCAGAGTTCAAATTATGGTTTTTGTTTGAACATGCAGTAGATTGTATAAACCAATAATAGAAACAGTGCTAGCTGTAGCAGCTCATCCCAAGTAAAGAAAGATTTGGTAAACATGCAAGTGACAAGTTTGACTGGGGACAAAGTGCTACAGTACAGTAATGTGTGTCTAGCAAACCAGTAATTAACGATTTACCTCTCTTCTCAATCGCTGGAATTTAAATAATATGATGTCAAGTAACAAACGCTCTTGTAAGTCACACATACATGCAATTGTTACAGTAATTGGAATAAAAATATAACTACTAAGAATTCACAATTTTTGTAACTCCTTGGATGCAGAGATCTTGAATAATAAATTAAGCAATGAAAATATGGCATACAATAATATACAGATGATTTGAACCTCAAAGGAATGACTTGAAATAACTCAAGGTGTGACTGAAATATTCAAATTGTTTTTAGTAAATTTCACTGCACTATTATAGATGATCAGTACAATATTGTTAAATGATTATTCACCAAAGGATTTAACAGATGGGTAATTTAAAAGTTACAGTATTTCTTCAACAATTTCACTACATTCAGAATGAATTCGCAACCAAATTTAAGCACCAGCAGATACAGACATCATCTAAACACCCACCTGTTGGTGTTGGCGGGGGCTTCAGCTTCATAACGAGGGACAGCTGACTGAACTTGACGGCTTTGTCCGGCTGTGACTGGTGTGGGGTGGATTCTGGCTGGGCTTCTTGTGTCTAAAATTAACAGTAACATACAAATAATGTCAGAACCCGTCTCAAAACACATTTTACTAACATAAGATTTGACATTGAACAAAAGATATATTACCAGGATACCATATACTGCAGATTACATAATGATATGTGTTACCAACAGATTTATAAAGATTATAATCGGAATCACTATAAACAAAACTATGAAATGTCATAGTAAGATTCTGTAAGTTGTCTTAGATGACATATGCAAATGTTTTGTTTGCAAGGTCATTCAAAATGAAAGTGCAGAAGAATATGATCCTGATAGATCCAAGCGGTGTCACTCTCCAGTGATAAAGGCTTAAAGCACACGGGTGAGCATGTCAAATTAGTAAACATTAAAACTGATTCTGTGTATAAACATTACTTTGAATAAGAAACAAGAGGCTCAGAGGGCCTGGAATCACTCACATGGAATTTTCAAGCAGTCAAGATGTCAAAACATTTAAACTAAAATATTACCGGTAAACCTATGATCGATACTTTCCCATTTATAATTTTGCATTTTTAGTGGTCCCTTTCTTTAAATAACTGATGACAGCAAATTTGGTTTAAATGCAATCAATTGGTCAAGAGAATTACTCTGGGTTCAAAAGTATTACACCCAATTTTCTCTTTTCAGATATATAGAAATGCCACACATGCAGTAATGCCTCTGATTTCGCCAATCCTGATAGAATGGCTGTTGATTTCTTCATGCCAATTTATTAATGGATGAGGAACTCAGATAATTCTGTGTTATGATCAAGGTCTGTTAGGTTCCAGGTATAATCGACATGACACCATGGCTGAATCAGACTCTGGGTCTGAATCGTTTAATTCTGGTAACATGTTTGTATCAATGTGTCTTCATGCCTAGACACTGTACATAGGGCTAGAAGTTAGGAATATCTACCAATGTTTTAGATAAATTATGACCAAAGGACTTTGAAATAAGAGGCAAGCTTAAGGCCTGGTGGCAACATAATTGTGTTAATCTTGTGTTCTTCATGTCTATTACAATAGTTACAGGGTCTCAGCTGTTTTAAGTCTCAGGTTTTAGTACATAACTGTACCCATGACAGAAAGTAGAGGGAACCCTATAGACACATTATGACAGCTTGCAATTTTTCTTTATGTACATTTTAAAGTAATAGGGAAGGGATATTCAGATTTATCAGAGATTTTAACTTTAGGGAATATATTCATAAACAATGATTTCAAAAGTTTTTTGTTCTCCATATTTGGTCACATTCCCCTGCCAAGATGAGTTATGACATTGGGTCCCCTTTCATACAACAATGCTCACATACAGTAAAAACCTACTCGGCATTCAGAAATAGCAGTGTTTTCATGACAAACATTAACAGATTGGTATGGGGTTCATACAAGGAATATTAATACTGATATTTAGACACAATGATCTATTGATATAGAAAATCAAAACCTTAATCTTTGGATAAAAATAATGAATAAAACAGCACAATCTCCACTTCTAGCATAAAAAAAAAGAAAAAATATCACACTGCAACCTAAAGTTTCTGGATTGAACATGTATATAAGGTGACTCATGCGAGCAAGTCCGTACGTATAGAATGTACATGTGTATAAGGTGACTCACACCAACCAGTCAGTGTGTATATATTGTACATGTGTATGAGGTGACTCACACCAGCCTGTCAGTGTGTATATATTGTACATGTGTATGAGGTGACTCACACCAGCCTGTCAGTGTGTATATATTGTACATGTGTATGAGGTGACTCACACCAGCCTGTCAGTGTGTATATATTGTACATGTGTATGAGGTGACTCACACCAGCCTGTCATTGTGTATATATTGTACATATGTATGAGGTGACTCACACCAACCAGTCAGTGTGTATATATTGTACATGTGTATAAGGTGACTCACACCAACCAGTCAGTGTGTATATATTGTACATGTGTATAAGGTGACTCACACCAGCCTGTCAGTGTGTAGATATTGTACATGTGTATGAGGTGACTCACACCAGCCTGTAAGTGTGTATATATTGTACGTGTGTATGAGGTGACTCACACCAACCAGTCAGTGTGTATATATTGTACATGTGTATGAGGTGACTCACACCAGCCTGTCATTGTGTATATATTGTACATGTGTAGGAGGTGACTCACACCAGCCTGTCAGTGTGTATATATTGTACATGTGTATGAGGTGACTCACACCAGCCAGTCAGTGTGTATATATTGTACATGTGTATAAGGTGACTCACACCAGCCTGTCAGTGTGTATATATTGTACATGTGTATAAGGTGACTCACACCAGCCTGTCAGTGTGTATATAATGTACATGTGTATGAGGTGACTCACACCCTCCTGTCAGTGTGTATATATTGTACATGTGTATGAGGTGACTCACACCAGCCTGTCAGTGTGTATATATTGTACATGTGTAGGAGGTGACTCACACCCTCCTGTCAGTGTGTATATATTGTACATGTGTATGAGGTGACTCACACCAGCCTGTCAGTGTGTATATATTGTACATGTGTATGAGGTGACTCACACCCTCCTGTCAGTGTGTATATATTGTACATGTGTATGAGGTGACTCACACCAGCCTGTCAGTGTGTATATATTGTACATGTGTATGAGGTGACTCACACCAGCCTGTCAGTGTGTATATATTGTACATGTGTATGAGGTGACTCACACCAGCCTGTCAGTGTGTATATATTGTACATGTGTAGGAGGTGACTCACACCCTCCTGTCAGTGTGTATATATTGTACATGTGTATAATGTGACTCACACCAGCCTGTCAGTGTATATATATTGTACATGTGTATGAGGTGACTATACCAGTCAGTCAGTGTGTATATATTGTACATGTGTATGAGGTGACTCACACCAGCCTGTCAGTGTGTAGATATTGTACATGTGTATGAGGTGACTCACACCAGCCTGTCAGTGTGTATATAGTGTACATGTGTATGAGGTGACTCACACCAGCCTGTCAGTGTATATACTGTAAATGTGTATAAGGTGACTCACACCAGCCTGTCAGTGTGTATATAGTGTACATGTGTATGAGGTGACTCACACCAGCCTGTCAGTGTGTATATATTGTACATGTGTATGAGGTGACTCACACCAGCCAGTCAGTGTGTATATATTGTACATGTGTATGAGGTGACTCACACCAGCCTGTCAGTGTATATATTGTACATGTGTATGAGGTGACTCACACCAGCCTGTCATTGTGTATATATTGTACATGTGTATGAGGTGACTCACACCGGGCAGTCAGTGTGTATATATTGTACATGTGTATGAGGTGACTCACACCAGCCTGTCAGTGTATATATTGTACATGTGTATGAGGTGACTCACACCAGCCAGTCAGTGTGTATATATTGTACATGTGTATGAGGTGACTCACACCAGCCTGTCAGTGTGTATATATTGTACATGTGTATAATGTGACTCACACCAGCCTGTCAGTGTATATATTGTACATGTGTATGAGGTGACTCACACCAGCCAGTCAGTGTGTATATATTGTACATGTGTATAAGGTGACTCACACCAGCCTGTCAGTGTATATATATTGTACATGTGTATGAGGTGACTCACACCAGCCAGTCAGTGTGTATATATTGTACATGTGTATGAGGTGACTCACACCAGCCTGTCAGTGTGTATATATTGAACATGTGTATGAGGTGACTCACACCAGCCTGTCAGTGTATATACTGTACATGTGTATAAGGTGACTCACACCAGCCAGTCAGTGTGTATATATTGTACATGTGTATGAGGTGACTCACACCAGCCTGTCATTGTGTATATATTGTACATGTGTATGAGGTGACTATACCAGTCAGTCAGTGTGTATATATTGTACATGTGTATGAGGTGACTATACCAGTCAGTCAGTGTGTATATATTGTACATGTGTATGAGGTGACTCACACCAGCCTGTCATTGTGTATATAGTGTACATGTGTATGAGGTGACTCACACGAACCAGCCAAAACATCTATATCAGACTCGTAAGTAAATAGCTGAATAACAAGCAGTTGATCATTCTTACTTTCCAGGATACAGAACGGCTTTTGTTACGACTTTTCCCTTTTGTAGGAAATCGAGATAGGAACTGCACAGACAAAGTCAATGGGTTAAAGTTACCGTCAAACCTGTTTCTGTATGTTGGTGTGACATATTCACAAAACAGAAATTTCTTAAATCCCGACTTCAATTTTCAGAAATTTAAAAAATAAGTTATTTTGTTTTAATAATGTTGAAAAAAATCAATTTTCCAAACTTTGGAAGTTTATAAATCACTTAATTCTCTAATATATTTCCCCCTCCTTTTTTTTTTTTTTAATTTTTAACAGGTTTCACTAGTTAGTTAGTTAGGAATGGTTAATACACTCTACAACTAAGTATATACATATATATGTTAGTATTATAATGTTAAAGCAACAAGAAGGAGATAGTGGATGACATAAATATACAAATCAATACCACTTAGAAATGAAAAATATGAAATTACTAAACATCAAAAGACCTACTTGAGTAGATTTGAAGGAGACAGTTTCTACTTATAATCTAATACAGAATTTTCAATAGCTGTAGTATATTAGATTTGTTAGAAAAATCTTTATTGCTGAACACATAAATTTTCTTTTAATTATTAGCAAAATTAATTAAGTATGATACGGATATATATGAACACAGATACAGTCCTGTATTGTTACTTCCAATTTATTATTCAAAGGCTATTTCTAAAAGAGAAATTATAAATCTGGCAATACATTAAATTTTAAAAAATAAAAAAGAAAAAAAAACCAGGTGTGTTAATACAGTTAATGATAACATAGAAATACAGAAATTAGCTTTAGCAATTTAACACTCCAACCTAGGGACAATACAGGTTAGACAGAAGAAGGGTAAATACTTTTATTATATGTATACACTGTAAATCACCTTTGCTTTTGTATACCTACTGGTGTATTTGTTACTGCTGGGGCATTTAGTTCAGTTCGTTATTCAAATGATACTTTTTTCAATATTTTTTAATGATCTAAAGAATAAAAATTAACAACATATTTAATAACTCTGGATGAAACCTTTGAAAATATGAAAACTAATTTCTTGCAAAACTAAAGTGATTTACAGAAGTGTATACTGGGCTAGTTCTCCACACAGTAGATAAATGGTGTACTACCTGTTGTTCCGTGTCCCCTTCTCCCTCCTCTGTAGCCGCAGGTGGTGGGGGCTCCTCCACGGTCTGAATCAGTCACAACATTACTTAATTATCCATGTTATCACTTACCAGTCACAACATTACTCATAAAGCGTTCTCTATGCTATCACTATCAGTCACAACATTACTTCACATCACTTTATCCATGTAATCACTTATCAGTCATAACATAACTTCATAGAACTTTATCAATGTTATCACTTATCAGTCATAACGTTACTTCATAAAGCTTTATCTCTTTATCTATGTTATCACTTATCCGAGTCACAACATTACTTCATACAACTTTATCAATGTTATCACTAACCAGTCATAACTTTACTTCATAAAGCTTTATCTCTTTATCTATGTTATCACTTATCCGAGTCACAACATTACTTCATAAAACTTTATCAATGTTATCACTAACCAGTCATAACATTACTTCATAAAGCTTTATCTATGTTATCACTTATCAGTCATAACATGTACATTACTTCATAAAACTTTATCTATGTTATCACTAAGTTGGTTGACCTTGATATTCACTTTATCATTGTTTCCAGTGTTTAGTCCACAGAAAAGATATTTCACAATAGGTCAATTCAAAGAAATGATATATGTGTATATTTTCACTGAACATATGTGTGACTTGAACAAATTATATTTTGTATGGAGTGGTGTGGCTCCACATTTGGTTTTTCACTTGTGTGTATAAAACACATGTAAATTTATGGTATCTGCCAATGGCGTCCCACATTTAATTATATATACTTCAAATATATACATTCTAACTTGAGCCAAGCCCACAATTATGTTTAATAAATAGAATAAAATTTAAAAAATGAATACAATTTTTGTGTAAATAATGGCTGTATAACAACAATAATAATAATGAATAATAATAAATTCTTTTATTTAGTCAGTTACATATATTAAGATTTTTGTCTAGTTTACAATATGGCCTTGTTAAAGACACTTATATACAAAAGCTGTGGATGCTAGTTATACCTTTCCATCTTTCTTCTCCAGTTCCTTCTGGGCGTCAGCAAGTCGTTTCTCCAGTTCCTGTACCCACTCATCCCTGGGGAGGCGGTAGATCTCCAGCCACACTTCTGCTGAGGTAGGATCTGTGAACATAATGAAATGATACATTCAAATACTGTTGCTAAAGAACACCTAGATACCTACAAAAAGTTCAAAATATATTTGAAAATTTCACTTGGCAAATTTTTGTATCAAAAATTGAATAAGATTACTTATCTTGAGATTAAATATCTCAACTTTTTCATTTAATTAATTCAACTTTAGAAAACAACACATATCTTTTCTTAAATAACATTTACCACAATGGTATAAAAATATTATATGAAAATTCTTTCACTTCAATGAATGTTTGTCTTCATTTCGTGTGAAAAAAAAAAAGATAAAATATATCAGATAAGCCACCTAACCTTTTTGTGATGTCTATAATCCAGCCTATCTATATAATATATATCCTTTGTAAGGGTAATAGTAACCTAGAAATGCCTTTGAAGTAATGGTGACTAGATCTATGTAGACATGCACATTATAGAGGTTACACAACGAGTGGCTGTTGGATATGGAATTTATTTCACTGGAGTTAATTATTTTGTAAAAGTTACAACTTTTGTAACTTTTAAAAAATAATTAACGAGAGTGAAATAAATTCCATATCCAATAACCATGAGTCGTGTGACCTGTTTCTACCACAATGATATTTAGACGGCAGTTGCAGTGTTGTTTTCTAGGGTTAAACGCAGATTTGCGGGAAATCACATCATCTCGAATACATTCCCGCCAAGTTGTGACGACGTCAACAATCGATGACGTCGTCAACAATCCACATTTCTGGTCAAAGTTTAACTTCTCAACCAATCAAAAGTCCGGAAGGTCATATTCCACTAGTGGTATATAACATATATTTATCCAACAGTCAGCACGTTTATACAATGGTCTGAGAGTGGAATAACACAAGGTATTGTGGTAGAAATATCCAACAGTCAGCACGTTTATACAATGGTCTGAGAGTGGAATAACACAAGGTATTGTGGTAGAAATATCCAACAGTCAGCACGTTTATACAATGGTCTGAGAGTGGAATAACACAAGGTATTGTGGTAGAAATATCCAACAGTCAGCACGTTTATACAATGGTCTGAGAGTGGAATAACACAAGGTATTGTGGTAGAAATATCCAACAGTCAGCACGTTTATACAATGGTCTGAGAGTGGAATAACACAAGGTATTGTGGTAGAAACATCCAACAGTCAGCACGTTTATACAATGGTCTGAGAGTGGAATAACACAAGGTATTGTGGTAGAAACATCCAACAGTCAGCACGTTTATACAATGGTCTGAGAGTGGAACAACACAAGGTATTGTGGTAGAAACATCCAACAGTCAGCGAGTTTATACAATGGTCTGAGAGTGGAATAACACAAGGTATTGTGGTAGAAACATCCAACAGTCAGCACGTTTATACAATGGTCTGAGAGTGGAATAACACAAGGTATTGTGGTAGAAACATCCAACAGTCAGCACGTTTATACAATGGTCTGAGAGTGGAATAACACAAGGTATTGTGGTAGAAACATCCAACAGTCAGCACGTTTATACAATGGTCTGAGAGTGGAATAACACAAGGTATTGTGGTAGTAACACGTTTATACAATGGTCTGAGAGTGGAATAATACAAGATATTGTGGTAGTAACACGTTTATACAATGGTCTGAGAGTGGAATAACACAAGGTATTGTGGTAGAAACATCCAACAGTCAGCACGTTTATACAATGGTCTGAGAGTGGAATAACATAAGGTATTGTGGTAGTAACACGTTTATACAACGGTCTGAGAGTGGAATAACACAAGATATTGTGGTAGTAACACGTTTATACAATGGTCTGAGAGTGGAATAACACAAGGTATTGTGGTAGTAACACGTTTATACAACGGTCTGAGAGTGGAATAACACAAGGTATTGTGGTAGTAACACGTTTATACAATGGTCTGAGAGTGGAATAACACAAGGTATTGTGGTAGTAACACGTTTATACAATGGTCTGAGAGTGGAATAATACAAGGTATTGTGGTAGTAACACGTTTATACAATGGTCTGAGAGTGGAATAACACAAGGTATTGTGGTAGAAATATCCAACAGTCAGCACGTTTATACAATGGTCTGAGAGTGGAATAACACAAGGTATTGTGGTAGAAACATCCAACAGTCAGCACGTTTATACAATGGTCTGAGAGTGGAATAACACAAGGTATTGTGGTAGAAATATCCAACAGTCAGCACGTTTATTTAATGGTCTGAGAGTGGAATAACACAGGGTATTGTGGTAGAAACATCCAACAGTCAGCACGTTTATACAATGGTCTGAGAGTGGAATAACACAAGGTATTGTGGTAGTAACACGTTTATACAATGGTCTGAGAGTGGAATAACACAGGGTATTGTGGTAGAGTGGAATAACCCAAGGTATTGTGGTAGAGTGGAATAACACAGGGTATTGTGGTAGAGTGGAATAACACAAGGTATTGTGGTAGAGTGGAATAACACAAGGTATTGTGGTAGAGTGGAATAACACAGGGTAATGTGGTAGAGTGGAATAACACAAGGTATTGTGGTAGAGTGGAATAACACAGGGTATTGTGGTAGAAACTATAATATCTAACACCAGTATATGAATGTTGATACATGTACATACTTTCCACCAGTGAGCCGAGGTATTCCCCTTCAGCGGACGCCTCACACTTATGTATTAGCAGTCGTGTTGAAGACTTCTCCTCCTTTATGGACGAATAATGTAAAGGAAATTACAATACATTATATATAAAAGTAAGTGAATCCGAAAATGTAGTCTAAAGTTTTTATCATAAAGCTTTGTTCTAGAATCCATTGTTTCAGTGTAAGTATAATGAGCATGAGAATAAAAGTTCCAAAGAAATTATTATCGTTTTAAACTAGCTTACCAGGTATTGTATAATATTATATGCAAAAAACTTCATTTAGACACAAGCAAAATTATAGTTTATAAACACTACAGTTTCATATGAAGAAAATAAAATGATTGCAAACGTTCTCTCATAAATTGATAAACAGCAAACTGTCTCAAAACAAGTGTCAGAACACTCCACCAAAAACCAAGCAGTAACACCATATCAAGTATCCAGGGAGTCACTTTGTAGCTGAGGCTGTTCCAAAAGTACCCAAGTACCAGGTTACAATTTCTATATTCACTAAAATGACATACTCCAAAGTTGTCACTAGAAATATTATCCATGGTATAAAATAACGTAATTAAAAGGAGCTGAGTCCCAGTCAGCCTGTCATTTACAAATCAATGTTTTAACAAATCAAAGGGCCAATCAAAACACAGAAACATACATTTCCGGAACTTTTTCAATGGAGATCTTAAAATTTATAATCAACAAGTACTCTATAAAGAGTTAACTTATAATAAAAAATCAATTCACTTTATTGAGAAATGTTTAGGCACTCTCACTGCTTTAAGATAAACATAAATATATTACTATGTCTTAGTATACAGAACCTTTTAGCATATATAAATGTAAAATGTCTCAGCTTAGTTCCTAATTTTCCCAAAAATGGAATAATAATTAGACATAATTTGTACCTAAAATAAAACAACCATTAGCCTTTATAATGCAGAAGATGCTTTTAAAATTTTTTTGACAAATTTGTTCCCTTTGGCTTTGAATGTCATTCATTTGAACAAACTTAGCAGCCATCTAGTCCAGCATACTACCTACATGTACATACTACTGACTAAATATTATCACCATTACAAAGTCATTTGGGTATTGGGAAGTTTTTTAAATAGTTTGCTGAAGCCAGACGGACAACGGCCAGATGGCCAATGGACACTGCACCACATCAAAGGCACACTAGCTTGCCCTTCTTTGCCAAGTGATCTCACAGCTCAACCTAAAAAGTTGGTTCTGATATTGGATGAAGCATTTAAAATTGTTAAGTACAATGTATATATAAATTCTGGGTGAACTAATATTTCAATACATTTTTTTTAATTTGTAGCACTTTCAATATAATGGGATCAAAAACTGTTACAAGATCACTTGTTGTTTCATCATAAGCTAAATAACATTACCTTTAATTATAACTAAATTAGCCTACTATTGATAATAACCTAGCTCTCAGCATTACACATTTCAGCATGGTCAACAAGGGGAGATAATCAATGTTATTCAAAGGTAAGTTTACTGTACCATGTATTTGTCAATCAAATCATATTGCCTTGTAAGGAAAACATCATAAAAATAACCTAGTTGTTACTTCAGAACACTGAATATAACAAAGCACTGTAAGCTGCAAAAATATGGATGTTGTGATTAAACTTAAACAAGCATTTAAACATGACACCGCCCTACAGCCCGGGGGACATCTTCACACATGGCATAAATATCAAGATAAAAATATTTGTTCCATATTTTCAACAAAACACAACCATGAATACATATATGTACATTTGCCCCATTCTGATAGTATTGGAACCAATATATATTTATATTAGGCCACAAAACACCTGAACCAGCGGCCACAAAGCACCTGGACCAGCGGCCACAAAGCACTTAGATCAGCTGCCACAAAAGCACCTAGTCCAGTGGCAACTGCCACCTAGACATATGGCCACTATCACCTAGTCCAGCGGCCACTACCACATTACTTACACCTGGCCGTACTGCCACAGCTTTCATCCTAGGCTGTCAATGTATGTGGCCAATATCATATACCATGTATACAGTTACAGATTGAAGTGGAGATAAAGGGGGATTGGTTGGATTTGGTAAGGGGAAGGGTCACAAAGTGTGATGTTGAGGAAAAAGGACAGGATTAATCCAGTTAGGCTTTATTTCCCCATTTGTATCTTTTGATATCCTTTACTACACGTTGTTTTCTCCTTTTTCAGGAATAAATGAATTTAAAATATCCAGTTTTATAAGGATTACTTACTCTCACAACTGGTAGGAATTTTGGTGATTTATTGACTTGATCACTTAAGCCTGACAAGTTCTTCATACATGTAGGTATTAATAAACCCTCTCATACAACTGGGGAGTTTGTCCTTTAGATTCAACACCATTAATTACCAACCACTAAAATTCAACATAGTTACACATCATAAAGATTCAACACAGAAACCAACCACTATATATACAATACAGCAACCAACTGCTAAGAATCAATACAGTAACCAACGACTAAGATTCAATGCAGTAACTAACCACTAAGATTCAATACAGTAACCAACCACTAAGATTCAACAAAGTAACAAACCACTAAGATTCAACATAGTAACGAACCTATAAGATTCAATGCAATAACCGCCAACTAAGATTGAATATAGTAACCGAACACTAAGATTCAATAAAGTAACCAACCACTAAGATTTAACACAGCAACCAACCACTTAGATTCACAACAGTAACCAGCCTTTAAGATTCACAACAGTAACCAATCTTTAAGATTCAACACAGTAACCAACCACTAAGATTCAACAAAGTAACAAACCACTAAGATTTAACATAGTAACGAACCTATAAGATTCAATGCAATAACCGCCAACTAAGATTGAATATAGTAACCAACCACTAAGATTTAACACAGCAACCAACCTTTAAGATTCACAACAGTAACCAACCTTTAAGATTCAAAACAGTAACCAACCTTTAAGATTCAACACAGTAACCAACCACTAAGATTCGCAACAGTAACCAACCTTTAAGATTCACAACAGTAACCAACCTTTAAGATTCACAACAGTAACCAACCTTTAAGATTCAAAACAGTAACCAACCTTTAAGATTCAACACAGTAACCAACCACTAAGATTCGCAACAGTAACCAACCTTTAAGATTCACAACAGTAACCAACCTTTAAGATTCAAAACAGTAACCAACCACTAAGATTCGCAACAGTAACCAACCTTTAAGATTCAACACAGTAACCAACCTTTAAGATACAACACAGTAACCAACTTTTAAGATTCAACACAGTAACCAACCTTTAAGGTTCAACACAAAACCAACCACTAAAATTCACAACAGTAACCAACCTTTAAGATTCAACACAGTAACAAACTTTTAAGATTCAACACAGTAACCATCCACTAAGATCCATGCAATACAGTTAAACCAACCACTAAGATTCACAACAGTAACCAACCACTTAGATACTTTATCTATAGGATAGAATTGACATGTATTTAAGTACAGTACCAAAATCCTAACAACGCAGACAATAATACATCAACAATTAATCAATAACAGTGTTTTTCAAGTACATGTACTTGATCCATGGTTTAGGTGGTCAAATAGAAAATAAAACATTTAAACATTAAGGCAAAGGTGTGTAAATTTTCATGTGCAAACATTCAGAGACATTGAAACAGAATTTTAAAAAATAATCATCGTGAAATTTGTGAATGTCTGTTTTATAAAAAATAGATTCCTTTAAGAAAACAATGTTAAATAATTAAACAAAACACCATCACAACAACAATCACTAAACATTACACACTTTGTAATAATTCTAAGTGTTAACTACCATAGTAAAGCAGAACATCAGGTTAATTCCCAAGGTTAACTTCTTAATTGTCTATAATTGCAAAATTATGTTACCCAGTATTAGCTTGATCTTTAAAAAACAAACATCACTAAATTTGTGTTAGAAATTCTTCAATCAACACCAAAACTTGATGTTTATAAGTGTATGTAAGTATATCATTACATATAGCCCACTTTTCTACCTAATTCCAAAATATATTGCACCGACATCAATCAATGTACACACCAAAAAACCCTTTCCTTCAAAACATCAAAATACAACATTTTCAAAAACGTAATTTCTCATCACCATGATGACTGAGAGATCGGGCTTTATAATTGATCTCCAGTCAGCTGACTTACCGATTCTAGTAATTCCTATAATAAGATTTAACAGCAACAGTTAAAGTTAGTAGAAAACATCATACTGGTTTCTATAGTCACTGGTCTGAAGGTATGTGGGCCAGTTATATTTACCAAGGTGCACTGATTCATTCTCCGGAGTCAAAATATGTTAAGTAATATATTTAATTGTAATTAGGTAAGACATTGTTCATTGTTACACAAATTCTCTCAAACATGCAAACATGAAGGTACAAGCAGGTTCCCAAATAAGTTATTTAATTGGTAACGGTAGATTTTTTATTGTTCTTTGTAACAACTAACAATGTTTTAATTAAGTTTGAGTGAAATGAGACCAAGCTACCTTCCTTATTAATTAACATTTAGTTTTAGGATACTGTCAACAATTTTATCAGGTAATATTTCATTTTAATTTTATTGACATATTAAATATATCAAGGATTAGACAGCAGGCAATACCAGGTAATATCAAAGTTGTTTTATTAAATGTTTACATACCATGATGTTACTTTATTAATGTTTTCTGTGATGTTTTATATATTATATAATTACAATGTAACTAACAAAGGTAATTGTTTACTAAAATATGAGATTAAAAAAGCATGCATAAAAATACACTTACTGCATCAACACTGTCCTTTTAATAAGACAAAACAAGACATGATCCGAACATAGTTACGTAAGATAGAAATTCCACGGGACATATATTCTGTTATTGTAATGAGGTACTTGTTGACACGTGTATTTCCCAAATTTTCTAAAGTCCAAGTTAACAGGTGACCACTTGTATAGACCTCATTACTTATTACTAGATTTTTTTTTGTAAATATTTCAACAAATTATTTGTTTATATTTTATTACAATTTTTTTTTACATTCAAAAAGAAGTTACCGGTATGATATCTCTATTGAGTTTTTAAGAACATGTAAAATGCATTTGAGTATTAAAAATATGTAGGTGTCACGCTCATACATTGCATAAACTTACAGTAGTTTCAACTGGTTCCTTAAAAAGATATGAAAATGTGTATTACAATATGAATCTTTGAAGTATGACTGATAAAATTGCTAGGAAAGATTTTTTTTTTATAAAAGGAACATATAGCTTTCTCTGATAAAAAGAAAACACAACAGCACAAAAACAGGGTGTTTAATGCTGATGAAGAATAAAGAATTCCTGCTGTTGATAACTTTGTACTGGAAGGATTTACAATTAAGCTTAGCAGTTTATTTACTTCTAAAGATGTGCATGCAATGTTTTTTCCTCTGGAAATATTCAACTTAGTCTATAAAACATGACAATTATTTTCACAAACTATTTTATATCACAAAAAGCACAGATCATCAACAGTTTAAAAAACTAAGTTTAATATCAATACCAATTTCAATTAATTTTGCAAGACACACTTCCATTCAGCCACACAAACTTACTGGTGCTAAAATCTCCTTCATAGAAAAAAATGTAAATCAAAATATAAAATGATTTCCAGAAAAAGATTGAAAATAATAATGTGAGCAAGACTGGAGCAATCTGTCTACAGCAAATGATGGTTAACTAAAATACACTCCATAAAATAATATGTATATAATGATATATATAATTACAGCAATTCATTTTATAGTATCACTGCAAAGAATATCAACATTCTACAAAATGTAACAGAAAATAACCAAAATATGCTACTGAGAGTTTCATAGTATACCATTATAATGGTTTACATGGCGTGTACAGTGTTATACCTGGCGATTTTTTTTATTTTTTTTGGTTCGTAAATTATATTGATACAGACCTTTTTCCAGCAGTTTTTGGGTGATTTTTAGGGTGCGCAAAATACATTGGTGCGTAGATTACACGAGTTTTTACGGTAATAAGATCAGTAACTTGAGTAGATTTTTTTCCAGAAACATCATTTTTAAAATATGATGACCCCAATAACAAAGAGAAATAGTTAAATTCACTATCAATCCCACAGGAAAAACTTGATTAATGGACATGATATGTGAATCCCAAAATTCACAAAGGAATTTAAACTGAACATGTAGGATGTCAATGTGGGCAGGTATTGGAGAAATATGATAGGTGGTCAAGGTACATTTGTACACAAACTATGTATATTTGTATATATAATATACTGTACATACTTACTAGTAAATAATTTGTTTATATTTACATACTTTGTACATTGGTATACAATACTAAAGGCATTGGTATACATTCTTTGTACACTGGTATACAATACTATGTACATTGGTATACAATACTACGTACATTGGTATAAAATATAATGTACATTGGACTATTTATAGGTATACAATAATGTACATTGGTATACAATACTCTGTATATTGGACTATTTATATTGGTATACAATACTATGTAGATTATCATACACATTTTGTACATTTGTATTAGCATTTCATGAAAGTGTTGTTATTCCCCTTGATAGGCCACAATGGTGGATATAAGATGGACTTCCGAAAGTGTTTTTGTTACGATTTGGCGCCATTTAAGCGACAATCGGATGACGTATATCCCCTTATGAAGTCATAAATACATGGTAAAATATATGCTTCAAAACACTTCCCAGTGTAGCCATGATATGGCAAACAAGGGAGATAACAACACTTTTGAGATAGGCCCACCCATATTTTGTACATTGGTATACAATACTATGTACATAGGTCTACAATACTATGTACATTGGTATACATACTGTTGTTATTAAATGAGAAGGAGAAACTTGATGGTTCAGGTTAAAAAAACAACAAATTAAACTTATTTTTCTTTTTGACATAGTATATTACTTGGGAGTTCTGAGTCTAAGGTCTTCAATGACGATAACATAACAGACTGAATTACCTGTGCTTCATTCAGCAACTTCAACAAGAACAATCTTTCTCCAGCAAAAGCATGAAGTCTAGCAAGACCTGAAAGGAAATACAGACCAGACAGATTTCAACCTCCAATAAAAATAAAGTTTTACCATTCCAAAATATGTTCTGATGAATTTAATTGCTATTATAATACTTCAATTGAATACACGATGTATAATGACATGTGTTACCCCGTCTAAATGATCCAAATTGAATGTCAAGTGTTAAGCTTTCTCTGTAATTTACTCCTATTAAGTGGTACATTCAAACTTACCCATATCATCAAGACTTATAACCATATACATGTTTTCTGCTATGGGGTAGCTCTTCAGGCGGATGATTTCAACTTTATCTTCTTCCCAAGCACAAATCCTGTTCTTTGTAACAGCATCTATCACTGCTATCCCATTTGGTAGTCCCACAAACACAACCTTCCCATCACTGCTACAGGTAACACTAGTGGCTCCACCAAGCACCTGAGAAACAATGGAGTATGTGACTTTTTATTTGAAGTGTATACCAGAATGTTTAGCGGTAGGTGTTGACCAAATTTTGACAAATATGTTTTTCCAGCCGAGAAAAGGAAAATTTTGCTTTATTCACCTGACTAGAATACAGTAAGTGTGATATCCTGACTTACTGACCCATTCACTGTACCAGTCCAGATCTACCACACTTTTCTTTTAATTTCTCAGTCTTTGAATATGATGCACTCTGAATACTAATCATTAAATCAACGTTTACTTTATAGACTAATCTTGGATACCAGAAAACCCTTCAGTGGAGTATCTGTATATTCACCTAATGTAAAATAAACCTCAAATCACAGGTACTTACACCTCTTTATGGGTTATTGACCGACAGAAGCTACTGCAATGTAGTTAGTCTATATGTCTTGATATGTAATTACTACCCTACCTGGGATAACCCATAAACACTCTTAAAGGCCCAATATACGTAACTTTCGGCAAAACTTGAAGCGAAAATCAAGCCTAATAACTTATTATAATTTATACATTGTATTTACAGATTTAGTTAAGATTAGCTGATATCAGCAATATTCAAAATGAATTCTTTCGCGGTTACCGGTACAGCAGCAGTTGAAACACTGTATTTGTAAACACGCGTCCATTTCGAACCATCTTCTACCTTCGGTTTGTTGTTGAAGTGGGCCCCACCTGAATTATTTTCAATTCTTTGGATTTTTTTGTCCAGAGTTTCTTGTTAGTTACCGCTCAGGTTTACTTCATTTTAGGCTTATTTTTGCATGGTTATCAACTGGATTTTTTTTCAGAATTTTTCAGAATCACGAAAATTTCCCTGAAGTTACGTATATTGGGCCTTTAAAGGTTTATTTTCAATGGGGTCCTTTAGTAAGAGTTTTGTTAGACAAAGCATGAACATTTCTACTTACCCTAAATTCTGGCTCATTTACATTCATGTAATGCCTGAAATACACATGCTGTATGCTATACTGATATGGTTCAAATGAGCACACACATGTTTTGTACTAGGTGTGACCCATTTCAGTATAGCATAGTGTATTTAAGAAATTTGAAGCTAACCCCAGTCATGTGACTGTCAGCATACTAGAGATACATGTACCTGTAACCTTTATATTGTCCTGTTATGAATTTATGTCAAATTCAACAGCTAGCTTAGCTTTTACAAAAGTTTGCATACCAGATTAGCATAAGATTAGCAGTAGACCAATAGTTTATACATAAATGTTAATCATTGGTCAACTATACACAAAATTCCTGTGGTCTGACTGCAGTGATGCTATAGGAACAGCTCAATGGCCAGATATGTAATAGAATAATGGCTACCTGGCTGAACTCTCCTCTTTTTAGTTAGTACAATGTATGTAGTAACAAATACATGTAATATTGTATTCATATACAAAATGTACACATGTACATGTACATTGTACAGTGTAGTTTTCAATAAGACTAGTGCTGTATTTTTTTAATGCAATGTATATCTTATTATCAATTTATTTCTAAATGCTTAATGTAGCAATGCATGCACGTTGACATTTTTACTTGAATAAACAATATTATTATGATCATCATTTACATTGTATACTGACGGTTTGTAACTAAATTACCTCAATTTGCTCTTCAAAATCGAATTGTGGGGGCTTAAATCTGAGAGATTCTTCTAGAGCAGCGTTCTCTCTTTCCTCAATGATCGCCCATGCATCTTCAAATACTTTATTTAACACTTTGTCCAGCATCCGATAGGGCTGCGGTAGGTGATCTTTGAGCTGTTCTGGATCTTGAACATAATCATCTTCTTCTTCAACTGGAATGTGATCAAGCGATGGTGGCGTAAAATTTACGTTTTTTCTCAGGTAAACAGGCATGGCTGATGTTTAAATTAAGTCAACATAAAAATCAGATACCGTGAACAAATTATTTAAACGTATCAAGAAAATTCTAACGTCCTTTGAGTGGAAAATTAAGAAGAATGCTCTTATAAACAGGTGCCATCCGTATCCAAGTCAGCCATGACACCGGAAACGACAACAAACTGGAGCCTTACCATTAAACTGGCTATACCGGAAGTTGTAATTCAATTGAGTTTTGCAATTTGTTTGCTTACATTTTAGATGTATTTTCGGTTGAACCAGTTCGAGCACAACTGGTATTTATTTATCCTAGTTAAATCTATGTTATCATGACATTTCTATTGCAATTAAACATTTATTTACTTTAGTGGACCAAAATAAAAAAAATCCTTATTGGATATCCTTTAATCAAAATTTAAAGATATATGCTTTTTTTGAGAAGAAATCTAATCAGAACCCTTTTAAACATCAAAGCTAGCATATACATGTATTTGTCATATATACATTTAATATAGCGCCCCTCCCTCTTGTACAGAGGTGACATAACTTAATTGTTCTATTTAATGCCCTTATGTGTTAAGATAAATCTTAGGTCAGTTTGAATAAAATTATCCGGTAAATAAATATTGTCAATCTCGTTACATACCACAAAATTATAGCTGCTTGAATAATCCAAAAGTAGTACATACATAATTATATATATTACCTTTTCTGGACACAATACATCAAATTTACTTAATTGATGATAAACTGAGTTTTTCATTCAGAACTTAAGTTGTGTAATCCTACGAAGCGCCCCATTTGAAAAAAATTAGGCGCTAATTATTTCCAGTACCAGATTTTTGGACACACAACAATGATTCTGTCTACTACTTCAGTGATTGTGATGGCCGTTTCATACAGCTGGGTGACAATGC
Source organism: Mimachlamys varia (assembly GCA_947623455.1). Lineage (NCBI taxonomy): Eukaryota > Metazoa > Mollusca > Bivalvia > Pectinida > Pectinidae > Mimachlamys > Mimachlamys varia. Next base: position 10,656,123 of record OX392535.1, read on the forward strand.
AAGCTCCCGTATGTACTGGGCAGCTGATCAATCTTATATATAATTATAGTGCCTTGTATGTTTACACCAAGATTTTGTACTGTGACCGTGTATCATACAAGTAACCATGCAGTGTAATAAAAATAGCACAGGAGTGATGTGCTCTTTTGAGTTTGAAAAGCCAGAAGTGTGAAATGCAGTGTTCTGGCCCACATTTTAGCTCCAATCATGTTAATTCACAAGAGATCCAGAGGGTCTGTATTGTTCATCTGGATATAACTACTGTATCCAAGTAGTCATGGCAAAACATTTTCCAAAAAGATTCCAGGAACGGAACGTACCCAGTAAGTCCAATTCTTGTAGCATATCTGTATGAAAGTTTGGTAATGGGGTGGAGATCTGTACTTTCTCTCATTTCTAGGTGTGTTAATACTGGCCTGTCCAGGGCAATACACCTATGATTACTGTGGTTGTATTACACATGTACACCTACCCATGCAACACAGCCACGGCGTGACGTCACAATGGCGCAACAATGATGTGATGTCACAAGTTCGGTAAAATCTGATGCCGAAAAAAGAACAAGAGGCCCAATGGGCCTGCATCGCTCACCTGGTATCAATCTCTGACTTATATTATAGTGTAACCCTAAAGTCCCCTAAAATCTTTTAATGTAAGACATTTAGAAGAACATCTTAAGATTTAAACATATTTTACCCCTGTGACCTTATAAGACAACATCATTTTCATTTTCAAATTTTGTTTGGCTTCATCCCAGGACGCTACCAGCCAAATATCATGTCTCTAGGCAAATCAAGATCAAGGTCATTTCTTTTTGCAAACTTTGTCAGGCTTCATCCAAGAAACCTTTCGGCCAAATGTCATGCCTCTAGGGCTTTTGGTACTTCAGAAGATGTTGTTGAATGTTTTAACAGATTTGACCCCTGTGACCTTGAATATAGGTCAAGGTCATTTCTTTTTGCAAACTTTGTCAGGCTTCATCCAAGGAACCTTTCAGCCAAATATCATGCTTCTAGGGCTTTTGGTATTTCAGAAGAAGTCGTTTAAAGGTTTTAAAAGATTTGACCCCTGTGACATTGAATATAGGTCAAGGTCATTTCTTTTCACAAACTTTGTCGGGCTTCATCCAAGGAACCTTTCAGCCAAATATCATGCTTCTAGGGCTTTTGGTATTTCAAAAGAAGTCGTTTGCAGGTTTCAACAGATTTGACCCCTGTGACCTTGAATATAGGTCAGGGTCATTTCTTTTCGCAAACTTTGTCGGGCTTCATCAAAGGAACCTTCCAGCGCAAATATCATGCTTCTAGGGCTTTTGGTATTTCAGAAGAAGTCGTTTAAAGGTTTTAACAGATTTGACCCCTGTGACCTTGAATAAAGGTCAAGGTCATTTCTTTTCGCAAACTTTGTCGGGCTTCATCCAAGGAACCTTTCAGCCAAATATCATGCTTCTAGGGCTTTTGGTATTTCAGAAGAAGTCGTTTAAAGGTTTTAACAGATTTGACCCCTGTGACCTTGAATAAAGGTCAAGGTCATTTCTTTTCGCAAACTTTGTCCGGCTTCATCCAAGGAACCTTTCAGCCAAATATCATGCTTCTAGGGCTTTTGGTATTTCAGAAGAAGTCGTTTAAAGGTTTTAACAGATTTGACTCCTGTGACCTTGAATAAAGGTCAAGGTCATTTCTTTTCGCAAACTTTGTCCGGCTTCATCCAAGGAACCTTTCAGCCAAATATCATGCTTCTAGGGCTTTTGGTATTTCAGAAGAAGTCGTTTAAAGGTTTTAACAGATTTGACCCCTGTGACCTTGAATAAAGGTCAAGGTCATTTCTTTTCGCAAACTTTGTCGGGCTTCATCCAAGGAACCTTTCAGCCAAATATCATGCTTCTAGGGCTTTTGGTATTTCAGAAGAAGTCGTTTAAAGGTTTTAACAGATTTGACTCCTGTGACCTTGAATATAAGTCAAGGTCATTTCTTTTCGCAAACTTTGTCCGGCTTCATCCAAGGAACCTTTCAGCCAAATATCATGCTTCTAGGGCTTTTGGTATTTCAGAAGAAGTCGTTTAAAGGTTTTAACAGATTTGACCCCTGTGACCTTGAATATAGGTCAAGGTCATTTCTTTTCGCAAACTTTGTCGGGCTTCATCCAAGGAACCTTTCAGCCAAATATCATGCTTCTAGGGCTTTTGGTATTTCAGAAGAAGTCGTTTAAAGGTTTTAACAGATTTGACCCCTGTGACCTTGAATAAAGGTCAAGGTCATTTCTTTTCGCAAACTTTGTTTGGCTTCATCCAAGGAACCTTTCAGCCAAATATCATGCTTCTAGGGCTTTTGGTATTTCAAAAGAAGTCGTTTAAAGGTTTTAACAGATTTGACCCCTGTGACCTTGAATATAAGTCAAGGTCATTTCTTTTCGCAAACTTTGTCAGGCTTCATCCAAGGGACATTTCAGCCAAATATCATGTTTCTAGGGCTTTTGGTATTTCAGAAGAAGTCGTTTAAAGGTTAAAATAGATTTAACCTCACAGTGACCTTGAATATTGGTCAAGGTCATTTCTTTTCGCAAACTTTATTTGGCTTCATCTAAGGAAGCTACTGGTCAAATATGAAGTCTCTATGCCTGACGGTATTTTAGAAGAAGTTGTTTGAAGGTTTCGACATTTTTGACCCCTGTGACCTTGAAATTAGGTCAAAGTGATTTTTTTCGCAAACTTTGTTCAGCTCCTTCCAAGAAATCTACCAGCCAAATTTCATGTCACTGGGCCTTTCAGTATTTTAGAAGAAGTCGTTTAAAGGAAAAAGTTGACGGACGCAGGACGGACGGACGGACGGACGGACGGACTTCGGGCCAGGTGAGCTAAAAATGGTGACATGATGAAATTAAAACCTTCCAGGATATTTTAACCGTGTACATTAGAAAGCTGAGATTATTTTTTCTGCGCAAACTATGTCAAAAAAGCTCAAGGGAAAAGTTTATATTTTCAAAATGGTGGCCAGTCAAAATTATTTTCATAGAATTTGAGCTTATTCAGGTAGTTGACATGAGAGAAAAATACTCTTTCATGACCAGGGGTGCAAAATAGGGAAATTCCACCTTCAGGATTTTCAAATTTGGCAAAACCCTCAGCTTTATAGTATGCAGGTTAACCCCTGGTACTTTAGATATAGAATGTAGTGTCAGTATTTTATTCCACATGACCATGGGTATTAAGTACATTGTTTAATTTGTAGATGTGACATGTGATGTCAGTCTGGTCCTAAATGATTAATGCCATCAATGAGACGTTTAAATACACATACACATATATTAACATTTGTTCTGCATTGCCACTATTAAACACTACCAAGGCCAGTTCTGAGACCATAAATCTGGAGTGGTTATTTTGACGTCATTACGATTTTGACCTCATAACGATAATATTGGAGAGAGTTGGCCGATACTGGCTGTTGGCTGTTCCATTTATTAAAATTTTTCCTTAAATTTTTAGAACAAATGTTAAACATAAATATAAATTTAATAAATCTATTATCAAAACTAATGGAAATATATATACCGGTATATACATAAGCATCCATTTTAATGGATTGCAAACAAAATGAATAATGTGCATGAACATGTTATGATTATTTCTCTGTAATGCTGTTCCGTGTTATAGGACAATAACACAGAACAGAATGCTGTTTAATTCTAAACAAACATGGCAGTGTACATGGTATATCACTATGGATACAGGTAAAATAAATCAATTACTGAACTTACTATATGACATTTGTTTCATTGATGATTCAAGTTTGTGTGACTTAATAAAGAAGCAAAGTCTTGGTGAGATTTCTAACAGCTGTATTTATTGTGTTACTGTCACAGCACACTATTTACAATTCATATACACTCAAACTGTCAGAAACATGTACCATCCACAATTATATACAAGAGGTCCATAGGGCCTATATCGCTCACATGAATATGTATAGTCATGGTAAAGCAATTTCCTAAAAAAAGTTTGGTAAAGAGTGGAGATCTAAACTGTTTCAAAGTTACCACCCCCTGGGTTAATACGTCTATATTGGTGGAGCACATCCTAGGATCAATTCTACTATGACCACCATACTCTGTTTTTATATGCCCAGCAATTATGAATATAGTTTTGAGGTTGGCATTACAACTTTTTTAAAGTTATAATCCATATTATGGTATTAAGTCTCAAGAGGCAGGGGCAGACCTATTGGTCATTCTTGAAGCATACATACCATAAATGCATTTATAGGGGGGGTGGGGGGGGGTGCTGTGTTATCAGCCACTTGATTTATAAATGTCTGTATCTCCACTCTGGGGATGCTTACATCATAAAGTTGTTGATATCTATTTTTATCTAATATATCCAGAGGAGTCACTTGAAGCAATATTTAACCAAATAACAGACCCCTCAGCCCCAACATTTGTATAATTTTGAAACCCCACTACCTGGGAATGCTACCAATGAGTATGATTTGTATCTATTGCTTGGTTCCAGAGAAGAAGTTGGTTAAACCAATAAAGCTAATAACTATTTTTGGCCCAACTCCTCAGCTCCACCATTTGTACAATTTTGAGTCCCCACTACCCAAGGATACTACCAATTAAATGTAATTGGTATCCGTTGTTTTATTCCAAGGATAAAGTTGATTAAAACATTATAGTTATAACTCTTATTCTCGTCCCTCAGCCCTTGGGGTGGTGTAGGGGAGGTCAGTCCTACCACTAGTAGTGTACACTATTGAGTCCCACACCTCCTTTGAATTCACACAAATATGATTGCTATCCCCAACCAACGAGGGGTGCTTTCATTTAGATTTATTTAAATTCCAATCAGTGGCTAAGAAGAAGAATTTTTTTAAAAAACTGTTGAAATACTGACGACGGACCCCACAGCATGGCATATAAGTTTAGACCAGGTGAGGTTAAATAATGGGAGAAGGGAAACAACTCCTGTAAAATTATTATAGTAAAGTAAGAATGCATGCTATTACATAGTTAGCATTACTGTATAAATCCATAGTAGTTTTGATCAACTTAAAACAATATATGTACTTTAACTAGCTAAAACTGAAATACATTAACTGTAAAATGGCAAAATATAACTAAAAAGTATGGTTTTAAGAGCTAAAAAGATAACAATGATGGGTGATGGTAAGCGCATTAAATATATTTATGTTGCAGAGCTGTGAAGCGTCTTGGAAAAAGTCACCAATTTTGCTCACTACACACACAAATAGAGTAATACACAAAGAGACTCTTGAAATGCAGCAACTGATGATTAACTGAAATATAGATACAATCATTTTTTTAAAATTACACAGCATAAACACAAAACTAGGAAAGCTTCACCTCAAACTGATTTATCAAACTGCATTCAAATCACACGTGTATAGAAAAATTTGAAAATGTACACTTAATCTCTACGTAACTTTTACATAGCTATAATAAGTCTCTTCCCTTTGTAACTAAACAATTTGCAACTGTTCTTTTATATAACTAATTTTTTATGATAGACAAATGATGCACATGGTTTGATTAGGGTTTTTCCAGATTTTTTCATCTGCCTATATTAATATGGGTACAAATGTCAGAAGCAAACATTTTGATGATATTATGCTAGGCTATTCCAGGTATCTTGTTTGAGAAGATGACCGACATATTTTGATAAAAAAACATAATGGAATATCTTTGTTAAGATCAGTAATAACGAAACGATCTTGATATTGTGTTGCCATATATGGAATTATGCTTGCAAATACTTCACATTCAACAATGGCAACAGCACAAGTGAAAGCATAAGAAAACCATTGCGATTAACTTGTCTCTTCAGCACTCTGCTTTGACTATCAATACCCTGACAAAGTCAATGGACCATGAAAGGTAAGCTGCATCCAACATTTAACGCCTAGGTTGAGATGAACTACATAAGGGGTTTTTATATACCGGTATGGTATCAGTTTGGCCGGTCCTAATTAAAGCACTTACACGTTCAGTTAGACTGACATAAACACAAAAACTTGATGTTGTTGCCACCACTGCAGAAACAACCTTTGTCTCACTTCTGCTACTTTGCGATGCGAGACAAATACTGCTATAGAATATTCAGAGGAAATCATTGGATACTATCAAGCAATATATCACACTCGACACTTGACACACTCTGTACAATGTAAATAATCGTAGCAAAAATATAAACCACCTTTCTACCATATTAGCTAGAAATTTTTAAACTCTCAAAGCATCAATTATCATAATAACTTTACAAACAAGATCAATTAACACACATGGATATACTCTGACATGTTTTGATTGGCTGACACAGCGATCACGCAAATTATGACATAAGCTACGTCACTCCCGGTGAGGACTGCCACATAATTAGCTTCCCGACAAATTTACTGTAATATTTTTCAAATTAACTTTATCACTAGTACTGCTCCTTCCATATCATTCTCCAGTGACAGTGGGTGACACACTAACATGTGATCTGGATCTGTAAATTGGCAATAGAGGGGGAAGAGCACTTTATGCTCCCTCAGAAATTTGAAACAGTAAAGCTTGTGTTTTTTGCAACTTTTGAAAAAAAATAAGCAAAAGAAATACCATATACAACAACCACTTGTTGTGTAACCTTTTCATATACCTGATTTGTAGATATGTGTATAGTCTTTTTCATCATCCGACAATAATCAAACAAACACAAAAAAGAAAGAGAAATATTTACATAAATTTATCTTTGAAATAAGAATAATTCTATGGTTCATTCGCACAAAGCTGAAGTCTACTGTTATATATATTTAAAGACCAACAGATGGTGATAAAAAGCTGTATCATTTTAGATCAAGGCTTCATGGTACAATGGGCACCTGTAATAATTGGAGGAGTACATAAAGTTTATACACTATGATCAAAGGATATTTTTTTACAGAAATCTATTTGTAGAGCTTTAAAAAATAGTGTGAAGATTAATCTTGTTTAAAAAGGCATTTCCTCCCTGAACTTTAAAACAATGCAACTACACAACTACCAAATTGGTATCAACAGTGAAATAAATACAGGATTCCCTACCCAAGGTATAACCTTGTAGATGGTAGCGAGACAACCACAAAGTCCCTTCCAGCAGTAGGGACTAGGGGCTGGTCTCAATGGTATTCACATGTGACTGCTTCAATACCTGTTCACCAAGTGAAATATTATCAGGTACATGACAGAAAACAAGATTTCAATGATAATCAGATATAATAATAGTAAATACAATGAATTCCACTTAATTTCACTCCTGTTAATGTAATATTCCTCTTTATATCATTTTTTTCCAAACACCATTTTACCTCTTGATAATCTGTGTAATTTCAATTATGTAATATCATATGTAAAATATCCAAAAAATTATGTCATTTCCATTGATTTCAGATACAGTGTACCCTCGTTATACCACCACCTTTCGTTCACAATAATTTTGGCAGTATAATGAGGGTATCGAATTATGAAAATTATAACCTTGAATTAAATTGCATAATAGATTGCATTTCCAACATTTCATAAAAACAATCTTAGTATTATATTGTCATATAGATCTACATTGGCACAATTTATATCTGAAAATAGTTATTGATCTGCTTTTGCCGGAAGCCATTCCAAATGGAACACTAAATAGGTCCTCGATCTCCATAAACAGAACTATATGGCGTTATCGTCGAGGGAAATATATAGCGATTCGGGACATTTGTATTTTAAAGGGTGTGGCAGATGGCGGTATGCGAGGGTGGCAAACTTAACGAGGGAACTATATAGGAAAGAAATCTGTTCTAGAGGTTTAGGTGGCGGTATGCGAGGGTGGCGGTAGATTCGGGTGGCGATAGGTGGAGGGTACACTGTACAACTTTTCAATTCTTTCTATTCAAGATATTGCATAGAAAATAAAAGAGACATTTTTTTAAATGAAATAATGTTATCTATAGATTGAAACATTTCCATTATATACATTGATTAGTTTACTTTTAGTTATGGAGAGTAGAAATGCACTAGATTTAGTGGAAAACATGTTTCTCTTTATGTCACATACCTGATATAAAGAGGAATTAACTGTATTACTCTTTCTGTTAAGCATTTTATGGAGACCCCTACATAACTTACAACATCTATCATAGGTACAAGTACAGCTCACAGTAAGTCTAACGACTATTCTCCTCCACATAGAGAAGAAATAAATAGAATGTTTTTGTCCTCAATTCAATTGCAATGATTTCATTTCTAATGGAATGTTGATAAAAAACCCACACAATGTTGAACAAGTGAAAAGTCCAAGTCACCGTTACTTTTTATAGAAAATCATTTCTGAAAGGATGTTTAGGAAGAAAAGGAAGGAACATAAATAACAAGGATTCGGTAACAATGATCATCAGAACTTGGAAAGCTTGTTAAGGATGTTCATGAAACTTACCATACAAAAACCAAGTATTGGAGTATCTTGAACAAGTCTGTATGTGATATATTGTATCCAAGTTAAACATAATCACTTTACTGCATTAAGAACTTTTTTAACTGGAACTTAATTACATTTTCACAGATTTAGATATGTAAGGATATATATACATGTATATTTATTATCATAGAATGAAATTTCTAGCACTGCAGACAAAATGCAATATGGTTAACTGAAGTTTATCTTTTACAATAATACCTAATAGTATGATTACAATTTAAACAAATGGTATCACTAAATACTTTTTACAACTAAATAAATCTCTTATTACCATATTCTCATTAACAATAGCACATAAAATCAACAAGACCTGTAAACGCTATGTAAATAAAACATGATGTCTTAAAATCAACAACGCATGCAATGCATATTATAAAACCAATATGTCTTTGATATTTTAAATATTTTATACAGGCAAGTAAAATGCCGACCATTACTAGGTGTGTTAAGGATATCACCATCCAATTTGGTAAAATAGCAAGTTACAATAGGAAACCAGAGGCTACCACAGTGTACTTATGGTAACCAACAGTTAACAACGGCTGTCAATGCACCATATAGACTGAATTCTATTCTGAAAGAAAAATGGCAAAAAATAAAAACGGTGTCAAATCACGAATGGTTACAATCATTAGCCTAGTATTGCAAATTAGAAATAAACATGTCAGGATGAAGGCTGCCTGTAGCAAAGGCCATTCTTTTAGACCATCGTCGGAAACCCACGGTACACTTCTCTGACGTTTGCATACCGGGGGCCAGAATTGATATAAATATTCGTTTCCCCGAATAGAATTTAATTCGGAGATTTCGACCAATCAGAATGGTCGTTTCTCGTGACACTTTGTTAGATCATTTTATCGTGATCACGACCAGATATTTCTGCAAACTTGACGCCGATGTCAATCTCCGTATAGCAGGACCATATATTTTAATCACAATCGACACAATTATAACACAATCAATAGGTTTTGTTGACAGGCGGTGCTACAAATTAAACGGGATACCCTGGCTGGATGTCCCGGCTGGATGTAGTCAAGGATAAAACTATCAATATGATTGGCAAGTATTTTAGTACAAAAACGAGAGTTTCCATCGGTTTTAGCCCACGGTATGCAAACGTCAGAGAAGTGTACCGTGGGTTTCCGTCGATGCTTTTAGACGGACAACTGCAAAATGCCCAATTTCACTCTATGATATATGGAATGCCCGCTTGTGACACGTAACTTTGCATCATGTTCGTGAGAGTTTGTGGTGTCACTGCCGATCTTACCCAAGACATATAGTGTGTTGGCAAGATTGATAGAAAAACTGTTTATCCTTACATGACTGGCACCGATGGTTTCCCACTGTAAACAAATGCTGCCTAAGGTAACAACTGTGTTCCGATGGTCACCAATATTTTATCTGGCTACCAATTGTCTTACTCTGCCTTTAGTACTCTCCCCATAACCTGTTTGTACATCCCCAGTCAATTTTGTTGAACAGGGGCCACAATTTGTCTTAACGTGAAATACAAAACCAACAATTATAACAATATGTATAACAATTTTTCTTATGGCTATTCCAGTAGTAATTTCCATAACCTCCGGACTCACAATCAAATCACTTCTGTCCATGGTTGGTTTCTAGTCTATATTGTAATGTCTATTATATCAATGAACCAAGATGGGATAGATGTTTTACTGGAAAAGGCTTAAATATTTAAAACCAAACAAACACTGCTTCAAATCAAACTTGTTTACAAACAAAACTGAATCTATTCTAGATCTCCAATATCCTACCTAAGTCTAGAGCATTATATCCATTACTAAATGTATTCCAGACATAATGAAAGGATTGTGTTATACAGGTACTTTATGTAACTGTAACACTGACCCATTAAAATGTCCCCAATACATGTAATAAACCAGTACCACATACCTAACACACCAGTACAAACTGGTTAGATGATAGCTTTTGAAAGAAAAAATAATTTCTGCAAATGTTTTGAAACCTTTTCATTCAACTTATGTCACAGCCAAATCATCAATTGTGTATGTTAAAAATAATTGTCTTCCAATGACTTTCAAATTTATGATAAAGAAAGTATCCCAACATGCATGTTATTTATCTCCTTTGAAATTGCACAAAAACTTACTTACATGTCTATGATTACAAAATTCCATAAAACTCAGATTATATCTAAGAAAGTTACCACAAAGGTCTTAATAATAAGCACTTGCCGTGTGAGGGCATTTCAGATTCAGCACACAATATGTTTCTGCATTGAACCAGAAAACATATCTGATGTACAGTTAAGTAATTATAATATAGACCTGCTTTGTTGAGGGTAAATACATGTTTAGCCAAGGGCTGATCCTCCACATGGTCCTCTATGTATTTAGTTCACCAATGCCACAAATACTGAATGCTGAATTAACATCTGAGATTAACATAAGTAAAAGGCATGCATGTGTAGATGAATGCTGTGTTTTTGTTAGACATCACGTGATGTGTGTGGCCGGACAGAGGACCACCAGCATAGTATCACGTCACCCTTCAGTTTATATAGAGGCACATCAACATATAGCACTAAACAGTATCTCCTAGGATCAAGACTGTATCACGGAGCTGAAAGTTTCTCTCCAGTACGTCCTCACAGCCGTGTACCATCCTCGTTGTCCGTATCATTGTCCGGTGCAGGATTGTCTCTAAACTTTATTTTACTACTCATCTTTTCCACGTCTTCAATTGTATCTGGGAGAGGTTGTTTGTGTGTTTCAGGCAGGAAGATGCACAGGATTCCAGCGATTAACGTGATGACACCAAATACCACCAAAGGTAGCTTCTTCATCGTATCACTGGTAGCCTACAACAATAGTGTGTATCGTAGGTCATAGTGTCACATCCTAACATCTAACACACAACAATGGTGTGTATCGTAGGTCATAGTGTCGCATCCTAACATCTAACACACAACAATGGTGTGTATCGTAGGTCATAATGTCACCAACTGTAACATCTAACACACAACAATGGTGCGTATCGTAGGTCATAATGTCACATCCTAACATCTAACACACAACAATGGTGTGTATCGTAGGTCATAATGTCACCAACTGTAACATCTAACACACAACAATGGTGTGTATCGTAGGTCATAATGTCACATCCTAACATCTAACACACAACAATGATGTGTATCTTAGGTCATAATGTCGCATCCTAACATCTAACACACAACAATGGTGTGTATCGTAGGTCATAATGTCGCATCCTAACATCTAACACACAACAATGGTGTGTATCGTAGGTCATAATGTCACCAACTGTAACATCTAACACACAACAATGGTGTGTATCGTAGGTCATAATGTCGCATCCTAACATCTAACACACAACAATGGTGTGTATCGTAGGTCATAATGTCACATCCTAACATCTAACACACAACAATGGTGTGTATCGTAGGTCATAATGTCGCATCCTAACATCTAACACACAACAATGGTGTGTATCGTATGTCATAATGTCACATCCTAACATCTAACACACAACATTGGTGTGTATCGTAGGTCATAATGTCATATCCTAACATCTAACACACAACAATGGTGTGTATCTTAGGTCATAATGTCATATCCTAACATCTAACACACAACAATGGTGTGTATTGTAGGTCATAATGTCACATCCTAACAGCTAACACACAACAATGGTGTGTATCGTAGGTCATAGTGTCACCAACTGTAACATCTAACACACAACAATGGTGTGTATCGTAGGTCATAATGTCACATCCTAACATCTAACACACAACAATGGTGTGTATCGTAGGTCATAATGTCACATCCTAACATCTAACACACAACAATGGTGTGTATCGTAGGTCATAATGTCACATCCTAACATCTAATATACAACAATGGTGTGTATCGTAGGTCATAATGTCACATCCTAACATCTAACACACAACAATGGTGTGTATCGTAGGTCATAGTGTCTGATCCTAACATCTAACACACAAAAATGGTGTGTATCGTAGGTCATAATGTCACCAACTGTAACATCTAACACACAACAATGGTGTGTATCATAGGTCATAGTGTCACATCCTTATATCTAACACACAACAATGGTGTGTATCGTAGGTCATAATGTCACATCCTAACATCTAACACACAACAATGGTGTGTATCGTAGGTCATAATGTCACATCCTAACATCTAACACACAACATTGGTGTGTATCGTAGGTCATAATGTCACATCCTAACATCTAACATACTACAATGGTGTGTATCTTAGGTCATAATGTCACATCCTAACATCTAACACACAACATTGGTGTGTATCGTAGGTCATAATGTCACATCCTAACATCTAACACACAACAATGGTGTGTATCGTAGGTCATAATGTCACATCCTAACATCTAACACACAACATTGGTGTGTATCGTAGGTCATAATGTCACATCCTAACATCTAACACACAACATTGGTGTGTATCGTAGGTCATAATGTCATATCCTAACATCTAGCACACAACAATGGTGTGTATCGTAGGTCATAATGTCACATCCTAACATCTAACACACAACAACGGTGTGTATCGTAGGTCATAGTGTCACCAACTGTAACATCTAACACACAACAATGGTGTGTATCGTAGGTCATAATGTCACATCCTAACATCTAACACACAACAATGGTGTGTATCGTAGGTCATAATGTCACCAACTGTAACATCTAACACACAACAATGGTGTGTATCGTAGGTCATAATGTCACCAACTGTAACATCTAACACACAACAATGGTGTGTATCGTAGGTCATAATGTCACCAACTGTAACATCTAACACACAACAATGGTGTGTATCGTATGGTTTCCTCATTGCATTTCTGTTTTAAATCATTCCCTATGCTGGTTTAGTTTTGTATGTTTTAAGCAAGGTAATGAATACTTACGGCATATACAATGAATGGAGCGGCAATACCGCCAACGTTTTCAAAGAATGAGGCCAGACCAACAGCGTGATTTCTGTTGATGACAGAAGAATTTGTTACAGTACAAACATCTTGTAGGAATTAAGACAGCATTTAAATAAACATGCGTTCAGATTCAATCATGTGATTGACCTTTATTGAATGAGAAATGAGGATCTTGATGCTTATTTTAAGATAATATATAGAAACTCTTGGGTCTGTTATTCAGAATACCAGGGTAAGATGCACACAATTATACAAGAAACTGGGGTCATATGATCGGGGTTATAATTAGAAGAAAAAATCAAGGAAGGGCGTACATCCATATTGTAGCAAAGAACTCAATATTCTTACTTTTTGAAGATACGAGGGGTGTTCCAAAAATAATGTCACTTGCATCGGTGCTCATATAGCGGAAGTGCTTTTGTTCATTTTAATTTGCTCTGCCCTTCAAAATACTCTCCGCCAGCCAGAACACACCTTTTTAGCCTGTCAATCCATTTTTGGAAGCATTTTTCATACTCTTCAATGGGTACACCCATCAGACACTGATAAACAGCAGATCCAAGGGCATTTCTCGAATTGTATCTCCTTCCAGATAAATGATATTTAAGTTTTGAAAAGAGAAAATAGTCGCAGGGGGCCAAGTCTGGCGAATATGGAGGGTGCGGAAGGCAATACGTGCCTTGTGAGCGGGTGCATTATCATGCAAAAGTCGGACATACTTAAGTCCTGTTTTTGGGCGGCAACTTTTGTAGTAGTTCTTCAACTTTCTCAGAACAACGTTTTTATAGAACTTGCCTGTGACCTTTCTGCCTTTTGGCACCGGGATTTGAATAGCTGGACCCTTATTAGTGAAAAAAATAGCATACCAAACCTTCTTTACCGTTCGTATTCGTTTGGCAATACTTGGGCGTCTGACATTTTTAGTGGCCCATATTCAGTTGACAACTTTCCGCTTTGGTTCAAAATAATACACCCAGGTCTCATCACCAGTGACTATATTATCAAAAGCCTTTTTACTATATTTTGGGTACATTTTGAGAAGTTTTTTTGACATTGTTACACGCGTCTTCTTTTGCTCATCCGTTAACAAATGGGGTATCCATCTTGCATTTATCTTTCTAACTTTTAGGTGTTTCTTCAAAATTGCATGAACTCTTACTAACGACAAGTTTGTCATTCGAGCCAATTGTCTTACGGTGAATCGAGCATCAGTTTGGAGGATATTTCATATTTTTTCTATGTTACCTTTGGTCGTAATTGTTGCAGGACGACCTGGGTGAGCAGCATCTTTCAGTTGCTGCTGCAAAGCACTAAATTTACATACCCACCTACAAACAGTCCTGTGAGACATTTGGCCCTCCCCATAAATGTCACACACCTCGCGGTGAATATCTACAGCCTTTATGCCGAGTAATGACCTACCTTTTATAAAGGCCCTAATTTCAAGAACATTTTCACCTCGTTTTCCTGTGATTTTGTGTCTAGTCTAACGAATAGGCTATGAAACGATTTACACTGTACCGAGGCCAGTGAACATGTGGACGAGATATTTACCAATGTCACGAGCCAGGGATCACTCAATCGACACAAGGTGGTTTTGTGCATAAATTGCACGATTTCCGCGAAATAAAGCACAGATGACATTATTTATGGAACACCCCTCGTATAACATATTTTTTACTCAACATTCAATATGATGTTAGGCTCACCTGACAACAGTTGGAAATATTTCAGATGAGTACAGGTAAGCCACGGAGTAGGATGCTGTGATACCAAACTTTCCTACCATAGCCAAGAATACGATCAGGGGAGATAAGTCAGTTCCTGATTCTGAAAAAAATGGTACAGTATAGAATGATGAAGGTATAACAGCTACAAAAATTAATTCAATAGTATATATATATATATATTAAGAGTATATAATTTATAACTGATAAAAGTACAAATATGACTGGTCTATAGAGCACAGTGATACTGCAACATTAATTTTAATAATTCAGAAAACGCTACACTTCAACTTATAAAAGTTTAATACCCGTTTTTTCTGGCACAAAAATTGTTGTAATATTCATGACCCCACACAAAAGTAGGAACAGGATATGTGGTCTCCGTCTTCCAAATCTAAACATAAAACAGAAGTAAAATATACTATTAGAGAGTAGTCCTCAACGCCTGTAACCTGAAATGTGATAGACAAGCAGGTACTCCGACAGTTAGGCTGGGGTATTTATCTTTGGATTACCACTTGTCAGGTATCAGGGGAAGTCACTCTAAAAGCTGCCTTACATTTAATAAGTGAATAAAACACCTGATCACTTGTCAGGTAGCAAGGGAATTCACTCTAAAAGCTGCCTTACATTTAATATGTGAATAAAACACTTGATCACTTGTCAGGTATCAGGGGAAGTCACTCTAAAAGCTGCCTTACATTTAATATGTGAATAAAACACTTGATCACTTGTCAGGTATCAGGGGAAGTCACTCTAAAAACTGCCTTACATTAAATACGTGAATAAAACACTTGAAAATAGATATGTTAACAATTAATGAACGCCGTCTTCAGTACTTCAGAACTCTCATTATTGACATGCTCTAAACTCCTCAACAATACTCACGTCTGCATCGTCCACATACATATGAACAGAGCAGGAATCTCAACTGCTCCACTGATGCCAAGGTTCAGGAACAGATTACCATGCAGATTGGGTGTGGCGAATAATATACCAAAGTAGCTCAAGCTATTGGCTGCCCTGTAATGGTGAACAGATAAAAAGACTTGATTACCTCCTGAACAGTATTGATACTCATCAAACTACCCCTACCAATCAGAATTATCCTGATAACAGTATCCACAAATTCATATGAACCAGTTCATACCACTACCTCCTAAACTTAACCAGAACACTGATACATCAGAAAGGGCCCCGCAATATGTCTGATACTCGTATGAATATTGGTATTTTAGAGTTATAGTACAGTGATGTTAAATTTTTAAGTGTTAGAAAACAATTATAAACAAGTACTTATTGTAACGGCGGCTGTGTGTCCCCCAAACTACCCCAACAGTCGTAAATTATGCTAATGGAAGAGTGCAATAGTACTGTATATGTGTATATGTGTATGTGCAGAAGCCTCTATTGTTTACCATGACAACTGATGCTTTCTTTTTGCCGAAATCGAACAATATTTAAATTTCGACCAATCAGAAACCTGCATTTCGTTATCATGCAACAGACAGTTTCGAAAGTTAAACCATTGTGTTTGGCTTCTCAATACCCCTATGTACCAATTTTCACTGAAATCAAACAATATCTTAATTTTGATCAATGAGAAGCCTCCAACGGACAGTTTCGTCAGTGGTACCTTTGTGTTAGGCTTCCCTCAATACCCATATTTACCAATTTTCGCTGAAATCGAACAATATCTAAATTCTGACCAATCAGAAGCCTCCATTTCGTTTCCATGGCAACGCACGGTTTCGTGAGTTGTACCATTGTGTTCGGTTTCCCTCAAAACCCATATGTATCAATTTTTCGCCGAAATAAAACATTATGTAAGTTGTGACCAATCAGAAGCCTCCATTTCGTAACCATGGCAAAGGACAGTTTCGAAAGTGGTACCATTGTGTTAGGCTTCCCTCAATACCCATATTTACCAATTTCCGCTGAAATCGAACAATATCTAAATTCCGACCAATCAGAAGCCTCCATTTCCTTACCATGGCAACGCACGGTTTCGTGAGTTGTACCATTGTGTTCGGCTTCCCTCAGGAATGTCTCTAGTCCAAACATGATCAATGTGGGAGCCGCTGCGATGTGTCGGTACAGTTGTAATTTGAGTAAATCTGGCACTCTCAAGGCTAAAATCCAAAAGGGTCGATTACCTGGCATTTTGTAGCCTATCCAGGATAACCTTGACCGTTGACCTTTGAACTTGTGACCTTGAACTATGAGTTTGATCATTGTCAATTAACTCTTGGTTTATTTGTTCACTACTTTGCATAATCGATTAGTGAACAGTTAAAAACAGCAAAGATTCAGTATTTTCATGTTAATGTTAAAATCCAATATGGCCGCCTAACAGCCATTTTGAATCCGATTTGCATGAAATACTACACATGTGATCTAGGATGAATGAGGAATCATCAGTTCCAATTTGATACAAATCCTTCATCTCCTGCAAACATTTTTGTGCAGAAGACAAAAACCGGACAGACGGACGGACAGACAGACGGACGGACAGACGGACGGACGGACGGACGGACATGCAGACGGACAACCTGATTACTATAGGGCACCCGCATCTCTCGATGCGGGGCCCTAACAAGTCTATATTTAGATCAGAGCCCGTATTCATGAAAGCGTTCTCGTGCTCAAGCATGGATTTTGTGCTCAAGCTCGATTTCAACCTCCATTTCTAGTTTATTTCAAAAATCTTGTTATGAAAAATGAAGGGACTTAAAGCCGAATTTCGAACATTTGCAATTAACTTGATGATCATTGATGTGATTAGATAGGATAGTTACAAGAAAGTTGCTTACAGCACAGAATCCATGCTTGAGCATGAGAATGGTTTCATGAATACATGCCCTGATTTGAATCAGTCCACATCCTCATTCTCATATGAACCAATCTATATTTAGATCTAATTTGAATCAGTCAACATATCTTTTCTGATATGAACCCGTCCATATTTAGATCTGATCTGAATCGGTCCACTCTCTTGGTCTGAGCTAGGTCTGAACCAGTCTACTGCCCAAACATCCATCTAGGTCAGAACCACCTGTATGCTCACCAGAGGTACAGCAGGATGAGGGTATAGCGCCTGAGTTTGGGAGTTTTGAACAGATCCAATATTGTGTATTTTCTGGCGAGTGATTTGTCTCTAACCAGCCCCTCCTGACTGTGTCCCTCTGTGTGTGTATCAACACCCGTGACCTCCCTATGGAACAGAGACTCCGGTAGTGTTATGTTGTTGACCTTGGCAGCAGTTCTAGCGACCTGTTCTGCTTCGGTAAACTTGTTGGATGCCACCAACCACGGTATAGACTCGGGGAGGAAACTGAAACATAAATACATAAATTATATCTAACTAATACAGCCTTCTAAATGACAAAGTGAAACTGTTACTATATTGTTTCTATGTAATATTTTTATCATAATATCCTCCCTTGGGCCTAGGTTTGTTTTTTATCTATTTTTTTTTTTTCAAAACAATTTTACAAAATGAGTTTGACTACAACTTTCACAAAAAAGAACATCTGTAATAAACATATACAAGAAAAAGAAACATGCTTGAGAGAGATGGCGGAAATTGTCACTGTACATGCAGACGACACTTTCTCTTGTTTACATAAATAATGGCGTTGACACGATTCCCTGAACTTAATGAAAGTGCTCTTATGACTCTCATTACCAGCAACATAACATACCAACAAGTGCTAATTGTAATGGGGTACCATTACAGATGTCCCCCAAACTACCCCTTTGGTCGGAACTGATGAGCCCAATGAACTCACAATGGAAATATAGCTGACACCCCATATAGGAAATAGCGGCCATGTTGACGAATCACGAAACGGAGGTTACGACAATGTCCGTGGTGTCCTACTACAGTTATATATAAAATTTCATTGAAATCGGACAATATATAAATTTCGACCAATTAGAAGCCAGGAAATAGCGGCCATGTTGACGAATCACGAAACGGAGGTTACGACAATGTTGTTGGTGTAATACTACACATATATATTAAATTTCATTGAAATCGGACAATATATAAATTTCGACCAATCAGAAGCCAGGAAATAGCGGCCATGTTGACGAATCATGAAACGGATGTGACGACAATGTTGTTGGTGTAATACTACACATATATATTAAATTTCATTGAAATCGGACAATATATAAATTTCGACCAATCAGAGGCCTCCATTTTCGTTTCGGTGGCAACCAAACTTTACGAAAATGTTACCATGTTATTCAGCATCCCTTAAAACACCCATGTACCAATTTTTACTGAAATCGGAGACTGAATTTTGAAAACCGGAAATTAGCTCTGGCGGCCATCTTGAACTTCCGGTCGCGAAAAAACAACCCGTTTTCACACACCCCGCCCCTAATGAGTATGTGTGTGAAGTTTCGTGAAGATCCGTCCGGTAGTTTTTGAGAAAACGGTCGGAAACCTCCGCGGCGGAAGAAAGTGGAAGAAACAAGAATAATAATAATAATAATAACTAGAATTGCAATTGCGAGCAATAGCGGAAGTCACCCCTCCCCGCAAGACGATCCCCCACAAAACCTTATGAAACATTATAGTTCATTCCACAATGCCATAATGAGCATACATAGTGAATTTGAGCGAAATCGGACAATATCTAAATTTTGACCAATCAGAAGCCACAAAATGGCGACCATGTTGTCCGATTCCAAAACTGAAGGTACCGTTGTGTTCGGTGTGTACTTTTACCAGTTCATACAAATTTTGAGCGAAATCGGATAATATCTGAATTTTGACCAATCAGAAGGCATAAAATGGCGGCCATTTTGTCTGATGTCAAAACAGAAGTTACGGTTGTGTTCGGTGTGTGCTGTTACCCATTCCTACTGAATTGCAGCAAAATCAGACAATATCTAAATTTCAACCAATCAGAAGCCATAAAATGGCGGCCATTTTGTCTGATGTCAAAACCGATGTTACGGTTGTGTTCGGTGTGTCCTGTTACACGTTCACACAAAATTTGAGTGAAATCATACTATATCTAAATTTCAACCAATCAGAAAGTAGGCGGTGGCGGCCATTTTGTAAGAAATAAATTGACTTTGACTTCACAGAAATGTTTGGCACAATGAAATCTTCATTTATGTAAATTTTTATGGTAGTGTAAAGTGACAAATTAATGCGTGATTTAACGATATGTAAATGTCGACCAAACCGAGGCCATAAAATGGCGGCCATTTTGTCGATTTCAAGTTCGAAGTTACCGTTGTGTTCGGTGTGTCCTGTTACCCGTTCATACCAATTTTGAGCGAAATCGGACGATATCTGAAATCCAACCAATCAGAGACCGGGCATTGGCGGCCATTTTGAAAAAAAAAATAAGTTTTGACTTCGCTTAATTAACGGCCATCATACAATCATCATATAACACAAGTTTAATCGTAATCAAGCAAACAGAAAAAAAGTTATAGCGTCACAAATATTCGTTGTTTTTTTTGTAAATGAGGCTGTGGCAGCCATCTTGGATGCGCAATCGACCAAAAAAAAGTTAGTTGCACAACTTCACGTACCCAGCAATAATCCTTCGAAGTTTCATTGGAGCACGATTAGTCGTTTTAGAGAATAGTCCCGGACAAAAATGAGTGTAGGAATAATAAGAATAATAATAAGAACTAGAATTGCAATTGCGAGCAATAGCGGAAGTCACCCCTCCCCGCAAGCCGATCCCCCACAATCCCTTGTGAAACATGATAGTTGATTCCGTAATGCCATAATGACCATACATAGCAAATTTGAGCGGAATCGGACAATATCTAAATTTTGACCAATCAGAAGCCATAAAATAGCAGCCATTTTGTCCGATTCCAAAACCGAAGGTACCGTTGCGTTCGGTGTGTCCTGTTTCCCGTTCATACCAATTTTGAGCATAATCGGACAATATCTGAAATCCAACCAATCAGAGACCGGGCATTGGCGGCCATTTTTGAAAAAAAATATTAATTTTGACTGCGGTAAATTAACGGCCATCATACAATTGTCATATAACACAAGTTTAATCGTAATCGGCCAAACAGAAAAAAAGTTATAGCGTCACAAAGATTCATTATTTTTTTTTAAAAAGAGGCTGTGGCGGCCATCTTGGATGCGCAATCGACCAAAAAAAAGAACGTTGCACAACTACACGTACCCACCAATAATCCTTCAAAGTTTCATTGGAGTGTGATAAGTCGTTTTAGAGATATGCCGCAGACAAGATTGAGTGTAGGAATAATAATTAAAACATAATCTTACATAATAATAATAATTAGCTCGTGTTTGGATCAACTTCCAAATGAAATACATTTTCTGAAGGCAAATGTTATTCTAAGAACAAAAATCAAGGTCTCGGTTGTGTTAAATAACCAGAAAGTACCTTAAAACGGCATTTTCCGCTAAATTTGGCCCATTTCTGCTCAATTTCACGGCCGCCATTCGACTAATTATAGGAATATCAACATGGTACGAAATCAAACATTTTCTACATTTTTTAAAGCCTTAATTGTTTGGACTATTGAGCAACAACCTATTTTATTCATATCAGGATTTATTCTTTAACATACTGATGCTTAAGTTATATTTTTATTATCGTTTTCAATATTGAAAAAGCATTTCTTATCTTTTTTTTTGCGAATCGACATTGAACGCGGGAACAAGTAATGGTGACGTGTTTCGGAAAGTCATGTGATTGCTCGTATAATAATAGAACCGGAAGCACATGTCATGATCAGCGGTAAACAAATATGGCAGCCAGACGAAACCAGAGTCGCATCAGGCTCAAAAGAAGACTAGCCAACAAAGAGACTATTAAAAAGATCGGAACAGGTGCACCTGATCAACAAAAAGAAACATGATATCAATCAAAGAAGACCAAGACCATTACTAGTGTGGTTGAGTTGACAGTATACATGTACTTTTCGTGAAAACAAACTGCAAAATGTAAATCTGAGGTTTTGTTGTCGAGATAATTTACGGTATGGCAATGCAAGTTACCATTACGTACATAACATGTCCGATAAGTGTGTGTCAGCAACTTGGACCCCACAGGAAAAAGATCTCCAAACTAAAGTTTTGACACCGATTCAACAGTTATCTACATGTACAATTTAGGTAGGTAACAAACTAACAATACTTAAAAATTAAGATCTAATCTACATCTGTCACAACTTCTACATGCATAACAAGATAATTCACCCATGGTCGATTAATTCGATATTTTTGTCCCTGCATGCCCAGGTTCGATTTCCTTTTCAATCAAAAATGTGTTCAAATCTACAATACTACAGTCTACAGGCGTATAGGCATGCTTTTGCACCAAAGAAAAATAGCTGAATTTCTTAGAAAGAATTGGGAGCACCCAAAACGGGTATTATTTGTGTATATCAAGTCAATAAATAAATGATATTTCTGTGGTAAAATTAGGCAGCGTTAGGCCCTCGAGCCTAATGTTCAGACTTTTGGCTCAATGGTTAGAATGTTTGCCTTCCAAGCGAGAGTCCTTGGTTCAATTCCCGACCCGGCCACAACATTTCTTAATTTAAAGATGAAAATAGCTGAATTCAAATAATTAGCTGAAAAGAATTATGTCCGTCTCTATTCCATTTAAGCAGACCTACTTGAGGTTTTCCTTTTCAAACAATATAATTGAAAAAGAGAGGAAAAATGCACGGCCAGACTGGGGTTTGAACCCAGGATCTTCTGAACTCTAGACGGATGGCATGCTCAACCAATTGAGCTATCTGATCGATCCTTTCTAGATCCGCTACACAACATAATTTATGAAGCATTTATAGGTTTATTGAATATAGAGTCTGAATATGATTCTACACTGTATATTGTGGCTTTGTCTGCCTAGGCTGGTGTAGTGCGAAGGGTTCTGACTCTCTGACCCGCTAAATATTTGACGACAGGCGGGTGCGAGAGTCAGAATTTCCCCTTAGTTAAAAAGTGGAAATTTTACCGACCGTGCACAGGTCACTGTTTAAGCTGTGTTTTACAATATAAAACATTTTCGATCACATGTAAACTAGGTATCAATGGAAAGAACAGATATTTTTCTACTAACTTACACATTTAATCAAGTCACAGGAGATAGTAAACCATTGATACTTAATTTACATGTGATGGAAAATGTTTCATATTATAAAACACGGCTTAAAAGGCGACCCGTGCACGGGTAGGTAAAATTTCCACTTTTTAACTAAGGAGGAATTTTGACTCTCACACCCGCCAGCTGTCGTCCAAATATTTAGCGGGTCAGAGAGTCAGAACCCTTCGGACTAAGGCTGGTGCTGTTCTATTAAATGAAAATATACATTTTGTTTTGTATATTAGAACAAGCTTAGTCTGACCCAACTCAGGTCTGCAGTTTTAAGTCTGAATTAAAGTGTTCTAATTGATATTTCTACCGCAATGCCCTGTGTTATTCCACTCCCAGACCATTGTATAAACGGGCTGACTGTTGGATAAATATATGTTATATACCACTAAAGGAATATGACCTTCCGGTCTTTTGATTGGTTGAGAAGTCAAACTTTGACCGGAAATCATGTGGTTCAATGCAACGTGCTGATTGTTGACGTCGTCATCGATTGTTGACGTTGTCACAATTTCGCGGGAATATATACAAGATGATGTGTTTTCGCGCAAATATTATGCGGTTCACAAAAAACAACACTGCTCTTGCGACTTAATATTATTGTGGTAGAAACAATTCACACGACTCGTGGTTATTGGATATGAAATTTATTTCACTCTCGTTTTTTATTTTTTAAAAGTTACAAAAGACACTCGCTAAAGCTCATGTCTTTTGTAACATTTAAAAAATAATTAACTCGAGTGAAATAAATTCCATATCCAACAACCAATCGTTGTGTAACCTCTATATATCTGATCTGCAATATAATGTACAAGCAGAGGGATGAGTTACAATAAAAGTTTATTCTAAAAAATATGTGAGATATTCAATTATTGGCTTCAATACAATTATTTTCTTAAAGTTGAATTTTATTGCAGATATGTATAAAATGTTAACAAGTTTTAAATGGCGGGGAGTCTGTGTTTATATATACTCCTTAACATTTTATAAATACATTTTAATTGTAACATGTCCCTGTGACTGATAATTATAAGGGGTAGTTTTGTTGTAGTCCAGGAGTTAACAAAATAAAGGGAGATAACTTATATTGTTTAAATTTCAGGTCTTATTGGTGTCAACACTGGAAAGATTGTGGACTTTGACTTTAAAACAAGAAGCTGTAGTGTGTGCCAGTATCATCTGGGAAGGTCCGAGACAGTTTCAAAACATAGATGCAATGTTAATTGGACAGGTTTGTAGAGTTATAGTCAAAATTGTATATAGATTATATCTATAAAACTGACTTGTACCAGTACATTCACTCTTAGTTTACTCTTATCACCATGAGACTGTGTGAAAAACATTTTATTTTAATTCAACTATATACAGTTAAACCAGCTGTCTAAACCCAAAGTCACTGGGACCAAAACTATTAGTCTGTTGTTTAAACAATTGTCGGTTTGTAGAGGTATAAAGTACTGTATAAGTTCTTGGAGTACTTGGCCATATTAGACAGGAATTCTTATTACACAGCGGCCGGTTTAGTCAATGTGAAGTGGTAGGGTAAGGGTATTTGATTATTTTGCCTACTTTTGATCAATACCACATATTTTTTCATATTTTATTGTGTATCAAAGTAGAGAAAATAGAAATTCATAAATTATTTGCAACTCTATATAACATTATCACTTTCTACAGGTTTTATGATTGGACCAAGGCTTTGGAAGCAAGAGCATCTTCTGCTTGGATGCAAAAGAATGAAGGACACAGTTGGCTGAACAAGGTAAGTGTTGACTTCATAGATACCCTCAGTTTAGTGCAATTCCTCAAAAAAGTTGTCTCTGTATAATGTATATCTTAAATTTGTTGTACGATTTGTATTTATTTCTATACTGACTGATCATGACCTGAGCCAAATTTCATTTATAATTTTCTGATAAAATTTGTCTGAATTTTACACGATAAACACTTCATATTTTGTAAAGAGAAATGTCAAGGTCAATACTTCTCTTTAGGTAAGGGTCAAGATCTATATGAAGATTAAAGTTTAGTATTTACAAACATATCTTGGGTCAATATACATTTCTTAAGTACTCATATAGCTGTCTATTGTCAATTTTGGATATGTATATATGTGGAAATTTGGAAACTATATGTTGATAATATTTTTTTTCTCAGGTGAATGAAAATGCCCTGCTTTCTCCTGGAAGTGTAACTAAATCACATGGTGTTCAGAGGGACTGGATTAGGAATAACACCAGTGCTATGAAGTATACATTTTCTTAAAAACAAAAATGCATCTCAATAAAGGTAAACAATATGCAATTCAGATAAACTTGATCCAGGGATATTCTCCATGATATCCAAAGCAAAGCAACCTTAAAAGACTCTCATGGAAAAATGTTAATGCAATGATGTCATCAATAGCATAGGAGTTACGTCAGAAAAGATTTTGCTTTCACACTCAAATGAAAAGTATTTCTGCTGTTATTGTTCATATACTGGGTATTGAGTTTCAGTGCAAATATTACATAATTTTGAGAAAAAGAATACACTATATAACTGCATATTATAATTGAAAATGTTATAACGTAGGTCCGTGCCATTCAGTATTTCAAGGTTAAGGTTATACTAAAATTAATCATTTTTATATGAAAGGAAGTCTTCTTGTATTATTTGCAGATTCCGAAAAATAAATACTTTACGACTGATAATTGGATTTTTTCTTTGTGAATATTGCATTTTGTGTGGGAAGGGAGATAATTAGATTGAATTACCTCCCTTGTATACAAAGAAATGGGTCACAATATGATATTATGTGACAGAGGACACTTAAATGTATATATATATGTGCAAACTTTGAAAAAAAAACATTGATAAGAATTGTTTTGCTTGAAACACCCAGCTTCTCCTTTGAAGGTAATTTTCTTTCAATGTTCTGCTTAAGACTCATAAATCAGGGGAAACATTGACATATTTCTGACAAATTCAATGTTTACATGAATGTTATGTCCCCGTCATGAAATGGTAAGGGGGGGGGGGGGGGGGCATATAGTATATCCATGTCCGTCCCGTCCTGTCCCATGGTAATGTAACCAGCTTATTGAAATAACCACTGATCCGATTGTCATCAAACTTACATAATAATTAAGCATGTAGAACTAATTTCATATGAGGTAAGGGGGCATTTATGTCTAGCTGTCATTTCTAGTTATGAGGTTTGGTTTATTTTGTTTGAAGTCCTATTAACAGCCAGGTAGTTTAAGGAGGTTTTGGAGGTGGAGGAAAGCCAGAGTACCCCGAGTAAAACCCACCGACCTATGGTCAGTACCTGACAACTGCCTCTCGTTGGTTTCGAACTCGCAAGTTCCCAGGGTTGGAGGGCTAGTGGTAGAATGTCGGAACACCTTAACCACTCGACCACTGCGAGGACTAGTTAAACCCATCGGTACACATATATAGCACCACTGTGTCATGATAAACGGGATAAAACTGTTAGCAGTGTGGAAATGTTTGTGCTGTCAGTCTTTTGTTTAGCAATGTGACATTGAATGGTATCAAAAAAAAAGTGCATACAATGTACATCTGCGAAAAATTATTGGCAGTGAAATAAGCAAAAGCTTTCACACCACGAAGTATTTCACTTTTACACTACTTGCACAAAATCAAATATCTTAAGGGCCAAGTGAGCTTATGTGATGGTGCAGCGTCTGTCTTCCGTCCGTCCTGCGTCCGTCAATTTTTTCCTTTAAAAGACTTCTTCTAAAATACTGACAGGCCTAGTGACATGAAATGTGGCTGGTAGCTTTCTTGGAAGGAGCTGAACAAAGTTTGCGAAAAAAAATCACTTTGACCTAATTTCAAAGTCACAGGGGTCAAAAATGTGGAAACCTTCAAATAACTTCTTCTAAAATACCGTTAGGCATAGAGACCTCATATTTGACTGGTAGCTTCCTCGGATGAAGCTGAATAAAGTTTGCGTAAAGAAACGACCTTGACCCATATTCAATGCCACAGGGGTCAAATCTATTATAACCTTTAAACGACTCTTTCTAATAAATCAAATTTCCAAGAAATATGATATTTGGCTGAAAGATTCTTTGGATGAAGCCCGACAAAGTTTGCGAAAAGCAATAACCTTGACCTATATTCAAGGTCACAAGGGTCAAATCTGTTAAAACATTTAAATGACTTCTTTTGATTAACCAATAGACCTAGAGACATTATATATGGATTGTAGCTTCCTTAGATGAAGCATGACAAAGTTTGCGAAAAGAAATGACCGTGACCTATATTCAAGGTCACAGGGGTCAAATCTGTTAAAACATTTAAACAACTTTTTTGATTAACCAAAAGCACAAGAAGCATGATATTTGGCTGACAGGTTCCTTGTATGAAGCTCGACAAAGTTTGGGAAAAGTGACCTTGACTCATATTCGAGGTCACAGGGGTCAAATCTGCTAAAACCTTCAAACGACTTCTTCTGAAATACCAAAATCCCTAGAAGCATGATATTTGGCTGACAGGTTCCTTGTATGAAGCTCGACAAAGTTTGGGAAAAGTGACCTTGACTCATATTCGAGGTCACAGGGGTCAAATCTGCTAAAACCTTCAAACGACTTCTTCTGAATTACCAAAATCCCTAGAAGCATGATATTTGGCTGAAAGGTTCCTTGGATGAAGCCCGACAAGTTTTGGGAAAAGAAATGACCTTGACTCATATTCGAGGTCACAGGGGTCAAATCTGTTCAAAGCTTTGAGAAACTTGTTCTGATAAACCTAAATGCCTAGAGACATGATATTTGGCTGACAGGTTCCTTGGATGAAGCTTGACAAAGTTTGCGAAAGAAAATGACCTTGACCAATATTGAAGGTCACAGGAGTCAAATCTGTTCAAAGCTTTGAGAAACTTGTTCTGATAAACCTAAATGCCTAGAGACATGATATTTGGCTGGTAGCGTCTTGGGATGAAGCCAAACAAAATTTGAAAATAAATGATGTTGTCTTACAAGGTCACAGGGGTAAACTATGTTTAAATTTTAACATGTAGGTAATGTGAGGAACAAAAAGAGTCCAGTGACTCTGCGATTATGTTGCCTCATTTTAATGCCAACTCATGAACTTGTCTTTCAAGTTTAAACTTATTCACCCAGATGTCTACTTACTACACACAAACTTCGAAGCTGTTTTGTGCAAGTGTATTTTAAGGCGATACTAATTTATGTAGCTGATTGAACTGAAATGAAAATTTGTAAATTTCGGAATATTCAAAAAGTGTATGAAACAGATCTAGAGGGTTAAAATTGTTAACATTCCATTAACTGTTATGTTTTCTCAACAGATGAGATAACCGGACAAAAACATAACATGCTATCCCATCATTCCACTTCCAGTTTGAACTTGCGGATAAGCGTTTCTTGTATTAGTATTTAGTTTAGTTACCTTCAGATGATACGTTCATCATTCCAGTACACTGTAAGATTATGTTCGGTAAAGCTTGTAATAAGAATAATAATAATAATAATAATAATAACTAGAATTGCAATTGCGAGCAATAGCGGAAGTCACCCCTCCCCGCCAGCCGATCCCCCACAAACCCTTGTGAAACATTATAGTTGATTCCGTAATGCCATAATGAGCATACATAACAAATTTCAGTGAAATCGGACAATATCTAAATTTTGACCAATCAGAAGCCATTAAATGGCGGCCATTTTCTCCAAAGTGAAAAACGAAAGTACGATTGTGTTTGCAATGTCCTTTTACACATTGAAACCAAATTTGAAGGAAATCGGACAATATCTAAATGTTGACCAATCAGAGGCCATGAAGTGGCGGCCATTTTGTCGGATTTCAAAATCGAAGTTACGGTTGTGTTTAGTGTGTGCTGTTACCCGTTCATACCAAATTTGAGCGAAATCTGACTATATCTAAATTTTGACCAATCAGAAGCCATTAAATGGCGGCCATTTTGTTTGATTTCAAAACCGAAGTTACGGTTGTGTTTAGTGTGTGCTGTTACCCGTTCATACCAAATTTGAGCGAAATCTGACTATATCTAAATTTTGACCAATCAGAAGCCATTAAATGGCGGCCATTTTGTTTGATTTCAAAACCGAAGTTACCGTTGTGTTCGGTGTGTACTGTTACCCGTTCATACCAATTTTGAGCAAAATCGGACGATATCTGAAATCCAACCAATCAGAGACCGGGCATTGGCGGCCATTTTGAACAAATACTTTAGTTTTGACTTCGTTAAATTAACGGCCATCATACAATCATCATATAACACAAGTTTAATCGTAATCGGCCAAACAGGGAAAAAGTTATAGCGTCCCAAATATTCGTTAATTTTTTTTAAAAAGAGGCTGTGGCGGCCATCTTGGATGCGCAATCGACCCAAAAAAAGTGATTTGCACATCTAAATGTACCCATCAATAATCCTTCAAAGTTTCATTGGAGTGTGATTAGTCGTTTCAGAGATAAGTCGCGGACAAGAATGAGTGTAGGAATAATAATAATAAGAATAATAAGAATAACAAAGAAACGGAACAATAACAATAAGTCACCCCACTTCGTTGGGGGTGACTTAACTAGAATTGCAATTGCGAGCAATAGCGGAAGTCACCCCTCCCCGCAAGCCGATCTCCCACAATCCCTTGTGAAACATGATAGTTGATTCCGTAATGCCATAATGACCATACATAGCAAATTTGAGCGGAATCGGACAATATCTAAATTTTGACCAATCAGAAGCCATAAAATGGCAGCCATTTTGTCCGATTCCAAAACCGAAGGTACCGTTGCGTTCGGTGTGTCCTGTTACCCGTTCATACCAATTTTGAGCATAATCGGACAATATCTGAAATCCAACCAATCAGAGACCGGGCCTTGGCGGCCATTTTGAAAAAAAATATTAATTTTGACTTCGGTAAATTAACGGCCATCATACAATTGTCATATAACACAAGTTTAATCGTAATCGGCCAAACAGGAAAAAAGTTATAGCGTCACAAAGATTCATTGTTTTTTTTTAAAAAGAGGTTGTGGCAGCCATCTTGGATGCGCAATCGACAAAAAAAAGTTATTTGCACATCTACACGTACCCACCAATAATCCCTCAAAGTTTCATTGGAGTGTGATTAGTCGTTTCAGAGATAAGTCGCGGACAAGAATGAGTGTAGGAATAATAATAATAATAAGAATAATAACTAGAATTGCAATTGCGAGCAATAGCGGAAGTCACCCCTCCCCGCAAGCCGATCCCCCACAATCCCTTGTGAAACATGATAGTTGATTCCGTAATGCAATAATGACCATACATAGCGAATTTGAGCGGAATCGGACAATATCTGAATTTTGACCAATCAGAAGGCATAAAATGGCGGCCATTTTGTCTGATGTCAAAACCGATATTACGGTTTTGTTCGGTGTGTGCTGTTACCCGTTCCTACTGAATTTCAGCAAAATCAGACAATATCTAAATTTCAACCAATCAGAAGCCATAAAATGGCGGCCATTTTGTCTGATGTCAAAACCGATATTACGGTTGTGTTCGGTGTGTGCTGTTACCCGTACCTACTGAATTTCAGCAAAATCAGACAATATCTAAATTTCAACCAATCAGAAGCCATAAAATGGCGGCCATTTTGTCTGATGTCAAAACCGATATTACGGTTGTGTTCGGTGTGTCCTGTTACACGTTCACACAAAATTTAAGCGAAATCGTACGATATCTAAATTTCAACCAATCAGAAAGTAGGCGGTGGCAGCCATTTTGTAAGAAATAAATTGACTTTGACTTCACAGAAATGTTTGGCACAATGAAATCTTCATTTAAGTAAATTTTTATGGTAGTGTAAAGTGACAAATTAATGCGTGATTTAACGATATGTAAATGTCGACCAAACCGAGGCCATAAAATGGCGGCCATTTTGTCGATTTCAAATTCGAAGTTACCGTTGTGTTCGGTGTGTCCTGTTACCCGTTCATACCAATTTTGAGCAAAATCGGACGATATCTGAAATCCAACCAATCAGAGACCGGGCATTGGCGGCCATTTTGAAAAAAAAAATCAGTTTTGACTTCGCTAATTTAACGGCCATCATACAATCATCATGTAACACAAGTTTAATCGTAATCGGTCCAACAGGAAAAAAGTTATAGCGTCACAAATATTCGTTGTTTTTTTTTAAAAAGAGGCTGTGGCGGCCATCTTGGATGCGCAATCGACCAAAAAAAAGTACGTTGCACAACTACACGTACCCACCAATAATCCTTCAAAGTTTCATTGGAATGTGACTAGTCGTTTTAGATAAACACCGCGGACAAAAATGAGTGTAGGAATAATAATAATAAGAATAATAAGAATAACAAAGAAACGGAACAATAACAATAAGTCACCCCACTTCGTTAGGGGTGACTTAATAATAATAAGAATAACAAAGAAACGGAACAATAACAATAAGTCACCCCACTTCGTTTGGGGTGACTTAATAAGAATAACAAAGAAACGGAACAATAACAATAAGTGACTTAATAACAAAGAAACGGAACAATAACAATAAGTCACCCCACTTCGTTAGGGGTGACTTAATAATAAGAAACCGAGCAAAAACAATATGTCCCCCCACTTCGTTTGGGGGGACATAATAAATCTTTACTACAAGTTCTCGGGTCCCTGTGGTTCACCATAGATTCTCTTAATTAACTCAGATTTTATCTTGCATTTTGCTCTGTTGCAATCAAAATACCAGGCCACAATTATACAAGGTTTGTTTCATGGATAATTATTTTCTAGTAATTGGTATCTCCGGTTTGTATCAGTATATTAAAACGGTTAAGGTATGGGGTTAAGGGATATAGCAATTTTCTGGTTTCCCTCAACCAGAGAGGGGGGGGGGGGGAACTTGCTATATCCCTCAACCCCATACTTTAATTGTATACTAAATATATATGTACGGAATTGTTTCTTTTTTTATTAAACACGTCCTAATTCCGATTCCTCTTACCTCCAAATACCTAACCCATTTTGTGTCTGAAAACTTGAAAATATACTCCAAATTACTGTTGTAAATCGGTGTTACCTGAGCGAATGTGAAGTCTCCCGCTTTGGACGGGAGACTCCCGATTATTTATGACAGAAATCAAAATCTCCACTTTGAAATTAATGACCCGCGCGGGTCCCGCATTTTATTAAATTCTCCCGTTTCTCCCGCTTTGCGGTAACCCAAGCCATCCGCCATTACCCTGTGTATAAATTTGGAACTCTTCAAGCTTGAAACAACAAAAAACGCACAAGGGACAGTCAGACGCTTGTCGAGCATGCGTTAATGCAAGCGCTGAATTGACCGTGATTGAAATTGAGTACACTTCCGCGTCACTCGTTACCGATACCAGACTCGATGTTCGTGACAGTTTCTTTCGTGAATTCTACTCATAGTTTAATAGCTGAACAGAATTTGAGGTAATTAATCTATATGACACCTTCGTTCGTAGTCATTCTGAGAATAGTTATGGAAAGAGGCAGTACGAACGGGAGGAAACGAACCTTCCTGGACCACGCAATTTTTCAAGGGGGGACACACAAAAAAACAACGAAAATATTATCGTGTTTTAAGAAAGAATGACAGTCAATTTTCCCTGGATTATCCCTAGCGATCACACTAAAAGTTCTGCATATTGCAAGCCCTGCAATTCTCATTTTGGAGTAAATTTTGGTGGTAGAAACGATGTCACAAATCATGTAAAACTAAGACACTTGTCATGTAGTGATAAGTCTGTATAGTTGTCAGTAGTTTGGGGGGAAATGTTTGGAAACGTAGACCAGTTCTTTGGGAAAGCCATATTTCCATCCCTAGCAAAACTGTCAGAGATTGACTTATCTCAAACAGCAATAATAATTCTGAAATTGCATTAACATGCATATGATCAGGAAGATACAAACAGACAAAGTAAGGACTATATAGATAACAGCACTATCTGTGACACTTTGTCTTGTAAAATTAAAACCAGGACTGTAAATACTGGAATAACCAGCCTTCATAGTTTGCCTTGGAAACTTCAAGGATAGTCACTTGGGAATACAAAAAAACAACAACACTAGAGCCAGTTTCATTTACTGTTCAGTATAGTTTCATTCACTGTAATTACTCAACTGTTTTCACTTGTTATTAAACTGCATATATTAATCATAATATGTACATGGGTTGATGTTTTTTTGGTGACGAATGCACCGTGTTCAGAAAAATGTCGTCACGCGTAATCTCCAGTTTGAGAATAGTCAGCAAACTGGAGATCTCCAGTTTGCTAGCATTTGACCCTTGATAGGTATGTGTGACTCAAGGTCCAACCACCTGACCGTGAAATAAACACCTGTGAGCATTGCTGTCGTGAGCTTCATGACCACAACAAATGTGAACAATATTCTAAGATTTGATGAAAGAATTTACTAGTCGCTTCCTCCTATGGCCCCACCTCTCAGGCTCCAGGGGGTCAGACTCACCTTTATACACATTTCTATCTTTTAAGGATGTTTCAGACCAAACATGGAACAAATCCTTTCATTCCTACGGAAGTCGTATGATTTTAGAGAAGAATTTGATACATGACCCCTCTCCAGGAAAGGTATTAGCCTGGCAATTGGTCAGGGTTTTTTACCCGAGACCAATCAAACTGCTATCTTTATGCCTTCAGGTTTGCCAGGGCATATTCCAGGGGCGTAGCGAGCAAAGTTGAGTGTAACCCCCAGGTAATGAAATTGTATTTGTGTAAGATTTTGAAGATTCATCTTAAACTTCATGTATATCTGACTTTCTGCTACTTACAAGTAATACATTACTGTGAGGAAGTTCGGGATGGAGATCAGCAGCTGAAGGTGGGTCCAGTCTCGTACTAGGTAACCAAATAGGGCCAGGAAAATCAGGCCGATACCCCAAAAACAGTTAATGCCCACAGAGGGTAAGGCTCGGTGGGAGGCAGGGAATAACTCGGTCATCATCACATAGGTTGTAAGTGCTATAGGCTGTAACACAAAGACACACTCTGTACATCACTGATGTAGTAGTCAGCAGGGCCTTTACCAGACCACAAGAATCAACGACCTACTGGTCCCCTTCTGAAAACAATGAGGATGGAGAATCAGATTTACAAAGATTTAGGAGATGTAATCAGCTGCTACGGTAGTTTTGGGTAAAAATCGACCTAATCACAACAGAATATCAAAAACATTTATTGTTTTAAAGGTTTTCACTTAAAAACGGACCTAAAACTTTTAGCTACACTAACCTAATAAACCCTGCTCAACATTAAACAAGGAAATAGTTGTATGATATAAAATGTGCCCCTTTGTTGTTACTGATTTTCTATATATAGCAACCATAACTTTGGCCTTGACCTGTGAACCCTGAAAAACAATGATGTCCGATTTCCTTGTTATACTCATACTTGACCTTTGTAAAATTCTTGACAAAAAACGTGCAAAGAATGAAGTTGTTAAATGTTTCCATTTAATTGGGACGGGAAGGGAAGGACATGGGGAAATAACTATATTCACCTCTATTTAATGGTGGGGGGGGGGGGAGCAACATAACTTTGACTTGGGGGATCTAAACAGATGAAATCATCTTCCTTATGTTGATAGTTACCATGTTGAGAAGGGCAATGAAGAAGCGAAGGACAGTGAAGACAATGTAGCTATTGGAGAATGCTGTGGCCACACCAAAAACACCTTGTATCCACAACATAAACAGGATCAGCTTCTTACGACCAAACTTATCCGAGAGTGGAGTCAGCAGTATGGCTCCACATGTGTTCCCGACCATATAGATGGTGGTGGACAGATCTCCAAGGTAGCTGTCATCACAGACCAGGTCCCACTGTAACATAACACTATAATGTCAGCTGTCATCACAGACCAGGTCCCACTGTAACATAACACTATAATGTCAGCTGTCATCACAGACCAGGTCCCACTGTAACAAACACTATAATGTCAGCTGTCATCACAGACCAGGTCCCACTGTAACATAACACTATAATGTCAGCTGTCATCACAGACCAGGTCCCACTGTAACATAACACTATAATGTCAGCTGTCATCACAGACCAGGTCCCACTGTAACATAACACTATAATGTCAGCTGTCATCACAGACCAGGTCCCACTGTAACATAACACTATAATGTCAGCTGTCATCACAGGCAAGGTCCCACTGTAACATAACACTATAATGTCAGCTGTCATCACAGACCAGGTCCCACTGTAACATAACACTATAATGTCAGCTGTCATCACAGACCAGGTCCCACTGTAACATAACACTATAATGTCAGCTGTCATCACAGACAAGGTCCCACTGTAACATAACACTATAATGTCAGCTGTCATCACAGACAAGGTCCCACTGTAACATAACACTATAATGTCAGCTGTCATCACAGACCAGGTCCCACTGTAACATAACACTATAATGTCAGCTGTCATCACAGACAAGGTCCCACTGTAACATAACACTATAATGTCAGCTGTCATCACAGACCAGGTCCCACTGTAACATAACAACTCTATAATGTCAGCTGTCATCACAGACCAGGTCCCACTGTAACATAACACTATAATGTCAGCTGTCATCACAGACCAGGTCCCACTGTAACATAATACTATAATGTCAGCTGTCATCACAGACAAGGTCCCACTGTAACATAACACTATAATGTCAGCTGTCATCACAGACCAGGTCCCACTGTAACATAACACTATAATGTCAGCTGTCATCACAGACAAGGTCCCACTGTAACATAACACTATAATGTCAGCTGTCATCACAGACAAGGTCCCACTGTAACATAACACTATAATGTCAGCTGTCATCACAGACCAGGTCCCACTGTAACATAACACTATAATGTCAGCTGTCATCACAGACAAGGTCCCACTGTAACATAACACTATAATGTCAGCTGTCATCACAGACCAGGTCCCACTGTAACATAACAACTCTATAATGTCAGCTGTCATTTCAACAAATTTTATTCATTTTGATGGTACAGTGCACTCCTCTTTATATCATGTTGCATTTGTCTGACAAAAAAATGATATTAACAGGAATGTGACATTAAGAGAAACATGTTTTTTCACTAAATCTAGTGCATTTCCAATCTCCATAACTTAAAGAAAGATATTCAATGTACATAGATGTTTCAATATAGATAACATTATTTCAATTAAAAATCATTTTTGTGGTTATTTTTTATTTTCTATGCAACATTTTGTACAAGTTGAATCTGAAATCATTGGAAATAACATCATTTTCTGGATATTTTATGTTATTGGTTAAACAAACATGATATTAAAAGGACTTTACCTCAAAATACATGATATTAACGAAAACCATTTCATAGATTATATAGAGAGAAAAATGGTGGTTAGGAAAAACATGATATTAAGAGGAATGTGATATTAACAGGGGTGATATTAAGTGGAGTCCACTGTACAATGAATGGGATTAAACAACAGGCTAGGCCTATATATGCCAGCTCTGTAGTTCTGTAGTCTACATGGAAGGTAAATGTGATATGGGTATGTATACCTCTGTAATGAGGTAGAATCTGTGTGATATATACATATATTCAGTAAAACCCCAGTTACCCTAACCGGTTTACTGGAATACCCCTCATTCGTTGAACTGCTTGTGTGGTCCAGCCGAAGTTCACACATATTCAACCAATTTTGGATTACCCGAATACCATGTATTCCTTGAACTATTGATCAGGTTCCCCCCGAGTTTGAGTAAGTGGGGTTTTACTGTATTCTAGGGTTGGGTATTGCCAGAAATTTCATATTGCAATATATTGCGATATTTTACAAAATATTGCAATTTATATAATATAACGTTATATCGTGCAACCCTACTGTATTCCTTGAAATATTGATCAGGTCCCCACGATTTTGAGTAAGTGGGGTGTTACTGTACCTCTGTAAGGATGGTAGAGTCAAACTGATCCCCATACTGCCAGCCATCAGTACAACTCTGTGTTCGGTTACGGTCACTCCCGGGAACATACATAACACACTTGTCAGCTGTCCAAATCCCATCATCATCAACCTTTCCAGGGAGGGACACGTTGAGGGACGTGTTACTAGGAACCCTGCAGTGATGTCCAGGGTCAGCGGCCAGGAATATACTGGCTAGGACAGGCCACGCCCCCCTCATGTAAACAAAGGCTAGTGACACAAACACCAGCACCTGGTATCGTCCATAAGCCCCAAGCCTCTGCAGAATCGCATCTGCATTCATCTTGACAGCTGAACCTATTGAGTTGATAAGGAAAGAAAACACAATTTCATCTTTAATTTTTCAATATAATCTTATTATTTACATACAGTTTTCTTCTTTCAGTCTTCCGCCTAACTGAACCTGGTTAACGTCCTTTTACAGTAACTCCTACTGACTTGTTAGCTGGGGGTTTTCTTACCCCCAAAGCTGAAAACTAGGGGTATGACTATACTTTCTTCAGGTATGCTTACTACGATTATAATTTTGGAGAGTTTAATTTGTTTGAAAATCATTAAGCGCTTTATGAGTTACTGAAATTCACATTCCAAACCCATCAACAATGACCCAATTGATTACTTGACATGTATTTATGATGTTTTACCCTCAATTAAGTAATGACTATGAGACAGAGATGAAAATAGCCAATTGTGGAAAAAGGAGGAAAGCTCATATATGAAGGTGTTTTAATGGAAAATTTGAAGATTTAACATAAAGAGTAAAATTATCAAAAAGGAGGAATTTCTCGTTTTTTTTGGAGGATTTTCATCCCTGATGTGATAACCATATTCCAACTGATCTACACCCTTTAATATTTTCTTTAAATATTTTCAAGATTTGCGTCAGAAATCTTCAGTGATGTTTCCTTGTAGGTTTACATTTATAAGGCTGTCTGTTTGTTTTACAGGACAGCAGACTAAAGGAGGTTGTAAATTTTGAAGTAGTTTTGTTTGCTTTGCCATTTAAATTGTGTATTATATTCCCCGTCGTTTCATTTCGTCATTTCTACCTTCAGCTTATATCTCACCTTTTGTAACAATCATTTTGTTGACATGAATAAAAAAAAAGTTGTTTTGAGAATGCAAAACACATTAGGTTTTTGTGCCTGTAGGTCACTATAGGTGTCAAAATATGAACAAAATATTAAGAATATTTGTGATTTACACACATCTCTGTGTGTGTATGGGAAGTGCTTCATCTCTATGGAAGAAGGGACCGATGTGTGTGTGATGTGGTGTGTGTGTGTGGGGGGGGGGGGGGGGGGAGGGGGGAGGGGGGGATGCACACAGCACTCTCAGATTACTGCATTCAGCCTCTGCCCATCAATGCTTCAGAACCAGATTTAGTCAAATCCCCTACTGTCCTGACCAGTATGACAGTACCTTCAAACAGCTGAAGGAGGTCATTAGTACGTAGATGTAGATGTAGTATTTTAGTATTTAACAAAGTTGATTAAGTTCATTTCAATTCAATTTAAAATAGCACTCCATCCTACAATTTCAGAAATCTGTTGAACAGGCTAGGCTAAAAAATCGTGATATCATCCCTGAAAGTTCTGCTAATGATATTGTGCAGGAAAAGTTGATCACAAACACATGATATGGCTAACTAAACCCACAGGCATAAGAATAGAAACTAGACAGATACTTCAGTGACCTACCTTGGTTGGCTGTGGGATGTTCAACTGATGGGCTGGTGTCCACAACATGGTATCTGGCTGGGGACTCTCTGCCACTCACCTGATATGTGGTTGCCATGACCTATTAACAGGTAAAAAGAGTAAACATTTATTAGCAACCAGAAAATGTCACATTACATTGGGACAGGGAGTAAAGTATAAAATCATTCTCTGTAGTAATGGTGACACAAACCTGTTATATGTAAACAGTGACATTGTGTCAGTTCATGAACTAATATCAGGTCATGATAGCTATGTGTAGGCACATGTTTAATTCTGTCATTTTATAGCAAAACATTTGAAAGAAGGAAAATGCCCCGATACGACACATTTTCTCTTGCCTTTAATAATTTGTGAAAGTCTGAAGACAATTTCAAAAGGACAAAAGTGCTATAACTTATAGCCAACTATTACTTATAGCCAACTATTACTTATAGCCAACTAGCTGAATCCTGGTCTGAGATTTACTCCATACAGTTTAAGCCAGATACCAAGTCACAAGTCAATATCTCACAGCAGTGAAATAAGAGGTCAAAGGGTCCAGTATCACTCACCTGGATATTCATTTGTACCTTACACAATTAGGTATGGCAAAATATACTAGAAAAATATCTCGGGAACAAGACTCAAACACCAATCCTTACAACATATTGGTTAAAAGATTTGGCTATGAGGTAGGTAGATCTCAACTGTTTTTAATTGTGACTCAGAAAGTAACAAATCCCTAGGACTGTGGTTGTTTTGTCTCCAAAGGTGAAGCAGGCCGTGAGACCCTTCCTGGAAGAAAAATATATATGTGTGAATTTGTCTCTTTGTATACTCAGCAATTGTTTAATATGGTTAATATGGTTATGGTGTTACGAAATCTCAACTATTGCGACTTAAGAGACGTAGAAACTTGGTCCCTAGGGCTGTGGCAACACCCCATGGTCAATGCTAATCTAATATCATGACTTAAGTCCTCTGTCTCTATATACCCACCAATTGGATACAGTTTTGAGGCAGGGACCTCAACTAATTCTAGGTTATGCATTATTTTTGGTCCTATCACTAATACAAATTGTGCAATTCTTATACCCAGTCACCTTGGGATGCTTCTAACAAGATATAGTTGATATCCATTAATTGCTTGGTTCTAGAGGAGAAGTCACTTAAAGCAAAACAGCAATTTTTTTTAATAATGTTATTGAAGAAGTTGCTTCAGGATTTAGACTGTTTTTAAAACAGATATGTTACATCCATAGACGCTGTCCAACAGGCAGACAAACCAAGGCTGTCCATGAGGCAGACAAACCAAGGCTGTCCAACAGGCAGACAAACCAAGGCTGTCCAACAGGCAGACAAACCAAGGCTGTCCATAGGGCAGACAAACCAAGGCTGTCCATCAGGCAGACAAACCAAGGCTGTCCATGAGGCAGACAAACCAAGGCTGTCCAACAGGCAGACAAACCAAGGCTGTCCAACAGGCAGACAAACCAAGGCTGTCCAACAGGCAGACAAACCAAGGCTGTCCAACAGGCAGACAAACCAAGGCTGTCCAACAGGCAGACAAACCAAGGCTGTCCATGAGGCAGACAAACCAAGGCTGTCCATGACAGGCAGACAAACCAAGGCTGTCCATGAGACAGACAAACCAAGGCTGTCCATGACAGGCAGACAAACCAAGGCTGTCCATGACAGGCAGACAAACCAAGGCTGTCCATCAGGCAGACAAACCAAGGCTGTCCAACAGGCAGACAAACCAAGGCTGTCCATGACAGGCAGACAAACCAAGGCTGTCCATCAGGCAGACAAACCAAGGCTGTCCATCAGGCAGACAAACCAAGGCTGTCCATAGGGCAGACAAACCAAGGCTGTCCATAGGGCAGACAAACCAAGGCTGTCCATGAGGCAGACAAACCAAGGCTGTCCATGAGGCAGACAAACCAAGGCTGTTCATGAGGCGGACAAGCCAAGGCTGTCCATCAGGCAGACAAACAAAGTCTGTCTATCAGGCAGACAAGCCATGGCTGTCCTTCAAGCAGACAAGCTAAGGCTGCCCATGAGGCAGACAAGCCAAGGCTGTCCATGAGGCAGACAAGCCAAGGCTGTCCATGAGGCAGACAAACTAAGGCTGTCCATCAGGCAGACAAGCCAAGGCTGTCCATCAGACTGACAAGCCAAGGCTGTCCATCAGGCAGACAAGCCAAGGCTGTCCATGAGACAGACAAACCAAGGCTGTCCATGAGGCAGACAAACTGAGGCTGTCCATCAGGCAGACAAAATGAGGCTGTCCAAAAAATGCACCGCCAGAACTGCTGAGGGTTTAAACCAGGAAACTCTCTTGACTCTAAACGGACACTGAACAATTGAATGTCCCGGTTGCCAAAGATTGAGAATCCAGTTTCGTTACAACACATACGCGAAGCTCATCCTTCAACCAACAAAAAATTCATCCTGATTAAAAAGCACCCATAGAGAAGACAATATGAGTTTATCAGTGTGTACATTATGATAAGGTTATATCAATACACGACACCAGTGAGTGTACAACATATATAAGCCACTTACCTATACTTATCTTTAATTACTACATCCTGTTAACACTTACATGTTCATGTATATTATATGGTGGACATGTATAAAATTACATGCTTATGGCTAGAGAGACTTACACACCAGGTACACTTTCCTACACCAGCATACAACACATAACAAGAGGCCCAAGGGCCTTAACGGTCATCTAACTACCAATTGTGATACCAGTATGGAATTAGTTTAAACAATATTTTATTTCCATCAGTGTACATGTATATTACATATATAGAAATTATACAAATAGTGAGGATTGGAAAACAAGCTAATAGCTTATATAAATTCCTCTCCTCTAGGAATTAGTAATACAATCATGTAACAATATGCCACACAAATGTGGTTTTCAAGATGGTGATGATCATGGATTTCTTCGGAACAGTGCGAAAAATAACATTTGATCAGAATCATTTTAGGCAAGTTTCAGATCATGGAAAGTGTTAGATGTGGATGCAAAATGGGGGCTGTTGCAGCCATCTTGGATCTCTGACGGACTGGAGAAATAACAACATTTGGTTGGGACTATCTGGGGATCATTTTTCTATGAAAAGTTTTAAATGTGTATTCAAAATGGGGGCTGTGGCAGCCATCTTGGATGTCTGACGGACCCAATAAATAACATTTGGTTGGGACTATCTGAGGATAATTTTTGCAAGGTTCAGCTCAATGTCACTGGTAGAACTTGAGAAGTTCAAAATGACATATGTGGCGGCCATCTTAGATTTGTGACAATGGGCGAGTTCAATTGCCGACTATAGTTACTGTAGTCTACTAGAGTTCAACCGAACACACTTTAGTTATAATGTACTGCGCATGTGTACAGAAAGAAGGAGTTGAACTTGAGAAGAAGTTTAAAATGTGAAAAGTTTACGGACGGCAATTTTGTTTTTCAAGATGGCGAATCTGGCGGCCATCTTGGATTTTGGACCAACCCAAAATGTAACCACACTTGGTCAGGACCATCTCAGGATCATTTCAGCCAATTTTCAGCTTAATCCCAGTGGTAGAACTTGATAAGAAGTTGGAAACGTGTTTTTCAAGATTGCGGCTCTGGCAGCCATCTTGGATTTCGGACCGACCCAAAAAGTAACAATACTTGATCAGGACCATCTCAGAATCATGTCAGCCAAGTTTAAGCTTAATCACACAGGTAGAACTTGAGAACAAGTTTGAAATGTGTTTTTCAAGATGGCGGCTCTGAAGGCCATCTTGGATTTCCGACCAACCTGAAAAATAACAACACTTGGTCAGGACAATCTCAGAATCACTTCAGCCAAGTTTTAGCTTAATCCCACAGGTAGAACTTGAGAAGAAGTTGGAAATGTGTTTTTCAAGATTGCGGCCATGGTGGCCGTCTTGGATTTCGAACCGACCGAAAAGTAACAACTCATGGTCAGTACCTTCTCAGGATAATTTCAGCCAAGTTTCAGCTTAATCCCACAGGTGAAACTTGAGAGAAATTTGGAAATGTGTTTTTCAAGATGGCGGCTCTGGTGGCCATCTTGGATTTTGGACCAACCCAAAAAATAACAACACTTGGTCAGGACCATCTCAGGATCATTTCAGCTAAGTTTCATCTTAATCCCACTGGTAGAACTTGAGAAGAAGTTGAAAATGTGTTTTTCAAGATGGCGGCTCTGGCGGCCATCTTGGATTTCGG
This sequence comes from Mimachlamys varia, assembly GCA_947623455.1. Taxonomy (NCBI): domain Eukaryota; kingdom Metazoa; phylum Mollusca; class Bivalvia; order Pectinida; family Pectinidae; genus Mimachlamys; species Mimachlamys varia. Next base: position 10,699,388 of record OX392535.1, read on the forward strand.
ACCGACCCGAAAAATAACAACACTTGGTCAGGACTATCTCAGGATCATTTCAGCCAAGTTTCAGCTTAATCCCAGTGGTAGAACTTAAGAAGAAGTTTAAAATAGGTGTTGTTCAGGAAAACAGTGATTGCGCAATCATGTCACAAAATGGCCGCCATGGCACAAATGTCGAGAGTTTTTCGGACCCGAAAAATAACAACATTTTATGGGCTGCCCTTCCTGAACATCCCTACCAATTTTCAGCTCACAGGTACCAGTGGAACTGTAGAAGAAGTTTAATATGTGTTTTTCAAGATGTCGGCTATGGTGGCCATCTTGGATTTCGGACCGACCCAAAAAATAACAACACTTGGTCAGGACCATCTCAGGATCATTTCAGCTAAGTTTCATCTTAATCCCACTGGTAGAACTTGAGAAGAAGTTGAAAATGTGTTTTTCAAGATGGCGGCTCTGGCGGCCATCTTGGATTTCGGACCGACCCGAAAAATAACAACACTTGGTCAGGACTATCTCAGGATCATTTCAGCCAAGTTTCAGCTTAATCCCAGTGGTAGAACTTAAGAAGAAGTTTAAAATAGGTGTTGTTCAGGAAAACAGTGATTGCGCAATCATGTCACAAAATGGCCGCCATGGCACAAATGTCGAGAGTTTTTCGGACCCGAAAAATAACAACATTTTATGGGCTGCCCTTCCTGAACATCCCTACCAATTTTCAGCTCACAGGTACCAGTGGAACTGTAGAAGAAGTTTAATATGTGTTTTTCAAGATGTCGGCTATGGTGGCCATCTTGGATTTCGGACCGACCCGAAAAATAACAACACTTGGTCAGGACCATCTCAGGATCATTTCAGCTAAGTTTCATCTTAATCCCACCGGTAGAACTTGAGAAGAAGTTGAAAATGTGTTTTTCAAGATGGCGGCTCTGGCGGCCATCTTGGATTTCGGACCGACCCGAAAAATAACAACACTTGGTCAGGACTATCTCAGGATCATTTCAGCCAAGTTTCAGCTTAATCCCAGTGGTAGAACTTAAGAAGAAGTTTAAAATAGGTGTTGTTCAGGAAAACAGTGATTGCGCAATCATGTCACAAAATGGCCGCCATGGCACAAATGTCGAGAGTTTTTCGGACCCGAAAAATAACAACATTTTATGGGCTGCCCTTCCTGAACATCCCTACCAATTTTCAGCTCACAGGTACCAGTGGAACTGTAGAAGAAGTTTAATATGTGTTTTTCAAGATGTCGGCTATGGCGGCCATCTTGGATTTCGGACCGACCCGAAAAATAACAACACTTGGTCAGGACCATCTCAGGATCATTTCAGCTAAGTTTCATCTTAATCCCACTGGCAGAACTTGAGAAGAAGTTGAAAATGTGTTTTTCAAGATGGCGGCTCTGGCGGCCATCTTGGATTTCGGACCGACCCGAAAAATAACAACACTTGGTCAGGACCATCTCAGGATCATTTCAGCTAAGTTTCAGCTTATTCCCATTGGTAGAACTTGAGAAGAAGTTTGAAATGTGAAAAGTTTACGGACGGCGGACGGCGGACGGCGCACGGCGGACGGCGCACGGCGCACGGCGGACGGCGCACGGCGGACGACGACGGACGAAGCACGGTAACTATAGGTCATCTTGACCCTTTGGGTCAGATGACCTAAAAATCATTGACATGCTCAATTCAAATATAAATACATGGGTCATTAATTTAGAGTCACTGAACCCATTCTGCTGGGACTCTGTCTGCACTAGATTTGCTGAAATAAAGTTAAGCTTAATAATCAGTCAAGTTTGAAAGGTTAAAATGTGGGAAAAGATCTCTGAACATGATTTAAATAGTGATAAATGTAAGGGACATTAACTCTTCTAAATATACTGTAAAAGCCAATATTTTGGCGCGTGGAATTTTTCGCTTAGTCAGCCTCCAAACTGTTTGCGATGTGGAAATTTCCGCGCTGTCAGTCATGCTGTTTTGCAGTGTACTCATAATACTACTATACAATGAAGAGTTTTAGTGGTGTTAATATGTTTGGGTGTGGTTATATTTGCAGAGATTTAATGCCAGCTAAATAAGCGAAAATATTCACTTTTATCAAACTAATGTTCAGGAAAACGTAACATAATGGTCATGATGAATAAATGCACAATATTTATAAAGTTTGAGGACCGGACAGGGCATGTTTTAGTAAAAAAAATGTCTTCCTTTGTCATTTGTGTTTCCGTGTTATTTACAGTGAGTATATGTATGTATTCAATTTCTATGAAGTATAATCAAGATTTTCAGGACTCGTAGATGTCCATGATGCCTGCATAAATGGACAAAAAACGTGACTATACATTTATAAAGCAGTGATTGCTATATATATTACTAGGGGGACACGCACCCTAATACAACGTACCCCTAGTACGTTGTAGTAGGGTGAGTATCCCCCTAATAGTATATATAATATAGCAACCCTACCACAATATACTAGGGAGACACTCACCTTACTACAATGTACTAGGGGGACCCTCACCCTGCTACAATGCACTAGGGGGACACTCACCCTATTTCAATGTACTAGGGGGACCCTCACCCTGCTACAATGTACTAGGGGGACACTCACCCTATTTCAATGTACTAGGGAGACACTCACCCTACTACAATGTACTAGGGGCACATTCACCCTACTACAATGTACTAGGGGCACATTCACCCTACTACAATGTACTAGGGGCACAATCACCCTACTACAATGTACTAGGGGGCACTCACCTTACTACAATGTACTACTAGGGAGACACTCACCCTACTACAATGTACTAGGGAGACACTCACCCTACTACAATGTACTAGGGGCACACTCACCCTACTACAATGTACTAGGGGGCACTCACCTTACTACAATGTACTAGGGGCACACTCACCCTACTTCAATGTACTAGGGGCACACTCACCCTACTACAATGTACAAGGGGGACCATTACCCTACTACAATGTACTAGGGGCACACTCACCCTACTACAATGTACTAGGGGGACACTCACCCAACTACAATGTACTAGGGGGACCATTACCCTACTACAATGTACTAGGGGCACAATCACCCTACTACAATGTACTAGGGGCACACTTACCCTACTACGATGTACTAGGGGCACACTCACCCTACTACAATGTACTAGTGGCACACTCACCCTACTACAATGTACTAGGGGCACACTCACCCTACTACAATGTACTAGGGGCACACTCACCCTACAACAATGTACTAGGGGCACATTCACCTTACTACAATGTACTAGGGGCACATTCACCCTACTACAATGTACTAGGGGGCACTCACCCTACTACAATGTACTAGGGGGCACTCACCCTACTACAATGTACTAGGGGCACACTCACCCTACCACAATGTACTAGGGGGCACTCACCCTACTACAATGTACTAGGGGCACATTCACCTTACTACAATGTACTAGGGGCACATTCACCCTACTACAATGTACTAGGGGGCACTCACCCTACTACAATGTACTAGGGGCACACTCACCCTACCACAATGTACTAGGGGCACATTCACCTTACTACAATGTACTAGGGGCACACTCACCCTACTACAATGTACTAGGGGGACCATTACCCTACTACAATGTACTAGGGGCACACTCACCCTACTACAATGTACTAGGGGCACACTCACCCTACTACAATGTACTAGGGGGACCATTACCCTACTACAATGTACTAGGGGGGCACTCACCCTACTACAATGTACTAGGGGCACACTCACCCTACTACAATGTACTAGGGGCACACTCACCCTACTACAAGGTACTATAGGGGCACACTCACCCTACTACAATGTACTAGGGGGACCCTCACCCTGCTACAATGTACTAGGGGGACACTCACCCTATTTCAATGTACTATGGGGACACTCACCCTGCTACAATGTACTAGGGGCACATTCACCCTACTACAATGTATAAGGGGCACTCACCCTACTACAATGTACTAGGGGGTCACTCACCCTACTACAATGTACTAGGGGCACACTCACCCTACTACAATGTACTAGGGGCACACTCACCCGACTACAAGGTACTAGGGGGACCCTCACCCTGCTACAATGTACTAGGGGCACACTCACCCTACTACAAGGCACTATAGGGGCACACTCACCCTACTACAATGTACTAGGGGGACCCTCATCCTGCTACAATGTACTAGGGGCACACTCACCCTATTTCAATGTACTAGGGGGACCCTCACCCTGCTACAATGTACTAGGGGGACACTCACCCTACCACAATGTACTAGGGGGACACTCACCCTATTTCAATGTACTAGGGAGACACTCACCCTACCACAATGTACTAGGGGCACACTCACCCTACTACAAGGTACTATAGGGGCACACTCACCCTACTACAAGGCACTATAGGGGCACACTCACCCTACTACAATGTACTAGGGGGACACTCACCCAACTACAATGTACTAGGGGGACCATTACCCTACTACAATGTACTAGGGGCACAATCACCCTACTACAATGTACTAGGGGCACACTCACCCTACTACGATGTACTAGGGGCACACTCACCCTACTACAATGTACTAGTGGCACACTCACCCTACTACAATGTACTAGGGGCACACTCACCCTACTACAATGTACTAGGGGGCACTCACCTTACTACAATGTACTAGGGGCACACTCACCCTACTTCAATGTACTAGGGGCACACTCACCCTACTACAATGTACAAGGGGGACCATTACCCTACTACAATGTACTAGGGGCACACTCACCCTACTACAATGTACTAGGGGGACACTCACCCAACTACAATGTACTAGGGGGACCATTACCCTACTACAATGTACTAGGGGCACAATCACCCTACTACAATGTACTAGGGGCACACTCACCCTACTACGATGTACTAGGGGCACACTCACCCTACTACAATGTACTAGTGGCACACTCACCCTACTACAATGTACTAGGGGCACACTCACCCTACTACAATGTACTAGGGGCACACTCACCCTACTACAATGTACTAGGGGCACACTCACCCTACAACAATGTACTAGGGGCACACTCACCCTACCACAATGTACTAGGGGCACATTCACCTTACTACAATGTACTAGGGGCACACTCACCCTACTACAATGTACTAGGGGGACCATTACCCTACTACAATGTACTAGGGGCACACTCACCCTACTACAATGTACTAGGGGCACACTCACCCTACTACAATGTACTAGGGGGACCATTACCCTACTACAATGTACTAGGGGGGCACTCACCCTACTACAATGTACTAGGGGCACACTCACCCTACTACAATGTACTAGGGGCACACTCACCCTACTACAAGGTACTATAGGGGCACACTCACCCTACTACAATGTACTAGGGGGACCCTCACCCTGCTACAATGTACTAGGGGGACACTCACCCTATTTCAATGTACTATGGGGACACTCACCCTGCTACAATGTACTAGGGGCACATTCACCCTACTACAATGTACAAGGGGCACTCACCCTACTACAATGTACTAGGGGGTCACTCACCCTACTACAATGTACTAGGGGCACACTCACCCTACTACAATGTACTAGGGGCACACTCACCCGACTACAAGGTACTAGGGGGACCCTCACCCTGCTACAATGTACTAGGGGGTCACTCACCCTACTACAAGGCACTATAGGGGCACACTCACCCTACTACAATGTACTAGGGGGACCCTCATCCTGCTACAATGTACTAGGGGCACACTCACCCTATTTCAATGTACTAGGGGGACCCTCACCCTGCTACAATGTACTAGGGGGACACTCACCCTACCACAATGTACTAGGGGGACACTCACCCTACCACAATGTACTAGGGGCACACTCACCCTACTACAAGGTACTATAGGAGCACACTCAACCTACTACAATGTACTAGGGGGACCCTCACCCTGCTACAATGTACTAGGGCGACACTCACCCTATTTCAATGTACTATGGGGACACTCACCCTATTTCAATGTACTAGGGAGACACTCACCCTACCACAATGTACTAGGGGGACACTCACCCTACCACAATGTACTAGGGCGACACTCACCCTATTTCAATGTACTATGGGGACACTCACCCTATTTCAATGTACTAGGGGGACCCTCACCCTACCACAATGTACTAGGGGCACACTCACCCTACCACAATGTACTAGGGGCACACTCACCCTACTACAAGGTACTATAGGGGCACACTCACCCTACTACAATGTACTAGGTGGACCCTCACCCTGCTACAATGTACTAGGGGGACACTCACCCTATTTCAATGTACTAGGGAGACACTCACCCTATTTCAATGTACTAGGGAGACACTCACCCTACCACAATGTACTAGGTGGACCCTCACCCTGCTACAATGTACTAGGGAGACACTCATCCTATTTCAATGTACTAGGGAGACACTCACCCTATTTCAATGTACTAGGGAGACACTCACCCTACCACAATGTACTAGGGGGACACTCACCCTACCACAATGTACTAGGGGCACACTCACCCTACTACAATGTACTAGGGGCACACTCACCCTATATCAATGTACTATGGGGACACTCACCCTATTTCAATGTACTAGGGAGACACTCACCCTACCACAATGTACTAGGGAGACACTCACCCTATATCAATGTACTATGGGGACACTCACCCTATTTCAATGTACTAGGGAGACACTCACCCTACCACAATGTACTGAGGGGGACACTCACCCTACTACAATGTACTAGGGGCACACTCACCCTACTACAATGTACTAGGGGCACACTCACCCTACCACAATGTACTAGGGCGACACTCACCCTATTTCAATGTACTATGGGGACACTCACCCTATTTCAATGTACTAGGGAGACACTCACCCTACCACAATGTACTAGGGGCACACTCACCCTACCACAATGTACTAGGGCGACACTCACCCTATTTCAATGTACTATGGGGACACTCACCCTATTTCAATGTACTAGGGAGACACTCACCCTACCACAATGTACTAGGGGCACACTCACCCTACTACAAGGTACTATAGGGGCACACTCACCCTACTACAATGTACTAGGTGGACCCTCACCCTGCTACAATGTACTAGGGGGACACTCACCCTATTTCAATGTACTAGGGAGACACTCACCCTACCACAATGTACTAGGGGCACACTCACCCTACTACAATGTACTTGGGGCACATTCACCCTACTACAATGTACTAGGGGGACCCTCACCCAGCTAAAATGTACTAGGGGGACACTCACCCTATTTCAATGTACTAGGGAGACACTCACCCTACTACAATGTACTAGGGGCACATTCACCCTACTACAATGTACTTCGGGCACATTCACCCTACTACAATGTACTAGGGGCACACTCACCCTACCACAATGTACTAGGGGCACACTCACCCTACTACAATGTACTAGGGGGCACTCACCCTATTTCAATGTACTAGGGGCACAATCACCCTACTACAATGTACTAGTGGCACACTCACCCTACTACAATGTACTAGGGGCACACTCACCCTACTACAATGTACTAGTGGCACACTCATCCTACTACAATGTACTAGTGGCACACTCACCCTACTACAATGTACTAGGGGCACACTCACCCTACTACAAAGTACTAGGGGGACACTCACCCTACTACAATGTACTAGGGGGTCACTCACCCTACTACAATGTACTAGGGGCACACTCACCTTACAACAATGTACTAGGGGGACACTCACCCTACTACAATGTACTAGGGGCACACTCACCCTACAACAATGTACTAGGGGGACACTCACCCTACTACAATGTACTAGGGGCACAATCACCCTACTACAATGTACTAGGGGCACACTCACCCTACTACAATGTACTAGGGGGACCATTACCCTACTACAATGTACTAGGGGGACACTCACCTTACTACAATGTACTAGGGGGACACTCAACCTACTACAATGTACTAGGGGGACACTCACCCTACTACAATGTACTAGGGGCACACTCACCCTACTACAATGTACTAGTGGCACACTCACCCTACTACAATGTACTAGGGGCACACTCACCCTACTACAATGTACTAGGGGGACACTCACCCTACTACAATGTACTAGGGGCACACTCACCTTACAACAATGTACTAGGGGCACACTCACCTTAAAAACAATGCACTAGGGGCACACTCACCCTACTAAAATGTACTAGCTATTACCTGGGGGACACTCAACCACTGACAGGCACATGATCCACACGGGCATATGTACATTTACTTAGTATGTTGTCATGTGGTATGCAACTTTGTTGCTGCTTGTAGACAAGTATAAATGACTTTTAATTATCAAGTAGTTAATTCAAAGTGTAGAGAAGTACTTTCTGGGAAATGCTACGGACACTGATTGCTCCTAAACTGTTTTGCTACTTGCATTGTTTAAACTGTCCGAGGGTCGAGAACATTTTCCGTTTTACAATCTCTCTGTTAACAATGTGAGGTTTTAGTGTCTATACTTCATCACAATGTTAATGTAGCTACAATCTCACTTCCTGGTAGTACGTTACTACATTAGCCGAGCCATGGAACAGATGATTTTAATCATACTGGATTCAGTCATTTTCCCAGGAATCAAGTTTATTTTAGACCAATTATTTAGTAAATGATCATTCAAGCTTATATATCACTTGAATCTTCCTACAACAGCTTTTGTGCTGACAGTTTTTTTTACAAGTGTAATGTGTAGTACAGTACTAGAAGTATTTTCATGCTCTTTAACAAATTCTTAATAATAATAATAATAATAAAAAAAAAAAAAATAATAAAATCTTTTATTTAACCAGGGTGACATATTTAGACAAAGTCTAGTTTACAATATGGCCCTTGTTCAATTTGAAAACCCCCTTGTTCATTTTGAAAACCACTTACCAACAGTGTAGATATATATATATGTATATTGATAAAGAATAAAAATCAATTACCTATCATGTATAAACCACAATTTCAATATATATTTTATATCCTTTATACTTTAATTTTATTGCATCAGTGAACAGCTAGGGTGGTATCTTAAACAGACTCATGAATGTTTATTCAAATCATTAATAGTTTTACTTTAAACCTACATGAAGTAGAAACTGTACATTTATGCGAATTTGTTACCTGCTTCGCTATTAACTATAACAATGTCTAACTCGGATGTAAAACCCTGAATTTAATACAAATAAGACATCATAAATAGCCACTGAATACATACTGATAATTTAAGTATTCACAAAGCAATGCTATGATTATAAACCAATCAGCATACATGTTATAACACTGACCCTGATTGGCTGATATTGCACAAGATTCTTAGCAACATTTAAGAAATCAGTTTGGAGTCCAGGAAAAAACAACTCAGTTTGAAGATGAATTTCCAGTTACCGTGAAAACAGGAAGGCCTTCGAGAAGTCTACTCAGGGAAGCCTTAATGGTAGCTGATTCATACAAGCCAACACTCCCTATTGTTATTTATGCATAAGAAGAAGCTAATCTCCAGTGCTGAAATTGTTTACGTCTACAAGTTAAAATATGTGATATGTAATAAATAACTATGCTGTTGTCAACATAATGATGTTTGGGTGTAAATAAGATTTAGAAAGCTTTACAAATTAAGTACTTTTTTTCTGAAAATGGAAGAATTTGTGAAATCATAGTAACTTGTAATTTTACAAGATCAAGTATAATCAAGTTAAATTAAAATGCTACTGAAAACGACTTAGCACTTGACTATGTACAAGGTAGAAAAAGAAAAAAAATCTTACAAACTCAACAAAAATATTGTTTATTTTAGTAATAAGTATGACCATAAAATTCTTCAGGACAAATGGTAATTTAGATAGGTCTAGATGAATAAATTTACTGCAGGTCTATTTAAAGAATCACCAATTTCATAGACAAATCTAGTTGTCAATGATTAGCATAAAAGTATATCTTGTGATATGTATGATTAAAATATAGAACAAAGGAAACAAGAGGCCCAATAGACCTGCACTGCTGCAGCACTCACATGGTATTAATATCTAACGTTATCTTAAGTGGTAAATTGTACTAAAATGTTGGACTGCAAGTCATTCAAAAGGTTATGTTAAAATACTTAAACTATTTGACCCATGGACCTTTGAAAGTATGTCAAGGTCATTTTTAGTTGTACACATTGTTTGTACCAGCCAAACATAATGCCTTTGGGACGTTTCAGTAGGAATTGTTTGAAAGTTTGCATATTTTTGACTCCAACACTATGTCAAAGACATTTTTCTGCAAAAACTTTGTTTGGCTTATTCCATTGAAGTTGTGAGCCAATCATCAGTTCTCCTGGAAATGTGGTATTAAGGACATCATTTGAAGGTTTGGACATATATTTGACCCTTACAGCTAAACATCATGCATGTTTTTAAGCTTTACAGCATTTCAGATATTGTCAATTGAGGCTTTCGACATTTTTGACCTCTTTGACCTTGACAGCAGTTTTTGTTTTCAGTAGCTTCATTGGGCTCCTTCCATTCGGGACGCCATACCGCAGCCAAATATGATGTCTCTACATAGGCCTTGCAGTATATTTGACACTGGTGACCTTAAAATTAGGTCAAGGTCATTTTCATTACAAACTCTGTCCTACCAGCCAATTTTCAATTCAATCATGTCTCTAGAGGCCATTCAATATTTTCAAGTTTTAATATTTCTGACCCCTGTGACCCTGAAAGTAGTGGCAAGGAATTTCAAGAAAATTCATTGAAAAACTATGTCATAAAAATTCATTGAAACTTTGTCAAAATGCATGAAATATACAATAACTAGAAATGTCTGTGAGACATAAATGCCCCCTTCCTCCATATGAAATCAGTTCTTTATGCTTATTATGTATGCAAAGTTTGATGACAATGGGATCAGTATAGTTATTTAAATAAGCTGGTTACATTACATGGGACGGGATGGAGAGGACGGACATGGGTAACACTATGCCCACCCCCCATTTCATGGTGGTGGTGGGGGGGGGGCATACAAATATTTCAGTCTGTGACTTTAACATATTATTTACTAGTCATGTACATAGGACTAGTGGCTGTCGTCGCACTGTACGTTGGGATCTGGAGATTAGTGCCGACCACAGTTTAGGTGGGATGGGTCCAGTCTGTGAGTCATCAGTGTTTTTGCATCTGCCTGAATCTGATGACAACTGGATTGATAGCTAGGTTACAACTGTACAGGGCCAGGATTATACTATTTAAATTTAGATACAGATAGTAACATGAGTAAGGTAGTTAAGCTGGAAGGAGACACAGCTGGGCTGGAGGTTTAGTTTGGGGGATCTAATTGAACGACCTGCATGCATAGAGAGTTCATACAGTGTCTAAGATTGAATTTTAATGAAGTCATTTATTTAACAAATTTATTGAAAACGATTATTACATTGAAAGTACATAATTAGTTATTCAATAAATACTTTTTTAAGGTGGGTCAACAAACAATTGATTTCAATGTGTCTTTAAATTAGGCCTTTGCTTAACACAGAAACAAGATATTTATAATTATCTCAGGCACATGAATACTTTTGATATTCAAGGTTGTCAGATTTCAATAAATTCTTCACCAAAACAATGATAATGTTTTTCCTACCAACCTACCCAGGTATTTCTTTTTTGGAGCCGAAACAGAAACACACATATAGTTTATTTTGGCCTTAAAGAAAATTCCCTTTAGCTCAAAGCTAGAAGACAACCATAATCATACACAGTAAAATCCCACTTACTCGAACTTGTGTGGACCTGATCAATAGTTTGAGGAATACATGGTATTCGAGTAATCCGAGGTTAACTGAAAACCGGTATACGAACTTGGGTGGGACCAAAGGAACTGTTCAACGAATGAGGGGTATTCAAGTAAACTGGGTTCGATTAAGATGGGTTTTACTGTATGTACAATTAAAATTTTTCACCCTACTACTTTTTCAAATGTGCCATAAAAAGACTTAAAAGTATTATATAATAATTATATGGTTTAAAAAGTGTCTCTACTCACAATTATTTCACAGACCTCTTCAAGTGGATGGCTTGTCAAGTCACTTTATCACCAGCAGAATGAAACGCCTACTGCCTTGTTTATCCTTATAGCAATGCCAGAGATTCCTGGAAAAGTACATTTTGCTGACCTTCTTATGCAAGTGGGAAAACCCTTTTACAATAACCATGCAAAAGTTGATGTTAAGTTTGTATATGATGCAAGAATCCAGTATGATTGCTGAATGTAAATGAATCATGCCTACTTTCTAATTAAGAAAATCGAGTTATGTAACACTCCTCATGGTGCTGTTGTTAAATATTTCACCTAGTAAATGTCTGTCCCTATCAGTGCCTCCACCCCCCATCACCTTGCCAATAATTGGACATGCCATACATATCTACTTGATGTATAGCATGTAATGTTAGAATCTGTTGAAGAGTTGAACCATCTTGAGCCAGTTCGATCAAATATGGTCCAAGCTTTCCCAATCATTATACTGTGGTAAGGTATATATATAGTTTAACTTAAAACCATATCTAAATCTATTGGATTGAAATTTACAGTTGAATCATTTAACAACACTCTCCCTCCGCCATGTTACTTTTAAGAGTAGCTAGATCAAGAGAAGTTTTTTTTGTATTCTTTTTATATTTTGAGTATTTTATATTTTTCAAACAAGACGCAGATGCCTGTGCAAGATACATTTAATTATACAAAGTACATGAGAAATTGTTTTGGAGCTCTATTTATGGACCTAAACTAAGGGCGTTTTAAAGTAATTTTACATGTTTGGGTGATAACCATCATTTGAGGCGGAATGTTTCAATGAAAGTTACTCTGAAACCTCCAAATTAAAGCTTTAACACCTAATTATATAGCTGGAAACATTCGCATGTACAGAATGAGTGAGGGGTTCCAATTTGGCCATCTGACCACAATTCATTGCACAAAATTCTCCCGGGAGTGCATAAGGACTTGAATAAATGTTCCTATCTGATCTATGGCAGATATATTGTACATTTTTGCATGAAATTGTTCAACAATATTTATTCTAATGATTACTTTTATTATTTGACACAGTTTTCAGGTTTGCTGTATTAACATTTTGTAAATGTTGGTACTTTCCCCTATTCATGAAGGGTTGTAACTGTTGACACTAATTTGAATGGGGTTACTGCAGCTGAATTAATACTACCTATATGAAATAGCGACCAGAAGATAGATCATTTGCCAAATATCTAAATATATGTTTTCCTTTGGTAGTACCTGTAAAAGGAGGGAGTCAGATTGGGTTGTATATATAATACAGAAACTGTGTTAAATGCGTTTACTGTCTATGTAACTCAGCTGGGAGACCAACTAGGTTTGATTCCTAGTAGGGACACTTGACAGGAATATTTTTACACTGGAGTCCAACTAAATCCCACATTAGTGGTATTGATTCTCAGGTTGAGATTTAGGGTATCTCAAGTGAAACTGGGGGCTGGGTGGGGGAGTGGAAAAGCACTGGGGTGGATCAGTGTGCCGTGGCTTCTACTTCTACCAAATAATCGACCTACTTCATCGTGTTGAATGAAGGTTGTGTCGATATAGTGTGAGAGGATGTGCAATGCAATTTGGAAGTTAATTATTTAAGGATTGAAGGTTTGATTTGAATATATTCAGTGTGTCAGAGGATACTAAGTCAGGGGGTAATTTATTCCATTCTGGCACAGTTCTTGGGGGGGAAAAAGGTATTGTTTATAAATACAGTCTCTATCACTCAGCTGTCTGAGCATATGCTTCTTCAGCCCAGATGGTAGAACAAGTGTTTTTTCCCTGTTCTATTACTGTATTAATTTTATATAGCAGAATTAATTATGTTCTATTAGCACAATCAGCGATAAATCTAAGGCCAATTGTATTGCCAGTCTGTTTTGGGGTAGATTTCCCCTCAAGCATTTGATACAAAAAAGTTCCAGGGGTTAAAAATGAACCCCTTTTTGAATCAAAACTTTCATATCTAATTAACTTAAGGTCTGACTCATGAAATTTTGTGAGAATTCTTTTCTTTTTAAATATACACAAACTATTAATGTGGTTTTGATGCGTGAAATTTCCCTTCTCGCTTTTATTTACAAATGATGTCCAGAAGCCAATGTTATTATAACATTATGAACATTTCGCCTGCTGCTTACAACTGTGGCCGCTGAAGGAAATTAAAGCTTAGAACAAGTGAAGGAAAACCCATATCTAGGACTTATGATCAGTGACAATCTTAAGTGGTCAACGCACATAAATACAAGAGATCCCAGAGGGATCTTGGCGCCCACCATCAAATGATCTAAGTTTGTTTTTTGAAAGATGGTTCTTTTCTCTTCTTTCGATTGTCTCTTAGGTGTTGATTAAGTGTGAGCAGAGACTCTGGTGGGACACAGATGCATTTTTTTGGTTTTTTTTGTGAATTACATTGTCGTTTCCTTATTCTTAGCATAGCTAGGCACCAGGAGGAACCTACATATGAAATTTGTGAAAGTTCCCTTCAGTATATTCTCAGAAATAGGGATAACAAACTTCAATTGTCAAAATCCAAGATGGCTGCCTGTCGGCCATCTTGTTTTCCGATCTGCCCAAAAATGGAATATGCACAACTAGGGACCAAGGTGAACCAACAAATGAAATTTGAGAAAGATACCTTCAGTACTTTCTTAGAAATAGCGATAACAAACTTCAATTGTCAAAATCCAAGATGGCTGCCTGTCGGCCATATTGTTTTCTGATCTGTCCCAAAATGGAATATACACAACTAGGGACCAAGGTGAACCAACACATGAAATTTGAGAAAGATACCTTCAGTAATTTCTGAGAAATAGCCATAACGAACTTCAATTGTCAAAATCCGAGATGGCTGCCTGTCGGCCATGTTGTTTTTGGATTGGTCCCAAAATGCAATATGCATAACTACACACCAAGGGGAACCTACACATGAAATTTGAGAAAGATCCATTCAGTACATTCTCAGAAATAGCGATAACAAAGTTCAATTGTCAAAATCCAAGATGGCTGCCTGTCGGCCATGTTGTTTTTGGATTGGTTCCAAAATGCAATATGCATAACTACACACCAAGGGGAACCTACACATGAAATTTGAGAAAGATCCATTCAGTACATTCTCAGAAATAGCGATAACAAAGTTTAACTGTCAAAATCCAAGATGGCTGCCTGTCGGCCATGTTGTTTTCGGATTGGTCCGAAAATGCAATATGCATAACTAGGCACCAAGGGGAACCTACACATGAAATTTGAGAAAGATCCATTCAGTACATTCTCAGAAATAGGGATAACAAAGTTCAAATGTCACAATCCAAGATGGCTGCCTGTCGGCCATCTTGAATTCAGATCGGTCCCAAAATAGAATATACACAACTAGGGACCAAGGTGAACCAACACATGAAATTTGAGAAAGATACCTTCAGTACTTTCTTAGAAATAGTGATAACAAACTTCAATTGTCAAAATCCAAGATGGCTGCCTGTCGGCCATCTTGTTATTGGATTGGTCCCAAAATGCAATATGCATAACTACACACCAAGGGGAACCTACACATGAAATTTGAGAAAGATCCATTCAGTACATTCTCAGAAATAGCGATAACAAAGTTCAACTGTCAAAATCCAAGATGGCTGCCTGTCGGCCATGTTGTTTTCGGATTGGTCCCAAAATGCAATATGCATAACTAAGCACCAAGGGGAACCTACACATGAAATTTGAGAAAGATCCATTCAGTACATTCTCAGAAATAGGGATAACAAAGTTCAAATGTCAAAATCCAAGATGGCTGCCTGTCGGCCATCTTGAATTCAGATCGGTCCTAAAATGGAATATGCACAACTAGGGACCAAGGTGAACCAACACATGAAATTTGAGAAAGATCCATTCAGTACATTCTCAGAAATAGGGATAACAAAGTTCAAATGTCAAAATCCAAGATGGCTGCCTGTCGGCCATCTTGAATTCAGATCGGTCCCAAAATGGAATATGCACAACTAGGGACCAAGGTGAACCAACACATGAAATTTTAAAAAGATTCCTTCGGTACTTTATGAGAAATAGCGATAACAAGAATTGTTTACGGACGGACGGACGACGGACCACGGACGCAGGGCGATTTGAATAGCCCACCATCTGATGATGGTGGGCTAAAAATCTGTAATTGAGCAAATTCTACCCTTGGATTCCTCCGCTGAAACCTCAAACGTTGCCCTTGGAAACTCAAAGAAACCGCATACACTTCATTAATTAGATCTGTACTGGAATATCTATAGGTCCACTGTTTGGGACCCACACTTACAGAAAGACATTGACCGCCTTGAATCTGTCCAACGAAGAGCCGCACGCTTCATTTGTAATGACTACTCGAAAGAATCCAGTGTAACAACACTCTTGAGCAACTTGAAATTAAAACCACTAGCAGAAAGACGAAGAGACCAGCGTCTTATACTCATGTATAAGATTGTTTATGACCTGATCGCCATACCTCCTGAGAAATACATAAAACAACATACCGGTAACACTAGAGCAAAACATTCTAAGAAATTAATTGTACATAGAAGTAACACCAACGTCTATAAGAACTCATATTTTCCAAGAACAACATCTGACTGGAACAACCTAAACGAGAACTGTGTCTCAGCTCCATCAACAGAGACATTTAAGGTAACACTGAGTAGGAATAGTGCTCCTTATCTTGATTAACTGTATTCATGCGCACCCCCACCTGGACGCTATATTCATCAGTGAATGCAGTCCAGTATTCTAAAGATACAGATACAGAAAGCGATTCGGGACGCATTGTTAGCTTGACATCAATAACTATTCACCTTTTAAAGACCTGGCCACGTACTTTTTCATGTATGCAAGGATTACATTGAATAGATATTTATCTACAATAAAAATAAGAAATGCATATAATCATAACATGTGAGTATGACTATCGGCACTCAATTCAATCACAGAAAGTTGAGAAAGTCAAAATATCATAAAAAGAACTCAGGTGAACTAGATCTATTACTACAGAAGTGTCTACATATCGGCGGGATCGTATAGCTGAAGGTCATACAGCAACACTGCTTCCGCTCTGGTTTGGTAACATTTAAGTGCATGCTGATATCATTTAACTGCAAAGGGCAATTAAAACACGTTTAATACTTACTCATAAGATGTTAACCGCCAGCTGACAGCTAAAATGTTCCAGTATCTCCATTTTCGCACATGCTGTATCTTCGAATTCAATGTCATACAGACGCTTAAAACATGGCACATATTAATCTGCAGAACAGATGACCGGATAATAAATCCGTGTTCTGATGCAATTAGGCTATACGGAAAATTTTACCGTTCATCTGATGCAATATGTGCGGACTGGATGTTTTTCCCAATTTCTCATCAATTGTATGTTAAAATTATACATAAAAAAATTCCCACAATGACTTGTTTGAGCAGATAGATAAAAAGGCCAGGGATGCTTACATAGGAATATATATACAGGATCCATTAATTGTAGATATGGAAGTAAGAATTTAGTTGGCCGTGTATAGTTTTAGCATATATCTGGGTCAGAAGATTTTTTTTCAATTTGACCCCAGGGGAAACACTTTAAATTATAGTTGTCAAACTGGAATCACATGACATAATTTCAATCAAGTTTGAATAATATCCCTCTGAAAATTATGCTCGAAAGGGTTATTTTCTCTTGGCCTATATATAAACTATAGTAAATTGACACCCTCTTCAAGTTTTCTTCCATGACGAGTATTTAATTCCAGCATAGCTGAGTCTAGAAAAAAAATTGGAAGAGAATACCGAAGCGTACACATAACCATAACCTGAACTCAAAATCGATTAAACTAGGGGCAAAATATGAACTAATGAAAGATATACACTGGGACCCTCGTAAAAGTATAAGAGAATAAGACCAGGTATTCCGGAAGAGTAAGCGTCTTCCACTTCATCGACGACATACGCCATGTAAATCTTGGTCACATCCAAGTAAACGCCAAGTCCTCGAGTGAGAACTGTCGAGTCTCCATCCCCAATCACAAGTAATTAAGCAAACTAATGAGCATACCCCAAAATGTCTATCTTCGTATTACACGAGGATACAAAATATTTCTCTATAAGACAAATATGGCGACCATCAAAGTTCTCACCAACCTGTATCTCGAATACATGTGTACATCGTAGTTTGGTTGTCAGCAGTCGACATCGATCACGAAAATCACGACATTTAATGCAAGCCCTAGAATAACGAATCAACTGCGACACGTATATAACGCCATAGGTTGGATAAGCAGGGATGTTACTATAAAGAAAGGGATAGTTCAGATCGGAAAATTAAAATCGTCACGTTTATCGTATAGTGTCTTACTTTTCATAATATCGAAATGCAATCACATGATAACAATTATAGACGAGTTTAAACAATATCCCTCGGATAAGTGCTTTTTGAGAAGAAGTAGAACATGTTAAAAATAAACATATAGATCGACGAAGGACGAAAAACAAATGGAATAATCAACATCAGCATTCTTGGGAGCTTAACATTCAAATCATTTCCAGTTGATTCCTGAAGAATAGTGATAAAGAAGGTACCAAAGCTGGGTCTTGAACCCGCGACCCTTTGCTATCCAGCCTGGTGTACTACCGCTAAACTAACAGGAATCAACGCTTCAAGACAACCTAGACAATGTATATCTTTTACACTAATCTCACTTCTAATTATTAACCCAGGTTCTTTGACTCCTTTGCCTGATGCCTTACCGCTGAGTTTAAGGGTAATTCCCTAGAGCTGACATTTGTTTTACGTTTGTTTTAGCAGTATCCTATGAAATTCAGAATTATCCAATATGATAAACTAAAAAACAAACGCATGTGAACGGAAAATTGACACTATTTGAAGTTGTCGGTGTACAACAACAAGGTTTTGGTTTGATTGTTTTAACGTCCTGTTAATAGCCAGGGCCATTTAAGTCAGTCGCCCGATGTATGCAATGCGGATGTGTGCGTTGAATGTATACAATGACGCAGTACCCGTGACAAACATTTGTATGTATACACGACAAGGTACCCGTGACAAACATTTGTATATTTACACGACAAGGTACCCGTGACAAACATTTGTATGTTTACACGACAAGGTACCCGTGACAAACATTTGTATATTTACACGACAAGGTACCCGTGACAAACATTTGTATGTTTACACGACAAGGTACCCGTGACAAACATTTGTATGTTTACACGACAAGGTACCCGTGACAAACATTTGTATATTTACACGACAAGGTACCCGTGACAAACATTTGTATGTTTACACGACAAGGTACCCGTGACAAACATTTGTATGTTTACACGACAAGGTACCCGTGACAAACATTTGTATATTTACACGACAAGGTACCCGTGACAAACATTTGTATATTTACACGACAAGGTACCCGTGACAAACATGTGTATGTTTACACGACACGGTACCCGTGACAAACATTTGTATGTTTACACGACAAGGTACCCGTGACAAACATTTGTATGTTTACACGACAAGGTACCCGTGACAAACATGTGTATGTTTACACGACAAGGTACCCGTGACAAACATTTGTATGTTTACACGACAAGGTACCCGTGACAAACATTTGTATGTTTACACGACAAGGTACCCGTGACAAACATGTGTATGTTTACAACGACACGGTACCCGTGACCAACATTTGTATGTATACACGACATGGTGCCCGTGACCAACATTTGTATGTATACACGACAAGGTACCCGTGACAAACATTTGTATATTTACACGACAAGGTACCCGTGACAAATATTTGTATGTTTACACGACAAGGTACCCGTGACAAACATTTGTATGTTTACACGACAAGGTACCCGTGACAAACATTTGTATGTTTACACGACAAGGTACCCGTGACCAACATGTGTATGTTTACACGACAAGGTACCCGTGACAAACATTTGTATGTTTACACGACAAGGCACCCGTGACAAACATGTGTATGTTTACAACGACACGGTACCCGTGACCAACATTTGTATGTTTACACGACAAGGTACCCGTGACCAACATGTGTATGTATACACGACAAGGTACCCGTGACCAACATGTGTATGTTTACACGACAAGGTACCCGTGACAAACATGTGTATGTTTACACGACAAGGTACCCGTGACCAACATTTGTATGTATACACGACAAGGTGCCCGTGACAAACATGTGTATGTTTACAACGACACGGTACCCGTGACCAACATTTGTATGTTTACACGACAAGGTACCCGTGACAAACATGTGTATGTTTACACGACAAGGTACCCGTGACAAACATGTGTATGTTTACAACGACACGGTACCCGTGACCAACATTTGTATGTATACACGACATGGTGCCCGTGACCAACATTTGTATATTTACACGACAAGGTACCCGTGACAAACATTTGTATGTTTACACGACAAGGTACCCGTGACAAACATTTGTATGTTTACACGACAAGGTACCCGTGACAAACATGTGTATGTTTACACGACAAGGTACCCGTGACAAACATTTGTATGTTTACACGACAAGGTACCCGTGACAAACATGTGTATGTTTACACGACAAGGTACCCGTGACAAACATTTGTATGTTTACACGACAAGGTACCCGTGACAAACATGTGTATGTTTACAACGACACGGTACCCGTGACCAACATTTGTATGTTTACACGACAAGGTACCCGTGACAAACATGTGTATGTATACACGACAAGGTACCCGTGACCAACCTGTGTATGTTTACACGACAAGGTACCCGTGACAAACATGTGTATGTTTACACGACAAGGTACCCGTGACAAACATTTGTATGTTTACACGACAAGGTACCCGTGACAAACATTTGTATGTTTACACGACAAGGTACCCGTGACAAACATGTGTATGTTTACAACGACACGGTACCCGTGACCAACATTTGTATGTATACACGACATGGTGCCCGTGACCAACATTTGTATGTATACACGACAAGGTACCCGTGACAAACATTTGTATATTTACACGACAAGGTACCCGTGACAAACATGTGTATGTTTACACGACAAGGTACCCGTGACAAACATTTGTATGTTTACACGACAAGGTACCCGTGACAAACATTTGTATGTTTACACGACAAGGTACCCCTGACAAACATTTGTATGTTTACACGACAAGGTACCCGTGACCAACATGTGTATGTTTACACGACAAGGTACCCGTGACAAACATTTGTATGTTTACACGACAAGGTACCCGTGACAAACATGTGTATGTTTACAACGACACGGTACCCGTGACAAACATTGTATGTTTACAACGACAAGGTACCCGTGACAAACATGTGTATGTTTACAACGACACGGTACCCGTGACCAACATTTGTATGTATACACGACATGGTGCCCGTGACCAACATTTGTATGTATACACGACAAGGTACCCGTGACCAACATTTGTATATTTACACGACAAGGTACCCGTGACAAACATTTGTATGTTTACACGACAAGGTACCCGTGACAAACATTTGTATGTTTACACGACAAGGTACCCGTGACAAACATTTGTATATTTACACGACAAGGTACCCGTGACAAACATTTGTATGTTTACACGACAAGGTACCCGTGACAAACATTTGTATGTTTACACGACAAGGTACCCGTGACAAACATTTGTATATTTACACGACAAGGTACCCGTGACAAACATTTGTATATTTACACGACAAGGTACCCGTGACAAACATGTGTATGTTTACACGACACGGTACCCGTGACAAACATTTGTATGTTTACACGACAAGGTACCCGTGACAAACATTTGTATGTTTACACGACAAGGTACCCGTGACAAACATGTGTATGTTTACACGACAAGGTACCCGTGACAAACATTTGTATGTTTACACGACAAGGTACCCGTGACAAACATTTGTATGTTTACACGACAAGGTACCCGTGACAAACATGTGTATGTTTACAACGACACGGTACCCGTGACCAACATTTGTATGTATACACGACATGGTGCCCGTGACCAACATTTGTATGTATACACGACAAGGTACCCGTGACAAACATTTGTATATTTACACGACAAGGTACCCGTGACAAATATTTGTATGTTTACACGACAAGGTACCCGTGACAAACATTTGTATGTTTACACGACAAGGTACTCGTGACAAACATTTGTATGTTTACACGACAAGGTACCCGTGACCAACATGTGTATGTTTACACGACAAGGTACCCGTGACAAACATTTGTATGTTTACACGACAAGGCACCCGTGACAAACATGTGTATGTTTACAACGACACGGTACCCGTGACCAACATTTGTATGTTTACACGACAAGGTACCCGTGACCAACATGTGTATGTATACACGACAAGGTACCCGTGACCAACATGTGTATGTTTACACGACAAGGTACCCGTGACAAACATGTGTATGTTTACACGACAAGGTACCCGTGACCAACATTTGTATGTATACACGACAAGGTGCCCGTGACAAACATGTGTATGTTTACAACGACACGGTACCCGTGACCAACATTTGTATGTTTACACGACAAGGTACCCGTGACAAACATGTGTATGTTTACACGACAAGGTACCCGTGACAAACATGTGTATGTTTACAACGACACGGTACCCGTGACCAACATTTGTATGTATACACGACATGGTGCCCGTGACCAACATTTGTATATTTACACGACAAGGTACCCGTGACAAACATTTGTATGTTTACACGACAAGGTACCCGTGACAAACATTTGTATGTTTACACGACAAGGTACCCGTGACAAACATTTGTATGTTTACACGACAAGGTACCCGTGACAAACATTTGTATGTTTACACGACAAGGTACCCGTGACAAACATGTGTATGTTTACACGACAAGGTACCCGTGACAAACATTTGTATGTTTACACGACAAGGTACCCGTGACAAACATGTGTATGTTTACAACGACACGGTACCCGTGACCAACATTTGTATGTTTACACGACAAGGTACCCGTGACAAACATGTGTATGTATACACGACAAGGTACCCGTGACCAACATGTGTATGTTTACACGACAAGGTACCCGTGACAAACATGTGTATGTTTACACGACAAGGTACCCGTGACAAACATTTGTATGTTTACACGACAAGGTACCCGTGACAAACATTTGTATGTTTACACGACAAGGTACCCGTGACAAACATGTGTATGTTTACAACGACACGGTACCCGTGACCAACATTTGTATGTATACACGACATGGTGCCCGTGACCAACATTTGTATGTATACACGACAAGGTACCCGTGACAAACATTTGTATATTTACACGACAAGGTACCCGTGACAAACATGTGTATGTTTACACGACAAGGTACCCGTGACAAACATTTGTATGTTTACACGACAAGGTACCCGTGACAAACATTTGTATGTTTACACGACAAGGTACCCCTGACAAACATTTGTATGTTTACACGACAAGGTACCCGTGACCAACATGTGTATGTTTACACGACAAGGTACCCGTGACAAACATTTGTATGTTTACACGACAAGGTACCCGTGACAAACATGTGTATGTTTACAACGACACGGTACCCGTGACAAACATTGTATGTTTACAACGACAAGGTACCCGTGACAAACATGTGTATGTTTACAACGACACGGTACCCGTGACCAACATTTGTATGTATACACGACATGGTGCCCGTGACCAACATTTGTATGTATACACGACAAGGTACCCGTGACCAACATTTGTATGTATACACGACAGGATACTCGTCACCAACATTTGTATATGTCTCACTTGAAGTGTCAGTCAACACTCACAACATGCGTCACGCGCTTTGAAACTTTAACGTACGTTACCACAAAATGATGGATAGCAGGTAAAAGATGGTTTGCGTCACTTATACATAAATCCCATCCCCATACTGATGACATTTCAACAAACCACCCGCTCACTACGACGTGTGTTCAGAATATTCCGTCTGGTTATTATACTGTACTTACATAGTCCCAAGCGGCTGACCATGACTCCGGCCCGGGTCCTCGTATATAGTCTGGTACTAGTGGTACTAATGGCGCACGTCACATCAGGATTCTGGTTTCTTAAATGTAAGTAAAGACACGAAATAGACAGAGATTGAGCTAGACTAAACCTATGGTGAAGTCACACGGAAAGAAACAGGATTTTGGAACTGTACGTGTATTTTGATACTTTTGACTTTAGGAACGAAACAACTCTTTTCATAACTAATGGCGGACAGACCGTTCTAATTTCTAATCTCGAATGGACAGCACCATTGCTATTTCAATGTTTTGTTCTGTGTGTCATCGTTTTTCATTGACGTTGATAACAAGGCAGAACTTTTCATTTTAGAATATTTATTGTTCAATGGATTAGGCAACAGGCAAAGCCTATGAGCGCCCTCTCCTTACAATTACAAACAGTTTATACACATCTTACTGAATTCAAGTATGGATAAAACGTAGATAATATATATTAGATACATTTTGATAACTATATGGCATTACATTTTTTTTTATAATTGTAACAGAAATTGCATCATGCTTTAGAGAAGAAAATATGCAAAGCAGCTAATGGACAGCAGAAAGTACATTTGTGCCGAGATAATTCCATACACCAGTGTAATACAAAGATAGTTAAATAAGTGGTTATACTCTTGTAAAATTGTTAAGTATCTTTAACGAATCTCTGAACCATCTTCAAAATACTTGTATTAATATTGACATCGAGATTTTGACATCCATATACGAAAATAAGAGTAGTTAATGGAATAATGCCATTAAGAGCAGAATAGATTTCATGAGAATTTGCCTTTGATAAAGTGATTACAATCCTCAACAGGAGAATAACAAGAGCAGGCAGGGGTATCAATTACACGGGATTCAAATATATATGAATTTAAATTACTGGTACAATTTCTAAGTTGACAGAGGTTAATATTGAATTTTCGATCACCAGTGGTAACATTGGTATTTAAAAATAGTATGACATTGATGTTGAGACTCCATTTCATCCGAGCGTAAAATATCTCTCTTTACGGCTCCAATAGTCTTGCAGAACTTTCGATTAAGTCTCCGTTGTTTTTCGGGATCAAAATATTAAGATGAATAAACTGTTTTACCAAATATTTCCTATTTCACTTGATCGAAAACTATTCCAGAATTTCCGTAAAAGTAGATCTTGGTAGCACAATAAAATTTGTGCCCAAGTTCTACTTCGGATTTTTGACAGACAGGTCCCATCAGTTTCCAAACGGACAAATTTTTACGTGTAGTAATATGACATGTTTTGCTTATGACTGCTAACTGAAAGCAGTTTTGGATTTAGTTGAAAGGATGCTTTTATCGTATATGCTTGTTCAATGAATAGAGCGACAGTTTGAACAAGAAGAAAAGTATCAGCTGAACGCCATATAAAACGAGTTATCAAGAGACAATGTCATACTAACATATAAATGAGTTCGTTCTCATTTGCCTAAAATCATTCGATGACACACAGCCTTTTATAATGACATTAGTGTATGCAGTTGAATTGGTTGTATATTCCCTCGTTATTACTATTTCAATAAACGTATATTTTAAAATATATACAGTCTACACTGACATTCACTCGATAACCATTACTCAACAGACTATCATTACCACTGCATAACTGTAGTCAAACACGTGACAAATTTCTATGACGTCGACAACAATTCATGTGGGCGGAGCTTTGCAAATCCTACAGTTTGAAACACAATTGTGTGACGTCACCAACAATTAACGTAGGCGGAGCTTGCAAATTTCATGCTGATACATTTATTGAAACATTCCCACGTTTATTAGTTTTGAAATGAAATCTGTGTCCGAAGCTTTGACTATAATGAACAAAATAGTTACGAACATTTCACAGAAAGATACTGTAAATATAAGGATTAACTTTCTATTTTGTTTAGGTTATCGGGGATAACTACAATGGAAAACAGGTAAATTATACATAACCGGCTTCGCCGGTTATTGAATTTACCCGTTTTCCATTGTAGTTATCCCCCGATAAAATTATACATAACCGGCTTCGCCGGTTATTGAATTTACCCGTTTTCCATTGTAGTTATCCCCCGATAACCTAAACAAAATAAAAAGTTAATCCTTAAATAAACCCACTGTAACTCGGCCACTTTAACATCAGTACAACCAGGACCAAGTTACAGTAGAAATTATCACCCACCTGATTAAAATACAGATCTTCACTATATGTTAAACAACAGATCTTCACTATATGTTAAACAACAGATCTTCACTATATGTTAAACAACAGATCTTCACTATACGTTAAACAACAGATCTTCACTATACGTTAAACAACGGATCATGTTATGAGGATCAACTTCATTATTACTAGTATATATAGTAATGATCTGTATTTTCATCAAATTGAAATTATTACCTCTCTGCATGTAATTCGACATTAAAAGACTGTAAAATGAAATAATACAGTGTACTTATATTCATTATACACCAATAAGTAAACTAACATATAATGTACATCAATTAGTGTACTGATATATAATTTACTCAAATAATAAGTGTACTTATATATAATGTACACCAAAAATGAACTAATATATAATGTACACCAATACGTGTACTGATATTTAATGTACATCAATAAGTGTACTAATATATAATGTACACCAATAAGTGTACTGAGATATAACGTACACCAATAAGTGTACTAATATATAATGTACACCAATAAGTGTACTGATATATAATGTACACCAATAAGTGTACTAATATATAATGTACACCAATAAGTGTACTGATATATAATGTACACCAATAAGTGAACTGATATATAATGTACACCAATTAGTGTACTGATATATAATGTACACCAATAAGTGTACTAATATATAATGTACACCAATAAGTGTACTAATATATAATGTACACCAATAAGTGTACTGATATATAATGTACACCAATAAGTGTACTGATATATAATGTACACCAATAAGTGTACTGACATATAATGTACACCAATAAGTGTACTGACATATAATGTACACCAATAAGTGTACTAATATATAATGTACACCAATAAGTGTACTGATATATAATGTACACCAAAACGTGTACTAATACATAATGTACACCAATAAGTGTACTGATATGTAATGTACACCAATACGTGTACTGATATATAATGTACACCAAAACGTGTACTAATACATAATGTACACCAATAAGTGTACTGATATGTAATGTACACCAATAAGTGTACTGATATATAATGTACACCAAAACGTGTACTAATACATAATGTACAGCAATAAGTGTACTAATATATAATGTACACCAATTAGTGCACTGATATATAATGTACACCAATAAATGTACTGATATATATAATATACACCAATAAGTGATGTGATAACGTATCATGCTTGTATATTTCAGCAAAGGAAACTGGACCAAGGACGACGACAACCACGACCACACCCATTCCACCGGCGGACGAAGAGTCCAAACTTAAATTCGTCTTCTCATTATTTGGTAGATTGTTTAATTTCGGTAACGTCTTCGGTGGGAAGAAAGACGAATGACATTTCAAGACGTTGTGACATCATTGTACCGAGATCGAACTTAATTATTTTAATGAGATTGAGCTAATAAAGATAAGTTGTTCGTGTGTTTTGTCTCAGTTCTCTTTTCAAAAAAATCTTACTAGTCTGTCGTAGAACGCTATCTTTGTGTGCGCTAGTTAATAATAATAATAAAATATTTTATTTAACCAGAGTTACATATTTAGTCAAAGTCTAATTTACAATATGGCCCTGCAGCAAATGTAAAAACAAACATGGCATAATTTAAGATAACACTATCACAATTAAGTAAATGTAGTAACCATCACAGTCAATGGAATTTTAAATTAGAAATCCTATAGAATAAGCAATTTAATAATGAACGCTTGCATATCACACAAACATTACTCAATGGTATGGTTAAACACTATATCATAGTTGGATATATACATACAATGCTAATATAGCACAGGGTAAAAATTGACAGGATATACACTAATAATTTAAGTTTGCCTATTCCCGCAATGTTAAACTTTTTCATGTTATATTGTATAACCTCAAAAATCAGACAACGCAAAAAGTGATGACGTCATATACCGCCATGTTTGGCGCGGTAATTTGTAATCAAACTTCTGATTAGTTTAAGTTGTTTTGCGGTGAAATTTATGCACATGGTTGGGTATTTTGCAAAAACATTCGGTTTTTTGTTATAATTTATACGAAATCATTGTATAAGACTTATGTCTTATATACGTATCTTCGGAAATTAAATTATAAGTAATAACCACAATATTTTTGAGGGTTATACGGTATATACCGAAAAAACTGTGTGCACTTTTCTGCATAAACCGCTTCGCGGATTTAAGCAAAGTGCACACAGTTTTTTTCGGTATATACCGTATAACCCTAAAAAATATTGTGGTTATTCCTTAAATAATTTAATTTTGCCTATTCCCGCAATGTTAAAATTTTTCAGGTTATAATGTATAACCTCAAAAATCAGACAACGCAAAAAGTGATGACGTAATAAACCGCCATGTTTGGCGCGGAATTTTGTAATCAAACCTCTGATTGGATGAAGTTGTTTTGCGGTGAAATTTATGCACATGGTTGTGTATTTTGCAAAAACATTCGATTTTTGTTATAATTAATACGAAATCATTGTATAAGACGCATTTCTTATATACGTATCTTCGGAAATTAAATTATAAGTAATAACCACAATATTTTTGAGGGGTATACGGTATATACCGAAAAAACTGTGTGCACTTTTTTGCATAAACCGCTTCGCGGATTTATGCAAAGTGCACACAGTTTTTTTCGGTATATACCGTATAACCCTAAGAAATATTGTGGTTATTCTTTAAATATAGTGTGTATTAAAATAAGACAATGAAGTCAGTAGTGTAAAAATAATTTAGAAAAAAAAAATTAAAAAATTGAAAAATACATTTGTGTTTGGATAGAAAAATAGTTATATAATCTTTTAAAATATCAATATAAGGGAAATAATCACAGATATAACTATATACTATATATTCATCCAATAGATTCAAAAACATAAAAGAAAGGTTTAGAAATTAAAACACGAGACTTGTTGTTATAAAAAGACGGCAGTAAATAACTAAGATTTTGTGAAGAAGTGCTGCAGGTATCTGCTTTTAAAAATTCTTACACTACCTGAGTCTCTAACTGTATCAATAGTACCATTCCATAAAACTGAACATGTATATATACAAATGACCGCTAGAGATAATTGGTTCTTGCAGATGGAACATACAGTTTGTTTGATATAGTTTGAACAAGTTGAGTGTTACTTGTACACCGGGCTCGAGACGAAATGATTGCGGGTTCGAGCTTCGCCAGGTCACAGCAAACTGTGTTGTTTCTTTAAATTTTAAAAGAACTGACAGACCTAGTTGTATTGCTCCCTGGCAGTTGAGAAAGATATTGGCTGGTAGGTATTTGGCTTTATAGCTCTAGATAAGTAATGTGTGAACGATTTTAAGACGACCTAATAAAAAACACTGAAATACTGCTTGTTTGTTTGCACCATGGACAGGACGCATTCCAAGTCAGAAGTATTACAGTCAACGTTAGTAATAGCACGACAGTAGCATACTTACCTTATCGTAGTAAAACGTATTCCATCTAGATGTATTACACTTGTTATCCTGTTAGTTTTACCACACAAGAGGCATAGAGGGCCCGTATCGCAAACCTTGTCATCAAAACAACCATATGACAAAAGTTAGTACGTATAATATTGCAAATCTTCTTCAATATTTTGCCTGCGATATCTGACTGATACGATGTTATGATCAAGGAACAAAGTTCAATGGACAAGACTGAGCACCATCTATAAAATAATGAACAGAATGGTAAGACCCTAGTGACAAATATACATAACGTAAAAATGAATTTATCTCAAAATAACAAGCGATGGAATGGGGATAAAGCATTGGAACACTGATAGCGATATATGATAATACATTCAAAACTAAAACAAAACGATCTTTGGCAAGTGTAATCACAGATAAACAGAACGAAACACAATGGCATGGTGTAATCACAGATATACAGAACGAAACACAATGGCATGGTGTAATCACAGATATACAGAACGAAACACAATGGCATGGTGTAATCACAGATATACA
This sequence comes from Mimachlamys varia, assembly GCA_947623455.1. Classification (NCBI taxonomy): domain Eukaryota; kingdom Metazoa; phylum Mollusca; class Bivalvia; order Pectinida; family Pectinidae; genus Mimachlamys; species Mimachlamys varia. The sequence goes on from OX392535.1 coordinate 10,729,862, forward strand.
GAACGAAACACAATGAAAAGGTGTAATCACAGATATACAGAGCGAAATACAATGTCATGGTGTAATCACAGATATACAGAACGAAACACAATGACTAGGTGTAATCACAGATATACAGAGCGAAACACAATGACGAGGTGGAGTCAGAGATATACAGAACGAAACACAATGACAACGTGTAAACCCAGATATACAGAACGAAACACAATGACAACGTGTAATCACAGATATACAGAACGAAACACAATGACAAGGTGTAAACTCAGATATACAGAACGAAATACAATGACAAGGTGTAATCACAGATATACAGAACGAAACACAATGATGAGGTGGAGTCAGAGATATACAGAACGAAACACGATGACAAGGTGTAAACTCAGACATACAGAACGAAACACAATGACAAGGTGTTAACTTACAGAACGAAACACAATGACAAGGTGTAACAGATATACAGAACGAAACACAATGACAAGGTGTAATCCCTGACATACAGAACGAAACACAATGACAAGGTTTAATAGATATACAGAACGAAACACAATGACAAGGTGTAATAAATATACAGAACGAAACACAATGACAAAGTGTAATCACAGATATACAGAACGAAACACAATGACAAGGTGTAATCACAGATATACAGAACGAAACAATGACAACGTGTAATCTCTGATATACAGAACGAAACACAATGACAAGGTGTAATCTCTGACATACAGAACGAAACAATGACAACGTGTAATCACAGATATACAGAACGAAACAATGACAACGTGTAATCTCTGATATACAGAACGAAACACAATGACAATGTGCAAGCACAGACATACAGAACGAAACACAACGACAAGGTGTAATCACAGATATACAGAACGAAACACAATGAAAAGGTGTAATCACAGATATACAGAACGAAACAATGACAACGTGTAATCTCTGATATACAGAACGAAACACCATGACAAGGTGTAATCACAGACATACAGTACGAAACACAACGACAAGGTGTAATCACAGATACACAGAACGAAACACAATGACAAGGTGTAATAACAGATATACAGAACGAAACACAATGACAAGGTGTAAACTCTGACATACAGAACGAAACACAATGACAAGGTGTAATCACAGATATACAGAACGAAACACAACGACAAGGTGTAATCACAGATATACAGAACGAAACACAATGACAAGGTGTAATCACAGATATACAGAACGAAACACAATGACAAGGTGTAATCACAAATATACAGAACGAAACACAACGACAAGGTGTAAACTCAGACATACAGAACGAAACACAACGACAAGGTGTAAACGCAGACATACAGAACGAAACACAATGACAAGGTGTAAACTCAGATATACAGAACGAAACACAATGACAAGGTGTAATCACAAATATACAGAACGAAACATAATGACAAGGTGTAAACCCAGACATACAGAACGAAACACAATGACAAGGTGTAAACTCTGATATACAGAACGAAACACAATGACAAGGTGTAATCACAAATATACAGAACGAAACACAATGACAAGGTGTAAACTCTGACATACAGAACGAAACACAATGACAAGGTGTAATCACAGACATACAGAACGAAACACAATGACAAGGTGTAATCACAGACATACAGAACGAAACACAATGACAAGGTATAATCAGAGATATACAGAACGAAACACAATTTCAAGGTGTAAACTCAGATATACAGAACGAAACACAATGACAAGGTGTAAACTCTGACATACAGAACGAAACACAATGACAAGGTGTAATCACAGACATACAGAACGAAACACAATGACAAGGTGTAAACTCATATATACAAAATGTACAGAACGAAAGACAATGACAAGGTGTAAACTCAGATATACAGAACGAAATACAATGACAAGGTGTAAACTCAGACATACAGAACGAAACACAATGACAAGGTGTAATCACAGACATACAGAACGAAACACAATGACAAGGTATAATCAGAGATATACAGAACGAAACACAATTACAAGGTGTAAACTCAGATATACAGAACGAAACACAATGACAAGGTGTAAACTCTGACATACAGAACGAAACACAATGACAAGGTGTAATCACAGACATACAGAACGAAACACAATGACAAGGTGTAAACTCATATATACAAAATGTACAGAACGAAAGACAATGACAAGGTGTAAACTCAGATATACAGAACGAAATACAATGACAAGGTGTAAACTCAGACATACAGAACGAAACACAATGACAAGGTGTAAACTCAGACATACAGAACGAAACACAATGACAAGGTGTAAACTCTGATACACAGAACGAAATACAATGACAAGGTGTAAACTCTGACATACAGAACGAAACACAATGACAAGGTGTAAACTCATATATACAAAATGTACAGAACGAAACACAATGACAAGGTGTAAACTCATACATACAGAACGAAATACAATGACAAGGTGTAAACTCAGACAACAGAACGAAACACAATGACAAGGTGTAAACTCTGATACACAGAACGAAATACAATGACAAGGTGTAAACTTACAGAAAGAACACATAAAACTGATTGATATACCGAACAAATGCAAAGACATAGTCACGTGAATTATGAACTTAATGATACATGTTATTATTGCTATTTCAACAGAACACGAATATCCTACTCTCACTTTCTGCTACCCGGTTTGTTGGAATGAACAGGAAATACAATTTGTATTCGGTTATAGCCAAAAGGGAAGTTCCAAGTTTTATCACGTGTATTTCTTATACACCTGTCAGACGAACCACGGATGATGGATACGTGTGCATTACGTTCGTAAGCCTGACAAATCCAGGAATCCATAGGGAGACTAATACACGTGCCCATCCCACGTTCACCGGCGCAGTGGAAGATCATGGTTCAGAAAGGTTATGAACATGGCAACAATTCAGGTGTTTTACACAGCGGTATTGTTGGCCCTTCTGATGCCAATGACATGGGGCTTCCTGTTTAAAAGTAAGTCAATAATATTCATACAAGGACGTACAGGATTTTTTGTCGAGCTTTTCTTATAACGGTTAGTGTCGTTCAGTATATCACAACTGGAACATCTACAGGCTATAATAGGATTTTTTTTCTGGTTTGTACCAAAGGGCCTGAGAATTTGTAAAGCTGCATTTGGACCTTAACTAGCTATATTTGGACCTTAACTAAGGTGTCGTTCTGAGTATTGGTGCCTGATAATTTGTTATAGCTGTTACACATGTTCAGGTCCTTGTGATACAGTTTTTACGTATACTCACAGGTCAAAAGTATTTCCGCACTTTTTTTTTTATTTTGCTATATATTTGTACTTCCAACTTTTCCAATAAGTTTTCTTGACTCTATGTTTGGAGCATTTTTAATGAAATTTTGTAGACAATCATAGAAAAATATTTCCTGTTTCATCTCATAATATTTTCACTGTTTTCCGATGAGTTCGTCCAAAGAAATCATAATTTATTTACAGCATCTAATGTTTTGGTCGCTATTTTACGTTATGTTGGTAGCGTCATATAGAAAAATGGCCGCCAAACAGAAATTAGCAGTGTGGTTTATTCTGTGTTGCACCACAAATTAAATTAATATTATGGAAAGAAACTTTGGAAATTTCTGTACACAATAGCAAAATATTGTCAAAATCCGTCCATAAACAAATTCAGGAAAATTAACTGAAAAAAAAAAGAAATAAATGCGGAAAGACGTTTGACCCGCAGGTGTTAGTTATTTGACACAAAGAAGCCCTAGTTTAGACACACAATTAGTTTCTTTTACAATTAAAGGTGACAAGAGTTTTTGTTAGTCAGGTCACACAGAAGATTGTCCTGCTATTATATTGCATTGCTCTCTATTGATTTATTTTATTTTCTGTTCAAGAAAAGACTCCATCTCCACAACAACAGGACAATCGGATGGGCCAAGGACCAGGCTCATTTCAAAATGGTCAAAATATGATGGGCCCTGGACCGAGCACTTTTCCAAATGGTCCCAATATGATGGGCCCTGGACCAAGCCCTTTTCAAAATGGCCCTAATATGATGGGCCCTGGACCAGGCCCTTTTCAAAATGGCCCCAATATGATGGGCCCTGGACCAGGCCCTTTTCCAAATAGTCCCAATATGATGGGCCCTAGACCAAGCCCTTTTCAAAATGGTCAAAATATGATGGGCCCCGGACCAAGCCCTTTTCCAAATGTTCCAAATATGATGGGCCCTGGACAAAGCTCTTTTCAAAATGGTCCAAATATGAGGGGCCCTGGACCAAACACATTTCGGGGAGCACCTTATCACCAGAGTCAAGGGCCGTATCCTGCTGGACAAAGATCAAACTCACCTGGGCCTTACTTTGGTCAAGGACCCTACAGGCAAGGACCGAACCAACTCGGTCCCAATATGTACCAGGCTTGGCCAGGACCTCACTTTCCTCCCTCACGAGGGCCACCACAACTACCCAAACGATCCTTCTTCTCATCCATTGGACAAGTCTTCTCAAGGCTTTTCCGATTTGGAAGCATATTTATTCCAGGTACATCAAAGTCATAAATACATTGATACTGATGAAGCCTGACAAAGGACACTTACTGAAGACTGGTGAAAATTACAAAGATATCTCAATGGATTGCAAGTTATCGTGTGTTGTACAACAATATCCATGCTCTCATATCTTTTAAAAACTGCCAGCAAACTCCTTTATCTGAGGACGAAATTGAACTCTACTGATTCAAATACTGGAACAGTTCATCTGTTCATTATGACAGTTCAGGAGAGAATAAGTGGTTTCGGGTTTAGAAATAGAACATATTAATAACTTATCTGCCTTGTATGTGACTTTGTGTACAACTCTGTATGTTTATCTTTGAACAATAAAATGATTGGTTACAGTCACAAGAGAATCATTCGTCGGAGTTGACTGTGTTGTTAAGCTGACCGTCTTCCCAGAACAAATATTTGACACAAGGCCTTGGATAAAGTAAAAGACTGTCTAGACCTTTCCTGATGAGTTTTGAGCAATATTGGGTCAACATATATGATATATAATAAAAGGTCAATAACATTATAATGAAATATTAAACTGTCAGTAACAATAGGATACATAAAACGTCAGTTGAACGCGACACCAAGAAAATTACAGTGATTTTCGACTCCATTGCCGTCATCACTTGCACACTCTTCCACCCATCACCGACTCAACGAGTGGCACTCGCGTGCTCTTCCTCCTTGGACAAATTATAGGGGTTTCTGCAGTTTCTTTTATACTCACTAATGCTTGCGCGCTTTTTGTCCCTCCCAACAATTCCAGGAGGTACGCTCGATTACCCACTGTTCGTCCCTAGAACAGGGGAAGGATGCTCTACTTTAAAGCCAGGTGATTTTACTGTTAAGGGACCAAGTGATTCTTATAAGATGACCTATTGCCAAACTGTTCCTTTCTTTTCATCTGTAAGTCAGTGCCCACTGAGTGAGCCTTAAACTATGCTCCAGGGGTGCAGAGAGCATATTATCACAATGCACTACCATATCACATGTTTAACATCTTGAAGCTGTTGGATGTCGGCTTATTGAGATCTGATGGAATCTAACCCCCTATGTTAATGTATACAAACACCCATAGCATATCACTCCTTTGTTGTGAACTTCTGAACAATAAAATTAACACATGTATTGTATTGCTTGTTCATGTCATAATCTGCAATACAATATTTGATGAGTTGTCATGATAACAGGTACATGTTTATTGAAAATATGCAAGACAAATCAGGGCATCCTCAATGGTCCAGAAACTACATTCACCAATGCTCTCGGCACCCATAGAATATGTCATAGCAAAATTAAAAATTAAAGGCATTAGACAACTGGTAGACTGATTTTATCTAAAATATCTTATCAATCCCAAGACTGATACCTGCTCTTTAAAAGTACAAAAGGAGGCCAATCAAAATTTACCATTGATGTACAGCAAAGGAATTTAAGGACCGTATACTTGTTTTCTCATCTCATCACCAAGGAGCTCAAGGTGCACTCACAACCTTCAGTTTAGTCCAGTCGTTTTCTGATTTTACCTCAAACTAATTGCAAAAGAATTTATTTTTGGTTTTTCATACAGGTTTTAGTATATATTGTAACAGAAAAAAAGTCTACATTAATCAAAATTGGGGAAAATAGTTTTTTCTACCCCTAAAAAATCGGAAAAATATAAAAAATTACTTGATGGACCATTTTTTAACCCAAATATCCACATCAGGTGTAATACAGGGTAACTAAAAAGCATTGTATGACAAGCCTGTTTGTTGTACAACATAAAATCAATAACAAAACAGTTTGAATGGTTTTACGAAAAAAATAATGACACCTTGAAAATCACTAAAATGTTGTTAATTTATCAATATTTCAGCTTGTGTTGGATTTTTAAGAAAGATTACTCAATCAATCAACGTCATTATTGATTCTTGTTTTATGAGAATGCATTCACATATAGTTTGCTTATTTAAATTTCAGAAAATGATGTATTTAACTTCCACCTTTTAAATTATATGGCTGCTCAAAGTTTGTCTGTTGGTCTGATTTGGAGCTGATTTTAAATAAAATTGAATGATTCATCGATTTATGTGAATAATATTTCATAAATACCTTCAGCATATGCTGAAATGTGCATTAAATTATTTTCTATGCAAGTTATTCTTAACAAAAAATAAAACATTTGACAAGATACCTCCATTATATTACTTGAAATTAGGTAGATGAAAACCACATTTGGTGCAAATTTGACTTGACCACTAAAATTGGCTAAGTCCACGTTTTTCAACAACAAAATTGTGAATATATTTCTTGTTTTTTGCTGGATTTTGAAATAATTTGGCAGTAATTACCACCATGACGTAGCCTTCTGGATAAAAGTAAATTTAAATTTATGATTGATGTCAACTTTAAATAAATTGATTTTTCATATTCTGATAATGGACATGAATGGTGGGATACTTAATTTTTAATGAAAATTCTAAAGTAAAGGAATCTTTAACTTCAAATTAATCTCATGAAATCATAAGTTTTATGGTGGTTCCATTGGCAAAATTATATTCAAATCGGAAAAGACATATTCGAAAAAATATGATTTATGTTGTTCATATTGATATTATATTTGTAGTGTTCAGGCAAAAATGCACGAATTGAAGTTTTAACCGTCAGTTATTAAATACACTTTTTGAGAGAACTTGCCAAATCTATTGTTTCTTAACAATATAAACAATACACAAAAGGATATGAACTGATTGAAAGCATTTGCTTTTCTTTTTATCAAAATATTTGTTAGTGAAATACAGATATTGTTCATGTGGGCATGAAATAACACCAAATTGGTTCAACTGGTCAATTAAGAAGTGTCATATTATTTGTTTACATAAAAATATACCAATTCTTATTAATTAAAATTTGTTAATATGTTTTGGTTCAAGCAACTAAGTATGGATTAAGTTTGTTTAGAGTCAGATATTTTTATCTTTTCCATTCAAAATGAGCAAAAATGTCAATATTGTTAAATTAAACAAAAAAAAAAATAGCCATTTTGATAGTTGATTTAATCGTTGATAGATTGCTTTTGGTGACAAATTTTGGTTATTCTGAGCTCTACTCAATTTGGTCTTCCTATACAATTAATTTCATATGTTAATTATTGTAAAATAGCTAAATATTTCACTTCAAAATCTGTTATATATGTAATTTTTCTTGTTTCTGGACCATAAAAATGGCTAAAAAATTAAATTCGCAAATTTTGATCGATATAGACTTTTTTCCTGTTATTGTACAAATGATAACCATTCCAAAAACCAAAAAACAAATTCTTTTGCAATTAGTTTGAGGTAAGGCCTGTTATTTTGCTAAAATGACTGGACTAGTTATGCCATGACATATTCCAGGGGTGCAGACAGAATAAGTCAGCGCAACCAGATTGTTGGAAATGAGGTCAGGGGAACAGGTGAAGTTCACAGGAATATGGGCACTCTCAAATGCTGTCATTGACCTTAATTTGATAAAACGAGTGCTATAACACAATTTGCCTTGTATTACTGAAGTCAAGGATACATCATTGAAGGTCAGACCACACTTTACCACAGGTACTATAGTCTGTCTGTCTGTCAATATCCCCGTTATACTGCAACATAAAACGTTCACGATGATCGTACCACAAGGCTGTTACAAAATACAAATAAACAGGACAGACATGTCACACACTTTAGTCAGACACTTTGGTTCCAATAAAAGAATTATCCCAAGGGAGGTAACAATTCCAGTGTGAAAATGGAGACAAAACACTCATCTGTAAAGTAGTTAACAGCAAGAGATGAGGAAATATACAAAGAAAACCTGAGATAAATGACATGTTTTTATTTAAAAAAATAATGGATATATACTAATGTTGTGGTTTGAAATGAGATACCATCTACAACATCCATATACTAGTAAACCATCTACAACATCCATATACTAATATACTAAACACAGGTAATCAGTAGATTGTTCTAACATACAAAATATGAGCAGCTTGTATTCTTCATCATTTTCACAATTCACACAACATGTTCTTTCTTGTCAATGATCATTGATTAGACAGAGATTCCCGATGACTGGATATTTCCCCCCACTTCACAGGTACATTCCCATTTTTGCTAGCAAAAAAGATAAACCTATCATTCTAAGGTAGATAACTCTATCAAATAAATTGTCATTACCCTCGCAAACATAAGTCGTCAATGAAACTGAAATATCTATAACAAAATCTCTACATACCCTAGCATCATGATAGATTATTATGTAACAGCCACCAGTAGATTTAAACTTTGTTAATGAGTCAGTATTAGACATCAAAACCTAATCTAGAGCAATGTTTAGATGTACATGTAGGTAACAAAACATACAATGTTAGCCAACACTGAATGTAGAGATTTTCTTTGAGGTAAACATATATTTATATATAGTGCAAAAGTTTTTAATCAGGCTTCGGAAAACACTTCAGACAAACATTATGTTCAGAACCTAAAGGCTATTTGCACCACAGTAATTGTACACATCAACCTTGACAATTCCTTTATAGATGAGGTTCAACATGTTTGTTTGAAGTGTTTTCGGGAGCCTGATTAAAAACTTTTGCACTATATATATAAATATAGCTAGTACACTAATCAAGCTGGAGATTTCACTGAGTTCAAGGCTTTATAAGGGGCTGTGTTTATTTTCTAGCCATGAATACATATCTTATGTAAAAAAAACTAAGTATTGCTTTTGCAAAGGACGAAATTAACAAAAGGGGAGTTTCTCTTTATGCACTATTTCGTTATTTGTAGATATGTTTTGTATGTGTCACCTAATATGGTTTAACTAAGTCTATCAGGATATCCTGTATGATAACAGGCACTATGTATAGATACAAATGAATGTGACATTAACATATATGGGTGCTAACTTGTTGAAGTGGGAGTCTGTTCTCACACCCACAGGTGCTAACTTGTTGAGGTGGGAGTCTGTTCTAACACCCAAGGGTGCTAACTTGTTGAAGTGGGAGTCTGTTCTCACACCCACAGGTGCTAACTTGTTGAGGTGGGAGTCTGTTCTAACACCCAAGGGTGCTAACTTGTTGAAGTGGGAGTCTATGCTTACACCCACGGGTGCTAACTGGTTGAGGTGGGAGTCTGTGCTTACACCCACTAGTGCTAACTTGTTGAGGTGGGAGTCTGTTTTAACACCCACGGGGGCTAACTTGTTAAGGTGGGAGTCTGTTTTAACACCCACGGGTGCTAACTTGTTGAGGTGGGAGTCTGTTCTAACACCCATGGGTGCTAACTTGTTGTGGTGTGAGTCTGTTCTAACACCCAAGGGTGCTAACTTGTTGAGGTGGGAGTCTGTTCTAACACCCACAGGTGCTAACTTGTTGTGGGTGGGGTCTGTGCCGGTATTGGCCATTTCAAAGTTAGGTTAGTGCCTTCTACTTCCACATGTTCGTAGAACCACTTGCGACAACACCGACACTCTGTGCCACACTTCTCAGAGCCACACTTAGGACAGGGGAAGTGGCAGCCCTCACACTCCATGTCGAGACAGTCACAGAGATCCAGACTGTTGTCCAGTAGTACTCCGGTCTCATCATACAGCTGGTTCTTACGGATACTGTGTAAAGATAAAGTAGTGAACTAGAGTGTGTAAAGATAAAGTAGTAAACTAGGGTGTGTAAAGATAAAGCAGTAAACTATAACGTGTAAAGATAAAGTAATAACTAGAGTGTGTAAAGATCAAGTAATAACTAGAGTGTGTAAAGATAAAGTAGTAAACTAGGGTGTGTAAAGATAAAGTAGTAAATTATAGTGTGTATAGATAAAGTAATAACTAGAGTGTGTAAAGATAAAGTAGTAAATTATAGTGTGTATAGATAAAGTAATAACTATAGAGTGTACAGATAAAGTAGTAAACCATAGTGTGTAAAGATAAAGTAGTTAAGTATAGCATGTAAAGATAAAGTAGTAAACTATAGCATGTAAAGATAAAGTAGTAAACTATAGCATGTAAAGAAAAAGTAGTAAACTGAACTGTGTAAAGATAGAGAAGCAAACTATAAACTGTAAAGACACATTTCACACAAATGAACAAATTCAATTTATAATGCATCTTAAAAAATATAAAGGGAATTCTGAAAATATATAAAATGAAATTTTACAAAGTGAACTGTAAATTCTGTTTTATCTATAATTAACCAGACATAAAAAGGTATGGAGTCACCATGCCCGTTCATGAGGGTTTTCTTCAAGTACTAGAGTTTCCCTCTCACAATAAGACCTCTCGAGCGCTAACATTCGGCCAATAGGAATGATTATAATTAATATAACTTTTAAGTTGGATAACTTGTTTCATAATTCTTGTCAAATAAATAAAGTTCATATTCATACATATGAACTTAAAATTACCATAAATCTACAAGATATGTATCTGTATTATCAAGTTATCAGTGAGCATGACAGCAGGTATTGTGTTGTAAAAACAAAACAGGAAATCTCTGTTTAACAGCACCAAACCTCCCTATTAGGTACATAGTAATATTTATAGTTTTTAGTAACTAAAATTTAATATATATTACTTCTCTCTGTATATCCTTCTGTTCATTTTCCTCATTTCTCTGGCACTCCTCTCAGGATCAAAGTTATCCATAAACTTTCCTGGATTAGCAAATGTCAGCATACGGAGCTGTTTAGTGACGGTCTAGATGAGTAAAACAACATAATCAATAAATTGTGAATGCTTAAAGAAAAAAGTATTCAATTAATTATTTAGTGTTTGTATGTATGTAATATGTATACATCATTATAAATATCAACATGTAAATGAAATCTTAATGCAAGACATATATTCATGCTTAACTGATATAAATGAAAAAATACTTTGTAATACTTAAGCATGCTTTAATGCAATATATAAAGGTTACACAACAAGTTGTTGTTGGATATGGAATATTAATGTCACTCAAGTTCATTTTTTTTAAAGTTACAAAAAGACACAAGCTTTCTTTTGTAACTTTAAAAAAATAATTAACGAGAGTAAAATAAATTCCATATCCAATGTGTGACCTAGCAGTTTCTACCACAATCTCAGTCGGAAACAGTTGGAAAGAACCTCAAACTATGATATGCGCAAAACGTTTCATCTCATATTCCCGCCAGTGGTGACGACGTCAACAATTGATCACACCGTAAACAATCAGTAAGGGACGTTGTTCTGGTCAAAGTTCATCATGTCTACCAATCAAAATGCATGTGGTAAAACAGAATGTTATTCAACAGTTGTAATGATTATTTGATACCCTGATAGTTGAATAACACTGACCTTTTGTGGTAGAAATTAATATATCAAACTAAATGATACAAATGCTATCATAATTGTAACTTAAATAAGAAATCAACCTTAAACACTTTATGATTTATGTACAACCAACACATACATGTCACCCTTTCCAATTGTTTATATTATAATCATGAATATGGTTTAACTAGCTTACTCTCCTCTACATGTATATCTCCAGACGTTCTAAGGTAACACTCAAACTCAACCTCCTTCCTCTAGACTATATTAACCCACCTATCTGTCCCTTAGCAAAACCCTACTACAGCCATAACTCGAGCTCCTGCCACATCTGACTACAGCAGTCAACAATGACTTGACTCCCTCATCTAGATTTCAGATGCCATCGAGATCACAGGTCACACTGATCTACAAATCCTGCATCAATTATCTACGGCTACTTACTACTTAGCTGCTATCTTCTGAGAATGACCAAAAGCCAAGACTTATAAAATGCCCCATTAATTAATGCATAACAGTGACTGTGAAATCTGATGTAAAATGTATTAGGAAGAGCATGAACAAATCAGGTTGGTAATATTTAATGCGAAATGGGGAATCACAGGTATATATAATTGTCCAATATTTAAGTGGCTGTGTACAGAATGTTTTTATCTTATTGATGGTACATATATAATTACATGTGATCCAGGCATTCCTGTGAGATTGATCACAGGGAAGCCATGTAATATTTTAGTAACATTTCACTTCATCATCCAGAATGGTCATACAGAATCTCAAAATTAGAAAGACCCCTAGCGTGTTCCATTTATCGGAACCTTCCAGATGTGCCAACTTGGAACTGGTCCGCTAAATGGAACAGAACGTGCTGATTCCGTTCCTGTGGGTGAAAATCTATTGATCGAAAAGGAAAAAGAAACAACTTTTCCGGAAATAACCGTCATAACCGTCATAAAATCCGCCAAGCAATGCGAGTAATCCTTTTTATTTACAAATTTTACACACTACGATGCCACTTTGAGTTGGAAGTGATATATTTTACTGATGAAATACAGTTTAACTGGTTACAGTTATGTCTATTTACAATTTATTGAACATCTGAAACAAAAACCTTTCACTGGCCGCCATATTAGATCCAATTTGGAACCCTCAAATGAAACGTTCCCGACGAACCGGTTCGTTCCGGCGGAACATCGTGTTCCATTTAGCGGAACATCCGGTTCGTTCGATTGAACACGCTTCCAGCATCATCAACCTCCCATCGGCCCAGTGTGTGTAATTTTAATAAGTACTGTTTAGTTGGGAAATCATAACCGATTATATGTAATCAGATGGCAACTTTGTCATATTGAAATGTTATTGCAATCTTTTCACTGGATGTGGGTTGTTTTTACTGTCATACATAAACAAATCCCACCTAAATGAGTCATTGATATCGTTATTATTGCAAATTCATCATAACTTCAACTATGTTAATTCTTTTCAGCTATCTATATATATAGTTATCTCAAATTAACATATGAACAACTACAGCCAAAATAATTGATTATTAACTTTTACATCCGATTTACTAATAACATGCTATCAACCAATTGATTGTCGATTATGATCGAGAATCGGCCAAGAACATTACATTTTACCATTTAAACAAGAGGCCAAAAGGGCAGTTAACAGTTAACAGTCATCTGGCTATTTAAGTGGTCATGGTATTAACATATTTGACCCCTATGACCTTGAGAGTACATTTTTGTAGGTCAAGTTCATTCATTTTAACAAACAAGAGGCCCAACGGGCCTTAACGGTCATCTGACTACCAATTGTAAAATCACTATGAAAATACGTGTAGTCATTAAATCAAGTTATAATATGCCTGTATAGATTGCCAAGTTCAAGATAGTGGCCTTCTTGGATTTCTGATGGGCTTGAAAAATAACAACACTTTGTTGGGACCATCTCAGGATATCATTTCTGGCAAGTTTCAGCTCAATTCCACTGGTAGAACTTGAGAAGTTTAAAATGTGTATTCAAAATGGCGGCTGTGGTGGCCATCTTGAATTTTGAACCAACCTAAAAATAACAACACTTAATCAGCATCATCTCAGAATCATTTCTGGCAAGTTTCAGCTTATTCCTAGTGAGTAAACTTGACAACAAACCCTTTTGGCCCCTGTGACCTTGAATGAATGTCAGGGTCATTTCTTTAAACAAACTTGACACACCTTTATCCCAGCATGCCACAAGCCCAATATCACATCTCTGTGCCTTTTGGTTATTCAGAAAAAGTTGTTTTAAAGATTTTGACCCTTTTGGCCCCTGTGACCTTGAATGAAGTTCAAGGTCATTTATTTGAACAAACTTGGTAGACCTTTATCCCAGCATGCCACAGGCCTAATATCAGGTCTCTGAGCCTTTTAGTTATTCAGAAGAAGTCGTTTAAAGATTATGACCGTTTTGGCCTCTGTGACCTTGAATGAAGGTCAAGGTCATTTCTTTGAACAAACTTGGTAGCCCTTTATCCCAGCATAACACAGGACCAATATCAGGTCTCTGGGCCTTTTGGTTATTCAGAAGAAGTTGTTTAAAAAGATTTTGACCTTTTTGGCCCCTGTGACCTTGAATGAAGGTCAAGGTCATTTCTTTGAACAAACTTGGTAGCCCTTTATCCCAGGATGCCACAGGCCCAATATCAGGTCTTTGGGCCTTTTGGTTATTCAGAAGAAGTTGTTTAAAGATTATGACCGTTTTGGTCCCTGTGACCTTGAATGAAAGTCAAGATCATTTCTTTGAACAAACTTGGTAGCCCTTTATCCCAGCATGCCACAGGCCCAATATCAGGTCTCTGGGCCTTTTGGTTATTCAGAAGAAGTCGTTTAAAGATTATGACCGTTTTGGCCCCTGTGACCTTGAATGAAAGTCAAGGTCATTTGTTTGAACAAACTTGGTAGCCCTTTATCCCAGCATGCCACAGGCCCAATATTAGGTATCTGGGCCTTTTGGTTATTCAGAAAAAAATGTTTAAAGATTATGACCGTTTTGGCCCCTGTGACCTTGAATGAAAGTCAAGGTCATTTCTTTGAACAAACTTGGTAGCCCTTTATCCCAGCATGCCACAGGCCCAATATTAGATCTCTGTGCCTTTTGGTTATTCAGAAGAAAATGTTTAAAGATTATGACCGTTTTGGCCCCAGTGACCTTGAATGAAAGTCAAGGTCATTTCTTTAAACAAACTTGGTAGCCCTTTATCTCAGCATAACACAGGACCAATATCAGGTCTCTGGGCCTTTTGGTTATTCAGAAGAAGTTGTTTAAAAAGATTTTGACCTTTTCGGCCCCTGTGACCTTGAATGAAGGTCAAGGTCATTTGTTTGAACAAACTTGGTAGCCCTTTATCCCAGCATGCCACAGGCCCAATATCAGGTCTCTGGGCCTTTTGGTTATTCAAAAGAAGTCGTTCAAAGATTTTGACCTTTTTGGCCCCTGTGACCTTGAATGAAGGTCAAGGTCATTTGTTTGAACAAACTTGGTAGCCCTTTATCCCAGGATGCCACAGGCCCAATATTAGGTCTCTGGGCCTTTTGGTTATTCAGAAGAAGTCGTTCAAAGATTTTGACCTTTTTGGCCCCTGTGACCTTGAAAGTAAGTCAAGGTCATTGATATGAGGTAACTTTGTAGCACTCTATTCCAGGTACCTACTGGCCAAATATGATCACCCTTGGCCTTTTGGTTAGTGAGGAGAAGATTGTCAAACGTTTTTTTACATATCTGACCCCTGTGACCTTGAAAGTTAGTCAAGGTCATTGATATGAGGAAACTTTGTAGCACTCTTTCCCAGATACCTACTGGCCAAATATGATCACCCATGGCCTATTGGTTAGTGAGGAAAAGATTGTCAAACGCTTTTTTACATATTTGACCCCTGTGACCTTGAAAGTTAGTCAAGGTCATCGATATGAGGAAACTTTGTAGCACTCTATCCCAGGTGCCTACTGGCCAAATATCATTACCCTAGACCTTTTGGTTACTGAGAAGAAGATTGTTAAAGGTTTTTACATATTTGACCCCTGTGACCTTGAAAACAGGTCAAGGTCATTGAAATGAGGAAACTTTGTAGCACTCAATCCCAGGTGCCTACTGGCCAAATATCAGCACCTAGAGCCTTTTGGTTACTAAGAAGAAGATTGTTAAAGGAAAAGTTTACGGACGGCGGACGGCGGACGGCGCACGACGACGGACGAAGCATGATGGCAATAGGTCATCTTGACCCTTCGGGTCAGATGACCTAAAAAGGTAGTGATCTATTCTTTTAAGCATGCTACAGGCCAAATATCAGTACCCTGGACATTTCAAGTATTGAGAAGAAGTTTCTTGAAGATTTTTATAACATTTGACCCCTGTGACCTTAAAATTGATTGAACAAACATGGTAGCCCTTCATCCCAGCATGACGCAGGCCAACTATCAGTACCCTGGGCCTTTCCCTTATTGAGTAGAAGTTGCTTGCAGATTTTATCATATTTGACCCGTGACCTTGAAAATGGTAGCCTTCATCCTAGCATGCTACAGGCAAGATATTAGTTCCCTGGGCCTTTTGGTTATGGAGAGGAATTTGTTTGAAAGACACATTCGACCCCAGTGCCTTTGAATTGAAAGAGGGTCAAGGTCATTCGTTTGAACAAACATGGTAGCCCTTCATCCAAGCATGCTACATACATAATATCAGCACCCTGGGCCTTTTGGTTATTGAGAAGAAGTTGCTTAAAGGGAAAGACAGTGCACAATGGCTATAGGTCATTCTGACCAGATGACCTAATAATTGATACTAACCAAAGTTGTGATATCTGGTAAAATGTTATGTGTAAGCTTTCTTACTTCTGACAGAACTTTGTCAGGTGTAAACTTTGTTCTTCAACCTTATATATCATACTAACTGATATTATAAACAGCTTACTAAGTGTTACCATATAAAATAGTATGCATTAAAGGCCCAATATACGTAACTTTCGGCAAATCTTGAAGCGAAAATCAAGCCTAAAAACTGATTTTATTTATAGATATAGTTAAGATTAACTGATATCAGCAATATTCAAGATGAATTCTCACGCGGTTACCGGTACAGCAGCAGTTGAATCTCGGTATTTGTAAACACATGTCCATTTTGAGCCGTCTTCTCACTTCGGTTTGTTGTTGAAGTGGGCCCCACCTGTATTATTTTCAATTCTTTGGATTTTTCTGTCAAGACGTTCTTGTTAGTTACCGCTCTGGTTTACTTCGTTTTAGGCTTATTTTTGCATGGGTATCAACTGGATTTTTTTCAGAATTTTTCAGAATCACGAAAAAATTCCTGAAGTTACGTATATTGGGCCTTTAAATGGCTGAATTCAAAATAAATCTGTTACCAGTTATCTTGTCCATATTATATAATATATAAAGCCCCAGCATACCCTTTTTATAATTTCCAAACTTCCAAAAAGCTGGAAAACCTAGGTTACATCAGAAATCTGAAAAGAGTCCCTCCAGAAATTCTTGAAACAAACTTAATCCATTACAATGAATTCAAGGAGGGAACCTGATTAGTCATGCACTTTTAAGATATTGCAGATTACCTGTCAAAATACAAGTTGGCTAGTCTACATGCTTAAAGCTGACAATGCAAGTTAAAAAGCTTTCTTGTTGATATTTAAAAAAAAAAAACGGCAAAGTAAAAATTTTAGAAATCTTCTGAGATGCCCCCTTACAGGTTACTAAGAAATGGCAGACATTTTAGATTTTGCCTTGCTTGGAAACGATAGTCGGCTTCCTTGGGTATAAAAGGCACCTTGGCCGTCAAACTGGTTCTCATTGTTGTGATGAAACAGACGGCGACACTTCTATAGACCTAGCCATCACATACTTTCTGATTTTTTTTTTACGATGTTTTCTATCAGTATCTGAAGAACATTGACATGGATATTGAAGTTGTTATTATAACGATATTATACAATATGAGCAAAATAAAAAAAACCCATTAGATTACACCAAAATTAGTGCGAATGAAAAACAAGTACATGAATGACAACTGATAAACCTACCTTAGTATTCAGTTGGAACATCATGTCGCTAAGAGTAATCATGAGTTCCTGTGTGATAAACATTGCTATAACATCCATTTATTTCCATCAAAATAAGTTCCCCTCACACGCATGTGTTCATGTTTTACATAACCAAGACTATATGCTCGTGTGTTACACTACATTTTCATTACAAGCACTATAGTGGCAAGGCGTAATATTATAGGTAGTATTAGGAGCGAGTATATATTCTGTTTCGGAACATTTCGCTCTGCTTCCAAATGTAAAATCAACATGTTGATGTCCATTACGTATACATAGGTGAAGGGACAGTAAGGGTGTTTTCAGTTTTGTTTCTTTTATTTTGCTTTGGCACACGATTTACGATGGTGTCCTAGAGAGTGACCATGCATCTTCACGTAACTTCAACTTCAAGGTAGGTGTACATGTGTGTTGGTCATTCCAGTGTCACCTGTTGTGTTCGCAGGTGTGTTGCACTTTGCACGGCAAGTGTTTGTGTAAAAACCAGTTTGATTTATTTATTTATTTATTTATTTTGAGAGTTTTACGTCCTCACATGGCCTTGCGACCTTCGTTGGATGAGAAAAGACAGGAAAGAGTGGAAGGGGTAAAGTATGTAGGAGGAAAGGCAATGGGAATGGGTTGTGAGGGTGGATATAGGAGTCGTCTGACCTACCAACCTACATAGGGGCGCTATAATTTTGAAGACGACCCCTTTGCCTAAAATTGTCCTACCTAAAATTCGGTGGAGGAAGTTTGCCGGTCGTACCAAGATGACATAGCGCGAATGGAAGATGACCGAGAGTGAGACGAGTATGTTCCCAGATCAAAACCCCGAAAAAAAAAAAAACGTCGATCCGCACCGACCTGGCCGCCCAGGGTTTACTATTGAATTTGGTATTATATATGATTTTGGATGTCTGCCGAAATAGCTAATAAAGGTTTATTTCTATGAATTTAAAATTATTGCGCGATCCTCTGAGCCGGCGTTATCACACCTACTCTTCTTCGAAAGACTCAAAGGGATCTTTTTCGTGCAAGATTGGACAATTCTCACACGGGCCACCATTTATAGTCCCATCCGACGGACTGTATGTTAGTGCAAGAAGGCATGCAGGTGAAAATTTATTTTTGTAGTCCGTTCTGTATTCAGTTCTTCTTCATTCGTCACAATATATACCTTTATCACTATACAATTGTCCATTTTTGTATAAGTCTCATCATAGCTTTCACCTTGTACATAATGTACCTATCCTCGTTCGGGCTTCTTTTGTTGTTTTTTGTAAAGCGTGACAGTTAGTAGGGTAAAAAAGAGGGAAGGGATGGAGGTGCATAGGGTAGTATGTATTGATTTATTTGTTACGAGGGGAGGGGGGGGGGTGTGTGTGTGAAAAAAGTGAAGGGTATCAAGAGCTGTGCTTATGGTTTGGGTTGTGTTGGTTGGACCAGGGAGGGACGGGTGATAGGTGAGGTTTAATTTGTAGGCCGTATATTACCCTATATAGATGTGTTCCGACCAGTAGAGCCCTACCGGTTCTCCGGGATCCGGCACCCTAGGTATGAGCCCGAGTCTCAACTAGCCTAAACATCTTTGGTGTATCGGTATGAATAAACAGTATCCATGCTTACCACTCCTAGCATAAGATTAGGACTAACCCTATATATGTGAAGAGGTGAACTAGCCCCAAGGGTGTGTCTAAAGGTACGCAGTATTGCAGTCCCCAAAATTGCACTCTTGCAGTCTAGCCCATGTTACCTATATTAATGGTAAGCATTGAAACTGGATATATATATAGTGTTTCAATACTAATTGTATTTGTGTATATTGTAGAAAAACAATATAAATGTGGTTTTATTAATTTTAGTTTTGATTACGCGGGTTTTTATTCCCACAACTACACAGATCATTCACTCCGTAGAGTTCACCTGACGAACCGGTTTGACAGACTGGGTGCCTTTTATACCCAGGGAGGCCAACTCTCGTTTCCAAGCAAGGCAAAAACTAAAATGTCTGCCTCTCCTTAGTAACCTGTAAGGGGGCATCTCAGAAGCTTTCTAAAATATTTCTTTGTCGTATTTATTTTGAATCTCAACAAAAAAGCTTTTTAACTTGCATTGTCAGCTTTAAAGCAGCCATCTAGTCAGTATCAGTATCAAAATAAGACAAAATATTATAAGAAGAATCTTGCAACCTCTGAATTTTGAAAGATATTCCATGCTTGCTAAGAATTTATTTAGAAATAGCAAATATAACAGGAATTGATAAAAGGTGGAAAACAAGCAGATAGATGACTGACCAAGAAAGAAGGACAAATTGCAATTTGATTCAAATTGTAGCCTACCATGCATGTTATATGATGGCCATGGTATATGGTGGGCTAATTAAAAAAAATTGGGATGTCAAAAGACAAAGTTCCAAGGGTCAGACAGTCTACAAACAAAAGCCCTGTCATTCTTCTGCATTTGAATTCCAATTCCATACTTTCTCCAAATATTCATAATATGCATTTTCTCAATTTCATTGTCATTTTCAATGTACAAATTCATATAACTCAAAATTATTGAATACAATGTGCTGAAACAAATTAAATCAGAATAATTCATTTTTGTTTAAATTATAAAGGTAATCTTTTTTGTGGAGAAAATATGAAAATCTGTTATGGGGCCTATTTTTACAAATCTTATTCTTGGGATCACAATTGATACACCCATCTATTCAGTTACCTCATAACCCAAGTTCAAAGTTGGGTATGGATTCTCTTTTGTTGGTTTGCCTTCAGCAAAATGCTCAGAGCATACAAACACATGTTTAGGCAAGGTTTCACGGTTTATAGCTTTTATCCATTCCAGTCGCATCTCATCTGACGACGGCAAGATATGGAAACTGAATGGCAGTAAACAGGTACAGTCATTGTGGATTTGGGGTCCATGTTCCTCACAAACTGATGTTTTCCATTCATTCAATTTCTTGTGGTTGTTGTTGCATCCGATCATACAACAACTTGTGCCACCTGTTTTGTACTTTCCTATGTTTTCTGCTGAGGCACTGGCCATTGTGAAACTCACTTTAACCGTCACATAAAATAAAAACAAATCAAGCTAAACCCTACAGTAACACGATCCAAACAAGTTTGGTTAGCTTAATTATAGTGTTTTTCTTCTTTTGACCGATTTTTGGCAAACTAGTTCACCCAGATTTCATTTGTGCAAAACTTACATTTCCATCGTCACTACCAGTACCATCGTTAGAATTTGCATTGTCATCTTCGATTGCAACTGGATTTATTTCCACTGGTGTCTTTTTGTCGTTGCCATTAGACTTGGCTTTGTTCTTGCAGCTTCTTTGCCGATCGATCCGTCGCTCTTCCATTTTACAAGCGCCCTCTACAATTTTTAGTCCGAGCACTGAAAGTGTTTGTTCAAATCGCCATTCAAGTAAAGCGTCTTTTAGATACTGATCACTCACAAATTGCACTTACCAGCTTTCAGATTGTCAGTGATTTTGCAGACTGTCAGTGATTTATCAAACAGAATGAGATGCAGGGCAAATGTCGCAGAGCAGGTATTGGCCTACTAAAATGTCTGATAAATTCTTCATAACACATGTTTAGTTATTTACAAACTGTCAAAGCTGATATACGAACAGGAAAAACCTGAAAAAGAGCCATACTTCAGTACTACATACATGTACAGAATTGCTTTGACCAGTATATACGTACTTGCATAGCTGTTTACAGTAAGCCAGCCCACAGGGACACGTAAGGTGTGCATAAAATGTAGGGGGGGGGGGGGGGGGTCATTATAGTGATATATCACCTAGTCATTGTGGTGATAACACCTATTTATTGTATTGATATCACCATAATCACCACAGAAATATTTCAAGCAAACACGACTGCTTCCAAAACATTTAGTATGGAAATAATCTCCAACTTTCGTGCTGTAATGTTGATGAAGAAAGTCGTATGTGTACGCATTTTTACCTCGGGGGAAGCACGCACTGCAAGTCAGAAAGTTTGATAAAATATTGCCAAAAATAAGTTTGTTATGTGATATCAGTAATATATTAAGTTTTATCACTATATAAATTTGGTGATAGCACTATACAATTTATAATGAATTGGTGATATCACAAATTCAAACTTAAAATGTTATATCTGTAACAGGAGAAAGAGAAAATGTAGCGTCCAGACCTGGGTTCGAACCCGGGACCTTCCGAACTCTAGACAAACACTCTACAACTGAGCTACCTGGTCACCGATGATCGACCCAGTCCAGTTCCGCTACATTCCTTCCTCCTTTTTCTCCAAGTTTTCGCCCTCAAAGACAACTATTTACAATTTTGTATATCCCCTTGCTAAGCGTTACCTCTTAATGCTTTAAACAAGGGTTGGCAAGCTCACCAATTTTGTAACAGGAGAAAGAGAAAATGTAGCGTCCAGACTGGGGATGAACCCGGGATCTTCCAAACTCTAGACAAACACTCTACCACTGAGCTACCTGGTCGCCGATGATCACATGTTAGGTTTTTCTTTTATGATGTCATTGAAATAGGAAGATAGAACTTAGAAGTAAATAAAAAACTTGGAATTAAGAGTAACACCAAAACTAATTCCTGGAATAGTGTCTTGAACTGTCTTCCATTGCAGCTTTATAATCTGTTAGTTTTGTAGAGTTGGAATAAAACACTGATATTTCTACGTGGATGACATGGCTTCTACAAGCCAGAGGAAGTGCTTTTTTTATCTAAGATATCACTCTACTTGAGCTGAAATGGCTTTTTGCAGTTGCTGTAAGAAAAATGAGTGTGTCAAGAATTAAATGAATACAGTTCTAAGCATGTTTACACAATGCAGTGCAGATCTTATTTATAAAGAAAAACTAAATGTATGATTAAATGTGTGTTTTTTTTTTATTTAGATGGACCTCAGATAATCGGGCACCCTGACAACTACCTTTGCTACAATGACGTGGCAGTATGGGTAACCAGAATGTGAAAGGTCACCATCTCTGGCCAACAAGTTGTATGCCAGGTATCAACCGGAACATCGACACTGACGCTCCGCTCCAGAGCAGCGGGTCGGAGGAGGAAGGAGATGTTGATAATGTGACCTGGAGAGAACTTGAAAACGCTGTTGTCAACAACGACGGAGAATGTCTCGATCAGCTGATCAACTGTGGCGCAAACATCAATACACCACTGAATGAAAAAGGAGAAACCGCATTGATTCTGTCAGTGAAACTTACGCATCTACAGCTTGTACGTATCTTACTAGCACAGACTGTATGTAAAAAGAACTGTTTGAATGTGAATAACTGTTCAGCATTAGACCTTGCTATCATAACTGCCTTTGACAATCGTCTGGAGCCACGCCACACACTGGCATGGCAGATCATCAAGTGCCTTATGGAAGCCAATTCTGAACCAGTCTGTAAAGATGCCATGATGTATGTCATAAGAACTGCCTTGAAATACAATGATGAGTTGTTTCTGTACAGGCTCATTCAGGCTGCCATTGACTGTTCAAAGTCATTTAAATTTCATGAGCTCCTTCTCCAGAAACTACACAGACACCAGCCAATTTACATGGATAGCATAGACCCACTGTTGATGAATGCATCAGACTTCAGTGTGAAGCTGGTACGATATGGGGTACCTACAGATCTAGAATATGTGGTGAATTCTTTTATGTACTACCTGGAATCTTACTGGGACTCGAAGGAGAACAAGAACAGTGTTTTACAGAAGCTGATCTTGTACGCCACAGCAGCGGGCTGGGGCTGGTCTCAGCAACAGATATCCCACATACACCAGGTCAACTCCGCCGTGGGGCGCTGGTGTAGCCGACAACTCACCAGTCCCCTATCATTGGGCCATCTGGCACGCAAAACATTTCGGAGAAGTCTTGGAACCGACATCTCACTAGGAATTAGCGGTCTACCGTTTCAGCTACCAGAGTCTCTCAAGTTGTACCTCATTCTCAAGGATGTCGATGAGATATTGAACAGCAGGATTCCGATTAAAGAAATATTTCTGTAACTGTTGAAACATTTTCTAATTCTATTTCTACATTTGTGATATTATATTTATATTCTTTTGGTTGACAGAAACTCTGCAGCATTTTGAAGTTTTCTATGTTTAGATAACCCTATCACAGTAGAGAAAGACTAAAAGTTTGTGGATGGACAACATTTTAAAAACTTGTGAAATTGATACTGTTTATGTATGATACAGTATAATGCTTTAGATTTTGTGTAAGTAAACACAACTCAACAATCAGTATTGTAGATTAGTACAAATTACAATGTATTGTACAATGTATTTAAATATTGGTAAAGTGGTACATGTATCAAAAATTATAAATAGTGTGTAACATGGTGCAAATGCCAAATACAAAATAGTTTTAGAGATGTTATTAACTTTTATGGGAATATATAGGGCACAAGGCTATTTTATTTGGGAAATGCATACATGTGTGCACCCTTACTTAGAATTGTATTTGTTACTTTATCAAAATATTATGTTTTGTCTAATACAATTAGAAATGCTTCGTTGTAAGGTTGATTTATGATATAGACATGCTCCATAAAAGTTAAAAATATCATTTTAGGTATGTACACTTTGTATATATTTTTCATTTTAGGATAAAAAGTAACTATTTTTCCCAAAACGTTTTTCCTATTTGATCCCAAAAACTCAATTCTATAGTGCCATCAGTGGGGTTTGAGTTTCAAGAAATATTGTTTGATATATTTAGTAGATATATTTATTCAACTTAGCTTTTAAATCCTAAAACATACATTTAAAACTTCAACTTAAAAATAAGTTTTCTATTTCGCATTGATCAATGCACACCTTTGATGTTTATCTGGGTCTGAATGAATTTTATATTCTCACCACAAAGAGATACTAAGCCAATAGATGGTAAATAGTGGATAGATGGTAATTATTGAGACAACTTTTAATAACAAGATACAAAATGTTTGTTCAACTATTGGAAGGTCTATGCCAAACAATCTTAATTTTATTTTTGACCTTTATTTTAAGTGCAGCTTGCTTTCATTCTTAGATGTTTTATGTGTTCATGCTTGATACAAATGTATATGTGTTATGGTGATAGAGATTAATTTTAGATACAGTGGATTCCACTTAATATCACCCCTGTTAATATCACATTCATCTTTATATCATGTTTTCCCCAAATACCATTTCCCCCTCTACATTATCTATGTATTTTCATTCAGTTGATATAATATGTTTTAAAGTTAATTCCTCTTAGTATCATGTTTTCTTAACCAATCACTTAAAATATCCAGAAAATGATGTCATTTCCATTGATTTCAAATACAACTTGTACAACATATTGCATAGAAATAAACAAAAAAAAACAACAACAAAACAAAAGATTTTTAAAGAAATAATGTTATCTATTCTATAGATAACATTATTTCATTGAAAATCTTCTTTATAGATTGAAACATCTTAATATGTACATTGAATATCTTACTTTTAAATATGGAGATTGGAAATGCATTAGATTTAGTGGAAAAACATGTTTCTCTAAATGTCACATTCCTGTTCATATATCCTGTTTTTGTGGGACAAATGCAACATGATATAAAGAGGGATGCACTGTATTACGTACTGAAGCTAGACATTTTAAACACCTATAGGTTTCTATAGAACTCCCAACACTTGCACACATACACTGATCAGTCATTCCTGGTTTCTCAGTGTTTGTAACATTAATTCCCAACTCACTGCTTTTGTGTTTTAATATTAATTTATTGAAATGAATCTGCTTGCGTCGTCTGGATTTTGTGTACAAAGGGAAACAATCCCGATTTTCCAACATGGCAGTGTCCTTCAGATTTCTTGATCTTTCACTGAAAAAAACTCGACACACATCTATATTATTGTAATTTACGCACCCCCAACTTTTTTATTTTAATTTCCCTTAAAAATGTGCGCAGATTACACAAGTTTTTTACGGTAATCACTTTAGTGAACTAGCTATTGGTGAGCAAAAGGTTGAATTTCACATCTTCATTTACCATTTAGATAGGCATTTTTTAAACAAGACCACAACAATGTTTTCATCTTATCCGAAATATTGCATATAAATCAAATATTTTTTAAACAGATACTACTGCAGCATCTTTCTTCTATTCTCCGTCCATTCTGTCAACTTTTCAGCCAATCATGGCATTATTAGATAACATTCTAG
Organism: Mimachlamys varia; assembly: GCA_947623455.1. Lineage (NCBI taxonomy): Eukaryota > Metazoa > Mollusca > Bivalvia > Pectinida > Pectinidae > Mimachlamys > Mimachlamys varia. The sequence goes on from OX392535.1 coordinate 10,756,035, forward strand.
CCTACCGTCATCAGATGTTGCACTGTTTAAATTGTCCTTTGTCAGTATTTTGTCAGTCCTTAACCAATTTTTGTTATCGCTATTTCTTGAAAAGCGCTGGCTGGATTATTCTCAAATTTTAATTATTTGTTTCTTTGGTGCCCATTTATGCATGGTTTATTTCGGGACAGATTAAAAAATCAATATGGCATACAGACGGCCATCTTTATTTTGACAGTAATTGTTTGTTATCGCTATTTCTTGGCAAATGCTTGCATGGATGTATCATTCGCAAATTTCTTTTATGAGTTCCTCTTGGTCCCTAGTTGTGCTGCTTGTTCATTGTCCATATTGTGGCAAATTTGAAAAGCAACATGACTAACAGACCGCCATCTTTAATTTGACAGTAATAGTTTGTTATTGCTTTTTTTAGTACTACATTAATTATTTTCAAATTCCATACAAAGGTTCCCCTTGGTCTGAAGTTGTACATTGGTTATTTTCTTACAGATCCGAAAAAAACGATATGGCTATAGGCTGTCTTTTTAGATTGTTTCGTTTTAATAGATTGTTGAAATGGAAGGATCTTTCTCAGATTTCATATAATTGAAATTATATAAATGGAAGGGAAAAGATAAAACTTTTTAAGAACAAATGAGGATCATAGATGGTGGGCGCTAAGATCCCTTTAGGATCTCATGTTTAATGTGTACCAGATTTCACACAATAATATTTCTGTCATTTCATTATACCCAGGATTTTCATTTCTGACCAGATTCTATATAATATACTGGTCTTTCCCAGTCAGCTTATTAAAACATTTGAAATGTGTGCCATATATTTAGTATATAATGTTCAATTGTTTGAATATTGGCTATACATGTATATAATATGTAGCTTTCGTGATGTTATAATGAAATAATAAGTGGAAAATGTACATATGTAATTTTATACATCAGTTTCCAACATTGTTCATAACCATTCCATCTGCCAATACTCCAAAATGCTTGTAACAGCTTGAAGTACTGCAAAATATATTACAATCAACATTACTGTACAATACCGATACAATTCTACAGTTGATAACCCTTTTATAGAGAATTACCAAGCCAAATGGTCCGTGCTGACCAACAGTTGTTGCTTCATTTGCAAAACGTTCTGGTAAAGGAAAAATACCCAATTATCTGAAAACTATCTTGGAAATGATAATTAGGTTGAAGTGATTCAAATCAAGCTAATTTACTGTAGATGTGCAATTTTATGTGTACATATCGTACTCTTTGAAAATGTACAATGTTTAACTAGAAGTGCTCAATTTGAAAAAAAAAATCAATTTTCTTATTGCTTTTTTTGGAATAACTCAGGAAATATTTTAAGCTTGCATTGGTCCTCTCACATGCAATTTTTCGTGACCTCATTTTTCTGTCAAATATTGCACTGTTCTGGTGAGATATTTTATTTGATGTGGTGTAATGGTATGAGCTGTTCACATCTATTTTGTGGAGGGTCATTTTTTGTAATAGTGTTACCACCCGGTACATACATTACAGAACTGGTCACTTGAACATGTCATGATGCCAAAATCAGCCAAAAGATTGGACACATCAACAGAATTTGGTATCAGAACCTGTTTTCTAGGTACAGGAACCTTCACATTGAAGTACCCTAATCATTTACAATTATTATGCAACACATCTATAGCTAGTTGATCAATATCTACAGCAATTACAATATTATTACTCTTTTTATAATTGGGCACAGCCAAATGTTTGTGAGTTAACTTGAGCTAAAGGGTAAGGAGAACAGGAGAATGCTTGCCAGGAAAATTGTGAAATCTGGAAGTTCAAAGTGGGTTCTTAAACTTTCAGAAACCCTTTTACAGTTAAAGAGGTGATACATAGTGTAGTATCCTTTCCATTTTGAATTGTTAACATCCAGTGTCCTTTTTATTGTATCTTTTGTAATATGTAAACCTGAAGAAAAGTATTATGGACTACTTGTCAAACAGTTAGCTCCATACAAAATATTAAATCTTTCCAGCGAAAGAACATACCCCGATATATTTTTAAAATCCTGTTTGCTCCTGTGAAAGTAGAATGTCATTGTGGCCAACTGTTTCAATCTTGCTGTCTTGATTATATATCAACAGTTTCTAGCTTGTCTGTGCATGTAACCTATGAAGCTAATAGTGCTAATATAAGCAATAATCCTACTCTAGATACCTTTTCCTTTGATTTCTGTTGTTGATAATTGTACCTTCTAAGCATTAAAAATGTTAATTAAAATATCTTAAAAATTTATTCTTTTGTGTCTTTATTAAGACTTCATTGTATTGCTTCTAACAATGTTGGAATACCTCAAAACATAGCACTTCCTTAAATGAAATTGGATGGTAAAACAAAATAAACTAAACCAAATACCCAAATTCTGCTTGAAATATATATACTGTATGTTACATGAAATTGTTTTCTGGTTTCTAGCTCAACTGGTCCTTCGTTTATCAACTACTCAAACAAAGTTTTACATATCACTTTTGATCTTATGAGTCTTTCCCCTTACCTACAAATTACGCATTTGCCTTGTAATTCCACAAATTTTCCACAGTTTTTCCACATTGGTAAAATACGCACTTAATACGCAAATGTGGAGTATTGAGAATTTGAAATCCACATAGATGCGTAAAAAATGTGGAAAAAGTGAAAAGGAATGTTCTTCCAAAGATGTGGATTGTTTTTACGCTAACGCGTAAAGTATTCTGCACTATTTACGCACAATTTTACACATTTGCGTAAAAATTATTCTTTATCTACTTTTTCGCAGATATGTAAATTTACTTTGCACATGCGTAAAAAGTTCTTGGTGATATTTATGCAATATTTACGCACAAGTATAGATTTTTTTTTTGTGGAGTTTATGCGATATTTACGCACAAGCGTAAAAAATCATTTGTGATGTTTACGCGATATTTACGCACACGCATAAATTTTTGTACAGCTTCAAAATATCCTGTCAAAAAACTAAATATCAAATAAAGTACCTTAATGACTAAAAAACAATGTAGGTCATTATACATTGTTATAAGTTTCTGTTATCATTAAAGAGGTTGGTACCAAGTACATTTTCTTCCCAATAAATGGTACTTGATATGCTTTGGAAAAGACAAACGGATACCTCACCATGGCATGAATTTCTCACTGCAATTTTGACAATGCCCTTGAGGCACGCCAAGATCAAAACACAACAGGTGTACCACAGCACTATTTCTTTCCTTTATTAACACAAGATGGCTTTAAAATGTCCGCAAGTTTTCTGTTAATCCCACTAATAGCACATCCCAATTGTTCTTGAATTATCTCTGAAAAAGAAAAATTTACATTTAATATACTGTCACTACTGAATGATTTTTCTTTTGAATTGGAAGCTGTTGGGTGGCTTACTATAATAAGATTTTATCAGGTAGCTGGTGTATATAATGAATCTCTCACAAGTAATATTGAAAAATTAATTTCTCAAAAATTTCTTGAATTTAACAAACAAGTTTAATAATTAAAAACTCAATATCAAATTAGCACAAGTGTTGTTATGAAGGTATATTTTTTCTTATTTATGTTTGTTACACTGTATGCCATAAATGCTCATCAAATCTGATATACTAGCAACTTCATTCCAAAATATCACATTTAACAACTACTGGGTACACAAATTTCAATAACTATAATAGCCAAGATATTTACATTGCATGGTTCTATCAAAGGCATGATTTCATTCATTACTAAAAATCAGATTAGTTGTAAATCATTGTGGTTGTTGCCCAAAGATTTTAGAAAGAATTGGCAACATGCCACCAATTACTACAATAAAACTTTATAAAGCATTGATATATATATGTTTACATTGGCTTCCAATCTAGGCACATTTAACACTTACCACACAGTACTTCTTTTTTGTTCTGGTCTATAGCTGACCTGCCACCAAATCCTGTTGCCGATTTCCCCCTAAGCTCCACTTCGGTAAACATATTTCTCAAAAGCAACTTTGTTGCTTTTGAGAAATCTTTACATGAAGCTATCTTGCATTTCATTTGTTCCTGAATAAATGTGAAATTTGCAATATTATCAATTCTTTAATTTGAAAACTGTACATAAGAAATAAATCTCATAAATATCTGTAATATTTAAGATACATTTATCTGAGAGTTTAATCCATTTTCAAATAATTTTTCACATAATACCAAAAATTGCTTTATATGGCTTTATCCATGGTACAAACAATGAACAATGCTACAGTTTGTTTAAACATTTTCATTTATAGAAGACATACCTTACTGTAACCATTATACAACTCTGTTGTTTTGTCGGACTCAGCAGATGCCTGTATCAAGAAAATGCATTGTCAGTAACTTAAAGCTGAGTATTTAGACATAAGTAATAATTTTAAGAGATATGATTCATGTCTGGATGGTATTAATTGTAAACATGCAGTACTAACGCACTATAAAAGCATAGCATGGAACAGTGTTACTCTAAATCAGCATTTATAGAACACCCATTTCAAAAGAAAGGCATTACAAGTACCTGTTTACCAAATTGATATGTATGTATTGATTTTAAAATATGTATTCAATCAGCCATAATTTATTGCTATAGATTGTAAAATAAAGCATTAAGGTTAAATTTCTTATTAGAGTTATGTACTTACAGATGAGGTCACATTTGAAGTTGAAGGTCCAGCTGTGGCTCTACTGGTCAGCAGCAGGTTATGGTTCTAGCAAACATATAATATATTACGCTTTAGGAGATGATTTGCCTTGTATACTCTGTTGAGTCATTTTACTCCTGTGCTTATCAGTCAATTTTCAGCATTTATACAAACTCCACTATGATACATATTGGGACCATTTACTTACTTAAATATTTATGAATAATATTTAATTCACTAGGCTATTAAACTACACTGCATATAACAAAAATAGAGGAACGGTGGAGTAAAAGTTTATCCCAGAATACATTTTACTTCAAGTAAATTATTTAAGAATCAAATGCTACTATAGTGTATACACAATAACTCTTCATGTATATTTACTTGAGTACATCATTCAATAAAATTGAATATTTCGAATGTCCAAGGTTTTAGCTAATTACCTGTTTCAGGGTTTCAATATTTTTTCCCTGTTGTGCTATAGCACCTTTCATCTCCATGACTGTAGTGTGGAGTGAACTGCAGTGGTGGCAGCAGTTGTGCTAGGTCGTCTGATGTTCTGGTGTCCCGTACAGCAGATTCAGACTACTGCCAACCACTGCAGAGGATTCACCATATTTTCTTTGCGTCATGGGCACATCTTCATACAAAGGGAATGGGTGGTTAACAGTGGGTGAGGAAAAGGATTGTGACTGGAAACATGAGTTATCAGCTGAAGAACGGTTAAAATCAAAAAGACTAGAAGAAGGATTGGAGCTGAACATAGAAGTACTAGAGTTAAAGGAGCTAGCATAAGGTGTAAAGGTTGTAGTTACAGACGTATTTGTGTTAGGAATGGAGGAGGGGGTCGCAGAAAAATAGGTAGGTGGGACAGAAGAGGGGGTCACACAAGAGTTAGGAGGGACAGAAGAGGGGGTCACACAAAAGTTAAGAGGAGGGGCAGAAGAGGGGGTCACACAGGAGTTAAGAGGAGGGGCAGAAGAGGGGGTCATACAGGAGTTAAGAGGAGCTACAGAAGAGGGGGTAACACAGGAGTTAGGAGGAGGGGCAGAAGAGGGGGTCACACAGGAGTTAGGAGGAGGGGCAGAAGAGGGGGTCACACAGGAGTTAAGAGGAGGGGCAGAAGAGGGGGTCACACAGGAGTTAGGAAGAGGGGCCGAAGAGGGGGTAACACAGGAGTTAGGAGGAGGGGCAAAAGAGGGGGTCACACAGGAGTTAAGAGGAGGGGCAGAAGAGGGGGTAACACAGGAGTTAGGAGTGGCAGAAAAGGAGGTCACACAGGAGTTAAGAGGAGGAGCAGAAGAGGGGGTCTCACAGGAGTTAGGAGGAGGGACAGAAGAGGGGGTAACACAGGAGTTAGGAGGAGGGACAGAAGAGGGGGTAACACAGGAGTTAGGTGGAGGGGCAGAAGAGGGGGTCACACAGGAGTTAGGAGGAGGGACAGAAGAGGGGGTAACACAGGAGTTAGGAGGGACGGAAGAGGGGGTCACACAGGAGTTAAGAGGAGGGGCAGAAGAGGGGGTAACACAGGAGTTAAGAGGAGGGGCAGAAGAGGGGGTCACACAGGAGTTTAGAGGAACGGAAGTGGAAGTTGCAGAGGACTTTAATTCCATCTCCAACCTTGAAGCCTCCAGATTTTTTGCTATCTGTACAAGCTATGCAACAAAAAAAACACATGACAATTGACATGATCAATCAATCATACAAATTCATTGGGTGTGGATGTACATGTGAACATCTGTGAGCTATATAAAGTATATTGAACTAAAATCTAGATAATATATTATAGTAGTGCTTTTATATATATATACATGATGAACTTTTTAAAATTTTATCATACCTGGTGAGCAGGGGAGCCCAGCTTAAAGGATACACTGTAAGGCATTATTCCTGTATATAATACTTATCAGAAATTACTTCAAATACCTTTGGTTTTTTGGTGTTCTCCTTGACACTCTTCTTACAAGTTTTAGGAGCCACAGTCCTCTTCCCTGACTTTTTCTGAAATAGATTTGTTTAAATTAAGATAGGTTAATGATGCCTTGTTGGTAATAGTTTTATGCAACAAATCCTACAAGTCACCAGGATTGTTTTCTTCAAGAATCTGTTTTTTTTCACCAAGAAGGACAAACTTCATAATTTCACTTGCATAAAACATCTTAATATTGGAACATAAACTAAAAGAAAAATAAATACAAATGTAGTGTCAGTACTTTCTGGTCTAGCCTTATTTGGTTGATGGATTTATAAAGTTAAATTGATTGTATTAGTTTAATTCTGCATACTTTACCTTTTCTATAAAAGACGAAGCACTTTCTCATGTAGCGGGCTCAGCTGCCTGTTTTGATGATACTGGAATCTGATATATGAAATCAAATCATAAACTCCATTTTGTGCAATCCCTGCATTAAATCCAAATACATACAAATATTACTTTTCCCCACAAATTTCTTATTACAGGAGTTCGATCGTTTCCTGCTAAACTAACATATTCTTCATGTTCATGTATGATTTTACAGATAGTGTAATAGCTTTTGAATAATTTGTTAAGGCTATGTATATAAATAAATTTTGTAGAGTGGTCTTTTGAAGTGGTATAACAATATTGCACCTGGTCATTTTCCTTCAAATCATTCAGGGCCTTTTTCAGGCGGTTGTCAGCTCCTCTGGCTGTAGATGCTGCCTCCAGCCTCCCGTGTATCAGCATTTCCTCCAGAGTTTTGATTTTCACCATCTGCTAGAGGACTTTTTGGGATCTCTTTTTTCCTGTTTTGAAAATCAATAAAACACATGCAACTTTGTTAAATAAAAATGAAATAAATTGTTTGTTAATTTTTGATGGCCAAGCAAGAATATTTATGATTTTAGTTTCAACTTAATACAAATAGTCCCTTTTTAAGATTCAGTAGGTTATAATTTATCATTAAGCATATATTTATTTTCAAAGTTTAATATCCATTTAGTTCATAAAATAAAGCTTTGATTTATTTGTCAAATTATGTACATACATGACGTACATATTTATAAACCAAAATTAAATCTTAAAAAATCCACATCTCCTGACTAGATTTTTTTTCAGAATTTTTCAGAATCCAGAAAATTTCCCTGAAGTTATGTATATTGGGCCTATAAAGTTGTTCTTAATCACTAGAGTATCTTAATCCTGAAAATATATTTAACTGCTTAAATTTATCAATTATGAAATCAATTTCTTTAAATTAATACTTATCTGTAGAAAAATGTGACATTATTCCTCTGATCGAACATGCTTGGGTGTTTTACTTCGTCCAAGTTAAACATATACCACCAGTCTGTAATGTAGAGACTTTATAACAATACCTGATAAAGATTTTTAATTTGTGAAAGTCATATCATTGGTTTTATAGTCAAGACAGTCTTGCTCCTTGCTCTGGCAATATGAGTATATGTAACAAGTACATTGTTGGTTTTATTCAGAAGCAGAAAAAATCATTAAAAATTGAAATACAGTCTACATTTTTACACCATATTGTCCTTAACAAAATCATATCACTTTACGTTGAGGAAAAGTGTTTGGTCTTGATGGTGAGATTGAATATTAAACAGTTACAAGCAGTTTGCTCTGTGAGCTACTACTCTGTGCTACTGTGCAATTAGACCATCTTAGAATCTTGTTTTCACATATAAAACTCGTAGTAAATTTAATGATACTTTGTGTAACAATGTATTCATGCATAAAATATATGTATGTACAATTTTATACCCATGTTTGTTTTAGTTTTCTTAAAATAAAGTTTTTAAACTTTATCGTAGAATAATTAGGGGGGGATAACTCTGTCTTACTTGACAAGAATTCAAGTTCAGCATATATATACCGTATATTAATTATCAAGCCAAATGTTGCTAAAATATACATGTAGAGTAAGTCTATTAATGCCATAGCCTGCAACACCCAATTTTGTTGCATGAGAAGTAGATTTTGAATTCACTGACAGCCACTCAGAACAAGATATGATGAAATAGCATTCAAAATTAATAATATTTAATTTTTTTTTAAATAATTTAAAGCAACAGGATCTGACATAAAGTTTGAAAATTGTCCAAAATGTCACTTTTCCAGTAACTTCATGATTAAACTCTGGTGACAGTTCAAAATACTGTACTTATTAAGATTTAAACAAAGCATGAGTATAAAATATAAAACATTCACACGCGTGTATAATTAAATGATCTATTGAAAGTTCATTGAAATTTTACATTTAAAACTAACAATACATTTTTTTACCCATCATGATATTGGATGTGAAATTTTACCTTAAAACTTTGCAGATAATATATGAAAATAAAAGTCGTATCTATATTTCATTAAAGTTTCTCTTTTCATTTTTGACTTTCAATTACAATAAAAACTTTCCTTGAATATTACAATTTACAATCAATTCATTAGTATTGTCTCCGGATAATTTGTTTGTCCGTGGTGTCATCATTCTTTAATGAAACTGTCACGACCTCGTTCATCGCACGATTAACTCCCAATTGAGATGACAGTAAAATCTGGGCCCTCAATATCGCGATTGTCGCCACACACCTTTCGACTTACCTGTGCTTTACACACAGCGACATACCTGGCTGGTGACGTCATCCAGGTGGCGCTGTGTTTAGTAAGCGTTGGGCTGGGACCATCTTGGATTATCATGTAGGACGCAATGATTACAAAATTAACGATATCTCATCCAAGGTCTGTATGATTGTATTATGCATTGTATAAATGCAGAAAAGAAGTTAAAGGGTTTTTTTCAATGTGGTTGATTACCTGTAAAATGGCGTACCTGACGCTATATTACCTGTTTGTTCTGACCGGTGAATAAGGAAGCGAATGATAATTGCAAAAATTACGCACGTAAATATGATTCATGTATCATACTATTGGTGCAGGATTTGGAACAAAATTTTTTAACTTATTTTTGAAGATTTATTAATGCTCTTTGACTTGAATTCAGTATGATAATTGAGATATTTGTCTCTTTCTCACCCGTGCGTCCTCAGGTAAATACAGAGCTATAGACAGAAATAAACATGGAGAGAGAAGAGGATCCTGGCGCTCCCCATACGACGAGGAGAATTGCACAGGTGCGGTCAGCTCGAAGCATCATTTGCCGCGTCACACTTCTAGACGGGAAACTGTTCGAAACAGATGTTGATGTACGTATCAAGTCAAGTGTATCCTATTATTATATAGTACAGAAGCACATACTGCAATTTGAAAAATGTCCCTAGCTATGTGAAGAATGTCAGTAGAATTAGGTGACTATAGTGATGTATATGTGCGGGTTTCAAGTACTGGGTCAGTGATCACACCTGGATTTAAAATATTTACTAGGTTCTGTTACCTGTTTAAGTCTACACAGGTATACATACAGGTCCCATTCGCAGTCAGGTGGTTTCCCATGTCACCTGTCAGAATTAAGAAGACCCCAGGCAAGTTATAGCTTTATGACCTATTGTCAAAAGTATACCTTTATCACCAAGGACAGGTACAATATTTACAAGTGTGCAATAAATCCAGGTATATGTGGATGGACCAGAACTAACATCAAATTGTTATACCAATAATTTGAGATGAGGCATTGATGATGCATAATAGCTGAATTGCATTTGGTGAAAGCCCTTTTTAATGACTATTTACACGATTTGCATTTCATATGATCTATGTATTTTGATGATTTTAAAACAAAATTCATACCATTCCTAGAATGTGAGAATGTCTGTGCACCGCCAGCAATATATATTCTGATGAATAACCCCCCCCCCCCCCCAACAGCATGACCATCTTTTATGGAAGTTAACGTTGTGGCCCTTTGTGCAAAAAAGTGTACAACCTTTTAAATTTGATAAAACTACATATGTGGAGACAGAATGAACCTGTCTGTTAATTGCAGGTAAATGGTGTTCATTTGTTAATTTCAGGTAAACAGTGTTCTCACTAAGTTTTGCAATAATTGGTTGACTTCGAAAGAATAGCTGGTTGAATTTTCACATTCTGTAATGCTGACATATATAAAATTCTGAAAAATAGTCCGTTCAAAGTTGTTGAATAACAGGCTACTTTTGCCGGCAACCAGCTTTTAATGAGAACCCTGGTAAATGTAGTGTTGATACGTTAATAACGGGTAAATGTAGGGTTGATTTGTTAATTACAGGTAATTATAAATGTAGTGTTGATTTGTGAAATACAGGTAAATGTAGGTTTGATTTGTTAATTACAGGTAAATGTAGTGTTGATTTGTGAAATACAGGTAAATGTAGTGTTGATTTGTTAATTACAGGTAAATGTAGGGTTGATTTGTTAATTACAGGTAAATGTAGTGTTGATTTGTTAATTACAGGTTAATGTAGGGTTGATTTGTAAATTACAGGTAGATGTAGTGTTGATTTGTTAATTACAGGTAAATGTAGTGTTAACACAATTCTAACATCCATTTATCAACCAGTAATGATCATCCATTTTCATCTTATGTTGTTTTTATGAGCCAAAGTTTGGAAAATAACTAATACCAGATCAAACACCCACTGAGGCATTATAAAGTGAAATGTCTGTTGGAAGTGTAGCAGTCAGCTATTCCATTAATTATAACAGTGACACCTATAAAACACTCGGGTTCACACTGTGTTAGTTTATATTGGTCCAGTCATCAGAAATATGTCAAGATATCTGCTGGATACCAGGGGAGTTCACACCCGACTTCAGTTGATGTTTATCAGTACGTAAACAAGGAAAGAAATGGCGACCAATCCGGCTGTGGGCAAACCAACTTGAGCCAACATTGATAAGGCTCCTGTTTACCTGGATATTCTAAGAGCAAGGTCTAGTCTAGTTGTGTTCCCTCAGTACTGTTACAAAAAATGTTTTTCTCTTTAAAATTATATGACATTACTTAAATGTCACTTAATGTAACCATTCTGTATATATCCTTTATATAATTATTAATGTGCATGTGTCTTCAACTCATAATGAAAACATTTCCAAAATACATTTCTGTAGCTATAAATCATCCTATAATACCTACCTATATCATCCTATAATATCTATCTATACCATCCTATAAATATTTACCAATATATACCACCCTTTAATACATGTGCCTACAGGGTACCTATATCATCCTATAAATGTCTACTTATACCACCCTATAATACTGACTTATACCATCATATAATACCTACATGTATACCATCCTATAAATATCTACCTATACCATCCATATCATTCGTTAAGGGGCTGCGGTGGTCGAGTGGTTAAGGTGTTCCAACATTCTACCACTAGCCATCCACCTCTGGGTTGCTAGTTCAAATTCCACATGGAGCAGTTGCCAGGTACTGACTGTAGGTTGGTGGTTTTTCACCAGTTCTCTGTCTTTTCACCACCTCCAAAACCTGGCACGTCCTTAAATGACCCTGGCTGTTAATAGGACATAAAACAAAATAAACTAAATCAAATTCTTTATGCCTACCTATAATTAGCTTATGTATATCATCCTATACCATCCTACACCTGTAAGGACTACTTCCATCCTAATACTGTACAGTTGTACTCAACAGGTTGTACTTACATATATTCTGACAAAGACTGTCACATAATATAAAGTTTCCAGTGGATGAAGCTATGGTATAGCCATGATAATACCCTGACTGACTGTTTGTTTAAGAGGTCATGAACTTTTGATAAGGTCATTGATCTAGTTTTTATCCTTTCATATGTGTTACATTGGACCTTTCCTGTTCCAATGTTTAATATATATGTTGTTGGAACCACAAGTGACTTTTTGTTTTTTTTTAACGAATTGAAAAAAAGGATTCTAAAATATGTAGAATAAATATATTTATATATATTGAAACATTGAGTCTTGACACTAAACCATGATGGTTATCTTTACAAAATATTGAACTGTTGTTATTGTCCATGAACTGAAAGGAGGTGAACTTGCATGACTTTACCTTGATAAGACCAAGTTTGTAGGTAGAAGATGGGCATAGCTCAGGTATATATAGCGAGACAAAGTATACAACTACAGGTGTAGATTAGTACAGGTACATAACACAGGTATATATAGACCAGGTACATAACACAGGTATATATAACACTGGTACATGTGTACAGGAAATAACATGTTTGGTATCATGTACTCTACACAAAAACTAAGATTAGAAAGGTTGTTTTTATAGTATTCCCCAATTTCTATGGGAAGCCTTTACATTAGTAGTGACTATTCTGTACACTGTAGTAATTATTGGGGCATACCTGAGCTAATTGAGGTGTCTTGACTGAAGACATTTAATACTAATTATACATGTACAAACAACCAGCCTCACCCTGGCAGAGTGTTACATAAACCATACAACCCATGACAAGTGGAAACTGTTCATTCTGTGTTGACCTCCATTTTGGGACTGTTGTTGGCCTCCCTGTTAGGACTGTTGTTGACCTCACTGTTGGGACTGTTGTTGGCCTCCCTGTTAGGACTGTTGTTGGCCTCCCTGTTAGGACTGTTGTTGACCTCACTGTTGGGACTGTTGTTGGCCTCCCTGTTAGGACTGTTGTTGACCTCCCTGTTAGGACTGTTGTTGGCCTCCCTGTTAGGACTGGTTGTTGACCTCCCTGTTAGGACTGTTGTTGGCCTCCCTGTTAGGACTGTTGTTGGCCTCCCTGTTAGGACTGTTGTTGACCTCCCTGTTAGGACTGTTGTTGGCCTCCCTGTTAGGACTGTTGTTGACCTCCCTGTTAGGACTGTTGTTGGCCTCCCTGTTAGGACTGTTGTTGGCCTCCCTGTTAGGACTGTTGTTGGCATCCCTGTTGGGACTGTTGTTGACCTCACTGTTGGGACTGTTGTTGGCCTCCCTGTTAGGACTGTTGTTAGCCTCCCTGTTAGGACTGTTGTTGACCTCCCTGTTAGGACTGTTGTTGGCCTCCCTGCTAGGACTGTTGTTGACCTCACTGTTAGGACTGTTGTTGGCCTCCCTGTTAGGACTGTTGTTGGCCTCCCTGTTAGGACTGTTGTTGGCCTCCCTGTTAGGACTGTTGTTGGCCTCCCTGTCGGGACTGTTGTTGGCCTCCCTGTTAGGACTGTTGTTGGCCTCCCTGTTAGGACTGTTGTTGACCTCACTGTTGGGACTGTTGTTGGCCTCCCTGTTAGGACTGTTGTTGGCCTCCCTGTTAGGACTGTTGTTGGCCTCCCTGTTAGGACTGTTGTTGACCTCACTGTTGGGACTGTTGTTGATCTCCCTGTTGGGACTGTTGTTGACCTCCCTGTTAGGACTGTTGTTGGCCTCCCTGTTAGGACTGTTGTTGGCCTCCCTGTTGGGACTGTTGTTGACCTCCCTGTTAGGACTGTTGTTGGCCTCCCTGTTAGGACTGTTGTTGATCTCCCTGCTGGGACTGTTGTTGGCCTCCCTGTCGGGACTGTTGTTGACCTCCCTGTTAGGACTGTTGTTGGCCTCCCTGTTAGGACTGTTGTTGGCCTCCCTGTTAGGACTGTTGTTGATCTCCCTGTTAGGACTGTTGTTGATCTCCCTGTCGGGACTGTTGTTGACCTCCCTGTTAGGACTGTTGTTGGCCTCCCTGTTAGGACTGTTGTTGATCTCCTTGTTGGGACTGTTGTTGACCTCCCTTTCGGGACTGTTGTTGACCTCACTGTTGGGACTGTTGTTGATCTCCCTGTTGGGACTGTTGTTGGCCTCCCTGTTAGGACTGTTGTTGACCTCCCTGTTGGGACTGTTTGAATTCTTGGCCAGAGTCTAGTAATTTATAACAAGACTTCATGAAAGCTAATCTGGAATTTACCGTTAATTGCATCTTGCATTTATATCTTCTATCGGTCATATTTGATGTTTTTTCATTTAGTATCTTCCAAACATTTAGAAATATAATATGCTGATAGAGACCGATTGACCAGTATGATCACCGATAGAAATGCCTCATCACCTCCTGCTAGCTCTAGTTGTTGACTCCCATGGCTGTGTATTGAATATTCTTACTACAACTTTATCGAGATCCTGACAGCAAACTTGAACACACTTGATGCACCTACATCCTTATGCACTGTCGTAAAGTGGTCTGATTCACAGTTGGTAGATTTTATATTATAGCATTAAAAATTATTTAAAGGTAAAAGCTAAGTGAGATGGAGATCTATGTGACTTCACTGTATTTATATACCCAACTTATCTTTGATCACCTTCCCAGGATGTACTCCCCATAAATCACGTTTATTTCCAATACTGTGTGTGGTGTTAATTACCATGATAAAAAAATTATCGTGTACACTTAGTGTACAAGGGGACAGTTATCTCAGGAATACTATGTTCAGCTCTGATCTAGACATTCCATGTCATTTATTTTTTACGTATTTGTAAACTGTTCCTGATGTTACATTGTTAGGATGCAGTGATGGGAAAAGTCAATATATTGATCTGTATGATTTAAATAACACATTTTATGCATTTTTTTTATACAAAATAATTACATAAACATTTATACAATGTACTTTCCCTATAAGAGGTAATTATACCCAGTTGTTCCACGGATATAATTAATTCACTTATCTTAAAAAAATCAACTGTGATAGAAATAATTTAGCAACCTCACTATTTTATTTTGTTATATTTGAAGGTTTATTTAAGGTCAAAGGGGATTTATAGTACTGGCTTTAGTGAAACTGATCTTAAATTATTTTAAGTTTAAGTATCTTCATGTTGGACATGGGTTATAATCCCTCCAAACTTCTCTGGGAAAGTGATTTAATTGTGAAATGTAAGGTTTACGTTATTCAAAAGCATTGCACTGATGACTTTGTTACTGGTTGTATGTATTTTTAAAGGCCCAATATACGTAACTTCAGGGAAATTTTCGTGATTCTGAAAAAAAATCCAGTGGATATATATTCATGCAAAAATAAGCCTAAAACGAAGTAAACCTGAGCGGTAACTAACAAGAAACTCATGACAAAAAAATCCAAAGAATTGAAAATAATTCCGGTGGGGCCCACTTCAACAACAAACAGAAGGCAGAAGACGGTTCGAAATTGACGCGTGTTTATAAATAGCGTGTTTCAAATAATGCTGTACCGGTAACCGTGAAAGAATTCATCTTGAATTTTGCTGATATCAGTTCATCTTAACTAAATCTATAAATATAATAAGTTATTAGGCGTGATTTTCGCTTCAAGTTTTGCGGAAAGTTATGCATATTGGGCCTTTAAGGATTAACATGAATCTTTTTTTTATGTTTTGGGAGTATAACACAAAAAAACGGAGTGTACTCTAAATAAACTGCTTTCCATTTTTTTGTGTGTTATACCCCCATAACATAAAAAATAGATTCAAGTTGATACTTATAATTTAATCTATACCCTGCGAAAATTAACTTTATTGATGGAATATTTTCTCTTACAAATCATTACGCTGCTGCATCAGCCAATCAAAAGCGACATTTTAAACGGCGACATCATTTTTTACTTTATGGGCTGATAACATATTTTTTTAAGCCAATGAAAATGCTTGTTTCAAACAAGATAAAATTATATACATATACAGAGGCACTGGCTTTACATTATGTATTTGATAAAAAAAACCCATGGCAAACCCGAAGTGAATTTTTTGTACATTAACAAAGTAAACAAACTTGGTTCACACATCAGAACATTTATTGATTCTGTTATAAATCGTTTTCTTGCGCTCTTTATTACAATATGTACCCCTCTCAGGAATGGAATCACCCAAGTCAATACAGACCTGACCTTTTCAGCCAGTAGTGGGATATGTGACCTTGTAGGGAAGTGTACATAATTTTGTAACCAACATAATGATATTGGTGGACTTGTGTTTACTATCAAAACAACGTTTAAAGAGCAGTTCCACTCCCAGCAGTGATAAGCTATATGGACTAGCTAGCTCATACATGACTGAATTCTTTTATATTAAAAAAAAAAGACTTTCTCTGTAGGTAAAGTCACTGCAGGTGCATTTTGTATCAAACCAGGAAGCGAAGAATAATGGGTAATATAATCTTATAAAATGTTCTACGTATACAAATAAAAAATGTTTCACTAAAGTAAACTGATCTCTTGGATGTGTATGTATGTAAGAGTATCATTTTGAAATATTAGTGGGGTTTTTTTTTCAATCAAAATGATACAAACAGTAAGAATTCTCTGAATTCATTTAGCACTTAGTGCCAGACGTTGATTATGACATTCGGCTTTAGGTGATATAGTGATTAGCTTACTAGACATCGGTGACCAAGCCTCCAGGCGACATTGATTAGCTTTCTTCACTAATCTGACTCACACATGTCAACACTAAGTTTAAATTCTACATCATGTTTATACGATTACTCACATCTGATTGGCATATAAGGGAATCACATCATACAGTGATAATAATTTATAAATAGATTATAATATCTAACCTATAGTGTGTTTTACACACCTGTATTTACAGGTACATTCACACGGGATGTTTACACTGGGTCCAATTCTCGGCTGATAATATTCGCCCTTGATCCATCAAGACAGTTATGGTCCACCCAAATTTACTAATGGTTGTAAAAATAAAGATAAGAACAATTTCACTTCAGTATAGCATAACATTCTCATTATGATTAAGTTTATCAAAAAGATATAATGAAATACACATTATGTACTTTATTCTTCTAAGATTGTCTTTAAAATAAGGATTGAAAGCCATTTTTTTTTAAAACTTATGGCACTATGAAAGTTGAATAAAATTACTTTCAATCCATATATTTACATTTTTACTAGAAAACAATTGCTTAATTTCATTGATATTTTTTTCCAATAAATAGTTTTATCTCTTTGCAGCATTATTACATTTATGTAAATGAGTTGTCACTAAAAGAACATTGGCGGAACAGCCAAGTTTGAATAGAATTCGCGCCAATGATAACAATTAGTCATTTAAGCGTTTGATGCAGGGGCATTCTTATGTTATCGGAGCGGAGTGACAAGACTGTATGATTGAACAAGCTTTATCAATGACATCATAAGTAAGTCACATGCTACGTCTCGAGAACCATGTACTTTTATGAAAAGCATTTATGCTGGTAATTATGTTCATATAGTGGATTACAGCGCAAATGTAAATATATGTTGTACATTTTGTATGACATTTATTTTGATAAATGCTTGTAATACATGTAATATTGGCCTGCCCATTCAGGAAATCGGTTGCTTACTGGTATGTATAATGGTTTGGCCATCCCACTTAGAATTAAGGTGTTTTGGCAAGTTTTTTCAGACAATTTTAAATATTGGATCATTTACACTGACAAGAATTAAGCTGTTGACTTTAGGTGGAAATATAAGGGCAGTTGAAATTAACCAATCATGATGAGGTAGCTAATTGTAATTTCTGTGGTGTAAACATATGCAATTAATTTTGTTAAATTTAGCTGTTTTGTAGAAATTGTATCCTGTTTTCTCCAAATAAAATCTGCTTAATAGGAAGATAATATTAATGAATTCACAAATACCCATTTTGTTCTCTGTAATATGCACCAAAAAACCATAATGTTATATAATTACCTGAGGAGCTCGAGGGGATGGGTAATTATAGTTTTTACTGATTCAAATGTAAATATGTTTGTAATCTGGAAAGGATATCAGGATCAGGATCACCCGTACTGTGTGCACCTTAAAGTCTTATTATGTTATGTCTTTGAAATATATATTTCAAACTTTTGGAAAATCTGCTTGATTTTTGTGAGAATAGAAAACAAAACGAAAATATCTGCCTGATTTTTTTTATTCAAAAAGAAATATTGAAGTAGAAAAATAATGCAGATCTCCAGGTAATTGAACACACATTGTAATTTCTCAGGAAGATATTCGTTTCTGTACATAGGTAAGGCGATACTGTTGGTTTTTACACTGTGTGATTTAAATACTGAAAATCCAGCAATTTACATGAGGGTTTAGGGACAGGTTCCCAGGCCTGAGCTTGTTGTTATGTGTAACGCAGCATGAAATGACCTTGTTAACTGTCTCTGCCCCCCCCCCCCCCAACACCACTCTATCTCCCTCTTTAAAGTCTAGTGAATATAGTATTTGCTCGCAAGCTTTATTCGTTTTTTGAACAGTTACAATTACTTTACATTTCATTGAATGTGTGCTATACAAAATGTACAAAATGCATGTCCTGTTCATAAAAAGCATCTTGTTACATTTAAAGTTTAGTCATATTATACCTGTTCAAAATGTTTACCTGTATACAGGTACGGTCAGATAGATAACCAGGTAATTATAATCAGGTAGATATGTATATATCATATAAATCATTCACTTGTTTACATCGCTTAAGTTTTCTAAATGTTTTTGTGACAGTTTACACGTAAACGAGCTGTATTATCTATAAAACATGTCCAGACATCATTACTTTGTTATAGCAAGCCAATAATGTAACAAATCTCGTCACAATTGTCATTGTATACTGCAATTTCAAACAATTCACCAAAACACTCATCATCTTGAGTTTTTGACTAATTGTTAATCAGAATTTGCTGATGAATTGGGTGTTAAGTTGAAATATGATATGGCCAAGATAGGCAAAATGAAGCTAGCAATACTTTGTTGATTTAGTATAAATAATTAATTAGCCGGAGTATGCCAAGGTGAAACATTTGTTCAGTATGCATACAACTGTCCTTACCTATAATTATAATTGTTGTAGAATTTGTTAAGAGAGTTGGTTACATTTAAAGGGATTAACAGAATGTTGTAAGTCTCAAAATAAGTAATTGATAGAGGTCTGGTTATAATATAACCTCAATTATATGGTGTTGATGAGCTACCTACAACAGGTAAGGAATCTATGCTGTCATGGTTATTTACTAATCACCCATGGGTCATTATCACTCTAGTGTAGCCCCAGGTAGATTTGGATTGAACGCTTACCATTATATGTAGTGGAGTATATTTATAAACATAACCTGGGTTTTCTTGTGTCATTATCACTATGTTGGACTGTTATGTACCTGAAGCTAGCCCTGGGGAGATGTGCGTTACATGTACTAGGCACTTTCCTGTAGACAGCGCACAAAGATTCGCTTTGTACTGGTGCTGTACAGTAAAATCTTTTTTGACATAAATTATCTGTAAATGTCACCAGATGCAAATGTATAATGTTATGTCATACAAGGAACATTCTTTTTTATTTTTTAGGAATTTCAAACATTTTTGTTGACTAATAACACTGACAAAAAGATGAATATTAAAACCTATGATGATATTTCTTTGATCAAACAAATATTTTGTCCATTCATAATTATACCTGTATATTTTTTGTACTTGTCGATAGAAACAGTGTTTTTGCTTCCTTAATTTTACAGCAGCCTGTGCATTATTGAATTGGGAAAATAAATAGTAGGATTTTTCCAATAAATGGGAAAATATTCTTGAATTTTGTCTAATTTTGGGAAAAAAACACAAAGTTTGACTGGGGGAAACAGCCTAATATATCGGCTGAAAAATGGGCAAACAAAATCACTGAAAAGTCTTAAAATGTTCTGTATAATTAGGAAGTGATATCACTACACTTCTTGTTAACAGGGATGTATTGAGACTGATCAAGGTGATTATTTTTGAAAGCTGATGTCAGAAGTGACCAGGGTGGTAGACTTTGATGTTATGTAATTTTGTATGTTTCAGAAAAGAGCTGTTGGGTGTATTCTGTTCGATAAATGCTGCGACCATTTGGATGTATTAGAAAAAGATTATTTCGGTCTGTCCTACATAGATTCTTCAACAGGTTTGAAGGTAAGATTGTGATGATTGGGTTGTAGGTATACCTACTCGTAGAATTGCTGGAACAATGTCAAGCTATTTATGGATAATAATGTGCTAAATAAGCTGAAGGCCATCTTGTAAAGTAGGATCAGACTGTGACACGTAAAAATACAAACTTTTTGTCTGTTTCATATATATAGAGTAGTTTGAGATAAAATGAAGACAAGGGAGATAATTTACTACTTCTAATAATAATAAACTTTATTTATTGAGGTTAAAAGACCTGTTTAGCAAAGCTAATCTTCCACAGGGTCCTACTGTGTACAATATATGTAAAGTACATAGTATATAGGAGTTTTTGTGGTCATATATTGTGAAGATCAATATAGAGCCTGTATTTATTTATTTCAATAAATTAAACTTAAAATTAATATTATATGTCAGTGTTTTCCAAATACGGTCAGTTTTCAACAAAATTAAATTAAAATTGATATTACCGGTATATTAGTGTTTTCCAAATACGGTCAGTTTTCAGAAAATGTCCATTAAATAATGACTAAGACATTTATAATTTCTCATCTTAAAGAGTATATACTACATAAGTGAAAACCTTGAATTTAGAAAAAATGATACTTATAAGTCGTCTTCATCCACAATGTAATTAACTTCCTTTTCATCCTGATCAATTTACGACATCTCAGCCTCAGCCTCACAGTAGGTGCTACTAGCTGATATGCCAATTACTGTATAATTCCTGTGTGTGAGCTATAATCACCAGTGGTGGTATTATATACAGTGGTATTATGTAGATATCGAAGCAGGTAAGAGGATATCCTCAGAACCTTGTAGAAGTTTTTAATCAAGAGACGGGCATTGTTGCTGTAGTTACCAAAATTATTCCCTGGCAACATGCGTCAGCATTAGAAGGTTATCAATTGGGCAAGGTACATATCATAGTGATTGAAATACTAATAACCTGACAACAGCTTGACATGAAGCGGTGATTGGTTAGAGATCAAACAAATCATTGCTATGGCAACCAATGTGAATACTTGACAACATGCTATATGAGATTTTCTTTCAATATCGTATATCTGTAAATTAACAAAAAAGATTGACTTGACAATATTGACTTAATGACAAATAGTCTGTAGTGTCAAATTTTGTTGACACAGGTAAAAATGTTACAAATAAAAATACAAAATATTATACAATGACATTTATCCCATTATGTCCTGTAGTTTAAGAATAAACATAATAACCCATGTCTGAAATCCTGATTATATATTTCTCATTTAAATAATTTTTATGTTAAAATAAAAAAAAATAACTATGTTTGGTGAAATGAACAGTGGCTAGCTCAGTAGTATAGTGAAGTTGGAAATAGACTTACAGTCCTAGAAATATGATAACCGATTACTTAAATGTGTATACCTATTTTTACTTAAATGTTTACACATTTTTACCATATTTTTACTAAATGATTACATATTTTTACTTAATGTTTACATATTTTTACTAAATGTTTACATATTTTTACTTGCAGAATTGGGTTAACACATTGAAGAAGCTCTCTAAACAGATCAAGAGTAAGTACTTATCCATAACTCATATTTACAACAGTTTATCCATTATCCCCCTAATCCAAAATTCAAATTGCTTTTACAAATTCATTTTCATTAGAGCAGAAGCTAAATGAGGAATCATGGCTTTATAAATCAGTATCTGCTTGAAATGTATGTTAGTATGTTGTTTCTTTGATCTTATAAATCAAACATATACATTGGGAAAAAAGAAAATTCATTAACCTTAATTATTTTGACAATAATAATATAAGTGGGCTGTTGTTTTGAGTTGTCTAATTATAAATACAGATGTATTGCAGTAGTACATACTTGTAGTCAAAACATGGGGACAAAATTCTTTACAGCGATCGTTTTGCACAATGAAGTTCTGGTGTAACCATCAAAGTTCATTCGTTACATATTCAAGTATAGGTACATTTGTATATATGTATTTATTTATTTCCATTGAGGTTTTAGGACGATCCTTTAATGATGTAAACCAAGAAATTCATTTTTTGCTGACAAAATATCTTGACTAAAACTTTGTTCCAAGTAATAATTTAGAATATATCAAGAATGTATTAATTTGTCTGTTCTTTTTTCAGGTGGTCCTTGGGAGTTCAACTTTGAAGTAAAATTTTATCCTCCAGATCCGCAGCAACTTCACGAGGACATTACAAGGTCAGTGGGGACCCCGAGAACATGTGTCAAAATATAAAAGCTGGGTCGGCTAAATTAACAATAAATATTATAATTACTCATGAAATATTTCTTTTTCTTTTTTCTGCAAAGTTCTGTTTAGATATTTTCCTATTTTGTCTGCCTTAAGGTTGTTCATTAAAACTTGAAATGTATTTCTACTGCAGGGTATACCCGTGAAAGTTCAGTGTAAATATATATCTCAAAATTACATAAATAACTAATATTGTAATAGTATGTATGATTAATAGTGTTGTGTTGCTTCCTACAGATATCAACTGTGTCTTCAGATAAGGAAGGATATCGTCAGCGAAAAGTAGGTAGTCTTGCCCAGTCTTGTGTTATCATGGATAATCATCGGGAAAATGTAACATTAAACAATATCAAGACAAGTATTTTATGATATTGATAGATGTCATTGACAACTTTAGAGAAGTGAATTACAAGATTTTAATTTTTCTACTGGTTATGTTATAATGTAACAGCTCATTTTGTTGATCAGCTTCTGTGCAAGAGTTGCTTTTAAATGTGTTTCATTTTCTATTGTAAATCTTTCTCTCACCTTAGTGAAACAGATTGGTATATACATCTGAAGGTCGTGGGTCCGAGTTTAACTTAACAATATTTTGTCGTTACAGACTACCATGTTCCTTTGTGACCTACACCTTGCTGGGGTCATACACCGTCCAATCAGAGCTCGGCGACTACGATGTGGAGGAGTTTGGGCGGGGTTTGGACTATATCAGAAAGATCCAATTTGCTCCTCACCAAGACAGAGAACTATTGAAGAAGATTTGTGATCTACATAAAACACATAAGTAGGTCTTATCTACCAGCTAGCTATGTCTGTATCTCAGAACTACCTAGCTATGTCTGTATCTCAGAACTACCTAGCTATGTCTGTATCTCAGAACTACCTAGCTATGTCTGTATCTCAGAACCACCTAGCTATGTCTGTATCTTAGAACCACCTAGCTATGTCTGTATCTCAGAACCACCTAGCTATGTCTGTATCTGAGAACCCCCTAGCTATGTCTGTATCTCAGAACTACCTAGCTATGTCTGTATCTCAGAACCACCTAGCTATGTCTGTATCTCAGAACTACCTAGCTATGTCTGTATCTCAGAACCACCTAGCTATGTCTGTATCTAAGAACCACCTAGCTATGTCTGTATCTCAGAACTACCTAGCTATGTCTGTATCTCAGAACCACCTAGCTATGTCTATATCTCAGAACTACCTAGCTATGTCTATATCTCAGAACCACCTAGCTATGTCTATATCTCAGAACTACCTAGCTATGTCTATATCTCAGAACCACCTAGCTATGTCTATATCTCAGAACTACCTAGCTATGTCTATATCTCAGAACTACCTAGCTATGTCTATATCTCAGAACTACCTAGCTATGTCTATATCTCAGAACCACCTAGCTATGTCTATATCTCAGAACCACCTAGCTATGTCTATATCTCAGAACTACCTAGCTATGTCTATATCTCAGAACTACCTAGCTATGTCTATATCTCAGAACTACCTAGCTATGTCTATATCTCAGAACTACCTAGCTATGTCTATATCTCAGAACCACCTAGCTATGTCTGTATCTCAGAACCACCTAGCTATGTCTGTATCTCAGAACCACCTAGCTATGTCTATATCTCAGAACTACCTAGCTATGTCTATATCTCAGAACCACCTAGCTATGTCTGTATCTCAGAACCACCTAGCTATGTCTGTATCTCAGAACCACCTAGCTACTGTATGTCTGTATCTCAGAACCACCTAGCTATGTCTGTATCTCAGAACCACTTAGCGGTTTTTCTACCAGCTAGCTATGTCTGTATCTCAGAACTACCTAGCAGTTTCTCTTAATTCTCAAATGTTTGTGCAAGTGTAAGAAACAATCAATAATCATTTGCCCTGAGTTTCACCCATTGTAAAGTGCTTTTGATACCTTCAGTGTTAATTTCTTCAGCGTATCTAGACCGGGTCGATTGTTGGTGGCGACCAGATAGCTAAATTGGATGAGCGTCCATTTAGAATTCGGAAGGTCCCGGGTTCAAATTCCGATCTGGCCTTGCATTTTTCCTCTCTTGTTGCACTTCATTTGAAAAATATTGTAAAAAATTTAACTGTGACAATAAGAAATATCTTGTATCAATAAAATTGCAAGTATATATTTATAGCCAAGTTATTTAATAGACAAAATATGGGGTTTATATGGATCTACTAGTACATATATATATATATATATATATATATATATATATACAGATGATACAGGCCTTCTGGGCCTTTTAATGTTAACAAGAGTTCCTCATAAGAACTAGTATTAAGTAAACCTGTAGACGTTAATGTCTGTTGATGTGTTACAGAGGGCAGACCCCTGAGGAGGCTGAACTCCGGTTCCTAGAGAATGCCAAGAAACTCAGCATGTTCGGTGTGGAGCTGCACGATGCCAAGGTAAACAATATAATAATATTAAACTATCAGGTAGTCAAATGTAATGTGTTTATTATCCCTGATTTATAAATCACAAAGTCATTAGAGTATCTCATTTACTGTATGATAAACGAATTACTAACAGGACAAGTAGTCAAATATAATGTGTTTAAAATCCCTGATTTATAAATCACAAAGTCATTAGAGTATCTCATCTACTGTATGATAAACAAAGTATATCTCATCCATAATAATATGTATATTTGATATTGAATGATTTTCCTCAACAATGGTAAAATATAATCTTATTGTCATAAAACACAGTAATCCTTGTGTAACAGGTAGGACGTAGGATCACAAAGGGAACACAGCCATTGTAGCTGTAGTGCTGTCTTACCTGGATTTCTATCTAATCAATAATACACACAACTGGAGGCTATTATTAGCTCCATGCATAATAGATAATCACAAAGTCACTGGCTGAGGAAACTGTAAACACAAGCCGTCAGCTGTTTTATTGATAAAACACAAGTTGTCGGCAACTTCATATTGATATTTTCTTTTATTTCTTGGAAATGTTAGATCTCTTTATCTTTTCTTCTTACATACTGCAAATCACTAAATTATACATAAATCTGGAACCCAGCTATTATGAAGAACCTGCACTCTTCACGTAATTGCTCTCAATCCAAGCATATTTTGACATTAAGATTATGATATACTATATCAGACCAATTTCAATTGATCTTCATCGTCTTGTTCAGTCAGAATCAGCTAATTTACATTTAAATAAGCAGAAGAATTTGACAAGTCATTGTCACAGCATTTAACTCTGTACATATGTAGATAATTAATAATACATAATCAGAAAATTTGACAAGTGTATTTTATGATATTGTCACATTTCTATTGAATATAAAAAACGTTATATGAAATCTATATTTAAAGCTATATAGTGGTCATTCAAATACTCAATCTGAGTAGACTGACCTTAGTGATTTCTTACCCATTCACCCTATTATTTAAGTATTAACAAATTTGTTTGCAAATTTTGATACCTGAAGCCAGACAGTTACCTCCCTTTGATCAGTATTTACCGCTCTATTACCTCCCTTCCATCGGTATTTAGGGCTCTAACCTAGCTACTCGGTTGTTCACCTTCTGTACTGTAATGTTTCCTTCTGACCAGGATGCTGAGGGGGTCGTTATCCAGCTGGGAGTATGTGCTACCGGTCTGTTGGTGTTCAAGGATAAACTACAGATCAACCGCTTTGTATGGCCAAAGGTTCTCAAGATGTCCTACAGGCGAAACAAGTTTTACATCAAACTGCGCCCAGGGGAGGTAACTATTGACTCACGATTGTTTATCAATAAGTCATGATGCTGGGATGTCAGCTGTGTTGACTGGTGGTTATAATTATTGTCATAAACATGTGACTTATACAGATCAGGAGTGTTTGACAGGTGGTTCTTCTAATGGCAATCAAGTCAAAGTTTGGGATATTGCCCATATTCTCGTATAGGTTATAATTATAAGATACATGGCTAACAATTAACATTTATTGACGTAAGGTTGAGAGAAATGTTAATGTTACTGACTAGAGCATGTTTTTAAATCGTTTATTTTCAAATATTTATAAAAAATGAAATATTTACAATATTTAATGAATTTATGTCAATGTCTTGTTGCAATAGAAAAACTATGAAATTTGGAAATTTTGGAAACCTCTTTAACTATTGGCTCTTGCTTTTTGTCAGTTTGAAGATTTCCAGAGTCAGGTCGGGTTCAAGCTGGCTTCCGTGAAGCATGCGAAAAGGCTTTGGAAAATCTGTGTGGAACACCATTCCTTCTTCAGGTAAACTTCGATCTTATAGCAGAAAATCTGTGTAGAACACCATTCCCCCGTCAGGTAAACCTAGGTCTTATAGCAGAAAATCTGTGTGGAACACCATTCCTCCATCAGGTAAACTGAGGTCTTATAGCCGAAAATCGGTGTAGAACACCATTCCTACCTCAGGTAAATTTAGGTCTTATAGCAGAAAATCTTGTAGAACACCATTCCTACCTCAGGTAAATTTAGGTCTTATAGCAGAAAATCGGTGTAGAACACCATTCCTACCTCAGGTAAATTTTGGTCTTATAGCAGAAAATCTTGTAGAACACCATTCCTACCTCAGGTAAATTTAGGTCTTATAGCAGAAAATCTGTTTAGAACACCATTCCTACCTCAGGTAAATTTAGGTCTTATAGCAGAAAATCTGTTTAGAACACCATTCCTACCTCAGGTAAATTTAGGTCTTATAGCAGAAAATCTGTTTAGAACACCATTCCTACCTCAGGTAAATTTAGGTCTTATAGCAGAAAATCGGTGTAGAACACCATTCCTACCTCAGGTAAATTTAGGTCTTATAGCAGAAAATCTTGTAGAACACCATTCCTACCTCAGGTAAATTTAGGTCTTATAGCAGAAAATCGGCGTAGAAAATCGGTGTAGAACACCATTCCTACCTCAGGTAAATTTAGGTCTTATAGCAGAAAATCTGTTTTCTGCTATAACACCTACTTCAGGCGGACTTCTGAAGCAGAAACATACTACTTCAAATATGTTACTCCAGCATACAGTAAACAGAAATGGTTTCTCTATGTTCAGGAATCAATCCAAATGTGTCCAACAGTTATTTTATGATTTTCAAATCATAAGATGTGATTTTTTGATTGGATGTGATTTACAAACGGTTTACTGCATGTTAAAGCTATCATAATTGAAGTTTTTTTTATATCTCTAACTTATTCAACCCTGAAATTTCATAATGAACTATTCCAACCTTTGAATTGGAAGAGTACAAATGTGTCTTTGAGGTAAATAGGTTGAATTGTATACTTTTAATATTATATATGTATGCATAGTTTCACTGTTAAGTTTTGTTATATGAATATCTATTTACAGATTCAGAGAAATTGAAATGCCAAAAGCGAAGGGTACATTTCCTCGTTTCGGGTCCCGGTTCCGCTATTCTGGACGTACCCAGTTCCAGACGAGGCAGGCTATGGCCAGTGTTGACCGTCCCTCGCCCTACTTTGATCGTGTTCACAGTCGCAGGGCTACCTACCATGGGCGACCCACGCGACGAAATCGTGACGGTGGGTACTTCATGTCGCATTTCAATACAGAGAGAAAAGTTTATGAAAAAAAGTTTTGGTTGCGAAGATGTTCTCTCAGTTATTATATGACATTTGAAAAGTATTTAAGATATATTTGCTTCTGTTAGAGTTCTTGTCTTAAATATATAAGCTAAATTGAATAGGGAACCTGACCATAATATGAATTATACATGTGTTGCCAGTTACACAGGCATTCCAGCTGACTTTTACCTGGCATATAGGTTTTCCCAAATGGCAACATTATGTTGAAATACAACTAAAAAGGGGATAAAAAGAAATTTTACTGAAGTCACATGTCAACAATGTAAAAAATGTTTACTTTTCCTGTCAGGACTGTTAAGTTTGCTTCTTTATGAATTATACTGTACATATCCTATGCTGTGTGATATTTCTGTTTTAAGTTTGTAATTTAGATCATATACAGTATGATATTTCTGTTTTAAGTTTGTAACTTAAATCCTGTACAGTATGATATTTCTGTTTTAAGTTTGTAACTTAAATCCTGTACAGTATGATATTTCTGTTTTAAGTTTGTAACTAATACTGTTTTTTCAGAGGTATACCGTCCTGAGCCGCCTCGTGACCTCCCAGTCCCTCCAGAAAAACGTCCCAGGACTCCTAATGATGACGATCGCTTCATAGAAAACAAACCTCCAGTTGAGTCAGATCCTGAACCAGAGGATCGATATGAGGAGGACAGACATAGTCATGACGATCATGATGAGGAACCAGCCGATAGAAAAAGTAGAATGGAAAAGATTCATGCCGTCCAGACTCCATTGGCTGCAGTCATGATGGCGGCTAGGAAACAACAAGAGCAAAACAATGTTGACCGGTCAAATCAACACCGAGACAGTGACGAGGACTCGGGGAGTTTGCCAGAGAAACCTCCCCTTAATGAAAGCATGGTACGTACCTTGTCATATAACCAAGAACGCTTGTCTGACCCAAGGAATTCGCATCACCTAGGGTCCACTTCAACTAACAGTGTCTCATTAGATTCGCTTAACTCGCATTCAAATCTCGATTTTTTTGAAAGCAACTCAGAGAGTCCAGGTATGTTGTCAAAAAAGAAGTCTGTGTCATTTGAAGAGAACAAACAGTCAAGGTTTCGCAAGGGAGGGAAAAAGAAGGCATCCGGTGGAAAGAGTTGGAGAAAACCAACGGAAGCCTCTGTGAAGGTTGATAGTAGTAAAAACAAAGATAAAAACCCTCTGGCTCAAGTACACCATCGCCTTCCTTCACCCTCCGCAGATTTCGAAAGTCTCGGCTATGCTTGGTCGGAAGAAGTTCCAAAGCTACAGAGATATTTTTCTGATTCAGAAGTGTCTTCAGAAGAAAATACTGAAGTCATTTCTGAACCACGATCAGTTAAACTTGAATCAAGTAAAAGCAAAACACAAAGGGGGAATCACTCCATATCAAAAACACACGGGGATCGCCCCTCTAATCATTCAGTTGGTAAACAGGTCCCTCCTTTAGTGGTCCGTGAGCATGAGTCTCCAGTCTATAAAACTATCCCTGCTGTTTATGTAAATGAAGAACTTGTACACCCAGAAAACACCAGGTCAGTAGATCAATCAACAAAACATGTGAAAAGTGACAGTTCAGATTTAGAAGAAACTGACATTAAACCATCAAGGTTAGCATACTCATATAGCTCTTCCTCTGACTCTGACACCGACGTTTTCACGTCTCTCGTTTCTTTAGATGACTCTAAACTTTTCTCTGTTGCAAAAATGACTTGTGAACTAGATAGCTTTAATGATGAGAATACTGCTCCTCCATTGCCTCGGTCTCCAATCCCTTTTGAGGACAAAGTTTCATTAGACGAGGACGTCGATGATGAACCATTTCTGGATACAGTGCAGGATTTGAGTATGTCACCAAGGCTTACAAACCAGGAGGAGGATGATGAGGAGCAAATCGTGAGGAGAGCAACATCACCAAGACAGGACCAGTCTTACAATTCCTCAGATCCTTACATTGCTGAAAATGGACGCATGGAAACACCATTGGAAACTTCACCAAAACCGAAAAATGAAGGAAGCTATATGATTGAAACAAGAAAGTCTAAAGAAACTACCATAGACGATAGGGGAGAAGATTTCAATAGAAATTTAAAGGATCCTTTGATTGACAGAGATTATGATGAATGTTTTGACCGAGCTGATAGAGCTCAAATATATTTTGATGAAGAACTTAATGAAAAAGTACAAAAAGGGTTTAAACCAAAAGAAACTGCCATAGATAGTGTAGTGCAAGGGGGCACATCTGAAAACCATGCAGACAACAGAAAGATTGGTAATGCAATGCCAAGGTCAATGGGAACATCTGCTGATGATGTTTTACCAAGGTCGAAGGAAACTTCCATTGGTGATATCATGCCAAGGTCAAAGGAAACTTCCATTGATGATTTCATGCCAAGGTCAAAGGAAACTTCCATTGATGATGTCATGCCAAGGTCAAAGGAAACTTCAATTGATGATTTCATGCCAAGGTCAAAGGAAACTTCAGTTGATGATGTCATACCAAGGTCAAAGGAAACTTCCATTGATGATGTCATGCCAAGGTCAAAGGAAACTTCAATTGATGATGTCATACCAAGGTCAAAGGAAACTTCCATTGATGATGTCATGCCAAGGTCAAAGGAAACTTCCATTGATGATTTCATGCCAAGGTCAAAGGAAACTTCCATTGATGATGTCATAACAAGGTCAAAGGAAACTTCCATTGATGATGTTATGCCGAGGTCAAAGGAAACTTCCATTGAAAATGTCATGCCAAAGTCAAAGGAAACTTCCTTTGAAGAAAAGGAAGAGGTCATGCCAAGGTCGAAGGAAACTTCCATTGATGATACCATACCAAGTTCAAAAGAAACTTCTATTGATGACATCATACCAAGGTCAAAGGAAACTTCCATTGATGATATCATACCAAGGTCAAAAGAAACTTCCATTGATGATATCATGCTAAGGTCAAAGGAAACTTCCATTGATGATGTCATGCCAAGGTCAAAGGCAAAACCCATTGATGTCATGTCAGCAGAACAAGTAAACCAATCTAACAGAAAATCTGTCGAGAAACCTGAAAAGCATGAGAAAAAAAGGAAACAAAAGAAGGATTATGCTGGAGAACCCCATGGAATTTCAGAAAACAAATCAACTATACGAAGGGAAATATCCATAGATGAAGCTGTAGCCAAGAATGAGGCTAAAAAGCGTAAATCAGAAAACAGTCGGAAAAGTAAAGACAAATCGTTTGAAGAGGCTTTAGATAAATTTGGCTGCAATATTAAAGACTCTAGTGAAGTTTGTGCTACTGATGTTAGACCAGATGTTACTCTGAAGAAAAATCCATACTTTGCACGAGATCAATCTGTGGACAAAGGCTCAAAATCTAGAGAAGCTTTAATTTTTGATCAGAGCGACACCTCTCTCAACACATCCTTTGATGATGTCAGACAAGAGATACCATTAAAGAAAAACCCGAATTATAAAGAAATCACATCTAGATCTTTACCTAGCACTGAGTCATCTCGGCCTGACCGTCCGGGTCAGAAATCCGCACATCACCAGTTCAAAGACTGGCTAGCATACACTTACTCCTTGGAGGAGAAAAGTGTCACATCACCCAACAAGAGAGACTGGTCCAGGATGGACCACAGTGTAGGAAGTACAACACACTACACACCAGACATTGATTCAAGGGATACACAGTTGTCACCTACTCGAGAACTTGGACTAGAAAGGAAGGATACTAGTACGACATTCCCGTTAGAGGAAAAAATGGTTGCATTGCCAAACTTTTCCAAACTCAACACTAGGTCAAGTTCTCCAAAGGAAGAAAACACTGATGTTTTTGATTCTGTGCTTTTGTCAGAGGAAAAAATAGTCACTGTATCAAATGTTCCTAAAATAGAATCTTACAGGACAGTAGAGGTGAGGTCTGTTCAAAGGAAGAATGATGAGACATCAAAACCGGTAGAACCACAACAGTTGATAGGTACTTCTAAATCTCCAGTTACGAAAGATGTGCCTTCAAGGTCAGATGATCAAGGTTCCGAATTGAAAAGGTCAAACTCACTCATCAGAAAAGGTCTAGGTGTTCAGACAAATGGCTCACTTATGAGAAGACACAGCTCTGGCCAGGAACCCGTGGAGAACAGCCAGAAGTCAGCTTTACCCGCCAGGCCGCGGAGTATTGAGGTGTGCGAGAACATACATCGAAGAGTTGATAGTGAAGAGGAGGAGGAGGATGTCCTGAATAGAAGTTTTAACAGTGGTGTAGTGATCAAGAGAAAGTTTGACACCAGTCCTTCGTCTAAGAAATTCAGGGAAAGGAAAGCTCCGGATCAGCTGCCCGTCCCAGACACGGCTAGTACCGACACGTTTCAAGAAAACAGGAAGTCTATAGAAAAACTGGTTGATGACATTATGACAGAAATGTCAGAGGTCAGAGGTGAACAACCCCAGGATGCATCTGGGTCAGTGATTGACTCGAAGTCACCAGGAACACATTCTGAATATGAAGGTTCCAGAGTCAGCATACCTGCTGGTACTGTACATGTAGTAGTACCCAAAATACAGGCAGCGGACAGCGAGCATAGAATTGTTGAGGGTTTAGGTCAAAATCTGAATGAGAAAGAATTAGACATCGCGGAAGACATTCAGGTTATGGATTTTTTCATTGAGGCCCGAATGTTGCCTCAAAGTGAGAAAAAAAGTTCTCATCCAGACAGATTATCTACAGGTTTCTCAGAAGTTAAACAGGACTTCCAACCAGTTGTGGCAGCTAATGTAAACTCACAGTATGTACCAACATTCACCAAACCAAAAAAAGGGAATGAGGCAAAATACCCAGACAAAGAATCTGCTACAGCAAAGGAACCACCTAGTACAGAACAGACATCTTTGAGCACAGACAAGGAACCACCTAGTACAGAACAGACATCTTTGAGCACAGACAAGGAACCACCTAGTACAGAACAGACATCTTTGAGCACAGACAAGGAACCACCTAGTACAGAACAGACATCTTTGAGCACAGACAAGGCACCCATTAGTTCATATAAGCCACTTACTAGGATAGATAATTTACTCACAATATTGAACAAGCCACCTATCAAAACAGAAAAGAAATCCTTGAGCACAGACAAGACACCCACTAGCACAGAAAAGCCACATACTAGTAAAGATAATTTACTCACAATATTGAACAAGCCACCTATCATAACAGACAAGGCACCAACTAGCTCAGACAAGGCACCAGCTAGTTCAGACAAGGCACAAACTAGCTCAGACAAGGCACCACCTAGCTCAGACAAGGTGCCAACTAGCTCAGACAAGGTGCCAACTAGCACAGACAAGGCACAAACTAGCTCAGACAAGGTACCTATCATTGTAGACAATGTACCTAGTACAGACAAGCCACTTACTAGTATAAACAAGGCTATTAGCAGGAAAGACAAGCCACCCACTAGCACAGACAAGTCACCCATTAGCACAGACAAGCCACACATCAGCACAGACAAGCCACACATTAGCACAGACAAGCCACACTTTAGCACAGACAAGCCACACATCAGCGCAGACAAGCCACACATCAGCACAGACAAGCCACACATCAGCACAGACAAGCCACATATTAGCACAGAAAATCCATCTGTTAGCACAGACAAACCACACATCAGCACAGACAAGCCACACATCAGCACAGACAAGCCACACATCAGCACAGACAAGCCACACATCAGCACAGACAAGCCACATATTAGCACAGAAAATCCATCTGTTAGCACAGACAAACCATCTATTAGCACAGACAAGCCACACATTAGCATAGAAAAACCATCTGTTAGCACAGACAAGCCACACATCAGCACAGACAAGCCACATATTAGCACAGAAAAACCATACATCAGCACAGACAAGCCACACATAAGCACAGACAAGCCACACATCAGCATAGACAAGCCACATATTAGCGCAGACAAGCCACACATCAGCACAGACAAGCCACATATTAGCACAGACAAGCCCACTAGCACAGATAAGCCACACATCAGCGAAGACAAGCCACACTTTAGCACAGACAAGCCACATATTAGCACAGAAAATCCATCTGTTAGCACAGACAAACCACACATCAACACAGACAAGCCACACATCAGCACAGACAAGCCACACATCAGCACAGACAAGCCACACATCAGCACAGACAAGCCACACATCAGCACAGACAAGCCACATATTAGCACAGACAAACCATCTGTTAGCACAAACAAGCCAAATATACATACAAACAAACAACCTTCTAGTACATATGTGGCACCAACTGTGAAACCTATAACTAATGCAGTTGAAACTCAAGAAGAATTTGACAGAAGTAAAGAGGGTGACATTGCCTACAGCAGTGACTCAGAGGATGTTCTGTCACTCAGGGATGATGGAAAATGGAGGCTTGAAAGCAAAACTGAAATAAAAGATAATTTACCCCATCAGTCACAGACAGTACCCCCTCTACAGTACAAACCCCTTGAACAGCCAGACTTAGTTCCCCTGGTGGAAACAAAAAGTAAGCTTTATGGTATACCAAAACCGTATCCTGGCTCTGGCTTAATTTCTAAACCAACTGATCGTCACTCATTCCTTGGTGAACATACTGAGGACAAAAGTTGGATACATACAAGACCAACCCTGTTGCCTACAAGACAAGCTATGCCAGCTACAGAACAAATACAAAGGTATAAGGTTGATGATACAGTCTCGGACGTAAAGAAGGAAGTGAAAGACAGCAGTAACATTCCTACGTTGTCCACAAAATATCCACTGTCTGTTTCATCTTCTGAACAACTCAAAAAGTATCCTTCAGATGCAGGCCCTATAGCTGCAGGAGTCAAAGGAGATTTCAGCGACACCGACTCCGAGTTTGGAGAGGAGTTCGTGCTGAAGAGACACAGCTCCAAACAGGAAGTGTCCACGGAGTACCCGGCTACTCCACTACGTCGCACATGGAACTCCGATATGGCCTTGTCGCTGGGAGAGAAATATTCTGTAAAGCCTAGAGCTATTAGATTTGATCCCTCCATGAGACTTAAAGAAAGAGGAACCTATAGTGTAAATCCCAAACTTAGACTCACAACCCTAAAGACAGGAAGCACAGCCGATAAGGACAGTCTACACGATAGGATAAAAAGTGGAAAAACCCCTGTTAGGAGGTCACCTGACTTTTACCTAAGTCTGGTGTCCCCTGCATTGTATTCAAGGTCAAACACACAAAGTGGGGGAAAGTCGCAGGAGCAGAAAGGTTCGATGATGGGGGGTTCAGGTGTGAGAAAACCAACAGTTGAACCAATAGAGGAGGGGGAAGAATCTCCATCACATACGGACCAACATCAAACAAAAACTTTGGATGTGTCCGAGTCGGAAATAAAACATAAAGACAAAGACAACACAGCTCTCCAAAAGTTCAAAGCAGAAGATGTAACAAAGAAAACTGAAGGAACAAGTAAAAAATCTGATCTAGAACCTCTGCTTAGTAAACCTGAAAGTGAAGAAGAATCTAGAATTCCTTCATCTAAAGCAGACATGGATAAACACCCAGACAGACAGGGAGATAGTTCTATCAATACTTACAGTTATACTGCAGTGCAGTCTTATGTACAAGACATCATTTCCAACAGTTGTAACTCTTTACAGAATGCTGCCACTGACACCACAGATTCATCATCTACAAAAACATACGTCCCAACAGTGCTCTCGGACAGTGGCCCTGTTGAACCTAAACCATTCCGCTCTAGTGTTAAACCTCACACTGATACTGGATCTGATATGCCTGATAGAACTCCATCTCAAAAACATTCAAGCATCCTTCAACCCGTCGAGTCCTCAACATCATCCCAATCACCTTCTCTTCATCATCAGTTAAATCCACCTTCTTCTGAACCTCTAAGGTCTTCACAGGCATCTACACAAATGTCATCTCCAGATTCATCTACATCTCTATCATCTCCCCTATCATCTCCATCACCATCATCTCCCCGATCATCTCAATCATCTCCCCGATCATCACCATCATCTCCCCGGTCATCTCCATCACCATCATCTCTGATTGGTCAAATAACGCAGCCTTCTGTTGAAGTATCTACGTCTGTGCCATCGCCCACCCCGTCTTCTCCATTGTCATCTCAAGATTCATCCATACTGCATTCATCAGCCCGACCACCAGTAGCCTATCCCTCATCACTAAAATGCCCCTCCTCCTCACCTTCTGGTGGTAGACATGTTGTTTGGGAGGATCAGCCAGATACGCCTGATACAAGACTGCCATCAAAATCTCAAAACGTAAAGGCTGATGAAACAGAGGATTCTCCAAGTAAACCATATGTAAGAGGTGCTAAAAAACCTGGTGAAAAGTCCACTGATGGAACAAAATCAGAAGCAACAGTTCCAAAAGCACTGCAAGAAGATGATGACAGTGCTGGTGCTAGTGTTGGAGATGACCTTGAGAGGATGAGCGATGAGTCGTGTCAGGGTCCGCTGAAGGAAGAAACAGAAGCCCCGACGACAGTACTGCACATTCTCGCAGAGGTCATGGTCGTCCTTCTCATCTGGCTGGTCTCCATCTTTGTTTTAACCTATGACCTTTCAACAGGATTCTAATTATCATCTGCAGAACCCTCTCATCAAGATTCTCACATATCATGTCATGTACATTCATCATCATCATAGTACTGCCATTTCTAAGGAATGCTTGTCCTCATCATCTTGTTTTTTAGTTAATTTCATATACATTGTATTGCCTTGATAAGTTTGTCATGATTTTTTTCCTCATGAGATGGTGTCCTAATAAGATGAACCCCCACATCAACTTACAGAGAGAGTCGTTAAGTCTCAGGTTTACCTACTAGTTCTGAAATGTAAATATATATAAGTCCTACAAATCACAGGTGAAATTGTCTTTTACTGTTTTTTTTTGTCTTTTATTCATCATTATAGCTTTTATTTTACATTTTGCAACATATATATAAAGAAGAAAGCTTCTATAAAAACATTAAGTAAATTTACAAAGTACTTTATGAGATGGTACTAGTGTCTTTTAATCTGCAAAATGATGTATTTTTCATATAATTTATATGGCTGTTGAACTTGACTCCCCCCCCCCCCCCCACTTTCACTTTTATGACCAGATAGTACATGTACCAGATAAAGTGACTTTTGTCTTTTACACCAGAAATAAACTTGAGGGTTACTACATCGAGTCAATCATAATCAAATATCACAGTGCCATGTACATGTAACTGGAGGTCTAGATCTACAAAGTCAGATCAAGGGTAGACAACTACGCTATACACCTAATAAATATAGGTTCAAAACAAAACCCTCTAAACCTAGACACGATTATAGTTACTGCATCTTTGAAATTCAAAGATCTCGCTCTGGATATCACACATCTTCTCATCACCCTCTGAATATGTTTGGTAAAAATGGAAGGCTCTTCTTGGGTGATGCTTTGCAATTGATAAAGAAATCTCAAGTCAGATGTCTTGATGTAGACCAAAGGAATCGCTCAACAGCTTAATGGTAGAACTAATAGCAGTGTATTAGTGAAGCCTGACTGTAATCTTCAAAGGACAGGTATCATCCTAACGATTGGTCGAGTCTTCATACCTGAAATCTGTGAGCCTTCAATTTTGTTGAGACAATTATTCCAGGGGTGAAGAGAAGATAAGAAAATGAAGCAAAGAACAATGAATTTTGGAGATTAGGTGATTATGTCTATAAAATAGATTATTGGGCCTAAAAACTTAGATAACTGGGTCTACTCAGTCTTGTATTCAATGAATTAGTACACTGATTCATTTATAAAAAAAAATTAATGCATTTAATCAAAGGTGCAATATATATGTATGTCTTGAAGATAACCTATATTTGAGTGAGGTATTTATGTAAACATTTATTGTGAGCACTGTCTACTGCACATAAGGGTTATAACTTTAATTCACTGATAAATTAACTTTAATAAATATTTACAAAAGAATTGGTAATAAATATGAATTAGTATCTAGTTTAGTAATTGTAATATAGTTGTGTATGCAGTTTAACTTTCAAATATAGATTCAAAATTATTCTACAATTTTCATTTCAAATGTGTAATATGATCTGCAAAATATTGTATATGTTTTTGTTAAAATATTTTTTTTTTCTAAATGAGATAGCTATATTTACGTTAATGTTTATGAATGTGCCAATTAAATATATATCATCATCTTAAGAGGTTGCTATGGAAGTGTTTTGTTTTTTTGAAATTCAGTGTATGTAACTTTCATGTGTAAAACACAGCTTCTCCTACATTTCAATCCTGAGAACCTTTAGATATTTGATAAAACCAATTATAGAGGCTAGTCAGTACAGAAATTACAATGTGATAAATGTTTGTGATCTAAAAGATTTTTCTATTTGATTTAGTATGTTTATATATACATGTAACTGTTAGAGCTTCATTTAGATATATTTTTTTTCCTTTTCTTGTCTTTAAATAAATAGTCAGATTTATCCAGGTTTCTTCCGTTGGTATGCTGGTATGCTCTAGCGTAGAGCCAGTTACTGTAGTTTACAGCTGAAGTACAAAAAAAAGAAAAGGAAATAGTTTTACATTGTGTTGAGAATGGGGAGAGCCTATGTATTGTAATGAAGATGTTGATACCTCTGAATGTATATATCTAGGCATTGGTATTTACTTTAGTTTTTTAGTTTTTATTAAATGAAGTGTGATACATTTTGAGAACTTTCGCTTTTAAACCTTAGATAAACTTGCAACTGCAAAAGTGTATGTACATGTGGGAATTATGTACTTGTTTTTTTTTTTATTTAAATGAGTTTAAATAACATAAAAAGGCAAGCAAGATAATGTTTTCTTTTGTACATGTATTGGGATATTTTGTGTGAACACTCTGTAAGATAGAATATCAGATATAAAAATTGAATGATTTCTTCAGATTTTAAGAAAGTTCATCTTTTTTTGCTTAGATTAATTTCCACCATCTTTTTCCTGGGTATCCTTTATTATGATAATAGAAATTAACAGCCTTCACTTTCTATACCTGATAATTTCAAAGTTAGCTTTGAGTTTAAAAGTTACAAAGCTTATGATCAGATCGAAATTTGTATGGAATGATGAATTGAAGTAGACTGTAAAACATTTTTTTTTTCGCCACACACAAATTTCACCATTTACAACCAAAAACGGGATATCTGATTTTAGCCACAACATGTATTTTCACCATTGACGAGCAAGGGCTAAAAAGTAACTTGTACTGGACTAAAATTTGTCAGTTTAATTTTCACCACGCAATGCTATGGTTGGGGTGGGAGTGGGGGGGGGGGGGGTTAGACACTGACCAAAAAAACTGTTATACAGTATATATATAATGTCCACCATGTTATGTTTGTGGGTAGCAATGGTCTTGATTAGTGTTGTCATCAAAATAGCACCTATTCATATAATACCCTCAATACACTTGTGTGAATATACATAAAACATTCATCTCATGTAACTTTCTAACCTATAATAAATAAAAACCCTGAAAGCTAAAGGAAGAGGGAGGGGGGAAGTTTAGGGAGAAGGGGTTTTTTGGAGAGTATTATATATTAATGTTTCACCTGAAATGGTCCTGGCTTATTCTCTAGGCGTAGGCTTTAAACTGTTGATTGCTTTAATTATCACTGTACAACAATTTGACCAGTTCTCATATCATCAATGGTTATACTTTAGTTATAGTATATTGTAATGTGTATAATTATTTTATTGTTAGTTGTTTGCATACAGCTATATAGTTGTTGAAATCCCAATATTTACGTTTTTAGTCATTTTATTTAAAATTATTTATATTATTGTTAAGTTTTTGTGCTACCTGTAGTTGTGTGATTATTGACCTCACGTAAAACCACCATTCAATAGATCTTTTACACCAGCCATTTATTCCTGTGATAGTCTGATAATAGCCTATTTCTATACTCTGTGGTAATATATATAATAACCTTAAAAGGTAAAGGGTAGCATACAACACAGTTACTTACTTACTTAGGCACAATCACAATATTTCCTTTTGTGAAATTTCTGTATTTAATCAAAAGGATGAATGATACAAAATACTTCTGACATGGAGTTGCTTCCCTTGATGGAAAGCAGTTGCTTTCCTTGATGTGAAGCTCAAATTAGTGCAGAAATTTATGATACTATTTTTTTTGTCTTAACTCTTTACCACTCGAACATTGTTGCAACATTGTATCTAGTTTACTTGGTGGGGTGTCAGAGTTGGCTCTGTTCCAACCTCTGCAACAGTGTATAATTTGTGCACCCATTTCCTCAGGCATTTTTTCAATTTTTATTCAAAATTGATGTGTGTTTTTAAAACTTATTTTTCAGATAATATTCAACAAAATATGGTAATATAAGTATACATTTTTTGTTTCAGTGGAACCTGCACAATAATTTGATACATATTTAAATTTCAAAATCAGAAGTATATGCAAGTTTCAATAGATTTATTGCAAAACATTGATGCAACGGATGGATATTTGCAAAAAAATAGTTTTTCATATTTTTTTACTGTTATTACAGATTTGATCCCTTCATTTTCTAAAGATATGTCTTTAGACCAAAAGTCTTTGTAAGATGGTAATTGAAATACTCCCATAAAGATAAGCATTGTCAGGCAGACATTTCGTTTCGTTTTCTGTAATGTAGTGTACCATATCTGATCTTCTCAACCCTTTTTCTCACATTTCCGTCGGGTGTAAACATTAGTATATCGCACGATATCTACCGAACTTTCTGGCTTAAAGACGAGATTAAACTAATCTAAAGGTGTAGTAGTATCAATATTAAAACCATCACGCAATACTGGTCGAGTTTCTTGCGGAAAAGCATGAACAATAACATCGTTAAGTTCACACGGTTGATCGCCGTAGCAGTGAGTAGGGTTGAACGCTTCCGGGTTGTCTTCGTCGCTCTCATCGCCAACCTGAGTCACTGTCACTACTAAAAACTAAATCACTTTCAATGCCTGAATCCTTCTTGTTTGAAAAACCATTAAATCTATCTGAATCTGAATCGTCAGAGTTGAAAATTTCCTCATTGGAATTCGTTCCCGGTTCGGCCGCCATTACGTTTCTAGCCACGCTTTCACAAGTTGACATTTTGCGATTTCTTGACTGAATTACGTCACAAGGTCAAGGTGATGATCTATAAAAAGTATCTAATTATATTGACCAATCACAGAGCTACACGCAGGTATGCGTCATTCAGCCCAGTCATGTACAGTGGCCGAGATATTTCGTTTATAAATAGGTACACGGGGAAACACGCTTCCGCGGAAAACATGGCCATGCGTTCTCGGTCGCTTGTGAGTAAATACGATGCATGCGTCCAGACACGCTTCTGTGGAAATAACGGACAGGCGTCCAGACACGCTTATGAGTGGTAAAGAGTTAACACTAAAATTTCAAAAGTCTCATTCTGTAAAATGCATCACATATCAGAATTCATAGAGCTACCTCTGTTGCATAGACCTGAGTATATCTTATTGCGATTGACAATAGTCAAAAACATCTGATACCCTTTACCTTACATTGTGAGGATTGAAATTCAGTGTTCCTACGTAATGGATCATACAAATTTCACGTTTTTCTGTCTATTTAGGTATGACTATATTTATATTGGTTAGAAAATCTGTCCTAATATTTTTGTTAGGGAAGCTTTTGTGCAATGACCATGAGTAATAGAACAAATTTAGAAAATGATATTAAAAAAATATGGTATGTTAAAAAATGTTTACAACACAAAGACTTGGCATATCTGAATTTACTTTGTTTTATGAT
Organism: Mimachlamys varia; assembly: GCA_947623455.1. NCBI lineage: Eukaryota > Metazoa > Mollusca > Bivalvia > Pectinida > Pectinidae > Mimachlamys > Mimachlamys varia. The sequence continues at coordinate 10,798,244 of OX392535.1, forward strand.
CCAATTAGTCGACCCCAATAACAAAGTTTTAAATCTTGTAATTTTTTGACCGATTTTGTAGGTTGGTTATAACAGTGACTTGAAGTTTATTTAATATGTGTTGGTTTTGAATACTGTATTTGATAAAATAGCTCTTCAGTCTCATTTTCTACATGTGATGTACATTAGTAGATATAGCATTGTAGTAAGTTAAGAGCGGCTGTATTTCTGTTGACTAATTAATGCTGTGATAATTATAAAGGTAATTGCTCATTTTAGAACAATATTTTATGCAATTTATAAGTAACATGTGTTAATTATTTTGATTATGTAAACAGAGATTCTTGTTTTGAATCAAAGATATTTAATAGATTTCATATAAAACCTATTATGCGGATCACAATTCACTTCCACACAATGATTTTACAGACAAACAAGACCAAAATTATTTGAAATTAATTAATTTTTTTTTGGGGGGGGGAGGGGGGGGGTGGCTAATTTTGACTAATTATAGCAGTATGTTTGAAAAGAAACAAATGTAAAATCAGGACATTTTCAATTATTGTTTGTAAAAGAACTGGGTTACAATTAGACAATAGGTTATTATCACATGTCAAACTAATGAAAAAAATCATCTGACAATCAATACAGATAAAGATAAAATTGAACTATAATGCGATTTTTTTTTTTTTTTACTATTTGTTAACACCAATTCTTTGCCTTACGTTTCTTAAACTAACAGCTGCAGGTGTAGATACACTCTACTAGCTGGGATATGGGTGCCTATGTGCTTGTCACCATGCCTTGTGTGCTATTGGCCAATACATGTATATAATGTACTGTACTGTGCTAAGATTGTATATTTTGTGTTATATATATATGACTTATGTCCAGACATTAAATTTTGATTTAATCCAAGTCTGTCTTGTGTTGTAATATTTCAAATTTTTTTTAAACTTTTTTTCTTACACAGTACACCTTATGTGAAGACATTAAATAGTGTTTAAAATGTTAATGTTTAAAAAGAAAAATATGAAACCATGCAGTGTCTTGGTTCTGGAAATATTTTGCCGTCCTTGGGTTTTCTGTACAACACATGACCATTAATTTACAGTAAGCACCTAACTGATAATCACATTATGTCAATTCCTTTTATATAAAGAAAAAAACATCATGATTTAAAACATAAAATGGACAATTATTTAATCAAGGATTTTTTTTTATTTTGAAAAAAAGTGATAAGTGATAACAATGTTAAAAAGATTTGAATTATTGTTTATTTAAACAAAAGAAATCAACTAAAACATAAAATGGATCAATGTCAGCTACAGTACTGGTTGGAGTTCCATCAATGGAGGTATCCTGAATGTTTGTGTCCAATGATAACTCAATGGTCAATGTTTGTTTTGACAATTATTTACAGAATTATCTTTGTGATTGGGCAGACGGACAACTTTCAAGTGTAGATAGGGTCATGTGTTATGTTTATCTGATGTATCAGGAATGTGTAACGTACAGATAAAGTAAATACACATCACATGCTTGCGATCACTATCTCCAGCAATAAATTAATAATAGGAACAAAACATTGAGGGATAAAAATGACCGATGAATCACTATATTTAGCTGTAAACCATATTGGAGAGTCTTTATCAAGCTGACTAGTTAATAATGATGTAGGGTATGTCTATGGAAGATTATCAGTTATTGTGGAATGTGACATGGTATGATAAGCTGGCTCTACAGTTGTTATGATTCACAGTTAACTGGTAATAAAGTTTGTCTTATCACTAAAGTGGGTGTACCTACAGCTTAATTCAGTATTGTCCAGTTCTGACTGACCAGCCAACAGTTGACAGTTATATGGCATATACATACACACTCTGGACTGAAATAAACATCATAAATAATATATGTAAATTTCCCAGAGGATAGCAGGAGGTTGTCTGACATCAGACACTTTGTGATGAATGTCTTTTTGTGAAATTTTCACCATGGTCAGGAAAAAAAGTTCATTGTGATGGTATATTCACATCCGGACAGCTGGATAGCCTACATGCAGAGTTTTGACCTTAAAAAACACCCGAAAAACAACCTGTGAAGAAATAAATCATGACTTACTGAAAAAAGGACAAGTAGAGTATCTCATCAACATTTTTAAAGCTTATCAGTATCCAACAAAGACTATCCCAGATCACAGTTCTAGGAAGACTGATAAAGAAATACTAGGACCCTGGTGATAAAAATTAGAGTAGTGATGATGTGGATAGAAATCAATAACCATTGTAGATTGATTTTGATGCAGTTCATGTCTATTGTAAACTGTTCACCGTCTAAGTATTGATTGGTCGAGGTATCAAAGGAAACGTAACATTTGTGTAACTGTTGGTAGCAGCCCCCTGTTTACCGTAAATAACATAAAAAAATTGTCATTCTTTTGATTAGTAAACATCGTATACAAAGGTGCACAAATACTGGGCTAATAACCATCAGAAAAATACACAGATCTGTAGGGACGGCCTCCTGGTGTTGATTAATTTTTTATTACCGTATTTGCTACAAGAAGTGTTACTGCAAGGTATTGATTTATCTTTGAACATTGATGCTCATACAATAAAATGTACTGAAGCAGTTAATTATCTGACTGTAGGAAACACCAGTACAGAGAACTGTGAGCTCTGACCTACAGTAATCAATACAACATAGGCAAACATACATTTGTGAGAGGTTGATAAAGAAATATAAACCTGATGAGAATGTATACATGAATTAAAAATTAAAAAAATAACAGTTCAAAGGATAAAAAAAATCCAATATACTTGATACAAATCTTGTTAAAATCTGGTGTCTGAAAACAGTTTTATATAAATTCATATTGAGCAATATCAAAAGTTACCATACTACATAATGAAAAATCTGATAAACCAATTTCCGGAGGAAATATAAGTAACATATTTTAAAAAGTATTACATTACAAAAGGATATTTTATTTGTTTGTTTAACAGAATAGATCAATTGATGAAGATCTAGATGGAATTCCGCCCCCGCCTCCCGAGGAACGCCTGGAAGCCCCTCCACTTGTCTATAGCAAGGAGGACAAGAAAAGACTTGCCAAGGAGGAAAAGGAAAGACTGAAGAAAATAAAGGCTGAGGAAAAGAGGAGAAAGAAGGAAGAAAAGGCGGAGCAGAAGCGACTTGATAGAGACAGGAAAAAGTCACAGAAGGACAAAAAAGGATCACGAGGCAAGAAGGAGTGGGACGATGTGGTCGCCGTGGCAGCAGTGGAAGAAGCTGTAGTGGAGTTATCGGAACCAGTGGAGCGGAACAAACGCAGCAGACTCAGCAGTTTTGAAGATCAACCCAAGGTAAGCATTCAATGGTGCTAAAAGAAAATTAAATACAGCTTGTTTCCAGAAATATAATAAATATTAATCCAATGATTTTAAAGTGATGATCAGTACTTGCCTGTTGGTTGGTGGAAAAGGAATCTGGTATTAGCATACAATCATACAAGATAAAGAAACTTAGAATTACAAAAAAAATATAATTGTTACTTAGTAAATGTGATTTAGTCTCTAATGAGTATTTCCCTACCATTGCATGTAGCCCTTTATTGTACAATCAACTCTCCCGTGGAAGTATAGCTCTACCTACCCTCACAGTGCTGTATGGCATGATCACATTTACAAAACTTATTATTTCACAAAAGCATGTGTTACCTTCGTTGTCAATGGTTTTCTGAAATGTTAGTAATGAACAGTATTTTTTGGTGAGTCCATCTTCAGAGAATGTCCTGTAGAGACTATGTATATATGTGTATATATCTATGTGTTAACCATTTTGTTGTGCCACATATGTAAAATGCATGTTGAAACACAGTACTTTTAACAGTATACCGAATTGTGCCTCAATTTCATATTTTGAACAATAAACAGGATAGTTCCTCGGTTTCATCCTTTGTAATTTGAAAGAAACATTTAATATTCTTTTTCTCTCTTTAAATCCTAGTAATTGGAAAAAGAGACACAGTTTGCTTTAGAAACGGAGTGAAAATAAACGAGCTAACAGTGTTCTCACTAAGTTATGCAATAATTGGTTGACTTAAAAAGAAATGCAGGTTTAATTTTCACATTTTGTAATGTGGACATAATATAAAATCTGAAAAAATAGCCGGTTCAAAGTTGGTGAATAACAGGCTACTTTTGCTGGCGACCGGCTTTTAATGAGAACCCTGGCTAAAAATACTAAATCTAGGCTAATTTCAAAGCATACAATAAATTGAAATAGAGGCACATGTGCTGTATTATGTCAGGTATATATGGTACATGTTGTAGGTATATTATACGTCCTTGATGTGTAGTTAAGACATGACAGCTGTTCCCCAGAGACGTATAAGTCAATAGTAAACTGCTGATCAATACCTAACATAATGGCATCAAATAGCTGTACAGTGAAATTCAATTCTGCAAATAATTTTTAAAAACTTTCAATTCATCAGTTTATCTCTTCTTTACCTTTACAGAATTCATGATTACCTGTGTGTTGTGTAGAAGTATCGATATCATCAAAATTTTACTGATGTGTTAAGGATCGAGAACGTCATAATGTATAATAATCTTTATATTTCATTGAAACGAAGTTAAAACAATATTATTACATACATTTCATTAAAATTAATTATAAAAAAATTCACATTTGATTTTAATGCCCTATTGAGCAAACTGATAAAAAACAAAAAAAACTAATTGATCGGAAGTCTTTACAAATTCTTATCTCTTATCTCTATGACGACAAAGTGAACAGCTGTCCAGTCTTGCATGAGTAATGTATAGTAACTTGTACCCTGTTATGACATGCATGCATTCGGTCTGTAGGGAAGTCCGAAAGACAGTCCTCGAGACCCTGAGGCTCCTGAGCTACCCAAGTCCCTCCCTCCTCCCCCTCCCCCACCCCATGGAGGAGATGACGGGAGAGAGGAATATGATGATGATGATGATGATGATGACGATGACGGCTCTCATCGGGCTGATGGTGATGGTTCAGATGCTGAAGAGGTGGTTATTCCACTCTGATTACTAACAGTGTTATCTGGCTAACATCAAGTGTTTTGATACATTAACCATGATGTTGTAACATTAAATTTAAACCTTGTCTAACCATTTTTCTGTCCCCTTTTTGCTAATGGTGCATGTAGCTATCTTCACCCCACCTTTACATGTGCATGTTATAAAATGACATGTTTTTGCGTGAACTATAGTTAACAGTACTTTTCTCATTCCAGATTCCTATCGTCTTTTCCTTAATGTTTTTAGGTCATCTGACCCTTTAATGACCTATACATGTAGCTATCGCGCACCATCCGCCGTGCATACATTTTCCCTTTAAGTAACTTTTTTCAATAATCGAAAGGCCCAGGGTGCTGATATTATGCATGTAGCATGCTTGGATGAAGGGCTAACAAGTTTGTTAAAATGAATGACCTTGATCTACTTTCAAGGTCACAGGGGTCAAATATGTTAATATCTTTTAGCATCTTCTTCTCAATAACCGAAAGGCCCTTGATACTGATATTTGGCCTGTAGCATGATTGGATAAAGTGCTACCAAATTCGTTCAAATGAATGACCTTGACTGTCTTTCAAGGTCACAGGGGACAAATATGGGGTTCAAATATTTAAGAAACACCTTCTCAATAACCAAAAGGCCCAGGCAACTGATATTTGGACTGTAGTATGCTGGGATAGAGGGCTACTAAGTTTGATCAGATGAATTACTTTGACCCAATTTCAAGATCACAGGGGTCAAAAGTTAAAAAATCCTTCAAGAAACTTTTTCGCCGCAATACCTGAAATGTCCAGCGTACTGATATTTGGCCTGTTGCATTCTTAAATGAATCACTTCCAAGTTTGTTAAATGAATGACCTTGACCTACTCTCAAGGTCACAGGGGTCAAATATGGTACAGTAATATCATAACCAACTTGGATTATATATATTCAGATGACCGATAATGCCCGTTGGGCCTCTTGTTTGTAAATGTTTCTATAATGTTTTTTATGAATATCCAGTTGGCGCTCATTATCTTGAACTTGTTTAAGTTGGAGATTGGTTTGTTCATTATCAAAGTGTTTCTTTCACGGGTTCACACCAAACATTGACCCACTTAACTCTAATACTCAGGTAACTCAGGTTTCTCTCAGTAACACATTAGTGAAAGCCTTAGCTGTAGTCTTACCCCATATATGACAGTTCTCTCTCGGTAGCACTATAAAGTATAATTTAATGTATTTACAACTTTTATGTTTTCCAGTCCTATTCTTTTGGCTCGTCTGCAGAGAATTTTGTTAAAGACTTGAAAAAAGTCATAACTTTGAATTGAAAATATATTTTATTGATTAAATCTTAAACAGATCTTCATAAGACCTTCACATGTCGTCACAGAAAGAAAATTATTACTGATTATGAATATAGTACATGTATAAGTTTTGATTTTTTAAAAGGTAAGATTATCTTTTTCTTTTTTTAGGAGCAAGACAGAAAAGGACAGGAATTTGATCTTTAGATGACCTCATGTTTGTGTGACCTTTGGATGACCTACACAAGTGATCCTCAGATTGGATGAAGCTTGCATCCTCCCAGTTGTCATCGGCAAATACTAAGACCAAGTCATTGTAGGACATTGATACCTGTTGTTAACCTATATCTGAAGGTCATTGCTGTGCGTCAAGGTCATCACAGTGCCACAAATTACTGAATGATATATGTACACGGACACTTGTGACAAAAAGTAGCTATATCCAGGCACCAGACTGTGACAAGGGAGATAATCCATTCAGGCACCAATCTGTGACAAGGGAGATAACCTTTGCCCATGCAGGCATTGCTGACCATCAGGGGATGGTTAGTTACCCTCTATCCTTAGTGACAGACTGCATTTATGCAATATTATCAATTACAATGATTGAATGAATTTATGAAAGTTATTTTTGTACAAGAAATGTAATTTATCATTTTAATTACTGTCAATATATAACCATTTTTGTGTTTTTATCATGATCCTATTTCTCAAACTGTCTAATTGTTTGTTTTTTATATTGATCAATCCGATCTAGAGGTGAATGAATATTGAATATTGAAGTATCTATAAAACCTATTCATTGTTGATTGTCAGAATTAGTTTTATAGACTGTGCCATCAAATTATCGTCTTTGCTAAAATATTGATTTAAATCTTTTTTACTAATTTTGTAAAAACAAATTTTATGTACATTTTAATAGATTTTTAATCCATAAAAATACTACGTTTTATTTTGTATATAGTGTGTTTGTTTGGCCATGTTAAAATCAACCATGTTTGTGGAACTTTTAAGGCTGAAGAAGCTTAAAACTTAAAAATGTCATCAATTCATGGAATATTTTAACGCAATTCTGTTTTTCAGTGATTCCTTTAGTTTTAGTGAATGACATTTTATATTCATATTTCTAGCGTTATGATTATCATTGTGACTGCACGTGTGTGATTTTCTCTGTAAAACTGTTGGTAATATCATGTTCTGTTCACAAAATAATTTTTAAGATTATTTTTTGTAACTGTGGTTACAGATTGTGGGAGAAAAACAGAATATTTTGCCTGGTTCTTCTACACATTATGGCCTATCAGTATAGCCTAAGGTGGAAGTGCTGACATTTCAGTAGTGCAGTCCTTCAGTTTACACCGGTTATATGAGGTTGACTTTGACTTTTATGATGGCAAAAGTTGTAGATAGCGAGGAACTTAAGCACTGATTTCTTTTGCGAAAAGTATTTTCATTTTTTGTTTATTTTGTAAAAAATTTATGTGTTAGGCCTAAACAAATTTCATTTATTACTCTTTGATGTTGTTTTTAAACGTTTTGACTTTAATCCTAATGTTTTGAGACAGCATAGCAATCTATATTTACACCATGATATGAAGTGATCAACTGTTTTAACTGATTATCTTATTTCTTATTTTTAACCTGTTCGTGACATTACCTCTGGTGTTGGATGATGATGAAGGATGAGAAAAGACAAGCACATCTACGATGACATTAAACAAATACACATCAAGTCCCCTCACCTTGTTCTGCTTTGAATCAAATTCAATCTTTAACATATACATGATATATTTCATTCATATAAAGTACATCAATTAGATATGATTGACAGCATATAGATATAGGAATATTTTTACCCTTTGTCACGGTAAGAAAACCCTGTAGCATGGGGCATATTGTAAGCCCATATCTACAAATGGTGTGTTTTAGAAATAGAATTATTTAGTGGAGAGGCAATGGTTTGTTATTACTTTTGTCATTTAGATATTTTGGATCTTCTAATGTCCTATACACATTGATACTGGAGATGGCATTGCATCCATTTATAAATCTCTTTTTCGTCATTGTGATTCAGGTTACATTTAGACGTTTTAAACAGCAGAGTGTTGCTTAACATTCAGCTCCATGGTGGAGAGTGGAGTGTTGCTATAAAGCTGTATATGTTACTTAACTTCAAGGTTATGTCCACAAAATTCTATCTGTAGGCCCCAAAGTAGCAATACTCTTGACTGGATTTCTTAATCAGGAAACCTGTTGTTTCTTTCCCTTTGTTTCTCCATCTATAGGGATAACCAGTCAGACTTGGGAGCATCTGAGACAAGAATAGGGTGTTACAGTAAACTAGACAATTAGAGAGAACAGAGAAAACTTGGTCAGGGACAGGAAGTATTATACCAAGTCGTTTAGTATTAGGAGATTAACATTATTACAGGGATATATTTGGAGTTACTGTGAGCCAGCTAGGTTATATATATATGGGTATTTGACTATCAATAACCCCTCAAACTGCAGTACAAATATGTATTTCTTAGGCGGAGATTCTTAATCAAAGTTTTATTCAAAATTTACTGGAAGACAGAAATTGTCAGATAAATGAGATTTTATTGTAAACATCACACATATTTAGTCTGTATAACAGATTCAGCCTCATAGGACCTAACATAGAGGTGTGTGTCGATGACTAACGTAGAGGTGTGTGTCGATGACTAGCAGTATCATATTAGATGTTTCCCAGATCAGTTTCGTGTTAGTCAGGATCATCAAGAATATAGACTTGACTTCATTGTGATGAATGTTTAAAAAGAGCACAACATTTCATGTTATACTATTAAAGAGATACCCGTCTAATGTAACATTTTGTTTAATCTTGTATTTTTGACAGGATGTGTGAATGCACATTTTATTTAGTATTTTTCATATGGACAAGGATTATAATTATCATTACCTAATGTATTAGACAGGATGCAGTAAAATATAAGGTTGAACTACTTTTACTAAACCAAGACATAGAACAATTAATGTTTGACTGATTTTGTAGAATTTGTTAATTCTGTATAAAGATACAGTGGCTGAAGTAGAGATCTCCATCATTACTGAAAGTGCACCATTGGCTGGATTCTACTTGATCTCTGGTCCTGGTCGCTCAATTAGATCCTCACATTCCCATTGTATTGTAGGTCTTACCTGAATTATAAAAATATTACACTTCTGTGTTGTTCATCTATGTATAGTGGAACTTGTTTGAAATGTAAATTTTTCATTAATTGAAACAAATTAACAGAAAACTGTGCTATAGTCAGAAATGCTACTTTCACTTTATAGTTGTTACATTTAGACACTTTATAATCATTCAACAAATACTATTTTCATGATGAATCACAGAAAATTTTCTTATGTAAAATACTATTCATAATCATGTATTTTTGGCCAAGGCTACTTTTCTACATTCCAATGAACAATTATAATAAAATGTTAATACAAGCAATATTTCTTTTTAGTGTTGTCTTTTCCTGAACCCCATTAAATATTTTTTTGTTTTAAATTGATAAATACAATTAGATACATAATATAATGCAAAAATTAAAGGTACAATTTGGAAGACCATACTAGTTAAATCTTGACGATTTTTGATGAATTTCAAAACTCAAACCTGTCGCATAATTCCAACCAAGAAAGCTACATAGCTAATCTGTATTTTTAAAATCCAGGGTAAATGCCATTTGTTCAATTTAGTATGCCCTTACCTTGTGTGCAAAGTATTTTGCATCTTAACACAGATGAACAGTAAAAAATGCATAACTAGCATACAGCATTAGCACATTTAGTGATAGACCAAGCGACTAGCTATTAGCTAGACATTTAAAGGCAGCTAAAGCTATTATACTAATGCAATGTCACAGTAATTGCCCAAAGACATGCATGTATATGTGACCTTGATTAGTCCTGTGGTGTCTGAGGATTTCAAACTTTTCCCGTAAATATGTAAAGTTATGAAAGTGAGGTATAATGTTAGTCATACTTGCACGTCTTTAGCAATATAGTTATTCTTGTGAACAGCCCTAGTAATGGTCTGTTAGAGGTATAGCTATCTCCCTGTGAACAGCCCTAGTAATGGTCTGTTAGAGGTATAGCTATCTCCCTGTGAACAGCCCTAGTAATGGTCTGTTAGAGGTATAGCTATCTCCCTGTGAACAGCCCTAGTAACAGTTTGTTAGAGGTATAGCTATCTCCCTGTGAACAGCCCTAGTAATGGTCTGTTAGAGGTATAGCTATCTCCCTGTGAACAGCCCTAGTTACAGTCTGTTAGAGGTATAGCTATCTCCCTGTGAACAGCCCTAGTAACAGTTTGTTAGAGGTATAGCTATCTCCCTGTGAACAGCCCTAGTAATGGTCTGTTAGAGGTATAGCTATCTCCTTGTGAACAGCCCTAGTAACAGTATGTTAGAGTTATAGCTATCTCCCTGTGAACAGCCCTAGTAATGGTCTGTTAGAGGTATAGCTATCTCCCTGTGAACAGCCCTAGTAATGGTCTGTTAGAGGTAAAGCTTATCTCCCTGTGAACACCCATAGTAACTATCTGTTAGAGGTAAAGCTATCTACTTGTGAACAGCCCCAGTAACCGTCTATTAGAGGTAAAGCTATCTCCCTGTGAACAGCCCTAATAAGAGTCTGTTAGAGGTATAGCTATCTCCCTGTGAACAACCCTAGTAACTGTCTGTTAGAGGTATAGCTATCTCCTTGTGAACAACCCTAGTAACTGTCTGTTAGAGGTATAGCTATCTCCCTGTGAACACCCTAGTAACAGTCTGTTAGAGGTAAAGCTATCACCCTGTGAACACCCCTAGTAACAGTCTGATAGAGGTATAGCTATCTCCCTGTGAACAGCCCTAGTAAAAGCCTGTTAGAGGTATAGCTGTCTCCCTGTGAACACCCCTAGAAACAGTTGTTCGGGCTATAGCTGTCTCCCTGTGAACACCCCTAGAAACAGTCTTGTTAGAGGTATAGCTATCTCCCTGTGAACAGCCCTAGTAACAGCCTGTTAGAGGTATAGCTATCTCCCTATGAACAACCCTAGTAACAGTCTATTAGAGGTAAAGCTTATCTCCCTGTGAACACCCCTAGTAACTGTATGTTAGAGGTATAGATATCTCTCTGTGAACAGCCCTAGTAACTGTCTGTTAGAGGTAAAGCAATCTCCTTGTGAACACCCCTAGTAACAGTCTATTAGAGGTAAAGCTATCTCCCTGAAAACAGCCCTAGTAAGAGTCTATTAGAAGTATAGCTATCTCCCTGTGAACAGCCCTAGTAAACTTCTGTTAAGAGGTATAGCTATCTACCTGTGAACAGCCCTAGTAATGGTATGTTAGAGGTATAGCTATCTACCTGTGAACAGCCCTAGTAATGGTATGTTAGAGGTATAGCTATCTACCTGTGAACAGCCCTAGTAACTGTCTGTTAGAGGTATAGCTATCTACCTGTGAACAGCCCTAGTAACTGTGAAAGGTATAGCTATCTACCTGTGAACAGCCCTAGTAATGGTATGTTAGAGGTATAGCTATCTGCCTGTGAACAGCCCTAGTAATGGTATGTTAGAGGTATAGCTATCTACCTGTGAACAGCCCTAGTAATGGTATGTTAGAGGTATAGCTTATCTCCCTGTGAACAGCCATAGTAACAGCCTTTTAGAGGTAAAGCTATCTCCCTGTGAACAGCCCTAGTAATGGTCTGTTAGAGGTATAGCTATCTCCCTGTGAACACCCATAGTAACTATCTGTTAGAGGTAAAGCTATCTACTTGTGAACAGCCCTAGTAACAGTCTATTAGAGGTAAAGCTATCTCCCTGTGAACAGCCCTAATAAGAGTCTGTTAGAGGTATAGCTATCTCCCTGTGAACACCCCTAGTAACTGTCTGTTAGAGGTATAGCTATCTTCCTGTGAACAACCCTAGTAACTGTCTGTTAGAGGTATAGCTATCTCCCTGTGAACACCCTAGTAACAGTCTGTTAGAGGTAAAGCTATCTACCTGTGAACAGCCCTAGTAACTGTCTGTGAGAGGTATAGCTATCTACCTGTGAACAGCCCTAGTAATGGTATGTTAGAGGTATAGCTATCTGCCTGTGAACAGCCCTAGTAATGGTATGTTAGAGGTATAGCTATCTACCTGTTAACAGCCCTAGTAATGGTATGTTAGAGGTATAGCTTATCTCCCTGTGAACAGCCATAGTAACCGCCTTTTAGAGGTATAGCTATCTCCCTGTGAACAGCCCTAGTAATGGTCTGTTAGAGGTATAGCTATCTCCCTGTGAACACCCATAGTAACTATCTGTTAGAGGTAAAGCTATCTACTTGTGAACAGCCCTAGTAACAGTCTATTAGAGGTAAAGCTATCTCCCTGTGAACAGCCCTAATAAGAGTCTGTTAGAGGTATAGCTATCTCCCTGTGAACACCCCTAGTAACTGTCTGTTAGAGGTATAGCTATCTTCCTGTGAACAACCCTAGTAACTGTCTGTTAGAGGTATAGCTATCTCCCTGTGAACACCCTAGTAACAGTCTGTTAGAGGTAAAGCTATCACCCTGTGAACACCCCTAGTAACAGTCTGATAGAGGTATAGCTATCTCCCTGTGAACAGCCCTAGTAAAAGCCTGTTAGAGGTATAGCTGTCTCCCTGTGAACACCCCTAGAAACAGTTGTTTGGGCTATAGCTGTCTCCCTGTGAACACCCCTAGAAACAGTCTTGTTAGAGGTATAGCTATCTCCCTGTGAACAGCCCTAGTTACAGCCTGTTAGAGGTATAGCTGTCTCCCTGTGAACACCCCTAGAAACAGTTGTTAGGGCTATAGCTGTCTCCCTGTGAACACCCCTAGAAACAGTCTTGTTAGAGGTATAGCTATGCCTATATATCCAGATCGTATGTTTTAGTCCCAGACTCTAGGCTGACACCATGACATAGAATAAGCTCACTATTGTCAAAACCATGATTGTAATAGCTTTTTGGTTGTCCCCATTGCTTATCCAGTCAGGTTTCAAATGATTTTTGACATGACCTTATATGGATAAAACTGTACCCAGGCCTCGGTACTCTCTGTGGCCTCTCCTGGATTTCTGACGGCCTGCTCTCCTGCTTACCTACTCCATGGCCGTCTTGCAGCCTAGACTGTCCCTACAACCAACCTTACCTGTATTTATAATCATCCCCTCTCGTGAACCAAATATGTCTCCCCACTTGTTGCTATCTCTAGTTACCAATCTATACACATGTTACCAATCCAATTCAATTACCTGGTATAGCTATCATAGCTGAGAGGTGGTCTGATGATCTTATAAAGCCTGGTTTTGTGTACCAAATCTTATTTACATGGATAACATGTCTTCCGAGAACAAAGTTAATGTGTTTATTCTAACCTATACTGAAAAGCCTACCATTATTCCAATATCATATAAACATGTTTAATTCAAACTGGAAAGAGTTGGATCATTTTGTTGCAATGTGAGAGTGAACACAATTGAACCAACGTGTAGCTAACACTATGGACAGAAGTTTAAACACATGGATAACAATATTGTAATTCTCAAAGTTTACACATTTTTATGCGTTATTATCTTATATAACATAATGCTGCTTAAATAAAGGATATCATTCTAAAAGCTGGATACCAGTATCATGTGCAAGTGGTATTTGACGTTGATGTCCTGATCCAAAGTCCATCATGTTCCTGTTTCAAGGACATATTTGTTAGTAAGCTGTCAAGAGTTTGGAGACACAGGAAAAAGATCCAATACAAAAACAAGCCCATTGGCCTTAAAGGTTATCCGACTACGTAGACCTATATATGATTATTTTTGGTTATTTTGAAGCTATTTGAAGGTCTTAACATATTTGACCTTGGTGAGTTAAGGACATTTATTTGAACAAACTTGATAGCCCTTAATCCATGCATGCTACAAGCCCAATAACCGTACCCTGGTCAATGTCCTTCAATTGAACAAATTCGGTAGCCCTTCATCCCAGTATACATCAGTACCCTGGGCTTTTTAATTACTGTAAAGACGTTGTTTGAAAGATTTTTTTTACACATTTGACCTCTGTGACCTTGAAAGTGGTTCAAGGTCATTTATTTGAGCACACTTTAATATCCTTTATCCCAGCATGCAACAAGCCAAATATCAGTACCCCAAGCTTTTCGGTTATTGAGAAGAATTTGTTTGAAAATTTTAAGACATTTGACCCCTGTGACCTTAAAAGTATGTCAAGGTCATTCATTTGCACAAGCTTGGTAGTCCTTCATGATACATGCATTATATCAGCAGCCTATATCAGACATTTGAAGGAACATTTTATGAACAACATACAGCAGACAAAGATGGATGAAGCATCATGACTTTAGGTCACATGATCTAAAAAACATGAGAAAGATGCAATACACAATAACAATAGTTTTCTTCTTCAAAAGATTTTATTGTTGTCTTCATCACTTAAAATATAAACAGTATCACAGGCACAAATAAAAATAAGTAAATACTTTAAATTAACGAAAATTTCATCACTAATCCCTGTTAGAATCCTGACAAGTTTTAAGTTTGTAAGTTGAATAATTTAGGTCAAAATTAACGAGGATTTAAAAGATGAAAATTCATAATGAATACTGTGTTAAATTTGATAAACACCATTTACCATTCTTCGAATATTGAAATGATACAAATAAGTTGTATTGGGTAATCAAATTCAATATATTGTACATTTGTACATGTATGTTTATATTGCTGGATGTGTGAGACTTATTAATCTTGCCACACTTATAAATAATCCTAGGTCACCTACAGCCATTCCTATGTTCTAACACATACATATAGTAAACATTCTTACATCTAACAAAATCACTAAGTGAAACGTGATACATCTGTATTTTCTAGAGTAACATTTCTTCTCTGATGCAATTATCAGATAACTTGACTGGAGTATCTCTTGAAAAATCAATAATGGTTAAAAAGTATGCAAATCTACTCACAACTGCACTGCCTATCATAGCTCCAGTTTCACTAATGAACCGTAAACAAATTATATTATAGCTCACATTTCCACAAGAAAAAAAAAACCTGATGTGAAATTACTTTTTAAGAACTTCAATAAAAATGTATTGCTTTCCTCTGGAAAATAATATGAACTAGCTACTAATAGTAATGGATGGTTTTAATGGTATTCACACACTTCTGTATACAATGTATCACACCTATATCATGTAGCCCCCAACACAGGGGCTAGGCACAGACCTTTGTCACTATGAAATGATTGTCAGATAATTTTTTTTACCTTTCTCGAATATAGCGCCTCCCACTACTATATATCTGATAATCATTTTATAGTGACATATGTCCGTGCCTAGCCCCTGTGGTCCCCAACACTCTAAATGGAGCCTATATGCTGAGGATTTTTTTTACAAAACCAGGTATCATCCCAGGAATTGTTGGAATAATGTTTCGTCTTAAACAAACATTTAAAAACCACACATTATTAAACCTTTTGGAGCCGTAGAATTCTTGATTGTCAGTTTCGGTGATAAAAGAGAATGAAATACCCCCACTCCCACTAACCCAACCCAACACCAGAGTGATGAAAGGGAGACAACCCTGATTAAAAAGTCTGCAAGCATTCAATGTCTTTAAGTCTGCAAGCATTCAATGTCTTTCAAGAAAATTTGACATTTAAGCCAATGATTTATGCTTTGCAAATGCACTATCAAAAATTAATCTATGAAAATATATTCATGTAAGTTGTAAAATAACCTGAAACAGATATATTTCTTCATGTTTATGCACTGATATGTAAAACCACAGACTTAGATAATGTAATTCTGTGGTAAAGCTAAACCCTTGTTACTTAAAGCATATCAATTCCATGAATCAAAGTCTGATCACAGATTAAGTAAAATGTAAAGTCATAAAGAAATTCAAAACTAATAAATACTGAGTTCGTTTTGTACACAAACAGGAATTGAAAACTTAATTTGCGAGCTTTCAAAAAAGTCTGTTTCCTTTGTCAAGCAAAGAGTACAATAGCCGAGTGTCGGTGTTCTGACTGCTGAAATCAGCTCACTACCGAAAATAGGGTGAGTTAGAGAAGTCAGCTGTCAAAAACGTAACGCGACATTTCGTCCAAATGTACTCTAATACTACAGGTAGACAGAGGGATGGGTAAGATGTTTACCCATTCCGCCCCTTATTGGATGTTAAAATAGACAATTTTCGAAAGCTCGCAAATTTAGTTTTCAATCCCTGTTTGTGTACAAAACAAACTCAGTATGTATATCATTCATACCAAACTGATGAATCTTATTCCTAAAATTCAAAACTTTGCTACTTAAAGCCTTTAATCCATTCCCAGAATCAATTCCGGGTCGCATTTTTTTTATAGAAATACATTTTAACAGATGAATTGTACCTCCTTAAAATAAAACAGGACTCTCACAGTCTAACTAAAATATGGGATAAAGTAGTGAGACAAGAAAAGTTGGTCCTTAATTTCAAACAGTCACAATTTACATGAACAAGTCAAGTTGGCTTTATTAATATAAACGACCTGTCATATTTCATTAATAAAATCTATCACCCCTGTGTGATGTGGACTGAGAAATCTCAACCCTCGGGGTAAGATTTATGAATTTTATCACTAGGCTTGCGGAGTGTTAAAATTCATCAATCTTATCACGAGGGTTGAGATTTCTCTGTCTAAATTATATGGGGTTGATTGACTTCTTCTTCCATAGCAGATGCAATGTGCGATGAAATTGGTGACGTTTCTCTGGTTATACTGCATAAAGTGATGATGTGATAGTGACATTTTAGAATAAAAGCACGCGCGAGCTGTCTTTTCCCTACTCCGGTAAAAGACATGTTTATCTTTTCCCAAGCAAAAATGGGAATGAACCAATGAAGGGTGGAAGAAAGTTTTATGAATCATATGTAGAACGCAATACAAAGAGAGGTATACAAAACATGAAACTGGTTTTACGTATAACAATATCCCCACCTCCATCAGTTTAACATGGTTAAGAGGTATGTAGATATCTGACTCCCGGACTTTAACTCTGATTGAGACATTCACACTATCACAAGTCCCATAATTACCTGTATAATACCCCGGCCATTAGCGGGTTTACATAAAATATCTTTATCCCTGATATCAGTATTACTATCACATCATATCTTCAGTATCTTTCAAACGGTTTCAGTATAAGATTTAAATAAAAGAAACAAATGTGTTGACAGGGGCATGCTTTGACAACATTTTTGTTGACAGTGCATGTTGTTGACAGTGCCTGTTGTTGACAGTGCTTGTTGCTGACAGTGCTTGTTGTTGACAGTGCTTGTTGTTGACAGTGCTTGTTGTTGGCAGTGCTTGTTGTTGACATTGCCTGTTGTTGACAGTGCTTGTTGTTGTTGACAGTGCTTGTTGTTGTTGACAGTGCTTGTTGTTGTTGATATTGCTTGTTGTTGACAGTGATTGCTGTTGTTGGCAGTGCTTGTTGTTGTTGACAGTGCTTGTTGTTGTTGACAGTGCCTGTTGTTGTTGACAGTGCTTCTTGTTGTTGACAGTGCTTCTTGTTGTTGACAGTGCTTCTTGTTGTTGACAGTGCTTGTTGTTATTGACAAGGCTTGCTATTGTTGACAGTGCTTGTTGGTTTTGTCAGTGCTTGTTGTTATTGACAGTGCTTGTTGTTATTGACAGTGCTTGTTGTTGTTGACAGTGCTTGTTGTTGACAGTGATTGCTGTTGTTGGCAGTGCTTGTTGTTTTTGACAGTGCCTGTTGTTGTTGACAGTGCTTCTTGTTGTTGACAGTGCTTCTTGTTGTTGACAGTGCTTGTTGTTATTGACAAGGCTTGCTATTGTTGACAGTGCTTGTTGATATTGACAGTGCTTGTTGTTATTGACAGTGCTTGTTGTTGTTGACAGTGCTTGTTGTTGTTGACAGTGCTTGTTGTTGTTGACAGTGCTTGTTGTTGTTGACAGTGCTTGTTGTTATTGACAGTGCTTGTTGTTGTTGACAGTGCTTGTTGTTGTTGACAGTGCTTGTTGTTGTTGACAGTGCTTGTTGTTGTTGACAGTGCTTGTTGTTGGCAGTGCTTGTTGTTTATGACAGTGCCTGTTGTTGTTGACAGTGCTTATTGTTGACAGTGCTTGTTGATGACAATGCTTGTTATTGTTGACAGTGCCTGTTGTTGTTGACAGCGCCTGCTGTTGATGACAGTGATTGCTGTTGTTGACAGTGCTTATTGTTGTTGACAGTGCTTGTTGTTGTTGACAGTGCTTGTTGTTGTTGACAGTGCATGTTGTTGTTACTGACAGTGCCTGTTGTTGACAAAATTTGTGTTGACAGGATTTGTGTTGGTAGGATGTGTTTTTTTATAGTTTTGTTTTGAATATGATAGTGCCTGTATTTTTCATTGATTGTAATTCCTATTGACATGGTTGGTTTTGATAAGATTTTTGCTGACCTACTTTTCATGTTGATAGTATTCTAAGGTGGCTGTGTTTCCTGTTGACATGGTTGGTTTTGATAAGATTTTTCTGACCTACTTTTCATGTTGATAGTATTCTA
Source organism: Mimachlamys varia (assembly GCA_947623455.1). Lineage (NCBI taxonomy): Eukaryota > Metazoa > Mollusca > Bivalvia > Pectinida > Pectinidae > Mimachlamys > Mimachlamys varia. The sequence goes on from OX392535.1 coordinate 10,817,171, forward strand.
AGGTGGCTGTGTTTGAAGTTGACATGGTTTGTTTGACATATTGTTTTGAAGATTTTTGCTGAGTGTATTTTGTGTTGACCGTCTTTTGTGCTGACAACATGGTTTTTGTGGCAACTTTCCTCATCATTGTGGATTTCACAATTTACAACAATGAAGCAATTTCAAAAAAATCTTCGTCCAATATCAGTAATAGCAAATAAGGATCACACCTATATCTGGAAAGTTAGAAGCTTAGTTTTTGCATATGTTACAAAAAAAGAAGCCTCTATAATCTCAGGAATAAATATTCAGCTTTATAAATTATGATAAAGTAACAAAGGAAATAGACATATGTTTCTGTTTTTTTTAAAGTTGAGTAAAAATTTGGAACTAAAGACACTAAAACAACTTCCATCTTGCTGCACACATCAATTTCTACAGACTGATAATTGTTCCAGTTTCAGGTATGTATTACATGGCAGTCGGACAACACCAACATGATATGGTCATTAACATCTGACCTTGGCATAATTTGATCATTAACATATGACCTTGACATAAGTAGGTGTTGTTAACCTATGACCTTGACAGAGATTTAACATCAGGACACCTGTTTGAGCATAGCTGTGATGGCACCCTGCAGACCTTGGGCCAGTTGTTTGGCCGAGTATGGCTGATCCAGTGGCGGAACGTGGATAAAGGCGGAACGCGATCTGTCGATGTTTAGGGACAGGAAGTAAGAGAAGTCACACAGGTACCTAGAAACAGAACAGCAAACGATAAGCTAGTACACAGGAAAAATAAAAGGCTAGCCTTCAGTTGATTGATAATTAAAGGTACAAGGAAAGTGTACCTGGGAATAAACTTAAGACATTCCACACAGAAGCGTTTTTGCTACCTTGATCTTACAGCAGCCTGTGCCTTATTGAATTAGGAAAATATAGTAAGATTTTCATATAAATTGGCAAAATATTCTTGAATTTTGCTTCAATTTGGGAAAATAACACAAATTTTGACGGGGGAAACACCCTATAATTGGCTGTAAAAATGGGCAAACAAAACCACTGGAATGTAATCAGAAACACAGTGTTATACATGTACCATTTCTAATACCCGTGTTACTGTTATACATGTACCATTTCTAATACCTGTGTTACTGTTAGTCATTTTCAGTATAAATTAAGTCATCCACAAATTCATCAAAAATTTAATGAAATACGTTAATAAGTAGTACTTATAACAATAATTATTTATGAAAAATATTTCAATGAATATTCATATTTATTTATATTTACATTTGACACCTTTTTATTTCTGTATAATCAGTTCAGTGACATGATAAATCATTTGTCAATCGTTAGTTCTCTGCTGGTCCTGAGTGATTCACCAGTAGAACCAGTAATCTGCCTGATTAATTAATACCCGACTTCAGTAAAATCTAACTGCTGGGGTCCTCTGGCACCATATATTTTACATCAATACCTGAGTACAGTAAAACCTACCTGCCGGGGTCCTCCGACACCATAGATTTAACATCAATACCTGAGTACAGTAAAACCTACCTGCCGGGATCCTCTGACACCGTAGATTTAACATCAATACCTGAGTACAGTAAAACCTACCTGCCGGGGTCCTCTGACACAGTAGATTTAACATCAATACCTGAGTACAGTAAAACCTACCTGCTGGGGTCCTCTGACACCATAGATTTAACATCAATACCTGAGTACAGTAAAACCTACCTGCCGGGGTCCTCTGACACCATAGATTTAACATCAATACCTGAGTACAGTAAAACCTACCTGCCGGGGTCCTCCGACACGGTAGTTTTAACATCAATACCTGAGTACAGTAAAACCTACCTGCCGGGGTCCTCCGACACGGTAGTTTTAACATCAATACCTGTGTACAGTAAAACCTACCTGCCGGGGTCCTCCGACACCATAGGTTTAACATCAATACCTGAGTACAGTAAAACCTACCTGCCAGGGTCCTCCGACACCATAGGTCCAACATCAATACCTGAGTACAGTAAAACTTACCTGCTGGGGTCCTTTGACACCGTAGTTTTAACATCAATACCTGAGTACAGTAAAACTTACCTGACGGGGTCCTCTGACACCATAGATTTAACATCAATACCTGAGTACAGTAAAACCTACCTGTCGGGGTCCTCTGACACCATAGATTTAACATCAATACCCAAGTACAGTAAAACTTACCTGACGGGGTCCTCTGACACCATAGATTTAACATCAATACCTGAGTACAGTAAAACCTACCTGCTGGGGTCCTCTGACACCATAGATTTAACATCAATACCTGAGTACAGTAAAACCTACCTGACGGGGTCCTCTGACACAGTAGATTTAACATCAATACCTGAGTACAGTAAAACCTACCTGCTGGGGTCCTCTGACACCGTAGTTTTAACATCAATACCCGAGTACAGTAAAACTTACCTTCCGGGGTCCTCAGATTCTGTAGATTTAATATCAATACCTGAGTACAGTTAAACCTACCTGCCAGGGTCCTCTAGCACCGTAGATTTAACATCAATACCCGAGTACAGTAAAACCTACCTGCCGGGGTCCTCAGACACCATAGATTTAACATCAATACCCGAGTACAGTAAAACTTACCTGTCGGGGTCCTCAGACACCATAGTTTTAACATCAATACCTGAGTTAAGTAAAACCTACCTGCCGGGGTCCTCTGACACAGTAGATTTAACATCAATACCTGAGTACAGTAAAACCTACCTGCCGGGGTCCTCTGACACCATAGATTTAACATCAATACCTGAGTACAGTAAAACCTACCTGCCGGGGTCCTCTGACACCATAGATTTAACATCAATACCTGAGTACAGTAAAACCTACCTGCCGGGGTCCTCCAACACGGTAGTTTTAACATCAATACCTGAGTACAGTAAAACCTACCTGCCGGGGTCCTCCGACACGGTAGTTTTAACATCAATACCTGTGTACAGTAAAACCTACCTGCCGGGGTCCTCCGACACCATAGGTTTAACATCAATACCCGAGTACAGTAAAACCTACCTGCCAGGTCCTCCGACACCATAGGTTTAACATCAATACCTGAGTACAGTAAAACCTACCTGCCGGGGTCCTCTGACACCATAGGTTTAACATCAATACCTGAGTACAGTAAAACCTACCTGTCGGGGTCCTCTGACACCATAGATTTAACATCAATACCCAAGTACAGTAAAACTTACCTGACGGGGTCCTCTGACACCATAGATTTAACATCAATACCTGAGTACAGTAAAACTTACCTGCTGGGGTCCTTTGACACGGTAGTTTTAACATCAATACCTGAGTACAGTAAAACTTACCTGACGGGGTCCTCTGACACCATAGATTTAATATCAATACCTGAGTACAGTTAAACCTACCTGCCAGGGTCCTCTAGCACCGTAGATTTAACATCAATACCCGAGTACAGTTAAACCTACCTGCCGGGGTCCTCCGACACCATAGGTTTAACATCAATACCCAAGTACAGTAAAACCTACCTGTCGGGGTCCTCTGACACCATTGGTTTAACATCAATACCTGAGTACAGTAAAACCTACCTGTCGGGGTCCTCTGACACCATAGATTTAACATCAATACCTGAGTACAGTAAAACTTACCTGCTGGGGTCCTTTGACACCGTAGTTTTAACATCAATACCTGAGTACAGTAAAACTTACCTGACGGGGTCCTCTGACACCATAGATTTAACATCAATACCTGAGTACAGTAAAACCTACCTGTCGGGGTCCTCTGACACCATAGATTTAACATCAATACCCAAGTACAGTAAAACTTACCTGACGGGGTCCTCTGACACCATAGATTTAACATCAATACCTGAGTACAGTAAAACCTACCTGCTGGGGTCCTCTGACACCATAGATTTAACATCAATACCTGAGTACAGTAAAACCTACCTGACGGGGTCCTCTGACACAGTAGATTTAACATCAATACCTGAGTACAGTAAAACCTACCTGCTGGGGTCCTCTGACACCGTAGTTTTAACATCAATACCCGAGTACAGTAAAACCTACCTTCCGGGGTCCTCAGATTCTGTAGATTTAATATCAATACCTGAGTACAGTTAAACCTACCTGCCAGGGTCCTCTAGCACCGTAGATTTAACATCAATACCCGAGTACAGTAAAACCTACCTGTCAGGGTCCTCAGACACCATAGTTTTAACATCAATACCTGAGTACAGTAAAACTTACCTGTCGGGGTCCTCAGACACCATAGTTTTAACATCAATACCTGAGTACAGTAAAACCTACCTGCTGGGATCCTCTGACACCATAGATTTAACATCAATACCTGAGTACAGTTAAACCTACCTGCTGGGGTCCTCAGACACCGTAGATTTAACATCAATACCCGAGTACAGTAAAACCTACCTGCCGGGGTCCTCTGACACCATAGATTTAACATCAATACCTGAGTACAGTAAAACCTACCTGCCGGGGTCCTCTGACACCATAGATTTAACATCAATACCTGAGTACAGTAAAACCTACCTGCCGGGGTCCTCTGACACCATAGATTTAACATCAATACCTGAGTACAGTAAAACCTACCTGCCGGGGTCCTCGGACAACGTAGATTTAACATCAATACCTGAGTACAGTTAAACCTACCTGCCGGGGTCCTCAGACACCATAGATTTAACATCAATACCTGAGTACAGTAAAACCTACCTGACGGGGTCCTCAGACACCATAGATTTAACATCAATACCTGAGTACAGTTAAACCTACCTGCCGGGGTCCTCAGACACCATAGATTTAACATCAATACCTGAGTACAGTAAAACCTACCTGACGGGGTCCTCCGATACTATAGATTTAACATCAATACCTGTGTACAGTAAAACCTACCTGCCGGGGTCCTCTGACACCATAGATTTAACATCAATACCTGAGTACAGTAAAACCTACCTGCCGGGGTCCTCGGACAACGTAGATTTAACATCAATACCTGAGTACAGTTAAACCTACCTGCCGGGGTCCTCAGACACCATAGATTTAACATCAATACCTGAGTACAGTAAAACCTACCTGACGGGGTCCTCCGATACTATAGATTTAACATCAATACCCGAGTACAGTAAAACCTACCTGCCAGGTCCTCCGACACCATAGGTATAACATCAATACCTGAGTACAGTAAAACCTACCTGCCGGGGTCCTCCGACACCATAGGTTTAACATCAATACCTGAGTACAGTAAAGCTTACCTGCTGGGGTCCTTTGACACCGTAGTTTTAACATCAATACCTGAGTACAGTAAAACTTACCTGACAGGGTCCTCTGACACCATAGATTTAACATCAATACCTGAGTACAGTAAAACCTACCTGTCGGGGTCCTCTGACACCATAGATTTAACATCAATACCCAAGTACAGTAAAACTTACCTGACGGGGTCCTCTGACACCATAGATTTAACATCAATACCTGAGTACAGTAAAACCTACCTGACGGGGTCCTCTGACACAGTAGATTTAACATCAATACCTGAGTACAGTAAAACCTACCTGCTGGGGTCCTCTGACACCGTAGTTTTAACATCAATACCCGAGTACAGTAAAACCTACCTTCCGGGGTCCTCAGATTCTGTAGATTTAATATCAATACCTGTGTACAGTAAAACCTACCTGCCGGGGTCCTCTGACACCATAGATTTAACATCAATACCTGAGTACAGTAAAACCTACCTGCCGGGGTCCTCGGACAACGTAGATTTAACATCAATACCTGAGTACAGTTAAACCTACCTGCCGGGGTCCTCAGACACCATAGATTTAACATCAATACCTGAGTACAGTAAAACCTACCTGACGGGGTCCTCCGATACTATAGATTTAACATCAATACCCGAGTACAGTAAAACCTACCTGCCAGGTCCTCCGACACCATAGGTATAACATCAATACCTGAGTACAGTAAAACCTACCTGCCGGGGTCCTCCGACACCATAGGTTTAACATCAATACCTGAGTACAGTAAAGCTTACCTGCTGGGGTCCTTTGACACCGTAGTTTTAACATCAATACCTGAGTACAGTAAAACTTACCTGACAGGGTCCTCTGACACCATAGATTTAACATCAATACCTGAGTACAGTAAAACCTACCTGTCGGGGTCCTCTGACACCATAGATTTAACATCAATACCCAAGTACAGTAAAACTTACCTGACGGGGTCCTCTGACACCATAGATTTAACATCAATACCTGAGTACAGTAAAACCTACCTGACGGGGTCCTCTGACACAGTAGATTTAACATCAATACCTGAGTACAGTAAAACCTACCTGCTGGGGTCCTCTGACACCGTAGTTTTAACATCAATACCCGAGTACAGTAAAACCTACCTTCCGGGGTCCTCAGATTCTGTAGATTTAATATCAATACCTGAGTACAGTTAAACCTACCTGCCAGGGTCCTCTAGCACCGTAGATTTAACATCAATACCCGAGTACAGTAAAACCTACCTGCCGGGGTCCTCAGACACCATAGATTTAACATCAATACCCGAGTACAGTAAAACTTACCTGTCGGGGTCCTCAGACACCATAGTTTTAACATCAATACCTGAGTTAAGTAAAACCTACCTGCCGGGGTCCTCTGACACAGTAGATTTAACATCAATACCTGAGTACAGTAAAACCTACCTGCTGGGGTCCTCTGACACCATAGATTTAACATCAATACCTGAGTACAGTAAAACCTACCTGCCGGGGTCCTCTGACACCATAGATTTAACATCAATACCTGAGTACAGTAAAACCTACCTGCCGGGGTCCTCCGACACGGTAGTTTTAACATCAATACCTGAGTACAGTAAAACCTACCTGCCGGGGTCCTCCGACACGGTAGTTTTAACATCAATACCTGTGTACAGTAAAACCTACCTGCCGGGGTACTCCGACACCATAGGTTTAACATCAATACCCGAGTACAGTAAAACCTACCTGCCAGGTCCTCCGACACCATAGGTTTAACATCAATACCTGAGTACAGTAAAACCTACCTGCCGGGGTCCTCCGACACCGTAGGTTTAACATCAATACCTGAGTACAGTAAAACCTACCTGTCGGGGTCCTCTGACACCATAGATTTAACATCAATACCCAAGTACAGTAAAACTTACCTGACGGGGTCCTCTGACACCATAAATTTAACATCAATACCTGAGTACAGTAAAACTTACCTGCTGGGGTCCTTTGACACCGTAGTTTTAACATCAATACCTGAGTACAGTAAAACTTACCTGACGGGGTCCTCTGACACCATAGATTTAATATCAATACCTGAGTACAGTTAAACCTACCTGCCAGGGTCCTCTAGCACCGTAGATTTAACATCAATACCCGAGTACAGTAAAACCTACCTGCCGGGGTCCTCCGACACCATAGGTTTAACATCAATACCTGAGTACAGTAAAACCTATCTGTCGGGGTCCTCTGACACCATAGGTTTAACATCAATACCTGAGTACAGTAAAACCTACCTGTCGGGGTCCTCTGACACCATAGATTTAACATCAATACCTGAGTACAGTAAAACTTACCTGCTGGGGTCCTTTGACACCGTAGTTTTAACATCAATACCTGAGTACAGTAAAACTTACCTGACGGGGTCCTCTGACACCATAGATTTAACATCAATACCTGAGTACAGTAAAACCTACCTGTCGGGGTCCTCTGACACCATAGATTTAACATCAATACCCAAGTACAGTAAAACTTACCTGACGGGGTCCTCTGACACCATAGATTTAACATCAATACCTGAGTACAGTAAAACCTACCTGCTGGGGTCCTCTGACACCATAGATTTAACATCAATACCTGAGTACAGTAAAACCTACCTGACGGGGTCCTCTGACACAGTAGATTTAACATCAATACCTGAGTACAGTAAAACCTACCTGCTGGGGTCCTCTGACACCGTAGTTTTAACATCAATACCCGAGTACAGTAAAACCTACCTTCCAGTGTCCTCTGATTCTGTAGATTTAATATCAATACCTGAGTACAGTTAAACCTACCTGCCAGGGTCCTCTAGCACCGTAGATTTAACATCAATACCCGAGTACAGTAAAACCTACCTTCCGGGGTCCTCAGACACCATAGATTTAACATCAATACCCGAGTACAGTAAAACTTACCTGACGGGGTCCTCTGACACCATAGATTTAACATCAATACCTGTGTACAGTAAAACCTTCCTGCCGGGATCCTCTGACACCATAGATTTAACATCAATACCCGAGTACAGTTAAACCTACCTGCTGGGGTCCTCAGACACCGTAGATTTAACATCAATACCCGAGTACAGTAAAACCTACCTGCCGGGGTCCTCTGACACCATAGATTTAACATCAATACCTGAGTACAGTAAAACCTACCTGCCGGGGTCCTCTGACACCATAGATTTAACATCAATACCTGAGTACAGTAAAACCTACCTGCCGGGGTCCTCGGACAACGTAGATTTAACATCAATACCTGAGTACAGTAAAACCTACCTGCCGGGGTCCTCAGACACCATAGATTTAACATCAATACCTGAGTACAGTAAAACCTACCTGCCGGGGTCCTCGGACAACGTAGATTTAACATCAATACCTGTGTACAGTAAAACCTACCTGCCGGGGTCCTCTGACACCATAGATTTAACATCAATACCTGAGTACAGTAAAACCTACCTGCCGGGGTCCTCTGACACCATAGATTTAACATCAATACCTGAGTACAGTAAAACCTACCTGCCGGGGTCCTCGGACAACGTAGATTTAACATCAATACCTGAGTACAGTTAAACCTACCTGCCGGGGTCCTCAGACACCATAGATTTAACATCAATACCTGAGTACAGTAAAACCTACCTGACGGGGTCCTCCGATACTATAGATTTAACATCAATACCTGAGTACAGTAAAACCTACCTGCTGGGGTCCTCTGACACCATAGATTTAACATCAATACCTGTGTACAGTAAAACCTACCTGCCGGGGTCCTCTGACACCATAGATTTAACATCAATACCCGAGTACAGTAAAACCTACCTGCCGGGGTCCTCTGACACCATAGATTTAACATCAATACCCGAGTACAGTAAAACCTACCTGCCGGGGTCCTCTGACACCATAGATTTAACATCAATACCCGAGTCGTTGATTTCATCACAGATCTTTTGCATGTCTATACTGGACACAATACAATTAGTGGCCCCTTGTACACAACAGTTCCTCTCGGGACACGTGCCCTTAACATCCTTCTTGTCGTATCCATCATTGTGGGCCTGTTGTTCCAGCGTTAGCTTGGACGCAATCCCTGACACACCCACATGTATCACAAGCTGAAAACCAGTTACAGCAATGTTATATAAAACTTCTATTTCAGATTGGAGTTTGGTGAGTGATATTATTATTCTCATTGATTTATATATTCTGTTTTCCTGCCTTCCAAGCAAACAAAGATCATATGCCACAAACATGAAGTTATATTTAATTTACAGGCCTGTGATTAGCATTATTTGTCTTTTCTTCAAGTCATAAAGTTTCCAAAGAGAAAAAGTCAGCTAACCAATTCTATCCCCAGGGAAAAAAAGTGTTCTGAATTCCTCCTAGCTGTGATAACGTAGCTTTTGATGATGGAGATATTTATACAAGTACTAATTTCTCCCACATCCCAAGAATTCATACCCATCCCCATAACTCCGCACTCTAAGAGGAAGGAATCACCTAGTTAATCCTGCCCTTTTCTCTGTATTGGTCATCCTCGATATCCAGACATTATGATCACCTATGCTCTCTACATCCCTGAAATATGTTGATACAAAATTGAAGGCACGCTCAGGTAAAACAAGAGATTCCAGAGGGATATTGGTACTCACCATAGACAACCTTTATTTGTTCTTAAATTGTTGGATCTGTTCCCTTCTTTTCTCTTCATGTATTTTATATTCGTTCTATAAAATTTGGAATTCCTCTTAAGGAAGGCAATATTAATTGAAAGCTGGTAGCCTGTGAGCATTTTTTTTCTTTTTGATTAGTCCTTAAAACAAATAAAACAACTATGAACAGCAGGTCCTATATATGAAATAAGAACTTTTTATTATCAAAACCAAGATGGCCATCTGTCAGCCATTTTGTTTATCTGATCAGTTCCAAAATTGAAAGGAAACAACAATAAGCATCAAGAAAACCCTACATATGAAATTTGAGAATAATTCAACCAGTAATGGTCAAGATATTGTGATAACAAACCATGTCTATCAAATCCAAGATGGCCGCCTGTCAGCGATATTGTTTATCAGATCTGAATAGCCCACCATCTGAAGATCATGGGCAAAAAACCTGACCAATCGCTAGGCTGCATGTCTGTCCTTTGAAGATTATAAAGGAACCATAACTGACTTCAAATCCTGTCAATTTTTACCGTTATGTGACCACGAGATTCTTTTGATGTTCATCAAAGGGTCAAACCAGTCTTCTTGTCTCATTAACAAAGTGGCACACACGGAGCCTTCAGATTTGCCATGACATTCTCCATGAGTGTGGAGAGGGAAGGTGGGCGTAACCCCTGGATATCAAGGATGTGTAATGGTTTATAAGGGGGAAGGAAACAATTGGTTAGTTTTTCCAAACAACCATGGCAATCATTCTATATCGAGATAATTTGATGTATGTCTGCCAAACCTGCTTGCAAGGCCACTTGTATAAGAAGAAGACTGGTAACAGAAGAGAACAATACGGACACTGAAACACAAGTGTGCCCTGTTCCTGAACAGTGGTGATCTTCAATATATAGAGATACTTACACATGGTTTGACCTGCTCCCAGAGTGCTGGGATCATTTGAAACACTGCGTCATACTCCACCGGGATTTCCTGGATTAGCAGGTCGACCCCCTGTAGGTTCCAGTTCTTGTCAAGTTCCTGTACTGCCACCCAACTTGCATTGACAGCATGTGCCCCAAACGGTCCAAACCCTAAACAGGTAAACTACAGACTGAGAAACAAGCTAAACGGTCCAAACCCTAAACAGGTAAAATACAGACTGAGAAACAAGCTCAACTCAGGAAATACAAGATTCCCACTCAGTCACACTGTGACACTAATGTAAGAAAAGTGTAATACAAGATGTCAAATTAACAGTACAGTACAGATGAAACGTCTGTTATATAAGGTTATAGTATAGTATATTGTATCACTAGAAAGCTTAATCATCTAAAACCTGGAGAGATTCTTAATGAAACAGCTAACACACCTCTACAGGTAAGTACCTTTGATAATTGCCCAGCCTGGTGGTCCTATTTACATAACATAATTAATAACCATTTGAATGTTATCTTGAAAGGGTAATTACTATAAATTCACCCTTTGATTTGTATCTTTCAAGGTTTTCACATACATGTAAGTGATAATGTACATATATTCGTCTCCATTACCATATTTCCCAAAAAGGGGACATAACCCATTTTATCTCCTGTTATACCGATTACATCAGAATTTGTGAAGTCAAAGTCTATTATTATTTTGATGATTACATTTCTTTCTTTTTCCAACAAATTTCAAAATCTTATTGCTCTCCCCTTCATACATGTATTACTGAAATATCCTTTCATTCATTGTACATGATTAATTGTAAAATTGAAATATTTGATCAGCTGTAAGCTTTTGTAGTTTTTAACAACTGTGTTTACTATTTGAATTTCACAGAAATTTTTAGTGTTATTTTATAAATCATGTTGAAAGTATTATACTAAACATATGTCTGGTGCATTCTTGCTAATTTTGAAGTCAACAGAAAAGGACAAAATTTTTGTAAGAGTTATCTCCCTTTGTTCACATATTGTTCAAGTTTGGCATGTAAATAAGATATTTCATACACTCAGTGTCTTTTAATTTACCATTAGCATTTTTATGAGGTTCTCATCTCATTAAAAGAATTTGTCAAAAAATGTTTGACTAAATTTCTTTGATATAAACACCCAAAAGCCTTGGGTTTTCAGACCTGACTTTCATCAAAGTTACTATGTTGTGGAATGCTAAAGAGATCTAGCTATTTATATAATTAGTCTCATCAGAGAAATGAATGGTGCGCTGAACTACATACTGGAACTGTTAAACATACTATCCTGATATTTTGGCAACTCAAATTTTAGCGCATAACCAAATACGTTAGTGCAGTGACAAATTTATACTTTGATACTCAACTGATAAATAAAGACCTGCGCCAGGTTTCTTGAGAAGCCTCTGCTACATGATGTTAATGATGCTGTATATATACATGAAGATAATGAATGAGAGACAGTCAAAGGTAAAATAGAGGTAACTCAGACACTGACAGAGACCACTAAAATGACAGATAGATGCTGTAGTTCAGACCAAAGGGGGCTAAAGTCTGGTCTACTTTTTATTGGGATTTGTTTTCGACTGGTGATGTGTGCCTGTCTGTGTATGTAATCCATATTTTCTACATACTGTGACGTCAGTGGTTATTACCTGTCACCAGTACTGTTTTCTTTGACACTTCTGCTGGCATGGTTTTGGAGTCAGTATCTTCAAGGCCTACTGTACAGATTTTTATCTGAAAAGGTGAAGACAAATTACTTTTAATATATATATACATTATGTAATCAAATATATACTGCATGTTTAGATAATAACATTTTTTTTCAATAATCTGGCAAATCACTCATTTATGATTTACTCTTGCAACGTTTTCGCACCTTCATCATCTATCCGACTGACTGGTGGAACTTACCTGTGCTACCTGAACGAGGTTTACGGTGACCTATCTAGTCAACTTATGGTTCTAATGAACGAATCGGCTACTGTATAAGCAATTCACGGCTCCCCCTTATACGACTGGGATTCCTCAGAGATTTTGGCCACTTAAAATCAGGATGTTTTGTCCGAGTATCGCCTCAACGTGTTGAACATCAGTAACGTTACCCAGTGTTTAGTAGATCTGCATAAACAGGAAATGAAACTATTTTCTCATTTTCTTCTGGGAGTTATTCCCCTTTAAGCACTATATTAGCAACAGTGGCTGAATGGGTCGTCAGCACAGGGACTTGCAAATTTGTTGCAACTACATTTTGTTTGGAGTTATTTTCACACATTTTATGGGTTTTGATAAACTTTCAAGAAAAAAAAAACAAACCAAATGGTGATTCGCGACAAAAACGCGTATAACACGTTACAAGTAGTTTCAGTGAAAATATAGGCATGTAAGCTTAGTAACTAGTTTTCATGTTCCTGTGACATTAAGAAAGCTGACTCATGGAATTTGCGTTATTTACTTTTCTATCAACCAACTTCTTTATTAATTGCATATAAATACATCTGAAATTTCAATAAGTCACGCGGCTTATTTCCCAAATATAAGGTTTAAAATTTTACGGGAAAAGAACTCCTCTACACTTTTTAAACGACATACATGGAAAAATTGCCTTTTAAAAGGTAGGTTAAGAGGAAGGAATTATTAAATGAAATCTTTTGTCAGATGAATATTTCGTATCTTTATTTCGATAATATCAAAAAAAAATAGGGGTCACTGGGTAGTTTTTTGTTGTTATTAAGCTGAAGAGTTCCGAAAAATTGTTTTTCTTTTCAAAAAGGCAGAACCAACTCCCTTAAGTCGTTGTTTAAATTCTATCAACTAAACCCTACTAGACCTAGTCTTCGATTTTTTCCCCGTCATTTCATACAATTGCATTAACAACAGAGGGAAATGTTTATACTTATATGATATCCATAAATCAATTCAAATTCAAACAAATATTTTCATAATTAATTTGACAATCAATGATTTTATCTTTTTTTTATACCGGGGAAATCTCTTATTTCATGAGTGATTTAGATTCGTTTTTCTTTAAACACTAAATCAGAACAGACTGAATGTTGTGCTGTCTAAGTAAAACGGTATTGACAACATCAATAAAAAGCATTGCATCGACTCTTTTCTTTTTAGCTAAAAATTCCATTTTGTGTTTATGCGTCTCCTGCTCAGATTGTGCCCTGAATGTTTGTCTATTCTGTGTTTATGCGTCTCCTGCTGAGATTGTGCCCTGGATGTTTATTCTGTGTTTATGCGTCTCCTGTTGAGATTGTGCCCTGGATGTTTGTCTATACTGTTTTTATGCGTCTCCTGCTGAGATTGTGCCCTGGATGTTTATTCTGTATTTATGCGTCTCCTGTTGAGATTGTGCCCTGGATGTTTGTCTACTCTGTGTTTATGCTTCTCCTGCTGAGATTGTGCCCTGGATGTTTGTCTACTCTGTGTTTATGCTTCTCCTGCTGAGATTGTGCCCTGGATGTCTATTCTGTTTTTATGCGTCTCCTGCTGAGATTGTGCCCTGGATGTTTGTCTATTCTGTGTTGATGCATTTCCTGTTGAGCTTGTGCCCTGGATGTTTGTCTATTCTGTGTTTATGCGTTTCCTGTTGAGACTGTGCCCTGGATGTTTGTCTATTCTGTGTTTATGCGTCTCCTGCTGAGATTGTGCCCTGGATGTTTATTGTATGTTTATACGTCTCCTGCTGAGATTGTGCCCTGGATGTTAGTGTATTCTGTGTTTATGCTTCTCCAACTGAGATTGTTCCCTGGATGTTTGTCTATTCTGTGTTTATGCGTCTCCTGTTGAGATTGTGCCCTGGATGTTAGTGTATTCTGTGTTTATGCGTCTCCAACTGAGATTGTTCCCTGGTTGTTTGTCTACTCTGTGTTTATGCGTCTCCTGTTGAGATTGTGGCCTGGATGTAAGTGTATTCTGTGTTTATGCTTCTCCAACTGAGATTGTGCCCTGGATGTTTGTCTATTCTGTGTTTATGCGTCTCCTGCTGAGATTGTGCCCTGGATGTTTGTCTATTCTGTGTTTATGCGTTTCCTGTTGAGATTGTGCCCTGGATGTTTGTCTGTTCTGTGTTTATACGTCTCCTGCTGAGATTGTGCCCTGAATGTTTATTCTATGTTTATAGTCCCCTGCTGAGATTGTGCCGTTGATGTTAGTGTATTCTGTGTTTATGCTTGTCCAACTGAGATTGTTCCCTGGATGTTTGTCTATTCTGTTTTTATGCGTCTCCTGCTGAGATTGCTCCCTGGTTGTTTGTCGACTCTGTGTTTATGCGTCTCCTGCTGAGTTTGTGCCCTGGCTGTTTGTCTACTTTTTGTTTATGCGTCTCCTGCTGAGTTTGTGCCCTGGCTGTTAGTGTATTCTGTGTTTATGCGTCACCTGTTGAGATTGTGGCCTGGATGTTTGTCTATTCTGTTTTTATGCGTCTCCTAATGAGATTGTGCCCTTGATGTTAGTGTATTCTGTGTTTATGCTTCTCCAACTGAGATTGTTCCCTGGCTGTTTGTCTACTTTGTGTTTATACGTCTCCTGCTGAGATTGTGCCCTGGATGTTTATTGTATGTTTATACGTCTCCTGCTGAGATTGTTCCCTTGATGTCAGTGTATTCTGTATTATGCTTCTCCAACTGAGATTGTTCCCTGGCTGTTTGTCTACTCTGTGTTTATACGTCTCCTGCTGAGATTGTGCCCTGGATGTTTGTCTGTTCTGTGTTTTTGCGTCTCGTGTTGAGATTTTGCCCTGGATGTTAGTGTATTCTGTGTTTATGCTTCTCCAACTTAGATTGTTCCCTGGATGTTTGTCTATTCTGTGTTTATGCGTCTCCTGCTGAGATTGTGCCCTGGATGTTTATTCTGTGTTTATGCGTCTCCTGCTGAGATTATGCCCTGAAATGTCTATTCTGTTTTTATGTGTCTCCTGCTGAGATTGTGCCCTGGATGTCTATTCTGTGTTTATGCGTTTCCTGTTGAGATTGTGCCCTGGATGTTTGTCTATTCTGTGTTTATGCGTTTCCTGTTGAGATTGTGCCCTTGATGTTAGTGTATTCTGTGTTTATGCTTCTCCAACTGAGATTGTTCCCTGGCTGTTTGTCTACTTTGTGTTTATACGTCTCCTGCTGAGATTGTGCCCTGGATGTTTATTGTATGTTTATACGTCTCCTGCTGAGATTGTTCCCTTGATGTTAGTGTATTCTGTATTATGCTTCTCCAACTGAGATTGTTCCCTGGCTGTTTGTCTACTCTGTGTTTATACGTCTCCTGCTGAGATTGTGCCCTGGATGTTTGTCTGTTCTGTGTTTTTGCGTCTCGTGTTGAGATTTTGCCCTGGATGTTAGTGTATTCTGTGTTTATGCTTCTCCAACTTAGATTGTTCCCTGGATGTTTGTCTATTCTGTGTTTATGCGTCTCCTGCTGAGATTGTGCCCTGGATGTTTATTCTGTGTTTATGCGTCTCCTGCTGAGATTATGCCCTGGATGTCTATTCTGTTTTTATGTGTCTCCTGCTGAGATTGTGCCCTGGATGTCTATTCTGTGTTTATGCGTTTCCTGTTGAGATTGTGCCCTGGATGTTTGTCTATTCTGTGTTTATGCGTTTCCTGTTGAGATTGTGCCCTTGATGTTAGTGTATTCTGTGTTTATGCTTCTCCAACTGAGATTGTTCCCTGGCTGTTTGTCTACTTTGTGTTTATACGTCTCCTGCTGAGATTGTGCCCTGGATGTTTATTGTATGTTTATACGTCTCCTGCTGAGATTGTTCCCTTGATGTCAGTGTATTCTGTATTATGCTTCTCCAACTGAGATTGTTCCCTGGCTGTTTGTCTACTCTGTGTTTATACGTCTCCTGCTGAGATTGTGCCCTGGATGTTTGTCTGTTCTGTGTTTTTGCGTCTCGTGTTGAGATTTTGCCCTGGATGTTAGTTTATTCAGTGTTTATGCATCTGCTGCTGAGATTGTGCCCTGGATATAGTCTGTTCTGTGTGTATGCGTCTCCTGTTGAGATTGTGCCCGAAATGTGTGTCTATTCTGTTTTATGCTTCTCCTGCTGGGATTGTGCCCTGGATGTTAGTTTATTCAGTGTTTATGCGTCTCCTGCTGAGATTGTGCCCTGGATGTAGTCTATTCTGTGTGTATGCGTCTCCTGTTGAGATTGTGCCCGAAATGTGTGTCTATTCTGTTTTATGCTTCTCCTGCTGGGATTGTGCCCTGGATGTTAGTTTATTCAGTGTTTATGCGTCTCCTGCTGAGATTGTGCCCTGGATGTCAGTTTATTCAGTGTTTATGCATCTGCTGCTGAGATTGTGCCCTGGATGTAGTCTATTCTGTGTGTATGCGTCTCCTGTTGAGATTGTGCCCGAAATGTGTGTCTATTCTGTTTTATGCTTCTCCTGCTGGGATTGTGCCCTGGATGTTAGTTTATTCAGTGTTTATGCGTCTCCTGCTGAGATTGTGCCCTGGATGTAGTCTATTCTGTGTGTATGCGTCTCCTGTTGAGATTGTGCCCGAAATGTGTGTCTATTCTGTTTTATGCTTCTCCTGCTGGGATTGTGCCCTGGATGTTAGTTTATTCAGTGTTTATGCGTCTCCTGCTGAGATTGTGCCCTGGATGTTAGTGTATTCTGTGTTTATGCTTCTCCTGCTGAGATTTTGCCCTGGATGTTTGTTTATTCAGTGTTTATGCATCTGCTGCTGAGATTGTGCCCTGGATGTTTGTTTATTCAGTGTTTATGCATCTGCTGCTGAGATTGTGCCCTGGATGTTTGTGTATTCTGTGTTTATGCATCTGCTGCTGAGATTGTGCCCTGGATGTTTGTGTATTCTGTGTTTATGCATCTGCTGCTGAGATTGTGCCCTGGATGTTTGTTTATTCAGTATTTATTTGTCTCCTGCTGAGATTGTGCCCTGGATGTTTGTGTATTCTGTGTTTATGCATCTGCTGCTGAGATTGTGCCCTAGATGTTTGTGTATTCTGTGTTTATGCATCTGCTGCTGAGATTGTGCCCTGGATGTTTGTGTATTCTGTATTTATTTGTCTCCTGCTGAGATTGTGCCCTGGATGTTTGTTTATTCAGTATTTATTTGTCTCCTGCTGAGATTGTGCCCTGGATGTTTGTGTATTCTGTGTTTATGCATCTGCTGCTGAGATTGTGCCCTGGATGTTTGTGTATTCTGTATTTATTTGTCTCCTGCTGAGATTGTGCCCTGGATGTTTGTGTATTCTGTGTTTATATGTCTCCTGCTGAGATTGTGCCCTGGATGTATTCTGTTCTGTGTTGATGATGTGCATTATGAATGACAACTTTTACTGTTTACCAAGGTATTGCAACCCATCAGCAATTCTTTAGAGTTGTTCCACGTTCCATTTTGCAAAAAGACCTATATAATACCACTGGAAAGCTGTTTAGTGCATATCTCTTTTAACTGTTGCCTAAATATTTATTGTGACTTTCTTCGTTAACATTAGGCGTCATGGTGCTAGCTGATGAATGAGCGTTGAGACCAGGGCCCGTATTCATGAAATCACTTTCGGATGGACAATGGATTTGGAGTATCAGAGATGGTTTAGATCACAGATTTTTTAATTGAATAACTTGTTCCTTTTACCTGGGATGACCCATAAAGCATTGTAGACTTATTTCCGTTTACTTAGGACTGAATACATTTATCCGTTTATTATCAACAAAATGTTATGATTTAAAAATAATTGTCTTAGTTTGAAATAAATCAGTTTGGTTGCATTAGTCAGTATATATTACTACTGCAGATGCTTAGTATTTCGAGTAAATTATCCACAAATTAACTACTTAGCATATCTTGTGATGTGATAGATAAACTCATCTAATTGTTTAAATTAAATTTCAAATTACGATAAATTAAGCTGTTAATTAAAACTGATAAAATCAGTCTATTTAATTACCTAAATCAAATTAAATTTGGAAAGAATAAAATCGAATTAAATAGTAAATATTGAATTTATAATATGCATCATTTTCTTAAAGCCAATATAGACATACACCCTTTTTAAGAGAAGGTTCAACTATAAGAGTCTTTTAAAACACGGTGCTATAAAATATCTCAATTGTCGTCGAGAAGTATCTGTGTTGATATTTCGACAGTGGATCAGACGACTAATACGTGTACCCGTCACTAAAGTGCAGACATACGTATAACCAAGTTTAAGTGATTAGTCAGGGTACGACAACCGTATTTACCATAGAAGGAGGTGACCCTGTGTTCACTATTCGCATCAGCTATCTCGGTCATTCTGTTAGTAGACTATTGCAGACATGCATATCGTTCACCGACTTCGGTAACCACTAAACAAGGTCGCGTCCGACTAATCTCGTCACATGTACATTCCAAATAAGGATTTTTTTAAACTCTCACCTTCATTTTGAAATGACAAAGCGTATTACTTATCGGTAGCTGAATGACCCCTTTTCTAAAATTTTCCGTGTTGATAACTAAATAAACGCTTAACATTTCTAATACTGTTTTAGGTGAATTTAGTCAGGTGGTCGGGTGGTGCAGTGGATAGCGTACTTTCACTAAACCGGCCGAGGTTCGATTCCCCGATCGGACATGAAAATGTATTGGGTCACCTGTCCGACCACGTGGGTTTCTCCGGGTACTCCAGTTTTCTCCCACAATAAGACCCCTCGCGCGCTAACATCCGGGCGAACAAGAGTGATAAATTGACTAATTTACCTTTGTGAAGTTTCGCAAGTAATTGAATAGGTCTGCCCCTTTAATTGACTGATGTACTTTCGAGAAGTCTCGCCAGTAAATGGCCAGGTCTGACCTCTTTAATTCAATTACTGGCGAAATTTCACAAAGGTAAATCAGTCAATTAAAGAGGTCAGACCAACTCAATTACTGGCGAAACTTCACAAAGGTAAATCAGTCAATTAAAGAGGTCAGACCAACTCAATTACTGGCGAAACTTCACAAAGGTACATCAATCAATTAAAGAGGTCAGACCTACTCAATTACTGGCGAAACTTAACAAAGTTACATCAGTCAATTAAAGAGGTCAGACCTACTCAATTACTGGCGAAACTTCACAAAGGTACATCAATCAATTAAAGAGGTCAGACCTACTCAATTACTGGCGAAACTTCACAAAGGTACATCAGTCAATAAAAGAGGTCAGACCTACTCAATTACTGGCGAAACTTCACAAAGGTAAATCAGTCAATTAAAGAAGCCAGACCTACTCAATTACTGGCGAAACTTCACAAAGGTAAATCAGTCAATTAAAGAAGCCAGACCTACTCAATTTCTGGCGAAACTTCACAAAGGTAAATCAATCAATTAAAGAAGCCAGACCTACTCAATTACTGGCAAAATTCACAAAGTTACATCAGTCAATTAAAGAAGCCAGACCTACTCAATTACTGGCGAAACTTCACAAAGTTACATCAATCAATTAAAGAGGTCAGACCTACTCAATTACTTGCGAAACTTCACAAAGTTACATCAATCAATTAAAGAGGTCAGACCTACTCAATTACTGGCGAAACTTCACAAAGGTACATCAATCAATTAAAGAGGTTAGACCTACTCAATTACTGGCGAAACTTCACAAAGTTACATCAGTCAATTAAAGAGGTCAGATCTACTCAATTACTGTAGAAACCTGGCAGACGACTGACCCATTTAAAACTATCACAGAGTCAGGTTGTTCACCGAAATAGAAATCACTAGACGTTGAATTTGAGAACTGAGCGAGTCCTTTTACATTTAACCTGAAATTGACTGTCGTTTGTAAAGGATTAAATGTGACTTGGTATGACTCAGCACGCTGTGTCAGTGTTGTCTGATCAGCTTTCGGAGCCAAATATATCACCGATTAGTATCAAAAACCCAACACGTCTCCTTCCTACCCGGCTAGCCGTTCACGTCTTGTTTAGTATGTTAACATCATCGGTTGTTTACGCTTATCTATGTTTATGTCATTTGTTTGATTTTTTTTTTAAATACTTGTGTTTGTGTTTGTTTTGCTGCTTTTGTTTGTTTATTAATGGAATTCATCTCTTCATCACTATTTTTAATATGGTGATAAAGAAAATACATTTTCCCTTGTATTCTAATGTTGATATCGAGTTATAATAGATGAATTTTATTTAGTGTTCGGATTCGTTGACTGAATTTCACAAAGGTAAATCAGTCAATTACCAGTGGTAAATAAACAGGTGAGACGTGTTGCTATTTTGTAACTCTCGTATTTTGTTTTTGTCCAATCACAAATAAGAATGATTTGTCAAATGAGCCACTGTATCATTAAATTTGCACACACTAGTACTGGTTATGTCCTACGAATACACCTGTATCTACCTGTGGTATAAGTCAGTCAGTCCACCGACATTGTACGCGTACTATCTCGGTTAAGACTTAACCAGTAGTGAAATTCAAGGAATCCGTTCAGTGATTAGTTTGCACCTGAATGGGAGCTCGAGTGGTTCACCTATTTCACGAGTCCCCTGGTACCACTTGCTATCTAAAGCGCCCCCCATTTCGACCTCTCTGGAGCATACACGTATACACGTGTCCGGGTTCTCGTTAGAGGACAGGTTGAACGACTAAAATGTAGCTAATCTATACCGATCTACCCTGTTCGGAAAAAGTGGATCTAACACGATTGTTTATGCAATATTGGATTTATTAAAGAAATAAATTCATCATTTTTATATGAAACTAATAAATCAAATTTACAAATTGTATATATTCATAATCACATGAACACGAGAACTATATTCTAGTTATCATATTCCTTGAGAAATATACATACGAATGTACGTTTCAATTATTCTCCACTATAATGGAAGACTCATTTTCATTACTAAGACAATAGTGTGACGTCGTATACATACAATAACTTGACGTCATTTTTATGTGACGCCAAAAAAGTGTTTCCACAATAACAAAACTCAGTCTGCACGTTTATTGTACGTGTGCTGTGTAGTTTATGTTACACGGTAAAATGACCTGTGTTATATAATAAAGAAGTTTACTCTACTTAATCTACTTCAGGACTCTAATTACACAATATTGGCTGAAACTTAAACCACAATTTACATTACAGGTAACATATACAGGTAACATATACAAGTAACAAATACAGGTGTCATATACAGGTAACATATACAGGTGACATATACATGTAACATATACAGGTGACATATACAGGTGAAATATACAGGTAACATATACAGGTGACATATACAGGTGACATATACAGGTAACATATACAGGTGACATATACATGTAACATATACAGGTGACATATACAGGTGACAAGTACAGGTAACATATACAGGTATTATTTATACAGTTGACATATACAGGTGACATATACAGGTGACATATACATGTAACATATACAGGTAACATATACAGGTGACATATACAGGTGACATATACAGGTAACATATACAGGTGACAAATACAGGTGTCATATACAGGTGACATATACAGGTAACATATACAGGTGACAAATATAGGTGACATATACATGTAACATATACAGGTAACAAATACAGGTGACATATACATGTAACATATACAGGTAACATATACAGGTAACATATACATGTAACATATACAGGTAACAAATACATGTAACATATACAGGTAACATATACAGGTGACATATACAGGTAACAAATACAGGTAACATATACAGGTAACATATACAGGTAACATTTACAGGTAACATATACATGTAACATATACAGGTAACATATACAGGTAACATATACATGTAACATATACATGTAACAAATACATGTAACATATACAGGTAACATATACAGGTGACATATACAGGTAACAAATACAGGTGTCATATACAGGTAACATATACAGGTGACATATACAGGTAACATATACAGGTGACATATACAGGTAACATATACAGGTGACATATACAGGTGACATATACAGGTGACATATACAGGTGACATATACAGGTAACATATACAGGTAACATATACAGGTGACATATACAGGTAACATATACAGGTGACATATACAGGTAACATATACAGGTGACATATACAGGTAACATATACAGGTGACAAATATAGGTGTCATATACAGGTAACATATACAGGTGACATATACAGGTGACATATACAGGTAACAAATATAGGTGTCATATACAGGTAACATATACAGGTGGCATATACAAGTAGCATATACAGGTAACATATACAGGTGACAAATATAGGTGTCATATACAGGTAACATATACAGGTGGCATATACATCTAACATATACAGGTAACATATACAGGTGACATATACAGGTGACATATACAGGTAACATATACAGGTAACATTACAGGTAACATATACAGGTAACATATACAGGTAACATATACAGGTAACATATTCAGGTAACATTACAGGTAACAAATACAGGTAGCATATACAGGTGACATATACAGGTAGTATATACAGGTGACATATACAGGTGACAAATACAGGTGTCATATACAGGTGACATATACATGTAACATATACAGGTGACATATACAGGTAACATATACAAGTAACAAATACAGGTGTCATATACAGGTAACATATACAGGTAACATATACATGTGACATATACATGTAACATATTCAGGTGACATACAGGTGACATATACAGGTAACTTATACATGTAACATATACAGGTGACATACAGGTGACATGTGACATATACAGGTGACATATACAGGTGACAAATACAGGTGACATATACAGGTAACATATACAGGTGACATATACAGGTGACATATACAGGTAACATTTACAGGTGACATACAGGTGACATGTGACATATACAGGTGACGTATACAGGTGACATATACAGGTAGCATATACAGGTGACATATACAGGTAACATATACAGGTAACATATACAGGTAACATATACAGGTGACATATACAGGTAACTTATACAGGTGACATATACAGGTAACATATACGGGTGACATATACAGGTGACATATACAGGTGACATATACAGGTAACATATACAGGTGACATATACATGTAACATATACAGGTAACATATACAGGTAACATATACATGTAACATATACAGGTGACATATGCAGGTGACATATACAGGTTACATATACAGGTAACATATACAGGTAACATATACAGGTGACAAGTACAGGTGACATATACATGTAACATATACATGTAACATATACAGGTGACAAGTACAGGTGACATATACAAGTAGCATATACAGGTGACATATACATGTAACATATTCAGGTGACATATACATGTGACATATACAGGTGACATATACAGGTGACATATACAGGTGACATATACATGTAACATATACAGGTAACATATACAGGTGACATATACAGGTGACATATACAAGTAGCATATACAGGTGACATATACATGTAACATATTCAGGTGACATATACAGGTGACATAAACAGGTGACATGTGACATATACAGGTGACATATACAGGTGACATATACAGGTAGCATATACAGGTGACATATACAGGTAACATATACAGGTAACATATACAGGTAACATATACAGGTAACATATACAGGTGACATATACAGGTAACATATACAGGTGACATATACAGGTAACATATACGGGTGACATATACAGGTGACATATACAGGTGACATATACAGGTAACATATACAGGTGACATATACATGTAACATATACAGGTAACATATACATGTAACATATACAGGTGACATATACATGTAACATATACAGGTGACATATACAGGTGACATGTGACATATACATGTAACATATACAGGTGACATATACAGGTGACATATACAGGTGACATATACAGGTAACATATACATGTAACATATACAGGTAACATATACAGGTAACATATACATGTAACATATACATGTAACATATACAGGTAACATATACAGGTAACATATACATGTAACATATACAGGTGACATATACATGTAACATATACAGGTGACATATACAGGTGACATGTGACATATACATGTAACATATACAGGTAACATATACAGGTGTCATATACATGTAACATATACAGGTGACATATACAGGTAACATATACAGGTGACATATACAGGTAACATATACAGGTGTCATATACAGGTAACATATACATGTAACATATACAGGTGACATATACAGGTGACATATACAGGTAACATATACAGGTGACATATACAGGTGACATATACAAGTAACAAATACAGGTGACATATACAGGTGACATATACATGTAACATATACAGGTGACATATACATGTAACATATACAGGTGACATATACATGTAACATATTCAGGTGACATATACAGGTGACATATACAGGTGACATATACAGGTAACATATACATGTAACATATACAGGTGACATATGCAGGTGACATATACAGGTTACATATACAGGTAACATATACAGGTAACATATACAGGTGACAAGTACAGGTGACATATACATGTAACATATACATGTAACATATACTGGTGACAAGTACAGGTGACATATACAAGTAGCATATACAGGTGACATATACATGTTACATATTCAGGTGACATATACAGGTGACATAAACAGGTGACATATACAGGTAACATATACAGGTGACATATACAGGTGACATATACAGGTGACATATACAGGTAACATATACGGGTGACATATACAGGTGACATATACAGGTTACATATACAGGTAACATATACAGGTGACATATACAGGTGACAAGTACAGGTGACATATACATGTAACATATACATGTAACATATACAGGTGACATATACATGTAACATATACAGGTAACATATACAGGTGACATATACAGGTGACATATACAGGTGACATATACATGTAACATATACAGGTAACATATACAGGTGACATATACAAGTAGCATATACAGGTGACATATACATGTAACATATTCAGGTGACATATACAGGTGACATAAACAGGTGACATATACAGGTGACATATACAAGTAGCATATACAGGTGACATATACATGTAACATATTCAGGTGACATATACAGGTGACATAAACAGGTGACATGTGACATATACAGGTGACATATACATGTGACATATACGGGTGACATATACAGGTGACATATACATGTAACATATTCAGGTGACATATACAGGTGACATAAACAGGTGACATGTGACATATACAGGTGACATATACAGGTGACGTATACAGGTGACATATACAGGTAACATATACAGGTGACATATACAGGTGACATATACATGTAACATATACAGGTAACATATACAGGTGACATATACAGGTAACATATACAGGTGACATATACAGGTAACATATACGGGTGACATATACAGGTGACATATACAGGTGACATGTACAGGTTACATATACAGGTAACATATACAGGTAACATATACAGGTGACATATACAGGTGACATATACATGTAACATATACAGGTAACATATACAGGTGACATATACAGGTGACATATACAGGTGACATATACATGTAACATATACAGGTGACATATACAGGTGACATATACAGGTGACATATACAGGTAACATATACAGGTGGCATATACAGGTGACATATACAAGTAGCATATACAGGTGACATATACAAGTAGCATATACAGGTGACATATACATGTAACATATTCAGGTGACATATACAGGTGACATAAACAGGTGACATATACAGGTGACATATACAAGTAGCATATACAGGTGACATATACATGTAACATATTCAGGTGACATATACAGGTGACATGTGACATATACAGGTGACATATACAGGTGACATATACGGGTGACATATACAGGTGACGTATACAGGTGACATATACAGGTGACATATACAGGTGACATATACATGTAACATATTCAGGTGACATATACAGGTGACATAAACAGGTGACATGTGACATATACAGGTGACATATACAGGTGACGTATACAGGTGACATATACAGGTAACATATACAGGTGACATATACAGGTGACATATACATGTAACATATACAGGTAACATATACAGGTGACATATACAGGTAACATATACAGGTGACATATACAGGTAACATATACGGGTGACATATACAGGTGACATATACAGGTGACATATACAGGTTACATATACAGGTAACATATACAGGTAACATATACAGGTGACATATACAGGTGACATATACATGTAACATATACAGGTAACATATACAGGTGACATATACAGGTGACATATACAGGTGACATATACATGTAACATATACAGGTGACATATACAGGTGACATATACAGGTGACATATACAGGTAACATATACAGGTGACATATACAGGTGACATATACAAGTAGCATATACAGGTGACATATACAAGTAGCATATACAGGTGACATATACATGTAACATATACAGGTGACATATACAGGTGATATATACAGGTGACATATACAGGTAACATATACAGGTGACATATACAGGTGACATATACAAGTAGCATATACAGGTGACATATACATGTAACATATTCAGGTGACATATACAGGTGACATAAACAGGTGACATGTGACATATACAGGTGACATATACAGGTGACGTATACAGGTGACGTATACAGGTGACATATACAGGTGACATATACAGGTAACATATACAGGTGACATATACAAGTAACAAATACAGGTGACATATACGGGTGACATATACAGGTGACATATACAGGTGACATATACAGGTGACATATACATGTAACATATACAGGTAACATATACAGGTGACATATACAGGTAACATATACAGGTAACATATTCAGGTGACATATACAGGTGACATATACAGGTAACATATACAGGTGACATAAACAGGTAGTATGTACAGGTAACATATACAGATGACATATACAGGTGACATATACAGGTGACATATACAGGTGACATATACAGGTGTCATATACAGGTAACATATACAGATGACATATACAGGTGACATATACATGTAACATATACAGATGACATATACAGGTGACATATACATGTAACATATACAGGTGACATATACAGGTGACATATACATGTAACATATACAGGTGACATATACAGGTGACATATACAGGTAACAAATACAGGTAACAAATACAGGTGACATATACAGGTAACATATATAGGTACCAAATACAGGTGACTTATACAAGTAACAAATACAGGTGACATATACAGGTAACATATACAGGTAACATATACAAGTAACAAATACAGGTAACATATACAAGTAACAAATACAGGTGACATATACAAGTAACATATACAGGTAACATATACAGGTGACAAGTACAGGTGACATATACAAGTAACAAATACAGGTAACATATACAAGTAACAAATACAGGTGACATATACAAGTAACAAATACAGGTAACATATACATGTAACATATACAGGTAACATATACAGGTGACAAGTACAGGTGACATATACAAGTAACAAATACAGGTAACATATACAAGTAACAAATACAGGTGACATATACATGTAACAAATACAGGTAACATATACAGGTGACAAGTACAGGTGACATATACAAGTAACATATACAGGTAACATATACAAGTAACAAATACAGGTGACATATACATGTAACATATACAGGTAACATATACAGGTGACAAGTACAGGTGACATATACAAGTAACAAATACAGGTGACATATACAAGTAACAAATACAGGTGACATATACAGGTGACATAGACAGGTAACATATACAGGTGACATTATTTCCCCTAAGCTGTCATGTATGCACGTTTTGTACTATCTGTCCTGGTGTCTAGAGTGTAACAGTAGATGTTTAAGTGTATATATATCGACTCTGGTCGAAACTGAAATCCAACTCATACCAAACGATACTCCAGGTGTGATGACACAGCCCATGAATATAATATTATTGTTTTCACGTAACAGGAGAGGACCTCGCCTGACTAATGTAACGAGTACTCGGGACTACATGGTAGTAAAGAACCTATAAATAGAGTTGTAACTAGGTATGCGAGGTCACTCGGATGTTAATACCGAATCGCATACTTTTCTGATATTAATATACAGCTCTCACACGTACTGGAAATAGGTGAACACCTTTCACATGTACAAATTTCCCAGAGTTGACAGAACCAAGCCTGTCATTTTAGCCGACGTCACGATGATAAGGCGGTAAGAGTCGTATCACCGATCAAAGCTATTTAAGTCAAAATCACTCCGTGCTCAATTTAAGTCCCAGTCCAAATAACATAATGATTCCAATACAATAAAACCGTGAGGATAACGAATATGAGACAGAGTCACCACGTCTTTAGTAAATTACTCTGCTGTACACTTGCCAATACGATCGTCCCAGTTTACTGACGTTCACGTCGGTAAAGGTGACGCCATTGTGTACAGTACAATACATTGACACGTCATTAGAGTATCTAAATTATAATCAAATTCAGACCTAATAACAAAATATCATTTTAAAACATGAATTTGCTGAGGTCAGTGTTAAAAAAAACTTAACAAATATATAACTCTCTTAATACAGACAAGCTCATACAGACATATGTGAATACAAATACATACGAACAGAGGTACTTTTTACGTAAATATCTAGTGATATTTCCCATTCACCGGTGATACATTGTTATCGCAACTGGAGTTATCTCATCCTAACCGGAAAGCAGAACAGATGGACAGGCGCAGGCATTTTGCAACCCAGCTGGTCAGTGATATATATCTGTTAATAGTTTAAAACCATTCACAGACCAGTGTTATAACTAGAAGATATAATTTTCTCTGTTTGTGAGGTTATGTGCACGTGGTTGTTTGATTTACACGTGCGTCACATGAGTTATCGCCACATGACCTGACCAAACAAAAATATATTCCTTACAAAAAATTTAACCACACACACATGCTACACGACACAGATGTATCGATACTTGTATGGAATAGGTCAATACATGTCGTCACAGCAGAAATATACAGACACATAGTAAATATAGACATCTGTAAACGTAGATACATTTATAGCAGTGTGGTCATGCTTTTTAAGAAAACTTACAACATTGATCCATTTAGATTTTAATAGATACTTGCATGATAAAAAGAAATAAATAGATATCAAGAATAAATAGACATGTACTTATAGTTAGAAATAGGCAAATATAGCTTAGGAAATTTCAAATTAACAAATATATTCATATTGGTACACGAAGGACTGAATTGTTTGTAGCGATAAAATAAAAACAAAACCCCCCAAAACGTGTCAATGAACTCACTAAAGACGGGCTTTACCTACGTGTACTTATACCTTCATAATAGAACTTCGATCTTCCTGTTACACAATGAAATTAATGATTTAGTTTTCGTCTTTGAACAACATATATCAATGATAAAGGAAAGAAACGCCGCTCTATTCTTTTTATTTGAATGTTGTTTTACATTCGGATTTAATCCCCAGAAGACAAGACTGCGCCGCTACACCGCCACACCAGTACTAGTCCTGTGCTGTAATACATGTTCTTAAGTTTTCACATTAAATCAAAAGAGTAAAAGTTTACACGAGGTGACCCGCGTAGAACACAGGTATAAGATTCCTCAGATGAAAATTGTCCCGACCAATGATTACACAATTTTACTAATATTACACATATGAAGTTTGTGTTTGCCAGGACAATTTGTATTTACAGAAACCAATGCTTGTAGTGCTAATACATCTAAAGTAAACGTTTTCTGTGTTTCAAAGTTATTGTTTTATCTTTGCATTCATGCCACCATTCAGTTCCGGAAGCATCTCCTAGACCGGCCGATGATGTCTCCTAGACAATGTGACCGTCTGGTAGTGTCTCATAGACGTGACCGGTTGGTAGTGTCTCCTAAACAATGTGACCGGCTGGTAGTGTCTCATAGAAAATGTGACCGGCTGGTAGTGTCTCGTAGACAATGTGACCGGTTGGTTGTATCTCCTAGACAGTGTGACCGACTGGTCGTGTCTCCTAAACAATGTGACCGGCTGGAAGTGTCTGTCTCCTAGACAATGTGACCGGTGAGTAGTATCTCATAGACAATGTGATCGGTTAGTAGTGTCTCATAGACAATGCGACCGGCTGGTAGTGTCTCATAGAAAATGTGACCGGCTGGTAGTGTCTCGTAGACAATGTGACCGGTTGGTTGTATCTCCTAGACAGTGTGACCGACTGGTCGTGTCTCCTAAACAATGTGACCGGCTGGTAGTGTATCCTAGACAATGTGACCGGTTGGTAGTATCTCATAGACAATGTGACCGGTTAGTAGTGTCTCCTAGATAATGTGACCGGTTGGTAGTGTCTCCTAGATAATGTGACCGGCTGGTAGTGTTTCCTAGATAATGTGATCGGCTGGTAGTGTCTCCTAGACAATATGACCAGCTGGTAGTGTCTCCTAGATAATGTGACCGGCTGGTTGCGTCTCCTAGACAATGTGACCGGCTGGTAGTGTCTCCTAGACATTCTTATCGGTTAGTAATGAATCCTAGATAATATGACCGGCTGGTAGCGTCTCCTAGACAATGTGAACGGCTGTAAGTGTCTCCTAGACAATGTGACCGGCTGGTAGTGTCTCCTAGACAATGTGACCGGTTAAAATTGACTCCTAGATAATGTGGCCGGTCAGTAGTGAATCCTAGATAATGTGACCGGTTGGTAGTTTCTCATAGACAATGTGACCGGCTGGTAGTGTCTCGTAGACAATGTGACCGGTTGGTAGTGTCTCCTAGATAATGTGAGCGGTTGGTAGTGTCTCCTAGATAATGTGACCGGTTGGTAGTATCTCATAGACAATGTGACCGGTTAGTAGTGACTCCTAGATAATGTGACCGGCTGGTAGTGTCTCGTAGACAATGTGACCGGTTAGTAGTGACTCCTAGATAATGTGACCGGCTGGTAGCGTCTCCTAGACAATGTGACTGGTTAGTAGTGTCTCCTAGATAATGTGCCGGCTGGTAGTGTCTCCTAGATAATGTGACCGGCTGGTTGCGTCTCCTAGACAATGTGACCGGCTGGTAGTGTCTCCTAGACAATGTGACCGGTTAGTAGTGACTCCTAGATAATATGACCGGCTGATAGCGTCTACTAAACAATGTGACACCGACCGGTCGTGTCTTATAGACAATGTTACCGTCTTGTAGTGTCTCCTAGACAATGTGACCGGTTGGTAGTATCTCCTAGACAATGTGACCGGACGGTAGTGTCTCCTAAACAATATTACCGGTTTGAAGAATCCCTAACATATTATGACCCGTTGATACTGCCTCCTTTACCATGTTACCGGTTGGTAGTGACTCCTAAACAAAATGACCGGTTGGTAGTGACTCCTAGACAATATCACTTTTAAAATCGAAGTGTCATATTGAAAAGTCTACGCTATGACATTTCGGTGAGACGTTAAAGTGATGCTTAAGTGACGGATTCTACGGACATATGTCCTTGGATGCATGGCGTACTACACTGGCAGAGGACAAATGTCCTTGGATGCATGGCGTACTTAACTGGCAGAGGACAAATATCCTTGGATGTATGGCATACTACACTGGCAGAGGACAAATGTCTTTGGATGCATGGTGTACTACACTGGTAGAGGATATATGTCCTTGTATGCATGGCGTACTACACTGGCAGATGACATATGTCCTTGGATACATGGTGTTCTACACTGGCAGAGGACATATGTCCTTGTATGCATGGCGTACTACACTGGCAGATGACATATGTCCTTGGATACATGGTGTTCTACACTGGCAGAGGACATATGTCCTTGGATGCATGGCGTACTACACTGGCAGACGACATATGTCCTTGAATGCATGGCGTACTACACTGGCAGAGGACATATGTCCTTGGATGCATGGCGTACTACACTGGCAAAGACAAATGTCTTTAGATGCATGGCGTACTACACTGTTAGAGGACATATGTCTTTGGATGCATGGTGTACTACACTGGCAGAGGACATATGTCATTGGATGCATGGCGTACTACACTGGCAGA
Source organism: Mimachlamys varia (assembly GCA_947623455.1). Classification (NCBI taxonomy): domain Eukaryota; kingdom Metazoa; phylum Mollusca; class Bivalvia; order Pectinida; family Pectinidae; genus Mimachlamys; species Mimachlamys varia. The sequence goes on from OX392535.1 coordinate 10,850,142, forward strand.
GGACATATGTCCTTGGATGCATGGCGTACTACACTGGCAAAGACAAATGTCTTTAGATGCATGGCGTACTACACTGTTAGAGGACATATGTCTTTGGATGCATGGTGTACTACACTGGCAGAGGACATATGTCATTGGATGCATGGCGTACTACACTGGCAGAGGACATATGTTCTTGGATGCATGACGTACTACACTGGCAAAGACAAATGTCTTTGGATGCATGGCGTACTACACTGGCAAAGGACATATGTCCTTGGATGCATGTCATACTACACTGGCAAGGACATATGTCCTTGGATGCATGGCGTACTACACTGGCAGAGGACAAATGTCTTTGGATGCATGGTATACTACTCTGGCAGAGGACAAATGTCTTTGGATGCATGGCGTGCTACACTGGCAGAGGACAAATGTCTTTGGATGCATGGTGTACTACACTGGTAGAGGATATATGTTCTTGGATGCATGACGTACTACACTGGCAAAGACAAATGTCTTTGGATGCATGGCGTACTACACTGGTAGAGGACAAATGTCCTTGCATGCATAGTGTACTATACTGGTAGAGGACATATGTCCTTGGATACATGGCGTACTACACTGGCAAAGGACAAATGTCCTTGCATGCATGGCGTACTATACTGGCAGAGGTCATATGTCTTTGGATGCATGGCATACTACACTGGCAAAGGACATATGTCCTTGGATGTATGGCGTACTATACTGACAGAGGTCATATGTCCTTGGATACAAGGCGTACTACACTGGTAGAGGATATATGTCTTTGGATGCATGGCGTACTATACTGGCAGAGGTCATATGTCCTTGGATACAAGGCGTACTACACTGGTAGAGGATATATGTCTTTGGATGCATGGCGTACTACACTGGCAGAGGACATATGTCCTTGTATGCATGGCGTACTACACTGGCAGATGACATATGTCCTTGGATACATGGTGTACTTCACTGGTAGAGGACATATATCCATGGATGCATGGCGTACTACACTGGCAGACGACATATGTCCTTGAATGCATGGCGTACTACACTGGCAGATGACAAATGTCTTTGGATGCATGGTGTACTACACTGGCAGAGGACATATGTCCTTGGATGCATGGCGTACTACACTGGCAAAAACAAATGTCTTTGGATGCATGGCGTACTACACTGGTAGAGGACATATGTCTTTGGATGCATGGCGTACTACACTGGCAGACGACATATGTCATTGGATGCATGGCGTACTACACTGGCAGAGGACATATGTTCTTGGATGCATGACGTACTACACTGGCAAAGACAAATTTCTTTGGATGCATGGCGTACTACACTGGTAGAGGACATATGTCCTTGGATGCATGGCGTACTACACTGGTAGAGGACATATGTCCTTGGATGCATGTCATACTACACTGGCAAGGACATATGTCCTTGGATGCATGGCGTACTACACTGGCAGAGGACAAATGTCTTTGGATGCATGGCATGCTACACTGGCAAAGACAAATGTCTTTGGATGCATGGTATACTACACTGGCAGAGGACAAATGTCTTTGGATGCATGGCGTACTACACTGGCAGAGGACAAATGTCTTTGGATGCATGGTGTACTACACTGGTAGAGGATATATGTTCTTGGATGCATGACGTACTACACTGGCAAAGACAAATATCTTTGGATGCATGGCGTACTACACTGGCAGAGGACAAATGTCTTTGGATGCATGGTGTACTACACTGGTAGAGGATATATGTCCTTGTATGCATGGCGTACTACACTGGCAGAGGATAAATGTCTTTGGATGCATGGAATACTACACTGGCAAAGACAAATGTCTTTGGATGCATGGTGTACTACACTGGCAGATCATGTAAAGCAGAGATATGCGGGGATACTGGGGAAAATATGGCTACAGTTACAGCAAAACAAATTAACAGCAACTATATCCTACAGATTACACAAATCAATCAATTAGGAATGCATATAAAGGTAGCCATATTTGAGATGCTTACTCCATAATAATGTCGATTATCATAAAAAATATGCAGTAAAAAACATTGATATATGTTTCGCAAAATGGACCTATGTACCGTAAAGAACATTGACACTGATATAAGTAAAAAAAAAACAAGTTTGATAACATCTGTTACTGTCTGGCCATATTTACCTACTCTGTTCAACCTTTCTATGTCAGTGATTCTGTAATTAGACCGTGACCACATTTATATTGCCTACCTTCAACGTACCTCCATTTTTGCCTACTCTTACTATTTTTTCACCCCTAAATAAATTTTCTGTTTTACCTTTCCTACTTCCCACTGTGCCATATTTTTACCTTTCCCACCTCCTCTTGTTTTATATTTTAACCTTTCCCACTTCCTCCTGTGTTATATTTTTACCTTTCCCACTTCCTCCTGTGTTATATTTTTACCTTTCTCACTTCCCCCTGTGTTATATTTTTACCTTTCCCACCTCCTCTTGTGTTATATTTTAACCTTTCCCACTTCCTCCTGTGTTATATTTTTACCTTTCCCACTTCCTCCTGTGTTATATTTTTACCTTTCTCACTTCCCCCTGTGTTATATTTTCACCTTTCCCACTTCCTCCTTTGTTATATTTTTACCTTTCCCACTTCCCCCCTGTGTTATATTTTTACCTTTCTTTTCCTCCTGTGTTATATTTTAACCTTTCCCACTTCCTCTTGTGTTATATTTTTACCTTACCACCTTCCCCCTGTGTTATATTTTTACCTTTCTTTTCCTCCTGTGTTATATTTTAACCTTTCCACCTTCCTCCTGTGTTATATTTTAACCTTTCCCACCTCCTCCTGTGTTATATTTTAACCTTTCCCACTTCCTCCTGTGTTATATTTTTACCTTTCCACCTTCTTCCTGTGTTATATTTTTACCTTTCCCACTCCTCCTGTGTTATATTTTAACCTTTCCCACCTCCTCCTGTGTTATATTTTTACCTTTCCCATTTCCTCCTGTGTTATATTTTTACCTTTCCCACTTCCTCCTGTGTTATATTTCTACCTTCCCACTTCCTCCTGTGTTATATTTTAACCTTTCCCACTTCCTCCTGTGTTATATTTTTACCGTTCCAACCTCCTCTTGTGTTATATTTTAACCTTTCCCTCCTCCTCCTGTGTTATATTTTTCCCTTTCATTCTTCCTCATGTGTTATATTTTAACCTTTCCCACCTCCTCCTGTGTTATATTTTTACCGTTCCCACCTCCTCCTGTGTTATATTTTTACCTTTCCCACTTCCTCCTGTATTATATTTTTACCTTTCCCACTTCCTCCTGTGTTATATTTTTACCTTCCAACTTCCTCCTGTGTTATATTTTTACCCTCCCACCTCCTCCTGTGTTATATTTTTACCTTTCCCACCTCCTCCTGTGTTATATTTTTTACCTTTCCCACTTCCTCCTGTGTTATATTTTTACCATTCCCACTTCCTCCTGTGTTATATTTTTACCTTTCCCACCTCCTCCTGTGTTATATTTTAACCTTTCCCACTCCTCCTGTGTTATATTTTTACCTTTCCCACCTCCTCCTGTGTTATATTTTAACCTTTCCCACTTCCCCCTGTGTTATATTTTAACCTTTCCCACCTCCTCCTGTGTTATATTTTTACCTTTCCCACCTCCTCCTGTGTTATATTTTAACCTTTCCCACTCCTCCTGTGTTATATTTTTACCTTTCCCACCTCCTCCTGTGTTATATTTTTTACCTTTCCCACTTCCTCCTGTGTTATATTTTTACCTTTCCCACTTCCTCCTGTGTTATATTTTTCCCTTTCATTCTTCCTCATGTGTTATATTTTAACCTTTCCCACCTCCTCCTGTGTTATATTTTTACCGTTCCCACCTCCTCCTGTGTTATATTTTTACCTTTCCCACTTCCTCCTGTATTATATTTTTACCTTTCCCACTTCCTCCTGTGTTATATTTTTACCTTCCAACTTCCTCCTGTGTTATATTTTTACCCTCCCACCTCCTCCTGTGTTATATTTTAACCTTTCCCACCTCCTCCTGTGTTATATTTTTTACCTTTCCCACTTCCTCCTGTGTTATATTTTTACCATTCCCACTTCCTCCTGTGTTATATTTTTACCTTTCCCACCTCCTCCTGTGTTATATTTTAACCTTTCCCACCTCCTCCTGTGTTATATTTTTACCTTTCCCACTCCTCCTGTGTTATATTTTAACCTTTCCCACTTCCTCCTGTGTTATATTTTAACCTTTCCCACTTCCCCCTGTGTTATATTTTAACCTTTCCCACCTCCTCCTGTGTTATATTTTTACCTTTCCCACCTCCTCCTGTGTTATATTTTAACCTTTCCCACTCCTCCTGTGTTATATTTTTACCTTTCCCACCTCCTCCTGTGTTATATTTTTTACCTTTCCCACTTCCTCCTGTGTTATATTTTTACCTTTCCCACTTCCTCCTGTGTTATATTTTTCCCTTTCATTCTTCCTCATGTGTTATATTTTAACCTTTCCCACCTCCTCCTGTGTTATATTTTTACCGTTCCCACCTCCTCCTGTGTTATATTTTTACCTTTCCCACTTCCTCCTGTATTATATTTTTACCTTTCCCACTTCCTCCTGTGTTATATTTTTACCTTCCAACTTCCTCCTGTGTTATATTTTTACCCTCCCACCTCCTCCTGTGTTATATTTTTACCTTTCCCACCTCCTCCTGTGTTATATTTTTTACCTTTCCCACTTCCTCCTGTGTTATATTTTTACCATTCCCACTTCCTCCGGTGTTATATTTTTACCTTTCCCACCTCCTCCTGTGTTATATTTTAACCTTTCCCACCTCCTCCTGTGTTATATTTTTACCTTTCCCACTCCTCCTGTGTTATATTTTAACCTTTCCCACTTCCTCCTGTGTTATATTTTAACCTTTACCACTTCCTCCTGTGTTATATTTTAACCTTTCCCACTTCCCCCTGTGTTATATTTTAACCTTTCCCACCTCCTCCTGTGTTATATTTTTACCTTTCCCACCTCCTCCTGTGTTATATTTTAACCTTTCCCACTCCTCCTGTGTTATATTTTTACCTTTCCCACCTCCTCCTGTGTTATATTTTTTTACCTTTCCCACTTCCTCCTGTGTTATATTTTTACCTTTCCCACTTCCTCCTGTGTTATATTTTTTACCTTTCCCACTCCTCCTGTGTTATATTTTTACCTTTCCCACCTCCTCCTGTGTTATATTTTTACCTTTCCCACCTCCTCCTGTGTTATATTTTCACCTTTCCCACCTCCTCCTGTGTTATATTTTTTACCTTTCCCACCTCCCCCTGTGTTATATTTTTACCTTTCCCACTTCCTCTTGTGTTATATTTTTACCTTTCCCACTCCTCCTGTGTTATATTTTTACCTTTCCCACCTCCTCCTGTGTTATATTTTTACCTTTCTTTTCCTCCTGTGTTATATTTTTACCTTCCATACTTACTCTTTGGTGCTGATTATACCTCTCTTACTACCACCTGGGTGATATTTGTGACAATATACACCATATTTTGTCTTCATCTCCTCTTTTTCCTCCCCCCTCCCACCACCCCCTCCCCCTCCCATACCTTATCTTCGTGCATTTGTCCCGAAACAAACACCTTACTTACTTGCTGAATCTGTTTAATATTTGATGTATTTACAATTCTTGTGATTTCTCAGAAATCAGTTAACAGTTGATTAAACCCTACAGACGGGGACTAACCAGTACGTCGATATCTGCAGTATCTGGCTGTCTGTAGATGTCTGGGTGTAATGGTATCCAGGCAATGTCACGTCCAAGGAAGTCGAACATTAATACAGCTAGATTTAGAATTTACACGGATTGATATTCGTTCAGGAAGCACTTCACATATAGTATGATAAATCACCTTCCACAAATACATTTCCGAAAGTATAATTTAAGGAGACAACTTAAAGAGGACTATACGTTGTAAATAGTCCTCAAACACGTACCGTAACACATGCCAATGATAAGTCTCAGATGTATTGTCGTAAACTCAGTCATGTGACCTTATTGACGTCATTGAACGATTTAAAAAACTTCATTAGACAGTTTATAATTATAAATAGAACTTGGAAGAACAAGCAAACATTCTCGAACTTAAACCTTTTAACCGCATTTCCATATTTATTGTTTTGCAACAATCCATTAAAATTCCAACAAAGAAACCTAAGTAAGGCTGCAGTTCGTCCCTGTATAGAGCCACGACTTACATTGTCCACTTAAAAGACATGATGGAAATATAGGTAATGTCGTAGCATGTCCTTGCTCAAGTGACCTTGACCTCCGACTCCCAATAAGAAAGACAGATATGCTAGCTTATCTATCTAATGGCGATAATTCTAACACACAAGCTATATTTACCTACGAACAATTAAATACAGTTTTCTTAATAGTAATTACGCACGCGAAACGGATTTATGTTTTGAAAAATGCAGTAACACACACTATCAGACACGGGACCGGTCGGCCTAGATAATACGAGATTTGTTGTAACATCTGTGTGTCGAAGGAAGAACGACTTAATTTACGTATAATTTGTCTAATAAACGATCTCATGAAAAACACTATATTTACATTATCTCTGCATCCGTCTACTGCCATGCATAGCGAAGGCAAGTGTTGTTACAAGACTGTAACAGCATATGCCTTTATGACGTCATCAATTTCTATTGTGACATCATCAATTTCATTGCTGTCTACACTTGAATATTTACAGTCTGTTTGGAATTGATAGTATATTGCCTATACATTTCTACGAATGCCTACTGAACTTTATTTTCCGATAAAATCAGTGGATCACGCGCCTATTGGCGCAGCGCGCAGTAATACACTCCGTTACGATTTGAACACGAGGCCGCGTCACTACTTTACAGACTCGATCAATATCCTGCCGCGTAGTATGTGTTAATTTATTTAAGAAATAAATAAGAAGCATTTTAATGTTTTTTTTTAAATACAATAACAGAAACAAAGACAGTATGGTTTGTTTATATATACACTTTTGTGAAAAAATAGCTATAAAAAGATGTAATCTTTTGGACCTTTCTTGTTTACTTGTTGACTGAAATTTCGCGGGAGTTCGTCACCTCATAAGGCGGCTGTTTCAACAGTCTACCGAAACCAAACGATACTGTTTGATTTCATCGCAGTAAGTATCATAATATCTGATTAAAGAAATAATTACACATGGGAATATAAGGTCTGGATAGTAAATATAAGGATTAAAGTTTCTTTCTGGTGGTTTTATCAAAGGATAAAGTTCAGTAGGATATCGATAGTTGGAATGGAACGCGAAAAAACCACCAGAAAGAAACTTTAATCCTTAATTAACAGTTCAAAATCATCGGTTCGAAATAAGTTTAATAAAACACAATAATGCTATCAAAATGTAAATATAAGTAAGCTTATCAGGCTGTATGTAAGTTTGACATAAATAGTAATGATTGTAATAGGAGTGTAACAGCATGCATTGCTGAAGTAAAGCAAACACATGTAACATTTACAAAACGCTCTATATAATCTGTAAAGAAATACTCTAAAGCGCTTCACAACATATGGATAGTACTATTACTTGTAATGCACACAAATAAAGAAAGTCACAGAAATCACCATCATTCATTAAGCTAAAATATAACAATATCAACGTGCAAATAAATGAATAATTAATAATTCAAAGCAAAATTAAGCCTGTTCTGTCTGTGTAGAGAGTAAAATGCAGAGGTGAAAAATGTGGGCCTTTACTTTTTCTTTAATTTTTGTTTTTGTTTTACATACAAATCTATTGTTAGATTCAATCAATCATACACGTTTTTGTCATGAAAGCATTTCTTTGCTCGGCCCAAAATGATTTGAATTGTCGAGGACAAGCCAAGTAACGCGTGCACATTCGACGACCGAGATACAGGTGTGTACCAGCTTTTGATAAACCCGCATATATACATATTTATCTATATTACCCTTATGTACAGACAGGTGTAGAAAATCGACACGTGTGAACCAAAACGTTTGTACATACTCACATGAAATAGATATGTCGCTGTGAAAATACAGTCGTCAGCCATCTGATGTAAACAGCTGCTTTGTGGGTGGGTGGGTGTGTTTGTTTACTTAATTACGTATGAAATAAGATTCTAGTTGTATAAAACAACAAACAAGAAAGATGAAATTAATGAAGACCAATGACCGCTATCTAAAATTTTCTTAAATTGATTAATTTCAGGTAAGACAGTATGTGATTCAAAACCCCAAAATAGGGACAGGTGACCCCATTTCAGTCTGGTCCTATTTCAGTAGACAGTAGTCCCCGCCACATACCTATAAATCCCTCGTAAATCTATCATAAACATCCATATATAGCACATGTCTCCCAAAACGAACGCCGGAACATCCCATAACCTCGATCAAAACTCTTCTCAACAGAAAGGGTACAAACACGTTAACAGTACAGTTTTGATATATTCTTGTCTGAACATTAAACGAAAAATCTACACACATGTACACTGTAACTAGTTCCTCTACAAAACCAAACTGAAACATACACGAGAGGGTCATCGAACGTTATGTGTCTGGTCTTTATCAAGGGACGAGTTTATTTAGAGATCTCACGGTCTTTGAAAACGAAACGAACATCTCTTAAAACACTCTAAAAACCAAAATAGTTTCAGTTAATAAGCACACCATTTCGACACTTTAAACGTTCGTTGTATGTGGTTGAATTTAAGAAACATTTACGATGACTTTGCACTTAACACCGCAGATGTTCAATTTAAATTTGGAAACTTTTTATTTGCTTAATATTTATTTCTCATGCAAAAGCTGTGTACACAACCTTAATAAAAAGGCATCCAGTCTCCTTCCATAATTATAAAAGTCGTCTAGACAAAATCGAATTACAAATGTAGTTATCTCAAGGGAACCGAAACATTCATAAAAAACAACAACAACAACAAACATTAATACATAATTAATAGAACAATAAACAGTATAAGTCTCTTAACATAAGGTTTTGTCGGCACAACAACTAAATATCAAGACCAGTGCTGCAAACTGATTCTTACAACTTTTCTTTCATGTTAAATTTCAATTCTAAATTATACCACTAACACATGAAATATAGTCCGCTGACATGAATCGCTCCAACCTTGGAGCCTTCGTCAGTACCTATGGAAGACGCTAAAGACGAACTAATAACACGCTTCCTTCAATTAAACGATATACTGGTCATTTCATTACGATATAACTTGACATTCAGTAGTTGTTTGTGTTATGGCGTCCGATGATACATCCATTACTCTATATGTAAATAGAGTTTGTGTTTATCACACTGAATATTATCTAAGTTTGTGTACAAACTACGGCCTGTTTTTTCTTAACACATATATAACGACCTCAAAATACAGAATTCGGTCAACAGCACTGCACCCCAAGCTACATATAAGATGTGACGCTTGTTTCTGTTGAATGGACGAATTTTAGCGGAGCTGACATTCCAAAAAAATTAGAGATCATATGTAAATACCCAGTTATTACGGATAGACGTATTAAGAACGCATGTTTCTCGTGTTCGTGACGACCAATCTCAACCTGAAGAGGAAATGCGCTTGTGATGTCAGCGTCGGAACTGCTTGGTGCATACGAATAGGGAAACCGATCTAGGGTATATGTTCATCGTCACGAACCTGACATCATTACACAAACTGGAAAACAACTCGTCTATTCTGCAATGTATCTTAAGTTCTTGGTGTTTTTTTTCATTTTCAGAGAGAACGGATTGTACGCCTTCATATATACTAAACTGACCTGTTATACCTAAAACTGACTTGTGATGACCGTGGTAGGTACACCTTTATGTACTAAACTGACTCGTGATGTCTGTGGTAGGTACACCTTTATGTACTAAACTGACCCGTGATGACCGTGGTAGGTACACCTTTATGTACTAAACTGACCCGTGATGACCGTGGTAGGTACACCTTTATGTACTAAACTGACTCGTGATGTCTGTGGTAGGTACACCTTTACATACTAAACTGACCCGTGAGGTCTGTGGTAGGTACAACTTTATATACTAAACTGACCCGTGATGTCTGTGGTAGGTACACCTTTACATACTAAACTGACCCGTGAGGTCTGTGGTAGGTACACCTTTACATACTAAACTGACCCGTGATGTCTGTGGTAGGTATACCTATATATACTAAACTGACCCGTGATGTCCGTGGTAGGTACACCTTTATATACTAAACTGACCCGTTATATCTGTGGTAGGTACACCTTTATATACTAAACTGACCCGTTATATCTGTGGTAGGTACACCTTTATATACTAAACTGATCCGTGATGTCTGTGGTAGGTACACCTTTATATACTAAACTGACCCGTGATGTCTGTGGTAGGTACACCTATATATACTCAACTGACCCGTGATGTCTGTGGTAGGTACACCTTTATATACTAAACTGACCCGTGATGTTTGTGGTAGATACACCTATATATACTCAACTGACCCGTGATGTCTGTTGTAGGTACACCTTTATCTACTAAACTGACCCATGATGTCTGTGGTAGGTACATCGTTATATACTAAACTGACCCGTGATGTCTGTGGTAGGTACACCTTTATATACTAAACTGACCCGTGATGTCTGTGGTAGGTACACCTTTATATACTAAACTAGCCCGTCTTGTCTGTGGTATATATTCTAAACTGACCCGTGATGTCTGTGGTAGGTATACCTATATATACTAAACTGACCGGTGATGTCTGTGGTAGGTACACCTATATATACTAAACTGACCCGTGATGTCTGTGGTAGGTACACCTTTATATACTAAACTGACCCGTGATGTTTGTGGTAGGTACACCTATATATACTCAACTGACCCGTGATGTCTGTGGTAGGTACACCTTTATATACTAAACTGACCCGTGATGTCTGTGGTAGGTACACCTTTATCTACTAAACTGACCCATGATGTCTGTGGTAGGTACACCGTTATATACTAAACTGACCCGTGATGTCTGTGGTAGGTACACCTTTATATACTAAACTGACCCGTGATGTCTGTGGTAGGTACACCTTTATATACTAAACTAGCCCGTCTTGTCTGTGGTATATATTCTAAACTGACCCGTGATGTCTGTGGTAGGTATACCTATATATACTAAACTGACCGGTGATGTCTGTGGTAGGTACACCTATATATACTCAACTGACCCGCGATGTCTGTGGTAGGTACACCTTTATATATACTAAACAGACCCGTGATGTCTGTGTTTGGAAACCTTTTTATACTAAACTGACCCGTGATGTCTCTGATAGGTACAACTGTATAAACCAAACTGACCCGTAATGTCAGTGGAAGGTACACCTTTATATACTAAACTGACCGGTGATGTCTGTGGTAGGAACACCTTTATACACTAAACTGACCCGTGATGTTTGTGGTAGGAACACCTTTATACACTAAACTGACCCGTGATGTTTGTGGTAGGTACACCTATATATACTAAACTGACCGGTGATGTCTGTGGTAGGAACACCTTTATACACTAAACTGACCCGTGATGTTTGTGGTAGGTACACCTTTATATACTAAACTGACCCGTGATGTCTGTGGTAGGAACACCTTTATGTACTAAACTGAACTGTGATGTCTGTGGTAGGAACACCTTTATACACTAAACTGACCCGTGATGTCTGTGGTAGGTACACCTTTATATACTAAACTAACCCGTGATGTCTGTGGTAGGTACACCTTTAAATACTAAACTGACCTGTGATGTCTGTGGTAGGTACACCTTTATATACTAAACTGACCCGTGATGTCTGTGGTAGGTACACCTATATATACTCAACTGACCCGTGATGCCTTGGTAGGTACACCTTTATATACTAAACTGACCCGTGATGTCTGTGGTAGGTACACCTTTATCTACTAAACTGACCCATGATGTCTGTGGTAGGTACACCGTTATATACTAAACTGACCCGTGATGTCTGTGGTAGGTACACCTTTATATACTAAACTGACCCGTGATGTCTGTGGTAGGTACACCTTTATATACTAAACTAGCCCGTCTTGTCTGTGGTATATATTCTAAACTGACCCGTGATGTCTGTGGTAGGTATACCTATATATACTAAACTGACCGGTGATATCTGTGGTAGGTACACCTATATATACTCAACTGACCCGCGATGTCTGTGGTAGGTACACCTTTATATACTAAACTGACCCGTGATGTCTGTGGTAGGTACACCTATATATACTCAACTGACCCGTGATGCCTTGGTAGGTACACCTTTATATACTAAACTGACCCGTGATGTCTGTGGTAGGTACACCTTTATCTACTAAACTGACCCATGATGTCTGTGGTAGGAACACCTTTATGTACTAAACTGAACTGTGATGTCTGTGGTAGGAACACCTTTATACACTAAACTGACCCGTGATGTCTGTGGTAGGTACACCTTTATATACTAAACTAACCCGTGATGTCTGTGGTAGGTACACCTTTAAATACTAAACTGACCTGTGATGTCTGTGGTAGGTACACCTTTATATACTTAACTGACCCGTGATGTCTGTGGTAGGTACACCTATATATACTCAACTGACCCGTGATGCCTTGGTAGGTACACCTTTATATACTAAACTGACCCGTGATGTCTGTGGTAGGTACACCTTTATCTACTAAACTGACCCATGATGTCTGTGGTAGGTACACCGTTATATACTAAACTGACCCGTGATGTCTGTGGTAGGTACACCTTTATATACTAAACTGACCCGTGATGTCTGTGGTAGGTACACCTTTATATACTAAACTAGCCCGTCTTGTCTGTGGTATATATTCTAAACTGACCCGTGATGTCTGTGGTAGGTATACCTATATATACTAAACTGACCGGTGATATCTGTGGTAGGTACACCTATATATACTCAACTGACCCGCGATGTCTGTGGTAGGTACACCGTTATATACTAAACTGACCCGTGATGTCTGTGGTAGGTACACCTATATATACTCAACTGACCCGTGATGCCTTGGTAGGTACACCTTTATATACTAAACTGACCCGTGATGTCTGTGGTAGGTACACCTTTATCTACTAAACTGACCCATGATGTCTGTGGTAGGTACACCGTTATATACTAAACTGACCCGTGATGTCTGTGGTAGGTACACCTTTATATACTAAACTGACCCGTGATGTCTGTGGTAGGTACACCTTTATATACTAAACTAGCCCGTCTTGTCTGTGGTATATATTCTAAACTGACCCGTGATGTCTGTGGTAGGTATACCTATATATACTAAACTGACCGGTGATATCTGTGGTAGGTACACCTATATATACTCAACTGACCCGCGATGTCTGTGGTAGGTACACCTTTATATATACTAAACAGACCCGTGATGTCTGTGTTTGGAAACCTTTATATACTAAACTGACCCGTGATGTCTCTGATAGGTACAACTGTATAAACCAAACTGACCCGTAATGTCAGTGGAAGGTACACCTTTATATACTAAACTGACCGGTGATGTCTGTGGTAGGAACACCTTTATACACTAAACTGACCCGTGATGTTTGTGGTAGGAACACCTTTATACACTAAACTAACCCGTGATGTTTGTGGTAGGTACACCTTTATATACTAAACTGACCCGTGATGTCTGTGGTAGGAACACCTTTATGTACTAAACTGACTTGTGATGACCGTGGTAGGTACACCTTTATGTACTAAACTGACTCGTGATGTCTGTGGTAGGTACACCTTTATGTACTAAACTGACCCGTGATGACCGTGGTAGGTACACCTTTAAATACTAAACTGACCTGTGATGTCTGTGGTAGGTACACCTTTATGTACTAAACTGACCCGTGATGTCTGTGGTAGGTACACCTATATATACTAAACTGACCCGTGATGTCTGTGGTAGGTACACCTATATATACTAAACTGACCCGCGATGTCCGTGGTAGGTACACCTTTACATACTAAACTGACCCGTGAGGTCTGTGGTAGGTACACCTTTACATACTAAACTGACCCGTGATGTCTGTGGTAGGTACACCTATATATACTAAACTGACCCGTGATGTCCGTGGTAGGTACACCTTTATATACTAAACTGACCCGTTATATCTGTGGTAGGTACACCTTTATATACTAAACTGATCCGTTATATCTGTGGTAGGTACACCTTTATATACTAAACTGATCCGTGATGTCTGTGGTAGGTACACCTTTATATACTAAACTGACCCGTGATGTCTGTGGTAGGTACACCTATATATACTAAACTGACCCGTGATGTCTGTGGTAGGTACACCTTTATATACTAAACTGACCCGTGATGTTTGTGGTAGGTACACCTATATATAGTCAACTGACCCGTGATATCTGTGGTAGGTACACCTTTATCTACTAAACTGACCCATGATGTCTGTGGTAGGTACACCGTTATATACTAAACTGACCCGTGATGTCTGTGGTAGGTACACCTTTATATACTAAACTGACCCGTGATGTCTGTGGTAGGTACACCTTTATATACTAAACTAGCCCGTCTTGTCTGTGGTATATATTCTAAACTGACCCGTGATGTCTGTGGTAGGTATACCTATATATACTAAACTGACCGGTGATGTCTGTGGTAGGTACACCTATATATACTCAACTGACCGGTGATGTCTGTGGTAGGTACACCTTTATATACTAAACTGACCCGTGATGTCTCTGATAGGTACAACTGTATAAACCAAACTGACCCGTAATGTCAGTGGAAGGTACACCTTTATATACTAAACTGACCGGTGATGTCTGTGGTAGGAACACCTTTATACACTAAACTGACCCGTGATGTTTGTGGTAGGAACACCTTTATACACTAAACTGACCCGTGATGTTTGTGGTAGGTACACCTATATATACTAAACTGACCGGTGATGTCTGTGGTAGGAACACCTTTATACACTAAACTGACCCGTGATGTTTGTGGTAGGTACACCTTTATATACTAAACTGACCCGTGATGTCTGTGGTAGGAACACCTTTATGTACTAAACTGAACTGTGATGTCTGTGGTAGGAACACCTTTATACACTAAACTGACCCGTGATGTCTGTGGTAGGTACACCTTTATATACTAAACTGACCCGTGATGTCTGTGGTAGGTACACCTTTAAATACTAAACTGACCTGTGATGTCTGTGGTAGGTACACCTTTATATACTAAACTGACCCGTGATGTCTGTGGTAGGTACACCTATATATACTCAACTGACCCGTGATGTCTGTGGTAGGTACACCTTTATATACTAAACTGACCCGTGATGTCTGTGGTAGGTACACCTTTATCTACTAAACTGACCCATGATGTCTGTGGTAGGTACACCGTTATATACTAAACTGACCCGTGATGTCTGTGGTAGGTACACCTTTATATACTAAACTGACCCATGATGTCTGTGGTAGGTACACCTTTATATACTAAACTAGCCCGTCTTGTCTGTAGTATATATTCTAAACTGACCCGTGATGTCTGTGGTAGGTATACCTATATATACTAAACTGACCGGTGATGTCTGTGGTAGGTACACCTATATATACTCAACTGACCCGCGATGTCTGTGGTAGGTACACCTTCATATATACTAAACAGACCCGTGATGTCTGTGTTTGGAAACCTTTATATACTAAACTGACCCGTGATGTCTCTGATAGGTACAACTGTATAAACCAAACTGACCCGTAATGTCAGTGGAAGGTACACCTTTATATACTAAACTGACCGGTGATGTCTGTGGTAGGAACACCTTTATACACTAAACTGACCCGTGATGTTTGTGGTAGGAACACCTTTATACACTAAACTGACCCGTGATGTTTGTGGTAGGTACACCTTTATATACTAAACTGACCCGTGATGTCTGTGGTAGGAACACTTTTATGTACTAAACTGACCTGTGATGTCTGTGGTAGGAACACCTTTATACACTAAACTGACCCGTGATGTCTGTGGTAGGTACACCTTTATATACTAAACTAACCCGTGATGTCTGTGGTAGGTACACCTTTAAATACTAAACTGACCTGTGATGTCTGTGGTAGGTACACCTTTATATACTAAACTGACCCGTGATGTCTGTGGTAGGTACACCTATATATACTAAACTGACCCGTGATGTCTGTGGTAGGTACACCTATATATACTAAACTGACCCGCGATGTCCGTGGTAGGTACACCTTTATATACTAAACTGACCCGTGATGTCCGTGGTAGGTACAACTTTATATACTAAACTGACCCGTGATGTCTGTGGTAGGTACACCTATATATACTAAACTGACCCGTGATGTCTGTGGTAGTTACACCTATATATACTAAACTGACCCGTGATGTCTGTGGTAGGTACACCTATATATACTAAACTGACCCGTGATGTCCGTGGTAGGTACACCTTTATATACTAAACTGACCCGTGATGTCTGTGGTAGGTACAACTTTATATACTAAACTGACCCGTGATGTCTGTGGTAGGTACACCTTTATATACTCAACTGACCCCGTGATGTCTGTGGTAGGTACACCTTTATATACTAAACTGACCCGTGATGTCTGTGGTAGGTAAAACTGCATATACTAAACTGACCCGTGATGTCTGTGGTAGGTACACCGTTATATACTAAACTGACCCGTGATGTCTGTGGTAGGTACACCGTTATATACATAACTGACCCGTGATGTCTGTGGTAGGTACACCTATATATACTAAACTGATCCGTGATGTCTGTTGTAGGTACACCGTTATATACTAAACTGACCCGTGATGTCTGTGGTAGGTACACCGTTATATACATAACTGACCCGTGATGTCTGTGGTAGGTACACCTATATATACTAAACTGACCCATGATGTCTGTGGTAGGTACACCTTTATATACCAAACTGACCCGTGATGTCTGTGGTAGGTACACCTGTATATACTAAACTGACCCGTGATGTCTGTGGTAGGTACACCGTTATATACTAAACTGACCTGTGATGTTTGTGGTAGGTACACCTTTATATACTAAACTAACCCGTGATGTCTGTGGTAGGTACACCTATATATACTAAACTGACCCGTGATGTCCGTGGTAGGTACACCTTTATATACTAAACTGACCCGTTATATCTGTGGTAGGTACACCTTTATATACTAAACTGATCCGTGATGTCTGTGGTAGGTACACCTTTATATACTAAACTGACCCGTGATGTGTGTGGTAGGTACACCTATATATACTAAACTGACCCGTGATGTCTGTGGTAGGTACACCTTTATATACTAAACTGACCGGTGATGTCTGTGGTAGGAACACCTTTATACACTAAACTGACCCGTGATGTTTGTGGTAGGAACACCTTTATACACTAAACTGACCCGTGATGTTTGTGGTAGGTACACCTTTATATACTAAACTGACCCGTGATGTCTGTGGTAGGAACACTTTTATGTACTAAACTGACCTGTGATGTCTGTGGTAGGAACACCTTTATACACTAAACTGACCCGTGATGTCTGTGGTAGGTACACCTTTATATACTAAACTAACCCGTGATGTCTGTGGTAGGTACACCTTTAAATACTAAACTGACCTGTGATGTCTGTGGTAGGTACACCTTTATATACTAAACTGACCCGTGATGTCTGTGGTAGGTACACCTATATATACTAAACTGACCCGTGATGTCTGTGGTAGGTACACCTATATATACTAAACTGACCCGCGATGTCCGTGGTAGGTACACCTTTATATACTAAACTGACCCGTGATGTCCGTGGTAGGTACACCTTTATATACTAAACTGACCCGTGATGTCTGTGGTAGGTACACCTATATATACTAAACTGACCCGTGATGTCTGTGGTAGTTACACCTATATATACTAAACTGACCCGTGATGTCTGTGGTAGGTACACCTATATATACTAAACTGACCCGTGATGTCCGTGGTAGGTACACCTTTATATACTAAACTGACCCGTGATGTCTGTGGTAGGTACAACTTTATATACTAAACTGACCCGTGATGTCTGTGGTAGGTACACCTTTATATACTCAACTGACCCCGTGATGTCTGTGGTAGGTACACCTTTATATACTAAACTGACCCGTGATGTCTGTGGTAGGTAAAACTGCATATACTAAACTGACCCGTGATGTCTGTGGTAGGTACACCGTTATATACTAAACTGACCCGTGATGTCTGTGGTAGGTACACCGTTATATACATAACTGACCCGTGATGTCTGTGGTAGGTACACCTATATATACTAAACTGATCCGTGATGTCTGTTGTAGGTACACCGTTATATACTAAACTGACCCGTGATGTCTGTGGTAGGTACACCGTTATATACATAACTGACCCGTGATGTCTGTGGTAGGTACACCTATATATACTAAACTGACCCATGATGTCTGTGGTAGGTACACCTTTATATACCAAACTGACCCGTGATGTCTGTGGTAGGTACACCTTTATATACTAAACTGACCCGTGATGTCTGTGGTAGGTACACCTTTATATACTAAACTAGCCCGTCTTGTCTGTGGTATATATTCTAAACTGACCCGTGATGTCTGTGGTAGGTATACCTATATATAATAAACTGACCGGTGATGTCTGTGGTAGGTACACCTATAAATACTCAACTGACCCGCGATGTCTGTGGTAGGTACACCTTTATATATACTAAACAGACCCGTGATGTCTGTGTTTGGAAACCTTTATATACTAAACTGACCCGTGATGTCTCTGATAGGTACAACTGTATAAACCAAACTGACCCGTAATGTCAGTGGAAGGTACACCTTTATATACTAAACTGACCGGTGATGTCTGTGGTAGGAACACCTTTATACACTAAACTGACCCGTGATGTTTGTGGTAGGAACACCTTTATACACTAAACTGACCCGTGATGTTTGTGGTAGGTACACCTATATATACTAAACTGACCCGTGATGTCTGTGGTAGGAACACCTTTATACACTAAACTGACCCGTGATGTTTGTGGTAGGTACACCTTTATATACTAAACTGACCCGTGATGTCTGTGGTAGGAACACCTTTATGTACTAAACTGAACTGTGATGTCTGTGGTAGGAACACCTTTATACACTAAACTGACCCGTGATGTCTGTGGTAGGTACACCTTTATATACTAAACTAACCCGTGATGTCTGTGGTAGGTACACCTTTAAATACTAAACTGACCTGTGATGTCTGTGGTAGGTACACCTTTATATACTAAACTGACCCGTGATGTCTGTGGTAGGTACACCTATATATACTCAACTGACCCGTGATGTCTGTGGTAGGTACACCTTTATATACTAAACTGACCCGTGATGTCTGTGGTAGGTACACCTTTATCTACTAAACTGACCCATGATGTCTGTGGTAGGTACACCGTTATATACTAAACTGACCCGTGATGTCTGTGGTAGGTACACCTTTATATACTAAACTGACCCATGATGTCTGTGGTAGGTACACCTTTATATACTAAACTAGCCCGTCTTGTCTGTAGTATATATTCTAAACTGACCCGTGATGTCTGTGGTAGGTATACCTATATATACTAAACTGACCGGTGATGTCTGTGGTAGGTACACCTATATATACTCAACTGACCCGCGATGTCTGTGGTAGGTACACCTTCATATATACTAAACAGACCCGTGATGTCTGTGTTTGGAAACCTTTATATACTAAACTGACCCGTGATGTCTCTGATAGGTACAACTGTATAAACCAAACTGACCCGTAATGTCAGTGGAAGGTACACCTTTATATACTAAACTGACCGGTGATGTCTGTGGTAGGAACACCTTTATACACTAAACTGACCCGTGATGTTTGTGGTAGGAACACCTTTATACACTAAACTGACCCGTGATGTTTGTGGTAGGTACACCTTTATATACTAAACTGACCCGTGATGTCTGTGGTAGGAACACTTTTATGTACTAAACTGACCTGTGATGTCTGTGGTAGGAACACCTTTATACACTAAACTGACCCGTGATGTCTGTGGTAGGTACACCTTTATATACTAAACTAACCCGTGATGTCTGTGGTAGGTACACCTTTAAATACTAAACTGACCTGTGATGTCTGTGGTAGGTACACCTTTATATACTAAACTGACCCGTGATGTCTGTGGTAGGTACACCTATATATACTAAACTGACCCGTGATGACTGTGGTAGGTACACCTATATATACTAAACTGACCCGCGATGTCCGTGGTAGGTACACCTTTATATACTAAACTGACCCGTGATGTCCGTGGTAGGTACACCTTTATATACTAAACTGACCCGTGATGTCTGTGGTAGGTACACCTATATATACTAAACTGACCCGTGATGTCTGTGGTAGCTACACCTATATATACTAAACTGACCCGTGATGTCTGTGGTAGGTACACCTATATATACTAAACTGACCCGTGATGTCCGTGGTAGGTACACCTTTATATACTAAACTGACCCGTGATGTCTGTGGTAGGTACAACTTTATATACTAAACTGACCCGTGATGTCTGTGGTAGGTACACCTTTATATACTCAACTGACCCCGTGATGTCTGTGGTAGGTACACCTTTATATACTAAACTGACCCGTGATGTCTGTGGTAGGTAAAACTGCATATACTAAACTGACCCGTGATGTCTGTGGTAGGTACACCGTTATATACTAAACTGACCCGTGATGTCTGTGGTAGGTACACCGTTATATACATAACTGACCCGTGATGTCTGTGGTAGGTACACCTATATATACTAAACTGATCCGTGATGTCTGTTGTAGGTACACCGTTATATACTAAACTGACCCGTGATGTCTGTGGTAGGTACACCGTTATATACATAACTGACCCGTGATGTCTGTGGTAGGTACACCTATATATACTAAACTGACCCATGATGTCTGTGGTAGGTACACCTTTATATACCAAACTGACCCGTGATGTCTGTGGTAGGTACACCTGTATATACTAAACTGACCCGTGATGTCTGTGGTAGGTACACCGTTATATACTAAACTGACCTGTGATGTTTGTGGTAGGTACACCTTTATATACTAAACTAACCCGTGATGTCTGTGGTAGGTACACCTATATATACTAAACTGACCCGTGATGTCCGTGGTAGGTACACCTTTATATACTAAACTGACCCGTTATATCTGTGGTAGGTACACCTTTATATACTAAACTGATCCGTGATGTCTGTGGTAGGTACACCTTTATATACTAAACTGACCCGTGATGTCTGTGGTAGGTACACCTATATATACTAAACTGACCCGTGATGTCTGTGGTAGGTACACCTTTATATACTAAACTGACCGGTGATGTCTGTGGTAGGAACACCTTTATACACTAAACTGACCCGTGATGTTTGTGGTAGGAACACCTTTATACACTAAACTGACCCGTGATGTTTGTGGTAGGTACACCTTTATATACTAAACTGACCCGTGATGTCTGTGGTAGGAACACTTTTATGTACTAAACTGACCTGTGATGTCTGTGGTAGGAACACCTTTATACACTAAACTGACCCGTGATGTCTGTGGTAGGTACACCTTTATACACTAAACTAACCCGTGATGTCTGTGGTAGGTACACCTTTAAATACTAAACTGACCTGTGATGTCTGTGGTAGGTACACCTTTATATACTAAACTGACCCGTGATGTCTGTGGTAGGTACACCTATATATACTAAACTGACCCGTGATGTCTGTGGTAGGTACACCTATATATACTAAACTGACCCGCGATGTCCGTGGTAGGTACACCTTTATATACTAAACTGACCCGTGATGTCCGTGGTAGGTACACCTTTATATACTAAACTGACCCGTGATGTCTGTGGTAGGTACACCTATATATACTAAACTGACCCGTGATGTCTGTGGTAGTTACACCTATATATACTAAACTGACCCGTGATGTCTGTGGTAGGTACACCTATATATACTAAACTGACCCGTGATGTCCGTGGTAGGTACACCTTTATATACTAAACTGACCCGTGATGTCTGTGGTAGGTACAACTTTATATACTAAACTGACCCGTGATGTCTGTGGTAGGTACACCTTTATATACTCAACTGACCCCGTGATGTCTGTGGTAGGTACACCTTTATATACTAAACTGACCCGTGATGTCTGTGGTAGGTAAAACTGCATATACTAAACTGACCCGTGATGTCTGTGGTAGGTACACCGTTATATACTAAACTGACCCGTGATGTCTGTGGTAGGTACACCGTTATATACATAACTGACCCGTGATGTCTGTGGTAGGTACACCTATATATACTAAACTGATCCGTGATGTCTGTTGTAGGTACACCGTTATATACTAAACTGACCCGTGATGTCTGTGGTAGGTACACCGTTATATACATAACTGACCCGTGATGTCTGTGGTAGGTACACCTATATATACTAAACTGACCCATGATGTCTGTGGTAGGTACACCTTTATATACCAAACTGACCCGTGATGTCTGTGGTAGGTACACCTGTATATACTAAACTGACCCGTGATGTCTGTGGTAGGTACACCGTTATATACTAAACTGACCTGTGATGTTTGTGGTAGGTACACCTTTATATACTAAACTAACCCGTGATGTCTGTGGTAGGTACACCTATATATACTAAACTGACCCGTGATGTCCGTGGTAGGTACACCTTTATATACTAAACTGACCCGTTATATCTGTGGTAGGTACACCTTTATATACTAAACTGATCCGTGATGTCTGTGGTAGGTACACCTTTATATACTAAACTGACCCGTGATGTCTGTGGTAGGTACACCTATATATACTAAACTGACCCGTGATGTCTGTGGTAGGTACACCTTTATATACTAAACTGACCCGTGATGTTTGTGGTAGGTACACCTATATATACTCAACTGACCCGTGATATCTGTGGTAGGTACACCTTTATCTACTAAACTGACCCATGATGTCTGTGGTAGGTACACCGTTATATACTAAACTGACCCGTGATGTCTGTGGTAGGTACACCTTTATATACTAAACTGACCCGTGATGTCTGTGGTAGGTACACCTTTATATACTAAACTAGCCCGTCTTGTCTGTGGTATATATTCTAAACTGACCCGTGATGTCTGTGGTAGGTATACCTATATATACTAAACTGACCGGTGATGTCTGTGGTAGGTACACCTATATATACTAAACTGACCCGTGATGTCTGTGGTAGGTACACCTTTATATACTAAACTGACCCGTGATGTTTGTGGTAGGTACACCTATATATACTCAACTGACCCGTGATGTCTGTGGTAGGTACACCTTTATATACTAAACTGACCGGTGATGTCTGTGGTAGGAACACCTTTATACACTAAACTGACCCGTGATGTTTGTGGTAGGTACACCTTTATATACTAAACTGACCCGTGATGTCTGTGGTAGGAACACCTTTATGTACTAAACTGAACTGTGATGTCTGTGGTAGGAACACCTTTATACACTAAACTGACCCGTGATGTCTGTGGTAGGTACACCTTTATATACTAAACTAACCCGTGATGTCTGTGGTAGGTACACCTTTAAATACTAAACTGACCTGTGATGTCTGTGGTAGGTACACCTTTATATACTAAACTGACCCGTGATGTCTGTGGTAGGTACACCTATATATACTCAACTGACCCGTGATGTCTGTGGTAGGTACACCTTTATATACTAAACTGACCCGTGATGTCTGTGGTAGGTACACCTTTATCTACTAAACTGACCCATGATGTCTGTGGTAGGTACACCGTTATATACTAAACTGACCCGTGATGTCTGTGGTAGGTACACCTTTATATACTAAACTGACCCGTGATGTCTGTGGTAGGTACACCTTTATATACTAAACTAGCCCGTCTTGTCTGTGGTATATATTCTAAGCTGACCCGTGATGTCTGTGGTAGGTATACCTATATATACTAAACTGACCGGTGATGTCTGTGGTAGGTACACCTATATATACTCAACTGACCCGCGATGTCTGTGGTAGGTACACCTTCATATATACTAAACAGACCCGTGATGTCTGTGTTTGGAAACCTTTATATACTAAACTGACCCGTGATGTCTCTGATAGGTACAACTGTATAAACCAAACTGACCCGTAATGTCAGTGGAAGGTACACCTTTATATACTAAACTGACCGGTGATGTCTGTGGTAGGAACACCTTTATACACTAAACTGACCCGTGATGTTTGTGGTAGGAACACCTTTATACACTAAACTGACCCGTGATGTTTGTGGTAGGTACACCTTTATATACTAAACTGACCCGTGATGTCTGTGGTAGGAACACCTTTATGTACTAAACTGACCTGTGATGTCTGTGGTAGGAACACCTTTATACACTAAACTGACCCGTGATGTCTGTGGTAGGTACACCTTTATATACTAAACTAACCCGTGATGTCTGTGGTAGGTACACCTTTAAATACTAAACTGACCTGTGATGTCTGTGGTAGGTACACCTTTATATACTAAACTGACCCGTGATGTCTGTGGTAGGTACACCTATATATACTAAACTGACCCGTGATGTCTGTGGTAGGTACACCTATATATACTAAACTGACCCGCGATGTCCGTGGTAGGTACACCTTTATATACTAAACTGACCCGCGATGTCCGTGGTAGGTACACCTTTATATACTAAACTGACCCGTGATGTCTGTGGTAGGTACACCTATATATACTAAACTGACCCGTGATGTCTGTGGTAGTTACACCTATATATACTAAACTGACCCGTGATGTCTGTGGTAGTTACACCTATATATACTAAACTGACCCGTGATGTCCGTGGTAGGTACACCTTTATATACTAAACTGACCCGTGATGTCTGTGGTAGGTACAACTTTATATACTAAACTGACCCGTGATGTCTGTGGTAGGTACACCTTTATATACTCAACTGACCCCGTGATGTCTGTGGTAGGTACACCTTTATATACTAAACTGACCCGTGATGTCTGTGGTAGGTAAAACTGTATATACTAAACTGACCCGTGATGTCTGTGGTAGGTACACCGTTATATACTAAACTGACCCGTGATGTCTGTGGTAGGTACACCGTTATATACATAACTGACCCGTGATGTCTGTGGTAGGTACACCTATATATACTAAACTGATCCGTGATGTCTGTTGTAGGTACACCGTTATATACTAAACTGACCCGTGATGTCTGTGGTAGGTACTCCGTTATATACATAACTGACCCGTGATGTCTGTGGTAGGTACACCTATATATACTAAACTTACCCATGATGTCTGTGGTAGGTACACCTTTATATACTAAACTAACCCGTGATGTCTGTGGTAGGTACACCTATATATACTAAACTGACCGGTGATGTCTGTGGTAGGAACACCTTTATACACTAAACTGACCCGTGATGTTTGTGGTAGGAACACCTTTATACACTAAACTGACCCGTGATGTTTGTGGTAGGTACACCTTTATATACTAAACTGACCCGTGATGTCTGTGGTAGGAACACCTTTATGTACTAAACTGACCTGTGATGTCTGTGGTAGGAACACCTTTATACACTAAACTGACCCGTGATGTCTGTGGTAGGTACACCTTTATATACTAAACTAACCCGTGATGTCTGTGGTAGGTACACCTTTAAATACTAAACTGACCTGTGATGTCTGTGGTAGGTACACCTTTATATACTAAACTGACCCGTGATGTCTGTGGTAGGTACACCTATATATACTAAACTGACCCGTGATGTCTGTGGTAGGTACACCTATATATACTAAACTGACCCGCGATGTCCGTGGTAGGTACACCTTTATATACTAAACTGACCCGCGATGTCCGTGGTAGGTACACCTTTATATACTAAACTGACCCGTGATGTCTGTGGTAGGTACACCTATATATACTAAACTGACCCGTGATGTCTGTGGTAGTTACACCTATATATACTAAACTGACCCGTGATGTCTGTGGTAGTTACACCTATATATACTAAACTGACCCGTGATGTCCGTGGTAGGTACACCTTTATATACTAAACTGACCCGTGATGTCTGTGGTAGGTACAACTTTATATACTAAACTGACCCGTGATGTCTGTGGTAGGTACACCTTTATATACTCAACTGACCCCGTGATGTCTGTGGTAGGTACACCTTTATATACTAAACTGACCCGTGATGTCTGTGGTAGGTAAAACTGTATATACTAAACTGACCCGTGATGTCTGTGGTAGGTACACCGTTATATACTAAACTGACCCGTGATGTCTGTGGTAGGTACACCGTTATATACATAACTGACCCGTGATGTCTGTGGTAGGTACACCTATATATACCAAACTGATCCGTGATGTCTGTTGTAGGTACACCGTTATATACTAAACTGACCCGTGATGTCTGTGGTAGGTACTCCGTTATATACATAACTGACCCGTGATGTCTGTGGTAGGTACACCTATATATACTAAACTTACCCATGATGTCTGTGGTAGGTACACCTTTATATACCAAACTGACCCGTGATATCTGTGGTAGGTACACCTGTATATACTAAACTGACCCGTGATGTCTGTGGTAGGTACACCGTTATATACTAAACTGACCTGTGATGTTTGTGGTAGGTACACCTTTATATACTAAACTAACCCGTGATGTCTGTGGTAGGTACACCTATATATACTAAACTGACCCGTGATGTCCGTTTTAGGTACACCTTTATATACTAAACTGACCCGTTATATCTGTGGTAGGTACACCTTTATATACTAAACTGACCCGTTATATTTGTGGTAGGTACACCTTTATATACTAAACTGATCCGTGATGTCTGTGGTAGGTACACCTTTATATACTAAACTGACCCGTGATGTCTGTGGTAGGTACACCTATATATACTAAACTGACCCGTGATGTCTGTGGTAGGTACACCTTTATATACTAAACTGACCCGTGATGTTTGTGGTAGGTACACCTATATATACTCAACTGACCCGTGATATCTGTGGTAGGTACACCTTTATCTACTAAACTGACCCATGATGTCTGTGGTAGGTACACCGTTATATACTAAACTGACCCGTTATATCTGTGGTAGGTACACCTTTATATACTAAACTGACCCGTGATGTCTGTGGTAGGTACACCTTTATATACTTAACTAGCCCGTCTTGTCTGTGGTATATATTCTAAACTGACCCGTGATGTCTGTGGTAGGTATACCTATATATACTAAACTGACCGGTGATGTCTGTGGTAGGTACACCTATATATACTAAACTGACCCGTGATGTCTGTGGTAGGTACACCTTTATATACTAAACTGACCCGTGATGTTTGTGGTAGGTACACCTATATATACTCAACTGACCCGTGATGTCTGTGGTAGGTACACCTTTATATACTAAACTGACCCGTGATGTCTGTGGTAGGTACACCTTTATCTACTAAACTGACCCATGATGTCTGTGGTAGGTACACCGTTATATACTAAACTGACCCGTGATGTCTGTGGTAGGTACACCTTTATATACTAAACTGACCCGTGATGTCTGTGGTAGGTACACCTTTATATACTAAACTAGCCCGTCTTGTCTGTGGTATATATTCTAAACTGACCCGTGATGTCTGTGGTAGGTATACCTATATATACTAAACTGACAGGTGATGTCTGTGGTAGGTACACCTATATATACTAAACTGACCCGTGATGTCTGTGGTAGGTACACCTTTATATACTAAACTGACCCGTGATGTTTGTGGTAGGTACACCTATATATACTCAACTGACCCGTGATGTCTGTGGTAGGTACACCTTTATATACTAAACTGACCCGTGATGTCTGTGGTAGGTACACCTTTATCTACTAAACTGACCCATGATGTCTGTGGTAGGTACACCGTTATATACTCAACTGACCCGCGATGTCTGTGGTAGGTACACCTTTATATATACTAAACAGACCCGTGATGTCTGTGTTTGGAAACCTTTATATACTAAACTGACCCGTGATGTCTCTGATAGGTACAACTGTATAAACCAAACTGACCCGTAATGTCAGTGGAAGGTACACCTTTATATACTAAACTGACCGGTGATGTCTGTGGTAGGAACACCTTTATACACTAAACTGACCCGTGATGTTTGTGGTAGGAACACCTTTATACACTAAACTGACCCGTGATGTTTGTGGTAGGTACACCTATATATACTAAACTGACCGGTGATGTCTGTGGTAGGAACACCTTTATACACTAAACTGACCCGTGATGTTTGTGGTAGGTACACCTTTATATACTAAACTGACCCGTGATGTCTGTGGTAGGAACACCTTTATGTACTAAACTGAACTGTGATGTCTGTGGTAGGAACACCTTTATACACTAAACTGACCCGTGATGTCTGTGGTAGGTACACCTTTATATACTAAACTAACCCGTGATGTCTGTGGTAGGTACACCTTTAAATACTAAACTGACCTGTGATGTCTGTGGTAGGTACACCTTTATATACTAAACTGACCCGTGATGTCTGTGGTAGGTACACCTATATATACTCAACTGACCCGTGATGTCTGTGGTAGGTACACCTTTATATACTAAACTGACCCGTGATGTCTGTGGTAGGTACACCTTTATCTACTAAACTGACCCATGATGTCTGTGGTAGGTACACCGTTATATACTAAACTGACCCGTGATGTCTGTGGTAGGTACACCTTTATATACTAAACTGACCCGTGATGTCTGTGGTAGGTACACCTTTATATACTAAACTAGCCCGTCTTGTCTGTGGTATATATTCTAAACTGACCCGTGATGTCTGTGGTAGGTATACCTATATATACTAAACTGACCGGTGATGTCTGTGGTAGGTACACCTATATATACTCAACTGACCCGCGATGTCTGTGGTAGGTACACCTTTATATATACTAAACAGACCCGTGATGTCTGTGTTTGGAAACCTTTATATACTAAACTGACCCGTGATGTCTCTGATAGGTACAACTGTATAAACCAAACTGACCCGTAATGTCAGTGGAAGGTACACCTTTATATACTAAACTGACCGGTGATGTCTGTGGTAGGAACACCTTTATACACTACACTGACCCGTGATGTTTGTGGTAGGAACACCTTTATACACTAAACTGACCCGTGATGTTTGTGGTAGGTACACCTTTATATACTAAACTGACCCGTGATGTCTGTGGTAGGAACACCTTTATGTACTAAACTGACCTGTGATGTCTGTGGTAGGAACACCTTTATACACTAAACTGACCAGTGATGTCTGTGGTAGGTACACCTTTATAAACTAAACTAACCCGTGATGTCTGTGGTAGGTACACCTTTAAATACTAAACTGACCTGTGATGTCTGTGGTAGGTACACCTTTATATACTAAACTGACCCGTGATGTCTGTGGTAGGTACACCTATATATACTAAACTGACCCGTGATGTCTGTGGTAGGTACAGCTATATATACTAAACTGACCCGCGATGTCCGTGGTAGGTACACCTTTATATACTAAACTGACCCGTGATGTCCGTGGTAGGTACACCTTTATATACTAAACTGACCCGTGATGTCTGTGGTAGGTACACCTATATATACTAAACTGACCCGTGATGTCTGTGGTAGGTACACCTATATATACTAAACTGACCCGTGATGTCTGTGGTAGGTACACCTATATATACTAAACTGACCCGTGATGTCCGTGGTAGGTACACCTTTATATACTAAACTGACCCGTGATGTCTGTGGTAGGTACAACTTTATATACTAAACTGACCCGTGATGTCTGTGGTAGGTACACCTTTATATACTCAACTGACCCCGTGATGTCTGTGGTAGGTACACCTTTATATACTAAACTGACCCGTGATGTCTGTGGTAGGTAAAACTGTATATACTAAACTGACCCGTGATGTCTGTGGTAAGTACACCGTTATATACTAAACTGACCCGTGATGTCTGTGGTAGGTACACCGTTATATACATAACTGACCCGTGATGTCTGTGGTAGGTACACCTATATATACTAAACTGATCCGTGATGTCTGTTGTAGGTACACCTTTATATACTAAACTGACCCGTGATGTCTGTGGTAGGTACACCGTTATATACATAACTGACCCGTGATGTCTGTGGTAGGTACACCTATATATACTAAACTGACCCATGATGTCTGTGGTAGGTACACCTTTATATACCAAACTGACCCGTGATGTCTGTGGTAGGTACACCTGTATATACTAAACTGACCCGTGATGTCTGTGGTAGGTACACCGTTATATACTAAACTGACCTGTGATGTTTGTGGTAGGTACACCTTTATATACTAAACTAACCCGTGATGTCCGTGGTAGGTACACCTTTATATACTAAACTGACCCGTTATATCTGTGGTAGGTACACCTTTATATACTAAACTGACCCGTTTTATCTGTGGTAGGTACACCTTTATATACTAAACTGATTCGTGATGTCTGTGGTAGGTACACCTTTATATACTAAACTGACCCGTGATGTCTGTGGTAGGTACACCTATATATACTAAACTGACCCGTGATGTCTGTGGTAGGTACACCTTTATATACTAAACTGACCCGTGATGTTTGTGGTAGGTACACCTATATATACTCAACTGACCCGTGATATCTGTGGTAGGTACACCTTTATCTACTAAACTGACCCATGATGTCTGTGGTAGGTACACCGTTATATACTAAACTGACCCGTGATGTCTGTGGTAGGTACACCTTTATATACTAAACTGACCCGTGATGTCTGTGGTAGGTACACCTTTATATACTAAACTAGCCCGTCTTGTCTGTAGTATATATTCTAAACTGACCCGTGATGTCTGTGGTAGGTATACCTATATATACTAAACTGACCGGTGATGTCTGTGGTAGGTACACCTATATATACTAAACTGACCCGTGATGTCTGTGGTAGGTACATCTTTATATACTAAACTGACCCGTGATGTTTGTGGTAGGTACACCTATATATACTCAACTGACCCGTGATGTCTGTGGTAGGTACACCTTTATATACTAAACTGACCCGTGATGTCTGTGGTAGGTACACCTTTATCTACTAAACTGACCCATGATGTCTGTGGTAGGTACACCGTTATATACTAAACTGACCCGTGATGTCTGTGGTAGGTACACCTTTATATACTAAACTGACCCGTGATGTCTGTGGTAGGTACACCTTTATATACTAAACTAGCCCGTCTTGTCTGTGGTATATATTCTAAACTGACCCGTGATGTCTGTGGTAGGTATACCTATATATACTAAACTGACCGGTGATGTCTGTGGTAGGTACACCTATATATACTCAACTGACCCGCGATGTCTGTGGTAGGTACACCTTTATATATACTAAACAGACCCGTGATGTCTGTGTTTGGAAACCTTTATATACTAAACTGACCCGTGATGTCTCTGATAGGTACAACTGTATAAACCAAACTGACCCGTAATGTCAGTGGAAGGTACACCTTTATATACTAAACTGACCGGTGATGTCTGTGGTAGGAACACCTTTATACACTAAACTGACCCGTGATGTTTGTGGTAGGAACACCTTTATACACTAAACTGACCCGTGATGTTTGTGGTAGGTACACCTTTATATACTAAACTGACCCGTGATGTCTGTGGTAGGAACACCTTTATGTACTAAACTGACCTGTGATGTCTGTGGTAGGAACACTTTTATACACTAAACTGACCCGTGATGTCTGTGGTAGGTACACCTTTATATACTAAACTAACCCGTGATGTCTGTGGTAGGTACACCTTTAAATACTAAACTGACCTGTGATGTCTGTGGTAGGTACACCTTTATATACTAAACTGACCCGTGATGTCTGTGGTAGGTACACCTATATATACTAAACTGACCCGCGATGTCCGTGGTAGGTACACCTTTATATACTAAACTGACTCGTGATGTCCGTGGTAGGTACACCTTTATATACTAAACTGATCCGTGATGTCTGTGGTAGGTACACCTATATATACTAAACTGACCCGTGATGTCTGTGGTAGGTACACCTATATATACTAAACTGACCCGTGATGTCTGTGGTAGGTACACCTATATATACTAAACTGACCCGTGATGTCCGTGGTAGGTACACCTTTATATACTAAACTGACCCGTGATGTCTGTGGTAGGTACAACTTTATATACTAAACTGACCCGTGATGTCTGTGGTAGGTACACCTTTATATACTCAACTGACCCCGTGATGTCTGTGGTAGGTACACCTTTATATACTAAACTGACCCGTGATGTCTGTGGTAGGTAAAACTGTATATACTAAACTGACCCGTGATGTCTGTGGTAGGTACACCGTTATAAACTAAACTGACCCGTGATGTCTGTGGTAGGTACACCGTTATATACATAACTGACCCGTGATGTCTGTGGTAGGTACACCTATATATACTAAACTGATCCGTGATGTCTGTTGTAGGTACACCGTTATATACTAAACTGACCCGTGATGTCTGTGGTAGGTACACCGTTATATACATAACTGACCCGTGATGTCTGTGGTAGGTACACCTATATATACTAAACTGACCCATGATGTCTGTGGTAGGTACACCTTTATATACCAAACTGACCCGTGATGTCTGTGGTAGGTACACCTGCATATACTAAACTGACCCGTGATGTCTGTGGTAGGTACACCGTTATATACTAAACTGACCTGTGATGTTTGTGGTAGGTACACCTATATATACTAAACTAACCCTTGATGTCTGTGGTAGGTACACCTATATATACTAAACTGACCCGTGATGTCTGTGGTAGGTACACCTATATATACTAAACTGACCCGTGATGTCTGTGGTAGGTACACCTTTATATACTAAACTGACCCGTGAGGTCTGTGGTAGGTACACCTTTATATACTAAACTGACCCGTTATATCTGTGGTAGGTACACCTTTATATACTAAACTGACCCGTGATGTTTGTGGTAGGTACACCTATATATACTAAACTGACCCGTTATATCTGTGGTAGGTACACCTTTATATACTAAACTGACCCGTGATGTCTGTGGTAGGTACACCTTTATATACTAAACTGACCCGTGATATCTGTGGTAGGTACACCTTTATATACTAAACTGATCCGTGATGTTTGTGGTAGGTACACCTATATATACTAAACTGACCCGTGATGTCTGTGGTAGGTACACCTATATATACTAAACTGACCCGTGATGTCTGTGGTAGGTACACCTTTATATACTAAACTGACCCGTGATGTCTGTGGTAGGTACACCTATATATACTTAACTGACCCGTGATGTCTGTGGTATATTTTCTTAACTGACCCGTGATGTCTGTGGTAGGTACACCTATATATACTAAACTGACCCCTTGATGTCTGTGGTAGGTACATCTATATATACTAAACTGACCCGTGATGTCTGTGGTAGTTACACCTATATATACTAAACTGACCCGTGATGTCTGTGGTAGGTACACCTATATATACTAAACTGACCCGTGATGTCTGTGGTAGGTACACCTTTATATACTAAACTGACCCGTGATGTCTGTGGTAGGTACATCTATATATACTAAACTAACCCGTGATGTCTGTGGTATATATTCTTAACTGACCCGTGATGTCTGTGGTAGGTACACCTTTATATACTAAACTGACCCCTTGATGTCTGTGGTATATATTCTTAACTGACCCGTTATATCTGTGGTAGGTACACCTTTATATACTAAACTAACCCGTGATGTCTGTGGTATATATTCTTAACTAACCCGTGATGTCTGTGGTAGGTACACCTATATAAACTTAACTAACCCGTCTTGTCTGGAGCCTGGTTGACCTATTTCGTTTCTCAACTGTAAAAAAACAAGGTTGTATCTTATAACCAAATTGTTTCCATGACATACTTACGTACAATGTTAAACAAGCCATATTTGGTTTATGAGTCACTATCAAAGTATTCCTTGAGTATTTAGATTACATTTGATAAATATTTTTGTCTTCTTTGATACATAAAACAAAATTCTTTATAGACTTCTTTCTATAAACTGTCTACTTTCATAAGAAATATCAATTTATTTTTAGTATGTATTTAGTAAAACGTAAAAGTTTGGAATTCTGCATCCGTTTCTTTAAGAATAAAAAAAGTATAAGGCCAGAAGAAAAATCACATTCTATCAAAAATTGAATTTCATCATGCATTTCTTCCCTGTAGAGGTATTTATTGCCTATTTCTATAGTTGTGACAATAGTCATTGTGAGAAAGTCACGTCAGTAAACGGTCATTGGCACATTAAAACATATATGTAAATAAGCATTTTATCTAATTAAATTATATGTATTTGCAGTGGTCATCACTAGTGCAACTTTATAATTTTAATTCCAAAATTAACTGCATATTGTCAGAGACGTAAAAATTCTGGATCCGCCCCTGATGTACCTGTTTACAGATCAAAAGTCGATATATAT
Source organism: Mimachlamys varia (assembly GCA_947623455.1). NCBI lineage: Eukaryota > Metazoa > Mollusca > Bivalvia > Pectinida > Pectinidae > Mimachlamys > Mimachlamys varia. Next base: position 10,884,856 of record OX392535.1, read on the forward strand.
AGATATAAGATACCTGCCATGCCTTACACAACAACGTTTCCGAATGTATCATATACAGTTGGTATAACTTTAATCACGTATGATATTGCAGAAATAAAACCCTTAAAAACACCATATAGTATATCATCAACATCTTTCACCAAGGGTATCCAATGAAAGCCCGGGAACAGCTTATTGCCAATTAGGTCCTCTGGTAAAGATCATGATAAATTCATAAATAAAAGAGTTATATTAAGATATTGAATATATTGAACAATATCATAAATGATGATGTTTAGTGTTTGAAAAGAAACGGAGATAATAATAATAATAAACTTTCTATATTGAGGATGAATGTATGTTTAGCCAAGGATAATCTTCCAAATTGTCCTGTTTGGAGATAGCATAGATAAATCTTCAAATGCAATTTATTCTTCCAGAATCGTACACAAAAATGGTACAAACAACAATAGAAAAAAAGTCAAACAGCAGTTGTTCTGAAAATTGAAAATCTAGCGGACCCGACCGTGCTTCGAACCCCGGACGTCTGACACTACCCTAGCCAATCTGTTGTCTGGGGACGGTATACCGGTACGACTACTTATAAACATCAACGGAAGTGCCCAGTGTTGGCTACATGTACGTTGGGAAGCGAACCTAAATTAAGGAGAACATCTATTTTTGTATTCGTGTTTCCAGGGCACTTATCTTTAAAACTTGATTTACTGGTCCTGATATTGAAAATATAGATATGAAACTTGTATAATTAAAACCTTTCAAATGGTAAAATATTGACGAACGCCAGCGGGCAACAATCTCTATCCAAAGTATTGATGGCTAGCTATATATATTTAGTTTTGTTGCTTACTAGGCGGGATAAGGTATTCACAAACACATTTGAAAACAATATGATATTTAAATATATTTGTTATCACGTTATTGTCACGCAAACAGCGGGGTTAATGAAGTAGAAAGCTGTATTGGAGTAAAAGTTAGCCGACGCAACGAAATAGGGGGCAGACATACAAAATGATGGTATATCGCATCACCAGCCCTGGTCCGCCACGTTTTTATTTGACACGGGTTGAGATATAAATGGGTGCACTCATGAAGAACGCCGGGGTCAGCAGGCACTACAAGTAAAACGAACTGATTTTTTAAGCAGACTCAAACAATATCAAAATGTCATAAGAGTTGCGTTCAAATACACAGCTATAATAAAACACGACCTGTTAATGTTCTGGATAGCTACTTCTTTGTCCCACTTGCCGGTCCGGTGAGTACCCTGGCCGACAGCTGATTGTGCCAACCAGCTGATCGCAAAGTCAAGGACGCCCGGTCAGCTGTTTTCTAGATGTAAACATGTTTGTTGAGGGGTCTAATTCGCTCCGACCTTGAACGGATGACGCCTGGTTTCTATTCAAACATCCAAAACTCCACCCAGTACCGTGTCTATATATAAATGCTAAGTGATGAATTTTAAACCAAGGGAAAAACAAAATCCCCGTTTTCGTTCTGTTCAGCATGATCTGAATGTTTGACAAGAAATATAACAATGCAGTTTTCATGTGCTATGATATATTATTGTATTATGTATAGCAATAACATTTAATGAGATATTGCGTACTGTTGTACAAAATGTAATTTAATTGATTCGTGGAAATAAAGTGGCATTTACTATTCAGCTTAGGTCTTTATCATAATTATAAAACATACAATTTAAAGGTAATGTTTTTACAAATTTAATTCTTCAACCCGAAGACACATTTGAACTCTTCTAACCAAAGGCTGGGATAGTTTATTACAAAAATCGGGGGCGAATGAGTTAAAGCATTTAGACAGTCATCCTTTGAAGGAGAACGTACTGTTTGTTAACATATGGACGGTCACCCTTTGATACTGTTAACATGGACGGTCACCCTTTGATACTGTTAACATTGAGATGGTCATCCTTTGATACTGTTAACATATGGACGGTCACCCTTTGATACTGTTAACATATGGACGGTCATCCTTTGATACTGTTAACATTGAGACGGTCATCCTTTAATGGGGAACGTATAATACCTGACGCTTGATCAAAGTAGCCGTAAAAAGAAGTAATGTCAAAGCATGCTGGGTTGAAGGTTTGAGTTTGAGGAGAAGAATACGCACAAAGAACCATTTATTTGTGTATGAGAAACACATACTGGTAGTAGGTTATTTTGTTATGTTTATGTCGCGGTATGTATTTGCCAAAATGGACTCCTGTGGTCGCTAATCCACGAATACCGTTTACGTGTAATGTCCGTAATCACCTAATATTGAAGATATTTGGCTGTTTAATAATAAACAAATAAATCTCAGATAATGTAGTGTTTTTGCATAAGTTAAATTTTTTTAGTAAGGAACAGCATTATGACAAAGTTATTTTTAAAAGGCGTGCGTGCAGCTGTACTTTTCCCCGTAGTCAGCACATATCTACGCCAGTTTTTGTTCGTGTTATGGGACAGTTTTAACAACGGTATGCATTAAAAGGCGGATTGTTCCCGAGTTAGTGACAGAATGATGGTGGGGGAGGGGTTTGCAGAAAATGTAGAGAAGGGGGGGGGGGCAGAAAATGTCATGGATTTCTCCAAATATATAATGGCAAAGGGACGGGGAGGGTGCAGTAAATGTGGAGAAGGGGGGGGGGTGTAGAAAATGTCACCGAATGGCTCCGAAGTTAATGCCAGAGGGGAAGGGGAAGGGGGGGGGGGCGAGAAAATGTCATCGGACGACTCCAGAGATATTGACAGAAATAAAAAGCACCGAGCCATTCAGATTAAGTTAACTAGAATTACTAAATTAATTAGATAAAACAAAAGCAGGGAATGGGAATGATATGGGGAAGATTTTACATAGTTTGTATAAAAGGAAAGCTGATCAAAGATTTCCTCTTTGCTAGTGTTGATTTGAACAAGAAAACGTGAATTACTCAATATATTAGGTCATTCTTGGGAGGATATTCAACACTTTCTTATCAAATATTCATTACCAAATTTTATCATATTTGCAGAAATTTATAATTGGTTCGACAAGAAAATAATAATAAACATTTAATTAGGTATTCCACTGGAAATCATTAAAATTTCAATCTATGACCTTCTTATCAGTTTTACGCAGAACAAAATACAGACTCAAATTACAAATGTAGTACAGAAATAAAAATGGCGCCAACTTCTAATGACGTAACATTTTGCGCGCTTTATATTTTGAAATGATTGGTGAACTGAAAAATCCGTAGCTTTAATTGATGTGAAAACTTAGAAGCGTTCTGATTGGCCAATTCAAATAATTAGGAAAAAAGAGAATATCTTGATAATCAATCTTGCGTTAAAAAACCAAGAGTCTTTTTAAAATAAAATGGGATTTGTCACGATGGAAAAAATACCTTTTTAACTTGTAAAACCTTTATATATTTCACCACCAAAAGTCTCATTATACAATGTATATGTTTTCGTAGCAGGGTGTGTTGGTACAAGTATTTGGTCATACCATGTTTTAGTGCACGCCAATTGCAACGTTCCAGATAAAATCGTGATTTATAAAATAGCTATATACCATGTCAAGGCTTTACCCACAAATAAAGGAATATGTGACGTAACATATAGAGCAGACGACAGCCATGACAAACTAAAGACCTACATACATGTATTTGTTTCCGTATCAGTTCTTTTGAAAGTTTCATAAAAGTTTTATAAAACAAAATGTCAAAATTAGCTTGAAATGTAAAAAAAAAATATTACGAATGTTAGCTCATTATAGCGTATTTAATTCCCTCTCGATATAGTATTCGCGTTTAGTTCTACTTTCTCATTTGGCATTTGAAAGTCTTGGACCCTTCTTTTGTAACTAGTAATGGATCGCTCTATAACAGAACGTTTAATAAAGCCATTTGTTTCAATAAAAATCCCATAATATCGGGAAAGATGTTCGCACGCTTCAGGATATGTTCTAATTTAACCCCTATCAGGGCGTATACAGTGCTCGGAGATAGGGTATATATCTTGTAATGGTTTTGACAATCACAGACTTTCATTGACATTATCACTTTGATTAATACCATATGCAAGATAATGCTAAGGGGTGCAGAATACTTACATCTATGGCCTTGATTCTCTTTGCGTTGCCTGATAGGACATTAAGAAATGGAAAAGACCTCCTCGGCCATCATATAGGCTACGCTAAAGTATGACCCTGACAGTGATATAGAGAGGTAACACAACGAGTGGTTGTTGGACATGGAATTTATTTCACTCGATTGAAATATTTTTTAAAAGTTACAAAAGACTCGAGCTTAGCGAGTGTCTTTTGTAACTTAAAAAAATAATTAACAAGAGTGAAATAAATTCCATATCCAATAACCACGAGTCGTGTGACCTGTTTCGATCATTATCTCAATCGGAAACAACCGGAGAGAACCGTGGACTATATGCGCAAATCGTATCATCTCGTCTTTATTCCCGGCAAGTGGTGACGACGTCAACAATCGACGACGTCGTAAACAATCAGCAAGTGACGTTGTTCCGGTCAAAGTTCATCATGTCAGCCAATCAAAATGCGTTTAGAGTTTATTCTACGTGTGGTATAAACAGAAATGTTATTCAACAGTTGTTATGATTATTTGGTACCCTGAGAGTTGAATAAAACCCACCTGATTGTTGTAGAAATTGAAGTACATTGTATATACAGCTGAAATTATATGCAGTAGTTAAATAACTATTGTAATATACGGCAGTTCACAAAAAATAACGTGTTGTGTTTTATTAATAAGTTTATATTGTTGAGCTTCCCGTTGTAATCAACAAAATTAAAACAGGAAATGACGAAAAACCGTAAACAACAGGATACAGTTGATAAGCCATTTCTAGGTTTATATCAGTCACAAATTCTACTTATTATTTTGTATATACATGTATATTACTTAGTTATAAAAGGAATATAAACGATTCATACAGATATAACGTACATAACATAAGAGTGTTATGACCCATTATTTACACCCGACATGTTTGGGACGACTGGAGGACGACTGAGAGTACGGTGACCAGGTCAAGGCGTCCTCTGTATTGAGGACGGTCTCCCGATAACACACTAAGTGGTGGTCAGCTCGTACACATTCAGTTTTACTTTATAGTCGTCAGCACATTGCTTTATCGTGGTCAGCACGTACACACTTAGTTCTACTTTATCGTGGTCAGCACGTACACACTTAGTTCTACTTTATCGTGGTCAGCACGTACACACTTAGTTCTACTTTATCGTGGTCAGCACGCACAAATTTAGTTTATTTCATTGTGGTCAGCACGTAGATATTTAGTTCTACTTCATCGTGGTCAGAACGTAGATATTTAGTTCTACTTCATCGTGGTCAGCACGTACATATTTACTTCTACTTCATCGTGATTAGCACGTACATACATAATTCTACTTCATTGTGGTCAGTACCTGCACACTAAGTTCTACTTCATCGTGGTTAGTACCTGCACATCATTATCTAATTTTTCGCTCATTTTTTACCAGCAGGTTCAGATGAAGTAGTTTGATATCAAGTTGATAAGAATTTCTACAAAATAACAATGGCTCCAACATAGGTTACAATTCATATTTGCGTAATAGATCATTGCGAATATATGGTTGTGATGTCTGAAGTAATGATGTAATGTAGGAATCATGTCAGTGAAGGGTACTTGTTGTTGTTGACTCATTGTTCGCAAGAGTAAGGGAGGGACGAACTTGTAAAAAGAACATTGTACATTATGACTGACGGTAAGTATAATGTATAATATGTAATAACACTGTTGTAAAAAGACATCTGATCTAAGCGCGCAAATATAAAACACATGTTCTGAAGTATCCACAAGTAGATATGATCGAGATATTAACTGATTATAGCGTCGGCAAATGCTTCCAGTTTGCAGAATTTTACTGAGTGCACGATTCAAGCCATTTTGTGTACAGATAAATGCTAAATTTCAGTCGGCCTTGTTAGTTTTATACTTAGCTATGCTTTAGCAAATGGAAAAGCTGGTTAAATAAGTCTGAACATTTAAAACATTGTCACACAGTATTCCCTATGATAGTAACTACATGAGCCTTTGTTTTGTTATTTTGTAACGCGGGGGGGGGGGGGGGGGGATAGGTACCGTAATTCAATAATTATTTAATAAAGGATACTAACAAGGCATTGTTACGTTTAACATAATTATTAAAGATCTGGTAACGTAAGACCTGAATCGACCTTGACAGAGTCACTTCAAATTACACGAATGTACATACTATTACTAAGCGATATACCAATGTCGCAATAAAGCTGATATATGTGTGACAGACATTCTTAATCATGTCCATAGGGGTGGTACAAAACACACACGAGAATAGCACCTTTGTGATCTAGAATAATATACAGTTGAGTCAAATAATAACTTGAACCACACCAACATCTGTTTCGTCCTTCTAGGACTCGTCAGTGACGCTTGGACCTAGAAGTTGAAGCCTAGAAGGCGACTGAGGAAATAAAACCGACAGAAAGAAATGTCCAAACCCAGATAGGGAGGTGCACTAGTTAGTGTTATAATTCATTGATTTTCGTAATTAACCAAGATTACTCACCAAGATAAGCAGGAACACCATACAAGACTGATGAATTCAGGTTTTGACTGATACCATAATAGCCTTCAATCTGTAACATAATACAGGTAGGTATTCGATATAATTTTAAAATAATAACATTGTACTTGTATTAAGAAATATAACGTGTGACAGGTATACAGGGTCTCAGTCAGATCTGATGATTATCGATTTTGTAGATGAAGTTCCTGCTAATCTGGACTTTTTAAGAATGTTGTTTCAAAGAGAGATATCAAAAACAATTTACACGTGAAAAGTATACATGCAATGTATACAAATATGCTGAGGAGCTTGCGCTATTTCATATTTTGAGTCTGTATTGTGTCAACGTCAAGACGTGTATCTCGTGTCAGTTCTCTGTGTATCCAAATATTTTCCAGCAGACTGTGGATATTCCTATGGGTACAAATTATACCCAACGTTTGGCTGACTTGTTTTTGTTCCATACGAGTCTGAATTTTGTCGAAGTGCCTATCAGGTAGCAAACACTTTGTCAGAACTTTAATTTATCGTCAATGAGTTGTCTATAAACAAGAAGGTTGATGACCAAGTAGATCGTTTATACCCTCCTGAACTGGAAACACAGACACAACAGACTCTTCTACATCAGCTGCTTACCTCGATCTCTACTTAATCTATGACCAACAGCGACAGCTTACTACTTAGCTATACGATAAACGTGACTATTTCAACTTTCTTACATTCACTTTCTTGATATTAACCGCCCTACTCCTCCAATCAGTAGAGCTTACATGTCGCTGTTGATATCGAGATTTTTGCGATAGATGACGAACAGGATTCGAGAGATGCAAGTTTATGAAGAGTTTGTGACAACTTTATAGTCGCCATCCTGATCTCTTTGAGAATTATTATGTTTTCTCGTACGATATGAAGTTGGACAACTATGAAGAACGTCATTTGTATGTTGTGTATTGTTATGTTTGAAACAATCCCTCAGTTCCCATTTCGAGTACGTGTCATTTACTAGGATGTGACATACATTTAAAAAGCAGATTTGTCGTAGATGAAGCAGAAGACACTTACCCTTCCGGTCTTATTCTCTTAAACAATTTTCAAGGGTGTCCGTGTGATTTTTTTTTCGTTCATTTTGCTCCTAGATTAATCGATTTTAAGTTCTGATTATGGTTTCTTTGTCGTTTCGATATTCTCTGATTAATTTTATAGAAAGATAATTACACTGAGATGTATCCTTCGGATTTCTCTTCCAACGCCAGTTGTTTTCTAATAAACAACGGGAACCTGCAAAACCTTAGATAAAGTCTCCCCACTCTCTTCTGAACCCTTTCACCTGTAAGTAACCTCAGCACAGCCATACATCTGTATGGATGTGGGCTACTTGGCATTATTATGTTTTATTACCGACACGTTAAGTTCGGTCAAGTATGGCGCATCAATATTTACTAGAGTTGTAGAAGTCTACTTATTGTTAACATAATGCTAACGATTAAATTTTCAAATAATTTCGGACACTCCACCCTATCACAATTCATAGCCACATAATCTAAGACCTGTACATTTTGCGTTATATTAAAACATACGAGGGGTATTCCAAAAATAATGTCACTTGCATCGGTGCTCATATAGCGGAAGTGCTTTTGTTCATTTTAATTTGCTCTGCCCTTCAAAATACTCTCCGCCAGCCTGAACACTCCTTTTTAGCCGGTCAATCCATTTTTGGAAGCATTTTTCATACTCTTCAATGGGTACACCCATCAGACACTGATAAACAGCAGATCCAAGGGCATTTCTCGAATTGTATCTCCTTCCAGATAAATGATATTTAAGTTATGGAAAGAGAAAATAGTCGCAGGGGGCCAAGTCTGGCGAATACGGAGGTTGCGGAAGGACGGTAACCTTCTCTGACTCCAAAAAGTCAGTCACAATACGTGCCTTGTAAGCGGGTGCATTATCATGCAAAAGTCGGACATACTTAAGTCCTGTTTTGGGGCGGCGACTTTTGTAGTAGTTCTTCAACTTTCTCAGAACAACGTTTTTATAGAACTTGCCTGTGACCGTTCTGCCTTTTGACACCGGGATAGTGAAAAAAATAGCATACAAAACCTTCTTTACCGTTCGTATTCGTTTGGCAATACTTGGGCGTCTGGCATTTTTAGTGGCCCATATTCGGTTAAAAACCTTCCGCTTTGGTCCAAAATAATACACCCAGGTCTCATCACCAGTGAGTATATTATCAAAAGCCTTTTTACTATATTTTGGGTACATTTTGAGAAGTTGTTTTGCCATTGATACACGCGTCTTCTTTTGCTCATCCGTGAACAAATGGGGTATCCATCTTGCACTTATCTTTCTAACTTTTAGGTGTTTCTTCAAAATTGCATGAACTCTTGCTAACGACAAATTTGTCATTCGAGCCAATTGTCTTACGGTGAATAGAGCATCAGTTTGGAGGATATTTCGGATTTTTTCTATGTTACCTTTGGTCGTAGTTGTTGCAGGACGACCTGGGTGGGCAGCATCTTTCAGTTGCTGCTGCAAAGCACTAAATTTACCTACCAACCTACAAACAGTCCTGTGAGACATTTGGCCCTCTCCATAAATGTCACACACCTCGCGGTGAATATTTACAGCCTTTATGCCGAGTAATGACCTACCTTTTATATAGGCCCTAATTTCAAGAACATTTTCAGCTCGTTTTCCTGTCATTTTGTGTCTAGTCTAACGAATAGGCTATGAAACGATGTACACTGTACCGAGGCCAGTAAACGTGTGGACGAGATATTTACCTGTGTCACGAGCCAGTGATAACCCAATCGACACGAGGTGGTTTTGTGCATAAATTGCACGATTTCCGCGAAATAAAGCACAGATGACATTATTTATGAAACACCCCTCGTATTTAATGACAAAGCATTACAGCAATAGGATATATGGCACAAGTTATTATACCTAAAATACTGACAGGGTGCAATATTTAGTTGGAAAAATCGACAATTAAAAATGTACATCTGTATTGTCGAAATTACGAACCAAATGAATGTCCCCAAATATTATAATGAGGAAGATCGTATACAAATTTGAAAACATCCTCACAAGGATTATCGGTCATCCAGGGCCTTTCTACGCCTTGATACACAGTAAATAATATATTTGAAACCGGTTTACTTGAATCTAAAAAGACTAATATCATTTTTATTTTTCACAAACTAATCCATTCATATAGAGGTTGTAACATATTTAAAACATAGTTTGATGGAAGTCTTATAATTAATATCAGCAAGTGTTTATTTCGAATTTTTAATATATGGGCTTGTTTGAGCAAATGTCGGTTGTAAGTAATAATTCGAAATATGTTGTTCATAATATACAGTAGATGTAGTTCTCAGTTTCTTACGCGTTTTTAACAATTTGTGAAATTGTCAAAATAGCACTTAAGTGTGACTTGCATTTGAAGTTAGAGCATGGCTAGTTATTAACAAAACAGTCTCATTTTTGCAACAAACATTTATCTGTAATTACAGAGGATTGTTATTACAAATAATAAATGAACTTTGCATCTTTATTGCGTTTCTGTTTAGTTTCGCCATATTAGTTTAGTGACGTACGTACATGTGTAGCTCAAACAAGAAGGTGTTTGTTGTTCGACAGATTTAATCTTCTTCCACATGTTCTGCCACACCGTGTTTACATATTCTATATCACTACGACTCTGTGTCATTAAACGTATATGACATACATTGTGTATATGATAATGATCCACTGAACACATGTACAGGAAAGGGGTTATGGCGATAAGTGTAGTACAAAACAAAATCAGAGAATACCAAAGCGTCAACAAAACCATAATCCGAACTCAGAATCGATTAAACTAGAGGCAAAATAGGAACAAAGGAAATATATACATTGAGACCCTCGTAAAAGTACAAGAGAATAAGACCAGGTGTTCCGGAAGAGTAAGCATCTTCTGCTTCATTGACGACACCCGCCATGCAAATCGTGGTCACATCCAAGTAAACATCAAGCCCTCAAATTGAGAACCGTGTCATCATTCTCAATCACAACTAGTAAGTACACTAATGAGCATACTAAATAACGTCCATTTTCATATCACACAAAGATAAAAATGTTCCTCAATAAGACAAAGATGGTGTCCATAAAACTTAATAACACATTGTAATTTGAAAACAAAAAGAAATCTTTTGATGATGGTATAATACTTATAAATGATGACAAATACGGGACTCACAAATAACTTATTTTACAATGATGATGATTTCAACGTATATCAATCACTCTTGTTGACACACATGTTTAATGGAGGATGATCTGAATGTTGGAGGAAACCGGGGTACCTTGAGAGACTCGGTCGAACAGATGACCACTGTATACCTCTTAACGTCCGATAGCGGAATCGACCGTCAGGTTGTAATGTGATTGCACTATCCACTGCACCACCAGGCCATTAGGGAACCAACACCAACACGCACGTAAGAAATAGATAAAAATAAAAATTCGGAGAATTCCAAAGCTTCAACAAAACCATAATCCGAACTCAAAATCGATTAAACTAGAGGCAAAAAAAGGAACAAAAGACAGATTTACGCTGAGACTCTCGTAAAAGCACAAGAGAATAGGACCAGGTGTTCCGGAAGAGTAAGCGTCTTCTGCTTAATCGACAACACATTCTGCTTCATCTTCTGTTAAGGATTGAACTGTTTTCAGTTGAATTTCACATTTAGTAGGTTTGCATAGTGACAATGGTATACGATGATAAATTCCGAATGATGCAAACTTTAAATCTTGACCAAAGTATCCAACCGCATCGCTGTGATTCCAAGGTTACACGTCAAAAGTTGACAAGTATCACGGAAGTCTGAACAATCTCTTGAATACCAAATTAGTTGCGACATGTAAACACCATTTGTTTGTGACGTTTACGATCGGAAAAGTCATCAAGACTGTAGAACAGCTGAGAAGTAGGGTGTTGTTTATGTTATACAGTAGTAATGATGTAGGACAGGGGCTGATGTAACGTTTCTAGTGTCCTTGATTCCAGGGAGAGGAAACGCGGTCGAACTAGTCGATCCATGTCTTGGCATCACACTGTTGTTATTCATCATCCGGGTATGAATATTAAGAAAAAATCGGTCAGAAAAGCAGCATCGGCCCAAATAAGTATGCCTGCAGTCTGCGGGATAACCTTGCGCTCGAACTCAACGAAAAATGGGGTTATCGAGAAACTCAGTCATTTTAACGTTGTTTTTATTTTTGTTTCTTTTTATATGTTATATTTGGAATTTCAGGATTTTCGCAAAATATGTTTCAAAAGACTTCTTGGAAAACAAGCTACGCATACTATATGAAGACGCTCAATTTAGTATGGTATGACGATTGGTACAAGAAAACGGAAAAAACTAATATCTCATAATAGATGAAACATATCAAAGAGAAATGCTAAAAAATAAATCTAATTTTGTTTATACTATTTTAAAATCCCACATCCCATCTATTCTAGAATATTACATGTCACACTATAGCTGTAACGGTGCACAGCATTAACATTTCGCAGTTTGGCTGCCATATTACATTCTGGTGCATATGTCTTGGTAAAGTAGAACAACGTAACACGTGTAATGGTACGACTTAGTATGTCACCTTCAATGCCTGTAACTTAATAGCTCTACCCTCCATTGTTCCCGGCCCAAGTGTGTCACCTTCAATGCCTGTAACTTAATAACTCTACCCTCCATTGTTCCCGGCCCAAGTGTGTCACCTTCAATGCCTGTAACGCAATAACTCTACTCTCCATTGTTCCCGGCCCTAGTGTGTCACCTTCAATGCCTGTTACTTAATAACTCTACCCTCCATTATTCCCGGCCCAAGTATGTCACCTTCAATGCCTGTAACGCAATCACTCTACTCTCCATTGTTCCCGGCCCAAGTATGTCGCCTTCAATGCCTGTCACTTAATAGCTCTACACTCCATTGTTCCAGGCCCAAGTGTGTCACCTTCAATGCCTGTAACTTAATAACTCTACCCTCCATTGTTCCCGGCCCAAGTATGTCACCTTCAATGCCTGTAACGCAATAACTCTACCCTCCATTGTTCCCGGCCAAAGTATGTCACCTTCAATGCCTGTAACGCAATAACTCTACCCTCCATTGTTCCCGGCCAAAGTATGTCACCTTCAATGCCTGTAACGCAATAACTCTACTCTCCATTGTTCCCGGCCCAAGTATGTCACCTTCAATGCCTGTAACTTAATAACTCTACCCTCCATTGTTCCCGGCCCAAGTGCGTCATTGTGACACGACTATAATACTGGCAAGGGGAGGTTATTGGGACAAAAGCCGTCTGGGTCTTGCGTTTCCCTCTGGAGCTTTGACCCTTTCCTGTAATAATTAAATCGAAACACGACGCTTTTAACGTCATTCCTAAATACTACACCATGTAATGTATATGTTTATACACAGTGCTACAGGACTCAAAAAGCCTGTCGTCTTTTGTTGTTGCAGATTTTACGGGCTAATGAATTTATAGGGCGACTGCTTGCTATGTTATAATAGTTCTATGTGTTTTATGGCGCACCTTACACTATACATAGATAAGTCCTGGCTATTTAGTGATGGTGTTGACAGTCCTGGAGAAGCTTGCCAGACAAAGAATATTGAAATCACGGAATTTCTAAACGTTTTTATTCGACACAATATTTCCTGTTTAAAACGTATTAAGGCTTCCAACAGCAAGAAAGAAAATTATTTCTCCCATCATTCACAATTTTTTCTCCCTTTTTCCCTGCTTTTGTCCTTTTCGCAGGTGAATTTGATGTTATAAGTAGCATCTATAGTGAAAGTACATGTCGCAGTATGCGTATACAAGATCGGATGCCAAAACCGGGACGCATCATACATTGAAGAGACGGGGAGACGATTGGGTGTTCACCTTAGTGAACATCGGAAATATACTGAAACACAAGAAGGGAAGAAATTAACCCAATCAGAAGAGAAGCAGGCAAAGTCTCAGATCGGCAATACCAGACCATGTCATACAGAAAAATCATGTGATTGACTGGGAAACTAAAAGTGAGAGCAATCTGCTGAGGCGGCAGATCAAAGAAGCCATCTGGATACGTCGAAGCGGGCCGGATTTGAATCGAGATGAGCGGGCCTCACATACTCTCGCACATCTATGACCAAGTCATAAACAAAGCGTAACTGAATCGAGTCATTTCGGTACAATAACTACATTATTGTACATACGCCTAACAGCATAGACGAATACACCTTTTGTGTGCATACGCTTTGCTGGTCATTGGCTGATGAAGGTGATAGGGTACATATCGTACTAGTCAGCGAAACGTCACATAAAACATTTATTGGTTTTGTAAATCTAAAAAAAATCATACTTTCAACCCGAAGAAAATGTTTACAAAAATAATCAACATGCTATGTATCTATAGACATATCACCAGACTTGGCAGTGGGTTTTAAAAAACAAATACTCTAAAAAGTCCGAACTTAATTGAAAAGAATTAAGCAAATGAGAAAATCGACGTTAAGTGTCTTACGTAGTGTTACTATTATACAGGATCTTTATCCTTTGTACTATAAAACCTCACTTCAGATTACTTTCGTTTGATTGTTTAATATGATATACCAACTCATACCTAACAAATCAATAGGGGTGCTGTTTAATTACTTTTACGTTCTTCTCGAAATAGAACAGAGCAAAAACTTGATGTCCTCCTGCTTGTGTCTGACTTACATTGAAGGGTTGTACAGTCTGTTGCTAAACAGACGAAGTGTCCTATGAAGTTCACCCTCTATTGTTTGTCATTAAAAACTCAATGTATAACAATCTCGACCACAGTTCGGTCTGTGGCTTATGATACGCCTTTGAGTTATATTGGTAATGTTGAATATGTTTTTACCGCGTTCCTGCTTGTTTAAAAAAAAGCTGTATTTTTATTCTGATTGGTTTTATATGTATCAATTCATGAATCAAGAAATTACAATGTCAAAATGGTTTTAGGAACGCTGTGCAGTGTGATAATTTGTAATCATTGACAAGGATATCCTTAAACAAATCGTTAAAGAAATGAAACTTTATAAAAACTTAAGAATGAAGTATTTTTTTTACTAGTCACCCCGACCAGGTATACATATAACTACAAACGCTTGCACGCAAGTCTGAAGCCTTGTAGGACAAGCTTACAACACAGGGACTCGAGAGATGCAGGTTGATCAGAACTATCAGCACGTTTTATGGTTGCCAGTTTTGTTTCATTGCGAAATCTTTTGTATCATTGTGTGATATGGAGATTGACAATTTTGGTTATGATTACTAGTGCTTACTTGTTGTGATTGACAATGATGACTCGGTTCTCACTTTAAGGACTTGATATTTATTTGGCGTGTGTCGTCGATGAAGCAGAAAAAGCTTACTCTTCTGGAACACATGGCCTAATTATCTTCTACTTTTACAAGGGTCTCCATGTCCATTTTCATACCTGGATATCAACCATAACTGATGGAACAAAACTGAACCCCTACCTCTATCTAAATCTTTGTGCGATTAGTTAAAATCATTAACCATTTGTCCGACAGAAGACAGCTATTACATTCCAAATCTCCCTCCGTTAGGTTAAAAAAAGGAAAAAGAGAAAAAAGAATAGTAAAAAACAAAAACATAATCCGAACTCAAAAGCGATCTAACTAGGGACAAGATATGAATAAAGGACAGATTTACACGGATACAATTGAAAAGAGAATAAGACCGGGTGTTCCGGCATAGTAAGAGTTTTCTGCTTCATCGACGACACCCGTCACATTTACGTCACATCTAATTAAATGTCACGTCCTCAAATAGTTGAGGCTCCATTTTCAATCACAACAAAAACTGTAGATATAAGTAATGAGCATATTCAAAAACGTCCACTTTTTATCACATAAGGCTAAAGAATGATTCTACACGAGACTTAGACCACATGCATCTCTTGAATCCTTTGTCGTATATGTGTTCGTAAGCAGCAGCAGCTGGCATTTATCATGGAAATTTAGATGTTTCGAGCTAGCCCCTGAGTAACGAATGTTCGGATAATCACGTTCATCATATAGCTTAGTAGTAGATTCTTTATCATAGTTAAATTAAAGATCGAGGTAGGCAGCTGATGTAGAGGAGTCTATTGTGTCCTTCATTTATATATTACACAGATAAACATCAAAACATTTTTGTTCGCGAATATGACAATGATTACGCTGTTTCTGTTAAATCTTTATCCGACAGGTAACATAACAATATTACCTCTACCTTTTCCTGAATCTTGTTCCTAGTAATCAAATATTATTATTAAAGCCATACCTCCTCACAAAAAACATCCGGCAGGAAAAATCAGCATTGTTAATTAAAGCAATATAACAAACGTGATATTTGGGTAATGATATGTGACATACTGAAAATCGCATGTCAAGAAATGACTCATATCTATAGGATTGGTGTTTGTATAGCCTGACAGTCATTACCTACATGTAGATTATTCATGATTCCAGACAACTGTGTTTTGTGCACTCGCCATATACATTTTAATTCCGCTGTAAGGAATTATTGACCATAGATAAGCCAGTTCTTATAGTCAATGCAGTTCCTGTATTTATGACGAACATTTTTAAATCTATCTTCGAATTGTCATTTTAAACTCATCTCAGGCTCTTGAAATGGTTTACATTATGTCATTATTGTCATGACTGCTGACAAAATTATGCTCCATGTCTTAAAACAGGAACAAGAGACCGCTCCGAACATGGGTCACCTCATTTCTTTATGAAAGTCCATTATCATTATATCAGTAATGTATACACGCCAGACAGATGCAATTTAAGATTACATTTCAATAAAAAGGAAATAGTGCATGGAAACAAATGATGAATGTTTTTAGCACTTGTTTTGTTAGCTACAGGGACTGACATGTCATACATGTTACATAGACTTAGAAAAATATGGTTGTTTTCACCTTTGGTCCCACCGAATTCAGACCCACTATTTCTAATGTAAGATGTCGCGTCAAATACTTAAGTTACCTGATAAATATCTCATATACATGCTTATATAGGAATGTTACATCGATAGATAATTGATGTTTAATAACTTCTCTCGGTAAAGGTATAATACATTGAGCTATCTTTGAGCATTCTTTGTGAAAAACACGACAAAAGCTAAGATGAATTTATTAAAGAAGATATAGTAAGGATGATTAAATTCCTGGAAGCCAGTATGAGTTCAGAGGAAAGATTGTCCAGCAGACTGTTGGCATTCCCATGGGAACAAACTGTGCCCCACTCTTACCTGACTTGTTTTTGTTTTCATACGAGGCTCAATTTGTGGAAGGGCTAATCAGGGCAGGTAAAAAAAATCTTGCCAAATCTGTAAATTTCACTTTCAGATATATCTTTCGATATATCGACGATGTGTATAAATAATCGCCCCTCCCGAGATCAGTGTATAAATAATCACCCTCCCGACATCAGTGTTCAAAGCAATCACCCCTCAAATAACACCTTTTAGCATCAGTGTACAAATATCAGAAGTGAAAAAGTCTATTTGTTGTAGGATGGATAATGTTTAAGTAGGACTTGGTTGCTCAGGCCTACTTACACATAATCTAGAGAAAATGTCAATATGATCCGACAAAATCTGAAGTGTTGTTTAGTTGACTCCAACACCATAGCTAGCAAATCGACGTGGAAGGAGGACCCTTAATTATTCTAAATCCAATGAATTAAAGACTACTTTGCGGATTATTAATTTTTTTATAAAACTATTTTACCAAATACCTCGTCTCGTATACAATGGCACGGAATATTATCTTCCTCACGTAACATAAATAAAGTTAGAGAATACCGAAACGTCAACAGAACCATAATTCGAACTCACAATCGAGTAAATTAGGAGCAAAATATGAAAAGAAAACGCGGAAGTTTTGTGACGTAATAGTTGGAAGCATACCGTTGAAGGAATGCCATTGATTGTCGCTCAGTCTGCATGTGCCTTGAAGACTCATCTTCCGTACTCAGGTTTTTCTCCTTATATGTCTAATCGGTCGTTTCTCTACTCAAGTGGATGGGCTGGGTCAGACGAATGAGTCGTAGAATGAATGGCTTTTTACAGTAGTAATACTGTTACTACTGTCTTACTCCGAGTTGTCTATGGCTGTTTGTCATCAATGTTGCTATGGTAGACTGGAAAGTACGGCCAATGGAATAATGGTACCACCACGTATCTATAAGTGACAAAACGTGTGTATGACAGGAAATGCTAACAGTATTGACTTCCCAGCACGATACCTATTCTTTTATTCCCTTTATTATACATTATCCACAACATGTTCACGACTGAGGTAGTAGAACATGACCAACAGTGTGATATGTATAGCTGCAGCAGTGTATCATAACTCAAGCTGAATTTGGTAAAATTTATTAAGTTTCAGCACAAATAAATCCTTGATCTTCAGCAGTATTCGTGATCATATTCATTCTCTTTCTTTATTATTTGTAGTATTTGTAATCATACTCAGTCCCATTTCTTGTTATTTGTACCAGCTTGGAGTGCAGGTATATAGTGTACAGTATATGCTTTCGATTACAAGTCAAATCCTTGTAGACTCTTTAACTTACCTAATATATCTCATTGAATTGGTCTTTTCCATGAGTATGGCCGCTAGTTGTATATTCAGGACAGTTCGATTATTGCGAAAACGCGAGGGGATTAAGTGTAATCTATATAGCATATCTATAGATGTTTTACAAGCTTATTAATAACCTTTTCGGGCAAATATTTAAACGTAGTAACTTGATCAGTTGTCGGTATGTTTCATGGCTAACCATGGACCTTGATTTTGACAAGTAATTTGCCAAGGTGTTTGTTAATTTTGGCAAAACATGCCGAAACTCTAGGGCGGAACAATTAGCTTATGTAGGTTATACATGGTGCACAAGTACTCTCATGTGTCTATAGCACATGATAGGGGAATGTGTTTGACTGGGTATGGCTCTATCAAAGCGCACACATTGCTTCTGACCTTGACGACTATAAAACGTTTTATTTAAATATGCGTACATGGAAGTATTTAAGTACTATTTGATACTATTAAGACTTTTTTCGAGGCAAATGTTAAAAATGTGGAGGTTGAGACTTTGTTATGAAATCTGCATATTTTATCTTAAATTTAGCGGTTAAACTATTATTTCTAAAATCAGTATTCTTGTTATGTTCGGAAGTTATCTTAGTCTCAAATAGGAGCATTTTTTATGATTGAAATACCTCCCTATATGCTATTTTTGTGTGATATCATTCACAACCGCCATTTGTATTTCAAGGTCTAAACAGAATCAATGTGTACGCTTCGAAAGAGCCATATCCCGTCAAACAAATGTCCCTATCGTGTGCTATAGACACTTGAGAGTACAATGGCATTGTTGTTTTTTCTGGTTTCATATATTGTGTAACTTAAAATTATCCCATGCTGCTTCTTGCCACAAAGTCACTTTATTCAAGAAACTCCTGCATATACAGCTTGTAATTGAATATATTAAGATAGTTCATGTGATGACAAACTTTTGGATATTACATGACTTTATTTGTAACATATTTTGTTGTTTTCTGTTGTTTTAAAACTCAACATAATTTGCCTATTTATATGACCCTTTAAAATCTTTTGAGAGGTCAAACTGCTGAGGTCATACCGGAGCTGTATTTGCCCACACGATTTTATCACATGAATGGCACGTGCTTCAAACATCATGCCACCTCGTTTCGCGGAAAACAGGACAAACGTGTGAATAAACGCACGTACATTTCAAAGCTATGGTATCAGTAAGTATGTTTAGCAGGTGTCACATTTCAAATACAAGTTTGTGTATTGGTTTGAAATAAACACAAGCTTAACCAATGCTCCATACGATGTACAATAGAATACCTAAAATTCTTCTACCGATTTGTAGAGGTTAATATGTACGTCATCAACATGCTAATTTTAGAACATAGCAGTACTTCCAGAGATTACTGATCTATGTAATAATATTTTGACCGGATTCGACAAACAAACCTATTCACCATACCATTTACAAGCTGTAGATTGATATAAAATCATCCATTATGTAGGAAGACATTATATTTTCCGATACTATCGTAATAAGGTGTCGGGTTAGCTTTACTACGGCGTTTGTTTGTTTTAAAACGTTGTAGTAAGGATTACTATTAATATGAAACGTTTGATTCGTTATCACAGAAAGCAATGGCGTTATTGTATTCCTCTACACAAAAAGCTATTACGTTATTGTATTCCTCTACACAAAAAGCTATTACGTTATTGTATTCCTCTACACAAAAAGCTATTACGTTATTGTATTCCTCTACACAGAAAGCTATTACGTTATTGTATTCCTCTACACAGAAAGCTATTACGTTATTGTATTCCTCTACACAAAAAGCTATTACGTTATTGTATTCCTCTACACAAAAAGCTATGAAGTTATTGTATTCCTCTACACAGAAAGCTATGAAGTTATTGTATTCCTCTACACAGAAAGCTATGAAGTTATTGTATTCCTCTTCACAGAAAGCTATGACGCTTTGTATTCCTTGAAAAGAATGTTATGCCTTTATTGTAGTCCTCCACACAGAAAGCTATGACGTTATTGTATTGTAGTGACGCTTTGTATTTAATCATCACAAAAAGCGATAACGGTTAAAACAAACTAATAGAATTGAGAAAAAGCCAATGTTAATGTATAATTATGAAATTATATTTAGTTGTATGATTTATGTAGAATATTGGCAAACTATCCATCTCCAACAAATTCCTTCGGAGTTAAGGTGTTTATATAAAAAACAGCGATGTAACTCATTCTTTTATGTCAGAATTACGAGAAAAATAAGTTCCATAAATCATGCTCCTGGTGATGTTCTTATCGAAAGTTTCATTATTATTTTTGTTTTTCATTGAACAATAACAAGATTTAGGTAAAGGTTCATTTATGATAGTCATCATCCATTCGTTGTTCAAACTTAATGTAACTCCGTTGCTATTAGTGTGTTGTTTATGATAGACAGGGTAGAGGTGTTTCCACATGAAAGGTTACTTGTCTATCCTCAGGCCTGCCACATGCCTCCACGGAACCCTGGGCAGGCGCTGATGCACTGCGATATACTGCGCATTAAAGTTATAAAACTAAAAGGAAATAAAAGAAGTGATTCATTATCATTAACGGAACAGTTTTAGAACCGATCAATTATAACTGACGCTAGTTAGACCAGGTGCGGTAACCTAACTGTACTTACTTGCATATGTTCATAGCGTGTTATTTAACCTGATAAACGAACGTTAACCTTTATCAAACCACGCCCTAAAACTTCATACACCCTGAATATACTAATAGCAGCGTGTTGTGCGAAGATAGAGGGAGCAGGTACACACAGCTTGTAAGTCTCAATGATTCTCACCAGGAACACTCATTCTATATAATGCAGTTGACGAAGACATGGATGAACTGTTTGTTTAGCTTCTAAATCCCAACTCCACCCAAACATGCTTTAAATCTCACCTCCGCCCAAATATAACTGATAATGACAATTAAATCAAAGGATCAAGCAGCTTACAATCCAAAATTCGGCCTCTTAACAAGATATGTGCATGAAATTTTAAATAGCTGAATTGCAGAGCAAATACTACTGTTGCATTAAAAGTTGTCTATGATCAGTAGACAAAGCGACCTGGTGTGTTTTGTTATGTAGGCCGTATGGTTTATAGAAGGGTTTCGGACAACTTCACTTGAGTTACAACAATGATATGTAGCAATGCGTCATAGATAGGATCCATATTCTAGTTCGTGTCATTTGATAACCAGAATATCTCTGTGTTATGTTCACTCGCCGCCTTATCTAAATTCGCATTTGTCCTGTTTTCGCAGCCATTCGACATTCTAATTGGAGGCTACAGTGCCAAACAATATTGGTATACATGTACATAGTTAATCCTTATTATTTTGATTTTATTTGAGACGTAATATTGATATTAAATATTGTTCGGCTAGTGCTTACATTTGCTTTATTTATACTCTATTCATATCTATAAATTATAAAACATTGTTCTTTTAGCTCAAAAAAGAAGAAGTAAAAGGGTTACATGAAACCACTGGAAAATGATGACGTAAATATCATGACGACACAATTGTACTTGACGTCACGATATACTGGTAATTAGTGCAAAATTCCCTGTGATATTAGACTAGATTTAACGTTATTTTTTTGTAGAATGATGTTAAAAGAATACCATGAATATAAAGGTAATACATTTGATTCAACTATACTGTTGAAGCTTCCTGTTAATATGTATGACTAGGGGTGTATAACACCTCACGAAATATTTAGATACACCGGTCAAGGACTGGTCAATACTCAGAACGGTCCGTGAATAAGGTACCAAACTGCTCGCTGTGAATTGTTTACCATCTGGTAAACAGCCGATCGTACATGAGTATGTGTATAAAGTCCTGCCCAAGGTCACACTCCGCACATTTGAAATATTTTGCCCACAGATTTCGATCATGCTGATCTGCTGACGGCCAAGCCTGCTAAGGAAATACAAGGTCGCGGTGTTATGACATGATGACAAATCGAAAACTCTTCACTTCGCACAATACTGTATTTATTGTTTATTATTGTGCCGTTACAATTAACTATTATTATTAGTAATAAGATAAGAATTCAAGAGGTTTTACGCATCTGACCTTTCTGCTTCTACATTAGTTTAGAAATTTAGGATTACCACCTTTTGGCCCCTAGCATTACTGAAGAGTCCTTGGAGGACGAAATAGCTGTATAATGCAGTTTAATTCATTTTTTCGGCATACTGTGTCTATTATTCTGGGACTCGTCGGTGATGCTAGGGGCCAAAAGGTGGGAATCCAAAATTTCCTAAGTTAATGTAGAAGCAGAAGAGTATTATGCTATTCTATTCTGTTACCTCTACTATGTGTTGTGCCCTTCTCTGTTTTAAAACCCTATGGAAAGTTTTCTTGCTATGGGAGCCCGATGCCTCTTGGGTTCGTCATTTTGTTTTGACCGATTTACATATATCATGTTCATATCGTACAGACCAATAAAAGTACACGAAGGAGAAAATAACGTACATCAGTTGTATTTCAAGACTGATAATGTTGGTGCAACGATCTCACTTCAACTTTCTCTCTCCTTCATTCCCTTTGTGTTGATGGCCTTAGCATAACCAGCTCGGAACGCTACAGATACTACACATGCAGGGAAAGCATGCATCTGCAATGATAAAGCTAAAGACAAAGGTTCCACTAGGTCTCCCATCTGTTTTCCATGACATAAAAAGTGTGTCAAACTGATAGTCGGTGTTAAGCACATAGATATACTTTAACGATGTTCTCAATTTGAGGACTTGACGTTTACTTGTATGCGACAATAATTTACATGGGGGGGGGGGGGTGTCGGCGAGGAAGCAGAAAAAAACAGACCATTTCTCTTGCGGAACACCTGGTCTTGTTCTCTTGAAATTTTCATGGTTCTTCGCGTAAACATTTTCCTTGTTTATATCTTGGCCTTAATTTAATCGGTTTCGAGTTCGGATAATGGTTTCGATTGCGTTTCGGTATTCCCTAACTTTATAACGAGCTCCTGTTGGCATGTATTCTATACGACAGTAGTTTATGTAGGTCAAAGAGATGTATCTCTTTGTTTGTAAATTGGTAGGTCAACATTATGATTTGTGGTTTTCAGTTGAATTGTTATGTCACAATTAGAAACATGACCTCGGCAGTCGGTCTATATTCAGAAAGAACAATAATACATTTATATACATTATGTAAATACCAACCTCCTATATATAACTGTATGTCCTTGTGTGGATGTCCGTTAGGTTGTCGCAGTATCCTTCAGCATATAAAAAATTGTAATTTTATAAACAAAATACTGTATGCGGACTAAATCTATTTTAGGTTGAACTGAATCAGAATGTGTACACAATGTACATTCGCTTTGTTTTTGTTTTTATTCATTTATTCATTGCATTTATTTTTTCATCTCACGTAGAACGTAAAATGTGCCGTTAATTAAGAAAAGACTTAAGCCCTTACTTCCGTATAATTATGAAAGAATAATAAGTTTAAAGAGAAAATAATAGCCACACGGCACTACTGTATAGAGTCAGTAGAGGTGTGATATAATGTATATTGCCGTGTATTACACTGTGCATTGTGAACTATCTTACAGCTAAGAATAAGTAAGTATACTGCTCATTTTTATAAATTTTCTCCTGTATCAGATTCCTGTGAAACATGGTTGTTAAGTTACATGGTGCAATTAAAGCTCGTGTTTCAGGAACTTAAATATAATTATCACGATTGAAAATTTGCATGATATATTCAGTTGTACAAAGTCCATACCTGTAGTTGCTTCAGTAGCAAAACAAGCACATACTGTTATTAACTTATCATGATCTGTCTTCTTTTTTTTTATTTTGAAGCTACATTCTGTGAGTCATGTATTGGATCATGAGAAGTATTATGATTCTTACATACAAGATATCACTCTTAGGTGACAGGATGGTACGGACAAGCACATGCAGTACTACAGCATCTCAGCCAATGTTAAAAACCATGTCGCTTTTTAGGCGCCAATGTTTTTAAATTTTGATAAAATAAAATGCACTTTTCCATTTACAAAAGTTATGTTCCCATGATTATTCCACAAAAATTGCCATTTGAATATATTTTGATGATTTGAAACATACATATTTTTTTTATTTCTTCATCAATAGTCATTAAGACATAATATATTAGTATATGGTTATCGAAAGATAAATGCAATTTATGTTGCAATTAAACATTACAAAAATATAATATTAAAGGACTAAATGTAATATATTATGACTTATTTATGCATGTAAGTTTAAAAAACCCAGAAATTAAGACTTAGCATTGAGGTTTTAATACATGTTTCTCTTTTATGGGTAATATATGATCGATATAAGACGTCCATCGACCATTCTGTAACAAACCATCACTTGATATCATAGTATATAACAGTATGCTACTAAACCTACTTGAAGCATAAATAGATACGAGCTTATGCTACTACACCAATGCATAACTATGTTATATGACGTATTCATGCAGACTCCAATATGAATTATTATAACTATTTATTTGCATAACTACCATTATTAATCAATTATGGACCTTTGCTGAGGTCAATATGGTGACCAGGTTGGTATAACACCATATTGACTGAATTAGAGGTCCTTAATTTTTGTATTAGATGTAAAACTTGTTAGCAAAAGACTTAAATTGAATTATATCTGTCTTGATGAAGAATGAAATACAGTTGCATGCGTGGGTACTATAACGTCACAATGATTATGACGACACAAATGCGATATTGACTCTGTGTTTCTAAAAATAGAAACATCAGGTCGATATAACAAAATATGGACCTCCGTGTGACCATATTTTAGACAATGAGAATTGAGGAACGTCAGACCACACCTAATATATAATAATATGAGATCAATTTTACTGCACAAATACTTTCAATTGCAATCTAATGTTTCAATGCTAATATCATAACATGTGCTATATCATTTAGAAATACCAACATTAGGAGTTATATAACGTTACCACATTCGTATCTCTTGTAACACGTGTAATATCGTATGTTGGGTTACCCTTTAACGGACAACCTGTGTATCATATTGATCATTTGCATCAACTTATGGTGTTCACATGTTGCAGGTGCTTTGTTATCTAAAGCTTGCCCTAAATATCGAGGTTTTTGTGACAGATATTTAGCTTTAATTTTACTTCTATGTAAACACTATGCTGTCTATAAACAACGTGAACTTGCTAACCAAGTCGATCGTATATACTGAACTTGAAACTAAGAACACAACCACCTCTTCTGCATCAGCTGATACTTCGATCTTTACTTCTAAGAGCAATATGGTCAACTTACTAATGGCTTATTCATTAAACATGACGACTGCGATTTTCCTATCGTGAATTTTCCCTTTTTTGACAATAAAATCTCTGTGTCTTAATCTTATGGATGCTTCAATGTCGAAGTTAATTCGATATTTTAGGGCTTGCTCTAAATATCGAGCTTGTCGTGATAGATGTCGGCTGCTAATGAACAGGGAGGGATTTAAGAGTTGCAGATTGATGAAGAACATGGGCAAATTTTCTTTTCGCCGTCTTGGTCTCATTGAATTTTTTTTATCAAAGTATGCTATGAAAATGCAGTTTTTGAATATGCTCATTAATAAAAATAATATGTTCTTTTTCAGATCTCGGATTCGAGGACGTGACATTTACCTCAATTTGACCTAGATTTACATGGCGTGTGTTGTCGATGAAGCAGGAGAGACCCTTACACTTCAAGGAAACCTGGTCTCATTCAATTGTTCTTTTTGAAGTGTCTCCTTATAAATCTTACAGAACTACACGTGCTCTGCAAATTTATTTAATTCTATCAAACATATTTAAACGATATATGTATACCCTAAAATCTCGATTTGATAAAGGCTAGCATTTAAAATAAGAATTGGATTCCATGTTGAAATACGTTCACACATAAGGTTTAAACAATCACCTGCTTCACTTATACAATGTGTTTTTCGGACACTTCCGTGCGTCTATAAATATCTTAACACATCACCCGATGATCACGTCACAGACCTTGCTCCGTAACAGGTGATATCTGTTTGACCCATATCTCTGTAATTGTGTTTTAGATTATTCTTTTCTCTTATCTAAGTATTTTTCCCTTGTACTTTTACGAGGGTATCCATGAATGTTTTCCTTTGTGCCTATTTTGCCTCTAGTTAAATCGATTTTGAGTTTCGATTATGGTTTCGTGGACGCTTTGGTATTCTCTGGTTTTTTTTTTGAAAAGTGAATCATCAGGTCAATTTTCCTTTTAATTTAAAAATGCCTTACATAATAACATTCGTTTTGCATTCACGTACCTACCTTCTTGATATAATATGTTATATCGCTTTACCAACCTACCTTTGTATTTATTTTTTGTATATAACATACATTTCCTCATACTATTTTTAATGTTATATTACCCAATCTACCCTCATTATATGTTTTATATCGTGTAATATTATAATATTTTTGTATGATGTCACTGTGTCTCTCCTCACAACATTGGTTATAATCAGCTACAATATCCTTCAGTCAATAAGCCTGTTGTGCTACCCTAATTTAAAATTGTAGGTTTCTCTCTCTGCTGCTTTCTCTTTCTCTTATCCCATTAAACCTGAACGAAATAGCTTCATTGCTATGTAATTGGTCTTGTGGTATGAATGAACGAATTTTATATGGAAAACATACGTGGCGAAGCTGTTATAGCTATCTTGCGTCCAATTCCTTTGAATTTGCCTTTCGCTGTGTATCAAAGTTGTTTAGGCTGACATTCCAGTCAGTGGTGTTACACCCGCTGCATCAAGACAATTTATGTTTTTTTTGTATTTAATCTGAATAGATTTCAGTACGTACGTCGCATGTACCTTTATATACACTTTCGTATAACACGATTTGAAATTATACTGTACTCATTTTATTTTCTAAATTCAAGATTTAAAGTGGATCTACGAACCTGATCCTCAATGTTTTACAGTTGTTAAGAGCATTTCTATTTCAAACTATTTCGCCTTTAGTATTACAGACGAGTCCTAGAAAGACAAAACAGCCGTATGCTGCAGTATAGCTCATTGTTTTCGGCATACTGTATCTCTTACTAAGTTTAAAAGGTGCAGTATATGTATGTGTGTTAGGTTCATCATTAGTCATACACATCAATATTTAGAGCTTTTGCAGTGTGCAGTATTTATAGATATTTTAAACAAAAAATAAAATAAGAATAACATCTACAATCATTGCAATATCTTTTATACAGTAACGATACATTAAGACATACCACAAATACAGCTGCACACAAGACGATACACATTCAATGTTTTTGTTTATATACAGGTTACTGTGTATGTACCCCATAGATACACACTCCTATAGTGAACATACAGAGTGTTTATCATCCCGATATCGCTGTGGTAGACTTTTCACTGGTCAGCTTTGTCTATTTAAAGGTTCCTTAGAATATACACAAATCTATCGGCCTTGACTAGCCGGCTTACCAATATATATGTTAATGAACAATGACCGGCTTTTGGTATGCCCCGGAGGAGCAGGTGTCCGATATATATGGAAATGTATATATTACCTTTATCTACGTCACCTGTAACTGACTGACATTTCTCCTGGAACGCGTGCGACCTTATAGACATATGAGTAAACTATCCACGTGGTTAACCGCATAAATATGTAAATGAGACATACATATATTAAATCAAACAATGAAATCTCGTCTGTGAATGAACGTATACTGCTCGCGGATTGGCTAGTATGTGGGTGAAGCGGTACGCGTTTCTCGACGACGACCTACTTTCGGCAAGTAGTAATATAAAAAGAGCGATCAGCTGGCGATCAGCTGTCAGACGGAGACCGGCGCTACAGAAGCTAACCACAGCCGGAGTAACATCTGAACATCAACTTTTGACTCAATTCTAAAAGTCTTTTAAAATTTACAACATGGATTCACCTTGTTTTAATAGTGAAATGCTGAAATCAGACCAGTCAGCAAATGTCATTGTCGAAATCATCGCCGGCGCAACACGTTACAAGGTATGTTTACATCAGATAGAGTACTTTACTTGATAAACTACAGTATTTACATTCAAATCAAACAATCTTTAAGACATTTAGGCTAGGTCTTCATATCATTATTTAAATGCAAATAGTATGCAATTGTCATTAAAATAAAGTAACACTGATATGTCAATGGTCGTTTTATTGATAAACATTGACAATTAAGCAGAAATATAGAATGGAAAAGCATTTTATTTACGTTTATTATTCCGTAATAGTAGTCCAGAGCTTTACTGAATCAAGCTGAAATATAAATATTTAATCATGTTTTTAATTTTATAATGAGCATGTAGAAATGCACGTTTGATTTTTGCTTCACGTGCAAATATTCAAGATGATAAAATATCCACGTTATTAGTGCAATACCACTGTCAATGGACTACTGAAGCATACTCATATGTTAAACAACAGAAGTATTTATGTATCGAAAACTCTGGTTACGTTGTGTCAAAGATATCGATCTATAAAACATTTGTTATACATTGATACACACGCCACTACTGTCTACACTATATAGATTGTTTACATAGAAATATGTTTACTGTGTTAGTCAGAGATAGTTTACATAGAAATATTTATATTGTGTTAGTCAGAGATTTACATAGAAATATTTATACTGTGCTAGTCAGAGATAGTTTACATAGAGATAATTATACTTTGCTAGTCAGAGATTGTTTACATAAAAATATTTATAATATGCTAGTCAGAGATAGTTTACATAGAAATATTTATAATGTACTTGTCAGAGATTTACATAGAAATATTTTAACTGTGCTAGTCAGAGATTGTTTACATAGAAATATTTATACTGTGCTAGTCATATATTGTTTACATAGAACTATTTATAATGTGCTGTACATTGCGCGTAAATATAGACAGATTGTGATAGCTATGCGTACATTTTTATCATTCGACAATCATCAAGTACATTTGTGATCCAGCCTCTATGTTTTAAGAGTACACCATACGATAATTGAGATCTAATTGATAACCACTGTTGTAACGACATTGTAAGACTTTTTTTTTTGCTTGGATGTGACCGAGATATAAAAGACGCTTACTCTTCTGGTTCACTTGGTCTTATTCTCTCGTACTTTTTAAGGGTCTCGGTGTGAATCTTCAATTTGTTCATATCTTGTTGACGTTTCGGTATTATCTAATATTTTATATATTTGTTTACCTACCCTACAGATTATGCAGCACTGTATCGAAGCGGGGGTGTTTGACAACCTGGAATCTCATGGCGAACCCTGCACTGCCGAGATGTTTGCTAAGAAGCATAATTATGAGCCAAAAATCACCGCAAAACTCCTGGACACATTGGTTAGCTTCACCCTCCTGGAAAAGAACACGAACAACAAAGGTAGGGGGAGTTTAATTGCATTGTTGTTTTATTGTTTTATAGAAGATAACAGCTAGCAGACTGACATTCTGATAAAATATGCTTTAATGAGCTGCTAAGTATTGGATATGAAATATTCTCCATCTTCAAGGTTCTTATTGATAATTATGATTTGCTTAACAAATGAATATGTCAATACATGACTACGGAACTGTAGTTCAATATATTTATATCATTGTATTTATTATATTGCTTAACAACGGCAATTGTCAATTCACGTCTGCTTTTTAAATGATAACTATCTTCCCTGTAAGTCAGATCATAGCCTTCCTTAAGAAATGCAGTTGTATAAAGAGCATGTTTATGTTTAGATTTTAAAACTTGTTGAGATATCACCGACATGTTTATTTTCACCACATATCTAGCTATTTGATATACCACACATGATCGACCACACTGGTTTGGTAACTTAATTTTGAGAAAAACTAAACGTTGATAAACCGGAACATTCCTTTATGGTAACTTATTTACATAGTAATGTGAATTTTGTTAACGTCAAAACCGCCAATAAAAAAAAAACAGATTTTTTTTTCATGTTTCCCGCTATGTCTGTTTAAAAACAAAAGAAAATACCATGAAATATGCATTACTATTATCAAAATGTAAGGCACCACAAAAGGAAAAGTATCTATTGGAAGGAAAAGAGATTTTCCATGAATATTTCCTCCTTATTCCGTCATGAAAATACTAAATAACTTAACAAGTCTTGTCAATCAAGAGTAGGTTTGGCTTTAAATCAACAAGATATATGTTTACGGTTAAAACAGGTTTTATGGAATGCATCAAAACACATTACATTATATTATCATACAGGTATTTTGATGTGTTTATAAGTATCATATTAATGCCGCAGATAAAATATATTTATTTTGTGTTCTGAAATATGCCATTATTCGTTTTGTAACACTGACGTAGCAGATTCGTTTAGACTATGTATACCAGTATAAGCCATCAGTGAGTGCATAATATGTTAATGAAAATCTGCAGGACGTCCACAGTCGAATGCTTTTCTGAATGGCCTATTTCATCTTGATTTCATGTTGTGTTTTAATGCGTGTCGTAAACATTTTATTAACACACATAAAATGCCTTGGAGGTAAACCTCCCGTCACAATATCATTTCCATCATAATGGACTGGGACTACGTATAAACATTACGCATGGCTGACACAAAAACGGGTTTGACATAGCTATATATCTCTGTAAACAAGGTCAGATGGAGGATTCTTGCACTTTTCACATTTCCAGCCGCCGTCGACCTTCATCGTCAGCTGTGGTTAGGTCATAGATATCGTGTGTCGGCCTTATAAAACTGATATCTGGTCTATTGAGGGGGAATGTTAAACAGTAGGTGGCATTGTCGGCGTATAATGAAGCCATATTATTGATAATCATATAAAAGTAATATGTTTGACCTTTTTAGTAGATACGTAAATCAATGCAATAATTCTCAAGAATTGACGTATAGAATAAGAACATATTTAACAGTAAAGTATTCCAACGAACGTGTATTCCCCCGGCCCCTTCCCCCTAGTGATATACAACACTATTAACAGAATGTGGGGGTCATATGATATAAATACACTGTACATATTAATATCAAACAAAACAAAATAAAAAATACATCAAGTATTATGTCCGCCTTTCATTGCAAACAATTCAATGCACTTCACTTTCAGAGGTTAGGTGTTACAATGATAAGTAAAAAGGGAGATAAAAAAAAACCTCTTAATATTTTACATATCGCTTTCATTCAATATTATTAACAAGTATATAAAAAAAAACTCTCTGTATGAACTTCTTACAAGTTGTATTACACACATCAAACACGATGTGATGGTAATACGTACGTGTCATACGTCTGTTAGTACAGACAAACTCGAAAAACACATCGCGACCCGAATTTTTGAACTAATTTGACCGGATGACTGTAAGAATGTTACAAGGTTTAGCTACATTGTAGGCTTCTCGGTACATGTTTCAAGCTCAGTCTGTGTCCACATTAGACTGCTCCCACATCTTAAATGAAACCAATAGCGATACAGCCCGCGAAGTCCTTTACGTGAGGTATTCGTCTACAAAATGACAGGTCAAATACAAGGTCTGGAACCAGAGATCTCGGTCAATGCGAGATTTGGATCGAACCAGGCACCTCTGAAATTCGGTCAACGCTTTAATCAGTGTGGCCACCTGGCCCCAGCCATTGCTTTCTTTCAAAAATTAATGAAAAAAATCAAGATTATCTTATAGCTGTTCTTAGTTAAAAATGTGTCGGGGTAGATCAAAGAGATTCGTTTATCTTGTTCTATACGTGTCTACGTGGATATTATTATAATTTGAACTTACCACAGCTTCTAGCTTAAGAACCATTGAACATGATCACTGGCAGCCACCCAGCCGAGTCTTACTAAATATAATTTCGAGGCAGTTTGTACATTGTTACAGCTTGCACCATTTCGGTAACGAGGTACAAGACTGTTAAATGTAACATTCCTGTGATAACGGTACAGAATTAGTATTGGCACGGAGTGAATTCTGTTAACCCTGGCCCGAACGACACCAAGTGATTAAAGGTTTCAGGTAGATAGCCAAGTTCTGTACTTCCTAGTAGATATAATTAAATGATTCAGGAACGTTTTATTCAGCTTGTTGATATTAATAGAATAGAAGATATATAACACAACCAATAAGATATATGACGTTCCAAACACTAAACCGGCATATTCATCACTAAATAATACAATGCGAATTGCCTTTAGTCTGATGATGGTGACAGTATAAACAATAGGATCAGATGCATTATTGGTAAAATACATTTACCAATCAATGCTAATTAACAGATTAGTTTATAAGGATGTAAGGAAGTTCAAATGACTCCAACTTTAGGCCTTTTGGTTTTCAGCTGATATATGTCATAATGTTGCTAGTCAGTGTAATGTAAACTGATATGAAAAAAAATACTTTGTTTTCGGACAGTTTCGTAATTATATATTTGAATACACAAGCCCTTTATTATCTGATTAGATGAAGCGGCAACTAAATATGTGTGTATTTACATTGTTACAAATCATAGGTATTTATACGATAGCATTTGGAAGTCAGTTTAATACTTAACCAAATATCAATCCTGCACGCGTGAAACATGTGGTAATAAAGTAATTTGACCTAGGTTTATATCGTAAGGTGATAGTTATACCTGGATCGATACACGGATGCACATGTGTAACACATG
This sequence comes from Mimachlamys varia, assembly GCA_947623455.1. Taxonomy (NCBI): domain Eukaryota; kingdom Metazoa; phylum Mollusca; class Bivalvia; order Pectinida; family Pectinidae; genus Mimachlamys; species Mimachlamys varia. The sequence goes on from OX392535.1 coordinate 10,917,888, forward strand.
TGAAGAAATGACCCAGACTTACTGTGATAAAAATACGAGACCATTGTCTGCAGGTCGTTCCACCTTTGTAGGGGTAGACCTGACCCAGACGACGGGGGATCATACTATTAACACGAACACTATATCAATGATAGTTAAATACATCCACACCGAAATCACGTTCTGTCCAGGCGTGCGGTATGTTATCTTTGTTAGGATCAACATTAAAAACGTACCTGTCAACGGCATGTCCAGCAACTAGTACTATTTACACTAAATTGCCATACCAATACGTCTAGTGGTGCAGATCTCGGCCTTAAATGGATAGATTATTTTCGAAAGAACATATACCAACACAACCCCCCCAAAAAAACAAGTGTAAACACATACATAGGCCAGTATAACTATTCCCTGGCAATTGGCAATGCTTTGTATTTAAGATTATAAGGGTCTGTAACAGAATGATACTTAGTTTTAAAGCTTCGCTTTAAAATTGTGAAGCATATTATTTCTCCGTCGAATAAGTGGCTTTCAAAGATGTTACCATACTTCGTTTCCAATTCATTGTATAATCTCATGTATAAAAATACATTTTTGTTTTTACATTCCAGGTCAATCTGTGTATAAGAATTCTCTTGGGACGTCAAAGTACCTGACACGTTCACGTCAGCCGACAATGATAGGACTTTCCATGATGGAGAGTAGCTTCATTTTACCCATGCTTGACAAGTTTCCGATTCTTCTTAAAGCAGGTAAGATTTATATAGCTACTGTACCATCGGAAAAATCACGATTGAAATACTGTGAATTAGTGATTTGGTGCTTTAGAAAATTAAGCGTCTCCTGCTTTAGTGACGTCACTTAAGATGTAAAGCTCAAATATCTTAGCTTACCTATTTGTTGTTATTGAGAATGATGCTACAGTTGTCGCTTTGGAAACGTGATATTTACTTGGATATGACCTAAATTTACACGATGGGTGCCGCCGACGAAGGGGGGGGGGGATTACTCTTTCGGAACACCTGGTCTTATTCTCTTTTTCTTTTCCAAGCATATCCGTATAAAATTTCCTTTGTTTATACGGATTATTGTTTTGTTGACGTTTTGGTAACCTCTTTAAGATTTTATAGTAGAATAGTGGCATTATCAACAAGACAATCTAATAAGCATATACCTTATTTTCATATATTGCACATATTGTCGTTCACACACTTGCATAAATACTTTCGAGGCAGGTAAAGACAAAGAACAAGACATATTCAAACACCCATTTCGAAAGCATTTAATATTTTATATTGTCTTTCGTCATCAGGACAGCCCCACCTTGACATGAACAAGAACAACGTGGAAACCCACAATGGTAACTTACCGCCGGAAATGTCTAAAGCCCCATCAAAAAGCAACAATAAGCCGGGCAACACGAAGCCACAAATGTCCGACAAGTCTCCTGGTAACCTTCCTAAACTGAACAACATGATGCCGAACCCCTCCATGAAACCGAATATGCCTGCGATGCCTGATATGATGTCCAAAATGCCACCAGGGATGATACCTTCAGGAATGGATATGAAAAACAAGCCGCTGATGGATAATACTGCCATGGCAGGCATGATGCACGTGAAGATGATGAGCGCGTATGACGGATTTTCCGGGCCGTGCTCGAGCGTCCTTGCACGAGCGTTTGATTTGAGTACACACAGAGAGGCAGTGGACCTCGGAGGTTGGTATATTTCATCATTTACCACTCAATCGAGTTAGCATCAATGCAATGCTATTATTACGCTTTCATTTTCGTTGGTTTTCAACCATGTATTTATTAAGTTATCTGTGAACTAAGGGAAACAGACGCAATAGAACATTATTATAATGATATTCTCGTAAAATAGAGAGAAAGTGTAACGACAGAAGGAAATTACAATAAACTTCTGAAATAAAAGGGACAGAAAAATATTCTGGTGAAGTTAATAAAAGGTCGTCTAATCAGGTGACACGAAGGAGAGACTAAATATTATTGTAAATACAGAGCAGGTCAGATACTATGCCTATGTTATCACATCAATCAAAGGAATGTGGCGGCCACAATACCTCAGCCAGAAGGCTCGTGGGTAGCCTCAATAGGGTGACCTAGTGATAGGACGAATTTCAAAATATTATGAATTCAAAACTGGAAAACATAGCCACTCGTGATAGGCGTGATATTACATACAATACCAATCTAGGTGATCCACTGAAAACATCGGTCATAATGACAGTGTTTTCAGGTAAAATTAGCAATCAGCTCACAGTATTGACGTCAGAAGGCGAACATAAGATGTCTGGAGATTAAGAATGACAAAGCCAGGTGATAAAACACGTGTTAACCTGACACTGAAGTTACATACCTGTATTGTTTGTTGTGTTTAACTCGGTAGTATATACACCTAGGGGTATGCTGGAGTATGTACCTATAGCCAATAACAAAAGGTATGTTTACCCTCACACGACAGGGTTAAAATGTTTGCATGCTTTATTGGCAGCTGTCTAATAAAATATCATTTTTAGTTTGAGAAAAATTCGGACATTTTTTTATGCAAATGCACAATTTACAATAAGGGTTATGAATCATATAAGTGTATTTCCCTTTTCTGCCTTTTTATAATGATACTATTCATTTCTACGAACTCATTCAGTATTTCAGTTTTGTCTGCATTGTTTTCCAGTTTCACTTTGGAATTATTTTAGTATCAATCAAGCTTGGTCAGATTCAAAACAATTATTGATCTTATTTTCTTTATTTTAGGCGGGTCAGGACAGATCTCGTTTGAGTTATCGCGAGAGTATCCTAATATGGAAATAACTGTGTTCGATCTCCCACAAGTCTCACAAATGGCAGAAAAATTACAGCCGGCCAGTACAAAAGACAGGGTTTCCTTTAAATCGGGTACGTTATGAATACATGTCGAATAACGCCTGACAGGTATAGTTAACTTAAGTATGTTGCACTTAGCTTTTAACCATTATAAAGTGTATTTATTATGTATATTGATGCTGCACTTTTCAGAGTAAATAATTTTTGGCATTTCAATTCATTATTTATTCTAAATCGAACAAAATAAAAGGAAGAGTTTGTATTCGAAGGATGAAGCATGAAGCTGTGTAGGAAATACGATGTTTTCTCGTCATCATTGTTGTTATTATCTTCATTTTGTATACAATTCAACTAAAAAAAATCAGAAATGAATAATGATTCGTAATAAGAAAGTTTCTATAACGATCTTTGTTTGATTTCAGGAAATTTTCTAGAAGACGACATCCCGTCCGGGGACCTGTTCATCCTAAGCCACATCATCCATATGTGGAACTCGCAATCACTCGACCAAATACTCACCAAAGTGTATGCCAGCCTGCCGGCAGGTTAGACGAATACTCTATTGTATCAATTCCAAGCAAACTCTAAGCAAATGGCATTTCCTTTGTATTTTATATTGAATTAAGTTATGCATCTGCGACAGTCGATGCACAAGTCTATAATATCTCTTGGAAACAACGAAAATGGCCGATTATCGCCTACTAAATTAGGTCACACAGATAGAGCTATTCGTATATTAATCAGGTCTGCCCTGTATGTTGTTTTTGTTTTCAATTATACTCATTTCTTGCTTTATGATTTGTTTCAGGTGGCAGTATGCTTGTTCTCGAGAAAGTCCTTAATGAACAAAGAGATGGACCAGAACTGGCTATCACAAATGACCTTCTTATGACTCTCATGTCCAAGGGCCAGGAACGAACTTCCACGGAATACCAGAATCTGTTTTCTAAATACGGTTTCATCAATTTCCAAGTGAGGACTTTGGAAGGAACAAACTATTTTGATGCAATGCTCGTGAAGAAACCATTTTAGACAATTATTGATGATCTCAATCCAATAGCTTTCATTCGATGCGAATAAGGACTAGTTTTGCCAGGATCTCATATATTGCAGATTACTTCATTGGAATAACAGATGACGATGCAACCGTGTATTGACAATATATGTGAAGCGATTTTCAAAATCTGTGCAATTTAACTTTCAGGACAATTTGTTAATAGAATAACAAAAACGTTGGTATCTTATATATTTTGTTGATTGGAAGGGTATCCGTCTCGAATACATCTGGATGATGTGCAATTTTGAATAATAATTGCAGAATGCAAACAAGAATGAATAACAAGAAGCGACCCTTCAACATCATTCAACGTAATGTGGCATGTTAATCTATTACTCAGAAGGGCTCATTGTTTTGATGGTGTATTAAACATTCTCCAAATTAAATATTTATAATCAGGTTTCTAAGCCAAGCGTAAATGACCAAAATGGGTTTACTATTAGAGTGGTAATCATTCAACAGCATGCACGCCTTTCTCCTGAGAATCGGACCAGTTCTAAACATGTTCAAATTGTTGTTTCATTGTGTCATTTACTAACGCTATTTATCAAATATAGAAATGAATCATTTTCAAACTATGTTAGGATTTAACTTCCTAAGGCGCACATATGTTTTCTTTAGGATGAAATCAAATTGTGTAAGCTTCATGCAAAGAATAGATGAAACAGTGTTATTATGCTGAGACAAGGTGTGTACAATATAAATGTATTCTACAAATGAGTTTAACATCAATTAACAACTAATTAAAAGCAACACATTTGTTTTTTTAATACATATTTTTATATTTGTATCATTTAACAGCTATACAATATAAATAAAACTTGACAATTAACGATGACTTAGGAATCATGCCTAGTAGACATTTCTGCATCCTTGTTTTTATTGTTTATAATCATAGTAAGATCGCAAACCATTTGGTGCCAGACATTTTCCGCCTTTCGTTTTACATGTTTATCTGTAACGTCTTTTTATGTGATATTTTTGTTATGTTTATGCATAATGTTCCCCCAAATCATATATCTAAAACGAATACAAACGTATATATTAAATATATCTATATTAAAGAAATGAACAATATAAAACAAAGCTATAGCAAGATTAATACAATTGGGCATTGTTTGACTATTAACTTTTTCATTTTTCTCTCCATATGGATTATTCTGTTGTCTACGCAAGAAGTAGAATTGTTGTTTAAAGTTGTACCCACTTACTCCTGAAAGTAATATAAAGATGTGTAAATAGCTTAATGCAACTCTAACATAGTTTTTAGACCTCTGTATCGATCGATGTCCCAGACTGCTTTCTTTCCATTTTACCTATTTAATCGTGCGCAAATATATTTCAAAGGAACTAAGGGAATTCACGATTATCTCACTCAAAGTACTCTTTTGTAAATTCACTTTCAAACATAAAACAAAGAAATTGACGCTGTCAGTGACAATTAAATCGAATGTTACGTCACGAGAATAACATGTATGGTATGTACAACTATTTTGATACAATGTCTATATATCCGATATATTGCAAGGTCCTAATCAGATGGAACCCTTTGAAATTCTGTGAATAAGAGATACTCTATTTTCTACCTCATTGGATACTTTCTTATAAAACTAAATTTTGAATTATCGAAATCCCAGGGATTATATTTATATACCAATGCTTTACCGTTAAATGACTAAACATTTTACCTCTCATTAAAACTCGAATATCTGACCAATCGACTGTGTTTTGCTTCATGTTGTCTTTGTTAGTATGAATTCAATTTGATAAACATTGTTTTTTTAAGGAATTTCCTCAAGTTAATTTTTAAATAAGTTTTGATATTATTACGACTCAGAAAAAGATAAATATTACACAGAGTTCTTTGGTATAATGCTTGTGGATCTTACGAGTTCTTGTTATAGTTTGAGGAAATAATACATTTTTTTGAAAATACAGAATTTATATTTACTAAATATGTAACTGAAGACGTGTGGGGTTACAGGGATCAACCATACCTTCGTCAGAAGAAACAACAGTCCTAGTTCTTGTATAACAAATGTTTTCAAATTAATGGAAACAGAAGATTGATCATTCAGACAGTTTAATGTCAGATTCTTTCATTACTAACTTTGTACTTTTGTTATCATTATTATTTTCTTTCTATTATTTATACTTTGAAGACGTTTTTCTCTACAAATACAATAAAAAGGTTACAAAGTGTGTCAAACTTATTGTTGTTATTTCAAACTCACGCTTGCTATCAGTGTGTTGCAATAGTTGGTTAAATATATCATAAAAAGCAGGGAGTACAGACGCGTCAACAAATCCATAATCAGAACTCAAAATCGATAAACTGGAGGCAAATATGAACAAAGGGAAGATTTAGACACTTAAGAACAAAAGAATGAGACCATGTGTTCCGTAAGAGTAAGCGTCTTCGGCTTCATCGACGATACCCGCCATGTAAATTTAGGTCACATCCAAGTAAATGTCACGTTCTCAATGTGAGAACTGAGGCATCATTGACGATCACATATGGAGATACCAATGAGCATATTTAAAAACGTCGATATTCATATTATGAAAGGATACAAAATATCTGATCACCTAATGGCGATCATAGGTCTTGTTCATAGTCTTCATCAACCTACATCTCTCGAATCCCTGTGTTGTTAGTTTGTTGATAAATGAAGAACTAAAAGGTTTCGTGAGTTTGTAATGTAAATAAACAATGACGATTGCTGAATCAGGGGATATAGTTGTTTACTTATTTGACTTTCAAATAGTAAACGTACATATTGAAATGAGAAGGTTAATGTCCCCTGGTGGTTCAAATAACACTCGAAGGACACAATGACCCAAATGTGTGATGTTGTTTTACTGACAAGCGTGGCGTGGTAAACACTCCCGCTCGGAGGCTTAGTCTGTTTTGATATTATAAAATGTATGTTATGCTCTTAAACACACGATAAAAAACACCGAAAGACGTCAAGCGTAACGATATACGGTTGTTTACTTGAGGTCCTTATATAATATTACATAATAAATATGCACGGCTGTTCCTGCAAAGAAAATGCACTTGTGCTAGCTTTCATTCGACAATGGGACCACATTCCCATACCATTACGCCAATCATGAGATACTTCGAAAACTGCTTCTATAGTGAAGTAAGGCTGTCGGCAGTAAACAAGTGCTCTAACTAGGCCAGCCTCGCGACATAGCTGAATCACAAGGTCGTCAAACAAGTCTTGTAATGCATTCTCAGCTGTTTACTGCGGATCAGTTGAGTATGTGTGTTTTCCCCCCATCGTTCCTCCCACACTGCTTACGTAAGTTACATCTGTAGGTATAGAAGTCGACAGGTGACCGCACCTACAGGCATGTCAATAGCTCCTCTCCATGAAAACTGCCAGCCGTATTAAGTTATGTTGTATGCATTTTAATGTTACACTAAGAAGATTATATCTCTATTTATTAACTATATCTGAGCCACTAATTTGCATGCAGTCTCTTGTATGTGTCAATGTGTAAGGAATGTAAAGCGTGTTTTTATAACTCAAATTGTTATTATATCGATTTTTCTAACATTCTTTAATTTGCTTAATACCTACATTATGCAACACAGCACACAATTCAAATTTTAGTCATATTTCGTTGTATATTCAATTTTCCATCCTTTAGTACCTAAATGTCAATAAAAAAACGTTCATTGATCTTGTAAACACCTGCGGAATACGTGTCACGTAGTTGATTAACGTCATGATTTCATTAATGAGATTACGTCATAGACTCATGGATACCGACACAAAGGATGTTTGGAAGGGAGCAACGTTCACGTGTATAACATTTAAGTCTGTTTGATTTTACTGTCAATTCAACATGAATATTAAACATTCCAAATTTAAAGGAAGTAACAGTTGACAAATCTATTTCGTAATTTTGATAAACCTCGTATCTATGTGACTAGGCCTATATAACACATTTGACTGATCGTGATAATTGCAAACAGAATTAAATAGCAAAGGCTAAAAAGACAACAACATAGCATGAAATAGGGTAGAGACTCTGATGAAAGTATATTTCCCAAATAAAATATATTGGAATTAATAATGCAAATTCACTTTTTCTATTGTTAATGTGGAGGGTCTTTTCTATTGTTCAACGTTAAAAACTACCTCACAACCTTTTAGTTTGAAGCCATGATATATTGGAAATTAATTTCCACATCGGTTGCGTAAGACAGAAACACTTAACATCGTGCATTCGAAGCAAGCAGTGGAGTTATAACGTCTGGATCATCATTAGAAAATCCTTTTACATATAGGTGTACACCGTGTTCCAACATGGACAGCTTACCACGATAAACGTAACGATTTTAATTTTCCTATCGTGAACTTTCCCTTCCTTGATAGTAACATCCCTGCTTCTCAAACCTATGATGTTACATGTCGCAGTCAATTCCTTATTCTAGGGCTTGTTCCAAATATCGAGATTTTCGTGGTAGATGTCGACTGCTGACGAACGTTGCAGGTCGATGAAGACTATGAACAAGTTTTGGTCTCGTTAGAAAATAGTCTGTATCCCTCTATGATATAAAAGTTGGTGTGCATAGGGTACTTGTTGTGATTGAGAGGGATGCCTCAATTGTCTTTTTGAGGACGTATGCGTAACATTTACTTGGAAATGACAACGATTTACATGGCGGATGTCGTCGATGAAGCCCCTGGTTATTTCAATTTGGATTATGATGTTCAATTGGGATTCTCTGATTTTATTTTCCAATATATATTATATATATATACTTCTATGATAACAGAATACACAGAATTGTAATAACAATTAATAATGATGCAGGTAAACAAAGGTAGACTCTAATAGGATCTACTAGCTTCTATATTATTACTTTAACTAATTCCCTCGGATTCTAGCTCCACTCCCCTTATAGGCCGAGAAGTGGTCAGGTGATCAGAGCCTATGATTCAGCAAACAGCTGTTGTGAAATACTAATACAGACTCTATACACCATTCATATCTTTTTAATAATGAAATATTGAGCGTGCTGTAACAGACGGATTGTTTTCTATTCACACTGGTTACGTTCTGTTTGATACTTTTTAAAAACCGAGATTTGAAAATCGTACATTGCTGACGTGGTGAATTGGGAGCATTGGTTCCATTGTATTCCAGAGGAAAATCCTATTAAATGTAGAGAAAAATCTACAAAAACGTGGCTCATGTGAAACTAGAGCCACGCCCGGTATCAGCCGTATATACTTTGCAAATGCAAGTAAACAATAATTAAACGGGTGAGACAGAATTCTGCGTTTACATGTCGCAATCAATTTGAAGATTATGGGCAGGTTTAAGAAGACATCTTGATGTCATTAGTTCATGTTGTGATTGAGAATGATGCCTCAGTTCTCACTTTGAGAACGTGATATTTAAAAAAAATGGATGTGTCCTAGAAACACATGGCGGGTGTCGACGATGCAGCAGAAGACCCTTACTCTTTCAGAACACCCGCGGGGCCCGTATTCATGAAACCGTGCTCATGCTGAAGCATGGTTTCAGTGCTCAAGCCAACTTTCCTCAAACTCGCCTATAATATGTCAACGATCAAAAAGTCAATTGTAAATGTTGAAATTAGTACCCTGCTTCATTGGTCTTCATTTTCCCCAAACACTTTGACAAAATAAGAGTTTTTAAATAAATTATAACCAGAACAAGAAATCAGTGTTGAGCACAAATCCCATGCTTGAGCATGAGAACGGCCCTGGTCTTATTCTCTTGTACTTTTTAAGGGCCTCCGTTTAAGTTTTCCTTTTGTTCACATATTACCCCTAGTTAAATCGGCTTAAGTTCGGATTTAGGTTTTGTTGACGCTTTGGTATTCTCTGGTGCATGCGAGCCATAAACAAGAGACGGTAAATCCCACCACATCATCAATTAAATTCACAATTAATAGCTTCTAAAAGATATGAAAAAATATTTATTTACAAATGAATGGTTTGAAAATAAATCGTAGTTTGCAAATCATATGTTAACATATTAAGGACGTACTTCCTTTTGTTTTAAGTACGCATGCACATATGTGTGTGTTTCGGAGACAAGGTATGTTGGTTCAGTAACCTCCTTGTCATACCACAGAACTGGTGCAAACTTTATAGTGCTATCTCACTGAAATATCATACAGAAGGCACCCAACACATGATCCATCCCGGGCATATCATACTGACAACAAGTGAACTAGGGAACGAAAAATATCATTTTCATAGAAATCGGTTCGTCTCAGAAAGGAGACAAAACCGATAACATTCTTCACAGAAACGAACTCTCAAGACCGAACGTGAGGCGATGTCAGGAAAACATCAGGAAGGAAAAGTTGTTACGAAATAAGAGACAAGATAGGACCCACCACTGTAAAAGAAACATTGATGTGTTTGTTACACCCTGAACGATATTTAAACAATTTTTATTGTACGCGTATTACATTTTATTGTTGTAAGCTGTTGATCTTGTGTGTAGTGAGGGTAAAATCTTGAAGCCGCCTTCGATACGCCGTCTGTATTAGTGAACAGCTGTTGCTGTGTATCCGTACAATTTGTATTTACTCCCTTACCTAGATTGTAGATTTTCACCATTCATAGTTTCTTCACAATGAAATATTGATCGTGATGTAACAGAGATGTAGATGACACCATACTGTTTCTTAGTGACACTAAGAACTCCTGATAGAACGATATTTGTACTGTGTGTGCTGTTCACGTGTTGCCCATATACTAATCCGAGTTGTACTAAGCAACTACAATGGAGTCAAATATGCAAGTATGTATATAGATATGACACTTGTATGGACCACAGGGACCTGAGAATTTGTTACAGCTAATTTTGGACCTAAAATAGGGTGTTTAGAGTAATTTTACACATTTGGGGGGTTAAGATCAATTTTCGATAAAAATGCCCCCTCAATGGCAGCTTTTATGACCATTGAGGGGGCATTTTTATCGAAAATTGATCTTAACCCCCCAAATGTGTAAAATTACTCTAAACACTCTATTTTAGGTCCAAAACTAGCTGTAACAAATTCTCAGGTCCCTGTGGTATGGACCTATATGCTGTCTGATATTTATTGTATTTTTATTTACTTTGGAGGCTGAATTTGTTCCACTCGCCCGATTGCTTACCTTATATTTATATTTCTTTATGTAATTGGAAATTATAAAGGTTATTGATTTTCAGGTAAAATTAATTGCATAGATCACTTTAATAAACGTGTGCCAGTTTCTACCATGCATATGATTATTTTTATTTTTTGCCGTTCGCAAACAGAGTTTTGCAGTTTAGAGGTGCCATAGTTTAGTCATTTAGTGACGTTATGTTTTACTTTGCAAGGAAGGCAAAAAAGTATGTTGAAACGTTTCATGTTGCTGTATGTTTGACTCGGTGACAAAACCACAAGCTCTGGACTTCAGAATGGTTGGAATAAAGAGGCGCTTAGTGACGTCAGAAACTGTTTGGACGTTTTATACCTGACAGGTGCTTGTGACGTATCGCCTGAATGAATGGTGATCCAGGTCATCTCGCACTTGTGTGTCGTCACGAACGAAAGGTCAGATTTATTTAACGGACAGGCGAGATTAGGATGATAAAAGAAAGAGACAGGTGTAATGTTAGACGTATACTATATAAAGGTTAATGTACATGTATATACATTAATAATGTAGATGGACCAATCAGGTAAACTTTGGGTACGTCTGTACCTAAGCTATGTGAGCGGTACACAGAAATCAGTCAGAAAAGTTTGTGACGGGCATGCTACAAGGTCATATGACGTCCTGGACGATGATCCCGTATCGGGTCACTAAAAATCTGTATTACGTCACTAAATTCCGTATCACATCAGTAACGAGTTATCGTTCCTGAAAGAACTCTTTTCAATAACATTCATGTCTGCTCTTAAACGCTTCGACGATATCACGGAAGCGCCGGAAAGTAAATTATGACAAAACTTTGAGATGCAACGAGAAAGCGGCTAGAATATTGGAAGCTTGTTTAAGGCCCAGTACGTTTGATGAGGTGAGGTTGGCGGAAACGTCGGGGGAAACTATGTGTGATATGAAGATGAACGTTTTTGAGTATGCTCGTTAGTGTGTTTACTTGTTTTGATTAGCAATGACTCGGTTCTCATTTCGAGGATTTGTTGTTTATTGGATAACATATAAACAGGTAATACTATAAGCTAGTTGTAACTAAGGGCTGTGAAACATATAAACAGGTAACATTCGTCGATGAAGCAGAAGACGCTTTCTCTAACGGAGCACCTGGTCTTATCATCGTGTACTTTTACAATGGTCTCCCGGTACATCTTTCTTTTGTTCCTATTTTGCCCCAGGTTTTGTTAACGCTTTGGTATTCTCTTATTATTTTTGTTTATATCCATCTTATACAGATCTTTATTATATCCGTCTTCTTAAAACTAAAACGCAGGTTAACTTTAAAAAGTTCGTATACATACACAAGGTTAGTAATCTTATTATATCAGTCTTCTTAAAACCAAAACACAGGTTAACTTTAAGAAGTTCATATACATACACAAGGTTAGTAATCTTATTATATCAGTCTTCTTAAAACTAAAACACAGGTTAACATTAAGAAGTACATATACATACACAAGGTTAGTAATCTTATTATATCAGTCTTCTTAAAACTAAAACACAGGTTAACATTAAGAAGTACATATACATACACAAGGTTAGTAATCTTATTATATCAGTCTTCATAAAACTAAAATACAGATTAACTTTAAGAAGTTCATATACAATGTACATACACAAGGTTAGTAATCTTATTATATCAGTCTTCTTAAAACAAAAACACAGGTTAACTTTAAAAAGTACATATACATACACAAGGTTAGTAATATTATTATATCAGTCTTCTTAAAACTAAAACACTGGTCAACTTTAAAAAGTTCATATACATACACAAGGTTAGTAATCTTATTATATCAGTCTTCTTAAAACTTAAACACAGGTTAACTTTAAGAAGTTCATATACATACATAAGATTAGTAATCTTATTATTCAGTCTTCTTAAAACTAAAACACAGGTTAACTTTAAAAAGTACATATACATACACAAGGTTAGTAATCTTATTATATCAGTCTTCTTAAAACTAAAACACTGGTTAACTTTAAGAAGTTCATATACATACACAAGGTTAGTAATCTTATTATATCAGTCTTCTTAAAACAAAAACACAGGTTAACTTTAAGAAGTTCATATACATACACAAGGTTAGTAATCTTATTATATCAGTCTTCTTAAAACAAAAACACAGGTTAACATTAAGAAGTACATATACATACACAAGGTTAGTAATCTTATTATATCAGTCTTCTTAAAACTAAAACACAGATTAACTTTTAAAAGTTCATATACATACACAAGGTTAGTAATCTTATTATTCAGTCTTCTTAAAACTAAAACACGGCTTAACTTTAAAAAGTTCATATACATACACAAGGTTAGTAATCTTACTCATCAAAATCATTATTTTTTTATATAAAAATTTCGACCGAATAACGTTCAACTTTAGAAATAAAATCCTGACGCACAAAACCGTAAACACATGAGTTGATAAACAAACATGTTTGTTTTCAGTTTAAGTTCGCTTGTTATTGTAACGCTATACTTGATTCCTACACTAATTGATAGGTGCAAGCAGTTGTCTCAGTGGTGCATAAATTTGTACATACTCGGTACGCTGTTAAATACATGTATATAGATGCTTATTTCTGGTGATTTTGATAAAGGTATGTTTGTGTGTGTATATTGAAAAGATTAACACCTCTAAACTACGGAAGAAGTTGGTCGATTACTTACTTATAAAACAATATCATTATACAAAATAATATGTGCAATCAAGAAATACATTTAATTTTCATGTGAAAAAAGAACAGAAATTGCATGAACATAATTCAGAATAAATGCAAGGTAAAATATTCCCTGGTTTGGGGTAAAGTACGAGAGGATGTAACAAAGAATGGCGCTCGGTTGTGAGTGACGTACACGAGATCTATTAGATAACTTGGAGGAAATGAAGATTGGCTGACGTAAGCTTCCTGTTGTCTTCTTAATTATGATGAACAGTCAGATGTCACGCTCATTAAAGTCTGTAAATAACAAGTATTACGATACGTCTACCGTGTTTAAATGTATCGTTCATATGCAGATGTCAGCTTTACACATTGTTAGTGTGTATGGAATATACACACACGAAAGAAAATAGGTTTGATATATGAAGTCAACTCGGGGGCGAAAAGTGGAGAAAATGTATAAGATTGAATGAAGCAGGTCCCGTGGGTAATTAGTTACTGTATGGTGTGGGCGGTACGGGCTGGCTAATTTATCTTACCGTCACTCCGTCATAACAGGAAATTAATACGGTTATGTACAGATACAGACGTCAGCCAATATATACGTCATACCTGTGTATATGGTAAGGTATGGGTCAGCCTAGGGGCAGCTAAACTTGTAGCCGGGTTGGACCTGCTGTTAACGTTATTTGTATAGATTAAATAAAATAATATTTGAAAATTGATTTGTGTTGTAAATAAAAATGATGTTAAGGCCATATTTCACGATTTGCTGTATTTCAAAAAATTAAGACAAGATACATTTTTAAGTTAACGGGTTTTTTTTTTACTACAGTTTGTTTCAAAAGTTAACAGTTTGAACACTTACGTATTTATGTTGTAAAACGTGACGTTATCACAATTAAGTTCTTATGTTCTAAAAGCGAACGGTTTGTAAAACTTAGTACTGACGTTTACGGTTTAACATTTACATTTTAAGAACTAATGGCTTTCCCATTCAATACATTATCTTTATTTTATTTTCAGATTCGAACGTTGTTGCATTTTCTTTGAAGAAATTTCGAACAAAAATTACAAAACATTCGCTGTTTTTTTGACCAAGGTATAAAATATATTTGATGTAAATCATGTTATGTCCTTCCTTCTCTCGGAAGATGCTAGTGTTACCAAAATCGTTGACGTTAAGACCGTAACGTGACGTAACATGCACAGTTGTTTGCTTCGAGACGAGGCGTATTTATTAACAATAGGACAAAAAGGCAATTTGAACGATAAGTGTAATGTCGTAAAGTATCAATAAAAATATAACCAAAACACCTTCCAGCATACAGAATCTGTGGTTTGAGTGCCTTATCACGGAGGCTCTTAAAGTGTACGACTTGTACATATGTACCTCAATGTACTAATGTCTAAATGCGTCCACTGACGTCTGGAATTGCTTTTATCGGGCGGATCTAACACACCAAAATTATCCATGGGATTGGCATATTAATTAATGAGTGATGCAAACATTACGTTCCTGCTGGTTATATTTCCATTACCTTGCAAGAACCTGTCCGTTACATCAGTTTTCCTGGAGTGATGATGCAAATGCTGTAATAAAAGGGATATAAAATGACCGGTAACGAACTACAGGTTGTATCAACGTTACCTTTGAATTAATACATGTGTAAATTAGTAAAGATATGTAGGGCGTGTGCTTTCCTGTTATATGGCTGAGGCTGCTGATCGTATGACGTAAGAAGTTCTGTTTAAGTTCACGTGCACTAAAGAGGGGATGTTAGTTACCGCTAAAAGGGAAGCCATTCATTGTATGTACCTGTACATTGTGTGTACCTGTACATTGTGAGTACATGTACATTGTGTGTACCTGTACATTGTGTGTACCTGTACATTGTGTGTACTTGTACATTGTGTTTACCTGTACTTTGTGTGCACCTGTACATTGTATGTACCTGTACATTGTATGTACCTGTACATTGTGTGTACCTGTACATTGTATGTACCTGTACTTTGTGTGTACCTGTACATTATATTGCTTGCGGTTGCCAGCCCATTCTTTCTTTTATAATAAAACGATCTTCAACATTAACGCGCGTTTGTTTCTTTAACTTAATATAAGAGTTCCTTTCCATTGCATTTGCATCCATATGTAAACATTGATTTTTAAACATTGATTTGTAAATGTGTAAATACTGATTTGTAAACAGCTACAAACCTGTTTACAAATCAGTATTTACCCATTTACAAATCAATGTTTAAAAATCATAGATTTGTAAATACTGATTTGTAAACAGGTTTGTAAACATCACTTTGCAAGCGTTGGTTTGTACTCATTGCCTTATGGTACCAGTAAGTAGTCCAGGTTTCATGCTTACATGTATTACCTTGCTGAATGGTTAACGCTTAATCACGTGACTGTGCCATGCCCGTTATGTGTGCCTGTGTTTGTTTGTTTCAGTTGATGGATGTTAGGACTTTTACGAGAACCTAGAAAGGTCAACTTTTCGTGTAATAACGACTTTAAAAAAGCTAAATAACGACTTTTAAGACTTTTTTGGCGTAATAACGACTTTTGAAAGGCGGTGTTACAGATAAATAGAATGTCGCCCGGGCGATATGATTATTTATCTGTCGCCCAAGTTGTATTCATATCGACTGTATGCTACATCTGGTTACAATTCAATGCTTATTTCATCTGTCGCCCAAGTTGTATTCATATCGACTGTATACTACATCTGGTTACAATTCAATGCTTATTTCATCTGTCGCCCAAGTTGTATTCATATCGACTGTATACTACATCTGGTTACAATTCAATGCTTATTTCATCTGTCGCCCAAATTGTATTCATATCGACTGTATACTACATCTGGTTACAATTCAATGCTTATTTCATCCGTCGCCCATATAACGCTTATTTCATCTGTCGCCCAAGTTGTATTCATATCGACTGTATACTATATCTGGTTATAGTTCAATGCTTATTTCATCTGTCGCCCAAATTGTATTCATATCGACTGTATACTACATCTGGTTACAATTCAATGCTTATATTTACATTAAGGATATTTTTAAATATGCCTGTGTCTTTTTCTTTGGGATAAAGTCGGTAAATCTCCCCCCCCCCCCCCTTTTCCATTTGTATTTGTTTACTGAAAGAGTCAGATTTGAATCAACGTCATCTAAGGTATTGCTTCAAAGCCATTATACATGTTATCTGAGGCGGAGTGAAAAGCGTTGACGTAACGTAGTCCAAAATGGCTCCAGAAATGACGTCATGATAGCCTGATGTAAATAAATATCGTCTAAGCGATTGATTCAAAGCTACTGTACATGGTACCTGCGGCGGATTGTAAAGCTTTGATATAACGTAGTCTAACAAGGTGTCAGAATAACGTTATGTTATGCGGCATTCCAAATTGTAGTATACAGTGTGATATTCTACGATTTGGTTTACTAATAATATGTAGGCGAAGGCAACACAGAATGTAAATACACTGTACATATTTCTGTACCTACAAAATTTGACCCTCCAAGGCTTTCGTAGACTTTATGTCACCAGCAACACTGTAGATGTATTATACAACGATGTCTGGCTTGCTCAGCGTTTCACTATACACAGAACCTCATGAGGACTATCCTCGAATACGACATGGTCTCCAACTAATGTGCTGGGTGCAAGAGTTATATATGTCGGTCGCACGGGTTGACATTAACGCGCATACGTCAGAAACAATTAGCAAATTCAACGCAGTTAGAGGGACAAACAGATGTGTTGTTCCTGTAGGTGCTTGTGGTGTATAATTTATGAAGTATCATTAGAGACACTATTACAAGTAGCGAGAGTAACAGAAGAGCGATAACTCCTACAGATGTAGACTACTCCAGTTTGAACACCCATACCGACTCTCATCTCTCTGTTACCCATACAAGGCCCAGCTTGCTTGACCTAGTACACTGTGCTAGTGTTTTAAGGGGCTAGTGTATTTTCTTTTTGTAATTTTAAGATGACTAGTGTATTTTTCCGTATTTTTAGGTGAGTGGGGGCAAGTTTTTTTAATTTTTCATTTTCAGTTATCTGCATTTAAGAAACCATTGTGTGAAGTTTGTTTACTTTTATATAATATCGTCAGATATTGTATAAAATTGAAGTTCTTTACTCCTTATGAACTACTCATACCGATAGTTTGACAAAAGTCGATGCTTCCGTTTGTTTTTTAATTAATAATACAGAAATCCTTAATCTTCCAACCAGACAAATACTATGCATAAGAGGCCTTTGTTTACAATCATCTCTGAGCCTTTTGACCTTTACGAGCATGCGCCGACCTGTTTCGTGAATGTAAATGCATGTCTTCCGAAGCCAAGTGACGAGCTATCAAGACTGAAAAAGTAAGATTATTACACTTTTTTCAGTTTGTTTCAAATACATTAAAAATTCCTGTATTCATAGCACTTTCTTCACATCACCTCTATAGCTGAAATTCGTGACGACTTTATTTTTACGCAACACTACTTAATCATATCGTGTCGGCGAACACACGTGTCGAGGTAATGAAATGGGCCCATTTGTGTGCGAGCTCTCAATATTATCCGTTTCTGGCTGATTTGAAATATAACAAAATAATTTCTCTTGGGTTCTAATAATCCTAATGCCTATCATAATTGTTTACAACGTATTTCATAAATTCAACATCCGTAGAAAGACGTATTTGTGAAATCAAACATACTATGTTACATTTGTAAGGCTTACATAAAGAAGGAGAAAGAGGTTATGTACCGATTTTTTAAAATACAGACATAAAAATTATAAACTGTAAACGTCGTTATTTAAGCTGGGTGAAAATAAATCAATCTGAAGGTCAAAACCATACGCATGAGTGTAAAATTACCGTTATCTTATACACACATTTGTCTGGTCGTTAGTTGAATACCTTTGCATTACATACAGTTCCTAAATATATAATACCTTTTGCACCGTTAAAAATTAAAGTATAAAGATACTGCCTCTACTCTTTACAAACACATTCTTTGTATTTGGACACTCCCCAGACGATCCTTGTAAAACGACCTGCACTCCTACTTTTACAAAGCTATTAACTTATATACATGTAGCTGATATGTATCTTTAAACCTATCGGTAATGTGGTCACTAACAGTTGTTACATCCAACACAATAAGTCGGTAAACGATTAATATACCTCCTCCTTGGGAGTAAATCGAAGGACAGACAACTCGGACAGACAACTCGAAGAGAAGAGATGACATATTACTATTAATAGTGATACATGTAATAGTAACTTGAGACAAACACACATGTCTCCCCTTATAATCTTTTTTGTTTACTAACCAAGTTTCTCAATAATGTCATAACAAAATGTTGAGCACTTAATAAATGTAAAATTTGACCTTAACCTATGACATTGACCTTTGACCCTGTATCCTTGAGGTTTGGTTAGTGGACATCTTTTTTTTTAATTCTGACCAACATGTCATAACAACATATCAATCAGTAATAAATGGACAGACAGACGAACAAGCTTTTTACTACAGGGCACCCGCATCGAAGATGGGCCCAAATTACCTTGAGGTTTGGTCAATTATTGTATTACATGTATATAGTTAGACAGTGAGGGCGATATTGCATCACCTTGGCTTACACCTTTGAAAGATTGAAAAAGTCATACATTTTTTATCTCTGACCTTTCGGTGAAGGTCACACTGGCCTGTTGACAGTGCGCTGCACATCGTCTATGTGTGATGCAGGTATACAATAAGTTTTATCGATACATCTTTAACGGTTTAAAAGTTATCGCTCGGAATTATTGAAAAAATCACTCATTTGATCTCCGACCTTGAGGTCAATCCACAGTGACATAATGACAGTGCGCTGCACATTTGCTTTAGGTGATGCATTTATACTGCAAGTTTCGTCAAAATATCTTCAACGGTTTAGAAGTTATGGAGCGGAAAAGAATTATTAGAAGAACCAGAATCGGTCCTTATACAATATATCTCCCTTCATACGAAGGGGAGATATAAAAACTTAATTTAAACGTCGATGACCCTTTGAGTCAGAGGCTCATCTACCAAGTGGTCGACATCAGACATGCATCACATTGTACTTACATATTAAAATGACTAACATAATTGAAATTGCTCTACTTAACATTACGAAAATAAATTAGAGGATACCGAAGTGTTAACAAAATCATAATCCAAACTCAAAATCGATTAAACCAGGGGCAAAATATGAACAAAGGAAATATTTAATTGGAGACCCTTGTAAAAGTACAAGAGAATGAGACCAGGTGTTCCGGAAGAGTAAGCGTCTTCTGCTTTATCGACGACACCCGCCATGAAAATCGTTGTCACATCCAAGTTAACATCAAGTTCTCAAAATGAGAGCCGAGTATCATTGTCAATCACAACAAGTAAACACTAATGAGCATACTCAAAAACGTCAATCTTCATATCACTTAAAGATACATAATATTGGCGACCATAAAACTTCCCCATAGTTATGATCAACCTGCATCTCTTGAATCATTGTGTTGTCAGTTTGTTTGTCAAATGTCGACATCGATCACGAAAATCACGATATTTAGAGCAAGCCCTGGAATACCGAATCAACTGCGACATGTAAACACCATAGGTTGGAGAAGCGGGGATGTGAAAAGGTAAGCAGCTGATGTAGAAGAGTCTGTTGTGTCCTTTATTTCAAGTTCAGAAGGGTATATACGATCGACGTGATCAGCAAACTTCTTGTTGTTTATAGACAACACATCGTCGATATATTTGAAAGTGAAATTAAAAGATTTGGCAAGGTTTTTGTTACCTGTCCTGATTAGCTCCTCCACAAATTCAGCCTCGAATGAAAACAAAAACAAGTCAGCTAAGAGTGGGGCACAGTTTGTTTCCATGGGAATGCCAATAGTCATGACTTCTACTAGGTAAGCCTGTAGTCTTTTACACGTTAAATCTATCTAATACTAGTAAAAAAATAATCATCACATACATAATATTCCATCTTTTGGACCGAATATTGCAATGTCAATTTAGTAATAATATTTTTAAGAACATTTACTATTACATAAAACATGACAATATATAATTAAACAGAACGACTATAGATCAGTTTTAAGATTGTGCTTTAAATTCACTAATGAATGCCGTCTTTAATATCGCTTGTTATAGAATTCCATATGACAACTCCCGAGTAACTACATGTAAGCGATTTTTCATTAACTCTGTATGAGATCTTGGGAAAATGAAAGATTTTTTGGGATATTAACCTTAAACCAGCGTTTTTATATATAATCGGGAGCCATGAATTGACTTGTATACTATTACACAAATATGGTATTTTCTGTTATATTCAAATGGAACAATGTAGTATGTTAAGCTCGTTGAAAATTTCCTTTGATGTTGTAAGTGTTGGTTTGTTTAAGATTATTCTTAGTGCCCGTTTCTGAATGTTTGTTAGGTTAGCCTATCCATTTGTTCTCTGTTACATCTTCCGCAAACAATTGAAGCATGTCTACGTCATCGCATAGTCTGACGACCTTCGATGGATGAGAAAAGATAGGAAACAAAGTAGAAGGGATAAAGAATGTAGGTGGAAAGACAGGAGGAATGGGTTGAGAGGGTGGATATAGGAGTCGTCTGGCCTAACAACCTACTTAGGGCGTTACAATTTGGAAGGCGACCCCTTGACCTAAAGTTGTCGTCCAAACTAGAAAAGAATGAGGATTTTGCCGGTCGCACTAATATAAGATGACGTAGCGCGAAAGGAAGATGACAGGAAGTGAGACGCATATGCTCTCAGGAATAAAAAGAAAAACCGCCAATCCTGACCGACCTCGTTGTGTACCCAAAGACACTTGTCGCTCAAGGCTTCCTTTCGAATTAAGTATATTCAAGGGATTTGAATGTCCGTCTAAATAGCTAATACAAGTCGGTCTATTTCTATGAATGTAAGAATATTGCCCTGTCCTCTGAGCCGGCGTTATCATCACACCTACTCTACTATCTATAGATTTTTTACAAGCTTATTAATTTCGGGCAAACTTCACAAAGTAACTGGATCGATTGGTATAGAGGACTATAAAATGTCTTGCACGAGAAAATAAACTTATCTTAATTGTCGGTATATATCATGGCTAACCACGAATCTTGCTTTTGACATGTGATTTGCCATGGTGTTTGTAAATTTTGGCAATTCATGCGGAAACTATATGTTCCAAGGCGGAACAATTAGCTCATGTACATCATACATGTTGCACAAAACATGTTCAGAAATCTTAACAATTCTCTAAAACAAGAGCATTTTTGATGATTGAAATACCTATCTATATGCTATTTTCGCGTGATGTTATTCACTAACGCGATTTGCATATCAAGGTCAAAACTAAATCAATGTGTACGTATTGAAAGATTCATATCCAGTCATTCAAATGACCCTCTCGTGTGCTATAATCACACGAAATAGATCCAATATATGTTTCATGTTTCAAAATCTTGAAATAACCAAACAATGACCGTCAGCGAATAGTTATTGTTCTTAAGCGTGAACGACGCCATATTTGAACAAATATCAATTCGCCGAGGCTTTTTTCATTGCGTATACCCAAATATATTTGCAGTCAGAGTTTACTAAGCCAAAGAAAGGAGAAGTAACATGGTACGAAAGATGGGATTGTATGCAGTGTAAGTAAGTATAAATTATTCAATAGATATTTTTTTACTATTCATTCTATGACCCAATTCGTTTCTCGCTATTACAACATTTTATTGTTTTCCTACTTCTTCAATAGTTAGATTTCTAACAATTTATTTTTCGGTTTAAAATTGCGAAGTAAAGTTTGTTGTATATTACTAGCTACATGAAGGTAGGGAGAATGATAAGGCCATTTTAAATGTATTATTGCGGTCCAAGCAGTTGAACAGGTTGGATAACAGTAACTGTGTGTTTATGATACTTTCAGAAGAACATTTATTTACATATGATCTAGCAAAGCCTTGCAGTTCCTGCTTTAACATTTAGTATAGTTACATTCTGATTGTTTCTTCTCTATATAAATATACCAACTAAAAACAACACTAGACTATGAATACAACGTGAATACAGTATGAATACACGTGAATTATTTATGACGTATAATCGGATAGTATGGAGATTTAGCCACACCATGTTTTATAATCAATTAAATGAATTGGGCATGAAAATCTCACCCAGAGACCATAAAATCGAAACTGCTTCAATTATACAACATATATGAACAATCTGAGGCACGTTTTTGTAGATGCCACCTTTGTGTCCATCAATAGGAAAAGTATTGTCAGTTTTGGTAGAAAATGTGAAAGTAGATCCTTATTCAAAATTATCCACCTTTTTCTATACTATATATTATTATGCAATGTTGCCTATTTTAAACAATATCATTATTAGTTCATTTTATTGAAATGGTAATAACCTTTCAAATGATATATTATACATATATGTGATTAAATGTATATCAAAATTATTAAGCAAAACATCTGAAGACACTGTGCCCCCTATCTATATATTGAAGGGTATGCAAATATTCTTGATCATTTATTTTCACACTCTACAATACCAGTATGGTTTTATTCAAAAACCCCAGTAACCTGAACTAATGATTGTTATATAATATATTACGTTCAATACCGAGGTTTCAGAATTGATTAAAACGGCGGTGACTCATAATCTATTTACATAATTCCAATGATACTTGTAAACACATGTAATGTATAACTATAGTGCATGATGCCTTATCAAATCGCTGATGTACTTTATTGATGTCATTTTTCACGTTAGCTCTTTTGGCGTGGTTGTGGTATGCTTTACCTTTACAATTGTCTAATAGACACATACTTAATTATAATAATAATTCAATTATCAAAACCTTCAAGGCCGTCTCAAAGCGGCTCACAAATCATTATCCATGGTCAAGGGCCTTAGCAACAAGTCAATATTGTTCTCAACTCCCAGGAAAGCATCCAACCAGTGCTGCTATTTCGGCCCTCGCATCTAACATTCTACAATATCCAGCACTGCCAAACCACGTACTCATTTACAGCTGAGTAGACTGGAACAAACGGAGTTAAGAATATTGCTCAAGGATACAACACAAGTGCCAGGGCTTGGACTCGAACTCGCAACCCTTCCATCACAAACCCGGCGCCTTACCACTAGACCACTGTGCCACCGTGCCTCGTGCCTACATGTATTGAATAACATAATCTGGTGATAGCAAAGTTCGTTATCAAGACATCAGAAAGTGTAGTACAGGTATGTCAGGTTTTAACTCAGAGCATCAAGCTTTATACATTCACAGAAATCACCAACCTTATAAACACCGGTATTTCTATCCTAATATCGAGTTAAATTTGTGATAAAGGTAAACTTAGGATGATTGGAGTTCGAGAAGTTTCTTTCTACGCAATACGTAACACTCTGTGCTGGACACATTTGTATCTACCTTCGATTGGTCATGACATCATAATAAAAACCAGTTTTACCACACAGTTTTGTTAATATAACTTTATTATGTTTCTTTCTGCTTCTCTCTGTGAAGTTGAATGCGATCTATAAAGTCTACTGTTATCACTGTTCTATTTGTTTTATCGATATTTACTACAATGCAATATCTATATTAATGATACGGAATAGACCTCGGCTTTATATAGAATTCCGAGCCAGATCCCCGACTTATCAAAGTTAACCGTGCTTTGATGACGTAGAACCCTTGATTACAAGGATATGTTTATTAATTGGGGAGTGCTTACCATAAATATTGTCGCTAAAACAAACTTAAACCAAATCCGCACGAACAATTACATTTTCTTTTAATTACGTAATCCTTCGTTATTGTTAACCAGTCTCCTATTTATTAGAAACGGGTAAATTTTACTGGCATTCGTCATCGATCGCCAAGATTAATTTGAAAGTTCAGATCGATTGTTCCGGTCTGGTGGTATATCTCGATTGCTTGATTGATTTGTCCTTTCACAGTTTTTAATTTTCGCGTTTGTTTTTGCTTTCCGAGAACAGATTGAATCTTTTCATATTGGTCACAAATAGTTTTCTTCAATACGCAATTTTCTTCCATTTTTTCCTCTAGTTTTTTCTCTGTTTGTCTTATCTTGCCGTTGAGATCCTCTATGTGAAAGTTCTTTTCCCGGAGACGGAGAAGACGATCATTATCTGTTTGACGCATTTCTTTCTGTACCTCTTGTAAGTGTGTATAGTCGTCTCTCAAACGTCTCACCTCATCTGAGGAATGTTGTAGTATTCCAAGAGTTCTTTGATTCAACTCGTGTAGTTCCTGAAGATGTTTCTGATCTTCTTGCCGTAATAACTCCGCTTCGGTCTGCTTCTTCCGTATGTTGGACACATCCTCTACTATACCTCTCAGCCGTTCTTCGTGTTTTCGGTCTGCATCAGCAAACATTTCTTTCATTGCACTGAGAAGTTCTCCACCGGAAGCCCCGGCTGCTGGTGCAGCATCTCCTTTCTGCTACAGAATTATCATAGACAATTAATTAGTTTATTTATTATAAAAAAAATTAAGCTTATTTATTTGAATTTGTTTTATTTCCGCCTGGGTTAAGAGTACAGTATTAGACTATTGGCAAACTATTTAAGGCAATTAAAAACTACTTGTCTAACAAACCCACACTTAAGAAAACACAGCTACACATTACTTTTAACCTACAAAGGCACCCAGAACGTCCTCTCGTCATTGCAGCGGGGCTTTAATCATAAGTTTGTAATTGAATTACCAAGAAGTTGAGATCATTCTAGTTCAACATGAATAAGAGCTAAACTAAGCGATGAACAGTACTTGATATATATTGAGCAATTTAAAGATTTGCCAAAAAGTAAATAAAAAAAAATAATAAGAAATAAATACACAAAAACAGTGCTATAACTACAAAATGAAACATTATAAATTTTCATTTAATTTCATTAAGGAAACAAAATCATTATGAATTAACATTATATGAAATATAACATTTTGTTTAATATATTTAAATAGATAAAAGTTTCTTTCAAGACTAAAACATAGAAATATAGGTAAAACAACGAGTGGTTATGGTATTAATTCCAATCGAGTTAGTCAATTTTTAAAGGCACAAAAGACACGAAATTTAGCAAGTGTTTCTTGTTACTTAAAAACGAGATTAAAATAGATACCATATCCAGCAGCCACGAGTTGTTTTTAATATGTTTCTACCCTAATCCAAGTCGTAAACAGCTGGAGTGTGACCTGATATGAATAGTGTGATAGAAATGAACTAGTATTAGAATAGTTTAAAGCATATGCATATGCACCATATAGACTAGAGCTTTTTAGAATTAACTCGGTTTGTGTTATTTGTGTTATGGCTTACCTTAGAGTGAACGGTTGTGTCAGAATCTGGCACTGAAAAGGGAAACCGGTTTTTAAAAGAAACAGCTTTCTGTTGTAGTCGATAATGAATGTATTTTTAAAAGTGTGAACATGTAACTTAATTACTTTAGTAGTTTAACATTTGAGATATAGCCTGTAGAATATGGACGCATTGTTCTCGTATCACAAACTCGTACATACTTCAACATGTACATTTACTAGCCCTTTAAACCACTTGTTCAGTCATTGATCGTGTAATAAGAGGAAGATTTACATGGATCGATTGATTATGCACGACTCATAAGTTGTACAAAAACACAACCTTGTAATACTGCATATCATTACAATAAATAAAAAGATAAACGTGCAGTTTATGAAATATTACCTGTCCTTTCTAAAGTTTCCACTAAATCGTACAATCCTTCCGCCTCCAATGCGGTCTTAAAAGTACTGTAGGCCAGTTGGTGCCCTGATGACGTCAGGACAGAAATAAATTCACCGAACTGTTTGTGTCGGTCAGATATTTGTTCATATTGTGCCAGAAACTCAAACTTCAACACGCCATTCTCAATCAGTTTATATAGTATTGGATGTAAACTGATCATCACCCGGTCTCTCAGCACGGTCAAGTTCTGTATAATCTTGTTTTTGTCTTCTTCATTCATGATTAGATCATACAATGATTTGATACGATGATCCCGTTCTATATTGGCGCCTGTTCACTCAGATATCCCTACGCGATTTGCAGTTAACGGCACATCTGCATACCTTCAGTGGATAATTGCATATTGCAAAAACATTTTATTCTGATATTGAATATCATATAGCGATAAAAATGTTTGGCATAAAGCGGTATGCATGTTCCCAGTTAATATTGATTAGGATAGAAAGTATCAAAACAAAACTATTGGTTGAACTTTGTTTCAAAGGAACAAGAAGGAAGTAACTTAATTGTCAATATGTGTACATTGCTGATCCTTAAATCTAAACATTGAAACACGAGTTAACGCATGTGAAAAAAAAACACTTTTGAATAATCCATATCGTGAATAGAATTACACACATCGTTAACGGCGGGCATCAAACACTTAATGATTATATGACGAAAATATACAGTTACTCGGTTTTTCATAGGTTGCTTCCCAAACCATGTACCGCTTAATCATTGTGCATGTGTACAATGGAACAGTCCTTGCGTATTTCTTTGTATTTGGTCTTTTTAAAAAGCTGCAAAGCATTGGCAGAAGTTTCGAGTTGTTTCCCTTGGACTGTAATGACAGTATTCATATATATTTTACGATCTACACTGAAATTCACTCGATAACTATTGTTCTAGAGACTATCATTATCACCTCATAACTTTATTCATACACGTGCCAAATTTCTATGACGTCGACAACAATACATGTGGGCGGAACTATGCAAATCCTCCAGTTTGAAACACAATTGTATGACGTCACCAACAATAAACGGTGGCGGAGCTAACAACGATTTAAGCAAATTTCATGCTGTAACATTTATTGAACCATTCTCATGTTCATTAGCTTTAAAATAAAATACGTGTCCGAAGATGGGACTATAATGAACAAAAAAGTTACGAGCATTTAACAAAAAAATACTTTAAATATAAGGATAAACTTTCTATTTTGTTTATGTTATCGGGGGATGAAAATTATTAAAAAATAATGGAAAACGGGTAAATTATACATAACCAGCTTCGCCGGTAATTGAATTTACCCGCGTTCCATTATTATTCATAATTTGTATTTAGATATGTTCATAGGGCAAACTGTACAATTTAATGAATTAACTGTTTTTTGGACCAGAAACTGTTTTATCTCATTTCTAGGTGTGTAATAATACCCTGTCTAGGGCAATACACCTATGATCACTGTGCACGTGGTTGTATTACAAATCTAACTATGCCATACAGTCACGGCGTGACGTCACAATGGCCTAACAATGACGCGACTTCACGAATACTGTAAAATATGTTGCCGGAAAGAGAAAAAAGGCGACGTGGTGAAATCAAAACCTTTCAAAATATTTTAACCTTGAACATTTGTAAGCTGAGATTAATTTATTTTTCTGTGCAAACTTTGTTTGCAAATATGGGTATGTTTAATCTCACTGTTCGTCAAAAAATCTCAAAGGGAAAATTGATATTTTCAAAATGGAAACCAGTCAAAAGGTATTTTCATATTTTTTTAACCATTCGGGTAGTTGAAATGAGAGAAAAGGAAGATTATAGTTGACTTATTCTAACCAGTATTAAGTGAAAAAAACTGTTGTTAAAAAGACACATTTTTTCTGATCAAAACAACTTCCCAACATACATAGCAGCTAAATATCAGGTGTCCTTTTTCTCCTAACCACTGGTTTCCCCTACCAGACTTTTGAGCAACTGTCGAGTTGTGTCTAAAATACCATATCAATAGCGGAAACACGAAATTAGTAAAAAAAAAACTAAATTTTTTACCTTTAGCTAAATCGACTTGGTATTTTTTCATAAATAACATAAGGTTTTGCTGACAACGTTGACCGTATAACCTTTTAAACTTGATATAAAGGACCCAACGGACTCCTCTACATCAGCTGCTACCTCAATCTCTGAAAATATGAATAACATGGACAGTTTACTACTAAGCTATATGATAAACGTGGCGCTTTCCATTTTGCGATCGTGAACTTGCCCTTTCTTAATAGTAACATCTCTACTTCTCAAGCCTATGGTGTGTACATGTCGCTGTTATAGATTTTCGTGATAGATGTCGGCTGCTGACAAACAAACGTCCTACACAGGTCTTGGTCTTTTTTAGAAATATTCTGTATCCTTGGATGTTGAGAAGGTTGACGTTTATGAATATTCTTATCAGGGTATTTCCTTGTGATGGCACGGGTCTCACTTAATATTTACTTTGATGTAACCAATATTTATATGGCGAGTGTCGTCGATGAAGCAAAATACGCTTACTCTTCCGGAACACCTGTTCTTATTCCCTTTTACTTTTACAAGGATCTCCGTGTACATTTTTCCTTTGTTCATATTTTGCCCCTATTTTAATTATGATTTTGTTGACGCTTCGATATTCTTTGATATTTCTATCGGTGGTACAAGTATGACGACATTAATTCAGATACGACTTCCGCTTTTAATACTGTCTCACCCTATTTATTATAGAACAACCCGTAGAAATCTGCCTAGAAACTAACAGATATGGCTTTATTTTTTATGTAATTCGTGGTATCCCCTTTAGGTTAGATAGAATTGAAAAGTCAAATGGTTAACACAGTGACGTTTTTTGGTAGTATTATATTTTTAGAGTAAGTAGGTTACAATGTTGTATTGTGTTTCGTTGGTATACAGTTAACGTAGAGAATAAAAATATGTTAAACACTGTCTTTTTCAAATACCGCTTCTCACTATTAAAAAAATATATTTTGTTTTGTCTCCGCCAAAAGCTAAGATATGTATCTATTTTGTCTGATGAGAAATGCGGAGGGAAGTAAGAAGTGTATAATCAGCGATAAATTTTTATGTTGTCCAAAAGCAAATTATCAAGGTATGGATATAATGGTCCATTGAATGAATTAGTGTTCTGTACTATACGCAATATGGACTTATGGCTACAAGCAACTCGTGTTCGGACTGATTTTGATAAGCATATGTTTGATATTTAGTGATGGATGAAAGATATTTTTAAAAAGATCATGAGCTTTCTTACAAATACAGATAATGAAACAAATATTACAACGTTATCACAATATTAGATGAATGACCGTGCTTTAATTTTTGTTGTGTCTTCTTAATATCTCGACTAAGGTGAAATGAATTCCCATATCATGAAATATACACGAAATAATAACGTGTGTTGGTTGTCAATACTCGGGTCTTCGTCATCAGGGCCTTCGTCTCACCAACTTTCTTATCCCTCATAAATATGTACACGTATGTTAAAATGTAAACAATGATTCATTCTTGACAATTTTTTGTGTGAAAACTACATATGTTTGTACAGTAAAACCTCGCTTAAATACCACTTCACTATTAAGACCACCTCGCTATTAAGACCACCTCGCTCTTAAGACTAGTTTTGAAAAGTCCCAAATACCATGGCCACTTTAATTTTGCCTCACCTCACTACTCAGACCACTGACCAAACACAAAGTCATCTGGTGTGTATTCCACTGTGTACACCAGTGTCAAGTGTTAGATCAGTAAGCTGTGTTTTGGTGTCGAATCGGCTAATAAGTTAAATTACTGTGTGTTTAAAATTATAAAGTCTAATTATAAGTTAATTGACCATGAAAGGGCCCCAATCAAAACAGTTCAAAAAGTGGATTTCAGAGAAATATGTCTGCATGGCCACCCTCGGTATTCAGACCACCGCGCTATTAAGACCACTTTGTTGTAGTCACAAAGGTGGTCTTAATAGAGAGGTTTCACTGTAAATCATAACATATCACTGTAATTAATTGAACGTAATTAAGACGACATGCTTACAGGTATATCCGCTAGTGGTATGTCTTTCAGTAGAGTAGCGATATTTGTCAGTAGGTATTTAGGTAACAAACTATTAAGAAAGTCAAACACTCTGATATTACACATTTTAATAGAGATTTGGCGTATATACAACATACAGGTAAACAAGGTATAATTCTACACTGACAGCTCAGGTTTTACATCAGTTTAGCTGCCTTCAACCATGCTACGGAATGGTTGGTTTTATTTCAAATCAGATTTACA
Organism: Mimachlamys varia; assembly: GCA_947623455.1. NCBI lineage: Eukaryota > Metazoa > Mollusca > Bivalvia > Pectinida > Pectinidae > Mimachlamys > Mimachlamys varia. The sequence continues at coordinate 10,948,801 of OX392535.1, forward strand.
AGGAATTCCAAAATATTTCATTCTAAATAAGGTACCAAGTGTAATTCTCCGATAATAATTTTATACTATATAGTATATAACACTACAGTGGAATTATTGAACATAATACAAAGTCTGCATAATTTTTTACTGAGACTTAATGTATTATCTATTCTAGTTCACTTATATATCTACTATTACCTTTAATTTGTTTATTCGCAATGACAATGCAATCCAAAATAACACAGTGACAAAAAATCAAAACTCTCAATATCGAGGTTTCAGGGGGAAAAAAACGGACTCGTGAATTTCAAAAAATATGATTGCATTGTGTGAAAAAAGTAACGTATTATTTCGACACTGTGTGCACGACTTGTTTCGTTAAAATCAATTAAATATTTTGACTGCGTGTTATTTCATTTATACTGGTATGTGTGAATACATTATGTAGATTTACTGTCGTCAAGATGGTACAATGTAACTTCCGGACGACGGCGTAAAGGGACACAGTAAAATAGATTTATCTTTTGCAATTAATTATCTTGTATGTACAACCGTTGTACGTATTGTATATCATTTTGTATGTGCAATTTGTGTTCTTGAACATACAAATCAGTAATTTGTACGCATTACATATTTTTCCTGTACGTGCAACTTTTTTGAGTTAATGACTGTATCATTTTGTTCCTATTCACCTGTGCTAATCTTTCAACGTGTGAAGATAGCAATGCGCATTATAAATGCTAAATATAGATTCTTATTTCACATTTTACCTTAAAAATCACAGTATATACAGTACACAATGAATGACTAGACTTGCAAATACAGGGAACTCTGTCCAACACTCGAGAAAGTCTCTGGGTAAGGTTATGGTTGTGCTGTTTGTGGAAACATAGCTACGCTAGCTTGATTTTTCAGCTAAAACATGTATTGATTTTATATATACATTTCATTCATCAGTAAAAATCAACGTCTTTTAACTTTTGAACATGTCACATAACAACTTTTCCATCGGCGTGTTGCCTATTGTTCGTCCGAAGAATATTTTCTCCACTTTGTCAGGTAAGACGAACTTCAGGCCAGGGAGCATGAGGAGTAAGCGACCAAATCTAAAGTTAAAACAAAACCACAAGTATTAGTGCAGACCACACGTATATTTAGATTTGAAGGTTTCATCTTTTTAATTTTGTTTTTGGATATTGCATGTTTCTCTGCAATTATACACATTACTACATTTATTTCTTTGATATTGTCGATGTTATAATTGAATAAAAACAACGGCATCAGAAATGTAAGACTCGTATAACGATATAACAAATTAAACAGTTATTCTTTATCAAAACCTGATAAAGTAAGTACTGTACAACCAGTGGTTTAAGACTCAATCGCTGTCTTATTTCACATTGTTTAGATTTCTTCATTAACTAATAAAATTTCCAAATAGATGTTGGCCCACGTCTTGCGTTTATACCTGTATACAAAACACCATGTCAAGGTGTTCGACCAGCCTAGTCGATTGGTTTGAATCCGCTCTAAACCTCACCTGATTGGTTGTGTAGGATGATGTGCCCGGATGTGCTGTCCAAGCATGATTTGAGCCTGATCCTGTAAGTTCTCCACTTGTATGGGGTCCTTCAGTCCTCGGGTCTCTGTAACCAACATAAACCTATGTTAGCACATCTTATTGTATCTAATCGATAGGAATATTCTGCAAATGTTGTCTATCCGAACTTAAAAGTCCCTAAATAGGTGTTTTTCTACATTTAAATTCATATTAAAGTGGTCAATACGATGTATACACCTTTTTCATTTTCGTTTGCTTGACAGGAAACATACTAGATTTATTGTTATGACTTTGATTACTTTATTTGAGTTTAGATACATCAAGTATTAGTTGACGCACGCCCATAATAAAACATTGATAACATACCGGGTTTAAACAATGCTATGGCCTTCAGACAAGCAAATTCTGCTGGATCAACTTGAACTGATTTGAACCGTGCAAAGACCTCTCGAAGCAGCCGAATATCGGAGAAACCTGTCTTTCCATTGGTTGATGCGTTGTGCAGGTGATCCTGGGTAGCCAATAGTGGCGACGCTTCCATTGGCATTGACCACTGAATAGCACAGAGGAGGAAAAGCTCGCTCCACGCCTCTTCAAGAAGGATAACCTGTAAATAGAGATAGATATACATGTCCTTACAAAAGAATGGCTGGCCATATACATATATATGCACTTCAATATTTCGGTCAAAAACTAAATGTGTGATTTATTTTTTATTTTTAAGGTGTTTTGTTCCATATGGATATCGCATACATTATAATTTCGTTGTCATATCTTGTAGATGTACGTCAGGAAAAGCCATCGATAAGTTGAAATAGTTCGTATCTATTCCCATAATTGTATTATTTTGCATAAATTCATTAAAAACAATTTTGCAACGGGATGATACGAAATAGTCATTACTTTGTTATAGGATATCCTACTGACCTGATCTCGGAAGGGGAGGTTAGCGAAGGAGGGGAGATTCCGTGCCCAGCGGACTGCCATAAACAGGAGTCTGGCGGAACACTCATACATTGTCTCCTGGCCGGGGTTAAAGATGGCGGCCTCGTGGTAAGGTGTGGTCTGTTGACATGGAGCAGACGTCTCGTGGTCCACACTTGTCACGTCTATAGTCTCTTCGTGAGCTGAAATATAATTACCTGATTTTCAATTATTCTTGAATACATATAATGAACTATATGTCAATTCGATTGTCTTTGTTTTGTTTTTAAAATGTGTGATTGATGTCAAGGATAACAACTGTGCATTGGAGTACATGGTAAGTATATATTTATATTCTACACTGTTGAAGTAAATAACGATAACATAAACGACGCTTACCCTTCCGGAACGTGTGGTCTTATTATAAAGTACTTGTTCAATGGTATCCGTTTTATTCTAGTTTGCTCCTAGTTTAATCGAATTTGAGCTCACATAATAATTTTGTTGACGCTGGTGTATTCTCTGATTTTCTGTGTATGTTTTTTAGTAACTGTTTTGGGTTTTTTTCGTTCACAATCAGTTGTCAACAATACTAAGATGATAAAGAATAAACATATTGGTTAATCTATGACTGACGACTTGAAATGTACAATGTACCTCCATCGTCTGGTTCCATTTTAGCGTTGTTCTCCGCTGTCATCAGACCGGAAGCAAACCTGTGATTTGCTGCGGGACTAAACGCCGGATGTGTGGCGGATACAGTTGCCGTGTTATGACACATGGGATGATCAGCGTCCCCAATGAGCTGGTCGTGGCGGATCTGGGCCGTGTTGCGGGGCTGACGTTCATTTTGTACAGCTTTAGGTAGAAAAGTTTAGCAATTTTCAAAAGTGTTACATAATTACATTGGTCAAGACATGCAGTAAGTATAATAGACATTACATATGTTATTTTTGTTTACACTATATTTATCATTGGAAGAAAATAATAAGAACGATATCAAGCACGTTCTAAGGAGTTCAGTTCAGATAACGTATTATGTACGTTAATATATCAAAGGTACTGTTATAGTGCCATCTTTAATACAGTTTCTCAATTTGAGCGTCACGCTAGTATGTTTATAGTTTGTTGTAAGAACTGGTAACTTGTATTGAAAAGTACCCCAATATCTTTCTATCGATTATGAAATAATTATGCGATATATTGGTGGATTATAATAACTTTTAATTTCAAATGTTATTTAACTGACTTCTCACATTAACGTATACAAATGAAATTTGTCTTCTATGCCTTATTTGATTAGATTCCTTCTTTTGAGAGATATAAACAATTAATCAGTGCCAGATACATCTTATAATACTAACCGTCCTTGTTCATGCCCATATTTAAACACTTTTTGAGGCGGCAGGCCTGACACTGGTTCCTATGGGCCTTATCTACCACACACATCCCAGTCCCTGCTTGGCACCTGGTGGAGGTAGACGAGAAAAATATATTGATGGAATTTTTGTTCTATTTGTTTTTAAGGAGGTTGTCTATGGCAGTTACTACAGACTTGATCAGCTTTGTCAGAAGGTTATTGGCAGGATATAGAAAATGGGCTGTAAATGGACGGTAATAAATCGGTCATTAGAAAAGCATTCACATTATAACAGGGTTTGGTTAATTATAATAATTATAATTTCTTTTCACTCATTTCACTGGATTTCAAATTGGTGGTAAAATTTAATGAAAATGATAATAGTTCAGATTTAAGAAAAAATCTTGTGATGTTGCCAAAAAGGATATGTGTATTCGTGAAAAGTAAGACAATTGATTATTACAGAAAAGTCCAAATAATAACTCATCACGAAAACCTATAGCGGGCACAATTTGCGAATCATCTATCATATAAACAGAGTGACCATTTTCCGAGTCTGAAAATGAGGTAGAGACCAGTATACACTATTGGTTAATACTGCTGCTTTTATGTCGGATACCAGCCTAGAAGTCTGCAGGTCCACAACAGTGCGACATGTGAAGTTATCCTTATTCGAGATACTTATTTACAGGACACTCACCTATATAAGAGGCACAGTGTCTGTTCTGTGGTTAACAGGAGAACAAGACTTAAGTACAATGTATAAATAATGAATAGGAACATTAAGTACAACTGTACATGATGTAACATACCTGTAAATTAGTTTTCTTCTGACACTCCGTTTGAAGAATCCACTACAGCCGTTACATGCCAGAATTCCGTAATGTTTACCACTAGAAGTGTCTCCACACACCACGCAGACCAGCCCGGGGGAGCTTCTCTTGATAGGCCCCATCCCCGGGCTCAGGGGACAGCCCATGTTCATTGTAGGCGTGTTAGCTGACACCGAGAGTGTTGGGGATGGCGAGTGTGATACCATTATGGCAGGAGGTGAACGTGAAGGAGACATGGGTCTCACACCTGGAAAAAAAGAAACGCAGTTCATCGTATTTGTAGAAATTGATATATTATTTTACAGAATTTGAACAATATATGAAAATTTAATTTAGTAAATTTTCATTTCTCGCAATAGACAACAGATAGTAACAAAATATATAATAACAAAAACAGACCAGAAACATATATGTATTGAGAAGGCAGAAAGGCCTAGCGGCAAAGTCTTTGTTTTTTGTTCTTTTGTATATATATATATATATACCAAAACAGATAGCAACTCATAAAACAGTATTTCAACAATACATAACACCAGTCACAGATACGTACTATATATTACACCATACAACGATACATAACACCAGTCACAGATACGTACTATATATTACACCATACAACGATACATAACACCAGTCACAGATACGTACTACATATTACACCATACAACGATACATAACACCAGTCACAGATACGTACTACATATTACACCATACAACGATACATAACACCAGTCACAGATACGTACTACATATTACACCATACACCAATACATAACACCAGCCACAGATACGTACTACATATTACACCATACAACAATACATAACACCAGTCACAGATACGTACTACATATTACACCATACAACAATACATAACACCAGTCACAGATACGTACTACATATTACACCATACAACAATACATAACACCAGTCACAGATACGTACTACATATTACACCATACAACAATACATAACACCAGTCACAGATACGTACTATATTATTACACCATACAACAATACATAACACCAGTCACAGATACGAACTATATATTACACCATACAACAATACATAACACCAGTCACAGATACGTACTATATATTACACCATACAACAATACATAACACCAGTCACAGATACGTACTATATATTACACCATACAACAATACATAACACCAGCCACAGATACGTACTATATATTACACCATACAACAATACATAACACCAGTCACAGATACCTACTATATATTACACCATACAACAATACATAACACCAGTCACAGATACCTACTATATATTACACCATACAACAATGCATAAGACAACAGACAACATGTTTTATAACAGAAAATGATAAACAAAAATAGATATAGCCAAAAGTATTTTTGCAGTAACAGGGAACACTTGCATCCTTAACATCTATTGAAATTGCTTTGAGTAGATACATTGTACAATATAAACTATCACTTTTATTGTTTATTGAATGTACTAGCATTAAAGTGGTGTACGGGGTCTGAGGCAGACATGCACTAGCCAGTGCAGTGCTGAGTCAGGGCAAGTGCTTCTTCTTTCTCAGAAAATTGTACCAGTATGTTCTTGGTATATTTCCTAGATGTTTTACAGTAACCAATAAACTGCAATATCCCCGTTCCTGCGTGTTAATGTGTTAATAATTGCACTTGTAATACTATTATTACTTCCCGTACATGAAAACAAAGAAATCAAGCAGCTTGATGTTTTAAACAAGACAAATTACCTGCATGTTTTAATTCTAACTAAATAAACACAATGCTGAAGACTGGGCCGAGAAATGACAAAATGCACCAGTATGATGCTGCACGTTTCTAGCCATACAACTTTCTTAGTTATATGCTGTGATTTCATTATCTCCGTGATAATTAGCCCATGTACATATACCACACCTTAATCAAAGTCAATTCTCAAGTACTGATTTTAAAAATTAACATTAAAAGCTAGGCATGCGAGCAGAATTCTCATTTATTTTAATTCCGAGTTAGTTCAGTAAATGTACATAAGGGGTATTCCCATTCTACGTGTATATGTATTAAATGAAGACATATATGGTAAACTACCAACCCAGGATTCCGTTATAATTCTGAACGTTGGATACAGAATACTTGCGTAAAATGTTTAAATAATCAAGTAAACCTACCCTTTCATTTATTTTTAACTTGGAAATTAACGTTACTTAAAAGTTCTAATTTCACTAGCATGTACCATTGCTTCGTATTAATTTGTTTAAAACTGCTATTATTGGAGTCTTTTGTTAAATTAAACAACTACATGTATGAAGGGTACTTCAGTATAATTTAACATGTTAATTAAAATGAAGCATTTATTTGAATATTTTTATTAAGTTTGCAGGTGAGTCAGCATAGACTATTCTGTATGAACTTCACTATAAAATACAGATTGGTTTAAAGCAAATCATGGTCTAACGGACCTGACCTGGACAATATTGATGCCGAAGGTTAAGTACAAACATTGATTGAAACTGAAGTCTAAATATGCTTTTTATTATATGTTGTCTACTGATTTTTTTATCAAGTTTTGAGTTTGTTGTTCCTGAACTACAATGAGTTGTTAATACGAGCGGTGTTCGAAAACTTTTGCAGATGACATGTTTTCTCAGAAACGCTTATCAAAATCAGATCCCAGCTCACTTCTTGACATATATCTCCTACCAGAGAGGTTTTTGTTTTAATATCGGATAGATGAAAGAATCACACGGGGCAGGGTCTGGCTGGTATGGAGGGTGTTGTACTACATTGGCCTTTTCCCATTTAAAGAACTGGACTACAGTTCTTCATTTGTAGGCTGGGGCTTTGTCATTTAACAATTCGATGTTCTAGAGACCTGTTTTAGGACAAGTTTTTCCTCATTTTTGTTCGCAATTTCCTAAGAACTACATTCTTATAGAAGCTTTCAGACACACCCCTTCCTTTTGGAAAAGCAATTTGCATATGTGCACTTTTTCTAAAGGATATTGCGTTTTACACCTTTCTTGTCAGTATTCGTTTAGCAATACTTGGCCTTTTGGCCATATCATATTGTCACTATTCCTGTTAGGCTCACCCATGTCTCGTCAACGGTTATGAGACTATCAAATGTCTTTTTATAATATTGTTGGTAGTTTTACAGCAGTTTCTTAGCCATTTGTACCAATGTACTTTTTGCTCGTCAGTGTGGAGTAAATTTGGGATCTAACGAGCACTTATTTTCCTTACTTTAAGCATTTCCTTCAGTATGAAGTGAACAGATGCTAACCCAAGATTGACATTTGTGCTAGCATTCCGACCGTATAACACGCATTTTTCTCAATGAATGACTTGATTTTATTGACGTTAAATTTGGTAACCGCAGACCTAGGTCTGCCTGAGTAAGTGGCATTTTGACTGATTCGTGACCAGAGTGAAATTTAGTAAGACATCTATTAACAACACATATCTCATCATGTATAGTTATGACGCTCAATCCAAACTTACAGTGGGCTTCATATAGTCCCTGATTTTAGCGACATTTTCTATCCGTTTTCTAACCATTTTCACCAAAGAGTAGAAGTATACATCTGCAAGAAAACAATCTAAATTGCAGGGGAACCCGTTAATGGGTTTCAATGAAATTTATACAAATAATACAGTGATGAGCGGTGAACCAGTTCTTACTGCTTACTGAATGTCTGTTAACCATGGATGACTCGAGTATACAGTGCGTTTGCAAAAGTTTCGGAACACTCCTCGAACAACATTCCACGGACCCGACTTCCCGGTGGCGTCATGAAGTATTTCAACGGGAATAATCAGCGTCATGTGATCCCATTTAGACCAATGAGTATAAGTACCACATACCAATCATATAACAGACATATTTATTATCATTTTAATTGTGAAATAGTGCTTTATACACTAAATCAGGTTTTCTGTGAACCTTGTATATCATTTTACTTGTGAGAGTAAACTTATATAAATTGCACCGGTCTTCCTGTAAACATTTTGCATTCCTTTACCTATGAGAGTGAGCTTTATATTATGGTGTCGGTTTTCGTGTAAACTTAGAATAATATTTTACCTGTGAGAGTGAGCTTTATATATCGGGTTTCTTGTGAACCTTGTATATCATTTTACCTGTGTGAGTAAACTTATCTAAATTGCACCGGTCTTCCTGTGATCATTTTGCATTCCTTTACCTGTGAGAGTGAGCTTTATATATCGGGTTTCCTGTGAATCTTGTATATCATTTTACCTGTGTGAGTTGGCTTTATATACATTTGTATCAGATAATATGTGAACCTTGTATATCATTTTACCTGAGATAATCTATTTCATATGGAATTTATGAAACGAGTCTAATAATATTTCAATTAAGCGAGTCTCTGGCGCGTATCATAGATTCCATATGAAACTTGTATATCAGTATTAAAATCTGTGGTAATTTTTGGCTTAAAACATCAATTTCTATACACTATTGAAATTCAGACGCCGCCAGTCTGACTCCAGTGCGGAGGTCAATGACGTCATGTAAATGTCCTAGGCAGGACGTTACACCAAGAGCAATAAAACGTACCACCGTACTTGTACTTGTAACATTTTATGATGACCTTTGAATTTGTATCAAAACCAGTATTCTATCGGGTGACTTTGTTTTTACAAAAAAAAATAGTCTTTTCATGCGCATTTTTTCAGAAAGTTTTGAGATCCAATAACATTTGATAACATAATAGTATGTGGACAAAAATGGTGCATGACTATCTATTATAAGACTAGTACAGCATCGTTGTTATAACTGATCTGTTGACTCTTTTATTGAGTTAGAAGTATTTTTTGCAAAAAGTGACCCGATTTTGGCACTACAATGGATCACCTTATTTGAATCATAAACAATGCATTTCGAAAGTCAATATTTTTCAACTATGGTTTATGATAGATCTTAAATAAAAAAAGACAGGTCTCAAAGGGCATGCGTTATTACCATAATTAAACATTGAATATTTCATTATTCTGATTAGCGAGGTTAAATCCGGATGTACGTGATGTCGTGGCGTTTGATCAGAGACGCTGACGTACCAAGGTCACTGTTATCGAGGTCAGCAGGTGCTTGAGGAAGTCGATCTATATCTTAACACAATAAGGGTGTTGCATGTCGTAAACCTCGGGTGACCGACCGGCCTTGTATTTGATGTCGTGATGTAAGAGATGTCATATGTTGTCTTATCAAAGTGAGTGTTTTACACACAATCCGAGTTTAGATGAACTTAAACATGACAATTGCTCGAGCTGAACATTTGTATTGCAAGCCAACTTAACATTTATCCCAGGAGCAAAAACGACACTATACTTCCAAACAAATATATATAAGAGATCTTATATAGCATAAAGGATATATATTTTAGGATATAGCTTATATATTACAATTTAAAAGATATATTATATATAAATATTAAAGAAGATATCTTCTATACAATACAAGATTTCGTATACATTATATACGATGTATTATATGATTATATAAGATACCTCATTAAGTTTGATTAAAAACAGAATCGACTCTGTTCCTTGAATAATGTTAAGTTGACTTTCCATATATATAACACAAGACATCAAAACATGCTAACATCAAACGTTTCATTGATAGTAGTATTCACCAGACGTTTACCTGTAAAACGTCACTCATACAAGTAGCTAAGTAACACTGCATAACGTAAGCCCTTCAAATTCCGAAATATAAACTGTTTCGAATTTCTCCTCAATATTTCACAAATAAAATACGTATTTTCAGCAATATATACATTGTTTAAAGCCAGGAAGTGGATATTTCATAAACAAAATCTGATATTGATATTTCGCTATAATATTTGACGAAATAGATTAGTCAATCCATTTCAATTTATCTTGAATTTAGAATGTTCGTTATAGTTATGATAGAGATAAATTCTAGTTTCACTTTACAGATAAAGTATCTCACTTTCAGTGCTATATTTCAGAGATAATCGTTTTATGCTTAGTGGTGAAATATACATCAAGGATGAAAAACATGAAAACAATATTCAATTAGTTCTCTGTGTCATTGCTGAAGTTATGGTTCAAAAATGTTTTTTGTTACCACGATGGAAAATGATGTCACTTATTTCTAGCAAGGAAACCATTAAAGAAGAACAAATAAACCGGGTTATTTGTTTCACTGACGATACCCGGCACGCTAATCTAGGTCAAATCAAAATAATACCATCTCCTGATAACAAGTACCAGGACACTAGCAATGAATAGTAAGGCACAATTAAAAAAAAAAAAAAGCACATAGGCAATGAAATAGTAACAAAGCATTTAGGGACAAGAGACATCATTATGCGAAATTTGTTCAACCTACATATTGTAGACATATATTTGATATTTTACATATTGTTTCATTTTACATGGATACTTCATTAATTGTCTCTCAGAGGCGTTTAAAGTATCAGTAATGAGTAGTGTGGTATTCTTTTATCAAGTTATCAAGAACGTGTTCCTACGGTAACAATTGTTTTGAAATAATTTCATAAATTTTAAACGGACATCAACGAACTGATCTTAAGAGATTGGAAATATATCATCAAACCCGGAAAAGTATTTTGATGAAGCAGATTTAAAGATTAAAAAACTTAATGGATTATAGGCAAACAACACTTAGACCTCTGATTGTAAAAGAGGCATTCAATTTCAATCTTAATACTGAGTAATGAAAAGTTTAATGCAGGAGAAATCGATATGACGAAAACTTAGCTAATGTGGATTATACAGCTTAAACAAGATTATAATGGATTAGAAATCTATCTTAAACATCACACAGACCGTTTATAATAGATCACATTTCGATAGGCATGGTTATCCCTGTAATGTTATAAATTAGATTAACAAGTCACACTTAGAATTAACCACTGGGAGAACGTGATCAACTGAAGAGTATCGTATCTTTTCTCTCATCTGAATTTGATTCCTTTTTCCGCGTGGATGGCTAATTAACGTTTGCATTTTTCTGTTTTGCCGATGGCCACTCTGCTGGTTCAGCCAGGCGTGGCTCTATGGCACCTGCATCACGTTTGTGGCTCACCTCCGGCCCGAGATCACACCCTCGCGGACGATCACGCCGCGGCGGTTTGTTATAGATATCCTGCCAGGCCGGGGAATGTCACGGACAAACTGCCGGTAAAGACAGCCTTGTCAACTTCGTTACTCGTACACTAAGTTCTACTGATACCCCCTAATAACGTTCAGGCTCAGCATACTTATCATACCCTTTAAATAACGGTTATGATTCAGAATATTTTATGTACATTTTGCACATATATCTAGGTCTTTTTTAAAAATAATTTGGATCATCATCTAACAAACGTTTCACATTATTTTGCCGTCAAGTTAACTGAACTTTTATATCAAGGAACACACACTGGATTAATAGGCAGTTTAACTTGGTGATTAAATTTTTTGATTGAAATTTATTCATCTGTAACCGGTGAAATTTGAGTGTTAATTTGTAGTTGATGATGCTAGTGGTGACAGTTTCAGCAGCATGACTTCGATCATCGAATATCGGTATGGGACTAGTTATCACAGTTGAAATAGATGTGACTAATCATTACTAAACGAACAAAGTGTTATAGTTATATGAACCCAACTAAAGTGTACTGTTCATGAGTATTTCATTGACAAAAAGATTAACACAAGCGTACAATACATAGAATGTAACTGATTGGTTTCTAAAGGATTTTTATCAAGATATATTTGCGTGTTTATGTTGTTATAATGCTAACGGAAAATATACAAACCCAGCAGTAAACAGAAAATATATATAAAAAAAAGATATAAAGACGAATGGTCCAAAACAATTATACGAAAACTTCACTTTCTAAAACATATCAGGAAAAAGCTAAATGACCACGTGTAACCTTTCCTAAACACATCTCATGAAAATGTTTTTCTTATTATCTTCATTAGCATTTTAATGCAGTGTTTTTATTCATCTTCACTAACCTCAATCGACGGAAAGGAAAACATTCTTATTTAGAAACATGCAATTGAACCAGACATTCATTAATATTTACGACAATCCAAGTGGAAGTGGTGTCGTGCCATGACGCCATTGTGTAGCTATCTCCTCTCAAATTTACTGCTACGTATTCCGGTGTTGAATCGAATCGTTTTGATTCAAAGATTGGAGACAAAGATCGAAGTGGAATGGTTTCCAAACTTTCGAGATCAGATTTACGATGTCATTTCATGTAACAGCCCATTCGTGCGCTGAACGATTGCGGCGACAATTATTTCCGGTGTAGATCTGAAGTAAATGATTTCTTGTCCATTGATTGGTTGATCGTTTTGTTTTCTAAACAAATCTGTTGAATATTTGATAGTGATTTTCTAAATTTAAACTTTGTGGTCTATAGTTGGACCTCTACTCCGGGACAGCTGTCCGAAGTTAATAGATGTTTGGCATGGCCAATCGATTATCACGTCCACCCAGGATCTCTGATAGAACTTAAAGAGAGCGAGATAACGATTTGTGTCCAGATAAAGATTGTTATTATACCATTAAAAAGACAATGTTCTTTCAACTTCACTAACTTGTTATTATTAAATTTTAAGTGTACGGAACTTCTAACAAAACGTTATCATATTTACTAAGTGTGTGCTACAACTGTGTTTTGCACTTTAAATTTTATATTACCTTGATGTATTTTTATATTTCTTATGCTATTGTTTTTGTCCAAATAGAACATCGGGTCTTCAAAAGTAGGAAAATGATAAATAAATATTTTACCGGGAAATATTTAAGACGATAAAAACTTCAAGAAACTGTTGTAAAAAAACAGATAAGGGAGAACATTTTAATCGTCACACTTAATTCCATTCTAACAACCGGACTTAACCTGTTAGGTGTTTTATATTCGTCAAAATTAAAGTTGTAAAATAACGAGCGCGACTCCAACAGTATGCGCCATATAAAGACGCTAATTCTGATAAGAGTTACCTTTCCTGGAGAAAAAAACTGTCGTGTTGATATTAACCCAAAATGGCAATAATCAAACAAACAATATTCAAAAGAACAGCATGAATCACACAGTGTACCGTATGAATATTAAAGACTCCGTCGTTATATTTCGTGTAAATGAAGTATGTGACTGTTGTCAAAACGGACGAGGCGAGTGCAGGGATTAGCGTCACATGACAATCATATGATACATTAAAAAATACCACGAAATCCGCACTGCAAAAATATTTATTTCTTGATGAAACGCAAAAATAACACTGCGCGAATTCAAAGCTTTTTACAGTATAAAGACTCTGGGTATGAATTTTGAACAACAGATCTGATCAATTTTGATATCGTCACTGTCGTACAAATGTATAAGCAGAAAACACAAAAATAACTAGTAAAGCAACCTAATATTCTAAAGTGACTGTTTTGTTTTTTTATAAAAAAACATACAATTTCATAGACGCCCCATACATTTAATATTGTATAAATTGATTCTGAACTTGTTCTAACCATATAAACATAATATTATATAAATTGATTCTAAACTAGTACTGATCAAGAAAGCATAATATTGCTAAAATAAATAAAATAATACCGAAGCGTTAACAAAATAATAATCCAAACTCAAAATCGATTAAACCAGGGGCAAAATATGAACAAAGGAAAGATTTACATGGAGACCCTTATAAAAAAACAAAATAATAAGACCAGGTGTTCCGAAAGAGTAAGGGTCTTCTTCATCGACGACACCCGCCATGTAAATCTTTGTCACATCCAAGTAAACATCAAGTTTTCAAAACAAGAACCGAGTATCATTGTCAATCACAACAAGTAAACACACTAATGAGCATACTCAAAAACGATTGATTTGATTGATTCTAAATAAGTTATGACCAAGTAAAACATGATATTGTATAAATTGATTCTAAACTAGTTCTGACCAAATAAAAAATAATATTGTATAAATTGATTCTAAACTAGTTCTGACCAAATAAAAAATAATATTGTATAAATTGATTCCAAACTAATTGTGACCAAGTAATACATGATATTGTATAGATGGATTCCAAACTAATTGTGACCAAGTAATACAAATTGATTCTAAACTAGGTCTGACCACGTAAAACATAATATTGTATAAAATGATTCTAAACTAGGTCTGACCACGTAAAACATTACATTGTAAAAATTGATTCTAAACTAGGTCTAACCACGTAAAACATAATATTGTATAAAATGATTCTAAACTAGGTCTGACCACGTAAAACATGGTATTGTACTGCATAATTGCTTATATCGAAATTATTTATTAAATATGAACTTCAAGTGTTTCATTTTTATCAATACAATTAGATATCATTAATGTGTGAATATGCATCTACTCATACAAATTACAGCTCCTACAAATAAATCGTTCCCTGTAATTTGCGGATTGCATTGCTTTTCGTTTCGCCATTATGTAGTTAATTTCTTCATGTGTTTGTAAAATATCAGATAAGAATAAGGTATATAATAACAATTTTTATGCATAACATATCATTTTTTTCTACCATTTTATTTGCACATTACAAATTGCAAATTCTGACCCATTTTAGATAAAGTTCGTGTTTAATGCATCATATACGAGTATTGGACCAAAAAAAATTCAACGTAAGTTTATGATCACAAACTTTACATCATCTTGTGCCATTTAAGTGTTTTTATTGTCCCTATATTGAGCCGAAAGGGGCTACTCCACATCTAAACATGTCAATGTATACCTGTTATACAGAGAGTTGCACAGCCTCAACAATTGCAGTGTAAAGGTGTTTGGGTTTCGATGACCTTATGAATATTGATAAGATTATGTGTGAGACCCAGATGACTCCCACAAAAACCATGAGATCTACTTGTTAATTATGTATTATTAAGAGGAAGATTTACCAGCTTTATTGAACAGATATAACAACAGATTTGTGTCATAAACAAATAACATCTAATTTCGCTATCATCAACTCAAAGAACTGCAAAAAGTAACTTATTTGCCGGATAATGATTTTAAAAGAAAGGACCACTTGGTGTAAAAACCAATCATTCTGAATTAGTAAAACTAGAGAAATAATAATCCTACATAAGATATAGAGAGAAAGGGTTTCTATCAAAATGATGCAATCTATATTATGCACCATGATTGAAAATCAAACATTATAGTGCAAGAACTATTAGTTCGTCATTTTATCACATATATGAATAACAATGTATTCGAAGAGAAATTATTAATGGGTTGAGAAGTGTAGGATATTCCTTTCAAAATGGTAACGGTGTACAAAGCAAGATTGGTTAGAAATCATATTCTGTGTAAATGACTTAATCTGTTTCGATGACTACATTAATTCAATCACTCTGATGATGCAATTATCAATCAATCACTTTATCATACACGGGTATTTCTCAAAAGTCACGCTCTTTAATTCTTTTCAAATGTATGCGCATCAAATTAGCATGAATAAAATAGGTATTGACAACGATCAGGAGAATGCCATGGAGATCACATGCAAATCAACTGTTTTATATGACTATTAACTGAAGCTTCATCCCAGGGCCCTTTAAATTATATTATACAGCGTCTGTTTCAGTTCGCGTTGCTGACGTCACATAGCCGTGATGGTCTCTAACTCGTGTCAGATTAGAGTACACCTTTGCAGTAGCATTGTTGTAGACTGGAGATCCCGCGGGATCCCCGGCAATCTAATCCCTTTTTACGGTAACACGTGCACCAATTAAGCTGTTTTTGTTGTACTAATGTTGCTGATTAAACCCCGTTGGTCAGTGACTGTGGTATTGTTAATCGTTTTATACCCTCCATTGAGGTGGACACCCGCAGATGTCCAGTTTATCGCTCGACAATGATGGAACGCTCTCGCCATTGTTGCGCTTTTTAACAAGTTGAAAAAATAAAACCATGATAAAAGAGAGTCTATGAAATCAAACGGTTTTAATTTACAGTTCCTAGCATTACCGAAGATAAGTGATCATTTCACCGACTATTGGAAATGACGTCAACATTTGAGTAATTGATTTAAGACATCTGCTGATTAATACATTATATGATTATAATCACAAAGTAGATATGAGGGAAGTATATAAAATGTCAGCAGTAATTAATATAGCATTGATTGTTGACAACAAGAAATGACATATGTGATATATGATATATAATGTTATTACAGAAGTACGTACACGTACATGTAAAATTGACGAAATTATAGCGATCGTGTTACCAGGATGGCATACACAGTATGGCGATAGTGTTATCAGGATGGCATACACAGTATAGCGATCGTGATACCATGGTGACATACACAGTATAACGATCGTGTTACCAGGATGACATACACAGTATAGCGATCGTGTTACCCGGATGACATTCACTGTTTAGCGATCGTGTTACCCGGATGACATACACAGTATACCGATCTTGTTACCCGGATGACATACACAGTATAACGATCGTGTTACCAGGATGACATACACAGTATACCGATCGTGTTACCCGGATGACATTCACTGTTTAGCGATCGTGTTACCCGGATGACATACACAGTATACCGATCTTGTTACCCGGATGACATACACAGTATAACGATCGTGTAACCAGAATGACATACCCAGTATAGCGATAGTGTTACAAGGATGACATTCACATTATAGCGATCGTGTTACCAGGATGCCATACACTGTTTAGCGATCGTGTTACAATGGTGACATACACAGTATAGCGATCGTGTTACAAGGATGACATTCACATTAAAGCGATCGTGTTAACATGATGACATACATAGTATAAATATCGTGTTACCCGGATGACATACACAGTATAACGATCGTGTTACCAGGATGCTATACACTGTTTAGCGATCGTGTTACAATGTTGACATACACAGTATAGCGATCGTGTTACAAGGATGACATTCACATTATAGCGATCGTGTTACCAGGAAGACATAAATCCTTCTCTTCAGTCTAAGTTCCTTTCGTATTTGCATCTTTGCGATGTTTACTATACTTTACTAGACATGTACTGTGAAAATATATCATTGTAGCATACAATAAGTAAAAGTAAAATACAATATGTGTATTCTTAAAGTCTAATCTTACAAAGAAGTTATTTGTATTCTCGGCGCCGTGATACAGCAGATAATATGATTCTCGATCACTCGGTATACAGAATGCAGTGTGCGTAAACTAGATAGTTCGATACATATTGATATAGTTACATTTGCGCTGCAACCAACTATATAAACATTACCAACAATGCTTTTTCATAAGAGTATGAACGCAATGGTTCCCGAGACGTATCAAGTGATTTACTTATAAAGTCATAGATCAAATATTGTGCAATGGAAATCATGTCGCGTCGCTTCGAGTAACATGGAGACACCACTGCCTCGAACGCTCAAATGACTAATGTTTATCACTGGAGGTTTTTTTTTTTTAATTACGGATACTCCGCCAATTTCGTTTAAACGAAGACGCAAATACAAACGCAGATAATAAATTGAATATTGCTCAAAATATAAATAAATCTAAACAAGTGTTTCTTAGTAAAAAAAGTAAATATATAGATTGAAAGTATTTTTTCTAACTTTCATAACATTATGAAAGTTAGAAAAAAACTTCCAATCCTTAAATACAATTTCACACTGATATCCCTGATCAATGATTGGTGCATATAATGGAATACCTGTATCATTATTATACAGATATCTGGATCAAAGCTATCAGCATCATACTGATATCTGGATCCTCGTTACACGAAACAGCTGTATGATGCAGTTTAATTCATTTTTTTCGCATACTGTATTATACTACTGAATTTACAAGGTGCAGCATATGTGTGTGTTACGTCATCTTGCATGATAGGGGGTGGCAGACTCTGCTGGTATTTTGTTTTAGTCTGCGAGGTTTGCTGGAGCCTCCATAGCCACATTTCATCTCATCTGAGTACCCAGGTAGTGTCACGGTGCATGATATAACTATTTTCGTAGTAAACGATTAAAACTTTTACAGCAATAGTTTAATTTTACTTCTTAATTCATAAATTAAAGTAGTTTTACCCACCTGACCCTTCTGCTTCTACATAAGTTTAGACATTTTTGGATTCCCACCTTTGGCCCCAAGCATCACTGAAGAGTCATAAGAGGACGAAACAGCTGTATGATAGAGTTTAATTGATTTTTTCGGCATACTGTATTATATTACTAAATTTAAAAGGTCGGCATATTTGTGTGTTACGTCATATCTTATTAGATTGATATCCGAGATCATAGTAAGTATTGGTATACTGTTGTCCGGGGACCGTCATTATCATCAGACGAAAACCAAAAGAACAGGCATGAAACATATGAGAAAACACAAGAAAAGCGAAGATAGGTCAGATTTGAAACTTCCTGTTAAATACAAAAGTTGGATACCCACTGTCTTAGTAGCGTGTTGCTTTATTAAATCGTGATAGCACTCCTTACTCTGAGAGTAACGCCTCACATTAGTATACTCCCCGAAGTAACGTAACGCCCTAACTTGTCTGTGGTTAAAAACAAAACACAAAGCATCTGATCAATATTCTATTGAGAAACAAGCATAACCAAACTGCCACATGAGGTGTGTTTCAGGTGTCAATCACAGGTTATTTTTAATAACGTTTTGTTTTCTTTTTTCATTTCTAATTAAAAAATAATACAATTATGAAAAACAAACATGAAATAAAGTAAAATCTCATCACATTTCTCTTAAATGATATCACGTGACGGTGAACCTCATCAAATATGTATGAGCGCTGTTTTTTATGAATTCGGAAATTAAATTTTGAATCGATTAAATGTCATGAAATTTTAAGGAAAGTTTAACTTGGCCACATAAAACATTTATAAACTAATTAATTGTACGTTCAAACATGAAAGTATGTAATATCTCATGTCCATACGGTTTTTTCATCATTTCCTTAAATGTCACATTTATCACAGGAATTCAAACGCAACAAAATAAAAAGACATTACACATCACCATAAATACTTAAATATTTCAAAATAACGGAAATGAAATTTTGCAATTGATTCAGACGTTATATAGAAGATCAGAGAGAAAGTCAGCCTCAGCATCCGCCCTCATTTATTTTCTCATTTCTGCGTGGTGATGTACTATCTGAGAGCTAACCTTCTCTCCTGTTCAACAAGCATTGTTAGTTTCTCTTACTGAACTGCTGACATCGATCTTGAAATAAATTCTGTTTTTGAATGAATTTCTACATTTTTTCTTTCCAGAAATTAAAAGAATGCGAGCATTTTTCAACACATTGTGTCCTTTTAATCATATTTTAAGATATAAATGAACTACGGTGTGATAAAGATTTTTAAGCTGTGTCAAACTAATTATAGGTCTCGCTACACAGATCCTGATGAAAGTCATTGCTGTCGGTCAGCGGGACGAGGGGGTAGAGTACAGAGGCCACTAATTTATGTCATAGCACAGAGATCGACTAACACAGACATTATGACGAGGAAATATAATTATCTTCAACAATAAATTGTGTTTACACCCAATTATAACTGACCAGTCGGCCACCAGGCATTGACTTTAAACCACCAAATGTCTAGGTAAACTTCACACGGAACATCTGGTCAAGAAAGATGTTTCAGAAATATATTCCAGTACATTATGTAACAATGGAATTTCAAACATGTTGGGAATGTTTACACTTTTATTTTGACGAGAATATTGCATTGTATTGACTAATCTAATAATTTGAAGATTTGAGATAAAACCTTAATTTTAATAATTATTTGACTATAATCAGCACATTATACTAGGGTTTATGTGATCATTTATCATTGTGCATGCATATATTCACAAGGGGAAACAGTAATTTCGTTTACACATTTCTATAGGCATTTCAAAATATTACTTAATTTCATAAAATCTCAATTCAAATTTAATAGCATCATTAATAAAACAAAAGTGTTTCTTACCATGCTTGGGGGCTTCTTTTTCCGCCACAAGGTAATCATAGGAGCGACTAGAGACGTTTGGCCAGTTTTCTAAATGTAAGAAAAGAATTTCATCTGTACGTGACATATACAAAGTAGGGGAAAAGACATATTAATTTTTAACAGCCTCTAACGTGATTAGACTGTTTTTTAGATTTGTAATTGGACACATTATTCACAATGTATTGTCGCAATATCTGATTCTGTGTGCGATACCGTAACCTGGCCACCAGATATCAAAAGATGACGTAACATGTGATGTATCTTTTAACTTTGGTAACAGATACGGTATGGGGAAACAATGATTTAAACTGCATCGTACAGATGTCTCGTCCTTCTCGGACTCGTCAGTGATACTTAGAAGCCAAACGGTGGCAATCGAAATGTTCTAAACTAAATAACAGTAGAAGGATCAAATTATGTATTGCGAAAATGTGTATATCATGAACAATGCCGCTACTCAAATGAGAAAAAATGTGTCAAATGTGACAAACAGTTTGTGTTTATTGCCAATTGTTGACATTCCCTCAAAGAGGATAAATGTCAATTTATCAATAGAGAAAGCATGTCGTATTTAAAATCGTCTTTTTACCTGATTTAAGAAAATGCCATTTATGAATTTAATCTCAATTATGTATTTGTGCAAATTTTCATCTTATTAATATGGAAAGGTAATATTTCTCTTTTAAACTGGCTTTATTTTAAAACAAAATATACATTTACGGCTTCATCATGACAACACAAAGCTAAGGTGTCACAGATTGACAAAGGTACGTAACATTTTAACATGTTAAGGCCTGATACTTTCAGTGATTTTATCTCGCAGCGATACCATTAATAACTTAATATGTTTATTACATAGTCGCATTTCGTCTCAAAAAGGGCGTTTTGATAAAAATAAGTGAGGGATATCATACAAATACTTTTTAGGAGAACAGTAAACCAAATCATAATGTTTTTAGAAAGACACAAACACAGAAACCATTTAGAATTCACCAACATCTTTAACAGACTTCACGGAGCACATATTTCAGCAATTAAATAATCATGCTTCATACGAGAGTATATGAGCAGCTAAGATACTTCAGAATCACCTCGGCCTATTGCTATTGCAAAACATGTAATGTAGACAATCAAAGAAGACTGTTTGATATTCACGACCATAAGTAAGCGACTACATGGACCCCGGATACGTAACGGGATTACACCGCCAGTGGCATGTTTTCACGCCGGTGAACCTCGTGCACGGTTCACTGCGAGCTGTCGATACCTAGATCAGCCGCGCGAGAGAATTCGGCAACACCACGAAGATCCCAAAAAATTGACAAGGGTATGATTTGATTCTGTAAGTTCCAGGAAATCGAAAAATCAAATAAAAGACCCAGCACCTAATTGAATTATTCTATTTTCCTGACTTCCATAGCACTTATGCTGGAAACAAATTAGCAGCGTCAACCTCCGTCCTTTAGATCTAATTCTGGGCAATTAAGGAGCGCCAATTGCCAATGATACGTCGGGATGTAGTCAAGAAGAATCACACAAGAGTCATCGAGATTTCTCCGTGCAGCTGTGATTCACGACGTTGTCCATTTGTCGTTAGCCTGGATCGGAATCACGATCGGGGTTGATTTCATTGCCGAGTTGTATCGAGGAGGAAATAATCACCGTATCAAGCGAGATGGTAACGATTGGATTTTAGCTTAACTGATGACACTTTAATAAAGTTACCGGCTCTCATTATACCGACAATGGGTAGAAATTGTGTTTGCGCTGATTAATTCAAGTGTTGTTAGGGGACAATCTCGTGGAAATAGCAGAAATAGGATAATGTCATCAATGTTGACAAATTAGTTCAGTTCACGACATCAGAATTCCAACGCTCACCCCCATGCGTTAAATGATTTATCGAAATCTGAAAAATGGTGGAAGCGGTTTGTCACTGCTAGTGCTAATCAAAGTAAAATGCAGAATATTCAACAGAACAATATAGATTTGTTCATTCACCAACCAGATTAATAGTTGACTTTTTAAAACGAATGAATGATTAAAGTTGCCGTTTTTAACACTAGTTTGTTTATTGATAGAAATGTCAATGATACCTGATTCCAACTTTTGAAAATGCATTTGAAAAACAAAGAATTTCAGAAGTTTACGCATCTGCTTATTTTTTATTTGTCAAACCACCCCGGGTCAACATTAACACACTTAATACAAATGAATGAAAATAGATAAAAAAAATTGTCCTCACAATAAAAAACAGTTTTAGACGTTCAGATTAGCTTTGTGAGTAGACGTACAGGGAAAATGTGTTTTTTTAATTTAATTTGAATCATCGCTAATTAGTTTTTCTCGGAACCTCCTGAGTGAAGCAACAGTGAATGCAAAAATAAAATTTGTATTTGAATATACTATCGACGGTAAAACTGAAAGGACCAATGAGGAATTCGGTTGATTAGGTTATTCCAGATCATGATTTAATGAGGCAGTTGATAAGAAACTAAAGAAAGGTGTCAGAGAAGAAAAAACAATGATATTTCGATGTGAAATCTAATTACATCTATAAATTACGTATTCGAAATTTGGTCAGATACTTATATTTGATATTAAAAACATTATACATAAGTGTATATATTAAATATACATTTGAGTATACTGGGATCGAATGCAATATTATAATTACTATCTAATTTGCAATGACTATTAATATACTTACTTGTTTTATAATGTTTGATTTAAATATAAACGTATTTTGAACAAATGTATTTCTTTTAGAAAACCGAAGAGAAATCATGACATACATTTATCACTTTAAGCAATTATATTTTGTCAATTTGATAGTTTGTTTCGCCTTACAAATTAAAAGCTATACTTTCTACAAGATGACTTCATATTACTTTAACGGTGGTACAATATGTAGCATTTGGTTTATGTTCAATTTCGAATAGTTTAAAGTATCTGAAGGAGCGTGAAATTCTTAAAAGGAAAACATATCAACTTTCTTTAGACAGCAGCACACGAAACATAAAACTAAAGAAGAAAGTGTCTAGATGTCGTCCAGGTAGGTGTATAAACGCATCATTTTGATGCACAAATGTTTGATCGGATGATTCTCATACATATGCGTTTAAAATGATTAACAATATTTTGAATAATGAATCCCAATAACATTTGAAAACCCACACCTTATCAAATGTGTTAATAATGAAGTCAGCAATTTTATAACACTAGAAGAACACTCTGTCAAGATTCTTTCAATGCCCATTCAATATTCATACGGAACGATTGTTTGGAACAATTCATAAAATAATCGATACGGTGTTAAAGAGATAGACATTACAGACTTGTATAAGACGTGTCCCTCGGAGATCTCATTAGGTATTCAACACACCTTTTATCCCACGTTTGAGCCTCCATGTTCTGATATTTGCCATAAGCGGGATGTTTCCCGTTTTCAGTAGCGGTATGGTAGTCATCAATTAGGGAACCTAGTGGCAGAGCAGACAGCAGCAGTTCTTAATGTTTAGAGAGCATTACTTATTTATAAACTAATGATAGAAAGACCGTTTATATACACGGAGCTGATTCTAGGTATCAACACGACTGATTGCTCATAGGCCAGGTGCAAAAACGACAATCCCCTCAGGTATGCGGTGCTGTATGGACTGTTAATTAAATTAAATTAACGAGTTTATTTAAATGATCATGTCTGTCAGTCGATATTACATTTTTCATTTGCATCTAAGAAAGTTACGAAAAGAATCAAAGGAAAAAGAGCTCATTATTATGTATGGTTAAGCTTTTATGAATTATCAATAATATCAAAAGAGTAACGAGGGTAAAAAATTAATTGAAATGAAAAGTTTATGCTTTTTTCTTTCTGTATCGAGTAAGTGTCCTACCAAATAAAATATTGATTTTATCAATCACTATTTCTTAGCCAATCTGATTAATTATGGCGACAGTCATTATATATATTGAACATGTTAAAATATCTGCGCATTTCTATCAACAGAATGCAATTTTAATTGTCAAACCTTAATTAAACCTGAAATAAAGAAATACATTCCCTGCCAATAATATCGTTTGATTAATTACTTCTTAAAAGAATTTGAAATTAAAAGAAAAATCCGATCGCGTATAGAGGAAAAAACACCATCACAAGATCAGGTGCAACTTTAACAGGTATTACAAATTGAGGATCTAATTATTGTCCACGATGAAATCTCAAAAGTCTGAAAAAAGGCAATCTATTAATATACTATATATAAATGACTTGCCGAGGAAATATTATTTTATCGCAAAGCTAGCGGAGTGCAAAATTAGTATCGTAAAGTAGATTTAACAAAACATCCAAATACACTTTGTAAGAAAAATCGGATTTAATTAAATAAAAACAAATATGAAAAACAATGCTTTTTCTATCGTTAATTATACAAAAAAAATGTGAGCATGCAATGGCCAAAGACGTATATCTACCAATCATCAGCGAATATCATTAAAGTTTTCACCAAAATCTTGCAATTATTTGGCTTGGTAAATTTCTGTTTTGTTTAGTGACATGCTCTAGAGATCCCTGTCCATCTACACATACCCCAGATATATTCGAAATAGGCGGTTCTTGTGGCTCTTTAAACTTATCTTTCAAACCACTCATGAATGTATAAGACTTTCATGCCTGTTTTATCAGAAAATATATAATTACCATGTTGATTGTAAACAAAATTATCTCAAAATTTACTGAAAAAATTACTTTCTCCAAGCAATCGTAATAAGTTCCTTTACCATATTTTGTCAGAAAATTATAAAATAATTTAGTATTTAGATCTCATCCGGTAAAAAACCACCTTTTATTTGTTTATAAAACGAACATTCCATTTATACTCTTTACGGTTTTATCATTCTCAAGATGTGTGAGTGGCGGTAAGAATAAGGGTCAGAGTCAAATATGTTACTTTGTGTGTTTGTAAAGCTCTCTGTTATTTATTCGCAGAATTTCCTATAACATATCATAATATGGTCATCAAACGTAAAGATGCTTCGATTTAGTTTGAAGATTTATTTAATTTTGAGCTAAATAATAAAAGTCTTAGTTTAAGAAATCTCTTGACATTTTTTGTTGTTTTTGTTTTCTTTAATTTCTTATTCGCTGTTGACGTCATAGCGGCAAAATAGTGCTAGATTTAACACTGAATTGTCATTTATGACCAAACACTTGGAGAAATATTTCTAAAAACAGACAAACCATATCTAGACCTATCTGACATCAGTAATACAAATTTGGTACAAAGTTAATTTTATCATGTTTATTAATTAAATTAAGCTAACGTTATCGCATAGCAAAAATAAATATCAGTAAATGAACACAGGGGAAAAAATTCAACCGATGAAAATTATTTCTCCAAACCCTAAAATATGGGGTCCATAACCAGAAATAAAAGTGAACAATACAATAAAATATTTCAAAAGGAAAATGCATCAATCAGCATAAAATAAAAAAAGTATTTTTCTCAAAGACGAAAAAACTCTCTTTGAAACAAAACCATAATTAAGAGATGGATAAATACACAAAAACAGTTTGTATAAAGGTTACATCATTGATATCATATCATAGTTTTTAAGTTTAATAAAAACATGTGACTTACCCAATCGTGATGACTCTGTAACGATTCTCTGACTGTCAATGTTATCGCCCATCATCTTTGTGGTCTACCGTGATTGAGACAACTTTGAGAAGTATGCTGCATTGAAGCTTTCGAGCTGTATTTATCGAGCTGCGGAATCAAACAGGAATGAATTAGGGCGTTAATCTGCCGTTGAATATGCTAATGACATGACAGGGACCTTTTCCCGCTGCCTACAGCGTTGGACCAGTGCCTGCATACATAGCTGGTTACAGCGCTCCCAGCAGACTTCAGATATCCAATTACCCTATCGGGATAACACTAATCTCTTTAATTCCATACTGGGTCTCTAAATTGTGTGTTTCAAGACGCGGAAATATTATTCGAATCTGTTTTAATAGTTTTCTGATTAATTCATGTTTACAGCGATCGTCTTTTCTATGTAACTGCTTCACAGTCATAATAGAAAACTGCATTTGTATGAATATGAATATTGTTGTCACATTTGTCAAATTGTAAACAATGATACTCGAAGTGAATATCAGTTAAATGTGTCTGCTGGTGGTTAATTTTAATCGCCTTTTTCTGACAGCACTAGAGATAATAGAAAAGAATACATTTCCAGCATCGTTTTCACTGTGAAGACTTAATTTGGTATGCTATTTTTTATTATGTTTGTGTAATAAGATTAGTATGTATGTGTGGCAAATTTTCTAAAGTTGAACAGGCAAAAACATTTAAACTTCAAATTTGAATGTTATTATAAGCTTTGTTTTATTCAAATGTTAATAAAACAAAGAAATATTTGTACAATTAATGCATTAATTAGTATAAAAGGAAACAAAATCAAGTGTCATGACACTTTTGTTAATTTTGTTAATTTGTTACCTGATACGTTGTCGACCGTTACAACACTAGCTACAGAAATGGAGTGCCTTGAACAATGGAACAAACAAAAGGTAAAAGGAAGGGAAAGGGGCATGGGATAGGTACACAGTGGAAATTTGAATCTTCACCAGATCTCATAAAATTATCATGCCTTCAGAATTTAACGAAGAGTCGGGGGCTAACATATAGGGTGAGTGTGGCTTTGAAGTCGGCGTTGCATTGATGGATCCTTCCGGAAAAGGCAAAAATAACACTACCACGAAAACTGCCCGATATACAATATTAATTTATTACTTAAAATTACTCAAAAGTAGGATGAAAAATAAATACCTAATGGAGCTAACTCTGACGTAAGTACACGTGACTACGTTTTAAGTAGCTTATAACATTATAGTAATAATCATACATACAAAATCCATGCACTTATTTCATTCTGTATGTACTTTAACTTGGTCATGTTAATAATGCTCACCGGTAGTGGAATTTATACTCTGTATTGGACAGATGACATCCACTCGGATCTCGTATAAAATTACGTCATTTTACTGAAAATTGATTTTTATTAAGACAATCGAAACTAACGAAGATTCTGTAAATATTGTTTTTGACATATTGGATAATTGAACAATAAAAATGTCAAGGCCAAGACTTATGTTTTAGTATATCAGATAGAAAATGAAAATAGTCTATAAAATGCAAATATTTCTAAACATTATGTAACCGATATACAGAATATAAGCCAGCATATATTGGCTATATAAGTTCAACAAATGTTTAGTTATCTGAAAAATTGTAAAGCAACTGAACTTTTAAGTCGGAAGTGTTTTTGAAAATTCCTTTACACTTTTTATATCGATTTGCAGTGGTTGGAGACTTTCTAAGCTTTCTCAGCAGTTATTAATTTCGGTTAATATTCTTATTAATTAAAGTCTTTCTTTATATTTTCTAACAAATATCTTGACATGATCAAGAAGATAGTCAAATATTTCTCATTTACCATTATTTGTAGCTCAATTAATTTGAGATTATGAAATCCTCAAGACAATATAACAGACGAAATATCTAAAACTAAATTAAAGAATACCAAAGCGTCAACAATACCACAATCCGACCTCCTAAACATTAAAACTAGAGACAAATAATAAACAAAATCTAATTTACAGAGAAGTTTGAAAAGTACAAGAGAATAAGACCATATGTTCCGAAAGGGTTAGCGTCTTTTGCATCATCGAAGACAATAAATACATATTTTGATACCTACTTCGGACTGTTAACATTTTATTTTTGAAATCGAAGATTGGAATAAGTTTAAGGAATATAGGAGAGTTTTTCAAAAGTAATAGTCGTATGTTAAGGATGTTCAGTATAAAAAATATATTTATAGCTACTGTCTGTAAAAACACAGAACAAATATGAAAAATGTCACTAAAAGTCTTAAGATTAATCAATTACTAATTCAACTTTTATCCTTGCCAAAAACATTTTTTTTCCCGTTCTATATTGTTCTCTTCAAGAAGCACATATCAGAATACGGTCAAATATTGGTATTTCGACATACTCTATACCCTCATATATAACAGAGCTATATTTTCCAAAAATTTGAACTTTGTCAACATGTAATCAATGTGCTTTATTTTTTTTGTCTCTGACCTCACTTCCAGGACGTAACGTTTACTTGGATGTGACCAGGATTTTTACATGACGGGTGTACAAATAAACTCGGTGAACCAGAGGACACTTACTCGTCCACCACACCTGGTTTTATTCTCTTGTATCTTTTCCAGGGACTCCGTGTAAATCTTTTATTTGTTCATAGTTTGTCCCTAGTTTAAACGCTTCGATATTTCTCCGCCGTCGGGAAAGTCAGTTATGAAGTTGATGATATGCTGAAAACCCATGTTTTATCCGCCAGGCAAGTAAATTAATGGTAGACTTTTGAATGATAAATATTTACAGATTTGTAATCGAAAGGCAAGATTTTGTCCTTCATTCACGGGTAAAACTTGGTAAACAAGAACACTAATCCCTGGTATATATTTTGAAATACCATGCATTATGGAAAGTACTACTTTATGTGTCAATATTATTATATTAATATTAGGCCTGCCCTTTAAAGGGAACACAACCTCTCCGCGTATCAGTCAGTAGACAGATCGATCAACACTCAAGATCGCCATCACATGTTGGCACACTCGGCAAACGAGTCAATCCACCTAAACCGAAGCCAAAAAATACTTCTACTTCATAAGTTATCTATTAAATTGCAACACAATCCAATCCCCAACGCAAAAAAATAATCGTATTAGTTCATGATATCAAAAGGCTTGTAGGACAGTGTGTTTAAATAAGAAACTTCACCTTTGTGAAATAAGTTATCAAATGTTTTCAAAAATGGGAAAAATAAATATTTGCTATTCAATAAGTATAAAATTCATTCACGCCTCAAAACAATCATATCTGTTAACGATATGAATAGTCACATCCGAAAGTGTCAATCTTAAAGCAGATTAAAACTGTACAAACGATACATGATGCAGAGTATTTGACAGCAATCATATAACGACGACGAGATGGATTAAAGAAAATAGAAGACACAATAAATAAATAATAATGAAATGGCCTGCTATCTTAGGAAATCAGACAACGAACTTTTTAATACCCTCAATACGATAAAATCATTTGACATCTTAACATGACAAACAGACAAGGCTGTTTGAGAATCCGCCCGGCACAATTTGTCCCGATGCTATTAAATCTCTGACTTGATTTCGCTGATAGCTACCAGACAAATGAACAATAAAAGCATTATGAAAATGAACTCTACTAAAAGACCATTTGGTTAATTCCTAGTCGATATAAGACGCGACGTGAGGGAGATCCGATACATGCCAAACAATCTCTGACAGGACCTTCTGTTTTCAGTATATTCGCTTTTCACCAGTTAAGATTATTAATATATGAAAGGTATCGATAGTCCGCCATCCTAACAGGAAATCTAACAGTAGAAATAGGCTTTGAACTTGAAACAATTAGTTGGCGAGCTAATCGATCGAAGAGCTATCTCTTTTCCTATTTCCGTCACAGTAAAAGACTGATTGTATTCGTGACTGTTTCGGCTCCTCTTCAGCGCTCTACGTCACCCCAACATGTGATGGAGTCTTTGTATTCCCGACCTCTGTCACTTTGTCACCATGCCTTTTCAATCAGGCGGTTGTATCTGAAGTTTAATTCCATTAGGCTATTGCAGAAAGACAACTGGAGAAAGGAGAAGGCCGGTATCTGTTTTGATTTAATCCGCTGTGGTCTTGATTCCACTGCCACGCCTGTGGGTGAAAAAAGATATCATTATGTATAGTCCATCTAGAGTCGGATGCAACATTTAGCTGTTGCATTTGACAGGGACGTCTGAAAAAAAGCAAAAAGGAACACAGCACAATGAAATGCAAATGCTAGCAGGGACAGGCCCCACAATCTGAATCGGCAAGTGACAGAGGCCACAATAGAATGAATTTTCATACATACGAGATTAGAATGCTGAGAATTTATTTTCCTCAAAGTGAAGTTCAAGATTTCTCTGCAACTATCAGTATGTTGACATTTCGATCAGAAAACAATCAAGACGACTTTGGGAGTTTTTTATTTTTGTAATTAACTATAGAACACTGTAACTGTGTTTTAGTTATTTTGCAAAAAGGAGTTTCCGAAATATTAAATCATTTTGGCTTTGTTCCATTCGGCTTGAAATGTTTTAATTTCCAGATTAAAGTAACGCCGAATCGTTAATTGCGTTCCTGATTCGTTATCGTTCACCGCATTAAAACAGAGACTTCAAACACGGATAGATGCCATAATCTCTGTTGACCACTCATACATTCCGTTACATCACCTTATGCGGAGTTCACGAAGCAAACAACAGTATTTTTTTTTATTTAAAATCAAATCGGCAACACCTAAGAATTTACCCTCGTGGCATTTAAATTAACTGTGAGTGAGACAAAATAAGTTTACAGTGTTATTACCATTTCACTTTACAAGAAAAAAGCTAAGATGAAATGTTCTAAGGAATATAAACTACTTGTTAACATTATTTGTTGTGTTTGGGGGAAAGCTTTTTCAGCAGACTGTTGGCATTCCTTAGGACAAACTGTACCCCTTTTTAGTTGACTAGTTTTTGTTTTCTATTTTGAGTTCTGATTATAGTTTTGTGGACGCTTTGGTATTCTCTTTTTCTGCTTGTTTCATACGAATAAATTATTTGACAAGTCGATGGATTATACCCTTTGGAACTTTGAACCAATGACACAACATACTCTTCTTCATTAGCTGCTTATCTCGATATTTAAGCTTACTACTAAGTTATACGATAAACAGGACGATGTCTATAGTCCGATCGTGAACTTAAACTTTTTTTAAAGTAACATTCCCGCCTCTTCAACGCATTATGTTTACATTTGATTAATTATTTTTGGCATGCTGTAAAAATCGAGATTTTTGTTTTATATATTGGCTGGTTACGAACAAACTTACGGTACAGGGATTCGATAGATGCAGGTTAATGTACAATATTGGCAAATCTTTAAGTCGCATTTTTGGTCTCACTCAGAAATAATCTGCAACCTTGTATGATATGAATACGAATTTGTTTTTGTTTTTAATTTGCTCATTAGTATGGCTTTTTGACATGATTGAAATAATACTCCAGTTTTCACTTTAATGATATGACAGTTATCTTCGATGTAACCTAAATTGACATGGTGTTTGTTGCCAATAAAGCAGAAAACGCTTACCCTTCCGGAACACCTGGTCTTTTCTCTTTTTCTAGATTTGTCCGTGTTTATCTTTCCTTTGTTCTTACTTTGTCCCCAGCTTACTATTATTCAATTTGGAATTCTGTTTACGGTTTTGTTGACGCTTCGGTATTATTCAATTTATTATAATTATTATTATTTTAAATATTTATAACCCTTCAATACAATTAGAGAAGGCTTAGATACTGTGCGTGAAACTAGCCTATCGGTGAAACGTCAGTGTAAGAGCACTGTACAAAACACTGTCTGTTGAGATACTTTTTTGAAGTGGGAAACCAATATCTGTAATAGACAGAAAGGTATTTCAATTATGTTTATGTAGTTGCGATCTTGGAAAGTTATGATTTCATGAATTGATTTTCGACTGATGACAAACGAACAACACACGGATTCGAGAGATGCAGGTTGATCAGAACTATGGGCAAGTTTAATGGTCGCCATCTTTGCCTCATTAAGAAATATTCTGTATCTTTAAGTGATATTAAGATGGACGTTTTTGAGTGTGCTCATTAGTGTGTTTACTTTTTGTGATTGACAATGATACTCAGTTCTCGTTTTGAGAACTTGATTGCTTACTTGGATGTGACAAAGATTTACATGGCGGGTATCTTCGATGAAGCAGAAGACGCTTACTCTTGGTCTTATTCTCCTGTACTTTTACAAGGTCTCCATGTAAATCTTTCCTTGGTTCATATTTTGCCCCTGATTTTTTTGAGTTTGGATTATGATTTTGTTAACGCTTCGGTATTCTCTAATGTATTTTCAATTGTAGAAGAATAGAATGTTTTGCTGTTACGTATTTGTTATTGTTCTCTCAATATTTGTTTTTCGAAAGAAAGCATGTTTGCTACAAGGTACGTGAGTCGGGGTGATCACACTTAACGTAGGTTCAGGCAAGAGTACTCCAAATCTATTTCGGTCGTTTCTAATATTTCTAACGATTAATAAAAATAGTTTTATATAACCTTAATATTGTAAGAACCTATTTTAAACAGCTACTGGAACATATCTTTAAGCTTCCTCTTAAATCTTATTTTCAAAAAATATTGCGGCTTACTACTAAGCTTTATGATAAACGTGACGATTTCGAGTTTTTGATCGTGAACTTTTTCTTTCTTGAGAGTAATATCTCTGCTTCTCCAACATTTCGTGTTTACATGTCGTAGTTGATTCGTTATCCTAAGGCGTTTGTTAAGTATTGAGATTCTTGTGATGTCGTCTGCTGACGAACGCACTAGATGCAAAGGAATTTTAGAGATGCAGGTTAATGAAGACTGAGTTTTATGGTCGCCACCTTGGTCTCATTGAGAGATATGATCTCATTGAGAGATATGGCCTCATTGAGAGATATGGTCTCATTGAGAGATATGGCCTCATTGAGAGATATGGTCTCATTGAGAGATATGGCCTCATTGAGAGATATGGCCTCATTGAGAGATATGGCCTCGTTGAGAGATATGGCCTCATTGAGAGATATGGTCTCATTGAGAGATATAATCTCATTGAGAGATATGGTCTCATTTAGAAATATGGTCTCATTGAGAGATATGGTCTCATTGAGAGATATGGTCTCATTTAGAAATATGGTCTCATTGAGAGATATGGCCTCATTGAGAGATATAGTCTCATTGAGAGATATTGCCTCATTGAGAGATATGTGAGAGATATGGTCTCATTGAGATATATGGTCAATTTGAGAGATATGGCATCATTGAGAGATATGTGAGAGATATGGTCTCATTGAGAGATATGCCCTCATTGAGAGATATGGCCTCATTGAGAGATATGTGAGAGATATGGTCTCATTGAGAGATATGGCCTCATTGAGAGATATGGCCTCATTGAGAGATATGTTGTATCCTTATACGATATGAAGGTGGAAGATTTGTATATATGCTCATAAGTATGCCTAATTGATGTGATTGATAATGATGCTCAAGTTCTCACTTTGAAGATGGGACATTTACTTCGATTAGTCCTAGAGTTACATGTCCTCGATGAAGTCGACGACGCTTGCTCTTCGGAGCACCTTGTCATATGATCTTAATTGTACTTTTTCAAGGATCTCTTCAATCTTTCCATGTTGATATTTTGCCATTAAATTATCCATTTTGAGTTGGGATTATGCTTTTGTTGACGCTTCTGTATTTTCCGATATGTTATTGTATAACATTTAAATAGCAACTAAAAATGCATTTATGTTCATCATATTTTTTAACATTTATATATATTAGCTATACCGTAAATTATTTACGATTATAAAATATTGTAAAAATGTTAGTAATAAATTCTTTTGTTTAGACAAGGTTACATATTTAGACTTTCGTCTAGTTTACAATACGGCCCTGTTAAAAACACTTATATACAAGGTACAACAACACACATTAAGAATTTACACAATACTTACATAGAATTAAGATGCACAAACAACCTGTATATAATTACGTTAATCAGTATATTATAAAATGTCTTCGTATTAATTAAGAGTAAAGATGTCAATCACACAATAACACAATTATACGTGCATTAATTAGCTAGAAAATGTAAAATGTTGGTAAACTGAAAAGTAAAAATATTGTAGAATAATGTTATTTTTGTTTTTTTGTTATCTTTATATTACATAAAAACACGTTTTTATAGCAGATTGACAGATATTTGTTATATTTGTTTTACAGAAGGTGATGTTTAAGCGAAAAAGCACATGTCACTGTACTGTTTAAGTGAATAACATAACGATATATTTATTTGATAAACTGTACTGCTTAAGTGATAAACATAACGACATATTTATGTGATAAACTTTACTGTTTAAGTGATAAACAGATGTTTCCCAACGAGTGTTTTTGATATGGAATTTATGGAGTATTTTTTTTAAAAGATACAAAAACACGAGCTTTAGCTTTAAAAAATAATCACCGAAAGTAAAATAAATTCCATATCCAATAACCACGAGTCGTGTAAAAATAAATTAGAGAATACCTAAGCGTTAGTAAAATCATAATCCGAACTCAAAATCGATTAAACCAGGCGCAAAATATGAACAAAGGAAAGATTTAAATGGACCTGTTTCTACCACAATATTTAATCGGCAGTGTCTGTGTTAGTTTTTGGAGTGAATCGCAGACTATTTGCGCAAAAACGCATCATCTCGCATAGTTTCCTGTCAGGTTGCGACGACGTCAACAATCGAAGACGACGTCAACAATCCGCACGTTGCATTGAACCACGTAATTTTCTGTCAACCAATCAATAGTCCGGAAGGTCATATACAACTAGTGGAATATAACATACATTTATCCAACAGTCAGCACGTTTAGACAATGGTCTAAAATTTTAATTAGACAGGGTATTGTGGTAGAAACAAAATTTAACGATATAGTTATGTGATAAAGTAGAACTTTCATAATGAAAAGAAGTTTTTACTTGGAACAACAGCCAGTTATGGTATAGTTTGACTTCAAATATCTTTTAAAAAATTATGTATTCGCTTTTCAATTTGTATTGAAATGAAAAAGAAATAAAATAAAGTTTATATCAAATATCTTTCTGCTAACACTGATTCAAATATGAAAAAAACGTTAAGAAGTTTTTCTGTGATTGTTTTTATTCACTTGGATGTTTGTTTGTGCAATAAACAGTTATTTAATGGTTATGCTGTTGTATCTAGACAATTTCGAAATTTTTCGATCTTCAATAATTTTTACAGCATATTTATTGAGAAAATTAAAGGCATATTATCTGATAAACTTTTAGTAGATCTGTTTGTCTGTAAACATATATTGTTGTGTATTTTTGTAGATATAATAAAAGTACTGAAATGTCCGAGAGTGTACTACAGACTACAGCGCACTCACGATAATGCCAACTTCATTTCGTGAAACCAACTATGAGTGTTCAATACATTGACAGGCAGGTTTTACATGACTGTGTTGTCACGTTATGATTTCTCGATGACACGAAATAAAACTGATACTGAAATATAATAAAGATGATGTAAATATAGATGATAAAAGAGATGAGAGAAAGCACGCCACACGTTACAGAGTTCTACACACGAATGTTCCCGATCTCAATACAAACATGTGGCAATTACCCAAACCAACTCGTCATGTTACATTGATAACTTGATCTGAAGCAAAGGCGGTGAAGCAGACATTGTAGGATACCACACAGTCTTGTTACGACACAGATTCAATTTCTTACACGAATTATCCATAATCATGCCATCAGCTGACAAAGAAGACACACCGGCGTACTTATCAAGTTTTAATATTGTATTAATATCGGAAGTAAACTGCATTTGGTCCTTAATTTTAATGAAAACGAATCGACTATACACATTCGTGACATGACCTGCTGTGGAGGATGTGAAAAGCCATGTCGCGTGTGTAAAGAATTCTTCCTTTCTTCCCATATTAACGTACTTCCTGTAACACATATTCTCTCCTCATTGAAAATAAATTTTAATATTCACGCTTACTGTTCGCCTTTTCAATAGGAAATATTTGTGTCTATCGAAACCTACAGTTTGCAAATGATGTGTTCCTTAGTTAAGATAAACATTAAAATGTAGTGCCATATACATTTCAGTTTGGTAAATAAGTTAGTTATTGCGATTAACCTCGCTGGTATAACTTATTTAGCATGTTTAATCATGATGTTATTGATAGCGTACATATATCTGTATTTTGAAGGAGACAACAGAGTCTTCAATCGTGATATGATTTCTTTCTAAGACATAAAATGCATTGTAAATTGATATTAGATTTTTTGGAATCAAATGTTGTTAAACTGAAAAGGAAAAAAAATAAGAATGTACAAACAAGGTTTATACGCTTTCCAAATTCGTCAATTCATAGAAACGTAGAAAATAACAATGGTAGAAATACAAAAATCAGGCAAGATCAGACAGATGGTGAAATCATCCACCCGGAATCATCTTTTGTGTTTTTAACAGCCTGAACAAATCGAAATATAAACCACACATACAAAAAAAATGGGATTGGACTCTCAGGCATTTACATTGTAAGGGCAAAAATGATATCTAGCGGAATTTGCCTCCCGAAAAAACCGAAATAACAAAGTATAGCGGCTGTATAGTACTTTGTATTAGCTTTCATTCTGCCTGAAGCTGATAGTGTTTCTACCCTGTTTACTACTAATATGTATCAGGCATATAAGTAGACATCATCCACTGGTATGGTAGTGTATATCTCTTACAACCCCGCCTTATAAATAAAAAAAAAACATGGTTAAAGCATTGTTATGATCACCATTTAGGTCTCATTGAGAAATGTCCTTGGATGTGACCTAGATTTACATGGCGGATAATGTCGATGAAGCAGAGGAAGGCGCTTACTCTATCGGAACACCTGGTCTTATTCTCTGGTATTTTTTCAAGTATCTTCTTGTGAATCCTTCATTTGTTCATAATTTACCCCGTTATAAAATCGATTTTAAATCAACATCAACCTTATGTCAGTGATTGTAACAAACTAAAATTCAATGGACAATGTTTTCTGGATACGAATTCACAAACTGTAAAACGCCATATAGGATGACGTAACACACACATGTACTGCACATTTTAAATTAAGTAATAGATACAGTATACCGAAAAAATGAATTAAACTGCACCATACAGCTGTTTCGTCCTCCTAGGACTTCAGTGATGCTGGGGGCCAAAAGGTGAGAATCCAAAATTTCTAAACTAATGTAGAAGCAGAATGGTCAGGTGCATAAATCCCTTTAATTTATGAATTTAGAAGTAAAATTAAACAAGTTCTTTATCATTTTAAATCGGGTACTACGAAAATATGTATGGTATGTACCGTGCCACTAC
The DNA here is from genome assembly GCA_947623455.1 of Mimachlamys varia. Taxonomy (NCBI): domain Eukaryota; kingdom Metazoa; phylum Mollusca; class Bivalvia; order Pectinida; family Pectinidae; genus Mimachlamys; species Mimachlamys varia. The sequence goes on from OX392535.1 coordinate 10,986,667, forward strand.
TCAATTGAGATTAACTGTGGCTATGGAGGCTCCAGCAAACCTCGGGGACTAAAATAACCACCAGCAGAGTCTGCCACCCCCTTGATATCCATCAACTTCGCCGTGAGGAATTCTCAGTTGTTTGGTGTCGAAATGGTATAATTGATATGTTTTACAAATGATGCAACACAATCTTCAATATTAAGTATATATGTAGCACTGATTATTGCAACTTGTATTATTTGATGTATCAATAAATAAGGAAATAAAAACACATCAGTTGTATAAACCATACAACAAACTACTGAAAAAGTGATTGGGTATTGATAAGGTCGCCACAACAACCTATTTATTACAAAAACCGTAATAAAATCCCCAACAATAAAGAAGAACAAATCTCGAAAATGCTATGCATGAATGAAAACGGAGCATCCAAAGCGCATCTGTTCGTACAATAGGTAGAAGACTATCAAACATTATTTTGTCCCAGCAAGACCGTTATTCAAACACTTTACGACCGAGCGAAATAACGACGTGACTATATTAGACTATGCGCCGTGATATTTTACATATGGTTGTATTCCAGGTCCGGTAAACGAGACAATACGAGACAAAACGAGATTAAATGATTGCCTGTCACCTTTGTACGGTATCACCTGTTTACGGCTCTTCATAAGCCGAAGCAAGATTAGTTGCGTGGTCCATCAGGAATTTATGACCATTTTTACCTGCACGTGCCCGGCTCTCTAACTCGCTAGGTGGCGGATATAATTCCATCTAGGTATCAAAGAAGCTTGTCATCGGGTATTTTACATCTAATTACGCGTAAACGCGGATATGATCCAGATGAACAACTCCCAAAAAGGTAACAATAACGAGACAATCAGGTTTTAATAGTTTGTACGTTGATCGAGAAACAAGATTAAATATAAAATGTGCCTCCATACAGTCGCTATCAATCAGTATGGTATAATTAATCCTTGAAACTCGAATCTTTCCATGACAATTTTCAATTATGTTCTTCACTGAGCTATTGTATGGAAGAGAAATAGCCAGGGGCTCACCGTATCCCTCTTCTTTATGGAGTATGATGTATCGTTTTGTGTATTTTATTAAAAGGCTGTCAGTTGATTGATGAATACATAACAAACGATAGAAACTTTATATCTGTGATACGTTTGCCCTGCTTATGACAACTTCCAGTATTCAGCGCCGATAAATGAATGATCAATTATAAGGTGAAGAGCATATCCGGTAGCCGCTGCTTGGCGGATACATTCACCTCCCTTACAAATTGAATATGTATATTACACTCAACGTCATTTCCGGAGGTTTTATTTACGCTTCTGTGATTTAGCAACAATTCATTCTCTTGTATTGCTACTTTTACATTCTGCAGCCCTAGAAAACGTTATTTCCAGTATACAAGATCTTTCTGATATATTTCTTTTAATCGGACAAATAAGTTGAATAATAAATTATACAAATGGTGTAAAGAATTATATAAGCATTAGTGTAATTCATTTGATTTAGTCGAATATGATCGATATTTTTTCTGGAATAATAATAAAAGACAAGTGCATCAGATTTTGTATTTTATTTCCAAAACCATACTAAGTGATCATTCCATTTGATTTTTACTTTTTACACTAAGTACAAACTGAAGTATATTAAATGTATACAAGACATCAAAACAAAACAAAATATAACAAAATGAACACAAACGCAAAGAGCAAATAAGATTATCCTTAAATAAGCACTCTACACAGGATTTGATTCTAGAGTCCAAGAAATATCATTGTATTTTCTGAACATAACATTTTGTTCCAATCACCAAGCTCGAGTCTGGTTTGTCAGTATTCCTTGTTGGAAGCACGCAGGATAAAATCTAAAAAAATCCTCATCAATGATTCGCTGTTTTCTCCGATTGCTTCCATGAGTGTGAGTTCAACCATTTAGCATACGGATGATACATGTACGTGTATAATATACATATAACGAGCTTATATGAGACAACACCTGTGATGTAGGTAGGGCATAAGAATTGTTGTGTTCAAATAAACAATGCAAAGAATTGTACCTGCTGCCCAAATTATATGATTTGGAAAACGCAACATAAGTTTTCGGCTTACATTTTCTCTTCTTTATTACAACATTTTATTCTAACAATGTCTCCTTTGACACTGCCTCACTTTTGCCTGTAGTTGAACTTTCGTCCCATTGAGGAAGGTTACATGTTCTTTCTCCTGGTCGAGACAAACTTATTCTAAGTGTATTGAACTTGTACGGTAACAAAATCAAGTTATCCTCCCTTTATCAGTATAATGTGTTACGGGTGTGCTATGCTGGGTGCCTCTGGCAAGGTGTTTGTGAGACGACACTATAATGTCGACATCAAATCAGCGCTATCACAAGGAGGCAAGTACACCAACATACCCTGCCTACAACACATATACACCAACTTACCCTGTCTCTGGTACACACATACACCAAAATACCCTGTTTCTGTACACACATACTCCAACATACCCTGCCTCCAGCACATATTCACCAACTTACCCTGTCTCCATAACACAAACATAACAATTTGTTTGGTTGGTTTTTACGTCCTATAAACAATAAGTGTCATTTAGGGACGGTCTATCGGTGTACGCCATGTCAGAGCGTGTGTTGAGTGCGTGTGTGTATTTGGGAGACTTCGATATGTTCATGTTACCATCCTTGCGATAGTCTGGATATTTAGACTATTTAAAGTGCTACCACACTGTATACTGTCGAGGACCCCCAGCAGAGCACCTCATCGGTCACATTATACTGATAACGGGTGAACCAGTCGTTCCACTCCCATAATGCTGAACGTCAAGCAGGGAGTAGTAACTACCATTGTTAGAGACTCTGGTATGTCCCGGCCTGGGGACAGAACCCATAGATGTCTTCGTAGGGGCGAACGCTCAACTGAAGACCAAAGTTGAGGTAATGTCAAGGAAGATATTAGGAACGGAAAAGTTGTTTAGAAAGAATGAAAAAGATAAAATCCCAAATTTAGTCGCCTCTTACGATCATGCAATGGGGGCAGCAGGTACAATCGTGCAGGAGTACATATATGTACATAACAAACATAGGCGCACGTCTTTAAATGAGCAAAATAAAACCAAAGCCAACAGATACACGTTACAAAATATAGAAGGAAAGAACATGCGAACCGATATGTCGATCAGTTCAATAAGATTTACATAACAAGTGTCCCTGAAAATTTAACAATAATATCATACGCAGTCATGGGAATCCCAAATCTAAAATCTGCATTCGGTTATGGCGACTTCACATAACGATACCTAGGAAACTGTTAAATATATTAAATCCCTTTCGCATATGTACTGTAATTAATATATTTAGGTAAATTGTTTGTGCTTACCTGAATATATGAGAAAGGGATTTGATATATTTAACAGTATTTATAGTATTATATATGGTTTCCATAAAGTTGAAAACTTTTATAAGGTAAAATGTTTGAAGGATGACGTAAAACACACACATGCTGCATCTTTTGATTTAGTAATTGATACAGTCTGTCCCCCAAAAAACAATTAAACTGCATCATACAGCTGGTGCATCCTTCTAGGACTCTTCAGTGATGCTATAGGGCTTTAAGTTGGGAATCAAAATTCCCTAACCTAATGTAGACGCAGAAGATCAGGTGCGTAAAACTTGAATTTTAATAAATATATCAAATATAAACAAAAAGTGCTATAATCTGTTGAAGAAAACGGAAAATGTATATTTTTGTTTGAGAAATGTAATAGATTTTTCCGACAAAGTACTGGAAAGATGGGAAACACACCACAGTTATAACAATACATATATTAGATATGCAACATGTTTTGTCATTTCATTTTCCGTCACTGATGACGCTATCTTACAATGTTTCAAATTTGACTTAATCCCAGGATTATTCAAGCTAAAAATTTATTTTAATGAAAATGAATATGTCAGAAACTGACTTATTTACCATTTGTAATGATAATAAAGAAAACTTTAGACCATCTCTTTTGGACTGTGCATACAAATGTATGTGGAAAATATCTGGCTATCTTTTCAGCATTTTTTCGTGGAAGATCTGATAGTGATATGCCATGCATACCAGACTGTTAAATGGAGGCATTGACACAATTATTTTATTGGTAAAACAATACATAAATTTATAAATGCAAGTGTACCTATAAAGTTCCATCATGTAATGGAGTTTGGGCAAAATACAACACTATAAAAACATGGTATGTTAATGTCTCCATATGTACAACCCTTAAAAAGCAACCTAAGTTAATTTGAAATTGACAAATAATTCAAGAGAATTGGACCTTAAGTAATTCACTATTGTTATTTCTTTATTATGCAAAATTTGTCTATTAAAGGTAAATGTCAATATAACAATGTATCTGTAGAAATTAAATTGTGTCAATTATATCATAAACACATGTTGTTACGTGATCTGAAAAAAAAATAAAAATTGGTTTGTGTTTTTCAGACACAAAAACAACAAAAAGCATAAGTGACATTGAATTTAAATTCCAGTTGTGTTGACTGATTTAAAAAAAATACTACGTTTGAAATCTTTTGAATGATTGTGTTAAATGTTCACAATGCCGAAAAAAACCAAAGAATTTCGAATAGATTATTGACATTCCTGTGAGACAATATTGTGCTCCTGTTTTTACCGATTTAATTTTTGTTTTCATGTGAGGCTTGATTTATTAAAAAGTTCATCAGAACATGCTGTAAGTCCTTCCCGAATCCTTCAATTCCCGTTTTGAATTGATTAAATAGTTATCTCACAACTTGTATAAAAACTCTACTAGACTTGAATTTCAAACACGACAGACTATTAGACTACAATTACACTATGACAGTGACTGTCATAGTGCAACTACAACAAAACAATAAACTACTAAACCTTAAAGGCCCAATATACGTAACTTTCGGCAAAACTTGAAGCGAAAATCAAGACTAATAACTTATTATATTTTTAGATTTAGTTAAGATTAACTGGTATCAGCAATATTCAAGAGATGAATTATTTCGCGGTTACCGGTACAGCAGCAGTTGAAACTCGGTATTTGTAAACACGCGTCCATTTCGAACTGTCTTCTACCTTCGGTTTGTTGTTGAAGTGGGCCCCACCTGAATTATTTTCAATTCTTTGGATTTTTCTGTCAAGAGTTTCTTGTTAGCTACCGCTCAGGTTTACTTCGTTTTAGACTTATTTTTCATGGTTATCAACTGGATTTTTTCGAGAATTTTTCAGAATCACGAAAAGTTCCTTGAAGTTACGTATATTGGGCCTTTAAAAGGAAAAGGTTACTTTCGACATTCCAATCGTGACCTTTCCCTTTCTAGGTAGCAATATCTACATTTTCCAAACAACAGTTTCATATATCGTACTTAATTGGGTATTAAATGAAAAGCTTCATATATAAAAATAAATAAGGTCATACAAAAAAGGAGAATACCGAAGCGTTAATAAAACAAAAATTCGAACTCAGAATCGATTAAATTAAAGATGTATACCTTGAAAAGACCCTTGAAAAAGAGAATAAGAACAAGTGTTCTGGCAGAGCAAGCGTCGTCTGTGTCTGCTTCAATCACAACAATAGACAAACAAATGACTAATGCGACTATAAAACTTTCCCATAATCTTAATCAATCTGTATCTCTCGAATCGTTGTGTAGTAAGTTTGTTCGTCAGCAGTCGACATCTATAACGAAAATCTCGATATTCAGAGCAAGCCCTACTGTAGCATAACAAACTAACTGCAATATGTAAACACTATAGTTTTTAGAAAGAGGAGGTTCACAATCTTACAACATTGATCGTATAGCTTAGAAGTAAGCTACTCGTGTTAGTCATAAAACCAATAACATGATTTCGAATTTGCACAGTAAATAACCTGTTATTTCTTTATTGCTGTATATTTGTAATGTATTGAAGGGTTAATAACCACATGCCCCTTAACTACGCTGTATATCATTCAGAAAACGTTTGTTTTGTCAGTTTTAGACCTTGATATTTAATCAGTATCACTGACGGCAAGAGTAATTGCAATATAGCGCAGTACATTATTTTCTTTTCGGTGGTTCTCTCAGAATCTACAGGTAATAGGCTATTTAGAATTAGTGTTTTATTGTGAATATTTATTTTATCAAATATTCTAGACATAAACACGTGATTTTCAAGATAAAAAGACCCTATATAGATATTAAATACAAAAAAAAGAGAGAGAATTAAGAGTAGATTAGGTACAATTTACTATTGATGACAAACTTGACAAAGAATATATGGTATAAATCCTCCCTGTCTGTCAAGTAACGACAGAGGTGAGCGGCTGGTGTACACGTCGTAAAGACGTACATTTATATTTGGTTTGCTTGTAGTGTACTCCTGTCCTCGTACCATTCTATTGACATTTATAAACTACAGCATACACATATCGGTTTGTGTATAGATTTGCAATATTTTAAGTAATTAATCATATGTTTTACTAAAATATTTACATTTCTTTGTTTAGCTCTGTATCCTCATGCTGATACGGTTTCTCAAATAAATAATTTTGGGTAAATATTTTTTGTCTTAAAATTTGAAAACTACATCAAAATCAGCATTTATAAAATTCTATAGAACTCAAAATTATAACAGATTAAAAAGCGTCATTTGAATTTGATGTATTTAAAAACGATATTTAAGGTAGCGCTTCTCTAATGAGACATTTTATCAGAAATCATAAAGTGTTGTACCTCTTCTGGTGTTTTTTATTTTTCTTTGGATATCTTTTCTTGTATTATTCTTCAACATCTAAAAAAATCCCTGAAGATAATTTAGAATTGATGTGTCACAAAGCTAACCCTGCGCCATGGCTCTTGCGGCGCTTTGTCGATAAACACTGCCAAACGAGAGTTTGGGCGTTCCACATCAACGAAACAAGCGCCGATTGAACACTATTTGTTTGACTTATGATACGGGCAGACGACATCGTTCTCCGTTAGAACAAATGACTATTTTTACGTTTATATCTCTCCATTTTCTGGCACATTGAAGGGAGAAATTGGAAAACACGGCGAATGACAATCGTTAAGACTAAAGTCACTAATAAAACTAATTTCTTGCACCTAACCCGTTACATGGAGAGGCTGTGTTCGCCAACACGCCACAAACGGCCTTTGTCAGGACCAGCCTAGCGATCATACCATTAAAGTCTAATACAAGAGCACTGCGGCAGGCAAATCTATTAACCGGAACTAATGGCCACATGAAGGGAGTATTCGACAGTATGCCTTGTCATATGTTTGGCCGTGTGCTGTGTGTCCAATTGATATTTTACAAATCACAGATTTAAGAATATTAGTCAAACTGGTATAGACGTGAAGCCCTTAAGACAGATTTTCCCATTATTACGTTGCTATATTAACAGATCGGGTTATCACGCGCTTGGGTGCTCCCTGCCCTGATGAGGCTATGGGGTCTGATATTACTCGTCCAGCCTTCCTATCCGATACCAAATCACAAACAAATCTAAACGATATGAAAAATAGAAAATCTTGATTAGGAGATTTCCGCGCCGATGCATGCGGAGCAGTTTGCAACCAGAGAATACATTTGTCGGTGGTAATGCCCAGCCCCCTAATCCGATTGGGGATGATTTGATCAGGGGAGATATCATCAAACAAAAGCAGGCAAGGTGATAGGTGACTGACTCAGGTGCTACGTAGGCTTACAGCATCACTGAAATCCATCTCAACCTAATAAATTCCCTATTTCCGAGACCTTAATTTAATATCTATTATATGAGCCTTTAACAGTTATATAGATAAATAGCATTTGTAACACGATTTGCCCGTAATAAGTGTCGAGCGGCGCTTCCATCGCCCTATTCCTTTACCAGCTTTCTCGGCCTTCATTTATCAAAGATATTTTGGTATTAAAATCCAATTGATTTGGATTCGACAGCGCAGTGCTTTCAAAAGTGGATAATCATTTCAGAGAGCTCTGCAGGAAGAAAATTCATCTCTCCATTATATTGAGGAAATGCCAAATGGTTCCGCTGCGGAGGTGACCGCCCTTATTATAGCCTAAACCGTAAATTAATTGAAATATTATTCATTGAATTTAATCCAATATTTCATGCCTTCAGTGGCCAATCAATGGCAGTGAGTGTGTCCGATCTGTAACCATAGAAGATGCGTAATACGTCATTGCAATATGTGTACATTAACTGTTTAGGCCATTTAGTCCTACTCACAGTCCATTAGTGCTGTGAAAGGATTGACAAAAAGCTGTTCGTCCTACTCTTTGTTGTCCCATATAACCTTATTTCTCTGACTTGAGTAAGCAGTGTAAAAGCATTGTAAAGCGAAAGTACACATCTTGTCAAATTCAATATCACATTGCCGTTGACTGAAGCTGTCAATTACGATTTAGATTACAACTTCTCCTCTCGACACAGATAAGAGAACGCGCTCGAGCTTGCTATCACACAGAGCATTCCACTCGTCACCAGCAAAACCGTATTGGCCGTGTCATGATTCCAAAACCACAAATTGCTAAATTCTCTAGACAGATCACCGAGGATCAGCAAGGTTGCGGCCACGACAACCTCTGTCAGTTCAGGTTATTGAAGGTATTGTCATCATTTGCTAATTGCGTGAATTTATAGTAAGCAGAGTTTTTGGGGTTTTTTATTCGTATCTAAAATAAGCCAATTTATGTAAAAAGCTTATCAAGTCACTGCTTCATGAGTTGAGAATATTTTTTGATAAAGCATAAACATACATACATGTATATTACATAATTGCATATGTGCCGATAGCTCAGCGATAACGATATACTGAATAGTCAATATTTCCAGCGATTTAAGTTTTACATAACATACCCCCAGAATTTCGGCTTAACTAAGGTACTTGTATGTCAAGGAAGACGACTAATGATACAATTAGTATGAACTATGTAATGGTATGATTCAGACCAATAGTATGATTTCCCGTAGTAACATGATCGCCATTTCACAATGGCCGAAAAGCTTAACGGGGCCATAAGTGCGTTACATACACATGTAGATGGTTAACAATAGCTAGATGGCCGAGACAAAAATATTTGAGAAATTCATTCTAAATGCAAAACTATTTATGGACGATTATGGGGTCTTGGAAGGAGTCGATTTGTACCAATTTCGACCGATGCCCCGTCAATTTTCGCCCCCGGTTTTCTGTCTCCAATGTCAGACGTAGTCTTTGGTAAAAGACCGACGGCTGGTATACAATTCTTCAAGTCTGTTTTGGCACCATTTCCGGAGATTTTGTCCGCTGTTAGGCTAAAACCGTCCATTTAGACATCAGCTAATGAAAAACGACAAAGTCACCAGTTCAAAATTCAATTTGGTTACATCAATAACAGTGTCTGTCCATGACAGTTTCATCAACATTTCTGACGAGGCGTTCGCGCGCTCACACCGAAGCCAAACATCGACTTTGGTAAAAATACTGATTGGTTTGTGGTCTGTGGTTTGTCGCTCGCGGGAGAGTCGTGATGTATATGAAAAAATATCCTTTTGTAGTATGATTTTTGTAAATTGTATTAAGGGGCTGGCTACACTATAAACACCTCTCGAACACATAAAACAATGGAAGGTGTTACTACTGTAGGTAGGCCTACATACTTGTCAAGGAGTCCAACCCATTGATCAAAGAGACATGTTATACTGCCTACTACACCTACCTCCTACCAAGCCACTCCCCTACCTGACCCCCACCACTAGAGGTTCACACCTTGTAAATTTGAAAATAATTCCATCTTCCAGAACACCAAATTTGATATAAACTTTATTTTATTCCAAATCAAATTTCTCCACATACAAACAAAGTACAAATTATGTCATAACTTTTAGTTTGGTGGCATATTTACTGAATTCCGCGAAAAAGAAATGATTTATCAACACATTGAGAAATGAACAGTTTGGAACATTGTAGTATTGTTTCTTTTCAGTTTTAGCGTTGAAGTTTCCTATTAAGACAATTCTAGTGTCATTACTATGCAAACTAATCATTTCAGATTTCACCTCATAAAATACATCGGGAGAAGAATTCGTGGAACTCCCGAGAAGGATATACATACACCCTGATACCATGTAATACAGTTACTTATTATAAAGGTAGTTCGGGGGAATATCTGGCATAGTTCATATTTCTTGAGACATATGAAATACGGTAAAGGGGGTCAGCAGGGGGGGGGGCAGTGCTTTTAAAATGAAGTAAATATGCGGCTGTATACTGAAAAAGAACTTAGTCAAATATTGTAGGATGGATGATGTGGCATCCTAGCGGGACTTCAGGTCATACCTCGTTCAACACTAGCGAACTTTCACTCCTGAGGTTGTAGAAAGAAGTTTTCTTAGTTAAAAGGTAGTATTAGTAATCAGGAGGTACGTTGATAATGATTTTGAAACTTCACAGGCCAGTTATTTCAGTCATATAATATGCGAAAATGAAACCTTAAGTTTCGATTCGAGAGATGCAGGTTAATGAAGATTATGGGCAAGTTTTATGGTCGCCATCTTGATCTCATCGAGAAATATTCTATATCTTTGTGAAGATGGACGTTTCAGGGTATGCTTACTCGTTGTGATTGACAATGATGACTCAGTTCTCATTTTGAGGATTGATGCTTACTTGGATGTGACCAAGATTTACATGACGGGTGTCGTCGATGAAGCAGAAGACGCTTACTCTTCCGGAACACCTGGTCTTATTCCCTTGTGCTTTTACGAGAGTCTCCATGTAACAATTTCCTTTGTTCCTATTTTGCCCCTAGTTTAATCGATTTTGAGTTCGGATTATGGTTTTGTTGACGCTTTGGTATTCTCTGATTTGTGTTTTAGCAACATCATCCTGAATAAAACTACAAGAGTTTAAATTACAAAAATGCCAAGCCAGGGGACAGTTTTAAAATTGGAAAAAGTAACATACTTGAAAATAAAAAAAAATACCACTGCCAACTACGATCACAACTAATTCTTTTCGACACGTAAAACTAAATATTGGATAGAGGAACATCAAATTTCAGATTTAAAAATAAATCAGAGAATACCAAAGCGTCAGTTCGAACTCAAAATTGATCAAACTATGGGCAAAATATGAACAAAGGAGACGGGGACACATGAAAAAGAACAAGAGAATAAGACCAGGAGTTCTGAAAGAGTAAGCGTCTTCTGTTAAATCAATTGTTTCTGTTAAATCGATATATGCACCCAAAAACTTCAACATCATCACGACAAACTATACGATAAATGTGACGATTTCGATTTCCCGATCCGTGAGCTTTCCCTGTCTTGATAGTAGCAATGCAGGTATGCAGTGTTATAGTAAGTATACAATAACTGTACTATATTATCTCATATAGTGACTCGACCAAACATTTATTTCACATGACTAAAACTAAATATTATTTCATTTCACTAAGTGACTGAAAATATCATCTCACATAATGACTCAAACGTTATATCATCTCACATAGTGACTCAAACAAATATCATCTCACATTGTGACTAAAAATATTATTTCACATATTGACTCAAACTAAATATTATTTCAGACGGTAACTCAAACATTATATCATCTCAAATAGTGACTCAAACAAAATATCAGCTCGCATAGGTACTCAAACAAAATATCACCCCGTATAGGTACTCAAACAAAATATCACCCCGTATAGGTACTCAAACAAAATATCACCCCGTATAGGTACTCAAACAAAATATCACCCCGTATAGGTACTCAAACAAAATATCACCCCGTATAGGTACTCAAACAAAATATCACCCCGTATAGGTACACAAACAAAATATCACCCCGTATAGGTACTCAAACAAAATATCATCCCGTATAGGTACTCAAACAAAATATCACCCCGTATAGGTACTCAATCAAAATATCATCCCGTATAGGTACTCAAACAAAATATCACCCCGTATAGGTACTCAAACAAAATATCACCCCGTATAGGTACTCAAACAAATTATCACCCCGTATAGGTACTCAAACAAAATATCACCCCGTATAGGTACTCAAACAAAATATCAGTTCGCATAGGTACTCAAACAAAATATCACCCCGTATAGGTACTCAAACAAAATATCACCCCGTATAGGTACTCAAACAAAATATCACCCCGTATAGGTACTCAAACAAAATATCACCCCGTATAGGTACTCAAACAAAATATCAGTTCTTATAGGTACTCAAACAAAATATCACCCCGTATAGGTACTCAAACAAAATATCACCCCGTATAGGTACTCAAACAAAATATCATTTCACTAAGAGACTTAAAATAGAGAATATAGCGAGTTTCAACAAAACCATAATTCGAACTCAGAATCGATTAAACTAATCGCAAAATTTAAACAAATGATAGAAAAACGTAAACGGGGGGGGGGGGGGGGGGAGGCTGGGAAAATACAAGAAAAAGACCGGGTGTTTCAGCAGAGTTAGAGTCTTCTGCTATATCGACGACACCCGCCATACCTAAATAGGCCAAATCCAAGTAAATGTCACACACTCAATGTTCGAATGGACGCATAGTCCTCAATCACAAAAAGTAGTAATGAGCATATTCAAAAACGTCAAACTTGACATCATACAAGGATACAGAATATGTCTAAATAAGTTCCAAGAAGGCGACCATAAAACGTGCCCATGGTTTTCATCAACCTGCATCTCTCGAATCCATGTATTTGTTCGTCATCAGCCGACAATTATGACGAAAAATCTCAATATTTGTTGTAAGCCCTAGATTAACGAACTAACTGCGACATGTAAACACCATAGGTTTAGGGGTGCTACTATCAAGAAAGGGAAAGAACGATTTGACCACACTTTTATATTAAAAGTTAATGCTTGATTGGTATACATTCACTACGTTTTGTAGAAATAAAATTGGCACATCATCTACGTATTTGAAGATTTGGATTTGTTAATACAGAAAGATAAACAATGAAAAATGGGGAAATCACTGATACTTCGGCCACTGCCTGCACTTACACGTGTACTTCAAAGGGTATTCTTTAAAGGACAACGTTGTTGGATTTGACATACGAGTGTTACATTTTGTATGCCTTTAAACCCATAAAATTTGTTACGTTCCCTATTAACCTACATCTCTTGAATCTCAATGCCGTAAGTTTGTTCTTTAGTAGCCAACTCTATCACGAAAATCTCAGTTAACATTAGTATCATTTCAATGAAAATATGAAACAATTTTCATTTCAGCGGTATATAAATACATGGTTTCATTTCTTCCCCTATAAATAAACTTTATTTATTTTACAACAAATATGAAACAAGTTGTCCAACTTATATTGATTGCTCTTGTTTGCTCGCGCGAGGGGTCTTATTGTTCGGGGAAACCAGAGTTTCCGGGGAAAACCCACGTGGTCGGGCGGTTACCTCCATTTCAGGTAGACATGAAGATACGCAAATCGAGGACGATTATCTGTTTAACTACATCCAACTTAACAGATTAAAAAGTTAAAAAGAAATAATTCTAAAATGAATAAAAGGTTCGGGAGAATTCCGACCTAGACGTAAACGTTGGCACGCCCCTCACGTCCCGGCGCTGGTCTGCTACATTTGAGAGATGACATCAAGAGCTACTGGAGACCGGAGTAAGTCGCCATGATGAGATCTAGACGGTAACAGCCCGCGATAAACTGACGCCATAATTAGCCCGCTGCATCGACTACAAATTGTATTTTGTCCACCAAATCGCGGAGCAGGACAAGTGACTTTTTGCCAGTTATCGTGTGGATTTGATTAACCAATCGCTATGATACAGCAGCCGCTAATACCTCTCGTAAGCTTTATACAGGCCCCGAGTCTGACTTGATTTCCAATATGACGGATAATGTTCCGTGGTTCTTCCCAAGAGACAGGAGATGTCGCTTTGTGGATTTCCAATGGAAGGAAGACTATTCATCAAAATGTCAAAGTAAACTCGAATGTAATCGAAGTTTTTCTTGATGCATTACTGTTGAATTCCCCTTCTGCAAAAAGCTAGGATTATGTCAAACCCACCCAATCCAGGGGCTGATTGCCGCACCTCGAGACATCACAGCAACAGAATAGTAATTCTCTTTCGGCTCGGCGGACACTTTTTTGTAAGATTGTATCATGGCTTTTTTGTGGATTCATTATTTCAACGTGAGAAATTATCTCCTCATTTTTTTCGAAAATTATACATTAAATAAAAGAATAAGCTTCTTAGTCTTCCTCTTTGGTGATGTACATCTAATAAACATGTTTCAATAGGTGGGTCACTTGATTGGACGCTTGGAGAAATGTGTAAGTGTCTTTTATAAATTTGCTTTATCAATATAGTCCGTATCCATACCAACAAAACTATTTAACAATATTGTCTTCAGTATAGACAATGAACGACACACGAATTCATTCAGTAACTGTACCTTCTGTAATCGTTTGTAATCGGGGAACTATCATGACGAGAAGCGGAATAACCCCTCGACACACACGTACCTTTGTGGGTTTAGGTTTATGAGTACACGAGTCTATAGTACCATTACATGTGATTTGTTAGATCTGTCAAATGGAGGTTTAAATAAGCTGGAGATTGTTTGTAAACAAAATCGTTTATCTCCCCTTTATAAAAGCATATCGCAAAAACCTAACACATTTTCTTGATACTTTCTTAAAAAAATAGTTTCATCAGCATACGTTTAACTTATTTGACTTAATTATTATAGAGGAACTGATTCCTGCTAAATCATAAAATGCATACACAAAGAAGCTCTTATAGTAATCGACACATTGTTTGATACCAATCAATTTCACTTCAATATGTCATAACATTTTTTAGAAGTTAAGAGGTGTAGTTTTGACCTTGAACTTAAATCCGATGTCCTTGAGGAAAACATATCACATGTGAGCTTGACTTTTGATCGGAGGTTTGGTAAAATATTGTTACAAAATGTAATAAGACACAATAAGAGGTCGTTGGCATCACCTTGGCGTGCATCATTGAACGTTTAAAAAATCAGATATATGTTACCTGTAATCTTTGGTTGAAGGTCACAATGACCTAATGACAGTGCACTGTACATCATATATGGGCGATGTAGGTACGAGTCATATGCTATAAGTTTCATAAGTATTTTTAACGGTTAAGGCCAGGACTATTGGGAACATTCAGACTTACATGTATTTGACCCTTGACCTCAAGATCAATGTCACAGTGACATAATGACAGTGTTTTGCACAATAATTCAATCTTGCTTGTAAGAGGCAATTTAATTGAATCAGAAATTTCGGTTATTATCTCATATATGTAACGTAGAAAAATGGCGCCCTTAATTGTAACGTCGTATTTGATTTACTGATGCAACAGCGTAATGATTTCTGAGAGGAAAGAGTCCCACAATAAAAGTGGATTTTCACAGGGATTATGTAGAAAAGATTAAATTATAAAGATTAACTTCAATATATTTTTTTAGGTTATTGGGTCATATGTTATGGCACAATAACCTAAAAAAAGGGGGATGTATTTCAATCCTTAATTAGCTTTAAGATATGTAAGAACAGTGTATACTGCAAGTTTCGTCGTGATATATTTAAATGTTTATAAGTGACAGTAATAAAATAAATAATGGTCCAAACAATAATAATAATTAGTATTATCATTGTTACCATCATCATCATCATTAGAAGAAGAAGAAGAAGAAGAAGAAGGACGACTCCGCTGACAATAAAAGAGAACTGATTTTTCTCTCAATTTCCACTGGTGATAGACAAGGCTCTAAACTTTGGCCGTAACTTTTAACCAGATTACCAAAGTGGTAGACGTTGAACTTTGACCGTTAACCTTGACCGATCACCATCAAAATCTACCCAAGTTTAAAACTTGATATAGTGATGCTATGGTGTGGATATGAATCAAATTTGTCAAGGAGTTCATGAAATATTTTGTACAAAATAATTTAATAATCAAAGTCAACGGTTACCTCTGACTTTTAACCTTGACCGATGACCTCCAAAATATAAGCAGGTGTTCAATTTGATAATGTGATGCTATATAAATATGATGTATATGCACCAAATATGTTAAGGGGTTCGTAAGATATCTTGTATACAAGGCTTTTTTATTGACAAAGTAGTCAATGATGACCTTTGACCTTAAACCCTTATAATACACAAATTGTAGAACTTTATAGTTTTATGCTTTGATGATTGAATAAATATGAGATATCTTGAACTCATTTTTTTTTTATTCCAAAATTGATCAAAGGTGACCTATGACCGTTGACCACCAAAATAAAATATGTTGTAGAACTTCATGCGATATCTAGTACATTTAAATTCGGTTAGACAAAAGACAAAACATAGACAAAATGATTACTATATACACCCTTAACTTATTTGTTTTGCTTTATTTTGTTTTACGTTCTATTAACAGCCAGTGTCATTTAAGGACGTGCCAGGTTTTGGAGGTAAAGGAAAGCCGGAGTACCCGGTGAAAAACCACCGACCTACGGTCAGTACCTGGCAAGTGGCCCACGTGGGATTCGAACTCGCAACCCAGTGATAACTCTAGTGGTAGAATATGTCGGAACACATTTTTGTCCCTAAAAAGCTTTTTTAATATCCCATACATGTACATGGGACCTCAGGGGTTGGGGCCCCTTCAGTTCCACACAATGCAACAATATATTATCTCACAGGTATATCCCAGATCTGAACACCTTAACCACTCGGCCACCGCGGCCCCCACCTTCCCTTAACTTAAGTAAATGATATAAGGAAGGAACAGGGATAGTGTAACTATATACGATTTAACTGTTTGTGGGTTATTATTGGTAACAATCGACAATAACAACGAAACAAATTACAGACAATCTTACAAATTGTATGTGTTTGGCTGTAGTAGCTGACTACAATGCGGTAAGTTTCATGAAACGATTCCGGAAAACCGTAGATTGATTTGAGAGGATTCAATTTTAACACGAAGAAAACAGGTTCCACATGGAATCCATACCTCTATAGTAAATTAATTAAGTAGATCGAATACGCCGCGCAACAACATGGAACCTGAATTAATGTTAAGTTAAATAGTGTGGGCATGTATAGCTTGAATTTGATTTGCCTGGTTTATTGTAAATTAAAGCATTTTTAGATTAAAATAAAATCTTTCCTTTTTATTATTTACCTTTATACCAACCAAATCAATACTTTATCCATCGTCGGATACCCACTTGTGATAAGTGGAGCGTAGCGTAGTGCAATCAAACGTGGGTATCCGACGATGTACATATATCAAAAAGTATCATGTATTACACTGGGCTTTGGTTGTTTTACGTGTTGGTGCAAGGGAAGTAACTCTTGCCAATTCAAAAATAAAATCAGGCGGCGGCAGGAACCAAGACTGACGTTTAAAGTTCACTTTTCAGAGTTTTATTGATATCCGATTAAATCGAAACTAAGTTAGCTTACGGATACCATCATAGGATCACATAACCACAATTTTGATCAAAATTTTACAATTTCTCTAATTTTGGGATAGATTACATTCTGCATCGTGTTTGGTGGATTGTGAAACAAATATTATATAACTATAATTTATTCACACGTTATCTTATAGAGTAAGATATAAAGTAAACTTTTCAATTTCCACATATTTCAACATTCATAACTACAGTCAGAGACGTATATAACACTTTATACGTCTCTGCTACAGTGTACAAAGTATTTTTAGTCTGTGTGTATTCTGTAGTACTATTATATTCCGTATATGGACTTTAATTGTATGATGTTATTGACAAAGTGAGAAAGGCGAGACATACATGTAATTACGCATTATTCGTGTTCTGAATTCATAGGTAATTGAAAAGTTTTACACAATGCTGATTTTATATCTGATATATTCTAATGGAGAGTATTTTCGGTTAAAGGTAGCTCATACACCCACAGGGACCTGAGAATTTGTCAATGGATGGCGGTCTTCCTTTAAATTTAGCCATCCAATGACAGCAAAAGACGCGGGGTGACGTCAACCTAATGAATATGTAACGAAATGGCCAGCAAGCCGCCGAGAACTTTGAGACACGGAAATTTTGCGTGTTTTTGGAGGAAATGGAGATTATTTCTGCGGAAGGAGGATACATTTGACTTACATTTAGGAGGTTTATAAAATAAAAATTATCCATCTTTCCAACGGTACCAAGCGTTTTTTCGTACCTCAACTAGAAATGTGATTTTTGATGCAAGAAAGGTAGGTGGGGTCTATTTTTCGATCTGGAAGCTTTCCACCCTTTAGCTTTTATGACTACTGAGGGGGCATTTTTATCGAAAATTGATCTTAACCCCCCCCCCCCCCCCAATGTGTAAAATTACTCTAAACACCCTATTTTAGGTCCAAAACTAGCTGTAACAAATTCTCAGGTCCCTGTGCATACACCTGTGTATTGATCTGGCTCGTATGTGTCATGTATGAGGTCATCATTATTACGTTTGCAATCATTATATTAGCTTTGTCGCGTTTGCTATTCCACTATTAATACGTTTTAGAGGAGTATGTATTTGAATTATATCTCATATTGACATACACTTTCTCATTTTGATTTAAATAGAGCGACATTCTCTCCGCGTTCAAGGTTCCTTGATTTGAAATAGCGTGAAACACTAATACTATATCTTATTCACGTTCAGGCCCGTCATCCACATACATTGTACTTTCTGTTTGTTTGCATATATTAACTAATGGTCCGACACTACGACATCTTGGTGCCTGGTCACAGAAACTCGAGATACACTCGCTTATTAAATATCTGCCTGTCTAAACTTACCACCAAATACATTATGACGAAATTAGCCTGAATGATGCAATTGTTCTGGCCTTATGCGAAATTCTTGGTGTCTATTTGTATATATATACGTAGCAATAATCAGTAATGTGTGTATCAATTCCCTCTGTACACGCGGTGTTCTTGATATAATCACGGACTTAGATTATAAGTCCGTGATATAATTATGTGAAACAAAATTCAGTGATCTGATGATGCAATCGGCGTGTAAATGTCCAAAAGTACTGTAAATATATATCTATATCTTTTTCACGGGCACATGTGGCCATGATGATAACCATTATATTGATACATAGTGAAATATAAATTCAAAAAATAAAAATAAAGTATAAAACAAAAGTTTCAAAGTTTCTTTTTATGTTATTAACTTTGTAAAAACTCCAATGAAAACGATAGCCAAATTTCAGCTTGATATGTCACGGGGTTAACTTTCACACAAAAAAAAAATCGACTACTAGGCCTAGTGTCTGATAGTCATTTTTAGCTCACCTGGCCCGAAGGGGCAAGTAAGCTTATGTGATGGTGCAGCGTCCGTCCGTCAACTTTTTCATTTAAACAACTTCTTAAATACCGAAAGGCCTAGTAACATGAAATTTGGCTGGTAGCTTTCTTGGAAGGAGCTGAAGAAAGTTTGCGAAAAGAAACGACCTTGACCCATATTCAAGGTCACAGGGGTCAAATCTATTATAACCTTTAAACGACTTCTTCTAATAAACCAAAACCCCCGGAAGTATGATATCTAGATGAAAGGTTCCTTGGATGAAGCCCAACAAAGATGGCGAAAAGAAATGACTTTGACTGATATTCAAGGTCACAAGGGTTAAATCTATTAAAGCCTTTAAAAGACTTCTTCTGAAATACCAAAAGCCCTAGAAGTATGATATTTGGTTGAAAGGTTCCTTGGGTGAAGCTTGACAAAGTTTGCGAAAAAAATGAACAAAAATGAACTTGACCCGTATTAAAGGTCACAGGGGTCAAATCCCAAAGGCTGGTAGGTTCCTTGGATGAAGCCAAACAAAATTTTCAAATGAAAATGACATTGTCTTACACACAGGGACCTTATAGTTTGTTACAGCTAGTTTTGGACCTAAACTAGGGTGTAATTTTAAACATTTGGGGGGTTAAGATCAATTTTCGATAAAAATGCCCCCTCAATGGTAATAGCTTTTAAACCATTGAGGGGGCATTTTTATCGAAAATTGATCTTAACATGTGTAAAATTACTCTAAACGCCCTAGTTTGGTTCAAAACTAGCTGTAACAAATTCTCAGCTCCCTAGCTGTGGTCTTACAATGTCTCGGGGGTTAAATATGTTTTAAATCTTAACATGTTCTTCTGAATGTCTTACAGTAAATGATATTTTAGGTGACTTTAGGATTACACTATGATATAAGTCAGAGATTGATACCAGGCCCATTGGGACTCTTGTTTTAATATCGCTGTTCTCCTTTGATATCTTACAATGCAAAGTTTGTTCAAGCTGTTGACAAGTCTATATTACAAATAAGATGATTGCAAGATACGTTTATTTTATTTAAAACTTCATTAGTATGCCCAGAGACGTATAAAGGCTTTACACGTCTTTGGTAGGCCTCGTCCATTTTATTTTGTAAAATCCGGAATATTTTCGACTTTTCTAATAACTTACTGTTGCTACTTCCGTTCCTGCGTGAAGACAGAACAGCATGGCAGAAAACGTGGAAAAACAGCTCAAAGGGATGGACATATCTGAAAAATCCGAAAAGGCACGGAAACAGTAGTTTTAGTACTCGATCCTTACAGCCATCATGTTTTCCAAGTTTATTATAACACGTCTTTCCAAGAGGATATGCCATACTTACTCCAGATATGCATCCATGGTTTGTGATACGCTTGCGTATGTAGATGGTTTAGTAATATGACAGCGTAAACAAAAAAATATAGCACGATTCATGTATATATAACATTACATTGACTCTCTTGTTATAATCCTGATTCAATAAGTTATTTGATTTGCTTATGGAATTTGTTCTACTTGATGCAATGGCTGAACATGTCAATTTGCCGGTCCGGTCTAATTTTAGATATAGATCCTATTTTCTGTATATCAATGACTATTGCATCATCTACACATCTGCACACAGTGTAGGCCTATTTAAACTGAGAGACCAGAAATCCAATGTCACTTTAATTTAAGAAACAGCGCAGATTCTATGAAATCTGTTTTTGGATTCGCCTCATCAGATTCTTGGTATAGCTTATACAATGTACTTTTTATGTTGTTAAAAGGACAGCTCATTATTGACAGGGTTTTAAATAATAATTACATGGACTAAAATAGGAACAGTTCACTGTGTATATAAAATCGTCAGCGTACTTGGGACCAGTGCCAGAATTCGAAATATTCTTGAATGTGCAAGTGAAGGCTGATTCATTTTTCTAACAATTTTTGTTTCAAAATGGAGCACTGCATACAAGAAGCTTGTTTTCATTCCAATAGCTCTGATGAGGATGATGAGGTAGATATTGATCTTATTTTGAAGCAAATCCTAGATGACTTATTTTAATTCTGCATTGAAAATCACCCTAATCAGTTGTATAACAGTTGTATACGTTTCGATTACATGATTTTAGAGTTAAATAATCGTCAGTTTTGTATGTTTTTATTACATTTCAGATGTTATATTTAATTGTCAGCTTTATATTTTATCTTTTCAGGATATTAATTCTGTATTGATCTATTTTTTTTCTTTAGAGAGGAAAAAAGGGTAAAAAGGCAGCTGCAGATAATGGATCTGGAGACAAGTTAAAAGAGGTAATATTTGTAATAATATTATTATTTGAAGTTAAAAGAGGTAATATTTGTAATAATATTAATATTTGAAGCTGAGGACAGACTCCGACAGTGCCAGAAATGTTAACTATTCAGGTGTAAGACTGTCTTCAGCCTGGCTTTTCATTTAACTGAGAGTTTCGAAAATTTTCCATAAAATGGCAAAAGCTTGAGCATATAACACAGATACATGGAAAAAAAATATATACATGTTTGTATTTCTTTTAAGTATTTGTGTTATATGCTTAAGTACAGACTTTTTGCCATTTTATGGAAAATTTAGGCTCGTGTCCACATGTACAGGAGCCTGTGAGTGTGGCTTGAGGAATATCATCCTACAGTACGCTTCAGGTGATATGGTAGTCAAACGCGCGCGGAGCGACAATCCCGCTCACCTGTCGCTCGTAGCCGCGGGATGACCGCAGGCGAAACTCCGGCCGTCCAGGTAAGACCGCTGGCCTTAGCCCCCCGCGACTATCCCGTGGTCATGGGTGATGGGGATTAACTTTGGTCAGAAATTAGGCCTACAGTAACTTGTACGATGTTCAATGCCGGAAATATGATCGACAAACGTATCGTGACAGAAAGCGCTACTCGAATTCGGCGGACGGAAAAGAAATAACGCCATCAAATATGTACTGTACTGTACTGTACTGTAGGCTAACTGTCTGTAATCCCCGGGAAACAAACATTTAGCAATGAACTGGACGACTGTAAACAAATGCATCTCACAAGAACATTCTCCATTCATCTTTACGATCAAATACCATTACGTTTCGTCAATGCCGTGGTTTCGTGATGGTTCTACCCCAAAATAGACAGTGTACCTGATACGCAGGTGTCGATCAGTTCCACTAGATTACACGATTCTACTTCGAATAATACAAGATTATTGCATCTTTATGATTATGCACATTAACATTATGTTTTTCCGTGTACACCATGTCGAAAGTTCTCAAAACTTACCGATCAACATTTATTTTTAACCCGTGACATCTAGCCTATCGGGGCTGACAATTTCTGGTCTGTTGCATTCTGAATGATTGGTTGGTTTGAAATGTCAATCACACCTGAACACAGTAGTCCTTGTGACATAATGGGCGGAGCTTACGCAATGCACCGCATCCTGTGACTGAACTAGATGATGGACCGTGTCGCCGAGGTGCCATTCACAATCAATTTATATAAATTGTGTTTAAAAATAACGACGGTCACATTGCGTAATGACAAAAAATATATATTATCAGGGACGTTATATACGTCCCTAATATTATTGATTATAAGTGGCAGTCTGCAGTTGATTTACATCATTATTTTAGCTATAACGTTGACTTCGATTACATGGACTTATTTCCTGTTATTTCGTACGTATAAATCGGAAACGGAAAGTATTACATAATCGTAACTGTTATAGGTAATTCCTGAATTTGGTGTAGTTTGTTGAAAAATATAATATTTTGGTAATATTCTAAGGCAATTAGTCCAGTTTGTGTTTAAAGCTTTTACAATAGGAAATACACTTATACTAGAATCATATAAACCAGGGACGTATACATCCCTGTATAAACTAACAGCATCAAACCAACTACGTTTTGAAAGTTAACTGCAATGTAAGCTTTGTTTGATATACATGTATCCGTATTTCTTAAAATTTATATACCAAAAAAGTTACAGGCACGTACAGTATATCGTCCAACGAAAGGCCGTAAGGTCTCAATAACGGACGTACAACCATCGAAATCACTACGACACAGTATTAAAATCGAAATGAATCAAATCTTTGTTTTATTTTTCTTATGCATGTACTCCAGTTTATATTTTGTATATATTTATGACGTTAAATGTGGCTAAGAAGAGCCAGTGCCGGTCGCTTGATTAGTTCCACGAATCTGTCGACGTAATTTATAATACAAGCTGAGAAAAGTTCAAAATGACTGTGAGAATTTGATCACGAGATTTTTTTACCAGACTTAATTGTAAATCAAATCTATATTTCATCAGTACGAAATAAAATGTTCCAATAATCATTATCTACACCAGGCATATCTGCATCTCTAAGTTGATCTTGCAATGTCAGCATTCCATACCACATTTTACTATAAACTTCATTTATCCCGTTTATAAAATTTATTACAAATGCAACAGGAATTCGAACACAACTTTGGAAAACTTCACTTGTGTTCAATACACAAGCTTCCGTATTCTATGTGTAATTAATATTTGATTTAATTTATTATTAAAGAAATGCATACAAGACCCATTGTTCCAAACATTTATTTTTTTTAACGTTTTCTCAAGAAGCCAAAAAGAACGGATACTGTTATCACACAGTTGAGATTCGTTATTTGTTTCTAACTGTACAAGTATCGACACGGACTTGGATAGATAATTTCCCGTGCTGTCGACGATAATAATTGTACACTGAAAATACATAAATGAACACAGGTCATTCCCCCCTGAACTTTCATAATGAACTGTTCCAACCATTCAATCAGACCAGTTCAAGTGTGTCTTCATGAGCGAATGATTTAAGGATCGACAATTTTACGACATCATCATATGGTAATTATTACAGTCCATTTTTGCCACACCTGTACGGGTATACACCCCAGGGCAAGTTTCACACCTGTTTCCTGGGGGTTGTTAAAACTGTGTTGTAGTGATACTGTCCATTGTGTCAAACTGTTTTGATTGATTGACAGGTGTTACGCTGAGGCCCCCCCCCCTCTTCCTGTTAAATGCAAACAGTTTTACGATCTTAAGCGACTGCCTGGTGAGAGAAACCACGGTCAACAGTTAATTGTACGGTGCCTGTATAAACAATTTACTATTGTGTGTATTGTCTGAAAACAATGTTTGACGATAGGTGAAGGGCAAAGGGAGTGAGGGGTACGGGCTCAGCCATTTCCCGTGTATTTTTTGCAATTTTGCTGTTAGAATAAAAAAAAATTGGGTTTTTTTTATAATGGTACGTACACAAGAAAAAGTTTGGATTAAAATACACGTATCTTATGATTATTTTTTTTCCATTCATCAGAATATAATGTGTTTTTTTTATTGTGTATAGAGCATTTCGTATCTGCAAGATGAAATAATAAATGGAAACGATAAGCGAGATTTGATCTTTTGACAACAGGCACCTGAGAATTTTTTACAGCTAGTTTTGGACCTTTAGCCGGTGTATAGAGTATTTTATCGAAAATTTGACCTAAACCTCTCAAACATGTAAAATTTATAGGTCCAAAACTAGCTGTAACAAATTCTCAGGTCCCTGTGTTTGACTTCTTGGGTAGCTGTCACTCGTCAGTCACAGTTCGCTGCATCCATGGGTTTAGTAAGCTTGTGCAAAAGATCCGCTAACATTTTGATTTAAAACTAGCCAAAAATTAACCTCCGCTTAAAATAAGCATACTGTCAGAAGACCAAAGTGTTCCAGATTGTTCCATAGATATATTAGTTTTCTGTAAATGCAAAATAGATGAGTTTGTCCAATACATTAACACAATAAAAGGAATAGTAAAGCTAACCAAGCTTTCACAACTTGAGACACCTGTTAGCTGGGCTGCAGAGCTCCTTGCTGTAGGTCAAAGGTCCCCGCCGCGGCCGGTAAAAAAATCAAACGCTTTCTACCCTCTGGCTGAATATGGACTAGCTAATTAACTCAGGTATGGACCAAGTATTCTGTATTTTAGGGTTGAAAGCATGACTCCAAATCCGTGAGTGCCGTGTTTGTTTTGTGCATTTGTCAAGATCGGAGGCGAAAGGGACACATGACTTTCACTACGATAGCGAATGATTGGAGAACATACGTTTTTTTTCCCGTTAACTGTTTCTTAATATTTCCTTTCAAAAAAATGTTTTTGAAATACCAAAACATTTTGGCACGGACGTAAGTAAATTAGCAATCTTATTCCGTACTTTTGGCTTCACCTTTATTGACCTCGCATTACGTAATGTAAATCATCGGCGGATTTTGCCTTTGAAAATTTGCGATTATATGATAAAACAACATTTCCAAACAAGGGACTTCTTTTAACAACTGCATTATAGGCTCGTGTTACGCATATACAATACGTTAACTTAGCAATTTTAGCTTGCGTATTGATTGTTTTATTAACCATTTTCACCTGATGATCTGACGTGAACGTAAACAATACGACACGACACGACACGTTTATTTCATAAAAAACACAAAGATGTGTATAACATTCAGTTATCCTGGACTGTCGGTGTTCACCTCACAGTAGTAAGTAGCAGATAGACTTAATCCCCAACGCTCGACCGCGCGCTGGGAGCGGGACCCCGCGACTTTGCTCAGGTGATTACTCCGAGGGGTTTTAATCCCCTCCGCTCCGGCGGCGGCTTTCGCCCGCGGCGCGTTTGAGTACCAAATCACCTGAAGCGTACTGTATAAGAAAACCACAATTTTTCGGGAACAAATATGGAGTGATTTTTTATTGATTTTAAGAAAAACATTAGAAATTCATCAATAAGCTAGGGGAAAGTTTCTTTTTAAAACCCCAAATTCACACCCTAAGACATAAAGAATCACAAAGAGCATAGCTCTATAAATAAACATGATACATGTACTGTAGCTAGGTATGTAAATAAAAATTATTTTTCAATATTTTATTTAATGCACTTTATGTAGGAGAGTAATATTGACATTAGCAGTGCTTCCTTAAAAATTGACAAATACCATTGGGTAGGTAATTACCTAAGTTTAACACAGCTATTATAAAATTCCCCTTGAAATCCTGTAAAATTTCATAAATATAATATAAGAAAAGGATACTTAGAGTAAACCATGGTTTCTTTATTTATTTTGAGTAAAATGTTTGATAAACTAAATTAACTAATTCAATGATTGAAATGAGATACATACAACCTGTACTAGGCTGTAGAGAAATCTTTGTCAGTACTTGTTAGTACATTACTTGGATAGTTTCATTTTAGCTATATATTACATTATACAACTCAGACAAGATATCTCTATTTATACTACAGGTAACAGATTGGTGTAGTATACATTGAGTACTACTGGTAAACCCAGTATGTACTTTTCTTTTCGTTTTCCAATACATTATTTACTTGCTGATTATCCATTGGCAGGTAAATATAGGACTCTCCAATCTCCAGTCAGGCTTTTCATTGAACTGAAAGTTCAAAACAAAATTATAAGGACTTCTTCGAAGTGGTATGAGTCAGAATTTGTATTGCATAAAATTCTTTGTAGTTGATTGAGTCAAGGGTCAAAGGGTATACAAAAATTATTGCATGGCTGATCATGCTGAGACATGCTTTTCGATACTGAAGAAGTTTTATAATTTATAGGAGGGGATCGAAGAGGCTAGGGGTCCAAATTGGGACCCCTTACTCGGTGTACAATTTCAAATTTTCAGCCCTATGTGTCATTTTCGAAAAGGTAATATCCAGTTCAAAATATAAAGTAGTCTAGACTCGTACTTTTTTTTCGCAAATTAGTGAATTTTTTTTATTAAAGCAAAGGTAGAGTAGTGTATATATGTGTGTGTGTATACAATTCAAGGCAAAGTGTTTTGAAAATACTGTACAGATTAACTAATAAGTCTTCCATGCAAAGATTATAAGGTTCCCTCATCAGAGATACAGGTATACAGTAGGTGCCCTATAGTAATAGTCTAGTCAATTTATGATTTAACCTTGAAGTAATTGCAACAGAATTTATTCTTTCATTATTTGTTGATGAGCATCATACTTATAACGGGGGGAAAAGTCCCAGAAAATCCAAATGGAGGAAAGTGTTTTTTTGGCCTTCTAAAGTATCAGAAAAATTAAGAAAATCACACGTTTAACCAAATTTGAGGTCTAATATCTACCTCAATTGTAACACTGGATATATGGATTTAACAGTATGTAAATAACAACTAATATAGAAAACAGATACGTCAAAATTTTCCACTCAAGATATTGTATTAAAGAAAAAAGAACTGTCAATATGGCCGAAAAGCATTTTTCACAAGACTATTTTGGCTTTTGTTTTCTTTTTAAATGTAGAGAATAATGTTAATTAGCATCAGTATCAATGTCGTCAGGCTTTATTTAATTTCTTAAAATATGACTTTCAAGTTAATTTACTCAATGATCAATTGTATATTCGCATACGGAAAAAAATATCAATCATCAAATATCGCAAATTGTGCTAAATGGATGATAATCTATGTCCAAATCGAACAATTTACCTATTTTGTGAAGCATATAATTTGAATAAGGGCAAGCAAATTAATTAAAGCATCTTATATCTATTCATGTATGAGCACCACTTACTGCTAAAACTAATTATGGTATGATGAGTTTACATATGTGGCCAAGTTTTGATGGTGAGAACTCCACCCCATGCATATTTTGCTCAATCCTTGAAAAATGGCAAAGTCAACGATTTTGAACAACAAAAAATGGATTTCTTTTTCGCATTTGTTTTTTAATTAAGAAATGACTTTGCCAGTAAAGCTGCCTTGTATGTATGTAAATACTGAACTGTATTACCATTCATAGTTTAACATTCATACCACTTCACAGTTTAATCAAAAATTATGTATCCCCAATGCGTTGCTATGGAGGGAAAGAAAATAATTTGATTTGTTTGAATATAAAATACTATTTCAACCTTAATTCCATTTAGTCAAAAGGGGCATGTTATGGTAGTAATTCCTACCGAAAGTGTTGGCAGATATATCTAACATAAAAAATATACCCTAATTTTCGTTATTCAAAATCATGGACTTGGCCATTTTCAGCAGCTCAGTCAAAATTGCACGAACTAAGGATTTGATCAACCTGAATTGGTTCACTATTTCCAGAAGTCTTCACCAAGATGACATTTTTGTTAAGAAAAATATGCATAGAAAATGATTAGATGAGTTTAAAGCATAGTCGTTTGATGTTATCTAAATACAAGTTACATGAAATGAGAAGTTGTTCAATTTGGACCCCCAAATAGCTCCAAATTAGTGCTACCGGTCAACTTCGAAGGTTCATAAATGTTTATGAGTGAAAACAAAATCTCTGATATAAAGTTATGAATTACAGATTACCTTATACAATGTACGAAGCCACTATCGTTGTGTTAAAGATGAATATTACCCATACTGACAGGTCAATATTCCATTAGACCGTATTTATTTTTTAACACAAATGGGGTAGATATTACACTTCAAATATGGTTAAGCATGTGATTTTCTTAATTTTCCTGGTCCTTTAGAAGGCCTAAAAAACACTTTCCCCCATTGGGATTTTCTGGGCCTTTTTTCTGTTACAGTATATATATATAGGAACCCACCATTCAAAAAATATAAAAATAACTTCTGTTGCAATTTTGTCACGGTTAGGCCTATATTTTGACTAATTTGACTGGACTATAATTGCTTTGTCCATTTTTTTAATGATGAACTTTTGAAAAAAAAATTGTTATGACATTATATAACGAACATGGTTAATAGGGCTGGGCGGTTTTACCGGTATACTGTGGTATAAAGTTTTGATGGTACGTACCATGGTACATTAGTCATTTACCGGTTTTTTGGGGGCTTTCATTTAACTTATCAATTTGAAGGAACTATTTGTTACATAGATCAATTGAAATTCCAATATGGTTTAATAATGATTTCCTATAAGTTTGCTGATCAACAAGGACAGACATAGCTTCACTCAAACAATATTAGAGGATAACACAACGAGAAACTTATGACAGGCCTCTTGTGGATAATGGCTTCAGAACATTCAATCAAGGTGGTATACCGTGGTACGTACCGCAGGATTTGCCTAAATACCGTGGTATACCGTGGTACGTTTGATTTTGTGGTACCCAGCTCTAATGGTTAAAATTAAACAATGAGTCATTGACTGACCAAAAGTCAAGGTCACATAGTCAAGTTTTGTACTATTTCACTGATGATCTTTTTGTTATGACATTATGGAGCAAAGTTGGTCAGAATTAAACAATGAATCAACTGACCAAATATCATGGTCACTTATAAACTGTAATCAAGGGACAAAACACCAGATCAGGGTCACATATTGCACCATTTTACTGATTGATGTTTTGTTATAATGTAATTATGTTGTAAAGTAAAGTTTGTCAGAATTAAACAAGGAGCTAACTGACCAAGATTCAATGTCGCACGGTTAAAGGTCAAGGTTATTAGTCCCCCACTGGAATCCGGGGGGGACTATAGGTTTGCGTTGTGTCCGTCCGTCCGTCCGTCCTTCCGCACACTATTTGTCCGGGCTCTATCTCCCATACTATAAGACACTGGAACTTCATACTAAGTGTGTGGGTTCCCTGTGGGAAGGCGGTGTGTCGCATACAAAAACCGGGTCACTGTGACCTATATTTTGACCTCTGACCTACATTAAAGAAAAAGCTTGTCCGGGCTCTATCTCCTACACTATAAAGCACTAGAACTTAATACTTAGTAGTATTGTTCTCTGTGGGAAGGCAGTGTGTCGCGTACAAAAACCGGGTCAATGTGACCTTTATTTTGCTATATTTTGACCTCTGACCTACATTAAAGTAAAAGTTTGTCCGGGCTCTATCTCCTACACTATAAAAGACTAGAACTTAATACTTGGTTGTATGGTTCCTTTTGGGAAGGCGGTGTGTCGCGTACAAAAACCGGGTCACTGTGACCTATATTTGACCTCTGACCTACATTAAAGAAAAAGCTTGTCCGGGCTCTATCTCCTACACTATAAAGCACTAGAACTTAATACTTGGTAGTATGGTTCCCCGTGGGAAGGTGGTGTGTCGCGTACCAAAACCGGGTCACTGTGACCTATATTTTGACCTCTGACCTACATTAAAGAAAGAAAAATTTGTCCAGGTTCTATCTCCTACACTATTAAGGATTAGAACTTTATACTTGGTAGTATAGTTCTCTGTGGGAAGGCGGTGTGTCGCGTACCAAAACTGGGTCACTGTGACCTTTATTTTGCTATATTTTGACCTCTGACCTACATTAAAGTAAAAGTTTGTCCGGGCTCTATCTCCTACACTATTAAGGATTATAACTTTGTACTTGGTAGTATAGTTCCCTATGGGAAGGCGGTGTGTCGCGTAACAAAACCGATCACAGTGACCTATATTTTGACCTCTGACCTACGTTACACAAATACTTTGTCCGGGCTCTATCTCCTACACTATAAAGCACTAGAACTTAATACTTGGTAGTATGGTTCCCCGTGGGAAGATGGTGTGTCGTGTACCAAAACTGGGTCACTGTGACATTTATTTCGACAGTTATTCAAGCTATGCACAACACAAGCAAAGTTACATAAGTGTACAAACATTCTTGTTGTTGGAGATTTCAACATGGACTTCGCAAAGATGGACAGCTTTCAAAAATCTTGTAAACTTCACCAACAACTGACCACGCCTACCCATTGCCTTGGAGGAATTCTTGACTTGGTCTTCTCATCCAAATTATTCCCAGTGACAAACAAACCTGTGTTCTTCTCAAATCACCATTTAATCAATATACAGTACTGTTGAATTCAATGTAAGCATAACAAACAACATCTTGTTATTATTATTACAATTTCATGTCTATTGCAGTAAAACCTGTCTATAAAGGATACCCAATAGAAAAACTAAAGGTGTCCTTCATAGACTTGTGTCCTTTATATAGAGATCATTTATAGAGTATACCTACAGTGTACATGTATTTAGTGAGAATGGGATGGTTCCTGTATAGAAGCGGGTCTCTGTAAACTACATCTTCACCTTTCAATACATTGAAGAAAATACATGACCTTATTGCATCTCGAGATTCACACTCATTGCTATTGGATCTCGAGATAACAACCCGGTGGGGGACTGTAATTCGTTGAATTATCTTGTTGTTTTTGTAATTTTCACCTTTGAACATTTTGTTATACTTTTGACCTTTGGCTCCAAAGCTGAAGGATGGATGATAATGGAGATAAATAGCCAAATTACGGGGCCCTTGTTCTCGTTACACTTCATATTTTTAAATATTTCAAAGTTTGTTAAGCCAGGAGATTCCTCAGTCATGTCAGTATATATCAGTCTGTTATTACCTATGTAAGGGTTCTTCTTTGTTAAACCAATTATACCATTCTATTTATACCCTACACACAATTCCAGTATGTCAGTCATTACTGTACCTGTAACTGTTGTTTAATTGCTTTCTGATTGTTGCTGTACACTCACGGTAATGTTTTGTCTATTGTTATGGCTCCTTCATTATCATACTAGATATGATTTAAACTGTCAGTTGTTACTCTTTCATTAAAGGCAGGACAATTCCTGCTGTTTTGGGGGTTTTTTTCGCCATACTTAGTACTTTAAATTCTTTTCCCCCCAAAGATCATGCCTTCATTCTTTTTTTCCAAAGATGATGCCCCCACCAGAGTTCCTGGCCGAGCGGCAGATTCTGTGGGACCGGTTAAAGAAGGAGGCTGATGAACAACTAGCTGCTATGCCCTCAGCACCCATCAAGATCACATTGCCAGATGGAAAAGTGGTAGAGGGTCAGTCTTGGCGGACTACACCATATGAGGTCGCAAAGGGCATCAGGTATGTGCTGCTCTGCCGTATACAATGTTGCTAATGGCAACACTGTTTATCTCTCGTGATTTGTCGGACATGATGACCACCAGTACCATAGTGATTACTGGGACAAGGAAAGCACACATAAACAAAGACATGCTTTCCTTTCACACACATCTCAAAACAATGATTTAGGTTCTTATTTATAAAACTGAGTAGGAAAAAGACACTCTGGCTTGGGACAATAATGCACATTTGTGTCGTACAATGCAAAGTTAATGTAAGGGGGACAACTCTTAATCTTTGTTGTGGTTTTATCTGAATGTGAAATGGAAAAAAAATCCTTTTTTCCTGTAGCCTAGGTTGTCCTTTCTTGTTACCA
The DNA here is from genome assembly GCA_947623455.1 of Mimachlamys varia. Classification (NCBI taxonomy): domain Eukaryota; kingdom Metazoa; phylum Mollusca; class Bivalvia; order Pectinida; family Pectinidae; genus Mimachlamys; species Mimachlamys varia. The sequence goes on from OX392535.1 coordinate 11,019,300, forward strand.
GATATTGGGTACAGAGGTATATTTGTAGACCAGCCTCTAAAGGTTTATTGGTGGTTTTCCAGGGTTTATTGATTTAGTAATTGATTAAAATTTTTTAAAGACAAACAAAAATAATACAACTGTCTCCTACCATATATACACGAACAAGAAAATATTAAAAGCTTGTTTGTACAAAGTTTTAATTGGTGTTTTATTTGGGACATACTTATTTCAGTAGTTACATCTTAATCCAATATTGCATATTATATACATTCACGTGTTTTTTTTACCAGTGTGCCATCGAAATTTGCATATTGTGGAAAATGTTATTGGTAGCATGGAGAGAGAGCAGACTTGATTGAATTACTTAGAAGAATAATACTACCTCATATTTTATTGATCTCCAAGGGTAGATTTGGACAAGCTGTCTATGCCACATCTATTTTAGATGCAATAATGAATACATTTTTGTGTTGTAGTCAAGGCTTAGCTGACAACTGTGTGGTTGCCAAGGTAAATGATGAGCAGTGGGACCTTGACCGACCATTTGAGTGTGATGCCAAACTACAGCTCCTCAAGTTTGATGACAAAGAAGGTGACTAAATAGCTACATATTATAACTATTACAACTACAGGGTTGGATGAAATTATACTAGAAGTCTTCTGTACCAGATCTGGTAAATAACATGATCTTCTGACACCTTACCTTTTAGAGGGAGGTAACCTTGTAGCACAGTGTCCATCATCATAAAGCCATGAACTTTACATTTAAAAATGCTAGTAGTTAAACAGCTTATTGGATTTGATAAAATAATCCTAAAATCAATTTTCTCAAAATCATCTTTAGCAAAGGACCTTAATATAGCAAAAAAGAAAGGGTAAACAGGATAGGACCTGAAAGAAAAAGGGGAGGTCATAGATCATACAGAAGATGAAAAGTGCTTGAATTTGGGGTTAGTGCTTGAAAATTGCTTGAATTGGGGTCAGTGCTGGAATTTGCTCACAAATGCTTGAAAAGTACTGGAATTCTTGCATACTAGATGTAAACATGTATTTTTCAGATTTATTAAACAAAACAAAAAAAAGAATAAAAAATGTCACGAGAACATTTTAAAAGATTAAAGTCAATTATTATTCCCCTATTTCCTGCAAATTTGGACAAAAAATGCACCTTGAAAATTGAGAAAAAGTGCTGGAAAAGTGCTTGAGTTTTGGTATGGAAAGTCTTTAAGAACCATGGAGGTAGATCTGTAGACTACAGGGGAAGTACAGGTCTGTCACAGACCACTCATGTCACTCGATACAGATGAAGTACCACCTACAATTGACATGTCTCGCTTTGAAATCAGGCATGTAGTCAACCCAACACTGTTTGTAGTTTGAATAAAAAAGTATATCTGTCATAGCCCTCGCAAAATGTTTAAATTAGGTGAACAAACATTTTAAGATGATTACCTTGTTATTTCTTATTAGTTAGCAGAAGCATTGTAGATACTTTCCTTGTTTAGTCACAAGAGAAACAAATGAGTGATTCAGGCCATTTTGGCCTCTTGTTACAACAAGCATGTATATGTCAAGATTGTGTGTAGTCTATCTTTTAGAATAAATATTACCTATAGTACCTATAACAAACTGATGATAATTACTAGAAATTAAAGAATATTAAAAAAATGTATTTCAAGAACTAGTCTGTAGACAGAAATACTTGAATTCTACTTGTGAAAAATGTATGCAGGGCTTTTTCTAGGTAAATTGGGAAAAGGCTTCTGAGTGAAATTGGGAAAACTCATCATTATATCAACAAAACAGCTCCCTGAATAAAAAGAATCTATTAATATACAAGTATATGATATTAAACTGCACAATATATATAATTTTGTCTGCATTGTTTGCAATGCACACAATTTTTTATTACATTTTCACATAACTTTCAGAAGTTTTGCGGAAATTACAGACTGGAATTTAGCCTAGTTTACTGATTGGGAAAATAAATCTTAAATTGGGAATATTGAAGCCAAAATCTCATTGGGAATGGGGCCGTATATAGCCCTGATATGTACCAGTAAGTATTGAAAGTAATGATCGGACATAGGAGAAACTATTTGCGATGAATTATCTATAATAAACAAGTTTGAAAATTGTTTTCATACAAGCATGTTTTGTTTTTCAGGTGAATATGTTTTCCGGCACTCCAGTGCCCACATATTGGGAGAAGCAATGGAGAGACTGTACGGGGGCCATCTTTGTTACGGTCCCCCTATAGAAGGAGGCTTCTACTACGACATGTGGTCAGATGGCAAGTAAGTCATCAGGTGTATCGAGATCCGTGTCCCCAACACTGGGTGTGATCTCTCAATCACTGTTCTTGCAATATAAAAGGTGTTACAGATAACAGATACACTTGTGTGTTTCTAGTGACCAAGTCAGTAAACATTGGTATTCCATACACTATTTTAGTATTATAAATATTATCTTAGCTTGCCTTGAAGGATGCTTTGGTCAGAAGGGGATTCAATTTTGTGTAAACGGTTGGTCTGACTCCCTAGGTCAGAGGGTGGGGCTCAATAAGGAAAATAAGAGTATCCCGGTAATAGCTTTCAAATCCTTCTTCTGAAGGAATGAAAAATATTGTCTTCATTTAGTTTGAAGCATCCTTGACTGAAGGGATTTAATTTTGTGAAATTTTGGATCTGACTTTCCTAGCCTGAGGAAAGAGGTAGAAATTTGAAATGGTAGAGATTTCCGTCCCATAATTATGGATGTATTTTAAAGAGATAGACATATATGTAGTAAGAATTGACTTTGGGGAATTGCCTCACCCCTAGAGACAACTGTTTGGTAGTACTGCAATTACAAGAATGTTGAACACTCTTGATTATAAAGTTGTCAAAACTACCAACTATGAACCTTAGTTTCGGTGAATCTACCTTTAATATTCCATTTCTCCTACGACAGATAAAAGTATGTGAAGTTTGCACACCTCTGATTTGGTGTTAAGTAGTGTGTTTTGTTTGACAGGACAGTGTCCAGTGAGGACTACCCAGTGATGGAAGGGATGGTGAAGAGTATAGTCAAGGAGAAGCAGCCCTTCGAACGCCTCGTAATGACCAAGGAAAACCTTCTGAAAATGTTTGCTGTAAGTTCTTATCTCAATGAATGTAGAATGATGCAAGAAATTTGGTTACTGGTTGAATCTGTATCATAGAATGATGGTTAACCAGTGGAGGTCAATACATCTGTATCAATCTGATCACTTCTTTATCAGTCAAGTTGAACGTCCATTTAAGAGTTAATTTGCATGTCACCTATGAGTATGAAAAGAGCAGTATTTTGTATTATTTGATATTCTAGACATGTGGTTTTAGGAGAAAAGTCCCTTTGGAAGCGATAAATTGTGTACTTTTCCCTATCATAACATGAGACGTGGCAGAGTTCATATAAGTTTTCTCAAGTCTGTTTTCTCCCAGTCAATTTAGTTCATACAAATAGTAATGCTGTTTTCTCCCATTCATTTTGATTCATACAAATAGTAATGCTGTTTTCTCCCAGTCAATTCAATTCATACAAATAGTAATGCTGTTTTCTCCCAGTCACTTTAATTCATACAAATAGTAATGCTGTCTAATGTCTTTAACAGTACAACAAATTCAAGCAGAGGATCCTGAACGAGAGGGTGACCACTCCCACCACCACTGTCTACAAGTAGGTATAGAAGACACTGCTAGTAGAGAAACGCAATGTTTAAACTTTAGACTAATGTTGACGTAATAACTTTAAAGTAATCAGCAAAAATAACATGCACAAAAATATATACATCCGTCGACCATTCAATTGAAATGAAACTGAACAGTTGACTATTGAAGCGACAGTAGGTTATGATGTTTTATACAGAAATTAATGATGAAATATGTTGATAGGTGTGGTCCCCTGATTGACTTGTGTCGAGGGCCCCACGTCCGACACACTGGCAAAATCAAGGCTATGGCTGTGACCAAGGTAAGTTTTGTACGACTCTGGTGTACCTTTGGTACCTTAAGGTTAAGATTATTACACATCACCAATATACCTACATATATACAATCACGGGATGTTTCAAAACTGCATAACCACTTAAGTCTGAGCAAGAAACAACACTATGATGAGTAGATAAGCATTGACATTCATTGCACTATATTTGCCTTTGCTATTTTGGTTTATGGATGGAATGGCAAACTCATTCCCGCTTGATAATATCTGTATTGATGTATTCGTAAATGTACAGATGGTGGGGCTACATGATCCCCAAGGGGGCTGATGGGGCAAGACCAAAAAGGGACGATTTGGTTCTGGTGATTTCAAATAGACCAGGGCAACAGGAAAGAAGATATTATCCTATAGTTGATGTTATTTAAATAACAGATAGTTTTATAAGATACATAATCAGAATGAAGATTGAGCGCTGCGACAGTTCTGCTCATATAAGCTATATGGTGATGATCAAACGCTGATTTCTTGTGAAGAAATTTATATCAGAATTGTTACAACACATAGTGTTCCATTTGAAGGTTTTTTGTGGTTTGGTACTGCTTTCTTCACTTCTCATTGAATGTTTTCTGATAATTTCTTGTTAAACTCTGTGACCCCTGAAAAATTTCTTACTGAACTATTCCAATCTTTGAATAAGAAGAGTCTAAATACGTGTTCAGGGGCAAATGAGTTAAATTTCTGTTACTATTATGACTCGGCTAGTGAATTGTTAGTTAAAGTTCTATTACTGTTGTGACTCGGCTAGTGAATTGTTAGTTACACTTTCCTGTCTTACTCCTTGTTTCATTTTTATTTACACAAGAAAAAGAGTTTTGAATTTATATTGACACTGCTTAATTAATAAGCTTCCCTAATATGGTCTTGGTTTTTCTAGAACTCCTCCACATACTGGGAAGGCAAGGCTGATGCTGAGAACCTACAAAGAGTGTATGGTATTTCTTTCCCTGACCCCAAACAGCTGAAGGAATGGAAACACATCCAGGAGGAGGCTGCAAAACGGGACCATCGTAAACTTGGGCGGGTAGGTCATACATGAACAGCGAAAGATCCATAGCGCAGGATCGTTAAAATCTTCTAAATTTACGTCATGCCCTCACTTGCAGAAAATATGTGGGAGCCAGTTCACTTAAAAAATATGTTCCTGCTGCAATTTAATGCAAGTAATGTAGGTATTTCAAGTGTTTATTTCTATTTAATTTAGAAGTTATTGTTATCAATTATAATATAAAAATCTGACAAATATACCCCTACCTGTTGTAGTATGTACAGTAGACAGATCGGAAGTGGTATTACCAGTTACTTCCCCTAGGTCATGCTTTTCAAACACAAGGTTTCAATCAAGCGTCCATACAAATTAACTAAACGAGACGAAAGAGGATAAAATGACAGAAAACATAATTGTAGGAGACGAGGCGGAATCTCCCAGTTTTGCACACTATAAAAAAACAGAAGAATGTCACAGCGTTTTTGAATAATTAAACTTACAATAATGAGAACATTGATACACCTAATCAGTGTGATGTTGAAATGACAGAAAGTACCAATCATCTAGCCTGAGTCAATCACAGGTAATTCATGTATTGAAATTCAACATGTGCATTTTGATTGTTATTTATATTGTCACAAATTCTTGTCATTCCTTGGGTCTTCATCAGCTTCAAAAAACGAATCATTTCATATTGATTTCTGTTTTTCAGGAACAAGAATTGTTTTTCTTCCACGAGTGGAGTCCAGGGAGCTGTTTCTTCCTCCCCAAGGGAGCTCATATATACAACACCCTGGTCGAATTTATAAGGGTAAGTCTGGTCAGCTGTAATACCCGGTACATGTGTGTCACATATATAGGTTTCTGAATTAATCATAGGTTACGGATAAGGGCACTTGTTCAGGGCCCCATCCATCCATAACATTTCAAAGGTGGGTCTGGTTTTAACAATAAATAAATTTAGAATAACCCTAATTGTTTTCCAGGATTTTCAGAAAAACTTTTATCTGACAAACAGCAATATTTGGTTTCTTCAATTTCAGGGTGAATACAAAAAGAGAGGTTTCCAAGAAGTGGTTTCCCCCAATATATACAACAGCAAGCTATGGCAACAGTCTGGTCACTGGCAACACTACGATGTAAGTAAGAAATATTTGGTCCTACATGGGATTTGTAGAAATGATGATTTTACTTGGTTATGTGGATATCCTACTATATTTACATTCTGATTGTTTCTTCTCTATATGAATATACCAACTGTAAACAACAAATACTAGACCATGAATACATCCATTCACATGGATCACTTATGTCGTAATATATTCATCTTGCTCAATGCAAGTCTTGTCCATCTGGTTTCGGATAACATGGATAACACCCCTGCGTCAAACGCTCAAATGACTAAGATTAATTATTGGCAACAATTTTACTCAAACTAGGGCTGTTCCACCAATATCATTTAAATGATGACGCAAAACAAAAAGCAGTTAATTGTTTATTAATAAAGAAATAATGAATTGAATTAAACAATTGTTCAATAGTAAAAAATGTAAATATGTGGATTGATAGTGGGCTGCATGCAATATGGATGTATCTGCTTTTCATTCATATTCAGCATGAACATTGTTTAATCCCTATATGATGCAGAAATACACCTTGTTTACATTCAAGTCACACTTACATTCAACCTATAGCTACAATGTCGTACTTACAGCTCTAAAATAAATTGTCGCTTAAATATCAATCTTTTAACATAGAAGAGTGATGGTATTGTTGATGGCAGTTCTTTTCTTGAGTAACACATACAGTGTATGACTATTTCATTGTGGAAAGTATTTTCTGATTTCTTCGTATTAAAACCATCATATATGGGCATTTTGAAAAAAAAATGATAATCATATATACTGTATTAAAGTTGTAGCTTTAGCATGTTTTGATGTTATGATATGGAAATCTATCATATGCCAAAGGTTTGGATTTGGCAGTTAAGCCAAAAAATTCATTATGTATCCGAGTACTTTCAGGCCAACACAGTATAGTGTTAGTGAGACTGTTTCCATACTGTATGACATTTTCATGTTTGCTGATTTAATAGGACAACATGTTCGTGTGTGATGTTGACAAGGAGAAGTTTGCTCTCAAACCCATGAACTGTCCTGGTCACTGGTAAGACTTTTAAGAGTATAAGGTTACCCATAAAGTAACAATTGATTAGTTAGGAATGATATACACTCAGGTAATTGGAGCCAATAAAATAATTCTTATTTCATATCATTTGATCACATTTATTCGCACAAGTCCATCTTAATATTTAATACTTTAGCTGTAGGAATAGATAATATGACAAGGCCTGTCATAGTCTTTGTTCACACATGGCTGAATAAACAGTACTCACAACAACTGGCATTGGTTTGCTTTCTATCAACCCATCAGCAAGACATTATAACCTGGTTAAAAGACATATAATTGCAATATGTTTAAGATCCTTAATAAAGTTGAAGAAGGACACATCCTATAACCTTTTTAAGTGATTTATTGATGTATTTAATGGTTTCAGTTTGATGTTTGATGTGCGTCCTCGCTCCTGGAAGGAGCTACCAGTAAGAATGGCTGACTTCGGCGTGTTACACAGAAACGAGATCAAGGGGGCACTAAGTGGCTTGACCCGAGTCCGAAGGTTCCAGCAAGACGACGCCCATATATTCTGTCGACCAGACCAGGTCAGAATCCAACACTTTGTTGTCGTTAAGACTTGGTTCTATATACTTGATATCGAGGCTGTCTAAACCATAAACTCTGATCTATTTTCTTGAGTCTCAAATTTTGATAAATTGCATTATCCTTCTGTCAGCTTGTCAAGTTTTTAACTAGCCCAAATGGAACGAGTTTGTCCAATTTGGTGTGGAGCATTTCTTAAACTTAATATAGATATAGGGTATGACCTTTAGATATAGGGGTATGACCTTTGAGAGGCTCGAGGATAAGGGCCTTGTGTAAGGAAATAAAGTAATCTAATACAGATAAAAATATTTTTGTACCAATGTAGAGATTTTAACCTAATTAGGTGTAGAACAACTTGAGTTCAGAGACTAGAACAAAATGAACTTCTGTGAGTTTCCAGAGGTCATGTATATCTACATGGTACTGGCCAGTAGAACATTTTTTGGTAAAGAATGCTAAATTTCGGCAAATTTTGTCCAAATTTACCAAAGTTTTACTCTGACCAAATTAAGTAACTACTGATAAACTTCTACACCGAAAGTATACATGCTCCTTTTTTAACCATGTCACCACCAAATCACGTGACTTATTTGAAAAGGTTGCATCTCGGAAACAACGTATTATAACCACACAAAAAACAATCTATGAAATATGTCCAGAAAGCTACTTATGTTGTAACTCATAAATGCTGAAAAACAAATTTGATTCCTTTAATAAGATGGAAACAGTTTTGGGTGGAAATTTAGACCTTATACATTTGAAGAGATTTCCTCCTGAGTTTCTGTTGGTTTCTAGTTTGTATATTTTCCCCTCATTTGATACACGTGACATGTTCAACAGCTGGCTAAAAGTATTAGAGCTATCAGTCCTCTGGGCCTCTTGTTATCCCCCGCTTTCACCGAAACAGGGGATATTCATTTGAGTTTGTCCGTCTGTCTGTCACACTTCGGTTTCATGCAATAATGGCAACAAATATTTTTCGATTTTATTGAAACCTGGCTACAAGATAAAATTTCTAAAGGGCTCAGCCAAGTTTGATTGCCACTTTTTGCAGACTTTCTTTGGCGGAGTTATGGCCCCTTGATTAACACTTCATTGCAATCACGGCAACAAATATATCCAATTTCTGTGTATAAGGCTTTAGTTTTTATTCAATTTCCAGGCAATAAATCTTGTGTCAACAAAATGTGAATTGCAAAAGATTTTTTCATACAATATGATGACCCCCTTACGAAATGGGGGAAAAGCAGGGGATATTAATTCTACAAATTAGGTTAGTTTATTTTCAGATATTTAGCTTTTTTCATAGTTTTACAATCATGTTTTATTTCGTTATTTAGATCAAGGAGGAGATTGGGGGTTGTCTCGACTTCCTGAGGTATGCTTATGGTGTGTTTGGATTTACCTTCAAGCTCAATCTGTCCACTCGGCCTGAGAAATACTTGGGAGATATCTCAATTTGGGACGCAGCAGAGAAGGTGAATGATTCTTTAGATCTATGATTGTGTCTAAAATAGCTGTGTATAAAAGTTGTGTAAAAAGGTCTATGCAAATGTTTTGCTTCCATATGTATGGAAAATATCTCTGACAGACTTTGTCCTCTCAACAAGATTGATAGATATTACAGAAAAAGTAATTATCAGACATGAATTCAGCTATTTTTATCTTAGATTTATAGATTGTCACACTGTATTTTCAGGGTTTGTCGTGAGAACAATTTTCTCATCGTGAGCACATGGATAAAATCAAGAGGCCACTGCAGGTGGTCTCGAGATTTTTTAACCACATGCTTGCGATGAGAAAATTGTTCTCACGACAAACCCTGAAAATACTATGTGATAAATTGTTTTCATCTATACACTACAACCTTATATATTTCTTAATATAAGAAAAGTCAATTAAACACCATATTTTTTAAATGGCTTCTAGGGTCATTGATCGCGATCTGTCTTTGGCAAACATGAACAAACAGAAGATTTGCACGGAGGAATACCGTGAACACTTAAATTATGTGAAAAAAAAATATTTGAAAACAAAGATATCGCCATTGGCTTTCCTATATGCATATTTACCCTTTAAATGGTGTTTTTATTCTCAAAATATTTTTTTATTATTTTCATTTCTATTTTAATGACGGATCATTTTCTTATGCGGTAGCCGTGATTTTGTTTGCCCATTTTTACAGTCGATATAACACCACAAAATAAAATTTCAGGCTTAAAAGTAAAGTAAAAAAAAAAGTTATGTTGGAAATTTGTCTGGGTCTGATTTGCATTAATTCCTTCAGAGTACAAATCCTTACACCCTGATATCACATTCAGCAAATAGTTGATCTTCTTAGCCAATGACAACTTTTGCAATTACAGTAATAATAACTTTTTGACAGGTTTTTTTTTCAGTTTTGGTGACATCAATGATAATATTTCCACTAATTCATAATAAAGATTGAGTATATGTTTTGTTAGGTCATCTGACCCGAAGGGTCAGTATGACCTATAGTCATCATGCTTCGTCCGTGCGCCGTGCGCCGTGCGTCGTGCGCCGTGCGCCGTGCGCCGTGCGCCGTCCGTAAACTTTTCCATTTAAACATCTTCTTCTCATAAACCAAAAGGCCCATAGACCCAATATTGGGCTTGTGCCATGCTGGGATGAAGGGGTACCAAGTTTGTTCAAACAAATGACCTTGACCTTCATTCAAGGTCACAGGGGCCAAAAAGGTCAAAATCTTTGAACGACTTCTTCTGAATAACCAAAAGGCCCAGAGACCTGATATTGGGCCTGTGGCATGCTGGGATAAAGGGCTACCAAGTTTGTTCAAACAAATGACCTTGACCTTCATTCAAGGTCACAGGGGCCGAAAAGGTCAAAATCTTTTTAAACAACTTCTTCTTAATAACCAAAAGGCCCAGAGACCTGATATTGGTCCTGTGTTATGCTGAGATAAAGGGCTACCAAGTTTGTTCAAAGAAATGACCTTGACCTTCATTCAAGGTCACAGGTGCCAAAACGGTCAATTTTTAAACGACTTCTTCTGAATAACCAAAAGGCCCAGAGACCTAATATTGGGCCTGTGGCATGCTGGGATAAAGGGCTACCAAGTTTGTTCAAACAAATGACCTTGACCTTCATTCAAGGTCACAGGGGCCAAAAAGGTCAAAATCTTTGAACGACTTCTTCTGAATAACCAAAAGGCCCAGAGACCTGATATTGGGCCTGTGGCATGCTGGGATAAAGGGCTACCAAGTTTGTTCAAAGAAATGACCTTGACCTTCATTCAAGGTCACAGGGGCCAAAAAGGTCAAAATCTTTTTAAACAACTTCTTCTGAATAACCAAAAGGCCCAGAGACCTGATATTGGTCCTGTGTTATGCTGAGATAAAGGGCTACCAAGTTTGTTAAAAGAAATGACCTGGACCTTCATTCAAGGTCACAGGGGACAAAACGGTCATAATTTTTAAACGACTTCTTCTGAATAACCAAAAGGCCCAGATACCTAATATTGGGCCTGTGGCATGCTGGGATAAAGGGCTACCAAGTTTGTTCAAAGAAATGACCTTGACTTTCATTCAAGGTCACAGGGGCCAAAACGGTCATAATCTTTAAACGACTTCTTCTGAATAACCAAAAGGCACAGAGACCTGATATTGGGCCTGTGGCATGCTGGGATAAAGGTCTACCAAGTTTGTTCAAAGAAATGACCTTGACTTTCATTCAAGGTCACTGGGGCCTAAACGGTCATAATCTTTAAACATTTTCTTCTGAATAACCAAAAGGCCCAGAGATCTAATATTGGGCCTGTGGCATGCTGGGATAAAGGGCTACCAAGTTTGTTCAAAGAAATGACCTTGACCTTCATTCAAGGTCACAGGGGCCAAAAAGGTCAAAATCTTTTTAAACAACTTCTTCTGAATAACCAAAAGGCCCAGAGACCTGATATTGGTCCTGTGTTATGCTGAGATAAAGGGCTACCAAGTTTGTTCAAAGAAATGACCTTGACCTTCATTCAAGGTCACAGGGGACAAAACCGTCATAATTTTTAAACGACTTCTTCTGAATAACCAAAAGGCCCAGAGACCTAATATTGGGCCTGTGGCATGCTGGGATAAAGGGCTACCAAGTTTGTTCAAAGAAATGACCTTGACTTTCATTCAAGGTCACAGGGGCCAAAACGGTCATAATCTTTAAACATTTTCTTCTGAATAACCAAAAGGCCCAGATACCTAATATTGGGCCTGTGGCATGCTGGGATAAAGGGCTACCAAGTTTGTTCAAAGAAATGACCTTGACTTTCATTCAAGGTCACAGGGGCCAAAACGGTCATAATCTTTAAACGACTTCTTCTGAATAACCAAAAGGCCCAGAGACCTGATATTGGGCCTGTGGCATGCTGGGATAAAGGGCTACCAAGTTTGTTCAAAGAAATGATCTTGACTTTCATTCAAGGTCACAGGGACCAAAACAGTCATAATCTTTAAACGACTTCTTCTGAATAACCAAAAGGCCCATAGACCTGATATTGGGCCTGTGGCATGCTGGGATAAAGGGCTACCAAGTTTGTTCAAAGAAATGACCTTGACTTTCATTCAAGGTCACAGGGGCCAAAACGGTCATAATATTTAAACATTTTCTTCTGAATAACCAAAAGGCCCAGAGACCTGATATTGGGCCTGTGGCATGCTGGGATAAAGGGCTACCAAGTTTGTTCAAAGAAATGACCTTGACCTTCATTCAAGGTCACAGAGGCCAAAACGGTCATAATCTTTAAACAACTTCTTCTGAATAACTAAAAGGCTCAGAGACCTGATATTAGGCCTGTGGCATGCTGGGATAAAGGTCTACCAAGTTTGTTCAAATAAATGACCTTGATCTTCATTCAAGGTCACAGGGGCCAAATGCACCGTCCATAAACTTTCCACATTTTCAACTTCTCAACTTCCAAAATGAGCTAGAAATGATCCTGACATAATGATTATGATAATCCCGACAAAGTGTTGTCATTTTTCAAGTCCGTCAGAAATCCAAGATGGCCAACATTTTGAACACACATCTTAAACTTCGCCAGTTCCACCAGTGAGAATGAGCTGAAACTTGCCAGAAATTCTCCTGAGATGGTCCTGACAAAACTGTTGTTATTTTTCGTGTAGTCAAAAATCCAAGATGGCCTCCACAGCGGCCATTTTGAAAACACATTCTAAACTTCTCAAGTTCTACCAGTGGAATTGAGCTGAAACTTGCCAGAAATGATATCCTGAAATGGTCCCAACAAAGTGTTGTTATTTTTCAAGCCCATCAGAACTCCAAGAAGGCCACTATCTTGAACTTGGCAATCTATACAGGCATATTATAACTTGATTTAATGACTACACGTATTTTCATAGTGATTTTACAATTGGTAGTCAGATGACCGTTAAGGCCCGTTGGGCCTCTTGTTAATAATTATTCTCCATTTGAATGGGTGCTTTTACTCGACAAGTTTATGTACCCAGAAAATAGTCCTCTTTTATTAGCTCACCTGGTCCGAAGGAGCGAGGTGAGCTTTTGCCATACCGTGGCGTCCGTCGTCCGTCCGTCGTCCGTCCGTCGTCCGTCCGTCGTCCGTCAACAATTGTTTAAACAACTTCTTCTCCATAACCACTGATTGGAAATCAGCCTTATTTAACAGGAAGCATCCTTAGATGCTTCGGATTCAAAATTGTACTCATGGTGGGACTGACTCCCCAGGGGGCTGAGGGGTGGGGCCATAACGAATTATTTAGCTATATTGATATTAGCGACTTCTTCTCCATAACCACTGGTTGGAAATCAACCTTATTTGGCAGGATGCATCCTTAGGTGCCCAGGATTCAAAATTGTACTAATGGTGGGACTGATCCCCTAGGGGGCTGAGGGGCGGGGCCAAAAAGGTTATTTAGCTCTATTGGTTTAAGCGACTTCTTCTCCATAACCACTGATTGGAAATCAGCCTTATTTGGTAGGAAGCATCCTTAGGTGCTCAGGATTCAAAATTGTATTTATGGTTGGACTGACCCCCTAGGGGGTTAAGGGCGGGGCCAAAACGAGTTATTTATCTATATCATGGTTTAAGCAACTTCTTCTCCATAACCACTGATTGGAAATCAGCCTTATTTGGCAGGAAGCATCCCTAGGTGCTCAGGATTCAAAATTGTACTAATGGTGGGACTGACCCTCTAGGGGGCAGAGGGCGGGGCCAAAAAGGGTTATTTAGCTATATCGTGGTTTAAGCAACTTCTTCTCCATAACCACCAATTGGAAATCAACCTTATTTGGCAGGAATCTTCCCTAGGTGCTCAGGATTCAAAATTATACTAATGGTCCCGGGGACTGACCCCTCAGGGGGCTGAGGGGCGGGGCCAAAAAGAATTATTTAGCTATTTTGATATTAGCGACTTCTTCTCAATAACCACTGATTGGAAATCAACCTTATTTGGCAGGAAGCATTCCTAGGTGCTCAGGATTCAAATTTTAATAATAGTGGGACTAGCTGACCCCCTAGGGGGCTGAGGGGCGGGGCCAAAAATGGTTATTTAGCTATATCATGGTTTTAGTGACTCACTGATGGGAAATCAGCCTTATTTGGCAGGAAGCATCCCTTGGTGCTCAGGATTCAAAATTGTACTAATGGTGGGACTGATCACCCAGAGGGCTGAGGGGCGGGGCAAGGAAGAAAATATTTTCCATGATAACCTAGATACCATTGTATCCAGGTGAGCGATACAGGCCCTCTGGGCCTCTTGTTTTGGAAAAAAAAATGCACCCTGTAATATATCTCATTTTGCTGTTTACAGGCTTCACAATTCTAGTATGAAATGTAAATAAATTCATTTGTTTGTTGTCAGCAACTTGAGGAATGTTTGAATGAATTTGGAGAGGGGTGGATCCTGAATCCAGGAGATGGTGCCTTCTATGGACCAAAGGTATGTCAAAAATTTATTTCTGTCATGATTGAATAATATGTTATTGTTTACTTTCCTAAAATATTTCTGTGTATTTCGACCAAGATTATCTTCTTTACCATTGTCTTTGTGTCGGTTCATCCGACTGATGCTGATATGTGTTTTTCAGATTGATATTACAATCATGGATGCACTTAAGCGTGCTCACCAGACCGCCACGATACAGCTGGACTTTCAACTACCTCTCCGCTTCAACCTTTCTTATGTCACGTGAGTTTCCCAAAACACATTCTTCCTTTGTCAGTATCAGGTATTGCTGATCTCCTTTAGGAAAACTATGCAGAAGCACATATATGAATACATGCAAGAATACCTTGTTTGTTGTATAAATATAAAACTTTATTTATTTGGCAATAATTATGAAATAATTTATTCAGCAAATATTAATTTCTCTTGTTGGCCCGGGTGATAGTGTGCAGGGTCTTTTTGTTGGAATAATTCGTAGTACCTGCAGAAAACTCATGTGGTCGGGCAGGTGACCACATACCTTTTTTAACGTTCATTTAGGGAAATCAAACCCCAGCCATCATGGTGAAAGGCAAGTGTGCTTTCCACTACACCACCTGACCACTCAGTTTGTTGTCCAGGATAAGCCTATTTACTTATTGATATGTGTAAAATAGCTAAGACAGTAATTTTGTGTCAATCACAGTGGGGAGGATGCTGCAGACAAGAAGCGGCCGGTGATTATCCACAGAGCTGTCCTTGGGTCAGTGGAAAGGATGATTGCCATCCTGTGTGAGAATTATAGCGGCAAGTGGTGAGTGGTGGACAAATAATGACACTAATGTCATTAACAGTATCAGTAAGAGCTGTGAAAGAATGGAAAAAATCATTTCTTTGTAGCGAAAAAAAGTAAAAGATTCAATGTAAGAATTTCAAAATGAAGGACAGATATTTTCTTTTCAAGAAATAATAACTTATGCAATAATATTGAACAATATTTGTCCAGACTTGAAAACTCTTGTCAAGTAGTATTTTTTTTTTTTTTTAATTTTCTCCTTATGACAGTTCAAGGTGAAGAACATCTAGATATGATGCTTAATCGTTGTTTTTTTATTTCTGTCCAGGCCTTTCTGGCTGTCTCCGCGTCAAGCTGTTGTGATTCCAGTGGCGGCCACATATATTGACTACGCCAATGAGGTATGTACTGTCAAACCAGTGAGATCAACTTGTTTAGAAACAGTAAATCAGTTCAAAGTTAAGTGAGTTTTGTTAAAAAAAGGTGAATTTTTTTCTCTGAGTTAGTGGGAAACTAAACTGTAAATTTGAAAATAAGTTTTTATTCAACATAGTGTATGTATATATTTCATTGATGTTGTTCTGTTGCTTAATTCAACAAAGTGCATTTTTTTCTGGGAATGATTTGTGACCAATATGTCACACCATTAAGAACTGTTTGGGTCTCACCAAATCTTGATAGACTGTCCACGGTTATGTTGAGCTGGATAATAATTTACCACTATGTGGTACTCATGTCTTGTCTACATTAAAGAAATGCAAAATTATAGCATCATTTCATTTAGTTACAATAATGTAAAACATTGCCTTCCACAATATTCTTGAAAAAAAGATATGATTTAAAATTGTGTCATTTCAAATATATTTGATTTGTAGCATAAATTGCAGTAGACTTACACAGAACCGATAAATGACTTCAGATATACTGTCTCAGAGATATCCTAATTGAATTACATGTGTAAACCAAAATTTATGTTTTATTTCACTTATACTACTAGAAAAACATCTTAAATCACTAGCCATGCCAGGCTTAAACGACTGTTTATCTCAATTTGACAATAACAATTCCCAGACCTTTTTTTCAGCACTTTATAAAGTACATTCTGCTCTTGTCTATCAGGTGAAGAAGCAGATCCATGATGCTGGCTTCATGTGTGATGTTGACGTTGACGAGGGTACCACACTTAATAAGAAAGTCCGCAATTGTCAGCTGGCTCAGTACAACTTCATCCTAGGTAAGGAAGTTAATTATTTGAAGGTCTCTTAGGTTCTTTAAAAGCTAACAAGACAATACCATATTTTAACATGGGATTGGTCCTGATTTGTGATGTGTCCAGAAATTTGATTGGTCCTGATTTGTGATGTGTCCAAACATTTGATTGGTCAAGATTTGTACTATGTCCACATTTGATTAGTCCAATTTTGTAATTTAGGTAGTCATTTGATTGGTCCAGATTTATGATATGTTCAGACATTTGATTGGTCCAGATTTATGATATGTTCAGACATTTGATTGGTCCTAATTTGTATTTTGTCCAGACATTTGATTGGTTCAGATGTTTACTTTGTCCAGACATTTGATTGGTTCAGATGTTTACTTTGTCCAGACATTTGATTGGTTCAGATGTTTACTTTGTCCAGACATTTGATTGGTTCAGATGTTTACTTTGTCCAGACATTTGATTGGTTCAGATGTTTACTTTGTCCATACATTTGATTGGTTCTGATTTGTACTTTGTGCAGACATTTTATTGGTCCTGATTTGTTCTATTTGCACAAAAGATATTGTTGCTATGCTTGCTGTAGTTAAGTGATGTTTGTTTCAGTGGTTGGAGAGAAGGAAGTGACCAATAAAACGGCCAACGTAAGGACCAGAGACAATAAGGTTCAAGGAGAACATACCATTGACAACATTGTCACCCGTTTCTTGGCGCTGAAAGAGTCCAAGTGTCTGGACGCAGAGGAGAAATTCTAAACAATTAACTTATCCTAACTTGTACAGTTGGAGGATTTTAATTTATTTGTGATATTTCAACGGCTTCACATTCTCTGCTGGTGTAGTGTGCTGGTCATTGACAAGTGGACATTTTTACAACTTACAGTATAAAATGTGTATTGAATTCCTTGCTTCAGTGATAAATAATCATCGGATACATTCGCGACATTTCTATTCATATTTTGATTGAAACTCAACAGTTTGTCATATTTCCTTAACTTGCAATGTTAAAATGGCATGTAGTAAGTTTATATAGAGGACTGAACCTATTTAGTAGTAAGGCAGTGGGGTGGTGAGTGGTCTAGGATGAACTAGGGCTGTCAGAGGGACTTTGTCATTTCCTTAAAGGATTTAACTTAGATTTGAATGTTTAACTAAGACTTTAACGTAGTGCTATGTAGTGTTGTAGTGTTAGCTAACAGCTATAGTTATTACATTTCATATTTTAACAACACCTGAGGACAGGTGTGGTCGTTATGACATTAAAATTAATCATGTGGGGAGTAAACAACTGTTGTACATTTAGTTAATAGTACCATTGCTGTGGGGCCATGATATAGGCAGGTTTAGCACTCGATATTTTTATTATTCAATCCTGTGTGTGTAACGAAAATGCCTGTAACTTACAGAGTGCTATGAAAAAGTTGACTGTTTTCTTTGTTTCTGATATTGCTTTAATATAAGGAAGGCTATTGTTTTCTTTGTTTCTGATATTAATATAAGGAAGGCTATTGTTTTCTTTGTTTCTGATATTAATATAAGAAAGGGTATATGAAGATAGGTACAACACTACTGTTAAAGAGAGCGATGTTGGTTAACATCCACTAATGTTTGTTACTGTCACTTCATAGTTTAAGTATATACTATAACATTTTCTGTTTAATGTTCACATACCTACAAAGTACACGATAGATTTCAGCAGAGTGTATGTTGCCAAGTTGAAACATTTTCTGACAATAAATGGACTGGCCAGGGTAGGCAAGGATGATAGAAAATAAATCAACTGCAATAATTAGTACATCTAGTGCACTTTTGATAGCAAAAATCCTAATCTAGGTGAATAGGAGCTATGTTTGTATGTATATTGTACTTACTTTCAAACCTTTTCATTTGAATAAAATCAATTTAAAAAAAAACACATAACATTGAATACAAGAGTTGTCTTTTGTTTTTGTATATGATCATTTAAAACTCCCTGATATTTGACCAGCAAACAGGATAATCTCTATTCCACCCAGGAAATTTCAAATTAATATTTACTATTTCTCATATTTTGGTTGTTTCTCTTTTTCTGGGAGAAAAGTGTTCTTTTTTTGAAGGGAATATACATGTAACTGTCTCAAAACAGCCAGGGTCTCCTAGGGATACACCAGCCAATTCATATCAGGGCGGGCGCCTTGGGAGACAACAGCCAAGGTCATATCAGGACGGGCGCCTTGGGAGACAACAGCCAAGGTCATATCAGGATGGGCCCCTGGGGAACAACAGCCAAGGTCATATCAGGACGGGCGCCTTTGGAGACAACAGCCAGGGTCATATCAGGATGGGCCCCTGGGGAACAACAGCCAAGGTCATATCAGGACAGGAACCTTGCGAGACAACCGCCAAGGTCATATCAGGATGGGCCCCTGGGGAACAACAGCCAAGGTCATATCAGGACTAACACCTTGGGAGACAACAGCCAAGGTCATATCAGGACGAGTGCCTTGGGTGACAGCAGCCAAGGTCATATCAGGACGGGCGCCTTTGGAGACAACAGCCAAGGTCATATCAGGACGGGCGCCTTTGGAGACAACAACCAGTGTCATATCAGGACGGGCACTTGGGGAGACAACAGCTAAGGTCATATCAGGACAAGCACCTCGGGACACAACAGCCAGGGTCATATCAGGACATCCACCTGGGGAGACAACAGCCAAGGTCATATCAGGACGAGCACCTTAGGTGACAACAGCCAAGGTCATATCAGGACGGGCGCCTTTGGAGACAACAGCCAGGGTCATATCAGGATGGGCCCCTGGGGAACAACAGCCAAGGTCATGTCAGGACAGGAACCTTGGCAGACAACCGCCAAGGTCATATCAGGACTAACACCTTGGGAGACAACAGCCAAGGTCATATCAGGACGAGTGCCTTGGGTGACAGCAGCCAAGGTCATATCAGGACGGGTGCCTTGGGAGACAACAGCCAAGGTCATATCAGGACGAGCACCTTGGGTGACAACAGCCAAGGTCATATCAGGACGGGCGCCTTTGGAGACAACAGCCAGGGTCATATCAGGATGGGCCCCTGGGGAACAACAGCCAAGGTCATGTCAGGACAGGAACCTTGGCAGACAACCGCCAAGGTCATATCAGGACTAACACCTTGGGAGACAACAGCCAAGGTCATATCAGGACGGGCGCCTTTGGAGACAACAACCAGTGTCATATCAGGACGGGCACTTGGGGAGACAACAGCTAAGGTCATATCAGGACAAGCACCTCGGGACACAACAGCCAGGGTCATATCAGGACATCCACCTGGGGAGACAACAGCCAAGGTCATATCAGGACGAGCACCTTAGGTGACAACAGCCAAGGTCATATCAGGACGGGCGCCTTTGGAGACAACAGCCAGGGTCATATCAGGATGGGCCCCTGGGGAACAACAGCCAAGGTCATGTCAGGACAGGAACCTTGGCAGACAACCGCCAAGGTCATATCAGGACTAACACCTTGGGAGACAACAGCCAAGGTCATATCAGGACGAGTGCCTTGGGTGACAGCAGCCAAGGTCATATCAGGACGGGCGCCTTTGGAGACAACAGCCAGTGTCATATCAGGATGGGCACTTGGGGAGACAACAGCCAAGGTCATATCAGGACAAGCACCTTGGGACACAACAGCCAGGGTCATATTGGGACATCCACCTGGGGAGACAACAGCCAAGGTCATATTAGGACGGGCGCCTTGGGAGACAACAGCCAGGGTCATATCAGGACAGGCTCTTGGGGAGACAACAGCCAAGGTCATATCAGGACAGGCGCTTTGGGAGACAACAGCCAAGGTCATATCAGGACAAGCACCTTGAGAGACAACAGCCAAGGTCATTTCAGGACAGGCGCTTGGGGAGACAACAGCCAGGGTCATATCAAGACAAACACCTTGGGAGACAACAGCCAGGGTCATATCAGGACGAGCACTTAGGGAGACAACAGCTAGGGTCATATCAGGACGGGCGCCTTTGGAGACAACAACCAGTGTCATATCAGGACGGGCACTTGGGGAGACAACAGCCAAGGTCATATCAGGACAAGCACCTTGGGAGACAACAGCCAGGGACACATTAGGACGGGCACTTGGGGAGACAACAGCCAAGGTCATATCAGGACAAGCACCTTAGGTGACAACAGCCAGGGTCATATCAGGACAGGCTCTTGGGAAGACAACAGCCAGGGTCATGTCAGGACGGGCGCTTGGGGAGACAACAGCCAAGGTCATATCAAGACAAACACCTTGGGAGACAACAGCCAAGGTCATATCAAGACAAACACCTTGGGAGACAACAGCCAAAGTCATATCAGGATGGGCCCCTGGGGAACAACAGCCAAGGTCATATCAGGACAGGAACCTTGGCAGACAACCGCCAAGGTCATATCAGGACGGGTGCTTTGGGAGACAACAGCCAAGGTCATATCAGGACGAGCACCTTGGGTGACAACAGCCAGGGTCATATCAGGATGGGCCCCTGGGGAACAACAGCCAAGGTCATATCAGGACGGGCGCCTTGGGAGACAACAGCCAGGGTCATATCAGGACATCCACCTGGGGAGACAACAGCCAAGATCATATCAGGACGGGCGCTTGGGGAGACAACAGCCAAGGTCATATCAAGACGGGCGCTTGGGGAGACAATAGCCAAGGTCATATCAGGATGGGCGCTTGGGAAGACAACAACTAGGGTCATATCAGGACGGGCACCTGGGGAAACAATAGCTATGTTCATATGACGATGGGGCGCCTGGGTAGGCATAACAGCCAGGGTTATATGAGGATATGGGAGACAATAGCCAGGGTCATATCAGGATGGGGAGACAACGGACGGAATTTACCAGAGCAAGACGTCCAAAGATTGCACGAACGTTATGATTGTGTAGACGGACAGCGCCAATGAATTCTATCGGAACTGACATGATTTGGCAACTTCGATATTTAAAAAGCCAAATTGTAAAAAGTGCGTCCAATGGGAGTGGAAGAAAGCTAATACAGTGCGATTTTATATAAAAAAAGGTGGGGGGGGGGGGGGGGGGTTAGAGGTTTGTAGCAAGCAACTATCGGCATGTGAACCTTGTTTCCGTATAAAACAACGAAGACACTGCATTCGGTTGTCGGAAACCATGCCGCCTGAGATAGACGTAACAGACTCCTTACAGATAAACAGTCTGTCTACAGACAACCTTAAAGTTGCTATCGGTTTGAGAACAATGAAATCCAATAGATTGTCTCTATGTTTATGGTACTAAGGTATTCCATGCGTGACACACTAAAGATTAATATCAAAGCTAAAGTTCTTCAATTATCTCATGGAGAGAGAGTTTCGCAATCAGACGATTACAACATGTAAACTGAGTCAACGTGGGGTTGGTCTCTCGCTACATTTTAGCTCACCTGGCCCGAAGGGCCAAGTGAGCTTATGTGATGGTGCAGCGTCCGTCGTCCGTCCGTCATGAAATTTGGCTGGTAGATATCTTGGAAGAAGCTGAACAAAGTTTGCGAAAAAAAATCACTTTGATCTAATTTCAAGGTCACTGGGGTCAAAAATGTCGAAACCTTCAAACAACTTCTTCTAAAATACCGTCAGGCATAGAGACTTCATATTTGACCAGAAGTTTCCTTGGATGAAGCCAAATAAAGTTTGCGAAAAGAAACGACCTTGACCAATATTCAAGGTCACAGTGAGGTAAAATCTATTTTAAACTTTAAACGACTTTTTCTGAAATACAAAAAGCCCTAGAAACATGGTATTTGGCGGAAAGGTTCCTTGGATGAAGCCCAACAAAGTTTGCGAAAAGAAATGACCTTGACCTATATTTAAGGTCACAGGGGTCAAATCTGTTAAAACCTTTAAACGACTTCTTCTGAAATACCAAAAGCCCTAGACGCATGATATTTGGCTGAAAGGTTCCTTGGATGAAGCCCAAGAAAGTTTGCGGAAAAAAATGACCTTGACCTATATTCAAGGTCACAAGGGTCAAATCTGTTAAAACCTTTAAACGACTTCTTCTGAAATACCAAAAGCCCTAGAAGCACGATATTTGACTGAAAGGTTCCTTGGATGAAGCACGACAAAGTCTGCGAAAAGGAAATGACCTTGACCTATATTCAAGGTCACAAGGGTCAAATCTGTTAAAACCTTTAAACGACTTCTTCTGAAATACCAAAAGCCCTAGAAGCATGATATTTGGCTGAAAGGTTTCTTGGATGAAGCCCGACAAAGTTTGCGAAAAGAAATGACCTTGACTGATATTCAAGCTCACAAGGGTCAAATCTGTTAAAACCTTCAAACGACTTCTTCTTAAATACCAAAAGCCCTAGAAGCATGATATTTGGCTGAAAGGTTCCTTGGATGAAGCCTGACAAAGTTTGCGAAAAGAAATGACCTTGACCAATGTTCAAGGTCACAAGGGTCAAATCTGTTAAAACCTTTAAACGACTTCTTCTGAAATACCAAAAGCCCTAGAAGCATGATATTTGGCTGAAAGGTTTCTTGGATGAAGCCCGACAAAGTTTGCGAAAAGAAATGACCTTGACTGATATTCAAGCTCACAAGGGTCAAATCTGTTAAAACCTTCAAACGACTTCTTCTGAAATACCAAAAGCCCTAGAAGCATGATATTTGGCTGAAAGGTTCCTTGGATGAAGCCTGACAAAGTTTGCGAAAAGAAATGACCTTGACCTATATTCAAGGTCACAGTGGTCAAATCTGTGAAAACCTTTAAACGACTTCTTCTGAAATACCAAAAGCCCTAGAAGCATGATATTTGGCTGAAAGGTTCCTTGGATGAAGCCTGACAAAGTTTGCGAAAAGAAATGACCTTGACCTATATTCAAGGTCACAAGGGTCAAACCTGTTAAAACCTTTAAACGACTTCTTCTGAAATAACAAAAGCCCTAGAAGCATGATATTTGGCTGAAAGGTTCCTTGGATGAAGCACGACAAAGTTTGCGAAAAGAAATCACCTTGACCTATATTCAAGCTCACAAGGGTCAAATCTGTTAAAACCTTTGAACGACTTCTTCTGAAGTACCAAAAGCCCTAGAAACATGGTATTTGGCTGAAAGGTTCCTTGGATGAAGCCCAACAAAGTTTGCGAAAAGAAATCACCTTGACCTATATTCAAGGTCACAAGGGTCAAATCTGTGAAAACCTTTAAACGACTTCTTCTGAAATAACAAAAGCCCTAGAAGCATGATATTTGGCTGAAAGGTTCCTTGGATGAAGCACGACAAGGTTTGCGAAAAGAAATCACCTTGACCTATATTCAAGCTCACAAGGGTCAAATCTGTTAAAACCTTTGAACGACTTCTTCTGAAGTACCAAAAGCCCTAGAAACATGGTATTTGGCTGAAAGGTTCCTTGGATGAAGCCCGACAAAGTTTGCGAAAACAAATGACCTTGACCTATATTCAAGGTCACAAGGGTCAAATCTGTGAAAACCTTTAAACGACTTCTTCTGAAATACCAAAAGCCCTAGAAGCATGATATTTGACTGAAAGGTTCCTTGGATGAAGCACGACAAACTTTGGGAAGGAAAATGATCTTGACCCATATTAAAGGTCACAGTGGTCAAATCAGTGGTTAAAAGCTTTGAGCGACTTCTTCTGATAAACCGAAATGCCTAGAGATATGATATGTGTCTTGTAGCGTCCTGGGATGAAGCCAAACAAAATTTGAAAATGAAAATGATGTTGTCTTATAAGGTCACAGGGGTAAAATATGTTTAAATCTTAAGATGTTCTTCTGAATGTCTTACAGTAAAAGATTTTAAGGGGACTTTAGGGTTACACTATAAAATAAGTCAGAGATTGATACCAGGTGAGCGATGCAGGCCCATTGGGCCTCTTGTTATATCCTGCTATTTGTTATTTACAATGTATATGATCATACACAGCACCCCACCAGATAAATGTAGACAACACTAACACTTTTGAGCATCATGACTGAAAAAAACCCAAAGGGGATGACTATTGACAGTGAAGTTACCGAACTGATGCCTGCTGCCCTACACGGATACCAACACTTGTGTTCCGTTGTGTAAAGTGCTACAGTAATTTGGTGTTCTTTCCCTTGAAGAAAAATGCAACATAGATCACTTGGAAACTGTCTAAAAGGAGCATCTGCTTAACATGACGAATCTGACGATCTCGGAAAGGCTGCGAGCTTTGAAATTTCAACATTGAGTGACGATTTGTGATCCAAATGTGGAAAACAATACCAGGGGTATAAATTAGAACTCAGTTTACAACTTTGCAAGAACATGGGACAACACCACAGGACACTCATATACAGAGACGTATCTGTATACAAGGAATCACAATAAAAAGTGCAAAAACAGCAAAAAGAAGGAATGCTTTTTACTTCGACTTGTTAAGAAAGAACTCTCGCTATATATAAGGTTTCAGCTGAATCTAACCAGCCCTTCAGGAGCCGTCTTGATAAGTTCTGAGAGAACGAAGACATTTTATATGAAAATTAAAAACGAAGACATTTTATAGAAAATTTTAATGCGGACATCGGAATCCACAATCACAATTCTCGAGAGTCCGGTGGTTCAGAGACGACCGACAAGGAACCTGACTGGAAACAACCGTAAGTAACCATACATTGTAATTATAGCAAGATCGACTAAAGTCTCAGAAAGGTCGGGAACACAGTAACACGTTCTCTGGTCAGATCGACACAAAACAAACCACCTAATTTTCTCAGATCAAAAATCACTTTTATCGTTTTGTTGTATGCAAAAATGCTCGACACCGTTAAAAATGTATGTATTAGCACGGACTTTAGTCCGTGGTATTAGTGTACCTGTCTCTGCTTTAAACCACCCTGGTGTTTATATTTCAAACAAAAACAAAGAAACAGTACTGTTACGTTTTGGTAAAACGATTGACTGATCACACCGTTACCACCAGTGTTACGTTTTTAGTAAAACTGTTTACTTATTACATGCGATACCACCAGTGTTATGTATTTAGTAAAACTGTTGACTTATTACATGCGTTACTACCAGTGTTATGTATTTAGTAAAACTGTTGACTTATTACATGCGATACCACCAGTGTTATGTATTTAGTAAAACTGTTGACTTATTACATGCGTTACTACCAGTGTTATGTATTTAGTAAAACTGTTGACTTATTACATGCGTTACTACCAGTGTTATGTATTTAGTAAAACTGTTGACTTATTACATGCGTTACCACCAGTGTTACGTTTTTAGTAAAACTGTTGACTTATTACATGCGTTACTACCAGTGTTACGTATTTAGTAAAACTGTTGACTTATTACATGCGTTACCACCAGTGTTACGTTTTTAGTAAAACTGTTGACTTATTACATGCGTTACCACCAGTGTTACGTTTTTAGTAAAACTGTTGACTTATTACATGCGTTACCACCAGTGTTACGTTTTTAGTAAAACTGTTGACTTATTACATGCGTTACTACCAGTGTTACGTATTTAGTAAAACTGTTGACTTATTACATGCGTTACTACCAGTGTTACGTATTTAGTAAAACTGTTGACTTATTACATGCGTTACTACCAGTGTTACGTATTTAGTAAAACTGTTGACTTATTACATGCGTTACCACCAGTGTTACGTTTTTAGTAAAACTGTTGACTTATTACATGCGTTACCACCAGTGTTACGTATTTAGTAAAACTGTTGACTTATTACATGCGTTACCACCAGTGTTACGTATTTAGTAAAACTGTTGACTTATTACATGCGTTACCACCAGTGTTACGTTTTTAGTAAAACTGTTGACTTATTACATGCGTTACCACCAGTGTTACGTTTTTAGTAAAACTGTTGACTTATTACATGCGTTACTACCAGTGTTATGTATTTAGTAAAACTGTTGACTTATTACATGCGTTACCACCAGTGTTACCCTATTATTCCGTACTATTTACACCAGTGTTACACTCCTCATTCATTACTGTAATTACTGATGTTTCTGTTCCAAATTTCCTCTGCCACCAGCTCAAATTAATTGAACAACAAAATAAGTGCATTTATATTTACATTTTATTTACAACACATTCAAGTATTTTAATCCGCCATGAACTACACAAGTATGCATTAGTGTAAACTCTATTTCTCCATTCCACACTAATCTCCAACGGTAAACCAAAGAACTATACACATTGTACCTAAAACTTCAGCTGAACGACTGACTATTCTAACTAACTCTCTAACTTTCCTCCGTACTTAGTCAACTCACTCCGTTCACAACTTCTCATTATCTAATTCCATGTTCTCTATCGCTTCTATTCTAATCGACCCTCAGATATCTCGTCTTGGTCTCCTCAACTATATCCCCCAGACTCTTTTCTGAACCACTCTCTATCTCTACACTCTGACACAGGGACCTTATGACCATTGAGGGGGCATTTTTATCGAAAATTGATCTTAACCCCCCAAATGTGTAAAATTACTCGAAACACCCTATTAGCTTTTATGACCAATGAGGGGGCATTTTTTATCGAAAATTGATCTTAACCCCCCAAATGTGTAAAATTACTCTAAACACCCTATTTTAGGTCCAAAACTAGCTGTAACAAATTCTCAGGTCCCTTTGCACTCTGATTCCTTTGTCCAAATCCTGCTACATTTAAACTGTTGATAACAGATCCTGCTAAATTTTGGCCTCCACACGTCTAGGTTAGACGGCCATAAATCCTGCTAAATGACCCCACGATCAGCACAGCATCGGCCGGAGGCACAAATATTACGTCCACTGACTGGACTCATCTCAACATAGACTACAGACGGTCACAATAATCTACAGTTCCCCAATTTTATCATCAGCATAATTATTTACGGCTACTTAGCAACTATCTTCAAATACAACTATGACGGCTGACCATGAGCCGATGCTATTAACAAATAACAAACTATCAGTACAATTTAAACAATTAAACGGCTACTAAATGCATAACAGTACTTTAAAACGTGCTTGATCCGAATACGTCTCAAGTCTGATGAGTATGTGATGTATCACAGTTGCTTGAGTTTCTGTCAGTATATAAAAAATGTTTATATATATGGAGCCGCGGCCCAATACAGAACATTACTGTAATGGGAGGCTCATTTCACACATATATATTTATTATTTACTGACAGAAACTCAAGCAACTGTGGTTACGGTGACCGAAATGAGATATCTAGGGTCGAATTGAAGAGTTAAAGTGTTAATATAAATTTAATTATGTTGTTGTTCATTTAATTTAAACTGTCTGTCTGCGTAACATTGGTGCCAACAGATCTAGAACGTAATTAATATCAATTACGCCAAAGATGTATACTAGCTAACAGCTTTAGAAAAAAAAAATATTAGTAATTAATAGCAGCAGGGACGTATATGTCTCACATATACGTCCCTGATAGCAGGGACGTATTTTGAAATAAGAAATTCAATTCTGTATGAAAATGAATAACCAAAATACACAATATATCGTTGTAAACCCGGTTAAGGCCTTGTTTAGAATTTTATTTTGGTGCTGACGGGGAAAAGTGTTACCTCTAAGTACATGTACATTTACATCCACCGCGGTGCAAATAACACGCGACTGTTGTTGTAGGTAACCACGGGTCAGAGTTAAGGTCAGAGACCAAAACGCTTCCGTGAGCTAGTACTCAGGCGTACTTTTAAAGTATAAACTGCGTACGTTATAGCCAAACAGTTTGTGTACTTTTACGTTTCGTTTCCGTTCCGTTTGTGTTGTGGATATCGAAGTACGCCACATTTGTAACGTGCAGGCGGTCACCCATCCAACTACTGACTACGCCCACCATTGCTTAGCTAGCGTGAACGGATCCCCGGGTTATACCACATAAATGAAAAAGCTAGCTTGCCAGTTAGGCAGTATTTTCCCGTCATATACCTAGCTGGACAGTACACATTGTATGTCTTCCAGGAAGGATTGGAGGGAATGTGCCGATGTTAACTTGAATCCTTTGAGTGAGAGCAAAGTTTTTTTTCTAGAATATTATTAGTATTTATGTGCTAAACACTAATTCGAATGATTTATTTCATGAAGAAATACTGATATTACGTATTTCAGGAATTAGCGAGATCAAAAATTCGAATGATAATAATTATTTATTTGAATAAGTGATATCACTAATTAGATTATAGATATAACTTATTTCTGGATTAAGTGATATCGATAATTCGATATAATGCTTTTTAGTTCCCTGCTTTTGTTCCTGGCTGCTCAAGCTGGAATTCAGGGCTATTGAAGGGAACGAGTTCGATTTATTTGATTTTCGTTCGCGTTATTGAGATTAATATTTCATCATTGTACATAGGCTTTTTGAAGTTGCCGTTGTTCGATAAGTTAGGTAAGACAGTTATATATCTACCTCACAAAATAAAGCCGTAGGTCTCCAATATATTAACGTTAAGGCTCTCTCCAATCTACTAATGTAAAGGTTATGTGTGTCAGCGACTTGTTGTAAGGATAGGCGTGTCCGTATCTGGCCTAACGTCCTAACGCCCACAGACAAACATTCAATATTAAACACTTGCTCATTCGCTAAGTTCATAGACTCGAATGAAACCAATTTTATAATCCATGATGGTCTACCGATGTTTGTCCGACACGCTGCATTTGTGAAATTAAGATTACCTTTGAGAGTATTTGCCGGAGAGATATATTGAATATCAATCAAGACCCGACTATCATTGTTGTCGCTAGCATTCTATACTAATCAATACTCACACCAATCTATCTAACATCAAGTACTTTCAACGAACATTACTTTTAGTCTACCTCCCCGAAGGGCCAAGTGAGATTATGCCGTGGTACTGCATCTGCCGCCCGTCCGTTCTGCGTCTTATAGCGAACTCGGATGAAAGAATTTAAATATTCCAACTTCTGGATAAAGGCACGTGGTGATGATACACGACAAAACGAAGCTGGAAACGATACAAAGCAATACCAACTTTGTCCTATTTGTTGAGCCGAATTTCCAAGATTATTTGTTGCCAATTTAAAAATCTTCAAATAAATTGTTCTGGATAAGCAAACGTCAGCGGTTAATGATATTGGGACAAAGTCTGTTCAAATAATGAATTTAACCGATTTTCAAAATCACGTGATTGAAATTAATTTAGAAACATAATTCTCGTTTTTATTGATTGATTGATTTTGTCTTTATAACAATCATTAGACTCAGGATGATGATAACTTATATGTTACTAGGCCCTAATTCAAGTCTGTTTCAATAAGTTTTCATTTAGCCCCCTTTGAAGGCTAATAAATACCCGCTTAGTGTTTCAGGCCCTCTGTACCTCTTGTTTAAAGCTTGCATTCTCACTCTTTTGACATTAAATATCACCGAAAGGTCCCCAACAAGTGAAATGACTAGATGGTCAGCTGAACGTTTACTCTGTTTGGTTTTCTGTGCCGATGTATTTCTGGTTTTCTGTGCCGATGTATTTCCGGTTTTCTGTGCGGATGTATTTCTGTTTTTTTGTGCCGATGTATTTCCGGTTTCTGTGCCGATTTATTTCCGGTTTTCTGTGCGGATGTATTTCTGTTTTTTTGTGCCGATGTATTTCTGGTTTTCTGTGTCGATGTTTTTCTGGTTTTCTGTTCGGATCTATTTATGGTTTTCTGTGCCGATGTTTTTCTGGTTTTCTGTGCGGATCTATTTCTGGTTTTCTGTGCCGATGTATTTCCGGTTTTCTGTGCCGATTTATTTCCGGTTTTCTGTGCCGATTTATTTCCGGTTTTCTGTGCCGATTTATTTCCGGTTTTCTGTGCCGATTTATTCCCGGTTTTCTGTGTCGATGTTTTTCTGGTTTTCTGTGCGGATCCATTTATGGTTTTCTGTGCCGATGTATTTCCGGTTTTCTGTGCCGATGTATTTCCGGTTTACTTTGTGACTGTTAATTATACACACTTCTCTCTGTCACCCTCGATACCCAGGAGTCCCTGTACGATCACCTACTCTCAACCCCTGGATATCGAGGATAATTCCAGGGGTGTAGAGAGCGTTGCTGAGTGTAACCCCTGGATCTGTCGGAGAAATGTAACATATGATTCGTTGTCCAAAATCGTATGTCATCAGTCAAAGAACAAACACCAAATACCTGTAAATCGATAATTTGGCAAAGGGACCTGAGACTTTGTTAGAGCTGGTTTTGGACCTAAACTAAGGTGTTTGGAGTAGTTTTAGACTTTTGGGACCTTTTAATTATGACCATTGAGGCGAGAATTTTTATCGTCAGTGAGGCCTATACTATATACCGGAAACTGGTTCACAAAAAAATAAACAAACTTTAATTTAATTTCAAATTAACTATGAAACAAGTTATTAAATTTATATCAATCACTTTTGTTGGCACGGATAATAGCGCGTGAGGGGTCTTATAGTGGGAGGAAACCGGAGTACTCGGTCGGGGAATCGAACCCCGGCCGCCTTGTCCACTGCACCACCCGACCCCTTCACAGGTTCACTACTGCACATTTTTCTTCGGGTTTAATCGCAACGTGAGAATAAAAGCTGTTGAATTGTCTTGTACTAAGTGCACGATACTGACCAAGTAACGACAAATCAGACTAATTAGTTCCCGGCTAGACAGCGCTCTTCTCTATTTAATTGATGACGATTTTTGTATATTATCCAAAAAGATTAACTTCAGAGACATTTTTATAGTCTGTTGATTACTTAGTTTTGTTATGGTAGGCTGGGGCAATGGTTGATCCTCCAAATATATTTTCCTATCAGTTTTTAGATGTTTTGGCATTGTTGTAAGTTCCCACGATGTTTCTACAATTATGGTAATAGCTGGACATCATTTATAAATGCGTCAATAGGGAAATCAGATTAGCTACCCGTAGTTACTAATGGAACCTTTACGTTGATAGACTTTGTCTCGACTGTCTCTGTGGGGAAGCCGGAGTAGGATCAGCTGTAGCTCTACAATAGACACTGGGTGTAGCTTTGATATCATATCACTATACTGTTACACCATAGCTCGGGATTTATAATTAATTACGGATCGGTAAGAATCACAGACAGGCTGCGTGCTGGATTCGATACAACTTAATTTAGCACGTAGAGTTTAGTCTGAAACTTTTGAGACTTGTGTGAAAACTGTTTTCAAGGAAAATGTTAAATAACAGCCATATTGCAGACGATGAGAACCTGATTATAAAGTCGTTAGGGTCCGGTGTTGTCGGGATGATACTGTATATAATTGGATTACCAGCAAACATTCTTCTGATTGTGACTTTTACCCGACTTAAGCGTCTACGTGTCAGCCACAATGTGTTCACTGTAAATCTGGCCGTATGCGATACCATGATCATCGGTATACTTCTGCCAATCACTTTCACAACCTCTATCACCGGAAGTTACCCTCTGTCACCGGAAGGATGTCTTTTCGCTGCGATAGTGTCGCATTTGTGTTTCACCGGCTCCGTGATGTCGCTCATGTGTATAGCAACCAGTCGCTATGTTAAGGTATGCCAGACTCAGTATTACACACGCATGTTTAACAAGATATCATTAAGTCTGTTTTGCGCCGGAATATGGTTGGTTGGAGTGATCTTTGCGATACCGTTACTCATACTTGAAGATGGCTTTTTCCTGGATGTTACGCTGCAAATGTGCATTTTTAACCGTTACAAATACATGGTCTATTCTAAAATATACATGTTTTTATGTCTAATACTACCGATTTCACTAACAATGTTATGCTATGGGATGATTTATCGATATTATAGGATGTCAAGGTTAAGAATTTGCCAGAACTGGAATAATGGTCTTGCACAGACTCGTCTTAAGCGTGACGGTTTAATAAGTCGTGCCCATTTTGCAGTTTTTGCGTTCTATCTGCTACTGTTGATGCCGTTTGGAGTAGTAGCTATGTTCCGGGAAGCTGATGAGGTCCCTAGAGTTGTGCATCTCTTCGTTATCTACCTGTGCTATACAAACAGCTGCGTCAATACCATTGTCTATGGAGTTTTTAATTCAAACATAAGAAAGGCTTACAAGGACACACTTCCATGTTTTGGACTTAATCGTCAGAAAAGCAGTTTTTTCGCAAACTCTATTCCTAATGTAAATGGGACTGCAAGGTCAAAAGGTCGTGTTTTCCCTGAGTCATCCAACCCAGAGGAGCAAAGACACAGAGCTGACGATAATGATATGAGATACTAGAAACATAAGGACAATCTTTGAAATGTCAATTCCATGATGTAATGAAGCAGCGTATGTATATACTCATATATAAACCAGTGTAATGTAGAATCAATATATCTTTTTTCTTGTGTAGTGTCTGGAATTTCTGGGTCTAAAGCTCAAAGGGTTTATCAGAACAAATAACTATTAATTTTCACAGATAACTGCGCAGACAAGATAGTTGCTACATGTTTCTTGAGTGTTGGAGACGTGTAAAGTGTTGATGACGTGGAGAATGCACTTGCGTCAAACGCTCAAATGACTAATTATTATCATTGGCGCCAATTTAATTTAAACTGGGCTGTTCCGCCATTGTCGTTTAAATGACGACACATATACAAACGCAGGTAATAAACTAATAATTGGAAAAAAATATAAATGAAGTTGTTCTATAGTAAAAATGTAAATATATGGATTGAAAGTAAAGGCTGAGGGTCAGCCGTTACATCCATATTCAGCATGAAACCCTAGCGGGCTTCATTCAATATGGATGTAATGGCTGACCTTTCATAGCACTAGGAAAGTTAAAAAAATACTTTCAATCCTTGTATAACCCGTGGACAATCAATGCGATTGTGACAAAGTCTAAAGTATAAAACTCGGAAATAACCTGCTGACAGTTAATACAAAAAGGGATCATACCAATCCATTATCTTAATTAAATCAGGGTTACAGTCACGTTTTTTAGCTTTACGAGTCATTTGTATTTATTCATTATTCATTATGTTTGTTTTATTATTGAACCAACTTACGTTGATACGTGAATGACTGTTAGAAAGGATGAGTGTCTACTAGGCCTTTCTGGGCTCCGGTTTATTACGAGTTTGAACCAAAATTGTTTGTTTTTAGGAGGGTGCACTGAAAGTGAGGGTCTGGGCGTGGTCCCGCCTTTGCAGGTTATATGATTTGTCAAGTTATTATTGTTATAAGGCACAATGGTGTTATAGGAGAAAATTCTTTCTTCGAAATAAACACGACAATTGAACCCCCCCCCACACACACCCAAGAAAAAACAAGGGGTATCAAATAATCATTTCAACTGTTGAATAACATTCTGTTTGTACCACACGTGGACTAAACTCTACACACATTTTGCAGTGGCGTAGCTTCCGTGCATGATTGAATGCTCAAGCATGCTAAAAATAAATATTGTGATAATTTTTTGTTAGCTTCCTGGGGGTTTGGAGCACTTTGCCCCCGGACCCAAGGCATGCATATCCTTTTTACATCTAGCTTCGCCACTGTTTTGATTGACTGACATGGTGAACTTTAGCCGGAACATCGTCACTTTCGGAAATGGTACTTAATTTCACTCTCATTAAAGCTCGTATCCCTTGTAAATGAACTAACTCAAAGGAAATAAATATCATATTCAACAACCACTCGTTGTGTAAATTCTATATATATGATTGACAATCTAAACTATCAATACATGTATAATAATTATATTTTACGCATGCACCTTTTAATTCTGGTCAGATTGAGAGATATTCGCAATCCCACAGGTACTGACTATGCATTTTATCGTGAACTTTACCTTTCCTGATATTTACATCCATGCTTCTCCAACCATATCGCAGTTGATTCTTTACTCAAGGGCTTGCTAAGTCTCGAGATTTCGTGATAGATGATGTTCATTATGTTGATGAGGACTATGAGCAAGTTTTATGGTCGCCACGCTGGCCTCATTAAGAAATATTCTGTATCCTTGTATAATTATGCGCATTGATGTGTTTATTTGTTGTGATTGATAATGATGACTCGGTTCTCACTTTGATGACTTGACGTTTACTTGGATGCGACCAAAATTTACATGCCGGTATCGTCGATGAAGTAAAATAACTTAATCTTCCGGAACACAGTCGTGTTCTTATCATCTTGTACTTTTTCAAAGGATCTTTACTTTGTTAATGTTTTGCCCGTAGTTTAATAGATTTTTAGTACCAATTATGGTTTTGTTGACGCTTCGGTATTCTCTATTTTAGTTATTATATATACAAGTCTACACAAATAAGTACATCTGTAATTTTTAAATCAAAATATGATTTAGGGATAAAATAATACAAAGAAAACAAAACATATTCTCACTTACCTGAAACACCCTCCTGAGTTAAATCCCCCATTTCATATTAACGATCTTTAAGTAGCGATTGAATTTCTATTATTTTTTCATTCTTTCATTTATTCTTGTTTAGCTAACAGATGTTTTCAAAAGCCGAATTCTTGTTTTTCTTCGGATTGAAAGCTCATTTCTTATTGTCTTATTGTGACACTGTATACTCCAGAAGAGGGATTGACGGGATGTGGATTTTGATAAAAAACTCAAAAAAAGACCTTTTGATCAATCTTGAGCGCCCATTCTTAGCTAAAATGTTTTTATTTTCTGTCAAAACATTTGATTTTTTTCCCACCCTATACACTACCATACCTCATACAAAACTGAACGAACGTCTTCGATCAATCGCTATGAGAACTTTCTTTAAAAAAAAACAACAACCCAGATATATATACATATATCGTAGTGAGCAATCTTGGAATATACTTTGTGAGAAACCCAACAAAGGCTGTGCAAGAATGAAACATACTGAGAAAGCCCCGTAGCTGTATGCTGGGGGATACTATTCCGATTAACAGTAAACTATGTGTCTATAGCTGGACCATAGCCATGTGGAGACGAAGATCATATGTACATGCTGATTCTCGTCCCGGTTTACAGCCGAACGATGACCATTAATGCCTCATCGTAACTGGCCTTTAGTTTCAACGACATAGATCAAACCACAAAGAGAACACTCAATACCGTACACAACATTTGATGTTTCAGTTCAAAAACAACAAAAGCAAAGATGAAATATACTGAAGAAAATGTAGTACGAGTGACTGCATTCTTGGTTGACAATATATTTATTGTGTTTGGAGGTCAGATTTTCCATTAGACTGTTGGCATTCCCATGGCAACAAACTGTGCCTCACTCTTACCCGACTTGTGTGATGCTACATTTGTGGAAGAGATAACAAGTACCTTGCAAACTCTTTTAATTTCACTTTCAGGTATAACGACGATGCGTTTTCTAGAAACTATAAGGTGTTTGCTGACCCCGTCGATCTTATACCCGTCTGAACTAGAAATGAAGGACAAAATTTCGTTCTCTACTTCAACTATAATCAACGTCGACAGAATGCTTCTAAGCTACAAATGCTACCTGCCTCTCCAACTTATGGTGTTTACATGTCACAGCTATTTGTTATTCTACGGCTTGCTCTAAATATAAATGTATTGATATTTTCGTGTTATATGCCAGCTGCTGACACAGGTATTCACGAGATGCATGTTGGTGAGTTATATTGTCGCCATCTTGATCTAATTGAGATTATCTTTGTATCTCTGTATGATACGTTTTTGAATATGCTGATTATTTTCCTACTTCTTGTGATTAAGATTTATGCCTCAGTTGTCGATTTGAGAACGTGACATGTACTTGGATGTGACCTTTTTTACATGGCGGGTGTCTTCGATGAAGCAAAAGACGCCGACTCTTCCGGGACACCTGGTCTTATTTTCTTACCTATGATATATTGGATATCTAAACTACACAAGGATCCTTACAAGCATCGTTTTGGCTCCTCTCATTGCTCAACCAAGCCATTATCAAAATTTCTTACTACCATTCTTAGTACCATATAAAATCAGGGCTTCAGTCTTATTGTGACACTGTATACTCCAGAAGTGGCATTAATGGGATGTGGATTTTGAAAATCTCGAAAGATCTTCTGATCAGTCTTGAACATCCCCTTCTCAAAAATATTTCGTCGATCAAAACATTTGAGTTCTTCACCTGTACCCTACCCTACCACATACCAAACTAAAGAACGTCTTCGGTCTCTCATTTTGAGAGTTTTTTCCCCAAGAAAGGTGAACGACGGTACAAATGCATTGTTGTGAGCTATCTTGGAGCATACTTTGTGAAGAACACAACAAAAGCTAGGTTGAAATATACCGAGGAAAATATAGTACGAATGAATACATTCCTGGTCGACAATATCTTTTTTGAGTTTAGATGAAAGTTTTCCAACAGTGTTGGTATTCCAATGTGCACTAACTGTGCCCAACTTTTGGCTGACTTGATTTTGTTTTCATACGAGGCTGAACTTGTCGAAGGGTAAAAAACATTGCCAAGTTTTTCTATTTCACTTTCAGATATATCGACGATGTGTTGTCTCTAAACAACAAGAAGTTTGCTGCCCTAGTCGATCGTATATACCCTATTGAACTTGAGATTAAAGACTCAACATACTCTCCTGCATCAGCTTCTTACCTCGATCTTTACTTAAACTATGACCAACACGGGTAACTTACTACTAAGCTGTATGATAAACGTGACGATTTCGATTTTCCGATCGTGAACTTTTCCTTTCTTGATAGTTACATCACTGCTTCTCCATCATATGGTGTTTACATGTCGTAGTTGATTCGTTATTCTAGGGCTTGCTCTGAATATCGAGATTATCTCGATAGATGTCAACTACTGACGAGCAAATTTATGGCACAGGGATTCGAGAGATGCAGGTTGATGAAGAATATGGGCAAGTTTTATGGTCGCCATCTTTATTTCATCGAGAAATATTTGTATCTTTGTGTGATATGAAGATGGACGTTTTTGAGTTTGCTTATTAATGTGCTTACTTATTGTGATTGACAATGATAACTCGATTTATATGGCAGGTGTCATCGATGAAGCAGAAGACGCTTACTCTTCCGGAACACCTAGTCTTATTCTCTTGAACTTTTACGAGGGTCTCCATGTAAATCTTTCATTTGTTCATATTCTGCCCTTAGTTTAATCGATTTTTGAGTTCGCATTATGGTTTGCTTGACGCTTTGGTATTCTGATTTTTTTTTCATTATATATATTTCATCTATAAATTTGCATTTTTGGAGGGAAGAGGGATGGGTATTACCAAAAGAACAAAATGGTAAAAATACAGAAGACACAACAACACAGATTTTTGCAAAAAGTTTATTGTTCAAAGGAAATCGTCAGGAGCGCCGGTTAGCTTGAAATCCTGGTGTCAACCAGCTTAATACAGAATATGGTGATAACAGTCAAGTGCTCGGGGCATTGAGTGGCCTACCTTAGTAGATCAGTCAGAGAGATGTGAGCCACCAACAAAAATATCCTATCAACAGGGTCTACACGCTGGGGCAAATCTCCAAGCCACATTGTACTTTGTAAAAACATTAACGGGGTTTTATTTAAATCTATGTCTCTTTAAAATGAAAATAATACTTTTTTATTTACATTTATTATTTACAATTACATATGAAACAACAAAATTGCAAATCATAACAATGATATCACATAAATGAGCAGAAAAAATCTGACGAATATTTGAGTTTTGATTTAGGCTAATACAGGTAATGAAATATGAAATATTATATTCCTATAAAAATAAAGATTATAACTCATTGTATTTTCATTTTAAAGATAAGTCTTTCTATTGAGTCAATCATTCTTGAAAAAAGTGCATAAATAATCAAATGTCATAACGCCGTTCTGCCCAGAAAATATTTTTGAATGCTAATTTACTAAAACAAACTGACAATTTTTTCGGTATACGGAAAAAAAGCGTTCTCAAGTCAAAACGATGTTTTGAGTTTTTTTTCACGCGTGAGTAACTTCTTAGCCTTTAAAGTAAATTAAGGAAATTTTGGTTAATGATAATGAGATGTAGTAAAATAAATGTCACGTTCACATCCCTTTTCATCTAATTTGAAATAACAAATATGACAAAGCAATTCAGAAAACAAAAATCATCTTGATGGCTATTCAAATTAAAACTTTAAATGACTTACACAACTTTCTCCTCTTACTGAAATCTAATCCAAGTGCTATCATATGAATTTATATTCAGCAGTTTTGGAAACAATATTAAAAACTACACGAAACGACGACGGATGAATTCTTCGCAAAAAGTCGTTTCTTCAAATTTTATGCGTATGGTCTGGTATTGGAAAATATTTCTTTACTCAATTACCAATTTTATTTGTGTTTAAATCAAACGTTATTAAACATCTAAATAATGTTTCAATTTAAATATATGATGAATTTATTTTTCAAATATGATTTTGTTTTTTTTTCGTTAAAAGTGTTGAATAGGCCATTTATACCAACTTGACTGGATTGAATAAAATCTGTTTTTTTTTGTATTTTTGCTGACAGAAGAAAATTTATATACATAAAGATCAACCTATGATAACAGAGGTATGCAATTATGTTAAATATTATATTCTATTTCATAACAAACCATCGAAACAACAGTAAAAACAAAAGGTATGAGATATACCAAAATTAAAAATGGTGATGAAAATATTGAATCCAAATATTATGTTCACAAGAAAGAGAACTTCATGGGTGAAACGATCAACTAGTTCAAATATTATCTACAGTTGATAGGAACGTGTTCACATTTCATTGGTGCAGACATGGTTCATAAATCGGAACAAAATATGAAAATGAATTATGCGGTGAGTTTGTTTACCCTCGTAATTTAAACCTGGATACATTGTACAACAGAATCCAGTGACATTTGCTTAAATTATTGTGCATAAACCTACGACCAATCGAACTGCAATATGCAAATAATTGATGCATAGGCTTGCCCAGCAGACATTTTTCTATTGTACAATGAAAATGAACGATATTATGCTAGTTTTCCTGCGGAAACTAAAGTGTGGGCGTCGATGAATCAGAGCACATCTATGCCATTTTTTTTATTTTGTTCACCATCAGGTTGAAGGCTTAACAAGTTTCATTGAGAATATTTCTGCAAGATTTCTGGAATTTCAATGTTGACGGACGAAAGGCTCCCTATACTATAACACATTCTGTCAAAGGTTTCTACAGCTGTATAAACACTTTTCATACAAAAAAAATGTTTATCGGAGATAAACAACATTTTCTTTCAAAGACATCCTTGTAATTATACGTTACATTGGCACATTTGCAGATTCATAAAGACATTACTGTAATTTGCATAATAATCACAGATTAGCACTTAATATTTCAAATGATATTACTGTAATGCATTCGTATTGTCACATTTCCTACAGTATCATATCAGTAATATATAAGTCATTAAAGAAATGAAATACTCGTTACCGACTAAAAAGATGGTTATCAAAAAAGTATTATATTACACTATTAC
Organism: Mimachlamys varia; assembly: GCA_947623455.1. NCBI lineage: Eukaryota > Metazoa > Mollusca > Bivalvia > Pectinida > Pectinidae > Mimachlamys > Mimachlamys varia. The sequence goes on from OX392535.1 coordinate 11,059,396, forward strand.
TACATGGAACTTCTTTAAATTTGTCAGTAAATTATTCCAAAACATTGGGAGAGGGGATACATGGGCTGGGATTACAGATATGTTTACTCTTCTTATTTACATAACATGTTTTTTCATTTTTGCACATAAATGAAGAATACTCTTTACACGAATTAACACATACAATCTACTCATACAATCTCTTCTTTCTTGCTTCTCTATCATTCACGGAGTAAAATATCTCGGTCCATATCATTTTTAACATATTAAGTATTGAAAATGTGAAAAAAACACATCATCGTTTCAAAATCTTTTTGAGTTTTCAAAATGGGGAAAAACTATGGAAAGCAAAACAATAAAACAAAACAAAAACAAAATATAGAATACATTTTCATTCACTCAACCTTTTTTCAAATTGTTTCAAATAAAAATGTTTTTATCACGTGATCAATTTCTACTTTTCTCTGACATGTTTACCAAAAGTTTGTATCAAACTTGAAAATATGAAATTACACTTATTTAGCAAGATTTTGCAAGATCCGTTAAAGAAATCAATTAATTTATTAAATTTGATTGAAAAACCAAACAGTTTTCCCCGTTTGTTTATTATCAACATAATATAACCTATTTGTACAGCCAACCAAATTTTTTCACTAGAAGAAAGGGTACATTAAGTGCAAGAATTCAAATGACTAGCGAAATTGGTTACATTTCTGAAATGGACATTAATAAGATACACGTAAATTATAAAAACCTTGACGTTTGCACAATATAAAACTAAACAAATTAAGTTTACAACACTATTTGTATGTGTTGAATAAGATCTACGTTTAGTTTTGGCAACTGTGAACTTTTGACAATCAGTTATTTACACAGAACAATCACATGCAATTCAAGAAATGAAATCAAATAACAAATACTAAATAATATAAAGTCAAAATTGATATGTCAGTGTGTGTTTACAAATTCATTTCAAAAGCTAAGCAACGGTGCAAAATACATCTGTTAACTTAAACTGTTGATATTTACACAGATTTGTTTGAAAAGGCTTCCAATGTTGCTTACTAGTACACGTATAATATAATTGAACAAGATACACTATTTTGTGCAGTTATATGACCTGCAAAAGAGAAACGTCGAATCAGGTCCAACAAATACTCTTTGCTAACCCTGGACTGTTCTACCAATCTTAATTAATTTTAACTCGAGATCATTTGGATCAGGTGGATTACAATCATGGATGTGAAATGTTGATTAACATTATAAGTTTGTTTTCACAAATCTAGTCGCTACACAATTTCACCATTATATTAATTAAGTTATAAGTCTTGATGGTAAGGGATAACTACAAATAATGGTGATAACAAGTTATACCATACACAATAGTACCTACCCAAATGAGGTAGCCAAACAACAAGTTCTAAACAATATCAATTTTGAAAAAAACTGTACATTACCTTATGAATAAGTAGTACAGATCGAGTTTAAAAATATAACATGCTAGAAATATAACATACTTAAATAGAACAGCGTTGAAATCTGTTTTGTTTCCGAAGATACTAATTTCAGATAATTTACTTTTCATATGTAGATATTTTCAAATCCATTCACGTTGGGTTTAGTTGGAACGTAAAACATACTTAAATGATTATTAATGAAACATTTTGACTGATGCCAATTTCAATAATTCACTTTGTAATAAAAGAATATCAATAATAACAAAGGAAAGCAGCAATTAAAATCGTTCATACACATCCACATAAATGAGAAAAAAAAAAGAATAAATTAAAACACAATATCTGTCCGATCTATCTAAATAGCATCAGCAGACAAGTCATTTGTCCAGTCTTTAGAGTTTCGCAGAACTTTTTGAATTATGTATCTCCTACTAATAATACTTCGATTTATATATTATTAATAAAAATATTGCCGCTCGTTAATAACGGCTATCACAGTAGTTTGTGGTGTCCATAGACCTCTGATGAGCGCACTCGATCTTCTGTACGAGTTTAGAACACCTCTATGTTAATTGGTAACCAAAAGAGAATCATCATCACTCATAGTACTGAATTTAGAACATTTCGGACGACGGCTCATTTTTGTCTTGTCAGCACTTCCTGTATCTAGTTTGAATACCCCAAGTGCTTATTTTCTAAGTCAAAGTCTAGGTCCAAATGGATATTGTTTGTAAGTTTTGGACACTTACAAATAAAGGTAACTTTTGGGAGCTACCGATACATCATACTTAATCTTGTCTTAAGCATCACGAGGTCAAACAAATGATATGTGCATTCGTAATTGTATTTTCCTGTCTATACAGTTTTCAGTTCAAGCAGTATCACAATTCCACATCTTTATTACTGTCATCTTTCTGGTTGTTGTAAAGAGCCCCAACAGTCGGCGTTTGTAATGTATTCTGGTTTACCTTTGTTTTGCCTGCGCCAGGGTCAGAACTTTTAACACTACGTGCGCTAGCAGCACTTCCGGGACGTGATGACCCACTAAAGAAGTTTGAAAGAGCAAAAGAGAGGCGCTGGCCAAGTGCAGCAAGTGCGCCACCCTTAGATTTTTTGTCGTCGTCATCCTTGCTTTTGTCCATGGCCATTTTTGTAATGTTGCGAAGCTGCTTCTGTGTTTTGAAGCTGCGCCAAGCTCGTTGTAAGGTTTTAGCGGCCACATCTTCCTTCTTTTTCTGCATAGTGCTCGACATCTTGCCGTTGTTGACACGCGTGGGGAAAGTTTCCTCAAACTTTTCCTCCATCTGGGCACGCAATTCTTTAAACTCCTCCGTTTCTTCGACACGTCCAAGGACATTTTTCACAAGTGCTATAAGTACGTCCAAACAGTGGATTTTGTCCCCTTCCATGATTGGTAAATCACATGCAACTAAAGCTATCTCATTTGGCTTAGGTATACCTAGCGGAGGGTCAAGGTCTGCCACAAAGGTTGACAGTTGTTCATATTTAATGTACTGTGTGGCTAGAGGGTCATACTTTTCCCACACAACATAAAACTCGTCAAAGTCGTCCTCAGTAACACCAACTTCTTCCTGTTCGTGAGCCTGGTTGAAGTTTTCCAGGATCACAGCAATGTACATGTTTATCACAATTAAAAATATCACAATGATGTAGGCGACCATAAAGAAGTAGGCTAGCCATGGCGTACCACAATCGCCATTAGTCGACTCAACTTTGGTCCCATCTGTTCGTATGATATAATCCGGGTCGCAATATGGCGGTTCTATAAGCAACGGTTCAAGAATATCATTCCATCCAGCAGACGTAGACAGTCGCAGTAGCAGTACAAAGCTGTTCCCAAAAGTCTGGAAATTCACCGTGTCATCAAGAGGAGACTCAATCTTCACATTCCCGAAGGAGGACATTCCGATAATGGCGAATATATACATGACCAGGAACAGCAGTGCTCCGATATTAAGAAGAGCTGGAAGTGATATGATCAAAGCGAATAACAGCTTCCGTATACCTTTTGCTGCCTTGATAAGTCGCAGGACTCGACCAATCCTAAACACACGGACAACCCTGAGAAGTGTTGGGGAGACGATGAGCCCATCGAGGACCTGGTCTAATATAATACCTGAAGAAGAAAGAAACATCAATTCATCATATGCCAGGTTGGTAGAATATGTAGATAAGCTGCTGTCAACTGCTTTGATTTCACGTTCAGTTTAAACTGTTTATCATATGTGTGTATGTGTGTCGATGGGGGGGTACTTTGTACACTCCTCATACGAGACTGTAGCACCCTCTTTAAAAAATTTTAATCAAAGTTCTGAAAGTGCTGGAAGCTAAGGCAAAAAAAAATTTAAATATGATAGTTTTGATGGAGACTAGTAGTAGAAAAATATGTCGGCTGATGCCGCCTTAATTAGGGTAATAAAAATTTAAACCTTTGATGAATCCATCATAACCAATATATCGCTGCCACAAAAATTATAGGCAGATTGTTAAAAATAAAAAAAGAATAATTATTTATCAATGCAAGGCAAGACCTTCGTTGACCAAAACGCCTCATACGATAATGCTAGGTTTTCAAATTACATATAAGTTGTGATTTAGATGTTTTACCTACCGTGAAATAAAAGCAATATACAGCATATATTGTAACAATCAATAATGCTTTGCTAAGCTTGTTAGTAAAACGTGTATAAGTTATACCATTAGGAACTACGAAAGATATAAACATTCAAGTGATGTATTTAAAAACAACATGCTTAATGACAAACGAACTGTTGAAAAGAAGGGCTAGTGAATTATTCGATCCGCATGGGAATAATTTGTACCAGACATTGGATAGGATATAGTCAGACATTTTGAAAATTCTTCTTTTTTGTTTCATACCAAATGTGTTGGGATATCAGCTATTTGATTTCAGACATAGTATTCTTTGGAAGAACTTAAAAAATGACAAAATTACATGTTACATGTTATACAATAGTGATATATCCGAGTTTCAGAAATTTTTGAACGAATTTCGATAGTGTTTAACATACATCAGTATACCAATAATTACATAAGCAGTTAATTTCCATTAACTCTTTACTCAAGCTTAAATATTCTGATATATACATGATCACTAAAACATGTTCAGTTCAGACTGACGAAACTGTACAGCACATGTGTGTACATGTGTATGAGTGTATTTGAGCCTAAAATCACTGCCTTGTTTCATTTGACAAAGTGAAAGTCTTGTATAATAGTGATGCAATTGTGCAAACTATCACGATGCTTTGTCTATACATGTGTGTACCGATTGCTTAACTGTATGATGCAACGTGGGTCCAATAAACGGTAACAAAGCTTCGAACCTAGCACATCTAAATGAATACACTCCATCTGAAACTTATAATTGTGCAAACAAGCGTAGCTCACTTGTTCAATCTAGTGTGACAACCTTTGATTATATTTGTGCATTTAAGCGCAGCACGCCTTCTTTTTTTAGCCTAGCGTGACCTTCTTACTACAGAAGTGCAACCTAGTGATCCGTATCTCTAGCAATGCGATATCTGTCTAAGACAATGTATTAGATGATGCAAAACATAAGCTGGCTGATGCTGGATGCAGCAGAAAGATTCATTCAAAATTGTGGTATTTTTCAATATGAAGCATATGGCAGATGGATGCTTTCACACCGGTGTGACATGCATTTATTGTAATCTTTTATTTTCGAGTAACACCCACTTTAAAGACAGTAATTAAAATAAATAGCAGCTTTGTAACATTTCCTCATCTGCCCATTAAATATCAGTGCAACAAACTGACACTTCACAGGTCATTGCAACTCATATTTTGAATATAGTTTTTTCTTCATAGATATACATTTATTTATACCTAGGCTTTATGCACATCTATATGTATATCATTAAAAAAATAAAAAAAATAAACAAGCTGCTAGTAGCTTTATTGTGATCTGATATATAAACAGTTCTACTGATTGATCTACTTTGTCTACTTCACTCAGACTTACAGACCCTGCAACCCCCTCACCACAAAAAGAGTTGGTCCAATTCATAGGACACATAAGTCAAATTGTGGTTGCTGGGGGGATAGGGTCAATATTCTAAGATGGTCATGACTACTGTAAAATACAATTGAATTCTACGTTCACACTCGAGGCTTCCGTCAATATATCAAAGTTAATATATCACATTTGGAAAATTTTAATTTTTTTTTCAAGATGTGGAAAATATTAATTTTGGCGTTGCAAGGCTGTCTTAAAACTTCCTACATCGTATTTAAACAACACATTACGCTCTGTTTCGGTGTGTTAAACAATCTACGGAAATATAATCTGTTTGAAATAATCCTGTTCTTTTCTTAAAAATCTAAGCAGACCATGTTCAACAATGTGGAAAAGCCGAGATTCATTCTTTTAACATTTAAACTGACAGTAACAATAATTTTCTATTATGTACAAATAGAATTATTTGATATATAATCATGCCCTCTTGATATCGTTTTGTTTACGAGGTTTAAATACATTTAATAAGATGAATTTTGCAGGTAAATTTCATGTTACACAATGTATAATGATCCAAAACACACTCCTCAAATATGCCCTTAGTATTTGAATTTCCCAGATTACAGAAAGGAGTTACAAATGTATTTTTAACTATTTGAAAAATGATACTCGTAATTCAGTTACCTCTTATCGTTTTTCTTTTAAATTCTTAACCTTATCAGTAATAAAAAAAAAAAACATTTTCAAAGTGATATATGACAAGAAGCCAGGAGAATATATACTTCACTCCAAACATTTAACATCAGAATGTTACCTGCTGCGTCCAAAATCACCACTAAAATTTAGCAATGAAATGAGTAAAATTGAGAATGACAACACTTAAAATGCTTAGACGAAACACCATACACATAGTAAAGAAACAGTGTTAGACTGGGTTATACTCATCGTAACTATTTCTACACTGAAGATGAGTTCAATTTGTTATCTCAAACATTTATGGTGTTGGTTGAAGTTTTTCGGGATACAAAAACAATCATTAAAGTTATATAACTGTTCTTTACATGTATTGGTATACAACGTATATAATATTTATATGCATTTTTTTCGAAGAGACTACATATTGTTTTTCATAGATACGTGTATATTAAAAATCATCAAAACAGATAACATGCAAATATAACATAACATTCCATGTCAGTATCGATGGCTACTTTGTTAGTATCTAGCTTCTAACAGCACAAGGCCGATCGTCTCATGCATTGACACATTTTTGAAAAGTCACACTCCTAGTCATATTCAGTATGTTCATGTGAAAGTATTCAAAGTAATTTGGTATGTAAAAAAATCCGTTTGTTGATGTATAAAGAAATTATATTTTTTTCACTCTACTTAAGAAAGCATGTGTCTTAAAATAGTATTGCTACAAAAATTTCAAATGCAATTGGAAAAGTTTTACTGAACTTTCCTTATTTTTACAAAATATCAAACAAGTGAATAAAAGCTATATAAGTAACTTACATACTAAATCATGTTCATTTAATTTCATTACGTACGGTTTTTTTTTTGTAAATAAACTTAATAAAAATGCTATCTGATATAAGTAAAATATCTAATACTCTGTTAGTTGAAATGTTATCTTGTTTTAAAACAGAATCTTACCCCCTAAAGACAGGACGACAACCACAAAGTCAAATACATTCCAAGGCTGGCGGAAGTAGTGAAGCCGGAGACCGATGATTTTGACGACCGCCTCCATAGTGAAGACTGTTGTGAACACTATGTTCATGATGTCGAGGACATCTGTGATCAGGTCAGACATTTTATAGTGGTCCACTGCCATTATAATCATGTTCAGAAATATGAACACGATGATTGCCAAGTCGAACTTACTGCTTGTGGATACATCGTAAAACACTGCCTGGAAGGAATTCTGAAATCAAAATATAACAATTGTTTTTATTTACCCTGATGTAAAGGAGTGGTCCTTAAGAATGAACCTATCGGTAGCTTTAATGTTTTAATACACACGTGTTACATTCTAAAAGATTTGTTTACGCCTGAATGAATTTATGAAAGAGTATGCTATATACTTGTATGCCAGTTAAACTACTAAGTAGCTTAATCACTACTGGGTAGTACCACAATAGGACTACAGAACCAGTGTCGCTCAACTGGCTATCATTTAATCAAAGGAAAATATTATCAATAAAATAGCTTGAAAAATAATTACTCTATCCCAACATGCTAAAGGTCATAAATTATCAACAAGGGCCTAATGTTTTTGCGGAATAGAAGTTGTTAAAATTTATACAATATATCTGATCCCTGTGACTTTGAAAGCAGATCACGGTGATTTATTAGAGGGGAACCTGCATGTGAAATTTGAGAAAGACCCATTTAGTGCTTCTCAAAAAATAGCGATACTTTTAACAACCTTCCAATTTCAAAATCCAAAATGGCCGCCTCTCAGGCATTTCATTGTTTTGATCAGTCTCAAAATCAAGATACCACTAGGGATCAAGAGGAACCTACAAATGAAGCTCGAAACAGACATCCAGTACTTCTCACGAAATAGTGGTAGTTTAAAGACGGACGTCGGACGACTGACCAAGGACGCAATGCAATGTGAACAGTGATATCTGATAATGGCGAACGTTTCAAGTAAATGGTGAAGCCGGATAAGCGGGTGACGGAATCCTCACCACTGCACAAGTTCACCAAAGGCCCAACAGGTGAGCTTTTAAATACATCAAATGAATCATTGAAAGTTCACTAAAGTTATCATTTTGTAAATTCCAATCCCAAAACAATTAAAATTGAATTATAGTAAGTTTAAGGCATATGTCCTCCTTATCAATGAATTTTTGAACTAGTGTTAATTATTCAATTAATCTGACTTTCCAAAGCTTAATTTGCAGTATAGATTGAATAACATGTAACCGAAAAATAATAATAAAAAAATTATTACGTATTTTTTTTTTGTATAGAACTGTAAATACAACATTGAATTTCAGAATAAAAGAAGAGATTGATAAAATCAATATAAAATGCATGCAATAACGCAACATGAGCGAAAGACATAGAACAGAGTAGCACTTTTACTAATGTAATATCCTGATCAATCTAACTGATCCAGCTGTAGCTTTCTATGATTATAAAAAAACATGCATGATTTATACTCAAGTTTTACAAAATCTGGAAGCTTTTTTGTAGAAAAAATAGGATACTGATTTTTTTTATTTGCGACCATATGTAGATAATTACAACAAAAATTACAGACATACAAAACAACATCTTTTAATAAATAGAAATGTCGACGATTGTGACAACAAATTAATTGTAGTCCAATATCTGTAATTTTATATAAAATCTGATTGTTGGACCATTGCCAGTTAATTTAAAACTAAATAACTTTATCGCAAAACTTTGCCAAAAACACTTTTAACATAATAAGTATGGACTATATTGACTGCGTTTTTATATTGGTACAAGTAGTTGTTTTTCAGTAATGATGGGTTAAGACCATTGATCTGATGTTATTTATTCTCTACATATTTTACCGTGATATAATATTGTTCAGCAGATTGTCATTACGAAAAATAATATCAAACCAATGATAAAACATTGGATGGTAAATTTGAAGCAATGTGAAAATAGAAATCTTTATATGATAATAATACATTGTCCTATTCAATGGAAACATTATAATTAACATCTGTAAATAAGGCTCTGCCAAACACAACATGCCATCAATCATGTATTGCTTTATCAATTATAATAGAGCCCTTCAGTGGTATATATTATAATGTTCAATAACTTTGACATAACACCTTATTAATAAGAAACAGGATTCTTAAAAAAAGGTAGAAAAAAAAATTAAATTATGGAAAAAAAGACATGTGATTTCCTCACCACCAATGACTTTAAAATGAAATTATGTATCGTATTAATGTAAATTCTGAGTATCGTATAATAAATTCTGAGCTTTGAAAGCAAATCAAGATATGGAATATTAAACGAACACTTAATTACCACAATTATGCACTAAGATATTCACATATACCACCATCCCCTTCACCCCCTAAAGACATTGGAACTCTTCCAATTCATATCGGGGTGTGAATGAGTTTAATAATATAATTAGTTAGAATATGGAGAATAACATGTTTGTGACAAGTTTGTTGATATATCTGTGTAAAAAATGGTCTATTCTACAATCGTGATTTTTAAACAATTCAATCCCTGCTTGAAGCAAAATTTCCATTACTGGCATTAAAAAGTAGGTTGCTACTATAACCTTATAACACCCAATTACTGCTTCCTTATACACAGTCGATAACTACATGCACTACAAAACTAACCAAACTTACCCAAAAACTTGGACCCTGAAAGAATTGATTACTTCACATTTAAGAAATTGTTTCTTTATATTCAAATGGTGCCAAACATTTAACCTCTCAGACACTATCAAACATGCCGATTCAGTGATATGCTCTTTTATAATTATGGAGAGTAATGAAACCTATGTGTCTAACCTTTGGCCTCTTGACTGTTTTTTGCGGCTTTTTGTTGGCTAGTTTCTTCAGTGTGTTCATGTAATTTCGTTGTCCTTGAGTGAGGAACATGTCCAGATAGCTGCCTTCATACTGTAATATGAACCAGTAAAAGTTGTAAATGTTTCACATAAATATCATCGAGAACAGATATTTACCGTAAAATAATAACATTGTATCACATCCTAGCAATAGATCTACTTTCCAAATGTCTTGTCTGGAACATCTACAGCAAACTCCACATTTCAAGCAAAATTAATGATGATGATTTAAATATCAACTATTTACATAAAAACCAAAATAGGCTTCAAATTTCAGATGGTAAGTTTTGTGTGGAAAGAAGATGAGCCCTAAGAAAAGTTTTACCTTTTTCTTCAGAGCATTGAAGTTTTCAATGATGACACCAATAAACAGATTCAAAGTGAAGAACGCTCCGAAGATGATGAAGGCCACAAAGTACAAATAGTAGTACAATCCAGCCTCAAATCGTGGCTGTTCATCCACCTAAAAAGGAAACATCAATTTCACATGAATCGCATTAAAGGCCCAATATACGTAACTTCATGGAAATTTTCGTGATTCTGAAAAATTCTGAAAAAAAATCCAGTTGATAACCATGCAAAAATAAGCCTAAAACGAAGTAAACCTGAGCGGTAACTAACAAGAAACTCTTGATAAAAAAATCCAAAGAATTCAGGTGGGGCCCACTTCAACAACAAACCGAAGGTAGAAGACGGTTCGAAATGGACGCGTGTTTACAAATAGCGTGTTTCAACTGCTGCTGTACCGGTAACCGCGAAAGAATTCATCTTGAATATTGCTGATATCAATTAATCTTAACTAAATCTATAAATATAAAAAGTTATTAGGCTAGATTTTTTGCTTCAAGTTTTGCCGAAAGTTACGTATATTGGGCCTTTAATAGTTTCCTTATGAATTAATTCCAACTTAATTCACCACATTCTTACATTTTAGTGTAATTTTTATTCTCATAATTTTTTTTGATGACTGTGGACAGAAAGATATTACATAAATAGAAAAAAAAAACAACACAAAAATACAAAGAAAGAAATCAAAATATGGATGTTTTGATAATTGTTCACACAATTCCTATTTTTCTCCCCAGTTTTTAAACGGTGTGCCTTTTTCTGCATTATTTTTTATACATCCAAGACTTATGATGAGGTTTCCTCCCTGTTGCTCCCAATTATGAGTTTTTTTTACAAAGATAACTTCAATTATATTGCCAGTGTTCCTTGAATTACAGTTTGTCAGTTTATAAAGCTTACCTCAGTTGCATCTATCGCATCAGTCATGACCTCCATCCATCCCTCAAAGGTTGCCTAAAAATGTATAGTTTTTATGAGTATATCTGGAAAGCACTGACAGAAACATATGCTTACATCGAAATCCGATATCTAAAAATTATATTACACTATGGTCTAATTGTACTTAACATATCTATGAGAAATGTAATATCAATAGTACATATCTGTGAAAACCAAGAAAGTGCTTGTAAACAACGATCGAAACGTTCAATATGAGTAACTTATCAGTCTACCAGTAACATCCATAGCAGATTTATAGATATGATTACGTAGTTCAAGCAGGCATCAATCTGTCACTTTTTATACAGTAAACAAATTGTCACATTGGAAAAGGTAAGCTGGACATTTCATTCACAAAACTGAATTATCTTTCTGGCAACAATTTAAGAAATAGAGGAGTGAGGCTAATGTGCAGCACGAGTGAAAATATCAAAATACTTGGTATTACTAAAGACATTGTTAGATATTGTGTTTATTATTACATTTTTATAGCGAAACCTACTCAGACGGCTTTTCATTTAAACCTTATGTACTTATGTATATTTATAGAATGAATAATATTCAATATCTTATTGGTTAAAATGTAATAAAAGATGTTACTTACGACTTGGAATAAAGCTAGATATCCACTGAAAACATTATCAAATGTAATCTTTGAATTCTGCCAGGTGTAATTTTTGGCTATGCATTCTGACATATTGGCAGTTACTGTATGCATCAGTCTTTCTCCATCCTCATCTACACACTTATAGAACTTCCCACTGAAGAACTGCACACCCATGATACTGAATATAAGCCAGAACACCATGCACACCACCAGTACGTTACAGATGGCAGGAATAGCCAACATTAGAGCGTTCACCACAATCTGTTCAAACAAAAGATTTTATATTTAATTTACATAATCATGTCAACGCAGAATTAACAAACAGAAGACATGTGTATCATCCAATTTTGTTTTACATGTATTATTTTCCTGGTTCAATAGCAGCCATCAATACCACAAATGTTTATATACAAACAAATTTAACATACAAAAGACTTTTCTAACAAAAGAATCAGAAGAAAATGTACAGCAACTTGTTATTTTTTCTTGAAGTTATAAGAAATTTAAAGCTGGTAGAAACTCATGACCACAGGATATCACATTAATTAAAAGCAATCAAATTCGATTTGAAATTCTGAAAATGTCAGTTATCCTATTTAGGTTTCCGTGAAAAATGCTTATTTGCCATTCCTTTTTTAAATAAGTATAATTTCTAGAAAGAAATGATGATTTTAATCACTTAACAAAATGTTAAAAACAAGTAAGTGCTTTAAACCTACTGATATTTGTTTTTCAGCATCTAAACTTACCTTCATACCCTGCCATCTGGAAATTGCTCTTAGAGGCCTGAAAGCCCTGAGGGTACGCAAGGATCGGAAAGCGGAAATGTTATCAACTCCTGCTGCCTTGGCTGCTAAACTGGCTATAGACACCTACAGGTAAATAGGAAACAGCTTTCTTTGATACTTTGAATTGTTCAGGAAATCAACGAACATTGTAAAAGAACTATTTCTTATAATCCCTTCATAATGTCTTATAGTATTGGGTTTGTTAACATTGCAGTCATGCAACCTTTGGATGACTGGACGCGTTTTTAAGTACATTTATAACAAACAAAACACCAACTTTGCAGAGTCAGACTATTATGAACTTTTTACTTGTCGCTTAATGTAACAATTTGTGCTCCAGTCAAGTTACATAGCGAACATTGCTTCATTCAATCAACTGTTAAATGAGAATTATTATCACTTACCACTACAATGCAAAAGTCGAGCAATGTCCAGAATTGTGTGAAGTATTTCTTAAATCCCATTCCAACCCACTTCATCAACATCTCAATCGCGAAGAGCACACAGAATATAATGTTAAGCCAGTTTAACGCATCCTCCAGTGTTGGGTTTTGGTAGAGGTTCACATCCTCAAAAGCCTAATGATAAGAACAAAAAGTCAGTTTATATTGAAATACATCAACATTCAACATACCACGTGATCAGGGTTCTCAAACGTATATGTAATATATTCATACATTAAGCAAAAGTATGTAAAAGCAGTCTTTAGCAAAACAGATTTTTCCTCTACAGATATTTTATTGTTATATCATAATCATACAAAGATAAATTAATGTAACCAAGGTGAACATACCAAAGTGAGGCTGCTCACAGCGATCAGGAACAAGATGATGCCTTCAAACACTTTGTTTTCTATTATCGTGGCCATCAGCTTTCTAAACATGTACCACTTTTTACCAAATGGAGTATCGTCAAATGTCTTCAAGCAAGTAAACCTGTGAACAGCACAGCATTGATATAGTATTCCATTGATTTAATTCAGCAATATTCAAACACATATATCGAAAATGTATTTCTTAACAAAAAATCAATTAAGGTCACTATAGTTACACGATAAGCTGAAAATAGAGCAAGCATATTTTATGTAGCATTCCCCAAGTTGTTGCTTCTGTTATACTCTATATCCAGGCTTATTAAGTATCTCATAATATTTACATAGTTTCCTGAGTGTATTCAATAATTTATCATCAATTGTCAATAAGACATCTAATAGTATATTAAATGGTTTCAGTTTTATTTTGTATGAAATTAACGCCAAATTTGCCATTTTACATAGCTTGGGTATGGTAAAAATGGGGTAAAAGTTATACTTGTTTTATTCATCAATTCCATTTCAAATAAATTTGTTTTAATCAGAAAGCCATTTGGAAATTTCAATTTTTATTTTATTCCGTATGCAACAGCATTTAGGATTACAATAAACATACATATTAAATCAGATACAATTTTTTAAGATGTCTGAGAATGCAGCCAATATAATTCAAATAATATTTATGATACAGCTTTAATATGCCAATGACTTTATTGAGAATCAATTCATATAAAATTGAAGAACAACCAACATCCAAACAAAATTATCAGTTTGCAAACTACCTTCATATACATGAAACATCCAAGCCGAAATTTAGAAATCTGTATTTTTTTTTTATTAATATTAATAAATGTTGTTATTTGAATGTGGATATAACATTCCGTTTTTGTATTAATCAAAGCAACTTGAGAATTGAGGTTTCTTACAGTAAATGAATCTTGTTCATAGGTTTGAAAATAATTTGGTTTTATATGGTCTGAATGAGAAATCTTGACCTTTTTTTCAGATTAGTTTAAGATGAAAAATCAGGCTAATTCATTTTAATCAAACATGAAACTGTATACCAAAGTAATAAATGTCAGGAAATGCTGATTCAATTTATACTAGTATTTCTAAGTTTAAAATATATAGTAAGCAAAATTCAATTCTTGAAATTTGAATCATACTTGACAAGAGCTACTGATATCTAGAATTCAACTAACACAAAAATACAGTTTACAAATATAGCTGTACTACAATTTTACAACACTACAATGTTTCACTTAGGACTATCTACAAAGAAACACTTCTAAAGAAATGATATAAATTACAGATAATTCTCTGACTCTCTGAATAACCCAGCCAGCTGGTATATTCCTTTAGGCTACATACATTAAACCACAAACTTGTGTGTCAAGATATTCCTGAAAACTTGTTTGAAATTTAATTAAAATCAGCGGAAATATATTCTGGTAATAGTGATCTACAAGTCTTCCTTACAATCTCAAGATTTGTCAAGATGTTATTAGAATTGCTCAACAACTGACTGACAGAGACACAAAAACCTGAAATCTATAAATATAACAGTAGACTCTATATCTGTAATTGTATCCAATAACTGTCTATCAAAACAAAATATGAATATGACAACTTAAATGGTGGTGAAAGTATTGTATGTGGGGAACAGTTTAATTGGCCCACAATATGTCATAATGAATCCTTAGTTCAATTTATATACAATGTACATGTATATTTTGTTCGTAGGGTACAGGACCCTGAGTCAAAGAATCGGTCAATAGTTCTCCCTTTCAAAATACATCAGTTTTGGCAAAATCTTTTAGGGCATTGCAAGACGTTCATTAAAATGACATAAAATATCAAGTTTCTGGGCAAAAAAAAAAGAAAAGATTTTTATGAACAAAATGGATTTGTGTAATTCTAACTGCAAATGATTTAAGCCAAAGCATTTATTGTTACTTCCGATGACATTGGAGAAACATCAGACAAATCATGTCTTCCCAAAAATTCAAGTTTAAAATTGTTCAAATGATATTTGTTAGTTGTTATGCTGGTTTACAGAATTAGAAGAAAAACATGATATATTCTGATGAGTGTATTTTATGATTTTTCTTTTGAAATTAATAAACACCAAATTAAGTCATCATAGCATTCAATGGACATAGATTTAAAATTGGATTCCATGAAACCTAAAATCACACCAGATTGACTGTGGTATTTTTAAGAACACAAAATATATCTGAACAGTAAATGTATGAATACCTCCCAAAATTAATGAAATTGCAGAATACATGTTTGTAAACATGACAACTGAAAGTACATGGAATTACAGAAAATAACATCTAGGCATAGGATGACTGCGGAGACTACAGGAAAAAACACTTTGTTTTAGACACTGGGTTTCATTCTGTCCAACCCTCACACCAGCAAGTCTGAAAAAGCTCCCTTGTTCTTTTAGATTTAATAAAAAATATACATGTCAAAGATGCTACATGTACATCTAAGTACAACTAATCCAGACCAAAATATTCCCCTATTCAGCACCACATTTACCCTACCCCTCGCTATAAGAATACAATGTCTGGGTTGCCTCTGTATTATGTTACTACTGAACTTATCAGAGTACTTATTAAAATTGAAGACATCTTGGCCTAAGGATGTTATGCACAAAATTTGTTTAAAATCTCATTTACTTCCACGATGGACTCCCTTATGAGGCTACAACCTTTGTTTCTAGGTTAAGTTCTCTAGATTTAGCAGAGCTCTAGACCAAAGCTAATCAAGTTCTCTGCATCTGTTCTGGAGTAGTAGCATTTCAAAGAAAAGTTGATGGCAGACTTGAAAAAGATGCAGCTACCCAACACATAGCTCATTTGGCCCTGAGGCAAGTTGAGCTACACCTGAACAGACAGACAGTAATCCACCTGAACAGACAGACAGTGATCCACCTGAACAGACAGACAGTGATCCACCTGAACAGACAGACAGTGATCCACCTGAACAGACAGAAGGTAGTTTATCACGTAAGACTTGGTAGGACATGTGTGAGTTGGACAAGCTGAAGGAAAACCTGTGACTACAGATGAACAGTACTAATGCTCTTTCTACTATTCTTACCAAGGAATCCAACGGAACAAGCTATTAACACAGGAACCAATTATGACAAACCAACATATATGTATTATATAATCATCAAAATTGTTTCCTGTGACTTCAATAATTTTTTCCTAACTACATTGTACCATGAAAGTTTATGAGATTTTATGCACTTGATTTGTAAATTAGATACTAAAGATAAAAACAATATCACCAGGTTAAAAGCATGAAATAATTCTTTAGGAGGTTCATCATAATGTTACACAAAGAAATTTAAAGACATATCCTGATTTAACTATCGTAGTTTCATTTATAAGTAAATGGATAATTTCAAAACATGCACAAATTTTCCATGAGTCTATTTTTTCAAACAGATGCAGTCTAACCACGTTTCCTGTTAAGATCAAATATTTTATTGATTCTGACAAAATAAGTAAGGATATCACAGAGATATTGTCACTGTACTGGTATGTTTGACCTAACAAAGTTTCTAAAATACAACACTCTTCCTCATCTGAACACTCTCCCTTCACTTAAAGGAGACATGTTTATTCAATGTGAAAACACTGTAGGGTGAAACTTATTCTGGTAATTGGTGACTCTATCACATATCTGTTTAACACTATAAAGTGAAGCCCTGTTGGTGAACAATCTCACCAGTATAAATCCTGTCTAATACTTACACTTTGTAGAAGGCCTCTGGGAAACAGTCCTCGACCACAATCACCTTCACTTCTTCCTCGTCCTCTTCACCGTCTTTCTTCTTTGTCTTTGTCGTTGCAGCCTCAGCTCCTAAAGGAAGATCATCATCGTCTTTTTCTTCCTTTTCTTCCTGGTCCTTCTTTCCTTCCTTTTTATCCTCTTTTTTGTCGTCTTTCTTACCGTCAGCTTTCGTCCCTCCTTTAGTGTCATTGGCGTTCGCTTTCAACGCGGCATTGAAACTGGAGAATTCCTCTCTCTGAGTGCTAAAGGCAGCATCGACTTTGTCCTGTTAAATATTCAAATAATTAATTGAAAAAAATATATATGCAGCTGTAACTGTACATTCAAACTTACAATAAAAAAGTTTGATTACCAAAGAAAATTAAATAAATAAAACTTTTTACAACTATCTAGAAATTTTAACTAATTAAGGCACTTAATTTCTAAGGTTATTCAGAAATAAAAGAAAAGATACCATTTTGATTAAATTTAAAATATTGTAATAATAAAAAAATGAATATTGGAATTGCTTCAAACAGAAACTTTTATCAAAACCTTGATGTGTGTGTCATCTTAGATACATCGTAAAGTCATAACTATTCATTTTTCAAGCAAAGTTTTTCTAATACAGCCTCTGGCGTACCACTGAAGGAGTTCATATGCAGGATTAATAGCATGTTCACTGATACGACATAAATATAAGAACTAGAGGAATACAATACAACAGATCATGCAAGTTATAAAAACTCCCCCTCAATTTCTTATTACCGGTATCTTCAATGAAGTAATCTTGATAAGACTTCTGACATGAGAAGAAATATCAGCTCTTATACATCATTTTTCTATTTTGAAATTGATCAATTAATTATTTATATCAATTACAAAACAAAGGGAAACAAATAAAAGGTATTAAGGTTATACTAATATGCTACCTTTAGCACAGGTGAAGATAATAATGTTTGATTTGTTTTGATATTATGATATTTATGATAATTATCACTCAACCGTAAGCAGTACCTGCATGGATGTAATGATCTGAGGTCGAATAAGTTCCCGAAACCCCCCCCCCCCCCCCACTTTTGTTGAGAAAACTACTTATGATTTAGAAAAAGGCTTCAGAAGACAATTTAGCAACATGAAATAGTTTCGTTAGAATTACTTCCCTTGATATGGTAATTGTAAAATATTCCTGGACAGAAACATTTGTTAAATCTATAATCAGGATTGAACAGGTCCTGAGGGACTACACTCCAGAAATTTCTCATTTCCTTAATTTCTTCCAGTTATTTATTCATTTGGTTTTTAATAAAATCATCTAAAAAAATTATAAATATTTACAATTATATTAGTGCCAGAGGTAAATATATTTAAATTTATATTTGATACATTTACTTTAAAATGTGTCAAAAAAGAATTGCTATATTTCACAGATTCAGATTACAGCATGCAATTATACAATATCTTTATCACAAACTGAAACACTGTAGATCATGGTGAGGTGTGAATCTAGCCCAGCTGTATATATCTCTCAACTTCAATTCAAGGACAACATACTTATCAAAAGACCTATGATTTATAAATTAGGCTTACAATACAATCATGAATGTATACTTAAAAACACAAACCTCACCATACAGATCTACAGTAAATTTCAGAATCTTTTCTTGTAAAATCTATACATATGGTAGCTTATATAGATATGTCAATGTTGAACATTATGTAATAAACAGAGATAGATCAAAATCAGATGTGGAATTCCCTGATGTAAAAAATATTAGTTTCACACAAATAAGGAGTCATTTTCAATTTACAATAAAAAGGGAAATAGCTTGAAACCAATAAATTCAATTTCACTCCATAGACATTCACTAGCTATACAACAAACATGTTATTTTATAGTTCACTTTGAAATGATAAATCTGACTCTATGTACGATATTATAGGAATTGAATTTGTTGAAAAAAGACAGTAAAAAAATATAAGATCCAGGTCTGATCATGACTATTAAATAATTCATCCCTGAAAATACATTTGAACTAATTCAAAGGTGTGCATAGTTCATTCTAGAATTTCAAGGGTGAATGATTTAAGACAGTTGACAAGACAAAACACAATACATCACTGTGCTCTAATAGACAATTGGAGGGTCAACTTGTGCTGAATTTACCTGTACCGGTACAACTTCTGGTAAAACCTTTAGCGGTGTTTTTTGACTTAAAGAACCTGCAGCTTTGTGAGATTTTCTACGCTTTTTGCCCTTAATAAAGAACAGATATCTCACATTGAATCTTTTTTCTTAACAATATTCTTTTCTGATATTTTTTCTGTATCAAGATAACATGCTGAACTATGGCACTTGTACAGCAAACCATTTTATTCCTGGTCATCTTTATATTGAAAAGTTAATTTTGAATTTTAAAATGATTCTAAAATACACTAAAAATTAGGACTACATTTCTTAAATGTATGCACCCAGAAAAGAGAAACTTGAGGTATAATTAGTCTATTAAAATGTATACATGTACTTATTGTCCATCAAAATTTTGTATTATCTGATTATTGAGAACACTTAGTTATAGTAACATTTGCCACTTGAAAGCAAATATTTTGCATGGATTGCTATCTTACAATTAAAGTTTCATAAAGATTTCTGCTATCGATCTGTGAATTTCACACAAATCATTTTTTTCATGAATTAATATAATTTTTTTATCAGCAAACACCAAACCAAAAAGTCAGTACAAACTTAATTAACAATTTGGCATTAAATGTGAACTATCTGGTGTACAAACATCACGATGCATTATGTGTAGAGTTTACAATGGATCCTACCTTTGATTTTTCATCCTTTTTAGTCGTTGTTCCATTAGCCTGAGGTTTGCCCTTGGTATCTGTGCTGTTTTTAACAGGATCTGCTTTATTCTTCACCGTACTTGCTTGGCCATTGGTAAGTGCTATCTTGTCCTCAGCTTTACCCTTGTTCTTTGCATCTTTGTACGTGAAAGGAAAATATACATATAACATTAAGATAATTTTTGATAATAAACTGGAACATTGACAGGCTAGCAAGGGCCCATCATATGCCTGCTTGACTGTAATCCTATAATCTATTATTAGTAAAAGTAAAGTGGTTGACCTCAACCCTAGAAGTTTTTTAACCTTTATTGCAGATCTACATATATCACAGTGTATGCTTGTGTCAAATTCAGGAAAAATGAAGGGCCAGAAGCAGACAGGGAGGGAAGGCTACCAAGTTTGTTCAAATGAATGACCTTGACCAACTTTTAATGTCACAGGGGTTAATTAAATTTTCATAGAATCTTCAAACTAATTCTTATAGATAACCAAAATGTCCATGAAACAGGCTGAGCATGCTGGAGTGAAGAAATATGAATATAAACAGGATGTTCTAGGTCGTAAAACAAAATGAAATCAAAACCAGACTATAACTTACCCTTGTTGTCTTTGTCTGTAGTGCTGGCCTCTCCGTCTTCCTCCTTATCATTTGGTCCCACAGACGCTGATCTTTTGGGCTTCAAGCAGCAGCAACATATATTCTTTATCCTTGTGATTGCCAACTTCAGTCGATTGTCTTCATCACTGGGTTCCTGGTCTAGTGTGTCACTCGCAAATGCATTCAGCAGCAGGGCAAGGAAAAGATTCAACACCTACAGATGGAAGTCAAAAACTACTTTAACCATGTGTATAAAAAATGTGTACATTACAACTGTGACTTATGCCAGAGTTATCTCCCTTTAAATTATTGAATTCCTCAAAATGACAAATGTTTATTAAATTAATGTACATATTTCACAATTTTAATAATTTTGATAAGTTTATTACGAACTGACTATCAAAGGATATTAATCCTGTACATATTTTATGTATGTTGTCAGAATAAATCTATGTATCTATGTATTTCTGTCTCAAATGTATCACCAAGCAAGTTTGATCAACAGTTTCCTAGTCTACGCACTTTTTTGTTTTAAATCTTCAAATTAAAAAAAAACTGTAAGCATTCAAATTAGAAATGCAATGAAAATTCTTTAGAATGAATCAAATCTCTTCAAACTGAAGAGTTGTGAACTTGAAAGCTTTCCACTAGAAAAAAAATTGAACTTAATTAATACAACCAGTTTTAACAATTGAAAGAGTACATCAAAATATTTAAATGATAGGGGTGATCGGTCAATTAGATTATATGTCATTGATCAGCATATTCTAATAAAACTGAAGAGTCTTCAAAGTAAAAGAGACCATGAATCTCATATTGTGATATAATGTCATCAATGCTAGTTGTTCAGCCTTGACTTCATGTTTACATACGATGAAATTTCCCAAAACAAGCGTTGGGAGGAAGACAACCATGCAGAGTTCATCCGCAGCCCGCATACAATCCCACAGAGGTTCAATCCATTCCCCACAAAGCACACGGAACACCATCAACATGGCATGAAAGAAGTCAGTGAAATTCCACCTGGAATAACAAATTGTTAAAATAAAATACGTAAATGTCTTCTTCAAGTTCTTCTGATAGAGGCATTTAAACAATTTATGATTGAATTGGAGACATGAACGAATTCAAATAATGTAATCATTAAAAAAGGTAATCATTACTATGGATGACTATAGATGTCAAGTTTTATTAATTAAAGCAATTTAAATACCTGGGTATATCACTGCCAAAGATGTCCTCTGTGTATGACTCAGAAAACAGCTGAAGACCGATGACAGCAAAGATATAGATGACAATCACAAGGACTATGGTTAAATAGCCAAGTGCTCCTAATGTGCTCAAGATAATAGTGAGAAGCAATTTCAGTGTCGGCCAGGACTGTGCCAGCTTGAAGACTCGGAGCTGTAATAAGAAAATACCAAAAATCTTAATTGATATTTTTTTCTTTTCATTTCACCCTAATATGTAAAACAAATTTAAAGTTTAAAGGTTAGATGATTTGGCTTATATGTGGCCTTTTACGTCCCACCATTTTTTTAATGGGCATTGTAACATGCAGGCGGTCACCCATCCAACTACTGACCACACTCACCGTTGCTTAACTATCTTAAGCGGGCCCCAGATCATACCGCAAGACTGGAAAAGCTAGCTTGCCAGTGAGGCAGTATTTCTCCCTCATATACCTAACTGGACATTACTGCATATAAAAATGTAACCTATACTCTGGATCGGCATTGAACTGAAGTCCAAAGATGTCATGACTCAAGGTCTCCTTTTCTTGGAAAGAGATATTATGAATATTAATTTCCACAGATAAATCAGTGACCATATGCATGTTGCCAGATCTAGGATATTTTTTTGTATTTGCATACTTAAAGTACAGTATTTCTATATACTTTCAAGCTACCGGGCAAATATTGTGACTCTAGAAGAATTGTTCACAAAATTTTACTCACCAATCTGAATGATCGGAATACACTGAGGCCATCAACATCTTCCAGACCAAGATCAACAAGACTGGCTATGACTATGACAAAGTCAAAGACATTCCAACCATTGTCGAAGTAAAACTTGCTTAGAGATGTCAGTTTCACTACACATTCAAAGGTGAAGATACTGGTGAAGATCTGCAACATTCGATAAAGGAATATTTTTACTGGATTTTTTAAAAAACATATTTGTATATATAATTGCAATGATGTCACGGAAATTTTATTTTAGTAATGAAATTTGTGGTAAATAAGTCAAATGTACAATAACAATATGAAGAAGAGCATGTATCCATCACTCACATAGCGGCCTGAGGTACCAGGGCATGTGTACAAAATATTTATCACATTATATTACTGTACTTCTTTAAAATTGCTCAAAAGCTGTTTAACAGTTTCAAGATAAGGATAATGATATTCTTATTAATTTTAATTGATACATTATTGAAGCTGCTGACTTACGTAATTAGCTATTCGTAGCACCTCCTTGAGCTCGTCTGACATGCCATGATATTCTGCAGCCATGAAAACAGTGTTGAGCACAATACAGATTGTAATAAACAGGTCAAACAAAGGGTCGGATGCAATAACCATGACACCGTTCTGGACATACAGCCAATAGGTGTAGATGCTCGTCCCAGCACAGCAGGGACAGTTTCTGTCGATCAGCTGACCCTTCTGTCGAACTGGTTTATAGCCGTCACCCGTAGCTGCAACAGAAAGTATCTTACCAATAAGCTCGCTGAATGTTTTTAATATAACATACCATCTCTCTTTTTTAGCTAAACAAGTAATCGAAATGAGAAAATATACAACTATTTAAAGATAAAAGCAACAGCGGTAGGAGATATTTTCATTTCAAAATTCAGGGAAAAGAAAGTTATGGTGAAATTCAGTATGGGTAAACTCTAGGTAGACAAATTTTTCTATGTTACAGCGAACTCGATTCATCGGTTAGGGAACAATTAATACCATCTATCAATAACATAAGCAAGTGTTTCGGTGAAGAATCAAAACCAGTAGGTAGTTATTTTTATGCAAATATTAAATGAACAAACACCAAAAATGTTTAAACATACCTAAGATAATCTCTGGCCCAACTTTCTTCTTTTTCACTGGATATTCATCATTACCAGCTTTTTCCAGATGAATTGCAGAGGAAGAGATCTACATAAATAAATCAATTATGATTGATGACATTATTGCTTTGATAAAATTTGAAAATCTCACTCTGGTTAATGATGCAGCCAGTGAAATTCAGTTATAATGGACTGACAATGGTAACAGGTTTGTAGCATTCCTACAGGTTCATAAATGTCTATAAATCATTATTTTCATTATGCAAATTAAGAATTTAAATTTAAAACAAAAATGAATTAATAATTAAACAAACTGGAATGTTTGTACATGTGGTTTCATGAAACAAAACCAATGAAAACTATAACTGATTATCTGTCTTTTGTTCATTTTAAAATTTTAACAAGAAATACTTCTTTTCTTGTTATATTTCTATTAATTATATATCTTTAGTTCGAAAAAAAAATGATAAAGAATGGTCAATAAATAAGGGTCAATAACCCAAGTCCCCTATTAAATACCTGTCAGACATATACCTGTACTATTGCCATATATCGGGTCATCTCTACATAAAAGATTGTCGAAAGCAATGGATTCAAAAAGATGACTGTCAAAGCAGTATTGGTTGCCTAGTGACATCATAACACAGTTTTATTATTTACCATTGTTATAAGTATACATCTATAAAATTAGCATTATGTAAGCCCACCAAGGGAAACATTCCATACATTTGCCTTCTCACAAAATATTTCTGTACAATAAAACTGCTCATCAAAAGTGAAATATTTGTGATTCTAAATACATGATGTCCTTGTGATTACCATGTGTGTTTCCCTTATAGACATAAACATCCCAATGTGATATTTTGAAACTCAAATTTTTACAGGTAAAAAAGCTGGAAATTTATTCAGGAAGGATAGTCTGGTCTCTATTATGTATACATATCAATAGGTTCAATGGTAAGTTTAGCGAGTCCCTTTTAATGATAGTTTAAATCTCATCAAACTCAACTAAAATCTTGATAATTTCACAAGGTATTATTGATATCTATTATATATTCATATAAGAAATATATATGTCATGGTTCGCCTGGCTATTCTTTGGCACCAATACGATGTAAAGTGTTAGATATTTAATATCATCATCTTATTTTGTGATATTTCATTCACTGTGTATAAGTGATGGTTTAAGTTTTGATGTATGATTTGACACAACAACTGAGGTGATATATAATTTGCATTGTGAATTCTACACATGTGACATTAACAACACAAAATATACACTCTCATTGAGGCTGTACAAAATTCCGACTGTGTTCAACAAATACGAAGTCAAAGGTGCAAACACAACAGCATCATGAATTTCCTGAATAAGTTATTGTCTTCTTTATAAATTTGAGGATAAAAAACAACTATTTTTTAGAATAGACTGAAAAAATTATCATAGTATTTTATTACAAAAACTTGATTTAAAAAAAAAAAAATGATCGTCTTTGCAATCCAATTCCATCATATTCTCTAACCTCCCAAATATTAATATCATGTATGAATGCTTTTCTTTAGAACTGAAAAGCTTTAATAGCCTTTATGCATTAAATGTATTCTTATATTTAAGATATCAAATCATATAATTCATCCTGTAGACATTTAATTTATAAGTACTTAAGAAACATTTATGATTAATCATATCAATGTTTATTTGAAAGAAAAAATAGCATTTTTCCACCTGTTTTATATATTGAAAATTTAGAACATGTGAAATATACAGGTGCATGGCCGCCAGGATCAGTGGGACAACAGGCTGTGCTTGGTGACCTTTCATCATGCTTTACTTACTTTGAATGGACGTTTTACTGACAGATAACCCTGTAATATACAACCATGTGTTAAGGATATATGCTACCCTACACATTGTGTCAATTATCTCCCTTTAACACTTCCCATTATAGAATAAACTTTGAGAAACATAAAACAAGTATATAAAATTTAACCTAAAATGGACATGTGAAAGTACTGAAACCCTTCTGAAAAAGAGCAGTATGTCAACGTAAGGTAGCATATGTTCTTATAAAGTATTTACGGACCAATCTGATAATAAACCATGTCAACCAGA
Organism: Mimachlamys varia; assembly: GCA_947623455.1. NCBI lineage: Eukaryota > Metazoa > Mollusca > Bivalvia > Pectinida > Pectinidae > Mimachlamys > Mimachlamys varia. The sequence goes on from OX392535.1 coordinate 11,085,369, forward strand.
ACCAGAGAAATTTTCTTTGACATTGACCACAATAGTTAGTCTAAATATAGATTATCCATTTATAGAAAAGATATCGTAAATACATACAAGTTAACCTAGCAATAGTTTCCCATTTTGGCGAGCAGTGAGATAAAAACCTAAGTTGACCGTAATATTTATTTTTTCTTAAATTGCTTAATATTCAGATGCACAATTTGAGCTATCATCTGTAACTCTGTTAGGAACTTACTCTGTAACTAACCCCCCAAAAAGCTCCACTCCCATAAAAGTTTTAGTTATTTGTAAATTGAAATACAAAAAAAAAGGCAAAGCATGTCCATTAATTCTGAAAATGAAATGGCAATTTTCTTTCCCTTTTGTAACATTAAAAAAGCTATATTAATTATGTTAGAATTGACACTCAAAATCTCAAATAACTTACCATTGCTAAACACAAACTCGAGTCACTAACACAATTCATCAACTTGATTCAAGTCTGTTCGATTGAGGATTTAGCATTTATATTTCTTTTTGAATAGTATTTATACATTTTTCAATTTTCTTGTAAGAAAGGTTTTTAGAAACGTTGTTTGGTAAAGTAGAATTTGTATAAAATGCTTAACCCCTCAGACTTGATCAACCATGTTATATCACAATTAAACATAATACAACAAACTAGAATACAATGATAACCAGAACTATGGCATCGGACCAATCTCAGATGTCAATACTGGTAATTCATGTCTTCATTTTATTCATCAAAATACCATATTAAGCCTGTGATAATTAAGGGAGGGGAGCTATTCAGTAAGGAAAGGTAATAAATGTGCTGAATTTTGAATATGACACTTAATTTGGAAAGAATTTTTTCAAGATACACATATAACACAAGTTTTAAAAAGTTCTGGGCTTTTCAATGAGAAAGGGCTTATCACAGGTAAAAGATGGTTAGGTAGCAGAATTAAATTCATATCTGCGATTAGAAGCATACACTGTTACCTGCAAATGAGACAAGTGTTCCTCTTGTTCTAGCACCATTCTCAAATTACGTACGATGCACCAAAAGCTTTTCGAATTTTTTGGAAGCAAGTTATTTTTCTCTCTTTTAATTTTTCATTGTGTAATATATAACCCAAACAGTCTTAGATGGTTCAATAAAGAAGGCATTCAATCCAATTAACAGAAGTAAAACTGACAATTATTAATTTGAAAATTATTATTCATATTTATTCTTTTGTTCATTGAGATTTTTTTTTTTCAAAACAAATTAAATGAGAGAAACTTTAAACAAGGAAACCAACATTTTCATGCAAACAAGAGAAAGCTGGTGGTACCAAGTGTCAGGAGAGGCCGATGGTAGGTGTTGGGTTAGGTTAGAACCTCAGACGGAATCCTGTACAGAGTTCGCAGGTAGATTTAGGAAGAAAGCGGTGAATCCATCTCTGTGGTGAGGTAAGAGTTATCTCCCCTCTCCACATGAGAACTACTACATGTGTTGAGTATATGCTTTGGATATATATACAAATCTTTATATGCGGTAAAATTTAGTGCACAAACTTACGTTGTCAGTGCTTTGCTGTTTGACCAAATTCTGTCTTTTTGTGCTGGGAGGTAGTTCCGGCAGCTCACCAAGTGGACCATGATTGAGAGAACCAGTACCCGAATCAGCGGTTTTATTGGCAATACTGTCCCAGCTGGTGGTGTCCCCATCTTTCTCCTTACTGCCTCCAGATTGTGAACTCTGTACAGAATATCCGCTGTCCTTGCTTGGCATTTTCACCATAGGCTTCCTCCCTTTGCCATATTTTACCAGGTTTTGGCCGTTGACTGCAGGTGTTTTCTCCGATTCCCCTTCTCCTTCAGGAAGCTTTCCATTGGATTGTTTGTTGTCTGGATCCTTTCCTTCCGTTTCTCCAAGGTCGGACTTCTCTTTCCCTCCTGGCTTCCATTTTGCTGCAGCTTTCGTTGCATTAGCTAGCTCTTTCAGTGGGTCTTTTTCCTGTTTCCTTTGCTCTTGTGCCTCATTTTCCTGGAATTCAAAATCCAATATCATGATATATTTGTATGATAAGTAAAAAAAATCAATGATCTAGACAAAAGTATTCACTTAAAAAATTTCTGTATAAAAGTTCATATTATGTTGTTAAGACATTGTATCATATATACATTTGATATTGCATAATGCATTGGTTGTACTGACCTATAGATATGAAGATTAATATCTGACCTGTACATTAGCCACCATATATCATTTAACGAATACTTGCATCCATGAACAAATAATGATAATAGATTACGGTTTTAATACAAATATCATAGCTGTACTGATTCAATATGAGATACTACATATTGTAACATTGCAAATTTACTCAATACAATAAACAGGGTAAAAGAAGGAGATTAAGAAGACATGCATATAATGAGGAAGATCAATATATATATAGATATAGTGTATATAAATATAAGTAAGTAGATCTATATATACAGATATATACATTGTATATAAATATATAGTAGGTATGAATATCAGGATGTAAACATAAAATCTTTGTATAGTTTAACGAAGACATGAAAACTGAAAAAAAGATACATAATATTTATAAAGTAATTTATGAAACCAGTAAAATGATCTTATCAAATTCATGAAAATAGGATGACAAAAATAACAAGCAGCTGTCAAAACGGCCCTTTACTGTTTGCCTGTATTGAAATAAATTTGTAAATTGTTATTTCTCTTTATAATCTACAGAAAACTCACCTTTAAATGAAAGAAAGAAATGAATGACTTGATATATAAACTTTTTGATTTTTAAAGCACCTTTTGAGGGATTCACATTTAAGTCTCTTGTCATGTTTACTGTAAACACTAACCTGTAGTAACTAAAACATGATATTGATATACCAGTGCTGAGTCTTCAATATGGTAAATATAAAATCTTAAAATAGTATTATTTTCAGGTATCAACTTTACAGTAGCAAAAGTATAGCCTAGCTAGCTCTTATAACATGATCAGCATTGGGATTTTACCTTTCCATCCTTTCAACACAATTTCCAAACATAACTGAGAAGTACTGGCAGAAAACAAGTCCTAAAGATGTCACACATTCTACATTGAGATCTAGAAGTCTATAATATTACCATGTCTTCAGCAACACAAGCTTAAAACTACACCATATATTACTTAATCTGATTGTATTTAAGATTCTGTTCAAAAACATTAGATTCAATGTAAAGATACATGGGTCTTAATGTCTTTTAATATTCAATAATCTAGAGAATCATTTTGCACATTTTTTGTTTTAAACATTCACATAAATAGCTGAAGACAGTGGTACATTATGTTCAGACTTGCTGAGATCTCTTGTCACAATGTGTTTTACAGTATAAGAATACTTAAGGAAGGCTTATTGGACACAATATCAGAGAATGACATTCATTTTAACAGACTAATTATAAGTCAAAGACAAAGAGACAAATACTGTAAAAGCCAAAATGTTTGCGTGTGGAATTTTTTCGATTAGCCAGCCTCTGTACATATAATACTTCTGTACATACAAGAAATTGAGTGCGTAGTGTTTATATGTTCATATGTAGATATATTCGCGGAAATTTAATGTAAGCGAAATAAGCAAAAATTTCAACACACAAATAGTTCGAATTCCACTTTTACAGTAATTAGGTTTGACCAATGAAAAAGCGACTGATCATCTTTTTAGAATTATGACATCCTCTTAAGACATATGTAGTATGTTCCGCTGTTTTCTCCATTGATGTTAGACCGGCCTATTAAAATGAATGTCGTTGATAGTCAGTGTGTAGAGAGAGTCACGACAGGAGGACTCTACTCACCGTCCTACGTACTGATATACCCCAAACTCTCTGTGAAATAATCATCAGCTACAGTCAGGCCTCTCAAAATAACCAGTCATTTTCTATTTTAGCCCCACATAACATGGATCAATAACTAAAGTAAAGTTTCCTGTGAGCCGTTACCAGAATTGGTATAATGGTTATAGTTTCTATAACTACACATACAAGGTAATAAACACTGCCCTCCCAATTGTACAGATGACAGTTTTGAATAATTGCAAACTCACTTTTCTAGTTTATTCAACATTGTCAATGTGAAGAATTTCTTGTATGTATTAATGTTGATATAATTTTGAAAAAAAAAACATGACCTGGTGTAAGGCTCTTTAATATGGGTTACCAATCATTAAGATTCGCTGCATTGTGTGCCGAGTTGCAATGGAAAACAAATTGCTGAGCCCAATATGTTGTGAATGATTATGAATTTACCAATCCCTATACAGCAATACCTGTGTAACCCTGGTAAATACCTGCCTTACCCTGGTAAATACCTGTATAACCCTTGTAAATACCTGTGTTACCCTGGTAAATACTTGTGTAATCCTGGTAAATACCTGTATAACCCTTGTAAATACTTGTGTTACCCTGGTAAATACTTGTGTAACCCTGGTAAATACCTGTATAACCCTTGTAAATACCTGTGTTATCCTGGTAAATACTTGTGTAATCCTGGTAAATACCTGTATAACCCTTGTAAATACTTATGTTACCCTGGTAAATACTTGTGTAACCCTGGTAAATACCTGTATAACCCTTGTAAATACTTGTGTTACCCTGGTAAATACTTGTGTAACCCTGGTAAATACCTGTATAACCCTTGTAAATACCTGTGTTACCCTGGTAAATGCCTGTGTTACCCTGGTAAATACTTGTGTAACCCTGGTAAATGAACCCTGGTAATATCTGTTTATAATCCTGGTAAATAAATACTTGTGTAACCCTGGTAAATACCTGTGTAACCCTGGTAAATACCTATGTAACCCTGGTAAATACTTGTGTTACCCTGGTTAGATACCTGTGTTACCCTGGTGTCATTGTAATTGATCAAAAATAGCAAGAACTATTAGAACCAACACTTGACAAAACATTGGTTGAAACACACTCAAAAAACTAAAATGAAGATGTTTGCATTTTTTGAAATTTTTGTGTAACTATTTTTTATTGATATGTATATTATGCAAATATAAATAATATATAAATTCAACTAATGTGTAGTATTTTTCAAGAAGACCCATATTAACACATTTAAAATATACATTCCTTTCAATTTCCCTGTTTTGCAGATGCATGATTTTCGTCAAATTTGACACTGGGGCTAATATTTTATAAATCATGTCATTGAAATTTTCAACAAGAGGCCCAATGGGCCTGCATCGCTCACCTGGTATCAATCTCTGACTTATATTATAGTGTAACCCTAAAGTCCCATAAAATCTTTTACTGTAACACATTTAGAAGAACATCTTAAGATTTAAACATGTTTTACCCCTGTGGCCTTATAAAACAACATCATTTTCATTTTAAAATTTTGTTTGGCTTCATCCCAGGACGCTACAAGCCAAATATCATATCTCTAGGCATTTCGGTTTATCGCTCAAAGCTTTTAACCACTGATTTGACCACTGTGACCTTTAATATGGGTCAAGCTCATTTTCCTTCCCAAAGTTTGTCGGGCTTCATCCAAGGAACCTTTCAGCCAAATATCATGCTTTTAGGGCTTTTTGTATTTCAGACGAAGTCGTTTAAAGGTTTTAACAGATTTGACCCTTGTGACCTTGAATATAGGTCAAGGTCATTTCTTTTCGCAAACTTTATCGGGCTTCATCCAAGGAACCTTTCAGTCATATACCATGTTTCTATGGCTTTTGGTACTTCAGAAGAAGTCGTTTGAATGTTTTAACAGATTTGACCCCCTGTGACCTTGAATATAAGTCAAGGTCATTTCTTTTCACAAACTTTGTCGGGCTTCATCCAAGGAACCTTTCAGCCAAATATCATGTTTCTAGGGCTTTTGGTATTTCAGAAGAAGTCGTTTGAATGTTTTAACAGATTTGACCCCTGTGCCCTTAAATATAGGTCAAGGTCATTTCTTTTGGCAAACTTTGTCGGGCTTCATCCAAGGAACCTTTCAGCCAAATATCATGCTTCCAGGGCTTTTGGTATTTCAGAAAAAGTCGTTTAAAGGTTTTAACAGATTTTACCCCTGTGACTTTGAATATAGGTGAAGGTCATTTCTTTTCGCAAACTTTGTCAGGCTTCATCCAAGGAACCTTTCAGCCAAATATCATGTTTCTAGGGCTTTTGGTATTTCAGAAGAAGTCGTTTGAAGGTTTTAACAGATTTGACCCCTGTGCCCCTAAATATAGGTCAAGGTCATTTCTTTTTGCAAACTTTGTTGGGCTTTATCCAAGGAACCTTTCAGCCAAATATCATGCTTCCAGGGCTTTTGGTATTTCAGAAAAAGTCGTTTGAATGTTTTAACAGATTTAACCCCTGTGACCTTGAATATAAGTAAAGGTCATTTCTTTTCGCAAACTTTGTCGGGCTTCATCCAAGGAACTTTTGAGCCAAATATCATGCTTCCAGGGCTTTTGGTATTTCAGAAGAAGTCGTTTGAAGGTTTTAACAGATTTGACCCCTGTGACCTTGAATATAAGTCAAGGTCATTTCTTTTCGCAAACTTTGTCTGGCTTCATCCAAGGAACCTTTCAGCCAAATACCATGTTTCTAGTGCTTTAGGTATTTCAGAAGAAGTTGTTTAAAGGTTAAAATAGATTTAGCCTCACTGTGACCTTGAATATTGGTCAAGGTCGTTTCTTTTCGCAAACTTTATTTGGCTTCATCCAAGGAAGCTATTGGTCAAATATGAAGTCTCTATGCCTGACGGTATTTTAGAAGAAGTTGTTTGAAGGTTTCGACATTTTTGACCCCTGTGACCTTGAAATTAGGTCAAAGTGATTTTTTTTCGCAAACTTTGTTCAGCTCCTTCCAAGAAATCTACCAGCCAAATTTCATGTCACTGGGCCTTTCAGTATTTTAGAAGAAGTCGTTTAAAGGAAAAAGTTGACGGACGCAGGACGACGGACGCTGCACCATCACATAAGCTCACTTGGCCCTTCGGGCCAGGTGAGCTAAAAAGGTACTGGCCATGGTATGTTTGCTCTGAAATGACATTTCCAATGTGAACAAAATAACTACTACATGTACTAGACTGAGTTTATGAAGCAACTAACATCTGTATGTGGATACAATCTAACATAAAGCAAATGAGTTGATTAATCTTTTATGTGATTTAAAGTGCAAAAACCGCAATTAAAAAGTGATTTTACAGAAGAAAAAACTATGACTTGAAGACACTATGATGTTGGAGCTATGAAAATTATGGGTATTTTTAGGAGAACAATACTATACCGCCTCAGTGGAGTCTGCCTCTTCTTCATAAGCCATGGCCACCACAGCCAACATCAGGTTGATGAGATAGAATGAGCCGAAGAAGACAACAACCACAAAGAATGCTACGTGGAACGGCCCAGACGCTCGTATAACCTGTATGTACAAGGGTAAACGTTTGATTGGAAGCTCTGAACAGCAATGAACTCAATGGTGACTTAATTGGGTATAAAGGAAAAACTGTACATATGTACATGTAGTTCTTCTCAGAAAATAATTTGTTTATGTATTTTACAGTCGAACTTCGTTATCTCGAAGTTGACTGGACCATGGGAAAACTTCGAGTTTTCGAGGTATTCAAATTATGTGAGTTTGAATACTAGTGTAAAGTAGTAGATAATGTCAGGTTCTACTGTGTAAATACACTGTATTTCAAACTCATTTTTGTTTTGCTTTAATACAACAAATGAGAAGGTTTAATGTTACCTTGTTGTAACAGTCCTCCCAGAAGTCGAGGGTGATGAGCTGAAACGAGGACAGCATGGCCCAGCCAAAGTGGTCGAAGTTGGTGTAGCCAAAGTTGGGGTTCTCACCAATATCTACCATACAGGTGTAGTTGTCTGGACATTTACTGAAAGAACCAACCATAGAATATTTATATTCCAAGCACTAAGAACAATATTTCAGCTATGGCCCTTTGTTGAGTTTTATGTGTATATATATTCTAAGCATAGGATGTACATACATGTAGTAAATAGTTAAAAACAAAGTAAAATTTGAAACCAACAATAGATCTGTACATAAGTTGTCCCTGGATACAGGTGGTGTGGATACCTTACATTATGCAGGGTGGTATCATGCAACAAGGTAAAATTAGAATAACATAAATCTCTACAACCACATCACATATGCAAACACCAATATTTTCTGTTTATTCCGGAATTGTCATTGTGTGTATATTGTTTACATGGTAATAAGGAAATTTAGGGCATTTTAATGTAAAAACACTTCAATATCTTATTTCGTGAAAGAATTTGCTGTTACACTAGAGCTTTTAGTAACTTAAGTACATCTTACGCTCAACTGATTGAGCTAATATATATAAGTAAAAGAGAAGCCAATGCAAGCAGCATATAACAGCTACATTGTTGGATTTACCAAAGGTTACACTATTGCTACATCTTTAGCAGACCATGCATTTAAATAGTGACAGCATAAGGGAAATCAATAAATATAAGGACAAGATTTTCCTAATTGAACATCTTTTGTTCGTAAATTCCTTCCGTTTGTGACGAGCTAAATTAGGATGCACTTGAACACACCTCATCTTTTACATAATGCTTTCAGTCATGTTTATATAAAGTCAATCAATACTACATTGTATAAGGAGATCCTTGACCCCTATCAAGTACTTCTATAAAAGAGAAGTCAAGCTCAGCAATCTCGTAGATTTTTCAGTCCAATGTATAGGTAAAACATGAAGGGAGCTCAAGTGACCTTGACCTTTTGGCAAAATACATGTACAAGTAAAAAGATAAAACATCAAAGGCTTATTACTGTATCTGACCAATATCACATCAAATATTGAAATGTTCATCTTGGCTTCAGTACTGGAAAGCATGACAGATTTATAGGGAAGAGACAACTGTACATTGTAAATGTGTAATAGGAAGAGGAATATGATAAAGACCACGCTATCACTGGGGCTCGAACTCATGACCCTTGGCTCTCCATGCAGCCTGATGCTCTACCACTGAGCTAAAGGGAAATTCCCTACAGATCACGCTTGTAAGGCAGCCAAATCAATGCACATCTTTAACAAATGTACTTAAACACTAAAATTTAGCACATAGCTAAAATTTAAACAGATAAGCACACTGATGATTTAGCAGAATAGCAATACTTGCTGTAGAACTGTAATTAGCACTATTTGGTGGAATGATTTCAGCACAGAAATTGCCAAAATAAGATTACCTCTGAAATAGGTATAATTACAGTATTCAATCTCTCCCTTCTTAAAACAAAAATGTGTTTAAGTTTGAAAGAATAGAAATTCTTATTAACCTTTAATAAAGTAAATAAGGTACTGAAAGAACATGTCACACAAGTTTCTGTGGATAGTTATAAGAAGTACTTACCCTGAGCCTGAGGAGTTCCCACATATAACATAGTCACCATCTGATTCGTACCAGTTCGCTGTAACAGGGATTAACAATATGAGTAAATGATAACACCTAATCTTTATATGTTCTCCTAACTTCTTTTTGTACCATGATGTTTTCTAGCATATAAATACAGGAACAAATGTACACGAATTTTTTATCAATCATTGGTATGAGGAAGATTTTTCTAAACATTGTTTCCTGTCAGTTATAAAAATTTTTTTTTTTTTATTGAATATTACAAAAACATGGCATTTGAATAAAAGGCAGTTAACCATCACTTTCACTATCAAACTTACAAATTGTATGCCCATTGACTGATTGATCGAATAGTTTAACATCCGCTTTACTTCCTAACATTGGACTTTCAGCAGAGGAAACATTAACATGCACTCAATCTGTTATATACTAGGACAATATTTCAGAAAGTAAATCATGTTACTATGCCTTACATGTATTTTTGACCCATGCATCAAATTGTGCCTCTATACTCATGGAGGGTGTTGCTATCAATTCAGGTAAATTGACGACACACTTCTGACGCAGCACTCCCTTGTAGATTTGTAGCCCGAAGAGAGCAAACACCATGAGACAAAATGTCGTCAGCATTATTACTTCAAGAAGTAATTTGAAAGCTCGTAGCAGTGCATTCACAATAGTTTTTAACCCTGAAATGAGCAAAAATACAGAAATATGAATAGGTTTCTCGGATCACCTTACTTAATTAATAGTTCACATACAGTAAGTTATATACACTTTAATGTAGTTAGTAAAGTTTTCTCAGGCAGTATGTTTAAATTCTTTAAATTTACAAACATAAAGAATTACTAGATTTAATGTATGAAAACAGTTAATTGTGGAAAGGTTTTGATCACAGGGAAATGATGAATGACTACAGTGCACCATGACATTTTTGCAGTGCATCAATCATACATACTTGCTCCAAATTAATGTTGTTCATACAAGTGAAGTATATATCTAAGTTTTTAGAGAGTAAAATTTGTTCCGACTTGTTCAAGGAGATCACTAAAGTTGGGGCGAATATTTTCATTTCCGAAAATTATGAATTAAAAAGGTTGATTAAAATACTGACAATGTCAAAGAGTGATTTTACTACATACCTGGAACTATGGAAACTGTTTTGAGAGCCCTAAAGACTCGGAATGTCCGCAGACCTTGGAGATTGGTTGCATTGCTCCCAGGTGATGCAGCTTGTATAAATATAGTGACATATCTGAAATAGAAAGACCAGGTCAAGCATGATTGTGAAACTCTAAGCAATGTGATGTAAATATCACCTTACAATGTGGGATTTGTATATATGCTTTAATTCATCTTGGCTTCCTTATTCACTGGAGTGATCAGAATCTGTTTCATTTGAAATCAATGCAGACTCCAGATTTCATTGCAAAATTGATTTTTATTTATGTAAATGAGATGTCTCAATTGTTTTTTTTTTCAGGAATACATGTATTTGTCAAAACCCAAGACATGTTGGTTTATTTTTGAAGTAAAGCAATACACCTAGCAATTCACCTTTTTGCTAAATATACATGTAAGTCTATTTCTGTTCTATAATAACCATGGACATTACTTTAATAATCTACCATAATTTTTACAGAACATATTTCAAAATCAAATAAGATTTTAAATCATGAAATGCTTAAATGAAATGCTGTATTAATTGCTCTTAAAACCATATATTCCATTATTTACTCAGCTAAAAATATATAATGATCAGGTAAAAAAATTGCACATTTTTTCAAATATTTTAAAATAACAGCACATATATTTTCATTGTTCAACATTATAATTTGCATTCGAGAAAAACATGTTGATAAAAATTCTATGTTAAATAGCTTGGTTAACCACTGAATCAGAATAACTTGGCAAATTTTCAGTACATACATACATTTGACTAGGGTAAGCCTGGTGTACACTTCATTATTATTTTTGTTTTGCTGTTTTTAGTCAATGTAAACAGGAAGGGTATCATGTTGACATGAATTTTCCATACATTTATACCCCGCATTGAAACCTTAATGAATGCACCTTAAAGCTCATTGTTGATACAACAATGACATTCAGATCTCGTTACAAACCATTCTATGGCTGGTACCAGTTATGAAGATTAATTGGAATGCAGGATTTTCACTTTTGTATTAAACATAGGGCAAATATTAGCTCAAAGGTATTATAGACAAATTGCAAGTACTTGACCAGATCTCAGGCTTGAAGCTGCCTAAATACATGTATTCTACTTGACAGATACAATAAATGTATCCAGGGCAAATTAAATAATATAGAGATCGATATGTTCACTCTGAATAAAGGATAACTTGTTTGTAGATATATCAGTTGTCTTCTTACCTAAGACCAATCTCAAGCATACCCTCATCATACAATGTGTATCAAACATTGACAACTATACTTTCACTTTGTAAATCAAACGTCTACTCTAGATGACCTTTTGCCAAGTCTTCGGCCTTCAAAATCAAATCCCAAGCATTCTCTCTTCCTTACAGTATTCCAAATATGGTGATGATCAGCCCAGAATAACAATCGCTATTGTCAAGTCTGATACATTTACACCACAGAACAATACATCTCGTCCTAAGCTTCTAAAAAAGGCAAACATCACTGTATTGATTTTAGGATACAACTTCCAAAAAAAAATATTTTGTATGGAACAAAGAAAATATGTTGATGTAAATTTACATGTCTTGGCCTCAATAGAGAGTGTCAGTGATGCAGTGTTAGGTGTTTTATTACATAGCTCGTATCCACTAGGTTTTAAATCACGCTCAAGGCTCTACACCAGAGCAAAGAACACCTCAATGCCGCATCAACAGTCTAATGAGTCTTTCTTCAGTAGCCAATAACAATATTACAAAACAATGTAAAGCTCCAAAGTGTCAAAAACCATCAGTAATTATTTATACAGATTCTGCCATAACTTCTGATTTCCATCACTTAGCACCTAGGTAAGCCATCGTAACAAGCATCAATATTTTCCATAGAATAAACAGCTCGATCAATAGACTATAATGTACATGCATGTACATTGTATATTAAGCTTAATCTACTGGAACAGACTGATAGTCTTCACCATTAAGGGCATGCCAGGGAGGTAAATTAAACTATAGGACAGTATACAAAACAAATACAAACAAGTGGCATATGAGCCTTAACAGTCATCTGACTATATATGCATAATTTTTGTTGGGTTATTGCTAAAATATTAACATATTTGACCCCTTGTGACCTTGAAAATAGCTCATGGTCATTTTTTTTAACAAGCTTAATGGTAGTCCTTCATTTCAGCATGCTACAGTCGGAATATCAGTACCCCAGGCCTTTCGGTTATTAAGAAGAAGTTTCTTGAAGATTTTTTACATATTTGACCCCTATGACCTTGAAAGTAAGTCAGGGTAATTCATTTTAACAAACTTGGTACCCTTTTTCCGAGCATGCTACATGCATAATATCAGCATCCTAGGTTTTTCGGTAATTAAGAAGTCGTTGTTCGAAAGAAAAGTTTAAGCATGGCGGACGGTGCACAATGATGGACAGTGCACAATGATTATAAGTCATCCTGACCCTTTAAAGCTGGTTTTAATTCACAAATGGATCCTGTTGAGATTATCATTTTAGTAAGAGTTTATAATCATAAATATTTCACATTAGAATACTTACGCAGAAACTATGACTATAAAATCTAGCCAGTTCCAGGGATCTCGTAGATATGTGAATCTATAAAGTATGAAGCCTCTGGCTACGTTTTTTACAATCATCTCAATGGTATAGATGCCTAGGAAAACGTATCTGAAACAGACAATATTTTCTGTCATGAGCGGAGCATGAACTATTTATATACGAATGTACAATAGCAATCAATATAGTTTCTTAGTTTTCAATTTCTTAATAGCAAAGCATTATTAAAATATGGCATTTTTCTTATACAAGATACATATATAACTCTACTGCCACTAATGGGCACTTTAATATTGTGGAAAAAACCTACTGAAAACCGATGCACTGGTGATCCCATCATTTTTTAAGTTTAATCAGGAGATCAAAAGGCAAGTGTACTATCCCATGCACCACCAATGAAAAATATTTCTAAATGTAAGAACAAGGAAAATCTTTGAAAATGTCTTTTTCTAAAAATTTGAATCAAAGTGTATTTCGTAAAATTTGTTCCAAACTATAGATATTATGCTGGTTACAATTTGACGATACATGTATGGCATTTATCAAACAAGACTTCATCTTCTCTAAAGCGCTATATTGTAGATATGAATAGTACACTTTAAATTCAATATAAAGTATTGATTGCTTTAATTCAACTTATATACTGTGTGAACGAGGTGGCCTTCTAAGAATGCTGTTGCCATATTGATGGCCTCAGTTTTTGTGTGGATTCAGTCTAATGTACAGTACCCCAAACAACCATATTGAACAGTTTGTCTTGAAAATCAAAATGTGTAGGAATATCGTCAATACAATTTCCACTTGATATTTGTATACCAACTCGGCAACTGCCTTTATAAATTTACAAATCAAGGTCGATAAACACAAGAGGCTTAATTCAGCATAAAGTATTTGAAGAGAACCGCAGAGCCAGTGACTCTGTCGGGTAATTTGAATTCATGCATGAAGCACACCTGAGGTTTAAGAAAAAGAACATCTCAGGTTTAAGAAAAAGAAATTAACAGAAAAAAATCTTCATGTGATAAAAATGTTTGTAATGGAAATCTTTTGCTTCTTAACTTCAACAGATGTACAACTTACTCTGCAGTCTCGGCAGATGGTGACTTATGCATGGCTAGAAACACACAGTTCATAAGGATGGTAGTGATGACTAGGTAATCAAAGAATTGATTGGTGGCTATGTACACAGCTAGTTTTCGCAAGGGATTCCACGGAGGAAGGATGTAGAATGCCTTGGTCGAAGTGAATCTGTAGATAAACTTCTTTCCAAATCTTGGTGCTATTGCAACGAAAGTCTGCAAAGAAAAATTGAAATGATATTGAGTTGGTATTGCGTTAGGTGTATATGTAGATTAAATCTTAAGAAAAATTGATTGAACTTATAATTGAGGTTATTATTAACTTCAGCTTATGAATATGAAAAGAAATCATTCATGCAAGCGAATTTATTTCCAAAGTTAAACATTTTCTATAAAAATAAATTGATATAATGATGCTAATACATTAATTATAAAATTTGGAAGAAAACATTAAGCTACAACTTAGATACAAATGGAACCTCAGTCAGTGCTGATGACCTCTGTTCCAAACACTTACATACTCCAAAATTGTGTCTCACATTTTTGTTTAAAATCCAGAGGACTGCTACTTTTGACTTACCTTACCAACTTGTCATCTTGAATATGATTCTTCTTATTTTATTTTCATTGGACAAATTGTGTTGCACTGAAGTTTAACTGACATTTTAGTGTTTAAAAATGAGAAACTATTTCCTTTATGTTATTAATTCATTGACCCCTGAAATTTCATAATGAACTATTCCAACCTTTAAATTGGAAGGGTTCAAATGTGTATTCCGGGGTGAATGAGTTTATAGCCCAAGCTTACTTTCAAGTTTTGGTTTTGTTACATCTGAGTTTATTCAATAATTTGCCTCTCATAATTGATATGTGACAGTGTGTACTTGTTGGAGAAAGGGTACGGTGGGATGTTTGTCTCCTTGTGTTAGTGAGGATCTTAAACCGACTTTGTAGTGCTATCCCACTGAAATACCATGCCAGTGGCACCAAGCACAGCTATTCCTCCTATCTATAGCCACATTATACTGACAAACGGGACTTACCCAGTTGTTCCTGTTACACTAAACGCTGGTTTTTTATCACAGAATAACAACTACGTACCATTTTAAGCGATATTCATATTAATGTCCTGGCCTGTGGACTGAACCAATCGCCTTCCTCCTTTATGCAAAGTCTATACACTGCTAATATATTTTAAGATTCTTCAGTATATCAATTCCATGACTAATATACAATAAATGTAGCAATCATCATTATGCTACATTTTCTAAGGCTTCTACTTAACATTAGAGTATGCCTGCAAATATGATTGAATATTGGCTTAATTGTGATAAAGGGGCATAACTAGCATCACCAACATCAACTGGAGGCACTATTTGACAGATGAATGTGTACCCTGCATCTTTATTGGAAGCAGTGTGCACACAGCCTCTTATCAATATTAAGAAGTATAGGGATTTGTTAGTGTTGATGTATAATAGATGACTTGCTACAGATACAAAACTGAACTAACATGCTGGGTTTCTTGGCTATAAATTAAGGGACATGATACTAGGATACAGCTTATTACATCTAAACCAGATCATTAGGCTGTCCTCAACATGCTCTTCCTAGCAGATCTATAGTCAAGTCTCAAAGGAAGACGGCAGATCAAATCTTAGAGCTGCTGACTTGAACCAAATTAATAAGCCAGTCTCCATTTGTCTGTCCTTACCTAAGTGTTTAGTGCGTGGATGCATATATATATACCAAAGTATTTTGTGAGAGAACATTTTCATTTTTGAATGACTTCTTGAAAACCATTTGAACCTTTTCTTACAATACGTGTTTGGAATATTTATTACTTATAATGCCTACAAAGTCAGTTATCAAGAACATAAATTCAAAGAGTATCATTTGCCATATTGTTTAAAAGATTAATGATTTTTTGTGATGAAAACATAAATACTAATTAAGGTCAACTGGTATAGGTTTTTCTCATCAAACTTCAGGGTCTATACTTCTATCTGTATCTCCACCTTTTCTCATCAGGTAATTAATGAGAGTAAAACCTGTGAGATATCTGACAAGCTTTATCCTGATCAATAACCTTTCTGTACCTGAGCCGAGGACTGTGACAGACAATGTGTTCGCCATTACCCTGGTCAATGGAGCAGGCCATAAACATTCCCCCAGGATCCAGTATGAAGCTATGTACACGGAAATAATTTTATTGCTGGTCAACTAGAGGCCCATTCTAATAACTCTGTCCTGTTCTAATCAACCCTGGGGTTCAAGCTCTAATGATCAGTTTTGCTTGATTGATAACACATCAGACTCTTGTTTTCCTATTTAATCAATTAGTCTGAACATACACTCTCTGTCTTACAATTAACATATATGGTCATTAAAGAACCAACAACACTGAATAAATATATTGTTTCACATGAGTTCATGCTGTCATACCAGCTTACATGCACCAATTATGTGGAGAAGACTACTGATTTTGTGAAAGTCTAAAAGGAATATTTTAGTGTAAAAGTGGTGAAAATTTCTATAACATTCTGCTTGTTTTCTAGGTTTATTACATTTTTACAGTTCTTTTTAGTTCTGGGAACATAGTTTAATGTACCTTCATATACTAGTGTCAAACATTCAGGCCAGATTACTGGGGCATTAAGTTTTGACTAGCCACTGACTGACAGCAGGGGATCCTAACAAATCATTCATAGGTATCTAGCAAAGCAAGCAGTTCAATTGCATTGCTAGGCATATTTTTTTTGGTAACAAACCCTGTACATGGAACAATTACAGGTGTGTTACTATGGTTTAAATATGAATGATAATATACAAATTAATGAAATGCTGCAGTACTGTAGTTAAACCTTAATTGAATAGCAATAAAGGGAGACTACTCTACTTATTAAAATCTTGCAGTATAGGTATATATCTAAGACTTATTCTCCAATGATCTAGAGCTGCTATAAGTCCTGCTGCTTAAGAATATAATTAAGATAAACATTACATATTTCCTAACATTGCTTTACTTTTGATTGTTCTGTGCTGGGTTGTATATCTGTTTTAAACTTCTGTCTAAAGGTACATAAATGCATTATACATGTATTATGAGTATGCCGTACATGAACTGACTCTGTATAGATTTATATATATATATTGATCTCAAGTTAACATATATAGTCCTCTACATAACGTCATATTTAGACAAAGTTAAGAAAAAAGAAACTGCTATTCTATACATACTTATATCATTATAAAACAAAACTATAAGTTGATCACTAAGACATGCATGCATGTACACTGTATATCAATGTAACATACATGTACATGAATAATATACAAATGTCAGCCACCATAATTATTTCAGCGACTACAGTAAATTTCCTGATAAGTCCAAACACACCTCAATCAATTTGATTTAAATAGCAGCTAGAACTTCAACCTGCAAGCTTACTTATATGCAAGTATAAAAACCCTGTTCAGAGATAACAACAGAAAATATAATTTAAAAAACTTGTTTCGGAGTAATAAGAAAATTTTATCTATATTTTGTAAGAATAAATAATTAATATGTAACACCACAATTCTCCTTTTTTTAATTTTCTGTTAACCTGACCCTAACTTAAGTATTCCAGGTGCATCGATCAGGACTTGGATATGTATCATTCAAAACAATACTTATACAGTCTTATTACACATCAGTATAATCAACAGATTATATCATTTCAAATTATATACAAATTTCAACACATTACTACATAATGTATTGACCATGATGTAATGTAAAAAATACCTGCTGAAATACAGACCACATCTGATATCCTTGTGTTTTACAATTCAACAATTTGTGTAAATGATTTTTTTTTAGATATAACCATAGCTCTTATGAAAAATGATGACTGATAAATTGTTCAAATATAATACAAATAATTCTATCTTGTTTTATAGTTCAACTTTGAAATAGGTCAGATTCAATTTACCTTGAGTTTTTCAGAGATAGGTTTGTATGACCTGAATAAGTTAGCAAACCGGGACATTAACCTAAGTGTTACATTCAGTTGTGTAATAATCACCTATATTCTGTTCTACGGATAACATAGTCACAATATAATCACCTAATAGCAGACAATTTGGTTCAATTTATCACCGAGTACAATGTTAATGGGGGCTTAAAAAGCTCCTTTAAGATCTATGTTGAGTTACTGTTTAGATATATGCAGGCTTTTTGTTCTATTGAAGTTGTTAAAGACTCTACGTTTGACTTGCTATGGCCTCTGGTGGGCTGCCCACTTTGTAGTTAATTGTACGACCTTTGTTGGAAACAATACAAATTAACAAACAATGAGTAAACGATTACCGGGAGTAGTATTGTCTCAATACCTGTGTTTAAACCCAGGTACCACTGATAACAAATCAATATATGATATCCCTGGTCACATGGTGCTGTTCATGGGCATAAGCCAGGGGTACAAACTATCCTCCACCAATGATCGTTCAGTATAGAACTAATTAATTAAAGATAAATTAACACTATTTTAATCGCGTCTCTAACAAGAAATCTTGAAATAAACCTTGGTGAATTAAACATCATACATATATAGAAATCATTAATTAATATTCAGGTGGTATTTAACCTACACAACTTTTGACCAAATTAAGGTATTTAAGCCGCTTCTAGATGATTCTTTCTAGAGTGTTACAGCCTTTGAAGAAATCAGTTATGTTGAATTAAGTTTTTAATTTAGGAATAATTTTACCTAGGTTTTTCTTCTGCTATTGTTTATGTAGGACCATTTTTTTTTTAAGTTATAAGTAAACTGTGGTTTAAATATGTACCTTAGACAAATACGTAGGTGTTCTCAGTATAACAGCTAATTAAAGACATGAAATTACATTATCTAAACTAACAAATTGGAAATGTATTAATTTGCCATGAGGTCAATGTCTGCTAAACACAGAAAACCAAAGATCTACTTGAATTTGGACACCTTTTATGATCTCTGTAGGTTGGGTAAACAAACACACCTTAAACCTGATACTGTTCACAGTATTTTGGCCTTTTTTATTAGAAGACTTTACTTACTGAATATCAAATTACAAAGCCAACAGCTATCTTGAATTACGGCAGCGATCTAGCTATTGGGCGTTAATAAGGTGTTCGGACTCTGAAGGATATCATCAAACACAATAGAATTGATCACAGGTTTTAAATGTGTACTTGGCGAGTGTTTTAAAAGTCTTTCCCAAGAACGTAAATATGTAAGACACCTCGAACAGAATTACTTATCTGTATAAAATTTGAATTCCGCTTGAAAAACAGATTCAACAGCAGATTATAGCAACATTTCTAGACTATACTGACTTTTGAATAATACATATTTAATTTCACTAGTATAACATATTTTCTGAATAGTTTATGTCCATTACCTACATTATACAAAAGCACAGGGTTTACGTTGGTAATGTATCACCCCATACCAAAAAAAGGTACAAAAAGTCATAACTTTTTTGTACCTTTTTAGTGCTTTTTTTGTACTTTTTAAAAAAGTTACAAAAAAGTTATGACTTTTTTGTACCTTATTCAAAACTTGTAATTTACTAGTATAACTTTTTTGTACCTTTTTGGACTTTGAAATTATCAGGTATACCTTTTTTGTACCTTTCTGGACTTTGAAATTATTAGGTATACCTTTTTTGTACCTTTTCTGGACTTTGAAATTATCAGGTATACCTTTTTTGTACCTTTTCTGGACTTTGAAATTATTAGGTATAACTTTTTTGTACCTTTTCTGGACTTAGAATTTTCTCGGGACTTTGACATTCTTAGGTATACCTTTTTTATACCTTTTCTGGACTTTGAAATTATTAGGTATACCTTTTTTGTACCTTTTCTGGACTTAGAATTTTTTCTGGACTCTGATATTATTAGGTATACCTTTTTTATACCTTTTCTGGACTTTGAAATTATCAGGTATACCTTTTTTGTACCTTTTCTGGACTTATAAAAATATTGAACACCTCTTAAAAGACTGGTCTTCAAAAATACTGACTTTGATTATTTTATGTTTAATGTTTTTGTACCATTATTTTTATTATCAATGTCAGAAAAAAAAATTATGCAATGACATTTAAATAAAAACTCAACCATCAATTTACTAAATTTATCAGTTTCCAAAATGAGTGTCCTGTGGAGTTTCATCAATAAAATTGAAAACTCGCATCCATGGCCACTTTGGTCTTTGGTAAAAGGGAGGTAACTCTTCCATAGTCTACAAATAACTTCCCTTCCACCATTGATAGGCAATAACCTTAGCATCTTTTCAAACTCTGTTACCCAAAGTAGCACTTTCTAAATTTGACCCCTACCAAAACCAGGGGTAGATTTTTCAGATGTTTTCTCAAAACAATTAAGAGAAAGTGTTCACAGTATGCTGCTGATGAAATATCATCACTGTATGTCTTCTGGTAATGAAGTAATAGCCATTTAAACGTTTGAAGATAAATGACCCCTGTGACCCTGAAGTAGGTCAAGGTCATTCATATTTTTGAACCTGATGAACCATGACCTTAACATTCGATGTGTGAAATATCAAGGCTCTAGGCTTTACAGAACTGGAGCAGAAGTTTGTCAAAGTTTGCCACCCAAAACAGCACTTTTCAACTTTGACCCCTACAGAAAACTGGAAGTTGACATTTTAGAGAAAAATGTTTCCTGATAAATGTTGTTTAAGTATTATTCCACATAATTAACATATCCAAAAATTAATTCTTAATACAGCTGTTAATGAGATATGGCATTTAGGGTTAAAACCAGAAAAGGTGTCATGGTGGCCATTTTGTTTTTTTGATGAATTCAGGACCGTATCATCAGCTGACGGGGGCAACTTCAAGATAATATTTTGATATCAAGTTAACAAAATGGAAGCTTTAAGAACAAGTATTATGAAAAAAGAACAAGTATTATGAAACATTATCAAAATGCAAAATGTCAGCCTATAGCATATATTGGGGAATTTTCAAAATGGCCTTCTTCCTTAACGAGAAATGCTACTGAAAAAACAGAAGGTATCAATATCGTCGGAATGACATGCTGCTTTAATCTGTAAAAGGATTTTTTCAACAATGGCAAAAAATGAAAAATTCTAAAAATAGATTAACTTTGACCTCTGGTGAGCTTTTTTACTGGACATGTTTTGTAATAACTTGTAAAAGTTTTCCCCTGATGTATTTTACAGTAATATACCTTTTGAAAAAGCTGCAAGTTTAACAGTTTTTTAGTTATAACCACTTACACATTTTGAGGTATGACATCATGGCAGCCATATTGAATTCCAGACCAACACAAAATTAACACCCTTTATATAATTAGTCGGGAATTTTTAAGGATTTCTTCGATAAATTTGATCTAAATGGTGGAATTTGAGGAGAAGTTTAAAATGTGAGACTTTTTTTAACAGGAAGATCTATAGAATATATAGGGACATTTTCAAAATGGCGTTCAACCTTTATTGTAGTGCTTAAAAAATGAAGACATCTCTTTTATCGGGATGATATTGTCCATTGTCCTAAAGAATAATTTTTAAGGAAAAAAAGAAAACTAAATTCCCCCCCCCCCTCCCCCAATTTTTTAAATTTTTGCCCCAACAGCAAGCTTTATTATTTGAAATAATTTGTATTCACATGACATGAATAGGAAGAAATTGGATATTATCTTAGTTTATCTACAAAAAAATATTATTACACAAACTCTGTACAATCAATATTTTTTGAGATATGGCTGTTTTGAGGTTTTTTGCAAATTTTTTTACTTCTATTAGAATATGAGAAATGGCAAAAGATGTTGCATATTTTGCATGAATAGTACTCAATAACCTGTATAAGGTCAATTTACGGGTATAAACTACTTCCATAGTCTTCAAATAATCAGAACCAAAATTAACAGTGATTACAATTACCTGTATATAACAAGGTACCAGCCTTACCTGTATAAACTACTCCCACAGTCCTGTGATTAACAGAACCTGGGCCAGTTAACAATTAATAATTGGATAATTACCTGTACCTAACGGGTAGACTCAAGTTTACCTGTGTGAACTACCTCCAAAACAGAACCCATGGCCAGTTCACAATGATAATTGGATTATAACAGGTAAATAGCAGGTAGATCCTAACCTGTAGATATAACACAGGTGTACTGGACATTGTAGGGACAAACCCCATTCAGCAATAAATTGATAATTACTCCCATTGAATTTATTTGTCTACATGGACATGGAGAAAAGCTGACCAGGTGTATGCATTTTGAATAAACAAATAAAAAAACTTCTAGCTGTTTTTAACAACTGTTGTGGAACTTTTCTTTGGAAAAGACTGATATTGGCTTGTAAATGCTGCAATTAAGGCTGTATAATTAATGTAATTGTGTATATATGTGTGGCATTGACAATAAATTATTTGAAATTAAATTAAATTTAATTTAACAAAAAAAAATCACCACCAGTATATCCATAAAGGCCTAAGTATAGATTTCAATTATCTTTTTTCTCTATTGAAAAAAAAGTAAATCATATCATATCATTTTAATTATTAATCATGATTATTAATGATAGAATTCTAGGCCTGCATAATAATATCATTTAATTTTCATTACAAGTATATTTACACATCGAGCTGAAGACATATTTTTGAGAAATGTAAAATCAGATATCTTGTAAAAACGCAAACAATTTAGTCTATGCATACGTAATGAAAAAATCGGTAATATTTAGGACGAAACAAAACACATGTACACTGCAACCTGTGCTATCCAGGCACTAGCTAGGCCTAAAAGTTTATTGAAAATTTTCCGGAAAGATCGTAAGCAACTTATCGTCCCGTAAAATCGTGAATTACGCCGAGTGGCTTCGTGGTGTATGACTTCGTTGTAGGTGATGAATTATCGTCAGCGACTAGCCAACAATAAGGTAGCAATATATAATATATGTTGGTGTTCTTCTGATTTGATGTGATAGCAAATCATTTTGATTTTGAAGTCGATGTGTACATGTGGTGGGATGTTTTCACCGAGTCCGCAATCGAACCCGGAAGTGTATTGAAGATTAGAGAAAAAAAATGTCGAGTCGCTACGTACGACACGATGTGCCTTTCTTGTTATATTTCTTTTCTGAAAATAATCACAATAATGATGTCATTCACTGATTCGATTCAATTAAAGACAAATGAAAACTAAATAACTAAGGGAGTTTTCGCTCGTCACCCTCCGTAAACCATATTTTTTCCCATGATGCAATAACCCCAAAATTTACTGACCAATCACAACGTAGCGGGAAATTTATTCCTAATTTGATTCAACTTTGACCCACGACCTACGATTGCGAATGTAAACAAACGGGCGTCGGTCTCAAACCGATTCAATATTACCGGAAAACAGTTGTATTATCAAGTTACGCTGGAAATTAACGGTCCCCAGCAACTGAGAACAACACACGTAGATGGTGAAGGCAACACAGAATGTTTTCTACACAAACAGCGACGAATAGATTCTTCCCGAACTTGCGGCACACCTCGGCGTGGCGGCCATTACCAACGTAAGTTCATCGATATAAGTTGTGAAAATTTCGTCAATATTTAAATTGTTTTGCTGGATACTTCAAGAACCCAATTCATCATGTTCATAAGTGAATATTCTTCATCTTTTCCAGCGCAACGATCACAATTAACAGCTGCATAAACACATGGCCACGACTTCCTCACAACGACTTGACTTGATTTTTTTTTAATTGTAATGTAAGTTTTTCAATGTATTTGACTACATAAATACTGCTA
Source organism: Mimachlamys varia (assembly GCA_947623455.1). Classification (NCBI taxonomy): domain Eukaryota; kingdom Metazoa; phylum Mollusca; class Bivalvia; order Pectinida; family Pectinidae; genus Mimachlamys; species Mimachlamys varia. The sequence goes on from OX392535.1 coordinate 11,109,386, forward strand.
AATTGTCTAACGGTAACTATTATGCATTCGTTTGAAGATTCGCTGTGATATGATAACAATTAAAGGTTTTAAATGCTTGCATTGTTTATTCAAATCTGCTTTACGTGTTTTAAATTGTCGAAACTTTTTAAGAAATATAGTCAAACTAAATAATTAATTGTTTGGGGTTTAATACACAGTTGCTGAGATTAGGCAGTTTTGAAATTGATTTTAACTATATACGAACACTTATTAATTATATAATTATACCATATACATGAACCATAGGTATATATGTGCATCTATCACAAAGTCAATGTGTTAAATAATGTTTTGCTATTGAAATTCTTCAAATTTAAAAATTAATTATTTTTTAGGTTTTATTTTTTTTTTCTAAAATGTTTCCATCTTAACATTAATTCGCTATGTTTCAGCAATTTTGTTTTCTTTTATACACCTTTCAAACAACCAACATTTTTTAACATTTCAGGTTCAATATCATATTACATTGCAAATATTCTCAAATTTTCTTCTCATTTTGTTCCAATATTATTAATTAGGAACTTAAATATGAAAAGCCTAAATAGAAGCACGAATTTAGATCGAAATCCATGATTAAAGTTAATAGATATGTTTTTATGTTCAAGTTGGCTGATGCCAAGACCAGAGGATCCTCGGGCCAATATCATCTGACACATACCATCCAGAACAGACACTTACAGATCTAGACAGTACTCCTTCCTACCCAGAACCATCATCACATGGAATGGAATAGCAACAGAGACTTGATCCAAACCAACAATCGAGAGTGTCCAGTCCACATTTCAACCTAGCATATTTGACTTTCTTCAACTTCAATACATTTTCAGTGTGTGAAAGTAATTCTTAATGTTTCATAGACAATATCAATATTTCAAATTGCATAGACCAAACAAAATTTCCGTGGAAATCAGTGTCAACAGACCTCTGAAACAGAGTGATCATGATCTCCCCTCCTTCGACATTCATGATCATGAGCAATTAAATTCCTTAAGACATAAAGTCTACCATACAAGCATTTTGCATAGACCGACAGGTTTTCCTGTAGCCTCGGTCTATCAGTCTTTCGTTACTTTCGCACACTGCATTTTGTAGATACATCACCTGTTGTTTTTACCTTTTATCCTTTTAACTTTAAATACAGAACTTTTTAGCTTGTGGTTCACCATGCGTTTCATAATGAACACTCTCCAAAATCCAATGAAAATTAGAACTTTTTAAAACCCATGGGTGCAGGGCCAGGGTCCAAGGAATTGGGATTTCCTTAAGCAGTGTAGTGCCATATTTTTCTAGAAAGAAGATTAGTGTGTAGTGAGTATAATGGTGTTAGAAGATTGTAAAATTTACAAATGTATGTGTTTTATATGATTTAAGATTGTACTTATAATATTAATGTATATTTACTACCTTCCTGGCATCGGTCTGTTGTAGATGTTTCCATCTCTGGACCACATTTAGGGCCTCATATTGGAGATACTGGTACCCTATAGTACCGTATTCACTGTAACTAGCGCCCCTCCCCCATTCTACCAAGGTATACAAATTATACAAGTGCCCTTTTAATCGCAATGCAACTAAAGGATTCCATTTAACGGTGCGGTAAAACCTTGCTGTGTGCATGTTTACAAGATAAAACCCCACAAATATTGGTTATTTGTGTACAAATTATCCAAAATTGATGACAATAATGTCTCACATCATGAGTACTATCCATTCTGGTCATAATACATTGTACTTATTTACCTTATAAAAAAGACATTTTATGCCCCCGCCATGTCCGTCCTGTCGCGTCCCATCCCATGGTAATGTAACCAGCTAATTTAAATAACTACTTATGCATTCTCATCAGACTTTGCATACATAATAAGTATGATGTCTTGTTGTGCACCTTGCTCTTTTTTTTCTCGGATCAAGCGTCCTAGAGGGCCGCCACCGCTTCTGATTGGCTGAAAACATATCCTGTAATAACTTTTCTTCTACTAAACCAATCATGATGAAACTTAGTGGGATGGATGATAACATGAAGGTGTTCATTATAAACAAAAATCTGTGGCATTACGATTCAAGATGGCTGCCAACTAGAGGCTTCTGATTTATCGAAATTTAAATATTGTCCGATTTGATTGAAATTTAGTATGTATATGTAATCTGACGATACGAAGGCAGTGACAGTATTCTTTTTATGAAAAACAAAATGGGAGACATTTTATGGTCTCTGATTGGTCAAAATCCAAATATCCAAGTTTCATGAAATTTTGCAAACTTATTTCATATGGATTTCATATTTATGTCTCATAGATATTTCTAGTTCTTGCAGGTCCTACTTTTGTTATCCTATTAAGCGCCCCCTTTGGGACTAAATTTTAGGTGCCTAGTGGGCACTTATTAAGACAAATACAGTAATCACTCTATTCACCTGTCCAATAATAGCTCATACATGTAGCTGATACCTTATTTATTGACCAATTTACTTGAAACTTGATCAAGATGTTAAGTTTACATAAATACTTTCTGAGGTCAAAGGTCAAGGTCACATGGTTCAAAGGTCACGGTCAAATTTTGTACTTTGTCACTGATGAATTTTTTGTTGTGACATACAGTAATGAAGCAAAGTTTGTTGAAATTAAACAATGAGTCAGCTGACAATAAGTCAAAGTCACTGAGTTAAAGATAAAATCACCAGGCCAAGGTCAAATTTTGTTCCTTTTCACTGATGAACATTTTAATATAACATTATGAAGCAAAGTTGGTCAGAATTAAACAAGAATTCAATAGGCCAAAACTCATGGTTACCAGGTAAAAGGTCAACTCATGGGCAAATTTTGTAACTTTCCACTGATGAACTTTTTATTTTGACATTATGAAGCAAAGTTGGTTTTAATTAAATAAAGACTCAACAAATAAAAACCATCTTTTACTGATGAACAGGTCCGTATGACATCATGAAGCATGGTTGGTCAGAAACTAACAAGGAGTTAATTGACTAAAGATCGATCTTGTTTGGTTTGACCATTGGGTCTAAAGCTCAAGATTTGATGATCACAGGAAAGAAATAGCACATGACAGGGCCCTTGCTGGCCTGTCATTGTTATAGTTTGATGTGTATGTAGTGAATATGATAAAGTGTTAGAAGATTATTATTATATTTGTCAAATTTGTGTGTATTTGTATGATGTAAGATGGGTTTTTTATTATCAAATTTATGTATATCATATGATGTATGTGTTGTGGGAATCTTAAGAAGATTATATTTATTACAATTTCATTTTAATGACAGTTCCTCAATAATGACATATTTGAAATAGTAGCTATACAAAAATAATTGCATACAGTTACTAGCTTAAAGGAATATTTCTACATATAATTTCTCCACATAATATCACTCCTGTTAATATCACATTCCTCTTTAAATCATGTTTTTCCCAAGCACCAATTTTCTCTCTATATAATTTATGTAATTTTATCTGGTTAATATCATGTATTTTGAGGTGAATTCCTCTTAATATCATCTTTTTTTTAACCAATAACATATAATATTCAGAAAATGATTCCATTTCTTTTGATTTCAGATACAACTTGTACAAAATGTTGCATAGAAAATACAAAATAACCCCAAAAATGATTTTTATTTGAAATAATGTTATCTATATATTGAAGCATCTTCATATGTACATTGAATATCTTACTTTTAGGTATGGAGGTTGGAAATTAAATGCACTAGATTTAGTGGGAAAAAAACATAGTTTTCTTAATGTCACATTCCTGTTAATATCATGTTTTTGTCTGAAAAATGCAACTTAATATAAAGAGGAGTGAACTGTAATAGGATAATATCAATGTTAAAGTAACCACAATGGATTATTTTTTAAATTTGATGTTCTGAAAAATACAGATTTTTTTTCTTCTAAATTGATACCTTTTTTGTACCTTTTTTGTAACTTTTTAATACCTTTTTTGTACCTTTTTAATACCTTTTTTGTACCTTTTTAATAACTTTTTTGTACCTTTTTTGTAACTTTTTAATACCTTTTTTATACCTTTTTTGTACCTTTTTAATACCTTTGAAAAGGTATACCTTTTTAAAAGGTATAAAAAAGGTACAAAAAAGTTATACCTTTTAAAAGGTATAACTTTTTTGTACCTTTTGTACAAAAAAGGTACAAAAAAGTTATACCTTTTAAAAAGGTATAACTTTTTTGTACCTTTTTTATTCCTTTTAAAAAGGTATATGTACAAAAGGTACAAAAAAGTTATACCTTTTAAAAAGGTATAACTTTTTTGTACCTTTTTTATACCTTTTAAAAAGGTATAACTTTTTTGTACCTTTTTAATACCTTTGAAAAGGTATACCTTTTAAAAAGGTATAACTTTTTTGTACCTTTTTTATACCTTTTTTGTACCTTTTTAATACCTTTGAAAAAGGTATAACTTTTTTGTACCTTTTTAATACCTTTGAAAAAGTATACCTTTTAAAAAGGTATAACTTTTTTGTACCTTTTTTATACCTTTTTTGTACCTTTTTCTTTGACAATAAAGTGATAATTTAACTGAACAAATGTGTTGAGTATAACTTTTTTGTACCTTTTTTGTAACTTTTTAGTGCTAGATTGAAACCTCTTTTCTGATGGGGTTCCAATCTAGCATAAAAAAGTTATGACTTTTTTGTACCTATAAAAATGTAACTTTTTTGTACCTTTTTTCGGTATGGGACATTCTAACTTATAACTCTATGGCTCTTTCTCAAAAGTTTTTTGAAAGGAAAGTACTAGCTAGCTATTACGGTGTATCAAATTCTGTTTCAATTGTAACATTTTACCAGTTATTGATATCTTTGAGTTAAATTTGCAACGGTTCTAAACTAGGACATGTGAGAATCAGATATTACACAACAAGCTGAAAAAAATTTACCATTCAAAACAAGAAAATATAAAAATGCAGTTATGACAAATAAATCTTGCTTTCTTAGCAAAAAAGTGTGGTTTTTAATTAAAATTATTGGTTTACTGCCAAAATGAGGAGAAGAAAGATGTATTCAAAGTGAATCCCAACAGCCTTGACTGAAAAACTAATGAGAGGTGTGCGATCAATTTATGGCCTTAAATGCTACCAGGAGATGTAAAATCAGGAAAGTTTATGTTCGCCAGGCTACTAAACAGTATTCACTGTTTAGGCTTGTGTTAGAAATGAGCAGATGGACATTAAGCACAGGCATGTAGGATTGAATTATGATGTGTTGAAAAAATATTTTGAGTGTCCTTGACCGCCATAAAACTTGTCACAGGCACAAAATGAACAGAATGGTTGATAGGCCTCCAAGGAGCTCTATTGGATTTTTAGAGTTCATGTGATCCTGTAGCAATGATGAACGGCTGTAGATATAATCATGTTATATAAATACTTCCTGTCTTTTTCATGCATGTCCTTCTTGGACAAATTCTCCATCAGTCAGGAAATCAGAATGATAATTAAGACTGTGCCAAGTTTCACCTGATAGACTAGCTTACGATAGCCTCAATTGAAATTGATTTTTCCCCTTTTTATACAAATTAACTTTCTACCCACCTCTCTTTTGTTCTGACCCAATAATTGTTACCACAAGATCATTTAGAAAATAAGTGATGACCTAGCTGGTGTCAAACGGTATTAAATGGCAAACCATTGAATTTTCTTTTTATTACATTTCGAAAGAGGACTAAGATACTTTCATTATTTTTTTCTTGGTCTACTTGCCTACTGCAAAGGAGCTAAGTCTACTGTAATCCGTCGAAATCACAACCGATCGGGTCCACTACACAGCTGATTGGGATAAGCTGATCGGAAAAGTTGAACCATTCTCATCTTTCAATTCATTTCATATTTAATCCTGCAGCAGTTCCTATCAATATGTACTATTGATGCCATTTCGTCAAGACCATCTTTCCCCAAGAGAAAAGTTCTAGCAGACGACAACAATGGCGAGCCTCCAAGATCCGATCAAGGGGAACAACTCATACAAAAGTTTCGGTGTTACGTGAAAAAAATGACCCAGTTGAAAACTAACCACCGTTGAAAGCTACGGCGGGTCACTTTTTCATGGGACGAATTACGGAAAAATCGAATGGGGTCATTTTTCTACAGATGGCCGTGTACGATTTCTACTGTTAAATAACAACCCCGGGTAACTTTTGCAACGTAGAATAATGACCCGGGTGGTATTTTATTGTGGGGTCACTTTTCACGTTACACTGAAAAAGCCTTATATTTTCACGGCAAAATCTTATATTTTCACTACTCATCACTGCAGTGAAAATATAAGTTTTATCAGTTTGATAATTTTCTATATTTCACTGGCAAAAATGTAATAAATCCTTCTAGCCTTAACCAGGCACTTCAAATGGACAGACTAATTGGTATAATGATCAAAGCATGAGGAGACGGTAGACATGGGATCAATAGTTCATTGATGCCTGAAACCAGTTTCACATGAAAATTTATACTCTAAAACAAACATTCCTGAGTGATTTCTTTTTGATAAACCCCATGTACCTGGTATATTCACTTGCCTCGGGAACCGACTGATGGTGTTCCTCGGGACCGACTCACCGACTCGGTCCCAAGGAACACCATCAGTCGGTTCCCGAGGAACACATCAGTCGGGTCCCGGACTTGGTAGAAACACTGCTACCATTTCCGCTAATAAAAACACCTACACAACAAACTGGATTTGGAATTATCCTTCAAACAAACCATTAAACTTTACAACTGGTGCTGCCATTTCAGCGCTCACAACTAGCAAATACAATTTCTAGCACTGCCTGACCATGTACTCGTTTACAGCTGAGTAGACTGTAACAAGCAGAGTAAAGAATCTTGTTCAAGGATACAACACAGGTGCCGTGGTCGGACTCAAACTCGCAACCCTTCGATCATGAGCCTATAGCTGCTAGCTACCAGAGTAGACCACTGTGCCTCATAAAACTGTACACAGAAATGGATCGCCAGCTAACTACATACTGTGACAAACAGTCAGCTATTAATACTTACTGTATGGCTAGCTATTAATACTTACTGTATACAGCATGTATAGCTTACTGTATGGCTAGCTATTAATACTTACTGTATACAGCATGTATAGCTTACTGTATGGCTAGCTATTAGTTCTTACTGTATACAGCATGTATAGCTTACTGTATGGCTAGCTGCACAGGTGCCGTGGTCGGACTCAAACTCGCAACCCTTCGATCATGAGCCTATAGCTGCTAGCTACCAGAGTAGACCACTGTGCCTCATAAAACTGTACACAGAAATGGATCGCCAGCTAACTACATACTGTGACAAACAGTCAGCTATTAATACTTACTGTATGGCTAGCTATTAATACTTACTGTATACAGCATGTATAGCTTACTGTATGGCTAGCTATTAATACTTACTGTATACAGCATGTATAGCTTACTGTATGGCTAGCTATTAGTTCTTACTGTATACAGCATGTATAGCTTACTGTATGGCTAGCTATTAATACTTACTGTATACAGCATGTATAGCTTACTGTATGGCTAGCTAATAGTTCTTACTGTATACAGCATGTATAGCTTACTGTATGGCTAGCTATTAATACTTACTGTATACAGCATGTATAGCTTACTGTATGGCTAGCTATTAATACTTACTGTATACCGCAATGTATTATAGCTAGCTATTAATACTTACTGTATACAGCATGTATAGCTTACTGTATGGCTAGCTATTAATACTTACTGTATACAGCAATGTATTATAGCTAGCTATTAGTTCTTACTGTATACAGCAATGTATAGCTTACTGTATGGCTAGCTATTTATACTAACTGTATACAGCAATGTATTATAGCTAGCTATTAGTTCTTACTGTATACAGCATGTATAGCTTACTGTATGGCTAGCTATTAATACTTACTGTATACAGCAATGTATAGCTTACTGTATGGCTAGCTATTAATACTTACTGTATACAGCATGTATAGCTTACTGTATGGCTAGCTATTTATACTAACTGTATACAGCAATGTATTATAGCTAGCTATTAGTTCTTACTGTATACAGCAATGTATAGCTTACTGTATGGCTAGCTATTAATACGTACTGTATACAGCAATGTATAACAGCTAGCTATTAATACTTACTGTATACAGCATGTATAGCTTACTGTATGGCTAGCTATTAATACGTACTGTATACAGCAATGTATAACAGCTAGCTATTTATACTTACTGTATACAGCAATTTATTATTGCTAGCTATTAATACTTACTGTATACAGCAATGTATTATTGCTAGCTATTTACACTTACTGTATACAGCAATGTATAGTTGAGCTACTTAATGTATATATAGCAGTGTATTATAAGCTAGCTAATTACTGTATGTATATACAGAGATGTCAAATGAACTTTAAATCTCTCTAGTGGTTACATTCTCCCCTCTCCTTACAACACCGTAAGCAGCGCTCCCTATGGTTGTTGTTGATCTATTTAACTGTGTACATGTATATGTACTTTACTCTGATGTGTTGTCTGGGTTTTTGCTTAAAATAACACATGTTCTTTTTTAAAACTAGAATAATTAAGGAAGTTAAAATGCCATTTTTGGTAGAATACTTATTGTTGCAGACAGCTATATACGACGAGACAATGCTGGACAGTGCATGTTTGTTTGACTTCAGACATTCAGGTTCAGAACCTCTAGCCATATTTGTATCATCTGCTATGAGCAGGTACCGGATAGTTATTTTCTATTTAAAAAAATACATGTAGCTTTTAAAGAATAAGTATTTATTGGTTAAATTGACTATACACAATATCATTGCTTCATGTTGAATTAAAATAATGAATTGATTCTTCAATATTTGAAGATTTATGTAATTATGTATTTGTACCTGTATAATTTATTAACAAAAGAATTTATAAACGGTAAGTAGATTAAAGATTTTCAACATGCACACTATTCTGGAGCCCTTCTGAGATAGGTTTGACCTGCCATACATGGGTTAGCTGAGCTATTAAGAATCCAGATCCCAGTAAGAAGATTAAGACAGGATTTATGGTACAAAGCATTCACTTGGAGCTTTGACAATTGCATAAGGCAATTTTGAATGGTACATAGATATATGGATTTATAATAACATGACCATGAGATTATTAAGCTTGGCAAAGCGATTATGAGAAACACAACTTTTAGATCATTTAAAAAACAGGTTACCAATAAGCTGTGAAGAAACAGAATTACTCTAAATATTCTATATTGTTCTGATTAAAATATACACATATATACTGGGTACATGGGGGGGGGGGGGGGGGGGGGGGGGGAATATGAAACCTCTCTTGTAGATTCAACAGTATAAATTTTGTTCCTGTCTATAATTTTGATTGTTTTAGTAAAACAAAAATTTTAAAATTATAAATGCAAAAGATGAGAAATTATAGGGATGAAAGGCAAACTGTCAGAATGTCATCAATGGATTTCAATAAAGAATGATTCTATTAACATAGCTATATATACTTTTAGAACATGTTTGTCATCAATTTTACGAATGTAATGGCACAGGACTACTTTTGATATTTGGTAAATATTGATTTATGTTTTACATTGTGTGTCATCTGGATATTTAAAATATCAATATTAGAAATGGAAATTGCGTAGCGATGTCATTCTGGAGAAATCACCACCTCATAGCGGCACGCATCAAGTCAGGCTAAGTTTAATTCTACAAACGTCATAAAAATATGCAGCACAGAAATGAAAGATTTGCTTCCATCATTAAATGAGCAACAAAGATAGGGGATGTGCATTTGATCCAAGTGTCAGGGTTTATTGCTTTCCTGATGACAGAACAGGGGAAGGCTTGGTCGGAAATTTACTATACCGTACAGCAACGGTCGTTCAGGATGCAAAACGTGATGACAAAAGTATGTAACGGCATGTTGATACCGGGGGATTCCTGAGGCATGGATACCAGGCTCTCTTCCATTACTACTTTTCTCTTGTACGTTACAAACCCACAAAACTAGTTCATTTGGACGGTTTTATCACCTAGACTCGCATAGTAGCAAATGCATCTGCATCTACGATATAACCTTCACATTGGTGTTGCATGTTTCCATTCCTTACCTCAGCCTTAGACCATTATGTAATGCTGATTTGCATATTGGTAAATCATGAGAGTTTTAACTGAAGCTATTGTACCAGGCGTACAATAGAACTTATAAAGGGCAATTTAAATCTGTAAATATAAAATGTCACGGTTCACTAGTTCTGGCTCAATAAACTGCTGTTCATGTATAGATTTATATGTAGGGTCGGCAACAGTGACAAACAAAGTCAATTGAGTGTTTGATACAGGCTAAGTGACCAAACACTAGGACAGAACTTGTCTTATATCTTACCTGTACCCTATAGGGCAATACCTGTTTTTGCCTGGTAATTATTATAACATAGGCTTTGTTTTAAGGGTACTACCTGGGATCATCTGGACTGGAACGAGAAGCTGACAACCCCTTAGACTGGTCTCAGCCTCTAGAACATTGAATTATTTAAAAAAATAAAATTCAAATTATTTTTAATTTCTCAATCTAAGGGGAGATAATTAATAGTAAAATGCAGCTAAGGAATTCTTCATAAAAGACATTGGGTTGGTATCCAGTCAATGACCAGAGAACTAGACTTTTTTAAGTTGGCAGGTTCAAATCATGTAGCAGCTGGCTGAAAGTTTTCTGCATTAGCATTAATATTTAACCCAGATGATTTAAAATTCAAATTTCAAAGGTGATGGTGATATACCTATGAGGTCTCCTGATACATTTGCTTTTCAATTTGATACAGAGATGTACCAATACAGACCTTTCCAATAATAATATGTTCAAAATCCCTATAGATTCTTGTAAAACAAGAGGTTTTATTATATATAGATACATAAGTGAGACTTTTGATTTAAACATATTTTATTTGCCTTTAACAAACAAATGACAAGACAAAAAGGATCGGGCACAAGTTCTTATAACTTATTAAGCCCTCTCCTAACATAATTTACAATATACATCAGTTATAGCTGCTAATATACATTTCTAATGATTTTTGTATGTACATTAAAACCTCACTCTCTCAAACTCGTGGGGACCCAATCAATAGCTCGAGGAATAAACGGCACCCAAGCAATCCGAGGCTAGTTGAATATTGTATGAACTCGATTGGGACCAAACGAACTGTTCAACAAATGAGGGGCACTCGAGCCAACCGGGTTTGAGCAAGTGGGGTTCCACTGTATATTTACAGTATATATTTAAATCAATTAGAGTTAATACAATAGTTTGTTGACAGTTGTTTCCCACTACCTAGTTTCAAGAGCAGTTACCTGGTATTTTACCAACATATATTAAATTTTCGAACATAATTGTAATAGTATATTCATGATTAAAAACGGTTTGTGTCTTTGATGTTTCTACATCGGGGGATAGTGAAATCTTCCTTATTACGGGTAGCATATGCAGATGTTTCAGAACGTACGTTTGGTAAGAGTTTAGACAAGTAATTTGGTGCCATATCATTCTTTATTTTGAAAAGGGTGGATAATTTATTTTGTTTTCGACGTTCAGATAGGAGTTCCCATCCAGTCTCGAAGTAAATTGACTCTCTTGATGCATATAACGGTAAGCCAGTTACTATTCGACCTGCTCGTAGCTGAACTTTCTCAAGTTTTTCTGAATCCTGATGGGAACACCCATCCCAGACTATCGAGGCATATTCTAACAGAGGTCGGATATATGTTTTGTACATAATTGATAAAGAATATCTGGAAACTACATACTTGAGTTTTTTTAACAATGATAGTTTGTTATAAGCCGACTTGGTGATACAATCGGTATGGTATGACCAGCTGCCATCGCCAGAGAAATTGAGACCTAAATGCTTATGGTGTTGGACAAAAGGCAAAGTAATATTTTGAAACTCAATATCAGGTAAAATATTATTACGTTTCTTAGAGAAAAAGATAGCATTTGTTTTTCCTGCATTAAACATCATTAACCATTTCTTTGACCAATTATCCAGAACAGACAAGTCATGATTTATAACAGTCTCAATTTCACCAGTGGTTTCAGATGATTTACTCAGTGATGTATCATCGGCAAATAGTCTACTTATACTTATCATATTTTCAGCAACATCATTCACATATATCAAGAATAAAAGAGGGCCCAGGACAGATCCTTGGGGCACACCTGCCGTTAACATTAATGGACTTGATTCGCTGGATCTGTGAACAACCTTCTGTTTCCTGTTTGACAAATAGCTTTTTAACCAATTTAAAATATTACCCTTTATACCATATTTTTCTAGTTTGTACAATAATCCCCGGTGCCAAACCCTGTCGAATGCTTTTGATAGATCACAAAATACAATACAACTGTTTTGTTGGCTGTCCAAAGCTGAGACAATACTATGATATATTTCTACTAATTGGAATATAGTTGAATGGCCTGGCAAGAAACCTGATTGATATTTGTAGAATAAGTTGTTGGTATGCAAATAGTTATAAATATTCTTGAAAACTAAACGTTCAAACACCTTGCTAACACAACTAAGTAGAGATATTGGTCTATAATTTGATACCAAGCTAGGATTATCTTTTTTAAATAAAGGCACAACATTTGCTAATTTCCAAGTGCTTGGGAAGCTGTTTTCAGAAATAGATCTGTTAAAGAGAATACACAAAGGTTTGCTAACAGAAGAAGCTGTATATTTTAACATTCTATTGCTGATTAAATCTGGGCCAACAGCTTTATTTATGTCAAGGGTTTTTAAAATGTCTTCAACTTCAGACTGATCAATATGGATGTCTGTTAGTGAGAATGGTAATTGTGGAGGAGGATGTAATATGGTGTCTGGTTCTTCTAAAGTAGATACTGAAACAAAGAATCTATTTAATGCATTTACCTTGTCAGAATCAGAATATGAGGTTAATGTACTGCCATCAATATTTGTGGATTGTAATGGAGGAATATCTGATGACTTTTGATAGGTATTAATTAAGCTACCAGTATGCTGTGGGCAAAACCTTGAATGACATAAAACTCATCATATCATTTCATATTCAGCAATGTCTATAAACATTACAAGAAACAGAAAATGTATCATAACGGATGGCGCAATTAAAAACAAATTTTCCTGTTCTCATTAAACTCCTACCCAACTTTTTCCCATTTGTAGGTCTCGCAATAGTAATAAAAGATATCCCCGTGTCAAATGGGAAATAAAATTGAACAGCAATAATAATAAATTCCTTTTGAATGGCTTTTTTTCTGAGTCGCCTTCGACTGAAAGAGATTGTGAGAGATAGTATCTGCACTAATGTCTGAAGTGCTTCAATCAAATCTGTTCTTTTTTACACACAACTGCCAAGTCTGTGACTGGAGGATGATCAATGTTAAGTAGTCAACAATAAGACTTGTATCTTGAACCACTATGACAATGATCTGTAGCTTGTGCGCTTGACAATGAGTTCCATCACCAGTATAATCAATCGTATGTTAACATTTCTGATGCATGTAAAGCAATATCCAAACATGTACTGGGTGCTATGGAAGAATTAATAATTAAACTTCAGGTGTGAATAGCACGGAATGTCAGCACAATTGGTTGAGTGTCTGTCTTGAGTTCGGAAGGTTCCGCGTCCGGACCCCAGTCTGGCTGGGCATTTTTCTTCTCCTGTTACAGGTGAATCAGATGTAACAGCAATTAGGCCTAACTGATTCAGCCTAATCACCACAGGACTACATAATACTACTTTTAATATGTATTATACATCCAGCAAAATTAAACAAATATGTGAATCTGAAGTTCAGCTTTTATATTACTGGGTCACATATTGGACAAGGCTTCATTGTGTGCATGTGGTACACACAGTTTTACAATAAAATGTTAATGTTTACAAGGTCAAGTGTTCACAGAAAAAGAGGAGCAGATATCATAATTTAATTGTAGGCTATGGATGATCTGGTTTGTATTGTAGGAATACCTGGCAGACAACACGGAGAACACAGCCATATGTGTGTCCATTCCGAACATTACATCACACAACAATCTCCACTCTGATTTCCTTTGATCTTAGACTGTGTTACGGAACTTGATCATCCTTAATTATTAAGTGCACACCCATTGAATGAAGGTTGAACACTGATCTGGTTATAGTTGTTTTTATGGATATATTTGATTGTAGTTACGGTACTCAGTATCAGTTATGTATTAAATATGAAAAGAACTGAATTCAAATAAATATCGTTAAATATGATTATGAAATACTTGTAAGCAGTGGACTTCAACAATTGGTGCAGCTCACCCAATGGAACTTTATATATCTATTGAATAAATTGAGATCAGAAATAAATATATTACTACAGTGATTCAGTACGCACTTGGCACATATTGGCATAGTTTATAGAATTACTATTTTTGTTAAACTTTTTTCCCGTTCATTATAAAGGCTTCTTCTTTCAGTCTTGGCAAAAATAAATTATACAAAGTTCCCAGGTAATTTTACATTCAGATCAAATATCATCAGGTTTCATATATTTGTACGAAATCAGTCCAAACCTTTTCACCTAACATTAAACCTACACATAGTTATCGTAACCAACCTGGCTTGGCATGTATACTTATTCTATTTGTCCAGGTATGAGTACATATATTTAGCATGTACACAGTATGCTCCTTTGTTGATAGCAATTGCAATTTAAAAATATCACCACTTTAGAAGAATATGTATAGCTGCTCCTGTTTTATTCATAAGTGTCAGTGTTGGGCAATAACTTTTGTTTGTGTTAGTCACATACAAGCGTACCTGTTTTCGACAGTCAAGACCATTCCTGTTTGAGACGGTCAAGAGTGTACCTGTTTGTGACAGTTAAGAGCGTACCTGTTTGTGACCGTCAAGAGTGTACCTGTTTGTGACCGTCAAGAGCATACCTGTTTGTGATAGTTAAGAGCGTACCTGTTTGTGACAGTTAAGAGCGTACCTGTTTGTGACCGTCAAGAGTGTACCTGCTTGTGATAGTCAAGAGTGTACCTGTTTGTGACAGTTAAGGGTGTACCTGTTTGTGACAGTCAAGAGTGTACCTGTTTGTGACAATCAAGAGTGTACCTGTTTGTGACAGTCAAGAGTGTACCTGTTTGTGACAGTCAAGAGTGTACCTGTTTGTGACAGTCAAGAGTGTACCTGTTTGTGATAGTTAAGAGTGTACCTGTTTGTGACAGTCAAGAGTGTACCTGTTTGTGACAGTCAAGAGTGTACCTGTTTGTGACAGTCAAGAGTGTACCTGTTTGTGACAGTCAAGAGTGTACCTGTTTGTGACAGTCAAGAGTGTACCTGTTTGTGACAGTCAAGAGTGTACCTGTTTGTGACAGTCAAGAGTTTACCTGTTTGTGACAGTCAAGAATGTACCTGTTTGTGACAGTCAAGAGTGTACCTGTTTGTGACAGTCAAGAATGTACCTGTTTGTGATAGTCAAGAGTGTACCTATTTGTGACAGTCAAGGGTGTACCTGTTTGTGACAGTCAAGAGTGTACCTGTTTGTGACAGTCAAGAATGTACCTGTTTGTGACAGTCAAGAGTGTACCTGTTTGTGACAGTCAAGAATGTACCTGTTTGTGACAGTCAAGAGTGTACCTGTTTGTGACAGTCAAGAGTGTACCTGTTTGTGACAGTCAAGAGTGTACCTGTTTGTGACAGTCAAGAGTGTACCTGTTTGTGACAGTCAAGAGCGTACCTGTTTGTGACTGTCAAGAGTGTACCTGTTTGTGACCGCCAAGAGCATACCTGTTTGTGATAGTTAAGAGCGTACCTGTTTGTGACAGTTAAGAGCGTACCTGTTTGTGACCGTCAAGAGTGTACCTGTTTGTGATAGTCAAGAGTGTATCTGTTTGTGACAGTTAAGGGTGTACCTGTTTGTGACAGTCAAGAGTGTACCTGTTTGTGACAATCAAGAGTGTACCTGTTTGTGACAGTCAAGAGTGTACCTGTTTGTGACAGTCAAGAGTGTACCTGTTTGTGACAGTTAAGAGCATACCTGTTTTTGACCGTCAAGAGTGTACCTGTTTGTGATAGTCAAGAGCATACCTGTTTGTGACAGTCAAGAGTGTACCTGTTTGTGACATTCAAGAGTGTACCTGTTTGTGACAGTCAAGAATGTACCTGTTTATGACAGTCAAGAGTGTACCTGTTTGTGACAGTCAAGAATGTACCTGTTTTTGACAGTCAAGAGCATACCTGTTTGTGACAGTCAAGAGTGTACCTGTTTTTGACAGTCAAGAATGTACCTGTTTGTGACAGTCAAGAGTGTACCTGTTTGTGACAGTCAAGAATGTACCTGTTTTTGACAGTCAAGAGTGTACCTGTTTGTGACAGTCAAGAGTGTACCTATTTGTGACAGTCAAGGGTGTACCTGTTTGTGACAGTCAAGAGTGTACCTGTTTGTGACAGTCAAGAGTGTACCTGTTTGTGACAGTCAAGAGTGTACCTGTTTGTGACAGTCAAGAGCATACCTGTTTGTGACAGTCAAGAGTGTACCTGTTTGTGATAGTCAAGAGTGTACCTGTTTGCGACAGTCAAGAGTGTATCTGTTTGTGACAGTCAAGAATGTACCTGTTTGTGACAGTAAAGAGTGTACCTGTTTGTGACAGTCAAGGGTGTACCTGTTTGTGACAGTCAAGAGTGTACCTGTTTGCGACAGTCAAGAGTGTACCTGTTTGTGACAGTCAAGAGTGTACCTGTTTGTGACATTCAAGAGCATACCTGTTTGTGACATTTAAGAGCATACCTATTTGTGACAGTCAAGAGTGTACCTGTTTGTGACATTCAAGAGCATACCTGTTTGTGACAGTTAAGGGTGTACCTGTTTGTGATAGTTAAGAGTGTACCTGTTTGTGACAGTTAAGGGTGTACCTGTTTGTGATAGTTAAGAGTGTACCTGTTTGTGACAGTCAAGAGTGTACCTGTTTGTGACATTCAAGAGCATACCTGTTTGTGACATTCAAGAGCATACCTATTTGTGACAGTCAAGAGTGTACCTGTTTGTGATAGTTAAGAGTGTACCTGTTTGTGACAGTCAAGAGTGTACCTAGTTGTGACAGTCAAGAGTTTACCTGTTTGTGACAGTCAAGAGTGTATCTGTTTGTGACAGTCAATAGTGTACCTGTTTGTGACAGTCAAGAGTGTACCTGTTTGTGACAGTCAAGAGTGTACCTGTTTGTGACAGTTAAGAGCGTACCTGTTTGTGACAGTTAAGAGCGTACCTGTTTGTGACCGTCAAGAGTGTACCTGCTTGTGATAGTCAAGAGTGTACCTGTTTGTGACAGTTAAGAGTGTACCTGTTTGTGACAGTCAAGAGTGTACCTGTTTGTGACAATCAAGAGTGTACCTGTTTGTGACAGTCAAGAGTGTACCTGTTTGTGACAGTAAAGAGTGTACCTGTTTGTGACAGTTAAGAGCATACCTGTTTGTGACCGTCAAGAGTGTACCTGCTTGTGATAGTCAAGAGTGTACCTGTTTGTGACAGTCAAGAGTGTACCTGTTTGTGACAGTCAAGAGCATACCTGTTTGTGACAATCGAGAGTATACCTGTTTGTGACAGTCAAGAGTGTACCTGTTTGCGACAGTCAAGAGTGTATCTGTTTATGACAGTCAAGAGTGTACCTGTTTGTGACAGTCAAGAGTTTACCTGTTTGTGACAGTCAAGAATGTACCTGTTTGTGACAGTCAAGAGTGTACCTGTTTGTGACAGTCAAGAATGTACCTGTTTGTGATAGTCAAGAGTGTACCTATTTGTGACAGTCAAGGGTGTACCTGTTTGTGACAGTCAAGAGTGTACCTGTTTGTGACAGTCAAGAATGTACCTGTTTGTGACAGTCAAGAGTGTACCTGTTTGTGACAGTCAAGAATGTACCTGTTTGTGACAGTCAAGAGTGTACCTGTTTGTGACAGTCAAGAGTGTACCTGTTTGTGACAGTCAAGAGTGTACCTGTTTGTGACAGTCAAGAGTGTACCTGTTTGTGACAGTCAAGAGCGTACCTGTTTGTGACCGTCAAGAGTGTACCTGTTTGTGACCGCCAAGAGCATACCTGTTTGTGATAGTTAAGAGCGTACCTGTTTGTGACAGTTAAGAGCGTACCTGTTTGTGACCGTCAAGAGTGTACCTGTTTGTGATAGTCAAGAGTGTACCTGTTTGTGACAGTTAAGGGTGTACCTGTTTGTGACAGTCAAGAGTGTACCTGTTTGTGACAATCAAGAGTGTACCTGTTTGTGACAGTCAAGAGTGTACCTGTTTGTGACAGTCAAGAGTGTACCTGTTTGTGACAGTTAAGAGCATACCTGTTTTTGACCGTCAAGAGTGTACCTGTTTGTGATAGTCAAGAGCATACCTGTTTGTGACAGTCAAGAGTGTACCTGTTTGTGACATTCAAGAGTGTACCTGTTTGTGACAGTCAAGAATGTACCTGTTTATGACAGTCAAGAGTGTACCTGTTTGTGACAGTCAAGAATGTACCTGTTTTTGACAGTCAAGAGCATACCTGTTTGTGACAGTCAAGAGTGTACCTGTTTTTGACAGTCAAGAATGTACCTGTTTGTGACAGTCAAGAGTGTACCTGTTTGTGACAGTCAAGAATGTACCTGTTTTTGACAGTCAAGAGTGTACCTGTTTGTGACAGTCAAGATTGTACCTATTTGTGACAGTCAAGGGTGTACCTGTTTGTGACAGTCAAGAGTGTACCTGTTTGTGACAGTCAAGAGTGTACCTGTTTGTGACAGTCAAGAGTGTACCTGTTTGTGACAGTCAAGAGCATACCTGTTTGTGACAGTCAAGAGTGTACCTGTTTGTGATAGTCAAGAGTGTACCTGTTTGCGACAGTCAAGAGTGTATCTGTTTGTGACAGTCAAGAATGTACCTGTTTGTGACAGTAAAGAGTGTACCTGTTTGTGACAGTCAAGGGTGTACCTGTTTGTGACAGTCAAGAGTGTACCTGTTTGTGACAGTCAAGAGTGTACCTGTTTGTGACAGTCAAGAGTGTACCTGTTTGTGACATTCAAGAGCATACCTGTTTGTGACATTTAAGAGCATACCTATTTGTGACAGTCAAGAGTGTACCTGTTTGTGACATTCAAGAGCATACCTGTTTGTGACAGTTAAGGGTGTACCTGTTTGTGATAGTTAAGAGTGTACCTGTTTGTGACAGTTAAGGGTGTACCTGTTTGTGATAGTTAAGAGTGTACCTGTTTGTGACAGTCAAGAGTGTACCTGTTTGTGACATTCAAGAGCATACCTGTTTGTGACATTCAAGAGCATACCTATTTGTGACAGTCAAGAGTGTACCTGTTTGTGATAGTTAAGAGTGTACCTGTTTGTGACAGTCAAGAGTGTACCTGTTTGTGACAGTCAAGAGTTTACCTGTTTGTGACAGTCAAGAGTGTATCTGTTTGTGACAGTCAAGAGTGTACCTGTTTGTGACAGTCAAGAGTGTACCTGTTTGTGACAGTCAAGAGTGTACCTGTTTGTGACAGTTAAGAGCGTACCTGTTTGTGACCGTCAAGAGTGTACCTGTTTGTGACCGTCAAGAGCATACCTGTTTGTGATAGTTAAGAGCGTACCTGTTTGTGACAGTTAAGAGCGTACCTGTTTGTGACCGTCAAGAGTGTACCTGCTTGTGATAGTCAAGAGTGTACCTGTTTGTGACAGTTAAGAGTGTACCTGTTTGTGACAGTCAAGAGTGTACCTGTTTGTGACAATCAAGAGTGTACCTGTTTGTGACAGTCAAGAGTGTACCTGTTTGTGACAGTAAAGAGTGTACCTGTTTGTGACAGTTAAGAGCATACCTGTTTGTGACCGTCAAGAGTGTACCTGCTTGTGATAGTCAAGAGTGTACCTGTTTGTGACAGTCAAGAGTGTACCTGTTTGTGACAGTCAAGAGCATACCTGTTTGTGACAATCGAGAGTATACCTGTTTGTGACAGTCAAGAGTGTACCTGTTTGCGACAGTCAAGAGTGTATCTGTTTATGACAGTCAAGAGTTTACCTGTTTGTGACAGTCAAGAGTGTATCTGTTTGTGACAGTCAAGAGTGTACCTGTTTGTGACAGTCAAGAGTGTACCTATTTGTAACAGTCAAGGGTGTACCTGTTTGTGACAGTCAAGAGCATACCTGTTTGTGACAGTCAAGAGCATACCTGTTTGTGATAGTCAAGGGTGTACCTGTTTGTGATAGTCAAGGGTGTACCTGTTTGGGACAGTCAAGAGTGTACCTGTTTTTGACAGTCAAGAGTGTACCTGTTTGTGACAGTCAAGGGTGTACCTGTTTGTGATAGTAAAGAGTTTACCTGTTTGTGACAGTCAAAAGTGTACCTGTTTGTGACAGTCAAGGGTGTACCTGTTTGTGATAGTCAAGAGTGTATCTGTTTGTGATAGTCAAAAGTGTACCTGTTTGTAACAGTCAAGGGTGTACCTGTTTGTAACAGTCAAGAGCATACCTGTTTGTGACAGTCAAGAGTTTACCTGTTGTGATAGTCAAGAGTTTACCTGTTTGTGATAGTCAAGGGTGTACCTGTTTGTGATAGTCAAGGGTGTACCTGTTTTGGACAGTCAAGAGTGTACCTGTTTTTGACAGTCAAGAGTGTACCTGTTTGTGACAGTCAAGAATGTACCTGTTTTTGACAGTTACGAGTGTACCTGTTTGTGACAGTCAAGAGTGTACCTGTTTGTGACAGTCAAGAGTGTATCTGTTTGTGATAGTCAAGAGTGTACCTGTTTGTGACAGTCAAGAGCATACCTGTTTGTGAAAGTCAAGAGTGTACCTGTTTGGGACAGTCAAGAGTGTACCTGTTTGTGACAGTCAAGAGTGTACCTGCTTGTAACAGTCAAGAGCATACCTGTTTGTGACAGTCAAGAGTTTACCTGTTTGTGACAGTCAAGGGTGTACCTGTTTGTGACAGTTAAGGGTGTACCTGTTTGTGACAGTCAAGAGTGTACCTGTTTGCGACAGTCAAGAGTGTACCTGTTTGTGACATTCAAGAGCATACCTATTTGTGACAGTCAAGATTGTACCTGTTTGTGATAGTTAAATGTGTACCTGTTTGTGACAGTCAAGAGTGTACCTGTTTGTGATAGCTAAGAGTGTACCTGTTTGTGATAGCTAAGAGTGTACCTGTTTGCGACAGTCAAGGGTGTACCTGTTTGTGACAGTTAAGAGTGTACCTGTTTGTGACAGTCAAGGGTGTACCTGTTTGTGACCGTCAAGATTGTACCTGTTTGTGACAGTCAAGAGTGTACCTGTTTGTGACAGTCAAGAGTGTACCTGTTTGTGACAGTCAAGAGTGTAGTTATTTGTGACAATCAAGAGCATACCTGTTTGTGACCGTCAAGAACGTACCTGTTTGTAACAGTCAAGAGTGTAACATTTTGTGATAGTCAAGAAGGAAAAGAGGGATGGGACAAATAAGCTATTACTAGAGTGATGAATCCGTTGCTCGATCTTCCAGAAAAGAAATAATTTAGAATGACTTAAACTACAAACACTGCTTTTTTTGAAATGTCAAATAGATTTTTGAATCAGATTATAAAATTCCCACTCCCTTATTTTGATTAATATCCGCAATTATTTATAGTATTAATGTACCATTACATTTAACATTTTTGACAAAATCCATAACTATGCTCATTCTTCATGTGAGAAGTTACCAAACCATATCTGAACTGACAGACTGATTACAATCTTTAAATATTGGATCTGTCATACATTATAATTTATAGCAAATGAAATCTTAGTCGAAGGATATTGCATGATCAGTTTAAAACTCATTTGATTTTGAATATTTTTTTTATCAAATACATATTATTTATTACAAGCAGGGACTGAAATTCTATTAAATATTTTGAATATTGACATGAAATAAGTTTGATGAGTGTTGAAATGAATCCCCAGGTTTGGTACCACTATGTATCAGGGATGACAAACGGTTTAATTCACATCCTGTTCTATCCTAGATAAAAGACACCCCCAATTCTCGACAATCACTGGGTTATGTATATAAGAATATGCCACGGATGTGCATGATATTATACATTAGTGCGTTTCTCGCAACATGTTTAAGAAAACTGGAGCCTAGCTATAGCTAGCACAGCAGTAATCCAAAGAAGTGCTTTATTCACTTCATCGGTTTAAGTTTTCTGTTGTTTCTATAAACCTGCCACACTGAGATTAAAGGTCGGGGTCAAATCTTGTGTTATTGTTTAGCTGTCCAAATGTGCACATGATCCATGGTTATTTCAAAGCTTATACATGTACCTGAGTGAGGTTTTGATCAAGGTACACAGGTGTACCCTTAATCCAAGTGATCAACAATCCAATCAAACTTGTACAGGTATGCTTTTAAAACCTAAACGTTTTCTGTTGTGCATAATTGCTATGTTTAAAATTAGCATAAACTGGAGATTTAAAGGGGACAATGTGTTTGAAGTTTCCCTTTACTTAACTTAACAGTTTTTAATTCAAAGTACAAAATTTGAATTTCATCGAATCAATGTCAATCAAATGTGACCAATATACATGTATATAGCAGAGATAATCTGGCGACTTTTTAACATTGGAGTAAGAACTTGTTTAATTTTGTTGGAGATATTTTGTCAAACTTGAATGTACACTTAAAAAAGGCAAATAACATCTTAAATGTAGAGCTCCTTTAGCATATATTCTCAATTGATCAGGGTTACTCAAGTGTCGAATGTGAATTAGGAACATGACAGAACCATGACATAACACAAAATAGGATGATGACTGCATACTCATTTTACAATTACAATGATGTTAAATCATAAAACATGTAAAACAATCTGTTAGAGAAATGTAAAGCTTTGAACTGTTCCAAGGGAGGATTCCAGATATCTGATTAGAAATGTAACGCTTTGAATTGTTCTTAGATGGAGGATTCAAGATATTTGATCAGAAATGTAAAGCTTTGAACTGTTAGGGGGAGGATTCCAGACCTTTGATCAGAAATGTAAAGCTTTGAACTGTTCTTAGGGGGAGGGGAGATTCCAGAACTTTGATCAGAAATGTAAAGCATTGAACTGTACTTAGGGGGGTGGGAGGGGGGTGGGGGGGGGGGGGGGGGGGAGGAGGAATCCAGACATTTGCTGCTGTAATTACATTGTAAGAAAATGAGTCAACAAGAAATCATTAGACAATTAAAGTATAATGCATTCAGATATAACAGCAACTTATCTATTTTCCTTTGTACAATAGTAATTACCAGATATTGTAAATCATCATTTATAACAAGTCTTAGAAAGTTACGATACACACGCATGTAAATGTGTATGTGCATATGCATATATTGAATTGGAGATAAATGTGAGTAAATTCAAGCCCAGAGCTCCTAAAAAATGGTCCCAAAAGGGATAACAAAACTAGGATCTGGACTAGGATTTGAGGGATTTTTTCTTGCAAACATGTGCCGTGATGTTTACCACACCGTTAGATAGAATCATTTAGTGGTGTCATGATTAAAATGGGCGCTTATATAATTTTAATACCTCCGTAGAAGGGGGGAGGGGTAATTATTTTGGCGAATAGGGTATATTATTTCTGTAAATCAATCTTTCTATATGATATCCAAATATATGTCAGTAAGAGTTTATCATTTCTATCAATCAGTCTATCTATAGTCACTTAAGCAGGTGTGAATTTTTAAATTCTGTGTCTAACACATTTGATCTTTTCATTATAAAACCACTCAAACAATGTTGCCTGTTTATGGTTGATGATTAGAAGGTATCAGGGTCACTGAGCACCACTATCAGGGGACCATCTACCATATCAGGTTACTACCACAAACTCAAGTATACATTTAATAAAGTTCACCCCATAAATCAAATACACTGATACTTTCAATACACAAATATAGTGAAGGATGGAATTTAAATTTCTTCCCATATAAACAACAAGGTTGATATACCCCTAATACATGTAGGTGTCTGTCATTGGAAAGATTCGTGATTGGGTAACAAATCAGTGAAAACCATCTGTTAGTATAAACATTTTTGTATGATGCTATGGTATTGCCTACCAAGGTAGGGTGTTTTTAAAACCAGGACCTTACATTAAATTTTCAATAAGTCTATGTGGATTTTTATTGGTCTTACTGACTAAACTTCACCATTGAAATACTATCTGAAAATAAAAGTTAATAAACACAGGTCACATAGCTAGGCTTTGTGTGAATGTGCTTGTAAATCTTTTGAAAGGGAGATAACCCAAGGCTTTTTTTGCTTGCTTTGCGCCACCAGTTTAAGTTCAGTGCAATACAATATTTAAAAAAGTATCGCTATTTTTTATTTTTTAAATATTAATTTTTAAGTACTAATTAAGTTCTTTTATATGGCATATTTCCAAGCTTCAGAAATTTCATTCAGTGCAAAGTTTTCATTTTATTTTATGTTGGATAATTATAAAGAATTTAATACTTTACCATAAAAGAGCAATGAGAATTTCCAAATATTGATGCATTATGTACACTTACCTTTTTTCTATCTCCAGGTCTGCATGCTCTGCAAACGTTGAGAATACTTACTTTATCTTAAAATTCCCAAAACACTTTTTTTTTGGCACTGAAATATATATCCAAACGATGGAATGATAGAAACCACACTAAGGATTTATTTGACAATTTTACCTTGTCTTTGATAAACCGATCGATCTCCTCGAGCGGTTTACCGTAGTAGTCTGTCCGGAATACGTCCGCCAGGTCCGGGGGAAGGAGCTCTCCCTCCTTTAGTTTCGGATCACATTCCTTCTTCGCTTCTTCTTCGTCGTCTTCGAATTTGAGCTCTCCGTCCACAAGGTGAGCTTCGGCGATACCCCCCGTTTTTTCTTCCTTCTTTCGCTTATCCTCCTCCTTTTGAAGTTGTTTACTCCACGATTCATCAGTGAACAACCGGAACTTAATCCTTGTGGATACGTCGTCGCTGACAGCAGACGACGGTCGCGAACAAGACACCACACTTTTCGCATCGTTCGCGTCCGCCCCCACTGTTGGAGCGACGCCATTATCGTAGGGACTAAGATGATTTTTATCATCATTTCCCTTCATTTCAGTCATTTATCCAACTTTAAGTGAACCCACAGTTCTCGGATGTCGCCAAATATAATCCGTTTGAACTTTTCGGAAGCACACACGACAAGCATTTAAGCTGGGTAGAGAAAAACGCGAGGTGCGGTCCCACCTCATACTCAAGTCATTGTGTGTCTCTTAGACAGCCACGGGGAATTCTGCAAAGAAAAAAGTAATTTTAAGACATGAGAAGTGGAAAAAAAAGTAATCGTTCAAAACTGAATATAATTTCCGGTCAGAAAAGTCAAATTTGTCCACCAGACACGCTGGAAGACAATGTGTTTTCAAAAATATTATCCATCATGTGCAAATGATGGTTTTATATCTGTAAATTCATCAGTCAAATATGACACCAATCTTTCAAACGAAATGAGGTTTTAGCTTGGTAGACACATTTCTCACAAGCAATTTTCCTTGCAGGATAAGCATGTGAATACAAGTAATCAAAACTACGTACAGGTAATTGATCTGTCAAAAATGTGCCTATTTGATATAAAACTGAACCTCGTAAACACGCTTTTGTCGTAAAGACTGCTAGTCATCCTGAAAGGGCAATATCGGAGCAGCTTCCAAACTGACATACAGAATTTACATCATTCGTATTAAACTAACACTTGTTGATCACATTCTTGGATATCGTAAATCAATTCAAGGAAGTCGACGAGGTAAAATGATTCAACAAATAAATTCATACTAGGTCGGTTTTGAGCCCGATATCGAACGTCTAGATCACGTTGCCCCCTCTTCTTAACCGTTGTATGTTTTTTCCTCTCCGTATCAATCAAAAAAATATAATTAAAATTTATCGTCACAGTATGGCGTTTCAAACACAGCTTTTTGAGACATGTAACTTTCCAAAATGTTCATATTTTACTTGTTAGACCATCAGCACTGACTAGTTTTCAGTAAAAAATATATAAGGAGATACGGACATATTCACCGAATATTACAATACATATTAATTGCTGTATATGAAACATAGAAAATTCCTATTTTATCCGAAGCGAATTTGGAACATTTCCAAATGCCTTTATATGTAATTTTTAACATTTTCTCAAATGAAACGACTATTTAAGTTGAGAAATAGGCATTTCGACCTGTTATGAAACATTTATGTGTAATTATTCACTACATGGTATTGAAATGTTGATAAAATGTTACAATACCAAACTCCTACAACTTCAGTACATTCATATCTCTATAATTAAAACTTAAACACGTCTGAGATCAGGTCAGGTTTGTTTTGCCATCCTAGATCAATCCAAACCTTTCTACGGAGTTCCATCGATACTCCCAACGAACCAACATTTTCCGAACACATCCAGAAAACGACAGATTCCAATCAGAAAATATAAAGATTTCTCAAAAGAAACACTCAAAATGTCTGTGACTATCCATCGAACAGTAAGTTTCCTATTTCACCACCTACCCGAACCAGCACTGAAAAGCACCATGTCGGTTTCCACTCGATACCTACTAGCAATATTGACTTAATCCCTTGTGCTTTCTTCTTAGGATCGTTAATTGGAATGTGACGTCACGTATAGTCCGACACTGGTTCTCGCTCTAAAGCAATCCCTAGAAACTGTTTCACTCCGGAGTTCCTTTTTTTCCTTTGTGAAAACCTCTCCACAACGACGTTAATGTAAATCAACAAACGTGAAGAAACTTCTCCGTACTTCACCGACAGTAATAGCTAGCCTGGCTTATCGTGACCGACCCAGCAACTGACAAACGAATTGTTCCTATTGTGTCAAAGCCGCTAGGTTTTGTCCGGTGTTTAATATATCAAGTTGTGTGTTTCACAATAAGCTGGCATTGAGACGTTTAATAGAGGGTTTAGGCTTGTCGAACCCCCAGTCCTAGCGTTGGACACGTCACGAGTGTATATAAAATGTGATGCTTCATCGAGCACGTCCCAAACCCGTTATTCTTTTATATCATACACATGCAATAATCATGTATTGCTTTTGGATACCAAAGATTTACTAAATACTGTTATGATCTGGTATTAAATGCTCGGCTAGATATGTACAGGTCAAAGCTAAGACGTATGGACTATATATAAATCGTGTATAATTATACCGTGTATATGTATGTATGGTTCTTAACAAATATTAAGAAGGTCATTTAACAGAACTCTATTTACTTGTCATATATGTAACCCAACAAATAAAGGCCCGAGAACCTGTAAAGATAGCGTGATAACTGTCACTGTTGTGACCCACCTAAATGTTCTCAATTAAGTTTGCAAGTCGTTTTTATGGACGTTTGTCATTCAACATTGGATTACCTGTACTAGAGTAAAGGGCTCAAGCTGTATTACACGCCTACAATTGTAATTACTATACCTACATTATTTCAACTTTTCGTATGGCAGGTCATTTTGTTTAAAACATTCTAACAACTATAAAAGTAAACAGAGTAAGAAAGAGTTGAGCTGTAATGTACGTGGTAAACAACCAGCTCCTATAGCGTTGTCTTTGGTGTTAATATGAAACCGCACTGGGGAATTCCCTGAATTGTTATCTGAAACATGTACAGTGTATTATAAAAAGTTTCTTGAATTAATATCGTCTACAAACAGGCGTATGCTAAGAAATATTGCTGCTTTCATTTATAAAGCGAATGAAATAAGAAATAATTGTTTGTTCAATTAAGAGTTACGTCCGCCCTGATGTCGGATAATTAGCACTGAAATTCATAATGTCACTGTTTTGCTGTATATATTTGTAAAATGTATTGCATTGTAGAATACACCATGTATATGCAATGTATTTATGGCACAAAGACATGTGTGTCTATTGCTGAATAAAGAATATATATAGAATATTATACTCGGTTTTATTTTACGCAGTTTTATAAAGCAACATACTGTGTTCTAATATAGACGTAATATACGTTATATGTAACCGAAAGGTTCGGTGTACAATATGGTATTTCTAGCGTTTTGTTTGCACCATCAGTTCAGAATCACTACCGAAGGACTTTCAAACCAAGAGGGAAACATAATTCACTCCTTTGGACTCGAAACAAACTCAAAATGTCTGTATTAGACTCAGCAACAAGTCTTGCTTTTTTTTCTACTCTATTTCTTTAAGCGCACAAAGAAGTAGCAGATCTTCCAAGAAGATCATGATGACAAACATAAATCCCTGGCCATAGTGACAAATGTGTAGTCATTTAGATAGTCGACAGCTATCATGTGAATTAGGATGTTCGCAGAAAGTTATTACGCAACCAAACCATATGACATGTTAACATCATATGATCAGAAGAATGGGTGCTACTATCAAGAAAGAAGAAGTTCTGGTTCGGAAAATCAAAATTGTTCTTCTACAGTTTACTATAGTAAGCGGTGTCCCATGGTCATATTGTATATGGACTTAGGAAATCAGTCCAAGTAGAAGAATCTGTAGCGTCTTTAATTTCAAGCTCAGGAGGATATACGATCATCTCTGTGAATAGATTTGTTTTGTTAATCTCATGTAAGCTCATCTTTGATTCATGTGAATGTGAAATTGAAGAACTTACCCAAGTTTTCCTACCAGTTCTTATAAAATCTGAAATAAGTTCAGCCAAATATATATAGACAAGGGCCAGATGGAAGGCTCATTTTGTTTCACAAGAACAACTTGTCTGGTGTCAGTTAGTGTCGACTAGGAACTATATCCTTTTCGTGATTTCACCCTCAGAATGTTTAATTTCGACCTTTGCTGTGCTTTTCATGTGCTTTTCGCTACTCCCCCCCCCCCCCCCCCCACAAAAAAGAACACCCCCTCCAATATACTTACTTTACAAGCAACTTTACACACTATATCTCGGTTGCCTTTCTAGAAGAAAACTATCATAACGAGAGAATGATGGCGTTCCTTCAGTTTTGCATGAAGTATAGTAGTGTAATGAACCGAGAAAACCCATATTTTGACCGAAGAAAAACGTGCAGAAGTTGGTTTCAAGATTGATCAGACGATCAAAGTTCACATTTGGTATTAAGTGTTTTGACAGATTCTAAAAGGCCTTTCGTTTGGCAGACTTGTGTTTTGTTTTCATTTCGGATTTTGGGCAGTTTTTATAATTGAATAATTTCACCTACTTTGATATTCTTGAACCGATTCGGAATGTTTCTGTTTTGCCCATTGTCTGAGTGTCCTCCAGACAGTATTTTTTAATAACGATACCTCAATGACATGGAAAACCTCAAAAAAAAGATCATCAAATGTAATGATAAATATTGGACGTTACAAAATAACAGGTTGGATTTTTTAACAGCAAGAATCCGTTTTTTTTTATCCTAACTTATTATTCATTTTGTATAAAAATTTATTCCACTAATCTTTCCCTTCTAGTATATTGATGATTGTCACCGAAATAGTTTGAAACAATTTTAATACTTTTTTTTAGCATATCACAACCAGACCTCAAATTCTTATTACCGTTAAAGTGTTTTTATACACAATTCCAATGTCCAAAGGTTTTTGCGCAGAAACATTTACATTTGTAAATTATTGAAATGTATGTTCTACACACATGCAATTCACACACTTGATGGAAAAGTCGGTTTTTGAAATGTGTGACTTCATTATAATTTCATTGTCAATGGATGGTAATAGAGGGATTAAATGGATGTCTAAGAATAAGAACAAGTCACTAACCAGCGAATACAGTAGTTTATCATTACCCGTTGGGCTGGACAATTGATAATCTAGCCTGTAATCCGGACCGACACGCCAGGGAACCATACAGTTAATTGCACTAGCATTGTACAGGTGGAAACAACATTTCCGTAAACCTATTTATAGGGCGTTACTAGTATGGCAGTAACTATATTTAAGAAAAGACAATTTAGCAACAAATATGGGAAAATGTCCTATATCTTAATAATGTAAAGATAGGTTCCCGACGTGTATAAGGCACAGTATCAAAAAACTGAAAGTGAAATAGTTCTGGTATATGTGGCACTAACACTGGGGCAGTGTTGTAAGTTATGATAACGTATGGAGCCTAAATCTCTTCGCTTATCTTTTAAGTAATATTGATATTACATGTGTATTATTTAATTATCTTTTATTCCTGTTATAGAAGTTAAGAAAATATATAAAAGTATTGACTGCCGTTATAATACGAAAGGGGTTACTTAATATAAATGTCATACAAAACAATACAACTATTATATCAAGATGACTAAAACCTGTTGTATACAGAGGATATAGGAGGAGTACCTAATACATATGAGCAAATATGCTAAGCGAGTCCAATAAAGTAAAATGAATTATGAGAACGAGTTAAGATTTTATTTATATTCTTTTCTAAATAAAATTCTGGACATTTAAACAATTAAGACAATCAAGAAAATAAGAAGTACAAAAACAGTCTTTTTTATTTGCCATAACTTTCTCATACCGATGATGTGTTGTCTATAGACAACAATAAGACTACGCCGATCGTATTAAACCTTCTGAACTTGAAATCAAGGAGGTTTCGGACTCTTTAGATCCGCTGCCGACCTTGATCTTTGCTTACAATATGACCAACACGGGCAGCTTACTACAAATCTGTAAGAGAACTTTCTCTTTCTTGATAGTAACATTCATGATTCTCCAACTTATGGTGTTCAAATGTAACATTTGATTCTTTTTCTTAATATCGAGATTTTCGATGTAGATTTCGGTTTCTGACAAACTTAAGGCACAGGGATGAGAAAGAAGCAAATTGATGAAGACTATGGACAAATTTGACGATGTCATGGCCTCAATGATAAATATTCTGTATCCTTGTAGGATAGGAGGGTGGGCGTTTTTGAATATGCTTATTAGTTAGTCATGATCATATGTTTGTAAATACTTCAATTCTCACTTTCAGGGTGTGACATTTACTTGGATGTGACATAGATTTACAGGGCGGGTGTCGTTAATGAAGCAGAAGACGCTTACCCAACCCGAACACATGGTCATATTTTTCCAATTTTCAATGCTTTTTGTGTAAATCTTTTCTTTGTTGATATTTTGTGCATTTGCAATAGTTCACTCGATTTTGAGATCGGTTTATGGTTTTGTTGACACTTTAATATTCTATGATTTGTTTTTTTAACGCGCTGCTACTGATTTTTTTTCTGCATAATTTTTCACCTTGTAACGTCATAACCGGCGACAATACATACGTGACACGCTTAAAATTTACACTCTTTATACAAACTACATGCGAAAGAGAAGGAGAGAAAATATAAAACAAAGGAATACATTTGTAACCACAGATTTAATGATTCATTCGAAATATGATTTTTCAGAAACCAGATTTTCCTGAATGCAAGAAGTAATGATTGGCCTATACATCCAGAAGATGCAGGCAATCCCCCAGTTCGATTAGATGTCAATTTTAAGTATCTCACAAAATTACACTTCAGCGCACTCAGAAACGTAACCGTTAAATCTGTCTGAACGAAGAAAATTTCATCAGCGAAATTACACAAAAAAAATCTGTTGAGTGTGTGGATTCTCCCTCGAATATGTCTCGATAAGAACGCTATATTTCATATTTTTATCGCTGAAAGGTATCGGTACATCACGAAATGTTTGGAAGTAATCAGAACACAAGACAACCTGAACCGAAGCTAAGATTTAACGGCTCCTATATTTAGATGACTACCATACACGCTGTTACTCTTATTTGTCATTCACCGAAACATATCATGTCATGTGTGCTGACCATTAACACATTTACAGACAGCAATGAGACTGAGTCCACTCCTTTCATATCTTCACATAAGTGTCCCCGGTGCCGGTCCAAAACGCATTAACATTTTTCAACATGTGCATTGTTATCACATGCCATTTACTCGAGATATAGTTCGCCTGCATTCGGAGCCGCTTAATTAACTGTGACTCATGCTATATTCTTCCATTATAAACGAAAGAGGTGCAGTTACTTTCAAGATATAAACTTATGTCAGTATCAATAGGCATTGGTAGGTACTTTTTATTTTCCTTCTTGGTTAGAGACAATATTTTCAACAAGTCTTCAATAACATTCATCTACAGTTCAAGGTCTACATGCTTATTCTGTGTATGCAACCTAATTAGGGGATTAAGGCAACTGCATGCATGTGTTCAACATTTGATTGTACTATTCGACAAATACAGCGTTGTAGGTAAAAATGTACTGCTTTAAAAAGAAATATTACCAGTATGCTGAACTAGAAATTCTCAAATAATGATTTAAATTTCAATATGGTCTGAAATATATAGTCATTTGTACTGGGCAGACAATCCAAGAGACCAGATATAGAAGAGCTGCTTTATTCAGATCTGAAATCGCTAACGGTTTATTACTGGACCAAATGACCAAATCGACAAAGTAGACATGCCCTTGGAGTCTGCGACAACATTGCATG
Organism: Mimachlamys varia; assembly: GCA_947623455.1. NCBI lineage: Eukaryota > Metazoa > Mollusca > Bivalvia > Pectinida > Pectinidae > Mimachlamys > Mimachlamys varia. The sequence continues at coordinate 11,141,957 of OX392535.1, forward strand.
TGTTTAATTACTATGGGATCTATATTGATATCGGAAAAATAATGATAATGATCCACGACCTCGTCAGGTTTACTAGGAGTCCTGTTTTGTTTGTCATGCTGTTCAAGACTATGGTAATGGGGAACAACTCACTAGTTCGTGCACTACATTTCTTCGATTTTTAACGTTACACAGGGCAACAAGGGTATATAATAGTATACAGTGTCATCCAGGTATATACTGTTCAAAGTTGATCGATCAGTCAACGCCAGCAATATCGGCTTGATTGTATTGGGTAAAATAAATAATATAAGCTAAACCAACAATGGGTACATGAGCATGTAAACCCGAACTATTATAGGTAGGTATTGATCACGTGTAGTTCAACACAGAGGATCAACTCACACGTCGGCTTCCGATTCAAAGAGTTTCCGGTACTGCTATTCCCTGTGCGATAATCAACACTCCACCGTCTGGTTGTCTCTCCGACACCGGGTACATACTTGTATGCACGGTGGAACTTGCCTTCTACTGAATGCGTTGACAAGGGCAACTTATTATTTTGAACGTCTTTCCACAGGAATTAAAATATCAAATAAACTCGCGTGTTTTATTATTCAGATAATCTGGCTCCCCACTGATAAAGAAACCGCTACTACGTACCGTCACTGCAAAATATACCATTGCACTTACAATTGAAAAAAAACCAACAACATTATTTATTTTATCACAGGCCATTTGCAGGCGCATTATCAGGTTGCAATAAAAACAATAATGCTGGAACACTATTGTGATGCCATGATATCAATGGCACATTATTGTACATGACGTCAGGCTGTTGTCTCAGTAGTGAAAAATGAGTCTTCAGTTATAGAAGAGAATTATTGAAAATATATCAGTAAGCATGTTTCTAGAGTTATAATATTAATATAACACTCGTATTATTGAATCTATTTAAATTGAAATTAATAAACAATTTCAATACTACATGTACATTTGTGTTAGATACTCTGTTTTACTGTATTAAAAACATTATATATAAACTATAAGGTGTCATCACTATGCAGCTAAACTAACACTGTAACTAATGTTTGGCATACATTTTTTAGATCTCACTTCGAGTTGAGTATTGGCACGTTGATGTCAAGGTACATGATTATCGACGTAAATACATCTTGCTTAACATACGTACTCCTTGTAGCGGGTGTAAACATAACATGATAACTAATCATTTCATTTTGGGGTAATTTCTCCTCCGAAATTTAAAAAAAACCCACTTTTTACAGGAAAAGTACCGACGCCAAAATAACAACTACACTAAACATAATGACATTTTGTTTTTGTACGGTAAAGTTCATAAAAAGACCTATGTGTAACCCAATAAATACCTTCAAGGTTTTCACTCACGTGTGAGTAAACACAAAGTAACAAATAGTATGTTTATTTGTATGTGTCCGGAGTAAGGAAACCTATAGTGGGTGAACATACTATTATTGTGTTAAAATTGTTGAAAGTAAAATGTAGTAATGGAATCAAAAAAGCCTGCCGCCTTTTATAACATGCGTTTAGGTTTAAATTAGTCATGTTCTGCGTTACAGATTAATTATTCAGATTATTCCACTGGAATAGACAGGGTAACAAACGACAGTTTTTAACATTGACGATAGTTATTGACCGTTGTATAATGCCCAACTTTAAAATAAACATGATCAAATCAAATGTTCCCTCTCCAAATCAATCTTTTAATTTCAAGCAGGTCAGTTGACTAATATTTCTCCGTTTCATTAAATCCTTCCTAATATTACGTAAAATTGTTAAATCATACTCGGAGGAGGTATTAGTGTTGTGTAGGATTAATCGTGGGAATTTAAAGTTCAGGACGGATTTATTACATAAACAAATATACCAACAATATCAGCGATGTATTAATCATCCGTTCGGTTGCATGATCAACAAAACCAGCCATTTGATTAAATCATAACACATATGTTTATGTCATGCAATATCGAGCAGCTTTATATTTAAACGAATTATTATTCAACAGTCTCTAATCATCGTCTGTTGCTGTTCGTTTAATCGTTTAATCAGAACATTACATAGTTTATTCTAGAACAAATACATTTTTGTACATTATTACATTTGTCAACAAAATCATAATCCGAGCTCAAAATCGATTAAACCAGAGACAAAATATGAACAAAGGAAAGATTCACATGGATACCACTGAAAAAATACAAGAGAATGAGACCAGTTGTTCCGTAAGAGTAGACGTCTTCTGCTTCACCTACGACACCAGCTTTGCAAATCTAGGTCACGTCCAAGTCAATGTCACGTTTTCAAAGTGAGAACGGAGGTTTTAAAGAAGATAGCACTATCACATTTTGTCTATTGTAAAGGTTGGACAGAAAAAAACCCATCACAGCGGAAGCAATAGTACATGTATAGCAAGAATAACTATCACAAGTTGGTTGTACAATTCGGCCTCTAAGTCATAACAAAACAATGCTGGATCAACCATACCACCAGCGCATAGCTAGATGTTATTGGATAACTTATGGGATTTCGTGGTGGGAGGACAGCACTAATGGCAAGACTATTGAAACAATGAAGTAACCCTGTCTCCAGGCGAATCAAGCTGGGTAATAACAAAATGGATTAGAGCTACCACAAAGACCTCCTCCGTGATTATCAACATGATTGATCTTGGGTGCTTAGATCAACAAGATAGGAGCAATGTCTGTGCATGCGACACATTGATACCTATAATGATATTGACCCAGGCCCAATACCGGCCCATGTCGGCTATACATTAGTTGTTTCTCCGATGGAAAGGTTTTTTACTCAGGGCAAGACAGACTATAGAGTACCCCGCCCTGGGCAGAAATGGTATCATTTAATAGGTGTATTGTCACAAATAATACGGTATTGTGTTTCAAATATCCATGTAAGGGACGAACGCGCTGTACAGAGGTCGGCTTTAATTGAACAATTAACGATACAATTCCCACCAATAACTTTAACGGCCATTACCGTACGAGTCTATATAAAAGTAACGATATCCATCCATGGATTACATCAATTGTCCCAACCATTACCAGACATCTGGACAGGTAGCGATATACTGCAGTAGAAACACTGTACATCTGATTTTGAAAAGAAACTATGTTAAAGAATCAAGAATTTGACATTGATGAACTTGAAATATAACTTTGAAGAAGAATAATGAACTTAAATATTAAGTTCACGCAGTGTCCGTAAACTGTTCCAAATCATACAATGTGCAAATACTACAAAGGCATTATTAGGTCGACGATTATCATGTAAATATATATATCTGCCAGAGTTTACAATGAAAGACAAGTGCTTCTTTGTAATGTATATTCTAATTAATATTTTGTAAATCAATACATTACACATATTACATATCATCAATTAGTTCCAACAACATGTACTTATTATTCTGTTAATAATACGTTTAAAATCAACTCGAATGAACAGTTCGAAGAAGCTTTTGTGGTAAAGCCTGTGAACCACAAGAAATCTTGCAAGGTGCGACAATCGACTAATATTATTTTCATGTTAAGTCAGGTACGCAATCTACTGTGCCATCAACAACCAAGAAACTAAAATTAACATGCCATATTGGCTTTACGCACATTTATTTTGTGTATTACTTCGTTTAGGATTGTCAAGACAAGTAAAAATGTAATTCAGAAACGAATTTGATGAATACTTTGATATACAAAATAATGAGCTTTTATGAAGCTCACAAGGTGTCCGAGAACTGTTTCAGATTGATCATACCATGTACAAAGACAAAAAAGACATAATTGGGTCAACTGTTAATATGATATCACATACGTCTATATATATCTATCTCAGCGGTGAGTGGTTTCAATGAAAGACACGTGCTTCTTCGAATTTAATAGCTAATTAATATTTTCATGCATCAATAGATTATTCATTCAACATCAATTGGTTCTATCAGCTTGTATTTATCTTTTTTTCTCACCTGAATGGAACCGTGCAGTGGATCTTGTCTAAAAAAAGGCAGAGAAAACCAGCAATGTAGGACAATCGACACCCAAAAACATTTTTATATGAGCATGCCGTAATAGTCAATACTTTACAGAAATAGTAAAAAATCATTCAGAATTTGATTTGATTTACGTCTTTATAAAAAAAACCCAATAAATTGGAGAATACCGAAGCGTTAACAAATCATTAACCGAACTCAAAATCGATTAAACCAGGGACAAACTATGAACAAAGGAAATCTTTACACGGAGATCCTCGTAAAAGCACAAGAGAATAAGACCAGGTGTTCCGGACGAGTAAGCGTCTTCTGCTTCATCGACGAAATCCGCCATGCAAATCTTTGTCACATCCAAGTTAACGTCAAATTGAGAAGCGAATCATTGTCAATCACAACAAGTGAACACACTAATAACCTATCTTTTAAAATAATTTTTACGGATTACACAAGGTACAAAGCCCGCAAAAACAATACTTTTTATTAGGCTAAATCTATACATTACATAACACAAATTTATGTCTCTATTAATTGGTAAGATGAAAGGCAGTTGAATTTTCAACTTTCATATATTCTGAAAAATACATCATAAAATAACATTAAATAATATGCAAGTACATGTATAATGTCCATAACTTTGGCAAAGAATACTAGAAAGGGAGGGATCCGGAAAATATCAGAAATGAGCCCAAAGTGGCGTGAGATTGTAAACAGTAGAAACAAAAAATAATCATAATTCTCCTTTAAATTTTTCAATGCATTCAACAGAACTATCAACTTTATATGTCCCGAATCAGAACCGACATTATTGTGAATACGAGATGATTGCACAAGACGTTAGATTGATGACGAGTGTTCTACAAAAAGATCAGTGTTGGAAACTTATGTGCACCGATTCTAGGACACGACCACATGTACTATATTTAAGTACCACCACAAAAAAAAACCAACAAACAAACACACGACATCTGACTAGATCACCTTATTAGGGCAGCCAAAACGCTTGAGTAAGCTACAGCAGTAAACGAAGCTAAAGATAAGGAAAGAAAAACATAGAGATTCCATTTACTGACTGCAAATCAATTTGTTCTCTTCCGCCAAACATAATAGCAAAAATATATATACGACAGTCAATGTGAAAGGACGAAACAAAATAAAAGTATATCAAGGTATACCAGGATGAAATAAAGAGATACCAAAACAATGGATAAACAACATGAGCTCCGGTTGAGTATTGGATTTTATATCAACCAAATAATATTGTTGAATATTACCAAAACATATTCGTATTGTTATTCTTGCCTATTACTGACGTCATCAGGTCGATAATTACAACCATGGCTACAATAACCAATATAGATATCGTTCAGTAGACATTTATTGTATGATCAATCACCTCGACTTTGGTGTTTTAATTAAATTTGTCATCGTCACCCTGCTCAGCAAGCATGTACGCCTACCGGTCACCTTAAAGAATAGATAGAATCACGAAGTGTGTTAAGATTTGTATTATACGTATGAATGATAAGCCAACTCGATTCAAAACCATTCAAAAGTTTATCTTGCTAAATCCCAAAATGCTGTTCCACATGGGCTGTAGGACGATGTATCATGTATACAGACAACAATACACCAATATCTTCAACCTAATCATGTCAATGGTTTTTGTTAATCTTCCACAATCTACATTTATCGTTTAAGTCTATAAAACGAAAATCAATTATGACATTTATTCTATGTATCACATGTATATATATGTATAACACAACTCGGATAATAAACATTATCGTGTTAGTTGATTATGTCGCTTCTGAAATAACCGTTACTTGTAATACCAGTGCATTTTAGCCACAGTTAATCTCATTTGAGTAGTGACACGTTACATAATATACACATTTTCGTTGTACGCGATTTGAAATTATACAGAACTGGTTTAATTTTACTTCTAAATTCATAAATTAAAGGGGTTATACGTACTTTGCCCTTTTGCTACTACATTAGTCTAGAAATTTTGGATTCCCACCTTTTGACTCCTAGCATCACTTAAGTCTTGTGAGGACGAAACAGTTGTATGGTGCAGTTTAATTCATTTTTTCGGCATATTGTATCTATTACTAAATTTAAAAGGTGCACACGTGTGTGTTTAACGTCATCTTTAATTTGCCTGTAGTACACATATACTAAAGAATACACGACACAATGTTAGTAGACTAACAGAAAGCTAAAATAATGCGATTAATGTGTATATGAGCAGCTCATAAGGATAAATGTTAAATTTGTCAAAATAAAAGAATATTTGCAATTATTTCTAATAAAGCAATACGACATTTAAAAAAACTACATGACATGACAAATTAATTGTTTAAAATGCATTACATTTCAAAGGAAAAACAAATCCTGATATGGCCTTTTCTTGAATCATTCCTGAATAAATGGCCAGGAGAAGCTACACATTTCTGACTATATGTCTACAACAGTGTACGATCAATATTAAATCGAATATACCTTGAGGATTTGCGAACATTCAGACGAGTTATGATGAACATAAGTGATTGATTATTTTGAGCAATGAATTATGCATGTTCATTGTTTCAGGTTGTAGGAGATAATGTAACTCTGGCACGTTCCTATAGGCTAGATCAATGAAATAGGCTAAAACGTCAAATTACACACGAATGAATAAAGCTTTCATTCGAAAGGGGGCATTGACTTCAAATATATAGTTTTTTTTTCTGTGTCAGAGTTTATTAAGCATAAAACCAAAATAATTTTAACTTTATTAAATATACTGGTTAAATGTAATTGCTCAAAATATCAATAAAACAATTAGTTATGTTTATTTGCTGTTTTTATTATAAATACAAATTATACTTTACATTTATAAACGTTTTACCCACACATGTGATTTGTTTTTCACTATCAACGAGAGCTGTATCGTTGGGGTGATTACAGATGATGTTTTCCGCTTGTTTGTGAATGCTTTTTGCCGAATTTTAGTAGATATTTTTACCGATTTTGTTTCAAATTTTTGACTGACACAAATTTTTTAAATCTTTCAAAACCAGCTCCATAATTTGAAATATGTTTCTACCCACAATGTTTCCAAAAAGGTATGATTTTTGCAACGACAAACCCATGGTTACTCACAATATACCCGCGCGGTAAGTATATTAAGTGTGTCGGCGCAAAGTCTTGTGCTGTCGAAATGTCTGTGCGCTCGCTGAGATCCAGCGTAATTCAGACATGAGTAACTTGCGACGTCACGTTCACATAAACACACACGTCTTGCTCTGACTCTGCGTCACACATATAACAACAGAATAGTTTCATTCTTTTATAGCAAAATCGTTGATTTCAAAGAAGCAAAGCTATCATGAAGTTAGTCTGCGAGACAGAACCATGAGATAGCATCGTCAGTAGTCTCCCATAGATCCGCCACGCTAATCAAAAGCGACGCAAGGTCTGGAAAATGTCCGTCGCTTTACAAATGACATCAGAGAGGCTCATCACTGATTATTGTAGGAAAGGAAATTGACTTTGTAAAAGACATATACTGTACCTCTGTGACCAGCATATCCTGAAGGAATGCGTTAATCACTAACAAACATATAAAGTATATAAAGTAAAAAAAGAAAGAAAACTAAATCCCCCAAAATAACCATATCATGTGTCGTCTCAATATATACATGTACCACACTACCGAATTTGCTTTGAGAAATATTTGGGAAAACTTAACATAACATGTTATGGAGCTCAGATTTGTTACTTTTAAGAAGAACGGAATGAATAGCTACACATACGAGCATAATAAATTATGATGTACGGCAATTTTACAATGCTTGCTATTACAATTTTAATTTTTGGAGTATTATTTTTATATTGATTAGTAATAAAACCTCCGTGCTATAACATACAAAATCTTAACAATAAAAGTATTCATTTTGACTATGATTCTAAAAGAATACTATGAAGTAGTAAACACTGTGCATGCTTTCCAAATCGAATGGCCATGTCCCCTTATTAAATATAATGCTTATATACAATTTGTTCTATTTATTGGTATTATAGCATACAGTGCCCCTATAAAATAATTCCAGTAAACTGACGATGGGAAGTCCAATAATAATGAACTTAACTTGTCATTTGATTCTGGTGAATGTATCCTGTAAATGTATTTTCGGTGTGACGATAAATAGTGCCATCAAGGTAGACACTGATACCCACTGTGAGACCCATAAGTAGACCAGAGACGCATTCATCCCAGACAGTCGGAGGATACACACTACTATTTCCAATCGATCTTACAGAGTTACGAGAGTTCGTCAACCAGATCAGTTTATTGTCCATACAGACGTCGCGTATACGACTGCAAGTACAGAACTCAACACTGACAAAGAAAAGTTTACCACGTTCAGTGTACAGAATGGATCTAAGAATAACTAAGCCCGAAAAAAGGATTGACAAAAAGAGCACAAGGGAATAGCACTTTTATAATTCAGAACATGATACAGTCGAGTCAAATAATGAATCCAACTGCACAATACAGCTGTTCCGTCCTTCTAGGACTCGTCTGTGCTGCGAAGAGAGGACCTAAAACGTGAAACCTAGGAGGCGACTGATGAAGAAATGCTGATAGAAAGCAATGTCAAAATCCTGATAGGGAGATGCACTAACCCTATAACTCAAAACGTTTCATTACTTTTTAATGTTGAATAATTTTAAATGAATATCATGTTCATTGTATATGTGTATATTCCGAGCTGTATTCCAATGGAGTACAGCGTGGCATGCAGGTTGCGACAAACCTCGGTGACTTTTAGTCCACCATCAGTGTTTATCACCTACGATCTCATAGGATTGTACAGAAACCACACAGAGAATAGCACATTTATAATTGAGATACAGTCGAGTCAAATAATGAATCAAACTGCACCATTCAGCCCTTTCATCCTTTTACCAATCGTGAGTGATGCTAAAAGAAGACACAAAACGTAAAAAAAATATAATTTGTACATATTTAGAGATATATCTGTGATGAAGGTCGATGTTGATTATCGAGATCGATGTGCCTCATTGCTTTTATTACTTGTCGCTTTGAAGACATCATTTTATGTGAGGTGAACACATTTATAGGGCGTTCGTTATCAAAGAAGCGAAATAGATTTAACTACTGAATGTTTAATTTCAACTTTTGTATAATCATTTGTTTGAAAGGGACACATAGATAACGTTGTTTCAGTAAAGTCGATGATAATTTTTGTTATTTAATTTGTTCAAGGGCGATATAACTTCACCATCATGTATGCTGAAACAGTGCTTGAATTATTGAAATGAGAATGAATGGAAATATTTCGCGTATACGATATAGAGGATCTTACACACGTGCCAATGAAATATGGAATTTATTAAACATAGAAAAGGTCTGTGACATATTGATTTATTTGACGAGTTTAATTCTATTTATCCCGTAAGTTATATTTATGAAAAAATACGCAAAAACTCTCAAATTAATTCTCTATAAGAAAGACAAATTTCTTCTGTGACAGTACAATTTTCACTACAGAGACAATCATATGACGTCATAAAGACGTCATTTGTTTATGACGTCACAATAGTGTTATTACATGTGTGTAATTCCATTTTTATTACATGGCCGTATGACATGACTGAATGGGTCAGTTATGTGATAAATATTTTTACATAAAACCTATACAATAATAAACCTTAATACAGATGTACTAGAAAAAAATCAGAGAATACCGAAGTGTCAACAAACCATAATTCAAACTCAAATTCGATTAAACTGTAGACAAAATATGCTTCACAAGCAGGGATCACACTGGAGCGAGATTTTGGTATTTTTACCCAAATTCTTCCTGAAAATCTCATTAAAATTTCAAAATAGTATTACTTTATATAGATAAATCTCATAGAAATTTTATTAATCTCCTAAAATCCCTTAAGTTCTCCCATAGGTTCTAAGAGCCAGAATTATCCCTGCACAAGATAAACATGGATGCCTGTCATGAAACAACAAAAGCTGGGTACTGCCTCAATAGTAAATAAGTTCTGGTATTGGTATTACACACCGAGTTGCTACATTTTCTATACACACTTTACATATCTCTTTTTTTCCCCAACTACGACTGTTATTATATCATAGTTTTAAAGATCGGAACATGATCAAATCAATGTATTCTATATGTATTCTCATTAGAATTTGAGAACTTAATGTTTACTTGGATGTGACAATGATTTACATGGCGGGTGTCGTCGATGAAGCAAAGGATGCTTACTCTTCCGGATCACCTGGTCTTTTTCTCTTGTGCTTTTACAAGGGTCTCGATGTTAATCTTTCCTTTGTTCATATTTTTCCCCTGGTTTAATCGATTTTGAGTTAACGCTTCGGTATTCTCTTATTTATTTTCTATAAACATTTACAAATTATGTTTGACAAAGATTTCAATCATATAGAACAGATGACAATTCTTAAAGAGCGAGTACCTATTCCTTGGTTTACTTTTATTGGTGACTCACCACAATTTGAAGACCTGTAACACGCACAAACATTTATCAAAATCATAATTTAAAATTGTTTAAAGGTATATTGTAACAAGGTCTTACACATCGTCTGTCTAATTTCATTTACAGACACGCATTATTTCATATGCAATATCAATTATCAAACGTTTTTGTTAAGATAAATAAACTCCATCGTTCAAGGTGAAAATATGCTGCGAAGCAAAGGTCAGAATTGTTGAAATTCGTGTTTCAATCAATGCGAGAATGTCGGCTCGAGTACTTCTACTTGAACTGGCTTCTAGGGTAAACAATCCATAATATGTAGCGTATCCAGCCGCGTGTCAAATAGTCCACAAGGTAAGGGCTGACTGCGGTTAAGTGGGCAATAATAATTACACACCACTACAAACGTGCCATTAGAAGTAAAAAAACAATATTTGTATGCCGCCTTATTGAAGAAAGCAAATTCTAGAACACCGCTTTCTCTTCAATCAAATCTTTAAGTAAAGCTATTTTGTAGATGCAGATCCAGGACATCATATTATGTCAGATGTATTCTACCTTCGCCATGCACTATTCCTTGGAACACGCTCACTTCCACCTACCGATACATTTCTGACTTACCCGTCTCTGTCATATATACCACCTATCAAAGATGCCGTTACACATACACACACATGCTGCACCTTTTAAATTTAGTAATATATAAAGTATGGCGTAAAAATGAATTAAACTGCATCATAAGCTGTTTCGTCCTTCTAGGGACCAAAAGATGGAAATCGAAATTTTCTAATGTAGAAGCTGAAGGGTCAGGTGAGTAAAACCCCTTCATAAACCTATCAAAGCTATGAAATGAGGCATCACAGGAAAGAGAAATATATTAACAATGGTCGCCAATTAACACAGTAGAATAAGGATCACCATTTCAAAAACAGAAAATCATGATTATTCATATCCAGTTTGTCTAAATGGTGTGCTAGACATCGTGAGTAATCATCATAACAGTAGTATACCTACACACTTCATTTTTTGTCTATTGAATACCTCGACACCGTACAAATCATCTCAAGTCAGGATAAAAACCAATCTCGATTTATAAAATATAACTTGTTAAAAAAAAAAACCAGTGAAATATAATTACATGTACCATTGCGTCTACCTACCCGAAAAAAAGAACGAAGTCTATACAAACACAAAATGAACTATATAGAATAACATGATTTAATCCCGAATCATTTGCTTAACTAGAAGAGCAGTTCCAAAAATGTATAACTGGCGCCCGTCGGGGCGTCTTCTGACAAACATGAAAAATATTTTTGATTGTTTATACGATACTTCCCATAGCAAAGATATATTATATCGCAATCGCAAAAGGAATCGTGCAGATGTATAAGGAACGGAGAGAAAAAAATCAGAGACTACCAAAGAGTGAACAAAACCATCCGAACTCAAAATCGATTAAACCAGAAACAAAATATCAAGCAAGGGAAAATGTACATGAAGACCCCTGAAAAATTACAAGAAAACAAGACCAGGTATTCAGGACCGGTTAGCGCCTTCTGCTTTATCGACGACATTCGCCATATAAATCTAGGATACATCAACGTAAATGTCACGTTATCAAAGTGAGAATTTATATGTCTTTTCCTAAAACATAACAAGGCATAAGAATGACCACAAACACCCAAATTCATATCACACAGGGATATCTCTTGACGCTACAAATCTCTAATTTCTGAAAAATCATTGAAAATCACACCATTTCTGTTTGAATTTGTGTAATTAATCTAAATACAACTGCAATACTCTATTTTGTTTAGACCAACCATGTCAACGTACTATTACGCAGCAAACAAATAAACATTAATCACGAGAAAGAAATGTACAGCCCGCAATCACTCTCCATATTATACACCCATTATCTAAATCAAAATCGAACGCTACCATTTCTAAATGACACCTTGGTGATACTAACTAAAAAAATAAACCACGAGATAATAGGAAAACAGAGGAAGATTCAATGATTTGATGGACAATTTGTCCGAAATCAATATTGACCGATATCAAGGTAGATACGACTGACGAGACGACACAGTGTTGTACATAATTACATCAAATAAATGCAATACAACGTTGCGGGTGGCAATAAAAAGAGAACTCATTTGTCCATTGATTCGTTCAGCCGATTGCTAAGCACCATTACTGGTGATCACACAGCTGGAATGCAAGGCAATCGTATGGGCACATAGACAGGAGGGACAAAGAACGTATATCATCCATGACTACAGTACATAACCACAAGGGATACATAAGATTTGGAAGCACTGAAATACCTATTAAACAGTAATTTATGTGAAAATATGTTGTAACAAGTGAAAGATTTGCTGTTTTTAGTCCAACAAGGGAAAGTGACGAGGTAAAACATGCAATTAATTAATATTTTTCATCTTCAAGAACTGGATATTTGGTAGGGAAAGTTAACCATGATCGCTGTTTCGTTACGTCAAAGTTCAAAGTTCAAAGAACATTCACGCTAGAAACGCCCTGACAATCTAAGATATCAACATTTTACATGTGAATTATGTATATATTACATTTGTACACATGGAACGATTACGACCCGAAAAATACATTTTAACTTTCGGATCAAAGACACTGAATGGATATGATATATAACGTTCCAATCTTTCATATTGTTGTCATGGAAGAAAGGAAATGTATTCAAAAACAGTATACTAATAAAGAAATTTGGGTAATAGGTATATGTTACGATAAAGTAGTTTTGTTAAGACTATAACACATTACAACACAATACATGTACCTTTAAAAGTAATAATCTTCCATCGACACTGTCGTACAACAGGCGGATTCAAACTACTCCTCCCAATTTCACAAATAGAAACATGATTTCGTCGATAGTAAGCTCCGAAAAGTCTGTCTGTTCGTGAGAATCCATTAAACACAAACATGGTTTCCAGGTGAGATGAAATCCGTCATACTTAATGCTTGCGTGATGAGCACTGAGCTATTGGTAGCGTATTGGAAGCAAATTGATGGAAGAATATAAATGGTACGTAAAACAAAATAAAAGATATCGATCTTAATGCTTAGATATCAGTCCTACATATTCATATCGGGAGCTCAAACAATGGCAGGTGACAAGTCTACAGGTATATATCTGCTAGCAGAAACCATCGATCACCAAGTTGAAATATACTGCTATTGCTACTCCACGCACTGGCGGTGAAGCTTACACACAAAATGTGCTTTCATAGTTTTCATAGGGTAAATTGTTGGCTTATGCAGCTTGGATGGTATACTTCCGTCTAGTAATCTCTACAGGATATTCCTGGAGAATGAATGGAAACAATGACGTAAATGCCGTCTTCAATTATCAAACTAGTTAAGTGCAAAGCTGGCCAAAGTGGAAGCCGACCTAGCAGCTTGTATAGGAAATGACGTTTATCTAGCAAATCTATACGCTTACAATGGGACAGTTTATCAATAAAACAATACATGTTGTGAAAGCTTAATACACTTGGTCATGGTTAACACTCGCAGGCATATATAGGTTCATACATTTCTACAAGTATGGATTTGAATTACCTTATGTTTTCAGCAACATTGTTATTTGGTTATATTCACACATTAATTATTGAAAAATCGCTCGGTTGTGGTGTGCCATAGTATTGACAAATTAAGCATGCATCGTTTACCGTTATCGTTTATAGCGATTCTACTCTTGGCTCGGTAACGCCGCATCCAGCACGCCAGTCACTGTATCGGAATGAAGAAGATTACCTGTGCTAGAAATGCAAAGTGCGCAAGAATTCCAAACCAAAATGTCAAATGCTAATCGGCAAGCTAGTAAATGTCTTTGAAAGTGTGCGGAATAAATATAAAATCATTGGATTTAACTGCGCCACAAAATCCGATATGCGCGCCTTTAATAGATAATAAAGCACAAAGCCCATAAAACATGATATCAAAATTTTAAAATAGGGATAAAGAAAAGCTAATTTGAATTTAACAAAAAGTTATAGCTTCTCTATGTCATAACTGTGTAATAAGGCTCGATCTTAGGAGTACATAACATCCCGATTGTGTCATCATAATAATAATGAAATGAGGTGAACATGGAGCGAGACGTATGGGGTTGTACTTAATTATTAGCATATAGAACACATATTAATGAAATGTCATGTTTCATCTTCACGCTCCACCTATTGATAACCATAGAGAATGACTTTCACCATAAAATATGGCTTAATCATTTCAATGTTTACATTTTCCCAGGCATGTGGGCGGTGGTGGGGCGTTGACGGCAGACTTTCCTTTAAAACATCGAGTGAAATACATGTAAAATTCTCTTTATAATCAAAACAAGAATTACGCGTAATAATATCTCTGGCATTCTCGCTCTGTCGATAACGTTCAAACGTTTTATAATTGTATGACAGGATACACACATTATGATGGCATAAGAACCCTGACCAAGTTTCAATCCAATAAGATATCAATAACACTATAAGAAATGGAGTTCTACACAAAATAGTAGAACACACAAGTAAATATCCTCTAAATTTCGGTTAGATGTTTAGTATGTGGTAACCATGCTAAGTTTCAATCAATCGGTATCAACAACACTAAAAAGTGGACTTAAATTCTCACATTTTGACAAAACCATAATCCAAACTCAACAGCGATCCTTGAAAAATTACAAGAGAATAAATCTAGAAGTTCCGATGATGCCCCCAATCTAGTTGATTATTCTGAATTCATCAAATACTAATACACGTTCAGGTTATCTTATTACTTGTAAAGTTATTTTAAGATTGCCTCCACACATGGTCATACCAATGACCTTGAAATGAGTCAAGTGTATTCACGTGGACAAATATTAATAGCCTTTCGTTAACATATACACACGCAACCAACCAACCACCTCCATTAATTTTCAGATCTAAGCTCAAAGACTATTCAGCTAAAATGAATTATGTTTGGTTGAAGAATCGATTTGAAATAGAACAATTCCTGCCATGGCTTAAATCATATTCATTTTTGTTTTCTGCGAGATAAAAAACCGAAGGCTGAAGCGTCAACAAAAACCATAATATGAATTCAAAATCGATTTGAGACAAAATATAAACAAAGGAAATATTTACACGAAGAGACTTTGAAAAAAACTCAAGATAATAAGACCAGATGTTCCGGAACAAAAAGGGTCTTCTGCTTATCAATAACACGCGCCGTGTTAATTTATATCACATCGAAGTAAATGCCACATCCTCGAAGGTAGAGCTGAGGTAATATTTTCAATCACAACACGTAGGCTTACTAATGAGCATATTCAAACACGTTTACTTTCATACCATACAATGCTTTAAAAATATATCATATTATATCATATATAAGAATGGAGCAATCAGTTTGAATAACGTATTATCAATAATGATGATTTAATGTTTCTGTGCAGGTGATTTGGTTATTCTAACAGTGTGTATAATTTACAATTGTATCAAGTGATTCACACTACACTCGTTGTTTGAACAAATGCATTAGCAATGTGGTGTTTCTTAAACTTAAATATGAAATTGAAAATGTGATCTGGTTCGATATTACATTAGTTTCTGCCTGTGTTTATGTCATCAATCTTACAGCTAGGTTATCCACTTACCCTTGTCTTCCAGTAAAACGTTTGTGGTACACTGCACATGTGATTGGTGTAAAAATGTTTTTCTGTTCCAAAGTAATCCAAATAGAGTTACTTATCACAGATTATTCAACAAGAGCAAAATTAAAAGTATACCACGTCTACATCCGTGATACACCCTTTAATATTCTAGCGGAGTATATTTGTTTATAAGATACACTCTTCTTATTTATAATAAACATTTCCTTGTTGGTTTCCTGGAGCGATACTTTGATACTTGACGCTATAAAGGCCACTAAATACATTTTTATACGTTTCGTCGAATTCTTTTGTTTCTTATTAAAATGCTATTTGAACGAGAGCGTGTGCATATCTGCTCTATGTATGACCGGAAAAAGCCGATAAGTACAACAAGTAGATTGTGCATATTGGAGTCACTGTTTTGGTCATACATGTACATGTCATTACCCAAGATGTACAGACAGTTTAACGTAAATGGATAACAAACTTTAGTACAATGACGGATGGTAACATCG
The DNA here is from genome assembly GCA_947623455.1 of Mimachlamys varia. Taxonomy (NCBI): domain Eukaryota; kingdom Metazoa; phylum Mollusca; class Bivalvia; order Pectinida; family Pectinidae; genus Mimachlamys; species Mimachlamys varia. The sequence continues at coordinate 11,158,680 of OX392535.1, forward strand.
GGTTGTACCAGCTTATCGTCCTTGTCTAAAATAACTGATCTAAAATTAATAACAACACGACGATATCTTCTATCTATAGTCCACCTGAAAGAAACATGAAACAAGGGCACCAGAAGCGGAGGGAGGATACGCCAGTCAATCCTATCATAAGTGTACTGAGAATAAAAGTAGACAATGTCAAACTTAAGTGCAAAACGGGTAAAAGAAAATTCTAAAATATATGTGTGCACAAAAAAAACAAACAAAAGTAAGCATATTATTTTACAATTACCACGAAGGGCCAAAACACTAGTAAATATCGTCAAATCCTAAAACCGTTCAGGAAAATTTAATTCATGTCATGATGATTAAGCCTACCAAGTTAAAAGATTTCGCTTGATTGGCGGACAATGTTTATGAAAAAAGACTTCGTACAAAATTTACGACAAAAACGCATTTTCTACACAAAGCATATGTTAGGCAACTGTGCATTGCTGTTACGCACAACACAACAATAATATAATAATGTTAAACGATATTAAGTATCATACCAAATTTGAAAGGAACTGAAGAAAAGATAAAACAGTTCTGACGTTTTCTACTTAATGCCCATGTATACATCAGATACGAAGTCTCAAATGACCTTTACTCCCGTAAATAAGATCAACTCAAACTACTGTTCAGGGAAACACAACTTAATGTCATTGTTATAAAGTGCGCCACTTTTGAAAAAGATTGGTTGAAAATTGTAGGAGATCTCCGGACAAAGAAAAGCTTACGACGGACCGCCTAATCCATGTCATAATATCACCCGTCAATTCTGATGGGCGTATAAATACTATGTTGAAGGGCGGAGATGCGACAGTCAAAACGCCATAGAACAGTTCCGTAGGCACTTTGTAAAGGACAGCTATACTATAAGGACAGAAAACGACGAACCAGTACAGATAATATGGAAATATAGAACAACGCACACACATCAAACAGCTGAAACAACGGAGGTAAATTTGAGAATGATCGGTTTATATGGGAACAAATGATAACAAACCATAATCATTTCCAGAAACTATATGAAAACGTGTTTGTTGAAGATGACACAACCACAAAAAATCAGAACACCGAAGCGTCAATAAACTTATAACCGGAACTCGATTCATGGAGTTACACGGTTACCCTTGCCAAAATTTAAGAATTTAAAACCGTTCTAATGCTCAAGCATTGCTTCTTTGCTTAAGCCAGCTTTCTTGAAACGCACCTGAATCATGTCGAATAGTTAAAAAGTCATTGCAAATGTTGAAAACAGCATTCGACTTCATGTCTCTTCAACGTTTTACCACAACTTTGACAGAATTAGATTGTTTAAATAATTGATAGCCATGAAAAGAAATAAGACTTGAGCACAGAATCCATGCTTGAGCATGATAACGGTTTCGTGAATACAGACAGGCCCAGGTGGAGTGAAAACAGAAAGTCAAGATTCAGAACGTTCAAATAACAGTCATCTTGTCTATAGGACAATATGTATTGCTCTACATCTGCGCAGGTTGGGCAATAAAAACTATTCATTTTGAAAGATTTTTCTTTTGGCTGTTCATTGCACTACTGAATACACAGCACGATATTTCATATTTATGATTCACTTTAAATTCTATGGTGGGTAGACAATGGCGATATCTGCATTCACACTCATACAATGTAAACGGTTTGTCCTTGTGAAAAAGGTTAAGAAAATAATCAATACAAACAAGCTCGGTCTGTGTTAACGACATTGGGACACTTTTAAAAGATGTAAAGGGTGTGCCTTTCTTGAATTGATGAAAACATACAATATGAACGAGGACCTATACCTGCGCTCTTCACAAAAAGAGTTTATCTCTCAAATAAATTTACACTCGTGCCTTACTACAGTTCTTGCGCAACTTTCGCGGTTCTTTCCACATTATCACAACGGGACAATAATCGATTTTGAAAACGAATAACGAATTGTATAAAGGGAGAAATATAATTGTTTATTTTACGTCACAAGGTACACTATGACATAGCAAATCAATGAATTATCAGTCATATCCTAGTTTATATTAAAAGCAATGGAGTGAATCGGCTTCTACACAGTATCTCTTTGTGTTAAGATTGAAAATTGATTTTGAACTAATCCAACACATTGCATCGTAAAGCATACATTTCCACAGTTACCGTTTAATCCAGATGTTGTTAAGCTGTTTGCATACACATGTATCGCTAATGACCCATGTTCCCATTTATGAATGGATTCTATTGACAGAGTTACACAATATGATAACGTACGTGTTAATTCATTCACTTACAGATTTCACGAGATATTTATACATACAAACTACTAACAGAACATTTCCAAATTAGAATACACGGACCATATCTTCCCCAAAAAGACTGCAAATTTACATAAAATAGCTATTTTCTCCAAATAAACTGCAAATTTACATCAATTTACATTTAAATTAAAACAAGTTCAGTGTATATAAACAATTTACTATTATACAAAAAAAATCGCAATATTAAAATGAGACATAGGCATGTAGTTCCCAACAAGGGATTTAAATTATTTGTACACGCGGTAATTGTATCGATGGAAGTGATATACTCCAGAACGCTTACATTCTAAATAATAGAATAATTAGTATGACTTGGAAATGCCAGATCAATAATGCGAAATATACCATGGAAGTACCAATACGGATGTCAATACACAGGAGTAAATCAATAAAGGCGAGGGAGGCAGTCACATGTTCATCAAAATTCAGTCTCATTAATAATATCAGAACGCAGAAGTCGCACCGGTGTTATAGCCCGATACAATTGGTATCGAATTAACTATGTCGATCTTTTTACAGCCATTAACTGAAATTCAATTAGGGAGTCTATACATCTACGGGGACCTGGGGAGACATTGTTCACACATAATCCTATGGGAAACAAAAACTTGCATCGCGGAGAGTGATTAGACAAAGATTGCAAACAATGATATATATAACGCGAAGAAAACATTCGACAACAAATTTTATCAATTGTTTACGGTGACATATGTGGTATAAAAATTTTAATAAAAAAAATGCATTCAAATGATAACATTTATTTCTTTTAAAATATCAATAGCTAGAATACAGAAGCGTCAACAAAATCATGATCCTAACTCACAATATTAGGGGCAAAACATGAGCAGAGGTAAGATTTACTTGAAGAGAATCAAACCAGGTGTCTCGGAAGAGTAGGCATCTCATTCGTAATTGAGGACACCCGCCATGTAAAACAATGTACATGTAATACAAAACCAATAGTATTAGAATGAAAATTGAAACTTGTAAGTGAAACTTTCACCTGGACGTAAAATAAAGTTTTGCATTAGAATAGCTCTTGATGACTTCAATAGCCCGTGATAATGAGACACAATAACCGTCATTGATTATATTCCGTGAATATATCCACTTCATTCACAGCCACTAAACGCTATTATTTATTCTATAACTTGCAGCATAGCAACTTTTGTATATTAGTGGACCAGATAATACGATAAAAAAGCTAAATGTTTGAGAGATTCGTTTAATCAATTAAGGATGTTTGTCAAGCCGGAATTCATGCTGGAGTGGTATGCTTTACGACGTGAATCTTGATGTCTAAGAAAACGATAATGTGTTTGTGTGAGTTTTACTAACAATTATATCTTATCTCAGCCTGCTATTTGGCACTATCATAATACATTACTTTTTGTTTAATTGCAATTCTAGATTTCAAGGATAATACGCTGAAAACATAAAAGCACCATATATTTTCCCATAGTACTGGAAATGTATTTACATTAAAATTTGACTTGATAGCAATAAAGCTAACAGTTTTGATAACATCGCATGCATATCAGAAGTAGGTAAATAACATTGAACAAAATCGTTGAAGCCTTTATTCCCCGTGTAGTAATCCCCCGTCATGGAAGCAGCCTCGGGATCTTTAGCTCAATAATCAATCATCATGTATTATTAAAAGAATATGTGTGTAACAAATAGTTCTCTTTGCATCTTCTACAGCTATGTACAAGGCAAAGAACCTTCATTGCATTGATTTGGTTCACAACGTAACTCGGATAACATGTTTAATCATTTGCTTATGCATAACAAATTATCTTGTAGCGATTATCGGCATAACGAATGACAACCTGAATTGAGATTTATATAAGATTCCAATTTAGTTTCCAACTATACTGGAAATAACGCTGTGTAATTAAGATATTATCTGATATAGATTGTCTTTCATGAAAAATGAGAGAACATGTATATATATTGATGCTGCATTACTATGAATTATTTATTTGCACTATGTAAGGTAAAACAAAAAAATGCTACGTTTTGATATTTGCTTACATCGAAATGGACAAGACTTGTGTATATCATGCGATGTCATTGATTTCGTACCCAAGGTTCATATCGGTATTGTAAATTACAGAACTGCGATTGACATGCATATCCATTGCATGCAAATAAAATGGAATAGTCATGTAGCAAGCTTTAACTAGATCCATTAAATAAAATGGGATGGAAACGTACATTAAGTCACATGACTTGGATATTTAAGTTGATTTGAAGAACGATGTCGTAACTTGCAAGGAGGAATGTACCTCGGGATGGAGGTGTGGGCATGGATATGAAAAGAAAGTCCACGACACTCGAGAGGAGAATATGACTTTGTAACGGAGGTCAAACGTGATAAGATTTGCTACACAAATGAGATGTTTTATGTGAATGGGTCAAGTACACATATTTGTATTTGTGTTGGATCACGATATTCTAGAGACGGAAGGGGTGGTATTGTTTTATGTTAAATCGTCCAATTCTTCGATAGAATGGAATGTCTGGTTATGAAAGATGAGGTTTATGCTAGAAGAATCAGAGTTCTAGCCCTAACTGCTTTGATTAGTTAGGGATGCGATAGCGCATTAGTCTTATCAAGAGGCTCAATATACTCCAGATGAAATAGAGGAAGTGTTGTTTAATCCATACGAGATGTAGATAATCTAATTCAAGACTGTGTATGAAGTAAATTGTCTTAGAAATCGTAGGCTTGTGTTCAGAGCACATTAGCACCTCCTCTGGCTAGCCATTCATGTTTTTTAAAATATACAAGTCTCGATTATATCTTGCTTGGCCTCCTTTTATGAAATGACCATCCTCCCTAAGGGTAGCAATTACCATTTGGCCCTTAATGACCAAATTGTTGATGGGCAGAAAAAACCCACAAACAAACAATCGTAAACATTTTGACATGAAAGACATTGACATGTTAGAATACAAATTAGAAGTTCAACCAGCTTTACTGATATTCACGCTTAAAGGACGACTCGCGTCAAAGAGGACACCGAATATTAATTCAATAGTTACAGTGGACTAGCCATCGAAATCAAGTTCACGTTGAAATGTACCTAAAATATCGAACGATTCACACTAAAAATATAAGATATACGTACAACACCTATAATTATACAACGATGTATGCTTGAGTGGTCGTTTACTTGTACAGTCTACGCACGCCTACCATGCAAGATATACCAGCTTGATTTTCTTTCATATTTATCTGTATCATGATTTTAGTTTAATTTCTGTTTTAATCAAAGTTAAATTAAAAATATGTATGAATTCACGACCAACTATTCTCGTTAATAACACAAAAGTTTCATCTATTGATAAAAGATCCTTGCTAAGGCCGATTTATTTATTGATAATTTTAATGCAAACCGAACCTCATTTCCTGATTATTTTTATGTACAACGTGTATTAAATGTATACCGTCTTCCAGTGATATTCATCTACTCTAATAGAATCTATAAATGTCTCATCCATACTTGTTTAAACAGAACAGTTATACGCAATAATTGAGACACCAATAGTTATATACTGTCCAGATATTTTTGGTATCATACCGTACATGTACCTTGTAATTATATTATAATATACAGGTAAGGCTGTATTCCTTCACATCACATTCACAAACATTGAATATATTTTCCCACTATCATTTACAAACACAACTTCTCTTGTCATTCCAGAAGGTGTAAATATAAATAAAATCGACTACCGCATATCTATTTGCTGTACAAAGTATACCAGGTGAAGACCAGTGTAAAATTGAGTTGATTTTCTGTGTAGTGTAGGATAAAGATCAATACAAACCTATTTGTTGAGATCCACCTTTCCAGTTCACTATCCATGTGAAATACAAACCTAGTTATTGGAGATTGGACCCGTATACTGTTAACTGTGTGTGAAGTCTTTGTGAAATGTGGACATTTTATTTGGATTTAATGTACAGACGTACAAAGTAGAGTCGTAAAGCTGGACAGTACGATACCTTTAATAACTCCAGGTAGCAAATTTAACTATTACTATCTTGCTCCTTGGTGAAGCTTTTACACACTTTTTTATTCCCCAAGGCGCAACCAAGTCACCGATTCACACTTCAAACACCCATTGTTGAGATAACATTGTACTTCTATACTGTCAATGACACTACGGTGACAATCGTTAACAAAAAGACAAACAACAACAACAAAGAGGTACTGCCAAATATTCGGACTTAATAACTATTGAAGAAATTATAACAAATATCTCAATATAAAGAATATTTGTGAAAATACAAGCTGGTCTAGATGCATAGTTAAATCGCTGCCACATCATGTAAAACCAACAGGGAAGTGAAATATCAGTGATAAATCAGTTTATTCGTTGAAATATCTTTACAAATCTTATATGAAACTGAGTGGGAGTACAGTGATAAGATGATTAGTATTCTGGGCATAAAGGTAAAGCACTTGATATTAGCGATGGGAAAGCACATCATACAAGGACGACATGCTATATGAAGGATGACATGTGTTAAGTTGAGTGCACACTTGACATGAAGAACGGTACAGATGGTATGTGGGTGGTACAAATGGGATGCGTTGTTACACTAAACAAGTGTTGGTGTATTTCACATAAGGGAATAAAAAGGATATAATGACACAAGGAATGGGGAGTTGACATAGAGATGGTGACAGAGGATTGCTAAACCAAACAAAGTGTATGCGTCATCTCGTATTGGGGATGCTAAAATAGGGACAATTAGAATTGTACAACTAGTATTAAGGGTATAGATACTCGTAATAAAGAGCGGTACAATCGATAGGAGGATCCATGACATCGACAAAATATATTGCATAACTGATGAATAGGGACAGTTTGGCTTTAGGATGGTTAATATGATGTTGGTTCGTTATTCTAGGGCTTGCTCTGAATATCGAGATTTTCGTGATAGATGTCAATCGCTTACAAACTTACGGCACAGGTATTCGAGAGATGTTGATGAAGACTATGGGCAAGTTTTATGGTCGCCATCTTGATCTCATCGAGAAATATTTTATATCTTAGTGTGATATGAAGTTGGACGTTTTTGAGTTTGCTTATTAGTGTGCTTACTTGTTGTGATTGACAATAATGATTCGGTTCTCGCGAAGACGCTTACTCTTCCAGAACTACTGGTCTTATTCTCTTTTACTTTTACGAGGGTCTTCATGTAAATCTTTCCTTTGTTCCTAATTTGCCTCTAGTTTAATCGATTTTGAGTTCGGATTATGTTTTTGTTGACGCTTTGGTATTCTCTGACTTTTTTACATGTCCATATACATGTAATTATTGATCATATAGCACAGGTCATTTGCCTTGCAATATAAACGATAATCATATAGCAAATGAACAATCACTGTGCGAATAAGTGTTACTGTTGGAACACTATCGTGACATCATATATACGTATATGACGTCAGGTTGTTGTAAGTCAGTATTGTTGAAAAATGGGTCTTTCGTTATAGATGAAAATCAATGAAAATACATCCGTAAGCATCTATCTTAAGCTATGTGATAAATATAATCTAACATTTGTATGGGTTCTTTATAGAACTCATCAGACACGTTGATCACAATGAAAACAATGAACTTATTTAATAAATTACATATTAGATTAACACTCCAGTGTCGTCCTCTATATAACCGACATTAAAATATAAAACTTGAAATGAGAATAGTGCAAATTACAGGATTTTACATTTCCTGGGAAACATATAGTTCTCGTGGAATAACTCATTTGACACTGGAATAATAAGCTACAAGTTTGCATACTATGGGGAAAGTACGCTTAATGTGGGATATGGTTGACTTGATATATGAATATTGCACGTGACATAAGAATGATATACTTGACAAAGAAGAAAACTCGCATACAACTGACATCATACCTTGTACTTAAAACTCGGAACTGTATTGAAGGAAATGGATTGAAAAAGCTGGGTCGGAGTAAATGGGCAAACAATAAACATAGTGCTGTGTGAAAGGCAGCGGGAGGAGGTTACACTTGGCAAAATAACGTAACACACACATATGCTGCATCTTTTAAATTAAGTAACAGATACAGTATGGCGAAAAAAATGAATTAAACTGCAAAACTTATATTATACCGAATATACCCAACACGGCCAAATAATATGCAAAAAAAAAACAGATCATTAGGTCAGACGCCATTTTGCTCATTTTCTGGAATAATGACGTCACTTAATTCATTGTATATAACGTCATCCTGCAATTAGGACGTCAAAATATATAGCATCGCCCGTAGTCCTTGACTCCGGGCCAATATACGAAAATATTGAACAACTACTGGAACAACTACTAGAATCGTATATGCACTTAAATGAATAAGGTTTACTATTTATAAATATTATATGATTTAAGGAAACACGCAACTCATTGCTATCGTATTAAAATAATAAATTTATGATTCAAAAATGAAATTGTTAACAACTTTGTACACGCAACTGTGTGCACTGCTTGTTCAATGATGTTTACATGATAACGCTCGACAATTAATTTTGAATGATTTGCATGTCACATTACTCTCAACTCAATGGAACAACCATTCATGTGTCGCACATTGTTTATCAAGTTCAAATTGTTAACTACTAGATTTATTAAAAGAATCCAATATCAAACACAAGTTGTTACCAAACTTTTTCATAAATATAGTCAATGTTTGAATACTTTAGATATTCACCTCGTGTCAAAGCACATTACATTATATCTTGCCGAAGTCACCGGATATTGATTAGCATTCGCTTATAATAATCCATGTGCCATAGAGACTGAACTCAGCCATAACTTGTCAACCCATGCATTATATTAACTTGTATTGAACTCTCTTCAATGGCCACCATGGAAATATGAGCTCAGATTAAATAACATGACACAAGAAAGGTCTGTCAGTAGGCATGCATATCCAATTTTTTAAAAACTTAAACAACGAAATGGGAATAGTTGATTTCACCAACATTATTAACTTAAATACAAATTAGAGAAACAAACAACAGAATTGATAATAAATTCATAAACAGTGGTATTCTGCTTGTAAACACTGGCATCTCGGTGCGTTTATCAGCGTAATATTTATATTTTACTTACCTCAATGGGTCACAATTTATCAATACAGCAGTCCTCTCCGAGTAACAAATCCCTGCGTCCAAAAACAAAGTTTTAAACACGAAAATGCAGTCACTATTAGCACTTTATGCTATCAAAGGTTCTCTTTTAAATACATGTCAGCACAGCAAACAAAAACAGGCATATATATATATAAACTCGTAATTCACTTTCAATTCATATTCTGAAAGCGATATGAATCGGTACTCGTCCTGTCACACCACGGACAACGGAGGTAAACTATTTACAGTGCCAACGAGCCAGTACACAAGGAATTACAACTCAATAGCATTGGTTCGTTTGGCCTGTGTATAAGTCCCAATCATAAAAATATATGCTGTGTTCTATTCATTGTCATAGCAGAACCCTGAACAGAACGCGTCACACAAGCTTATTCAATTCAAACTTGCGCCCCACATAATGGCTTTGGACTTTTAAACACCCAGAATTAACCTATTATTTCTCCTTTACACCAATTTAATATTAAAGTATTTTCCTTTTAAGCAGCTATTTTGCAGAACAAAACAAATCTACTGTTAAATGGTTAAGATCCATTGCTATTTGAACATTTATACAGGAATAGCGAGTCCCTCTGCATTGTCAATTTCTGTGTTTCACAGCTCTGAAAGTGATTATGCATGCACATGACGGTACACTCGTATATCTAAATTGCACTACATTATTAAACACACTTATAATAGATGTGTGTATACCATGTCAATGTAAACTTTGTCTGGTAACCGTTCGCTATCGAGCTTGTTTAACCAAGCGTGACGTTCCACAATAGAAACCAACAACAAATAGTGCTCCACAGAAGTCGTGACATATTTACATTGGGATCAACACGTCTTTTTATCATCGCCGATCACCACGATATGTTGTACAATACAACTTGCATTGGTAAATCACCCCCTCCTCCAAAAAGCGGCCTTTAAACCAAGGATTTGTTTGATAATAATCGAAAGTAACTCAAAAAGCGATTTAAATGAGTCAATTGTTTTTATTTAAATATGACAACCAAGATCCACTTTAGCCTGATATCTTTGAAAATATCTTTCAAAGATAACCTTTTCTTTAAATTCATATCGAAAGGGGAAAAAAGAAATGTGATACCCTCTAAACCTCGTTCTGTGCAGAGATAAAGCAAACAAGAGGCCCACGGGCCTTAAAGGTCATATGACTAAGACCAGTCAGCTATGTTTGTGTTGGCACTTGCGTAGTTGTTAAAATATATTAACAATTTGGACCTTTCTGACCTTGTAAGAGGGTCAATGAACAAACTTGAAATACCTTCATCCCAGCATGCTACATTCGGTAACTGAGAAGAAATTGTTGAAAGATTTTAACACATTTGACCCCTATGACTTTGTTTTTGGTTAAGGTCATTCATTTATACAAACTTGATAGCACTTCATTCAAACATGCTACAGGCCAAATATCAGTACCCTAGGTTTTTCAGTTATTAAGAAATTGTTTGAATTTTTTAAGATAATTGACCCTTGTGACTTTGAAAGTGGATCAATGGCATTCATTTGACAAACTTGGTAGCTCTTCATCGCAACATGCTATATGCATATAATATCAGCACCCTGGGCATTTGGGCTATTGATGAGTCGTTTTTTCAGAGGAAAACTTTACGCCCGGCGTACGGCAGACCTAAGACGACGCCGGGCGAAGCACCATATGTTTAGGTGTTCCAAATTTCCTATATGGCAGATCGTTAAACAGGAGTAGTGTTTCCGATCTTCTATATGTTTTATGAGGTGTTTCCAAACCTCCTACGTGTGGTTTTTAAGACGTGTTCCCAATCTCATATATACGTAACTGTTTAAATGTTTCCAATCTCATACATAAGTTTTTCCAATCTTATACGTGCTTCCTCGTCTGCTGTTCTTTCCCATCTTCTACAATTGCTTCTTAAAACATGCATTCTTGTATAATCTACAATAATTTTGTCTTTGGGCATGTGTTTCCACTACATATCGACATCAAAGAGGTGTTCCCAACCTCCTCGTAATCTGTGAACAGATATCACAGATCTCTTAACATCGTCTTGAATACGCCACCCTAACCTCTTCATTGTGGTCTTTAGCACGTGTTCCCGATCTCCTACTCAATGTTCTTAAACAGGTGCTTTCAACCCTCTACACATCGTCTTTTAACAGGTGTTCCCAATTTCCCTACAAGTGACAGTCTGTAATACGTCAACGTGGTCTTTATATTGTGTTCCAAACAGGAATCTCCTACACATCGTTTTAAATAGGTGCGACAGTCTTCCTTTTAACATGTGTAATACTTGGTCTTTAAAGTGTGTTCCAAACAGGAATCCTCTACACATCGTTTTTAAACTGGTGGTCCCAACCTCCTACCTCCCATCGCCAACTCCTCTTTAAAAGGTGCTCCCAATCGTTACTCGTGTTCTTTGAAGAGATATCACAAATATCTTAACATCGTCTTGAATAGGCCATCCAAGCATCTTTAATGATGTGTTTAACATGCATTCCTGATCTCCTACTCGGGTCCTTTAACAAGTGTTCATTGACATTGTTGCCGAGTCATAATCTTCTACATGCCGTCATTAAACAGATGTTCCCATTCATTCTTCATTGAAACATACTTAAAACATTGTTTTCCCAAAAAAAATCACCTTCACATCGTCTTCGAAGAAGTGGTTCAAATCTCCTACTCGTTATCTGAAAACAAATATCTCGGACCTGCATGTGGTATTCAAATGTGCGTTACCAATAGGAATCCCTAAAAGGGTAGTATTGTCTTAAACAGGTATTTTTCAATCTCTTAAACGTGATCTTTGAACAGATATCCCAAGTATCCTGACATATTGCTATCGTCTGTAAAGAGGCTTGTCTAGTCTCCTTCACATGGTCTTTCGACGGGAATTTCCATCTCTTTCTCATGATCTTTAAACAAATACCCCAAGCCTCCTAACATATTGTCTGTAAGGATAATTTCTCAATCTCCTCCATGTGGTCTTTCAACAGGTATTTTCAATCTCCTACACGTGATCTTTGAACAGATATCTCAAGCCTCCTAATATCGCCTGTAAACAGATCACCATTCAAACATTCTTTCTGACACGTTGTGGTCTTTAAACAGACATTCCCATTCTCCTACAAGAGCCCTTTAAAATATGTGCCCCCCCCCCTCCTCCTCTTCCTGCAAATCTAAATTCTAAACAGGTATTCCCAATCTTCCATGCGTGATCTGTTAGCAGATGTTCTCAAATATCTACACCAGATCTACATCCTGATTTTCTAAGCAAAACATAATCTATAAATATAAGAGAAGAGTTTCTCTTAACAGAATTCCCAGTTCTTCTTAAGTTTCCAAAAAAAATCAATGCTGAACCCTTTTATAAATATAGCCTTAATTACCCATTAACATCCAATAAATGATACCTTTATTTCTAAATTACAAGTTTTTCCAAAGAACATCAGTTGTCTTCTACACAAGGTATTTTCTAGGCACGCTGTTGATTTAATAAATAGATAGACCTCTGGAACACAACACACTTTTCTAGATGCCCAAAATGAACAGTGCGAATATATCGAACACTCCAGGTAAAACATGGTTTCTACTTACCGTATTTCCTTTAGATGGTAGACTCTAAATCTTTTTTTATTGGAAAATCTTTGATACATAATTTGTAGTGTCATTACATTAACCTTGATCAATGAAACCACACATACAATTCGGGATCATGTTTTTTTCTTTTTTAATGCTTTTCTTTCTTTAGTTTTGGCTATCTCAGTTGGATTACAAATTACAGAACCAAATGTAAGGAAAATAGTAATCAAAATTTTAACATGAAATTGAAATCAAGCAAAGTAATTTTAAATACCTGAACATTTCTGTATTCGTAAAACAAAAGTATCCTTTTTCTTCAGGTATACATCTAATTACATGGTCTCTGTGATTTGAAAGCTCTGTAAACTAGCTTGGATGTCAGCCAATAAAAATGTAGATTTACTTCTTAATAAGCAATGAGTTGCACTTTCATAAAATCACACATATATATATACTGAATTTTAGAAAAGCAAAGCATACTGCAAACTAAACCAGAAGCACTGAATCAATATTTTGGAGATTATAGTAATCCCCCCAAAGCAATCAATTAATAATAATGAGTATTGAATCAATAATTTTGGATTAATAATAAGAGGTGTCCATGGTAAAGTATTAGGGCTTGGGGGCCAAAATCATAAATTGACCTGTAGCAGGTGGTAGAGGATCTTGCATGTCTTCAGGGTTGAAGCTTTTTCAAGACCCAATTTAATGTAAGAATTCATTTAATCAATTTGCATTCATTATATAACATGTAGGTTGTTTACCATGCATTGATGCAATGAAAGTTTTCAATAAAAAAGATGTAGCACAAGTACAATGAAAATTGTAAGCAAATGAGTCTTGTAGCTGTGAGAAAACGTTTGTGACATCAGGCTGTTGTCTCACTTAGTGAAAAATGAGTTTTGTTATAAGATAATTTATATCATTGAAGTAACATTATAGTACATGTAACTATGTTTCTCAGGTTGTATAATAAATGAAATCTCTGACTCCTGTTCATGTAATATTTAAATTCATCATATGAGTTTAAATCCATAGGAAACTCAACAACAAGTCAGTTTATGATCATATGAAAATTAAGTGGAGTCCAACTGATTTAATAAATTCAATATTACATAAACATGGATGTCTGATATTCTATTAGTATTAGACATCTGCATATTGAACTTGTAATTTAGTTATTAATATGGTACATAGCAACAGAGACATATAAACTTAGCCATTTATATCAATTTATATGTCTCTCATAGAAACATTAACTTTGTCTGTTTCGTGAATTAATTTTTTATAATAAAACTCTTTACAAAAAATGTTCACTGGCACACTCATTTTGCCACATAAACATATAAACAGTTGAACCTCCTTGTTTGAAGTTGAAAGCAAGTTTGAATTGATCAATGAAATACTTTGAATTAAATGGGGTCTAAAGAGTTATACAAGTTCAAGATAATGAGGTTCAACATGTACACTAAACTATCGCAAACTAGCTACAGCACTGTGTCTGAACAAAAATGAGTCAACTTTAAAAAGAAAAATCGAATACATTCATATAGACAACATCTTTCAATGAATTTCCCTAACTTCATTTATAAATAGGTTTTGACCTCATTTGGTCATTTTGTACAGAAAATATCCAGTTTCTTCTCATTAGGCCTATATGAAACCTTTTTTATGGCCGTAATTCTGGAGTAGATAAAGACTGTCTCACCAATACAAAATTGATCACAGACACAGGACGCTTTTTTCTATATAACGTTAGGCCTATTTGACATCAAAATGGTATTCCAAAAAATTAACGTTAGATGTTATCTAAATTATTATTTTCCTGGTCATACACAATGAAAAACAGTGAAAATAATATGAGATTAAAAATGACTGATAAGCAAAGTCAGACAAATTCATTGAGGAGAGTTGGAAAAAACAAGGAATATATATTAGCGCAATAAAAAAAGTTGACTCACTCTAGAAAGCAACCAAATTCCGTTTATAGTTTACTCTTTGCAGTAGGATATTCATGACCCAGTGGCATATTGATATCCATTTCTGTTGCAACACCATTGCAAAAGAAATGTCCTTTTTTACGATTTAATGATAAAAAAGAATTAGATAAGATTTTCAATGGGCAATGTTGAAACTGTTCATTTTAGACACTGTTTACATTCTCGGATAAAAACTGAATTACCCGCCATGTGTTACTTTTTTCAAAGAGTGGTTCTTTTTAGAGTGCTCTGTTTTAATAAACCACAGACGCATAAGCCTTGTATGCGTTTCTGACTAAAGAAAGGGACAGACAATCAAACTCAGACATACATTTTGAAGCTGTTCTGGACTCTACCTAGCATTCCCTGGACAAGTAGCGTAGTTTTCATAGTTTTGTTCTGCTTCTTCCTAAATATGTCGACTGCTTTTGTTATCTTACACATGCGCAGTCGAACATGAGACTGGTGTCACCTAAATGCTTGGAAGGCTTACGAGAGTAGTTGCCATTAAAGCGTCTCGTTACACTGATCCATACACATGGCTGACGTTGAGGTGAGAGGTGTAGAGTTGCAGCGTAGCAGTTAAAATATTTGCAAATATCGCTGGTCTTTAGAGTTGTCAGGACACACTTGAGATTCCCAAAACATCGTAATTAATAGGTGCACATGATAGCTACTTCCGATTACTATTTTCTTTGTTTCAAATGTATGCATAGTGTAATTATAACGTGCGATAGTGTCACAACGTTAGGGGGAAGGGTATGTAACACAGCTGCGATAAACTAGAAATGTACATTATGTTTGTCAATAGCGTTTCGCTGTCCGAAAGGAAACAACCAATGTGTTCAAAACGTGAAGTAAATATCTGACCAGTAATTGTACATGAGTGGTGGGGTGTCAGTTTATACAATTGCACGAATAATTGAAAGATGTTATAAGCGGAAGAAACAGTTGTACTCAATTGAAAATACAGGGTACATGTACAATGTGCCTTCTTTCCTTTATCTTGATTATTGAAGATGGTTAGTACCCTTCAAAAGTAGAGGTTAAGAAAGGCTACATATGATTGGCCTGCCAAGGAGTAATCAACACTTGTACAAGTTCACTTAAGGGGGGGGGGGGGGGGGGGGTGATGTAAATGTAATAACCCCTAAATGTTTACCAATGTTATGATATCACGATAGATAATATTATGTGGTTCTTATATATTAATTTAAGCTTTAAGTTTATTGGTCATCTCAAGCAGACATTTTTCCTCGACTCCCTTGGGGAGCATAATACAGCCGATGCTGCTGTTTTCATCTATATAATTTTTATCCTCCATCAAAAGTGGTGATGGTTATGGATCAATGAGGAGGTTGCACAGAGGCGTAATTAAAAGTAAAGGATGTTTTTATGCCATGGTATAAGATAGTAAAAAAATTATTCAAACATTTTGTTGTTTTTTTGTTGTATTGTTTGGTATAAATGTACATGTATGTTTAGTGTTTGATGTTGTGGGTTGTGGGCTTCAATGACTGTGGATGAGATGTATGCCTTAAATCCTCATTTATGGTGCTCACAACTACAATTTAGCATTCTAACACTGTGTCTTTATCCACATACTCATTTACAGCTGAGAATTTTTTTGGAACAGACTGAAAGAAATATAATAAAGTGGATGTGTCTTGTTCAAAGATGCGACACTGTGCCAATTTAAGGGTGCTTATGTATATCATTAATCTCTCATGTGTATTGAATATATCTAGTAACTTGTAATTGACAATAGATTTATTCCATCACTCTGCCATAATTTTTAAACCAGTTTCAAGGTCAAGGAGATCAAATGAGATAAAAGTTCATATGAGAACTGTCTGAACAATAATTTGTGAAGTGGGGACTACAACATGTACATCTATCCCCTTACAGTTGTCTGTGATGCAGACGAATTACAGGAGATCTTGAGTTCATGAGCAAGTTTATTAAATGAATGTTATGAACAATAGCAATCTTTTCTACAAAACTGGTGTATCTATGATATTTGGACTACAATTTATTTTCTAAGATGGGTGGCTATAATGTTTGTTCAAATGAACTTAAACTATCACCAAATTTTAGGATAACTTTTGTCAAATGATTGACTTTAAACAATCAGGAGGACTGAAATTTTCAGATTTGTCCTGTGGCTTAACAGGTCCTCCTACCATAGGAGGAGGTTACTAAGAAGACGGTGGAGGTAGCAGAGCTCCTAATTAGTTTGTCCAGATAATCCTTTAATAATTTAAGTATTGTCACAGAGGCCCTGCTAGATGTGATCATAGTCTGAGCAATATCAAACTTTTGACTGTGATAGATTTCATTTGTCCACAGAGTTATGGTTGTCTCTTAGATTCCCCTATAGAGGTAATAGTTATACCCTAGTTAAGAAGCCTGGTATGACAGGCTTGTTAGTGGTGGAAGTACACCTCTCAGTCTCACCTGTTACAGATGGTGATCATGACACTTACGGTGGCGACAGGATATCCTCACATACATTTTTAATTAGTGGTGTAAAAAAAAATCAAAGAATACCAAAGCATCAACAAAACCATAATCCAAACTTAAAATCATTTAAAGCACACTTAAAGGATTTGTGCAACGAAAAATGATTATTTTATATTTGATAAAAGTATTATTGTAAAACCATAATAACATGCCCTGAAGATCGCGCAGGGTCTGGTTTTCTTGCATTGACACGAAATTCGGGTCATACGCCTTGGACCTCCCAAGTGAAACTAGAGATAATGAGTTCGCCGGTCACGTGATCGCGTGACGTCATCTTAGTCCAAGGACTCCTCAATCTAACCTTACCTGGTTTACATTCTTATATTAGGTCCGCTGATTACCGACCTAGAGTTTACCTTGATGTTTTATCCACATAAAAAAAACATGTTTATAGAGCTACAGAATTATTTGTCGCTTTCAGAGACGGACAAGTAAACATACCATGGAAAGCGACATCAGCATAGAAAACATTGTCAACACGCATATGTTACTTCGACTCGAAAAAATGTGAAATACAATCTAACTATCTAAAAGTGCTATTGTAAATTCTATATGTATTCGGTTTAAATACGAACAAACGAAATCAGGACCCCATAAATATACATTATATATTACATCATGTACAATTATGACAGGGAATTCACAACATGTGTAATAATATGTATCATGTCTTTTTACAGAATTAAATTACAAGGTCGGGATCACGGTGGATAAATATTAATACGAAAGTACTTATTTTCATTTGTTTTACGTCAGCTCAGAAATGCAAACAATTTTAAGATGTGATTATTTTAGTTGTGGTCAGAACATTCCCATCTTCGATTTGCTTCAGAAAAACCGGACTTTCGATAGTATTCCCTTGTCGATCTATGCGTGGGATAATTCGGGGATTTGAAGAAGGAAATATCGCTTCTTTATTAATAATATAAGCTCCATGTCGGTGACACTTTTTACTTATCCATCGCAATGATTGCACTACCAACGTTTTTTTTTCTAATTCATATTTTTCCAGTGAATACAAAATATACGTATAGTGGGCGTAATAATGTATATCGCAGTGTGCATTTAATTATTATCTGAGAGAATTTGACAGGGTGTCAAGCTATTGTATACCTTTCTTAATGTGTAATTTGACCAGAAGTATGTACCGATCGTCTTTTTACCTCTACCCGCCGCGCATCCCTTTGATATCACAGGTAAGTCATTTCACACCTGTGATGACCTCAGGGGTTATTTGCATTAGGTAACTAGCAGAGATGAAGCTCTAAAATTTATGAAAAATCTGAAGCTCACAATAATGATAATATTAAAAAAGGTTTATTATTGTAACTCGGATATAGCCACCCTGGACGTTCCGATCGCCCACCGCCCCACACACACACGCACACACACAAAAAAATAAAAAATTTCCTGAAAAGTTATTATTCGGTAATTTTGCTTGCTATAACCCACATATAAAAATACAACCACGGACCTAGATAGCAAAATCTAATCCAATTCCGCGATACATTTGAACACTTAACTAAATAATGTTGGATTTACATTTCATCCTATTTTCGGAATCTTCTACGTGGAATTTTCAATACACAGTACAAGTTCAAATTAGGCCCCGATTACATACCATTTTACACGTACCGTAAAATGCGAAAATAATTTGGAGATAAACATTAAATCTGGTTATTTTCGTCAAATTGGTATAAATATAAAGTTGGTTGCCTGGTGTACAGTACGTACGCGTGTGTATCGTTTTTATGACTCTGGTACGGGTTTCGTCGTCCTGACTGATGTCAGTATGCAGCAGATAAAGGTAAAATGTTACCATCTTAGTGACTCACCAATCAACTAATTAGTGTCACGCTTGTGTTAGATCACTAATCCCCTGTGAGTGGCACGCCCGTGATTTGTAATGTTTCGACAGGGTGACGATCTCTTGACTACTATCACGGACTTAGTCCGTGCTACTATATTCTTCAGGATGTCGAACGAAATTAGCATTCAAATGTCCCACAAAACACCATTTTGGCCAATACAAGTGAAAAGTATGCATCGACTTTAATTTTAAAAAGTATATTGTACGTAATGTATGTATCAGTATGTAACTGTCACAACAATATTTGCTGTTGTTGTACACGTTATACATATACAAGGTTTATGTAAGCAAACAGTGTACTATGGAGATAGCTTGATTTTCCCGGACTAAGATGACGTCACAGGAGGAGTGGCCTCGTTCTGGGTCACAAAATATGCATAATTTAGAGGTCGGTGAAAATGACCTACTAATCGGTGAAAATGACCTACTAATCGTGTCACCACAAAGTAACCAGACCACGCTTGCAAGATTGGGTGTTCGAATATGGTTTTGAAACATGACTTTTACCAAATATAAAATTTTCATTTTTCATTGCACAAATCCTTTAACACTTGGTCTCTTATGTGCACAAAATTAATTGTGACAATGACACTTCCAATGGTGCCAGACTATCATCATTATCATCACATAAATATGTAGAAAATGTAACCAATCTATCAAATCTGTAAACAGTTTTAACCAGTGATAGAATTACATGTATGTTGTTAAATGTTAGGGTTTAACTTATTACTTGTTTGTGTTTACAGGTGGTAGTCCTGTTCTTTGCCAAGAGTCGTGAGTTGGCTGGTCTGAAGACGACCAAAATCCTGGTTAAAAGTCCAACCAATCTTCAACAGCTGGTCAGTTCTGTAGTGGGTCAGTTTCCCAGGTAAGGTTTTATTTGGTGTAATCCAACTAAAATTTGTATTTTTTAACGGCCCACCGGCAATCTGAGTCATTTAGGGCCAAACAAAAAACCAGTCATTTATGAAAAATGATGCATTAAAACCAGAAACAAAAAGTTAAAAGTGTGTGGAAAAAGGACGAAATATATCTATAGCAAGTAAATTATTTCTGAAATCAATCATATTTTTCAAAAAGATCAGTTGAATGTAAAATACTCATAGAATGAATGCACTAAAATTGCATCAAAAGTTTCAGAGGGAACATTATAAAATTAATCACATACTTGTTTAAAATCAGAGCATTTTCAGCATAAAGTGTTTTACTGTAAATGGTTGGTTATCTATGTAATCCACCGTTTACAATTAAACAATACAAATTTAAGTTGGATTACAGAAAAAAAATCCAAAAGCTAAAAGCACTTACATGTAGGTTGAATTCACTGTCAAGATAGCATCTGTAGATCTCCTGGCTATGACCTGACCAATTGTTAAGTGCTTAGTTTATTGGGTCCTGTAAACTTATATGTTACTGCTGTTTTGGGTGATTTGAACAATAACTTCTAACCATGTCATCAAAATGTAACTTGCTTTAAAATCAAAATGAAAAAAAAAGATCTACATTCCTCTGACACTTATATTAAGAATTACACCAGTGTCACCAAAATGTTTGAGTTTACTACAACTTGTCCATCGAGCTATTCAAACATATCTAAGCCTCTGATCACAATTTGTCACTAGACATATATCATGTATCCACCCAAACAAGTCACAATAAATAGTAATAATTTGGGGTTCTTATATACCGGTTTATCACAACCTTAAAGGCCATCTCAAAGCCATTCACAAATCATAATCTGGTTATAGGGCCTTATAGCTACCAACCAATATCATTATCAAGTCCCTGCATGGCGAGCATACAACCGGTGCTGCCATTTTGGCACTCACAGCATTCTACAATGTCTCAAAGCGGTTCACAAATTATTATCTGTGGTTATAGGGCCTTAGCTACCAGCCAATATCATTCTCAACTCCCTGCATGGCGAGCATACAACCGATGCTGCCATTTCGGCAGTCACAGCATTCTAAAATTTCTAGTACTGCCCAACCACGTACTCATTTACAGCCGAGTAGACTGGAACAAGTGAAGTAAAGTATCTTGCTTAAGGATAAAACACAAGTGCTGGGGCCGGGACTCGAACTCGCAAACCTTCTATCACGAGCCTGGCGTCCTACCATTGTACCACCGTGCCTCCAGTCACAACCATACAGTCATTGTATGGCTGTGATACATTTTGACAGCCATCTAGTCACTCAACATGTTTAGATCTGTCTGGAGTGTGGTATTTCATATGTTAGAACAGCCATACAGCCATACAACACTGGCCTTGCTATATGATCAAGATGTCAACTGTAAAAAAAAAGCAAGTTGCAAAGGCATGCTTGGGTCAACGGAACAGAAGACTGTCAAGTTTGTTCAATTGAATGGTATAGGTCACTTGGGTCAAACAATTTTCCTGCTGATAAATGGTGTGAAATGCTGATTGAATCTGAATGACGATCTTATCAATGTTTAGCCCTTCGTCTTTCGTCCGGCCTTCAGTCGTCCATTGTCAATCTGTCCTTAAATAATTCTTGGGATCACTACTTCATGAGAAATACTGAATGGATCTTTTTCAAATATTTCATATGCAGGTTCTCATTGATGCCTAGTTGTACATTATCCAGTTTCTGAGTTGATCTGAAATACAACATGGCAGACAGGCAGCCATCTTGTATTTGACTTTGAAAGTATACAAGAGACCTTCTTTCACATATAAGTAATTTTTAAGAGAAATTTTCCAATTTCATATATTAAACTAAGATTAAATACAAAAATAAAAGAGAAAAAAAAAGAGGGAAAAGATATAACTTCCTAAGAACAAATAAAAATCATCGATGGTGCACATGGGTGCCAAAATCCATCTGGGATCTCTTGTTAAAAGTCTAATTTTCTTATCTATGATGTGTTATGATACTGTGCACAGCCTTTTAAAGTAAATTTGACCTTGAAACTCTCAGAAGGTCACAGATTTGAGATGAATCAAAAGTGAGCGACACAGTACTACTGGGACTCATTTTATATAGACATGAAATAGGACATACATGTCCTTTAAGGACTCACACAACATAATCAGCCTATCACGAAGTGTTTCATACGTTTGTAGTCCCTACTGAAAATTTGTTCCGGCTAAGTACAGTGATTCTGAGTATTTTAAATAGGTAATTGTTGACCTGTTCTGCATTGAATGAAATCTGTAGATATTTAACTTTACAAAAATATATACTTTTGGTAGATTTAGATATGTGATAGCGGATTGATATGGGGTCAAAAGTCAGAGGGTGTTCCTGTCCCATTTCACTAGTTTGACATGTAAATTTCCGGTTGTCCGAAGCAGACGCCTGTAGCAAGCTAATATGCCAGTAAACTCCTCATTAAATGCCCTTTGAAGCCTTTGTCATGTATGTATCTGTGAATTTAGGCAGTTTTCAAAAGTGTTGTACTTCAAATATTAAAGTTATTAGCTCGAAAGCTTAGTAATAACATATAGTAAATTATTTAGTTGTGCGAGTCCTTTAATGGAACTAGCCATGTGCTTGACCTATGGAACATTTTCTGTGCTTCCGGATATTTCTTTTTCAAAGACAGCCACTGTTATTGAGTGTTTGCACATTTTTCAGTGTGCAAAAATATTTAATTTGACAAAAAAACTTCAAAATTATTTAAAATCTGGCTAAACATGGCCCTGTGTTGAAGCCTGTATTGTTGGACTGACCCTCATACTCACATTTTTAATTAAGTTTGGTACAATTAATATGCGTGCGTGTTAATAAAACTTAACTGATATGTGTACCAGGTTTAAGCATCCAAATTTTGATAGAACAAAGATCTAGTGTGCTGTCTTCATCAAACCCCCCTCCCAACCCTGTTCTAACTCTGCCCAGTCATTCTGAGGCTTCTTCCTTCATGCAAATTAAAATATATGTGTGTTTTATAGTCAGAAGAAAGCAATAACTAGAACAATCATAAATAAGCTTGTATAAATATTGCACATGTGAGTTTATATATGTGTATGTGTCACGTTCATGTTTTGGTGGCTAAATCAAACTTATATTCCATATTTTCAGTAACTTGTAGATATTACTTTATTCCTGTCACAATATATACCTTGTTCAACATCTTGTTTATTGATTTAATGTGTTTGTGTACTTTGTTTACTCATACAATAAGCCGTTTATAGCATTATATCCCCCCTACCCCCAATATTCTCCCTGTAAAATAGAGGCACCCCGGGGAGCTAGAAGTGCTAAATGTAAGCTGGTGTAATTGATAGATAAACAGTTAAGGTGGATATCTGATAACCTTTTATTACTCATGTTTTCTGTAGAAGTTTGAAGTTGTGTGTGAATTCTAAGTGTGTTTAATTGTTAAAATTCAATAAAAAAATACTTAAAATAAAAATTAATTACTGCAGAGACTTTAAAATTAACAGAAACTGAGGTAACAAGATTTTTTTTCAAA
The DNA here is from genome assembly GCA_947623455.1 of Mimachlamys varia. Taxonomy (NCBI): domain Eukaryota; kingdom Metazoa; phylum Mollusca; class Bivalvia; order Pectinida; family Pectinidae; genus Mimachlamys; species Mimachlamys varia. The sequence goes on from OX392535.1 coordinate 11,182,583, forward strand.
AACAGTTGAGCGGTTAGCGTATTTGATCTTTGTGCAAAAATATGAAATTGCTAAGGGTGTGCTTAACTGAGGTGCTAGAGGTAAATGTTATGCAAAAGAAACGAGAAATTTCTGGTGCTAGCTCTGAATAGCAAATGTACATTACCCGGTAGGTGCAATAACTTGGGTTTTCTTCATAATTTGTTTTTCAATTTCAACCCCACTTCACCATTTTACTCGGAAATGTATATACTTTCAAATAGTAACTTTATTTCAACATCTGAAAGGTTTAGGGCCCTTTAAAGTCTTAAACAAGTGCTACAATATCAGTACAAATCGTAATCAATGGATCAGTCATTTCAGATGTTTGGAGTTGATGTCATTTTGCAATATTTATAAGAATGTGTGAGCCATAATATATTACATTATGATTGACATATGCAATAAACCATGACGGAGGAAACTGATAGAGGTCAAAAACTGTTCAACCAAACATAACGGGTCTGACAGTTCCTCTGTGATTATTCAATGGAAAAGCTTAAGACTTCTGACATTTCCTATTATTAACTTGAAGAAAATTTATATTCATTTGAATTGTGTAAGAAGATAATTACTGATCTGAAACCGACCCCTGGCTTGGATGAAATATGATTCCAGTTGAAATCTTGTAATGTCGCATACATATCCAATTGTTTGTCTGGCTTTTGTGGAGGAGTTGTTTGATGATAAATTGATATAAATATATGGTGTTGTTTTTGACTGATTATAAATTGATATAAATATATGGTGTTGTTTTTGACTGATTTTAAATTGATATAAATATATGGATTTGTTTTTGACTGATGAATAGTTAATATGATATCTTTAATTAAGACAAATCAGTTGTATGTATGTTTCATCCCTGTTTACAGTGAAAACAAACAATGGTATTTATAACTCCTCAAGTTCATGTAGGATTTATCTATGTTTATTGTTGGTGAAGTCATGAATCACTGTGTTTATAACTCCTTGAATTACATGTCCCATAAAATATTTACTGTAGAATAATCGTGATGACCAGTTCTTCACGTAGATATGTCATCAAAGTAGACTGTAAAATAACGAGAAACGACGACCCTAATGATTCAATATTGGTTAAGATGAATATGAAAGTTAATAATGCTTTACTTTAAAATAAATCACCTTTTTATCAAAATCATACTTTTCAAATTCAGTACAAAAAAAAATGTTGAAATATAATGATAGTTATGAAACAAAAGTATGTGTCCTGCTAGAAAAAAAAAACAAGCTAAAAGCAAACTTAATATGAAATTGTTCATATTTTAAATTTCAATATTTCAATTTCATTTTGAATGGACCTATTTTTTTGCCACAAGTTATTAGGATAAAAATCTGTTATTTCAATATAGCTGTATGAAAAACAGTTGGGTGCAACCAAAAATAATTTATTGAGGATAAATTTTACGGCAAAATGTGTTTCATTTTATCACGACTGCACATTGCATTCGTGATCATTCACTAATTTGATTGTACAAAATAAACTCCACTTATCAAATAAAAGAATAAAACTTGTTGTGAATTTAAATGCATAATAATGGCGGTTCAGTGGTGAGTGAAGATGATAGCTATATATGGCGAGATCGTGGCGTCGGGTCTGTTCTAGTTTGTGTTGGTCCGATAGGCAGGCTCACACCGATCCTTACACACTACAATGGGAACCAGTCAGTTGGACGCTAATTATACTTTATATACAGTTTAATCAAGGATTGTTTTGTTGGGAACATCTCGGTACATTTAAGTATGGGGTCACAACAAGACAACTCGAACATGTACAGGACGAGAACAGACAAATCAAATGTTGTGTTTCTACACTTTAATTTAGATAAAAATTAATTGGATAATGACTAGTCATGTTCAAATCTGCATTGAGATAGAACTAAAACAATCCAGTGATTTTTCATTTTTTAAAGTCACATATTCTTTTCAAGACCCGGTTTAAAATAACTCACATTTTACAGTAACCTGTGGAACTCCAGTTTGAAACATCACTTCTGACAAAAAACTTTCCTTTAGATTTTGAACCTTATGAATCTGTTCCACAAATATTTTGTTGTAATTACATTGACTCGATCCAACTGAATGAACTATCATCAAATGGTTGCATAGGTATGTTTTCCCAGTCTTATTTGTTTTAAGTCTTGAGTTAAGCGTTGACCCATTTATTTAACACATGATTAAGATTTACATTATAGCTTTGATATGATAAGGTAACACATTTTGACACGTCTTCGATGATAGTAAAAAAAGTGAAACTAATTAAGATATCGTTTTTCTGGTGGTGGCCACGACCGCGTCAACATTGATGCTTAAGTCCACTTTTCACAGTGTTATTGTTATCCGATTGAATTGAATTTTGTTACATTACTCATAATATCTTACTGAACACGTTCACAACTGTAATTTGGAGGAAATTCATTAGCAGGTGCTGTTTTTTTGGTGGATTTTGAAAATTTATGTTTCAGTTCAATTTTCACAGTGTTATTGTTCTTCGATGACATCACTATGATCTTAAGACATAAATACGTTTAGTCTTTGTATATTTCGCCATACTTTAATATTCCATATTCACTTTTACTTCATTCACAAAGCACGAAAGGCGAGACGTATAATTACTGGTATGCATAACTCTTGCTTCATAAATAAAATACATGTACATATTTCGGTCTAGGTTAATATTTGTAATGAGTTAATCTAGCTAGGATGTTAAATGACATACTGGTCATTCAGTCCAATGATTTATAAAATAGTCAAAGGTGAAAGTGCTAACTAACCCATTTGTGAGTGTATTGAAAATATAGATTAAAATATATAAACCTTTTTTTATTTTACAACAATTATGAAACAAGGTATCCAACTTGTATTAATCACTCTTGTTGGCCCTGATGTTAAGGCGTGCAAGGGGTCTTATTGTGGGAGGAAACTGGAGTACCCAGAGAAAACCCATGTGGTCGGGCAGGTGACCCCATACCTCTTCATGTGAGGTTGGGGAATCAAACCCCATCCCAATTGGTGACAGGCAAGTGCGCTATCTACTGCACCACCCGACCACCCTATAATAGATATAGATAGAAGGACTGAAAACAGAGATATATTTAGTTTGGCCTCAGAATTGTTCTACGTGTCTGTTTTCATCATTATCATGTGTGTAGGTAATGTAAGGTATAAATCATTCTTCATTAATTTAAATCTTCAAACAGTTCTCCAACTGTACATGTGGTCCTATTGGTAACTCCCTCTCTCTAGGGGTCAATTAGTAGTAGGAGGAACAGGTCTGTTATCATGGAGGAATCAACCAATACCATCATTAGGATCAAAGTCATGATTTTAAATTTTCTTCCATTTAATTTATTTTCCAATTTTATACATCAGCACCTACTTAGAATGTATAGATATTACCCCAGTGTGGTAAACTTGGGCTCATTGTCTAAGCTTTACAGAAAATAGTTAAGTTTAATACATGTGCATCAATTTAAACCTTGCCTTGTTGTTAATCTGTAATGAATGTAGTATTTTCTTAATTAGTTATTGTGATAATAAGATAAACATACTACACTTTGCTGAATTCAAAAGCCTATTTTAAAAGTAATTTTGATACCATAAACTAAGTAGAATACTGTACGCTTACACTGATTTTTATTTTTAAGAACAAAAGAAATTCTTGGGGAAATGTTTCTGTTTAATACCGAAAGTGTGTTTAAATTGTAAAACTTCTTGCAAGTATTGAAATAATATATCAGAGAATATTCAGAAGATTTTTAATTTTAGGTGTTAGATTGAATGTTAGGCACCAAATGACATTTTATGTGTTATGTTGACATATTAAACAAATATTGAAACCGCTTTTTATGATTGCTATTTGCCAGAGAAAAATTTCATAATAACTGATGTATCAAAATAGCCGATATTTAGCTGTTTTAGATTGTTTTTTTTGTTGTTTTATCAGGAAGTGAGGTCTGCCCTATAATTATATACTGTATCCACCAGCCATAAATTGATGTGGAAATACGGAAAGGCATTAATATAAGTTGATATACTGTGCGTTAAAATAGTTTTTTTTTTTTAATTTCAGCGTATTGGCAATATCGAAAAAACAATTTTTTAATTTGCCGTCATAATGATGATAGCCACTTATGTGAATTCTACTTTCACTTTAAAATAACTTAAGCTAATGTGAATACTACTTTCACTTTCAAATAACTTCTGCTGACTTAAGACTTATGAGTTATGCTGAAGAACTACCTGGTATCTTTATGCTTTATCCTAGCTAATGATACTGTAATTAACAATTATTATTAACAATCAATAATATGTAAGAATTGATATAAATTGACATGATTTACCTTTTATTGCACCAAAAAACTTTACATTTTGTTCTGCAAATGTATTTATTTTGCTACATTTTGTCAAATATTACGATCATCTGACAATCGCAAGTCTAGCTAAAGCGGTAAAATCGTTAACTAATAGGTGATCAGATCACCTGTACAAATGGTCAAAAGTGTTTAAAAGTTAATGTTAATTGTTTATATGGTAAGTGACTGTATTTATAGACTGTTTGTAGCTATATTGAGGGACAGTATAAAGACCAGTCAGGTAACCTGACCTGATTGATCAGCTATTGTTTTATGTACTACATAAACTACGTCATTGTCGCGCATCACTGAACAATTAGCAGGGGCAGGGGGCATTATCAAAGTTGGCAGACAAATAGAAACATATATAACTTTATGATCAAGTCAGATATCTTTATTAAGCCTTTTTGGAAGGTGTTCAAATCATTTGACAAAACCAGATTTTTTGTAAACTGTACAGCTAAAATTCAAAATTTGATTAAGAAATTTAGTTATGTGATTACTGGCTGTAGAGGTAAAAAATGTACTTGCATTAGAGTGTGACGATTTGATGTCACCTAAGAAGGGCTAGGTGTTTTTGTAACACCGCAGTATAAAGTGTACCAGTCTACATGCCAGGTCTTATTGGTCATGTTTTTTGCAGGTAGTCTGTGTTCGCATTAGAATTAAAGGGAGATAATTATCAGGCATGTCTGACAGTAATTGTGGTGTCTGTTGTAATTAGGACAGGATATTCTACAATGAAATAAAAACAGTTTATACACATTCAATCCAGATTTCATCAAGGTTTATGGTTTCAAGTGTCAAGATAGTATTGACATGAATATAAAAATATTCAATTAGTATTAAATTGAGGTTTTAAGTTTTAAAATACTTTTAGCAGAATACAAATACAGCTATTCACCATAATTTACAATGTCCCTCAAAAAGTTTCATATGTCCAGACAGTGATTTTGTTTGCCCATTTTTACCGCTGATTAAAGGCTGTTTCCCCCAGTCAAAATTTGTGTTATTTTCCCAAAATGAAGCATAATTCAAGAATATTTTCCCTCTTCATCTGAAACTACCCGGTAATTTTTTCCGATTATATGTTATCAGAGAATTCTTAAGGTCAAGGCCTTGCGCTGTTGGATTAAATATATTCAATAAATGAACATCTGAAAATTATTTCTGCTATGACCAAACGCAAATGAACATCATAGTTACATGTTCTAATGAACATGTTTCCAAAGTTCCTTGATCATAAAATAAAAAATTGGCAGAGAAGGCACTTCGAAAATGTTCACCAAAAGTGTTGATGATTTTAAGGTACCACAGTCTGTTAATTAATTTGTAGCTGTTTTGGTGTTGTCTAGTTTACAGGTGATAGCTGAGAATTTAGTGGTGTCTGTTAACGAGGACTACCTGGTGGCAGGACAGGAAGTACACCTGAGTGCGGGGGATGAGGTAGCAGTGATCCCACCTATCAGTGGGGGATAGACTGGGAGTTAACCCCAAAAACACAGGTAAACAAAGAATAAAAACACAGGTAAACAAATAATAAAAACATAGGTAAACAGATTATAAAAACACAGGTAAACCACAGGTAAACAAAGTATAAAAACACAGGTTAACCTAAGTATAAAAACACAGGTAAACCAATAAGTATAAAAACACAGGTAAACAAAGTATGAAAACACAGGTAAATAAAGTATAAAAACACAGGTTAACCTAAGTATAAAAATACAGGTAAACCAATAAGTATAAAAACACAGGTAAACAAATTATAAAATGCTGACTGTGGAATACCACTTCTTTCTTTTTTTTTTCATGTAAAATGAAAAGTATATATCAAATGCTGAAGATGTTTGCTGCTCTCTAGTACACTTTGTCCTGGCCCAGAGATTGTGACAGTCTAAATTTTGTATTAAGTTTGAACCTGACCAATCACAAATAACGTCATGAAAAATGACATCAATTGCAATTAGCTATAAGTATAAATTTTGTCAAAATTGTTTTCATGATACTGGTGCCAGGTAGCTCTAGCTATGTTTTGCTTTTCCTGCATTAACCTATTAAGTATGAAGGAATGGTTAGTGTTTGATTTAATTTTCCTGTGAAGGAAGGATAAGTTGATACTGCCTGGTTTACTACATTTTGTATATCTGAGATTTTCACTGAGATTTGGTGTTACAACATATTTTGCTCGTGGAAAGGAGGCTGCTGCATTCTAATTAGCTGATCCAGTTGTTAGTGCATTAATTGTCTGATGATGATCTGATTTAGATCAAAACTGCCTGGCATACTACTTATTCGAGTTTCACTGTGGGGTTTAATTAAGGATTAACCTTTTATTTTGTTCAGTTTATGAGATCATAAATACAATGGAGCACAAGGTAAATTGCATAAACTTGAAGTGTTAAATTTACGCTAAATTTACCGACTGCTCCATTGGATTTATGATCTCATAAACTAAACAAAATCAAAGTTTAATTCTTATTTTTACATTTTTTTTTTCTGTAAATAGTTCATAACCTTTTTGTTCAATATAGCCCCATCTGCAGACATAGGTTTAAAAATTCACAAACGTGAAAAAGGTTCAATATGAAGTTTGCATAAGCCGTGGTTAACTCTGCCCATGGCCATTGTTGATGGGGTCATATAATTGTGACTTGAACTGGATAATTTGCAAAGCTCCGCCCACAGGTATTGGTGTTGAAGTCATAGAAATTTGTCACATTCTCAAGTATAGTAAACTGTAGTTTGCATGACAATGGTTATCGAATGAATGTCAGTGTAGACCATAAATATTGTTTGGTTAATTCTGTGCATTTATTGAGGCTGCCTGTTTGGCAGATTGCTTTCTGTGCAATATCTTACAACAGAATAATCATATTTTGGTCAGTTTTGTAAGGAATTATCAGATTTTAATTGAACTCCCATTATAATTAAAGTCTTTTTTTTTCTGTAGTTTAATGGTAAATGTATTTTGTAAGAGATTCTTTACATTTGCATTCATTTGGCAGTTTATTCCAGATTTTTTATTAGCTCACCTGGTCCGAAGGACCGAGGTGAGCTTATGCCATACCGTACGTGGCGTCCGTCGTCCGTCAACAATTTCTTTAAGCGACTTCTCCTACATAACCACTGATAGGAAATCAACCTAATTTGGCAGGAAGCATCCTTGGGTGCCCTGGATTCAAAATTGTACTAATGGTGGAACTGACCCCCAAGGGGGCTGAGGGGCGGGGCCAAAAGGGGTTATTTAGCTATATCGGTTTAAGCGACTTCTTCTCCATAACCACTGATTGGAAATCAGCCTTATTTGGCAGAAAGTATCCCTGGGTGCTCAGGATTCAAAATTGTACTCATGGTGGGACTGACCCCCTAGGGGGCTGAGGGGCGGGCCAAAAACCGTTATTTAGCTATATTGGTTTAAGCGACTTCTTCTTCATAACCACTGATTGGAAATCAACTTTAATTGGAAGGAAGCATCTGTAGGTGCTCAGGATTCAAAATTGTACTCATGGTGGGACTGACCCCTAGGGGGCTGAGAGGCTGGGTCAAAAAGGGTTATCTAGCTATATTGGTTTAATCGACTTCTTCTCCATAACCATAGATTGGAAATGAGCCTTATTTGGCAGGAAGCATCTGTAGGTGCTCAAGATTCAAAATTGTACTAATGTTGGGACTGACCCCTAGGGGGCTGAGGGGCGAGCCAAAAAGAAAATATTTTATCATGATTACCTAGATACCAATGTATCCAGGTGAGCGATACAGGCCCTCTGGGCCTCTTGTTGATGGACATATATATAGCTGACAGTTATTTTTGTTTTGTTGATCTGCTTGTGTATTGAAAATGAAACTTATATTATTGAATAATGAACATGATGAAAAAAATCTTACTAACCCCATCCTATAAACCAAAATTTCTTGGCTTCTGATTAGCTGGACTTTTCAACAAATATCAGTCACCAGACCAGATTCCATTGTAACTCCTGCTGTACAGCGATGTGAGTTGTTACCTTGTGTTATTCCAGATGGACCATGTAGAGGTGACAGAGGACAAGATCAGTACAGACCACACCACCAGTCTTGTATCCTCCCCCACATGTGGCGCCATCTCTGTTTTTATCGGTATGTACATATGTAGAGCCTGTCAACACTTACTGTGAACCAGTTTCAATGGAACTATACACAGCATTGTTAAAGTTAGCCATTGGCTTACAGTTCTAGTTTCATTTTACTTTTAGGTGCTATATATTATGTCAGGTATATATATAAATAATCATGAAAAATGTCTTTGCCTTGACTCAAGGTTAAGTGTTCCAGCTTTCAGATATGTGCACTCAATAACACACCATCATAGACATAGACACAGTCATAAGATGACACTGAAAATATATCAGTGGTGTTCACACTTCTGTGCTGAAACTGATTACAAGACAAAACAAAAAATAATGTCTCATCTATAATTCACGGCCCTCACAAGTTCTCCTGATTTGCCTTATAAACAGATATATGAGGGGTGCTGATGATATTGAGGAGAGTAACGTAAACCTCACGTAAACAGGTGTAACTAGAGTCAGACTTACCCACGGCCTGTACAGATATTGGCCTGTGCATGTCTGATGAATCATGGCCAGGGGCTAGATGGCCCATGAAAGTAAAACAAGTTCATGATAATAAAAAGTGGTGTTTTTAGCCCAGTCTATCATCAGATGGTTGGTTTTTCAAATCACTGTGTCTGTGATCCGACCGTCTGTGGTCTGTCCGTCTGTCCGTCTGTGGTCCATCCATCTGTCGTCCGTCTGTAAACAATTCTTGTTATGGCTCTTTCTTGACAAGTACTTATGGATCATTCTCAAATTTCATTTGTGGGTTCCCCTAGTGGTCGGTGAGTTGTGCATATTCCATTCATTTCCAGAGAGATCTCAATAATTTGTCCCGGGGGGGGGGGCTATATTTGATTTTGACAGTAATAGTGTGTTATGGCGATTCTTGACTGGGTACTGGATGGATCTTCCTTAAATTTCATGTGTCTAAGGTTCGCATTGGTGCTTAGTTGTGCCCATTTGATTTTTGGACTGATTAGATGACCAAAACAGCTAAAAGGGTTGGAAGGGTTTCATAACTGATGCTTTTGGGGTTGTTTATCAGGCAGAAGTGTGTTGTACCTGATGCTTTAAGGGTTGTTTATCAGACAGAAGTGTGTCGTACCTGATGCTTTAGGGTTTGTTTATCAGACAGAAGGGTGTCGTACCTGATGCTTTAGGAGTTGTTTACCAGAAAGAAGGGTGTCGTACCTGATGCTTTATGGGTTGTTTATCAGACAGAAGGGTGTCGTACCTGATGCTTTACGGGTTGTTTATCAGACAGAAGTGTGTCGTACCTGATGCTTTAGGGTTTGTTTATCAGAAAGAAGGGTGTCGTACCTGATGCTTTAAGGGTTGTTTACCAGACAAAAGGGTGTCGTACCTGATGCTTTAAGGGTTGTTTACCAGACAAAAGGGTGTCGTACCTGATGCTTTAGGGGTTGTTTATCAGACAAAAGGGTGTCGTACCTGATGCTTAAGGAGTTGTGTACCAGACAGAAGGATGTCGTACCTGATACTTTATAGGTCGTTTATCAGACAGAAGGGTATCACACCTGATGCTTTAGGGGTTGTTTATCAGACAGAAGGGTGTCGTACCTGATGCTTTAGGGGTTGTTTACCAGACAGAAGGGTGTCGTACCTGATGCTTTAGGGGTTGTTTATCAGACAGAAGGGTGTCGTACCTGATACTTTATAGGTCGTTTATCAGACAGAAGGGTATCACACCTGATGCTTTAGGGGTTGTTTATCAGACAGAAGGGTGTCGTACCTGATGCTTTAAGGGTTGTTTATCAGACAGAAGGGTATCACACCTGATGCTTTAGGGGTTGTTTATCAGACAGAAGGGTGTCGTACCTGATGCTTTAGGGGTTGTTTACCAGACAGAAGGATGTCGTACCTGATGCTTTAGGGGTTGTTTATCAGACAGAAGGGTATCACACCTGATGCTTTAGGGGTTGTTTACCAGACAGAAGGGTGTCGTACCTGATACTTTAGGGGTTGTTTACCAGACAGAAGGGTGTCGTACCTGATGCTTTAGGGGTTGTTTATCAGACAGAAGGGTGTCGTACCTGATACTTTAGGGGTTGTTTATCAGACAGAAGGGTGTCATACCTGATACTTTAGGGGTTGTTTACCAGACAGAAGGATGTCGTACCTGATGCTTTAGGGGTTGTTTATCAGACAGAAGGGTATCACACCTGATGCTTTAGGGGTTGTTTACCAGACAGAAGGGTGTCGTACCTGATACTTTAGGGGTTGTTTACCAGACAGAAGGGTGTCGTACCTGATGCTTTAGGGGTTGTTTATCAGACAGAAGGGTGTCGTACCTGATACTTTAGGGGTTGTTTACCAGACAGAAGGGTGTCGTACCTGATACTTTAGGGGTTGTTTACCAGACAGAAGGGTGTCGTACCTGATGCTTTAGGGGTTGTTTATCAGACAGAAGGGTGTCGTACCTGATGCTTTAGGGGTTGTTTATCAGACAGAAGGGTGTCGTACCTGATGCTTTAGGGGTTGTTTACCAGACAGAAGGGTGTCATACCTGATACTTTAGGGGTTGTTTACCAGACAGAAGGGTGTCGTACCTGATACTTTAGGGGTTGTTTACCAGACAGAAGGGTGTCGTACCTGATACTTTAGGGGTTGTTTATCAGACACAAGGGTGTCCTAACTGATGCTTTAGGGGTTGTTTATCAGACAGAAGGGTGTCGTACCTGATGCTTTAGGGGTTGTTTACCAGACAGAAGGGTGTCGTACCTGATGCTTTAGGGGTTGTTTACCAGACAGAAGGGTGTCATACCTGATGCTTTAGGGGTTGTTTATCAGACAGAAGGGTGTCGTACCTGATGCTTTAGGGGTTGTTTATCAGACAGAAGGGTGTCGTACCTGATGCTTTAGGGGTTGTTTATCAGACAGAAGGGTGTCGTACCTGATACTTTAGGGGTTGTTTATCAGACAGAAGGGTGTCGTACCTGATACTTTAGGGGTTGTTTATCAGACACAAGGGTGTCCTACCTGATGCTTTAGGGGTTGTTTATCAGACACAAGGGTGTCCTAACTGATGCTTTAGGGGTTGTTTACCAGACAGAAGGGTGTTGTACCTGATGCTTTAGGGGTTGTTTATCAGACAGAAGGGTGTCGTACCTGATACTTTATAGGTCGTTTATCAGACAGAAGGGTGTCCTAACTGATGCTTTAGGGGTTGGTTATCAGACAGAAGGGTGTCGTACCTGATGCTTTAGGGGTTGTTTACCAGACAGAAGGGTGTTGTACCTGATGCTTTAGGGGTTGTTTATCAGACAGAAGTGTGTCGTACCTGATGCTTTAGGGGTTGTTTATCAGACAGAAGGGTGTCGTACCTGATACTTTATAGGTCGTTTATCAGACACAAGGGTGTCCTAACTGATGCTTTAGGGGTTGTTTATCAGACAGAAGGGTGTCGTGCCTGATGCTATAGGACCCAGGTTATTGACTCTTGATTTTATGATGCAGTCTATACAATGTAGCTATTTGTACAATGAATTAACTGGAGTGATGCAAATCATGTTTATTATGATCTTAAAATTGCTTATTTCTACAAAGGTCACCTCTCTGCACGTTACCTGAGTGCTTACAGGAAGCATTCTGAATGATGATTTATCAAAACGAACATGCCCTACCAAGAGATTTTCTATCAAAATGAAAGAGCTATAATTTGCACTGAAATAAATTAAAAACAGGAAACTGTACCTATACTAAGGCCTGTTTAAAGTAACAGTTGGACTGGAAACTGTGTTGTATCATAAATAATTAACCTAGGAAGAAGTGTAAATTAAACTAACTCGGATGGTAAGGTTTTTGTATTGATTGTACGTTAATGAGATTGAGTAAGAAAAGTTTTTGTCAGATGTTAGATTGATGTTTTCTGAAGGTTTTAAAAACAACGTACTATATATTTAGCTACACGATAATCACCTTAATCTAGCGTGCTGCCAGGAGCTTGTGTTTTCTACCCTGTACACTTAATTACAGCTAGGCTTAAACCGGATATAGAGACTCAAGGTAGCAATACGTTTGTGTGTATAGATTGAAACATAAAAAAGCTATCTGGTATTTTCTTGATTTTTTTACAGCTGATGTTTAGTTGTTAAATTATTTTACATAAGTACGTCATTCTAGTTATCATGGGATGATAACATGATTACTCTGTTTTAAAGCTATTTTATTTAGCACCCTCAATTACAATAATAACGTAATTGTGATATTTAATTATAATATTGCTCAAAATACATCAAATCTATAAACTAATCTTTAAATCATCTATTATATGTAAAATTTAATTGGCTCAACTGCTCAAGTAAAGTATATCGCTTGTGAAAACATGTACAGGGTGATACAAGCCTATGTAAAAAATTTTACTGTATAATTATATATAAGGATGTGGAATCCTAGGCTCAATCAAACCCAACAGATCCTGGAATAGAATCGTAATTATGTGGTGTTGATCAACCTATTGTTTTCACACTACATAGAGATTCAGCAGAGATAGCCACACAGGAGATAGGTTCTTATATATAGACTAGGAAGAAAGGTTCTTATATATAGACTAGGAAGAAAGGTTCTTATATATAGACTAGGAAGAAAGGTTCTTATATATAGACTAGGAAGAAAGGAGAAAGCTATAGGTAGTTTATATATAGATCAAGGAAGACAGGTATAAAATCTATAGACCAAAATCAAGATTATAAAGCCGAAGTCTGATTGGCTTAAAGAACCATGAAACAGAAATATTTATTTCAAATCACATACTGTAAAAATTCTTATTTTACTGTTCAAAATAGAAATAAAAATTGTGTGTAAGGTGTTCAATGTTTACCTTTGCTGATCATCTTCATTGTTTAGATAAACAGATTTCCCCTAGAGAAGCTAATAAAATTGCTTACCTAGATATACATATTACAGTTAGAATTACGGCCAAGTATCCACTTTGGAAATCGTTCGTCCTGCGTTCGCACAGCGTGCGTTCTCCGTTCGGTTTGCGGCTAGGCGCCGTTCGGTTTGCGTTCGTTCGTTGCGGCTTTAGCGGCCGATTCACTTTCGTTCGTCTTTTGTCGTAGAATTCCGTCCGATCGGCTAAAGCGGTCGAATCTTTCGATCGGCTAAAGCGGTCGAATCGTTCGATCGGCTAAAGCAGACGAATCGATCGATCGATCGGCTTTTCCGGTCATTTTCTAACGGCCTTTCTTTGTCTGCCGACTACTCATGCGTGTCTCTGGCTTTGTATGCCACTAACATTACCTATTGTCGGCATTCATCCGTGACGCTCGATCAGCCGTTACCTCACTACGCTGGTAACCCTTATCTTGCTCCAGTGATACAGTCCACTGCAAAATTTACCCACAAACAGAGACGTGGCTTTATACATCTCTGCCACAAAAAAACGATCATACAAATGTTTTTTTATGAATGATAATCATAATCTCTGTTCGAATGGAGCAAGTATTTACATGTATTGTTGGTCACTAACAGAGGTTTATTTTATTGGGAGGGGGTGTTTGCTTTTATAGAGGTGATACATGTACTAGCAAAGTCTTTAAATACGGTCAAATCAATAGTAATTGCCATTACACACGATAAAATGACGAAAAGAAAATAGCATTTTTCCTTACGGATCTATTTAATACATTGTGCTATATAATTGAAGAAAGAAAACAATCTTTAACTCGTGTCCTGAATGGGCGTTGAACTCCAACACTACTGTATCAAATCAAGTCAGAAATACTCACGTTTCCTTCATTTACTCCTTATACAATAAGGAATACAAAATGCACAATGTGACGCAATTCATGTAATTTCCGTGTAACATGTCAATATCATATGTTACAACAAATCGTATCTACATAGTTTAATATTCTTTTTCATTCATATTACATAAATACGAGAATACCGTCCTATTTAGTTTGAGATTACAACTGAACTTTGCTAACAATGGCGACGTAAGATTCAAAAGGTATTGTCATTCATGTAGCTTACTATTGAATAGATTTTTTATCTGGATTTACATTCTCCAAGACTCCCCTCCCCGGCCCCTTCCCAACATAACAGACATAAATGTACATGTACACTTTTCCTCCGAAATCTGCAACCGTTTCAATCGTTGGACTAAACTTGAGGTGTAGAGTTATTTTGGACTTTTTGGAGGATAAGGAATAAGATATGACGCCATCTCATCGATTCAGAAATGAAATCCGAGTAAATTTAATGCACAATATATCGAATATATCTATACCACAAAAGTGTATAAGTTACACTGTGACTCTGTTAGAAGATGTGTAAAACATGCACGCAATCCAGTTAATATATGATGGCTTTATATTTCTGTGGTATTTATACATGATATAAATGTACTTATCAAAAGCTAAACCAATCGTACGTAATATCTCAATTACATTTGGAGAGAAATTGTAAATGACGTATGTACATGTAAATCTACCATGCTAGCACCATATCTATGTAATGAACGTATTGGTTTCTAGATATAATGTCGTCACACTGTACATATTTTCTGTATATCAACCGTATTTTTGTTCTTAAATCAGATACAAATTTGAAATTGGATGCAAATTTCAATATTTTATTAATTCGACATTCACATGTACAATGTGATTCATGCAAGTTTGAGATAACCAGGGGTGTGAGGTACAATGTACAATGTACCTCTCTTACTTACCATATCAAGGTTCTCTGCAGTATTTACACATATTCAAACTTTATACATCGTGATTGTCAATTCCTGTTTCAATAAGCATTTTGAAAATTAATGATGACTACAAATGAATTCAGATATTCTTTATAATCGATTCCTCGCGTAAAATGTTATAGCGTTGTCATTTTAGCGGACATTATATCGTTTACAGGGTTCACGCCAGCGGTCGCCAATAGGCCGATTGCAGAATGCGCAAATAAATTTAATTCAGTGACAAAAAAATCAGTATAGTTGATGAAAAATAAACGCCATTTGTTTTATCAAAATTTGTATAAAATATGCCTTGTGTCAATTCAATTTCAATTTAGATTCAATGTCAGAGCAAAGCTATAATACAGGTAAAACGTAACTCACTGCCCAGTTAGCTAATTAGTGTCTAATCCCCTGAATGACACGGCACGCCCGGGGGCACACTCAGTGACCCCTGGTCGCCAGGTGTTAGGAGCCCTGTACAATAGCCAGAGACGTATAAAGTTTTATACAGTACTGTATGGCTCTGGAATATCCTAGGGCATTCGGGACTTAGTCATGAGTGATATGGAAATGTTATCCCCTATAAACCACAGGGACCTGCATGAGAATTTGTTACAGCTAGTTTTGGACCTAAATTAGGGTGTTTAGAGTAATTTTACACATTGGGGGGGGGGGGGGGGGGGGGGGGGGGTTAAGATCAATTTTCGATAAAAATGCCCCCTCAATGGTCATAGCTTTTATGACCATTGAGGGTCCACTAGCATAATATAAACAAAAACCCGATTAAGAAAAACGATCTATATTCTAGGCAAAATGATGATTAACTCTCGATTAGAGTTTAATGTGAAGTAAACAGTCTAAATATGAAAACCCTTCACTTACTAGAATACTTCTTCACAAAGTCTTATGAGGATAAATATTACTAAAACTTTATTTTTCGACCAAACAAGAAGTTGTGAGTATCGACTTATTAGTGTAACCAAAGACTCAGATAATTCCATGTGTAACTAAGTGTTAGACGGAGGATCCGGATCAAGATTCAGGATAAAAATAAAAAATCTGTTAAGATACAATACTGACCATGTTTGAAACAATTAAAATTCCAAATTGATTTGATAATGTCGTTGTATTAATAATAATGAATGGGGGTAGGGGATTTTTGAAACTTATTTCAGAAGGAATAATACATTATGACCAAAAATTATAATGTTCTTTAAATACACACCTGTTAAAATTATTGAGACTGTCGACATAAATCTCAAATTTCTTATATCAATTCGTATACCCTAATATTTTGCTGTATAGATCGAGATTACACTTACACTTTCTATTCCTTATACATGTCCCCGTTTTGTAGCTTATCTACACCAATCTACATCGCTTTAGATACCCCATTGACTAGCTACCTGCCGACATTTTTGGCCTCCTGCTCTCAGCACTGGATACAGGTGTGTTAATTAGTGTTATTTACATACATAAGACTTTTACACATATGAAAGCTAAGGATGTGGATCGAATTACTTGCGTACAATGTATATATTTTTTTTTAAGAAAACACATGCCGTAAATTTGTTATGATACGGTAATATTGTATACGCCTGATATTGCATAACTATTGAAAAGTAGACATTAAAAATGTTTTGTAAACATTTTTCACTTATTCATTTCTGAATTTTTGAACCAGGTACAACAGTACATGTATATAATGCCCCAAGTTACGCATTCACGGATTCGACACAGGAGCTAGGCACGGACTTATGTCACTATGAAATGATTGTCAGATAATTTGTTTTACCTTTCTCGAATATAGCCCCTCCCACTACTATATATCTATCTATAATCATACGTAGTGGTACTTGCAATCCGCAACAATTTTTCGACATGCTCAAGATTTGACCACAGATAAAAAAAAAAGTAGTTTATCCTTACTTAACCGTATTTGAACGTACATATCCGTTCTAGTACTTATCAATCCGTGAATCCGTACTTAGTATTAGGACTAGTTACACCACGTGTTTGCTACAAATTTGTCATGGAACGGAACGATCTCATCACGTTGCATTACGGATCGCTCCATGGCGGTTCGTACTATTCGTATCGGATTGTTCTTATTCGTACTAACCCTTACTTATACTGTAGCAACCTACTGTTTTCCCGCATTGCAACCCTCTGACACGTGTCGTTCCATATTAACTCGTGTCATTTCTGTATTAAACCATGTCGTACCGTAACAATTCGTATCACTCATATCGCCAAATGGCCTCTTTCCTGCAATATCCTTGGAAGATACGTCACTACCCGTAGTAACACTATTATGCTTCCGTATCTGCTCCGTATCAGACTACGAAAATTGGAATTTCGGGGGTCATCCATGAGATTTTATCCCTAGTGCCATGGAACCGGCGAGGGGATCCGTGAATGTGTGACCTAGGCATACCGGGACAGAGACTAGTTTCGAAATACACGTGTTCAACGACAATATAGAGGAATAAGGGAAAATAACCAACATTTCTTATATAAATATCAGAGTACATGACTGTGAGTCAATAACAATACTATTTATTTTCATGAAACTTGCTAACAGTCTGTGTTACCTTATCCAATCATCTGCTTTGTTTTAGTTAAACCCACTGTCACAGGCAAAATGTGTATCGACTGGACACCGTCCTTCCACGTACGGAACCTACGGAAGTCGTTAAACATGTGACGTCACAGATTCCAGAATTCGTGTACGGTTCAGGTTCAAGTTGTATGTTACACACCGTCCTGACAAGCATGGAAATTTGGTTTAGATTCATACATTTCGATTTCAATAGTGTTTTATTAGAAATTGGAATACCTACAGATACGTTTGTGGTCAGTCTGTTATATCATGGATTAAACGACTGTTTTGTACTAATATGTTATAGATATTATCGTATATATACGTACTTAGAATATATTTTCTTTGTCCTAGGTTTGAGTAGCTACATTATACCGCTGGTCCCTATCCTTGAAAGCGGCTGAACAGTTCGATCGTTCGATCCGCCGCTACCGGCCAGGTATCAGTTAATCGGCCGATAGCGGCCGATCAACTCGCTCCGTTCGGGAAGCGGCCGAAAACCTCGCTCCGTTCGGGAAGCGGCCGTTGTAGCAGATTTGGGCCCAATAGGTAACTCCGTTCGGCTCGCGTGCGTCCTCCGTTCGGGACGCGGCCAAACTCCGTCCGGCCAGCGGCTTTTCTCCGTTCGTGCGACAAAAAGTGGATACTTAGCCGTAGTTCTAACTGTATACCTGGGTATATAGACCTAAGACATGTATATGATCTTCGTGGAATGCTCCAAGGTATTGCTACAGCTCAATCATACCTTTCATTAAAATTGTAAATCATATCCTGGAATTCTCAGCTAATCTTAATACATTTCCTTTCTTTAGAAATGTTTGCATGGTCTGTAGGGATTGATTAAGTTACATATATCTACTACCAGGAAGTTATTGATAGATACAATTTTTATCTGTTTCCCCCCCCCCCCCCCCCCCCCACTCATTCTTCTTATTAATGTTTTTATGGCTATGTTTTCTTTTTCAAAAATAGCAATCCATGTGACAATGAATAAGAATATATGTTAAACATAAGATTTCATAGACTCTGTAGAGAACATTTGGATCAGTAAACAGGATGCATGATGCCGAAAAGTAAATTTATAATCATACTGAGGGTCGCTCTCTGTTACAGGGACAACAAGGGACAACTTTGACAGGAAGAAGGTATTAAGACTTGAGTACGAGGCCTACGTTCCAATGGCTGAGAAAAAAATGAGGGAAATTTGTGAACAGATACATGAGAAATGGGACGTACACAGAGTGGCCATGATACACAGGATCGGGTGAGGTCTTAATCCTCCGTGTTCATCACTTCCATCGTTATGTCTGATGGTACTTCTGTCCTGTAGGATGTCTGATTAAACATACACTGTAGGTGCAGGGATACATTGATAAAACATACACTGTAGGTGCAGGGATACATTGATTAAACATACACGGTAGGTGCAGGGATACATTGATAAAACATACACTGTAGGTGCAGGGATACATTGATTAAACATACACTGTAGGTGCAGGGATACATTGATTAAACATACACTGTAGGTGCACGCAGGGATACATTGATTAAACATACACTGTAGGTGCAGGGAAACATTGATTACACATACACTGTAGATGTAGGGATACATTGATTAAACATACACTGTAGGTGCAGGGATACATTGATTAAACATACACTGTAGGTGCACGCAGGGATACATTGATTAAACATACACTGTAGGTGCAGGGATACATTGATTAAACATACATGGTAGGTGCAGGGATACATTGATTAAACATACACTGTAGGTGCAGGGATACATTCATTACACATACACTGTAGATGTAGGGACACGTTATACACTGTAGGTGGAGGGATACATTAAACATACACTGTAGGTGCAGGGATATATTGATTTAACATCATACACTGAAGGTGCAGGGATACATTGATTAAACATACACTGTAGGTGCAGGGAAACATTGATAAAACATACACTGTAGGTGCAGGGAAACATTGATTAAACATACACTGTAGGTGCACGCAGGGATACATTGATTAAACATACACTGTAGGTGCACGCAGGGATACATTGATAAAACATACACTGTAGGTGCAGGGATACATTGATTAAACATACACTGTAGGTGCAGGGATACATTAAACATACACTGTAGGTGCAGGGAAACATTGATAAAACATACACTGTAGGTGCAGGGATACATTGATTAAACATACACTGTAGGTGCAGGGAAACATTGATTAAACATACACTGTAGGTGCAGGGATACATTGATTAAACATACACTGTAGGTGCAGGGAAACATTGATTAAACATACACTGTAGGTGCAGGGAAACATTGATTAAAAGTACACTGTAGGTGCAGGGATACATTGATTAAACATACACTGTAGGTGCAGGGATACACTGATTAAAAGTACACTGTAGGTGCAGGGATACATTGATTAAACATACACTGTAGGTGCAGGGAAACATTGTTTAAAAGTACACTGTATGTGCAGGGAAACATTGATTAAACATACACTGTAGGTGCAAGATACAATATCAATATAATTTTTATATAAAAAACAAACCTGTACCATACTCTATTCAACATTAAACAGTAAGTATAAAACTTTTGCTTGTATACATTCCAGTTATTTGCTTTTGTAAATTCCAGTTACATACAAAACTTTTGGGTAATTCTCTGTTTCTTCAGAGTATATATATATCACCAATTTGGAATCAACGGTCATATAATTACTTTTTAACTAATTGCGATTAAACATATTATACCAAGTGTTTAGGGTGGCTGCATCCAATGATTTTGTATTTCAGGGTACCTTCACAATGTCAAGGCCAACATGGCCAAGGTCATTGTCATAGAAATCATTTCTGGATTCTGTATCATGACATAATTACTTCCTCAATAACTGAATCTGTTAAAACATTATACAGACTTTAAGTTTGAAAAGACTTTCAATAAGACTGTGAGAAATAGTATCCAAATGTTGCATGGGGCCGGTATTATAAGTTACTGGTGACAATCATATAGAATTATCTTCTAATTCAGTGTTATTCCTTTGGCAACTCTTAAATACAACTTGAAAACTTTTTAATGAATATCAATGAAAAAAAAAATGTTTCAGGCTTTAAGGGCTAAGATTATCATTATACCTTTCCCAGAAATATTAAGTCCCTGCTCTTTTAACTTCATTTCTTGAAAGATTTCAATCAAACTTATTTGGGTTGGTAAGAACTTAAAGAATATTTGAAGAACTTGGAAGTGTTATACCTTAAATGAGTTCATATTGTCAAGGCCACCATTATAATTTATACAGAAAATTGCCGTTTAGTAAAATTATTCTACATGGCTGTGATGGCAATCAAGTTTGTGTGGTTTTGTATAGTATAAAGACCTTATCAAATTGACAGTGTAACAAAATGGGAAGTGAAGTCATCCGTGTTTGGTTCCCTGATCTATAGTACAAACAAGCTGATTCTAATGTTCATTAAGTTTATTCAGTAGTGATGAATTATTTAGACCCTGAACTGATATACAAATACTGTGTTATACAGGTACTAATAGACTACTGTGATGATCAGAGAGCCATATGTGTGTGCATGCTGCTCATCCTGCCATGGTACATAGTAACAGACTACAACAGTGATATACGTAGTAATAGTACAACAGTGATATACGTAGTAACAGTACAACAGTGATATACGAAGTAACGTCACTACAGCGATATATGTACACCTGTAGTAAATTGTCACTACAATGATATACATAGTAGCATCACTAATTTGATATACGTAGTAACATCACTACATGTGATATACATAGTAATGTCACTACAACGATATACAAAGTAACGTCATTACAGCAATATCCATTGTAATGTCACTACAGCGAAATACATAGTAACGTCACTACAGTGATATACATAGTAATATCACTACAGCGATATACGTAGTAAAAGTACAACGGTGATATACGTAGTAACGTCACTACAGCGATATACGTAGTAATGTCACTACAGCAATATACATAGTAATGTCACTACAGCGATATACGTAGTAATGTCACTACAGCAATATACATAGTAATGTCACTACAGCAATATACGTAGTAATGTCACTACAGCGATATACATAGTAATGTCACTACAGCGATATACATAGTAATGTCACTACAGCGATATACGTAGTAATGTCACTACAGAGATATACGTAGTAATGTCACTACAGCGATATATGTAGTAATGTCACTACAGCGATATGCATAATAACGCCATACTGCTGAACCTTATCTGATAACATAAAAATCAATTCCAAAAAAAAACTTCTGTTTTATCAATTAATCTATTTTGTCATTCCTATCTTTCCTAAATTCCCTACTGGACCATTCCATATTGTTTAATAAGACCAAACCAAACTGTTTTGTGGGGGAAGTGTTTTTGATGTGGTACGATGATTTTGCAATATAAGTAAAAACTTACTGTTGTAGAACTTGGATGAAAACCTAAATGTGCCCGATCAAGTATGATACACTGAATAATTAAAATGAGTTTTATGTGTTCTCTACAACAGCTTGTTTGATTGTACTTTGTCACCGACCGTCTCTTATGATAGAAGTGTGGTATTTCTAATCATGGATTCTGTTTGTAATTTTTCTGATGTGTCATTTTAGTCGCCTGATGCGTTCCTTTCTTTTTGATGTTTGTATCGTTTCCAATCGACCTTCCTCGCTCACTTTTCTTTCTTTTTTTTTTCATCGATTAATGATAAAATGTTTTTACATGTAGTAATTAGTTTCTTTTTTTTTCATTTCTTGTAAGAAGATAACAAAATATTTAAACCTGTGATTCATGATTTAAAATGTCTTATATCATATAATGGAAACAATACAAATTATAAAGCACTTGAATTTTTGCATACCAGAGTAATACATTAATATGGACAAACTTCCATACGAAGATTTACTTAAATAAAAAAAATCCAGACTTTATTTTTTGACTTACTAAACTTACTAAATGTGTGCTTCATGAATGAAAAAATATAAACAAAATTGCAGCTAAAACAAAACCATATCAGCAATTTTTGGATGTTTGTTGCAGATAAAATATTATGTTGTTAAATTTCACCATTTGCGGTCTGAAAATAATTTGCAGGGCTTTAATTTTGCAAAGAACAAAATAACTGTGAACCCTAGATAATATGGCCACCTTCTAAACATTTTCACGAGGTGTTAAATTTCATGAACTTTGGTGTATGTGCAAATTTAATCCAATTAAAACTCTCACAAATATTAATTAGCAGCTTAAATGCAACATACATGTACACTATACAGGAAATAGCATTTATACCATTAGCCGTGGCAATGGTGAGATACAGATCAATAATTAACTATAGTCAGCCCTGTGGATTTAAGAATTTCTAATTATTTGGCCTGTTACCACAAAACTGTTACTATAGTGTTTAAACAAAACAGTATCCAGTCATATATTGATTGGCAGTGTACAACATCTTGATGCTGTTAGAGATGTGGCCATGATCGGGAGGCGATGGTATCCGTTGTGAAGGAGACCGGTATCTGGAGTGTCTTCTTGTTTATTGTATACACTAATTACCTATGGTTATTACCACAAGCCTTTATAACGATAATTTGATTGTATCCCGTTTCTATATTTCATGCTAACGATCTGCTACAGTGGAGCCGATACAACTTTTCTTTGATCTGTTCAACGATTGATTTCTCAATGCCACGTGAAGATAATAGAAACATAAAAATTCATACTCGCAATATAGACAGAATATAAAGGAGACACAACTGAACTAGACACATTGTCTTTGTTAGAGAATATATTCTAGCTTTGTTATGCCTTTCCACGGACACAAATGATGTGTGAAGTGAGGACACATGTACCTATATGTACCATTTGTCACAGTATTGTAATTAATTGGGTTCCTATTTCCTCATCGTAGAAGACAGCAGAGATGATGACACTGCTCCCAGAACTTTCTAGCGATGATAGAGTTGACATGTTTACCGAGACCTAATGAACACCTATCTGATTATAAATACCAGTACCCATGCATGTAACAACGGCTGTGTGTACTGATATATATGAGTTGATATTGAAGAGGCTATAGATGAATTTACCTCATATGAAAATATTGTTGTTCTCAAATAATATGTCAAAGATTTATTTGATCATTTAAAAGTTAAATGTTACTGTACATGTATATGTTGATGTAGGACCATTATTAAACTGTTTCACTTTAAAGTATGCTGATTTAGATATTTAATTATTTGAGTACTTGATATATTTAGGACCTTTAAGTATATACTAAATTATTCAAATTTTAATATTTTATCTTTAGGTTATAAAAAAAAAATCAATTGATAATATTAATGATAAGATGAAATGTGTAAAAATAATCTGTCTTTCCTCCAAAATCCATTTGACCCTGTGATACAATTCAAGGGAAAGAGAACTCCTGAAAAATTCATCTGTCCCTGTTATACAATTCAAGGGAGGGAACTCTCCAAAAATCCATTTGTCCCTTTAATACAATTCAAAGGGAGATAACTCTCCAAAAATTCCATTTATCCCTGTAATGCAATTCAAGGGAGATATGAACTCTTAATTCCCTGTAATGCAGGTCAAGGGAGAGAACTACTAAACTGTCTCTGTAATACAATTCAAGTGAGAAACTAGTTTGACTTGAACAATCCATCTTCTGTCCCTATAATAAAATTCAAGGGAGAAAACTCCTCAAAACAGTCCACCTGTTCCTTTAATACAACTCAGGTGAGAAGATTTCATTTCAGTTTCCCATTTAATGATTCCTTGGATGGTCCTAACCCTACTTCTCTATCTTTTAGTTATAAAAAATACGTATATTAGGAAAGTTACAACTGGGAAAAACGTTGTAAATATATATGTTTGATATACATTGTATGTTTGTTTTATCTAAATGTACATGTACAGGTTTTGAATTATAATACAGAAGGCTGGAAGAAATCTATTGAATATTAATAGGTGTAACGATTGGACTGTTTGCTTACAAGGGAGATGATCAATAATTAATATGACCTACTGAT
Source organism: Mimachlamys varia (assembly GCA_947623455.1). NCBI lineage: Eukaryota > Metazoa > Mollusca > Bivalvia > Pectinida > Pectinidae > Mimachlamys > Mimachlamys varia. The sequence goes on from OX392535.1 coordinate 11,207,446, forward strand.
ATTTCCTGCTTCAGTGATATTTGGATGGAGGCTACCTGTCGACACATACAGTGTAGAACATCCCTACAGACTTATTTTATTGGTAGTCATATTGGCAGGCTTTCGTTTATTAGTAGAAATGTCGAGAGGCTTTTTCTAATCTGTTTCCTTTCACTGATTAATATTACCGATAATAAACCTAACTATAATATTGGTACAGGAATCCAGAAAGAAGCCAACATTATTTGAAACTTGTTTTTCTAACAGATTCCGTGGGGTCATGGTGGCCATGTGGTTTATAGGTGTCCCAACATTCTTTATTAACACTAGCCCGCCACCTCTGGGTTCAAAGTTTGAAACTAATGTGGGCGAGTTGCTTTAAAAGTACTGACCGTAGGTTTTTTCCCCCCTGAAAGTCTGGCTTTCCTCCATCTCCAAAACCTGGCATGTCCTTATATGACCATGGCTTTTAATAGGACGTAAAACAAAATGAACCAAACTCTGACAGATTCCCAATAAGATACTTGACTAATGCGTATCATGATTTTGTGGCTAAAAACTAACATCAATAATAATTCTTAAGAAACATATTTATACTATAATTAGTGAAGGTATTGATAATGAAATTTGGCAGTTTGGTCAAGTGGTTAACATTTTGGACTTCCACATAGTCCTTGTATGAATGGAAAATTCAGAAAGTGCTTTTCTCCTGCTCACAATTCTAACAACCCAGTTGGAGTAAAAAGTGGTCTGGGGTGGGTGTTGGGGTATCTGTGCTGTAACATTTAAGTGAAGTGACAACATAACATTCCTGTTTGAGGCACACAGCCCCAATAGAAACAAAACACAATTAAAAGCATCTCCTACACATTTGCATGCAGGCATGCACACATAGGGAGAAATTAGCCAGGTGGCATATGACTAGTAGTTAGTGCCTGTACTGTAAAGCACTTTTAGAATACATGTAGTTTATGTTAGCTTTAAAGTGCACTTTTTATCAAATGATGTATTCATTTACTTAAATTCATAAAACATATACAGTAAAACCTCACTAAGTTCCGGAACTTGTGGAGACCTGATCAATAGTTGGAGGAATACATGATATTCGAGTAATCCAAGGTTGTTTAATTTCATATGTACAAACTCATTCGGGACCATACAAACTGTTCAACGATTGAGGGGTATTTTCGAGTAAGTTGGTTTTACTCTAGATGTGAAATTGGATTGTATTGTTTAAAGACTAAGTCTAGTTAGCTAATTTAAAGTCAAACACTATGTATAAACCAACACCCGGAATTGTGAATTTGAATTTCTTTCTTATGATTATAAACAATACGAGAACAGGTAGCATAACTGCATTTAGGGTGGTCGGGTGGTGCAGTGGATAGCGCACTTGCCTTTCACCAAGGCGGCCGGGGTTCAACTCCCCGTCCGGACGTGAAAAGGTACGGGGTCACCTGCCCGACTATGTGGTTTTCTCCGGGTACTCCGGTTTCCTCCCACAATAAGACCCCTCGCGCGCTAATATCCGGGCCAACAAGAGTGATTAATATAAGTTGTATAACTTGTTTCATAATTGTTGTAAAATAAATAAAGTTTATATTTTTTAACTGCATGCATTCCTCTCCTCTGTCCAGCCCTAATTAGCTACTTCATGTTATAACTTTGAGATGGGCCGTATCCAAGAGCCACCAATTTGGTGGTCATTTTTGAGAGTATGTTTCTTCTTGCTTACAGCAATTATGATCATAATGGACTAATCCCAAAGGAGTGGGGTGGGATCCCTTGGTCAATCGTGGTATAAACAAGAGCACCGTGATAGGAGTCATGATACACGTACCCTATCAGAAGTATAACGGTATGGAAACAAAAAAAGTTCTAACATTTTCTACATAATGTCCGAAATTGCATCAGATACGAAGTTCCAAAGGGCCATAAGGGTTAATATTGTTGAATCAAACTGTCATTCAGGAAAACACAGCTTCATGTCATGTTGATTAAGCCCAGCAAGTTTGAAAGATATAAATTGAAAACTGCAGGAGAAGATCTCTTGACAAATAACAGTTTATGACAGAAATGCATTTTCTACATAATGTCTATATTTAACTATGAAATGCCACTACACCAAAAGTTGAAATAACACAACAAAACCCGTAATGTATGATAAATATTTTAGCTTTTCGAAGTGCCTTACCAAATTTTACAGAATTGAAAAAAATGCAAAAATCCAATGACATTTTCTAAATAATGCCCGAAATTGTGTCCCAAAGGGCCATAACTCTTGTGTTGTATAAGCCTAGCAAGTTTAAAAGAAATCGGTTGAAAACTAGGAGATCTCTGGACAAACAAAAGTTAACAACAGACAGACAGACAGACAGACACCATACCACAATTTGTCCCGTCATTTTTGATAGGCGTATAAAAATGTGCCAAAGATCATGTTAGCTGTTTGAAGAGCATGGGATCAATCCCTGTTATCGTGGGATGTATTCACCTCTGATCTGTAACCACCTAATATGTCTCCATGTGGTTACATGCCGATATAATCGTCTTCAGTACTTGTGTCCTGTTCTGCCTATATGTTGGCTGGATTTCTTGGTCATAACAGTCAAGATCCTTATAATTAAGCCAATATGTACATACTATAAGTACAGATGCTGAAGAAAGAAATACTGATGTACCGATCAAGACTGTTGTTTGATTTGGCCTGTCTTTAGGGACAGAAAATTGTAATTAATGTACATATGATTGTATAAATCATTTTTCTTTCATCTCTTTATACTTCCCACACTCTTTTCCTTCCTTATTAAATCTACTTGACGGGTTTATCTTTTTTTAATCCACGTGAGTGGTTGATGTACCTTCATAAAAAAAGCCATTGGTGTCTTGTTTTTAATCTGAAAAATATCAAAGATGACCTTGTGTTTCAAGAGTAAAATCATTACAATAAACAAGAGGCCCAATGGGCCTGCATCGCTCACCTGGTATCAATCTCTGACTTATATTATAGTGTAACCCCAAAGTCCCCTAAAATCTTTTAATGTAAGACATTTAGAAGAACTCTTAAGATTTAAACATATTTTACCCCTGTGATCTTATAAGACAACATCATTTTCATTTTCAAATTTTGTTTGGCTTCATCCCAGGACGCTACCAGCCAAATATCATGTCTCTAGGCAAATCAAGATCAAGGTCATTTCTTTTTGCAAACTTTGTCAGGCCTCATCCAAGAAACCTTTCAGCCAAATGTCATGCTTCTAGGGCTTTTGGTACTTCAGAAGAAGTTGTTTGAATGTTTTAACAGATTTGACCCCTGTGACCTTGAATATAGGTCAAGGTCATTTCTTTTTGCAAACTTTGTCAGGCTTCATCGAAGGAACCTTTCAGGCAAATATCATGCTTCTAGGGCTTTTGGTATTTCAGAAGAAGTCGTTTAAAGGTTTTAACACATTTGTCCCATGTGACCTTGAATATAAGTCAAGGTCATTTCTTTTCGCAAACTTTGTCGGGCTTCATCCAAGGAACCTTTCAGCCAAATATCATGCTTCTAGGGCTTTTGGTATTTCAGAAGAAGTCGTTTAAAGGTTTTAACAGATTTGACTCCTGTGACCTTGAATATAGGTCAAGGTCATTTCTTTTCGCAAACTTTGTCCGGCTTCATCCAAGGAACCTTTCAGCCAAATATCATGCTTCTAGGGCTTTTGGTATTTCAGAAGAAGTCGTTTAAAGGTTTTAACACATTTGACCCCTGTGACCTTGAATATAGGTCAAGGTCATTTCTTTTCGCAAACTTTGTCGGGCTTCATCCAAGGAACCTTTCAGCCAAATATCATGCTTCTAGGGCTTTTGGTATTTCAGAAGAAGTTGTTTAAAGGTTTTAACAGATTTGACCCCTTTGACCTTGAATTAAGGTCAAGGTCATTTCTTTTCGCAAACTTTGTCGGGCTTCATCCAAGGAACCTTTCAGCCAAATATCATGCTTCTAGGGCTTTTGGTATTTCAGAAGAAGTCGTTTAAATGTTTTAACAGATTTGACCCCTGTGACCTTGAATATAGGTCAAGGTCATTTTTTTTCGCAAACTTTGTCAGGCTTCATCCAAGGAACCTTTCAGCCAAATATCATGCTTCTAGGGCTTTTGGTATTTCAGGAGAAGTCGTTTAAAGGTTTTAACAGATTTGACCCCTTTGACCTTGAATATAAGTCAAGGTCATTTCTTTTCGCAAACTTTGTCCGGCTTCATCCAAGGAACCTTTCAGCCAAATATCATGCTTCTAGGGCTTTTGGTATTTCAGAAGAAGTTGTTTGAATGTTTTAACAGATTTGACCACTGTGACCTTGAATATAGGTCAAGGTCATTTCTTTTTGCAAACTTTGTCAGGCTTCATCGAAGGAACCTTTCAGGCAAATATCATGCTTCTAGGGCTTTTGGTATTTCAGAAGAAGTCGTTTAAAGGTTTTAACACATTTGTCCCATGTGACCTTGAATATAAGTCAAGGTCATTTCTTTTCGCAAACTTTGTCGGGCTTCATCCAAGGAACCTTTCAGCCAAATATCATGCTTCTAGGGCTTTTGGTATTTCAGAAGAAGTCGTTTAAAGGTTTTAACAGATTTGACTCCTGTGACCTTGAATATAGGTCAAGGTCATTTCTTTTCGCAAACTTTGTCCGGCTTCATCCAAGGAACCTTTCAGCCAAATATCATGCTTCTAGGGCTTTTGGTATTTCAGAAGAAGTCGTTTAAAGGTTTTAACACATTTGACCCCTGTGACCTTGAATATAGGTCAAGGTCATTTCTTTTCGCAAACTTTGTCGGGCTTCATCCAAGGAACCTTTCAGCCAAATATCATGCTTCTAGGGCTTTTGGTATTTCAGAAGAAGTCGTTTAAAGGTTTTAACAGATTTGACCCCTGTGACCTTGAATATAAGTCAAGGTCATTTCTTTTCGCAAACTTTGTTGGGCTTCATCCAAGGAACCTTTCAGCCAAATATCATGCTTCTAGGGCTTTTGGTATTTCAGAAGAAGTCGTTTAAATGTTTTAACAGATTTGACCCCTGTGACCTTGAATATAGGTCAAGGTCATTTCTTTTCGCAAACTTTGTCCGGCTTCATCCAAGGAACCTTTCAGCCAAATATCATGCTTCTAGGGCTTTTGGTATTTCAGAAGAAGTCGTTTAAAGGTTTTAACAGATTTGACCCCTGTGACCTTGAATATAAGTCAAGGTCATTTCTTTTCGCAAACTTTGTCGGGCTTCATCCAAGGAACCTTTCAGCCAAATATCATGCTTCTAGGGCTTTTGGTATTTCAGAAGAAGTCGTTTAAAGGTTTTAACAGATTTGACCCCTTTGACCTTGTATATAGGTCAAGGTCATTTCTTTTCGCAAACTTTGTTGGGCTTCATCCAAGGAACCTTTCAGCTAAATATCATGCTTCTAGAGCTTTTGGTATTTCAGAAGAAGTCGTTTAAAGGTTAAAATAGATTTAACCTCACGGTGACCTTGAATATTGGTCAAGGTCATTTCTTTTCGCAAACTTTATTTGGCTTCATCTAAGGAAGCTACTGGTCAAATATGAAGTCTCTATGCCTGACGGTATTTTAGAAGAAGTTGTTTGAAGGTTTTGACATTTTTGACCCCTGTGACCTTGAAATTAGGTCAAAGTGATTTTTTTTCGCAAACTTTGTTCAGCTCCTTCCAAGAAATCTACCAGCCAAATTTCATGTCACTGGGCCTTTCAGTATTTTAGAAGAAGTCGTTTAAAGGAAAAAGTTGACGGACGCAGGACGGACGGACGGACGGACGGACGGACGCTGCACCATCACATAAGCTCACTTGGCCCTTCGGGCCAGGTGAGCTAAAAATGCATACAAATTTTTAGGAGTCTTCTTTGTATGTACCACTATTACTCCTCATTGTATAGATATATCCTTTTTACTGTTCTCTCATCAAGCATCTTTCAAACCACAGTTGCTTGAGTTTGTCAGTATATAAAAAATGTTTATATATATGGAGCCACGGCCCATTACAGAATACATTACTGTAATGGGAGGCTCATTTCACACATATATATTTATTATTTACCTTCAAAACATCCTGGATATCCTGGGGTTGATCACCTAGGGTAGGTAATGGTAACCCCTGGATATTGAGGATGCCTTGAAAGCAGCCATAATGAAATGGGAAGACATTAATAAACCTCGATCTGCTTCCCTATTCAGCCTTATCCTTTTCCCCCAAAGGAGTTTTAAATCACATTAAATTCTACAAAAAAAAAAAAAAATTCTGATTGATTTTGTTAAAATCCTTCATGATCAGCCACTACAGACTATATATTCTGTATGTAAGTAAAAGCATTATTTGACATTACAAGTTGACACCTTAAAACAGATGTGAAATGGCTTCTGTTCTTTTGGTTGTTTGTTCAGGTGAACTATAAACCCATAAAAAACTTCACCGACCTTTAAACTCCAGGGTGTCTGGTGCACTACATGACCTCTATGTCTCTTCTGGTCCCTAGTGTCAGTTTCAATGAATTTGTGTTTGTAGTCTTAAATAATTACTCAACAGAAATTAGCAAAAGTCAATTAAATGGCATGAAAATTCCCACTGGTATTGTAAATTATTTATAGCATCATTACCGGTGAAATGAAATTGGAAATTCAGGTGTTTTGAAAGCAGAAAGCTGGATCAACAGTAATACCACCTTGCTCTACTTTAAGCAAGTTATTAATTATTTCAGTTTCTAGAAAAGCATGTTTGAGAATTTAGACTTGTTACTACCGAGTTGTTGCTAGTTTTATAGTGTTATATTTTATTGACACTAAGTATTATCTGTATTAGTACTAATCTCTCAGGTCTACATATCTATATTTCAACGTCTAATTATTCTACCCTTTTAAAATAATAAGAAAATTAACTATTTTAACCTTAAACATATCTTACTGTGATAAATACATAATAGCCAGAGAAACTGTAGGTAGGGGTTGCCTAATCACACTCTCTCTGGACTATATATGTCTAATGCTCAATTTAAATCATTATGTAATCTGTTGTGAATTTGTGTATTAGTATTATCATGTTTGTGATCTATTACCTGAAATAAATACTATTATTATTATTATTATCAAACTTTATATATTTGTGTCTGTTACTATAAAAAAATACTCTTTTTTTTTTTTTACATCCGAACAGAATTAGGAACTTCATAAAAAAATAAGATTGCTCAATATTTAGTGGACAGTCATGTAAATATCACACGAACAATTCAAATCTGCCAGAATTCATTGTATAACTTTTGGGACCAACGCCAATAAGATTTGTACCTTCTTTAATAGAAGTGTGGGTGGGGACTATTTTCACATTGTGTTTGCCCGTCCTTCTGCTATCGCCTTCAAATTCACTACTTATCACTGGAACCTCATACAATGGGTATGGGTTTACTTTGGTGAATCAGTGTATGGGTCATGTAGAAAAAGTAGGTCACTTTGACCTACATTTTGATCTTTGACCTACATCAAAGAATAAGTTTGCATGATCTCTGTTTCATACACTTTAAGTACTTGGAGTATAGGATCACATTTGTGAGGTGGACACATTTGGTGGGGGTTGAGGCTGTTTTTTCTCCGAATCGTTCTGCTATATCAACCCCAAACTTAATCCATTGTTACAGGGTTGTACCAGTAGAGGAGGCCAGCATTGTGATAGCAGTGTCTTCCCCACACAGAAAAGAAAGTCTGGAGGCAGTTGGTTATGCCATCGACACTGTCAAGGCAGTGGTTCCTATATGGAAAAAGGTTAGTGCACAAGCCTCCAAGTATAGATAGTTTACCATGTGACTGACAATATCATGCCATGGAATGAAAATTTCATCCTTGAATCGTCGAGAGTATAGTACCCTCTGTACGGAAGTACATATCCACAACAACCTTACCACTCTCACTGCATTTCTCAACCAACTGGGATGGAACTTCACATTTGTGTTCAAAAATATTATCCATTGTACAAGATCATGTTTCAACATTCTGGGATCAAAACATGGTCACCTTTACTATAAACAGAAATTTATAGAATTTTAACGTCACTGCCCTACATGCTTTACTCAACTGATTAACACTTTACTTCACATAAGTGTTCACAAACATCAACTCTTGTTTGCGTTTTAACATTCTACGGTCAAAACTAGGTCACCATTACTATAAATAGAAATTGACAGAAATTTAGATGTCACTGCTCTACAGGCTTCAGTTTCCAACTGATTGACACGAAACTTCACACAAGAGCTCACATGCATCATATATATCTTTCAATTTTTTTCGTAGTCAAAATAAGGCGACTAGTACTATAAATAGAATTTTGTTGCCATTAGTAATGTTAACATACACAGCTCATGGAAACATGTCTAATCTACAGAAGTAATCACACAGCAATTCCCTTTCCACTTTGTCATTTTGATGTTGAAGCAGGAGGATATCATTGTATCGTTTGCAATGCATTAGTATTCTCTATAAAGATTTTGATGTATATATGTTTAATCATGCTGTATAAAGATTTGGATGTATATGTTTTATTTGATTTTTTGCAGGAGATCTATGCTGACGAGAGTTCAGCCTGGAAGGAGAACAAAGAGTGCACATGGACTGTGACCTCTTGACATCAGACCTGTTCTAGTAGACTAGACTGAAACAAATCAATACAGAGAATCTATACCAGCCCCCTGTTTATGTCTCAGAGAATCTATACCAGACCCCTGTTTATGTCTCAGAGAATCTATACCAGACCCCTGTTTACGTCTCAGAGAATCTATTCCAGACCCCTGTTTACGTCTCAGAGAATCTATTCCAGACCCCTGTTAACGTCTCAGAGAATCTATACCAGACCCCTGTTTATATCTCTCTGGTGGTACTACCAGAAAGGAACACTCACCTGTACACACACGAGAGACTTTGTATACTTTATCAGTGGATATTGTCAAATGTAAGCAAAACTAAATTTCCAATTCCATGACACTTGTAATGATGGAAATCTCATACATGTAGATTGTTATGTGTAGGATTCTTTACGAGTCCTTTCAGGAATTATCAAAAGTTTTTTGAGGACTTAATTCTGCCATGAGCAAATCAACAAGCATATGAAGTCCAAGTGGTTGTTGATGAACTTTGTTTTTTTTTTAATTTTTATTTTGTGTGGAACTAGCGAGATGATCATTTTGTTACTGTCTAATAATCGTATATTTATTCTACCTCTGTCACGTTGTGCGAGAGAAACAGGAACAAATATTGGTTTGGTGTTGGGTTAACGACAGTGATAACACGACATACCCCAGTACTTTACTATTACAGATTATATTACATATTATTGTGTAGATGAAAGTTAGTAACACTTCGATGTCATTGTCGTCAAGTCCTTCATTATATCACGATCACAATTGGTTTGTGGTTTTGTAACTAAATAGACACACATTTAGTATTAAATTCATACTTTAAATTTTAGGCCTTCTATCCCAAATGACAGCTTAACCATTTCAATCAGTTTGTCAATAGTCTATAATCATTATTTTAAATGACTTCTTCTCAAGAAACACCAGACAAATTACAACCAAATTCAAAAGTATTCAAGTTAGTGATGATTCAGATCTATAACAAGCACACTAACTGCTGCTTTGCAATACACAAAGTATAGTATTTTAATTTCTGAACACTCAAACAAATCCATATGAAGAACCAAATGGATAGTGAAGATATTTTTTATTTCAAATTCATGTACTGATTTGTTTAACCCTTAGAAAGCTTTAATTTGTAACACATTTAAAACCTGATCTTTTCAAAATAAACTAAAATAACTATTCACTGCCCGTTTATGTTCAGTCATATTCAGTTTGTTATATTTTAGTTATTACCTTGAACCTTGCAGTTCATCGGTCCTCGTTAGGTCTCATACTCGATGGAACCATGGGAAAACTTCAAGTTATCAGAGAATTCAAGTTTTCAGTGAGCAGTTATGAAAATTTTGGCTGGGACAAGGTTCAACTGTATTGTTAAAAATGTGTCACACTTCTATCTTTATACAGTATTCATGACTTAATTGAAAAAATTCATTTACTATGTTAAGATATTTATATGTAAACAGATATTATAAATGTAACCTTAAGATTTGTTATTATAGAGAACATTGATGTAAGGTTAAGACCTACTGTAAACTTAATTTCTTTTGCGGCTAATAACTTGAGAAATTACAGCATCACAACTAGTTTCAACTCTTTGTGACAATACCTATGTTATACATATTTCCTGGCAATTAACTTTCATGAATTTGTTTTGATTGTGAAATTATCTTAAGTAAATAGCATGTGAAATAAACTGGGTTTACAGTAAGTATTATGTATGATAATCATAAATATTCAGTATTATTATTAATTGATTGATAGTGGTGTCAGTTTTCATTTAATTTATATTTCTATCTATCTATCTTTATGTTATAATCCAGAGATTAGTATATGGCTTTAATGCAGAGGTGATTTGATTTGATTTACCACATTGATAATATGTTCAATTGATTAAAATGCAGGCATTATCAAGCTTATATAATAGTTTTAATATCACTTTCAATTTTAATAATATCAAATGCTTGTCAACTTAATGGACATACATGCAATATCCCAGTCTGCATATTGGAAAGTGTTTTTGAAAAATTCTGACAGTATAGAAAAAAAATTCAAACATTCCTTTTTTATTAATTACAAAACTTGAGTGATAACATTTACTGTAAAATTTAATCTTTTTTGAAACAAGCATTTTCATTGGCTTAAAAAACTATGTTATCAGCCCATAACATAAAAAATGATGTCACAATTTATAACGTTGCATGTTCTGAACACTCCATTTTTTGTGTTATACTCCCATAACATAAAAAATAGATTCAAGTTAATCCTTAAATATTATACAACCATCTCAAGAAAACACTAGAGAATGTTCCTTACTATAGTAACAATAAGTTTCTATAACTACATACTATACACCTGTAGATCAGTGTAGATCACAAGTATTCTCATCCAACTGCCTTCCGTGGGTATTGATGAACTTTCTATAAAGGGGACTTACAGTGCGGAATGGTCTGTGGTAGCTGTCACTGGGAACATTCCCTTGTTAGAGACACTGTATGTCGTAATACTATTCCCTGTCTTAGCAAGCATTGTGATATTTCTTGTTACTTTGATACCTGTCAATATTGATGAGCAATAAGAAGTTTGAGTTGTCTTTGACAACACCTGTGATTGTTGCCAGGGAGGGTTTTAGATTTGGTTTATGAATTGTTAACAATAATCCTGATGATACACCTAGATTTGTATGTGAAATAAAACTGTCAATGATTTTAAGTCTTTGTTGTTCTGTCATCTTTACCGTGATTGATTGTATGATTTTGTACTATAATAAAATCTGTTGAATTACAACACCAAAATGGTTTAATATCTAAAGTATTTATTTTCGTCAGCGTTTCTTCTTCACAGCGATATTTTCTAAGTTGTGTTGTGTAGTTGACTGTAGATAGGACTGGAGAACAAACAGTGTGTCGTCTAACTGAGTCTCGCACAGGTCCAGCCTACAACAGAAAATAACGGGATATAGGAAAGATAACTCTTAAATAGTTCAGAATGTTCTAAATCAGTAGAAACCAAACGTGCCTAATCATGACCACACTAAAATGCTAAATCGTATTGTAATTTCTTGAGAAGTTTGTGTAAACTTCAGATCAGAACTTGGTACTAATATAATATATTAATGCAGGCATAAATATCTCTGAAAACATATCTTTATTATTTGATTAAAATCTTAAAAGTTTGTCTTTCAGATATGGGATATGAAAAGGGAGGTTTTCAATTTCACACCAAGTGCGCTTGACCTTGAGTATCTGTTCCTGTTATGGGGGACTGATAGTGTGTATATGTGACTTAAATCCGTACAGTGCGCTTGACCTCGAGTATCTGTTCCTGTTCTGGGGGACTGATAGTTTGTATATGTGACTTACATCCGTACAGTGCGCTTGACCCTGAGTATCTGTTCCTGTTCTGTGGGACTGATAGTGTGTATATGTGACTTACATCCTTACAGTGTGCTTGACCTTGATTATCTGTTCCTGTTCTGTGGGACTGATAGTTTGTATATGTGACTTACATCCGTACAGTGCGCTTGACCTTGAGTATCTGTTCCTGTTATGGGGAACTGATAGTGTGTATATGTGACTTACATCCGTACAGTGCGCTTGACCTTGATTATCTGTTCCTGTTCTGGGGGACTGATAGTTTGTATATGTGACTTACATTCGTACAGTGACCTTGACCTTGATTATCTGTTCCTGTTCTGTGGGACTGATAGTTTGTATATGTGACTTACATCCGTACAGTTCACTTGACCTTGATTATCAGTTCCTGTTCTTGGGGACTGATAGTTTGTATATGTGACTTACATCCGTACAGTGCGCTTGACCTTGAGTATCTGTTCCTGTTCTGGGGGACTGATAGTTTGTATATGTGACTTACATTCGTACAGTGTGCTTGACCTTGATTATCTGTTCCTGTTCTGGGGGACTGATAGTTTGTATATGTGACTTACATTCGTACAGTGCGCTTGACCTTGAGTATCTGTTCCTGTTCTGTGGGACTGATAGTTTGTATATGTGACTTACATTCGTACAGTGCGCTTGACCTTGATTATCTGTTCCTGTTCTGGGGGACTGATAGTTTGTATATGTGACTTACATCCGTACAGTGCGCTTGACCTTGATTATCTGTTCCTGTTCTGGGGGACTGATAGTTTGTATATGTGACTTACATCCGTACAGTGCGCTTGACCTTGATTATCTGTTCCTGTTCTGGGGGACTGATAGTTTGTATATGTGACTTACATCCGTACAGTGCGCTTGACCTTGAGTGTCTGTTCCTGTTCTGGGGGACTGATAGTTTGTATATGTGACTTACATCCGTACAGTGCGCTTGACCTTGATTATCTGTTCCTGTTTTGTGGGACTGATAGTTTGTATATGTGACTTACATCCGTACAGTGCGCTTGACCTTGATTATCTGTTCCTGTTCTGGGGGACTGATAGTTTGTATATGTGACTTACATCCGTACAGTGCGCTTGACCTTGATTATCTGTTCCTGTTCTGGGGGACTGATAGTTTGTATATGTGACTTACATCCGTACAGTGCGCTTGACCTTGATTATCTGTTCCTGTTCTGGGGGACTGATAGTTTGTATATGTGACTTACATCCGTACAGTGCGCTTGACCTTGACTATCTGTTCCTGTTCTGGGGGACTGATAGTTTGTTCTATCTCCTCTCTCTGCTCTTGATCTGTCAGTGTCGCCAAAATAGCATCCACTCTCTCCTTCTTGTCAAGAAGTCTCCTACAAAACACAAAGTCCACCTCATTCAATACAGTACCTTTGTTGTTGACATCACTCTTCATCATTAATGTCAGCTGAAGGTGCAGAATAACAAGAGGCCAATTTGGCCTGAATCACCTTTTCACAGCTAAAAAGACTTTGGCCCTTGAGACAACTTCTGCAAATTCAAAAGCCATTTTCCAATAATTTAATTATACCCCCCCCCCCCCCCCCCCCTGCAACGAAGTAAGGGGGGGTATACTGGAATCAGCTTGTCTGTCCGTCTGTCTGTCCGTCCGTCTGTCCGTAGAAAAATGTTGTCCGGACAACTCCTCCTAAACTACTGGATCGATTTCAATAAAACTTGGCAGTATTGTTGGGGACCATGTGTAGATGTGCATGCAGGGTTTCGTTTGTCAAAATTTTGGTTGCCATGGTAACCAGGTCACTATACAGAGGTTTCCATAATAAAATGTTGTCCGGACAACTCCTCCTAAACTACTGGATCGATTTCAATAAAACTTGGCAGTATTGTTGGGGACCATGTGTAGATGTGCATGCAGAGTTTCGTTTGTCAAAATTTTGGTTGCCATGGTAACCAGGTCACTATACACAGGTTTCCGTAATAACGTGTTGTCCGGACAACTTCCTATAAACCACTGGATCGAGTTTAATGAAACTTGGCAGTATTGTTGGGGACCATGTGTAGATGTGCATGCAGAGTTTTGTTTGTCAAAATTTTGGTTGCCATGGTAACCAGGTCACTATACACAGGTTTCCATTATAATGTGTTGTCCGGACAACTCCTCCTAAACTACTGGATCAATTTCAGTGAAACTTGGCAGTATTGTTGGGGACCATGTATAGATTTGCATACAGGGTTTCGTTTGTCAAAATTTTGGTTGCCATGGTAATGAGGTGACTATACACAGGTTTCCGTAATAACATGATGTCTGGACAACTTCTTCTAAACTACTGGGTCATTTTCAATGAAACTTCGCAGTAAGTAATGTTGAGGATTACTATACACAGGTTAAAATACTTTCTTTATTCATTCAGTGAGTTTCACAAGTTGAAACATACATATGCATCCACATTGTTGATATGAAATCTACACTGTAATGTATGTAAGACCAAAGGTGCCTTCTTTGTTTTTGTTTTTTAGATATGCGGTGATACATAGTAATATAAAATAATACATTATATAATGCATGTTATATACAACTTGTACTACATCATGTTTTTTTCAAAAACATGTCAGACACCTCTAATAAGAGGTAGCGGGGGGGGTATTAGTCAGCCATCAGCTTACAGTTCTAGTTTTGCCTATTTCCCAAATGCTGAACTTTTATAACATATAACCTAAAACGTCAACAATGCAAAAAATGATGATGTGATTTACAGCTATGTCTGGCACAGCTATTTTGGTTAAAGTTGCTTGGAAATTTGATTGCTGCACATTGTTGAGCAAAGCCATATTATTTTTGTTATAATACAAGAATTACGCATAATTATATGTCTCGCCTTTCACGCTTTGCTGATAATGTTTAAGTCCCAACAGAAAAATTAATATGACAAAATACATACAGCAAGATGATATCAGTAACTTAGCGAAGTTTCAATTTAATTACATATCGATAACAGTATAAATAGTGGATGCTAATGTAAATTCTCAAAATTCCAATGTTTTTGCTCCAAATTTCATTAAGGTCTTCAGTATGATAATATCAGTAATACCTTAAGCTTCGATTGAATCTGATATCGGTGACACTAAAAAAGTGGACTTTACGCTAATTCTCAAAATTCCCATGTTTTTGCCCCAAAACACCAAAACCTGTGACACGATTTCTTTTAAATTGATATTAGGTATTTAGTATGATGGATTGAGTAATGTGACCAACTTTCAATGCAATTGGATAATTATAACACTGTGAAAAGTGGACTTTAACGCAAATGTTGATGCTGCCGTTGCCGCCGCCGCCGGAAAAGTAGCCCTTAAGTCTCCCTTTCTCGACTATTGTCGAGGTGAGACAACAAAACCATTAATTATGAATAATACAAAATAATCATGAGCTATAAACGAACTTGACATGCTATAAGCCCAATATCAGTACCCTAGGCCATTCAAAGGTTATTGGAAAGAAGTTATTACAAGATATTATTAAAATTTGACCTTGGAAGTGAAGGGAATCAATGTCATTCTTTTGAAAAAAATAGTAGCACTTCATCCTAGCATGTCACTGGTCCTATATCAGTAAAAATGTACCAGTACATTTGACCCCTTTGAAAGAACTTGGCAGCCCTTTCTCCCAACGTACTACTGGCTTGATATTAGATATATATGAAATAGGTTGCTAAAGGGAGGCAACTCCAACAGCAATGTGAATGTTTTCCAGTTGGTCCTACAATTAGGACCCTCAGGAAAGTGCAGGTGCCCAATAGTAATCACCGGGTCCGTTCGTTCATGAACTGTGATTAACATTCTCAATTCAGGAGTAACAGATAGGAAGGATCATACAAGGACAGCTGTTCTAAGTAATTAATTGTGTTTATACACCACTCAATTATCACACCCCTGGTACATCTACATCTTTGTAATTTACTTAATATTGTATACATGTATATCATTAAATTGTCTTTTCAATTTAGCTGCTGGTTTCCTTTTGCTGTTATTATCACGTAACAGGTCATCGAGAAGAGGTTGTTTGAACATTCAAGTTATTTGAATAGAAAGTTCATGCCCGATGAAGGACAGACGGATGGAAGCCATGATATAAGCTCACTTGCCCTTACCAAACTTCATTTTGAAGAAGTCTATTGCATATCTAATTGGAACTTTTAGTTTCAAAGTTTAGATTATACATTTTTTGTAGCAACCTTGATCTTTGACACAGAAAGCCAAAAATCCATATCATCTTCCTATTTGCTTTGGCAACCAACATAAAAAATGTACGATGTGTTATTTATTTCTTGTCCTCAATTTGTCAATGCAATGAGACAAGAAATGTAAACAGACTGAGAGTGGTAGTGGGAGGAGGAGAGGGGGGGGTATAGATACAAGTATCAATTTTGTGCCTCACCTGTGCTCAGCCACCTCTGTTTCACGTCGTATCATGGCATTTTTCACAGCCTGAGGAATAGTACATGACAAATTCAACAACCTTTAGACAAATAAACCCCAATTCATTATCCACAAATAATTATCAGCTTTAAATTAATAATTCAACTTACTAGTTTTTCATTTTTTTTGCTTATGATTTGGAAGTTTATGAAAGCTTTGCTGCCAAAATATACATACTGATCATGACTGCATCATTAGTTTATGAAGTTATTGGTTTACCATTTACCAACTCCTGTTTGTATGTTACAGCACAAACTTACAACATCAAACTCCACAGCAAACACAGGGGGAAACATGGTACTTGACTGATACAGTTGTGAGAAACTCCAAGCATATCCCTATTGCACTGCTGGACTAATCTTGCAAAGTTAATGTGGTCCGGCCCACATTTACCTGGTAAAACCAACTGGACTAATATGTCAAAGTTATTGGGGTCCCACATTAACCTTGTAGCGCAAGCTTGACAATTCTATCAAAGTTAATGGGGTCCCATGTTTACCTTGGAACCTCTATCAAAGTTAATGGGGTCACACATTTACATTGTAACACCAGCTGGACAATTCTAACAAAGTTATTGGGGTCCATATTTACCTTGTAACATCTCTGCTGGACAATCCTGGCTACCTGGGGAATGTCCACATTAAACAGGTAGAATGTGCGGGAGGGGGCATGGTCAGGTGTTTTAGACACTTCCTGTGGTAAGAAATCAGTAACACAATAAATATAAACAAGTTATACATTACCGGTACATTAATTCGTTATATTTTCATAATTGTATTATTGAAAAATCCAAAATCCTTAACAGATCATCAAAGACTATTTATTGTGTTTAGATTCTGTAAGAACCTACCGATCCTGATTCTGGCAGAGTTTTAGATCCTGTCATACAGCAAGTTAAGTACTGTTATGGATTGTTTATCTTAATTCTTGGGAACTTTTGAGTAACTGCAGAAAAAGCCATTCAAAGTCATATGTTCTATTACTCACAGTCAGGGTGATAAAGTTTTCCGAAAACATGTTATAGAGTAGTTCCTTAGCTTCCTTGGCAGATATCATAGCATAGTCTTCTATCTGAAAATATATAGCATAGTCTTCTATCTGAAAATATATATAGCATAGTCTTCTATCTGAAAATATATAGCACAGTCTTCTATCTGAAAATATATATAGCATAGTCTTCTCTCTGAAAATATATAGCATAGGTAGTCTTCTATCTGAAAATATATAGCATATTCTTCTATCTGAAAATATATATAGCATAGTCTTCTATCTGAAAATATATATAGCACAGTCTTCTATGTGAAAATATATAGCATAGCCTTCTATCTGAAAATATATAGCACAGTCTTCTATCTGAAAATATATAGCATAGTCTTCTATCTGAAAATATATAGCATAGTCTTCTATCTGAAAATATATAGCATAGTCTTCTATCTGAAAATATATAGCATTGTCTTCTATCTGAAAATATATAGCATAGTCTTCTATCTGAAAATATATAGCATAGTCTTCTATCTGAAAATATATAGCATAGTCTTCTATCTGAAAATATATCGCATAGCCTTCTATCTGAAAATATATAGCATAGTCTTCTATCTGAAAATATATAGCATAGTCTTCTATCTGAAAATATATAGCATTGTCTTCTATCTGAAAATATATAGCATAGTCTTCTATCTGAAAATATATAGCATAGTCTTCTATCTGAAAATATATAGCATAGTCTTCTATCTGAAAATATATATAACATAGGTAGTCTTCTATCTGAAAATATATAGCATAGCCTTCTATCTGAAAATATATAGCATAGGTAGTCTTCTATCTGAAAATATATAGCATAGGTAGTCTTCTATCTGAAAATATATAGCATAGCCTTCTATCTGAAAATATATAGCATAGTCTTCTATCTGAAAATATATAGCATAGTCTTCTATCTGAAAATATATAGCATTGTCTTCTTTCTGAAAATATATAGCATAGTCTTCTATCTGAAAATATATAGCATAGTCTTCTATCTGAAAATATATAGCATAGTCTTCTATCTGAAAATATATAGCATAGCCTTCTATCTGAAAATATATAGCATAGTCTTCTATCTGAAAATATATAGCATAGTCTTCTATCTGAAAATATATAGCATTGTCTTCTATCTGAAAATATATAGCATAGTCTTCTATCTGAAAATATATAGCATAGTCTTCTATCTGAAAATATATAGCATAGTCTTCTATCTGAAAATTTATATAGCATAGTCTTCTATCTGAAAATATATAGCATAGTCTTCTATCTGAAAATATATAGCATAGGCAGTCTTCTATCTGAAAATATATAGCATAGGCAGTCTTCTATCTGAAAATATATATAGCATAGTCTTCTATCTGAAAATATATAGCACAGTCTTCTATCTGAAAATATATAGCATAGTCTTCTATCTGAAAATATATATAACATAGTCTTCTATCTGAAAATATATAGCATAGGTAGTCTTCTATCTGAAAATATATAAATAGCATAGTCTTCTATGTGAAAATATATAGCATAGCCTTCTATCTGAAAATTTATATAGCATAGTCTTCTATCTGAAAATATATAGCATAGTCTTCTATCTGAAAATATATAGCATAGGCAGTCTTCTATCTGAAAATATATAGCATAGTCTTCTATCTGAAAATATATAGCATAGTCTTCTATCTGAAAATATATAGCATAGGCAGTCTTCTATCTGAAAATATATAGCATAGTCTTCTATCTGAAAATATATAGCATAGTCTTCTATCTGAAAATATATAGCATAGTCTTCTATCTGAAAATATATAGCATTGTCTTCTATCTGAAAATATATAGCATAGTCTTCTATCTGAAAATATATAGCATAGTCTTCTATCTGAAAATATATAGCATAGTCTTCTATCTGAAAATATATCGCATAGCCTTCTATCTGAAAATATATAGCATAGTCTTCTATCTGAAAATATATAGCATAGTCTTCTATCTGAAAATATATAGCATTGTCTTCTATCTGAAAATATATAGCATAGTCTTCTATCTGAAAATATATAGCATAGTCTTCTATCTGAAAATATATAGCATAGTCTTCTATCTGAAAATATATATAACATAGGTAGTCTTCTATCTGAAAATATATAGCATAGCCTTCTATCTGAAAATATATAGCATAGGTAGTCTTCTATCTGAAAATATATAGCATAGGTAGTCTTCTATCTGAAAATATATAGCATAGCCTTCTATCTGAAAATATATAGCATAGTCTTCTATCTGAAAATATATAGCATAGTCTTCTATCTGAAAATATATAGCATTGTCTTCTTTCTGAAAATATATAGCATAGTCTTCTATCTGAAAATATATAGCATAGTCTTCTATCTGAAAATATATAGCATAGTCTTCTATCTGAAAATATATAGCATAGCCTTCTATCTGAAAATATATAGCATAGTCTTCTATCTGAAAATATATAGCATAGTCTTCTATCTGAAAATATATAGCATTGTCTTCTATCTGAAAATATATAGCATAGTCTTCTATCTGAAAATATATAGCATAGTCTTCTATCTGAAAATATATAGCATAGTCTTCTATCTGAAAATTTATATAGCATAGTCTTCTATCTGAAAATATATAGCATAGTCTTCTATCTGAAAATATATAGCATAGGCAGTCTTCTATCTGAAAATATATAGCATAGGCAGTCTTCTATCTGAAAATATATATAGCATAGTCTTCTATCTGAAAATATATAGCACAGTCTTCTATCTGAAAATATATATAGCATAGTCTTCTATCTGAAAATATATAGCATAGGTAGTCTTCTATCTGAAAATATATAAATAGCATAGTCTTCTATGTGAAAATATATAGCATAGCCTTCTATCTGAAAATTTATATAGCATAGTCTTCTATCTGAAAATATATAGCATAGTCTTCTATCTGAAAATATATAGCATAGGCAGTCTTCTATCTGAAAGTATATAGCATAGGCAGTCTTCTATCTGAAAATATATATAGCATAGTCTTCTATCTGAAAATATATAGCATAGCCTTCTATCTGAAACAAGAGAACCAATGGGCCTGCATCGCTCACCTGGTATCAATCTCTGACTTATATTATAGTGTAACCCTAAGGTCCCCTAAAATCTTTTAATGTAAGAAATTTAGAAGAACATCTTAAGATTTAATCATATTTTACCCCTGTGACCTAATAAGACATCATTTTCATTTTCAAATTTTGTTTGGCTTTATCCCAGGACACTACCAGCCAAATATCATGTCTCTAGGCATTTCGCTTTATCAGAAGAAGTCACTCAAAGCTTTTAACCACTGATTTGACCACTGTGACCTTTAATATGGGTCAAGCTCATTTTCCTTCCTAAAGTTTGTCAAGCTTCATACAAGGAACCTTTCAGCCAAATATCATGCTTCTAGGGCTTTTGGTATTTCAGAAGAAGTCGTTTAAAGGTTTTAACAGATTTGACCCCTGTGACCTTGAATATAGGTCAAGGTCATTTCTTCTCGCAAACTTTGTCGGGCTTCATCCCAGGAACATTTCAGCCAAATATCATGCTTCTAGGGCTTTTGGTATTTCAGAAGAAGTCGTTTGAAGGTTTTAACAGATTTGACCCCTGTGACCTTGAATATAGGTCAAGGTCATTTTTTTCGCAAACTTTGTCGGGCTTCATCCCAGGAACCTTTCAGTCAAATATCATGCTTCTAGGGCTTTTGGTATTTCAGAAGAAGTCGTTTGAAGGTTTTAACAGATTTGACCCCTGTGACCTTGAATATAGGTCAAGGTCATTTCTTTTCGCAAACTTTGTCTGGCTCATCCCAGGAACATTTCAGCCAAATATCATGCTTCTAGGGCTTTTGGTATTTCAGAAGAAGTTGTTTGAAGATTTTAATAGATTTGACCCTTGGGACCTTGAATATAAGTCAAGGTCATTTCTTTTCGCAAACTTTATCGGACTTCATCCAAGAAACATTTCAGCCAAATGTCATGCTTCTAGGGCTTTTGGTATTTCAGAAGAAGTCGTTTAAAGGTTTTAACAGATTTGACCCCTGTGACCTTGAATATAGGTCAAGGTCATTTTTTTTCGCAAACTTTGTCGGGCTTCCTCCAAGAAACATTTCAGCCAAATATCAAGCTTCTAAGGCTTTTGGTATTTCAGAAGAAGTCGTTTAAAGGTTTTAACATATTTGACTCCTGTGACCTTGAATATAGGTCAAGGTCATTTCTTTTCGCAAACTTTGTCAGGCTTCATCCCAGGAACCTTTCAGTCAAATATCATGCTTCTAGGGCTTTTGGTATTTCAGAAGAAGTCGTTTAAAGGTTTTAACAGATTTGACCCTTATGACTTTGAATATAGGTCAAGGTCATTTCTTTTCGCAAACTTTGTCGGGCTTCATCCAAGGAACATTTTAGCCAAATATCAAGCTTCGAGGACTTTTGGTATTTAGGAAGAAGTCGTTTAAAGGTTTTAACAGATTTGACCCCTGTGACCTTGAATATAAGTCATGGTCATTTCTTTTCGCAAACTTTGTCGGGCTTCCTCCAAGGAACCTTTCAGCCAAATATCATGCTTCTAGGGCTTTTGGTATTTCAGAAGAAGTCGTTTGAAGGTTTTAACAGATTTGACCCCTGTGACCTTGAATATAGGTCAAGGTCATTTTTTTTCGCAAACTTTGTCGGGCTTCATCCCAGGAACCTTTCAGTCAAATATCATGCTTCTAGGGCTTTTGGTATTTCAGAAGAAGTCGTTTGAAGGTTTTAACAGATTTGACCCCTGTGACCTTGAATATAGGTCAAGGTCATTTCTTTTCGCAAACTTTGTCGGACTTCATCCAAGAAACATTTCAGCCAAATATCATGCTTCAAGGGCTTTTGGTATTTCAGAAGAAGTCGTTTAAAGGTTTTAACAGATTTGACCCTTGGGACCTTGAATATAAGTCAAGGTCATTTCTTTTCGCAAACTTTGTCGGACTTCATCCAAGGAACATTTCAGCCAAATATCATGCTTCTAGGGCTTTTGGTATTTCAGAAGAAGTTGTTTAAAGGTTAAAATAGATTTAACCTCACTGTGACCTTGAATATTGGTCAAGGTCGTTTCTTTTCGCAAACTTTATTTGGCTTCATCCAAGGAAGCTACTGGTCAAATATGAAGTCTCTATGCCTGACGGTATTTTAGAAGAAGTTGTTTGAAGGTTTCGATATTTTTGACCCCTGTGACCTTGAAATTAGGTCAAAGTGTTTTTTTTTCGCAAACTTTGTTCAGCTCCTTCCAAGAAATCTACCAGCCAAATTTCATGTCACTGGGCCTTTCAGTATTTTAGAAGAAGTCGTTTAAAGGAAAAAGTTGACGGACGCAGGACAGACGGACGACGGACGGATGGACAGACGGACGGACGACGGACGCTGCACCATCACATAAGCTCACTTGGCCCTTCGGGCCAGGTGAGCTAAATATATAGCATAGTCTTCTATCTGAAAATATATAGCATAGGCTTCTATCTGAAAATATATATAACATAGGTAGTCTTCTATCTGAAAATACATATAGCATAGTCTTCTATCTGAAAATATATCCATAGTCATAATCTGAAAAATACATAGTATACAGTTATTGTATGGGTGTGAGGGAAATCCCGAGGCGAAGCATTTTGTAGACGATGCCATTTAAAACACATTTAGCAAAACTCTAGCATTATAATTTAGAAATAAACTGTTTCTGCTTTGTCTTGGTCTCGGAAACAATAACGGACTTCATCATTGTCTTAGTGAAGGAGGTATAGACACTCCAAAGGAACATGACAAACACAGTGTTTGATCAGAATTTGAATGCAGGTTAAATACATGTAGCTCATCCGGATAAAAAGCTCTAATGACTATTTACCCGGTCTGTAATATTTTTAAAGAGTGCGTTTCAAATAGCATTTCTATTGCTTACCTTTCATATAGTGTAAAATAAGGAAAGGTATAATAACAAAGTCTATAATCTGAATATACAAAGCAAAGTCTTTTATCTGAAAATAAAAAGCAAAGTCTTCTATCTGAAAATATATATAGCTAGTCTTCTATCTGAAAATATAAATAGCATAGTATTCTATCTGAAAATACATCACATCTTAATATGTTATCATATGGTGATGTGAACACATTCGATCATTAAGATTATTTCAAATAATTTCATAAATTATCAATAAGACAAAATCTGAACTATTCAAAATCCACTTCTAAAAGACAACAGCACATTGGCAAACCTTATCTGAGTATACTATTAAAATAGTTTAACATATATTTATTAAAGTATACAAACATTTTCATAACTTTGGATTGGAAAACAAGCATATTATAAGACTCTTTCATATGCGTGTATGTAGGATAGGGATATTCCACCCAAGAGGTCACAAAATGTGGTGAAACCCGAGGCTTGCCGAGGGTTTTACCACATTTTGTGATCCCGAGGGTGGAATATTCCTATCCTACATACACACATAATGAAAGAGTCTTTTTCTCTCATATCAACTACCTGAATAAGCTCAAAACCCATGAAAATATGTTTAAACAGGCTGCCATTTTGAAATCTCAAATTTTTCCTTGAGCTTTTTTGACGAAAACGAATTAGACAGCGAGTTTAAGCATACCCTATATTTGCAAACAACGTTTGCGCAGAAAAATTAATCTCCTTTTCCTATTGTTTATGGTTAAAATTTTATGAAAGGGTTTAGTTTCATCACGCCGTCTTTTTCTCTTTCCGGCATCAGAGTTTACCGTATTCGTGACGTCACGTCATTGTTGAGCCATTGTGACGTCACGTCGCATGATATGCTATGTAAGATAGATTTTTCTTACATAGCTTTCTTACATGGGCAAACCCTATCCAACATGGCGAGATATGAGAGAAACTGTATCAATTCCTTTCCATAAGTTAAAGGTATTAAAGCAGATGATAATCATGACTGGGCAGTACATGTAAATCTTTTTCAATTTATTATTTTAATATGCAAAGTTACAAGATCACAAAGATATTTTTTGTAAACATAAGATTCCAAATAGAACATCAACGAACGTGCTACCTCAGGTTGAAGGTCAAGAGCCAAGTTCATTTTGGACAAGTACCCGGGTATTAAGATCTGATAGGTATAACTCAATCATGCGTATAATAAAATAATGGTCACAGTTAAGTCTTCAAAATAAATATTCATTCATCCCAAACCCATTTGTCTTTTTTTCAAAGTAATATTTAATTTGGACTTAAAGAAACTGCTTGCCAAAAGGAAACAACTTGTTAAATGCTTTACCTGTTTTTGCTTTGAATGCTGCTTCAACAACAGGACTCTGAAGATTCTCAAACACTTTGAACCAAACCTGTATATAATCAAAGAGCTTAGGTCAGGAAAAAAACGTTGAACTTTCCTTTCAACTAGAAATATACAAACGAACAAAATATAGACATGTAATAGCAGTTTTTATCAAACCGTTTCAAGTCCTTGGACAGCACACATCCCTCTACGACAGTTGTTCAATAGCGCATTGAAATTAATCAAGCCAAACCAAACTTTATTTGCATTAAAACAATCATGTTAATTTTGTTTGTGTGAACCTCATAACAAGGATTTCAATTTTTGTTGTTGTGTGTTATAACATAACATTAGCTCAGTAGAGCTATTTCTATGATGGAGAGCATTTTTATGCAAACATGTAACGTAACATGAAATGGACAAGTCCGGTGGAAACGTAATTGATGTACAAAAAAAACATATGTATGATAAACATGTTTACAACCAATTCACAGCTACAACATGGTGCTTCTGTTCCCCACCAGGCACCCTATCATCTGTATGTCATACATGTATAACGAACAATACTAATACATACTAATTTCCTTGGTCCCCAGAGATTTGTTTTAAACGTTTTTTATGTACAATCAGAAGAATCTTTCTTTTTGAAAATGAATGAAGCAATAGTTTTAAGATATTAATGGGGTATACACAGTGAAGTGAAGAAGAAGGAGAGACTGGATATTGAGTGGTCACAACTTACCGTTCCTGTACAACAGACTCTAAGTGGGCCTTAGCAATCTCCTGCAAACCTTTGTAGAAATCTGAGCACAGTCAAGGTATTTACAAAAATCAGAATTATAATATTAAAATAATCTAAACAGTAGTTGTAAGACTTCCTTTAGAATTGCAACATAATTTTTAGTTGTGAAAATTAACAAATAGCAAAACTGTCACAAGCATATAGCCTTATCAAATCTGATTTGTAAAATTGAACACCAGCATTTCTCCTGCGTGTGCGGTCGGATTGAGAAGCAATGATCATTTTTCTTTAGAAATTTTCTACACGCTCAAAAGGATACTGACTGCATACAAACCACCAGACATCTCATCCACCTTGTTAAACATTCCATTCTGAAATAATGAATGATTAATACAGAAGCCTTATAATGTACAACAAACAGATCAGTACAGATGAGAAGTTTTTCTCTGATCTTGCTTCATTAATGGTAGGTGGATAATCAGGAAACAAATAAACACATTTCTATTAGTTACTTTTTTCTGTTTGTAGTACAGTGTAGTCATAACTGAATAATTTTGAACAGTTGTTTCACACATATGTGTATTATATTCTACATATACTAATATATTTCAAGAACCATTTTCAGATAGAAAAGTAAATATAGTTCTATGGGCCATTCTCAGAAAACTGGGTAATAATAATTTCATTGGACACTCTTACAATCCTGGTCGAGCTGGACTATTTTCATTCACTTTCAAAACTTGGTTTGAGCACATTCTAACAGCCAATCTCCGAGTTTTCTCGACATAATATAACATACCATGTCATCACACAACATCGTCATGTACATCTCCAGCACATGTCTGGTTAGATACAGCTCCTTGGGCAGGGCACGGAACACCTGATAGAGATTGGAAGACAACAGATACATAGATAAGGATATATTTACCATAGAATGTTTATCAGGTTTCAATTCTATAAAAAAAGTCTGTCAATTTTAATTTTAACAAAGCTTGGTCTAGCTGACATGGAAACTATTCTGCGATTTTTGTTCATGTACAAAATGGTACTTAATTAAATATGATTTATATCATAGAATCCAGGAAATCTTGTAAATAATTAAGTTGAGAAGAAATGTTTCGATGAGAGTCTAGAAGTAGGAGATAACACACTTACCTCATTGACACTTATTGCACTGGACGTTGTGGATCCTGATGAAAATTTGGTCTCACACAATCTCAGAAAAGTTCGTAGTACTTCCCCAGCTTTCTGTAGAACAAAACAATTCATCTGTGAGACATTGACATGCAGTTTAAGGAGCATAATTTAAACCACAATAATTCCTCACTCACTGATGCAGTTCCGAGACATACAACACATGTAACACATACATAAATATATATTCATGCAGCTAACTAGACACCATGTCCATTTCCATAAAAACTAGAAAAGTCTGGGAGACATAACCCCCCCCCCCCCCCCCCCCCATATTGAATTGGTTCTTCATGCTTATTATGTAAGCGAAGTTTGATGACAATCGGATCAGTAGTTGTTTAAATAAGCTGGTTACATTACCATGGGACGGGACGTGACGCGACAGGACGGGAATGGCCTCTGGGTAACACTATATGCCCCCCATTTCATGGCGGGGGCATAAAAATGTAAAAACTTCAAACGTTTAACATAAATATATACACATAAGTAGAAACTGTATGAAGAACATGTGAATGCCCCATCCCTACTTTGATAGAAAAGATGCTGTCAACAAATGGTCAAACAAAGGAACAAAGGCTTGTGATAACTGTAATCCAATCAGATACCCCTAAGGTAAGGACCAATGAGATACCCTGTAAGGTAAGGACCAACCAGATACCTTGTAAGGTATATATCCTGTAAGGTTAGGACCAATTAGATACCCTGTAAGGTAAGGACCAACCAGATACCCTGTATGGTAAGGACCAACCAGATACCCTGTAACTTGTAAGGTAAGGACCAACCAGATACACTGTAAGGTAAGGACCAACCAGATACCCTGTAAGGTAAGGACCAACCAGATACCTTGTAAGGTATATATCCTGTAAGGTTAGGACCAACCAGATACCCTGTAAGGTAAGGACCAACCAGATACCCTGTAACTTGTAAGGTAAGGACCAACCAGATACTCTGTAAGGTAAGGACCAACCAGATACTCTGTAAGGTAAGGACCAATGAGATACCTTACAAGTTACAGGGTATCTGGTTGGTCCTTACCTTACAAGTTACAGGGTATCTGGTTGGTCCTTACCTTACAGTGTATCTGGTTGGTCCTTACTTTACAAGTTACAGGGTAACTGATTGGTCCTTTCCTTACAGAGTATCTGGTTGGTCCTTACCTTACAGAGTATCTGGTTGGTCCTTACCATACAGGGTATCTGGTTGGTCCTTACCTTACAGGGTGTCTGGTTGGTCCTTATTAGAGCTTGGTACCACAAAATCAAATGTACCACGGTATACCACGGTATTTAGGCAAATACTGCGGTACGTACCACGGTATACCACCATGATTGAACGTTTTATCTAGCTAAAGGTCACTGGCTGTTTTTGTTCTGAAGACAATCAACAAGAGGCCTGTCATAAGTTTATCTGTGTGTTATCCTCTAATATTGTTTAAGTGAAGCTATGGTTGTCCTAGTTGATCAGCAAACGTATAGGATATTATAATTAAACCATATTGGAATTCCAACTGACCTATGTAACAAATAGTTTGTTGATAAGTTAATTGGAATTCCAAAAAAACCAGTACAGGTCTAATGTACCATCACAACTTTATACCACAGTATACCGGTATAACGATAAAACCGCCCAGCCCTAGTCCTTATCTTACAGTTATCTGATTGGTCCTAACCTTTCAGTAAGGTCCAACCAGATACCTTGTAAGGTAAGGACCAACCAGATACCCTGTAACTTGTAAGGTAAGGACCAACCAGATACCTTGTAAGGTAAGGACCAACCAGATACCCTGTAAGGTAAGAACCAATCAAATACCCTGTAAGGTAAGGACCAACCAGATACCCTGTAAGATAAGGACCAGATACCTTGTAAGGTAAGTACCAACCAGATACCTTGTAAGATAAGGACCAGATACCTTGTAAGGTAAGGATCAACCAGACACCCTGTAAGGTAAGGACCAACCAGATACCTGTAAGGTAAGGATCAACCAGATACCTTGTAAGATAAGGACCAACCAGATACCCTGTAACTTGTAGGGTAAGGACCAACCAGATACCCTGTAAGGTAAATACCTTTTAAGGTAAGGATCAACCATATACCCTGTAAGGTAAATACCTTGTAAGGTAAGGACCAACAAGATACCCTGTAATGTAAGGACCAACCAGATACCCTGTAACTTGTAAAGTAAGGACCGACCAGATACCCTGTAAGGTAAGGACCAACCAGATACCCTATAAGGTAAGGACAACCCGGATACCCTGTAAGGTAAGGACCAACCAGATACCTTGTAAGGTAAGGACCAATGAGATACCCTGTAAGGTAAGGATCAACCAGATACCCTGTATGGTAAATACCTTGTAAGGTAAGGATAAACCAGATACCTTGTAAGATAAGGACCAACCAGATACCCTGTAACTTGTAAGGTAAGGACCAACCAGATACCCTGTAAGGTAAATACCTTGTAAGGTAAGGATCAACCAGATACCCTGTAAGGTAAATACCTTGTAAGGTAAGGACCAACCAGATACCCTGTAAGGTAAGGACCAACAAGATACTATGTAAGGTAAGGACCAACCAGATACCCTGTAACATGTAAAGTAAGGACCAACCAGATACCCTGTAAGGTAAGGACCAACCAGATACCCTATAAGGTAAGGACCAGCCGGATACCCTGTAAGGTAAGGACCAACCAGATACCTTGTAAGGTAAGGACCAATGAGATACCCTGTAAGGTAAGGATCAACCAGATACCCTGTATGGTAAGGACCAACCAGATACCTGTAAGGTAAGGACCAACAAGATACCCTGTAAGGTAAGGACCAACCAGATACCCTGTAAGGTAAGGACCAACCAGATACCCTGTAAGGTAAGGACCAACCAGATACCCTGTAACTTGTAAGGTAAGGACCAACCAGATACCTTGTAAGGTAAGGACCAACCAGATACCCTATAACATGTAAGGTAAGGACCAACCAGATACCCTGTAAGGTAAATACCTTGTAAGGTAAGGACCAACCAGATACCTTGTAAGATAAGGACCATATACCTTGTAAGGTAATGATCAACCAGATACCTTGTAAGATAAGGACCAGATACTTTGTAAGGTAAGGACCAACCAGATACCCTGTAAGGAAAGGACCAACCAGATACCCTGTAACTTGTAAGGTAAGGACCAATGAGATACCCTGTAACTTGTAAGGTAAGGACCAACCAGATACCCTGTAAGGTAAGGATCAACCAGATACCCTGCAACTTGTAAGGTAAGGACCAACCAGATACCCTGTATCGTAAGGACCAACCAGATACCCTGAAAGGTAAGGACCAACCAGATACCCTGTAAGGTAAGGATCAACCAGATACCCTGTAAGGAAAGGACCAACCAGATACCCTGTAAGGTAAGGATCAACCAGACACCCTGTAAGGTAAGGATCAACCAGATACCCTGTAACTTGTAAGGTAAGGACCAACCGGATACCCTGTAAGGTAAGGACCAACCAGATACCCTGTAAGGTAAGGACCAACCAGATACCCTGTAAGGTAAGGACCAACCAGATACCCTGTAAGGTAAGGATCAACCAGATACCCTGTAAGGTAAGGACCAACCAGATACCCTGTAAGGTAAGGACCAACCAGATACACTGTAAGGTAAGGACCAACCAGATACCTTGTAAGGTAAAGACCAACCAGATACCCTGTAAGGTAAGGACCAACCAGATACCTTGTAAGGTAAGGACCAACCAGATACCCTGTAAGGTAAGGACCAACCAGATACCTTGTAAGGTAAGGACCAACCAGATACCCTGTAAGGTAAGGACCAACCAGATACCCTGTAAGGTAAGGACCAACCAGATACCTTGTAAGGTAAGGACCAACCAGATTCTTTGTAAGGTAAGGACCAACCAGATACCCTGTAAGGTAAGGACCAACCAGATACCCTGTAAGGTAAGGACCAACCAGATACCTTGTAAGGTTAATACCCTGTAAGGTAAGGACTTGGATACATACCAAGTCTATCTTACTGGCAGCAGATGCTACCAAGGACTGATCCCTGATATGTTGGTGGAACCGATCAAAGTTTACTTTCCAGTAAATTCCATCATCCTTTGGAACCTAGGAAGAAAACACATCTTAAAGATATCATCTCTGACATATGGATTTTTCTGGTTAAAAAAAGGACTGATTTTTTTTATTATCATATTAGTTTGTTTTGCAAAAATGCATCTTACTTTGGTATTGATGATAAAAACAAACAACAAAATGTTTTAAACTCCTCTTTCACTTTTACATAAATAGTTGCTTGTGAAATCGAAGCAAGTTTTCTCTTAAGCAGAACAATTCTATGTAGCTGCTCAATTTAATTTCAACAAAGGCATCTTATATAAGCATTGATGAAATCATAAGATTTTTGGCCACTTTAGACCTATTCAAGAAAGAAAAACTGCTGGTGTATGAATAAGGGACAGAAATTGGTATATCTACTCCATCTGCCAGTGATTTACTTACTTTTATCAACATGGACTGGTTGAGACAATATTTTGAGAATATCATTTATAGTTTGTAGTTGAAGAGATTCAATGGAAAAATAATAAAGTGTTAACTACGGACATGTTCATGAAGATGGAAGTATTCACCTCTGCAGCACTCTCTTTTGATTCTGTTCTACTCCGTTTAGCAGGAGTTGCCTCCCCTTCAGTAGACTGCTTCCGTTTTCTGGTGGTTTCTCCTTCAACATGCAAGATTGTTCAAACAATCCTGTCAAGTTCTCAAATCTTTACAGATTCAAGTCGTACAAATTTTGCTGAACTATTTTCTGTTTGTGACAATGTCTGGTCTTTGATCAATCTTTCTAAAATAAGGCTCTGAAGTAACCTACCAAGTCACCTACCCTGAGAGAGGTGTGCGCACGCATGTGAAAAAGCTTTCTTAAGAGGTCTGATTAATACAATGGTCTTGGATCAAATAACACAGAACGATTGTGAACCTGGACTTGCTTATTTCTTTATAGTTATAGATAATGTTTAAAGGTATTTTATATGGGTTTTGTAGTCTCTGAGGCCTTATTTGTTTCTAACATATCTCAAATCAAAGGCTTGAGCAAATGCTTCATTACAAATATATCATGGTAAAATGGAAATCATTTGGCAACAGAATGCTTTTAAGATATAGACCTACAGTACTAAAACAGAGTAAACTCTGACACAATTTCACACCTACAGTAAGTCTGGCTGTTATTATAGGAAACTTACCATCTATATCCATTTTAGGTATAATATACAGTTCTTCCTCATCAGGTACGTGTCCGACAGCATCATCATCAGTGACCTCTTTATCCAAACAATTTCTACATCGCTTAATGAAATGTGTTTTTGCTAAACTCTCAAACTTCTCCTTAACAAGGCCGGTGGTAATCCTGGGGTGTCCTGCACAGTAAGAGGTAATTATAATGATATACCTTGAGTATTGTCTTCAAATTGTATGCAGGGGTTACAAACTGGAATAATTTCCTTTGTGAGGAAAATCCCTCATTTCTCAACCATTAACAATATGACTTTGATTGACATTATCAGATAATAATTGAAAATATACGATTGTGTTTCCTTGTGAACCATGCATTAATTGTAAAACTTGAAAATTATTTTTTAA
The DNA here is from genome assembly GCA_947623455.1 of Mimachlamys varia. Classification (NCBI taxonomy): domain Eukaryota; kingdom Metazoa; phylum Mollusca; class Bivalvia; order Pectinida; family Pectinidae; genus Mimachlamys; species Mimachlamys varia. Next base: position 11,239,810 of record OX392535.1, read on the forward strand.
ATCTATAACCTGCCAATAGCTATATGATCATTTAAGGTATATGTGCTAGATTTCAGAGGTGAAGGAAAGCGGGAGTAATTCCCAGAGATAAACCACTGACCAACAGCCAGTACTTGACTGCCCCAGGTAGGGCATGAACCAGCTGTGATCCAGAGTTGGGCAGATTGTCAGACCCCTTGGCAACCGTGCCCGCCAAGATCATCTTTAAACTACATGAAGCTTCTAGCATTTCATTAAGAAATCTATCTGCTATCTTACCTGAGGCATCAAGGGCTTCATTGAGTTTGTCAGTAATTGTGATGATTGTATCACTCATCAGACACTGTCCCTTGTGCAATAGTTCCTCCACCAAAAGTTCTGCTGCATCTCCATACAGAGTCTTGGCACAGTAGATGTAGCGAGGAAACCGGATACGCCACTGGATGACATCACAATGTATGGTGTATTCCGTCAATCCCTTCTTGTTTAAGTCAAATGTGACAATGTTGTGTTGTATCAGAAGACTAAGCAGCTTCTTCACCTGTGAAAAATCAGGATAAATAGTGCAGAAGTCTATAGCTATTAACTGTTACTATAATCTCATTGTCCTAGCTTGCTTGGTTATCAGAATCTTGTTGTGGCAGGGATGGAAAACGAACCCTGGGCTCCCACTTGGAAGGTTAGCATTCTAACCATTGAGCCAAAAGTCTGGATGTTAGGCTTGAGGGCCATAGCTGCCTAATTTTACCACAATCCTCCCCATCTTAATTTTGAGGTCCTTTTTATCTCTTCAAGATCATACCCGTTACGACTTACGGTAGCTACCACACATCATGCGAAATGACAGTGATCCATGCATATATATAGGGCAAAGACAAAAGTCTGGACGTTAGACTCAAAGGCCTTTAACGCTGCCTAATTTTACCACACTCTCAATATTGCAGAAAAAGCTCAGAGGACAGCACAGATCATCCGAACTACAACTAACGACATAAACACATGCTAACCCACTAAAGCCCCTTTCTTGTTATTCAGCAAAGAAAATGAGAGAAACCAACATTTCATATACTTGATTCTGGAATATATGTATCTTGTTGGTCTAATTTCAGTGCTGTGTGCATTTTAATATTGCAAATATCTTTACAATAGTTACATAGGTCTACGCCATTTCAAAGTTTACTCTTGCGCTGCATTAAATTTATTACAGAATCCATACTCGTGTATTCTGTAAGGTATTGAAACCATCCGTCAAATTAGGTGACAGAGTTGAAAATGTTTTCCCATTCACAATGATTACATTATGAATAATTGTCAGGCTCATTAAACGTCGACAAGTGAAAATATTTGATCTGTAGAAAAATTAATTGTATTTGACAGCGATGAAACGTCACTAGGATATATTATACAATTATTTCGACGTTAAATAATACCGATGCAATCCGTCGAATTAGGGATCGCTGGAAGGCAGTGAAAAGTCATGTTGTACCTGTTTCAATTGAAGGCCCGATTCTGCCAATATATATTTAAGTATGCATGGTCCTTTCTTGAGTAAAACTTTAGCAACCTTCGAAATTGTTTCTCCGAAATGTTCCTGTAAAATTAAACAGCATAGCGCGTTTCTGTCTTGTGACATTTTCTACCAAAAACATGAAATCGGCCATGGGCCAGGTTATTCAGATGCTTGAGTATTGAAGTCGCGCGAGTCATGATCATCCAGGAGCTTGAATGGTACGCAGCTGTATGCATGTATCTATAGCTATAATAAAAACTTCGAAGTCTACAAGTGGATACCCAGGGATGTATATATGTGAGGGTATTCACATATATATTATATATACATTCCTGGGATACCCAAACTAACTGATTTCTCTTGCTAAAACTTAAAATTGTCTAATGAATGACTTTTCTAGTGTGCATTTTTGGACAAAATAACGTCAAAGCTTAGTAGAAAAATCAAAAAGAAATATATTGTTGAGCAGATTTTTTTTGTATGATCTGCCAAAATATCAAAATGGTATAGACCTATAATAGATGAACTTCTTCTTTAACCTCCAAAACTATATTTAAATTACTCACCCCTTTAATATAGTTCACCATTTTTTTTTTTTTTTTAGATTTAGTGATTTCAAATGATATGTAGTTCCAATAGTTCTTATTAACAATTTTTAATATTTTGCGGATCAAAAGAAAATATATGTTCTTTATGAAAGAGGCAAAAAATAGCAGATCACTGTAAATATGGTTTTATTTTTTTGTCCCATTATTATTTCTGTTATTTTCAATATCCAGAATCAAAATAAAGGACGGATTTGTCGAGTGGTAACGCAGGCAACTGAGGTTCGTTTCCCGGGGCCGAAGTCGTCGTACGCCTGCCCACATATATAACTCCAACAACCCAGGTAGAATATAAAATGATCTGGGCCGAGTGCTGCGTTATCTGTGTTGTAGCATTCAAGTGAGGTGGCACTATAAAAAATATGTCATTGGAAACTTTCAAGGTCAAAGCGGGCCAAACATGTCAAAACATTAAAATAAAAACTTCTTCAGAAATACGAGATGGCCTAGTGATACGAAATTTGGCTGGTAGCTTCAATGGGAGGAGCAAAACAAAATTCGCGAAAAAAACTTAACCTTGACCCACTTACAAGGTCATACGGGTGAATCTCTTAAAACATTCAAATGGCCTCTTCTAAAATACCGAAAGACCTAGTGACACATTTAGCTGGTAGCTCCATTGGAAGATACCGAACATATTTTGCGAATAAAGCTGACTTTGACTTACTTTCAAGGTCACAGGGATCATAATGTCAAAACCTCTGAATTACATCTTCTGAAATACACGTTTCGAAAGATCAAGTGAAATTATATTTGGCTGGTTGCTTCCTTGGAAATGCGAAAGCAAAGTTAACTAATGAACATTTCCTTGACCTACTTTCAAGTCCACAAATAAGTAAAATCCATAAAACGACATATTCTGAAATGTTGTAAGGCACAATGACATGCTATTTGGCTAAAAAGGGTAGTTTTCCTAGCGCAAGCCTTACAATGTTTGCGAATAAAAATAGCCTTGGCACACCTTCAAGGTCACATTGGTTAACTATGTCAAAACGTCCCAGCTGCTTACCGGAAGAATAGTGACATATGCCTTTTGACCGGTGGTTCCCTTGGAAAGAGCCAAATGAAAGATTGCGAGTAAAAATGATCTTAACCTAATTTCAATGTCACGGAGTCAAAAATGACATTTTTTTTTCAAATGAATTGTTCTGAAATGTCTAAAGGCCAAGTGATTATATATTTTACTGATGGCGTTCTTTGAAGGAACCGAACGATATTTTGCGAATTAGAATTACATTTTAACATTCGTCTTAAGGTTACTGAGATCAAACATGTCAAAATCTTCAAACGACTTTTTTTCTCTAAAATATCGAATGTCATCGTATTATGATATTTGACTGGTAGCTTCCTTGGAAGGACCCAGAAAAGAAATGGGAATGAAATTGACTTTGTCATTCGTTCAAGGTCACAGGATTTAAATATGTCAAAACCTTAATTTTTTTATTTCTTCTTAAATACCGAAAGGTGATATAATGATTGATTGGTAGCTTCTTAGCAAGGAGCCGAACAAAGTTTACAAATGATAATGATCTTGACGATGTGACATTATGTCAAGGTCATAGGGGTCAAATATGATAAAATCATTAAGCGACGTCTTCTGAAATACCGTAAGACCTAGTTACGTGATGTTTGTCTGGTAGATTCCTTGGATAGAGCCGAATAAAGTATGTGAATAAAAATGATAACGACCTTTGCATGCTGTTGAAGTAGACGAGCATGACACAACCTGCAAATGACTTCTTCTGAAATATCGAAACGCCAAGAGACATTATATATTTTACTGGTAGTTTTCTTGGTAGGAACCGAACAAATGTCTTTGACATGTTTTAAAGGTCACGGGGGCAAATATATTAAAAAATTTCCTTCAGTCATAGAGTTAAGTCCACTTTCAGGTACAATAAGTGATTTATTAACACAAGGTGATTGATGCAGACCCATTGAACATATTGTTATCGATAAAACCTTGAGATTTTATTAAAAACACAGCACAGACAAGTTTTTTTTTCTGTAATTACATAAGATAAGGATTGTTTTTTTTGGGGGTGGGAGTTGTCTGCCCTTGACGGTGGATGTGGTCATACTTTCGTCTCCGATGTTTTGAAGCTGTACAACGAATTCTTGTGCTACTATTGCTTCCATTTTTGGTTGGTAAGTGGCAGAAGGCGTATATGATAAGATAATTTGTGAGATATATCCAATATACACTGACAATGTCTTAAAAACATATTTGTAATATGTACCAATACTGTTCACTGTATCACCGTGTGGGAGACGTATGCTATAATGAATAGTAACAGAGACAGTTTTGGTAACATGTCAGACAATGAGGAGCCCAGTATGACATCTACACAAATAGATAAAAGCATTTTCGAGCAGCTAAGAGAATCGGTTGGTTCATTAGACAAAGGCAGATTTAAGAAACGTTTAGACAATATATACACGGGTAATATTGAAAGTCTCGTTCAGGTGCGTCAAGCACTCTACGATCTGTCCCTCGTGAGACTACCTGATACACCCCAAGGTGTACTGGTGAAGCGTAGAAATGGTGGAAACTCGTCAGCGTTGGACAAATACATTGAAGATATTTACACGATTTTCCAGTATATTGACGGAGGTACAAATAAGAGTGAGATTAAATATTTATTGAGATCGAAAGATATAGGGAACTTGACCATGGATTCGCGCTCATCAAAAGAAAGTGCAGACGCGTCGCGCCTACTCAGTGATCAGACCTTGGTAAAACAGGTAGCCACAATAGGATCACCCGTGCATAGCGGCATGACTACCGTAGGTCAAGACTCACCCCTGTCCAGTATTGGCAGTAATGTAAACAATCAAACACTTGCCGATTTGTTTATACTGATAGTAGGAATGAGGAATGAAATCACGGAGCAAATGAATGATATTAATATTGCATTGCGCGAAGATATCAGTGAACTTAGAAAAGAATTACGTGAAATGACCATCGAAAAAGCGAAAAAAGAACAGAAAATTTCTGCGCTTATGAACGACATGTGTAAGTTGCGTACAGAACTAAATATTAAAGAAAATGTCATTTCGAGCTTGAAAGATCAAACATGTGTATCTCCGTCGATAGTACAAGATAGTAACTTATCCGTGAACGATGTAAAAATCAAAGTACCGGAGGTACTGGCAGATAGCCGACGTGACGACGATGATGTTGTTTGTCTAATAAATGACATGATAGAGACAACCAGGAATAATTCCTCCAACGACGACGTCCCAGGCAATCAAAATGTTGGAAGCTATACATCCCAATCATATGCAGATGTCGTTCAAATGACAAACGATGACAAACGTGTATATAAACCTAAAGTTTTGTCGGTTACGCTTAACGACAGTACAAATTCCAAACCTGATCGTTCACACCGAAATGTTACATTCTTCGGGTACAATACGCAGCAACAGCTTGGTTCGTCTGATGAAACTGCATGTACAACCTCGTATCAATTCCGCGGAGCCAAACGTAAGCCGAAAACAAAACAGCTTCTTATGTCCAGAATTATTGCTGACGCCTCGGAGGATGATGTAATCAACTCGATTGTCACGTATGCAGCGAATAATGGTGTTAAAGTGACATATATGAAAATAATCAAATATTGGGACGGTAAAGAACCAACGTATACGGCTAGACTGAACGTTCGCGAGCAAGACTTTGAACGAGCAACTAGTCCTGATTTTTGGCCAGAAAACGTGCTCGTGCGTGAGTGGGAACAACGAGATCGCTTCGATGGTAGAACGCGTCCTAACAACCAATCTCCATGGCAGTGACACGGCTTAACAAATACCGGACCTGTATACTATGTATCATGATTTCATTGCTCACTTGGAACATACGGGGTATAATGTATGGAACCCCGATGCTAACTAATTTGTTAAACAATACCGACATTGCGTTGATAACTGAGCACTGGCTTCTCCCTGAGCAGATGGATTTCTTGAATAGTATTGATATGAATTTCAAAGCGTTCGGAGTTTGCGATAACCGTATAGCAATAGAGCCCGAAGGCAGAGTGTGTAATCGTGGATTCGGTGGGGTAGCATTGATGTGGCGAAAAGATTTGACTGTTTCACCTATTCTAGACGAAGGAAACGATAGGGTTATATGCTGCTCAGTCCAACTTCAGGACAGATCGCACGTTTTTATAATAGGAGTACTTATGCCTTCTACTAATGTTTCTAAGCAGTTGTATATAGATACTCTCAGGTGTGTGGCTGATCTTTATGATCGGTTCTCCGAGCAAGGACATGTGATTCTCTTGGGCGATTTTAATGCTCAGATAAGCAAAACGTTTGGAATAAAAAATCACCCAAGAGCAAACGACAGAGGACGTCTATTACAAAACTTCATGTGTGAGCGTAATCTGATCTCTGTTAATTCTCAAGCATGGACTATGGGTACGTCAGCAACTTATGTTTCCAAAGACGGTCAAAACTCTCTTATCGATCATGTTTTAATCGAAAACCGTAAAGTTGATTGCGTGTGTGATTGCGCTATTCTCGACGACCATTACTTGAACGTTTCTGATCATCTTCCCGTACGAATGCGTTACCAAGTTCTGGGTCGCGTCACCAGGCACGAATGTAGTGATTATTCTGTTAACTGGAAAAAATGTTCTTTGAAACAGAAGTCGGACTATGCACAGAGCGTAAGCAAGAGACTTCGCGGAGCTGATAGTCTATATAAAGCTCCTGGTGATTTGCATTCTCTCAAAAATAAGTTTAACAGTATCGTCAGTTGTATACATGAAGCTGCAAAAGAAACTCTGCCAATGAAAAAGTACCGTCCGTTTCTCAAACCGTATTGGAAATATAACCAAGTTAAAGCCTTGCATGCTTCAATGCGCGAAAAACGCTCAATATGGATAAGCGCGGGGCGACCGCGTGGAATGAACTATGTGTCATATCGACAATACAAAGGGTGTAAACGCGCGTTTGTGAAGGAGCTTGAAATGGCGAGGAAGGAGTATGAGAGAAAGCAATTACGGGAACTAGAGGAAGCAGCGGAAGTTGATGTAGGAACTTTCTATAAGGCTGTCCGTGCTCGAAAATTTAAAGGTTACGAAACGTCAGAGTTAAGGAGCAATGGAAGAATATCACGTGACGCGAATGTGAACCGTGCATTATGGACGGACCACTACAGTAAACTTGCTAGTGTCTCGGAAAAGCAGCACTTTGATAACGCACATAAACTTAAGATTGATTCAAATCTTAGTGAGCTTCGTGCTAATAGTTATTTTAATGTAAATAGTGTATGTCAGGAGCAAATTACCGAACATGAAGTATTGAACGCTCTAAAAGGCATGAAAAACGGTAAAGCGGGAGGCCACGATTATATTGTTACAGAGCACATTCGATACGGGGGTGCGCAACTTTTAAATTCTATAACTTGTTTGTTTAATGTAATATTAGAAATTGAAGACTACCCATCATGCTTCAAACATGGAATCGTTATAACTTTATTCAAGGGCGGAAAAAAAAGATAGATTGGATATGAACAATTACAGGGACATTACATTAACACCCGTTCTACAAAAAATATTTGAAAAAGTCCTATATCAGAGGATATCAAAGGTGTGTATAAAAATTGATTTTCCGCATCGTCTTCAACAAGGATTTAGGCCAAACTGTGGAAGTATTACTGCTGCCTTTACTGTAAAGGAAGCCGTGTGTCATCATCTGGAGCTTAATACAAAGGTGTATGCAGCGTTTCTAGATAACGCAAAAGCATTTAACAGTGTCTGGATTAACGGCCTCCTATTTAAACTATACAACCTTGGTTTCAACGGTAAAATCTGGCGTAATCTTGAAAACTCTTTTAGAGGAGTGACGTCATGTGTTCTATACGAAGGAAAAAAGGGAATTCCCTACGCTGTTGAGCAGGGCGTCGGTCAAGGTCGTACTTTGTCGGCATGGCTTTTTCTAGTAATGATTAACGATCTTATTGCCCAACTTGATTCCTCTAGCTTCGGTCTTTATATCCACGATCTACACATACCGGCAATATTTCTAGCGGACGATACCTTGCTTATGGACTGCTCTATTGGTAATCTACAGCGCCTCCTTAATACGGTTCATGAATTTTCAAGAAAATGGCGTCTGAACTATAATCCAATGAAAAGCTCATTGATGCAATTCCACAATGGATTTCCAAAGCGCGTTCCTCGAACAGTCTGTACACTTGGAGAACATGCAATATACTGGGTCAGCACAAAGGAGTACGCAGGAATTACCCTTACCTCAAATCTTCACTGTGATGAAAGCATAAAAGTATCGTGTACAAAAGGGAGACAATCCCTGAATGCATTGATTAGTGTTGGGATCCATAGCGGAGGAATGAACCCGCTTACAAGTTCCAAGTTGATAAAGTCCATAGTGCAGCCACGCATTCTATACGGCTCGGAATTGTGGGCTAATCCCACACAAAATTCTAAGCGAGAACTTGACGTTGTTCAGCGATATGCTGCAAGGAGATGTCAAGGACTTGAGAAGACATCACCGACAATAGTTACAACACGATCCATTGGCTTATTGGACATCATCGGCGAGATCGAAATGAAAAAAATGTTGTTCTGGAACAAACTCTGTACTGCAAGCAACAAATATATATGGAAACTTCTCTTTATTGTTAGACTGTGTGCTTTTACATTTGGTAACAAGTCTCAGAAGCCTGAAAGTTTCATTCATGATATATTCATAACTGCAAAAAAGTTTAATATATCAACCATTTTATCCGACTTTGTCTTTGACAGTTTCTGTCCTACACGCGCATCATGGCGAAAATTTTCTAGACGGATAGTGGAGGAATTCTACTACAATAAGTGGCGTGATAGAATGAACTATTCAGCTGTGTCAAGAACGTATAATTCTATTCACTCGAAACTCGGTCCTAATCCACTCTGGATATTAAGTCTTGAATTTCCAGATAGCACATGGCAACTAGGAGAACTTATCAAGTTGTCATATCGATACGAAAGGGATACAGTGGTATGTAGACTGTGTAAAAAGACTTCCAAGGACATCACAATTCACTTTCTTATCCAGTGTCCGTACTTGTTTAACAGTCGCGATAAAATCTTAGATTTTCTTGTCAATTTTTTAGAGGTGTCGGATTACGTTAAATTCGACCATTTATCCGATGAAAGACAATGCCAATTCTTACTCGGAAGCACAAAAGATATACACATGGAGCGAGATAGGTGGGCTGATATGATGATCAGCATTGCCCACCTGGTACCATTACTGATCACAGAAATGAACACTGTACTATAATGCTGTAAATATATTCATTTGATGTAAACAAAAGGCATGATGATGTAAATCTCTTTGAAGAGGAAATAAAGAAAGTCTGTCTGTCTGTCTGTCTATAATGATTGATTGGTAGCTTCTTAGCAAGGAGCCGAACAAAGTTTACAAATGATAATGATCTTGACGATGTGACATTATGTCAAGGTCATAGGGGTCAAATATGATAAAATCATTAAGCGACGTCTTCTGAAATACCGTAAGACCTAGTTACGTGATGTTTGTCTGGTAGATTCCTTGGATAGAGCCGAATAAAGTATGTGAATAAAAATGATAACGACCTTTGCATGCTGTTGAAGTAGACGAGCATGACACAACCTGCAAATGACTTCTTCTGAAATATCGAAACGCCAAGAGACATTATATATTTTACTGGTAGTTTTCTTGGTAGGAACCGAACAAATGTCTTTGACATGTTTTAAAGGTCACGGGGGCAAATATATTAAAAAATTTCCTTCAGTCATAGAGTTAAGTCCACTTTCAGGTACAATAAGTGATTTATTAACACAAGGTGATTGATGCAGACCCATTGAACATATTGTTATCGATAAAACCTTGAGATTTTATTAAAAACACAGCACAGACAAGTTTTTTTTTCTGTAATTACATAAGATAAGGATTGTTTTTTTCGAAAAAAATGGTATAGAATAAAATTGCACTCGTTGTATTTCACGTCCTTATATAACCACCCGTTTCTATCTACCAGTTATCATTCAAAGACAATTTGGTCATCACGCGTTTTAATTTATGACAGTTAACGAAAATATTATACATTGCTTCTATCATAAGTTAGGAAGATAAAATGAGATGGTCCACAACTATTGTCCACTTTGGTCAGTTTAACTTCTCGTGGAACCCCGTTCTAAATAAAAAAAAATGATAATCATAAATGAAAGAAGTCCTACTGTTTGTACACACCAATAAAACGTACAGCTTCACGCTAGGTGAGAGTTTCGTCATAGATTGCTCGTAAGGAATTTTACTTCAAAGGAATTTGCAATACTACTTAAAAAAAAACAACAAAAAACAAACAAAACCAAAAAAACAAACAACAAAATACAACAACAACAAAACTGCACCGTAGTGTCCCTTTTAAGTAGTTATTGCTACAGACACGACATGGTGTCAATACATACAATTACACAGATCTCCAACGGGGACACCGTCGAGCAATCCCACAGAAAAAAGTCTGATAGGTTAATGTAATAACAACCTTCCATTTGACCTAGGCAGTAATTAAATTAACTACCAATGTTGGTGTGATAGTTTTTAAAACTTGTTTATTATGTTTAGACATTCTATAGTAATCGTGTTTATTTTCATTCTTGTCAAATCTTCCAATATTGAGGATCAATACCTACTGTGACACAGGGTGCTAGATTCGGGGTTAGAGCTTTTGATTTAATTGAGGTTGATGATAGCTTTTCGTCCCAGTATTTTGTAATTACCTGTTAATGCCTAGTCTACCTCCCCGTGGGATTCTGTAATGACTGTTTGGGAGTGCTGGAGTAAAGCTGTTTTCGGTATCTCCGCCCGTGTTGTCTATAGGGTCTAGCTGGAGTTACCGCTTCCTTCGTCTGATTCTGACCAGGAATGTTACTATCGTTTACCCGGACAGACGACACATCTTCACCAAAGAGTGCTCTATTCAGGAATTCATGAATATTCATGAACGGTTGTAAATCGTCTGCGGTGGAGGCTGGGTTCTATTTGGAGAACTCTGTACGTCAGACTACGTAACTCTGGAAGTGCGCGTAGTGAAACGTTTGAATGAAATACAATGGGCGTATAAAAAGGACTGATTTGATAAAGTCATCCCATTATCTCATAGCCCAACCCTTGGTACGACTTTACATAAAAGTTTGGTGCTACCCTAAACAAGTTTATCTGTCTAAATTACAGGTATATTACCATTGTTCGAATAAGGGGGAACATGGGTAAATGTCTATTCTCTACCTGGCTTCTGCTTGCCACACCTGTGTTGATGATGCTGTTTCTGGATTTGAACGAGGCGTACACCATTCCAAGTCAAGGTACGGTAATCCCCTATAAATGTGTTAGTGATATTACACTTGTTCTTGTTATTATAAAGAATCGGTATTATCAGTTTATCAAATTTACAATATAAAGCCAATGTCTTGGCATGTGAATTTACCTTTATAAATAGTACACTTACATAAACTATTACACTAATTAAAACTTTTGATTTTCTTTTCATGTTTTGTTTTCTGATACATTTGTCATTTTCAATTCTGTCTTTAAGATCTCAGATTCGAGCTTTATCTAGCTCAAGGCTGTCTTTCTCCAATACGATTTAACAGATTTGTTTTTCATCCTTCTGTTAGATGATTTGAGCTTATTCATTATTTACCAATAAATAATTACCGACCTCGGCTGTGTATTCATCGAGATATAAGCACACTTTTGACGAAGTTTGTGAAAAATAATTCAGCGCAGTAAAAAGTAGTATAAAGTAGAGTATTACAAACCCAATTACAACGATTTGATATTAGTTGCCGTAAAAGCAGGTCAATAAGGACTACTCTGAATATCGATTATATCGTTAGAGTAGCGATAAGGAACATCAATGCAAAATGTAACAGCAGCATATTAAATACTTTCTTATTAGTTGAAAAAGAAAAAATGGCTGTTCGTTTCGTGAATGAGTTATAGGCCCTAGTCGAAAACAAAAATATTATTTGCAGTATATGAACCAATGTTCTATAATGCATAAGAAATCTTTGCGTTAGCTGAACTATTTTATTATTTAAAAAGGAAGCTTTCACGGTTAATCAATAATCCGTCTAAAATGATGAAATATATACTCAAACCATTCTAATTCACCTGGTGGAGAGGACATGCAATGAATTCCGTCTGCTTTTATGTCATAAATAATATAATGGTTCCCCAGAGAAATCTAGCTTTGTTTGGCGATGGTATTCATCTATTTATAGCAAGAAATATTGCCACAAAAGGAAGCCTTCAGATTTTATACCCAGCAAACGGGCGTCATGATTAAATTGTGGAAATCTAGTTAAGATATTGAAGACATTAGTATTATGAATGATACAATCACCAACAAGATAAAACTGATATTAGGAAACGAATTTAAATCTAATTCACAATTTTCGTACTAATAATGTTATTATTATTATCATACTATTGACATCATTATTATCATTATTGCTGATCACCAGCCTCCTTACACAGAATTTATTCATATTACGGCCCCCTTTTTTTTACAATGTTGTGTTACCAGTAAATCTTTCATAACATAACATTACATTTTGTTAAGATTGTTTTCCTATAATGAACCTTACAGACGTTCTCTCGTCCCCCATGCTTCAACAGTCTGTGTATTATATAAGCTTATTTCTATTGTATTGATACCAGCGTACTGTTTAACAAACCCATGTAATGGACTTATAATAATCCTACCAATTATCTACAGTCAGTAACATGTACTACGGAGAAGGACTGGAATACACCATGGCTGGCGCGCCGTGTAGATGTAATGCGCTTCTATATTCTGTACGGCAATTGTTAAACCCAGAATGAATTCAAGCTTATCTGATTGGTTGTTTACTGATCAGAAGAGGCGTAATCGTAGTCATGGTTACTGACATAACAACAGTCAGGTCAAAAATAACGTTGCGTTAACTATAGAGGACATGTAGATGGACCAATGAGTGCCCATAACGGTAGTTTCCACAGTAACCATGAAACTGTACAGAAACTATGGTAGTTTCTATACAGGAACCACTGCTTGTCTACCAAGTTAGTTTATATATGGGAACTACTGGTTACCCACCAAGTTAGTTTATATATAATAACAACTGGTTGTCTACCATGATAGTTTCAACGACCTACATGACAAGTATGTGATTGTGTCTGCAGACAAGGCTTCTAATAAAGATCACGTAACACACACATATGCTGCACCTCTTTAATTTAGTAATAGATAAAGTATGCCGAAAAAATGAATTAAACCGCATCATACAGCTGTTTCGTCCTCCTAGGACTGAATAACCTGATCCTAGTTTGCAAACACTATTACATTCATTGTTTGCAAAAAGAACTTGGCCTGCTTGATAACCAAGGTAACCCTAATTACGCATTGACCGGTTGTTCGACAGATGAAATACTTTCCAATCATACATCAGTATTACAATCATTTAAGGTACCCGTTAATGATAAAGACGCTGACCTACCTCGGCTATATTTGATACCTAAACTACACAAGGATCCTTATAAGCAACGTTTTATCGCTGGCTCGTCTCATTGCTCAACCAAGCCATTATCAAAATTTCTTACTACCATTCTTAGTACTGTAAATCAGGGCTTCAGCCTTGTTGTGACACACAACAATACTGTATACTCCAGAAGTGGCATTAATGGGATGTGGATTTTGAAAAAAAAACTCAAAGGATCTTCTGATCAGTTTTGAGCTCCCCCTTCTCAAAAATGTTTCGTCCATCAAAACATTTGATTTTCCACCCTGTACACTGCCATACCACATACCAAACTGAAAAAAACGTCTTCGGTCTCTCATTATGATAACTTTCTTTTCCAAGAAAGGTGAACGACGATACAAATACATGGAACTATCTTGGAGCATACTTTGTGACAAACACAACAAAAGCTAGGTTGAAATATACTGAGGAAGATATAGTACGAATGATTGAATTCCTGGTTGACAATATCTTTGTTGAGTTCGGAGGAAAGATTTTCGAGCAGATTGTTGGCAATTCAATGGGCATTAACTGTGTTCCTCTTTTGGCTGACTTTTTTTGTTTGTTTTCATACGAGACTGAATTTGTCTTATTAGGACGGGTAACAAAAACTTTGCCAAATCTTTCAATTTCACTTTCAGGTATATTGACGATGTGTTGTCTATAAACAACGATACTATTGGGGGACAGTGTGTTCCAATTGGAATGCCAACAGTCTGTTGGAAAATCTTTCCTCAAAATTCATTCTATCAGGAATTCAATCATTCGTATTATTTAATACATCTTCCTCAGTATACTTCATCCTAGATTTTGTTGTGTTATTCACAAAATATGCTCCACGACAGCTCACAACCATGTATTTTTATCCTTGTCCACCTTTCATGGAAAAGAAAGCTCTCACAATGAGAGAGACGTTCTTTCAGTTTGGTAGTGTACAAGTGGAAAAATACATGTTTTGAAAGACGAAACATTTTCGGGAAGGGATGCTCAAGACTGATTTGTTTTTCAAATCCACATTCCGTTAATGCCACTCCTGGAGTATACAATGTCAAAATAAGACTGAAACCATGCTTTACGACTCCAAGAATGGTAGAAAGACGTTTTGATGATGGCTTTGTTGAGCAATGAGAAGAGCAAGCGATAAAACGTTGCTGATAAGGATCCTTGTGCAGTTTAGGTATCCAATTTAGACGATGCAGCGTCTTTCTCACTAACTTGAAATATTGTACATGTAATACTGATGTATGATTAGAAATATTTAATCTTTGGAAAAACCGGTCAATGTGTAAGAAGGTTAGTTTGGTTATCCAGCAGACCTACCTCCTTTTGTAAACAATAAATATAATAGCGTTTGTAGTCCGGAATCAGAATCAAGTCATTGGATGGCTTGTCTGTAGACAAAACCACGTACAAAAATGTACATGTACTTAACATGTAGGACGTTTAGTGTTGTTCGAACATCGGTGTAAAGAAATATCGACTTGTGTTTAGCTTTCATTTTGTATCGCATTTCTGGATAGAGGACCCGATATATTTCACCCGCTTTGAGAGTGAATCCAGTTCAGAATATTTACTTCAACAGTGTCCAGAAGAATATTGACATTCACATTCCATTTGATGGATGGAGTCTCTCGATACTTAGGACCTTTCATGAAAAGCTCTTAACTTTATGTTGGGGATGCATTACATGCTATTCAGATTGCCGGTTACTATATGTCCAGCTGGACCATAACAATATACATATGAAGAGCATGGATATGCTGAAGGAGGGGGTCATCCGAATGTCATTTATGTTCAACTGGTGCAGTGTTTGCTTGTAATTGAAAGGTTAATGTGCAATATGTACCGAATAACCGTAGGAAATGATACACGTAGGTGCACTTGTATATCGGAAGTACGGTGCTATTTAAGATACAATACACTGAACATGGTATAGTACGAACGATTGAATTCCTTTCTTTGTTGAGTTCAGAGGAAAGATTTTCTAGCAGACTGCTGGCATTCCCTTGGGAACAATCTGTACCCCACCTCAGCTGACTTATTTATGCGTTCATACGAGGTTGAATTTGTGGAAAAGTGTATCATGACATGTAAAACAACCTTGCCAAATCTTTCAATTTCACCTTCAGATAAATCGATGTATGTTGTCTATAAACAACAAGATTTTATGACCATGTCGATCATATATACCTTTCTGATCTTGAAGTTAAGGACACATCCTAGTCTAGGGCTTGCTCTAAATATCGAAATTTTCATGATATATGTCGATTGCTGACAAACAAACTTACTACACCGGGATTCGAGTGATGCAGGTTCATCAGAACTATGCGCACGTTTTATGGTCGCCATCTTTGTCTCATTGAGAAATATTCTGTATCTTCAAGTGATATGAAGCGGAACGTTTGTGAATATGCTCATTAGTGTGCTAGTGTGCTTGAGAGTGATGACTCGGTTTTCGCTGTACATTACGGGTGTCGTCGATTATCCAGAAGACGCTTACTCTGTCGAAACAACTGGTCTTAATATCTTGTACTTTACAAGGGTCTCGGTGTGGATCTTTGTTTTTTGTTCATATTTTGCCCTTGGTGTTTAATCGATTTTGAGTTCGGATTATGGCTTTGTTGACGTTTCGGTATTCTGTCATTATTTTAAGCTTGAACAGACTTTTGATGTAAGATGCATCCCCTTTTTGGCTAATTATAAAATGTTGAGTCGCTGGTGCATATTGGCCGCCGTTCGCACTGGCCGAAATAGCCGAATTTCTGCCTCATCTTCAATAATCCTATATACCCTTGGCGCTAGTTTCCAAAATTCATCAGGAACAGTTTTTGTTTTGGTAGTTTGCAGTGAATGTAGTGTGGTACAAACACAATGAACACCTTATGGTCCCTTTAAAGTGACCATAAAGTCTTCAAATTTTACATTGCATTTTCTTGGACCGTTGTCATACCCATATCCATGGCTACGGTAACGTCTTCGTTGAAGAGTAAACAGTTGTTTTACAGCATCCACTACCCAATAGATTTCCCACCGAAAAATAAGATAAAACAAAGACAAAAAATATAAGAAAATTAAGATGCCTAGTTTCTACCACAATACCCTGTGTTATTCCACTCTCAGAATAAACGTATTAAAGGTGATGAATGTTGGATAAATATATCTTATATACCACTAGTGGAATATGACCTTCCGGACTTTTGATTGGTTGAGAAGTTGAACTTTGACCGGAAATCACGTGGTTCAATGCAACGTGCTGAGTGTTGACGTCGTCATCGATTGTTGACGTCGAGAATAAAAACGAGATGATGTGTTTTCGCGCAAATAGTCCGCGGTTCACAAAAAACAACACTGCCACTGCAACTACATGCCATTGTGGTAGAAACAGGTCACACGATTCGTCGTTATTAGATATGGAATTTATTTCACTCTCGTTAATTATTTCTTAAAAGTTACAAAAGACATTCGCTTAAGCTCGTGTCTTTTATAACTTTAAAAAAAATAATTAACTCGGGTGAAATAAATTCCATATCCAACAACCACTCGTTGTGAAACCTCTATTTATATTTGTATCCGTATCGTGTTGGGCATCTTTCTAAAAATCTAAATGCTCGACCAAGCTTTATCAGCGCTACGTTGATATCGTGGCGCTACCATCGCGAGGAAGAATCAATGGAACACTTAGTATTGACTTTAAAGAATCTATATAGTCTTTGGTTAAATCTCGAGCGTCCTCACTTAAAAAGAAATCCTCGAGTAGAACATTTGATTTTACCACTCCATCAGGATTGTTTTTTCCCAACATTTTTTACAAAATGATTATTACCTCTTGCAAACAAAGGAAAGATTTACATGGATATCCCTGATATCCCTGATACCCCTGAAAAAGTGCTAGAGAATAAGGCCAGGTATTCCGAAAGGTTTAACCTCTTCTGCCTCACGGACGACAAAAGAAATGTATGTTAAAATTAACGCATTGATTTTAAACCTCTTTTGTGAATAAAGTGTCAAAGTTCTAAAAACCGCGTGTTAAAGTGTGATGTAGTTACGTCATAATTTACTCTTTCTTTATAGATTCCCGACGTTAACACACAGCTTAAATTTTAATACAGGTTTATTGAAACTACTTAAAATAACAGATGATTAATATCACCAACAGGACGAAAATTCCAAACAATCTTTGTAGATTCTGTGTTAA
The DNA here is from genome assembly GCA_947623455.1 of Mimachlamys varia. NCBI lineage: Eukaryota > Metazoa > Mollusca > Bivalvia > Pectinida > Pectinidae > Mimachlamys > Mimachlamys varia. Next base: position 11,257,657 of record OX392535.1, read on the forward strand.
TTGACCTGTGTTGTGATAAGAATGGGACTTGTGTGTCCCGTGTAGAAGTCGCTAGTTGCTTGACCTTGTACATGTACAGCGCGAGACGTCTCTAGATACCAGGGTGCAGTACTTATTATCGCATCACATTTGATTTATATATCTCTCTATAGATTTTTGGGAAGACGGTGAACGTTAAACTGTTAAAGAGTGTTCATGAAATCTCGAACAGAGATTCTGAAGATAGGATCTGCAAAATATATTCATTATAGATTATTGATATATGTATTGAACCGTTTTCGAATAGTCTATTATGTAGATATACCAATGGCGACCTTTTGTCTGACATTTTACAAGAATTAAAAAAACCATAATTCTTTACAGGAAATGTTTCATTAATATTCCAAAGCAATTCTAAAAAAACAAAGTAAGATAAAATATCATGACCACTCCATAATTTTCTAATGAACTCGAGTACGTTTCTTTTATAAATTTCAGAAATGGACAAGCGGCAGGATTTGAATGACTTATTGACTCGGATAATGGCTATGTATGGACGCGGCAGCAGCAACAACAGTCCCCTCTATATGCGCTTCGGAGCCGCAGGTCGGAAGTAAAGGGACTGTGTGTGGTGTCCAATAACAACCCAATGTGCTCACCACAGCAGACAAGGAAGTACTGTTCTATAGCTGTCTATAAAAACCTCAATCACGTGAAGTCGGACATATCTATAAACCCTTTATAGGTGAAGTCGGATTATTTCAACATTTAATACCAATTTATTTATTTTTTGTTCATCCCACTCAATCTAAATTGAAGTGAAAACAGACTAAATATCATCGGATTCTACTATCCATTGACTTGCGGAGTTAAACAGCTTTATGTCCAACAACAATACGGAGATGACTTCCTGATTTCCCATTGCCAGTGGGCGCTCCAAACCTACTTCTATATTAAAGGCATTATTCAGATCATATTAGTTTGTTTTTTTGCCTTTTTAATCATAAGCAAGTTTCCCTTAGATTTAGGATGATTGAAATACCACTACTACAGGCAACGAGTGGCGTACTGAATATAATAACATTTTAGTGTCGATTTTCGGACAAGATCGTTTTATTTTATCATGTATAAATGAAAGAACATCAACTAGATTTACAATGCTTTGATACAAAGTTAGATTGATAAATATCATACACGAATGTATATAAATAAATGTGTTTGAGGATAAGGTTTCCTTTTAGTTGGTATTGAAATGAAAAGCTTTTAACTCTGAAGACCCAAGAAGAATGGCATATCGTGATCATATAAAATAACTTATACTGTCGAACCTCATTATCTCGAAGGCGAGCCCGTGTGATCACTTCGAGTTATCCATGTATTCGAGTTCATTCAGTTCGAATGTTGAGTTGAAGTTTGGCCAGGATCGGCGAAATACTTCTTATTAAACGGGATCATCGTGTCATTCGAGTTCGACATAACGAGGTCGACTGTATACAATGTTAATTTCGAAGCAAAGTTATATATACATGTACCACTGTATTACAATTTAGTTCATACTGGGTGTGTCATCGACAACAATCCTGAAGTTAACAACACGAGTTATCCAAATGGTGTTAAGTTCTCAAATAAATAAGAGAATACAAAAGCGTCAACAAAACCTTAAGCCGAACTCAAAATCGATTAAACCAGGGGCAAAATATGAACAAAGGAAAGATTTACATTGAGACCCTGTAAAAGCAGGGCTCACGCTGTCGGTAGCCAATGTAGCCATTGGCTACTTTTAATTTTTATTGGCTACTGAAAATTCAAAGTGGCTACTCAATTGACTACTATGCTTAAAAAAATTGGTGAAAAAAACCTGAAATTTTCGTCTCGAAATAAGTCTGTCTACTCCCTTGTGTATTGTCACCCGACAGGTACAGTGTACATAATCCGGGCCGTCACAGTCGAGCGCACGCTACATGACTGTGAGGAATTTGTCTTTGTTTAAGATGTCACACCAATTATAGCATGCTTTCCACAATTGTTGACGATATAATTGGTTTTGATGATATAACTGATGGATGGTGGCATGGGGTCAGGTTAATTTGATAGCCAAAATAAGATACGAAAACACGGCTTGATCAGTGAGGCACACGTGGTTGTTTACGGTGTACACCTGTCAGTGTGCTGAAAACGGCTTCTTACATAAACATGTCGGCAGCACTGCCCCATCGGATTGTCATCACATCAATTTGAGGAAACTAGATAAGTTTTAAAAGTTTTTAATGATGGAGAAAACAATAACGGGCATAGTGAATGGCTTCCCTGATAGAAACATTTAACTAACCGGGGCGGCGACAGCACCGTGTTATTCTGGAATGTATGGTGGGCTTTTAAATTAACCAATGCAATAATGCTTCAGTAAACATTTAATCAGGAAGGGGGCCGGGGTACAGTGCTTCATTTAACTTTCTTGATATGTTGTTAATAAAATCATGTTTTCATTCGAAAGCTGTTGTTTGAACACAGCAATTATTAATTAGAGCTCGAGTAGCTTATGTCGCAGGAATGCAAACCATTGTAACGGATAGCACAAACCAGTAAAAAATTACATGAAATTAGATGAAAATTGTCTTTTCTATCTCGTCTTCAGTATTACTGAAAACTATTTTCGTTGAATTTACAGGTGACAACAGTCACGAAGCCACAATGAGACAATAAAGAGGGCAACAACAAAATGTAATACAGAGCTGCTAAATGGACAGTTTAAGAACTCAACAACTTAGTGCAACTCTGTCAACAAAGTTCATGATATAAAATGCATAATTATATGTATTTCTGTGACTTTTCCAGAAAGTGCCACATAATATGCCAGTTTAATACTTGAACAAATTAACCAATCATAATGATTACTTATGAATGATTTGTGCATCTCTGATATGATCTTGAGCAACTGATGAATTTTGATCTGAAATGAAAGTGCTGATTTTCACTATCAATATTGATGTTATTTATTGGTAAATGTGAAAATAAAGTATATGGTATTCATGTATGTTGTGGCTTTGTTTCTTCAAAGTTATAGCCATTATCTGAAAGTATGAATTCTAAAAATAAGATCAGTATGTACAGTAAGCCTCTATCTTAATTAAAAATAATGTAATGGTTAACTTTTAGGCATTGAATGTAATAGCATTTGGAGAGACGACGAGCCAAGGACGAATAAAGGCCGCGAGAAAAAAGACTACTTAGAAAAAAATGGCTACTGAAAATCACACTTGGCTATTTTTTTTTGGCTACTAAATTTTTTTGTCCAGGGTGAGCCCTGAAAAGTACAAGAGAATAAGACCAGGACCCGTATTCATAAAACCGTTCTCATGCTCAAGCATGGATTTCGTGCCCAAGCCTTATTTCTTGTTCTGGCCATAAATTATTTAAAAAATCTAACTTTGTCAAAGTTTTGAGAAACAGTTGAAGAGACATGAAGCCAAAAACTGTTTTCAACATTTACATTGACTTTTTGACTCTTCATCATGATTAAGGAGAGTTTCAAGAAAGCTGATTTGAGCACAGAATCCATGCTTGAGCATGAGCGCGGTTTCATAAATACGGGCCCAGGTGTACCGGAAGACGTCTCTACTGCATAAGCTCAAAGTGAGAGCTGAGCTTATGCAGTGGAGACGTCAACTAAGTGTGGGTATGTAAACAATGTAGCGAACCATTACGTGTCAGACATGAATTATATTGAAGTCTATATTTATTATATCTTATTGTTGGGTTCTTTATCATACACTATATGTCATCGTTTACAAATCAAATATTAATACGTCGTGTATAAAGTTATTTTTATTTGGCTTCATAAGTAACTACGTCACGATTTAATAGATACAAGTTAATGATACATGATCATAACATTATTATCATCAGTGCCAATGAACTTAATATACAATCGTAACCATATAAGTACATCACTGTAGGCACGGAAGGTATACATATCTTATTTTCTTTTCGGTCTTGAACTACTGTTTCAATGGTTGTGTCCACAACAACATCATATCCGACAAGGAACGAAGTTAATTGCTCGCAACAGTCGTCGGAAGCAGAAACAATTTAAAACGCCACGCGGGTATTTCAATGGCATGACTTCGACTAGATGTCCGACTGTGTTTAGAAGTGGACTGTCCATCATGTATTGGTGACATGTGTCCTCTGCCACTTAAATGTGATGATGTCCTTTTAAATGATTCAGACAATCAACGAAGAGAAAAGAGCAATCGTTAAACGTTAAGATGGAGCCATTGATATCGGTTTGACTGTTCCTGGTTCCTAATCACAGAAAAATACAAAGTCTCAGACGATTAAAGGTTCCTACGAAGCATCACTGTCGAGAGAAAAAAATATACTGATCAATTGTGGCACTAGGGAAGCAGATTCATCTTAGTTTCTCAAAGGGCCACTCCCCAATTATCTTCGTTAACCTGCAGGGTACCAATGTCAACAAAGTCCCGTAATCTGTTTTATCATATGACTACCCTTATATGCACTGTAATAAAGCCATTACATACATTTTCTATATTACACACGTGTAATAACACCTTCCGCTTCGCTGATTGGCTGGTTCTTTGTGAACTGTATTAATACGCACGGGAACGGTCTACTTCTTTTTACTACGAAGCGTACAACTTGCGACTGCTAGTAGAATGATGAAGTTCGGAATTGTCGATGAAGTTAAGGTTGACAACAAAAACAAGGGTCATTATAAAGCGTAAATAATTACAGACAAGTAAACAGTACTAATCTACCCAAAATATATCGATCCGAGGATCCTTTCCCAACAACGGTATAAACAGGATAAGTTGATGTCAACAAACATGCCTTACACAATCCAAAACACTGATAACATATCTACCTCAAACGGCTCCTTTTAAAGATGTTTTAACAAAATGTTCACTTGAAACATTTTCGGTGCACAATCAACATCACTGTTGACTCCCGCGATGATAAGGATAAGTCTCCATATGTAGGAAAACGCCACACATTGGTTGCGTACGACAGTGATAGCTAAGCGGCAACGAACCAGTCATGATCATTGGCGCGCCAAATGACGTCACGATATCGTCACATCCGGCCGGATTCATGAATGGAATACCAGAGGACACTCGCCCAGCACAGTCAAACTTTAAGTTTTTATTCATTGTTTCTAATCACTAGGAACAATTAATAGTCATAACATTAGCTGAAACTGTCTGAAAATTTGTAATAAGGTGTCTTTATTTTATAAAATGAATCAATTGTAAGAGTCAATTGTGTTGGACTACTTCTTCGTTCGCCGGTATATTTGACCTTCTTCGAAGGTATAGGTTATTTGGTTCGACATATTGAAATCAGTTGTCGAGAACGGCAAAGACAAAATCTGTTTAGGACGAGGAAAGACGATATAACGTCATATGATAAAAAGAATCTGTCATTCGTTTCTCTTCATATTGAATTTATTATACTCGTTTAAAATTTTTCATTTTTACTCGCCAGAGGCTCGCAAAAATGAAAAATTCAAAACTCATATCATAAATTCAATATGAAGAGAAACTCATGACAGATCCTCTAAGTCTTATATCCACTCTAAGCATGAATAGAAATACAAACAAATGAAACACTTCTTTTTCAAAGCTGCCAAACAAACTATATCTTGTATGTCAGCTTGTTTGGCGTGCAATACTGGATGTTTACATGTCTGTAGAGATATCTGTACTTAAACATTACAACCTGCCGCCGATGCTTCTCTTTAGCCTGCCTACAACCATTTTTATGGTCCTCTTCTCTCTTCACTTTATAATTCATTTCCAATCATGTTTCAATATATCGCCAAACCGATTTATAACGCCGGTCCAAACCTGGCAGTACATGGGGTTATCTGTATCTTTGTTGTGACAGGAATGACCAAGGTTGTCTGTAACCTATTTAGCATGATATCTAAATGTAAATATCAGTGTGTATCTTTCTATGGTATGCAGCTCTACAATTGCGGTTTCATTATATTGATGACGTCATCTTTCTGGTTGGGAACGGTACTGATAGCTATATGTTTGCATTATTCATGTAGCTGGTTTATTTAGTGATAATACCATGTAAATGAAATAAACATACTACGCGGAGAATAATCCTACAAACACGCTAAGGTATCCATCTTAATTTATCTTGGTTTATTTCAAGTCAAATATCGACAGAAAGTTCACCATATCTAGCGTATTGTCTTACTGTTACCATTGTGTCGTTGACCACAATACATACATCGATATTGATACATGGACCAGTTACGTACGTCACGGAATCACTTTAGTCACACCAAGAACCCACACGCTCTGATGAAGGACACGTCTAAAAGGGATGTGCCATTTTAACACAGTCACTTAGTGGCTGATATGGACGGGTTTCATCCCACATCGAGCAAGGCATTTGATGCTTTTTCATAAATGGGCGTATACTTTACTTCTTTTTATTCGTGTATTTGACAAGTATTGCTGCACAGGGAGAGATTCTTTCATGCACACTTTGTTAAAGAAGCGCATTACATTACTATTTTAGACATGGACACTGTTAAACAGATTAAAGTCTGACTTAGCAACTTCTATCACAGCGCTTTTTTGTATACCGTGGTACCGATGTATGAATACACTTCAGCAAATCTAATCTCCAGCTTTTTTTATTTAAAAAACATCCGCAATGCGATTTATTTTCGAAATAAGACCAAACAACATATTCAGCATTACTAATCTAATAAATACACTGTTGTTTAGTTTAACTTTGTAATCTCCAAAGTCGACTAAACACCGCGTGTCATCACATCGCCACATATATTGTTTAGGTAGACGGTAATAAGGCTATTAATATAATAGTTATATTTACATACTACCTTAATTCTCAGTTTGAGGGCATGACATTTGCTTGAATGTAACATAGATGTCTTCTCTGGTACGTTTTCAAGGGTGTCCGTGTGAATCTTTCCTTTGTTCATATTTTGCCTCTAGTTTAACCGATTTTGAGTTCTTCCGATCATTGTTTAGTTGACGATTAGGTATTTTCTATTTTTTTATTGTAACAATGAACATAGTTATGGCGATCACTGTAATGTAATGATCAACATTACAATGATGTTTTTTGTAGTGTAATGGTGATCAACATTACATTTATGAACATTGGAAATATTATTACTTAAATGTAATAATTTCTAAATATTGTATGAGGAAGGCTATGGGTTTCTGTACCCAGGCCGAATAATACCAGATTCTCTAACAATGGTAGTTACTACTCCCTGCTTGAGTATTTACGGGAGTGTAACGACTGGTTCAGCCGTTGTCAGTATAATGTGACCGCGTGCGTCGTTTTGCTGGGGGTCTTTGATGTTTACTTCAGGCTAGTAGCCTGTAGATTCGCAACAAGGCTTACAAAATAGATACGTATTCCAAACACCCACCAACATCGCATAAACGGGATACCGTCCTTAAATGAAACTGAATGTTAATAATAAAAACAATCAAACCAAACCAAATGATGATTAATGTAGTGTAATGGTGAACACTGTGATGGTACTCACATTATTGATAATCACTATAATGTAATGATAACCTTTGTAATGGTGATCACTGTGATGGTACTCACATTATTGATAATCACTATAATGTAATGATAACCTTTGTAATGGTGAACACTGTGATGGTACTCACATTATTGATAATCACTATAATGTAATGATAACCTTTGTAATGGTGAACACTGTGATGGTACTCACATTATTGATAATCACTATAATGTAATGATAACCTTTGTAATGGTGATCACTGTGATGGTACTCACATTATTGATAATCACTATAATGTAGTGATAACCTTTGTAATGGTGAACACTGTGATGGTACTCACATTATTGATAATCACTATAATGTAGTGATAACCTTTGTAATGGTGAACACTGTGATGGTACTCACATTATTGATAATCACTATAATGTAATGATAACCTTTGTAATGGTGAACACTGTGATGGTACTCACATTATTGATAATCACTATAATGTAATGATAACCTTTGTAATGGTGATCACTGTGATGGTACTCACATTATTGATGATCACTATAATGTAATGATAACCTTTGTAATGGTGATCACTGTGATGGTACTCACATTATTGATGATCACTATAATGTAATGATAACCTTTGTAATGGTGAACACTGTATTGGTACTGACATTATTGATAATCACTATAATGTAATGATAACCTTTGTAATGGTGATCACTGTGATGGTACTCACATTATTGATAATCACTATAATGTAATGATAACCTTTGTAATGGTGAACACTGTGATGGTACTCACATTATTGATAATCACTATAATGTAATGATAACCTTTGTAATGGTGATCACTGTGATGGTACTCACATTATTGATGATCACTATAATGTAATGATAACCTTTGTAATGGTGAACACTGTATTGATACTCACATTATTGATAATCACTATAATGTAATGATAACCTTTGTAATGGTGATCACTGTGATGGTACTCACATTATTGATAATCACTATAATGTAATGATAACCTTTGTAATGGTGAACACTGTGATGGTACTCACATTATTGATGATCACTATAATGTAACGATAACCTTTGTAATGGTGATCACTGTGATGGTACTCACATTATTGATAATCACTATAATGTAACGATAACCATTGTAATGGTGATCACTGTGATGGTACTCACACTATTGATGATCACTATAATGTAATGATAACCTTTGTAATGGTGAACACTGTGATGGTACTCACATTATTGATAATCACCATGATGTAATGATAACCTTTGTAATGGTGATCACTGTGATGGTACTCACATTATTGATAATCACTATAATGTAGTGATAACCTTTGTAATGGTGAACACTGTGATGGTACTCACATTATTGATAATCACTATAATGTAGTGATAACCTTTGTAATGGTGAACACTGTGATGATGGCAATTGTATTGAGCTGCAGTTATGACCACTATAATAGCGTTCGAGCAATAAAAAACCTAGAGAATACCGAAGCGTCAACAAAACCATAATCCGAACTCAAAATCGATTAAAGCAGGAGAAATATTAACAGAAGAGACAGATTTACACGGAGACGTTTGTAACAGTATAAGAGAATAAGACCAAGTGTTCCAGAATAGTAAGCGTCTTCTACTTCTTGGCCACATCCAAGTAAATAAGTCCTTGAAATGTGAACCGAATCATCATTGTCAATCACAAGAAGTAAGCACACTAATAAGCATACTCAAAAACGTTCTTCATATCACACAAAGATACAAAATATTTCTCAAAATGTTTGAGACAAAGATGGCGAACATAAAACTTGCCCATAGTTCTGATCAACCTATATCTCTCGAATCCTTGTATTGTAAATTTGTTTGTCAGCAGTCGACATCGATCATGAAAGTTACGATATTTAGAGCAAGCCCTAGAATAACGAATTCACTGCGACATGTAAACACCATAGGTTGGAAAAGCAGGGATGTTCGTATCAAAAAATGGAATGGTCATGATAGGAAAATGAAATGTCACGTTTATCGTAATGAATGTATTAGAAAATGTTATTTTTATCCTATAACATACATTGGTATCTATGCAAATTTGATAACGCACTGTAGGGCCTTATTTAAGATTATCAGCAATAGAAATGTGCATTATAGGAACATTATTCAAATATTCATTACTTTAAATTACAGTTTTTCATCCCTCGCTGAACCAACCGACAATAGATATTGTTCTAAAATGTCACGAAATGTTATGTCACAATAGTCTACCTACCTGTGTCCATGGCAAACAGAGGCCTGATTATAATGTGAGTTCGGACGAAATACGGTCGAAACAAAAATATTATAAAAAAAACACCGAAACGAATGTGTTAATGAATCTCATGTAAAAGAAAATATAGACTTATGAAGTAGCGATAAGTTATATAAAGCAAGAAAATGTAGAGTCGTAAAGTAACGATAAGTCATATAAAACAAAAAAATGTAGACTTGTAAAGTAGCGATAAATTATATAAGGCAAGAAAATGTAGGCTTGTAAAATAACGATAAGTTATATAAAACAAGAAAATGTAGACTTGTAAAATAACGATACGTTATATAAAACAAGAACATGTAGACTTGTAAAATAACGATACGTTATATAAAGCAAGAAAATGTAGGCTTGTAAAATTAAGATAAGTTATATAAAACAAAAAAATGTAGACTTGTAAAGTAACGATAGGTTATATAAAGCAAGAAAATGTAGATTTAGTGAGATAGTTATATAGATGTATATAAAAAAATAACGGAATAAACTACAAAGATATGAAAACATGTTATTTGAAAATATGTTGCAGCACATGTGTGTGTTAGGTTCATCCTTATATTGAATAAATGTCTAACATTATTATCTCCTTATTAGGTATGAGTCCGCCGTTGTCAGGAGACCATTAGGTACTTATATATAAAGGAATGAAATTGGACCCGGAAATATCCCTGTTTGCGTCAGTCCGGGATTACATTTCCACTCCTTGGATCGACTTCACTGCTTCCGGCACAAATAGCACATCAAATAATTCTCCCGACAACCCTACCATCACAACTCAATCCATAAAAAGCGAAAAGCTCTTTGTTGAGCTCAAATTATTTATACATATTTCATACTTATTTGCAATATGCATGTTAAGTGAAACCCGAGTTCATGAATGAATGTGAGACATTACGCAATTTTCTAGCTTAATATGTAATCAATTGTCCTTTATGCAATGAATAATGATGTATTGGAAGTTCAAACGTATTAATGGTGTTTAGGTGTGTATGGTTTGTGATGGAATACATAAATCACGGAATGGATAATTAACGTCTCGGAAACAGGATACATATAAGATGGATAGTGATAAACACCAACAAAGTGACTTAACGCCAACATTTCAAGTGTTCATATGGATGTAACCATTCATGAACGGCTAACTTTATCTGCGGTTTTTGAATGAATGCGTAAATACACTATTCTATGTAAGATAAAAACACAGAATGAATTTAAAATACAGAATACTCAGACCAGTAAGACTGGAATAACAGAAACAAAGTTAAAGCAAAAAATTAAAGTAAAAAAAAAAAACCTGTTTCCCGCCATCAACTTTTGCACCATTGGTTTTTAAGCAGGAAGTTCATAGCAATACAAACGTACTTAACAACTAAAGTACAATGGCATTCATTACCTGGGTCACTAATGGAATCAAAATATGAATAAATCACAATGACATGGACTAGTCATACTCATATCCTGGAATAAAAAAAACTCCCTCTGAGAATTATAATAATCCATAGGTGTCACAATTTTGAGTTGTATATAATACCCAAGATTTATAATTCGCTTTGCCCGATTTGTCGAAACACGTTCCGTTTATGGAAATCACCACACGCAGAGTATAACCGCTAAATGGTAAAATTGATCAAATGGTTTGACGTTTCTGGATATGAACAGTTCCTATCAGGCCGATATGCTAACTAATGAGGAAATGCGAGCACACGGGAGAAATTGAGATAATTTACCTGGTGTATCTATAATTGTCGCAGTATTTGTTCAGTTCAATATTTAGATCACGGCCTCTAGACAAATAACACTATTTAACTGTCAAACATGATCGGACCTATTAAAACTGTTTGAGCTTGACAATATTATTTCTTCATCCCTTGAAAAACCGTTAAAGGTGCAGCATACTATTGTGTATAAAAACATATGAAAAAAATATGTAACGCATAAACAAGGAAGTGAAAACATCGGTTAAAAAATAAAACAAAACCACAAAGCTAACCATACTTTATTAAAGAATTCCTCAATGCATTTTTCTACAAATCGATTTAATAATATTTTGTTAAGCTATGTCAGGTTTCCCTTTCGTTCCATTGTTCAGTTCCTGTATGTTTCCGACATTGATACATAAGAATCGGTTTCAGTATCCTTTTGCCTCCCGTCAGCTACATTTAGCTGCCCTGCGCCTTGACGCCTAGCAGTTAAACGGTGTTGATGTCACTTTACGAACCTCTGTGTCCGTATCTGTACTAATTGCTCTAAGATAATTGACGGATATTTATGTCTTTACTGTACTTTTTGAAGTGCATAGATTCACCTGAAGGCGATTTGTGAAATAAATGCTGTTGTTGTTTTGTACAATGTGATTGTGATTTATATAATTCCATTTTACCTAAGACCGCCATAGAAGTAGTCTTCATTGACGTTTTTGAATTGCCTTCATATTGAAAAAAGTAATGAAATAGGGATGTTTCTGAATATAATGTTTATTCACATTTTTTCAAAAGCTTTTAAAAAAATAAAGGGAATACCGAAGCGTTTTCAAAACAATCATCCGAACTCAAAATCGATAAAACCAGCGGCAAAAGAAAACAATTACACGAAGACTCTTGAAAAAGTAAAAGAGAATATGCACAGGTGTTCCGAAACGATAAGCGTCATGTAAATCAATTTTCATAAAATTCCAATGACGTGACAGATAATTATAATACGATTAGACTATAGTGTCACAAGCTTGTGAAGTCAAGAGTATATCACATTTCATTATAAAACTTCTTCACTAAATTTCAAGCAATGCATAAATTATCATCTTTCATTTAATATATGGAGAAACAATTATCGCGTGTCTAATATATGTATCCAATATGGTAAATAAAACTCTTTCACCAAATATTTAATGATATATTTCATATTTCAGAACATGATATTAAAAATGTATTTAGACCAAAATTTGATATAGACAATGCTACATAGACATTGACAATCAACTTAAAGTCTCAGAAACAAAGGTATGCTTTCTCTTCACATGTGTTTTAGCGTTTTAAAGTTCTTTCTGTTTTGTGATATAAAAGTGTTAAATGTCCGACTTGTAGTGACAGTTGCTGGCAGGCTGTTCCAAAGTGTTGGACCATGGCATCTCACAGTTTTTCGTTATGTTTTAGTACAACATATCTATCCGTTTGAAAGATATGGACACAAGAGTTTTACAATTTATATAGTCTGGACACAATTTGTTTATCATTTATCATCTAAACATTTTAACCGGGGAAATATAAAAGCGAACAAAGCCATTGTAGGAACTCAAAATCGATTAAACTAAAGTCAAAATATGAGCAAAGGAAATATTTACATGGATACCCTCGTAAAAGTACAAGAGAATAAGACCAGGTGTTCTGGAAGAGTAAGACGTAAGTTAAGGTCAGTCGCGCTGTCTAAACAGGACGGCCTCTCCTTTGTCTGACATCCGTATATGGACTCCGAGTACTGCCCTTGGTGGTCAGCAATGTTTAAATCCCCCCCCCCCCAGGAAACGTATGGCCTTGTTCAGTGGTAAGACTTCATTTTGGTAGTAAACGTTAGTGTTAGTTACTAATCAGGAATCAGGAATCTTGAACATGTAATAAAATAACATTCAATGGTTTCCCTGTCACTTATCAAATATTTATTTGACTCGTATGGCAGATTTGGAAAAAAAACTATTTTAACTCATGCTTCGCACTCGTGAAATGCAATTGCTTTTTTATGATTAATAGGAAACTATTAATAATGTTCAACCGTTTATGAAAAAGACAACCTTTTCAGTATGACATATAATTGCGCATTGGGACACATAAAGCACAATCTTAAATTATTTGTAGGGTTCTTCTTTTAAATCTTTAAGTTTATTTACTACTTTTTAGAATAATGTCCCGAACATTTGAACAACAATGTATAAAAGAGTAAATCTATTGTAAAATATCGTCTCCAGGACTCGAGATATTCCAGTTTTATCATTAGTGGTTTAAACAACACATCGTGTCAACAGAATTGTTAGAAAAAGAAACACGCCGAAATGGCGTTATTTTTCAGCTGGTGTTCCACAAGGCTTGTTTTTTTTAACAGTTGATGTTTTTATCTTTATAAGTGATATTGTCAATGACCTAGAAACATTCATTACACCGTTTGCAGTTAATATGATCTTATTTAAATATCAAATACAGACATCTCCGCTATGTACATATGCTAGGTCTAAAGCTGATTTGATACCATTCAAACATAAACTATAAGAATCAGCTGGAATTATGGACATTTAATTCATTCTCCTCTCTACATACATACGAATAATTTAAGTTTTCACAAAAATGTTGACATTCCCTTCCCCTGCGTTAAATCTCATCCCTCGTTGTCAGAATAATCATATGAGGCTCCGAATGGAATGAAGTTATCTGGATAGTAATCTCTACTCAGACGACTCGATTGGTAGCCCTGTACATGCGGTTTACTAATACCCCAACAAATATTGCATTACTACCTGTTTAATAACATCCGGGTAACTTATTTCAATTCGATTATTCATTACAACCTCCCGCAAAGTCGCTAATATTTTGAGAAAACTATAACTTTAATCTGCCAATGGTTGAGGGTTCGAGCACCAACGACGGCATTATATCCTTATAACTATTCATCGTCCTACTACAAAGATGACGTAACACACTCATATGCTGCACCTTTTAAATTTAGTAATAGATACAGTATGACGATAAAATAATTAAACTGCAACATACAACTGTTTCGTTCTCCTAGGACTCTTCGGTGTTGCTAGGGGCCAAAAGGTGGGAATCCAAAATTTCTAAACTAATGTAAAAGCAGAAGTGTCAGGTGCGTAAAACCCCTTTAATGTATGAATTTAGAAGTCAAATTAAACTAGTTCTGTAAAATTTCAAATCGGGTACTACGAAAATGTGTATATTATGTACATGTACCATTCCACTACTCAAATGAGATTAACTGTGGCTATGGAGGTTCCAGCAAACCTCGGGGAATAAAACACAAACCAGCAGAGTCTGCCACCGCTGTCATTAAATATGAAGTAACACACACATATGCTGCATCTTTTAACTTTAGTAACAGATACAGTATGACGGAAAAATAGTGATGTTACGGGGGGGGGGGGGGGGGGGGGGGGGGGGGAGGTGGGGGGGATGTGCAAAAGGTGGGAACCACAATTTCTAAACTAATGTAGATGCAGAAGAGTCAGGTGCGTAAAACCCCTTTACAAACTTGTGTCAATGACCCTCCCTGTCCAAGGTAAAGGCGATATCAGTATAATCATTGACGGGGAGTCAAAGCAGATATTATGAGACTAGGTGTGCATTACTGTAATAAGAGGAATAGTGATTAAGATAGCGCCGTCGTTGAAGCTCGAACCTGCGATCCTTGGCTCTCCAACCCGATGCTCTACCGACTGAAGTAAATATAAATTTCATACAACTCATGTTTACAACACAACCTAATTAATTCGCGTCTATTACAGTACATGTAAAGTGCAAATCGCACGAGTACATCATTTTTAAATTACCAGATAACAACTGAAGCGGTAAATGTCACTGTTATATACAGGTCCGTCAGTGTCCTTGTGTTACGTCCAACTGTTTACTAATATAGCGAGACAAACTGACTAGGTATATTATCATTTAACCGCGACCGACAGGTTCAAAGTCTGTCGGGTTGTGTGGCAGAGTCGAGTTGTTTGGCAGGTAAATATCCAACAAGTTAACCTGGTAATTGACTGGCTATTAATAAGCTAATTAATGTGATCATATCTTGGCTACAGCGTCGACTTCAATCAACTTGAAATCAATAATCACCATAAATCATTGTGATAGTCACTTACTCATTATCCGACACATGCGATCATTTCATTCATCATATTTCTAAATAAACACATGGCAATCGTTTTTCTAGCTTCGCTAAACATACATAGCATAATCAAACACCATCATAGGAATATTTTTTCATGTCTTTCTACAAAAAAAGGTAATAGTTTTAAGATAAAACGTTCAGTTGTTCCAATATCATTACTAAAAATGTTACTATTTAGCAATAAATTTCATGTAGCTTGTACTTTATTCATATAACAATATATGCTTTATCATGCTTGTCACTCATGCCTTTAGCTGTTTGACCTTTGATATTAATCTGTATGAATTTATCTGTATATTAATGAAAAAATAACGGTGATTGTTCTACACGACCTATCACGTCATCCACGTGCGTTTGTCTGACGTCAACAGGCCTCTTTTGGTCGTAAGCAGTTGTATATCGTGTATCACATGGGAACGATGATCAGATTACCACCACTCTAAAACACAAACCAAGCTGTAGAAAGGAGCGCCTTTTCACACGTTTGTATTGCTTGACTTTTTTACCGACACGAATCATTATATTTTGTACCAAAAGTTTAAATATAAGATGACAGTTTTATCAAAGAACATTTACTTTGATGTGACAGATTTAAATGGCGGATTCATCTACGAAGCAAAAGACGCTTACTCTTCCAAAACGTTTTTAATGGCCTCAGTGTAAATCTTTCCATTTTCCTAACATGTAATTGGGCTTTCCCTTACTTGGTAGTGGCATCCCTGCTTCTCCATCCTGTGGTGTGTACATGTCGCATTTAATTTGTTATTCTAGGGCTTGCTCTGAATATCGGGATTTTCATGATATATGTCAACTGCTGACGAATTCACTTAAAGCACAGTGATTCGAGATATGCAGGTTGATGAAGAATATGGGCAAGTTTTATGTTCGCCATCTTGAGTTTATCGAGAAATATTCTGTACCTTTGTGTGATATGGAGATGGACGTTTTTGAATTGGCTTATTAGTGTGCTTACTTTTGTTGTGTTTGACAATGATGACTCGGTTCTCATTTTGAGGATAGTTGCTTACTTTGATGTGACCAAGATTTGCATGGCGGGTGTCGTCGATGAAGCAGAAGACGCTTACTCTTCCGGAACACCTGGTCTTATTCTCTTGTACTTTTTCGGGGATCTCCATGTAAATATTTCCTTTGTTACTATTTAGCCTCTTGTTTAATCGATGTTGAGTTCGGATTATGGTTTTGTTGACGCTTTTGTATTCTCTGATTTTTTTTTTCAGATATTTAAACTTGATGTCATTATCATTATTTTCAACAATGTGTGCAAGAAACCACATAATAGCAGCGCTTAGAGGACATTTTTTGTGCGTTTCTCAATTTTGTAGTTAAACCCTAAGTTCAATAATATACATGCAGCTGGTGTTTTATGCCTTAGCTGGATAATATAACTACATGTAGTATGATATGCCTTAAACCGATTATATACCTATCAATATATTTTAGATACATAAATATATAATATACATGGTATTATATTGCTTAGCTGGATAATATACTTATAATTATATTCCTTAATTATAGCTTGATAATATACCTAGTTTTATATTCCTTAGCTCGACAATTTACCTGGTGCTCAACGATATCACACGATAATGTACCTAGTATCATATTCAATAATATCACAGAAAAAAATGCACATCAACTTGCATTCCTGAATTATTAATTGTGATATGCATCATAACAAAATCAAATGTTCCCTATGATTTACACACGTGTTCCTCACACGCCTGATCGTGCCGTCGTGAGTTCCTTTAATGTATTACCAAATAACACTGTCTCGTTTGATGAAAGATTGACCGCTTTAAGATGGTAATGAACGTACCAAACAGCTTTCCAATTTAAAAGAAATAGATTAAAGGACCACGGTTGTAATCAGGGGATCAAAGTGACGGGCTTAATCGGTAACATTGGTGTAATTATTGCCACCGTACGTCCATTAAATGTCAGTTGAATTACTGATTGAAAATCTGTCTCGTTGGGCAGTGACGATTGGACATTTATTGACCAGTAGTGTTCATTTTTGTTTTACATGAAGCAAATATTGACAAATATATTTTCTGAATAAAATTGTAAATTCTTTTTTATCCATACCTAGCATCATCTTACTAGAAGTTCTGGGACAATTGATGCACCTTTCACTAATAGAATGCTTCACTTTCAACACATTAACATTAACAAAAATAAAAAAGGAACACTTTTTCATGAATAACAATTATAAAATTGTAAATTCTATTCGTTAAAAGGGGGCAGTCTAAATATACGTCTAAAACATGCAAATATCTAAACAGATTTGTATCGAATACCGCAGTATCAACAATTACACAATCCGAAAACCTTGAGGGGGAATATGTGTTCCTTTGTTTGTATTAACAAAGGAAATTTCCGGAGATCACGGAGATCCTTGACAAAGTGCAAGGAATACGACCAGGTGTTCCGGAAGAGTAAGCGTCTTAAGCTTCATCGGCCTCACACGTCGTGTAAATCTTAGTCACCTCCAAGTTAATGTCACGTCATCCTTTACGAATCATTCATATCCTCAACAAGTAGCATGTTAAAAAAGCATCCGCCTTCAGAAAAAAACAATGATACAGAATTATTTGCTACAACAAATCCTGGCCATAATCCTTATCAACTGCATCTGTCGAGCCCTTTTAAATGGACTAAAATAGAATAAAATATTTAGATAAGGAAAAATAGACTAAGTTAATAAGGTAATGGTCCAGTCTTATTCGATCAAGGCAGTTTTTTTTTCTAAATATCGGGGGGCGGTGATTACATAAGAGGTCACATTGTTTGTTTTAAGTTTTAATCAAAGCGTTTCTCAGTCTCAACTACACGGATGCATTCAATAGCCAGCAGTACAAATGTTTACATGGTGGAGGGCATTCTAAACCAGGAAGCTTTACATTTCTACAGCGGTGGGTCTTGCTATTCGCCTCTAACGACTGTCAAATATGCACAGGTTTTGTTTTCTCTAAATCTTCCCATATAATCACGACAGCATCACCATGCTATAGACGATAATCACTATACGAAAAACAGTAAATAATTAATTACATTGTTACAAGCATGCAGTAGCTATTTGTTCGTTCATAATAGTAGGTGCGGTTCGATAGGGGAGTTGGCGTATCGATAAAACTTATCACACGAATTTATGAAACAAGTAACGGAGTTGTCTGTCTTTTCTGTAGTCATGCTGCGGCAGATGCGAAAAAGAAATCAGAGAATACAAAAGCGTCAACAAAATCATAATACGAACTTAGAATCGATAAACTAGTGGCAAAATATAAATAAAAGAGATATTTACAGTGATACCCTTGAAAAAGTACAAGAGACTAAGACCAGGTGTTCCGAAAGAGTTAGAGTGAAAGGACACTTCATATGCACTCTAATCAGAGGATGGGGCTGTAGAATCGCCTGGTATTTGCTTACAATGAAGCAATGAAACAGAAGGAAAACAAAAATGTTCATTGGAAAGACTGATAACAATATCGATGCATTTGGAAAATAGAAATAGATGAATAAATAAAAAAAAACATAAACCCAATGGAAACACACGATGTTGATGTTCCGGTTGATGAAACATAAGGCAATATGTTGTTAATTAAAATGTCATTTGTCCTATACATATAACGTTTCTGTGTCATCAAAATGCAATACAATGCCAATAGGAACTGAACAGGTGGGCGCTTACAGAGATCTGCAGTGGAGTGGAAAAGAACAACTCATATTACTTTTAATGCCCTCTAATTGCTATTTCTTAGCATCAACAACTTTTCTGAACATGTACTATATATGTATATGCAATTTATTCAGAAATGAGGGTACATTGTCTCGATTGATGTCCTCATTTAAAGCAAATATCTCGAGTTTGTATACAAAAAGACCTTTAAAAGCCTACTTTTTTTCGGATAGATTGAAATGTCAGCGTAGGAAGGTCGTTATTATGTTTATTATCATCAATATACGGCATCTCTAAAGGACCCAGTTCAATATTGATGTTTGCTACTCTGACGCGTCTGATAAATAAAGACTAGTGTGTCGACAGTCTTGTTAACACGCTTATCACGTCATTCCTTTGTTTTTACTTGCGCATGCGCGAGAGTATGAATTTTTTGTTTATATAATGATGTACTACAAAAATCATGACACGTAACTTTAACTCCGCTATTGGGAGGTGTCACTCTAAAATACAATAACATCCGGTCCTTTCTCAAATTTGAATAAACGACTCTTTGGTAAGAATTGTTTGACGAACAGCTGAATGTATCTGTGGCAGATGCCATTGAAAACTAAATTGGAATTGTAATGATATAAATTCGGAATACATATTCAGTTCGTATTGACAAATACAGCTTCCAGATATTGCAATTGCAATAAGTAGGTAATTTAAATACTGACATCTAATTAATTAATATGAGTAGAGTTGATTGTTATCGAGTTGCCACCATTTATAACATTTATTGACACTGGGATCGGTAGCTATACGGGTGCCTTCATTAATTTATCACGTATCTTTGGTGTCAAGCTGTTTACGCTCTATTGTGTCAGTTGATTTGATTCACGTGCGAGATAATGTATAGGACGACAATTTATACTGTAGGGCAATTTATTTCTTGTGATTGGTGGACACAATCTTTGACGGGTCTGGAAAACATAGTTCAAAAATATTTCAATAACGTACAATTTTTAAGTGCATTGTAGCTTTTTTAGGGTTGACTTTGTGTAAATATGATGTTTTCGGTGTTTTATTTAATTCCTGATTTATTCATATTTTAGAATGGTGAAATACCAAATTAAGTTTACTCAGTTTACCATCCCATCTGGTCCTATCGTACAGACATTAAGGATACAGCTTAAGACTTTTCGCCAAGCAGAGAGCAAACAGTATGAAAAAGAAAATTGTTTTTGACTCATGCTTTGGTTTTCCGGCTTTATAGATCT
Source organism: Mimachlamys varia (assembly GCA_947623455.1). NCBI lineage: Eukaryota > Metazoa > Mollusca > Bivalvia > Pectinida > Pectinidae > Mimachlamys > Mimachlamys varia. Next base: position 11,278,350 of record OX392535.1, read on the forward strand.
CTTAGCATCGAGTCTTCAAGGAAGGCATAAAGGATGTGGGGCGTTCAGAACTAAACAATGTGCTTAAAAATATAGATGATATCGCATATGTTGCAAAGAATGTATAAAATTTCGAATTCACTAAATTCTTTATATGTCTAAATAGAAGTTACAAAAGCAAAGCTACACAATTCTCAAAAGGTTTTCCGACATAATTTATGTGGGAAGCAGCTGTTAGCAGCAGGTTGGGGAGCAAACAACCGTTTAATGATAGAGAAACATAAATATATGACAAAAACGACATAGTATAGTTGGTCTAATATTCGTCCTCTATATGACAAAAAGAAGAAAACTTCCGAATATAATGGTGACTGTATTGTCGCATTTAGCTTGCGTTCTCGGACAATTACGATTGGATTCATGGAGAGACTAAGTATCTAAATGTTTTATTGTTTTTATGATGTACATGTAGAATTACAACGCGTTATGACACACCTGTAACGGAGCCTATAATTCCTTATATAGCTCAGTGCGTTCGGGTTGGCTTATGGAACTTCCGGCCAACAAAAGAGCACTGAGTAAATGTTGAAAAAGAATTAGAAGAATACCATGTCAGAAATTAAGGTTAATTACATGAATTGCAAATTGAATCATATTAGAGGTATCTCTGATTGAAGAGGGCATGTACATGTACTATAACTTATAACGTTGACGGTATCTTATCATTGAATTTGTATTCTGTACTTTACCATATACTTTCAGGGATTTCACGATCGAAATTTATTGAGATTTTTTGTTTGTTTATATTTTACGTCCCACAAAGAACTATCATGGTCCTTCACGACCATGTGGTAATTATTCAGTTTTGAGTCCAAAATAAGATAAAATCTCGACGTGGATATTAAAAAAACATGAACGTCTAGTCAGGGGCATTAAACCATTTGAAGGGAATAAAAAGTTTTCATAAAAATCATGTAAAAGTCATTAATGATAATGAAAAAAATACAAATCGATAAAAAGATTATTAAAACGAAATGCAATTTTGAAATGAACCGTTTGCTAATGTTGGTTTTATTATAAGCTCGAACCTGACAGAGGCTGTTAACCATTCCTGATCATCGATCACGATTCCTCACGGGAAATTCTTGATTGGGATTGTATGTAACACACTTAAACGGATTTCCTAAATCGTGGAAACCATTTCCTCCTGCCAAACACTACTTTTACAATATTAGTTTGTCTAGTAAAAAATCCACAAATTATGACACGGTCAACACGATCAACGTTTTGGACTTTTTTTCTATTTTGATGAATTGGTAAAGCTTTTCCGGGCGAAATTCTGCGGTAGTTTTTAAACAAGAAGATAAATCTGCTAATAATGACGTCATTCAATCATAACGCCACGAAGGGTCAAAACTAGTAATTTCGGTGTCTAAAAGTATATAGTATATACCTGGACAACAGTATCGACAGAGCAACTTTAAGCAATAGCACTTACAAAATATATGTTATCAGCCGTTGACCATCTTAGATTTACCAAGTGATAAACTGCATCAGTATTTTCAGTTGTTGGCTTTCAAACATCGTCTGGAATATAATTTACCAGGGTCCTCTTTTAGTTTAAATATTTGACAATTGGCTACTTAAGTATGACACTGCTCACCTCATTCTTAATGTTAACAACATCTGATATGGACACGGCTACCACACAGACTTGAGGGACTTCGTCCTTGTGATCACGCACCTTACCTTGGAGTCATGGTAGAAGCGTTTATTGTTCCCGACTATTTTGCTTCGTTTGTTTTGTTTTGATATTTTGATATTTTGAAAATTTGTAGAAATGAGGATAACTCTTACCTTTAAAAGGTATGGAAGAAGCAGTAGGCGGCTTATAAAACATGTCATATGTAAATGAGATACTTTGTACTGTATCGTTGTTGGTAAGAATTTATATTCATGTAACTATCAAAACTGATATTATAACGCATGTTTTTTTGAAGATTTTTATTATAAAGTTTTTAAAAAATCGTATAGCCTGTATTGATTACTGGTTATCTCTTTTAGCCGTAAAACCTGTCATAGTTTAAGCTGTCTACATTTATTCTATTTCAGTAGAATTGTGCCTGCTTCCCATCGCATGATCTTGAGAAACGACTTATTAAGGAATAGAATCCTATGTGCCTAATAGATGAAGGCTTCATTAACTTGGTCTTTAGTTGAGCGTCCGGCCCTGTGATGAGGGCGATGAGTTCCTCGCCCAGACTGAAACATACCAGAGTTTAAAAATGGCAGTTACCTCTTCCTGCTTGACGCCTAACAATCTGGGAGAGAAATACCTGATTCACCGGTTGTTAGTATAATGTCAACGGATGGGGACCTTCGGCAGCATACTTCAGTGTGGTAGCACTGTAACGTTACCATCAGATCTTGACCGCCGTAAGGAGGAACACGCACTCAACATATATGCGCTCATATCACAAACTCCGTTAATCTGTCCCCAAATGACCTTAGTTGTAAGCAGGACGTAAAGTAAAGTAATCCCAACCAAACACCAATCACAGAGAAGCTATCGTTGTTGATGCATTCGTTACGCCGTATTTCGATAATCCAATTAAACTATCGGATAATCTATTACGTATTTATTTGATAATGCTTACTGGTAGATAAGATACAATCCTTTTGACGTGATCTATAAATGTGTTTTAAAACACTCCTCAATCGCATGATATTACTTTGATGTAATTTCGATAAAACAGATACATCTCCCTTTCAAACAATCTATCATCCATTTAAGTCTAGTAAACTTGTCACGTCTTCGTTGTTTCAATTAGCACTGATTTGTCTCTTTAAGGGAGGACACTGGTCTGATTGTCCCTAAATAAGTAATCACAAAGAAAATCAGAATGACTGAAAAAATGGATATCGACCACTCTATTGGTTGTTACGCTGTTTTATACACCACCAATATTCGCTCATGTTTTCAAAAGCTACATGTAAAACCCAACCTAACATTCACAAATAGTACGTTTAATAGAATTCTGAAACACACGTACCTAATTGTCAATAGATGGACAAAAATCAGAGAATACAAAAGCGTCAACAACATCATAATCCGAACTCAAAGTCGATTAAACTAGAGACAAAATACGATCAAAGAAAAGATTTACATGGATACCCCAATAAAAGTACAAAAGAAATAAGACCAGGTGTTCCGGAAGAGTAAGCGTCTTCTGCTTCATCGACGAAACCCTCCATGTAAATATTTGTTACATCCAAGTAAGCATCAATCCCCAAAATGAGAAAAATAAATCACTGATTTCATCCAAAGTTTCAAGGGTGTCCGTATAAATAGTTCCTTTGTTCATATCTAGTCACTAGTTCAATCGGTTTTGAGTTCGACTCATTTTTGTTGTTGTTGTTAAGGTATTCCCTATCTTAAACTATTACACAGGAGATGAAAATATTTCTTATCTCTTTTAAAATCATTTTCTGAGATCGGAATGAAATGGTTATTATAAAGAATATATCCTCCATTAGTTTTTCCTGTCAGTATAGGTTTAAGGTAAACACAATATAACAAGAAGGACGTTTCTGGGGCTCGAAGTGGAATTATTTATACAATACATATCCCGCCTAGAATATATCTAAACCAAAGTTATTTTGCTTCTGAACTGGGTCGTGAGGAACGTTTTTATCAAGAATGTTTTGTTGGATTAATTTAGTTGCGTTGTAACGTCACGTCTCTAGTTTAACAGATAGGGCTGCATAGGTAGATTCGTATAAATATAAATTGTTCATTCTTTATAAGTACATTACTATGGCTCATTCGCTAGGAGTCGAGTTGTAAGTTGACATTAGTAAATCACCTAGCATGGTTGTACTTTAAGTGTTTAGAATACAGTCCGACGTCTAGTCGTGTACATAGACTGCTGTCTGTAAGTACATATTATCCAGTACTGTCTGCAGACTACTGATTACGCCGTGGTAAATTCACCTAAAAGGATTCTGTTTCAATTTCATATCTACTGGGAAAGTGTCGTAAAACTACTCCCTCTAGCTACTTTTACGCCTCACCTTACGGGATAGTGGTATGTTATTTGTTTTGCGCGCTCCCTCGTTTAATGTAATTTATTAGAATCGCTGTTTGCAGCTTGCTCCCTGGCGACATTAAATGTCTATTGAGGAATAGCAGTAGGCAGCAATAGTAGCGACAAAGTGAAAAAGATCACCCAAGGGACAATGATCAGTATCCTTCGGGCACTTGTAAAGGAGCAAAGAGTCAAGGGATCAAGCAGAAAGCCACACAAATAAGCGTAAACTAATTAATATAATTGACATTTCATGTTACATCTTGGCAACCCAATTTTGCTGCAATCCAATCTGTCCGCTACGTATCTGTCCAATAGCCTTAGACTTTTTTTCCGTGGGAAGGAAATAAGTCACGTGACTACTAGATTATGTACGTAACGACTTTCATTGAAAACCTAAGATAATTTGCACTTGAAAGCGCCCCCGTATTTCGACTGTGAAATCTGATTCTTACTGGTCTGTGGCAATAATGAAGCCTACACGCGTGTGTGTGGTTCGCTGAAATATTGACTCGTCTCCGCGACGGTGTTTGCATACGTACACGTGCTATATGAACGCACATTTCAACTACATTTGACCAGTTGACAAGTTTCATTTCAAACGATCACTCCCATATTGACATTTGTAAATAGATTAATAAGAGAAATTTCACCGCTGTGTTTCTATAAAAGTGACATACCATTACCATGAAATGAAGTTTTTGAGATAGCACAGTAACAAAACGTTTGAACAGAAACTAATATTTCCCTTTTGTATCACCAACAACAACTTACCTTGGGATTGTAGACTGTTTCATGTACTTTGGACGACACTGACACAGTTCTAAAACATTCACAGAAAAAGGATGCAGTCAACCGTCTGCGTGTGTTCGTATGTAGCTGCGGCAGTGGTCCTACTCGCCTCTATAGCACACTGTTACCCAAACAGACAAATAGACTTATTCACAGACTCTCTGCCAGATGGATCTTATTTTCTTGAAGGTAAGAAATGTTATTTTTAATTAACATTTAATTGTGTAGAATGGTATGGCTTTCCTCGTCTTTTCTCCCCCCATCTTTTCCTCTGAGTAACGCTTTTTTATCTCGACGGCAGATTGTGCTTGTGTTACTTATTTTCCTTTCGATGTCAGTTTTTATTGTTTGTGATTTCATGACATCACTCTTGAACACTTTGCTTTAGCTATTTTTTTATTCAAATACCTGCAATCGTACACAAACTGTGACTCATCACTATGTATAGGTTTTCCATATAAATATAGGATTGTATTGCTAAAATTTTAGTAAAGATTAAGTGGTAATAATTTCAATTAACGGTTTGTGATTTCAAAATTAGAAGACAATAATAAATTTAACCTTACTCTTTACGGTCCTGTTACCGCAATTGAATAAAAGAGGTTTCTCTATAATGTCAATTCAGCCAGTAAAGTTCTTTCAAAGATGACGCAACACACATATGCTGTACCTTTTTAATTAAGTAATATATACATTATGCCGGATAATAAATAAAACTGCACCATACAGCTATTTCGTCTTCCTAGGACTCTTCAGTGATGCTAGGGGCCAAAAGGTAGGAATCAAACATTTCTAAACTAATGTAAAAGCAGAAGGGTCAGGTGCGTAAAACCCCTTTAATGTATGAATTGAGAAGTAAAATTAAAGTAGTTCTGTATAATTTCAAAACTATTTTTCGATCATGATATTTGCTTGCCAGAGTCACCTGTTTGATTACCTGTCAGTTCTAAGGTGACCCCTACCCGCTACAGGACTGATATAAGTAAAAATAATGATTAGAAAACAATGTATAAGGTTAACGAGAAATATTTGCACATCAAGATGTATTTGAGATGTACCAGTGAATTAGCCATTAAACCAAATCAACTTTCTTTCTACAAAGGTATCTAATAGTCTGTGTAAAGGCTGACATTTTAAACTCGACTTGTTCTGTATCATGTTTTAAAGCTTTAACTGTAAATAATGTTGTAATGTTTAAGTGAAATAAGCAAAGTGAAATAATCTAATTAAACAATAATATCAGAAATCATTCACAGGAAGAATATATATCCATATGCCTAACATAGTTATAGACCAAGTGGGAAGTCCATTAATGTTTCACGCTTTCCTGTGAACGTCAGCTACTGGTTGGTTATTGGTAATTATAAGAGCGCATGTCAACATCAATTACATGCATCATTTTGCTTTTGTTATATTGTTTTTTTGTGAATGACAAATACATACATTTAGAGGACGGTTTCCAGATACAATTCACAGAAAATGCAACTAGTATTCTTAATGTAGAGACTAGTGTGTAGAGGTGTAAACCCATTGGTCTATAATAAACGAATTAATGTGGCTGCATTACATGCGATGAGTGTTAAAGACTAAAAATATAAAACAAAATTCGGTATTCACTAAACGTTATCAATATTTTAGGTTCATGGTTGAATGAACCAAAATGTTTCTAATACACCTCAGTGATGCTATGGTTTGTCTCATAATGTTTGATTCCCGTGTTGTTTTCCTGACCCGTACACTATCAGAGAAAGTCGTATACCAAACAGAGCTATTATCGCGGTAAGGTCTATATAGTGTGAAAACTAAATGACCATTCAAAGTACAATGTAAACCAATATATTATATGTTCCTCGGTATTAGTGTAAAATTACTAAAAATAAAATGATCTGACCAAATACCGTTATTTTACGCTTTGGGAATTGAAGCTGAATACAATCCCTAAAATTTCTAAAGAGTCTCATATTAAGCAATTCTTTACCAGATTAAGATTTTTAAGAAGCGTTGTTTTCGGCTTAACTGATTCAAAATGATTCCTACCGTTATAAGGAACTTAAGTTAGTCTGAATGAATGGTTTCAACAATTAAATTCGGGGTGGTCGAGTTGCGCAGTAAATACAACATTTGCCTGTCGCCAAGGCTAATTGAGTTCGATTTTCCAATCAGACACAAAAAGGTATTAGGTCACCTGTCCGACCACGTGGGTTTTCTCCGGGTACTTTAGTGTCCCCCCGCATTAAGACTACGCGCTTACATACTAGCCTCCTGGTGTGATTATTATAACTTAACATAAGATTGAAAGAAGGGAAAGAGACTTCCTGTGTGAGGTTAAATATGATGTAAGAGGGATAATCCCAGGGCATCCAAACCCTTGCATCCCTCCAAAAAAAAAAAAAAAAACATTTTGAACCTCAAAAAAATTAACATAAGTTTGCTTCTTATTTCTAATAAAATGCATAAAATCAAAATAATGTTTAATTTTATTATGTATTTAACTGAAAGAATGTTTTAATCTAAACGTTAATTTGTAATGCAGAATATGTCCTTAGATAATATGACTGAATAGAAAATGTAATAAAACAATGTTATTGAACTGGTATGTTTTTCACTGCCGACGAATTTAGTAAATTTCGATTTAGAAATAGATACAGTACCCCAAAAAAATGAATTAAACTGCATCATACAGCTGTTTCGTCAGATGTATGATGCAGTTTTTTCATTTTTTGTCGGCACACTGTATCTATAACTAAATTTGAAAGGTGCAGCATATGTGTGTGTTACGTCATCTTTGGACTGTTGAAGTTGGGTCGTATGCCTCACTATAAACCTTTTCTTTTTGTAAGACTAAAGACCGTTAAGCAATAGACGTGTAGTGTTAAGGCACTGTATAGCGGTCATCTCTGCTATGTCTGTGTCACAAGCTTGGTTAAATTTAGTGCCGTCACTTTTTTTGCAATAAAGTTGGCTATAAAAGATTTAAAATCAAAGTGAGGAAGTGTGTAACGTGATGGTAAAGTGTTTCTGTAGCAGCACAAAGCCTGATCTACGTCCTCATTTCTTCCTATCGCCATGAGATTCGACAGACCATAAACACAAGGAAAGGTCAGGTGACAGGGTAATCTTTTTATACGTGAGGGACAATATATTCCATTGTTAGATCCAAGTAGTAGCTGACTGTGAATCAGGAAATATTGCCAGATGTGGTCTTTTGAAGTATTTGTCAAGAGTTTTATCCAAAGTAAGATGTATAACAATTATTTCAATTGCATTAGCTGTTAATAGATTATCCGAAAGAAAACATAAATAAATAAGCCTTTCATTAGTTATGTTTCAGTAAAATTTTTAACAAGCAACACTGGCTGATACTTCTTTTTTTTGGCCTTAACATCAGAAACATTGACAGGTGTCATACGTATCCTACATACCATGTGTCCGAAATACACACACATATATAAAAACATTCATTGGATGTTTCAATCATTAATTTCAATGAAAGGATTAGCCGAAATGGAATGTGTTTCCTGAAGATAAATTTGATACTTGTACTTGGAATACCATAGTGTACTTTTCGCCTTAGATGCATTCATTTACGTTACCATGGCACCCCAAGTGACATTTACTCCTGGGTAAATACGTTAACTCAATATACATATATAGCAAACTACTTAATTCATAATATTCCTACTGCAAAGATATTACAGATGTCTATAATTATTACGTCACTCCGTCTTCTCTAAATAGGAAATTCTAATAAAACAACAGAAATTATTTTTTTTTCAATATATATGTTTTGTTCTAGGTTTCTATTTAGACGTTTATGTGTTACTGTTTATTAATACATAACACTGAATGCACACGTATGTGGGTTCTATGTGTCAACGTTTACGTCAAAAGATAATTGGCTGTTTGCCCTTCACTGAACTTCCTATTCTGCCATTTCATATAACGTTTCTCCTGTTCGTATCCTATATGAATGCTTTCTTGTAAGCGTATTATATTTTCACATACATTTTTCCTAGATCATGGATAAATATAACGTTCATTTTGTAATTATGAAACAATAGTTTTGGTTTTGGTGATCTCTAAAGGGCTTGGTGCAGCAATATTGGTCATTACCTGGTTGAAAATGGTATTATTAAAATTTTAAAACTTTCTTTCAATAAATGGCATTAGCTTTATCCCATAATGTTTTATATTGATATAAAATGCAGTTCAGCCTCCAAAATTAAAAACAAATCTGTACTTACGATAAAAATACAGAGTAAATAACATCCAAGTGAAAGAGCGCAAATATTTTTCATGTAGTTGTTTAAATAATTTTACAAAACTAATATAAAGTTTTTGTAATGTTCATAGAATGACAGTCCAGAGATAAAATTTCAATATGAGTCAGTAAATCAGAGTATCAGGCGCAATCTATACTTACGAGGCGGTTATCTAATTATGAATTAAGTTATGTATTTTGATACGGCAGACCCAGGTTTACAATGACGACATTTTACGTTTACTTAGCGGTGTTTCACAGGTGCGGACAATCATGTCTATGTATAAGTGTCAAATATATAGGCATTCCACCAGAACTCATACAACACGTGTTGAACGTTGTTGATTATTCTTTCAAGATTACCAAAGTACCCAACATTCCCACGCCGAAAGTGCCGAAGAACTTCTTTTCATGTTTTGTATATTCGCTGGCAAACGTTCAAAACAATATATGAAATGATATATTTTTCTTCGTGACGATTTACTATGTAACATTTACCATTACTGCATATTTGAATCCAGTTAAATTGTTATTTTTGTCGACGTTTCACCATGCCTGTAAGTCAAGCGTATGAATATCTAAAAAAGTAAATAGTTCAAAATAGTGGAGCATATTCCGCTACTTTACAAGCAAAGGAAAGATTGTTTGATATAAGAAATATGACATCATGCTGTAACTCGGCATACCGCATAAGGTAAAATACAGTAAGATATTTGATTTTTAAGATCTGCTTTAAAAAGGTATATAATTTAATCTATTGTGTTCGATGTTCGGAATGTGCTTGAAGTTGTCGTTCTTGTGACGAACCAAGTCTTAATGTACTCTCACATCATGATTTACTAGATGTGGTTCTGGAAGCAGAAAGAAAAATGTGTAGGATGTGTAAAAAATAAAATTCTTGTTTAACTTGGTTATCCTTAAGTAAAAATGTCTATATATTTGTCCGAACTATCATTGTTTTCATCTTTGGTCCTGTTTCTTGAGTGTTGACACCTAATCGTTATTTTCAGTTTTTTATTATCTTATCTGAAATGTTTTTGTTTTATCAATGATGGGTCCATCACGGCACTTACGTCAGTTTTATAGCTTTTCAGTCGCCATATTATTGATGTATACGTTGTTATTACGTCAGAACAGCACTACCAATTGAAACAGGAAAGCGAGTCAAGGAGTATTTCAATATCTATACTGTACACAAACGCCGCGTTTTTATTTCAAAGCAAACATGTATACATAGACGTTAGGTTAGCTCAAAGATAAAATTAGAACTCGGAATATCGTGGGATTAAAAAAAACAGAACAAAAGTTGTTGAAACACCAACACGTATGCCTAAAGTACAAATTCACAAACTAACAGCAACCCCAAAAGACCAGGTTCATCTCCGTGGAATGCTGACTTAATATACAATTGTATGTATTCAAATGTTTCCTCCTGTTTAAATTGAAGATTCATTAGGGCGTTTACTTTTCCTCAACCTTACAGAAAGCAAAACGAGAATGAAGTATTAAAGGCAGTTCTACATGGTAACCTGACTCAGTATGTTATATATTGTGTTTGCTGGATTCATTTAAATTCAAGCTATTTGTGTTTGGCCAATGAAACGTTCCTCAAATGTTGAGAAGTCGAAAACATGATATAATAGAAGACGGACGAATAACGACGGTCAGAAGGCAGCTGCAATGCGTTATTCTAAATTTCTGGTCAAGAGAAATGAAATAGTTTCCCCTTCACACTGTACAATGTTTTCATCAAGTATTTTCCTAAAGTGTAAGATTGTGTTTTTATACGATATAATCATTTTAATATGGTTGTTTACATAATTGTATATTTAGATATAGATTCTTTGTTCACCTGAAGCAAACACAAAACATACTTTAAAAACCTACAACCCTGAAAGTTATAAGAAGCACAAGAACATTGTATGAGTTCTCAATACAAATCAAAATGAACTGATATATTATTGCTCATATCTAATACATTATCAGTCACATGCTTTCACCACTATGATCTTGATTGCCTCCCTTTAGTGTCTGGTTTAATCATATTAGGAGGTGCTGTTTACGTCACATATTAAACGTATCCACAGTCGTCATCAACATACCAAACAATGAATGAAAGGATGGTATTGTGTCATCTAATCGTAACTTATAACAATTAAGGTCATTGTATAGATCGAACAAAGGTTCTTATCTGTTGTTTCTAAATTAATCTCGTTGGTAGGGAGCTTTATTGTTATCTGGTTTAGAGTTCTTATCAGCGGTTATTAAACATTTCACATTTTCCGTTTTCATCAACATTTGTTGCATCTATAAATGGACATTTTTATTTATTGCGTAACTAAAACCCGTTTAATTCACGTCTCCTGGGGGTTTACCAGTGTTTGCTTATTTACAAGCGCTCAATATACACAGGTTACAAATCACGCCACCTACCGTAAAATCAATGAGCAGGATGATGAGCTATGTATTGCTAATGTCACGAGTTCCTAATCCCATGTTTGTTTCAGACACGGCATTATGCATGGACCCTGCATATGCATATGTTTCCTCTGTATTAAAGAGGAAGCCCATTTACGGAAGGGATCGACTGAACTGTTTAGGATTGTTTACGTACAAGTGAACGTTCGCAGTGAACGCTAAGTATAACATCAATATGGACTTGGTCAATATTCACAATACCAACATATGGAAATTCAAAGATATAGGCTATCTTTGAGTACCTTTGTACTGGAACCTCCATAGCCATTTGAGTAGTGGCACGGTTCATAATATACACACATTAGTAGTACACTATTTAAAATCAGACAGTACTAATTTCATTTTCTTCAAAATCATAAAGTTAAGGGGTTGTACGCACCTGACCCTTCTATTTCTACACTAGGTTAGAAAATTTTGCCCTAGCAAGAAGGACGTAACAGCTGCAAGATGAAGTTTAATTCATTTTTTCGACATACTGTATCTTCTTACTAAATTTATAAGGTGCAGCATGTGTGTGTGTTACGTCATTTTTGTAATGTATATGCATTAAATAGTGATCAGTTTATTGAAGTAATCTTTTTTCGTTTTCCTTTTTTTTGTGATATCATAAATCCAAGGGAGTACGGGGAAGATTTAGAACGCGAAACCTTTACGTAAAGTCTACCGACTGCTCCATTGAATATATGATTTCATAAACAAACCCAGTACAGAAGGTGAATATTTATAGTATTTTTCTGTGAATGGTTCGTAACAGTTGTATTCCTTAGAATCCCATCTTCGGACATATATTTCATTTCAAAACTTATAAACGGTTCAATGGATTTAACAGCATGGCATAAGCCGTGAATAACGGAATACAACGTAGACACACAAAACAAACTAAATCCGTCACGAAATAAAAACAATCGGCTGTAATCAACTTTTAAGAAATTGCTAATTGTGAAATCACACACAAACTCCATGAAAAAGGCAAGATAAATATTTTATGAGAAAGAGAATAAATAAAGCGGGGCGCGATCCCGAAACCTCTGTTGAGCCAGGACGTTAGCACCAGGCGGCATGGTCCGGACCATTTACGCTGGCTCCTAATATTGTTATGCATGGTCGTGTCTCTCTACGCAACATGTTGATGACGTCACCAATTTATGTCTTAAACCAGATAATTATCCTAGGTCCGCCCACATGTATTGTTTCGGCGTTATACAGTTTGACCCATTCTCAACTATTGTTATGATATAACTCTATTTTATGGGACAACGGTTATCGCACGAATTTCAGTTTAGACTTTAAACATCCACTTGTAGTACTCTTGAAACATCTGAAATGGCATTGAAATGGTTATATATATTTTGTTTTTTTTTTATCACTTTTTCCGTTTATGATGCAATGTTAGTGATGGCCAATCATATATCAGATATGCAATCACCTTATCCGGTTGTAATTTCCGCTACATCTTTTACTCAGATGACTATAAATTATTATTTCAATTATGATAGAGGGGGGAAATAGAAAATTCATTAACGCTATTGTGCCTAATTAATGTTTCCAGCCACGCAGTCAAATGTGAAAACATTCCATATTTTGTTTATTCCTAGAACAAACAGCGTGACAATTTCATACAAAAATATCATATCAAAGTTGTTAAAGTTTCGGTTTAAAGAAAATTCAATCACTTCCAATGGAACATAGCAAAAAACTGAAAACTACAAATTGAAGGAAAAACTAACGTTTAAGACATCGTTTATTATTATAACCCTACAAGGGCAGGGAATACATTGTTATTATGGGTTGATCATCACATCTGCTACCTCGGCCTTGTAAAAAAGTTAATTATTTGTCATAAATTTATCTACGCAATTAAAATCCCTGGACAAAGTATTAATTTGTAATGATTTAGAGCATCCTCCGGGAAATGATGCAGAATAGAAGATATAATATTCATTTATAGCTTTATAACCTTTAGCTGTAGATGCAACTCGTTATGGACCCGCTTGTGCCAAGTGCTTAAGGTGTCCGACTCTCTGCTACCACTAGTACTAGCTCTTCACCTTTGGATCGTAGGTTCGAGGCCTATTTGGGGCAGTTGCCTGGTAAACGGCGTTGATCGACGTTGGTTTCCTTTTCAAGGAACCCCAGGCTTCACCCTAAATAAAACCTGGCATTTTCGTTCTTAAATTAAAGCTGACGTAACACTCAAACACGCACACATTTAAAATTTAATGATAGATACAGTATGCCGAAAAAAAAATTAAACTGAATCATACAGCTATTTCGTCCTGCTATGACTCTTCAGTGATGCTAGGGGCCAAAAGGTGAGAATCAAACATTTCTAAACCAATGTAGAAGCAGGAGAGTCAGGTACGTAAAACCCCTTTAATTTATGAATTCAGAAGTAAAATCAAACTAGTTCTGTATAATTTCAAATCGTGTACTACGAAACTGTGTATGTTATGTACCGTGCCATTAACCGAATGAGATTAATTGTGGCTATGGAGGTCCAGCAAATCTCGCGGACTAAACAAACCGACCAGCACAGTCTGCCATCCTCTATCGTGAAAGATGACGTAACACACACATATGCTGCACCTTTTAAATGTAGTAATAGTAGGCCGAAGAAATGAATTAAACTGCATCCTACAGCTGTGACCATACAGTGTAGTTGTAAATAGGACATAAATGACAAACAAACAAAAACAAACTAAACCGATTTGGTTTAGGGATCAGAGTAAAGAATTAATCAGAAATGTTATTGCAAATTTTCTAATTAATTTACAAAGACGAACCTATCGTTTTTTAACCTTCCTGAAGAGCCTTATGACGGACTAAATCCAGACCATGTATAGTACCAATGAATTAGATTGTTATGCATGGCTTCACATCTAACAGAATATTGTTTTAATTTTGTTCGTAAACGGTCCTCCATACCAAGTATGGTAAGCAATTACCGAACGATCTCCTCACATAAGTACTTAAATCCAAAGTAATACCCAGCTCGTGGAGCAATCAATTATTATTTTTGTCCTCTTCAGAATTTAATATATTTTATTATTTCTCTGTGGACGGTATTAGACTTTATTTTAGAACTATAAGAGTCCTTTTTATGATCAGATACTGATTGGTCGTTGAATGGGATTGTCCCATAATAATTCATTGACTGTCTTATCTTAGAGATCATGTCAACATGAACTACGTAGGTAAACCAATTGTTTGGTAATTGTGTTTCGGGATAGCAAGATTCATGTTTCATGTAAATGGCTACCTGTCATCGTTTCTAATAGACTGTTTATTGGTCCAGTTACATTTTAGCATAATGACACGTACTATGTGCTTATTTTTAACATGGTAACATCGTCACTAAGTCTTATTTTAAACTGCATGTAAGGTCGAATTGTTTGCTGTGTTTATCAATAATAAGCCTAGTAAATGTTTGAAAAAAGATGTTCAACGAAATGCAGGGGAAAATAAAGTTAATGTGAATTAATTAATGACTCTATACTTGTTATGTGTATATACCCAACGTCCTGAAACAGTTAAATCATGAGGACACCTAATTTTTACCTATTTTACCAGGCACTTTAACAACTCAAGGGTTGATGTAGTATTCCATTTTGTTAACGCATTTATTGTATATTATGTAATGGTATCGTCAATACATTTTAGCTCGCTTGTGCATCCGCTAATGATCAATGTATTCCCCAAATAATATAACAAACTAGGGAATTCATAGATATTGAATTCTTGCGTATTGCTAATTTTTTTACGATCCACAAACAATTTAGAATTTCGATTAACACACAACACAAAAACAAATACATCACACCAAATTAAAAGGTAAAAACACAACAACGCTAAAACACCAATAGGAGCTAAGATGTAAAAAAGATAGGCGCAATAGCATAGAACATCTTCCTGTTGGGAGTTTCCTGCGTATTAATAGCATTTCAGTGTTCGGTCACTTCTAATTTAATCAAAGGAAGATCGATTACATAAACTTACAAATACCACAGCTTTTGATGTAGTTTCTCGGCATGTCAATATCTTCATGTTTTCTTAATTTAAAAATGTGTATGTCTTCCTGTTCCGCGTCTTTACCTGTTTCACTTAATTTTTGTACATGTAGTGTTTCTTATATCCTGGTGATTTCTTTACAACATCATGTATGTTAAATGTGTACTTATTAATCGTCTTATTAAGTTGGTTGAATTGTTCATTGTCTACACATCACAGACGAAGGTCAGTGTTCGGCCGACACAAGGAGATAGACTTACACCTATTCAGAGTCCTCTGTGATTGACCTTGCCAGTCCAGGTCACGCACCTTTTCCAGGTCCTCTGTGACTGACCTTGCCAGTCCAGGTCACGCTCCTATTCCGGGTCCTCTGTGATTGACCTTGCCAGTCCAGGTCACGCACCGTTTCCAGGTCCTCTGTGACTGACCTTGCCAGTCCAGGTCACGCACCTATTCCAGTTCCTCTGTGATTGACCTTGCCGTCCAGGTCACGCTCCTATTCCGGGCCCTATGTAATTGACCTTGCCAGTCCAGGTCACGCACCTATTCAATGTCCTCTGTGATTGACCATGCCAGTTCGGGTCACGCTCCGTGGTTGGTGAGCTTCTTGGATTGGAATAGGCTGTTTCTACGACTATGGTCAAAACGACAAGTTCTTGTTGTTCGCATCCCTCCTATGTATTGATATGTATTAATCGACATTAATTTATACTGAGATATATCACCAACGCCCTCAACTCCCTCCCCCCAACCTCAATGAAAAAAACAACAACAGGAACAACAACAAAAACAAAACGGATTCTCTGCTCTTCAAAACTGCATGTTATGTGGTATATTGATCAGGGTGATATACCAGACTAGACAGATAACAGTCCCTAACCCAAGGGCTACGCCATATATTTATCAAACAATATGGTACGGGACAACACTCAGATTGAAAAATAAATTGCCAAACTAAATATAACGTGAACTGGCTCCACTTTTCAGAATTCGATATATTCTTGGTATGTATAATGATTTTCATTTATACTTTAATCTTATCTGGTCCCTGTGTATTAGTTCAAACAGTCGTTGTCCTGTTTTGGAATTGTGTATTGCCCTAGAGATAATGCGGAAATATCGTAAAAAGTTTCCTAGACTATTTTTGACATCTCGCATACGTCATTTGAACAGTCTATTCAATAAAAAGGAAAATCAATGCAAATACAGCAAGTGATAATCGTTAAATTCTTGCTATCGGGATGGTCCGTTTTATAGCTGCTCTTATCAAGATGGCTCTGTCTCTCTTAAATCACCCCCATGTATTTATGCTGGTGATGGCTTTTACCTAACTTAAGAGCGCGATAGGAAAGATAGCAGAAACATGTATACATGTATTTTGTCGTTATTATCCTCCTTAATTAGTAGTACCGGGTATATTTGGTTTAATAAAGGCATGCCAAGTCGAGGTGGTTTTATGTTGCAATTCTTACAGACTTTTAACAGTTAATAAATCCTGTAATTCACCAACACAAAGGTTTTTATACAGGGCGATACCTCTTCCATGTATTATCTCTCTGTCAGATATATATATAATGTTTATTGGTGAGCGTCAATAGTGTGACAGTCACAAGACAGTTCATATCCACACTCACCAGCGCCAAATAAAATCGGTGGGTGTCTGACGTAGCCACGCGTCCAGAGTTACACCGAACCTAGGAGTATACAAGCAGACGAAGTTTACACCTGATTTATTATCTTGTACTTTTTCAAAGGTCTCCATGTGAATATTATCTTTGTTAATTTTTGCCACTATTGCCTCCTGAAAATGTACCACAGCTCTCCCTTTGAGGACTAAGCATTTTCTTCGATGTGACCGAGATTTACATAGAAGTGTATTAATGAAGCAAAAGCAAAAGACGTTTTCCCTTCGGAACACCTGGTCCTATTCCCTTGCAATTTTCAGTACCTGCGTGTACAACTTGCCTTTTGTTTAATCGAATTTAGTCCTGGTTATGGTTTTGTGAACGCTTGGGTATTCTCTAGCATATAATTTTATTATTGTAAACATTTATCAGTATAAATGATTTCTTAAATCCATTATGTTTTCATTGATTTGATTTTCGAGATGTCGAATTCTCGATATGAAATGCCCCCGATTGTTTGATATAAGATATAAGATCTGGTCGTGTTAGGATGGCTGTCCCACGCAGCATAAAGTGATAACGGTTAGATTGTCAATACAAATGTCATATGCGCCCAATCAACTCCAGAAAGATGATATTCTCAGGAAGTGTAATGTGTATTGTCTGTTGTCATTTTATCTTGTTACGGCATATTAGTTCATATTTCTAGTGTCTCCTTTTAGAATTGTGTAATACCCCGGAGGAACGTCCTTGTAAATAGACGATTTCGAAATATCACGTACGTCAGTCGAACACTATACAATAGAAAGGAAAATCAATGGGAAATTCAGCATGTGTTAATCATTCCTATTGTTCTATTAGGATGGTCCGTTTTATGACCATTTCAACAAGATGATATTGACTCTACTTAATAACCCCAACTGTTTTACTTGGAATCCTATCTGATCTCAGAGCAAGGTTTGTTAGTGCTTGTTTCTTGATGGCACACAAATAGATCTCGGCCTATTTGTTTTCTACCAGTCTGTAGAGCTGATCGTGACCAAACTGTTTCTGGAAACAGCGTTGCTAACTCGCTCAATGTCAGTAGCGAACACGTTTTAGCAAAACGCAATCCTCAAAAGAGTGCATATAGAAAGAAGAATTCGATATATTTTATATGGTTATCATAGTTCGTATAAATTATAACATTGTGTTAATAAAAATTGAAGAAGAAGATACAAGTAGATTTAGGTAAAAGTATTTGAGACGACTGTAGATGCGATAGTGATTCTGTCAACAGATAAAAATAGGAATTCGCTGGAAATTGTTGTACTAAAGGTGGATTGGTGGTAACTAAAAAACAGAGAATATAGATCTCAAAATCGATAAAAGAAAGGACAGCATATGAACATCTTTACATGTAAACCATTTAAAAAATAAACAAGAGAATAACACCAGGTGTTCCAGAAGGGAAAGCGACTTCGGCTTCACCGACGATACCCGCCATATAATTCAAGATAAAATCCAACTAAATGTCACGTCCTCAAAGTGATAAAAGAGGCATCATTCTTAATTACGACAAGTAGGAAATATAATAAACACATACAAAAACGTCAACCTTCCTATCTAAACTAACAGTGGGTTTGCATTTATTGCCCAGCTTTTTGGCGCCGTGTATATCAAAACTTGGATCTTGTGTTGTTGCTATTCACTTGATGCGTAGTTTGTATAAGAATTGCATGATATGTAATCGGTTTTACACATGATAGCACGAGAAAATCAGTTAAAAGCAAATCATACCATTTGATCAAATATTCAAATTAGGCGTTAAGAAAACTGCCCCACGTAATGTAGTGCAACATACGTTGAATGGATACCTGTAAAGGTCATTGAGCACAGTGGTGAACGCGCTATTTGTTAAGTGCACTGACATTTAATACAATGTTTGTAAAGTGATGTGACATTGTCATTTCTAAGTTTGAAGTTGCTTACATTTTGTTGTTCTTATTTGCCTACCGACATACGTTTCATAACGTGAGGTCCGTATCCTCGTTGTTCTGATGGCTGCACTTCGAATTGGCATCAGGTTTCAAAGACAAACACGTTAAGTAAGGCAACAATAAGACAGGGGAGGTAAAGAACATTTTTCTAAACATTGTTTACTTCTTTGATGGGGATTCTTGTTAACATTTTAAAGGTCATTGCTCGGCGCTATCATTCAACAATTCGAATAAGATGTCATTGCTGTTCGTCTTATGTTCAGTTTATGTTCCACAATTTTGATAAAAGAAAAAATTACCATAAGACTTTAAGATATTACCTGTCTTTGGTTACATAACAATAGCATTTCAAATAACTGCCGTTGTGAATATTTCCCCAATGTTCAAGAATATTGTTTGATTTCATCATAAAACATGAGCTTTAGAGAATGAAGAAATATAGCGTTATGTACGTACTTTGTCTGATAGCACCTTATCATTATCCTAGCGACAACACCACTCCATCAATTGTACAAAACTACACAGAAAGATTTGCCGCAGACATAGCTTGGACAAGTATGTATATTGGTTTTATTGATCAATAACAATAAACTCCATAGCCATCATCACCCTAGGCAGCTGACATATTTCATGACACATTTTTATGAAACAAATATTTTTTATTGCACATTTCTTAGGGCACTGTAAAATATGGTCGAAACCAATTAATGTGATTAGATACTTTTTGATAGTCATGGCTTTTGTCAAGTGGTACATTGTCTGTCTATACATGTAGCTACCCAGGTTCAGAGGGTAGTCATTAAATTTCAAATTAACTGAAACTATTCTCTTAATTAATAAATCAATCAGGCGTTTTTTCGCACCCATCTTTCTATTTAAACAGCAGTTTGAACAATTCGGATTTCCAATGATTTCGACCATAGTACCACCAATGAGTCCGAGAAAGACGAGGGACGAAACAGGTGTATGATATAGTTTTAAAGAAAAACAAAAAACAGCGAAGCGTCAACAAAACCAAATTCCGAACACAAAAACGATTTGACTAGAGTCGAAATATGAACAAGGGAATCATTTACACGGAGCCCTTGAACAAAGTACAAGAGAATAAGACCAGGTGTAACGGAAGAGTATGCATTTTCGGCTTCATCGACAACCGCCATCTAAATCTAGGTGGTGCCAAAGTAAATGATACTTCCTCAAAAACAAAAATAAGGATACCGAAGCGTCAACAAATTCATAATACGAGCTCAAATCGATTATATTAGTACAGTACCTTGTGTGTATCATAATTGTACGAATATTTCCTTAGTTTGTTTCAATGGCTCATTTTCCAATTGTGTATGTTTTTGAATATTTAGATGCCATTATGCTTTTGTTATGTTTAGATTACATTAATGTGCAGACGTGCAGATTTTAGTTCAAACAACTTCTTCTCAAGGCCAAAACAGGCCACTGATAAATGACTACCACGTTTCCACGTTTGTTCAAATGAATAATTTTGACGCACCTTCAAGGTCACAGGGGTCAAATGTGTTAAGATGTTTACTTTAGCTTGTTCTGTCCAATACCCAATAGTCCTCGGTTAGTGTTTTTGTGTGATATGCGATGAAGATTGACTTTCAAACTTGCTTAAGTGACTTAAGTGACAAAGCTTTTAAGCTTATGAGCATGTGAACGATTCAGGCCTATAGGGTGTCTTGTTGTGTTACCAACAGAAAAAATAGTGTTACAACAGCAAGAACTGGTACTTCTTTGTCCTCAATCTAGTGCTGTCGGTATGGCAGGACCAGTGTGTTAGGAAATGCCAGAGAGGTTTACTCCAAAAACCTTTTCTTTAAACCCTGATAAAGTAGGATCATCGTTAATGAGTAATACTAAATGTACACCGGGCTGCTAAATTGCCCTTGGTGGAACCGAGGTATGTCAATTTGAATTAATGTTCGTTCTAAGTCTAATTGATCAAGTAGAAAGTAATTGACCACTGGATCCAATTGACTTGATTGTATGATACGCCTGGTGCGGAACTCTCTGTTTGGTCTCTTTTGTTATGTTCTATGATTTGCTGACACCAAAGCGACGATTGGGTTTTCCACAAAGTATCAACTGAATTGTTTACCCTTTATTTACTCTCGCAGGCTTATTGTAATTCAATGTTGTCTTTTAGCCGCCTCGGGTTATCCCACTGTTTAAAATGCTGGAATAATATTTACGTGAAGACACTGCAGCTTGTGTACACATTATTATGGATATTTTGATTTTCCAATACTCACTTTACCTTTCAACTAAACTTATGGCATCAGTGATTTACGATGTTTGTAATACTCACAGTGTAATACACAAATTTTTAGATACAAACAATGCACACATTGACACGTGAACACCGTGTGTCGTCCTTTATTCCAGCAACCAAAGATAGTCTAAGAATGTTTCTTACTTCTTCCGGCCGTTTTTGGTACCCCAGTCCCCACCTAGGTTTCACATTTTGGGCCTTTGAATCACTAACGAATCCCAGACAACACAGCTGTATGATGCCGGTTAATTCATTGTTGAGCTCGACTTATTATATTCCAAATCATTAAGGTAAAACCTTTGATCGATATGTTCATAAGTCTTTTACAAAGTTATTTTTTAATAATAAAAAAACGGTAAAAAAAAAGAGTTGATTGAGTGACCAACTATCTGCAAGAACTGGATCGCAAAATCCTACATATTGAAATTGACAGATCAGGCTACATAGAGATACTGCTAAGTCATCTCATGATATTCAGTTGATTTATATAGTCACTGACATCTGAACAAAAAATATGTGTTAGTATATTGGTGTCAATGTGGTTGAAGTGTGTCTGTATCTGCGGCGCAATAAACAAAGCTCATCATGAACACATGTATACACCAGAAGACATCAATCCAGAGTTAGAAGTTCAGCACGTTTGTGTACCAACACTGATTTATACATGTTATACGTAGTGGCAGACAAAGGATCATTAACGTACGGGTAAATGAGAGTACACACATATTAGTTAAATCAATGCAGAGGGACAGAAAAGGCCGTGACAAACACGTCTGGGGCACATTTTAGTTAGATTCCGTTATTCCTACAATTCATGACTTTTCTGATTTAATGTAACAGAGACAGTCTAAAAGACCAAAAGAAATAATACATTCTACTTTTAATCAAATATATACGATTCCAAAATATACATCAATAAAGGTCACAGGTGCAAAAAAAAGTAATGACAAACAAGAAGAATGCATTTATATTATGTAAATATTATATTTTATAGTGACGATCGATGGAGAGCATAGCGTCGTTGTGTAGGACATAGCAACCGTTTTCGTGTTTGGCTCAAGGCAAAATGTTTCAAAACGGCGGATTCGATCATACACGATTTACCTTACCTATTTGGCCAAGAAAATGGATTCTAAATGAGACAAATCTCCAATACAAGTACATTGTAATCGTCGATACAAACACATATTGTAGTCAATGCAATCATTACAATGTAATTGAACTTTTTCTTTATCTAACTTAGAACATTTAATTTAAAAAATCAGCAAATCATTTTTTATAGCAAAAACATTTTTTTAACTGTTACACAAATTAATTAAGCTCTCTCTGTTAAACAAGGATTTCATTTTCCTATTGGTAACAATAACGTACAATTCACAAAGCATCCTATGGCGGCAGTAATATATTTCCCTGCTCTATTTACTTATGTTACTACTCTTAGCGTCCTCAACCTTGTCTGCAGTTTTGTGTATGGCCTTTTAAACATGTTTTAACCTATATATTTTTCTTCCTAATAATGTGTGTGTTCATGCCTTGCTTGGCGATACCCGACAAGAGCGTTGTCAGTTTGCCCAGACTAGGAAGGCAACATCCTCGATATTTAGGTATCAAGCTTACATTTGCTGTGTGCATCCCTAGAACATGTCGAGACAAAATTGTCCAATTTAAATCCTTATAAAAGTAATAATTGCTGCACTAAGCTTATGGTCCATGTCTTGATTAACGGCGCTAAGGTTTGCTTATTGATGTAAGAATAATGTGACTTGCCCACATGTGGACATCTCGCAACGGACACTTTAAATAAAGTAACCACGTAGAGGTTTCCAATCGAAAATATAGTCATTATACCATCTTCGCTTTAAGGATGAATTCCACCTTTAAAAAAATGCACAACAAATTATGTTTTGTTTCTGTCTGACGATAAAGTACGAGTGTTAGCGACACTAGTAATTTCCGATACAAATCTGAAAAGGAGCAACCCTGTTAAAAGTTATAGGTTCCGCATAATGCTGTGATTTCAGGACTGTATTACTTCCGACAAACACTCCTTAATGTTTATCACTGACAAAGGTGCCAATTGACAGTATGATGGCGTTAAACCACTAGCGCTTACGTTCCTCCCAGACATATAGTGTGTACAAACCGCTCATCATCGGTATTGCTGTAAGCGACACTCCATCGTAGTGATCGTGTGTTGCCCGGTATTGAGACAATCACTTAGCCTAGCTTTTTATACCGCCATTAGTCTGTTGGTTACGGATACGTGAGGGAAATAATTGCTTAACTGTTTCATCTCATTCTTTTCTGCGACTTTTTACGTAAAATCACAAACAGGAAAACAATACTTCAAACAGGATTTGTGATTGAAAATAAAATCGTTTTTGATTAATTTCACGTAACATTTCGTCCATTTTTTATGATACGTGCATATTATGAGCAGAAACTTAAACGAACCCTAAACTGAGATTACATTATATCAAATTACAAGCCTTAGACCACTTAGAACTTTATATTTAATAGCATCATCAATATGCGAACGCATGTTCTGCTAAAATGTAAGTGTTTAATCGCCTGTCGGCAGCAAACGACAAGACATATAGGTCTTTACCAATTACTCTGCTTAAAGTATAGTATTTGATGAAGAATTTGACACTTGCAGCCCCTGATAGCCAAGGAGTAAATCTTGTCAAAATTTTCCAACCATAATCAACTTGACCTAGATTTTTTAAAGCTGTATATATGCAAACAAAATGTCAGTGTAATGCATGCATCACTTGCTGTGATAATGAATGGAAACTTTATTATTGGAAAACTTGACCCAGGTATTCTTATGATGTATCTGTATACCAAATCTCAGTTCAATATGTACACCCGTTGCACAGATTATCAACGAAAACCCCATAAAGGTGACAGACAAACAGACAGACGGTAACTAAATTAAAAGTTCCCCGGCTTCGCCTGAAGGAGACTAATAACAATCTTACGTTCCCAATAATAAGAGTTTCCATCCCGACAAATGTACTTTCCTAAAAGTCATAAACCGGCGACAAAGCGACTTTTCATTTTTTATCTACATGGTCATATATCTATGATACATTGGCGTCACCATCCAATCCAACTTGATTGGGACAAGCATATCAAGTTCTATGGCTGCTAAAACCAAACAATCATAAGGTTTATGCCGAAGTTTAAAAGTATTTTCTCCTATATTAATAAAACAAAACACGCACACACATACACTGTACAAATCCTTAATCCTTCCCAAACTCGAATATACATGTATGGGACCGCTATGTTACTAACAAACTGAAATAGTCTAACGCCGTGCTGAAAGGTTTGTATATAACAGATGTCATTACACCATCTCTGTAACTGAAATGGTAGAAACATTAAAAAACTGGCCTCCTCTTAAGATACGCAGAACACAATTCCGACTGGTAATGTTCTGTAAAGTTTTAAATTATCTTGTAGCAATATATCCTATTGATCTCCTTATTCCAGCAGACAAAACAAGTCCACGTTCGTTATAATTTCAAACGTGTGCAGACAGCCATAGACGAGAACTCATTTCCGTTCTATCCTCACACAAACACTCAGTGGAATTTCCTCCCTCCATCAGCCACCTCAGGTAGGTAGAAACCTTTCATGGTGTTCTACCTGTTTCCTCTACATTCTAAATCCTATACTCTAAGTACATAGTTTTATCATAACGAAAAAAATATATAGCATCCGATGTACATATCCCAGTGCGTGACAATAATCGTCAATCTATTGACGGCTTGTCATTATCTTGAATAAGATCCTGTCACAAAGATGTCAGAGCAGAACCAAGACAGAGAACCTCCTCCTATTCTTGGAGAATCGAAGGGAAATGGCGGGTCCGTAGATGAAAATGCCAAGTAACATGGCAATGGAATACCATGAACACATTGAAGTAACATGGCAATGAAATGTCATGAAAACATTGAAGTAACATGGCAATGGATGCCAAGAACACATTGAAGTAACATGGCAATGAAATGTCATGAACACATTGAAGTAACATGGCAATGAAATATCATGAACACATTGAAGTAACATGGCAATGGAATGTCATGAACACATTGAAGTAACATGGCAATGAAATGTCATGAACACATTGAAGTAACACGGCGATGAATGCCATGAAAAGGGGAGTGTGTGTATGTGAGGTGAGTGCGTGTGTTGAGGGGAGTGCATGTGTTGGGGAGTGTATGTGGGGAGTGTGTATATGTGAGGTAAGTGTATGTGTTGAGGAGAGTGTGTGTATGTAAAGTGAGCTTGTGTGTTGAGGGAAGTGCATGTGTTGGGGAGTGTATGTGGGGAGTGTATTTAGGGAGTGTGTGTATGTGAAGTGAGTGTACGTGTTGAGGGGAGTGTATGTTGGGAGTGTGTGTATGTGAGGTAAGTGTGTGTGTGTTGAGGGGAGTGTATGTGTTGAGGGGAGTGTATGTGGGGAGTGTGTGTATGTGAGGTAAGTGTGTGTGTTGAGGGGAGTGTGTGTTGAGGGGAGTGTATGTGTTGAGCGGAGTGTATGTGGGGAGTGTTTGTATGTGAGGTAAGTGTGTGTGTTGAGGGTAGTGTATGCGTTGAGGGGAGTGTGTGTATATTTGGGAGGTTGTGGAATGTAAGCCTCCTTGAAATCTAGTCGGAAAAAATCACTACTTCTGCAGAAAGCACAATGTAAATAGTATCAATGCTACTGAAGCAAGAAAGATCTATTTCCCTGGCGCTGAATAGATTTTATGCAAAGTTCAAACTATCTCTAATTGCAACGGAAAATGTCAACATTATAACCTTCTTATTTCGGAATTGTCGTCTATCGGTGCTAAATTTATAAATCGACTTATAAGAAATCATTTCACAACACAACAGAAAGGGGCGATTTCGGGCCTTCTACAGATTTGAGGGCATTTTCTCTGCAAGCTTTTATTGCAGGATGGGCACGTTATATGTCTTAACTATTTGATTAATTACAGCAACACATCCGGCTTCACACAGAGCCAGTTAAGTGAGCATATGTCTCCATGCTCCATCCGTTCTCCGTGTATCCGGCGTCAACATGTAACCTTTTCTTCTGGATAACAATTATTTTTTTACATGGTGAATTTAAACCAATGGTTTGCTGGAGCCAACAAGCTCGTTCTCCATTAAATGATATGTTTGACTTTCAAGCGCATCGGTACAATGTGTATGACCAAGAAACATATATAATAATTTAAGCCCCCGATTTAAAATATTTAACATTGGTCCACTTTAAGGTTACACGAAAAAGTGGTTCTCTGTCCAATAGGATAAACATCACAAAATACAGAAATATATTTCACAGCGATAGAGACAATAACATTGGTCCACCTTTAAGGTTACACGTACAAATGGTTCTCTGTCCAATAGGATAACCATCACAAAATACAGAAATATATTTCACAGCGATAGAGACAATAACATTGGTCCACCTTTAAGGTTACACGTACAAATGGTTCTCTGTCCAATAGGATAAACATCACAAAATACAGAAATATATTTCACAGCGATAGAGACAATAACATTGGTCCACCTTTAAAGTTACACGTACAAATGGTTCTCTGTCCAATAGGATAAACATCACAAAATACAGAAATATATTTCACAGCGATAGAGACAATAACATTGGTCCACCTTTAAGGTTACACGTACAAATGGTTCTCTGTCCAATAGGCTAAACATCACAAAATACAGAAATATATTTCACAGCGATAGAGACAATAACATTGGTCCACCTTTAAGGTTACACGTACAAATGGTTCTCTGTCCAATAGGATAAACATCACAAAATACAGAAATATATTTCACAGCGATAGAGACAATAACATTGGTCCACCTTTAAGGTTACACGTACAAATGGTTCTCTGTCCAATAGGATAAACATCACAAAATACAGAAATATATTTCACAGCGATAGAGACAATAACATTGGTCCACCTTTAAGGTTACACGTACAAATGGTTCTCTGTCCAATAGGATAAACATCACAAAATACAGAAATATATTTCACAGCGATAGAGACAATAACATTGGTCCACCTTGAAGGTTACACGTACAAATGAACACGTATATAAAGTTGATTACTTTTTCTAAAATGCAAAACCAACGAAACCTTTACCAGTAATTTCACATATTTGTGGTTTGTATTTCAGGACGAGCTGACAGAAGAGCGTCCCTTGCAGAACCCGTCCTGTCTTCGCGGACATACAATCCTCTACAACAGTTCATAAAGCGTGGATGTGAGTATTACAAATAACACAGACATACACTGTAAGTCGGAGGTAACACTATCTTTTAATTGTTAGTTCTTCGGTTCGAAAACGAGAACAAAATAATATGTATTTGTTTCATTTGATTAATAGCGTTCATTAATTAAGTATACTGCTCCAAATCCACTTTGAGTGCATATCATCAGAAAAGCTACATTTGCATTACAAATGATTAAAATTCTTATTGATGCAAAATCGGTCGAGTCTAGTTAATCATGTGCACACTATTATGTAAAGTACTAGTAGCTTAATTTATTGTATACATTTCCATGTAAGTGACATTTCAGGTAACGTATGTCTAAAGCATTGACTACATCCGAACATAGAAATCAGTCAAATGCTTTTGTGAAACATGAGTTAAACTGTGTTCATAACAGCCATAAACTTAGTTATATCTAATAAATGTGGTGCCATTTTTTATGCCAGATATGAAAGCTCGGTTTGAAAATTCAATAAGTCTTTGATGGAAAATATTGTTCAGTGGTCAAAGCATTCCTAGTGTCAGAATTGTCTCCCTTTAATATGATCGCCAATGGCTCAAAGAGGTACGAAACTCGATTGTTGGCCTGCCGACGTTATCGTTATTCTGTTTACATTGAGGTGACTGAAGGGAATTGTTTATTTAAATCGAAATTAAGATGTCTATGATAAGGGATAATATTTTAAACCGCTGTGCTTAAAGTAAAATGAAATATTTACATCTAAGGAATATCATGTCGCCTTCTGTTTTGTATAGTTTAAAGAGACAAACATGTACGGCATAAAGTAATAAAATCTTACCGACCCCTTATGGTCCTCAAATTTTAGCGCGGGGGCGCGTTAGGCACAAATTGTCAGTGCTGTATATATCCCACATGTAACAAACCCGTGATTTGCTTGTTGAACTAGCGATATCTAGTCTATAAATGGGTTTGATCACCGGCTCTCTATCAGAAAATGTAGCGTCTTTGACTAATGACGTGGATAATGAGATCGTATAAATGAACGATCTGGTGGCGTACGTTAGGAAATCGCCCATAGTGACGCTCTCGGGTGTGAACTGACTCGTTTTAATTCTCCAAGTTTCTCTTTGATAATCGACGTGTTCTGTTAATCATTATCATTAAGTAACAAGACACACAAACTCTGCAAATATTGTTACAAATTGTCCGAACCGTCCAAATATTGTTACAAATTGTCCGAACTTTCCAAATATTGTTACAAATTGTCCGAACCCTATAAATACTGTTACAAATTGTCCGAACCCTACAAATATTGTTATAAATTACCCAAACCCTACAAATACTGTTACAAATTGCCAAAACCCTAAAAATATTGTTATAAATTGTCAAACCCTACAAATACTGTTACAAATTGTCCAAACCCTTCAAATATTGTTTTTGTCCGAAATTGTACAATAGATTGTTACAAATAGTGTTACACATTGTCAAAGCCGTACAAATATTGCTATTATTCAAAATGTTCAATTATTGTTACTAATTGTCAAAACCGTACAAATATTATTAAAATTTTCAACACCGTACAAATATTATTACAAATTGTCCAAATCGTAGATATTATTACACATTGTCAAAACCGTACAATTGTTGTTCCAAATTTTTCAAATCGTTCAAATATTGTCACAAATGTGTCCAAACCGTACAATTATCGTTACTATCCAAAACGTTCAAATATTATTTCAAATGATCCAAACCGTATACTTATTGTTACAATTTGTCAAAGCCGTACACATATTGTTATTGTCCATAGCGTACAAATATTATTACTTATTGTCCAAACCATACAATTTTGTTAGTGATTGTCCAAACAGTACAAATAGTATTACAAATTGTCCAAACCATACAATTTTTGTTAGTGATTGTCCAAACAGTACAAATAGTATTACAAATTGTCCAAACCATACAATTTTTGTTAGTGATTGTCCAAACAGTACAAATAGTATTACAAATTGTCCAAACCATACAATTTTTGTTAGTGATTGTCCAAACAGTACAAATAGTATTACAAATTGTCCAAACCGTACACTTTTTGTTAGTGATTGTCCAAACAGTACAAATAGTATTACAAATTGTCCAAACCATACAATTTTTGTTAGTGATTGTCCAAACAGTACAAATAGTATTACAAATTGTCCAAATCGTACAATTTTTGTTAGTGATTGTCCAAACAGTACAAATAGTATTACAAATTGTCCAAACCGTACAATTTTTGTTAGTGATTGTCCACACAGTACAAATAGTATTACAAATTGTCCAAACCGTACAATTTGTGTTACAAATTGTCTTTATTGTACAAATACTGCCAAAGATGTTTAAATCCAAATTGCTTCGATAATAGTCCGACAGTTAATGTTTTACTACTGGTCCCCATACCATTTTACAGATCGGTGTATTTGTAATATTGATATATCTATTGATCAAGACTTATCTGTGTTCGTTTTCATTTATTACCGATAACATCCAACATAAACCATACTCTGGCTTGCTGCATACATATTTCGCCCTTTAGCTTTGTGAGCTAATAAAATAGTGGTCTGTATGGTTATACGTTTACGTAGAACATGAGACGATGGCAATCGATACACTAGGGCTTCCAGCATGTCATCAATCACTCTAACGACAATCAAATATTGTCCCGTTTCATTTATATTTATTTGGTCAACGGGTCAACATTTTCTATGCATCAAATATTGAAACGTCCTTAAAATGCACTAGTAAAACATGCAGTGGTGATTATTTTTAGTAACAAACCCATAGAGATATTCTGTGTCCCAAAATAAAATGTAGTGTTGTTAAAATTTGGCAGCACCCCTAAGATGATGTCATGTATCCACTATATATTGTTATAGGCGATCTGTATACAACTCTTTTGGAAAATTCTCTTTAGGAAAATTCATTTGGAACATGAAAGCTCTATTTTTTTATTTTAATACCTTTGAAAACACATACATAACAACCTTATAGGATTAATTTTAAACTGAACCCATGTGAGGTTCTCATATGTAGCTTCTATTACGGGGATATTACAGATAGCTCCTTTTGGCTCTCCCGACCATGAATTATCCTTGATGGTCATATCATTTATTGTTAACAGAAATAAGGACAAAAACTTGATAGATTATTTTGTAAGCGAGAGAAGGATTGTCGTCTGTTTTGACCAAGAGGCATGTAAGCCTAGCGGTGGGACGCACGGCTCTTGACCAGTCTATTCAGCTTTAAATGGGAACGTTGTTTGTTAGTGCTATTGGTTGTATAATGCTTGCTGTAAGCGCAAAAACGGCAGCACCGGTTGTATGCTCTTCGGGGACTTAAGACAGATATTTGCTAAATAATTACAAAAAACCTATAACCACGCATGATCATTTTTTAACCGCATTGAGACGACCTACGAACTTGGTTGTGATAAAGCGGTATACAACAACCTCGAATTATTATCATTATTACTAGTCTGGTGAGGAAACAAAAACCGAAAAGAGAAGGAAATATAACAATTATGATAACTCTCAAAACCGTGTGTGGAAAACATGAATAAGTACAACCCGAATATTTTGTTTTTATTTCTCTTCCAAACAAATGCTGCAATGATAAAAACAATTGTCTCCTTCAGTGCCTTACCATTAATTCTCACTTTTTCTACATTTGCAGACCAAAACAAACGCTACAGTTTGAATGACCTGATAGCACGACTCCGGGCTATGGTAGGAAGTGACGAAATTCGCCATTCCGGAAGATCGTCATACCTTCGATTCGGTGCAGGCGGCAAGAGGTGAAGCGCCAAGTGATGATGGTGTAAAGGTTATATTTTGTTGAACACTTGTCATGCAACGCTGTTCCCAGGAAATAAACACACGTGTAGTTCGATAACTTTGGTGTAGTGTTTGGAAAAATATATGTCCTTGCATATATTTGTAAGAGACATGGTCAAATCTGCAGATATCTGTATTTAAAGGTCAACTACATTAAAAAGAAGTTTACTTTTTTAAACGATATATTCCGAAAGTGTAAACGATAAAAACAAAATGATTCATAAAAAGAAGTTACCTGCTCCAGTTTCATACAACAATTTTGTTCATTGTTCAATAAAATGCAGTTTTCATCATCCACCGAGTTTCTGGTTTTGATTGAAGTAAAACATCTTCCATGTTTGTAATACATCAAATATGCTTTTAATCGATATTTCTCCAGAGGATTAAATAGTCTTTCAGCGTACCTTGGACAATCAGTTTTAAGTATTTTTTTTTTCCGAATATTTTCATATCTTTTTCACAAAATGTGGACAGTACTGTGAGACTGTTTGGCAGGTTAATACTTGAAACCTTTTTGATATTTCAAAAACGTTTCGTGAGTACAAGTAAAATAACTATTAATGCAGTTATATTGCTGGAGTGTGCATTAATCATTGTTCCATAGTGTATTGTGAATATTATATCGGTATGAAGATTTGTAAAATTGCAAACGCGTAGCATACATTTGATTATTCTCGAGACTTACAGTACTTAAATATATGGCAGTTGTACACGCATTTACAGGAAATACATATGATATAACATTCTTTAAAATGAATTACCTTCGAGAGATACAGGTTGGTGAATACTATGAACAAGTTACATGTGTTATTTTATTTATGAAATGAAAGTGGACATTTGGATACGCTCATTAGTATTCCTACTTCTTGTGAATGGAGGACGTGCTTACTTGGATTTGACCTAGATATACATGGCTGGCGGGTGTTATAGATGAAGCATAAGACGCTTTTATCAATCCATAGAATACCCTGGCGTCAACGAAACAATACTCAGAACTCAAAATATAAATTAAGGAAATACTTGTAATTAAATAGTACAAGAGAATAAGCACAGGTGAATAAAAGAGAAGGCGTCATCTGCTTTATCTGCGACATCCGCCATGTAAATCAAGCTCACGTCCAAATAGATGTCATGTTCCTCAAGGTGCGAACCGAGTCACAATTCTCACTCACTACAAAAAAGCACACTAATGAGAAAATTCAAAAACGTCAACCTTCAAAATTATCTTAGAAGGAAAAATCATTTCTCGATGAGACCAGGATTGCGAACGAATCTCTCGAACCCCTGTGTCGCAAATTTGCTTGTTAGCAGCCAAAATCTGTCACGAAAATCTTTATATTTAGAGCAATCCTAGAATAACAAATCAAATGCAACATTTAAACAACCTAGTGTGGAGAAGCAAGGACTTTGCTATCAAGAAAGGGAAAGTTCACGATCGGAAAATCGAAATCGTCACGTTAATCGCATAGCTCAGTATTAAGCTGTCCATGTTGGTTATAGTTTAAGTAGAAATCAAGGTAAGCAGCTAGTGTAGAAAAGTATGTTATGTCCTTTATTTCAAGTTCAGAAGTGTATATACATTCGACATGATCAGAAAACATCTTTTTATTTTTAGACTATACCTCGAACAACAGCGAGTTGTAATCGTATTTTGTCAGAATGGCTGTAGACAAATTGCTTGCTTTGAGTTTTGAGGTTCAACAATATCAATGCAATGCATAGAAATTTGAGTTTGGCGCCGTTTTCAGACCTAACGATTTTAAATATAACGTCTGCTTCGTGAATATTATGAAGCCGTCAAACCAACATGACGTCTCTGAAACAAACATGCACATACGATTAATTCAATGTTATCGGAACACTCACATATCCAAACGTAGACCATTTCCTAAGTAGTCAATTGTCAGAAAATAGCAGAAATGTAAACGTAAAAATGATATGGAAGCAGCGTAAGTATAGTAAATACACGATCTTCTCTGTAAACAACGATCATAATTTTTTATTTGACTTCGTTTTTTTTTTTTTTTTGTCTATTTGGTTGCGCATTATTTATCATAAAATATTTCCAGGCCCTTGTTTTGACTATATTTGAAGCAGAGTAAGTATGACTTGTAGAAGTTTTAACTGTACCGTTCGCTACCTCGTAAGGTGTACACTGGCGCCTGCGACAGACTTTGGTGAAGGTGAGAGAGTACATATTGTACAGCTAATCGAAATGTCACGTAAGGACCTTTACCACGTGAGATATACGAACTGCTTAATCATCTTTCTAATTGCTATTATGTTTTACATCGATATCAGATTATGTCGTGGTAACGTCTCGGGGTCCATCACATGTCGTCATTCGATCAGCTCAGCGATAGAAAGTAATATAACAATAATGGACGACAACAGTTATGATGATTATCGTAGCGGTCATATGTCCTCAATCTATCTGTTATTACCTATTAGAAACAGAAACCAATGCTACCCGGTTATATGACCATAATAATAACGTAAAACAACCATACAACGCCATTAAAAAAAATTAAACTTCCGGAGCACAGTAGCATAAATAATAATTATCGTTCTAGGATTACAGAAATACACATAAAATACAAAAAAAATGGTTCCAAGGACACATAAGAGAAAAGATCTTTATAGTTCAGAATAATACAAATTCGAGCCAAATATTGAAATAAAGTACACCATACAGCTGACTCATCCTTATAGGACTCGTCTTTGATGTTACACCATACATCTGTTTCGTCCTTCTAGGACTCGTCAATGATGTTACACCATACAGCTGTTCCGTCCTTCTAGGACTCGTCATTGATGTTACAGCTAATCCGTCCTTCTAGGATTCGTCATTAATGTTACACCATACAGCTGCTCCGTCCTTCTAGGACTCGTCAGTGATGTTACACCATGCAGCTGTTCCACCCTTCTAGGACTTGTCAGTGATGTTACACCATACAGCTGTTCCGTCCTTCTAGGACTCGTCTGTGAAGTTACACCATACAGCTGACTCATCCTTCTATGACTCGTCAATGATGTCACACCATACAGCTGTTCCATCCTTCTAGGACTCGTCAGTGATGTTACACCATACAGCTGTTCCGTTCTTCTAGGACTCGTCAGTGATGTTACATCTGTTCCGTCCTTCTAGGACTCGTCAGTGGTGTTACACCAATCAGCTGACTCATCCTTCTAGGACTCGTCAGTGATATTACACCATGCAGCTGTTTCGGCCTTCTAAGACTCGTCAGGGATGTTACACCATACAGCTGTTTCGTCCTTCTAGGACTCGTCAGTGATGTTACACCATACAGCTGCTCCGTCCTTCTAGGACTCGTCAGTAATGTTACACCATACAGCTGACTCATCCTTCTATGACTCGTCAGTGATGTTACACCATACAGCTGTTTCGTCCTTCTAGGACTCGTCAGTGATGTTACACCATGCAGCTGTTTCGGCCTTCTAGGACTCGTCAGTGATGTTACACCATGCAGCTGTTTCGGCCTTCTAGGACTCGTCAGTGATACTAAATAAGTACCTGAAGTCTAGGAGGCGACTTAGGAGTCACAACCGCCGAAAGAAATGTCCAAATAAAGATAGGGAGGTGCAATAGCATACAAAAGATAAGTGTGAGGTTGTGTGAACATAATGTTAGCATGTTATTTACATGGCGTGTACAAATTATAATTGTTAGACTTACACAGGTATGCGTAATCATCCTTCTAGAGTTTGACACAGGCTTTTATGTAACGACTGACCTTTCATAGCACTATGAAAGTTTTATAAAATGACTTTTTAGAACAATCCTTATATAATTGCTCTTGATATGTATCACCATTCCCCTTATTAACGCAAACATATGTTTATTCATTATGGTTCGACTTCGGACTGAATTCATTAATTTACAAGAAAAACACATTCCACATGAGCCTACAAAGAACACATTACTAACGGCATACCAATATATAAAGGTTTGATAAATAATTCAAGACTGTATCACACCCTCAATTAGCAGCGAACGTACTGAATGGTGCGCATTACATCAAAAATGGTCATATACTAAACGAATAAAAAATAATTTGAGGCAGATTGCTACTACGGGAAAAATCAGAGAATACTAAAGCGTCAATAAAAACAAAATCCGACTCAAAATCGATGAAATTAAAGACAAAATATTAACAAACAAAAGATTTACACGGAGACCCTTAACATGTACAAGAGCATAGGATCAAGTATTCCGAAAGAGTAAGTGTCTTCTGTTTCATCGACGACACCCGCCAAGTGAAAACTGGGACACCATTCTCAATCACAACAATAAGGCATACTTATTAGCATATTCAAATACGTCCACCTTATTTTCATCAGAAAATACAGAATTCCTCTTATTAAAACCAAGGTGGGGACCATTAATCTTGCTCATAGTCTCCTGAATCCTTATCTCGTAAGTTTGTTCGTCAGCAATCGACATCTATCACAAAAAACTCCATATTTAGAGCAAGCCTCAGAATAACGAATTATCTGCGACAAATACACGACATAGCTTTGGATGCAACTATCAAAAAGGGGAACGTTTACGTTCGGAAAAACGAAATCGTCACGCTAATGTATAGCTAGTAGTAAGCTGCACATACAAATCGAGGTGAAAAGGTGGTATGCAAGAGTCTGTTGTGTTTTCCATTTCATGTTTCAAGCTACTACTATAATTGCGGTTACCAAGGTTATATACTTCTAGTGCATTCTCGTCAATATGTTGGGAATAGGTAACGTTATTTTTCTTATATTTCACTACTCCTTTATTTCGTGTTATAATTCTTTCAATCTTTTCAGCTTCGTTTTCACTTCCCCAATATTTTTTGTTAATCTACATCCGCCTTGCTCGCCTTATATTCACTTCCCATACATTTGCTTTTAGGGCGCGACATCTCTAAGATTTGATCTAGTGCCAGGTATCGTCGATAAAACAGGATTTGATTTTTCCCGGTTAATGTTTTCTTACAAATCATCAAGGGTATCAATGTCAATGTTTACTTATAGCAATTCCCCTAGTGTCACTATTGTTTACTACTCAGTATTATCTGGGTGTGTTGCTTGATTTGTTCTTATTATTTCACACAACGTCACAATGGTGGTTTGTTTTAGCAACTGTTACTTAATCCACTCAATACACAAGGGAAAAGTCCAGAAAAACATTGCAGAGAAAACGAAACAATAGTGAAATGGTCACACTTACACTAAAACAAATGTAAAAAACCAAACGCCGAAAGTGATTTTTGTTAGACAAGTAACCTCACAACTACGTAGGGGACATAAGCGTACCAGTAAGACGTCTGGTGCCAAGTATACTCTATCACGTTTAAGTATATGAACTTTCCCCTCCATCACACATGATCTTAGCCACGTAGACATCTCGCGTACCTCACCAGACAGGTGTGCTGTTATACTGGAGCCTCTAGGTAATATACACTTAAAACGTAAAATCACAAAAAAAATCTTATATGGACATATAGAACGAAATAATCAATTCATGGACAATGCCCAAGGCACAAGGACCTTTAAAATTCTAGACGTCTTTTGTCAGTTGCAAACTCGAAAAATCTATCTTTCAATCCCAGTGAGATTGTCGTGCAATTATTTCTTTATTGTCACAAACACTTCCAGCTGTTATTTCTCAACACATGATCGTATGGTCTCCGCTGCGTAGGTGGGAATCGGATACCACTTCTCTAAATATAGTTAAGTACATATTCATAATATAAAAAAGTAATTAATTTTGTTTAGTTTTAAAACAGAAATAATCAATACGTGTGATTTGTTTCTGATTAAACTACTGTTAAAGTACATCTGGAGGTAAAATGCTACGTCTCAGAACAGCGGTACATATTGACCAAGTTTAACAATAAGATTCACTCGTTGTGTGTTGTAAATAGGAGATGAGTTTGGTTTGAACACACACGTGGGCACAAACTAAGCCACAACGAAAAAGCTAATGTGTCTGGGGTTTTGATGACGTCTTACCAACTACAAATTTCATCAATGTTATGTTTATTGTCAATGAAGATGAGAATAACGAATCGACTCCCCGCCATGTCAGTGAACAAAATATAAACTTCAATCTTGAAAGAAAGACCATTGTCTACCTTAATATCAAGTACAGACAAAATTACGAACGACTCGTACAACAAATGCACTCATGAAAAGTTTCAAAATTATAACAAATAATTTGAGGACAGCGTGTAACGCATCGCTGTTGAAGAATAGATGAAATATAGATTCATCGATTCCTAACTTTCAGGACTTTATATATAAACATGGGTGTACAGGTGACTCTATAGCCACAGTTAATCTCATGTTAGTAGTGGCACGGTACATTATATACACAATTTCGTAGTACACGATTTAAAATTATACATAACTAGTTTAATGTTACTTCTAAATTCATAAATTAAAGGGATTTTATGCACCTGACCCTTTTGCTTCTACATTAGTTTAGAAATTTTGGATTCCCACCTTTTGGCCCCTAGCATCACTGAAGAGTCCTAGGAGGGCGAAACAGCTGCATAGTGCAGTTCAGTTCATTTTTCGGCATACTGTATCTATTACTAAATTTAAAAGGTGTAGCACAAGTGTGTGTTACGTCACCTTTATAGAATACTATGATTTCAAAGAATGATGCAATATTATTGAAAAGACACATAACCGATTCAAAGTATTTTTTGATAGTGGTTTTGAATAACAAAAATAAAATAAAAATGATTTATGTGAAACACATTGAAGGGCATTAAGACCAGAGGTTCCAAAAGGAAAAGCGTCTTCTGCTTCATCACCATGTTAATCTCGGTGTACTTTTGATATCCTACCTACACGTTCGTGCTGCCTTCTCTTTAAACATCATGAAGCATATAGCCTTAACTGTCGGGCGATCGTTCAGTCCTGAACACAACATCTAAACGTCTGTATATGCTGTGAAAGGATTTTGTCAATATCCTTTTTACGTTGTCGACATTCAAAGATAGTGTTTAACATGAGTGGAGTTTAACTACTCCCACCTTATCATCACACATGTACTAGAATATTCGTTAAAACGTTAAGTTCGGCGAGAATGGTTTTGTATCTACAGCATAGATAACTAGTCAGACCTACAGCACTGTTGTTAAGGGAAACTTTGTTTTATACTGTGTGTTCTCATAAGACGACACGGCAAGAATAATGAAAATGATAGGATAGTGAAATTCATAGCTAAAGCCGACTTTGTGGGAAAGAAAAGCTTAATGTACATAACAAGGACACGGCCATGTTGGAACACTGCTGAGAGAGATCGCCCCTCAGAAAGAGGAATATTTTAACGTGCCTGTATCAGGCAGGGCCATGTTGGAACACTGCTGAGAGAGATCGCCCCTCAGAAAGAGGAATATTTTAACGTGCATGTATCAGGCAGGGCCATGTTGGAACAATGCTGGGAGAGATCGCCTCTCAGAAAGAGGAATATTTTAACGTGCCTGTATCAGGCACGGCCATTTTGGAACAATGCTGAGAGAGATTGCCCCTCAGAAAGAGGAATATTTTAACGTGCCTGTATCCGGCACGGCCATGTTGGAACAATGCTGGGAGAGATCGCCTCTCAGAAAGAGGAATATTTTAACGTGCCTGTATCCGGCACGGCCATGTTGGAACAATGCTGGGAGAGATCGCCTCTCAGAAAGAGGAATATCTTACGTGTCTGACAGATCAAGAGACAAGGTCATGTTGGGACGTCACCTGACACGGACACAGCCATGTTGGGACGTCACCTGACACGGACACAGCCATGCTGGAACACCGCTGAGACAGACAGGACCTTCAGAAAGAATGGAATTGGAAAGCACTTCTAATTAATATTGAATCGACTAATTCAACTGAAGATAAAAATATGTATAGAGTAAGCAATAAACTACGATAGTCGAAGACAGCCTGACAAATCACACATTTGATGTGCAGGTGACTTGTACATGAACATTATATGTACATGTGCAATGGTATACCATAATGCAACGCACTACTAGTTATTTATCACCTTTTTAATGTACAGTTGATTAATCAAGTAAAATCTAAAAGCTTACGATCCAAATCATAATTAGTAAACCATAGATATTAAAAATAATAATTTATTTCCCCCGGCGTTTGTGAAATAAACACTAAAAAATCCTAACGAGTCGAACCAGAATGTCAAGGTAACATTGATGGCTCCATAAAGTGATTTCATCTATTTTTTACTTACACATGGTACTTAAGATAAATCAGAAGAAAACCAGGCTGGGGATAAATCCCTTACCGGGACAGGGACGGCCTCGTAACGCCGGATATGTTCCCGACAAACTCTGACTTATAGAGGTAATCTCGGTTTATGGCAGTGTAATGATATTTAGTGATACTCGAGGGGAATGATGTTTTTCTGGCACGTACTAAGATTTTTGACAGTAACACCATAAACGGCATATACAAGGCTGATTATAGTAGTGGTGAACGTACTGGCCTGATGTTAAGGACTAGGTACAGGACAATTCAATATGGCGGAGGTGTTTTTACCAAAACTTGTTATTTCATTAAATACTGCAAAATGCATGACCAAAATAGACCACAAAGTACATTTTGTGATGGAGAATCGATAATTTCAACCATATTTTGGTACGTTTGGTGGTTTTTGTGATATTTGATGTTATATGTCTAAAAACGCGTGCACGTTTGCAGAATACTGCGAAAGATAATAAAAACAATGAATATCATTTTTTGTTACTTTAATATACACAGAATGATAGACGAGCCTTCGATTTTTGAATAAATCTCTCTTTCAATTGAAAACCGCAGAATAAGAGAACGTACTCGTCACATGAATGGCAATTTACGTACATTCAGGACACCGATTACATCTGGATCAAATTTTAAAAATTTCCATCGCCGATCGGCAAATTTATGTGGCACGCCGCATAGCCAAAACAAAAATCTTACCGTCTGCGGTATGACGAGTTATGACATTATGTCAGATCTCTTAAATCAACATCTTCCCGTAGCATGTAGCGAAAAATTATCCTATGCCCTCCATTTTCAACTATTTACTGTTTTAGATATTCATACGCCTTACTTAGAGCCATGGTGAAACATCGACAAAATTAACAATTAAATTGGATTCAAGCATGCAGTAAAGGTAAATGCTACTTGGTATATCGTCACAAAGCAAAAACTGCCCGTTCCTATCACGATGAATTGTTTTTAGCGATTACCAGTTTTCCATTTTTGGGCGAATGTATAGCACGTGAAAAGATGTTGTTCGGCACTTCCGGCAGTGTTTTTTAGGTAATTTAATGATTTTGAAAGAATTGTCAACAAAGTTTAATTTGTGTTGTATAATTTCTGATGGAATTCGTATATATTATACACTTCCGCATGGATCGGACAGTATTAACTCACTGATTATACCGATTCGTTCTCGGCTTCGCACCTGTCAAACATCGCTAGCGTAAATTGTTGCCATCGTAAACATGTGTGGCAGTTGAGGCACTATGGTATCAAAATACATTTCTCAAACTTAATTAGTAATTAGGTAACCGTATCGTAAATGTAAATTACGTTATGTCGGTGTTATTATTTCAATTTTATACCTTTTTTGACACGAAACTTACATTTACATGACAAATGACCTATTCAATATAAAATAATGCCCCTATATTGCCCCCACGAGATACAGGTAACTACTTTTACCTGAACTGAAAACAGCATGCAATGGACGACATTTTTTAGAGGGGGTACCTGTGTATTTCTCCCTGATACTCTGATTTACAGAACAAAATAGAAATTTTAACACTGGGTTATCATTCTATGAACATTGCAGTAACTTTGTATTATTTTTTTGAAATGTTTCAAGTAACTATATGAAACATATTTGCGCACTCCCATTTCGATATTATTTACTGAATATTTTTTTCCTAAGTACAGATTTTTTTAATTTGGGGGGCTTAATTGCATTTTATATCAATATTTAACATAATGGGATAAAGCTTATGCCATGTATTGGAAGGAAACATTAAAATCTCAACATTACAATTTTCATCCAGGTAACAACCAATATGGCTGTACCTAGTCCTTAACACCCCCACTTTCAGCGTTTACTAGATTAAGGATTTATTATTTTATCAAGCATTAATTGCAGCCGCTTTTCTGTTTCGACTCGCTGCATGTGGTCCAGCCTCTTTACGGTGCAAATAGTATATTATAAACCCGCAATCGATACAAGTTTGTGTACTTAAATGCATATACAAAGAGGGCCAGGACATGCTGTAAAAAGGATTAACGCATGTTGCTGTAAGATAACGTACCCGCGTCAGCGTGTGACGATTATATCTATTCTCTCACGTCAAACCTAACGAATTACGCTTTCTTTTCTATACATCTCTGCTAAAGCATGCTAAGTTAATAGTTGCACGGCCCAACATCGGTTTAGTCTTGTCGGGCCAGACTACAATTATTAGGAACATTTAAACATGAATATGGTTCGGGCCTCCCTCGATAATCATAAAAACATTGTTTGTTAGATGAAGATCCGTTTCTTCCTAAAATGATTCTGTACTGCCATGATACTTTGAAGAATAAAAAATAACTATAAGATAAAAAAAAGAAACAACAGTATGACCAGGAACTGACGGACTGGGGACGTAACCCTGTGTCATCTACTTCCGTATCTTTCGATTTTCTCCGCTTGCTTCCATGCTGGTTTGGGGAAATAAAACGCCTGCTCTATCCCATTGCAGGGTATCGTAAGAAGCGAGTAATTAGATTTAAAGCAGTCATTATTTATAATATATTGTCATGAGAAGATTATGCGTGATATTAAAAGGGACATATGTCATGTGGCAATGAACTACGTGCGATTATGTGCGGTATAGTATACGCGTTTTCATTTTCATTGACAAAAATATGTTTTCATACATAAGTTTACCAGTTAATGCCAGACAAAGTTTTCATGAAAATATATAATAAATAATGACTGCTTTAAATCTAATGCCAGAGTGCCGTTTGTATGGCGCATCATTGCATGGCTGGGGCACATAGTGTTGGCCTGAACAATTGCATTCCTTCATTCTGTCATAATTTTCTTTTCGCCCATTTACTATTTGACGGATACAGCTATTGAACTGTTCGGCATGAAGTTCAAGATCATGTGTAGATAACCTTTATTATTTCCTTACCTAGGAAATGAACAGCCAATCAAAATGCACTTTGTAAATGGTGTTTGGTAGACGAACGAAAATGGCGGCGGATCGAAGCGAAAGAGAGAAAATCATTCAGGGCGTTATATAACAATTTGATTAGTATATTTTGTGATAATTTCTTTAACTTCAGTTGTTATTTCTTTTTTGACAAACGAAAAACTACAAATCAAACAGATAATATCTAAGTAGAACACACGCCTTGGCGCGAGACCGCTGAACTGGGCGCCGTCATTTTTGTATACGGTCGTTTGGGTTTCTCGCTACTTTACTCTGGTTTAACGACAAGTGTAGAAATAAATCGAAATTAGCTTTTCACTTTCAGAATCTGGTAAGCATCAATTTGATTGGTGAATACAAAGGTCATCTGCACATGACTTTCTACTGATCGCTGTTAGATCCTACACACGATCAACATATTGTACTTATAGTAAAATGGAATGACCAAAGTTGGATTTTTGTTTTTGTATGTTGTTGTTGATATTGTTGGGTTTTTTTTTCATTTTCACAAAAAAAGGACTTCTTTTTGGTTGTCAGTGGAGGGAGGGGGCATCCTTGTTACGCAGAATTTTTAGTTTAGTTAATGAATGAGCAAATTTTTTAATTGTGGTGGCTGTTTGTGCCATTTCGTTATTTCGTCGAATATTACTAAAACTTACGTCTCGCCCTCAAAATGACAAAATAACGAAATGGCACCAAACAATCACCTTAGTTGAGCGTGACTACAAGCAAGGAACTGTATAGTACTCGTCACCCCACACACGTAACTCTAGGAGGGTGACAATCGTTAATTCCCACCATTATCTACCACCGACCCACGCTAATACTGCAGCTTTAATCAAATCACGGAGAGTTCGGAAGGCAAACCTTACAATAACGCTAATTACAAAAATGTTGATTTTTCTATTAAGATTAGTTTATACACCCTCTGGGCATACTCGATCTTTCTGCTACTTTACCGCCAATTAATGGCCACGGAATCTACATCAACACAGCTTGGGACATCACCACAGCATGGGATACCCTGCTACGTAAATCGAGTTCAGACGGTTTCTATTGTTTTTGTTTCAGATTTGTTATTGTTATTCTGACGGAGGCATTCCCATTTGTAATTGACATTAGTGGACGAACTAGAGTATAAAAGCTTTCTGCTTACATTCTGTTATAGTTTCAAATGTATATTCACTACATTGGGTTTGTATTGTGTGTGTTAAGCATTGTTTAACATGCTATAGTTAGTCAATCAAAAAGATAATTTCAGGACATGCATCCGTGTGCTAGCGTATACCATCGCGTGTATGTGTGTATTGGATGCAGGTATGTTGGTGTATTTGCGTCCTTCCGAACGCGCGGATCTAATGCCGACTTCATAAAATGATACATTCTTGCACTAACATGTTTTAGTATTTCGTACATGTATGCCTGTCCTTTAATGATATTAGCTGTAATAGGACGTTTAAAATTATATATCTGTAATTAAAGAAACCCCAGCTATGGTATACAATATTCTTTCTTTCACTGAGGCGAACGCTTTGACAGAAACACATTTGTATAAAATAAATACTAAAACCTGAAGAGCGAATGTGACATTAAAGAACACAAAAAAAAACGAAAAAGATCTTTGAATCATGTCGGATCGGAACACTAATGGGTACGAGTATATCCACAAGACGGTCAACAAAGGTGACGTAACACAAACATATGCTGCAACTTTTAGTAATAGATACAATATG
Source organism: Mimachlamys varia (assembly GCA_947623455.1). Classification (NCBI taxonomy): domain Eukaryota; kingdom Metazoa; phylum Mollusca; class Bivalvia; order Pectinida; family Pectinidae; genus Mimachlamys; species Mimachlamys varia. The sequence continues at coordinate 11,322,933 of OX392535.1, forward strand.
TCGAAAAAATGAATTAAACTGCATCATACAGCAGATTCGTACTCCTGGAACTCTTCAGTGATGCTAGGGGCCAAAGGATAAGAACCAAAAAAATCTTAACTTATGTAGAAGCAGAAGGGTCAGGTGCGTAAAACCCATTTAATTATTAATTTAGAAGTAAAATTAAACAAGTTCTATATAATTTCAAATCGTGTATTATGAAAATGTGTATATCATGTAGCATGCCACTACTCAAGTAGAACTATCTGAACAATCAGACGAACTTAAAAATACAAAATTGTATCTTTTATACAAAGCAATAGCGAGGCCCAATATCAAATAAGGGGCTTGTGTGTGGAATACCCATTTGTAAAAAAAAGGAAAACGAACGGAAAACAAAATTCCTGCATGGGAGTTCAAAGTTATGAATACACGCTAAACATATTGATATTACAAACACTAAGACACAGGAGACTGCGGGGAGATTTGAGGCAGGTCTATAAACTAACAAATAACGGATACGCTACAGCTGTAGCAAAAGGACTTTCAGCCCTATCTCATAACAAACAAACAAGAGGGCACAGCCTTATCATCTGAACAATTAGCCTTTTAGAGAATGAATTGTGAACAAATGGAACCAGACACCGTTGGTACGCCACCAACAATCAAAACATGGGAGTTTCGACCGGACAGTCACCGAGGTTAATCCCAGTGTTTTTACAATCATAGGTGTGACGATAATGAACTCATTCACTGCCGGGACGTTAGCCAAAACGCTGACATTTACCTGGAATTGGATATATAGGCATACACGCCTACGTCAAATTATATCTTACCTATATTCCTAACAATACAACTCCAAAGGAAAGCAATACAGAAAAATAAAATAGAGAATAACAAAGAGTGAACAAAACCATTAACCGAGCTCATAATCGATAAAACTAGAGGTAAATAAGAAAAAAAGGAAATATTTACATTGAGACTCATTAAAATACAAGATTATAAGACCAGCGATTCCGAAAAATTAAGCGCCTACTGCTTCATCGAGTACACCTACCATGTAAATCTTGTGGGCATGTAAGTAAACATCTAGTCCTCAAAGTGAGTACCGAGTAATCATTTTCCAACAAGTACGCACACTAATAAGCAAATTAAAAAACGCCCCTCTCCATGTATCATACAGGGATGTAGAATATTTTTTCAATGAGCCATAGATGACGACCATAAAACTTGCTCATAGTCTTCACCAACCTGTATCTCTCCTGTGCCATAAGTTTGTTCGTCAGCAGCTGACATCTATCACAAAAATCTCGATATTCAGAGCAAGCCCTAGAATAATGAATCAACTGCGACATGTAAACACCATAGGTTGGGAAAGCAGGGATATGACTATCAAGAAAGGAAAAAATCCTCGATCGGAAAATCGAAATCGACATGTTTATTGTACAGTTAAGTGGTATGCTGCCCGTGTTGGTCATAGCTTAAGTAAAGATCGGGGTAAGAAGCTGATGTAGGAGAGTCTGCTGTGTCCTTAATCTCAAGTTCAGTAGGGTATATACGATCGACTATGTCAGCAAACTTCTTGTTGTTTATAGACAACACATCGTCGATATTCCTGAAAGTGAAATTGAAAGATTTGGCAAGGTTTTTGTTACCCGTCCTGATAAGCCCCTCGACAAATTCAGCGTCGTTTGAAAACAAAAACAAGTGAGCCAAAGGTGGTGCACAGTTAGTGCCCATTGGAATGCCAACAGTCTGTTGGAATATCTGTTCTGAAGAAGGCATGGTGTATTTTCTTGATTGAATTTGAGTGGTATTTGACGCCAACTTTATAGCGCTACCTTCTCCATGTGTGCATTCCATTAAAGCCTTTCACCTTGACATGGTAATATACAACGCCAGTGGGGTAAGCCAGTAACACGTTACACAGGTATCATATAGCTGATCTGTTTCCATACCTGAACATTTACCATCCAATATGATGGAGTACTTATGTGACATAAGCTTTGATGACTTTAACTCTTTGGTGATAATTGTGACTATGATCATTAAGATGATGTGATCATGCGTTTTCGTTTTCTGACGTTTGACGTCCAAGCTACTGACACGGACGTATGGAGACGGACGACTAGGGTCACATCCTGAAAGGAAAGAATGGGGATGATAGAATGAAAACATACTGTCAAAGTCAAACATCTTATTTCATATTGTTTCGCTGTAATGTATCATATTAGCGGTATTGTTCAACTCAATACACCAGTGTTGTAGAGAATAACATAACGAAAACAAACCCTGCGTCTGTAGACTCAATGAGATTAAGTGCAGCGACACAATTTCGAGCCTAACCAAATGATTGTTTACTCAATTTCATGCAAGACAATTGTGTTTGATATGCTAAAATCCATCCATGTTTTAATCAAAATAGGCAGTTTAATTAAAATGATTTCTAAATAAAGAATGAGAATTGTGTAACTTGACAGATACATTACGATAGATTTATATGACAACATGTACAATGTATCTTAAAATTCAATCACTAATTAGGGAACAAAAATAATAAATTATTCTAATGCATTTTCTGAAAATATAAAAAACAATACTAGCGCCATTTCAATACGGAAAGTCACATAAAGTTAGCCAGCGATTTCAAAACATGCGCTGTCAGTATAACGGGAACCAGGTGGGTGTTATTTGAAGATCAGTAAAAGGAAAACTTTATTAAATACAGGAAAGGTTTTATCGACATACACACTAACAAATCAGCACTCATTGTATAGGGAATACGACAGTTTGCCATTGCTTTTTAAAACAAAGACTTTCTTGGAAGTAAATGTCATTTGGCAAAAAAAAAATAAAATAAATTGAACTTTGCTTGATTGAAAAATGTCTATACCAATCCGAACAGTCTTTGTGTGAAACGGTCGATCAGTCAGTAAGATAGCTGGTTATCAATATTAGTAGATTTTGCTCACCTTTGTTAGCTGGTTATCAATATAAGCATATTTTGCATACCTGTGTAAGCTGGTTATCAATATTTGCAGATTTTGCACACCTTTGTAAGCTGGTTATCAATATAAGCAGATTTTGCACACCTTTGTAAGCTGGTTATCAATATTAGCATATTTTGCACATCTTTGAAAGCTGGTTATCAATATTAGCATATTTTGCACACCTTTGTAAGCTGGTTATCAATATTAGCAGATTTTGCACACCTTTTTAAGCTGGTTATCAATATTAGCAGATTTTACACATCTGTGTAAGCTGTTATCAATATTAGCAGATTTTGCACACCTTTGTAAGCTGGTTATCAATATTAGCAGATTTTGCTCACCTGTGTAAGCTGTTATCAATATTAGCAGATTTTGCACACCTTTGTCCTCCTGTACCATGGATCATGCAGGTAATCCGTATTTAGTATGATGTGATCAGATGAAATTCTCTGCCAGAAACATTCGACGTTATTGTGAACGTTCCATTCTCAACAATGTTTCGTCTATCAAAACATTTGATTTTTCAACCTTCTACAAGAAAGTCTTCGATTCCTCATTTTATGAAAAAAACGGGAACACCGTAGCGTCATTAAAACCATAATCCGAACTCAAAGTCGATTAAACAAGGGTAAAATATTGAAAAAAGGAAATATTTACATGGATACCATTGTAAACGTTCAAGAGAATAAGACCAGGTGCTTTTGAAGAGTAAGCGTCATGTACATTTTGGTCACATCAAAGTAAATACCAAGTCCTCAAAGTGAGAACCGAGTCATCATTCCCTTTCACAACAAGTAAGCACACTTATGAGCATTATCAAAGACGGCCATCACACAAAATTACAAAATGTTTTTCAAAGACACAAAGATGGCGACCACAAAACTGATCGATAGAGCTTTGGCGTCCGAGATAGCAGGATGAAAATACAAATGTATGTTTGTGAGCTATCTTGGAACATACTTTGTGGAAAAAACGAATAATACGAATAGGTGAATTCCTGGTAAACAATATATTTGTTGAGTTTGGAGAGAAAACGTTTTCCATCAGATTGTTGGCATACATGTGCTCCACTCTCAGCTGATTTTAAATTGTTTCCATATGAGAATGAAATTGTCAAGGAACTTTTCACGACAGGTATCAAAACTATTTTTGATTTCACTGTCAGGTATATTGACGACGTGTAGTCTATGAACAACAAAAAGTTTGCTGGGCTTTTATATTTGAAATCAATCACACACGAGACTCTTCTTCATTAGCTGCTTACCTCGATCTTTATTAAAAAGTATCACCAACATGGCGAGTATACTTTTAAGCTATAGGATAAACATGATGATTCGGTGTTCCGATCGTGCACTTCCCCTTTCTTGAAAGTAAAATCCCTGCTTCTGCCACGCATATTATTAACATGTCATAGTTGATTTGTTTTTCTAAAGCTTATTCTAGATATCTAGGTTTCCGTGATACATTCCCATTTACGATAACGGCATTCAAGAGATGGAGGTCGGTGAAGCTACGGGCAAGTGTTATGGTCGTCATCTTGGTTTCAGTGTTTGTAACCTCATATCATATGATGGTTAGCGTTTTTAATATGCTAATTTGTAGCCTTTTTTATGACTGAAAATGATACCACAGTTTTCACTTTGAGGACATAATATTAACTTGGATACGACCTAGCTTTATATGACGGGCGTCAAGACTCTGACTCTTTTTCAGTTGTTCTTTTCAAGGCCCTCCATGTAAATCCTTCCTTTGTTCATATTTTGTACCTAAAAAGTTCAATGATTTGGACTTTTTTTATTGCAGTGTGACTGTATTCCAATGTCAACAATAGACGCCAATATAGGAATTAAACCTACGATTCGGCGATAACGTAACTAATTTAATGTAGAACTCTATATTTGATGTATAGCAGGGGTCTTATCAAGGAAGTCAATTAGAGCTAAACCTTCACTAGGGAAAGGTCAAAGGGTTTCCCATATCAGGCTCATGCCGGTGTAAACGTCACGGTATGTGTTTAAATTGATGATGCTATCTTTTTGTCTTTTACTAGTCCATATGACCTTCCCTGGAGATTAAAACACCATCAACCAATAGTTCGGCAATATCTAGTCCTACATTCTGACATATTTTGGGATGTGTTCTAAACTTGTGTGGTTTGTTAATTCTCAAGCCTTGATATATCGTGCGTATATAATCTTGGCACATGGACAAAAAACCTCCAGGTCTAATATTTAATTTTTGTCCTTAGTTTAATTCATTTTTTCGGCATACTGTATCTATTACTAAATTTAAAAAGTGCAACATATGTGTGTATTACGTCATCTTTTTTCTGTTACTGGACCGATGAATAATTAATTCATAAGAGACGAGACTCATAGGAATTTAGAAAAGCCCTTGTATACACGGGCATTCCCGTGTGTGACCCCTTCCGGGTTATTTGAAGGTCAATGAATTATTAATTTGGACAAAACGGGAGAAATTTGGATTCAATTTCCTGACAGAGACAATATAAGGTGTTTTAACTGAGATACGGGGTATCTGTAAAGCGGTTACTCGTGTGCTGACTGTTGTTTTTGCGTATCAGTCTCTTTGCCTTGGGTTATGATTTTGTTCACGCTTTGGTATTCTCTGAGTTTTACGCGGGTAAAAACGGATGCACGGAATTTGAGACACCTAGCGGTAATCTCCGCGATTACTGTAAAAAAGGGAGACAATTTTACAATATCTTGTGCTACGTTCACATACTACTATGGGACATTTAGGTAAATACGGACAAGCGGAACACTTATTACATGGACCATGCATCAACTGCGCATATGATTAGATCAAACCCCGTTCATGGTAAACGTTTGTCGTCGTTGGCGGACAAAAACTGGAATAACACAGCAATAGTATGTCTAACCGTCGCCGTGTGTACACCTCACGGCAGGTACGGAAACGTAATGTCCGGTAACGATGTGCGACATTTAAACCACAGTTATACTTCACTTCTCTTCAAAAATACTAAAAACGTATACGTTATTCAAACAGTCAACTTTATGTTTTTACATACAATTTGTTTTAGCTACATATAGATTGTAAAGAGATTGAGGAAGTTAAGTTGCGTCGGAGTCGTCCGTAAATGTCCTCCATATTTTTTCTGGTGGGTACTGTAATTACGGGCAGTTTTCAGTATTAAATTACACTGTTTTTATCATTGGTCCTGGTACTGTTTGCTTTATTTTAAATGAGACTGTATTTCACGGAAGTCGTTGATACAAGATTCATTAGTTGCTGGACTCATTCTCCTTTTCAGATGATTGTTTCGGGCAAGTGAAGGTAAGCCTGTGTTCTGAGATACATAACATATACCAATAAATATCTTTAATTATCAAAACAATTTCACAAATACAGCGCTCATTATGAGTGGCGCTGCGAAAAAGTTAGTGACAGAGGACAGGTAGCATTTCAATACAAGCTCTGCAGTATGTTTTATTAGGGTTCTGAAAAGTTATTACCGTGTCGGTCTGTCCGTCAACACTTTCGTAAATTGATTCCTTTACATTCGGTGTTTTAGTCAAAATGACAAACCAATGGAAAAGAATTACTAAGAATAGCAACAGAAAGTTACCCTCTAACTGAAAATCTATGATAGATCTCACACACCACGTTGATGAATTGCACCAATAAGCATGTATCAGCAGCACAGGTACTTGTAACAATCAATTATCCAGGTCTGTTACATATTCAGCTCTCACCACGATCATGATTGCTGATCAGCAGTCATCATTTACTAAGTGGCTGTATTTACCTAAAAGTCTCAAATATGAAAATCAAATATGCACACGATCAGCTTACATGTACATGGACATGGAAAACACATTTTTTATTACTTTCACCTATTCTTTTCCCTGTTATATATGCATTAAGAACAGATTTGAGCAGCATGCAATCTAGATTTAATAGGAGAATTAGGTGTTGTATAAGTCAGCCATTTGAACGTAGATTGTCGTGATAGATGTCTGCTGACGAACAAATCTACGGCACAAGAATTCGAGAGATGCAGGTTGATGAAGACTATGGTAAAGTTTTATGGTCGCCATTTTGATCTTTTCGAGAAATATTTTTTTATTTACTGGATATCAAGTCCAATACGTTATTCGGAAGTAAAATAATGTTACACTACGATGTTAAAGACATCTGAATTATTGTCTGAGGTTGAGAATAAAGAAACGTATTGTTCCGTTCCCATAAAACGTGACATTAACATAGTAAATTTTGTTGAAGATTTTTTTCAGTAAGTAAATTCACTTGAATCCAGACTAAATAGCCTATCGTCAGCCATCATTATATACTCTAACTTCAATATGTTCTTCCATCCCAACCTAACAGCACTTCAGACAATCAAGTATGCATTAGATGTTTAAATCGACCGTTTCTATACAAAATAAGAAAATAAATTATCCTCGTTTTTCTTATTGTGCAGGCACTTCAGACAAACATGCCTGAATCGGATATTTGAAATAATCTCCGTGATCAAAAGAAACATTTTTGAAGTATGTCTTTTTATTTTGTCGAAGAAATTATGACATGTCGTAAAATGGGGGAGTGTCTCCGACGAAACAGAAACGTGCTGTCTGTTGTTATCTACCGTTGGTTCTCCAGGTCAAGGTCATCAACAAGTATCCGTCATCTGTCGTCTAGTAACAAATCAATATTTATCATTACCCACACTACAGACGTTAAGAAACATTGCATGACAAAGATTTGATAGAATGATGACTTGGATAAAACACATGCTAAACTATCAATCAAAAATGATGTCAAGTTGTTTTTTAACGGGGCTGTAGTTTTCCGATACGACACAATGTTCTATGACACCATACCTTGTAGAACTAAGTATTTTTCGATTCCTACTTTACTTTATGAATTGTGTCAGAACGTTTTATGAAATTTTTAAAAATAACGGGAAAAGGAATAGACTAAAGCTAGCATTATTAAACCCGAGTGATATTTTCCACGTGATATAGAAACAAATCTTGATCATTTTTTTTAACTTATTAGTGAATTCCTGCAGAATTGTTAATTTGCTTTTGTATCCTTATGGCTTTTGAATAACGAAGCGTCAGTAAAACCATAATCCGAACTCGAATTGATTAAACCAGGGGCAAGTATGAACAACGGAAAGATTCACACGGAGACCTTCGAAGCACAAGTCAAGGTCAGGGGCCGGTTGTTCAATGGTCAATTAAGTAAAACCTAAAACTTTTGAGTTTTCGATGATTAGTTAATCATGGATTAAAAATGCGTTGTTCAAAAGGTTAATTAACGACCAATAAATTAAAATAGCTAGTATGAGTGTTAGATTGGGATTCCTCCATAAAACCTCAAGTAAATTAGGGGATTCGCTGTCAATATAATATTACCAGCCGGAATGCTAAGGTGTGGACCTTCGACATGGTATTTTAGTGAGAACGCACTATAAAGTATTATATCCGTGCTATCGTAGGGAGATTACATGTGCACAAACATACTCTGCCACAAGCACACATGCACACCAGCATGCATAAAGGCACAATCTTGTATGAAGCAGCTTTTAATAGTACGTTGCATCATAAAAACCAAACATGTCTTATTTCGGCATTAGATCGTAACTCTCTATTATACTAAACTTTGTCCAAGGGAAATATCCTCGAATTTCAACTGATTTTATGCTCTGTGAAGTCTTCTTGAGAGCACACATGTTACCGACATATAGGTATAGAACCTGGTATATATTTTGTGAGATTTACTTGAGAACACAAACATTATCGACATATGTAGAACAGGGTATATGTTTAGTTAGGTCTACCTGAGAACATACCCAGGTGTCAAAAATGTTTGTGAGACATTTAATTGCCATTGTAGTATAACAAAGTAGTTCCAGGTTCATAACGCCGTATCCGTGGTGCAAGTAATGTTACAAGTTAAACTTGCCTTCATCATTGTTTTTCAAATGGGATCTTTAAATTAATAGGATTTTTCATGTTTTTTTTTTATATCATATGGTAATTTGAATACAATAATCGCACATAAACTATGAAATGAAAACATATTGCATTATGCAACGATAAAATTGATACAGATAACAAAGTCTATAGTCGCGTATCCATGGCGATAATGATTTGACCGTGTGGGGCATTTTCTGGCTTTTCCATGACACCGCTACGGCGCTGGGGTCGCCGACAACAGTGGCAACAATATCTATTCAGAACGTTCTTACATGTATCTGACAAAAGTCCAGAGATCAGTGGATTTACACAATTGTTGGAGACCGACAGTAACCCACAAACAAACCAGACGTCATACGTCATGACTAGGTCCTTTCTAAAGAAGTAAATCACCTCCAACAGGTTCCATGGCAGAGGAAATACCGCGTAACTAAAGATGATAAAAGAAACGCGCAAGTTCATTTTTCTGATCTGACCGTCTATTATCGTTGCTGATTCTCGCAAGCTCCTGACTTTGATGACGTGTAACCACATTGACGTCATTAGGACTGTTGGGTAATTGATAACCCACATGACGATCTGGAGAGTCCCGGCCACGTGTGCATTGTGAAAGCTGTCGCTAAAGGCTGTCGACAAAGCAACCCCACACATCCATAAACAGCCACAGCCGAGGGCAACTTTCCTAGCGGTGATGTGCTGTCTTACCCAAAAGGGTTTTGCTAGAACAAGATAACGTATGAACATCAGGTACGTAATGTGGAAAGCTGACACAATAAATCCAGTATTTATGATGATGTCCAATCAAATCTGAAGAAGGTCTCCTGAAATAATTTCCGGACACGAATTAGGAATTACAAAAATCTCCTTGTCATAGAATGCCCCGGGAACTGCCAGGAAAATTAAACTGAACAACAAGAAAACCAAGTCAGCCAATCCCATACTTGCAATCACGATAAATGTTAAATTTTTCAATCGTCCAGTTTTTCCAACATACGCTAATAACAGAACATTGCAAAAAATCCCAAAGAGGTACTGAGCTGTTTTGACGATGTCCGTGTACCCAAAGAGGAACACACATTTCGCTGGTTGTTTAGTTGTATCGTCATCTGTGCTGGTAAATGATGCGTTTTCTAGATGCATTTTCTAGTGTTGAAAGTTAGATATTGCAATGAAACACAAAATAAAATCTCAAATATCAAATAGTAAAACGTTCCAAATGAAACCTGTGACGTTCACTTCCAGCGCCAATGTGCCGACGCGTGTTTATGCAAGTCAACACAGCTATTAATTAGATGTCCTACATTTAGCAGTCATCCTTACATATCGATGGCTTAGAGCTAGAATGTTGGAACTGCATATTTGGTCAAAAATGACTTTTTGATGTCAGAATATTAAGTAATTATTTGCAGCTTCTGTATTAAAACCGACAGTTTATTGCAATTTGTAAAAGTTTATGACACCCAACTACTTTGTAGTAAGTGTTTGTGATACAGATGTTGTTGTACTAAATTGTAGTAAAAAGAAAATAATTATACCAAAGCGTCAACAAAACCATAATCTGAACTCAAAATCCATTAAACTAGGGGCAAAATAGGAACAAAGGAAATATTTACATGGAGACCCTCGTAAAGGTGCAAGAGAATAAGACCATGTCTTCTGGAAGAGTAAGCGTCTTCTGATTCATCGAATACACACGCCATGTAAATCTTGGTCACAGCCAAGTAAGTATCAATCCTCAAAATAAGCACCGAGTTCTCATTGTCAATCACAACAAGTAAGCATACTAAAAGGCAAACTCAAAAACGTCCATCATCATATCATACAAACTTCAGATACAGAATATTTCTACATGCGATCAAGATGGCGACCATAAAACTTGCCCATAGTCTTCATCAACCTGCATGATAAGTGCATTTTACCCAGTGCTAGACTGTCGTTAGTGCAGTTGATACATTATAGCTGTGATACATTTTTGTAATTTCCCTTCAGATCACTTATGACCTTCAGTTATTTGTCCTTCCATGAGTTTACTCAGTGACTTGATACTTGCTAGATATGTGGAATAATTAAACGTGTGTGTGTTTTTTGCTGTTTTTATCAACGGTACACCCCTTACAAATAACCATTGTGATCAATTATAATTCCGGCTCGTTTTAACTATTTTATTTATTTTCTAAATCGTTAACATCTTTTTCTCGGGAAAGCCATGCACATAATTAAATAGTTCGGCATAGTAAATAGTGGTTTTTGTCTAGACGATAAAGAAATGGCAACACGTGTGAAAAAGTTCAAAGTCATAGATCCTTGGATGTGATGCATGTATCTCACCAGAAACAAAACTATTTAACAAGAATACGCCAGCAAACGATCAAAATCAGCACCAACACCCGACCTTACACCTCGTAAGAAAGCAACATGAATAAGTTCAGTCAAAAAGAGAACATGAAAAAGAATGACCAACACAGAACAAGAGGCCCAGCGGGACTTATCGCTCACCTGGAAACATTGTTATCTAGGCAATCATGGTAAGATAGTTTCCAAAAAGATTCCATGGACAGGGAGTATATCTATAAAAATTAAAGTTTTCAAGTTAAACTGAGAAACAAGGGGCCTAGGGCTAAGGCCAGATCCTGACATTAATGCTTATATCATGACGGTGTCGTCTCTTAAGCCCAGCGATTGTATAGTTGTGGGGTGGGGATTACAATCATTTAAAAGTTATGACACAGAAGTTAAGTCTGAAACGGCGTGACATACCATGCATCCTCGATATCCAGGGGTTACGATCACCTATGTAATCTACACCCCTGGAATATATCGTGGCAAAATTGAAAGCTCCCGGGTCTGCCACCTAGCGTTCGGTGTGCGTTGTTTACCTTTGAATCACGTAATCACCGACCAATCAAAATGCGTACAACAAAACGGCTTCTGCAATGAATGTAAACAAGGAAGAACATCTCATTCGGTTGATCTGTGAAAAATTCATGCTTGATCAAATTAGACAGCATCAGGAAACGGCGATCCACGCACTGAGTCCTTACCGTAAATGTGTCGTTGAAGATTGTTCTTCTCTGTTTTACTGGTAAAGATCCATGACACAGTCGACACTGTGCCATGTTTGTTTACATTTTTTCCTGTCCCATGAGAAGAGTGCGTGATTAAATGTAAGGTGCGCTCTTATTGGACGCAGCCAGACCTAGCTGCATCCAATGAAAATTCTCGTCGCGGGATTTACGAAATGTGGTCTATATATGCCAAGGGTGAAGATGAGTGTGCGGATCGTAACCCTTGGCTAGCGAAGATGCATACCATGAGACCAATCATAATATCACGACTGTGTTGAATCTTTATACCAATTTATTGTATATATATAGAGTTGGGGTAGATATCAACTGTATAAAAGTTATGACTCAGGAGTCTGCAAGGGCGCGTTGGACCCTGGAGTAAAATCAAAAATCATGATTGTGATTGTCTCTTAATGTCTAGTGATTGTATATATAGTTTTGGGGTGGGATCTAAACCGTTTGAAGGTTACGACTCAAGAGTTAAGTCTGCAAGGACGTGGCTCACCCCGGGATCAGTCATAATATTAGGATTGTGCCAAGCAATGGTTTACATTGTTAAAGGGTGGGGATCATATTTAAATTCAAGTTAAACAAGTATCGATTTAAAAGGCTTTACCCATATTTCCCCTACTGGACCCCGCCCCTCTGGCCACAGGGAGTCAGAGTCACCATTTATGCAAGGTTCCCCTTCCCCTAAGAATGCTTCTGACCAATTTTGGATAATATTAATGCAGTACTTAACGACTAGTAGCGATTTAAAAGGATTTTCCTCTATTTCCCCTATTAGGCCCCATCCCTCTGGCCCGTAAGGGGTCAGGGTCACCATTTACGCAAAATATATTCCCCTTTCCCAAAGGATGTTTCTAACCAAATGGGGTTAAAATTCATTCAGTACTAAATGACAAGTAGCAATTTGAAAGGCCAAACCTCTTATTTCCCTATTGGGCCCCGGCCCTCCGGCCCCTTAGGGGTCAGAGTCACCATTTATGCAAAATGTGTTTCCCTTCCCACAAGGATGTTTCTGTCCAATTTTGGTCAAACTCCATTTAAAACTTTATGACTAGTAGCGATTTAAATGAATTACCCATTTCCCACATTGGGCTGCGCCCTTCCGGTCTCTTTGGGGGTCACAGTCACCATTTATGCAAAATCTGTTCTCCTACTCCCAAGAATGTTTCTGACTTCATTTTGTTAAATTACATTCATAATTTTATAACTAGTAGCGATTTAAAGGATTTACCTCTATTTCCCCTATTGGGCCCACACTCTCTGTTCCCTTGGGGGTTAGAGTCACCATTTATGCAAAATCTGTTCCCCTTACCCAAATGATGTTTCTGACCAAATTTTGTCAAAATCCAAGCAGGACTTTTTGTCAAGTAGCGATTTGAAGCAAATGTTGACGGACGGACGATGGACGCCGCGGTATGGCATAAGCTCACCGGACCTTCGGTCCAAGTGAGCTAAAAACGGAAGACAAATATTAGAAAACTACTCTGATTATCTGGCAAGGGGTGCACCAACCAGCTCATATAGAAACAACTGAATTGTTCCAGATTCCTATTCATGTGCATTTTAAACATTTGCTAAATTCTGCAGACTTCATTCTTATGAATGTCGAAAGGATTTTCTGTGAGTCTCCATAAAGCAAAGTCCATTCGTTTGTTATAACATATAACATCAGAAGAAGCGCAATACATACGCAAATCCACAACTTCAGTCAATGTGTGTCTTGGACCTCATTTTAACAGATATCGGGTATTAAGTGATGGTTTAAACGGACGCAATATACGCCTGCCTGACTCTGTGTACAATAATTATATTGATTTGTTAGTCAGTGTCATGTTTATGTGATAAAAACCTAACATTGATGTTTTTCATACAAAAGCGATTGTTTTCAGTATGATGTTCACATTAAAATCTTAGTTACTGATGACTAAAAAATATAATCAGGGCATTGAGTCCACATAGTGAGTTTATATTTGTGGTTAAAGGGACGAACTGGATAAATATCAATGTTAAAAATCTTATTAAACGCAACATTTCCTTCAAATATACATATATATGTACATATGTAGCATCAAACTTACACTTTCACTTAATTGCACAAATTGAAAGGTTTAGCGAACTCTGCTTATAATTACTTTTAAATAACGTCAAATAATTATTCGACCCGTTGTAACTCATACATTATCTTTTCTTAAACAATACCCATTCTCACCCTGCGCAAATGCGTGATCCAATATTAAGACAGTAACACAATGTTCAATCTCCTAGTTAATGATGACGTAACACACACTGTACACACATGCTGCACCTTTTAAATTTAGTAACAGATACAGTATGCCGAAAAAAATGAATTACTCTAAACTGGTCAGTGATGCTAGGGGCCAAAGGGTGGGAGTTGAAATTTTCTTAATATTGTAAGATGACGTAATACACAAATATATGCGGCACCTTTTGAATTTAATAATAGATACAGTAAGCCGAAAAAATGAATTAAACTGTATCATACATCTGTTTCGTCCTCCTAGGACTCTTCAGTGATGCTAGGGGCCGAAAGATAGTAATCCGAAATTTCAGAAGCAGAAGGGTCAGGTGCATAAAACCCCTTTAAGTTATGAATTTTGAAGTAAAATTAAACTAGTTCTGCAAAATGTGAAATCGTGTACAATGAAAATGTGTATATTATGTACCGTACCACTACTCAAATGAGATACAATGTGGCTATGGAGTCTCCAGCAAACATAGGGGACAAAACAATCCACCAGCAGAGTCTAACACCCCATTTCATTAAAGATGACGTAACATATACACATCACATGCAATGTACTATGTAAATGAATTGTCCACATATAAAAAAACTGACATGAGGCCAATATTACGATGAACGAAGATGGAGTCCCAGGTGAACAAACTGAAGAAAAAATAGGATTACTATCATGAATTGGATCCATATTGTTATTGAAAGAACCCACAAGAATATTCTTAACAAAAAGTAGGATCCTAAACATTCTGTGACTCAACCATAGATTACCAGAGAAACCTGTACCAAGTTAAGTACAAATTGTTTCCATAAACTGAATCAATATCATCATAAATAGACCCTGTAAGAACAGTCATGGCAAAATTTAAGATCATAATACACTTTTTGATCAAACTGAACACCGCTGAAGAAACGCGCACATAAACTTTAACCTGAAAAGTCCCAAATTATTTCAAGTTCACTTCCAGGTATATCGACGATTTGCTGTCTATAAACAACAAAAAGTTTGCTGACCTAGCCGATCGTATATACCCTAATGAACTTGAAATTAAAGATACAAAAGACTCTCCTACATCAGCTTCTTACCTCGATATTTACTTCAACTATGACCAACAAGGGCAGCTTACTAGTACTAAGCTGTATGATACACGTGACGATGTCGACTTTCCGATCGCTAACTTTCTTTTTCTTTATAGGAACATTCCTCCTTCTCCATCCTATGGTGTTTTCATGTCGCAGTTGATTCGTTATTCCAAGGCTTGCTCTGAATATCGAGATTTTCGTGATAGCTGTCTGCTGCTGACGGACAAACTTACGGCACAGGGATTCGAGAGATGCAGGTTAATGAAGGCTATGGGCAAGTTTTAAGGTCGCTATCTTAATCTCCTCGAGAAATATTCTGTGTCTTTGTGTGAAATGAAGATGGACGTTTTTGAATTTGCTTATAAGTTTGTTTACTTGTTGTGATTGACAGTGATGAATCGATTCTCATTTTGAGGATTGATGTTTACATTGATGTGACCAAGATTTACATGGCGGGTGTCTTTGGGAATGAAGCAGAAGACGGTAACTCTTCCTGAACATCTGGTCTTATTCTCTTGTGCTTTTACGAAAGTCCCTACGTATATATTTCCTTTGTTCCTATTTTGCCTCTTTTTAATCGATTTTGAGTTTGGATTATGATTTTGTTGGCGCTTTGGTATTCTCGTATTTTTTTGTACATAGTCTTGTCAAGCAAATGTTGACGGACGGACGGACGAGACAAGACCGACGAACGAACGCCAACGGAATTGCATCATTCGACGGGCGTATAAAAAAGCGCCTTCTCTATAATTAATGTATCTCATTGTCAGAGGTTGTATTACATGTTTCTTTGTTTTCTGATTCCTGTCCTGGACAGGACAGGAATAAAATCATGACATCGGCGCTTTTAATGCTAGGACAGGCCACAAAAACAAGCTGCTATTGAGTCAATATTGACCAAAAGTGTTTAGAGTCTGGTCATACTAAAATGGCGAGAGCGCAAAATAAAACGTCATAACTATGGACATGTATCTCTCTACCTATACTCTTGCTATTCCACTCATATATAGTGACATCTAATTTTGACCTTTAAAAATATATATAACAACATACTTTCAAGTATGACATACTCAAGAGGATTATGATACGGACGAAGAATGTAAGTAACTGGTGGATTATAATAATTACACATAAATTATGATATCCACACGAATTTATGATCCTGATTATTGTGCTTTTTATTATATTGCATTATATAACGATAAAATTGATATAGACAATAACGTCTAAAGTCGCGTGTCCATGGCGAAATTAATTTGACCTTGTGGGACATTTTCTGGCGTTTCCATGACAGCGCTACGACGCTTGAACCGCAGACAACAATAGCTACAGCATCTATTCAGAACGTTCTTACATTTATCCGACAGAAGTCCAAAGATCAGTGGATTTACACAATTGTTGGAGACCAGCAGTAACCCACAAATAAACCAGACGTCGTACGTCATGACTAGATCCTTTCTAAAGAAGTAAATCACCTCCAACAGGTTCCATGGCAGAGGAAATACCGCGTAACTAAAGATGATAAAAGAAACGCGCAAGTTCATTTTTCTGATCTGACCGTCTATTATCGTTGCTGATTCTCGCAAGCTCCTGACTTTGATGACGTGTAACCACATTGACGTCATTAGGACTGTTGGGTAATTGATAACCCACATGACGATCTGGAGAGTCCCGGCCACGTGTGCATTGTGAAAGCTGTCGCTAGAGGCTGTCGACAAAGCAATCCCACACATCCATAAACAGCCACAGCCGAGGGCAACTTTCCTAGCGGTGATGTGCTGTCTTACCCAAAAGGGTTTTGCTAGAACAAGATAACGTATGAACATCAGGTACGTAATGTGGAAAGCTGACACAATAAATCCAGTATTTATAATAATGTCCAATAAAATCTGAAGAAGGTCTCCTGAAATAATTTCCGGGCACGAATTAGGAATGACCAAAGTCTCCTTGTCATAGAATCCCCCAGGAACTGCCAGGAAAATTAAACTGAACAACAAGAAAACCAAGTCGGCCAATCCCATACTTGCAATCACGATAAATGTTAAATTTTTCAATCGTCCAGTTTTTCCAACATACGCTAATAACAGAACATTGCAAAAAATCCCAAAGAGGTACTGAGCTGTTTTGATGATATCCGTGTACCAAAAGAGGAACACACATTTCGCTGGTTGTTGGCCATGAGTTGTATTGTCATCTGTGCTTGTGTGTGATGCGTTTTCCATTTGTGATATATTCACTTTTGTGGAAATATTTTTTGTAAATATCCTAATGCTAAATAAAGTCAAATTCCAATGTCAAATATCGAGTAGTAAAACGTTTCCAAATGAAACCTGCAACGTCCACATCCAAAGCAAAAGTGCCGACGTGTGTTTGTGTAAGTCAATACCGCTATTTCATTAGATGTCTTACATGTAACAGCCATCATAATTCCACGCTGTCTCTGGGGGTGGATGGTGCGCCGCCACCTTTGATCAGTCACTTGTCGGTATATCCAACTGTTGATTTTAATATTGCGTGCTCATCTGGGGCTTGTTTGGAACCGCACGTCAACAAAGCTTTTAAAAATACTGATTTATGAAATAACATTTTAGCAATCTATAAGTGAAAAGCATAAAGATGTCGATGTCTTTCTACTCGAAAAGTAAAATTAACCCAAAGTAAGTGCAGCGTATTCCGAATGAACTAATGAAAGATTGATAAGATCTAGATGTTTCAGCGTCATATTAAAATGTAATGATGATGGTGATTGTATATAATGTGTATAAGCTACCTAACAGTACCACCATGCCCAAGGCCCTCAGCACAGCATATTCCATTTGCTACATTAAACTGATAGCGAGTTTACCCGTTGCTACGGCTACGGCTACTCTAAATGGTGAAAGTTTCAAAGTGAACGAACAACTTCGAGTTTCTTTGGCTTTGGCCTAGGAAGACAAATAAACGGCTTTAGTTTGGCTCAGCCTAGGGATACAAGTCGATCAATGCCTTCGGCGGTCGGGAGATTCGGTGGATAGCACACTTGCCTCTCACCAAGACGGCCAGGGTTCGATTCCCTGAAAAGGTATGGGGTCACCTACCCGACAATGTAGGTTTTTTCCGGGTACTACGGTTTCCATACACAATAAGATCCCATGCGCGCTAACATCCGGGCCAACAAGAGTGATTAATATAAGATGGACACCTTTTTTCATAATTGTTGCAAAATCAATGCTCTCTGTCATTGGTCGAAAGGAAACCCAAACCCAAATTAACGATTTTATATAATGAAGAAGACATAAATATATGCTGCAAAAGGTGCAGCTCTAGTCTCTTTGAAAGAAGATACAAAACCGTTAATCCGTAATTCTACAGGATTCTCACAAATCAGGTTCACCATTCAGATCAACTCCGTTTGAAAACGTTTTCAAAACCTCAGGGAATTATTATGTTCGAGCCACATTGCATTATTTTTCTGAATTACAAACGAAACAAGATGTAGCTCAAATGTATTCTTATTCCTCCGACCTCCATGCAAATGTTTTCGAGACGTTGTTACCATCCAAAGGGATGCAGCAGACTGTCTTGCTTCCTGTTTTATCCCGTATTTGCTTAAAGGACAATGAATATTTGTAAAAACAATTATGTTTGCACGTAAACAGAAGTCATGCCGGATGGTACGATTTTTCGATCGTGCGATTGATGATTCGAAAGCATTCTACGCGTGCCCGCGAATCCTTTATCTTGTTGCAGGCCCAATGTGACTGGGGCCTCAGTTCACATTGGAAGTTTTTTAGTATGCTCATAAATGTGTTTACTTGTTGTGATTGAGAATTATGCTTCGGCACTCACTTTGAGGACGTTTATGTTTATTTGGATGTGACCAAGCTTTACATGGCGGGTGTCGTCGATGAAGCAGATGACAATTACTCTTCCGTGCTCTTGTACCTTTACAAGAGTCTCCATGTTTATCTTTCTCTTGTTCACATTTTGACCCTAGTTTAATCAATTTTGAGTTCGGATTATGGTTCGGTATTTTCTGATTTTTTTTCTTCTAATGAACTAGCAAAACTTATGTTATTTAACAATATATCTCTCCATCGAATAGCAGCAGTCGATCGTTCGATGGGTGCTCGATCAGATCTTTGAAGCTGTTTTCTTCGCACAATTATAAGACACAAAGCTTTATTGTTGTAGTGGAAAGCAACTTGACCCTAAAGTCATTCCAAATATCGTCCTCCTCCCATCATCAGTTCCTACTACCAGTCGGGAATGGTCACGCTACTAATGGTGGGTTCCAACGACAAACGGCACGACCAACCTCAAAATGGCAGGACCACAGGACCAATATGAAAGTGACAGGACAACAGAACTAATCTCAATGTTACAGGACCACACAACCAATGTCAAGGACAACAGGATCAATCTCAACGTGACAGGACCATACAACCAATATCAACGTGACAGGACCATACAACCAATATCAACGTGGCAAGACCATACAACCAATATCAACGTGGCAGGACCACACAACCAATATCGACGTGGCAGGACCACACAACCAATATCAACGTGGCAGGACCACACAACCAACCTCAAGGTGGCATGACCACACGACCAAGCTCAACGTGGCAGGACCACAAGACCAATCTCAAGATGACAGGACAACAGGACTAATCTCAATGTTGCAGGTCCAAAGACCAATCTCAAGGCGGAAGGACCACAAGACCAATCTCAACATGGAAGGACAAGAGGACCCATCTCAATGTGGCAGGTCCACAGACCAATCTCAACATAGCAGGTCCACAGACCAATCTCAACATAGCAGGTCCACAGACCAATCTCAACATAGCAGGTCAACAGACCAATCTCAACATAGCTGGTCCACAGACCAATCTCAACATGGCAGGTCAACAGACCAATCTCAACATGGCAGGTCCACAGACCAATCTCAACATGGCAGGTCCACAGACCAATCTCAACATGGCAGGTCCACAGACCAATCTCAACGTGAAAGGACAACAAGACCAGTCTAAAGGTGGCAGGACAACAGGACCCATCTCAGTATGCCAGGTCCACAGACCAATATCAAGGTGACAGAACCACACGACCAATCTCAAGGTTCACAGGGTCATAAAAATACGCATACCAAATTTGATTGAAATTCTGCAATATTTAAGTTCTGACACATTAGTTGCTTCTCAAGATTTTCAGACATTAGACCCCTGTTAACTTGAAACTTGGTCAAAGTCATTCATTTGAACACACTTGGCAGCCCTTCACCTAAACATGGTACATATCCAATATAGGTATCCTGGTTTTTTTTCTGTTGGAAATTTTTCAGACATTTGACATATAATTTTATGAAATTGAAATTGGTCAATATTATAGTTTTACCGATTTGACCCCTGTGACCTTGAATTCGGGTCAGGGTAATTTATTTGAACAAACTTGATAGTACTTCCTCCCATCCTGGCCTGTCAGTTATATTTAGTTGTTGGAATTGGAATTTTTTGGTTTTGACCTCTGTGACCTTGATACATTGTAGTAGGTCCAGATCAGTTATTGAACAATCTTGGTATCCCTTCATCTCAGCATATTACAGGCCCAATATCGGTAACCAAAGCCTCTTAGTCATTGAGAAACAACATAAAACGTTTAACATATATAACCCATCCGACCTTAAAAGTGAGTCTAGGTCATTCATTTGAACAACTTTGGTAGCCCCTTCATCCTACCATGCTGCTGGTCTAATTTCATTACTCTAGGCCTCTTGGTAGTTCAGGTAGTTGAGAAAGAGTCGAAAACGTAGGTTGTTCGTCTAAGGTGACCTAATTAAACTGAATCTCTACAATACAGATAACAGCAAATCTTCACGGAAAAGATCACGACACTATGTTTTTTTTAATATAAAACTAATATAGCCATCATCTTCACAATTCATTTTGAATTTAATCTCAAACTTTTAAAGACTAGTTCTACTTAACTTAGAAAAATATTTTCCGACGAAATTTCGCTGGTAAGGAGCTGATTTGAAACCCAATACGTCTATCATGGTTGCTCTCTTCTGCCTTCTATTTAGAACTACAAAGCAACTCATTGCAAAACCCTTGTTATTTGAGAGCTATTAATGTATCCAACATGGCCTCCTATTCAACTGAAGCTGAAACTTGAAATGACTATTGATGTGTTCTGTTTAATTCCAGATTCTTAAAAGCTGAACTCGAAATAAAGGACACAACAGACTCTTCTACATCAGCTGCTTACCTCGATCTCTACTTAAACTACGACCAACATGGACAGCTTAATACTAAGCTATACGATAAACGTACTGATTTCAATTTTCCGATCGTGAACTTTCCATTTCTTGATAGTAACATCCCTGCTTCTCCAACCTATGGCATTTACATGTCGCAGTTGATTCGATATTCAAGGCTTGCTCTAAATATCGGGATTTTCGTGATCGATGTCCACTGCTGACAAACAAACTAACAACACAAGGATTCGATAGATGCAGGTTGATCAGAACTATGGGAAAGTTTTATGGTCGCGATCTTTGTCTCATTGAGAAACATTCTGTATCTTTAAGTGATATGAAGATGGATGTTTCTAAGTATGCTCATTAGTGTGTTTACTTGTTGTGATTGACAATGATACTCAGTTCTCATTTTGAGAACTTGATGTTTACATGGATGTGACAAAGATTTACATGGCGGGTGTAATCGATGATGCAGAAGACGCTTACTCTTCCGGAACACTTGGCCTTATTATCTTATACTTTTACAAGTCTCCACGTAAATATTCCTTTGTTCATATTTTGCCCCTGGTTTAATCGATTTGAGTTTGGATTATGATTTTGTTAACGCTTCGGTATTCTCTTACTATTTTTGTATCCAAATAACTTAGCTCCTAATGAAATGGTTTGTTAATCTTCAAAAACTTGCTTCTGACCATTGGTTTTTCAAGCCAATTAAACATGGTTGCCACATCTTCTACTAGAGAAATGCCGATACCTGGTGAAAATGCTGAGGGCATGGTTGTAATTAAATACCAGCTAAGGTAGACTGACACACATATTTTTGCAAATTATTGCTTCTCATCATGTTTGTTTCTCTTTTTTCCCACTAATTAATGATTTTAGAATTGTATGACATCAGCCACATAGCTTCACTATCCACCCAATTCATGTTTGCCACTTAAACAACTTAGTACATGTATTGGGTTGTTAAAAACAAATTCAAAAAGTAAAACACCTTCATGTACCAATTTCACCTGTTAAAAGTGCAAGTTTTACATTTAAGAGTTATAGAACAGCAGAAAGAAAGTGGGTCATGTTACCAATATGTATGTAGACAAAGGATGGTCTCAATCCAATACGTCTGCCCACAAATAACACACCATTGTATCTCACTCATGTTCTGGGGATATTAGTTTAAAGGAAGGAACATATGACTGTAATAAGAAAGAATGGATGCATCAACATGTATACGACTGCGATAGGTGCATAGGAGTTCGGGGTTTTGTTTACCAAGCAGTTTTTAATAAACTTGATACCATATATGGTCAATGTCTCAATATAAAATAAACAGTCAAGCTACTTGTGATAATATTTTGGTTGTCTGAACCAGAACAAAGATGCCAAAATGTGAAGGTAAATAAATATTACTGTTATCAATATCAGTGTGTTTGGAACATTAATTATGCAAAAATTACAATTATGCCTTGTAGGTATGAAAATTCTACTTTCAATTTGAATATGTGACCTATTGTTCCCAAAGTAATTTATAGATCTGTATATCAGGTATATGTGACCTATTGTTCCCACAGTAATTTATAGATCTGTATATCTGGTATATGTGACCTATTGTTGCCATAGTAATTTATAGATCTGTATATATCTGGTGTATGTAACCTATTGTTGCCACAGGTAATATATAGATCTGTATATGTGACCTATTGTTGCCACAGGTAATATATAGATCTGTATATGTGACCTATTGTTGCCACAGTATTTTATAGATATGTATATCTGATATATGTGACCTATTGTTGCCACAGGTAATATATAGATCTGTATATGTGACCTATTGTTGCCACAGTATTTTATAGATATGTATATCTGATATATGTGACCTATTGTTGCCACAGGTAATATATAGATCTGTATATGTGACCTATTGTTGCCACAGTATTTTATAGATATGTATATCTGATATATGTGACCTATTGTTGCCACAGTAATTTATAGATCTGTATATCTGGTATATGTGACCTATTGTTCCCACAGTAATTTATAGATTTGTATATCTGGTATATGCGACCTATTGTTCCCACAGTAATTTATAGGTCTGTATATCTGGTGTTCCCAGTAATTTATATATCTGTATATCTGGTATATGTGACCTATTGTTGCCACAGTAATTTATAGATCTGTATATATCTGGTATATGTGAACTATTGTTGCCACAGTAATTTATAGATCTGTATATATCTGGTATATGTGAACTATTGTTCCTACAGTAATTTATAGATCTGTATATCTGGTATATGTGAACTATTGTTCCCACAGTAATTTATAGATCTGTATATCTGGTATATGTGAACTATTGTTCCCACAGTAATTTATAGATCTGTATATCTGGTATATGTGAACTATTGTTGCCACAGTAATTTATAGATCTGTATATATCTGGTATATGTGAACTATTGTTCCTACAGTAATTTATAGATCTGTATATCTGGTATATGTGAACTATTGTTCCCACAGTAATTTATAGATCTGTATATCTGGTATATGTGACCTATTGTTGCCACAGTAATTTATAGATCTGTATATATCTGGTATATGTGAACTATTGTTGCCACAGTAATTTATAGATCTGTATATATCTGGTATATGTGAACTATTGTTCCTACAGTAATTTATAGATCTGTATATCTGGTATATGTGAACTATTGTTCCCACAGTAATTTATAGATCTGTATATCTGGTATATGTGAACTATTGTTCCTACAGTAATTTATAGATCTGTATATATCTGGTATATGTGAACTATTGTTCCCACAGTAATTTATAGATCTGTATATCTGGTATATGTGAACTATTGTTCCCACAGTAATTTATAGATCTGTATATCTGGTATATGTGAACTATTGTTCCTACAGTAATTTATAGATCTGTATATCTGGTATATGTGACCTATTGTTGACACAGTAATTTATAGATCTGTATATCTGGTATATGTGAACTATTGTTCCCACAGTAATTTATAGATCTGTATATCTGGTATGTGTGACCTATTGTTCCCACAGTAATTTATAGATCTGTATATCTGGTATATGCCTTTTTCCACAAATACACAAAGATCGTGTAATGTCACAATGACTCAACTTTAATGAACAAAGGAAAATAATAAAATTGTATATAATTCATTTTTCAATAAATTGCAAAAAAATAAACAAAGCTTCATAACTTCATAATATATAATAAAATACAAAGCAACAAAAATTAACTATATATAATATACAAACCATGTCAGGCTTTATTTTATACTGTTCATTTCAAAACCCTGGCCTACATTAACTTGATGGCATTTATTATCAGCTTATAATTCTAAAATAAATTCAATGATACAGTGTACATGTAATATGTGATTATTTGGAAGAAAAAAAAAAATCATAAATGAAAAGAGGTTCTGTAAATTCCAAGCTTGATCATTCAATGAGCGATAAATCCAATTCATATACAATGTAATGACCAGGGATGGTTTTCAATCCCTGGCAATAGTTTTGTATGTTTATACGAATTAGGTTATACATAGATTACATGTTTCGGCTAGCTAAGCCAGACTTCATCAAATGTTCATATTATCAAATACAAACAGATTTAGGCCTTACTTCCTGATAAACTTGATGAAGCTGTGAAAATTCCAATTACTATATCAAAGTCCTTCTTTATGAATGGTTCATCAATGTTCGAAAAATAGGTGTTAACATATTTTTGGAGGACACATGAAAATATTTTCATGCCAATGAAAAAATTACGGAATAGATGTTTCAAAACACTTAAAACAATGGTTACATTTACTGGAACACAGCATCTGTAATAATTTGGGGTCTAATTTCTAAGGAAATAAAGTAGAATTGTTTAATTTCGACTCTTTCTCAAAAGCTTTACAGTATGAACTTGCTACTGTTGATATTTTTTATAGTAAAGTTTGTTGCATCAGGTTTTTCACAGCTGCTTTGTTTTATAAACAAAATTTTAATCAAAATTTAACAAATAATCAGAAAACTATCACTTTTAACAGTGTCAGCACTTAAAGGAAGACAGTGAGTTTTCTTGTGAAATAAACAAAAAGTGTACGCTTCTCTAAGACAAAATCTTCTAAGATGATTATGTCTGAATTAGTTCATTTTTCTATTTCATAACAAAGAAGTAAAATTAATTGTTATTTCAAACAAACATGAACATAAGACACACACATGTGATTCCAGCAATAGAAGTAATCGATACAGCATACCAAAATGTATAGTACTCTGCAACTTACAGCTGTTTTGTCCTTCTAAGACTGCTTAGAAATGTTAGGGGCCCTTATTTATATGATCTTCATCAAACTGAGGAGTAGCGTTTCAAATCAAATGAAGAACGCGATGACAGCGTATAATCATTAACTATGCCAATACTCACACAAAATACTTGTGGTCATTACCACAAACAAACTGGTAACTGATTAAAACCTTATAAAACAAAACTTTATATTAGCATTAAAATAAAAAGAATAAACTAAACTATGAACAGTACAAAACAGGTTATATGAGAGAAGATCATGATCAGTTGTCTCTCCTTTACTCTGGAGCGGTATAACAGACTATTCTACACTCCAGTACAGATCACTGTCCCCTACCATACACAGGACCTGTTAGTACAGTACACTGTCCCCTACCAGACACGGGACCTGCTAGTACATGTACAGTACACTGTTCCCTACCAGACACGGGACCTGCTAGTACAGTACACTGTTCCCTACCAGACACGGGACCTGCTAGTACAGTACGCTGTTCCCTACCATACACGGGACCTGCTAGTACAGTACACTGTTCCCTACCAGACACGGGACCTGCTAGTACAGTACACTGTTCCCTACCAGACACGGGACCCGCTAGTACAGTACACTGTTCCCTACCAGACACGGGACCCGCTAGTACAGTACACTGTTCCCTACCAGACACGGGACCCGCTAGTACAGTACACTGTTCCCTACCAGACACGGGACCCGCTAGTACAGTACACTGTTCCCTACCAGACACGGGACCCGCTAGTACAGTACACTGTTCCCTACCAGACACGGGACCCGCTAGTACAGTACACTGTTCCCTACCAGACACGGGACCCGCTAGTACTGTACACTGTTCCCTACCAGACACGGGACCCGCTAGTGCAGTACACTGTTCCCTACCAGACACGGGACCCGCTAGTACAGTACACTGTTCCCTACCAGACACAGAACCCGCTAGTACAGTACACTGTTCCCTACCAGACACAGAACCTGTTAGTACAGTACACTGTTCCCTACCAGACACAGAAACTGCTAGTACAGTACACTGTTCCCTACCAGACACAGGACCTGCTAGTACAGTACACTGTTCCCTACCAGACACAGGACCTGTTAGTACAGTACACTGTTCCCTACCAGACACAGGACCTGCTAGTACAGTACACTGTTCCCTACCAGACACAGGACCTGCTAGTACAGTACACTGTTCCCTACCAGACACAGGACCTGCTAGTACAGTACACTGTTCCCTACCAGACACAGGACCTGTTAGTACAGTACACTGTTCCCTACCAGACACAGTACCTGCTAGTACAGTACACTGTTCCCTACCAGAGACAGGACCTGCTAGTACGGTACACTGTTCCATACCAGACACAGGACCTGTTAGTACAGTACACTGTTCCCTACCAGACACAGTACCTGTTAGTACGGTACACTGTTCCCTACCAGACACAGGACCTGCTAGTACGGTACACTGTTCCATACCAGACACAGGACCTGCTAGTACAGTACACTGTTCTCTACCAGACACAGGACCTGCTAGTACAGTACACTGTTCCCTACCAGACACAGGACCTGCTAGTAAGGTTGCCCAACTGGACAAAAACATGTATCTATAACAATTCTCGTTGTTCTTAATTGACTTACACTCATACTACCTAGATTTGTACCATTTTTTCACTCCTATATTACAAGTTGTTCTCTATATAATATATAACATGTAAACTTACTTACAGAATGTTTTCCATTAAGTTCCAGTGATGTCCCTTGATTATGTACACCTCCATGCAGTCCACTTTTTCTCTAGAAAAAACTTTTTTACTGGAAACTTTTTAATTATAACTTTCAGCATAGATTTATTTTACCCCAAAAAATTTCAATCATTTAACTTACTTGGAAAATTGAATCTATGAAAGGAACAATATATGTATATTTCTGTTGTTGAATCTGATTTAATTCATTTTCTATTTGACATCATTATAATTAATATTTAAAATGATTTAATGTAATGAGTATGTGAATTTTTGATATGACAGAATCCACTTCTGTTCACTGAAAATCCAATTCGTTTTCATAAAATAAAACATTTTCCCTTAACATTATCATCCCTTAATCTCAGGAACTGTCAATACCCTCTGCATGAAAAATTTCATCAACTTGTATTGTGATTTACTTATTCCCTAAAGAAAAGGCACAAAGAGCTTGGCCACTGATTCTCAGGAAACATTCTTGTTGACTGACCTGTCACTGATTCTCAGGAAACGTTCTTGGTGACTGATCTGTCACTGATTCTCAGGAAACGTTCTTGGTGACTGATCTGTCACTGATTCTCAGTAAACATTCTTGTTGACTGATCTGTCACTGATTCTCAGGAAACGTTCTTGTTGACTGATCTGTCACTGATTCTCAGGAAACGTTCTTGTTGACTGACCTGTCACTGATTCTCAGGAAACGTTCTTGTTGTCCGATCTATCACTGATTCTCAGGAAACGTTCTTGTTGTCCGATCTGTCACATTTATACCACTGCAGATTCTCAAGAAACATTATTGTTGTTGGATCTGTTACATTTATTCTCATGCTGTTAATCTACAGAATTACATAAAGAGCACCTCCACACTAAACATTGGTCATTCTCAAAAATACAGCAGTATATTGAAATCCAGTCATTCTCAACAACAAAGCAGTATGTACATACGAAAGCAGCCATTCATGTGACAATCATTCTCAACAAGCACCCAATGTACAACATTATTCCACTTAATTATCAATTGGAAAGATTTCATCTTTACACTAATACAATTACACCTTTAACATGTAGCTAGCAAATATATAGTATTACATCACTCATGGCAGGAAACACAAGAACTTTCTAGCATCTTACACTAGAGAAGACAACGAATCTATTTATCATTTAATGTTTTAATCTGTCTGAAATTGGGATGTTTAGGACAAATGACTGCAAATATTAACGTCATATTGAAACTCACTACACACAGATCCAAACTTGAATAATTCTGTACATACATGCACATCACCAGATTAATCAAAATATCATAAAACTTCCCATTTTGTAAAATCTGAGTGATTTACAATCAGAAATATCAGAACATTATCGAAGTTAAGTTGATCTTAACATCAAAACAAAGTTTTTAATGCATAATATTAACAAATAACATGTACATGTAACTAGATCTATACAAACCAATGTAAACAGTTTTATGATAACACATAGTGACATACATACATGTTATGGTTTCATGTACATGTAAAACACACACGTACATGTGAATATTTATAACAATCTGAAAATCTACAATGATACTAAAGATAGCACATTTAGGGATTTAGCCTAATAGTGTAATCTTTGGTGCTTTACACACTCGACAAAGTTAACATGACTGTAGATACTATGGAACTGGCAAGTCATTGCAATAGGACTGCTTTCTGCTAATATTTCGATAATTTGGTAAGATTACTTACCAATTGGGTATATAAATAACTTAATATACGAAGTGAAGATGTACCAAGACAACAACTTATTTCACTAGTGTTTCTTTTCCATTTGACAAGAAAATCTGAAACTTTAGATGCAGTGAATAGGAAAAACTGTTTTGATTGGTTAGTACCAAAGGGGATTTATTTCTGTTGTAACAAATGATCATTCTGCAATCCCATTGGTCAGATTTATACATGCAACCAGTTCTAAAAACTTTTCAGTGATTTTTTTTTCTTAATAAAGCTTTAATCAATTTTTTCATACACTGTACCTTGATTATAAATATTTTAGTTTCCTTTTTAAGTGTTTTGTCTTCAACCTAGTTAATGAAAAATTTCAGGTTCATATAACCAGATTGATCATCTCTAAAAAGTCATAATACCTGGTAATTTGTATAACACACAAATGTACATTTAAACTAAATTTACTTATAAAATACACATGTAAATAACAAGAACACAAATGCATGGAAACATAGAAATGTATATGATAACTCTTATAATAACATATCAATGTATATAATTATGATTCGCAAAAAAAAACTGGAATCATAATTTTGTTTTGCATTACCATAACAACAAGTTATAGTGAACAATATGTAACAACAGAACTTTATCATTGAAACAACAGAACAAACAGGTTTAAACTTCAGTAACCAGTAGCCGCGTAGTGTGTAAGAAAATATTTCTTTCAGAGAAAACACTGATTTGTTCCTTCACTAAACACCAGATGAAACTGTTTGGTGATCTCTGTGTAATGTTTGTCTGGTGAGAATATCAACATGATATTGATGTACGTTTGTCGTGCTAAAAGGGAAATATATCATAGAATAGTTTTGGTGCTCAACAGTACAGTACTTTAAATCAATGTATACAGATGTATATTTATTTTAGAATTCTTTATCATAAAGATGTGTCGGAAATAAGTTTAATAAGTAATACCTTTATTGCTCTAAAAGTTTTGGACAGTTAAACCAGACCTGCTGTTTTATAAAACAATCTGGTGGCCATGGCCAGATGTATTATTTTTTTTTCTGTGTACCTAGCTGGAAACGGTTTCCATTTGTTTAATTCTATATGGTAAAACCTGCTGCTTGTGATTCATAGAATCCTTTAATAGCTCCAATAGTTTCACTCAAATATTTTGTCAGAAATAATTTTCAAACTTCCACAAAATGTATGCTACTTTCATTCTTAAACATGCTTTGTATTTTGTAATTTGTTTCCCAAACACTTTATTCAAGGAACTATGTGTGGATTAACAATAAGCATGGTGTCCTCAGTCTCAGAGTTGTATGAGGTTTTTACAGATTATAAAATCTATGTGTGGATATTGATGTAATCAGTCCAATATATCCCCAGAATAACTTACAGTAATAACTTATTAGTCTCTGTTTCTGCACACATATTGGGTTTTTGTAAACATTATAAATTTAACGAACATAACATGGACTCTGTGAGCACCAAATAACAATGCTTATTACTTGTACAAACTTGTACAATGGAAGTAACAATCCTATAAGAATATCACTAATATCAATTACTCAGTATCACTCTCCAAGCTTCAATATATTAAATATGTACTTGAGGGTATTGTGGCATCATTAATTAATTCTCCCCTGAAGACACAATTGCAATTCAGAGGTTGGAATACAGTTAATCATAAAATTACATGGCTGAATGAGTTAATAGTTTAGTTTCAAACTCATCAAACTTAAAACAGAAATTCCCAATCAGTTTCCTAATGATGGTCTATGTATAGCTTTCTATTGATGTTGGTTGCCTGAAGGAAACAGCAACCATGCTGTACAAAGGTCTCCTATCACACCAGTAGATTACAGCATGTCTCGATAACAAGAGTAAGCTAGTAAGCTAACAGAAAGACTTTTATAACTTATGTAAACTTTCCCATGTCTCTTACTACTAAAACTTGTAACACCAGGAATCCAGTGTCTGTAAAATTCCTCCTTACCTAGTGAAAATGTTGTATATTTAAGAACTGTAGCAAGTTTCTGTTTTAACTATTTCAGAACAACAGTGGAATTTCTTATTACTACATATATATATAAAGAAGTGAGTGTTCCTTATAACTGCTGTCAGTAAAATAGCAAGTATACTAAATACACGAGCGAAGAAGTTATAACTATGTAGACCAGTGTGTTTCTCTTGCAACTAAAAGAACCAGTGTGTTTCTCTTGTAACTAAACGAACCAGTGTGTTTCTCTTGTAACTAAATGAACCAGTGTCTTTTTTTTGTAACTAAAGGAACCAGTGTCTTTCCCTTGTAACTAAACGAACCAGTGTCTTTCTCTTGTAACTAAATGAACAAGTGTCTTTCTCTTGTAACTAAACGAACCAGTGTCTTTCTCTTGTAACTAAACGAAACAGTGTCTTTCTCTTGTAACTAAACGAAACAGTGTCTTTCTCTTGTAACTTAACGAACCAGTGTCTTTCTCTTGTAACTAAATGAACCAGTGTCTTTCTCTTGTAACTAAACGAAACAGTGTCTTTCTCTTGTAACTAAACGAAACAGTGTCTTTCTCTTGTAACTAAACGAAACAGTGTCTTTCTCTTGTAACTAAATGAACCAGTGTCTTTCTCTTGTAACTAAACGAACCAGTGTCTTTCCCTTGTAACTAAATGAACCAGTGTCTTTCTCTTGTAACTAAACGAACCGGTGTCTTTCTCTTGTAACTAAACGAAACAGTGTCTTTCTCTTGTAACTTAACGAACCAGTGTCTTTCTCTTGTAACTAAACGAAACAGTGTCTTTCTCTTGTAACTTAACGAACCAGTGTCTTTCTCTTGTAACTAAACGAACCAGTGTCTTTCCCTTGTAACTAAACGAACCAGTGTCTTTCTCTTGTAACTAAACGAACCAGTGTCTTTCTCAACGAACCAGTGTCTTTCTCTTGTAACTAAACGAAACAGTGTCTTTCTCTTGTAACTAAACGAACCAGTGTCTTTCCCTTGTAACTAAACGAACCAGTGTCTTTCTCTTGTAACTTAACGAACCAGTGTCTTTCTCTTGTAACTAAACGAACCAGTGTCTTTCCCTTGTAACTAAATGAAACAGTATCTTTCCCTTGTAACTAAACGAACCAGTGTCTTTCCCTTGTAACTAAACAAACCAGTGTCTTTCTCTTATAACTAAACGAACCAGTGTCTTTCCCTTGTAACTAAACGAACCAGTGTCTTTCTCTTGTAACTAAACGAAACAGTGTCTTTCTCTTGTAACTAAACGAAACAATGCAATCAAAAAGTCTTTCTCTTTTAACTAAACGAACCAGTCACTGTGTCTTTCTCTTGTAACTAAATGAACCAGTGTCTTTCTCTTGTAACTAAACGCACCAGTGTCATTCACTTATATCAAAGTAAACCAGTGTGTTTCTCTAGTATCAAAGTAAACCAGGGTTTCTCTTGTAACTAAACGAAACAATGCAATCAAAAAGTCTTTCTCTTAAATGAACCAGTGTCTTTCTCTTGTAACTAAACGCACCAGTGTCATTCACTTATATCAAAGTAAACCAGTGTGTTTCTCTAGTATCAAAGTAAACCAGTGTTTCTCTTATAACTAAAAGAACCAGAGTGTTACTCTTATACATAAGACATTAAACATCTTAGTATGTAATTTTTGATATCAGTAAACAGCATGCAATAGTCAGTAATTGCAGTAAAATAGACAAAAAGGAGTTTATTTTGATATAAAACATGTATACATTAATGATTTGTGTTTAATATTTTCGACTGCTTTTGCTTGTACTTACTTGTTTAATCCTTTATGGTAGTCGACAGCCATTAATTCAGTTTAAATATACTTTTATATTCTATATATCACAAATGAGATTCAAATACAGTAAATACTGAAATTTTATTTCAGATTGAACACTTTAAGAGCTGAAATCAACAAAGTATATCTCACATACTAACCAGGTAAACGGTACTGACAATATATGTATCTCAGTTAGATACTGTAAAGTTTGGGACCAAAATGTTGGAATCCTTCAATAGCTTGAAATTAATGAACTTCAGAGGTAGAAATACCCTCTACTTTGTCCCGAAGAAGCCCATGGTACAGGCTAAACCAGTCGATAAACACCTAAAATATTTAAGAAACCTATATTACTCCGCTGCTGTTGTGATTGTGACCTTCACCTGATTTCTTCCACTGATCAATCACCCGCAAACTCCAAGGTATCCAGCTGAACGGTAAAACTTAGATCCCTTATAGCACATAAGAAAGGCGTTCAAGCTAGCGACTCCCTGCACCCTCTAAATAATATACTGATATGACTTACATCCCAGTACATACTGGTGGCCATTTTTACATCTAGGTAGATAATAATTGCAAACACATCAACCCTGTCTTTTTTCATTTTTAACATTCTTGAAGATAGCAACAAATAAAATTACAGATATTAGAGTCCAGTATAGTGCTGGACTGTCCTAAATCACCATCCTGACGACTACATTACAACGGGACCATTCTTCAACACAACTTGAGTATGGACTTTAATAAGGTTCAACTGTAACACAATTTTATACAAAGATTCCTAAAGTATCAGATTTACTCTATTCCTACCAGTAATTGTATAACAACAAATGTAACTTGCTAAATGGTTTTTAAGATTACTGTTTTGAATTGCCTTTAATGTAGAACATGATATAAGGCCATATAAGAATCAATATAAAGCCTACATACTTAACTTGTAAAGCCCAAATTATTTTTACAGGTTACATATTCTATCAATGGAAATTAATGATTAATATCACATGATTCACTGTCAGAAATACTGTAAAATGACCTGTAGAAAAGTCAATGAAGTATCCATAGGTAAACATTTACCCCCCAAAACAGGAGACATTAGGACCATAGGAATATCGTAACTTCACTGGACTTTATTTTTACAGCAGTAACTTAACATGCTGTTCAACACTTCATTCTATAACATGACACACCTTGTCCGCTCTAAACCATGGACGAAAAACAAGGGCAACAACCCTGACATTTAACATAGATGTATTACACACGAAATGTCTTTTACATAGCAATAACAAAACAAGATAAGAAAAAACTTGCATAAAACTTGCATTACCCTCAATAAATTCTAAAATGTTACGACGGTCAATAAAGCAATTTAACCGGTAGTTCGTTAACATTTACAGTTTGGCCCAGACCACTTTGGACATGGGACTAAAAGTGGTGTGGTACAGTACATGTAGAAACCTTATTATTAAATATTTTCATTTTGTTCATTGAAAATCTTGCATCATGTTTATACATAGATACAAACCTGCATGTTCCATCATAAGAACTGAACAAAACATCAATAAATTATGTCAGCACTGCGGCATGTTCACCCAAATATATGCAGAAAAAATATCAATCAGAAAATAATACAATCATGTAGCTTCAGTTCAGTGCAACTTGCATATAAAAAAATCATTATTTAATCTGAACTACGAGTTTACTCAATATCATATATTAGTCATAACAATGTTAGAAATCATTTCTTGTTTCACTCAAGACAGCAAAAGCTATGTAAATATTTATGCCATTGATGAAGAACATTTAAAAATTCTAGAGATCACTTAAAACTATGCTTAACTCATGAACACATGCTTGTTATCTATCCTTTGTGCTATTTTTCCCATATGAAACCAAAATATTTAAACATCATAAACTTGTCTGAAATTATATATAAAAAAAACAAATGAAAACAATCACAATGAAAGAGTATACTAATTAATATTTTATCATGATGATGGCCAGGCTGAATGTAAAAATGCACAACTTGAACCATGAGGAAAAAATTGACTATTATAAGATGAGACAATGCTAACTAACATAAAGCTAGTTAACGTATCAAAAGCATTCAATAATCATCACAGAGCATTTTTATTGGCCTTAGGCTATGAAGAACAGTAATGAAATGGAAATTTAAATATGTAATTACAGAAAATGAAAAACAATACATCAATCAAAATTCATCAGATAATCACAAGAATATCAAAACGAAGATATTTATACTGGCAAGCAAGTACTAAGTAGGCCAAATGCAGTCTAGTATGTAGGCCTAATACAGTCTAGTAAGTAGGCCTAATACAGTCTAGTAAGGAGGCCTAATACAGTCTAGTAATTAGGCCTAATACAGTCTAGTAAGTAGGCCTAATGCAGTCTGGTAAGTAGGCCTATTACAGTCTAGTAAGTAGGCCTAATACTGTCTAGTATGTAGGCCAAATACAGTCTAGTACGTTGGCCTAATACTGTTTAGTAAGTAGGCCTAATACAGTCTAGTAAGTAGGCCTAATACTGTTTAGTAAGTAGGCCTAATACAGTCTAGTAAGTAGGCCTAATACTGTTTAGTAAGTAGGCCTAATACAGTCTAGTAAGTAGGCCTAATACAGTCTAGTAAGTAGGCCTAATACTGTTTAGTAAGTAGGCCTAATACAGTCTAGTAAGTAGGCCTATTACAGTCTAGTAAGTAGGCCTAATACTGTCTAGTAAGTAGGCCTAATACAGTTTAGTAAGTAGGCCTAATACAGTCTAGTAAGTAGGTCTAATACAGTCTAGTAATTAGGCCTAATACAGTCTAGTAAGTAGGCCTAATACAGTCTAGTAAGTAGGCCTAATACAGTCTAGTAAGTAGGCCTAATACAGTCTAGTAAGTAGGCCTAATACAGTCTAGTAAGTAGGCCTAATACTGTCTAGTAAGTAGGCCTAATACTGTCTAGTATGTAGGCCAAATACAGTCTAGTATGTAGGCCTAATGCAATCTAGTATGTAGGCCTAATGCCGTCCAGTGTGTAGGCCTAATACAGTCTAGTAAGTTGGCCTAATACAGTCTAGTAAGTAGGCCTAATACTGTCTAGTATGTAGGCCAAATACAGTCTAGTATGTAGGCCTAATGCAATCTAGTATGTAGGCCTAATGCAATCTAGTATGTAGGCCTAATACAGTCTAGTAAGTTGGCCTAATACAGTCTAGTAAGTATGCCTAATACAGTCTAGTAAATAGGCCTAATACAGTCTAGTAAGTAAGCCTATTACAGTCTAGTAAGTTGGCCTAATACAGTCTAGGAAGTTGGCCTAATACAGTCTAGTAAGTAGGCCTAATACAGTCTAGTAAGTAGGCCTAATATAGTCTAGTATGTAGAACAGAAGATCTTTTTTTAAACTGCAGCCAATCATCAACGAAGCTAACTTTTGACATAATCAAGAAGTTTGGCGTTATGTTGTAGGATTTGTATACTAGGGAAATAAAATTTAATAAAAGAATGAAAACAGATCGCTGAAAACACACTGAAATAAATATATGGATGGCTATTAATGAAACCACTGGCACTGTAACAAAGGTTTTATTGTATTGTAAATGATGAGATATTACTGTATGGATTTCTGATAATGCCATTATAATATAAACTTACATCTGAACAAACGGATCTCCAAACTTATTGTACCCACTGGATCTTCTATATTTTAACGATGTTAAGCTCCCCGTGTAGAGTTCAATTTCTTCCAACACAAATATAAAAAAAATGAAATAAAAAAATAAAACCTAATAATCCTTAAATCTTATATTATTCACTAACTAGCTTATAGGACTATATTTCATAAAATGTCTGCCCCAAAAACTTATTCATGAAGGGAAATTTCTAATAATCACAATAATGAATAAAATTCATATAAACAGAGATCAGAGATCGTGAAGTACTTGACAAAAGTAATTTCTCACATTATTTAAAGCTTCGATGAAATCACAGTGAAAAAGCACTAATATAAACAGCACCCTGAATGAACAATGTTTAGCATTAACTAGCTTTGGTGTTAATTAGCTTAATAGATTCTGTTACCAGTGACCTAAAACAATTCAGCTGTTGCATAACAAAAATCATGGTTGATGTCGTAAGCACCATAATTGTACACATGATGATGTGCCGTGGAATATTTTTAAAAAAAAGACTCATTAACTTAAAACCTTGATAAACTTTGTATCAGGCAAAAGAAGACAAAATCCTTCAAAAGTTTATCACTGTCAAAAATCTGGTTTCTGATATACTGTAATAAACAAAATGTCTTTTGTAATATTACACATATGCATATTTATTACAAGTTTAATTACAAAACATTTGCTGACATATATATGGAAGATATGAAAAGTATTTGAATTTCCATTATCTATATTTACCATCTTTAGTTATATTATGTGACATACAGATTTGTAGAAAACCCTGTCCTGCTGATTACATAAACTTAAGTCACATGTAAGTTAGGATGAAACAATGGACAAGATACATATTTGACAGCTGGGAGGTCACAAAGACTGGTAACCCCCAGGACTGGACTATAGCAACAGGAATTTAAATAAATATATAAATAATTAAAAACAATCCAAAAATTCAATGAAATCACATAATATTGAAAAAAAAAATTATCATGTGATTTGCATACAAGATAGTACACATTTTAACTTCCAAGTTGAAAATAAAGTGGAAAT
This sequence comes from Mimachlamys varia, assembly GCA_947623455.1. Taxonomy (NCBI): domain Eukaryota; kingdom Metazoa; phylum Mollusca; class Bivalvia; order Pectinida; family Pectinidae; genus Mimachlamys; species Mimachlamys varia. The sequence continues at coordinate 11,360,809 of OX392535.1, forward strand.
TAAGTACAGAAATATGAGGAAGCTCATGTCCTAAGCCCAAAATGCAAGACTGTTTCTACCCGTATATATACATATAGCACAGAGACTTTGCTATGTCACTAAGAAGCCTTGCGGTTTCTGGGCAATACCTGAATTTTTAAAGCAGGCAGAACAATAGAATTCAGTAGCCTCAGTTCCAAAAAAAGTACAACCCGACGTTCTACAGGGGGCCCCTACCCCCTTGTTAGCTGTGTTGGCTACTTTAGGATGCACGGTTGTTGGATGGACAGGCCCTGAGGAGTTTGACACTGCAGAGTGCCCAGGTACAGAAGAGTTGGACGCACGACTCGGGCCCAAGGGGTTTGGTGCTGTAGAGTGCCCAGGAACAGAAGTGTTTGCAGCACGACTCGGGCCCGAGGGGTGTGGTGCTGCTTTGTTGTAAGTTTTGTATTCCACGTTATCGTAATCTGGTGATGGCGTTCTCTCGCGAGCAGACATGACATTTGTATGGTGCTTGTTGTTGACTTGTGAAGAGAGTGGAACTGACTTCGAAGCCAGTAATTTTGGATCAGGGACAAATGCATCATCATCATCAGCTACATCATCTGGTGAGATATAAAACATGGACTGGCCACACTTTTTTATAATTTGTTCTGGGCCTTTTGTCTGATTAGGAGGGTTGGAAGTTTTATTGCTCAATTTCTCTTTCTCTAAAGCTTCAAGTCTTTGTTCAGAGAAACACTTAGAACATAAGTAGCAGGTTTCTGGGTTGCCGTACATGTTGCAGTTTGATGTGACACACTTAGTCAGCTGGTCGCTGTCAGCATAAGTACCGAGGGATCGTCGCCGAATCTCTTCCCTGCTAGGCCTCATCAGCTCTCGATCTTGCTTGAAACGTGTTTCTGAGTCTTGAAGGTAATTGTTGATCATGCGTCTGTGAGTCTGGCTGTGAGATACAGAAAGTTTTGCACACCAAACGAATGTCTGTTCTTGTTCCGACATGGCTGCTATGGTGAGTGGCATTTTCGTACTTTGCGTAACACCACCTACACGCTTCCCCTTTTCTGAATCTGGCCCCATGGACTTGAGTGCTTTCCCCACACTTCCAAAGTTCTTACGCAACTTTTTACCAACACTTTTTCCTAAGCTTCCAAACTGTTTCGTCATGTTCTGAATTTGTTGAGACATTTTGCTATCCCGTTTTTTATCCTTTCCAATACAACCCAGATTTTCATCAGACTCGTATGACCCTGTTGAGCGAGCATCACTATCGTAATCACTCTCACAAAGAATGGGTAGTTTGTCCATATCCAGAAACTGCTGGAGCAAGTTGATACGATCTTCAAGACTGTTACACACACTGACGCCGATGCAGTTGGTCCGGCCCCAGTCATACCCTGCGCCTGGGTCTACTGCAAAGTGTAGAGGTAGCAGGATAAGGTCTGGTCCCACCAAGGGCACGGCGGCTAAAGAACCACAGATAAAATATATTTAACATCACCATCACACAAACAATACTGAAATGTCAACATTATAGTGCTAACACAGACACATAACCACACATATAGTTAGTCAACATGTACATTACATTGATGAACATCTCTCCTTTAGCCACACACACACAAATATACATTCTCTTTCATAGCATCAATCACAACCTAGCTGTATTCATCTAACTTTTTCCCGAACAAAGAACTTGAACATATTATATATGGTCAAACGTCACTATCTCAAAGTTGGCAGGACCATGGGGAAAACTTCAAGTTATCAAAATATTCAAGTTAAGTTTGAATATTAAATGTGAAGTTTGGCAGTAAATGACAACATACTTCAAATTAAACTGGGTCTTCATGTTATACGAGTTTAAGATAATGTCCCATTCATCTAAACAGAGATGAAAACAGCCAATTGTGAAAAAGGAGGAAAACCCTTATTGTAAGGAGTGTTAATGGGAAATTTAAAGAATTAACATTACAGCAAAATTATCAAAAGGATTCCTCCTTTTGGAGGAGGATTTTCATCCCTGATCTTTGGCCGTATGTCAGTTGTTATCTATTTTCAAAAAGACAAATTCTAGTGAAATGACTCTATCTATTTCTTAATACTTAATAAAAACAAATGTGGTAATTGAATCAGGATTACACCTGTTTCTACATCATGACCCAAGTCCTCTGGGATGTTGACTGACCAAGGTCCAACACTAGTAGAATTGATGTAATTGGAAAATGCAAGGTAAACAAGAAAAATACAAGTTAGGTAAAGGCTACTTATCACAAACTATTGTACAGGTTTACATACATACCTTGACATCAGTATTGTCATTTTACATACTAACAGATTTATCACTGTATTATTTCAGAAATAGGTAACACTTACGTGGAAGAGCAGATTTATCATCAGTGGGTGGCGAGCTTTGTTTTTCCATAGGCACAAGAGCAGAGAAGTGAGCAGCATCATAGGTGAGTAGTAGAGGTGACCTGTAGCAGGACTTGGGCTCAATCTCCAGAGGCAGGTATATCCCACCAAAGGGGATTGGAGCGAGGGCGTCTCCATGGGAATCCTTCAGGATGGTGTCTGCCACAACAATGATAGCACGCTGTAGAACATGGGCCAGCACAAACACATGGAACTCTTCCAGACTTTCATAAACCACTGGGGTTGATGTTTCTCCTCTGTAACACATAACACACAAGTAGGAGTGAATGCAGTAAGCAAATCAACACCCTGTAACATTCAGATATAATTCTTAATAGTTTCATTTCAGACAACTGCTGAGAATAGGATAAGAGTACCTTACCCCTGAGTTATGGCACTGTCACAACAGCTACTGCTCCGGCGAGACATTCCTGGCAGGGATCTAGGACGGGTGGAGGCCAGCTTTAGGATTCCTTTCCACTCCTGCTGCCATTCCTCTTCAGAAAAGATCAGACCAGACTGGGAAAGATAAAAAATATATATATACAGTGTATTAAAACCAAGGGACATCAGCAGGGTATGAAAGATTTGATCAGACATATCAGTGTGTTGGTAGAATAAAATTTACATTGTGGCAATTTTGAATTAAATATTATTAACTTTATGTGAATCACTTTTGAAGGCCGTGCATAGTGCAATGGAATGCGAAGTGTACTAATGTCGGTGGGTGATGGGGTGGCAATTGGAGTACCAAAAGAAATCCAAATTATCAGGGCAGGTGACCCAGTCACCTTCCATTCATAACAGTGCCCACCTCTGTATTGACTCATTAGTGATAATAGCTGCTATGAAATTGCTGGTAGACCAGAAATATGACTGTGTCTGCCTACCTCTTTGTTAACCTGTGTCTGCTGCCACCTCCAGCGCCTGTAGAGGGCCTTGCTGTAGGTTTGTCGCGTCAGTGTGTCATACAGGGCCTTTCTTAGCATCAGCTCACGGTCATGTATACCCCACATTGCTGTAACACATCAACTTGGGTCAAAGGGAGGCAACTCAGTACTACTTTTTGATACTATGTACAACAAGTAATCATTTCTGTCAAACCAGTAATAATTCATTCTTATAGTATATAAATGCCTTACTTTAGTCTACAGATCAAATTTTCAGAGTACACGGAAACTTTCGCCAAGATAAAAAATTCCCTTTTGTCTATAAAATTGAAGTTCACCTAGTATTACTTTCTCCATTGACAAAACATTACATTGACCAATGTACTGTAGGCTGTCCCCACAGTCATGATGAGCTCATTCTCATTAGGGAGGGGGGAAATGGCAAATATACAGTACATTTCATATATAATGTAGGCAATAACACTTTCAGGAGAGGTTACCAGGGGTATATACAACACATGAGGTCAGCTGGATAAACACTGATAACACTTGGTCGTCAATATTTACACATGGGCCTATGGAAAAGTTTAGTTTCTTATGCAGTTAATGAGTTTGAAATGGATAATTCTTTGCATAAATATTTCTATTAGCCAGATCCATGGAACTATTTCCTGAAATAACACAACCACAACAAAAGTCTTCATATAAATTCTCTTGCTAACACCAAGACCAGTTACATTTAACACAGGTATTCAGCCATTTCCTAACTTAACTAGAAATGTCTGTGAGATATAAAGCTCCCGCTCTCCATTATTAGTTCTTCATGCTTATTACCTATGCAAAGTTTGATGACAATCAGATCAGTAGTTATTTAAATAAGCTGGTTACATTACCATGGCACGGCACGGGACGCGACGCAAAAGGACGGACATGAGTAATACTATATGCCCCCCCCCCTCCAAGATTTAATGGCGGGGGCCTAATTACAGGCGAATCATACACATACAGGTACCGTTTTTGCCTTAAATTGGATCTGCTGAACTATTCCATAAAATTGTATAACTGGCTCTTTTTCTGAGAGAGTGGGTAACACATGATTCTCCATATTTAATCTGTATAATACTGATAATGATGACAACATAGTTATAATATTAATGCTCTTCACAATTATGAATTTGACAAACCAAAACAGAGTTCCCCCTTAAACCAATACTGTACCTAGTGATGCTGCGTGTAACAAACAGTTGCCGTCCCCGGAGGTTGCCATGGGAAGTAGACGCTGGCAGATTCCCATCTCTGCCCACCAGTTCAGGCGCCCTGAAAACAACACATGGAGTAGAAATAGGTATATGATCATTATTTCAAGGATTTTCAATATCGGAATTAAACTTTTTAACTGTTGATTAATAAATAGGAATGAAAAAAAAGAACAATCATGTTGCTTCCAGATCATGCAGTAGATCGGCAATTGATAACTTTCAAAACACAATCTGATGTTAATTAATGGTGTTTTTCCAGTGTTCTGTTGTCATTGATGTTCATGCCTGGAACTCGTACTTAATATTTAGTTCTATAAAGGTTCTATACTGTGTGACTTGATATATAAATGCCTATAATAAAGACTGCAATTCAGGTGAGGTGAAATTGCAAAATGACACACTTCAATTAATTAGTGCCCAGTGTTCTAACCCAGGTCTCATAATATTGTATAGGCTGAATATTGTCCATATATTCAGATAGAATATACACCTTTTAATGAGAAAATATCCAGTTGTTCTCTAAAGTACATTTCTTCCCTTCCTACCACTCTCCAAGACTGACCAATGTTTTATGAAGTTCATGTTTCCTGTTCCCACTGATACTAATACACTGGGTGGAAGGTAAAAGTACAGATTGTGTTTAGTCATAATGGAGTACATGTTTATCTGTATGTGTGTATGGGGCCTTGTCCACTGTTATCATGAGCTTCCTCTGGCCCAGACTTTGACAGTTTGATAAATAGATGACCAGCTCAAGACATCTATCTGTCAAACTATCAAAGTCTGTTGTCAGGGCCAGAGGAAACTTGGGTTAGGCTACTGTATGTAAACATGTGAGTCAGGAGGTTTATCACACACTATCCATTCACAAGAATTACATGTACAGAAATTACATATCTCACATGTCCACCACCGGGTTGGTTACATCAATTTATATACTTTTTTAAGAGATTAAAGCTCAACACAGGTACACTTTAATTTTCTTTATAAACGGTGACAGAAAAAACTGACCTGCTTGTTCTAAGGACACTAGTGTTGAGGTTTCGATGAGGTCCTTTTCCAGGAAAGCCCGATAATCGGAGGAAAAGATAGTGAGGTCAGGCAAGACGAACGTCTGTACGTACATGTGGTCATGACTGTCCTCCTCGATGTCGTGTAGAAGGCTAGTTCTGGTGGCACTCACCAGGGATTCATTCTCCACGATCTTAGAGAACCCACGCTTCAAAGGCCGGGGAGCTGCAACAATGTTAGCATGGCCTTTATAGCAGTACACACACTGCATTACTTACAGTAGCATTGAAGCATAATGTGTAAAACGTTTAAGATGTATGTAAGCAAATTCAAACAAATACATACTCCAATGTGCAGCTCAAGGTCAAGGTTACAGTGATCTAATGACTCTATATTGTTTTTTGGTGATGCAGGTGTATTTAAAATTTCATTAACAAATCTTTAATGGTCAAAATATGAAAGCCCAGACAAAATCATATTAAAATCAGAACAAAAACCAGAGCACCATTTTTATAATACAATATATATCTCCTCCTTTCATGCGAAGGGGGGGGGCATAAAACATGAAAGCGTAGAGCTTAGAAATTAACGTTCCCAATTAACTGACAAATGTTCATTACTTGTGTAATAATCTTTGAAGGACCATTCTGTCTTAGAGTCCATTGATATGGAAGTGACTTACATGATGGGGTGACAGGTGCAGTCTTGGATTCCAGTGTACCCTCTATCTCTGCCTGGTTCCCTGTGGGTGTCACATCGGCTGACCTGCTCTCTTTGGCTGGTGATGTGTGTTTATCACTGGAGACTATCTCACTGACCGGCCTCTGTAGAGACGTGGTCGGTGGTAGGGAGCCTCCTACCATTCTAGACGGTGATGCCTTACTGTCGAACACAATCTCACTCTGAGGTCGCGGTGGTTGAGTATAGACTTTTCCCCCCGGCACCTGTTGTTTGACCTGAGATCCAAATCCAGCAGTCTGCTGAGTTACAGACTGTACTGGAGTACTGGACCTTTTCTGACTGTCCATTTCTAACCCTGAATGCTGGCCGGGACCCTGGATATTGATGACAGATATTCTTTGACCTTGACCTGGTCCTATTCCAGATCTAACTTGTCCATTACTACCCTTTTCTGGACTACTAGAAACATTGTTTGACCTTGGGTTGATATCTGCGACCTTGCCTGGTCCTGACAAATACTGACCAGGTGTTCCTTGATGGGAGGTAGCTTGTGGTCTGACTGCTTGAACTTTGAACTTCCCCTGGTCTCCTGGTAACCTACCCTGTCCTCCTGGTAATATTCCCTCATCACTAGGAAACATAGAATGATCACCTGGTAACCTGTTATGACCTACAGACATCCCAACTTGATCTCTTGGAAATCTACCTTGGTTTCCTGGAAATCTATTTGGGTCTCCAGATAGCCTGCTCTGATCAACAGCAAACCTAGCCTGGTCCCCAGGGTGTTCTCTGTAGTGCATCGGCACTTGCTGGCTGACAGGTCTCTTGGCCATAGGAGGTGGTGTGGAGGTGCGGCCTGTAGCCTGTGACAGGGGGCGGGGCTTCTCCACCTGTATAGGAATTATCCTCTCCTGCCTTGACTGTGGCCCCCGGTACAACGCTGAACCTCCCGGGTAGCTCTCCTGTCTGGGTTGTCCACTGGAGTACCGCTGGGCATTTGACACATTGGATAGCTGACCACTGGTCATCCCCGGATTATTGGACATGTGGGATGGCTGTCTGACGGTCACTCCTGGACCACTTGAGGAGCGGGACGGCTGACCACCAGACATCCCTGGAGTACTGGACAGGCGGGAGTGCATTGGTGGCTGGACGGGCTTTATCTTACCAACCTTGACCAGGTTGTCAAACATGCGATACGATTCCACTAGGTCCCAGTCAGTGTCTACAAAAAAACAAACATGTCAATATTAATTTCATTTGAGAAGTTTCTGAAACTTCTATCCAATTTATTTTCAACCAAAATCAGAAATACATTCATGCACATATTCAGAGTTTCAACAAAGACTATCAACTGTTAAGTACATCAAATGTAAGTATCTTGGAAGGCTACAGGATAACTTCCATGTTTTATTTGATATAGTTAGCTGCCTTCCTTGGCTACGGGAACTATACATAGCAACCGGCACTACACCTTTTATTCGACCCGCGGGAAAAGTAGCGTGATGTCAAGAGTTAAGCCCCTTCTCGTAGGTGGCATTACAAAAATTACATTCCCTTTGTTGTCCTCTGCAAATGCAAATTCTTTTACGAAGTTTTCTGCAAAATTTAAAAGTCAAACAAACAAAACACTTAACAGTGACTGTCATCAAGCAATATCTACAGGAAAGGGGAACATGATTTATCATCAATTGATAACCAGTCATAAAAATCAGTGTTAAATTATTAAATATATTTTATCAATGAAGTACATATATTGTTTGTATTTCAATTCTCAAAGGAAAATCATGTGCAGTACTACATCTATTATGACCCGTCCCCTCGGGAACAGTTCTCTTACAGCGTTGTCTGGAGAGGTATAGTGCCCAAGTCATCATGAAAGGGCCATAATATAACAGATTAAACTTATTCATCGACAACATTAAAAACACTCCTTTTCTATCAGAAAATTATATCAAGTGACAATTCAAGGCATAAACACAACCCATCCAGGCTATAAGACCCAGGAAGAAAGCCTTATAGGTTACTGCACAAATCTAGGACCTGGTGAGGTGTGTGGTTGGGGTGTGTGTGTGTGTGTGTGGTGGGGGGGGGGGGGGGATAAATGTAAATACACATAAACGAACATACACATTTCCTATCTACTCTAAAACAACTTCATATACAATTTGAGGGCTAATTCTTGTCACAATTAAATTGCAGTGATTTTTGCCCAAATGTGGGGTACATAATTTATCGAAGTAACACATCTACATTTTTGGCATCTGAGTTGTCAGCATTGGTATTGTACACGCTATATACACCAGGGACCAGCATCAGCATATGATCCTACCAGAGTTCAAGCAGCTTTGTTACTTAGAGTCATATACATTTTTACCACTAAAATATCGAAAATTAATCATTCTATAATTAAAATGATATTTTTCACTAGTGAGAAATATGATATGTTTCACTAATAAGAAATACCTGCGCACTCGTTAAAACTATCAAACTAATAGCCCCAATTGTAAAATATATTGAAGACACTGTTAGATGGCCTCTCTCTCTCTCTAAATATATATACACAGACACTGTTCATAATACCGAGGAAATTTACTGATGCGAGATCACATCAACCAATTCATAGCCACCTATTTTGTATGCAAGGTCATAGTAACTAAGGTGATGTAGACTAAATTAATGCACAACTAAAAGGCCTTAGTTTATGTAGCCAAATAGACACTTCTTTATATGATTAAGGTCACAGTGACCCACAAATTTATGTCAAAGTGACTGAAATGTGAAATGTCACAGAAACCAAGGAAACACAAGGTCATGATAACCCATCAGCCACAGAGACATGTCAATGCTAACTACAGTCACTAAATAATTGCTTTTAAATGCATGTAGTTGTCATGGTTACTCAAAAGACATCATACATGGAATTTACCAAAATCAGTAACCATAGAAATGTAGTAAATGCAATATGTACAGTAAGTTAAAATAAAAAGCTGTGACAACACGCAGTGAATACAATATTGACAAGATTGTCATATTCACAGATGACCTTCATATTGTTCACAAAAATTTCACATGCACTATTAGTTCAATTAACAATATGATAAAAAGTGACAAGAACCCACATGTGCAGTTGTTTGTGACACTGTGGCCAGTCTGTGAAAAGAACACTCACTTCATTCAGTCAGCTCAGATCTCTTCAGCTTAGCCACTTAAGTATTGATTACCTTTTTCATATGACCATCTCCTCTCCCCACAGAATTGATTTTATATCTGGTGGGTATCGCTACATCACAGCCGAGTACTACACAAGTGTAGGCAAAGTGATCACTGTTGCCTCCTCCCATTCCAAATCAATACCTCTGACCCGTGAGTTTTTTTAAATCCCAATTTCAGATGCCAAGTCTTGTTCCTTAAAGCCTTTTTAAGCTTAAAGTAGCAAAAGAAAAATAGGAAACAAAACCCTTCTCTCTAAATCTAAAGTTTTTTCCCATGTTAATTTGTTTTATGTTCATTATTTATAAATCATGTTTTTATTTCAAATATGAGTGTGTAATATAGCAGGTAACAGAAAATATTTTTCCAATTCTAACGAAGCTAACCAAGCTTATGATACAACTTCAATTACCTTAATGAGGTATTATAATGATATTAAAAATCAAGTGGCCATGGGGCAGTAATTAACAGTTCACCTGGAGTATATTTTCAATCTACAACCTGTTGAATATGGTAGTTGTTAATGAAAAGTATACAAGTAAAACACTATCTATCACAAGAAATTAATACCAAGGACATATTTTTCCCCTTGACACACAATTTTATATATGAATTGTTTCTATGTTGTATGACACAGAAAATGAGTTCCATGGGGCAATTACGACCAGACTCTGGAGCCAATCCAGCATAAGTGTATGTACCTTTAATTAGACTACCATATTGTACATGTCTACATTGCCACAGAGTAGGGTTTTCAAATGTTTCCATGTTATTACCAAGGGAATAAGCATCCAACAGCTAAGCCGGGCTCTAAAGCCGATCTGATAATATCTGTTACTTCATGCCTAGTGATTGTTGTTATGGTAGGTATCAACTATTCCATTCTATGTTATCCAGGCACTAAGTCAGTGAGTCTTGATATCAGAGCAAATAGTTGTACTATGGTAGAATCTATCTCTTCGTACCTAGCAATTTTTAAAAACTGAAAGGTTATATTGCATTTGAATTTTCAACTGTTATAATCCCGGAGTAAGTATTCAGGGGTGAGATCTGACTCCAAGCCATCTTGGTAACATTTATGTTTTCACTTCTTTATGCTTAGCAACTGTATATGGTTTAAGGATGGCTATTTCAAAAGTCTGAATGACTTCCTGAGTAAAGCATCAGAAGGTGAAGGATGACCCCAAGATTGATCCCAGTGGCATGAATGTATTTATTTCATCAAGTTCAGCAGCTGTATATGCTTGGTTAGGGGGTAGAAATCTCATCAGTTTCCATGTTACAATGAAAGAAGTAAATTCCCTGCCATAGGGCTGGAACCATGAGCAAATTTTGTTAGCATTTGTTTCTTCTGTTCAAACTAGTTTTCATAAGAGGTCATATTATACAAGGTTTTCATTTAATAGAATAACAGATTTACATCCTTTGTTTATATAAAATTTGTTCAAGACCAGTAAGTAGGACTTTAAAGCATCACATTTTATGTCTTGCAACTTTAGCAAAAGCTCCATTATATAATAAAAACTGTACATAGGTATTACAGCAAAAATTGTTATAAAATATATACATGTACATGGTATGCCATTCAGGAAGAGGTGGTTTATTAAGATACAAGAACCTTATACAAATATTTTAACTTACTTTGACAAATATTTTACCTAACTTTGCTAAAATTTGTTAGATAGCTGAATTTCTAAACCTACTTTTTTCGATTGACCTAGGGTTCCTTGTAAAGCCTTCAGACATTATGGAGACCTGCAGGGATCATACATTTGTTTATATAGATGGTTTGATGTACGTTGGTGACCAGGGGAATAAAAACTGGCTGTGAGATGACTTCACCAGCCATCCACAAATAGACCTGAGTTTAACCCCAGGTACAAACGTATAGGAATCCCCGAAGGAGGCCATTTACACCTGTTGTCCATGATAGCACCCCTCGGGACTCACCTCAGCAGTGGTCTACTGGCCAAGCAACATCAAATGAGGACCAGTGTTTGCAATGCTTTTAAGATAAATCTATGTACTGTTATAATCAGGGTGATATAGCCACATATAGGAAGACAAAATTGATCCTGAGACATTAAATGGGTTCCTGGTATTGTAGTAATGCTTTAACTGTCTCAATACAAACAGTCTAATCCCTGCGATGGGTAGAACGATAGGAAGTATACCGTACTATCGTTACTAGAAAGAAATATTTGAAAAAATCAGAAGGGCACAGCTAAGGACCAAGGAGAACCTACATATGCAGTTTGAGAAAGATCCATTCAGTATTTCTCAAGAAATAATGATAACAGGAATTATTTAAGGCAGACAGACCATGGACACAGGGCGATTTGAATAGCCCATGCCACCATCTGATGATGGTAGGCTAATAAATGTGATATCTATACCTTTAGATCTTTTTCTTTTCTTTCCTTAACAAAATCAAAACAAGAGACACAGAGAGCCTGTATTGCTCTGACCTGGATAATCAAGCAACATATAGTATTCAATTTAAACAAAATACTGAACTTTTTCCAAAAAATTGAGTTTTCTCAAGAATGCTCATGCACACATATTTGTTTAAAACCCATCCAATTTTTCTAAGGGAGAAGGATGTCAAGATTTACCTCATTTTGTCGTATTCGGCAACCAGTTTGTGGTCTTATAAACAAGTAAATAGCTAACTCAGGATAACCTTGTATGTATACAATTTATTTTATTCAGCCAACCATGAAAAGGCAGAAGCCATGGATGCATAATCTGTTTCCATACACTATATAGTTATCAGCGCTGTAATGCTGTTTCATAAACTATATAGTTATGAGCGTTGTAATGCTATCAGCTGTGACCGACTGTAAAGTTGGTATGGAAATTAGGTTAAAGTCCACATTTACAATGTACATTTATATACTATAGCTACGTATTCAATATGTGACTAAGTGATCTGTTCTTTCAGTAGCTAAATGTTTAGGATAACATCTTATTTATATCAGCTAAATTTTTAGGGTAATACAATGTACCATTACAGTTGAACACTCTGGGTCCAGAGTCTACATCTTATTTATAATAGTTAAATGATAAATCCATAACTGCTGTATACTCATGGTCCAGGATCTATAGTACTGTGCCATAAGCATGGAAACCTTTTTCATTTTGCTATTAATTCTTTGTATTTCCAAACTTTTTCAATGAATTTTCCTGACTCTGTTTATTGGTGGATTTTGACAATATTTAGACAGTTTCTTCTCATAATATTTTTTTGAATTTTCCGTCGTTTATTTATGAAGCAACACAGAGCTATCTGTCAGTGGGGTCAGGCCTACCATTTGTTCAATATTGAATCCTGACCACCTCGATATATATGCCTACAACTTAATATAATTGCTGACATTTATCTCTATTACCAAGAGAAATTATTTTAATCAATATATAGCTTAGATTTACACATTTTGGCTTGCCTCTTATTCCCCTGGGTACAATTCTTAATACCTGCTACCAAGGGACACTATCAGTGAAATATTGATGGTATTCATTGCTTGTTTACCATTTCAGAGAGGAAGTTACTAAAACTAATATACAAAATATAGCTAAAAAAACATTTCTTCCATTTGTATGGTTTTAAATCACTATCTCCCATATATGTTATGTTTGCGACCAATTATGATCGATATCAGTACACAGTTCTAGAGAAAAAGTTTATTATAACAGCAACATGATAACATTTAGTTCTTTTGGCCACTCCCCTGAGCCAGCTCCCTGAGGGGTCAGTCAAACCAAGAGTACAATTTTGAATCCCTCTACCTAGGGATGCTACCAGTGAAATATGGTCCAGAGAAGTAATTTAAAACAATATACAGTATGCTTCAGGTGATTTGGTAGTCAAACGCGCACGGAGCGACAATCCCGCACACCTGTCACTTGTAGCCACGTGCTGACCGCAGGCAAGACTCCAGCTGTCCAGGTAAGATCCGTTGGCCTTAGCCCCCCGCAACTATCCCGCGGTCATTGGTGATGGGGATTACCTTTGGTCAGAAAATAGGCTGTACAGTAACTTGTACAATGTTCAATGCCGCCAAATAATCCTGTTTGGCAGCACCCCTTATAACATCCTTTGGGGTTAGTTCTACCACTAGTACAATTTCGGATCCTGAGCATGTGCCACCTACAGATAAAATACTCTAAATAAACCGCAAAGCGGTTTATAATGGGAGTACACTCCAGTTTTTTTTGTCTTATAACACCATAACATAAACAAGAATTCCACGGAAGTGGATGTGTCGTCTGCGCAGCAAGTTGGGAGATAAGTTTTTAGGAGCTATCTATGGATATGCTTTGTATCAGTTCCAAGTGGAATAGAAACAGTGACCTTGACCTTTGACCTTTGACCCTGAAAAGCAATCCTAATCGAGCACCTTTGGTAAGGAAGCACTGTATGAAGTTTGAGTTTGATTGGCCCTGAGGAAAAGTGATTTTCTATTTATAGTAACAGTGACCTTGACCTTTGACCTTTGACCCTGAAAAGCATTCCCAAGCGAGCACTTTTGGTAAGGAAGTACTCTATGAAGTTTGAGTTTGATTGGCCCAAGGAAACTCAAGTTATCGCACGGAAACCTAGTTTCTATTTAAAGCAACAGTGACCTTGACCTTTGACCCTGAAAAGCAATCCCAAGCGAGCACTTTTGTTAAGGAAGCACTGTATGAAGTTTGAGTTTGATTGGCCCAAGGAAACTCAAGTTATCGCACGGAAACCGATTTTCTATTTATTGCAACAGTGACCTTGACCTTTGACCTTCGACCCTGAAAAGCAATCCCAAGCGAGTTTGAGTTTGATTGGCCCAAGGAAACTCAAGTAATCGCAAGGAAACCGTTTTTCTATTTATTGCAACAGTGACCTTGACCTTTGACCTTTGACCCTGAAAAGCAATCCCAAGCGAGAACTTTTGGTAAGGAAGCACTGTATGAAGTTTGAGTTTGATTGGCCCAAGGAAACGCAAGTTATCGCACAGAAACCGAGTTTCTATTTATAGCAACAGTGACCTTGACCTTTGACCCTGAAAAGCAATCCCAAACAAGCACTTTTGGTAAGGAAGCACTGTATGAAGTTTGAGTTTGATTGGCCCAAGGAAACTCAAGTTATCGCACGGAAACCTAGTTTCTATTTATAGCAACAGTGACCTTGACCTTTGACCCTGAAAAGCAATCCCAAGCGAGCACTTTTGGTAAGGAAGCACTGTATGAAGTTTGAGTTTGATTGGCCCAAGGAAACTCTAGTTATCGAACGGAAACCGATTTTCTATTTATAGCAACAGTGACCTTGACCTTTGACCTTCGACCCTGAAAAGCAATCCCAAGCGAGCACTTTTGGTAAGGAAGCACTGTATGAAGTTTGAGTTTGATTGGCCAAAGGAAACTCAAGTTATCGCACGGAAAGTGTTGGTGCAGACGTCGCCGACATAGTGATCCCTATATGTCGCCTTTTCAGGCGACACAAAAAGAGATTTAAGTTAAATAGTCATAATTTTATCTATATCCTGCATATTAACTTTATTGATGGACTCTTTTCTCTTCAAAATCATTACACTGCTGCATCAGCCAATCAAAATCGATGTTATAAACGGTGACGTCATTTTTTACGTTATGGGCTGATAACATAATTTTTTAAGCCAATGAAAATGCTTGTTTCAAACAAGATTAAATTATTAGAATATGACTAAAATAATTATATAAGTACACATATAATAATTTAGTAAGACACATCTGCAAAAAAAAACAACAATGAACAACGAACAAACTAATCCATTAATATTCATTTCAGTATGCTACCTGCAAAATATCAGTATCCTGGGTCTTTTGATTACCAGAAAATGTTGTTTGAAGATTTTCAAACATTTGACCCCTGTGATCTTGAATGAAGATCAAGGTCATTCATTAGAAACAATATCATGACCCTAGGCCTTACGATTATTGTAACACAGAATGCACATGTACACTGAAGTCTTATAGTGAATTATGGATCAAAAATTTGATTTTGTACATATTGTTGCATATTAGAAATAAATTAGAGAATACTGAAGCGTTAACAAAATCATAATCTACCTCAAAATCGATTAAATCAGGGGCAGATATGAACAAAGGAAAAAGTTATATGGAGACCTATGTAAAAGTACAAGAGAATAAGACCAGGTGTTCTGGAAGAGAAAGCGTCTTCTGCTTCATTGACGACACCAGCCATGTAAATCTTTGTCACATCCAAGTAAACATTCAAGTTCTCAAAATGAGAACCGAGTATCATTGTCAATCACAACCAGTAAACACACTAATGAGCATACTCAAAAATGACAATCTTCATATCACTTAAAGATACAGAATATTTTTCAAAGAAACAAAGATGGCGACCATAAAACTTGCCCATACGTAGTTCTGATCTACCTGCATCTCTCGAAATCCTTGTGTTGTTAGTTTGTTTGTTAGCAGTCGACATAGATCACAAAAATCACGATATTTAGAACAAGCCATAACAAGAATATTGAATCGCCTGCGACATGTAAACACTATAGGTTGGAGAAGTAGGAATGTTATTATCAAGAAATGGAAAGTTCACGATTGGAAAATTGAAATCATCACGTTTATTGTATAGCTTAGTAGTAACATAAGCTGCCCATGTTGGTAGTAGTTTAAGTAAAAACTACAATTTTTTACAGAATCAACTGCTACTAAAACCCACTAGTCTACCCAAAGTGAGTAGAGATGGATGGACATCCCCCAAAATGGTTGTTATATACATGTGACACTTGCTCTGTTAAAATTGTCACATAAAACATGAAAAGTGTCACATAAACAGAATGAATCCTACATCAGATAACATGGAAGCTCCTAAAAAGAGTCACAGAACTGCCATTCTGTAGACTGTGTGAACAGACATACAGATGGACACCCACAAATTAATACCCTCATTTTCAGATCTATACACAATAAAAAAATACCCAACTGTCTTTAAGTCATTATCCCTGACTACATATACTTACGCCGAAGAATGCTGGCTGCAGCCTCTACCTCCAGTCCAGTCCGCTGTATGAACTGGTGAAGTAGTCGCTGCTGGTCCATAATCAAAGATCTGGTTGCTTGAGATCCAAGGTAGCACGGTGATCAGGCTGTATGAGATCTGACGTTGTAAGGTCGGTATTGCTGGTTTTGTTGAAGAAGTATGAAACACTTTTCTGTGAAACGATGATCTGTTCATTTTACACACCACTAACCACTGGGATCCATACACAGTTCTGTTAAGACAAAATACAAAGGCATACATTGTACCAGAATACGAATAATGTACAAGTACACTGACAATGACTGAATGAGCTTATAAAAACAGTTTCAGACAATAAGGAACAAGAGGTCCATGAGCCTTAATGGTCACCTGAGTTTTGATGTATACATGTACATGTACTACCCACAACTTCTGTTGCTGTGTTCTTACACTTAAATTCATATTAACCCAAACCATTGACCTCTTTCTTTGTTCAACTGACTTCTCAAAAAAGAAAAGTTACAAATGGTTTCCTTGTCCTTTGACTCAGTGACCTAGACCTCTTTCTTTGTTCAACTGACTTCTCAAAAAAGAAATTTACAAACAGTTTCCTTGCCTTTTGAATCAGTGACCATGACCTCTTTAACCTTGACTTTAGGTCACTTGACTCCTTACTTTTCTGATCAACTTTATTCACAATGTCATAACAAAATGTTCATCAGTGAAAAGCTACAAAATTTCATCTTGACCTTATACCCAGTCAAGTTTTGGTCAGTAGACTCTTTGTTTAATTCCAAAGAACTTTGCTATATAATGTTATAAGGAAATGTATATCAATGAAGAGCTATAAAATTTGACCTTGAAATTTGAGTCGGTCAGTTGAATACTTTTTTTATTTCCAACAATCTTTACTTCATAATGTTATAACAAAATGTACATCAGTGAAGAGCTATAAAATTTGACCTTGAAATATTAGTGTGACCTTGACTTTTGGTCAGTTAAATCCTTTTTTAATTCCAACAAATTTTGCTTCATAATATTATGTCATACCAAAAATTTCATCACGCAACATATATCAAATATGAACTTGACCTTTGACACAGTAATCTTGACGACCGATAAGTTGACTACTTGAACTTCAGTACTTGCTTGATTCTAACCAACTTTGCATCACAACGGCACTACAAAATATTTATCAGTAAAAAGCTATAAAATTTGACCTTGACCTTCGACCTTGGTTTTTTACCTCACTAGGTATTGACAAATTTCGTGTTGCTCTGATAAAGGTCCCTAATTTTACCTCAAAGTTCCTATAGATATAAACTATAGCAAATTTTAACTTCTGACCCCAAAGGGGAACCTTAGTCCTGGAGGGGCAAGAAATTCAAAATTTTATAAAGCACTTTAAGACCTTTACCTCTGGGAAGAGTATTTGATTCCAGCATATCGGCTCCTAATAAGAAGACTGTTGAAATATAAGCCAATTTGACCCCCTCCCAACTGCTCCAGGAATGGCTGGCCTAGAGTCAAAATTCTTCTAATGTCAAACAGTAATCTCCTGGTTATAATTCCAGCAATGTTTGAATTATTTACAAATAAAAAATAAACAAAACTACATCCAAAAGATTAGTTTTCTACATAAACCAGAGCTTGTTCTCACTGGTTTGTGATAGGACCTTTTGGTCTTATTTTGGAAGAAAACTGGTGAATCGGGAAAGATTTTTACAGGAGTAAACTGCAAATTTTGGGAATTTGGCTTTTGGTTTATGAAATAATTTCAATTGGGAATGGGGCCTATTAATGGCCCCAAAACACCCTGCAAAGTAAACTATAGTAAACTTAAGCCCCTTCCCATGCAGGTGGTAACCTGAAGTTTGGGGGTGGGCTGGGGGCATGAAATTCAGAATTTTTATAAAGCACCTCAAGACCTTTCTATCTGTGAAGAGTATTTGATTCCAGCATATCTTGGTCCTAAGAAGAAGAATGTGGAAATTTTAGCCAATTTGACCCTTCTGAGCCTTCCCCACAGTGCTGGGTTTGGGCCAAGGTCAAAATTCTTCTTAAGTCAATCGTAATCTCCTGGTTATAATTCCAACCAAGTCTGAACTACTTCCAATAGAAAATGAACAAAAATCCAAAAGTGTCATTTTCATATGTAAACTGTGTGGGCATGAAATTAACAATTTTGATCAAGCACCTATAGACACTTCCATTTATGAAGAGTAATTGATTCCATCATATCTGGGCATGGATCAATCCAGCCTTATTTACTTACCGTTTATCGGTAAATTTCCCCTAGAGATATAAATTCCCCTTTCCCCTAAAATTCCCCCCAAAAACTTGTTAAAAGTTACATTAAATAGTCCCCTTTATATACATATATACTGAAACGAAAAAGAAACGCAACATGGAAAATTGTGATTAATTTTGTATTAAATATACATATCTGTATAAAAATCGCCGATATAAACATGCAACCTGCCTAACACCCATACCAATCTTCAAAATCACCCAAGTGTGACTAGAGACCTATGCACTTCCGGCGCGGTAAAAACATCAAAAACCGTGCCTGTACAAACATATGCGTTCTTTTTTCATTCAAACCAGTATCAATTCATCACTAACATTGAGCCACATCATCGCCAATACTTTTGCAAACAATAATTCCTTTTACAATTATGCCACGGTTATCAAAGGTTGATAGAGGACGTGCTATAGCGATGCTTCTGGCAGGGAACACGCAACTTCACGTCGCTCGACAATTCAGAGTTCACAAATCGACTATTAGTCGATTAGTTTCACGTCTTAACGCAACAGGAAGAGTCGATGACCAGCCGAGATCAGGACGTCCACGCGTAACGTCGCGACGTCAAGACCGGGTTCTTAGGTTGGCACACCTGCGTAACAGGAGATTAACGGCCGCTGAAACGGCAAGGAATACGATTGGTAATCATAACCGTCGAATTCATCCCCAAACAGTGATCAACAGACTGCGTGAGGCTAATTTGCGTGCAAGGCGACAGTACGTTGGTTTACCACTAACACCGCAACGTCGAGCACGTCGTATGCAATGGGCAACGGCACATATGCCCAGACGTTTTCCTATGAGACGTTGGAGGTCTATGCTCTTCACCGATGAATCTCGATTCACGTTATTTCGAGCAGATGGCCGTCAACGTGTGTACCGGCGTCGAGGCGAACGTTTTGCTGACGCCTGTGTTTTGGAACACGACCGATTTGGGGGTGGATAAGTTATGGTTTGGGCGGGAATCTCCCATGGTTTGAAGACGCCTTTGGTGATAGTCAATGGGAATTTAACGGCCGTACGCTATCGGGATGAGATCCTTAGGCCCCATGTTGTGCCGTTTGTTAGGCAGCATCATCTAACCTTTCAGCAAGATAACGCGAGACCACACGTTGCAAGAGTCTGTAGAGACTTTCTTGCGACACAGAACATTGCTCCTATAGATTGGCCTCCATATAGCCCCGACCTGTCCCCAATCGAGCATTTGTGGGATGAATTAGACAGAAGAATTCGAAATCGCCGTAACCCCCCAAATACCCTCCCTCAGTTAGCAAATGCACTCGTCCAAGAATGGAATAACATTCCAATACGGAAAGTCAATGCACTGATGAACTCAATGCAACAAAGAATTAGAGATGTGATAACTGTTCGAGGAGGACACACACGATATTAGGGCACGGTTTCAAAACTGCTGCCATTTCAACTTGGATTCACGTAGGGTACTACCAATCATGACCTTCTAGCAAAGTGACCTGTTCTTAAAAATCTCTAAATATTGAATAAGGATGTTACATCAATATTCAATATTAACTATTACATATGAAATTTAAACATAATGCTCACAATTATTATTTTATTAAACCTACAATTTGAAGTTGCGTTTCTTTTTCGTTTCAGTATATTTATACAAAAATCTGAACTAAATTTTGAAGGTTTGGATCACTTAAAAGTGCTGAAAAGCCATCTCCTTGCATCTACAAATGCAAAATTTGCAGGGGGAGCCTCCCCTACCCCCCTTATGAGAGGATGGCTCCGCCCCCCTCTCGTGCTATCCCCCTGGCGAGCATCTTCGATGCTCGATTGGAGGCCTTCGGTCTCCTATTTTTCCCCACCACAGTAAAAAGGGTATACTTCCCCAAATCCTGCCTTGATCCCTGCTGGGTCTGGAGAAGAAGGCCTCTGCGGCTAGGGGATTAGGACCATATAATTCACACTATTGGTGCATCTTTGGCCACGGAAGATTCCTGCCAAACATTGGAATTGGTTCAGGGGTTTTTGAAAAGAAGCTGAATGTGTAAATTGTTTACGGATGGACAATGCACAGCGACAGACAAAAGACAATTAGATTAAGTCACTTGAGACTTTGTCTCAGGTGACCTAAAAAAAGTGGTCCTGAATGAATTATGAATTTCTTTTGCACACTAGCATGTGCATATGTGTAAATACAAATACACATGGACATGCATTTCAACCCATTACACAAGGTTTCATACATACAAAATGTACATGGACTGAAGTTCATAAAATGAACTTATTTTCAAAAAGAATTTTTTTTTTGGTAAAAGATTATTTTTTCCAACAGTTTTGACACACTACTGGGGATGCTTACGAGTCTGTTGTTCTCTGCCTGAAGTCTATCCTTCTTTTTGAATAGAAGGGTAACTTTAAATAGCAATTTTGACATAGCCATGAACTACAAAATTGTATATACATTTGGTATTATATGAATTTATAAGAAAGGTGGTAAGTATTTTGATTATAAGTGCTGAATCCAGCAAAATTCTGGCATGTATTTAATCCATTGCTTTTATTGTGGCTGGTTTCTTCCAATATTCTTTTAATTTGTGTTGTGCCATGTGTATTTTCGCCAGGTTTAAGACCATTTAAAAGTTTTTAAGGAATTAATTCCAAGTCCTAATAAGCATGCTATTGCTAATGTCCAGAAGAAAACTATTGCAAATCCTGCAGTAAGATAGGTTTTCTTTGCAATTATTAAGGATGTTATGCTGCACAGGAAAATTGTGGCAAGTTCCCAGGCATGAGGGCAAAGGTTATACATGTCTCAGACATCATGTGTATATGTATCTCTGCCAAGATTAACATTAGCAACTCTCACAAGTCTGTTCGTTTCAATATCATATGATAATTGAAGCAAGTGAAAATGATACACTGCACCGCGTAACTGTTATAACGAGATGGACCGATACAGTTACAGTGCCAGATATGACTTGAGGTTCGCTCTGAGCCAAACATGGCCTGAACTTCCCGCTGACAAACACAATTAAGTTTTGATAAACAACAACATCGCCTGTAGCCAGTCACAGTGAGGATGACTCATGCCAGTCATGCAAAGAAGAGAAATGTTGACAGACAGAAAAATGTCGACAAGATTTTGCATGTATTATGATGATTACTTTACAAATGAAATACTTACTTTCGAATCTGTGCAGTTAAAAATGCCCCATTCAATTGCAGAATCCTCTGAGCGATGATATTGTCCTCTCTTCATCATTACTGGGACAAAACGGAAGTAGACCAGTGCACATGCGCCAAAATGACAGGTGCGTTCGATCAGATCGTTTGTTTTATATTGGTTTTTATTTAAATATTGTGAAGCAAATGAAAATAACACAAAGTTTTATTTTCGTTATAGTGTTTTTATTTAGTTTTCTTCTGTTTACACAAATACAAGAAGGCAAAATTCTTTAATTTAAAATAAACCGTTAAAGATGTTGACTTCCGCTCAAACGACCTTTGACCTTTTAGATTTTGCCCAAGGACAAGAAACTTTAAAGAGTCCATGGAAGAACCGTTTTCTTGAAGTTTCAATGGATTTGTTTTGCTGACAACTGTACTAGCATTCATTTATGTACTTATTTAACAATAATGTCACAAATGAATGAATAAATATGAGTGATTTAAAGCAGGAAGTGTCAAATGGAGATTCGAACCAGGGGGCCACTGGTACCAGTGGCAGTGGCGCCGGCAGTACCTGCAACGTTCACCAACCTGCTAACACTAATGATGACGACTTGGAGTGTGAGCAGCTTCAGCAGTCGATATTTGGTAGGAATAATAATGCATATTATTTTGAACTTATTGTTGCCAGCTTCATCATTTATGAGCTATTTTATACATAAGTTTTGACAACTTACTATACATGTGTAGCGGAACTGGTGTAACAGGGGGGGAAAATGCACGGCCAGACCAGGATTCGAACCCGGGACCTTCCGAACCCTAGACGGACGCTCATCCACTTGAGCTATCTGGTCGCCGACGATCGACCTGGTCCAGATCCACTACATCTCTCTCTCCTTTAACAAAGTCTTTGACCCCGAAGACACACATAAGACCCTATACCACCTTCTGTGGGTATATTTCGTTGGGCGCCAAATGTAACAGGAGAGGAAAAATGCATGGCCAGACCGGGATTCGAACCCGGAACCTTCTGTCCAGATCCGCTACACCGGACTGGGTAGATCGTTGGCAACCAGATAGCTCAATTGGTTGAGCGTCCGTCTAGAGTTCGGAATGTCCCAGGTTCGAATCTCGGTCTGGACGCTACATGTTCTCTTTCTCCTGTTACAAAATTGTCGAGCTTACCAACCCTTGCTTAAAGCATAGAGAGTATGCTTAGCAAGGGGATATACAAACTTGTAAATAGCTGTCTTCACTTCTCTTCGGAAGCAAAGACTTGGAGAAAAGGAGGAATGTAGCTGAACTGGACTGGGTCGATCGTCGGCGACCAGATAGCTCAATTGGTTGAGCGTCCGTCTAGAGTTCGGAAGGTCCCGGGTTCGAATCCCGGCCTGGACACTACATTTTCTCTTTCCCCTGTTAAGCATGTATGTAAATCACTGACACTCTTGTTAATCTGTTAATTGGCCTGGATATCAGCACATACACTGTGGGGTATTTTTAAGGAAGGAATGTTTGGAATTAGAAATGACAGTAGCGTTTGTGTAATAGTAATTAATTAGGTTGTCTCACTAGCATCAGCTACATGGCTTTCTTGATGATTTAAGTAGTGATTGACTATGTATATTTTAATAAATGGTGTCTTTTAAGGGGTTATACAGCATTCACAAAAAAATAATATACACCTTCCTGGTTCAGATTGTTTGTGTTTTCTGCCCCCTTTAGCTTCAAATCATATAGTCAGTCGCTAATTAAGTCATCTAGCTGTATAAGCACTTTCCCTTAGCTCAGCAGCAGAGATTCAAACCCAAGTAATGGCACAATATATCTTGATCACAGATTCACTATTTATATACGCTTCCTAGTCTTACTCAAAATTGCATCAAAGGGCTATGTTATATTAACAGGGCTATGATAAGTGGAGGGATTTTTTTCAAAGAAGGATTTAATCGTATATATATATATATATATGCATTTTTTATATTAAATACAATTACGACAGGAAATTCACATTTTAACCTTCGGATCAACAACATTGTGTTTATTATATTATAAGTAACACGGAAACACAAATGACGAAGGAAGACAATATATGCATATGCTTTGAATTTCTATCAGCAAATTCCTAAATAGTTATCTTAAATAGTGAGGCAAAGTTGGAGAGTGTTACTATTACTAAAAAGCTTTATAACTGGTATGTTCATTGCTGTTTATGCAGACCTTATCCGGGGAATAGAGGATCCAGAGAAGCCATCCAACCTGGAAGACTTGGACGTTGTTCATGAAGAAGATGTCTTTGTGAAGAAATGTGGAGAGGATGAGTTCTCTGTCAAGATAGAATTTATCCCTACAGTTCCTCACTGTTCTTTGGCTCCCCTAATAGGTAACAGTCAAAGTATTTGTATTATATACACAGGCAACAATAATGATGCTTTTTTAAAGTAGACAAAATTCCTTGTTTCAATGATTATCCATAGTTTTTTTTCAAGGCTGCATCTTGTTAACTATCCCATACTTAGAATGTTATTGTCTGGGATGTAAAGCTATGGTTTCCAAGCATTGAATTTTCTACAACTAAAATCTTGACTATTGCAACTGGTAAAGATCTGCAATTAATTAAAAACTGGGAGAGTTCAACTTAATTGGGGTACTAAGATGACTTCATAAACATATTTCGATGCTTCTGTTTCAACTTTGAATATATGTACTATATGTTTCTGTTTGTAGGTCTGTGCATCCGGTCAAAATTACAAAAATCTCTTACAGAAAAATATAAGGTAATATATATAATCATTGAGTTATCTCCCTTCTCACTAGAAAGTTACATGTACACATTTTACATCCAGGTTTAAGGATTGAGTGTCATTCACAAGAATGTATTCATGGCTTCTCAATATACTAAAAAATAATAACAAATACCATGTTTATCACTTTATCATAAAAAAGTGAAGCTGGATGATAATTGTCATCAGTACATTATTACTATTAGTACGTATCACTGATATGTTATTGCTCTATACAAGTATTGGAACTTACTTTGTAATATGATCATTAATCAATATGAATCTGTTTTCCAGTTGGATATTTTCATAAAGAAAGGAAAACATTCCACAGCAGATGAAAGTAAGTTGTCTGTTTCAGATAAAATCTTACCATGTTCAGGTTTTGATTTCTAAATCATTGTTTATCCCACATATGTAATATCTATACCTCCCTGAATTAAGCAAGACTATATGTGTAGGCATGGAGGATAGGGAAATTCCACCTGAAGGTTCCTAAATCGGGTAAAACCAAAGGCTTGCAATTTTAAATCCCAAGAGTGGAATTTCCCTGTCCTAATATATAACTTGGTCATAAAATGTATTACATGTATCCTCTCATTCTAATCATCAAAATTAGCTCAGAAAGCAAAACCACAAAAAAAAATTATGCATCAAAGCTGTCAAAGGTTTCAGATCTCCTGACATAACATTATTGTAGTCTCGTGACGTGACACATACTGTATAAGACTATGAGTTAGGCCATAAGATAGAAGTGTCTAACACCCATTTCTTACCATGGAAAGTTCTGTTTTGTCCACACAGAAATGAGAGAAATGAATGACATATACTGATCAGGAAATATTTAACACTGGCAATATTAATCATATGGTATAAATTAGTGAATATTCAGAAATGTTTCTCTTAACTTTGCCAAGAAGAGAAATTTTGTATGCATTGTATATGTATAATAATACAATATTCAAACAAAATGTTGATAACTGACATGAACACCTTTAGCTAGTGAGTTGTATTTAAAAAACAGTTCTATTTGCTTTATTATCATATTTACTAAACAGCGAGTGTAGTGGTCCTAAAAAGGGTTTGTCACTGACTGGTTACTGTACCAGGTAACCGGGGAATTTTGTATGTCTTTCTATAGATCACATGATCATAGTGCATTCATCTAACAAGATACAGCATCTAATTAAAGAACAGATTGTGTATATATATATTAATGGACAAGCTTATAGAGCCTACAGATTACCTGGTACAGTCTCAAAATTGCCCGAGATATTAAATTGTCTCCAAGTTGTCAAAATGTCTTCGAAGCAGAAGAACGGATTTTTTGTGTTCAAATGAATTAGCATATGAATTATGAAGTGTAATTTTCATTCTGTTTCAGTAAACAAGCAAATTAATGACAAAGAAAGGATAGCAGCTGCCATGGAGAACCCTAACCTGCGTAAACTAGTGGACAAGTGTCTGGAGGAGGAGTACTAACTACTAAGCCCCGCCCTAATGGACCAGGTACCTTCCTGGGGTGGAGAACTGAGCCCCGCACTTATAGACCCAACATTTCCCAGCTGCCATGGAGAACCCTCAATCTGGGTAAACTGGTGGACAAGTGTCTGGTGGAGGAATACCTAGGCCCCACTCATGGACAAGGTACCTCCCTGGGGTGATGTACTGAGCCCCACCCTTATGGACGCGACATTTCCCAGGGGAGGAATACTGATTTCCTCCTTAACAGACCAGGCATCCCCTGGGAGAGGAGTACTGAGCTCTGCCTTAACGGACTAGACACCTCCCGAGGACACTAGAAAACACCCGAACCATTTCTGTGATAAATAGTGATGATATATACACTGCAAACTTTGAAGAATCTTGTTTCAGATAGGTGTGGTACATGTAGCCTGTATCTTGTGTGGTACATGTCCATGAGCTACATACTGTCTGTGATCATGGCATTAAAATCATTGAAGGGAGAATTTATTTGGGAAAAACGAATTGTCACCTGTGCAATATGTACTGAAATGGAATTCTATGCCTGAAGAAAATCCTCTTAATAAAACAGGCATACATGTATCTGTATGTATCTTGCATCCATTTTGTGCTTGATGCAAAGATGAAGTATCACCAATACCTGTTAAGGTTTATGCAAGTAATCTGAGCTGCTGGTATGTAATATATGTCTGACAGATACATTGCTTTGTATACTTGTTGAATATTTAGAAAATCTGTTGATCAGAATCTATCAAAAATTCATACATTTTGTTTCCTCTCTCTCTCTCTCTCTCTCTCTCTCTCTCTCTCATGTATAAAACATGTTAAATATCTACACTTATCAAAAACTATTTTAATTGCATGATTTCGCATTACAGTTTTAGGTGAAGTTTAGTTGTTCCAAAGCTAATGCTTATTTTGGTATTTACCAGGTTTTTTGAAGACTTCAAAGAACGACTTAACCTCCATTAATTTTGT
The DNA here is from genome assembly GCA_947623455.1 of Mimachlamys varia. Lineage (NCBI taxonomy): Eukaryota > Metazoa > Mollusca > Bivalvia > Pectinida > Pectinidae > Mimachlamys > Mimachlamys varia. The sequence goes on from OX392535.1 coordinate 11,387,955, forward strand.
CCATGAACATAGTGCTCTTCCAAAGCTACATTGTATTTAATATAAAACTTTATAGAATTGATATCCATTTGGATGGACTTGCCTGTTTGACAGGTTCAAATCACACTTGTATTTGTATTATTTTTAAAATCTTGAATCTTATCATATGATATTATAACTGATCATAAAGTGAAAAGGCCCTGGACTTAGGATGGTTACTAAAGTAAATTAGCTGAAAAAATGCAGATGATAAATGCTTGAAATGTACTTGATATTGATGCAGTAGTGTTGCATCTTGTCCAAAACATGTTAATTATTTGTGGAAACAATGGTAACCCATTAAGGAAAATATATTTATGTTGTACAACCTTTGAACTATCATATACTGTATATCCATTTTCTTATATTCATATGGGGTACATTAGCGCTACCATTTTAATCAGTCACAGATTTGGACCGAGACTGACCTCTGGAAAATCTGACACGTGTGGTTTGAGGGGTCCAGATGTACCTGGCCAAAACTAAATTGCTGACTATTGCTAGTCTGCGTTATTTATTTCTTAAACAATGTCAATCCAGGTGAAGATGTAAAGATACGTTATATAATTTAGTGGACACGTGAAATAACAGCATTTTATTCTTGATATGCTGTTAACTTCTCCGACGAAACTGTGGATTTTTACCTCTGCCTATGGTTCTGTCAAAGTGTGATTGTTTATCGTGGAATATTTCTGTGCATCCTGTGCCTGTTCAACCTGCAGCACAAGTGTACCCATGGTCTCATTTTATCACATTGATGATATGAAAGAGTAAGGATGATCTCCCTTTATATGCAATAAAACTGTCGATTATAACAAGTGCAATAGTACTTGTGTTGTCTTTATTACAAGCTTAATGCAGTTATTGAAAACAAATGATAATAAAAGCTGGACTCTTTGTTAGTAGATTGGTGATTAAACCAGAAGCTTTAAACTTTTAGTGGAGTTTCCATGGAACAAATACCTTGTGCCCACTAGAGAGCTATTTCAAGCTTTCACCAGATTTTGATTTTTTTAACATATGTTAAAGCTACTTCTGTTTTCATAGGTATGTACTTATTTAAGAATTGAACGTGAACATGAATCAAGGCCAAAATCTTACTCTAGATATCTACCTACAATTGTAGTTCATAACGGCCCAATATCCTACATGTTGTAGTCAATCTGCCACATCACACATTTTGTTTGATAAACCTAATAACTTAAAAAAATTGAAGGGTTTATTGAAGTTGTGAGGTCAAAATCACTTGCTAAGAATCTGAACAGGGATGAGCCATCAATTCAATAAATAGCCTTTACCGACCTTTTTTGTGTTCATATTTCATGGTACACGATATATGATGGGCATGCATGCCTTTAATTGTGAATAAGGTGGAATCATCTCGATATTAGACCCCATACTCCCAGATGGTAGCCAGGCAAGGTCACATTTGATTGGCCAGGTTACAGAATCTATGCTTACAGGTGGTAACTTGTTATTAAGTGGATAGCTACACGATAAATACAGGTAAGGACTTATTATCTAGATCCCCTAGTCCAAGTAAGTTAGTACCATGAAGTGGATATTGCTACATGGTAAATAAGGACATATTATCTAGATCCCCTAGTCCAAGTTGGTCACCATTACCGGTAAGTGGATATTGCTATATGGTAAATAAGGACATATTATCTAGATCCCCTAGTCCAGGTTAGTCACCATTAAGTGGATATAAAGCTACATGATAAATAAGGACGTATTATCTAGATCCTCTTAATCTAACTACTAAGTACCTGATCTGGATGTGTTAAATACTTTTATTTGTGAAACCTCTGTACAATTGTAGCTACAATGTACTTGGTAAACAAAGAGAGCTGTTGCAAATGCACAAGTTCTGTTTTTTTTTTTGTTCAAGAAATGAAATGTAAACTACTGAAATTGTGAGTCATGCAAATTTTGATATATTTATCACTCTGCTGACAGTCAATCTTTTAACGGATAATCAATCATAAATGGCATTTAGTGCTCTACAGATGTAATAAATGTCTATCGAAAATGAAAATTAACATCTTTATTTCTCAATACATTGTATTAACTTTCTCAAATTGTTGTTCATGCATAAACTTGCATAAATCACCAAATTTGAAATTAAAATGAGGATAGATAGTGCAAACTTAAATAGGTCAATCAATCTGTGTAACACTATTAATGACATTTCTGTATTAATTATTGAGTTACCTCCCTTTATACATGTCCCGGTGTACGCTCGATATTGCATCCCCCATTAGGCCTAATTCATAATTACCGCAGCACAAATTGGCAAGGGCAACTTCACTGACAATCTACCTCAAATAGATATAACAATTTCCGATGTTATAGGTTTGAATCTTACTCAAACACTTTTTTTAATAAACATTTATCAGGTGTGATTTTTTTTTTCACGAAAGTGCTATAAGGTACTGTAAGCTTTATCAAAGCTCGAATATCGTTTAAAAATGTATCACTAGAAAGTTACGTAATGGTACAGGGATCCTTAAATCTTTAGAGATTCTCTTGCCCAAGATTTCCCAGTGCCCCAGCACTCAAAAGACAACTAACAACTCACTTTGTTACTTAAAAATATTTTAATCAATATTGACATGGCAAAATATTGCTTAGAAAGATTTATACATAAACATTCTAGAAATAAACGATTCCAAAAGCAATGCATCCGAATCATTCAGATTTCTCAATAGGGATTTAATTTTGAAACTTTAAAACTCTGCTTCATAATTTCACTAATTGCAGAAAAACATTGAAATACATGGTAATTATTGGTATTTTCATCATAGATTAATTTCTATTCAAATTTACACCTTTTTAATTTAAAAGTTTACTGCATTTGACAGCTGCTGTTGCTTTCAAAAATTAACTCCTCGAGTCCTGTATTTATTTATTTTATAAAAAAAAGGTTTTAATATTGAAAAGTTTCTTGAGAAATACTTCAGCAACAAAGCTGAGATATCAGATGATCTAGAGCAGCTCCAGGATCTGTCAATTGCTATAAGATACTCTTAGATACCAGTCTACGATTCTAATTGACTTTCTCCAGCTGCAGACAACTGAGGGAAGCTACGATCATTGATAATAAACTTAAGTTAGAAGTGATAGTACTCTTACAGACTGTACAACTGTTAGGACACCTGCTTTACTTCATAAAAAAAGAATGAATTTTTAGATTTCATAAAAAATCCCAAAAATGAGAGATCAATATTACTTATCCTAGTATCCAAAGATTTACAGGCATATGATTATGAACTTTGCAAAGGGGACTAACTCCAAGCCAAAATGATTAATATGCTACAAGGGAGACAATAAAACTATGAAGTGGAACTCTTCTTCGTTTGGAACTATCATTTGTTCATTGGTACCCTATAGGCCTACCTTAACAACCTTTCGATTGCCTCAGAAATATAGTCATGTATTAATATTGCAGGTGATGAAACAGCAATGGCTTGTGAGGATGGATGCAAATACATTTGAAAGCAAGAAATACTGTACTCAAGGATATTAAATTATTTCACTATACATCTTCTTCACGATAATGTCCAAAATATTAATATGTTGGTGTTTATTCTTTCAATCCTTATAATGTAGAATAATTAAATATCACATTTTTATATTTAAATATTTGGATTTCAGTAAAAAACCATTCCATGAAATTAGTTTCTATATCCTTTTACTAAAGGAAAATCTCGAAAAAGGATATGAATTCTTAAACTTAAAGGACACCTCCCAGGTTTAAGTACAATAGCCAAAGGTCCTGAAAATGTATGGGTATGTATTTTTCTCATTACTGGGTAATAATTAAAAGCATATTTATTCTGCTCACTGTAAAAAAAGCAATTGTTGATAATTCTTATGAAGTGAGAGTTTTGTTAAAAACTTTGTTTGACAACCTTTTGTTTCCAAATTTAATGAAGTAATCTGGACATCTAGTTTATAGTTATGTCTAAGATAAGTTACAGGTCATGTGTAAAACAATAAAAACATAGACAAAAAGGAAGTACAAATACACATTTTTTATTTTTTTCATATAAATTTTTTTAACATAATCCATTTTTTATGGCAGATTTCTCTGTAGGCGACTCACGAAAGATGATATTCCCGTTTACCATTACAGGTAAAACAGTAACATCAATATAGTGTAAAACAGATATATTTCATACAACTATGCTGTAAATAATTGGGGAGTACATAAACAGGATACATGTTCACATTTTATGATAGACACAGACTTTACACGTTTACGAGTTTGACCTTGAGATTTTCTAAGTTCACCAACACACGTAAAATCTTCTGTATGAAATATTACTGATTTACTTACACATATCACAGACAGCAGTACATTGAAAGTTGAGCCACCACAAAAAATCTGCCAATGATGGATATTTTTTGTTTAAATAACATGGACAATTTTAGACCTATTCACACAAATTACCAGTTTTGAAAATAAAATTCATTTAATTTAAATTTCAACAGCAAATTGGTATTTATGTGTTATTATGAATATAACTCGTTTACCCCTTAAATTTCATAATGAACTTTTCCAACCTTTAACTTGGAAGCCTGGGTTCAAATGTGTCTTCAGGAGTGAATGAGTTGGACAATAAGTATTATAACTATGAACACTAGCTTAAACTTTATGAAACAACCAGGATAAGTAAAAAAAATAATGATTCATAACTGTAATGTTCAGTAATATGTGTAACAGTTAAACAGTGCTATGTAATATTAATACAACTTATATAAAGTACAGCCATATTTGATCAATATAACAGTGTTATTCTATACCTTATCACTATCAAGTCATTACAAAATAACCATGTAGTAAAAGTCTGTTATAAAAATATACATACAAGCTAAAAACATTTTTATAATTTTATCTTATGGACAATTGTTTCCCAGTAAGGCAAATATGTTAAACATCTGATATAATGTGTATTGAAAAAAGGACAATAATTATATATTTATATACACAGTATGTTATACCAGCAGTACACAAGAAAATTCCAATCTACAGTTTAGGACATCTAAAGTGTACTCTGCCATCAAATACATGTAGACCACTGTTAATCATCAACATGTCAGTTCACTTCTTGCTTATTTACCAGCCAAATTACTACATTGAAGAATATCTTTTTATATTATATTACGTCTCTATTAACAAACATGATGTATGTACTGTCCATTTTGAATTACAATTTTAATCTTTAGTATCTAATTCACAGTATTATAGGCAAAACTCTATTCAGGCTGAATTAATTTTCAATTACTGGTACAGATGTTCTTGTTTTGAGCTATGAAGAGAAGTATTATTTGAGCTACTTCCCCTTGCTATTTATATCCCTCCCTACGTGTTCATTAATATAAACCTAACAGGAGAACTACAGCATCTGCCCATAAAGATTCTTTACTTCAGAACAGAAGCTTGTCTAAAACAAGATTTACATACAGAAGAAGTATCACAAGAGTCTGATTATCTTTGTAAATGCTTGATAGTATTCCTTAGTATTTACAGCATCTCCGACAAGAGACAGAAGTTGAAAACAGCTAAAACATGTAACATACATGTGTAGAGATACTTTATTTACATGTTAATGTATTAATTGTCTACAAAACTCGAAAAATCATTTCTGGTAAGCATGCTTAATACACTGTCTACTGCTGCTGCAGTCTGTTGACTAAATACTATTGAATATCATAAACCGATATTTATTGCTTTTACTGAATTATGCTGAAGATTGCATCTACATGTATAACTAACTGTTTGAATTGTGACTTTGTGTTCATAGGTCCTAACACGAACAGAGCTACATGAACACTATGGGACAATTATATTGCTAGATACACCTAGGACTAATGTAAGACATTACAATATCACATGGCAAATACAAACAACGGCTCTGGTCACCATTGGACCGGTACAAGTCAAACTGGCAAAAACATAGGAGAAGAGTTGAGCCAGGCACATCCATCAGTGAGGAGATACAAATGTACATAGACATAGCAAGGAGCTTCATTTTACAGAGTTTTCCTACAGCAAGGAGGCCCAATTTACCGGTGTTAGTAATATTTACACTGTTCATACAGCAAGGAAATGTATTATATACACATTTTAGCAAGGTATTACAATGTAATTCAAAAACTAAAATGCCAAAATAGCACTGCAAAAGATGTCGTATCAACTTAATTAGCTATTAGACTTACTTACACCCCATGTATACTATAAAATCTTGTATCGCCCGATATATATGCTGTTTTTCATATTTCAAACTGTTTTATAAGGGTGGTTTAATCCAGGAAAGAGGTTTATCACCGGAAAAATATTCTACATGAATTTCTACACAGAACATGATCATTGATGTTCTTAAATGAACGGACAAAGTCGAATGGATCTAAAACTAGGAAGTCAACAGAATAGTCATAACTTACTTCCAAATTTTATGAAAACATTAACCATGAAGAATATTTGATACCAATACAAAACTTTGTGTCAACATACATAAATGATGTCACCATGGTGATGATTGTTATTGTAATTAAAATAACATTCACAAATAAATTCTGGGTCGTGTATAGTCTTAAAACAATGATTTTGAGGGTATAAATTATAAACAGGATGAGTTTGTGGTATAAACATGATGAGTTTGTGGTATAAACAGAATGAGTTTGTGGTTTAAACAGGATGATTTTTTAGATACAAACATGAGTTTGTAGGTATAAATATAATGGGTTTGTGAAGACCCTCTCACACTGTAACAGTGTAAATTGGTAGATACAAAGTAAACTGGTATAGATTTATAAAACTATGTACATGTTCTGGTAAGTTTACGTCACAAAACACTTCATTCTATGTATGACTCTATGTATGATCCAGTTCGTGTTTCTGAACACCCTGCGAAGTCGTCCACAAATCCGGACGTGAAATCGTCCCCGTCACTGTCAATCTTACTTTCTATTGCACTCTTTTTCTTGATGCTTCGCCGTTTTTCATTCTTGATATAACGGTCACCACCACCCTGGAAGCTTCCATAGCTACTGCCACTTCCCTTGCGTGCTAATCGTGAGTGAGCTGTGTCATTCTGTACCCCGATCACCTTAGTGATGGACACTTTGGACTCGATGTCGTAAAACAGCGCCAAGTTTTGAGATTCTAAAAACGATGGGAGAGATTCCATGTGTGATTCCAGTGGATTGGCTGCACATGATTTGTTTGGAAGGGATTCCGAGCTATTATAACCGAAACTAAGATCAGGTTCAAGGTCATGCAGTGACAGAGGTCGTGAACCCTCGCGTTTCCACGGCAAGGTTTCGTCGTTCCAGCGGACAAGGTATTTGACACAGAGTCCGATACACAAGTCCTGGAGTGGTGTCTTTGTGTCTGGTTTGAAGTAGTATTGATGACCAGTGCTATTCAGGATGATGTGGTCGATGTCCAGGAAGTCGCGGGCCGCCCACTTGATGCGCTGACCCCAGGTCTCCTCGCCATCGTAGTAGTGCAGCTTGAAGTCAAACTTGTCTGAAATTGTGAGGATGCGTGTCATTATACAAAAAAAAATTATATCACAGACTAATAAAAGCAATGAAACCCTTCTTATTAAAGTGTATGTTTTTAGGGCTAGCATTTTAAAAAATACTATAATAGTAAAATGTTTAAAGGCCCAATATACGTAACTTTCGGTAAAACTTGAAGCGAAAATCAAGTCTAATAACTTATTATATCTATAAATTTAGTTAAGATTAACTGATACCAGCAATATTCAAGATGAATTCTTTCGCGGTTACTGATACAGCAGCAGTTGAAACACGCTATTTGTAAACAAGCGTCCATTTCGAACCGTCTTCTACCTTCGGTTTGTTGTTGAAGTGGGCCCCACCTGAACTATTTTCAATTCTTTGGATTTTTTTGTCAAGAGTTTCTTGTTAGTTACTGCTCAGGTTAACTTCGTTTTAGGCTTATTTTTGCATGGTTATCAACTGGATTTATTTTCAGAATTTTTCAGAATCACGAAAATTTCTCTGAAGTTACGTATATTGGGCCTTTAAGTGGATCCTACTTGAAAATATATGGACATTAAGGGACATTCTGTGTTATAGATACACAGGGGCTAAAAGAGCTGTACTTCTATGGTAAGTCACCTGTCTGTACACCAGCTCAGAGGGGAGAAATTACACGTCAGAAATGTACAGAACCCCAGAAAATTAACATTAATCATTGCTAACTTGGCTATTAATTATGACTGCTTTCATTTCCTGCTTCATTTACCTCTTACTTAAAATACAGAGCAGATATTAATGTCTTTCGCTTATTTGATTTTAAGGTGAAATAGAGTAATTGTTAACATTAAAATATGTTTGCTAATTAACTTACTCACCCCGAAGACAAGTTAGAACTCTTCGAGATTATAAGTTGGAATAGTTCATTATGTTTATTCAGGTTTGAAGCAAACACATAAAATTACAAGTTGTATCATCAACTGATTGTGTTATAATGTAATAACAACATATACAGTGACGTGCCAAAAGTCTTTCACTTTTTTTTTATTTTTCTTTATATTCTCTGTATTTTCAACTTTTTTAATGAATTTACCTGAATTTGTTTATGGATCCTTTTTAATGAAATTTTGTGTACTTATAAAATTGTTTCCTGTTTCATCTCATAATATTTTCACTGTTTTCCGTTATGTATAAATAGAGAAATTATAATTTAATTACAACATCCAATTTTCAGGACACCATTTTGACATCATTTTGGTAACTTTAAAAAGAGAAATGCTTCACACAGAAATTAGCAGTGTAGATAATTTTGTAAAGCTCCATAAATACACAACGGAAAATCAAATAAATATTATGAGAGGAAACCTTGTATATTTCTGTACCAAATGACAAAAAAATGTCAAAACAAAGTCTGGAAAATTCATTGAAAAAGTTGGAAATACAAAGAATATATAGCAAAATAAAAAAATGAATTGAAAGACTTTTAGCACATATCTGTATCTAAAGTCTTATTACAGGAAATGAGCTACTAAATTATTCTCCATCATTATCAATGCTTATTTTGATTCACTTCATTCTTTTTCTCCAAAACATCAACTGAAAAACTAGAGCTATCATCTAACGGGTTAACTTTGCTATTGTTCTGAAAATAACAAGGGGGAAACAGTTATCAGAAAGTATATTTTTATGTAAGTTTGTAAAAATAGCAATTTATCAGAAATGAAATATCAGCTTTAACAGGATTTGTCCAGTCAATTCTTCATGAAATTGGCCATGGAATTGAATTCATAGTCTGCTTAAGAAATCTGTATAATTTAAGAACGATCACAAAGGTGTTACTTTCCTGTATCTTCCTCAACTTCAGTCACACAACCTTTCACAGACATAAGACCTTACAAATTGACATTTATCTTATCAAGCTCCGTATCTCCGGATATGTAGTAAAATTTCAGGAATGCGCATTATGTCTATTTTAGTATACAAAATATACACTGGTGTACAAGTCCCTGCTGTCATAGTATTGTTTACCGGTGTACTTAATACCAGCCCCACCAAATTATAATTACCCATACAGTATATACATGTTACTGTGTACCTTACACATTAAACGACTGCCCCTGTAAGTACTGTGTCCACATACATATACACAGGCAACAAAATGATTCAGGACCTGACAAACAAAATGACCACCCTACCAGTACAGAGGACTAGAATTGTCACCAACTTGTAGGCATATATATATGACAACCTTGTGTCCACTCTATTATCTATGTCTAGAACTCAACAAGCACAATTACGTTACAATAGGTGTATGGTCTATCCTATCAAACTGTGGGGTGGAATGTCTTCACATCAGGAAGCAGGTGATTCAGGACTTAAGCATGCTGTGTCTGTCCTGAGCTGACACAATGACAATCACACAGTATATGTGCCAGGCACGAAAATGTTATCAAGGGCTATTTTCATGACCAAAATTACGATATCCTTTTACGAGTAGTGGATGGTCAATCGTTTACAGCAAGTGGCTGGTCGATCCCTTTACAACAGGTGGTCCATCAATACTCTTACAATAGCTACGACTGTACTAGCCGACCTGTCTGTTATAACACTGGGTCGTGATATGAAATAATGATACTGTATAAATACACTATATACCCTCGGGCTATGATATGAAATACTGATACATTAGGAGTTTAACGGCCTATTAACAACTATGGTCATTCAAGGACATGCCAGCTTTTGGTTCAGAGAAAAACCAATGACCTACAGCCAGTACCCGAGGACTGCTCTCCTACGTAGGTCTCAAACCTGCGACCCAGTGGTGAAGGGCTAGTTGTAGCAGAATGTCTGACGCCTAACAACTTGACCAAGGCAGCCCCTAGAAATGCTACACAAGTACATGTATGTCTATAAACATGTAGACAGCACAGAGGAATTTGTAGACCCATCTGTTGTTGATTACACATAAATTATTGATTATACAATATCTTTTCTGCAATATCCATAAAATAACATGTCATTAAACCTACAGTGGGTACAGGGAAATACAAAGGAGATAAGGAAATGTACTTTAACAATGCTCGTTCTCATTTTTCAATGACTGCAACATTGTATAATCAAAGGTATATTTTACTTCACTTTACCACATTCAAGGGTACATGAATTGGGGTGAGAAAGCTTGCTCATACAGGCAACAATAAACAGACTATTATGTGGCCATCGCAGTTTAAAAAAAAAAATTTAAAGCGAATTCCAGATCATAATATAACGGTAAGGAAGTGAAATGTTAAACTATTATCCAATATAACAAATCCTATAATATACCACCAACTTATTTTTTCTCGTCGTGCACAGATCTTTATCATGTCATCCCCCTCTGTGTTGTTATCATGGTCATACCCTGGTGCTGTGTTGTTTGTCATCAATACTAACCTGGACTTCTCCACTTGGCTGAACACAAACAGAATGGACCCTCTGGACATACGACCAAAATCGACAGCTTCAGGTGTCTCTGGTTCACTGATCCCTGTCAAAATAAACCAACATTCTCAATACTGGGGTCACAGGTAGGTCAAATAGGGAAATCTACATAACCACCTCTTAAAATCAAAGTTAAAACCTGTAAACAAGATCTGTTGATGTACATGTACCCCCTCCCCAAAAAATTGATGCATCTGATATGTAGCCGTGTACATCTGTCTGGTAGCTGATCATGAAACCACTGTAATTCTGATCTCAAACCAAATCATTTCACCATAAACAGATGTTATCACAATATTTACAGATTATTACTATAATTCTGATCTTAACCTAAATCTCTTAATCCTCCATTTATAAACAGATGTTATTATTATATTTACTGCATCAAAATATTCACTATTACTATAAACAGATTACATTATCATTATATACAGATTATATTATCACTATATATACAGATCTGTATTATCATTATATACAGATTATATTATCATTATATACAGATTATATTATCACTATCTACAGATCTGCATTATCACGATATACAGATCTGTATTATCACTATACAGATGTAGCATTATTCTAATCTCTCCACTGGGAGTCGAACCTAAGACCTCTGGCTTACTAATGTCTTGCGTTCAACTGATCAGTTTGAGCTAAAGATAAATCTCTCTAACGAGCAGTAGTGCAGCTGGTATTATGTGTTTCTGTACATCACGTCCAGCATGACTAGATTTTTTTTATTTTGTCGATCAGTCAGCATTAGGGCAAACAAGTGTGTACCCATCAATGTACATGTGTAACTATTGGCAACCTGACAGATTTGTCTGACTCATACCCAGTTTTCTTTTGTCTCGGAAACAAGGTTTGGTTTGTTTGTGTTTTACGTCCTATTAATAGCTACGGTCATTTTAAGGATGTGCCTACGTTTATTGGTGGAGAAAAACAACCGACCAACGGCCAGAAAGAATTGTTGAATGTACTTTAACTTAATATTTAGGATTTTTTATTTTATTTTAGCTCTTTTATTTCAGCTGCTTCTCTCCATTACCAAATAAACAAATAGCAACCTAACTAAAAAAGTCAAAACTAAAACATTTTCTTTAACATACAGTAATACTACATGTATATATATAATATATTTACAAATCAAGCGTATATCTTTGCAACACTTGACTGAATCAGACATTTTATCCATCTTTACTCACAGCTATAGGATATGAGAATATATAAGTTATATATTACTTGTACGGGTCACAGCTATAAGAAATGAGAATATATAAGCTATATATTACTAATACGGGTCATTAAGTTAAGCTCCCGGCTGCCATCACCCAATAGCTCCTACCTCTGTATAGATTTACACAGGCTAGGATTGTCCTCCTTATAATTCACCCCAAAGACACATTTGACCTCTTCCAATTCATAGGTTGGAATAGTTTATTATGAAATTTCAGGGAAGAAGATTGACCTACATAACTTTTTGTACTCTGAGCTTCCACATTAGCATACTTAGAGATTGCGTGGCGACAAAGATCTATTTTTACTGATTCACAAAAGGAAAGCTCAGAATTTCACCTCTATATATGATGTATCATATTTTAGAGGTCAAACTCCACATCAGTAGGTATGTGGTGAAGGTTATCACATGCAAATTAGCAGTTAAAAAAATAGAAAACCGGAAAAAATATGTATGGTTAATATCTTTTTTTTTTTCATTTGAATATGTTGAACTACAAAATAAACTACCTGTAACGATTAAAGATAAGAGAAGACATATGACACAGTGACCTATTGCCTTTTACATCTTACAGAACTGCACTGGTATTGTGCATGTATGTGCCAAGTTAAAAGCTTTTACACATTAGCTCGATCTGCATCATGATGGCATCTCTATAAAACATATATATATGTAGATTTAGTGTTCATTGTTTGCCACATGAAACACCATGTGAATGAAAGTCTTTTTTTTGTGAGTTAGTGAAGATAGATGAAAATTTACGTACTGCCATAAATCAAAGAAATAGATTGAAATGTGGGACATTGTCAGAATTTTTACACAAAAAAGGCAATTAAATGACGTTCTAGATGATAGTTTAATAGAAAAGAATACCAAATTTTTTTTTTACCCAAGAAAGTGCTTCAAATTAGGCCATGTACAAAGTGCGGACTTTTAGGCAAAAACCAATACAAAAACTTTTCCTTTTTATCGATAAAGTAACATTCATTGAACTATTTCCAGCTTAGCCCCTGTCATGATTCATTAAAGTCTGTTTTGCACATTACCCGGGGGTATATAGACTAGTGCCAGTACAAAGCTATGTTTGCTTATTAATCAGGTGTCACAGAATTAAGTATAGGAATATGGTTGCCAATGTCCTAAGGTTGACCTTTGCCCTATCCGATTATCTTTTATGTTTGAGCACTGATGGTCACAGTGTCCAATAGGGGTTAGGTTAATGTTATTTTAATGGTTGCCATCTTGCCATGGGTTTTCGGGTAGACTTGCCACCTTTCAGTGACCATGGGTAACACATGACTATCACTATGAGTGGGTAACATGAACCTATCAAGAAAATGACTTTCTTCTCTTTGTAATGGTCGATGCCTTTACCACAAACCATAGGCATGGCTTCCTTCTCATTGTGTTGGTCAAAACTAGACTATCAAGAGGGATGGCTTTCTTCCCTTTGTGATGGTCAATGCTGTTATGACAAATCTGTGTTTTTACACCTAGAGGATGGCTTCCTTCCCTTTGTCATGGTCAATGCTATAATATTTAGAGGAACGGCTTCCTTCCCTTTGTGATGGTCAATGCTGTTACAGTATTTGTGTTTGTTCATCTATAGAAACAGCTTCTTTCCTTTTGTCATGGTCAATGCTGTTATGACAAACCTGTGTTTTTACACCTAGAGTATGGCTTCCTTCCCTTTGTCATGGTCAATGCTGTTATGACAAATCTGTGTTTTTACACCTAGAGTATGGCTTCCTTCCCTTTGTCATGGTCAATGCTGTTACAGTAAATTTGTATTTGTATATGCAGATTTAAAATCCTCGCTACAGCTGAAGCCAATACAATGACAAGTTAAGGCAATTTAAGAAGAATGAAGATTTATAACTATTGACAGATATGGTCTGCAAGCATTATCAACACAAGCATCATACAGATTCAAGAGTCGGAAGTAAAACAGGGGTTTAGCCAACAAAATGGAAGCCTCAATTATTTCTAAAAGGTCTTTTGCGACAATCACATTAATTTCGTTTTATACTGAACCTGACTGTTTTCAGAATGTCACTATATCTATATCCACATATACTTATAAAATTATTGTTTCCCTCCCTCTGCATGGTTTTTGTTTAGACATTTATTTATTCAGCTATCTGTGAAAGTAAACATATTTGATGAGAGTGTATACGTATGAATAAGGTATTTGATAATTATTATATGTACTGGAGAAAATCCCTCTTATGAATTTGACGAAAAAGGCAAAAAAGTTCTTATTTTTTGTCAAATGTGCTGAGTAATATTTTTCAAGCCTATTCTCATTGTACTGTATAATTTGGTCCAAGACAATAGGAAAAGAAATCCTTGGGCTTCTGACACTTTATGGGGCTGTCTAGATCTCTAAATAGATGTATATTTACATACGATGTCACATAAATGAAGTAAGCTTTTTAGGAATATGAATAGACTGCAAGCAAGGAGTTAGCCGAGTTTATCCTTAATACTTGTATTCATTTACCTGGTGCGAATGACGAAGTGTCATATCAAGGAATTTCATCTGTTAAATTAGATATGATTCAACTAACGACAATGTTATTTCTTTACACTATATATAGCTCCAGCTGCCAATCAGAGAATATGGTTTTCTCCGTCATCATGTTACCATATACAAAGCACTATATGTCCCCAGGGCAATTAAGTCATAATAAGCTAGAGTTCAAACAAGTTGATGAATGAATTTACACAATGTCTGCCAAAGGTACATATACAGAGTGGTACGATTTACGTCAGCAAATTTTCATAAATTTGGTCCAGATTTAATTCCTCGTTAATTTAAGATTGTTTTAAGAATTGTTTTTTTTTTGTCATATCAACATTACTTAATTATGTTGATATTAATTAACATTGCTTCATTATGACTTGTTAAACATTCAGTAAGTCACATGCCTATCCATGTGACTGACACAAGAATATGAATCAAAGGAAGCCTCAAGGCCAGAGAGATAGCGGCCAGTGTCCCAGACACATGTATGTGCACGAGGTTCTTCATCGTTTTAGTTTGAGGCAGCTATTATATATACAGGGTGTATTTTACAGACTGGTTTCAAGTGTTGATGCGTGAAAAGGAACTATACGGTGGTAACAAGATCTTCATTTCACCTGTGGGTCACCTTAAGTGTCCTCTAGTCATAGATAGCTCCGATCAAGGTTGCTTTTGACAATAGCCACACCAATCCTGATATATCTGCCTTGCCTCCCACCATATGTACTCTATGTAGCTCTATATGGCTGTTAAAAGGCTGTATATATCCCACTAACCTATTTACAACAGCCAGCAGACAGGCATATCTAGTCTGCAAAACTGTTAATCTGGCGTAATGAGGCACACACTAAAGTGTTTTTATATACAAACAGTTTTTATGTAACTTTCATAAGAAATAAGTTTTAATTTATAAACAGCTGGGATTGTTAATGATACACATCTTAAGCTTACACAGATTAACACACTTTTACCGAGGATGTTTCCCAATCACATTTAACCACTTTTTATGTCTAAAAGGAAATTGAATCAATTAGTGTTTGTTTTTCTCTTTCACATCCAAACATGTTTCAATTAACATGTAAAGGTATGATATATATAACAGGCAATGTAAACTTAATTCACCACAACAGTAAAACACTGGGATATACACTGGTGTACAGATATACCATGTACCTGGTGAAAGAACTCAAAATAAACCCTATGTAAAGTAGTCTGTACAGACAGACCTTCAAATGTCTGAGAATATGTTATAATCTTGGAGAAATCCTGACATCCAAGTTAGGTGTTATAAAGTTACATAGACTTTTGTGTTGGGATAGATCTACCCCCATTTCCTTCTGATAAATCACGTAAATTAGGTCACGATCTCATTACAGGACGTCCTTTGTGCACTAATGGGTATCCACCTCAATGCACTACCATAGTATTACAAGCCACATTGCCGAGATAGGGAAACAATTTTAAGGATGATTGTGGTCAAAAGTTAATGATTAATAGAAAGGAGATATTTGTGGCTTCCTTGTGATTCCACACAAAGGTGGCCACTGCCCACTTATATCTTTGTGACTAATGATAAAACTATCTCACATACACAATCATAAACAAAAGTTTAGCAATATACATTAATAGTAAGCAGCCATTTCCAATGTTTTGGCAAAACGGAACTCTTTTTACGATCTATTGACGTTTGGTTCCCAACACTGTTTTCACTAGACCATTATGGTGATGTAAAATCTTGTTTCAAAGCGTGACAAGTTAAATAAAGTTGAGCATGACTAAGTCCTGCGGTGTAACATAGGTACATACCGTGATATGTACAGCAGGCATACTATAAACCTGATATCAATAACTCCTGTCAACTCCCCTTACTCCAGTTATGTACTCCCAGCATGATGCAAGTTTGACTCATATATTCTTTCAAGATGTGGCAGGGGGGAGCACTGAGAGATGGAGAGGTTGGGTTGGAAGGGGGATATAAGGAGACAGCATATGATGTGGTAACTTCATACAGATCCTGGGCCGACAGAGGATGATATATACAACAACATGTACATTCTTGTCTTACATGTGTTCACCATATTTTTGCATGTCCAGTACAAAAAGCCTTACAGACTTGCTCAAGTCCTATTGTCAAGCTTTGTCATTGATAAAATCATCATAACTTTTGATCTTTTTAACTTTTGGCTGATTATGTAACTACAGTAGCCAAGGCCCCCCCCCCCCCCCCCCCCCCAGTTGTTACAGTCAGAGTTGGAACCTATGTTGTTATGTTCGGAGACAAACACATTTAAAAAGGAGGGGGTAGTGATTTTAATTGTACATAAGATTTAGGTTGCCTTCCAGCTTCTAGCAACAGGGAATTTATCTTTAACTCAATGGTAGAGCAACCAACTAGGAACCTTGAGACAGAGGGTACAATTAATCCCCTGTGGAAGCATGTACACTACTGAGAAGTATTCAATTACCTGTTGCATATTGTACAGGTACATCCAAGATTTTGTACACAGGTCACCCTATGTAGTGCTACAGATTATAAACATTCATTTCATACCATATACTATAGTAGTATCCAATTTATCATATTTAGACAATAAACATTTCGTTTATACCCTAATCTTTATGCAGTCGTACCTAATTTATTCCAAGGAGATTATACAATACACTCCATTGTTGCAGGTGTACTCAGTTTACACAGGTATCTAAAAGTAATTTTTGGATGAACATCCTTGTATGTATTGCATTGTTCCCTACCAGTACATATTTAATCTATGTTGAGAGAGGTCTATATGTTAACTAAGTACATATGTATTAAATTTTAAGAGATAAATTAACTTGACATCGCCCTTAAATCCTGAGTCATCCCGGTACATCATTGATGCCTTCATTATGTAAAAGAGCATGAATGTATTGGTAAGTGTAAGAACACACGAGGTCTTCATCAAGCTTCAAACTTAATGAGACCATCGATCTGTACACAGCAGGAAATACCTGTCCCCGTTTAACCCCAGTCGGTGTGTCACTGCGGTACAAGGACGGTAGCAAGGTCTACTGAAGCACCAGAGGAGACAGATATGACGTCACATCATCCATCATTCACTTATAACTGAACAGACTCGACAGCTTGAATAAACATGTACTGTGTGTTCATTCAGCTCTCATTTGAATGTTTAGTGACAGACAACTTTTATTACATATTGACGTTTAGCATATGGAATCACTTTGTACGTATTTGTGACTTCACAAATATGTAAAATATACCTGAATTTACATATTCTAATAGATGTGTGAATGTACATTTTACATTTTTTTCCTTAGATGTGAAGGGAGGGAGACTAGAATAACAGTTACAGCATTTTCTAAATTTATGTAACTGAGCAATGATTTCTTTAAAATATTCAACTTCAGCATTAATACAGTACTACACATGTAAATTCTCCACAAATGCTATCTAGAAATTTTATCTTAGATGCAGCTTCTTGAAAAATCATTCAATCACCATGAAAATCTGACCTATCACATCCATAAAGAATTTGAAAAAAGAAATCATCTCAAGAAATCATGTACAGATGTAGATATTAAAAAATGTTTAACAATAATGTTGTTATATTGATTAACAATAAGTATTTCCTACACACTGAACTTTTATGTGTACAACCTTCAAACATTAAATAAGAATTGAACATGCTGAATATCATTTACATAACACTAAATGGTATATTCTATGTCCACACAATTATCAAATGTTTATCCAACGTGTAATTTATGACTCATATTTTGTATGTTCTACCTGGAAATAGCCTATTGACAGACATAAATATGATTTTTTTAAACCAGGATTCTTGTTCACATAAACCAAACCTATTTGTATATTCAAATCATGCCTCAACTATATAAGATGAAAAATTCTAAGTCCATTAACTTGAATCAAATGGAAGAAATGAGGAAAAGTAGAAAGGGGATGACGTCATCATTTTTCCCGTACTACAAGGAGATCGACCGCCTCAATTAGATAAAAGATACCTGTCCTTAAATGATGAATAAATGAATATAGATGAGTTTCGTGAATGGATCACGGGGTTGTCCCTGTGACATATGTCTTGTTAGACAATGTCTCTTGTCAAATAAATATGTGATAAATTAAGCCCATGCCCTTTGTCAATCATGGGAGATACTGCAGACAAAGCTTGGATTTTGCGTATTATCCAAATTCACATTGCACCTATATTCTAGCTAATTAACACGCATTAAGATGTCAATTGCATAATTTTATGTGTTTTATATTTCCCCTTATTTACATGATTCAAGAACAAAATGACAAGACGCAATTAAGATTCAACGAAAATGAAAGATGAATACATCACCAGTTATACGATTATTAAAGATATAATTGCAGTGTCGCTGCAATATTGTGTACTTGTCACAAAGTCATTCAATTAATGAAGTCTGCCTCGTAAAGCATCTCCTGAAGCGGAATGACAGCTTGTTGAAATCCTGACCTTCAATGCAAGCTTGACACTGGGCCAGACATGTAGGATATGCATGACAGATACATGTTCCCTGAGTCACGGAGACTTTGTGAAATTTCATCCTCAAATTGATGAAGTGATCCTTCAATCACAAGCCTGATATGAATCACACGAAATTGGGGAATTTTTTTTTGTATTACTTTGCATAGAATGTCAATTGTGACTATGAATATTGTTTAAAAATTCATTCAACACAATTAAGCTTTCATTTGCTGTATGTATGCCAACTGAAGTAAGACAATGAAGTGCTAGGGTTTCACTACTAATCCTCTTTTAATCAACATTAAATAACTGTATTGGAATATTTTTATTCATTCAAAACATTGATGTACATTGTATATTTAATATTAAGTATCAACACTTTGTGAGAGTTACAAATAAAATATATTTTGTATATTTATGTCTTTTTCACACTGGTTGTATTCTCATAGTTTTATTAAAAAATTTCCAAACAACATCTTCAAAGCAACAAAAATACCGGTAAAATACTGTTTTAATCAGTAGTCATACTTGCTTTTGCTTTACTGAGCTGCAAATGGTAATATTAAAATTTGGAACGTATTGCAGTAATACAGTAGTTACGAGTGATATACCTTGGCTGTAATGAATTTACAGAATCGTTTTTATACGACGTCTATTAATCATGAAAATGTATGCAAATATGTATGTTTCTAAAGATATATAAATTTTACGAGACAACAATTTAGGCCAGTATGCAGATTTCAGGCCAAAGTTTTGTTCTATCAAGGTAACAAAATTATAATACTTACGTCAGCAATGCCACTAACGTTCTCGACAACAGGAAGAAGACACGCCACCGGCTTGTTGGTGGCAACTTGTCGGATTTGGATACCGGACGGAATGTCAGACTCACTGAGGCATGGCCGAACTGACCAGCACTCCACCACGGCTGACCGATTACTGTTTACCAATCTGTGGATATAGACAGTCACTGCAACATCAGAATCTCTCTTTGTCATTTCAAAATTTTTCTTTTTACATTTATCACACTTTAGTACTTTTTAAAATTTTCATTTGAAAAATTCTGGATTCTCAAGGTTAAAACCTATTCATAATCCATAGAGACAAAATATAACAACCCTTCAAATTCAATATTTTAAGTTGTTCTTTTAAATGATCTTAAATTATAGGTAAAGTTTAGCAAATGTTGAAAACGCTTCATTCAAAGGAACTAAAATTGTCTCCCTCGAACTCCTTGACAGGGAGATCTAGAGCTGTCAATTCCAATTTTCAATAGCCATGTAGTACCTAAGTGTGAATATTGTACTGTTACAATTTTTACCTGAAATTTTACAATATTTCTTACATGCAGAAAAGGTCTAAACTGTACCATGTAGACACCACCAACATACTGCTTTTTCCCCCCCATGTAAACATGTGGTAATAATAATTTTGTTTGTAACCGTGGTAACCTGGCAGCAGGCTGATACAGCATCAGAATCCTGTTTGTATTGTATATATATTGTATTATATCAAGATGACCAAGTTTAAAGCATTTTTCAGACAATCAATAAATTAGTAGATACTAGGTAATAGTTTTTAAAGTTAATCTACCATAATTTTGATGATTTATGGCTACATTTTTAATTTATTCCTCTTTGAAATCACATTTGAACTAATTCAAAGCTCAGAACCAAGGCATCGTGAAATTTTTAAGTAAATGAGTTAATTGGGATATATATATATATAGGTAACATGTAAGCTTACTATTTCTGTAAATTAATTTTTTTGAAGAAATATCCAGCACACAACAATTAACTTAATTTCACACATTAATCTTTCCTTCTATTTGAGACCCACATTTTATGCTCCTGGTGACATCCTCCATGATAAAACTAACACTATCTTCATAAGGAAATTAATAAAATAATATCTTCTTTTTTTATAAAATCTCCAGGACCGTAGCTGTTGGCCTACAACTTCCCTTAACACAGTAATAGTACACTATACACAAAAGATAGATTAAGTTTGTAGAGAATGTATTATTATAATCAATATTAAAATGTACTCCACAAACAAAGTTCTAAGTTACCACATAGAAATAAGTACTTCAGCATACATGACCTAATCTAGGTTTTTTACGATCACCCAATCCGAGGACCTTGAAATATCTGGTAATCTTGAACGAATTAATCGGAAACCTACTGTAACTGAGATTCTGTTGAAGTGACAACATTTCTTTTTAATGTTTTAATTAATGTTCTGGTAATGTCTTGAAAAAACTGAAGTTCATACAAAAGAAAACAGCTTTTTATGCAAAGAAAGCTCAGTCTCCAAAAAATGTTACATTGCACATCCAAAAGCTTGCTTCAAAATTAATTTATTATAAGCTGAAACAAATAATGATGACAACAAATGTACAGAGTTAGATCATGGTAACCAGTAACTGGTAAGGTGAATCTAAGAAATAATTACTCTGTCCTGTTACCACCACTGAATTTCTAAATATATACAGAGGTTACATACATATTTAATGAAATATTATTTCACACAATCAGTCTGCGACATTAGCCACCAGTCCTAAACCAGACACTAGTAAATTTTGGTTCGGACTAGTGGAAATTCCTTGAATTTCAATATAATCTGTTATAACAAGAACTGCATTTTGCTTGTGCGGACTAGTGCTTAAATATGTCAATGTCGCAGACTGCACAATAGTGGTTGATGCAATCTCCAGTCCATAATCTCCATTATAAACTCACCTTTGGTTGATACATATGTAGCTTCTGGCATTCTCTTCGTCCACCACTCTTTGTCGAGGTGGAAAGCTATCACCATCCTTAAGTATGGATAGTATGGAACCAGCACTTCGGAACGGCTTCTCCATGGAGCAAGGTCGAAGCCAAAGCGATGGATTAGCCTTGGTCTCCCCCAACTGCTCCAGCCTCATTTTCACTGTCATGTGGTGACCGTAACCACCAAGATTGAAGTTTAGTCGAAAATGGTGGTGGATTGTTGTGTTGATTGGAAGTGCCACACCCACCCCACTGTTCTTGGCCAGTACAATACACTCGGTAACATTACCTACTTGTGTGGTGAGAGTCTCACTACTGAACACACCCATCCTCTTTGTCTTGTGCACAATGAGTCCGAAATTTAGGTTCACCCGATCTCCGGGTGCATACGAAAATGTCAGGATACTTTTTTCACCATCGCTTGGCTGCCATGTCCATTTCTTGCCATGGCGGACAAGCTGTCGTTCAAGACGTTCAGTTTTTGTTGTAAAATCTTCTTGATAGGAAAATGATAATTTCACATCCAATAACTTAACCTTTTTTGGCACTTTGTTTCTATGGATCTCAAATTGCGTTATGCCAACCTTGAGTGATTTTGCGGATGCCTGCCGCAGCAGGTTGCTGTCAATCTGCTGTTGGACCATGCCTTTAGTGGAACCAACTCTCGGCATTACTAGAGTCGGTCAAGTTACACAACTACGGGCGATTGTTACTGCTTCTCTTCAATCACATCACTGTGGCTGGAAAACACAAAACAAAAATTTCATTTTACACTTCACTTCAAATTAGTTACAAGCACTAAACAAATCGGTTGGAAATTTAACGTTATTCATTATTGAATATAACTGTGGGCTTGGATAATTCAACATGCTCTGTTTCAAGGTTTCCATTGGCTTATGTCATGATGGCTAGATCATTTGGAAAACAATGTAAAGATAATTAACAAACTTCCCCTAAAATACTGGCTGGATATATAAAGCAAGATCCTATAATCTGATGTCAGGTATCTGGGACATAATATTGTGTAGACTAGCAGGAACTGATTGGTGTTCTAGAGGAAAAAAAGCAAGAATAAACGGCAATTAGCAGTTTTGAAATCTGTTTGTAAATTCTGTATATAAAATCTACTGTTCATAAATCATAACTTTTACTTATAACTAAATACAAAATAGAATTTTTGTGTCATAACACACACAGGGTATTAAATATCTGCAGTTCTACAAACTGCAAACATTTTTAGGCAACAAAATCTGATTTACCTGAAGAGAAGAGCAACAATCCGAAAAAATGTAAATCCAACAAAATAGAGATGAAAAGTCAGGAAAAGTTTGTTACAGCAGTAATTAGCCGTACCCAACGGGATAAACAAATACACTGATCCAATACAAGCACCAACTCCCTTTCCAAGGAGCTACGTCAATACACAGTGATTTTGAAATATCAAAAAGAACTCACAAGTGGGACCCAAATGTTACAGTAACAATAGCTGTCCCCAAGTGTCCTTTCAGGGTTTTCGTTCAGCTGATGTTGTTGTGCCCTGCTCTTAAGTGTGATGTTATACTAGGGCTTGATGAGCGCCGGTCGGCCCTTGTCAAGTGGAACCAACAGGTCTGCTGGTACCTACACTCTCCAGAGATGGCCGCGGCACTGGTTCCTCTACACCACAACCTATCATATATACACATCAGGAAATAGGACTAGCACAGGTAGATGGAGCTAAAGCACCATGACGTGACGACACCACCGGTAATATACCTGTGAACTTACATACAGCTGCAGTAGACTGGGTGTGTGTATAAACTTATAAATATATGTCTCGCTTTAATAAGATGCATGTGGGAGGATTAAAAATAAGGTAAAAAAATAAATCATTTGACATCAGCTGATCACCTACACGCCTATAGCATGTTTTTATATGTTTGAAATGTAATCATACATTTATTATCACTAGCTTTTAAGGGACATTTAAAATCCTTTAGTAAACGAAATTGTTGACTACATGTTTGACTGTAAAAACAAGTAGAACAACTCCTGTCAGTGACTTTATGGTACCTATGTGTATATATTTATAAACATAGGGACTGATCATAAGCTATTGAAGACCAAACCATGTCTATTCATGGGTACATTACACACACCTGAGGGTCCTTCATGACCATCCGGCCACCTTATTGCCTTATAATATACTACTGCCCAAGGGCTGTCAACTTTACACATTACTCAATAGTTCTGTATATGTAGGTTAAATATCACCATACTAACTTAAGTACATGTAGTTGGTGTGTTGACAAGCCTAACATTTGCTAAGTCTTATTGATCAATGCCTGTATATATATGTATACGTAGTGCTCCTAATTTTAAAAATATCATGTGCAAGATAATGTGCATTATAATATATTTTATTTATGAATACAATTTTTCTGCAGGCAAATAATAATCAAGAAACTTTCCTACATAATGTCTTCCAAAGAGAACATTTTCACTTGATCCATTAAAACAAATACAGTTATGTTTACAAAACTTACACTTGGATAGTGACACAAGCAGATTATTCCTACAACATGATGTTTTAGGAACGATAAGCATATGTACCAAAATGCCAGTTCGAAGCCCTTATACAGCATAGCCATACACACGATCATCAAGGTTTACCAAGAAACACAACAAACACCTGAACTAAATACAAACTGACCATACCATATCTTCACTTGAGATTAGTTCACAACACAATGGTAAATCATTAAACACAAAAGCTATATATATATCAAGATCAAAGCTTTTAAATGGCCATGCTATTATAAACTTACCTCGAAACAATCACCAACCCTGCCCATGTATAACCGCCAAAACAACACCTCGGCCCACCTAAGTGGATTCCCTATCTGAGATATACTGGTCACAGACAGCTCAATACACCTAGTAATATATCACACCTACCCTGTGTAAACACTGGTGTCTGCCCACCATTCCACCACATGTATGTTATGTAATCGTTTGGCCGCAGCATACCATGGCCAAGAATGAAAGGCTGCACGCATCTAACAACTCCATGCAACCATCCATCTGGTACATTAGCAAAGTATACATTGAGACAACCCAACATCTCCCAGCTTCTATCACAACCAAACATCTCCCAGCTTTTGTCACAACACACATGTCCCAGCTTCTGTCACAACACATCTCCCAGCTTCTGTCACAACACACATCTCCCAGCTTCTGTCACAACACACATCTCCCAGCTTCTGTCACCGTGACCACACATCTCCCAGCTTCTGTCACCGTGAACACACATCTCCCAGCTTCTGTCACCGTGACCACACATCTCCCAGCTTCTGTCACAACACACATCTCCCAGCTTCTGTCACAACACACACCTCCCAGCTTCTGTAACAACACATCTGCCAGTTTCTGTCACAACACAAATCTCCCAGCTTCTGTAACAACACACATCTCCCAGCTTTTGTCACAACACACATCTCCCAGCTTCTGTCACAACACACATCTCCTACCTTTTGTCACAACACACATCTCTAAGCTACTGTCACGGCACACATCTCCCAGCTTGTCACAACACACATCTCCCAGCTTCCGTCACAACACACATCTCCAGCTTAAAATTGTCACAACCAAAAATCTCTCAGCTTCCGTCACAACCAAAAATCTCTCAGCTTCTGTCACAACACAAATCTCCCAGCTTCTGTAACAACACACATCTCCCAGCTTTTGTCACAACACACATCACCCAGCTTCTGTCACAACACACATCTCCCAGCTTCTGTCACAACACACATCTCCCAGCTTCTGTAACAACACATCTGCCAGTTTCTGTCACAACACAAATCTCCCAGCTTCTGTAACAACACACATCTCCCAGCTTTTGTCACAACACACATCTCCCAGCTTCTGTCACAACACACATCTCCTACCTTTTGTCACAACACACATCTCTAAGCTACTGTCACGGCACACATCTCCCAGCTTGTCACAACACACATCTCCCAGCTTCCGTCACAACACACATCTCCAGCTTAAAATTGTCACAACCAAAAATCTCTCAGCTTCTGTCACAACCAAAAATCTCTCAGCTTCTGTCACAACCAAAAATCTCTCAGCTTCTGTCACAACACACATCTCCCAGCTTCTGCCACAACCCAACATCTCTCATCTTCAGTCACAACACACATCTCCCAGCTTCTGTCACAACACACATCACCCAGCTTCTGTCACAACACACATCTCCCAGCTTTTGTCACAACACACATCTCCCAGCTTCTGTCACAACACACATCTCCCAGCTTCTGTCACAGCACACATCTCCCAGCTTCTATCACAACTAAACATCTCCCAGCTTCTGTCACAACACACATCTCCAAGCTTCTGTCACAACACACATCTCCCAGCTTCTGTCACAACACACATCTCCCAGCTTCTGTCACAACCAAATATCTCTCATCTTCTGTAACAACACAAATCTCTAGCTTATAGCTGTCACTTTGCACTTTAGTGTCATACACTATAGCTTGTATTGAAATTGTATCTGTATCTGTACAACAAACAGCACATTTCTCATAAATCTGTGTCACTTCAATTTGTAAGTGTAAAACTGGTATATATACCAGTATATTAAATTCAAATGTAGAACATGTATATATATTCTGTTATAGGTATCATACCTTTATAACTACTTATAAAATGTATATTATGTGAAACAATCAGATAAAACATCCATGAGTGACCCAGCCATAGTGTTATACAGTTTACATGTACTGTACATTGTACCTGTACATCACAAATATCCTAACAAAACTTTATATCACCACATACATTTTGTTAAACCCAAATAAATATTACAATCTCATTACAGTACATTTGTAATTCTAAAGGCAAAAGTTATATATATGAACTACCTTCAGACCTCAAGGCCTAATATACTGTCCATGAACACATCCAAGCTCCCGTACATTAGTGTGTATTTACAGCTCTAACTGCCAACTGTTCCAGTCTGTGACAAGAATGTATGGATTTTCAGTGGCATTCAGTACAGTATCTCTGTAGCCCTCGATCATGATGGATCAATATTATAATCTGTGATAGAGTATTTATACAACCTGGATTAAATTGATAAACCTGCTGCCGTTATAAACATAGGAAGGAGGGGGGGGGGGGGGCAAGGTGATGGTTCACACTTACTTGACCCTCAGTTTGGAACATAAATCTGGATTATGTCATTATATAACAGGGTTATAAACATCTGAAGGACACTTTCAGCTTATATGACCAGGGTTTACCCCCTTTGTTCAAAAGATTGTTGTATATATAACAAAGGATTATGATCAGACAAGCATGCCACAATGCATACAGAACAACACTAGTACATGTTTCAAGAGTCCCTTTATGACTTTAGCTTCATCATTGACATAAAGCAATGTGTTATATATATACGTCTCTGACTTCATACACAGTTTAACACCAAGCTCTCTATCACAGAAACCATTTTGCTTGCCATAAATGATAAACATTTGGCAAGGAACAACAACATATATCTCCCCCTAAAACTTAAAAGAGATCCCTTATAAATACACTGTCATTTTATGTATCAATAATACTGTAAAATCCTATCAGGTATGCTATAAGATCCTACCAGGTATGCTATAAGATCCTACCAGGTATGCTATAAGATCCTACCAGGTATGCTGTAAGATCCTACCAGGTATGCTGTAAGATCCTACCAGGTATGCTATAAGATCCTACCAGGTATGCTATAAGATCCTACCAGGTATGCTATAAGATCCTACCAGGTATGCTGTAAGATCCTACCAGGTATGCTGTAAGATCCTACCAGGTATGCTATAAGATCCTACCAGGTATGCTATAAGATCCTACCAGGTATGCTGTAAGATCCTACCAGGTATGCTGTAAGATCCTACCAGGTATGCTGTAAGATCCTACCAGGTATACTGTAAGATCCTACCAGGTATGCTGTAAAATCCTATCAGGTATGCTATAAGATCCTACCAGGTATGCTGTAAGATCCTACCAGGTATGCTGTAAGATCCTACCAGGTATGCTGTAAGATCCTACCAGGTATGCTGTAAGATCCTACCAGGTATGCTGTAAGATCCTACCAGGTATGCTGTAAGATCCTACCAGGTATGCTATAAGATCCTACCAGGTATGCTGTAAGATCCTACCAGGTATGCTGTAAGATCCTACCAGGTATGCTATAAGATCCTACCAGGTATGCTGTAAGATCCTACCAGGTATGCTGTAAGATCCTACCAGGTATGCTGTAAGATCCTACCAGGTATACTGTAAGATCCTACCAGGTATGCTATAAGATCCTACCAGGTATGCTATAAGATCCTACCAGGTATGCTATAAGATCCTACCAGGTATGCTGTAAGATCCTACCAGGTATGCTGTAAGATCCTACCAGGTATGCTATAAGATCCTACCAGGTATGCTATAAGATCCTACCAGGTATGCTGTAAGATCCTACCAGGTATGCTGTAAGATCCTACCAGGTATGCTGTAAGATCCTACCAGGTATACTGTAAGATCCTACCAGGTATGCTATAAGATCCTACCAGGTATGCTGTAAGATCCTACCAGGTATGCTGTAAGATCCTACCAGGTATGCTGTAAGATCCTACCAGGTATGCTGTAAGATCCTACCAGGTATGCTATAAGATCCTACCAGGTATGCTATAAGATCCTACCAGGTATGCTATAAGATCCTACCAGGTATGCTGTAAGATCCTACCAGGTATGCTGTTAGATCCTCCCAGGTATACTGTAAGATCCTACCAGGTATGCTGTAAGATCCTACCAGGTATGCTGTAAGATCCTACCAGGTATGCTATAAGATCCTATCAGGTATGCTGTAAGATCCTACCAGGTATGCTGTTAGATCCTATCAGGTATGCTGTAAGATCCTACCAGGTATGCTGTAAGATCCTACCAGGTATGCTGTAAGATCCTACCAGGTATGCTATAAGATCCTATCAGGTATGCTGTAAGATCCTACCAGGTATGCTGTAAGATCCTATCAGGTATGCTATAAGATCCTACCAGGTATGCTGTAAGATCCTACCAGGTATGCTGTAAGATCCTACCAGGTATGCTATAAGATCCTACCAGGTATGCTATAAGATCTTACCAGGTATATATGCAATAAGATCCTACCAGGTATGCTGTAAGATCCTACCAGGTATGCTATAAGATCCTACCAGGTATGCTATAAGATCCTACCAGGTATGCTGTAAGATCCTACCAGGTATGCTATAAGATCCTACCAGGTATGCTATAAGATCCTACTAGGTATGCTATAAGATCCTACCAGGTATGCTGTAAGATCCTACCAGGTATGCTATAAGATCCTACCAGGTATGCTGTAAGATCCTACCAGGTATGCTATAAGATCCTACCAGGTATGCTGTAAGATCCTACCAGGTATGCTATACAGAAAAGCCTGTTATAATAAGAAAGCAGCCTTCCTACCATCAGATCGACTAGTTCTAAGCTTCAATTTTCACCACTGGTATAATACATTATTGAAGTAACTCATTCAGGTGTAAAGTCTCTAATGTTTGGTTAAGTAATACACACAGATGAAAACTGTTGTCATAGGCCAGGTAAGAATAACAATGGGTCACAATGAACAAGGTATGCTCTCGATCGGTCATTGTGTGGACTGTCAGAGGTTTAATCTTAAACACTTTTTCACCTACAATGGTAAACAGTTGTCCTTGTCCCCCATATAACCCGTCTTAAATCCAGCATGACTGTAGCAAACACCATTAATGGTAACTCAGCAATTTCAACAAACCTAAATGAGTAAATGTTGAGAGAAATTTCCTCTAAATTATTTCAGAATGGGATGTATATACAATCAAACCTTGTTTTCTCTAATGCATATATATATATATCTATACCCGGGAAACTCCTACACTTTTTAAAAATATTTGGTCAGTCCCAGCCTCAATACTTCATACATTTTAACAACTTGGTTTAAATTCAACATTTACGCTTAGTCCTGCCAACTACAAAAAAAATAAGGTCTGAATTGATAATTGGAGAGTTTGAACATTGAAAAAAGTTCAAAGAGTAGATACAAAAGGAAAAACTAAGAGTTTTTGTTTCTGTTTTGCATCCTATTCATTAAAGGACATGCCAGGTTTTGTTGGTAAAGGAAAGCCGAGTTCCCAGGAAAAAAAAAAGATCGACAAACAGCCAGTACCTTGTGACAACCGATGTAGGCCTTGAACCCGCGACCCAGAGGTAGAAGACTAGTTTTAGCTGAGCAGATTAAAGAGGTGCTGTACGTTTAGTGCAGAAATCCTACCAGGAAACTACATCACTTTCCTGGAATCAAACTCTGAGTCAGGTGAAGAGGAACACTTGGTTTCTGCACTAGAAACTTGTAACATGTAAAAGAAATACAAGTAACTTCAGTAGCAGCAACAGTCTTCTCACTAAGTTTTGCAATAATTGGTTGACTTCAAAAGAATAGCTGGTTTAATTTTCACTTTCTGTAATGTTGACATATATAAAATTCTGAAAAATAGCCGGTTCAAAGTTGTTGAATAACAGGCTACTTTTGCCGGCAACCAGCTTTTAATGAGAACCCTGAGCAAACAATGAAAAAATGCCAACTTCAGCACAAAGTAAAAAACGGTTAATGCAAAAATTATCACAAAGTCGTAGGTCTAAATAAGTGTTGTATTTCTGTACTTATATAAAGTTAGAGCTGCATGACCATATAGCTGCACGGCGAGTAGCTACATGTACAGTACTTCCGTGCGGTTCAAACTGTGGCAAAGTTAAAACTAAATGTTACATATGATAATACATGGACTCCTATTCCCCCTAAGACAGAAATGTATAATATTTATACACTGCACAACTGCTAGCTATAGAAATCCCCTGCAGAGGGTTTTTTACCCTTTACACAGGTACGTGTACCCTCAATTAGCTAGAGTCAGCCTATATAAAACATTTTAATGAGGATACAAACTTACCCCCAAAAGTTAAAGCAAGTGGAGATGTAACTTTTCGGCAGGGCCTTGTCATTCTGATTTATTCATTGTAGCTAAATACAAAAATACAGGTACAATTCTACTAGGAAACACTCACTATATGTAGCTGTGACCGACCTTTAAAAACTGATCTAGTTTATAGGACTACACGCAACCGACAACTGGATGATGACCTACTGGTTTTCAATATTACAGTTTATGTAAACAGTTACACAAAAATTGACGTCACGTAAGATAACGTCTCAATTATCGTACAACCTTTTTGCCTTTATTATCATAATGCAAAGTGTATTATGACCTACATGTACATCAATAACAGACGTCCTAATGCCCATCCAGTAACCAATATTTTTTTTATTTTTTGCGGATACTTCTCATGTGTTAATGATCTTTGTAAAACCAAAAAAGGTTTTGGTTAGAATATTTGTAGAATCATTTCTTCTAACAGAATATGTGAAGACAAATTTTGTTGTTTTGTTCAAAATTGATCCACAACCAATTCAGATTTTTGCTGAGCTTGGTCTTTGCCATTGTCATACTTAAATAAATCACCCCTTTAATCTTACCCACTTAATTTGAATCTCCTATCCAGGTGTAAGAAAGGACGAGGTTATACAGTATATAAGCTAATTTACTCTATACATTTAAATGAGATTATATACTGTATACACACGAATGACCAGCTCTTGACCTCTCTGATCCCCTGTCCTGAATATTGGAGCATTGGCAAGTGGTCAAGGATAAAATTTACATAAAAAAGCACCAAGACGATGAACTATCTTCAGACTAATAACCTGTGTGGCTTGATAAACTGGAAATGACACCCGCAGTCTCACCACAGCATGCATATGACACAACAAGATTTCATCACAGACATTCAAACCATTGCAACAGACATATTTCCTCCTGTATCATGTACATACATGTATCTGCTTTTACGGCTTTAATATTTTTCACATTTAATATTAACTGTTGTTCCACTTTGTAATATCATGTACTTGAAGATACTTTTCAATATTTATAATTAACAGTAGACTATATATAGAACCAGATTCTAACCCATTACCTCATAAACACTAGACGGATGCTCTAATGTTGAACCTAGTCACCAAAATTAGACCCAGTTCAGTTCCGCTACATTTATTTGGATGTATGTAACTTTTAGTTGTATATCACCTAGCTATATATAGCTGTGTCCTCACAAATAACTGTACACTCTACCCCGACAGTGAAAATGACCTGGGGTCAAACGATTAAATATCCAGATATCAAATAACTCCGAGACAACATACCTGCCCCACAATCCCACACAAAGGAAAAGCAATAAAGGTGGGAGAGAAAATCAATGACACACCTGAATGAAGTTTAAGAATGTCAAGGTAAAGGTGGCTACATGTATACTCATGATTATAAAGAATTCAACATTACACCAGCATTTGACACTCGGGAATCACAACACTGGGTGCTATATTAAGTTTATATTCAATTGATCAATACATATATACCAAATTCATTTTCAACTGATCAATACTACATCAATTTTCATGGAATCAATCAAAACTAAATCCGCTGATGGAAAGATGAAACTTCCACCATTGGTGGAAATCATGAATATCTATTGTTTCAAAAACCCAACTACTTTTACTTTTTTATTTTATTCAGCAGCAGTTAATACATATCTCCTTTAAACAAGAATTACGCGTAATTATAAGTCTCGCCTTTCCCGCTTTGCCGATAATATTTAAGTCCCAACGTAAAAATTAGTATGACAAAATACATACAGCAAGATTATACCTGTAACATAGCCAAGTTTCAATTTAATTACATATCAATAACACTATAAATAGTGGATGCTAACGTAAATTCTCAAAATTCCAATGTTTTTACCCCAGCAGCAGTTAATAAATGTCTCCTTTAAAAAATGTTAGGCCCCTTGAGACATGTATTATAAATAATGTACTAAATGTAGTGACACATTGAAGTTTGCGAAATACAATGTACATGTATGCAAACAATGTGTAAAGCTTAGTCCTAGCTGTACGTGTATATAAATTACCTGTGGTAAACTAATCACGCAATAACTCTAAATTGGGTACTTTGTGAATATGAATGCTTGTATTTGGTTTTGATTTCACATAGATGCTTGAGGAATATTCTGAAGATTATGACAGTTAATGTAATGTGAAAGGAGGTATTTTAGAATTAAATATGACTTATACAGATGAGACACAATCTAAATAATTCTCGACAACTGTCCTTCATGAAAAGATCAATTCCAAAGACCAAACACACACACGCTCACACAATATAATGTGGAGGCAAATAGTCAGGTGGCATAGGACTTCTTGAATATTTAATATGCATATTCAAATTACCTGGTAAACCAGCTCATTTGATATTCTCAATATGCATAAATTATGTTAATAGTATATCATGCCTTGAAATTATAAACCATCTAGGGGCTTGCACTAGCTTGATAGGGCACAATACACCAATTGTTAAACGGCAACCCTACCAGTACCCAACCCCCTCCCTGTGCTCACTCTAGCCATTAGCATTTTCATTATTAACGAAACAAAATGCTTATTTGCTAAAAGAAAATGTATGCCTTTAGCTACTTTTGCTGATGGAATTTGTGTTGAATAAACCATTTTCATAATCACGGACTCCCTATAAATGTATGATAAGAATTGATCCGATTAAATGAACGGTATGTTAAATACATGAGAACTTATATTTATATTAACACTTGAATTTTGACTCTACTTATGGGTAAATGTTGCTAAAGGAAATTCTTATTTCCTAAAAGAGGAAAGTGGTCTTTAGTGACTTTTGCTAAAACATTTTTCAGACTAGAGTGAGCACAGCCTCCAAAACAACACTATATCATGATGTTCCTTTGAAGTTACAATGTATATGCTATAAATTTGTTATTTTAGAACTTACTGTGCATGCCTGCATTATGTAAATACCACTTTGTTCTATACTACATACAGTCATCAATTCTAAATTATCCACAATTCTTGCCAACAGGTCCACTCACCAGTAAGCATAACCGTGCAGTGGCCTTGCGATTTATGTCGCCGTGCGTTATACAGCGTTTTACTCCAAGCAGTGACTGTGGGGGACAGTCACTGACCGTTGATGAGATATAATTAGAAACACATTTATATAGGGATATGTCAGTCTATATTAGAAAGCTATAACATATCAGTATAATGTCCATATACCAGTCCACATACCTGTCACTTATCACTGACCCAGACACCTGGGCTCAAAAGAACTAGCTATATCAGCTGATAATCGTCCTTCACTCAGCATTACTACACTGATAGGTCAGTGGGTCAGTGGTAGACCTCACCAGGTTATCTCTTAAAGAAGTTAAATGTTACCCTATTGATCAGTGCAGAAATATTCCATCAGTTATCTGACATATAGACACCTACGTACTTGTACACAAGCTTAAACTTGAAATACCTCCTTTCTTAAATATCTTGATCAATAGTAAAAGATTCCAGGTAGGCTATTTTCTGAATCCAAACATTGCATGAAAACTTAACACAGTTTTATTTCATTTCCTGTACGTCTGCATTCCTACAATTATTTTCTGATTACCAAAAAAATTAAAACAATATATATATATATATTATTATTTTAATTTAAATTGGATTCAATTTAATCTTTGCTTCAGTTGAATTCATGTGGTGATTTTATTGAACTACATAGCAGTTTGTATTAAATTTCTTTTGCAACCAATTCATAATAATGCAACTTTATTTTGGAAAAGACTAATATAGGCTTTGCCTGTTGTCTAATCCATTTATTGATACGGATGTGCACTAATTCTTTTGTTTTTCTTGTTAATTTGTTTAAAGTATCAATAATTAAATATTTTGAAATATAATAATGCAACTCATCCATCAGTCACCCAGTGAAACTCATCATCAAGTCCATTCTGATGAATTGATTCTAGAGTTTATGCTAGTCTAAAAAAGTGTGCATATTTACTAGTTCAAAATAGCCAATTTGTGCAGAACTTAAAATACAGCATATATTGTTGTCATATAATGATTTTGGTTGATGATTTAATAAGTTCCTTTTCCTTGTCCTGGAAGGAGAATATTGTTTAGATGTGATCACAAAAAAAACATATATATATATAAAGACATCTTATGGTATGGTCCAAAGTCAGGGATCTGCATAGGGATCTCAATTCATCATGAAGATTTTGTTAAACAATAACAACAATTTTGATTAATTTAATTTAAAACCATTTTTTTTTTCAAAACTCATGTATGCATGTGATAACAATAATTTGCTATTTCATCATCACCATGATAACTATTTTTAGATCACATCAGATGGACAATCAAAATAAGTCTGATATAAGTTTTCATTATTAAGGATATCAAATTCAATGTTAATTAGCTATATAGTCTGATATAAGTTTTCATTATTAAGGATATCAAATTCAATGTTAATCAAAATTTTAATATCAAAGAGAATTTTATCCTAAACATTTTACTGATACAAGATTTATACTCTTTTGTCAATTTTTATGATTTTACACTGAACTAATAGTGCCAACCTGACAGCTGACTAATGTAAACTTCTATTATGTCAAATATATCACCAGCAGATCTATATCACCTATATGCTAATTAGCTAGACATATAAATGTCAAAAACAGATCAAACTTTACACCCTCAGGCCCCTGGCTTCCAGTCATCTGCTGTTATGTAATATAATTTATCACATTTTCAACAGTGAAATATCATTTACAATTTATGTACCGCACTGTATTATCTCCACTTACAAGATAAAATTAAATGTATTAACTTCATGTGTGATAAGATAGCCCCAAATTTTTATTGACCATTCAAAGCACTTGCAAATTTTCTGTTTGATTGCATAGATATATGAAGTGAAATATAAGTTAAACAAGGAAAACCAATGAATACATCCTATCTTTCTATATATTTAAGATCTTATCTACTTTATGAAATCTTGTCGTCTAGTTTTGCTCCTAATGGTTCTGCACGGAATACAAATGGTTCTGCAAAGAATACATGAAACGGCATCCTTCAATGAAGAACTGCATGAGCACTGCAGCCTTAATTTTTAATTTTCTGATATATAGTTATGTCTTACATCAAAACATCAAGTTGTGTAATTTCCATTACAACAGATGTGTTCATTAAAAATATTACATACATAAGTAGTTAAAAGGTCAAGGATAAAGATTTCTCAGGAGACGATTTTGTCCAATTAGTTTTTAGCAGAAAATGTTGTTGCATTTTCTGAAAAGAAAATATTTCCTTTGACTAATGTATCATAACCCTAAAACTTTCTCCTGAACATATACATAATCTGCAAGTACAATTTCTAGACAGAGGAAGGCTTTGTGGCTGACGTCATTGAAAAGAAATTTATATTATTACTTGAATAATGAAAATGATTATAAAGTCTGTCATTGACTGACATCTACATTGCAGAGGCCTGATGACAGCGAGCTGTAGCATTCAGGAAATCTCAAACACACACTTGTCTGTGTCAGAAAGTTACATAAATAAATCTGTCCACAGGATGATCATACAGCTAATAAACTTTTGGAGTAAGTATTTTTAGATTTTCTTCACTGTCCTCAGTGACCAAGCTAAGACACTTTAAGCATTACGTATACTTTCCCTGGCAAAATAGATTTCTGATATTTTCATCACATCAATATTTGAGATTATACCTGGAGAAAAGCTGTAACAGTAAACATACAGAAATACAGCCATATTACAGAACATATGTCTTGTATTTGGTACAGAATTAACTCGTATTCCAGTATAAAGGCAACATCATTATTGGTAACACATGTTTTAGTCATAAACCTGGGTTTCAGAATATAATTTGGGTCATGTATACGTACATCCTGTATTTAGACCAAGACACAGTACAGAATACATACCTACTATTTATAATATATATACAGCACTGTTTTCTAAAAGGCTTCCTTCAAGGCCCAATATACGTAACTTTTGGCAAAACTTGAAGCGAAAATCAAGTCTAATAACTTATTATATTTATAGATTTAGTTAAGATTAACTGATATCAGCAATATTCAAGATGAATTCTTACGCAGTTACCGATACAGCAGCAGTTGAAACTTGGTACTATTTGTAAACACATGTTCATTTTGAAATGTCTTCTAACTTCGGTCTGTTGTTGAAGTGGGCCACACCTGAATTATTTTCAATTCTTTGGATTTTTCTGTCAAGAGTTTCTTGTTAGTTACCGCTCAGGTTAACTTTGTTTTAGACTTATTTTTGCATGGTTATCAACTGGATTTTATTTCATAATTTATCAGAATCATGAAAAATTTCCTGAAGTTACGTATATTGGGCCTTTAATTGAATGTAGTATCATATTTAGACGTACATGGGACACAAGTGTCTACGAGCAGTAAAGCTGTAAATTATGACATGATGAAACTAATGAATGATATTATGAAATACATAATCACTATATATCCTATACAGATAAAATGCTTGCAGGAAATGAGAAAATAACAATTAAATGTTTCAATACAGTGGATTCCACTTTATATCATCCCTGTTAATATCACATTTCTCTTTATATCTTGTTTTTCCCAATCACCATTTCTCTCTATATAATCTATGTAATTTTATTTGGTTAATATCATTATTTTGAGGTGAATTCCTCATAAAACATTGTGTTTTTTTAACCAATCACATAAAACATCCAGGAAATAATGTCATTTCCACTGATTTCGATACAACTAGTACAAAATGTTGCATAGAAAATAAAACCCCAAAAATGATTTTTAATTGAAATAATGTAATTTATGTTGAAATACATATATGTATCTTCATATGTACATTGAATATAGCTTACTTTTAGATATGGAGATTGGAAATGCACTAGATTTAGTGGGAAAACATGTTTCTCTAAATGTCCCATTCTTGTTAATATCATGATTTTTTCTGACAATTGCAACATGATATAAAGAGGAATACACTGTATCAGTTTTAATAAGTGACAAAGTACACTAAACTCTTAAATATTGATGTTAATCTCACATCTTCTTCTTCATAACTGATTTTGGTTAAAGGCCCAATATACGTAACTTCAGGGAAATTTCTGTGATTCTGAAAAAAATTCCAGTTGATAACATTGCAAAAATAAGTCTAAACAAAGTTAACCTGAGCGGTAACTAACAAGAAACTCTTGACAAAAAAATCCAAAGAATTGAAAATAATTCAGGTGGGGCCCACTTCAACAACAAACCGAAGGTAGAAGGCGGTTCGAAATGGTCGCGTGTTTACAAATAGTGTGTTTCAACTGCTGCTGTACCGGTAACCGCGAAAGAATTCATCTTGAATATTGCTGATACCAGTTAATCTTAACTAAATCTATAAATATGATAAGTTATTAGGCTTGATTTTTGCTTCAAGTTTTACCGAAAGTTATGTATATTGGGCCTTTAACAAACCAAAAAAACACCAGCTTGGGAATTGACACTAGCTATTATTCATTTTCATCAGACTTAGTGAATGATATAAACATATACCGGTAACAATGTTATGTACTTTAAAGTTGAAAATAATGCATGTCTTGTTTCTTCTCAATATTGCAATATTAAACCTGGCCTATTGGTGATGCAATACACAACCTAAAGGCATTCTAACACAGTTTATGTACTCAATAAAACAAAATTTTTACATGTATGTAATAGAGGTCATTATTTATTTAAATGCCTCCGCTAGGAGTCGAACCTGGAACCTCTGGCTACTAGTCTTACACTAAACCAATCGAGCTGAAGAGAAGATCTCCCTAGGCGAGGGGTATATTGCAGCTAGCATTTACCAGGGTGACATACTCCTACTCCAGGAAAGAACTCGTCCTAAGTTTTTCCGTGGCCATAGGGATTCCTTTGCAAGTATCCCTAAGTATGATTCCCGGGTCCCTACTTGGCCACGGAAAAACTTGGAACGAGTTCTTTCCTGGAGGGGGAGTATGCCTGAGGGTCTAGGTTTAGAGTTCCTACGTGGGCGCCATATGTAACAGAGGTCATTATTTATTTAAATGCCTCTGCTAGGAGTCGAACCCGGAACCTCTGGCTACTTCTTACGCTCAACCGATCGAGCTAAAGAGAAAATCTCCCTAGGCGAGGGGTATATTGCAGCTAGTATTTACCAGGGTGACATGTACAATACTGTTTTATTATACACTTACTATATAAAATACAGGGGAAATGTATACTTCATAAACACACATTTTTATTGTACATATCAGAGATTCGGGCCAGTATAGACAACTCTTCGTTAAGCGGACAGAATACACTGAATCAGCCCGCTTGATGAGCAGACCGAATAACTGTATCAGCCTGCTTCTGAAATTGCCAAGACATCATATGATGCCCATAACGTCACAACAATCGCAAATGGATAGGTGGACAGATGCTGAAGGTGAGATAAAAGAGAAAGTTAAGAAGTCCCTCATACCAAGAATACTACAACTTGATGAATTAATAAAGGAAAAAAGACATAAACGAAGACACCGATTTAGAGGAACCAGTAAATAATTTTTAATCCAATGCCAATGGTATGCATTATTATCTGAA
Organism: Mimachlamys varia; assembly: GCA_947623455.1. Classification (NCBI taxonomy): domain Eukaryota; kingdom Metazoa; phylum Mollusca; class Bivalvia; order Pectinida; family Pectinidae; genus Mimachlamys; species Mimachlamys varia. The sequence continues at coordinate 11,427,687 of OX392535.1, forward strand.
ACAATGTCTGGATGATGACAAAAAAAGGAGACACCAACTAAAACTGAGATCATCGATATCATTCACTGTCACAAAGATTAAAGTATTTAATAAATAGAAAATGACACTGTAATTTCCATACATATCAGGTCTTGTATCAACACTCCACCCAATATTGACCCTGGGCCATCTAGCTGATATTGGGATCTCATGTTGAGATAGGTTTTAAGGCCTGATATGGAAATTATTCTCTATATACTGTTGGCAATTAACAAAATTCATTGTTTTTTTAATGACTTTGTAAGGATTTAAAGTGGGGACCTCTGGTTTACTATATATTGTAGTCTTGCATTTAAAAGAATCTCTCAGGGTTTGAACTCAGAGCAATCAGGAGCTATCTGGTGAATGACTAAGCCTCTATCATCCCGACCATTTCCTGTACCTATTTCTCAATAAGAATATTAATATTGACATGATACACAAAAATATTTGTGGTCAAAGGAAGTTCCCAACCCATTCCCCTCAACAACCATATTGTCATAAAGTCTTAAAAGTCCTTAATGAAGTTGCAGGGTTATAGCCCTTTTTTATTCACGTGCAGGTGTAAGTTCAAACAAAGTCAAAGCACAGGGGTTTGTAAGACGACGATTGTTTCATTCCTTAACTGGAATATATGTCGCACAAGCGACTGGGAAAGATGACGAACAGCGAACTCACTTCTGTGCATATGGCTACCATTTTAATCAACAACCCGGTTAATACATTTTACAGACTCAATGCAATATGAGGAAGATGCGGAACGCAATATAAATTTACCTGACTAGACTTAACACTGACAAGATTGTTACATCTTTCCTCCTTTGAAGATTGAACTTATATGGACAAGAATTAGAATAGATGCATTGTGAAATACTAATAAATGTAAATCTGACAGCAGGTATACATTAGAAAATCAATTACTTTCAGTTTTCACTACTTTCACTTTGTATGTATAATACATGTAGCACAGTTCATGAATTGAAATGTCATTATATACTGTTGGCATTTATCTGCATATGACTTTTGCATTAAATTCCATGAATTATTTGAGTATTATGTAATAAAAATTGGCATGTAATACTGTCTTTGCATTATCAATTGTTCTAAATTGAAAGTCACATTCTGTTTCACCTAGAGCTATATATGTATACTAGCCATTTCCTAGAATGATCAATTATGAACTAACTGAAATTCAAATTAACACAACAGTTCATTTCAAAATGTTTTCCGTTTAACTCGCGAGGTATTTCGCTTTCGCTTCAGCGAATGAAAGAAAACTTTAAACTAACGCAGAAAAGTAACTCTTTGTCACAAATATAAAATTATTACGCGCACATTCATTGTTAATAAAGTGAAGCACGCATAAAGCTTATTAGTAATTATATTTTCATAATTACTCTAGTCCTCGAATCGCGAAGGCACTTTAATCTGTTTGCCGGCTTGGGATCTTGTCATCATCCTCATCGGTGGTGTATCAGGAGGTGGTTCTACCCAAGGTGGTGACATTGGTGGTGCCACATGTGGTACTTCCGGTTCCTCATTTCTGACTTCCTGTTCCGACTCAAACTCGTTTCCTAGCATGTTTGGAGTAAACGATTCCTTTGATCGACGAAGATGACGTCGGTTTCTACGATACGTCCTTCCGGATTCCTCTGTTGTAACGTCATACGACCTGGTATTGACTTGTGCGTTTACGACTCCTCTTTTCCATGTGTTTTGTCGATCACCTGGAAATGGTGCGATGCGAACAGTGTCCCCTGGATTCAGTGGTTCCAAGTCTCGCGCTCCTTTGTCATAGTAAAAGGACTGACGTTCTTTTACACCCTTCAGCTGTCTTGAAACACTTCCTGGTGTTGGAACTTGGGGTTTCAACAAACTTCCCTTCATAGGAAGAAGTGTTTTTGTCCGTCTGTTCATCAGACGCTGAACAGGACTAGTGTCCATTGACTGAGATGGCGTATTTCTATAATCTAACAGTGCTAAATACGGGTCTGACCCAGATGACTTTGCACGTTTCATTATACGCTTTGCAGTTTTCACGGCTTGCTCGGATTTCCCATTGCTTTGAGGGTAACCTGGGGATGATGTCTCATGTTCAAATTCCCATTCCTTTGCAAATGTGCGAAACTCTTCAGAACTAAACTGCGGCCCATTGTCACTGACCAAGACATCTGGAATACCATGTCTGGCAAACTGTGCACGCAGAGCTCTGACAACAGTCCTTGCTCTGGTGTCTTCCAGATAGTCAATCTCAAAGTAGTTGGAATAATAATCTACAGTAATCAAATACTGCTTGTTGTCGAAGAGACATAAATCACTCCCGAGTTTAGCCCAGGGGCGATCCGGAATGTCGTGAGATATCAGGGTCTCTTTTGGCTGTTTGTCGTCATAGGCTCGGCATGTGTCACATCGTTCTACATAATCTCGAACCTCAGCATTCATACGCGGCCAATAAACAGTTTCACGTGCACGGCGTAAACATCCCTCAACTCCAATGTGTGATGAGTGAATTTTGGACTTTATATCCTCCCTCAAGCTCCTGGGGATTACCGCACGTTCTCCGCGAAATATGATTCCATTCTGTGCAGAGAGTTCATCCCTCACATGAAAGTATGGTTGTGCCAACTCTGGCGTTGTCGACCTCTTGTCTGGCCAACCATGTAGTATTACCTGTTTGAGAGTCTGTAGACTTTCATCACGGCTGGTCTCCTGTTGGATTTCTTGTAGTTTAGGCTCAGCAATTGGCAGAAATTGCGCCATGTTTATGCACTCAACATCCTCCAGAAACGCTGTCTTGTCCTCGGTCTGAAGAAACGCACGACTGAGAGTGTCCGCTAAATACATCAATTTACCGGGATGATACACGATTTCGAACGTGTAGGTCTGTAGTCGAAGAAGCATTCGTTGTAAGCGTTTGGGCGCGCTGTGAAGAGATTTCCGCATTATCATTTCCAGCGGCTTGTGATCACTCTGCACAGTTACCGACCTCCCATATGTATATTGATGGAACTTTTCCAATCCAAAAACCACTGCCAGAAGCTCCTTTTCGATTTGGGCATATCTTCTTTCTACATCGGTTAAAGCACGGCTCGCGTACGCGACTGGCTGGCCATTTTGCAGTATGGCTGCGCCTAATCCTTTCTCAGATGCGTCACATTGTAAGGTAAGTTCTTCTCCAGGGTCGTAATACTTCAGAACTGGTTTGGACGTGACTAGCATTTTCACATCCTCTATCGCGCGACTGTGACTGTCCAACCAACACCAATCTGCATCTTGCAGAGTTAACTTCCTAAGTGGCTCGCACTTGTCACTGAGACAGGGCAGGAATTTGCTCAGGTAGTTTACGAAGCCAATGAATCGTCGGACTCCAGCTACGTCTGTGGGGTTTGGCATATCAGCTACAGCCTTGACCTTGTCCGGGTCAGGTTTCAGACCTGTCGCTGTAATCAAATGTCCCACGAATCGAACTTCCTTCTGTCGTAATCGAAGTTTTTCTTTGTTGAGTTTCAATCCCCGCTCTCTGCAGCGGTTCAACAATGCAACCATTTTCCTGTCATGATCCAATATTGCCTGATCCTCTGTATCTCCCTCTCCACACACCAATATATCATCCACAATGCTGTGGACCCCAGGCAGGCCTTCCACTGCCTGGTCCTGTCTACGCTGATATTCTTCCGGTGCTGTCGATATTCCGAATGGCATCCTTAACCAACGGTATCGGCCATGTGGAGTGTTGAATGTGGTTAGGAAAGAACTTTGCTCGTCCAACTCGACGTGCCAAAATCCATTTCTAGCGTCAAGTACGCTGAATATCTTAGCGCGGTGAAGATGTGGTAGAACGTCCTCTACTGTTGGAAGCGGATAGTGACTTCGTTTCAAAGCTTTATTGAGGTCCTTTGGATCAATACAAATCCTAAGCTTGTCCGGTTTGACAACCATGACCAAACTGGATACCCATGGAGTCGGCTCACTGACTGGTGTGATTATGTCCATAGACTCAAGTCTGTCTAACTCTTGCTTAAGTCTCTGTCGTAAAGCTAGCGGTACTTTCCTCGGTGGATGGACAACAGGCGTTACCTCGGGATCTGTAACTAGATGGTACTTGCCTTCCAGCAAACCATTTCCTGAAAATACATCAGCATAATCAGACGTAATCTGTTCTACAGTAAGTGGTTTCTCCTCTCCCGTAGTCAAAATGTTCTCGTACTGAATTTTGACCAACTCTAGGTTTTGCATTGAAGCACTGCCAAGCAACGGTGTACATTTTTCATCTAGAACTATAAAGTCCTCCGTGTACTTCTGACCATTCTTGGGATTGTTAACTTCTAGTTTACACTGTCCTAGTGGAGTCACAGTTGTTTTATTAAACATCTTGAGGATGCTTGTGGTTGGATTAACCTTGACTTTGTTCGGTATAATAGACTTGTGAACAATATTGCACGACGCTCCACTGTCAAGCTGGAAATTGACCCTTTTACCTTCAATCTCCAAGGTTGCGTGCATTTCCTTTGTGTGTCCTTGTACTCTGTGAACAGTGTGAATGTCATTTCCAACATCAAGGGTTATAGATCTGATTTCAAAATAATCTTTATCAGGCTCATCTTCTTGTACCATATGTACTTTACCTCGACCTTTCGGCTTGGACTTTCGGAGATCCTCACATTTTACTTCAAAATGATTTGCTCCATTACATTTCCGGCAATTCTGACCGTATGCGGGGCATTTCTCCCTCTTGAATTCATGATTGCGACCACAAAACTTGCACGAGTATTCTTTCGCTGCTCCTTTTGATGATCCATAATTAGTAGACTTATTGGGCCCTGTGTATTTCTTACTGTGGACTCGTTCCTGTGTGTGCTTTGGATATTTGGACTTAACTTTGTTTACAGTCACTGAAGCACCACTACTATGTGCATGATCCAATGTGTTGACACTATTTTTAGTAAGCTCGCTCGCTCTACACATGTCCTCTGCCTTGTCTAAAGTGAGGTCCGGTATTCTTAATAACCGTTCACGCAAATGTGTATCAGTGATTCCACACACTATTCTATCGCGTATCAGGGAATGGGCGACTGTGCCAAAATTACAAGTTTTAGCCAAAGTTTTCACATCTGTGATATATTTGTCCATTGTCTCGTCCCCTTGTTGATTTCTTCTGTTGAATTTAAATCTTTCAACTGTTTCATTTTTCTTTGGTTCACAGTACCTGTTGAAGCTGGCTATTACAGTTTCTAACGTTCTGTTTTCCTCAGCATCGGTCCAGTTTATGTTGTTGTATATTTCCCTCCCTTCCGAACTTACGAGATATTTAAACATCTTAATCTTCTCTAATTCTTCGCTATCTTTCAATGCTAGATCAACGTAAAGGGTAAACTCCTCCTTCCACTTTTTCCAGTCTTCACTGACGTTTCTGGTGTGAAAATTTATCTTACTTGGAGGTGGTATACGATTGAGCGCCATCGTGAGAATTTACCAGTGAACCACGTGGTTTGACGACTGACGACGAAAATCGGGAAATGTCACAACTCAACAGTATTTACTCACTGTAACTGTTCATCTGTATATTCTGCGTGGTCCTATTAACCATTCTGACACCATGTTTCATTCCTTAACTGGAATATATGTCGCACAAGCGACTGGGAAAGATGACGAACAGCGAACTCACTTCTGTGCATATGGCTACCATTTTAATCAACAACCCGGTTAATACATTTTACAGACTCAATGCAATATGAGGAAGATGCGGAACGCAATATAAATTTACCTGACTAGACTTAACACTGACAAGATTGTTACAACGATGATAATTGAATAGAGTTGATATTTATTCATTTTCATCATTCATCCTACAAACTCTTGTTGCCACAAGTGTAATGAGGGGATCCATAGTGAACGCTGGTTGGGAAGAGCTGGTCAACAACAGCACAAATGTGCTGTTTAACACACATTCGACTTACTTTAAACAATGGCATTCTCTTGAGGCCCAGACATTGTACAGGGGGGTGGGGGGGAAGGGCAGGGGTATATCAACCGGTCGTACTTTTGATGTTGTTTGAAAAACGGTGTACTAAAGAAATTTTACATCTGGAAATCGCACTGACACGTAAACAAGTAACAGCTTCACCATTTGCAGCAACTTTCACTACTAACGACATGTTCAATACACAGTACTACTGTTTGGGTACTGTACGTACCCAGTAGGTATGACTCACACTCTAGTTCGGGCACCTGTCAATAAGTTAACGTTGGTAAATACACTTTCAAACTGTGTAACTTGGTGACACTGAATACATAATAATTTCAACTTACACGTATTCTTCTGTACAATCTTGCTCATCGATTAATCCATCTTTGAGACAGCATTTGTAGAACTTGTTCTCAAATTAATTTTGAAATCAATGGGAACATCCACCCGAACCGTAGATGCTAAATGTCAACCCGCAGGAGGTGGTAACTCGCGAGGCGAGGATATAAAGACACGCCCATAAATTAAGTACCGCCTACAGCACTCTTTTGCAAGTGAGGTAAGAAAAGCGCCTCAGACTGTTGTAGGCATCGTTCTTGCTTTCTGTTGTTCTGCTACGTACATGTGGAGTGGATTGATGTCCGTTTCACAACTGACTTATTCGGTTTTCCAGCAGACGAACGAGTTAACTAAGTACCCGTTCGCTTATACATTTAATTTTTGGCTTTCAAAATGTCAAAGTGTGATGTTAACTTTACAGTAGCTAGGGCCAGGGAAACTCGGGCTGCTAAAATTAGGTAACTTTTATTTAGGTCACCGTCATAATCGCGATCGTTCTGAGCAAACTGTTTTTTTTATTGTTACAAGTTCCCGTGGTCATACATCATTGCATATCAGTTGTGTTGCATATACTAATAGTAAAATAATTGTGTTTTATTTGATTTGATTTTCCAGACTACACTACAGTGGTGGCCATCATATAATCTATATGAAAACAAATGATCGGACATAAAATTACTTTTCGCAATGATAAAATACCAATTAACCATATTTTCTAGTAAAGCTATATCCACTTATTACTGGGTAGTATAGGTTATACCGAGCAGGTACATGAGGTATAAAGTTTGGGTAACCATGCATGAAAGTGAGGTACAGGTGATATAATAATTATATTGGTACTATAGGACATGTACAATTGAAGATGAGAAATCAAACAAAGATTTGGTAACAACTGGGGTGAGGTACAGGTAATATGGGTTATGTGGGACAGAAAGTGAGTTGCAAACATTGGGTAACCACCGAGGTGAGGTACGGGTAATATGGGTTATACGGGAAAAGTAAGAGAGTTACAAACATTGGGTAACCACCGAGGTGAGGTACAGGTAATATGGGTTATACAGGACAAGTAAGAGAGTTACAAACATTGGGTAACCACCGAGGTGAGGTACAGGTAATATAGGCTATACGGGACATGTAAGTGAGTTACAAACATTGGGTAACCACCGAGGTGAGGTACAGGTAATATGGGTTATACAGGACAAGTAAGAGAGTTACAAACATTGGGTAACCACCGAGGTGAGGTACAGGTAATATAGGCTATAGGGGACATGTAAGTGAGTAACAAACATTGGGTAACCACAGAGGTGAGGTACAGGTAATATGGGTTATACAGGACAAGTAAGAGAGTTACAAACATTGGGTAACCACCGAGGTGAGGTACAGGTAATATGGGTTATACAGGACATGTAAGTGAGTTACAAACATTGGGTAACCACCGAGGTGAGGTACAGGTAATATGGGTTATACAGGACAAGTAAGAGAGTCACAAACATTGGGTAACCACCGAGGTGAGGTACAGGTAATATAGGCTATACGGGACATGTAAGTGAGTTACAAACATTGGGTAACCACCGAGGTGAGGTACAGGTAATATGGGTTATACAGGACAAGTAAGAGAGTTACAAACATTGGGTAACCACCGAGGTGAGGTACAGGTAATATGGGTTATACAGGACAAGTAAGAGAGTTACAAACATTGGGTAACCACCGAGGTGAGGTACAGGTAATATAGGCTATAGGGGACATGTAAGTGAGTTACAAACATTGGGTAACCACCGAGGTGAGGTGCAGGTAATATGGGTTATACAGGACAAGTAAGAGAGTTACAAACATTGGGTAACCACCGAGGTGAGGTACAGGTAATATGGGTTATACAGGACAAGTAAGAGAGTTACAAACATTGGGTAACCACCGAGGTGAGGTACAGGTAATATGGGTTATACAGGACAAGTAAGAGAGTTACAAACATTGGGTAACCACCGAGGTGAGGTACAGGTAATATGGGTTATACAGGACAAGTAAGAGAGTTACAAACATTGGGTAACCACCGAGGTGAGGTACAGGTAATATAGGCTATAGGGGACATGTAAGTGAGTTACAAACATTGGGTAACCACCGAGGTGAGGTGCAGGTAATATGGGTTATACAGGACAAGTAAGAGAGTTACAAACATTGGGTAACTACCGAGGTGAGGTACAGGTAATATAGGCTATAGGGGACATGTAAGTGAGTTACAAACATTGGGTAACCACCGAGGTGAGGTGCAGGTAATATGGGTTATACAGGACAAGTAAGAGAGTTACAAACATTGGGTAACTACCGAGGTGAGGTACAGGTAATATGGGTTATACAGGACATGTAAGTGAGTTACAAACATTGGGTAACCACAGAGGTGAGGTACAGGTAATATAGGCTATACGGGACATGTAAGTGAGTTACAAACATTGGGTAACCACCGAGGTGAGGTACAGGTAATATGGGTTATACAGGACAAGTAAGAGAGTTACAAACATTGGGTAACCACCGAGGTGAGGTACAGGTAATATGGGTTATACAGGACAAGTAAGAGAGTTACAAACATTGGGTAACCACCGAGGTGAGGTACAGGTAATATAGGCTATAGGGGACATGTAAGTGAGTTACAAACATTGGGTAACCACCGAGGTGAGGTACAGGTAATATGGGTTATACGGGACAAGAAAGAGAGTTACAAACATTGGGTAACCACCGAGGTGAGGTACAGGTAATATAGGCTTTACGAGACATGTAAGTGAGTTACAAACATTGGGTAACCACCGAGGTGAGGTACAGGTAATATGGGTTATACAGGACAAGTAAGAGAGTTACAAACATTGGGTAACCACCGAGGTGAGGTACAGGTAATATAGGCTATACAGGACATGTAAGTGAGTTACAAACATTGGGTAACCACCGAGGTGAGGTACAGGTAATATGGGTTATACAGGACATGTAAGTGAGTTACAAACATTGGGTTACCACCGAGGTGAGGTACAGGTAATATGGGTTATACAGGACAAGTAAGAGAGTTACAAACATTGGGTAACCACCGAGGTGAGGTACAGGTAATATGGGTTATACAGGACATGTAAGAGAGTTACAAACATTGGGTAACCACCGAGGTGAGGTACAGGTAATATGGGTTATACAGGACATGTAAGTGAGTCACAAACATTGGGTAACCACCGAGGTGAGGTACAGGTAATATGGGTTATACGGGACAAGAAAGAGAGTTACAAACATTGGGTAACCACCGAGGTGAGGTACAGGTAATATAGGCTATACGGGACATGTAAGTGAGTTACAAACATTGGGTAACCACCGAGGTGAGGTACAGGTAATATAGGCTATACGAGACATGTAAGTGAGTTACAAACATTGGGTAACCACCGAGGTGAGGTACAGGTAATATGGGTTATACAGGACAAGTAAGAGAGTTACAAACATTGGGTAACCACCGAGGTGAGGTACAGGTAATATGGGTTATACAGGACAAGTAAGAGAGTTACAAACATTGGGTAACCACCGAGGTGAGGTACAGGTAATATAGGCTATAGGGGACATGTAAGTGAGTTACAAACATTGGGTAACCACAGAGGTGAGGTACAGGTAATATGGGTTATACAGGACAAGTAAGAGAGTTACAAACATTGGGTAACCACCGAGGTGAGGTACAGGTAATATGGGTTATACGGGACATGTAAGAGAGTTAAAAACATTGCGTAACCACCGAGGTGAGGTACAGGTAATATGGGTTATACAGGACAAGTAAGAGAGTTACAAACATTGGGTAACCACCGAGGTGAGGTACAGGTAATATAGGCTATACGGGACATGTAAGTGAGTTACAAACATTGGGTAACCACCGAGGTGAGGTACAGGTAATATGGGTTATACAGGACAAGTAAGAGAGTTACAAACATTGGGTAACCACCGAGGTGAGGTACAGGTAATATGGGTTATACAGGACAAGTAAGAGAGTTACAAACATTGGGTAACCACCGAGGTGAGGTACAGGTAATATAGGCTATACGGGACATGTAAGTGAGTTACAAACATTGGGTAACCATCGAGGTGAGGTACAGGTAATATAGGCTATACGAGACATGTAAGTGAGTTACAAACATTGGGTAACCACCGAGGTGAGGTACAGGTAATATGGGTTATACAGGACAAATAAGAGAGTTACAAACATTGGGTAACCACCGAGGTGAGGTACAGGTAATATGGGTTATACAGGACAAGTAAGAGAGTTACAAACATTGGGTAACCACCGAGGTGAGGTACAGGTAATATAGGCTATACGGGACATGTAAGTGAGTTACAAACATTGGGTAACCACCGAGGTGAGGTACAGGTAATATGGGTTATACAGGACAAGTAAGAGAGTTACAAACATTGGGTAACCACCGAGGTGAGGTACAGGTAATATAGGCTATAGGGGACATGTAAGTGAGTTACAAACATTGGGTAACCACAGAGGTGAGGTACAGGTAATATGGGTTATACAGGACAAGTAAGTGAGTTACAAACATTGGGTAACCACCGAGGTGAGGTACAGGTAATATAGGCTATACGAGACATGTAAGTGAGTTACAAACATTGGGTAACCACCGAGGTGAGGTACAGGTAATATAGGCTATACGAGACATGTAAGTGAGTTACAAACATTGGGTAACCACCGAGGTGAGGTACAGGTAATATGGGTTATACAGGACAAGTAAGAGAGTTACAAACATTGGGTAACCACCGAGGTGAGGTACAGGTAATATAGGCTATAGGGGACATGTAAGTGAGTTACAAACATTGGGTAACCACAGAGGTGAGGTACAGGTAATATGGGTTATACAGGACAAGTAAGTGAGTTACAAACATTGGGTAACCACCGAGGTGAGGTACAGGTAATATAGGCTATACGAGACATGTAAGTGAGTTACAAACATTGGGTAACCACCGAGGTGAGGTACAGGTAATATGGGTTATACAGGACAAGTAAGAGAGTTACAAACATTGGGTAACCACCGAGGTGAGGTACAGGTAATATGGGTTATACAGGACAAGTAAGAGAGTTATAAACATTGGGTAACCACCGAGGTGAGGTACAGGTAATATAGGCTATACGGGACATGTAAGTGAGTTACAAACATTGGGTAACCACCGAGGTGAGGTACAGGTAATATGGGTTATACAGGACAAGTAAGAGAGTTACAAACATTGGGTAACCAGCGAGGTGAGGTACAGGTAATATGGGTTATACAGGACAAGTAAGAGAGTTACAAACATTGGGTAACCACCGAGGTGAGGTACAGGTAATATAGGCTATAGGGGACATGTAAGTGAGTTACAAACATTGGGTAACCACAGAGGTGAGGTACAGGTAATATGGGTTATACAGGACAAGTAAGAGAGTTAAAAACATTGGGTAACCACCGAGGTGAGGTACAGGTAATATGGGTTATACAGGACAAGTAAGAGAGTTACAAACATTGGGTAACCAGCGAGGTGAGGTACAGGTAATATAGGCTATACGGGACATGTAAGTGAGTTACAAACATTGGGTAACCACCGAGGTGAGGTACAGGTAATATGGGTTATACAGGACAAGTAAGAGAGTTACAAACATTGGGTAACCAGCGAGGTGAGGTACAGGTAATATGGGTTATACAGGACAAGTAAGAGAGTTACAAACATTGGGTAACCACCGAGGTGAGGTACAGGTAATATAGGCTATAGGGGACATGTAAGTGAGTTACAAACATTGGGTAACCACAGAGGTGAGGTACAGGTAATATGGGTTATACAGGACAAGTAAGAGAGTTACAAACATTGGGTAACCACCGAGGTGAGGTACAGGTAATATGGGTTATACGGGACATGTAAGAGAGTTACAAACATTTGGGTAACCACCGAGGTGAGGTACAGGTAATATGGGTTATACAGGACAAGTAAGAGAGTTACAAACATTGGGTAACCACCGAGGTGAGGTACAGGTAATATGGGTTATACAGGACAAGTAAGAGAGTTACAAACATTGGGTAACCACCGAGGTGAGGTACAGGTAATATAGGCTATACGGGACAAGTAAGTGAGTTACAAACATTGGGTAACCACCGAGGTGAGGTACAGGTAATATGGGTTATACAGGACAAGTAAGAGAGTTAAAAACATTGCGTAACCACCGAGGTGAGGTACAGGTAATATGGGTTATACAGGACAAGTAAGAGAGTTACAAACATTGGGTAACCACCGAGGTGAGGTACAGGTAATATAGGCTATACGGGACAAGTAAGTGAGTTACAAACATTGGGTAACCACCGAGGTGAGGTACAGGTAATATGGGTTATACAGGACAAGTAAGAGAGTTACAAACATTGGGTAACCACCGAGGTGAGGTACAGGTAATATAGGCTATACGGGACATGTAAGTGAGTTACAAACATTGGGTAACCACCGAGGTGAGGTACAGGTAATATGGGTTATACAGGACAAGTAAGAGAGTTACAAACATTGGGTAACCACCGAGGTGAGGTACAGGTAATATGGGTTATACAGGACAAGTAAGAGAGTTACAAACATTGGGTAACCACCGAGGTGAGGTACAGGTAATATAGGCTATACGGGACATGTAAGAGAGTTACAAACATTGGGTAACCACCGAGGTGAGGTACAGGTAATATAGGCTATACGGGACATGTAAGTGAGTTACAAACATTGGGTAACCACCGAGGTGAGGTACAGGTAATATAGGCTATACGAGACATGTAAGTGAGTTACAAACATTGGGTAACCACCGAGGTGAGGTACAGGTAATATGGGTTATACAGGACAAGTAAGAGAGTTACAAACATTGGGTAACCACCGAGGTGAGGTACAGGTAATATGGGTTATACAGGACAAGTAAGAGAGTTACAAACATTGGGTAACCACCGAGGTGAGGTACAGGTAATATAGGCTATAGGGGACATGTAAGTGAGTTACAAACATTGGGTAACCACAGAGGTGAGGTACAGGTAATATGGGTTATACAGGACAAGTAAGAGAGTTACAAACATTGGGTAACCACCGAGGTGAGGTACAGGTAATATGGGTTATACGGGACATGTAAGAGAGTTAAAAACATTGCGTAACCACCGAGGTGAGGTACAGGTAATATGGGTTATACAGGACAAGTAAGAGAGTTACAAACATTGGGTAACCACCGAGGTGAGGTATAGGTAATATAGGCTATACGGGACATGTAAGTGAGTTACAAACATTGGGTAACCACCGAGGTGAGGTACAGGTAATATGGGTTATACAGGACAAGTAAGAGAGTTACAAACATTGGGTAACCACCGAGGTGAGGTACAGGTAATATGGGTTATACAGGACAAGTAAGAGAGTTACAAACATTGGGTAACCACCGAGGTGAGGTACAGGTAATATAGGCTATACGGGACATGTAAGTGAGTTACAAACATTGGGTAACCATCGAGGTGAGGTACAGGTAATATAGGCTATACGAGACATGTAAGTGAGTTACAAACATTGGGTAACCACCGAGGTGAGGTACAGGTAATATGGGTTATACAGGACAAATAAGAGAGTTACAAACATTGGGTAACCACCGAGGTGAGGTACAGGTAATATGGGTTATACAGGACAAGTAAGAGAGTTACAAACATTGGGTAACCACCGAGGTGAGGTACAGGTAATATAGGCTATACGGGACATGTAAGTGAGTTACAAACATTGGGTAACCACCGAGGTGAGGTACAGGTAATATGGGTTATACAGGACAAGTAAGAGAGTTACAAACATTGGGTAACCACCGAGGTGAGGTACAGGTAATATAGGCTATAGGGGACATGTAAGTGAGTTACAAACATTGGGTAACCACAGAGGTGAGGTACAGGTAATATGGGTTATACAGGACAAGTAAGTGAGTTACAAACATTGGGTAACCACCGAGGTGAGGTACAGGTAATATAGGCTATACGAGACATGTAAGTGAGTTACAAACATTGGGTAACCACCGAGGTGAGGTACAGGTAATATAGGCTATACGAGACATGTAAGTGAGTTACAAACATTGGGTAACCACCGAGGTGAGGTACAGGTAATATGGGTTATACAGGACAAGTAAGAGAGTTACAAACATTGGGTAACCACCGAGGTGAGGTACAGGTAATATAGGCTATAGGGGACATGTAAGTGAGTTACAAACATTGGGTAACCACAGAGGTGAGGTACAGGTAATATGGGTTATACAGGACAAGTAAGTGAGTTACAAACATTGGGTAACCACCGAGGTGAGGTACAGGTAATATAGGCTATACGAGACATGTAAGTGAGTTACAAACATTGGGTAACCACCGAGGTGAGGTACAGGTAATATGGGTTATACAGGACAAGTAAGAGAGTTACAAACATTGGGTAACCACCGAGGTGAGGTACAGGTAATATGGGTTATACAGGACAAGTAAGAGAGTTATAAACATTGGGTAACCACCGAGGTGAGGTACAGGTAATATAGGCTATACGGGACATGTAAGTGAGTTACAAACATTGGGTAACCACCGAGGTGAGGTACAGGTAATATGGGTTATACAGGACAAGTAAGAGAGTTACAAACATTGGGTAACCAGCGAGGTGAGGTACAGGTAATATGGGTTATACAGGACAAGTAAGAGAGTTACAAACATTGGGTAACCACCGAGGTGAGGTACAGGTAATATAGGCTATAGGGGACATGTAAGTGAGTTACAAACATTGGGTAACCACAGAGGTGAGGTACAGGTAATATGGGTTATACAGGACAAGTAAGAGAGTTAAAAACATTGGGTAACCACCGAGGTGAGGTACAGGTAATATGGGTTATACAGGACAAGTAAGAGAGTTACAAACATTGGGTAACCAGCGAGGTGAGGTACAGGTAATATAGGCTATACGGGACATGTAAGTGAGTTACAAACATTGGGTAACCACCGAGGTGAGGTACAGGTAATATGGGTTATACAGGACAAGTAAGAGAGTTACAAACATTGGGTAACCAGCGAGGTGAGGTACAGGTAATATGGGTTATACAGGACAAGTAAGAGAGTTACAAACATTGGGTAACCACCGAGGTGAGGTACAGGTAATATAGGCTATAGGGGACATGTAAGTGAGTTACAAACATTGGGTAACCACAGAGGTGAGGTACAGGTAATATGGGTTATACAGGACAAGTAAGAGAGTTACAAACATTGGGTAACCACCGAGGTGAGGTACAGGTAATATGGGTTATACAGGACAAGTAAGAGAGTTACAAACATTGGGTAACCACCGAGGTGAGGTACAGGTAATATGGGTTATACAGGACAAGTAAGAGAGTTACAAACATTGGGTAACCACCGAGGTGAGGTACAGGTAATATAGGCTATACGGGACAAGTAAGTGAGTTACAAACATTGGGTAACCACCGAGGTGAGGTACAGGTAATATGGGTTATACAGGACAAGTAAGAGAGTTAAAAACATTGCGTAACCACCGAGGTGAGGTACAGGTAATATGGGTTATACAGGACAAGTAAGAGAGTTACAAACATTGGGTAACCACCGAGGTGAGGTACAGGTAATATAGGCTATACGGGACATGTAAGAGAGTTACAAACATTGGGTAACCATCGAGGTGAGGTACAGGTAATATAGGCTATACGAGACATGTATGTGAGTTACAAACATTGGGTAACCACCGAGGTGAGGTACAGGTAATATGGGTTATACAGGACAAGTAAGAGAGTTACAAACATTGGGTAACCACCGAGGTGAGGTACAGGTAATATGGGTTATACAGGACAAGTAAGAGAGTTACAAACATTGGGTAACCACCGAGGTGAGGTACAGGTAATATAGGCTATACGGGACATGTAAGTGAGTTACAAACATTGGGTAACCACCGAGGTGAGGTACAGGTAATATGGGTTATACAGGACAAGTAAGAGAGTTACAAACATTGGGTAACCACCGAGGTGAGGTACAGGTAATATAGGCTATAGGGGACATGTAAGTGAGTTACAAACATTGGGTAACCACAGAGGTGAGGTACAGGTAATATGGGTTATACAGGACAAGTAAGTGAGTTACAAACATTGGGTAACCACCGAGGTGAGGTACAGGTAATATAGGCTATACGAGACATGTAAGTGAGTTACAAACATTGGGTAACCACCGAGGTGAGGTACAGGTAATATGGGTTATACAGGACAAGTAAGAGAGTTACAAACATTGGGTAACCACCGAGGTGAGGTACAGGTAATATAGGCTATACGGGACATGTAAGTGAGTTACAAACATTGGGTAACCACCGAGGTGAGGTACAGGTAATATGGGTTATACAGGACAAGTAAGTGAGTTACAAACATTGGGTAACCACCGAGGTGAGGTACAGGTAATATGGGTTATACAGGACAAGTAAGAGAGTTACAAACATTGGGTAACCACCGAGGTGAGGTACAGGTAATATAGGCTATACGGGACATGTAAGTGAGTTACAAACATTGGGTAACCACCGAGGTGAGGTACAGGTAATATAGGCTATACAGGACAAGTAAGAGAGTTACAAACATTGGGTAACCACCGAGGTGAGGTACAGGTAATATAGGCTATAGGGGACATGTAAGTGAGTTACAAACATTGGGTAACCACCGAGGTGAGGTACAGGTAGTATGGGTTATACAGGACAAGTAAATGAGTTACCAACATTGGGCAACCACCGAGGTGAGGTACAGGTAATACAGTGGACTCCATTTAATATCACTCCTGTTAATATCACATTCCTCTTTATATCATGTTTTTCCCAAGCACCATTTTTCTTTCTATATAATCTATGTAAATTTTATTTGGTTAATATCATGCATTTTGAGGTGAATTCCTCTTAATATCATGTTTTTGTAACCAATCGCATAAAATATCCAGAAAATGGTGTCATTTCCATTGATTTCAGATACAACTTGTACAAAATGTTGCATAGAAAATAACAAATATCCCCAAAAATCATTTTTAATTGAAATAATGTTATCTATATATATTGAAACATCTTCCTATGTACATTAAATAGCTTACTTTTAGTTATGGAGATTGGAAATGCACTAGATTTTGTGGAAAAACATGTTTCTCTTAATGTCATATTCCTGTTAATATCATGTTTTTGCCTGAAAAATGCAACATGATATAAAGAGGAGTGCACTGTATATGGTCTGTGATGCCATACATGAAAATCATGTGATTGACTGGAAAAACTCCAAAGTACTTGAGGAGACAACTGATTTAAAAAGCTATCTTGATACGTTGCAGTGCTAAATCGAGATGAGGGGGCTCACAGACTCTCGCACATCTTTAACCAGGTCTTAAACAAAGCGTATGTGAATCGAATCATCTATGTAGAATACTATTGTACATACTCGTAACAGCGTAGACGAAATGGCCAATTTGTCGTTATCAACTCGTACACAATTTACAGCTACAGTATACAATGTAGGTGTGCATACGCTTAGCTGGTCATTAGGTGTGTAAAATAATACTTTACTTTACATCCTGAAAAAATGTTTACAAGACCCTCTGGTATTGACAAGGAGAACTTAATAATATAAAAAAATAATATTATGAGTCAATGTCACTCATTTGAACTAACTTTGTAGTCCTTCAACCCAGCATGCTACTGGTCCAACATCAGTTCCTTGGACCTGTTAGTCATTGAGCAGAAGCTCCTATTTAGACATTTGACCCATGCGACCTAAAAGGTGCGTATAGGTCATTCATTCGAATCGAGTTGGGGAGAGGTCACTCATTTGAACAAACACAGAAGCTCCTCATGCCAGCATGCTACAGGCCTTATATCATTAACCAACGGCTTTTGGTTATTGAGAAGACGTCGCTTGAAGATTTTTATATATTTGACTCATGTGACCTTGAAAATGTGTCAGATTCTTACACTTGGTAGTCCCTCATCAAAACATACTACAGACTAAATATTAAGTAACAGCGTTTTTTTGTTATTGATAAGAAGTTACTTGAAGATTTTAAGACACTTGGCATCTATGACTTCAAAAGTGGCTTCAGAAGGTTATTCATTTAAACAAACTTACATTGGTAGCCCCTCATTCTAGCATGCAACAGGCCTAATGTCAGTTGCCAAGACCTGTTTTTGTTTCTGAGATGTTATTGAAATAATTTAAAATATTTGACCCCTGTGACCTTTACAATGGGTCATGGTCATTAACTTGCACAAACCCGGTAGTTTTTAGCTCACCTGGTCCGAAGGACCGAGGTGAGCTTATGCCATACCGTGGCGTCCGTCGTCCGTCCGTCCGTCGTCCGTCAACAATTGTTTAAACGACTTCTTCTCCATAACCACTGATAGGAAATCAACCAAATTTGGCAGGAATCATCCTTAGGTGCCCAGGATCCAAAATTGTACTAATGGTGGGACTGACCCCCTAGGGGGCTGAGGGCGGGGCCAAAAAGGGTTATTTAGCTATACTAGTTTAAGCGACTTCTTCTCCATAACCACTTATTGGAAATCAGCCTTATTTAATAGGAAGCATCCTTAGGTGCTTAGGATTCAAAATTGTACTCATGATGGGACTGACCCCCCAGGGGGCTGCGGGGTGGGGCCATAAAGAATTATATAGCTATATTGATATTAGCGACTTCTTCTCCATAACCACTGGTTGGAAATCAACCTTATTTGGCAG
Organism: Mimachlamys varia; assembly: GCA_947623455.1. NCBI lineage: Eukaryota > Metazoa > Mollusca > Bivalvia > Pectinida > Pectinidae > Mimachlamys > Mimachlamys varia. The sequence goes on from OX392535.1 coordinate 11,446,742, forward strand.
GAAGCATCCTTAGGTGCCCAGGATTCAAAATTGTACTAATGGTGGGACTGACTCCCTAGGGGGCTGAGGGGCGGGGCCAAAAAGGGTTATTTAGCTATATTGGTTTAAGCGACTTCTTCTCCATAACCACTGATTGGAAATCAGCCTTATTTGGTAGGAAGCATCCCTAAGTGCTCAGGATTCAAAATTGTACTAATGGTGGGACTGACCCTCTAGGGGGCAGAGGGCGGGGCCAAAAAGGGTTATTTAGCTATATCGTGGTTTAAGCGACTTCTTCTCAATAACCACTGATTGGAAATCAACCTTATTTGGCAGGAAGCATTCCTAGGTGCTCAGGATTCAAATTTTACTAATGGTGGGACTAGCTGACCCCCTAGGGGGCTGAGGAGCGGGGCCAAAAAGGTTTATTTAGCTATATCATGGTTTTAGTGACTCACTGATGGGAAATCAGCCTTATTTGGCAGGAAGCATCCCTTGGTGCTCAGGATTCAAAATTGTACTAATGGTGGGACTGATCACCCAGAGGGCTGAGGGGCGGGGCAAGGAAGAAAATATTTTCCATGATAACCTAGATACCATTGTATGCAGGTGAGCGATACAGGCCCTCTGGGCCTCTTGTTTATCCCGACATAATTCAGGCCCAATATCAATACTCTGGGCCTTTTGGTTATTGAGATGAAGTCCTTTGAAGTAAAATATTTACGCCAGCCGATGGACGGATGGAGGAACGACGGACGCTGCACCATCGTAATAGCTCACTTGCTCTTTGGGGAGTCGAGCTAAAAAAACAAACCTTACTTTTAGTACCATAGTATGCATTTTCTGTTTCATCTTGTGTGTTCACTAATAAAATTAGGTTTTAATATATCTATGATCAACCAGAGGACGGTCATCTGGCTATAAAGACAGTCACCTATAGCATTTGTGTTGGTTATTGCGAAGTTGTTTAAAATATTAATAAATTTGACCTTTGTGAGGGCCAATACACAAACTTGGTATCACTTCATCGAAGTACACTAGCACCAACACATCAGTACCCTGAGCCTTTCTGTTAATGAAAAGAAGTTGCTGGAAGATTTTTAACACATTTGACACCTATGACCTTGAACGTTGGTCAATGCCGTTCATTTGAACAAAATACATTATACCTGCTTAATACCAGTACCCTTGGTCTTTGGGTAATTGAGAAGTGTCTTGAAGATTGTAAGATATTTGAGCCCTGTGACCTTGAAAAAAGGGACACATTAGCCCCTCTGACCTTGAAAGAGAGTCAAAGGAGGCACAGTGGTCTAGTAGTAATGTCTTTGAACAAACTTGGTATCCCTCCATACCAGCACAATACAATAAGTAACTGAGGCCTTGTTCATGTCACAATAGATCTTGATGCAAGTTTATACTCTGAACACTCCAGACATCGGGTTTTTGTATGCCATGGCGCGGCGTCTGTCGTCCGTCTGTCAACTTTTCCTATAAATCCCTACAGTACTAGTCCTGAACCACACAACAGATTTAGTCAGAAACATCCTTTGGGGGAAGGGAACAGATTTTATATAAATGATGCTTCTGATCCCCTTGGGGCTGGAGAGTTGGGACCCAGTAAGGGAAATAGAGGAAAAGTGGTTTTGATCCCCCATCCTATAAAAATATATACCATTGCTTGGCATAAAGAGACTAACACAATCAGGATATTATCATTGGTCCCGGGGTGAGCCCAGCCCTTGCAGAATCAATTTCTCATAACTTTTAACCGGTTGAGATCCCCATCCCAAAACTATATATACAATCGATGGGCATTAAGAAACGATCACAATCTTGATATAGATTGGACTTCCTATCCAAATACTATACAATTGCTGGGCATAAAGAGACAAATGCAATCATGATATTAGCATTGATGTCAGGGTCTGATCACAGCCCCCAGGGACCCAGTTTCTCAGTTGAACTTAAAAACATTAACCAAACTTTAATTTATACAGATATGCCTCAATGATTGGGCTTTAGGTCTGTCCCTGTCCATGGGATCTTTTTGGAAAATGGTTAATAGGCCCTCTGGACCTCTTGCTTTTTGTGGCTTTCAGTGTCTCAATGTTACAGTTGTTATATACAGAAAATCGTCCATTAATGCAATGACAGTTACCTTGCAGATGAGTTAATATTTCAGGGTTACTGTCTAATTCACGGCAGGCATTTTATACATGTAGCTTAAATCCACTGGAATCATTCTGTCTTGTCTGTCGTCCGCAGTAAGTTGTCCGGAGATCAAACAGATTTTATTGAAACTTCATTTTAATGATCCAGTACGTTATGTAGTTGCACACAAGCATTTTAATTTTAAGATTTCAACCATTTTAATGGAGTTACGGTCCTTCATACAAAATTTAAGAGTCAAAATATCTTAAACGAGTACGTATTTCAGTAAGTTAACACAACATCATATCATGGAAACTAAGTCCATAAGCTACCACCGTTTACGGGGTATTAGTTATCCTATGGATAACGGTTCCCGTTTTAACTGGAAAATAATGTCCCAAATTGAAAAAAAAATAATACATGGCACGTTTGCTTTGTATTTAACAATGTAAATAATTTGTATCCGTTCTTAATAAATATTAGAAACATTGTAAACAACTGGAACAAGTTTTATTTGCGGGTTTCATATACGAGTATTGCACATGAGCTAAATGGAAAAAAAAATGAAACGATGAAAATTCCTTAGAAATGGTGTGCACCTACAGCTTTAACACATATATGTAAATTGTTTACTTGGATTATTTTTTTGAGGTTATTCATACTTAAAGTTTATATATAACCAATTGTAAAGCACATACTTGCATCAACAAGAGATCCAATAAGGATCTTGGCGCTCAACATTGATAACCTTCACTTGTTCTTCAAGTCGATCCTTTCCATTCTTTTCTTTTATTTGCTAATAATTATACGAAACTTGACAGTTCTTAAGAAATATTAATGCCAGACTTAAACTGTCAGATCAAAGATGGCTGCCACCTGTAAGCGATTTTGTTTTTCTGAGTAGTGCCATAATCAAAGTAAACAATTCAACTAGCATTGTGGACCCAAGAGGACCTACAGAGGAAAATTGAAAACGATAGATCCTGTATCACTCGGGAAATAGCCATAACAAACTTTCATATTCAAAATCAAAGATGGCTGCCTGTATAATAGCAATAACAATTGATAAATTTCAAAATCCAAGATGGCTCCCTATCCGCCAGATTGTTTTTTAAATCAGTATGACTATTAGATAATTGGATAATGCGCAACTAGGGACAGTGGGGTTTGAGTTATCTGTTTTACGTCTCATAAACAGCTGACTTAAAAGGTAACCATCCAACACTTAGCCTAAGAAATAGAAGTATCAAGAGTTGACGGACCACAGACGAAGGGCGATTTAAATAGCCACCAATATTGAGTAAGTCAACACTTGATAAATTGATATTATGCTTACAAGAATTTGACCATTTCAGGAGTTCTAGAAAGGAGGCTGACAATTAAATGTGTTCATATTTTTACAATCAAACTAAAAGTTCAACATGACAGCCACAGTGGCCATTTTGTAAAATGATTACGCTTTTATGGTTTTCCCTGAGCAATATAAATGTTCTGGTGTGATTGATCTTAAACCTTCCATAAATGAGACTGAGATAACGCTAACTGGAATTATTGTTTCACTCTGTTCTGTATTCTTATATGTTCGAAATGGCGGTCATTGCACCCATTTTGGATTTTTGACCGGCTGTATCCAATGCCCGACCCTTGCTAAAGTGAAAGACATGAATGAATAGGCATACACAGAAAATGGATATATTTTAGTTTTGTTTTGTTCAAAATGGCAACAAAGAAAGCAGTTTTCATCAACTTTTTTATGTTTTAACCTACATTGCAACCGGTTATAAATATCTTTTTCAACTCCTTGGAGAGCATACAACCTGTGCTGTCGTTTCGGCGCTCACATCTAAGCATTCTACAATTTCAAGTACTGCCCGACCACATACTCATATACAGCTCAGTAGACTGGAACAAGCGGAATAAAATATCTTGCTCAAGGATACAACACAAGTGTCGTGACCGGGACTCGAACTCGCACACTTCTTTTTTCTATTTTGCATGTACCTCGCCTCAGTGGTTACCCCATCTTTATACCTCCCCTACACGCCCAGTGAGACCTTTTTGCATGTACCTCACCTCAGTGGTTACCCGATCTTTATACCTCCCCTACCCGTCAAGTACGACTTATTTTGCATGTACCTCACCTCAGTGGTTACCCGATCTTTATACTTCCCCTACCCGTCCAGTTAGACCCTTTTTGCATGTACCTCACCTCAGTGGTAACCCAATCTTTATACCTCCCCTACATGTCCAGTAAGGCTTATTTCACATTAACCTCACCTCAGTGATAACCCGATCTTTATACCTCCACTACCCATCCAGTACGACTTATTTTGCATGTACCTCACCTCAGTGATTACCCCATCTTTATACCTCCCCTACCCGTCCAGCGAGACCTTTTTGCATGTACCTCACCTCAGTGGTTACCCAATCTTTATACCTCCCCTTCCCGTCCATTAAGACCTATTTCACATTAACCTCACCTCAGTGATAACCCCATCTTTATACCTCCACTACCCATCCAGTACGACTTATTTTGCATGTACCTCACCTCAGTGATTACCCCATCTTTATACCTCCCCTACCCGTCCAGCGAGACCTTTTTGCATGTACCTCACCTCAGTGGTTACCCGATCTTTATACCTCCCCTACCCGTCCAGTACGACTTATTTTGCATGTACCTCACCTCAGTGGTTACCGAATCTTTATACCTCCCCTACCTGTCCAGCAAGACCTTTTTGTATGTACCTCACCTCAGTGGTTACCCGATCTTTATACCTTCCCTTCCCGCCCAGTAAGGTCTTTTTGCATGTACCTCACCTCAGTTGTTACCGAATCTTTATACCTCCCCTACCCGTCCAGCAAGACCTTTTTGTATGTACCTCACCTCAGTGGTTACCCGATCTTTATACCTCCCCTACCCGTCCAGTACGACTTATTTTGCATGAACCTCACCTCAGTGGTTACCCGATCTTTATACTTCCCCTACCCGTCCAGTTAGACCCTTTTTGCATGTACCTCACCTCAGTGGTTACCCCATCTTTATACCTCCCCTACCCGTCCAGTAAGGCCTATTTTGCATGTACCTCACCACAGTGGTTACCCCATCTTTATACCTCCCCTACCCGTCCAGTAAGGCCTATTTTGCATGTACCTCACCTCAGTGGTTACCCGATCTTTATACCTCCCCTACCCGTCCAGTAAGGCCTATTTTGCATGTACCTCACCTCAGTGGTTACCGAATCTTTATACCTCCCCTACATGTCCAGTAAGGCTTATTTCACATTAACCTCACCTCAGTGGTTACCCAATCTTTATACCTCCCCTACCCGTCCAGTACGACTTATTTTGCATGTACCTCACCTCAGTGGTTACCGAATCTTTATACCTCCCCTACCCGTCCAGTAAGACCTATTTCACATTAACCTCACCTCAGTGATTACCCCATCTTTATACCTCCCCTACCCGTCCAGTACGACTTATTTTGCATGTACCTCACCTCAGTGATTACCCAATCTTTATACCTCCCCTTCCCGTCCATTAAGACCTATTTCACATTAACCTCACCTCAGTGATAACCCCATCTTTATACCTCCACTACCCATCCAGTACGACTTATTTTGCATGTACCTCACCTCAGTGATTACCCCATCTTTATACCTCCCCTACCCGTCCAGCGAGACCTTTTTGCATGTACCTCACCTCAGTGGTTACCCGATCTTTATACCTCCCCTACCCGTCCAGTACGACTTATTTTGCATGTACCTCACCTCAGTGGTTACCGAATCTTTATACCTCCCCTACCTGTCCAGCAAGACCTTTTTGTATGTACCTCACCTCAGTGGTTACCCGATCTTTATACCTTCCCTTCCCGCCCAGTAAGGTCTTTTTGCATGTACCTCACCTCAGTGGTTACCCGATCTTTATACCTTCCCTTCCCGCCCAGTAAGGTCTTTTTGCATGTACCTCACCTCAGTGGTTACCCGATCTTTATACCTTCCCTTCCCGCCCAGTAAGGTCTTTTTGCATGTACCTCACCTCAGTGGTTACCCGATCTTTATACCTCCCCTACCTGTCCAGCGAGACCTTTTTGCATGTACCTCACCTCACTGGTTACCCGATCTTTATACCTCCCCTACCCGTCCAGTACGACTTATTTTGCATGAACCTCACCTCAGTGGTTACCCGATCTTTATACTTCCCCTACCCGTCCAGTTAGACCCTTTTTGCATGTACCTCACCTCAGTGGTTACCCCATCTTTATACCTCCCCTACCCGTCCAGTAAGGCCTATTTTGCATGTACCTCACCTCAGTGGTTACCCCATCTTTATACCTCCCCTACCCGTCCAGTAAGGCCTATTTTGCATGTACCTCACCTCAGTGGTTACCGAATCTTTATATCTCCCCTTCATGTCCAGTAAGGCTTTTTTTGCATGTACCTCACCTCAATGGTTACCCCATCTTTATACCTCCCCTACCCGTCCAGTAAAACCCTTTTTGCATGTACCTCACCTCAGTGGTTACCGAATCTTTATACCTCCCCTACCCGTCCAGTAAGGCCTATTTTGCATGTACCTCACCTCAGTGGTTACCCGATCTTTATACCTTCCCTTCCCGCCCAGTAAGGTCTTTTTGCATGTACCTCACCTCAGTGGTTACCGAATCTTTATATCTCCCCTTCATGTCCAGTACGACTTATTTTGCATGTACCTCACCTCAGTGATTACCCCATCTTTATACCTCCCCTACCCGTCCAGCGAGACCTTTTTGCATGTACCTCACCACAGTGGTTACCCGATCTTTATACCTCCCCTACCCGTCCAGTACGACTTATTTTGCATGTACCTCACCTCAGTGGTTACCCGATCTTTATACCTTCCCTTCCCGCCCAGTAAGGTCTTTTTGCATGTACCTCACCTCAGTGGTTACCCCATCTTTATACCTTCCCTTCCCGCCCAGTAAGGTCTTTTTGCATGTACCTCACCTCAGTGGTTACCCGATCTTTATACCTCCCCTACCTGTCCAGCAAGACCTTTTTGCATGTACCTCACCTCACTGGTTACCCGATCTTTATACCTCCCCTACCCGTCCAGTACGACTTATTTTGCATGAACCTCACCTCAGTGGTTACCCGATCTTTATACTTCCCCTACCCGTCCAGTTAGACCCTTTTTGCATGTACCTCACCTCAGTGGTTACCCCATCTTTATACCTCCCCTACCCGTCCAGTAAGGCCTATTTTGCATGTACCTCACCTCAGTGGTTACCCGATCTTTATACCTCCCCTACCCGTCCAGTAAGGCCTATTTTGCATGTACCTCACCTCAGTGGTTACCGAATCTTTATATCTCCCCTTCATGTCCAGTAAGGCTTTTTTTGCATGTACCTCACCTCAATGGTTACCCCATCTTTATACCTCCCCTACCCGTCCAGTAAAACCCTTTTTGCATGTACCTCACCTCAGTGGTTACCGAATCTTTATACTTCCCCTACCCGTCCAGTTAGACCCTTTTTGCATGTACCTCACCTCAGTGGTTACCCCATCTTTATACCTCCCCTACCCGTCCAGTAAGGCCTATTTTGCATGTACCTCACCTCAGTGGTTACCCGATCTTTATACCTCCCCTACCCGTCCAGTAAGGCCTATTTTGCATGTACCTCACCTCAGTGGTTACCGAATCTTTATACCTCCCCTACATGTCCAGTAAGGCTTATTTCACATTAACCTCACCTCAGTGGTTACCCAATCTTTATACCTCCCCTACCCGTCCAGTACGACTTATTTTGCATGTACCTCACCTCAGTGGTTACCGAATCTTTATACCTCCCCTACCCGTCCAGTAAGACCTATTTCACATTAACCTCACCTCAGTGATTACCCCATCTTTATACCTCCCCTACCCGTCCAGTACGACTTATTTTGCATGTACCTCACCTCAGTGGTTACCGAATCTTTATACCTCCCCTACCTGTCCAGTAAGACCTATTTCACATGAACCTCATCTCAGTGGTTACCGAATCTTTATATCTCCCCTTCCCGCCCAGTAAGGTCTTTTTGCATGTACCTCACCTGAGTTGTTACCGAATCTTTATACCTCCCCTACCCGTCCAGCAAGACCTTTTTGTATGTACCTCACCTCAGTGGTTACCCGATCTTTATACCTTCCCTTCCCGCCCAGTAAGGTCTTTTTGCATGTACCTCACCTCAGTGGTTACCCGATCTTTATACCTCCCCTACCTGTCCAGCAAGACCTTTTTGCATGTACCTCACCTCACTGGTTACCCGATCTTTATACCTCCCCTACCCGTCCAGTACGACTTATTTTGCATGAACCTCACCTCAGTGGTTACCCGATCTTTATACTTCCCCTACCCGTCCAGTTAGACCCTTTTTGCATGTACCTCACCTCAGTGGTTACCCCATCTTTATACCTCCCCTACCCGTCCAGTAAGGCCTATTTTGCATGTACCTCACCTCAGTGGTTACCCGATCTTTATACCTCCCCTACCCGTCCAGTAAGGCCTATTTTGCATGCACCTCACCTCAGTGGTTACCGAATCTTTATATCTCCCCTTCATGTCCAGTAAGGCTTTTTTTGCATGTACCTCACCTCAATGGTTACCCCATCTTTATACCTCCCCTACCCGTCCAGTAAAACCCTTTTTGCATGTACCTCACCTCAGTGGTTACCGAATCTTTATACTTCCCCTACCCGTCCAGTTAGACCCTTTTTGCATGTACCTCACCTCAGTGGTTACCCCATCTTTATACCTCCCCTACCCGTCCAGTAAGGCCTATTTTGCATGTACCTCACCTCAGTGGTTACCCGATCTTTATACCTCCCCTACCCGTCCAGTAAGGCCTATTTTGCATGTACCTCACCTCAGTGGTTACCGAATCTTTATACCTCCCCTACATGTCCAGTAAGGCTTATTTCACATTAACCTCACCTCAGTGGTTACCCAATCTTTATACCTCCCCTACCCGTCCAGTACGACTTATTTTGCATGTACCTCACCTCAGTGGTTACCGAATCTTTATACCTCCCCTACCCGTCCAGTAAGACCTATTTCACATTAACCTCACCTCAGTGATTACCCCATCTTTATACCTCCCCTACCCGTCCAGTACGACTTATTTTGCATGTACCTCACCTCAGTGGTTACCGAATCTTTATACCTCCCCTACCTGTCCAGTAAGACCTATTTCACATGAACCTCATCTCAGTGGTTACCGAATCTTTATATCTCCCCTTCCCGCCCAGTAAGGTCTTTTTGCATGTACCTCACCTGAGTTGTTACCGAATCTTTATACCTCCCCTACCCGTCCAGCAAGACCTTTTTGTATGTACCTCACCTCAGTGGTTACCCGATCTTTATACCTCCCCTACCCGTCCAGTAAGGCTTATTTCACATTAACCTCACCTCAGTGGTTACCCGATCTTTATACCTCCCCTACCCGTCCAGTAAGGCCTATTTTGCATGTACCTCACCTCAGTGGTTACCGAATCTTTATACCTCCCCTACATGTCCAGTAAGGCTTATTTCACATTAACCTCACCTCAGTGGTTACCCAATCTTTATACCTCCCCTACCCGTCCAGTACGACTTATTTTGCATGTACCTCACCTCAGTGGTTACCGAATCTTTATACCTCCCCTACCCGTCCAGTAAGGCTTATTTCACATTAACCTCACCTCAGTGATTACCCCATCTTTATACCTCCCCTACCCGTCCAGTACGACTTATTTTGCATGTACCTCACCTCAGTGGTTACCGAATCTTTATACCTCCCCTACCTGTCCAGTAAGACCTATTTCACATGAACCTCACCTCAGTGGTTACCAAATCTTTATACCTCCCCTTCCCGTCCATTAAGACCTATTTCACATTAACCTCAACTCAGTGGTTACCGAATCTTTATACCTCCCCTATACCCGCCCAGTAAGACCTATTTCACATGAACCTCACCTCAGTGGTTACCGAATCTTTATATCTCCCCTTCATGTCCAGTAAGGCTTTTTTTGCATGTACCTCACCTCAATGGTTACCCCATCTTTATACCTCCCCTACCCGTCCAGTAAAACCCTTTTTGCATGTACCTCACCTCAGTGGTTACCGAATCTTTATACCTCCCCTACATGTCCAGTAAGGCCTTTTTTGCATGTACCTCACCTCAATGGTTACCCCATCTTTATACCTCCCCTACCCGTCCAGTATGACCCTTTTTGCATGAACCTCACCTCAGTGGTTACCCCATATCTTTATACCTCCCCTACCTGTCCATTAAGACCCTTTTTGCATGTACCTCACCTCAATGGTTACCCCATCTTTATACCTCCCCTACCCGTCCAGTAATACATATTTCGCATGTACCTCACGTCGGTGGCTACCTAATTTTTATTCCTCGTTTATGTGTCCAGTAAGATCTATTTTTAACATGTGCCTCACCTAGGCTGTTACCAAAAAAACCCTTTAGGCCTTTGACATATACGGGGGCATTTATTGCCGTATGTGAGACGTTCCTGAGTGCATATATACTGTCTGCTAAGTATATATTTTTAAGTCTGAAGTAAAAATAAACATTATTATTATTGCTCTAGATCTATGCTTTTTTTTAACTCTTTTTAAGACAGATTCTTAAATGTATAACTTATCAGAGTCAGCGACGAGCTTGAATTGTCTGTACCATTGTATAGTGTAGCTGTCAATCATCCTCGCAGCTCATTAATATTCATTACTCTCCTCGCGGGTTACCTCTTCTCGCGGGTTGACATTAAGACTCCACCACATCGAACACCAAACTACACTGCACTCTCGGCCTGTGTGTATTTGCTCACTTCCGGCGGCGCTGTGAACTGTGTCAACTTCCATAAAAGGGCTTGTCACGTGGGGTAAACGTCATACGTGGGAGTTTCTGTACTATTTTTAGTAACTGTTTCATTGCGTTTGAGGGAATCCCCAGCGAACCAAAAGAGAAACAAAGTTTGGATGTCCGAGTTACTTTTGACATTAATTATTTTGTCATAGGACTGCCAGTATTATATTCCGTAATTATAGTAACATGTGTAAGTAACATCGCGGACTTAGACAGCACCTGCATCACCAAACTGTTTGTTCACTCAACTTGCATAGCAAAAAAAAAAAAAACTTGATTGACATGCACGGACATATATATATACAATTAATGTATATATTATTTTCACTTTTACAATATAGTTTATTATTTAAGCCTTCTAAATTATTTTGTTAATACATTTATATCTAAATGCTCCTTACTGCAATTTCTAGTAAAAACTTTTTAAAACATAACGAATTCATAAATACAGGGACGTGTATACATATACGTCCCTGATAAATACAATAGCGATAATACAGTCAACATTTTCAAAAAAACATAATCGTAATTTATAAGGCCAACATCACAGAACCAGGGACGTATATGTGAGACAAACATATATGTATACGTCTCTGACAGAACGTACAGTCAAACAAATTTACTAAAAGTTCTCAGCACTTAACATGGGAGGCAACTCTATCTCAAAAACCGGTAAGCGTGCTGTGTAAATCGACTATTTAACTTTAGTTTGATATCTTGCATGAAAAAAAAAGAGAATAAAGAAATAAAAAAAAAACAGTATCTTCCAGTTATAGTCACCTATTTGTAACTTAGTATAAATAGATGCAGACTCCCAGAGGCTGATCTGTTCACCCATTTATAACACCTATAGCTATATGTATATAAATTTTATTTATTTTACAATACTTATGAAACAATTTATCAAACTTATATTAATAACTTTTTGTTTGCCCTGATGTTAGCGCGCGAGGGGTCTTATTGTGGAAGGAAACCGGAATACCCAAAGAAAACCCACGTGGTCGGACAGGTGACCACATACTATTTCACGTCCGGTCGGGGAATCGAACCCCAGCCGCCTCATTGGTGAAAGGCAAGTGCGCTATCCACTGCACTACCCAACCACCCTGATATAAATCTTTCTTATATATAGATTAAATCATTGAAAAGAGTGCATATTATCGATAACAAAACGAGGTGGTTGAGAAGGCAGGTGACCGATCTGTGACCGTACCCATGGTGATTATTTGATGAGACCGAATCCATGCAGACCACGGAGAATCACAAAAACATTACAATTTAAATAACATGCACACCCAGAACATTGACAGTGTTTCTGTTTAAATTCAATTATGCTGGTACCATCTTGATTTCGCTCTGCCAATACAACAAACTGTATAACCACCAATGAAGCGGGTGGGGGTAATCTCTTTGACGATATCGTTGTAAGTTATTTTTTTAATGGTTCCAAAGGTTTAAAAAAAACACCATATATTTGCACGGACCACAATAAGACACACTCTTAGCACCAACAGTTTTGTTTCTGAATGCGAGTACTGATTGATAAGTAGCGAGCCTTGTATTGAAGAAGTTAAGCAGGGATGTACCCTTTTCAGCATTACTTATCCCTGATTATTTAAAGTTTTGTAACCGAAGACTTTCAGTGTCATTTGGTCAGTTTAGTCGAAAAGGTGCAGCAGTACTCTAAAGCAATCAAGGCAAGTGACTTTTGCAAGTTGGACAAAATCAGTCAAAAAGCAGTGATTCATAAGAATTAATGGTTCAACAACTAAGGATATATATCCATACTCCCTTTATATTCGTGCTACAGTGTAACGGTGGGTAGTGGACTTTAAGTATGGCAGGCATAATTCGAAGGGTTCCTCTTACCCGCTAAATATTGGGACGGCTTACCGCCAACTATTGCAACCATAGAAATGGTCAATAAAGTCCTTAATATTGTTATGGCTGTCAGGCGAGGTATAGAAAGATGCATAACCAGTACATTTGGGAATTCACAGGAAAGAGTACATTCCATTCTCGTGGAAGATCTTGCAGTGAGAAAGCTCTCAGCCCGTCGGGTACCAAGACTTCTGACATTTGACCAGAAGCACACCATGCGGACTTTTTGTCGTGTGATAATCTGAACTTTTTAGAGAAAGACATTGCTGACTTTCTACAGAGGTTTGTGACTATGGAGGAGATGTTGTTCCATCATTTCATCCCACAGGTCTTGACAAAGGAAGCATCCTGGTTCACCGGCACTCACCATTTAAAGGCCCAATATACGTAACTTCAGGGAAATTTTCGTGATTCTGAAAAATTCTGAAAAAAATCCAGTTGATAACCATGCAAAAATAAGCCTAAAACTAAGTAAACCTGAGCGGTAACTAACAAAAAATTCTTGACAAAAAAATCCAAAGAATTGAAAATAATTCAGGTGGGGCCCACTTTAACAACAAACCGAATGTAGAAGACGATTCGAAATGGACGCGTGTTTACAAATAGCGTGTTTCAACTGCTGCTGTACTGGTAACCGCAAAAGAATTCATCTTGAATATTGCTGCTATCAGTTATTCTTTGACAGTTAAGAGAAGAGATAAAACTCAAGAGCCCCGGAACACTAAGTAATGGTGTGTTATTCTACCAGGTCAATGTCCCTGTTCACAAGTCTGTCATTGCGATGGCTGCAATTAACGTCATATACGTGATTGGCTAAGCACAAACTTTAGTGATATGAGGCCTGGCCCTGAGATCATGAAACAACCTAGACTTACGTTTGTGCATAGCCAACCACGTTACTTTTTGTGATGTTAATAGTGATATTGGCTAAGTCAAAACTTAAGACTTTAGACTTAAGATTGTTTCGTGACCCTGGGGCCTGATCTCGCTCTATCAGACTTTATCTATTTCCAAAATTGAAAAAGGCCACTTCCGGTACTGATTTTCGGCCAGATGTGCATGCAGCGGAGGACTTTCTGAACGTTCAAGAAAAGGACTTGAAAAGTGGTGTTGTTGCCCTTAAACATTACTGGCAAAAGTGTATAGATTCTGAAGGGTATTCAGTTGAAAAATAAATGCAATTTGCCCGCCAATAGTCAAACCTTAAATAAAAGGCTCAGAGCTTATCCATCAGCCTTCGTACTACAGTTTACCCAAGTTTTGCAAGATGCCCGGTATTCCGAAAATTAAGACATACACTTTTCCCTAGTGCATTAGACCTATAATTCAATAATTAAAAAAAAACCCAAATATTGAATAATTTCAAATGCTCATATAATGTACATGTGAATATTCTGAACCGTGCCACTCTTCGAATGAATTGAAACGTAGCATGCCGGTTAAGCTATAGTCACACCAGATCGTACGATTTCTGAATCGTGCGATTGGGGGCGATTTGGCCGAGTTACGACCGATCGGCAATGTTTGTTGCGATGTCTATTCGCGATCGCATACTGCGATTGGTTCTACGACTGGTGGTAGGTCATCGTACGATTGGTGGTGCGCTTGGTCGCGCAATGACTTACGATTGGAGAAGATTGATCGCAAGATCAATCGTAGGCAATCGCACGATCAGTCGTGGCAACCTGCGATTGCTCGCACGATCAGTCGTGGCAACATGCCACTGCTCAAATGTTGCCATGTGACCTACGACCAAGTTACGACCTAGTTGCGACCGAAGAAAATCGGAATCGCAGGGAAATCGTAGCATGAGCGCACGACTAGTCGCAGTGATCGTGGGTGATCGCACGCGCAAAATCAGTCGCAGCAAGGTCGATGGTCATGTTCAAAACTTCTGACCTGCGATTCTAAATCGCAAGTGGTCGCAGAACGGTCTTACCACCAGTCGCACATGAACGCAGGACCAGTCATGTATGATTGCGGGCCAAGTAGTTGCAAATTGGTCGTGCTACTGGTCGTACCACCGATCGTACGACCTCACAATTGGTCGTACGATCAGTCACGACCTGTCCCACGACCACTGCGACTAGTCGTGCGCTCATGCTACGATTTCCCTGCGATTCCGATTTTCTTCGGTCGCAACTAGGTCGTAAATTGGTCGTAGGTCCGGTGTGACTGGGGCTTTATGACGATAGGTTTGTCGTGACTATTATACGTATTAAAACATTCTTTCTTTTCTTTTAACACGCAACCTAATATAACAAAAGCATCGTTGCAATTTTTTATTCAGAATGACTTTAAAACAATGTTAACGAATGGAGTGGTGCCTGAGAGACTTAATACGTATTGATACATCGAATATCTTTTGCATAATTTCTTAGATACTTACTTAATCACCGATACCACACCGGAGTTTGGAAAGGCGATCATTGCTAACGAAGAGACGGAGCTTTTCGTTGTAGACGGATCCAGACTCAGAATCTTTTCCAAGCCTGTGATTTCAATTTTAGTGACTAGGGATGTTACTCTGCTGATAACTTCCTTCATCCAGTAAAAACAGCAATGTCTTGGGACAAAGCATACTAGGAGAAAATTGACGTATTTGGTCACCTCGTATTTTCAGTCCTCGTGCATAAAGAGGCATATTGTGATTGTGATTGCATCATCATCGTTGATGTGTTACACAGATTGGTAATGGATAAGATCAATCTGAATTTGACTGCATATTCTTCATGTTAGGGTTCCTCTTATATGAGTTGCACCCTGTTTGTGGCCACAGGGACCTGATAATTTGTTACAGCTAGGTTTGGACTTAAACTTGGATGTTTAGAGTAAAATAATTGTAAATATCCTAATTTAGATGTAAAAAAACCCCAACAAAAACTAGCTGTTTGGTCATGGCCCACAAAATGTTGCTATGGTTCCTATTTTCTGGATTTTGATCACCTTCCTTGGGATGGATCCTCGAGCTATTTGTGTTTGTAACTTTATTTTCGGGGTGGAATGCCAGGTCTACTTGGCCGAGTAGTTTCAGCTCGATTGTCGCCTGTTCTACGTTGCTCGTTATACTTTGGTCCCACATTCGACTTCGGGGGACGAGATACCAGTGTTCGGGCAATATGTATTGGGAAATGGCCGGTCTAGCTGTTGTGCTGCTGTATTGTCAAGTCGACACAGAGTTTGGTTTGGAGGCTAAAGTGTTGTGGTAGTTGATTGATTGAGCTTGTTAACTACTAAATGGTGACCTGTATTATATTACAGGTACCGTATTGGTCAATCTGTATAAGGCTGTAAGCTGAAGTCTCTTGCAGATTGAAGAATGCATCACATCCGATAACTAATCACGAGTTATGATTTGGTTGAAGGGTTACCAAGTTTGTTCAAATAAATGACCTTGAACTATTTTCAATAACACACCCGTTACATATGTTCAGAAATAATGAAACAGTTTCTTCCAAAAAACCAAAAGGTTAATAATGCCGAGCCTGTGGCAAGCTGGGATTAATGACCTTGACCAACTATCAAAGCCACATGGATCAAAAGTGTTTAAAAGTGTAAACCAACTTCTCAATAACCAACAGGCCCTGTGTACTGATATTGGGCCAGTAACATTCTTGCCCTAGGTACTGATATTGGGCCAGTAACTTATTATTAGTCGGATATGATTTTGCCGACTGCAACACGGCGCCTGTCAAAAAGTATATCTCCGTGTACCTCTAACATTGTTGGAGTAGGCCAGTAACATAGTTCAAAGTAGGGCTACCAATGCAAGTTTGTTGAAATAAATAACTTTTACCCACTTTCAAGGTCACAGGGTTGAAATCTGTTTTAAAAACCTTCCAAGAACTCCTTTTCACTAACAAAATCGCACATACAGGATATAAATATTAGGCATGAAGCATGCTGGGATAAAGGGCTATACAGTTTGTTCCAATAAATAACCTATGTGCTTTTCAAGGTTAATGGGTCAAATGTCATAAAATCTTCAAACAACTTTCCCTCAATAACTAAAAGGCCATGGTACTGATATTGGGCCAACATCATGCTGCTATGGATGGCTACCAATTTTATTCAAATGATTGACCTTGACTTATATGCAAGGTCACATGGACCTCATATGTTTTAAACATTTAAAAGACTTCTTCTAAGCAAGGGACCTAGATTGGTGATATTTGACCAGTAACATGCTGGGATAAAGACTTAACTACCAAGGTCACATAGAGAGAGAGAGAGACAACCTTGTATAACAATATCGGGATGTTAGAACCAATGCTGGTAACATCCTGGCTCCATACTCTAAGAGGTCCCGGGTTTGCAACCCGGTTGTCTAATTTTAGCCCCAGGTTTCCATTTCAATGTTATGTCAGCTGCATCGTAACGGATCTGGTTTGATTTGTGTGCCCATGTTGTTCTATATTCTGTCACATTATGTAACAGAAGATTGTTCAAAAGAATACCTGAACCCATATTCAAGGTCACAGGGACCAAGGGGAACCTATATATGAAATCTGATGAAGATCCATCCAGTACGTCTCAAAAACTTCTCAGATATGGCAGCTCTTGCAAACTTTTAAAAATTGTGTCTGTGAATTGTACTTTGCTAGTTAGAAATATGCATTGTTTGTTCATTTATTTATTTCAGTTAAATAGCAATAAGACTTGTTTAAATACAGACAATGGACTATGGATTAAGGGTGATTTGTACAGAAAACATGGCTTGCAGGTTGCATGAATAATACAAAATGTTCAAGATAAAATCTTCCAATAACACTAAATCACAGGCAAGTCGTACAGATCTCATGGGCCTATTGCTTACCGGTATGTAGGGTAACCATTTCACAGGGAAATTTGGACAAGTTACTGATTGGTTTAATATAAGCTAATATTTCTGACTCATAACAGTTGTAACAAAGGTAAAGATATAGTATATACAAGTCCACAGCAACAGTTCCTACATGTAAATGATTGGTTATATAATTACTGTTGGTATCATTTCCCTACTGTATTCCTGAAATTTTAATCTCCTGTGATCTGGAAGCCTATAGCTTTCTGTGCTTTTTGTCAAATGACCACACACATCAAGTTTACCATAGAAGACAAATTATTTGTATTGACAATTGAAAAGTGATAAAGTGAAAATATTTTTTTTTTAATAGTTGACACTTTGTTTATTGAAACAAAAATGCAAAACATTTAACTTCCAGAAAGTCAAAACAGCTGCTGAATGAAAACTGCTTGAAATAAAGACTGTGTATATATAGGTAAGCAATGAACATGAATGAAAGAAGAAGAAAAATGTTAACGGTACTATAAGTGCAAGATAGTATATAAAGAAAAAACAAAATCAAGGTAGCAGGCTCTATGTAAGAAATGTAAACACGCTTGTTTACAAAAACTTCTGACCAGTTTTCCCAAACAATGCATTTCCGAATTCTGAAGGAATATATTTTTATCCAAATGTATCGATCAACTCAAATATATATATACCCCGGGTATATAAAGATACAGTATGTGTTCACACACCATCAGTCAGGACCACAGCTACACCACTCCACTGATTAGTTCGGTGGAAGGATGATATGGCAGGCTTTTTGATACTGAAGTACTCGTTACATGTATAATATAATTCTCTACTTAGTGTAACAGAGACTCTGCACCTGCAAGACCATCCAAATCAAGCATTGCTGGTGAGGAAGGTTTCAAACTGGAGTGAAGAACTCCAGGTAATATTTAAAAACCACTTTCTTATCTAGAGAAACATTGACCTTGATAACCCATGTAAGCATTTAAGCTCAGGATGTAGTGTATGGAATTTAAAATTTGAGGGTTATCAGCCTTTAAAGATTCTGTTACTATGCAGAAACCTATTTTTTTTTTACAGAAACAATGACCTTGACGTTTAGCAAAAGTAACAATGACCTTGCCCTTAAGCACTCAGACCAGTTAAGCAATCAGACGGGCACTTTGGGTTAGAAAGGAGTGCATTAAGTTTGAGCAGTCTACTTAAATTTGAATTGTAATACAGAAGCAATTTTAATATATTTATTGTGAATGACCTTGACCTTTGACAGCAACCTGAAAGACTAATCACAAGGAAGTGCTGTATTAAAATTTAGCTGATTTTACCTACATCAACTTAAACATCTATTTCAAAATAATGTGACAGTGTTGAATTAGTAGCATTACAATGTCCCCTCTTGATAAGGGGTAATATATCTATGTATAGACTCTACCGCACACCAAATATATACTTACACTCGCCACAAACTTTCATACCTCCATACCTGTCCATTGGAAGATGCATTGTTGCAAACAAGGCATTATACCATTTTTCATGTGAACATGTCTTCTTCGGAAAAATTAACTTGCCAGTAATATTTCTAAACTACACACCTCAAACTTTCAAAATATGATACGTATGATATACATGCACACAAAATGTCTCTTTATATTTACAAGCATTTCCAATATCAGTCAATCTATACTTACAACAAACAAGGCATAATGTTCAGCAAACTGACATACATCAATGAAACAAAAAGATCACCCTCGATATACAGGGGTTACATTCACCTACAATCTTTACACCCCTGGAATATGTTGTGGCAAAACTGAAGGCTCTATGTTCCACATTGATGATGAGACAAGAGGACTAGTTCGATCCAATGATGTACACCAAAGAATCTTGCAGTATATAATGGTAATAATGAGACTTTGAAGTCAGTTTTCACTTCTTTGAATTCTTCATTGAACAGGTATTAGCTTAAAACTTTTAAAATGTTATCTTTGTGCCTTCAGTCTTGCTATGACATATTCCAGGGGTGTAGAGAGCGTAGGTGAGTGTAACTCCTAGATATTGAGGATGTAAACAGATTAAACAACTGATTTAAAACAAATTCAACTGAAAAGTGATTTATAATACAATGTAATAATAATTGTTCTCGGGTTCTAATATCATAACATACCACTTATGACAACCTACATTGCAGATCGACTTAAAGCGGTTCACACATTATTATCCTTGATTATATTCAGAATCGATCAGGATTTAATATTCGGATATCATAACAAGGTGTTTTCTTTAAATTTAATGAAATCATTCTTTTCATACAGAAAATACTTCAGCATTTCAAAGAGAATGAAACTACATGTATTAAAACAAATCATAAACCGATTACTGGTTTCAAAATAACGCATTTTCCATTGAAACTACCTTTGTAATCAATAATGGTTAATACTGTGTTATTGTGGTAAGTGCAACTAATCATATGTTTCAGTACTTTTTTCTTTTTCACATGATCATATACCCACTCTGCACTCCATACAAACACATTTAAAAATAACTACATTTTTCATGGATATGTAAAAAGCCCTATCAATATCAAACAAAACAGTAGAAGTATTTAATTTATTTCAAACAAATTGTAGAAGAAAAATACTAAGTCTCTTTCAAAATCTTATAAAGGCTGTTATGCCTGATATACCTACAAATTCAGCACTTTGTAAAATAGCAAAACATAATTACAGCATATCATTCAAGGCAAATACACCCCCCCCCCCCCCCCCACACACACACACACACAAAACTGATTATAAGTTTTTATCATGGTAGTTTATTATTAATGCATTTCCCTGTGATGCAAAACTTTGGTTGGTACTTATATTTGTTATGAAATTACAATTTGAGTTTGAGCTTATGACACAATTTCTCTCAGAGATAACTTATGTCTAAATGTCACGTGACAATCATGTGACCAATTTCTTACAGATGTGAGGTTATCAATCCTACACCCCTGTTACACTATTATACCATCTACAAACCCTTCCTTGTAGGTAAATAATTCAGATTAAACAAACCTACAAGACAAGAAAGATCTGGGCCCATATTCATGAAACCATTCTCATTCTCAAGCATGGATTTCGTGCTCAAGCCTTATTTCTTGTTCTGGCTATAAATTATTAAAAAAATCAAAGTTTTGGAAAAAAGTTGTAGAGACATGAAGTCAAAAGCTGTTTTCAACATTTACACTGACTTTTTGACTCTTCAACATGATTAAGGAGAGTTTCAAGAAAGCTGGCTTGAGCACAGAATCAATGCTTGAGCATGAAAACGCTTTCATGAATACGGGCCCAGATGTTTCTAAAAACTCTAACACGATCATGGATAAATTATAAAAGCTTCATCAATATACAGACACAATAAAACTTTTATAAGAGCTGACTTTACCATTAGACATTTACCACGTAAACTCAATATCTTAATATTAGAACAGCTGACACAATGTATCCACACAATAACAAAACAAATGTAGGCCTCCAGACTTGGTCCCCAAACCAATTACTCAGTAGTAACTGGAGACTGACTATTTAAACATGTTGATATCCACAGTCTGACAATGAACTTATCACATTTCCAAAGCGCCACGTTTAAATGGTGATATCCAGGCCACACCATAAAAATTATCAAAAAAATCAACCACAAGTGGAAACATTTTTACACAGGTCATATTTTCTAACAATTGTGTTAATCTTATATGTCTGTTACTATTTTTTCATAGTTCACAACTCTAAGAAAAATAATCATTACATTATCATAGACTGTATTTCAGCACCATAATAATACTGTATGTAATTCTTGATTGCTAAATATAGTTTTACCTTTTCTAAGTAAATTATTAACAACAGAAGTTAGCATACATGTACCAGATAATCTCCAACACTGTTATAAAAACAGAATTATATTTCTTACAGTGCCAAGTCCCGTTCCATTTCGTCAGAGATCAAATTTCCATTCTATTTTATCGGAAGTCAAAGTGTCCAGATTGTAGTTTGTATCAGAGATCCTGTTACAGATTTACATTCATATCTGGAATATATTATTCCATGTAAAACAATTCTGTAAATATACTCCTATTTGATTTCTTTTTATTTGATGAATGATTACATGTATGAACAAAAATACTACATTATTTACAAGAAAAATCAAAGATCCACAGAAATGATATAGAGTACCTCTCCAGATTCAGATTTTCAGATTTTAACGTTCACTTAGACACACATTCCAGTGTTTTCCTTTCTTTAATCTGACATTAATAAAGCCACAAGTGTTGGGAGTCCAGGCACCGGTAACACAATTCAGATTAACTCCCTTTACTAGGCCAAAACACATTCATATAGACACTTTATATTTTTATACTTTCAAGCTACAAACTATGTGATATGATATAAAAAAAAACTTACACTTAAACTGCTTCTACCAATTTTGTTTATCTTTATGTCAATCATAAAATGATGTGTTGGTATTACAAGTTTATTCAATCAAGGGCTTAAATGTACAAAAAAATTTTCTCATTACTCGCAAATTGTTCAAATTTTGTTTAAAATACTGAAAATTAGACATTTTAAATATCTAATTTAACTTACAAGTAGCATTATTACTTCTTTCTTATTTCTAAGATACTGAAGCGTTACAGCCACATATTTTATGTCCCGATGCTATTCTATTTTTTCATTGCTTTTGTTAATATCTTATAATTATTGCACACTGGTAAAATACAATCATTGATAAATATTTTTTATCAGACTGGCAGATGATCTCCAGACTGATGGCACATGTTGAAGCAGACATCTTTATGTCTAGAATACCAGGTGTGTTGTTTAACAGCACGTCAAGGCAAGTCCATGTTGTAATGCCTGCAAAACTCAGTAGTACGGTCTTCTGGGATTGTTCTGAAATATAGAAAATTCACAACTTACCATATTAATTTGGGATCTGACTTGAAATGTTATGTTTCACAGGAATATTAGATATACCATCTGTATGTGCAAGTTTCATTGAGTCAGTCCCACTGCTATGTAAGAATGACATAATATTTATTTATTATTATATATTATCTTGGTTTCAAGCTTCACCATGATAAATCTTAAGACTTCATATCCAGACACCGATACTTGCTTCATGAACAAAAAACATACTTATAACAGTTCTTATGCTTTATTTCCTAACATTCAAGGTTAGGACCTTGGGACCGATTCCCTGCTATCCAACTACAAACTTTATTGCTAAGCGTAGTGTCTATGTCAATTTTATTTTAGAAAAGTAAACATAATATTATTTATTTTTATATCATTACACAATAATTCACTATGATAACAATTGATAATATTTTGCGAATATCTTATTGTAGGTGTGTTTGCTACACTGAGTTTGGTATAAGTCACTCCTTATCAATTTTGCATGTTACAAGAGACACCAAAGGAAATTTGGTTGATGAGTTCAAACATTCTAGTCTATCAACACATGTTACGCAGATAATAAATAGTTAATAACACATATCTTTAACAGAGAAGTTAATATGTTATATGTTCATTAGACATCAGCCAAATTGTGGCAAGATCAGTAGCCTGTGTCCGAAACAATAGATTGACCTATAGGCCTCCTGACAAGTACATTGCTGTTCAATGTTCACTCCACTCCAGGTGAATTTAAAAATTTGTCACATTGAGGTGGTCAAAATACAGTTAATTAGTGGTTGTTATGACTGAAAAGTGATAGCAATACAGAATATCGGTATATATAGGGAACACAATAGGGCTGCAGTGTTCTCACTAAGTTTTGCAATAATTGGTTGACTTCGAAAAAATAGCTGGTTGAATTTTCACATTCTGTAATGTTGACATATATAAAATTCTGAAAAATAGCCGGTTCAAAGTTTTGAATAACAGGCTACTTTTGCCGGCAACTGGCTCTTAATGATAACCCTGGGGCTGTCAGAAAGTACATGTAATAGTTTTCTACAGTTTCATGAAGGTGTACAAAAACATAGAGAGTAAATTTGTGATACATTTTATGTTTTAAAATTTATAATTTAGCATATCCGTGAAAATTAGATATTTTCACATCTGTAGATCGCTAAATTTTAATCTATAAATTTAAATTCCTCATTTTTAGTAAAAATCTAGAAACACGAAAAAAACTGGCTATACCGTAATTCATCATTCTAAAATTAAATACAATAACAGTGACACTGGTTCCTGATCTATCTGACCTACGATTGCTGACTACTGACGATTACCGACTCCTGACAGCTTGACTTTCAGCTCCAACCTGTAACTTGAGAAAAGACATAATACATTTTGTACTTACTAGAGGGTTTGGCCTGAAGCGGTAAGCCAACATCATCCGTTTACGGAAGGCATCATACTCATCGTCGTCTCTGGACAGGTTTGCTGGGCGCTCTGTGCCTAGTCCTCGTCCTTCTATAGACTGGTTACCCCTATAGCACAACACAAACAGGACAGTGATAATATACATTTCATGTCGATTTCACTGTCTAAATATCCATACTTATTAACAGGCTGTGTGATGCCCTGCCCCTCGGATCCTAGCCCCTCCCCTTTCACAAAATACTTATTAACCGACTGTGTGATGCCCTGCCCCTCAGATCCTAGCCCCTCCCCTTCCACAAAATACTTATTAACAGACTGTGTGATGCCCTGCACCTCCCCTTCCACTAGATACTTACTTATTAACAAGCTGTGTGATGTCCTGCCCCTCAGATCCTAGCCCCTCCCCTTCCACTAGATACTTACTTATTGACAGGCTGTGTGATGCCCTGCCCCTAAGATTCAAGCCCCTCCCCTTCCACTAGATACTTACTTATTGACAGGTTGTGTGATGCCCTGCCCCTCGGATCCTAGCCCCTCCCCTTCTTTCCAGCCCAGTTTCTGTAGCATCTGGTATCCTAAGTTTTCACATGTAATCTTGAACTCTTTGTAGTCTGACAAGTCTGGCTCACGTCCTTCCTTTAGAGCCTGAAAAAAATTAATATTGTACTGTTAAAAATTTCTGATAAAGGATTACAACTTGAAGGTGAAAACTGGTGTCATGTCTCACTTCTTTTTATTACTTTTATTTAATGTTATATAAATTCTGTATAGTTGCCAATATTCATCTTATACAAAAATATGTCACTGATAAATTATGCTAATAGGAAATGTTAACCTGGAATCTAAAACCTGTGTGTTCGTCTTATAGAAACAGTATTTGGACAGACAAACAAACTGATTCTAATATTCATCCAACTCTGAAACAGTCCTCAGACATTATAGAAGACAAAACCAAATGCTCAGCTACAACACTGCAATATCTTGACATTTATAATGCAGAAACCCTTTTCTCTATTGAACCATACTCTGTATGTCTCCATAAAGCGCTCCAGTTCAGCAGGAGGAAGAAAGTCGCCAATGAAATGCTTTCCTCGATTGGCTTCAGTCAAAGAATCAGCCCATTCTGTTTAAAACAGCAGAAAGGAAAAATATTAACATGGTTAAGTATTAATATTAAATATTCACATAAAGCATGATAAGTATGAAACATTATATGAAGTGTTATTTCAAACAACAAAACAACCTTACTTATGAAAGATATATACTTAGTTTGAAGCTTTAGCACAATTATATCTCAATCCTTAGATAGCCTCCAAAAAGAATAAATAAAGTTAGGTCGTTTTTTGCGTATATGCAGTATACCTTTGGTGGCTAACATTTCGCTTTGATCGTTTATTGCATGTATACCTTTGGTGGCTAACATTTCGTTTGATTGTATTTTGCATGAATAGGTTTGGTGGCTTACATTTCGTTTGATTGTTTTTTGCATGTATACCTTTGGTGGCTAACATTTCGTTTGATCGTTTTTTGTGCTCCCACGTTCCTCCCTCGGTATCCTCATCAGAGTCATACTCATACTTCTGGCTGGCCTTCATCCCCGGCAACTCGGCCATCATGGCTGCTTCCTTAGCTTTCTTCTGGGCCAAAATCAACTGGTACATCATGTTCAACTGAAAATTAAAGTAAGACATAGTCAAAATCAGAAAATAAATAAAGCCGTTTACCAAAATTAGATTTTAATTTATTTCCCCAAAGATGTAGTACTTTTTCATTTGCTGAAAAGGACAAACCGCTTGTATCTAAATCATGTAGGTGTCACTTAGTTAGGTAGTGGGGTTTAATAACCTACCCATCCCCTATCCCTACAACCAAGTTAGGTGTTTGGGTTTAATAACCTACCCATCCCCTATCCCTACAACCTAGTTAGGTGTTGGGGTTTAATAGCCTACCCATCCCCTATCCCTACAACCTAGTTAGGTGTTGGGGTTTAATAACCTACCCATCCCCTATCCCTACAACCTAGTTAGGTGTTGGGGTTTAATAACCTACCCATCCCCTATCCCTCCAACCTAGTTAGGTGTTGGGGTTTAATAACCTACCCATCCCCTATCCCTACAACCTAGTTAGGTGGTGGGGTTTAATAACCTACCCATCCCCTATCCCTATAACCTAGTTAGGTGTTTGGGTTTAATAACCTACACATCCCCTATCCCTACAACCAAGTTAGGGATCAGGGTTTAATAACCTACCCATCGCTTATCCCTACAACCAAAATAGGAAGTGGAGTTTAATAACTTGACCATCTCCTATCCCTACAACCTAGTTAGGTTGTGATGTTTAATAACCTAACAATCCATTATCCCTACAACCAAGTTAGGTAGTGGGGTTTAATAGCCTACCCATCCCCTATCCCTTTAACCTAGTTAGGTGTTGGGGTTTAATAACCTACCCATCCCCCTATCCCTACAACCTAGTTAGGGGATGGGTAGGTTATTAAACCCCAACACCTATCCCTACAATCAAGTTAGGTTGTGGGTTTAATAACCTACCCATCCCCTATCCCTACAACCTAGTTAGGTGTTGGGGTTTAATAGCCTACCCATCCCCTATCCCTACAACCTAATTAGGTGTTTGGGTTAAATAACCTACCCATCCCCTATCCCTAAAACCTAGTTAGGTGGTGGGGTTTAATAACCTACCCATTCCCTATCCCTACAACCTAGTTAGGTGTTGGGGTTTAATAACCTACCAATCCCCTATCCCTACAACCTAGTTAGGTGTTTGGGTTTAATAACCTACCAATCCCCTATCCCTACAACCTAGTTAGGTGTTTGGGTTTAATAACCTACACATCCCCTATCCCTACAACCAAGTTAGGGATCGGGGTTTAATAACCTACCCATCCCTTATCTCTACAACCAAAATAGGAAATGGAGTTTAATAACTTGACCATCTTCTATCCCTACAACCTAGTTAGGTTGTGATGTTTAATAACCTACCAATCCATTATCCCTACAACCAAGTTAGATGGTGGGGTTTAATAGCCTACCCATCTCCTATCCCTATAACCTAGTTAGGTGTTGGGGTTTAATAACCTACCCATCCCCCTATCCCTACAACCTAGTTAGGGGATGGGTAGGTTATTAAACCCCAACACCTATCCCTACAACCAAGTTAGGTTGTGGGTTTAATAACATACCCATCCCCTATCCCTACAACCTAGTTAGGTGTTGGGGTTTAATAGCCTACTCATCCCCTATCCCTACAACCTAATTAGGTGTTTGGGTTAAATAACCTACCCATCCCCTTTCCCTAAAACCTAGTTAGGTGGTGGGGTTTAATAACCTACCCATCCCCTATCCCTACAACCTAGTTAGGTGTTTGGGTTTAATAACCTACACATCCCCTATCCCTACAACCAAGTTAGGGATTGGGGTTTAATAACCTACCCATCCCTTATCCCTACAACCTAGTTAGGTGGTGAGGTTTAATAACCTACCAATCCATTATCCCTACAACCAAGTTAGGTGGTGGGGTTTAATAGCCTACCCATCCCCTATCCCTATAACCTAGTTAGGTGTTGGGGTTTAATAACCTACCCATCCCCTATCCCTACAACCTAGTTAGGGGATGGGTAGGTTATTAAACCCCAACACCTATCCCTACAACCAAGTTAGGTTGTGGGTTTAATAACCTACCCATCCCCTATCCCTACAACCTAGTTAGGTGTTGGGGTTTAATAGCCTACCCATCCCCTATCCCTACAACCTAGTAAGGTGTTGGGGTTTAATAACCTACCCATCCCCTATCCCTACAACCTAGTTAGGTGGTGGGGTTTAATAACCTACACATCCCCTATCCCTACAACCTAGTTAGGTGTTGGGGTTTAATAACCTACCCATCCCCTATCCCTACAACCTAGTTAGGTGGTGGGGTTTAATAACCTACCCATCCCTTATCCCTACAACCTAGTTAGGTGGTGAGGTTTAATAACCTACCAATCCATTATCCCTACAACCTAGTTAGGTGTTGGGGTTTAATAACCTACCCATCCCCCTATCCCTACAACCTAGTTAGGGGATGGGTAGGTTATTAAACCCCAACACCTATCCTTACAACCAAGTTAGGTTGTGGGTTTAATAACCTACCCATCTCCTATCCTTACAACCTAGTTAGGTGTTGGGGTTTAAAAGCCTACCCATCCCCTATCCCTACAACCTAGTTAGGGTGTTCCGGTTTAATAACCTACCCATCCCCTATTGCTAAAACCTAGTTAGGTGTTGGGGTTTAATAGCCTACCAATCTCCTATCCCTACAACCTAGTTAAGTGGTTGGGTTTAATAACCTACCCATCCCCTATCCCTACAACCTAGTTAGGTGTTGGGGTTTAATAACCTACCCATCCCCTATCCCTACCACCTAGTTAGGTGTAGGGGTTTAATAACCTACCCATCCCCTATCCCTACAACCTAGTTAGGTGTTGGGGTTTAATAACCTACCCATCCCCTATCCCTACAACCTAGTTAGGTGTAGGGGTTTAATAACCTACCCATCCCCTATCCCTACAACATAGTTAGGTGTAGGGGTTTTATAACCTACCCATCCCCTATCCCTACAACCTAGTTAGGTGTTGGGGTTTAATAACCTACCCATCCCCTATCCCTACAACCTAGTTAGGTGGTGGGGTTTAATAACCTACCCATCCCTTATCCCTACAACCTAGTTAGGTGGTGAGGTTTAATAACCTACCAATCCATTATCCCTACAACCAAGTTAGGTGGTGGAGTTTAATAGCCTACCCATCCCCTATCCCTATAACCTAGTTAGGTGTTGGGGTTTAATAACCTACCCATCCCCCTATCCCTTCAACCTAGTTAGGGGATTGGTAGGTTATTAAACCCCAACACCTATCCTTACAACCAAGTTAGGTTGTGGGTTTAATAACCTACCCATCTCCTATCCTTACAACCTAGTTAGGTGTTGGGGTTTAAAAGCCTACCCATCCCCTATCCTTACAACCTAGTTAGGGTGTTCCGGTTTAATAACCTACCCATCCCCTATTGCTAAAACCTAGTTAGGTGGTGGGGTTTAATAACCTACCCATCCCCTATCCCTACAACCTAGTTAGGTGTAGGGGTTTAATAACCTACCCATCCCCTATCCCTACAACCTAGTTAGATGTTGGGGTTTAATAACCTACCCATCCCCTATCCCTACAACCTAGTTAGGTGTAGGGGTTTAATAGCCTACCCATCTCCTATCCCTACAACCTAGTCAAGTGGTTGGGTTTAATAACCTACCCATCCCCTATCCCTACAACCTAGTTAGGTGTTGGGGTTTAATAACCTACCCATCCCCTATCCCTATAACCTAGTTAGGTGTAGGGGTTTAATAACCTACCCATCCCCTATCCCTACAACCTAGTTAGGTGTAGGGGTTTAATAACCTACCCATCCCCTATCCCTACAACATAGTTAGGCGTCCGGTTTAATAACCTACCCATCCCTTTCCCTACAACCTAGTTAGGTGGTGGGGTTTAATAACCTACCCATCCCTTATCCCTACAACCTAGTTAGGTGTTCCGGTTTAATAACCTACCCATCCCCTATCCCTACAACCTAGTTAGGTGTTCCGGTTTAATAACCTACCCATCCCCTATCCCTACAACATAGTTAGGTGTTCCGGTTTAATAACCTACCCATCCCCTATCCCTATAACCTAGTTAGGTGTCGGGGTTTAATAACCTGCCCATCCCCTATCCCTACAACCTAGTTAGGTGTTGGGGTTTAATAGCCTACCCATCCCCTATCCCTACAACCTAATTAGGTGTTTGGGTTAAATAACCTACCCATCACCTATCCCTACAACCTAGTTAGGTGGTGGGGTTTAATAACCTACCCATCCCCTATCCCTACAACCTAGTTAGGTGTTGGGGTTTAATAACCTACCCATCCCCTATCCCTACAACCTAGTTAGGTGTTTGGGTTTAATAACCTACCCATCCCCTATCCCTACGACCTAGTTAGGTGTTTGGGTTTAATAACCTACACATCCCCTATCCCTACAACCAAGTTAGGGATCGGGGTTTAATAACCTACCCATCCCTTATCTCTACAACCAAAATAGGAAATGGAGTTTAATAACTTGACAATCTCCTATCCCTACAACCTAGTTAGGTTGTGATGTTTAATAACCTACCAATCCATTATCCCTACAACCAAGTTAGGTGGTGGGGTTTAATAGCCTACCCATCCCCTATCCCTATAACCTAGTTAGGGTGTTGGGGTTTTATAACCTACCCATCCCCCTATCCCTACAACCTAGTTAGGGGATGGGTAGGTTATTAAACCCCAACACCTATCCCTACAACCAAGTTAGGTTGTGGGTTTAATAACATACCCATCCCCTATCCCTACAACCTAGTTAGGTGTTGGGGTTTAATAGCCTACTCATCCTCTATCCCTACAACCTAATTAGGTGTTTGGGTTAAATAACCTACCCATCCCCTATCCCTACAACCTAGTTAGGTGGTGGGGTTTAATAACCTACCCATCCCCTATCCCTACAACCTAGTTAGGTGTTTGGGTTTAATAACCTACACATCCCCTATCCCTACAACCAAGTTAGGGATTGGGGTTTAATAACCTACCCATCCCTTATCCCTACAACCTAGTTAGGTGGTGAGGTTTAATAACCTACCAATCCATTATCCCTACAACCAAGTTAGGTGGTGGGGTTTAATAGCCTACCCATCCCCTATCCCTATAACCTAGTTAGGTGTTGGGGTTTAATAACCTACCCATCCCCCTATCCCTACAACCTAGTTAGGGGATGGGTAGGTTATTAAACCCCAACACCTATCCCTACAACCAAGTTAGGTTGTGGGTTTAATAACCTACCCATCCCCTATCCCTACAACCTAGTTAGGTGTTGGGGTTTAATAGCCTACCCATCCCCTATCCCTACAACCTAGTTAGGTGTTGGGGTTTAATAACCTACCCATCCCCTATCCCTACAACCTAGTTAGGTGGTGGGGTTTAATAACCTACCCATCCCCTATCCCTACAACCTAGTTAGGTGTTGGGGTTTAATAACCTACCCATCCCCTATCCCTACAACCTAGTTAGGTGGTGGGGTTTAAAAACCTACCCATCCCTTATCCCTACAACCTAGTTAGGTGGTGAGGTTTAATAACCTACCAATCCATTATCCTTACAACCAAGTTAGGTTGTGGGTTTAATAACCTACCCATCTCCTATCCTTACAACCTAGTTAGGTGTAGGGGTTTAATAACCTACCCATCCCCTATCCCTACAACATAGTTAGGTGTAGGGGTTTTATAACCTACCCATCCCCTATCCCTACAACCTAGTTAGGTGTTGGGGTTTAATAACCTACCCATCCCCTATCCCTACAACCTAGTTAGGTGGTGGGGTTTAATAACCTACCCATCCCTTATCCCTACAACCTAGTTAGGTGGTGAGGTTTAATAACCTACCAATCCATTATCCCTACAACCAAGTTAGGTGGTGGAGTTTAATAGCCTACCCATCCCCTATCCCTATAACCTAGTTAGGTGTTGGGGTTTAATAACCTACCCATCCCCCTATCCCTTCAACCTAGTTAGGGGATTGGTAGGTTATTAAACCCCAACACCTATCCTTACAACCAAGTTAGGTTGTAGGTTTAATAACCTACCCATCTCCTATCCTTACAACCTAGTTAGGTGTTGGGGTTTAAAAGCCTACCCATCCCCTATCCTTACAACCTAGTTAGGGTGTTCCGGTTTAATAACCTACCCATCCCCTATTGCTAAAACCTAGTTAGGTGGTGGGGTTTAATAACCTACCCATCCCCTATCCCTACAACCTAGTTAGGTGTAGGGGTTTAATAACCTACCCATCCCCTATCCCTACAACCTAGTTAGGTGTTGGGGTTTAATAACCTACCCATCCCCTATCCCTACAACCTAGTTAGGTGTAGGGGTTTAATAGCCTACCCATCTCCTATCCCTACAACCTAGTCAAGTGGTTGGGTTTAATAACCTACCCATCCCCTATCCCTACAACCTAGTTAGGTGTTGGGGTTTAATAACCTACCCATCCCCTATCCCTATAACCTAGTTAGGTGTAGGGGTTTAATAACCTACCCATCCCCTATCCCTACAACCTAGTTAGGTGTAGGGGTTTAATAACCTACCCATCCCCTATCCCTACAACATAGTTAGGCGTCCGGTTTAATAACCTACCCATCCCTTTCCCTACAACCTAGTTAGGTGGTGGGGTTTAATAACCTACCCATCCCTTATCCCTACAACCTAGTTAGGTGTTCCAGTTTAATAACCTACCCATCCCCTATCCCTACAACCTAGTTAGGTGTTCCGGTTTAATAACCTACCCATCCCCTATCCCTACAACATAGTTAGGTGTTCCGGTTTAATAACCTACCCATCCCCTATCCCTATAACCTAGTTAGGTGTCGGGGTTTAATAACCTGCCCATCCCCTATCCCTACAACCTAGTTAGGTGTTGGGGTTTAATAGCCTACCCATCCCCTATCCCTACAACCTAATTAGGTGTTTGGGTTAAATAACCTACCCATCACCTATCCCTACAACCTAGTTAGGTGGTGGGGTTTAATAACCTACCCATCCCCTATCCCTACAACCTAGTTAGGTGTTGGGGTTTAATAACCTACCCATCCCCTATCCCTACAACCTAGTTAGGTGTTTGGGTTTAATAACCTACCCATCCCCTATCCCTACGACCTAGTTAGGTGTTTGGGTTTAATAACCTACACATCCCCTATCCCTACAACCAAGTTAGGGATCGGGGTTTAATAACCTACCCATCCCTTATCTCTACAACCAAAATAGGAAATGGAGTTTAATAACTTGACCATCTCCTATCCCTACAACCTAGTTAGGTTGTGATGTTTAATAACCTACCAATCCATTATCCCTACAACCAAGTTAGGTGGTGGGGTTTAATAGCCTACCCATCCCCTATCCCTATAACCTAGTTAGGGTGTTGGGGTTTTATAACCTACCCATCCCCCTATCCCTACAACCTAGTTAGGGGATGGGTAGGTTATTAAACCCCAACACCTATCCCTACAACCAAGTTAGGTTGTGGGTTTAATAACATACCCATCCCCTATCCCTACAACCTAGTTAGGTGTTGGGGTTTAATAGCCTACTCATCCTCTATCCCTACAACCTAATTAGGTGTTTGGGTTAAATAACCTACCCATCCCCTATCCCTACAACCTAGTTAGGTGGTGGGGTTTAATAACCTACCCATCCCCTATCCCTACAACCTAGTTAGGTGTTTGGGTTTAATAACCTACACATCCCCTATCCCTACAACCAAGTTAGGGATTGGGGTTTAATAACCTACCCATCCCTTATCCCTACAACCTAGTTAGGTGGTGAGGTTTAATAACCTACCAATCCATTATCCCTACAACCAAGTTAGGTGGTGGGGTTTAATAGCCTACCCATCCCCTATCCCTATAACCTAGTTAGGTGTTGGGGTTTAATAACCTACCCATCCCCCTATCCCTACAACCTAGTTAGGGGATGGGTAGGTTATTAAACCCCAACACCTATCCCTACAACCAAGTTAGGTTGTGGGTTTAATAACCTACCCATCCCCTATCCCTACAACCTAGTTAGGTGTTGGGGTTTAATAGCCTACCCATCCCCTATCCCTACAACCTAGTTAGGTGTTGGGGTTTAATAACCTACCCATCCCCTATCCCTACAACCTAGTTAGGTGGTGGGGTTTAATAACCTACCCATCCCCTATCCCTACAACCTAGTTAGGTGTTGGGGTTTAATAACCTACCCATCCCCTATCCCTACAACCTAGTTAGGTGGTGGGGTTTAAAAACCTACCCATCCCTTATCCCTACAACCTAGTTAGGTGGTGAGGTTTAATAACCTACCAATCCATTATCCTTACAACCAAGTTAGGTTGTGGGTTTAATAACCTACCCATCTCCTATCCTTACAACCTAGTTAGGTGTTGGGGTTTAAAAGCCTACCCATCCCCTATCCCTACAACCTAGTTAGGGTGTTCCGGTTTAATAACCTACCCATCCCCTATTGCTAAAACCTAGTTAGGTGGTGGGGTTTAATACCCTACCCATCCCCTATCCCTACAACCTAGTTAGGTGTAGGGGTTTAATAACCTACCCATCCCCTATCCCTACAACCTAGTTAGGTGTTGGGGTTTAAAAGCCTACCCATCCCCTATCCCTACAACCTAGTTAGGGTGTTCCGGTTTAATAACCTACCCATCCCCTATTGCTAAAACCTAGTTAGGTGTTGGGGTTTAAAAGCCTACCAATCTCCTATCCCTACAACCTAGTTAAGTGGTTGGGTTTAATAACCTACCCATCCCCTATCCCTACAACCTAGTTAGGGGTTGGGGTTTAATAACCTACCCATCCCCTATCCCTACAACCTAGTTAGGTGTAGGGGTTTAATAACCTACCCATCCCCTATCCCTACAACCTAGTTAGGTGTAGGGGTTTTATAACCTACCCATCCCCTATCCCTACAACCTAGTTAGGTGTTGGGGTTTAATAACCTACCCATCCCCTATCCCTACAACCTAGTTAGGTGGTGGGGTTAAATAACCTACCCATCCCTTATCCCTACAACCTAGTTAGGTGGTGAGGTTTAATAACCTACCAATCCATTATCCCTACAACCAAGTTAGGTGGTGGAGTTTAATAGCCTACCCATCCCCTATCCCTATAACCTAGTTAGGTGTTGGGGTTTAATAACCTACCCATCCCCCTATCCCTTCAACCTAGTTAGGGGATTGGTAGGTTATTAAACCCCAACACCTATCCTTACAACCAAGTTAGGTTGTGGGTTTAATAACCTACCCATCTCCTATCCTTACAACCTAGTTAGGTGTTGGGGTTTAAAAGCCTACCCATCCCCTATCCTTACAACCTAGTTAGGGTGTTCCGGTTTAATAACCTACACATCCCCTATTGCTAAAACCTAGTTAGGTGGTGGGGTTTAATAACCTACCCATCCCCTATCCCTACAACCTAGTTAGGTGTAGGGGTTTAATAACCTACCCATCCCCTATCCCTACAACCTAGTTAGGTGTTGGGGTTTAATAACCTACCCATCCCCTATCCCTACAACCTAGTTAGGTGTAGGGGTTTAATAGCCTACCCATCTCCTATCCCTACAACCTAGTCAAGTGGTTGGGTTTAATAACCTACCCATCCCCTATCCCTACAACCTAGTTAGGTGTTGGGGTTTAATAACCTACCCATCCCCTATCCCTATAACCTAGTTAGGTGTAGGGGTTTAATAACCTACCCATCCCCTATCCCTACAACCTAGTTAGGTGTAGGGGTTTAATAACCTACCCATCCTTTATCCCTACAACCTAGTTAGGTGTTCCGGTTTAATAACCTACCCATCCCCTATCCCTACAACCTAGTTAGGTGTTCCGGTTTAATAACCTACCCATCCCCTATCCCTACAACATAGTTAGGTGTTCCGGTTTAATAACCTACCCATCCCCTATCCCTATAACCTAGTTAGGTGTCGGGGTTTAATAACCTGCCCATCCCCTATCCCTACAACCTAGTTAGGTGTTGGGGTTTAATAGCCTACCCATCCCCTATCCCTACAACCTAATTAGGTGTTTGGGTTAAATAACCTACCCATCCCCTATCCCTACAACCTAGTTAGGTGGTGGGGTTTAATAACATACCCATCCCCTATCCCTACAACCTAGTTAGGTGTTGGGGTTTAATAACCTACCAATCCCCTATCCCTACAACCTAGTTAGGTGTTTGGGTTTAATAACCTACCCATCCCCTATCCCTACAACCTAGTTAGGTGTTTGGGTTTAATAACCTACACATCCCCTATCCCTACAACCAAGTTAGGGATCGGGGTTTAATAACCTACCCATCCCTTATCTCTACAACCAAAATAGGAAATGGAGTTTAATAACTTGACCATCTCCTATCCCTACAACCTAGTTAGGTTGTGATGTTTAATAACCTACCAATCCATTATCCCTACAACCAAGTTAGGTGGTGGGGTTTAATAGCCTACCCATCCCCTATCCCTATAACCTAGTTAGGTGTTGGGGTTTTATAACCTACCCATCCCCCTATCCCTACAACCTAGTTAGGGGATGGGTAGGTTATTAAACCCCAACACCTATCCCTACAACCAAGTTAGGTTGTGGGTTTAATAACATACCCATCCCCTATCCCTACAACCTAGTTAGGTGTTGGGGTTTAATAGCCTACTCATCCTCTATCCCTACAACCTAATTAGGTGTTTGGGTTAAATAACCTACCCATCCCCTATCCCTACAACCTAGTTAGGTGTTCCGGTTTAATAACCTACCCATCCCCTATCCCTACAACCTAGTTAGGTGTTCCGGTTTAATAACCTACCCATCCCCTATCCCTACAACATAGTTAGGTGTTCCGGTTTAATAACCTACCCATCCCCTATCCCTATAACCTAGTTAGGTGTCGGGGTTTAATAACCTGCCCATCCCCTATCCCTACAACCTAGTTAGGTGTTGGGGTTTAATAGCCTACCCATCCCCTATCCCTACAACCTAATTAGGTGTTTGGGTTAAATAACCTACCCATCACCTATCCCTACAACCTAGTTAGGTGGTGGGGTTTAATAACCTACCCATCCCCTATCCCTACAACCTAGTTAGGTGTTGGGGTTTAATAACCTACCCATCCCCTATCCCTACAACCTAGTTAGGTGTTTGGGTTTAATAACCTACCCATCCCCTATCCCTACGACCTAGTTAGGTGTTTGGGTTTAATAACCTACACATCCCCTATCCCTACAACCAAGTTAGGGATCGGGGTTTAATAACCTACCCATCCCTTATCTCTACAACCAAAATAGGAAATGGAGTTTAATAACTTGACCATCTCCTATCCCTACAACCTAGTTAGGTTGTGATGTTTAATAACCTACCAATCCATTATCCCTACAACCAAGTTAGGTGGTGGGGTTTAATAGCCTACCCATCCCCTATCCCTATAACCTAGTTAGGGTGTTGGGGTTTTATAACCTACCCATCCCCCTATCCCTACAACCTAGTTAGGGGATGGGTAGGTTATTAAACCCCAACACCTATCCCTACAACCAAGTTAGGTTGTGGGTTTAATAACATACCCATCCCCTATCCCTACAACCTAGTTAGGTGTTGGGGTTTAATAGCCTACTCATCCTCTATCCCTACAACCTAATTAGGTGTTTGGGTTAAATAACCTACCCATCCCCTATCCCTACAACCTAGTTAGGTGGTGGGGTTTAATAACCTACCCATCCCCTATCCCTACAACCTAGTTAGGTGTTTGGGTTTAATAACCTACACATCCCCTATCCCTACAACCAAGTTAGGGATTGGGGTTTAATAACCTACCCATCCCTTATCCCTACAACCTAGTTAGGTGGTGAGGTTTAATAACCTACCAATCCATTATCCCTACAACCAAGTTAGGTGGTGGGGTTTAATAGCCTACCCATCCCCTATCCCTATAACCTAGTTAGGTGTTGGGGTTTAATAACCTACCCATCCCCCTATCCCTACAACCTAGTTAGGGGATGGGTAGGTTATTAAACCCCAACACCTATCCCTACAACCAAGTTAGGTTGTGGGTTTAATAACCTACCCATCCCCTATCCCTACAACCTAGTTAGGTGTTGGGGTTTAATAGCCTACCCATCCCCTATCCCTACAACCTAGTTAGGTGTTGGGGTTTAATAACCTACCCATCCCCTATCCCTACAACCTAGTTAGGTGGTGGGGTTTAATAACCTACCCATCCCCTATCCCTACAACCTAGTTAGGTGTTGGGGTTTAATAACCTACCCATCCCCTATCCCTACAACCTAGTTAGGTGGTGGGGTTTAAAAACCTACCCATCCCTTATCCCTACAACCTAGTTAGGTGGTGAGGTTTAATAACCTACCAATCCATTATCCTTACAACCAAGTTAGGTTGTGGGTTTAATAACCTACCCATCTCCTATCCTTACAACCTAGTTAGGTGTTGGGGTTTAAAAGCCTACCCATCCCCTATCCCTACAACCTAGTTAGGGTGTTCCGGTTTAATAACCTACCCATCCCCTATTGCTAAAACCTAGTTAGGTGGTGGGGTTTAATACCCTACCCATCCCCTATCCCTAAAACCTAGTTAGGTGTAGGGGTTTAATAACCTACCCATCCCCTATCCCTACAACCTAGTTAGGTGTTGGGGTTTAAAAGCCTACCCATCCCCTATCCCTACAACCTAGTTAGGGTGTTCCGGTTTAATAACCTACCCATCCCCTATTGCTAAAACCTAGTTAGGTGTTGGGGTTTAAAAGCCTACCAATCTCCTATCCCTACAACCTAGTTAAGTGGTTGGGTTTAATAACCTACCCATCCCCTATCCCTACAACCTAGTTAGGGGTTGGGGTTTAATAACCTACCCATCCCCTATCCCTACAACCTAGTTAGGTGTAGGGGTTTAATAACCTACCCATCCCCTATCCCTACAACCTAGTTAGGTGTAGGGGTTTTATAACCTACCCATCCCCTATCCCTACAACCTAGTTAGGTGTTGGGGTTTAATAACCTACCCATCCCCTATCCCTACAACCTAGTTAGGTGGTGGGGTTAAATAACCTACCCATCCCTTATCCCTACAACCTAGTTAGGTGGTGAGGTTTAATAACCTACCAATCCATTATCCCTACAACCAAGTTAGGTGGTGGAGTTTAATAGCCTACCCATCCCCTATCCCTATAACCTAGTTAGGTGTTGGGGTTTAATAACCTACCCATCCCCCTATCCCTTCAACCTAGTTAGGGGATTGGTAGGTTATTAAACCCCAACACCTATCCTTACAACCAAGTTAGGTTGTGGGTTTAATAACCTACCCATCTCCTATCCTTACAACCTAGTTAGGTGTTGGGGTTTAAAAGCCTACCCATCCCCTATCCTTACAACCTAGTTAGGGTGTTCCGGTTTAATAACCTACCCATCCCCTATTGCTAAAACCTAGTTAGGTGGTGGGGTTTAATAACCTACCCATCCCCTATCCCTACAACCTAGTTAGGTGTAGGGGTTTAATAACCTACCCATCCCCTATCCCTACAACCTAGTTAGGTGTTGGGGTTTAATAACCTACCCATCCCCTATCCCTACAACCTAGTTAGGTGTAGGGGTTTAATAGCCTACCCATCTCCTATCCCTACAACCTAGTCAAGTGGTTGGGTTTAATAACCTACCCATCCCCTATCCCTACAACCTAGTTAGGTGTTGGGGTTTAATAACCTACCCATCCCCTATCCCTATAACCTAGTTAGGTGTAGGGGTTTAATAACCTACCCATCCCCTATCCCTACAACCTAGTTAGGTGTAGGGGTTTAATAACCTACCCATCCCTTATCCCTACAACCTAGTTAGGTGTAGGGGTTTAATAACCTACCCATCCCCTATCCCTACAACCTAGTTAGGTGTTCCGGTTTAATAACCTACCCATCCCCTATCCCTACAACATAGTTAGGTGTTCCGGTTTAATAACCTACCCATCCCCTATCCCTATAACCTAGTTAGGTGTCGGGGTTTAATAACCTGCCCATCCCCTATCCCTACAACCTAGTTAGGTGTTGGGGTTTAATAGCCTACCCATCCCCTATCCCTACAACCTAATTAGGTGTTTGGGTTAAATAACCTACCCATCCCCTATCCCTACAACCTAGTTAGGTGGTGGGGTTTAATAACATACCCATCCCCTATCCCTACAACCTAGTTAGGTGTTGGGGTTTAATAACCTACCCATCCCCTATCCCTACAACCTAGTTAGGTGTTTGGGTTTAATAACCTACCCATCCCCTATCCCTACAACCTAGTTAGGTGTTTGGGTTTAATAACCTACACATCCCCATATCCCTACAACCAAGTTAGGGATCGGGGTTTAATAACCTACCCATCCCTTATCTCTACAACCAAAATAGGAAATGGAGTTTAATAACTTGACCATCTCCTATCCCTACAACCTAGTTAGGTTGTGATGTTTAATAACCTACCAATCCATTATCCCTACAACCAAGTTAGGTGGTGGGGTTTAATAGCCTACCCATCCCCTATCCCTATAACCTAGTTAGGTGTTGGGGTTTTATAACCTACCCATCCCCCTATCCCTACAACCTATTTAGGGGATGGGTAGGTTATTAAACCCCAACACCTATCCCTACAACCAAGTTAGGTTGTGGGTTTAATAACATACCCATCCCCTATCCCTACAACCTAGTTAGGTGTTGGGGTTTAATAGCCTACTCATCCTCTATCCCTACAACCTAATTAGGTGTTTGGGTTAAATAACCTACCCATCCCCTATCCCTACAACCTAGTTAGGTGGTGGGGTTTAATAACCTACCCATCCCCTATCCCTACAACCTAGTTAGGTGTTTGGGTTTAATAATCTACACATCCCCTATCCCTACAACCAAGTTAGGGATTGGGGTTTAATAACCTACCCATCCCTTATCCCTACAACCTAGTTAGGTGGTGAGGTTTAATAACCTACCAATCCATTATCCCTACAACCAAGTTAGGTGGTGGGGTTTAATAGCCTACCCATCCCCTATCCCTATAACCTAGTTAGGTGTTGGGGTTTAATAACCTACCCATCCCCCTATCCCTACAACCTAGTTAGGGGATGGGTAGGTTATTAAACCCCAACACCTATCCCTACAACCAAGTTAGGTTGTGGGTTTAATAACCTACCCATCCCCTATCCCTACAACCTAGTTAGGTGTTGGGGTTTAATAGCCTACCCATCCCCTATCCCTACAACCTAGTTAGGTGTTGGGGTTTAATAACCTACCCATCCCCTATCCCTACAACCTAGTTAGGTGGTGGGGTTTAATAACCTACCCATCCCCTATCCCTACAACCTAGTTAGGTGTTGGGGTTTAATAACCTACCCATCCCCTATCCCTACAACCTAGTTAGGTGGTGGGGTTTAAAAACCTACCCATCCCTTATCCCTACAACCTAGTTAGGTGGTGAGGTTTAATAACCTACCAATCCATTATCCATACAACCAAGTTAGGTGGTGGAGTTTAATAGCCTACCCATCCCCTATCCCTATAACCTAGTTAGGTGTTGGGGTTTAATAACCTACCCATCCCCCTATCCCTACAACCTAGTTAGGGGATGGGTAGGTTATTAAACCCCAACACCTATCCTTACAACCAAGTTAGGTTGTGGGTTTAATAACCTACCCATCTCCTATCCTTACAACCTAGTTAGGTGTTGGGGTTTAAAAGCCTACCCATCCCCTATCCCTACAACCTAGTTAGGGTGTTCCGGTTTAATAACCTACCCATCCCCTATTGCTAAAACCTAGTTAGGTGGTGGGGTTTAATACCCTACCCATCCCCTATCCCTACAACCTAGTTAGGTGTAGGGGTTTAATAACCTACCCATCCCCTATCCCTACAACCTAGTTAGGTGTTGGGGTTTAATAGCCTACCCATCTCCTATCCCTACAACCTAGTTAAGTGGTTGGGTTTAATAACCTACCCATCCCCTATCCCTACAACCTAGTTAGGTGTTGGGGTTTAATAACCTACCCATCCCCTATCCCTACAACCTAGTTAGGTGTTGGGGTTTAATAACCTACCCATCCCCTATCCCTATAACCTAGTTAGGTGTAGGGGTTTAATAACCTACCCATCCCCTATCCCTACAACCTAGTTAGGTGTAGGGGTTTTATAACCTACCCATCCCCTATCCCTACAACCTAGTTAGGTGTTGGGGTTTAATAACCTACCCATCCCCTATCCCTACAACCTAGTTAGGTGGTGGGGTTTAATAACCTACCCATCCCTTATCCCTACAACCTAGTTAGGTGGTGAGGTTTAATAACCTACCAATCCATTATCCCTACAACCAAGTTAGGTGGTGGAGTTTAATAGCCTACCCATCCCCTATCCCTATAACCTAGTTAGGTGTTGGGGTTTAATAACCTACCCATCCCCTATCCCTATAACCTAGTTAGGTGTAGGGGTTTAATAACCTACCAATCCATTATCCCTACAACCAAGTTAGGTGGTGGAGTTTAATAGCCTACCCATCCCCTATCCCTATAACCTAGTTAGGTGTTGGGGTTTAATAACCTACCCATCCCCCTATCCCTACAACCTAGTTAGGGGATTGGTAGGTTAATAACCTACCCATCCCCTATCCCTACAACCTAGTTAGGTGTTGGGGTTTAATAACCTACCCATCCCCTATCCCTACAACCTAGTTAGGTGTAGGGGTTTTAATAACCTACCCATCCCCTATCCCTACAACCTAGTTAGGTGTTCCGGTTTAATAAACTACCCATCCCCTATCCCTATAACCTTATTAGGTGTCGGGGTTTAATAACCTGCCCATCCCCTATCCCTACAACCTAGTTAGGTGTTTGGGTTTAATAACCTACCCATCCCCTATCCCTATAACCTAGTTAGGTGTAGGGGTTTAATAACCTACCCATCCCCTATCCCTATAACCTAGTTAGGTGGTTGGGTTTAATAACCTACCCATCCCCTATCCCTACAACCTAGTTAGGTGTTGGGGTTTAATAACCTACCCATCCCCTATCCCTATAACCTAGTTAGGTGTTGGGGTTTAATAACCTACCCATCCCCTATCCCTATAACCTAGTTAGGTGGTGAGGTTTAATAACCTACCAATCCATTATCCCTACAACATAGTTAGGTGTTCCGGTTTAATAACCTACCCATCCCCTATCCCTATAACCTAGTTAGGTGGTTGGGTTTAATAACCTACCCATCCCCTATCCCTACAACCTAGTTAGGTGGTGGGGTTTAATAACCTACCCATCTCCTATCCCTACAACCTAGTCAAGTGGTTGGGTTTAATAACCTACCCATCCCCTATCCCT
This sequence comes from Mimachlamys varia, assembly GCA_947623455.1. NCBI lineage: Eukaryota > Metazoa > Mollusca > Bivalvia > Pectinida > Pectinidae > Mimachlamys > Mimachlamys varia. The sequence continues at coordinate 11,489,772 of OX392535.1, forward strand.
ACAACCAAGTTAGGGATTGGGGTTTAATAACCTACCCATCCCTTATCCCTACAACCTAGTTAGGTGGTGAGGTTTAATAACCTACCAATCCATTATCTCTACAACCAAGTTAGGTGGTGGGGTTTAATAGCCTACCCATCCCCTATCCCTATAACCTAGTTAGGTGTTGGGGTTTAATAACCTACCCATCCCCCTATCCCTACAACCTAGTTAGGGGATGGGTAGGTTATTAAACCCCAACACCTATCCCTACAACCAAGTTAGGTTGTGGGTTTAATAACCTACCCATCCCCTATCCCTACAACCTAGTTAGGTGTTGGGGTTTAATAGCCTACCCATCCCCTATCCCTACAACCTAGTTAGGTGTTCCGGTTTAATAACCTACCCATCCCCTATCCCTACAACCTAGTTAGGTGGTGGGGTTTAATAACCTACCCATCCCCTATCCCTACAACCTAGTTAGGTTGTGGGTTTAATAACCTACCCATCCCCTATCCCTACAACCTAGTTAGGTGTTGGGGTTTAATAACCTACCCATCCCCTATCCCTACAACCTAGTTAGGTGGTGGGGTTTAATAACCTACCCATCCCTTATCCCTACAACCTAGTTAGGTGGTGAGGTTTAATAACCTACCAATCCATTATCCCTACAACCAAGTTAGGTGGTGGAGTTTAATAGCCTACCCATCCCCTATCCCTATAACCTAGTTAGGTGTTGGGATTTAATAACCTACCCATCCCCCTATCCCTACAACCTAGTTAGGGGATGGGTAGGTTATTAAACCCCAACACCTATCCTTACAACCAAGTTAGGTTGTGGGTTTAATAACCTACCCATCTCCTATCCTTACAACCTAGTTAGGTGTTGGGGTTTAAAAGCCTACCCATCCCCTATCCCTACAACCTAGTTAGGGTGTTCTGGTTTAATAACCTACCCATCCCCTATTGCTAAAACCTAGTTAGGTGGTGGGGTTTAATAACCTACCCATCCCCTATCCCTACAACCTAGTTAGGTGTAGGGGTTTAATAACCTACCCATCCCCTATCCCTACAACCTAGTCAAGTGGTTGGGTTTAATAACCTACCCATCCCCTATCCCTACAACCAAGTTAGGGATTGGGGTTTAATAACCTACCCATCCCTTATCCCTACAACCTAGTTAGGTGGTGAGGTTTAATAACCTACCAATCCATTATCTCTACAACCAAGTTAGGTGGTGGGGTTTAATAGCCTACCCATCCCCTATCCCTATAACCTAGTTAGGTGTTGGGGTTTAATAACCTACCCATCCCCCTATCCCTACAACCTAGTTAGGGGATGGGTAGGTTATTAAACCCCAACACCTATCCCTACAACCAAGTTAGGTTGTGGGTTTAATAACCTACCCATCCCCTATCCCTACAACCTAGTTAGGTGTTGGGGTTTAATAGCCTACCCATCCCCTATCCCTACAACCTAGTTAGGTGTTCCGGTTTAATAACCTACCCATCCCCTATCCCTACAACCTAGTTAGGTGGTGGGGTTTAATAACCTACCCATCCCCTATCCCTACAACCTAGTTAGGTTGTGGGTTTAATAACCTACCCATCCCCTATCCCTACAACCTAGTTAGGTGTTGGGGTTTAATAACCTACCCATCCCCTATCCCTACAACCTAGTTAGGTGGTGGGGTTTAATAACCTACCCATCCCTTATCCCTACAACCTAGTTAGGTGGTGAGGTTTAATAACCTACCAATCCATTATCCCTACAACCAAGTTAGGTGGTGGAGTTTAATAGCCTACCCATCCCCTATCCCTATAACCTAGTTAGGTGTTGGGATTTAATAACCTACCCATCCCCCTATCCCTACAACCTAGTTAGGGGATGGGTAGGTTATTAAACCCCAACACCTATCCTTACAACCAAGTTAGGTTGTGGGTTTAATAACCTACCCATCTCCTATCCTTACAACCTAGTTAGGTGTTGGGGTTTAAAAGCCTACCCATCCCCTATCCCTACAACCTAGTTAGGGTGTTCTGGTTTAATAACCTACCCATCCCCTATTGCTAAAACCTAGTTAGGTGGTGGGGTTTAATAACCTACCCATCCCCTATCCCTACAACCTAGTTAGGTGTAGGGGTTTAATAACCTACCCATCCCCTATCCCTACAACCTAGTTAGGTGTTGGGGTTTAATAGCCTACCCATCTCCTATCCCTACAACCTAGTTAAGTGGTTGGGTTTAATAACCTACCCATCCCTATCCCTACAACTTAGTTAGGTGTTGGGGTTTAATAACCTACCCATCCCCTATCCCTACAACCTAGTTAGGTGTAGGGGTTTAATAACCTACCCATCCCCTATCCCTACAACCTAGTTAGGTGTAGGGGTTTTATAACCTACCCATCCCTTATCCCTACAACCAAAATAGGTAGTGGAGTTTAATAACTTGACCATCTCCTATCCCTACAACCTAGTTAGGTGTAGGGGTTTAATAACCTACCCATCCCCTATCCTTACAACCTAGTTAGGTGGTGAGGTTTAATAACCTACCAATCCATTATCCCTACAACCAAGTTAGGTGGTGGGGTTTAATAGCCTACCCATCCCCTATCCCTATAACCTAGTTAGGTGTTGGGGTTTAATAACCTACCCATCCCCTATCCCTACAACCTAGTTAGGTGTAGGGGTTTAGTAACCTACCCATCCCCTATCCCTATAACCTAGTTAGGTGTAGGGGTTTAATAACCTACCATCCCCTATCCCTATAACCTAGTTAGGTGGTGGGGTTTAATAACCTGACCATCCCCTATCCCTACAACCTAGTAAGGTGGTGGGTTTATTAACCTACCCATCACCTATCCCTATAACTAGTTAGGTGGTGGGTTTAATATTTCTGTTTCCACTGACCTCCTGCTGTTCTTTGATTTGCTGAATCTGGTCTTCATTGAGTGTGTCACTGCCAACCATCTTTCTGGCGAAGTCTTGAAGTGTCACCTGGGGAGGAGGCTGCTGTTTGGACACTGCTGTAAGATTTATATCAAACATTACAGGATATCATTCTCTTATATAAAGTAACCTCACACTGAATACCAGAGCTAGAAGTTTTCACAGACATCGTGAATTCTTGAGAAATATAACAATGCAGAATATCTTACTGTTATCAGTAATTCATGTACAGTAGAACCTCGTTATCTTGAACTCTCATAACTCGAAGACCCAATATAATCCGATGTATTTTGTCAGTCAGTGTATTCAAACTCCTCTAACTCAAGGTTTTCCTATGGTCCTGTCAACTGCGAGATAATGAGGTTTAACTGTATACTGAATCGCAGTCTCTATTACAACATTATATTTTTCAGATAGTCATAGTATAACCATTTTCAATACCCATGACTTTACATGGCTTATGCCCATTACAAGGCCGGTGTTGCATTAATTGTACTTGATATTGCAGAATATCAATTAAATACAACATACTGTAAATCCCCACTTACTTTAACAAAGTTAACTCGAATACCTCTTATTCATCGAGCAGTTTGTTTGTTCCCAACTGATTTCATACATATACAATCAATCTCAGATTACCCAAATAACATGTATTCCTCGAACTTAGATGACAGATACCCATCAGTTCGAGTATCTGTATCCATAAATAATTCCACTACCTGGCCCTGCCTCTGAAGGGTCTTGTGAAGAGGCAGACTGGCTTGAACCTGATCTATAAATAATTCCACTACCTGGCCCTGCCTCTGAAGGGTCTTGAGAAGAGACAGACTGACTTGAACCTGATCTATAAATAATTCCACTACCTGGCCCTGCCTCTGAAGGGTCTTGTGAAGAGGCAGACTGGCTTGAACCTGATCCATAAATAATTCTACTACCTGGCCCTGCCTCTGAAGGGTCTTGTGAAGAGGCAGACTGGCTTGAACCTGATCCATAAATAATTCTACTACCTGGCCCTGCCTCTGAAGGGTCTTGTGAAGAGGCAGACTGGCTTGAACCTGATCTATAAATAATTCCACTACCTGGCCCTGCCTCTGAAGGGTCTTGTGAAGAGGCAGACTGGCTTGAACCTGATCTATAAATAATTCCACTACCTGGCCCTGCCTCTGAAGGGTCTTGTGAAGAGGCAGACTGGCTTGAACCTGATCTATAAATAATTCCACTACCTGGCACTGCCTCTAAAGGGTCTTGTGAAGAGGCAGACTGGCTTGAACCTGATCCATAAATAATTTCACTACCTGGCCCTGCCTCTGAAGTGTCTTGTGAAGAGACAGACTGGCTTGAACCTGATCTATAAATAATTCTACTACCTGGCCCTGCCTCTGAAGGGTCTTGTGAAGAGACAGACTGGCTTGAACCTGATCTATAAATAATTCCACTACCTGGCCCTGCCTCTGAAGGGTCTTGTGAAGAGGCAGACTGGCTTGAACCTGATCTATAAATAATTCCACTACCTGGCCCTGCCTCTGAAGGGTCTTGTGAAGAGGCAGACTGGCTTGAACCTGATCTATAAATAATTCCACTACCTGGCCCTGCTTTTGAAATGTCTTGTGAAGAGACAGACTGGCTTGAACCTGATCTATAAATAATTCTACTACCTGGCCCTGCCTCTGAAGGGTCTTGTGAAGAGACAGACTGGCTTGAACCTGATCTATAAATAATTCCACTACCTGGCCCTGCCTCTGAAGGGTCTTGAGAAGAGACAGACTGGCTTGAACCTGATCTATAAATAATTCCACTACCTGGCCCTGCCTCTGAAGGGTCTTGAGAAGAGACAGACTGGCTTGAACCTGATCTATAAATAATTCCACTACCTGGCCCTGCCTCTGAAGGGTCTTGTGAAGAGGCAGACTGGCTTGAACCTGATCTATAAATAATTCCACTACCTGACCCTGCCTCTGAAGGGTCTTGTGAAGAGGCAGACTGGCTTGAACCTGATCTATAAATAATTCCACTACCTGGCCCTGCTTTTGAAATGTCTTGTGAAGAGACAGACTGACTTGAACCTGATCTATAAATAATTCCACTACCTGGCACTGCCTCTGAAGGGTCTTGTGAAGAGGCAGACTGGCTTGAACCTGATCTATAAATAATTCCACTACCTGGCCCTGCTTTTGAAATGTCTTGTGAAGAGACAGACTGACTTGAACCTGATCTATAAATAATTCCACTACCTGGCCCTGCTTCTGAAGGGTCTTGTGAAGAGACAGACTGACTTGAACCTGATCTATAAATAATTCCACTACCTGGCCCTGCCTCTGAAGGGTCTTGTGAAGAGGCAGACTGGCTTGAACCTGATCTATAAATAATTCCACTACCTGACCCTGCTTCTGAGGGTCTTGTGAAGAGGCAGACTGGCTTGAACCTGATCTATAAATAATTCCACTACCTGGCCCTGCCTCTGAAGGGTCTTGTGAAGAGGCAGACTGGCTTGAACCTGATCTATAAATAATTCCACTACCTGGCCCTGCTTCTGAAATGTCTTGTGAAGAGATAGACTGACTTGAACCTGATCTATAAATACAGTCAAACCTCGATTAATCGAACTTCGATGATTCGAATTTCTCGATGTGTCGAACTTTTGGCAAAGTCCCGATTTTTTTCACTATATAACACTACTTATTTCACTATTCATGAATCGAACTTCTATGAATCGAATTTTTCGCTGTATCGAAGTTTTAATCTGACCCGTTCGTTATGAAAACATTGAAAATTACAACTAATAAATCGAAGTGAAAATTTTACCTGTACGAGCGCAATAAATTGCCCCGCAGAAATTTTCACACCTCTTCACGAACGCGTGTATCGATGTCCTGCAGTGACCAGTAGTCGGCGACCTAGCTGCGATAACGTACCTATTGCGTCGTTAGAGCTACAAAGCCGTCCCATGCCTGGTAGTGGAGCAAAATCGAAAGTGTTCAATCTGTAAGATTTCATTTAATTACCACCTCATGTGAGCATGTTGTCAAAATAATGCAGGATTGCTTAACTATCGATAGTTTACCTTGATAAAATATTTTGTTCACATAATTAGCAGAACCAGTTCACGTGTAATGTTATCTCAAATCTCGTTTTTATATATGGTCTGTATGGCCAAATATGGAGTTACTACGGCTTACTACGACTTCCTTATTTGGTCCGCGCGCGCCCATTCACAATTTAGAGGAACTCTTCTGAAAAGAAACCGAGAAACTTACTGAAGTCTAATCATGGCTACCGCTACTTATTTCATTTTATGCTTCGTTACGTAAACTTGATATCAACGATAATTTAGATGAATTTTAATTACAAGTTCTGTAGGAGATCGACAGAAATGTTTTATAATTTAAGTACGTTTATCGATGAGAACCAATCGGCCGATAGATGATGCACAAATCGCCCCGGTGTGAATAACAACGGGCTTGCTCCGTTACGAGGCATTGGATCGACTTAATACACGGCCGGGGCAGAGTCATAGAAGGCCGGATATTAATATTAGTACTAAAAAAATTATAGTGTGTATTTTAATATACTATTTTTTTTTATAAATGTGAATCTACAATTTCTTAGCCTGTGTTACGTTACACTAGGACCGCATTGGTTCTTCTTATGTACAGTTCATATATACATATAGGCCTACATGTCGATGTTCGATGTTCAATATTCATAAGTCGAAGTCCCGATGTTTCGAAGTTTTCACGACGGTCCCGCAAAGTTCGAAACATCGAGGTTTGACTGTAATTTCACTACCTGGCCCTGTCTCTGAAGGGTCTTGAGAAGAGGCAGACTGGCTTGAACCTGATCTATAAATAATTCCACTACCTGGCCCTGCCTCTGAAGGGTCTTGTGAAGAGACAGACTGGCTTGAACCTGATCTATAAATAATTCCACTACCTGGCCCTGCCTCTGAAGGGTCTTGTGAAGAGACAGACTGGCTTGAACCTGATCTATAAATAATTCCACTACCTGGCCCTGCTTTTGAAATGTCTTGTGAAGAGACAGACTGGCTTGAACCTGATCTATAAATAATTCTACTACCTGGCCCTGCCTCTGAAGGGTCTTGTGAAGAGACAGACTGGCTTGAACCTGATCTATAAATAATTCTACTACCTGGCCCTGCCTCTGAAGGGTCTTGTGAAGAGGCAGACTGGCTTGAACCTGATCTATAAATAATTCCACTACCTGGCCCTGCCTCTGAAGGGTCTTGTGAAGAGGCAGACTGGCTTGAACCTGATCTATAAATAATTCTACTACCTGGCCCTGCCTCTGAAGGGTCTTGTGAAGAGACAGACTGGCTTGAACCTGATCTATAAATAATTCCACTACCTGGCCCTGCCTCTGAAGGGTCTTGAGAAGAGACAGACTGACTTGAACCTGATCTATAAATAATTCCACTACCTGGCCCTGCCTCTGAAGGGTCTTGAGAAGAGACAGACTGGCTTGAACCTGATCTATAAATAATTCCACTACCTGGCCCTGCCTCTGAAGGGTCTTGTGAAGAGGCAGACTGGCTTGAACCTGATCTATAAATAATTCCACTACCTGACCCTGCCTCTGAAGGGTCTTGTGAAGAGGCAGACTGGCTTGAACCTGATCTATAAATAATTCCACTACCTGGCCCTGCCTCTGAAGGGTCTTGTGAGGAGGCAGACTGGCTTGAACCTGATCTATAAATAATTCCACTACCTGGCACTGCCTCTGAAGGGTCTTGTGAAGAGGCAGACTGGCTTGAACCTGATCTATAAATAATTCCACTACCTGGCCTTGCTTTTGAAATGTCTTGTGAAGAGACAGACTGACTTGAACCTGATCTATAAATAATTCCACTACCTGGCCCTGCTTCTGAAGGGTCTTGTGAAGAGACAGACTGACTTGAACCTGATCTATAAATAATTCCACTACCTGGCCCTGCCTCTGAAGGGTCTTGTGAAGAGGCAGACTGGCTTGAACCTGATCTATAAATAATTCCACTACCTGACCCTGCTTCTGAGGGTCTTGTGAAGAGGCAGACTGGCTTGAACCTGATCTATAAATAATTCCACTACCTGGCCCTGCCTCTGAAGGGTCTTGTGAAGAGGCAGACTGGCTTGAACCTGATCTATAAATAATTCCACTACCTGGCCCTGCTTCTGAAATGTCTTATGAAGAGATAGACTGACTTGAACCTGATCTATAAATACAGTCAAACCTCGATTAATCGAACTTCGATGATTCGAATTTCTCGATGTGTCGAACTTTTGGCAAAGTCCCGATTTTTTTCACTATATAACACTACTTATTTCACTATTCATGAATCGAACTTCTATGAATCGAATTTTTCGCTGTATCGAAGTTTTAATCTGACCCGTTCGTTATGAAAACATTGAAAATTACAACTAATAAATCGAAGTGAAAATTTTACCTGTACGAGCGCAATAAATTGCCCCGCAGAAATTTTCACACCTCTTCACGAACGCGTGTATCGATGTCCTGCAGTGACCAGTAGTCGGCGACCTAGCTGCGATAACGTACCTATTGCGTCGTTAGAGCTACAAAGCGGTCCCATGCCTGGTAGTGGAGCAAAATCGAAAGTGTTCAATCTGTAAGATTTCATTTAATTACCACCTCATGTGAGCATGTTGTCAAAATAATGCAGGATTGCTTAACTATCGATAGTTTACCTTGATAAAATATTTTGTTCACATAATTAGCAGAACCAGTTCACGTGTAATGTTATCTCAAATCTCGTTTTTATATATGGTCTGTATGGCCAAATATGGAGTTACTACGGCTTACTACGACTTCCTTATTTGGTCCGCGCGCGCCCATTCACAATTTAGAGGAACTCTTCTGAAAAGAAACCGAGAAACTTACTGAAGTCTAATCATGGCTACCGCTACTTATTTCATTTTATGCTTCGTTACGTAAACTTGATATCAACGATAATTTAGATGAATTTTAATTACAAGTTCTGTAGGAGATCGACAGAAATGTTTTATAATTTAAGTACGTTTATCGATGAGAACCAATCGGCCGATAGATGATGCACAAATCGCCCCGGTGTGAATAACAACGGGCTTGCTCCGTTACGAGGCATTGGATCGACTTAATACACGGCCGGGGCAGAGTCATAGAAGGCCGGGTATTAATATTAGTACTAAAAAAATTATAGTGTGTATTTTAATATACTATTTTTTTTTATAAATGTGAATCTACAATTTCTTAGCCTGTGTTACGTTACACTAGGACCGCATTGGTTCTTCTTATGTACAGTTCATATATACATATAGGCCTACATGTCGATGTTCGATGTTCAATATTCATAAGTCGAAGTCCCGATGTTTCGAAGTTTTCACGACGGTCCCGCAAAGTTCGAAACATCGAGGTTTGACTGTAATTTCACTACCTGGCCCTGTCTCTGAAGGGTCTTGAGAAGAGACAGACTGGCTTGAACCTGATCTATAAATAATTCCACTACCTGGCCCTGTCTCTGAAGGGTCTTGTGAAGAGGCAGACTGGCTTGAACCTGATCTATAAATAATTCCACTACCTGGCCCTGCCTCTGAAGGGTCTTGTGAAGAGGCAGACTGGCTTGAACCTGATCTATAAATAATTCTACTACCTGGCCCTGCTTCTGAAATGTCTTGTGAAGAGACAGACTGAATTGAGCCTGATCTATAAATAATTCCACTACCTGGCCCTGCTTCTGAAGGGTCTTGTGGAGAGACAGACTGGCTTGAACCTGATCTATAAATAATTCCACTACCTGGCCCTGCCTCTGAAGGGTCTTGTGAAGAGGCAGACTGGCTTGAACCTGATCTATAAATAATTCCACTACCTGGCCCTGCCTCTGAAGGGTCTTGTGAAGAGACAGACTGGCTTGAACCTGATCTATAAATAATTCCACTACCTGGCCCTGCCTCTGAAGGGTCTTGAGAAGAGACAGACTGGCTTGAACCTGATCTATAAATAATTCCACTACCTGGCCCTGCCTCTGAAGGGTCTTGAGAAGAGACAGACTGGCTTGAACCTGATCTATAAATAATTCCACTACCTGGCACTGCCTCTGAAGGGTCTTGTGAAGAGGCAGACTGGCTTGAACCTGATCTATAAATAATTCCACTACCTGGCCCTGCTTTTGAAATGTCTTGTGAAGAGACAGACTGACTTGAACCTGATCTATAAATAATTCCACTACCTGGCCCTGCTTCTGAAGGGTCTTGTGAAGAGACAGACTGACTTGAACCTGATCTATAAATAATTCCACTACCTGGCCCTGCCTCTGAAGGGTCTTGTGAAGAGGCAGACTGGCTTGAACCTGATCTATAAATAATTCCACTACCTGACCCTGCTTCTGAGGGTCTTGTGAAGAGGCAGACTGGCTTGAACCTGATCTATAAATAATTCCACTACCTGGCCCTGCCTCTGAAGGGTCTTGTGAAGAGGCAGACTGGCTTGAACCTGATCTATAAATAATTCCACTACCTGGCCCTGCTTCTGAAATGTCTTGTGAAGAGATAGACTGACTTGAACCTGATCTATAAATAATTCCACTACCTGGCCCTGCCTCTGAAGGGTCTTGTGAAGAGGCAGACTGGCTTGAACCTGATCTATAAATACAGTCAAACCTCGATTAATCGAACTTCGATGATTCGAATTTCTCGATGTGTCGAACTTTTGGCAAAGTCCCGATTTTTTTCACTATATAACACTACTTATTTCACTATTCATGAATCGAACTTCTATGAATCGAATTTTTCGCTGTATCGAAGTTTTAATCTGACCCGTTCGTTATGAAAACATTGAAAATTACAACTAATAAATCGAAGTGAAAATTTTACCTGTACGAGCGCAATAAATTGCCCCGCAGAAATTTTCACACCTCTTCACGAACGCGTGTATCGATGTCCTGCAGTGACCAGTAGTCGGCGACCTAGCTGCGATAACGTACCTATTGCGTCGTTAGAGCTACAAAGCGGTCCCATGCCTGGTAGTGGAGCAAAATCGAAAGTGTTCAATCTGTAAGATTTCATTTAATTACCACCTCATGTGAGCATGTTGTCAAAATAATGCAGGATTGCTTAACTATCGATAGTTTACCTTGATAAAATATTTTGTTCACATAATTAGCAGAACCAGTTCACGTGTAATGTTATCTCAAATCTCGTTTTTATATATGGTCTGTATGGCCAAATATGGAGTTACTACGGCTTACTACGACTTCCTTATTTGGTCCGCGCGCGCCCATTCACAATTTAGAGGAACTCTTCTGAAAAGAAACTGAGAAACTTACTGAAGTCTAATCATGGCTACCGCTACTTATTTCATTTTATGCTTCGTTACGTAAACTTGATATCAACGATAATTTAGATGAATTTTAATTACAAGTTCTGTAGGAGATCGACAGAAATGTTTTATAATTTAAGTACGTTTATCGATGAGAACCAATCGGCCGATAGATGATGCACAAATCGCCCCGGTGTGAATAACAACGGGCTTGCTCCGTTACGAGGCATTGGATCGACTTAATACACGGCCGGGGCAGAGTCATAGAAGGCCGGGTATTAATATTAGTACTAAAAAAATTATAGTGTGTATTTTAATATACTATTTTTTTTTATAAATGTGAATCTACAATTTCTTAGCCTGTGTTACGTTACACTAGGACCGCATTGGTTCTTCTTATGTACAGTTCATATATACATATAGGCCTACATGTCGATGTTCGATGTTCAATATTCATAAGTCGAAGTCCCGATGTTTCGAAGTTTTCACGACGGTCCCGCAAAGTTCGAAACATCGAGGTTTGACTGTAATTTCACTACCTGGCCCTGTCTCTGAAGGGTCTTGAGAAGAGACAGACTGGCTTGAACCTGATCTATAAATAATTCCACTACCTGGCCCTGTCTCTGAAGGGTCTTGTGAAGAGGCAGACTGGCTTGAACCTGATCTATAAATAATTCCACTACCTGGCCCTGCCTCTGAAGGGTCTTGTGAAGAGGCAGACTGGCTTGAACCTGATCTATAAATAATTCTACTACCTGGCCCTGCTTCTGAAATGTCTTGTGAAGAGACAGACTGAATTGAGCCTGATCTATAAATAATTCCACTACCTGGCCCTGCTTCTGAAGGGTCTTGTGGAGAGACAGACTGGCTTGAACATGATCTATAAATAATTCCACTACCTGGCCCTGCCTCTGAAGGGTCTTGTGAAGAGGCAGACTGGCTTGAACCTGATCTATAAATAATTCCACTACCTGGCCCTGCCTCTGAAGGGTCTTGTGAAGAGGCAGACTGGCTTGAACCTGATCTATAAATAATTCCACTACCTGGCCCTGCCTCTGAAGGGTCTTGTGGAGAGACAGACTGCCTTGAACCTGATCTATAAATAATTCCACTACCTGGCCCTGCCTCTGAAGGGTCTTGTGGAGAGACAGACTGCTTTGAACCTGATCTATAAATAATTCCACTACCTGGCCCTGCCTCTGAAGGGTCTTGAGAAGAGGCAGACTGGCTTGAACCTGCTTCACCTCCGCCTTCTGAGTCTGCCCATCTGCTCTTCCTCTTCTTCCTCATTTTGTCTCCCCTCTTTTCCATTCCTGAGAAAACAGGATCAGATTGGTGTATCATTTAATATGTAACTCTTGCACAACCTAACCAACCACTACAACTATATGATGATTTACCAGAGTGTACCACTACAACCTAACCAACCACTACAACTATATGATGATTTACCAGGGTGTACCAATCTTTATATAAAGAAACCAGTCAGAAAGTGGAGTGTATACCACAGGTTCCAGACACAAATATGTTGTGAATGGTACTATATAATAGTAAAGGTATATAATGGCAAGTCCACCCCTAATAAAACCAGCGGTAAATTTACCAAAACCACTTTTAAATCTGAATGCAATACCTTAATGTACTTTAATATTATAAGCACTGGTTTGGTTACTGTACACCTTACTTTCAATATATCATCAAAAGTAGAAAAATCTACCCTAAAATTCTCATCCATCTGGATGTCCAATGATTTTGCTTAAAAAATGTACTTTTTTCACTCAATATCGACCAGCAAATCAGCATTAACATATTTCTGAATTACCCTCCTCTGTTCAAGCAAACAGTTACAATCCCATTCACTGATTCACTCCATAAGACTTATTAGTATATCTACTCGAAAAATAGCCTCTGAAATATTGTCAACACTACGACTTGTCATCAGTGGTAGGTTAACAAGCAGGTATACATCGATATCCAGACCAACTGATGGATACTTATTTTACTGGTAAAGTGTGGCTATTTCACCAGAGAAATTCCCTGGTATACAGTACTTATGAAGCAACCTTAAGATAAAAGTCCCTGGTATATACATATGAAGCCACCATAAGATAAAATCCCTGATATACAATATGGAGTCACTGTAAGATAAAATTCTTGGTACACAGTACTTATAGAGCTGCTTTGATATAACAATTACCTTCACCATCCTCTGTGTCTCCCTCATTTCCATCATCTAGTCGTCCCATGGATCTCGTCAACTGTTTCACCTGCTGACGGAAGAACTTGTAGGCATCACTGCTTTGGTTGAACAGAAACCTGGCAATAAAAATACACACTCACAATTAATATTTATTGTAACACTGAAAAAAGGTTATTAAAATTCATGTATAATCCTCTTCTAAAATTGCAGCATAAATGAAGATGTTATTGATGAGGTTATTAGAATGCTATATACTGACCCTAAGGGGTACTCAACACCATATTTTGTGGGGTTTAAACTTTAATTCAATGTTGCCTGGAACCACATTAAATCTATTGATAATACATCCTTAAATGACCTCAGATGTTCATATGATACTCATTCCTCTAACAAGAGGCCCAAAGGGCCTTAATGCTCACATGAAATAAACTGATTAAGGGTCTATAACTGCAAACAGATTTGAGAAGCAGATGATGAACATGAATGTAAAGTGAAAGGCCAGGGAGGCTACATCGGATTTCTCTGGTATAAGGAAATTTTCATACAAAACGAGTAATGGTTCTAGTATATCTTGATCAGGAGAAGATATCTGAATTCTTTTCAACTTGACCCCTTTTGGCATTGCCCCTTAAGGTAAGTCAGGATCTTGATTTTTTTTCAATCAGATTGCAAACATATAATGATAATTTCAATCAAGTTTGAAAAACATCTCCCTGAAAATGACAAAGTATATGGAAATGTTATATAAACTAAACTTAGCTCCCTCCAAAGGTAAAAATGGGTGACACAAGGGTCATTAAATTCACAATTTTGATAAAACAACTTAAGGACTTTTATCTATGGAAAACATTTGATTCTTGTAGAATGAAGATTGTAAAAACATTTTGCGAATTTGACCCCTTTCTGTCAAACCCCTCAGACCCCCTCCCTGATTAAACAACTCCCTGATTTACACGAGGGAATACCTACCAGTATGATGGGTTGTTGACATTTTCGCACATGGTTCTTCCTTCGAACTCGGAACCATTCTCTGCGACTTGGGCTGCAAATCTTTCAATAGTTTCTCGTAGGTGCGGGTCCTCTGGTGGATAAACTAGAAGCAGCTTATCAGTATGGAATTCTCTTGGGGTTTAACCTTCATTGGTATCAGAATCAACAAATTCCAACTTGAAAAAACCTGATGTTTTCCTTCTAATACACAAGCACTGGACTACATTGTGACAGGGGGTATAACTGCGCAATGACACTAACTTCACCTCTGCTAAAATAGTGTGACATCACCTTCTGTTTTTACCTGTCCTTCATACCAAAGATTACACCAAATACAGTATTTAGGAAAATTTAAGTGTATTAAAAATAAATAAACCACTTAGATGATTTCTTTGGCTAGACTTACTATGACGGTTGAGTTATTTACTCTGAGAGTGAGTTTGGTAATATTGTGCAAGGAAAGAGATAAGTATGTTTCCATCCAGGATCAACCCCAATCCCAGCTTCCAGCTACAGACGATTCCAACTAAGCTAAAGGGAACCAGTATAATCCTATGCAAATAAAATCTTTCACAATAGTATAACAGAGGTATAACATGGAAAAAGATAAAGGGATAAACAGGTGTACTGTATATCAATCACTGTTGATCAGCCAAATTATCAAATACAGCTACCGGGTATGTGTTTCTACAGGGAGTTAAATACCTTCATTCTCCCTTTTCACCATTGGTTTCTCTGGCTCTGGTAAATCAAACATATCACCCATCTTCATTTTCTGTGCTGGTTGCCTAAAATCAAAATCCTTTAATTATCACATATGATAATGTAGCTATTTTCCCCATTTCTACCAGATTTTGCATATGGAAGAAATTATATTATACTGCAACTGTTAAAACATAATTATTTTAAATTAATTTTGCACTTAAAATATTTCTGTCTTTGTATAAATGTACCAAACGCATATTTGAAGTAAACAATGCACAAAACTTTTTATCCAATTTTACCCAAATTACAAATGTGTCATTTTTCCAGCAAAATTAATCATCTATGAATATACATTTTTTCAATAAAAACTTCCAAAAAAATTAAAACAATTTTAACAAGATTATCATAAATGGGCACATGTTATGCCCATCAGACATTTAATTCAATAACAAGGCATAACTTACTAGTATTAAACACTTTATGAAGTTTGAAATCAATCAATCGAAAATAATGCTAAGATAGCAAGCGAACACAATACAAGCCTGCCTGACAGCTTGCTATGCCCGGCTGACAGCCTGCTCATGTGAAACATTGTCTTTCAATAAGCGTATAAATACCAGAGATTCTCGCTCATTACATATCTTGGAAGTTCAGACAAAACAACTAACCTAGGTGGAGAACCCTCGTTCCTCATTTCATAATTAGGTTTAACTGAAATGAAGATGCATATATGGATTAAACCGATTTAATTTTATCAAGAAAAAGAAATAAGTTAAACACTATACATGTACAACAGATTCAAATACCTGAGTTGGTAACAGTTTTTGCTGTGAATCAAGTACTGTCTATTCCCTTCATATCTAATTGAGGTTTTTATTTTGTATTCATATAGGGTAAAACAAATGACAAATATAACCTCAAGCTTATTAAATTAATACAATTCTGCTTACAATCATTAAAGTTGGACTACACAGATCTACAGGCAGTTAATAAATTTCTATTTCAACTATATAGTAATTAAGCAAAGACAAAATGGATCCGCTAAGTCGATCTGTACAATGTGAGAACTCAATAATTTCCAAAAAATTATGAAATCATTTTTCAACCAAACCTGGTGATTCTGATTCTGTCGGCATGGATGGATCGTATTCACTCTCTGATGACTGCCGCTGGTTCCTCTGATCACTGATGGGAGGGGGTGGAGCAGACGGGAACATGTCAATCCCTGGTGGTGGTGGGGGTAAGTTTTGTCCCGGCGGACCAAAGTTCTGTGGAGGGCGAGGATGTAAATGCATCTGCACAGGGGCAGGCGGGTGAGGTGGAATCTGACTAGATACAGTTGTGTGTGGGGGTAGGTTTGGGGGCCTGCCTGGGGGGCAAGATGGGGGAGGGCCAGGCACCAGTGGGTGACGAGGAGCTAAATGAGGCTGACTCATGAAGGGGTGAGGGGGTGGGGGCTGGGACTGGGGATGGGAATTTGGGGGAGGAGCACCAGGGTACTGTGTTTGAGGGGGAGGGGGAGGGGCTCTGGTCTGAGCTGTGCTATATATATTCATTTCCTGTTGATGAGGCTGTTGGATATGCTGCCCATAGGAGTTGATTTCCTGAGCTGGAGGCCGGGGCGGTGGAGGTGGGGGGTAGGGCTGACGTGGCTGAGGAGGTTGCTGAACTGGTGATCCATATTCATTTACTGGCGGGGGATGGGAATGTCTGGGTGGGGGTTGAACTGTTCCATAGGCAGACACTTCTGGAGGGTGAGGGGGCTGCTGCCTTGCCACAGCATACATAGAGGGACCAGGAGGTGGGGGGCCAGGGTGAAGATTTTGAGTGACAAGGGATGGTGGCTGAGGACCAGGTCTGATCATTGGAGGCTGTGGAGGTGGGGGTGCCCGCACTACCTGATGAGGTGTGCCATATATTTGAGGAGGAGGAGGAGCTAAAGTTACCTGGGGCATTTGGAGATGCTGATGAGGCATTGGCTGAGGAGGTTGGGGAGGGAAGGAACTACCTACTGAAGTAGGGGGAAAGGGACTGGAGACAGATGTAGGAGGTCCGACTGAAGGACCGTGTGGTGGCCCATACGGACCAGCCCCATTCTGTGGCTCAACAGGCATTCGATGGAGAGGCCCTGCCATGTTCTGCTGTGCTGGCAACATTGGCGGACCTGGAGGCTGTGTGGGAAAAGTCACAGATTTACTGAAGTTTGGATTGAATTCTGGTCCTTGCATATTAGCACTGTGAGGATGTGGTTGTGGTGGCATTTGTCCAGCCTCGGATTTCACAGCAGGATTCCAATTGCCTACTGATAAAACACTGGGCTCTGTTTTCACACCAGCCGTTGCCCACTGTCCTGGGTTGATGCTGGCAGCCTCTGAATTAGGTTGAGTTGGTACCCACATACCAGGTTCACTTTTAATGGCAGTGTTTTCCACTTTGATGTGTGTCTCTGTTGGTGACTTAGGCTCAGCCTTTACAGAATCACTGTCCTTGGTCCCTGACAAAGCTGGTGCTGAACTGGACTCTGTGTCCGTAGATCTGGCACTGTCTGATGATTTTGTCTTTCCTCCAGATGACACTAGAGAAGTAAATTATAATCTTTTAAAAGCTCAGAGATTTGTTTAATTTAAAGTAGATGTTATAGGATAAACATGGCTGTATATCATCACTTCTTATGATTAAAAAATACAAATCAATGATAATAATTAATGTAACACTATGAAATTTTGTAAATCAAAGTTTAAATATATAAAAACAGGGATTTTTTTTCTTCTATTTATATTAAATAAAGAAAAGAAAACCCCATAAATTGATATGATATTAAATTAACAATTTCTTTTTATACAAAAGCATATACAGTACTTATCATTGTTACATATGAAACAGTTAAATTTCGGAAGCTAGGTTAAATTTCAATACAAAATGTAGCTACAAATTAATATATGTATGTACATGTACAACCCAAACATATCGTCTAAACTTAAGTTTCATTAAAACAATTTTCATCATTTCTATAGATGATTGAACGGTTCAATTTGAAATCACCTTTAGACCCTTTCATATGAATAAATCTCTCCATGAAATTTCCATCATTGGCAAAGAAGCTATGGGCTGATGTAATCGGTGAGGAGCTGACTGTTGTTGATTCTGTAGTTTTAGGCTTTTTGCTACTAAAACTGGATGGTTTAAACCCTGGGCGTTTTCCAATTCTGAAATCATTGAAAATATATGAATTATATATCATGTATCATAAATAGGTTCATGACAGAAAACTTTGGACTTCTTGCAAAGAAGAGTTACTTCCCTTTTGGGTATATGTCATTTTTGTAATGTCATTATATTGCTTAGGAAATGACATACATGTAAATGTATGTGAGGAACTTCAGGCTAAAACCAAAGTTACCTTTAATTATCCCATTAAAACATGGTATTGATGTAAATAACTACCAAAATGGGAGCCAACTCTTGTTTACAAATAAGTACATCAAAATATAAAAGAATAGATTAAAATTGAATACAATAGGCTACATTGTATGTGATGTTTACAAATTGTTCCAAAATCTTCACTTCAATGTAAAATTGTCATTTCAAATGACACATAGAACACTTGTTGGATGTACCAAAACATTTATACACAAATACCTCTTGATGCTAAGGCAGAATAAAAATATAGCCGTTTTCCGACTGACCCCTTTTTTCATGTCAATACATTTTTTTTATTTTGTTTTTCACAGTCACTATTTATACTCAAATGCACATTGCTGTCTTGTTTATTATTTTGACAGAATGTCATCTTTTTTTAGCTTCAGGTACTGGTGCTTAAGAGTTTCAATAACATTCAAATCTCTTTTTGATGTCACATGAGATATGTTTGTAATATCTAACAATGTTGATAGCAAATATGCATCTGAAAAATGCAGCAAAAAATTAGATCTCTGTTGTTTGTAGAACTCCTTTTAGAAGAATTTTGAAAAATGACAATAATGGTGGCCATTTTGAAAATTAGCATTTCTGTGTATTTCTTGCACTTCACGAATAACCAAAATTTCAAGTTTTTGGTGCTTGATTGCAGGGCTTTATCAGGGGGTTTTGGGAATCGGACCGGGAGATAAACAAAAACGAGAGTTTCCATCTATTGAAGCCCACAGTATGAGAAGTGTACCGTGGGTTTGATGATGAAAAGGTCTTTGAAACTGGTGATTTTTTAAGAGAATGTGTGACAACATTTAGTTAACAGCTTTCTGTGTCTTGTGCAGGCTAGTAGAAAAATGTCTGTTCTTTCCATTGATGTTATTTAATTATAAAAAAAAACATTATGAAATATGGCATAATATGTAATCCATTGAAAGTTGGCTGAAATTTTTTGTTTACATTAAGGGACAAATTCTCACTTTAATCCATCTCCTACACTCATAATGGTAATGTCTGGTCAATCGCCATCACACTGTACCCTTCAGACTATAAATTAAATCTAGTCGTAGTGCCAACAGATTGTACCATTCAGACTATGAATCTGAACGACCTGACATCTTATAATTATCAAACTCATATCAAAGCATACGGCAATGCACATACAATGGCATTCCAACTGGTTTAGATGCAGGAGACGGTGTTGAAGCTGCTTTCGACTCTGTTTTGAACTTTTCCAGTATTTTTCTCTTCTTTTCTTCAATCATTCTCTCTTGTTCACTCATTTGCTTCATTTTGTCTTTATAACTTGTACTGGTGTAACCCAGACCAGAAAATTGTTGGTTGCTTTGTCCAGCCATTGTGGTATTTTCTTATAGTAAACAAAAGGTAATTTTAATATACAGTGAGCATAGTCCACTTCTGCCAACACGTGTGCAAGGCAAATCAGTGTCTTGTCATTTTAAAACAACAGGTCCTCTTCTTGTTACTAATGATCTGTCCAACGCATCTTCAGTTTGTTTCCTACTTTCATGTATCACCACCAAGTCAAATGTTTACCAAATCATTTTCACTAAACTTGAATTATTCACTAAACAAGTTTCCTAATTTTGATAAAATGCTTTCACATTCACAAAACCGGAAGATGACGCTTCGCACCTCCGAGACGAAAGAGCTAGTTCTTGTAAGATTACTTTTGATTGGTCGTTGGTGGATTTAATATCCAATCGTTGCGAGCGTAACGGCCGGTACACGACCTGAACCAAAAGATGGCTACCTCCGGTGTGGGCACAGTTTTATTTAAAAAGGGACAGGTGTGTTGTTAGAATTCTACTGATTTGAATTGGTTAAAGCTTATGTCACATGCACAAGTAATGCAGCTAAATCAAATCTATGTAGTTGGAAAATGTTGCGGACATTTGATGTAAACTACATGTTCATTTTTAAAGGACACGGATCGTGATTACAAAGATCACTGGAAAACGTACTGGAAACGTCCGACTAGAAAATAATTAAAATCAAGCGTCATTGCAATACCACCTTCTACAACCCCTTGGACGTTTGTATGTCAGAAGAGTATATAACTTGTCTTGTTATTGAAGCTCCTGATTCAGCCTGTCAATCTCATAAACAACACAATTTGTGCACAAATGTTCTCCAATTCTACAATCCTTTGGACGTTTCTATGTCAGAAGAGTATACAATGTGATGAAGTGTTTAATTCGTGTATTGCACTAAAAATCACTTTGTTGCTAAATTATTGACATTTTTCAGGTTGGGCACAATGGCGCAAGGGTAATACTGTAGTCCTGCATTTGGGTAACAGTTAAACATTTCAGTAATAATTTTGTTACTCGTATATAAAGTCCTTTTACCCTGTTACCCAGTTCAGTTCAGTTTTTATTACTTTAAACCGTTTGGTTCATCAGTACAGTGCATATATATACAGTGCAAACAAGTAAAACAATACAAATTATATACAGCCACACTACTCACAGGATATGTAGTGTAGAGAGACATATCACATTACAATTTTCTACATTATATAAATACTTAACTATCTGAACAACATCTACAACTCATATAACATTATTGATCCAATCAAATGCAGGATTACTACTCGTATGCACCATTTAGTCCAAAGGGTTCTGACTCTCTTCCCACTATAAGTATTTAGACGGCTGGTTGGAGCGAGAGTTGGAATTCCACTGTAGTTATAAACTTTAAATTTTACCGACTCGTCTACGGGTCACTGCTTAAGCCGTCTTTTATAATATGCAACATTTTCGATCGCATGCAAATTAGGTAACAATGGAAAGAACAGATATTTTTCTACTACAATGGTCCCTCTACTTATGACCACTCCCATGAACCACCACTCCTATTATATGACCATCATTATCAGGCACTGACGATTTGCAATGCTAAATTACCCCCTCGCAACGACCCCCTCTCCAACCCGACCAGTAACCCCTAAATCATGCCCCAAAGTCGTAAAATACATTGAGTCTTAACTCTAGCGAACGACCCTCAGCCATTATCATAACAGGGTTGCCAACTCTCACAGTGCTGAAACATCCTTATTCATGCTAAACAATATTAACACCACATGAGCTTCAAGTCTCAGGCATTCACTAAGGCTTCTCCCTCCACCTCAAGCGAAGTCATAACTGGTCATTTTAGCTTGGGATCGTTCTTGAATATGTACACAAGTACAATATACGTGTAGGTGTGAAGCAGTTAGCCTGGCAATGGGTTAAGTCAGTAATTGAAAAGTCACACAATTAAAGCAGTCGGTCATGCATCACGTATGTCATCTCTGACCGTCTGATGGCCAAATCAGACCTGTCTGTCGAATTCACGGTTCATTAATCACATTTGTGATAAGATTTAAGGGACATCACTTGAAAAACAACACTAGTTATGACTGACAATGATTTACTTACATGAAAACGACATGAATTTGGAACATATCCTGAAAAAGCACACAAAAGCATTCTTATCGTAATGGCCGCCATTTAAGGTCATAGTCGGAAACCGGTAAAAAAAACAACACAACTATGTGTCATTAAAAAAAAAAAACCTTTTTTATGTAGTCGAATGAAAATATACTAAGAACTGAAAAAAAAAATTAAAAAGAAGATTCCTTAATATTCTGTTTCATAAATGGATGGATAAATAAATAAAAGAAAATAAATAAAATTCATAAATAAAAAATTAAAATTAAACAAAACATGTAATCATAATCTGACATGCACTTTGTGATATTTATTGACCTCACTGGAATCATTCAGATGACAATCTTCCGAAGATAGACCACCCCCATTATAATTATCTGATGCCTGTCTCATAGGTGGTCTCATAAGACCATTGTAACTTTCACCTTTAATCAAGTCACAGGAGGTTGCTTACTAACTGTCATCATCCATTTCTAAAAAAATAACCAGTTTCCTGACATCTGTTTGAAAATGGCTGCATGTCACAAGACCTCCTGTGACTTGATTAAAGGTGTAGCCTAGTAGAAAAATATCTGTGCTTTCCATTGATACCTAATTTACATGTGATCAAAAACGTTGCATATTATAAAACACAACTTAAACAGCGACCTGTGGACGAGTCGGTAAAACTTCCAGTTTATAACTGGATTGGAATTCTGACTCTTGCTCCCACAAGCCATCCAAATTTTTGGTGGGTAAGAGAGTCAGAACCCTTCGGACTAGCACCATTGTGCCAAACTTGTGTTTGTCAGGTATTAAAACTGCAGAGACACAGCCTTATTTATTTAATGAAATTAACATGAATTTCATGTGTTACCATTCAGGAAATTCCTAATTGACCTTTGAAAAATATCTGCCTCTGAAATGAAGGCTGCCATCCAGATCTGTTATAAAATTCACGATATAAAACATTTACATTGTGATTTCAGCAAGTTGATGGTAGTGACAATGAACTTTGGGATGACACAGCCCTCATAAAGGCCTATGACAATGCTGTCAAGTTAATGAAGGTAAGTGATCATTCATAAATCTTGTTTGAAAAATAAACAGTAAACAAATGTCAACAGCTTAAATTTGTATAGTAAGAGTATTTATTCAGTACTAGTTGTTATATGAGTATATTGTCCCATTGATTTCAAAATAGTCTTTACAAAGATCTTACATATAAATAATGATTCTCATCTTTAATTGCACCATGTTCATTTCATTCTTAATGTATGTTTTTCAGTCAAAAATCAAAACTGAAAATGGTGAAGAGGAAGAGGTTGTCCAAGAAACTTTTGAACAGAAGAAGAAAAAGAAAAACAAGAAAAAGAGAAGTAAAAGCAAGAAAAGAAAAGTATGTTGATGTTTTAAATTTGATGTATCTGAACATGCTATTTATAAGTAAAACCTGTGGCATTGACAGTTCTTGGAAAGCAGTTCAATTTGTTAGAAAGTTATATTAAAGGCCCAATATACGCAACTTCAGGGAAATTTTCGTGATTCAGAAAAATTCTGGAAAAAAATCCAGTTGATAACCATGCAAAAATATGCTTAAAGCGAAGTGAACCTGAGCGCTTACTAACAAGAAACTCTTGACAAAAAAATCCAAAGAATTGAAAAAAATTCAGGTGGGGCCCACTTCAACAACAACCTGAAGGTAGAAGACTGTTCGAAATGGACGCATGTTTACAAAAAGCATGTTTCAAATGCTGCTGTAACCGCGTAAGAATTCATCTTGAATATTGCTGATACCAGTAAATCTTAACTAAATCTATAAATATGATAAGTTATTAGGCTTGATTTTCGCTTCAAGTTTTGCCGAAAGTTACATATATTGGGCCTTTAACCCTTATTAATTTGAATGTGAATTTTTTTTCACAGAGATGAAAAAAATTCATGTCAGAACATTATTCTCCCATTCCTTCTGTCTGTTATATTTAATCATGTACCAGGTATACCTGATGGTACCTGTATAATGTACTGTAAAAATTACCTTCCTGAAGGGCTAGGTAGCCTTAATAATCAATTTGTTTTTGCTTGCTACTCCTTAAGACTAGTTTGATAGATTTTCTAGTCCATCATGTAACTATAGTGAGTAGTCCAAAATGTCCTGAGAAGGATACATTGCAATCTGCATCATGAAAAATAAATTAAAAAGTAAATGACTGAAGGAGACTTAAAGTAACTACAGCTCCACCAAAAAATAAGGTGAAGTTTTGGGGGAAATGTGAAAATATCTATTACCATGCATAATATCTTACTTTTAGAAAGTTTCTGAATTTTGAAAGGAATATTCTTATTTTGTAATCTTATTTTTTTCACAAGTGTTACTTATCTACCTTTGTATTTAGTGGAATACTATGGTATATGTGACTTATCTCCCTTTATATTTAATGTAATACTATGGGTTTGTGACTTATCTCCCTTTATATTTAGTGGAATACTATGGTACATGACTTATCTCCCTTTATATTTAAAGTAATACTATGGTTTGTGACTTATCTCCCTTTGTATTTAGTGGAATACTATGGTACATGACTTATCTCCCTTTATATTTAATGTAATACTATGGTTTGTGACTTATCTCCCTTCGTATTTAGTGGAATACTATGGTACATGACTTATCTCCCTTTATATTTAATGTAATACTATGGTTTGTGACTTATCTCCCTTTGTGTTTAGTGGAATACTATGGTATGTGACTTATCTCCGTTTGTATTAAGAGGAATACTATGGTATATGTGACTTAATTATTTCCTTTGTATATTTAAGTTTAGTCTAGGGCTGCATTCACGCTACCGGTTGAACCAGCATAGGAGGCACAGACATAATCCATGATAAACTAACACACTTGGAACATACTTAGGCAGAGCTAAAATTCTACTGTTTCAGATGATAAATAACAATATATTAAGAGTAGCATGTCCTTTTTCTCTGCTTAATCATATAACATACTTTGAAATCTGCATCAGGTTTTACTTTGTTTTACACAGAAAAAACACAAACAAGCAATGGTCAGCAATTTACTGCATTTAGTTTCGGCCAGGATAATCTGCACCTCTCAAACCACACATGCCAGTTTTTCCAGAAGTCAGCCTCTGCCTGGTGTTTTCGTTCAGGTTTCAGCCGGTAGCGTAAATGTACCCCTGGAGACAAATGCTGACCAGTATTTTACCAATACTATGGTATATGTAACTGGTTTTATTTTGTATTTAGTGGAGTCCTTGAGACCAGTGTCAAGCAGTCTTTTACAATACTATGGTATATGTGTTTTATTTTGTATTATTTAGTGGAGTCCTGGAGACCTGTGTCGAGCAGTCTTTTACAATACAATGGTATATGTGACTTGTCTCCCTTTGTATTTAGTGGAGTCCTCGTGACCAGTGTCAAGCAGTCTTTTACAAAACTATGGTATATGGGACTGGTTTTATTTTGTATTATTTAGTGGAGTCCTGGAGACCTGTGTCGAGCAGTCTTTTCGGAGGATGGTTTGATTTACGATGCAGAGATTTTGTCAGTGGATGAAGAG
Source organism: Mimachlamys varia (assembly GCA_947623455.1). Classification (NCBI taxonomy): domain Eukaryota; kingdom Metazoa; phylum Mollusca; class Bivalvia; order Pectinida; family Pectinidae; genus Mimachlamys; species Mimachlamys varia. The sequence continues at coordinate 11,515,314 of OX392535.1, forward strand.
ACTTCCACTTGTTTTGTTCGCTATAGAGGTTATGGCAATGAAGAAGAACACAACCTATCAGACCTTCTGCCTTCCACAGGAAGACAGCGCAAGCAGAAGTTTGCTTCAGATGTGGAGGTATAGTGGATTTGTATATACTCCTTGATTTATTGATGAAATTATATGCAAACTTTTTGAAATTAACTCATCTTGTTTGAGACATATTTCAGTTACTCTGTAAATCACTGTTAACACTTTCACCCCTATATAACTTAATTAACCCCCACCATGCATTGATCTGGATTGGTCCATTATGGTCTACTGTGGAAAAAGGGCTACCTAACAGAGGGTATGGACATGCTGGTTTTGATTATCTATTAAGAATGGCTTGGTTGTTCTATTAACTGTTGTTGATTAAGAGAAGCAGAGATTATATCGTAAAACTGGAAAAATTTGCCCTCATTTCATTTTCGCCTACAATGGGAGAGCAAGTTTAAGACAGGACAAATATTGTTCGTCTCTTCATTCATATTTTTGTTTTGATCGAAATGTCATTTATGTGATTATAGACTGACAGTATGGATTGGAGTGATCGACCCAGTCCAGCACCAAAGTCAAATCGCAGAAGTCAAAAGTCTGGTAATCCCAGCTCAACACCAAACAACACATTCTCATGGCCTGGATCATCCATGTTCCCTCCATTTCAAGGAATGGCACCAGTAAGTTAGGCTTGGTGAACACAGCTTAAGTTCAATGTATAAATTGTTTATCTTTCTAGGTTACATTCTCCACTTTGTTTTGCTTGGTTCAGTAGTATTTATTTGTATGTTAATTCCTACTGTGTGAAGTGTACTTCTCAAATCCCAGATTATAGACCAAGAAGGTACTATATTTTCATGAATTTATTCATATTTTAGTCTTTATCTCAAATCAATAAATATATTATGACCAACACTGCAAAATGTTATATGGTTATACTGTATCTATCCCAATCATCACATTATTTGTCTGGAATAGTGGGATGATAATTAAATAGTTTTGAATGTGTCATAATCTGTTACATATTTCTTTAATGCTTTTATTACAGTATACTTGTGACCATGTGTTCTTAGAAAAAATGATAATTTCTCAACCAAGTCACAGAAACATTTTAACATTTTATATAGTATTGCATAATCAAACCTACGGATATTTCATTATTGACACACGTTTTGTTATTTTTGTTCAGCCACAGTTTCCATTTTCATCTTTGCCAACCTTTCCTGGGTTCCCGCCTGGTGGATTCCATCATCCAGCGGTGAGTCAATGTTACACCGATCAGTTCTTTCACTTGAACTATACTTGGGTAATACACTAACATGGGATTGACAGACACAATGTAAATGTCAACATGATTTTGGATTTTAGAGGTCTGCATCATCTAATGACTGGCAAATTAAACAAAAGCATAAAAAAACTCAAAACAAATACGGCTATCCTAATCCCTAATCCCAATACATTTTCACTGTATAAACTTTAGAGCTTTAAGTAAGTCATAGACAAATAAATAATACTGTATTCAGTGTTCTCACTAAGTTTTGCATTAATTGGTTGACTTCGAAAGAATAGCCGGTTTAATTTTCACATTCGGTAATGTTCGCATATATATAATTCTGAAAAATAGCTGGTTCAGAGTTGGTGAATAACAGGCTACTTTTGCCGGCAACTGGCTTTTAATGAGAACCCTGGCATTAGAGGTTTAGGAAAGTTGAATGAAATAAAACAACAATAAAAGGCCTATTCTAACTTTGTGTTGTTAATATTTTGTTTATGTATGTGCAGGGTTTACCGACGGTTCCCCCACCTCCCCCACCCCTCGGGGATGACCTACTGGAGGGAGACAATGAAGCCCTTTGTAGCATGCTGATGTCCTGGTATATGAGTGGATATCATACAGGATACTACCAGGTAAACATTATCATACAAGATACTACCAGGTAAACTTTATAATACAAGATACTACCAGGTAAACATTATCCTACGGGATACTACCAGGTAAACTTTATAATACAAGATACTACCAGGTAAACATTATCATACAAGATACTACCAGGTAAACATTATAATACAAGATACTACCAGGTAAACTTTATAATACAAGATACTACCAGGTAAACATTATCATACAGGATACTACCAGGTAAACATTATCATACAGGATACTACCAGGTAAACATTATCATACAGGATACTACCAGGTAAACATTATCCTACGGGATACTACCAGGTAAACATTATCATAATATAATATAATACCAGGTAAACATTATCATACATGATACTACCCGGTAAACATAATCATACAGGATACTACCAGGTAAACATTATCATACGGGATACTACCAGGTAAACATTATCATAATATAATATAATACCAGGTAAACATTATCATACATGATACTACCAGGTAAACATAATCATACAGGATACTACCAGGTAAACATTATCATACAGGATACTACCAGTTAAACATTATCATACAGGATACTACCAGGTAAACTTTATCATACGGGATACGACCAGGTAAACATTATCATACAGGATACTACCAGGTAAACATTATCATACGGGATACGACCAGGTAAACATTATCATACAGGATACTACCAGGTAAACATTATCATACAGGATACTACCAGGTAAACATTATCATACAGGATACTACCAGTTAAACATTATCATACAGGATACTACCAGGTAAACTTTATCATACGGGATACGACCAGGTAAACATTATCATACAGGATACTACCAGGTAAACATTATCATACAGGATACTACCAGGTAAACATTATCATACAGGATACTACCAGGTAAACATTATCATACAGGATACTACCAGGTAAACATTATCATACAGGATACTACCAGGTAAACATTATCATACAGGATACTACCAGGTAAACATTGATAATTACCAGGTAAACATTATCATACAGGATGCTACCAGATAAACATTATCATACAGGATACTACCAGGTAAACATTATCATTGAATCTGGGTCTGGTCATGCATTTTCCTCTACCATTACAGTGGTGTTTGTGACCAACCCTTGTTTTGATTATTTGGTGTATGCTTTGCACAAGGGGATACCCAAACCTGGGTTAGATATATAGTTGTCTTTGAGGGCAAAGACTTAGAAAAAGGAGGGAAGAAGAAGCAGAACTGGCTCAATGGGTTTAGTGTCTGCCTAGAGTTTGGAAGGTCTTAAGTTTGAACCATGATTTGGCTGTGCATTTTTCCTGTTACAATATCATACATCAAATAATCTATTTGAATTCTACTTCAGGAGTTAGTGAACAATATAGTTAATTAATGATAATAACATAAACTACCAATCAGAGACTTGATAAATGTAAATGAATCCCAGTGATAGCATGTTGTATTTTTTCATTTTTTTCCTCAGGGTTTGCGCCATGCTCGTCAGACAGGTGTCTCTACAACTTCACAGTCAGAATCTGGGAGATAACATCTACTCATTGGATTATCTGTGGAATGGGTTGTGTAAAGTTAGCCTTCTGTCAGGACAACACCGTCACTACTGCTGATACCAATGGAAGTACAGATCGAGTATCTACTCTCCAGTCTACAATAGCAATACTGTGGGAGCACAGAGAGCTGACACTCTCATACCAAGCTCAGTCATGTCCAGAAGAGCAGTGGGAGCCATCAGTCTTCGCTTCCGCAGGAATAGTAAAATGTACTGAATGTACATATTATGATATGTTTATGAAGCAAACATTTGGTGACTGTGTTACAGGTGCATTTAAGTGTTCGTGAATCTGCAATGAACGTGATAAATGGACATCTTACTTACTAGGCTCGATCAGATGTCCAGGCCTGTGGTGGATCGATTGAGAGGAATTCATATTCTCCTATCCTCAGTTTGTAGTGAAAGAAAAAGTGTGAAATAGATATCAAACATGTTTCAGGACATAGGACGGAGAGTGGTATCTATAGGTTTCTTTTCAACATGTACACCATATGCTCTCTGTATGAAATTATTGAGTAGGTAAACTTTACTAGATAACATTGCTGTTATTGTCTTCATTTAGAAGTTTTCACTGTTATCAAGTTATGAATTCAGGGTGAATAAAATTTGGCCTAACCTGGGTAAGAGTGATTACTGAATCTAGAATTCGAGCATTCATTATATGTCCAAAAATACACCAGAATATTTGATGATGTAATATATAGTACATTCTTCTGAGAATCTATGAGGGTGAGATGTTTATAACACAAAAACTTTGTCAGAGAAGATGGTGATATAGTGCTTTTTGTGAAAAATTATTTTCTAGCTATTTTCAATAGTGTTTCATATGTCACATGTGCCCTTGATGGACACCTGGTGAAATTAAACGATGATCTAACGCTAGACAAAGCAATTAAATTGACTTCGTACATATTTCAATAAAACTTCAGAATTAAAGCAGATAACCTGTATATTTGTAAGTTTAATTGAGTAAACAGTTTAATAAATATCAGAGTGTTACATAATTTCTTTGCAAGAAAAGTCTGTACAGAAACATTCCATCATTTCTTTGTAAAGAAAGTCTTTATAGAAACATTACATTATTTCATTGGGTACTTAATAAGTCAGCAGGTACCTGGGATTGGTGCTATAAATGTTCCTGAAAAAATTAAATTAAGGACCTTGACCTATATTCAAGATCACAGTAGTCGAATATCTAAACAAGAGGCCCAATGGGCTTGAAATGCTCACCTGCTATTAATCTCACACTTTTAATCTTAAAAGTGAACTACAATACAGATACAGGCATAATATTGTTCGAGGTCAAATTCATTAAATCCATATCACACATGTGACTTGTGGGTCAAGGTCATTTCTTTGAACAAAGGATTTTGTATGGTTTGAGCCTATTTTGGCCCCCAAATCATCAAATTTTAAAACTGATTATTAAACTCTCAAATCAATGTCTTTGAAATATGGAAATCATCCCTGATAATACTGAAGCAATAATTATTTGTTGTTTCAACTCTGGTTGTCATGGCAACCATCTCAATACACATAATTAGGGAAATTTGACCATTCAGTCAATTTGGCCAATGTTTAGACAGTTTTCTATTAGAAACTATTGAGCGCATTCTTGAACATGTGCACTTATACCACATCTTTAGAAGAAATATAAAGTTTGTTCAAGAATGCGCTCTATGGTTGCTACTTGAAAAACTATGCAAAATTGATCAACTTTTAAATTTACATACCATGGGTAATTTATGCTCCCCCCCCCCCCCCCCCTTTATCAGAACATGCGAAGTGCCCAATATCCATACCATGGGCCTTTTGGCTACTGAAAAGAGATTGTTTGAACATTTTTGCAACAAATTTGACTCCTGTAACCTTGAAAGTGGTCAGGTCATTCATTTGAGCAAACTTTGGAGCTCTTCATCCAAGCATGCTATAAATGATGTTACCCTGGGCCTTTCAGTTATTGAAAAGAAGTTGCAAGAAAATTTTCAAAGTTTGAACCTTATGAATTTTTAAATGGGCCAAAGTAATTCATTAAGACCTTTTTAGCATGCTACAAACTTAATATCAGTACCCTTGGCCTTTTGGTTATTGAAAAGAAATAGTTTGAATTATTTTTAAAAGATTTGACCCGTGACATTGAAAGTGGGTCAAGGTCTTTCCTTCAAACAATTTGCTAGGATGCTACAGGTCAAAATATCACAATCTTGGGACTTTTTGTTATATAAAAGATGTTGCTTGAAGATTTTAAGACATTTGACCCCTGTAACCTTGAAAGTGGGTCAAGGTCTTATATTTGAACAAACTTTGTAGCCTTTCATTCCAGCCTGCTACAGGTCCAATATCCGTTTCCTGGTACTTTTGGTTATCGAAAAGATGTCTATTTTCAGACATATGACCCCAGTGCCCTTGAAAAAGGGTCAAATTTGTTGATTGTGTGACAACTTTTTAAACCCTTTATCAGAACATGCTACATGCCCAATATCCATACCATGGGCCTTTTGGCTACTGAAAAGAGATTGTTTGAACATTTTTGCAACAAATTGGCTCCTGTAACCTTGAAAGTGGTCAGGTCATTCATTTGAGCTAACTTTGGAGCTCTTCATCCTAGCATGCTATAAATGATGTTACCCTGGGCCTTTCAGTTATTGAAAAGAAGTTGCTAGAAAATTTTGAAATGTTTGATCCCTGTGAACTTGAAAGTGGGTCAAGGTCATTCATTTGAACAAACTTGGTAGCCTTTCATTCCAGCATGCTACAGGCATAATATCAGTTTCCTGATACTTTTGATTACTGCTGCAGCTAACAATGCACATCTTTTACAATTGAAGGAAATATAAATGTGTATTAAATGATATTAAATGGAAAACCATTGGAGATTCTCTATATGACTTTTTTAATCTTGTTTATTTGAAAAAAGACAGAAGAGCTCAAGGTCTTATCTTCAGTAAATGGATTTAATTAGATGAAAAAAGTCCTCCGTGAGAATCTGTATTCCAGGAAATATGACTTGAATAAAAGACAACAAAATTTTTTTTTTTATAGAATAAATAACATTTTATTGGAAAATGTTGATAACAAGAAACATATATAAGGTCCTCTGCTTACAAGCTAGTATAATATTTACTGTAAATTGTGTGTATATAATGTACATAATTTTTAAATAAAAAATACTGTATATTTGTTACTATCTGCTATACAATTTCTGTCAACAGGACTAGCATTTACATATTTTTTTCTTATATATCATAACATTAATATTTTGACATCTGACACATAACCTCACAAATGAGCAAAGTTCATGGTATTAAAATCCTGAGGTCACAACACTTGGTAAACTGCATGAACAAGTGGTTTCATGTGTAACATGATGAAAGTTCTATAGCAATAAAAATATTGAACATCAACATATTAAAAAACTTAACCATTATGATGCATCACCGGAGCACTGGAATTTCTCATTGTTTAGCATGGTCTCATGTTGTATAACAAATAGTATTCAATGAAGGATTGGTTGTCATATTTTGACAGCCATTGATGTGTAACATACATTGGCGTTACTACATAATGAATGGTGCACACAAGCATACCAGATGTTCAATATGCAGGGAAGCCAATGTGTGTTACAGCAATGAATGTCAAAAATATGACAACCAATACTTATCTTTACTTTTTTGTCCTCCAACATGCAGTTGATGCAGACATATACATATAATATTACTCAAAACATGTTTCAAGGTCAGTGTAAATCCAGAGAAAGAACAGCCACCCAATGACAGGGTAGCAGTGCAGTCATGAACAATTATGATGTCATAAGCATGATGATGTCACAATATCCCAATGTACCAGGTATGTTTTTAGGTCATCTGACCCGAAGGGGTCAGGATGACCTATAGTCATCGTGCTTCGTCCGTCGTCGTCCGCCGTCCGCCGTGCGCCGTGCGCCGTCAGTAAACTTTTCATTTCAAAATGCTACTCCTCCTTCATTTCTTAATGGATCACCACCAAATTTGGTGTGAAGCATCATTGGGGGAGGGCGATCAGATTTTATATAAATGAGGCTGATCCGACCCTTGGGGCCATAGGGGCGGGGCCCGAAAAGGGGAACTTTGCTGAATTTTTGCTTTAAATTCCTACTCCTCCTTAATACTTGAATGGATTACATCCAAATTTGATGTGAAGCATCATTGGGGGAGGGCGATCAGATTTTATATAAATGAGGCTGATCCAACCCCTGGGGCCAGAGGGGCGGGGCCCGAAAAGGGGAACTTTGCTGAATTTTTGCTTTAAATTCCTACTCCTCCTTAATACTTGAATGGATTACATCCAAATTTGGTGTGAAGCATCATTTGGGGAGGGCGATCAGATTTTATATATATGAGGCTGATCCGACTCCTGGAGCCAGAGGGGTAGGGCCCGAAAAGGGGAACTTTGCTGAATTTTTGCTTTAAATTCCTACTCCTCCTTAATACTTGAATGGATTGCATCCAAATTTGGTGTGAAACATCATTTGGGGAGGGCAATCAGATTTTATATAAATGAGGCTGATCCGACCCTTGGGGCCATAGGGGCGGGGCCTCCAAAAGGGGACTTTGCTGAATTTTTACTTTAAAATCCTACTCCTCCTTAATGCTTGAATGGATTGCATCCAAATTTGATGTGAAGCATCATTTGGGGAGGGCAATCAGATTTTATATAAATGAGGCTGATCCAACCCCTGGGGCCAGAGGGGCGGGGCCCGAAAAGGGGAACTTTGCTGAATTTTTGCTTTAAATTCCTACTCCTCCTTAATACTTGAATGGATTACATCCAAATTTGATGTGAAGCATCATTTGGGGAGGGCGATCAGATTTTATATATATGAGGCTGATCCGACTCCTGGGGCCAGAGGGGTAGGGCCCGAAAAGGGGAACTTTGCTGAATTTTTGCTTTAAATTCCTACTCCTCCTTAATACTTGAATGGATTGCATCCAAATTTGGTGTGAAACATCATTTGGGGAGGGCAATCAGATTTTATATAAATGAGGCTGATCCGACCCCTGGGGCCATAGGGGCAGGGCCTCAAAAAGGGGACTTTGCTGAATTTTTACTTTAAAATCCTACTCCTCCTTAATGCTTGAATGGATTGCATCCAAATTTGATGTGAAGCATCATTTGGGGAGGGCGATCAGATTTTATATAAATGAGGCTGATCCAACCCTTGGGGCCATAGGGGCGGGGCCTCCAAAAGGGGACTTTGCTGAATTTTTGCTTTAAAATCCTACTCCTCCTTAATACTTGAATGGATTACATCCAAATTTGATGTGAAGCATCATTTGGGGAGGGCGATCAGATTTTTTATATATGAGGCTGATCCGACTCCTGGGGCCAGAGGGGTAGGGCCCCAAAAGGGGAACTTTGCTGAATTTTTGCTTTAAATTCCTACTCCTCCTTAATACTTGAACGGATTGCATCCAAATTTGGTGTGAAACATCATTTGGGGAGGGCAATCAGATTTTATATAAATGAGGCTGATCCGACCCCTGGGGCCATAGGGGCAGGGCATCAAAAAGGGGACTTTGCTGAATTTTTACTTTAAAATCCTACTCCTCCTTAATGCTTGAATGGATTGCATCCAAATTTGATGTGAAGCATCATTTGGGGAGGGCGATCAGATTTTATATAAATGAGGCTGATCCAACCCTTGGGGCCATAGGGGCGGGGTCTCCAAAAGGGGACTTTGCTGAATTTTTGCTTTAAAATCCTACTCCTCCTTAATGCTTGAATGGATTGCATCCAAATTTGATGTGAAGCATCATTTGGGAAGGGCGATCAGATTTTATATAAATGAGGCTGATCCAACCCTTGGGACCAGAGGGGCGGGGCCTCAAAAGGGGAACTTTGCTGAATTTTAAAGATTAGTAAAATACCTGTTAACATACACTGAAGGATAGAAATTTCTGAAAGTGAAAGTAGTTGTGATACAGTCTTGTATTCCACAATGCTGGTATACATTTACTATAGCTAAGACGCTTTTGATTTTGCAATGCCAATCAAATAGGAGATTACCAAATCATTGCAAAGTGTATAACAAGCATGGCCGATATGTTGTTCATTGCTTTGACAACACCATAAATAAATTTCGTAACCGACTCTAGATCTGAACAGATAGTTTATGACAATGATGCTGGTTTGAACACTTTTGAACTAAGGGGTGTGTCCCTGCTATAAGTGTTTGCAATTGTCAGATGACCGTTTAGGCCCATGGGCCTCTTGTTAGGAAATAACATACATTTGGTGCAGTAGTTTCATCTTGTGTCATGTGCAGTGGAAATGTTAATATATGCGTTTTAAAAACTTAATTAATTTTTCAGGTCATTGATTACTTGACTCTCATTCTTGACAGATGGAGTCATACTGAACAGATATAATGTTCAAAATGATTTCACTGTAACTTGGGTGTGAACATGTCCATGCCGCTGTTATAAAGAGTGGATACAACATCCTACTCCAGTAAAAGTTCTGACTTGTACTGTCAGTCCAATAGAAATCTTACACTGGATTAAGTACAACTAAACTCGGAGAAAAATCAAGACAAAAATATTCGATATCAAAGATTATAGCAGCTAGTATGTATGAAAATCAACAATTAAAATACAAAATCATCGGTATCATTTCACATCCACACAATATCCAAAAAAAGCAATCTAGCTGTAACTTTTCAAATATATTTAAAAAAAATTTGCATCCTTTTTTAAGTATTATCAAGAGGTAGAATCACTGCAGAACAATCAAATATATGTAGAGTACTGTAAAATATCTTTGATACATAATGTATAGGCACAGGTATGGCATGTCTGTTTTAAGGCACAAATATAATAAAGGTTGACTGGACAATGTCAACATTTCTAATCAAAAATATTTTGTCTATGATTCAGATACTAAAACTTGCATAATGTACCAAGTAATCCTTTAGGTCAGCAATTGTAGCTGAATTCATCTAACCATCTTTAATATATTAGATTCTCTTGTTTAATTAATATGACATTATCAACTTCAAATCTCCTTACTAGTTTAGAACACAAATATTCACAACTATGGTATTGTTATGAGGTACTTCAGGTAGAGGCAAGGTAATATCATTGGTTGAAATTTGTTTGTAAGTAACGCTGAAAAATATGAGTGCGAGTTAAAGAAAATTACAAAAATGTTTACATTGTATGAACAAACATGTACTAATGTATAATGCCATATATGGTCCTTGTCTTGAACAAAACGGGGAGGGGGGCAATAACTGTGTACAGGACAATATTTATAATATCCACTTCTTTACATATTTCAACTTCCAGATAAAACTTGATGGTTCTTAAAGATTCTTTTCATCAACACTATTTATGATACTTGGTAGCTGTTAATAAGTCGTAAAGGACAAGCAAACCTAACCAAGTCTAAATGACATTTACTTTCATACTGAAATGCTTATTTACTTGCAGTGACTATATGATTCTTATTTAACATTAAAAAGCATATTATGAACAATGCTATAGCATTCTTAGATTACAACATTACATTCAAATCCCCTGGTATTTCTTTTGTTATGAATAATTAATATTATTCACAATCTGAAAATAACGTGTAACTGTAAATTATCATTATATTTAGTCAGGGACACTTCAATTTTCATCAGATATCCATACTTGCCAACTCTTTCTAGTAGGAGGCAGAATTGAAATTTTGCCCTTTTAACTTTATTTTTATCAACCAGTGAGTTTGCTTTGCTTTTTGTTATATTCTATATTGATGTTAAGTGGTTCCTTTGTCTCTGGAGGATATATATTACACACATTTATGTTTTAAATTTTTGTATCCAGAAGCTCCATTACGGATATTTCAAAATGTTGGCAAGTATAAATCTCTGTACCATTTCAGAGAGAGTGACTGACAAACTTCAAATCTAAAATGCAAAAGATATCTGCCTGGTGACCATGTTTTAAATATCATAACATATACTGGTTAATTAACTCCAAATCTGTAGTCTGGGGATCAAACCTTTAAAAAGTCACTTTGAAAAAAGTGAATGCCAAGGGATTCTTAATACATACTTATAAACACCATGAGTATAAACACCAGTCATGGTAGGTTTGGGAGAGGTCAATACATTCAGTCTATCTTCTTGGATTTTCCTCCATAAATGAAAATCAGAAAAACTTTCCAAATACCAGCAGCAATGCCAATCACATTTGGTGCCTAAAAGTAAAATGAACATTATATAATAATGGTTATGTTTCATAACTAGTAAAATAAGAGGCACTTTGGCCTTAATGGTAAGTGGCCAACATCAATATACATTGTATTACAAAGTTCATATCTAAAGCTACAAAGAAGAATTTAGAAATCATCTCGGAACAGAAATCAACCAAATAATGGTGAAATTATTAAGTTTTGTTTGTCTGCCTTTAAAATCACAACTACTGAGTTGTCATATAATGCAGATGTTTGCTTCGAAATCTTTGACCAGATCTAGAACTTACATAGATATAGAAGTCATGGAGCATGAATCCATAGATGAGCCAACAGAGACAACAGGACAGACCACCGAACAGCATAGACCTGGACAGACCATCTACACTCTTCTCCTGTATACACTGGACCTGGGGAAATCATAAATAACATCTTTGAGTCAGATATACTGCTGCGTAATTAGATATTAATTCTCCTTCCTTAAAATATGAGTAAGTGGGACCTAAATTTCATTTAAACATACATGTATGTATTAATTATAATCGTCACTATCATTGGGATATCAACTATTTCTACATCAAATAACAATAAAAGAGAAATACTTTTTTCAAATATGACAGATCAGTAAAAGTAATATAACACCATGGAATGCATGTAGCACTGTAACCAAGGGGAATAACTCTTAATTATAAAACATACACATTGGGCAATTCTAAAAAGCTCATTCAAGAACAGCCAAGATATCAAGGGAACACCATTTGGAAAAGGTTTTAACTCCATCAGTAACTCAGCAATATGGGAGGGAGGAGACACATCCCGGGAGATAGTAAAAGGTACTGTAGATATCCCGTCGAACCTGCCGTGGATACAGGTGTATACACGAGGTCTCCCCACAAAATCCAGGTAATGTACAGTAAAATACAGAGTCCAACATGGAGGTTCTTCCAATAATTCTATGCTTATTAAGTTAACAAAACTCTAATAAAAAAAACAACGAATTATTGGAAGAACCTCCGTGTTGGACTCCTATCCATCAGTAACTGTTAACTTGTAGACTGAACCGGTACCATAACCCCGAAACTGAGCCCTAGCTGTCTTGGCAAACTTGTCCCCCACATCATAAGGTACCGATATTCAAGTGTAAATGTTATCAGTGTCTATAAATTATCTTTTAATTTCTATCTGGCAGTGACTTACCACTTCAAGGAAGGTAGACAACATCAGGCAGACTGTCACAAAGAACATGAAGGCCCCAAGTTGATCCAGTACAACTGACTGGCTGCTTCCTTGGGAGGTTATGTACTTGTAGTAGAGCCCCAAGGGACTGAGCAGTGATACCAGCTGGGCTATAGTAAAACCCTGGAGAAAACATCAGTCATTACCAGTCAGATTAACTGTAAAAACTTATAGTATATAGCACCAGGGGGCTGAGCAGTGATACCAGCTGGGCTACAGTAAAACCCTGGAGAAAACTTCAGTCATTACCAGTCAGGGTAATTATTATTTTCCTGTGTTTCATCGAAAAGCAGGAAAATAATGTCTGTACATTTTCTGGTACTCATATGTTATGATCCTTGTAAACCTGAGTGAAAATGAGGATCTGAATTTAATCAGATTGGGTTGCAACCAACATAATATCAGCAAATTGATAACACTTTTTATTCAATTATAAAGATTTCTTTTTGTCTTAAAAGTGTTTTCTGCAGTGATATGAAAAGAATTTCAACATTATTTGAATAATTTCTCATTATCTAAATGATAAAAGGGTATTTTTGTAAAGTGAAAATATAGGGAGCTATGATACACCCTTAAGAACATTGTGCTTATTACCAAAGTGAATCACGGTGAGGAATACAGAACTCACCTTTGACTGACAGACCGCTAGGTAGATCAGTACATAGATACAATTGAGGGTAAAACCGACGGTGTTTACATAAATCAAAGGTGGCAGATTAGACAAGTAACCATACAGCAAACCTGTCAGACCACTGAAAAAGTAAGACAGTGTTTTATTATATAGTAGCAAACAAGAGTACTGGGGACGGAACATGATACGCCCACATGCAAATTCAATGAGCGTAATTACGGAAGCGGAAAAGGACAATTCTTACATTTGCTGTTTCAAAGTTAAAGGGCCATAACTCTGTAACGAAAACATTAATGCATCTCAAACTCGGCTCGGTCTCATATCTTCATGCATATGACCTTTGTGTAAAGTTTCATCATCCTCCAAATAGTTCTCCGGAAAAGTGTCGGCACAGACCATTCTTACATTTGTTGTAATTTACTAAGTTAAAGGGCCATAACTCTGCAACAACGAATTAAATGAATTTCAAAATTGACTTGGTTTCAGATCGTCATGCATATGACCTTTGTGTAAAGTTTCATCAACATCCTTCAAATAGTGTTCTGGAAAAGTGTCAGACAAACCAAATGTTGACAGATGAACGAACGGACAAAGCCGTACCAATATACCCCCACCCTTAAAGCTTTGGGCTTATAACAATTAACCTGTCAAACCACTGAAAAAGGAAACAAAGGACAGTGTTTCATTATGTTAAAATAACAACTGATTTACGCTAACAATGGAAATTCTGATGAATATATGTGAAGATCAATATTAAATCCATAGTCATGAGGTTCACTATTGGTGTATATGAGTGCCTTAATGCTGGCAGTTATTTGAATGAAATATTGTGTGTATATATATATTACTCCCTGTACAGGTGCATACTGAAGCAACATTTTCTATTTTTCAATGACATATATGTTCAATACAATTAATATTCTTTGTATATTCAAAGCAAATGCATATTGAAATCAAAACTACTGAGGGATGCTTTCTTACAGCAGTAATAACTCCCATACAACATTTAGATTTTTAAGTAATACTATGGATAACAGCTAAAACAGACCCCTCCATTCACACTTCATTTTTATACATGTACTTTCAATTTTAGAACTTTTTTAAGCATAAAAGTATAACAGCTGTGTCTAAAATACTACCTTAATGTACTAGTATTCAATCAATATATATATCAAAGATGTGCTGGTATGTAACAGGTGCTATTTCAAAAAGTTTATCTGTGTATGTCATCTATAACAGTGTTGTACATTTCTAATGCATGTATCAGTCAATTGAATCTGGCACATAAATTAAAACAGTGTTTTAAAAAAAAGACTCAGAGGGCCTGTGTCCGTTACCTGGATATTCAAGCATAATCTTAGCAATTCTTTCTCCTTTGTTATATAACTGCAGCCATTTCCAGATCTTGGTTTTGTCTTTCAAAACACCCTTCCTTTTTAAATCATTAAATTCCAAGGCGTAAATTCCATGGGTTAGGGATGTAGGCCCAAGTATCAATTATTGCAGCATCATAACATAAAGTTACCAGTCAATACTAGCCACTTAAATGACCCTTTTCCTTACAAAGTTAATTAATTATACTTGAGAAATTTTTAAACAATTTGGGTACAAAAATGAAAATATCATATTTGTTCTGATCTATTTTAATACTTGAACCAAAAGCTATTTTGACTTTCAAGAGCAGACAAAATTTGTTTCTGTAATGACAATAATGTTACTTAGGTCAATGTGTTGGTGATGACCAGATTTATCATCCTTTTATCATACTTGGCTTGAACAGTTGAAAATATCATATATAAATTTACAAACATCATTGAAGATAAATTCATGAATATGTTAGCTACACCTGTAGTACCTAATGACCAATACGTACATGCACATTACAGTACCTAGATAGTATATATTACTTACCTAAGTATTCCAAAGGCAAAAAATGTGAAAGGCACATTCTTGGTACTCTTTGTTCTGTACATATGTAGGCATGGTGGTCTGAAAAGCAAACATTAGTGTAAAGTCTAGTACAGATCCCCTATCAATACATGTTGGCAACTAAATGTGATCCATGGAAAAGTACCATATCAGGTAAATCAATTAGGCTTGGGACATGAACATGACATATGGAAATATGATTGTTTTTTTTTGTTCAATTGCAATGTCACAAAGAAAGCACAGCTTTCATCATCTTAAAACATTAAAACCTACAAAGTTTGAAAGAAATTGGTTGGAAACTGTGAGAACCGATATCCTGATAACTCAAATATCTAGATGTGAAATATATAAGGGGCAATAACTCTTCCAGATATACTTGAATTTAACTGACATTCAGGAAAATACAACTTCATGTCAATGTGAATGAATAGATAACATTTGAAACAGATTTGTGGAAAACTGTGGGAGAAGATCCATGAAAAAGATTCAGATTGTGAAATATGTAAGGGGCAATTACTCTTCCAAATAAAGTCAAACCGAATCAATGTCCTTGAAAACATAACTTCAAGTGATGGTGAATAAATGAACAAAGTTCTACATTTGTGACTGGAAACAAAAATTGTTTGAGGAGTTTTCATGCTTAGGAAAATTGAGGAAAATCTTAAGGCATGAAGTCACTTTTGCAACAAAATGAAAAACAATATTTGATGTAACCTAGTAATGGTTACCTTGTCCTTGGCTTTTTGAACACAGACTTGTTTGAAACAGTCTCATGCATGACCTGTTTGACTTCTAACCAAAATCATTTCAGAAAGGAATTTGTTAAAATGATGACAGCTGGGTTAGCCTATATAAACAGGAATTGTGACCTTGACCTTAGTACTCTGAAACACACATTCATTCAAAATATTTCCATACTTTACATATGTGTACAAGTTTCATCTTTATCTATGCAAGGATGAAGTTGCTAGAGTAATAACATAAAATCTCTGTATTGTGTAAAAACAAATTTTGCCTTGGTGCTGGACGCCTCTCTGTACACTGACAAGGTTTTGTATACCATAGTGTGCATTATGTTGAGTTTATTACAGGTTATTTAGGTTACCTAATCTATTGTTCTTATAGTTATAGCAACAAAACACAAGTTAATCAAGGGAAATCCTTAGAATGGAACAAGAGTTTAAACAGGAGAGAGAATATATGGTGTTTTTGCTACCTTGATTTTACAGCAACCTGTGCCTTATTGAATTGGGAAAAATTTAGTAGGATTTTCAGATAGATTGGGAAAATATTCTTGAATTTTGCTTCATTTTGGGAAAATAACACAAATTTTGACTGGATGAAAACAGCCTTATATCAGCTGTAAAAGTTAAAACTGTCCGGCAAACAAAATCACCGATATAATGCATGCATACCCTTCAACCTGAGATTAAACCAGCAATCCCAAACTTCTTTAATAGTTGAATAGATAAATAACTACTGAACTAGAAGGTACATTACATAATCTGTGTACAATTGAAATCTCAGCATGACATTTGAAATACCTGCATAAATGCTTATTATATCTATTAGTTACAGTCAGCAAAGATGTTTGCTAAAACAGGAGGCCAAGTGTGCTGAAAATATTAACATATCTGACTAGAAGCTCCAGTGACCATGACATTTATATAAGGCAAAGGTAATTTATTTGAGGAAAATTTAGAAAACTCTTAAGTGTCTTAAGTACCAACTGGCCAAATATCATCACTCTGGTGCACCCGGCCTCCTGATTTGTTGGAAATTTTGACCCCTGTGACCTTCACTGTAGGTCAATGTCATAATATATATTTTACCCTTGTAGCCATAAATTTAAAGCGTAGGTCAAGGTTATTAATTTTATTTAAAGGAAACTTTATAGCAGACTGTTCCAGGTACCTACTGGCCAAATTATCAATATCTTGGACCTTGAACTGGTTATTCAAAAGAATATATATATTTAAAGGTTTTTTTTCATATGTTGGACCCTATGACCTTGAGATTAGGTCAAGGTAATTTATTTGAGGAAACTAATTTATAGTACTTCCTGAAAGATACGTGCTGGCCAAATTTCAGTACTTTAGTCTTTCTGGCTATTCAGACAGCAGATTGTTAAAGTATAGTTTACCTCATGACCTTGACAGTTTGTCAAGGTCACTTAACTGAGGAAACGGTATAGCACGATGTCCCAGAACTGGCCAAATATCACTACCTTAAATCTTTTGGTTTAAATTTATTGAGAAGAATATTTAAAAAAAAAATTTTACATAAGAGACCCTAAATTTGACCTGAAAATTGGTCAAGGCCATTTGTTTGAGGAGACATTTAATATGATAGTCAGGTACCTACCAGCCAAGTATCAGTAATTTGGCCTACTGGTTATTCAAAAGAACATTTTCAATGATTTTAACCTATTTGACCCCTGTGACCTTGAAAGTGGGTCAAGGTCATTTGTTTGAAAACTCTGTAAAGCACTTTGTTCCAGATACTTACAGTCAGACTAATATCATACCCTCTGTATTTTTGTTAATTGTTGAGAAAAAGTCATAATTCAAATTAAAAAGTTGACGACGGATGCTGCACCACAGGCTCGCTTAGCCGTTATTATAGGGACCTACAGCGTGATAATATTATATATATGTATGAGAGTATAGAAGACTAGTTTCAAATGCATTGGGACTGAGTACATTGAGACAATTAGTGATTGATAAACGTTGGAGTTTTAGGCTTACTCGACAAATTCAATTTACAGATGTTTTACAAAAAAGTTATTTGAATACTCACATTCCACTTGCAAACATAAGGTATGTGACAATCTGAGTAACAACTTCTACGATGGTCAGGAGCTCCATTTTCATACGTGGCGACAGCCCAAGCCTTATCTCATCAATGCAACTGAACTGGTGTGTGAAGCCTTATAGTATCAGATGACAGATAAGGTTGAAGCGGTAATAACTTCTGTTCAAAATAGTTATCGTGTCATTCATTTATAATGCGATTATATCCTGCCATTCAAAACACGTGTTATTAAAACACATTTCAGTTACGGGTGATAACATACAGTTAATTGAAATCAGCTGTTTTTCGTCTGCTCATTTGCGAAATCGGAAATACTTTGCCGCTTATGAACTAAAAAAACATATTTTTTCAACGCCTATTGCGACAGGTGAACTTCCGGTAAGACTTAGCGGTTATAAGAAATCAACACAGCTACGTATAAATCATGTCGCTCGTTGCATATGCTTCGAGCGGCGACGAAAGTGATGAGAGCGACGAAACACCTGTTACGATCTCTGCAGACGTAATAATTAACAAAGAGCCACGTGCAACGCCTGCTGACGAAGAAGAGAGTCACGAACATCAGAAACCTGCTTCTGCAACTGGCGATGCCGGGCAGATTTCGGACTCGGATTCCGAAGGAGAGCAACACACTGAAAATAGCAGTTCCATCAGTCATACACAAGAGCCTGATATCGGTTCATTATTGAAAGGTATTGCTTGTTAGAGCAATTTATCTGCAAAATGTACCTCAGCAGTGATTAATTAATGAATTACAATTTATTGTCACGAGTCTGTTTTACTCTTTTAATGGTTACTGTACTGTAGTGTACATGTATATTGCTAAAAACAATAAGTCCCACAATCTTTAATGCTAAATTGAAGTCCCATGAAGATTCTAAGGATACAACAGAGACGTATAAAGCCAAATATATATGTGTTTTACATAGTCATTATGTATATGTCTCGGGAGTACTGAGCTCAAGGCATAGAGCTCGAGACTAGTCATTATGTATATGTCTCGGGAGTACTGAGCTCAAGGCATAGAGCTCGAGACTACTAGTACTCCTATAACATAAGACGCCGCTGGTCAGCCTTTTTTCTATACAGTAGTATATAATTTTGCCGTCTATTGGATATGATTTTGCTGACTGCGACAGCGCCCGACAAAAGTATCTCGCTGTGTAAAACCGCTAATATTCATGGAGGAGCATAGGGTCTTAATTGCTCTAAGGTTAATTTGAAGTCTGCCTAAGGTGACAGCACCCAAATCGGGTCACTTTTTGCAAAACTGTACTTCTAAATCAATAAATAAAAAGTGTCAAAAGATCAATTAAAACAATGGTGCAGTCTTAGAATAGATAGTCATCACCATTTTATGTCCACATGTCATTAGTTTCTAAGTTTAGAAAGACCATCATTGTTAGAAACTAACTTTTTTAATATATTAGTCCAAAGGACTTGTACAATTTTTAAGGCACTAGTCCTGTGGTATTGTGACTTGTCCTGAGGGCTTCAGCCTCAGTTGAAACACTAAGTGAGGAACAACAAATCGAGAAGCGATGAACCGACGTCAGGCTAGTCCAGAAGGGGGATGGGGTATGGGGGGTCACTCCCAGTAAAAAATTAATATATAAATGCTCTAATATGAGTCTTGATGTATCCTGAGTGCTAATTTTGTACAAATTTCTCTTCTTGAGTATAAGTTATAGATTAGAATACAAAAACAAAATATAAAGCTCAACTAGTCCACAGGACTTATTAAGAGAGCATATTTACTAGTCCTTCAGAATTTTGGACTAACGGACTAGTGTTAGTGTCAAACCCTGACCATAATTAAAATATCATTGAAGCTCAAAACTTTGCGTTTTGTTTATGTTTCTGAAAAAATAGCATGTTTGACAACTTTGCATTCTGTGTAAAACAAATTTGCCTGATATAAATACCTTTCATACAAATTATAAATGACATCATCAAATTTGGATCCTCAAATTCGAAAATTTGGAACAACTGATTGGTGATGTCAGAGCGGTCTATAAATTTCTAACATGAACCCTGAGTGCTAATTTTTTTTATAGAAGTCCTAAACAGGTCAAGTATGAGACTGTTTCGAACAAATCTGTGTTCAAAAAGCCAAGGTCAAGGTCACCATTACTAGGTTACTACAAATATTATTTTTTATTTTGTTGCAAAGTTGAATTCATACCTTAAGATTTTCATCACTTTTCCTTAACATGAGAACTCTTAAAACAGTTTTTTGTTTCCAGGCACAAATATAGAGTGTTTTGTCATTACTCCAATCAATGACTTAATTCTTACATGGAATATAATCAAACTTCATATGTTTACAGTTAGATAAATATGAGATCACTTTAATAACTACATGTACTTTTGATAGAATATTTAGTCGCTAAAAGGATATATATACAGTATATACAGTCATGACCTATAGATAACAAATCTTGTCATCTTTACACCTCTAACAACGTCTCAGTGGTGGAATACAGGTATTTATAACTATCTCTAACTCTGCAATTTCTGAATAAACTAGATATATTTGATTGGATGTATTATGGTATGGCGTTGACTGGCCACAATTTTCAGCCAATCTCTTTCAAACTTTGTAATTTACTATGACAAGAAGTTGTGTTTCTCTGAACATTGGTTTGATTGGATTATATTTGGATTAGTTATTGCCCCTTACATATTTCACATTCTGAATCTTGCCTCGAGATCTTTTCCCACAGTTCACAACTGATCTCTTTCAAACTTTGTTCATTTATTCACCATCACATGAAGTTATGTTTTCCAGGACATTGATTCAGTTTGACTGTATTTGGAAGAGTTATTGCCCCTTACATATTTCTCAATCTAAATCTTTTTCATGGATCTTCTCCCAGTTTCCAACTAATTTGTTTATTCATTTAACAGTGACATAAAGTTTTATTTTCCTGAACAACAGTTCAATTCATTTATATCTGGAAGAGTTATTGCCCCTTACATATTTCATCAAAAACTTAGTCACTGCCAATATCAATCGGTAGATGAGCAGTCTAGACCGCTGGACTAGATAATGTTGACGTGCAGTGTGCAGGAGGTCGAAGGTTTGCGGCACGGCTGGCTCTGAGTAGAAAGTTTCTTTCATCAGAAGGCTTCGGCCCACAGTCTCTCCTCTTTCAAAAGGAGTTTAAAAATTGCAAAGTAACAGTTAATGACATAGATACAAGGAAAATTTATCAGGCCCCGGGGCCAGCATAAAAAATTCAGACGTGACAGCAGTTATCATAAGAAGCCAAAGGCTTAATCCCTGACGGGTTTGCCGAGCGTCTATAAATAACTGCCAAGTAAAAAAAAAAAAAAAAGAAGAATTTCAGCAACTTTATTTCTTGTCAAATTATCCCTTATTGCTATTTGACTAGGGTATTCATTGAGTAACCGTTAGACACGCCATCTTATGTCAAGAATTTAACATTTATGATAGATCTGTTATTACTGTGTACATATATCATGTCCATGTTTTATCAAAAGGTTTGCCGGAGCCAAAGGCATATGATGAAACTGCCACACCAGATAAGAACCAGAAAGTAGAAGATGATTTAGAAGAGGAAGTCAAACCCAAACTGTCCCAGATAAAAGATGCACCAAAACCTCCACCAAAAAGGGCTAAAGTTAGGATTACTATACCAGCTCTTCAGAATGTAAGTAGTAAAGTTGCAATTTTAACCAGTGATTCATAATAAAGGCCCCTTCACATAGTGGCGATTGCCCTGTAGTGATCGCTTTGTCTATGGATGTGAACTCCATAACTTCATAATCTGTGATAATTTTCAAATCATTTACGTGTATTAACAAGGAAATGTTCCTCGTATTGTACAAGTCACTAATTCGTCCTCATCTGGAGTACGCATCATGTATTTGGAACCCTATTCTAACAAAAGATAAAATAATGATAGAAAACGTTCAGAGGAGAGCCACTAAAAGAGTCAACGGATTAAATGACCTAACATATGAACAGCGTCTGAAAAAGTTAGGTTTACCAAGCCTTCAATACCGGCGAAAACGGGCAGACGTTATACAAGTCTTCAAAATAATTAATGACATCGACAAGACTGACAAAGAAAAGCTCTTTAAAATGTCGCCCATTACATTCACAAGAGGACACTCCAAGAAGATATTGAAGCCTGCCTCCAGATTGGAAGTAACAAAAAACCGCTTCAACAACAGAGTTGTAGATACATGGAACAGTTTATCAGAACACGTGGTATCTGCCAAAACTCTCGATTCGTTCAAATCAAGATTGAATCAACACTGGAAGAACGAGATCTCCAAATTTACTCCTACGTTTTACAGTGTTACCTGATCGATGAACTGATCAATACAAGAATACGCCTCCAGAAGCCTTAAGGGCTTATATCGGTGTTATAGTTACATAATTACATAATTACAATAAAGAAATGAATTTGTTACCCACTATTAGATGGTGTGTTACATACTTTTTTCATTTTGTCCTCTAAAGGTCAAGGTCTCAAACTTGAGTTTTTTTTTTAAAGACTCCTTTATTGTAAAACATATATATTTATATACTTTGTTGTCATAGTAGAGGGATGAAACTTTGCATGATTATTTACCATTATTGGTTATTGGATGGTGTGCAGTACACTTTCATTTGGTCAATGTGACATTGACCAAACAGCAAAAGTAAAAAAATGTCTGATTTGTTCAAGCGTTTCGATGCCAAGGAGATGCCAAAGATCCCTCTCTGTTTCTATTTACATGTCATCACATCAAAGGTCAAAGTGAATTTCATTTTCATCACATTTTTTATAACATTATGAAGCAATGATGCTCAAAATCAAGTAAGGTCTCAGCTGACCAAACCTCAAGGTTATCAGATCAACGATCAAGGTCAAATTTTACATCTCTTAACTGCTAAACATTTTATTATGGCATTATAGATAAAGCAAATTTTATATTATCAAACAGGGGTCAACTGACCAAACCTCAGGGTCATCAGATCAAAAGTCAAGGTCAAATTTTAAATATCTTAACTACTAAACATTTTGTTATGACATCGTAAATCAAATTTTTTAGTATCAAACAAGGTGTTATATAGTTAACTGACCAAACATCAAGGTCATCAGAACAAAGATCAAGTCAAGTTTTACATTTAACATTACAGCTACTAAATTAACATGAGTGGACCCTTTCTGACATGTCAGTGATTAAGTTTTGCTTAATCTTTGTATGCAATAAAATTGTAAGTAATATATATAAATGTGACCTGATGTGGCCTTAGCATGTTTAGGACTTCATATATCTACTTGGTATATTTTTGATTTTGTCTATTCTTCTTACACATTTGCTGTTTTCAGACAGTAACTAGACTCGATGATAATTTTGGTACCGCAATAGATTCTTTATATTTTGACTTTATGTTGCAACAGCTGGGTCCAAAGAGATGTTTTCCATCTCGATATCATCTAGTCTTTTGAAGTTTACAATATATGATGCAATATATGACAAAGATGTGAAACAATTACAGTTTATATTGGCAGTATACAAATCACTAATTAAACGCAATGGTTGATACAAGTGTATTGTATCAAAACACATAAAGAGTTTTGAGAAACACATGCATGTCTTTAACTTTCTATAGAATTAATTACCTTTTTTTTTCTATTGCTGTAAAATAGGATCCTGAAGAGGAAGAGCGAGTCGCAAAGAAGCCCAAGCTGTCAGCCTCAAATGTAAGAGTTTCAGAAAGAAGCTTATTTATTAAGAGGATTTCAATCATGGGACTAGAAATTTTGGTACCTAAAAATTACTGAAGACATGAGAGTTGTCTACTATCAGTTATATCATACAATTGTATTTTTATTTCATTTGTTTGTTTAGTCAACAGACAATCAACAAGCAAGGCTAGATGAAGTTAATTTTTGGTTTCTCATGCCAGATTATTGTTAGTACAACATACTGGCATTTTGACTAAAATTTCATGGTTTGGCAGTGCTAGAAATTGTAGAATGATAGCTGTGAGCGTCGAAATGGCAGCACCGGTTGTATGCTCCCCGGGGAGTTGAAAACGATATTGGCTGGTTGCTAAGGCCCAATAACCACACATAATAATTTGTGAACTGCTTTGAAACGACCTTTAAGGTTGCTGGACTAGATCATGTTGATGTGTGGTGTATGGGAGATGGGGGGTTCCTGGCTTGGCCGCCGCCTCTGTAGCTGATCAGTCTAGACCACTGGACTAGATCATGTTGATGTGTAGTGTACAGGAGATTGAGAGTTTTTGGCTTTGATATCTCCGTAGCTTATCAGTCTAGACAGCTGGACTAGATCGTGTTGACGTGTAGTGTACAGGAGATCGAGAGTTTGTGGCTTTGATCATGATATCTCTGTAGCTGATCAGTCTAGACCGCTGGGCTAGATTGTATTGATGTGTAGTGTACAGGAGATGGAGGGTTTGTGGCTTTGATATCTCTGTAGCTCTGTAGACAGCTGGACTAGATCTTGTTGATGTGTAGTGTACAGGAGATGGAGGGTTTGTGGCTTTGATATCTCTGTAGCTCTATAGACAGCTGGACTAGATCTTGTTGATGTGAAGTGTACAGGATGTCAAAGGTTGGTGGTTTTGCCGCCTATGTACTGTAGCTGATTGGTCTAGACCGCTACACTAGATGGTGTTGATGTGAAGTTACGGGAGGTCAAGGGTTCGTTGCTTGGCCGGCTCTGAGTAGAAAGTTTCTCTTTACTGTATCTGTACAGGTAGAATCTGGTCTTACTGCCTTACTGATTTGTATTTGTACAGGTAAAATCTGGTCTCACTGCCTTATTACTTGTATATGTACAGGTAAAATTTGGTCTCACTGCCTAACTTATTTGTATTTGTACAGGTAAAATCTGGTCTCACTGCCTTACTAATTTGTATTTGTACAGGTAAAATCTGGTCTCACTGCCTAACTAATTTGTATTTGTACAGGTAAAATCTGGTCTCACTGCCTTACTAATTTGTATTTGTACAGGTAAAATCTGGTCTCACTGCCTTACTACTTGTATTTGTACAGGTAAAATCTGGTCTCACTGCCTTATGGTACTACTTGTATTTGTACAGGTAAAATCTGGTCTCATTGCCTTACTACTTGTATTTGTACAGGTAAAATTTGGTCTCACTGCCTTATTACTTGTATATGTACAGGTAAAATTTGGTCTCACTGCCTAACTAATTTGTATTTGTACAGGTAAAATCTGGTCTCTCTGCCTTACTAATTTGTATTTGTACAGGTAAAATCTGGTCTCACTGCCTTACTAATTTGTATTTGTACAGGTAAAATCTGGTCTCACTGCCTTACTAATTTGTATTTGTACAGGTAAAATCTGGTCTCACTGCCTTACTACTTGTATTTGTACAGGTGAAATCTGGTCTCACTACCTTACTACTTGTATTTGTACTGGTAAAATTTGGTCTCACTGCCTTACGGTACTACTTGTATTTGTACAGGTAAAATCAGGTCTCACTGCCTTACTACTTGTATTTGTACTGGTAAAATCTGGTCTCACTGCCTTACTTCTTGTATTTGTACAGGTAAAATCTGGTCTCACTGCCTTACTACCAGCTCCTGTCCATGCAGCCACTAAGGAGACAAACAGAATCCTTTTACCTTACTCCCTTAAAAAGCCTCAGGAAAAAAAGAGACCAGAACCATCAAAAACTGACAAAGTGGCATCAGACCCTCAACCCAAGTTCCAAGGTCTATCAAGCTATGGAAGTGACAGTGACAGTGATGAGGCTGATTCAGCGGCTATCAATTTTTTCTCGCTGGGTGGTTCAGAATCTTCGGCTGCAGGACCAGTGTTACCTGAACCTTTTCCTATGCAAAAAACTAGTAAATTGTCTCTGCCTCCCCCAAAGATGTCACAGAAAGACAACAGTGAAACCATTGATCTTAAGAGTGTTAGTGACACTACTGAAAGTGAAGTGACTTCTACAGCAGATGAAGGTTTAGTAAATACAGAACAGTCTGCTACGGCATCGCCGTCAGCGGCCTCATCTATGTCTGGTCAGGACGAACCACTGTCTTTTAAATCTGGTAATTGGAATACTATGTCAGCAGCACCCTATCATTTACCTTATGGTGGATATGGATCCGACTCGGTACCAATGGCAACGGAAATGGCAGGTCCCCAGATGGACTATGTTCAGTATGAGGCTGGCCCACAGGTAAAAGATTCTAATGCTTTATGAAGGGAGCTGATTATATAATTAACTTCCCATTGATTACCACTGATGAATGACAAATTGTTTAGAATAATCTATTTTTTATTTAAGACAAGATGAGCAAGTGTGGTCTAGTTCTGTATACAGGGGTATATTATTCACTGTGACATTACATACTTTTCTACTGGTCTGGGATTGGATCTCGAATAATGTAACTCCTCATACATAATACTGGCAAGTTTATATTGGGTTCCTTATCAAGTTTAAATACAAGAAGTTGATGCTATTTAATGTAACTTGCCTGTTTTAATGTTGAAATGAGAGACTATGTAATCAGGGTTTGTGCTGGGTATTTTATAAAAAGAGTCCTTTCCTAAATAAATGGGGTCGTTCTGCATAGTTTAAATGGGAATCCTAAAAATTAATGAGGTCCTTTTCAGTTTTTATGCTTGAAAAAGATATATGGGGATGGCTTCAAGGCAAACCACGATATCTGTACTATACACACCTGTAGTTGTCTATATTTCTGTACTATGCACACCTGTACACATGTAGATGTCTATATTTCTGTACTATGCACACCTGTAGATGTCTATATTTCTGTACTATACACACCTGTAGATGTCTATATTTCTGTACTATACACACCTGTAGATGTCTATATTTCTGTACTATGCACACCTGTAGATGTCTATATTTATTTATTGATTATGTTTGAGCTTACTATGAATCCTTATAAAAACTTCTTCAATGTAAAAAAAAAATGAAGTCTCCATTGGGAAAATGTTGGAGACTTAAAGCTTGTTGCCCATACAATTGATAATTGATTTTGATTGGCTTTATCTTAATTTGCAGTATTCACAGAACTTCGAGAAAGATGCAGAGGTATGTTTTGAAATAAATTCTCTGTATGTGTTGTAATCAAAGGCTATAAGAATGGTGCATTTCATATAGGCATACAGCTATATATACCGGTATGTACTAAATATTTCTTATAGAGACATAAGAAAACAGTTTTAGATAGTTTATTGCTTTTTAAAGTTTTTAAACTTGTATTTAAACATGTGTGGCTGTAGTTGAATACTTTTGACATACTAAAAGTGCCTAATTATAATGATTAATATCTGATACTACAGACATAGGTGTCAACCTTTGAAACCTCCAATGAAGGAGATCTCCCTCTTTCCACATTTCCAATGAGGGAGAAAGTGCGTGAAATGTGACTGAAACTGCATTTGTCAATTTGTCTTTCCCTTATTATGTATCAAAATAACTTCACAAAGTATTCATTTTATCCAGATACTCCTATTATGGTCATTACACATATCCTGCAGTTACTAGGATCTCATTTGACCACAAGATGTAAATTTTGAGTTATTGTGGGTTTGGACTTGGATGAGAGAGATTTCGAGGGAGATTGGTAAATTTTGATGAAAAGTGAGGGCCCTGACTGAAATCTGGGGGCCCAGTATCATAAAATGTGATCAGTATCTTTCAAAAGCTTTGCTTTCATATAATAAAACCTGTGTTATAAAAATCAAGCATATCCGCTGAATCTGCTGACTGAAAATGTAACTGCACTTGACTCAATTATGTTGATGCCCATAAGGCCTAGTGATCGCGACTAACAAAGTGTGAGTAGAAAGACGGAGAGTGGTTCTCTTGCTTGTTTTTATTTGTGGTTATATTTGTCTGTATTACATTTTGAAGACTATTGTCGCAAAACATAATTATACATCATTTCAAAAACTCAAATAAATAAAACACAGGTGTGGCCTGGTGGGCCACCAATATTTAACAATATAAGGGGCCCGTAACTTATAACTTACATTAGTGTCGAAGCCTGAACAATGACCAGGTCATTGGTTCTCCCACTCATCTTTTAGGCTTTTCTACTCATCATACCAGAAACGATATAACAGTAAATATAGTGTTGATCAGTTGACATTTGGTATACATTGTAGCTCCCAAAGTGACTTCAGCCTAGTTTAAATGTTGCTGTGTTAAGTGGTTTGTGACTTTTCATGAAATGTATCTTTTGTTTCACTTTTTACAGTTTTTAAAAATGCAAGGGAAGAAGCAGAGAGGAAAAGAAGAGATAAAGATTGTAGATGTCAATGCTGATGATTTTATCAGCGCTGTGGATATTCAAAAATCTATGTCTGAGGAAACCAAGGGAGAATATGCAGCCCACAGAAAGAAAGATGGTCCAACATCACAGCAAAAACGCAAACATCAAATCACATACCTAGCTCACCAGGTAATTTATATCAAAACCTCTGCATTTTATAGTTTGGATGATAATATAAGCCAAACCTTATTTGTAATGTATCGACCATCATTATATCATCCTCTCATGAAAGCTATCAGTTCCATCAAGTAATATAAAATTGGTTATAATACCAAGAGACATTGGTGTATTGTCATATTGACATGTTGTAGATGAAAAATGCTTAATGATTGTTCTTTTGCAATCACTGTATCTATTGCAACAGGACATTTTGCAAGTATCTTGGTATGATTCTGTGGTGCAGTAGTAAAAACTCTTCTATCACAAAGGCATTCTTACATGTTATCCAATATTTCATAAAGAAAACTTCAGTATTGATTAGAGACACCTTCAAACTTATGATCAAAGTAGGTCGATATCTTTGGCTGACAGTCATCAATCATTATAGAATGTATGGCTATCATATTAAAACTACACGTATGTATACAAAGTTTGCACATGATATGCACAAAGTTTTCAAAAATAAATCTGGTTCAAACAAGAACTATATATTACAGTTGAAAAGTTATTATTTTCATTGTGTGATGGAATACTTGCCAGCCCCATTTGGTGACCAAAAGATGACTGATGTTACAATTGTTACGAGTAAATTGTTAAATGTATTTAATATTTAAAACATCCTTTTACAGGCCAAGGAGACGGAACTTGAACTAAAGAACCAGTGGTCGATGAACAGAATGACAAAACGACAAACTCAGGCTAAATATGGCTTTTGATTTGTATACCAGTGCTGTGTAACTGACTGATGTGCTGGAGGAAATCAATTTACTACAGATACTCTTGATCTAGTGCCTTCACTTGCATTCAGAGACTTTAATGATGCAAGTGAAGTATAATTATATGCTAGCCTACCAGCTCAACAGGCATGCAGTTAAAGGGAAGTAACTCTTCTGCTCCAAACAGCAGCAGTGAGTTAATAATCAGGTCGTCTTTCTTTTTCACTAGTGATGAAATCAGACAGACCTTTAAATATAAAAGCATGCTTTGAAAGTCTTAGGAAAAGCTTGTGTGATAACTTAACAGAACATGTCAGGTCAAAATTCTGGTTAAAACTTACAATAACTAATGGTTTGGCTTATAGTAGATATTCTAAAAAATCATGCATGAACACAAGTATCTAAAATGTACATTTACTGTACATGATTTATGTATATACATGTTCTAAGATATTTAATCTTTTATGTTTTACTGCTATTCAGAGTCCTAACATAGTTCCATTTTTATTACAATGCTTTGTTGAGCTAATTTATCTTATAATTTTAATCTTCATTATAGTGTTCGGTATTGAAAATACTGTTGAATTCTGTGAATTTAAGAACCAGTTTGCATTTACACCTAATCGATGTCCAAGACATCTCTTCGTGACTTTAAGTTAGTACCGGTATTACCTTGGATAGTTCGGAATCTACAAGTTAAAGAAAAATATTGTATATCAACATTCTCACATTATTTATAGCCCTTGTTGTGGAAGATGACATAACACACACATATGCTGCACCTTTTAAATTTAGTTATATGTACATTTAGCTAATAGGAAATTTAGCTTTGACATGTGTAAAAATATAAGAATAATTTTTCTTGTGAAACAGCTGAAAAATGAAAATAATTTACTTGTCAAACATCAGTTATGTTTGAATTTAGCCATGACTATTATTGTCGTTCTCCATCTTGGATTACACTCTTGATATACTTGTACCTATCAAAGTTTACATGTAGCTAGATTTTCTGCAAAAATATAGATCAATAGACCAATTAGATACCACTTCTGGTAATTAATACAGAGTGAGAAAGGGTTTAGTATTGGAGGAATACTGGAGTACCTTGTGGAAAGTAACAACCTGTGACCAGTTATTGGTGACTGCCTCACAGCATCCTCAATATCCAGTGGTTTCACTCACCTACGCTCTACACCCCTGAAATCTTCATCTATATCTAGGAATTTCACTCGAATATGCTCTCTACACTCTTGGAATATGTCATGGCAAAGCTGAAGGCTCTGTGTGTGCCACCTTGTTGATGAGGCAAGAAGACTTGTTCAACTCTGATATACATCAAAGAATCTTGTGGTCACACAACGGTAAAAATTGACAGGCTTTGGAGTGGGTTGTGCTCCTTTGTTATCTTGTAAACAGCTGTCTTTATGCCCTAAGTTTTGCCATGACTTATTCCAGGGGTGTAGAGAGTGTATGTGAGCGAAACCCCAGGATATCAGAGATGGCCTCACAGTGATCTTCTGGGCAAGAACCAGCGATATGGGTCAGAGAGGCGGGGTCAAAAAGTGAAATTAGGCTACATATTGCTTCAGCAACATTTGCATTCCTAGGTTGACAACTTCCCTTCAAATTAGACGTGACCAAATAGCACAATTTTTCATTTCTTTATGTTGACAAAATATAGGTATATTGGTTTTGATTTATTAAATACATAATAATATTCTTTTGCATGTTTAATATCAATATTGTATTCTGGAAAATCCCATCTGGTTAAACTTTGACCTTTCCTTGAACACAATTTTCACAAGATTGGTGGAAATTGAACAGGGATTTTAATCTCTTTTTTGATATAAATGTTAAGGAATGTCAATTTCTATTAGCAATTTCTAGAATAAAATATCACAGTATTCTGTTGTTTGCTGTAAACACTGCCGATTATGAAATATTGAGTTGTGAAGATATAGCTGCTTATTGTCAGTTGGTCAAGTGTTAATGATTTTAAATATAGTAAGTCTGTTCTGTGTCAACATGTACACCAAATAAATGGTTTACATTGTCACTGCAGCATTAACTGAGGGGTGTTTCATAAGAACATGTGATCTGATTTTCTAGTCTTGCCTAGGATTCCGTTGTTAATAAGAAAACATTACTTGAATTCAGAGCTTTAAATTTCTCTCAGTAGAACCTGGATAGTAAACGTGAGGTACAGATCTGAATCAAGGCTGACCTCGAGTGGCACGTGTAGATTAGGATCCAAAGCTTACTCGATCCAGACTAAAATACTGACAATTGCTAATTTGCGTTATTTCTTCATTCAACAACGTCAAATAACAGCATGTTGTATTTAAGGTATCTTATGTAATTCAGTGACATGTGAAAGAAGGGTATAATATTGTTGATGCATTATAATCTGCTCTCTGAAACTGCTTTTTGAATTCTGCCTATGATTCGTCCAAAGTGTGTTCATACACGTGTCATTATTGTGATTTATTTTTGAATTTAACTTTTTTTGGAATTGTAGTTGTTTGAAATGGGATAGTTATTGTCAGAATAGGAATACAAGAAAACAGGAAAAATGAAAGTCCAACTGAAAACATTTACATTACATTACCTATGTTAACAGGTAGGAATAAGCACAACATCAAAGTCCATTTTATATATCGCAAAGAACAATGAAGCAAGTTAAGTATAGCTCTTAATCAGAAGGGAAATCACTGAAATAAACATCTGTGAGTGAACTCTACTTAGTAATTGTGACTGAAACTGTGGTACCCTTTACATTATGTACCTAAAAATAAAATTATAAGAATCAGGATAAATGCTGTAGAGAATAAATGCATTATTATCTTTTTCATTTTGTTAAGACCTTTCCTGGTATGAATATTTCGGATGGGTCTGGAGGCGACACACATTTACATCTAGAATCGACATATTCATTCAGATCCATATGTTAGTAACTATTTACTTGCATCATGTTTTGTACTATTACTAGAAACCTGCCTATTAAATAGTCCTGACCAAAACATTAATGAGTGTTTTTCTTTTGCTGCACAAAGTTAAAAGTAATGAGTTTAAGTGAGCCATCATCAGAAGGTTGGCTCTTATGCCGGTCATTCTTGGTCAGGTGCTGTACTTAGACAAGGAGAGGTCTGGAAGACAAGAAGAGGTCTCTTTTCCCGTTTTCAAGAAGGTTCAACAGGCTAGGGCATGTAGATGTATATAACACACTGTCTGCCATCATCAGATGGTACGCTGTTCAAATCACCGTTTGTGGTTTGTTTTCCATCCGTCTACCTATCATTCTTTAATACTGTCATTTCATCCGTCCTTATTAACTGTGATTGTAGGTGCTATATCTCAGAAAGTACTGGAAGGATCCTCCTCTAATGTTCACATGAAGCTTCCCCATTTTTGTCCATTTTCCAAGCAATACATCTTGTGTCAACAGCATTGAAATTAAAAAAAGATTGTTACTTAAAATATGATTACCCACCAAGGAAAGCGGGAAAAGCGGGGGATATAAATTCTACGAATTAGCTTGTGTTAGTTGCTGTCTGATGGAGTTATAGGGCTTGTGGTAGATTATCACTCCATGTTTCAGTTTCAGATATATTTTTTTGTTTAGCAATCGGATTGAGCAACAGGTGTAGCCTATATCAACTCTCTCCTCTCAGTTCACTGTCCTTCATGACGAAGTACCAGTTTCTAAAAATTATACATAGCTCACCAGTCCTTCAGACCAGGGGAGTCGATGAACTCACTCTGCAGAGAGATTAGGAGAAATTTTGTGTAGAAGCCTTTTACTTTATTAGAATTGCGAGGTTTAATTAACACAGAATTTTTTAAATTATTAACACAGAAACAAATATACATTGGTGACTTAATTTTAATTAAAGTTAATGTTGAATGTACAATATCGTCAAAGTAAAATGTTTATATACATGTATGATGCTGGGAATATGCTTAACTATGAGTTCATGACTGGTTTATAATGACATTGTACAGTTCTGATTGATCCAGCTTTAAGCCTTTCAACCTCTATGTGCTAATGAGATGATTCTACAGAGATAATGATGTTACAAATGGCACAATTCAAATATTTTTTCTCCCATCATTCACAGATTTTTCTCCTCTTTTACCTGTCCAAGTTTTCTCTGTCACCCCGTAGGGTATGACAGAAAGCAGGAGCTGACAACAATGTAATGACGTCATGACAACAATTTAATGATGTCACAACAACAATACCATTAAGCCAAGTCAACAGTTCAATTAAGTCATGTCAGCATTGTGTTGCACTGAGAAACAAAATGATGGGAGAAATATAATCATCTCCTACCTTGATATAGTGACAGAGAAATCTCCAACCCTCTGGGTGATATTCTTGATTGTCTAACCCTTGGCACAGTCTCGGGTTAGACAACCAAGGACATCACCCCTTGGGTTTGAGATTTCTCTGCCACACTCTCAAGGTAGGGGAAGATTCTATTAATCAACAACAATCCTAACAAAAATTACACTAGACTGCATGAATATAAAGTAGTCTATCAGTATTCTTAATGGTTCAGATTTCACAGTATAGCCACCAAATTTCCTGAAAAAAAATG
Source organism: Mimachlamys varia (assembly GCA_947623455.1). Lineage (NCBI taxonomy): Eukaryota > Metazoa > Mollusca > Bivalvia > Pectinida > Pectinidae > Mimachlamys > Mimachlamys varia. The sequence continues at coordinate 11,549,460 of OX392535.1, forward strand.
TTTGTACCTTCATATTTTTCAGAAACAAAAGAACAAATCAATCAGTTCTAACTGTCAGATGTTGTGCCGCAGGTCAGTGGTTCTCCAGGTGCTCTGGTTTTCCTCCACTGCAAAAACCTGGCCAACTCCTCGAATCAGGAATGTTGTTAACAGGAAGTAATAAACCAAACCACATGTACAAGATCATGAAAGCCTTACAATTGTTAACATATGTTTCTGCTAAGACAATTATTTGTTTCATCATTTATTTGAGTGTTGAAAGCCACTTATCATATAATGATCATTAGAAAGGCGTTTTTTTGCATTGCAATTCGCTGTTGCAAGTTGGTTGATGATATGTTTCTCATACATCAGAGTTAAAAAAAGGGATACCTTACAGTAGACAAGTAATACACTAATTAATTCTCATTGCAAATCTAGAAATTCAGTTTCACATTTGAGTGCTGCAATACCATATTCCGTATAGATCTTGAGACAAACTCCTGACTTAAGATGCAATTTGAGAATTCGCATGACTGTAGATGAATATTATTACGATAGTTTCATATTTAATTATCAGAACACATTAGCTCATGCAACAGTTAAATTAATTGAACCAACAAAACATCAACACTATTTTGATGGGGCGATGGATGAGTAACACCCCAGCCTACTGTAACAGATCAGTGTCAATAACAAGAGGGTTACATACATTCATGCATACAAACACTCATTCATTTGGTAATACTTTAGCGTATGTGTACATATATATCAGATCTTGGGGATGGGGGCATTTTATACCCCTCTTAACACCATTATAATACATTTGGACCACAGGCAAACAGCCAAAAAAATATATATATATTTTCACTCCATCCGGCAAACACACTCCATTCCCCCACCTCTTTATTTTAACTTATATTCCTTTCCCCTCCCCCGCTGCAACATTTTAATTAAACCTGCAAGTACTATTATTAATGAAATGCCCAAATTTCTTGAGACTCAATTGGAGATCAAGTTCGGTCCGGTACAATCTCTCTGCCGTGACTACTCCAACAATATTAGAGATTTAACACGACGAGAAACTATTGACATGCATCACCGACTCGCCAATGCATTCAGGCGGACTCAGACCTCTTCTGTTAGTTGTAACAAATTACAACAAAATAGGATTACATACCTAAAGCTGTGAGCATTATGTTCATATACACACGTTTTAAAAAAGAAACAAAATAGTCCTAATTTGATTTCTACATTGTTGTACACATATTTTCATAGATTACCAGTTAATGTTTAAAGAAAGTATTATGTATTCGCTATAAATGAAATACAAACTACCTTTGAAAAGAATTAATTTAGCAGTATCCATGTGATTCATTAATAACATTCTTTACTGTATATATACAAATTACAACCAACTTGAAGTAAATGCAAGTCAGATGACGGTAATAAGCAGAACAAAAAGTCTACATACAAGTTTTATCAACCTCATCTCCTTTATGATTGAACACAATGGAGCAAATAAAACCAGAATTCCCAAAGTGTCTTTGATAACAACTCCCATATTCCACCTTAAGAAGTGTACCTTCCTTTATAAGCATTAGATCAAAGCCCCACATTCACCAAGCAAACTATGGTACACAGACTAACTGGAAAGGTAATAGATCAACACTGTGGACTCGAGTATGTGAACCAGGACAACACCTTGTCAAGTTAGTGTCTAAATGCATGAGCCCCTCCAGGGTGTCTTTAACTTCTCTAAAAGTAGTCTTTAACTTCCCGAAAAGTATCACCGTTTACTCATACCGAACTACAGTGTATCTGATGTCAAGGTTATAGCCCAATAAAGCACAGAACTGGATCACAGGTAATTTCAAACATTTTGGATTCTCCTGTCATTGTGGATGGCAAGACCAGAAACAACAAGGCCTAAATAATTTAAAATACAATCACATTTTCATTTTTTCAGGAAACAAATGAAGTTGGAAGTCTCTCTTTATACATATAGGCAAGGGCTTTAGCAGCCAGTAGTAGCGATTCCCGTCTACTGACACCAACAAGAGCATTCTGCCAATCAGCATGTCCGATGTGGGGTTGTGACTGTTCTATCACTTGACCAATGGTCACTTTGAGGCCAGACCACCGCTGAGGGTAGTCTGAGGGTGTGGCGTCTTGTGCTTTAAGAATGTACTCCGCAGGAATGGGGGTAGGTTGTGAGAACATCTGGAGCTCTATATGTTGGACTGGATCTTGTAGAAGTAGACAACTAATTTCATACCACCTGTAACAAAAACAAAACGTCACAACACAAAAAATAGGTCACTATACAAAATATATCTCATAATACAAAACATCACTACACAAAATATATCTCACAATACAAAACATCACTACACAAAATATATCTCACAATACAACACAACACTAAATATACCTCAGGTATTAACAACACACACTTTTCTGACTGACCAATCACAGTACCACACTCACTTATCTGACTGACCAATCACAGTACTACACTCACTTACCTGATTGACCAATCACAGTACCACACTCACTTATCTGACTGACCAATCACAGTACTACACTCACTTGTCTGACTGACCAATCAAAGTACCACACTCACTTATCTGACTGACCAATCACAGAACCACACTCACTTATCTGACTGACCAATCACAGTACCACACTCACTTATCTGATTGACCAATCACAGTACCATACTCCATTATCTGACTGACCAATCACAGTACCACACTCACTTACCTGATTGACCAATCAAAGTACCACACTCACTTATCTGGCTGACCAATCACAGAACCACTCACTTATCTGACTGACCAATCACAGAACCACACTCACTTATCTGACTGACCAATCCCAGTACCACACTCACTTATCTGACTGACCAATCACAGTACCACACTCACTTATCTGATTGACCAATAACAGTTCCACACTCACATATCTGACTGACTTATCATCATACAGACCTGTCGGGTAACATCTCCACAATAAAACCCTCCACTGACACCACTGGATGGCTTTCGGGCAGAGATCCTTTGTGACGTAAGTTTTGTATTCGTTCCTCAGCCCCTTTAAGACCAGCAGTAAACCCCACAGGCTGAGCTGCAGTGTTAGCTTGGCTTTCCTAAACATCAAAGAATTTGTGCTATCTTAGAAATTTGCACTTGACATATTCATTGAAGTTAAGATGATGTACATAATATCCCATTTCTTAAATGAAAAACACCATCATTATTGCTCAAATAAAACATATGTAACAGAAGAAAAATGAAATGTAGAGACCAGATGGGTTGGAACTTAGGACCTCCCGAACTCTAGACCAATACCTGATTGCCAATGATCATCTCAGTCCAGTTCCAATATATTCTTCTTCGACCCTATGACAACTATTTACAACCCAAGTTTGAGTATCCCTTCGCAGAGCATTCTCTCAATGCTTTAAATAAAGGTTTGCAAGCTTGCAAATATTGTAATGGGAGAAATTGAATAAGTTGTTACCAGACTTGGTTTCGAACTTGGAACCTTCTGAATATCTAGACAAACACTCTAATGACTGAGAGACCAGGTCATGATGATTGACCTAGTGTAGTTCAGCTACACATAAAATACATTCAACAATTAAGAAGAACATTATAATTGGCTAGCTTATTACAAATATGGTTTACAAATTCATTTAATCATTTAAAGCCATATCTGAAACAGACTGTTGATCTATACCTTTTGTGTCAATTTTGATGAGGGTTCCTGTTTGAATATTTAAAGATCAACATTATAGAAACTGAAAATACTTAAAAAGCAATGAGCCAGCATCTTTACTTCTTATTTCAAATAGCTTATATAAACATGAGGAATGTCTCGTTATTTAATCAAAACATTAATGAAAATTAAAGTGTTATACATCCCAAAATACATGCCACCAAAAACATTACATAAAGTAAGAACATTTGAAACATAAACAAGAGCCCAAATACATGGGCCTGCATCACTCACTTGGTATCAATCTCTTACTTGTGACCCTCAAGTCTTCTAAAATCTATTACTTTAAGAAATTCAAAAGAACGTGTTAAGATTTGAACAAATTTTACCTCTGTGACCTTGAAAGTAATACATCTTCATTAGCACACTTTGTTCGGCTTCTTCCAAAAAAGTTACCAGTCAAACATTATGCTTATAGGCCTTTTGGTTAATCAGAAGAAGTTGTTTAAATGTTTTGACAGGTTTTACCCCTGTAACCTTAATTATAGGTCAAGGTCATTTCTTTTCACAGACTTTATCAAGCTTCATCCAAGAACGTTTCAGCCAAATATCATGCTTCTAGGCCTATTGGTTAATCAGAACAAGTTGTTCAAATGTTTTAACAGATTTGACCCCTTTAACCATGAAAATGGGTCAAGGGCATTTCTTTTCGCAAATTTTGTTCAGCATCACCAAAGGAAGCTACAAGTTTTAATATAAGGTCTCTATGCCGGACGGTATTTCAGAAGAAGTTTTTTGACATATTTGACTCCTGTGACCTTGAACTTAAGTACTATGTTAAAGTGATTTTTCTCCCAAATTTTATTTACGTCCTTCAAAGAAAGCTACCAGCCAAAGGTCATGTTACTAGGGTTTTTGGTATTTCAGAAGAACGTGCTTAAAGGAAAAGCTGACAGATGCAGTACATACGTATGCTGCACCATGAGGTGAACAAAAATATACATGCTCAATATGACATGACTTACAATGAGGATGTCTCACTATATAATATATAGCGTACTGGCTATAAATGCTTTGCAAAAGTTAATTGCCATAAACTAGTTGCAAGCAGAAATTGCAAAAGTTAGTATCTATGAAAGAAACTTGGTTCAAGGGGTTCAAGGTCACATTTTGTGAAATATAATTTTACCATTCCTCTGACTGTTGCACGCCCAAACACTGTCTGGAATGCCTCACGTACTGCTCCTACTTTGGTCTCCTTCGTTGAAGTCACAACTAACAAGACGTCTCCTCCAGACCCTACAAAGTAACAGTAACACAGGTTATCTCTGCTTTCAGTTAACATGTACTATTCCCTTATTTTGCGGGTACATATCATAAATTAAGTATGGATCATGTTATATCTTGTAACCTTAGTTGCTCGACTTCAAACTGAACACTTACTGTAAACCTATTTATTTTTGCGGCATCTTAGTTTCACATTTTCATATGAAAGAACTATTTCGCGGCTATATAATTTCGCAATAAATACGATAATAAATCCCTTATACAGTACAGTACAGTACTAATACATTTGGAATATCCCTGATTGTAACTATTTTGTGGTGATTGATTTTCACGAATTTTAATCAACAGCAAAATACGAAAAAATTAATCGCACACGATTTGACCTCTATGCCTTGAAAGTGGGTCAACATTTGACCCCTGTGACCTTGAATGTGGGTCAAAGTCATTCATTTGAGTATAACTTGGTAGCCCTTCATCTCAGCATGCTACCAGCTAATAATCAGTACCCTAGCTGAGCCTTTTATTTATAGAGAAGAATTTGTTTGAAAGAGTTTCAAGATATTTCACCCCTGTGACCTTGAAAGTAAGTCAAGGCCATTCATTCAAACAAACCTGGTAGCCCTTCATCCAAGCATGCTACAGGCAAACTATTAGTACCTAAAATCTGATCATGTGTAGGACAACAAAATATGATTAATGCCAAATTTCACATAATCATGGAGATATACTAGGGGGAGAGAAAAGTCAATGCCTTGATTCATTGTGTTGTTGTCGTGGATGAATCATCTAGGGGTAGAAACTTTGGAGTATAAAGAGTGCTTACATAGAAATAAGACATACATTGTAGACATGAAGGTGCAATCACAATTCAACCTGACTTCCTCAGTTAAGTGCTTTATAAATTGTTCACTACATATATCAACTCGTGACCAGTTTCGCTGGTTTCGTCTATAGTCCTTAGTTATCAGTCCAACAATTAATGGGACAGTGCTCAACTACAGACTAAGAGGATTCTTCATATGATACATGATTGAGAATGATCCATCTAGCTCTTGTCAAGAAATATAACAAGAAATGTTTAAGGTTAGGTTGACCATGACTTCATCTCAGGTGACCTTTAAAAAAACCCTGATATCTTATAAAATTATACTCCTTTTTATTGATCTTAATTTCCATGCTTAATTAATTTAAGAAGAACATGTTGGTAGTTATTTTAGCACAGTGACTTTGGCAAGAATTCCCATCCCATGGTCATCCATATATTATAGATATTATCAATAGTACATCAAGCCTTTATATTAGATGTTCTTTGGGGATTCTGATTTAAGATAAACATAAACATTTGATACTTTTGTATTATGCATTTTGGACAGTATTTATGGGCCATGTGCTCGAAATTCGTGTCAAGACCCCCTGTATTATACACATATTTTCGAGCTACTTCTGTAGCAGAACAACACATGATTTGAACCTGAGACCTTACATGATTCACGTGTATAGCCGCATGACAAAATATTTTGAGATGGCCCCTGTCTCTGTCGGTGTTCGCGTAGGTGTGTGTTAAACTGTCGACTATATTAGAAATGTCTAGTAGAACTTCATCTTAACATGCTGATCACTAAATATTGTCACCCCAAGCCTATTACATGTTGAGAAGAGGTCATTTAAAGAGAAGAGGCATAGAGGGCCTGTATAGCTCACCTGGATATTTAAGCAGTCATGAGAAAATATTTCCATTAAAAGCAGTCGGAATAGGTCACTTGAGACTTCGTCTCAGGTGACCTTTAAAAATAAAACTGATATCTTTAAAATTATGCTCCTTTTTATTGATCTTAATTTCCATGTTTATTTAATTTAAGAAGAACATGTTGGTAGTTATTTTAGCACAGTGACTTTGGCAAGAATTCCCATCCCATTAATATCCATATATTATAGATATTATCAGTAGTACATAAAACATTTATATTAGACGTTCTTTGGGGATTCTTATTTAAGATAAACATGCACATAATATACATTAATTTTGTATTATGTATTTTGGACAGTATTTATGGGCCATGCGCTCGAAATTCGTGTCATGACCCTGACTGTGTATTATACATATATTTTCTAGCTACTTTTGTAGCAGAACATCACGTGATTTGAACCTGAGACCTTACATGATTCACGTGTATAGCCGCATGACAAAATATTTTGAGATGGCCCCTGTCTCTGTCGGTGTCCGCGTAGGTGTGTGTTAAACTGTCGACTATATTAGAAATGTCTAGTAGAACTTCATCTTAACATGCTGATCACTAAATATTGTCACCCCAAGCCTATTACATGTTGAGAAGAGGTCATTAAAAGACAAGAGGAATAGAGGGCCTGTGTAGCTCACCTGGATATTTAAGCAGTCATGAGAAAATATTTCCATTAAAAGCTTTGACAGTTGGAATAGGTCACTTGAGACTTCGTCTCAGGTGACCTTTAAAAAAAAACCTGATATCTTTAAAACTATGCTCCTTTTTATTGATCTTAATTTCCATGCTTAATTAATTTAAGAAGAACATGTTGGTAGTTATTTTAGCACAGTGACTTTGGCAAGAATTCCCATCCCATGGTCATCCATATATTATAGATATTATCAATAGTACATCAAGCCTTTATATTAGATGTTCTTTGGGGATTCTGATTTAAGATAAACATAAACATTTGATACTTTTGTATTATGCATTTTGGACAGTATTTATGGGCCATGTGCTCGAAATTCGTGTCAAGACCCCCTGTATTATACACATATTTTCGAGCTACTTCTGTATAGCAGAACAACACATGATTTGAACCTGAGACCTTACATGATTCACGTGTATAGCCGCATGACAAAAAATATTTTGAGACCGCCCCTGTCTCTGTAGGTGTCCACGTAGGTGTATGTAAAACTGTCGGCTATATTAAAAATGTCTATTAGAACTTCATCTCAGCATGCTACTATATGTATCCAAACATTATCACTATTGGTTATACATGAAGAAGTTCAGAATGCTGCTGATCCTAGGCTTTGTAATTCAAACCATCTTTTTTTAAAGATTTTCAAAGGTCAAGCTCACTATTACAGTCCAGTCCAGTCCTGATAAACCTCATTATTCAGGGCCTTTTGGTTTGTTACCAGAATTGTTTAAAACATTTTGGAATTTTATCACAGTGATACCGAAAATAAGCAGCTCTCCATCTTAGCATGCTGATGACTAAATATTGTCACCCCAAGCCTATTACATGTTGAGAAGAGGTCATTTAAAGACAAGAGGCATAGAGGGCCTATATATCTCACCTGGATAATTAAGCAGTCATGAGAAAATATTTCCATTGAAAGCTGTGACGGTTAGAATAGGTCACTTGAGACTTCGTCTCAGGTGACCTATAAAAAGAAAACTGATATCTTTAAAATTTTGTTCCTTTTAATTGATCTTTCAATGTTTAATTAATTTAAGAAGAAGAACAAGAGAAGATATTTCCATTAAAAGCTGTGTATCACAAAAGGGTTGGCGATACGATACGTATCACGATACAAGGGTCATGATACGATACTTATCGTGATAAATGAGAAACCAACAAAATGTCTAACAAAGAACATTTTACTGCCAGTTAAACTTCTATACCTATAAGTTACATTTATCAGCTACTTCTGAGTGTTATTTGTGGAAATAAAATGAAATAAATAGGCCAATCAACACCTGAAACAGTTTTCTATTTTGTTTATTTTCCAGTTTTGTTTTCTACTGATAGAAATTGAATTTGACCCTGTGATCAAATTATGTGACCCTGTGATCAAATTTGCATGTGTACAGTCACATTTGTTTGTCTTTTGACTTATTTTTGCCTGTTTAGATGTACTGCAGCAGCCGTTGATGAAGTGCTGGACCGAGATTTAATGTTAACATGTACAATGACGTAGCAAATTTTATTGTAGTGTACAGGTTGTGAATGTGTTGTCTTCGTCATATTCCCGGAATACTTGAGCCTTTTCGCACTTTTATTTCAGATGTTTAATCCGTATCCCATCAACCATTCTTAAACCTGCGATAGTTCATGTAGGGGATGATTTCCTGTTTCTTGGCATGTCAGCTGTAAAAGGGCCCTTGATAATTTCCTAGTTAAGAGAGATGGTGGAAATTCCTATAAAATATTCCAAATTAGTACATCACGTGACTGAATACTGCCTTCCCATTGGCTACACACATGGGTACTATGAAGCGATAGTGCCCGCTCACCCGGGCACTATCAAATTTGGCGCGATGTTCAACGTGAATCTATTATGATGTCACTATTAAGTTACATCATTATTACGTTGTGTTACTGTTCTGCTAGAAAATGGCTGACTCTGGAAACGACCAAAAGCTGGCCATGGTCTGGCAATGAGTTGGACACAAAATAATGTTAGCTAGACTTCCGGTAGATAAAATGGAAAAACTTTTCTAGCCAGACAGAGGAACAATGTGACTTCTCAAAGTTAATATTTCTAATAAATCTTCAACAGCAGCAGTTAAATAGCTTTAAATACAGGCAGCAATAGTTGTAAGAATGGCACCAATTATAGTCTCCACAATATGATGTTTTGAGCCGTTCCAAGAGCAAGGTGGTGTGCTCTGTCGATGGTAATGACAAGACTGCCCAGGACAGTCAGTCTGCCAGCTATATGCCTAAACTAGTGCAATGTATGCACTAACTTAGAACAATTTGTCAGTGTCAGGTGTTGGTCTGTTCTTGTTAGACTGTAGTTAGCTCCTACTTGTACGTAAACATTACCCACGTCAATGCACATGTGACATTTCAAACTGACATTTATTAAAACAATCACTTTGAACAATACTGCACCACCATCATAGTATTACAACCTTGCATGCATGAGTAAGCTACGACTATTTCTAGCTAAACAAAAAGGAACACTTCAGTCATTGATCGAGCTGTTAAATTTTCCTTGTAAGGTCATCGTTCCAGGGCGAGTGTTCAAAATCATAGACCTAACTATAGGTTTGTCTAAACCACATCCACCATGTTAGGTTAAATAAAGAAGCTAAAGCTGATTTGAAAGTCTGTTTGCTTTTCATTCAGCACTTCAACAATTGTACCTTCTTCCTAATCAGTGGGACAGGTCCGAAAAACTTTGTATGTTTACTGATGCTAGTAATCTTGGTTATTGGTATGGGAAGTGGGAGAGCGGTCTTTGCAATCACATCATATTAATGTTAAAGAGTTATTCCTAATTACTGTAGCCTTGGAGCATTGGTGTCCTGAATTGAGCAATAGGTCAGTACTGTTTTTCTCTGACAATCAAGCTGTCATTGCCATTATTAATAAGCAAACATCACCTCGCCCAGTGATGATGGTTTTGGTTTAAGGCGTCTAGTCTTGGCTGCGTTGAAATTCAATTTCCCTTTTAAAGCTAAGCTTCAGGGAAACAGCTCCTTACGAATCCGTACCAGAAGTTCAAACTAGACTCGCCCCCGCGCACACAACAAATGGCGATATATTAATTCGTATTTTGGCGATGCGTTTCTACTGCAAGTAAAAACAGGTAACTGTGAACTAATGCTGTTATTTGTTTCCATGTTGTTGTTTATAGACATTCATCTCTTCATTTTCACAGCATTAGGACCAACTGGTATATAGTTATGACTGAAAAAATACATTTATCCCGCAACGAAAGACATGACGATTCGCAAAACTGCATTGCAATGCAGGTCCAAAATGGAAGTGGATTTCCTTTACAAATTCGTTTGATTTTGCTAAATACATGGCGGTTTTGTCTTGATTGACATAAGAATATTCATAATTACTTCGAGAAATCTCAAAAAATATTTGGTTATGCATTTACATGATTCTGTGTTCTGATCAATTTCAATCGCCACATCTTAGTCATATCGATGCACACCAAACGCAAAAGCTTGTGACATAAAACACCTCTTCATATGATCCAAAATAAGTACTCGGCACAAATCAAAAATATTACCTTGCAACTGATGGGTATTTATTTTACCGATATTTAATAGAATTAAACGTCTATCCAGTATTATAACCAGCTAAACATACTAAGTATCTTGTCGTATGTATACAACAACGGGGTGGAGACGTCACGTTTTCTTGTCGTGTGTATACAACAATGGGGAGGAGACGTCAAGTTTTTTTGTCGTCTGTATACGACAACGGTATGGAAAGAGTTAATATACAGTTAGAGTGCCATCTGTCCATTAGCGTCGAAGCATTAGCACTTTTTATTGCTGGGAGGGTTCCAAGACCCAACACAGTTTTTTATTATTAAAAAGATGCTGACAGTGTTACAGAAACAGGAGAGTAGGCCAGATTTTAGACAGCCAATTACACCTTCTAATTTGCACAAACTGATAAGGGCGTTGGACTAAACATGTGTCCTATAATGAGACCCCCATGATCAGGTCTATGTTTTTGCTGTCTTTTCACAATTTTTCAAGGCTGGCTCAATTAATCCTTCCCGCCTTGAGATCAGCTTTAGCTCATTCAATGGTCACTATAAAACTCTCCCATAACTCTGTCTCTGAGCCCGAGGGAAAATGTCTGTGTTTGTCCCATAAACACACTGTTCCGGTATTTAAAACTACGAGGCACCAATGAGGGTCCCTTATATGTACAAACCAACCAAAAAGCTGTCTCATATAGGTGCTTCTGTAATGTTCTACAACAAGCTCTTTTAGTAGCAGGGCATAGACCAAACCAGTATAGAAGTCACAGCTTCAGAATAGGGGCAGCTAGTACTGCTGCTAGTCAAAGAGACTCTGACAATAGGCAGGAGCCATTCAAATGCACTCAAAAGTTACATACCTATCCCCACTTTCCAGGTGTGAAGTTGCATTGAATGTATGGCATTCCTGCAAAATGTTCCTCTGATTTATTGAGATCATGATTAGGTATATTGATTTTTCTATTTTGATTTTGTGAAAACTGCATTGACTGCATGGCATTCCTGCAGATACATATACACAGATTTATTGCATGTGCGTACATATACAGCATCACACAAATGGGGTTGGATGCATGGCATCCTCCCTATGACTAACTGAAATATTTTCTTTTTCTTTATGTATTTGCTATATTTGTTTACTGCTGACTGCTTAGTCTTCATCATATAATTTTGTTGTAATTCTATTTGTTTGTTTGTGTGCTAAAAAGTTTGAGCTGGTGTACTTCGGTTATTTAAGTTGAAATCCTAACAGATTGTGACACACTCATCCAGTTGGAATCCTTACAGATTGTGACACACCAATCCAGTTGGAATCCTAACAGATTGTAACCCACTCATCCAGTTGGAATCCTAACAGATTGTGACACACTCATCCAGTTGGAATCCTAACAGATTGTGACCCACTCATCCAGTTGGAATCCTAACAGATTGTGACATACTCATCCAGTTGGAATCCTAACAGATTGTGACACACTCATCCAGTTGAAATCCTAACAGATTGTGACACACCCATCCAGTTGGAATCTTAACAGATTGTGACACACTCATCCAGTTGGAATCCAAACAGATTGTGACACACCCATCCAGTTGGAATCCTAACAGATTGTGACACACTCATCCAGCTGGAATCCTTACAGATTGTGACACACTCATCCAGTTGGAATCCTAACAGATTGTGACCCACTCATCCAGTTGGAATCCTAACAGATTGTGACATACTCATCCAGTTGGAATCCTAACAGATTGTGACACACTCATCCAGTTGAAATCCTAACAGATTGTGACACACCCATCCAGTTGAAATCCTAACAGATTGTGACACACCCATCCAGTTGGAATCTTAACAGATTGTGACACACTCATCCAGCTGGAATCCTAATAGAGTGTAACCCACTCATCCAGTTGGAATCCTAACAGATTGTGACACACCCATCCAGTTGGAATCCTTACAGATTGTGACACACTCATCCAGTTGGAATCCTAACAGATTGTGACCCACTCATCCAGTTGGAATCCTAACAGATTGTGACTCACTCATCCAGTTGGAATCCTAACAGATTGTGACACATCCATCCAGTTGGAATCCCAACAGATTGTGACACACCAATCCAGTTGGAATCCTAACAGATTGTGACACACCCATCCAGTTGGAATCCTAACAGATTGTGACACACCCATCCAGTTGGAATCCTAACAGATTGTGACACATCCATCCAGTTGGAATCCTAACAGATTGTGACACACCAATCCAGTTGGAATCCTAACAGATTGTGACACACTCATCCAGTTGGAATCCAAACAGATTGTGACACACCCATCCAGTTGGAATCCTAACAGATTGTAACCCACTCATCCAGTTGGAATCCTAACAGATTGTGACACACCCATCCAGTTGGAATCCTAACAGATTGTGACACATACACATCCAATTATGTGAATCTTCTATATTTCAATTCAAATTGATCTGCAAACAATAAATGGTCCTAGAAGGATGTGTAAAACTATGAGAGAAATTTAAGTGGGGCTTTATTTTGGCGATTTGGCGGGTTCTTATATAGATCGCCAAATTTAACCCATCAAATTTTAACACCGACAATTAAAAAAACGCGAAAATTTCACTTTCAGTTATACACGTAGTTTTCATTCTGACCGTCATTTACCTTTGATTACTCCTGTTGCTCTGTTAACTCCCAAGAATAACGAGTGGTGCATATTTTTGGTATAATACACAACAAATTTAATCAACATGGATAGAATATATGGACATAACATATAAATCTATATTCCCGGTAGGTAATACATATGCTCAACGCCAAATTAAAAGCCTAAATTTATTGAAAATCGCTAAATTTTAACCCACCAAAATTAATCTTTCACTTTTCATGACCAAATCGCCATATTTTATGACCACTCAAGTTTCCAGCTATGTGGTATAGTCAGAAGCTCGGGTGGGGGTTGAATCATTGTGCAATACATATGTATTGTATGTAACATGTATTTGAATGTTATGTCTTTGTAATAAAAACAGCTATTTTCAATCACGTGCGTCTTACTAGTTTTCAAAGACTATGTACTATTGTATAGCTTGAGCTGCTTGACTAACGGGTGCAAACCATACACCATAAATAGATATTTTTATCTCTATGGCTAAATACAGATTTCCAACATAAATGTCAACTGCATGTATATGTGACTGGAACAAACTTGTGAAACATGATAATTCAAACCATAAATGCCAATGGAAACATCATTGAAAAAGAAACACATGTTTGCTATTTTTAGACCAAAGAAATGTACAATGTTCGTGCAATATTTCCCTTGATTGTAAAGGTAAGTAGCGGAATTAAATGTGCAATATATTTGCAGTCTCAATCATTTCTTTGGTTTAAATACAGTTGCAAAAATGATCTATAGATCAATGATTACAATTAGCAAAATTGTGCAAGATGCGTGAGGCAGTCAATGTTTGCTACAAGGGACTATATGCTACAACAAAAGGACAACAGACACAGTGGCCTGCAACCTTTTGATCCTTTGATGAAGGAATATCAGATAGAAAGAAATATCAAAGAATACAGTAACAGAACTTACTGATAACTTCTTTCATTCCAGGATCTAGAGTGGTTATCATACTTTCCACAGAATTCTGCAATTAAATAAAAATAAACCAGAGTTAATACCATACATGTACCTGTCTAATACTATATACATGTACCTGTCTAATACCATACATGTACCTGTCTAATACTATACATGTACCTGTTTAATACTATACATGTACCTGTCTAATACTATATGAGTCATTATCAGAAAAGCTCAAGATTCAAAAGTAAAAAAATCAGAAAAACAACTTTCTTAAAGTGACAACTTTTATGGTTTAAGTAAAAGGGGATACATTGCAGGTTACAAAATCATTGTTTGCCCATCTTAATTTTTACCTGTTCAGTTACTATGGTAACGCTAACGATCACAGGTAAGTTAAAATGTCTGTGGTGTTACCATAATTGAATTTGTTGTTTTTGTTGGGATAAAACATGCCAGTTCTTTGATAATTGATCTATTTAATTGATTAAGTTATAACATAATGATTTTTTATTACATATACCTCATTTAAATACCATTTGATGATATTTATTGGAATATGTCCCGACCCCTGTACTTTTGCACTCAAGGGATGTGCATTATTTCTTTTTAAATAAAGTTAGAACTAAAGATTCATAAAAACAGTAATTAATTTGCAAACATAAAATGCTACAGATAATTACTGGAATGCTAATTGTTTCTTTTCACCTTTATTCAATTTAATATGAGTTGATTTTTGTGATGGTAACACCATGGACATTTGATAAACACCAAAGACAACTGTAACACCACAGACATTTTGTCCATTGTGTTACCATTTTAAATATCAAAATACATGTATTTTAGCCAATTTCACTATTGACACACATTGTCTTTGTTTCCAAGTTGAAGAGAGGGCCATTCTTGATCACCTGAAATGTTGTGCTGGATAATACCAGCATTGTATGTCTGTGGTGTTACCATTGTCATCATCTAGTGCATATTGTAATTGAATTATATTTCATCAATATGCATATAATTATATAGTAATGTGTCCTAAACAAACAATTTAATTCATTAACTAAAATATAAATTGGTTGTTTATGATGGAAATTCATATTATGCATCTTCTCTTGTCACAGAATTGTCTGTGGTGTTACTAGTAATGTCTTTGCCATTGCTCACAGAGAGAATACATGCTTTAATTACTGTCACACTAGTCCTAGTGCTTACTATGTTGTACAAATAACATTATACAATAATTTCTCTGTTTTATGAATCTTATGATATGAATCTTCCCATTATCTTAGATATTATTTATGATTTTTTCTATTCCATTGTCTGTGGAGAGGGATAACATTACTCTCAATCCCAAGTAAAGTGTTTTGCAGAATACTGTTAAACAGAATAGACTCCATACTGGATGACAGGTTGAGACAGGAACAAGCTGGGTTTAGAAAAGGGAAAGGATGCATTGATCAGATATTTGCGCTTAAGAACATCATTGAGCAGTGTATAGAATGGAAGACACCTCTATATATCAACTTTATTGATTTCAAGAAGGCATTCGACAGTTTACACAGAGAGACTCTTTGGACAATTCTTATATCATATGGAGTACCACAAAAGATCGTCACAATGATAAAATGCTTTTATACCAACTTTGAATGTGCTGTGATACTCAACAACAAGGAAACGGACTGGTTTGAAGTACAATCTGGAGTACGACAGGGCTGTATCATCTCACCCATCTTATTCCTGGTTGCCATTGACTGGTTGATGCGGAAGACCACCAGTGACAAGAAAAGAGGCATCACATGGTCCATATTTTCAACCCTAGAGGACCTTGACTTTGCTGATGATATAGCACTCCTTTCATCAAAACAAGATCATATGCAAGAAAAGACAGATCGGCTCAGCTATTTTGCAAGCCAAATTGGACTGGAATTAAATGCAAAAAAGACTCAAGAAATGCGACTCAACACAACATCAAACTTACGACTAGAAGCTGAAGGTACAGAAATCCAACAAGTAGATAAATTTACCTATCTAGGAACTGTCGTTAGTACAGAAGATTCAACCAAAAAAGATATTAAAAGTAGGCTAGCCAAGGCAAGATCTGCATTTCAAAGACTACGACCAATTTGGAAGTCTAGCCAATACAACAGAAAAACAAAGATCAGGCTATATAACAGTAATGTTAAATCTGTCCTTCTGTATGGAAGTGAATGCTGGAGAGTAACAAAAACAGATATGAGATCGCTCTCAAGTTTCCACCACAATTGTCTGAGGCGAATTTGTAAAATCTTTTGGCCAAACCGTATCTCAAATGACCATCTCCTCGAAACGACCAAGTCCATGTGTATCCTCAAAGAAATACAACAGAGGCGCTTCAGATGGCTGGGGCATGTTCTCAGGATGCCTGTATCCAACATAACCAGGACAGCTCTTAGATGGACACCCCAGGGGAAGACCCAAAACCACCTATACATGTACCTGTCTAATAGTATACATGTACCTGTCTAATACTATACATGTACCTGTCTAATACTATACATGTACCTGTCTAATACTATACATGTACCTACATGTACCTGTCTAATACTATACATGTACCTGTCTAATACTATACATGTACCTGTCTAATACTATACATGTACCTGTCTAATACCATACATGTACCTGTCTAATACTATACATGAACCTGTCTAAGACTATATACATGTACCTGTCTAATACTATATACATGTACCTGTCTAATACTATACCTGTACCTGTCTAATACTATACATGTACCTGTCTAATACTATATACATGTACCTGTCTAATACTATACATGTACCTGTCTAATACTATACATGTACCTGTCTAATACTATATACATGTACCTGTCTAATACTATATACATGTACCTGTCTAATACTATATACATGTACCTGTCTAATACTATACATGAACCTGTCTAATACTATAAACATGTACCTGTCTAATACTATATACATGTACCTGTCTAATACTATACATGTACCTGTCTAATACTATATACATGAACCTGTCTAATACTATATACATGTACCTGTCTAATACTATATACATGTACCTGTCTAATACTATACATGTACCTGTCTAATACCATACATGTACCTGTCTAATACTATATACATGTACCTGTCTAATACTATATACATGTACCTGTCTAATACTATACATGTACCTGTCTAATACTATACATGTACCTGTCTAATACTATACATGTACCTGTCTAATACTATACATGTACCTGTTTAATACTATACATGTACCTGTCTAATACTATACATGTACCTGTCTAATACTATACATGTACCTGTTTAATACTATACCTGTACCTGTCTAATACTATACATGTACCTGTCTAATACTATATACATGTACCTGTCTAATACTATACATGTACCTGTCTAATACCATACATGTACCTGTCTAATACTATACATGTACCTGTCTAATACTATACATGTACCTGTCTAATACTATATACATGTACCTGTCTAATACTATACATGTACCTGTCTAATACTATACATGTACCTGTCTAATACTATACATGTACCTGTTTAATACTATACATGTACCTGTCTAATACTATATACATGTACCTGTCTAATACTATATACATGTACCTGTCTAATACAATATACATGTACCTGTCTAATACTATACATGTACCTGTCTAATACTATATACATGTACCTGTCTAATACTACACATGTACCTATTTAATACTATATACATGTACCTGTCTAATACCATACATGTACCTGTCTAATACTATACATGTACCTGTCTAATACTATTTACATGTACCTGTCTAATACAATATACATGTACCCGTCTAATACTATACATGTACTAGTCTAATACTATACATGTACCTGTCTAATACTATATATGTACCTGTCTAATACTATACATGTACCTGTCTAATACTATACATGTACCTGTCTAATACTATATATGTACCTGTCTAACACCATACATGTACCTGTCTAATACCATACATGTACCTGTCTAATACTATACATGTACCTGTCTTATACTATACATGTACCTGTCTAATACTATACATGTACCTGTCTAATACTATACATGTACCTGTCTAATTCTATATACATGTACCTGTCTAATACTATATACATGTACCTGTCTAATACTATATATGTACCTGTCTAATACTATATATGTACCTGTCTAATACTATACATGTACCTGTCTAATACTATAAACATGTACCTGTCTAATTCTATATACATGTACCTGTCTAATACTATATACATGTACCTGTCTAATACTATATATGTACCTGTCTAATACTATACATGTACCTGTCTAATACTATACATGTACCTGTCTAATACCATACATGTACCTGTCTAATACCATACATGTACCTGTCTAATACTATATACATGTACCTGTCTAATACTATATACATGTACCTGTCTAATACTATACATGTACCTGTCTAATACTATACATGTACCTGTCTAATACTATATACATGTACCTGTCTAATACTATATACATGTACCTGTCTAATACTATACATGTACCTGTCTAATACTATACATGTACCTGTCTAATACTATACATGTACCTGTCTAATACTATACATGTACCTGTCTAATACTATACATGTACCTACATGTACCTGTCTAATACTATACATGTACCTGTCTAATACTATACATGTACCTGTCTAATACTATACATGTACCTGTCTAATACCATACATGTACCTGTCTAATACTATACATGAACCTGTCTAAGACTATATACATGTACCTGTCTAATACTATATACATGTACCTGTCTAATACTATACATGTACCTGTCTAATACTATACATGTACCTGTCTAATACTATATACATGTACCTGTCTAATACTATATACATGTACCTGTCTAATACTATATACATGTACCTGTCTAATACTATACATGTACCTGTCTAATACTATATACATGTACCTGTCTAATACTATATATGTACCTGTCTAATACTATACATGTACCTGTCTAATACTATACATGTACCTGTCTAATACTATACATGTACCTGTCTAATACTATACATGTACCTGTCTAATACTATACATGTACCTGTCTAATACTATACATGTACCTGTCTAATACTATACATGTACCTACATGTACCTGTCTAATACTATACATGTACCTGTCTAATACTATACATGTACCTGTCTAATACTATACATGTACCTGTCTAATACCATACATGTACCTGTCTAATACTGTACATGAACCTGTCTAAGACTATATACATGTACCTGTCTAATACTATATACATGTACCTGTCTAATACTATACATGTACCTGTCTAATACTATACATGTACCTGTCTAATACTATATACATGTACCTGTCTAATACTATACATGTACCTGTCTAATACTATATACATGTACCTGTCTAATACTATATACATGTACCTGTCTAATACTATATACATGTACCTGTCTAATACTATATACATGTACCTGTCTAATACTATACATGAACCTGTCTAATACTATACATGTACCTGTCTTATACTATACATGTACCTGTCTAATACTATATACATGTACCTGTCTAATACCATACATGTACCTGCCTATACTATACATGTACCTGTCTAATACTATACATGTACCTGTCTAATACTATATACATGTACCTGTCTAATACTATACATGTACCTGTCTTATACTATACATGTACCTGTCTAATACTATATACATGTACCTGTCTAATACTATACATGTACCTGTCTAATACTATACATGTACCTGTCTTATACTATACATGTACCTGTCTAATACCATACATGTACCTGTCTAATACTATACATGTACCTGTCTAATACTATACATGTACCTGTCTAATACTATATACATGTACCTGTCTAATACTATATACATGTACCTGTCTAATACTATACATGTACCTGTCTTATACTATACATGTACCTGTCTAATACTATACATGTACCTGTCTAATACTATACATGTACCTGTCTAATACTATACATGTACCTGTCTAATAATATATACATGTACCTGTCTTATACTATATACATGTACCTGTCTAATACTATACATGTACCTGTCTAATACTATACATGTACCTGTCTATACTATACATGTACCTGTCTAATACTATACATGTACCTGTCTAATACTTTACATGTACCTGTCTAATACTATATACATATACCTGTTTAATACTATATACATGTACCTATCTAATACTATACATGTACCTATCTAATACTATACATGTACCTGTCTAATACTATACATGTACCTGTCTAATACTATATACATGTACCGGTCTAATACTATATATGTACCTGTCTAATACTATACATGTACCTGTCTTATACTATACATGTACCTGTCTAATACTATACATGTACCTGTCTAATAATATATACATGTACCTGTCTAATACTATATACATGTACCTGTCTAATACTATACATGTACCTGTCTAATACTATATACATGTACCTGTCTAATACTATACATGAACCTTTCTAATACCATACATGTACCTGTCTAATACTATACATGTACCTGTCTAATACTATACATGTACCTGTCTAATACTATACACGTACCTGTTTAATACTATACATGTACCTGTCTAATACTATACACGTACCTGTCTAATACTATACATGTACCTGTCTAATACTATACATGTACCTGTCTGATACTATACATGTACATGTTATTTCTAACATGAAAACATGAGATGTAACAGGAGGCCTCAGAGGGACCTTGGCGCCCATCATTGATGATCCTCATTTATTCATTAAAAGTTAATGAATTGTATCTCTTTTTTTTATCTTTCCTCTTATTAGCTCTTAATTATAACATATCTTATCATTTTTCATATGAAATAGCAATTATATGTACAATCGTAATAATCTTAAGCTGTTAAACAAGAGGGATCTTGATGCCCACCATAGACAATCTTCATTTGTTCTGATAGTATTGGATCTTTTCCCTTCTTTTCTCTTACATATATTTTATTTCAGTTATATGAAATTTTAGTGTTCTACAAGGTACTTGGTAATTTAAAGATGACAGACTTTTTCTGAATAATAAAACAAAAACAAACAAAAATCCAAGACCAAGAGGAACCTACATATGAAATTAAAGAAATTTTCATTTTCAAAATCCAAGATTGCGTCTGTCAGCCTTTTTGTTTTTCTGATCAGTCCCTGTTAATCAAAAGGGCACCACTAATTTAACAAACACTAAGGGAGCCTACATAAGTGACACTTTGTTAGGCTTGGCAATAAAACCAAACCAGCTGGGTGATAAACACAATTCTACCAACACCTTAACAATTGAATTGGTAATCTGTGGTCTTGCATCACTGTTGATTTGGCATAACTCAAGCTATTGCATGGAAACCATACTTTAGATGTCGGTTCTATTTATAGTGACCTTGATCTTTGATCTGAAGACCTGATGTATAATACCCAACAAGGGACTTTCAGTAATGATCGACGCTCTGTACTAAGTTGGAGATCGATAGACCCAAGGGAACTCAAGTTATAACATGGAAACCTTAGTTGAGTTGCCGATTCTATTTCTAGTAACAGGTGACCTTGATCTATGACTTTAAAAACTTGAAGAGCAGTCCCAAGTAAGAACTTTCAGTAAGAATGCACTGTATGAAGTTAGGAGTTTGACAGCCCTAAGGGAACTCAAGCTATTGAAGAAACCTTAGTTCATATTCAGGTTCTATTTATAGTAACAGCGACCTTAATTTTTAACCTATAGACCTCAAAAGCAATCCATAGCAAGGAATTTCAATAACAACACAATGTATGAAGTTTGAGATTTTTAGGCTCAATCAAACTCAAGTTATAGCATAGAAACCTTAGTTCAGATGTCATTACTATTTATAATAACAGTGACCTTGACCTGTGACCTTCAGACCTGAAGAGCAATCTGAAGCACTGTATGACAAACTCAAGTTTTCGCATGTAAACCTTTGTTCAGGGGACGCAACAGAGGACAGACGATAATGATCTCTAGGCCTAGTGTCACCTTTTCAGGCCACAAAAACAAGTTAATTATGGCCTTGATTTGTTTTTACCTTTTTCTGTTTGATAAAGTTTTATCAACATTGATTTAGAAATCATGTCTTAAGAGTGATGATGTCACACTTCATTTTCCAGGTTATGAATGAATTTGTAGGGTGATGACAATATAAAAGCTAGGTAGATCCCTATAGCTAGATACCCTCAGCAACTCATCATGAGGGCATCAAAAAGGATACATTTTTTTTTTACATTTGCATATTTTAAGAATGAATACCTTTGTTTTCTCCATGACTTTAGAGACGATTCGGTTGCCAGAAATCCAGCCAAACAGGCCAGTATTGCCCCCTGGGATGTCGGATGGTGAGTCCGGTATCATTTCCGCCGGAATCTGTGTGCTTACTTCGTATGGCGTAGCCACTGGAGCTGTGGACAGACACATCAACAAAGTGTTTGATTTGAAATAATAACAAGATTTTTAATTTTCATCTAAATATCGACAATAAGTAAAATCAAATAATCACAATTTGTCAATGGAACCGTTACGATATATAAGTACTCCAGACTAAAACAATTAACAGAGAAAGTTTGATTATCATTTGTTCATTAAAAGTTGGATAATTTCCCATTTTAATGAAAGTTGAGAATTTTCTTATGAAATAGCAATAATAGTCTTCAACTGTCAACTCAAAGATGATTACTTATCAGTAGTGTTTGTTTGTCTGGTGGGCTGATGAAAATTTGTGGATTCTCTGTGAAACCAACATCAACTACATACCTTGGTCTTCTCATCACACACACTTTAAGACATTACTTTAAAGTTCCCTGTCTACCTACCTGGAGCCGACACCTCCGATGCTGACACAGGAGACGGACTTGGCAGGTCTATCCTAACAACATAATTATCTCAGTGAACATTTTTGGAGATGAAAAGCAGTGTTAAACAATACTTTTCTGATGATCAGTAAGAATAATGATAAACACATTATATGGTCCCTCAAGTCCATCAGTGACACACACATGTATGTTATGTAGTTTTTTATTTGTAACACTAGCAGTATATACTTGGATATGAAAAGTCATATAACCCTAGATTGTTATCTGTAAATACTACACAGCATAGAGCCATGGCTACAATGTTAACCTATACAATATCTATTCAACTCAATCCTATTTAGAGACATTTTTAAGATTATAATACAAAAAAACCAACAATATCTAAGCAAATTTATCAAACCTTGGTCAAACATTTTATACGTAAGTATACCTTTTACGAAATATCAAATTACAAAAACCTTCATTAATATGGTTTATTAGATACTACATTAATATATATGATTTCTTATTAAATAAGAAATCCCCTTTACTTATATTAAACCCTTTTAGAGATCATTCTTATAAATAAAACGCATAGTACAATTATTGGATATTACCCAAAGACAAAGAAACATGTACATTCAATCATTCTGTCCGTCACCTATGAGTTCTCAAAGTTGTGATTTCTTAGTGTAAGAACTCACAAAGAACATGTGACCACCAAGAATGGTCCAATAAACAACTTAACAATAGATCACAGAGTGCCCACCATTGACGATTTTTCATTCAATGTTAGAAAGATTAACACCCAACCAATTTTCTACTCAACTGTACAAGTGGAGTTTTAGAAAAAGTTTAAAATGTGTTTTTCAAGATGGTGACTGTGGTGGCCATCTTGGATTTTGAAACAACCCAAAAAATAACAACACTTGATCAGGACCATATCAGAATCTTTTCAGGTAAATTTCAGCTCAATCGCATCAGTGTAACTTGAGAAGAAGTTTGAAATGTGTTTTTCAAGATGGCGGATGTGGTGGCCATCTTGGATTTCGGATTAACCCGCAAAGATAACAACACTTTATTGGGACTATTTCAGGTAAGTTTCAGCTCAATCACATCAGTGGAACTGGAGAAGAAGTTTGAAATGTGTTGAAAACGACTTTCCGGAAATAACCAAAATGGTTCAGTCATATTATCTGCAAAACAATGCGAGTAATCGCTTTTATTAACAAGTGTTTCACACTATGATGCCACTAGAAGTCGGTAATGATATAGTTTACTGATTAAATGTAGTCTAGAAGTCGGTAATGATATAGTTTACTGATTAAATGTAGTCTAACTGGTTACAGTTATGTCTATTTACAATTTATTGAACATCTGAATCGAAAACCTTTCACTGGTCGCCAAATTGTGGATCCAACTTGGAACCTTCAAATGAGACGTTCTGGCAAGAACCCAGAGTCATGAAATTCACAATTTTGGTAAAGAACCTTAAGACCCTTCCATCTATGAAGAGTATTTGATTCTACCATATCTGGGAGAAGAGAAGCAGATTTTTGAAATTTTTGTAAATTTTACCCTTTTTTGCCCCGCCCTCCAGCCCCTGGGGGTCAACTAGGGCCAACATGTACATACCATCAAAGTGTCATCCCATGCTGATAATTTTATACAAGTTAGAATGAATTCCAATACAAATCCAACAAATAATAGTCAAAAATGTGATTTCCCTATATAAACTATAGTAAAGTTTACCCCCTCCCCAGGGACAAACGTGAGACCCCAGGGTCATGAAATTCACAATTTTGGTATAGCACCTTAAGACCCTTCCATCTATGAAGAGTATTTGATTCTACCATATCTGAGAGTAGAGAAGAAGATTTTTGAATTTTTTGTCGATTTGACCCTTTTTGGCCCCGCCCACCAGCCCCTGGGGGTCAACTAGGGCCAACATGTACATACCATCAAAGTGTCATCCCATGCTGATAATTTTATACAAGTTAGAATGAATTCCAATACAAATCCAACAAATAATAGTCAAAAATGTGATTTCCCTATATAAACTATAGTAAAGTTTACCCCCTCCCCAGGGACAAACGTGAGACCCCAGGGTCATGAAATTCACAATTTTGGTATAGCACCTTAAGACCCTTCCATCTATGAAGAGTATTTGATTCTACCATATCTGAGAGTAGAGAAGAAGATTTTTGAATTTTTTGTGTCACCTTGAATATAGGTCAAGGTCACTTATTTTTGTAAAATTTATCCGGCATCATCCAAGGAAGCTACCTGCCAAATATCATGCTAAGGCCTTTCGGTATTTTAGAGGAAGTTGTTAAAAGGTTTTAACAGATTTAACCCTTGTGACCTTGAATATGGGTCAAGGTCATTTCTTTTTTCAAACATTGTAAGGCTTTATCCAAGGAATTTTTGTCAAGGTCATTTCTTTAGGCAAACTTTTTTGGGCTTCTTCAAGAGAACATTTCAGACAACTATCATGCTTCTAGGCTCTCTTGTAAATCAGAAGAAGTCGTTTATTGGTTTTAACAGATTTGACCCCTATGACCTTAAATATGGATCCAAGTCATTTCTTTTCACAAACATTGTTGGGCTTTATTTTAGCCAAATATCATTCTTCTAGACCTTTTGGTATTTCAAAATAAGCTCTTTAATGGTTTAAATAGATTTGACCCCTGTGAACTTGAATATAGGTCAAGGTCATTTCTTTTCAGCCAAATATCATGCTTCTAGGCCTTTTGGTATTTCAGAAGAAGTTGTTTGAATTTTTTCGACATATTTGGGCCAGGTGAGCTAAAAATATTAATTTATACTAATGTATGAAGTCTATAACCAAAGCATTAATTGCTTAATTAACCTACATTTACTTACTGTTGTGATGATCCACTTGCAATGGTAGATATTCCTGTCTGAGAATACAAGAATTGAGACTAGAAATGGCAGTTCAACATAAATGCCCCCAAACCCCTATTACATATTGACATGTATTGCATGAGGGACAACAAGGATTTTAAACAGACGTACATTATAAACATAGTACAAAATTAATGGTAGTGTGTGAACTGGTGAAAAAATCATTGATGGTATTCCTAAATTAAACAGTTGTTTTCTTAAGCATATTTTGAGGCAATTATTTTTGTCATGAAAAATGTATAAACAGACAAAGTAATAAACAAAAACAAATAGGTTCTGTACTAAAATGGGGTTTATTGTCTGATGAACATATATCATAGCATAGAGACTGAAATGGGGTTTATTGTCCAATGAATGTATCTTACAGATACTGAAATGGAGTTTATTGTCCAAAGAACATATATTACAGATTATTTACTCATTTACTTATTTACTGATTTGTTACTTTATTTATACAATTTGTTTTATATATACCCCCTGAACATCAGGATTAGTCCAACCAAAGAAGCGGACTAGTGAATAAAAGGTGATGTACATTGCATTTTTAGAGACATATTTTTTTTCTACTGGGATAAATTTTTCACAGAACAAAATAAAAATGAAGTACATCTGTCGTGGTCAGATTTCTACGTAGATCAATGGGTAGGATTTCTACAAGGGTCACCTTATCAATAAACACCTATAGCTACGTTTGTACATGACGGTTGTTGATCATTTTATTTGATCAATACAGGATACAGAGCTTGACAGTTTTACAGAAGTGTGTGTGAGGGTGAGTGGGTGTGTGCCTGTGTGTGAGGGTGAGTGGGTGGGTGAAGGCGAGTGGGTGTGTGCCCGTGTGTGAGGGTGAGTGGGTGTGTGCCCGTGTGTGAGGGTGAGTGGGTGTGTGCCCGTGTGTGAGGGTGAGTGGGTGTGTGCCCGTGTGTGAGGGTGAGTGGGTGGGTGAAGGTGAGTGGGTGTGTGCCCGTGTGTGAGGGTGAGTGGGTGGGTGAAGGCGAGTGGGTGTGTGCCCGTGTGTGAGGGTGAGTGGGTGTGTGCCTGTGTGTGAGGGTGAGTGGGTGGGTGAAGGCGAGTGGGTGTGTGCCCGTGTGTGAGGGTGAGTGGGTGGGTGCACACTTGTAATTGTTTGTAAAGAGGCAATGAAAGGATTTACACTATATTACACACAAGCAAAGAAAGGACATTTGGAAAAGATAGGACATTTTTTTCATTTTCACAACCACTTTTGTGTGTACGTGGGGGGGGGGGGGTAGGATTTGGGAGTGTTGTAATAGTCCTTTTACATTACTGGTACAGGAATCACCAGTTCACCATTTAAAACTCTATTCAATATCAATAAGATATGAGGGGGGTAGGATGGAGGGGGGGGAGGGTTAGGATTGGGGAGTGTTGTAATAGTCCTTTTACATTACTGGTACAGGAATCACCAGTTCACCAGTTAAAACTCTAATCAATATCAATAAGATATGAGGGGGGTAGGATGGAGGGGGGGAGGGTTAGGATTGGGGAGTGTTGTAATAGTTCTTTTACATTACTGGTACAGGTATCACCAGTTAAAACTCTAATCAATATCAATAAGATATGAGGGGGGGGGGGGGGGGGTAGGACAAATAAAACATATTTTATAGTGTTAACCTGAAACGTATATTTACAATAACGATGATTAGAGAAACTGATTTTTTACCGATTGGGTTTGTGTTGAATCATTTGAACCAACATTCATAAATGCTGGCAAAGGTGCAGGGGGACTGACCCCAATATTAGCTCCCCCTGGTGGTGACTGCAATGTGATGTCGGTTTTTGAGACAGCAGAATCTGAAATGTAATACATATAATTAACACACTGGATTCCTGACAAAGAAAAGCAGTTAACATACAAACAATAAAATTTTACAATAACAGAAACCTGAATCCACACAATTAAATACAACTGTTTAAATTACTACACATTCACCTGGAGTCTGTGGATCTTCTTGCATCCTAGCTGCCAGTTCAGCTTCCTCCTTGGTTATGATCTCGGCTGATTCATCTGATGATTCCTCCATCATGATGGCCTCTTACCCCCCAAGTACGGCAACACTACAGCTCCAACTCAAAGTGCCTTACACAGCTGAAACATTCATAACAAAATTGGTTATAGAGCCTCTGGTTTGATACCCAGTGTTTTTGTCAAGCATTCATAGGGTCCGGTTTAAGGACACATTCTCAATTGACAATTGACCCTATATTTTCCAAATTTCAGTCTGTATTTTCCTTAGTAGGGTTATAGATAGTTGATGCTCATAAAATTGTAAGGAAACTGAACACTGATTAAAATATATTTTATTATATAATTAAAAGACTTGAAAAAACAAAAAATAAACTATTATTAAATTATTATTGACAAAAACAGGATATCTTTCAGTTATTCATATATTTCCACCTTGCTATTTTTTCATCAAAACCCAATTTGTGAAATATGTTGATGATATTTTCCCAATATTTGCTCAGGGGCCTTGTCCCAAAATAGCTGGCAAAATTCCTGATACCATAATAATCAACTCTTTGAAAAAGGTTTCTCCTCTACACTCTGCAGGTAGAGAGCTCTAGCTGAGCCCTTGGGTTGTGAGGGTTCCATGAACAGATGATAAACCCTTGGATAGTTAAGGTTCAACAGACAAATGATAACCCCTTGGGTTGTAAGGGTTTGAAAAACAGATGATAACCCTTTGGGTTTTGAGGGTTCAACAAACAGATAATAAACTTTTGGGTTGTTAGGGTTTGACAGACAGTGATAACCCCTTGGGTTGTGAGGGTTCAACTAACATAATAAACCCTTGGGTTGTTAGGGTTCATGATAAACTCTTGGATTGTTGAGGTTCAAAAAAACAGATGATAACTCCTTGGGTTGTTGTGGTTCGACAAATAGATGATAAAACCCTTGGGTTTTGAAGGTTTGATAGACAGAAGATAACCCCTTGGGTTGTGAGGGTTTGACAATAGCATCATAGTTTCCACTTCTTGAGGCAAAGAGAAACATCTTTAGGGCTGTGGTGTCTGAGTGGTTAAGGTGTTCTGACATTCTACCACTAGCCCTCTACCTCTGGGTTGCGAGTTCGAATCCTACATGGGGCACTACAAAACCTGGCACATCTTTAAATGACCCTCGCATGACGGGATGTAAAACAAAATAAACCAAACCAAGAAACATCTTTAGAGTGGTTTTGTGGTCTATATCCTAGCTCAAGTCTGACTTTTGACAAATACATTTCTTTTTTTTTATTTCTTATTCAGATCCTTTCTGTACATAGTCTACATAAAGACATCACAACATACCCTCACATTAACGCATTCATCATCATCATCATCATCATCACTAGGAATTTCATAGACATCATCATCATGATCATATAAAGACTAATGCAAAAGTAATAATCAACGTCATCATACATTAGCTAGGTTTCGTAATCAGTACAATCATCATACATTGACTTATGCTACAGAAACACTGACTTCATCACTCATCATTAACATCATTATCATACACTGACTTCAACATCGTCATATTCATCATCATCATCATCATCATCATCATCATCATCATCACATATCTATCACCATACTTACTACATCAATAATCATCATCATACAGTAACAACATCACTCATTATCATCATACAGTAACAACATCACTCATCATTATTATCATCATTCATCATCATCATCATCATACACTGATGACATCACTCATCATCATGATCCACTGACAATATCACTATGCATCATCATGATACACTGACAACATCACTCATCATCATGATACACTGACAACATCACTCATCATCATGATACACTGACAACATCACTCATCAGACAAATATATTTCTGGTGTGGAAATTTTCTGAACAGAATTTTTATTTTCCATTTTTAGTCTGGATTAGTATGGATTGTTGCTAAAAGTCACCCTGACTTTTTAGCTAGGAAAAAATGGTGTCTGCTTTGGTGGTAAATTCCAAACAATTGAAAACCATGGACTCTACTGACAGAATACAGGCTGAGCTGATGGTCATAAGCTCTAGACATAGAGCAGGTTTGGATCATTTCAGTTAGTGTACATGTGTACCTTAATATTTTCAACCGATATATTTGAAAGGTTTGTGTTGTGTCTGATTGTAATTCAAATGGTCGCCCCGGTCTTCTTGTATTATCAACAAGGAACATGTACCTTAGTCTGAAGGGTTCTGACTCTCTGACCCGCTAAATATTTTGACGATAGGCGGGTGCAAGAGTCAGAATTCCTGCTTAGTAAAAAAGTGGAAACTTTACCGACCCGTGCACGGGTCGCCCGTTTAAGCCGTGCTTTATAACATGAAACATTTTCGATGACATGTAAATTAAGTATCAATGGAAAGAACAGATATTTTCCCACTAACCTACAAATTTAATCACAGGAGGTCATTAACTAAATGTCGCCACCCATTTCTAAAAAACAACCAGTTTCCTGACGTCTGTTTGAAAATGGCCGTCACCTACCATCACGTGATCAAAATAGGTAGGTCATAACGTAATTTTGCAGGATCTCGTGACGCATGGCCATTTTCAAACAGATGTGAGGAAACTGGTTATTTTTTTAGAAATAGGTGGCAACAGTTAGTTTACGACCTCCTGTGACTTGATTAAATGAGTAGGTTAGTAGAAAAATATCTATTCTTTCCATTGCTACCTAATTTACATGTGATTGAAAATGTTATAAAACACAGCTTAAACAGTGACCCGTGCACGGGTCGGTAAAGTTTCCACTTTTTTAGTAAACAGGAATTCTGACTCTCGCACCCGCCTGTCGTCAAAATATTTAGCGGGTCAGAGAGTCAGAACCCTTCGGACTAATGTACCTGTACACAGAACCTTCAGTTTTGCCATGACACACACATGTACAGAATGTGTATACATATACGTATATACGTAGGTAGTCCAAAGGGTTTTGACCCTCTGACCCGCTAAAAATTTTGACGACTGGCGGCTGCGAGAGTCAGAATTCCTCCTTAGTAAAAAAGTGGAAATTTTACAGATCGTGCATGGGTCACTGTTTAAGCTGACAGTGTTTTATAATATGAAACATTTCCGATCACATGTAAATTAGGTAGAAATGGAAAGAACAGATATTTTTCTACTAACCTACACATTTAATCAAGTCACAGGAGGTCGTAAACTAACTGTTGCCACCCATTTCCAAAATATAACCAGTTTCCTGACATCTGTTTGAAAATGGCCGCGCGTCGCGAGATCCCGCGAGAATTACTGTGTTACTCAGCTATTTTTGATCATGTGACGTGAGGCGGCGGCCATTTTCAAATAGATGTCAGGAAACTGGTTATTTTTTAGAAATGGGTGACGACAGTTGGTTTACGACCTCCTGTGACTTGATTAAATGTGTAGGTTAGTGGAAAAATATCTGTTCTTTCCATTGATACATCATAAATTTACATGTGATCGAAAATGTTTCATATTAAAAAACACGGCTTAAAAGGCGACCCGTGCACAGGTCGGTAAAATTTCCACTTTTTTACTAAGGTGGAATTCTGATTCTCGCACCCGTCCGTCGTCAAAATATTTAGCGGGTCAGAGAGTCAGAACCCTTCGGACTAATATGTAGGCAGTAGATCTAGAGAGCGTATATACGTATAGTACATGTAGGTGATCCTAATTAGTGACGGGTCAGAGAGGCCTATGGCTAATCAATAAAGAAGACCCTAGGACAGCAGCTGTAACCATTGGATATCGAGGATGTTCATGTACGGGCTGTACGGGCCCTAGCTACATAAATAAAGTAAACTCATGAACTCAAGTTACAACTATATACACTGTAAGTTGATATGGCAGTTCGTATATATACCTTGTCAGTATATACAAAGTCATGATTATGCAGAGAAGTAGGACTACTAACATCACTTAACTGCTACAACGTTAGACACTGTCTCATTTTATCGTTCGAACTTAGGATCTGTACTGTACAGTAAGCTTACTGTACGTGTTCTGTTTTCGGAGACTGCAGACGCAGGAATCCCCGGTCCGATTTTGTAACAAATCACATAATGTATAAAACATTGAGTGCATATTGGTAAAATGCTATTTTTGCTATTACCTGCGAATTCCAAGCAAATGCCCTTCTACAGTTAAATCGATTCAGTTTTAAAACTTTGTATAACGACACTGACAGTGTTTACTTGAACTGCTGGAAAGATGGCCCCTTCTCTTCTCACTCTGACGTCATAGCCACGTTGCGAGATCTTAATTAGAACATCCGGTGTTTCCCCGTTCTAAAAATAGATATGATAAAACTGTCCCAAAATGCAATGCAGACAGGGTCTTTTTTTTGCATACACTTTGTTCTAGCATAACTAATAGGCGTATGCTGCTTCAAAAAGATAAAAGTGTTCTTTTTCAAACAAAATCAGAAATGCAATGTTTGTTGTAAAAAGAGGTATTTGTGATGCCGTCTGAACCACAGGGGCTAGTCGACCCGGACCTACACACAGATTTATAGTAGTCAGTAATGGGAGGGGATTTATTCGAAAAAGGTAAAAATATTATCTAACAATCATTTCATAGTGACATAGGTCCGTGCCTAGCCCCTGTGGTCCGTAAGAAAAAGTGCCTAATGAGCTACATTGTAAGTATGTTATGCAATTTAATAAAAAGAGAAAAAAAGTTATTAAGAAAGGTAATATTATGGGATGCTACTTGACAAAAAAATGATTTTGGTCAGTGTAGAATATCGTACGAGTACACACATGTTTTTATGAGACAGTTTGAGCTACAAACTATGTATACTGTAAGGAAACAATCGGTGTTAGGCAATGAGATGCTGAAAGGGTGTTTTTCAAGTAAAAAATACTGTTGGATAAGTACTGAAACTTCCACACGCTTTCAATTATATTTTACATTAGTTTTTGAGTCTGCCTTCACCAAATCATTAACAAACCTTTTAGTACATGTTTTGGTTGACATCAGCATGTGAACGTAGGCGTGTTATTCACACGAATAAATGTGTTATAGTTTGTTGTAGCGGTGTTAAATCTGGAATCGGAGAACGAAGCATATATGGACTCGAAAATTCAAACAATTACAAAATAATTCGCAATGATATTATGTAGATAGATCCATGTAGCTTATAATGCCCTGTCCCCATATGAACGCCCAAGAGAAGAGTTCAAATGAAATTTCACAGTATTTACACGATTATTTGTGAAAAAAAAAACTGATATTGCATGTTAACGGAGGGGACACTCACCGTTTTGTATTTTGACTAGGGAGAGGACACATGGATCGTGGTGTGGAGGAGATATATGTTAGTATGGAGGGGACAACATCGAGTATTCCAAAAGAAATATTAGACGTACATCTAGATACTAGTGTATACAATCGGCCTCATGTTTTGTGACGTTACTTTTTTTTATTTTGCCACATATCTGAACAAAAATGGACAACCTAGATTCCCGTAGATTTCAGAGTTACTTCCTACTGCGACTGTAGAACGAATGATGCCCAAAATCTTATAGACCACTGTATTTCAAATCATCGGACGCACATTTTGAAAATACGTACTTTATCTCAAGAGACGAACGGGAAGAAAGGTTTACTTACGTAAGATTATGTACCAGAAAATGTGCTTGGCAATGGACAAACTTTCGTTGTTGTCCATTCTTTAGAGCTGCTTATTGAGACCGAAACTGATACCTTGCAAAGTGTGGAAGACTTAGTATTAAAATTGTCACTGGATGCTGAGCAAAGACCATTCTCGAAAAAGTTAAATGTTCGAATCCATCTACCGTTAAGTTTATCGGTAATAAAGACAATGATGTAATGGGTACACAGGGTTTCTTGTATTCCGTTCCAAATGTTTTGGACGAAATGAAAGCAGCTGGACATTTTCAAACATGGTCAACATTAACTTTGTTGTGCCGCATAGCAGCGTGATTTAATCGAAATTGGCTCCGTTACCCTCGTCAGACGTTTCCCCGGGGATTCTACACTCGTTGATTCCATAGCTTGCAGAACGGTATACTGCATTAAAAAAAATCTAAAATATATATCTTTTTACATGTCTACTGTAATTAAACTATATGAACCTATGAAACTGGTTCAGTTTTGCATAAACGAAAGAATGATGTCGCAATAAGAACTCCATAGCCTTCAGTGCCATTCTATGTGCTAGGTTCAATCCGGGATACATCAAGCGCTTATAACACAAAATGTAAATACGAGACATGCAAATGGCACATCGGGAGTAGTCAACCATTACACATGTGAAGTTTCATAAGTGTCGGTATCAGACTTTCCGAGAATACGGCTGGACACCCTT
Organism: Mimachlamys varia; assembly: GCA_947623455.1. NCBI lineage: Eukaryota > Metazoa > Mollusca > Bivalvia > Pectinida > Pectinidae > Mimachlamys > Mimachlamys varia. The sequence goes on from OX392535.1 coordinate 11,584,170, forward strand.
GGCTGAAGAAAAAAACAGGAGAAACGGAGTAAAAACAATAAGTCCCCCACTTCGTTTGGGGGACTTGATAAGGATAAGATAATGTAACATTCATATTCATTGTGTTATGAATCTCTGATGCGCTAACATTAATTTGGCAGTTCATGACACTTGTCGCGAGCCCAATAAGTTTCATAACTCCATTAACCTGACCATAACATACTTTAGTAGATCTACATTGGCCTTCTTTACCATATATTATTAGTTGCATAGTCCCCTCCATACCTAAATATTGTCCACTCCATATCAAATGTTGTCCCCTCCATATCAAATATTGTCCACTTCATATCAAATATTGTCCCCTCCATATCAAATACTGTTCACTTCATATCGGCATTTTCGAGTCCCCTCCATTGAAAGGAACACAAGTCCCCTCCATTCAAAGTATTATTTTTTCCCGACAAATATATTAAAATTCACTTGACATATCTCGTCTAAATAAAATTTAAAATGTTAAACATACTTCTATTGAATTGACAAGGGTGTAAAATGATACATATGAGCAACGCAACTGGAAGATTGTGTGATTTCTTTTCTACCACAATATCCCGTGTTATTCCACTCTCAGACCATTGTATAAACGTGCTTACTGTTGGATAAATATATGTTATATACCACTAGTGGAATATGACCTTCCGGACTTTTGATTGGTTGAAAAGTTGTACTTTGACCGGAAATCACCATTGTTGACGTCGTCATCGATTGTTGACGACGTCACAACTTGGCGGGAATCTATGCGAGATGATGCGTTTTCGCGCAAATAGTCCGCGGTTCACTCCAAAAACCAAGACTGACACTGCCAATTAAATATTGTGGTAGAAACAGGTCACACGACTCGTGGTTATTGGATATGGAATTCATTTCACTCTCGTTAATTATTTTTTAAAAGTTACAAAAGACACTCGCTAAAGCTCGTGTCTTTTGTAACTTTAAAAAATAATTAACTCGAGTGAAATAAATTCCATATCCAACAACCACTCGTTGTGTAACCTCTATGTATCTAATTAGTCGCTTCAGATCATCGGTCAATGCTACCATTACTTTAAATTAAATTTTAAGCATTTTTAATGCCCGACAGAACATAATGCAATAAATGATGTTGTTCACAATTCCTATCACGAGACGTCCAGTAGGGAAACTCGCATATAAACCACAATTATATTCAGAAACGAACAAAAAAGCGGGCACCTGTCGTCTGGTGTTTATCGTTGTCGCCATCTTGTTTAGTCCCCTCCTGACCACGTTCACGACAGTGGTATCGTAATGGAAAAATAAAAGTGTGAATCTTTATAGCTTTCTGGAAAGGTAAATATCTTTTTGATCGATGGAAGCTGTTCGTTTTTCTTTAGTATGAATGGAAAATACGTTTTTGGACCATTTTGTTACGTAGTCGAGGTATGTTTTGCCGCCGAGTTGCATACATTCTCTCTTTCAGTATATGATAATCGATATTTTGTAAGATTTAATTTGACAATTATTTTCATCTATGCCTAACAAAATTAATATAAAAAAGAAAATTTGAATTTTTTTTTTTTATTTTGCATATTTCACTATGTTGTCTTTATTGTGGTTATTCTCCTGGCCACATGTGCATGTGTTTACTACATTGTAAAATACGGAAAACGGTTCTGATTTAATGTGTGTTTTTTAGATAGCTCAAAAGGGTTTGGTTCCGTGTGACGTGACAGTTTACTAGTTAAATTGTATGACAATGGCCTTACGGGTAAAGTTTGGAATATTTTAAGATATATGTATACAGATGTACAGAGTTCTGCGGTGTTTAATGGCACAATCTCTACACCGGTAATGATGGAGAAATGTATTTTACAAGGCGAGACTCTATATGCCAAGATGTACTTAGCATTTATTAATGAATTATTTTGGCCGAGGTGCAATGATACGAGGAAATAAATAGTGCTAATACTCCAACTCAAGCACACGACATTTGATTTGTGAACACAAGTGTAACGAGTCTACAGAAAATGGTACACATCTGTGAATTGTTCAGTCGAAAATGGAGATGCTTGTATTTAACTTAAAAAAATAAATTGTATTTTAAAACAAAAGATTTGAATATATAAACGGTACCGTTTATCTTTATAACAATGTAAATACCAGTTGTTGCCGACATTATTCATCTTTTTATTTTATTGAAATTTAAACATAATTCCATTGAAAGAACAGAACAGGGGTGCAATAGATTAAATAGTGGTAAAGTGGCCCTTTTATGTTCTGGCGCCCTTCAGGTGTGCTCTTAATCCATAAACGGGGTTAGATATTATATATTGTATTTGTAATATATAGCTGTATTTTATACAGTAATAAGAGGCTATAAAGTACATATACAATATATAATATCTAAAGATTATAAAAAAAATCAAAATCAACCCTTCTGCACTCTACGGATGCGAACTCTTTAGTTATACTTAGGATACTTTTAGATACTGTGTTATTGATGTTAGAAAGGGCCTGTAAAGTCAATCCAAGATCTTGATAAAAGAACGAGAACTAATAACGGGGTATGTGTGCCTCCTGACGTCTATAGTAGGCTGTAGCCTACGTGGATATTAATAAAATCCTTTTGTTTCTAGACAGAGTGTGCAGAATGAAAAGAATTATTTAGCCTGTAAGATTTTTATTTTAAGATTTTTTTGTATACTTTAAATTAGATGACTAAAACGTGCGCTAATATTTACAACTCGTGCGCACAGATTACAAAAACATGCGCAAAGATTGACAACTCGTGCGCAAAGATTACTAAAACGTGCTCACAGATGACTAAAACGGACGCACATATTAATAAATACATTACCAATGTCCCTTCGCGGGCTCCGTATATACCTGATATATTTTCAGGGTACAAACAAAGTACAATTTACTAGAGCACTTTAATATGTTATTAGAAAATGGTATTTCCTAGCAAATTATACTGGAAGAAATTGGTTTACAAATCTGTTACAGACTTCGAAACAAACACTTGGTTACGAAGAATGTCCAATGATGCTGACTTTCACGATTTTACTACTGAATGACCGGTTAAAACCACATTATCTATGCTCTGTGCACCACCCAAGTTGTCTTGACAACATATCTGTACATTGTTTCCATACGAATTTTAAATTCACAAACCTTATGTCATTATTGAGGAAATTTTCACATAGATATTGTGAATCATGTGATATTTCGTTGTTCATTAACAGAAACTATCCGTGATGACTTGTGGTGTGTAATTGCGTCCATTTCAGATACTGAATTTAGTTACTTGCACTCGTTGTCAGAGTATGTATTAATTCACATTTTGCTTGGAGGCCCTCTGGCCTATACATTCGATAAACTTGATTTAGAACAATCAAGACTTAATTCAGTAAATCATATAAAAAGAATTATGATTGACCTATATGGCTATGTATTGCTGGGGTAATGTAAAACACTTATTACACCGGAAGTAATTGATTTCGCCATTAATTGGTACACTTCAATAATGTGACTATTATAGCTATATAGAGGAGCCATTTGTACTGTACTATTTCTGTTTACTTTGTGTATATATGTTCAGTAATCTAAACATGTGTCATAGATTTTTTTTTAAAATGTAAAGTTTCAATCATCAAGTTGATAGCTGTATACATGTATATGCATATATACATACTGCATTTCGCCATTCGCTTTTTTTGGTCGAACCTTTGAACTTTTTGAGTTGCGTAATTTACTTATTGTTTCACTATAATCACATGTTTACATGGCTATAACTATGCTATGCTCTTCATCTTGGAGGAAATAACGACAATAATAAGGAGATAGATGAGAATCATGTGTTTTTATCATGTGACTGTCGTATCCTGTAAATAATTAATCTAGTTTCGTCTTTCAAAAAGGAAAATATTACTAGTGCTGTTAAAATCAAATGTGATCGTGTACATTGTTTATCAGGGAAAGTGTGGCACTCTGTGGATATAGGTGGCGTTGAATGCGTAGATCAACATGTCTGACTATACCTGAATACAGGTGAGAATTGGTGGCCACGGCTTTGACAGGTGACACTGAACATATTTCTCTATCCCGACATTTAATAGTCTGTCTTACGGTAACTCAGCTAATAAAAACCACGGAAATTAGTCTGTCAAAATGCAACACTTGGTCTGCTCTACCCGGAGTGTTAGACTTGACCATATCGTTACTACATGTCGCCGAGTTGGCCAATTCACACCCAGTTTATTTGATAATAGAGTGGTGTTAACGAAGTCGTGTCAGCTCCTTGTATTTTCTTGTGAATAGAGACATTGGTCCAACAAGTCTCATTTGGGAGAATATTGGTTCCGTTATGTCAGATTAAAGCAATTATTACAATTAACACGGGAAACTACATTAAGATACATATATATCCATGTGTTCAATAGGAGAAGATTATGAGAGGATTAAAAATGTAAAATGTTCCGCAGTTTACACGATGGTTTGCTAATATTGTGTGGATCGAGCTGTAAACGATATAACCAAACATTCAAACATACATGTATATGCATATATAGTGTTGAACACAAACGTATTTATATAAGCACCTTGCAAGCCAAACTTCCTCAATTCAAAAGACTTTTTAATGAAGATGTCAATATCGCGCAAAAGTTGCGGTTCATTAAAGGCCCAATATACGTAACTTCGGGGAAATTTTCGTCATTCTGAAAAATTCTGCAAAAAAATCCAGTTGATAACCATGCATAAATAAGCCTAAAACGAAGTAAACCTGAGCGGTAACTAACAAGAAACTCTTGACAAAAAAATCCAAAGAATTGAAAATAATTCAGGTGGGCCCCACTTCAACAACAAACCGAAGGTAGAAGACGGTTCGAAATGGACTCGTGTTTACAAATAGCGTGTTTCAACTGCTGCTGTACCGGTAACCGCGAAAGAATTAATCTTGATATTGCTGATATCAGTCAATCGTAACTAAATATATAAATATAATAAATTTATTAGACTTGATTTTCGCTTCAAATTTTACCTAAAGTTACGTATATTGGGCCTTTAATTGATAATAGCATCTGTAGATTTGGTGTATCGGAAAAACAAGTATCTATATTTTTTTACAGTGGGTTAGCGTTGTACATTTGTAAGTACAGTAAAAAGTAAATTTAATCTCGTCTTCTAGTATGTTGCAACTCTTACAGACACGAAGTTGCCTAGAATCTTTTTAGCTGTACTAGACTCAATCCCTAAAATATGGTTACTTCTTGTCCTTTGTTTGTTTAGCAGATGTATTTGCTCAAAATTGAGCAATGATTAATACGATATTTAACCCAGTTAACATATACATCATTGATTACATAAACACCAACACATTGTCTATATAAACATCAACACATTGTTTACATAAACACCAACATATTGTTTACATAAACACCAACACATTGTTTACATAAACACCAACATATTGTTTACATAAACACCAACATATTGTTTACATAAACACCAACACATTGTTTACATAAACACCAACAAATTGTTTACATAAACACCAACACATTGTTTACATAAACACCAACACATTGTCTATATAAACATCAACACATTGTTTACATAAACACCAACACATTGTCTATATAAACATCAACACATTGTTTACATAAACACCAACACATTGTTTACATAAACACCAACACATTGTCTATATAAACATCAACACATTGTTTACATAAACACCAACACATTGTTTGAATAAACACCAACACATTGTTTACATAAACATCAACAAATTGTTTTACAAACACCAACAAATTGTTTACATAAACACCAACACATTGTTTACATAAACATCAACAAATTGTTTTACAAACACCAACACATTGTTTACATAAACACCGACACATTGTTTACATAAACACCAACACATTGTTTACATAAACACCAACACATTGTTTACATAAACATCAACCCATTGTTTTACAAACACCAACACATTGTTTACATAAACACCAACACATTGTTTACATAAACATCAACACATTGTTTACATAAACATCAACCCATTGTTTTACAAACACCAACAAATTATTTACATTAACACCAACACATTGTTTACATAAACATCAACAAATTGTTTTACAAACACCAACACATTGTTTACATAAACACCAACACATTGTTTACATAAACATCAACAAATTGTTTTACAAACACCAACAAATTGTTTACATAAACATCAACACATTGTTTTACAAACACCAACACATTGTTTACATAAACACCAACACATTGTTTACATAAACATCAACCCATTGTTTTACAAACACCAACAAATTATTTACATTAACACCAACACATTGTTTACATAAACATCAACACATTGTTTTACAAACACCAACAAATTATTTACATTAACACCAACACATTGTTTACATAAACACCAACACATTGTTTACATAAACACCAACACATTGTTTACATAAACAACAACATATTGTTTACATAAACACCAACACATTGTTTACATAAACACCAACACATTGATTACATAAACAACAACACATTGTTTACATAAACAACACATTGTTTACATAAACACCAACATATTGTTTACATTAACACCAACACATTGTTTACATAAACAACAACATATTGTTTACATTAACACCAACACATTGTTTACATAAACACCAACACATTGTTTACATAAACACCAACACATTGTTTACATAAACAACAACACATTGTTTACATAAACAACACATTGTTTACATAAACACCAACACATTGTTTACATTAACACCAACACATTGTTTACATAAACACCAATACATTGCTTACATAAACATCAACACATTGATTACATAAACACCAACTTATTGTTTACATAAACACCAATACCTTGTTTACATAAACATCAACACATTGATTATATAAACACCAACACATTGTTTACATAAACACCAACACATTATTTACATAAACACCAACAAATTGTTTTACAAACACCAACAAATTGTTTACATTAACACCAACACATTGTTTACATAAACATCAACCCATTGTTTTACAAACACCAACAAATTATTTACATTAACACCAACACATTGTTTGTATAAACACCAACATATTGTTTACATAAACACCAACACATTGTTTTAAAAACACCAGCACATTGTTTACATAAACACCAACACATTGTTTACATAAACAACAACACATTGATTACATAAACACCAACATATTGTTTACATAAACACCAACACATTGTTTACATAAACACCAACACATTGTTTACATAAACAACAACAAATTGTTTTACAAACACCAACAAATTGTTTACATAAACACCAACACATTGTTTACATAATCATCAACCCATTGTTTTACAAACACCAACAAATTATTTACATTAACACCAACACATTGTTTACATAAACACCAACACATTGTTTACATAAACACCAACACATTGTTTACATAAACAACAACATATTGTTTACATAAACAACAACACATTGTTTACATAAACAACACATTGTTTACATAAACACCAACATATTGTTTACATAAACACCAACATATTGTTTACATAAACACCAACACATTGTTTACATAAACACCAACACATTGTCTATATAAACATCAACACATTGTTTACATAAACACCAACACATTGTTTACATTAACAACAACACATTGTTTACATAAACAACAACACATTGTTTACATAAACAACATCACATTGTTTACATAAATACCAACATATTGTTTACATAAACACCAAAACATTGTTTACATAAACATCAACACATTGATTACATAAACACCAACTTATTGTTTACATAAACACCAATACCTTGTTTACATAAACATCAACACATTGATTACATAAACACCAACACATTGTTTACATAAACACCAACACATTATTTACATAAACACCAACAAATTGTTTTACAAACACCAACAAATTGTTTACATTAACACCAACACATTGTTTACATAAACATCAACCCATTGTTTTACAAACACCAACAAATTATTTACATTAACACCAACACATTGTTTGTATAAACACCAACACATTGTTTACATAAACACCAACACATTGTTTACATAAACAACAACACATTGATTACATAAACACCAACACATTGTTTACATAAACACCAACACATTGTTTACATAAACAACAACACATTGTTTACATAAACAACAACAAATTGTTTTACAAACACCAACAAATGTTTACATAAACACCAACACATTTTTTTACAAACACCAGCACATTATTTTTATAAACACCAACATATTATGTTTTTAAACACCAGCACATTGTGTTTATAAACGGCAGCACATTGTTTTTATAAACACCGACACATTTTATATACACCAGCACGTTGGTTTTATTAACACTTGCGCATTGGTTTTACAAACACCAACACATAGATGTCATAGTTTTACCATTGACATCGGAAATACACTAAACTATAATGCCGAATACTAGTATTCAAATATATAGTGCAGGATACTACATATACAACTTCCAGTTTCGACAGGTAATCATATTGTTACACTTTTACCAAAGAATATCAGTTTGATAAAACTACTATCACCACTAGTACTGCTATATCAACATTAGTGATGATCTTTACTACATTTTGAAAATTATCCTGTTTCGTATTTGAGGGTTTTGATATACTTGCTCATAAATATTAGTTATGTGCTAAATAGAATCTTACACTCGTGTCAATGTGATATGGAATTTATTGAACTCCTCAAATAATTTAATATGTCCCTCCCCTAAATTTATTCTCAATGCAAGAAAACCAGGCCCCGCGCGATATTCAGGGCATCTTGTTATGGTTTTACAATGCTACTTTTACCAAATGCACAAATCCTTTAATCAATTTTACTCTTACCAATTTTGACCAATAATAATATCATTCTGTACAAAACGGAAGCCTACAAAACTCTCCATAAATCATGATGCTAAGAGTAATTTTTTTCTTTATGAACACAAATAAGGCATTGGAAATAAAAAAAAAAATTCTCGGATTTTAAATTTAGTTGTCATTTATTCATGGGGCAACGTTGATCCCGGATTTTACCAAATTATATATGATACCTTAAAAACTGTATAACTTATTAAGAAAAGTTTATAGTATATAAAATGTCTAATATTATAAAGATATCCCATAAACTTTAAATAAGATATATGATAACTATATAAGATATCTCATATAATTTGGTACAATACTAGATCAATGTTGCTCCATGAATGACAACTTGGCTTGCCGTAACAAATTGTCTTGTTTTTAATCTTTTACCATTGTGCGAATCAGTTTTCTTTTAAATTCACTTCAATTACATTGTGTGGATTGAGCTGCAAATAACATAACCAAACATTCAAACATACATATAAAAGACACATGCATGTATAGCTTTAAACAAACTTAAGCACCTTGAAAGCCTACCTTCCTTAGTTCGAAAGACGTTTAAATAAAGATGCCAATATCGATTAGTTGAGAAGTTGTATATTGGGAAAAAACTAGTTTCTACTTTATAATTTTCGAAAAAGGTTTAATTATTTTCAAGGGATAGAGCAAATGTTAAATTGTCTGATAAATTGTGTAGTCTAACTGCTAACTTGAACACCTTTACGATATGTGACGTCATTAGCGGAGAAAGTTCAGCACACCTGAGTATTTTCTGACAGGTAAAGTTTAGCGGGTGATTAGCACCTGCCAAGGATGATCTCCTGCTGTGCTGTGTCGGACTCTCATGAAAAGTGTTTACAGTTTAACGGAACTGGTCGACGTGATTGACATGAGGGGCTGGCTTGCTCGTCCAATCATACCGCACGTGGTATAAACTGCATTTACCTACGAAGTATAAAGTTGGAATTTTAATGCATTGTTATACTTTGTCATTATAATCGACTGCGACACTACCTGGTGGTAACACTCGACACAGCATCCACAGTTAAGTTGAAGGACTGAAGGGTGCAATCAGAAAACTAACATTTGTTTTATTTCGATTGTCGTGCTTTCTTGAGTTCAATATCGGCTTCAGATATGATTTCGTCAACGTTCTCCATTGACTACTTAACCAGCAAGGAAAACCGCTGCGGTGGAGATGACAGTCTCCGACGTTCACCCGCCCGGAGTTTAAGTAATGGTTCGAGCGGAACCGAGTCGGAAAATCCGGAATCCATTGTGAAAGTGCTGCTGTCTTTGGACAAGACTATGAAGTCAAACGCTGAAGATTCTGGAGAAGGAAAACCTGCTCAATCCTATATTGCTTTGATTTCCATGGCGATATTAAGTAGCCCAAAACAAAAAATGTTGCTCTGTGACATCTACCAGTACATCATGGATCATTTCAGTTTCTACAACAATTCAAACAAAGCTTGGAGGAACAGCATACGACATAATCTCTCCCTCAATGAATGTTTTGTAAAGAGCGGAAGGTCAGAAAACGGCAAAGGAAATTACTGGTCCATTCACCCTGCATGCATCGAGGACTTTTCCCGAGGGGACTTCCGGCGCAGACAGGCCAGACGAAGAGCAAGGAAAAGCATGAAAGAGGTGGACGCCGTGATGTCCAGTATAAAAGGACGGATGAACAGTATGATATACGTGCCCATGACATCGTCTGCTGTGGGGTACCACAATCAGGTACCGTATTCCTACACTCAGAGTAGATTCAGCGACGTCTGCGACGGTAGCTTCCCCCCACCGACGTCCTCGTCCGCCTCGTCATTTTACCAACAAACGTCTCCGGAGCTGCATCATAGCATCCCTTACCCGTCCCTGTCCCAGAGCATGGCCACCTGGTAAAGTTTGTTACAGACTAGATTGAGGGGTTAAATGTACCCTGTACGTATTGTGAGTGATGACTTGTACGTGCAGATTTGTGCTATGTATATTATCTTGTGATTTTTACATACAAATGTACATTTATTGAAATCTGATGCTATTTAATTAATTTCATTAATTTAATTTAATCTACGTTGATTATAAACTTGTTAATTTTATTTTTGGTTTTAGGATAATTCACGACATACTGACCGAACCCTTTCAAAAGTTTTGTCTCCCAAATTGAACATTTTGTTAAAAAGAAACAGCTCATCAATTTTTTTGGAAATTATTTATACATTCGAGTTTTACCGTATTAACTTTCACGTTCGTGAAACTCTATATATGTTTTGAAATAGTCAGTTAATATCCGTTTTAAATGAATGTTTATTTATTATTTTATTTGTCCTTAAACGAAACATTGCTGTGTATATATGTGTATGAATTTCATATAGAGTACTGAGAGACGTCATAGAATATTGAGAAAATAGCGGACAGAACTGTTAAGCTGTCGATTGTAAAATGACTGTGGCTGCTGGAGAGAGTTTTGAAAACTGGTCTCAGTGTAGTACGAGTGTAAGTAACGGAACATAAAGCTCCACATATGTCTTTTATAAAAAAAATGTCTACAAAGACGCGTAGTTGTCAATTTAACAAAGCAATACTCTTATCAGGAAATCATGATAATGATTTATTTGTACATTTAGGAAACTAGTTTGTAATTTTTGTTTCATTTAATTTACGGTCTGATCGGCAGCATGGTACTTGTATTACTATTTTACCAGCTGATACAGATTTTACATAAGCGCCATAATTGATGATTTTAAAGACATTTTTGCACAGCGATATTACTGTATTTATTGTATATTTTAAGCCATTTTCCCTGTTAATTTTTAGGTTTTACTCGATATTTTAGAGTATCAATTAATGAAAATAACAGTAATAGATTTTGACTCGACAAAATTTAATGTCTACATTAACTTCAGTTGGCAATTTTGAATGACGTCATGTGTGTACATATATAGTATATATATTTGATATTTATAAATATCTATTATCATGATTTTGTGCAATATTTCAAGACGCTGTATGTTTTATTAAATGGTATGTCTGAACTTAATTGTTTTCAGTGAAAGGAATAAAATGCTTTCTCGTAAAAAAAATGTCTTTTGGTTATAATGTTTCGTTTCTCGTGCTTGCTGCGAGCACAGGGACCCAAATCTTCTTCCGATATTTTAAATTATATTAGACAAAGCTCTCGTTTCCTCTGACTCGAACACCAGGATCTAGTTGTTCAAAAGGTGATTAGCTAATCAGTGACTAGCGCAGATTTTAATTATCCTGTAACTTTAAAATCAAACCATAGATTTAGTTACAACTTTGCGGGTATCAAATATCAAATGGTGTCAATTAACATGCAAAATTTTAAGATTTTACCTTGTATATTGACAGAATCATTAAAGTTTGAAAAATGTCGTTAAATAGTGATTAAGCTAATCACCCTTTGGACAACTGGACCCTGACTTAGACATTTTGACAGATAGATGTCTGAAGGAACCAGATATGGTGTCGGGGCCAGAGAAAACTCGGGCTATATTAGACAGATAAGGGGTTTAAATCTAGGTATAGAAGAAGGCCCCAATGGTGACTTCATTTGATTTAAACTCCTAAAATGATCAACACATGTGGATAGGTTAAAATAAATCAACTGTAAGCTATTCCCGGGTTCCTGTGGTCGTGAATGATAGCGTTGCACTCAGAAAATTCAAGTATTCCGTATGCAATGATCACAACAGCTGCCAGATATATCTATGACAAGAATGCTATCATATTTAGCGCTAAAACTTCACATATAAAAAAGTTATGTTTATTTACATCCATGGGTATGTAACTAACATGCATTGGCGCACCTACATATTGAATGGTGCGCGCTAACGCATCGTGTTGAATATGTATAATATAAACTTTATTTATTTTACAACAATTATGAAACAAGCTATACAACTTATATTAATCACTCTTCTTGGCCCGGATGTTAGCGCGCGAGGGGTCTTATTGTGGGAGGAAACCGGAGTACCCGGAGAAAACCCACGTGGTCGGGCAGGTGACCCCGTACCTTTTCACGTCCGATCGGGGAATCGAACCCCGGCCGCCTTGGTGAAAGGCAAGTGCGCTATCCACTGCACCACCCGACCACCCGACCACCCAATATTGAATATGTAGGAAAGCCAATGTTTGTTACATGCATGTCAAAAATATGACGACCTATACTTATATATATATAACAAGGAATGCTATATATGACAAGGAATGCTATATATGACAAGGAGTGCTATATATAACAAGGAATGCTATATATGACAAGGAATGCTATATATGACAAGGAATGCTATATATAACAAGGAATGCTATATATGACAAGGAGTGATATATATGACAAGGAATGCTATATATGACAAGGAGTGCTATATATAACAAGGAATGCTATATATGACAAGGAATGCTATATATGACAAGGAATGCTATATATAACAAGGAATGCTATATATGACAAGGAGTGCTATATATGACAAGGAGTGCTATATATAACAAGGAATGCTATATATGACAAGGAGTGCTATATATGACAAGGAGTGCTATATATAACAAGGAATGCTATATATGACAAGGAATGCTATATATGACAAGGAATGCTATATATAACAAGGAATGCTATATATGACAAGGAATGCTATATATGACAAGGAATGCTATATATGACAAGGAATGCTATATATGACAAGGAATGCTATATATGACAAGGAGTGCTATATATGACAAGGAATGCTATATATGACAAGGAATGCTATATATGACAAGGAATGCTATATATGACAAGGAATGCTATATATGACAAGGAATGCTATATATAACAAGGAATGCTATATATGACAAGGAATGCTATATATGACAAGGAGTGCTATATATAACAAGGAATGCTATATATAACAAGGAATGCTATATATGACAAGGAGTGCTATATATGACAAGGAATGCTATATATAACAAGGAATGCTATATATGACAAGGAATGCTATATATGACAAGGAATGCTATATATAACAAGGAATGCTATATATGATAAGGAATGCTATATATGACAAGGAGTGCTATATATAACCAGGAATGCTATATATGACAAGGAATGCTATATATGACAAGGAATGCTATATATAACAAGGAGTGCTATATATAACAAGGAATGCTATATATGACAAGGAGTGCTATATATGACAAGGAGTGCTATATATAACAAGGAATGCTATATATGACAAGGAGTGCTATATATGACAAGGAGTGCTATATATAACAAGGAATGCTATATATGACAAGGAATGCTATATATGACAAGGAATGCTATATATAACAAGGAATGCTATATATGACAAGGAATGCTATATATGACAAGGAATGCTATATATGACAAGGAGTGCTATATATGACAAGGAGTGCTATATATAACAAGGAATGCTATATATGACAAGGAATGCTATATATGACAAGGAATGCTATATATAACAAGGAATGCTATATATGACAAGGAATGCTATATATGACAAGGAATGCTTTATATGACAAGGAATGCTATCATTTTAGCGCCGAAACCTTGGTTTTAGACCCTTATGTGCTGACATTATATGATATATGCTAATGATGGCGAAATTACCCCGGCTTGGCTCCACCAGTGTTGAACAAAGCCAAAATATGAGATATAGATTTATGATCGCAAGCTTTCATTAACATACAAGAAAGTTATGTTTGCAATGTTTTAATAATGGTTTATATTAATTAGTAAATCGCCGTTTAAACGATTTATGATAATAAAATTCAAATATTGTAAGTGTCTACTTCCCATACCCGGTTCTCATACTTGTCAAGCTTGACGTGTTATTTTTTACCGTGGATGAATCTTGGAAATACAATCATATATTCTGCCTTCGGCTAGCACTAGCCGATGGGCTTATTGATTTAAAATTTATTCTTAAACTTTCAATGTTTTTTTTAATGTAATGTAATTATTTTATGTTTTTTATGTCTTGACAAAGGAGCGGATTGCTCCGAAAATTTGACAGCACCAGTTTGTCTACATTGTCGGAATTACTTCTATGCCCTTTATAAAATTTTAAGTAATTCGTATCCTTTGAATGTCCATTTGTAAGGATCCAGTGTTATTTGGAATACTACCGTTTATATTACTTCTTTGACCTATATATATAGATGGTTACTCTCCTGGCCACAAGTGCCTGTGATATATACATAGATGGTTACTCTCCTGACCACAAGTGCCTGTGATATATCATATATATAGATGGTTACTCTCCTGACCATAAGTGCCTGTGATATATTATACATATAGATGGTTACTCTCCTGACCACAAGTGCCTGTGATATATCATATATATAGATGGTTACTCTCCTGACCATAAGTGCCTGTGATATATCATATATATAGATGGTTACTCTCCTGACCACAAGTGCCTGTGATATATCATATATATAGATGGTTACTCTCCTGGCCACAAGTGCCTGTGATATATCATATATATAGATGGTTACTCTCCTGACCATAAGTGCCTGTGATATATTATATATATAGATGGTTACTCTCCTGGCCACAAGTGCCTGTGATATATTATATATATAAATGGTTACTCTCCTGGCCACAAGTGCCTGTGATATATTATATATATAGATGGTTACTCTCCTGGCCACAAGTGCCTGTGATATATTATATATATATAGATGGTTACTCTCCTGACCATAAGTGCCTGTGATATATTATATATATAGATGGTTACTCTCCTGGCCACAAGTGCCTGTGATATATTGTATATATAGATGGTTACTCTCCTGACCACAAGTGCCTGTGATATATTATATATATAGATGGTTACTCTCCTGACCATAAGTGCCTGTGATATATTATATATATAAATGGTTACTCTCCTGGCCACAAGTACCTGTGATATATTATATATATAGATGGTTACTCTCCTGGCCACAAGTGCCTGTGATATATTATATATATAGATGGTTACTCTCCTGACCACAAGTGCCTGTGATATATTATATATATAGATGGTTACTCTCCTGACCATAAGTGCCTGTGATATATTATATATATAAATGGTTACTCTCCTGACCACAAGTGCCTGTGATATATCATATATATAGATGGTTACTCTCCTGGCCACAAGTGCCTGTGATATATCATATATATAGATGGTTACTCTCCTGGCCACAAGTGCCTGTGATATATTATATATATAGATGGTTACTCTCCTGACCATAAGTGCCTGTGATATATTATACATATAGATGGTTACTCTCCTGACCACAAGTGCCTGTGATATATCATATATATAGATGGTTACTCTCCTGGCCACAAGTGCCTGTGATATATTATACATATAGATGGTTACTCTCCTGGCCACAAGTGCCTGTGATATATCATATATATAGATGGTTACTCTCCTGGCCACAAGTGCCTGTGATATATTATATATATAGATGGTTACTCTCCTGACCATAAGTGCCTGTGATATATTATACATATAGATGGTTACTCTCCTGGCCACAAGTGCCTGTGATATATCATACATATAGATGGTTACTCTCCTGGCCACAAGTGCCTGTGATATATCATATATATAGATGGTTACTCTCCTGACCATAAGTGCCTGTGATATATTATATATATAGATGGTTACTCTCCTGACCATAAGTGCCTGTGATATATTATATATATAGATGGTTACTCTCCTGGCCACAAGTGCCTGTGATATATTATATATGTAGATGGTTACTCTCATGACCACAAGTGCCTGTGATATATTATATATATAGATGGTTACTCTCCTGGCCACAAGTGCCTGTGATATATCATATATATAGATGGTTACTCTCCTGGCCACAAGTGCCTGTGATATATCATATATATAGATGGTTACTCTCCTGACCATAAGTGCCTGTGATATATCATATATATAGATGGTTACTCTCCTGACCACAAGTGCCTGTGATATATCATATATATAGATGGTTACTCTCCTGGCCACAAGTGCCTGTGATATATCATATATATAGATGGTTACTCTCCTGACCATAAGTGCCTGTGATATATTATATATATAGATGGTTACTCTCCTGACCACAAGTGCCTGTGATATATTATATATATAGATGGTTACTCTCCTGACCATAAGTGCCTGTGATATATCATATATATAGATGGTTACTCTCCTGACCACAAGTGCCTGTGATATATTATATATAGATGGTTACTCTCCTGGCCACAAGTGCCTGTGATATATTATATATATAGATGGTTACTCTCCTGGCCACAAGTGCCTGTGATATATTATATATATAGATGGTTACTCTCCTGACCATAAGTGCCTGTGATATATTATACATATAGATGGTTACTCTCCTGACCACAAGTGCCTGTGATATATTATATATATAGATGGTTACTCTCCTGACCATAAGTGCCTGTGATATATTATATATATAGATGGTTACTCTCCTGGCCACAAGTGCCTGTGATATATTATATATATAGATGGTTACTCTCCTGGCCACAAGTGCCTGTGATATATTATATATATAGATGGTTACTCTCCTGGCCACAAGTGCCTGTGATATATTATATATATAGATGGTTACTCTCCTGGCCGCAAGTGCCTGTGATATATTATATATATAGATGGTTACTCTCCTGGCCACAAGTGCCTGTGATATATCATATATATATAGATGGTTACTCTCCTGACCATAAGTGCCTGTGATATATTATATATATAGATGGTTACTCTCCTGGCCACAAGTGCCTGTGATATATTATATATATAAATGGTTACTCTCCTGGCCACAAGTGCCTGTGATATATTATATATATAGATGGTTACTCTCCTGGCCACAAGTGCCTGTGATATATTATATATATATAGATGGTTACTCTGCTGACCATAAGTGCCTGTGATATATTATATATATAGATGGTTACTCTCCTGGCCATAAGTGCCTGTGATATATTATATATATATAGATGGTTACTCTCCTGACCATAAGTGCCTGTGATATATTATATATATAGATGGTTACTCTCCTGGCCACAAGTGCCTGTGATATATTATATATATAGATGGTTACTCTCCTGGCCACAAGTGCCTGTGATATATTATATATATATAGATGGTTACTCTCCTGGCCACAAGTGCCTGTGATATATCATATATATAGATGGTTACTCTCCTGGCCACAAGTGCCTGTGATATATTATATATATAGATGGTTACTCTCCTGACCACAAGTGCCTGTGATATATTATATATATAGATGGTTACTCTCCTGACCATAAGTGCCTGTGATATATTATATATATAGATGGTTACTCTCCTGGCCACAAGTGCCTGTGATATATTATATATATAAATGGTTACTCTCCTGGCCACAAGTACCTGTGATATATTATATATATAGATGGTTACTCTCCTGACCACAAGTGCCTGTGATATATTATATATATAGATGGTTACTCTCCTGACCACAAGTGCCTGTGATATATTATATATATATATATGGTTACTCTCCTGGCCACAAGTGCCTGTGATATATTATATATATAGATGGTTACTCTCCTGACCACAAGTGCCTGTGATATATTATATATATAGATGGTTACTCTCCTGACCACAAGTGCCTGTGATATATTATATATATAGATGGTTACTCTCCTGGCCACAAGTACCTGTGATATATTATATATATATATAGATGGTTACTCTCCTGGCCACAAGTGCCTGTGATATATTATATATATATAGATGGTTACTCTCATGACCACAAGTGCCTGTGATATATCATATATATAGATGGTTACTTTCCTGACCACAAGTGTCTGTGATATATTATATATATAGATGGTTACTCTCCTGACCACAAGTGCCTGTGATATATTATATATATATAGATGGTTACTCTCCTGGCCACAAGTGCCTGTGATATATTATATATAGATGGTTACTCTCCTGGCCACAAGTGCCTGTGATATATGATATATATAGATGGTTACTCTCCTGGCCACAAGTGCCTGTGATATATCATATATATAGATGGTTACTTTCCTGACCACAAGTGCCTGTGATATATTATATATATAGATGGTTACTCTCCTGGCCACAAGTGCCTGTGATATATTATATATATAGATGGTTACTCTCCTGGCCACAAGTGCCTGTGATATATTATATATATAGATGGTTACTCTCCTGGCCACAAGTGCCTGTGATATATTATATATATAGATGGTTACTCTCCTGGCCACAAGTGCCTGTGATATATGATATATATAGATGGTTACTCTCCTGGCCACAAGTGCCTGTGATATATTATATATATAGATGGTTACTCTCCTGGCCACAAGTGCCTGTGGTTATGCACAATGCCACATTTACGACAAAGCTCCGTGTGTTCATTTGCATAACTGCAGTCAAACCCACATATAATTAAGTCGGATATAATGGGAACCAAATCATCATTGTCAATCACAACAAATAAGCACACTAATAAGCATACTCAAACACGTCCCATCTTCATATCTCACAAAGATACAAACTATTTCTCAATGAGACAAACATGGCGACTATAAAGCTTGCTCATAATCCTGATCAACCTGCATGTCTTGATGACTGATGAAATAGATCATAAAGTACAACAATATTTTTTTGATTGTTCATATGATGAATGGTGAACTCTAGATCTATAACAAGATCATAAAGTTGTACATTTTTTCTTTCAGATGAGTCATATTGATGACCAGTACATTTAATACTAGGTCTTTTTTAATATAAGATATTGATACGTTACTGGACCATAAAGATATGCAGTATCCTTAACGAGCCTTACTGATAATCAGTATATAACATTAAACTACACCATTAAGATGTACAGTTCTTTTCCATGAATTATATGGATATATAGTGGTGAACTAGATATATACATACATATCAATGACTGTAATATGGTGATAATCGGAACATAAGCGTAAAAGTATGTTTTATGAGTACTGTGCTCTCACTTAAGAAACTTGTATATCTTGTGGTCTAGATCTAGTGCCCTGAGTACAATATAACCTGTGGTCTAGATCTAGTGCCCTGAGTACAATATAACCGGTGGTCTAGATCTAGTGCCCTGAGTACAATATAACCTGTGGTCTAGATCTAGTGCCCTGAGTACAATATAACCTGTGGTCTAGATCTAGTGCCCTGAGTACAATATAACCTGTGGGAGAGGATTTTGTGTGTTTTTTTAGATTGGAACCGGGATTAATAGATGTTTTATCTAAATGTATGTGAATGTAGTATGTAATTTTTGTTACGTGGCGAGGAAATGGTGTGAGAGTGTAAATCATATTATGAACAATTGTTTTCATATTTCCACCTTATTGCAATATGACCAGTCTTAAAATATTAACTATGAATTGCAGGGGTTTAGGAGATACAGCCAAAAGAAGTGCTGTTTTAAAATATTTGAGGATTTTTTTTTCAATTTATTGCCAGCAGGATACTCATTTCACTGCTAAGGAACAAACGTATATTAGAACTCAATGAGGGTACGATATATTTACAAGTAATGGCACAAACAACTCTAGGGGAGTTGCAATTCTTTTTAACAGTAACTTTGAAGTTAAAGTTCAAAAAGAAAGTAGAGATGATATAGGTAACATGATTTTCTCTGGAGATAGAAGTTGATAAAAATATACCTTCCTGCTGATTAATATATGTGGTTCAAATCAAGATAACCCTGGATTCTATAAAACCATAAATAATATTCTTTCATAGTCTATATGTGATTTTTCTATTGTTTGTGGGGATTTCAATATTGTTCAAGATCAAAATTTAGATTGTCATAACTATATGACAGTTAACACCCTCCTAGCTAGAAATGGACTAATTGAGTTGAAGGAAATGAATAACCTTTATGATCCATGGAGACTACATAACCCAAACTTACATCGATATACTTGGTACAGGAAAAATCCCATAAAGAAAGCCAGACTAGATTTCTTTTTAATCTATGAAGAGTTACTCTCCTTGGTGGATAAAATAAATATAGTCCCGGGATATAAAACTGATCACTCCTCAGAAGAAATTGAACTATCACTAACAGATTTTTAAAAGGAAAAGGATTTTGGAAGTTCAACAATGCTCTTTTAAAAGATATTCATTATGTTAATGAAGTTAAGAAAGTCATATCTACAGTGAAAGAAAAATATATGTTACCAGTCTATAATCCCTAATATTTAAATGACATGATGAAAACATGATTCAATTTTCTATAAGTGATCAACTTTCTTTCGAACAAATATTAATGGAGATTAGAGCAATGACTATTCCCTACTGTGCTAGAAAAGGAGAGAGCGTATAACAGAGGAAAAATCTATACAGACATAAATAACTTTATTAGATATGTTAGCAGGGGATTTACCAGATTCTCCTATGAATTTAGAGTTACTAGATAAATACAAAAAAGACCCAATATCACCCTATTTATTTATCCTTTGTGTAGAGATCATGGGAATCTTAATAAGAGCTAATAAAGATATCCGAGGTATTCTAATTATGAATAAAGAATATAAACTATTTCAATATGCTTGACCTTCTAGATCAATTTTCAAAATACTCGGGGCTAACACCCAACTTTGATAACACAAAAGCAGTCTTGATTGGAGCTAGGAAAAAATCTCAAGTTAGGTTCTGTAGAGGTTAGAATCTGGAATGGACAGATGAACCGTTCACAGTTTTAGATATAACTCTTAGTCTGGATCTAGAAGATATAACAGAGATAAACTTTAAAGCAAAATTAAATGATATCAATAATGTTCTAAAGCATTGGTATAGGAGAAGACTAACAGTTCTTGGGAAAAAAAACCGCCGTTAAGTCCCTACTGTTTCCAAAACCGACCCATCTTTTTATAAGTCTACCAAGACCGGATGATAAAGTTTTGAAAGAGTTAGAGAGCATTTTTTATACATACATTTGGAACAGTAGAGATAGAATCTCCCGAAATCAGATTATTCAAGACTTTAAAAATTGTGGGTGCAGAATGATTCACCAATCTTCCTTTAATACAGCATTAAAACTAACTTGGATGCGGAGCATTGTAATCCAGAGGCTAGTTGGAAAACAATGGTACTAGACGTATATAATACGACAACCAACAAGTTAATGATGTTTGGTGATAATTATTATATAAAGTTATCTTGCAAACACCAAAATCCTTTTTGGTCAGAGGTGTTTAGAACATTTGCAGAATATACTACAAAATATGACATTAATATACAAGATGTACCTAGATTACCACTTTGGTTTAATACTTAAGTCAAGATGAGCATCTCTACAATATATTATCGAAATTGGCTGGAAAGAGGGATTAGATATTGTTGAAAGAGATAATAATTCTCTCTACTCTTATGAAGACTTCTGTCAAGTCTGTGAATTTCGACCGCCGTATACACTATGCTATGGTCTGAGAGATGCACTGCTGCCTATATGGCATTCATGTACACAAAATGATATAGAACGTTTTGTAACCCTTTATACCTACTGCATTTAAATAAATAAATAAAAACAAGAAGGGTTGTAGGGACATGTATAATATTTTTATTTCAAATATTAAATTCACAACAAAATATATATGATATTGATAAATGGTCACTTAATATGAATGTAATGGAATTACAAAATGTAGTTTTTTTCCACTACAAAAGATGTTACTCTCAGATGGTTCCAATATAGAATCACATATATGATATTGGCAACTAATAGCTTCTTGACAAAGTCAATATTTTCAATAATTTTGTTTGTACTTTTAGTAAACAGACGGAAAAACTATTATACACATTTTTTGTTAATGTGACTGTGTAGAAAGGTTATGGAATCATCTTGAAAATTGGATATTTTTCCAAACTAGAGTGCTTATTAACTTCACCAAAACAGAGACTATTTGTGGTAAATGTGGTAAGCAGTATCAAGTACAAAACCTGATTATGTTGATTGTGAAACATTACATTTACAAACAGAGAGTGAAAGGTGAAATGCTACACATAGAAAGTGTCAAGAAAGATATTAAGAATGATTATAACTAAAAAAAATTACTTCTTTATGTAACGGGAAAACAGAAGCATTCGCTAAAAGATGGAGATTATTAGTCAGGTTAATAACAAATGAATAAAATGTATCTACCTTGTAATAAATGATAATCTATTGTATCAAAGGGTAAATAGTTCAAAATACCTGCAACTTTATACAATAAGTTTGAGTTGAGAAGGACTGTGGGTGAAAGTCGTCTTTGTAATGTGATATGTAAACTGTGTTTTGTGTAATTCCTATGTTGAAAAAGCAATTAAAAACTTTCAAAAGAAAAAAATCTTTTTTTCGAAATTCGAGAGATGCAGGTTGATCAGAACTATGAGCAAGGTTATGGTCGGCGTTTTTGTTTCATTGAGAATTTTTTTATATTTTTTTGTGGTCTTCTCTCTGTACTTTTGTAGGGGTATCTATATAAATGTTTCCCTTTTGTTCATATTTTGCCCCTAGTTAAATCGATTTTGAGTTCGGATGATAGTTTTGTTGACGCTTCGGTATTCTATAATTATTCTCGAAAATAAGTATAAGTTTGTGAGTAACAAGCTTATTTTTAATGTTTCTAATTCGGTTTCATAATACAGTTTTCTATGAGACAAACCTCTTCTATGGCCAGTTATAATGCGTATAGCTTCTATTTGAACATAATATATTATATATATACACCAAATATCATTACATAATAATGCAATTTTTCTTTTTTAATACCATTCTTGCTGTGTTGTGTGAGGACATGTATTTATCATATGATTCTGCTTATATGAATTATACATAATATACATTACATCTGTGAAGATGAAAATAAAATACATGTACATGTTTATATATTTCATTTCAACAAATTTTAATGACAAAACAAGGTGGAAAATGTCAAAAGGATTGAATATCAAGCATTGCCTATATTAATTCTCTCCTTTGGTGGTTTTGTACACAGTGAGCAAATATATGTTTATATATACACAAATACGTTTAAGGATAAAGATAGGGGGTAACCAACAATTTTTGTTTTGCAAAAATTATTACTAACAAACATACTACATCATATAACCTCAAAAATATTGGAAATTGTATTCATAAATGTGTCAATTACTATGACTTTACATTGAACACGAGCATACAGGTCAGCACGTAGTGATGTTTACAACATAAACAGACCCCATATAGTGACGTGGTCAGTTACATAGTCATTAACACTGTACCATATAGTCTTCCAAGTTGTGGTCAGTCATTGATGTTACATTTTGTATATGGCACTGTATAGGTATAATCCCCTTACATAGTTTCACTTACTACAGCAACCGTAGCTAATGACCCTGTTATTACATGGGAGGGGCTTATCGGGTGGCCTGTCTGACATTTCGCGGGGAAACGGCATTTCAATGAAAAATATTTTAATATTCATTAATTTACCAGATATTTGAACCAATACATTCTCAGTGATTTCCGAAGACAGCTTGACGGACACATGTCTATTCAAGATTAATGGTTTGGAAGGTAGGATCGGTCAGATACGTGCTACAACCGGAGTTTTCTGATTTCAAGGAGTTTAAATTGTCTTTAGAGCACTTTCATAAATTTAACAAGTTGTCCACTTCAAACGACCATCTATGAACCGATTTTTTTCAAATTTTGCAGGATGGTTCGGAATGACCTTGTCAACAACAAAGTGCCTCATTTTCTGACATATTTAGCTACAACATGTTTTATAACAAATTAAATGAATTTGGGCATGAAAATCCCATCCAGCGACCATAAAATCGAAATTACTTCGATTCTAGAACAAATATGAACAAGAGGCCCAGACGGCCTGTATCGCTCACCTGGATACATTTATATCTAGGTAACCATGGTAAAATATTTTACAAAAAGATCCCATGAACAGGGACAGACCTGAAGACAAATCCTTGAGGCATATCTGTATAAATCAAAGTTTGGTTAATGGGTGAGTTTCTCAACTGTTTTCAAGTTCAACTGAGAAAATGGGTCCCTGAGGGCTGTGACCAGACCCTGACATCAATGCTAATATCATGATAGCATTTGTCCTTTATGCTCAGCGATTGTATAGTATTTGGTTAGGAAGTCCACAGGGGCATGGTAGATCCTGGGATCAAATCTATATCAAAATTGTGATCGTCTCTTAATGCCCAGCAATTGTATATATTAGAGTCACCATTTATACAAAATTTGTTTTCCTTTTCCAAACGATGTTTCTGACCAAATTTGGTTCAAAACCATTCAGTGCTTTATGACTAGTAGGCATTTAAAATGCTTTCCCTCTATTTCCCCTATTGGGCCCCGCCCCTCAGGCCCCAGGTGGGGTCAGAATCACCATTTATACAAAATCTGTTCTCTTACCCAAAAGGATGTTTCTGACCAAAATCTGTTCTACTGTCAGACCTACCGTTTATACAAAACTTAATCCCTTTTACTCAAGGTTCCTTTAGACCAAATTTGGACAATATCCTGTCATTCCTACAGAAGAAATATTTTAAAAAAATAACTATATTTTCCCTTTTGGGTCCCGCCCCTCAGGCCCCAGGGGGTCAGACCAACCTTTTATACAAAATTGAATCCCCCCCCCCCCAAATTATGATGTTTCGGACCACAATTTGGTTCAAAGCCATTCAGTACTTTATGACCAGTTGGGATTTAAAAGGCTTTTACTCTATTTCCCCTATATGGCCCGTCCCTCAGGTCCCAGGGGGGTCAGACCTACCGTTTATACAAAATTTAATCCCCTTTACTTAAGGTTCCTTCAGACCAAATTTGGACAATATCCTGTCATTCCTACAGAAGAAGAAGGATTTTAAAGAATTAACTTTATTTTCCCTATTGGGCCCAGCCTCTCAGGTCCCAGGGGGTCAGACCAACCATTTATACAAAATTGAATCCCCTTCACCCAAGGATGTTTCTGGCCAAATTTGGTCTAATTCCGTTGTTTGGTTCTGGACTAGTAGGGATTTATAGGAAAAGTTGACAAATGGACGACGAACGACGGCCGCTGCACCATGGCAGAAGCTCATCGGCGCTTTGGGCCAGGTGAGCTAAAAATCTGAGGCACAGTTTTGTAGATGGCCTTTGTGTCAGTCATTTGGAAAATTGCTGTCAGTTTTTGTGAAATGTGAAAGTAGATCCAATTCAAAATTGTCCGCCTTTTTCTTAACTATATATTATTATGCAATTGTGAATAATTTAAACAATATACTTAATAGTTTACCTTCCAGAAAATTTAATAATCTTTCCAAAGATATATGATACATATATGTGATTAAATGTATATCCAAATTATTAAGCAAAATATCTGAAGACACTGTGCCCCTATCTATATCCTTAATAAGCATTATGGAATATACATATACATGTGATAACTATTTTAAAATATGAATGTTCATGTTATCAGTATTATGAAATATACATATTTGTGTAATAAGTATTATAAATATACACATACATGAAATTACTTTTATAAAATATACACATATCTGTAATAATTATTTTAAAAGATGAAACTATTCAATTTATCTAATTCTAATATTGGAACGTATTATTGGAAAACAATAGCATTCCATGTATATTGCATGTAACTTAACTTTGAATAGAATGCATACATAGAACAGTGAAAACCTCCCATTGGTTAACTTTGTTTGGTAAATTATAAATTACCTATACATATACATGTTATGATTGTAAATTTACACTTCCGTAAATCATCAAACACATGACCTTCCATGGTTACATTCATATCACTATGCTGTACTTCTGAAGCTTCCTGATTCAAAATAAACAATAAACGTTTCACGTAAAGGTTCCTTGGTGAGTCTATAATCGTGGTTTGTTTACTTAGGCTTTATATTCCATACGTAAGGTAGCCATGTTTATCACTTAATAATATCAATATGAACTGGCCGTAAGTCAGTATCTGTCTGATGACGTCACAAGGTGCACAGCATATATATAATACAAAACTAGTTTAACTGTGTTATAAATAGAACATAGTATCAATACCCTAAATCTGAGTTTAAACAAATCAACAGTTGACAATTGAAACCATTATTGAAAATAAAATGTGTTAAAAAGATTCCACTGAAAAATGTCCGAATAATTTATGATCTATGCCTTATAATTGTTCTGAAACATTTCAGGGAGTTGCGAATGTTGTTGTCCCTCCCAGTAGTGGAACGCTCCATTCGTACAGATTGCTTAAGCAAAGTCTATGTTTCTACCACTGTCGTCTATGACGAAGGTTGGGCCGGTTCATGTTGTTATCTCGGTCGAGGGGTGCTTCTGTCGATACAATCAAAATAACCTTGGTCGTTTGTAAATGTTTTCTTTGTCGAAATAAAGCCTATTTGTCGCTCACTGACGCTGTGTTTATAATAGGTCGTTATTCAAGCAGTACATAGAAATTGTATCTGGTTTTAAAACGGGATTCAGAAAAAGGCGTAAATATAAAGTTGGATAATACTAGTATTAAATTGTAGGTATTGTAAAAACAATTAGCTGTAATCTGCTCAGCCATCATTAGTGAAAGAACTAATACTAACACATATGGTGTTACATGTAATACAAGCTTGTTATTACAACGTGAATGTCAACTAAATCTACCGTATCAAGATTCTCAAATAATTTGTTTTAATGTTTGAGTCAGAATAACCACATTTCAATTATAATATGAATAGTTAACTTATCAATAATATCTTTGCTTGATAATTCTCTTAAACGACGGATAATCAGTATTTTTGTATCTGTATGAAGAAATGAAATAAAACAATGGTAATGCCATGTAAGTACTAAATGCTTGGTTACAATTTCATCAGTTTATTTCATTTTTATTGATCCATTTTTATTTTTAAATCAAATATCAACTATGTGTGTAGCAATGTTCTTATGATTCATAATTCACTACAATGAGAAATATATATTTCCGTGTAGATAGCTTTACGTATATCGTAAGATTTACAAACACTTATTTGTTTACGAATGTAATACCAGGATTTCCAGGTAAGTATCAACCGTTGTGTATAAATAACAATCAATGAGCTGACTTAAACCCCTTAACATAGATACACATATGGAAGCGTCCAGAATATCTCCGTTGACGTTAGTGTTAAACTGGGTCTTTGCTTAAGCAAACTGTACGATATAGAACATCCCACTACCGTTCAAGGGTCAACAGCATGTTCGATGAACAAAAATGAAATATAAGATAAAATAATTGAAATTCAATAGGTAAAAAAGATCATGTTCGATTACAATTATATTCTTTCATTTTCATGACTGCTATTAAGAAGGATTTGCTTTTATTAATCATAACGTATTGTAATCACCAATGGTCTATTTATAACTCTGATTGTAAAGTTGAAATATACATGTATGCCATACATCGCGTGACGTCATCATTTAAAGAGCGACCTGGTCCAAGATCACATGAATGTATAGTTGTTCTCTGCTTATGATGAAACACGTTAGATTTTACAGATATCTAAGTCTAAACATATCTTATTGACATCAAATATCAGGGGGATTAGTCAGTAAGGTTTACCAATTTTTTCATGAATTCTCTCGTAATCCAGATATATGATGAATATATACAGATGTCGAGAATAATATGCCGCATTAACTGTGGTATTCGTTATTTTGTTTTAGGATAGAGATTTGATTTGTAGATCATGTGCATTCAAAATATGGCCGAATATTTTTTGATCAGCTGTAATTTTGCTCTGTCCTTAAAACATGAAACACCAGTTGCTCACTTATTTTAGTTATTAATATGCACAGACAATATATTATAGGAACAAATCATTTTAATAATCCAAACACGTATAACGTCAGGTCATTCGAACAGCACATCGACCCATTTGCAAAATATTCTAAATATAGAACGTTAGAAAGTTAATAAGTTGTGACTCAAGCAATACATAGAAGTTGTGTCTGGTGTAAAAGCGCGGTTCAGAAAAAAGTCGTAACTATACGTTCGATAATGTTAATGTATTGTAGGAGTTGTAAAAACAATTATCTGTATTCTGCTCAACCACCATTAGTGTAATAACTAATACTAACAAATATGGTGTTACATGTAATACAAGCTTGTTATTATAACGTGAATGTCAACCAAATCTACCGTATCCAGATTCTCAAATAATTTATTTTATTGTGTCAGTAATAATAACCACATATGAATTATATTGTGAATAGTTAACTTTATCAAGCATACCTTTTATCGATAATTCTCTTAAACGACTGATTTTAATCAATTTTTTGTATATATGTATGAAGATATTAAAAAAAACAGTAATAATAACATGTAAGTGTTTGGTTACAATTTCATTAATTCATTGTGTTTTTATTCATTGTTTTCAATATTAACTATTGTGTAGCAGTCCTCTTATCATTCAGAATTCACTTTAAATGAAAAAATATTTTACCCGGCATATCATATTTACCTACAGATAGCTTTGTGTCAGCAGAAACACAAATATTGCAATTACTTATTTATTTGCATATTTTTGATACAATACTGAAATTTCCTGGTTAGCAATTAATCGTGTTGTGGTGTATGAATTACAATCAATGAGCTGACTTAAACCCTTAACATAGAAACACACATGGAAGCGTCCAGAATATCTCCGTTGACGTCAGTGTTAAACTGGGTCTAGATCTTTGCTTAAGCAAACTGTACGATATAGAACATCCCACTACCGTTCAAGGGTCAACAGCATGTTCTGTGGAAAATTATGAAACATAATATAAAGCAATAAAAATTCAACAGGTAAGAAAGAAATTTATATTAGATTATCAATTTTATTAGTTCATTTGTAGTTCTGTCATTTTGAAGGATTTGCTATTGAATAAATTTCTCTGTAATAATTATAACACCAGTGGTCTATTTATAACTCTGATTATACTTGTATCCTATACATTGCGTGACGTCATCATTTATAGCGCGATCTGGTCCAGGTTCACATGGAAGTAGGTTTGTTCCCCGGTTTTGATGAAACACGTTAAAACTTCGATGCATCTTTTACAGATGTCTAAGTCTAAACAATTTTTACTGATATAGAATGACAGTAAGAGTTACCGACTGTTAAATGACTTTCCCCGTAATAATGTTCTATGATGAGTTTATATGATGAATATACAGAAGTCGAGAACAGTACTGCGTCAGATGTGATATTCGTTATTTTGCTCTGGGGTAACGAATTGATTATTTAATAGATTACGTGTTTTCAAGTAAAGCCGGAATATGTTTTAGATCAGATGTAATTTTGCTCTTTAATGAAACCCTAACAACTCTCTAAGGCTGAATGTCAAGGCCACTTAGCGATAAATAAAACTGAGAAATTTATACGAAAACAACTTTGAGAAGTTTGTCTAGGCTTGTGATAAATATATATTTTTTAAAAAAATACCAAAGCGTCAACAAAACCATAATCCGAACTCAAAATCGTTTAAACTATAGGGGCAAAGTTAGGTGTTCGTGTACTGAAAACACGCATCCTATCATAGATTGACCTGAAATCTAAATTCTCATAAAACTTCCATTGATACATAATTACATATTAATATTTTGGAACCTGTTATTTCTATAAAGCATACACGTAACACTTTATGTATTATCGGTTATATATATCAAGGTATTGTTTCCCTATATAAAATAGCAAATACTTGATGTAAAACTTATAAGAAAAGCAAATGAACCATTCAATTTGTATTAAATGGAAATTAAAACTAACGTCAGCGATATCCGTTGTGTATTGATCACATAACCACGAGTGTGTTCATCGATAACCCTCGTCAGTAGTACACACATGGAACAGTCCACAGGTTTCCCGTAGACATCAATGTTAAATAGACGACTTTGCTTAAGCAATCTGAACGAAATAGGACATCCCACTACCTGAAGGGTTGGTAGCAAAATATTATACACAACATGTTTAGCAGTTGTCTTGCATAATCAATGACGGTAAACTAAACATTAAGATAAATAGGTGTAGTTAAACCTCTTTTTATTTTCATGAATGTATTGCACAAATATCATATTGTTCTCAGCTTATATGGATACACGCACGTTATGTCTAAAAGGTGTTTATTAAATTCACAGTAGCCATAGTCTCGATGTTAAGTATTTTGAACAGCGTATGTATTGTATTTCCTGTGTTCACTAACTATTATCGATATCTATTATAGTTGTAGACCCAACATCATTACCTGTACGTGATTAGTTTATTATTACAAACAACATTAAATTTAATGAAACAATCAGATGATAATTAAATAATTTGAAGAAAGAGGAAGTCTTTATTAATTATTTATTGATTTTTTTTTAAATTTTGATTTATTCATTTTAATAGAAATTGTTGATTATATTTTGTACCTTGTTTTTTTTGTTACAAAAATTTGAAATAAACACACGTAACTACTTTGAAGAAATTTAAATGATCGTCAAACGTAATAATCTTGCTCACAAATATATGTTCGACCCATATTTGTTCACGGTAAATGCTTTGTTTTTTCCTTGGTGTGAAGGTAGCGATACCGATATAGATACATTGTATAATCTCTTGTCCTGGGGACGATTGTACTTGGTAGTCACACAATTATACACCACTGTGTTGATCCTAAAACCCTCGTCTGCAATACACACATGGAACAGTCCACAGGTTTCCCGTAGACACCAATGTTAAATAGACGACTTTGCTTAAGCAATCTAAACGAAATAGGACATCCCACTACCTGAAGGGTTGGTAGCATATTGACAATGTTTATCTGAAGTGATTATACAATAATATGTACTGATACATGTAGATATATATAAGTAGTTAAAAAGGTTATTAATAGAAAAATACATATATAGAGCGTAAACCAAACAACTAAATTCACAGTCCACGTTTCTTTTGCATATATGTTTATGTACTATATTCATTTTTGACGTCATCAGTTTAAGAAAGATTTCGGACATGTCAGTTGTGTTTGTAGATGAGTTAAAGGTCGTTATACGTTTCTAAAGATGGCGTAACACACACACATGCTGCACCTTTTAAATTTAGTAATAGATACAGTATGCCGAAAAATGAATTTAAACTGCATCATACAGTTGTTTCGTTCTCTTAGGACTCTTCAGTGATGCTAGGGGCCAAAAGGTGGGAATCCAAAATGTTTAAACTAATGTAGAAGCAGAAGGGTCAGGTGCGTAAAACCCCTTTAATTAATGAGTTTAGAAGTTAAATTCTGTATAATTTCACATCGTGTACTACGAAAATGTGTATATTATGTACCGTGCCAATACTCAAATGAGATTAACTGTGGCTATGGAGGCTCCAGCAAACCTCGGGGACTAAAAATCCACCAGCGTTCATTCATTCTTGCACCTTTAATATTGAACACGAAAGATTTATTAAAATAAATTAAATGAAAATTTGAAGAAGGGCTTCATGTTGTGTTATTTTTCAGCTGTTTTGTTAAAGGTTTGATTGTATTTTATCGTACGACATGACTTCCAACAAAAACTGTTTATGAATCCACATATTGCACTAAATTGCTTAAAAAACAGAATGAGTCCACTAATATCTGCTGTACAACTTTTTAATCTTGAAAATACATGATCCCCTTTATGCCTCTTCTTTTTTTATAAGATATTCATACCATTTATATACATATGGAATATTTTATTATCAGCTACAATCCATTGAGGTCGCCCGGTTTGTACTGGTGAACTTCTCCATGTATCTGTCGTACTTTATTGTTTTTATACCTGACCCAAGTATAACTTCATAATAGTATCGTGTAGGTTTGCGAGGTACCATGCTATATATGTCTTTTTTATTTTTGAAAGTGTAAATTTTCTGCAATAAAATTAAGGTAAACAATGCACGTATTAAAATGGTATGCTACTTCATACTGTAACCGTTATCAAAATCATAATCCGAACTCACAATTGATTAAACCAGGGGCAAACTATGAACAAAGGAAAGATTTACATTTCAAAGTACATGGTCAAATTTAGCTAATTTTAAACATGACATATATGATATCTCAATAGCTAAAGACAGCCGACGCAAAAATTGATTCAAGTTGCTAAATTATATTTTTATCGACACCCCAACAAAGCCAATAAGTATTTCACATTTAACTTATTTACTTTAAGGATCTCTTACATTTCATAGAAACGTTTGTCCGAGTTTCTTAGAAAATGACTGATGACGTCATACACGTTGCAATGGCTACAAATATCACAAAGTTGGTGTCTGTTAGAGCAGGCAATATTTCTTATTGATCAAGATTTTCCAAAGACAACATATTATGCTAGTCATTTTAATGAAAATAATTGCAAATACGGAAACCACTACACATGTGGATGTTGTTCATTCCTTTTATATATATGTCTCATTTATAATTGTGATGAGGTGACCTGAAATGCAAATTATCGGTTTTATTTTAGCCTTAAAAATTTCATTCAGTATTATCCGACCCACAATCTACAATGGTCAAAGTCATTTGATTTTGTTGGGAGTAACTCCCCTCGACAAAGATAACAACATGGGTCGATCCAAACCTTCTCCATAGACGCCAGTGTTGAAATTTGATCATTGCTTAAGCAACGAAATGGGACATTCCACTACTAGGAGGGACAACCGCGTTCAAGAGCTTATATTGATAGCAGATACACTAGCGTTGTGACATTAGTAAGCAGTACTAGTGCAACGTGTGTCGTCATCAGTCATACATCAACTATTAGCGCGATCATAAAGCTAATATGCACTAACTAGCGGTAATATTTTGTTGATGTATGGATTACTAAACTAATTTTGTCTAGCACGTCTTTAGCAATCGAGATACATAATGTCCTGTGTTAGGCTTACTAAACTTATATTACAATTTATTTCGCTTCGTTACAACATGTGATACGGGCATTTAATACTGGATGTAATATCATAACGTTTAATACGTGCATGATTAGCTTGATTTAATCTACGCTTATTAAACGTAAAAGATAGGCATATATACCATAATCCCTCGCAAAACTACAAAGCACTACTTTGAAGTTATACTTTGGTCAGGTATTAGAAATGTAACCCAATCAGTCGATAGACCTTGTACGACATTATATAACTAGAGTAGGTACAAAACGGGCGACACTATTGGACTGTAGGTGATAGTGACCGTTTGTTTTATATATATTGTACGGATATCAATATCGGAATTGAGAAAAGAAGCGTAACATTTTCATATAGCAACAAGATTTAAAAATGATATATAGGGTGGTATGTACAAACGATATGCATTAACACTAGTACTGTACTGCAGATAGTATATACGTTATATTACAGTATGTTTATAAGTTTATATTCATAACAGTGATTCAATTAATACGTGTGCTCATAAACGGGTTGTGTTAAAAATGATGCTGTACGGTAAAATACAATTTCTTAACATTAAAAATAATCAAATGAAAAATAAATATAGTAAAATAACTCAGTGAAGTCCATTTTCAAATTATCATATAATTATGTAATACACTTTTTGTGTTCAGTTCTTATAGTTCAAAAACGAATTCGGAAATGTTGACTAGTGTTTGCTTTTTCAATTATTATAACAAACTTAACAGTATTAATATACTCTTAACATCATATACAAACGCAACTGATTTGTCCGAAATCTTTTTTCAATTGATGACGTCAAAAATCGATAGAGTAGTTATACCTGTCAATGCAAAAGAAACGTGGACTGTGAACTGGGTTTTGTGGTTAGCGCTCTATATATGTATATTCTTATATTATCAACCCCTTAGCTATAAATATCTAGGAGAACACATTATTTTGTAACCATTTTAAGTATACAGTGTCAATATGCTACCAACCCTTCAGGTAGTGGGATGTCCTATTTCGTTTAGATTGCTTAAGCAAAGTCGGCTATTTAACATTGGTGTCTACTGGAAACTTGTGGACTGTTCCATATGTGTATTGCTGACAAGGGTTTGAAGGTGAATAAATACGTGTATACATGACAGACTAGTGTATTTAACAGCGCAAGCTTCACGACAAGAATGAAGTCTACCTCATTCTCTTATTAGAATGTTTTGATTATCACATTATCACCTAATTGTTTATACTTATATTAGTTTGTGAGGCACAAGAAATGCAATTGATATGATGTTCAAATTACTCGAAGTTGAGATTATGGCTTCTGTGTCTATAAATTTATAAACCTCTTTCATATTTATCTGTGTGCATCGATAGCTGTGAGAATATTATAAATACAAAGAGTTATAGCTATACACTTATCAAGCTTGGTGTTTATTCTATCATTATTGCCTATAGCCTATACACGGCTTCCATTAAACCTGCTTTGTACACATATAAAAACTCCCTTTTTCTTCAGTTGATGATGTAAGACATGAAGTTGTACATGCATATCTATACACACGTGATCTCTAAGCCAGGTGGTGTGGCTAACGTTCTATATTTAGAAACTTTTGTAAATGGGTCGATATACTGTTCAAATGACCTGACACTATACATGTATAAATTATCAAAATGATTTGTTCCTATAATATATTGTCGTGCATATAAATAACTATCATCAGAAATAATTGCCTCATTATATTCTGTTTTGTAAACATTGTCAATATGCTACCAACCCTTCAGGTAGTGGGATGTCCTATTTCGTTAAGATTGCTTAAGCAAAGTCGTCTTTTTAACATTGATGTCTACGGGAAACATGTGGACTGTTCCATGTGTGTATTGCTGATGAGGGTTATTGATTAACACACTCGCGTATATGTGATCAATACACAACGTATATCGCTGAGTAAGCTTTACTTCACATTTTATACAAACTAAATCATGTATTTGCTTTTGCTATTAATTTTATATCAAACAATTTTCTATTTTATATAGGGAAGCAATACCCTGATATCTATAACTAATAGCACATAAAGCATCACGTGTATGCCTCATAGAAATAACAGTTGTAAAATATCAATCGGTAATTAGGTATCAAATCAAGTTATGTGAAAATTAAAAAAAATTAAAAACTACACATCAAATCTGATAAATCGCGACAGCACCTTATTTAGCGCAGGCATAATTGTATGAGGGTTAATTATTTCTCGATATTTTCGTAATCACCAAGTAACCATGATCCTTGAAATTTGTTATTTAGTCTTGGTGAGCGACTGGCGTTTCATGTTTTAAGGATAGAGCAAAATAACAGCTGATACAAAACATATTCGGGCATATTCTGAATACACATGATCTACGGATCAATTTTCTATCCTGAAACAAAATAACGAATACCACAGTTGATGCGGCACATTATTCTCGACGGAACAACTATACATTCATGTGATCTTGGACCAGGTCGCTCTTTAAATGAAGACGTCACGCGATGTATGGCATACATGTATATTTTAACTTTACAATCAGAGATATATAAAGACCATTGGTGAAACTTTATAATCAAAGCTATAAATAGGCCACTGGTGATTACAATACGTAATGATTAAAACAAGCAAATCCTTCTTTATAGCAGTAATGAAACTGAAATAATTTGTTGTATTATCGAATACGATATTTTTACCTAATAAATTTCAATTATTCTATCTTATATTTCATACTTTTTCATCGAACATGCTGTTGACCCTTCAACAGTAGTGGGATGTTCTATATCGTAGAGTTTGCTTAAGCAAAGACCCAGTTTAACACTGACGTCAACGGAGATATTTTGGACGCTTCCATATGTGTATCTAGGTGAAGGGGTTTAAGTCAGCTCATTGATTGTTATTTATACACCACAACACGGTCGATTGCTAACCAGGAAATCTCAGTATTGTATAAAACATACACAAATAAGTGCTAGCAATGTTTGTGTTTCTGCTGAATCTTGCTTTATACACAAACTATCTGTTGGGAAATATAATATGACAGTTAAAAGATTTTTTTCATTTAAAGTGAATTCTGAATGATAAAAGGTCTGCTACACAATAGTTAAATTTGAAAAAATACAATGAATTAATGAAATTGTAACCAAGCAAACTTTGTTACTTACATGTTATTACCATTGTTTTATTGAATATTTTCATACATATATATAACAAATTGATTAAAATCAGTCGTTTAAGAGAATTATCGAGAAAAGGTATAT
The DNA here is from genome assembly GCA_947623455.1 of Mimachlamys varia. NCBI lineage: Eukaryota > Metazoa > Mollusca > Bivalvia > Pectinida > Pectinidae > Mimachlamys > Mimachlamys varia. The sequence continues at coordinate 11,621,360 of OX392535.1, forward strand.
GATTGATAAAGTTAACTATTCATAATATAATTCATATGTGGTTATTCTTACTTACACAATAAAGTAAATTATTTGAGAATCTGGATACGGTAGATTTTGTTGACATTAACGTTATAATAACAAGCTTGTTCTACATGTAACACCATATTTGTTAGTATTAGTTTACACAATGTATATCGCTGACGTTATAATTAGTTTTAATTCCCATTTAATAAAAAGTAGATCATATATTTGCTTTTTTTATAATTTTACATCAATTACTTGCTATTTTAAACAGGGAAACAATACCCTGATATCTATAGCCGATAGCACATGAACTGTTACGTGTAGGCCTCATAGCAATAACAGCCTGTAAAATAAAATAGTGAATACCACAGTTGATGCGGCACATGATTCTCGACATCTGTATAGTATATATTCATCATATGTCATGATTACAAGAGAATTCCCGAAAAAAAGGGTATACCTAACTGACTAATCCCTCTGTCATATTATGTCAATAAGATATGTTTAGACTTAAGACATCTGTAAAAGATACATCAACGTTCTTACGTGTTTCATCATAAACAGGGAACAACTATACATTCATGTGATCTTAGACCAAGTCGCTCTTTAAATGATGACGTCACGCGATGTATGGCATACATGTATATTCAACTTTACAATCAGAGTTATAAATAGACCATTGGTGATTACAATACGTAATGATTAATAAAAGCAAATCCTTCTTTAATAGCAGTAATGAAAATGAAATAATTTAATTTATTATCGAATATGTTCTTATTTACCTGTTGAATTTCAATTATTTTATTTTATATTTCATATTTCTTCATCGAACACGCTGTTGACCCTTCAACGGTAGTGGGATGTTCTATATCGTAGAGTTTGCTTAAGCAAAGACCCAGTTTTACTCTGACGTCAACGGAGATATTTTGGACGCTTTCATGTGTGTATGTATGTTAAGGGGTTTAAGTCAGCTCATTGATTGCTATTTATACATCACAACACGGTCAATAGCTAACCAGGAAATCTCAATAGTGTATCAAAAATATGCAAATAAATAATTGCTTGTAATGTTTGCATTTCTGCTGAATCTTGCTATATACTCAAAGCTATCTGTTGGAAAATATAGTATGCCAGTTAAAAGGTTTTTTTCATTTAAAGTGAATTCTGAATGATAAGAAGACTGCTACACAATAGTGTATAATGAAAAAAAAACAATGAATAAAAATACAATGAATTAATAAAATTGTTACCAAACAAAATGTGATACTTACAAGACATTACCATTTTTTTATCTCATTTTTTCATACAAATACAAAAAAACTTGATTAAAATCCGTCGTTTAAGAGAATTATCGAGAAAAAGTATAATTGATAAAGTTAACTATTCATAATATAATTCATATATGGTTATTCTTACTGACACAATAAAAGTAAATTATTTGAGAATCTTGATGTGGCAGATTTGGTTGAGATTCACGTTATAATAACAAGCTTGTATTACATGTAACACCATATGTGTTAGTATTAGTTCTTTCACTAATGGTGGCTGAGGAGAATACAGATAATTGTTTTTACAATACCTACAATTTAATATTATCGAACTTAATAGTTACGACTTTTTTTGAACCGCGCTTTTAAACCAGATACAACTTATATTTATTGCTTGAATCACAACGTATTAACGTTTTGACGTTCTACATATGTATATTTAGAATATTTTGCAAATGGGTCGATATGCTGTGCAAATGACATGACGTTATACGTGTACTAATTATTAAAAAAATGATTTGTTCCTATAATATATTGTCTGTGCATATCAATAACTACAATAAGTAATTATTGCCTCATTGTTTTACGTTTTGTAAACATTGTCAATATGCTACCAACCCTTCAGGTAGTGGGATGACCTATTCCGTTTAGATTGCTTAAGCAAAGTCGTCTATTTAACATTAGTGTCTACGGGAAACATGTGGACTGTTCCATGTGTGTATTGCTGATGAGGGTTATCTAGAACACACTCGTGTATATTTGATCAATACACAATGTATATCGCTGACGTTATAATTAGTTTTAATTCCCATTTAATAAAAAGTAGATCATATTTGTTTTTTTTAATAATTTTACATCAATTACTTGCTATTTTAAACAGGGAAACAATAACCTGGTATCTATAGCCGATAGCACATGAAGTGTTACGTGTATGCCTCATAGCAATAACAGGTTGTAAAATAAAATAGTGAATACCACAGTTGATGCGGCACATGATTCTCGACATCTGTATATATTCATCATATGTCATGATTACAAGAGAATTCCTGAAAAAAGGGTATACCTTACTGACTAATCCCTCTGTCATTTTATGTAAATAAGATATGTTTAGACTTAAGACATCTGTAAAAGATACATCAACGTTCTTACGTGTTTCATCATAAACAGGGAACAACTATACATTCATGTGATCTTAGACCAAGTCGCTCTTTAAATGATGACGTCACGCGATGTATGGCATACATGTATATTCAACTTTACAATCAGAGTTATAAATAGACCATTGGTGTTTACAATACGTAATGATTAAAACAAACAAGTCCTTCTTAATAGCAGTAATGAAACTGAAATAATTTGATTTATTATCAAATCATTCTTTTTTACCTGTTGAATTTCAATTATCTTATCTTATGTTTCATATTTCTTCATCGAACATGCTGTTGACCCTTCAACAGTAGTGGGATGTTCTATATCGTAGAGTTTGCTTAAGCAAACCCCCAGTTTAACACTGACGTCAACGGAGATATTTTGGACGCTTCCATATGTGTATGTATGTTAAGGGGTTTAAGTCAGCTCATTGATTGTTATTTATACACCACAACACGGTCAATTGTTGTGTTTCTGCTGAATCTTGCTGTATACTCAAAGCTATCTATTTGGAAATATAATATGCCAGTAAAAGAATTGTTTTTTCATTAAAAGTGAATTATGAGCTATAAAAGGATTGCTACACAAAAGTTAATAATATTATTAGAACTTCAAAATTGAAAAAAAAATACAATGAATGAAAATATAATGAATTAATGAAATTGTAACCAAACAAAATGTGTTACTTACATGACATTACCATTGTTTTAATTCATTTTTTATACAAATACAAAAAAACTTGATTAATATCCGTCGTTTAAGAGAATTATCGAGAAAAAGTAAAAAGTTAACTATTCATAATATAACTCATATGTGGTTATTCTTACTGACACAATAAAATAAATTATTTGAGAATCGGGATGCCGTAGATTTGGTTGACATTTACGTTATAATAACAAGCTTGTATTACATGTAACACCACATGTGTTAGTATTAGTTCTTTCACTAATGGTGGCTGATGAGCGTGCAGATAATGGTTTTTACAATACCTACAATTTAATATTATCGAACTTAATTGAACGCAATTTAAAACTAGATAAAATGTCTATTTACTGCTTGAATAACGACCTATTACAAACACAGCGTCAGTGAGCGACAAATAGGTTTTATTTCGACAGAGAAACATTTACAAACGACCAAGGTAATTTTGATTGTATCGACAGAAGCACCCCCCGACCGAGATAACAACATGGATCGGCCCAACCTTCCTCATAGATGACAGTGCTAGAAACATCGACTTTGCTTAAGCAATCTGTACGAATGGAACGTTCCACTACTGGGAGGGAAAACATCATTCGGAACTCTTGGAAATGTTTCTGAACCAATATCACGCATTGTTCATGATATATCCGGACATATTGTAGTAGTATAACTTCAAGTAAATTTTATTTTCAATAATGGCTTCATTTGTCACCTGTTGATTTGTTTAAATTCGTATTAGAGTATTACTGCTATGTTCTATTTATAGCACACATAAACTAGTTTTGTATTATATCTATGCTGTGCACCTTGTGACGTCATCAGACAGAAACTAACTAACGACCAGTTCATGTTGGTATTATTAAGTGATGGAGATGGGTACCTTACGTTGAAAGATAAGTATGTATACCTGTATGTTTATAATACTTAGTACATGAATTGTTATTTTATAATACTTAGTACATGTATTGGTATTTTACAATAGTTAGCACATGTATGTATATTTGTATGTTTATAATACTCATTGCATGTGAACATTTGATAAATGTTTTGCTGTTATAATTATGATCTTGGCGTTATCGCATAAACTAAGACAATGGTATAGTATGATACAGTTATAAGATATTGAATCCGTTCAGATCAAAGCTGTGTGCATTATTTAACTGCCCTTAGAAGAGGTACATCTCACAGAGAACTGAAATTAAATTAGAAGCATTAAAAAAATGATGGCATAATCACCCACTTATACTTATGTTCAACATTAGTATTAACTACTCTGAGACTCCTTCTTATCTCTGCAATGTCGTTGAACAATTCATTATTACACAAAAGTATACACTTAGAAATCCAAGTCCCTTCAATGTACCTCCTGCCAGATCTAATCCATTCAAGAATAACTTCTTTCTCTCTACCATGAAGAACTTGAACTTTATAAAAATTCAGTCAGTATCCACATCAGGTTCCAAAAGCAAACTAAAAACCATGTTTCCTGTTACTACCGCAAGAATCTTTTTTACCTGGCAATCCTTGATGTCTATAGATGTCTATATGTTTTTCTCTGTAACAAAACAAGTGATCTCAATCATGACCAGATTTTGGATCATCTGTCTAATGTTTGTTGTTACAGCCACGCTTACAGCATTAACAAATGGATAAGACAAAAGACTCATTCTCACACAAATTCAGATAAGTTACAACATAAAGGCTATAAGGCGAAGATACGGAGGAAAAATAACTGAAAAAATGGACAATCTTTTTAAGACAACATGATTAAGTATACCACTACCGATCTCATTTGATGGTGTAAACTTAAGATTATTGGTGCCTTATATAAGTATTTAAAGGAAATAGAAAAAAATGGATGAGGCTGATTTCAATATGAGCACCATAAGAAACAGGAACAAACATAAGACAGGTTCACATAGATAAAAAAAAAACATCTCGCCTTTGTTCAAGTGTGGCATACAACCTTTTGTTAACATTAAGAGATACTTGTTTATCATGTTTTTATATCATTGAAGTTCGGTATTTCTCCAACAGGTTATTAGTGAGAAGTCAAAACATTACGTACAACGACCTCAAAACATGTTTACAACGGGCACCAGCTGAGATGCTAACTAATGCTCTCACACAGCTATAATATCAGACGGTAAATATATGTATAATGAAACTCTTCAACATTTAATAAATGACATTTTCTTCATCATACAAAACTGCCAACTATACAGTTACGCCGACGACAATACCATATCACATTCCGCTTCAAACCTCTACAACCTGCAATCTGCACTAGAACAAGACACAAAAAATATCATCAATTGGTTTGACATAAACAAAATGAGAGCAACCCCTGACAAATATCAAGCAATATTAGCCTTAGGAAAAAAGACCCAATCACAAAATATTTCTTTTAAAATAAATGACACTTCTATTACATGTGACGAAAGATTGAGTTGTCCTTCGTAAAACGTTCACGGTATGCTACAGAGCCAGGGATCAATAGAATAACTGTGATAAAACGGATGTTTCCCGGAGAGAGAAATGTCGTCATATAAAAATATAATTTCACAGATATCAAAGAGCGCAAAATAGCATGATTGGTCATCTTAAATATCATAGACAGGTAGCGGGGTCGGTCATCTTAAATATCATAGACAGGTAGCGGGGTCGGTCATCTTAGATATCATAGACAGGTAGCGGGGTCGGTCATCTTAAATATCATAGACAGGTAGCGGAGTCGGTCATCTTAAATGACGCAGACAGGTAGCGGGGTCGGTCATCTTAGATATGATAGACAGGTAGCGGGGTCGGTCATCTTAAATATCATAGACAGGTAGCGAAGTCGGTCATCTTAAATATCATAGACAGGTAGCGGGGTCGGTCATCTTAAATATCATAGACAGGTAGCGGGGTCGGTCATCTTAAATATCATAGACAGGTAGCGGGGTCGGTCATCTTAAATATCATAGACAGGTAGCGGGGTCGGTCATCTTAAATGACGCAGACAGGTAGCGGGGTCGGTCATCTTAAATATCATAGACAGGTAGCGGAGTCGGTCATCTTAAATATCATAGACAGGTAGCGAAGTCGGTCATCTTAAATATCATAGACAGGTAGCGGGGTCGGTCATCTTAAATATCATAGACAGGTAGCGAAGTCGGTCATCTTAAATATCATAGACAGTTAGCGGGGTCGGTCATCTTAAATGACGCAGACAGGTAGCGGGGTCGGTCATCTTAAATATCATTGACAGGTAGCGGGGTCGGTCATCTTAAATATCATAGACGGGTAGCGGGGTCGGTCATCTTAAATGACGCAGACAGGTAGCGGGGTCGGTCATCTTAAATGACGCAGACAGGTAGCGGGGTCGGTCATCTTAAATATCATTGACAGGTAGCGGGGTCGGTCATCTTAAATATCATTGACAGGTAGCGGGGTCGGTCATCTTAAATATCATAGACAGTTAGCGGGGTCGGTCATCTTAAATATCATAGACAGGTAGCGGGGTCGGTCATCTTAAATGACGCAGACAGGTAGCGGGGTCGGTCATCTTAGATATCATAGACAGGTAGCGGGGTCGGTCATCTTAGATATCATAGACAGGTAGCGGGGTCGGTCATCTTAAATATCATAGACAGGTAGCGGGGTCGGTCATCTTAGATATCATAGACAGGTAGCGGGGTCGGTCATCTTAGATATCATAGACAGGTAGCGGGGTCGGTCATCTTAAATATCATAGACAGGTAGCGGGGTCGGTCATCTTAAATGACGCAGACAGGTAGCGAAGTCGGTCATCTTAAATATCATAGACAGGTAGCGGGGTCGGTCATCTTAAATATCATAGACAGGTAGCGGAGTCGGTCATCTTAAATATCATAGACAGGTAGCGGGGTCGGTCATCTTATATATCATAGACAGGTAGCGGGGTCGGTCATCTTAAATATCATAGACAGGTAGCGGGGTCGGTCATCTTAAATATCATAGACAGGTAGCGGAGTCGGTCATCTTAAATATCATAGACAGGTAGCGGGGTCGGTCATCTTAAATATCATAGACAGGTAGCGAAGTCGGTCATCTTAAATGACGCAGACAGGTAGCGGGGTCGGTCATCTTATATATCATAGACAGGTAGCGGGGTCGGTCATCTTATATATCATAGACAGGTAGCGGGGTCGGTCATCTTAAATGACGCAGACAGGTAGCGGAGTCGGTCATCTTAAATGACGCAGACAGGTAGCGGGGTCAGTCATCTTAGATATCATAGACAGGTAGCGGGGTCGGTCATCTTAAATATCATAGACAGGTAGCGGGGTCGGTCATCTTAAATGACGCAGACAGGTAGCGGGGTCGGTCATCTTAGATATCATAGACAGGTAGCGGGGTCGGTCATCTTAGATATCATAGACAGGTAGCGGGGTCGGTCATCTTAAATATCATAGACAGGTAGCGGGGTCGGTCATCTTAGATATCATAGACAGGTAGCGGGGTCGGTCATCTTAGATATCATAGACAGGTAGCGGGGTCGGTCATCTTAAATATCATAGACAGGAAGTGGGGTCGGTCATCTTAAATGACGCAGACAGGTAGCGGGGTCGGTCATCTTAACTATCATAGACAGGTAGCGGGGTCGGTCATCTTAAATATCATAGACAGGTAGCGGGGTCGGTCATCTTAAATGACGCAGACAGGTAGCGGAGTCGGTCATCTTAAATGACGCAGACAGGTAGCGAAGTCGGTCATCTTAAATATCATAGACAGGTAGCGGGGTCGGTCATCTTAAATATCATAGACAGGTAGCGGAGTCGGTCATCTTAAATATCATAGACAGGTAGCGGGGTCGGTCATCTTATATATCATAGACAGGTAGCGGAGTCGGTCATCTTAAATATCATAGACAGGTAGCGGGGTCGGTCATCTTAAATATCATAGACAGGTAGCGGGGTCGGTCATCTTAAATGTCATAGACAGGTAGCGGGGTCGGTCATCTTAAATATCATTGACAGGTAGCGGGGTCGGTCATCTTAAATGACGCAGCTAGGTAGCGGGGTCGGTCATCTTAAATATCATAGACAGGTAGCGGGGTCGGTCATCATAAATATCATTGACAGGTAGCGGGGTCGGTCATCTTAAATATCATTGACAGATAGCGGGGTCGGTCATCTTAAATGACGCAGACAGGTAGCGGGGTCGGTCATCTTAAATATCATAGTCAGATAGCGGGGTCAGTCATCTTAAATGACGCAGACAGGTAGCGGGGTCGGTCATCTTAAATGACGCAGACAGGTAGCGGAGTCGGTCATCTTAAATGACGCAGACAAGTAGCGGGGTCGGTCATCTTAAATGACGCAGACAGGTAGCGGAGTCGGTCATCTTAAATGACGCAGACAGGTAGCGGGGTCGGTCATCTTAAATATCATAGACAGGTAGCGAAGTCGGTCATCATAAATATCATAGACAGGTAGCGGGGTTGGTTATCTTAAATGACGCAGACAGGTAGCGGGGTCAGTCATCTTAAATGACGCAGACAGGTAGCGGGGTCGGTCATCTTAAATATCATAGACAGGTAGCGGAGTCGGTCATCTTAAATATCATAGACAGGTAGCGAAGTCGGTCATCATAAATATCATAGACAGGTAGCGGGGTCGGTCATCTTAAATATCATAGACAGGTAGCGGAGTCGGTCATCTTAAATGACGCAGACAGGTAGCGGGGTCGGTCATCTTAAATATCATAGACAGGTAGCGGAGTCGGTCATCTTAAATATCATAGACAGGTAGCGAAGTCGGTCATCATAAATATCATAGACAGGTAGCGGGGTCGGTCATCTTAAATATCATAGACAGGTAGCGGGGTCGGTCATTTTAAATGACGCAGACAGGTAGCGGAGTCGGTCATCTTAAATGACGCAGACAGGTAGCGGGGTCGGTCATCTTAAATATCATAGACAGGTAGCGGAGTCGGTCATCTTAAATATCATAGACAGGTAGCGAAGTCGGTCATCATAAATATCATAGACAGGTAGCGGGGTCGGTCATCTTAAATATCATAGACAGGTAGCGGGGCTTGTCATCTTAAATATCATAGACAGGTAGCGGAGTCGGTCATCTTAAATATCATAGACAGGTAGCGGGGTCGGTCATCTTAAATATCATAGACAGGTAGCGGGGCTTGTCATCTTAAATATCATAGACAGGTAGCGGAGTCGGTCATCTTAAATGACGCAGACAGATAGCGGGGTCGGTCATCTTAAATATCATAGACAGGTAGCGGGGTCGGTCATCTTAAATATAATAGACAGCAAGCGGGGTCGGTCATCTTAAATGACGCAGACAGATAGCGGGGTCGGTCATCTTAAATATCATAGACAGGTAGCGGGGTCGGTCATCTTAAATATCATAGACAGGTAGCGGGGTCGGTCATCTTAAATATCATAGACAGGTAGCGGGGTCGGTCATCTTAAATATCATAGACAGGTAGCGGGATCGGTCATCTTAAATATAATAGACAGGTAGCGGGGTCGGTCATCTTAAATGACGCAGACAGATAGCGGGGTCGGTCATCTTAAATATCATAGACAGGTAGCGGGGTCGGTCATCTTAAATATCATAGACAGGTAGCGGGGTCGGTCATCTTAGATATCATAGACAGGTAGCGGGGTCGGTCATCTTAAATATCATAGACAGGTAGCGGGGTCGGTCATCTTAAATGACGCAGACAGGTAGCGGGGTCGGTCATCTTAAATATCATAGACAGGTAGCGGAGTCGGTCATCTTAAATATCATAGACAGGTAGCGAAGTCGGTCATCTTAAATATCATAGACAGGTAGCGGGGTCGGTCATCTTAAATATCATAGACAGATAGCGGGGTCGGTCATCTTAAATATCATAGACAGGTAGCGGGGTCGGTCATCTTAAATATCATTGACAGGTAGCGGGGTCGGTCATCTTATATATCATTGACAGGTAGCGGGGTCGGTCATCTTAAATATCATAGACAGGTAGCGGGGTCGGTCATCTTAAATGACGCAGACAGGTAGCGGAGTCGGTCATCTTAAATGACGCAGACAGGTAGCGGAGTCGGTCATCTTAAATGACGCAGACAGGTAGCGGGGTCGGTCATCTTAAATATCATAGACAGGTAGCGGGGTCGGTCATCTTAAATGACGCAGACAGGTAGCGGAGTCGGTCATCTTAAATGACGCAGACAGGTAGCGGAGTCGGTCATCTTAAATGACGCAGACAGGTAGCGGGGTCGGTCATCTTAAATATCATAGACAGGTAGCGGGGTCGGTCATCTTAAATGACGCAGACAGGTAGCGGAGTCGGTCATCTTAAATGACGCAGACAGGTAGCGGGGTCGGTCATCTTAAATATCATAGACAGGTAGCGGAGTCGGTCATCTTAAATATCATAGACAGGTAGCGAAGTCGGTCATCATAAATATCATAGACAGGTAGCGGGGTCGGTCATCTTAAATATCAGAGACAGGAAGCGGGGCTTGTCATCTTAAATATCATAGACAGGTAACGGGGTCGGTCATCTTAAATATAATAGACAGGTAGCGGAGTCGGTCATCTTAAATGACGCAGACAGATAGCGGGGTCGGTCATCTTAAATATCATAGACAGGTAGCGGGGTCGGTCATCTTAAATATCATAGACAGGTAGCGGGGTCGGTCATCTTAAATATAATAGACAGGTAGCGGGGTCGGTCATCTTAAATGACGCAGACAGATAGCGGGGTCGGTCATCTTAAATATCATAGACAGGTAGCGGGGTCGGTCATCTTAAATATCATAGACAGGTAGCGGGGTCGGTCATCTTAAATATCATAGACAGGTAGCGGGGTCGGTCATCTTAAATATCATAGACAGGTAGCGGGGTCGGTCATCTTAAATGACGCAGACAGGTAGCGGGGTCGGTCATCTTAAATATAATAGACAGGTAGCGGGGTCGGTCATCTTAAATGACGCAGACAGATAGCGGGGTCGGTCATCTTAAATATCATAGACAGGTAGCGGGGTCGGTCATCTTAAATATCATAGACAGGTAGCGGGGTCGGTCATCTTAAATATCATAGACAGGTAGCGGGGTCGGTCATCTTAAATATCATAGACAGGTAGCGGGATCGGTCATCTTAAATATAATAGACAGGTAGCGGGGTCGGTCATCTTAAATGACGCAGACAGATAGCGGGGTCGGTCATCTTAAATATCATAGACAGGTAGCGGGGTCGGTCATCTTAAATATCATAGACAGGTAGCGGGGTCGGTCATCTTAGATATCATAGACAGGTAGCGGGGTCGGTCATCTTAAATATCATAGACAGGTAGCGGGGTCGGTCATCTTAAATGACGCAGACAGGTAGCGGGGTCGGTCATCTTAAATATCATAGACAGGTAGCGGAGTCGGTCATCATAAATATCATAGACAGGTAGCGGGGTCGGTCATCTTAAATATCATAGACAGGTAGCGGGGTCGGTCATCTTAAATGACGCAGACAGGTAGCGGAGTCGGTCATCTTAAATGACGCAGACAGGTAGCGGGGTCGGTCATCTTAAATATCATAGACAGGTAGCGGAGTCGGTCATCTTAAATATCATAGACAGGTAGCGAAGTCGGTCATCATAAATATCATAAACAGGTAGCGGGGTCGGTCATCTTAAATATCATAGACAGGTAGCGGGGCTTGTCATCTTAAATATCATAGACAGGTAGCGGAGTCGGTCATCTTAAATATCATAGACAGGTAGCGGGGTCGGTCATCTTCAATATCATAGACAGGTAGCGGGGCTTGTCATCTTAAATATCATAGACAGGTAGCGGAGTCGGTCATCTTAAATGACGCAGACAGATAGCGGGGTCGGTCATCTTAAATATCATAGACAGGTAGCGGGGTCGGTCATCTTAAATATCATAGACAGGTAGCGGGGTCGGTCATCTTAAATATAATAGACAGGTAGCGGGGTCGGTCATCTTAAATGACGCAGACAGATAGCGGGGTCGGTCATCTTAAATATCATAGACAGGTAGCGGGGTCGGTCATCTTAAATATCATAGACAGGTAGCGGGGTCGGTCATCTTAAATATCATAGACAGGTAGCGGGGTCGGTCATCTTAAATATCATAGACAGGTAGCGGGATCGGTCATCTTAAATATAATAGACAGGTAGCGGGGTCGGTCATCTTAAATGACGCAGACAGATAGCGGGGTCGGTCATCTTAAATATCATAGACAGGTAGCGGGGTCGGTCATCTTAAATATCATAGACAGGTAGCGGGGTCGGTCATCTTAGATATCATAGACAGGTAGCGGGGTCGGTCATCTTAAATATCATAGACAGGTAGCGGGGTCGGTCATCTTAAATGACGCAGACAGGTAGCGGGGTCGGTCATCTTAAATATCATAGACAGGTAGCGGAGTCGGTCATCTTAAATATCATAGACAGGTAGCGAAGTCGGTCATCTTAAATATCATAGACAGGTAGCGGGGTCGGTCATCTTAAATATCATAGACAGATAGCGGGGTCGGTCATCTTAAATATCATAGACAGGTAGCGGGGTCGGTCATCTTATATATCATTGACAGGTAGCGGGGTCGGTCATCTTAAATATCATAGACAGGTAGCGGGGTCGGTCATCTTAAATGACGCAGACAGGTAGCGGAGTCGGTCATCTTAAATGACGCAGACAGGTAGCGGAGTCGGTCATCTTAAATGACGCAGACAGGTAGCGGGGTCGGTCATCTTAAATATCATAGACAGGTAGCGGGGTCGGTCATCTTAAATGACGCAGACAGGTAGCGGAGTCGGTCATCTTAAATGACGCAGACAGGTAGCGGGGTCGGTCATCTTAAATATCATAGACAGGTAGCGGAGTCGGTCATCTTAAATATCATAGACAGGTAGCGAAGTCGGTCATCATAAATATCATAGACAGGTAGCCGGGTCGGTCATCTTAAATATCATAGACAGGAAGCGGGGCTTGTCATCTTAAATATCATAGACAGGTAACGGGGTCGGTCATCTTAAATATAATAGACAGGTAGCGGAGTCGGTCATCTTAAATGACGCAGACAGATAGCGGGGTCGGTCATCTTAAATATCATAGACAGGTAGCGGGGTCGGTCATCTTAAATATCATAGACAGGTAGCGGGGTCGGTCATCTTAAATATAATAGACAGGTAGCGGGGTCGGTCATCTTAAATGACGCAGACAGATAGCGGGGTCGGTCATCTTAAATATCATAGACAGGTAGCGGGGTCGGTCATCTTAAATATCATAGACAGGTAGCGGGGTCGGTCATCTTAAATATCATAGACAGGTAGCGGGGTCGGTCATCTTAAATATCGCAGACAGGTAGCGGGGTCGGTCATCTTAAATATAATAGACAGGTAGCGGGGTCGGTCATCTTAAATGACGCAGACAGATAGCGGGGTCGGTCATCTTAAATATCATAGACAGGTAGCGGGGTCGGTCATCTTAAATATCATAGACAGGTAGCGGGGTCGGTCATCTTAGATATCATAGACAGGTAGCGGGGTCGGTCATCTTAAATATCATAGACAGGTAGCGGGGTCGGTCATCTTAAATGACGCAGACAGGTAGCGGGGTCGGTCATCTTAAATATCATAGACAGGTAGCGGAGTCGGTCATCATAAATATCATAGACAGGTAGCGGGGTCGGTCATCTTAAATATCATAGACAGGTAGCGGGGTCGGTCATCTTAAATGACGCAGACAGGTAGCGGAGTCGGTCATCTTAAATGACGCAGACAGGTAGCGGGGTCGGTCATCTTAAATATCATAGACAGGTAGCGGAGTCGGTCATCTTAAATATCATAGACAGGTAGCGAAGTCGGTCATCATAAATATCATAAACAGGTAGCGGGGTCGGTCATCTTAAATATCATAGACAGGTAGCGGGGCTTGTCATCTTAAATATCATAGACAGGTAGCGGAGTCGGTCATCTTAAATATCATAGACAGGTAGCGGGGTCGGTCATCTTCAATATCATAGACAGGTAGCGGGGCTTGTCATCTTAAATATCATAGACAGGTAGCGGAGTCGGTCATCTTAAATGACGCAGACAGATAGCGGGGTCGGTCATCTTAAATATCATAGACAGGTAGCGGGGTCGGTCATCTTAAATATCATAGACAGGTAGCGGGGTCGGTCATCTTAAATATAATAGACAGGTAGCGGGGTCGGTCATCTTAAATGACGCAGACAGATAGCGGGGTCGGTCATCTTAAATATCATAGACAGGTAGCGGGGTCGGTCATCTTAAATATCATAGACAGGTAGCGGGGTCGGTCATCTTAAATATCATAGACAGGTAGCGGGGTCGGTCATCTTAAATATCATAGACAGGTAGCGGGATCGGTCATCTTAAATATAATAGACAGGTAGCGGGGTCGGTCATCTTAAATGACGCAGACAGATAGCGGGGTCGGTCATCTTAAATATCATAGACAGGTAGCGGGGTCGGTCATCTTAAATATCATAGACAGGTAGCGGGGTCGGTCATCTTAGATATCATAGACAGGTAGCGGGGTCGGTCATCTTAAATATCATAGACAGGTAGCGGGGTCGGTCATCTTAAATGACGCAGACAGGTAGCGGGGTCGGTCATCTTAAATATCATAGACAGGTAGCGGAGTCGGTCATCTTAAATATCATAGACAGGTAGCGAAGTCGGTCATCTTAAATATCATAGACAGGTAGCGGGGTCGGTCATCTTAAATATCATAGACAGATAGCGGGGTCGGTCATCTTAAATATCATAGACAGGTAGCGGGGTCGGTCATCTTATATATCATTGACAGGTAGCGGGGTCGGTCATCTTAAATATCATAGACAGGTAGCGGGGTCGGTCATCTTAAATGACGCAGACAGGTAGCGGAGTCGGTCATCTTAAATGACGCAGACAGGTAGCGGAGTCGGTCATCTTAAATGACGCAGACAGGTAGCGGGGTCGGTCATCTTAAATATCATAGACAGGTAGCGGGGTCGGTCATCTTAAATGACGCAGACAGGTAGCGGAGTCGGTCATCTTAAATGACGCAGACAGGTAGCGGGGTCGGTCATCTTAAATATCATAGACAGGTAGCGGAGTCGGTCATCTTAAATATCATAGACAGGTAGCGAAGTCGGTCATCATAAATATCATAGACAGGTAGCGGGGTCGGTCATCTTAAATATCATAGACAGGTAGCGGGGCTTGTCATCTTAAATATCATAGACAGGTAGCGGGGTCGGTCATCTTAAATATAATAGACAGGTAGCGGAGTCGGTCATCTTAAATGACGCAGACAGATAGCGGGGTCGGTCATCTTAAATATCATAGACAGGTAGCGGGGTCGGTCATCTTAAATATCATAGACAGGTAGCGGGGTCGGTCATCTTAAATATAATAGACAGGTAGCGGGGTCGGTCATCTTAAATGACGCAGACAGATAGCGGGGTCGGTCATCTTAAATATCATAGACAGGTAGCGGGGTCGGTCATCTTAAATATCATAGACAGGTAGCGGGGTCGGTCATCTTAAATATCATAGACAGGTAGCGGGGTCGGTCATCTTAAATATCGCAGACAGGTAGCGGGGTCGGTCATCTTAAATATCATAGACAGGTAGCGGGGTCGGTCATCTTAAATGACGCAGACAGATAGCGGGGTCGGTCATCTTAAATATCATAGACAGGTAGCGGGGTCGGTCATCTTAAATATCATAGACAGGTAGCGGGGTCGGTCATCTTAGATATCATAGACAGGTAGCGGGGTCGGTCATCTTAAATATCATAGACAGGTAGCGGGGTCGGTCATCTTAAATGACGCAGACAGGTAGCGGGGTCGGTCATCTTAAATATCATAGACAGGTAGCGGAGTCGGTCATCTTAAATATCATAGACAGGTAGCGAAGTCGGTCATCTTAAATATCATAGACAGGTAGCGGGGTCGGTCATCTTAAATATCATAGACAGGTAGCGGGGTCGGTCATCTTAAATATCATAGACAGGTAGCGGGGTCGGTCATCTTATATATCATTGACAGGTAGCGGGGTCGGTCATCTTAACTATCATAGACAGGTAGCGGGGTCGGTCATCTTAAATATCATAGACAGTTAGTGGGGTTGGTCATCTTAAATATCATAGACAGGTAGCGGGGTCGGTCATCTTAAATATCATAGACAGGTAGCGGGGTCGGTCATCTTAAATATCATAGACAGGTAGCGGGGTCGGTCATCTTAAATATCATAGTCATAGGCAGGTAACAGAGTCGGTCATCTTAAATATCATAGACAGGTAGCGGGGTCGGTCATCTTAAATATCATAGACAGGTAGCGGGGTCGGTCATCTTAAATATCATAGACAGGTAGCGGGGTCGGTCATCTTAAATATCATAGTCATAGACAGGTAGCAGAGTCGGTCATCTTAAATACCATAGACAGGTAGCGGGGTCGGTCATCTTAAATATCATAGACAGTTAGCGGGGTCGGTCATCTTAAATATCATAGACAGGTAGCGGGGTCGGTCATCTTAAATATCATAGACAGGTAGCGGGGTCGGTCATCTTAAATATCATAGACGGGTAGCGGGGTCGGTCATCTTAAATATCATAGACATGTAGCAGAGTTGGTCATCTTAAATATCATAGACAGGTAGCGGGTTGGTCATCTTAAATATCATAGACAGGTAGCGGGGTCGGTCATCTTAAATATCATAGACAGGTAGCGGAGTCGGTCATCTTAAATATCATAGACAGGTAGCGGGGTCGGTCATCTCAAATATCATAGTCATAGACAGGTAGCAGAGTCGGTCATCTTAAATACCATAGACAGGTAGCGGGGTCGGTCATCTTAAATATCATAGACATGTAGCAGAGTTGGTCATCTTAAATATCATAGACAGGTAGCGGGGTCGGTCATCTTAAATATCATAGTCATAGACAGGTAGCGGGGTCGGTCATCCTAAATACCATAGACATGTAGCAGAGTTGGTCAGCTTAAATATCATAGACAGTTAGCGGGGTCGGTCATCTTTAATATCATAGACAGGTAGCGGGGTCGGTCATCTTAAATATCATAGACAGGTAGCGGGGTCGGTCATCTTAAATATCATAGACAGGTAGCGGGGTCGGTCATCTTAAATATCATAGACAGGTAGCGGGGTCGGTCATCTTAAATATCATAGTCATAGACAGGTAGCGGGGTCGGTCATCCTAAATACCATAGACAGGTAGCGGGGTCAGTCATCTTAAATATCATAGACAGTTAGCGGGGTCGGTCATCTTTAATATCATAGACAGGTAGCGGGGTCGGTCATCTTAAATATCATAGACAGGTAGCGGGGTCGGTCATCTTAAATATCATAGACAGGTAGCGGGGTCGGTCATCTTAAATATCATAGACGGGTAGCGGGGTCGGTCATCTTAAATATCATAGACAGATAGCGGGGTCGGTCATCTTAAATATCATAGACAGATAGCGGGGTCGGTCATCTTAAATATCATAGACAGGTAGCGGGGTCGGTCATCTTAAATATCATAGACGGGTAGCGGGGTCGGTCATCTTAAATATCATAGACAGATAGCGGGGTCGGTCATCTTAAATATCATAGACAGGTAGCGGGGTCGGTCATCTTAAATATCATAGACGGGTAGCGGGGTCGGTCATCTTAAATATCATAGACATGTAGCAGAGTTGGTCATCTTAAATATCATAGACAGGTAGCGGGTTGGTCATCTTAAATATCATAGACAGGTAGCGGGGTCGGTCATCTTAAATGACGCAGACAGGTAGCGGGGTCGGTCATCTTAAATATCATAGACAGGTAGCGGAGTCGGTCATCTTAAATATCATAGACAGGTAGCGAAGTCGGTCATCATAAATATCATAGACAGGTAGCGGGGTCGGTCATCTTAAATATCATAGACAGGTAGCGGGGCTTGTCATCTTAAATATCATAGACAGGTAGCGGAGTCGGTCATCTTAAATATCATAGACAGGTAGCGGGGTCGGTCATCTTCAATATCATAGACAGGTAGCGGGGCTTGTCATCTTAAATATCATAGACAGGTAGCGGAGTCGGTCATCTTAAATATCATAGACAGGTAGCGGGGTCGGTCATCTTAAATATCATAGACGGGTAGCGGGGTCGGTCATCTTAAATATCATAGACATGTAGCAGAGTTGGTCATCTTCAATATCATAGACAGGTAGCGGGGCTTGTCATCTTAAATATCATAGACAGGTAGCGGAGTCGGTCATCTTAAATGACGCAGACAGATAGCGGGGTCGGTCATCTTAAATATCATAGACAGGTAGCGGGGTCGGTCATCTTAAATATCATAGACAGGTAGCGGGGTCGGTCATCTTAAATATAATAGACAGGTAGCGGGGTCGGTCATCTTAAATGACGCAGACAGATAGCGGGGTCGGTCATCTTAAATATCATAGACAGGTAGCGGGGTCGGTCATCTTAAATATCATAGACAGGTAGCGGGGTCGGTCATCTTAAATATCATAGACAGGTAGCGGGGTCGGTCATCTTAAATATCATAGACAGGTAGCGGGATCGGTCATCTTAAATATAATAGACAGGTAGCGGGGTCGGTCATCTTAAATGACGCAGACAGATAGCGGGGTCGGTCATCTTAAATATCATAGACAGGTAGCGGGGTCGGTCATCTTAAATATCATAGACAGGTAGCGGGGTCGGTCATCTTAGATATCATAGACAGGTAGCGGGGTCGGTCATCTTAAATATCATAGACAGGTAGCGGGGTCGGTCATCTTAAATGACGCAGACAGGTAGCGGGGTCGGTCATCTTAAATATCATAGACAGGTAGCGGAGTCGGTCATCTTAAATATCATAGACAGGTAGCGAAGTCGGTCATCTTAAATATCATAGACAGGTAGCGGGGTCGGTCATCTTAAATATCATAGACAGATAGCGGGGTCGGTCATCTTAAATATCATAGACAGGTAGCGGGGTCGGTCATCTTATATATCATTGACAGGTAGCGGGGTCGGTCATCTTAAATATCATAGACAGGTAGCGGGGTCGGTCATCTTAAATGACGCAGACAGGTAGCGGAGTCGGTCATCTTAAATGACGCAGACAGGTAGCGGGGTCGGTCATCTTAAATATCATAGACAGGTAGCGGGGTCGGTCATCTTAAATGACGCAGACAGGTAGCGGAGTCGGTCATCTTAAATGACGCAGACAGGTAGCGGGGTCGGTCATCTTAAATATCATAGACAGGTAGCGGAGTCGGTCATCTTAAATATCATAGACAGGTAGCGAAGTCGGTCATCATAAATATCATAGACAGGTAGCGGGGTCGGTCATCTTAAATATCATAGACAGGAAGCGGGGCTTGTCATCTTAAATATCATAGACAGGTAACGGGGTCGGTCATCTTAAATATAATAGACAGGTAGCGGAGTCGGTCATCTTAAATGACGCAGACAGATAGCGGGGTCGGTCATCTTAAATATCATAGACAGGTAGCGGGGTCGGTCATCTTAAATATCATAGACAGGTAGCGGGGTCGGTCATCTTAAATATAATAGACAGGTAGCGGGGTCGGTCATCTTAAATGACGCAGACAGATAGCGGTGTCGGTCATCTTAAATATCATAGACAGGTAGCGGGGTCGGTCATCTTAAATATCATAGACAGATAGCGGGGTCGGTCATCTTAAATATCATAGACAGGTAGCGGGGTCGGTCATCTTAAATATCGCAGACAGGTAGCGGGGTCGGTCATCTTAAATATAATAGACAGGTAGCGGGGTCGGTCATCTTAAATGACGCAGACAGATAGCGGGGTCGGTCATCTTAAATATCATAGACAGGTAGCGGGGTCGGTCATCTTAAATATCATAGACAGGTAGCGGGGTCGGTCATCTTAGATATCATAGACAGGTAGCGGGGTCGGTCATCTTAAATATCATAGACAGGTAGCGGGGTCGGTCATCTTAAATGACGCAGACAGGTAGCGGGGTCGGTCATCTTAAATATCATAGACAGGTAGCGGAGTCGGTCATCATAAATATCATAGACAGGTAGCGGGGTCGGTCATCTTAAATATCATAGACAGGTAGCGGGGTCGGTCATCTTAAATGACGCAGACAGGTAGCGGAGTCGGTCATCTTAAATGACGCAGACAGGTAGCGGGGTCGGTCATCTTAAATATCATAGACAGGTAGCGGAGTCGGTCATCTTAAATATCATAGACAGGTAGCGAAGTCGGTCATCATAAATATCATAAACAGGTAGCGGGGTCGGTCATCTTAAATATCATAGACAGGTAGCGGGGCTTGTCATCTTAAATATCATAGACAGGTAGCGGAGTCGGTCATCTTAAATATCATAGACAGGTAGCGGGGTCGGTCATCTTCAATATCATAGACAGGTAGCGGGGCTTGTCATCTTAAATATCATAGACAGGTAGCGGAGTCGGTCATCTTAAATGACGCAGACAGATAGCGGGGTCGGTCATCTTAAATATCATAGACAGGTAGCGGGGTCGGTCATCTTAAATATCATAGACAGGTAGCGGGGTCGGTCATCTTAAATATAATAGACAGGTAGCGGGGTCGGTCATCTTAAATGACGCAGACAGATAGCGGGGTCGGTCATCTTAAATATCATAGACAGGTAGCGGGGTCGGTCATCTTAAATATCATAGACAGGTAGCGGGGTCGGTCATCTTAAATATCATAGACAGGTAGCGGGGTCGGTCATCTTAAATATCATAGACAGGTAGCGGGATCGGTCATCTTAAATATAATAGACAGGTAGCGGGGTCGGTCATCTTAAATGACGCAGACAGATAGCGGGGTCGGTCATCTTAAATATCATAGACAGGTAGCGGGGTCGGTCATCTTAAATATCATAGACAGGTAGCGGGGTCGGTCATCTTAGATATCATAGACAGGTAGCGGGGTCGGTCATCTTAAATATCATAGACAGGTAGCGGGGTCGGTCATTTTAAATGACGCAGACAGGTAGCGGGGTCGGTCATCTTAAATATCATAGACAGGTAGCGGAGTCGGTCATCTTAAATATCATAGACAGGTAGCGAAGTCGGTCATCTTAAATATCATAGACAGGTAGCGGGGTCGGTCATCTTAAATATCATAGACAGATAGCGGGGTCGGTCATCTTAAATATCATAGACAGGTAGCGGGGTCGGTCATCTTATATATCATTGACAGGTAGCGGGGTCGGTCATCTTAAATATCATAGACAGGTAGCGGGGTCGGTCATCTTAAATGACGCAGACAGGTAGCGGAGTCGGTCATCTTAAATGACGCAGACAGGTAGCGGAGTCGGTCATCTTAAATGACGCAGACAGGTAGCGGGGTCGGTCATCTTAAATATCATAGACAGGTAGCGGGGTCGGTCATCTTAAATGACGCAGACAGGTAGCGGAGTCGGTCATCTTAAATGACGCAGACAGGTAGCGGGGTCGGTCATCTTAAATATCATAGACAGGTAGCGGAGTCGGTCATCTTAAATATCATAGACAGGTAGCGAAGTCGGTCATCATAAATATCATAGACAGGTAGCGGGGTCGGTCATCTTAAATATCATAGACAGGTAGCGGGGCTTGTCATCTTAAATATCATAGACAGGTAGCGGGGTCGGTCATCTTAAATATAATAGACAGGTAGCGGAGTCGGTCATCTTAAATGACGCAGACAGATAGCGGAGTCGGTCATCTTAAATATCATAGACAGGTAGCGGGGTCGGTCATCTTAAATATCATAGACAGGTAGCGGGGTCGGTCATCTTAAATATAATAGACAGGTAGCGGGGTCGGTCATCTTAAATGACGCAGACAGATAGCGGGGTCGGTCATCTTAAATATCATAGACAGGTAGCGGGGTCGGTCATCTTAAATATCATAGACAGGTAGCGGGGTCGGTCATCTTAAATATCATAGACAGGTAGCGGGGTCGGTCATCTTAAATATCGCAGACAGGTAGCGGGGTCGGTCATCTTAAATATAATAGACAGGTAGCGGGGTCGGTCATCTTAAATGACGCAGACAGATAGCGGGGTCGGTCATCTTAAATATCATAGACAGGTAGCGGGGTCGGTCATCTTAAATATCATAGACAGGTAGCGGGGTCGGTCATCTTAGATATCATAGACAGGTAGCGGGGTCGGTCATCTTAAATATCATAGACAGGTAGCGGGGTCGGTCATCTTAAATGACGCAGACAGGTAGCGGGGTCGGTCATCTTAAATATCATAGACAGGTAGCGGAGTCGGTCATCTTAAATATCATAGACAGGTAGCGAAGTCGGTCATCTGAAATATCATAGACAGGTAGCGGGGTCGGTCATCTTAAATATCATAGACAGGTAGCGGGGTCGGTCATCTTAAATATCATAGACAGGTAGCGGGGTCGGTCATCTTAAATATCATAGACAGGTAGCGGGGTCGGTCATCTTAAATATCATAGACAGGTAGCGGGGTCGGTCATCTTAAATATCATAGACAGGTAGCGGGGTCGGTCATCTTAAATATCATAGTCATAGACAGGTAGCAGAGTCGGTCATCTTAAATACCATAGACAGGTAGCGGGGTCGGTCATCTTAAATATCATAGACAGTTAGCGGGGTCGGTCATCTTAAATATCATAGACAGGTAGCGGGGTCGGTCATCTTAAATATCATAGACAGGTAGCGGGGTCGGTCATCTTAAATATCATAGACGGGTAGCGGGGTCGGTCATCTTAAATATCATAGACATGTAGCAGAGTTGGTCATCTTAAATATCATAGACAGGTAGCGGGTTGGTCATCTTAAATATCATAGACAGGTAGCGGGGTCGGTCATCTTAAATATCATAGACAGGTAGCGGAGTCGGTCATCTTAAATATCATAGACAGGTAGCGGGGTCGGTCATCTCAAATATCATAGTCATAGACAGGTAGCAGAGTCGGTCATCTTAAATACCATAGACAGGTAGCGGGGTCGGTCATCTTAAATATCATAGACATGTAGCAGAGTTGGTCATCTTAAATATCATAGACAGGTAGCGGGGTCGGTCATCTTAAATATCATAGTCATAGACAGGTAGCGGGGTCGGTCATCCTAAATACCATAGACATGTAGCAGAGTTGGTCATCTTAAATATCATAGACAGTTAGCGGGGTCGGTCATCTTTAATATCATAGACAGGTAGCGGGGTCGGTCATCTTAAATATCATAGACAGGTAGCGGGGTCGGTCATCTTAAATATCATAGACAGGTAGCGGGGTCGGTCATCTTAAATATCATAGACAGGTAGCGGGGTCGGTCATCTTAAATATCATAGTCATAGACAGGTAGCGGGGTCGGTCATCCTAAATACCATAGACAGGTAGCGGGGTCAGTCATCTTAAATATCATAGACAGTTAGCGGGGTCGGTCATCTTTAATATCATAGACAGGTAGCGGGGTCGGTCATCTTAAATATCATAGACAGGTAGCGGGGTCGGTCATCTTAAATATCATAGACAGGTAGCGGGGTCGGTCATCTTAAATATCATAGACGGGTAGCGGGGTCGGTCATCTTAAATATCATAGACAGATAGCGGGGTCGGTCATCTTAAATATCATAGACAGATAGCGGGGTCGGTCATCTTAAATATCATAGACAGGTAGCGGGGTCGGTCATCTTAAATATCATAGACGGGTAGCGGGGTCGGTCATCTTAAATATCATAGACAGATAGCGGGGTCGGTCATCTTAAATATCATAGACAGGTAGCGGGGTCGGTCATCTTAAATATCATAGACGGGTAGCGGGGTCGGTCATCTTAAATATCATAGACATGTAGCAGAGTTGGTCATCTTAAATATCATAGACAGGTAGCGGGTTGGTCATCTTAAATATCATAGACAGGTAGCGGGGTCGGTCATCTTAAATATCATAGACAGGTAGCGGGGTCGGTCATCTTAAATATCATAGACAGGTAGCGGGGTCGGTCATCCTAAATATCATAGACAGGTAGCAGAGTTGGTCATCTTAAATATCATAGACAGGTAGCGGGTTGGTCATCTTAAATATCATAGACAGGTAGCGGGGTCGGTCATCTTAAATATCATAGACAGGTAGCGGGGTCGGTCATCTTAACTATCATAGACATGTAGCGGGTTCGGTCATCTTAAATATCATAGTCATAGACAGGTAGCAGAGTCGGTCATCTTAAATATCATAGACAGGTAGCGGGGTCGGTCATCTTAAATATCATAGACAGGTAGCGGGGTCGGTCATCTTAAATATCATAGACAGGTAGCGGGGTCGGTCATCTTAAATATCATAGTCATAGACAGGTAGCAGAGTCGGTCTTCTTAAATACCATAGACAGGTAGCGGGGTCGGTCATCTTAAATATCATAGACAGGTAGCGGGGTCGGTCATCTTAAATATCATAGACAGGTAGCGGGGTCGGTCATCTTAAATATCATAGTCATAGACAGGTAGCAGAGTCGGTCATCTTAAATACCATAGACAGGTAGCGGGGTCGGTCATCTTAAATACCATAGACAGGTAGCGGGGTCGGTCATCTTAAATATCATAGACAGATAGCGGGGTCGGTCATCTTAAATATCATAGACAGTTAGCGGGGTCGGTCATCTTAAATATCATAGACAGGTAGCGGGGTCGGTCATCTTAAATATCATAGACAGGTAGCGGGGTCGGTCATCTTAAATATCATAGACAGGTAGTGTAGCGGGGTCGGTCATCTTAAATATCATAGACATGTAGCAGAGTTGGTCATCTTAAATATCATAGACAGGTAGCGGGTTGGTCATCTTAAATATCATAGACAGGTAGCGGGGTCGGTCATCTTAAATATCATAGACAGGTAGCGGGGTCGGTCATCTTAAATATCATAGTCGTAGACAGGTAGCAGAGTCGGTCATCTTAAATACCATAAACAGGTAGCGGGGTCGGTCATCTTAAATATCATAGACAGTTAGCGGGGTCGGTCATCTTAAATATCACAGACAGGTAGCAGAGTTGGTCATCTTAAATATCATAGACAGGTAGCGGGTTGGTCATCTTAAATATCATAGACAGGTAGCGGGGTCGGTCATCTTAAATATCATAGACAGGTAGCGGAGTCGGTCATCTTAAATATCATAGACAGGTAGCGGGGTCGGTCATCTCAAATATCATAGTCATAGACAGGTAGCAGAGTCGGTCATCTTAAATACCATAGACAGGTAGCGGGGTCGGTCATCTTAAATATCATAGACATGTAGCAGAGTTGGTCATCTTAAATATCATAGACAGGTAGCGGGGTCGGTCATCTTAAATATCATAGTCATAGACAGGTAGCGGGGTCGGTCATCCTAAATACCATAGACATGTAGCAGAGTTGGTCATCTTAAATATCATAGACAGTTAGCGGGGTCGGTCATCTTTAATATCATAGACAGGTAGCGGGGTCGGTCATCTTAAATATCATAGACAGGTAGCGGGGTCGGTCATCTTAAATATCATAGACAGGTAGCGGGGTCGGTCATCTTAAATATCATAGACAGGTAGCGGGGTCGGTCATCTTAAATATCATAGTCATAGACAGGTAGCGGGGTCGGTCATCCTAAATACCATAGACAGGTAGCGGGGTCAGTCATCTTAAATATCATAGACAGTTAGCGGGGTCGGTCATCTTTAATATCATAGACAGGTAGCGGGGTCGGTCATCTTAAATATCATAGACAGGTAGCGGGGTCGGTCATCTTAAATATCATAGACAGGTAGCGGGGTCGGTCATCTTAAATATCATAGACGGGTAGCGGGGTCGGTCATCTTAAATATCATAGACAGATAGCGGGGTCGGTCATCTTAAATATCATAGACAGATAGCGGGGTCGGTCATCTTAAATATCATAGACAGGTAGCGGGGTCGGTCATCTTAAATATCATAGACGGGTAGCGGGGTCGGTCATCTTAAATATCATAGACAGATAGCGGGGTCGGTCATCTTAAATATCATAGACAGGTAGCGGGGTCGGTCATCTTAAATATCATAGACGGGTAGCGGGGTCGGTCATCTTAAATATCATAGACATGTAGCAGAGTTGGTCATCTTAAATATCATAGACAGGTAGCGGGTTGGTCATCTTAAATATCATAGACAGGTAGCGGGGTCGGTCATCTTAAATATCATAGACAGGTAGCGGGGTCGGTCATCTTAAATATCATAGACAGGTAGCGGGGTCGGTCATCCTAAATATCATAGACAGGTAGCAGAGTTGGTCATCTTAAATATCATAGACAGGTAGCGGGTTGGTCATCTTAAATATCATAGACAGGTAGCGGGGTCGGTCATCTTAAATATCATAGACAGGTAGCGGGGTCGGTCATCTTAACTATCATAGACATGTAGCGGGTTCGGTCATCTTAAATATCATAGTCATAGACAGGTAGCAGAGTCGGTCATCTTAAATATCATAGACAGGTAGCGGGGTCGGTCATCTTAAATATCATAGACAGGTAGCGGGGTCGGTCATCTTAAATATCATAGACAGGTAGCGGGGTCGGTCATCTTAAATATCATAGTCATAGACAGGTAGCAGAGTCGGTCATCTTAAATACCATAGACAGGTAGCGGGGTCGGTCATCTTAAATATCATAGACAGGTAGCGGGGTCGGTCATCTTAAATATCATAGACAGGTAGCGGGGTCGGTCATCTTAAATATCATAGTCATAGACAGGTAGCAGAGTCGGTCATCTTAAATACCATAGACAGGTAGCGGGGTCGGTCATCTTAAATACCATAGACAGGTAGCGGGGTCGGTCATCTTAAATATCATAGACAGATAGCGGGGTCGGTCATCTTAAATATCATAGACAGTTAGCGGGGTCGGTCATCTTAAATATCATAGACAGGTAGCGGGGTCGGTCATCTTAAATATCATAGACAGGTAGCGGGGTCGGTCATCTTAAATATCATAGACAGGTAGTGTAGCGGGGTCGGTCATCTTAAATATCATAGACATGTAGCAGAGTTGGTCATCTTAAATATCATAGACAGGTAGCGGGTTGGTCATCTTAAATATCATAGACAGGTAGCGGGGTCGGTCATCTTAAATATCATAGACAGGTAGCGGGGTCGGTCATCTTAAATATCATAGTCGTAGACAGGTAGCAGAGTCGGTCATCTTAAATACCATAAACAGGTAGCGGGGTCGGTCATCTTAAATATCATAGACAGTTAGCGGGGTCGGTCATCTTAAATATCACAGACAGGTAGCGGGGTCGGTCATCTTAAATATCATAGACAGGTAGCGGGGTCGGTCATCTTAAATATCATAGACGGGTAGCGGGGTCGGTCATCTTAAATATAGACATGTAGCAGAGTTGGTCATCTTAAATATCATAGACAGGTAGCGGGTTGGTCATCTTAAATATCATAGACAGGTAGCAGAGTTGGTCATCTTAAATATCATAGACAGGTAGCGGGGTCAGTCATCTTAAATATCATAGACAGGTAGCGGGGTCGATCATCTTAAATATCATAGACAGGTAGCGGGGTCGATCATCTTAAATATCATATTGGTATTTTACAATACTAAGTACATGTATGTATATTTGTATGTTGATAATACTCATTGCATGTGAACATTTGATAAATGTTTAGCTGTTATAATTATGATCTTGGCGTTATCGCATAAACTAAGACAATGGTTTAGTATGATACAGTAATAAGATATTGAATCCGTTCAGATCAAAACTGTGTGCATTATTTAACTGCCCTTAAAAGAGGTACATCTCACAGAGAAGTGAAATCAAATTAGAAGCATTAAAAAAATAATGGCATAATCACAAACTTATACTTATATTCAACATCAGTATTAACTACTCTGAGACTCCTTCCCATCTCTGCAATTCCGTTGAACAATTCATTATTACACAAAAGTATACACTTAGAAATCCAAGTCCTTTCAATGCACCTCCTGCCAGATCTAATCCATTCAAGAATAACTTCTTTCTCTCTACTATGAATAACTTGAACTTGATAAAAATTCAATCAGTATCAACATCCAGTTTCAAAAGCAAACTAACAAATATATTTCCTGTTACTACCTCTGGAATCTTTTTTACTGGCAATCCTTGATGTCTACATGTTTTTCTCTGTAACAATACAAGTGATCTCAATTATGACCAGATCTTGGATAATCTGTCTAATGTTTGTAGTTACAGCCACGCTTACAGCATTAACAAATGGATAAGACAAAAGACTCATTCTCACACAAATTCAGATAAGTTATAACATAAAGGCTATTAGGTGAAGATACGGAGGAAAAATAACTGAAAAAATGGAAAATCTTTTTAAGACAATATGATTAAGCATACCAATATCGATCTCATTTGATGGTGTAAACTTAGATTATTGGTGCCGTATTTAAAGGAAATAGAAAAAAATGGATGAGGCTGATTTCAATATGAGCACCATAGGAAACAGAAACAAACATAAGACAGATTCACACAAATAAAAAAAACATCTCGCCTTTGTTCAAGTGTGGCATACAACCTTTGTTAACGTTAAGTATTGTTTTTTTTATCATGTTTTTATATCTTTGACGTTAGGTATTTCTCCACCAGGTAATTAGTGAGATGTCAAAACATTTCGTACAACAACCTCAAAACATGTTTACAACGGGCACCAGCTGAGATGCTAACTAATGCTCTCACACAGCTATAATATCAGACGGTAAATATATGTATAATGAAACTCAACATTTTAATAAATGACAATTTCTTCTCCGTATAACAATGCCAACTATACAGTTACGCCGACGACAATACCATATCACATTCCGCTTCAAACCTCTACAACCTCATATCTGCACTAGAACAAGACACACAAAAAATCATAAATTGGTTTGACATAAACAAAATGAAAGCAAACCCTGACAAATTTCAAGCAATATTAGCCTTAGGAAAGGTAGCGGGGTCGATCATCTTAAATATCATAGACAGGTAGCGGGGTCGGTCATCTTAAATGTCATAGACAGGTAGCGGGGTCGGTCATCTTAAATATCATAGACAGGTAGCGGAGTTGGTCATCTTAAATATCATAGACAGGTAGCGGGGTCGGTCATCTTAAATATCGAAGACAGGTAGCGGGGTCGGTCATCTTAAATATCATAGACGGGTAGCGGAGTTGGTCATCTTAAATATCGCAGACAGGTAGCGGGGTCGGTCATCTTTAATATCATAGACAGGAAGCGGAGTTGGTCATCTTAAATATCGCAGACAGGTAGCGGGGTTGGTCATCTTTAATATTATAGACAGGTAGCGGAGTCGGTCAACTTTAATATCATAGACAGGTAGCGGGGTTGGTCATCTTAAATATCATAGACAGGTAGCGGGTTCGGTCATCTTAAATATCACTGACAGGTAGCGGGGTCGGTCAACTTAAATGTCAAAGACAGGTAGCGGTGTCGGTCATTTTAAATGTCAAAGACAGGTACCTATCTTCAATTGAATTTAAACTATATTCAATTATTCGTAGATAAGTGCAATTAATCGAGTATATGTTAATTTGGCGTGAG
Source organism: Mimachlamys varia (assembly GCA_947623455.1). Taxonomy (NCBI): domain Eukaryota; kingdom Metazoa; phylum Mollusca; class Bivalvia; order Pectinida; family Pectinidae; genus Mimachlamys; species Mimachlamys varia. The sequence continues at coordinate 11,651,056 of OX392535.1, forward strand.
ATCAAAGAATATGTTGTTTGTGACAAAAATGATAAAGACGCATTGAATTTTACCTTTATTTGTCCCGCATAATTAGTTGAGAAATACATTTTTCGAACAACATTGATCGACATATAAAAATGTCAAAACTTTAAGTGGTTATAGCAAGAAAATGCAAAGCTTACGTTACTGGTTGCTATTTAGTATAGCTCGTTATTTTCATTCTGTCGAAGTGCTATTGTTTTAGACAATATCGAACACCTGCCTACCTACATCTGAGAAAGTTCGAGGTAAAACGAGTCCACACATGCCACACCTGGATACATAATGCTGTATCTGACATTTAAATTAGGTAACCCATCAAAGTTGAGAATGATATTGATCTGAAGCGTTATTGCTCTCTTACACAACTTGAAGATATTTGTTTAACATCAATATGTAGTGCTATTTCTCTCTTACACAACTTAAAGATATTTGTTTAACATCAATATGCAGTGTTTTTTCTCTCTTACACAACTTGAAGATCTTTGTTTATCATCAATCTGTAGCGTTTTTTCTCTCTTACATAACTTGAAGATATTTGTTTATCATCAATATGTAGCGTTTTTTCTCTGTTACATAACTTGAAGATATTTGTTTATCATCAATATGTAGTGTTTTTTTCTCTCTTACACAACATGTATATTTGTTTAACATCAATATGTAGTGTTTTTTTCTCTCTTACACAACTTGAAGATATTTGTTTATCATCAATATGTAGTGTTTTTTCTCTCTTACACAACTTGAAGATATTTGTTTATCATCAATCTGTAGCGTTTTTTCTCTCTTACACAACTTGTATATTTGTTTAACATCAATATGTAGTGTTTTTTCTCTCTTACACAACTTGAAGATATTTGTTTATCATCAATATGTAGTGTTTTTTTCTCTCTTACACAACATGTATATTTGTTTAACATCAATATGTAGTGTTTTTTTCTCTCTTACACAACTTGTATATTTGTTTAACATCAATATGTAGTGCTATTTCTCTCTTACACAACTTGTATATTTGTTTAACATCAATATGTAGTGTTTTTTTCTCTCTTACACAACTTGTATATTTGTTTAACATCAATATGTAGTGCTATTTCTCTCTTACACAACTTGTATATTTGTTTAACATCAATATGTAGTGTTTTTTTCTCTCTTACACAACTTAAAGATATTTGTTTAACATCAATATGTAGTGTTTTTTTCTCTCTTACACAACTTAAAGATATTTGTTTAACATCAATATGTAGTGTTTTTTTCTCTCTTACATAACTTGAAGATATTTGTTTAACATCAATATGTAGTGTTTTTTTCTCTCTTACACAGCTTGAAGATATTTGTTTAACATCAATATGTAGTGTTTTTTTCTCTCTTACACAACTTAAAGATATTTGTTTAACATCAATATGTAGTGCTATTTCTCTCTTACACAACTTGTATATTTGTTTAACATCAATATGTAGTGTTATTTCTCTCTTACACAACTTGAAGATATTTGTTTATCATCAATATGTAGTGTTTTTTTCTCTCTTACACAACATGTATATTTGTTTAACATCAATATGTAGTGCTATTTCTCTCTTACACAACTTGAAGACTTTTATTTAACATCAATATGTAGTGTTTTTTCTCTCTTACATAACATGAAAACCTTTGTTTAACATCAATCTGCTGTATATTTCTCTCATACATAACATGGCGATCTTTACATTGAATGATTATGTATTAATCTAGTTCAATAATCATTTTTCGTCTTGATTCTTTAATGTTTCTCTTTATCTAATATGCAAAGTACAAATTTATCGTAAATGACTAATTTTTACAAATATATTGTAACAAACACAACATACAACATCTCAATACAACACTTAACGTACATCTATTGAACATTTGATCACAGGCATTGTGGCCAGGAGAATAACCATATGTATCCTTGTTGATCATATAGCGAAATATGAATAATTAAAAAAAAATATGATCAATTTCACAAAAAATCGACTATCTGACACTGATAGTCGATTTTTGTGTGAAATGTACAACCTAATAATGTGTTAGATAAAGTACGCATATAACAGTTATATTATTACATTTCATGTACATGATGAATTCCTGAATATGTAGCACATTCTTCAAGCACCTCTATAGCTGAAATCCGTGCCGATTTTTATTGTTTACGTAGAATATAATTATTCTGTTTATTTCCTCCACAAATGGCGCACGTTCTCGGTTTATGAAATTCCCAATCAGAGGGGGACCTTCGAGTTTCATTTTTCAATAATTCCTGCTTTTGGTTGATATGAAATATACCAACACAATATCTCGTGGTTTCTAATAATACTAATAACTTAATATGTTACGAGCGTTTAGGCGAGTGACATATTAATTGTTTAACGAATTTAATACATTCCATATTACATTGACACTATAAATTTCTCTTTTACACAACTTGAAGTCTTTTTCAACCATCAATCTGTAGTGTCTTTCATCAACTTGAATATCTTTGATTGAAATTTAAATTTGTTGAATAGTATGCCTACGTGTTATTAAGAATGGTGTTTAAATGTTCACGCTGAGGGCGTGATATTTGCTAGGATGCGGCCTGGGTTAACAGAACAGGTGTCGTCTATGATGAAGAATATGCATTGCTTGATTATCATTAATTATCGCATTTATCAAATCTTGATAATTAGGTTTCTTAAGTGGGAAAACAAGGGTCCAAGCACTTCAGTAAAATCGGTGCTTTGAAACTATGGTTTCCGTGTAAATCTGTTGCCCCTAGATGAATCAGTTTTGAGTTCGGATTGTGATTTTGTTAACGCTTCGACTTTCCAGGTTATTATTTTACAACTCCTGTGTATCTCGTGCCCTCTTTTCAATACAAATTAGCTGACAGGTAACAAGATGGGTTTGTACCACTGGCAACAACTGCTTAAAACACTGATGCCTGATTTCTCTGATTTTTTTCCCTTAACAGAATCAAAATAGATTTCAGCAAGTATGAAGCCCTTCTGATAAGTTATTATCACATGTATAGTTCTTCATAGCGACGACTGGTGGTCCATTCAGTTACCCGATCTCATTCCTATGAAGCCTAATTGGTTGCCAAATGGTCGGCCGTCCCGCCGGTATGAGAAAAACAACTCTTGGTTACAGCTGGTGCATTTTGTACAGGATTTATCGTCAATGTTTTGGGGTTTTACCCCACTTTGTTCCAGTAACACGCGATTGCACAAATGCAAATTCACAAAAGCTTTACTGCCATCGTCATTCACCACAGCTGCTTCATCAACTATATCTTTGAACTGACCGATTTTATCAGCGTCGAATTCGAAACAGCACTGGCCAATGGATGGACCCATAACTACACAGATGTCAGCCGGATCAGTGCCGAATGATGTCGCCATTTTGTGGATCACCTCTACACATGCGCGTTTTACAGTACCCATCCAGCCGGAATGAAGGGCAGCACACGCTCTTTTGACGGGATCGGCAAAAAGCATCGTTACACAATCTGCACCAGGGGCACCTAGAGTTGTCCCCAGTTGATCAGTAGCGATCCCATCATATCCTTCCGATTCCTGCTCCCCAACCAATAGGACGTTGTTTCCGTGTACGGCCCTCGCTACATTAAATCGTTCAAGATCAAATCCGCCATACTTTGCCAACTTTCGCCGATTTTCTTGCACTAAAGCTTTAGGATCGCGTTTGGAATGAGAAAACACGAGATTAAGAGATTTCATTCCTGGAATTGACGACAGTCCACCAGTTCTGCAACTGAAACCATGATAGAACAAATCTGTGGGAATGATTGGTGACGTAAGCAAGTTGACGTCACCAAAAGCCGACATCTGAGAGCCAAAGAAGTTGCTGACTTCTTCGGTAATCTGTTTCTCTGTGAACATTTCCACGTCTTGATGATCGACCGTTATGAGTTGCCATTCATAAACATTGGTGATTAAACACTCCAACAACAAGTGCCAATACTTGGCGTGTCTGTTTGAACACAGGACAGAAAAAACGCTAATTCCATGTTTGTCCAAAAACAATTTTGCTTCATAAAACACTGCAATTTTATCTTTGTTTTCAAACTTAACTATCTTGTCGTGGTTCTGTCTATCTAACGCTGTCTTCACGAGGTCTAGTAGTGACGAGGAGCCGCTTGTCAGTAACAGCACACTGAAGTTTTCTATCGAAGAAAAGTTTGAAAAGCTCTTTACTACGTCATTGCAGTGCTGTGTATCCTCTGTCAAAAGGTCTAAAATGTACGCGCTTTCAGTTCCGGCCATAGTTCTACAAAATAACAATTGACATCAGGTTTTAATATAAAACGGTTCAAAGTAACGGCAAAGAGATCTATCTATAACGAATGACATAATTATGATCTAAATATGTATCATTTAATCTTCTATGCCATGCTAAAAAGAAAATAAAGAAACATATTTTCTCTCATATCTCGCCATTTTGGAGAGAGCTTGCCCTGGAAGAAAGCTATGAAAAAATCTATATTACATAACATATCACGCGAAGTGATGTCACAATGGCTCAACAATGACGTGACGTCACGAAAACGGTAAAATCTTATGCCGCAAAGAGAAAACGACGACGTGGTGAAATGAAAACCTTTCACAGAATTTTAACCATAAAATTATAATGGTGGGACTATTTTTTCTGTGCAAACATTGTTTACAAAAATAGTGTATGCTTGACCTCGCTGTTTGATTCGTTAATTTTCGTCAAAAAAGCTCAAAGAAAAAGTTGAAATTTTCAAAATGGTAGCCAGTCAAAACGTATTTTCATGATTTTTGAGCTTTTTCAGTAGCAGATATGAGAGAAAGTTCTCGTTCATGATCCAAGATGTAAGATAGGGAATTCCACCCTCGGTGCTTTCAAATTTGGCAAAACCTCGGCAAACTTGAAACACCCTCAAGTGCAATTTCCCAATCTTACATCCCTGGTCATGAACGAGTCATCTATTCTACCACAATAGTTGGGTGTTATTTAACTCCCAATACTGACACGGTGAACTTCGACCGGAACTACTTTCTAATCACATACGACGTCATGATTTAGCGGGAATATACGATACGATGCATAGTTTGAGTATCGGTGAAACGTAGTCAAATTTTAATATAAATGAGTGACTTTTTACGTTTGGGTCATATCACTACGCCAACCTTGTCCACAAGTGTGTTCAAGTCAGGTTACACTCCTGTTTTCAACTGAGATAGTGATAGAAACAGTTCACACGACTCTTTGTTATTGAATATGATATTTTTCATTTTCTTTAGTTAATTTTTAAAAGTTACAAAAGAAATTCGCTAACTTTTGTAACTTTTGAAAATTAACTAATTCGAGTAATAAATACGATATATCTAACAACTACTCGTTTTGTAACCTATATACTTTTTTGAAATTCCCAAGATCCTGTCCTTCTTACCGTTTTTTTCAGATTTCGATCCAATAAAAGATAAATCATTATAACTATTGATTATGTTGTTGCCTGGTAGGTGATATTGAGGTTCCAAACTAATTATGGTAGGTTCTGATCAGTTTTAATCTTACTGGGACATCGTTGGTAACCCACGGTCCTGACGCTCACGGACAGGGACGGTCGCGCGCTCGAGTTAGATAAAGTCCAGGTAATCACTTATCCCAAGTTCAGAATCATCTTTCTCTCACAACTTTCAGATTTTGTACCTGGAGCACCTGAACGCATTGTTACCTGATGTCATAATTAGAAAATTAACTACTGTTGGCATCCATGTTTGAATGTACGTGTTTCTTTATGTAATAGCCAATACATGTACTATGTTTTATAAGTCTCTAAGCTTCAATATGTATAGATGAGTATTACTTGTTGGATGAAAAATCATATGTAAGTAGCATTTTATACAGCATTGTGCCAAACGTGAGTCAACTGTTTCAGCTTTTCTATAAATTCTTTGAATTTTCAACTTTCTTCAATTAATTTCCCTGACTTTTTGTGTCCATTTTCATGAAATTAAATTTTTTTTCTTATTCATCTCATAATGTTTTTCGTTAATTATGACCAGGGACATCATAGATTATTTATGACGTCAAATTTTTGGGACTCCATGTTGATGTCATATTAGTAACGTTATATAGAAATATGGCGTCGCGCGGAAATTAGCAATGTAGATACATGTAATTCTGTGTTACTCCACAATTACACAACGGAAAGTAATGGGAAGAAACTTTGGATATGTTCTGTACAAAATAGCCAAATGTGTCAAAATCCATCTTTAAACGAAGCCAGGAAAATTAATTGCATAACGTTGGAAATGCAAAGAATAAAAAGCGAAACAAAAAAGTTGACTCACTTTGGCAGGATGATACATACGTCTGCTAAAACGTAGAAATGAAGGTTATGCAATTTGATATTTTGTAAAAAGTGTGTGCTATATAGTATTTTGTGTAAAAGTGATTAAAGTATATATATTAAAATTGATAGGAGTCAATAAGGATTAAAGATCAATCTGATTAAAATACAGATGTTCAATATGCAAAGTGTATAGCCTAGTGAATATCTGTATTTGAAAGATACATGTATGTGATCGCGTAAGAGTTATTTCCCTTGCATTCGTGACGTTAATGTAAATATTGTAGATTTTATTGTATGTCTATTTTAAACTAAATATTGTCCTTTTTACGTGCTGTGGTTTTCTTTGGTGTAAAGTGAACCATTGAATAAATATTACGACACTGAACAAAACTCAAAGGAGTTGATTAATCTTTCTACAACACAATTAAACCACCTCTACTATATGTACATGTACTTCAAATTGTCCTCCATGGTACATTAAGTTTAACCTTGTAGTAAGTGTACAATCGAGATCTATAATTGACTAAAAGCAGATACAGGTATAGTTATCAATGAACTGCAAGAACAACTATGATTTTCTACTTTCGGTTCCTATACGTAAGTAGTGATGCTAGACCAAACAGCAAAAATCACACTACAAAATTATATAGCGTCATTTTTCTTGGTGGAACATATATTATTCATAATATTCTTAATTAACTACAGATGAATACGAAAAGTACAGTAAAATGAAAAACACAAATGTACAAATTACCTTCCTTCCTGTCTATGTAAGATACGGAAGCAATCGATAAACGAAATGCAAAATGTGCCGCTGGGGAAAATATGCCCGCTTGAAATGTTCCGGGCGAAGTTAGTGTGTTAATAGCTACCACGGTCTAATATGTTATCTATAATAAAAGTCAATTTCAAAAACTGTTCAGTGAATCAAGTGAAATATCGTCAAACGTACATATGACAACGGACTTAGATACTGTAGCTAAGACTGTGATAAATGTATATATATAGTAAAGGGTTTCTGTAGCAACACGAAAAACGTCCGAGTCTTATTACATGTATATGAAGCCGCTGTCAAAAAATTCAATTTCCAAAAAACGACCGATAATGGAGTTGGCTCTGTCTGTTTGAAAAATGATCAATTTTTCGAAATGTCTCTGCCTTTTCCCTTAAAGGCCCAATATACGTAACTTTCGGCAAAACTTGAAGCGAAAATCAAGCCTAATGACTATATATATTTATAGATTTAGTTAAGATTAACTGATATCAGCAATATTCAAGATGAATTCTTTCTCGGTTACCGATACAACAGCGGTTGAGTCACGCTATTTGTAAAAACGCGTCCATTTCGAACCGTCTACTACCTTTGGTTTGTTGTTGAAGTGGGCCTCACCTGAATTATTTTCAATTCTTTGGATTTTTTTTTGTCCATAGTTTCTTCTTAGTTACCGCTCAGGTTTACTTCGTTTTAGGCTTATTTTTGCATGGTTATCAACTGGATTTTTTATCAGAATTTTTCAGAATCACGAAAATTTCCCTAAAGTTACGTATATTGGGCCTTTAACAACACATGTGAAAATAGTCCATTAGCCCATATTTTCTTATTATATTATATTGTCCAAATGTAGATCTTTAATAAATATATGGCTAGGTTCTTTCAAAAGTTTGATACCTCCATCCCAAGCTTTTAAAAAGTAATATTCCCGTTTATTTCCCATGAAAATCTAGAGGAGTTCTTTTCCCGCCAAATTTTAAGACCCTTATAATAAAATTATCTTCGAATAATTTTTTTCTTCTTCCTGTTTTATTATATAACTGTAATGTTAAAAATAACTTTCTTAAAAAATTAAATTAATATTATTACTCAAAACCTCATGCTTTTAAAACTGATGTTTTAAAGGCCCAATATACGTAACTTCAGGGAATTTTTCGTCATTCTGAAAAATTCTGAAAAAAAATCCAGTTGATAACCATGCATAAATAAGCCTAAAACGAAGTAAACCTGAGCGGTAACTAACAAGAAACTTTTGACAAAAAAATCCAAATAATTGAAAATAATTCAGGTGGGGCCCACTTCAACAACAAACCGAAGGTAGAAGACGGTTCGAAATGGACGCGTGTTTACAAATAGCGTGTTTCAACTGCTGCTGTACCGGTAACCGCGAAAGAATTCATCTTGAATATTGCTTATATCAGTTAATCTTAACTAAATCTATAAATATACTAAGTTTATTAGACTTGATTTTCGCTTCAAGTTTTACCGAAAGTTACGTATATTGGGCCTTTAAGTAAAATTTACCATTTGTAAGAAACTTGAATTTTCAGTTTAGATCAATGTTAGTATTTTGGATATAATTTTTCAAATATTGTAGAAAAGCTGTTACTGAACCAAAAGACACATGCATGGCGTTCCAAGTCTCTGCTAGAAAAAGCACGAATGCTTATCTCTGGCTAGTTCTTATATAAATAGGTCACATCAGAGACGTATAGACACACATATATATAATGCTTCATATACGTCTTTGGTTACATGTTTTTGATAGAACTTGCTTTGAGTATACGTAGTTGATCTTAACTACAGTTATCATCCTCAGGGCCAGAGACATATAAAGCTCTATTTAGACCCACGGAATATAACGTAATTTATGAAAAACGGCCTTGTACATAATTATGCATGAAGTCGGTATGTGATGTCGGCACACATAATACATAATAAGAGCAGGTACATGTACATGTAATATTAGTATTGACAAGGTTTTCTTTTTGTCTCTGCTCATACAGAATTTAAGGCGAGCTATCATTAATTGTGAAGCTTGAATTAAATATGCTTACTTATGCCAAGTAATAATAAAACATCGGTTTGTTTTTTGTTTAATGTATTATGTATTGTGAATAAAAATGATAATATAAAAAAACACCATCTGTGCCTGCTGAGCTTCGAACCCGATTCAAGAAATGTCCTATGCAATACCGGAAGTAACTCTTCAATGATGCAGCAGCTGTAGCATCGATTTGATGCCAAATACCGGTCCGCAACACCTAGCTTGCCAGTATCCAATACCGTTTCTTATAAACTGTGAGTATTGACATGGTACACACGAGCGACCAGGAACATCAGTAAGTTCATGTTAGTCTTTAGTATCAACAGCTAGTATATATGAGGTCCTAAACTAGGCATTGGTAGAATTGTTTCTGTATAATATATATCTATCAAAATGATAGACTTGCTCAAGTCCTAGATGAGTAAATTTTTGCTTGTTGGGCCTGCTCGATTTGTATGTAATCACCCTCTGTCCATGGTGTTCGGTTGATTTTTTGAGGGCACTTATAATGGAAAAAACATTTTAAAACAATTGAAGGAAGAAATTATATTATTTTACACCATCATAAACCTACTTCCATAGGCCGTGGTCCGTCGTTAGTCTGTAAACAATTATAATTATTGCTATAATCCTTCACAAGTACTGGATGGATCATTCTCAAATTTCATATGGAAGTTTCCATTGTTATACATGGCCTATTTTTGAACAAATACTATAAACAATATGGCCGGCAGTTGGCCATCTTGGAATTGTTACTAGTATTATTAGTTTAATTGTTACCACTAATCTTTGCCAGATACTGGATGGATAATTTTCAAATTTCATAAGTGAATTCCCTTTTTTTCTGTATTTAAATGTGCTTGGCCCGTTTTCAGACTGATCCAATAAACAATATGGCCAACAGATGGCCATCTTGGATTTTGACAATGATAGTTTGTTAATAGATTACTATTTCTTGACAAGTACTGGATGGATCTTTCTCAAATATATATAGGCTCCAGTTGGTGCCTAGTTGTGCCATTTTGATTTTGGAATTGATCAGAAAAAAAAAGACTAAAATTGCAGCCATCTTGAATTTAATGACAATGAAAAATTATTATCTCTATTTCTTGAGAAGTACTATATCATAATCAAATTTGATATGTATGTTTCCCTTGGTGCCTAGATATTTTTTTTTTTAATTTTTGGGACTAATCAGAAAAACAAAAAGGCTGATTGGTTGCCATCTTGGATTTTGACATTGAAAGTTATATTTTATCAATTTACATTGCATTAATATATACATTATATTAATTGATAGCTAAGCATATTTTTATCTCTGTGGCCATATGTTTAATTACAATGATCATTAATGTTTATCAAAGAACTACAATGTTTTTACAGATCTGAGGACCTGATAATTTTTGGACAGAGAGTAAGAAACTCCTGAGTAAGTTTTTCAACAGGAGATCTGTTCTAAAACATGAAAGGTTCCTAAAATCTTAATCATGAAATATTCCTGGTATTTACCTTAATATATAAACAGCTTTTTTTTTTCATTTGAAAAGCAAATTATGTTTCTTAAAGTATTGGTCCTTTTTAGAGCAATTAAATAAATATATTAGCAATATTTTTTTTTTCTAAATTAATTTTCTTAACAGATTAAAGATCCATTAGTATCATGTATATTTATTACTGCTTTAGGAATAAAGATTGCAATGATATTTTTTGTAGGTGCTGACTCACCTAATCCCTGATGACAAGTAATGGAACTGTCTCTAACAAGGGTCAGGGGGCAACTTCCTGTCAAAGGTCAAATGACCAAAGATATATGGTCCAAAGGTCAGGTGACGTAGCATTGTATGCAGAAAATGATCAAAAGTCCGATGATTCAGTGTCACACATAGGTATGAGCTCAGAAAATCTAGCTACAGAGGTGCATACAAATCTGAAGGCAGTTGAACCAGCGGGGTCACATTCGTGTCAAAGGTTACAGGATCCAGAGCTGCCATCAAGTCAAAGGTCACATCAAAGTTCAGTTTCAGAGAGAGGGCAGGAAGAAGTTTCAGCAGATTCATCAATATCTTTGTTGGAAGAAGAAATAATAAATGATTCAGGTGTGGGTGATGTTGAACAATCTATTCCGTCATGCAACACCAGCGGTTTATCGCCAATAGTGTCTCCCCTTGGATCGCCTGATAAGTTGTCTACTCTTGTATCATCTAATGAATCTGAGACATTTTCTCAATCTTCTAGTGTGACAGAATCTATCAGCATCTGCAGCCTATCGAATGTAACTATTGAATCTGTGAAATGTTTGAAGGATAGAGAAAGTGATATAACAGATCCCAAGCTTCTGAAACACATTGATTTACTTCTCTTTGATTTGAAACAACCTGCAGACAATCCATTGAAGAAAATCCAGGTTGTGGATGAAATCATACATGCAGAATTTATTGTTGTTTGTGAGAGACTGTTCATGCACCTGGTGGACACCGACATCTTCTTGATAGTGCCAGGACCTCCCTGGTCACAATTAAAGAAGCTGTTATCTGTGACCTGGATCCTGAGTGATGGGAGTATCACCCTTTGTGAACAGCTTGTTCAGTCCCATTGTGCTTTAACGATGATAGCTGACCTTCTCCGGCGACTTTCTGAGCCCTGTGACTTTGAGAAGAATAACGTTTTCAAGTATCTCGTCAAGGCTGTCCTCGGAATCCTCCATAATGTCAGCAGACACCTTTGTGACACAAATGTTCGCGACACATTGCGAAAAGCAGGAGTGATGAGAAATCTAAAGGTTCTATCACTGAGCAGGATACCTATGATACAGGCGAAGGCGTGTCTGGTCATGTCGTACATCATCGACGAGTCAGAAATCATTATTCTGAGTGTTGATGATAATATACTCAAATTCATTGTACAAGTCTTGAATGATGCATATCAATCCAAAACACATTTCTCCTCAAAATATGGAATGAATGTTGAAGAGACTCTTCGTGGTCTAAATAATTTGGCAATAAATGACAAAAATAAACTTTGTCTATTGAAATTTGGTGTCTTAAAAATATATGTTAATCTGATTTTGGAGTATACTAACCCGGATGAAGTGTTCCAAGCTGTCAGTGGAATCTGGAGACTGGCCTTCCACAAGGGCAACTGTCAGAGCATCAGGTCACATCCTCAGTGTATAGAAGGTAGGTCATCTAAGTTCACATCCTCAGTGTATAGAAGGTAGGTCATCTAAGGTCACATCCTCAGTGTATAGAAGGTAGGTCATCTAAGGTCACGTCCTCAGTGTATAGAAGGTAGGTCATCTAAGGTCACATCCTCAGTGTATAGAAGGTAAGTACTCTAAGGAAACTTCCTCAGTGTATAGAAGGTAAGTACTGTAAGGTCACATCCTCAGTGTATAGAAGGTAAGTACTCTAAGGAAACTTCCTCAGTGTATGGAAGGTAAGTACTGTAAGGTCACATCCTCGGTGTATAGAAGGTAGAAACTCTAAGGACTATTCCTCACTGTATAGAAGGTAGAAACTCTAAGGACACTTCCTCAGTGTATAGAAGGTAGAACTCTAAGGTCACATCCTCAGTGTATAGAAGGTAGAAACTCTAAGGACACTTCCTCAGTGTATAGAAGGTAGAACTCTAAGGTCACATCCTCAGTGTATAGAAGGTAAGTCCTCTAAGGTCACATCCTCAGTGTATAGAAGGTAGGTACTGTAAGGTCACATCCTCAGTGTATAGAAGGTAAGTACTCTAAGGTCACATCCTCAATGTATTAAAGGTTGGTACTCTAAGGTCACATTCTCAATGTATAAAAGGTAAGTACTCTAAGGTCACATTCTCAATGTATAAAAGGTAAGTCCTCTAAGGTCACATCCTCAATGTATAAAAGGTAAGTACTCTAAGGTCACATTCTCAATGTATAAAAGGTAAGTCCTCTAAGGTCACATCCTCAATGTATAAAAGGTAAGTACTCTTAAGTCACATCCTCAATGTATATAAGGTAAGTACTCTAAGGTCACATATGTAGTGTATTTAAGGTAACTACTCTAAGGTCACATCCTCAGTGTATTTAAGGTAACTACTCTAAGGTCACATCCTCAATGTATATAAGGTAAGTACTCTAAGGTCACATATGTAGTGTATTTAAGGTAACTACTCTAAGGTCACATCCGTAGTGTATTTAAGGTAACTACTCTAAGGTCACATCCTCAATGTATATAAGGTAAGTACTCTAAGGTCACATCGGTAGTGTATTTAAGGTAACTACTCTAAGGTCACATCCTCAATGTATATAAGGTAAGTATAAGGAGTGAGGAATTAGTCTGTTTATAACAGGTACACAACAAATGGCGGAAGGCTGTATATATATAGAGACTTATAACGTCAGAATTGACATAAAAAGATTATATATGTTAATTGGAACAATTTTCATGATTGTGAAAAGTAAGTTATGTATCCAAATTTATAACAATTTAATTATAAACTGATAATTGACTCGAACATATTACATGATTCTTTGTAGCACTGATGTCGCTACAGAAATCAACTGATGAAGCAATTCGGCACGCAGCCAGAGGTGCATTATGGGAACTTCGTGAAGTACCTGAGTTGCAGCTAAGGCCAGATCTAGGTAAAATAATACTCACTTACCGATGGCAATCATCCATAGTGTCACATTAATATCTAAAATTATACCCTGAAATTTCCACACAAGTAGGCTGTTCCCTGGCTGAAGCAAAAGTTACTTTTCTGTGCACATTTATTTAATATCTAATCAGTAACCAACCTTTGACCATGTGACATGAAACAGTGTTTGTTTTACCTCTCCACAGCCAGCTTGGTTGTACAATGCCCGCATGTGATGATCAGCTACCAATGGGACAGTCAGACACTGGCACTCCGCCTCAAAGATGTACTGAAGCATGCTGGGTACAAAGTGTGGATGGATGTGGAGCACATGAGTAAGTTGATCCATGTTAGATTTGTGTTTAGTACTCAGGAAGTTACAAGGTAAGGGAACTGTTAGTCTCATTTAGTCAGTGAGTCAGTACCAGGAAAATGTCTTTGCTGTACACTGTTAGCCAGGCCATGTTAAATGGGCAGCTCAGTTGGTAAAGCAGTTTAGTTTCCAGGTTTCCCTTCCTCAAATGAAGCATTTTGAAAAATTATGGAAATAGCTTGTAGTTGATGTTGACTCAGTTTAGGGTGCAGGTCACAATGTTCAAGGGACTAAAAGTTCCAAATCCCCTTCTTGACTATTGTTGTTTTTACTCTTGTTATAGAAACATGTACCTGTTGCTGCTGAAATGAAATTCAGCTGTAAATAATATTTGAGTTTTCTTCCTGATACTATTGTAGCAAATCTACACGTGTACACATACCTGTCAACCCTACCTCATTAGGAGGGAGACTTCCTCATTTTGACCAAAATTTACCAATCTCCCTCGATATCTCCCTCGTTTAAGTCAAAACCCACAATAAATCAAAATCTACATCTTTGTGGACAAATGAGATCCTTGTTACTGTAGGATATGTGTAATGAACAGGTGTATCAGGATCAAATGAATACTTTGTGAAGTTATTTTGATACATAATAAAGGAAAGGCAAATTGAGTAATGCGGTTTCAGTCGCATTTCACATACTTTCTCCCTCATTGGAAATATGGAAAGAGGGAGATCTCCCTCATTGGAGGTTTCAGAGGTTGACACCTGGTGTACATTATATGTTTGGAGGAATAAGAGGAATATTTGACAATTACGTCCAGGTTGGTTTTCATTTTGTAGCTGGCTCAACCCTGGAGGCAATGGCGTTGGCAGTGGAAAGGTCTGCTGTTGTGTTAATATGCATGTCACAAAAATACAAGGATAGTCCTAGCTGCAGATCAGGTCAGTAACCATCAGAATACTGGTAGAGCAACTGAAATTTTGTTAAAATGAACATGAATTCATCAAACAGTTTTGGATTGGCATTCAGTCATTATACTTATCTTGTGAAGAACACTAGAACTGAGTTTTTAGCTCGCCATCATCAGATTGCAGGATATTCAAATCACCCTTTGTCTGTGGTCTGTCCATCCTTAAACAATTCTTGTTACCAATATTACTTCAGAAGTGATGAATGTTACCAAGTGGGTTCAAGTGAGTAACCTAGACCCACTTCCAAGGTCACAGGCCAGGGCTCTAATGTGTTTTAAGCTTCTTCTTTTCAAAAATACAGGTTATTTTAATTGTCTGGAAGCATGTGTTGGAAGTTGGCTTTCGGGTTTGCATTAGTGATAGAGAATTAAGCTGCAGAGCACATGAGCAGTTCAGGCCCATTTGGCCTCTTGTTTTGTCAATCGACATTCTTTAACCTATCAATGCCAATTGAAATCAATTGAGTACTTTCATTCAGTGTAGTTATTTAGCAACGATTCTTATAGGTATAAATGTTTAGTGACACACCTACTCATATAGGCATAAATGTTTAGTGACACACCTACTCCTATAAGTATAAATGTTTAGTGACACACCTACTCATATAGGCATAAATGTTTAGTGACACACCTACTCCTATAAGTATAAATGTTTAGTGACACACCTACTCATATAGGCATAAATGTTTAGTGACACACCTACTCCTATAAGTATAAATGTTTAGTGACACACCTACTCATATAGGCATAAATGTTTAGTGACACACCTACTCCTATAAGTATAAATGTTTAGTGACACACCTACTCCTATAAGTATAAATGTTTTGTGACACACCTACTCATATAGGCATAAGAGGTCTTAGTGATACACCTACTCCTATAGGTATAAGAGGTCTTAGTGACATACCTACTCCTATAGGTATAAGAGGTCTTAGTGACACACCTACTCTTATAAGTATAAGAGGTCTTAGTGACACACCTACTCCTATAGGCATAAGAGGTCTTAGTGACACACCTACTCCTAAAGGTATAAGAGGTCATAGTGACACACCTACTCCTATAGGTATAAGAGGTCTTAGTGACACACCTACTCCTATAGGTATAAGAGGTCTTAGTGACACACCTACTCCAATAGGTATAAGAGGTCATAGTGACACACCTACTCCTATAGGTATAAGAGGTCTTAGTGACACACCTACTCCTATAGGCATAAGAGGTCTTAGTGATACACCTACTCCTATAGGCATAAGAGGTCTTAGTGACACACCTACTCCTATAGGTATAAGAGGTCTTAGTGACACACCTACTCCTATAGGTATAAATGTTTAGTGACACACCTACTCCTATAGGTATAAATGTTTAGTGACACACCTACTCCTATAGGTATAAGAGGTCTTAGTGACACACCTACTCCTATAGGTATAAATGTTTAGTGACACACCTACTCATATTGGTATAAGAGGTCTTAGTGACACACCTACTCCTATAGGCATAAGAGGTCTTAGTGATACACCTACTCCTATAGGCATAAGAGGTCTTAGTGACACACCTACTCCTATAGGTATAAGAGGTCTTAGTGACACACCTACTCCTATAGGTATAAGAGGTTTTAGTCCACTTAATTGCATTTTTGGAGTAGTGAAACACCCATCAGCTAGTGACGTTTTCAAAAATCACTCTGTGCTTTGCAAGTACATGACCTAAAGGAGCAAAAGAAATGGAATAGCAATGGGCTCTAGTTCAATTTGTGTTCACTATTACATTATAGTCAAGTAGAACACTTGTTATATTTATCCTGTCATTCAGGGCCTGGTTGTTCAATGGGGGATTAGCTTGATCACTATTTAACAAATTTTTCCAACTTTAATAATTCTGTCAATTTACAAGGTTAACATTTTACAATATTGCATGTAAATTGACACTACAAGATATTTGATATCTGTAAAAAAGTTGTAACTAATTTTATGGTTTCATTTAAAAGTTACAGGAGAATTGATATTTGCTCTAATCACTGATTAAGCTAATCACCTTTTGAACAACTGGGCCCTGATAATCAGTGCTCTATTGTGGTACATGTACAGTGCAATCCTCTTTATATCATGTTGCATTTGTCTGACAAAAACATGATATTAACAGGAATGTGACATTAAGAGAAACATGTTTTTCCTCTGAATCCAATGCATTTCCAATCTAAATAACTAAAAGTTTAGCTGTTCAATGTACATATGAAGATGTTTCAATATATAGATAACATTATTTCAATTAAAAATAATTTCTGGGAATATTTGTTATTTTCTATGGAACATTTTGAACAATTTGTATCTGAAATCAATGGAAATTACATCATTTCTGGATATTTTATGTGATTGGTTAAAAAAAGGATATTTAGAGGAATTCACCTCAAAATACATGATATTAACCAAATGAAATTACATAGATTATATATAGAGTAAAATGGTGCTTGGGAAAAACATGATATAAAGAGGAATGTGATATTAACAGGAGTGATATTAAGTGGAATCCACTGTATCAGGCTTACTCTGTCATTTTTCAGAGGCAGAATATACATACAAGCTGCGAAAAAGCTTCATCCCACTCTGTGTCCAGGAAAGGTATGAGGCAGATGGCTGGCTGGGGATGCTGATAGGGACCAAGCTCTACTTCGACATCAGTACAGAACCACTGTTCGATCGACAGATTCCCAATCTGATGAAAGAGCTAGGTGACAGGGGTCGTCTGTCCACTCAGACTGAGACTGTTGATGGTAGGTGTAGAAAATAATGTTGATGGTAGATATAGAAAAGAATAGCCTTAAGATTGCTCTTTATCAAAAACTGTGTTTCGTTTCTACAGTCTGGGTCATCAACTCCAATTATAAATTGTGTTTTACTCAGTTTTGCAAACATGAAAATACACAATTGTGATTAGTACGATCATTGACAATTATCACAACCTCCATCCTATATAACAATATGAAATATCGGAATTCTTTATTTCTAAGAATTGCTAACAATAAGACTTTATTTTACAGAAGAAGTCACAACACCCGGCTATGTGGCTAAACTGACCTCCAACTGGTCAATTAACCATTCTTATGCAAAATGGACCACCGAGAATGTTTCAGACTGGATGAAAATCCTCAGTTTGACTGACGTTCCACAAGAGTGAGTAATTAGGGGCATTTCTATTAGTGTATGTTCAGCTTTAATAGAAAATAACATGATAAGGTTTATAATTACAGTTTGCTGATAAAAAAATGTTTTCTTTCTCAGTCTCAGCTTTTTGCAAAATCCTTCAAATAATAATCTCCAAAGGAAACAATTGTAATGCAATAATTTTGTCCAGAACAGAAAGATGTTATAACATATAAAGTTTGTAATATTTTAAGCTAAACTACCCAAAAAATGTTAGTTAAATTTAATGACTTTGACCCACTTTCAAGGTCATAGAGGTCAAAATGTAAATTTTAAAACAGCTTCTTCTCAATAACGAAAAGTCACAGAGTACTGACATTGGGCCAACAGAATGCTTGGGTGAACAACCACAAAGTTTGTTCAAATGAAACATGACTCTGACACACTTTCAAGGTCTCAGAGATTACATGTCTTATCTTCAAACAATTTTTTATCAATAACGAAACATAGCTTGCTGGAAAGAAGGGTTACCAAGTTTGTTCGAATGCACGATCATGACCTTGACCCACTTTCAAGGTCACAGCGGTAAAATATTACCAATTTTAAACTTCATTTTTCTAATAACCAATAAGGGCAAAGTATAATGTTGTTTGGTAGCATGTCTTTGAAATAGGTTTTTAATCTGCAAAAATTAAGCTACAGAGCAGGTGAGCAATTCAGGCCAATTTGGCCTCTTATTAAGAGCATGTAAAATTGGGATATTATTGATGAGCTGCTTTGTTCAAGCTAAGGATACATGTCCTTATTCAAGGAAATTGTCAACTTTTCCTTTAAATTGCTACTAGTTATTAAGTACTGCATTGATTTTAACCAATTTAGTTAGAAACATCTTTTGGGGAAGGGGAACAGACTTTGCATAAATAGTGACTGACCCTGAAGAGGCCAGAAGGGTGGGGTTACATATGGGAAACATAGGGGAATTCCTTTAAATCACTACTAATCATAAAGTTCTGAATGGATTTTAACCAAATTAGGTCAGAAACATCCTTTGGGGAGGGGGAATAGATTTTGCATACATGTTGACTGGGGCAGGAGGGGCAGGGCCCAACAGGGGAAATAGAGGTTAAGTCTTTTAAATCACAACTTGTTTAACTTGGATTTGGTTTTGATCCCCACCCTATAACAATATATACCATTGCTTAGCATAAAGAGATAAACACAATCATGATATTATGATTGATTCCGTGGTGAGCCCCGCCCTTGCTGAATCAACTTCCGAGTCATAACTTTTAAACAGTTGAGATCCCCACTCGAAAACAATTAATATACAATTGCTGGGCATTAAGAGAAGATCACAATCATGATTTCAGATTTTACCTCAGGATCCACCACACACATGATTACCTTGATACCAATGTATCCAGGTAACGATACAGGCCCTCTGTGCCCCTTATTTCAGATATACATTGTACATGTAAGAAAGTTGTATCAAGCAATGAAAATAGCTTTAATGAAAAAAGTTTCTAATTGGCAGCTGTTCATTGGCGGTACAGGGGTACTGGTCCTAATATGCTAGACAGATTCTTGTTCCATTTGTTCTGTAATTAAAAGTGTATTCATCCTTCTTAAGTTATTCCTTGTTTTGCTTTTAGAAAATATATGTTAAATGTTTGCCTTTGAGAGTTTTAGGATAGGTAAATCAACAAAACAGCTAAGAAACGTTCAGAGTATTTCACAAATTGACAAACTTATAGTTACATGTTATGGAGAAACTGCTAGTTTATACAGGTTTAAGGCAGATTATTTCTATTTTAACAGACTGTTGAGCCTTGATGGTACCATGCTATGGGAGACTAAGAAGATGCTGGAAACCTCACCTGAATTTCTGTATACATATCTTCACAGTGAGCTTAAAATGACCTTTCCTGATATACTCAAACTGTCCAGAGGTCTCCGTCAGTTGTGACAAAACATCTAATGTAGCTTATAAAAGGATTAAGATGGAGTACCGTAAAATCTCGATAATAAAATATTCTATATAAGGTAAGGTGATATAGTCTTTGACAGGGAACATTTTCCAAATTGTATTTTTGATCTAACAATTTCTGAATAGCAAGTTTTTAGCAATGTGAATCAATATTTTCAGCAAGTACTGCATATTGTATACTTGATATTTTTCTTATCTGAGGTTCTTGGATTTATCTGCAACCACGTGTGTAATAGTTTTGATCACATGACTTACTGTGTTTTCCAGCTTACCAATGTCATATTTGTTTGGCGATTAACCTATTATCCCTGTGATTGGTTGTAAGTGTCAATTCTTTTAATGATCAAAGTACTGAGAGTACTAAAAGCTAAGGTGAAAAACAGTTTAAATATGATATTTTGGATTTAAATATAATATTTTGGATTTAAATATGATATTTTGGATGGAGTACAAAAAAGGAATAAAATGGTTGATCTCAATAAGTAAGCGAAGCGAGATCAATCGTGGGTATCCGACAATGGCTTAAAGACCACTAGTGCTTTAATTACCAATGATATAATATCTAAATTGCTATAATTCTTTACTCCAGTTAAAATGCTTGATTTATAGGAAAGTAGTGTTTTGAGTGGCTATACTGGCAAATAGAACATGAAATTTTGTTTGGACTCGAGACCGATAGGCGATTTAATTTTTTACCAATGTGAAGTTTTTATTATTGTCTTGTGATTTTAGATGTTATGAATATGTAGTTGTTTTTTTAGTCTTTATAAAAAATTCTGACTTCATAATAAGCTCACTTGGTCTAAAGGACCAAGGTGAGCTTATATAATTATATGCCATACTGTGGTGTCCGTCATCTGTCAACAGTGGATCATTTACTTGTTCTTCTTAACCGCTGATCGGAATTCTTTAAAATTTGGTAGGAAGCATCCCTAGATGACTGGAGTTCATACAAATGATGGGGCCAAACCCCCAGGGGCCTGAGGGTTGGGGCCAAAAGGGGTCTATTTGGCAATATTGATATTAACGACTTCTTCTCTGAAACTAAGCAAAGTATGACATTTTTCTCTCATATCTCGCCATGTTGGATCACAGTTGCTTGAGTTTCTTTCAGTATATAAAAAAATGTTTATATATATGGAGCTGCGGCCCATTACAGAATGTAATGGAAGTATTCTAACGTTATTTCTCAACTATTTGTAAACAATGTACATAACTTACTTGTTGTGAGGTTGTCGTGCAATTCTTAGATTAAACACCGATATTTCTGATAAGTTTATATAATAATCCACCACTACATGCTAATTTCGTTTCATCTTCATTTTTTTATGACGAGCGTACCGGCAAATTTTAAGCAAGCGGCCATGGCCTGTACATATGTGACGTCACGTTCTGAACAATTCAGTATGGGACGAAACATTAAGAATTCCTCAGACTTTTTCAAATCTTTCACGAGAGTTAGAGTTATCTCCCTTATCTATATGTAAATTTCAACATTTATAAGGAAATCTCTTCGTGTTTAAAAAATTGCAATTTACGTTCCACATGTTCATCTATAATTTGATGGACTCAATAATCCTCTGCATGTATTTTATTTGAATAAAAAACATTATTTATTCTTTTGTATTCCATGCGGCTTCGTGACCTCACATACATGTATGTACAGGCCATGGCCGCTTGCTTAAAAAGTTGCCGGTACACTCGTCATAAAAAAAACCGTCCATGTAAGAAAGCTATGTAAGAAAAATCTATCTTACATAGCATTTCACGCGATGTGACGTCACAATGGCTCAACAATGACGTGACGTCACGAATATGGTAAACTCTGATGCCGGAAAGAGAAAACGACAGCGTGATAAAATTAAAACCTTTTCACAAAATTTTAACCATAAACACCAGGAAGAGGAGATTAATTTTTCTGCGCAAACTTTGTTTGCAAATATAGGGTATGCTTGAACTCGCTGACTAATTCGTTTACGCCAAAAAAGCTCAAGGAAAAAGTTGAAATTTCAAAATGGTAGCCTGTTTAAACGTATTTTCATGGTTTTTGAGCTTATTCGGGTAGTTGATATGAGAGAAAAAGACTCTTTCATATGCATGTATGTAGGATAGGGATATTCCACCCTCGAGATCACAAAATGTGGTAAAACCCTCGGGTTTCACCACATTTTGCGACCCCTCGGGTGGAATATCCCTATCCTACATATACGCATATGAAAGAGTCTTATAATATTTCAGTGGTAGCATCCCTAGGTTGCTGGGATTCAAACTTTTACAAATGAAGGGGCTGACCCCAGAGGGGCCTGAAGGGAATATTGATTTTAACTTCTTTTCTGAAACTAAACATTGAATGACATTTATTTTGGTGGTAGCATCCCAAGGTGGCTGGGATTCGAATTTATACAATTATGATGGTGCTGATCCCCAAGGGGCCTGACCAGGAGCTGAGTCAAAAGGGGTTCATTTGGCAATATTCATATAAACAACTTCTTCCCTGAAACTTATGAGGCAATGTATTATTTAATATATCTTATTAATAGCTTCCCGTGGTGGCTAGGATTCAAATTTATACAAATGATGGGGCTGATCCCCCAGTGGCCTGAAGGGCAGGGCCAAAAACTGGCAATTCATTTTAATTTAATTTAAACCAATTACAAATAATTTTCCTCTAAATGCTCTTTTAAATCAGAAACTAAGTGTTCTTTGAATCAGAATCAGAAGTGTTCATTAATTACATTACTGCATGGCAATGTACTGTTGTGGCTGTTTCCATACTGGAAAAGTGTGTGTAATTTAACTTACACATGACTTTTTGTTGCATTTGCTGAAATCCAGGTGAGCGATACAGGCCCCCGGGGCCTTTGGTTTTTTAAATTCTTTTTTAAAATTTCTGATTACATAATTACTGTTGCTATTTTATTCAATATGTTACAGTTGAGTTTTTTCTTTTTATTTATTGGACCATTTGATTTATGAGAATAAATTGTTGATGAATACAAATACATTGGTTTTTTCTTATTCCCAAGTGTTATGTACAGTGCTTGTTCAATATTTTCATATTTTCTCAAAGTATTATGAATCTTTCATGACAATGAGAATGGCTAAGAGAAAATAAAGAATACTTAATACGTTGAACATAATCTTTAATACCGCTGAAATAATCTGTAATATGGAGAAAATATTCTCCCATCATTTACAGATTTTTCTTATCTTTTACCTGTTCTTTATTTCTGTCAACCCATAGGGTATATAAGATAGCACGGACTGATAACAATTTCTCTGTCACCCCCTAGGCTGTGACAGATAGCATTGACCGATAACAATTTCTCTGTCACCCCCTAGGCTGTGACAGATAGCATGGGCTGATAACAACTCCTCTGTCATCCCCTAGGCTGTGACAGATAGCACGGACTGATAGCAATTTCTCTGTCACTCCCTAGGCTGTGACAAAAAACATGGACTGATAACATTTTCTCTGTTAACCCCTAGAATATGACTGATAGAATGGGCTGATAACAACTTCTCTGTCAACCCTAGGCTGTGACAGATAGCATGGACTGATAACAACTTCTCTGTCATCCCCTAGGCTGTGACAGATATCATGGACTGATAACAATTTCTCCGTCACCCCCTAGGATGTGACAGATAACATGGACTGATAACATTTTCTCTGTCACCCCCTAGACTGTGACAGATAGCATGGGCTGATAACAACTTCTCTGTCACAGCCTAGGGTGTGACAGATAGCATGGACTGATAACAATTTCTTTATCACCCCCTAGGCTGTGACAGATAGCATGGGCTGATAACAACTTCTCTGTCACAGCCTAGGGTGTGACAGATAGCATGGACTGATAACAATTTCTTTATCACCCCCTAGGCTGTGACAGATAGCATGGACTGATAACATTTTCTCTGTCACCCCCTAGACTGTGACAGATAGCATGGGCTGATAACAACTTCTCTGTCACAGCCTAGGCTGTGACAGATAGCATGGACTGATAACAATTTCTCCATCACCCCCTAGGCTGTGACAGATAGCGTGGGCTGATAACAACTTCTATGTCACCCCCTAGGCTGTGACAGATAGCATATACTGATAGCAATTTCTCTGTCACCCCCTAGACTGTGACAGATAGCATTGAATGGTAACAATTTAATGACATCATACCAACAATACTATCACACCAAGTCAAAAATTCAATCAAGTCATGTCTGCATTGTGTTGCATTGATACTTCGTAAAAAAAATACAAAATGATGGGGAAAAAAATAAAAATCAACTCTTATCTTGATGTTGTGACAGTGAAATCTCCAACCCTTTGGATGATATTTTTGATTGTCTAACCTTCGGCAAAGCCTTGGGTTAGACAACCAGAAATCTCACCCTTGGGTTGGGGATTTCTCTGTCACTCCTTCAAGGTAGGGGAAGGTTCAATTTATGTTTAATACAATGGAAATAATCATTAATACCATGGAAATAATCATTAATACCATGGAAATAATCATTAATACAATGGAAATAATCATTAATACCATGGAAATAATCATTAATACAATGGAAATAATCATTATTAAGATGGAAATAATCATTATTACAATGGAAATAATCATTATTACAATGGAAATAATCATTATTACAATGGAAATAATCATTAATATGGTGGAAATAATCATTAATACGATGGAAATAATGTTAATCTCCGGAGTATTTTAATCTTTAATGTGCAGGAAATAATCTTTGATACAGTGGAAATAATCTTTGATACAGTGGAAATAATCTTTAATAACTGGGAGGAAATAATTTTAAAGAACTCTGAGGAAAACTTCTTAAATACGGAGGAAGAAATCTTTAATATGTGGATGTCTCACAGAATACTGTCCTCACTTGATTCATGCGTAGGAAGGTCTATTTCCTGTTAACAGTTAGACAGTATATATAACTAGATTTCACAGTATCAGAGGTGTTGACTTGAGATTTCACAGTATCAGAGGTGTTGAGCCAGAAATGTTACATCACAAACAGAAGGTTCCACATCTGCTCCATTGATTACAGACATCTCCAAGTGTATTCATTCCGTTATCAAAATTAAGCCAGGGTAATATAATCTAGTAAAACTTCTTTAAGGAACCACATGTACTTTGATATTACTACCTCTTGTAAAATTAAAGTAACGAAGAGTTTTATTTAATGGCAGTTTCCCCCGTGATGTCATGATCAATAGGTATAACTTTTGTTATTTTTTGTGATTATGTTTAATTGGCAGTAATTTTTGTATATCCTTCTGTCACAGGTGTTAAGTGCTTCTGTATAATACAACGTTTATGGCCCTCTGTGTCGGGATATACCCATCCACAGAGGGCCATACACGTTGTATAATACCGAAACAAACAACATATTCAATAACAGAGATAAATCAATGTTTTTATTGATGTTTAACGGAAAAAAATAAATGTTTTTATTGATGTTTAACAGAAAAAAAATCATCTGTTAAAATACTGGTGAAATACCATGTTTGAGTCAAAGTAGTTATTTCTGAACTTATCCATTGTGTATCTCTATACATTCCGAAGCACTTAAAAGCCGTGACCCTTCCATTGTTATGTTACATAATTAAATTTCTATCTGCAGTACGTACCGTGCCATTAATATGGAATACATCTGTTTCTTTTGCTATATATTCTTTGTATTCCAAACTTTTATCAAAGAATTCCTAAAATGACTTATGAATAATTTTTGATGAAATTTTGTATGCTTAGAGAACTGTTTTCTCCTTCATCTCATACTATTTGCACTGTTTTCCATTGTGTATTACCAAAGCATAATTTTATTTACAACATCCATTTATTGGGACGCCATTTTGGAAATGTTAGATAGGAAAATGGCATCACACAAAAATTATCAGTGTACACAATTCTATATACTGCTCCAAAAATACACAGCGGAAAATTATATGAATATTATGAGAAGAAACTTAAGATTGTTAAAAAAAGGTTGGAAATACAAAGAATATATAGCAAAATTAAAAATTATTTCCATACTTAATTATGGCACGGTACTGTAGTAAGTCTGTAGTAACAAGTTGATGTGTTGAAGCAGACTTCCAGGTTACTTCCCCGAGGTTGGGGTTATTTCCCTCTGGCATATTGACACGGGGGCATTAACCTGGGGTTATTCACTGGAGACATCAATATCCGCAGTATATCCGATTTCTCCTTTAACTTGAACTAAACAGAACACAAAGACATAAATGTATTTCACAGCGACAGAGGTGTAACATACTTCCAAACCCTCCCTATTTAGGAGGGAGACTCACGATTTTGGATCCTAAAATATTGCATTTTCAACTTCGGAATCTGCTTATCTGTTCCTATTTTTAAAGATCTGATGATTTCATCTGAAAAAGCTAAAAAGAATCCATTTAAAAGTGTTATTTTTCCTCTGAATGTACATGTATACATATAATTTATGTTTTCAATTCTGAGCACGCGTTAACTGAATATCCCCCATGGAAATTAAAAAAATTTGGCAAGTATGAGGTAACCTCATGATTTAATCAAATCAAATACCATTCGTCAAATTCAAGACAATTTATATAATTAATAGTTGCTACTATCCGTTCCAAAAAGCTATCAAAAGCCATTAGATTCGAACAAATGAAATATTCTCTCATTTAAAGAGACCTCAAGCGACCAGCAGCAAACTAATTCTATGATTATAATTAATTATTATCAAAAAAGTAAAAATTAATATATGTGTGTACCACGTTGCTACCTGTGTCGCCTGAATGACGAGCCCAGTTCACTGCAGTTACTAAGGCACGTATAGGCCCGTTAGATGTATACACTAATCGCACCTGCAAATACACAGAAGTAAAATAGCGTCAACTATTGGCTAACATAACAAGGATATATAATTTCATCCTTATTAAAAAAAATGTATGACATTATATTTATGAAATATCAGGTGACCAGTTGTTGTCCAATGAAAATCTTGCTAAAGAAAGAGACTCTGGTATATCATTCGCATTATCCCTTAATGTTGTTTATGATTATGTAGCTAGAATTCGTAGGATTCCAACCAAGTATTAATATTTTGTATACACTGTACCATTAATCCCAAAGCTAGTCCAGGTATTACTTCACTGGCTACATTTTTTATGAACTATTTAATAACAACAGGCCAAATGGGCCTGCATCGCGCTTGGTATTTATCTCTCATTTGTAACCTTACAGTGGACCAAATATTTTTTTCCACAGTTATCCCAAGGATACTGGTAGCTTGATTGTTGAATTCAAAGCTCAAGGGTTGGTTTAAACAGCATTTTATTAACAATGATGTACAATACAAGATTCAATATATAACTGTACAACATTTGATATAATGGGATTTGGCAAAAAGTGTTCACTCTTATATTAAGCCATCTCCCAACAGCAGATATAAGTTGCAAATTTAACAAACAAATTAAATTACATCAAGTATTGATAATCTTGGGAGTTATAAAGACTTATAAACAGTACCCTTGACTACTTACCAGTGTTCTGGCTCAATCTTGGTTTAGGTTTATGATGATTTCAGTGTAAGGACACAACAACAATGGTTATTGGTACTAGTTCATCAAAATTCAGGTGACTGTTAAGGCCCAATGGGCCTCTTGTTAGTATTTGGTGTGTATGTGAGTGTACAATCAAAGATAAAGGAGGGGGTATACAAAGCCCCCCTCCCCCATATAATACTATAAGTCAATTATAAATTTATTTTAGCTCTTATAACAGCTATACATTATATACCTATAAAATATTGAGAAGTGTTTAATATCACTGAAGATATCTGGCAATGGTGTTTAATATCACTGTAGATATCTGGCAATGGTGTTTAATATCACTGAAGATATCCAGTAGTGGTGTTTTATATCACTGAAGATATTCAGTAGTGGTGTTTAATATCACTGAAGATATCCAGTAGTGGTGTTTAATATCACTGTAGATATCTGGCAATGGTGTTTAATATCACTGTAGATATCCAGCAGTGGGATTTAATATCACTAAATATAAAACTGAGGTGTTAAAGTTTCAAACATTTATGACGTTTGAAATTGAGCAGATGTCATTTTAGGAAGTTAATTGAGAGCAGGCATGTATTTAATTTACCACAGGATATTGGTGATAATCACACTATACCACAGAAATCTTTTCAAAATGTTGAAAACTGATAAAGATATTGAACGGAAAGTGTTTCCTGTTGTTTCCTGACAGTAGCTGATAAACAACACTTCTGTCCAAGCCGTTATGGTAATATTAAAGCTTCTTAATGAAGTTTGATTCGAATATGTTGAAAACTGTTAGAATATTTAGCAGAAATTGCTCGGAATAGTGGATAAAGGGCCCTAAATTTGTGATTATTAATTACTGTCAGATATTGCTGGTAATCAAACTATTGCAGGCTGTTATAGAAATGTACTGTCATATTAAGTTAAATGTGAATTGTCTCTGTTAAGAAATGCCTGGAAACCCAGGGAACCCACCTCCTCGCATGAAAACATAATAAGTCATGTCTTTCGAACGGTACACAAAAATATAAGAAGCATTTCTGGTTATAAAAAATATATATATACGAATATAAAAACTAACAGATATAAACCAGGGTAAAACCAACAAATTTGTTGTCAAAATAACAAAGAACTTTTAAAATTCAACTATTAATTTACAATTGAACAACAAATGATAAAAGAAATGTAACTACCAATCTCTCCTAATATAAGTACAACAAATATACTCACAAATCCTCACTGAAGAAAACTAAATGTCCAATGTAATGTCCAACAGAATGTCCCCACTCGATAAGATGATATAGTTCAAATCCGTAAAGGGCAGCGTAAAGCTGTAAAGTTTCCATAGGTGTATAGACAGTGCTCTGACCAGGTGTATAGACAGTGCTCTGACCAGGTGTATAGACAGTGCTCTGACCAGGTGTATAGACAGTGCTCTGACAAGGTGTATAGACAGTGTTCTGACCAGGTGTATAGACAGTGTTCTGACCAGGTGTACAGAATCCCCAGGTGTATAGACAGTGCTCTGACCAGGTGTATAGACAGTGCTCTGACCAGGTGTACAGAATCCCCAGGTGTATAGACAGTGCTCTGACCAGGTGTATAGACAGTGCTCTGACCAGGTGTATAGACAGTGCTCTGACCAGGTGTATAGACAGTGCTCTGACCAGGTGTATAGACAGTGCTCTGACCAGGTATATAGACAGTGCTCTGACCAGGTGTATAAACAGTGTTCTGACCAGGTGTACAGAATCCCCAGGTGTATATACAGTGCTCTGACCAAGTGTACAGAATCCCCAGGTGTATAGACAGTGCTCTGACCAGGTGTATAAACAGTGCTCTGACCAAGTGTACAGAATCCCCAGGTGTATAGACAGTGCTCTGACCAGGTATATAGACAGTGCTCTGACCAGGTGTATAGACAGTGCTCTGACCAGGTGTACAGAATCCCCAGGTGTATAGACAGTGCTCTGACCAGGTGTATAGACAGTGCTCTGACCAGGTGTATAGACAGTGCTCTGACCAGGTGTACAGAATCCCCAAGTGTATAGACAGTGCTTTGACCAGGTGTATAGACAGTGCTCTGACCAGGTGTATAGACAGTGCTCTGACCAGGTGTATAGACAGTGCTCTGACCAGGTATATAGACAGTGCTCTGACCAGGTGTATAAACAGTGTTCTGACCAGGTGTACGAATCCACAGGTGTATATACAGTGCTCTGACCAAGTGTACAGAATCCCCAGGTGTATAGACAGTGCTCTGACCAGGTGTATAAACAGTGTTCTGACCAGGTGTACAGTGCTCTGACCAGGTGTATAGACAGTGCTCTGACCAGGTGTACAGAATCCCATGGTGTATAGACAGTGCTCTGACCAGGTGTATAGACAGTGCTCTGACCAGGCATATAGACAGTGCTCTGACCAGGTGTATAGACAGTGCTCTGACCAGGTGTATAGACAGTGTTCTGACCAGGTGTAAAGAATCCCCAGGTATATAGACAGTGCTCTGACCAGGTGTATAGACAGTGCTCTGACCAGGTGTATAGACAGTGTTCTGACCAGGTGTATAGAATCCCCATGTATATAGACAGTGCTCTGACCAGGTGTATAGACAGTGTTCTGACCAGGTGTACAGAATCCCCAGGTATATAGACAGTGCTCTGACCAGGTGTATAGACAGTGCTCTGACCAGTGTACAGAATCCCCAGGTGTATAGACAGTGTTCTGACCAGGTGTATAGACAGTGTTCTGACCAGGTGTACAGAATCCCCAGGTGTATAGACAGTGCTCTGACCAGGTGTTCAGAATCCCCAGGTGTATAAACAGTGCTCTGATCAGGTTTACAGAATCCCCAGGTGTATAAACAGTGTTTTGACCAGTGTACAGAATCCCCAGGTGTAAAGACAGTGCTCTGACCAGGTGTACAGAATACCCAGGTGTATAGACAGTGCTCTGACCAGGTGTATAGACAGTGCTCTGACCAGGGGTACAGAATACCCAGGTGTATAGACAGTGTTCTGGCCAGGTGTATAGAATCCCCAGGTGTATAGACAGTGTTCTGACCAGTGTACAGAATCCCCAGGTGTATAGACAGTGCTCTGACCAGGTGTATAGACAGTGCTCTGACCAGGTGTACAGAATACCCAGGTGTTTAGACAGTGCTTTGACCAGGTGTACAGAATCCCCAGGTGTATAGACAGTGTTCTGGCCAGGTGTATAGAATCCCCAGGTGTATAGACAGTGTTCTGACCAGTGTACAGAATCCCCAGGTGTATAGACAGTGCTCTGACCAGGTGTATAGACAGTGCTCTGACCAGGTGTATAGAATCCCCAGGTGTATAGACAGTGCTCTGACCAGGTGTACAGAATACCCAGGTGTATAGACAGTGCTCTGACCAGGTGTATAGACAGTGCTCTGGCCAGGTGTATAGAATCCCCAGGTGTATATAAACAGTGTTTTGACCAGGTGTACAGAATACCCAGGTGTTTAGACAGTGCTCTGACCAGGTGTATAGAATCCCCAGGTGTATATAGACAGTGTTCTGACCTGGTGTACAGAATCCCCAGGTGTATAGACAGTGCTCTGACCAGGTGTATAGAATCCCCAGGTGTATAGACAGTGTTCTGACCAGGTGTATAGACAGTGCTCTGATCAGGTGTACAGCATACCCAGGTGTATAGACAGTGCTCTGACCAGCATGTACTGAGAGCAAAGGCCCAGAATAGTCTTGTAAACAATTACATGTTAACACAAAAATATCCATTCATACATAGTAACAAAAGCGATAGGTAGAATTTTAAACAATATCAGGAAGTTACGTTAAACCAGCTCAAATGGTTCAGACCTTTTGGCCTGGTGGTAACGTCCTGGCTCAATAAACTTTAAGTAAAATGTCATAAAATTTTTGTAGCTATCTGTTCCCTTAACGAAACATTAAAAAATATGATTACTTAAACTATATATCTGATTTCATTTCTATTTTTTTTGTAACTGAACTGTTTCATGTTTTTGTATCTCAATAAAGGAGCAGATTGCTCTGAAAATTGGACAATATATAATATATCATATTGTCTTTACACTGTTAGAATCAATTCCTTGCTCCATCTTATAATACTTTGGCATAAAGTTGTTATTTAGCATCTAGCTTTACTCCCATACACCATAATAAATCATTGTCCGTTTCTAAGGTAACAAGTCCACTTCCTTCAAAAGCATTGGATGTGCTAATAAGCTGGCCAAACTCCAATCCCTGGTTATCTGCAGAAGACAAAATACTACAATATATACTGTTGAATTTAATGTTACATTTCTATCATCAATATCTTTATGACAATATGATAAAATATCAGTTGATGTTTTCACCACCAATAGTACCTTCATGATAACAAGAGATCCCTTAGGTTCAATCTTGGCGCCCACCATAGGCAATCTTCATTTGTTCTTAAAATGTTGGATCTTTTCCCATCTTTTCTATTACATCTATTTAATCTTAGTTATATGAAATTTGAGAATTCCTCTTAAGAAAAGGAAATATTAACTGGAAGATGGCTGTCTGTCAGCAATTTTGATTTTTTTTTGCAATTAGTTCCAATTTAAATCAAAAGGGTACTACTTAAGGATATAGATAGGAGCACTGTGAGTGTCTTCAGATGTTTTGTTTAATCATTTGGATATACATTTAATCACATATATGTATCATATATCATTTGAAAGGCTTTTACATTTTCTATAAAACAAACTAATTATGACATTGTTAAAATTATTCACACTTGCATAATAGTAAATAGTATAGAAAAAGGAAGACAATTTTAAATTTTGATCTACTTTCACATTTTCTACAAAATCTGACAATACTGTTCTGCCAATGTCATTTAAATGACGACACATATACAAACGCAGATGATAAACTATTAATTGGAAAAGATATTAATGAAGTTAAGCAATTGAACACTGTCACCTTGAATATGGGTAAAGGTCATTTGTTTTCGCAAACTTTGTTGGACTTCATCTCAGGAATATTTCAATCAAATATCATGCTTCTAGGCCTTTTGGTTAATCAGAAGAAGTCGTTCAATGGTTTTAACAGATTTGACCCCTCTGACCTTGAATATGGGTCAATGTCATTTCTTTTCGCAAACTTTGTCAGACTTCATCTATGCAATATTTCAGCCAAATATCTTGCTTCTAGGCTATTTTGTATTTCAGAAGAAGACTGAAGTGGTTTAAATGTTTTAACAGATTTGACCCCTGTGACCTTGAATATGGGTCAGGGTTATTTTCTTTTTGCAAACTTTGTTTGGCTTCATCAAAGGAAGCTACCAGTCAAATAAAAGGTCTCTATGCCTGACGGTATTTCAGAAGAAGTCGAATGAGGGTTTTGACATGTTTGACCCCTGTGGCCTTGAAAGCAAACTTTGTTAAGCTCCTTCCAAGAAAGCTACCAGCCAAATTTCATGTCACTAGGGCTTTCGGTATTTCAGAAGAAGTTATACATGTGTGTGGTGAAGGACCACAATATCACATTTGGTGTACTTTGTGGGGTCACAACACTAAATCTGGTTTGGGGCCACGACACTATATGTGTTGTAGGGACATGATATTATATCTGGTATATAGGGCCACAACATCATATGACCACTCCATATTTGGTGTTGGGCTATGACAGCACATCTTGTGTATGGCTACAACATCATATCTGGTGTGGGGCAATGACATCTTATGTGGTTTGGGGCCAAGATACCATATCAGGTTTTGGGCCACAAGATCATATTTGGTGTGGGGCCAGGACACCATGTCTGATGTGGGGCCTGGACACCATATCTGGTGTGGGGCCAGGACACCATATCTGGTGTGGGGCCAGGACACCATATCTGTTGTGGGGCCAGGACACCATAGCTGTTGTGGGGCCATGAAATCATATTTGGTGTGGGGTCCTGACATCATATCTGTTGTGGGGCCAGGACACCATATCTGGTGTGGGGCCAGGACACCATATCTGTTGTGGGGCCATGACATCGTATCTGGTGTGGGGCCAGGACACTATGTCTGGTGTGGGGCCAGGACACCATGTCTGGTGTGGGGCCATGACACCATGTCTGGTGTGGGGCCATGACACAATATCTGATGTGGGGGCCATGAAATCATATCTGGTGTGGGGCCAGGACATCATATCTGGTGTGGGGCCAGGACACCATATCTGATGTGGGGGCCATGAAATCATATCTGGTGTGGGGTCATGACATCATATCTGGTGTGGGGCCATGGCACCATGTATTGTGTGGGGCCACAACACCATATCTGGTATGGGGCCATGACACCATATCTGGTGTAGGACCATGATACAATATTTGGTGTGGGCCCATGACACCATATCTGGTGTGGGGCCACAAAACCATATCTGGTATGGGGCCATGACACAATATTTGGTGTGGGTCCACAACATCATGTCTGGTATGGGGCCATGACACCATATCTGTTGTTGGGCCAGGACACCATATCTGATGTGGGGCCATGACATCATATCTGGTGTGGGCCCATGACACCATATTTGGTGTGGGGCCATGACATCATATCTGGTGTGGGGCCATGGCACCATGTCTGGTGTGGGCCCATGACACCATATTTGGTGTGGGGCTATGACATCATATTTGGTGTGGGCCCATGACACCATATTTGGTATGGGGCCATGACATCATATGTGGTGTGGGGCCATGACATCATATTTGGTATTGGGCCAGGACACCATATCTGGTGTGGGGCCAGGACACCATATCTTGTGTTGTGTGGGGCCATGACATCATATCTGGTGTGGGGCCATGACATCATATTTGGTGTGGGGCCATGACATCATATCTGGTGTGGGGCCAGGACACCATATTTGGTATTGGGCCAGGACACCATATCTGGTGTGGGGCCAGGACACCATATCTTGTGTGGGGCCATGACATCATATCTGGTGTGGGGCCATGACATCATATCTGGTGTGGGGCCATGACATCATATCTGGTGTGGGGCCAGGACACCATATTTGTTGTGGGTCCACAAAATCATGTCTGGTGTGGGGCCAGGACACCATATTTGTTGTGGGTCCACAAAATCATGTCTGGTGTGGGGCCATGACACCATATCTGGTGTGGGGCCAGGACATCATATCTAGTGTGAGGCCATGACATCATATCTGGTGTGGGGCCAGGACACCATATCTGGTGTGGGGCCATGACATCATATTTGGTGTGGGACAACAAAATCATGTCTGGTGTGGGGCCATGACACCGTATCTGGTGTGGGGCCATGACATCATATCTGGTGTGGGGCCATGGCACCATGTCTGGTGTGGGCCCATGACATCATATTTGGTGTGGGCCCATGACACCATATTTGCTGTGGGGCCATGACATCATATGTGGTGTGGGGCCATGACATCATATTTGGTATTGGGCCAGGACACCATATCTGGTGTGGGGCCAGGACACCCATATCTTGTGTGGGGCCATGACATCATATCTGGTGTGGGGCCATGACATCATATCTGGTGTGTGGCCAGGACACCATATTTGTTGTGGGTCCACAAAATCATGTCTGGTGTGGGGCCAGGACACCATATCTGGTGTGGGGCCATGACACCATATTTGTTGTGGGTCCACAAAATCATGTCTGGTGTGGGGCCATGACACCATATCTGGTGTGGGGCCAGGACACCATATCTAGTATTGGGCCATGACACCATATCTGGTGTGGGGCCAGGACACCATATCTGTTGTGGGGCCATGACATCATATCTGGTGTGGGGCCATGACACTATGTCTGGTGTGGGGCCAGGACACCATGTCTGGTGTGGGGCCAGGACACCATATCTGGTGTGGGGCCAAGACACCATATCTGGTGTGGGGCCAGGACACCATATCTGGTGTGGGGCCATGACACCATATCTGATGTGGGGCCATGAAATCATATCTGGTGTGGGGCCAGGACACCATATCTGGTGTGGGGCCAGGACACCATATCTGATGTAGGGCCATGAAATCATATCTGGTGTGGGGTCATGACATCATATCTGGTGTGGGGCCATGGCACCATGTCTGGTGTGGGGCCACAACACCATATCTGGTATGGGGCCATGACACCATATCTGGTGTAGGGCCATGACACAATATTTGGTGTGGGCCCATGACACCATATCTGGTGTGGAGCCACAAAACCATATCTGGTATGGGGCCATGACACAATATTTGGTGTGGGGCCAGGACACCATATCTGATGTGGGGCCATGACACCATATCTGGTGTGGGGCCTGGACACCATATCTGTTGTGGGGCCATGACATCATATCTGGTGTGGGCCCATGACACCGTATTTGGTGTGGGGCCATGACACCATATCTGGTATAGGGCCATGGCACCATGTCTGGTGTGGGCCCATGACAACATATTTGGTGTGGCGCCATGACATCATATTTGGTGTGGGCCCATGACACCATATTTGGTGTGGGGCCATGACATCATATGTGGTGTTGGGCCATGACATCATATTTGGTATTGGGCCAGGACACCATATCTGGTGTGGGGCCAAGGACACCATATCTTGTGTGGGGCCATGACATCATATCTTGTGTGGGGCAATGACATCATATCTGGTTTGGGGCCAGGACACCATATTTGTTGTGGGGCCAGGACACCATATCTGGTGTGGGGCCATGACACTAAGTCTGGTGTGGGGCCAGGACACCATATCTTGTGTGGGGCCATGACATCATATCTGGTGTGGGGCCATGACATCATATCTGGTGTGGGGCCAGGACACCATATTTGTTGTGGGTCCATAAAATCATGTCTGGTGTGGGGCCAGGACACCATATTTGTTGTGGGTCCACAAAATCATGTCTGGTGTGGGGCCATGACACCATATCTGGTGTGGGGCCAGGACATCATATCTAGTGTGAGGCCATGACATCACATCTGGTGTGGGGCCAGGACACCATATCTGGTGTGGGGCCATGACATCATATTTGGTGTGGGACAACAAAATCATGTCTGGTGTGGGGCCATGACACCGTATCTGGTGTGGGGCCATGACATCATATTTGGTGTGGGACAACAAAATCATGTCTGGTGTGGGGCCAGGACACCATATCTGGTGTGGGGCCATGACATCATATTTGGTGTGGGGCATGACACCATATCTGTTGTGGGGCCAGGACACCATATTTGGTGTGGGCTCATGACACCATATCTGATGTGGGGCCAGGACAACAGATGAAGCGGGTGATAATTTCTGTGGTGCTTTACCTATACAGCGTAACTTGTCTAAACCGGATGTCATTGGAATCAAAGTTTTTGGCTGGTTTACACAGGTGTCCCGTTTGTAGAGGTTTGATACAAGTTCATAGGGAAGTGTTGGGACCAAACTGTAAGGCCGAAATAGACAGGGATTCGGATTAGACAGGGGCAGGATAAGGAAAGTTATACTTTATATGTATGTGTAGTAGTTTGGTTGTGAAAGTTAAAACATATTTCTTATTTTTTTTTTTATTGAACTTGACAATTTAGAAAATAATGTATACATCGATCATTTGATTGTATTTAACAACTAGAAATAGGTTTGTGCATAAATGAATGAAGAAAGTTGTTTCAATAAAATCAATAAGTATACCTATGATGTTTTGTGACCAGAATGGGTAGTACTCATGATGTGTGATATTAATGTCATCAATTTCGGACATGTGTACACATATTTGTGAGTTTTTTTCCCTCTGTAATCATGTATACAGGGAGGTTAACTGCACAAGCATTTCATCATCCTTTTTGAGATTTTGATTCTATAAAGTAATTCATTTTTGTCTAGAATGGGACCTTTAAATAATAATGATGATATATCAACTGATTCAATGACAATGCTTACATGTCTGTACAAAATTAAAAAAAACACATTATTTTCACATGATGATGGCTTTGCAGCTGCAGTTAATCACTGAATATCATGCATGTGGAATGTAAGAAACGAATACTTTCCGATCAATACTCTTGATGTCTGCATGCTGTAAACACTTGAAATCAAATTTCAATGAAAATTGCACAACTGTAAGCACCAAATGGAACTTACATATGAAATTAAAGAAACTTTCATTATCAGAATCCAAGATGGCCATCTGTCATAAACTTGAGGAACTTGCATATGAAAAATAAGGATCCACCCAGGCTTCTCAAGAAATAGCCATCAAAAGCTATATAAGCAAAATCCAAGATGACTGCCTGCCATATTTTTGTTCAAATAATCAGCTTAAAAAATAGACAATGCACAGCAAGGGACCCAGCCGAACCTGCATAATGAAATTTGAGCAGGATCCATCCAGTACCTTTCAAGAAATAGAGATCAGAAACTGTTAATGCAAAATCCAAGATGGCTGCCTATCAACCAAATGTTTTTTGAATCATCTCAAAAACTTAACAATAACAAGAGACCAAGAGGAATCTGCATATACGAGGGGTGCTCTATAAATAATGTCATCTGTGCTTTATTTCGCCGAAATCGTGCAATTTATGCACAAAACCACCACGTGTTGATTGAGTGATCACTGGCTCGTGACACAGGTAAATATCTCGTCCACATGTTCACTGGCCTCGGTACAGTGTACATCGTTTCATAGCCTATTCGTTAGACTAGACACAAAATGACAGGAAAACGATCTGAAAATGTTCTTGAAATTAGGGCCTATATAAAAGGTAGGTCATTACTCGGCATAAAGGCTGTAGATATTCACCGCGAGGTGTGTGACATTTATGCGGAGGGCCAAATGTCTCACAGGACTGTTTGTAGGTGGGTAGGTAAATTTAGTGCTGGGCAGCAGCAACTGGAAGATGCTGCTCACCCAGGTCGTCCTGCAACAACTACGACCAAAGGTAACATAGAAAAAATCTGAAATATCCTCCAAACTGATGCTCGATTCACCGTAAGACAATTGGCTCGAATAACAAACTTGTCGTTAGCAAGAGTTCATGCAATTTTGAAGAAACACCTGTAGTAGAGGTGGCGTGTTGTGTTTTCAGAATAAACAACTCCTCAGGTTTTTTTTGGTTCACTGTCTTCTTAAGACTTTTATTAAGTTGTGAAGCCCTAACCCTGCAACAAGTACAAAGTACAAGTTACAGACACATAAAAAGTAATAGACATATAGAAGTATACATTAACATTTCAAATGCAAGGGAAATAACTCTTACACGATTACATTACAATTATCATTAGAAATCAACAATACATTTGAAAAGTGTAACTTTCCAAATTACTCTTCACGTTTAAATTAAAGGATATAATACCACTGAACAATATATTTAGTTTACAGATAATCTAGCGTTATATGTCTTATCATATCAACTTATACACTTTTACATAAAATATAATATAGCATACCTGCGTGTGGCACAAAGCCGTGACTACAACTACTACTGTACGTACGATCTTTACCGTCAGATACTCAAGAAACTGTAATGCAATAAAATCCATCTATAGGTACGTTTCTCTTACTTTTCTAATTCATAAATAAACGCCATAACGCCTCTCACAAACTATTAAATTATCGATTACAATGTTTGGTCCGAAACATATAAAAAATACTACATTAATTATATATGATTTCTTATGACAATTAATAAATCATCTATACTTATACAAGTTTGGAATTATCACTTATAAAATACATAGCACATGAAAATGTTATTACACAAAAACAAAGAAACACTTACATTCTTCTATTCCGTCCGTCGCCTACGAGTCCGCAAAGGATACTTTCATGTAAAACCCACAAAGAAACACGCGCCAAAACTGACCACAGAATCAACCAATGAAAACGCATACACAACTTGACGTAACACTGACCAACAACCACTGTATAGGATACCAACGTATTAACAAACGTAAAGAGCAAGACACCACAATACACCTGTACAACTCAAAATCACAACAGGGAATACGCTACTTTGCATTACACGAAATACGAAACATATACACGGAAAGTCGGCGCGCTACGGACGAAATAATTAAATAACATAACATATAAAGAAAAACATAATTTATATCGCTGCTACATTCTTCCCTGCTTTGTAGAATGTCGTCCACGACAACATAAACTGAAACAAAATCTGAAAAACAATGATAAATTAGTTCTTAAGGTATAATTACTGTATAACTACAATAATGCCCTGAAATAATGAATCATAATTAAAATAGTATTCTTGGACTCCACATGAAGCGTCTCACATATGTATCTTTCTGAAATTAAACTTTAAAATCAACTCATCATACAGTAAATAGCAATATACATGGCTAACAGGAGAAATAATCCTGAAACTTCAATTTGTAACTGAATTTACAGCTGCTAGTACTTCTGCAATAACAAGTATGTTATATACTATATGTACTATAAATTCAAAAATCACACTATGACTAAAACAACACAAAATTAAAACACCCATATTTCCTGTAATGAAATGGAATTAAAACACACTTATTTTCCTGAAATGATATGGAGGAGCGTCATGGCGACTTCCTCCCCCTTATCTTTGAAGACGTCGGAGGATGACAGCTGAGTTAGAAAATGAGCCCGGGACATCCATTCAGGTTCCCCCTGCTGCTGTGCGCAAACATATGCTCCACTTTGTAACCACTTAGGTTTCCTCCGATCACGCTGTGATCGTCTGAGCTGATGCAGACTCTGCTCATCCGACGAATCGTCTTCAGTTTGTTGTTCATCCTCCACTTCCGCTTCCGCCCCCAACTCCTCTGAGAGGGGGTCCCCTCCTACCTCTGACTCATCAACGACGTTCTCTTGATCGCTGGCGTCTACAGTGGTCTCATCTCTGTTGTCCACTCTGACTACCATCATTTCCTCATCCGACGACGACTCAGATTCATCATCCTCATCTGATACGACGGGTGTAATCGGTTTCGTCTGACGGGGTCGCTGACGTCTTGGGGCGGGTGTCGGTATGGAGTTGGTTACACGTCCTGGCAAGAAACTGATAGGGAGTAGCAAGTTCCTATGTAGGGTTTTGGTCCTACCTTCGCCATCTTCCCTCTGTACGTCAAATACCGGGACGTCCTGGTTAGGATTGTCTGTCACGATGTATGGATATTCTTCCCACTTATCGGCGATCTTATGTTTACCGTCGAATGCCACCACCTTAACCAGAACACGATCTCCTACTGCGAGAGTAGCTCCACGCACTTTCGTGTCATAATTAGTCTTCTGTCGAGTTTTGGCGTAGTCTGAGCTCGAAGATGCTAAAGCGTAGGCATCCTTGAGTCGTTGTCTTAATGAGTCAACATAGGAAGTCAATGACCCTGTGGGTTTGTCCGATAGAACTCCAAATGCCAAATCTACTGGGATTCTTGGATTCCTTCCAAACATGAGAAAATACGGTGTCTGTCCTGTAGACTCTTGTCTAGTGCAATTGTATGCGTGCACCAACGCTGCCGTATTCGACTTCCAATCTTGTTTACGCTTCCCAGATAACGTTCCAAGCATTCCAATGAGTGTTCGGTTGAATCGCTCGCACAATCCGTTACCCATAGGGTGGTACGGCGTAGTGTTTGACTTACTCATTCCAGTTATGACACATAATTCCTTCATAAGATCGCTCATGAAATTTGCGCCTTGATCCGTATGAATCCGTTGCGGCAATCCGTAGTGAACCACAAAGTGGTTAAAGAACACTTCCGCTACGGTGCGAGCCTTCTGATCCTTAGTCGGAATTGCAACGGCATACCTGGTGAAATGGTCTGTAATGACTAAGATACTGTCATGTCCACCCTTGGATTTCTCCAAACCAACGAAGTCCATACAAACTAGCTCCAGAGGCTGACACGTCTTAATACTTACCAACGGTGCTCTGGTGTTAGTTGGTGTCTTCATCCGTATACATCTGTCACAATGTTTGACCCACTTTTCCACATCTCGGCCCATGCCAACCCAGTAAAAACGATCCTGGAACAATGAAAGTGTCCAGTCTCGCCCTTGATGACCCATATCATTATGTACCATGGTGATGACAGTGGCAATCTTGCATCAGGGTAACACTTGTGCAGTAATCAGTTCACCATTCCGCCGAGTCTCTCTACATAGTACACCATTCTTCATCCTGAGCTTCTCGAAGTTCTTCAAGTAAACCGAGTGCTCCTGTCCAGAAGGGAGATCTTGACATTTTGGTCGAATACCAGCTTTTACAAGTGGAATCCATGTAGAAAGCACAGGGTCTTGACATTGAGCGGCGATAACGTCCACTGTTCCAGAAGTAACTGGGTCACTTACGACATCTAAAGTAGTTGCCGACATGGAAAGGGTATCGATGAAAGTGTTGCAGTGCATTCCATTGTTGATGGCCTTGATGGTTTGGTTGGTGATTACGCCTGACTCTGCAGTTTCTTCTAGTAAGGGATGTCGTGACATCGCATCTGCATCTGCATTGCTGGTCCCTGGTCGATATACAATGTCAAAATCGTACGATCCAAGAGCAGCTACCCATCTCTGTGATGTCGCGTCTAATTTTGCAGAGGTCAGCATGTACGTGAGCGGATTATTATCCGTGAGCACAGTAAAGTGTCGTCCTACCAAGTAATCCCCAAACTTCTCTGTCACTGCCCATTTCATTGCCAGAAACTCTAACTTGTGAGTTGGATATCTTTTCTCGGATTTGGAAAGTCCACGACTTGCATAGGCGATGACTCTCTTCCGGTTGTCCTGCTCCTGGTAGAGAATGGCGCCCAAACCCAACAGCGATGCATCCGTATGCAACTCAAAAGGTTTGGTGAAGTCTGGATAACCCATTATAGGAGGTCCGGAGAGGCATGACTTCAAAGCTGCAAACGCTTCCTCTTGCTCCGTTTCCCATGTCCAGGACTGCACAATATGGTCCTTCTTCTTTCCACGTTTGGAAGTCTTCTGTGGTACCGGCATCAAGATAGTCAGTGGCTTGGCCACTTGGCTGAAGTTCTTAATGAAGCGCCGATAATATCCTATAAATCCCAAAAAGCGTCGTACATCCTCTGGATTCTGTGGGCGAGGCCAGTTCTTTACTTTCTCCACTTTGTCTGGATCAGGCTCAATCCCTTCTTCAGATACCACATGTCCAACACACTTTACTTTCCGCTGGAACAACGAACATTTCTCTGGCGATAACTTCAATCCTGCGTCGAATATTCTCTGGAAGACTTTCTCCAAGTTGT
Source organism: Mimachlamys varia (assembly GCA_947623455.1). Lineage (NCBI taxonomy): Eukaryota > Metazoa > Mollusca > Bivalvia > Pectinida > Pectinidae > Mimachlamys > Mimachlamys varia. The sequence continues at coordinate 11,694,017 of OX392535.1, forward strand.
CCATATGTCTCTCGTAGTCCTTGGCAAACACAATGACGTCGTCAATGTACACATAACAAATGGTAGTGTGTAGTTCACCCATCACATCCTCCATCAACCGTTGGTAAGTTGCGGGTGCATTTGCCAATCCGAAAGGCATTCGGGTATATTCATAAAAGCCAAGAGGACCAACAGTGAATGCAGTTCGTTCCTTATGGTCTTCATGCAGTTCAACTTGATGATAGCCGGATTTCATGTCAATGACAGAAAAATACCGGTTACCTGCCAGGGAATCCAACATCTCATCCACTCTAGGGAGGGCGTATGCATCCTTAACAGTCCTCTGGTTAAGTTGGCGGTAGTCCACGCACATGCGTAATGACCCATTCTTCTTCCTCACCAATACAACGTTAGATGCCCAAGGAGAGTGGGAACGCTGAATAATTCCTGCTATCAATAGCTGTTGCAAATGGCTTCGCACTTCCTCAAACATGGTAGGCATGATCCTCCGACAACGTTGCTTAAATGGCATTGAATCCACCAAGTCAATCCTGTGCCTAACCTGGTCTGTATCGCCGATGTCTATATCACTGGTGGAAAAACTGGACCGAAACTTTTCCAGCAACCCCCTCACTCTTGTGACCTGTCCCTCATCTAGATCATCTGTGTTGATCGCTACCTTACGAAGAACATCCTCAGTCTCATCAGTCGATACCGACTCGTTGACATCTTCAACTGTGACTGGCTGGAGTTCACACAATAGGGCTCGAGGTTGAATAGTAACGGTCCTTGTTGACAAATTGCTGATGTGTACCGGGATACCAGGCTTCTGGTCAAAGTGATACTGCACAACAGTAGGCACAACATCTAAATCATCTGGAATACTGGAATCTGGTGTAGCTTGAACTAGAGCACAAACCGGAGGATATGCCAAACACTTATCCATATAGCCTTTGATGGTCACATCTGAATTAGGCTGAATAGTCAAGGGGTCTGTCAAGGCACATCTCACGACTGCTAACCGGTCCTTATGTCGTCTAAGTTCCCTCTCACGCAGTGTGATACATCTGAAGGCTAAGTACATAGGGGTCTCTAATCTTGCCTTCTGTAGAAAAGTAGTACCATATTCCTCTTGAACCTTGTCCATCAGACCTGTGAGAAGATTGGTTCCAATCAAAAGCGGCACAGTTGAATTATAAGGGCTAGGTGGTACAACCAAGAGTATGCAATCCAAAAGTTTACTGTCCTCTTGCCCCAAACCCGTACCGCTAAAAGCAAGCTCTGTCTGCACAAATCCTTCATAAGGCAACATCTGTCCATCAGCACATTCAATCTTTAGGATGGTGTCCAATGGCCTAATATCCAAGTGACTAAGATGCTGTAGATAAAATTCTTTACTGACCGTTGATACAGTTGAGCCTGTGTCGAGTAATGCTTTAGCCGATACCCCTTCAACTAAAATAGGAACTTCTGTGGTGTTTCCAACCAGGTCTGCTGGTTTTCTATCAACTTGCTGGGCATGGTTAATACCTCTAAGACCTAACGTTTGCCCGCCGACGTAGGTCTGTTGCCGTTTAAGGTATCCTGCTTCAGATGATCCAAACGAACTCTGCATCCCAAAGCTATGTGTCCCTCTTGGCCACAACGATAGCAGGTGGGTTCTGGAAAATCCCTATCTGATCTCTCAACCTCTCCATGTCCTGGATTCCGATAACCCTGATATGACTTGCGGTCTCTGTTCCGTTCTCCCCGGGGTGCTTGGGGCTCCTTCACAGGATGTCGCTGTTCCAACCGGTTAACATCTGCTGCAAGCTGGTGGATCATGCCCTTAATTTCGTCTAATTCCGACTTGGGTGGTTTGCTGACCTCAATAGCAGACTTGGCGGATGCAGTCTGTTTCTTCTTTTCTTCTGGCAGACGGCATACATGATCCTGCTCAACTCGGCGAATTGCTACTCTCAGCTGGTCAAAATCACTGATCCTCTCATACAAATGTCCGGTTATGTCCTTCAGCTTCGTCTGAAGTCCTGACCAAAAAATGGTACGCAACATAGAGTCTTTCTTCATTTCATCCATGTAGATATCCTCAGAGGCTTTGATGAGCAAATCCTCCACTCGACAACTCCATGCTGATACTTCCTCCTCAGGCCCCTGCTTGGCGCTGTAGAATCGTGCCAAACATCTCAGACTGTTCCACTATTCCATATACGCTATCCATCTTGGCCAAAATCTGCGAAATACTGGCATCAGGAGGTAGTCTGGAGCGAATCTTCAATGCTTCTCCTCTGAGGCTACTTCTAATAGCTTGGGAGATGGCCTGGTCTGAATGTCCCTCCTTCATAATACACGCCACTTCACTCCTCCATACATCATATGAGGCATCTTTCTTGGTGTCTCCAGAGAAGTGGATCATCTTTGGAAAATGTTGTATGGATGACGTTGAATACATGGTCTGACTCTTAATACCTGCCTTGGAATCCTTAACATCCTCTAACGCTTCCGCAGTACTCTCACTTTGTGCCCTCATCCATTCCTGGAAATCCGTTAGTGTATCCAACTTTGGCTTAACTTTCATGGTTTTAAAATGACTTACCATTAAGTTGATCTCATCTTCTGTCATATCATCAGTCATGTTGAAGTCCGTAAGTGATAATACAATCCTAGTATTGCATAAAAGGAATGATACACACACAAAAATGAAACAGTATAAACAGTTGTTAAGTAAATATGAACACATGGGATGGGGATAGCTTTAACTTAATTAAATCTAAATAGGAGTAACCATGTATCAAATTTTATTTCAAATATATAACAAGACTTGCCAGGTAGCACAGTACGTGTAGTACTGTAGTATGTAGTACTTCTCAAGTGCTCACGCCCTGCCGCCACCTAGAAAATTGTCATCCTGAAAATTTAATTCAATACAAAAATGTCAAGGGGAAAGAGAAAAAAAAACCGGAACTGGTATTTTGAATAACAAAGGTCTGGAATCTGAAAAAAAAAATAATTTCAATTCGCGTAAAGAAAAAAAAAAATATGTAGAGAACAATTCGCGAAGTTTACTATATAATTACACGGCGCGAATAGTAATGCAAAGTTGAACAAACAACAGAAATGCCGGGGGGGGGGGGGGGGGGGGGGTCAGAAAAACCAAATATATAAACCAGAAAAAAAAACAAAATAATAACCACTGAAAAAAACAACCTAAGAACTCACCTTATGTGTATGAATAAATACTCCAAGTCACAAATCCAAACTCCCAACTGTCACTGGACTAGATATCCGAAGTAGAATAACCCAAGTCCATGTCGTGTCAGCACATACTCATACAGTATATACACACACAGGTAAACACAACACAGGGATTTCAAAAAAAAAATACGAAAAGTGAAAGTAGGCATAAATTTTCACAAAATAATATAAAATTATAAATATCTAAACACACAATTGAAATAGAATAATGTTAAATAAAGTCACTCCCTTCGATGCAGCTATAATTTACCGAATGTCAATGTCTATGTCGGTCCCAGCAATCCAAATGTCACATTCACAAAACACTGTTGTTGGAAAAACAGGTGTTTTTACCGGAAACAGGAAAAGGAAATCGATGATATGTCAGTCATGTGCAAGTCTTCACCGGAAACAGGATAAGGAAATCGACGCTCTGGCATAAGCATGCGCAGTAACGCTCACAAATACGTCATCCCGGAAAGATCCGAGAATCGACGAACGGAGAAAGGCCCAATAGATACCCTCAGGCAGATCGGAATCGTCGTACACGCCTAGTGAAGACAGCTCACTGGAGGCTCCATTGTAGTAGAGGGGCGTGTTGTGTTTTCAGAATAAACAACTCCTCAGGTTTTTTTTTGGTTCACTGTCTTCTTAAGACTTTTATTAAGTTGTGAAGCCCTAACCCTGCAACAAGTACAAAGTACAAGTTACAGACACATAAAAAGTAATAGACATATAGAAGTATACATTAACATTTCAAATGCAAGGGAAATAACTCTTACACGATTACATTACAATTATCATTAGAAATCAACAATACATTTGAAAAGTGTAACTTTCCAAATTACTCTTCACGTTTAAATTAAAGGATATAATACCACTGAACAATATATTTAGTTTACAGATAATCTAGCGTTATATGTCTTATCATATCAACTTATACACTTTTACATAAAATATAATATAGCATACCTGCGTGTGGCACAAAGCCGTGACTACAACTACTACTGTACGTACGATCTTTACCGTCAGATACTCAAGAAACTGTAATGCAATAAAATCCATCTATAGGTACGTTTCTCTTACTTTTCTAATTCATAAATAAACGCCATAACGCCTCTCACAAACTATTAAATTATCGATTACAATGTTTGGTCCGAAACATATAAAAAATACTACATTAATTATATATGATTTCTTATGACAATTAATAAATCATCTATACTTATACAAGTTTGGAATTATCACTTATAAAATACATAGCACATGAAAATGTTATTACACAAAAACAAAGAAACACTTACATTCTTCTATTCCGTCCGTCGCCTACGAGTCCGCAAAGGGTACTGTCATGTAAAACCCACAAAGAAACACGCGCCAAAACTGACCACAGAATCAACCAATGAAAACGCATACACAACTTGATGTAACACTGACCAACAACCACTGTATAGGATACCAACGTATTAACAAACGTAAAGAGCAAGACACCACAATACACCTGTACAACTCAAAATCACAACAGGGAATACGCTACTTTGCATTACACGAAATACGAGACATATACACGGAAAGTCGGCGCGTTACGGACGAAATAATTAAATAACATAACATATAAAGAAAAACATAATTTATATCGCTGCTACACACCTAAAAGTTAGAAAGATAAATGCAAGATGGATACCCCATTTGTTAACGGATGAGCAAAAGAAGACGCGTGTAACAATGGCAAAAAAACTTCTCAAAATGTACCCAAAATATAGTAAAAAGGCTTTTGATAATATAGTCACTGGTGATGAGACCTGGGTGTATTATTTTGAACCAAAGCGGAAGGTTGCAAACCGAATATGGGCCACTAAAAATACCAGACGCCCAAGTATTGCCAAACGAATACGAACGGTAAAGAAGGTTTTGTATGCTATTTTTTTTACTAATAAGGGTCCAGCTATTCAAATCCCGTTGCCAAAAGGCAGAACGGTCACAGGCAAGTTCTATAAAAACGTTGTTCTGAGAAAGTTGAAGAACTACTACAAAAGTCGCCGCCCCAAAACAGGACTTAAGTATGTCCGACTTTTGCATGATAATGCACCCGCTCACAAGGCATGTATTGAGACTGACTTTTTGGATCAGAGAAGGTTACTGTCCTTCCACACCCTCCGTATTCGCCAGACTTGGCCCCCTGCGACTATTTCCTCTTTCCAAAACTTAAATATCATTTATCTGGAAGGAGATACAATTCGAGAAATGCCCTTGGACCTGCTGTTTATCAGTGTCTGATGGCTGGCGGAGAGTATTTTGAAGGGCAGAGCAAATTAAAATGAACAAAAGCACTTCCGCTATATGAGCACCGATGCAAGTGACATTATTTTTGGAACACCCCTCGTATGTAAAGGATCCATCCAGTATTTCCCAGGAAATATTGATCATAATCTATAACTGTCAAACCCAAGATGGCTGCCTGTTTGCCATATTGTTTTTTTGAGTCAGCTCAAAACTGTTCAATGCAAATTAGGGACCATTAGGGGAACATGCATATAAAATTTGAAAAGGATATATCCAGTACTTCTCAAGAAATAGTGATCACAATAATTGTTTAAGGTTGGCCGGATGACAGACCACTGATGCAGGGCGATTTGAATAGCCCACCATCTGATGATTGGCAAAAAATGTCAATAAATCATTAATGTCCTTCTCATGAGCATAAGAATGCAGCTGTTCAAAAATTCAACTCAAGTTTGAAATAATTTCTTTTAAAAACTATGGTGGCTGCACTAGATCTTTGATGATGATGATGATGATGATGATGATGATGATGATGATGATGATGATGATTTCAAAATATTAAGAATCGAAACTCAATTAAATGTTTGTCCATGCAAAGAAAGTACACTGCAATTTGGCAAATTACAGTCCACCACTGTATGTGACCTCTCATCAAGGTGAACATGGTGAATGTGTATCCCAACTATGAAGTTAGAGTAACTTGAAGTGTGAAAGGTAGAGCCCAGCCAAACTTTTTTCTTTGATAAGGGTCACAGGTCAAAGTGTACATGTAGGTCAGAGTGACTAACTACTGGTGCATGACAAGTCGCCTCACCGAGTTGAACCCATATCCCAAGTAGCATGTCCCTGTGACTTGTACTGTGTGAGACAGAGCCCAGACAAGATAGCGGAAGGATGGATGGCTGGAAGGTCGTAAGGGTCATACAGACAGAAGGAGTTACAGACACAAGCAAAACTATAAACTCCTCCCCCCCCCCCCCCCCCCCGATCCCGGTGACTCCGCAGTGAGGGACCTATGAAGTGACATTGTATAACCTTGTAAACTGTAGTACATAAGAGAAGAACTACAAGGCTATATGTCTATATACAATGTACCTACTGCACTGTACTAAGACGTTAAACAAGAGGTAATATATTGTGAGATGTTGTATACCAGGTAATTACCCAGGTTCCATTTCAGTCCGGTAGTTGTGACGTGAAGACAAGGTCGTCCAACAGGGATTAATCCACACCAGTCCCCCTCGTATCCTGTATTCACTTGTAGGCAGTATCTGATTCCCTATGAATCACACAACAGAAGGTATTTGATAAATAGAGGATCTTACACGAGTGTCGATTGAATATGGAATTTATTAAACGAGTTAGATAATTCAATATGTCAAGAGCCTTTAGGCGAGTGACATTAAATTATTTAAGGAGTTTAATTAATTCCATATTACATTGACACTAGTGTAAGATTTTATTTATCACATAACTTATTATATTTATGAGAAAATACAAAAACTCTCATATTAATTCTCTAAAAGAAAGGCAAACTTCTTCTCTGACAGCACATTTTTCACTACCGAGACAATCATATGACGTCATAAAGACATCATTTGTTTTATGACGTCACAATAGTGTTATTACACGTGTGTAATACCATTTCTATGACATGGCCGTATGGCATGACTGAATGGGTTAGTTATGTGATAAAGGTTATAATGTTCTTAGTAAAACAAGAGGCCCAGAGGCCTTAATGTTCACTTGGATACTGCTGTACAGTGGACCCGTGATAATCCGGACGCTGATAGTCCGGAAATCTCACAATGATGAATCCGGACAGAAATGCAGGGGAACAGATTTCCGTAATGTTATTTGTAATCACCAGTCCAAAACTCTGCAATCCGGAAAACTCGTAATCTGGAGAGTTTTGGCCGGTAACAAAGGTGTTCGGATTATCGAGGGCCCATTGTATCCAACAATGATAGCAAAATATTCTAAATCACGATCACAGGGTAGGGACATATACCCCAAAAATCATTGTAGCATGCCTCAATTAATATTTGGTTATGGGGTGGAAACCTCAATGGTTTTTAAGTTGTAACTCAGAAAGCAATTACCTAGGGCTGTGGCCATACCAAAGGGTCAATCTGTCTCTATAAGACCATACAGCAATTGTATATTTAGTTTTAGGGTGGGGATCTTAGCTGTTTCATAATCCTAACCCAGATGTCTTGTAACTGTAAATATGCAAAAGACACAGTATCATCACACCTTAGTTTGACAGGCCAGGTGAACTAATGGAGATGCATTAGCACTTCAATGTATGTTTGTGAAACTTTTCAATACGCATAAAGGTGTTAATAGATACATCATGCATTGTACCTGCTTCAAGAGGACAGCCATCTGACAATGAGAGGCTAGGACTACGGGTACAGATGTAAGTGACCGGGCCTGGTGCAGGACATCAACATTGGCAAAAACCTGGTCCATCCTCCCTCCAAACGCACCAAGCACAACAATGACATCCAGCTGGGCAGACTGTAACAACAAAATGGCAAATATTCTTGTTTCAGAGTAATGTGTTTTTTAAAGAAATTAGTTGATAGTTAATAAAAAAAAAACATTGTTTTAAAATGTTGTTTACAATTGAATCTGTAAATTATCTCTTCAAATTTTGATATATATCATTTAATATATCTTGACCTTTGGTATACATTCAAATGCCTCGACCTTTCACATCTATTCTTTCTAACATCTTTTTTCCAATTTGCTATGATATATGTGGTTACAAATAGTCCTCATTATCTTGTGATAAAGGAGGGGAGGGGATACATTTGTATATTGTTCCGTTTGTACATATGCTCACAGCTTGTCATCATTCTAACGATTTTTTAAACATATTAATTTTAATAAAACTTCATATATTGGTCAAGTATTAGAATACCTCGAATGAGTTTTAAGTTTCAGGATGCGAAGGTCAAAATCAAGGTTACCATTTCTATTTATGGAAAATCTTTGTCAGCGCTTTAGCAACTTCATTTTTTAACAGATCTCAATCAAACTTAATATATTGATCATGTATGAAAATACATTACATATATAAGGTCATGTTTCAGGGCACCAAGGTCAACATGAAGACTACCATTACTATTTATAGAAAATCTTTGTCATTGCTCTACTGACTTCATTTTGTAATGGATTTTAATCAAACTTCATATATTGGTCAAATATTTGAATACCTAAAACAAGTTCATGTTTCAGGGTGCCAAGGTCAGTGTCAATGTATTCCAACTATTCAGGACCTGGACAAATGCATCAACACCAAGGGTCAAATAGACATCATTATTTTGGGCATTCACTGGTGGATAGGAGACTTCCTAAGGGGACACTCACAAGTGGTACTTCATTGATGCTAGTCTCAGAATGCTCAAATACTCTCTGGCAAACTCCAGGGCAGCGACTAGGGCCGATCCTACTTCTCCTGTTAATTAACGACCTTCCAGAGTACATCACCCATCATTCCATCATTGATGATTGCGTGTTATACAGAGAGATCAAGATCCTGGAGGATAGCTGTAACTTGCAAGCAGACCTCAACGCTTTACAAGTTTGGGAGCAAGACTGGCTGATGGAATTCCACCCTCAGAAGTGCCAGATCATCCACATAACAACTAGGGAAGGTGATCAAATCTCCATACACATCCATGTCCACACCCTAGAGGAGGTATAGAGTCAGCAAGATACCTAGGAGTTAACATCCACTGTAGCCTAAGCTGGAATAACCACATCAACCAGATTGCCAAGAAAGCCAACAACAACAGAGCTTAATTCTTGCTGCGCAACATTTACCAGTGTCCAAGTACCACCAGGGAACTGTGCTATTGGAAATCATCAGGCCAATTATGGAGTACGAAAGTGTGATCTGTGACCTTCCGCATCTTACAATATCAACAAACTTTAGATGGTGCAGTCCCAGACAGCAAGCATACGTTGGGCCAACGTTGGGCCAATGATAGCAGTCACGTTGGGCCAATATCGGTAAATCACATTGGGCCAACGTAATGTTGCTCATCGGCGCACCGTTGGTCCAATGTGTTGGTCCAACATTGGGCCAACGAAGTTAGGTTGTTTTGACGTGTTGGCCCGACGTTGGTCCAACATCGGAATATACAATTTATGTTGGTTCTACGTTGGTATCATTCGGAAACTAACATTGGACCAACGTTGGTTTAATGTCAGACGTTGACATTGTGTGTTGGCTTTCTGTTGTGTTGGGAGTTCAGTTGATACACCAAGTTGATCCCATGATTGCTCAAAGTACCAGCCTAAAAGACAGCACTAAACCACTTGAATATGGATTATATCTCGGTAATGCCATACTTTTAGCTTCAAGAGAATAACTTTAAATCCGACAGTAAGGTATGCATGACAGGAGATGTCTTTCACCTGTAACGTAAGCCTACAATTGTATGCCCGAAAAAGCAATAAGAATGAAAAGTATAAAAAAATGTGTATCAATTTTTATTTATTATTGATATATTCACTCTATTTTAGATGTTTCTGAATTGACTGTCATTATTGTTTCTTAGTCACTGTCCTGATTGGATGCCTCTCGGTCGCTTTGATTTTTTGCTTTTTCACTCTCTTCTTTATCTCTCTCCTTCTCTATCTCATGAATATCTAAACCAGTCTTTGATGACACAGTGGATCTTCTGATGAGTAGCTCCTGAACATACTAGTAATCGGTTCCTACACCTAAAAAGAAGAATGGAATAGCATGCATACAGTACTTTATACAAATAAGTTTTATTTTATACATAAATATGTACTATACACATATTTTATAGTTTACATTACATTACAAACTTTCTATCATAGTGTTTAGGGAAGATATCAACAACCCAGTTATATGCATACTGATCACAAACAATAGTGAAGATTTATAGACTTATATTAAGAGATGAGTTGATGGTAAGTTCAAGTTTTCTGAATGAAACTTTAAAAAATAAGAAGAAGAAAAAATACTTACATATTGAATCGCTGCATGGGTAGATTAATTCCTAGCTCCTTTTAAATTGAGCCGATTAATCTGATGCCAGTGCCCATCCTGGAGTATCATATTCCACGTTGCTACGGTAACTGACCAGATCCCAGCTGTGATTTTACTCAGGACTTAACTGACTTACAATGTACTTCATAGCCATCTTATCAGCCAAATGTGCATGTATTTATGTACAGGTGGTTCTAGTAAGGTTGATATTTGCCTTTCCCATGGCTGAATATATAAATGTATGTATGCCGTTTTCTTGTGTTTTATAGGAGATTACTATAGAAAAAATGTTTTGATGAATTATATATATTTGTACAATTAGTACACATATATTTTAGATTAATGTTTTCCACTTTAAGAAATGTTTTAATAAAGAAAACGTTGACTCCCATACTGACAGTTGTATCATTTAACGTATATGTGTAAGTCATGGTTGTCCAACTGTCTAATCCATAGTGCAATTACATCAATCGTATTCCGATGTTGGCCCAACATTGTACCAACATTCAACAGCCAGCCAACCTCTGATGCGAAATTATTACTTAAGTATGAGGGTGGCCCAACGTTGGCCCGACGTATGATAGCCAACACCAACGTTGGCCGACCATGCCAACAGGTTTCCGACGTTGGGCCAACGCATGTCTGCTATCTGGGGTGTAGGTCAGCCAGATGTATCACAGGTGAGTTCCAAACTACCAGCAGTGTGTTGACAATGTTGCAACAACTCCAATGGGAAACCCTTCAGGAACATAGGGCACAGGTCAGGGCCATCAGGATGTACCACATTGTATACCATCTAGTGGATATACTGGCTACACACCTCAACCCAGTGTCAGTATACATAGGGCACAGGTCAGGGCCATCATGATGTACCACATTGTATACCATCTAGTGGATATACTGGCTACACACCTCAACCCAGTGTCAGTATACTTAGGGCACAGGTCAGGGCCATCATGATGGACCACATTGTATACCATCTAGTGGATATACTGGCTACACACCTCAACCCAGTGTCAGTATACATAGGGCACAGGTCAGGGCCATCATGATGTACCACATTGTATACCATCTAGTGGATATACTGGCTACACACCTCAACCCAGTGTCAGTATACATAGGGCACAGGTCAGGGCCATCATGATGTACCACATTGTATACCATCTAGTGGATATACTGGCTACACACCTCAACCCAGTGTCAGTATACATAGGGCACAGGTCAGGGCCATCATGATGTACCACATTGTATACCATCTAGTGGATATACTGGCTACACACCTCAACCCAGTGTCAGTATACATAGGGCACAGGTCAGGGCCATCATGATGTACCACATTGTATACCATCTAGTGGATATACCGGCTACACACCTTAACCCAGTGTCAGTATACATAGGGCACAGGTCAGGGCCATCATGATGTACCACATTGTATACCATCTAGTGGATATACCGGCTACACACCTCAACCCAGCGTCAGTATACTTAGGGCACAGGTCAGGGCCATCATGATGGACCACATTGTATACCATCTAGTGGATATACTGGCTACACACCTCAACCCAGTGTCAGTATACATAGGGCACAGGTCAGGGCCATCATGATGTACCACATTGTATACCATCTAGTGGATATACCGGCTACACACCTTAACCCAGTGTCAGTATACATAGGGCACAGGTCAGGGCCATCATGATGTACCACATTGTATACCATCTAGTGGATATACCGGCTACACACCTCAACCCAGTGTCAGTATACATAGGGCACAGGTCAAGGCCATCATGATGTACCACATTGTATACCATCTAGTGGATATACTGGCTACACACCTCAACCCAGTGTCAGTATACATAGGGCACAGGTCAGGGCCATCAGGATGGACCACATTGTATACCATCTTGCGGATATTCCGGCTACACACCTTAACCCAGTGTCAGTATACGTAGTGGGGTCATTGGCTGAAGTTCCTGGTACCATACGCAAAAATTCAACAATACCAATGCTCTTTTTTTTTCCTGATGGGATCAAGATGTGGAACGCTGCCTACCAGCCAACTCCATATTGTGCAGTTCAAGGCTGAACTGCAGTACACCAGGCTCTGTTAGACAGTACATCATATTTTATCTGCATTGTACATTTTTATGTAGTTGTTTTAATCTGCACCACATGCAGCTCTACTGATTGTGCATATGCTAGTACGTGAATACACCAGATGGTGGCCTATACTTAACTGGAAGAAGAATGCATCCCTATCTACTGCCCTTCAGTGGATGACAACTCATGCTACTTCTTTGTCCAACAATAAGCTCAACCGAAAGGAAATTGTGTTTTATAACTTCTATTCTATTGATGTTACCAACCTAAAGGAAATGTTCCAAAATTTCCATCATGGTTGTTTATAATTTGAATGTTCCACATAGGGTGACTGACAAAAGACTTGTATTAAATTTTTTTTAAACCATTTTGGAAAACTGAAATTTTGTAAATGCATGGACATTTTTCAATTGGGATTTGGTCACTGTACATTAAACACTTGGTAAAGTAGATCAACAGACACAGGGGCATGTTTGTTTATGAAAACCAACATGTTCATCCATTTTTAAACATAACATATATCCGGGTGAAACCAGATGGACTGGTAAATGTTCTTGCATGCTTTGTCAAGACCAGCTAGATGTCAATCATTTGGCTAAATGGATCATTCAAGTGTTTTTCACAAAGAGACGGAAGCATTAGTTTAAAAACAAAACACCTCCAGGTGCAGTGTATTAGAACTGTATCACAAGCATATTTACATTAACATTTACCAGTATTTGGACCCAGCAGATTGGGTAAGTGCAGATTAGATAATGTCTAGGTCACACATTCACGAATCACCTCGCCGAACCACTAAAGATTAAATCTCAAATATGACACCGGAAATGCCTATTTCCATTAGTGTGATACAGATCCGATACGGATATTCAACGGTGTGACTACGGGTGTTGTCGTATCTACAAAGGATGATGTAGAAAATGTGGCATTTGGTGACATGAGTGTTATGGATGGTTACCGTACCACATGGTTTAATACGGAAATTGACACATGTTAATTGCTGGTTAAGGTATAAGTACAGGTTAGTACAAATAAGAACGGTTTGATACGGAATAGTACAAACCTCTACGGAGCAATCCATAATGCAACGTAAGGAGATTGTGCTGTTCTGTGACAAATTCGTAAGAAACCGTACTGTTTCCTTAGCAAATATGTGGTGTAACAAGTACTAGTACTAAGTACAGATTAATAGGGACTAAAACAGACACTTTAGTACGTTGTTCAAAAATTGTCACGGATATACAAGTACTACTAACAGTATGACTATGGCTACAATGCGCAAAGTTACTGACCAATACAGATTACCACGAATAATGCCTAATATCCAGCATCAAATCTGAATGTGTGACCTAGGCATAGACAGAAGTACTGTGGACCTTGATCATTTTCTGACCTTTGATATGAGGAGTCTCAGGGCCTTAGCAAAGTCTATATAATCTTGATCTGGCGTTGACACAATCTCCACACCCTGAAAAATTTATTGTATAACGGTAAAAAAATCACCATACGGAAGAAGGAGAATATCCTAAGTTACCAGTCAAGGTTTTTCAACAGAATAGGAAACAATATAATGCATTAAATTACAGTGTATTTCAGGCATCAATGAATACCACAAAATGTAAACATAAAACAAAATATGAATTTCTTTGTACAATATTGAAAACTGACATGCTACGAACTATTCTCACTATATTAGTTTATCAAAGTGAGAATGAACTAGATTGGGTCGGTCATCAGAGTGGTAACCAGGTAGCTCATGCGTTAAAACGGGGACTTCCCCGAAACACCAACTCTGCTTATAAAAACATGTTTACTTAGGTGGTCAGTTGTGATGATAGTGAGTTATAGTCTATAGCAGAAATGTTGTACAGGTAAATTACACAGGTAAATCAATTTCTTGATAACTAATCAGATACTCAATAGCTAATGATATTTGCAAATAAATGATAAATAGGTACTGCATAAAACAGCTGCAGATTTAGAAAAATTATCATATATTATACCTGATTTCAGATATATATATGTGTAAATTATCATATTCATTGATATGTATATAAGTTTCAGATTTGTGTAAATTTTGGTCATATATTGATTTAACGTATACCTTCTTTCAGATGTTTGTAAATAAACATAATTATTGTCATATATTAAAGGCCCAATATACGTAACTTCAGGATTTTTTTGGGGATTCTGCAAAATTATGAAAAAAAATCCAGTTAATAACCATGCAAAATTAGTCTGAAATGAAGTAAACCTGAGAGGTAACTAACAAAGAAAATAATTCAGGTGGGGCCCATTTCAACAACAAGCCGAAGTCGGAAGACAGTTCAAAATGGACGTGTGTTTACAAATACCAATCGGGTTTATGTTATTTCGATGTACATGGAGTAGGAAATTAGCAGTATCATGTTTTATCAAGTAAAGATCCCTTTCTCAATCAATCTCATACCTTTATTGTGATTTATATAAATTACATTTTGAGAACTCATTTAGTTATTAAAATATTAATGCATTACTTACACATCTAGAAAATGTAAGTACTTTATGTAAAATATATATGTATGCATGGGCTAGTATAATTAGAATAGTTGAATTTATTTCATCTGACATATATATATATACCAACTACACCATTCAAAAAAACATCTAAATTAACATAACCTAAAAGGTCATATATAGAAACAATATGTTTGTGGCGGTCATGCTACATTATAGTATGGTCATTAAAGATAAGAAGGAGATGAGGATTAGAAGGCTTAGAGTAAAAGTTAATGCTACTGTTTCAGTTGTATTAAAATAATTTGCCATTCACTGATTAGCCCAAGCAGGGATTGATGAAAGATCGTCATTTAGTATATCGATCATTATGTGTATTAGGGTCATCATCACTATCTGCTTTAACAATAAGTATCAACTGCAAACAAGTTAATATAAGAAGTTACATCAGCTGTTTTATATCAATAAAGAATAGAAATAAAAAGGGCCAAAGAACAGATCATTGAGGAACTCCTGCAGATATGGATGAAGTATTTGATTGGTATCAATCAATAATTTCCCTTTGGTTTTCTGTCAGATAATTAAGCTTTAAACCACCCAAATAATTTTTCTTTCTATACCATTTTTGTAAAGTTTATACAAAATGCTTACACGCCGAACCCTTGCCTGTCAAATGCTTTATTTATATCATAGTATATATTAGTTAAACAGATTTAATTTAAAAACTTAATTTTATTATCAATATGCTATAAAGAATTCGATTGAGGAGATTCATTTTTCAAATAATGTATTTCAATTACTATTTTTCATTTATTGAATCTAAAAACATAATATTAAATTATCATTTTCTATTACTTAAGGCTGTATTATATGAAAATATTTCATTAATTTCATTACTGAGTTGAGTATCATATATGTCTACAAATCAAATGAGTTGACATTCTTAGTTGAAACAGACTATAACTTAAACTTCAAAGGATTTCCTGTATAAACACCTTTCTTTCAAGTTACCAGAGTTGGTGTTCGGGGAATGAGCCGTTAAAACATCCATCTAGAGTTCTCAAAGTCCCAGGTTTGAGCCCGTCTCTTAATTACATTTTCTCTTTCTCCTGTAACAACATTGGAAAGCTTAAAGTTACCTACCTCTAAAGCTGAGGAATTACTGACTCATGTAAAATGCTACCTACCCCCTTAAACTGTGGAATTACTGACTTATCTATATATCTACCTACCCCTAAAACTGTGGAATTACTGACTCATCTATATATCTACCTACCCCTAAAACTGAGGAATTACTGACTTATCTATATATCTACCTACCCCTAAAACTGTGGAATTACTGACTTATCTATATATCTACCTACCCCTAAAACTGAGGAATTACTGACTTATCTATATATCTACCTACCCCTAAAACTGTGGAATTACTGACTTATCTATATATCTACCTACCCCTAAAACTGTGGAATTACTGACTTATCTATAAATCTACCTACCCCCTAAAACTGTGGAATTACTGACTTATCTATAAATCTGCCTACCCCTAAAACTGAGGAATTACTGACTTATCTATAAATCTACCTACCCCTAAAACTGTGGAATTACTGACTTATCTATAAATCTACCTACCCCCTAAAACTGTGGAATTACTGACTTATCTATAAATCTACCTACCCCCTAAAACTGTGGAATCACTGACTTATCTATAAATCTACCTACCCCTAAAACTGAGGAATTACTGACTTATCTATAAATCTACCTACCCCTAAAACTGTGGAATTACTGACTTATCTATAAATCTACCTACCCCTAAAACTGAGGAATTACTGACTTATCTATAAATCTACCTACCCCTAAAACTGAGGAATTACTGACTTATCTATAAATCTACCTACCCCCTAAAACTGTGGGATTACTGACTTATCTATAAATCTACCTACCCCTAAAACTGTGGAATTACTGACTTATCTATAAATCTACCTACCCCCTAAAACTGTGGAATTACTGACTTATCTATAAATCTACCTACCCCTAAAACTGAGGAATTACTGACTTATCTATAAATCTACCTAAGCCTAAAACTGTGGAATTACTGACTTATCTATAAATCTACCTACCCCTAAAACTGAGGAATTACTGACTTATCTATAAATCTACCTACCCCCTAAAACTGAGGAATTACTGACTTATCTATAAATCTACCTACCCCTAAAACTGTGGAATTACTGACTTATCTATAAATCTACCTACCCCTAAAACTGTGGAATTACTGACTTATCTATATATCTACCTACCCCTAAAACTGTGGAATTACTGACTTATCTATATATCTACCTACCCCTAAAACTGAGGAATTACTGACTTATCTATATATCTACCTACCCCTAAAACTGAGGAATTACTGACTTATCTATAAATCTACCTACCCCTAAAACTGAGGAATTACTGACTTATCTATAAATCTACCTACCCCCTAAAACTGTGGAATTACTGACTTATCTATAAATCTACCTACCCCCTAAAACTGTGGAATTACTGACTTATCTATAAATCTACCTACCCCTAGAACTGAGGAATTACTGACTTATCTATAAATCTACCTACCCCCTAAAACTGAGGAATTACTGACTTATCTATATATCTACTTACCCCAAAACTGAAGAATTACTGACTTATCTATAAATCTACCTACCCCTAGAACTGAGGAATTACTGACTTATCTATAAATCTGCCTACCCCTTAAACTGAGGAATTACTGACTTATCTATAAATCTACCTACCCCCTAAAACTGTGGAATTACTGACTCATCTATAAATCTACCTACCCCCTTAAACTGAGGAATTACTGACTCATCTATATATCTACCTAACCCTAAAACTGAGGAATAACTGACTCTCATCTATAAATCTACTTAACCCCTTAAAACTGAGGAATTACTGACTTATCTATATATCTACTTACCCCAAAACTGAAGAATTACTGACTTATCCATATATCTACCTTCCCCTAAAACTGACGAAGATTTGATAAAGGGAAAATTAACATTCAATTAACATGAAATATGTCCCACTATTAACATTTAGTTATTGTTTTTAGTAAAAAATGATTTTAAGGGTATGGATATGTTCACCTTGGTTTTGTAAAACTGAGAAACTTCTGGTCTAACTGAGTCAAAGTCTCCACTGATGAGATCTGGGATGTATAAGTCACGGTCCTCCTTCACACAGTCATACAGTACATTGGTACCCCCGTCCACCGTCATCTTCAGCTTCGCTGCAATTCAGAATTGGTCATTCAGTGTTAATTCATATAAAAATACAAAGCTGAACTTATAGCTATGTGATTTTCCATTTCTTCTACATACTGATTGTTCACCATGTTAAAAGTCTTTGATGCTGACAGCATTTGTTATAAACTACCTGTATTGAGATTATATATCAGTGCTAATTTTGTATACTGAAAAAAAGGTTGTTGTTTACGTAAAACTCTCCAAAACAGTAAAGCTTTTCATGCTGCCCCAATCTTAGCCTAGAGGAAGAGTGGTGTTATAGCCAAAAGAGATTTGGGATTAGATATGGAGACTTTCTATTCAGGAATAATGATGAGGAAAATAAAACAAAGATAAATAAAATATTATGAAACATCACAGATATTTAAAGACATCAGAGGCATATTCATCAGGTTTTACTGTGTGTGATTGTCAAGGTCAGAAACTAGGACTTACCTTTAGCCCACATCTGTTTCATGAAAGCTTCATCAATATCCTGAGGCTGATTCAGTATCATAAGGGCGATACCATCTAAAACGATTGTTTACATTTAAATAAACAGGTTATTAACAGTAAACATATAACAAGGTCCAGAAACAGAGGAAATTCCTTGAAAACATACCGTCAACAGTGTTCACTTATGATGAGGAAAAATAGTTTTTTAACTACGTACTGTAAGTGCGTGGAATAATTTACCAGAAAATGTAGTGTCTGCTAAAAGTTTAAATTGTTTCAAAAATGAAGTGGAGAGTCACTGGAAAAACGTTTTATTTTACAATTTCAAGGCTAGCTTGTGAAATGTATACTGTAAAAACAAAAAATTTCATTGAACATTTAATTTCGTTTATTTCATGGGGATATGAGAAACAATGATATTAAAACACAAACAAAATTATAACACTCAAATATTATTATTTAACACACGCATGGAATCAACGAAATATAACCCCCAGGAAAATGTTTCTACTCTCCAAACAACAAAATTTCACCCCAATGAAATTAAATGTTTTACAGTATGCATTATAGTGTCATTACATTCATTATATCATAACAATTACCATGTATTGAGTCTGTGTAGAGGATACAGAATCCTGTACCAGAAACTTATCATTAAATATCATTAAATTATCACAGCTTGATAAAATACTGTATATACTTGCCAAATATTAACCTTTAATAATTTAACAGAACAAGAGATCCCAGAGGAATATTTGGCACCCAACATTGATGATTTTTCATTCATTCTTAGAAAGATGGATCTTTTCCCTTCTTATTTTAACTTTCATTTATGTATTTAATCTTAGTTCTAATTAAAGAAATAGATCAAGTGTCAGGAGTTTTGTTTTTCTGATCAGTTCCAAATTGCAAACCCATCTTGTATTTCTTAAACGAGGGGAACCTACAAGGATAAAAAGTTTAAAAAGAAGCTTTCAAAATGGTAAAATCCAAGATGGCCCCATTGAGCCATTTTTTTTCTGTCCCAATATCAAAAGGGAACAACTAGGCACCAAGAGGAACCTACATATGAAATTTGAGCTAGATCCATACAGTACTTCTCACGAAATAGCGATAACAAAATTTCAAAATACAAGATGGTCGCCATTCAGTCAGTTTGTTTTTCCAATCAGGCCCAAAATCAAAAGAGCACAACTAGTAGCAAGGGAAAGCTACATATGAAATTTGAGTAAGATCCATCAAGTTCTTCTCAAGAAACAGCGATAACAAACTTTCATTTCAAAATCCAAGATGGCCACCTCAGCCATTTTGTTTTTCAGATCAGTCCCAAAATCAAAAGGGCACAACTATGGACTAAAGGGAACTTGCATATAAAATTTGAGTAAGATCCTTTTAGTACTTCTCAAGAAATTGTGATAATAAGAATTATTACCCACGCAGGGCGATTTGAATTATATAAGCCCACCATCTGATGAAGGTGGGCTCAAAGGTTGGGAGCCCATTTATCCCAGCATGTTACTGGCAATTAATATCAACATTTAAAGCATTTTGGTTATTCAGAAGAATTTAATTGTGGTGAGATTTTTTACATATTTGACCCCTGTGACCTTGGAAACAGACAAAGATCATTCATTTAACAAACTTGGTACCCTTTATTCAAGTATTTTACTGGCTAAACGTTCAGGAAAAGTTGATGAAAGCTCACTAATGGCCCATAAGCTGGCCATGTGATTAGAGCTTAATATATAGCAGAAAACTAGAACTGTAGTCTGAAAAAATACAGATCATTTTTGAAGTTTCTTTAACCTTTTCAGTATAGTGGACTTTTAAAAGCTACATATCTTTTGTTAGACTGCAGGTCAAAAAGAAAGAATTTAAATATATTTGACTCCTGTGACTTTGAAAGAATGTCGAAGTCATATCTGTTCAACTTTTCCAAGGAAGCTGGCGCAGTGGTGTATCATAAGAAGACTTTTGAAGGTTTTGACATTTATTGCCACTTTTAACCTTTACATTTGCTGTAGGTCAGGGTCATTTTTACTAACATTTTTTGTTTGGCTTATTCCATCAAAGCTACCAGGCAAAATATCATGACACCTTTTGGTATCAAGCAGAAGAAGTTGGTTAAAGGAAAAGTTGACAGAAGCGGGCATTTATTCACATGCAGTCACATTTTTGAATTTCTCAATGACAGATCCCCACAAGCCTACTGATACCAGATCTAAAATATATTCATGACCAATGGTTGCTGAGCAGACGACGAACAAATGGAAGATGACATCAGCTGAAATGCAATAACAATAGGTCATTCAAGTCACTAAGACATGAAGAAATCAGAGTAAAACACAATGTAAAATTGTGAGGCAGAATGTATATATACCTTTGTGTTCCTTCAAGTATCCCAAGGGGCAAAACTCTTGCTGATCCATTATAATTAGTTCTCTATATGGCATGCACACTCACTGCAACAAATGAAAAAAAACATGTTAAACTTGGTCATTATTGCAGCTGTTGTATTAAATTTGAACCACATCAAACTCTTCAACTTTTAAGATAAAATTTGATGGATATTTGTCATTAAGCAAGATGCCAATATGAAGAATGACAGCTATATAGGGTTGTTTGGAGTTAATATTATTGTTGTCATGTAATTCAGGTTTTAGCCACTTCATAACAGCTAGCATGTCCTTAGAAATTTCAATAAACCTTTCAATAAAAAAGTTGAAAAATAGAAAACATTTCGTAAGTTATTGACACCCTGCTGAAAAAACCCTGATGTAGCATGGATACAATATGAAATATTGGAATGAAAAACGTATTGTATATTAATTGTACTCCTGCAAAATTTACAAGTAATTCTATAAAACTTGAAATTTCTAGAGCAGATTTAGAACAGTTCCAGAACTGTCTTCGGGTGTCAGTGTTATAGAACTGTTCTAAATTATTTTTCTAGGACAGATCAAGAACATTTCTTGAACACACAATGCTTGAAATGTTCTAGAATAGATCTGGAACTTTTCTAGAACCACAAAAATTCTACAAATACTCTTAAAATGCTCTAAAATAAAGTCCAGAACATATGCTGAACTGTTCTAGAACATGGTAAATTCTAGAAATATTCTATAAATGTCCTTCAATAATTGTGGAATAAAAGTAATCCCCCCTTATTACAGCCAGTCAACCAGCATCAACCTAATTACATCACATGAGGAAAATTATATCAGGATGGATGTCTACAATTGTATTAAAAATGTCTTCTGTTTGAACAATATAAAATGCCATATTTAAGGAAGGGACTGATTTTCATGCATGAAAGAAGTATATGTTTTAGTGGTCTTTACACTCCAGCAATTATCTCTTTGCATATATCAATAATGAAATTCAAGTATTTTGAAAATTTGTATTAAAATTTTGTTTTTGACCAGGATAAGTGGTGTTTGCCATTTCTGTGTGTAATAGCATGTAATTAATGATAGACTACCAGAATTCCACACTGAAATGATATGCATGCATGGTTTAATGGTATATACATGTACAGTGTACCCTTGACCTATCGCCATCCGAATCTAGAGCCACCTTCGCATACCGCCTAAACCTCTAGAACGGATTTCCCATCTATATAATTCCCTTGTTAAGTTCGCCACCCTCGCATATCGCCATCCGTCACACCCTTTAAAATACAAATGTCTCAAATCGCTATACATTTTCCTCGATGATAACACAATATTGTTCTGTTTTTGGAGATCAAGGAAAACTTTAGTGTTCCATTTGGAATGGCAGGTGGTAAAAGCAGATCAATAACTATTTTCAGATATAAATTTGTGCCAATGTAGATCTATATGACGATATAATACTAAGCTTGGTTTTAATAAAATGTTGGAAAAGCAATCTATTATGCAATTTAATTCATGGTAATAATTTTCATAATTCAATACTAGCGTTTAATATAACCCTCGTTATACCGCCATAATTGCTGTGGACGAAAGGTGGCGGTATAACAATTAAAGGTACACTGTAGTTGATTTGATTTTTTTTATTTCAAAATTTTCATTAAACACAGAACATTATAAGAACTGTATCTAGTATTTTAGGGCTGCATGTATAGAACTATTGTAGAAAAACTGTTCTAGATCTGTCTAGTACAACTCTTCAAGAACTTATTGGATTTTATGTATAGTTTGATCCAACAATTTTTTAATTCTGCATGTAATCTAAGTAAGATACCTACAACAACGGACTTAGATTAATCTAAGTCCATGCTACAACATATTCATGCACTCGTACCACGTACTGTTCATATTGTAAAGTGTCCCCAATGTCTTTTCACAGAGATTAAAGTCCTTCAGTAAAATTGCATACAAGCTGCACAGTTTCCATATTTTTCATTCCTCATTTAATATATATCACATATTGATAAAAAAATTATCCCTGTAATAAAATCACAGTTGTGCAGAAAGAAGCATATGAACACAATGGGGCCAACAACTGTCATATAACACAGTTGTGTGTACCAATGTGAGTTGACGATTGTGAACGGTACTACATGTGTATGATTTTTGCCCGGCCTTCAATATTTAATTTTTGGTGCATAACTTGTGATTTATTTCTGTCATTGAATATAATACAAGAGGAGTGTTTAATGTGGCATGATATCAAGATTGAGTCATGATCAGTTACCTTCTAATGACCATCTGACATGGTAGCTACATGTAGCTTATTGATACTTGTACATGTACAAATGTATATAGTTATACACAATCCAGTTTCTTACAAGGATCTAGATCTTTCATGGAAATGTAACGGTCCAAGTCAAGTGGAAATGACAATGATGTATCCAACATAGCTTAAAACAAGCTTTCAAAGATACCAAGACTGTGATTCAGTGGATAAAATTATAGTGGTTCACTGGTCTAACCCTCAGGCCTGAACATGTACAGCTGCTAGACTTTACATAATTGTCATGGAAAATAGAACAAAACCTTAAGTTTGTTGGCGAGGTAATTCAATGAAAACATTTCTGATTGAATGAATTCATAAACCTTAGCTTTGGTATGTCCATTCTACATCTATTCTACACAATCAAGGACGTATATGTGTCACATATACGTCCATAATACAAAATATAGGGAAAATGAAACTAAACACACAAACACATTAAAAAGTTTAAACCATCTCAGAACACATGTCATATGCATATAGCTTTAGCTTCATGGCGAAAACAAGTAATTGGACACTAAAGACATAAATATTAGCATGTGTTCACAAGTTTCCAAGTCCAAGAATCTCGTGCACGTGTCAACCGTTCCAGGATCGATGCTTACCGTACGTACAACACGAGAAATTTACCTCCTACGTGAAGAGTTCCCCATATTTTCGATTTCGCGGGAAATATGGCAACGGGACGTCCTCGTAGAAAATGTGTCTCCGTGTCTTTTGTAGGAGATGATGATGTCGTTCAGCACATCGTTCGTGTTGGAGACAAGACAAGAAAAGGTAATTGGTTACATTTTATTCTAAAAAACAAGCTGGGAATAGGGAATATGTTTCGTTCACGTGTAGCTAGTGTAGCTATAGGTGCACAGGGACCTGAGAATCAGACAGTAATCAGCTAGTAGGACATAATAGGCCTATTTCATTATGCCTGTGGGGTACTTTCGCGTATAGCGTTAAAACAGTCGAACCTGAAAGAAAACACCAGGTACAAGTTTGGACCTATCTCGAGACTTACTTCTGGCAAAGCTGGCATGTGTAGTTTGAGGGGCGTCCCATGAGACACAGGCCAGGGACGTACATAGACCTACATGTATATGATCGATTTAGTTATTAATACCTAGCTATATAATGGAAATTGGATGTATCCACCAGCCATTGAAAATCTTACCTAAATTTTTCAAACTCTTTATTTTTCTTCTTAATCTACACCTACATACATAATTCTGTTATATCTCTTCAGAAGACTTTAAATTTTTTCCATCCGTCCTGATATAGGACCCGCAGAATATAATACACAAGAGATACTTGCAAAGGAATCCCTATGACCCCGGAAAAACTCAGGACGAATTCTTTTCACACAGGGCTTGACATTAAGGAATGCCCGACTGCCCAGGGCAGGTACAATCCCATGTCAGGCAGGCAGCTTGTCTACAATACCTGCCCGTAACAGGGCAACAAAGTGAAAAATTCTGTATATCTCGTATAAACCTAGTGTAAATTATATTATGATACTAAAGGTTTCTATTAAAAGAAGCTGTCCAATCCCTGCTATCTAAGTTCAAAATATCTTAATTGTTTTGTTTAAACAACCTGTCTCTGACTTTTATAACGCAGCGAATCATGCCGAATGTCAAAGAGACGAAGTGAGTGACGATTCGAACTTTAGTACAGACCAATGTCGTAGTCATTGAAGCGTTTGAATGAATGAGTTAACAGTTCACCATTTAAACGCTTAAGAGATCTAGATTTTAAATAATGTTTGACAGCATGTCGAAGCAGAAGGCTAATTAGCTTTTGTTTGGGTTTACTAAACCAGATAAATGAGATAAACGTAATAGAAACAGAAGAGAAAGTATCATATATAGAAAGTAAATATGTATGGCAATAGAATGATGAGAAATCAAGTGTCATGTTTTTCATCGTTACGATTTGTGGAGCTGCCGGTCTCCATGCCAGAGCTCCAGACACCTTCTTTATTGAAGGAACCAATAGCCTTTCTTTTACCAAATATCATATCCATCAGGTAGGACAATGCAACAATTTTTGTCTCGCCTCGACGATTGTCGGGAAAGCAATCTTGACTTAGGTGTTACTTTTCCTGCGGCGGCGGCGTCAACATTTGCGTTAAAGTCCACTTTTGACAGTGTTATAATTATACAATTGAATTGAAAGTTGGTCACATTGTTCAAACCATCATACTTAATACCTTACCTGAATTTAAATGAAATCGTGTTACAGGTTTTGGTGTTTTGGGGCAAAAACATGGGAATTTTGAGAATTTGCATTAAAGTCCACTTTTTATAGTGTCCCTGATATCAGATTCAATTGAAACTTACAGTTGTTACTGATATCATCATACTGAACACTGTAATGAGATTTGGAGGAAATTTATTTGCAGGTTCCGCTGTTTTGGGGCAAAAACATGGGAATTTTGATAATTTGCGTTAAAGTCCACTTTTTATAGTGTGACTGATATCGGATTCAATTGAAACTTAGGGTAGTTACTAATATTATCATACTGATGACCTTACTGAAAATTGGAGGATATTTTGGGGTAAAAACATGGGAATTTTGAGAATTTACGCTAGCATCCACTATTTATAGTGTTATTGATATGTAATTAAATTGAAACTTGGCTATGTTACAGATGTAATCAGGGCTTTTTCTAGGTAAATTGGGAAAAGGCCTCTGAGTGAAATTGGGAAAACTCATCGTTATATCAACAAAAGAGCTCCCTGAATAAAAATAATCTATTAATATACATTCATATGATATTAACCTGCACAATATATATCGTTTTGTCTGCATTGTTTGCAAATGCACTTAATTTTTTTTATTACATTTTCACATAACTTTCAGAAGTTTTGAGGAAATTACAGCCTGGAATTTAGCCTAGTTTACTGATTGGGAAAATAAATCTTAAATTGGGAGTATTGAAGGCAAAATCTCATTGGGAATGGGGCCTTATATCGGCCCCGGAGATACCCTATAAAAAAACCCTGGTAATCTTGCTGTATGGATTTTGTCATACTAATTTTTACGTTGGGACTTAAATATTATTGGCAAAGCAGGAAAGGCGAAACATATAATTACGCATAATTCTTGTTACAATACAATTCACGTTTGATTGTACTCCAATAGTCTATTAGCCCACAGGGACACGTTCCTAAAAATCTCATTAAAATTTCAAAATAGTATAATTTAATATAGAAAATCAGGGCTTTTTCTGGGGTCTCTCAGGGGCCAAAATTCGGCCCCATTCCCAATGAGATTTAGGCTTCATTTTTCCCAATTAAAGGACTTTTTTCCCCAATCTGATGTTTTTTTTGTGCATTTTAAAACATCAGTTGAAAAAGAAGCTATTTGAACAGAAATGTTGTCATTTTATTGCTTTTATCTGATTAAATTACATTGTATTATATGTCGATTCATCGTTTATTTTTCCCAATTTCACTCGGGGGCCTTTCCCAATTTACCCAGAAAAAGCCCTGAAAATCTCATTGAAGTTTTACTAATCTCAAAAAATCCATCAAATTCTCCGATAGGATTTAGGAGCCAGAATTATCCCTGCTACAAGATATACATGGTATATGTCAAGATTGAAAATTGATGTCAATTTTAATTTATTATGTTGTCTTTGTTTTACTGGTCATTGATCAGACATTGTTTTATAATACAACCTACATGAAATGTTTTTATTCATTGTTTAGAACAAGGAATTTTTGTAAGCATTTATTGAATTACATTTGACGTTTTTGATGGATTTTAGGGAGAAAGTCGACTGGTTCTACAACTTCCCAGCCGAAATATTACACAGACATTACAGACGATGGAGACATTGCCGAGGAGAGCGAAGAAGAGGCAGTTTGTGGTGCTCCATCATGTAAGTCTGATTTCTTTGTGAATGATTCAGTCTATCTTTTCTGTACTCGGTGCAATGTACTTGGTGCGATGTACTTGGTGCGATGTACATGTATGTGTACATTACTCTGCGAAATCACAGTAGAGAATGGACACAAATGTAATGTTACATCAAGTTTATCTTTAAATCATTACAGCTTTTAGCTCACCTGACCCAAAGGACCAGGTCCAAGGTGAGCTTATGCCATACCATGGCATCCGGCGTCTGTCCATCAACAGTTGATTATTGACTTCTTGTAACCGTTCTGATCTAAATCTAATCAAATTTGTTAGGAAGCATCCCTATTGGCTAGGATTCAAATTTGCACAAATGATGGGTCTGAACCCTAGGGGCCTAAGGGGCATTGCCAAAAAGGGTCCATTTGGCATTTAAATTCATATAAACGACTTTTTCTGGATCTAAGCAACGTATAACATTTAGAGTTCAGTGGTAGCATCTCTAGGTGGCTGGGATTCAAATTTATACAATTGGTGGGGATGACACCCCATCCCCTCAGGGGCCTGAGGGGCAGGGCCAAAAAGGGGCGAAATGGCAATGTTCATATCAATGACTTATTCTCTGGATCTAAGCAATGTATGAAATTTGTATTTCAGAGGTAGCATCCTTTGGTGGCTGGGATTCAAATTTATACAAATGATGGGGCTGACTCCCCTAGGGCCTGAAGGGTGGGGCCAAAAAGGGGCAATTCATTTTTTGAGTCCAGAATAGAGGATTAATATATCCTGGTCTGGAAAATATTCTTATATAGCGATAAATGGATCATTAATTGATCCAAGTTTGCTCTGATTATTATCAAACAGCTTCTATATTCTTTGAATAGTTGTCTGTTTTAAAACATTGGAGATTAAACACCTGAGCAGATGTCCATTTTTACATCGTATGAAGGCCATGGGTAATTACACTGTATGTAAGTTAAATAATAAGCCATACTAATGCAGACTGAAAATGAAAAATATTCTTGTTCAGAAGATTTCCAGATTACATGTACATCCTATTTTTGATTGGTCACTCCTCGACACAGTTTAGTGTCAGAAGAATTGTAATTTTCCTATATCAGTGCTCTCTGGTCCGGGCTAGAAGACTTCTGGCTACCTTTTTTGTGTACATGTGTAAAGGTATAAGTGCTGATAAATATACTTCAGAGCAGCTATGTCACAATATAGAGTGTGTATCAATAGCTTTAAATCACAGTAATTTTCTTGGCCTTTCTCTATATTTCTATACTCATCGAAAGCCGGTCCTAATATAATGGGCAAAATGAACGGCTATTATAGTGCTGTCATCATCTTAAAATTTAAGTAAGAATTTTTGATTATATAAGATTGTGTTCTGTTGAAGTATTGGAAGGTGAGGAGTCTATAGGAGGAAGTGGTGTGTTCCAGTTCCGTACACCTAAGAAAACGGGCCAGATGGCTGCTAAAGGTAACGAAAAGTTTCTACAAATCACATGTCAATACCAAAGACGATAGATGCACTTTAGTATACTTTAGATGGCTGCTAAACGATTGAACAATTTAGATTACTGACAAAGATTTGTACAATTTAGATGCCTACCACGTGATTGTATGTCTGCTGAATGTTTGTACAATTTAGATGTCTGCTAAATGTTTGTGCAATTTATATGGCAGACAATGCAAAGGTCCATACAATTTAGATGGCTGCTAAATGTTTGTGCAATTTATATGGCAGACAAAGGTTCATACAATTTATATGGCTGCCAAATGTTCGTACAATTTAGATGGGGTATAAATGTTCATACAATTTATATGGCGGATAAATGTTGTACAATTTAGATTGCTGATAAATGTTCGAACAATTTAGATGGCGGATAAATGTTGGTACAATTTAGATGGCGTATAAATGTTTGTACAATTTAGATGGCTGATAAATGTTTGTACAATTTAAATGGCTGATAAATGTTCGTACAATTTAGATGGCGTATAAATGTTTGTACAATTTAGATGGCTGATAAATGTTGTACAATTTAGATGGCTGATTAATTTTCATACAATTTAGATGGCTGCTAAATGTTTGTACAAATTTATGGCTGCTAAATGTTCATACAATTTAGATGGCTGATAAATGTTCGAACAATTTAGATGGCTGATAAATGTTTGTACAAATTCATGGCTGCTAAATGTTCGTACAATTTAGATGGCTGATAAATGTTTGTAAAATTTAGATGGCTGATAAATGTCCGTACAATTTAGATGGCTGATAAATGTTTGTAAAATTTAGATGGCTGATAAATGTCCGTACAATTTAGATGGCTGATAAATGTTCGAACAATTTAGATGGCTGATAAATGTTTGTACAAATTCATGGCTGCTAAATGTTCGTACAATTTAGATGGCTGATAAATGTTTGTAAAATTTAGATGGCTGATAAATGTCCGTACAATTTAGATGGCTGATAAATGATGTACAATTTAGATTAATGACAAAGGTTTGTACAATTTAGATGGCTGATAAATGTTCGTACAATTTAGATGGCTGCTAAATGTTTGTACAAATTTATGGCGGATAAATGTTCGTACAATTTAGATGGCGGATGAATGTTGTACAATTTAGATGGCTGATAAATGTTCGTACAATTTAGATGGCGTATAAATGTTTGTACAATTTAGATGGCATATAAATGTTTGTACAATTTATATGCTGATAAATGTCCGTACAATTTAGATGGCTGATAAATGTTTACAATTTAGATGGCTGCTAAATGATGTACAATTTAGATGGCTGATAAATGTTCGTACAATTTAGATGGCTGCTAAATGTTTGTACAATTTAGATGGCTGCTAAATGTTTGTACAAATTTATGGTGGATAAATGTTCGTACAATTTAGATGGCTGATAAATGTTCGTACAATTTAGATGGCTGATAATTGTTCAAACAATTTAGATGGCTGATAAATGATGTACGATTTAGATGGCTGCTAAATGATGTACAATTTAGATCGCTGCTAAATGATGTACAATTTAAATGGCTGTCAGATGATAGTTAATATACCAAATTGTAATTTATTATTAGTCATTTTTTAGCAGATAACCTTGGGGCAATATGCCGGAGCGGGCTATCTGAAGATTTAAAATCCGAAAAATGATATTTTGGGGTATTCAGGCTATACAAAGGAGTGGGCAATACACAAGAAATTTCAGTCATCAGATTCTGTTAATTAACTGAATGCCAACATTAACCCTGTATAAACCTAGTATTATATTTTAACTTAAGTATAATACATGTACATATATACTGTCATCCAAAAGTTCTGATACATCTTTATGCAAACGCTTTGAAATTGGACAAAACCTAATTTTGTTTGTGCATTATGTATTAAGTATTAATATTTTTATGTTATAAATAACTTCTTTCACTGTTTTTGTAATTTTTCAACTGCATGCATACATGTATCGTTTTTAATACAATTAAAATTGTCAAAATGCAATATTTTTGCAATTTCACGTTTTTCATTCATATAATTCAACAATATATTTTCTCTTATATTTTTAGGTCATCTGACCCGAAGGGTCAGGATGACCTATAGTCATCATGCTTCGTCCGTCGTCGTGCGCCGTGCGTCGTGCGCCGTGCGCCGTGCGTCGTGCGCCGTGCGTCGTGCGCCGTCCGTAAACTTTTCCATTTAAACATCTTCTTCTCATAAACCAAAAGGCCCATTGACCCAATATTGGGCCTGTGGCATGCTGGGATAAAGGGCTACCAAGTTTGTTCAAACAAATGACCTTGACCTTCATTCAAGGTCACAGGGGCCAAAAAGGTCAAAATCTTTGAACGACTTCTTCTGAATAACCAAAAGGCCCAGAGACCTGATATTGGGCCTGTGGCATGCTGGGATAAAGGGCTACCAAGTTTGTTCAAACAAATGACCTTGACCTTCATTCAAGGTCACAGGGGCCAAAAAGGTCAAAATCTTTGAACGACTTCTTCTGAATAACCAAAAGGCCCAGAGACCTAATATTGGGCCTGTGGCATGCTGGGATAAAGGGCTACCAAGTTTGTTCAAACAAATGACCTTGACCTTCATTCAAGGTCACAGGGGCCAAAAAGGTCAAAATCTTTGAACGACTTCTTCTGAATAACCAAAAGGCCCAGAGACCTGATATTGGGCCTGTGGCATGCTGGGATAAAGGGCTACCAAGTTTGTTCAAACAAATGACCTTGACCTTCATTCAAGGTCACAGGGGCCAAAAAGGTCAAAATCTTTTTAAACAACTTCTTCTGAATAACCAAAAGGCCCAGAGACCTGATATTGGTCCTGTGTTATGCTGCGATAAAGGGCTACCAAGTTTGTTCAAAGAAATGACCTTGACCTTCATTCAAGGTCACAGGGGACAAAACGGTCATAATTTTTAAACGACTTCTTCTGAAAAACCAAAAGGCCCAGAGACCTAATATTGGGCCTGTGGCATGCTGGGATAAAGGGCTACCAAGTTTGTTCAAACAAATGACCTTGACCTTCATTCAAGGTCACAGGGGCCAAAAAGGTCAAAATCTTTGAACGACTTCTTCTGAATAACCAAAAGGCCCAGAGACCTAATATTGGGCCTGTGGCATGCTGGGATAAAGGGCTACCATGTTTGTTCAAACAAATGACCTTGACCTTCATTCAAGGTCACAGGGGCCAAAAAGGTCAAAATCTTTGAACGACTTCTTCTGAATAACCAAAAGGCCCAGAGACCTAATATTGGGCCTGTGGCATGCTGGGATAAAGGGCTACCAAGTTTGTTCAAACAAATGACCTTGACCTTCATTCAAGGTCACAGGGGCCAAAACAGTCAAAATCTTTGAACGACTTCTTCTGAATAACCAAAAGGCCCAGAGACCTGATATTGGGCCTGTGGCATGCTGGGATAAAGGGCTACCAAGTTTGTTCAAACAAATGACCTTGACCTTCATTCAAGGTCACAGGGGCCAAAAAGGTCAAAATCTTTTTAAACAACTTCTTCTGAATAACCAAAAGGCCCAGAGACCTGATATTGGTCCTGTGTTATGCTGCGATAAAGGGCTACCAAGTTTGTTCAAAGAAATGACCTTGACCTTCATTCAAGGTCACAGGGGACAAAACGGTCATAATTTTTAAACGACTTCTTCTGAATAACCAAAAGGCCCAGAGACCTAATATTGGGCCTGTGGCATGCTGGGATAAAGGGCTACCAAGTTTGTTCAAACAAATGACCTTGACCTTCATTCAAGGTCACAGGGGCCAAAAAGGTCAAAATCTTTGAACGACTTCTTCTGAATAACCAAAAGGCCCAGAGACCTAATATTGGGCCTGTGGCATGCTGGGATAAAGGGCTACCATGTTTGTTCAAACAAATGACCTTGACCTTCATTCAAGGTCACAGGGGCCAAAAAGGTCAAAATCTTTGAACGACTTCTTCTGAATAACCAAAAGGCCCAGAGACCTAATATTGGGCCTGTGGCATGCTGGGATAAAGGGCTACCAAGTTTGTTCAAACAAATGACCTTGACCTTCATTCAAGGTCACAGGGGCCAAAAAGGTCAAAATCTTTGAACGACTTCTTCTGAATAACCAAAAGGCCCAGAGACCTGATATTGGGCCTGTGGCATGCTGGGATAAAGGGCTACCAAGTTTGTTCAAACAAATGACCTTGACCTTCATTCAAGGTCACAGGGGCCAAAAAGGTCAAAATCTTTTTAAACAACTTCTTCTGAATAACCAAAAGGCCCAGAGACCTGATATTGGTCCTGTGTTATGCTGCGATAAAGGGCTACCAAGTTTGTTCAAAGAAATGACCTTGACCTTCATTCAAGGTCACAGGGGACAAAACGGTCATAATTTTTAAACGACTTCTTCTGAATAACCAAAAGGCCCAGAGACCTGATATTGGGCCTGTGGCATGCTGGGATAAAGGGCTACCAAGTTTGTTCAAACAAATGACCTTGACCTTCATTCAAGGTCACAGGGGCCAAAAAGGTCAAAATCTTTGAACGACTTCTTCTGAATAACCAAAAGGCCCAGAGACCTAATATTGGGCCTGTGGCATGCTGGGATAAAGGGCTACCATGTTTGTTCAAACAAATGACCTTGACCTTCATTCAAGGTCACAGGGGCCAAAAAGGTCAAAATCTTTGAAAGACTTCTTTTGAATAACCAAAAGGCCCAGAGACCTGATATTGGGCCTGTGGCATGCTGGGATAAAGGGTTACCAAGTTTGTTCAAACAAATGACCTTGACCTTCATTCAAGGTCACAGGGGCCAAAAAGGTCAAAATCTTTGAACGACTTCTTCTGAATAACCAAAAGGCCCAGAGACCTGATATTGGGCCTGTGGCATGCTGGGATAAAGGGCTACCAAGTTTGTTCAAACAAATGACCTTGACCTTCATTCAAGGTCACAGGGGCCAAAAAGGTCAAAATCTTTTTAAACAACTTCTTCTGAATAACCAAAAGGCCCAGAGACCTGATATTGGTCCTGTGTTATGCTGCGATAAAGGGCTACCAAGTTTGTTCAAAGAAATGACCTTGACCTTCATTCAAGGTCACAGGGGACAAAACGGTCATAATTTTTGAACGACTTCTTCTGAAAAACCAAAAGGCCCAGAGACCTAATATTGGGCCTGTGGCATGCTGGGATAAAGGGCTACCATGTTTGTTCAAACAAATGACCTTGACCTTCATTCAAGGTCACAGGGGCCAAAAAGGTCAAAATCTTTGAAAGACTTCTTTTGAATAACCAAAAGGCCCAGAGACCTGATATTGGGCCTGTGGCATGCTGGGATAAAGGGTTACCAAGTTTGTTCAAACAAATGACCTTGACCTTCATTCAAGGTCACAGGGGCCAAAAAGGTCAAAATCTTTGAACGACTTCTTCTGAATAACCAAAAGGCCCAGAGACCTGATATTGGGCCTGTGGCATGCTGGGATAAAGGGCTACCAAGTTTGTTCAAACAAATGACCTTGACCTTCATTCAAGGTCACAGGGGCCAAAAAGGTCAAAATCTTTTTAAACAACTTCTTCTGAATAACCAAAAGGCCCAGAGACCTGATATTGGTCCTGTGTTATGCTGCGATAAAGGGCTACCAAGTTTGTTCAAAGAAATGACCTTGACCTTCATTCAAGGTCACAGGGGACAAAACGGTCATAATTTTTGAACGACTTCTTCTGAAAAACCAAAAGGCCCAGAGACCTAATATTGGGCCTGTGGCATGCTGGGATAAAGGGCTACCAAGTTTGTTCAAACAAATGACCTTGACCTTCATTCAAGGTCACAGGGGCCAAAAAGGTCAAAATCTTTGAACGACTTCTTCTGAATAACCAAAAGGCCCAGAGACCTAATATTGGGCCTGTGGCATGCTGGGATAAAGGGCTACCAAGTTTGTTCAAACAAATGACCTTGACCTTCATTCAAGGTCACAGGGGCCAAAAAGGTCAAAATCTTTGAACGACTTCTTCTGAATAACCAAAAGGCCCAGAGACCTAATATTGGGCCTGTGGCATGCTGGGATAAAGGGCTACCATGTTTGTTCAAACAAATGACCTTGACCTTCATTCAAGGTCACAGGGGCCAAAAAGGTCAAAATCTTTGAAAGACTTCTTTTGAATAACCAAAAGGCCCAGAGACCTGATATTGGGCCTGTGGCATGCTGGGATAAAGGGTTACCAAGTTTGTTCAAACAAATGACCTTGACCTTCATTCAAGGTCACAGGGGCCGAAAAGGTCAAAATCTTTTTAAACAACTTCTTCTGAATAACCAAAAGGCCCAGAGACCTGATATTGGTTCTGTGTTATGCTGGGATAAAGGGCTACCAAGTTTGTTCAAAGAAATGACCTTAACCTTCATTCAAGGTCACAGGGGACAAAACGGTCAGAATTTTTAAACGACTTCTTCTGAATAACCAAAAGGCCCAGAGACCTAATATTGGGCCTGTGGCATGCTGGGATAAAGGGCTACCAAGTTTGTTCAAACAAATGACCTTGACCTTCATTCAAGGTCACAGGGGCCAAAAAGGTCAAAATCTTTGAACGACTTCTTCTGAATAACCAAAAGGCCCAGAGACCTGATATTGGGCCTGTGTTATGCTGGGATAAAGGGGTACCAAGTTTGTTCAAACAAATGACCTTGACCTTCATTCAAGGTCACAGGGGCCGAAAAGG
Source organism: Mimachlamys varia (assembly GCA_947623455.1). Taxonomy (NCBI): domain Eukaryota; kingdom Metazoa; phylum Mollusca; class Bivalvia; order Pectinida; family Pectinidae; genus Mimachlamys; species Mimachlamys varia. Next base: position 11,729,636 of record OX392535.1, read on the forward strand.
TCAAAATCTTTTTAAACAACTTCTTCTGAATAACCAAAAGGCCCAGAGACCTGATATTGGTCCTGTGTTATGCTGGGATAAAGGGCTACCAAGTTTGTTCAAACAAATGACCTTGACCTTCATTCAAGGTCACAGGGGCCAAAAAGGTCAAAATCTTTGAACGACTTCTTCTGAATAACCAAAAGGCCCAGAGACCTGATATTGGGCCTGTGGCATGCTGGGATAAAGGGCTACCAAGTTTGTTCAAACAAATGACCTTGACCTTCATTCAAGGTCACAGGGGCCAAAAAGGTCAAAATCTTTTTAAACAACTTCTTCTGAATAACCAAAAGGCCCAGAGACCTGATATTGGTCCTGTGTTATGCTGCGATAAAGGGCTACCAAGTTTGTTCAAAGAAATGACCTTGACCTTCATTCAAGGTCACAGGGGACAAAACGGTCATAATTTTTAAACGACTTCTTCTGAATAACCAAAAGGCCCAGAGACCTGATATTGGGCCTGTGGCATGCTGGGATAAAGGGCTACCAAGTTTGTTCAAACAAATGACCTTGACCTTCATTCAAGGTCACAGGGGCCAAAAAGGTCAAAATCTTTGAACGACTTCTTCTGAATAACCAAAAGGCCCAGAGACCTAATATTGGGCCTGTGGCATGCTGGGATAAAGGGCTACCATGTTTGTTCAAACAAATGACCTTGACCTTCATTCAAGGTCACAGGGGCCAAAAAGGTCAAAATCTTTGAAAGACTTCTTTTGAATAACCAAAAGGCCCAGAGACCTGATATTGGGCCTGTGGCATGCTGGGATAAAGGGTTACCAAGTTTGTTCAAACAAATGACCTTGACCTTCATTCAAGGTCACAGGGGCCAAAAAGGTCAAAATCTTTGAACGACTTCTTCTGAATAACCAAAAGGCCCAGAGACCTGATATTGGGCCTGTGGCATGCTGGGATAAAGGGCTACCAAGTTTGTTCAAACAAATGACCTTGACCTTCATTCAAGGTCACAGGGGCCAAAAAGGTCAAAATCTTTTTAAACAACTTCTTCTGAATAACCAAAAGGCCCAGAGACCTGATATTGGTCCTGTGTTATGCTGCGATAAAGGGCTACCAAGTTTGTTCAAAGAAATGACCTTGACCTTCATTCAAGGTCACAGGGGACAAAACGGTCATAATTTTTGAACGACTTCTTCTGAAAAACCAAAAGGCCCAGAGACCTAATATTGGGCCTGTGGCATGCTGGGATAAAGGGCTACCATGTTTGTTCAAACAAATGACCTTGACCTTCATTCAAGGTCACAGGGGCCAAAAAGGTCAAAATCTTTGAAAGACTTCTTTTGAATAACCAAAAGGCCCAGAGACCTGATATTGGGCCTGTGGCATGCTGGGATAAAGGGTTACCAAGTTTGTTCAAACAAATGACCTTGACCTTCATTCAAGGTCACAGGGGCCAAAAAGGTCAAAATCTTTGAACGACTTCTTCTGAATAACCAAAAGGCCCAGAGACCTGATATTGGGCCTGTGGCATGCTGGGATAAAGGGCTACCAAGTTTGTTCAAACAAATGACCTTGACCTTCATTCAAGGTCACAGGGGCCAAAAAGGTCAAAATCTTTTTAAACAACTTCTTCTGAATAACCAAAAGGCCCAGAGACCTGATATTGGTCCTGTGTTATGCTGCGATAAAGGGCTACCAAGTTTGTTCAAAGAAATGACCTTGACCTTCATTCAAGGTCACAGGGGACAAAACGGTCATAATTTTTGAACGACTTCTTCTGAAAAACCAAAAGGCCCAGAGACCTAATATTGGGCCTGTGGCATGCTGGGATAAAGGGCTACCAAGTTTGTTCAAACAAATGACCTTGACCTTCATTCAAGGTCACAGGGGCCAAAAAGGTCAAAATCTTTGAACGACTTCTTCTGAATAACCAAAAGGCCCAGAGACCTAATATTGGGCCTGTGGCATGCTGGGATAAAGGGCTACCAAGTTTGTTCAAACAAATGACCTTGACCTTCATTCAAGGTCACAGGGGCCAAAAAGGTCAAAATCTTTGAACGACTTCTTCTGAATAACCAAAAGGCCCAGAGACCTAATATTGGGCCTGTGGCATGCTGGGATAAAGGGCTACCATGTTTGTTCAAACAAATGACCTTGACCTTCATTCAAGGTCACAGGGGCCAAAAAGGTCAAAATCTTTGAAAGACTTCTTTTGAATAACCAAAAGGCCCAGAGACCTGATATTGGGCCTGTGGCATGCTGGGATAAAGGGTTACCAAGTTTGTTCAAACAAATGACCTTGACCTTCATTCAAGGTCACAGGGGCCGAAAAGGTCAAAATCTTTTTAAACAACTTCTTCTGAATAACCAAAAGGCCCAGAGACCTGATATTGGTTCTGTGTTATGCTGGGATAAAGGGCTACCAAGTTTGTTCAAAGAAATGACCTTAACCTTCATTCAAGGTCACAGGGGACAAAACGGTCAGAATTTTTAAACGACTTCTTCTGAATAACCAAAAGGCCCAGAGACCTAATATTGGGCCTGTGGCATGCTGGATAAAGGGCTACCAAGTTTGTTCAAACAAATGACCTTGACCTTCATTCAAGGTCACAGGGGCCAAAAAGGTCAAAATCTTTGAACGACTTCTTCTGAATAACCAAAAGGCCCAGAGACCTGATATTGGGCCTGTGTTATGCTGGGATAAAGGGGTACCAAGTTTGTTCAAACAAATGACCTTGACCTTCATTCAAGGTCACAGGGGCCGAAAAGGTCAAAATCTTTTTAAACAACTTCTTCTGAATAACCAAAAGGCCCAGAGACCTGATATTGGTCCTGTGTTATGCTGGATAAAGGGCTACCAAGTTTGTTCAAACAAATGACCTTGACCTTCATTCAAGGTCACAGGGGCCAAAAAGGTCAAAATCTTTGAACGACTTCTTCTGAATAACCAAAAGGCCCAGAGACCTGATATTGGGCCTGTGGCATGCTGGGATAAAGGGCTACCAAGTTTGTTCAAACAAATGACCTTGACCTTCATTCAAGGTCACAGGGGCCAAAAAGGTCAAAATCTTTTTAAACAACTTCTTCTGAATAACCAAAAGGCCCAGAGACCTGATATTGGTCCTGTGTTATGCTGCGATAAAGGGCTACCAAGTTTGTTCAAAGAAATGACCTTGACCTTCATTCAAGGTCACAGGGGACAAAACGGTCATAATTTTTAAACGACTTCTTCTGAATAACCAAAAGGCCCAGAGACCTGATATTGGGCCTGTGGCATGCTGGGATAAAGGGCTACCAAGTTTGTTCAAACAAATGACCTTGACCTTCATTCAAGGTCACAGGGGCCAAAAAGGTCAAAATCTTTGAACGACTTCTTCTGAATAACCAAAAGGCCCAGAGACCTAATATTGGGCCTGTGGCATGCTGGGATAAAGGGCTACCATGTTTGTTCAAACAAATGACCTTGACCTTCATTCAAGGTCACAGGGGCCAAAAAGGTCAAAATCTTTGAAAGACTTCTTTTGAATAACCAAAAGGCCCAGAGACCTGATATTGGGCCTGTGGCATGCTGGGATAAAGGGTTACCAAGTTTGTTCAAACAAATGACCTTGACCTTCATTCAAGGTCACAGGGGCCAAAAAGGTCAAAATCTTTGAACGACTTCTTCTGAATAACCAAAAGGCCCAGAGACCTAATATTGGGCCTGTGGCATGCTGGGATAAAGGGCTACCATGTTTGTTCAAACAAATGACCTTGACCTTCATTCAAGGTCACAGGGGCCAAAAAGGTCAAAATCTTTGAAAGACTTCTTTTGAATAACCAAAAGGCCCAGAGACCTGATATTGGGCCTGTGGCATGCTGGGATAAAGGGTTACCAAGTTTGTTCAAACAAATGACCTTGACCTTCATTCAAGGTCACAGGGGCCGAAAAGGTCAAAATCTTTTTAAACAACTTCTTCTGAATAACCAAAAGGCCCAGAGACCTGATATTGGTTCTGTGTTATGCTGGGATAAAGGGCTACCAAGTTTGTTCAAAGAAATGACCTTAACCTTCATTCAAGGTCACAGGGGACAAAACGGTCAGAATTTTTAAACGACTTCTTCTGAATAACCAAAAGGCCCAGAGACCTAATATTGGGCCTGTGGCATGCTGGATAAAGGGCTACCAAGTTTGTTCAAACAAATGACCTTGACCTTCATTCAAGGTCACAGGGGCCAAAAAGGTCAAAATCTTTGAACGACTTCTTCTGAATAACCAAAAGGCCCAGAGACCTGATATTGGGCCTGTGTTATGCTGGGATAAAGGGGTACCAAGTTTGTTCAAACAAATGACCTTGACCTTCATTCAAGGTCACAGGGGCCGAAAAGGTCAAAATCTTTTTAAACAACTTCTTCTGAATAACCAAAAGGCCCAGAGACCTGATATTGGTCCTGTGTTATGCTGGATAAAGGGCTACCAAGTTTGTTCAAACAAATGACCTTGACCTTCATTCAAGGTCACAGGGGCCAAAAAGGTCAAAATCTTTGAACGACTTCTTCTGAATAACCAAAAGGCCCAGAGACCTGATATTGGGCCTGTGGCATGCTGGGATAAAGGGCTACCAAGTTTGTTCAAACAAATGACCTTGACCTTCATTCAAGGTCACAGGGGCCAAAAAGGTCAAAATCTTTTTAAACAACTTCTTCTGAATAACCAAAAGGCCCAGAGACCTGATATTGGTCCTGTGTTATGCTGCGATAAAGGGCTACCAAGTTTGTTCAAAGAAATGACCTTGACCTTCATTCAAGGTCACAGGGGACAAAACGGTCATAATTTTTAAACGACTTCTTCTGAATAACCAAAAGGCCCAGAGACCTGATATTGGGCCTGTGGCATGCTGGGATAAAGGGCTACCAAGTTTGTTCAAACAAATGACCTTGACCTTCATTCAAGGTCACAGGGGCCAAAAAGGTCAAAATCTTTGAACGACTTCTTCTGAATAACCAAAAGGCCCAGAGACCTAATATTGGGCCTGTGGCATGCTGGGATAAAGGGCTACCATGTTTGTTCAAACAAATGACCTTGACCTTCATTCAAGGTCACAGGGGCCAAAAAGGTCAAAATCTTTGAAAGACTTCTTTTGAATAACCAAAAGGCCCAGAGACCTGATATTGGGCCTGTGGCATGCTGGGATAAAGGGTTACCAAGTTTGTTCAAACAAATGACCTTGACCTTCATTCAAGGTCACAGGGGCCAAAAAGGTCAAAATCTTTGAACGACTTCTTCTGAATAACCAAAAGGCCCAGAGACCTGATATTGGGCCTGTGGCATGCTGGGATAAAGGGCTACCAAGTTTGTTCAAACAAATGACCTTGACCTTCATTCAAGGTCACAGGGGCCAAAAAGGTCAAAATCTTTTTAAACAACTTCTTCTGAATAACCAAAAGGCCCAGAGACCTGATATTGGTCCTGTGTTATGCTGCGATAAAGGGCTACCAAGTTTGTTCAAAGAAATGACCTTGACCTTCATTCAAGGTCACAGGGGACAAAACGGTCATAATTTTTGAACGACTTCTTCTGAAAAACCAAAAGGCCCAGAGACCTAATATTGGGCCTGTGGCATGCTGGGATAAAGGGCTACCATGTTTGTTCAAACAAATGACCTTGACCTTCATTCAAGGTCACAGGGGCCAAAAAGGTCAAAATCTTTGAAAGACTTCTTTTGAATAACCAAAAGGCCCAGAGACCTGATATTGGGCCTGTGGCATGCTGGGATAAAGGGTTACCAAGTTTGTTCAAACAAATGACCTTGACCTTCATTCAAGGTCACAGGGGCCAAAAAGGTCAAAATCTTTGAACGACTTCTTCTGAATAACCAAAAGGCCCAGAGACCTGATATTGGGCCTGTGGCATGCTGGGATAAAGGGCTACCAAGTTTGTTCAAACAAATGACCTTGACCTTCATTCAAGGTCACAGGGGCCAAAAAGGTCAAAATCTTTTTAAACAACTTCTTCTGAATAACCAAAAGGCCCAGAGACCTGATATTGGTCCTGTGTTATGCTGCGATAAAGGGCTACCAAGTTTGTTCAAAGAAATGACCTTGACCTTCATTCAAGGTCACAGGGGACAAAACGGTCATAATTTTTGAACGACTTCTTCTGAAAAACCAAAAGGCCCAGAGACCTAATATTGGGCCTGTGGCATGCTGGGATAAAGGGCTACCAAGTTTGTTCAAACAAATGACCTTGACCTTCATTCAAGGTCACAGGGGCCAAAAAGGTCAAAATCTTTGAACGACTTCTTCTGAATAACCAAAAGGCCCAGAGACCTAATATTGGGCCTGTGGCATGCTGGGATAAAGGGCTACCAAGTTTGTTCAAACAAATGACCTTGACCTTCATTCAAGGTCACAGGGGCCAAAAAGGTCAAAATCTTTGAACGACTTCTTCTGAATAACCAAAAGGCCCAGAGACCTAATATTGGGCCTGTGGCATGCTGGGATAAAGGGCTACCATGTTTGTTCAAACAAATGACCTTGACCTTCATTCAAGGTCACAGGGGCCAAAAAGGTCAAAATCTTTGAAAGACTTCTTTTGAATAACCAAAAGGCCCAGAGACCTGATATTGGGCCTGTGGCATGCTGGGATAAAGGGTTACCAAGTTTGTTCAAACAAATGACCTTGACCTTCATTCAAGGTCACAGGGGCCGAAAAGGTCAAAATCTTTTTAAACAACTTCTTCTGAATAACCAAAAGGCCCAGAGACCTGATATTGGTTCTGTGTTATGCTGGGATAAAGGGCTACCAAGTTTGTTCAAAGAAATGACCTTAACCTTCATTCAAGGTCACAGGGGACAAAACGGTCAGAATTTTTAAACGACTTCTTCTGAATAACCAAAAGGCCCAGAGACCTAATATTGGGCCTGTGGCATGCTGGATAAAGGGCTACCAAGTTTGTTCAAACAAATGACCTTGACCTTCATTCAAGGTCACAGGGGCCAAAAAGGTCAAAATCTTTGAACGACTTCTTCTGAATAACCAAAAGGCCCAGAGACCTGATATTGGGCCTGTGTTATGCTGGGATAAAGGGGTACCAAGTTTGTTCAAACAAATGACCTTGACCTTCATTCAAGGTCACAGGGGCCGAAAAGGTCAAAATCTTTTTAAACAACTTCTTCTGAATAACCAAAAGGCCCAGAGACCTGATATTGGTCCTGTGTTATGCTGAGATAAAGGGCTACCAAGTTTGTTCAAAGAAATGACCTTGACCTTCATTCAAGGTCACAGGGGATAAAACGGTCATAATCTTTAAACGACTTCTTCTGAATAACCAAAAGGCCCAGAGACCTAATATTGGGCCTGTGGCATGCTGGGATAAAGGGCTACCAAGTTTGTTCAAACAAATGACCTTGACTTTCATTCAAGGTCACAGGGGCCAAATTGGTCATAATCTTTAAACAACTTCTTCTGAATAACCAAAAGGCCCAGAGACCTGATATTGGGCCTGTGGCATGCTGGGATAAAGGGCTACCATGTTTGTTCAAAGAAATGACCTTGACTTTCATTCAAGGTCACTGGGGCCAAAAAGGTCATAATCTTTAAACAACTTCTTCTGAATATCCAAAAGGCCCAGAGATCTAATATTGGGCCTGTGGCATGCTGGGATAAAGGGCTACCAAGTTTGTTCAAACAAATGACCTTGACTTTCATTCAAGGTCACTGGGGCCAAAACGGTCATAATCTTTAAACATTTTCTTCTGAATAACCAAAAGGCCCAGATACCTAATATTGGGCCTGTGGCATGCTGGGATAAAGGGCTACCAAGTTTGTTCAAAGAAGTGATCTTGACTTTCATTCAAGGTCACAGGGACCAAAACGGTCAAAATCTTTAAAACAACTTTTTCTGAATAACCAAAAGGCCCAGAGACCTGATATTGGTCCTGTGTTATGCTGGGATAAAGGGCTACCATGTTTGTTCAAACAAATGACCTTGACCTTCATTCAAGGTCACAGGGGCCAAAAAGGTCAAAATCTTTGAAAGACTTCTTTTGAATAACCAAAAGGCCCAGAGACCTGATATTGGGCCTGTGGCATGCTGGGATAAAGGGTTACCAAGTTTGTTCAAACAAATGACCTTGACCTTCATTCAAGGTCACAGGGGCCGAAAAGGTCAAAATCATTTTAAACAACTTCTTCTGAATAACCAAAAGGCCCAGAGACCTGATATTGGGCCTGTGTTATGCTGGGATAAAGGGGTACCAAGTTTGTTCAAACAAATGACCTTGACCTTCATTCAAGGTCACAGGGGCCGAAAAGGTCAAAATCTTTTTAAACAACTTCTTCTGAATAACCAAAAGGCCCAGAGACCTGATATTGGTCCTGTGTTATGCTGAGATAAAGGGCTACCAAGTTTGTTCAAAGAAATGACCTTGACCTTCATTCAAGGTCACAGGGGATAAAACGGTCATAATCTTTAAACGACTTCTTCTGAATAACCAAAAGGCCCAGAGACCTAATATTGGGCCTGTGGCATGCTGGGATAAAGGGCTACCAAGTTTGTTCAAACAAATGACCTTGACTTTCATTCAAGGTCACAGGGGCCAAATTGGTCATAATCTTTAAACAACTTCTTCTGAATAACCAAAAGGCCCAGAGACCTGATATTGGGCCTGTGGCATGCTGGGATAAAGGGCTACCATGTTTGTTCAAAGAAATGACCTTGACTTTCATTCAAGGTCACTGGGGCCAAAAAGGTCATAATCTTTAAACATTTTCTTCTGAATATCCAAAAGGCCCAGAGATCTAATATTGGGCCTGTGGCATGCTGGGATAAAGGGCTACCAAGTTTGTTCAAACAAATGACCTTGACTTTCATTCAAGGTCACTGGGGCCAAAACGGTCATAATCTTTAAACGACTTCTTCTGAATAACCAAAAGGCCCAGATACCTAATATTGGGCCTGTGGCATGCTGGGATAAAGGGCTACCAAGTTTGTTCAAAGAAATGACCTTGACTTTCATTCAAGGTCACAGGGGCCAAAACGGTCATAATCTTTAAACAACTTCTTCTGAATAACCAAAAGGCCCAGAGACCTGATATTGGGCCTGTGGCATGCTGGGATAAAGGGCTACCAAGTTTGTTCAAAGAAGTGATCTTGACTTTCATTCAAGGTCACAGGGACCAAAACGGTCAAAATCTTTAAAACAACTTTTTCTGAATAACCAAAAGGCCCAGAGACCTGATATTGGGCCTGTGGCATGCTGGGATAAAGGGCTACCAAGTTTGTTCAAACAAATGACCTTGACCTTCATTCAAGGTCACAGGGGCCAAAAAGGTCAAAATCTTTTTAGACAACTTCTTCTGAATAACCAAAAGGCCCAGAGACCTGATATTGGTCCTGTGTTATGCTGGGATAAAGGGCTACCAAGTTTGTTCAAAGAAATGACCTTGACCTTCATTCAAGGTCACAGAGGCCAAAACGGTCATAATCTTTAAACAACTTCTTCTGAATAACTAAAAGGCTCAGAGACCTGATATTAGGCCTGTGGCATGCTGGGATAAAGGTCTACCAAGTTTGTTCAAATAAATGACCTTGAACTTCATTCAAGGTCACAGGGGCCAAAAGGGTCAAAATCTTTAAAACAACTTTTTCTGAATAACCAAAAGGCACAGAGATGTGATATTGGGCTTGTGGCATGCTGGGATAAAGGTGTGTCAAGTTTGTTTAAAGAAATGACCCTGACATTCATTCAAGGTCACAGGGGCCAAAAGGGTTTGTTGTCAAGTTTACTCACTAGGAATAAGCTGAAACTTGCCAGAAATGATTCTGAGATGATGCTGATTAAGTGTTGTTATTTTTAGGTTTGTTCAAAATTCAAGATGGCCACCACAGCCGCCATTTTGAATACACATTTTAAACTTCTCAAGTTCTACCAGTGGAATTGAGCTGAAACTTGCCAGAAATGATATCCTGAGATGGTCCCAACAAAGTGTTGTTATTTTTCAAGCCCATCAGAAATCCAAGAAGGCCACTATCTTGAACTTGGCAATCTATACAGGCATATTATAACTTGATTTAATGACTACACGTATTTTCATAGTGATTTTACAATTGGTAGTCAGATGACCGTTAAGGCCCGTTGGGCCTCTTGTTGACAGTGGAGCTTTGTATTAATTCCATTTAATTATGCAAATGAAAGAAAAGCAACTTTTATTCATTTTTAGGTCATCTGACCCGAAGGGTCAGGATGACCTATAGTCATCATGCTTCGTCCGTCGTCGTGCGCCGTGCGTCGTGCGCCCGTGCGTCGTGCGCCGTGCGCCGTCCGTAAACTTTTCCATTTAAACATCTTCTTCTCATAAACCAAAAGGCCCATAGACCCAATATTGGGCTTGTGCCATGCTGGGATGAAGGGGTACCAAGTTTGTTCAAACAAATGACCTTGACCTTCATTCAAGGTCACAGGGGCCAAAAAGGTCAAAAACTTTGAACGACTTCTTCTGAATAACCAAAAGGCCCAGAGACCTGATATTGGGCCTGTGTTATGCTGGGATAAAGGGGTACCAAGTTTGTTCAAACAAATGACCTTGACCTTCATTCAAGGTCACAGGGGCCGAAAAGGTCAAAATCTTTTTAAACAACTTCTTCTGAATAACCAAAAGGCCCAGAGACCTGATATTGGTCCTGTGTTATGCTGAGATAAAGGGCTACCAAGTTTGTTCAAAGAAATGACCTTGACCTTCATTCAAGGTCACAGGGGACAAAACGGTCATAATTTTTAAACGACTTCTTCTGAATAACTAAAAGGCCCAGAGACCTAATATTGGGCCTTTGGCATGCTGGGATAAAGGGCTACCAAGTTTGTTCAAAGAAATGACCTTGACCTTCATTCAAGGTCACAGGGGCCAAAAAGGTCAAAATCTTTGAACGACTTCTTCTGAATAACCAAAAGGCCCAGAGACCTGATATTGGGCCTGTGTTATGCTGGGATAAAGGAGTACCAAGTTTGTTCAAACAAATGACCTTGACCTTCATTCAAGGTCACAGGGGCCAAAAAGGTCAAAATCTTTTTAAACAACTTCTTCTGAATAACCAAAAGGCCCAGAGACCTGATATTGGTCCTGTGTTATGCTGAGATAAAGGGCTACCAAGTTTGTTCAAAGAAATGACCTTGACCTTCATTCAAGGTCACAGGGGACAAAACGGTCATAATTTTTAAACGACTTCTTCTGAATAACCAAAAGGCACAGAGACCTAATATTGGGCCTGTGGCATGCTGGGATAAAGGGCTACCAAGTTTGTTCAAGAAATGACCTTGACTTTCATTCAAGGTCACAGAGGCCAAAACGGTCATAATCTTCAAACAACTTCTTCTGAATAACCAAAAGGCCCAGAGACCTGATATTGGGCCTGTGGCATGCTGGGATAAAGGGCTACCAAGTTTGTTCAAAGAAATGACCTTGACTTTCATTCAAGGTCACTGGGGCCAAAACGGTCATAATCTTTAAACATTTTCTTCTGAATAACCAAAAGGCCCAGAGATCTAATATTGGGCCTGTGGCATGCTGGGATAAAGGGCTACCAAGTTTGTTCAAAGAAATGACCTTGACTTTCATTCAAGGTCACTGGGGCCAAAACGGTCATAATCTTTAAACATTTTCTTCTGAATAACCAAAAGGCCCAGATACCTAATATTGGGCCTGTGGCATGCTGGGATAAAGGGCTGCCAAGTTTGTTCAAAGAAATGACCTTGACTTTCATTCAAGGTCACAGGGGCCAAAACGGTCATAATCTTTAAACGACTTCTTCTGAATAACCAAAAGGCCCAGAGACCTGATATTGGGCCTGTGGCATGCTGGGATAAAGGGCTACCAAGTTTGTTCAAAGAAATGATCTTGACTTTCATTCAAGGTCACAGGGACCAAAACGGTCATAATCTTTAAACAACTTCTTCTGAATAACCAAAAGGCCCAGAGACCTGATATTGGGCCTGTGGCATGCTGGGATAAAGGGCTACCAAGTTTGTTCAAAGAAATGACCTTGACTTTCATTCAAGGTCACTGGGGCCAAAACGGTCATAATATTTAAACATTTTCTTCTGAATAACCAAAAGGCCCAGAGACCTGATATTGGGCCTGTGGCATGCTGAGATAAAGGGCTACCAAGTTTGTTCAAAGAAATGACCTTGACCTTCATTCAAGGTCACAGAGGCCAAAACGGTCATAATCTTTAAACAACTTCTTCTGAATAACTAAAAGGCTCAGAGACCTGATATTAGGCCTGTGGCATGCTGGGATAAAGGTCTACCAAGTTTGTTCAAATAAATGACCTTGAACTTCATTCAAGGTCACAGGGGCCAAAAGGGTCCAAATCTTTAAACAACTTTTTCTGAATAACCAAAAGGCACAGAGATGTGATATAGGGCTTGTGGCATGCTGGGATAAAGGTGTGTCAAGTTTGTTTTAAAGAAATGACCCTGACATTCATTCAAGGTCACAGGGGCCAAAAGGGTTTGTTGTCAAGTTTACTCACTAGGAATAAGCTGAAACTTGCCAGAAATGATTCTGAGATGATGCTGATTAAGTGTTGTTATTTTTAGGTTTGTTCAAAATTCAAGATGGCCGCCACAGCCGCCATTTTGAATACACATTTTAAACTTCTCAAGTTCTACCAGTGGAATTGAGCTGAAACTTGCCAGAAATGATATCCTGAGATGGTCCCAACAAAGTGTTGTTATTTTTCAAGCCCATCAGAAATCCAAGAAGGCCACTATCTTGAACTTGGCAATATATACAGGCATATTATAACTTGATTTAATGACTACACGTATTTTCATAGTGATTTTACAATTGGTAGTCAGATGACCGTTAAGGCCCGTTGGGCCTCTTGTTTAACATTATCAAAAATAGACCCTCCCTGCATCTTCCAGGACTTGGGTATTTTTGAAATAAAATGCCAATTGTCACTGATAAGTGGACTATCGTTAGGAAATTGCATCAGTTGTGTTCAGTTTTTGTTGGCTAACGGCTTAATATGTACACAAAGTTTGTAACAAACTTTTAGATGGCAGTGTATTTATTAATAATTGTGGCAAAGTCATCACAGACCAGAATATGATAAACGGTTCCTGACATAACAAGAAATCAGATTCCTTTGTTAGTTTAGAGTTTAGCAATACATTGTATAGTTGATGTTTAATTTCTATTTGTACTTGTAGCCTCTGAAGCACGTACTCCAAAGTCTATACTAAAGGTCACAGCTACACAAGGTTTGTGTCCTGCTGGTACTCAATCGTAATTCTTTCTCAGTTTGGTACTGTACTTCCTGTTTTTCAGTAATGAATACTCTGTTTGCGAAAAAACGGCAGGTGCATATCTGTTAATCCCAGAATCTCTCAGTTTGGGAAATTGAAAATGTGTGACAAAATTATCACTTCAAAAGTATTAATTTGTGTCGTCACGACGCAATATATTGATCTTCTGATAGAATAAATAAATTCAATAAAACATATTATCTTTATAAACGCAGATTTATTACATTATCTCTTTTAAAATCTAATTTCTCTGAAAGTGCATTTTGTACGGGTAGTTTGTGGTCAGTTGTGGAAAACTGAACAGTGTTTATCGTTGGCACATGCTAGAAGAATGGATGCACCTTGAAGCTCCTCTATCTCTTTCTCCCTCTCATGGTTCATTGTTATGTAATGCATTTGGTGTCTGACTGCCAGGTGGAAACTAGAGAAAATATTGAATTTTTTAGTTTAGTTATGTCAGCTACATATATTTATATTTTTAATAACATCTTGGTAAACTCAATTTTCAAAAGTAAATGCATATTTTAAGCAATTTCGAGATCTACACCTAGGAGCACTTTCATGAAGATTTTGGTGAAATGTTCATAATCTGTCTTTGTAGTTGAGAAAGTTGGTATTTAAGATAATTACTCGGCATTGAATTTAGTAAATAACGATGTTGTCAGACTTAGTGAATGATGTCACAAAAGCAGCGGAAAAAACTGAAAATATAGAAGTATACAGTTACAATAATAATGGCAGCGCTCAACATAATTGATGAAGACATCTGTTTCAAATGTTATCACCAAAGTGGGCCGAGTACATTAGCAGGCATATATGATCCTATTTATAATATTGAACATAGCCCCTGCAGATAATGGCTGTGTATGTCATTTACAATTGGGATTATATGCAATATATCTAAATAGTAAACAGTACTCCCACCTTGATTACCCAGGTACATGGCCTAGCTTCGAACAAAGAAACCGCTATTGTTAAAACATTTTATTGGGTGTACAGACTTTATGTATACTAATGCTAAACCTCTGAGACACCCAAACAGTCTAATACAAGTGCAGAGGCGAGTGATTCTGGGCCATGTTGACGGAAAGTGTGAGATGTATGACATGCTTGTGTCATGGGTTGATCGAGGGTGATAGGTTAAGTTGTGGGTTTAATTGCAGAAGGTAGGTCACTTAATAGGTATGCAGGTGTTGTATATAGTTGCATGAATGTCTGGGTCCTTTAATATTTGTTAAAAATCCCTTAAATTCCTCTAACAAAGTTATGATATGTCCAGTCAGGATAGACTTATACTTGAAAGCTAGCTGACATCACAATGCAAGTTTGATTTTCAAAAATATAGTAGCGAGTGATTCGTGAGAGATAAAACGGAAAAAATTCAAAGCAAGTATACCCCTGCATTTACATGATAGGTTTGAGTACAAAAAGAGTCTGTGGAGACCCCTAACACTATAACTGAACACAAACTCTGTGTAATGCTATCCAAGAATTGTACATAGCTAATATTTACACACATTTGTTCTCAAGGCTCTCTGACTCCATCGTCTACCAGTCGATCTAGCAAACTACGGAGGAAACCAGAAACTACCACACCATACAAACTTCGGAAACGTAACATCACAGGTAAATCTCCTCATTTCTAATCTGATAGTGTTGTTCATCATCTAGAAATCATCCCTTGCCCCGGTTTCATCAACATTTCTTAACTTCAGGAAATTCCACCCAAAAATTTCCATAAGAAAGCTCTACAACATCTGAACTTGAGGAACTTTCCTTAACTTCTGCAATGCTTTCCTGTGGAGATTTTAAATTTAAGGAATTTCCTAAGTTAGGAATGATAAATGAAACTTGGACCTGGAATGTAGACACTTGGTTTAATACTTGGTTATGATTATAAAGTTTAGACTAAAATTAACCATTAGAGCTAATAAAGGCTATACATTAGACTGTAAGGGTTGATACATTTCTAATGCTTTACACTGGTCTGTAAGGTTGGAAATGTTGTGGTCTATTGGTTTAAAGGTTTAATTTCTTTCCTGACTTTTCAATCTAATTGTCATTAATCTACTGAAGGAATTATTAACTCTAGGTAGTTGCTGTACCAACAAATATAATGTAAAATTCAATCAAGAATTTGGAGATAAGTGTTTGATGCACTAACAAGTCAGAAATGCTGGCTGTAACACTGAATATCTGTTAATTGGTTTGTTTTTATGTTCTGTAATATAAAGTATATGAAATATACTTATAAGGACATGCCAGGTTTGAGTGGTGAAGGAAAGCCAGAGTTCTCGGTGAAAACAAGCAACTTATGGCCATTTTACTTTTTCGTTTTGATTTTCAGATGATGACCTTGATTCAGATTCCAGTGTGTCCTCCTCTGATGAGGACAGTGAAGATGATGCTGAGACTAGAGAGACTCCTGCTAAACGTGCACCACTCAATGTAAAGTCTATAGGAAACACCCCCAAGAGGGGTCGACCAAGGACTTGTGTGGAGGAGGAGGAGATGGTAAGTCTATATTCTAGAAATACTGTCTATCACTTACAATGTAAAGTCTTTAGGAAACACCCCCAAGCGTGGTCGACCAAGGACTTGTGTGGAGGAGGAGATGGTATGTCTGTAGTCTAGAAGTACTGTCTATCACTTACAATGTAAAGTCTATAGGAAACACCCCCAAGCGTGGTCGACCAAGGATTTGTGTGGAGGAGGAGGAGATGGTAAGTCTGTAGTCTAGAAGTACTGTCTATCACTTACAATGTAAAGTCTATAGGAAACACCCCCAAGCGTGGTCGACCAAGGATTTGTGTGGAGGAGGAGGAGATGGTAGGTCTATCGTCTAGAAATACTACCTATCACTTAAAATGTCTATAGGAAACACCCCCTAGAGGGGTCGACCAAGGACTTGTGTGGAGGAGGAGATGGTAAGTCTGTAGTCTAGAAATACTACCTATCACTTACAATGTCTATAGGAAACACCCCTAAGAGGGGTCGACCATGGACTTGTGTGGAGGAGGAGGAGATGGTAGGTCTTGAGTCTAGAAATACTGTCTATCACTTACAATGTAAAGTCTATAGGAAACACCCCCAAGCGTGGTCGACCAAGGACTTGTGTGGAGGAGGAGGAGATGGTAGGTCTTGAGTCTAGCAATACTATCTATCACTTACAATGTAAAGTCTATAGGAAACACCCCCAAGCGTGGTCGACCAAGGACTTGTGTGGAGGGGGAGGAGATGGTAAGTCTGTAGTCTAGAAATACTGTCTATCACTTACAATGTCTATAGGAAACACCCCCAAGCGTGGTCGACCAAGGATTTGTGTGGAGGAGGAGGAGATGGTAGGTCTATCGTCTAGAAATACTACCTATCACTTAAAATGTCTATAGGAAACACCCCCTAGAGGGGTCGACCAAGGACTTGTGTGGAGGAGGAGGAGATGGTAGGTCTTGAGTCTAGAAATACTGTCTATCACTTAAAATGTCTATAGGAAACACCCCCAAGCGTGGTCGACCAAGGACTTGTGTGGAGGAGGAGATGGTAAGTCTGTAGTCTAGAAATACTGTCTATCACTTACAATGTCTATAGGAAACCACCCCAAGCGTGGTCGACCAAGGACTTGTGTGGAGGAGGAGGAGATGGTAAGTCTGTAGTCTAGAAGTACTGTCTATCACTTACAATGTAAAGTCTATAGGAAACACCCCCAAGCGTGGTCGACCAAGGATTTGTGTGGAGGAGGAGGAGATGGTAGGTCTATCGTCTAGAAATACTACCTATCACTTAAAATGTCTATAGGAAACACCCCCTAGAGGGGTCGACCAAGGACTTGTGTGGAGGAGGAGGAGATGGTAGGTCTTGAGTCTAGAAATACTGTCTATCACTTACAATGTCTATAGGAAACACCCCCAAGCGTGGTCGACCAAGGACTTGTGTGGAGGAGGAGGAGATGGTAGGTCTATCGTCTAGAAATACTACCTATCACTTAAAATGTCTATAGGAAACACCCCCTAGAGGGGTCGACCAAGGACTTGTGTGGAGGAGGAGGAGATGGTAGGTCTTGAGTCTAGAAATACTACCTATCACTTAAAATGTCTATAGGAAACACCCCCTAGAGGGGTCGACCAAGGACTTGTGTGGAGGAGGAGGAGATGGTAAGTCTGTAGTCTAGAAATACTACCTATCACTTACAATGTCTATAGGAAACACCCCCAAGCGTGGTCGACCAAGGACTTGTGTGGAGGAGGAGGAGATGGTAAGTCTATAGTCTAGAAATACTGTCTTTCACTTTCAATGTAAAGTCTTTAGGAAACGCCACCAAGAGGGGTCCGCTGATTGCCCATTTGCTTCAAGCAAGTTGCATGTTCATCCTTTGGTTTGAGGAAATGTTAATTTGGTATGATCACCTTTGTATATGATATCACTATGTCTTTAATTCATTGCTGGTGTAATTTCTGTTATTTCAATGATCAATTATGTAGCTCTTATTCCCTAGCCTTCTATGGTGGAGTCCTACTTTGACATACACTCAAGCTCTGCTGTACACACATCAGACCGGACGCTGGCTCGTCTTGGCTCGGCCAAGATGGATAGGGAGGGACTGAACAAGGTACTCCAGCAGGTACCCACAGATGATAGCTGTGAGAGTGAAAAGATGTACCGGGAACACAAGGAGAACTTCAGTACCTGGATGTTTCAGCTATGGTAAAATCTACTGTGCAGTCCACTCATCATATCAGTTTTATAATGTTTGTATTGTTTGGAATTCAATTTTTTAACATCAAATTTTCTGTTTTATTTGGATTGCATGATTCTCAAAAGTGACAATCATCACTCAAAAACATAAAGAAACCCTTCATACATCCCCCAGGCAATAGTCATTACTTAAAACATAAACTCACCTTCATATAAGGATTGAAAGTCATTTTTTTAACTTTCATAGTGCTATGAAAGGTCAGTCGTTACATCCATATTGAATGAAGCCCGCTAGGGCTTCATGCTGAATATGGATGTAACGGCTGACCTTTCATAGCACTATGAAAGTTTAAAAAATGACTTTCAATCCATATATTTACATTTTCACTAAAGAACAATTGCGTAACTTTATTGATATTTTTTCCAATTAATAGTTAATTACCTGCGTTTGTAAATGTGTTGTCATTTAAACGACATGGGCGGAACAGACCAGCTTGAATAAAATTGGCGCTAATGATAATAATTAGTCATTTGAGTGTTTGACGCAAGGGCATTCTCCATGTTATTCGAAGCGGCGCGACAAGATTCTCGTTGAACAAGCTTGATCTATGACGTCATAATGAAATCACTTGCTACGTCTCGAGAACCATTGCTTTCATAGTTTTATAAAAGGCATTTTTGCTGGTAATGTTCATATAGTGGATTGCAGCGCAAATGTAAATATACATCCTTACAGGCAATAAGACAAGGTTTATAAAACATAAATGAAGCATGTTTCATGACTGATCTAAAATAAAAAACTCATGTAGAAGACAAAAAGTACTTTTCGCTCCATTCTATACTACTTTCCATTGAATACAATGTTATTATGGTATATTGATTGACAAAGCAAACTATAACCATATTCCAACTCATTTCTGTCTCTTGTTTCAGTCAAGGTTTTAACATGCTGTTGTATGGCCTAGGATCAAAGCGAACGCTCCTAGAAGATTTCCGTAAAACTCACCTGTCTGATCTGTCTCACCTGGTTGTCAATGGTTACTTTCCAAGCCTCACTATAAAACATGTAGGTGTTCCTAATTGTTGAGGTAGAATCATTATTCTCTATGATAACTAGCAATTTGACATTTTATCTATATATGTTATCCTATGTGATTCTGAAGAGTCACCGAGATGTGACGAATACGTCATATTTTGTGTCTGGTTATTTTTCTTTTTAAATGTATTCTATTTTTAAGGTTCATTGTAAACTTAACTTTTATGTTATCCTTTATATTTTGATTCAGACAACTGTCTTCATTCAGTTCACCTAAAATTATAAAAGCTTCCTGTTATTGTAATTATTAATTTTTAAATACATTTATCCTTTTACATCCATACATATAATTATTAGAGACATGTTCAAGTTATGCTATCTGTAATGTCACCCTATATAACTACACTATATATATGTAAATGAAAACAATTAAGCTACTACACTGTAAATCTGTAAACAGGAATCTCCCCAGAAAGCTCTGTATTGTACACTACTGTTGAACATTTGATTTTTTCGTGCTTTGACAGATTTTGAATGCCCTAACCTACGAGATTCTGGATTACAATGGCAGCTTTAAGGGGCCATTGGACCAGGTGGGATGTATACGATCAGAAATGGAGCAACAAGGCATGCATTTAATCTTTTAAACTACCGATTTGTTGGAGAAAGTATGGGCACAAACAATATTCAGGAAGCAATGTAATCCCTTGGCCATAAAACCTTATTGCAGAGTATATATTATATAATATACTCAAGGGTGTCTTATTTCTAGAATGTAAAATTTGAAAAATGATATGGTATTTGATATAACTGAGCTTCTTTTAAATGATGACTTTGATGCAAAGAAATATAATACCCTGGGTATTACTAAGATAATGAAAAATGCTATAGTAGGTATTCGTATCTTATCAATTCTGTACCATTTTCAGGGCTTCAAGATTTTTTCCTCATAGTCCACAACATCGATGGTACCATGTTACGAGGAGAGAAAGCCCAGAACATCTTAAGTCTCCTTAGCCAGATTCCTGGGTTTCATATCCTAGCTTCCATAGATCATATCAACGCTCCGTTGTGTAAGTATTATGGCACGACTGTAAATCAAAATGAAAATAATGTCAAGTCATGCAAGAGTTAGTATATACCCTGTGTTCCTGATAAATTCATATTTGCAAAGTGGTTAAGGTGTCTGCCATTCTGCTACTACTCCACCACCAGGCTGTGGTGGCCAAGTGGTTAAGGTGTCTGACATTCTGCTACCACTCCACTGCCAGGCTGTGGTGGCCAAGTGGTTAAGGTGTCTGACATTCTGCTACCACTCCACTGCCAGGCTGTGGTGGTCAAGTGGTTAAGGTGCCTGATATTCTGCTACCACTCCACTGCCAGGCTGTGGTGGCCAAGTGGTTAAGGTGTCTGACATTCTGCTACCACTCCACCACCAGGCTGCGGTGGTCAAGTGGTTAAGGTGTCTGACATTCTGCTACCACTAGCCCTCCACCTCGGGGGCTGCGGTGGCCAAGTGGTTAAGGTGTCTGATGTTCTGCTACCACTACACTGCCAGGCTGCAGTACCCAAGTGGTTAAGGTGTCTGACATTCTGCTACCACTCCACTGCCAGGCTGTGGTGGTCAAGTGGTTAAGGTGTCTGACATTCTGCTACCACTCCACTGCCAGACTGTGGTGGCCAAGTGGTTAAGGTGTCTGACATTCTGCTACCACTCCACTGCCAGGCTGTGGTGGTCAAGTGGTTAAGGTGCCTGATATTCTGCTACCACTCCACTGCCAGGCTGTGGTGGCCAAGTGGTTAAGGTGTCTGACATTCTGCTACCACTCCACTGCCAGGCTGTGTTGGTCAAGTGGTTAAGGTGTCTGACATTCTGCTACCACTCCACCACCAGGCTGCGGTGGTCAAGTGGTTAAGGTGTCTGACATTCTGCTACCACTAGCCCTCCACCTCGGGGGCTGCGGTGGCCAAGTGGTTAAGGTGTCTGATGTTCTGCTACCACTACACTGCCAGGCTGCAGTACCCAAGTGGTTAAGGTGTCTGACATTCTGCTACCACTCCACTGCCAGGCTGTGGTGGTCAAGTGGTTAAGGTGTCTGACATTCTGCTACCACTCCACTGCCAGACTGTGGTGGCCAAGTGGTTAAGGTGTCTGACATTCTGCTACCACTCCACTGCCAGGCTGTGGTGGTCAAGTGGTTAAGGTGTCTGACATTCTGCTACCACTCCACCACCAGGCTGCGGTGGTCAAGTGGTTAAGGTGTCTGACATTCTGCTACCACTAGCCCTTCACCTCGGGGGCTGCAGTGGCAAAGTGGTTAAGGTGTCTGACATTCTGCTACCATTCCATTGCCAGGCTGCAGTGCCCAAGTGGTTAAGGTGTCTGACATTCTGCTACCACTCCACTGCCAGACTGTGGTTGCCAAGTGGTTAAGGTGTCTGACATTCTGCTACCATTCCACTGCAAGACTGCGGTGGCCAAGTGGTTAAGGTGTCTGACATTCTGCTACCACTAGCCCTCCACCTCAGGGGCTGCGGTGGTCAAGTGGTTAAGGTGTCTGAAATTCTGCTTCCACTCCACCACCAGGCTGCGGTGCCCAAGTGGTTAAGGTGTCTGAAATTCTGCTACCACTCCACCACCAGGCTTCATTTGCCAAGAGGTTAGAGTGTCCTGCTACCACTCCACCGCCAGGCTGCGGTGGCCAAGTGGTCAAGATGTCTGACATTCTGCTACCACTAGCCCTCCACTTCTGGGCCCAGGTGGCCAAGTGGTTAAGGTGCTGATGTCTGACAATGAAGAACTAAAAAACTTTTAAAAAAATTTGGGGTTGGTGTGACTAAATTGTTAGGGTGTCGGACATTCTGCTTCCATAGCTGACTAGCCATCTACCTCTTGGTCGCGGGTTCAAAACTTTAAGGTGAGGCAATTGCCAAATACTGGCTGTTGATTTGGTTGGTAGTTTTTCTTGAGTAACTGACTTTAAGGCATAGCTACAGTTGTGGTATCGGACAACGTACCAAAAACTGCGTGCATCGTGCATACATTGTTCGCTCATAGTGCGCACAACTGGGCGATCTAAAGATTGTCCGTTCATGTGTGTGATTAGAATCGCACACACGCATGATCTGGTACAATTGGTCGATACATATTACGTAATGAAAATATATGGAACCCTCTTGTCCAAAAACTATTTAAATTAGCATCATATTTATAGGGATTATTTTGGTTTAACAATATACAGTAATCAGTATTACAGTGACCATGAGACAGCCAAGTGCGGGTTTAGCTACCAGGTAACAGAATAGGTAAATAACATGCCAGAGTTGACCTATCCCATGTGCAGCGGTACGCTACGATAGCCATTACCGAGTGACCATTATGAAAACAAACTGAACTCTTATGCATGTGTCTATTTGGTTTGTTTCAAAAACTACAGAAAGACTATTACTAATTTTAAGAAATATATAGATAGAACTATCAGCTAATGTAAATTGTTAAAATATAGAAATATATTTAAAACAACTAGCGCGAAACCGTAACATTTCTAAATTTACATCAATCATGATTGTCATCGCACAATGTTAGTTTATCATGCGCCCACATGTGCGTTAGAAATAATCGCCCAGGATCGCATCGTCCGCACATCGTGCACACACTGTTCGCCCATCGTGCGCCCACCGCACATCGTGTAACGTTGTGCGATCCCACAACTGTACTACAACCTTGCACATCCTTATATAGCCACAGGATATAATGCACAAACAAAATTGTGTTATATGTTGTTGAATTCTTTAAGTACTTGGTAGTTTTGTGTACAAAATAACATTCTTCTTAATATTTCATGTATTGTTTTGTGCTACGGTTAATCACAACAATGAAAAGAAAAATGTAATATACACACTGAATACTTCAGTTCCCATTTTTCAGTAATTGATTGTATAGATATTTGTTGATAAAGCTGACTGGTTTTGTTGTGTTTTCAGTGTGGGACCAGAGTAAGTGCTGTCGTTATAACTGGCTCTGGAACGATGTGACAACATACATGCCTTACACGGACGAGACCTCCTATGAAAACTCTCTCCTCGTGCAGCAGTCTGGAGCTCTGGCCCTTAGCTCAATGACCCATGTAATGAAATCACTTACATCCAATGCCAAAAGTATCTTCTTCCTCCTGGCTAAACATCAACTATCTAACCAAGACAACAGTACATATTTAGGTGAGTAGATATCCCTTATAGGTAATGGTCAAAGGGAAACAACTCGCAACAAAATATTTGTTTAAAATCGATACATATATTTACCCACTCCAGAATTTTCTCATATTTCCAAGTAAAGGGGAAAAAAATGCTTTACAGCCTTAACAGCACAGTAACAAAATTAATGATTGCTGCATATTCTGTCAAAGGTGGGATATAATTGCTATATATATAAAATGTACTTATATTAAGCACGGGTACAATTACGACAGGAAATTCACATTTTAACCTTCGGATCAACAACACTAAGTGTATATGATACATTGTGTTTAATATATTATAAGAAACACGGAAACACAAATGACGAAAGAAGAAAATTTTTTGACTCGTGCCCTATCCGGGCCTCGAACTTACGATCTCCGGCACCAAATCGCCTAGCCAGAAATACCTGCGACCTCGAACTCACGATCTCCGGCACCAAATCGCCTAGCCAGAAATACCTGCAGCCTAGCCAGAAATACCTGCAGCCGCAGGTATTTCTGGCTAGGCGATTCGGTGCCGGAGATCGTGAGTTCGAGGCCCGGATAGGGCACGAGTCAAAAAATGTTCTTCCTTCGTCATTTGTGTTTCTGTGTTTCTTATAAAATGTACTTATATATATAAAATGTAGCTCACCTGGTCTGAAGGACCGAGGTGAGCTTATGCCATACTGTGGCATCCGTCGTCCGTCAACAATTATTTAAAAGACTTCTTCTCCATAACCACTGATAGGAAATCAACCTTATTTAGCAGGAAGCATCATTAGGTGCCAGCATTTAATATTGTACTAATGGTGGGGCTGACCCCCTAGAGGGCTGAGGGGCGTAGCCAAAAAAGGGTTATTTACCTATATTGGTTTAAGCAACTTCTTCTCCATAACCACTGTTTGGAAATCAGCCTTATTTGGTAGGAAGCATCCCTAGGTGCTCAGGATTTAAAATTGTACTAATGGTGGGACTGACCCCCTAGGGGGCTGAGGGGCGGGGCCAAAAAGAAAATATTTTTCCATGATTACCTAGATACCAATGTATTCATGTTAGCGCTTGTTTTCAAAATTGATGTTATATTATCTGAGAATAAAAACAAATATTCTGAAAGTCGATGCACAAAAATGTTATCTGCCTGGATGAAATAATTATGATATTGTTTCATGGTTACTGTCCCGTTTGATTTCTCTTACAGGGCTGTCTATACAGGAGCTGTACCAGCAGTGTCGAGAGGCCTTCCTTGTTAACAGTGATCTCACTCTACAAGCTCAACTTATTGAGTTTAGAGACCATAAACTTATCAAGTCTAAAAAGGCAAGTATTATACATGAATATTCCATTCAGGAAATGTCCCGGTGAGGACAGATCTCCTTAAGGACTCACACAACTAAATAATTTACTATATGTTATTACTAAGCTTTCGAGCTAATAACTTTAATATTTGAAGTACAACACTTGTGAAAACTGCCTAAATTCACAGATACACACATGACAAAGGCTTCAAGTGGCATTTAATGAGGAGTTTACTGGCATATTAGCTTGCTACAGGCGTCTGCTTCGGACAACCGGAAATTTACATGTCAAACCAGTGAAATGGGACGGGAACACCCTCTGACTTTTGACCCCATATCAATCCGCCATCACATATCAAAATCTACCAAAAGTATATATTTTTGTAAAGTTAAATATCTACAGATTTCATTCAATGCAGAATAGGTCAACAATTACCTATTTAAATTACCCAGAATCACTGTACTTAGCCGGAATGAATTGTCAGTAGGGACTACAAACGTATGAAACACTTCGTGATAGGCTGATTTAGTTGTGTGAGTCCTTAATTCAATCTATTTTTTTTTTGTTATGTTTCTAGGATGATTTGTTTTGTATACCGGTATGAATTGTACCATTAATATTGATACTATTGTGAAGTAATTTTCATGAGAAGTATTTAAAAAACAATCAATTGCTATTCATTTCAAACATTTATTAAAAAAAGAAATAATAAACAAAAACCCAAAATATCCAGATTAAATTCAGGACTACTACCTTGGTACTCTCACCTAAGTTCTATCAGTATTACTGTACAGGAAATGTTAATACGCTTTATAGGCTCCTTCCATATAATATTATCGGGTTAAACTAGTTGAATCTAAAAGAAAAAGACAGGAACAGATCTGAAGCGAGGCTGACCTCAAGAATAATCAGCACCTGTGGATGGAGGGGTCTGATGAAACTAAGATGTAGAATCTTGCAAGTTTGCATTAACTGATTTACCAGTCAAGCCACATGTAGATTATAAGATATTTCATTTAATGTGCATGTACATGTAAAAAAAGGAGGCATTATTCTTGCATCATTGTACGTTTGTTTATTCTTGCGTCATTGCAATTATACATTTGTGATTTATTCAAAGAAACTGAATTTTTTACCTCTACCTATAGTTCGGTCCAAGTGCATTTGTTAGTTGTCAAGTATTTCAGCGGCACATTAATCTTTTTGCCTGGAATATGTCAATGATACCATAATATCTGATTGGCCCCAAGATCTTGGGGGTAAACGTTGACAAGTTAAGGGAGTTAACTCATAGTGAGAAAATCTCCTTTACATGTACTGGGTATATTGGAAAAAATTACAAAAAATCCCACCTAAAAACAAAATTTCAGATCTTGAGTGGAAATTCTTTTCAGCTGTTATAACTGATGTGGTGGACCCCTTCAACAATATTTCAAGTGTTAGAATAAAGCATTTCTCCTTTTATTTTCAGAGTTTTGATGGCATTGAGCATCTTATGATTCCAATTGATTCCGGAACTCTGACAGAATTTATAGACCAGCAGGAAGAGACTTGATATTGTGTACTTCTGGAATAATTCTGTTGAACCTTACTGGAACTTCGTCAGAATTTATAGACCAGCAGGAAGAGGCTTGATAGTGGGTACTTCTGGAATATTCTATTGAACCCTACCAAAACTTCTGGTCAGAATTTATAGACCAGCAGGAAGAGGCGTGATAGTGGGTACTTCTAGAATATTCTGTTGAACACTACCGGAACTTCTGGTCAGAATTTATAGACCAGCAGGAAGAAACTTGATAGTGGGTACTTCTGGAATATTCTGTTGAACCCTACCGGAACTTTATCAGTATTTATAGACCAGCAGGAAGAGGCGTGATAGTGTGTACTTCTGGAAAATTCTGTTGAACCCTACCAGAACTTCGTCAGAATTTATAGACCAGCAGGAAGAGGCGTGATAGTGGGTACTTCTGGAAAATTCTGTTGAACCCTACCGGAACTCTGACAGAATTTAAAGACCAGCAGGAGAGACTTGATAGTGTGAACTGTTTCATTAACATTACCAGTGGAATAATTCTATTGAACACTCCAAGGATTGTGTACACCAAATTCATTCGTCTATACTGGACCTCAAGAACTCACTTTAAAAGACCATAAGTGTGGGGGCTTAAGTTTCAGCTGAATTGAGATACATTTATATGGGGAATTTCCGGTGTTGTTTTTCCCAGAAAGGGATGTTGGGATATAAGCGAGATAAAATGCATGTTGGAATATCAGTAACATGTCTGAATGTTGAGATTGTATGTCAGAATATTAGTGACTTTTAGGATGTTTAGATTGTATGTCAGAATATTGGTGACTTTTCAGAATGTTTAGATTGTATGTCAGAATATTAGTGACTTTTCAGGATGTTTAGATTGTATGTCAGAATATTAGTTACTTTTCAGAATGTTTAGATTGTTTGTCGGAGTATGAGTGACAGGTTGTGATGTTAAAGGGGCAATTAAGTCAACCTAAAATTGTTCAATTCAACTACCGGTATAACAAAAATATATATACATCAAGACATAAGAATCTGTATTTGATCATTAGATGCAATGTAGGCAATGTCCAGTGTAGTCAGTTTAATTATTGCCTACACCAAATATAGTGACTTGAAATATAGCAGGAAATTACCAGGGGCCCTCTGAAGGGGAATTGCCTACTCTGAGCACATGTTAGCTTGTACGATGCTATATACGTAAAATAAAAATTGTGCCATTTTTGTTCACATCCATGAGGCAGGTCTGCATGTGCTTGTGAGGTCAGAATGCTCAGAGATTTTTGTAAACATGTCTCTTTTGCATAGGATGTATGATTAAGGATTTCCTTATTATTAATTAAAAAAATGCATGGAAAACATCGGGTTCTGTCAAAATATAGGTATGAATAGTTCACATGGATAACCGAAGTAAATTTTATAAAATATTGGGTGATGTTTTAAAAAAGTAAACAAACTTCACTAAATTGCCCCTTTAATGTGGATGGTATGGTCTGTGCCGATAATTCTGTGGGTGAAAGATGATATGGCCATGACTTACTCTCAGAATTCTAAGGCTGCAACTGTAAGAACTTAATAAATATTTATGAATTGTTCGAAAATAAAATTGTGATTATTTCAAAAGGATTTGAGTATGTTTTCCATAATTTATGGCAAAGCACATGTCTATCGTTATACAGTCAATATTTTCCTTTATAACCTTTCTTTTCCTGATTTACGGCCCAAAAATGATGATTTTTTTAGCTCGTCTGGCCCAAAGGGCAAAATAAGCTTATGCCGTGGTGCGACATCTTTCGTTAGTCCTCAATCTGTTAAAATTTTCCCTTTTCTGAAATACGGAAAGGCCTAGGTAGTGACATGATATTTGGCTGATAGCTTCCTTGGAAAGAGGTGCAAACAAAGTTTATGAAAAGAAGAAAATTACTTTGACCTACTTTCAAGTTCAAAAATGGCTAAAAATGTTAGAATTTTAATGTGGATGACTTGATCATATGTTTTAGACGACTTTAACTCTTTCCATACTTCGTTCCCTTTCCGGCTTCCATACTGGAAATCATTACTAGACTAGGCCCCAGACGTTTTTTTAAAAAATGGCGGATTACCATATGAATTGTTGATGTGTTGTTTTTCGTTGCGAAAAAAACTCAGGTTAGTGCATTCCCCTAGCGTTGTTGAGTAGATATTTTTAACATGATATTCAGAGGTTGATTTTGAGACTGCGATGCACTGCAGACAGCTGATATATCTGATAAAAATAGATGTCGAACGTTACCGTTGAGTAGAGTGGCTATCGCCAGTAACTATGTCACAATCAGCTGATTTTGTTTTCCGAGTCGACCAGCCTTTGTTTATCGTTAATTAAATAATTGTTTTGGAAATCTTAGGAATCATTTATATGTCATTTTATTGGATAATTACATGTGTCGTCTGCTTATTGTAACTAATCAGCATAACGTAAAAATAGCGTGTCTACAGTCGACAACGGGGAAGAGGGAGCACATTTCTTTGTTGACTGTAGTCCACAGCGGGGAGGAGGGAGCACATTTATTTGTCGACTATAGTCGACAGCGGTATGGAAAGAGTTAAGATTACACATTAATACCAGGTGAGCGATTATCGGATGCAGGCAAATTTTGCCTCTTGTTATTGCATCAATATATGCACAGCAAATGATATCATCTGTGTTATATAAGAAATATATATATATAATGAAAAAACAAAGTAGTAAGACTGATGAAATAAATGCTATTAACATTTTAATCAATCTGATATATCACATGTAAGTATCACACAGTATTGCAGCATTAAAGCTTTTAGCACTTTCACAAAAAATACCAGATTACTAAGAATCTTTGGGGAAAACTTCTATAGATGGACAATATCTTAATTATGACATTTCATGAAACTCTTCAATACATGACGGTGAAATCACAGCAGAAGGTTCTTACATAATTTTAGTACATGTATAAAAAAGATGGAAGTATGGCATGAGATTCAATAGAAACAAATACATTGTATATTGATATCAACCTTAACCAGTTAAGGATCTAATCTTAATGTTTTAAATATTATGCAATCAATCAACCTTTATTTGGGGAAAATATGATACGGAAGAACTACTTTCAAACTCGTTTTTATTACATTGATTCTGTTTCAAAATGAATAGAAATAAAACTCATATTTCTAAGGGATAAATTGTTTGTTTTCTTAGTTTAGAAACAAAACTTAAAGGCAAATGATTCAGCTGCTATTTTAATTTTTTAACCAACATTGTATTTTATTTTAAATTTGTTAGAGATTTTGTTATAAATAAACATATAGGCTAATATATCCAGTACAACTTTGATTACTTCTTATCACTTTACATTTCCTAAAGTATGTATAAGTTTTAACAAAAATCATAATACATAATACATGTACTTCAAAAACATCTTTTAAATATCATAAATCCCATTTTTCGACATTGTGTAAAGAGAGTCTTTAGCTATAAAATCAGATGTTTATGATCATGCAGGAAAATGGGTACAAAATCCCAAAATATTTCTAAACTTGTGTCTACATTCTTAAATATCAAATCCAGAATTCACTCATAACGTTGATTCAATCAACCATGAAAAATATTAATACAACAATTTATACATGATGTGCTGAGTATTTTTCTCCAAATAATTACATGTCATCAAAGTATGTAAATGTAATCAGATTAATATTGACAGGAAAGAAAATATTTGTTTTCAATGTTTCTTCCAATTTTAACTCCAACAGTCCTGTTTGATCTGCTTAGAATCTGTTTTGACTGGTAATGATACACCTGTATTACTCTGTAACACAGTCCAGGTAGTTGTAGGCCACAGTTTGAACAGTCCATTACCCTTCAACAGTCCATTACTCTATTCCAGGTAGAAGTAGTAGTCAACACTTGTGGGACCACAGGTGTGAACACCTGTATAATGCTATTTCCTTATTGTACTAGACTAGTTAAAGGATTTTGGTCACGATTTTGAAAATCTTGTAAAAAGTGATGAAACTTGTAATACATTTCAATAAATACTGATTAGCCCATCAATGAGCATTCGATTGTGTCCCGGGATCTAGATATTGACAGCTCCGGACTGGCGAGAATTTTAATGAGCTGACCGGTCATATGGTACCTGTGACGTCATTGAAGCACAACTGATTGACTCAGGTAAACTGATCAGTGGTACATTGACGAAGAAAGTTTAGTAGAAAAACGCCTATTGAATTTAACATGTAAGTTATTCTTGATTGTTGTTTATTTCTTTTATTTTTACAAATAAATGAGATTGAAATATGAAATTATGAAAAATCGTGGCCAAAATCCTTAATATTGATGTGGTGAGTTCTTGAATACTGCTGGCAATTAAATTCTATTCAAACTTGATTCCCTGGGCTAATGGCAACTCTTTTCCACAGTTGATTGTGCTATGAGTAATAAAATATACTGAGTTAGTAACATAAACAGCAATCATAAAAACATTTGTAGACTTGAAACACTTTAAACGAAAAACATTTTTTTGCTTCAGAAAGAATGTAAATAATACATCAAAGGAAAAGATTATCTAAAATTTTCTGCATTAACTTTTTGAAACTTTCTACATTGACCTCAACTGCAGCACCCTACAATGAATCTTGGTCAATGTACTGCCATTCCCAACACAAATTGAATGCAACACTTGTGAAATTTCCCTAGCTCCATGAATGATGACAGAGGGCTCTTCCAGTATAACTGTGCCACTACCCATCAAATATTAAAGGTAATTGATATATAAGAAATAGTATATAGAGATCTGGTTTCAATCCTACCACCCATGATATATTAAAACCGCTGCCTCACACCTTCCCCCCCCCCCCCCCCCCCACACCTCCATCTCGCAATTAATTATGGAATAGCGCTTGGTAAACATGTAGAAACCTCTACTTTGAAGATATTTTTGGTGTAGGGGTGGTTCGATGTGAACTACACATTTTGATTTCTAGCAAATTGGACTTATCTTACAGACAATGCAACAGGGGTGTTCTGTACTGGTAGTAATGCCATTTAAACCTATCATTCCAATTAAAATAAGGAGATTCTGACTACAAAGCTATTCACGTGCAGCAGTGTACATACCAAGTGGACCTCCTCATGTACTGTTTCCACGCGTCACTACCCGACTCTCGTCCACCTCCTGTGTGCTTCTCACCTCCTACAACACATCCAACAATCAACATCATCAACTCAAACAGCTCAAAGCACCTAGGATTCACAAAATCACTGTTGATTATATTCTTTATGTAAATTTTACCTGCTCCCCAATGGGCCGAGGGTGCTGAAATTTACAAATTAAACAAAACCCATGATGATCTTTCCATCCATGCAAAGAAGTAGACAGTAGCACCTCTGATTCTGGAGAAAATTTTGAAAGTTTGGATAATTTTTCCTTTGGGGGCCCCTGCCTAGCCGCTAGGGTTGGGGCAAGAACCCAAATTTTACATTTTCATACCATCTTCCTTCAAGGATGATTCTTATATAACCATGTAGGAATATTTTTCTACTGAAAATGGAAAAAATATATCCATGTATTATTCCATATACAAACTTAAGTAAACTTTATCCCCTCATTGAGGGGGAACGGATAACCCGGGGATACTGAAATTTACAAATCAAACAAAGCCTTTGATGACCTTTCCATTTATACAGAGAAATAGGGTGAAGTACCTCTGGAGTCTGGAGACGATTTTACAAATTTTGGAAAATTTTCTATTTGGGGCGCCAACCTGGCCCCTGGGGTAGGAATCCCAATTTTACAATCATGTATGCTCATCTACCAAGGATTATTTTGGCAAAGTTTGAAAAGATTCCACCAACTGGTTCTTGAGAAGAATGCACCAAGTGTATGCATGACAATGGACACAAAGCAATTAGAATAGGTCACTTGACCAAACCTTAGATAACCTAAAGAGAGCGTTGGGTGATGGCTTCACATTTTTCATATATTAACCTATAATTGTAATTAAGCAGTCCTGATTTAAATCTAGACTTACCAAATGCTCCCCCGATTTCAGCACCGCTAGTAGGAATGTTTACATTCACAATACCACAGTCAGATCCCTTTGGTCTGTAAAAAGAATTGTTAGTTTATTGACTTATAAATCACTGAACTTCTGTTTAAGGGTAATTTTGCAAAAAGTAAAATAAAGTCCTTTTTTCTTGTGTGTTTTTCAAATTTGCACCAAAGAATTAAGCTAATCATCTTTTGAACAACTGGGCAATGGTCAGTCTGATATATATAAGGTTATCTTGATTTTATCATAAGCATGAGCCTGGGTTTGATCAAACCTACCCTATCCATTTATAGATATTGGTGAGGTCCTTGGTGAAGAGACTGCTCGTGAGTCCTTGTTTTACTTCGTTGTTCCATTTCATGGCTTCGTCTAGGTCCTGTAACAGCATTTTATCAATTTGCAATATGATACTGTAGAAGTTTGGTTCTGTTGACAACCTTTTTCTTGCATGATATTAAAAATCATACTGAATTAAAGATTTTCCAAGAACAGTAAAAAGTTGCTCTGTACTTGCTTTACACATATTTTAACCTTTCACCTAAGGGTGAAGGTCAAGGTGACCTTACTGAAATGCACTGCACACCTATTGTGAGCGATACTATATAAATGTATATTAATGTAGTTTAGTTGTTAAAATAGCTAAAGTTTTAAAGTGTTGGCAATGATACTAATGAAAGCTTTCACTTGAACGTAGTGGTTAGGTCATGATGATCTAAAAAGACTTGTACAAAGGAAGAAACTTGATACAGTTAAACTTACAGAGAACTTGATGACATAAACAACTGGAGCGAAGGTTTCCTTGTGTACAATAGGAGCATCATGGGGCAGGCCAGTAACTATGGTTGGCTCAACAAAGTGACCGGGGCGATCCATCACCTGGTGTATACAAAATAGTCTCAAATACCGGTACATGTGTAATAAAACAATTTTTATATCCATTTTAAACATGTACCATCAAACAGACAGACATTTTTTATTGCAAAGCCACTTACTCTGCACGTGCTGGTGCATACTTGCCAACTTTTTGAAATTTCCATGGGGGAGATAACGCATGCTCAGAAATGTAAGCATAAGTAATATGTGTGTAGGTACACCCAAAGGAAAAATAACACTTTTAAATGTCTTCTTTTGAGCTGTTCTATCAGATGAAATCATCAGATCTAAAAAACATAGTAATAGTTAAGCAAATTCATTGGCTGAAAATGCAGAATTTTAGGCTTCAAAATCGGGAGTCTCCCTCCTAAATAGGGAGGGTTGGCAAGTATGTTGGTGGTAATTTAATTCTAAACAGTATAACTGGGTGATGGGGGTTTTTCAAACAATTATCTACGACTCCTTACATGTACCATATTATTTTGATACATGACAGTTACATATAGTTTTCGACCCACAATTTAATACTCAAAATCTGGGATTGAGAATCCTTACTTTCCATAGGTAAATATATTGTGGGGGTCATTGTTGTATGTGTGTACCAGGTTTTAGTGCTGGAGTTTATGTTGTTTCTTGTTATCTGTACTTGATACACTTGTGTCATCTGACACTTGTTTATTACATTCGGTACACATGTCCTGTCTGTAGTCACAGTTTCTTGTGACAGTCTGGCTGCCCGTGTTTCTTGCCCGTCAGTGTTGGTGTGTCTGTGGGAATCCTCTGTTTTGATTTGTCTGTGGTCTCGTGTATTGTAAGTAAGTGCTTTAAGTATGAGTCCTACTTTCACTTCCAGGGCAGATAATTGTATAGAGTTCCTGCAGGCTGTCATTGTTGTAATTTAGGGATTTACATTAGACGATTGATAGATAATAGGGTGGTCAAGGGAGGACAAGGGAACAGTGTAAGGTACCAGTATATGACTGTGCTTGGCCTTGTTTGTCCAACATAATGTAAATGTTATAAGTATTCATGTTACATCGATGAAAAATTGTTAGTTCAAATTCTACTCTTTGTTGTCTTTTCACAACAAACAAGTACCTAATTCAAACTTTAGGTGGTCTACAGGGCGAGCTGGGTGTAGTTTGTGACCCAACACAAACTGGGCCTGTCTCACTTCTGTTAAATGTGTGGCTTACCCTGGAACATTTAATTCACAGTTAAATTTATTAAGTTGTACCAATGCAGGAGTTCAGCTCATGGTTAGTGATTTTCCATCCAACAGTCCAGAGTGATTGATGTACATACCTTTCCACCACATGCCACGGTGCCTCCTTGTTCCTTGGCCTCGGACACAGCCTTGAGGTACTGATCAACACCTTGTTGGCTGTGCATGGGTCCATAAAGGGTGTCAGCTGTACAACGTACAAAGATACAGATTTAGTTTCAACTGAATTATCTTTGTGTGTATTACTCAATAGTGGGATGTATAACTCCATTGTGTGATGCTATGGTGTGAAGACGTCCAGAATGCCAAAGTTGTTATGACCTCATGAATGTTGAAAAACTACATTTTATTATTTTATTCCTTAAAACATAAGCAATTTAGAGTGATATACAGTAAAACCCTACTTAACCAAACCCATGGTGACCTGATCAATAGTATGAGGGAGAAATGGTTTTAGAGTTGGTCGGGACCGAACAAACTGTTCAATGAATTAGGTGTAGTCGAGTAAACCAGGCTCGAGTAAGTGGGTTTTTACTGTATAAACAAGTAGTACTGCCTACCTTCCAGTGGGTCTCCTACTCTGAGCTGTCCATAAGCTTTTACCAACCTGGCCACCACCTCATCATGTACTTTCTCATGTAACAGCTGAAACAGCAACACAATCTTATAAACATTTCATCCAATATCGTCATCAGCAATGTTTAATGTAACTGATACTGTAAAGAGGAGTAGAATACTTGCACCTTATTTGGTATCAACCAAAGCATAATACCTTATTTGATATCAATCGAAGTGTACACCTTATTTGGTATCAATCGAAGTGTACACCTTATTTGGTATCAATCGAAGTGTACACCTTATTTGGTATCAATCAAAGTGTACACCTTATTTGGTATCAATCGAAGTGTACACCTTATTTGGTATCAATCGAAGTGAACACCTTATTTGGTATCAATCAAAGTGTACACCTTATTTGGTATCAATCAAAGTGTACACCTTATTTGGTATCAATCAAAGTGTACACCTTATTTGGTATCAATCAAAGCATTGAAATAAAATTGTCCTGTGTATTTCAAGGTTAACAGCAATGCTTATGAAAACAAAACCGAAGTTGTTTTCTGACATTTTAATGTAATTCATTTAAAACACTAAAAACATTTATAAAACCAAATTGATACTATGAAGTGCATTTTGTTCCATAACATAACTTTGTTTTTTCTCTCTATTTGACCAGAAGCATCGGGTTATAAAGTCCCTGTGGGCTCCGCAGTGCCAGTTGTATAATACAAAACTTACCAGTCGTCGTGTCGTGGTACATCTCTGGCCGGCAGTTCCAGCACAGGCGAACAAGGCAGAGCGTACAACCATCTCTATGTCAGCATCCTCATTCACTGCAACGGAAGAATCAATCACATTATGGTCAAGTGTAACTGATAACTTGATACTTATTAAATCTTGCCTGCTTGATTGGCCTCTCAGATGGAAGGCTTCATCAGGACACTCTCCAACAACAATCCCCCCTCTCCCTCACCCCCAACCTCAAGTTATGTTTTTCATGATTCATTGTATATGATAGAACAAGTTTAAATATCTTTTATTTTATAAACAGGAACAAACCATCATATCTGTTGAAGTCTTTATACACGCAGTACAGTACAGTACAATGCCAAGTTGCCTTTTGTACAATATTTAACTACAGTGTATTGCAAATATAAATAAATCAAACAAACAATAGTTTTAATAACAATTTCTGAGATGCTCGTATTCAATAAGGATAGACTATAAATGAAAATTTTCATATACTGTAATCATACCATAAATTGTATTTTGGCGCACTCCAAGTGTAGAGCATTACGAAATTTAAACAGACGAGTCCAAATGATGAATTGGCACTCTCACAATACTTGCTAGAGAAAGCAATACACAGAAATTGTAGCTAACATAATCAGTATTAAGTGGAATGCTTTCAAATTCAACCCGAAAATCACTCAAATAAAGTAACCACTAAAATATGTACATTTACAGTATATTAGTTGCGGAAATGTAAAATCACTACTTGCCAATTAATGCATTATTGCCTCCAAGCTCCAACAAAAATTTTCCTGTAAAATGCAAGATTTTAATTAGCCTCATGTTTCTGCTGAACTCTCGTGTCAATTTGATATAACAGTAGGCCTATTGCTTAAATTATAACCTGATAAAGGCTTACAATTTAAATGAAAATATGACAATTTAATATAGGCCTATTGTTTGAATGAGAACTTGATATATAAACACTGTAGCAATACATAGATAAACTGTTACAGACATTCTACTAGTATAGAAATATGGACAGGTAATGCCTATTTCTTAAAACTTTATTAATTCATGATAACTAAGTCATAACAATGACTTACTTCACTTGTTTATCATTTAATAATCAGATATTTTTGTTCACACACTTTTAGATGATAAATATAAATCTCCATGTAGAATCTATTTTTCTTTATTGTGTTAGGTGACAGATGAGTAAACTCTCAATATTTTAATCGTAGTTATTACTCTTTATAAATAGGCTATATTTTTCATTAAAAATATTATTAGAGTAAAGCTGTACCAAATCTTTCCTGCACCATCAATGACACTTTGTGGCCAACCTGTAACACAAAAATATGATAATTTTCAAATTTATGAAGACCATGTTTTAGATCTTTTTATTAATTGTACTTCTAAAACTCACTATGATTGAAACCAAATCTGAAATTCCATTCCATTCATTTAATTTGCCTTAAAATTCATAAAATTGCTACAGATAAAACAAAAAGCAAAGTGAGCAGGGGCTCACATAGATATATACCCCACCACCACAAAGTGGTCAAGGTTGATCTTGAACCTTTAATGTTGACCGATGACCACCAACATCTAATCAGGTGTAGAACTTGATAGTGTAATGGTATGGTGTGAATATTAACCAAATCTGTCCAGGGGTTCATGAATATTAACCAAATCTGTCCAGGGGTTCATGAGATACAAGCTTTTTATTCCCAAAGTTGTTAATGGTGACCTTGACTTTTTACAAAATGACCTATGACAACCAAAATTGAATCAGATGTAGTAGACCTTTACTGTGTTATGCTATGGTGTGAATATAAACCGAATTGGACCAGGGGTTTATGAGATATCTTGTACACAAGGTTCGGACACACCTATGTAACCTAAGGACATTGAGGATGGCAAACAGGCTTAGGTAAATTTTACAACTCTTGGTATATATCTACCATCTCACAGCCCTACCATTAGGAGAAAATGATAAAACCCTACATTACAAATAGTTCTTGTATCTCAGCAAACAAGTGACTTTAAACCTTTACAAATCAGACCTAAGGCTGAGGTAGACTTCCTTACCGGGGTACTACCGGTGAACGACAGCAGGTTGATTCTGGTGTCCTGAGCCATCAGTGTTCTGGTAAGTAGAACATAAAACTTCTTTATATTTTATAGCAAATCAGTTAACGCATAAGTTGTTATCATTTTATATAGACAACTTTTACAATATCCTGACAAAATGTAATAAATCCATAGTTACATTATTAATTGTTAATTTCTAACACGAGAAAAATTACTTATAAAACCCTTTATCTCAGACACATAACTCAAAGACCATGTTTAATTCGTAGTAATTTGTTGGTCCTAACCAAATCTCACACTGAACATTTGAACTGACTAAACTTGAATACTCTTTTAACTTGAGATTTCTCTTGGTCCTGCCATCTTAGAGATAGGTTAGACTTTATAATTAATAAGTCTGTCAAAAATGTGAATAGCAACATTTATACCAACAGCTAATAAAGGTTAAAATAGATGTTTACCACTGCCTACAACAAAAACTTTTATACAATTATTCTTCCTATATGCATACTGAATTCTCAATTACTCTGTAAACAATACCCTTCTGCTACGGATTTATCTTACATGTGTTTAAAGATCTGATGTCAATAAACAAAGAAGTACTATACAAACCCGATGTCAGCACCTCCCTGGACTAAAGAACAGATGGCCCCTGGAAGGTTGTTGGCTTCTAATACTGAGGCTAAAATCCTGACAAGATAAGTAACACAATCTTAGCCCGCAGTATTTGCAAACATTTCATCAAATGGCAAAAAAGATATACTGTATATTGCATTCCCGTTACCCCTCCCTCACTACAAGGGAGACTCCCTCATTTTGACCATAATTTACAAATCTCCCTCAAATTCTCCCTCATTTATGTCCAATCTCACACAAACTCAAAATCTACATCCTGTGGTCAAATGATATCCTAGTTAATGTAGGGTGTGTGTAATGACCATAACAGGTGTGTCTGGATCAAATGAATACTTTTTGATGTTTGTTTTGATACATAAAAAGGGGGAAACAAATTGAGTAATGCAGTTTTAGATGTATTTCACACACTTTCTCCCTCAGTGGAAATGTGGAATAAGGGAGATCTCCTATTTCGGAGCTTTCAGAGGTTAACACCTATGATATTGCTTTCAATTTTTGCAGCAAGCAGGTGTCAAAAAAAAAATTACAAAATTATCAGCTCTATATTCAAGTTTCCATTAATGATTTAATAAGGTATATTTATTTGCAAATAAACTGACATGAGGATCTAGTGTCAGTCAGAAACATTAAGGTATACATGGAGGTGGTTGTTACTACAGAGCAATACTAGCCCCTAAATCTTTGTTTAAGTTGAGGGATGACTCGGTTTGATATCAAAGTCTTTGTGTGGTACATAATGCGTTACTTACGTTAACAAACACAGATTCCATAACAAACTTACTTTGTGACAGCCACACTGACCAGGGGTGTGGTAGGCGCTCCTTTCCTTTAAAAAGAAAAGACAAAACTTACTCAAAATATCCATCATTTATGTGTTCCCCCTTCAACGGTTTAAAAAAGGCCCAGATAAGGTATTCTTGAAAATGATGCACAACTAGACCAATGAACTCATGGTCGAGGTTACAGTGACCTCATGACATTGTACTGTCTATGAGTTATAAGTTTATCAGGATATCTTGCGAAAAAAAAAATACATGCAAAAATATGTATGTATGTATATGAGATATACATTACTCGGTATAATACATTTGTGAATGGAAAAGTGATATAGAGATGAAAAATTCTTGTCAAACTCTACTTTCAAAGTCGTAAAGGTACTTTGTCATTATTACCATAACATGGCGTTTCCACAAATAAGTGCAATTGAGGAGTTCCAGCCATAGACAGCTACAGGGAAGTTGAACGCAGTGATGGCCCCGACCACCCCCAGGGGGTTCCACTGCTCCATCAACAGATGTCCAGGTCCTTCAACAAACACAACACTGGATATCTAATCTATTCCCATATTTTTCATTTTTTTAAAGTGTTGCATGTTTACTTATCTGTTACAATCCAGCCCAACACACTTCCTAACATGATTTTGTTAAGATGTTTTTTATGATTACATTATTATATACAAGCACCATGATAATGGATCAGCTTGCTCTCACAGGGAGGTTAAGGGCCAGTGACAGTCAAATCAATATGCACCTGTCTCTTTCCCTGGCTTGTCACTCGAGAGAGTTTTTCACATATACATGCCTCCATACTTTGACCATTCAAAGAAAGGCATCTATTTTGTATCAACACTTACGTTCTGATGGAAAGACATGCCCAGCAAACATCCTTGAAAGTCCAACAGCATAGTCAATGATGTCAATATATTCCTGTACCTCACCTTCACCTTCAGCCAGTATCTTCCCCACCTCCAGCGCTTCCTACAAAGTCAAGGCAAAGTTTTTACTTAAAATTTAAACTTTATTTACTGAACAATTATGAAACAAGTTATAAGAGCACAGCTCTCGGGCACCTTTGCGAAGCTCTTTAATGGTAACACATGCATGCGTAAACAGAGTTGTTTCCCCTTGTTGCTACCCTTTGCATTTGATTTTTTTCATCAGGAAGTAACTCTCCAGTGGGAACTAGAACTGTAAGCCGATGGCTGACTAATACCCCCCCGCTACCTCTTATTAGAGGTGTCTGACATGTTTTTGAAAAAAACATGATGTAGTACAAGTTGTATATAACATGCATTATATAATGTCAACAGTCAGCAGAATTTTAAAAGCCGAACGGACAAATTTTAACCTGTGTATAGTAATCCTCAACATTACTTACTGCGAAGTTTCATTGAAAATGACCCAGTAGTTTAGAAGAAGTTGTCCAGACATCATGTTATTACGGAAACCTGTGTATAGTCACCTCATTACCATGGCAACCAAAATTTTGACAAACGAAACCCTGTATGCAAATCTATACATGGTCCCCAACAATACTGCCAAGTTTCACTGAA
Source organism: Mimachlamys varia (assembly GCA_947623455.1). NCBI lineage: Eukaryota > Metazoa > Mollusca > Bivalvia > Pectinida > Pectinidae > Mimachlamys > Mimachlamys varia. Next base: position 11,770,223 of record OX392535.1, read on the forward strand.
ATTGATCCAGTAGTTTAGGAGGAGTTGTCCGGACAACACATTATAATGGAAACCTGTGTATAGTGACCTGGTTACCATGGCAACCAAAATTTTGACAAACAAAACTCTGCATGCACATCTACACATGGTCCCCAACAATACTGCCAAGTTTCATTAAACTCGATCCAGTGGTTTATAGGAAGTTGTCCGGACAACACGTTATTACGGAAACCTGTGTATAGTGACCTGGTTACTATGGCAACCAAAATTTTGACAAACGAAACTCTGCATGCACATCTACACATGGTCCCCAACAATACTGCCAAGTTTTATTGAAATCGATCCAGTAGTTTAGGAGGAGTTGTCCGGACAACATTTTATTATGGAAACCTGTGTATAGTGACCTGGTTACCATGGCAACCAAAATTTTGACAAACGAAACTCTGCATGCACATCTACACATGGTCCCCAACAATACTGCCAAGTTTTATTGAAATCGATCCAGTAGTTTAGGAGGAGTTGTCCGAACAACATTTTTCTACGGACAGACAGACGGACAGACAAGCTGATTCCAGTATACCCCCCCTAACTTCGTTGCGGGGGGGTATAAAAACGGAAACATGTCACCCAATTATGTTACATCACACTCGGCCTTCATCGGTTATTTCGGGAATGTTGAAAATAATCAAAATATCTTTCAGCTAATGTCTGTTACATTTATCTCTGTCGTTGCTTGAGAAGTTTTTTTTTCGACTTGCTGACTTTAAATTATGGAAATTTTATCTCTTTCTGAACCATTAATTGAATGATTTTTAGTAAATATCAGAGATTTACCAAAGCTACGCTCTTTTTAAGGCTTTGCCTTTATCATATTATAACTTATACAAAATCACTCTTGTTGGCCGGGATGTAAGCATACAGGGAGTCTTATTGTGTGAGGAAATCGGAGTAACCGGAGTAACCGGAGAAAGCCCACATGGTCAGGCAGGTGACTCCATACTTTTTCAAGTCCGATAAGGGATTCGAACCACAGCCGCCCTGGTGAATGACAACTATGCTATCCACTGCACAAAAGGAACTCTACTTTTTAAAGTGTCTATTTCAACAAGATTAAGGTTGGACAAATACATGTCACTTAATGTTGCACAATATGATGCCAACAAATCATTACCTGGACAATAAGGAATTAAACTCAATTATAACAAATACTTTAAGCATTCCTTCCAACAACCTTGATAAAAAAATGTTTTTTTTTACATTTTTAATTTCTGCATGGTGTCCTAATTTTGTAGTTTGGCAGCTGGTAATATAAACAATGTATGGAACGTAGCATGAAATATTAACGTTGATATAATATAATTTCATAAAATCATACTGAAATGGCAGCAATTTCCTCCAATACATGGCAGATACACTCACATAATTTCAATACGTTTTGCTTTTAATTTTGAATCAAATTTATTTTGTTCATTATCAGGAGCCCCTACTAGATATAAAGATAACTTACCAATTTTCCAAGAGCATTCTTGTGTTTCCTCAAAGCTTCACCCATCTGTCTAACAATTTCTCCCCTCTGGGGTGCGGGCACCTGTTTATAAACAGAATGAATTGATTAAATCTACTTAGTGTAAAGGTGCTTCAGGCATTTGATAACTTTTGTGTTTGCAATAAATCAACATCAAAATCTGGGTGAAAAACATTCCAATTGTTTCTCAATTCCCAAAAATAAAAAGCTTTATGTGTTAGTATCAATATTAAGTTATGTATTTAACATATTTGATCCCTATGTTAACAAATGAGTAGAAGTCAAAGACAATCATTTGAACAAATTTACCAACCCTCCATTGCAGCAAACAACTGGCAAAGTATCAGTACCCAGTTCCTTTTGGTCATTCAGAACTTGTTTGAAGATTTAATACATTTGACTCTTGTGACAATGAAAGTGACCATTTATCCCTGCATGTTATACAGCCAAGAATCAGTACCCTGGGCCTTTTAGTTATTGAAAAGTGTTTGAACATTTTAAACACATTTGATCACCATGACCTTGAATAAATGTCAATTGTCATTCATTTGAACAAACTTTGTAGCCCTTCATCCAAGCATGGTACAGGTTCAATATTGTCATTTGATTACCTGGGGTATTGAGAAAAAGTTGACACTTCGAGCAAGGTCAGCTAAAAATATAATTATCGAGTCTAAACGAGGGTAATTAAGCCACTCTCAGGGAGACTCAAATTTGACCATCACAGAAATATCATTGTTAGAAGTGACACTTACATCAGCCCATACACTCCAAGCCTCCTTGGCTGCTTGAATGGCCTTCTCATAATCCGCAGGACTAGCCTGTAATGAAACACATCAATATCTACATTTATAGATTTTATTTAATATCACAATTGTTATAATGTTTTAAAGAAGTAAATATAAAAGTAGCCCTTTACTTATTTTATGTATACTGAGTAATACCAGGTAAGCAAGTACACAATTCCATAGAGCTTTTTAGGTAGAGGCTGTCCCAATCACCTGCTCACTGGATTGGAACCTCATTGGTATATGTATACAATAACAAGTATTCATGCAAGGTACTTTGAAAACATTTTCGATTTTGAAGATCAGACATGCATCCCTGTCAGTACATACATAATAAAGTTTCATGTTTTATAAATCCAATTTGTTTTCAATATCACATTTTCGCTTTGAGAATGAACCTCTTTCACACCATTAGTCGGACAATTACATGCAAGTATCTGCTCAATTAAAGGTACGTTCTATCAATTATCTTGCAGCAGTTTATCAAAAATGTAAATTGCACACACTTTAATTGTCAATGTTCATGACCTTACCTGTGTGACCTTGGCAATAGGCTGTCTGTTTGCTGGGCAAAAGGATGTTGTTTCCTTTAAATAAAAAAATAAATCATAAAGTAAACAAAAATTATTCATAATTATATTTCTCACCATTCTCGCTTTGTCAATAATCTCAAAGTCCATATGGAATAACTCGAGGATCATTATGTAAGTATGACAGAAATAAAATTGCAGTTGATAATGTGTAAAAGAACATTTCTGCTGAGTGTCCCAACCAGGAATTGAAGCCTGTCTCTGGTGTGATAATCTACCACTCTACCAACTGAACCATAGAAGCATGCTCTGTCAGCCAAGTGACTTTCTAGGCCGTACTTACAAGAGGCATCATGGTAAAACTAAATTTTTTTTACAATATAATATTTCGCTAAAAACGAAATAAAAAATACCAGCTAGGAGTTGTAAATCAATGTAAATTAATTGAGATTAGGTGTTATAAATCATTGTGACCAAGTTTAATTAAATCACTCATAACAATTTATAAACACTGTGAAAAGTAAACTTTAATGAAAATGCATGCTGACACATCCCACTGTGCGGATATTTATATATTGTTTACAATGATGTCAGCTCATGTGCCCCCGAAATCCCGTTTCTGATGTACAAGATTTGAATGTTTCTATCTTTCTTCGTAAGTTGCAGGATAATTAAGGGAGGTAACTTGTGTGTAACTGTGATAGAAAGTATTGGAGCGTTTTCATGTGCTACTAACAAAACTCTACTTGTATATGACAACACATACAGTAGTTACTCCCATATATTGGTAAATGGATGATTTATTGATCAACCTGCTCTTTAAATTATCACCAACAGCTGCTGAATTCCATCAGTACTGTCCGAGGAAACTGTTTTTGTAAGTCATGTCATGCAACACACTTACAAACCATATTGATTAGGACCGTAAAAAAACTAAATGGAAATATTAATTTTGTATAAAATTCTGGACCACATGTTTTTGTTACTGCCTGATAAAAAACAGTGTTGGCGAATTATAGTTTTTCATATAAAGGTTCATGTGCTATGTCCCAGCACATACCTACTTGCCAACCCTCCCTATTCAGGAGGGAGACTCCCGATTTTGGACCCTAAAATGTTGTGAATTTTCAACTTTAGAATTTGCTCAACTGTTCCTATTTTTAAAGATCTGATGATTTCATCTGACAGAAGAGCTCAAAAGAAGCCATTTAAAAGTGATAATTTTCCTCTGAATGTACATGAAACATATTATTTATGTTTTCAATTATGAGCATGTGTGATCTCCCCCTTGGAAATTTCAAAAAGTTGGCAAGTATGACATCACAACGGTATTTATATGTATACTCTGAAGATCCAGAAAGCAAAAGGGTAATTAATTAAATCATCTCAAATATCACACAAAACAACTATGAATAAAATATCCCAATATTACTTATTCAATAGTCTAACTTTTGTACTATTGTATGTACAATTGTTTGTCTGTCCATTCATTATTTACTCATCATAATCCAGAGACTTTCCTACAGCTACTCCACTACACGATGGCCTGGTTGTTTTAACAACAAAAATCTCTCTTTACTTAAATTCCAAAATGTATTTAGCCTAGCTGGTCAAGTGGTCGTGATGTATCACTAAAAGCTATATATACATTATCAGACTCTGGCACTTATTCTATATGTTGACTTTGTCCGAAGGGTTCTGACTCATGATCCGCTAAATATTTGGTCTCAACTACGAGCCGCTATATAGCTATAGCCGTCCCAATATTTAGCGGATCAGAAAGTCAGAACCCTTCGGACTAATGTTGACTATAAGCATTGTAAATTTGACTGAGCCTAGGAATGACACAGGTAGGCTTTTGAAGTTGTATTTAAAATGTGATTAATTAAGTAACTTCATGATTTTATTGAAGTATAATATTCTATTTACTAATTGCTATTATTACACATTCAAACAAATAGTCTTGCTACTTTTAATTTTCTTGGTCCAAGCATTTCTTGTCCTGTGAGTAAGGCAGATGACATTCGGTGAGAAATCACAAGAGAGATAATGAGATATTTACAAGATAGAAAATTTGACGGCATTCAATTCTCAATGCCATCGATAACACAAATTGTCCTATATATATATATATATATCTACCATTTATCATGTACAGTATAATGCACAAATATTGACCAATCAGAATACGCCATTCGCACACACCCTTCAAGTCCCCGTGGCATGCAGTGATCTATAAATATCAGCTGATAATATTAATTTACAACATATACGTGTGTTAATATGTTCATATATAAATACATACGTGTCGTATGTTCTACAAAAATGTTATGTGACATGTTTCACACATTTGCTGTCCACATGCTGGCGACACAAAAAGTCAATGACAACGCAAATGCCGGTGTTCGTTTTTGTTTACCTGCCCTGATCCTCCCCATTTGCCGTAATAAACACCATTATTAGAAGATGACAAGCCCAAGTCCTTCAGCCACGAGTATTTGGGGTCATCTATCAGTAAACTCGACATGGCTCGGTGTAAACGCAGCACAGGTGACGACGTTCTCAAAGTGAGTATCTTAGATGCCCTGCTGAAGATACCAAAGGTCGCCATATCTGGACGGTGCCACTTTCATGTATGATAGGGATGTTTCCTTAAATGAAAAAATATGAGTTATTAACTTAAAGAAAGGAAATATTTCCAGATGAGAAGTAAAACATAAATAACATGTCTTCATTGGTCAACTTGTCTTTATTATGAATGTTACGAGGCGACAATTTCATCATATTGCAGCCCAATAAAATGGAATAATCCACATCCCTTCGGAATGTCATTATTTTCGGCGTTTACTTTAGAGCTGAGAATCTTGCAGAGGACTTCCAAACAAGATCAAGGTGTGGCAAGTCGAACAGAAGAATTAGATTAGGCCTAGATTATCTAAGTACGCATACGTAGATTTTGTATATATTCAAAGACCCTTAACAACATAATATAATCTTTGTGTTAAAAACAAACTATATACGTCTTTTATAAAAAGGCATGTAAATTAGGATGTATGATCACGAACTTAGATAGATAATGTATGGCTCACACATACAATGTATATTAATTTAGTTAGTGCAAACACGGACTTAGATTGATATCTGAGTCCGTGGTGCAAAGTGTAGACAAACTGCATTGTAGCTGTCAAATTTTCGGAACAATCCGTTCCTTTATCAACATACAAATTAAAGAAACATAAAAACAATATTACATTACATAAAAATAATATTAAAAGTATAAGAATCAGTAATTTTAAAGCAATAAATTAAACCTTTCGGCTAGTGTTATTAGCCACCGAGTTCACAGTTCACTCTGTGTGCGAACAAAGACAAAGAGATTAAATTTCCCGGGGAAACTAAGGCGTGAAGATGCTGAAGCTGAAATAACAGCATGGCGATTCGTCTCGTAATGATAATGGGGATGAAGCGTGGTAAATCCCGAAATACTGTATATATATGTAGCCCTGGTAAATACTAGCTGCAATATACCGCTCGGCTAGAAAGATCTTCTCTTTAGCTCGACTAGTAGCCAGAGGTTCCGAGTTCAACTCCTAGCGGAGGCATTGAAAAATTAATGACCTCTGTTAGAACAGTAAATCTATGGTAAAAAAAGTCTTAATGGAAACATATATCTCACTAGAATTAAAGTTGTAGCAGGGACGCATATGGACACAAAACGAAGCAATGACGAATATATTGCCGCATGTGTTCCCTCCAGAGCTACCAATTATAACAGACCATTTCGCGAAGTTCGAAGATCCACTAACATGCCGCCGAGAGACGCTGGGCCAACAAGCTAAGCTCCGAGGCTGACTTTGTGTTGACACAGGACGCTCGTACAATTAAACTACATCTTCAAAAGATTCAGAATCCAAGCAATCAGCTTCAAACTATTAACCGTTACATCTTTAGTGGAACTGAATCCGGTATGATAGCTTTATATAGTAAGTCTTCGAATTCAAAACTTTCACAAATAAAATATCATCACATAACTAATATAGATGCCAAGTTGTATGCTTATCCCAAAATTCCTTTTATGTACAACGAGCGCTAAAATCAGGGACGTATACATGTGAAATATACGTCCATGGCTTAAATATTGAAAATGAGCAAGACAATTTAATAAAACAACGAAATCTATTATCTCTTTAGCAACCTAAGCAGATTTTTGTTGTTGTGGTAAGGAGATTCAAAATTATAGCAAATTAAACTCACTATATCAAATTCATAAATTTACAGCAATGGTGTGTGTATAAATCAGAACCTGGAAATCCTTTCATTCTTATTGGTGTTGAGCACTTATCATATGTAGATCTACAAATGTATAAAAACAATTTTGGTTGGTCGGGTGGTGCAGTACTACGTGGATAGCGTACTTGCCTTTAACCAATTAAAGGCGGCCGTGGTTCGATTCTCCGACCGGACGTCAAAAGGTGCGGGGTCACCTGCCCGACTAAGTGAGTTTTCTCCGGGTACTCCGGCTACTCCCACAATAAGACCTCTCGCGCCCTAACATCCGGCAAACAATAGTGGAACCTTGATATAATTTGGATAACTTGTTTCATAATTGTTGTAAAATAAGTAAAGTTTATATATATAAACAATATTAAATGTCACTGTCCTGTAAGTTCATATATTGCATATGAAATGTGTCCTGATACTTTTAATTTGCTTCAGATTGAGAGTAATTCGAAATTTGCAAAAAGACACTCATCAGAGACGTATATACGTCTCTGCACTCATCTAAGAGACGTATATATCTGTCTGTCACGACGAACCGATCAAAGAATAGTCAAATTAGCCCCAACCCTAGAATTTATAGTGTATTTGGATGAAATCACACACTGTAGATTGTACTTAAGTTTGTATTTCCTATTACATTTTTGTAAAATAAATTATGTCTGTTAGCGAATCCTTAAAAAAGTCCGCCAAAACAAACATTCGGAACACCTTGACTTGGACTAACCAGAACAAAACCGGAAGAGTTCCGATTGACCCGGAAAATCCCCAATGGAAAAGATGTCGTTCATTCGAATATTGTTCCTCTCCGCTATAATGACGTGATTTCCTGATTGTCATTGTTATATTTTGGTATGTCCAACCGTAAGTTGCTTCTTAAATTCATAATCTTCCTATTTCTTTTTAACTGTAGATTTTGTATAATGTTTTATCCGGAGAACCTTCTCGATTGCGGTCATGTCGTGACCGCCTAGACCCATGAAGTTCGATTCGGGTATTGAGAGTCAATATTCTACACAAAAAGTAAACTTCTACATGGATTCGATGACACATTGAGACAAATTTGATTTTTCTTTACTGATTTAAAACTATCTCTGAATTATATGCTTAACAAAAGTAAAGAGTTTTTCATATAAACAAAACATGTCATGATCATAACCCTATGGGTATCTTCGGCCATTCGTGTGCGTAGGCCTGAAACTTTTCATGACAAAACATAAGTTGGGGAACCCACGTATTTACGTGACCAGAGCCTAACTTGTGTAATGCCATCCGATTATTTATAAATCAATTTCATCGTTAATAATTTTTGATATATCAAATAATTTTCATAAATTCAGTCAATTTCAAGTTCATGATCATCATATGGAAGGTAAGTTTATAAATAAATAAATATCGAAAACGAAAGTAACTTGTACAACAGGTAAGTTGTTTACATGAGCAAGATCTAAAAAAATGTTTATTTGCTTACATATGACAAAAACAATAGATTATTTAATAAATGAATATCTCAATCGAAAAATCATTTGTATTTAAAAATATACTGTTTGAACACCAATACAATGTAATCAATATTCCATTACTTCCTTTTAAATTGAATATAGTAAACAATAATGCCAATAACTAAACTTACATCTGCCAGATAATTGGAATAACCTGAAAAAGGCAAGTCTATGTTATACAAATTATATATATTGAAACAATTTATTCCTACAATTCTTAAGCATTTAATACTGTCTCCAGGTGCTAATTTAATTAAATTTAAATAAAATACAACTAAATATATAATCCAAATGTAAAATTTAAAAGATATTCCTTTGTGTTTGCATTTGATTTAAACTGTGTAAAGTTGATCTTTCTCTTTACGCTAAAGCAGTGTCCGCCGACAACGTATTGCTTGTTTTCATGTACTAGTATTTCCTATTACATACGATCATCCTTTCTATCTACGATGACCTCTGGCGGATGTTATTGGCTTTATATTTACAATTATATTTATAAATTGTATAGGGATTGGATTTGTGATAATCTAAGTAGACGATTTGAATATTTAAAGTTACATCTGTACATTGTGTATATGAAGAGAAGGGAATCTGTGATTGGGATGCTTCTTAAGTACTTTAGTCCACCCCTCAATATCAAACAGCCAATGAAGTCTGGCGGATTGTCACACAGTGCTAGGGCAGAGTTGGCTGACACACTTCAATTTTATTTTCAATCTTGTACATGTACACATATTGATTTAAATAGAAAAGAATTAACTATGAAGTGTCAAAAGTGTAATTATTTTAATCATATGTACATACAGTGTTTTTATTGTTAAATAAGTGTAATCTTCCATTAATATGTAGGGCATAAACTTAGGAACATATTATATCAACAGTGTACTTTTTGGATACAAATGTTTGACTCATGGACTCGCGAAGACTTTCCCACGTTATGAAATCATGCCACTTTTTTGCTTAGTAATGTTACTGAGTTTGTCAGCTTTTTCAAAGTGAGCTTCAGGACATGTCTGAAAAACCCAAATGAAATCACTTACTAAAACAATTGTATGGCAATCATTTGATAAAATTCACGTCACTTGTGTGGAAGAGACAATAAGAAGGTATATTTTGATGTTCATAGCTGGTAACTGACCTGTATCTATATATCAGTACCTTGTTTTTTGATATATAGCAGTCTAAATCTTACATATCACAAATTTGAAGTAAACAATAATAATATACTTTTTTAAGTGGATTGAATGGATTCTGTTACATGATATACTGTTATGAAGATTATGACAGACTCTGGTTCCATTGTTTCAAATATAGAGTTCAAGCGCACACATCTGAACTTATGACTTAAAAAATATTTTTGACCTTTTATCTTGGCTGTCTGAAAGGAAAACATCTTACATTTGTATGTCACGGCACAGCATCTGTCCCTTGTCCCTCCCTTGTCCATCCTGTGTCAACTTTACTGTTCTAATGTTCAACAAGAGCATACGTAGAATACTGATACTGGAGTGCGACAAACAGCAGCTATGCATGTGCATGACCACTTTTGCCTGATCAGAAACCGCAGTTTTGTGTTTTTCAACCAGAAATGAAGTAAACATGAAAGTGAAAGTAGAAATTCTTCTAATTACATATACCAGTATACAACTGGTTGTTGTGGGAACAGTAGGATTTACGCTGTTAAAAATCAATAGGAGGTACAATGTATATACATTTTGTAGGAGTAAGTGGGGGAAAAGGGTTTTAATTATTCGTGTGTATTTTGTAACATAGAAAATGACAATGTACTTTACATATGTACATACATATTTAGATTTTAAAATGTTTGTATCTACGTTGTCATCTCTAATTTCCTTATATTTTCAGTAATTTTCAGTACACCTACAAATTTAAAATGACCATAAACTATTGATAGCCCGTTTCTGAATTAAAAAACTTACAATGAAAACTTGTGAAGTTACTTGTAACGGTATTTTGAATAGCGGCAGAATTTATGTGAATTAAATGTTTGTTAGCTGTTATAACTAATCGTCACTATCTATTCATTATGCAATAATTTCATAGCAAAGCGTGAACAGATTATGAACATTGCCTGTACTTGAAAAAAAAATATTATGTCTGTTTCAGATACTAACTTCAATCGCAACATCTTTGGGGGGGGGGGGGGGGGTGGGTATGATGCACCCATATCATGGCCACACCTAAATATATTTATAATTGAAGAGTTGATAAAGTCTGAGGACTTTCAAACTCTGACTTGATTCACAGCATAGCTGCCAGGCACATGCATATGAGGGAGTAGATCGGTACTAATTTGTTCGAAACAATAGGTTTGGTCAGTAGGCAAATTATTTTATTTGAATTATTTCTATTTTTATATTTTATTTTTCTTAATAGAAAATATGCTCTGATTGAACTCCGATTTTGCAATGCGTTTCCTCACATTTCAGTGATTATTATATACATGTTGTCAAGAATGAGGTCAGCATCCCAGAACAGGAAGGAAGCACAATTTTAGCCCACGATCATCAGATGGTGGGCTATTCAAATCACCCTTTATCTTAAGGCTGTTGTCCTTCCATCTGTAAACAATTCTTTAGTGCTAGAGATCATTCTCAAATTTTATATATAATTATGTTCCCCTTGGTCCATTAGTTACAGATTGTCTTATTTTCAGACTAATTCCAAAAACAATATTGCTGACAGGTGGCCATCTTGGATTTGTTAGTATTATTTTCAATATTTTGTTATAGCTATTTCTTGACAAGTACTGGATGGATCATCCTCAAATTTCATATGTGGGTTCCCTTTAGTCATGCATGACAAACAGTCAATGTAAAATAATGTTATAGACTGGTTACTCATTTAGAATGTTGGGTTTATCATAGAGCTGGGTACCACAAAATAAAACGTACCACGGTATACCACGGTATTTAGGTAAATACTGCGGTACGTACCACTGTATACCACCTTGATTGACTGTGTGAGCTAGCTAAAGGTCTTGGGCTGTTTTTGTTCTGATGCCAATCCACAAGAGGCCTGTCATAAGTTTACCTTTGTGTTATCCTCTAATACTGTTTGAGTGAAGCTATGTCTGTCCTAGTTGATCAGCAAACTTATAGGAAATTATTATTAAACCATATTGGAATTTCAATTGATCTATGTAACCAATAGTTCTTTCAAATTGATAAGTTAAATGAAAGACCCCAAAAAACCGGTACAGGACTAGTGTACCACGGTACGTACCATCAAAACTGTACTCAAACACGTGACAAATTTCAATGATGTCGACAACATTACATGTGGGCGGAGCAATGCAAATCCTACAGTTTGAAACACAATTTTGTGACGTCACCAACAATAAACGTGGGCGGAGTTTGCAAATTTCATGCTGTTACATTTATTTCACCATTCCCATGTTTATTAGTTTTGAAATGAAATTTGTATCCAAAGATTGGACAATAATGAACAAAATAGTTACGAACATTTCACAGAAAGAAACTGTAAATATAAGGATAAACTTTCTATTATGTTTAGGTTATCGGGGGATAACTACAATGGAAAACAGGTAAATTATACATAACCGGCTATGCTGGTTATTGAATTTACCTGTTTTCCATTGTAGTTATCCCCTGATAACCTAAACAAAATAGATAGTTAATCCTTAAATACATGTATACTGTATACGGGGAAATTTTTCGCCCCGGGAAATTTTCGCCCTCGCATAAATATATCCGTTTTTCGCCCAGTGTTAAATTCGCCCTCCGATGCCCTTCAGAAAATCCGTTTACATGTATACATGTTGCATTAAATAAAATATATTGTTTAATATTGAATGGAATATTGAATAAAATTAAAATATGAAAGTATATGGTTTATTTTTTAAGTTTAATTACTACATACTATGTCCAGTAGTCTATATCTACTTTTGTTTATCCACTATGGTAGTCACGGCGATCGGTTGTATGTTGACACTTATCGTCAAATGTTAGCCCACGTTTAATTTTCGCCCTCGTGGTGAGAGGGCGAAACGGGCGAAAATTAAAAGAGGGCGAAAATTTCCCCGTATACAGTATACTGACACACTTGGTAAAAATTTGCGAGGACACACCCCCTAACTTAAAAAAAATGGAAGAGAATCTGAATCTTAGAATTCATTTATCATTATGGTCTAACCGCTTACCTTTATTAAAGTTTTCCATATGGGCCAGTGAAAAGTCATTTTTAACAAATATTGCATGGCACTTAGGGCAATATGGGAGTTCATGAACTGGTCAGTCACCCAAAAATATGTATATGACCTCAGCTTCGCTTCAGTCCATATTGGCCAGAGCAACTACTAGAATTGTATAGGCACTTAAATGAATGAATATAGTAACTTAACATGTTATTGTGTTTTGATGAGTACAGCCATTTTATTTTGTGATCAATACTATTTTTTACCATTTACTGTCCTAGAAACACATGTGAAGCCTATGGAATAAAACTTCAAATCTAGCCATCAACATGAGTGGGCCCTCATCTAATGTTGGGAGAGTGGACCGTCTTACATCACAAGTAGAATTTGATGCCATGCCTGACGCCTGTGGACGTAAGACTATTTTACTTTATATACACTTGGTCGTGTTATTACAGTGTACTGTACACTATCATCGTAATATTGTTTTCAGCTGACATATTAGGGGTGTGCACTACGATCATGATATTGTTTTTAGCAGACATATTAGGGGTGTGCACTACGATCATAATATTGTTTTTAGCTGACATATTAGGGGTGTGCACTACGATCATAATATTGTTTTTAGCTGACATATTAGGGGTGTGCACTACGATCATAATATTGTTTTTAGCTGACATATTAGGGGTGTGCACTACGATCATAATATTGTTTTTAGCAGACATATTAGGGGTGTGCACTACGATCATAATATTGTTTTCATCTGACATATTAGGGGTGTGCACTACGATCATAATATTGTTTTTAGCTGACATATTAGGGGTGTGCACTACAATCATAATATTGTTTTTAGCTGACACATTAGGGGTGTGCACTACAATCATAATATTGTTTTTAGCTGACATATTAGGGGTGTACACTATCATCATGATTATATTGTTTTTAGCTGACATATTAAGGGTGTCTATCATCGTAATATTGTTTTTAGCTGACACATTAGGGGTGTGCACTACAATCATAATATTGTTTTTAGCTGACACATTAGAGGTGTGCACTACGATCATAATATTGTTTTTAGCTGACATATTAGGGGTGGACACTATCATCGTAATATTGTTTTTAGCTGACATACAAAATGTATTAGGGGTGTACACTATCATCGTAATATTGTTTTTAGCTGACATATTTGGGGTGTGCACTACATTCTTAATATTGTTTTTAGCAGACATGTTAGGGGTGTACACTATCATCATAAAATTGTTTTTAGCTGACATATTTGGGGTGTGCACTACATTCTTAATATTGTTTTTAGCAGACATGTTAGGGGTGTACACTATCATCATAATTTTGTTTTTAGCAGACATATTAGGGGTGTACACTATCATCATAATTTTGTTTTTAGCAGACATATTAGGGGGGTATCATCGTAATATTGGTTCAATTGGAATTAAGTGTATAAGACATGCTCTTTTCAAATATGTTTGATTGTTGTATTGAACACATAGTTATTTTAAGGAATTTGGCAGATTGTTTTTATTAAACTTCATCAACTAGTTTGAAAGTTTTGAAATCTTAGCATTTACCAAACCCTACTGTACTTGATAAGAACATCTAAGAAATGGAAATCAGTTTCCTGTGGTAGAACAACATTGGTAGAACAACATTTCTACCACAATAAGTGGGTTTTAACTTATTCAACTCTCAGGGTGTCAAATATTCATTGCAACTGTTGAATAACATTTTGTTTATACCATACATAAACTCTTAACACTGTTTGATTGGCTTATATGGTGAACTTTGACCTAATCGAGGTCATTTGCTGAGTGATGACATCATTTGGTGGGAAAATATGATCCAATATGTTTACGCCCATATTGTCCGCTGTTCATTTATATTTAATTCAATGAAATACTGCTGTTTTTGGATGAAATTGTGGTAGAAACAGATCACACGACTCGTGGTTGTTGGATATGGTATTTATTTCACTCTCGTTAATTTATTTTCAAAAGTTACAAAAGACACTCGCTAAAGCTTGTGTCCTTTATAACTTTTGAAAATTAACTTACTCGAGTGAAATAAATACCATATCCAACAACTACTCCTTAGGTAACCTCTACATGTATGTATGAAACAGGTTATAGAAGGCATATGCCTATTTATCAATATCACATATATGCACTACTGGTCTGAATAGGTTCTAAGTACATGTATATCTGATCTGCTAAATATTGGAGCTGCTGACTGAATATTGCAACATCAATATTTAGCTGATCAGATAGTCAGAACCCTTTGGACTAATCACATTATTTACCATTTTCTTCTGAGGATATGCTTTTACAATTTCAGAAAAAAAAAAAAAATCTTTTTGTCAGTCTGCATTTGCTTTGAAAAAGCAGGGATGTATACTATTAACAATTCAGTCTTGTTAACATATTTCATTTTCAGGACCTCCTCCTTTCCTAAACAATCCAAACTGGACGACTGACACTGGTGGAAAATCCTCGCCATCTCATTACACAGAAAGAGAATCTGGTACATATATATCTTTTAACATTAGTCAACCTTAATTATGAGTGACATATGTTTCTGTTAATGTAGACTTGTTATGCCAAACATCATCTCATGATCAAGAATCAAACTTTATATTTGAAAAGTTGTTCTGTAATTATATGATGAGTTTTCGGGAGGCATGTGATTCTCTCAATTCCATGGTCTTTGGAAAGTTTGATTTCAGTTCAGTTTCCATTAGCAAAAGTAACACCCACCAGACTTCATTGTCAAACCTTCATGCATCAATAGTGGAGTAAGGGTACGGCATTTCGTACAGGACGTGATTTCGTACACTTAATAGTTTTCCCATGTTTTTTAATCAATTGCTTTCGATTCAAGCATAAAATGGTTCCCAAAGTAAACCATTGTCATAACCCTTCTTAAGGGATGGTTAATGCATAATTTCCAAAAAGTCCTGTTTTTCAAAACGAAACTAGCAATCCCAGAGCTTGTTTGTCGAATGGGACCTATGTAACATCAAAATGTTATCTAAAACAAAATCCAGCCAATTTTCTTGTGATCAGTTTGATTTATTTCAATGAAATAACAATGTTTCGTTCATATTAAAAAAAATATAGAAGAGACACTGAAAAACAGCAAATAGCCATGTGTTTCAAGTGTGCACGCCCACTCTTTGACAGGGGCACAATCGTAGGGAGCAGTCGTTATTTAGGTAGCAATTGATCTAAAATATCTGTTTGTTTTTGGCCTTAAAATCATTCTCAGGGATCGAGCTTGTTTTATACCAACCACATACATTAAAAATATTTTTTGTTAGAAATTGTATAGTTGATATTTTTTCCACAAATTAGTTCAATCAGATCGATATCATCATGATCAAAAATATGTTCGCAAAAAGCTCATAATTTGTTTAAAAGATGTATCTGGTATTTGAAAATTGGTAGAATTGAATAAAGTATATTTAATTCGCTCGACATTTTTTTATTTTTGTCATATTTACATAGAATAGCACATTTTTGGGGTGTACAACATCACATACCCCTTTGCCACTAAATGTCATATTAAATGACAATAAAGGAAAGCTCCCCTGAGCAGTAAATTTATGCTCATATGACGTCACATGACCAGAAATAGCGACAGGTTGTGTACATCTGTTAGATCGTAGTAGAACCAATTTTCCTGGAGACGCATTTAAAAATAAAATTGTAACCCCCTATCAAAAGTGTACGAAATAAGGTACCCTTACTCTAGTGCTTGGGATTGGTCAGAATTAGAAGATCGAGTAATTGGTCTTTCAAGATTGATCAATGATCGATTATTGATTGAAATTTGCACAAAAAGTATTATTATGCATTTGAAAATTTAATATTGTTTCCATCAATAAATATGTAAAAAATATTATGTAAGAGGCATTCATACAATGAGAAAAGTAACTTCTAAAATTGACTATGACCTGAGTAATGAGATTACTGTGCCATTTGAGAAGTCAGTGTACCTATTAATTTCCTATCTCCTAGCTACAGGCAAGTCATGATGATAGTGATAACAACACAAAACAAAAGTAAAGAGTTTGCATGGTGCAAATTAATTATTAATGAATTGATAAGATGTATCGTAATTGGCAACACTTAAACAAGTTATTTTATATTGGGGGAACCCTCAGACACATGTGACAAAGGTAAGTCTGGTCTCATTCATCTGTTCATCGGGTTGTACCAAACAATGAATTGACTCATATTTCAATTCTCAGAAAATATATTTGTTATAATATTTATCTGTGATGAAAAGTTTATCTTATCCTGACTCTGATACATGAAAATGCCAAAATTTGTGTTAAGATGAATGAAAGACAAACAAAGCATTAAAGCCATACTGGTCTCTGTGGAGTGTAGCTTGTAGATAGATACCCAGTTGCTTTGAAGTTACCTGATCATGTTTTACCTTAGAATCGCTGGAATTATTTAGAAAATAGAAATACATGAATAGAAAGTTTCTCTTTTATGATGTGCAGTAAAAACAATATTATTTCATTATTTTAAAGGGGAAATTCAAATATTTCCTTTTAGGTAAAAGTTAACCTTAAACGAAAGTCTGTGATAGCTTTAGAATTATGTGATCTTCACAAAAATGTGCTTTTTAAGTAATTGCATTACTTTATTTATTTTGGATTATGCATGAAAAGCAACTGTATGTATCTTCAGAATTTCAGTTTCTCATAGCAAATCTACAAAAATGGTCTTCTTCATGACAAAATTTCAAAATTGATTTTTCATTTGCTAAATTGATTACCGAATCGACCTAATGTCAAGCTTGATTTAATCAATGTTATCAGTACACCACTAATCAAATGTCACACAGTACCTCTTAGCCCTAGTCACACATCTCGGACCCAATTGAGTCACACCGCCTAGCCCTAGTCATACATCTCAAATCCAAGCCAAACATCCTGCACAAAACACCTACCCATACAAATTCACTTATTTATAAGTTACATTAAAAAATTATGAAGCCCCATTTAGTCCCTTTCACCATGTACACTTAGATGAATAAATTTAATATTACAGGGGTCATTCATTGTACATGAATATCAACAATGGCCACTGTAAGCTACATATGCCTAAGGACATTTGTGCACCATTAACTATGATGTCGAAATTGTCTGTATTTTTCTAGTATCAAGAGGAACTGGGCAAGTTTATGAGACAAGCGAGGGAAGTGCAGGCGGGAGTGAACAGATTCCATCAGGAAGAAGTCAGAAATATTCACAACATGTTCCTCCATCAGGATCCCTCAGCAATATCATATATGATGATGAGTTTATGAACAACTACACCTTTTACTATCGCTATTCCAGTTCTGAGCTGCAGACATTCTTTAAAAGGTTACAAATTGTGAGGAAGCAGTTTGAGCGTTTACCTGATAATTTGAAAACAGCTTACTTTGATGTCATGGTTCTGTACAGTGAGGATGACAGAACTGATGCTCAATCATTCTGTCAAAGTCTAAATGATCTGAATCTTGAAAACGGAAAGCGTGTGAAGGCAGTTTTATATGATGTTATGGATTTTGCCAATGCCAAACGGAGAATGTTTGGAAGTTTGGAAATAGCTTTTGAGCGTTGCACTTTTGCATTTGTGTACCTGACTAAACAGTTCTGTAAGTGTGAATGGTCCCAGATAGCAAGCGAAGAATGTCTGATGGAAGCGATTTACAACAAGGACAAGCGCTGGTGTGTCGTGCCAGTGCATACAGTACAGCGCACAAAGGCCGATTTCCGTGTTCCTATGGGTCTTAACTCACTGAAAGGCATTAACTTGTACAATAACGATGACTTTTACCGACGAGGGTTACAGAAATTGATCGGTGGTAAGATCTACAAGAGGGAGGATAATGAGGAGAAGCTGTTTTCCGAGCAGTACGAATGTGCACTTCAATTGGAAAAAGAAATGCAAATGGAGGCACAACAGAGACAATGGAAGCTTGAGGAGGCTGAACTTCAAAAGTCACATCCTCCTTCAAGCTCAATTGAGAAAGAAGAATATTGCTCACATAAATCTTCATATAACCCAGATTCATCAGAGTCATTGGAGAACTTGGATAAACGAATGCAAAGTGATGTTGATACTGGTGTTTCTGCTGCAGGACAATTTCCTCTGCAACAGGATTCAAAAAGGTCATTGTCAAGCTTTCAGTCCGAGAGTTCGTTGTCTGGCTACCCATCTGAAGGAAGTGTGAGATCGATGTCGTACAGCGTGGATGGACAGAAGTCAGACATTAATCAGGCTAGTAATGATCTAAGTTTACAGGCAGACATGGCCTTTTCTCATCAGAGCAAGGTTCCTACAGTTAAAGCAGGCAAAATGATATCGGAAAGTGGACTGTTTGATGAGGCAACAGGAGGAAAACCTGAGTTGGACAAAGATGGGAAAGTGGTGGTCCACCACATCCACACCCATACACACATCTATGCTGATAAGGAACCCCAAAAGTCAAAGAAGAATGTTGTCAACATTTATGGTGCAGAAAATGTAGTGATTGGCGACCACAACACTGTTGTTGAAGGTGGTACTCCGTTCAATGCTGGTGCCTCGGACAAGGGTCGGGAGATGTCTGCTAACTCAAGGAAGAAACCAGATTGGTAAGCTCAATAAATCTTTACTTTCAAATTCACCCTGAATATTTTCATGTTTGGAAACAAATGCTGCTTTCATGAATTTATACATCGTCGGATACCCACGGTTGATCTCGCTTCGCTAACTCACTCATCACCCGTGGGCAAACTCGCCGAGAAATCCTCGTAGGTAATTAATATGTACGAAGCATTTGATTGGTTCCAGTGCAGTTTCGCGATGGGATTTTAAACCAATCAGAATTAGCGTTATATAATCTATACGGAAGCATAACTTAGATAAGTAGCACTGTATTGTTCTTGACTTGTTTTGAAATCAACGACCTGTAAGACTTGTCTCATATGATTTTTAAACAAAATTCACAAGACTTAATTGACGCCGCCATCGTTGTAAACACGTCTTCTACTCGCCGTTTACACGCTTTCTCATGGGCGCAGCCATTGTTGTGTATGGTGTACCACGAAACGGGTCTTCAAACTGGAGAGTTCCGATTTTCTGATTGGTCCGTTCTAATATACGAATTATCATATTTTACGAGGATTTCTCGGCGAGTTTGCCCACGGGTGATGAGTGAGTTAGCGAAGCGAGATCAACCGTGGGTATCCGACGATGGAATTTATATGACATTTGTAGATCTATATTCCACTGTTGCCCTAGTTATTATTAGTTGACTTGAGTATTTGTCAGGGAAATGTTAGGTTTTCAAATAGTTGAGTTGATCCTTATTCAGGGTTCGTACAGACCTTGTAAAGTGCTTAGTTTTTAGGGGGGTGCTTAGAAAGTACTTATAAATGGTCATGTCCTTACAAAGTGCTTTGTTTTCACAGTCGGTGCTTGTAAAGTGCTTATAAATCAGTATTTTCCTTAAAATGTCTCTTTTTTTAGGTTGACACTTTGAAAGAAGCAGTTTTCGGAAGTTGAAAAGATCATTTATTTATTATTGTTTTACGGAAAAAAATTCCGGTCCCATCGATTTCAGTATTAGAAACACGGGTCTTTAAAATGTTTGAAAATCGATTCCAATCTAAGCGCTTTACTGAACCTGACCACGTCAAAACACATGTGTCATTTGCATGAATGACTTGGACTAGTAATGCCTCGCTGAATAGAATGGGGAAATGTACATACAATCCTGGCTGGGCGAGCAATTATAAACGGGTCAAGGCCGGGAAAACCGATGGAAAGGCCACATGTTTTGTTTGTCAGAAAGGTATTGATGTTGGCAGCATGGTCGAGAGTGCGCTCAAAGCTCACCGCCAAACGGACCGACCTGTAGGCCAAAGGTTACAGCGACAAATTGAAGGATCAAAGCTAGATTTCATTAAAAAGGAATTTACTTCCGATGAATCATTAACTGTGCCACCACCTCCTGAACCAAGACAATGTAAAATTAATAATTTCAGTTGTGGAAACGAAGTATTGAAGGCGGAAATTATATGGACAATGCACACGATTGTCTCGCACTGTTCATACAAATCAAATGAAAAAATTGTAATTTGTATTTGGATGTGCTTATAAAGTGCTTATAAAGTGCTTATTTTTTAAGTCATTTTTTCTGTACGAACCCTGTTATTATCTTCAACTGTTATAGCTCAAAGACCCTCTTTAACTTGAAGTACTGTATTTCATAAGTCCCTATCAAATGTCATAACAAGCATTTGAACTCACTTTTAACACAAATTGCTTGAATAACTCTATTGTCCTGCTGACTTGAAGATAAAGAGATTTGATTGTACATTGTTTGTGTCAGATGAATTTTTCTGTGCGAACTCTGTTTGTTTCTCGCAGACAAATTCTTTTCTTTAAGAAAGCTTGAGGTTAAAGTAGATATTTTCAAAATGGTAGGCAGTTCTGACATATTCTTTACGTTTTTATACCTCCTGCAAAGAAGTTAGAGCGGTATGTCCCTCTGTCCATCAGGACTGCCTGTGGGTCTGTTTGTAATTGTCTGTGGATAAAACTTTGTGTCTCCTATTCCTTGGTTTATGCATGGATTTCGATAAAACTTTGCATATATTTTAAATCTCAAATGAACTTGTGCCTCTCAGGATGGCATTTAAGATTTTATGTTTCTTCAATAATCAATATTTACCAGAGTTATGACCTATTTCTCATGTAGACGGAATGTTACATAATACTGAAATGGCCTCTTATCAAGAAAACATTAGCCTAGGTATTTTGTATACGATAAGATACATTAAAATGTTTTAGCCATTAATGAAAACTATTCTACTAACAAATTTCTAAGGTCATGGGGCCAGAGGTCAAAGGTCAAACATGAGTTACGTTATTGGAATAAATGGACTGTCACTTTCAACTGTTAAAGATATTTGATGAAACTTGCAGTATACCTGAATCACCTATACAGGGTTTGCACTGGGTATTTTATAAATGGGATGATTTCCTAAATAAATGGTGTCCTTCTGCATAGTTTAAATGGAAATCCTGAAAAGTAGTGGGGTCCTTTTCAGTTTTTATGCTTGAAAAAGATATAGTGATGGCTTCAACACAAACCCTGCTATAGATTTGGGGGCTGCGATGGCCGAGTGGTTAAGGTACTCCGACATTCTACCACTTGCCCTCCACCTCTGGGTTGCGAGTTCAAATCCCACATGGGGCAGTTGCCAGGTACTGACCATAGGTCAGTGGTTTTTCTCTGGGTACTCCGGCTTTCCTTCACCTCCAAAACCTGGCACGTTCTTAAATGACCTTGGCTGTAAAAACAAAAAATAAACCAAACTAAACCTATAGATGATGTGAAATGCAGTGTAATTAGGTCAATGTGGCCTTACTATCAGTATCAAGATCAGAGGGAATTCAAGTTCAAACAGTTGAAATGTGGGGCAAGGTGATTAAATGCCAACGATTCCTCTCTGTGTCTGGTTTTGCTTAACTTTGTTTTGTCCGTGATAACATTGTAAACCCTATCCAAGAATCATTTGTGACTATACTACCAGCAGGGGCAGTTTTGAAGACTATGTAATGGGGACATATCATTATGAACATCATCATGAACAGTATACATTTGTAGTTCACCTAATTAAGACAATGTCTCTAGTGACCTATTGCAATAAGGTTTTTGCCATCTTCATCAGTTGTAATTTTTTTTTTATATTTTTGGCTTATCCTCAGATACAAAGAGGCCAAGAGTACTAATATTTGATTAGTGAAAGGGCTACCGGTACAATAGCTGTTACAAAGAATGACCTTGATCCACTTTCAAGGTCACAGGAATCAATGAAATATGTTAAAAAATTTAAGAAATCTTATCTTCAATCACCAAGAGGTCAAGTTCAATGATATTAGCACAGTGGCATGCATGGATGAAGGACTATTTAGTTTGTTCAAATGAATGACTTTGATTCATTTCAAGCTCACAGGAGTCGAATGTGTGAAAAATCTTCAAACAGTCTTCTGTCAATAACTAGACAGCCAAGGGTACTGATATTAGGCCATTAGGAAATTAGGAAAAGGCTACCTCTTTGTTAAAATGAAAAGCCTTGACCCACTATAAAGGCTTAAATGTGTTCAAATCATGATCCACTTTTTAGATCACACAAAGTTCAAATGATTGACCTTGACTTTTTTCAAGGTCGCAAATGTTGAAATAATTGACCTTGACTTATATTCAATTCTAGGTCACAGCGGTCAAGTTTGTTATAAACTTTAAAAGCAAAAGGCCTATTCCACTTTTAGGATTATCTGTTTGAGATTGATATAAGGTATGCAATTCGGGCCCATTGAGCCTCTTTTTTTATAGAGTAAGATTTTTAAGTAATCAAAAAACTGAATTGTAATAGAAAAAAAACCAACCTGAATTGTAGAAATTCAATGGAAGTGAAAAATTGATGTTTCAGTAATCGGGATAAACGCCCATCCTTGTCTAGTCAAAAGTCTGTGGACGGACCTAATACGCAATCTATGGAGGGTGCAAATCAACCGTCTATGGAAGGAACTAATCAGCCCTCTATGGAGGGTGCTAGTCGACCGTCTATGGGAGGACCTATTCGGCGATCTATGGAGGGTGCTAGTCGACAATCCATAGATGGTCATCCGTCATCACTGCCGTCAGAGATTCCTGACACAACAGCAAAGAAAGTGCCTGGTTCTCTGAGTGATGAATCTCGTATAGAGGGAAACCCGATTGGGACTCATAAAAAGACAGAGATGTCACATTCAGCAATTAGCCCCAACAGACAAGCTAGCACGGAGGCCAATAGAACTTATTACAGCACAGAGACATCAAATATTCCGTCAACAAATGTTGCACCAAATATTCCGCCAACAAATGTGGCATCAAATATTCTATCAACAAATGTGGCACCAAATATTTCATTAACAAATGTGGCATCAAATATTTCGTCAACAAATGTGGCACCAAATATTCCGCCAACAAAAGTTGCATCAAACATTCCACATTTGGTTTCAGAAAATATTTCTAAAGGCAACAGTGCTCACAGTATAGAAAAAGTGTCCAAACAAATTTTATCTGCTTCGGATCGTTCAACAGATTCATCTTCCAATACTAATTCTGGACATACCCAACCTGGACAGAATATTGTTAATGCTGGAGACATTGAAGCAGGCTCCGTGCCTCCATGTGGTGTAAAAGATTCCCCACCAAAGTCAAAACGTGACAATCTAAAACCGTCAAAAAGGCCAATTGTTTTTTCAACTAGAACAAAGCCTCCAGCTATGGCAATGGTTATGCCATTACAAACTCAGCAAACAAAAAATTCCAATGACAATGAGTTCCGAAATGATTTTGGTATCTCATTAGCTTCAAGTCAGTGCCCGGAAAAAAGTAATACGGAGCAGAAGGAAGTATTTCAGGGTCACAGTACGCATGTGAAAACGCCCGTAGTAAGGGACTCAGAAGAGGAAGAGGAAACAGCAGTAAAACAGGTAGCTAGTGTCTCTCCGCTAAGTCGTATGGATGTGGAACCAGACTGCCAAAATGAAAGTGAAACTTTCCTTAAAAGCTACAGTCGTGCAGGTGAGTCCACTCACTTACTTTTTGTGGTAGTAATTGTAGGTACCAGGGTAAGTCAGTGCTGTGTGGTGGAACTAAAGAGAGGCTTTAATTTAAAACAAGTTGGAATTACATAAACAGTTGATAGTTCTAGTTGTGGTAGTTAGATATTGTAGTTACAGACTGGTGGAACTGAAGAGAGGCTTTGATTTAATACAATTTGGAGTTACATATACAGTTAAACGTTCTAGTTGTGGTAGTTAGATATTGTAGTTACAGACTGGTGGAAATAAAGAGAGGCTTTAATTTAATACAATTTGGAGTTACATATACAGTTGATAGTTTTAGTTGTGGTAGTTACATATTGTAGTTACAGACTGATGGAACTAAAGAGAGGCTTTAATTTAATACAAGTTGGAATTACATAAACAGTTAAACGTTCTAGTTGTGGTAGTTACATATTGTAGTTACAGACTGGTGGAACTACAGGTACAAAATGCAGGTTACAGTTGAAGACAATTGATAGTCCAGGCAGGTAATATAAAACACAAGTGGTAAATGTAGTTAAAGATATGTGGTGACATGTGGTAGTTATAGATAGTTGATAGTTATAGATAGTTGATAGTTATATATAGTTGATAGTTATAGATAGTTGGTTGTGATAGATAGTTGGTTGTTATAGATAGTTGGTTGTTAGTTGATAGTTATAGATAGTTGGTTGTTATAGATAGTTGATAGTTATAGGCAGTTGATAGTTATAGACAGTTGATAGTTATAGATAGTTGGTTGTGATAGATAGTTGGTTGTTATAGATAGTTGGTTGTTATAGACAGTTGATAGTTATAGATAGTTGGTTGTTATAGACAGTAGATAGTTGGTTGTTATAGACAGTTGATAGTTATAGATAGTTGATAGTTATAGACAGTTGATAGTTATAGATAGTTGGTTGTGATAGACAGTTGATAGTTATAGATAGTTGGTTGTGATAGACAGTTGATAGTTATAGATAGTTGGTTGTTTTAGACAGTTGATAGTTATAGATAGTTGGTTGTGATAGATAGTTGGTTGTTATAGATAGTTGATAGTTATAGACAGTTGGTTGTTTTAGACAGTTGATAGTTATAGATAGTTGGTTGTGATAGACAGTTGATAGTTATAGATAGTTGGTTGTTATAGACAGTTGATAGTTATAGATAGTTGGTTGTGATAGTTATAGATAGGTGGTTGTTATAGACAGTTGATAGTTATAGATAGTTGGTTGTGATAGATAGTAGATAGTTGGTTGTGATAGACAGTTGATAGTTATAGATCGTTGGTTGTTATAGACAGTTGAAAGTTATAGATAGTTGGTTGTTTTAGACAGTTGATAGTTATAGATATGTGGTTGTTATAGATAGTTGATAGTTATAGATAGTTGGTTGTGATAGACAGTTGAAAGTTATAGATAGTTGGTTGTGATAGACAGTTGATAGTTGTAGATATTTGGTTGTGATAGACAGTTGATAGATATAGATAGTTGGTTGTGATAGACAGTTGAAAGTTATAGATAGTTGGTTGTGATAGACAGTTGAAAGTTATAGATAGTTGGTTGTGATAGACAGTAGATAGTTATAGATAGTTGGTTGTGATAGACAGTTGATAGTTATAGATAGTTGGTTGTGATAGACAGTTGAAAGTTATAGATAGTTGGTTGTTATAGACAGTTGATAGTTATATTTTATAGACAGTTGGTAGTTATAGACAGGAGATAGATAAAGATATGTGGAAGATAGTAATTGACAGTTGGTATATGTAGTTATAGACAGGTAGGAGTTATAGACAGGTGATAGTAGACAGGTAGGAGTTATAGACAGGTGATAGTTATAGACAGGTGATAGTCATAGACAGGTAGTAGTTATAGCTATAGTTGGTAGTTAAAGACAGGAAGTAGTTATAAACAGGTGATATTTATAGACAGTTGGTAGTTATAGACAGATGTTAGCTATAGACAGGTGGTAGTTATAGACAGATGTTAGGTATAGACAGGTGGTAGTTATAGACATATAGTAGTTAAAGACAGGTGTTAGATATAGGTAGTTGGTAGTTATAGACAGGTAGTAGTTATAAACAAATATAGTACCTACCTGCCCTAACCTAAATAGTAGGGTCGGGAGAGGGGAAACAAAGATATTTTTAATAATGGCCTAAGTAATACACAGTTGGCAGTTTATGACAGTTGATAATATTTCTATCACAGGTTTAACAGAAACAGATCAAGATGACCAGGCAGTATCTAAAGTGTTGGAGATGGGATTCCCTAAAACAGATATAAAAGCAGCTCTTCTATCTCTCCAGAGCCGCGCTCCAGGTAAGTCAATGCCGACTGTGAACAAACCGGTTGGCTGCGTGGACATTGTCTTAGTCAGCAGCTAGCATGAACAATGTAGAAAAAAGGTTTTTAGGCTGCTCTGTAATATTATTTTAATACAATCAAATTAGGTATGTTACCTGTAAATATTGATAACCATCATATCCAGTTGTACTTAATTTATAATGGCTGTATAATATAGGTGATGCCAGCTTACATTTTAATTCAATAGAACTCGTTAAAATGCCAGTTAACATTTTCACTTGGTGAGGGCATTTTATGTGTAGTGATATAGGTTTTATTTGATTTTGAATGTTAGATGGCTTAGGTTGTTGTCCTGCCACAGCCAAGTGGTCACAGGTCTTTTTTTAAAGATTTTGAATCTAATAGATATATATATAAAGATGAATGTAAAACAGAAACTATCTTATCTAGAACCTAAGATAATTAATTAAGAACAATAATTTTACCATCAGTTGATTCTCCAATGATTCTTCACAGGCCGCCGACACTTCAGTGTTCCAAATCTTCTGGATGAGATGGACCGACTACAACAAAGAACCAACCCCCTGACTAGCCAGATGTCTAACGACGTAGAAACCGGTATGAATCTCGTGGAGAAATCTTTGGGAATCAGTCAGATCCCAGACATGTTGGTTTAAGGTATAAATTGAAGTGTAAAATGTAGCCTCGTTATATCGCCACCTTTCTTCCTCATCAATTTTGGCGGTATAACGAGGGTGCCGATAGTATTAAATAATGAAATTCATAACAATGATTGCATTTCCAACATTTTATTAAATCTGATAATAGTTATTGATCTGCTTTTGCTGCATGTCATGCGTTAATAATTCTATTGAACATTAAGCAAAAATATTCAGACACGCTTTCGTCTTGGAGTTTCCATCTTGACTGACAAAGCCAAACATCCATAATTACATACACAATAAGAACACAAAGTGAGTTCGAAGGGTTGCGAGTTGGAGTCTCGGTCACGGCACTTGTGTTGTATCCTTGAGCAAGATACTTTACTCTGCTTGTTCCAGTCTACTCAGCTGTTAATGAGTACAATGTTAGGTAGTTCTAGAAATTGTAGAATGCTGGCTGTGAGCGCGGAAATGGCAGCACTGGTTATACCGGTATGCTCCCCAGGCAGTTGAGAAAGATATTGGCTTTGGCTGGTTGCTAAGACCCTATAACCATGGATACTGGTTTGTGAATTGCTTTGAGGCACCCTTTAAGTTCATGATAAAGAGGTATATAAGAACCTCAAATTATTATTATTAATTATAGGGGGGGGGGGGGTGTACTGGAATCAGGTTGTCCGTTCGTCTGTAGACTCAATGATATACTGGCTACTCCTCTTCCTTCACTACTGAACCAATTTCAATGAAACTACACAAGAATGTTATAGATGATGCGGGAGGTATTAGTTAGCCATTGACTTACAGTTCTAGTTTCTATTGAGCAAAATGCAGAATTGTGGTATGATGATTCAGATTGTTTATCATAGGTTATTGTGGTTAGGATGGAGATAGGTTATTTATCAATGGCTAGGCCACACATTTTGAATCCCTTCCTTTATGATCATTATTGTGGAAATTGTCAACACTTTTTTGTTTCCGATCAAATAATAGATGGTACCACATGTGGACATTTTTTTTTATTAGATTAATGAGTAGGATTTTCATCTACAAAGCTAACTTGCACATTAAAGTTAAAATGCTGTTCATTTTAACATCCCTCAGTTTTGTTTTGTTAGTGTGTTTGAACTATTTGAAATGGTGTTGCTTATTTACACCAAGTCAGACCTTCATAGTAGTCTAGATGTTGTAAATATTTGAAACAGATCCAAAGGAATTTCTATTTCGTTATTAACTCAGATACTTGAATGACTTAGTTTATAAGCCTGCTGGGATTGAGTATCAATTACTGTTCATTAACATCAAAACTTTTAACAAGTCTTCAAAAGTCTTAAAGTTTCTAAATTCCACATTTGAAACCCACCACTCCTTCAATAGACTGTGTTAACATGCTGGACCAGAAAAATGACCACTGGTCACTCGCCATAAAATATGAAACATAAATGTACGAGTAAAAATTACATTCAAAAGTAGAAATTCATATATCAAGATGCTTACTGATACTTCTGTATCACATTAATTATAAGGAAGGAAATAAGGGGGTTGATAATACACTGTTTGGTGATAGATCCAGCTACTTAAATCTATGTCATATATAACTGCAAAGGTTGGAGGTTTATTGTACAGTGAGCAGGAAACTAAATATTTCAAGCTTAAAATGTTTAATTAGGTGGGAGACATAATTATTGTGATTACGATTAATTCAACTTCTGGACATAAGCACAGAGATGATCCCACTTGAGAGTTTTTACATCAAATACAGTTAAAAACCTTAAATCAGATTAGTTTTATCAAATATGTTTATCAAAATAGAAAATTAAAATTGAAAATTTATGTAAACTGTTACTCTTTTCCTTTATCCATCATTTTACCTTATTCTGACTTATTGTTTCACATAAACTTAAAGTATAAGGAAGGAAGTCTGGGGCTAAGTATTTATTTTGTTTGTCTTTTCCATGAAATCAAAATTGCATAGCCTTTAATAGTTAGTAACGAAAAAGTAAGAGGTCATTGTGACCTTCACAAACAGATCGAAAATTTCTGATTACTTCAAACATTTGAAGGTGTATGCAAAGACGATGTTAACGGTCCCTCACTATATGTCTAATTACATGTAGCGATAACTGCTTAAACTCAAGGTCATTGCATCAGGTCAAGGTCAAAGTTTACATATCTTAACATCTTTATCAGCATCACATTTTGTTATCACTTTATGACGCAAAGATAATAAGAATCAAGCAAGGTCTTAAGTGACCAAACCTCATCATAATCAACTAAAATTTAGGGTCAAATTTTACATCACTTAACTGCTAAGTATTGTGTTACGACATTATGAATTAAAGTTAGTATTAACCAAAGGAGGTGTCACCTGACCAAACATCAAGCTCATCGGATCAAAGATCAAGTTAAATTTTACATCCTTTTACTGTTAAACTATTAGGGTCATGTAATATGATGGACCCTTTTGACATGTCGGTGATTTAGTTTTGCTTTACTTTGTATGTGTAGTAAGTAATTTATACTTGTAGACTGATGTGGCTTTATCATATAAAGGACTTTTTATCTACCTGGTATTCTCTTGAATTTGCCTATTCTTTAAACCATTTGCCCATTTTAGACTGAATGATAATTTTGGTGCTCGGTTGATTCTTTACATACAATGGTAATGACTTTATGTTGCAATAGTGGGGCTCTATTTAAACCTCCCTATTATTGTGTAAGTCCATGAAGTTAAGTGAATTAAGTGTTTCCCTTGTCTATATATATATTTACAGTCTACACTGATATTCACTCGATAACCATTGCACTGCAAACTAGAGTTATTTTCAAGTAACTATTACTCGAGAACGTGCAAAATTTCTATGACGTCGACAACAATACATTTGGGCGGAGCTATGCAAATTATTCCGTTCGAATCACAATTGTATGACGTCATTAACAATTGACATTGGCGGAGCTAGCTACGGCTTATGCAAACTTCATGCTGTTACATTTATTGAACTGTTTTCACGGTTTGTAAGTTTTGAAATGAAATATGTGTCTGCAGATGGGGCTAAAATGAACAGAAAACTTATGAACCATTTACAGGCAAATACTGTAAATATAAGGATTAACCTTTGATTTTGTTTAGTTTATTAGATCATAAATCCAATGGAGTAGTTTACGCAATTTACCTCGTGCTCCATTGGATTTATGATCTAATAAACTAAACAAAATCAAAGGTTAATCCTTAAATAGCTTTAACGACTGTAAGTGCTGCTAGTGTCGGGTATAAGTAATTTGCTTATGTGCCTTGACCTCCTTGACCTTTCTAGGTGAATGTTTTGATTTAAAGTCAGTTATTGACTATGTACAGCATGAGTTTTTGTGGCTTTTACCTTTGACCTTGACGAAGTTCTGCAACTTAGAGAGTACGTCTTACAATTTGGAGAGTAGTACAAGTGAGAGAGTCTTACAACTTGGAGAGTCATACATCTTAAAGAGTCATACATCTTGGAGAGTAGTACAACTTTGAGAGTCGTACATCTTGGAGAGTAGTACAACTTTGAGAGTCGTACATCTTGGAGAGTAGTACAACTTTGAGAGTCGTACATCTTGGAGAGTAGTACAACTTTGTGAGTCGTACAACTTGGAGGGTAGTACAACTTGGAAAGTCGCACAATTTGGAGAGTCGTACAACTTGGAGTTGTACAACTTGGAGAGTCGTACTTCTTGGAGAGTCGTACATCTTAGAGTGTTGTAAAATTGGAGAGACATACAACTGAGAAAGTTGTACAACTTCGAGAGTCATACAACTTGGAGTTGTACAACTTTGAGTGTCGTACATCTTAGAGAGCTGTACAACTTGGATAGACATACAACTGAGAAAGTTGTACAACTTAGAGAGTTGTACAACTTCACATTCTAATGGTCCTCTAGGACTAAAGCACTTTTCATATTTTTTTTTTAACCTTGACCTTTGGTGACTGTGATCTTGATTTAGCTTCTCAATGTGTGAGGGGGCAACCGTTTCCTAGAAATATTTCTATATTTAGATCAATTTCTTTTTATTTCAGATGGTCCGTCTGATGCTGGTTTTGTGCTACTTACTGAAGAGTCGTCGAGACATCAGGGAAGCAATGTGACAACAAACTATGCTCCAAGACACAATAGGGGAAGCCCAAACCCCCAAGACTCTTCTCGATTTAATACATCTTCACCAAGTTCTGCATCACCATCCAAGGATAAGGAAAAGTGTACAGTTTCATGAAGCTGTACTGCCTGCAAGAAAACAGTGTTTTTCATGCTCCTGCCATAAAATGTGGGGCATTGAGAGTGGGGGGAGTAGTGTTGCTCATGTCCGTCCTGTCCAGTCGCGTCTTATCCCGTCCCGTCAATGTAATTACTTTTCAACTTCATTCTTTCACAGATTTTAATCCAACTTCATTCGAAGGTCAATTATGATTATTCTTCAGGGATCATATACAGTGTTTTAGGGATCCAAAGTCAATAATCTTCTGATTCATTGTAAACACTTATCCACTTCAATCTTTGATGATGAATTTTCATCAAACTTTATACAAAGGTTAAGTAAGGGTATACCTTGGGCTTGTTTCTGGTTTTCTAAGTCCAGGCCAAGATCATGGTTGCTATAGAAAAACATCAATAGATTCAATTTCGTCACTCTAGCTACTCCATTTTTTTTAAAGCTTTTGATGAGAGTTTACACACAGAAGACCTTGACAATAGTTGTTATGTTTCAGGATTTCAAGGGCAAGGTCACAGTTGCTATTTAAAAAAAATCATCAACTGGTTCATTAACAGATTTTGATGAGAGTTTAGACACAACTCGGACGAGATCATGGTTTAGGATTACAAGGTTGAAGTGGTTGTTACTATTTATAGAACATCAAGCACTGAAACTAATTTCACATGGCGGTGGGGGCATTCATGTCTTAAGTTATATTTTGTAGTTGTAGTTCAGCACGAATAAGCTGAAGTTCATCAATGGAATGCCACAGCTATATATAAATTATAAATGTAGTGTGTTTTTCTTATGATAAAGCATGTGTGTAAAAGCATTTTGAAATGGATGGAAGATCAGTTCACATGTAGGAGAGTTGTGTCAAAGTGGTTTGTAACCTATCAGGAAGCCATGTAAGTTTGAGGTTTGTCACCAGTCACATGGTTGTAATGTATAGCAGGTATAGATAATCTCATTCTGTGATAGAAATATAAATGAGAATTATCAGGCTTAGTTGGTATATGCTGAGATTTACCTGTGAATAGATTGAAGAAAGTTCAGTTTCCTGTCACAGTATAAGGCCCCTTCAACAATTATCTGGTTCAACCCGAACCTGGTGGAACCAGTTGAAATAGTTGAACCTGGAAGAAGAAAATGACAGTTGCTTCCTGAACTGAGGCTGGCCTCCGAAATATTCAGCACATAGAGATACAGACCTGACCCAAACTCAGATGCTGACTATTGCTAGTTTGCATTGTATCTGTGTGTTGGTTGATCATGGACTATTTCCGTGCTAACTGTATGGTGTTTCAATTGGGATATGTGAATGTAACCAAAGTTAACATACAAAGTGAAGACAGAAAAGAACTGAGACTTTGTTTAAAACAGAACGGATGGAAAAAGGACTGCATTTCCTATGCAAAGTGTATTTAAGTAAATTCAAAAGACAAATCCTGCTTGTGTTGTGAGAAGGAGATGACGATTTTGGAGGTGATATCTTAATTACTGACAAATGCTTTTGTATGTGCAATCAGGATAATTCCGAGATTTTAAAATGAATATGAATATGGTAAATTATATGGAATTTGAACTGTAAATGAATAATGAAATTCTCAAATTACTTGATGGAAACAAAACAAACTTTATGTCTGAATTGTTTACCTTGTATGTATCTGATATGTTTAAAACAAGTTTGACAAGTGCCTGATAAGGATTTCGCATTTACCTCCCTTTCTAAAAATATTTAAGTGGGAGAAACAGCAGAATGTAGACACTGCAGCCATTGTACAAATGTAGCTGACAATTCCTGTTTCAGTGACTGCTGAAGCATTCTCAGTAATGTCCAGTGTTATGACCAACTCAACTATTGCCATCATACATCTTATACCAACTTGTATCATAAACTATGGGCATCCTGATCTGTTTGTCCAGCAATATTGTCAGTTTGCTTATGGTCAAGGTTATACTTTACTGTTTTGCTCTGGTTCTCAAACTAATTATACTGTAGATTGTCAAAGCAGGTAAAGCTGAAACCAATGTTTGCAGAATTCTTGTTCCCAAAAAGTTAACACTTTAGTTTACTTTGGTCGTACAAGCAACAAGTTCTGCTGCAGTTTTGATGGCTAGTTTTGCTCTGGTTGCTGTTGCAGTTTTGATGGCTAGTTTTGCTCTGGTTGCTGTTGTTTAGAAATTATATTCTGATTAATCAGAATGCCAAGAGTTCTGATAATTGGCCTGACATGTTTTCTTAAGCAATTGACATCAACTTACTTTCTAGGTCACATGGATTTAATCTGTAAAACCTTTTAAAATATTCTCAGAATAACCATTAGGCCCAGAGTACTTATATTTGACCTGTAGATACCTGCCTACCTGGACCAGAGTGCTTATATTTGACCAGAAGGTACCTACCTGGACAGTTACCTGCCTACCTGGACCAGAGTGCTCTAAAATTTCCTCAAAGAAATCACCTTGACTAACATTTTAAGTCACAGTAGTCAAATATTTTGAAACAAACTTGAAACAGTTTCTTCCATTAACCAGTAGGCACAGAGTAATTATACTGGTCTAGTAGGTGCTTCAAACAGAGTGCTCTAAAGTGTCCTCAAATGAATTACCTTCAAGGTCACAGGGGTCAGATAGATATGTATATTTTGATTAATACCTTCTTCTGCAATATCACTAGGCCTTGTGTGGTGATACTTGACCATTATCATGTCGGAATAGAGTAGGCCTAGTATGAAGTTTTAATTTTTGTGAAGTACTTGTATTAAGAATTTTTTCAATGATTGCACAAATACCAGTTGAGTGAAACATGCCCACTTGGCCTCTTATTTTAGAATAATGTCCATATCAAATTATGTTGTATTTGAGAAATTCTTTTATACTGGAACCAATCAGATTGTTGCATTTGCTTCTCTAAAATTAACAGTTCATAGATATTTTTATTCCAAATAATATGAAGTGCTTTAGTTTGTTTGGATATAGCTTACATCTGTACATGTTCTAGAGATACCCTTTAAGCTTGCTTTTTTAAATTTTGAATTTCATTATTGCTTCCTGCTCAGTAACATATAACTCAATACCTTGTACGATATTTTGATTTAACTTAATGATGAGCGTTAAAACAATTCAACAAATTATTTATTTGATTATTTTCATACTGAAATAATATTTTATGATTAAAAAAATGGCAAGTTAGCTGTAATACAGAGTTTTAACTGTTAGTAGAGGAAGCTTTCAGTATAAACAACATTATCACTAGTAAATTGTTTATGTTTAAAACTGTACATATTATGTAAATATGTATATAATAATCCATTTAGAATGTGTAGGTCTTGTACAGATATGATATTTACGTTTTTGTGAAGTAATACAGCATTTATTTGCTAATAATTGGCTAGGTATATACAAGTGTTAAATACCTGGTATGTTGTTAATGTTATATAACTATGGAGCACTGTTACACGTAATCAGGACTTGGATCCGGTGGGTGGAAGGCTTGTGATATTAATATAACCAAGTAAAAATGTATATTAGGGTTAACACAGGGTATTGTGTTGCCAAACCTACAGGTACAAGTACTGATATACATAGAGCCATTATAGAGGTTTTTTTTGTCAAATATATCCAAATTTTTCCTGTTTTTTAAATGTAATCACATTTCCACTCTGTTTGATAACAATGTGGATAAAGAAATAATTTTTGTTGATCATGGAATGTGATTGAAAACATGAAAATGATAACATGTTTTTAAATTTGTTGTTTTCACATTAACTGATTTTATTAGCTTTAACAGATGCATCAAAAGTTGTTTCAGTTTTTAATTGAATGTTTTGTATATAACAAAGATATATATATATGTAAGAAGCTTGGTCCAGTGCCCTTCTTTTTTGTACAGAAACACCCTGTTATGATTAAAGCCCCTACTTGATTGATTGATTGTTATCTCTTTGACCAACTATATACTTCGGTGTCCCCCTTTTTAAAAGTCAATCATTTTTATTTTTTGTCAAACCCTTTATGATGCATACTTTTGGCTTGAAATATGATGAGAGTATATAAACAGAGTTTGACTGTATGTAAATTTAGTATTACAAAAAATAAAATAAACGAAAAAACACCTGTATGTACCTTGTCTGATGAGAAAAGAAACAGAATGAACTGCTTAGCAACATAAATACCTGCTTTGTTAAGTTATTTATGCTAGGTGTGTATATGTGTTTAAAATAAAATTCATGGGCACCCTAATTTATAGTCACATAGCCATCACTGAGTGTCATATCATAGTTCCGACTTCAGAGTAATTAAAGCTTTGATGTTGTTTTTCAATTATTTTGTGCTGATATACACTATGTAAGTGTCCATTAAAAACATCAGTAATTCATGCACATTATTCTCGACTACATACAGTAATTATGCTTCGCCACTTTTGTACGTAGTGTAATATTATTTCATTATTTTGAACTATTCTGACCACATGCACACCATAATGAGAATCTGCATATATTGACAGGCCCAGTTAATAGCAGCAGCTTTAGGGGAGGGATGTGTGAGATGGAATAGGGGAGGAATGTGTGAGATAGAATAGGGGAGGGACGTGTGAGATGGAATAGGGGAGGGATGTGTGAGGTGGAATAGGGGAGGGATGTGTGAGATGGAATAGGGGAGGGACGTGTGAGATGGAATAGGGGAGGGGTGTGTGAGATGGAATAGGGGAGGAATGTGTGAGGTGGAATAGGGGAGGGATGTGTGAGGTGGAATAGGGGAGCTTTAGGGGAGGGATGTGTGAGGTGGAATAGGGGAGCTTTAGGGGAGGGATGTGTGAGGTGGAATAGGGGAGGGATGTGTGAGGTGGAATAGGGGAGGGATGTGTGAGATGGAATAGGGGAGGGATGTGTGAGGTGGAATAGGGGAGGGATGTGTGAGTGGAATAGGGGAGGGATGTGTGAGGTGGAATAGGGGAGGGATGTGTGAGATGGAATAGGGGAGGGATGTGTGAGGTGGAATAGGGGAGGGATGTGTGAGATGGAATAGGGGAGGGACGTGCGAGATTTAATAGTAGAGGGATGTGTGAGATGGAATAGTGGAAGGATGTGTGAGATGGAATAGGGGAGGGACGTGTGAGATGGAATAGTGGAGGGATGTGTGAGATGGAATAGGGGAGGGATGTGTGAGGTGGAATAGGGAAGCCTTAGGGGAGGGACGTATGAGGTGGAATAGGGGAGGGATGTGTGAGATGGAATAGGGAAGCCTTAGGGGAGGGATGTGTGAGGTGAAATAGGGGACCTTTAGGGGAGGGATGTGTGAGGTGAAATAGGGGAGCTTTAGGGGAGGGATGTGTGAGGTGAAATAGGGGAGCTTTAGGGGAGGGATGTGTGAGGTGGAATAGGGGAGCTTTAAGGGTTGGATGTGTGAGATGGAATAGGGGAGCTTTAGGGGAGGGATGTGTGAGATGGAATAGGGGAGCTTTAGGGGAGGGACGTATAAGGAGGTCCTGCTAGGACAGAGAGTCCTAAAATATTTTCATTGCCATTGCACATCATAGTCCAAAAAAGACAACATCAGTAGTTTGACAGGTGGAAAGTCTTTATGACTTTAATGTAAATTTTAATTTAATTGCTATGCTTTTATTTCATTTATTTATTTTTGAACACTGTATCTGTATATATATATGGAATGCATTGTTTCACTGAGTATGGTATCTTTTGTTATCATTTGCACACATATTTTGGATCGAATTCATCTTATGGACAAGCATAAATGAACTTATCTTGAAATATTAAAAAAAAAATTAATATAAGGGTGAAAATTCATCTGAATTACATATATATGTACCAGTATTTTTTTCCCTAAACCAAAGAGCCTTAATATATATATAAGTTATGTTAAAGTTAAATAGAAAGTCGCTTTTAAATCAGCAAAAGATGATCTGAACTACATGTGCATTGAGCATTTTTCACATATATGGTACATATGTAATTATATCTGTGTGTCATCTCTTGATTATAAAGTAAAAAGTTTTTGTAAATATGAGAATATAAGGAGAGTCGATAAAGCTGCAGATAGAACTCTGTATGTTGAACATACAGTCATTTATATATTGATTGGTCAATGGTGTGTGTTAGATGTGTATCAGTCAATACAAGAAAATAAAGCAAATAAAAATGACGAAAATGTTTTTTTTTTCTCACCAACAACAAAATGACCCCATCTTGTGACATTTGGAGGAAAACAACTTGTTGCATATTCCTTTTTCAATCAAATCTGCATCATCTGGTGAAATGGGGAGGGAAGGATCTTGTGGGACAGTCACATTTTATATAAAGCATTAGTTTCTGTTGAATTAGGAAGAGAAGTATCTTGTGGGACAGTCCCATTTCATATAAAGCATTAGTTTCTGTTGAATTAGGGAGAGAAGTATCTTGTTGGACAGTCCCATTTCATATAAAGCATTAGTTTCTGTTGAATTAGGGAGAGAAGTATCTTATGGGACAGTCCCATTTCATAAAAAAGCCCCAGTCTCTGGTGAAATAGGGAGGGAAGGATCTTGTGGGACAGTCACATTTCATAAAAAAACATTAGTTTCTGTTGAATTAGGGAGAGAAGTATCTTGGAGGATAGTCCCATTTCATATAAAGCATCAGTTTCTGGTGAAATAGTGAGGGAAGGATCTTGTGGGACAGTCCCATTTCATATAAAGCATTAGTTTCTGTTGAATTAGGGAGAGAAGTATCTTGGAGGACAGTCCCATTTCATATAAAGCATCAGTTTCTGGTGAAATAGGGAGGGAAGCATCTTTTGGGACAGTCCCATTTCATATAAGGCGGTTTAAAGTGTAGATGTTATGCACATAACAACTGGTTAACCTTATGTCAGGATAATTTGACCGGGCGGGATGCTGTACTGAGTGCCTGTGGCGTGACATTTCTTGGAGATAACACTATAAACTCTACATCAGATCAGCACCATCACACGTGGGCACTGTGTCTATCACAAAGATAACTATTTTTGTCTTTTTTTTTAAACATCTACTGCACGTGTACCTCATTTCATCTACGCGAGGTCTAAGGAAAGGCCAATATCTTTTAAGCTTCGCAGAAAGGAAATAAAACGCATAATCAAGCAAAAGCTGTATAATAGGAAAGAGATTGAGGACATGTTATCTGTAAAATACTTACGGTGTATCAGGCAACCATTGTATTTTCTAACGCATAAACGGACATGTTGGTTACGTGAAATATTGTAATTTGTTCAGGTTCAAGGAGACAGGTGGCTGGATGTATTAATATTTTGGGACACTTGAATGAGAGATGGTTAAATTTTTGCTATCTTGTTCCTCCCCATACCCTGTTTAAGATATACTATACTCATCTCGGTGTTATAGGGTAAGTTAACAACATGCCGAGGCGGGGGAAGGGGCGACATTTATAATGAAGGACGATTTTACACACTATTAGTAATAGAGTAGCAAAAACACCTTTTCATGAACTTCCTAATCACATGCAAATCTTTAAACACGGTACATTAACCCCCACCAAACCCACACACACACCATTAAAAATCCCATAAACTGCATAGGAGTAGCTGCTCAAATAAAATCTGTTATCTTTATTCTGGCTCTGTCTTCCTATTTCACAGTATTGATTCATCTCTATATAATCAAGAAATCGTGACGTCATCTGCGTAGTACATCAGCAGTGCTTCTTCAGTGTGTTATGTAATGTCCAATTCATGATCTCAACTGTCAAAATAACCTTTACGTGACGGGTACATGTACTTGTGTGCAACTCCGGGTTCAGCTTTTCAGTTTGTTGCTACTGAAAGCCCTCCTGTCCTACTGGCCATCGTTTTCTTGGTCAATATAAGATAGCCGGATTTAAATATTATACAAATAATCATACTTCACGGTACATTGCAATAGGGTAACACGATAAACACACCAGCACCTGCATGTAGATTAAAGTACATAATATATATATCTGCAACTACTAAAGTACGTGTATACATATATGTACTGCATATATATTTAAGGTTTAAAATGCATGTAGATCATATTTAAACAATTCAAGTAGATATGTGACCCACAGTTGCTTGGATTTCTGTCAGTATATAAAATGTTTATATATATGGAACCGCGGCCCATTACATTACTGTAATGGGAAGCTCATTTCACACATATAAATTTATTATTTACTGACATAAACTCAAGCAACTGTGTGTGACCATATTAAAATATCCTACTTGATTTGAATTAAAAAATACTCTCATTTCACGAGTCGTTATTTACAGTCATTGTCACATACACCGCACTGGACAACACACATAAACATCATCTTAGGCTATACATACACTTACGGGTAATTCATCAAGGGACAAGTATTACTTCCTGTAATTCCATCATAAGTCGGATTGTCACCAACATGGAAATGACAGTCTATACATATAAACTACACATAACGTACTGTAAGAATAAGCATATCTCCTACATTCCCAGTAAAAAGAGAGAAATGAACCTTATCAACAGATCAGACAAAACTGTTAAGACTTGCATTGTGAAATTGATATCGAATTCAACCAGAAGATATTTTCTTGCACTTTCAAATTTAACATAAAACTGTTTACAACATGTAACAATTTGATGACCAACTTTATAAGACAATGATAACTAATCAAAAACGCGAACGTTGTAAACTAAGACTTCCCAGAGGCCAAAACATGTCAGCAATATTCAACTCAGAGGCCAAAACATGTCAGCAATATTCAACTCAGAGGGCAAAACATGTCAGCAATATTCAACTCGGCATGCAACAGTCTTTTCAGCCAAATGTCACCCATGGAAAGACAAATACTGTCAACAGTAGACCAATTGTCCGAGCAAAATATCATCAGCGATACGTGTTCTCACAAAAAGAAAAGGAGATATATAAATTAAAAGATCTCTAACAAAACCGGAGAAGATTTGCTGGTTTATAAAACTTTTCAGTGTTTTATCTCATCAACAGACGGACATTGTCCTCCGTCAGTTAACAGGAGAAACGTTATTGTCGATACATCTTTGTTAACAAAAATCCATCGTATTAACAGACAAAATATTAGCTCTTCCTCATCGAAAACACATAGATGTAAATTAGATAACAAATTGACCACCAGTATTTGCTGATAATTGCAAATTAACTGCTACCTTAGCTAGGGTTTGATGCCTATATGGCGCAGTTGACAGATCAGGCCATTGATTGGTGGTTTTTCTCCGAGAACTCCGGATTTGTTAAAACTTAGCACGTCTTTAAATGACCATGGCTGTTAAAGGGACGTAAAACAAACAATTCGCTGATTGGTTAAATGTCAAGTTACATGTCCAATGGTTATACGACCATTGAGACCCCTATCAGCGTACATAAATTCAAAGTACAAGCATTGATCAAATAATCCATTAAAAAGATATTTAAAAACGTCCACCTTCGTATCATACAAGATTACAGAATATTTCTCAGGGAGGCCAAGGAGGCGGCCATAAAAACGCCCATAGTCTTTATCAACCCGCATCTCTCGAATCCATGTCCCGTAAGATTTTGCATTGGCAGCAGACATCCATCACCAAGACCATGAGCTAGAATAACGACTTTAATGTGACATGTACACACCATAGATTAGAGAAGCAGAGATGTTACTATCAAGAAAGGGAAGGTTCACGATCGGAATATATAATGTAGCTCAGTCGTAATCTGTCCACATTGGTCATAGGTTAAGTAAAGATCGAGGTAATCAGCTGATGTTGAAGAGTATGTTGTGTCCTTGATTTCAAGTTCAGAAGGGTATATACGATCGACTAGGTCAGCAAACATCTTCTTGTTTTCAACATTAAGCCAACAAAATGACAAAAGGACAATTGCTTTAACATAGAGCACACCAGAGAACAATTCTTAGTACCATTAAATTAGGCTACAGACTTATTGTGACGCTATATACTCAAGAAGTGGAATCAAAGGGATGTGGATTTTGAAAAAAAAACAATAACAAAATAAAAAGAAACTCGAAAAATCTTCTGTCTTCTGATCCATCGGGAGCACCACCTCCTCAAAAAACATCTACCAAAACATTTTTTTAAAACAAACAATCACCTTATGACCAACAGTAAGCAAATAAAAAGGGAACAGAACAAATAAAAATGATTAATGGTAGGTGCTAAGATCCCTCTGTGAACTCTTGTTCAATCCTGGAAACTATCATACCTCATATCATACTGAAAGAATGTCAGTACTGGTAACAAAAACCTTTTAAATCTTTTAATTTCACTTATATCGACAGAAATATCGACGATGTGTTGTCTATAAACAACAAGAAGTTTGCTGACCACGTCGATCGTATATACCCTTCTGAACTTGAAAAAATGACACAACAGACTCTTCTACATCAGCTGCTTACCTCGATCTCTACTTAAACTACGACAAACATGGACAGCTTACTACTTAGCTATACGATAAACGTGATGATTTCAATTTTCCGATCGTTAACTTTCAATTTCTTGATAGTAACATCCCTGCTTCTCCAACCTATGGTGTTTACATGTCGCAGTTGATTCGATATTCTAGGGCTTTCGTGATCGATGTCGACTGCTGACAAACAAACTAACAACACAAGGATTCGAGAGATGCAGGTTGATCAGAACTATGGGCAAGTTTTATGGTCGCCATCTGTCTCATTGAGAAATATTCTGTATCTTTAAGTGATATGAAGATGGCCCATGGACGTTTTTGAGTATGCTCATTAGTGTGTTTACTTGTTGTGATTGACAATGATACTCGGTTCTCATTTTGAGAACTTGATGTTTACAAGGATGTGACAAAGATTTACATGGCAGGTGTCGTCGATGAAGCAGAAGACGCTTACTCTTCGGGAACACCTGGTCTTATTCTCTTGTACTTTTATAAGAGTCTCGATGTAAGTGTTTCCTTTGTTCATATTTTGCCCCTGGTTTAATCGATTTTGAGTTTGGATTATGATTTTGTTGACGCTTCACATATGCTGCACCTTTTGAATTTAGTAAAAGATACAGTATGTCGAAAAAATGAATTAAACTGCATCATACAGTTGTTTCGTTCTCCTTGGTCTCTTCAGTGATGCTAGGGGTCAAAAGTTACAACAGACACTCCTGCATAAGCTGCTCACCTCGACCTTTACTTTAACTATGACCAACACTGACAGTTTACTAATAAATAACATATGCTGATCGATACACGTGACAATTTCGATATTCCTGTAGTGAAATTTCTATTTTTCGATAGTAACATTCATACTTCTCAAAATTATAGTGCTTACATATGTCGCATTCAATTCGCTATTCTAGCTCTTGCTCTTAATATCGAAATTTTCGTGAGATGTCTACTGCTGTAGAACAAACTTACGACATAGCGATGCAGGCGAAGCTTGATTAAGACCATGAGCAATTTTGTTGTCGTCATAGATGCCTGTTGAATTTTTTGCCGTATCTTTCAGGGATATCATATCTCTTACGAAACAAAATCAGAAAATGAATTTACAAAAATTATCATCATGTTAGGCTATTACTGTGCAGTACAATAAGCAGGGGGATTTCAATTGTTCTGTTGTTTAAGTTTCCTTTCTCGGTAATAACATTCCTGCTTGTCAATATAAGGGTTCACATGCTGCGGTTTATTCTGTCTACTCCTCGTTTTCCAGTGTTGATGTCGAACCTTCACGAGACAAATGTACAAGGAAGTGTTATTAAACATAAAGGTGAACGTTTTCTGGTGAACATGATTTGACTTATTTCATTTTTTTTGTGTTATAACGATTGACTTACTTTTACGTTTTTTGCTTATTCGTGTGCTTTTTAATTTCGGTGTCACAGCCATTGTTTTAATTTTTACCCTAACATGGTCAGCTGGTCTTAACATCTCTTGGTCTCGCTACTCTTCCGGAACACCTGGTCTTATTACTTCCAGAACACCTGGTCTTATTACCTTGCACTTTAAATGGTTCTGTATAAATCTTCCCTTTGTTCGTATTTTACCCCTGGTTTAATCAATTTTTGAATTATTATTTTGATTTTTTTTGGACGTTTTGTTACTTCTTTAATTTATTCTTCATGATTTCCATAATTTGATAATGTTATGTTGACTGAACATTAAAGGAAGGATATACTGTATTTAGTGTTCAAAGTTTGATCTCTTTTTCCTTAAGCAACATATATATTATAAGTTCGACTCATTATTTGAAACCGTTAAATATATCATTGCAGTAGATTCTGATAGTTTTCATTTTCATTAATGGTTAACTGGATATTTTCCATCAATATAAACATTTAACTTACTAGTGGGCATGGAGACATAGACATAAACATTCCCTATTATTGTATAGAAATGTTTTAACAGCTGTCATTTTTCATCG
The DNA here is from genome assembly GCA_947623455.1 of Mimachlamys varia. Classification (NCBI taxonomy): domain Eukaryota; kingdom Metazoa; phylum Mollusca; class Bivalvia; order Pectinida; family Pectinidae; genus Mimachlamys; species Mimachlamys varia. The sequence continues at coordinate 11,814,239 of OX392535.1, forward strand.
AAAGGGAGAGAATTCCAAATGTGGTAGCATAACATTGACCTACAAATGCGTGTGTACACCATAATGCACTTAGACTGGTTAAACAAGCGTGAACAAGGTCATGTAAACCGTTTTGAATTTCAGCTGTGGGACAATGCAGGTATATATAATTTCCATTTTAACGGCGGCGGTATGTTTAAATCCACAGGATTGGCTGGGAAAAGACTGGTAGAACAAGTGAACATGTAAACCGGAAACCTAGCCACTAGAGGTAGTGTCTAGTGCTATGTGTGGACCCGTCGTCTGGATGACGGACAGGCGATGATATAGCTTCTGATAAAATAGACGACTGTGTAGATGTCATGTCGTCAATATCACGGAGCATGTTTCACTCTCAGGAGCTGAGACAACACGTGTACATCCCCCGTCCAGGTGAGTAAATACCAGTGTAATATATGGCTTATTTATGTAGGAAAGCACTTGATGTCTAGTACTTATACACTAAGCTTCTTCGTTGTTGTTATTACGTGAATCAATATATATTCAATACATTATTATTGGTATATATTTCCTAGGTTTAATATAAGATTAGAAAGAATACTTATACAATATTACTTGATTATACCCGCGAAAAATTTACTGAGCTGGAATCATTTTTTAAAAAATGTATTAAGAGAACAAGACATACACAACATTACGTGTACAGATACATTATTCATAACAAAAGTACATACAGATGCTATTTCCCCAAAACAATGGAACCTCCTATCGATAGCAGCAAAACAATACACTACACTTAAGGACTTTGAGACTCGCCGTAAAATCCTTGAAATCCTCAAATATGCATTAATGCATATTTAGGTTTCCCCCTCTTTATCTTAATACCGTTGTGAAGGCATTCATAACATTCAGTTCACTGACTTTGTTAAAAATTGTCATAGTCATCATATTGAAACGATTCCCTCTTCACCCAACCTCCAAAATCATACTTTCCGCACCACTTATCAATCCCATCAATATAACTGTCTAGATGATTTATTATTCTGATATACTACTTATACAATAAATCAGGTTTTATCAAACAGGAAACCGGTTAGTATGGTTTACCACATTAACACAAACTGCATATTGTAAATAGGAGTGAGTGAACTTTCGCTATACTGACGTTACTGTAGCATGTACATATCCTGCAGCTGCCGTATATCTATACTACTGTTTTTGTCGTAGTACAAAGTAAGCAATGTGCAGACATCTCTTAATCAATTACATACATGACAGGTATAGTTTTGTTTATTATGCAGTATGCATATTGATGTGCTATATCTTAATGCATCGCTAGCTCAGTAAAGTGCTTCACTATAATATACAGGCAATGACATGGTAGGTTAGTCACCACGTTATTACCCGATTATTGCACCAAGAGCTCTACAATGTATACTGACTGGGAACATTATTAATCGATATTTTCGGCTATCAAACCCGATTTATCAAACATGCGTGATGTGATAAATCACAAAATACGTTGTTAGAGATATACAAAGCCGAATACTTCATAGTGAATATATATATATATATTGCTGGGAACTACCATGGGAAGATAAATTATCTATAAAAACTTTCAAACATGGTAAACTTAATCTAATGTAATACACGGTAAACTTGAAAAGAAAAAAAAAACTAGTTAACAACTTAAGTAAATAGGAATGATATGAAAAGTTAAGTATGTTCGTAAATGGATATGAGTATTGTATTCATGATCAATCTATATTAAACTAGAGCTTTACAAACCTGTTAGTATATCATATATACATGAGAAAACATTACACAGATGTACAACACAGATACCTGAGAATATGTTACAGCTAGCTTTAGACATAGAAGCCTTTATGAACATTGAGAGGGCATTTTTATCGAAAATTGATCTAAACCCCCCAGAAGTGTAAAATCAATCGATAAAAAAGCCCCCTCAATAGTCATATAAAGACTAGCCTTTAAATGGCCATGGTGGGGGAAATGTTATCGAAAATCGATCTAAACCCCGCAACAGTGTTGAGAACTAACTCTAAATACCTTAGTTTAGGTCCGAAACTTCTCTAACAAATTCTCAGGTCCATGATGTAAAATGTACTGTCCGAAACTGATCAGACCAGTTCGGGCGGTACAAATGTCCTTATATATTCCGGATTTATGTAACGCGAATGAGGAAAAGGAATGATATCGTGTGTTTTAATCAGCTTGGGATTTTGTTCTGCTTGTAAAACTTTGGATATTTATACCCTACTATCTATGATCAAGTAAGGTTGTGAGCAGGTATCGAGTGATTAGACTATCTCAAACCCCTATGGAATATATTGTGACTTGCTAATGCTACATTCTGAAGTTACACTATCAATTAGAAATTTAATCAAATAAAGCATATTATGTCATGCTATCATGGATAATACACATTTGATAACATATAAAAAAAGCAAGCAAATCAATAATTGTCAATGAAATAATTTCATATGGACGGAATCACGTAATGAAAGAGTTGTCAATAATTCAGGAAGAGCGATAGGGGAACTGCTGTATTTCCCTGACAGAGCTCTCGGCCAAAATATCGATAATCCACTACCATGCTACAGAAAGTTAGGAACCTCGCCGAGGATTACTGGAGGCTGTTGTTAGTGGGAGTCACTAATATGTTGCTACATTTAACATCAAGCTACTTCCTGAGGATAAACAAATTCACGCTGGTCTTAATTTCTTGTACTTTTACAAGGGTCTCTAAGTAAAACTTTCATTTGTTCATATTTCTAGGTTAGTCTATTTTAAGTATTCTGATTTTTTTTAAAAGATTTCATTTTGTTGTCATTTCCTACTAAATGCTAGTGCATTTAAGGATTGGCTCCTGTTCTGTTGAGGTTTATCGGGTATAAACCTCAATGGGTCTTGAGACAAATTTAATGAACTGCTTCGCCCCATTAACCTCAACAAAACAGGATTCAATCATATTTACATTAAGGTTGATTTTGTTATTTTGGGGCGATTTCTAAAATATTGGACAGCTATCTATGCAGTGGAACGTGTCAAGACGTGTGACGTCATCCAAATGAAATTTATAGCTGTTTTCGTATTGGTAACTACTACAAAACACAGGTTAGAAACATTTTGGAAAAAGGGACTTATTCCTGCACTACCCTACAGATGTATTTATACGCCAACTGAAAAAATCATCGAAAAATAACCTTTCAACACTTTGATAGGTATATTGGTCCAAGTTCACTAAAAACGTAAATATTGCAATTTAACTATAATACGTACAGTATGAAAAATGCCTGTAGAGAACAACATAGCTAGTCAATTAGTGATAAAATTGATTGTAACGGGGAAACGGATAATCTTAAAATAATTGATATAAATAGAAAAAAAACAAGTGTCATAATATGTTACAGTTGATATCAATAGAAAAACAGGCATCGTAACTTCTTACTACCACTCTGTTATCAACAGAAAAATGGGTATCGTTATCGTAACAGGTAATGAAACATGATATAGTTGTATTGTTATCATTAAAAAAACCAGTTGTATACAACCTGTTTCATGCAGTTGATATCCATAGAAACACAATGATTTCAACTTTTTATAGTTGATATCAACAGAAACGAACTCAATCAACTTTATAAAGTTGCTATACCAAATATGAAATCATAGTATATTCTGCGTTAAGAGCGTAGTTTTGGCACTGGAATATGAATATTGGCTTTCCAACCTCCTTATTAGTTTTCAATGTACCAGCATTGAAGATCCAATACTGCATAACAAATTGGTCAGGGTTTATTTTATATACATTTACGCTGTATTTAGCATTTACAATATGAAAAAATGGTTTTAAGCACATTATTTAACGCTCCATATAAATGCATCACCCCTACAATCAACAGACTATCGATTTTGCTGATTCAACACTGCACAAAAAGAAATTCGTTTTAAAACGTTTATGCTAAAGCTAGTTGCCAACGCGATAATCATAATCCATAACGGTATCCCGTGAACTAGCCCGAGTTGCCTCTGGCCTTATCACCAGACTTGGATATTTTGACAGATACTATATATGTAGTTGAAACCAGATATGGTGTCGGGGCCAGAAGAAACTCGGGCTACCCGGGCACAGGAAAGAGTCGTGCGTTTTCTCTTAACTTCTCCAACGTGTGTGTATCTTCTTGCCAATGCATGTTTTTAGCGTGTTATGAAGCATGTGCATAAAATGTGTAGACAAAGGAAAAAATACACCTTATCAGTACGATCAATTATTTGTCTTGTTCTTTAAAAAAACCCAATAATAACGTTTCGTGTAAATCTTTCTTTTGTTCATATTTTGCAACCATTTATTGCCCATCCTGGAATAGTTTACGTCAAGGTAAGTGTTTCTTCTGACGTGATAATTTAAATGCGCGTTCAGTTAAAAGTTTCGTTTAGGCGTTTTTCTTGATACATCATAACTATTACATATAATATTACATCAACATTATATGAAAAAATACGCATTCATAGGGATGGGTATGTGTGAAGGTGTGATTCACTTGCCAAACTTTTAAATTTTATTGCGTAGGGGTAAGTCGTCGGTTAGTAGACAATGTCCTACGCTAAACATAAAAGGCGCGGAGGTGTGAGTTTCTTAACAGGTAACATGTATACCTTTATAGATGTGCAGCACCTTGACAGGCACAGGTAGTATATTTGTGGATTTATCAATGATACACCATCAGTGTGATGGACTAGCCAGACATGGATCCTGTAACGACATTCTCAGGTATGGTTAACATGTCGTTTTAGTTGTCCTAAAATTGTAGGTTGAATTGTCCGAGTTCATGTAACATGTATTGTCGTAGCTGTATTTCAAATGTCGACGTATTCATATCTTGATATGATTCGTTTTAAACATGTATTCAATGTGTAAGATATCTGAGCTGAACAATATGTACATGTAACTTACAAGGACACAATACTGTAAGACGTATACGATACAGGAATGTGTGATGATTGATTACATGGTGTATGGTACACTAGCATAGCACCAACTGTAATCTATATAATGTATTCATATCAAAGTCCTATCTATATCCAGTATGTATTTACTAAATCTAGTCAAATCGTCATAAGAAAGAAGCAAAAGTAACTGGATTTTGATATTTGTTTGTCGATTTAGGACCACATTGAACATATAGATGTACTAAATGAAAACAAATCTTGAATATACTTAGCGTATGACCACGATACCAACTAGAAGGCTATATACATGGATCACAGGCAATACGTAATTTGTCAAATACACTGATCCTATTACATACTATTAGACGGATGAGTTTAGTGCCTAAAGGTTACATAAGGTCAGAGACATGAAAAGATGAACGAAAGTGTTAAGTTTGTTACAAACTAAACTATCGATCGGGGAACTCTATATGCACCTCTCGGTGTAACCTTTAATGTTTCCCCGCAACCATAGAGCTGGTTAAGCATCAATATAAACACTATACATCTTTATCTTGTTGTCGAGATTGGTATACACCTAATTCCTTTTATTTCCTTGACGAATTTGAGTAGAGATATTTCCTGTTTATTTTTTCTATACCTGGTATGTTCCGTTCAGTTCATACACAATCAGTTTCAGTTGTTTCATAGGTTGGAAATAATTATTTGACATCCGTGTCCCGTATAGCTTTAACCCGTACCTGAAGTCCCCTTATAAATTTCCAACCTACACTAGTGTTTACATTCCGTGTTGTTATCGTGTATTTGACTAGCAGGAGCAAAGATCAATATGTTTTCAAATTTAACATCCGTATATGATGGCAATGCACATAATAGTTTGTGACTCACTGATGTGCTCCACTATGCATGCCTGATAACCACATCTAACCGCGGCTATTTGTTTGCATTTTGATGGAGATAACCTATTATGCAATTTTAATTGTTTGACCCAAATCTACATCTGTCTTCTGATAATATATATGAGCACGTGGTTTAAAGTTCCACACGTTTGATGATAGATTTCGATGTTTAATCGATGGTCCAACCGTTTCCAAATTAACGCCTTAAATATTAATGATATGACATAGATAATACTGAGGATCGGCGGCTGACAAGGATGACTATAGAACCATCACAATTAATGTTTATTTTAATCTAGAATAAAGCGCCAGTCCTATCACTGTTAATTATAAGAATACCTGTCTGCACGGTCAGTGTTTCACCATGAAAATGCCCAATGTGAGACCTTGATCATCCCTATTCGTTCCATTTTTTTAATATGATAAGCAAAGTTTGCCTATCCAATAAGGTGAAATACTCGAATATCAAATATGATGTGAATATACCAGCTGATAAAGTGGAGCCAGTGTTTGAGGGTGAAATATGCAATATTTACGGTTAAAACACTGTATTTAATTTTTTTGAAGAAATTAGTTCTGGAATCAAGCCTAACCAATGACTTTTTAAAAGATGATATCCGAGCTCAGGACAAGAATACGTAAATCTGTTACTGTTGTCTTTAAAACAATACATACATTCTTACTACTAACTAAACAGAGAGGTTTAGTTGATATTTGAAAAAGGTAGTCGCCTAGATATCGGTTTCTTTCCTTGATGTAAAGGACAAATGAGCTACCTGTGAACATAGAAATAATTGTTTTTAAACAGGAACGTATTGCGTACAAACGGTAAAGTTGTCGTGAAAATTGCGGTTATTGAATACGATAATTGTAACTTAAAACACGCATTATTGTAAAGGAAACTCCTAATGCCAGTATACGGGTAACAATCGGAAACCTCTCTTGTACAACAGTAAAATACGTGGTAAAATAGCAAACATTGATACCTAAGGTATGCATTACAACACGTAGATATGCATTTGTTAGTAAATGAGATCTTCATCTAACCACATGAACATTTATTATCAACTACTTACAACAGTCAACAAAATTGAATACGTTGTAGATATACCATCGATCCCTTACGTCCATGTTAGCTTGAAAGACTAAGCAGCCACACCTTAGCTTTAGACATTTATCACGGGGAAATATGCATGCTACTTGTGAACTCTAGCCAACATTTTGAAGGCTGAAGTATGTAACTCGTTTATCTATAAAAATGTCAAATACATTTACATAACATTAACTTGTCGAGAGTCGGAGATCGTATCTTACTCTGCATGAACTTGAAATACATCATGGTTGAATATCATTTGTCTGTACATGTATAGAGAAATGTACCCATCCCTGATTTAAAATCAAATTTACGTGTATATTTAAAAATGCGTTCATATGCGTTCGGTTGGCAACAAATGTCACATATTGTAATACAAGCATAAACGTAATCACTGCATACACACTGTCACTTACTAGTAAACGATTGAAACATGTGATGTATGCTAAGTAGTCTTAATAATAAAGTGACCAGTTTACTGTCTATTAATCTCAACCAAAATATATATTCATTTAATCGAGCTTGAATTAGTATGCCAAATGATTTCATTTTCATTTCTAATTTGAATTTTAATGACATTTTCACGCATGGTTCCTTATTTGCAAGCATATCAATTCCAACAGAATTTTAATTTTACTTCTAAATCCATCAATTGAGGGGTTTATTCACATGATCCTTCTGCTTCTACATTTGTTTAGAAATTTTGGATTCCCACCTTATGGCACTGAAGAGTCCTAGGAGGACGAAACAGCTGTATAATGCAGTTTAATTATATTTTTCGGCATATTGTATCTATTACTAAATTTAAAAAGGTGCAGCATATGTGTGTGTTTAAAGAGAGTAAACCCAGTGTCATTTTCGATATTATACAAGAGATTAATGAAATATAATATCAGATATAGATTCTATATTACTTCGTCAAGCTCTAGTCACTCAGTTGCATATGATCTAATCCACATCTAGTAATTTAAACGTTCACTTTACCTTGCGATGAAAAATAATGTTTATTGTCGTTTATTGTAGGAAAATGTAAGTGCTTTTCAACATATAAACTACAATAAAATCACCTCAAAAAGCTTTGAGACGAGATAAAACCGTAAAAGGTTACGGACAACAGTTAGAAATAGGCGTGACAGGTAATTTGCAACAAGTTTTAAATACATACATATATAAATGTACATTATTTGACGAAATGCTAGATGATATCATTATAATGATAAATTACCTCTCACGAATTTAAATGTTTGTCCAGTGTGTTTAATTACTTTGGTGGTTTTATTAAGCATCTACTCGATATATATGCTTACCTATTGGATTTATATCAAAGTAGTCAAAATACAATTTTCATTAAATCAATATTCTCCTTTAAACGGTCATGCACATCATAATGGCTTATATCGTTATTTAGATTGCTTTTTATATGGCTTAGCCCTACGAAGTTGACGGTAATTCACATTAATCTGTCAGTCCTAATACCGGTTTACACACAATGAACATACTAGCCCCATTGGACAGCTGACCTCACCAGGATATTTACATTTGTAGGGAAACACAACTGTCAAAGCCATGTCAGCTTAAGTAAATATATACACACGCTAAATAAGTTTTACCTACATCTTATTGATTCGTAATATATCTGAATTGAGAACATCCAAATCGTCATACTTTTCTTATGATTTCTTATGAAGATTTTATAGGAATTCAATCAGAGTAAAGATTTGAAAAGGTTTTATAAAGATCAACAGCGTATTTACCGGCCAGAAAGAAGGGTTTAATATACACGGTTTCTTTAACCAAACGAAATAATAAATCGTTGTGGGTGTAACTGTGAGTGGCCCGGGGGAAGAATGGTTTGTGTGTGGTGACTACCTGTGGTCGCGGTTCATGCACACCTGTGTAGTATATTACATAGAGATGAAGGATGCAGCTAACGACTAGCTCCAGGTCATCAAGTCAGACTATATACCTGGCTATGTACGTAGTCTGGAAGGACACGAATCTTGACCAACTAAAGGCCATGCACGGACGGAAAAAGTATTACATACTCTGATCGACTGTGTTGTATAGGACATTGGATGATATATACAGGAATTGATGTGTACACAATATATCGTTATAGAATTATGTACATATCACATTATGGAAAACAATTTGATAAAGTGATGAAAATATACTTGTATTAGCTGTGGTATTTTCGTCGTTTCTACATGTTTATATAGGGAAACATCGTGTACAACACAACGCATTGTGGCCTTATTCGTTAAAACGAAACGCTCAAAAGCAATGGCGTAGCCTTTACCTATTATGGAAAATTTCATATCAAAATCATGATGTAAACTTTGCGGGCGTGACTTGAATGATGTGGAATAGTTGATAGGCTTTTAAACGCACCATCACACTATGTGTGGTGTCGAATAGACAGATATAGAGCGTGACGTCTTTGTGAATCTGAATACTTTACAAACTGAAAGATTCGTTACATCACGGGATTACAAAACAGAAGTTTTAAAATGCTGTAATACGAATCTCGGACAAAACAAATGAGGGCCTACGAGAGATTTCATGAGCTACCGAGGCACCCCGTGGTAACTTTTGGTGGATTGACAAAGTTACGCTGTGAATATTGATTGTGACCCAGGGATTATCTTGTGTATGTGTATACATAACAGTGAATATTTCAATTCGAGAAACCGAAGAAATACACCCGAGGGATCTGACAGCAGTAGTACTTCTGAACATGGATGTTTGTATTTATAGTTTACCGATGGACACAGTCTCTCTGCTTTGTGTAGTACACCGTCGTAGAAAATTAAACGGTCCAAGGACAAAACCACAAGCCTCGCATACCACAAGTTTTATTGACACTAGCAGTGGTTCTGGTCATATGAAGATGTGTATTCATAAAAGAAAAAATCTGTTTGTAGTAATAGACGAGTGACAAAAAAGAGAGGCGAGTACGTGTAACACAATATTAGGTTACACACGTATTTATCCGAGTGAAATGAAACAGAGTCGTTATTGTCATAAGTGTAAACGATACCAATACTTACTTCGGTGTTTTACATGATTTCATTGACACCATGGATATAAACATTGTTGAGACAGACACATCCAACGCGACAAGTAACGATTACCTTGAGAATACACCTCATGAGGTGCCATTTCAGTGTGAAAGTGCTGTGGAAGAATCTAGTAGTGTCACCGAAATCGCATCTAACGAACAAGATCATGAACCACAGGAGAAAGCAGAGGCTGATGATAAACATATTGTAATGTTGGCAGAAGAAAACAAAGACTCGAGTGCAAATGGGGTACATACAGCCACTTTAACACAAAGTCATGACTTAACGCAAGAATCAGATGATGACATTTCCACAATCGTATTGGACGGAAAGGATTACCTCAAAGAAGAAACACTGCAACTACCATCCGCACCAGATCTTTCAGAATTTTGTGGAAATACACATTTTAATGAGGCTTTAAATACATGTACCAGTATGGAAAGAAAAAGTGACATTCACGATGCCTGCTGTAGTGATGGATATCTAAAAGCCGAATCGTATGACATGGTCTTCGAAAACGATGATGAGAATGATACTGAAACTGTTGAAGTCATGACAATTTCAGAGTTCATAGGTTGTACGGATATTGGTGAAGATGTCAAATACCTTTTAGACCCTAACGCCAAAGATCATGTGACGGGAAATGAAGCTTATAGGCGAGAATGTGTTGATGTTATTCCCAAGTCAAAGGCCTACAGTGGTAATGACATGCCTGTTTCTGGCGCTACTGGTATTCAGACTATAACGCGCAAAGATTCCGAGACGGACAATGTTGTAGTTATAATCAGACCTCGTTGTGATTCGCCATCAGAACCAAAACGTACACATAACAGTAAGCGTGGTCAATCTAGTTATCAAATACCACCAGATCCAGTTTCTAGAACAGCGGCAACAAGTATTTCTTCAGGAGACGTCAGCAATTCCAGAGCAAATTCTTATCCTGATAATTGTCACAAAAATGCTTTGACTCATTTAAGCCCTATATCATCCGAGTTATGTGAATATGGTTCTCCGAAGTCACTAAGAAAAGCTTCAGAACCAGGTGTTAGACGCAAGAGATGGGTACGACAGAATTCAAATGACACAAGTACAGACGAAGCAAATATAAAGACATATATATCATCTAATTTTAATGAAAACAATCATTCAACACAGCCCAGTGAAGAAATGGATATGGACGAGTTGGACCCCGACTGGGATGCTGAGGACAAACTTATCTGGGAATTGCTGAAGTCGATGAAATCAGTCACAAAACGTTCCGGTGACAATTCACAAATTGGAGCAAGTGACATTGATAAAGACAACGGAGATATGGACAACGCAAAGATTACCAATGACCAAGTTAGGTTAGACACCAGTGACCACGATCACACTAGCTTAACAAACTCCGAACCGTACACTAGTTTAGACAGCTTCGGTGAGAAAGAAAGGGAAAAACTTATTTCGGAAAAATTGCATAAGCGACAGGCAGGGGGAGTGACATGTATAACATTCTTATCGCCGGGTTACCAAAAACCGATCACTAGGTTTACTCCTATACAATGTAAGGAACCATTAAAACTTGACGCTAAGGGATTTTTTCAGAAGGGGTTCGAATCTTCACGAAAGGATCTATCAATACATACTAAGGAAACAGAACAAGCCATTCAAAGAACTTTGAATTCTCCGAAACTTCACTCACCAAGATTCTTTAGTCACCGGTAGCACAAGTTTTGTGAAAAAATGGACTACGGGGTAACTGACATTCAAATAGTAAAATGTTCTATACAAGGTAAGCACAAACTGGCTAATTTTGTAGTGAATATAAAAATGTATCCGGATGTCGGCATGTATTTTCACGCAGCTTAGCAATATACAGACAATAAACAAACACTTTAATAAAAGTTGTTTTGTATTGAGGTTTCGCAACGAGTGGCCATTGTTTTTCATGCTCATCTAAATCGAATTATATCGAATAACAAAAGAAAGTTAGATAGACATGAAATACGACAGTGAAAGGACTAACTTCATTACAAACAACGAACTAGGCCGGGCAGGAATGTTTATGAGATGATAAGTTTGCTTTTTGTTTCTTACATGTAAGTTTCCAGTTAACAAAAATATTTCCTTTCATAATAATAAAAAGTCAGAGAATACCAAAGCGTCAACAAAACCATAATCCGAACTCAAAATCGATTAAACTAGTGGCAAAATAGGAATAAAGGAAATATTTACATTTAATATGATTTAATATGATACATTATGGACGCAGGCTAGGAGCCTATATATCCATATCAATACATAAAACAAAATTTACATTATAACATTCTTTCTGTGTCAAGTGAACAGCATTTAAACTAAATTTTTAAAGTTCCATTATCACGTTTATAGTACTCATCTAGAGCAATTTCAAACTTTATAACATCTGTTGAATCTATTACATCCTGGGGAAGACTGTTCCATGGATTAACTACACGGAATGTGAAGAAATTTTTCAGTATATCAAAGTGACTGCGTTTTTTAAAGAGTTTGTGTGAATGTCATCTTGTTCTACTACTCATGTCATACATGGAGACTCTCGTAAAAGCACAAGAGAATAAGACTAGGTGTTCCGAATGAGTAAACGTCTTCTGCTTCATCGACGACACCCGCCATGTAAATCTTGGTCACATCCAAGTAAGCATCAATCCTCAAAATGAGAACCGAGTAAGCACACTAATAAGCAAATCTCAAAAACGTCCATCTTCATATCACACAATGATATAGACTAATTCTCGATAATACTTTGGTATTTGGTATATATTGCATCGCAGAACAGAAGTTCGTAATGGGGACAGGAGGTCAAACGGCGCCAAATTTCAAACCGACCTGATCCATAAGTCAGGAACTATTGAAACTAGCTGAAAATGTTAATCAACCGACTTAATAACTTTTTGTGCGTAAATTTTACGTATTGCCTGTTAAATCGATGACCAAAGAATTGTTATCGAATCAATACTTGTACATTAAACACTTCAATAGATGACAAGGTGACCTACTTTACTATTTTTAAATTGTATAACCCAAGTATTGTTGAAGCAAGACGACTTTACATTTACAAATTTTCCTAGGACACCAGATCACTATTTTCATAAATTTAAGCATGTTCGTTGTTTTGAACTATTGCCAACATAAACAGAAAACATCCAGGAGTCCTGAAAAAAGTTCCCATTACAACACAATCGCTTCGATGAATGATGAGAGCCAAAATCTAGATCGGGGTTTCACTGAAACTCGTAATAAGAGCCAAATAGCAATCGGAGATATGTCTTATTCCTCTATATAGGCAAAATAATGTCACGAGCTTTTTTCAAACGCATAGCATGCTTTTCAATCCGATTTTAAAAAGAAAAGAAAGAAAACAAACAAACACACATACGTCAACATAATTCAGATTAACCATAGTATTCCTCAAAGTCCATATCGTAATACATTCCGAATCCAGGCCGTTTAAAGTGTTGCACTTAAAATTTACAACCTTCCACGATGCCATTAAATAAGGATTTTATTATTGAATCCCTTTCATTGATTGAACTCGGGAAGTAAACCACTTTACACAGTATGGGTAATAAATCAATGGCCGACCTGGAAGATAGTTCGGTTGTGTCGGAGGCTTGTGCTAGAACCAGGTTGTGTACTGTATTGATCCGTCCGATCTCTGCATAATATATTTTTGAAGCAGACAAGATGGCCGCTTATTCCAGTGGTTATGTTCAGATGCTTTGCAACATTTTCTTTATAACGTGATGTTGTCGGTGGGCTAACCCTTCTTCGCATGGATATTGTGTATTAATTGTTGAACCTTATTTCGAGAAAGATGTAGTGATATGTTAGCTGCCCAGGTGTAGACATACCTTGATACCTGGTAACTGACATCGGCCTCCAGGGTCAGGAGAGGCCAGACATTCATAAGCTATAACCAATTGAAGAAAAGTGCGATAATGGAGCGTTATTACATTTGTATCAGACCTTTCACGTAGGGCAGGGATCACTGAAAGTTATCATGGTGTTTGCAAGGAAAATCAACCCCGAGGATGCCATCAACATTTATCGTGTTCACATTCCGCACATACAACCTGCACAGCTTCACTTATCACAAGGTACAACTATTTATCTTTACTCGCTTCGTTTTTCAGACAGTATGAAGAAGAAGTTGGTATCATTGTCGTCCATCACATCTTTATAGCGTATATTATAGCTTTGGAGTTGCTTCGTCATACCAATTGTTACTAAAATGTAGGCATTATTATTAGGACTTTTCATAAACTATTGTTTTCTCTTTGATACACAATTAAAAAAAATATCACAATTACTTTGTAACATTAATCGACATGATACAAATTTATGAGTTACTCTTGATCAGTGAAATACATTAGTATACAGGAGCTAGTTTAGAGTCGAAATCATCTAAAAATAGCCATATGATGTCATTGGACTGGATATAAGTAAAGTTAGGATGACTGTTTATGTTACTGGTTATGAATCGATTAAAACATGCATTGCCCTCCCGTTCAGTGTTTCCCTACGTAACAACAATGATATGGGATATTTTGTACATCAGCCAACATAATTATGACGTCAGTAATAAATTTGGGAATGAAAGTGTGCTACTGACGTCAATCTGACACCAAGTGTTTTTGCCTATCTACAATACAAATGGACACAATGAATAAACAACTTTACCAGATTATAACATTTAAGTACACATATGATGGCCGATGTTTAATAAAGTTGGTTGAAATAGATGTTAACCTTTAAAGTCAAATATCCATATACACTTACATATATATATACATTTTCTTCATGATAATCCTTTTAAATTAATTTTATGTTGCAAGTAAGTTTATTCCCTGACATAAACATTGTGATATTTGCGTATCATATCAACGTCAAAGAAAGGATTTCTCATAAACATAACAATAACATAAGAATGTGTGATCTTTTGCGGCACAGAGAAATTCAAACTTGTAATACATATAATGTAAACTTCAGTTCTTTAATCAAACAAAAAAAAAAAAAAAAACACAATGAACAATTTTTCAGCAAAAATGAAAAGATCAAACCACAAAAAGAATATCTCGATAAGGACGTCCCAAGAAATATATAAAAAAGACTAGCCTGCATTCAAGTGACAGTGAAGCATGACCGAGAGCGACGATACAATGTGAAACAAAATAATACAGTTTTGTGATTTTAGAAAAGAGAATTACACCTTTTCTGCATATCATTTTTAATCTGATCGTGTGAAAAAATCACGTGTATATTACAAACGAGTAAAATTTAACCATGTTTGCTGACCAATTCTATTTAACTTTTTCAGATTTTTTCCTTACAAAATTTCGATACTGTAGTTGCTTTAATTTATATCAGTATTTTAATTATATACTTTCAGATGTCACAACACAAAGTCAATTCGCAATGTCTTCCACTCAGCTCATTTTGCCCAAACTGAGCCTCATAAGTAAATCAGCCTCATTCTGTGACTCCGCCAACAACAAACATGGATATAGGAGCAGTACATCGGATGAAGCAGAAACACCGGAGTCCGATGATGATTTGGTAAGTCATATTTGTCATGACATGGCAATCCAAATTAATAAGATTACCCAAGTTGAAAACATATTGGAATTTGTTTTATTGTTCAAACGTTTACATAATTAAAAAACCATTGCAATTGTTACCTCTTTTGAATTTATGTTTTGATGAAAGCATTTCCGCATTTAAGTATGTATTTTCCTCATTAGTAAAGCAATTATATAAATCCTGTAATTTATTTGTAGATGCTCGACGAAAAGATGGATTCAGGGAGTTCTTTAAGCCTGTCAGACTCCCTGAATAATGCCCTCGAAATGCTGAACAGTTCTAGGCTTGAAGACGCCGAGAAACACCTTCTTAAACTGTATCAACAGATGCAAGAGAAACCAGAAGACAATACAAAAATCTTGGTACAAGTCTTGAATGGACTTGCAGATGTTTGTATTCGGCGAAGTAGAATGTGCAGGTCCAACCCAATGGAATGGCAATGGCTGTGCATGCATGCCATATCCTTGCTTCAGTACAACTGTGAAGTATGCGATTCCGAACTCGAGGAAAACCTTGACAATCAGGACACGGAATGGTACACTGAACAAAAACAAGCAGCGGAAATAAAATGCCGGCCATTAGAAGACAGCTTCAATAGAGCACTCTACAACTGCCTCAAGCACGAGGGTAGAAAATTCATGGACCCCTTCCGGTCGTTTTCGTTCCCCAATACACCAAGTACGCCATCTCTTGGGATGTTTCCACTCTCATCAGGAAATAGTTTTAATCTATATCCTAGCATGCACGATAGACTGACCGGAAAAACCGATAATCAAGCAAGCGTGGATGATATCAATGTTGGTCTGGATTGGCTTACAAAGTTTTTGGAATACTGTCATGACAGAATTCAATCCAAAAACTTAGGTGATATTTTCAACAGATTATTCAAACGCAAAACTTCTTCGTCACTGAAAGAAAATAATGATGACACTGCAAGCATTATGTCTGAAAGTTCTTGCAGTTCTTTGGATTGGGACCATGGTGATTTACAGGGAATCGATGAAATTGATCCAAATTCTAAAGACTCACCAGTGCCAGTGGTAGATAATGCATTTGGATTTGAACTAGCATCGAGTGACGTTGACGAAGACGGTTGGGATTTTTTCCTCAATGACAGGAAACACTGCAAGTTTCAGAGCGTGGTTCAAGTGTCTGGAAATGGTAAAGGGAGAAAAGAGAGTATTCAGAATCAGAATCTTCTTGACGTGCGTGCTTCAGATAATAAGTACAAGGACAAGGAAATCATATCTCCTCTCCATGAACATAGCATAAAACTAACCTTAGCCAAATCCTACACAAGGTTGGCAGACAAGCTTATGTCAGAGGAGGAGTACAGGAAAGTCGAAGTTTTGTTGGAGCAGGTTATTGGAATATTAGACGAGATCATGGATGGAACAGCCGGTATGTTGCGTTTCAGTGCAAAAGTTATGAAAAACTTAGGAACTGTTAAATCAAAACAAGGAAAATCTTCAGCTGGTTTAGCCCTCCTAAATCAGGCGCTAGAAACCTACCGCGATCTCCAAGATGAAGAATCAAATTTCGAAATAGCAACCGCACTTCTTGAACTTGGAAACGGGTACGTGGTGGGCAAAAACAATGATGACGGTGTTTTTGATGATGCGATATCTGCCATTCGGGAGTTTTTCGAGAAAGATTTTTCCGATAATGAAAGCTCAAATTCTAGTCCAAACAAGTCCGAGCCTTCTTCTCCACAAAAGACAGCCGAAGAGGAAAAGAACATTGAAGAAGCTGCCCATTGCTACAAGGAAGCTCTTTCCCTACTACATGGTCGGGATAGTGAAGAAAAGGATAGGATTGTCGTGGCTAAAGCAACCATGAGATTGGGAGACTGCTATTTTATGCAGAAAGACTATGACAGGTCACTCGAATGTTTTGAAAAGTCGCTCTGCTTGTTTCGAGATACCACGACACACGGCAGAGAATTTATTTTGGAAAATGCACATGTGATGTGTATGCTCGGTGTATCCAGCTTCATGCTGCACATCTATCCCAGAGCGGCTACAGTGTTTGAACTAGCTCTCCATTTAGTGAAGTACGCTTCTGGTCTGAACAGCTCTTATATGCATGGACTTATCATATCCTTTATGGGCATTACATTTTACAAGATGAAAAATTATCATCGTTGTGTCTCCATGTGCTATCAAGCATTCGAACTTTTCTGCAATATGCATGGCAGCAAACTGCCTCATCTACCAAGGCAGAAGTTTTGGATGGTTTGCCAAGTACTGTACGTCATGGGGAACTCCTACAACATCATCTCTCTTCACCAGAAAGCCATCAAATACCTTACAGTTGCACGGACTGTGATGATGGCTTCAAAAATGAGGGACCGTAGGCAATTCATGAGAGTTCTTCAAATTCTTGGCGATTGTCATTTTGCACAGTATGACTACAAGACAGCACTAAGCTACTACAACGAGGCTTTAGAATACGGAGAATGTGAGAGTCAGATTTCATTCGATGAAGTGTTCGATCCAAACGCGATGTCGGACGATATGACTATGCATAACCAGCTGATCAGTAAATCTGCCGAGGCACACATCAGCATGCAGCAATACCAAAACGCTGTTCACTACTTGGAGCAAGCCCATGATATGCAGGAAGTTATGGGAGAGGACATTAAAGGGGATCTGATCAGCACGCTATACCAGCTTGGTCACATTCATTCTATGGCTGGAGATGTGGACAAAGCCATAGAATCGTTTGCGGAAAGCTTAGAGGTGTATAGAGAAATACACAAGGGTGAGTTAGGGCCAGATATGTCAGTGACCCTAGGAAACCTCGCTACTATGTGTTATGTGAAAGCGTGTGTATGCGAGGACAACGATGGTGAGCTGGAAATGATACTTGCTGCAGAACAACATTTTCAAGATGCACTAAAACTAGATCAGAACCCAAGCGTATGTGTGAAGTATGGAAACTTCTTGTACAGCCAAGGGAATTATGACGATGCTGTTATGTACTTGGAAGACGCTCTCAAGATCGAGGACATTGATATCGCATCTGACCTTGTATATGGTGGCCTTGACAAGGTCACACTACCAGACTGTCTGCAGGATGAGGTTGACACACAGGAAGAAGTTGTCTTACCTCCCTCCGCTCTTGCAAGGTACATTCTGATTCTCTCGCACAAAAATCTCAACCAAATGGATCTGGCAGAAAAGCATCTCTTCCTCCTCTTATATGAAGCTTTGGAAACTGACATTCCTATATTGTACTCAGTTCTGGGATATTCCATGATGGAAATGGGCCTATTCGAGGAAGCTATTTGGAGTTTCGGTATGGCAATATCTCTTGAGAATGAATACTCCCTCGCCATAGACAACTACTGTACGTGTTTATTGATCTGGACAATGCGCACACTACAGCGGGCCATTGAGAACATTTGTCTGTACCACGGATTGACTTGCTATGTGTATCTATATTGGTGATGCGGCCTCAGTATTGATCTGCACAGATATACGAAGCCTTATTACCATAACTTATGCTTATCCTAACACAGATTCTAACTATTGACTTTCTCAGATAAAACATTATCAACTTAATATATTTTGCCAAAGTACCAAAATGTTTCAGTTCCCTACCGTGAAAGCAATAACCGTTCTGATACCACAACTTAAAAGTAATACTCAAAACAGCTAAAAATGATATAGCAATTCCATTACACAAAATTCTGATTAAATACCATCAAACCTGTTCAAAACTTTCTTAAAACGTTTGAATTTTAAATTCATTTCATTATTGTGATAGAGTTGGTCTTGTTAAGATATTATTATAGATTCATTGTTTTAAGTTTGCAGCAATATTTAATGTATACAATACAAATAAATAAACGCTAAAATTAATCACGCAGACGAGCTACTCACAGCTCTAATATCACACTTTAGGCGGTAACATAACACAGTCCAAATTAACATCAGGAGAAATTTGAAAGTCCTCTCTCAAAAATATAAATTCTCAACTTCACCCAGTCAATATTATGAAACTATTAGCACTTAAGGCAGAACTATACACATAGTGTAACGTAATATCTATTTTCATCGTTAAGTGTAGCTTAGGTAAAGAGCAGCAACTAGTTGAGAGCATGTGTATGGTAAAATCTTTACATATTGAAAATATAAATAATGAAAGATGATGCAACACACACATATGTGCTGCACCTTTTAAATTTAGTAATAGATACAGTATGCCGAAAAAATGAATTAAACTGCATCATACAACTGTTAAATGATCAATTATCAAAACTAACCATATATCTAATTTGAATTGCTTTTCTGGTAGATTATTTCAATGATGTTCTATCAAAGGGTGATTCTTTTCTTCTATATCACTTTGAGTAAATCATTACAGTCATATGCACCAAAGGGGTATCTTCACGAGATTTGTAGTGATACTGTGAGTAGTGTTTTGCGTTGAACTAGATTCTATCTCAATATTCATAAATGACATTGACAAACAAATTCTACATGTACATAATTCTATAAAATTAAACGGTGTTTAGTCGTACTATCTCACTTTTTGCAGATACTATTAACATGGAAAGTTAATCAAGTTGAATCATTAGCCGATGTTGAATTTGATGTTGACAACTTAGACAAATAATTGTGAATTATCTGGTACTATTGCATTCTATTAATAAACTTGCTTGCATTTCTGCTTCTAAATAATATGATGCATAGTTTAAATTATGTCAATACTTTCTATTCTTCACTTGTGATTGCTGGATTATTCAGTACAAATAAAAAATTTCTGAAATAACTGAGATAACATAATAACTGTCCCAACATCAGTAATGACAGAATTCTTATTAAATCGTGCCAATTTTATTATTGTATAAACTCTTGATGAGTGTCTGATTAAAAGTATTCTATTTTGCATAGAAGTAGGTCCAAGTGTATGTCCAAACACTTGGTTCCATTGTGAATTGAATAAGGACATTTTTTATCAAGATCATTAAAAAGTTACTTGTATTTTCCATGTTAAATGCATTAAACTATCGTTAATATCCACCGCAGCAACATGTTGTATTGTAACTGCAAAGTTTGTGACCATGACAACATCAAACATATCACACGATTTAAAAGAATTGACTTTCACCATTTTACTCATCATTCCCTGACTATTCCAACTGGACTGGAAGAGTTGAAATGTGTGTTTATGGATGAATGAGTTAAAATAAGGATGATTTCAACAGTATGTCGCTGTATATTGTAAGTCGCCATTCTAAATGTGATACTCAACATGATCATTATTGCGTACTGTGTTCATTTATAGATTTATAAGCACTAACAATATGTGTGTATAATTCATAGTTTTGTATATAACTTGCTCTACACTTATGAAATGCCAGTATTATTTTGTTGATATTTTCCTAAATTGATATTTTTTACATAATCGCATGATTACAGTGTATGAAGTGAATACACTCAGGTAATATATTTTACCTATGAATTCCAATGTATGGTATAATTTATTGTGATATCATGAAATTATTTGTAATGAAATCATAAAAACTTCTACATTATCACGATAGGAGAACATTTTCCTATTTTGACAAAATTCTTAATTGAATGATAAAATAGATCCCATACTTGTTATCATTTTTTCGCATCTGAAGTGGATCCAATAATTGTTATTAAACCAGGCCAACATCCATTACTTTTGTTGATACTACATGTAGATTATTAGATAATTTCCGTCATTTCAAAATCAAATTTAGAAAAATACTTCAGTTGATATATTCAGTTTAGTTTTTCAGTCAGATGTAAGTTTGCCCATACTCGAAATATGAAAGCTCTTGAAATTAAACCACCTTATGGCAGACAATTGGTATACCGACACAACATGTATTTGTCCAGCTACATTTCGTCGCTATCAAATTTTGGCTACAGTATCACCTGTCCAAGTAAAGAAGGTAGATCACATTCTGTAAGTTCGATTATTCTGTCACTTTTACTCAGGTTATATTTGTTTCATTGTTGCACATGACTAAAACAGTTCAACTATATATATGATATTGTAGATTTTTATCTCAACACTGCAATGGTTAAATTCTATCTCGGCATGTATATATTTTTTAAAGTTATAATCTATTAGCAAGTTTGTTTTCATGTATGGTTAATGATGGGCATCTCAAACAAAAACAAATATGGATATTAGAAGTTTTTACAGTATTGGAAATAACATATGTCTTCGTAAAAAATTAAGATTCATAGGACTGTGATCTGCTTTTTATCATGGTTTTCCACATCATATGAACCTGCCTCATCGTCTTGTAGTTACCACAACAAGGATACATGTATTCTGAAAATGATTTTTTTTATAATGGTAGGTTTCTGGTAAGTCGATGACCCTAAATGACTGTGAGATTGTGCTTAGCACGAATTTCATCTGGCCCTGAAACCAAACTTCGTCATTTTGACAGATAGATGTCTGGTGTTGGAACCCTAACCCACACCAGATATGGTGTCTGGGTCATAGAAAACTTGAGCTAAATTGTGTTAAGAATGCAGCTGTACATTTTTTGCTATCTGTGATTTGATTATCCATGTGATATTGATGTAAAATATATTAAAGTGAGGCCTATTAGCAATATACGTAACTTTCGGCAAAACTTGAAGCGAAAATCAAGCCTAATAACTTATTATATTTATAGATTTAGTTAAGATTAACTGATATCAGCAATATTCCAGATGAATTCTTTCGCGGTTACCGGTACAGCAACAGTTGAAACACGCTATTTGTAAACACGCGTCCATTTCTAACCGTCTTCTACCTTCGTTTTGTTGTTGAAGTGGGCCCCACCTGAATAATTTTCAATCCTTTGGATTTTTTTTGTCAAGAGTTTCTTGTTAGTTACCGCTCAGGTTTACTTCGTTTTAGGCTTATTTATGCATTGTTATCAACTGTAAATTTTTTCAAAATTTTTCAGAATCACGAAAATTTCCCTGAAGTTACGTATATTGACCTTTAATATTGCATGTATTATTCCTTTAGTAAGATAACTGACATGTAGCATTTCCTCATGTACAATGTGTTGGTCCCTTCAATTGAATATTTCCTTTGCCTTTATACACTCTTTTGATAAATCTACTTACAATGTTGTTGTAATCCATCGCATCAAGAACCATTTCTAGCAAATATTTTTCAGTTTTTTTCAACTTGAAATTGGTCTGACAGGTTTCTCTGTCAAACTGTTTCGAGTATTTCGAAGCCAATCAAGACCTGATTCGTTGTTGTTCCACCGTTTGGTAAAAACGTTTTTAAAAAAAGTATTTTGATCTGAATAAAAAGAACGATAAATATTATTGTTCTTGATGCTTTGAATATATGTAAATATAAAAATTGAAATGCACTTTTTAACATATGATTATAATGGTACGAAATAGCTCCATTCAAACATATATATAAGATGTTCTACCATGCATCAAGAAATATGTTTGAGCAGATCTGTGCTGCTACTTGCATATCTTCATAAATGTTAAAAAGACGCATTTCAAATCGTAGAAATTGTCATCGCATAATTACTGTTTTTATCTTAACACATTTGTTATCAAATCATTTAAAATATTTTAGAGAAGTTCACTTTAATGCCAAAATTATTAATTAATTTGACACATTAATTTCTCTCAATTCCACGCTTTTGAATTTTAAAGGAAAAAAATATATAAGAACACGGAAGGTTAATTTAAAAAACAAACAAAAGTTTAGAAAAATAGCATAAGAGTGACAAAAATTTATATAAATACCAATTGTATTTAAAAAATAATTAATGATCAAATTCAAAATTTTTCATTTAAATGTATGCATATAGATACAAAACAATTCAAATACATGTAGCATGGAAAAGTGATAGAAATGTAAATAACTCAATGTAAAACAAAATAAGCATGCAATGTGTGCGATTCAAGAGTACTAAATGCCAATGTACAGTATGATAAATGCTGATGAAACAACAGTCTACAGATGAAACAATTGTATGTAAGAGGAGTCACTGTAATAAAGAATAAAGCTAAATATAAGTGTTGTATTGTTTTTACAGATTATCATCTATACTACAAGATGTATATGATTATTATCATCCGACTTCCTCATCACAAACAGACTGACTTGAAAACACTCTTTCTAAATGTAGTAATTGATCTCTTTATAACTCGTGTTTTAAATAAAAAACATCCTTGATATCTGTAGAGAACTTAGGTGAGCGTATTCTCTGGACAAGGTTTGAATTTAACACTGGTGTACACGACAAATGCAAGTTGATTTCTGAAATTTGGAGTAGAAAATGTTTGTACCTACATTTTTTGGCGAGTGGGTATAACGCCTGTTGAAAGGTGTACATGTATATATCATTCCAATCTGTACACATGTCAGAAAATGTCATCGAAAGTACATGACATAAAACAAATCATTAAACAAAACCACAAGCACAAATAATGCAATGTCTTGATGACACATGATAACTGCAAGTTAGACTGATTTAGAATGCATCATAGTGCTTTCATTATCCACTCAGAAATTGCGAGCAATTTCTAATTTGGCAAGTTAGAATTTAACGCACTTGCCACTAAATGCGAGATACTAAAAAGTTAGATTCTCCCCCCTACTGGATATCATGGATGACTGAAAATATCTTGAAATGCAAATACAATGTAGAGGTTAATACAGATTAGATACAATAAAATGAAACAAAACTGTATGGCCTATACTATTTACAAACAGTGTTACCTATTTCTGAATCTGGCTAGTATTCTCCATCTATGACCTTTAATATGGATACTGTTGTTAATTCAGATTCTGATTAACAGGCTAAAACAAAGGCATTGTTATTCAATTATTGGTTTTTTTTTTTCATTTTAAATAGAGTCTTAGTCATTCTAAAGTTTCTTTTGGAAACTTTGCTCAAGGATAATATTTGATAATTTCTTAATTGATCTTCATATGAACATAATTGTGGATGTTTGGATCAAGAAAGACACATACATGTTTGTCATATTTATTTTAAGAATACATGTAATTCATAAAAACAACATGTTGAAATAATAATATGACAATTTGATATAAATTCGTCTTTTCATTTTTAAGTTTTATGAAATGGAAAAATCTGTGATCCCTAAAAATAACACTTTCAAGATTTAATAGAAGCTGCTGCAAACACTGCTGTTATCCTCATATGATAATTCAAATTACTGTATGTACTTTGACAATATTCATGTTTTTTTTATTAAAGTTAATTAGACTCCACAGAGTGAAACTTTTCAATTAGAAAAAGACCTGTTTCTTATTTGCACAAAACATTCATAATAAAAAACTATCCATCTAAACTGTCTTAATAGTGAAAAGATCAAATTAAAAATGCTTAAAAAATATTCATAATTTGTCAGAAGCCTATGTATGAAAAGCAAAAAATATTTACAAGTTAAAAGCATTTGAACATGATGCAGAGTGAAAAAAAATTGTTCTAAGCATTAATGAGTATCTAGATGATCCATGCTGGTTAAATAAATTAAACATTAATAAATAGTGATCACAGAAACGTGCGAGTGTTTCGTCATTGAATTGGACAACAATCTATTTCTGTGGTTTTATTGTCCTAGTTCTCTCCGACATTTCGGATTTAATAATTGAATAAGCAGATTTGGAACTCAAATTGTTGTTGAAGTTACACTGCATTATTTTCAGTGCTATTTTGTGTGTTTATATGGCAAAACCACATCTCTTTGCAGAGTACAAGCCGAGCTGTATGGCACACTATCAATATGATAGACTGAAAAATGCACATACAGCACTATTGTAATTAACATTTCTCCTCTATTTGTATTGTCCAAGGATCCTGGTGTTCCTTTCCATAACACAAAATAACTACACTTCCATGGATCCTAGGAGTTCAACTAGATCTTCATTATGTCACGTTTTTGACTTGTTTTTGCTTCTGACTTCACAACCATCTCTTCCAGGAACAAAATCCACAATCTTTCCCGAAATTTTGGCTAAAACTTGAATGTCTATGTAATCTGAAACAATAATGAAACATTCTTAATTAGTTATTTAAGAAATAAGGAATGACCACAATAGTATGGGGAGGGGTATATGGCTTATATAAAAAGCAAAGGGAAAATATTTCTTTTTTAAATGTTATTATTGCATAACTCCCAAACATTTGTGGTCATTCCTGACAATGTTATTTCTTCTGGATAATGGTGATATCAATCTTGCAGAAAAAGTAGTTCCAGTTCATACAAATGTATGACATCATCACTTCCTGTAGTTTTTTTCAGGTTATACAATATAACCCGAGAAAGTCTAGCAATGGGAGTATAGGCATATTATTTTGTAAAGAGTTACTATTGGTAATCAAAATTGCATTCTGTAGAAATTTTTAATGTCTTTTAAATGTTAATGCTGTTGAAAAAATTTGATGAGGATAGACTAGAACAGTAATTCTGGAGACAACTAGAAATGTGTTATTAAAACATGGATGCCCTGCTTCCCGCTATGTCAGTAACTAAGGTTGTCAGAGGTCAAGGTCAACGGTCAAGGTCATAAAAAACCCCTGCAACCAACACTACTTGTTGAGATGTATAAGCTTAGAAGTTTCTGAACCATAGGCCTGATACTTAGGCCAAAACTGACCTAAACCCAGAGATTAAATTGAGACGAACTGGTGAACAAGGGTAACAATACCCCACACCACTTCGTGGCGGGGCATAAAAAACCATTCTGAAGAAGAACACAACAAAAATATATCAAATCAACACTTAAAAACCCCATACCAAAACAATAAGTCCTATAATCTAAAAATTCATGCTTCATTCAAACAACTTGCATTATAATTCTGTTCAAATCAGAGTAATTATGAAAACAGTCATGCAAAAGCAGAATTGTCTACATTGCTTATGGTGATATGACAATTGTTTATTTATTGTCAAACTGTTAAATATCCCTTGATTAACTTAATCATTCTGTTATTATGAGACATTATTCTAATGAATGACATATAGTCTTGCACTAAGCTAGCTTGAAGTACATACATGTATGTGTGAATGTTTTATCACCCATCATAAACCGGGAAGTTAAATGTTTTCCGTCTTTCTCTTAACTTGTCTAATAACTAGGAATCACTAAATTTAAACTTAGTATGCTCATACATATTTGAAAGAGAGAGTGTCAAGCAAATATCAGTCACTGCAAGCTACATTTTGACAGGAGTGTCAATGTATCAAAGCAGCTTACGATCATAACCGTTTTTAATTTCCCCTCTATGATTGTTAATATATATTAATATATGTTTGATTGTAATAAATATTAATTTTAATTGATTTTTTCTTTATTAATATATATGTTTACAAACCTTCGCCTTCAAACTGTATTTTGTTTTCTTTTTCTCTACTTCCTTCTGCTTCTTGGCCTGCATTACCCTATAATATAGAAATATACTTTCATTTAACTATCTATATTAAACTTCTGAGGCTCCTCGGACGAACCTCAAAAAAAAAAGGACTCTTGATCACATTTTCTTTTTCTCCATCTGAATAAAGTCTGAATTTAAAGTTACTTGATAAATCTTTTTCCAAATTTGTTGTAAAATATAGTTAAAAACTTGTATATACATTTTGACCCCACTCTGAAATTGTTTTAACAAATCATAGTTTATATAAAGTCACAATGAGCTGAATACAATTATTCATTCCAAATTGTTCATATGTGATTGCAAGATGTGCATTTCTTCTATCATATGCAACATTTGCAATACTAAATAACTTAATGGTCCTCAATTCTTGAGTTCTTTGATTTTTTTAAAGTGCATAAAGACAGAAAGTTTACAAATTAACTTACTTGTAGTTGATAGATAAAATATGATCAGTTTCAGGACATTTTTCTTCATCAACAACATTCGGATACAACATCTAAACCAAACTAATGTTTCTCTTAGAAATATATTATTCTGGTTCGACTTTGGAAACAATTGCAATGAACTTAGATAACACAATGAAAGATGACATTGCAAACCATTGTCACTCGACACCATAATTATATTACAATCAACAGATTGACCAATGAAAGCATGCACATCCTGGCAGATTAAACTAAAGAATTGGGAGTGAGCTCGAGGAAACCTACCAAGGAGGCAGGAGAAATTTACTTAACCTCAACAGAAATGTGGACTGTATTATGCTTTACCTTCATTCCAACCAATAATTATGCCATATTTTTTTATTCAGTTAATTAAAAGAGAAAAGAAAATTGAAACAGCATTATAAAATTTTTTGGTCACTATAAGGTCATTTGAGTTTTCCAACAGGTTCCCAAAGTTTTAAAAAAGTTTTAAATTGAAGAGAAAATTTCTGCAATATGATCCTGCAATAACTGGTATTAGAACAATTGCTTATCATTAGCTAATATATATGTAGTATACCTCTTCAGATCCAGATGATGATGTGTCATCCTCATCACTCTCCTGTGCATCCTCCCATTTAAACCTTTTCTGTTTTTTGATCACTTTAATGCAAAAAAAGATATATCTAGATAAACACTTTCAACAGTATACTTGTGTACATAATATAGCAGTTATCACTATATAAATTTTAAAGTGTTTTTCTTTTATAAGACCATTTTGGGACAGTAATTATATATAAACACCTCATTAGATACTAGACCGCTAATCATGAATATATTCCCATCCAGTTCAAATAAAAGAAAAATTGTTAACTCTGACAAAATTATATTTAATTTCAATTTACTAAGATTGTAGATATTTAAAAAAAAAATTTAGTCACATTAAATTATATTTTTTACAAGCTAGACAGTATGGAAGAAACATACACTGCTGTACATCTTTAGGTGGTAGGAAGTAATCCCCAAGTGGTATTTTAGGACCATTCTTCTGCTTAACACAGTCAGTCACATACATGGCATGGAACACAGCAAGATGCTCGTCAAGGTAGGCCTCACTGCTGAATATCCTATCAAAATGGTTAAGCACAATTTATTTTCAAATTAAGACTGATTGCTACTCATATATTGGGGTATTGGACTCATTATTGTGCACAATTATAACAAGCACCTGTTTAATTAATTGTAACAATATTGATTGAAATATGTACAAATACATGAAGGTATAAATACTAAAAGGCTTTAAAAATGACAGTGCAAAATAAAACTTAAAATATTTTCAATTGTAATCTATTTCTTTTATCTTGGTTTGGGTATTTTCAGAGATTGGGATGATCTCAAAGCCAGAAAACAAAATCAAAAACTTTTTACAGTCTCAAGTCTGGCAATGGAACAATAAAAGGGAGACAATCTATCTTTTCTGTCTAACCACGTGAGCTATAGCAATTTCTACATACTGTTTTGTATCAGCTGCCTCCTCATCTTCGCTAAAAATGAACTGAGCATGATGAAACTCTTCTATTAATCCTCCATGTTTAACTGAAAAAAGAAAATGCATAATACAAGAAAATAGCATTTTACAGAGAAAAAAACAAAGGTTATGCTAACTGAAAATAGAAATAAAAAATATATTTACTTCATTGATTATAATAATTTTACAAGTTATCAAATTTATAATAATTATTCTTGATGGCCAGGAGGTGAGCGTGTGAGGGGTCTTATTGTGGGAGGAAACCGGAATACTCTTAATCTACGTGGTCATCAGGCAGCTGACCCGATACCATTTCACGTCCAATCGGGAAATCAAAAACTGTCCACCTAGGTGAAAGGCAAGTGTGCTATCCACTGCACCACTCATCCACATGTAGCAAAATAATTTATCCTAGTTTAAGGTTACATGATATATAAAACACCAAAACATCAGGCAGTGCTTGGTTTAGGGTTAATGTTATGTCCCATAAGCAAATGAAACATTGACTTAAAGTAAAACATGTCTGCTGAATTAAAACATGCTGTATTTTTTCGGACATCTTATTCCAGAAATGAGATACTTGCATCTGGAAAATGCATTTATTTCTCTTTCTACTAGAAAGAATTTTATATTGAAATAAATCTTGGAAATGAGAAGTTTTTCTTCTAATAAAGTTGCAAAATGAGCAGATGGAACTGAAGTGATAATAAAAACACATAAAACATGGCAAAGTTTTTATAAATGTTATGTAGATGAGTACAATAAATGAATTATCTAATGAGAATTATTTTTCAGCTAATTTGGTAATAGATTAATACTAAATTCATAAATTATTGCTGTAAAAACATTTTCATATCCAAACTGTGATTTCATTTGTTTTGCCTCCTTTTCATCCAATTACAGACTGCTTCCCCTGCACCAAAAATGATTAACATGATGATGGAATGGTGATGAATTTTCCAAAACAAATATCCATGCATGTCCGTCACATCCTTAATGCATCTTCAGGCATATTATAATTAATATGTACTGTATCATTAAATTTTGACCTTAGTTTTGTCTTTGAAATTCTCTGCATGATATAAATGCTGGCTATATTTCATCAGAATTTATGCAAGTCAGATTTTAAAAATTGTGCAGAGTACACATTTTTGTCAAAGGCCAAAGGCCAGTAATTTGTCAAAGATATTAAAAACATAATTATGTCTAGCATATTTTCCAAAGACAATTCATTTCATTATGTGACCAATTGTCTCAGCTTGATTTAAATTAGCCTACAAAGGACAAATATATCAGACCGTGAACTCTAAATAGAACAACTGCACTGGGTTTAATACTAATTAAGCTTTAAACAAATAATTACTGATCAATCATTTTGACAAATAATTACTGATCAATCAGTTTTGACAATCACAACTGTATTTACTCACTCCAAAGTTTCACCTTCCTCTTCAAAACACTAGAAGAGAACCAGGCTGTCTGCCCCTGGAACAATGTTTCAGCATCACCCATGCATAACAATCTTGGTCAGTTCAATTTCCTGAGGAAATAAAAGTATATATATCATATACAAAATGTATAATAATGTGTCATATTTGAATGAACAATGTAAATTAATATTCATCAACAAAACTAATGCAAAGAAATTTTAGTATTTTTTTCAGTAAATCAGATATCAATTTCTAATATAAAACAAATAAAAGAAAAATATTTTCTTTGTGCAGTATGTAGACAACACATAAAAATAATAATCATATAACAGAAAATTCCTTATTATTTAAAAATTGTCTCCATAAATACATTTTTAATTGATATTTATTTAAATGGGGACCCAAACTATTTTGTTCTTCTATATTTTCACTTTAACATTATGTAGCGTTACTGGATTGGAAGGTATATATTGAGAACTACAAGAAGGACCCTGCCTTATTCCACAGCCATTTTTTTTGCGACAGTCTATTGCAAGGATCAAGCTATCTAGCCTTCGAGCCTGACCCGGGCCAGGATTTTGAATCTCCAAGGATCTTGTAGGCAGACATATATCCCTTAATTCATGTAAGCCAAATAGATTCTTATTGTTGATGGAAAACTCATGAAAAACCTGTAGATCAATCTGAACCATGAAGACTGCCAGACTCTATTGACTACCGATGACCAGATGGCTCAAATGATATGTGTCCATCAAGAGTTTGGTTCGAATCTGAGTCTAACCGTGCATTTTCTCCTGTTGGTGTTGCCTGTGATTAACAACCTTCAAACATTTATATAATTAATAAATTGTACACTTTGCATGGGTTCCCAGAACACTGGTTGTATAATTTGTTGCTATTCGATTGTCAGCGACATGGAGCGTCCATCAAGAGTTCAAAAGGTCCTGGGTTCAAACCTTTTTCTGGCCATGCCTTTTTACAGCTGAAAGTTTCTTTCTGGGCTGAGACTTATTTTAAGAACAGAGAGGCTCATGATCATGTAGCATATGAGTCATTATCAGAAAAGTACCAAATCACTGTCCGTAACTTTGTCGTTTATTTCTGTGAATTCTACATGGAATAAAGTAAATGTTTTGCTAATACTCTAACAATAAGAGATCTAGTAGTCATGTTTTAAAAGACATAGACATGAAATAGTGCAAAAATTTTTTTTTTTTAACAATAATATTAGCTTTCCACCCAAAAATGGGCGTGTCCGATGGTAAACCCTCAATATTCAAGCTCATTTAAAAACATTTTTAATGGGGTATTATACAAAATATGGGGATAGTTTTGTTGATTATTACCAATTTAATTGATAAATAAGTACTTTTAAGCAAAAAGAAATTATTTAAAGGTTTTTTCAAGAAAATGTTTACCTGTCCCATCATTTTTTGTCCTTGGTGTTACCAGGAGTATTTTTGTTCAATAGAGAAACTTTAAACCAACTGAGTACAATTATCTATGA
This sequence comes from Mimachlamys varia, assembly GCA_947623455.1. NCBI lineage: Eukaryota > Metazoa > Mollusca > Bivalvia > Pectinida > Pectinidae > Mimachlamys > Mimachlamys varia. Next base: position 11,846,165 of record OX392535.1, read on the forward strand.
TGAATTTATTGCATATCTATCCCCTGTTCATTTTCACATAGCATTTGGAAGTTGAAAGCAGGACGTTTTTAAATTGGAAGCAATCGAATACAAGTCTCACCAACTGTGTACATTTGAATTGTCCATGGTGTTACCACATTATTTTACAGTTATACCATTTGTTCAATAAAAAGATTTATAGTATTTAAAAGAGGTTGCAAGGTAGTTTAGATACAGCTATCATGCTTTGCAAAATTACCAATGGTTATAATTTTAATCTATAAACATATCTAAAATTTCTGTGGTGTTACTGTCTGTGGTGTTACCGGTCAAAAAGGTAACACCACAGACAAATATTTGGTAACACTACAGACATCATATCCGTTTATCAATCAATTTTATTGGAAAAAATAAAAGCATTGTGATTTGAATAAGTAAAGTTCCAAAACAATGATGGTTGTTCATTTCTAATCAAAGAAAACTCTTAAATTCAGATTCTATACTCTTAAATCAAGATTCTCTCAAAACAGTAACACCTGCAAAGACAATTATAGTAACACTACAGACTTAGATAAGTTACACCAGAGTCAAATCTTTGCAACACAAACAAAACAAAGTATACTTATAATACAGACCATAAAATATATTATTAGTAAGATGAATTATAAAGCTATGACATTAGCTAATAGTTCTCAAAATGGAATATGTCACTGTGAGAGAAACGGGCTTTGAATTGGTAACACCAAGGACATGAATATTGGTGATACCATTATAGTAACACTACAGACAATGGAATAGAAAAATAATAAATAATGTCTAAGATAATTGGAAGATTCATATTATAAGATTCATAAAGCAGAAAAATTATTGTATAATGTTATTTGTACAACATAGTAATTACTAGGACTAGTGTGACAGTTATTAAAGCATGTATTCTCTCTGTGAGCAATGACAAAGAAATTACTAGTAACACCACAGACAATTCGGTGACAAGAGAAGATGTATAATATGAATTTCCATCATAAACAACCAATTTATATTATAGTCAATCAATTAAATTGTTTGTTTAGGACACATTAAAATATAATTAATATGTATATTGATGAAATATAATTCAATTACAATATTCACTAGATGATGACAATGGTAACACCACAGACATTCAATGCTGGTATTATCCAGCACAACATTTCAGGTGATCAAGAATAGCCCTCTCTGCAACTTGGAAACAAAGGCGATATGTGTCAATAGTGAAATTGACTAAAATACATGTATAATGATATTTAAAATGGTAACACAGTGGACAAAATGTCTGTGGTGTTACAGTTGTCTTTGGTGTTAATCAAATGTCCGTGGTGTTACCATCACAAAATTTAACTCATATTAATTTGAATAAAGGTAAAAAGAAACAATTAGCCATCCAATAATAATCTGTAGCATTGTATCTTTGCAAATTACCATGTTTTCATGAATCTTTAATACTAACTTTATTTAAAAGAAACAATGCCCATCCTTTGAGTGCAAAAGTACAGGGTTAAGGACATATTCCAATTAATATCTTCAAATAGTATTTAAATGAGGTTAATGTAATAAAAAATCATTATAACTTGGTCAATTAAATAAATCAATTAGCATAGAACTGGCATATTTTATCCCATTCCCAACAATAACAACAATTCAATAATGGTAACACCACAGACATTTTAACTTACCTGTAATCGTTAGTGTTACCATAGTAACTGAACAGGTAAAAATTCATAACGCACAAACAATGATTTTGTAAACTGCAATATATCCCCTTTTACTTAAACCATTAAAAGTTGTCAATCAAAGATCAAAGAAAGTTGTTTTTCAGATTTTTTTTCACAACTGAATCTTGTACTTTTTTTTATAATGAAGAGTAGAGTTCCACGGCACCTTGGTTTGAACATAGAACCATATATTAATGTTGTATAAAACCAATGAGTGGGTGTTTTATCTAAACCACCCCCTCAAAAGTGTAAAATTACTCAATTTGGGGCCCAAAACAAATAATAAAAAAAGTAGCTGCAACAAATAATTAGGCCATACGTGTTAAAAGTTAAAACATGACACTTTGCAATTGTATGATCATGCATTCTTCTCAAATGTTACAAAAATAATGAAATATTACATAAGGAGACGTGAGTTTTTAAACAAAGTTAAGACTTTGCCACAGACAGATACAAAGCGAAAGTGCATGATGGGCAGCCAGAGCAACCACTAAAAATAATCAAGAGAGTGAGTATTATCGTTTTTAACAGTTAATTAAAATGTTAAATTAATATAAGCGGAAAGGTGTGTAAATAGAGAATTGATCAAGCCCGTTACATTCACTATGATTCTGAGGTAAGCTGAGATGCTTTCGATGAAAATTATATTTCGCGCAGTTTTCGTCTGCTTCTATCTTTAACCGGAAATGTAGCGATAGCCACATTCTCGTATTAATTGTATTCATCCGCAAAATATATTTGATGTAAAATGAAGGTTTTTACTCAAATTAATATATATTTGCCCAAAATCTATACCACCATTAATATTCAAATGGATTAAGTATCATTAAACAGATTATTTTCTGAATATTAACGATTTCATTCTATGTAAAACTAGTTTTTAGTATCGGAGCATTTCGATCCTTTGGTTATGGTACTCAGGCTCATTTCCGGTAATGGCGTCTTGACAAAACAAAGCTTACAGGGAAAAAAATCACAGAAATGGAACTGGAGAAGCGGCGATCCAATTGTGGTGGCTTGCCGTCGGGCTGGAAGAGGGAAGAAGTCGTCAGAAAATCGGGTTTATCAGTTGGTAAAACCGACGTATATTATTACAGGTGCATTATTCACTGTTGATAAGCCGACAATGCATTTTCCTCCTTCACTGGCTTCAGTCCTTGTAGAAATCTATTATAAAAAGAAATTATAAATCCATCAACTTTTTTTTCAAAACGGCATGATTCATTTTTCATCCACCAAAGAACTGAAAGTAAAATAAAAAGGGAAGTGTGCATTCACCGAAAATGATTTTCACAGCATGTAATGGAGCACTGGCAATCTCGCCCTAGAGAGGAAATTAATTAAATATAGATTGAAAATACCAGATCTATGTAATGTCTCTTCAACAGTTCATAATAAATGAATCGATGTCTAATGTGAACACAAAATAAAGTTTAAATAAAATAACATTTTAAAAAAGGATTATATTTCACAACAACAAGATTTGATAAAAACTCCATAGTTGTAATTTGTTTAGACTTAGAGGTTTTCTGTCAAAGTTTTTTCATCATTTAGTCATTAGATCTAGTATAAAAGCACATAGTATATATATAGGTCATAGAAAAACCACAAGCATGTGCACAAACACGCAAAATTTGGCCTTTGATACGACAGCTGGGGAATGGATTGTTTACTAAAAATAGTGAAAACAGTTAAAATTGCACTTTTTCAATGTTTCTGTCAAAGTGGCATGGATTAATGACGTTAATTGCATTGGCTACTTAATAGTACTAGCCCAAGCCAAGTTTCCTATAGTCCTAACACCTGAGACTTTGACAGAATACATGTAGATGTCTGGAGTTGGGCCAGAGAATCTTGCCAAAGATGCAGGCCTCAGGGTTGCTTTCTGAAAAAACTTTTGAATAAAAGGTTAAAAGTCAAGACAATATGTAGTGAATTTACTTCCATGTGCTAGTATGCTTAATTGCACAAGGAAGTTTTGTTTGTGCCATTCATCTTGCTTGTTACAGAGGTTTAAGATGTCATTATTTTTTCTATGTTTCCGCTATGAGTAACACATGTACAGGACATCTGGCTTATAAATATCACTATAACTACCGAAAGAGCTAATTGTAAAGAGAATTGTTCTCTTGCAAGGTGCTGAGGAAGCAACTGATATTTTTCCAGGGTGATAAATACCCTGTTTACAGGTCACAGAACACAAGTTTTCTAGAGGGTCATAAAAAATCCTGTGCAAATATCGCTGAGTATTTCTATCTAATCTCCATATCCTTAAATGTGCTTCAATGTAACAGAGTTGATTATATTTGTTCAATACATGTACCTAGAGTTGAACCATGTACCTCAAATGGCTTACCAGTGTTATGCTTTACTCTATTGCAATTCAGGGATCATTTTGGGGTGGGATTTGGGGATTTTTGCCCATATTTTTCCTGAAAATCTCATTGAAAATTCAAAATTGTATTACTTTATATAGAAAAATCTCATAGATGTTTTGCTGATCCCATAAAATCCCTCAAATTCTTCTGATAGGTTTTAAGAGTCAGAATTATCCCTGCAATTACATCAAAGCTAATAAAGAGAAGTTCTCCCTTGTCAAGTCAGTATTAAGTTGCTTGTATTTTACAAGAGTGACATCTTATATGCATAAATATAGTTATATTTGATTATATAGCCAGATTTGCTTGTGCTGTGGTACATATACCTTTTTAAAGTTTCCTCTGGCCCTGATACCAGAATGAGACTTTTTGATGGATACAAGGTAGGTGTCTGAAGTAAGCTCATGTGTACAACAGACATTTATCAGTGAAAACTTCTTCACATCAGACATCAGCTGCAGTCTATCAAAATGTTTTCAGTCCTTTAAAAAATATTTCATTAAATTATACTACATGGTACATAGACCATATTAAATCTGTAAGATTATTTGCAAACTGATAAGACACCAGGCTGTGCTTACATCCGTACATGTCCTTGTCTGATAAACAGCTTCTAATTTGTAACTTTTAAATGCTAGACATGTCATAATTAGAAAATAGAAGCCAACTGGATATGCAGCAGTGGGCAGGTTCTAAATCGGGATGAGGGTGCTCATTGACTCTTGCACACTTACAAAATGTATCTATGATTAAGTCTTTAACAAAGCGAAGCTGAATTGAGTCATTTCGGTACAATAAATTTAGTATTGTACTTATGCTACCAGCATAGACAAAATCACTTGATTTGTTGATACTAATTTGTACACAATTTACACCTTTGCATGCATACTCCTTGCTGGTCATTTGTTTGATGAAGGTGACAGGGTACATATATGTACTAGTCATTGAAACGTCACTTAAAAACATTTATTGGTTGTGTAAGATAATCTTAACATAAATTAAACTTTCCAAACCTAAGAAAATGTTTACAAACAAGTGTACCCGTACATTACCTATGTTAATTTACAATGAAATGTCTCATCAGATATGTTTTTGCTTTTTTCTTTTTCATAATGGCAGTCCTGATGGGAAGAAGATCAGAAGTAAACCAATGCTGGCTCGGTATCTCGGTGAATCCTTAGACTTAAGTGCTTTTGATTTTCGGACAGGCCGAATAATTCATAGTGCACTTAGAAAAAGTAAGCGCCCAAGGGGAACGCCATATGATTCTACAAGAGGTTGGTCGATCAAATGTAAAACAGTGTATTTGGATTTTTGAGAAAAAAAAGTTTAACCATTTTTACATCATGTCTTAGCTTTGAAATGTTCATTTATGATCATATTTCATCCATAATGCTAGCATATCAGTTGTTCCTCTGATGAATCTTGTTTCCATCGCGGTGACTTCTGGTAGTTGATTTACTTGGTATTAAACTTCCTAGTTGGATTGGTTATGGAACTTAAATGTAACTCCCTTTTGGTGTACTACGACTAGTGTAACTAGTATTTCTTGGGTTATAAAAAGGGCTTTATATTTAACCATCTCACCAAGTTTGCATTTGAAGTGAAACAAAAATTATCTTACTAATTAATGTGTCATTATCACATCTTCATCCATTACTGTTTTACATTATCACTTATACCTTTAATTCATTGACTGTAAACCACACCCTCAGCTCACATACCGGTAAATGCTTCATTTAGCATCAGTTTAAATTAACTCTGAAATTGTTTTTGCTTCATACATTTTGATACTGTTTAACACAGTTTTGTTGTGTCATGTTTTGTTGGTCAATAATCTTAATTGATTTGTACGTTAAATCTTTGAAGCATCTTCATAGTGAGTGGTTTATCTGGGGTTTGGTATACAGAGGTACCATTAGTCATGTACATGTGTGTGGTTATGTGTGATTATAGCTACTGAAAAATATTTACAAAAATCCAGTTATCTTTATGATTTATAAATCAAATTATTTGAAAATTCATGATCACAGAATGTGCTTTTTGAATAAATAAATATTTTAATTAATATTCATGGTTTAAATATTTTTCTGTAGTCATATAATCATGCATTGTTTTCATGTCATGCTTGTGCTTGCATCCATAAAATTGCATATTAAAAAGGTTTTAACTCTTCAATTCTACAGTAACTGTTCTGTCTGATGACTCATGATGAGCGAGGTTCAACACCGTAGATGCATTTAATATGTATTGATATGCTACAAAGGTTTGCCACCATTGATACACATGTGACATTTAATAGTACCATCATGTTTTGGTGAAAAACACTTGCATATATTTATTGCTGCATATGTATAATGTATATTTATCATGTATATTATGTACATTACAGTGACTAAGTTAATGGAAAATATTTTTTTATGTAAAAGAATCTACAGTTAATTTTTCTCTCTTTTTTTAAAATCTTCTTGTTATGTTTTGTCTTGTTGATGTTGATGAGTAGTAATAAGGTTTTTATATGATATTATAATATTGAAGTTTTTCATAATCCTAAAGGGATAAACAGTAAAGCCCCACTTACTCGAAATCATGGGGACCTCTTGTAGTTGAGGGAACACATGGTATTCGAGTAATCCGAGGTTGGTTGAACATGTAAGAACTCATTCGGGACCAAATGAATAATTAAACAAATGAGGGGTATTTGAGCAGACGAGGTTGGAGTAAGTGGAGTTTACTGTATATCAATTTATTGTAATAACAAGACTGACTTTTTTTCTCGGGTTCTCATGCTGAAAAATTGTATACACACACCAGACTATTCAACCACTTTCTGAAACCTAAAGATGCCTGTCACTAGAGTGTTTTTCCAAAATAATTAACTTCTTATTCTACTTCTATATACAATTATTTAACTATTGCAATAAAAGATTTGAATATTAACCTTTCTTTTCTGAGTAGGACAGAAATTTACATGATGTACCTATACAGTGATAGTGTTTTGAACATGGATATCGTTTGCAGCAATTGAAGTTAGAAAAGAATGTTTCTTTATTCTAATGCATTGCGACCGAAACAACTTCATATTGTATTACAAGTAAAACTTGAGGTCAAACATTGCTTGATTACACTTTTAAATAATATGACTTTCATAATTATGTGCGACTGATCGTGATTAAGATTTTATATATTGGTCAGAATCAGTATGTTTTGCATGCATTTTTCATACACCTTGCATGAATGATGTAGCATCAGAACCATTTCATATCATCACCACCATCACAGTCATTACTTGCAAGTGAACTGTTTGTGTAATTACCCTCACCATATTTTAGATGACAATGGTCCTAGTGCTGTTATCCATCTTTTGGTCATCAGGCTTAGATAGGCTAGTAATCCATAGATTGTCACCTGAACACTTTATTTTATTTGTATAGTTTAGTATTAGTTAAAAATGACTCTTTTTAAACATATTGTATAGAATCTATATTATACTTCTGTTTAAAAAAATATATCATTGAGTATACTGGTTAACTACATGTAGTAGATGCTTGAATTTACATGTAGGTCAAGTATAGTTAATAAACACTTGTACGTCAAGTATAGTTAATAGACACTTGTTCTAGATATGAATTGATGTGTTGTCCAGGAATTCGTCATGATACAAGTCTAGTGCTCCCTATCCGACAGACAGCATCCATCTTTAAACAGCCAGTCACAGTGATCAGGAACAGAATGGAAAGCAAGACCAAAACAGATCTAAAACACGGCCCTCAGGATCCTCCCAAACAGGTAAACAGTCACACCAGTCAGGTCAAACATGTCCCTCAGGATCCTCCCAGACAGGTAAACAGTCACACCAGTCAGGTCAAACATGGCCCTCAGGATCCTCCCAAACAGGTAAACAGTCACACCAGTCAGGTCAAACACGGCCCTCAGGATCCTCCCAAACAGGTAAACAGTCACACCAGTCAGGTCAAACATGGCCCTCAGGATCCTCCCAAACAGGTAAACAGTCACACCAGTCAGATCAAACATGGCCCTCAGGATCCTCCCAAACAGGTAAACAGTCACACCAGTCAGATCAAACATGGCCCTCAGGATCCTCCCAAACAGGTAAACAGTCACACCAGTCAGGTCAAACATGGCCCTCAGGATCCTCCCAAGTCACACCAGTCAGGTCAAACATGGCCCTCAGGTTCCTCCCAAACAGGTAAACAACCATACCAGTCAGGTCAAACACGGCCCTCAGGATCCTCCCAAACAGGTAAACAGTCACACCATAACATTTTATGGCATTACCAGGTTAAGAACTTTTAGCTACCACATGCACTGAAGATGATAAAAGAACAATTGTACAGGATGAATTATATTTAATACCTTCTCATGTATAAAATTTCATAAAATCAATAATGTATTGCTTCATTTGAATTGCAGTTGTTTTGGGAAAAGAGACTACAAGGAATGAAAGCTTGTGACAGTGGAGACGAGTTCTTACAGCCGTTAGACTTACCTAGAAATGTACAAGGTAATATAACACACCTAGAAATGTACAAGATAGTAATATTAATAGACTAACACAGGTAATATAACAGACTTACCTAGAAATTTACAAGGTAATATAACAGACATACCTAGAAATGTACATGGTCAAAGAACAGGCTTACCTAGAAATGTACAAGGTAATACATGTATAACAGATTTACCTAGAAACATACAATTGATTAATGATATTTACTGTTAAAATTCTTTGTTATTCCCCGATTTCACCGAAATGGGGCATAGTAATTTGGGTTTGTCCGTCTGTCTGTCAAACTTTGTTTCTGTGCAATAAAGACAACAAATATTTTCCAATTTTCTTGAAACTTTGTTACAAGGTAAAATGACCAGGTTCGATCGCCACTTCTGGTGGATGTTATTGAGTTATCGCCCTTTGGTAAACGAAAAATTCCATTTCCTTTTGTTTTTGTGCAATAATGGCAACAGATATTATCCGATTTTCATGAAACTTGGTAATGTGATTAATTGCTTTCATGATTTCATTTCCATGCAATCATGGCAACAAATATTATCCAATTTCAATGTAAAAGGCTTTAGTTTTTGTAAAATTTCCAAGCAATACATCTTGTGTCAACAGCATGAAAATTACAAAAGATTTTTACCTACAATATGATTACCCAAAAGGGGGAAAAGCGGGGGATATTAAGTCTACGAATAAGCTTGTTTTATCAGGTGTGGGACCAAGGGCTGTCGGTGAATACATCCTGGTAATGATACAAAATGTTAAATACTCTTTGTTTTAACAGGTGTGGGACCAGAGCTATCGACCGAGAACATCCTACAAAGTATATCTGCAGCTCTTCACTTAGGCAATGCGCCTGTGACAGGACAGGCCAACAACAAAGCTACACTGGCCAAAAACCCCGGGGTCAACATTGACACCAACCAACCCCACATACAGGTAAGCATATCACAGCAACTTTTCTTAGCTTCTTTTCAGGATATTTGCCGCTGTGGTAACTGAACATGCACTTTTGTATCAGCGACACTACTCCTTTTAACCATTTGTCACAAAACTTCACACGTGTTCATTACCTCTTATGAATTAGCAGTCAAAAACTAGGTCACTGTTTACTATAAATATCATTTTGATGTCAATGCTCTACAGACTCAAATTTTAGCCCATCTCTTGTATGAGTTTTGGGTTTCAACCTTCTTCAGTCAAGTCATAGGTCACTATTACTATAAATAGGAATCCTTTGTCGCCACTCAACAGACTTCCATTTCTTTACCAATTTTGAGGAAAACTTCAAACCAGTTTTCACAAACACCTCCTCTAGGAGTTCGGTTTTCCTGAGGTAATTGTATCATATGAGATGCATTGTATTCTGTTCCAAATATGCTTTTATTTGGTAACTTTCATTGAATATTTTTAAATTTATATAATTTTTGATTTCAGCAAATGATAGTGTCCGAGGACGATATAAGACGTCAAGAGACAAAAGTGATGGAAGCAAGAAGAAAGCTACAGGATGTCATGAAGGGCCATTTGTAATGCTGTGAATAGATACTAGACTTAAAATTTACATCACTTCTAGTTCATCATATAGTGATGCATCTTGTTAACATTACACATCTTGTACTTCATATTGTAAATACTTATTACTTGAAAATGAAACTCACAAATTTTCAAGGACAAATGAGTTGCAGATATTTTCCAAAAGGAAAGTTTTAAGCCTGTACTAGCTTTGTTTCAAGTTCTGTGATAAAGATTCTATTTAAAATCAAATTATACACTAGTTAAATTAATAATTAGTACTGAAACAGTATTCAAAAGATTTTGTCAAATGAAGTAAGAGGAAGTTAAGATTATATGTAGAATATGATAAATGTGGTTCAGGAATCAGAGGTTGATACCACAGTAATATTCAAACAAATTTCCATCAAAGTTATTAAAGCACATTGTAAGAAAATAATGGATGGCACTCCAACATCAGGTTATGGTAGAATCTTTAATGTGTTGACATGTTTCAGTAGACAAGACCTACTGTCATCAAAACAAGTACAATGTGTCTTTACAACGATATTATTGACAAGCGAAGTACCAATTACGGCTCAAAAAATGATGTAATGCTAATTGTCAACAAGAGTCTACCGAAACAAAATCCTGGAGTTCCATCTTTTTTTCTTATGATGTAGTTGTAGCCTCTAGATTTAAAGAGACTTGTCATAGTTGATATGACTTCAGCAAGTCGTATTTACAGTGACAATGACTGCCAAATTATGTTATATTTACAGATCAAAGATACATCTTTCCAATATTTCCTTGTTTATCGATTATCATGTATGATTTGACTAAATCTGAGGCAAGTATGCAATTTAAAAAGTAGTACCCGTTTTATAAAGTCTTGATGGAAGTTCAATTGTAATATTTCAGAATGTAGAAGGTCAAATGAGAATGCAGTTTAACACGTTCAACATCAATCAGTAAATCAGTGAGGGATTGTCTGGGGATGATATTGTTGAATTAATGAAACACAGTAAACACATGATTTTTTCTGCATTGTGACACCAACATTCCACACTCGTAATTTGTAAGAGATTATGAATTTGATGTACGATGTTACATCAACATCATGGGAATTCAGCAGTATAAAATTGATGTGGAGTTGAAGTCGAAGTTTCACTAACAAGTACATGTAATTTTCGAAGATTAGGTGTGACCTATGATCTTTTGTTTTTTTTATAAATTAAATCAATTGAAAGGCTTCATTTTTTCTATTTTTGCAGCGACACATTGTAGGATTATTTTGAACACAAGTAATCATTATTTACATATTACAATATAACTTCAATATTTATTTTTTGTCAGAAATGATGTAGTTGTTTCATTTACCCATTTGGAATTATTGAATTGTGAAATCAGCACATTTGTGTTGTTTGAAAATCAAGTGATGTGTAGTATTTAAGTACATTTTGTATGTTGGTGCAGAATGTTGAAGATGTTTGCTATGATTATGGTGTCACAGTTCATTGTGAATTGCTTACATTGCGTAAATCATTTTTTCGTTCTACATGAAATCATAATGTTGTTTTATGATATGCGAGGGAATAGCATTTCAAATTTAGAATGCAAGTCATCGATGTCTGAAAAGGTGCAATAGTTTTTTTTTGTAATTGTTTTTCTTTAGCACTTTCCATAAATTCAGCACTCTTCCACATACCGATAACTTAAAATTTGATTCGAATGACATGTTTTCAACATTGATAATTCATTTTTTAGTTTTTTAATGTCACTTTGTAGTGAAAAAAAATAAATTGATATTTTTCCTAACCTGCAGTTCAAAGGGAGATAAGTCTATCACAGTTAAGTTTGGGTATCATACGTCATACATGTATTCACAAGAGTGTATTTTGTACATGAAATGATTATTATACTCCACAGGTAGATTTTAGGTTATGAAAATAAAAATAATTGTATTTGTGTAATATTTTTGTTTTTGTTATATTTTGGCAATACAATGGTTCGTTAATTTGTCCCGTCATATGTATATATTTTTAGTTTAACTCTGTATATTCAAAGTATTTTAAGAAAATCTAAATTTTGGTAATTGGATGGAGTTTACACAGCCACTATGATTGACAAGGTGTATAAAGGTGGTTCCAGCCTAATTAATTTATTTCAAAGCCTTATTTCAATTAGGTGATATTATATGAAACCTTTCTTGGGAATAATTCAATTAGGAACATTATGTGCACAAGATTTAATTTGATTAACTTTTTTTGTCAAAAGTCATTTCCATACTCGATTTGTGTCATTTTTAGATACGATTCTTCAAGGCCATAAAAATGAAGTAAAAATTCAAACTTTAGGCTGAATAAGGCACAACAGTATTACTCTAGACCATGTTCTCATTTAAAAGCAGGCTAAACAAACATTGGGAAAAACACCCAAAACTATTTTATTGAAAAGTTTTTACTGATATGCCTGTTTGTCAACTCTTGATAATCAAATGTTTTAAGTGTATTTAGATATCATAATCCAATACAATCATGTCTGAATCCCATGCAAGTAAAGGACAATTTATACAAAACGAGTATATTAACAATGTACTGTTAATTATCCCATGGGAATATTCAGAAAACTTGGATCATTGATAGAAATTTATACTTCTGATTAGCTAAAAATTAATTAATCTTTTAATATCTAGTGTACATATCATTGATGGTTTAGAATATCATAACAAATTGTTACATAGTTCGCTCAATACCTCCAAACACAACCGGAAGTAGAGTGGATATTAGAAGCACCTCAAGAAGCGACACAACGCTTACAACGGTGTCAAGGACAATGAACCAAATTTCTGTGAAGTTCAAACCATCACAATGCTGTTCAAAGCAGAATGATTTATGTAGAGTAGTTTTATTTCAGTCTTCATACATTTGCTTGGTCATAACTACATGATGCATCGCATCGATGTCAAATTGAAACCATTGTAATGCTTGTACTTCTAAACAGCTTAGGACTTTTAAAGAAAATTCATTGGATGTGTAGATTAACACAAGCCACCGAGTGATTTATAATACATAAAAGTTCTAACTTGCAGGGGCGAAGAGCTCCTTAAATGATCCTTTGACTTAAGTTAAACAGAATAAATTTTAATTTAATTTGCCAGTGGGTGGGGCGATTCATTTGTCCCTAGCGATGACACATTTGGTTGAACTTTCTAATGCTCTACAAGAAAAATATAACCTTAACCATTCTCGTTATTTTGGTATGTTTTAGGTCCCAAGAATCTACAAACCTTCATAAAAATCAGGTCTGTGAATTAATAGTCTTGGTTTACCTAAAAAGTAACCAATGTATAGATATACTTGTTTTTGCAAGTATCTTTTTTTCAAACAATTCTTCACTAGCATGAATATTGTAAAAAATCCTTGTTCACGTAAATGAAAGACATCACTCATCTTCTCTTGGTACTGGTTGTTATGACAGGATTCCCCCCGTCTGTTCAAGGAGCAATCTTGATATTTGCATTACAGTGTCGGTCACAGATGAAATTAAAATGAAACCATATGATCAGTTTAAATTACTTTTAATGGTTCAATAAATGGAGACTACCATTTACATTTTTTCCAACCACGCTTAAAACTTGCACTTCTTTCTTCCTCTCTATACATATATATATATATATATTAAAGAAAAGCATATACACATGTATATAAAACAGCAGGAAGAGACCCCCAACTAACAATCATAGTTAAAGGTATTAGCAAGTATTAATCATTTGATTAGTGGAATCAGAAAAACAGTTAAGACAGAGGAGATTGTTTTTTGATTCAGAAGCACTAAATTTTATCTGTTTTTCAAGATATACATGTACAGCATGCCTTAAAGCTACTTAGATTTTAAACCATGAACAAAACGGTCACTTCAAGCTTTGAAATTCTCCCATTAAAAATATAAATACTCTACCCATATACGACTACTCATTCACGCACTGCTTTATACAGAATTGTCACATTCATACCCATTTTCAAAACCAAGACCATTCATCATGCACCAACTACAAATTAAAGGTAACAAAAAAATCCTTTAAACGAACCTAAACCAGCACCCAATTGAAACAACATCTTGTCTACAGATTTCATACAACTGTGATTGGACAATGTAGTTGATGTAAAGATTTGAAATATCTGAAGACATTGTCAGTCACAGCATCATAAGGCCTTGAAATCTTATAAATGTGTTAATCTTAAAGTCCATTTATCAAATTTTAATAAAATGAGATGTAATTTTAAATGTACCTCAAAAACCTGGAATGGATTCCTGCTTATTACATAGTCACTAACTGAGCCATGCTGTTAGAATATGAACTGTCTTGATGACATGTAACAGAATGAAACTGTTAATAATGATGAAAGTAGATATCCATTTACACAATTTAAAATAAAAGGATGAGAAAATAGTTCAAATATGAAAAGCATGTACCTCTTTCATAGCATTTGCACATTTTTACTTCTATCTACTTTCATCACATGTTCATTAAGTTTTATTTATAACTCGGTCTTCTTCTTCTTCTTCTTTTTCTTCTCTCCACCCATGGCAGCTGTTACTTCATCCTTGCTAGCAGCATTGCTGGCTAAATATTTCATGAAATCATCAACCTCTCTGCCGCCCTGTAGTGTAAGATAGGAACGTGTTGATATAAATAAATGCATTGTTTTCCACAACACGACAATATGACAAATTAAAAATACCAAGAAGCATTATCATTATCTGAATGCCAATACATAATTGGTTTACTTCAACATGCTACGTACCTCGTATTTCCTTGGTGGGGAACCTTTGGGTTTAAAGTAAATGGTAGGGAAACTGAAAGTAGAAAATAAAAGCCTACTGTATTAAGCCGCAACACTCTTCTAGTCATGCAATGTTTTCTAGAGATAAATTCAGCTATTCACTTTAATATAGTCATTTAAAGTCATGTCAAGGATGATGCCAAGATCTAGAGTGGTTTGACCTTGAGATGGATAACTCAGACCAATCAGGAGTCAGAAAATTTAATATTCAGTCTTTCAAAGTTGTATAGCAGATAAGATTTGGTTGATCAGGTTTTGCATGCAAGACTGATTTCAGCTATTTACGTATGATATAGAGCAACACATCTTGTAAAACTTCACAATCATGGGACAAAGGGTATGTGGTACCCATCTTGCTCTTGTTATTTTATATCTCGGTCTGACAGTGAAAGGATATTGCATAAAATATTCTACCATATTCTTTTTTTTATCTTTTTAAAAGAAGGAAACTTTTCTATCAATCATTACAAATTTTAGACAAAAAAATAGTGACCACATCAGGTGAACTAAATCTACAGCTGACATTTTAATGTTACCCTAAAACTAAAGCTTAACCTTTGACGTCAGATTGAATCTTACACATCAAGAAACAGCTTATGTTTAACATTATGGAACCAGAACTTCCTCTTTGTCGTATTGAACTAAATATTTCCTTTTCTATCTTGTAATGAATAGAAAACTTACCCTCGGACTTCATATTGGCTAGGCACATCATTTGCTGTAGCATCCATTTTTGCAATAACAACATCAGAAACATCATTGAGCTGTCAAAAGAAATAAGGTTTATCAGTGATAATGCCTCTAAATATCAGAAAGGGTCCTATCTTGTTTTTGGTGTCTCTCTAGACCCAAACATTCATAGCTATTATTTTCCTGATGTTTTTAAAACCCGAATGTATAAGCGGCATTTTCTGGCTTTGCAGAAAAAAAATTAAAACTAGGACAATTTGTTTAATATAAAATTAATATGTTAAGACTTCTTGCCATTAGAAAAACTATCAAAAATGTTCACATTTTCACTCTCAATTTACCCAACTTATTTGTTGTATATATATATCATGGCTAGCTAGCTAGCTTGAGCATAATGTCCTGTATGTTGTTGAATGATTTTTTGGTTTTGATGAGAAGGCTGAAAAGGATTGTTTAAAACCGAATTGCCTCCCCCCCATTATGATAGAGTAATAAACTGTTTCAGCCTCTGTATAATTTTCTTAGACATACCTTTTCTCCTAATTCATTGTATTTTGGCTCCAGTGATTTACAATGTCCACACCAGGGGGCATAAAACTCTACCAGAACATCTTTGTCATCGCTGACAATCTCATCAAAATTTTTTGCAACAAGCACCTGAAATAAAGTAACATTGATTAACTAATTTTCATTCCATAAAGCTACAATTCTACAAAATTTTGTAGTCAGAAGTGAATATTCAGAAGTGCTTTAGTGATAAGCTGGCATTCCCACTGACACTGAATAATCCGAGGTTAAAACTCTTTCAGAAGGCCTCAATGAAGTTTTCATTTAGTAGCCATGGCACTTAACACAGATCCAGCCCTAAACCAACTCGCTCAGGAGCCAGCTGTCACATGGAAATGAAATGGATTATCAATATTTTATATGGATAATCTGTCTTCAGAGATCTTTTACTGCTATGGTAAAATATTTGAGACAACTTACCTTCACTGGGCCACTGTTGTCAGATGGGACAGCTTCAGATTTCATATAGGGTTCAAGTTTATCATCCAAGAAATCGTTGACAAATTTTTCAAATGTATCCATTCTGTGGACAAAAATGATGTTGTGACATTTTTTTTCCTTCGACATCAATTCATTTTTTTTATATTATAATTAATAGTTTTTCATTCGAAAACACAAGTATTTCACATGTAAAACAAAAAGTAAGTACACACCATGCCAAACTTAAAGTAAAATCTTTCAATGATAATACTGTAAATATATATTTCTTTGTTGGGATGAAAACAGAAAAATGTCGTTTACCAAAGAATAACATTTCTTTTCCTTATTATTTGTTTGTTTCATGATGTGTCTGATGTTTTCTGCTGAAACATGGTCAGTCAAGTTAGTTATTTATTTGGAGAACACACAAAACGCATGCAACAGGTTTTATACAAGGTATATGACTTTTTTGGCCCGAAATATTTTGATACTGTATCAGTGAACTCCATAATCAATACACCAAGTGATGACACAATACACTGAAGCATCAGTAAAATGTTACACCTGTAGTATAGACTAATTAAAGCTAATTAAAGCTAATTTAAAGAAATGGCTCCCAAATACTTACGAGAATTCTTCTGTCATGACGTATTTCATGTCTCGTGAATCTCTTGCACTGACTTGCACTTTGGTCTTATCGCCACTCATGCCAAACTCTTGTAATTCATTAGAGAACTCTTCAGTATTGCTGACAGCGAAGTGTACATCTTTGCCAGACTCCTTAATCTTCTTTCCAACTTTCATAACCCTGGAAGTGTTCAGGTTTCATTGTTATATAAAATAAGATAAAAACTTTGGAATCATACTTCTGTAACTGTCATCAAAATCCAATGTATTTCACATACAGCTGAAACCATGTTATCTCAAAGTCCTTTACACTCGTATAACAAACAAGTATTTATGACCGAGCGTAAACTGCTCTATGTGGACGATGCTTACCATAGCAGTGGGTCTAATATGTATCAAGGAATACAAGAATAGAATATAGGATAGACTAAGGTTGGGAAAAGTTCAGAAATTTTAAGTAAACAATATTTTCATGAAGGATATACGCTTTCTTCAGGATACTTTTTTTTAAGGATATCAAAGTTTTTCGAGTTTTCAGAGTTCGAATTATCACTTTTCAGAGTTTTAATTACCAAGATATGGAAGTGTTTTGGCAGAAACTGTTGTAATACTTGCAGTAAAGCGAGGCCATTCAAGTTATATGAGTTGGAGATACATTGTAACAGGGTATATAGAATGGTTACGACTTTTATCTCTATTTCTATATTGAGATACAGCTTCAGATGAACTGGACTGATGCTCCTACTCTATCAGGACAAAAATATGTTTGTTTCTTCTGTTTTTGACCCTAATTTAATTCAGTTACTTTTTTATCTGGTCACCAGACACAGAAATGTTCTACACTAGATAAATCAATTCACCTGTTTCTCCAGTAGTTTGTTCCCTTCACATTCTTCTTATAGTCAACATCAAAGTAAGCAACAACAAGTGGTTTCCTTGAGAAAGAAGCTGCATTGCCTTGGGTACGGTGACCGCAAAGGCCCAGTCTGAAATAGCAAATACATAAAGGCTAAATTTCAAATTTTTCTTATGATAGAGTAATGAAAAATGAAAATTTGGGTAATAGTTTATCCTTTAATATTAAGAACATACAAATGACTTGTCAAAAGAATGAAGCAAATACAGGGTTTGTACAAGGATTATGGTATGTATCCAAGGCTATCTTAGGGAAAGTTTCCATAAATTATTGCCCAAAATCTCTTGCCATTTTCAAATTCACAAAATGCAGATATTTGGATTTTTATTTAAAAATAAACAGCATGCATTTAAACAAAGTATATGATACTAAATTCTTAGACAAGATATTCATCTAAAAGTTTTGAAATTACTTGTTATAATTATTTCAATTTCCTTCATTTTCTGAATTAATTTTATAGGCAAGCAACACTAATTAAGACACCATCAAAATTAAGATATTTCCAGTAGCTTAGTGGTTAAATTTTACGTTTTTTGTTTAATTCAGGGGCTTTACCTAAATTTTCGTGCTTTTCAAGGCCAAACCAGTGTTTTGAAGGTTTTTCATGGCGTGTACACACACTGCACATTTTTGCAGGGTTTGTGGGAATTGATGATTATTTTTGAAAGAATACTAATTAAATAATCAAGACTATTTGTACTGAAACCTACAAATTGATGTCCACGAAGTTCCTCAGGTTATCTGTTGTCACCGATTTTGTAAATTTGGTAGCAGCATCTTCGAATTTACTGTGGAAAACTTTTGGCTGAAGTAGGACAACTTCACTGAAACACACAAACAGGTTTACCTGTGTTAAATAGGTAACATAATATTATGCACAACAGTAATAAATGGAGTACATATCAAAATTAACTCCGAGAATAAACCACAATTAATTCCAGAAGTCTAGAATATTTCTGCATTAGGTTAAGATGAATAGTGACAATTTAGACATATCAGATTTAATTTAGTATTAAAACAAATTCAGATTTATATAAATTGTATAAAAATTGATAAATTATATAAAAAGAGCTTTATAATATTCATTTCACTGCATTAAAATGGTACTTCATAGCAATGTCAAACTCACTCAGAATAACCATATTTGTCCATGACTGCCTGATCCGTTGTAAAGGCAAATCGTACTTTTTCGTTCAAAACACCGGCAGCTTTTTTAAATGCTTCCAGGTCTTTAGTGTCTTTGAAAAATCCTGAACACAGTAAAATCATCAAAAATATATGATACAACCAACTCATCATGACGTATCAATTGCAAATATTTTACTATTTATATGATTTAAATTTCTAGACAGCAAGATTTTAACTTAATCCTGGTTATTTACTAATAATTTTATATAAGGTATCAGTTGAGATTGGATTAATAAATGTTACATTTACAAATCAAATCAAATGTCCTCTCACAAAGGTATTTTTAACTTTATAAGCTAATACTATCAGATTTTGACCGACTAAATCCAGGACTTATTTTTCAGATTTAAGTTAGTATAATATGTATGGATTGATTGAAGTTTTTCTTTTTCGATATGATAATTTATCATTCCATGGTAGGTTGGTTACAGATGATTATCTCGGTAATCCTTGACAATTAACATTATGATGCTGGTCATCAGTAATTGATATGCAGTAGGATCTTACCGACTAAGGCATATTCAGCCTTGCCAAGATATTTTTCTGCTGCAGCAACATCAGTTAGTTCCTTAAAGGCTGGTCCAGCTTCCTTCCTCAAGTACTGGACAATTCCATCTGTGATTAATTTATGGGTGTGATGAAATTGAGTTTTAAACAATGACATTACTTTTAATCTCAATAAAATCCTTCATCTGCAAGAAAATCCAGAATCTAGGTTCATGACAGATTTTCTTTTTATTTGAAATGAACATAATCAACTTTAAAAAATATGATATTAGCTGACTCGGTTATATTTACTGGTAATATTACATAGAAACTATAGATCCACAAATAATAAAGCATCATGCCATTCATTTTGCAAAGGTTTTTCCTACTATGAACAAAACTTTTTTTTCTGCTTAGAAGTACTGAATTGGTCACATCAGTATCTGGTTATATTTGAAATATATTACATATTCAGAGAAATCCATGTGGTCGGGTAGGTGACCTTTTGATTTGAGAATCAAACCCTGGACGCTTTAGTGAAAGGCAAGTGTGCTATGCACTGCACCACCCGACCCCCAATTTCTATATTTCACATTCAGTAAACATTTTTTGAGGCTTGTGATATGTCTTACTTTCATCTCTTCCTCCGTCGTAATCTTTAGCAAATTCTCCATTACGGAATATTTTTAAGGTAGGATAACCACTGACACCAAACTTGGTACAAGTTTCAGTATTGGCAGTACAATCAACCTGTAAATGAAATGTTCATATCACATATTGGAAGTTTACAAGGTATGTAAATTTTCATATCACAACTTCTTTATTACTTTTCTTAAACAAAAAATGCAGTATATTACTGACAAATATTCTACTCGACAGATTATGAATACATGTATGAGGATAAACACAATAGCGTTTCCACTAACATATCTGAAAACATATTACCAGGTCGGGGAAAACCGCAAATCGGCGTATAATACGCCAATTTGGGTATGTATTTGTTACTAAAAATAGCTCAAATCACTTTAATTTAAACTCATCTTTCAATTTTTCTGTCCAAGTCGCATTAATTTATGACAGCATAAATAATATTTTGCTGAAAGATGTTTAATGGAATCATTTGCAACTTAGAAACTTGATTAACAATCGCCGCCGTAGTAACTCTACCATCGTAACATAGGCCATATAGACCGGAAGTGTTGCATCTGTTTAAGGTACTTTCCCGCACTTAAATATCATTTTTGTATTTCCATAATGTTTCATCCCTAAATAAATGCGACTTGTAACGAAACACTGAAAAAGTGAAGTTTAAAGTGACTTTGGCTATTTTTAGTGACAAATCCATACCCCAACTGGCGTATTATAGGCCGATTAGCGTATTATACGCTAATTTGCGGTTTTCCCCGACCTGATTACAAGCAAATAACAATTTTAAAAATAAGTTCACCATTTCATATATAGGGCAAAGTTCCTTACTTTAAATTAAGTAATTCTATGAAAATTGCTTTAAGGTAGAAAACACGAGGACAGGTTGGATTGTCTGTATCCTGACAGTGTTTAGTGTTTACCTTGGCCAGTGATACTGGGGGATCATCATTCTTCAATGTTGTAGCGGCCATCTCATAATGGGGAGCCAAGTTCTTACAATGGCCACACCTGTGTAAAGATAAGCATACATGTCTAATCACCTGATGACATAAGCATATTTTAGGTATCTAGGTATCAACTAATTATGTTTAACACAATACATTATTTTACTAGGCATGTTTGACTTTCTAGTTACTATATAACTTTTCATAATTTATTATTTATTTGAATATATATAAGGATTAGTCAGGAAAATGTATGTTATTAGTCATATGCAATTCCTGCCCTAATTGTTTGTAAAGCATAATGATCACATGTAGTGAATAACGGACAGAAAATATGAAATATGTCATAGACTGGCAACAGTCACACTACCAGAATTCTGGGTTTATCTGTACCACATGGTAAAACTTTATCAACCAACAGCTATAACTGGTGTGTGTGTGGGGGGGGGGGGGGGGGGGGGTTGTTGATAAAGTTTTCACATGCACACACACCACTCCCTCCAAATGTTCGGTTATTTAATTGACAACACTGTCAACAGCAAGATGATGGGACTGTAGCCATTTGGAACTTTCAGTGCAAATTAATGCCATTGCAGGTAATCTAGATCAATGGAAGTGATATATACTTTTTCGTCATTTACGAAAGGTTGGGATAGACAACATTGTCTATTAATGTGTTACGCCTTAAGTGTTAAGCTAATTGTCAGTTAATTTACTTAATTAAGGGCTATTTGATGATAGTCCCTTGTTCAACATGACTTGAGAAAATTAACATAGGCCTACTATTAGTACCCCCCCCCCCCGCATTACTTTTTTTAACATAAAGTTTAGTACGCCTAATGACGACTTTTATTCGTCAAGTGCGCTTAACGAACTACAATCAGATGAGATACAGTTTCACTGATTTAAATTATTGTTAGCCAACGTGTAATAAGTGACTTTGAATAGCCAAAGAAAAGTGAAACAGGAAGCAGTATTTATACTCACCATGGAGCAAAAAACTCCACTAATATTATATCATGTTTTCCAATACCACTTGCAAA
This sequence comes from Mimachlamys varia, assembly GCA_947623455.1. Lineage (NCBI taxonomy): Eukaryota > Metazoa > Mollusca > Bivalvia > Pectinida > Pectinidae > Mimachlamys > Mimachlamys varia. The sequence continues at coordinate 11,868,662 of OX392535.1, forward strand.
TGTACTGTCATCATAATCAATCACATCGCTAGCATAGGCCAGCGATGCCAACATAAGAAAGCCTGCAAATCTTAACATATTTCGTCCTATCTTCTTCCCCGTGTTATCGTCGTGTGGAACTAGCGATGCCGGTAAACACAACGTGGACGGAGCTCGTGCGCTGGCGAAACGTGATTGGTCCACATGTACGATTGGGTTCACGAAGATTACCGAAAGTAACCGAGTTTACCGGAAAAGAGCTGCCTGATCAATTTTTTAACCACAAATTAAAGTGTCCCGTCCTAGTTGCTTTAGTATTTTCTATACTCTCAAATTCTTATATATAGGCAAGTTTTCATTAGTTTAATGGCTACTGTTAATATGCCATTATAATTTTGTAAAAGTTACTCATCTTAAACTTTAAATTAGACTTCTATCTACAGTCTTGATTTTCAATTTTCAGATTTCAGATTAGGCCTAATTTATACAAACATTAAATATCACGGATTTAGATAGCTAATCGAATTCCGTTAAATGCCAGTTACAGTGATACCTCGCTTGAATACCACCTCAGAATTAGGACTACCTCGCTATTAAGACCGCTTCACTTTAGTTCCGAATTTTCCCCGTATATCTTTGTCTTTTAAGCTTCACTGTTAAGACCAGTTTTTAAAAGTCCCAATTTCCTCATTTGCTCTAAGTTTCTCCCCACTACTCAGACCACCGACCAAAAACAAAGTCACCAGCTGGTGTGTATTCCACTGTGTACACCTGTCAAGTGTCAGATCAGTAAACTGTATTTTGGTGTCAAATTGGTTAATCAGTTACAATTACTGTGTTTAACATTATAAAGCCTATATATGATATTAGTTAATGGACCATGAAAACATGTCAAAAAGTGGATTATAGAGAAGTTCACGCATAATTTGGTATTCAGACCACTTTGGTGCGATCCCTAAGGTGGTCTAATAAGAGAGGTTTCCTTACAAATTTATGACATGGACATATGACAATATTTTTGACACAGTATGTGCCTCTAAAGAGGATCTTACTCGTGTGTCAATGTTATATGAAATTTATTAAACGAGTTCAATATTTTTTTAATATGTCTAGAGCCTTATGACGTCATTGATACGTCATTCATTTATGACGTCACAATATAGTTGATATTTGATAATGATATTTCTATCACAATAGGTGGGTGTTATTCAACTCTAAGGGTATCCGCGGTTCTCTCCAGTTGTTTCCGACAGAGATTGTGGTAAAACAGGTCACACGACTCGTGGTTATTGGATATGGTATTTATTTCACTTTCATTAATTATTTTTAAAAGTTACAAAAGACACTTGCTATTTAGCTCGTGTCTTTTGTCACTTTTAAAAAAATAATTGACTCGGATGAAATAAATTCCATATTCAACACCACTCGTTGTGTAACATCTATTTATCGCACAGTTCATGTGTCATGGTATAGAAGACACGTTTATCAACTTTTTATTACCTTGATTTGTGTTGAAATTATAAGTTCGCTATGCCGTTAAACAAGGAAAGTAGATTACATAATTATTTAAGCCCGTACCTTAATAGATAATTTAATAAGACGAATTATATGGAGCGTTGGAAAAAAATTACGGCCACAATTTTTATATCATAATCTGACATCATATTCTGGAAAACGGCATTAGAAACCCTGTATAAAACTTTTAACAGTTTAACTATATCCAAGGTCTATTGGTTGCTGATTATTGTAATATTGACAATCCAAAGGTAAGAGTTAAGAAAATGATAATAAACCTAGTTTATATGTAAGTTACTCCAAATCTATATTCGCTAAAAATCCAGGTGAAATAACTAGAAATAACGCCGGTCCAGGAGCCCCAGTAATCCTAACAGTAAATATTTTGTTCCATTTAATTTGTAACAATAAACACACACATGTATTATGTATAATATTCTTGGTCAATTAACTATTTTTTTCGTATTGAATCATTTAAATTTAGAACTACATGTACTTGCGTTTCATAAACATCATTTTATACAAAATAAACAAATACTATAAAAGTTACTGTAACTAATTGCAATGCTATTGAAATATTTTTGAACAAATACATCACTATAATATAATCATACAGTCTTTATTTAAACAGAGTAACGGTTGATCCCTCTCACTATTAATATATAAGACCACCTCGCTATTAAAACAAGTTTTGTCCCGTCCGTAAGGTGGCCTAACAGCAAGGTTTCACTGTATCTATTTACAAATGAATAAAAGTGTCCAAATTTGGGTACAGTACACAAACCGTGTACACGAAATTACCTTTTATGAGATTGATAAACTGACTCTGGTTCTCTGTAGAGTTTTAGAAAGTGCTTGCATGTACTTACTTAGTTATCCTAGTTTAACGTCAAAATCAATGGCATTAAATTACATTGCTAACAGTTCAATGCCATTTCCCACGGTTTTATGTAAGCGTCGAATATCCTGAATATAGGGGAAGGAAACCAATAAAATATGGGAACTAAAATCAATATCGTGGTGTTATGACATTAGTGTACGGTCACAGCTGTGATCAGTATTTTTGTCGAACAAAGGTTATGTCCCTTAGACCAGCGCTTTACAAAAGCCTATGTATAATTGCTTGATTGTATGTGTTCTCCTACTTCAGCCAAACAATGAAGATGCTGCTACCAGATTTATAAAATCCATGACAACTGATGACCTCAGGAACTTCCTCGACTTGAAAAATAAAAATTGTTTCAGGAGTCCCCATAATTTATTTAATCATAGGTCTTATGCTACATTGTAATATTTGGTTCCTCCACATTTTCTCCGCAGCCCCCCCCCCAAAAAAAACCCCAAAAAGCATCGAGGATGCAGGTTGATGAAGACTATGGACATTTTATAGTCACCATTTTGATCTCATCGAGAAATATTCTGTATATTTGTGTGAAATTAAAATGGACGTTTTTGAGTTTGCTTATTAGTGTGCTTACTTGTTGTGATTGACACTGATGACTCGATTATCATTTTCAGGATTGATGCTTACTTGAATGTGACCAAGATTTACATGGTGGGTGTCATCGATAAAGCAGAAGACAAATACTCTTCCGGACCACCTGGTGTTATTCTCTTGTACTTTTGTAGGGTCTGCATGCAAATCTTTCCTTTGTTCCTATTTTGCCTCTAGGTTAATCGACTTTGAGTTCGAATTATGGCTTTGTTGTCGCTTTGGTATTATCTTATTTGTTTTTATAGAAAACATCAAAGTATTCAATCTTGCATTTTTTATGTGCATTTATGCGTATCATCGGATTTCACATTCAAAGTATTTTTTAGTTTCAATCAACTAAGCTAGTTTGTACATGTATTTGAATTACCCTATCGCTTATTAGAAGCGTCTTTCTTTTTCTTAATTTTGCACACTGGAAAATTACTTGAAGCATCAATTCGGAAAGAGTGACCACGGGGAGCATTGTAAAAGAAAACTATCCATATCAATATAAAAGTAATATCATTCTAGCATGGAGCGGCTATTGTTGGATCTCATGCTAAAAGTGTGCTGTTTTGTATCTGATGTTACATAGATTTGCACAGCTGGAGATATTGACTTGGAATAGAACATTTAAAGTATTCACTATCGAGCTTCTTACATGTAGCTTAGTCTGAACAACAGCTGGGCCTAGTATATTTGTTCAAAAGGTGATTAGTTTAATCAGTGATTAGCGCAAATATCAACGATCTTGTAATTTAATCAAGAGGCCCAGTGGTCCTGTATCGCTCACCTGGATAAGTTGGTATCTATGTAATCAAAATATTGGTCCTTATAGGGCTGTGGCCAGACCCAGACATCAATGCTAATATCATGATTGTGTTCATCTCTTTATACCAAGCAGTTATATAGTTTTTGGTTGGGAAGTCTACAAGGGCATGGCAGATCCTGGGGATCAAATATACACTGTATATCGTATTTTTTTCGTCTCTGTAGGCCCTGCAATTATATATATAGCTTTTGGGTGGGGATCTCAAATGTTTAAAAGTTTTGACACAGGAGTTAAATCTGCATGGGCGTGATGGACCATGGGGTAAAATCTAAATCATTATTGTGATCGTCTCTTACTTCCAAGCAATTTATGTACATGTATAGTTTTGGGTTGGGGATATCAACCGTTTAAAAGTTATGATTAAGAAATTGATTTTGCAAGGGCGGGGCTTATCCCGAGACCAATAATAATATTATGATTGTGTTCGTCTCTCTATACTAAGCAATAGCACATGTATATATTGTTAGAGTAAAACAATTAGCTATTTAAAAGGCTTTGCCTCTATTTCCCCAAATAGGCCCCGCCTTCCTGCCCCAGATGGGTCAGACTCACCATTTATACAAAATCTGTTTCCCTTCCCCCAAGGAAGTTTCTGACCAAATTTGGTTTAAATCAATTCATTACTTCTGACTAGTATTCATTTAAAAGACATTCCTCCATTTCCCCTATTGGGCACCGCCTCTCTGGCCCCTACCAATTAGGTACTTTATGACTAGTAGGGATTTAAAAGGCTTTTCCTGTATTTCCCATATTGGGCCCCGCCCATCCGGCCCCAGGGGGACCAGAGTCACAATGTATACAAAATCTGTTCCCCTTCCCCAAATGATTTTTCTGACCAATTTTAGTTTAAAGTACTGAATGACTAGTAGCAATTTAAAGGAAATGTTGACAGACGACGGTCGGACGGATGCTGCACCATGGCATATACTCACAGGCCCTCCGGGCCAGGTGAGCTAAAAACGAAACAATAGATTTAGTTACACCTTTGCAGATATCAACTATCTGGTAGCGAAAATGTACATGCAAACTTGTTACATTTTACCCTGTATATTGACAGAATTTATTAAGATTGAAAAAATGTCATTGAATAGTGATTAAGAAAACTACCTTTTGAGCAGCTGGGTTCAGATGTTAATTTTAATTTCAAACATATTAAAGTGTGGTTGGCTCTTACATCTCCTGTTACATGTATAATGTACGGAGACATGATTGACGTGTCCAAGTTTATCAATGGGCTATATTATCCGAATTTGGTGGAGGGACTGCTCGATCTCGATGCTCACGGAAAAACTCGTGGACACAGTAAAAAAGAAAAAAAAAACTCAAACAACACAGTCGTTTAAATATTAGAAAAGTTTACTTGCACAACATCGTCGGAAACCCACGGTACACTTCTCTGATGCTAACGTCAGAGAAGTGTACCATGGGTTTCCGACGATGCTTGCACAAAGAATGATCAATATCTGCATTTGGAAAAGTCTGCCACAAAATGTTATTTCAACTCTTCACGTACTTGACTTTGAGGAACACGAATTCTGGAGAGATCTTGGTATGGAGTACTATCATACAGCGCCTTATACATAGACTTATTTCATCACAATACAGGTCAAATTGTATTGATTTGGATACCCCAACGTTCCTATATAAACTAGAGCCAACTTCAACTTCAACCTCTCGAGCTCCCCAAGGGAGAACCTGACGTCATGGGGGTATAACATTCGTTATATTGATAAAGCACTTAAGACTATACTTTGGTGAATAGTATTTGATTCCAGCATATTTGGATCTTGAGAACTAGATTATTGGAATTTTAGTTATTTTGACTCATTGCCCCCCCCCCCCCCACCACCACCAACAACAACAACTGCCCGGGGATTGACCAGAGTCAAAATTCTTCTAAAGTCAAATCGTTATCTCCTGGTTATAATTCCAAGTTTCAATTATGGCCAACTGAAATTGAACAGAACATGTCCAAAAGTGTCATTTTCCTATATTAACTCTAATAAATGTACCCCCCCCCCCCCAGTCGGGGAACCTGAAGACTGGGGGACATTAAATTCATAATTTTTCATAAGACCTTTCTATTGGTGGTTTAGGGGTTTTTGAGAAGAAGACGAAAATGTAAATTGTTTACGGACGGACGACGCACGACGATGGACAAAAAAGGCGATTAGAAAAGGTCACTGGAGACTTTGTCTCCGGTGACCTAATAAAGTAAAAATAATAAAACCAAAAAGGTAAAGGATATAATACCTGGTATTGGGTTATTTGCTCTCAGACCGTAGATATCCCAGAGACAAGTATGTAAACATAACAATAGTCTCAAGTGTGGATGAGCCTTGTCAAAGATAGATTATACGCGTTTAGCTAGAGATCGATTATAGCATAAGATATATATCTTGTATGTTAATCTTGAAAGATCGATGTTTGACGAAAAGTGTGCTCAATATACCTATGCATTTATGGACAGTTGTTATGATCTAGCTATAGGTAAAGGCTGTGACATGTTAATAATGCTTATTTTACGGATGTTACATGCAATATAGACTGTATATTTACTTAACATATATCAGTACATGCATACATTTATATAAATATCTCAGACCATTGCCAACTAGAAAGTTGCCACACGTGATCAGTTGAAAAAGTAATGAAGTCACAACGAAAACATTTTAACCAACGAGAACATTTTCTTCTGTAGTGTTTATCAGGACTGGGGAATTTCAGAAGTTGCACACAAAAAAAAAGCAAAAACAGAAACAAATAACAAAATTGCGTCAATAAAATAAAGAAAATTTATTATGCAACGAAGTGAATGAGAGCTTTAAGTGATGTTAGACATGATTTTATAATTATTGACACCATGAGCAAATTAATTTAGGTCGCATGGAGATCTTTTGCTATCCGTATCCGTGTTTGTCTGTTGCCATGTGCCGTTCGATAACTTTTATCTTGCACGCACAATAGCTCGAGTAAACGTGAATGGCTTTCGATAAATAGATAAGACATCGGACGAGTTTGAAAATGGTTCCGATCATACAAAACCTGGTAGAAACTGGCTACCATAGACTGTGACTGATCTCTACCATCTCTTAAAAAGAAACTACATCTGTAAATATGTGCCATTTAAAGAGAACATGCTACCATAACCTCTCCGTTAAAGTAACTATGTGCCATTTAAAGAGAACATGATACCATAACATCTCCTTTAAAGTAACTATGTGCCAGTTTTAGAAAGAACCTGCTACTATTTACTTGTACAAAATACTTGAGGATTTACTCAGTTGAGAATATTTATAAATCTGAGCAGACGAACTGTTCATATTGTTAGTTAACAATGGAAAGGCTTGGGATATAAAATATATCAAAATCATTACACGATATAGAAACTATTGTTACCTATATTTGTTTAATAAACATACTAGCCACTACATGTCCCCTATCGGCCCCTCTAACTTAATGATAGAAAATATGATGGTCCTTTGTTATTGTTTGAATCTCAAAAGGAATGTAGTCGATAGAGCGCTGACAACGAGTTTCTAAAGATAGTAATGATGACATACACTTATCATCCATAAAATGAGGCCATTAGAGCGTTGACAGGAATCTATGGAGCGCCAAATTTATTGCTCCTATCTTCAAATAATTGAAGATAGGTACAATTAATTGAAGATATGTTCAATTGAATTGATTGAACATTTCATACCGGTGAAACTGGGGGGGGATTTTTTCATAAAAATCTTATGAAAAATAACTGAAACCCAATATTTTCCGAGATATTATAATCCTTTGCTATTGCATTTAGTTTGATCAAAATCCCTAGGAACTATTCAGCTACAGCTATGACAAGAGTTTTCTAAAAATAGTATCGATGACCTTGACGTTGATTCGACATCCTTCAAACTCAGACTTGTTCGATATATTTTGATCGTTTGTTATTGTATTTTTATCAAAATCTCTCAAGGAATTAAGCCGATACAGTGCTGGCAAGGATAGTAACGGTGTCTTTGTCATTGACCTGCTATCTCAGAAACTCAATTCTGGGATATTATGATCCTTTGTTATTGTGTGAAGTTTGATCGAAATCCCCCCAGGGATAAAACTGTTAGAGCGCTAATAAGGGATTTCTAGACATATTCAAAAAAAATTTAACGGCGACCCTGATCTGACATCTCTGAAACTTGAACTTGTCCGAAACATCATGGTCATTTCTTATTGTGTGAAGTTTGAAATCCTTCAGGGAATGAAGCCGCTAGAAGCCCCCCCCCCCCCCCCCCAGTTTCACCGGTATGTCATTAACAAAAACACAAGTTTGTTAATAGTCGTCAATATCATATTTACATTTCCTAGCCACGTTAATGGCGACTTCACCAGAAAACCAAAAATGATAACGTGGTACATGTTCAATACAAAAAACTCGGTAATGACGTAAGGCATGAGGATGATGTTAAATTGTAAATATTCACTAATATATATAGTAATTGTAGAAGAAGGAGTAGTTTGATCTGTACCTTGACAAATTAACCGTGATGTTATAACTAATTCTCGTTTACTAGTCACACAATAGTCAAATGCTCAAGCACAATTGAGTTCTGAGTTTAGGAAAAAGACAATTTTTCACGAAGTAAAGCCGACGTCCCCGTCATGTATGTACAGGTGATGATGGTAAATACGTCACTTCCGCTGTACATACTCTGAAATACGTGACGCTGTTCTGTTGTCTCCACACGTCTTAAAACGTCGGCAAACCCCTCTTCTGAACCAATAATCACGGAATATGCGGGCAAAAGGTCGGGTCGTACGGAGAACACATTGTCCCAGGCAATCTCCAAAACGTCACCACTTCTTGTCATCTTAGGAGGATAATCTAGCCAGAGATAAAGAAAAGGAATACATTTTCAATCGATAAATACTATACAGCTTTAAGCATCATCCTATTTTTTCAAAACGTTACGCTCTCCACGCCCCTAGAAGATGTCAGAAATATAAAGCCATGAGTCCAGCTATTTCATTAGCCCAGGTTAAGACAGCCACCACTTATTGTCCTTTACAGTTCACATAAAGTCAACACCTAATTCAAATACCGTTAATTTAACTGTAACACATTCTCGATATCCAGAGGTTACGATCACCTTCGCTCTCTACACACCTGGGATATGTCATGGCAAAACTGAACACACGTTTAGGTAAAACAAACACACTTATCGCTAGGCTGTATGCCCATCATTTGAAGATTACAAAGGAGCCGCAACTGACTTCAAAGCTTGTCAATTTTCCCGTAATGTGACCACGAGATTCCTTTGATGTACATCACGGCCAATCTGGCCATGACATATTCCAGGGGTGTAGAGAGCGTAGGTGTGCGTAACCCCTGGGTATCAAAGATGACTGTTTTGATCCAAACATTTTTTCTTACTCTAACACTTTTGTTCTGAGATAATCCGGGTTGATGAGGGCGTAAGTGAGTGTAAGCCCTGATGTGACACTATATTGTGTCATATTTTAATAATCTTGAAGTTATGCTAACATTTATCTATATTCGTTTCTGAGTAATATAGCATCTGGTTATCTGGATGTCATAATTATAATTAATAATTATATATTAATTACATAATATAATCCGCATATAAGATGGGCTAGCATGAATACGTACTTGTAAGTGATGGGACGTCATCAAGGACAAGGATGGAGGCATTGATGGCATCACCGTAGATTTCGTCATAGTTACATGCCATAACCTCCACGGTATACAGAAGATTGTCTGATAGTCTAACGTCCTCTACCGATACGTAGGTCCGCATCTCAGTGACCTCCCAGCCCCGGGTCACCTGGTCACCGTGAAGGATACGATACGCATAGCCCATGATTTCAAAAGAGTCGTCGGCGCCTTCCCACGAAAACGCCAAGGGCGAACTCGGACGGATAACAGGTACTCCAGAAGTTGTCTCAGTCGATGTGTCGAAGAATATCTTAGCATTACTCACATTTGGCGAGAGATAGGCGATACGTTTAGGTCCGACAGATATAAGACGTTTTAGTTTAACTTCATTCAAGCAGGTAATGCGTGCCGATATCACAGTACCATGCGTCAAGGGAAGATGTGTTGATTGTAATTGTCTGAGCGATGGTCGCATCTTAATTTCATCAAGGAGTGTTTGGTTCGCATTCACTGAAAAAGAAGTAACATGTTGATCAAATATTTTTTATCTGATCTTTTAAAAATTTATGTTAGGTGTCTTTGTAAGAAGGTTATTCGATTATACAAAAATATAAATTTTGGTGTTATCTATTTTGGTTTGTTGAAATTAGAAGAATGGTAACTTTTTACAGTTATCTTAGTTGCCCACGTATTTATACCAAACATACCTAAAGTACACGAGCACTCAGTATATGAACTTTCAGGATCCTCGACCTCCCACGTGACGTCAACATTGGTTAAGGTTTGCTGCCCAGAAATGATGAAACTTGTGGTCATCAATGCGTTTGATATCATCGGCGGCGTATGGTCCATAGTGATTGGGCGGGAGTGAAAGTGACCGCGACCTCCAGCATGATTCTCTACAATTGCCGAAACATGCACCATCTGGCCATGAGGAATCTCTGTGGAAAGTAATATGTTAGACAAGGAAGACACCAGAACAAGGGGATGGAACTGAAAACCACCACGTGTGGACCCTGCGCCGACGTAAATCTCTTTGATTCCACTTTCTTCATCCAAAACATTGATTGTCACTGCTAGCTCTGACAGTGACACTTGCTGAACCATCACCGTGTCATCTATTTGATTGGAACATGTCATGTTGTCACTGACGTTCAACACAAGCCTCATTTTGATATCGGCCGCAACGCCTTCAATCTTGACAGTCAAGATCCGCTCGTCAGTAAAGAGAAAGGAACTGATAAATGAAGCCTGGACTTCATAATCATCATCGGTGTTAGCCCTAATAGAAAACAAGTTCTTTTGATCTTCAAAAGATACTTCGGCAAAGTAACCGTCAACTATGCCATCGAAAACTAGGTGTAACTTGTAAACTTCCGATTTTATATGTTTGACTAACTTTTGTGTCCAAAATAATGTTCCATTTTCTGCTACTACAGTTTCGTTGTGCAAGGTATAAACCGAGTGTATTTTAAAAGTTGTCGGCGGAGACGAATCAAACATGGCGCGCGGGGAAAATATTATTTCACTCTCGAATCCTGCGGCGTCTAACGCTTTGACCGCAAACACGTACCACAGTCCATCAGTGAGATTTACATCGATAAATTTCACTGAATTCCGTAAACCTACCCTTTTGAACTGTAACGATTCCGTATCAGGGCTGTCTGCTATGCGTAAAGCTACGAAGAATGTTTCAATGGCTGAATGTCGGTCGCCAAAGCCCCGGAAGGATGCTCCGATGTCTCGCGAGTTTTGGGTATGAGAATTATGGAACTCATCTGTGTTGAAGACGACGCCTGTATACGGCCTTTCTTGATCTACCAGCAACCCATCCGAGAAAAGTGTTGTGTGGAGCCCCACGTGGTTTGTAGTCGTCACGGTGATGTAATAGGTGCTTCCAGGAGACAGGGTTAAGTCTGACCATGTCTGGGAGGTGTTTAAACCGACATCGGTTGTTGATATGACATCGTCGCCTATGAATATAAACATACAATCATTAAGTCAATGTTCGATATAGCGTTTAAAGTTTATGATATACTTTATCCATTATTGACTATTAACTTGTAACGCATAATGAATTTGTAATGATGAATTGTTTGTTATTTTAGTCTTACCTCCCGGAGTGGTTCCCATAGAAACATGGTAGGCGTATATCCCGCTTTGAGAATCGACAAATACATTCTCCCAACATGTCGTTATTGAATCTAGCGTCGTTGTGAAGTCGAGGTCCACGTCACACGTCCGTTTGTCGTTTTCTTTGATGTAACGTCCTCGTCTGACAGCTGGTGGCGTGTTATCGATGAGAACTGGGGATGACGTAAACACAGTCGATTCCGACGCAGAAGTCCACGCTCTGACGTAGACCACATAACTCGAGTCATGCTGTAGATGGCGTTCTCCTCGCAAACAGTGAATAACTGATGTTTGCTGTCCCACGTCATACCACATATTTTCAACTAAAGGATCAAATATCCCAGTTCCAAAAGGCATGTCAAGTTGTCCCATACTCCACTCAAATCGTGTAATGTTTTCTACTCCAGACCCACTGGTTGTCCAATAAGCAGAGATGCATGCTGATGATGCCGACACAGGTTTATTCTTGGAGCCGTGAACAATATCGATATTCAAATTTATGGAGTCAGTTTGATTGGTGAACATACATTCAGAGGTTACCTCGACGTTGTGACATTTTTGTCCTATGACTGCGCACGTACAGTCCTTGTTACAGTAGTGAATATCACATGAATGTCTCAAGATTTTAAGTTCTCCATGCATGTTAATATCGTTTGAGGACATAACAGTCACCGTTACTTTTCCAATAGCGCTACTCAGTCCCGCGTGGTTTTCTGCCCAACACGAGATAACCAACAGTTGTCCTGGCCTTGTATTTGTATTTAGCACAATCTGAACGGTTTCAGTGACATCATCAAACGAGACTGGTACGAACGATTGAACACCATCACTTAGCTCCGATCCGCTGTATGTCTCGCCAACAGTTATATGATACATTTTGACACCGGACTCGACATCTTTGAATCCAGATAACGTGATGTTGATGGTCGACACAGATTTGCCTGATGTTGTAATAGAGTGCCAGGTCATCGGATCTGTGATTCCACCAAGAAGTGGCGGAGTCTGGTCTATATGGAGACTGTTGGAATTCGCGGATGTACATAGCCCTGCTTCGTTACAAGATGTCACCATAGCGGTATATGTATCTCCTTGTTTAAGCCAGTCTTTGTTAGCAAGCGATAAACGAAATTCATTGACGTTTGTCAGATGAATGTTCTCTATAGGGGTGTGTCCCTCGTGATGTGTTTTCAAAGAAACAATGTGCTTTACAATAGGACTCTCTGAATCTTCAAACATCCAAGAAAGTTTAAGAATCGACGGATCGAATTGGAACAAATATTTTGCTGATGTGTATCCTTCCTCTGACTCCAGAACTGGGGTAGTGATAAGTACGGGTGGAGTCGGATCAACGACGAAGCTGTCGGAGACACTGTCCGTATACATCTCAAGGTGGTTGCTGGCCCTAACCACCACACATAATGCCACGCCTTGAGGAAGGGAGATCGCATGTGTTAATGAATTAGCCAGTAGGAAGCTTGTGAATGGTAAAACGTCACAGGTGTGGCTATATAGGTGACGTATACACACTTTGTAACTCATAATTCCAGATTCAACGTCGGAAAAACCAAACCATTGAGCTTGAATAATTTGCCTGTAATAAAATGAAAAATAATTCATCTTTGAATGAATAACATCGTTTTAACAAGTATTATTAAAATGCACGATAAATACATATTTGCTGTTATTCAATTCACCTACCCATGGGCCCAGTATCTTGAGTGGTGTCCGTCAATTCCAACATGGACGATTCCCGGAACTGGCGGTGAATTGTCCACAGTAAAGCCGTCGGATGACACAGATGAACATAATCCTGCTCCGTTACACGCTTTTACAATGCAGAATAAGTTTACTCCGGGGATAAGAACATGCTGCCATGTCATTGCTTCAAAGGATACAAATCAAACAATACTGAAAAATGTATCTGAAGTATGACGCCAACAAGATTAGAGGTTTAATAATTATTATTAAAGCAGATTTGGTTCTGAAATTATTTTGAGAACTTAATATAATCAAGCTATGACACGTAAATAAAATAAAATAGATAAAATGATGTGCATTGTAAATCATCCTGTTGTTTCTATTGAAGAAGATCAGTTTTTAAGTCTTTTTAATACTTTAGTGGTTCTAGCTTTATTTTGATGGCCGAGTTAGTCAGGATCCCACCTGTTCTTGTTCCAGTAGAAGTCAGCGTCCTGACATCATCCTGAACGGGCTGGGTCCCTAACCCCGCCAAATAGTACCGCACACCAGAGTGAGGGTCACTGAACCCGGACCAGTTACATCCGGCGTGAGTGGTGTTAGCTTGAAAGTCGATGTCGGGCTGTGGATTAATTGTGGAATTCAATAAAACCTACTTGACGGTTGTCGGGGAATCTTACGTGTGACAAGATCCATAGGGATTTATTGAAATCGATAAAAATGAATTAATTGTAAAATACGTTTTTATATCATACCGTTCCATGCAAATGTCCATCTCTAACGGTACCCTCGGTTGGTGGAGACCGGTCGACAATGAACGATTCTGACGATGACAACACTGACAATCTTGCCCTGTTCGTGACCTAGTAAATGATAGGACAATATGTTTCATATTGTGAATAACAACCCACATGTACATCATGTAAATATTATGATTTATTAACTAAGAATTAAAGAACAGCAACTTACCAGTATGATTACAAAGTATTTGTGCCCATCATGCAGATCTGAAAGGTTAGTGAAAGTGGCATAATCACCAGAAACCTCACGGAAATCTACGATGTCTGGTACCGATTGCGTTGACCCGATCCCTAATTGTATTCTATCAATACCACTCTCGTTGTCAAGGAAACCTGTCCAGTGGACGGTGATCGTTGACTCCATAGTGTTTTGTGACATCAGATACGTTCCCACGTGGAGTCTACCGCTGGCAGGAGGCGAATCATCGTATAAAACTCCAGAGGAAACCACTGTGCTCGAATGACCTACATGATCAAATGCTGTTAAGAAGAGAAAAATGGTAGAAACATGATACATGTCAACATATGCTGATGATGGCAGTTGAGGAAATAGGAAAATTAATTTGCAATTGATTTAAAATGTATGCCAGTCCGTCAGAATCACTTCGATTCTGAAAATGAAAGATTTGCACAAACCTACCGGTTAATGTTGCGAAGTATGTTAAACCAGAATGGAGCCTTGGGTTGGTAATTTTCACAGAATTGGACATCCCGATGATTGTAGTCTTAGCCATAACGTCCTGTCCAAACGGGTTACTTCCTATAAAGCGAAGATAACATGACATCAGACGCTTGTAACAACATCTAAACATAAGAAATAAAGAAAAGAACGGTTCTCTCGACTAATTGTTTCCAGAAATTAAAATCACTTACCGATGGAATATTCATATCTTGCTATACTCTCGGGATATCCAAGATTTACATAACCATTGAAATCCTGGAAGTTATCCCAGTGAACAAGTAGTTGACGCGTGCTTGTGATGTACCCTCCCTCTGATGCTATGGAGACGTCGCCATTTGCAGGAGAGTTTCCATCAATAAAGAACCCATCACCACAGGTCCGGAATGCAGTGTGGGTTTGTCCATACTGAGTTGTGTGCATTGCTACCTCTGCGCATACATAATACAATATTTCGTTTTCTAGGGAAACCCCACGAAAGGCAGAATAACCTCCAAGTGTGTGAACGACTGTAACACACAGAGGGTTCTCATCACAAGTCAGAGACTGATCTTTCGTATCCTTGAGAAGATACCATGTGACAGGCCTATCTTCTAGTCCTAAAATTATACCACCCACTCGGACATACTCGGAGGAGAAATCGAGCTCGGCCAGGTGTAACAAAGTCAGTTTGTCCCCTATATTAGCAGCATAGATTGAGTCCCGCAGGTCTCTTATAAGTTCCGAGTCGGAATCAACTTCGTACAAGCGGGTTTTGTCAAAGACATTTGGATCCTCAGTTATCGTAAGCGGGGCACATTGGTGTCCACATGGTCCCATTAAACAATATACCTCTGCACAAGTAAACAGCGGCTGGTGCGGATAGACTGGGACATCTATACAATGTTCCGTCTGTGAAAGGAAACATACATATGTTAAAAAATGACGGAACATAATATAATCAAAGGAAGTTAAAAACATAACTGAAATCTCATAAAATATGATATTACATTATCATTAAGCATTTAGGAATATATGTACTTACCTCTAAATCGTTATCTGTGCGTTCAGATGGATGAAATATGTTCCAGTTTGCTATTTGTGTTGTGGCCCTGTTATCCAGGAACAGACCCCAACGAATGATTACGTCATCAAGAATTGTGTCGTCTATTGCAGACGGACATGTCACGTTTGATATTGTCAGTTTTACGTTTGAGCAATCTTTTTCAGTTTTGTCTAAGAATGCCTTTATGTTGAACAGATCCCCTCCTAAGTCTGATACAACAAAACCATTGGAATTGATCCAGTTAAAACATATCTTCTCAATACAAGGTCTAACGGAAACAACATAGCGTCCACTTCGCAGCGAAATGTCCTTAAAAGTGTATTTGGTGAGAGTACCAATTGATTTTCCATATGCAAGAGTCACCAGGTCAGATTCTGTGATTTGGTCACCCTGTAATTTTCGCAGTTCTACGTCATAGTGTGACACATATGTCCGGAAATAGTTATAAGTCCAGTACATGGAAACCTGGCTGGATCCAAACATTACGTCATAGTCTACGTCACAGTTGGCAACAGTTATACTAACTTGAGGATCTGCATGATAATTTGTAGACACATTGAATCTGGGATACCGAACCATTGGAACAAATTCTATATAAAAGTGATCGTTTATAAGTCCTCGATTGTACACATGTGCTTCTTTACTGGAAACAGTTATACTGGCGTTTGATATTAATGTATATGTATGACCGATGCGGAGCTGTGTACCACTAGGAATGTACTCATATTCCTCTGCTAATAACAGCGTAGTCTTAGAATTTCCTGTTTGTTCAAAACATCCTTGTCCATCAAATACTTGCAGAATAGAAGAGTCCACATCCGTCCCGTTGACTAGTGTGAAGCCATCCGATATACTGACACGTTTTCCACCTGATGACGATGCCCGGATTGCCGTATAATACCGACGATATTGTTGGAGGTTGGTGTTTGTTTCACAATGAAGACCAACATCACGCACACTGTGAAACGGTACTACGTCATCAGCTCCAGGAGTTATCCCTATTCCAAGTTCATACTCAACCCTGCCATGGTGTTCAAATCCCTCCCAAGCAAAACATAGTTCCGACGATGCCAGCAAAATGTCGACGTCTCCGATGAAATGCGATCTTTCTTCAGGTATGATTTCATAAACAAGACCAGCACCCGGCGGGGAAATAGAGGGCAGATAAAATGGTTCGGTATGCACAGAACAATGATAACCAGCGTTGTTATAGGCATACACTTCGATGTAGAATTCGAATTTCTCGTCCACATCATACTCCTGTAGATGCGCCACGTCAAGCTTAAAGCAAAATTCATCTCCACACTTCGTATGTATTAGAGATCTGAATCCGGATACAGCACTCCCCTGTCTTCCTGATAAATGTAAAACATTTTATTTTCAATCACTATGGCATAACACATATTGCTGTTTATATACAAGGAACTTATTTGTATATCCCGCGCCTACTTCGTTGTTCAGAGCCTGCATGTGCTTGTCAGGTAATTAATCGAAACTCAGTGAAGTAATAACTATTATATCTATTTTTGTTTATGTTATACATCTTGGCAGGCAGTATAAGAGTTGGTATCTGTATATAAAGACCAAAGGGGTCTATGAGCCCGTAGACCCAGCCTTACCAAGAGTTAAGGTAAGAGTTAAATTGTTAATTTAATATGTAAATTAATGAGACAGGAAAATATATATACCATAATTTGTCAACAGGTGATTACTTTTTCATGTCGCAAGTGATTCGTTATTCTAGGATTTGGTCTGAATATCGAGATTTTCGTTATGGATGTCAACTGCGGACGAACAAACTTACGACACCGGACATGCAGGTTTATCAGAACTATGGGCATGTTTTATGGTCGCCATCTTGGTCTCATTGAGAAATATTTTACATCTTTGTATGATATGATGGACTTTATTGCATATGCTCATTAGTATACCTGCTTGTTTGGCTTGCGAATTATGCCTTGGTTCTCACTTTGTGGTCATGACATTTACCTTGATGTGATCTAGATTTACCTGGCGGTTGTCGTTGATGAATCAGAATATACTTAAGCCTCCGAAACACCTGGTCTTACTCTCTTGTACTTTTACAAGAATCTCCAAGTAAAACTTTCCTTTGTTCATATTTTGCACTTAGTTTAATCGATTTTGAGTTCGGATTTTGGTTGACGCTTTTGTATTCCCTGATTTGGTATTCTATGATTATTCTGATTATTTGGTCCCACAATGTCAAATGCAACCTTTTCTGGAAATTCAATGGGTCCTTTCGAAATTCTATGAGTACTGGACCTGGGATGCGCACGTAGATTAATCACTGCATCTCACGTGCTTTTATAGACCCTAGCAGACCGGGACTTCAGAAACAAAGACCTCCGCATGATATCCAATAAGAAAGAGTGTTACAAATTAGAAGGGAAAAAACTAAATGTATGGTAATCATAAAACTCACCTATTCGGTAGAAGAATGATGAAATAACCTCCTGTTGCTCACTGTCGTGGAACTGGCTGTTATTCCAGTGGACGTAAACACAACCGTCACGGAAACTGGAAACAAGTGTAAGTGGGCAATGGGGCGGTGATTCATCGAGGATGACTGGACCAATCACAGCCTTTGTTTGTAGACCAGCACTATTGGTAATCCGTATGAAGACATAGATCTCATCCCCGTTACTTAGTCCAGCATGTCTGTCTTTGTAAAAGTATTTATGCTGGGATTTACGGTAATCTATCAAGTCAGGATTCGCCGCACTCTCCTTTGTGGATCCTATCCCAACAAAGGCCTCATGTACTTGGCTTTCATTTTCGATTATATCCCATCTAAGGTTTATCAGATCGATTGGGAGGTAAATAATCCCGTTTGTAGAACTTATGTCACAGGTGTCATCATGTTGCATGATATTTGTGATGTTCCTTGGCAAAGTGGAAACAAATTCATTTTTTGATGAATTCGAACACCGACTTCTACAATCAGCATCACCTATTTCGAACTTAGTTAAGTTTGCTGAAACAAACAACGCGCTTCCATCCGAACAAAGAACAGCTTCTTTCATAGACGCACTCCGCAGTGTTAGATTAACCAATTCCGGAGCAGACTTGTCAAGTATTATGCCATCCGAACAAACAGGCTGTGATGGTTCCATAGCGTTATTGTAGGCTACCACTGTAACGAAGAACTTGCCTTCTTCTTGTAGGATCAAGCGGCCAGACGTCAATGTAGTTTCTTCTATGAATGTATTGTTTCCTGCGGTACTGCTATTGGAACCAACAAACTCTGCACTTTGTAAGCACACGGCTGCCAATCCTACTCTATATAACTTAATTCCACTCTCGTGATCAATGAATCCAGCCCAGTTAACGATGATCGACTCCTCACTAGTATAGTCTGTATCTGGTGATCCGGGCGACCCTTCCATTACTACCCCAGGGGACGGGGGCGAATCGTCAGCTAATACTTCCAAATGTTTAATATATACAAGGCGGGCTACATTTGTGGCTGTTATGGTGAAGTGATAACGGCGGTTGTGAGTCCCAATATGAGTATTTTTATGAATGAGGGAATTCAAAGTAAGCGTGAAGTTGAAGTACAAACACGGTCCTACTGAAGGGCAATAGCAGGTCAGTGACGTCTCCGGGCAGGATGCCTGTAATTAACAAACGAGTGTTAGTCATAAACATATAAGTAGACTTTTGACTCCTGCTTTCAAGTCATTGCTTTGAGTCTATAATAACAGGGAACATAAAATTTAACACTATACAAGCATAAAAGTAATTCCATATTTCCAAACACAATTGAATTGATTTAAAACTATTTAATGTTAAAATGACGATAGGATATTGTTAATTCACAAACTTTATATTTAATTGAAAAACAAGGTATCTTTTTATGATACCCGATATGCTATATTTACAATCTTTCATATGTTCAAATTTAATTAGACATAATCCTATTTTACGGCACTGATACATGGTTCACATAACACACCACTTCACAGTATCTTGACTAAAGGTTAAACGTTCCCGTTAAACGTTAAACGATCACACAATTATCTTTGAAAGAAAAACAACAGTACTTACATTAGTATTAAGTCGCTGTACACCCAGGGAACCTTTTCCGATATCGGTACTTCCGTAGGTTGTACCAAGAGACCAGTCTACCGAGTAAACGCCACTATGGACGTCCAGAACATCAAAGGTCAGGGCCATTTTAGACAGATCAGAGCTATTGTGTACATAAAGTCGCTGATATCCGTCCCTTTCAAGCCACACATTGACGATTTCTGGTTCACTTGAATCTATGTGAGTTGTCAGGGATTCTGAATAAGTATGGTTTATAATATCTTTTGCCACTATGTCTACACGATAAGTATGTCCGTCAACCGATGCTGGGGTGACACACAGCGTCTGCGATGTAAAGTTAGGAACGTCAGTTTCTGGAACTATCAACTGCTCGTCACGAGTCAATGAATAACGAAACATTGTTATTCCATGGACGTTTTCAGTTCCTGATACAGGAAGAATCCCAGAAGTCTGTTCATAAACACCGGATATCAATCCGTGATGATCCTGTCTTATCGGCTTCAACAGGTTGAGGTGGTAGAATTTATCATTGTAGTATCGGTTGATCCAAGAATAACACATTTTACCTAGGTTTGTTTGCCACTTATACTCTGTATCAACTGCTGCGGTAGTGGAATATATCGGTTTATCGTCTCGTGAACTTATTTTTGATGAGTTGTCGAATATAAAAAATCTACGTGCTTGTTTGACGTTGTCAGCGACGTCCTTTACCTCCAACACGACAGCGTACATAGCCGGATCATGAACGTCTGATGGTATTGTTATGTATACTGGAGAAACTTGCTCGACTGCAGGAATAACTGGAGTTAGACTCACGTCCAGGAAATCTGGTCCTGACTCCTTTACTTCGTAGAGGTTAACCACATACGTGTGTATACCGGAGGCAAACTTTGCCTCTCCTGTTACAGGCGAGGGATCCTCCCAACCAGTGAACGTCACTGTGAAGTCTCGACTGGTCAGGATGCGGCTGGGCGAGTAGAGGGGCTCTTCGCTACAGGCGTTGTGTTCACGACAATGTATTGGCGCGGCGTTATCAAACCAATAACATAACTCCCTTGATGTTGATGTCTTTGTGTACGGTACCAAATTCGTAGAACCAGTTTGCACATTCTTGGAAATCAGATGGCCTCCTCCCTTTACGGTTAACCGCAGACATAGCCTTTAACAGAGGTATTAGCATAATTTGACAAAGCACACACGAGAAGAACATCTTTTCAATATAAAATAAATTCATGATTTCTGGGACTCTTCATTGATGTTAAGCTATGTCAGTGAAGTGAAGAAAAGTGAAGCCTACGAGGAAATAGAAATGTCCGAAAGAAGTATCATAATCTAAATAGGGAGCCGACTTTTCCTATGTTCGTCTATTGTGATTTAAAAACTGTCCCTATTAGAATAGACATTTACATACTATTTAATATACACATCATGGCATGAGGCGGAAAAAAATCCAAACAACACATAGATGTTTATACGAAATAACTTCTATTCTTTACGATTAACCTCACCTTTTGGTAGGTATATACGTCATTCCATTGTGACTTCATTTTATTGCTAATATTTAGGAGACCGACAAAATGTGCTGGAAGTGTAGGCTAAGAACGCTATTTCCTAAGCATAAAAGTGATGTCACAATGGTAATGACTTAGATACTTAAACAAATGATAGACAACTATAGTTTACGTAAAAAACCCGTATATGAATACTACGAAGGTATGCATATGAATAGTTCCTTAACGATTTTCCAAATCAACTACAAACCGTTGTCCGTTTTCCATAACACCATTGCCGACAGAGTTTTCAAGGACGCGATCGTAAGACACGAGAGTCGCAGGGCTGGTACTCCCTGGGTCTTCTTTGATAGAAAACGTGGTTACAGTTTCAGAACCTGCGTTAAACAACATGTGAGTTCAATTATCACCAGTTCTCAACCAAACCCAAACGAGTCAGACGACGCCTCTCTAGTCTGGACAATACAATACAGTCAATTATCAGTAAATATCAGTCAATTACAATCATATCGGATATATCTTCGTAGTTTCTTTCAATTTAATTTGGTGGTTTTTTTTTCTATCTCATTGGAGTTTTGGTATTAATCTAAAATCCTAGCTTTTCAACAAGATACAAACACCATTGGCATTGTCAGCATATACGTGCGAAACAGACATGATAATTATATACAGGAAGTAAATCTTGTAACACTAACCCGACAAAGCTTTCTTCACTAGATGGAAATAGACGTCAGTTACACCGAAAGCATATTCATCGACGAAATATGGCTTTACAGAACTCAGGTGAGACACGTTGACCAGGAAGTCGAAGCTCGTGTTTGTTACCACCTGTTCCACCTGTATGTTGCCGTAAAAATCCTGCTGATTTGAGCAATGTGTAGGCTGTCCCGATGGCACGTGAGACATGAGCAAGGAATTATTGCTGTCAATGATCTGCATTCTGCAAGTCAAAACTTCAGGAGACCTGGTCACTTTGACGACAATGAGAAAAATACAAGTTTAAAAAAATCACGATTAATGGGTTGCAACATTTATTCAAGTCCATGTAATTTAAATTATTTTAAGTATTTTGATTGAAAATGAATTTTAATAATCTTGTTTAGATGATATCCGACCTTGTTTTTATGATAATTAAGATCACTAGAATAAGTAACCTTGTTTTCTCAATCCCGAAATTCATAACAAAAAAATGACCTACATTCACACTTCGCCTGACTTGTATCAAATATTCTCGTAAAACTAGCGTTATCACATTGGCAGTTCCTGGCGTAATTGTGTGTGTCAGGACTACCACAGGATCCAGGCCAGCACCAGCGGTTTTCCCATGAGCAAGTTCCTATACGAAAAACAAGTAGATATAACTTTTATTGTAAAGTAGTTTACAAAACCCTAATGAATCTCAAAGGCATTACTCCAACATATTATAGACTGTCAATTTTAACGTTTTTATCACAGAAATAGCGGAAATCATTCATTTAATAAAAGTGCTTTTTCCATCACTGAGTAGTGAGAAATATTATATTTTTTCATAATCAAAACAATGTTAACACACGACAAAGGGAAAATGATAAGGTGCCATCTGTTCAAATGTTGGTTTTCTCTGCTGTCTATCATTGGGGAACTATTCTCCGGGGAAACGTTTTATTTCACAATTACCTTTTATTTTAAGGAAGCTGGCGAACTATGCAGCTCAGCAGTTCTTTGTGTTTTATTGTCAAATGATACACGAAGCTCTTATCTGACAGTGATAAAGCGCTGAACTAACATAGGCAGTGTTGATATTGCGTCATCTAGATAAGTAGCGACATAAAGACGCTTATCAACAATGTGTATTGATCGGAGATTTCGACGGGATTTATTTTTTTAATAATTACTTACCAGTTATTACGAATTTTGTATTTATGCTATGAACTTGAAAACCTTTTCCTTTTTTGTAATAACTCAAATACCAGAGAACTAATCACACGTAACAGCTGTAACTTGGCAAACAGTTTTACATTTTCCGCTCAGGGAGACCTCGGGCCGTCAGCAATACCCTGTCCGAATTACATGCATCACCAATTATGTACGTTTGTTTGTACATAATGTACTGTTTGTACCACAACAATATAGGTTAACGTAATTACAAAGTCAATACTTCGTTTATGACTTTCAGAACGTTGTATTTTATTCTTTAATTGTAATTCGGGTAAAATTAACTAATTACAATCGGGCTTTCTGGTTATGAATATTTCAAAACCATAAAATTATTGTTCATAATCAAACTGTTTGTGACGTAATTGTCTATAATATTGCAGTGACAGTAAACAAACACATAAAGAGAGTGTTGCTTTTAAATGAACGTCGTTTATTCTTTCATCATTTACCGATCCCAGTTATGGTCCTAGTTCTATCGGTTTCTTGCCTATTTCAAATTTCTATTTCTATTTCAAAGATTATGTTTTGATAGAAATGACATGACTTGGGAGAAATTGTTTTAATCATATACACAAGAGTTAATTGGTAAGATAGACATCATGTAATGACAATAATCAGTAAGCTTAATGAGATAGGATATTAATACAGATGTTTATTGACATGTTTATTAACCATACGGATGTTTTAGGAGAGATTACGGAAGGATAGATTAGGGTGGGATAGCACGTTTATTGATAAATATGGATATTTCAGGGTAGATTAGGGTGGGGTAGCATGCTTATTGACCAATCTGATGTTTTAGGGTAAATTAGGGTAAGGTAGCACGTTTATGGACCAATTATGATGTTTTAGGGTAAATTAGGGTGGGGTAGCACGTTTATTGACCAATCTGATGTTTTAGGGTAAATTAGGGTAAGGTAGCACGTTTATGGACCAATTATGATGTTTTAGGGTAAATTAGGGTGGGGTAGCATTCTTATTGACCAATCTGATGTTTTAGGGTAAATTAGGGTGGGGTAGCATGGTTATTGACCAATCTGATGTTTTAGGGTAAATTAGGGTAAGGTAGCACGTTTATGGACCAATTATGATGTTTTAGGGTAAATTAGGGTGGGGTAGCATTCTTATTGACCAATCTGATGTTTTAGGGTAAATTAGGGTGGGGTAGCATGGTTATTGACCAATCTGATGTTTTAGGGTAAATTAGGGTGGGGTAGCATGCTTATTGACCAATTCGGATGTTTTAGGGTAAATTAGGGTGGGGTAGCATGGTTATTGACCAATTCGGATGTTTTAGGCTAGATAAGGATAGAATAGCATGTTCACATATTACTACCGATATTTTAGGTACATTAGGGCCGGATAGCTTGTTTAAAGATACATACTGACGCTTAAGGTCGCTTAAAGATAACGTAACACACACATATGCTGCACCTTTTAAATTTAGTAATAGATAGTATGTCGAAAAATGAATTAAAACTATATCATACAGTTGTTTCGTACTCCTATGACTCTTCAGTGATGCTAGAGGCCAAAAGGTGGGAATCCAAAATGTCTTAACTAATGTAGAAGCAGAAGGTAGGATAGCATGCTTATTGATCAATACGGGGTTTTTAGGGCTTATTAAAGTAAGATAGCATGTTTATGTAGGGTAAAATAACATGTTTATGGAGAAATACGAATGTTTAATGTAGATAAGGGTAAGATAGCATGTTTTGCATTAAGACCTATGTTTCTGGATTTAATATATCGTTTTTAGATTAGATTAGGGCTACTGCTGTGCATGCATGTTAAAAGCCACTTACTTGTACACAATCCGCCATCTAGTTTGAACAGGTCAGCATCCCTGCATTGTGTACACCAGACGTTAGTTCGACTGGTACATGCTGTTTTCTTGCAATCTGGCAATGTGCTGCATGCTGAGAATAGACGTTAAACAATCTTATATAGTAGTTTTCATCATATGGGTCAAAGAAGTAATATCAAAGGTAGTTTTCCAAATAACACTTGATCCTTACAAAAGTAAGTGTATAGGATACAAATTACTAAATATTTCATAAAGGGCAAAGAAGTAATTCAAACAGTATAGCAAACTGGTGCTGTCAAATTTTCGGAACAATAAACAACAAAGAAACATAAAACAATTACATTACATAAACACAATATTAAAAGTATTAAAATAAGTGGTTTTGGCAATTTTAAAACAATAAGCCCTTCGGCTAGTGTAAGCCGAAGACAAAATTTAAAGCTTCATTTTTATCTTCAAATTTAATATCTTTGTCGTTGTTCGCACACAGAGTGTACTCGATGTGCGTTGATACGGTCATTCTAAGTTCTGCTTCATCTACTTATCTCGGTCTTTAATTAAACTATGACCAACAACTACTTAACTATACGATAAACGTGACGATTTCGATTTTCCGAGTGTGGACGTCACTTTCCTTCATAATAATATCCCTACTTCTGCAACCTATGATGTTACATGTCGCTGTTAATTCGTTTTTCCAGAGTTTGCTCTAAATATCGAGATTTTCGTTATTGATTATGGTTTGCGAACAAATGTAGGATACAGAGATTTGAAAAATGTAGGTTGACAAAACCCAAGTGCAATTTTTATCTTGATGTCAAGTTAAGAGAATACCGAAGAGTCAACAAAACAATAATCGGAACTCAAAATCGATTAAACTAGGGGCAAAATACGAAAAAAGGAAAGATCCAAACGGAGATCTTTGTAAAAGTAAAAAAGAATAAGACCGCCATGTAAATCTTGGTTTCATTTAAGTAAACATCAGTCCTCAAAATGAGAACTGAGTCATCATTGTAAATCACAACAATTAAGTATTCTTTATCATTTTATTATATGAAGGTAGACATTTTTTTAATATGCTCATTATTATACCTACTTGTTGTTTTTTAGAATGATGCCTTAGTTCTTACTTTGATGCCTTGACATTTACTTGCATATTACATAGATTTACATGGCAGGTGTCATCGATGAGGCAGAAAACGCTCACTCTTCCAGTGACTAAAACATTTTCACCTGTGAAGTTTCGAAAATTATTCATTCCATAAAAGATGTTTTTTCACTTTTTGAGGCGACAAAGCTTGCATAATAGTTTTTGTACGTTTAGCAATTTCGTCACCAAAAAGTAAATATGGAATAATGTGACGAAATGACTTTGAACATTCTACTATTATGAAGTAAAGAGGGGACAAAGGTCACCAGAACATGACCTTTTATGGGATGTTGTCAGATCCTTGTAAAACGGAGTGAAAACAAGGATCTGTATCTTAATCAGACAGTCTGACAAATGTTCTTATTTGAAAAAAAACCTGTTTACAAACGACAATGTGGAAATGAAAAGCTGGCCGGGTAGGATATTCTATAAAAT
Organism: Mimachlamys varia; assembly: GCA_947623455.1. Taxonomy (NCBI): domain Eukaryota; kingdom Metazoa; phylum Mollusca; class Bivalvia; order Pectinida; family Pectinidae; genus Mimachlamys; species Mimachlamys varia. Next base: position 11,895,367 of record OX392535.1, read on the forward strand.
GTAGGAAACAGAATATTTATTAATACCCAATATATTTCATTCGTGTGGCTACTGCGCACTCGTGAACAATATCAAAATAGCATCCCCACTTATGTAATTGAAATGTATTTGGTATTACTAAATACACTGTTACATATCCTCTATGTATGAACTTAGTATATTGTTACTAAGACGGTAAAATGGAAAGTACAATGGTAAACTTGGTAGCGCAACAGTATAAGTGATAGTGCCACATAAAAGTGATACAAGGATAAAAGTGGAATAAACACAGTTAAAGTGATAGTTCGGCGGAAAAAGGGAAAGTGCAATGTTATAAGTGATAGTTCAATGACTCCAAATAGTTCCGAAGTGGAAGTGAAACGGTAAAGTATTACGAATGAAATCAATGGATCCTCTAACCTAAGATTGTTTTCTATCTCAAAATGCATAACTATTCCTTTAATACTTTTATCTCTCTTTGCTACACCTTAGCAATATGTATTTCGTATGCGTGTATATAATTTTAGATGGAGAGATTCGTACATATAAGTAGGGTTAATTTCACGATTATAGCACTAAACCTGCTCTAGTATAAAGGTGGACTTTAAATTCCTTTCAGAACCGAACAAACAATTAAACACATACACACATTAAACACACGAATGTTGTTTCATTCAAGCTACAACTGTGTCATGAGAAAGTTGAATCGAGAATGTTACGAATTAACAATGAAAAACCAAACAACGGGAATTTGAGTAAATTGTCTGTTTTCCCTTTAAAAGAATTGTTAACGGATGAGTGACAAACTCAACTGTGTGTATGTTCCATGAAAGGAAGAAACGAAACTACATTGACACTTCGTAAACGTAAAATATGAAATATTGCTACTCACTAGATACACACGTGTATGAGATCCGTGCGTATTTATAGGTGCCTCGACATGGATCTCCTGTCACAGAATTACTAGCGGTGAAAGAGCAGGAGTTTTTTCCAGCACAAAGTCCATTGTATCTGTCGAAGGCTACCGATGAGGAGCAGGATGTATCAGCCACTGATTGACCGGGTTGCAGACAAGTCTGTCTGTCTGTTCTACCGTAAAACGCGCTCTGGATGACGATAGCCTCCATTAAGGAACATGACAGCGTGGTGGATTTATCCTCACAAATGACAACCTCGATACCTGTGTTATACCAAAGCAAACAACAAAAAATACACTTGTTCTTTACATGATCTTGTAAGCATTTACATTATACGATTTAAATTATACTGCATCTGAACTGAATAAATGTATGTTTATTTTTATTCCACAGAAAACAATATATAAATATTTTCATATATCTGATATCAAATGTATCTAATGTATTTCATACAAATAAATGGACATTAAAACACTCATATATAAAGAGAGCTTCTTGTAAATGTATTAAATACATATGGTTACTTGTAGAGCAAATCGATAAACTGTATATGGAGACATGAAGAGGTGCCGTGTCAATCTTCCCACAGAACTAGACAATTTGAAATTAAAGAATTTCAACTTATGCATTTGATCTTGATATGGTGCTTTAAATTGTTTTAACTGACCTTTAAATATGAAAAACATTTTTCGCAATTATGTGCAGTAATTTCAAAGTGTGTTCCTACCCCTTTTGATCTTTTAAGTTTTGATAATTTCTATCCTCATTCGTATCTATGTGTGTACATTGATATATGTAATTATGATATAACGTTTGCTTTTTGAAGTTTTGTTACATTGATTTTTTTTTTCATTTTGAAATTACTCTGCTAGGTGACTTGCCTTGTAATCTGCATTAATTTACATTTAATTTATTCAAATGCGGATTCATTCAACAGTGAAGGTTTTCTTCTTCAGGTACTGACCTCTACTCCTAACTTCCCTCATTTTTACAATTCTATCCTACCCAAGGTATTCTCTACCACCCAGCGTTCTTCCAAAAACACATACATAATAATACATATATATTATGTACTGTATATGTGTTTCTTTGACCTAGTTGATCATTGAAAAAAACTCAAATACAGCTTATATTTAAAACACCAACCGCGAAAACCACATGTTAAAAAGCAACGGAATAATTGTATTCGGATTTTGATTACTCACCAGATGCGAGTTGTGCCATACAGAAAATAGCCACTGTAATTACAACAGATACAGCAGCCATTTTTCTGGACCTCTTTGCTCAGCCTGATACATAGAATAAAACAACAATATTAAAGTTTAAACATGACGAGTGTAAAATCATGTATGTAGTTTTGTCTCAACTACGCCATTGTCTTGCATCCTGACAAGATTATGTCAACGTCTCATTTTCTGACCTTTGAAATGATTTGCTTTATCTGATCAAATCATATAATCAGGACTTGATTTCCCTAAAATTTGCCTTTTAAGTTTATAGGTATGTCGCAAATTTAGCTCCTTTATACCAACCTACAATCAAGATATTGAAACGTTTCCATAGAAAATCTAACAGAGGGGATAATGCCTTACACTATGACATGAGTGCTAGGTACAGAAATAAACGATATCGGAAAGTCGGTGGATTAAAGGACATATTTCATGGCAATGAAGATGTGAACACTTTTTACGATGCATATTAGAGCGTTCGATTTTACGTATACAAAAAAAAAAATCCAACAATGATATATGTTCCATTTGAAGAAACACTACAGCAGCCTAAATTACCGACATTGATGAACTGTATCATCGTAAGAGATCATTTTACAGCTTACGGAACGATAAATGCTACAATCGACAAAATAAACTATTTACAAACCGTTCTCGAATCTTGGAAAGTATCAATGCAAATATTGTAGCTGAATGAACCTACAAAAGCACAATTCCACAGAGAGCCAGATCAGGGAACGGTACAACGGGTTGTCTCCAGTGAAGACAGACCATGAAACTGCCTACCAAAAGGTGAAATCAAGGCACCAAACATTTTGTAAGTAGACGACGTCGGATAATAAATAACTGCTTTACACATTTTGCACTGTAAATGCGGCACAGGAAATGAAAGACTATCATAGAACTAAACTAAGAGTCTATCGGGGAGGTAAGAAAAGTTTCTGCATTAGACATTGACTACATGTAATGTTTAAATATAATATCTTACATAGATGGTTTTTATAGCCGTTTCGTTAGCAGCCTGCCGGAGAAAAACATGTTTGATTAATTTTTTGAGAATGGAGGGGTACCGAAATTGGCTTCCTAGTGGCTATCACAAATATGCCGTTTTTGCAAAATTATACATAAGAGTTAAGCCGACATGATGATTATGACATTAACTTCAGGTCAGGTCGGAATTCTCTTTCCAAGATAGGAAAGGGTAAAGTAAGATACCAAAATAGCAGGAGGTCTCTTTTTCACAAACCTTAATGCTATTTATATGGGGCGCCGTTTTACTATTTTTTTTAAAAACAAAACTGGATTTCCAAAAATCGAATTATGGATATCCAAAAATACATGGAATTTGTGATATCCATAATTCGAATTTTGGATATCAATAATTCAATTTTCGGATATCAATAAATCATGTTTTGGATATCCAAAAAATCGAATTTTGGATATCCTTAATTCAAAGCCTGTTAAGATATCCGAAATTCGAATTATGGATACCCAAAATATGATTATGGATATCCGTAATTTGAATTTTTTTGATAATCCAGTTTTGTTAAGAAATAGTAAAACGGCGCCGCATTATATTTTTGATAAATATCATTATAATTATGATATATGTTGTAACACTGAAACGGTAAAAAAAAGTAAGGTCATTTGTAATTTTAATCCTCCATTTTAGCCGTCGGATCTCAGAACAAGAAGGAGTATGTGTTATGCATGTGTTATACCGAACATAACACTGTTTACTTCCTTGTCTATCTGGAGCGTTTAATAAAACAATTCAGCCCCCACATGTGATACGATTGAGGGCTGTACAATGATACGTATATACATATCCGTCAACCAGGTAATATTTACTAAAAAAAATATCAAATATCAAATGGCATTTTACACATGAGAAAGAAAAAAATGAGTTTTGATAGTGTCTATTGGATGTCACCATTTCCAAGGTGTTTTGGAATTTTATTCCCACTAAGACATGGCCATTATAATATCTACCCGTTATAGATTTTCGGGGAGACGGATATACAGTTTGTCTGACATGTAAGTAATGTTTTACTCATATCATAATTTATCTATGCTGATTTCTATATTAATTTGTTTTGTCCATATGCCAGTTATCATTGATACAAATGTGCAATGCATGTAATTCAAACGCGATCAAATTGAGTACCGTCTTGCACTAACATTTTTGATATTGCTTATCATCATAACTTATGGCCTGTTGTTATAAAAAACGTTTTTTCGCATTTAAGTCTTAGTTGAAAGATCGGCACTCTTCGTAAATATTTAAGCTGTAAAGTTCTTGTTTGATTTTTTTAAGGTTTTCTTGGTCAATGCGTATACATATCGTTTTCCATTCCAACTGGTTATCTTCCCACTAATATATATACAGTGTGACCTAGTCGGTAACAAAAATAACCTAAACACTTACCTGAATACAAAGACAGGCCGCAGAGCTGGTTGTAACTTCTCCAATAGCCTGAACGCCGCGTACCAAGTCTATCTGCAATAAACACGCAATATATTCTAAATAGTTCAGTAGTTATCACGTGTATTACATTGCCAATATACACGGGTATACGTTTGTTTAACAATCATACTGTAAATAATATAGTACTTGAAGCAAAACACTTGAAGTGATTTGTGCCCGGATGTTTAATCAAGAGTGTTGTATGACTGCACTGTTGGAGTTAATTTTTATTATTGTAATTACCATGCGGTAACCCAGACAGGTTTAATTGTTTGTAAATACCATGCGGTGTCCCAGACAGGTTTAAATGTTTGTAAATACCATGCGGTGTCCCAGACAGGTTTAAATGTTTGTAAATACCATGCGGTGTCCCAGACAGGTTGAATTGTTTGTAAATACCATGCGGTGTCCCAGACAGGTTTAAATGTTTGTAAATACCATGCGGTGTCCCAGACAGGTTTAATTGTTTGTAAATACCATGCGGTGTCCCAGACAGGTTTAATTGTTTGTAAATACCATGCGGTGTCCCAGACAGGTTTAAATGTTTGTAAATACCATGCGGTGTCCCAGACAGGTTTAATTGTTTGTAAATACCATGCGGTGTCCCAGACAGGTTTAAATGTTTGTAAATACCATGCGGTGTCCCAGACAGGTCTAATTGTTTGTAAATACCATGCGGTGTCCCAGACAGGTTTAAATGTTTGTAAATACCATGCGGTGTCCCAGACAGGTTTAATTGTTTGTAAATACCATGCGGTGTCCCAGACAGGTTTAAATGTTTGTAAATACCATGCGGTGTCCCAGACAGGTTTAAATGTTTGTAAATACCATGCGGTGTCCCAGACAGGTTTAATTGTTTGTAAATACCATGCGGTGTCCCAGACAGGTTTCAATGTTTGTAAATACCATGCGGTGTCCCAGACAGGTTTAATTGTTTGTAAATACCATGCGGTGTCCCAGACAGGTTTAATTGTTTGTAAATACCATGCGGTGTCCCAGACAGGTTTAAATGTTTGTAAATACCATGCGGTGTCCCATACAGGTTGAATTGTTTGTAAATACCATGCGGTGTCCCAGACAGGTTGAATTGTTTGTAAATACCATGCGGTGTCCCAGACAGGTCTAATTGTTTGTAAATACCATGCGGTGTCCCAGACAGGTTGAATTGTTTGTAAATACCATGCGGTGTCCCAGACAGGTTGAATTGTTTGTAAATACCATGCGGTGTCCCAGACAGGTTGAATTGTTTGTAAATACCATGCGGTGTCCCAGACAGGTTTAAATGTTTGTAAATACCATGCGGTGTCCCAGACAGGTTGAATTGTTTGTAAATACCATGCGGTGTCCCAGACAGGTTTAATTGTTTGTAAATACCATGCGGTGTCCCAGACAGGTTGAATTGTTTGTAAATACCATGCGGTGTCCCAGACAGGTTTAATTGTTTGTAAATACCATGCGGTGTCCCAGACAGGTTTAATTGTTTGTAAATACCATGCGGTGTCCCAGACAGGTTTAATTGTTTATAAATACCATGCGGTGTCCCAGACAGGTTTTATTGTTTGTTAATACCATGCGGTGTCCCAGACAGGTTTAATTGTTTGTCTCATGCTTATTTTCTCCTCTAGTCGCTTGTAATGTTTTCAATTAATTCTTCAACTAATCTAATTAAAGACAATAAAAACGAAAGAAGGAGCATATTTGTGTAAGTGAGTATCTTACCTCGCTGAACAAATGATCACCGGTAATTGACAGGTTATTCGTTATTTGTATACGTTGGCATGGTATGTTTAGTTGCCAATTAAATATAAACGTGCTTCACTCGATCGTAGGCACATGTGGCTAGCAGAATAATATATATATATAGATAACATAGCGAAATATGAATAATAAAAAAAATGTGAAAACAAAAGTTTCAAAACTTTTTATGTTGTTAATTTTCTTAAACCATAATGAAAATAAATACGTCAAGCGGTTAAATTTCATAAAAATCGACTATCAGACACTGTGTGGTCATGGTATTTTCTGCCACTGAGTTGCATACTTTTTTCTTTTTCAGTGTCTGATAGTCGATTTTTAAAATGGCTTTTGACAGCATCGATAGAGCCTTATTATATATAATAAAATATCAGATGTGGGTATCACTGGTCATATTTTTAATGCAATATTTTCGATATTTAAAAATGTCAGATGATGTGTTCGAGTAAATGGTCTCTGTACCGACTGGTTTAATGTTAAATGTGGTTTAAAACAGGGGTGCTTGTTATCGCCACTTATGTTTAATTTCTATATCAATGGCATTTTTGTATTTCTCAATAGTTTTAATGTAGGTATATATATATTAGCGGTAAACAGATATGTGCCCTACTTTATGCAGATGACCTAGTTATTATAGCAGGAAGTGAGGAGGACTTGCAGATGCTACATAATGGTCTTCTAAAATGAGATGTGTATAAATTCATCTAAGTCAGGATTTATACTTTTTCGAACTAAATCTACACCTAGGACAGTCAAGTCTTTTGTGTGCGGAAATGTGAACCTAGAAATTTGTGATCCATAAAAGGTATCTAGGACTTACGTTAACAGATCATTTAGATTATGTTATTATTGCAAAATATGTGGCTAGCTCTGAAAAGCGAGCATTAGGTTTACTGATTGCTTAGAGTAAGACCAGGGCCAGATTAGAGCATGTCGATATCACCTTGGTCTGGGTAGATATGCACCCAATGCAGCAGTACAGGGCGATATTGGATGGTCACCAGTAATGTGTCAGACAATGGTCAGTTGTTTTTCGGCAATTGGGTCGTTTATTAAATGACGTACCAGATGACCGGTTAAATAAACTTGTATTTACCTGGTCTTATGATAGAAGTTCAGCACGTTGTAAGAATAGTCAATACATGATAAGGAAAGATTAAAGTATTTAGATTTATTGAGATATGATAATGGTCCCTTTTATACAAAAGAACTTGTAATGTATGGTGAGCAAAGAGGAATGGAAAAGTTTATTGAAGAGTGGAAACAGAATATGAATAGAGAAAATAGTAGAAATGGTGGACAGGGAGGTAATAAGGTCAAATCCTATAATCATTATAAGAAAAAAATTTGAAGTGGAAAAGTATGTTTATTATATGTTGATACCTAAGTCGCTAGCTGACTGTAGATGTGGTGTAGCAACAATTCGTATTGAAACAGGACGGTAGGAGAGATTACCAGTAAAAGAGAGAAAATATTTGTATTGTACAGACAGTGTAAAATGTGAAAAAATATGTTTTATTAGAATGTCCTTTATACAATGATTTTGTGCTGATTTTTGCGAGTACTCGGCTCAGAATGTGGATGGTTTCAACGATATGGATAATTTAGAGAAAGTATCAGTGTTCCTTAGTAACCCAGATATTGTCAATATCTCTGCCAAAATATGTTAGGATATTTTATGTCGACGTAGGCAACTGTTATATAGGTAACATACATACAGTATATATATCTAGGGCTTATGGACTTACACCAAGGGCGTAATTATTATGTACTTTGTAGCCCTATACAATTAGTTTAATGTGATTTTTAAAATACAATGTACAACATTTTATGCGTGAATTTTAAGTGTATAAAATAACTATTTTTAACACAAATGCTAATGGTAATATTAATATTGAACACTTGTTTTAACATAATGTTGATATTGAACTTTTAATATTAAAGTATTAGTCTGTGTCTCATAATTCTAAAACGAATGGACGTCAGAAAGGTAACGAGTGGGTATGTGTAGATAATTTTATTACCTGTACTTATGTGGACAATTGTATTACATGTACTATTTTGTGTATTTCATATATGCATTCTGATGTGCGACACATTAATAAACATAAATGAATTTGAATATATAAAAAATTCAAATGTCACGAAAGTACCAGAATTTGTCAATGTTCTTGTATTTATAAACAAACCATTGGATTTTGATACCTACGCAGTTGTAAGCCAACAGACATGACACTATGATACACGTAGTTATAGTGACGAATGATTACTTATAATCGAAATAAAGTGTTGGTCTTCATTCCAATACAGACCTTCGATTTCACACATTTATGAATGTAATTTATCATAATTAGTGAGAAGACATTAATTTTAATGATATGAATTAAACATTACTTTAACAAGAACTTCGACCACATATTTTACATATCTTGCTGTATATACAGTATTTTTGTATATTTAATTATACGTATTAAGAAACCAAATGTCTTTGATAGTTTGACGGTTTGCATGTAAGTGTATATTTAAGAAGGAGCCGTCTACTCACATTACAACTGGAAGGTCAGTGTCCGGGCGTTCTGGTTACCTCCTCTTTAGATAGCATGATCTGTCATCCATGTGTCAACTTAATTGATAACATTAGTAACATTAGCATGTGTGAGACAGTTCAATTAAATCCAATAAACAGAATAACCTTGTTTGGGTCAACCCGATATCGTTGTGTAAGGTCAAACAAGGCCACACATCATCTGTGAAATGTGTAATTAACTAAAAAGTATCTAATTTAAAGTAAAGCTTAGGTTTTGGGTCAGTGATAAATCGTTTTTCTATAAAATAGGATACTTTAAAGTCAAGCAGGACATGACACTGAAAATGATTCTACCTTGTATCAGACTATGAAATCTATTTAACAAGTAACTACGTTTCCGGCTTGTGTTGTTGCCTATTTATTTTGTTCATTTGTCTTTTGTTATTGGTTTTTTTTTTTTATCATACTGAGCGTGTCTGACAGTAGAAATATAGTCTTATCTTATTGAGTAGTCTTGACTTTACCATAGCCACCGATATTAAATGATATAGTCTCCATTGAACGGTGTTCTAAAAACATCTTATCATTTTCTAACTTGGAAAGCAACACTTGCACATTTATATGACATCGAGTATATAAATTATTCTTTTACAAAATGCTTTATAGAGAGTCGCTTTTTCTGTTGACTTTTATATAACTTCAATAGAATGCTTCGATAAAGTTAAAGTCCTATTTACAGCTGCAGGTTATCTTTAGGGATGCCTCCATGCATGTTTTGTAAGCCTACATCTATTCATATATACTGGAGACAGGTTAAGCTTGTGTATATATGCTTGAGACAGGGTATGCTGGTGTACTTGAATCCTTGGGAATCTGATGCCGGTTTTATAGTGCTATTGCATTGAAACACCGTGCTAAAGGGACCAAACACATCATTTCGCCGAGAGATGTTGTAAGCTGACAACAGGCGAATTACCCAAAACCTCATTTCTCCAGGTCATATTGTATACCGACAACTGGCGAATTATCCAAAACCTCATTTTCTCCAGGTCATATTGTATACCGACAACAGGCGAATTATCCAACACATCATTTCTTCCGGTCATATTGTACATGATAACTGACAACATGCGAATTATCCAAAACTTCATTTCTCCCGGTCATATTGTACATGATAACTGACAACATGCGAACCTGTCAACAATCAAGTTTAGAGACATTAGTATTTCTGGGCGGCCGGGAGCAGAACCAAATTTCTTCCTCACAATGGCGAACGCTCAACTGCAAGCCAAAAATTTCGAGGCAGTGTCAAAGGAGATAATAGGAAGGATAAAGTTCACCGTCCTAAAACACATGACAACATTTCCCAGTCCTAATAGCTTTAACCTTACAACATTTCCCAGTCCTAATAGCTTTAACCTTACAACATTTCCCAGTCCTAATAGCTTTAACCTTACAACATTTCCACGTCCTTATTACTTAAACCTGACAACATTTTCCCGTCCTAAATACTTACACTTGACAATAATTCCCCGTCCTAAATACTTATAACTGAACAAATTTTCCCGTCTTAAATACTTTAACCTGACAACATTTCCACGTCCTAATTACTTCAACCTGACAACATTTCCCCGTTCTAAATAATTACACTTGACAATACTTCCCCGTCCTAAATACTTATAAATGAACAAATTTACCCGTCTTAAATACTTTAACCTGACAACATGTCCACGTCCTTATTACTTAAACCTGACAACATTTTCCCGTCCTAAATACTTACACTTGACAACACTTCCCCGTCCTAAATACTTACATATGACAACATTTTCCAGTTCTAATTACTTCAACCTGACAACATTTTCCCGTTCTAAATAATTACACTTGACAGCATTTCCCAGTCCTAATTACTTATAACTGAACATATTTACCCGTCCTAAATACTTAAACCTGACAACATTTCCACGTCCTTATTACTTAAATCTGACAACATTTTCCCCGTTCTAAATAATTACACTTGGCAACACTTCCCCGTCCTAAATACTTATAACTGAACAAATTTACCCGTCTTAAATACTTTAACCTGACAACATGTCCACGTCCTTATTACTTAAACGTGACAACATTTCCCCGTCCTAAAAACTAACACTTGACAACATTTCCCCGTCCTAAATACTTACATATGACAACATTTTCCAGTTCTAATTACTTCAACCTGACAACATTTCCCCGTTCTAAATAATTACACTTGGCAACACTTCCCCGTCCTAAATACTTATAACTGAACATATTTACCCGTCCTAAATACTTAAACCTGACAACATTTCCACGTCCTAATAACTTTAACCTGACAACATGTCCACGTCCTTATTACTTAAACCTGACAACATTTCCCCGTCCTAAAAACTAACACTTGACAACACTTCCCCGTCCTAAATACTTACATATGACAACATTTTCCAGTTCTAATTACTTCAACCTGACAACATTTCCCCGTTCTAAATAATTACACTTGACAATACTTCCCCGTCCTAAATACTTATAACTGAACAAATTTACCCGTCCTAAATACTTAAACCTGACAACATTTCCACGTCCTTATTACTTAAACGTGATAACATTTCCCCGTCTTAAATAATTACACATGACAACATTTCCCAGTCCTAATTACTTATAACTGAACACATTTACCCGTCCTAAATACTTTAACCTGACAACATGTCCACGTCCTTATTACTTAAACCTGACAACATTTCCCCGTCCTAAAAACTAACACTTGACAACACTTCCCCGTCCTAAATACTTACATATGACAACATTTTCCAGTTCTAATTACTTCAACCTGACAACATTTCCCCGTTCTAAATAATTACACTTGACAATACTTCCCCGTCCTAAATACTTATAACTGAACAAATTTACCCGTCTTAAATACTTTAACCTGACAACATTTCCACGTCCTAAATACTTACACATGACAACACTTCTCAGTCTTAATTACTTACACATGAAACCCCTTCCCCGTCATAATTACGTACACTTGACAACACTTCCCCATCCTAGTTACGTACACTTGACAACATTTCCCCGTCCTAATTACTTATAACTGGACACATTTACCCGTCCTAAATACTTACACCTGATAATATTTCCCCCTTCTAATAAGTTATGACTGAAATCATTTCCTCGTCCGAAAAAGGTCAACCTGATAAAATGTTCGCGTCTTCGGATTCGTTCGACATTTTCGTTTAAATGTATGTATATAAAGTAAGTTTTGAGTTGTTTTTAATCACGTGATATTAAAGAAGCTAAATGAGTATGTTTTGTGTCGAATACAGTCTTACGTAAAATTATGTCACTGAAAATCATGTTTTTTTTTAAATCGTGAGTACATTGTTATCTTTACAGAGTTTTAGTATCTGACAAATTAGAGACGGTGGTACACATTTTGAATGTAAACGATTATGTTAAGTTTTCTGAAATGAATGAAATAGAGCAAACTCAAGTTATTATTGGTAAAAAAATATGTCGATATTAGCTTATCAAATTTACAGTTGGCAGAATTGATGAAATGTACTGCATAATTGATCATAAAAATGTACACAGCAATGAACGGATACATATAAAACTGCTGAATATTCATAGACTTAGAACAACTGTACAGAGGTCATATATACAGATATACTTTCATTTTTTCATTCAATCCTGCTATTATATATATTCTGATATGATGTAAATGCGTAAACAATGTATACTCCCGTGTGAAAAGGGAAATAAAGATGATCTATCTATCTATCAAATTAAATACAGTATTCGTTTATATTTCAGTCGTTAACATGGCTCAACAAGGGAAATCGCTCGATAAGATGATAGGTATAGGAGTTAAAAAGAAAGAAAAATATATAAATTAGTTGTTAAAATGAAGAGTATTTCGATTTGTTGTTGAAGATAGATATTATCTAGTTACTGCTTTATGGAGAACCTCTTTAAACTTCAAGGGGACAAAACACCGGCAATTTCGCTACATATTATCCGTAAATCTTGTGTCTGATATTCTATACCTAGGACACGTTATTACAAAGTATCACCGCCAAACACGGGATACATTGATAAAACTGCCTTTCATAAAGTTGATGACTGTCCGTTTTAAAACGAGACATAAAAATAAAAACAGATTTGAGCTGCCCATTATCTTTTTTGGATCTGTTTGTCCATTTTCACCAAATAAAAATTCAAAGTCTTACTAATTGCAAATGAAAATTACTGATATTCTAAACAAGGTTTCGTTATAGGAGTTCAAAGCACCTAATCAGCCTTAATCATAGATCATGTCAGATTTAAAAATCTTACTGATATTTGATATTATCATTTAAAACGATTAAGGTAAAGGTGTAGTTTTATGTTGACGTTATGCCAACTGGTTCAAACTTTCAGTGTAGTCCTGCAGTTTTCCCCCTGATCAGGCCCACTGGTTCAAACTTTCAGTGTAGTCCTGCAGTATCCCCCCTGGTCAGGCCAACTGGTTCAAACTTGCAGTGTAGTCCTGCAGTTTTCCCCTGATCAAGCCCACTGGTTCAAACTTTCAGTGTAGTCCTGCAGTTCACCCCTGATCAGGCCAACAGGTTCAAACTTTCAGTGTAGCCCTGCAGTTTCCCCCTGATCAGGCCAACTGGTTCAAACTTTCAGTGTAGTCCTGCAGTTTCCCCCTGATCAGGCCAACTTGTTCAAACTTTCAGTGTAGTCCTGCAGTTTCCCCCCGATCAGGCCTACTGGTTCAAACTTTCAGTGTGGTCCTGTTCAGGCCCACTGGTCCAAACTTTCAGTGTGGTCCTGTTCAGGCCCACTGGTTCAAACTTTCAGTGTGGTCCTGATCAGGCCCACTGGTTCAAACTTTCAGTGTGGTCCTGATCAGGCCCACTGGTTCAAACTTTCAGTGTGGTCCTGATCAGGCCCACTGGTTCAAACTGTCAGTGTGGTCCTGATCAGGCCCACTGGTTCAAACTTTCAGTGTGGTCCTGATCAGGCCCACTGGTTCAAACTTTCAGTGTGGTCCTGATCAGGCCCACTGGTTCAAACTTTCAGTGTGGTCCTGATCAGGCCCACTGGTCCAAACTTTCAGTGTGGTCCTGATCAGGCCCACTGGTTCAAACTTTCAGAGGTTACCTGCCACCAATACATGTCGTTATATAATCAGTTTCTTGTACCTGATGAAAATATATATATATAAGCATACCTAGGAAAAAATCATAGATGTAAGGCTTTAGTCCACTGTTGTTGATTACTGATACATGTAACCTACATATCATTTCTATTTACAAAATATGAAAATGATTTGCAAGTTATGTCTAAAACTATTTGAAAATCCAGCAAACGCATAATATCAATTAATATTTATAATTTGATTTGGAGTCGTTTTCCTAATTTATTATGTTTGTTTTGATTTCCCGCTCAAAACTTCTTTATGAATAAGTACAGGTTGATAGTCGATCACCATGATCAACTTTTAACATCACCCATGATCATCTATATGTGACCGACGCATGAATACGTCGTTTTTGAGATTGTTTTATATCATTACAGAATATTTGTTTTGTATACAATTTTTCAGCTATGCTGTTCATATCATAGTTATAACATACATTACTATCTATATCAGAACTATGGGCAAGTTTTACTTTCCCCATCTTTGTCTCATTGCATAACATTCTGTATCTTTGTGTGATATTAAGATGGACATTTTTGAGTATGCTCATTTGTATGCTTACTTGTTTTGATTGACAATGACTCGATTCTCATTTCGATGTTACCAAGATTTACATGACGGGTGACGTCGATAAAGCAGAAGACGCTTACTCTTCTGGAACACCTGGTCTTTTTTTTTTTTACTTTTGCAAGGGTCTGCATGTAGATCGTTCCTTTTTTCGTTTTTCGCCCATAGTTGAATCGGTTTTTAGTTCGGATTATGGTTTTGTTGACGCTTCGGTATGCTCTATTTTTGTATTTGACAGTTCCAACAAAGGTACGCATATCATAATATCTCGACGAAATCTAGTTGTAAAAATATTACCATGGTACTTTTAGATCAAACAAAATGTGCATTTTTTATTTGTATTTAAGATTGTTCGAATGTACTGGCAAGTCGTATGATGATTAAATTACACAATATTTAAATGTTTTAATTAAACCATTTGTTTCTATCATTTGAAGGGTATCTTACCGTATTGCTACATAATCAAATCTCAACAGTTGATATAAACAAAGCTAAATTAAATCCATTTTAAAGTACCAGTGACTTACTAAATGTTTGTATTAATCACACTAGCTGTACAGAAATTTCAGGATTGTTTTGACAACGTGGTCGATAATGTAACCTGTTTAATGTTCAATGTGAAGTAAAGACGAGTGATGAGTTGTCTGTATACGCGATGTTGACGTATTCCCTTGAGTCATTTTCGGTGTGTTTGCTGATAATCTGCCTAATATGTGTAACGACCCGGGAAATTGTTGACAAGAATGTGAGACCTTAGTTCATGACGACAGTAATTCACTTGTGTTATGTCAAAAAGCATTTGTCAAACCAGCTTTCATGCACGCACTGCGTTTATACGTAGTTTTTATCAGGACCACTGTTCTTATCTTCGAGGGAGCAGGTCCGGATTTAGAACCGATTTATTAACTTTGTAATCGATGTTTACTTGAAGTATTTAGCTACTTATTGATCGATAAAATGTTTGAATACCAAGTAGCAAATTTGAAGTAATGAACCATGTGGACTCTTCAGTTCTCATGAATTGACAAATGAAGCGACAAAGATAATAGCCAAATATCATGCAGAAGATCTTTTTGATTTTAAAATTCAGAGTAAACTCAATCACTTTAATCAAAAGCACAAAATTGCAATCGTGTCATGTAAAGAATTATTTGCTAGGCCAGAGAAAACATTTGGGTAATTGTCGATCATTAAAATGTGCGATGGTCAAACAGGTTATTTGAAGTAATGGACATTTGGAATCTTCAATTCCCATAAATAGCATTAAAGACAGCAGACAAATACCTTACAGAAGGACATTTTCTTCATTTCGACTCAATAACTGTAATTAGAATTACAAAATCAAGGAGAACTATTACTCCCCTCCCTCATTTAAAACAAAATGTACAATCCCTAATTCTTTCTGTAACACTGTCAAAATATTAAAAAATTCAACATACCTCGCTCCAGATTACTTCAAACTTGACTGGGGAAAATTGTCTTATTTTCAAGCCTTGGCTGATATTAAACAGTTTTTTTTATCAGTGATTTTATCAGATCATGTTTATAGATGAACAAAGCAAACATATTGACATTGTTTATACATTATTGACAGTCCTACATTAGACAGTTTATTTGAATATTTTTTTCTCGAATCTTAGCTCATTGAGATGCAAGAAAATCATAATATTCGTCACGAAGATCTCATAAGTATGTATTTTGTTGGCACTTTGGTGTAATGGGTAAGCTACCGGCACACAAAGTTAGTTATTCAGTTTTTGTTTTTAACAAACTCTCATATTTATTCCCAATTGATTTGTACATTAAGATATGAACAGTACCGTTTACGAATTATTTCTTGAACAAGTGCTGTTAAACGATGTCATTCTCTGAGAGATTGATAAATCGACTCATACAACTTAAATTAACATAATTACATCTATTTGTTACACTCGCGTAGCTGACACAATGCAATATCAAATTATGACGAACATTTTCTCAATTAAGTTGAGAAACTTAAGTTTAAGTGCAACATTTTAGTACTTTTATTATCATTGACAGTTCCACAGGAAACACAAAACTCGTTGAAAAGGGCCTAAATTGAAAAAGTTGATGACCAAAAATTAATTCAATTCCTGGGAACTTAAGATTGTAAATGGTTCATTGCTGTTCATCGCCCGCTTGGCCACATAGTTGATGTACTGTCGTTCAGTTAATGAACTCTGATAGTTTTCGATTACTAATCCAGTTTAAATATTCTTTTTTCATTTTATCTGATACTGATTTTAAACGCTATAGGGCTGATTTTAATCTATCAAAAACTCAATGATTAAATGTGACAGTCCGGTAGAAATAGGGATTTCGGCGCATTTGAAAGAAAGGTTGACATTATTATGACAAATGTTCTTGACGTAACCCTCATGTTGGTTTAGGACGAGATATTGGACAATACTGGTAAAAATTTTGTGATCGTCAATGGCAGCCTTTTGCCACCACGTGTTGCTCCACTCCAATCAATGTGACATATATCGACTCGTTTCAGCAGTTGCAAGTGTCCTCAAAGTCAGAAATTGGTACTTTCGAAATCACAAACAAGAATACTAATAATATGCATATAGAAAAATATCCTTCCACCATATACATGTAGTGAAACGATACAGAGTTTCTCTCAATAAAACCAAGATTGCGATCGTAAAAGTAATGACACAGTGTTTACTATCTTTATTAGTATGTTTCCGTAAGTTTCATACATTGCTGACAAATTTTCATTTTTGATTGAATATACTATATCCTGTAGTCTTGTATATGTTTATTCTACGAGAAGCATTACACACCCAAATAGTTTCAGTTTCTTTAATCTCTTCAATATTATCATGAAAACTGTTAGTCATTAAGGAGGCTCGACCCTACGTAATACACACGTTTTGATTCTTGTTTTGTGGTGACGTAGCTTCCTATTTGTGTACCCGGTATTTGAAAACGGGGTATCAAATTCGTTCTATATGTGATATGTCATGATGTTAACAATGGCGAGATGAGAGGGAACGGTTCAAGTCTTCAACTTAAGATTACGAGCAAATAAAGTATTGTCACGACCACTCCTATTGCAAAACAACAACAAAAATAGATGTACACTATATCGACACATGGTCGGACACTGACAGCGACGGCAACAGTATAGAAACAGAATCGGAAGGTAGGCGTATAGTACCGGTACAACTGGCCATGTTTTCTCAAACTGGAGAGAGAGTCGGCGAGTGGTAGAATTATGCGTGTTGGCAGAACATTTGCACAAGGGCTGTGCCCGGTGTCATTATATATGCACTATTATGTTGTTGAAATATGACACAGAACGCCGGTAGTTGTTATGTTATAAAATGATTTTGGCTTGTACGCATTCACAGTGTGTATGTCATGTAAAAATCCTACCCACTAAAAAAAACTTCCTAATAGCATCAAGGGAGACAACCTACCCTAGACACAGTTTTACATTTAGTTTTCAATATGTAGCATAAAAAGCTTGTCTGTGATATTTGATTCAATTTATTGCTTGAGCTTTATGTAACTATATGGTATATACAAAATTTGACTGTGAATACTGAAATTTGTCCGCTAGATATAAAAATAACACACTTTGTAACAATCGTTTTGTCTATTTTTCCACAAATAAAATATTTTTGCGGTAGCTATTGATTTCTTTTTTTATTTATTGTATGTTTGTGATTTTCAACAACATTCACAAGAAAAAATAGAAAAAACATTAAATTTTGAGAAAAATCATTTTTTTGGTGTTTTTTACCAAAAATGAAACAAGTCATAGGAAGGCTTAGATTTTCACAAAATCATCTCTACCTGGTAGCATAGTCAACATATGAAAGTTTTAAGGAAATCTAGCGGTTAATTGCGAAAGGGTCGAGCCTCCTTAAGTAATTGCACACGTTTATACAACAATGCTAACTGACATATATTACATAATAGATCAATTAACGATTAGCTATACAAAAAAGTTAAATGATACTTGTTTGGTGTATAGATAGCAAGACTGGACAGGTTGACGATTCTTGACATTTTACACATTCCTTATCATAGTTTCTTTTAATAATATGCATAGGTATATGAACAGTGCTTCTGATTGTTGATGTATTTATACTGTCCTTAATTTAAGATGGTGTCTGGTGTCATACTGAAAGTAACGATTGGCAATTAGGGCTCGTTGGTTAGCGCATGGCCTTCGATGCATAGGGCTTGGGTAATTTGTTTCGATGTTTTTAAATCAAAGGATATTAACGGTAAGTTGTATTTCTGTGGCCACATAACATTACCCCAATTAAAGGATATTTGACAGGTGCTCTTCTTACTGGATTCAAGGACGAAGTATGTCGTTGGAATTTGTCACAACCAATTCGTGTCAAGTATCCCTTCAGGCATGCATACATGCAGACACTGGTTATTAAACCAGTCTATTACAACAGAGAAAGCATTCCTGTTGAAAACTTATATAAAGGTGATTATATGATTTGTGTATGTTTTTGTGGTAAAGTGCTTTAGGAATGCTTTAATTTTCAACATAATGTTATTTTGCATTTTTAATAATACTAAATAAAAACGTTGCATTTTTATTCCTCGGCTAAGACATTATGAAAGCACATCATGCAGATAGCAAAACAAAAAGGTTATTTTAAAATAATTAAAAAAGAAAAAAAAATAGATAGCATCAACGAAACCATATTCCGAACTCAAATTCGATAAAAATAGAAAAAAACTTAAACATAAGAAATATTTACACAGAGACCCTGGTAAAGAACAAGAAAATAAGACCAGATGTTCCTAAAGAGGAGGCGCTTTCAGCTTCATCAAGGTCACAACATATCAAACGCCAAGTACTCAAAGTAATAACTGAGGTATTTACAAACATAAAAACACGGATTACTAATGATCACATACAATTGTATGTATATATGTCCACCTTACTATCAAACAAAGATACGAAATATCTCTCAATAAGATCAAGATGGCGACCATAATGAGTGGCCATATTCTTAACAAACTGCAACTTTGTAGCATGTTTGAAGCATTTTCACATCACTTTCGTAGGTGCTTGTACCCACGGATTCTATCATTCAAAAACGGATTGCTAAATCAACCGAGAGGATATGCATTAATATCAGCATGTTCGTTAAATGGATATTCTGTTAAATGTATTTGACTTTGCAGTATAGCTTCAGATGTCAAAATAACAGTCTTTCTCTTAATAGTATCAAATTGTTTGTCTGAAAAATGGACGAATCACTTATAAAAATTGACAGTCATGGCAAAATTGAAGGCACGTTCGGATAGAAAAACCCTAATTAATCACTAGGCTGAGGCCTGTGAAGATTACGATTGACTGACAAACGACTTCAAAGCCTGTAGGTACTTTTGGTATACATGAAAGTGTTGAACCAGGCTTCTTGCCTCATTATGAAGGTGGCGCACACGGAGCCTTCAGTTTCGCATGACTTATTGTGAAGAGAGCGTAGGTGATCGTTAACCCTGGATATCGAGGATGGTGCTCGAATTAAACAATATTGTCGTCATAATTGATGAGAGAGTTTTATCATAGATGTAACTATAAAGTCATTACTCATACAAATATTGTATCATGTTTCTTTGCAAAATCAGATTTAGTTGATACACAATACATAAACACTGTTAAATGGAACATTGTTTTTCTTTTTGCATGACAATGAGATAACGAACGTGTAAAAGAAAGTGTAAAATTTCATCTAGCTGTTTAAGAACTTCTTGTAAAAAAAATATATTAACACAAAATAATGTATTCTTTTACTATCCACATTTCCGGCTGTTTTGTAGGTATATAAAACAGATTTAAAAAGTTTGTGTTGCTGTGTATGCATTAAAAGCCCTAAGTTTATTGTAATGTTGGTTTAACCGATTTCTTCTCTAGAATTTACTTTTGTTTTTATAAATATATGTTAACATTCACTTTCTAAAGGATGTCATATCTTCATGTTTTTAAAATTGGTGTTATTTAAAATTGCCTGTTTATGTTGTCATTATCAATAACAAATACGTGTTGTCATCATCAATTATATCAGTTTTATGTTGTTATAAGCAATGGCTGGTTTGTGTTGTCATTATCAATAACAAATACGTGTTGTCATCATCAATTATATCAGTTTTATGTTGTTATAAGCAATGGCTGGTTTGTGTTGTCATTATCAATGACATGTTGTTGTTGTGATTATTACATACCCCATGATGTTGTCATTTATCAACTGTATGCGATGTTGTCATTGTCAATCTTGCATTTATGCTGACATTGTCGTTAAACTATTCATGTTGCTGGCATAAATTACCTTGCTATGTTATTATCAATTCCTTGTTAATATTTTCATTATTAATGAACTGTTGATGTGAACGTTATCAATTGCATTGCTTATTTTGTCACCGTCAGTTATCTTGCTATGTTGTCATTTGAATGTTTGTGCTGTCATTTTTATTACATGTTTATGTTGTCATTATCATTAACATGGTAAAGTTTGTATTTGTAATTACATGTCAATGTTTTTATCAATTACATAGCATGTTGTCACAATCAATTCCATGTGAATGTGTTCATAATCAATTACATGTTTATGCTGTAAATCAATTACAAGTTAATTTTAAAATATCAATTGCACGTTATGTTGTCTTTGTCAATTACGTGTTTTTATTTTTACAACAACTTGATTATGCTTTTATGAATTGCATGTTTATATGATTCATTACCTTTTATGTTAATATTTAATAAAGGTTTTGGTAACAACTTGTTAATGCTTATATCAAACATGTCTTAAAATATCAGTGAATACCGAATCGTATACACAAAGCGAAGATTTACCGAGAAACCCTTGAAAATGTACAAGAGAATAAAACATGTATTCCGGAAATGTGAGCGTCTTCTGCTTCATTGACGACAGCCGCCGTGTAAGTCTCAGGTCACATTAGAGGAAATGTCCTCAAAGTAAAATCTTATTCATGACCCATTTGTGAAAAAAATGTTGTTCAATTAATTCTTGAAGAATCAAAACACAGGAAATATTTTGTTGTAATGTTATTTTTTTGTGGATAATTTTATAATTTCATACAAATCGGACGAGACCACAAAGGTCTTCGTTTTGTTTTTTCCGACTTTTAACTGGAGGGATTTTTCTAGGGCAATGAATTCATTGACACTACCGCTACGAATAAAACAATATAACAATACAAAATAATGATTTATGCCTCTTCATTCTATCAAGAACAACACAAACAACAATGTGAATAGAAATTTATTATAAGAAAAGCCACCATATGGCTTCAAACATTTAATTAAAGTATATTATAGAATGTAGTTGCAATCATACAACATTGGCAACTACAATCAACATAAAATTCAAATAAAACCCTATAAAATGTGTACATAACCCTATAAAAATGCCACAAAGACCTTCATACTATAAAATATCATTAATGTCTTCCCCACTAGATTGTATCATATTGTTTTTCTGTTTCAATGTTAATTTTTGATCGATTTAACAATATAGCACATGCAATAAACACAGTCAATGTAACGCCGAAAACCGAAAAAAAATGAAACTTGGATTCCAAATTGTATTGGTAATAAACGAAATAAATCACTTAAATCGACATTCACTGCTGTAATTTTCTCTATTGAATTGTTACACGCGAAACAATATAAGCAGAGAAAAAGAATCTGTTTAAAATATAAAGTAAACATTTGATAAGGTGAATTTACGTTAATTATCATTAGTTACAAATTCTTAAGAAATAACTCCGTCCATGATTGTAAATCAATGCAATAAAAAAGGAGACATTTATATTGAGTGCATTTGAAGAATGGTGACCGAATAAAGCTAAGCGTATAAATAAGTGCACATCAGCGAGCAAGTTTGTTCTAAGAAAACATCGTAAAATGTCAGTTATATAATAACCATCAGTCTACCGTTTGATGACAAACTATGCAGTGTTATATATAGTAACCAATAGTTTACCGTTTGATGACATACTATGCAGTGTTATATATAGTAACCAATAGTCTAAAGTTTGATGACATACTATGTAGTGTTATATATAGTAACCAATACTTTACCGTTTGATGACATACTATGTAGTGTTATATATAGTAACCAATAGTTTACCGTTTGATGACATACTATGTAGTGTTATATATAGGAACCAATAGTTTACCGTTTGATGACATACTATGTAGTGTTATATATAGTAACCAATAGTATACCGTTTGATGACATACTATGCAGTGTTATATATAGTAACCAATAGTCTAAAGTTTGATGACATACTATGCAGTGTTATATATAGTAACCAATAGTCTACTGTTTGATGACATACTATGTAGTGTTATATATAGTAACCAATAGTTTACCGTTTGATGACATACTATGCAGTGTTATATATAGTAACCAAAAGTCTACTGTTTGATGGCATACTATGCAGTGTTATATATAGTAACCGATAGTCTGCCGTTTGATGACATACTATGCAGTGTTATATATAGTAACCAATAGTCTACTGTTTGATGCCATAGTATGCAGTGTTATATATAGTAACCAATAGTCTACTGTTTGATGGCATACTATGCAGTGTTATACATAGTAAACAATAGTCTACTGTTTGATGGCATATTATGCAGTGATATATATAGTAACCAATAGCCTCCTGTTTGATGACATACTATGCAGTGTTATATATAGTAACCAATAGTCTACTGTTTGATGACATAGTATGCAGTGTTATAAATACAATGTAGTAACCAACAGTCAACTGTTTGATGGCATACTATGCAGTGTTATATATAGTAACCAATAGTCTGCTGTTTGATGACATAGTATGCAGTGTTATATATAGTAACCAATAGTGTACTGTTTGATGGCATACTATGCAGTGTTATATATAGTAACCAATAGTCTACTGTTTGATGGCATATTATGCAGTGATATATATAGTAACCAATAGCCTCCTGTTTGATGACATACTATGCAGTGTTATATATAGTAACCAATAGTCTACTGTTTGATGACATAGTATGCAGTGTTATAAATACAATGTAGTAACCAATAGTCTGCTGTTTGATAATATGCTCTATATATCCACGGTTGCCATGTCACTATACTGAGAAGTATTTGTACAATTCTCGGGTGGTTTGAACATAGATTGGTAATGCCGTTGTTCCGATGGTTTGCGCAACATGCCTGGTCCCAGCTGATTCTCAAGTCTGATATTTTGTAGAGGATTAAACATGGTTCTCGATATGGATTGGAATGGATCCTTCTCATCTGGTGGGATGAATGGAGGAGGCTCTCCTTGTCCATCAGTATGATTCTGTACTGCTGAATCTTGACGAAGCCCACTTGTTAACCTTTGGTTCCATTCGTCACCGGTCGACATCCACATTCTACAACATTAACAACAAAGTAGTTTAAATGACCACTTAAATATTACTCTATTATTACTATCTGCGACACATTCCGACATTGTTAAAGTTAAAAATGAGTTAGTACGTATATCATATATGGTAAGTAAGGAATTGATAAAAAAAAGAAAACTAAAGAATGAAACATACTAGTAGTGCAGATCTGACTAGTGGCAATAAAATTGTTATTTCTGTGTATATCTGTAACAGACAGATTTAATATGAGCAAATTTTCAGTTCATGCCAGACTAAAACGTATCCAACAATAGCTTAACATGTTTTCTATTCTAAATAGCCCTGTTACTATAACTTACCTACTATCCAGTAAACGGTCCTTCTTCAGGTTTTTGTAGCGGTGGGCTATTATGATACCAGCACTAAGCACAGCAAATGCGCTGGACAGGAGTACGGCGGCAAGGTATCCGGCGTTGATGTGACATGTGTAGAAACCAACATGGTCTGTACAGTCAAACATGGAACTGCAGGGATCGTCTGCGCATTCATCTATTTCTTCATCGCACCACTGAGTATGATAGCCAGCTTTGCAGATGCACTTGTAAGCGTCAAAGCTAAAGGCTCTTGAACTGTCGTTGCAGGGTAAAGTCCATATGTCAGTCTGAACACATCTGCCGTAGTTGCAAGGCGAAATAAGCACAAACAGATGGACGTCTAGCCTGCCAGTCATTTGACCGCCCCTGTCACTTCCTAGCAGCTGATAATGTAAATGTCCATGGAAATCTCTACTTGTTTCCAATGTCAAACCAAAGCGTTTGAAGGTCCTGCTTTGTATTGGCGTAAATGTATTGTTCGGGACTAACTGTTGACCAGGTTCCTCCTGGATAAGAACCGCGTCTGTTTCGATCATAGTCCGACTGATTAAACTCAGACTTTCCCCGAGATCAGCATCTGCTATGAGAACAGATCCAACGTCGTGCTCAGTGCTGGAACCTTCCAGAAATATAACAATATCTGCATTTAAATGATCAGCCAATGTAAAGTTATCATCGTGTGATAAGAATCCTACTTTAGGCGCATCATCATCACTCCCGACATGGATTATAATGAATTTTGACAGTGAATGTTTATTATCACAGATAGACGTTTCTTCTGCGTTGATTTCAACTTGAATTTCTCCCGAGAATTCTAGAGACGGCAGAAAAGTCAGCAAACCATCAGTTGTGACATTTAATTGTCCTGAAGTTGGCTGTTTGCTTGAGAATACCAAACCATCGTTTTCTTCATCAAACCATGACAACTGATAACGAACGACAGGAGTATCTTCAGTGGTGTAGATAACATCGGTGGTAATAGTAGGCGCAGTGTTCACACACGACCTCTCAATCTCAAACAGTGCAAACTGGTACGGGGACGTAAACCCTGCAGGGTCAGAGGTAGCCTCACGCGCCGGCCTTGTATTGTCTTCTGGAACTTTACTTATCAAGGTTTCAAGGCAAACCTGAAAATTGATGTACATGATATTGTTACAGGATTATGCAAATATGTGTTGGTATTTTAACTTATACTCGTACAAGTTTATTGCTGTAGCATAGCATTTTTTGTGGATATTCTGCTATGCTTGGATTTATTTTAGTAGCCTTTTTGTTTAGCCATTAAGTAGCATTGCTTTTGTATTTTCACATTGTATAGAAGATGTATTCAGGCAATCTCTGGAAGCTGCAAAGAATGCATGCAATGGTGTCTCAAAGATGAAGAGTGATATTTTAAATAAAATTTTAACAAGAACAATTACATACAAACGTATATAATATGTTATAAACATATACTTGTATATGCAATGATGGTTCATTAAGGGTTATTTTGCTAACTTATCATTATAATTGTATTGACGTGGTCTTTCATATTAGCAGACTATGGTCAACATTTACACCGAGAGATTTATGAAGGTAGCGAAGTATACTGAGGTAATTTTAAAGTTTGTTTACCTTAGTGGTTAAATATGCATCGACCACCTGTTCACTGATGCTATCTGGATCACATTCTTCTTGAACATGTAGCCATTTTCCGTTACCTATTAGTGAAATAAATAAATAAAACTATAACATGTATACATAACATGAGATAGCACATTGGGAAATATAGATATTCAGGATTCAATTTTGTAATACACTTATAGAAACATAATAGACTAATAGCAATGCAATACACATAAAGAAATGAAAACACATTTAATAATGATCTTCACGTATAACAATTAAATACAAATATAGTAATGATTTACACCATAGCAATGTAACACACTAATACAAGTGAAATACACTAAACGCCAAGTTAGTTATACACTTATAGCAAATTTACACTAATATAAATGTATTACAGTTATAGCAATATAATATACTATTAAAAAATTTAATACACGTATATCAATGATATACACTAATAGAAATGTCATACAGTTATAGAAATGCACTACATTAATAGAAATGAAATACAGTTATAGAAATGCAATATACTAATAGAAATGTAATACAGTTATAGAAATGCAATATACTAATAGAAATGTAATACAGTTATAGAAATGCAATATACTAATAGAAATTTAATACTCTATAGAAATGTAATACATTAATAAAAATGATATAAATGAATAAATGACATTCGCTTATAGCATTGTAAAACACTAATAGCAACGTAATACACCAATAAAAATGTAATACACTAACATCAACGTAATACACTAATAGAAATGTAATACAGTTATAGCAACGTAATAAACTAATAGAAATGTGGTACTCTTACATCAACGTATTGCACTAATAGAAATGTAATACAGTTATAGCAACGTAATAAACTAATAGAAATGTGGTACTCTTACATCAACGTATTGCACTAATAGAAATGTAATACAGTTATAGCAACGTAATAAACTAATAGAAATGTGGTACTCTTACATCAACGTATTGCACCAATAGAAATGCAATACAGTTATAGAAATGCAATACACTAATACTGTAGATGTGTAATACACATAAAGCGAAGTCATATACTAATATAAATGTAATACAATTATAGAAATGTAATAAACTAATAGAAATGGAATACGCTTACAGCAAAGTTAAACACTAATATAAATGTGACACACTTATATCAATGCGATACAATTATAGCAACGTTATAGAAAGGTAATACACTTAAATGAATGTAATACATTAATTCAAATGTGACACACTTATATCAATGCGATACAATTATAGAAAGGTAATACAATTATAGAAAGGTAATACAATTAAATGAATATAATACAATTAAATGAATATAATACACTAATTCAAATGCAAACGAGGACTGCAACATAAGCAAATATACCATTTAAGCAAGAAAAGAGAAATTGAAACGCTACGAATAATTACCACTGTCAGTATAGCTCCAAAGAGCCAAAGCGGGAACTGTATTGCTGTTATAATTGGTCTCGTTGATTTTAACGCTAATTGTCATCTCAAAGTCGGAATATTCGATGAAAGGCATCGGTGATATAAAAAATGAAAGTCCTTGATATGCCTGAAATCTAATGAAACATTATCGTCTTAATATTAGTTTTGTTACCAAAGTATTCTTTGGTGAAAATGTTTCTAGCAATTTCTGATTTTCTCACTATAAGAAACGATGATTTTGTATAGATAAAATGGAAGTGAAGCATAAGAAGACGTGTATCTTGCACGTACCATGTGGAAAATGTACATGCATATTGGACAATGTTCGAAGCATGATCAGACGAATAAGTGACACAACAGATATAGCTTGCGCAGTTTTTTTTAGGTCGTTGACGTTGTGAATTTTGGAATAATTTAGTTTGAATCTTAATATCAACGGAAAGTTGTATGCAAGTTATCAGGTAGAAATTGATAATCTCAGTAATATTTAAACGACATAGTTTGAACAATACCGTTCGCGCACGACCAATTAAACATGTACAGATAAATACACCACCTGGTACCTAGACGGTTGTTTTGTCATTAGAATTACCTAACCGGCAAACCTGTGAACATCCATGTATTTAGTGGCAGAGAGAAGATAGAGACCGGCCGTAATGAACAAATGTGTAATGTTCAGCTCTGTTTTGAAAACTGATATTGAGGATGTATTCTTCTGAGGTTTCAGTTACGTTGAAGTCTCGTTTTAATCTTATTTAAAGATCATTTCGTTATACTGAAGAAATTCTGATCAATTTTGATAGCATATATGCATATGAAAATTGTGTCAAAAATATAGGTGTCTGTTGTTTGTAGAACTTTTATTTTTTTTACATGAACTATTTTTTAACTATTCCGCGGCCACTTTGAAAATGCGTATTTTTGTGTGTTTTTTGCGTTTCGCGAAAGGCCGAAATTTAACGTTTTTATGCTAAACTGATCTCTGAAAAACATCAGTGATTCGCCATTTAAAAATAAATAGTCAATCATGATATGTACACATACGGAAATGGTAGTCAAGTGTGATATTTTACCTGTTTTTGAAAAGTCTTGTAGTGTACATCATCGAAGATTTTGGATCGACAATGTAGGATGAAAACGCAGCTGATGCATCAGTCCCATAGCTTTTAGTGACTTCTTCATCTCTAAGATAGCCCATCATAATACCACTGTGACTTGCTATGCACAATGTTTATAGATAAATAGAAATTTAAGAAGAGATACACCTTCACAAATGATAAGATTTTCCTCGATAATCATCAAAATTAATGTGGAATAAGTTTATTATGCAAGCTCGAATGCATGTTCCTATATATAATTATTATATTTATTTTTTTGATATACTGATATAATTATTTACCATTGCCTGACATTATTAGTATATAACTTTACCGAAATCAGTTGATTTAAATTACCTTTTCACGTCTGAATTTAAGGGTCTCAACTTCGACATGTATATACTGACTTTTGCTTATCTAGTATGTATTTATTTGCATTTTTATATTATCGCATGTGAGCTTAGATTGTAATAACTTCTTTATTTATGCATTGTAAATATCAAAGTATTATCCACATGTATTGAAGCGCTTTTGAGTAATTTTACAAATTATATAAAGCGCTATATAAATGCTGTATATCATTTTTTAGTATTAATCAGTTTATAAAGCAATGAATGTGATTGATCAATCGTTGACCAACAAGCAAACACAATAACATATTATCTCAACTCAACTGAGAAATAACAATATTAATTGATTTCTTTATGAGAAAACGTTTTTTTTTAAATAGTAAATAAGTATTAAACTATTTTTTGCATTCTTAAGCAATTTGATGTCAACTGGATAAAAGCACATCCAACATGAAGCGCTAGCGCATGAATTTGGCTGTGTCCAGTTGCCATCATATTGCCTAGAAATACCAGTTGAATGCAGTGCTTTGCTTAAATGAATAAATCATACCACAAACCTTGTATGTGGAACACTACAACGACATCGGAAGGAAACTCTGACCTTGGATCAAGTATTCTCATGCTTCCATCCGCCATCATGATAAGTGTTGCATTCTGCTTCTCATTCAAAACAAGACGGATGTCACTAGGCCCTGTAGCGTAAGTAAGAAAACGAATGCAAATCCATCCTTTATTAATCTCATTACTCGTTTAACCTAAACATGGCCATCCATAATCCGCAGCCGGAAATGGTTTCTATATTTAACAAACATTTAAAATATATCTTGAAAGACACAATGTGGGCATAGCGACGTACTTCTTCCAAAATGTCTTACATACTAAATACGGATACTCCATGTGATACCCCTTTTCTTTTCGAGAGTAATAACCCAATGTCAAGAAATAGATTATAGTGTCCCTCTTTTTGTTCTTCAAACATAACCCTCTATCATATTACGCTTAATAACTGAAACATACTGTTTATTTTAGATTTTTATTTTAGATTTTGAAAGCAATACCAACAGAATCCCTTGTGTTGTGGTGAGGCAATTTGAGTCAAACGGAATTGCTATAAAGCAAAAAGTGTAGGAAGGTGACGTTACACACACATGCTGCACCTTTTAAACTTAGTAATAGATACAGTATGTCGAAAAATGAATTAAACTGTACCATACAGCTGCTTCGTCCTCCAAGGACTTTTCAGTGATGCTAGAGGTCAAAATGTGGGAATCAAAATTTCTAAACTAATGTAGAAGCAGAAGATTTTTGTAAAACCCCTTTAATTTATGAATTTAGAAGTAAAATTAAACTAGTTCTGTATAATTTCAAATCGTGTTCTCTACGGAAATGAAAAAAAAGAAGTACAGACAAACTTTTTTCTCTGGGGTCATAGTGAATTACTTTGATACAAGACACACCGCCTCAACAAAATGAACAAACCTTTACCCCAACTATGAAGTCCATGGCCATAGTTAATCTCATTTGAGTAGTGGCACGGCACATGATATACACATTCTCGTATTACAAGATTTGAAATTATACAGAACTAGTTAAATTTTACTTCTAAAAATAAGTATGATGAAATTCCAGTGCGAATTAAGTGTAGGAGATATACAAGATGTAGACAGGACAATATAGCGTTGGGCAGAAAGAACAGAGGACAAACACAGCAGGTTGGCTGTGTTATGTAACGTCTATACTATTTACAAACATACTTGTTATGCAGGTCGGCTGAATCGGAATAGAACTTCTTAAATGTGATCTCCCCACCGCTACCAATGAGTGAAAGAAACATCTGCCCGGCTCCAGCATGAACAGGGATCCATCAGTTGTGTCATTTGGCTCGTCACATAACATTGACACCGATGAATTCATATCCTGACCATTAAACCAGAGGTGCCCATCGATTATCTCAGCTTGCCCCGTCTTAGTCACGCCTACTCTGATAATCGGGAGGATGTCAAATGTATGTGAGCCTGTTCCGATACCCCACTCTGAATGAGGAAGCAATACGCAACAATGAAACGATAGACATTATAATCTTTATCAAAGAATTAAATGATGAAACGGTTTGCCGAATTTATAAGAGAGACGTTGTGCAAAAAAAAAAAAAAAATAAAAAATCAGAGAATACCAAAGCGTCAACAAAAACATCATTGTCAATCACAACAAGGGAGTACACTTATGAGCGTAATGTAGGAAACAATAATTCATCAGTAGGCTTGCAAATAAGATATTGTACTTTGCACCAAAAAACGTTAATTTTTACATTCAGTGTAGTGTACATTTTATATTTCCATCGTTCAATAGCAGTTTGCCATGATGTTCATTTGATACTTTTAATGATGTACTTAAACCGTTGGTATCCAAACCATTGTTGTAAAAAAGCGGCAACAAAACCATTTCCTAATATCAAAATCAATAAAACTAGGGGGGAAATATATGAACAAAGAAAAGATTAACACGAAGACACTTGAAAGATGAACTAATCACACATAAACACAAAGCAGGTAATTTCTTCCGATATGCTGTATACCAAATCTGATTTTCGCTGATATAATTGATCCCCTCCCAGGACTAATCGGTGATGCTAGGGCCCCAAATATTGTAAATCTGAAATGTTTTAACCGAGAGAAAGATGCATGTATACATGTATTTGATTGGTATTCGTTAAAACTTACCGTACATGCCAGCAATGTCATCTGCACTGTTCCATGTAACTCCAAAGCTGTCTTCGAATTCCGTGAAGGACACATTCGCAATTGGGTTCCCACTTTCATCGGTAGGTTGGTATTCAAATAAGGATTTTGTTAAAACGTTCTTAACGTCGGGAGGATGTAACTCCACAGTAAACTTACACGAAAACTTACCAGGCAACCCCGCCGCATTATATGCCCATACATTGAAATAATAAGTATTGCCATGCTTGAAGATATTTCCATTTTCTAAATGAATTTCCGCTTTCGTTGCCAGTCCAATATGGGTCATGTTATAGAGGTCCGCAATATTCTGTGATGTCCCAACACCTATAGAGTAAGAATATACCTCGCTTTCCGTGTCCGAACACGACCAGTAAGCCGCTACGCTGTTGGTCGTCCCAACGTACTCGGTAGGTTCGTCCATGCTGTTATCAGGGTCAAGGCACCTGACATACTCGCACACCGCAGGTGTCGTGTCCACCATTATTCCATTTGATCTGGAGAATGAAGTCTGTCCCGCAAAATTAACAACTTCAATAGTAACGTAATACGTATGAGACTCTTTAATCTGAAATTCATTTTCCGACCCGTTGATAGTAGACGCTATTGTCGGCAATAAATTGAGACCGGTCAATTCAATTTTCATTAAATCGAATTCGCCAAACTGACAAGTTTCTTGACAGTCCTCTAGACATTGTTCTTCACATGGCAAACATAGGGTTTCATAGTGTTTCATGGGGAATATATTGTCAGTTGAATTGTAGCTGTCACTGATTCCTACCCAAATCTCCTTTATGTTACTCTCCCCGTCAAAGAATCCGCAGCCATACAAACAGAGCTTGTCTTGATCAGTCGGAATCTGAACACTTGTAACAACTACTTCAGACCGGAACGGTTCAAACATGTCTTCTATTGGTGGTTCGAAGTCGTTATCGTTAACAGCGCTAATGAATGTCCTGACATTATCACCGAATGCTATTCCGTTTACCATTGCTTTTATTACCCCGTTCACAATTAATTTAATATTATGGAATGTTTTTCCCCGACCAAATTCCGTTTCTAATGAAAATATAAATCTGCCTTCCGATTCTGACGGATCGATATCCAATGTAATCCATTCTTCGAAACTTTTGTATTGGCCAACAACCCAAAACATAGCATCCCAGTGATCGCTTCCATGTTGTTGAGTCCCCATAATGCTTAATCCGAAACCAAATCTCTCAGAATTCGGAGACTCTTCGTTACTCCTAGTTGTAACATTTCTATCAGGTTGAGGAGTGATTGACGACGAAGATGTATAAGTAGTGGTTGTAGAATTAGGGATTTCCAAGGTCGAAACGTTAGTCGCATCTTCCAGGTCGTCTTTTGGTATGGTCATGTTAAAGGCCACTTCATCGATAGTTTCTATATGTGGCGGGGTGTAATTCGTTGGAAAAAGGTGCGGTTCCGAAGCAAATGAAATAATCGTAATGATATTGAGGCCACTTGCCGCCTTTAGTGAAACGGTGTAATTTCCTGGTAAAACAGAGATTCGAGAACTTTGCATACCGCTTCTTAAAAACTTCGTTTGAGCTGTGTTGTACCCTATTGTAAGTGTAGCTTTGGTTTGAACAAATTCTACGAATTCTGGACTGTACAATCCGGTCAATTTCACCCAAGAGGAGTAGCTTGGGAACAATACCATTTGATTCGGACAAACAAATTGCTCATAAGACCTAGCAATAGCGATCCATGATGTGATTGTTTCCGTCGAGGACTGAAACGTAGACGGTGTGAACCAGTTGGTACCTATTTTTACATCACCCTTTAAAGGAGCAGATACATCTAAACGGAATCTCGAGCTGATAATGGAAGACTTAAGGCCAGCGGTATTTAACGCCGTTACTTCTATGAAATAGAAAACATTTGGTAGTAATATCAGCTGATACAAGGTAATTTTATTATCACCTTTTACCAAAATGGAATCAATCTTGAACTCTTGTGAAACAGTTTTCATCGAACAATCACTCATCTCGTATAACGTCACCTCACACGAAGCAATGCTACTTTCATTTTCTGTAACGTTTTCCCACTTCACATCGAGTTTGTCACTTTTATCTATAAATATATCGTCTTTTCTACCATCCATTACTCTACCGATATATAAAACGGCGGAGGTGAGGTATGGTGGAGTGGTATCAATTAATATTGGCTGTGATGTCACATAACGACACATGTCAGCCTCGTTGACAGCAACCACAATGACATAATAAACGTGGTCATGTTTCAGGTAAAGGTCCTGCAGCACGACAAGAGTATTAAGTCCGTTATCTGACATAGGCTTCTCGTCTAACAGCTTTAATGAGTTTTGTATATTTCCACACGGTGCGGTTTCGTTTTTGTAAAGAGTGAGCTTGATTTTGAATTCACTACTGCAGACACCGACAAGGTATTGCTTTATTCCTATATCAGACTGAAATTCTGTCCATGATGCTGTAATTTTCGAAATGTCGGATTGGACTGCTGGCGTTTCAATTAACCCTGGAACGATCTGGTGTTCGAATCCTACTTTAATTCCATTTGAGGAAGCTTCATCTTGGCTACCAGAAACACTAATACCTCTCACTGTTATATAATAAGTTACATCTAGGGCCGTCAAATTTAGATTACGGAATGTATGAGATCGATTTAAACCTACATCAACATAGTAGTGAATATTCGATCGCGATTTCGGATAACGGTTGTCATCACCTATAGCAACTTCATAGTAACGAATTGTTTGTGTAGGATCCCCCGTACTATCACCAAATTTGTCCCAATTGGCGGATAATTGTTCAACGGTTTGCTGATAGTTGGTGTCTTCATACAAACCGTCCCGGACATTACCAGGGTTTGGGGGTTGAATACGAATCGTGATGCCGTCAGAAGCAGACGTGAAGGTTCGGTTTAGCGCGTCCTTAACCTTTATTATATTGATGTAGGTGAATCCATTTTTCAAAGTAAATTCGTCATTATAAAACACCTGTGCGTTCTCTGCAACGGCTTCAAACTCTTTAATCACGTTTCCTAAGATATCTTCTACTTTCCACAGAACCGTGTCTAGGACGCATGTATCGGAAAAACGCCAGAATCCTTTAATTACGTTAAGATTACTTTGATAATCCTCGTCTGCATCCGAGCTTCCATCGCCGACAGTCAATATAGGCCGAACACTAACCGTAACACTGTCCGAGTAGAACATTTTCGACAATCCCGCTTTATTCGTCACTCTCGCTGTCGCATGAAAAATTACACCATGTCCAAGATCAAGATTTCCGAAGAATATTTTACCCGATGGAGGCATATCTAAGTAATGATGAATGTCGTTTTTGCCTGGCGAGGAACCAATCGCAACTTCTATCCTGTAATAAATTATAATGTTTCTTAACGATTTAATCAAAGGATTGGTTGATGATTTGTTCATATTGCAATATTAATTGTCGGATTCCATTTAATTTTGAATAATCATAATGAATGAGATTACAATTGTTTCATTGAAACCAATTATAAAGTTCTCTGTGGATTAACAATTTCATTGTGGTAAAGCAAAATGATTATTTACTGTTTTTCCGATTTTATATGTACATACTTTCAATTTAAATGAAAATGAGAAATATGCTGAAAGTATTTATCGACTTGATTGAAGTACTGATAAAAGTGTAGGTCATACTTTTACGAAGACACATGCTATATACTGTTAACGTTCTTTCTTTTGAGCAATCAAATTTCAGCGTTTTGTTAGGTACAACTTCTTTTTTTATTCCCGACGGTGTGGAACTACTGGCAAAACATGAAAAATAGTTGAATCGATTTATGACCTTTTCCACGGTTTTTATTCTCTTTGAAATATCAAAAGTTCCGTGAAATGAGGGATATGCAACGTAATTTGAAATATTCTTTTTTATTTTGAGTTTCAGTACAGATCACCGTAACATGTTTTTTGCAAAATCATGGGCTTCCAAAAAATGAAATTATTAGGAACAAACACCACACTGTAAACGAAAACAATCAGAGAACGCCGTAGCGTCACTAAATCATAATCAGAACTAAACGGGGGAGGGGGAGGGGATGTAAAGCACCTGAACACCTTTCCAATTATGAACAGTTTTTAAAAAGTTTTAACTTAATTGACCCCTTTTGGTCCCTCCCTAAGGGCCCTATGGGGTTAGGACCATATAGTTCATCAATGGGAAGGCTGCCAAATTTCATTCAAATTGGATCACGGGTTATTGAGAAGAGTTTAAAATTATTTAAGGACGACCCACGACGGAGGACAAAAAGCGATTAGAATAGATTACACCTAAAAGATGTTGTCTGACTATCAACATGTGTCTTTTCAACTTATACATTTAATCAATTTGTATCGTTAACTATTCGAGCAATATGTATTAGACCAGATTAGAAGACAACTTCTGCTGCTATATCGCCTATAAAGCACGCAAAGTTGTAACTAGGATTTGTTTTTGTAATATTGCGTTAACATAGCTGAGATGATGTTATCGTGATAGTGTTTTCATCTTAAAATAAAAAAAGTAGAATGAAGCAATATAAAAAAATATCAATAAAACGTTTACTCACTTTTCAATGCCAGTTTCTTCGTCTGTAGGGTTTTCCACTAACACATCAATAAACGTCTGCGGGATTTGGCATCGCTGATGAAATGCGATTTCCTCCAAGGACATTTTTGTTACAACTTTAACGTTCAGTGATGAAGGCGGAGTGTTATCCACTTTAATGTTTTGTACGTAAGTCATATTTTGAGAGAGAATGTTTGAAACGGTGATATAAATTGAAATTTCTTGTGTCATTGTTGCATTTAAAAGGTCAATCACGTCAACAATAAAATGTCGTCTTCCTTGTGGTATTTCGAGTTTTATTGGTAGCGTGTTGTATGGTGAAACGATGATTACCGTCAATGACTTCACAGCACTCTCTTCCTCGACAACGAATTGCCAAGAACAATGTACAGAAGATCGTTCTAATGATACAGCTTCTGTGCAGTTAAGAGATCGAACCATCGGTGGTGATACATCAGCAATAACTGGGTCGGCAGTCACATCTCTCCTATTTCCAATTAGATCCTCTAATTGCAACGTCAGAAAGGTTGAAAAACCTAGAGTAGATGACAAGAAACCAGTTGGTGTACCCATAGTGTCAATCGTTTGAGTCGAAATGACGTCTGTTAGAGCAGGAAGACTTCCGGCAGAAACTGACATCTTACTTACAGCTGAATCGTCAGAAACGTTCCAAACAATAACAAGAGAATCAGCATTGGATTGGTAGAAGACATTACGAGAGTGTACATAGTGGGTATCGCCCGCGACTGGTCCGATATAGTGGATTTCTGGAGCCGAGGTATCAAGTTTAATCCCGTCGGACGATGACACTATGTACTCTTCGTGGCAGTTGTGTCCCGGCTGTGCCCTTACAGTGACGTAATACGTTTCTCCTGCTGTAAAATCCATATGTATCTGGGCCTGTCCATGTGTCGAATTGTGTACCATAAGTCCATATCCAGTGTAAGGTAAAACATCCGACTTGTAAGCATCCGTACCGATCGCCCATTCATACTTTCGAATATCACAAGCATCACTTTGAAATCCAGCGAATGTGATAGCTAATGAACCTTTGTCTCGTGAATAGTCGTCATCGACAAATTCATGTCTGCCATCAAATATTTGGCCTGGTATGTTTGCTTTGAGTAATATAATCGGTTTAGACGAGACGATGTTTGACTCCAAGCCTGCACCATTGATAGCTTTAACGGATACGTAATACACTGTATTGGAATCAGAAAAAGTTTCTAGTTCCAGGTCTTTTACTGTTAATGTGTTCTCATTTCCTCCAAATTCTATAAATCTACCAGTGATTGATAAATCTACTGGAGTGGTTCCGATTCCTAAATAAACTTTATCAATTCCACTTTCCGGATCCTGACCTACCCAACTTACGGTTAGAATGTTAGGATCGACATGTAACACTCTATTCAGCTCATCCACATCCTCCTCTTCCTTTGGGAGTCCTACATGTACCTAGAAATAAATAAATTTTAGTCGTTGTATTGCATAGATGTTAGATTATAATGTGTTCAACTTGAATTATTAGCAGGTGTAATTTAGTTATACGTAATGAAAACATTACCCTTACCTTTGTAAGTAATGGCGACGTTGCGTCAATTATTACTCCAAAAGATTCATGGGAGGTCGATAGAAGAGCATTGTTGATAGCTGTTACAACAATTGTATACATCGCGCCATTAACCAAAGTAAGATGATCTATTTTCAGTTTTATCGGACCGCCCTCTAATGAAGAATATGTTGTTTCGAAAGCGACATTCTCAGGCCAAGACTTGTGTTTACCACCTTGATGTTGTTCGTTTATGAAATATCTATATTCCTTTATCCCGGAATCACCGTCTTCAAATAACCACGAAACATCCAAGTGGTCACTGAAATTTTGAAACCGTTTTCCAGTTTCTGTGTCCCTGATGTAGGTCATCATAGGTGTCGTGTGATCAACCAAAAATCCATCTGACATCACTTCTACTGTTAGTTCCGCCCCGTTCACGGCTTTTACGACAAATTCAACTTCATCAAGGTGATTCATTACGATAGATCGTTCCGTAAACCCTGTAGAGGCAATTAATTCGAAGGTCCGGATATGTTCTCTATTAATGAATAATGAGACATCATATCTTGCAATGTGGCTTTCACGATCAGTGAAATTATTCCAGTTACAAGATTTTCTAGCCGTTTCAGAAGAAAAATTGATATCCTCTCCCAGTCTTGCTCCATCCAAAACTGCCCCAGGCAAGGGAGGGGTTATGTCAATCAAGACTGTAAATTAAACAAAAGAATACTAAATTGAAACCAAGATATTGTACAAAAATATATCAATAAACAAACAATTCATAGGGTAATGTGTATAGTAACTAGATATGTCATTGAAACATCTGATATCCTATTCTGACAGGATTCAGTTATGCTATATTTTGTTGCAGTTAGTTGAATGCTAAAAACCGATGTTAACGCCATTATGACGCCGCCTTTAGGTTAAATGTATCGTAAGTTTTCCATCAAACACCTCGACTGCTATTGCACTTCATTTCAGTTAATTCGGTATAATGTGATAAAATATGCATTTGATCTTGTCAGTAAGATCTCTTACCCCCGTCTGACTTTCCACTGCTTTCTTTTGAATTCAATGCAGCATTATACACTTTCACAGTTGAGAAGTAGGTCTTATTGTGTTTCAGCTTCAGATCACCGGCACAAGAACGCTTGTAATGGTGGGTCAGGTTATGGTACTTTACTACGTCATCCGCTTCAGGCGACGTTCCAACACCCCAAATATAACTATATAATAATGACACGGACAAAGAGTACGTTACACACAAACATGCTGTACATTTTAAATTTATAAACAAATGAATATAACTGCACCATACAGCTGTTTTGTCCTTTTAGGATTCGTCAGTGATGGTAGGCTCCAAAAGTTGAGAATCGAACTTTTCTAAGTGTAGAAGCAGAAGGGTCAAGAGCGTAGAATCCCTTTAATTTATGAATTTATAAAAGATAACTAAGTACTGTATAATTTCAAGTCCTGTTCTAAGAAAATGTGTATATTATGTACCGTGCCACTACTCAAATGAGATAAATGTGACTATGGAGGCTCCAGGAAACCTAGGGGACTTAAACTCCTCCAGCAGAGTCTACCATCCCTATCATAAAATATAACGTAACATGAATGGATTGATATGTTCATGTATCACGAAAAGTTAATGAGAAGGAAGTAATAATAACATGACTTTATCATATAAACAGCTGAAAGTATATATCTGATTAATTATGAATAAAGTATGGGAGTAATAGACTGTTATAACAACAATAAATACTGACTCTTTGATACCGGACTCTTCGTCGTAGAATTTGACCCACTGGGCACACATGGTGGACGTGTCGGCCTGATAATCTACATCTTTGTCGAATTTGTTTCCATCAAGGACCAAACCGATATTGGGTGGGGTGAGGTCAATAAGGATTTGCTGGTCTCCATGCCGTGCTGTATAAAGACCCACTACAACGAACAAATATTATCAAAATAATGCCTCACCAACCAAAGCATATTATA
Organism: Mimachlamys varia; assembly: GCA_947623455.1. Taxonomy (NCBI): domain Eukaryota; kingdom Metazoa; phylum Mollusca; class Bivalvia; order Pectinida; family Pectinidae; genus Mimachlamys; species Mimachlamys varia. Next base: position 11,935,184 of record OX392535.1, read on the forward strand.
TATGTTGTACACTCGTTATTTGTTTTTACAAAGAACATAATCTTTTGGGAAAATGTAAGTTACCATATCATCGTTATTAGATGTGAAACATTTTAGGCTGTCGATGACACATATCAAACACATCGTTGGTTAGTTGTAAATTATTTGATAAATGATGTCTATCCGCTACAAATGCCCTTACCATTGTTGACTGCTCGTAACCGTAACCATGCCGGAATTCCGTGACCAAGCCCAAGGTGTTCCACAGCTACAAATGGTTCCTCCCTTGTGATGTATGCCTGCAGTTCGTATCCGCGAACTTTAACGTCATGCTTTGTCTTGCCAAGTCCAAAGTCCACTCGCGCCAAATGGGAAAGTGAGTCGGATGCATTGAAATATACCGCGAGAAGGTCAAAATCTTCGTCATAGAAAATATCGAGGACTTTGGTAAATATCGGCGGAGTTGTGTCAATCGTGAAAGGTGTACTATGACATACTGTGGTAACAAGCGCACCACCGAACACAACGTTGTTGAGAGCTCTGACTGTGACGTAATAAGCACCATCCTGGAGGTGAAGGTTCTTTTCATAACCATTATGTGTCCAATATTTTTTACTGGAGAAATGTTCATGGGGATCTGACTCCCCTACAATATTCTGAGTACATACCGATTCTCCCATCATCCAGGTGTATCCCCAAATTCCGCTCTCATCATCATGGAAACCGTCAAAGTTAACTATAATTTTAAGAATGAGAAAACATCATATATATATATATGAATCATTCATGCAGTATCTGAAAGAATCACCAAAATAGCCATTACAATGTTCTTATTCTGAGCGCTAGATTAAACATTCTCGATATATATACAGTACGCTCATAAAACAAATCGGGTTACATTTAATTACTTTACCTGAAGCCAGATGATTATTGATGGTGTATAATTCGTCCTGGAGAGGTTCGTGTCCATTGAATACCGTTCTTGAATCCTTGTCATCAATGATTATCCTTAATAAAACAAGAAGTTGCCATACTATCAGAACTTTTATATCAAATGCCATTAATCTATTTGGACCAACACTTCCTTGCTTTGCTGAAACCCGTTAGCCCCAATCTAATGGTTTGACAACACATACCACTGTGCTACATATACCATACTGTAATGAAAGTTTGCTTTAATAAAAGAGCCATGCTTGACTTTAACTTACCGGTGATTTTCCTTCCATGTGACCTCAATACATCTCTGGGTAACGGCTGCGAAACATCGACTCGCCTGCATGGTCATCTGGGCAGCTGTTCCCAACGGACCTGTAAACGGCGGCGTGAAATCCATAGTTGTGCCTATCGATGTTATGTATGCGGTGTACCCAATGGTATTTGATATTTTAGCATTGATATAATATACAGTTGCATGACACAAATCTAAATTGTCGTACATCACGTATGAACTATGTCCGACTCCTAGTCTTTCGTAGTTCTTGTATGTCCCGCTTTGACGCAGTGAGGCGCGCGGACCTTCTACAACCTCATGCAGTTCACATGTTTCGGAATGGTATTCATAGTCAAACGAAACGCACTTTGCTGAATACCCCATACAGAGTTTGGCACATTCTATCACAGTGCGCGTTTTAGCATCTTTAAAAGTGACAGCCGTTAGTTTTCCAGTTCTTGGTACACTAAAATATTTCAGGTCATTGTCGACTCCCTCCCTAATTGATGTCTTATCAATATCGAAAGATTCCCAAGGTACTAATTCGCTGCCATACTCGCCAGAACTAAAACCAACGGCTTTTTCATGTGAGTTTTCCAATGTACTATCATCAAATACAACTGCTGTACCACTTAGCTTGTTAGGATGACTGGAAAACTGATAGGACGGGTCGATTCTGCCATCAGGAATAGTGGTATCATACGTGGGAAGCATACAGTAAGAAAAAGCTTCTAATCCTTGTGTATTTGTAGCCTTCACGGTCCAGTAAAGTGGAATACCACTCGGCAAGTCGTTAGTAGGAACTAGGAGAGAGGCGCCGCCCATTTCTGTCCAATCAACGATATTTGTACCGCCGGGTTGTGTACCAATTGCATAAAATAGCGTTATCTGACTCGTTTCATCCAGAGTTGACACTTCTAGGTTAAATGCAGCATCAAGAGGATTTCGGAATTTAACCTGTTGTACTAAACATCCCCTGGTGCTTCGTTTTCTCTCGGAGCTCACAGAATGTGGAGGAAACTCTGGGGGAGAGGGATCTGTACCTATCATTGGAGTCGTGAAGATGTTACGCTTTATTGTCGGTGCTGTGTACGTCCACAAACTCGCATCAAATACAGTCACTGTCGTGAATAAAAGGTTCAACTCGGCAAAGCCTCGAAGGTCCAGTTTCAACGGTACAAGAATGAGGTCCATCTTTGCTCTGTCGAAAATAATTAATACCACATCAAACAAAATGCATCGTTGTCGAACAAAGTATTATGTGCTAAGTTTAAGTATCAATTTAAAAATGCTATTGATGTATATTCACTACAAGATAATGTTAAACAAGATGTATTTGAGAAATGAGATTGATTTATACCTAAATGTTATATGAGCATGTCTTATAGAAATATATCTGACATGATTGACATTGGTAAATACTAGTTTCATAACACAATGAAATAGCAATGTATTTAAAAAAAAACATTTATTTATTTAGGTATACATGTATGAGACAAGCGTCTTTGTATGAAATAATATAAGAACGTGTGTGATGTAAAAAGTGCAAGAGTAATATATAAGAACGTTTTGCAATTTCATATGTATGTAAATACTAAATACCTTCATATATCGTTTATATTCCATCTGCTTTTTGTTTGTAATTGCAGTTAAGCATATTATAAAGCGCTTGAAATATTTTTGTTATTTAAAACAGATGACAAAACGTACGTGACATCCAATGGAAATTTACTGAATCCTATACTTCCAACGACAGGGAATTTCGTTTCTAATATATAACCAATAAGCTTGATTCCTCCTCTAGCGAAACCTAAGTCTAATGCTGCTATTCCCCAAACACTCCCTCCGGCTCCAGGCGTAACTGTCACCTAGACAAAGAAACAAAGACTATCACAATTATTGTTTACTGTCCTCACAACCGTACCGGATGGACAACATATTATATAGTGAAATAGATTTATGAGGAAGGAAATATAGTTGCAAACATTTAAAAACAATTATCAAAATTCAAAAATACATGCTTACATATTCAAGACTCTTTTATTAAACTGAACAACGACGAAGGATTATTAAGCGAGCACCGCCTATAAAGTAATGAAACTAAAATTAAAAACAAAAAACAAAACAAAACAGAGAAATTCTGTTACTACCAGCATATAATAACAATAAACAATAAATATAACACGTTTGACTTACCTTAGCGGTCATGCTGAGAAAACATACTCCTAGGCTAACATCCAGGCTGAGTGATCCTCCCGCACCGAAAGCTGTGTTAGTATAAAATAAATTAAAATGTCAGGATATAAGGCCAAATATCTAACAGCCATGAAATAAAGTACTGCTGAATGAGAGTTAAAAGACAATGAATGTCAATGGAAGACTATGGAAATACATTTGTGGTAATATCGGATTTCTTTAAAAGAATTGTTCACATTCTGATAGTATTAACTGCACAAAAATAGCTTTTTATATGATTCAATTTAAAATGACAGAAAAAAAACGTTTGAAAACATTTTAAACAGTATTATAATGATAACCATGTATTCTCGAGAATAATATTGCAGAAATATTTGAAATCAAAATGTCGGTGTACCTAAGCTTAAAGGAACCGGTCCCACAAAGAACCTGAAAGTCACTTCGAAAAAAACAACATTCAGCGGTTCTATCGGAATGTCCACTTCAACACAAAAATCAATTTTATCTTGAAATTCTTCACCGTGGAGCTGTAGAAAACCATTTGGGTTCTTGAATAACTATAATGATAAAAGTAAAAAAAAATAACATAATTTTCCAATGTTAAACTAGAAGGATAATTCTGTATCATTTCACTAAAAAGAACATATTTACTGGAATATTTTCAAACTATGAAATTCCTTGATCAATCGTCAAAATTAGGATGTTTTCAAAATCTGGACATATCCATTAAGTTTGCAGAAAATAATTTATTCATAATACAATGATCAAATGACTTTGAAATCAGTGGTTGTAGATATAATGATACCGAATGTGTAACCATTTCGTTTAAGGAAAAACAAGCTTCAGTATCACTATGTGATAGTTTTTAAACCTACTTCAGAAACAACAGCGTCCCGAATTTTTCCGATAAGTTCCATGTCCTCCTGATTCATGACGTCATTTTGAGATATTGCTAGTATCATTTCTCCCAGTGTCATTTTCTCTACTTCAACACCATGGCCATCCATTCTTCCACCAATGATAAAGTCTGAAATTCAAACATATAATAGTAAAAAGTGTTTTTATATTCACCATTTTACCCTATGCGGTCGCTAGTAAGTTAAAAGCGCATATTATGCCATTAGTGATACTAAAAATAATGTGGACAATTAAGTCAGAATACATCAAAAGAAATTAAAAAGGTCTGAGTTATTCTCTAATTCACAAGAGCTCCGCTTACCTATGCATGTGTTTGGAAGAGCAAGATTCATTATCCAATCAAATAAGTTATTGGGTTTCAACAGCATACAAGTTTGTAAAATAAGACAGTGTGTACATGTTGATTTACAACACTTTTTACACGTTTTTAAATACGAGAAAGAAATTTATAAACAAATAAGTAAAAGTTGTTTATACAAGTGTAAGAACATTCGTATACTTTCAAATTTAAGATATTATATTAATGCTGAATAAGCCACATGTAAAACCGTTAAGCATACCGTGGCAGACGTCTACTTGTGGAAATGTCATGTCAGTGGCGACCTTAATCGGCACAATACAGGAAAGATATTCGTCATGACAAAGCGTGACCTCCACGGTGAGGATAACTACGTTGTCAATAACATCGCCGTTGACGATGAGTTCGGCACTCAGGCCCCCCAGCGTGAAAAACGGGATGTGATTATCATGGCCTACAACATAGAATACAACCAGAACAGGGTATACAAACTAATCAGAATAACAAATTAATTAATACACATAGCATGACATAAAAAAATACATTTACAGTTACAGTTAAATTACAGTTTGCATTTTAGTTTTCATGGAACGCTATTTGGCGTCAATGTCGAATATTACAAAGTAGTTGTTACACATCTTACCATCAAGATTTAGTACAGTCTTGGTTGTAGCTATCGCAATCTGAAGTAACCCATCACAGGGGTTCACACTAATGTCTGTAGATACCATCTTGTCAAGTGAACCATACGGAAGTAGCAGTTCACACGATAACCCAAGACAGTCAGCATGAGCTTGGCATACATGCCCTAATCCTTTGTTAAGGCCAGCGCGAAATGATGGGCAACCTGTTAAATACAAAGTTTTACATGCTTGAAAAATTGTAACAGATAATTGCTATGAAAGTACTGCAGTACCATGTCGACTGACCACAAACAATGGCATTATTTGTAATTAAATCCCCCAAACGAAGTGTGGAACTTATTGTTTTTACTCCGTTTCTATTTTTTGTTATTATTCCGCACTCCTGGTTTGCACAATCTATGTCTTATTACAAAATTTAAAATGACCCCCATTTCCTGGCCTCAGATTAGTTGAAATTTAGATATTGTCCGATTTCGATGGAATTTGGTATGTAGGTATAACATGACTCAACTGCAACTTCGGTTTTGATGAATAGCACAATGGCTGCCATTTCCTGGTCTCTGATTGGTCGAAATTAACATGGCGACTGATTTGGATGAAAGTAATATAGGTAAAATTGACGCTGCGAACAAAACTGCGGGGGTTTTGGGGGACTTCTGTAATGGTCCCCATTACAATTAGTACTAGTTAGGAATTATAATTGTTTCTTTGTATCGCGTTTGAAACAAAGTATCTTATGATATTAACTTGATACAACTGCAGTACAATGTAAATACATTTATAAGGAAATGTATTGCCATTAAAACTAGGAAAGTTTATAAGACTAAATTCCAATTATTTTTAAATGTGTTAATTGTAACAAAAAGAAAAGAAATTGTTGGAATATGACCGCAAGAAAGAGGAAACAGAAATTTTGTGTTCTTAAAACTTTTATCATGAAAAGAAAATATATTCAAAATATATTGCTATTTAAACAAATGATCGTTTTCATTTTAATTAGTTTACGTACTATTTTCAGCTAAGGAGAATAGCTTTGAAATCATAGAATATTTGTCGCCTATCCCTTTCGAAGCATTCCCCAGCACATTCCGAAGTTGCGGTATAGAGAAAGATCCAGCTGGGAGAGATGGCATTGTTCTCAATGTTCCATCAAGTTTTTGTATAATGTTCTTAAAATCCGTTGCTAGTCCAGGACTCAGAATATCGGTCACTTCAGACAGCGTAAACCGTTTTAGATCTACTATGTCAAGGATGTTTGGTATTTTCATACTGAAAATCAAACATTGAACATTAGTTAAGATGAAATTGTACAATAAACAACTCTTTTTAGTTATGTCGTTACAATAAAAAAAGAATTTATGCCATTGGAAAAATTGACATAATTTTTTACAATAGTTTTTGTAGCAATGGCGTTATGTTGGCATATGCAATTGAAAAGCATTTTCAAGTTCACAAAATTATTATGCCAACAAAAGAAAGTAAGCGTTCTGGTTGGCAATGTATGCTTTTCTCCCCTCCAAACGCTTACCTATCTCCAGAAAACATATTCTTCAGATCCGAAAAAGACGATAACGAGTCTTTCATTCCGCTCAGGAAATTGCCACCAACATTTTGTGAGGATCCAAAATCGAAATTGTTAGGTGTGTATTGTGGTTCCTTGGCAGCGTCCATCTGGTTGATGTCATCATCTTTAATAGTGCTGTCAACTTCTTCAATTTCCTCCTGTGCACCCTTTTCATCCAAAGCTCCGACTTCAATTACATTGTTCATTATAATCAAAGTCATTTCATTGCACTCCTCTATCCATTGCGGGATTGGTACCAGTCTATCAAGATATGGTGAGGGGTCTACGTATTCGTAAAATTCATCCGGTAGGTTCGTGTTTGCAGTTCTCTTTCTCATAGCCACATGAATAAAATTAGGCGAGCATTTGGACCTTTTTGCTTTCCCTATTTTTTTACCAGATTCAAAAAATGTTCCGGAATCGGAGACTAATCTGTTAGCTTCTACGTTGTCGATCACTATCTCGAACTGAAGAAAGTCAGCTTCAGAAGGTTGTACAAGAAGTTGTGATGACGATTTTCTGTACACCATTCCGTTTACAGGACACCGAACCTTTGATGCACAAATATCAAATTATTATTACCGTTTACAATGACATTATATAACATTATACAAACCTAAAGTAACAGGAAGTTTACTTTTTATATTCCAAGAACAGGATGTTTCGTTATTTTACTACATATTTGTATATATAGAAACTATTAAAATATAGATTTAAGTTTACATTAAAAAACCTGCTTACACTTGATCCTTTGTTTAGATAGACATCTACTCCCGTAGTTTTGTACATTCCCGCCGTCGTGGTAGGCCAAACTCCTTGACCACATTGCACATTCTCTTCACGACGCCGAGTAGGGAACTTGATATTAAACTTAGGCCCGAATATCTTTTGAATCATTGACTTCACTTTGATGACCCTGTCAATTAAAATGTGTACGAATGCTCTTTTTCTTAAGATTTGTACAAGAATTGTTTACATGCAACCTGGTTTTAAACTTTGACATTAATATACACATATCTCCATACGTTAAGCATGATAATGTCATTTGTAATTGATTCGTCGCGACAGTTTATGAATACAGTGTTTCTTTTCTACAAGAGTGTTACCTATTTTTTCACCATGACCTATATATGATATGACAGACGAAGGAATTACAACAGTATTACTACATTGTTTTTATTGATTTACAGTAAGCAATCGAAGTGTTCATTTACATCTTATAGAACTTTTAATAATTTTGTCTAATGATAAATATAATACAGACTTGTTAGTACTCGAACAAAAAGAGAGAACTCATTATTTGCATAGGGTTCTCAAGATATTTTTCGGATACCAATACTATTTTAAAGATTACTACATTGCTTCACCGTGAACTTTGACCTGTTAACTTGACAATCAACAGCGGTCATTACTACCAACGACCCACTTATGTATGAAACATCATAGCAATCAAATATAGGGATTTTAAGATCTTGATTTGACCATATGTGGTCTACGACCGACCGACCGACCGACCGAAGCGTGGAAAGCAAAACATTCCCCCCTTTTTTAAGGAGGGCATACATATATGTTACTATCAAGAGACAAAATCAATCTTAATAAATTAAAACATACATGTCCCGTAGAAATTCATACGTAGATTTGATCCCTTGGACAACATCCATGACAGAACGGAATGTATCTATTACCGGCTTAGCAACGTCAAATATAGTCTCGAGTGGCCCAATGGCATCTTTCAGGTCTTCAATAAGTTCGGCTTTAATTTGAACTGCCTGTTCTTCCTGTCAATAATACAAACTACCAGGGTCATATTAACCATCAAAGCATTTCTATAATGATTCCTGCTTTACTCGGAAAAACAATTATAGAAAAAAAAATATAAAGATATTATGTTTGTTGACCATATGAATGTATGTCCTTCTAAATTTGAAATTAAGAACAACATACTTTACTACATCAGGTTCTCACCTGGACTGTTACTTAAACAATGACCATCACGGGAAGCTTACTACTACGCTTTACGATGGACGTACCGATTTCGATTTTACGAGATCTTTACGATATATGTCGACTGCTGACGAACACACTTACGACATAAGGATTCGAGAATGCAGGCTATAGAAGACTATGAGCAAGTGTTCAAGTCGCCATCCATGTATACTAATTACGAAGGTGCAAGGTTTTTCCCAAGCTCATTAGTATGCCTACTTGTGATTGAGAATAATGCCGCAGTTCTCAATTTGAGGGAATGACCTTAAATTCGATGGTTTTTCTTATCTTGTTTTAAATAAAAACACACACTATAACACGTAACTGTGAATTATACTATATACTATTTATATGCACTATATAACACATGTTTTTCTTATTTCAGTTTTTTTCATAATGGTTGCTGATAAAAAAAGAAATGTAATCAGAAAACGAAAACAGCATGAAGATAAACGATCAAAAGGCTGAAACCTATTGCTTACCATGTGTTGTATACCATCGGACATGGTCATTGAATGGTGATCAGCTGAACCTACTTGACCATCCGAGCCAGGGGTAGACATCTGTTCTATGATATCCTTCAGATCAGTCACTATACCAGCCACTTCATTACCTATGGTCATCCAGTATGGTGTCTTACCTTAACATAATTGTATATATTACAGTAAAATTATTATGTAAAATTTGAATTTTGAATTGAAATTCTGTTATATTTCACAGTACGAAAAGATTACCTTTCATGAAAAAACAGGCGTCCAGCACTTGGTTTTTGACATCTAAAAACATGGATATTGCCATTTTAATTCTAAAAAAAAAAACAACAAAAAAACATGAGTGACAGAAACACGTTTCATTAATTTTCAAGGCAGAATAGAACTACTTTGAAGATAGTAAATGTTTCCCACAAAATTATCAGTCATTCCAAACGATATTTTTTTAACTTTTAAAATCATGCAATTTTACGGATCAATTTAAAGGAACAAATTTAAAACTAAACGTCTGTTAAACGGTTTTGTGAAAAAAGTCTAGTAGTTAAACTACTTACTTCATAAGTGCCTGGCCTATTCCAGACATTGCCTGTAAAGGGTTGGAGAGGATCGATTTGACAGCGGAAATTAGCGTGGCAATGGAATCCATTAGCTGTTTCCCTACGTATGGCAAGGTCACCGTCACTGCATCTACGACCGTCTGTTCACACGTGGGTTGAAGAGTTTTAAGACAGGAATTTATATATCAATCGGTTTTGATGAAGCCATCTGGCTCATTATGAGGAAACAGGCAGAACATTTAATTTTTTCATTGTTTTAGGTGTGCATAATTGAATTATTCTAGCGTAGATTAAAAGGATCGATGACAACTATATGACAACGATCATGTTAGATGATACTTATCTCGTTATTGTAAAGTAGTTTCAATATATAATTTGACTAAATACAGGTTTGATACATACATTGTAAAACTCCATTATATCATCCCTGACGTCCTCTAGGAATGTTTTAACTCGGATTACAAGTCGTTTGATGTCGTCCAACCATGGCCGGCCTCCAAAGTCAGCTACCTTCCGCATTAAAGCTACAAACTTGTCAGCAGCCGCTTTGATAACCTGTGGTAGATTTTTCACAGCCAAAACAAGACTATTGAACAAGTGTTGAATTCCACCGTCTTTAAACATTTGTACCATATTCTTGAAATTGTTCACAGCTCGCTTGATCGGGTCTACGGTATTTTTCATGATGGTATCAAAAATGTTGACCAAGTCCTGAACGTTATTAATGCCAAAATCCTATGAAAAGAAGGGAAAATACAGTAGAATTCCAAATATGTATCTTAAATACAAAACTTTGGAAAATATATTGAGGTTAGACAACGAATGGTTGTTGGATATGAAATTTATTTCAATCGAGTTAATTATTTTTTTAAAGTTACAAAAGACACACGCTTAAGAGATATTGAATTAATTCCATATTCAATAACCACGAGTCGTGTGACCTGTTTCTACCACAATACTATTGAGTCGTAGTAGCAGTGTTGTTTTCTGTGAACCGCGGATGGTATTTGCGCGAAAACACATCATCTCGTACATATTCCCGCCATATTGTGACGACGTCAACAATCAATGACGAAGTCAACAATCAGCACGTTGCATTGACCCACGTGATTTCCGGTTAAAGTCAAACTACTCAACCAATCAAAAGTCGGGAATGTGATATTCCACAAGTGGTATATAACATAAATTAAACAACAGTCAGCACGTTTATACAATGGTCGGAGGGTTGAATAACACAGGGTATTGTGGTAGAAATAGAGAACATTACATGGCCATTTCTATATCAGGCCTTATGTCAACCCGTGATTCCTATATCGGTCAGAGGGCCGAAGGCCCAAGGGTCGATATTGGGTCGAGAATTGATACAAGGCCTGATATGGAAATGTCTATGTCATATTCTGTTTATTATATATTTTGATTTTTGGGACGGTTCATGATGATCTGTTTTTGATGATGTCTCTTTTTTGTTCCTTGTTTTGTCATTGTCTGGACATTGATGATACTATTTCATACAATTAACAATATTTTGGATTTATTTATCTGTTCCTGTACATCGTCGTCTTCGTTTTTGTCTCCTTCTTTTTGTATTAATTTATCAAGCTCTAGTTTTCTTAATACGATAGACTCCATAACTTTCTCGCCAATTTCAACGTCAGCATTTGTTCTCCTATCCATTTTCAATTATTGTAACGTCATGAATGTCTTATGACGTCACGTCAATTTCGGAAGCGGGCTGATACAATGTATTCGGCCCGCTCAGCAAGCGGGCTGATACAGTGTATTTGGCCCGCTTAGCGAAGAATTGGCCCGGTGAGCTGATATGTACTAAAATCACGAGTATTTATCAAGTATACAATTTCCATGCATTTTATAGTAAGTATATAATAAATCTAAGTAATGCATAGTACGTCCATTTATCATTGCAGCATTTCTGAAACTTTGCTGGTACACAATATGATATTACAAAATTAACAGAAGTATTGGAACATTTAACAAACTGTTATATTTTCTAAATACCTTCAGCACGTTTAAGTCGTATCCGATATGGCCATTATAACAGACTAAAGCCTTAAATATGTCTACGTGTATGTTCAAAAGACCACAGTATGCCTCCACAAATGCTGTGTCGTATACATCGATGAGAAAATGTCCTTGGAGTGGCTCTGTAATTAAAGGAGGAAAAGTGAAACAATAAGAGAATACCAAACCGATTGAGACCATGATGAGACAACAATGGCGAGCATTAAACTTAATTATAGCTACCATAAATCTATTTTTTTTTAATAATTGTCGTACGTATATTCTTCAGTAACAGATATCTATCACGATAGACAGTCCCGATATACAGAGCAAGCCTTAGAATATATAATACACGGGGACATATACACACCATAGATTGGAGAAGCAGAGATGTTGCTATTAAGAATAGGAAAATTCACGATCGGGAAATCGAAACAGTCACGCTTATTGTATAGCTTAGTAGTACAATATATCAATAGATCATCTGTAAATATACTATTAACAAGCATAGGAGTATTGCTGAAGAAATGTATGTTCCCTTCCGGCCCCTACAAGCTATAAATATGCAATGGTTCATTAAACAAACTACAGGGACTTGGCGTAGATATCCCCATTATGTATCTGTACACCAAAGAAGTATGGTGGGTTGCTATGCCTTTTCCCCCAAAACTGTGCTCCGCAAGTGCGCCCGTCCAACCTCGCACTGCTATAACGAGTACTCGGATGTTTTTATTTTGTTCTCAACCCCTCCCCCCTCCCCAGGAAGCATGCAACCGGTGCTGCCATTTCGATACTCACTGTTAGCATTCTACGTATTCTAACACTAACCAACCACGAACAAGCGGAGTAAAATATCTTGCTCAAGGATACAAAACAAGTGCCGTGACCGGGATTCGAACTCGCAACCCTTCGATTACGAGCCCGGCATCCTACCACAATACCGAATGTCTTAGAAGTTAAAAAAATCGTATTCAAATGATTTGATATATTGTCTATCCATTTGCGCTATCAGAAAGTATTGGCAGATTTCTGCCATACTTCTTTCAGTTCAGTATGTGCACACGTTTCAGTGATAATGAACGGAAACTGAATAATCGGAAATTTTCTAATTCAAAGAGCCGTAAAAATCATTCAACCGTAATCAAATCAGTGTCTGACCTAGATATCCCCACGATGTATCTCTATACCAAAGTCCAGTTCAATATGGGCATACGTTGCAGAGATAATGAACGGAAACTCCAATAAGGTGACTGACAAACAGACAGGCGGACGGACGGCAGGTAAATTTAAGGGACTAATAACCTTACAAAACTTGTTAGTTGACAGATTAATTGTTCAATTTGTTTTGCCTTCTGAAAGGTGTATCGTGCTCGTAGTTTTCGTAGTTTGAGGGACATTTATGAAGAGTGTTTGTCCAAGTTATGTCTTGACAGATGGAGCTTAGAATGTCTTCATTTATCCAATGCTGAGACTCCTGTATTTCACCCGAACGACACGCACTGGCATCAAATCCCATACAAACTACAGATCGACCATTTCCAGATGGACCTTGAACATCCGGAAATCGATGGCCGCCATGACACTCTATTGTATTATCGACGGTAATCCTCCCTAGTGTTTCAAAATCACTTAAGGCCACACCAGTCGAATTTACAGGGAAACCTTTTCCAAAACCATCAAGTTTTAATATTTTTCGACGGAAGTGACATCAGAACTTTTATAAGTCAAATTTGGTTTCGTATAATTCTATGTTTAAAACACTGTATTGCCTATCATTACAACCTTTTTATGCAAATTACCAAAGCATACCATAGCACTTCATTGGGTCTGAAGAAAAAAAAACATCAGATCACCTATTTAAAAAAAACCACTCTAAAATACGCACATTTATAGCGTTTCATTCATAACACACAAAAAATGTCGCATTACTTAAATTACAAAATTAGTTTTGCATGGTTGTGATATATCGCTAAAAGTCACAAAAAGACGAACCGTTGTATTAAAAAAGAACACATCAAGAGGAACCGTTGTATTAAAATAGAACACAAAAAGAAGAACCGTTGTATTAAGATTGACGAAATTAAAAGTAACCGTTGTATTAAAATAGAAGAATAAAAGAGGAACCGTTGTATTAAAATAGAAGAAATAGAGAAGAACCGTTGTATTAAAATAGAACAAAATGAAGAGGAACCGTTGTATTGAAAAAGAAGAAATAAAGAGGAACCGTTGTATTAAAATAGAAGAAATAAAGAGAAACCGTTGTATTAAAACAGAAAAAATAATGAGGAACCGTTGTATCAAAATAGAACACATACTAATGAACAGTTGTGTTAAATTAGAACACATAAAGACGAAGTACATTGTAGTAATGTATATATATATATATACTTATTCTTAATTACAAAGTTAGTTTGGATCAGAAATCAATAAAAGAGTGTCGTATTGTATAATTATTAATCATCTTACTGAGCTCTAATTCCATTCTGTTCCTGATGTGAAGACCAAATCCTGCACCAATGTCTGCGGTCCCAATAGTTTTTTCCCAATGGATACCAGGTATTGTTATGGCTAAGCGAAAACCACCTGTCGTGTCAATGTCAATGATACCCCTCTTCAGCCTCATCAGAGCAGGATAAGAGTAGTTTCTCCTGCAAAAGCGTAAAAACGTGCAAATTTAATTCAGGCACATATATAATATTCTTTAAATAATAAGTGTTTGCTCCCAAATGTAACAATGTAAAATACAATAAAGACACATATACAATGTATATGTCACTTTTGTAGCTTTCATTCTGATTCTAATGGCAATTTCGAAATTCAATATCAAAATTGTAATGCCAATTGCTTGTAAATGTATTTGTATGGTCCAATAGAATTCATGTTGATCATAAAACTTCCCTCAACCTCACTCAACATCAAATATGACATTTAAAGAAACATATTTTTTTTAAAGAAAAATACTTCGTATTTTTATTCAATGTAAAATCCCTTAGAATAACTGAGGTAATTATAGAACCTTAAACAGTCTGACCTGTATATATAGGACTTACTTTCACAGTGGACATTCACAACTAAACGTCAAAATGTCCATGATCAGACCTGTACTTTCAACAACCTTTATGCATTTAAACTTCTAGGTAAGAGTAACAACACGTGCTGTCAATAGTCGTTTGCAGCATGGCTTACGTTAGCACCATGTCGTAGTGTTCAGGAAGAAGAGTCTGGCCTCTAGGGTGGTAAGTGAAGGCCTTCAATGAAATTTCTTTCACCAGGTCATGTTCGTCATTCAAAGCAGAATGGAGAAGGGCAATTGCACTCTAAAATTACATAATATTATTTGAATTTGAATATTTATTATTTTGGGATATTTGAAATACAGATAATCTAAGTTCAACATTTTAGTTCCATTTAGCTAGTAATGCTTATAAGGTAAAAAGTAAATGAAACTCGTTTTTACTGCTGTCATACCCTAGCTTGTAATTGTTAAAGGTTTGACAAGATACAATTGTAGCAAAGTATTTTTATATTTAAAAAAAACCTGTTATTAGTCGTAAACAAGTTTGTGAGAAAAATATGTTAAAACAAACATACACTGTGGAAAGTTTGTATTGGGATATCATAGTGCGGAACCTGTCAATTACCATAACATGAAATCGAGAAATTACAGTGTATTTCATGATTTAAGGATGTTTTCTTCTGAGAAGTCAACATTTTTCCAGCATTAAACTTTTTTTCTCGTATACATTTTAGATTTTTAGAAAAGGGAGTCATGGCATGGCAGCAAATATAAAGATAATGATATGTCAGCTTGCTCGTTTTTGGGGTTAGCGTGCTTCCTTTTTGTCCCTTTACAATTTTTCACAATTTAGAATTCAAAAATAAAAATTGCTCTATTTACACTAAAGATATGAAAAACATACCCAAACTATATAATTATCCAGTTTATGCATACTATTTCTATTATATTGAACATTATAAAGTTGTACAGCAAAAATGAGCTTGCTATAATTAAAAATGGCGACACACTGATGTTTGTAAGAGACCAATTAAGCATAAAAAGGCCTTTGATGAAGTCTAAAAAATACACAGAAATACGCAATTTCAAAATGGCCGCCTAATTGGTATTCTTAGAGATGAGGAAGTCATTAAAAGCTATGGAACTGATGCATCAGCTGCGTCTTCATCCTATATTGTACACTACAAGACTTGTCAAAAAAGGTAAAACATCACACTTGACTACCACTAGCGTATGTGTACATATTATGATTGACTATTTTATTTTTTTGAATGGCGAATCACTGATATTTTTCAGAGATCATTTAAGCATAAAAACGATAAATTTCGGCCTTTCGCGAAGTGCAAAAAGTACACAAAAATACGCATTTTCAAAGTGGCCGCCGAATAGTTAATTTTTTGTTTAAATTCATGTAAAATAAGTCTACAAACAACAGACACCTATATTTTTGACACAAAATCCAGATGCATAGATGCTATTAAAATTGTTCGAAATTTATTCAATATGATATAAAATATTTAAATGAGATTAAAACGAGACTTAAACGTGACTGAAACCTCAGAAGAACACATCTTCAACAAAATTACATCGAGATATCCAATATGTCACTTACAAATCCAGATATTCAGCGTGTCAATTGTAAATTAGTATAACATAACACCGATACTATATTACAGTTTGTCACTACTTCAAAATTATTATTCGAGATAATACAGTGCTTCCCTAACTATTTAAAGAATTTCTTACTTTGTGGCACGTGTAATGACGCAGACTGAGGATGGCTGAACGTCTCCAGGCAGATGTTCCCATATTTGGTTGTAAGTATGACAGGATGTGATCTAGAGACCTTTCCATTCCGGAATTTCCCAAGGAATTGATGAAAACCATTTTGGTAACGATGTGATTTAACCTTGGATGGTTGACATCGGTTACAGATCTTTTTCTCCTTTGGCGAAGAATCGGCGACGATTTAGCTGAAAACAAGACAGAGAACGTTGATTTGAGTACGCTTTCATAGTACAGTTGTGGTATCGCACAACGCACCAAAAACTGCGTGCGTGCATCGTGCATACATCGTGCACACATCGTTCGCCCATGGTGCGCACAACCGGGCGATCTAAAGATCGTGCGTTTATGTGTGCGATTAAATCGCACACACGCACGATTTGGTACAATTGGTCGATACATATTACGGAATGAAAAACATATGGAACCCTCTTGTCCAAAAACTATCTAAATTCGCATCATATTTATTGGGATTATTTCAATTTAACAATATACAGGAAACAGTATTACAGTGATCATAAGGCAGCCAAGTGCGGGTTAAGCTACCAGGTTTCAGAATATGTAAATAACATGCCGGAGTTTTACCTGTCCCGTGTGCGGCGATACGCTACGACAGCCATTACCGAGCGACCGTTATGAAAACAAACTGGACTCTTATAATCAGTTATTTGAAAAACCCTCCCCTCCCCAACACTTTACCTGTGTTTTCACACCTAGGCGAGTGTTGTAAGTGCCCCGGGCCAGAGATATCTACATATATTGGCCATGTACAGGTACATTTTATAACTTGGTAAAACTGGCAATATTTACTTGAATGAGAACTTGTCAATATGAGTGGAAAGTTTACATTCATGTGTCTATTTGGTTTGTTTCTGAAACTACAGAAAGACTATTATTAATTTTTAGAAATATATAGATAGAACCATCAGCTAATGTAAATAGTTAAAATATAGAAATATGTTTAAAACAACTAACGCGAAACCGTATATATTGTTAAACCATTTCTAAATTTACATCAACCACGATTGTCATCGCACAATGTTAGTCTATCGTGCGCCCACATGTGCGTTAGATATAATCGCCCAGGATCGCATCGTTCGCACATCGTGCATACACCGTTCGCCCATCGTGCGCCCACCGCACATCGTGTAACGTTGTGCGATCCCACAACTGTAGTTCTTTCTAAAATAGTATCACAATTTAATTAGTATTCCCCTCTTAGTTCAGTAATTTAAAATGACTTACTTTCATTATGAAGTCCAAGCCATGCTTCCATCTTCGCAATAATTATGTCTGCCCCGAGTGGATCCGTCTCATTTACGACTTTAACTAGAGACCCCAGCGTTAAGCACGCCCTCCTTTGTGTCTTTGTCATAATATCACTGCCTACAATTCAAATGTTCCAGCAATTAGCAACAATATATTTTTTTGTTGGTTTTTTATATTGATTTGTGCTCTGATACATTTTGAAATATCACAGTTTCCATATCTGATGTACAGGGTATTGATTGATCAAGAACAATAGAAATACTAGCAACAATACCTACCGTGCAACTCATTGTCTTTTCCAAAACAAAGATGTTCAATCTTCAACACCAGTTCCTGAAATTGCATTCGTTGTATTAAAAAAATCAAATGAAATAACTACATAACATTTGATAAAACGCATAATCAAGTTAGCATAAGCTTCACTGATTCGCTTTAAAATACACAGATATTCATTTTTGTTAAAACCAATACAATTAAAATATACAATTTTGAGGAGTAACTGTCTTATCATGCGCTTCCATGGCTAGTATCTTCTTTTGTGTCTACATTGTATGCCAGTGTGTGCACTGAAGATGTGCTGTTTTATTTTGGTAGCGGAGCCCTGATTAGAACTGAATATTTTAGAGTGCCAACACACTTGCTTGCTACAGCACATACACTCCATCACACACACAGGACCATTATATCTGAATGTTTTATACGTATCACGACTTTTGGGATCCCCTGTGTGGAAGGCCAGAGTCTTCACCACTTGACCAACCAGCCAATATTGTTCAGTAATAAACCAAACATCAAATTAATTCATAGACTACAAACAGAAGACGATTAATTATGCATTTGCCAACTTTAACTTACAGGTATTGGTTTCTTCAAGTTAATGAAATGGAAGAGAATTCTGAAGGCTTCCTTCTCGTTGGAATCTTCATTAGGAGGTAAGCAACGCATCAACAACCTCTGTGAAAATGGATCTCCTTTCCTACCAATAATGTCTATAAACAGAGACCGCTGGTCAGCACAAGTGGTGTCGTTGACGTAACAGACCACGCCTATAGCACTCGTAGCTAACGAATGATAGTCTTCTTCCTGTAGACTCATGATCATTGAACGAAGGTGCCGCACGCAAGCCGTTCTATTTGCAGCGTCTTTAAAAATAAAGCATATGAAAAACATTTTCGTTCATGTCTACCATACTTGTGTCTTTTTAATGAGTTTTTGATTATTGGTAATTAGAAAACAAAGTGATCACATACACTGTGATGTATGTATAAATCACGAAGTTGTAGGTATGTTTCCGTTTGTGAAATGGCCTAGGAGTTTGGTTAATCAATCAAAGGGAACTGAAGAAGAAATATATGACACATGATGTAACAATTGAAAGCATTTTCCCTTTAATGTTATACAAGTATGAACGCAAATCGGTACATTCATTAACGTAGAGCCGCAATTTAAATAAACAGTGGGCATTGCTTTCTTCACCTTTCATTTACTCACGTTTGTTAGCATGGCTCTGAATACATGTCAACGTTGTATTTATCTCTTCCTTCATTTGTTGAAGTGTTGTTTTGTTCAGTGTCTACAACATAATTGTCATTTGTATCATTATATATTGAGTTTTGTTAGATATTCTTAAATATACTGCAATTTGGTATTCATAAAGATGTTTCAATATTTATCCAAATGCTTCGTGTTCAAGTGTTCGAAAGTGATTTTAAAAATGTATTGAATTAAAAACGTAAATATCTGAGTACCTAATTTTGTTTTCAAATAAAAAATAGACTTACCTTACTCTGCAGTATCAATGGCATTTACCGGGCAGCAAAGATCGATGGAGTTGAGAAAAATAGATACATATGTATATAATTATCGTCAACAATCACCAAACCAAGCTCTATATCAGTTAGCATATACCGCAGCATCAGTAAACAACATCAATTACTAATTAGGTGTTAATTTACCTTTATTAGAACGAAATGTACATCGGAAGAAAATGAAATACACTCGGAACAGGAGGATTCAGAAAATAAATGCAAACTGTACCAATAACTTTCCGTTTGATATACGATTTGCGAAATGGCCTCTCTTTACACACCAAAACATTTCTTAGCATTAGGTATAAGTTCTTCTCTTATTTGTTTCTCTAACTACATGTTTCAATTACCCTGCTAAAATACTATAAAAAACCACTATCAAGTTAGGTATATGCCTGCTTTTCATGAGTATATATTAGTTGTTTAGACTGAACAGTTGAGAAAAAGTAGTAAATGGATTTCTTTTTGACGAAATAATGTGCTACTTACGGCAGATATAAGTAGACTACCGTTGATCAATTGATCAAGATGTTGTGCATCATCTGATTCTTCAGCATGTGGTCTGAGTGCGAAATAAAAATTATTTTTAACCAAATGTGGCGTATTAATCAAATAGCTATATCATATATTCAAATATTAACTTAAATAATATTATGGCATGATGAACAAGAAATGTCATCAATGATATAGCAATAATAATAGCAGGGTAGGGTCGAGCAAATACATGTATTGATTGCTTTTATCTATTAATCTAAATATTGAAACAGTTACTCATCATGCTATGAAAATATATATTTTTTTGGTAAAATGTATTATATATGATAAGAATATGTTTATGTACATATAAGATCAACACAGGTTTGCAAATAGAAAAAAACAAACAAGTCACATCAACCAAACCAATGATTGGGTAACTCATGCAAGATGAACTTAAAAAAAGAAATAAAAGTGAATAGTTTTATAAAAAAACACCTGGAGGTCCATAGAATATATTACCTTTTCTGCGTGAGCCTTAATTTGGAGACGGCATTTGATGAAATACTAGGAAACTCTGAGAAGGAGAACATAAGATCATGCGTATGTATTTTGCTATATTGCTATATATCTTTAGCTCGAAACATAGTGATATAAAGTTTTTTCTTTGATTTATTTGACAGCCAAATACATGTTTATAGAGTTTCGTAAATATGATATTCAACATCAAGCAAAATGTATATACATGTAGCTACCTTATGACGGCATATGTAAAAGATATCACGCTAAGAACCGCTTTTACTACAGTATATAAGATACATATTTACAATCTGTATTGCATTTGCCTATATACCATAAGTTAACCAAACTGTATTCATAAACTGTCCGCTACAATTTG
This sequence comes from Mimachlamys varia, assembly GCA_947623455.1. Classification (NCBI taxonomy): domain Eukaryota; kingdom Metazoa; phylum Mollusca; class Bivalvia; order Pectinida; family Pectinidae; genus Mimachlamys; species Mimachlamys varia. Next base: position 11,956,299 of record OX392535.1, read on the forward strand.
CAGTGATATGGTCTGTGTATGAATACAGTAGACGCGTCACGCTAAACAAATTAATATGAATGCACGTTATAATCTATTTCATATGAATAACAAATATAAAAAGATTAAAAATACATTTTTATTATGACGAATTTACACAAGTTGGAACTAAAATGAATTTTGATTTTGTGTAAATAAAAAGATATCAGATAATACCGAAGCGTTAACTATGTGTCTGTTATTTATGACGACAGGAGGGACTTCATGATTCCATCATAATTTGTCCCGGTCCTGTTCCTGTCTAGGTATTTACACCTGTTGTATGGTAAGCGGCAAATTAAAACGCATCAATTGCTTCAGTTGAAAAAAAATCTTTATCAAGTAAATAATTATAACCATTGAACTGCTACTAAACGGTTGTACTGTTTGATAACAGTTTGATGCTTAAATACTCTATCATAGAATATATCAAGTTAAATATAGTTACCTCCAGATGACCAATCCTGTATAGGGACGGCATTGACTGCATTTGAACTTAAATGTAAAGGAAACTCCAATGTATGCATCAAATGAAGGAAGACATAGAAATGGTAGAACAGGAAAAAATACATTTGTAGCAACAACATTGTTTTCACAGTTGGAGATTAATCAAATAAAGATGAGAATCATTTTGGAATTAGCAGTTTGACGATTTTATACAACGGACTTTTTGTTACAGAAATTGTATAATTCATTTTGCGGTTTCAAATTAATCATGACATGGAGAGATACCATGTTTATATGATAATTTTCTTGTTAGGATATATTGAAATAAACACTTTCCTAATGTTGACGAATAGTTTAAGATATTTAAGATTACTTGAATGAAAGTTTACAGGATCGATAACTTATATCTGTATAAATATGATATAGATATACCAGTTATATATACCTGGATATATATGAAGAAATGTGGAGATACGGTTAAGTCATAGATTTACCTTACATTCCTCTTGTCCGATTGGCGGAGTCTGATGGTGTCATCCGCCAACACAAACTTTACCGTTCCGTGTTGGCTATAATGCATGATCTGTGTTTTTAAACAAAATTTCCCATTTTTACTTTATCAAATATAAAATCAAACTTTGTAATATGAAGGAGTTATTTTAATGACCTAATGACCATTAACATCAATACAATTGCAAAATCAATACAATATCGATGATATACTGTAGATTTCAACGAAGTATTTACAAAAAGCGAAATTTGAAAGGTTGGCAGAAATAATAAATCTGACATATTAGTCCAGTCAATTTATGCTTTAACCTAATTGCAACAGAATTTATTGTTTCATTTTTTGGTTGATGAGCATCTCCATACTAATAACGGAAAAAAATCCAGAAAATTCCTATGGGGAAAAGTGTTTGTTTGGCCTTCTAACATTAAGAAAAGCACACGTATAACCATATTTGAGGTCTATAACTACCTCAATTGTAACACTTGACATATCGATTTAAAGGCCCAATATACGTAACTTCAGGAAATTTTTCGGGATTCGGAAAAATTCTGAAATAATCCAGTTGACAACCATGCAAAAATAGGCCTAAAACGAAGCATTTATGGATTGAATGTTTATTTTGTTGTTTGCATCGGCTGAGGAGTCAAGTGAACCTCGTGCAAATGGTACATGAACTGCTTCGCAGTTCACTTCATTTGCTCAAGGTTCACCTGACTTCATCAGCCGATGCAAACAACAAAATAAACATTCAATCCATAAATAATTTCTAGGTTCATATTTTGCCCCTAGTTTAATTGAGTTTTAGTTCAGATTAATTTCTTGTAGACGCTTCGGTATTCTCTGCTTTTTATGTTGTCTCTGGCCAAAGAAGATATATTTTTTTCTATAGTAAGACAAACACATATGGATAACATTATTTTTTATGTGTTCCTTATTTCAATCATCCCAGGTAAATTCATGGGTTAGAAAACGGCATTCATACCGCAGGTTAATCATATATGTTATATCCGTTTTTATTCTTTTTCTTGGCGAAATAAAACAAAGGTAATGATTACAAGAAATATTTTTATAGTAAAAAAGTATGATTTATACCCAGTTGCCAACTTTAAGTCAGTATTTAGTCATATACATGTATATCTCCACGTCGATGTTATGTTGATGACTTGGCAGTCACTGGTGTTTGATTTGTATTGCGATCATTATTTGTATGTTGACAACAATAGTGAACTCGTTTCCAATTCGTATTAAATTTTAAAACATTAATTCCTAATGTTTCTCGCGACAAGGCTTTGAAATAAAAACTAGTAGACTTGGTAGGTCAATATCAAATGAAATTCATTCTAATTTATAAGCTCAAAGTGTTGACCTATGATCTGAAAGTGTAAATTATGGAATTCAACATACTACTTTGCTAAATATCAGTCGCCTGATTAGCCAGCCCCGTGCTCACCTTGCTGTGGTTTCTGTGAACACGGTCAGTACTTTTGTGAGATCGCCTCAACACAATTCCCTCTGAACCACGTGACACGTTGTACTCGTGCTCTAGATCACCGGTATGGTCAACCTCGCGGTTTACATAGACACGTGGGTGATTCGGATATATCTGTTGACATAAAGACATTAAACACATACAATCTGAAAATAAACTTTTCATTATTTTGTAAATGCCATTAAGTGTTATTTGTGTTAATCTTTTACTGAATAGATAATTAAAAACTGGAAGGAAGTAACATAGATGTATTATTTACATCTTTATTTCGAACTAAATATTTTATTAGAATCGCGATATCTAAAGTATCAATCGGTTGATGTCATAATAATCAATTATACCTAATAAAATTTCGATTTCCAATGAATTTTCAAAAGTATTGGAAGAAAGGTAATACGAGGCGTAATATTTAGCCTCAAGACAGCTGCAAAAGTATATACATATTGTTAACGTACGTTAGACTTAGCTGACAGAGTACTTGTAAGTACTTTCTTTAGTGCAATCACTTCATCGTCATCAGCGTGGTCGTAATGCACCATGGCAACGGTGCCGTCATTGTTTAGCCGGAAATAAAATCTGTAAACAAATTCAAATCTTTCGGGTCGATGAATCAAAAACGTACAATAATTTGTGATTATAACCAATGAGAGAAACTTGAAGAGAAGTCAAAATAAATTGTACGACTTGTTTCGTGACCCGATATTGTTAATATGTTGCTTTTAACAAAGTGAATTATAAATAGCGCGTTATTGATCTGAATTACGAATCCTACTTGTTTCAAAACCTTGGCAAATTATGTTAGTTACAGGCGCTCCAGCAATATTATATTCAATATCGAAAATCAAAAAACAATGTATTAAACATGAAATGAGAGAAGTTTTTCCATTTCAACTTCCAGTTTCTATCTAATATACAATGTGATTTTAAACCACACTATCATTGTATACTTAACAGAACAAGTTAAAGATTTCATATGATTAGCTTCAAAGCTATCAACAATTTCAACTACCAAGAGATTATAAAATGATTTGTTACCTTTTAGATAAATCCCACTGCTGAGGGTTTTCTGCAACTAAAACACATTGTATTGAATACACAATATTAAAAAATAATTATAAAAGTAGATAATTTCCTCCTTTTTAAATATTCAGCAACAATCTGGTGTCAACGTTTTAATCATAAATCCTTTTATGACTTATCATTTCTAAGAAGCCTCAAACAATACGCGTCATTTAGGGTACCATTCGTATTGGCAACATTAGAAATCTACTAGGAAATCTGAATTTTTGTTCATAGTAAGTGTAAAATCTGTCCCTAGTCTTTATCAAACAGAAAACCCTGATTTTACTCGCTTGTAATTTTGCAATGATCTTTATGTAAATCTTTTCATTGTTCATAATTAAGTTTCATCGATGTTGAGTTAGAATGATCGTTTTGGGCCTGCATGAATCATCCTTTCCAACTTAAAGAACCGATCGCAGACTTTCTCTTTCTTTATGGTAACAAATCTTCTCCAACCTTTATTGCTTTCATGTCGCAGTTGACTCGTTATTTCGATGTTTACTTTAATTATCGAGACTTTCGTGATAAATGCCGGCTGCAGACGAAATCTCGATAATTAAAACCTACAACAAAATAACGAATCAACTGCGACAGGTAAACACCATAGGTTCGAGAGAAATGACTGTTGTTATCATGATTGGATAATCGAAATCGGCATGTTTATCGTCAAACTTCTAAAGTAAGCTGTCCCTGTTGGTCTTGATGCAATTAAAGATCGAGGTAAGTGGCTAAAAAGTTTATTCTGTTTCAATCATATCTTATACCATCTATCACATAAAACAACGCTTATCTTTTATGCAATATAGCCGTATGAGTATTAATTTAAACAAAAATGTATTCAATCAAACATTTACATGTATGATGCATTTATAGAATGCAAGATTACCCTATACCAGTCTGATATATTCCATAATTCCCTAGATTAAAAACCTGAGATTGAAACTTTTCGTAAAAGTAAAAAACGGTCTGGAAAATATCAGTTAACAGTCTCCAATTGCTAGACTATTCTCTATATTCAAGGTACTCGGACGCCCCAACACAGGTTCTAATTCCCTGTTACAAGGGCCACGAACACCATTTGTTACAGAAAGTTACATTATTGACAATGCGTTAATTTGGACCTCCATGCAGCTCCAAATCAGAACATCCAGCTAACTTCGAATGTTTAAAATGTTTATGAGTGAGAGCAAAATCTCTCATATTTAATATTTAATTACAGATTACCTAATACACTGCAAATAAACTTAGTTGGAATGGCTATTTGTTTTGATTTTTAGTATTCCCTTTATTCAAACTAATAAACGAAGCCAATTTCGTCATGACAAAAAAAAAAATATAAGTCATAATGACAGGTCGATATTTCATTAAACTTAATAGTCCCCATTCATTTAAAAAGAAATTGTATTGTAGCTTGCTTAGTCTTACCATGTTGTTAATTTCCCATATTCAAATGAAGTAGATATTATACTCCAAGTACATAATTACATGTATGTCTATATATGTGATTTTCCTGGATAACTTGCCTAAAAAACCACTTTCCCAAATTTAGATTTTCGTAGACTACTTCCTGTTCTAATTCAGATACCAATGGCAAGACAATTAATTATTTTGCAATTTGTTTGAAGTTAAGGCATTTTTTTTTGCAGTAAAATGGCTGGACTAGACCAAGGTTATACATGTTATTTGTTTGTGTGATGAACGTTTAGAAATCATATACCCTTGAACATCCGGTTTTCAATGGGGTAATCAATTATCGCAGATAGCACACGAAACAACTTTGAATAGAATATCCAAATATTATTTATAAAATAGTCTATCTTTTACCTTACCTGTACAATTGTTTCCCTGTAAATTCGTTATTTCCTCATTACAATATCGGCACTTTCCTACTGCTACTCATTTACACGAGCGCCATGACACTATATTGTGTTATCGACGGTAGTGCTCCGTAGCGCTTCAAAAGCATTGAAGACCACACCAGTCGAATTTTGTAACAGGAAAACATTTTCAAGAACAACATTTGAGTTTCAAATAATCATCCTTCAGAAAATTCACGTTTTGATATAAATAATAAGTTTTAATAATTTTTCAACTGAAACTGAAGTGACATCAGAACTTGCATAAGTCAACATCTTTTTTGTATAATTCTCTGTTTAACACACTGCATTGCCTACCATTAAATTATTTTTATTGAAATCGTATACTATAGCACTTCACAGGGTCTGATGTAAAAAAAAACCCATTATTTTCTATTTTTTTTTATGAGAAAATAAAAATCTGAAATATGCTCTTTCATAGCGTTTTATCTATAACACAACAAAAATTTCGCGTTACTTAAATGGCAAAATAAATTTTGCCTGGTTGTAATATGTCGCTAAAAATCACATAATCAGACTCGGGACATCTGGCACAATGTTTACTAAGCGTTGCAAATTTGACTGAGGCTCAGAACGCTGCAGGTAAGGTTTTAAAGCTGTATATAAAATGGGCTTTAGTAAATACTTGATTTTACTTGAGTATATATTCAATCTGCGATAAAATTACCCGTTTGAAACGCAAAGTCTACTTTTCTTTGTCAAAACGTTCCTTGTTGTGTGGGCATTAGGCAGACGACACCTGGTGAGAAATCCCGCGAGAGTTTACGAGATATTTACAAAATGGCAAAGGCGTCGGAAACTGCATCTCGTCGATAACGTAATGCCCAACCATATATCGCTGAAACTTGAATCAAAACCATCGGAATACAGTTGCTACATGTACATCAGGTTCTCCTAATGGAAACAGCATTTTCAGACGTTGTGGATTAAACAAATACACGTTCATAATGATATACATCCGTGACCTCAAATAAAATCGAATGAGAGGAACAATATAAAGTTCTATACTTACTGTAACCGTCTTCCGAGTGCTGAACAAAACTATCCAACATCAACGAATGCATGTCGTCAGTACTGTTCACGGGTCGAATGCGGAACTAGTTAAAAAAAGCAAATATTTTATTTGGTTTTATTTTATTTAAAACAAATTTAATGGAACACATTGATTAGTAATTTGCAATGACTTGAGGAGAAAACTAAATGATTCAATCATAAGGGACCTTTACGATAGATGTTAATTATGTGGCATTAGAAGACGATAATAACGCTATTTTCAAAGCGTTGTAAGTTTACATAAAAATAGGTGTACAGCAAATCCCAGTGACTTTTTACCGAATTTTCAAAGTGTTTTCTTTCATATCGGAAACTGATAATCCCCATTCACTCATGTAACATATACTTGAAGCAACTGATATAAATCATTTTCCGTTACAATACATAAAATATCGAGGTACATAAAGAAAACATAAAGATTTTTGTGATTGTTGTGTAACATATACTAGTACATGTACTATTAACCTTTGATAATTTTTACAAGATTGTGTTTTTTTGTGTTAAAAAACCCCATTACTGTTCATTTAATGTTCTTTCTTCTCCTTCTGTCGAGGAAATGTAATTCCAATGAATATCCGACTCTGATTCTGATAATATACCCTAGTCTTATCTAATTATAAATGAGAAGAAATCTGGCGTAATTGAATTTATGATTAAAAATATATCATGTTTCTAATAACCTCATTTTTATCTTTGGATTATTGGTTCGTAAATATGAATCATCATTGGCTTTCACATCACATTCTTATATCAAGATGTTTCCCTTTAAACATGTTAACATATTGCATTTTTTTTTTGTCAAAAGTTGTAAAAAGTTTGGCTTCGCATTTCGATGAATTTTGTGATCGTAAAGAAAATTTGAATTGTCTGTTCATTTATTTTTAAAAGCGATGGAAAACTTAAACGTAGTACTACTTGTAACTAAAAACTGGGAGTATGCAAGCGAAGTAGTATGAAATATAAAAAGTAAAAGTAACATGGAAAGGGCTTGAGATAAAATGTAGGGAAAAGGGGGAAGAATGAATTGTACATGTACATGACGAGCAGGGTAAAGATACAAGGTAATCGTTGAACGGTAGGGGGGGGGGGAAACGATGTTTGATATCTTTAGACTATGCGTGGCATACTTACTCTGTAAATAATAATGTACTTTTCACGAAAAGGACGTCAGTAAGTTGTTATAACTTTTGTCCAATGCATTTGTCTTATGCTACAATAAAATTGATTTCAACTTAAGACGATGTTGGCTATTGGTGTCTTATCTTATCAAGGGATAAGAGAATATGCTAAAGAGTAGAGTGTAACAGGTGCACAAAGAAGGTACATACATGTATTGGGAAAGGATGAACAGTGTACGACTGAGACAAAAATAACCAGGTAGATTATAGCAGCACAAATAACGCGCATGGTCAAAATTTGTAATGGAATAAATTTAATGCAGGTAAGAGAAAATTATACGTTTATGGGATAGAGACTGGATGGTTTAAAAGTAGAAAAAGAAAGTTGGAAGCTGGTAGCGAAAACTGGCTAAGTTGGGGGAGGCTAGGATTTAGATGGAAACGGCAAAGGATCAGGGTACATGTCATGAAAGATTAGGGGCGGGAGAGAAAAGGGGGGGGGGGGGAGAAAAGAGTATAATATCGGGTATGGAATATATGGTTGGGATAGGAGGCAGATTGAGGTGTACAATAAAAAGTACACAGGGTACAAGATACTAGGTTCTAAAGGGTATACCATAAAACGTAACGGTTATAGATTAGTTGGTATAGGAGAAGAGAAATAAGGATAGTGGGTATATTGCACAAAGATAAAAGTAAAGGGAACAGGGTAGGAAGTGGAATGTTCGAGGAGTGATAGAAAGTGAAGAGTAAAGGTTAAATACAGAATGTTAGGTAGCAGTAGACATGTTGCACGATGTTGAGGCTAGAGTGGTAAAATGAACAAGGAATGGAGGGGGGGGGGGGGGGTGATTAAGGTGCATGGTAGGGCGAATACGGTAGATGGTAGGAGATGATTGGAAAAGTTCAGACTAAAAATAGACCGTTCTGGGTAAAGGATACAGATTGAGTTGTGAAGAGATTTAATACATAGAGGATACCCAACAGTGTCTTCATTAATACCAAATATATTTCACGAGTGGGGCTAATATCTTGATCTTTTCACGAGTGCGCAGCACGAGTAAAAATATCAAAATATTAACCACATGAGTGAAATATTTTTGGTATTAATGAAGACACTGTTGGATATCCTCTATTACCAAAGATTCTGTTTATTACATTTTAATATAAAAATCTACAGTGGCAGCTTTTGATTTTCCCAAACGTCGTTTGTAAGCAGCGTTATGATTGGTCAAATCAGAAAAAGTGATATTTTTCACTAGTGAAAAATATCACTTTTATAGAATGAATTATTTTCGATATTTCACCTGTAAAAATGTAATAAAGTAGGTTAGGTAGTTGGTAGCGGTCACCCAAATGAGTGTCATCCAGGGGTCATGTAAGGTTTTCAAGCGCCTGTTGAACGAGGTAGAGTCTGCAGTTTCAATGGACACAGGAAATACGGAGGGTAGGGGATTAAATGTACATGGCAGGGAGAGGACGTTAGACAGCAGGAAAGGATAAAAAACATGACACATGGTGAAGGGTATCGGTAAATAGTGTTAATAATTTGATACAGAGTAAGGATAAAGGTACAGAATACGGGGAAGAGAGTAAATTTGGGTTAGAGGTAAAGGAAACAGGGAACAGAACAGGGAAAAGGGTAAGGGTTGAGGGTAGAGTTACATGATACAGGGAAAAGGGTTGCGTATAGAGGTGTACATGATACGGGGAAGTTAGGGTTTACAATGTATGTTAGAGGTAGTGGATAAAGGGAGATAGTACGGTAAGTATATACAGTAAAGGGGTTGATAGTGTAGAGGTACATGATACAGGAAAGAGCGTAAGATTGAAGATAGGGTACATAGTACAAGGAAGAGGGTAAGGATTGAGGGTAAAGGTACAGGATACAGGTAAGAGCGTAAGATTGAAGGTAGGGTACATAGTACAAGGAAGAGGGTAAGGGTTGAGGGTAGAGGTACAGGATAGAGAGGGAGGGTAAGGGTTGCGGGTAGAGTTACAGAAAACATTGAAAAGGGTAAAGGTTGAGGGTAGAGCTACAGAAAACAGTGGAAAGGGTAAAGGTTGAGGGTAGATTTACAGGATACAGAGAAAGGGTTGGGGATAAAGGTGTACATGATACGGGGAAGTTAGGTTTTACAATGTAGGTTAGAGGTAGTGGATACAGGGAGATAGTACTGTAATTATATACAGTAGAGGGGTTGATAGTGTAGAGGTACGGGATACATAGAAGTGAGTAAGAGATGCGGATAGAGGTAGAGTTGTAGAGTATTACACTGTACATATACAAACTACAATGATGTTGTGTAGGATATGAGTAACAGAATTATTCTTCATAAACAGTCGTTATAATTTGTTTTAAGATATATCCTGATCTCATGTCAAGTTTTGTATTCTAGTCTCTTCTTATTGTATTTTCTTAGAGAGAGAGATTGCATTACTATATCTTAAAACTGGGATATACTTTTAGATCACGCCATCAATTCCGCAAAACAATGCAATTCAGTTTTTTACTTCCATACTAAAATGAAGAAAAAAAACTTAAATAAAGGCATGATCGAGGAACCCAAATGTAAAGCTCAGCACGACCAGTATGGCAGTTCATCGTTTCAGAGCAGAACAGATTAGGTAGGGGTTAAACTCTAGAAACCTTTTATGGCCATGGTTGATGTATGTATTCGCATGTTTAAGAGATAATGCTTAAATCACACAGAGAATGAAAAATATAGAAAGAAAATGTAATCACGAATAATTGACCATGTCTACTGTTTTACAAGATACGAAATATTAATATCTCCGACGTAGGTTTCAGTATATACTTATTATATAAATTTGGAAAAAGCTAATAAAATATGTATCTATAAATCAATAAATTCTTTCTTTTATCAGATACCTTAAAGTGTTACAGCTATAATCGATGTTTCGCTTTGTACTGCAACATCAAAACCAGTTTGTCACAAACAGCAGTGGAAATCTTACCTTCATTATTGTACTAAAATGATGCATGCCGAAAAGGTCAGACCTTGATGAATATGTATACAAATGGTCGAATCCTTTCTCGAAGTAATATGATGTTCCTGCTTGTATGAAACAGCACATGGCCAGGGCTAGGCACCCTGGGCGGAGGGAACCCTTCAGCCATAACATTGTAAGGGTCTGTCTACTTCTCACACAGGTAGACTTCACTAACAGGCCTAAACGACAACAATTTATAGCACAGGTGTGACAGATGTATACGTACCTGAGGGCGGAGCGTACCAACAGGTAAAACCTTCTTTTATCAAAATGGGGTGTTTTGTTTGACGGAACCACAACCTTTTTACAAACCATTTAATACTGTGGGCGTGGCCTTCTCGAATGGTGTATTAATATCAGTAAACTAGCTGGCAATATTTCAACCAACAACAAATGGCTTAGAACGTCCGATTCCTCTATTCGTCAGAGAGTAATTTCCTATACTAGCATACTGTTTAAGTAATCTCGTTTAAAGAGACCATACATGGTGTATTACTACTGCACAACAAGTCAAGTCCATACTACTTTCTCGATGAGTATTTAAGAGATGGGTTCCATCCATCTTCTGATTGCCGTGACATGTAGTTTGATACTATCGTCTGTTCTCGGTGAACACTTTCGGGAACAGCGAACGTACCTAACTGACAAGGAGGACACCATCTCCATCAATTCGGCAGGCAGACTCAGACCTGTCATAGACCTTGACGATAGCAGCGTTGTTAAGGTAGGGTTACTCCTGTTGTCGGCTTGGAACGTTTACAGTTCTATATATTTAGTAATTGAAATACATGTGGTGTATATTTCAAAAACGTGATTGTGACAATGTCATTTTCTTTGCATATATATATATATATTTAAAGTAAAATGACCATGTCTAAAAACCGCACAATAACTTGTTCAGTTTGGTAACGAGGTGTTCTTATAGGTTACTGTCATTCCTTCACTTAATGTGAAACACATTGTTTCCATTAGACTGTTTTTAATTAATTTCATATAATTTTATTTGTGAAAGAAAGTTTTTAGAAAAGGAAACAAAAGCCCTGCTTATTCCTTTAAGTTCAGTTCAATGTTTATATACGACGACTTGTGTTTGAAATAAAAGACAAACTGATAACGTCTGCGATGTAAACACTATTCTATCCGAGACAAAGTGGACACTACAAACTATTATGGTATGCCGATTCCTCAATATTTACTTTGTTATGATCTTTGCATTGGCATTTTTTTCTCATAGATATGTATAGTAATTTCTTTTGTGCATATGGACTATGAATTCATACAAAGTAATCGATTTGTACATATATATTTAGTAATAACATATGTACTTTCATCCCTCTAGTGCGACAGGCACTGAGGCAAGCTTTTTTACAAACTCTGTTTTGTTATGTAGTTGAAATAGTATACAGAGGAATACATATTTTGATAGCTCTTATTATTTATTATTATATCCGTGACACTAAAGAATATATTCATAATTGTTCAGGTATCAATTCATTGCTTTACCCAATGAAGTTAAAGGGATTGGTAACTCGACTCATACAACCATTTGAGAACACACTGCTTATTAAACATATTAGAATATGATTTGTTCAGCAGCATATCAATTCAACTACATAAAAATCCTTTGATGTCTTATCAATACACATGTCCAGGATATATATATATTCCCTGTTAACAAAACAAAGTTCATATCCATTTTCAGATACATATATAAAACATATATAAAATAAACAATTATTATTTATATATAAAATATCATATTTCATATATAATAATATATAAAATATATATATTTCAAGTCCATACTACTACCATACGATACTTTTGAACCATAAGCTTTAAACAAATCAATCAAAGCACTGAGAATTCTCATGCGCTAAACTATGTAGCTTCCAAAGTTAAAAAGTTCCATCCATCTTCCAATCAGAAGATGGATGGAACCCATCTCTTAAATATTCACCGAGAAAGTAGTATGGACTTGAAACATATATATCATAAAATATTACATACAATTACACAAAAGTAGCAACTTATCTGAAGTACTGGATAGTTACAGCTCAGATACTAGTTCTACAAAACATTTGTTACAATCCGTAAGCCGTCACAATCAATTATCAAATCTTGATAAATAACGTTTTAACTTTGGAAGCTACAGAGTTTTAGCGCATGAGAATTATCAGTGCTTTGATTGATTTATTTAAAGCTTACGGTTCAAAAGTATCGTTTGGCAATAGTTAGACATATATGCTACTGCAATTTAAAAACAAATGTAAAATACTTTGCTGATTTATTTTGTTAATAAACTTTGCTTGTTTGATTTTTATTTAATAATTATGTCATGTATACAAAAAGTCATTTTTCTCGCTTCTGCTTTCTTTAAGAGAATAAGATGTTCAGGTAACAAGATGTCGGTTGCTTTGGCGGAGTCTGAACACGTCAGCGTTTCCTGGGTGGCTGGTAACCTTGTCATAGGGAGTTGGACACCCTCGTGTACGACAGGCGGTATCCTGTCGAATTCTGACGTCAATGGTATCTTTGCTAAAGTAGAAAGAATTGAACGATTCCGACGACACGTGGAACTTCATCTCTCCAGAGCCGAGTACGACAACAGTTTGTATTGTAAACCTCAAAATGGAATCAAATAGCAAAATGACACCTGCTTTTTTCAATAAGAAAAAAAAAGAATTTGGGTATTGTAGTATTATGAAGCGTTGAAACGAAACAACAACGTTAATTTCTTTTAAAAACCGTCAATCTTTATAATTCAACTCTTTGCAACAACTGTCTTTGCTATTTCATTTCATGAATCCATCGCTTAGCGTTTGCTATTATCTGGCAAGTTTTACGAATAGAATGCCTTCAAATACTGAATTGGTGAATAATTAATATACTATATCATACTGTAGAATAATACGAAAATAAGACGGTAATATAGGTAATGTGAATTAAGTGTATCATAACAGGTGGGTGTCATTCAACTCTGAGCGTATCAAATACACTGTAATGAATACAACTGTATCTTGACATTTTGATTATACTACACGTGGAATAAACTCTAAACGCATTTTGATTGGCTGATACATTGAACGTTGACCGAAATAACTTCATCGATTATTGACGTCGTCACCATTAGGCAGGAATATATACGAAATGATTTGTTTTTCGCATATCATAGTCAGCGGTTCTTTCTAGTTGTTAAGGACTAAGATGGTGGTAGAAACATGCCACACGACTCGTGGTTATTGGATATGTAATTTCTCATCATAGGTAATGTAACTTAATGTATTTTCAGGGCGATGGAGTTAATTGAAGAAGCTGATATACATATATCTGTCAACACTGACGTAGCTGTGAAATCACGCGGGAAAAGACACATGTCAAACGTCTTGAAGACTTTACTCGGCGACATTGACTGGGACAATATGGTGACTACAGAAATTCCTTTCAACAAACACAACCACAGAATACATCTTAGCAAGTCGTCCAATGACCCCCAGCCAATTCTCAACGTGTATGGAGAGGGTAACGACGGTCCTAGTACAACAAACGACAGTGGCTTCGTATTCACATGCTCTAACTGCGGAGGCAAAACCAACCTTAAGTATAAATTGTGTGTTTAATTTAGTAACAGTCTTGCTATTTTTATGCTAGTTAATGCAAAATACCTCATTTAGTACGTAAGTGATCAAACAAATCAATTTTATGCATATCAGGTTAAGCTAGAGAAATACAGAGAGTAGTAATACAGTGAAACCTCGCTTAAATACCACCTCTGAATTAAGGTCACCTTGCTATTAAGACCACTTCATTTCAGTCCCGTAAAAAAATCTTCTATATATATATCTTTGTATTTTAAGCTTCACTATTAAAGACCACCTCACTATCAAGACCACAACACTATTAAGACCAGTTTTGAAAAGTCCCAAGTATCACTTTTGTACTTAGTTTCACCTCACTACTCAGACCACCAACCAAACACAAAGTCACCTGGTGTGTATTCCACAGTGTATACATGGAAAGTGTCAATTCAGTAAGCTGTGGTTTTGTGTCAAATTGGCTAATCAGTTAGAATTACTGTGTGTTTAACATTATAAAGCCTTTAGATTAGTTAATGGACCATAAAAACATTTCAAAAAGTAAGTTACAGGGAAATCTGGTTGTATGGTCACCCTCGGTATGAAGACCACCCCGCTATTAAGACCACTTTGGTGCAATCCCAAAGGTGGTCTTCATAGAGAGGTTTCACTGTATTTTTTTTTGTAGGAGTTGAAATATTAATCAAGTATACTTTACAAATAATAACTACATATTTAGAGACATTTTAGGCTAGTTTACAGCATTTTTATAACGTGATGCAATTCTGTATATTCAAGGAAATGGAACGTCCACATCAAATTATAAACATTGAGCTAAAAATAACATCGATCTTAAAAAAGTATTTTGCTTTGCTACTGTGATACTATTGTGACGAAAATATCTTATAAATTACAATTGAAGATAACACAATATTGTTCATTACAGACAAATCAGGATCGACAAAGTCAATAACAAACCAGTTGTCAAGGTGTTCAAGACGGAGGTAATTTTCGTGATTAAAATTAAAGAGACCCCACCAATTTTTAAAGTCATTCATATTCTATAAATCATGACATTGCAGGTGTAATTGGGGTTTTGGTTGTGGTAAACCCTTCAGTATACAGTTGTAGTGTATCATTACTAACTCGTTTATTTCAATACATATCATGAATGGGAGGTGTCTTACGTGCAGAAGCATGAAGCATCACCTATGAATAATGTTATATGTTAATTGTTGAATAAACGGAAAGTGTCATTTCTTCAGCATAAATTAAAAATTTGTTGATACATATTAAGTACATTAATATGACCCTTTGTTTTTTTTAACTCTTAGGTTGAAGGAGAATTTAGCGGCCACTACAACCTGCATGCGTCAGGTGAAACCAACATGACTTTAAGCTTTGATGACGAACTCTGGAAAACACAACCTCAAATGTTCATTAAGGTTCCCATAGCAACATTTCCACGACTTCCTGATGTCGAACTTATGGTTAATGCACGCACGGAAGCTTTCCTTGCTGTAAACCTGACGACATTAAAACCATTCAAGATCGAACATAATATTACAACTACAGGACGATTTATTAATTGTAAGTCAATTTTAATGTTTGCAAATTTATTTCGTGTAGATGAAGAGGAAATATAGATTTTCTTATATACATGTATAGAATAGCACAAGAATGCGACTATTTTTAATAATGGTAATTGTTAACATGTCTTAGCGGATGAAATTCTACCAGATGACGAATCAACTGGCACTATGACATTTCCGGACTGGACAACAGCGGGGACAACATCACTATTGGAAACAAACGAGATGTTTAGCTTTCGGGCGACAATTACGCATAAGGTTAGCTTATCTGATCAACATCTTATATTTTATATTTCATATCGTACATCTTGTAAATCTTTCCTTTGTTCATATTTTGCCCCTGGTTGAATCGATTTTGAGTTCGGATTATGATTTTGTTAACGCTTCGGTATTCTTTAATGTATTATCAACATGTAGACTTACTTGCGTGTTTTTAACAGGACTGAATGATCATACTATATATTGTTATTGTAATAGGATTCACACAGTCACATCCGTGTTATCAATGGGAATACATAATGTAACTTTATCGTTATTTAAAACCAGTGGCTGCTCCTCTTGTCATTTAAACGTCTCAAAAGGTATCAAACTTGAGACCGATAGACAGGCTTGGTATGACCGGCAGTATGGTTAGCTTTATATTGTTAACCTGTTTATCACAGTCTATATGTAAAAGTTCAGCAAAGTTATGTTGTATATTCTTACGTGAGTCAAATATTGAAGTTTGAGAACTAATCTGAATCAAATATCCTCTACTCACACCGAAAGAAATGCACTCCATAGTGGCATTGCAATTTTTTTTCGATGAAATTTTCAATAATATTACATGAATATTTTATCCCAGATTCATCTTACACCGTTTATTGGATGGTCCCTTCGTGATATTACGTTGGACTTTGGCACCCCATATGAAATACAGTAGGTATCAACCATGGAATTGTTCATTGTAATATTTTATGTTAAAATGTACGAACATCCATTTTGATACAATGATAATCCTAGGTTAATTTCTAATTATTTACATCACAATAAACCGACATGTTCTAAGTATATTATAGAGAACATTCTTATAAAACTTTAGTAAGCTTTTTATATTGCAACTTATGTTTTGGTCAGATTGAACCAGCACATAAAGACGGACTCCATTGTTGACGACACGACCTACTGTACCACCAGTGTGTCGGAGATGACCGGCTCCTCGAAACACACCGATAACAGGCTGGACGTGGACGCATTCGACATACAGATTTGGTACTGTGTTTCTGGAAATGTTAAAACAAGTTACTCCATCAAGTCATAAGATTAAAACAGAATCGTCATATTCAACATGCATACAAGTGCATATAAATACGCTAATCAAAACTCTTTGTCGCATATACGTGCTTGTAAAGGTATGTAATACTGAGGAAAGTTTGTATAATAACAATAAATATCTAAATTGGCATATGTTTTTATACACTCTGCTGTATGCCTATAGGATTTTAATATAAACTGTCTGTATTTCATACTGCTTAAAATCTTGTTATTACTTTAAGGGATGTCCTTTTGGAAAAACATCAGATAGCTAACATGTCAATATGTAAAGAAGAGATAGCAAGGAAATGTAAAGCAAACTGTGCGGATCCAGCTATGAACAACCACAGTGGAACTGACATGGAAGTCGAATGTGGTGCCCCGGGAACACCGATAACCAGACACAGCAGTGACTTTGACAGGTAAAGTAAGCAAGATACACTGTTTATATAATACGTTTAGGTTGATGTATTCTGTTTTCCCTGTTTTCGACTTTTTTCGTATTCATTTTTCAAGAATATTTCTTATCTTAGTATTTTTACTTCTGAATATCAATATAACAGCATTGATGGAGTAATTTTAAAGCTAGGATTATTTTTCTTCCCGACTACTTTTAAGTTCGATTTATAATGTTTCTGTTTAATCGCAGACTAAAAGAACTTATCGGAAACCTGATAGTTTTTCCGGACAAGGACTCTGACTCGGAATGGTGTGGCCAACCTGGAGGGTCATGTGCACGTTGTGAAGATGAAGGAAGCTCGACATGTGCGAACCGGCTTCTAACAGCACAGATGGCTACAGCAGTCACTCGCTTGGCTAAGCTTGTCAAGTCGGAATGGCCCGATCGTGAGTTGATTTGTATTTTAGATTTTTGGCGGCGAAATCTTCATTAAGAAATGATGATTTTTAATCATAGCATAGTTATTACGCGTTGCTTTAACAACCAAAGCGATTTTCTTTCTGCTTCTACGTTGATAAAGCTGTTGCTATGCTGTATATTACCTATTCCACCAATATTTCAGGTAAAATGGTGCTACTAGAAGGCTGGAGTGAACCAACGTCTCAATACCCGAACGGTAAACATGGCGACAGATCTTTGTTTTACGAAGGTCGTGCGGCAAATGTAGGGGTGACTGTACCAGCAACTTCATCTACTGACATTAACTCACTCGAGGATAACCACGAAATCATAAACCGCCTACTGGAACTATCTTCATGTGCCGGGTTCGCATTCTACGAGATAACGTCAGCATCAAACAAAAACAACATTGCTACGTGCCTGAAGGAACCTGAGGCACGCAAAAGGAGGAAAAGGAGAGAGGCATCCCGAGAGGATCTGGAGGATGCCGAAAAGCAACGGTTCCTGGACAAATTAGGCACTTTAGGTAGATACAATGTTTTTAACATCTGTCAAGCAAGGATACGACCACAGGGTCACATTTGCTAAATGTTTAACATGTTCATGTAAATATCCCTCAGATCTAGATTTATTGTATAAAGCCTGTTTGCTTGGGGAATAGCTATCATTTGCATTTGATATACTTCATCTTTATAGTTTCAATAAATGTATATCACTGTATAGTTTTAATATGTCCTTGACAAAAACAATGATACACTGCAACTCTGCGTTAAGCACCAATGCCAAAGTTGAATACATCTGAAATTGTACGAAGAAATTGTTTCCAAATAATATACATGTTTTCCTTCGCATTGAAGTGTTGAAGTCTACAGTCACGCCTTCTTCTCACTTCAATACATATACTACGTACCCACAGGATAAAGCAATTGACGATATACTCGGACCTGTAGATGAGACCTTCTCTGTGGATAACAACGCACAAATGAAGAGGTAAAACAAAGGAAAAGTCAATCCAACTTGGTAACAATTGAACACCGATAGAAAAAATTAAAGATTAAGTGATACCCCCTCCAAGAAAACGTGTAACGGTACATGTACTCACAGGCGGTAAAAATAAGACAAAACTTAAACAAGAAAGGTTTACATAAAAGCATTATAGAAAGTACATTAAAAGCAAGACTGTGTATTTCTGAATGGAAATCGTGTATTCTTCCTCGACCACATCCGCCATGTAATTCGTAATCAGTCATCGTATATCCGCGTAGAGAGAAAAATGTTCCTGACAACAGGGCAATAGCAAGACATAACGAGCATAGCAAATAACGTCGACCTTCATATCACACACAGAAATAGCTTCTTGTACGTTATGATCATTATAGCAACCGCAAAATGTTCAGTGAAGTTCTTCCAATTCGAAATTCCTTTCTGCATTGAACTGAAATGGTTGACCGTAGGAAGTTTTAAGAATGGTTGTAAAGAGTAACTAGCAGTGCCTTCCTTTAAAGTTTCGGAATACAACAGCAACAAAGCAGATACATTTACTCACCCATACGATCTCGGTTTTCGGAAATATTGTATCACAGACGCGTGATTGCTTTACATGTCTTCATTCATAAAAAATGGAAATTGTTTAGGTAAGGAGCGTTCCTTTTCCGTTCAAGAAAACGAATTTTGCTTTTGTTCTATTGTTTAAATGATAAGGATGATGCAGTATCCTCTGGCTGACGTGACCTTTGCCCCTGAAGGTCAAGTGAATGCAGCCTGTGGCACGGCCACTCGACGATGCAGGGACTGCAAGACGTATGATGAAAGCAATGACCCCTGGGACTGGTGCCTGACCCGGACCATGACACCAAGGATGGTTCTTAGACTTCGAAGACTTTCTATTCTTAGTAACGATCAACGTAAGTTCCCGAAACCAAACGACACATACATGGCATCAGTGAAATGTGATCTGTTCTAGCACTTGATTGTCAGTTAAATATAGAATAGAAAGTTTAAATATTTATCGGTTGTGTCCTTTCCATTTTGTTCTCCGTAGCATCCATGTTGTACATTCAAATGTTGACCCTTCATACCTCTTATACATACCAGTTAATACTCATCATACTAGTTAATACTCATCAATCTTCATTAACCAATAAAACATATTATTATTGTAGATCAATCATTTCTTATTTTGATTGTTTCTTATCAGTTGCTGTGATAGTGCCACAAGAACAGGAAGATGCCAATATCATGAAATACGGGAATGTCGGCAGGTCAGAATGTTTTCTTTAAATTATGAAATCAAGAGAAATAGTTATTATGTATCAAAGATGTTGAGTTGTAATCACACAATAATCCGACTTCCCACTGTCTGTGGGAAGTCGTATTATTTTTTTCGAAAAAAATGTTTAACTGAATTTCAGATTCTGAGTATATCGTATGTAACCGATTCTGATTTAATTTAATTTAAAAATGAAATTTGCGTTTTGTAGAGCGTTACGACTTGAGACAGCAACATCCGCCCTTGGACAGAGAGATCTTGCAAGCCTAGCGATCACTGCGGGATTTGATTATGTATGCCTCTCCGGGACGTCAGCCGTTGATGTGTTTGTACGGGGTCAAAAAGGGTACCTGGCCACATTCGAGGTTTATTCCCGACTCAGCATGTTACACGTCGATCCATCTACACCGGAAGTACAGGATTATAAACCAATATATGTGAAGGCAGAATCTGCCGAAACTATTCCTGGAATAGTTGATGGTATTAATGACAAGTTATACCTATCTGACAATTACGTCATTTCCGATTTTAAGCCATTAGAGAAACGTTACTTCCGGTTGGACGTGCGACTTTTGGAATGTCTTGAAGAAGTCACTAGTGATTTAGGCAGCAAACTGCGTATTTTAGCAAGTTACAGAACCCGTTCAATGAACGATGAAAACATCGAGAAAAGGCATGACGAAGAGAAGATATTTCACACTAGAGGTCAAGCTGTACAGATATCGGGGAATGACCATGACCTAGCAACTATTGCGTTTTCGCTCATCAGGAGGTGTGTCCCAGCTCTCACGCTGAGGCAAATGACGTTGAATATCGGCTGTCATGCTACGTTTGTGTATGTTGATGTAAGAGAGAAAAATGACTATGCCTCCATTAATTTATGGAACGCCGGGAATGACCAATTATATAGCAGCGTGAAAAGTTTGGTGGATGTTCATAGGAAAGGTAAAATGGGCTTTGGAATATGATATCCTTCGATGGAACTTGTAAATTAGTATCAAAACAATATGGAATTAGAAGGCTCTAATTTTTTTTTTATTATTACAGGAGGAGTTTTAGTCCAAAGTAAAAGAACTGGTGGGACTCAATGTACTGACCATTCATTGGGGTCTGACGCATTCTACATTAAATATGGGGACAGGTATGAAATTATTCAAATTGTTATCAAACAGCACAGGGTCAATTGTGAAAATGTTCCTTCGTCTACTGTTTTCATGTAACAATCTGTAAAGAACAGAAGGAAAAGTGGATCTGTTCGTGTTTGTACAGCGTCACATTAAATGTCGGTGGTTAAAGGACTTTTAGAGTATAAACGTAGGCATGAGGTATTTAGTCGTCTCCTAAATACTGGAACGCCCGCCACAAGTCAAAATGTTTCCAGACTTTCAAAATACTTATTTAGACAATTTTTATGATTTTACAATCGAGACAACTTATGCTACTGAAATGTATTGTGATCATGACTCAGTAATAAAAATCACAAAATTAAACAAGACGGCGAGTGCGGTACTCCGTAAAGGCTTATTGTATAATGATAATGACAATTTATATTTCTAGTTCTAACGACTGTGATTCGTCCGGTTATTATGCAAACTTTTGTCCTGCTACAAAGTCATACAGGGAGACCTTGGCCACGAGTCTCGCGTCACACCTCTGGGCGGGGGCGCATGGGCTCTCTAAACAAGAACTAGACAGAAAAATCTACGACTGTTTGGTAAACAACTGTGGAGGATGCATCGGTAAAGGTAGGGTTACATGTACTTTAAGGTAAGGTTACATGCACTTTAAGGTAAGGTTACGTGTACTTTAAGGTAAGGTTATATGTACTTTAAGGTAAGAATACGTGTACTTTAAGGTAAGGTTATATGCACTTTAAGGTAAGAATACGTGTACTTTAAGGTACGGTTACATGCACTTAAAATATACTATCACGAACGTATCCCTAATTACTTCCATTACGAATTGCCTGAAAACAATGTTTTTAGGGAGCATTTTTATTTGTAAAATGATATTAACAACTGATGACGCGTGCATAACACGTGTTATATCTGTTGTTATGATAGGAGAAGTCTGGAACAGGAAGCTACACGGCTGCTATGGTCTGTTAAAGATGATCATCGATGCCACAGCCTCACCGTTTCCAAACATGACAGATACATCGGCATTCTTCAATACGGAGAACCACGATTCCAAGATTTACTCCTTGGCATGTAATGACGATAGCGCATGCGTCGAAAATCTGCCGCTCTTCTCAAACTTCAGTATGTACATATTTGTTTATAATATCTTTCCACTGTATAAGTCTGCTCTGTAACCATATCGGCATTCGTTAATTCATAACTGTCCACAGCTGCCTGTAAAGTTAACATCTGATATCTACTATGTCGTCATAATCAAATTGCTTGTCTTTATGATACGTATGCATCTTACATTAAACTAACGTACAGTGGTTCAATTATAGTTGATAAAAAAATAGTACATAATTTCAGCATTTAAATGCTTTCGTGTCGTCTGCTATATTTTTGTCATCACGTTTTTTGCCGAAAGTGTAAAATGAAGTCATTTTTAATAGTAATGAGTGACGTTTTTCATGTGAATCAAATCTCTACGCCTAGTCCACAAAAACAGATATATAATTGTATTTAAATCAGGTGACACTCCATCTGTTTCCGTCTTTGATAGAAACAGTTCATCCGACTCAAATCTCGTATCTTTTGTAACTTTCGAGAGTTAAGTGACATGAAAGAAAGGAATTCCATATCCAATAATCACTTACTGTATAACCTCTATCTTTTACATATATGCCTCTTTAGCTCTCTCGATACAATGTTGTGTATATAATCGAGACCCCCTGTTATCAGCTGTTTTGAGTTGACAATCCAAATGCTTTTGTTGCTATGAAAAGCTTGAAAACTAAGATATAGGTTTTGCCACATGCAATTGTGTCAATATGATATGTTCCTATTTTCATGCTCTGGCAGCTATGGTAATACAATGTAAATATTTGTTTAACTGACGCTATGAAGATTATGTACATGCTTGTTTATATGAATACATTGTTCTGAATACAATATGAACAATTTGTCATATATGTTATATTATAATAACAAAATTAACAAAATTAAGTGAATTGTGTTCTTCCAGAAACAAGTTTGGGAGAGAAATATCGACCTTTCGACGATAAAAACATCGAAGAGATGTTATTTGGTCCAAAGGATAACCCGTCACCTATACTCGATTTGTTGGAACAAGAAATGGCGTACCGTGCTAAAGGCCATGTTCGGGTTTATATAGAAACTACTGACGATCTATCCGCTTTGGATCAAATCTTAAAGGTAATCCGACATAATTTAATCTTGCTTGAAAGAGGCATTTTCATTGGCTTAGAAATTTGTGTTATCAGCTCATAACGTAAAATATGGCGCCACCTTTGTAACGTCGCATTTGATTTACTGATGCAACAGCTAAATAATTTCTGAGAGGAAAGAGTTCCACAATAAAAGTGGATTTTCACAGGGATTACGTAAAACAGATTGGATTATAAGGATCAAAGGGGCAATAAAGTGAAATTTGTTTATTTTTAAATAATATCACCAAATATTTTTTAAGATTGTAGTGCTGTAATCCTCCCTATGAACTATTCATAACGATGTTTTGACAAAACTTGATGTTTTCCATGCGTTTACCAATAAATGATAAGAAAATCTTTAAACGTCCAACCTATTCAAATGAGACTTGTGTTAACAAAAATCGCTGAGCATTTTTGACCTCACGGAGCAGGCGTAGAACGGCCTCGTGGATGCAATAAAAAGGACTCGAAATCGAAGTGCAGTCTGTCAAATATGTCTCTGGATAAATGTAGGCATATAACTTATCTCATTACATTTCATGTACATGATGAATTCCTGAATTTATAGGACTTTCTTTACGACATCTCTATAGCTGAAATTGGCGACATTTTATATTTACGTAGCATGATAAAGGGCGAGTACGTGTTCAGGTTAACAAATTTTCCTTCAGAGGGCCCCTGTGTGTTCAATCATATTTGTCTTTCGTTAGTTTGAAGAATACCAGCACATTCATGGAATCTTATAATAATGATATATATCATAATTGCTGACAACGTATTTCGTGAATCTAACAAACATTGAAAAAGGTACGTATGGAATCAAACCTCCCATGCCATAGTTCGCGTCATATTGTTTACAACACACATACATTGGATTGGGCCGGGGTGGGTGGTGGAGGGGGCGTGGCAATTTCGTGCTATATTTTGAAGGCGTGGGCTTTTCCAATAATTAAACTGACCACATCAGACATTGGCTACATGGTATCTAATTATCAAATACGGATTCCTTTGGTTTAATATAGCTATTTTTCATTCTAGTTGATTTTAAAAAACGTGGGTTCACTAAATAGCCTATCTAACTTCAAATGATTCATGGCACAGAAATCGAAATGTACTCTTTATCATAAACAACTTCGCGGTTTATTTATAGTACACTCCGATTTGTATGTGTTAAGGATCCATTACATAAACAAAGATTGAAGTTAATCCTTAATTAAACGACATTTTGCTCTCAACCTATTACAATTGTGCATAGTTCTAGTGTTCGGTATCAATTTTCGACATTACATCTCACCTTATTAATTATTTTATTGGTGTTAGATTATTACATCTTACTTTTAAAAATGATGCCTGAGGAAATAAATGAAACATTTACTCAACTACACTTAATACAATAAAATCAAAATTACAGCTGTACCCTTCGGCGTTTCATTTTCGACAAATACTACAACAGTAACTTAAAAACGTCGATTCACTGATACAATGTAGCCTGTTAGCAATATTAAAGATACGTGACAATGTGTTTTTCTTTTTTCAGATTTTGATGGTGTACAACAGGAATATCACAGATATCTCCATTGAGATAATAGACGAGGCTTTGCGAGATTTCACCAGCAGTAGAATCCAAAAGAAAATTGACAAATGGAGCAGTTCCGTGTGCCTCACTTTTAGCCGACAAGTTATCGCCCCTTACACAATATCTGTAATACCGAACGGTCGAACAAGTCGCAGTATTGAATTCAGTAAGCATCGGAACAAGAGAATGGCGCAGGTGCGGAACTGGGAACTTGAATGGGTTTCGAAAATCAGTCTGTGATGAACAATATATGATCATATGCACTACACGTTGCATTTATACCTAGATTTAAATATACTTATAAAAAAACTTTCTTTTATATCTGTCATGTGTTTAAATATGTTCAATCCCGTCGACGGCAATGACGAAATATGATATAATTACAGTCATATAATTCAGAAACTAAAACATTTTACTAAAAACGCTTTTTGATAAAGAATTCGTACATTTTAACCGATGTTTTGTTGTGTTTTTTTTTCTCTCGCAAAGACGTGTTCACAACTGGGAATGATCATATAGATTATTTTTGAAAAAAAGCTGTCTTCAGTCTTATTTATGAATTTAGAAATTGTGGAAACATTGTAATAATTGGTATAAGAAAGAAGAAAAGAAAAAACAAAAATCTTTATCAAGATATTTCATTTACCGATTATTACCCTAAAAATGGTAAATTGTTCACAGATTTAAACGACCAGCACCCGATGTGATATTGCTGGATTCGGTCAGTTTGAAAAGACCATTGTCCATTCCTTCGGGAGCATTTCTCCAAAAGAGTTGCTTGGATAGATTGTTTTGATGTAATATATATACATTGATAACAAATCGTGCAAAAATACTGGTGTATTATACATGTATCTAAACGTCGTCAACTAATATAGAAGCTGTTTCAATAGGAGTTGTTCCCCATTGCTTACACTATGCGTATGAATCTGGCTCACCAGTTCAAGAACATATAATATTCATGAACATTCAGATGCTACCCTAAATTAAAACACTGACATTGGACAGTTCATATCTAGAGTTACGCAACACAACATATATTTGTAGCTCGTTCCCATCATGGAAATATATATTCAGTTTCGCAGGAGTCCTTCTACAAATGGAAGATTGGAGAACAAGAATCCCATTTTAACTTTGATAAAAGTTACATTCAGCACTGCTTAATTGAGACAATGTGATTGAGTTATTCATCAACATTACTTAACAGCATTGTACAACAGGTACAAGGTGGACAAGGCAAATAAATTACAGATTACCGAAGCGCTAACGAAATCATAATCCAGACTCTAAACTCAAAAACATTGATACACTTTATGTATTATATTGAAAGGTAATGAAACATTCCTGAGCCAGGATGATCAGCTGTTTGTAATTAGGATGTTATGTTCCTTCATTACGTGTAAAAAATTAGAAACCAATTAACCCGCATCAATTTGACATGAATATTTGTCTTCTCGAGACAGGAAATATCATTCAAACGCATCGAAATGTGTATACACGACTGTAAGTTTTGTTTATAACACAGACTAGATATAACAAAACAACAAAAACAAAAGTAAATATTCATTTAAACAATACCCCTAGGAAGTTATTGATAAAAAAAATTACATTTTAGAAAATATTGTTTAATATCGCAATGGATTCATTTTCAAATACTTGCTCTAAATATCGATATTTTCGTGATAGATGTCGACTGCTGACGAACAAACTTACGGTAGAAGACTATAGGCAAGTTGTATGATGACCGCCTTTTAACACTGTGTTAACCGGCACATAGAGCCAACTTAATGTTTTATGTTTGTCAGGTCATGCTGACCTGTCACCTGGTAGTAAAAAAGTGATGAGATTTGTTAGCAAACTTTCAAAAAGATGCGTTGGCCAGCCCCCGACTGGTTTTCTGACATTTATAATACGAGGCAGGATTTAGGATGAGCGTCGCACGTGCATATTCGATTGTAAAATAATGCATGCACGCGCATGATACCGTCCAATAAACACTTGTTTTTGAGTGACGATATGTGTCGTTATATCGCATACCCTGTGGTTTTAATGATATCCTCCACAGAAACTTTAATATACTATGAATACAAACTGAAATTTTAATTTCAAACAAAGTTGGACATAGTGCGGAAACTGTGATGTCGATTATAACATAATGTATATGATATCCTATATTTAGAGCGGTCTATGTCTTCGTCAAGTACAGATTTTAAAATTATTAATTCTACAGACAGTCTTGATTGCTGGCGAGCACGTGTTAGCGGTATAAATCCATCACCTTTATACATTTGTACCGAGTAGGAATAATGATACTCATTGATATAGCGTGATCGGTCTGTTTAAGAGCAAACTACACCGGTATACAATTCCGTCGTGGTGCACCCACTTTGTCACTCTGTTAATTTCCGTAGATTACCGGAGATTGCCGAAGATTACAGGCATTACCTTCCAGTTCCTAACTCATAATGTCCAACGGGATTGTGGGAGCTGTAGCAGCTCAAGGAATTTAATACGTGACGTAAAACTGTTTTGCTATTTACAGTATCCGTTGTTGTTTGCCACCCCCATACACATTATCAAGTGTCGTTATCGTTAATGAAACATTGAAAACATTTTACTTTGGTATTTCAACTGTATTTTAAATGTTTTGGGTCAAATTTACATGCCTTTAAGCTGAGTAAACATTTTTGACTGTAGACAATACGTATATGAGGACTGCATGGTAAATGGGCCGGTGTCGTACAGTCTGACTCGGGTTCTATACATAACGGGTCAAATAAAGACACATTCGTCTACAAGGTAGAAAGGTGGGTGTGGATTACAGACATTAGAACATGATCAATGTTTCTGACTGGTGCAGCACTTCCGGAATATCAATAGATTTATCTCTCGACGTCGTGTCTCTGTAATATTGGACAGCAGCGTTCCCAGATTAGTTCAATAGATCGTAATAATCTGACACATAGGGCTCCGCCTCCACTCGCTTGAATATTTATTGGAACTAAAAGTAAACGATTAAAAACTTATTTTTCCCGTTGGTTTAGATGCAGCAATGCAATCAACAAGGCCTTGTCAGTAGGGCTTAAGATTTGTACCTGTTGCCCCCATTGCATGATCGTAAGAGGCGACTAAACTTGAGATATTATGGTTTCCATTCTTCCTAATTAGCTTTCTCCTTCCTAGTGTCTCTCTTGGCACAGCCTCACTTTTGGCCTTTAGTTGAGCGTTCGCCCCTGTGACGAATGCTATGGGTTCTGTCTCCAGTCCGAGAAATACCAGAGTCTCAAACAATGGCAGTTACTACTCCCTGCTTGACGCTCAACATTACGGGTGCAAAAGATCCGGATTAACGCAAGCAGGCTTAATTACACGAACATGCCGAAATTCATTTAAGGACGGTCTTTGGAACGCGTGTTTGACCTGGCAGGAACGTAAAAATACGCGTAGTAAGAACGTACTAAGGACATGATGAACGTAGCGAAAACTTGGTAAGGACGTAGTAGTTACCGGGAATCTGAAAAATTTATTTGATTTTGACCACGTCATCGCCAAGTTCATCATAATTTCAGGATGTAGTGTGGTTTTGATAGACGTTACCTTAATGTGATTGGGACTTAAGTGAGTTTGCATTTGAGAAACGCTGCTATTTACGTGTAAGCTTCCTTGTGATACACATGTAGTCTGGAATTGATGCAGATTTGGTAGCTGTCGAAGGTCCTAAGGAGAACACCCCATCCGGTACTTTATACTAACAACAGAAGGACCAGTGGTTCCTCTTTCATAGTACTGGTCGTCAATTAGGGAGTAGAAACTACTAAGGTATGTCACGACCAGGGGAGAGAACTCAAAGGCCTTCCTCAAAGGTGGCGAACACTCAACTAAAGGCCCAAAAAGGGCAGTGTCAAGGAAAAGATAACACAGTTGTAAATAAAAAATAGATAAGATCCAAAATTTAGCCGCATCTTACAGTCACGCAAAGGGGCAGCAGAACTGCGGGACAACGTGTACAGAAGCAACAAAACAGTTTGTTATAAATCCCCAGCGTGCAATAGTATCAGCATATAAGATTTTACTTCCTCGATGTTTCCTACTCTGTAGGCCATGTCGTGACGGGCGTCTGTGCTAGTGGACTGGTGGACTGGTGATAGTCATAATACTTCTGTACTTATCGCTGATCAAATCAGAATAAAACAATCACACCAATACTGACTACTTCTAAAGCAACTGATAATGTAATTTGTTGATGTAATCATATTAAATTTGAGATGGCAGGGTATATTTGAAGTTTAGGGAGAAATTGAATTAAGAAGTACATGTATCTCTTATGGTAAAAACAGGATATTTTTGACGTAGGTCATCACATTCTAGCTACGTCATGAGGTTTCTTTTGGAAACGAACCTGTGAAATAACAAATATTGGAGCGTGGGCATCTCGATTTGAAAATCACACATACACTCAATTGGCCCTATTCCAAACCAGTGACTGTTCGAGTATTTAAACAAGGCATGAACACACTAACATTTTTCTACCAAATGTAACTTTTAGCTGGATTTTATAATATGAATGTACCTTTTAAAAAGAATTGCAAACAAGAGGTTTACATGTATGAACGTTCATTTCCCCGACACAAGTATAACTTACTTTTATATTCCTAAAGTAACCGATACCTATACAAAATACAATAAGACTACATATATCTTACGTAGGTGTATACACTAACCTAATAAGTCTATTGAATTAAAAGTACATGATTCGAGAGATGCAGGTTGATTAGAAATATGGACAAGTTTTGTGGTCGCCATCTTTGCCTTATTGAGAAATATTCTGTATCTTTGTGTGATATGAAGTTGGACGTTTTTGAGTTTGCTTATTAGCGTGCTTACTTGTTGTGATTGACAATGCTGACTCGGTTCTCATTTAAAGGATTGATGCTTACTTGGATGAGACCAATATTTACATGGCGGGTGTCGTCGATGAAGCAGAAGACGCTTACTCTTCTGGAACACCTGGTTCTATTCTTTTGTACCTTTACAAGGGTCTCCATGTAAATTTTACTTTTTTAATATGTTGCCCCTTGTTTAATCGATTTTGAGGTCGGTTTATGGTTTTGGTGACGCTTCGGTATTCTCTGACTCTTTTTGATAAACACCTGCATTTTATGGAGGTTTTGGCAGTGGTGTGTACGTTGTCATAATTTGCCATGTATTTTTACACAGGACGTCAGTAACGATAATCTAGTTGATATGTAATCTAGTTTACACTCATAATGGAGTATTATGTTTGTACTATCTTGGTAAACATTCGCGAAAGTATCAACTTTTACAGTATAACATTATGGTCGTTCCTATCCTCAGGTATTGCTCGCTATACCAGCTACATATTTATCGACATGTAGCTCACTGTACACATCATCTCAGGTTATACAACTCAGGTCTTAATTCTGAGTGACTTTTAAATTCCGAGTGCCTTAATGAACCTTTAGAAAGCTGTTGATAAGCAATACCAAACATGGAGTTGGTTGGTCTGACTATCACATGTACAAGGTTGTCATTGTCAGTGGTGCAGTCCTCATGTGTCAATTTACTTCTGTTTGAACTTCAGTCAGTAATGATCGAGTAGCATTTCTGTTACAAAGTGGCGACATGGTTTACGGTTAGTATGTAGATCTGGAGAAATGTTGTTAACGTAATGGTGATATTGCTGGGTTATATAGCTATGCATACAGTTTGTGTTCCTTCAATCCATCTTTTGCCTGATACGGTTTCGTGGTGTATCTAATTCCAGAGGCATGAGTACAACAAATCAAGGCCACTATTGTTGTCTGGACAATCACTGATGATCCTCCATCGATTTCGGATCAAAACAACTGACTTGTTTTCTTCTCTTTTTGTACACCAGATCAACGATTTCGGTAATTAGCTTTACTACTGAAACAAATGCTGGTTCTCTGTTCTGGTCTTAAAGTTGATCAATATTTTATCGTAAACAACAAACCATTTTACATTTAAACAGTACCGTAGTTTGGATACGCTATTTCCGGTCTTGCGAGCGCGCGGCTTGATTACAGGGTTTCCTACTGAGATTATGTTTTAATCCCCGGGATACTGTTTGTCGCGTCAATCTCAGCAGGAGTTTCTCCCACATTGCCGTTGAAAATCATGCCTTAAGACATTTAACAAAAGGTCTCATTCATTTCCCGGAAAAAAATACAGGATGTGTGGTTCAACTTAATGTACCCTTCACGTGATGTAGATATCTGCGTGTTTTGATCCCCGAAAAGGCAACGTCAGCCAAATGAACACAAGACAGCACAATCAAATAGGTTACCAAACACTATGTCACATGTCAGACATGTTTAGTTTTGAAGATGGCGCAGAACAAGTTAAAAACAAAAACACAAGAAAACTGAAGGAGACAAGGATTTAATACATTTACATAGAGTTGAAGGTATTTAACAACGAACCGCTATTGAAGAGACAATCTTGGTCACATTGAGAAACATATTGTATTCTTGTATGATGTGAAACTGGACACGTTTGAATATGCTGGTTAGTGAGCTTATTAGAATGTATCCTTTTTGGAACGGAATGGAGTGTTTTCGTCAAAACATACTTTTGTCCCGACTATTCCACGTGTACGTCGCAGATGAATAGCATCCTTTGTATCTGGACCGGAAATGTAGCCATCGAAAACAACGACGGAATCTGTGCCCAATCGTCGAATGTAGTCAACGTATCTCTGACAAATGTAACCAAATGTTGCATTACTTGGCCAGTGTACACGATGAAGAAGGGATCCGCCGTCAAGGATGTAACGAAATTCTCCTTCAACTGTATCAGATGCGCTACAGTCGCCGAGATTCCATATCGCATCGAGGAGCAATGATTTCTGCGCCGCTCTCATGAAACCGGATGGTTCAAATAAAGAACTAGGGTGACTACAAAGTTCATAAGAGAAAAGTTCTTTTTGGTCGTCGCAGATGTTGTTAGCAGCAGCAATAAAGCACTGGAAAAGCAGGTGGGGATCAACAGTTATGACGTCTTCGTTGACTCTTATTGATGACTTTTCGCCAAACAGCTCGTTGGTTCCGCTTGAAAGAGAAGTCACCGACAGATTTGCCGTCCATTGATTTCAATACAGCCATGCCCACTTCTCTTGCCTTGTCTACGTTGACTTTACTGTCGGCTGTGACCCCTGTCTCAATATTCCTGAGAGATGTTTCCCCCAAAAATGGATTTCGACTGATGATCTGAGTTGCTAGTGCAACCCTATCTTTCGTATCTCTACGCCTACGGGAGGAGCTGTTCTCTTTGTGCTGGATGCTTGTGCTGTAAATAACGTCCAAGAAATCTTGCATTGCAATATTCATTTCAGAACAGTCTGGCATTGATAGAATCCACTGAGCTCTCTGGGTTTCAGTCATGCCTCTTCCTCGTGTCATTCCGCCAGTTGTTTTAATGCTTCGCATGAGCGCTTGTTCTATTGCCAAGTCTGAGGAAATCCCAGCCCAGTAAGCATCACTTCTTCTGACAACATTGTATCCGGATTGCAAAAACTCAAAAAGAGACGAATTTTCTTCCTCAAGTCGTTTCATTTGTTGTAGGTAAATCCGAACTGACTTTACGTAAAAGTTATGTCCTGCTGCGGCGAGAAAAGGCAGCATTTCCTGCATGACCTGTAAATGTAGTTGCCAATTACCAGTTCTCTCGGCCTTGATGAATCTACGTAGAATGTTCACCATATCCATATATTGAAACCACAAACAAGATGTTCTGGAATTCTTGTGCGAGAGCCTGAACTTGTCAATATTTGATTGGATGTTATCCAACTCTTTACTTTCAAACACCTTTGCAATCGACGACTTTCCATCCAGCAATGAATCCAACAGTTTGGCTGATTCACGGACATCATTCTGAATGGTTTCATCTGATAGACTATCTACGACTTCCTGTTCATCTGTTGATTCTGGTATTGGTATGTCATACATCTCGTGCAAGATAACGGCAGTCAGTGCCGTATCTACAAGGAAATGTCCTCGAACTGCCCTTGCAATAGCATTTCCTGTCATCATGTGTGACACAGCTGTTGGTGCATACACGGTTTCCAATAACTCAGAAAGTCCAGATCCTGTCATTATTTGACCAATGCTTCCGACAAAGCTCATTTCGGTATGAAATCCTCCTAACTTTAGCACCATTTTCTTCAGCGGACTGTCCACATGCTCATTCTGTATGATAGTGATCGCCTTCCAATAGAGCGGTTGGTCAAATGTTAGCATGGGTGTAAATCCGTTTCGTGTTGCCTCGTTGCAGACAAAATGCAGAGTCGAAAAAACACATGTCATATCGCTTGGATTGAGATCGATCATGGGGAGGAATACTATAGACGACTTACCAGGATAGGCAGCGTCTAAGACCTTGTGCATTATCGCTGGCCAACTAGGCTTTTGAAACAGTGATGGCCAAGATGATCGCGACAGCAAATCTATTTTCCATGTCTCGTCGTTGTTCGTTTTGTCCTGAAGAATTTCAAACTTCAGTTCTGATAGACGGTTGTCATTATCTCTGTAGTATTTGATATTGACCCTTGCCAAGTCAGCTACTTCTTGGACAGTTGGACTTCCGCGTGGTACTGGTTTTAGTCTACGAACTTCAGGAGTGACCGCGGCAATCATACCCATTCCATCGAAAGTTCCATGGCCATCTAGAGTTCTTACGTTGTGGTCGACGTTGTCGGCAACGTATTGAATGAAAGATCCCACATCAATCGCTGTGCTGTTTCTACCATGGGCTGCCGCAGCGTTTAGTTCATACTTCTGAATTTCCTTGTATGATGAGCAAAATCCAAGAGTATTAAGAGTGTCGACGAGAAATTTCGATCCAAAATGATGGTGCATTTGCACACCTAGACCAATTTGGAGTGGGGCTATCAGCGACTTAGGTCTACATGCCTGTACAATAGAATGTCCAATAGAGCATATCTTGATTGTAGATTCAGTAGGGCTAAACATTTCCTTCAAAAACAGCTGTAGTGAATCTGGTAAATAATCATTGTTTTGCTGGCGAGAGGAGATATACTCAGATGATGGATATAAGTCTTTGAAGCAAGAATCCATTGCCTTAATGTCTGCTCTTATCAATTTCACAGCAGTCAGGAAAACTTGCCTTTTTTCTTCATTTGCATTCTCAGCCTTAAGTCGTTTGTAGAAGTCCTGCAGAATCGTTGATACATTGTTGGAGAGTGTGACAACATTGGCTTTTCCTTCAAGTTCAGTTATGACAATGGAACTTCCAAAATGGTCTTTGATCCTCGTTTTCATGTGAACAGAACTGTATGCCTCATTTCCACAAATCTTTTCCATTTCTGCAACTAAGTGACTGATAGTGATTTGTTCATCCCGCCTTTCCTCAATAAGTCCAACTATCTTAAAAAATGCTTCTTCAGAAGTCGTTTTCTTTGGTCGACCCGGGGTATTTTTCTTAGGTATATTATCTTGGGCGTGGCAAAGTGGCAGATTCTTTCCGGTCCTGAAGTTAACGCTGCACTGTTGATGATACAAAGCATCTGCGGCATGTAGATCAGAAGGAGCTACGTGGAGCCTTCTCAGAACTTCATCTGACCATGTATCATGTCTCGCCTTACAAACTGCCTCCAATGTGTCCTTGAATTCTGTAGTTCTGACAGGAAACACATCATGACCTCTCTTCTTTAATTTCAACTTGGCAGAGTTTCCACAGAAAATGCAATTTTCTTTTAAAATGAAATCAGGAGCAGTCGAACGAGTTCTTTTTGGGGTCAAACAGTCTGTATCGGTTACTTGTCTTACGCTTCTTGGATTGACGTAATCACGCCGGCAACCTTGATGAACTCTTTCACCTGGAGATGTTACGATGCCGTCGCCTCTCTGCCTGCTCACTTGATTGATACTTTCACTCCCTTTCAGTCGAAGTTGAGAGAATGGTTCGCTATCGTCAAATGGTTTTGAGCAAAAGATGCAGGCATCCATTACTATCTGCAATGAACAAAAAAAAAAGAGTGAAATTTTTTTTAACAAATATCGAACTTACAGACTAGAAAATCCCTATTGATGGAAAAAATCTAAAATTCTTGAAATTAATTATTATTTAATGAAACATTGTAAAATAAAATCAAAATACAAATAAAATACATGCATAACTAAATAAACCAGAAATGTTAAAACAAAATTATTCATGTTCATATTATTATTGATACGAAAATACATGTAGAATATTGATATAACTTACCAGTCTCTCAGGTTATTTCCGGGTATCCGTTTAACATAGAAAATGCCATAAATTGAAAATGAAAGATTAAATCAATAAAAAGTATAAACAAATACAAACAAAAGTGTTTGAAAAGGATAAAAAAAATACGCATATAAAGAAAGAAAATAGTGAAATAAGACCGAAGAAATAAATTGCAAATCCATTACGCAATATTACAAATATTTGCAATATTGTCATCTAAGGGCTTCCATACATTTCCATTTCAGCGAAGCCTCGGGTTACTAATTCCTCAATTTTTAGATTCTAGAAACGGTTTCCTGATGTAATCTTAATACAATATGATCTTATAGCTTCATATAAATCATTCTACATTCAGGTTTTGTCAAAACAGGTGAAATAAACCACATTTTTGCTTAGAATCGTCGACTAGGATGCCGAAATGTAACACGGTGGCTTATTTGTTTAATTTATCGGACTAACGACAAAAGGGGCGTTCACATTTTACAATTTGCTTTTATAATCATTTCTGATTCACAGAAAATCATTAATGAGTATTGTTTTAACTTACCGTCGTCACAATGACTACGATGACTACTGTCGTCTGCATTTGTTTACATCGTCGGTCTTACGTAGTTGTCGTTCTTTACTGTGTATTATATCTACGGCGGCCCATAGGCGCCAACAACGTTACATCGTAAAACAACAATTTTCACATAGGATTTTTTCATATTTCCCCCGTGTCGATTTTTGTCGATTTTGTATATGTAGTATAT
The DNA here is from genome assembly GCA_947623455.1 of Mimachlamys varia. Taxonomy (NCBI): domain Eukaryota; kingdom Metazoa; phylum Mollusca; class Bivalvia; order Pectinida; family Pectinidae; genus Mimachlamys; species Mimachlamys varia. The sequence goes on from OX392535.1 coordinate 11,992,423, forward strand.
GATGACATAATGCAATGTTTCCAGCATAAATCGTTTCTGTTGCAATTTCTTTGGGGTTAATCATAGGGTGACTAGACTATATGTGTTGTGATTTAGAATGATGACTCGGTTCTCACTTTGAGGACGTGATTGTACTTGACCTGACCAAGATTTACATGGGATGTGTTGTTGATGTAGCAGAAGGCGATTTCTCTTCTCGCAGAGACGACAGTGAAATACATGTTATGATTAGTTAAATACTGATCAAGGGAAATCTGTTTAAAGATGTCACTTGAGAAGCCCTCGTGTAAATTCAGATCGCAGACCGACTAGAATATCGCAAGCCTACGAAGCCGACCGCCTAGAAGATCACAAACCTACGAAGCCGATCACACAGAAGATCACAAGCCTACGACGCTGACGCCTAGAAGATCGCAAGCCTACGACGCCGACCGCCTAGAAGATCGCAAGCCTACGACGCTGACCACCTTGAAGATCGCAAGCCTATGACGCTGACCGCCTAGAAGATCGCAAGCCTACGACGCTGACCACCTAGAAGATCGCAAGCCTATGACGCTGACCGCCTAGAAGATCGCAAGCCTATGACGCTGACCGCCTAGAAGATCGCAAGCCTACGACGCTGACCACCTAGAAGATCGCAAGCCTACGACGCTGACCACCTAGAAGATCGCAAGCCTACGACGCCGACCGCCTAGAAGATCGCAAGCCTTCTACGCTGACCGCCTAGAAGAATGCACGCTCATCTCCGGTAGAAAAAGAGACCATTGAATTATCAATAAATACATGATTCAAACTCAACATAGATAAAACTTAGATAAATATGTATATTGAAACTGAAAAAGTACAGTGTGTACAAAGAGATTTATACCTTCTACTTCCCTAATAGTGTGTGCAACGATATTTAGACCTTGTGCTTCCCCGACAGTGTGTACAAAGATATTTACACCTTGTGCTTCCCCGACACCTCCGCTGTCAAATATAGCCATGGGGCTCAGCCTATTCTAATAAGAATATCTCCAGTCTCATTGAAAACATTTCCACCATTCTTAAAAATCTTAAAACAGATATAGTCAAGCATGAAGTCAGTCGTATTAACAACTTTATTTATCCTGTTAAATGTTACGTGGAATGTTGATGAGATATGATGTTGGATACCAAGACACTGTTTGTGAAGTCAGGGGCCGCGGTGGCCGAGTGGTTAAGGTATTCTGAATTCTGTCACTAGCCCTCCACCTTTAGGCTACAAGTTCGAATCCTACGTGGGGCAGTTGCCAGTACTGACCGTAGGTCGGTGGTTTTCTCCGGGTAATCCGCCTTTCCACCACCTCCAAAACCCGGCACGTCTTAAAATGACCATGGCTTTTAAAAGAAGGTAAAATAAAATAAACCAAGCCCCTGAGTAGTGAAAGTGTTAAAACATACCGGTACTTTACTCTCTATGCAATTCGAAATTAACCATTGGTTCCCAAAATTGTGCATATCATGAAATAACATATTTCATACACATCCCGTTCGCGTTCAACTGTTATATCAATTCATATATAATACCATTGGCCGCTAGCACATTCTGTATGGTGCAGTGTTGTTAATGTTGAGGTATACTGTCTCTCTACAATATTGTTTAGATACATCCACCATAGCTTGTGTGTCCGTTTATCTTTCCTAAACCAACACGGATTTCTGGTTACAATGTCTGATGTAGGTAGTGATTCGGTTTGTCATATATACACGTTACGCATTATGAAATCTGATATCAAGATGCACTTATCCAAATGTTCGATTTCATACATGTGACAATTGTTATTCATACATCTGTATCACACTTTTGTGCATCTCACATAAAGTTAAAAGACAAACGCTTTATCCGTGACCAATCCAGATTTTTTTATTTGATATAAAAATTGTTTCCTTCTTACCTTCCGCCGGTCCGTCCGTCCGGTTGCTTTCCGGACGATATCTTTGGGAGGTATGGTAGCATTTTGATAAAACTTTTTTGGAATTCTCATTACATTAACAAATCGCTCACGTTCGATTTTCGGCTTGTTTTGTGCATATTTAATTGGCGACTATGTTTTTGTTGTATACGGTTACTGTTGCACAATTTCAAACTGCTCATGACTTTGTGTGTTTCATTTATTTATCATATGTTTCATTGCATATCCTTGATATTCGAATATAATGTACCTGTGAAGTAACGTTAGCAATGAAAACATATTTCGCCCTTCTGTTTTTTCTTATTTGATAAAATCAATGACAGAAGAGCTACTGTTTTATTCTCAAAAAGATTGTTTTGAAGGCCAAACATACCACTGAACCAAATATAGTATAGTTAAGTTTTATAGTACCTCTTACATTACATACTTATTGACATTTTCTTGTTTTTAACCTCTATGTTTGACATTTAATTGCTACCCTAATTGTGTTAGTATGGAGACCCGCACGACCTTATGTTTAATTCATGAGAATGAGTTCCATCGTGAATGTCGTAAAGAGTTAGTCGATAACACTGCCAGTAACTCAAATTAACATCGACCCCCGAAACAAAGTTCACAAAGTCTTACCAGCTTAACATTTTCTTAGAAAAAAATTATTAAGTGATCAGGAATGATTGATTTCCTTATACAATAGTGCAGAGTGTAAGGATAAGTAATGATACATGAACGGAAAATCTTCCAGTGTAAATGTACACTAATGATTAATCATTTTGATATGAAACAGGAACATCAGTGAGCTGGACATATCGTACTTGATGGACGGAATTATCTAGGGTCAGGAGCAGTTGTAATTACTTCACGTGGTAGATTACATTCATTTATATCTTAATTTTCGCCTACCTTTAAATAAAAACTGTTTTCCCCAATGACCTGTCCTATGTGTTACCAATTGCGGCTTTGACGTTGCTGCATGCATTTTTATCAGTGTCAAATCTCCTTAAATTAATATTTGTCGTATTATGACCTTTTCACGCTCTATGGGAACAAAGCATTGATAGCATCCTACTAATGAAATATCAGAGGTTACATAGGGCCAAGTGTTTTTTCTTTTAATCATTGCGCATTCGTTAAACTCGCAGCAAGCCAAATATACAGGTAGCAAACCAATCATCGAAAGCAATGTCAACAACGATGGTCGACAAGGACTAGCAACAAACGTTAAAACTATCTCTGCCTAGTCGGAGAGATCACAAAGAGAAAAATGTCCCCTCTCGGCTCCGAACTGGGCATACCTTCATTACCCATGTGTATCTCCTGAGAGGTGAAGATCCCCTATGTTCTGTGCGTTCGAATCTCCCATTTTAGTAGAGAATGCACAGACGCACATTTCTCCGACATGAAAAATCGTGGACCTACTTATGGGTAATTTGTAAAATAAATATAAAAATATCAGTTTATTTTGTAAATTTTTACTCAATATACATTCATTCCCTGATATGATTGCATTACAACTTTCCAAATCAATTATTTTTTTTAAATTTCTCATAATCTTTAATGACGATTTAATGACAATTATAAAAGTGTTTTTATTCCCTTAAGATGTTAAATGTCCTTGGCTAGTCGGTGCTCAATGTTATCTTTACGACCTTAAATGATATTTTGCTTGATGGATATTGCGAGATTTATTTCTTTATATCATATTTACCGAATTCCAGTCGTGTTGAATTAAAGTTTGTTCTTTTTATTCGGGAAATCATTGAATTTATACTTTTTTTGTAAATATATTCATGGTTTTAATCATTGTCAATGTATTGCAGGCACAATATTTATTCATGCTTGAAGTATAATTTGGAGTTACCAATACACTTCCATTTCAAACTTTATATTTAACCCCTTACCCACATAATATAAACTATCTTGTGGTACACTAAACTATGAACAACAAAAAGTTTGCAGATCACGTCGATCGTATATACCCATCCGAACTTGAAATATAGGACACAACAGACTCTTTAACATCAGCTGCTTACCTCGATCTCTACTTAAACTACGACCAACATAGAGAGCCTACTACTAAGCTATACGATGAACGTGACGATTTAATTTTTCGATCGTGAACTTTCCATTTCTTGATAGTAACATCCCTGCTGCTCCAAATGATGGTGTTTACATGTCGCAGTTGATTCGTTATTCTAGGGCTTGCTCTAAATATCGTGATTTTCGTGATCGATATAGACTGCTGACAAACAAACTAACAACACGGGGATTCGAGAGAGGCTGGTTTGTCAGAATTATGGTCGCCATCTTTGTCTCACTGAAAAATACTCTGTATCTTTTTGTGATATGAAGAAGGAGGTTATTGAGTGTACAAAACCCGATCTCCATGTCCCAGATACTGGGTAAGGTCAGGTTGACCTGTAATACATGTACAGTACAGGACGTTTTTGAGTTTGCTCATTTTGCTTACTTGTTGTGAATGACAATGACTCGGTTCTTATTTCGAGGACTTGATTTTTACTTGGATGTGACCAAGATTTACATTCATTTCATTTCAACAGATTTTATTGACATACAGATGTTAATTGTCGAAGGGATTGGGCAACAGGCACAGCCTATGTAAGCCCTCTCCATATAAGTAATACACTGGTGGCAAAATTGTATATGAAAAAATATATATATATATTAATAAATTAAGTAAGTCATAAAGTAGCCAATTAATTAAACAGTCTATGGATCTTAATGATTTTGAATGGTAATTATGATAAATATTTACTGAAATGAAAGTTACAACAAACATATATACAGCAGCTCTGTTATATCTATTGGTTATGGAAATACAATATCATAAATTTAGGCTTATTAATTATTCAGTATATATGAGATCAAAATTCTGGACCAGCCAGAAGACACAGAGTGTAGGCCGCACTGTCCATGGTTTCACTTAGACCTACTACATCTTGTCTCTGGCTGGCAGATAAAAAAATAACTATAAATATGCCAAGACGTAATAAGGAATAATTTCATTTAAGAGTTTCCATTTAATATATAATAACATCATAATGGGTGTGAGCTGTATAAGAATAGATACAGTACAACCTGTCCAGTCCAAAAGTCAGTGGGATCAAATGCTATGACTGGTCCATACAAGAGTCTTGACTGCCAAGGCAGAACATGGTTGGATTCAGAAAGAAATGCACAGATTAGATTGTTAGGCCATTATAGATAAGTTTTCGAATTTTGAAAGTTTTGGTTTAGACAGGTTATACTGTGTAACCTGTACAGATTGATCGGTACAATTATCCCAGACAACATCAGCATATTCTAATAATGGTCTAATATAAGATGTATATAATTTTGTTAGTGAATTTCTACTTAATCTATATTTCATGGCCCTAAGTAAGTTTATTCGTTTATATGCTTTTTCAAAAATAGTTTGTATATGAATGTTCCAAAATCCAGTTTCATGAAGTGATACACCAAGGTGTTTATGATGGGTTACATTAGAAATAATTTCATCTTGAAAAAAGATTGGAGGTATAATGGGATAATTTTTCCTTGTAAACAACACTGATTTTGTCTTATTTGGATTTAATTTAATATCCCACATTTTTGCCCATTGACTTATCTTTTCCAAATCATGAGTTAATGTCTGGGATGCTTGTACCAAATCATCATCAATTATTACATATAGTGAGGTATCATCGGCAAATAGTTTAATCTTACTTGACACCAATTCAGTTATATCATTAATATAAAGGAGAAATAAAAAAGGACCGAGAACTGAACCTTGTGGGACACCAGCATTAACTAATTTGTATGAAGAAAAGAAACCTTCAGTAATAACCCTTTGTCTTCTATCAGAAAGATAATTTTCAAACCATTTAAGAAGTTTGCCTTATATACCATATTTACTTAACTTATAATGAGGCCAACATGCCAGACTCTATCAAAGGCTTTACTTACATCACAGAATACAAATCTTAGGTCCTTACCCTGATCAAGATTACTAATTATCTCATTATAGATATATAGAAGTTGATTTACTGTAGAATCACCAGGTATGAAACCTGACTGGTGTTCAGAGATAATCTTGTTAAACAAAAGATAGTTATACAGATACTTAAAAATGAGTTTTTCAAGAATTTTCATAAAGCAAGAAGTAATTGAAATGGGCCTATAATTAGATACATTATTTTCCCTTCCACATCCCTTATATATTGCATTAACATTGGCTTGTTTCCATATATCTGGTATTTTCCCAGTACTAAGTGTTTTATTAAAGAGTAATTTCAATGGTAAGGCTAATGCTGGTTTGAGTTTTTTTAACTACCTTGGGTAAAACACAATCAGGACCAGGAGGTTTTTTTTTCATTAATACAGGAGATTTGATCAAAAACATCTTGCAAGATTTACATTGCGGATGTCTTCGATGAAACAGACGACGTTTACTATTCCGGAATTCATGGTCTTGTTTTTTTTTGTACTTTTACAAGGTTCTCCATATACATCTTTCCTTTGTTCATATTTCGCCACAGGTTTAATCGACTTTGAGTTCAGATTATGATTTTGTAAACGCTTCGGTATTCTCTATTTTTTTCTTCATTAGTGGATGGCTTGTGTGCTGGTAAAATAGACTATTTGGCGTATATATCTTTGTGTTAGGATATTAAATATCATCACATATTTATTCATTACAGTTCGTACCTTAACATTTTCCAATCTCTGTCTGAAATGTGTATTTACTTTGTGCTTTGGGTGTACTTCTACTAAAGGTTAAGACATCTCCTCATAATGCATGCTTATATCAATTCTACTGGAGTTGCCTCCTTTTTTAACATTTAATATTGTGATATGTAATGTGCTACATAATGTCCATGTTTGTCATATTGCTTATGTTTTTGTTGTAGGAGATGACTCACATAGGCTATGCCTACAGCTCAGTCCTTTTCTCGTTTTGTCATTGAAGTGTTTTGTTATTGAAATACCGTCGTACATGGAATGTCATAGTTAACACAGGAATTCTACACCATATATATCATTATAGCTCTATATTATATTGTATATAAGGCATGGCAATCTAAATTGTTTAATTAGCATTCAATGCTAAAATGTATGAAGGATAACCTTTTCAGAACTTTTTAAAACTAAAATGGAAACATTCAGACCTACATTAGGTGACCACCTCTGGAGGAATAAAGTACCTGTTAACTATCCAACAATGTACCTTCAGTAAAGCTCTAGATTTAAGAAGATGACGTAACACACACATATGCTGCACCTCCTAAATTTAGTAATAGATACAGTATGCCGAAAAAATGAATTGAACTGCATCATACAGCTGTTTCGTGCTCCCAGGAATCCTCTGTGATGCCAGGGGACAAAAGGTAGGAATCGAAAATTTCTAAATTAATGTAGAAGCAGAAGGGTCAGGTGCGTATAACCCCTTCAATTTATGAATTTAGAAGTAAAATTAAACTAGCTCTGTACAATCCCAAATCGTGTACTACGAAAATCTGTATATTATGTACCGCGCCACTGCTCAAATGAGATTAACTGTTGCTATGGAGGCTCCAGCAAACCTCGGGGACTAAAAAATACACCACCAGAGTCTGCCACCGCCTATCATAAAGATAACGTAACACACACATATGCTGCACCTCTTAAATTTAGTAATAGATACAGTATGCCGAAAAAAATAATTGAACTGCATCATACCAGCGATTCAGTGATAGTAAAGAATGACGTTCTTTTGCAGTTCCACACATTGCCATGCATGTACAATTACATTTGTATGTATGCACCAGTGGTACTTATCGCACATTTCACAAATACACTTGATAAAGCACGCATGAAAAAATGAAGTGATGGACCTGAAATGATTATTCCCAAGGCCTTTGTCTCAACTCGGGTTATCGTTCATTTGCAATACGATATCATTACAAAATAAATGCTTAAAACAAGAGATATTCACTGTATACAAATGGGAAACGTTAAACATGACTTCGTTTTCAATTTGATTCTTTATATCCCCAAAGCACGACATATTCATTGCTTACAAAGTATTATTCTTTCAGTACGACAATTAGAATTATCTCAATTAGTCAAGTACTTCGGTAATTAGAAATATTTCATTAAAAAAATAATTAGGTAGCAAAAAATCTCATCTAGACATTTACTTACGTAATTAGAAGATTTACTCTCAGGCAAATATTGGTGTATCTATTAGACCTTCACTAGAGTAATTAGAAATATCCCATCAAGGCATTTAATCAAGTGATTATAAACTTCCCATTTAGACATTTAATTCGATGTTTCCGTCCACTTTCGCTAATACTAATTGTGTTCCATATTGCCACTCAAATTCAATATTTTATCGATTTTTTCTCGTTTTGGAGCTAATCAACGACTGTTATTATAACAGATGAATTAACAAATTTCTGTTCACCAATGTGTTTCTAAAAGTAAAACGATCTCATATATCACGTTTATACTACCATGGCTAAATTACGTATGGAATACCATGTATCGATACTCAAGTTATATCGGTCTGCGACACGAATGGTTGACTGTTTTTTTTTATTTCCCGGAGAGTCCAAGTCAAAATATTCGATTTGTCCTATCAAAGTGTCTTAAAAAAAAAAAAATCGCACACGCACTTTATATTTATAAATTGATATCTAATTGAATCAAATTTGTTTATGTCTACATGCAATGACTGTTTGATATTAATCTTTATGCTGGAACAGAAAAAAATAATTAACGATTGTGTTTTCGTTCATTGATACTCACCGAGATATGCTCGTATAAATAAGTTCAGCACTTTAAAGAGGTTGAAAAGGACAACATTTCAATAACGTTAGTTATATCAACGATTTTTATGGTTTGAAAAACCTTGCAAATGCTATGCGAATCTGATAAGGGGGGTTTTTCCATTAGGGAGTATCACAATCTAATGGGGGGCATTAATCGAAATACGCCACGTTGAAGATAAGGCTTTTCAGAGATATGCTGTTAATATTTTGTAATTACCAAATTGAATCAAATTAAAACAGCTGTAAGAACTTCTAAAATAATTCATCTGTATTTTTGTTTTGTATCAAAAGTCTTATCTAGATAGATATGCATTAGGTTGAAATTGTGAAGATTTGAAGAGGATACAAACTAATTCCATCGAAATAATCAAGCTTGGATGTCAACAGTGAAATATATTTGGTGTGTTCATGGTTGGTTTCACCAAACTACAATACCATGATGTTTAATTACCAAGATCAGATGAAACAGAACAAATTCAAACATTGTAAATTGCTTTACAACCCTGACAAAACAGCCGAAACAAACTCTGGTTATGCTGAACGGTACGTGTTTTCTACGTCACAATTTGCACGTGCCATGGCGGTTCCTGTTATATGTTTGCCCATTGCGACTTCTTCTGCAAGCTTTGTATTTCGATAAAGAAGGAGGCGCGTACCCTTGTGGAACATCTAGTTATTATTACTATGTACATTTTAATGGAACGCCTTTTAAATTGTGTTTAAATTTTGTCCTTACTTTTATCGATTTTGTGTTCGAAATATGGTTTCGTTGACGCTCTGGTATTCTCTGATTTATTTTGTTCCAGATTTACTGAACAAAAGATGATGAGTATTTATCACATAACTCACTCGTTCGGCCATGTCATACGGCCATGTCATAAAAACGTAATAACACTATTGTGACGTCATAAACAAATGACGTCTTTATGACGTCATATGATTGTCTCGGTAGTGAAAATCGTATTGTCACAGAAGAAATTTGCCTTTCTTATAAAGAATTAATTTAGTTTTGGTGTATTTTCTCATAAATATAAGCTATGTGATAAATATAATCTTACACTCGTGTCAATGTAATATGGAATTTATTAAACTCGTTAAATAATTTAATATGTCCTTCGCCTACAGGCTCGTGACATATAAAATTATCTAACTCGTTTAATAACTTCCATATTACATCGACACTCGTGTAAGATCTTCCTTATATATGCCCAAAAAGTCCCAGATCCTGCAATAAACATGCATTCTGAAAACTCATTATCTCATTGATTTAATTGCAAAAGAAAAAAAAAAAAAAAAACAAAAGCCTTTCTATGTCAATCAATAACATTGAAAAGGAAAGATAAGGCTTACTGCAATGTAAAAATTCTACATATGTCTAGTTAATGTTGGACGAATATTCAATCCAATGAAAGAGAGGTAACATGAAAATAACAATAAAAACAAGAATAAAAAAACAGTGAAAATATTCAGGATACTCTTGATGAAATGTTTCTAAAATGGATCCACGTTTGTTTGGCAGACCACTCAATCCTATGTAATGGAAGGGTTCTGATTAACGTCCTTCGAGCGTGAGTATCTTATTATATTAGAATGAAAGCGGTAATCAAGTCATTAGTGATACCTGGAATATATCTCTTTACTCTCAATGTAGAAAGGTTGTAAATTATTTTTAGTTTGTCGTCATTATCAGCAATTTATATTTGCTTTTCGGATTTGTGTCAGACGTAAAACTGTTGTTGATCGATGCTGAGTTTGAAATGGCATAGCTAGATCTTTGTCTTACTATTGTTGTTCCCAGTCGCTGTACTAGTCAATGGCTAATGTAAACTGTCCTCCTGTATATCATACTTTTTTCCCCCCATTTTTCAGTTAGCTTAGAGACAGCTGTTACACAGACTTTCACATTTTAAGATGTTTGAGAATCAAGAAAAACACTATTTGCGATTGCAAGAGAGACTAAATACAGCAGACAAACAAAGTTGGCACACTATGCGAATCTCCCATTATTTCTGAAATCAATCCGCACTTGTCGATTTCCCATGGTGGAGCTGTCAAGTTTCCGGGAACATCTTTCAAGTCTTGTGTGTCTGCCCCACTCTCTAAACAAACCACTAAACACTTTGTTAATGCTCGCTCCTTGTTCTACGCCTGCAAATGACACAATCGTTGTGATAATGGCACAAAACACACACTTCTCCCCGATCTTGTCAAACACTAAATGTCTTTTGCCAAAATAGGATATCGTTGAAGAAGCGTGATTGATTTTTTAATGTTCTTGTGGTAAAGGATTTCTAATTAAGAGTCATCGATTCTTTCCAAAATCCTTCAGCGATGTATAAAACAAGGAAGTATCAATTATGGCTCAGAAAGCAGTTTGGGCCTTAGGGGAGGGGACGCTTTGTTGCGTGAACTTGGATAAAACATCATTTCGGGCTACCCTGTGTTGACACCTAATTATATTGAAGCTTCCCAGTTTACACATATCATAGCAACGTGGGGTCAGAGACATTGTCCACTAGGAACATATTTATATGGTGTTGTTTGGAAGCAGAAACGAAATGTTCGGTCAAATGAATGTTTAAAAGTGAACGTTCCTTACCATTCAACTGTCTGTCTTAAAATGTAAGTGAAATCAAAGTAAATGCCTTAATGTGATTATTTTCTGATAAACGGTCCCGTAGTTCTTTTTAAACAATATATCGACTAGCATTTAGTACATGGAGGAACGATTATATAAAACAAATATTGAATACAAAAGTGGAAAGCTATTGGAAACCTTTTTGATGCTGAAAACACTGATGTGAAGTATTGTGACTATGCTTCAGTTGTGCGGTGTGATTAAGTAAGTTTATTTCTTTTGTCGGAAATTATCGATATATAACTATCCACAAGATGTCCTTTAAATAGTTACCTACTTCATTGTGCATCATTGTATAAGCGCCGGTGGATTAAGCAACTTAATTCTGCAAACGTCATCAGATAAGGGAGATTCATTATTCCCGTAACGGAATTATCAAATACTTCAACTCGGGATGAAGTAAGTAGAGACCAATTCAGTAAGTATTGGATTACACATCACATTAACATATATGTTTACTGCCGTGATATTGAAGTTGATTCGTGATCAAAAATTTAAATTCCTGGAAAGTTGCCGTAATAATTTATTTCATTTGAAAAATTTCCTATTTATCTAGAGCAGAAATGTCATTGACCAAAACTAAGTATATCGTATGGAAATGTTGTAGCCAGGCAAGTGGTAATAAAAACCTACAACAATCCTGATGAATTGTAAATGCATTTGAGATAAAATTCATGGAACTTTTATCGTGTTTCCCTGGGTGGCCTCTTGCCACAAGGAAGAGCAGCTGTGATTATACAGAGCGCCGAGCATGATTGGTTAACAGTGACAAACACTATGTGATTACTCTGTTCATTACATTCCTGTGTGGCTTTCACCATTGTTTCCCTCTAACTTCCAGACCAGTAATTGCAAGTTCCCTCTATCGAATCAAAAACCTTCGTATATAACTGTGGGGTTTAAGCACCGCTAGCATCAGATGAATGCAAACAGACCAGTGTGGGACAAGCGTTACATTAAGCGGTACATATGCCTTCAGGACCTATCTAGCAGTGTATAATGTGATCGAAAACATCATTCAAATATCTTGGGAACTTTTAAATTTTCTATATTTGTGCATATTTCTTGAGGGATATCATGGGTTACGACTCGGCAAATTAAGTTACACAAGAGATTCACGGAACATACCGTCTACCGGATGCGTTTAAACATATTGCGTTGTAATCATGTTGTCTCTGACAATGTAGGCTGCAGTCTAACGGCGTGAATTATGGCCTCACGGTACACTACACAAGGTGACGAGGATGATCAGCTTCTCTTTAAAGACGGCTAGGAATGATTTTTATTCCAAGAAAAAAAGTTATCTTGATTAGTTTAATGTATGCTTCAAAGTAACTGCCAGTTAAAATGGGTCAAATGACAACTTTCCATTGGATTTATGTATTGTTAGCGTTTTATGATTTGACTTGTGTGAATTGTCACGATATGGTGTCGGATACCTGTTCTTATACATTCCAAGTCTGGAGACCAGATGAGAATATTGAACATAAGGTGAGATATTTAGAGCTTGAATTTGCCAATATGTCTTCGTTTCTGGACAAAACATTATTGCAATTCCGAAATGAAATTTACTCTGAGAGGAATTTGTGTCACAAGAATAGAACCTCTAGAGGTGGTAGACGAGCAGGGTCAAAGGTCAAAGAACGGGCTCTTAATTCGGGATTTTCGGGATTTCAAAGGGAGTTGAATGAGATGGTGAGGCGTCTCGACCACCTCACTACAGATTATGTCAGTTTAAAGAACAGACTTACAACTTCACCAGCCCCTCAAAGGGCTGGAAAACTTGGATTTTCAAACAATAACCAGATAGAGCAAGTTCCGACGTCTGTTTTAGAAAATGGTGTAAATGATTTAAAAGCAGAATGGATTCTAATGAAACGGGACCTTTTGCATCTTAATTCTGAAAATTCTCACATCAAACATGCCCAAAATCGAATTCAAAGGGAAGCGACTTCTCTGAACAAGTCTATAAGTTCCTTAGGAACAAAACTTAAAATTCTAGAAGTGGAGTTGAATAATGGGTTACCGATCCCAAGGGACCGTGATGATCAAGCAGACTCAGGAATACGTGATCCGACTAGTCTACACAGGCGAATGGAGATTGACATATCGAACCTTAACGATGGTCTACAGGATCTACGGACCTCACTAAAGAAAATCAAGGACAACATGAACCTTCTTAGGAATGATAATGTGAATCTTAAGCGAATGATTGTAGACGCGTCCAAGGGAAAGACATTTAATGGCGGTAAAACAAATGTTGCTGAACTGATGGATCGCACTCTAGGAGCAACCCCTACAGGTAAGCGTTGGTGATGGATATTTTAGAAAAAAATGAAGCATTTCCTGCTATATTGTTAACATGTACAAATTGGTAAATAGTTTGATTGGAGTGATGTTATTAATAGAACAGCAGATCGCTAGAAGGGGACTATATAATTACAAGAACAGCAGATAGTTAGAGGGATTTATGTAATTAATAGAGCAGCAGATAATATTTTGACAAACGAAACTCCAGTGTAATTCATTTTATAATTTTGACAGACGCCGTTTGGAAACAGCTCTGGGTTGTAGACACTATGATTAGATCTTCAGTTAAAAGCACTAGAATTAATGTAATATCCTTGCCTTGTGGACTCTAGAGGGCCTGAGTGAGGGGGATGACATAAGTAATCTCCCTTGAGAAGCAGTATAACGAAGGAGTGAGCTTATGGGAATCAATGTAATTACTAAAAAGAAAGATTGATGATGTTACAAAAGAAAGATGGCTATGTCACCAGGTCCCTGTCACTATAGTGCTATGCTTGTCAACCCTTTTAATGAAAGTAAATGTTCAATCACTTCGTCTCATCTATTTTTATCAAAGCAAATTATTGATTAATTAACGTTCTCCGAGTCTAAGGTAAACGTAGTAAGGGATCCTACACTAGCCTTACAGGACAACGCATTGTCATAGTATCATTAAGCCTATTTCATTTTAATTTGATGTATGTCTAGAAACATGTAGGATTAATTGAAACACAACTATATGTGTTTCTGAAAGGACGGAAGTGGATCTCTATAGGAACTATATTTAGTTATAGATATAAACGCGCAGACAAGATAAACGATACCGTATCTTATGGTGTATTACTGGTATCTGAAATTTATTCGTCTCTGTTATCAGATCCACTCTCCATGGAAATGTCTGTTCCCTCCACTAGTTCCCAACCAGCTACCCCCTGCCACATATGAACAACAACAATAAGTGTATCGATGTTTCCAGGAAAACTATATTCTATAAAACTATACAGATATATGAGAAATACAAAAAGGTCCATATAAACAAGGGAATCAAAATCAGGTATGCCGGAGACGTAAGCGTGCTTTATTTATTTGTACAAAGTTAATCTCATTTGAGTAGCGACACGGTGATTATATAAACATTTTCGTAGTACACGATTTGAAATTATACAGAACTAGTTTAATTTTACTTCTAAATTCATAAATTAAAGGGGTTTTACGCACCTGACCCTTTGGCTTCTACATTAATTTAGAAATTTGGGATTTCCATCTTTTGACATAATGTCTTTTTTACTAGATTTAAAAAGTGCAGCATATGTGTGTGTTACGTAATCTTACATGTCATGTCAAATCAAATGCTTTATATTTACAGTTTATTTGTACATCCAAGTATAATGTCAAATACATTAATGTTCCCTTAGTTTGTCTTTATTATGCTCATAAGTATGCCTACTTGTTTTGTTTGATACTGCTGCCTTAGTTTTCAGTTTGAGGGCGTGACAGTGACTTGTATGTGACTTTTATTTACACGGCGAGAGTCGTCGATGGAACAGCATGCGCGTACTCTTCCGAAAAATCGTGTTTTATTCTATTGTTTTTTTTACGGATATCTGTAGTAATTATTCCGTTATTCATATTTTGCTCCTAGTTTCATCGAGTTTGAGTTTGGATTATAGTACCTAACCCTAACCCTGACGCTTTATGTCTTATTCGTCGCTTTGAAAAACATCCAGCTTTAGTACTTGCACTACTTAAGCAAATCGTTCCTGTCATCGTCCTTGGCTGTCAAATAATCGTTGCCCTCGTCAGTTCATGTCGCTATGGCGCTATTCCACTTGTCTCGATCAGTACACTATTCACTATACAGAAAAAAACATTCCTCCTGTTGGCACCTCTCGCTGTTAAAAATCAACCTATCCTCGGCTAATTGTGAAGAGCATAATTAACAGACCCCCTCTCATCAGCTCCTACCCAAATAAAGCACCATAGACACTCTCGTCAAGTCCTATTGCAATTAGATAAACAGCCCTTCTCTTACAACAATTGGCAGTCTCGTTGGCTCGTATCTTTATAAGAACTGTTTCTTTCATCTGAGTCTGCCACTAGAACAATCGTCCTTTTCGTCAGTCCTGCAACTTTAAGATATTATACCCCTCACTGTCATCTTCCGTCAACCTACAAATACAATGTAATCAAAGTTTCTTCGCTTTTGTTATTATGCAACTTTTCGTTCCTTTCGACAGAGGCTGTCATCCTACAAATAATCGTCCCTTTCGTCAGCTACTGTCACTCGATAAATAATCGTCCCTTTAGCGTCAGCGGTGTCATTCTACTTTATGAAGGTTATAATTTTCCTTTTATTGATTGTGACATCCCTACTTCGGATATGCTCATTAGTGCGCTTTCTTATTGTGATGAAGAATGATGACTCACTTTGAGGATGCAACACTTACTTCTAGCCGTATTATCCTATACTTGTACGTGGGTCTCCATGTGAATCTATTCTTTGTTCCTCTTTGCCCCTAGTGTATTCGATTTTGAATTCGAGTTATGGTTTGGGGACGCTACGGTATTTTCTGAAATCTTTATCTAGATAACGTCAATAAGACAGATAGTTTTAAAAAAAAAATTCCGGTAGGACCAGTTTTCTGTTTGTTTAAAAACGAAACCGCTGTATTCAAATGCTGTTTAACTGAAAGAAATGTCCTAATCTAGATAGGTAGGTGCACCACTCCTATGATTTAATAACTGTTTTAAATATTTAATTACATTTTATGAATATATTGTAGACATATGTTCTGAATCGTGCCACTATTAGAATGAATTAAACCACGTATATTTTATAGCATGCAAGTTACGGCAAACCTCTGGGACTTAAAGTCCACAAGCAGTGTGTTCCACCTACGAGCTTAAATGATTGCATAACATACACACGCGAGAATAACGCCTTTATATATCAGACCAAGAGACATTCGAGACAAAAAATCGATTCAACTGCACCGTTCTACTGGTTCGTCCTTAAAAACTATAGTCAAGTTCCGTGACAGTTTTTGTTATTTAAACTTGAGAAGATATGAAAAATCTTAAACCTAAGAACAAAAAACGCTAAATATACTGTAGATGCTATTGATGAGTTAATAAAGAAAACTGAATACAAAAAAATCCAACCGATTTAGCCTTTCTTACACGGCGATAGTTTCAGATCCTAAGATAGCGACAAAAACTGTTATCGTTAGATTTTCTTGGCCAATCCTATTAAATGTTTGTGGACTAAAGTGATAGACTGAACACTTAGTTTAATAGTTACAACTACACCGGCATTCCTTTGCCCCTGGGGTCAAACGGTACTATATACGTCAGCTCGGGGTTACACACAGACATCTACCGAGAGAATCTAAGTGAATATATTTTGTAATAAGCAGATCACAAAATAAGATTATTTAGGGTAAATTTATAAAAGTAAAACCTAAACAACACTGATCAACATAATGTTTACATTGTAAACTAGACATCGAGGAAACAGTTCACCACTTGTTACAGTGACACACAGAAAAACATATCGAGGACATATTGAGTTCAATCCCTAGAAACTTGTTCTTGAAAACAATAAGATATTATTCCCAATTTCTCAATCAAATTCATATATCAAGGTTATGCTTGTGTTCGCGCTTCAAATTTTATGAACGTATTCTACAGTTACCTTTTCTTCATTGGTACAATTGTATACACTATGCTGTTTGATGAAATTTCATGAAATAGGTTTCACGTACACTTGCATTTGTTGTACATGTATCTACATCATATTAAAATGTTAAAGTATTTGCATATTTTCAATAATATCTCCTTAATCTGTAATGGGTTTTGATATGATTAAACAACCTATTCAATGGTATCCCGTTGAAAACCTGATGTATTTTACCAGTTTGTTTTCACAGATTTATTCAGCAATTTGCATACAATATCAATGATTTCGAACTAAAAAAGATCTTATATCAATTTCATTTTGGAGGTTATAACACTGAAAAATATTGACTGTGTTGGAAAGCTAGGCTTTATATAATAATATATGTCAGCATATTGTCATAACATCATGGTTGATAACACGACTGTCAAGCCGAATCCCAATTTACTACTAATCGTAGTCTGACATTTAACATTAATTTCTTTTGTGTATCGATTTTTAATTACTTTACCGCCAACGTGGCCTTTCTTGTTTTATTTTTTATAAAAGCAACATATTAAGTTTATTTCTGATTGGTCGATACCCAAAGTGAAATTAAAGCACCCTGACGGATACCACCTTTGGTATCAATCATGAAGTAAAAGATATCAGCAATATCAGAATGATGGAAATGAATACTTTACATACAAGTTATAAATCCTTCTTTGTGCTGTTTTACGGAATCTTAAGAAAATGTTAGATTCATGAGCAATTCACTTCGAAATTGCATTTTTGTTGAGATAAAGAATGACTTATCCTATTTGGTTAATGTAGGTTTACTTAAAGTTTTCTGCAATTCAGACATATCTATAGACAGTGTTGTTCAGCACTCAAACGTCTCCCCGCCCCCCCCCCCCCCCCCTTCAACTGGTCTCCCTGCCAAACCTAACTGCTATCGTACGAGAAAACATTTCCATCGATCATTTTCAGAGGAAGGCTACGTACAAGGTGATGAGTAAAATAATTGTCTGACGCCTGCTTGTCGGAAACAGCAAAATAGAGGTGTTGTCAAATTGATTGAAAAAAGCTAATTGACTAAACGATAGAAGAAAAAGAACTAATTATATCGGTGTTGGTTATTGGAAGATTTCTAACTCAACTGTTGAGTGGATTACAGAAAGATGGCGTGATCATGTAGTTCGTTGTTAATGCAGTAAACTAATACTTGCGATACAATTAACAAGTGTAAACTGTTGATGGACAATATTATACTTGTAATAAGAGTGTAACGAGGCTATCATTATGTACCACCACACGTTGTTATTGTACTGCAAAGATTGGTTCGCGTAGCTGCATTGCTGATGACTCGGTTCGCCTTTTGAAATCTTGATGTTCACTTGGATATAACCAAGATTTGCATGACGGGTGTCGTCGATGATGCAGAAGACGCTTACCCCACCGGGACACCTGGTCTTATTCGCTTGTTCTTTTTGCAGGGGTTTCCAAGTAAATCTTTGTAAACCCTTTTGTTCATATTTGCCCCTACTGTAATCGATTTTGAGTTCAGATTATGGTTTTATTGACGCTTCAGTATTCTCTAATATAAGTTTTTCATGTAAAAACTGGTTTTACTTATTTAGACAATTATTAACTACAAGGATACATAAAAAAATACCCTACGATGTAGATTCTCAACAATAAGAAGCTAGCGATTTATGTTATTAATTATGAACATGCTTTTACCCATAGAGATTACACATACCCACTAAAAAATTCATATTTTGTATTTTCCATATCTTAACCAACAGCAATATGAGATGCAAAATAACGTATCATTACAAATTCGTGTGAATGTTGTGGGTGTGGTTTGATATATTTTAAGGTCCCATTGACAGATAAGATAACTTGAGGACGACCCTCCAGTGTATGCGATTTTAGTATTTATGTCGGGTGCGTGTATAATGGGGAGATTGCGGTATGTTGTGGTAGCTTGTCAAGGATAGTGCAAAACTGATGCCGACATAACAGTGAAAACATACTGAAGTATACAGCAACATGACCCCCAGCAAAACACTCCAAGATGTAATAGTACACGTACAGTGTATGCTGACGAGTGAACTAGTCGTTCCACTCTATTGAAAGTATCGATATACAATATTTTATTAATTATTATCAAAAACCCAACGTATGGTATTACCCCAATCAGAGTTTAGCATGAAACGTCAATTAATTTGGTCGCTTAACCCACTGCAATACTGCTTTATATTACTTCCTTGATTTGCAAACAATGTAAGATCAATATTTGCAAATTTAAGGTTAAAAGAAAGAACTAATTAATACAAGGAGATTATGGGTGCCATTTTGTTTTCAATGGGAAAATAATTATATAACATACGTGATGCAAATTATTGGCAAACTGTGCTACATATAGAGATATCAAGTCAAGTACACGATAGCGTGTTGACAGATAGGTATAGGTACATGTATATAACGTAAATGGCGATTATTATTGACAGACTCTGATAGACAAGTACTCGATAGTTTGTTAACAAATGAATATTATTATATAGGATAAGTGGCGATTATCATTGACAAACTGTGATGAAGTTTAGGCAAGTACTCGATAGTTTGTAAACAGATGAATATTATTATATAAGGTAAGTGACGATTATCATTGACCGACTGTGATATAGTGATGACAAGTACGCGATAAATTGTTGACGGGTAAATACTATTATATAAGGTTAGTGACGATTATCATCGACAAACTTTTATATAGTAATGCTAAGTACGCGATAATTGCTTGACATGTGAGTGTCGTTATAATATGTAAAAGACAAAGCCTTAAAACACCACAGCTCTATTTAATATATATAATTAAGAGAAAAACGAAAAGCGTCAACAAAGCTATAATTAAAACTTAAGATAGATTAAATCATGGACAAAATATGAACAAACACAATACTCAAACATACTCTGTCTCCGGCACAATACACCAACATACCCTGTCTACGGCACACTACACAACATACCCTGTCTACGGCACACTACACAACAAACCTTGCCTTCAGCACACAACACAACAATATCTTCTCCGGAACAACACACACGTATGCTTGCACAATACAAAAAGATGCACATTCATAGATAACCTCAGCTGCAAACAGGACGGTAAGCAAATTCCTTTTCAATGATGGCGACTAAAACATTGTGTTAATGAAACTGAATTAATCATTGTAACTGAAGAGAATCCTAGGAGGACGAAACAGCTGTATGATACAGTTTAATTCATTTTTTCGGCATAATGTATCTATTATTAAATTTAATAGGTGCAGCAAATGCGTGTGTTACGTCATTTTTTACAATGAATCTGTAGTAGTACTTTCTCAATAACAAATGTTTGTTGTTTTCTGTACTGTGGGGTGGTATTGATTTGTATAGTCAACTTTATAATAAAAATTGAGTAAAAAACAACGAGATTGGGGAATATTTAAAATAAATTGATACAAGGTGTCTTTACCATATCGTTTTGGTTTCATGTAATATTATGCCGACATGTATTCAGCAAAAAGCGAATACTAAATTCTTGTTTGACATTGATGGCTTGAATTTCTGTTCATTTTGAGAATAATTATTGCAAATCAATATGAAAATAACGATACCATTCAGATGATCGCATGCATGGTCTTGAACTAAAAAGTCCAAAACAGAGACTGGATGCTAGCTGTGAATGAGGAAATTATCAAAGGATAGCTCGCCAGGATAGCGCTATTCAATATACGACACAATCGGTATGCATTGTTGGGACAACAGCAGAAATACAGGAAAACAGCATTGAATCATCAGTTGTCAAAGGTGCAGCATACATGTGTGTTACGTCATATTAAATGATAGGGGTGGCAGTGGATGTTTTTAGTCCCCGAAGTTTGCTGGAGCATTCATAGCCACAGTTAATCTCATTTGAGTAGTGGCACGGTACATAAAATACACATTTTCGTAGTACACGATTTGAAATTGTACAGAACTAGTTTAATTTTATTTCTAACTTCATAAACTAGAGGGGTTTTACGAACCTGACCCTTCTGCTTCTACGCTAGTCTAGAAATGTCCAACCTTTTGGCGCCTAGCATCACTGAAGAGTCCTATGAGGACGAAACATCTGTATGATGCAGTTTCATTCATCTTTTCGGCATGATGTATCTATTACTAAATTTAAAAAACTGCAGCATATGTGTGTTTTAGAAAGGTAGCCCCACAGGTTATCTTCTGCCTTTTCTACATATGAAAGACGTCATATAGGGGGGGGGGAGGGGGGGGGGGGGGACATATGTTGTCGTTCATCATTTCTACATAACAAAGACGTCAATTTACAGAGGCTGTCTACAGTTTCTCTCCCGTCTCGCTTCATATTATAGACGTCAATTTATAGAAGTATCCCAATAGTTTCTCTTCCGTCTCCGCGTCATATCATAGACGTCAATTTATAGAAGTATCCCAACAGTTTCTCTCCCGTTTCTGTTACATATTATAGACGTCAATTTGTAGAAGTATCCCAACAGTTTCTCTCCCGTTTCTGTTACATATTATAGACGTCAATTTGTAGAAGTATCCCAACAGTTTCTCTCCCGTCTCGGTTACAAATTATAGACGTCAATTTATAGAAGTATCCCAACAGTTTCTCTCCCGTCTCTGCTACATATTATAGACATCAATTTATAGAAGTATCAAAACAGTTTCTCTCCCGTCTCTACCTTCAAATTTAAGACGTCAATGCATATAAGTATCTCAACAATTTTCTTTCGTGTCTGCTAATCCAAGACGGCAACTTATACAAGTATACCAACAGTTTCTCTCCTGTCTCCGCGTCATATTATAGACGTCAATTTATAGAAGTATCCCAACCGTTTCTCTCCCGTCTCTGCTACATATTATAGACATCAATTTATAGAAGTATCCCAACAGTTTCTCTCCCGTCTCTGCTTCATATTAAAACTTGTGTGTAATGAGGCATTACAGGTTTTTGTGTCTTTTGTTTAATTGTCAATGAGTCAATGTTTGCTTTGTTCATTAGCGTTAGTAGTTGTGCTTCTGGACACATTGTGTAACGACGCGCTAAATTGAATTTCATTCATAATTAAAAACAATACTCCCAAAGGGAGTTTACATAATGTCTCCAAGTGCTTTAATTAGTGAAGTATGTTTGCAAAATGAAATTAAAACAAAAGACTTCACCGGGAGCAAACCTGCCTTGAAAACATTGGTGTGAGGTAAATGTGTTTGTGTAAGTGCTTTGTAGCAATGTTTAGATATCCGCCACACACAGATGTTATCAGTGTATTCAGTCATTAATGGTCACAAACCAGAAATAACTACGGCAGACGGCTTTAATCACTCCGGCTAACGACAAATTGCTCCCGACTCTATCGATTCCTTATTATTTTGCTCTGTGTGCTTCTGTCCTGTCGCTGAACAATTGGTGTACTTTTTACAGTAGAAAGGTCAAAAGTTAATAAAATGAAAGAGTTTATTGGCGATGTCCTGCTGATCAGTGATATACATTGTGTAACGGATACAATAATGAATTTATAACACAATAGCATTAGGTTTATATTGCTATAGTAACGGTATACGTGAAGCACCCAATGAGCTGACTCATGGGATGTTGTTATTTTGTCTACCGAAAATAATGCTGACAGAGAAAGGTATCCTTTTTGATACAAAGATACTACAATTTTAATTCCATGGATGGTTTACAATAATCACAATGAATAATTAAAAGAGATTAACATCCTTAAATAGTTACAGTGTAGTCAAAAGCATGTAAATGGTTTGTAGTAGGTTTTAAGTATAAGATGTCATAGGAATTCCTTGCTGTATTCATATGTTAGTCTGTTACGATATATTTCGTCAGGCGTCCGTTATAGTGTTTAAATCGCTGACAAATAAACAAATTATTTTGTAATGATTTCCGTTCGGCAGTATAAGTTGTACCTACTGCCTCCATTACAAAATCGCCTTCCTAACGTCTCCATGGACCCTCACTTTTAGCCTTTAGTCGAAAGTTAATCCCTGTGAGGAAGACTAAGGGTTCTCTCCCCAGGCCGAGTTATACCAGAGTCCACAATGGTACATGTAGTTACTTCTCCCTGTTTGACTCTCAGCATTATGGTTGTGGAGCGACTGGTTTACCCTTTGTCAGTATAATATGACCGGTTGGGATGTTCTAATGGGGGCTTTCCGCAGTGTATTTCGGTGTGTGGCACTTTAAATTGCCAAAAGATCCGGACTAACATAAGAAAACGTACACATACATACCGCATCCTCCCAAATACACACGCACCGTTAAAAAATTCGACTACCAATAATTGTGTTACGTCTACATTTCTTTGGGGTTTTATCTACGTTATCTTAAAAACCAAAAGACATGCACCACGTGCCTGTATTTTACCAGTAGTTTTACAAATACTCTACCCGAGTTTACTTTATTTTCCAGATTGCCATGACCTCAAAGAACTCGGATATGACGTAAGTGGAGTTTATCAAATCAAGCCGCAGAACGCCACTTTCCAGGACGATGTTTACTGCCAATTTGTCAACAACACCGCGTACACAGTACTTCAGCGTCGGACAGACGGGCTCATCAATTTTAACCGCAGATGGATAGAGTACAAATATGGTTTCGGTAACTTGTACGACGAGCATTGGATAGGAAACGAAATGATCAATCGTTTGACTCTACAACAGAACTATATTTTGCGGATTGACATGTGGGACTGGGAGGGTAAACAGGCCTTCGCAGAATACGAAGGACTTTTCTTAGACGGTCAGGATCGTGACTTTACCTTACACATCGGGGATTATCGCGGGAGTGCCGGAGACTCTTTGAGCTATCACAATGGTATTAAGTTTAGCACAGAGGATGTCGATAATGATCTGAACATGCGTAATTGTGCTGCTGAGAACAAGGCAGGTTGGTGGTTCAATACATGTTATTTGAGTAACCTTAATGGTATATACCGCACGGGCTGGTACAGCTCCCATTCACAGTTCTCCTTCAGCGACGGCATCGTCTGGTACACATGGATGGAATCCGAGAACTAC
This sequence comes from Mimachlamys varia, assembly GCA_947623455.1. Classification (NCBI taxonomy): domain Eukaryota; kingdom Metazoa; phylum Mollusca; class Bivalvia; order Pectinida; family Pectinidae; genus Mimachlamys; species Mimachlamys varia. The sequence continues at coordinate 12,016,852 of OX392535.1, forward strand.
TCACTCCGGAAAGTCGAGATGAAAATTAGGAGAGCAACTTGACTGGTAAAACTTGTGAGAGCTTCGTTAACTCATCCAATTTGGAATTTGCTTTTTCCAAAGTCAGAGACGGGACAAAAGACCTTTTCTGTTATAATGAAACTTCAACAGAGACCCACGTTGTATATATATTTGTATATTTTTCTGTTTATTTCCAAGTATTGATAAAATTATTATTGTGTATTATAAGTATTGCTAAAGGTTATGACCAGCATAACGACGAGAAAACAACTGCTCCGTTAACATTGTATATGTACTAGTTACTTTGGACGAGAGCTTTTAAGGAGCTAACATTTTTTTTCATCGCTTCTAATGTAAAGCAGGAAACCTTCAATGATCCTGATATAAAGTGTAAGTAAGGCAGGAAAACCTCCAATGATCCAGATATGAAGTGTTAGTCAGGCAGGAAAACCTCCAATGATCCTGATATAAAGTGTAACTAAGGCAGGAAAACCTCCAATGATCCAGATATAAAGTGTAAGTAAGGCAGGAAAACCTCCAATGATCCAGATATAAAGTGTAAGTAAGGTAGGGCAACCTCCAATGATCAATATATAAATTGTTAGTAAGGCAGGAAAACCTTCAATGATCCAAATATAAAGTGTTAGTAAGGCAGGAAACCTCCAATGAACCAGATATAAAGTGTTAGTAAGGCAGGAAAACCTCCAATGATCCTGATATAAAGTGTAAGTAAGGCAGGAAAACCTCCAATGATTCTGATATAAAGTGTAAGTAAGGCAGGAAAACCTCCAATGATCCAGATATAAAGTGTAAGTAAGGCAGGAAAACTCCAATGAACCAGATATGAAGTGTTAGTAAGGCAGAAAAACCTTCAATGATCCTGATATAAAGTGTAAGTAAGGCAGGAAAACCTCCAATGATCCTGATATAAAGTGTAACTAAGGCAGGAAAATCTTCAATGATCCTGATATAAAGTGTAAGTAAGGCAGGAAAACCTCCAATGATCCAGATATGAAGTGTAAGTAAGGCAGAAAAACCTTCAATGATCCTGATATAAAGTGTAAGTAAGGCAGGAAAACCTCCAATGATCCTGATATAAAGTGTAACTAAGGCAGGAAAATCTTCAATGATCCTGATATAAAGTGTAAGTAAGGCTGGAAAACCTCCAATGATCCAGATATGAAGTGTAAGTAAGGCAGGAAAACCTCCAATGATCCTGATATAAAGTGTAAGTAAGGCTGGAAAACCTCCAATGATCCAGATATAAAGTGTAAGTAAGGCAGGAAAACCTCCAATGATCCAGATATGAAGTGTTAGTAAGGCAGGAAAACCTCCAATGATCCAGATATGAAGTGTTAGTAAGGCAGGAAAACCTCCAATGATCCAGATATGAAGTGTTAGTAAGGCAGGAAAACCTCCAATGATCCTGATATAAAGTGTAAGTAAGGCAGGAAAACCTCAAATAATCCGGATATAAGGTGTAAGTAAGGCAGGAAAACCTCCAATGATCCTGATATAAAGTGTAAGTAAGGCAGGAAAACCTCCAATGATCCAGATATAAAGTGTAAGTAAGGCAGGAAAACCTCAAATAATACGGATATAAAGTGTAAGTAAGGCAGGAAAACCTCAAATAATACGGATATAAAGTGTTAGTAAGGCAGGAAAACCTCCAATGATACAGAAATAAAGTGTAAGTAAGGCAGGAAAACCTTCAATATTCGGAATAAATCAACTCAAACAAACAAACTATTCCTCTTTAGTACAGCATGAAAACATACATAAAATCACCACGGTTAATTAAATTGTCGTCAATTTTATTCAAATTAGAGCTGTACCGTTAAGGTCGTTTAAAGGATGACGTAGATACAAAAGTAGTTCATTTATTAACCTCTCGCCAAGAGATACGAAATTACTTTGCCCACATTTTGATGTAGTAGTAGTACAGAAAAGTAGTGGAACGGAGGCAGGAAGAATTCAAGCCAGCACCGTTGTTACGTCAGTGATACACTGGAAGCAGTGGAGCTTAGCGGAGGTTGGACTGGTACATTTATTTTATAACCAAAGTGTTAACTTTTGAAATGAGATGAAAGCACATATCTGTCCATATATGTGTTGATATTGAAAGGGTTCTAAAGAACTCTTCAGTTGAAAAAAAAACCTTTGGGTACACATGTTATGCCTTTTTGACTTAATTGTGAACACCAACAGTGCATATCTGTCTCCGGTAGTCTGAATTGAGCCGAATGGTAATGACAGCGACATTTTAAATGAAGCTAGGAATGCGGGCACGCTGAGGGCAAGGGCCTTAAAATAGCGTCAACGAGTTAATGAAAGATTTTATGTGTCGATGGCACTGGTGCGTTATTTGGTCAAGAGAAAGCACAGGATTGTGCTTTGTCTTAAACAAAATGTCTGGCTCTATTTCATTCCCACAATGATTGCAGGAAGCGGACCACAGTATTTACAGTTCAAGTATGTTTTTAAAAAAAAATACATTATTCTTTATTTACAAGTCTGTTCATCCATTTATTGTATACTGCCCGTCCAATAAGGCAGTCTTTATTTCCATAATTAGTAATGATATTTTTTAAGTGTTGTTTCAGAATTACCAAACGGAAGTTTGTCAAAAGGTTATTTCAGCTTACATGTTTTGACACACAAGATGCAGATGTACAATACTGTAGAATCTATAGTTTATGTGTTTAGTTTTTATTTTCATTGTTCATTATTTGTGTAGTCCAATAACAGCATTTATCTCCACAATGCATTCCAATTGAAGGCTGCAGAGCAAATTTGAATTTCCTAACAATTACAAATGAAACGTTAATTCTCATATCCGTTTAAGAAGAGAAATTCTATCAATATTGGTAATCCAGTGTATCTCAGAACCACACATAACCCCGTTAGATCATAGATGTATATCGTATCTACAAAAATATATAATAATGGTTTAAACACATTTTCATGCAACATTTTGTCAACTTGTGATTACTTATTAAAGAAGTTGTCATTGTAGAAAATTGCGCTTTAGTTATCTTCCCTCGCATGTGCTTTCAAAGAACCATGCAGAGCGAGACTATACATTTAGATTATGGTAAGATATAAAATCAGGAAGAGAGTTACACAAGAGAAAGGTGACAAAACATAGTGTGCATCATTATAACATGACAACTGTATAGTATGCTTTGATACAGGAGTATATAAATAGATATAAAATCTTTATTCAACGTCGTGCAAAATGGTCAACAACAACAAAGCTCTGTAGAGTTTTTTTATAAGTCCTGTTAGGGAATAAGTTGTGTTTTCGTGATAGATGAAGCCCTCGCGGAAACAAGTAACTCTATCCGTATATGGTTGTGAACGTGTATAATGTTATAGATAGAATGTTTCAATACATGACATGCAATAACATGTATAGCTGTATTGCATACACTATTATGTATGATAATTATGATGTGTAGCATGGCATTAGTATATATTTGTAGTTGTATCCAACTATATCAGAGTTTCAAATGCAAGCATAACAAATTATGCACAAAACAAAAATAAAGAAAGAAAACCCGTTTATCATATAGCGTAAGAAGACACTACCTTTCTTTGACCAAACGATTCTCAAACATTTTTCTACCTTTTTGATGATTCATTGTATTTCTTGTTTTGACAGTTACTAATGTGAGGAATATTATTTTTACATTGATGATCATTTTTAAGATTTGTTCAAGAGATGAATGGTTTGACATTATTGCAAAACATGACCGCAGACAATGAAAGAACGGATCAGGACTGAAACAAAAATCAGAATCTATCCTCAATGACCAGGCTGTTTATCTTATTGTAGTAACACGTACACACGGTAAAATAGAATGTTTAGTAGGATAGAAATCAGGCCAAATTGATGGACTGAGATTGCATACAAATTAGAAATGTAACAATCTCTATCATAGCCTAAAATACAGTCCTTTCCGGTCAAATATTTCGATTACACGGTCATATTTCGCGGTTAAAACAAAGTTTGCGAGTGGTCTTATACTGCAAAAGCCTTGCTAATTTGTTTTATTGCCCATATTTAATGTATTAACACCACATTATTCAAAAGTAGGATTAATGGACCCCCAGAGTACCAGTGATATTTAAAACAGTTTCCCTTAATTTGAGTTTTAAGGAATTTTGTTTCATTGACATTCCTTGAAGGGCAATTCTATAATTAAATTATGTTTCGTTCTGACTGGACAATTATACAGCGCACAGTTTCAGCAATAACGTATTGTGCGCTTTACAGATCGACCTGTCTGAGGCATATTGATTTACTACAGCAAAGGACCTTGGTGCAAACAGAATGATCATCCGTGTTAGAAATGGCACTATACATTGTACATCTATGTAGGATTTGTTTATACAGAATGGTGTAATCGTTATTTGTCTAACAAGACATTATTATACATGTACAAGCTACAAGATACAAGATGTTTTTATTTAAAGTCGCATATTTGAAACAATTAACAATAGCACTGTAGTGCTATTATTGCGACAAAACACCTTAGGAACTGAGGAAATGTACATAGAAAGCGTATAGCTGTTTATGTTCGTACGCTATGATAAAACCATTAAAAGGAACTCTGTTTGTCTTATTACGGCCAATTGTCTTTGTTCACACATACATGTTGTAAAAACATTAAAAAACACATTTCACGTAGATGATTTATTTTGAAACAAAGTTCTTGTATATAAATCAATTGATTGTATATTTTAACATTTTTCTCTACCTCTGGTTTATTCATTTTACTTTTCAACTGAAATAAATATATAGCTAGCTTTAGTGTTTTATTGTGTATATTGCATGTTTTTGAGTGTTAAATTTGCTAAGGAGTGTTGTACAGTACATTAATACTAATCTCGAAGGAAGTTTGGTTCTCGGAACAGCCGGTATTTAAACTAAATAACAAGTGATATCAATTGACATTTATGCTTTTGAAGGGTGTCTTTAAAAACAATATTTATTTGTGATTGTCATTACCGTGTAATATCGAACGTTAATTAAGCAGATAACCACAACTACAATGTTATAGACTTCGGTTTGGGGTTGGTACATTTAGTTGTAAGTAATATCATATTATATTTTTTTACACAATAGAATACACTTTTTCGTTAGAATATACAAAAATAAAACATGCATGTTTTATTTACGACATCATTCAATCAGAAATGAATATCACCCTTTTACCATAATTCGATGGACAAGGTTACACATTGTGTGTATATAAAGTAATAAATACGTACCGTAAAAAGTCATTCGGTCAATGTTATGTCATTCTTGGTTAAACAAATCACCGAATACTGAAGCGTCCAAAACACTATAATCTGAACTAGTATGAATATCCGGCAGAGTAAGCGTCATCGACGACATTCGCCCAGTAATGTCACGACCTCAAAGTGAGAATTGAGGCATCGTTCTCAATCAAAACAAGTTGCCATAATCATGATCATATTCAAATACACAAAAGAAAGATAAAGACTATTATTCAATAAGATCAAGATGGCGACCATAAAACTTACTCTTAGTCTTCATCAATCCGCATTACACGAATCCCTGTGTCGCAAGTTTGTTCGACATCTATCACGAACAGCAAGGTTTCCTAGAATATTTTAGAGCAAGATATAAAAAAACGAATACACTGCGACATGTAAACTATTTAGGATTGAGAAGCTGGGATGTCAGGCAGGGACAATTTACGATCGGAAATCAAACTCATCACGTTTATCGAATAGCTTACGAGTAATCCCTCCAGGTTGGCCATCGTTACATGCTTGGGCATGATTAGTCGAAGTTAATGATGGCGGAGATGTTGAACAGTAAATATACTAATACAGGTTTAAATCACAACAAAACTAAAGACGTGTAGACAGCATCACCAACACCATGGGTTAGATTAAAGAAATTTATTTAGACTATTCATTTAAACAGATTTGCACTGAACAACAGCAAGCAATAATCAATATATAATAAAGAATTATGTCAGCCGTATATAACAAATTATAATTGCCAATATTACATATTAAATGTCCCAGCACGACACAAAAGCTTAACATCAATTCTGCATGGGATTAGTTGATTTTATACCGTCAAACATTAGTACAATTCTTTTATTTTTATTCAAACTTTTTTTACAATTGAAAATGTATAAAAGCCGAAAAAATACCAACAAAGTTTTAAACATTAAGAATTAATCGTTTTTATTCCCTGGGTTTTTATATCATTAGATTTTATGAAATAATCCATATTCTGAATTCTGGTTTTTAATATATAGGAATTCAATAAAATGTGGGAAGAAAATTTGAAAAGAAAAAGCGACCAATAGGCAGAAAGTCAAAACATGACTGCCCGAATTGTTTGCTTGTTTTGATACGAAGACACATCGGCTAAAAACCAAGCAGACCAAATTCATTTTATCGCATTTTTTTGGATCACATTTTAAAACAAACAACAAAAATTCATAAAGAAATGTGCGTCTAACAATAAAATGACGAAAGCTTTTAAAAGCATTCTTTTAAGAAGTGTAATGTAATTTGCAGTAATAGGGTGATAGCATTTGTATCAACGATTTATTTACAATTTGAAACGTGGTTTGACAGTTTCCCTAAGAGAAGAAGAGTTATCCCCCTTCGTATCCTGACGGTCCAATCTGTTCAACAAAAGCACAGACGCTGTATGTATACTCTTGTTTAGAATTCAACCGTAACGTTTGTTTATCCAAACAATTTGTCGGTATAACTTGACATGTCATTATAAATTAAATCGTAAGACTATATATGGTACCATTTACTATATAAAAGGCGATTTTGTAACCATTATAAGAATCATCTTGGTATTTACAGAAAACACGATAATGCATCCCCACTGCCAGAACAAGATTTAAATCAATGCATAAACTCCGGTTCTTCTTCCTTCGTGAAAACGGTCCACCTGTTGTGTATCCGGTTTATCGGAGTCGGTCATTGTTCGACCTCTCTGTCAACGCTCTGTTGTTTATCCGGTTTGTCGGAGTTGGGATTGCGTGACCGTTCGAGTCTCTAACTACATTCTGTTGTGGGTGGGGGTGTTTTAGTCGTTTCCATGTCGTCCGTGGTCACTGTAGCTTCAGCTGTAATAAATTGATCAGTCGTAAAATACATTTTCAACTTTTAAAATATCACAGATTTATGCTTCATAAAATTAGAAAAAAATTGGAAAACTGTCGCTTTTTTAATTTGATTTGAATTAAGAGACATCCGAAGGATATCTGATATGATCGAAACCCACAAGTACATGTACATACACTGCTTAAATCAGTACTGCATTTATTTGTTTTAATAATGAACTCCAACTTGCGTGTACTGAATCATACACAATTATTTTTTATTTCACTATACATAATAAGTTACGTTGTGAATGTATCAGTTTTGTTCGATGCTTAGATAAATCACAAGCAGGAAAATGTTACTAGAGAGAGTTAAGTCAAATAGTAAAACTCAACAATCAAAATGGCAACCGAATTATAATTTGATACAACAAATCTAAATTAGTAGAAACAGATGTCACTTCAAATCAAAAGAGGAGACGTGTTCACCTCGGATACACAGGGAGTGGTTAGCTTATGAAGTACAATTGGAGTGTTTCAGAATTATTCAGCTTACGAAGTATAATTGGAGTGTTTCAGATATATTTAGCTTACGAAGTACAATTGGAGTGTTTCATATGTGTTTAGCTTACGAAGTATAATTGGAATATTTCTGATGTGTTTAGTTTACGAAGTACATTTGGAATGTTTCTTATGTCTTTCGCTTACGAAGTACAATTGGAGTGTTTAATAACTGTTAGTTTACGAAGTATAATTGGAGTGTTTTAGATGTGTTTAGCTTACGAAGTACAATCGAATTGTTTTAGATGTGTTTAGTTTACGAAGTACAATTGGAATGTTTCTGATGTGTTTCGCTTACGAAGTACAATTGGAGTGTTTAATATTTGTTAGCTTACGAAGTATAATTGGATTGTTTCAGATATGTTTAGCTTACTACGTGTATGTACAATCGGAGTGTTTCAGATGTGTTTAGGTTATGAAGTAAAATCGGATTGTTTCATATGTCTTGAGAACAATTGGGGTGTCTCAGATGTACAATTTCAGTGTGTCAGATTGGTTTAGTTTACGAAATACAATTGGAGTGTCTCAGATGTGTTTAACTTATGAAGTACAATCGGAGTGTTTCATATGTGTTTAGCTTACGAAGTACAATAGGAGTGCTTTAGATTTAATTCACGAAACCTACACAGACAAATTCAAAGGCACAAACAAAGAATACCATTCCAACTATAGACTAAAGAGATTTTAATGAACCTGAAGTAAATGCAACGGTGAAAAAGGGATGATGTTTTATTATTACTTTGGTTCATGATAAAGGAATAAAGCTTACCTTTCTTACCAGCCGTTGTCTTCTTTCGCATGTCCTTGGCATGAGTTAGTATCGACTGTAGCTGATCTGGGTATAAAAACAATTATATACATTCATTTATATCTTGAGCATATGAAATCTGTGTATAGAAAAACTCTATCACAGTGTATATATCCCGGGCAGTGGTAAGTACTATTTATAGAACAGATATGTTTAATCAGCTAAGCTTTTAGCGAAAAATGAATCAAATTCGGAAACCTATATTGAATGACAGACGAAGTCAAATACAATAGAAACAGGTAATATCGTAATGCATTGAATATTATTTTGGCCACTTCTTTGCATTGAACACAATTAGTATACAATGAAAGGTGACGTAACACACACATATGCTGCAACTTTTGATACTATGTACCGTGCCACTACTCAAATGAGATAACTGGGACTCCAGCAAACATTGGGGACTAAAACATCCACCAGCAGAGTCTACCACACCCTATCATGAGAAATGACGTCACCCACACATATGCTGCATATTTTACATATAGTAGTAATATCTTGTACACTTGTATACAGTGGCGTAGCGAGATGTTAATGTTATGCATGCCTGTGGGTCCAGGGGCGAGAGGGGTGTGAGAAACCCCATTGAAGCTGACGGAAAATTATTACACCGTTTATTTTTTGCATGCTCAAGCATGCAAGCATGCACGGAAGCTAAGCCACTGATATATAAGTAAATGGGGTTAAATGACAATTTTTGAAACGGTTTAGCTATAAAGATGATTCTCGTTCCATCTTTTTAACCTTACATGATTTACAAAATGACCTACCACAATGATAAAATGATACCACAGCATTAACAAAATGACCTACCACAATGATAAAATGATACCACAGCATTAACAAAATGACTTACCACAATGATAAAATGATACCACAGCATTAACACAATGACTTACCACAATGATAAAATGATACAACAGCATTAACAAAATGACCTACCACAATGATAAAATGATACCACAGCATTCACAAAATGACCTACCACAATGATAAAATGATACCACAGCATTAACAAAATGACCCACCACAATGATACAATGATACCACAGCATTAACAAAATGACCTACCACAATGATAAAATGATACCACAGCATTCACAAAATGACCTACCACAATGATAAAATGATACCACAGCATTCACAAAATGACCTACCACAATGATAAAATGATACCACAGCATTAACAAAATGACCCACCACAATGATAAAATGATACCACAGCATTAACAAAATGACCTACCACAATGATAAAATGATACCACAGCATTCACAAAATGACCTACCACAATGATAAAATGATACCACAGCATTCACAAAATGACCTACCACAATGATAAAATGATACCACAGCATTCACAAAATGACCTACCACAATGATAAAATGATACCACAGCATTAACACAATGACTTACCACAATGATAAAATGATACAACAGCATTAACAAAATGACCTACCACAATGATAAAATGATACCACAGCATTCACAAAATGACCTACCACAATGATAAAATGATACCACAGCATTAACAAAATGACCCACCACAATGATAAAATGATACCACAGCATTAACAAAATGACCTACCACAATGATAAAATGATACCACAGCATTCACAAAATGACCTACCACAATGATAAAATGATACCACAGCATTCACAAAATGACCTACCACAATGATAAAATGATACCAAAGCATTCACAAAATGACCTACCACAATGATAAAATGATACCACAGCATTCACAAAATGACCTGCCACAATGATAAAATGATACCAAAGATTTCACAAAATGACCCACCACAATGATAAAATGACACCACAGCATTCACAAAATGACCTACCACAATGATAAAATGATACCACAGCATTCACAAAATGACCTACCACAATGATAAAATGACATCACCACATTCACAAAATGACCTACCACAATGATAAAATGATACCACAGCTTTCACAAAATGACCTGCCACAATGATAAAATGATACCATAACATTCATAAAAATTACCTGCCACAATGATAAAATGACATCACCACATTCACAAAATGACCTACCACAATGATAAAATGATACCACAGCATTCACAAAATGACCTACCACAATGATAAAATGATACCACAGCTTTCACAAAATGACCTACCACAATGATAAAATGATACCACATCATTCACAAAATGACCTGCCACAATGATAAAATGACATCACCACATTCACAAAATGACCTACCACAATGATAAAATGATACCACAGCATTCACAAAATGACCTACCACAATGATAAAATGACATCACAGCATTCACAAAATGACCTACCACAATGATAAAATGACATCACAGCATTCACAAAATGACCCACCACAATGATAAAATGACATCACAGCATTCACAAAATGACCTACCACAATGATAAAATGATACCACAGCATTAACAAAATGACCCACCACAATGATAAAATGACATCACAGCATTAACAAAATGACCCACCACAATGATAAAATGATACCACAGCATTCACAAAATGACCTACCACAATGATAAAATGATACCACAGCATTCACATAAATACACGATCATCAATGGTATGCGGTCAGTTTGTTTTTACTACAGGGTATCAATTAATAATGTCTTACCCATGGTAAAGGAGACCATTTCCTTGTCATCCAGAGACAGAACGTCGACGTCTTCCTCTGAAATATCAAGTGACTCAATAAGTATCGAAAAACAAAAATATCAAAGTCGTCATTTAAAGAAACTCATAATAAGTGTAGTCTATGTTCATTTAGCAAGAAAGAGTTATTGCCCTTAGTAAGGTTTATTTACTATTTTTGAATCAAGCATACAATATCTAAGCTGAAGATCAACTGACTGATTACAATCGGGTAAAGTCAACTGTTAATATTACAACTGAGAAAAATTTCCATATTTTTAATTAAAAAAAAGGGACAATAATGGAATCTTGTATTTCAATAATATTACAAATATTGCGCATTCAATATGTTCCAAGACTTTAACTATCATTACTTAACACATACAAGATGACGTAACAAACACATTTAGAATTTAGAATTACGTAGTAAAATTAAACTAGTTCTGTATAATTTCAAATCCTGTAGTATGAAAATGTGTATAGTATGTACCGTGCCACTACTCAAATGAGATTAACTATGGCTATGGAGGCTCAAGTATACACAAATATATGCTGCACCTTTTGAATTTAGGAATAGATACAGTATGCCCAAACATGAATTGTACTGCATCATACAGCTGTTTCGTCCTCCTAGGACTCTTCAGTGATGCTAGGGGCCAAAAGTTGGGAATCCAAAATTTCTAAACTAATGTAGAAGCAGAAAGGTCAGGTGCGTAAACCCCCTTTAATTATGAAGTTAGAAGTAAATAAAACTAGTTCTGTATAATTTCAAATCGTGTACTACGAAAGTGCGTATATTATGTACCGTGCCACTACGCAAATGAGATAACTGTGGCTATGGAGGCCCAGCAGACCCTTGGGACTAAACAATACAAGTAACAGTACAAAATAAAAAATAACAAAATAAGGAATATAATTATCATTATGTTGTTGTCTCACCTTTCCCATCTTCAGGCTTTGCAGGTTCCGTGTCGGTTACCTTAAAACAATGTATTTTTTTAGAATAATACAACCTATTACTGCAACAAGAAAACTGATTGGAGGTAAATCGCAGCTGGAAATCAGGAGTTATACCCTTATCCCGTAAGAAATGAACAGATAAGTAACGTTATTCATTCTGTGGAATGTTGACTATGTCAGAATGCTACTTTATCAGATGTGCTTTAACGATAATTTATAAAAGATAAATCTAAGCTAGAAATTGTATGACAATGTCAGAATGCTACTTTAACGGATGTGCTTTAACGATAATAAATAAAAGATAAATCTCAGATAGAAACTGTCTGACAATGTCAGAATGTTACTTTATCAGATGTGCTTTAACGATAATTTGTAAAAGATAAATCTAAGATAGAAATTGTATGACAATGTCAGAATGCTACTTTAACAGATGTGCTTTAACGATAATTTATAAAAGATAAATCTAAGATGGAAACTGTATGACAATGTCAGAATGCTACTTTAACAGATGTGCTTTAACGATAATTTATAAAAAATTAATCTAAGTCTAAGGTAGAAACTTTATGACACTGGCAGGTTGTACACGACATTGGCCGTTGGTGTAGTGCTAAGTTACCAATGAATTGTCTGGTGGATGTCACTGAATGTGTACACTACTGCTAATAATAATGTTATATATATATATATCAATTTGAAAACGCTTTGTGAACCTGTATACAAAACATATTCTACAAATTTGATCAAAATTAATATCATATTAATCCTAACTCAGAATAGATTAGACAAATGACACAATATGAACGAAGGAAGAATTTACACGGAAATGTTCAAACGTTAAAGAGAAAAGGACCAAATCAGAAGAAATCGAAATATGAGAAACAATTTAAATGATTTCTTTCTTTGTATTCTTTGTAACCCGTGTTTTCAGTTGTTTTATATTACTACCATTGCTGTTGTTACCACACCTGAACAGGCAACAACTTTATATCTACACACTTTATCAAGCAAGTTTCATAGAATGCTATCTGTTAGATAAGTAATATGCTACAGTGTAGAACTTCATTAAAAATCAATGCTATTATTTGTATACTCTTTACTTTTATTATTTCAATGAAACGTTTATTTGTCTCTATTTAAGCTCATAAAACATGTAAATGATCCTGTTGACACAAGAAGATACTATACAGGTCGTTGTTCTACACATGTTTAGCCTTTAAGCGAAAGTTTAATATGTCTTTTTTTGCGATGACTTTATGGCCTATATTGAAAACCCAATAGGTTGGATACTGATAGTTAATACGACTAGTAACGGTTTCCATTTGGCTTTAGATACATACTGATGTTGCTACTTTGTTATTTGAGAATTCTGTGGTATGATATTTATGACCGTTCAACTACGATAAAACCAATGTAATTTCGCTGATCCTCTTCTGTTAATATAAGGGCTACATGTTCATTTACATAGTTTGCCTAAGGGGAAAATTTCCAATCTAATCTACTGGCATGGTGTATATTTTATTGCCGATATGATGGTAATACTAGCTCTCATTTTCAGTCTTTTAATCATTGATAATAATCTCCGTTAATATATAAAACAACAATTGCTAGACAATTCGTTCACTTTTCATTACAATGCGAATAAAATGTCAAACCATTTAATCTAGCGGAAAACTCGGACAACGGAAATGTCACGCGCAGGAACCCTACGTATTGCGCGCCGCAAATGACACCCGCCTAGTGATTGGTTACTCCTGGGGATGATAATTATACGTTTGGAAATCCTTGCCGACAACACAGAACTGATGTCGCTGAGGCAATTCAATTAAACGACAGTAAAAGTGAACGTAATACAATATGTCTATTTACATGCGTTTGTGTATTAATTTCATTCCGATGCTGCGCTTCTTTCCGTGTTGCTTGTTTATATGACAAATTAATTTAACCGTTTGCCGTAAAGTAAGGATGACGCGTGGAGGTGCATTGTTTTTTCTTCCTCTATTGCTAAATATCCCCTTACATCGAAACAAATATATGAATAGCAAAGCAATAATATTGCTATTAAAACTTACCCTATATCCCTGTTTAACAAACAAATATCTGCCGTTATAGTTGTGTTATTATGATTGGTAAGGGAGAAGATCGAGGTTGAAATGCAAGTGAGCTCATTCCGGTACCGTTTTGGATAGAAAATGTTACCGTGGCAATAAATATGCTGGCTATGAGGAATATTGGTACATGTCAGAAATATGATATCAAACATCAGGTTTTCTAAAAGGTATTACTATATTTCATAGCTCTGTTATGGAATCATTTATTCGAAAGAATGACAATATCATAAATATGATATTGTTCATAGACTTTCAAAAGCTATTGAACTAAAACCCTAATGTGAAGTACATGTATCATTATTTATAGCAATAGTTACCAATGCTTATTTGGATCATAGATGGGTGTATGCTGTGATCGGCTCTCATATTGAACAGTATCTAAATTGCAAGATATGGTGGTACGCGTACGTGTACATTGTAGCATTGTTTAAAAAGTCAGTGAAATTGGCTGAAGTTATAAATATATTAGATATTTCAAAAGTGATAATAAAATTAACTGAATTAACAACAATTTGATTAGTCCGCAATCGATCGATTTGGTTGTCAAGCCATTTTTATTAAGCTTTACAATGGTTTTAGACGACATCGTTTAAATGTCCACTAAGTCTGATATCCTTTATATTTAATGTATTTCGTATGTGATGCTAGCACGTTTGGAAGGTAAGTCGTACTGAATGTAAAACAGAGGCTGCGATTTAGTGTAAACACAGTTTCAAAACTGTCCTCCTTTGTATTGTTAGCCTAGTACGGTTTAATTTACAGGAAATTCGAGATGTTCAGTGGTATATCTATTCCCTATATCCGATTAATCTTCCAGATAAATCACTTATCATACTTGACATTAATTAAGCCTTTTCATGGAAACCAATGATACACTAACGAAATTAATAACTAAGTTTGTTGGTAATTGTCGATTTGAAATCTTGTATGAAATTATTTGAACGCCCCAAAACAAAATGCTAATATACATGCACCTTTAAATAATTGAATATTAGCTATATTATCACTGTTAATATAAATGTTATAATCGGTTACGTTTTTATAACTGAAGAGCAACTATATAATATCTATATATATATTGATAAAAACAGTGGAAATAGTATGTTGGATTTGGTAGGAAATTTTTATTTCTTGTTTCTTGTTTTTATTATATAAAATATATACCTGTGGAGCTTTCTTCATGGATTTGGTCCTCATGCTTTCATCTTGTCCTTTCGCAGTAATACTCCTTGCGTGGTCTAAGTCATTATAATGTGGGTTATCCCCCTTTCTCTTCCGTCCTAACTTGTCGTATCCGTTGGAAACTCGGTCGTCATAATGACCGTCCTCGTCGGCTTGGACAGGATACTTCCAGTCGTGGTCATAAGTTAACTCTGTTTTCTTGTTGCCGATGATAGATGCTATGTTGAATCCATCCGTGTGTCTTTTCTCTGTCGCGCACGCACTGCTGGTCGCTGATTCCGTCGGCGAGGGCAACGATTTGTGTTTTCTACTTTTCAGTTCATCTGTGCTTGGATACGTATCACGGTTTTCCTGCATATTAAATGGTAGCATGAAGTTGCTGTTATCGACAGGCATAACCTGGCTGTTGGGAATATACCAGGGTTTCCACCAAGGATTATAATGCATACTGAATGATCTTAGCATCTCCCCGTAAGACCCAATACTAGCTGTGCCATTCTGACCCCCTAGATTAAAGGCTGGATGCGCTCTCTCTGGAACCTTCATCGAACCATTACTTGGTCCTTCATAATGTGCAATTGATGATAAAGACGATGGGCTATATGTTTGGTCGATTTTGTAAGGCTTCACTGAATTACAAGGAAGCTTTGTGCTGCATGTAGACATCTTCTTGCGACAGCCACCGTTGAACATTGACTTCACATCTTCCCAAGAGTGCAATAACTTCTCGGTCGGTTCTGGATCGGTAAGCAGCAAATGACGTCTCCAGGAATTGAAATTAGCAGCATCCGGATGTCTGTACGTTGAATTTGGAGATTTATGGTAATGAAAGATGAATTTGTTGGGAGAAAAGAAGGCATTGCAAAAAGCGCATTTGATGCATTTTGCTCTCGAACTGTTATACCGCGACGGGATGAATTGACCTTGGCACCCCCAGCCACAGCTGTGGTACACATTGAACGAGAAATTGTCTGGGAGTCTCGGCGGAGGAATTTCTTCCAAAAATGATTTGACCAATCGCTCTGCTTCCCTTTTGGTGATGAGACCACATCGCCTGGATGAAACCGGCATGGCTCCAGTGCGGCGGAGAATCTCCAGCTGGACAGGGGTACATTGAAGACAAGTGATGCCTAGAGCTACCCGACGGTTATGGATCTCATTGTAACTGAAATCCCTCAGGAGGGTGTTAGAAATCTGCGCCAGGCACAGGCGTTCTTTGTCGTCTATGAGGAGGCAGACGATTGGGACACTGAACAACTCGACGGTACCAATCTTCGCCTCGCGCGTGCTATATTCAACGTCCTCTGATGTAATGTCCGGTGAGTTTCCGGAATGATCCGACATCGCCGAGTCCTGCTGTTCCCACATAGTTTCTATAATATAAAGAACGAGGACACATAATATTCCTTCTTAATGGAGTGACAATACATAGTAATTATAACATTTTCATCACAATTTATGTCAATATCATCTTAAGAGCGTTTGTTTTTAGCTGATCAGGAAGCTTGAAGCCTATGGTCGAAGCAGTGGTGCTGTGGGTTTGGTGTATAGTTACACCACTTGAACATTTTTTTATCTATTAAGTCATCTAAACGTCATAACTATGTAGCTGTAATATCAGGAACTCAAACTAGTGACCTTTTAGCCTTTCAAGGATGCATTCTCCTTAGAAGTCGAAATTCTCTACAGGACATATTCATACAATATCTTCAAAATGTGTAAATCCAAATGTATGAATGTTTGCAGAATTGACAGAAATAGTATTTTCTTTTGAGTTATGGAAGGAAAAGTAATCCTACTTACTATTTTAACTAAGAAAAGAAATTTGAATTTACTTCTACTTCTTATTTGTTATGATGAAATCCTCATTTTCACCATTAATTTGCAGATTTATCGCTTAATATAAACAGTTGTTTTATTATTTGATGTTTTTAAAAACATTTCGAGGATGAAAAAAAAGTCATGAAAATGGGGGGTTAGTTCATTATTGTTCCTTTAGCATTTGTGTTATTTTTCATAAAATCGGGTTCAGAAATAAAAAGTGTACAAAATATATGAAAAAAATATAATTGTATAAATATCCACTTTGTTGCATAATATTTCTTTAATATTGAACAATTTAAAGTTGTAAAAAAATGAGCTTCCTATAATTAGACAATGTGAATTGTGTTTTTAAGATATCAATCTGCATTCAAAAGGCGAGATTCCGGCCCTTCGTGAAGTTAAAAGCCCCCAGAAAAACGCATTGTCAAAATGGCTGCTGAACTGGTAGTTTTTTTTTATTAAATTCATGCAAAAAGTTCAACAGACACCTATATTTGACACGATTTGCCATTGCATATATGCTACTAAACAACTTTCTTCAATATAAAATAAAGTTTTTAAATGAGATTAAAACGCGACCTTGAACGTGACATAAACCTCAGAAGAATACATCCTTAAGGCAAATCTGGAGACAGACTGTAACTACCTAATGGGCTGTTTTCATTAAAATCATATGAACGTAAATCCAGAAAAAAATCAATCAATATGCTTTGGAAATATATCTGTTGAAACTGTAATTTCTTTTAGTATTTATGATGTCACTTTTAATCCAAAAATGTTGGGAAGCTTCTTGGTGTAAATTTTGATTCTCTGATCAATCTGGATTTCCTTATTTCTGAAATCTGTAAGAAAACATCAGCATCACGACAGTTGGCACTTTTAAAACATATTGGATCATTTCTTACTAGCAAAGGTAGAAGTGTCATTTACAATTGAGGAACGTGCCGCCATGTTTATTTACAATACTAGTAATATACCAACGCTTCTTACTATTTCAGACAGAAAGGGAAGGCATACGCCCAGCGTGAAAGCACAGCTCTGTATGGACAGAAATCGTTCTCTGTTGAAGGGAGTACTCGGATACTGGACAATTGCAGCTAAGCTACTAGTGCAAAAAAATAAGAGAATACCAAAGCGCTAACAAAATCATAATCAATTAATCAAGGAGCAAGATATGAACAAAGGAAAGATTTATATTTATACCCCTGTTAAAGTGCAAGATAATAAGATCTGGGCTCGTATTCATGAAACCGTTCTCATGCTCAAGCATGGATTCTGTGCTCAAACCAGCTTTCTTGAAACTCTCTTTAATCATGTCGAAGAGTCAAAAAGTCAATGTAAATGTTGAAAAAAGCTTTTGGTTTCATGTCTCTTCAACCAGAACTTTGACAAATTTAGATTTTTTAAATAATTCATGGCCAGAACGAGAAATAAGGCTTGAGTACGAAATCCATGCTTGAGCATGAGAACGATTTCATGAAGACGGGCCCAGGTGTTCCGGACGAGAAAGGGTTTTCTGCTTCATCATCGACACCCGCCATGGAAATCCCTTGTCAATCACAACAAGTAAAAACACTAATGAGCATACTCAAAAACGTCCATCTTCATATCACTTAAAGATACAGAATATTTCTTAATGAGACATAGATGGCGACCATAAAACTTCCCCATAGTTCTGATTAACCTGCATCTATCGAATCCTTGTGTTGTTAGTTTTTTTTTGTCAGCAGTCAACATCGATCACAAAAAATTACGGTATTTCGAGCAAACCCTAGAATATCGAATCAACTGTATAGGTCGGAGAAACAGTGATGTTACTATTAAGAAATTCACGATCGGAAAATTGAAATCATCACGTTTATCGTATAGCGTAGTAGTAAGTTGTCAATGTTGGTAGAGATCGAGGTAAGCAGCTGATGTAGAAGAGTATGCTGTGTCCTTTATTTCAAGTTCTGAAGGATTATACGATTGATGTGGTCAGCAAACTTCTCGTTGTTTATAGACAACATATCGTCGATATATCTAACAGTGAACTTAAAAGATTTGGCAAGGTTTTTGTTACCTGCCCCGATTAGCTCTTCCACAAATTAAGCCTCTTATAAAAATAGAAACAAGACAACTAAGAGTGGGGCACAGTTTGTTCCCATTGAAATGTCAAAAGTCTGCTGGAATATCTTTCCACCGAAAAGTAAATGCCCAAGTTACATCTACGTATATGCTACAATCCGTAATCATTCATATTTTTCTGAACTTCAGACCATACAGGCTGTACGCGCAACAGTAATTTCAGTACTTTATCTGGGTGATTAGAAAACGCGTACGTACTGGCATAAACGTATGTTAAATGTACCAACAATAATACTATGTCAGTCTATTGCGTCTATTGTCAGTATAGTGTTACGCGCGTTTCAGATTGCCAACGTGTCAACATTAGTAATAGGAACGGTTGGCATAGTTGGGTTTGTTTCATCCTTCCGGGTCACATGATACTGACAACGGTGAAACAGTTGGTGTCGTTACACTGTAACGCTGGACGTTAAGATGGAAACACAACTACCGATTCAAACCTGGAACACTCAAATTTGACGTTCCAGACCAACCGGTGCAATGCGATGGAACATCTCATTATTCCATTTTACGGAACGACTGGCTCGTACCGAAACAACCGGATCGTTACACTAAATGGAAAAAAAACTAATAGACTTCGGATTGCCTCGGCCATGTTGCAGAATCCATAACCTTCTTCACAGTGTAAGATGCTGACCAACGACATTAGGAAGGAGAACATTGTAAATAAAGAAAAAATAAGATAAAATCCTATTTTAGTTTTTCGCCTGTTACTAATCATATACAAGACAGCAGGTACATTAAAACATTTATGTTAAATCAATTTAACAAATATGTCAGCATAGGAACATTAAGCTTTAAAATAGGTTTCAAATCCTATTCGGATAATCGAGTGACAAAACTGCTAGGAAATCACAAAAAGGTTAAGCGCCGTCTGCTCGACTACCTTGGTTTTTCACCAGCGTCACAGATTTCCTAGCACACAATTGCGATAACAAACGATAAAATTCAGGTTAGTGTTTAGAGTTCCGGATAACATTTGCTCATAAATGTATTCTTTTATTCAGATGCTCAGTGTCAAGCATATCGCACAATAAGCTTCATAAAGGATTTTTGATAATTAATTATAGACAAAAATGTAATCACCCTTGACATAGTGGAAAGGTCTCATTCCAATTCTAGAATTATATGTTATTTCTGGTAAGGATCAGCTGTGCCGTTTACGATGTTTTACATGCATTGTGATATCGTATTTCATTATTTCACCAACAGTTGATAACAAGCTTATTACAGTTTCTGTATATTATTTGTGCAGTTGTCTTTTTAATTTGGTTGTATGCTAATATTTCAGTGTTAATATTTCACAGTATGCATTATCTAATAAAAATTAAACTACAAAACAATTCTTATTTTTGATATTGCCAGGAATATATATAAACATTTTATACCATGTGTATGAACTGTCGGTTTTGTAGGGACAGGGATTAATTTAGGGTATCAACTTTTCTGAAATGAAATATTTTACTTCAATGAGCACAATACAAACACCAGTATTTTTGCTTTTGTAATATTTGCGCGACCCGTAGTTCTCTCAACGTGTTAGTGATCGCATTGTTACCAATGGATACAGCGGTACCCCCTGTCGTCTTGTCTAGTTAGATATATATTGTCTTACACCACACCTTATAAGATAACATATCAGGATTGTCATAACATAATGTAAAACTCGCATCTTATAATGGTGTGAGCCAATCATTATTCTAAACTGTCATAACATTTAATTCATTACATACATAAGAGAAAGATGTGCAATTGAAATATCTCGTGAAGCTGACAAATCATTTTATGGACGGACCACATCTTCCTTTCCCCCACAATAGTTGATACGACCCGATAAAGAGGCTGTTTATAACGGTCATTAAGTGTTGAATACGGCCGAGTGTATACATATAACTGGATACGTGGTGAGTAGAAAACATCTAGTTTCGTATGTCCATCCATCACGATCAGCTAGCCAAGTGATTTTCTAATAGCCCTGGTTACAAATTAATTCTTTTATTTTGATGGTAATTGCAACATTTCGACATATGCTTTGGGTATTCTGTAGCGAGATTGAAAAAACTAATTAAAAGAGAAGATGGCATATATTTCATTTTCCGCATTCATGACAGGCGTAAAGTCGTTATCACGGAAAATTAAACGGAACTCTCTAGAGGAAAGTCGCCTGCTCCAGCTCCACCAGAAAATGAAAAGGAGAGCAAACCAGTCATAATCAATGGCAGATGATTGAAGACCAGTTTTCCTACTGGTTTAAAGGAAGTCTCCATGAGTTTGTATGACTTTAAGCTTTATTTTCCCTCAACCCTGACATTTGATAAATGATAAAGTATCGGTAATAAAGTCAGTTTATATAGAGCAGTGTGTTCTGTGAAATTGGACATGTGCGTACTAAATAATCAATAAGAAAATATGTTTAATTTAGTGTGTATTCAATTCAGTACATATACAGGCAGTTTTTATCTAAAAATATGATACTGTCCGATTGAGGCATTTAGTATACTTGTTTGTATGACGCGCTGTATTTAGTTACGTGCTTAATCGCAAGAGGTTACTTTTCATAAAATGCCATGTACATGTACTAATTGTTAAAGATATTCAGAATAATATTTTCAAATAACTATGAAACTCAATTTCTGCAAACTTTACAACAAAAACCATATATATATATTGTCCTCCCACTTATATTCATGGTTTCTAAATATATCGTTTATCTATGATATCGTACATAGTAGGGTATGAAACCCAATTTTGCAAATTTCATTACAGAAAAGTTGTATGTTTTCCCTATACATTCATGGTATCTTAATATACATTTTATCAGTGATAGTCTCTCAGGGTATTTTACCTTTGAATGTCAGTATTTTTTCGAGGTGAACTGCGTATAATGACAGCACTACGGTAAATAACACCAGCCTAAGAAGACTAGTTCAATGCTGTACAATGATCTGATTTTAACTTAAAAAAATATCCGTATTTTTTTTTTGTAAATCAAATAATTAATTATTGCATATAATGGTTCTATTCTTATCCTGGAACAATACTAGGTAAATACTAAGACACACGACTTGGACCAGGAAAATGACTAACGAAAAACTATATAATTCTCTAGACTTAAATTAGAGTCAAAAATTGTTCTTTATCATTTGTTGGATTAAAACTGACAATTATTATGATTTGTTTTTTAAAGCATCATTTTCATTTTGTTTATTGATGACACTTTATCAACAATCCTACAAACACCAAGAGCTGAATACTTATCGCATGTATTTGTCCTAGTTTTGTGCTTTTATAATTTGTATTTACGATACCCGTAGAAAAAAAACCCAATGATTTGTAATGAGTTGCTACCAGTACCACGATGCCTTTGCTGTTCAAACATTTGCAAAAAATGGTAAATTGTGTTAAGTTCTTAAGTTAAATATTGTTTAAAAATAAGCCTAAATCAAAATGTACAAAAATGTTCATTACACCTAACAAAATATGAGTTTTTATTATTGTTTTTGTAACGCAATCAAGCAAATAGTACATGCTGGTCCTTTTCAAATTGATTTCTAATCTTACAGGAGAGGCCGATTTCGTATTGACTTTGTGTTCCAATTTCCCTTTGTGACACTGTGGTATATACATGTATTATGATTTTTCTTAGATACATAAAATTGTTTGCAAAATAATATCCTTCACGGTAACTGATACACAGACATTTATATCACCACAATGTATCGTTAATATCTGTTATTCTATGTAGACTGTCTCTTCAAATACAGGTATACTTTCTCTCTAGAATGAAGCCCATAAAACGGTTAACAGCTATTACATGTTGATTAAACCGGAGAGAAAACTCATAAAACATGGTCAAAATAATATTTACCGTAATTAAAGGACAATATCTCCTCGAAAATACCTGATTTATCTAAACAGCAATGAAAGCGATATGGCAGATATTGGGACCGGCTAATATGGCGGCAGTTTTACCTTGCCGTCGTTCGGTCGTTAGAAGCTGATTAAACTGTATCAGTTACACAATAAAGCCTTACTCACACTCCACACTAGTCTCATACTAGATGTACCTCACTATTAACTAGATGACAAACGCCATCATAACACGTCCGGTATAGTTCCCCGCACAACATTTTATTATACTTTCATGACACTACTGGAAATCAGATATAGTAATTTTCCATATCAATTGCATACTAAACATTACTACACAGTAAGATAATTCCATTACTTTGCATTTATATGCCAGAATTTACAAACGACCATATGTATACTAAAATTGGAGACTTGTAATGAATCTAAAGGTAAAGGGTAGACATTTGTTTGTCTCAAACATTTAATATATTACCGTTCATTCTGCAAAGAAATTATATGGAAGGTGTACCGTTTTGCGTTCATACCCGCATAGATAATGCAAATAATCCATGGAATCTCTTTTGCAAGAGTCTTATTTAAAATGTAATAATGTACTGTAAATAATGTTATACATACTTTTTATATATTAGGAGTTCCCAACGCAGCGCATGCAAAGTGCATGCGCAACCTACTTATCGTTCGTACATGGTCCGCACAAATATGCCATTTTTTTGATAGACTGATCAATTTTACGGATTAATAAAAATGTGGAAGAATCTTCAAAAGGAACACTGTTTATATTGATCCCTCATTACATTAATTAAAATAGAGATAATTTACAATTCATGTTCCACAGTATAACAGTGATTGATAGAATGGGTTTGGCTTCTATATTCCACAACAGAAACAGCATTGTGATGAGTGTCGAGAGTTTTACCGGGAACCCTGTGCATTGAAAAGTTCCTAGTTGTCGTGTCGTCCACTTATAATAATATAGCCAATACTATCATAGTATCTACTGTACTTAAGTCATCAAATGTAGATATGTTATATGATTTGTTTAACTTAAAGTCATAACAATATAGATATACGTATCAAGGAATTCGGGTCTTACAATGTACATACCGTAAACTAAAGAACGAATTTGAACTCAAAACCGAAGCAAAAGAAAAAGAGATGATATGGGGGAATTTCACCACAAAGAGAACTAGTACAGCAGAAATAAATGGTGTTAATGAAATGAAACGTAACTTAAACATTGTTTGCTCAATATGTGATGTATTTAAAAACTTAAATATAAATAGATGCTAAAAAAGTATGTTCTTAAACAAAGCTTGCACAGTTTTATTTATGAAGGACATTTCAAAAATATGTAATGCTATATTATCACTATTGATGACATTTTTATAGACTTATAGAATGAAGGGTTAACGCTGATGACGAAAGAAATATAGATTTTTTTCTTTATTTTTATAAAAAAAAACTTTGTGTGTGTATGTGTGTGCAGAGTTATGTAATCATCTGTGTTTTGATAATGGTTTAGAATTAACAAAAACTGTGTTTGTCCGAGTATTATTGAAGTACTATTAGGTTGTTAGTGACATTGATGTATATCATCGACGACATTTGATCATATATTTACAATGTATATTGTATACGATTTTTTCATTATTAAAGATTTTAAGGCAATATTTAAATTTGAAGATCGAGCCATGACGAGTTTTTAGATGACAACATTTTAACCACAGAAAATCTGCATTATTTGATGAAATTGGATTTATTATGAACTCGGTTTGCTATATACCGTAGCAACTGTTGCTTTCATGCGCCAATAATTTGTCTTGTTTACGTACAATGTACTACGTTTGTACATATGTTCAACCTAATGATATTACAGTTAATCATTTCCGAGATATTGTAATACCGTTAAAATAGTTATCTACTATTTTATGAAATGAGTTCAAACCATTGCAGTGTATAAAGTTAGATAATAAATTAATTTTTCCTCGTCTTTTTCAGCTTGAGAATTATTTTTTTATCACTCACTCTCGTTTTCTTATCCAAATGCGGTTTTTCCTACTTGTGTATCTATGTTTACATGCTTTGTATTTAAAACTAAACAAAATCCTTTAGTTAACAATTATTTAAAATTTAATAATGATTCTTTGCGTTTTTAATTTGTTCAAACAAAACAACGCGACATTTATAAACTGGTTACTTTATTTTCATCATATTTAACCTTTCTCTCATTACAATTCATACACAGTACTTAGATATTCAAACAGTCTAATACGGAAATTAGTTATTTATACTTATTATTACTTAATATGAAAATATGTTCTTGTTAATATCAGTTTCTGATACCGGCAAAAAGAACAAAACCAGTATGAGGTCCCGTGTACATGAAATCATCAGAATAGTCAAATATGAATACTTATCATCAGCATTGTGTTCGGTGTCTCTTCAAACGTTTGTATTAACGATGGATACGATGATACTGTTCACTATAATTTATTTATTCCTACATAGTTGATTATTACTTCCAACCTACTGAAGACTTAACGGTTGATTTTTCTTACACTAATTCCAGTAACCTTTCCAGCATGTTTCCAAGCAACTGGTTCATGTCTTTGCCAACGCATCCGATCCATATGGTTTTTAATTTGGGTTAGGATTGACACCATATGGAATGAAACGGTTATTGCAAATAGCAGAAATGTCTTTGTGTAACAAGATGTTTGGTGTCAGATTTGATGAAACGGTTAGTACAAATAGCATAAGTGTCATTGTGTCACAAGATGTTTGGTGTCAGTCTTGGTGAAACGGCTAGTACAAATAGTAGAAATGTCATTGTGTCACAAGATGTTTGGTATCAGCCATGATGAAACGGTTAGTACAAATAGCATAAGTGTCATTGTGTCACAAGATGTTTGGTGTCAGTCTTGGTGAAACGGCTAGTACAAATAGTAGAAATGCCATTGTGTCACAAGATGTTTGGTGTCAGCCATGATGAAACGGTTAGTACAAATAGCATAAGTGTCATTGTGTCACAAGATGTTTGGTATCAGTCTTGGTGAAACGGCTAGTACAAATAGCATAAGTGTCATTGTGTCACAAGATGTTTGGTGTCAGCCATGATGAAACGGTTAGTATAAATAACAGAAATGTCATTATGTCACAAAATGTTTGGTGTCAGCCATGATGAAACGGTTAGTACAAATAGTAGAAATGTCATTGTGTCACAAGATGTTTGGTGCCAGCCTTGATGAAACGGCTAGTACAAATAGCATAAGTGTCATTGTGTCACAAGATGTTTGGTGTCAGTCTTGATGAAACGGTTAGTACAAATAGTAGAAATGTCATTGTGTCACAAGATGTTTGGTGCCAGCCTTGATGAAACGGTTAGTACAAATAGAAGAAATGTCATTGTGTCACAAGATGTTTGGTGTCAGTCTCGGTGAAACGGTTAGTACAAATAGCAGAAATGTCATTGTGTCACAAGATGTTTGGTGTCAGTCTTGATGAAACGGTTAGTACAAATAGTAGAAATGGCATTGTGTCACAAGATGTTTGGTGCCAGCATTGATGAAACGGTTAGTACAAAAAGCAGAAATGTCATTGTGTCACAAGATGTTTGGTGACAGTCTTGATGAAACGGTTATTACAAATAGCAGAAATGTCATTGTGTCACAAGATGTTTGGTGTCAGTCTTGATGAAACGGTTAGTACAAATAGTAGAAATGTCATTGTGTCACAAGATGTTTGGTGCCAGCCTTGATGAAACGGTTAGTACAAATAGCAGAAATGTCATTGTGTTACAAGATGTTTGGTGTCAGTCTCGGTGAAACGGTTAGTACAAGTAGCAGAAATGTCATTGTGTCACAAGATGTCATTGTGTCAGTCTCGATGACACGTTATTACAAATAGCAGAAATGTCATTGTGTCACAAGATGTTTGGTGTCAGTCTTGGTGAAACGGTTAGTACAAATAGCATAAGTGTCATTGTGTCACAAGATGTTTGGTGTCAGTCTTGATGAAACGGCTAGTACAAGTAGCAGAAATATCATTGTGTCACAAGATGTTTGGTGTCAGTCTTGGTGAAACGGTTATTGCAAATAGCATAAGTGTCATTGTGTCACAAGATGTTTGGTGTCAGTCTTGGTGAAACGGCTAGTACAAATAGCAGAAATGTCATTGTGTCACAAGATGTTTGGTATCAGCCATGATGAAACGGTTATTCCAAATAGCAGAAATGTCATTGTGTCACAAGATGTTTGGTGTCAGTCTTGAAGAAACGGCTAGTACAAATAGCATAAGTGTCATTGTGTCACAAGATGTTTGGTGTCAGCCATGATGAAACGGTTATTACAAATAGTAGAAATGTCATTGTGTTACAAATTGTTTGGTGCCAGCCATGATGAAACGGTTATTACAAATAGTAGAAATGTCATTGTGTTACAAGATGTTTGGTGCCAGCCATGATTTAACGGTTATTACAAATAGCATAAGTGTCATTGTGTCACAAAATGTTTGGTGCCAGCCATGATGAAACGGTTAGTACAAATAGCATAAGTGTCATTGTGTCACAAAATGTTTGGTGCCAGTCTTGATGAAACGGTTAGTACAAATAGCATAAGTGTCATTGTGTCACAAGATGTTTGGTGTCAGTCTTGGTGAAACGGCTAGTACAAATAGCATAAGTGTCATTGTGTCACGATGCGGTTTGTGCCAAGCTTGGTGAAGCAGTAAGAAGAATGTTTAGAATTACATGTTACATCAACATTTGCCGAGCTGTTGGTACCAAGGTTGGTGGCGCTAACTCGGTAAGCCCAATAACAAAAGTGCTGATATGGGATCAGTCTGTAATATAAACGCACATAACAAAAGTGTCGATATAACTGTAAACCTTGCCAAAACCAATAGCACACGTGAGCTTGGGAAACATTTGCGCACACTCCGTTTTTATATTACAAATACAGATGTCTTAAAAGATTAAGTGTCTACTATTTCATCATCAACAACTGTCATATACGCCATAGTGATATATGTAAATCAATATCAAATATGTAAAAATTAAATCGATGGTGAGATTGAACATTCAATTCTTCTTTCATATTAGGATAAACTGGATTAAAAAACAGTCTTTTGATTGATTTCTTACTACAAATTCGGCATGCTTATGCTGGTACATGTGTACAAAACAAAAAAAAGGTTTAATGTTGAAATCGTGTCGTGAAATAATCCGAATTTCTTCTTTCAACATTGTCTTTGCTTTCGGAACGGCCGGCTTTATATAACATTTCAGGAGTCAAATGTCAGTTGTAACCAAGCTATTCATCTAAGATTGTAAAAATATGATAACTCACAGTGAACTCCTAACTGTTTATTTGTACAATAAAACCTAGCGATTATTGATGGAATACAACATGAAAAACGTAGCTTGTTTAGGTTAAAAACATTAAAGATTATGAAACTTAAAATATTAAAAAATGGCTCTGAAAAAGTAAATGCGTACAGCATTTTTAAACGAGAGCTCATTGGCTAAAAACGACGTAGTCAACAAAGATTAAAATATTAAAACAAGATGGCTAACCAAACCGTTTTTTTTTTGTTAAAAAATAAAGAATAAGAGACTCTTATATAACTAAAACAAAGGGGGCATCAGTAACTAGAATTAAAGATTAAAATAATATCATCGCTTACTTGAAACGGAGCTTTAAACAATGTCATTGCTAAGTGACGAAGCTTAAAATGTAAGAAAGAAACAAACAAACAAACAAAACAAGGTTTGCGAAGTTTTAAAGATAATAAGAAAAATCCGAAAATGTTGGAAATTAAACGACAGCTTAGGCTTAAATAACTAAAATAGCTTAAGGGGTTGAAGCTACACATGCTATTGATAACGCCGCCGTACGGTTTAAGTTACTGGTATTTGTTTTACATGTCTTTTTATTGATTAAAGTAATCATTAGAAGAGTAAGAGAATAAGAATACACCTATCAGGTTGGTAATGATTTAAATAATTAAAATGTTTTAAAATGTTGGCAAATAATGTTTGATGATGACAAAAGCGTAAGTATCTTATACTGTTCACTGAATTTGTTCGAAGATTTCCTACTGCTACCATTTAACTTAGTGTTTAGGCATTTTATATAATAGGACATCATGAAAAAATTTTAAAGATGTGAAATCAAATATAATCTGGCCAAAAAAAGGCCGCACAGAAATGATCAAAATATTTGAGTAAGAGTA
This sequence comes from Mimachlamys varia, assembly GCA_947623455.1. NCBI lineage: Eukaryota > Metazoa > Mollusca > Bivalvia > Pectinida > Pectinidae > Mimachlamys > Mimachlamys varia. The sequence continues at coordinate 12,046,295 of OX392535.1, forward strand.
TTTTCTATATCACGTTACTTGCGCTCTTTAGCAATTACATTTATGTCGAAAATAAAGTCACATACTATGGAATTAACATTAGACAAAAGACTGATATTAAATTGTGACATCGAATTGAATAAAAAAAGACATAAAGACAAAATAGTCATTTGTTATTTTCATATTCTGTTGTAGATATATTGTTTTATTATTGTTTCTGTTTCGGTAAAAACCTCTTTTTATTTTTTGTTTGGTGATGAGCGCCGATAAATCTACTGAATAAGAAACTATTTCAAGATAACGTTTTCACAACAGCTACATTAAAATAATTTTATGTTTACTACTCGCGGTGCATATTTGTTTTTATTGATTTAGTAAAGCCTTCCGTCAATATTTGCCTGTAAAACACCAGGTATCAATTTTTTCATTAAAATCATATCATTATCCGAGATGGCATACACAGTAAAAAGTTCAGTAATATTGAAGTTAATGAATCTATCTTGAAAAATCATGTTCTTATTTGTATACACCTAACATGTTCTGACAAAAACTATTTACTTTTTTTCAGTTCTTGACATTTATTCATTTAATCATAAAAATAGCATGCAGGGGCATGTAATGTGAAATAATAAGCGATCCAAATCATTTCCCAAATTAGCAAATCCAACATGATATATCTGTTTCTGTCGACAATTCGCTGGCCCAGATGTATCGATGACAATAAACACATTTTAATCGTTTTTGTGGTTAAACCGTTATTTTCATTTGTTTCAAAAGTCATATAAAGATGACGCAACACATACATGACGGGTTTATGCATATCCGTTTGTATCACGGGCGAGTCCTATAAGAAAGAATTACACGAGAATGCAATACAATTCATGTTTGTTAGAGTTTTCGATTACTACACTACTGTAGTGTTAATTTATTCGCGGGGATATGATTTCGCTATATTCGCGGTCATATAAAATTCCGTGAAATTAAAAACCCGTGAAATATTACACACTGTTAAGTCTTATTACCATGAGAGAACACATAATATCGACAGAGCGCGACATTTTATACCCGTGAAAAAACTCCCAATAAGAAAAACACGAAATTTCTCCCCGTGAAATTAAATAACCCCAGTATATCGGTGCAACAATGTCCGTATATCTAAATAACATGTATCCTTCATTCTAGGGTATTTTGGGAAATGTCATAGTCGATATAATCAACTTATGTTACTGATTAAGTAGCATTAAAACAATGAAGAAAATGTTTTTAAAATATTGAATATTTCCTTCAGTTTTAAAACAGGATCACATATTTATCCGAACGCTGATTATAGTATTAACATAGGGAGTACAAAACAGTGTATGTTAAGGTATAAAAACACTTCACTCAATTTTTATATTGAAGTGTTAACTTCGAAAAATATAAATCATGTTAATCCGTCACATTTTTATTCCAGTATAACCTTGTTTTTATTTGTGATATAAGTGAACCATCCGCGTTTAAAACAAAAACCAGAATGATTATGTTGATATCGTTTTCTTTGTAGGGGAGTGATCCAGACTATCAGAACTGTATTGTACCTTAGGGAATCATGTTTTAAGAGAACAATGGAAACAAGTACAATAACATTAAAAGCTGTCAAATAATAACTTGGTTAGGTGATCCAATAAATAGGCATGTGTCGAATGTGAATAGGACCACACAGTGACAAACACCGGATCGGATATACATTTTCCAAATATTTGATAAATATTCATTATCAATGTCAATGAAAATTAATTAAGTTTTATATTTACAATACGGTAAATATTTTCAAATGTCAATGATTGTGATGTTTTCAGATATTTTTATATCCATAACTTAACAAAAACAGAAATAAAAAAAATCTTTTTCATTTGATTTTATATTCTTACCGGCACATTGATATTTCTCACTGTGCCAAACATGTGATACGGGACGAAGACCTATAATTTATATGCATACATCATGACATTAAAGTAAACTCATCTGCATCATCATATCCATATCAATATACTTATGGCAATCGTTGACCAACAAGGGAACTTGATTTTATATCAGAATTAAACAATTACTGCCAGTGGAGAAGCGATGTCATCATCTCAGATAAGTTCCTTTTTATTTCCAAATGCAGAGTTAACCCTTTTTGGGCTATTTTTCTTAATGATAAACAGTTTCTATCATCCCTAAAATGTCTATGTGCTGATGAATTGTAGAATGTAATTGTTCTATATTATGTTCAATTTAAACAGATCCTGTTTGGTTACCCGTTACCCCTCACACTGAACCTATCGACACGATATACTGGGTAAGATGTAAGATGTATTTGTTTCTCACCCGACTCATGCGTTCTCATATGATATGATATCATGAGAAACCAAGACAACTTCAACATATGTATATTTTGAGAAAAGTGTATCTGTTTTAGAAAACTACACGTTCTCAAATCAAGTTCATTCTCGAATAGAAACATCTAAAAAGCAAGTCTAATTTCCGTTGTTAAGATGCATTACCCTGTGAAAATGCATTTTCCCGACTTTTTTTAGAATATGTTTGCGAAACAACTTTTTAAAAAACATTCATTATTTTTTATAGAGGTATACCAATTTCATTTTATAATAACCTGATTTTAAGTTGTTTTCAATCATAAGTATTTCATAATAACAAATTAAACAGTGTTTAAATCGTGCCACAACGTTTACATAAAAATAATACATCAGCTAATAAAATACTTTAATTATATTGAATACCACATTCTTTTCATACACTTTAAATATTTTGTTAAAGGTTAAACTCAATGTCTGAAATTAACTACTTGATCCTCAACTTGATTTACATACATAATGCGATTTATTCACATGTCATTGATAGCATAAGATTCCCTTGTTACCTGGACGAAAATGCCATTGATGTATCAAATAAAATGCAAAACATGATTTAGCTGGATATTTGAGACTCCACTAGCGCACATAACTAGCTCTCTTAATAAAATGAACGAACATTTTCTATTATGATTATGCATAAATCGACAAATTAAAAAACAAATCGAAGATAAGACAAATTATAAATGATTCCGTTAAAACATAGAACCAATATACATTATCAAACAAGTAAATGTGTAAATGCGATTCTGACACGTTTCGTAATCATTCATATGGAAACATTAACTTGCTTTCAAATAAAAAGATCAAGCATTTAAGAAATTAAGATAATCACGCTTGGAAAACATGTTAGCAACAATTTAATTAATGGTTTAAATCATCAATAATATAGGCATACTGTTAGCATGCTAATGTAATACGAAAGTAATGCAATTCAAAATTTACAAATTTGTCTCTTGGAAGATTACAGTAACTAAAATACCATGATTTGTGAAGTTGGTATATAAAATGATGGAATTTTTTTTGCATCCGTTTAACGAATTCGGACCGGTCTTTTATCTTATAAATTGATAAAAAGTAACGTTTTGGTGATATTGTAGCAAGTATCAGTATGTTTACGTACTTCATTGATGAACGTAGCGTTTAAGGTGATGAAATATTTTGATGAATACACTGGATTAACAATTTAGGTGATGGTTTATACAAACATCAGTTATTTTGTTAACAGTTGATTACCTTCTGGACTGCCACGTCTGCATCCGGGCACTTCTCTGCTGTCTGCCATTGTATGATTGCTAGCACCAACTGATGCACACCACTTAATTGTCGTAAATACTGGGAAACAGATATTGCGTTAGACTTTATTTTATTTTACACTCATGTTAGCATTTAGCAGAGCAATGATATCGTGGTTGGACCATCCCTCGTGTATTCTTGTGACCTTGTTTGACCCCAGTTTAATCAAACAGCAGGCGTTCTCTGAGATAATTATTACTTCTCCCTATGAGTGACATTTGACCGAAGTGATGCGCAATGCGCATGCGCGAAGATGCCGCAAATCAGGGAAGAGAAATAAAAAGTGTTCATTGTAATGTGTATGAATATTTATTTCGTTGGTTTAAAACAGATACGAGAAGAGAAATACGGCATAGTGACGGACCGGATAATCGAAGGTTCTGGGAAATATTATTACTGCAGGAATACCCTTAACATCATGGAACTGACCTTTACAGTTATTCACGTGTATTCACGACTCATTTGTCATTTAGGATAGTCTCAATGCAGGGTAATATATAGGTCTGAATATTTAATAATGCTATAATATTTACCATACATACGCTAAAAAAGCCAAACGCGTACTTATTTGTCAGACCTTTGATTATACATGTCATTGTTAGACTAGTGTATTGCTGTTTTATGCTATTAAAGTGTACACATACGTAAACAATATTAAACTAAAACTAACTTTTAATATGAATTTGTTGATAACTGCTAATTGATGACTAGCTAGTTTATAAAGCATAATGTTCAGATATAAATATTAAAATGATCGACCAGTCAGCTTATAAAACAGATTGTTCAGAGAGAAATGTTTTAAATATTGACCAGTCAGCTGATAAAGTAGGATGACCAGAGAGAAATTAATATAAGATGAAAATACTGTGTACAAGTTATATGGTTGTATAAAGATATCATTGACATGCATAATACAAGTCCTGGAATCTGTATGTCCATCCGTAGTTTTCAAGATACAAAATGTAGGTTTTAATTAACATTGGTGTATATTTTGAAACATTTTCTTTGGGTTTTAAAGTATGATTTATGCATAGATTCTTCTTACACAACCAGTAAATGTTTTATGTGACGTTTCGATGGCGAGTACATTCTGTACGTCATGTACTCTGTCACCTATTGAGCGAAATAAGCGAAAAAAATGTGTAAAAGAAAATATGTATGTACCTGTTATCCACGAAAATATGTCGATTTCGGCTACGATGTTAAGCGTGTGTATGAAAGTGTTGAAATTGTATCTCAATGACTCGATTCAACTACGCTAATGACTATGAGCAAGATGAGCAAGTTTTTTGTTCGCCATCTTTGCATCATTAAGAAATAGTCCGTGTACTTTTATGACATGAAGATGGTCGTTTTTGAATATGCTCATTAGTATTCCTGCTGGTTGTTTTTGAGAATTATGCCTCTGTTCTCAATTCCAGATTTACATGGCGGGATACTCGATGAAGCAGAAGACGCTTACTCTTTCAGAACACTTGGTCTATCATCTTGTACTTGTTCAAGGGTCTCAGTGTAAATAATTCCGTTGTTTATATTTTGCCCCTGGTTTTATCGATTTTGAGCTCCCTAACTCTGAGAAACCGAACTCAAAATCTATCAAGCTATTTATGAAATATTAACAAAGGAATGATCTACCCGGAGACTACCCGGATTTCTTTGAGGTGCAAGAGAATAAAACCAGATATTTCCGAGGAGTAAGCGTCCACTGATTCATCGACGACAACCATCGACAATCCAATCTAGGTCGCATCCAAGTAAATGCCATGTTCTCAAAGTGTGAACTATAACAGCAAGTAGACACACTTTTCAAACACATTTATCTTCATATCACACAACGATACAACATATTTTTCAATGAGGCAAATATGGCGACCATTAAACATACTGATACAGGTTGCTTTTACCAACCTGCATCTCTCGAATCCCTGTGTAGTACGTTTGTTTAGCAGCAGCGAATATCGATCGCAAGCCCGGGAATAACGAATTACATCTGCAATATGTAAAATCGGTTGGAACAGCAGGGATGTTACTATCAAGAAATTGAAAGTTTACGATCGGAAAATTAAAATAATTACGTTTTATCTTAAAGCCTAGTATTAAGCTGTCCATGTTGGTCATTGTTTAAGTAGAGATCGGTGTTAGCAGCTGATGTAAAAGAGTCTGTTGGGTCCTTTAGTTATTTAGTTAAAAGTTCAGAAGGTTACAAATGTATAAACGATCGACGTGGTCTGCAAACTTCTTGTTATCTATTGACAACACATCGTGGATATATTTGAAAGTGAAATTAAAAGATTTGGCAAGGTTTTTGTAACTTAACGAATTTGTCATCTGTTCCTTCTAAAAATTCATGTTATGCAAAGAAAAGGATCTACGAGAATTATTTTGTAAACCTGTATCTCAAGGATGAAACGTATCGTTACACCTGTATTATAGAAAGAGTAGCGTTATCAATTTCAGGAATGAAATTATGATTATCATTGTTTTTGTGACTGTTATCAGTTACCTCAGTGATTTATAGCTTCAGGACAGACAGCTAAATAATGAGAAATGTAATAGTTCACACTCTGTGATAATAAAATCAAAGATTAGTGCTAGATAGTATTTTGAAACAGCGCATTACTCGGTGAAGCATTGTCATGTTTCAACATTAATAAAGTCAGGTTATATAACATTTAATCTTATTTGGAACCTTTGTTGAACATACAAAAGGGCTTGTAACATGTCACATTGAGACAGCGTTCTTCAGGTGTAGCCTAGCACGTTCACACCAAAAGATAATTAAAGGTTTCTAGTGACGGGTCCACACTTTCTCCCTATGATTGGTTGGCTTGCGGAGCGTCAGCTTTAAGAGTTGGTACCGTTAAAAGTTGTGTATAAATAGATATAAGCGTTATTTTCAGGTATTAAGAAAGTGATGACAGGCAGGGGTATAACTGATTATGAATAGGTAAATAATTATGATATACTCAGTTATAATATTCAAGATAAGAATATATTAAAAATGGCGTTAAAAAATCAATAATCTCAATAATCAATATTAGTATTCTGTGTTGATCTTTACTGTCAGTCAACTATATACAGTCGATAACAGTCATATTTTTTTTTCTGAAACAATTGATGAAAAGGTTATCTGGTATCTTTTGTTAGCTTTAAAAAGGCTGTCAGATGGCGCATTGATCACAGGTGCGTCACACACTAATATGATATGCATATTTATACTATATAGCAGGAAAGGTATACAACGGCATTTCGACCCCTAGTACCGTAAACCTCAAATATAATTTACTTTGATCTGACCTAGATTTTCATGGTGGGTGTCGTCGACCAGCTTACTCTTCCGGAACACCTGGGCCCGTATTCATGAAACCGTTCTCGTGCTCAAGCATGGATTCTGTACTCTAGCCAGATTTCTTGAAACTCACCTTATTCAACCATCAAAAAGTCTATAGTAAATATCAACTTCTTCTTTTACCAAAATCAGAATTTTTAAATAAGCTATAGCTGTTATAAGAAATGAGGTTTGAGCACAAAATCCATCCTTGAGCATGAGAATTAACGGTTTCATGAACACAGGTCAAGGTCTTACCATCGTGTATACTAACAAAGTACATGAAAATCTTTACTTTGTTCAAATTTTGTCCCAAGTTTAATCGAGTTTGAGTTCGGATTATGGTTTTGTTGACGCCCGGTATTCTCTGATTTGTTTAATCCTTGTGTGTTGTGTGTATGTTTCCTGGAGACAGGGTATGTTGGTGTACTCACCTTCTTTTGATATTGCGGTTCTGATGACGAAATTTGAGTGCTTTATCGCTGAAATACCATGACCAAACACTTGCTGTCACCCTCAATGTTAATTGTTAACTAGTGCATTACCAGGTCCGTCTTTAATGATGCTGGTATGTCCATACCTGGGGAGGGAACCGATTGCCCTTTTCTCACTTCTTGCGAACACTCATCATTCAGGCGAAAACTGGGTTATTACTAAAGAAGGCGCCAGGGAATCAGGAATACAAATGTACATATGTGCTGATGGAAGCAGAAAGAGACAGATCAAAAATGTTGCAATTGGAAATATATTTTGTTCGCTTTTGTGTCCCGGAGAACATTTAAAGGGCGCAAACGTAAATCCCCGATCTTGCATGGTTCCACATTAGTCGCCTTCTCTTACCAAGTATGAAGAGGGTATATCTGTTCTTATTGCCCAACCTCCAGTGATGTCTTACAATTTTGTTCTTGTCTGTTGACACTTTTGTATTTAGTTTTATTTTTCTCGTGACCGCAGGGTTGCAAGTTCGATTCAACGTCACGGAATTTGTGTTATATCCTTGAGCAAGATACTTTAGCTGCTTGTGCCAGTGTATTCAGCTGTAAATAAGTACGCGTTTGTGTAGTGCTATCTAGAAACTGTATGATGCTAGCTGTGAGTGCCGAAATTGGAGCACCGGTTGTTTGCTCCCCTGCGAGTTAAGGAATGATATTTGGTCTTATAACCACAGATAATAACTTGTGAATCGCTTTGAGACCTATAACAAATGTTGTGATAAGGCAGTATTTAAGAGCCTCGAACTGTTATAATTATTATCACAGTCGTATTCACAACAAACGACGTTATAGATTGTTTTATTTATAAATTTATTATCTTAAAACATAACATCAGACTCGATGGGAAAACCTATTTACAATGAACACTGAAACTCATGAATCCTTGAGGTCTCGCCTAATGGGGCGAGGATTAATCTGGACCAATTGTTTCTTTTATATGGAGGAAACGTTAACATTCAACACAAATCAAAAGTAAGAAATATCCATACCACTGACTAATGGTGGTGGGACACCTACGTCATCATCTCTTGTGTTGTTTGTAGAACATGATTCATTTAAACGATAAAATAAACAAGGAGTGAAATCAAACAGATCCATCGAGATACTCCTGAGGTAAAATAGTCTTTCCCTGGTGTGCTGAATTCAACGATATACAAGATAAAAAAATCCAACGCCCACCCATTCCAATAAAAATGTACATATTCATAGCCACTGAATTGGTTAGTGTTCCTTCAATACGAAAACGTGCTTCCGTGAGTTCATAGTACATGTAAAATGGTATTGTACATGTAGCGTCTAAAAAGGTCACAGTGGCAAGTTTAATCTTTTCCTGATAAATAAGGCCATAAAAGTGATTTCAGTTTACTTTTAAGAAACATAACCACATTTCATTCACGATCTAGGTATGACAATTTTATCCGTGACAAATTAAAAAAACACCATTCACGTATTTACAAATGTGAATGGTGAAATCTACATTTGCAACTAATAACAGCATACATATCATTTGGAAACATTTCTCTATAAATCTAAGAAACTTACTCGAACAGAACCCAAGCACTCCAAGACTACCAAATAACGCGTAACCACATTAGGAGTGAACATATGTATAGTTTGTATCCAACTATACTGTGATGTCAATCAGATATATACATGTAACAACGGAACATACTACACTGAAATTGCACGTTTTACACTCATTCTGATCGAGTTCCATGCTGAATCAATCTTCGTAATGAATCTTAACAAAGTAAAAGGCCATATAGAAACCCGGTCCCGACCAAAGCGGCATTCCACAGTCAGCTTCTACCAAGAACTGTTACGAGATCATCCAGGACATTTAGCGGAACGGAAACGGTGCTAGAAAAGAGGAAAAAATGCATCTTCTCACAAAACGTAAATAAGGTACAACAAACAAGTAGTATATATACATATAGCTCGTAAGTGCTTATAGTCAGAAAATATATCTGTACATAGAATGATATAGAAAATATTCTAATAAGTCAAGTTGGTTGTTCTTAATAGAAACCTTATTAGTATATATGCAATGTATATGACATTCTAAATAATTATGAGTATTTGAGTAATAGTTAAATTACGTTATGTACTATGTAAAATCAAACACTAAATACAGAAGACATGTGTAATGTTGATGTAGGGGGACACGCTTCTCGTGTGTAGCATAATCATGATATAACATCATTTGCAAAATTTACTGTTAAACCATCCCAATGCAAGATCACTTAGTTTAATCATTGGTTCCGTAATAGCTTAAATCTACATCCAAGAGTGTAGTGATACCCTTTCTATGTCTAGTTTGACTTCTTACAACTGAAGATAATCATATTCGGGATCCATTGCTATTGTACGCAAACATGTAACTGCAACCAATATACAAGTAATAAATCACATAAGAAATCACTAGTGAACACATTGACTATATGTATTCGACCACTAAAGGGCAATACTTACATCGGGTGGCTTTAGTGGCTGGTATATTGCCCATCCGCAATACAATACTCAATAGTTCATAGGTTTTTGCAAACCTTACTTTCACCTCAAACTGAGAAAAATTTAAAAAAAAACACTCCTGATTAATTTTCTTAAAACAATATCATATTCATCAACACCGTCTACTTTAACAATGTTGTATCTGTTTTAGATACAGCCCATGCCAAGTAGGAATTACGTTTTTCCTTTTTCTTAAACATGATTATATGTTGAGTCTTATAAGATACCGACTGTGTATGGGTTTTATCTTTCTTGTATACATTCGTTTGGGTCAAGATAATAATTATGTATTACAATGTACTAGATATCCAATCAATGTACTGGTGAAGTAGTCCATTACCTTTATGATATACTTAAATCGTATAAGTAATTATTATTATAAGTCTATACCTAGATTTCTAATCAAGTTACAGATAAATTAATGAATTACCTTCAGAGTATACTTGACTTGTATAAGTCTGCAGTGATCCAAATTGGTGGTGATATCATCAGGTATCTTTAGTTCGTCTCCGTTCCAGGAATCAGTACAACCAGGATTCGTGGAGTCGTGCTTAATACTGACTACACTCTTCTTTTCAGCGAAGTTATGCCACTTGTCTTGTAGATATTTGATCCTCTGTGAACACAAGTTAATGCACACGTCTGTAGTATTTATAAACCATGATGATTTGACAAATTGATTAATGTTTTTATTTTATCAGGTGTAACTACACATTTACAGTTATGTCATTTACATACTACCAACATGTGTATTGTGCATGCATGCGTGTATGTGTATACATGTGCCGGTAACATGGTGTGTTGGTGTAACTGTCTCCAAAGGATTGCTGACGTGCAAATTCAGCGGATACATTAAGCACGAAATGGAGGCTTAAAGAACACCATAAGCATGCGTTATACATTTTCCAAATCATAAAGACATATAATAATGACTATTTCAATTAATATGCTTGACATAACTTGTTTAATGTTCAACCATCTTACTTTTACAAACCAAATTATCCTAATACAAAATAACTTTTACATGCTATTCTCTGATTAGATTTTGCTTTACGATCAGCGCTCTTTATTCATAATTGTTAATATGTACCTTAACGATTTACATAAGAGGAGATGATCACGAAAAATGATAATAACTTACCTGTACTAACGAACACTTGCTGTAGGCGATAACCATCCTTGAGTTATTGTGAATTTGTCCAAACAAGGCAATTGTCTCCCCTGGGCAGTAACCCCTTTTATCTACCTGCAAGGTCATGCTGACTTTTCCTGCTATACAGGGGAACAATCCGATGTCTTTACTCTCTGATCGGTGCCATGGGACCTGTGAATACATTTATTGATGTAATTCTGTTTACCAGTAACATGATTCGCGAGAAACCAGATTTTTTACATTTAAATTAATCGCGAATCTTTGTCGATTGATAACATTTTCATATTTTATTTTCAGCTTGTGTTTACTTGTTTCTAGTAATTGTCAAAATAGATAAGAGAATACCGAAGAGTTAACAAAATAATAATCCAAACTCAAAATCGATTAAACCAAGGGCAAAATATGAACAAAGGAAAGATTTACACGGAGACCCTTGTAAAAGTACAATAGAATAAGACCAGGTGTTCCGGAAGAGTAAGCGTCTTCTGCTTCATCGACGACACCCGCCATGTAATTTTTGTCATATCCAAGTAAACATCAAGTTCTCAAAATGAGAACCGAGTATCATTGTCAATCACAACAAGTAAACACAATAATGAGCATACTCAAAAATGTCCATCTTCATATCACTTAAAGGTACAGAATATTTCTCAATGAGACAAAGATGGCGACCGTAAAAAGATACACTGTAGAATATTGTTTCATAAATGAAATGCAGATATATTCATTTGTTATTTGTGTCGAATGGTATCTTCAAAAGGATGGAAATAATGATAAATGTCATTACATTTTAACAGGTGTCTGCCTCATTTTTCCAATATTATTATCATATTAACCATAGTGTTTTGACTTATAACATAGCTTTTACTTCCAAAATGTAAATAAAGAGAAATAAGAATAAGACAATGATATAAAGATTACTGTGTTATGAATTTAGTACACTTACCCCGTTAATAGGGTCCATATTGAGATCCAACGGACATATCACATGGACGTTTTTTGGATCCAGCATTTCTGTCTTAGCGTTTGTCTGGGCCAGGACGTAAAGGATGTACCGTATAAACCCATTGGATCCCTCGAAGGACGAGGGGATCGCTTTAGGGAGGTCGAATCTCACACGAAACTCATGGGGGCCTACATTGTACGTCTTAACGCCCGAGGACATCGCTGTGAAGAAAAACATGGTATCGTTAGTTATGTACATATCTATGATAAATGTATCGTTAAAATAATCAGAGAATTCGAAGCGTCAACAAAAACATAATCCAAACTCGTAACTAAGAAGTGGAGGGCTAGTGGTAGAATGGCAAGACACCTTAACCACTCGACCACCGCGGCCCCTAATACATTATCAACGGTCAATGTGTTCATGAACATATACGAAGTCATGTTATTCATGGAAAGGGTAATTGAATATCGACATTTTTTCAGGTTTTCTTGTGATAAAAAGTCAGATTTCCGTGCATACACTGGTAACGATTATAGTAATACGCAAAAATGAGTAAGTGCATACAAAATAGCATTAGTAGCCAAACGTTTGATAAAGTATGAAATGTACAACGGTTCTAGAACTATATAAAATAATGTGTCTATTAGTAATGAAAATGCTTTTCTGATCAAAGTTTTGTGAAAAAGAAAAAACAATCCTTGAAATAGTGGATATTCGGTATCAAAATAATCGTTGGAATATCGTACACGCAATGGTGATACGATTTCATAGTAATTGTGTCATACATATTCTCTCGGAGGATCTGTATTACAGCACCTACATTACCAATTGTCAATGAGATTCCCTTTTTTCTATAAACTATTTCTGAATCTATTTTTCCTGGTCTAAATAATAATACTAATAATAATATACAACATTTATATAGCGCTCTGTATAATTTGTAAAATTACTCTAAAGCGCTTCACAATATGTACATAAGATAATAATTTGATACTTACACTGCATAAATAAAGAAGTTACTGTATTACAATCTAAGCTAATGTGATAATACAAAAAATGCATATAAATACGAGCTACATCTACTGTACATAAACAAATGTCAGTCGTCTAAGTCGGTACCCTAATATGCAGACGTGAAAAGGTACGTCTTCAGATGTTTCTTGAATTTGGCCAGAGTATTTGTTTTTCGGATAGCGGATGGTAAGCTATTCCGCAACGTGGCCGAAACTTTCCCAAAACACCGGTTTCCATAGGTCACAGTACGAGATTTTCGGACGCACAACAATGATTCTGTCTCCGACCTTAGTGATCGTGACGGCTGATACAGGGTACCTATAACTTTTTCTATTGATCACATTTCGAAATTCCAAGTTGGGGCCGACACTAATGTTAAATCTCCATAGGCGTTGGTCCTACCTTTGAAATAATATCAATGAAGAAGAAAGAACTAGTTAAAATGATACAGAGTGAAATATTATAGAAATAGACATTAGAAGCTACGTAAGTAGTTTCTTAAGATTTTAAAAATTTAAAAGAAAAAAAACGGTTTCAAATACTATTAGTTACAGTACATGTAGAGACTCATACATCTAAAGCGGTACTGGTCGGTGGTTTCATGTGTGTGTACAATGTAACACAATTTGTACATGAACAAAACCATCCGTAGCGGTTATTTCCCTTGGTCTTGTTCAGATGGTTTTATTATTAAAGAAAACGTGGAAAAATACAGTCTACGTTTAAATTTTCGATTTGTTTTTAACCGAGGAGTTTATTGCAATGCATTCTTACATGTTTGAGTCGGTTAAACGAATGTTTATGTAGTATTACATACATGTATAATAGTTCTGTTCGTCAAGTAGACAAAATATTGCATTGTTACACAATATCAATAAAAATAATGTTAATATTTTCAATTTAGATTATAATTAACTAGCTTATAGAAAATGTTAACGTCTACTTTCTCCATGTAAATCTTTCCTTTGTTCATATTTTGCCCCTTGTTTAATTGATTTTAAGTTTGGATTATGATTTTGTTAAAGCTCCGTTATTTATTTTTTTCATCAGTTAGGAAACTGTCCCGAAAACTTTACCATTACCATAAACGTCTAACTGATGCACTCCCGTCAAAGACGTTGCTATACATTCATATGTTTCAATGTATTTGTTATCTAATCGCACTTACACATTAGCTGTACGACGTACTCAGTGTAACCCTGTATCTCCATGTAATACAGTGACTAACTTACCCCTGAACACATTACATGTAGCTGTATGACGTACCCAGTGTAACTCTGTATCTACGTGTAATACAGTGACTAACTTACCCCTGAACACATTAGCTGCACGACGTACCCAGTGTAACCCTTTATCTCCATGTAATACAGTGACTAACTTACCCCTGAACACATTGGCTGTACGACGTACCCAGTGTAACCCTTTATCTTCATGTAATACGGTGACTAACTTACCCCTGAACACATTAGCCGTACGACGTACCCAGTGTAACCCTTTATCTCGATGTAATACAGTGACTAACTTACCCCTGAATATTTTACTTTCTAAGTTGATGATCTCCTGTCGTCCTCCTCGTCTAAAACTGTTAGGGCCCACAGAGTCATTCCAGTCCGTTTTAGAGTAACCGTGAAGTTTGGCCACCAGTCCTGATAAAATAGCATGTTCAAAACAGTTTTCTTTCATTTAAAACAAGTTAATACACTGGCATGAAGAATGACGTAACACACACATGTGCTGCACCTTTTAAATTTAGTAATAGATACAATATGCCGAAAAATGAATTAAACTGCATCATACAGCTGTTTCGTGCTCCTATGACTCTTCAGTGATGCTTGCGGCCAAAAGGTGGGAATCCAAAATTTCTAAACTAATGTAGAAGCAGAATTGTCAGGTGCGTAAAACCCTTTAATTTATGGATTTAGAGAAAAATTAAACTATTGATGTAATTTCAAATCGTGTACTACGAAAATGTGTATATCATGTACTAGCAATACATCCTATTACAGCTTACCACAAACGCCCAGTATTTATTTCCTATTACAACTTACCACAAACGTCCAGTATTTTGTATCCCCTATTACAACTTATCACAATCTTCGAGTATTTATATCCAATTACAACTTACCACCAACTTTCAATATTTTTCTCCTGTAAAAGTTACCAATAAACTTGGAGAAGTTATCCTCCATTAGAACTTACCACAAACTTCCCGTATTTCTCCCCTGTTACAGCTTACCACAAGCTTGGAGAAGTTTTCCCCTATCACAACTTACCACAAACTTGGAGAAGTTATCCCCTATTCCAGCTTACCACAAACCTGGAGAAGTTATCCCCTTTTACAGCTTACCACAAACTTGGAGAAGTTTTCCCCTATCACAACTTACCACAAACTTGGAGAAGTTTTCCCCTATTACAACTTATCACAAACTTGGAGAACATATCCCCTATTACAACTTACCATAAACTTGGAGAAGTTATCCCTATTACAACTTACTACAAACTTGGAGAAGTTATCCCCTATTCCAGCTTACCACAAACCTGGAGAAGTTTTCCCCTATCACAACTTACCACAAACTTGGAGAAGTTTTCCCCTATTACAACTTATCACAAACTTGGAGAACATATCCCCTATTACAACTTACCACAAACTTGGAGAAGTTTTCCCCTATTACAACTTACCATAAACTTGGAGAAGTTATCCCTATTACAACCTACCACAAACATGGAGAAGTTTTCCCCTATTACAACTTACCATAAACTTGGAGAAGTTTTCCCCTATTACAACTTACCACAAACATGGAGAAGTTTTCCCCTATTACAACTTACCATAAACTTGGAGAAGTTTTCCCCTATCACAACTTACCACAAACTTGGAGAAGTTTTCCCCTATTACAACTTATCACAAACTTGGAGAACATATCCCCTATTACAACTTACCACAAACTTGGAGAAGTTATCCCTATTACAACTTACCACAAACATGGAGAAGTTATCCCCTATTACAGCTTACCACAAACATGGAGAAGTTATCCCCTATCACAACTTACCACAAACTTGGAGAAGTTTTCCCCTATTACAACTTATCACAAACTTAAGTTATCCCCTATTACATAAATTATGTACAGCTTACCACAAACATGGAGAAGTTATCCCCTATTATAACTTACCTCTAACTTCCAGGGACTCTGTAAGCTGTAACCGTACGATTGCTTCCACTTTACCTCCGGCATCAAATGAGCCATCCTCTCGTTTACTTAACAGTTGAATCTTACATTCTCCGTTTCTCAAAACGGATTGAACGGTTTCAGCTTTTTTCATTGTCTTGAGATATGCATTCCAAACTCAGCCTGGGGAATAATTCGCCATTTTCCACGACGTGTCTTATTTCTTGGCCCCTCGATCTAATATTGTTATGATATTGACGTCAGACAGCTATACCAATGGGTCTAAATTAGTATTAAAAACATACACTGTAAACCACGTTATAGAGATCAGATTTCAAGATATCTTACACACGATTCTTGTTACCTGAATACGAGACTGGTCGCGCATGAGTGTAACAAAACGTTCAGTCACATGGATAAAGCTCGGCTTTACATTATGATTTATCTGCCCTCTGAATCGTTTTAACCCCATTTAAAATCCACATAGACAATGATTTGATGATTCTGACCGCAGATTTACCTCAGCAAAGTGGGGCAACTAAATATTGGACGAATAAGTTCCGTTATTCAATACATAAACACAGATACAAAGTGTATAACAAAATGAAATGCTTCATCTATAAACATAATTTGACTTTCTTTCTAGAAACTTTAGCTACATGATTTATTCTGAATTGCAACTTATACATGTACAACCAGTCCAGGATATACGGTAATAAACGATAATAGAGTGATCAGACAAGACTGCTGTGGTGGATCTGTAAAATTAGAAGTGTATATACGTACAATGTCTATCTACGTTTATTAACGCATTGCAACACGTTACATTTTGTATGTGCTATAAGGACGCTATAACAAACGTCCTAGGATCGGTAAAGGGTTATACCAAAGTTCCTTCGTGCAAACATATGTGATAATCATGAAGCGAATAAATGCCGATCCAGTCTATCACAATATTTGAACGTCAGGCTAACAAGTGCTGTTCAGAGAGACACCATACGGGGCACTTAAGGCAACTCGGACAATCCAACACTTGTATAGCGCAGGTCTATTCATCCCTCAGGGCTGCATGGTCATTGGCTTTTGGTCTCGTCATAATAATAAAATAGGTGCAATCAAACACTTTTAGTTAACAATGAAGATTTATTTTTGGAGAGAGGGGTGTGTGTGTTGTGTTTGTGCATATTTAATATCGAACGCAAATTAAGGTGTATCATTTGTTACTATAGAATTTGTTGAATTACGATCTATTTTGCGTTTTGTTTTTTCCCGATCAATGTTATTCTAATCGAACGTCAATAAACCTATCTGGACTTGCAATAAAGGACACAATAGGCTCTTCTACATTAGCTGCTTACCTCTATCTCTACTTACACTAAGACCAACATGGACAGCTTACAACTAAGATATGCGATTAACGTGACGATTTTAATTTTCCGATCGTGAGCTTTCTCTTTCTTGATAGTAGCATTCCCAAGTGCTTCTCAAACCTATGGTGTTTACACGTCGCAGAAGATTCGTTATTCTAGGGCTTGCTTTGAATATCGTGATTTTCGTGATAGATGTCGACTGTTGACAAACAAACTTACGGCAGAGTGATTCGAATGATGCAGGTTGATCAGAACTATGTGCAAGATTTATGGTAGCCATCTTTATCTCATTGAGAAATATTCTGTCTTTGTGTGACATGAAGATGGACGTGTTTGAGTATGCTCATTAGTGTGCTTACTTGTTGCGAATGAAAATGATGACTCGATTCTCACTTTGAGGACTTTTCGTTCACTTGGATGTGACCAAAATTTACATTGCGGGTGTCATCAATGAAGCAGAGAAAGCTTTCTCTTCAGGAATACCTGTTCTTATTATCTTGTACATTTACAAGGGACCCCATGTAAATCTTTCCTTTTTCATATGTTCCCCCTTGTCTAATCGATTTTGAGTTCGGATTATGGGTTTGTTTTTACCAACAATTATTTATCTAAAACGAAATGACAGTAATAAATGATAAAGATAACAGCAACGTTAGAATGAAACATTTTAATGACGATCAGAGTGTCACAAAAATACAACAGGGGAGCATGCATTATATACACATAACGATAAATCAACGATTTCATATAAACAACATGTAATGTTAAAGAATCATGAATTTAAATTTCAATGCAAACGCATGTTTGAACACTATAGGTTACGATGAAATTATACCACAGTATCACCGTATCACTGTATCAGTCCGCACTTTTCAGCATCAACTAAAGATTCAATCCAAAAATAGTTTCAGCAATTTATTTTACATTGGGTGTTTTAAACAATAAACTTGTAACTGTACACACATCTATGTCAATCTACCGATATATAGTGTGATTATGAATTAGGATCTCTGACGTATGTACATACTATTGTATACGTAGTGACTGACATGTAGTCTGATTCTGAATGAGTATATCTTATTATGTAAAAGCTTATAACGTGCGTGCCCCACACTGCCCACATTGTTTTTTGTTTCCCGTGAGGTTTTAGTCCGGGCTTATTTTGGAGCAAGGTTCCATAGCGATTTAAGTAATCGATTAAATGAGTTCCAACAGTTGAAATGTTTGCAATCACTGATCTTCAAGTTCAATCAGTTCAGCATCAGCATCTTTGTTCTGGTCCTCGTCTGGGTTTTGTTCCTCTTCATCTTCATTGGGCGGTTTTGCAGAGACATGACCGACTTGTAAAACAACGTTAAATAGTGTATGCTTTGATGGAAATGACCATGCCATTTGGGCTTCAACCTTTAAAAAAACAAAGTATTGTTTTAGCGTGTCCTTTCCGTATATTTATAAATTTGTATATATATAACAAGCATATATGAAAACATTCAATTATATTTTTGATTCAATTTGTAATATTATGTACACATATATTTACACGATATAAATTGGCTGTACTTGGTATACAATAGCATTACTTGTATCCTTTAAACGCACACCATACAACAAGGATTTTTATGTAATGTGTTGGTCTCCACAAACGAATTACATTCGGACTTACCTTCACTATGTATTTTATCTGTATGTATTTACAGTTGAGAAGCACTGGTGGCATGTGACTGGGTATTTTTAGTTGCGTATCCTCCCAATAATCTTTCTCGCCAGCTTTGGTCCGGCCATGTTTGACGCTAGCCAGGACGGTCTTTTTGCTTTTCTGATTCCAATTGTCTTTTATGTAAGTCACCTTCTGCGAATGGATTGAAAACAAAATGACAAATGATTTTTCTAAATTATTTTCGTTTTTAGATGCTCTGTCAAGGTACTAGAAAAAAATTGTCTCCCTTCGTCATGTGTGTTTGTGTGATAAAGATACTGTACATCAAGTTTACAGTTCGCTATTTACTGATGGTCTCATGTCACTGGAATGCCAGCATCAATTCCACACTATCACAAGGAGACATGGACACCAACATACCCTTTCTCTGTCACAGAGACGTATACACGCGTCCACAATACTATTGATGCACGTCTTTAAATGACCTTAGCTGTTTAAATATAGGACGCCTAAAAAATATATTATCAAACCATACTTGTTCGAGGCTACAGGGACCTGATAATTTGTAACAGCTAGTTGTGCTCGAGGCGTCAGTATTCATGTTTAAAACTGCCGTTATGGAATTTATCTATTGCACAGGGACCAGTGGCACGATAGCTGACGAACACTTTAAGAAATGGAAATTTTTAAATAAAAATTATCAATCTTTCCAATGGTACCAAGCGTTTTTTCGTACATGTACCTTAACTGGAAATGTGATATTGATGCAAGACATGTAGGTGTGGTCGATTTTTCGACCACGAAAGCTTATCAAACTTCAGCTTTCATAATCATTTAGGGGGCATTTGTATCGAAATCCCCCCCCCCCAAAAAAGTGTAAGATTACTCTAAACACCCTAGTTAAGGTCATTAACACCCTAGTTTAGGTCCTAAACACCCTAGTATAGGTCCACAACTAGCTGTAACAAATTCTCAGGTCCCTGTGATTTATTGCTGTGCCTCTTAATAATCTTAATAATGTAGTGATTTGTAGTGTCTGCCTATACATATGCTTCTTTTGTTTAAAGTATATGTGACCCATGTGTTTACGATATCTATGCTCTGTATATAACTGTAGCTTTTCACAATACCATTCCTCAGTACTTACCAGAGACAGTGAACACTTGCTGAACTTCATGTCTTTCTTTGAGTGGTTTGTGATCATACCGGTCACTGTAACAAACTCCCCGGGTATGTAAGCTCTCCTGTCGACCTGCAGCCTCCCCATCAGTTTCCCGCGGTAGCAACAACACGCAACCACATCCTGATGTTGTATAAGCCGCAAGGGAACCTTGAATAAAGACACTCAACTAAGTTTTCTGCAGTTAAAGACAAAGCAATCTGCTCCATCCCATAACCTAATCACGAACTATTTATACCTAAAAATGTCCTCCCTAACACATCATTGTATTTCATCGTGTTGTTATTTGACCCATGTGTCCCCCATTATTAAGTAAGTGGGTGATTTATTTTGCTTCCTATATTTATCTGACATTCTAGTTTATAAAATTGTACAAGTTTCACCTAAGCACTATTATGAAAAAATGATGTACACCCATTCCTGATAATTGGACCTTTTCAGTGATTAACCTATATACATGTAACTAAAAGCAACTTTTTTTTTGTTTCAGTTATCTGCATAACGATTTCCGATTTTTTTTTATTTTGCGCTGAAATGTTTCCCGTTAGGAATAACGTCAACGTTCTGCCTTTGTTATCTAGTTTTTACTACATTGTACATGTACGTGCATTTATTTCATATCAAGGTCATTATTCGACTGACTAATCAGTTCTTAATTGATATTTGTATAAGAATCTTTGAGTACTTCCAAGAATTGTGACTATGTTATGATTTTGAAAGGAAAAATATCGTTTATTACCGCATGCTAACGTACCATATTCTGTGTATCCGTACTGAGGTCTAAAGGAACGACGATCTTGATCCTCTGTAGGTGAAGAATGACAGGCTTGTCTTCCACAATGCCCCTCACCGATAAGTAATACCGGATAAAACCTCGATTGCTCTCAAACGACGACATGATGCCTTCGGGGAGATTAAATTTGACAGGCAGGCTGTAGAAACCGATCCCGAAAGTTACTGACCCGTCTTGTGAAGGCTTTTCTGAAATGTTAAATAATAATAATAAAGTGAGGTTCTAATACACCGCTTCATCACAACCTTAAAGCTCGTCTTAAAGCTGTTCACACGTCATTATCCGTAGTTATAAGGCATTTACAACCAAACAATATCGTTCTCAACTCCCCCGGGAGCATACAACCGGTGCTGCCATTTCGGCGCTCACTGCAAGCGTTCGACAAATTCTAACACTCCCCAACCACGTACTCATTTACAGATGAGTAGACTGGAACAAGCAGAGTAAAGTATCTTGCTCAAGGATACAACACAAGTGCCCTGACCGGGGCTCGAACTCGCAACCCTTCGATCACGAGCCCGCGTCCTAGCATTATATCACATTACCCCCGCAAAATGATAGCTTCATGTTATTTTTCAAGTTAATATTACTGTTAAAAATAACTAGAAAATAATCACAATATTGTTCGTTTATGTTTCTTAACTAAGGTGTTATTTGCTAAGGATATCACTGTTTATTTAAAGCTTCGGTTTTGAGTTTTTCTGTGCATTGTTTGCAAATAGTGTTATGCTTAATCTCGCTGACTGATTCTTTTTCATCAAAATAGCTCAAGGGAAAAATTATTTTCAAAATGGGAGTCAATCCAAATGAGAAAAAAAAGTAAAAATCATGAATTAAAGAATCAAGTTTAAAAAATCTATGAAGAAAGTTCATTATTTTACACTCCTAGTCATACGAACTATGTTCGTATGACTAGGAGATTATTTTGTTGTTTAACTTGTTGTTTATTTTCGTTTTCATTTCAATGTGTGTAAGGATGTAGGTAGTTTCCGAGATACAAGAACTCTCTTAAAACGGAATTGGTGGTTTGATAAAGTGACCCAATTATCACTTACGACACTTTTCAGCTCTATTATTTTATTTCATACGGATGCATTTGATCACATTGTATTCAGACACTTATGAGAGGTACACACTCTAGACTTAAGCCTAGTATTGATGTGTTGCGCCTGATGTTAGCCGAGAGCCGTAGGAGTAGCAACTACGTTAAAAAAATATCAATAAAATGCAAGTTTTTTTCATTCAGGTCAGTTTAAACTGCGAACAGACAAATGGATAACAAGATACGTACATGTACATTGCGATGGTTTGACGGCCATCTGACTATGATCGGAAGCCCTAGCATAAGATTGTTAAGTTTGCATTTCAGGCAAGGCGATAGAAAATCAGACCTCCCAGTGCTGTACAATGGCGATACACGAGAAGTGTACGGGGTGATGAATGTCACATGACTAAATTCGCTCAATTTCGAATTCTGGAAATCCACGGCCATATCTTCCAGGAAATTTAACTACAATGTTTATGCTTTGTATATGAAACCTATAAAATTCATGAACAATACAAATTTAGATATACACAAAATACATTCAATAATTGACAATGTTTCCCACATTGCAAATGCCGAACGCAGAATGTTTTGTCCAGTTCTTCACATGTACATGAATGTATGGTATCTGGTTTATCTTACTTGTTTTGATGTCCTCCTTCACTTGAACGACTTCCTTATGAACTCCACATTGTAGTTTCTTCTTCGGTCCCACCATATCCGTCCAATGGGTCTTCAGGTAACCTTTTAGGTGTATTTTGAAATCTGCGATAAACAAATCGCAAACGTCATAAGCTTTCAAAAATTATCAGCACCCTTTTTTTGAAAACATTATGATAATTGAATTAGCCGACCTATTAAGGCATGACATCATATAATGGGATACAGCTGCTTCGTAAACAAAACAAAATAGGCTATAATAAGGCATTTACACGTTTCTTATAACAGTGTATATAAATGTTACTGTGATACTACATTTCTTTCTACTGTGTCTTACAATACATTCTGTTTGTTTAGTGGCAAATTTTAAAATTTATCACTTGGCGTAAAAATGTTCTGGGTGGCACATGGTGACAACAGACAACTGTTCATATTATCCATGTACATTTTAATGGTTTCTGTATGAACGTTATAGAAAGTTGAAGTGTGTGCAGTTTATCATGTGTACATTTGTATTATATTACAGACTTACAATAAATATATGAAGTAATAGTTATGAACTAACATTTCACTGATAAAGGCTTAGTGAGTAACAGTTTTAATTATTACTGACGTTTCACTGATAAAAGCTTAGTGAGTAACAGTTTTAATTATTACTGACGTTTCACTGATAAAGGCTTAGTGAGTAACAGTTTTAATTATTACTGACGTTTCACTGATAAAGGCTTAGTGAATAACAGTTTTAATTATTACTGACATTTCACTGATAAAGGCTTAGTGAGTAACATATTTAATTATTACTGACGTTTCACTGATAAAGGCTTAGTGAATAACAGTTTTAATTATTACTGACATTTCACTGATAAAAGCTTAATGAGTAACAGTTTTAATTATTACTGACGTTTCACTAATAACAGCTTAATGAGTAACAGTTTTAATTATAACTGACGTTTCACTAATAAAGGCTTAGTGAGTAACATATTTAATCATTACTGACGTTTCACAGATAAAAGCTTAATGAGTAACAGTTTTAATTATTACTGACGTTTCACTGATAAAGGCTTAGTGAGTAACAGTTTTAATTATAACTGACGTTTCACTGATAAAAGCTTAGTGAGTAACAGTTTTATTTATTACTGACGTTTCACTGATAAAAGCTTAGTGAGTAACAGTTTTAATTATTACTGACGTTTCACTAATAAAGGCTTAGTGAATAACAGTTTTAATTATAACTGACGTTTCACTGATAAAAGCTTAGTGAGTAACAGTTTTATTTATTACTGACGTTTCACTGATAAAAGCTTAGTGAGTAACAGTTTTAATTATTACTGACGTTTCACTAATAAAGGCTTAGTGAATAACAGTTTTAATTATTACTGACGTTTCACTGATAAAGGCTTAGTGAGTAACATATTTAATCATTACTGACCTTTCACAGATAATTCCTTAGTGTGCTACAGTTTTACTTGTTACTTACCTTTTACTATTAAAGGCTTAGTGAGAGTTAGTTTGATCAAACATTTGATCAAGTCTCCAGCTTGGAATGTGGCATCCTCTCTCAACGTCAACAGTTCTAAAGACAAACTGCCTTCTCTTATCAACGACGTAAATACATTGGGTGGTTCTTCCTCTTCTTCTGGCTTTTCCTCCTTTTTTACCTCCTTCACTTCTGCTGGTCCTTTCGTCTCCTTCATTTCGAAATATTTACGCCGTGCAGTTTTTCATACAACCATTAAATACTGGACATTGATAGTGTGGTGAAGTTAGTATACTATTGATATAAAGGGCCAGTACACACAACTACAAAACGTTAACAATATACCTGGTGTATTGTTATGCAGTGTTCCCTGACTCTAAAGGCTGAACGTACGCTCTGTCGATAACGAACCTGGTGCATGTCCAGATAATCGGTACTGTATTGAGAAACATACCACTCTATTCAGATATTTATAACTGCATGTTTAATTGCTTTATGAACCATCTGCACCTATTAAATAAGGTTTTAGTATGAACCGATATGTACTACTACACACACTAATTTGAACAGATAGTTTAAAATGGTCTATGATGTGTATATACGTCATTTGTGGCCTGGTTTTTCAATGATAACTTAAACAAGAGATCGATCTATTCTTTTATCTTATTTGCTCTTATTTATGTGTTATTCGAAAATCCCTCATAAGAAAAGGTCATAACATTCTTTAACTGTAAGATAAAAAATGGCAAGCAGACAGCCGTTTTATTTTTCTTACCGGTCGCAAAATAAACAGGGCACAACTAGGGAAAACCTATAAATGAAACTTGGAAAATATCAATGTTGTATTCTTTTAAAGAAATAGCATTAACAAACTTGAAAAGTTAAAACGCAAGGCTCAGCCACATTATTGTTCTTGTAAATCCTACGATCAAAAGGGCACATTTAGGGACGAAGGGGGACCTAGGCAGATGTCGTCAAAGAAGCAGAAGACCCTGGAACACCTGGTCTTATCCATTTGTTTCTTTTCAATGGTATCCGTGTAAATTTGCCCATTGATCGTATTTTGCCCCTATATTGATAGATATATGTTAAGATTTTCTGATTTTCTCTTTGTCCAATATGAACAAAGTGAAGACTTACACTTAAAAAGGTACAAAAGAATATAACAGGTGTTCCGGACTAGAAAGGATATTCTGCTTCATCCCTGCAATGGAAAGCTATGTCACATCCAAGTTAATGTCACATTCTCAAAATCACTCTTATGTTTATCCTATATATACATTTATAACTTAGTATTAAGCTGCTTATGTTGGTCATACTTTAGGTAAAGATCCAGGTAAGAGGCAGATGTAGAAGAGTCTGTTATGTGCGTGATTTCAAGTTCGAAAGGGTATATCCGATGGCCTAGGTCAACGAACGTCTTGTTATTCATAGACAAATCAACGTTGATTTACATGAAAGTGAAATCAAAAGATTTAGAAAAACGTTTGAAACCTACAAACGCGATTGAGAAAGATCAATCTTGCACTTCTAAACAAATAGAAGAAGCCAATTTCTTTGCCAAAATCAAAAATGGTCGGCCCTTTCCTGTCATTCAGTCTTAAATGCAAAAGCACACAGCTAAGGACTAGCTTAAACCTGCATAAGAACCCGGAGAAATATTCATCATAATTATCGATAACAATTTTGCATTGTCAAATCCAAGAAGGCCGCCTGTCAGCATAATCCAAAAATAAAAGGGCACGAAAAGAGACTTGTGAGAACCTGCATTTGAGAAAAATTCATCCACAACTTTTCAGAAACTGCGGTAATAAGTATTTACATTTCTAAAAGAACAGTCGGATCTTGGACCACGAACGCAGGGCGGCATTGAATTCATGGTATAGCTAAAATGCCAATAGAATGATATGTCGGTGTGTTCGTTTTGATGTTATGTTATGTCAAAGATATCAATTTTGCATAATATAAGATTTAATGTGAATTTTGCAGTTTCGACCAATTGCAGGACAACTTTATAGATCTGCAATGTTTCCAAGCATGTAATCCAAAATGTATGAAATTTGTATCATTTTCAGTATTCTTTTATTAATTATTGAAGAACAACTTTAGCTTGTATTTTTAACACTTGAAAGCAATTTTAGATACCCCTATCTATTAATTAATTAGCAAATCCTCTTTTTTCACCAATATTTGGCAGATTTAGCGTTTAACATAAATACAGTAGTTCTACAAATAAACTGTTTTGATATCTAGTGGATTAAAAGAATATGATATTCTCTTTCTAAAACAGTCATGAAAATTATCACATGATCATTGGGAATTTGTTTGTTTTCATTTCTCTGCTAAGCTATTCATATATATGAAAGTGAAGAGGATGAAATAACGACTTATCGATTAAATGCGCGTGTCTCATGTAAGCTGAACAGATAAAATATGTGTCCGAACTGTACTAAAATAATTAATCAAGACATCACGAGTTGTTTCCCTTGAATGTTTATTTACATCCGTCTTCTTTTGTGAAAAGCGGCACATCAATAGTGACATCGTACAACCGTTTGTTTTCGCTCGCAACACATCTCGGTCGCTTTTTCTGCAGTACAAGATAAAATAATTAGGTGAAAAATAAATAAAAGGATTAGTTGAAAAATAATAAAAGAATCAGATGAAAAATAAAACAAACGTAAAACATACACTGATGTTACACAACTTTGTTAAAAATAGTTACACAACATCGATTTGGCTATCCGGGTATGTGTGTATTACATGTCGTCATGCATGAGTGCATATTGAGCGTATATTGTTCGTGTGCATAATTCCGAGGTTAACATACTGTCTTAGGATAGTGGAAATACTGATAAAACAAGGTGACTCGCTGATATGTAGGCACTGTATAATACGTTCCCACTACATACCTCGGTTCATTGTTGGCGTCTAGTTCGTTCTCAAATGCACAAGGGCGGCTAAAGAGTATAGGCTGTTTTTACATTTAGGTAAGTACATGTTTATGACTTGATTATGTTTATCGTCTAATTGGCGTGTAAAGGATTTACAGCTCAAATAAATCAAAATGTGCCTGTATTAATTTTTTTCTCGTATGCATGTTGGAAAATGGAATTCATGGTATAGCTAAACATTTAAATAGAATGAGATGTCGGTGTGTTCGTTTTGATGTTATGCTAGGTCAAAGATATCAATTAGGCATAATATAGGATTAATATGAATTTTACAGTTTCGACCAATTGCAGGACAGCTTCATATATTTGCAATATTTGCAGTCATGTAATCCCAAAAAACATTTGAAGTATTGAATAAAAACTTTAACTTGTTCTTTCAACTTGAGAAAGCAATTGAAGATACCCCTATGTATTATTTGGTACAAACAAGAAGCAAATCCTCTTTTTTCACCCCTTTTTTGGCAGATTTAGCGCTTAACATAAATAGTTCTACAATTAAACCGTTTAAATATCTAGTGGATTAAACGAATATGTGATTTTCTTTCTAAAACAGTCATGAAAATTGGGGAATAAGTGTTTTTTGTGTGATTACTATTGTTGTTATTTTTTAAAACAATTTTGGGACCAAAATTCAAAAGTTCTCCAGTTTCATTAGATATCTGAAAAAATATATATATTTATTCACATTTGCTACATAATATTTTCATTGTGAATATTTCCAAAATGAACTTGCGATAATTAATTAATGGCGAGGTACTAATGTTTTAAATGATCAATCTAGCATCAGAAAAGTGTCAGGAAACACAGAAATACACATTTTCAGATTAAACAAATTAACAGCATCTACCTCTATCACATAATCAGTAGAAATTTGTTTGTTTTTATTCCTTTGCTAACCGATTCATTTAAATAAATGTGGGGAGGATGAAATGACAACTGATGGACCAAATGCGCGTGTCTCACGTAAGCTGAACAGATAAAATGTACTAAAATCATGAATCAAGACAGCATGAGTTGTTTCCCTTGAATTCTTATTTACAGTACAACCGTCTTCTTTTGTTTTCAAAAAAAAAGCGGCTTATCTATAGTGACTTCGTACAACCGTATTTTGATCTCTTTATTTTTCTGCAGCACGAGATGACAGAATAAGATGAAAAATATTAAAATAATTAGTTGTAGAATAAAACAAACGTAATACAAACACTGATGTTACAAAACGTTGCTATAAATAGTTACAAAACATCGATTTGGTTATCCGGGTATGTGTGTATTACATGTCGTTATGCATGAGTGTATTTTGAGGGTACAATTTGTATATTGTACGTGTGCATAATTCAGAGGTTAACATACTTTCTTAGGATAGTGAGAATATATATACATTACGATGTCTCGCTGATTTGTACGCTCTACAAAATACTTTCCGTGTACTCCTGTTTAGGCTTCTGTACATATTACTTTGTAGGCGTCCACTTCGTTCCTCAAGAAGGATCTCAAGTACACACAGGGTGGCTCAAAGATATAGGCTGCGGTATTTACATTCAGGTAAGTAAGTCTTTACGTCTTTACGGGGTATATTGCAGAGGTGATGTTATTTAGTAGATATTATAGATACATTGCAATCTAAACATCTATCAGCTATGGACAGGTAGTTAATATTGTTGGTAGCTGTACACATAGACTGTTGTATTAGGTTTGCGCATATATAAGCTATAGACAGGTGGTAGATTTATGTTTACTAGCTGTACGCACACATTACATGTACATATGTACGTTATAGGCAGGTGGTAGTAGATATTTGTGTGCGTGCTAGCCGTGCACACACATTACATGTAGCAATAGACAGGTTGTAATGCAAAATACAGCTAGTAGTTACAAATTGTTGTGTACATCTAGTAGGTATTGAACGGCGTGGCTATATGTGTTTAAACTATGTATGTACATACTAAGGCTACAGACAATTGACAGATATAGATGAGCTAGCTGTGTACATTTCTTAGTCTTAGATATTAAGTGTTATACAAGTGTTATGCCGGTGTTCTATACATATATATATATATGATTAAATCAGGAAGAGACTGCTATTTGATATATTTGTGCTAGCGATGACACTCAACTTTCATTGTAAGATTAGATGTTTATTTACGATTCATTTATTTTTTAGCTATAGGCATGTATTTTATGTCAGTATAATTATGTGAGTGTTTTTGCTATGAAATTAAAAATAATTTAGACATTTATTTCTGTTTCATTCTCAGGTTTAGAAAAACTTGTTTCAAGGCAGAATGACTCAACTATCATCCGAGGAGGAGGTATTGTCAAATTTATTTTTAAATTATTTTTCGAACGGTTTGACTCTTGGGGTCGTGTGCCAACTTGGGTAAGGTGACTTCATAACAGAATCAGTGGTAAAAAGGACAGATCTTGGTGATTTTCTTACGTTTTGGAATCTGATAATGGTTTGAATTGAGCTACATAACGGGAAAAGCTTTCAATCATTTATAACGGATACACTATTCTAAATCACAAAAAGTAGACATACATGTACTAATCAGCATATTCAAAAGACCTTCATATCCTAGGAGGATACAAAATATTCCTCAATGATATTCAAATGTACTGTAAGTTTGTTCGTCAGCAGATAACATGTATCAAAACAGAGAGAAAGCCCTAGAAAAACGAATGCACGAACCATAGGTTGGAGAAGCAGGGGTGTAACTATACTATCAAGAAAGGGAAACGATCGGGAAATGGAATTCATAAAGTTTATCGTTAAGCTTAGTTGTTAGCTGTCCGTGATCATGGCTAAAGTTATGGTCGAGGTAAGCAGCTGATGAAGACGAATCTTTTGTGTCTTTGATTTTAAATAGAAGACTAAATAGATCGAATAGGCCAGCAAACGTTTTGTTCTCTACGGGCAACACATTGTTGATTTAACTGAAAGTAATATCGAAAGGTTTTGTAAGGCTTTTGTTACACGTACCTGTTCTTATATGCTCGTCGAAAATTTTTGCCTCGTATGAAAACAAAAATCCACTAAAAGAGGGGCAAAGTTTGTTCCCATATCCCATATCAACAGTTTCCTGTGAAATATTTCCTCCAAACTCAATAAATTTACAATGTAAGGTCAACCAAGAATTCGTTCATTCGCATTACATCTTCCTCATTATATTTCATCTTAGATTTGGTTGTGTTGTCCACAAAGTATCTTCTTAAAAAGCTTACAGCCATATAACTGCATTGTCAACCAGCTTTCTCGGAGTAGAAGGTTACCAAAGTGAGATATCGAAGACGTTATTACAGTTTGGTTTGTGGTATGGTACAGGGTGGAAAAAATCAATTACATTGATAGACGAAGGAGGGCTCAAGATTGATAAGAAGATCTTTCGAAATTTCACATCCCATTTATGCCACGCTTAGAGTATGCAGTGTCACAATAAGACTGAAGCCCTGTTGTACTAAGAATAAATTAAGATTTTTTTAAGAATGGTTATACTGTATTCAGGAATTAGAAGCCAGTAATACATCGTTTCTTTTAAGGATCCTTGTGCAGTTTGAGTATTTAATATAGACGAGATAGGTCAGCGTCTTTCTCCTTAACCGGTATCTCGAAAGATTGTTCCTTAATGAGAGAATATCATCATACTTACCTTGTGCGACTTTGGCTATGACATCAGGTCCCTCAAAGTACACGATAGGGCCATATGTAATGAATATTTAGTAATTTAAATAATGCAAACCTCCTTTGTTGGCTAGTAAATAAAAGTAGACCTTCAGCCAATTCATTTCTGAAGTCGTTACTAAAATCGATGATAAACGTTTGTATTGGTTTTTAGCTTACACAAAGCATGCAGTATGCTCTTAAAGAGGTTGCTGATTTGACGAGTGAAATAGGAGAATTGAGTATGCACATCGCGACTAAACTGCAAAGGTAGGTTATCATTCTATCAATATTAATGCCTTGCAAGTATGAGGTTTGTCGAGTCCCTCTAAAACCAATAAAATATAATATATATCGGTAGTTCCTCTTAGGATGCAAACGAGTCGTATCTTTCTGTAAAGTCATATGTTAATTCATATTTTTATTACATGCTTATGCACGAAAATATGTTATTATTATTAGAAGCCATCATTTTAACACCAGTGTGTATATTATGATCCCAACATTTCTTTGTTGGTTCAATAAATATATAAGGTCAGTGAGAGAACAAATCTAAAATCATAATGGTAAAGGAAATTGCATCAGGTTATTTAATTAAATTATATAGATCATTTGGATTAAAAATTGTATTGAGGTTAGTCATTGTAGCTGTTTTATGTAGTTAATAACCCATGATTTTCCCCGGTTCTTCCTCAATTATTGACAATTAAGATATAAGATATACTTGTACTTGCACCTAGATATCTCTTGGACAGGGGAATGATAAGTGTACTACACGCCTCGAAATCAGTGTAAACAATTAAAAGATGGGATCCCTATTGATACTGGAAGGGTGAAGTTGCATGTTTCATGTCATCTGTATTTATTCGATTCCGTAGACCTTTCAAATGCATCACGTTAACTATTTTGATACGGAATCGTATTGTTTAAAGTGATGGAGTGTTATACTTGTTTTTATCAAACTGTATATAAAAGCGTATTTAATAGATCATGTACACCATCCGATATTAGGGCACACCCCTTTATTATTATATACTAAATCAGTTTTGTGTGTTGATTCTTTCCATTAGTCCGTTGCTTGACACCGGTGACCAAGTCTTATCCCTTATGAACGGTATGTATATGCTTTTGTCACACCCTGTGTAATCTACCGTAGCAACAAAGGTTTGGTTTGTTTTATGTTGTTTGAATATTTAGAGGTTGCGTATATTTGTAAAAGAATCCATGCAATAGTCCCGATTTAAAGTGATGCCGCACTGAAATGTAATGCCAAGTATTTTATAATGTGTTTTTATGGCTGATGCCATTGGATGACTGGCTTACACGTGACTTTTGATCAATACTGATATTGACTGGAGAACCAGTTAATAACAAAAAACCGGTTAATAACAGAGCCGCTAAAATAGATTTTGGAAATACCCCTACAAACGGGATCCTTTACATGCAGATATATGTGTTGAAATTCACCTTTGTCATCTTTAATCTTTACTCGTCATATAATAAAACAGTTATGGACTTTTTACTTGGTTAATATTCTGTGATATTGCCCAGAAGGAAATTTATTAACATCGGCTTTGCCTCAGTCAATATTTTTCCATATACGCTTTGCCTTCTGGTCAACATCACAACATATTAACCAAGTCAAAAGTCCATAATTGTATAACAGCACATGGCACATGGTAAATATTAGAAGATAATTGCACTGGTATTTTAGTTTAACAATTCAGCGTCACACTAAGATGCTTGATATCGCTTTCAGATGTATTAAGGATCTGCTCTTGTGAGGTTTCAATCACGTTCAAATCTCGTTTTGGTCAGACGTGAGATATGTTTGTTATATCTACAAATGTGTTATCAATTTTGATTGAAAATATGCATCTGAAAAATGTAGCCAAAAATTAGATGTTTGTGTTTGTTGAATTTTTTTTAGAAGAATTTTAAAAACTGCTAAAAATGGCGGCCATTTTGAATATAAGTATTTCTGTTTATTTTTTGTACTTCACGAATGGCCAAAATTTTATGATTTTTGAGATTTATTTATCACTTAAAATCGTCAGTGTGTCGCCATTTTTCATCAAAGGAAGTGCATCTTTGCTGTACAGAATCTTTATATTTCATTTTAAAGCAAATAGTATGCAACATCGATATTTTCTTTATATTTTTGATATTTTTCAGATTTTTAGTGTAACTGATGCTATTTTGATTTTTGACTCAAGAATAGTGAAAAATAACACATTTGATAATGGGACAAAAAACAAGCACGCTACCCCCCAGTTTTTATGACTGCTTTAGAATGAAAAACCTATTTCCTTTTGATCTGCAAAATATCTAAACAGTTTGTCGTTAGAATTTTTTTTATAAAGCAAATGTGAAAATAAGGGGTAGGAGTAACTTCAATTTATTTTTTGAGCTGAAAGAATAATTTAAAGACCTTTTACTTCCATAATTTGTAAGAAAACACAATTTGTGTCAATTCTGCAAATATTCATACATATCTGATCACAAATCTGACAGATATTGAATGAAATTGTCCTGCAATTGGCCAAAACAGCATTGTTCACATAAATCACGTGTTTTGATCATTTTGGTATCTTTGACCGAACGTAGAACAAAAACGAGTTCACTTCCATATATTTCTTTTTGCATTTTCTGCTATGCAATGAACTTTTTCAAAAAGGTACATCAGAAAAAAAGTTAGTCGTCAGAAAATTTTGACTTTCCACAAGAGAAGATCCTTAAATCGAATTGTTCAAATTAAATTGACAAGTAACAAAATGTATATTCTATATTGGCAAGGACATTATTTTAAGATTTTGTAACAGTGCGAATGCTAGTTCTATTTCAACAATGTACATGATAATGTAATTGTAATCAGGAAAGTTTTCGTGATTCTGAAAAAAATCCAGATGATAACCATGCAAAAATAAGACTAAAACGAAGCAAACCTGTACGGTAACTAACAAGAAACGTTTGACAGAAAAATACAAAGAATTGAAAACAGTTCAGGTGGGGCCCAAACCAAAAACAAACCGAAGTCAGAAGACAGTTCAAAATGAACTTGTGTTTACAAATACCGAGTTTCAACTGCTGCTGTACCGGTAACCGCGTAGGAATTCATCTTGAATATTGCTGATATCAGTTAATCTTAACTAAATCTATAAATATATAGAGGATATTCAATGGTTTGCCGTTTAATATCGAATATATTTTACGAGTATGGCAGATTTTTTTATATTTTCACGAGTGCGTAGCACGAGTGAAAATATAAAAAAAAAATCTGCCATACAAGTGAAATATATTTGATATTAAACGGCAAACCATTGAATTTTCTTTTTATTACATTTCGAAAGAGGACTAAGATACTTTCATTATTTTTTTTCTTGGTCTACTTGCCTACTGCAAAGGAGCTAAGTCTACTGTAATCCGTCGAAATCACAACCGATCGGGTCCAGTACACAGCTGAATGAGATAAGCTGATCGGAAAAGTTGAACCATTCTCATCTTTCAATTCATTTCATATTTAATCCTGCAGCAGTTCCTATCAATATGTACTATTGATGCCATCTCGTCAAGACCATCTTTCCCCAAGAGACAAGTTCAAGGGGAACAACTCATACAAAAGTTTCGGTGTTACGTGAAAAAAATGACCCAGTTGAAAACTACCCACCGTTGAAAGCTACGGCGGGTCACTTTTTCACGGGACGAATTACGGAAAAATACAATGGGGTCATTTGTCTACAGATGGCCGTGTACGATTTCTACTGTTAATAACGACCCCGGGTAACTTTTGCAACGTAGCATAATGACCCGGGTGGTATTTTATTGGCGGGTCACTTTTTCACGCTTCACTGAAAAAGCCTTATATTTTCACTGCAAAATCTGATATTTTCACGGCAAAATCTTATATTTTCACGGCAAAATCTTATATTTTCACTGCTCATCACTGCAGTGAAAATATAAGTTTTATCAGTTTGATAATTTTCTATATTTCACTGGCAAAAATGTAATAAAATTAATTATTAGGCTTGATTTTCGCTTCAGGTTTTGCCGGAAGTTACGTATCTTGGGCCTTTAACATATAATGCATTGATCTTTATTTACAGAAACTCTGTCGAATTTGAAATGGATAACTGATAAGGTATTAGAGGTAAGAGATATATTGATGACGCAGATACAGTGCTATTTAAGTATATGGGATGACCAGGAACTAGAAGAAACGTCTACAACTGTTTCAACCACAGAAGAATCGCATTCTAGCCAGCAAGAGCCATTGAGCATAACAGCGTATTCTAGCCAGCAAGAGCTTTTAAGTGTAGCAGCGCAATCTAGCCAGCAAGAGCCATTGAGCGTAACAGCGCCCTTTTCAGTGAAGTTACCATCAACACCAAATACAGATAAGCAAGTACAATTGCATCTGATGGACTTGAGTTTATCAAAGCACGGGCCGTCAAAGCGATCTTTTCAGAACACATCGCTACCACCCCGTCCATTCATGACCGACGGCAAAGTCACCGTAGGAAACGGCAGCAAAGCGAATGATGTAGATAACATATCAATGGATGTCGGCGAAGTTGTGGTGAGAACAGACATTAAAACTGAGAAACTCTTATCTTTTCATGATGATAATTTGAATTCGTCATCAATTAGCTCACTTCAGTCATCTACAATGGGGAAGCAATATGTTGATTCAAATGATTTAGACATGCACAGACAAGTAGAGGTTCAAACAGAAGATTCTTCTGATTTACAAGCTTTAGAGGCTGAGACAGACCACATGTTTGAATGGATGGCTGAACTACATGATACTGGCGGTGCAAATGAGACTGTTAAGTATAAATGGTATGTTATCATATGTACAGTTAGGAAACAATTTGACAACATCCTTGATAGCTTGTGTTGTTTGGTAAGAAATAAAACAGAAGGTATCCTTCTTGACTAGCAACCATTGTCCAAACATCTGGTTTAACTATATTTATTAGTAAAACAATAGAAACTTCGCCTATTGTTTTCCTAATTGACCCCGCCGCTTTTGTTGAACCAGGTGAGCTTACATAAAGATTACTTAAGACACAAATAAGCTGTAATTTGAACGCTTGCTTTTAAACATTTTAGCAAAAATTAAACCAAGAAAGATTCACATTAAGACCAACATACAATTGTGTAATCTTCATTTGTTCTTTTATAAAAGGATCGTTTCCCTTCCTTGCTCTTCATTTCACTTACTTACTCTTACTCATTGAGGGATATTCTGTTTCCCTGTATGTTAAGGTGGATGCTTGTTCTTTCTTTGAGGACGTTGAATTTACTTGATTGTGACCTAGATTTACACAACAGATACTTTTTTTAAAGTCTCGGAGTAAATTGGGGTTTTTTGGTTTATAATATGTCCCTGGTTGAATCGATTTTGAGTTCTCAAAAACGTCCATCTTCATATGACTCAAAGATACAGAACATTTCTCAATGAGACATAGATGGCGACCATAAAACTTGTCCATAGTTCTGATCAACCTGCATATTTCGAATCCCTGTGTTGTTAGCTTGTCAGCAGTCGATATCGATCATGAAAATCACGATATTTAGAGCAACATGTAAATACCACTGGAACTGAAATTAAAACAATTGGCAAGGTTTTTGTAACACGTACCTGTCCTGATTATGAAAACAAAACAAGTCAGCTTAGAGTGGGGCACTTAACTTTATGAATTTTAAGTATAAGATTTATTTACATTTTTCAAATGATTTGACCTTTAATTGGTTGGTAAAGGTCATTCAATCTGACCACTTTTAGAAACTTTTAGTAATCAGAAAAACAAATCTGACATCTGACATTAAAAAAGAGACCAGGAAAATGTATTATAACAACTTTGATAGCAAGCCTCATACTACATGTACATGTACTTACAAAAGAACATCATTGCTGGCCATTTTAGTTATTCGAACAGATTGTTTGAAACATTTTTGAAATCGAAAGACGGCGAAGGTCACTTATTATTATTTTTTTTACCATTCTTAACTACAAAGAAAAATGTCGGTTTAAGTTTTTGACATATTTGACACATTGAACTTCGAAGGTAAAATCGAAATACCAATCCTTTATCAGTTCTTTCTAATTACACAATTAAATCTCGTTTAACTTTTTTCTTAAAAACCAAACGGTATTTTGATAATTCTAAATCCTAAATGTTAAAATCTAAATGTTCATCTTTATAATGGCCAAATTTGACACGTCCTGAATGTTAGCATCATACAAACTAAAATAGCCAGTGTACAACACATGTCGAGCATCAGCATATATTACATCACAGTAAACGCATTAAAAACAAACTACAAATTATGTATCCGTTCACAATATACATTTTAAAACAGAATTCAAACAACACATAATAGATCAATACAGACCATAAAGATTCATTCACTATCCAACACAATAAACTACATCCATATTTCTTCATTATGTACATGACCCAAACTATCTCATTGTAGAACGCATCTGTATTATGAAATAATTATATGTTTTCGACAGGGTGGTAGAAATGATGCTTGAAGAATCAACCCAGTGCATGAAACGAGTAATGCAACGCGAGGATTTTTGTACGTATTACAACAGTATTTAATTGTTTTTAAAGAGGCAATTAAGTGAAGTTTGTTTACTTTTTTATGTTATCACCAAAGAAGGTATAAAATTGTACTTCTATAATCCTTGTGAACTATTCATACCGATATTTCTATGAACTCTATGTTTTCCATGCGTTTTTTTTTTAAATAATAAAAAGGAAATCTTTAATCATACAATCCATACAAATGAGATATATTATTAAAACATTTATGAGCATTTTAACCTCAAGAGCATGCGCAGACCCACCTCACAGTCGAAGTGCAGCCTGTTAAATAACATGTCTCTGGATAAAAGTAAACATAACACTTATCTCATTACATTTCATGAACATGATGAATTCCTGAATTTATAGCACTTTCTTCACGACTTCTCGATAGCTGAAGTTCGCGACGATTTTTATTAACATAGCATGGTAAAGCGAATGCGTGTTCAGGTTAACAAATTTCCATTCAGAGGGCCCCTTTGTGTGCTAGCTTTCAATAATATCTGCTTTTGGTTAGTTTGAAGTATACCAACACAATTTCTAATAATCATATATAGCATAACTGTTGGCAATGTATTTTGTAAATCTAACATACCTTGAAAGAAGTACATGTACGTGTGAAATCAAACCTCACGTGTCCCCGCGTCCATTTGTTTACAGCACACATACGTTTGGTCGCGCGTGAGGCGCGGTTATTTCGTGCTTTATGTTGATGTCGCTATGTTTGTCGCGGGATTTCCAAATAATTAAACTGATCACATCGGACATCGTCTACACGGTATCCAATTATCGAATACGGATTCCTTTGTCTTAATATATGTATTTTTCATTCTAGTTGATTTTAAAACACGTTGGTTCACTAAATTGCCTCTTTAACGACTTGGAGATTTGTGATAGTTCCAATTACAAAACAACTTTTAAATTGCTTAGAACCTCTAGACAGGATTCGGATGTATAAAGATATATATATGTATATACGTCAAGAGAGAAACAAAAGAATCTGAATTCATTAGTCTATTGAAACCCAGTCTGAATAGCGTATAATAGTTAATCATTATGACGTCATAAAAAAGGTTTGAAAAAATAGTCTGAAGAGCTCCCTTTGACGGAGTGAAAGCGCTTTAGAATTTTTCCGTTTCAGTTTTGACTTTTACATATCTATATGTATATACATTGACTTCTTTGTATTTTATTGTTTGTTTTTAAATTTCCGAAATAACATATCTTATCAAAATAGCTAAATGTGTATGCCCACACTAATACCCAAAGTTTCACGTTAATCTTCTTTATTTTTAACTATCTATATATGATTGATTTATTGTATATTTGTTCAACGGCATCATTACTATTCTAGGACGAGCTCTTTGTTTTGTGATGTTTGCGTGCACGGGTATGTGTGGTGTTGGAGGCAGGACGATAAAAGTAGTTCATTGCCTCATTATGATAGAGCGGATCTGGTGCTACTCTAAAGTACTCAATCGACATTATTCCATCATGTCAAATTATGACATCGGATATTCAGTTTAAGGAATGAATACATCCCGTTCTTTCGTGTCGAAGGGTAACGTCCAATGTTCCTCTTCAGTATTCCTCTCTACAACCCCCTGCCATAATACAATAAATAGCTCAGTGAGCCACTCCCTACGAGACAACGCACTATTTGGTGCATTTGATGTACGTACATCAAGATATTGTATCGGTCGCATAAGGGGTAAGTTTTGTCTACCTGACGCCTGTAAATTGCTAGCTGAGGACCTTCGAAAAAAATCAGACAATACTAAAGCTTCAACAAAACCATACGCCGAATACCAAATCGATCAAACAAGAGGCAAAATAGGAACAAAGGAAAGAATTACATGGAGACCCTTGCGCAAGTAAGGGTAAATCATGGATATCTATGATGACATGACCCATTCTTGGGACAGTACCCTTTGCCTACATCATGTAGGCGAACGATCAGTCACCAAGGCAAAAAGTGATTTTTTTTTGTTTAACGTCCTTAAACAACCTAACCTACAATGTATATAAAGACTTGCTCCATGTGTGAAGTGTATGTGTCTTTGCGTGAATATGTTTGCTCTTTATAAAAGCACAGATGTGATGCCGACTTGATAGTGGTATATCACTTAAACAAAATGTCAATTGTGTGTAATATCGCTGAAACACAATGTCAATGGTGTTATATCACTGAAACACAATGTCAATGGTGCAATATCACTGAAACACAATGGCAATGGTGTTATATCACTGAAACACAATGGCAGTGGTGTTATATCACTGAAACACAATGTCAATGGTGTTATATCACTAAAACACAATGTCAATGGTGCTATATCACTGAAACACAATGTCAATGGTGTTATATCACTGAAACACAATGTCAATGGTGTTATATCGCTGAAACACAATGCCAATGGTGTTATATCACTAAAACATAATGTCAATTGTGTTATATCACTGAAACACAATGTCAATTGTGTGTAATATCGCTGAAACACAATGTCTATGGTGCTATATCACTGAAACACAATGTCAATGGTGTTATATCACTGAAACACAATGTCAATTGTGTGTAATATCGCTGAAACACAATGTCAATGGTGTTATATCACTGAAACACAATGCCAATGGTGTTATATCACTGAAACACAATGGCAATGGTGTTATATCACTGAAACACAATGTCAATTGTGTGTAATATCGCTGAAACACAATGTCAATGGTTTTATATCGCTGAAACACAATGTCAGTGGTGTTATATCACTGAAACACAATGGCAATGGTGTTATATCACTGAAACACAATGTCAATGGTGTTATATCACTGAAACAAAATGTCAATGGTGCTTTATCACTGAAACACAGTGTCAATGGTGCTATATCACTGAAACACAATGTCAATGGTGTTATATCACTGAAACATAATGTCAATTGTGTGTAATATCGCTGAAACACAATGTCAATGGTGTTATATCGCTGAAACATAATGCCAATGGTGTTATATCACTGGAACATAATGCCAGTGGTGTTATATCGCTGAAACACAATGTCAATGGTGTTATATCACTGAAACACAATGCCAGTGGTGTTATATCGCTGAAACACAATGTCAATGGTGTTATATCACTGAAACACAATGTCAATGGTACTTTATCACTGAAACACAATGTCAATGGTGTTATATCACTGAAACACAATGTCAATTGTGTGTAATATCGCTGAAACACAATGTCAATGGTGTTATATCGCTGAAACACAATGTCAATGGTGTTATATCGCTGAAACATAATGTCAATGGTGTTATATCACTGAAACACAATGCCAATGATGTTATATCGCTGAAACACAATGTCAATGGTGTTATATCGCTGAAACATAATGCCAATGGTGTTATATCATTGAAACACAATGTCAGTGGTGTTATATCGCTGAAACACAATGCCAGTGGTGTTATATCGCTGAAACATAATGCCAATGGTGTTATATCACTGAAACACAATGCCAGTGGTGTTATATCGCTGAAACATAATGCCAATGGTGTTATATCACTGAAACACAATGGCAATGGTGTTATATCACTGAGACTCAATGCCAATGGTGTTATATCGCTGAAACACAATGCCAATGGTGTTATATCGCTGAAACACAATGCCAATGGTGTTATATCACTGAAACATAATGCCCATGGTGTTATATCGCTGAAACATAATGCCAATGGTGTTATATCACTGAAACACAATGTCAATGGTGTTATATCACTGAAACACAATGCCAATGGTGTTATATCGCTGAAACACAATGTCAGTGGTGTTATATCACTGAAACACAATGCCAATGGTGTTATATCGCTGAAACACAATGCCAGTGGTGTTATATCACTTAAACACAATGTCAATGGTGCTATATCGCTGAAACACAATGCCAATGGTGTCATATCGCTGAAACACAATGTCAATGATGGTGTTATATCATTGCAACACAATGCCAATGGTGTTATATCACTGAAACATAATGCCCATGGTGTTATATCGCTGAAACACAATGTCAATGGTGTTATATCACTGAAACACAATGCCAATGGTGTTATATCGCTGAAACACAATGTCAGTGGTGTTATATCACTGAAACACAATGCCAATGGTGTTATATCGCTGAAACACAATGCCAATGGTGTTATATCATTGAAACACAATGTCAGTGGTGTTATATCACTTAAACACAATGTCAATGGTGCTATATCGCTGAAACATAATGCCAATGGTGTTATATCACTGAAACACAATGCCAGTGGTGTCATATCGCTGAAACACAATGTCAATGGTGTCATATCACTGAAACACAATGTCAGTGGTGTTATATCACTGAAACACAATGCCAATGGTGTTATATCACTGAAACACAATGCCAATGGTGTTATATCACTGAAACACAATGTCAATGGTGTTATATCGCTGAAACACAATGCCAGTGGTGTCATATCGCTGAAACACAATGTCAATGATGTTATATCATTGCAACACAATGTCAATGATGGTGTTATATCATTGCAACACAATGTCAATGGTGTTATATCACTGAAACACAATGCCAATGGTGTTATATCACTGAAACACAATGTCAATGGTGTTATATCGCTGAAACACAATGCCAGTGGTGTCATATCGCTGAAACACAATGTCAATGATGGTGTTATATCATTGCAACACAATGTCAATGATGGTGTTATATCATTGCAACACAATGTCAATGGTGTTATATCGCTGAAACATAATGGCAATGGTGTTATATCACTGAAACATAATGGCAATGGTGTTATATCACTGAAACACAATGTCAATGGTGTCATATCACTGAAACACAATGTCAGTGGTGTTATATCACTGAAACACAATGCCAATGGTGTTATATCACTGAAACACAATGCCAATGGTGTTATATCACTGAAACACAATGTCAATGGTGTTATATCGCTGAAACACAATGCCAGTGGTGTCATATCGCTGAAACACAATGTCAATGATGGTGTTATATCATTGCAACACAATGTCAATGATGGTGTTATATCATTGCAACACAATGTCAATGGTGTTATATCACTGAAACACAATGCCAATGGTGTTATATCACTGAAACACAATGTCAATGGTGTTATATCACTGAAACACAATGTCAATGGTGTCATATCGCTGAAACACAATGTCAATGATGGTGTTATATCACTGCAACACAATGCTAATGGCCCCCAGCACCCGTATCCTCCTTGTGACATGATACTGGTGACGAGTGAACCACTCGTTAAGCAGAGAATACCATTTTGAAAATGTGATGTCTCTGCCAGTACACATAAAACACTTTATAACAGAATATGAGTAATTTGTACGGATCATGAGTAGAAAACACAGAAAGTCTCTGACTCTTATGATAACCACCAGCTCCCATATATTTGTATATTTAATGTTCTGAAGAGATATACTGATATTGTTTCAGTTGATTTAGATGACGTTTCCTTATTTTTGCCAACAGGTTTCTTACAGTTATCTTGATAAAAGGAATAAAACACATCCTCAACAATTATTAAACAAAGACAGCATCATATAATCATACTTATTGTCAAGTATCTGGGAAAATAACATTATTGGTAATTGAATACTTTTGAACAGCATCTGTCAATGAAAGTGCTGGGTTATTATATTCCACAGTATATTAGTCAGTATGATTGTTGTTGTTTAATTGTAATTATGGATATGTGAGCATGTAAAACATTTCATTCCTTGCAACCGTATTGCAGCGTTAGGCGACTTTGAATCGGAATTCGGGCGTGTTGCTGATTTTATGAATGAAGTGGACCAAGAAGTGGAAAGAGGTAGGTATCACATTAAAGCGCTAGACTACATAAAAAATTGTTCAATAATGGTCGGGAAATCTATTTTCTAGGAATATATCAAATACGCGTTTTGTTTGAATAACTTGTCATTTGTATCATATGTCATCTTTATATGGCACACGTAATTGTCAACAATGCATCGTGGGATTTTGTGTTTTGCATCATACCAAACAAAATCATGTTTAAATAATAGATTTTCCAATCAATTGTCTATATGTTTCTTTATTTTTGCAAGTCACGTTGTTGTACTTGACCAAGATCATGGCAAATTGAATTAGTCCTTCGTATTACGTAAATACGTAAAATATAATCAAAATGATGTCCTTGT
This sequence comes from Mimachlamys varia, assembly GCA_947623455.1. Taxonomy (NCBI): domain Eukaryota; kingdom Metazoa; phylum Mollusca; class Bivalvia; order Pectinida; family Pectinidae; genus Mimachlamys; species Mimachlamys varia. Next base: position 12,090,183 of record OX392535.1, read on the forward strand.
TTAATGAAATAATAGACTATCGGGAGAGGAGACACTACAACTATAGCACTTTATATAACATGTCAATCTGTACGATTCATATATTTTGTATATATGATCCTGTTAAAAGCTAATGTTTGTTCCTCGCGTGAATGCAGTTCAAATAGAGTCAATAAGTTGAAAATCGACCTGGCTGTGTGGATCATGCTTCACAAGCAGTTTAAACCACTCCTATAGTGTGGTAACCTCGACCGACCTTACAGTATTAACACTGTGTGTTATACCAGTTATAACAAGAGAGGGGAAGCGATTCCTTGAAAGTATCATTCGTATCATCACATTATCTCAGGAAATATATGCAGTTGGACATGCCTATATGAACACAAAGCAAACACAGATGCATCTTTTAATAAGATGTCTTATTTATTCTTTCTTATAACATCATAAGAGATAAATGATAAGTGTAATTGTATATTTTTGTGGATGTTCAGTCAAGCAATCACAATGTCTGCCAGTCCGAGGGAATGGACCTGATACAATTCTGTGTCTCGACACCTCCGGAAGCATGTGCGGAGAAAAATTCTATAAGATGAGAACTATTGCAAATCAAATTATTGATGGTAAATATATTTTCTTATCTCTATTCTGCAATAGATATAAGCTCTTAATGCCTATATTCTATTGTAACTTAATCATCAAGCACTGAATCGCTACAATATCATAGATTAAGTACTCGATCCATTTGTTTTTAAATTAACAAAGAAATTGAAGTACTCAGACTGAATTCAACAGTTTTGTTTTTTTAATACGCAGATATTGAAGAGCTTTCCAATTTTGAGGTTATGCAGGGAAATATAGCAGTGACCACATTTGGGATCCAAGCCAGTGTCGCTCTCCACCTGACAAATGATTATCGACACGCCAGAAATATTATTGGTAATGATCTTACGTTAACGGAATATTTTCTGATACGAGATGAAGCTATTTGATATACACATGAGTTCGCGAGATGCATGTCTATCAAGACAATCAGCAAGTGTTATGGTCGCCATCTTGATTTCATTGAGATATATTCTGTATCCTTGTGAGATATAAAATATCAATGGAGACGTTTATGAATATGCTCATTAGTATGCCATTTTATATTTGTAATTACCAAATTTCTCACCTTGAAAGCATGTGGGTTTTGTTTTGCAAACACCACTATGTATTTCGTTTACCATATTTAATGATTATATGAATTTATACGATGTTTTAAAACTGGTAAGCGCGTTTTGGGTCAGCTATTTTACCAGCGCTTCAGGGGAAATAACTCTTATCCAGGCATATAGCAGTTATTTCAATTATATGATATATACACGCTTCCATTTAACTAAACAATTGAGGGGGGGGGGGGGACTAAACCAAGTGTATCGTTATTTAGAAAAAGGTGATTAATGTGTCAGCAGTGCTGATTGTTTATGTGTTGAGATTACTAAAATTGTTACTTTGTCGTATTTCCCTTAGATTCGCTTGTTGCTGAAGGTCCCAGTAAACTGTTTCGTGGTCTGTCAATGTCTTTTGCGGCTTGCATTGGAAATTGTATGTATACGTTTTGATTTGTAATTTAATTTCCATTACTAAAATTCACCTTTATTCGTAAAACCTGGAAAACTTCAAACAGGTTTAAACACATTTATTTCTTCAAATGTTTTTTTGTTTGAACTACGGCATTACATATCATTTCCGTGTGTGATTTACAATGTATCATAACGTTACTGTTAATACTAAAACCAATATTTAAACATCGACGTTATTACATGTACCACTTTTCTTTCATCCGGTTTCTAAAACGGTATCAAACATTAATGTTAATATATTTACATTTTCGTTGCAATCCACTATATGGACATTACCAGCAGAAATGCTTTTCATCAAAGTATGAAAGCAATGGTTCTCGAGATGTAGCACGTGATTTACTTATGGCGTCATAGATCAAGCTTGTTCATTCAGAGTGTTGTCGCTCCGCTTCGAATAACATGGAAAACGCCCCTAAGTCAAATGTAGGATGTTCAGCAAATGTCGTTCAAATGACGACGCATATACAAACGCAGGTAATAAACTATTTTTTGCGGAAAAGAAAAAAGAAATTCAACAATTGTCATATAGTAAAAATGTAAATATATTGATTTGAAGACATTTTTGTAACTTTCATAGTGCTATGAAAGATCAGCCGTTACATCAATATTGTATGAAGCCCGCTAGTGCTTCATGCTAAATATGGATGTAACCGCTGACCTTTCATAGAACTACGAAAGTTACAAAAACGACTTTCAATCCTTATATAAAGATTATACAAATATGATAATACTCCTAAATTGTATGTAACAATTATATATTTTAAGACGCTGACGTTTCGGTTAATGGTATCCGCTTGATGGCTCGGGTCATAGTGTTGACTGATGGCAAATTTTCCGCTGAGGATGCAAAGGACGAACATTTTGAGTTTAATCCCGAGAATGTCATTATGGTATGTATTCATATATAGTTCAAACTCATATTATAAGTCCACTATAATGAAATCGCCCTGCGTTCGTGGTCCATTCATTAAAATAATGGCTCCGTCCATTAATATTTTTCACGATGTGCGATGTGCGCACGATGTGTGTACAATGTGATTACGATATAATCCTGGACGATTATTACTTGCGCACATGTGTGCGCAGGATAAAATAGCATTGTGCGATAATAATCGTGGCTGGTCTATTTGTATTTTTCTTAAATTTAGAAATTGTTTTTGTAGGTTTCTTTGAAACAAAACAAATACGCACATGTTAACTTTCAACACATATTTACACGTTCTCCATCTGGTAAACATTGCCAGTCTATACCAGGTTATACCTGACATAGACCAGACATTTGTCCTAATAGTCTCTTGTCAGGTAAACATTACCAGTCTATACCTGGTTATACCTGACATAGACCAGACATTTGTCCTAATAGTCTCATGTCAGGTAAACATTGCCAGTCTATACCTGGTTATACCTGACATAGACCAGACATTTGTCCTAATAGTCTCTTGTCAGGTAAACATTACCAGTCTATACCTGGTTATACCTGACATAGACCAGACATTTGTCCTAATAGTCTCATGTCAGGTAAACATTACCAGTCTATACCTGGTTATACCTGACATAGACCAGACATTTGTCCTAATAGTCTCTTGTCAGGTAAACATTACCAGTCTATACCTGGTTATACTTGACATACACCAGATATTTGTCCTAATAGTCTCTTGTCAGGTAAACATTGCCAGTCTATACCTGGTTATACCTGACATAGACCAGATATTTGTCCTAATGGTCTCATGTCAGGTAAACATTACCAGTCTATACCTAGTTATACCTGACATAGACCAGATATTTGTCCTAATAGTCTCATGTCAGGTAAACATTGCCAGTCTTTACCTGGTTATACCTGACATAGACCAGATATTTGTCCTAATAGTCTCATGTCAGGTAAACATTACCAGTCTATACCTGGTTATACCTGACATAGACCAGACATTTGTCCTAATAGTCTCATGTCAGGTAAACATTACCAGTCTATACCTGGTTATACCTGACATAGACCAGATATTTGTCCTAATAGTCTCATGTCAGGTAAACATTGCCAGTCTATACCTGGTTATACCTGACAAAGACCAGACATTTGTCCTAATCGTCTCTTGTCAGGTAAACATTACCAGTCTATACCTGGTTATACCTGACATAGACCAGATATTTGTCCTAATAGTCTCTTGTCAGGTAAACATTGCCAGTCTATACCTGGTTATACCTGACATAGACCAGACATTTGTCCTAATCGTCTCTTGTCAGGTAAACATTGCCAGTCTATACCTGGTTATACCTGACAAAGACCAGACATTTGTCCTCATAGTCTCTTGTCAGGTAAACATTACCAGTCTATACCTGGTTATACCTGACATAGACCAGATATTTGTCCTAATGGTCTCATGTCAGGTAAACATTACCAGTCTATACCTAGTTATACCTGACATAGACCAGATATTTGTCCTAATAGTCTCATGTCAGGTAAACATTACCAGTCTATACCTGGTTATACCTGACATAGACCAGACATTTGTCCTAATAGTCTCATGTCAGGTAAACATTGCCAGTCTATACCTGGTTATACCTGACATAGACCAGACATTTGTCCTAATAGTCTCTTGTCAGGTAAACATTGCCAGTCTATACCTGGTTATACCTGACATAGACCAGATATTTGTCCTAATAGTCTCTTGTCAGGTAAACATTGCCAGTCTATACCTGGTTATACCTGACATAGACCAGACATTTGTCCTAATAGTCTCTTGTCAGGTAAACATTGCCAGTCTATACCTGGTTATACCTGACATAGACCAGACATTTGTCCTAATAGTCTCTTGTCAGGTAAACATTGCCAGTCTATACCTGGTTATACCTGACATACACCAGACATTTGTCCTAATAGTCTCATGCCAGGTAAACATTGCCAGTCTATACCTGGTTATACCTGACATAGACCAGACATTTGTCCTAATAGTCTCATGTCAGGTAAACTTTGCCAGTCTATACCTGGTTATACCCGACATAGACCAGACATTTGTCCAAATAGTCTCATGCCAGGTAAACATTGCCAGTCTATACCTGGTTATACCTGACATAGACCAGACATTTGTCCTAATAGTCTCATGTCAGGTAAACATTACCAGTATTTACCTGGTTATACCTGACATAGACCAGACATTTGTCCTAATAGTCTCTTGTCAGGTAAACATTGCCAGTCTATACCTGGTTATACCTGACATAGACCAGACATTTGTCCTAATAGTCTCATGTCAGGTAAACATTACAAGTATTTACCTGGTTATACCTGACATAGACCAGACATTTGTCCTAATAGTCTCTTGTCAGGTAAACATTGCCAGTATATACCTGGTTATACCTGACATAGACCAGACATTTGTCCTAATAGTCTCTTGTCAGGTAAACATTGCCAGTCTATACCTGGTTATACCTGACATAGACCAGACATTTGTCCTAATAGTCTCATGTCAGGTAAACATTGCCAGTATATACCTGGTTATACCTGACATAGACCAGACATTTGTCCTAATAGTCTCTTGTCAGGTAAACATTGCCAGTCTATACCTGGTTATACCTGACATAGACCAGACATTTGTCCTAATAGTCTCATGTCAGGTAAACATTGCCAGTCTATACCTGGTTATACCTGACATAGACCAGACATTTGTCCAAATAGTCTCATGTCAGGTAAATATTGCCAGTCTATACCTGGTTATACCTGACATACACCAGATATTTGTCCTAATAGTCTCATGTCAGGTAAATATTGCCAGTCTATACCTGGTTATACCTGACATACACCAGATATTTGTCCTAATAGTCTCTTGTCAGGTAAACATTGCCAGTCTATACCTGGTTATACCTGACATAGACCAGACATTTGTCCTAATAGTCTCTTGTCAGGTAAACATTGCCAGTCTATACCTGGTTATACCTGACATAGACCAGACATTTGTCCTAATAGTCTCTTGTCAGGTAAACATTACCAGTCTATACCTGGTTATACCTGACATAGACCAGACATTTGTCCTAATAGTCTCTTGTCAGGTAAACATTACCGGTATTTACCTGGTTATACCTGACATAGACCAGACATTTGTCCTAATAGTCTCATGTCAGGTAAACATTACCAGTCTATACCTGGTTATACCTGACATAGACCAGACATTTGTCCTAATAGTCTCTTGTCAGGTAAACATTACCAGTATTTACCTGGTTATACCTGACATAGACCAGACATTTGTCCTAATAGTCCCTTGTCAGGTAAACATTACCAGTCTATACCTGGTTATACCTGACATAGACCAGACATTTGTCCTAATAGTCTCTTGTCAGGTAAACATTACCAGTCTATACCTGGTTATACCTGACAAAGACCAGACATTTGTCCTAATAGTCTCATGTCAGGTAAACATTACCAGTATTTACCTGGTTATACCTGACATAGACCAGACATTTGTCCTAATAGTCTCATGTCAGGTAAACATTACCAGTCTATACCTGGTTATACCTGACATAGACCAGACATTTGTCCTAATAGTCTCATGCCAGGTAAACATTGCCAGTCTATACCTGGTTATACCTGACATAGACCAGACATTTGTCCTAATAGTCTCATGCCAGGTAAACATTGCCAATCTGTACCAGGTTATACCTGACATAGACCAGACATTTGTCCTACTAGTCTCATGTCAGGTAAACATTACCAGTCTATACCTGGTTATACCTGACATAGACCAGACATTTGTCCTAATAGTCTCATGTCAGGTAAACATTGCCAGTCTATACCTGGTTATACCTGACATACACCAGACATTTGTCCTAATAGTCTCATGTCAGGTAAACATTACCAGTATTTACCTGGTTATACCTGACATAGACCAGACATTTGTCCTAATAGTCTCATGTCAGGTAAACATTGCCAGTCTATACCTGGTTATACCTGACATAGACCAGACATTTGTCCTAATAGTCTCTTGTCAGGTAAACATTGCCAGTCTATACCTGGTTATACCTGACATACACCAGACATTTGTCCTAATAGTCTCTTGTCAGGTAAACATTGCCAGTCTATACCTGGTTATACCTGACATAGACCAGACATTTGTCCTAATAGTCTCATGTCAGGTAAACATTACCAGTCTATACCTGGTTATACCTGACATAGACCAGACATTTGTCCTAATAGTCTCATGTCAGGTAAACATTACCAGTCTATACCTGGTTATACCTGACATAGACCAGACATTTGTCCTAATAGTCTCATGTCAGGTAAACATTACCAGTCTATACCTGGTTATACCTGACATAGACCAGACATTTGTCCTAATAGTCTCATGTCAGGTAAACATTACCAGTATTTACCTGGTTATACCTGACATAGACCAGATATTTGTCCTAATAGTCTCTTGTCAGGTAAACATTGCCAGTCTATACCTGGTTATACCTGACAAAGACCAGACATTTGTCCTAATAGTCCCTTGTCAGGTAAACATTACCAGTCTATACCTGGTTATACCTGACAAAGACCAGATATTTGTCCTCATAGTCTCATGTCAGGTAAACATTACCAGTCTATACCTGGTTATACCTGACAAAGACCAGACATTTGTCCTAATAGTCCCTTGTCAGGTAAACATTACCAGTCTATACCTGGTTATACCTGACAAAGACCAGACATTTGTCCTAATAGTCCCTTGTCAGGTAAACATTACCAGTCTATACCTGGTTATACCTGACATACACCAGACATTTGTCCTAATAGTCTCTTGTCAGGTAAACATTACCAGTATTTACCTGGTTATACCTGACAAAGACCAGATATTTGTCCTAATAGTCTCATGTCAGGTAAACATTGCCAGTCTATACCTGCTTATACCTGACATAGACCAGACATTTGTCCTAATAGTCTCATGTCAGGTAAACATTGCCAGTCTATACCTGGTTATACCTGACATAGACCAGACATTTGTCCTAATAGTCTCATGTCAGGTAAACATTGCCAGTCTATACCTGGTTATACCTGACATAGACCAGACATTTGTCCTAATAGTCTCATGTCAGGTAAACATTGCCAGTCTATACCTGGTTATACCTGACAAAGACCAGACATTTGTCCTAATAGTCCCTTGTCAGGTAAACATTACCAGTCTATACCTGGTTATACCTGACATAGACCAGATATTTGTCCTAATAGTCTCATGTCAGGTAAACATTACCAGTCTATACCTGGTTATACCTGACATAGACCAGACATTTCTCCTAATAGTCCCTTGTCAGGTAAACATTGCCAGTCTATACCTGGTTATACCTGACATAGACCAGACATTTGTCCTAATAGTCTCTTGTCAGGTAAACATTACCAGTCTATACCTGGTTATACCTGACATAGACCAGACATTTGTCCTAATAGTCTCATGTCAGGTAAACATTACCAGTATTTCCCTGGTTATACCTGACATAGACCAGACATTTGTCCTAATAGTCTCTTGTCAGGTAAACATTACCAGTCTATACCTGGTTATACCTGACATAGACCAGACATTTGTCCTAATAGTCTCATGTCAGGTAAACATTACCAGTATTTACCTGGTTATACATGACAAAGACCAGACATTTGTCCTAATAGTCTCATGTCAGGTAAACATTGCCAGTCTATACCTGGTTATACCTGACATAGACCAGACATTTGTCCTAATAGTCTCATGTCAGGTAAACATTGCCAGTCTATACCTGGTTATACCTGACATAGACCAGACATTTGTCCTAATAGTCTCTTGTCAGGTAAACATTACCAGTATTTACCTGGTTATACCTGACATAGACCAGACATTTGTCCTAATAGTCTCTTGTCAGGTAAACATTGCCAGTCTATACCTGGTTATACCTGACATAGACCAGACATTTGTCCTAATAGTCCCTTGTCAGGTAAACATTACTAGTCTATACCTGGTTATACCTGACATAGACCAGACATTTGTCCTAATAGTCCCTTGTCAGGTAAACATTACCAGTCTATACCTGGTTATACCTGACATAGACCAGACATTTGTCCTAATAGTCTCTTGTCAGGTAAACATTACCAGTCTATACCTGGTTATACCTGACATAGACCAGACATTTGTCCTAATAGTCTCTTGTCAGGTAAACATTACCGGTATTTACCTGGTTATACCTGACATAGACCAGACATTTGTCCTAATAGTCTCTTGTCAGGTAAACATTGCCAGTCTATACCTGGTTATACCTGACATAGACCAGACATTTGTCCTAATAGTCTCATGTCAGGTAAACATTACCAGTATTTACCTGGTTATACCTGACAAAGACCAGACATTTGTCCTAATAGTCTCATGTCAGGTAAACATTGCCAGTATTTACCTGGTTATACCTGACATAGACCAGATATTTGTCCTAATAGTCTCTTGTCAGGTAAACATTACCAGTCTATACCTGGTTATACCTGACATAGACCAGACATTTGTCCTAATAGTCTCATGTCAGGTAAACATTACCAGTATTTACCTGGTTATACCTGACATACACCAGACATTTGTCCTAATCGTCTCATGTCAGGTAAACATTGCCAGTCTATACCAGGTTATACCTGACATAGACCAGACATTTGTCCTAATAGTCTCTTGTCAGGTAAACATTGCCAGTCTATACCTGGTTATACCTGACAAAGACCAGATATTTGTCCTAATAGTCTCTTGTCAGGTAAACATTACAAGTATTTACCTGGTTATACCTGACATACACCAGACATTTGTCCTAATAGTCTCTTGTCAGGTAAACATTGCCAGTCTATACCTGGTTATACCTGACATAGACCAGACATTTGTCCTAATAGTCTCATGTCAGGTAAACATTGCCAGTCTATACCTGGTTATACCTGACATAGACCAGACATTTGTCCTAATAGTCTCATGTCAGGTAAACATTGCCAGTCTATACCTGGTTATACCTGACATAGACCAGACATTTGTCCTAATAGTCTCATGTCAGGTAAACATTGCCAGTCTATACCTGGTTATACCTGACATAGACCAGACATTTGTCCTAATAGTCTCTTGTCAGGTAAACATTACCAGTATTTACCTGGTTATACCTGACATAGACCAGACATTTGTCCTAATAGTCTCTTGTCAGGTAAACATTACAAGTATTTACCTGGTTATACCTGACATACACCAGACATTTGTCCTAATAGTCTCTTGTCAGGTAAACATTGCCAGTCTATACCTGGTTATACCTGACATAGACCAGACATTTGTCCTAATAGTCTCATGTCAGGTAAACATTGCCAGTCTATACCTGGTTATACCTGACATAGACCAGATATTTGTCCTAATAGTCTCTTGTCAGGTAAACATTACCAGTCTATACCTGGTTATACCTGACATAGACCAGACATTTGTCCTAATAGTCTCTTGTCAGGTAAACATTGCCAGTCTATACCTGGTTATACCTGACATAGACCAGATATTTGTCCTAATAGTCTCATGTCAGGTAAACATTGCCAGTATTTACCTGGTTATACCTGACATAGACCAGACATTTGTCCTAATAGTCTCATGTCAGGTAAACATTGCCAGTCTATACCTGGTTATACCTGACATAGACCAGATATTTGTCCTAATAGTCTCTTGTCAGGTAAACATTGCCAGTCTATACCTGGTTATACCTGACATAGACCAGATATTTGTCCTAATAGTCTCATGTCAGGTAAACATTGCCAGTATTTACCTGGTTATACCTGACATAGACCAGACATTTGTCCTAATAGTCTCATGTCAGGTAAACATTACCAGTCTATACCTGGTTATACCTGACATAGACCAGACATTTGTCCTAATAGTCTCATGTCAGGTAAACATTACCAGTCTATACCTGGTTATACCTGACAAAGACCAGACATTTGTCCTAATAGTCTCATGTCAGGTAAACATTACTAGTCTATACCTGGTTATACCTGACATAGACCAGACATTTGTCCTAATAGTCTCATGTCAGGTAAACATTGCCAGTCTATACCTGGTTATACCTGACAAAGACCAGACATTTGTCCTAATAGTCTCTTGTCAGGTAAACATTACCAGTCTATACCTGGTTATACCTGACATAGACCAGACATTTGTCCTAATAGTCTCATGTTAGGTAAACATTACCAGTCTATACCTGGTTATACCTGACATAGACCAGACATTTGTCCTAATAGTCTCATGCTAGGTAAACATTACCAGTATTAACCTGGTTATACCTCACATAGACCAGACATTTGTCCTAATAGTCTCATGTCAGGTAAACATTACCAGTATTTACCTGTTTATACCTGACATAGACCAGACATTTGTCCTAATAGTCTCATGTCAGGTAAACATTACCGGTATTTACCTGGTTATACCTGACATAGACCAGACATTTGTCCTAATAGTCTCTTGTCAGGTAAACATTACCAGTCTATACCTGGTTATACCTGACATAGACCAGACATTTGTCCTAATAGTCTCATGTCAGGTAAACATTACCAGTATTTACCTGGTTATACCTGACATAGACCAGACATTTGTCCTAATAGTCTCTTGTCAGGTAAACATTACCAGTATTTACCTGGTTATACCTGACATAGACCAGACATTTGTCCTAATAGTCTCTTGTCAGGTAAACATTGCCAGTCTATACCTGGTTATACCTGACATAGACCAGACATTTGTCCTAATAGTCTCTTGTCAGGTAAACATTGCCAGTCTATACCTGGTTATACCTGACAAAGACCAGACATTTGTCCTAATAGTCTCATGTCAGGTAAACATTGCCAGTCTATACCTGGTTATACCTGACATACACCAGACATTTGTCCTAATAGTCTCTTGTCAGGTAAACATTGCCAGTCTATACCTGGTTATACCTGACATAGACCAGACATTTGTCCTAATAGTCTCATGTCAGGTAAACATTACCAGTCTATACCTGGTTATACCTGACATACACCAGACATTTGTCCTAATAGTCTCTTGTCAGGTAAACATTACCAGTATTTACCTGGTTATACCTGACAAAGACCAGACATTTGTCCTAATAGTCTCATGTCAGGTAAACATTACCAGTCTATACCTGGTTATACCTGACATAGACCAGACATTTGTCCTAATAGTCTCTTGTCAGGTAAACATTGCCAGTCTATACCTGGTTATACCTGACATAGACCAGACATTTGTCCTAATAGTCTCATGTCAGGTAAACATTACCAGTATTTACCTGGTTATACCTGACAAAGACCAGACATTTGTCCTAATAGTCTCTTGTCAGGTAAACATTACCAGTATTTACCTGGTTATACCTGACATAGACCAGACATTTGTCCTAATAGTCTCATGTCAGGTAAACATTGCCAGTCTATACCAGGTTATACCTGACATAGACCAGACATTTGTCCTAATAGTCTCATGTCAGGTAAACATTGCCAGTCTATACCAGGTTATACCTGACATAGACCAGACATTTGTCCTAATAGTCTCATGTCAGGTAAACATTACCAGTCTATACCAGGTTATACCTGACATAGACCAGACATTTGTCCTAATAGTCTCATGTCAGGTAAACATTGCCAGTCTATACCAGGTTATACCTGACATAGACCAGACATTTGTCCTAATAGTCTCTTGTCAGGTAAACATTACCAGTATTTACCTGGTTATACCTGACATAGACCAGACATTTGTCCTAATAGTCTCATGTCAGGTAAACATTGCCAGTCTATACCAGGTTATACCTGACATAGACCAGACATTTGTCCTAATAGTCTCATGTCAGGTAAACATTACCAGTCTATACCTGGTTATACCTGACATAGACCAGACATTTGTCCTAATAGTCTCATGTCAGGTAAACATTGCCAGTCTATACCAGGTTATACCTGACATAGACCAGACATTTGTCCTAATAGTCTCATGTCAGGTAAACATTACCAGTCTATACCTGGTTATACCTGACATAGACCAGATATTTGTCCTAATAGTCTCTTGTCAGGTAAACATTACCAGTATTTACCTGGTTATACCTGACATAGACCAGACATTTGTCCTAATAGTCTCATGTCAGGTAAACATTACCAGTCTATACCTGGTTATACCTGACATAGACCAGACATTTGTCCTAATAGTCTCTTGTCAGGTAAACATTGCCAGTCTATACCTGGTTATACCTGACATAGACCAGACATTTGTCCTAATAGTCTCTTGTCAGGTAAACATTGCCAGTCTATACCTGGTTATACCTGACATAGACCAGACATTTGTCCTAATAGTCTCTTGTCAGGTAAATATTACCAGTCTATACCTGGTTATACCTGACATAGACCAGACATTTGTCCTAATAGTCTCATGTCAGGTAAACATTACCAGTATTTACCTGGTTATACCTGACATACACCAGACATTTGTCCTAATAGTCTCATGTCAGGTAAACATTACCAGTCTATACCTGGTTATACCTGACATAGACCAGATATTTGTCCTAATAGTCTCTTGTCAGGTAAACATTACCAGTCTATACCTGGTTATACCTGACATAGACCAGACATTTGTCCTAATAGTCTCTTGTCAGGTAAACATTGCCAGTCTATACCTGGTTATACCTGACATAGACCAGACATTTGTCCTAATAGTCTCATGTCAGGTAAACATTGCCAGTCTATACCTGGTTATACCTGACAAAGACCAGACATTTGTCCTAATAGTCTCTTGTCAGGTAAACATTACCAGTCTATACCTGGTTATACCTGACATAGACCAGACATTTGTCCTAATAGTCTCATGTTACGTAAACATTACCAGTCTATACCTGGTTATACCTGACATAGACCAGACATTTGTCCTAATAGTCTCATGCTAGGTAAACATTACCAGTATTAACCTGGTTATACCTCACATAGACCAGACATTTGTCCTAATAGTCTCATGTCAGGTAAACATTACCAGTATTTACCTGTTTATACCTGACATAGACCAGACATTTGTCCTAATAGTCTCTTGTCAGGTAAACATTACCAGTCTATACCTGGTTATACCTGACATAGACCAGACATTTGTCCTAATAGTCTCATGTTAGGTAAACATTGCCAGTATTTACCTGGTTATACCTGACATAGACCAGACATTTGTCCTAATAGTCTCTTGTCAGGTAAACATTGCCAGTATTTACCTGGTTATACCTGACATAGACCAGACATTTGTCCTAATAGTCTCTTGTCAGGTAAACATTGCCAGTCTATACCTGGTTATACCTGACATACACCAGACATTTGTCCTAATAGTCTCTTGTCAGGTAAACATTACCAGTATTTACCTGGTTATACCTGACATAGACCAGACATTTGTCCTAATAGTCTCATGTTAGGTAAACATTGCCAGTCTATACCTGGTTATACCTGACATAGACCAGACATTTGTCCTAATAGTCTCATGTCAGGTAAACATTGCCAGTCTATACCTGGTTATACCTGACATAGACCAGACATTTGTCCTAATAGTCTCATGTCAGGTAAACATTACCAGTCTATACCTGGTTATACCTGACATAGACCAGATATTTGTCCTAATAGTCTCTTGTCAGGTAAACATTACCAGTATTTACCTGGTTATACCTGACATAGACCAGATATTTGTCCTAATAGTCTCATGTCAGGTAAACATTGCCAGTCTATACCTGGTTATACCTGACATAGACCAGACATTAGTCCTAATAGTCTCTTGTCAGGTAAACATTACCAGTATTTACCTGGTTATACCTGACAAAGACCAGACATTTGTCCTAATAGTCTCATGTCAGGTAAACATTACCAGTCTATACCTGGTTATACCTGACATAGACCAGACATTTGTCCTAATAGTCTCTTGTCAGGTAAACATTACCAGTATTTACCTGGTTATACCTGACATAGACCAGACATTTGTCCTAATAGTCTCTTGTCAGGTAAACATTGCCAGTCTATACCTGGTTATACCTGACATAGACCAGACATTTGTCCTAATAGTCTCTTGTCAGGTAAACATTACCAGTCTATACCTGGTTATACCTGACATAGACCAGATATTTGTCCTAATAGTCTCTTGTCAGGTAAACATTACCGGTATTTACCTGGTTATACCTGACATAGACCAGACATTTGTCCTAATAGTCCCTTGTCAGGTAAACATTACCGGTATTTACCTGGTTATACCTGACATAGACCAGACATTTGTCCTAATAGTCTCATGCCAGGTAAACATTGCCAGTCTATACCTGGTTATACCTGACATAGACCAGACATTTGTCCTAATAGTCTCTTGTCAGGTAAACATTGCCAGTCTATACCTGGTTATACCTGACATAGACCAGACATTTGTCCTAATAGTCTCTTGTCAGGTAAACATTGCCAGTCTATACCAGGTTATACCTGACATACACCAGACATTTGTCCTAATAGTCTCTTGTCAGGTAAACATTGCCAGTCTATACCTGGTTATACCTGACATAGACCAGACATTTGTCCTAATAGTCTCTTGTCAGGTAAACATTACCAGTCTATACCTGGTTATACCTGACATAGACCAGACATTTGTCCTAATAGTCTCTTGTCAGGTAAACATTACCAGTCTATACCTGGTTATACCTGACATAGACCAGACATTTGTCCTAATAGTCTCTTGTCAGGTAAACATTACCAGTCTATACCTGGTTATACCTGACATAGACCAGACATTTGTCCTAATAGTCTCTTGTCAGGTAAACATTACCAGTCTATACCTGGTTATACCTGACATAGACCAGACATTTGTCCTAATAGTCTCTTGTCAGGTAAACATTACCAGTCTATACCTGGTTATACCTGACATAGACCAGACATTTGTCCTAATAGTCTCTTGTCAGGTAAACATTACCAGTCTATACCTGGTTATACCTGACATAGACCAGACATTTGTCCTAATAGTCTCTTGTCAGGTAAACATTGCCAGTCTATACCTGGTTATACCTGACATAGACCAGACATTTGTCCTAATAGTCTCATGTCAGGTAAACATTGCCAGTCTATACCTGGTTATACCTGACATAGACCAGACATTTGTCCTAATAGTCTCATGTCAGGTAAACATTACCTGTCTATACCTGGTTATACCTGACATAGACCAGATATTTGTCCTAATAGTCTCTTGTCAGGTAAACATTACCAGTCTATACCTGGTTATACCTGACATAGACCAGACATTTGTCCTAATAGTCTCTTGTCAGGTAAACATTACCAGTATTTACCTGGTTATACCTGACATAGACCAGACATTTGTCCTTATAGTTTCATGTCAGGTAAACATTGCCAGTCTATACCTGGTTATACCTGACATAGACCAGACATTTGTCCTAATAGTCTCTTGTCAGGTAAACATTGCCAGTCTATACCTGGTTATACCTGACATAGACCAGACATTTGTCCTAATAGTCTCATGTCAGGTAAACATTGCCACTCTATACCTGGTTATACCTGACATAGACCAGACATTTGTCCTAATAGTCTCTTGTCAGGTAAAAATTGCCAGTCTATACCTGGTTATACCTGACATAGACCAGACATTTGTCCTAATAGTCTCTTGTCAGGTAAACATTACCAGTTTTTACCTGGTTATACCTGACATAGACCAGATATTTGTCTTAATAGTCTCTTGTCAGGTAAACATTGCCAGTCTATACCTGGTTATACCTGACATAGACCAGACATTTGTCCTAATAGTCTCATGTCAGGTAAACATTGCCAGTCTATACCTGGTTATACCTGACATACACCAGACATTTGTCCTAATAGTCTCATGTCAGGTAAACATTACCAGTCTATACCTGGTTATACCTGACAAAGACCAGATATTTGTCCTAATAGTCTCATGTCAGGTAAACATTGCCAGTCTATACCTGGTTATACCTGACAAAGACCAGATATTTGTCCTAATAGTCTCATGTCAGGTAAACATTGCCAGTCTATACCTGGTTATACCTGACATAGACCAGACATTTGTCCTAATAGTCTCTTGTCAGGTAAACATTGCCAGTCTATACCTGGTTATACCTGACAAAGACCAGACATTTGTCCTAATAGTCTCATGTCAGGTAAACATTGCCAGTCTATACCAGGTTATACCTGACATAGACCAGACATTTGTCCTAATAGTCTCATGTCAGGTAAACATTGCCAGTCTATACCAGGTTATACCTGACATAGACCAGACATTTGTCCTAATAGTCTCATGTCAGGTAAACATTACCAGTCTATACCTGGTTATACCTGACAAAGACCAGACATTTGTCCTAATAGTCTCATGTCAGGTAAACATTGCCAGTCTATACCTGGTTATACCTGACAAAGACCAGACATTTGTCCTAATAGTCTCTTGTCAGGTAAACATTACCAGTCTATACCTGGTTATACCTGACATAGACCAGATATTTGTCCTAATAGTCTCATGTCAGGTAAACATTACCAGTATTTACCTGGTTATACCTGACATAGACCAGATATTTGTCCTAATAGTCTCTTGTCAGGTAAACATTACCAGTCTATACCTGGTTATACCTGACAAAGACCAGACATTTGTCCTAATAGTCTCATGTCAGGTAAACATTACCAGTATTTACCTGGTTATACCTGACATAGACCAGATATTTGTCCTAATAGTCTCTTGTCAGGTAAACATTACCAGTCTATACCTGGTTATACCTGACATAGACCAGATATTTGTCCTAATAGTCTCTTGTCAGGTAAACATTACCAGTCTATACCTGGTTATACCTGACATAGACCAGATATTTGTCCTAATAGTCTCTTGTCAGGTAAACATTGCCAGTCTATACCTGGTTATACCTGACATAGACCAGACATTTGTCCTAATAGTATCTTGTCAGATAAACATTACCAGTCTATACCTGGTTATACCTGACATAGACCAGACATTTGTCCTAATAGTCTTATGTCAGGTAAACATTGCCAGTCTATACCTGGTTATACCTGACATACACCAGACATTTGTCCTAATAGTCTTATGTCAGGTAAACATTACCAGACATTTGTCCTAATAGTCTCATGTCAGGTAAACATTACCAGTATTTACCTGGTTATACCTGACATAGACCAGATATTTGTCCTAATAGTCTCTTGTCAGGTAAACATTGCCAGTCTATACCTGGTTATACCTGACATAGACCAGACATTTGTCCTAATAGTCTCATGTCAGGTAAACATTGCCAGTCTATACCTGGTTATACCTGACAAAGACCAGACATTTGTCCTAATAGTCTCATGTCAGGTAAACATTGCCAGTCTATACCTGGTTATACCTGACATAGACCAGACATTTGTCCTAATAGTCTCATGTCAGGTAAACATAACCAGTCTATACCTGGTTATACCTGACATAGACCAGACATTTGTCCTAATAGTCTCATGTCAGGTAAACATTGCCAGTCTATACCTGGTCGAAAGGAGGGGGACAAACAACAATTGCTAATATAAGCATCCATTTTTTTATATAACGACACACGGTAACGCGTGTCAGCTGACTTTGTCAGACACTGGGCATATAAAACTCCGGCATATTATATACCTATTCTTTTTCCTGTGATTTTAAGGAACAACTGGTCTTATTTATTTGTACTTTTGCAAGGGTCTCCATGTAAATTTTTCCTTTGTTTCTTTTTTGTCTCTTGTTTAATCGATTTTGATTTCGGATTATGATTTTGTTAACGCTTCGGTATTCTCTAATTTATTTTAAACCTAATCTTCACTGTCATGATCATTGAAATACAAATTAATGTATATTGTAAAATAAACATAGTCCCCATTTATACGAAGCGAATTTATACAATGTTTCAACAAGAGGGTTCCGTATTGTTTTCATTCCGAAGCATTGAATGACAAGTAGACCAGTTTCACAATCGCGTGGCAGCTAACATTAGCCGCAGTATCAAAGACAAAACGAGGCGGATGTTGTAAGACTGACTTCCGTTTATCTGTCAAACCATTATTATTATAGCGTGTTGCGATAACATACCGGTGGCTCCTGATGCATTATGGCGATTATCATGTGTGAAACTGAGAGGCCGACACATATCAGTCTCTTACAATGGTAGTTACTACTCCCTGCTTGATGGTCAGCATTATGGGAGTGGAACGACTAGTGTTATACGTTATCACAAGTGTACTTAATTGATTATTCTGAAATTCTCCTCGGTCTCTAGTGATGCATTGTCCTAATGACCCTTGTTATTTTTTGTATTTTGAGTGTAAAAATTAGAGATAACGTTTTCTAGACAAGTACTGAACAGTTCATTTATATGAAGGTTCCCTTTTGTTCCTAGTTGTGTTTTTTCCCCAATTATCAGACTAATCTAAAAAAACAAAACAAAAACGGGCGGTCATCTTAGAGTTTGAGATTATTGAATTGTTATCGCTGTTTCGTGAGACGTGCTACCTTTTTGTCTTTTTAGGATCATAATCAAATTCAATTAATGTTTTTCCCTTGGGCCATGCTCATCAGGTTGGTTTAGAAGAATAAAATGGGGCGGCTCTTATGCATTTGGCTCGGAAAAAAATAAATAAGAGAATAATATACTAGGGGCAACATATAAAGAAAGAACAGGTGAAGATTATTTCAATGTACAGCTGTGGTAACTATCAACGTACCAAAAAAGCGTGGGTATATCGTAATACATCGTCTCACACCATTCACACACCGTTTGAGCATGGTGCACATAACTAAGTTCTTCAACATTCGTTCGTTAACTTGTGCGATTCTTTCTGCACATATAAAAGATACGGAACCCTCTTGTCGAATAAGAAACATTGTATAAAGTTGCATCATTTCATTTGGAATTATGCTATAATTTTACAATATACGTGTATAGTAAGCTGTATTACAGTGACCACGAATCATGTAATTGTCCATATGGTTACTAAATTTTAATAATCTAAGACTAACGTATCTGTTGGCAATGAATATTTACATTTGGAAATAGATACGTTCTGATAGTCTTAGAATGTTTAATATTAGCATATAATGATTTTGAAATGTTTCCTATATATAAAATGGACACTTCCGAGCACATCAGAAGAGAAACAAAAGAATCTAAATTCTTAAGTTTTTTGAAACCTTGTCTGAATAGTGTTTCATTCATCTGATTGTGTTCCTTTAGAAATTGATGTTGCAGTCTAGCTCTCAGAGTTATATTCTTTGTTTTGTGATGTCATAATTTGATGACGTAATTATGACGTCTTAATAAGGTTTGAATAATTAGTCTGAAGTAACCCCATTTGATAGAGTGAAATCGTTAATGATGTGTCGGTGTCATATTTAACAATGTTGATATATATTTTTCCAGGTCCCAACAGTAGCAAACATGATGAAAGTGAACGGACTTGTTTGCTATTGTGTACAAATAGGCGCTTCAGCAGATTCGGTATGTTCATTCAGGAAAACATTAAATATGTAACTTTTAAGATATTTTAATGTTCGAAACATTTCAAAATAATAGCAACGGATCGCTTGCTTGCTGCAGTAGATTTGTTCAGTCTAGTTTTATTTGGGTAGCGTCCTGTTAGCAGCTGACGTCATTTAAAGACGGCCCCCAGTGTATGCGATGTGTATAGTGTGTTTGTATAAGCCTTCTTGCTATAGTTCGAAACTGATGCAGTGTTTATTCTGCTACCACACTGAAATTAATTGTTGAAAGTCCCCGACCGTTCACCGGATTCGGTCCCATTATACTGACAACCGTTAAACCAGTTGTTCATCCCTTCAATGATGAAAGGCAAGTCAGAACTGAATTAATTCCAAACATAAAAATAACAGTAATGATCATTATGGAAAATTTCAACTATTTCTCGAAGAGACTAAGATGGCGACCATACAATTTGCCTATAATAATGCGCAACAATATATGAGTTTGTTTGTATTTAATTTGCTGTTGTTAATCGATATATTCTTCTGCAAATAGAACAAACATGTAATTCAACAATTCAAATAATAGCAATGGTCGTACGATAGCAAATCACTTGTGAAATATGAAGATATTTTATAATTATTACTTTGAACGGTTTTAGGAACTGTTGCAAATACTGACTAAAACTACAAACGGCACAGTATTTCCTGATGAACAAGTCGAGGAACTTACAAGGATGTCAAAGCATTTGGTAAGAAAATATGTACATTAATTAGGGAAACGTTAAGTCAGCAAATGGAATAAAGACATTCACATTATTTATGATACATATTAATGATAATGATTGTAAGTTATTACATTATTTACTCTTCTCCGAATTTGGATTTGTAAAATGAGATTCTTAAGGAAATGTTTTGTACGGCAAAATACAACGAGTAATCTATTCCCTTTGGTAATTTATGTATGAAGAACTTCCGCTGTGACCGTACAAGTTAGAATTACGTTATTGTAAAATATTTACATTTCCGGTGTGTATTCTCTATATGGTACTACCAACGATTTTGACGTTTACACTTCGGTTAACGTTAGTCCAGCGCGTAGGAATACAACCGGACCAACTATCACGCTTGCGCTATTAGTGCGAGTGCGCATTGTTAATTTGTTACCATTCATTAAAAACTTTTAATGAACTTGATTTTTTAAAACTTTAATAAGCAAATGAAAGCAATATGATAATGAAAAATAAAATATCTTCAATTCCTGACGGTAACAAAAATGCTATTGTGGGCTATATTCTGTTTACTTCTTGAAGTTGACAAACTTTCCCGCTAAATTGGAATAAGCTGTTTTGGTATTCAATCGGTTTATCGGCTGTTCCGTCAGTGCGTATAACGTTCAATAAATGACGATAGATACTTTCGTAAGTTGCGTAAATCAATTTTAAAGTGTCAAAATGTAAATATAAGAAATAATTTATCTTTTTTGTTGTTTTCTGGTGTGTAAACTGATTTTTTATACAGATATTTCAACATGACGCGCTGACGCGCGTCATTTAAAATATCTGTATAAAAAGTCAGTTTACACACCAGTAAACAACAAAAAAGACAAATTATTTCTTAAATAACTGCTAATCTTTTTACTGCATGGATTGTCGATGCTGTTAACTATATCTGATACTAAGTAATGTTGTTGTGTATCCTTTGTTTCTGTCTTTTTGTTTTAATTTTTTATTTCGGTCCGTGAGTATTTATATTTTATTTGATATTATTTCAGTTTGTAGCAACCCGTCTACTTTGCCAGTTTCCGGACATTGTCGATGGGGAAGGAGATAAAAGTGCAAAGGGAAATGAAAAAGCTACACTTCACGCTCTCATGGATTTAGAAAGTTCAAGTAGAGAGGCCTTAGGACGAGACTTTCCTCAAATGGAAAGAGTAAATATTTCCTCAATTGAAGTTACATTTGTCATCACGTTTTTCTGTTTGTCGTTTATCTGAATGTGGTTTTGAATAGCCTTAAACAGAAGTGTGTTTTGCCGATTTTATCCTATCCGAAAATGAGAGGCAATTTTTACAATAAATCTGAAAAATGCAGGTTTTAAAAAATATATTTGAATGACGTGTCTCCTGGTATTCTAATGAAAGATCAAGGAAACAGCTGATATTTTCAAAACGGTGATTAGTCAAAAGGTATTAGCATGTTGTTTAAGCTGATTGAGGTTGATGAAATGAGAGAAAAATACTCTTTCGGGATTTACCAAAGTCTCGGGTTGTACCAAATTTGAAAACCCCTCAGGTTGAATTTCCCTATCTTACACCCCTGTTCATGAAAGCGTCTTATAATACAAGCCAATGGCCAATGGCCAACAACTTTTAGCAGTCATTCAAATTATTTACATCGAAGTTCGTGCCTTCTAGGCATGGAGTAAGAATTTATCTGCTGCCGCCAGTGCATAATCGTAAACAGAGAATAAGTTTGGGATTTTATTTTCTCTCTTCTTTCTAAACAACTTTCTCTTTTCTAATGTCTTTCTTGACACCATCTCGCTTTTGGCATTTAGTTTAGATCGGCAAAATAGCCGGACTATCACAACACAGCACAGCCACCTAAATACACACGCAGTCAACACACTAACATTGCAAACCACAGGGACCCGATAATTTGTTACGGCTAGGTCTAGCCCTAAACTAGAATGTTTAGAGTAATGTTACTATTTGGTGGGGGGTTAGAACAATTTTCGATAAAAATGCCCCTCATTGGTCAAAAAATCCTAAAGGGTGGAAAAATCGACCCCACCTACCTTTTTTTTGGCATCAAAAATCACATTTTTAATTGAGGTACGCAAAAACGCTTGGTGGGAAAGATGGATAATTTTTATTTTAAAAACCTCCTAATTGCACGTCAAATGTTTCCTCCTTCTGCAGAAATAATATCGATTTCCTCCAAAATATCCCTGTCTCAAAGATTTTGTCAGCTATGCTACCACTTTTACATAGCAAATGAGTTTTGACGTCACTGCACGCGCTGGACTTTCGCTGTCATTGGATGGCGGTCTTTTCTAAATATAGGCATCCAATGACCGAAAACCGTCAAACTCCCAGAATAGGAAATACCTTTCGAATTCCAGTAATATGAAAAAAGATATTAAAAGATACATGTACATAAGCAGACCAAAGATATAAATTGAAAGACAAGTTATAATACTTTCATTTATACGATGTTCGGAATATCGAATAGCCGGTTGTTTCGCAGAGTTGATATTTACGCTAATTCGTGGGACAAAAAATTGATCATTGAACAATTCCAGTAATAATAAGATAATCGTTAATATCATCAGCGATATAAATGACAACTTGGCCTTCTTCCATCACATCAGCATCGTGTTTACAAAGAAAGTTATCTCGAATTTTCTGGTTGTTCGGCAATTATTGACTGTAATATAGGTGAGCTATTCTGTTCTTCAGATCCTGTTATTCTTAAATGTCATTGCATGTTATATCCTCTTCTGCTGTATATATGAATCAGTATACATAACATACAATTGCTGATATATTTCAGGAAACTATCATCGAACTTGCAATCAATATTTCAAAATTGCCATCAACAAAAGCCGCGGAACTAAACGACTACCCTGTCCAGGAATTAGATTTGCTGCTGCCACTGCCCCCTGTCGGAACTCGGGTACGACGTGGACCGGATTGGAATCCATCATTTAACCAGGATTCTGACGGACCCGGAACTGTAGTTTGCCACAACAAAAACGGTAGGATTTGACGAGAGTTCTTTAAATACGTGTATATATATTTTCTATTTTCACAACAATTTACGAACAATAGCCATTTATTTACTTTCAAATATGAACTCACTGTTTATGCCAATCAATTAATATACATGTATGACATTATCACGGGTTACTAGCTATCTAATGAATTGATCTTTTTATCTATATAATTGCGCTTCGTATACATGTACTATAATCAAAACATAACTGCATATTTGTTGTTTCTATTGACACCAATTCAAGAGAAAAAAATCAGAAAATACCAAAGCGTCAACAAAACCATAATCCGAACCAAAAATCGATTAAACTAGAAGCAAAATAGGAACAAATAAAAGATTTACATGGAGACTCTCGTAAAAGCACAAGAGAATAAGACCATGTGTTCCGGAAGATAGACGTGATCCAGTACTGTAATATGCCGCTTTCTGCCATGCCTCAGAGTGAGACATGCTAATAATCATAATACATGTACATAGATTATTTGGCTTTAGAAACAAATCATTTAAATTGCCTCAGTCTTCTTTCATTTCCGTTTGCACAATTTGAATTATATAGGTATTCTTTCTTCATATTGTACTTAGTTTAATTGATTTGCGGTATTCTCTGTTTTTTCTAAACATATTATACCACTTTGATCCTGAAAGTTGGTTTAGGTAATTTGTTTTAAAAAATTTCGATACACCGACCGTTTTGGTTATAATCAAATTGCTTTTTTACGCCCTTTTAACTACCAAGGTGATTTATGAGGGCCTCTCGTTATATACACTAGGTATTTGTATGTATACATGTTGAGTGCGCATGTATTTGGGAAACAGTGATATGCTCTTGTTAGTCCCATTGCAATAGTGCGGAACTGTTGTCGACATATTAAAGTGCTCTCCAAATAGAACAAACCGCCCCGTCTCGTACTGACAACTTATGAACCAGGAAGTCCACTCCCATAACGCTCAGTGACTACTACTTATCTATTATGGCCCTGTTGAGAGGGCACTATTGCCTCATAGTATTTTCGAGGGATGTATGCATGTATGCATGCAATTAACTATTTTATTATGATGCTAATTACAGTATATATGTATGGTGAGAATGTTGTGTGTGTGTATGTCTGATGTATGTTTGTAAAAGTATACTTGTTAATCAAATGTGTGTTACACTGTACCTCCCTTTGACTGTTTTCATTTCACTATCTATTGTATTAATTTATCTTTATTGTATATATATTTGCTCACTGTGTACAAAGCCACCAAAGGAGAGAATTAATATAGGCAATGCCTGATATTCGATCCTTTTGACAACATTTTCCACCTTGTTTTGTCATTAAAATTTGTTGAAATGAAATGAGGGATGGAATAGTGCCCGAGCCGAAGGCGAGGGCATTATTCCATCACGAGGCAATACTATTAGGTAAAAGGGTCCTCTCAACAGGGCCATAATGGGTTTAGTACATCACCCTTCCGCTTAAATATACATGTACACCAACACTTGTTTTATTGTGATAAACCATGGCCAGCTTTCAGCCGATTCCAAAGTCAGCCATCTTCAAGCAACTCATGATCCATGTCTATTTTCGCGCCAATAATCGTGCTCTCCAAACATAGTGACGTAATTTAATAGTGACGCCATAATGGATTCACGTTGAATACTAGTATCGCGCCAAATTTGATAGTGCCCGGGTGAGCGGGCACTATCGCGGCATAGTACCCATGTGTGTAGCCAATGGGAAAGCAGTATTCAGTCACGTGATGTACTAATATTTTGTGAGACTCTGCTATCGCCTAGGAGACAGAATTCAAAACTTTTCTTAAAGAGGCGAATGCTCAATTTAAGACCAAACATGAGTCAGTGTCAAGAGAGACATAAAAATAAAATAGCAGTCAGATAGAAAAAAAAAGAAAACGGAAAAAGCAACATTGTCATATCCCAAACTGTGCCACTTACGATCATAAAATGTGGCTGCAGGCAATATGTATACGCCCTATCTGCAGTACAGTATTGTTTATGGTGGAGTCAAATTGTAGATCGAAATCTGGCAGACCAATGCAACAATCTCTACTGTTGACGACAAGAAGAAATGCATGTTGATTCTTGTATATTGGTTATTACTTATTTTACCTTTAAACCGATATAGGTACGGTAGCTGTGCTGTGGGACTGTGGTATAGTCCCTTTACCATACCACTGTAACGAACCATGCGAGGTTCTACCCACAGACAATGACGAGCGTGTGGTTAGAGAAGATGGATGGATTCAAGTCGGCTGCAATGTTATAAGAGGTATGTTAGGGAATTTAACAAGTGAAAGATAGAAATCGTTCTACCAAAAGACTTTCTACTGGTTCCCAGCATACGATGGCAAATTAACAGGTCTTAAGCATAATAAATTGCCTGTGTTTTTAGTAGTTGCAGCATTGTCCGTATAAACGACGATAGAATGGCTTGGGCATGCGTTTCCGTCCCCGGGCGTGCACACGGTTATACCTTTACTTCATTTCGTTGCATCAGATGGTTTGGTTTTATTGGCAAGTTAAAAGCTGTATTTGCGTTACATTGCCCTGTAGGTCCTTGTTGGAACCATGGTGATGATGACGGAGGTCTAGGATCATGTGGCGTTGTGTGTTTGTGTACAAGGAAAGGAAATGTAACGGTAAAGTTTTTCAATTGCTTCTGCAGAGGCGTGTGGTAACAAATGCAGTCAATAAATAAGTGTTCCTAATGTCTGTAACTAGCCACAGATTCCCGAATATTGTGAACAAATGAATGGTAAATATTAACTCCTCCCCATTACAACGTAAGGAAAAAATTAGATGTATATAAGAATCAGCTTATCTTTCAGTGTGTCAATATGCCCTTCACTATAGCACAACATTATTTTGTAATGGCCGTAACACACCTTTCCTCTGAGCAATGTTATTGAAACTTATTCAAGCGGTATAACCCATCAATGCCTATAATGTGACACATCTAGTTGCTTCCAAAACCATTCTTATGAATCGACATTGATAATAATGACAACAACTGGTTATACATGTATTCGTTGTCAGTATAGTGAGACCGGATGGATATTACTGTCGTCTGATTGGAACAGCATTTGACACACACCTTCACTCGCATCGCATACACAAGGAGACCGTTCATACAATTAACTGTTGATAGGACGTTAAAACAGAACCAAACCAAACCAAAACTAAACGCATCTAGCTTAGATCGGTCCAGGCTCGGTTTGGTCTAATTAGGTTATAATCATAGGTTTTTATTTCTATAAATCAAATTTATTGCTGGATGGCGAAAATGTAAGGATAACCAAAATTAACTCTGTCCACTTCGGAAGAAGTTATCTTTCTCCAACCTATGGTGTTTACATGTCGCAGTTGATTCTTTGTTCTTGAGATTTCCCTAAATGCCGAGATTTTCGTGACAGTTGTTGACTTCTGACGAACACACTAAGCCACGGCGATGCTGGCGGATTGGTCAAATGGATAACACTCAAGCTTTCCACGCACGACTGGGTTCCGATCCCCGAAGTCATCGTACGCGTAAAATATTAAGAAAAGGTGTTTTTCTCCTGCCCTGGGGTGGTTGTTGAGGTATCTGTGCTATAGTATCTCAGCACAGTGAGATATTAGCCAGGTGGTATAGGACTATTAGTTAGCGCCTGATGAGGCAGTTCCTGTGAACTCCTCAGAGTATCCTACGTTAGCTAGATACGTCGTTTTATCAAATGCTGTATATTTATTTATTATTCATGAAGACTACTGACACGTTTTATGGTCGCCATCTTGGTGTCCTTTAGAAATATCGTGTACCTCTTCATTAGATTATGGTGAACTATTTTGAAAACGCTTACACTTCCGGAACACCTGGTCTTATTTGCTTGTACGATTTTTATGAATTTGTCACTCTGACCCCAGAGTGAAGGGAACAGACCCAAAGTTTACATACAATTGTGGGCAGTCGCGCGTTAACAAAATTAGGTAAGAGATTATCCCCTTTAAGGGAGTAAAGACCCTTTATTGGAAAAAAGTTGTCCAGAAAAACTTTTCAAGAATTGCGTCATCATTTTATTTTAGATCATATTTACTAAGGGCATATTATTATGAAACTTCACTAGCATGATCAGTATAATGGCATGTTTTGACCCTTTATGAGGTTGTAACGACCCTTAATGGGAAATTAAAGATTAAAGTATCAAACAAATTCCGAATTCGATTTCGACTCCCAGGTCAAGGTCAAATGATTATAAACTACATGTAGCAGCATCTGCCTTGAACATTATACATATAATGCTTAAAGAAATATTATGAAATTTACAAACTCTGTTTTTCAGGTTCGCTGGCCAAGTAAATTAATTAGGAAATACAGATACGGGGATGAAGTTATATTGAAACACACTTCGGAGGAGTAAGTATTACTCAATTCACTTTTGAACTGTCTTTTACATATTATAGAATGTCAACAGGATACATGTAATTCAACTTCTTTGTAATAAAACAAACATGAGTCGTGGAAACAGAGAATATCAAACTGTGTGTTCAGTAATACCAACTATATTACACTACTATTGCTACAATTTCATTAGCGGGTTTCAAAGTAATGGGAAAATATAAAGACATCAGCGTCATTTGTAAACTATGATTGGTATTGCTGGAGTTACGGTTAGATAATATATGTATTACATTTGTATTATAAAAACCTACCCAGTACCGAAAACGCAACATAGAGCTGACAATTCGTGATAGGGATACATGTCCCTTTTACCACTAGAAAGTCTAGGCAACTCTACATGTTTATACCGGCATATTGATCTCTCTACAAATATGTAAATAAAACCAATTAGCTGTTTAAAAGACTGGGGTAATGCCATATTAGTAGCATAATGTAATCAGTCTAAAACAAAGACGTTGGTGATAAGTGCGCAATCCAAAATGGTTGGGAGTGGAATTTAACGATGAAATTAAACGCTGAATGTTTCCCTAATGATTGATAACATGTGAATTTCTCGACAGTAAATTGAGGCCTAAGTCTCATTAAGTCAATCATTTGAACAATTTGGCAGCTTGAAATATCCCCATTGTAGTTTGTTTTCCATCTTTTTGCTGATAAAATATTACAAAGTTTATTGTATGCATTGCAGTTAGTTTCGAATGATTACATTTTCACTGGTAAAAGATTTCAGTTGTATGAATCGATATCAATTTAGCTTTTCTTTCAGACAAGCAGAAGCAGCAGGGTATGGAGGCAATACATTTCCACTCGAGTTCGAACCAGGAAACAAAATGACACTATCCTCAGACGCTCGGCGGTATCCTAAACCTTATAAGAACATTAACTTCACGCGTTTCTTTACCAGTACAAGAGACTCTAATACCCAGTTTCTGAAGCAAAACACATTCGACTATCCTCTTAAACCAGGTATAATCAACGTTTCTATTTTTCTATTCAGTAAATTGACAGAAGATTTTAAGTGATAGAATGAACATATACCATTTAAAACGTATTAACTTCTGAATACGTAAGAGACATTTTTTTTTAAATTTTTACTTTATATGCATGTGCAAAGCTGAGTACTTATATTCCCTTTGAATGTTAAACGCTTGCTACAATGCTACAAGTATGCTTCATCATTTTGAAAATATTTCGTTAAAAACATGTTCTGCAAAATAAACAGAATTTCAGGACAGTATGCTAGAACTGCGATCAATACATGAACCGGACGTACTTCCGGACGGTATACAAAACCAATCAATACCAGAAATAAACAAGAATACACCATCTTTGTGGAGCTACCAACAGGAGGGCCAAGACGCATGGACCCCATTTGATGCATGCACCGCCGAAAAGCTGGAATCTGATTGGTCCAAAAATCGTAAAACAACAATGGTCTCGGTGAATGATAAAAGGTAATATGATCAAAGCTAAAATAGCCTAAATAAAGCTAAAACAATTAAATCCAATAATCGTTTTTCCGACGATCTATTGTTTCACTATTCGAGGTATTGGAAAATGATTTTACTGGTTTAATCTATTTCATCGTATCAATCAGGTACAATGTATGTGAACACTTTAGAAGCAGATCTCGATAATCTCCCGATAAACTGGTTTGCGAAGATTACATGTGTCAATGGGTACATGTACGTAGTCTCGTATACCAACGTGTGTCAACCTTCATCAAATTGATTTCTGTTTACATATGTACATGTTGTATATGCTAAAATCAAATTATTTTTTGTGTTATATGACATTGTATTCGCGTTTGTAACATCCAACGTACTGGAAGGTAGAATTATTTATTTCATTTCGAGCACTATTACTAAAAAGCAAATAGAGAAACAAATATTTCCGAACCCTTTTGACGTGACATTCACATGTCCATACATATTGTCACCAGGATATTTGTTTTTTGCTGTTTCCTGTAGTTACAGAGTCGTATTTGCAAAGAAGACTATGAATTCCCGTGTTGGCAATTCCGATGGGAAACAGCTCAGGTTTAATGTCAAACGAGTAAGTAGTATGCAAATGAAACGGATTAAATATTAGATTTTAGATAACGTTACCTGTTCCATCTTGGATATAAAAGCTCAAGAAACGATACGGAAGTACAACGAAAACGATACAAAGTGATACACAAATGTTGCGGAAACGGAACAAACATTGTAGTTACTAAACAAAACGATACGGAAGTCCTGTGTAAACGATACGGAAGTGACACACAAACGATACGGAACATTTGCTTTTTCCACCCTGTACAATAACATACCTCAGACAAAACTGGACGAATGTCCCCGATCTTTTGTTATGAAAGCTTTAATTTCAAAGAAAGGTAGACGACGATACGAATATATGATTATGAACTGTCTTTACATACACTAGGTTCAACATGGACAGCTTGTTACTAAAAAAACATATACGATAAACGTGTCGATTTCAATTTTCAGATCGTAGACTTCCTTATTTTGATAGCATCGCAAAATACGCTTACTCTTCTGGAACATGTGGTCTTATTCACTTGTACAATGGTCTCCATGTAAATCCTTTCTTTGTCCATATGCTGGCCCTAGTTAATCGATTTTGAGTTAGAATTATGGCTTTGGTGACGCTTCAGTATTCTCTTCTTTTTTCACGCAATGTGCTTAATACAGATTGTCTGTTTGTCAATAATTCGTCTCGCCAAATATATACAGCGTTTCAACCGAACGATTTAAAAACATGTAAATTGGGAATTCGATATGCTGAAAGCGGAACTAATTTGTACGTGTTTATACAAGGAAAAATAAGAACTTAATATCAACAACTTATTGAAGAGATTGTTGTTCGATCGATGGCTACATCAAGTGTTTGTTTTACATCATTTTAGTGTTATCTGAAGTCCATATGTATCCAGTAACTATGTGGTATTAATAATAGCATTTGTTTTTACTTTTAGGAACAAAAGAGTGAGCAAGACGTCAAGGATACGTTCGATTGACTGTCTATATACGTCATCAGTAAGAACGTTGCAATTTTATAATTGAAAGTGCAGTTGTTTTCACTTATTTGGAGAGAAGCGAAACGGCAAAAAGGATAACCTGATCTGTACAAACCAGGTGTCAGTGTAATACGAATGTTCCCGCAACCAAAGACAAATGGGAAGCGTGTTGGTGTCATTTTGACTTCTTTATAAGTGTACTCGTACATTTGTTCTATGGTTAAGTACTGGCCGACTTGGGTTGCCACCCAAAAGCTTGATTATAGTCGGGAATGAGCATCAACATTGTTTAGGTTTTGTTTTTAAAGTTAATTGAAGCAAACTAAATAAGGTAATATTGTTAATACAGAATGTGAATGACATTAGTAAATTTATGTACTAATCAACATAAGTGTGTCATTTTACTGTGAATTTCATTGGTTAAATCTGTCGTGAAAACCAACATGTGTAAGCTGTAATTTTACAATATCCACGAAGTGGGTGTAATAGCTAGTCAGGGACTTTTGTAAATAGCAATTCGTTTTGAGTTGATATGTTTGCATCAAAGCCACACCCTGTGCTATGCAAATGGGTTTTGGCCTAATGGATTTGCTTTCCTCACGATATCTTTTGAAGGAATAATTTGATTTTGATAAGACTTTGTTAGTGAACTTATTACCTTCTTTATTATATATTTACTATAAAATGCATTGCCATTGCCAAAAGTATGAATTATTATCTTTATCAACGTCCAGGCGTGAAAATACAAGGAACAAAAAAGAGACATTATCAAAAGCAGATCATCATGAACCGTCACAAAAATCAAAGTATATAATAAATAGAATATGACATGGTCATTTCCATATCAACCCTCGACCCAATATCGACCCTTGGGCCTTCGGCCCTCGGGCCGATATTAGGATCTCGGGTTGATACAAGGCCTGATATGGAAATGGCCATGTAATATTCTCTATGTATCACACCTATAAGTTTGATTATCAGCTTATTTAGCTTGTAATAAATGGGGCTTTTGTGATCTGATTGGCTGATTGCTTTCCACACTTTATCTTTTGAAGTAATCAATAATGAAGACGTCACTCAAGATTGATTACTGGTTTATTCTACACCTATTTAATTAGTCGACTGCTGTGGTTTGATTGGCCAATTGCTTTAAAAATGATGTCGGTTGTAAAATAAGCTTGATTTTGATGAGCCTTGATGAGACCTGAACCCTTTTCTCAGGTTCGGTAATGATCAAGTCAAATTTTGATTAGACTCATGTGGTGAACTAATACACCGCCCACTTCATTCGAGTTCAAATATCGTTTGTATCTGCGCACATTTGTTTAAGGGTGTTGAACGTTAATTGGTTTTACTTGTCATGGCCCGGATCTAGTTTACAAATTAGACTATTGGATGACTTAATTACAAGAATATCTCCTCTCTGTCATACCTAAGCAATGGCATATTTCTGTTGATCCAGCGTCGCTGAAGAACTAGTGACTAATGATATAATTCATGTCAAAACAGGCAACTTTCTGTACACTTTAGCATTACCAGCCAACTTTCAGTTTCCTGAGCAGATTCATATTTTGAATCAATTGTGATGATAAATCCTAATGCATTGGTTGAAAGTAACCTTGCTCTATAAAGATTAAAGCACTTGATATTTTTAATTTTGTTACAAAAGATTTGAAAGTGTCAACAGTGTCAGTGTCAGCGGAAATGAAAGGCTGGAGAAGTGCATTCCTTTATGTGTTTGGGTTTGGAAAGAGGGGGTGATTATACCAAATACTAATGGGTTGTTGTGACTTGTTGACGTGCGCGAGTTGTCTGATATTTTCTAGATGAATATTTTTAAAATGTAATACTGTAAAGTTAGTTAGCATAGGTCCTGGAGAAGCTTAGCTTATGCTGAAAAATGACACACCATATCCTAATTGATACATTTGTAAGCTGGATATCTATGTGTAAACAGAAAAATATGAGGTCAAAAAACATTAATTCCAAAGCTTGTTTAATTTTCATGGTAATATAAAGGCCAAATCAAATGTGGTCTTTTTTCAGTATCAATCACTGGATTGACTTATGCTGAAAAATGGCAACCATGCTATATATGACTTAATACGATAGTAAGCTGATATATATATCTAACAAGAGGCTGAAATTCACAATTTTGATGAAACACCTTAAGACTTTCAATTGATGAATAGTATTTGATTCCAGCATATCTTGGTCTGGAGAAGAAGGTTATTGAAATTTTGAATATTTTAAATAATAAGGATCATGTAATTCACACTTTTAGTGCATCTTTGGCTAGAAAACGTTCCAGTCAATTTTCATTCAAATTGGTTCAGGGCTTTTTGAAAAAGTCGAAAATGTGAATTGTTTACGGACGCACGACGCACAACGGACGACGCGTGACGGACGACGACGGACAAAAGAAGGTTAGAACTGTAGGTCACTTGAGACTTCGTCTCAGAAATCTGAGTTTAAACAAAGCCTTAATTTATTTCATTGCTCTATAAAGGTAAAATCACATACTTTCCTATTAAGCATAAGTCATCCTCGATATCAAGGTGTTATGACCACCTTCACTCTCTCCACCCCTGGAATATTTAGCTAGACAAGCCCTTTAAAGCCAGCTAATAAAAACCGGGTTTTTTAGCTTCTTTATTTGTACTGAGTGAAAGTACATGTTGGTCGATTTTCTCATTCGGGCTATTTCTTTCCCTTGTTACAGATATATAGTAGTTGAAAGGGTCAGATTCGAGAAGGGTTAAATAATTATCTGACAATCATTTAAAACGTGACGCGTCCGTGCCGAGCCCTGTGGTTTTAAGTAATGGTGCACTTTTTGTAAACCAATTGTTTTTGGCGATTTATCGGGACTACTTCTTGCACATTTACATTTGTATACGGTGTGTTTTGGATTACTAATGACACTAGCCAATCAGAAAGCCGCTAGCAAATGGTTGCAGCCAAAAGGAACAAATAGGGGATAAACACGGCGACTCAGCAACGCAGGTCGTAACACGGATATATTTTCTGTGTCTGTATTAATTATTCTTTCGTTATTATAGCAAGAATACTTACATGATTTGAAAGGTTTAGCTCTTGGTAATGATAAATTCCTGTTAGTGAATGATCTTATAATATAGGTACATGTAGTCTAGAATAGAGATTTACCATTATCTCAGTTGTCATTAATCCTTGTACGATAGAACAGCAGAATAGTGGAGTTATCTCCCTTACAATAAGCAAAGGCAAGAGGGACTGTTTTCCATAATCTTAGATTTGCTTGATCACTTGTCATTCATATTTCTTGGTTGAATTCATTTTGTAAATACTCAAAATATTCCATTGTTGAAAAGTTCTTGAATTAAGGTGAGCCTTGAGTGAAAGATAGTGATTCATTTGTAAATAATCATCACACGTTTGTAGCTTTAAATGATACCATAAATTTATAAAACTTGATTTCTGTCTTGAGGTTTTATACGCCCGTCACAA
Source organism: Mimachlamys varia (assembly GCA_947623455.1). NCBI lineage: Eukaryota > Metazoa > Mollusca > Bivalvia > Pectinida > Pectinidae > Mimachlamys > Mimachlamys varia. Next base: position 12,124,959 of record OX392535.1, read on the forward strand.
ATGACGGGACGTGTTATATTATATACATATTCGTCCGTCTGTCCGTCGTAAATTTTATTTGTGCTGAGATCTCCTCTTACAGTTTTTAACTGATTTCGTTCAAACTTGCTAGGCTTGACCACCATGACATGAAGTTGTGTTTTCCTGAATGACAGTTTGATTTGATTTAACAATATTTACTAGAGTTATTGCCCTTTGGAACTTCGTAGCTGATTCAATTTCGGGAATTATGTAGAAAACGTCAGAACTTTTTTGTGTTCTCTTCAATTCCTCTACAATTTGGTATGGAACTTTGAAAAAACTATAATATCTTACAAATATTTGAGATTATTAATGTAATGTAAGATAATCTCCTTTAAAACAAGCAAGTATATTAGCCTTACTAGAGTTAGGGCCAAGGGACATAACTCGTCTTCCCTACAGTAATACTTAAGCGTCTTAGTGAACCTGACGCCTTAGTGACCCTGATCACACGCAGCTCCATTGCAGCGTAAATATTGCACAAAATTTGAATCCATCAGCATCGACATGGGAAAAAACGGAGCTTCTCAAAGGACAAGTGCCAGAGGACGGGGGAAGAGACTTAGGAGGGCACCAGCCCGTTTTGAAGAGACTGCAAACCTGGAAATAAGAGGAGGAAGGAAAGTTCTCCCGGGGTGGTCGGCATCCCCCCCGCGGATACCAGCCATGTGCAAAACCCCGCTGAGAGGGCTTCGACTCCAGAAGTCGATTTCAATGAAAGACCGGGAACGTCAGGTAATGTGGCGGGGGCTGAGCCCCCTACAGAATGGGTCATGATCCCTGATATGGATCCCCGCCCCGCAACTAGTGTGTTCGATGAAATCGGGGGGCATGTTCCGCTGAAATTAAAGGAAAAAATATGGGCCGGGGACGTGTTCATAGGGCTAAATCTACTGACTAAATCTGCTAGGGATTTAAGCAATGACCTTGATCAAGCTGGGGGGGATCTAGTAATGAAAAACGGTAAGTTAGTTGTCCAAAAACGCATGTATGTGAAACCCATAACAAACATTCACCATTGGACAAGCGCTTTCATGGTGTTTACGAGTATCACCTTGGAAAAACACCCGGGAAAAGCACAAGAGTTCCTCAAGTATATGCGAGATATTAGGCTTGCAGCAAGTAGATCATCGTCTAACGAATGGTCAAAGTACGACGAGCAATATCGCCTTAAGAAAACCCGCTACCCAAACTCGTCATGGGGGATTATTGATAATGAGCTTTGGCTTTTATACATGTCTAATAGGGTGCCCGTACAAAGGGAAGTAACTCCCATTCAAACAACGAGCGAGGCAGCACCAACAGCTGGGTCCAGTAAACAGGAAGGCAATGGGGGATTTTTAAATAGTTTTCGTACCTCACGGGCTAAAGAGTGTTGGGGGTTCAATAAGGGGCACTGTTCCTTTGGGGCCAACTGCAAATTTACACACGCATGCGCGGTTTGTGGGGGACAACACCCAAGATCAAAGTGCAGTAAGAAATAGGTCAATATACTCATTAGGCTACTCCCCAATCAAATTAGAACTGCTGTCACATCTTTTATCTACATATCCCCAAAAAACAGTGGCAGAAGAATTAATACATGGTTTTCGGTATGGTTTTCCTCTGAAATATAAAGGGCCTCGCTTACCTACTACAGCAAAAAATCTCCGTAGTGCTGTATTATCTCCAGACATAATTAAGGCAAAAATCCAGAAAGAGATACAGGCCGGTCGGATAGCAGGCCCATTTACTTGCTCCCCTATGCCAACTTTACGAATTTCCCCTTTAGGCCTAGTTCCAAAAAAAGATGGGGACTATCGAGTTATTCACCACCTTTCATTCCCCGAGTCGACTTCAGTAAATGATTTTATAGATGTAGCGGAGTGCTCTGTAAAATATACTAACATAGATGACGCTATCAATATGATACAAACTCTAGGCCCGGGAGCACTGCTTGGAAAATCTGACATCAAGTCGGCCTTTAGATTACTGCCAATATCACCAAGTGATTTTGATCTCCTAGGTTTCCAGGTTGAAGGTAACTTTTATTTTGACAAGTGCTTGCCTATGGGGGCTAGTATAAGCTGCGCTCTGTTTGAAAAATTTGCTACATTTTTAGAATGGTCTGTAAAAAATAACATGAAATTGCACGCAAAAACAATCCAGCCATCTTTGCTACACTATTTGGATGATTTTTTGTTTGGCGGCGCATCTGGTACAGGCCAATGTCAAGATACAATGAATGTATTTTATGAAAATTGTTCTTTGCTGGGGGTTCCTCTAGCCGATGATAAAACAGTAGGTCCTTGTACAGTGTTGACCTTCTTAGGTGTTGAGTTTGACACTCTGAATATGGTTTTGAGACTTCCAGGGGATAAGTTAGCCAAATTAAGAGCACAGCTTAAGGGACCATTGTCCGTAAAGAAAGTTACCCTGACTGAACTGCAGGCACTGATAGGCTCGCTGAATTTTGCCTGTCGGGTTGTTAGACCTGGTCGTGCATTTTGTAGACGACTGATAGATGCCACTAAAGGTATCACTAAACCACACCATAGGATACGGGTGACTCTGGAAATGAAGGGAGACTTAAATGCATGGTTAGAATTCCTAAATGAATATAATGGGGTAACTGTTATGCCAGAACAGTTCTGGATTTCAAATAGCTCCCTGGAGTTATATACAGACAGCGCAGGGGGCAGTGACAAAGGGTGTGGCTTGTTTTTTAAAGGTCGATGGGCATATGCCCCCTGGCCTTCTGAATGGAAAGGTATGCCTATTTTGAGGAATATCACATTCCTTGAGCTACTTCCGGTAACCGTCGCACTATATATCTGGGGTAGGGACATGTGTAATAAAAAAGTCCTTTTTCATATTGACAACCAGGCGGTGTGTACAATAATAAATAAACAATCCTCAAGGGACCCACTAGTCATGACACTGGTTCGGCGTTTAGTGGTGGTTTGTCTGAAGCACAATATCATCCTGAAAGCTGAGCATATTGAGGGGTCTAAAAATTCCATCGCTGATTCTATTTCTCGTTGTCAGTGGGAAAGGTTCAAACTCCTGGCTCCAGAGGCGGACCCCAATCCGGAGCAGATACCAACCTGGGTGTGGCAGCTCTTAACGCTGAAGTAGATAAACTCTTAGCAAATTCTATGGCACATAGTACTAGGGCTACTTATGATAATGCATACCAACAATTTAAAAACTATCTGGTCCAATATAATCTTCCACAGGAATGGCCTATTCCTATATCTCATATTGCTAATTACATCCACTTCACTAGCGATACCGCTAGGGGGTGTTGTCCACCTTGGGGACCCAGGGGACAGGTAGAAATTTGGAAAAACTGGGGGCAGGGGCTTGGATTGCACCCACTCTGTATGCACGGAGGGGATATATGCCATCTCTGATACCAGGGAGGCACTGGCGGGCCATTAAGTGTTTATCACAGGCGGTCAGGAGATATGGGAAAGAAAGTGAGAACCCTCTCAGGATCTAGTCATAATTGGGTTGAAGCTGTGGCCATATTGTTCCATCATAGGGGAAATATTGTGTAAAATGGAGATTAAAGTTTAAATGATTAAAATGGTATTTGAAAGTTGAATCTGTCTCCTTGTATTGTTTAAATAGGGGTTTAGTTAAGTTATTTCAACTTTTGCGTAACAGCACTTCATAGTTAATAAAAGGCATTATGTAGAAAATGCACTTCTGTTGTAAATTGTTGTTTGTCCCGAGATTTCTCCTACAGTTTTTAATCGATATCATTTAAACTTGAAAGGCGTAATAATCATGACATGAAGTTTTGTTTGCTTGATGATTTAACAATATTTACTAGAGTAATTGCCCTTTGGAACTTCCACAAAAGCCGGTACACTAACCCGAGGAACATAGATTCTCCTTTCGGGATTGCATTTCGGTTTTACCTGATCAATTACAGATGTATTCTGATGGTTCAAAAGATGATGAAAAGCATTGTTCTTCAATTCGACTACCAGATGATGCCTCTATTTTCTCTGCGGAAGCATATGCCATTGATCTGGCACTTAACCATATCGATGAACACCGCATTGAAAATGCTCTGATTCACTATCAGTCCTTTAAACTTTACAATCACGTTAACTCAAAACCCTTTTTATCGGGTATTTCGAACTTCCGAGATATGTCATACTGTATTTCTATGGATCCCAAGCCATGTTGGTATAAAGGAAAATGAAAAGAAATTGACAAAGCCGCCAAAATGGCTCTAAACCTAGACCAAACAAATTTCAAGCTGCCATATACAGATATAAAGCCAATTGTCCGTCGGCCAACAAACATCAATGGCAACCAAAATAAAATGGATTACAGAGACTACAAACAAACTTTTAAAAATACAACCGACACTTAAACCATGTCTGTCCAGTAGGAGAAATGGTAGAGAGGAAGTTGTCCTCTCGCGACTCCGAACCGGACATACCTACATCACTCCTGTGCATCTGCTGTAAGGGTATATCCACCTATATGCCACGCATGTGACTCACCTTTGACAGTAGAGCACTTTTTGATAGAATGCGCCGATTTTACCATATTCGTGCAAAGCACGTTCATGTCCCCGACATGCAAAACGCTTTTCAGTGTTGTAAATGTATTCCTACTCTTTGGCTATATAAAACAAAGTTCAAATGACAATTTTATAATCATCACCCCCGTCTAACAGTATCTCGTTACCGCATTTTTACCGTCTAATGAACATTCATCGATTTTGCAATTTTTATCAACCGTAATAAATTTTTTTCATGGTTTTTTTACAAACACTTTTGTTTTATTTCCACCCTATACATATAAAATGTCTTTGGCTAGTTCAATATGTTTTAAAATACAGAAGTCTTGTTTTTAAGTCGTATTCGTCCGTTAATAAAACGACCATCTCGGATATAACAAATACAGCATGGCCCTAAATGACCATAGTTGTCGATGGGCCGTAAAACACATCACAAACAAACAAACAATACACCATCATCCAAACAAACGCGTTCTCGCTGTCTCAACATGGCCAAAACTTAACACGTCTTTGCTGCCCCCTTCGACTTCGAAGGCATCTTATTCGACTTGAAACACCACAAGAATCTATATGGACCTATAGTTTTGACCTTTTCCTGAGGTTTCTGCAAGTCACTCGTGCTGTACCTTGGCAATGCGAAAACTGTAGAGCAATCTACCACACTGTGTGACCCAACAGTAGCCTCAGGTGGATTTAAATCCCCCTTCAAAGCATGAACACACAAATCGATAGGCAGCTCGGTTAATGTATGCACTTGTATCCATGACAGGGCATATTCTGTTGAAGTTGTCTTACCTGGTCGATATCGGATTTTACAAACACACAGAGCGATCTATGCAGCCCATCGTTGTTCGACTGCCTCATGTTTGTTGTTGATTGGAAGTATGTTTACAATGTGGGTTATTGTCTGTCAATATTTCAAAATTTTCATTCAACAGATAGTCTCTAAATTTCTCCGTCACTGCCCATTTTACGGTAAGGAAGTCAAGCTTTGCAGAACTGTAATTTACATCGTTCTATTCGGGTGGGCTTAGTGTGCGACTACCATAAGCAATGACCAATTTAAGTCAGTTTTGGTCCTGCAAAAGAATAGCTCCTTCAACCGGACACTCGCGTCTGTCTCGACAATAAATGGAAACCCATAGTCTGCATAACCTAGGACGGACGATGCCGCAATGCTTTTCCGTAGAATGTCAAAAGTGGTGGTGCATTTCTCCTTCCACGAAAGAATCAACTGTCTGTTTGCCTTCTGAGCTGTTTTCTCTTTGTTACAAATACTCACTAGATGCGGGAACTTATCGACAATTCGTCGGTAATAACTTACAAAGCCAATAAAATATCTCAAATATTTCAGAGTCTGAGGTTGAGGCCTCTACTCCACAACTTTAACCTTATCTCGGTCACTGGCGATGCCATCGGAAGAAATGATAAACCCCAGATATGGGACACTCCTCTAGAAGAAGGGGCATTTATTTCTTCAATGATCAGCCATGCTCGCAAAGTTTGGTGAAAACAATGTCTAACCGATGTATAGTCTCCTCAATACTGTTGCAATATATGGTCAAATCATCCAAATAAATTAAAATAATCTTTAAAACACTTTCTCAGCAAATGTGTTGCATGAGCCGTTGCAAGGTAGTCAGAGAATTCCTTAGACCAATAGGCATTCGGAGGTACTCGAACAGCTGATCCTTGGGATCCATTGCGACCTGATAGAAGCCAATGGCGAGATCCAAAATGCAAAAAGAATTTTGCATCCTTTAACATGTCAAACGAGTGACTCTTCGGTGCGAGGCAACGGAAAGGAATCACGAACTAATTTTCTCATTTAATCGTCTATAGTCTACACACAGACGAATGGAGTTAGCCTTTCTCTTAACGACAACAACTGGCGCTACGAGATAGTAGTTCTACACACACTGTTTTATAACAGGTAGATAAAATCCTCCTACGTACGCCCACCACGTTAATAACTCTGAGATAGTTCCCTGGAACGAAGAACTCCACTCTCCCTGCATCCGGGCAAACCCTTTCACTTCCTGTTGCTCATAAGTTTGAAATGCATTGAGCCAGTTTGATACTGTTGATCTTTTCAACTTGACATCCTTCCTCAAATTCTTTAGATAAGACGGCCCCTATTCCTTTACGAACAGTTCCCTACATTGATCAATGAGATTCATCCCCAGTATTCAAGGAGTATCTTGCTGAACAATATGTCTTTCAAAATTAATATGCATCGGTCCGTTATGTTCTTCTTAATCGATTCCACTTATTCATTAGTTTCTATGTATCCCACCATATTGAATTTCTAACCCATCTGCTGTACGAAGTGTTAAAAACTTGAATGATAGGTATCGATTGAAGGTGTTCACGATAGAATGCCTTGCTGATGGTACTATCCATAGATTATGTATCAAGTAAGAATTTGACAACAGTATCGCCAATAACAACGTCCACATTAGGACAGGGACAAATGGCAGAGTTCAGTGAGCCTGTTACATTATGTAAACCCACCGGTTGGCTCCCAACGATAGGTTCTACTGGTTTAAATAATTCTTGGAAGGACAAGTCCTCTTAAGAAGGCCAACCTGATGACGCTTGCAATATTTCCTGTGTTCAACTTCATTCCTTAAATCCTTCACAACCTTTCACACTTTAGACGTCCTTTACATTTCCTTACCTCCTCAGACTTCACTTACAATGTCACAGCTGAATACACCGGTTACTCCTTTATTTGTGGATTATCCTTATCCTGAGACAGGATACTTTCACTATCTCTGAGATTAGAAAATGTTTTCATTGGGCGCTCACTTATTTTCCTCTTTAACTCCCGCCTTAACCATGCCTCTCAAACATTTTCGGAAAATCGGTTCCTTATTTGACGTCACGCCCAGTGATGATCGACTCATCAACACGATATATTTTGTCCAATCTTTTCATGAGCACATGAGAGTATTCCCGTGGAGATTATCTGTCCAGTTACCATGTTTGATAGTACTCTGACATAAGCTCATTGACAATATATGTAGTTCCCCAAACGTCTCTCTTAAAATATAGAAAACCCCACCGGAAAGTTTTTTTTTCTGCCTCTGATGTTTGGCTCATCTGTCGATGTGAGACGGTTCTTCAAATCCCTCGTCATATCTTCAACAAATTCATATACCGTTTGTTCCTCTTCGTCCGACTTCCTAGAAAACTTTGCAAGCTTCCGTTTCCTCGGAGCAAACACAACCTTTGGCTCGACAGGTTCATTTTGCAGCCGTTTCGCCGCAAAAACCAAACCCCAACTTCAAAGCTTCCAGCTGCTCCTTTGAAACCCCCGCTTTTTCCTTGGGAGTCGACATCATTGAATCCTCATACTACCACCTAGACCAGATACCGCCGGCGCCATTTTTGACCAAGTCCAGAAATGAGTAGGATATGTCTTTATTGTAACCAAAAGGTGGCAACACAACTGCAAACTCCACTAATTTTATTTACTACTAAAATGTTGCGGTACCGGCAACGGAGTTGCTAAAACCGGTAGGTTAAATATCAGAAAAGAACAATCTCACAGACCTTAGTATTAATTACTGATATACATGTCTCAAAGTCACATGGTATTTGAATGCTTTATATTTCATTCGCAAATAGTGCTTCGCAGCTTTAAGTTTGATTAGGTAGGTCACTTTGTGACGGTATGTGTGATAAGAAACCGAAAGCAAAAGTTGTCTCTAGATTTATCCATTTATTTCGTTCGCTAACAGTGCTTCTCACCCTTGAAGTGGATTGGGTTAGTCACTTTGTGACGTTATACGTAAACTTTTAGTCTCGCTCACGCTTATTTATTATCGTACGATAACATGACGCACCGTTGGACTTTGATTTCTTACTAGCACTTAGGCTTATCTGTTTCAAATGTAACCCATATATTCACTAGCACGCGATAGATATGAAAAAAAAACATTTCAGAATATCATATACGTCTGGTTTATGGTAGGAATAGTGCAGTACACAGATACTACGAGTTAATTCAAATTCTCCCTAGTTATATTCATGTTTTATTTGTATTTAATATTGCATGTCATATTAATTCATAGTCAATATAATTTTAACCCGCAGAAAATAAAAGTACAAATACAATTCGTATTAGCTATGCAAGAGGTGGCTCACACAGACGAATTGCTAATAATAACTGGTGACAGTTTGAGAGAATGTTAGATTATTTCGCAAGGCGTACTGTGACCTGGGATGTAGGGGTGGAAGTGGGGCAAACTTGTACCGATCCATACTCGACCGGTATACATGTATAAAAGGAGGCCAATATTTATTCGTGCAGTGTAGAAATGGAACTGGAGGCAATTCTTTAAATGTCAAAAATCCCTTCGCTCGTATTCTTTATTTTCCATATTTTTCATGCAATATCATAATCATTAGGCCTAGTATCATACCTGCATTCATACCAGCTTGACTGTGGATCCTCACTTTATACAGCAAGTTGTAAGTTATCTTAGTTATGAGCTTGTGACGTTTCCTTGCTTTCTGAACATTCGAACACAAGTTTTAGATATAAAGCACTTTGTAACCTAACCTTAGTGTTCAATGTCTTGTATCTAAAAATGTTTGTTCATACTTTGTTCCTTTTATATTTGACTTCTTTTTCGTGATATAGCATAATTACAATGTATTAATTTATATCAGGATATTCTAGGCCCACCTAGAATTTAACAATTGTATCACAGGGACCTGATAATTTGTCACACCAATATTTGGGCTAAAATATGATGTTCAGACTAATTTTATATGTTTTATGATTGCATACCCTCTTGTAACAAAAGGTCCTGTATTAATGATAATATATTGACATACGGGATGGATACTGTTTATCCAAAGACCACCTGCAGACTTTTGATACAGCTTGTCACATTTGCATGTCTCTATGAACACCGTGTATGACCGAAACCGGAAATAGCTACTTTTGAGGCGAGACATGTTCGCCGCAAGACAACTGGATAAGTCAGTTTCTAATGAATTTAACCATTTATAATAAGTTTATATCATTGACACTAGGTATGCATGTTTTTGAGTTCATCCAGTAACAGTAGAATGTTATAGTTGACAATTCTGTAAAGTAATATCGATGGAATAAGCAAAAATGCTTGCTTAGTACCTGGCATTTGCCAGTACGATATGTTTTTTTCAGACTGATAGAAAATAATTAGCAGTCAAGACTTCGTTAGTTGTGCTCTGCAAGACTTAATGTGATAAAAACTAATGATTTTGCAAACCAGAGGTTGATGCGATCATCTTATTAACGAGAAAATGTGTTAAAAAATTGTGGAGTTGTGTACGGGGTATAAAGCGAACGCATTTGTTTAAGACCGTTTCTCCCTTCTCAGTTTCAGATATGATATTGTACAAGTGTATATACAGTGAAAGGCGTTTCACAGTGTTCGGTAACATTATTTATGTGGAACAACATGAAAGCAAAGAAATACAATTTATGTTCGATTAAAGGTTTCCCTTCAAAAACATTATCGTTTGATTTTATGTATATAGGGAACAACAGAGACCTATTTCCATTGCTGATAAAAAAAACCCGAGAAAATCAACATATCTGGACCTAATATTTCATCGAAAAATAGTCCATATTCGAAGTTGTACAAAAAAGATCCGATAGGTGATGATTTTCATACTGTTGAATGTCCTGTAAATAGTACGGATGGATGTTTGCTTTGAGAACTAATTAACCTTATTCTGGTAGTAAAAAGATGGAACACATCAGGAAACTCGAGGAATACAATCCGTTTCTCTATTGAACAATATTTTTCTACTGTGTGTACATGTAGATGATGTTAAGCTTGGCTTTATGACATCAGCTATGCGATATTCTGAGAACATTATGCTACATCAAGGGATTCATGAAATATCTTGTGCACAACCTTTTTATTGTAAAAATGATTAACGGTAACCTTTGACCTTAAACCTTTACCGATGACCACTAAGACCGTATCAGCTGTAAACTTTGATCGTGTGATGTTATGGTGAAAATATGAACCAGATGTGATATAACTTGTACAGCTGTACACAAACTTTTCATTCCAAAAGGGGTCAACGATGACCTTTGACCTTTAACTTTGACCGATGACAAGCAACCATGAATAAGGTGTAGACCTTAATCATGTGATGCTATGGTATGAATGTTGACCAAATCTGACCAAGGTTTTAAAATATATCCGGACGAACGGACGAGATACACAGACCAAGTGATTACTATATAACAAACAGTCTCCAAAGGATTTTTTTATTTTCTTTTATGTTGTTATCATATCAAGACAGATTTAAACAGTGTACCTGGCTCCTCTTTATGACCTGATACATACCGCATTTCTTAATTGCGTATTCAGTGTGTTATTGACCGCTCCTTTGTGTAGCCCGCACACCCAAAAATATTTTTATGGTTTCAAATCTTTAGGTAGCCCGTTCCGGCATATTGCCCGCGGGCTATCTGCCATGTTACAGCTAGTTTTGTACCTTAACCGGAGTGTTTACAGAAAACTCACACTTTAGGGGGGTTCAGATCAATTTTCGCTAGAAATGCCTCCTCAAGAGTTATTAAGGCTAACAGGTTGGAAAGCTTTCAAGGTCTAAAAAAATTGATGCAAGAAAGGTAAATGGGGTCGATTTTCCGACCTAGAAAGCTTTCCTCCCTTTAGCCTTTATGACCATTGAGGGGGCATTTTTATCGAAAATTAATCTAAACCCCTACTAAAGTCTAAAGTTACTCTAAGCACCCTAGTTTAGGTCCAAAAATAGCTGTAACAAATTGCCAGGTCCCTGTGTTATATTCACAAATTTCATTTATCCTTTAAACTACTCAACAACATAACACACGGTCTACTTATGCTCTAAAAATATGTTTTGGCAACTACAATCAATTATAAAATCAGCCACAAAAGAAATCAATTGAAATCGGTCAAGCTGTTATTGTGTGATGATAATTTCAAAATTGGTCGAAATATACTAAAAGTAAATGGGGAAATGTACAAGTATGTATGATGCGACTTTACTTATGACCAGCTTGGTACTGTACACCCCAACCCCTTACCTAATTAGGCGTATAATACAAATTTCCAAGCAGTTCTGTTGTCGATTTCACGAGTTTATTCTATGTTGTAAATTGTCAGCCAATTTTAATACCAATGTCACCCCTCATTTGTCCTATAACGGAAGCTCAAGAAAGAGAATTATAACAATTCATAAAAAGTCAAATGGGAATTTGCAAACAATGACAGTTTGAAAAAAATTATAACATATTACGCAGGTCACTATAAATAGGCAATCAGTTAGTCTGATTAAAATGCAGATCCTTATTCTCACTCCGTTATATAATCAGTCATGTTCTGATGACCTCTGAATGTTCTGTACTTCATATATTCAATGCGAATTGTCTATACTAATTGACGATGTAATCTGCAGTAAGTCGTTTCGTCACAATATGTACATGTGTACCATGTATAAGCTTGCTGTGACGGTATGACTATACCTTCAATAGAATCACAAACTGTATACACTTTTTGTCGTCCACCAGTAAGCAGTATTCAATTGGTTAATAGAAAAGTTTTCCAGAACATGACCCCTTTAGAAAGTTGTAAGATAGATCATATGCGGAGAATAACGGAGAGACAATCAGGATCAGTATTTCAATCGGATTGGCAATAAACTACAGGCTAGATAAACAGGAAACTCAAATTACAAATCCATAATATATAGTGACATACCCCTGTGCTTCATAATGTCCTTTCAACAGACAGTAAGTTGTATCCACGGAATAAGATTTTATTATAATATGTATACATCATGGTATGTATACATGTACCCCCCCCCCCTCCCGATACAGTGAAAAGCCTATCCCCTGTAAACCTCATTATGTTTTTTACTAGACCCCGTATACTAATGGAAACTGCTTGATCAAATTTGACTTACTCACGCTAACTATGGTGGCTGATTTCTGCCATCTCCGGTTTTTCGCGTAATTTTAAACGAGAAAACCAGCCGAACGGCGGGCTTTCGCCTTGTAAATTTTCTGCGTTCGGCTGGTATTCGGGTACTGAATAAGACGAAAACCCGCCGTTCGGTGGATTTTCGCGTCAAATTTATAAGCTACACGAAAAGGCGAAAAGCCGAACAGGCGAGAAAAATAACATGAAAAGGTGGGACTTTCGCAACAATAAACGGCGCCTTTTCGTGTTCATTTTCTCGCATTTTCGTGTAAAAATTTACAAGTCGAATCGCGTTTAAAATTACGCGAAAAAGCAAGATGACAGAAATCAGCAACCATAGCTATATAACAGTTCATTCAACAAGATATTTTGCATTTTGCCTTAGGAACTAACACAGATGAATCAAAATTCAAAATTCGGCAAGGAAGGGTTAATAAAACCATTTAATTCATTATTAACCGTGAATGCAGACCAGATTTGTCAGGTACATGTATATATATAGGTAACAAATTTGATCATCTGACTGTTATTAAATTAACAGCGCTTACCAAATCTAACCTTGAATGTTTTTAATAGTTTGATAAACTTTGTAAAATTACGAGGCAACTTGAAACATGTTTAATTTGTATACATTGTAGCACTAAAAAATAGACTATCGTGTCAAGGTTTCCGATCAGGCTGTTCAAGCGAGCTCGAGAGGAAAAGTAGAGCTATTTCCTGTTTCGGTCATATTTGAACACTAGTCTAACAGACGACATCACTGTGATAAGGCAAATCAATATATGCGTCGTTTACTGAAAGTCGCGGAGATACTCGGAATCGTGCGAGTTTCACTTTCGGTTTTTTACTTTTCCTTACATATGATATACCACGTGCACTCTGCGCGCGCGCAGACAACAAAATGACCAAATAAAAGCTGCAGACAACACGCACAGGGACAAGTGCAGACTCTGCAGTGAAGGACCGATCGACAAGGTAATACAAATGTACATGACTATTGCCTAAAGTTTCACGGGTCAATATTTTAAGGAATTTTTCTAAAGTTGTGTGATAATTATCGCAGCATGTATTTTGAAGCTTTTTAAATATAAATATCTATAGGAAGTTTTGTACGAAAGCTAGGCTGATCATTAGCCTTCATTATACAAAAGCTACCAGTGAGTGGGTGAGGGTTCTGTACATGATTCTGTATTACACCACTCAGTACATGGTAATTGTTATATTAAATGTATGGTAGCTATATATAGACATTAAACATGTTATAAGAGAGGGGTGATAGGTCAGTCTTTGAAGCTATTTCCTCAACTTGAGGAAGATCATATATTGCGCAGTATATAACGTACGCTATTTGTTTTATAAACATTCAAGTGTTTGTTCCTAGTCGTCAGTAATTAATCCTATGATACATGGTGTATATTATCAAGTAGATGTATAGGTATCCAAATGGACTAGGGTTATTTTATTAATTCCTTAGTATCCCAAATTGACTTAGAATTTTCAGTAAGACGGCAAGATGAAATATCTAGACCATATACACATACTTGCCAACCCTCCCTATTTAGGAGGGAGACTCCCGATTTTAGACCCTAAAATGTTGCATTTTCAACTTGAAACTTGAAAATTTGCTTAACTGTCCCTATTTTTAAAGATCCGATGATTTCATCTGAAAGAAGACTGCTCAAAAGAAGCCATTTAAAAGTGTTATTTTTCCTTTGAATGTACTTGTATACATATTATTCATGTTTTCAAATCTGAGCACGCGTAATCTCCCCATGGAAATTTCAAAAAATTAGCAAGTATGACCATACATGTATATATACATTGTAGTAGGCCTACATTATGTACATGTTTATGTGTACATCTAATTTAGGATGGCTGGGATAAAAATACAAGTACAATTGTACATGTACAGCTAGCATAAACCACTATAGACATTACAATGTACATACTTGTTCGAGTGGTGTATTATTAATGATTTTGAATTACAATGTACATGCATATTTATAATATATCTGAAGATTTTGATATAAATTATTCTTCCATTATGAACAAACAGTACTTGAAAGTGTAATGGGACTGGACTGGGTTGATCAACAGCAACCATATAGCTCAGTTAGTGGGATAGGATTTACATTTAGGAGGGTATACAGAAACGATAGTAAATAAAGGATATTTGAGCTTGGAGGAGTGGGGAGGTGTGATACATAATAATGATAAATGAGTTAGACAAATATTTGAGGGAGATTGAGATATAGCGGGGCGGTATACATCAATGATGGTCATACAAATGTTATTGGTAAGGGGGGATTATTACATAAATATATTGGGATAGACCTGTACATTGTACATATATAGATGACAGCCATCAAAAATACATGAACGAGAGTTATGAGATAAAGGGATATACATAAATGATGGTCATAAATATGCTATTCGGGAGGGGGTATTGTTACATAAATTATAGTGGGGAAATGCGAGTTATATGTGTGATATATAAATGTAGTGGGCTACAGAAATGATAACCGTACAAAATGTTCCAATGAAGGTTTATGATATATAGGGAGATGTATACTTAAAAAAAAAAGAAAAAAGTTTATATGAGAAAAACAGAAAATACAACATGCTGAATGAAAAAAAACCGGGAGTTTTACATGGGAAAAGTCTGTAGTTGAAATGTATATAATGTATCGCTTACACAAGTCATTAAAAAAAACATACATGTATATATGGTGATTTCAAATGTGTGTCTAACCCTTTTTGATTTGGTGCCAAAATCAATATTTCCTTATCAAGAATAAAACACACTGTGTGTTATATCTATTGGAGATTTGGGCCTTAGTCTAGCCTGTCAGTACTACCTAACACATCATAGAGCAGACAGACGTCTTGTCCCATTATCAATGGTACGTGCTGTACATGTGGTATTGTTAGGTAGTGTTTCTGTTCAATGGCTTCAGATAATGTATTTCATTATATATGGGTTATTTCATAGCATAATTAGGGCTTGCAAGAATCAATTATAGATATTATGTATATGTTTACACATGTGTATTTCATATTTAGGAGCTTATCATCCAGTGTCATAGCATTTTTCTTCAATATTTATCATAAAATTACTTATTGATATAATCATTTATAGTCCGAGTCTAAATATAATAATATGAAAGAGTACTAAGAAGTTTGCTCATTCAAGGACTCATTTTGAAACTGGAAGCAATTTTATAATTATCTGGTACAAAACCCAATTCTGAGCTTTGATCAAACTTAGATTCACTATATATGGCCTTAGTAGATTTGGAGTTTAAAGAATTGTGTGATTATTTTGTAAAGCAAATGACCTTGACATACTTCGGAGGTCATTATAGATTCAGAGCACGTGATACAGGTATAGCTGACAGGCAAAGGTGATCATATAGACCGATGGGATAGATGCACAGGTATGGCATACATGCAAACATTTATCTTCAATAAACAACTTGATGTTAAAAAAATAGTGCATGATTTTAATCCACTTCAAATCTGATTCTATATTAGAACTAAGGTCGTTACCTGTATGTAACTATGGAAACTTGGAATTTTTAGCTCACCTGACCCGAAGGGCGCAGCGTGTGTCCGTCATCTGTCAACATTTCTTTTAAATTCCTACTAGTCATAAAGTACTGCATTGGTTTCAACCAAATTTAGTCAGAAACATCTTTTGAAGGAGGGAAATAGATTTTGTATAATGGTGACTCTGACCCCCCACCCCCTGGCCCGGGCTGGAGGAGTACCAAGCTCTTGTAGACTTCCCAACCCAAAACTATACAATTGCTAAGCATAAAGAGATGAACACAATTCTAATGTTAGCATTGATGTCAGGGTCTGTATTTTGCCATGATAACCAAAATACCAATGTATCCAGGTGAGCGATACAGGCCATCGTAGCCTCTTGTTGTGACACCTGAGCTTTGCATAATAGGTTATTTGTATAGGTTATTGTTGTAGGTTATTGATCCAGGTTATTGGTATAGGTTACTGGGTACAGGCTATAGGAACAGGTTATTTTTATAGGCTGCTGGTCCAATGTGTATAGGTACATGTAACTAAGGTAATTAGGTTATTGGTACGGGTTATTTGTATAGGTTATCGGTACAGGTTATTGTTATAGATTATTGATACAGGTTATTGTTATAGGTTATTGATTCAGGTTATTGGTATAGGTTACTAGGTACAGGCTATAGGTACAGGTTATTGGTACGGGTTATTTGTATAGGTTATTGGTACGGGTTATTTGTATAGGTTATCGGTACAGGTTATTTGTATCTATTAATAGGCTACAGGGAAAGTGGTACAGGTTATTTGTACTGTATATTATATAATAAAACATTATTTATTTACAACAATTATTAAACAAGTTATCCAACTTATATTATCAATTGCTCTTGTTGGCCTGGAAGTTAGCGCGTGAGAGATCTGAATGTAGGAAGAAACCGGAGTACCTGGAGAAAACCAACATGGTCGGGCAAGTGACCCCCACACTTTTTCATGTCTGGTCAGGGAATCGAACACTGGCCGCCTAGCTTGGTAAAAGGCAAGTGCGCTATCCATGCCACTGCACCATCCAATAGTGGTGTGTCAATGATCGGAAAAGATCGATTAACGGTTGATTATTGTTTACCGATTACGATTATTGATAATGTTTTTTTTTATAATTGATTAATTGGTGTGTAAATAATATGTCATAATGTCCATTTTAATTGACATCAAATGCATAATACCATTGCTTATACAGTGATCAATCTACAATTATTTTTCATGGGTCCTTTTCGTTTGTTTTGCCAAAAGCTATGGGTCCCACAATGTTAAATTCAACCATTTTCATGAATTCAATGGGTCCTTTCAAAATTGTATGAGTACAGGATGCGGGATGCGCACGTAGATTGATCACTGCTTATAATGTAATGTACGTGTGCAATGTCATTTTCTAGTAAAATGAAATAACGGTTTCAAAAACACAAGTTTGATTATTGATTTCAATACAATGATTTTATTTTGGATATTAATAGAAAGTGAATTTGTGGCTTTTTCTGGTAAAAAAAAACATTCTATTTTCCTTACATTTCTATTTTCAAAGAGCAACCGATTATAATCGTATAATCCGTTAGTGATGTCATCCGATTACAACCGATCATTGGTTGGTGTTTCAACCGATTACCCAACACTACCATCCACTGGTACAGGTTATTTGTATCTTTTATTAGGTTAATTACTGGTATAGATTACTGATACAGGTTATTTGTATAGGTTACTGGTATATGTTCCTACAGTAGTACAGTGCACTCCTCTTTATATGATGTTGCATTTGTCAGACAAAAACATGATATTAACAGGAATGTGACATTAAGAGAAACATGTTTTTTCACTAAATCTAGTGCACTTCCAATCTCCATAACTAATAGTAAGATATTCAATTTACATATGAAGATGTTTCAATAAAAAGATAACATTATTTCAATTAAAAATCATTTTAGGATTATTCTTTATTTCCTATGCAACATTTTGTACAAGTTGTATCTGAAATTAATGAAAATGATATCATTTTCTGGATATTTTATGTGATTGGTTAAAAAACATGATATTAAGAGGTATTCACCTCAAAAAATTGAGCTTCGGAAAAACATGATATTGTGGTAAAAGTGGATTTTGTCATCTGCGGTTTGAACAGTTACGTTCGATTCTGTAAGGAATTTGTAGTGTTATGTGACTCTGTAGTGGGTTTGGCTCTTTCCAGGTGTGCGTACCTTTAGTCGCGAAATAGTAGTACTCTAGGATGGTACAGCCTTGGGGTTACGGGGGATATTCTGTCTGGTTTGACCAATGTCTGCCCGGGTATTTTCAGTTTATCTGTTATGACGGCCATCTTGCCGGGTGAGCCGGGGACAGTTTGTGTAATGCGCTGTCATTGGTTGAGACTGCGGTGGTGCATGGAGCCAGTCACCGAGTCTCTTAGATTACGGATGTTATTCCGGGTATTTACACTAAGGGTCAAGGTCAGGGCTATTTAAGCCGTAGACGGGAGAGAAACCTCGCCACTTCCCTACCGGGATTTGGTCATTGCCAACGCTTTGAAAACAAAGTGACTTAGCTTAGTGATACGGCTACGTTCTGAGACCGGAGCGGCTATGCATGGTTAATTTTATTAGTTAGCTGACACTCTGAGAACAGAGTGGCTTATAATGCATGCGTAAGTTAGGTCTATTAGATAGCTGACACTCTGAAAACAGAGTGGCTTTATTGCATGTTTACATCTAGTAGATAGGCCTAGCTGGCACTCTGAAAACAGAGCGGCTTATATGCATGTGTAGGTGTTCTGAGAACAGAACTGCTTAGCATAGGAACATGTTCTGAAACCAGAACAACTTAGCGTAGGAATTAACGTTAAGTTGTAGTCACTGTGCATGTGTAGACTAGTGTTTATTAGGTGTTGTTTCTAGAGGGAGGGTGGAAGTCTAGCCCGCCTCGAAGGCTGGTAGTTATAATTATGGACCAGGTGGGATATATACTCCATATAGTTTCGTAGTACTTGTCAAGTTGGTCATATTTACAAGGCATTGAGGTGTGTATTGAGAGTTAACATGGAACTTCTCCAGGGATTGTCTCGTGCATGTACTTGTGGGTAGCTTGTCATAGTCTGGGTAGCCTATTATTTGGATAAGTCTGATTTCCTGGTGTACGTTTTGTTACCATTTCTATACTTGTTACATTCTATTTTACTTCACTAAGTTCAGGCTTTACATCTGTTTTAACTGGAACTTGGTTGTTTTGTTATGTTATTTATGTAAATGAAACCAAACTCATCTTAATTCATAATAAACTTGTAGAACTTTTACTGTGGTGTTGTTGTGGGTCTTTCCTAACACTTCGACTAATCTAAGGGAAAAGAACCGGAAGATGGGTTTAGAAGGTGACTGTTGCTGGCCACTGGTTTTATGTCACGGTCCGGTACATTTTGTACCACATTTAAAATTACACAACGCGAAGTCAATTCTGGTGGCAAACTCTCATCTCCTGACCTCTCCTACTACATAAATGGTGCCTGGTGACCAGGATAACTCGTATTAGTGAGGAAAGATACCAAAGGTTAAACAACAGAGGTCTACAAATGAGTTGAGACTAATAAGCTATTATGGAATAGTTTTATTTGACTTAGGGCAGACATTATAATAGACAAGGGTTGCAGAGTTCAGTAAAATTATTAAGTTATAAGGGAAGATTACTGTGTCAAGCATTTTGAGAATGGCATGCTATGTGGAAAGTATGAGGAAGAGTTCAGTCAAGGTTGTAGGAAATGATGTACAGCAGGGATTGGGAAACAGGAATTTTGACAATGACAGTGAGCTAGGGATAGCTGGTGTGTAATATGTGTTAATAGTGGATACTGGATCACCTGTTTTGGTAATGTCCCAGACCAGGTTTAGTAAGGGTTTAGTTCTGCGGTGTTGGCAAAGTGTTGTGTAAATCTTGTGTCAGCAGACGGGGAAAGGTTAACGGTAAAGGTCAGGCCACCATAGATTAGATGGGGCTCTCGTCCTTTCGACAAACCTACGTCATGGCAGATTTGGGAGGTTTGGATGGGATATTGGGAATAGATTTTTGAGATGAGTATGATGGTGGTATCCAGGTCCATCGAGGTGCACGGAACACGGGTCAAGGTTAGTTGATTCAATCGGAAACTTGCAGCTGTTCTCATGGAGATATACAAAGTAAAGTTGGAGGAAAGGAATTTTGCGGCTAAATGCTTATATGATTAAGACCACAGTACCCTAAGATAATTGTTTCAGTGGTAATTAAACTTTGTGGATAAAGATATTTGTTCAGAACTAAGTACTGGTGTTAGAAGAGTACAGGCAGTGACTTTTGTGGTGCAAGTTGAAAATAGGGCTATAGGTGGAGACTGTAATTACAGGAAGTAGCTTCCTGGCTGTGTTTTAGAGTACAGTACAGGAATTCTTAAGTGAACTTCCTGGGTGGTGAATTTTCTGAATGTGAATCAGTCAGTATTGTGATTTATGACATAAACAGTATTCATTAGTTGGCATCCATGGGTAGGAGTTGTTGTGGTAAATTAGAAAAAAATTCGCCATATAAAAGAGTACCATGTGAAGTATTTAATCTTATGATGTTTGATGTCTCGCAGGAAGTAGTTTGACATCTAGCAGGAAGTAGTTCAATGTGTCACAGGAAGTAGTTCAGTACAATGTCAAGTTATCAGTGTTTTATCAGTGTCTAGCATTTATTGCAGTGTTTTTGGCTGACAGACAGTCTGTTATGTATTGAGTAGAATCTTATAGTAAGATTCAAATGTTCATAGTTGTAACTGTATTCCAATTCATGGAATACAGCTAGCCAAAATTGTTTGACCTGCCAGTAGACAGGGTGGTACCTAACACACTGGAGCAGGTTTCACTCCCCACAATATGTTGCACAAGTGTAACTGCTGTGAGAGGAGGTCCAGGAGCCATCCATGGGTGACGTAACATCGGAGGGACCATGACGCTGGAGGATTGTCCATCTCGATCCAACTGGAGTGGAGGCCAGCCGGAGATCTCCTGTTTCCATTTGGATGTGACGCGATACCTGTGAAGGAGGGAAGACTGTGATGTGTGTTCGTTCGGACTACGAAAGACTTTCGGTTGCGGTTTGTGCCAGTGAAATGTGTTTTTGAAAGACATTTGTTTTTTTATTTTCAGGTGTGTTCGTGAACATTTATTCATATTTAACGCGATCACTATTGTAATTGTATATCAGATAATGAATAGGATACCGTTAAGATTTTAGGATTAAGTTGTGTGGCTCAGATAAGGATTTTGTAGACAAAGTTAATTGACTGTTGGTAATTACTTTGATCTTATGGTGGGAGGTATGTGGTAAAAGTGGATTTTGTCATCTGCGGTTTGAACAGTTACGTTCGATTCTGTAAGGAATTTGTAGTGTTTTGTGACTCTGTAGTGGGTTTGGCTCTTTCCAGGTGTGCATACCTTTAGTCACGAAATAGTAGTACTCTAGGATGGTACAGCCTTGGGGTTACGGGGGATATTCTGTCTGGTTTGACGAATGTCTGCCCGGGTATTTTCAGTTTATCTGTTATGACGGCCATCTTGCCGGGTGAGCCGGGGACAGTTTGTGTAATGCGCTGTCATTGGTTGAGACTGCGGTGGTGCATGGAGCCAGTCACCGAGTCTCTTAGATTACGGATGTTATTCCGGGTATTTACACTAAGGGTCAAGGTCAGGGCTATTTAAGCCGTAGACGGGAGAGAAACCTCGCCACTTCCCTACCGGGATTTGGTCATTGCCAACGCTTTGAAAACAAAGTGACTTAGCTTAGTAATACGGCTACGTTCTGAGACCGGAGCGGCTATGCATGGTTAATTTTATTAGTTAGCTGACACTCTGAGAACAGAGTGGCTTATAATGCATGCGTAAGTTAGGTCTATTAGATTAGCTGACACTCTGAAAACAGAGTGGCTTTATTGCATGTTTACATCTAGTAGATAGGCCTAGCTGGCACTCTGAAAAAAGAGCGGCTTATATGCATGTGTAGGTGTTCTGAGAACAGAACTGCTTAGCATAGGAACATGTTCTTAAACCAGAACAACTTGGCGTAGGAATTAACGTTAAGTTGTAGTCACTGTGCATGTGTAGACTAGTGTTTATTAGGTGTTGTTTCTAGAGGGAGGGTGGAAGTCTAGCCCGTCTCGAAGGCTGGTAGTTATAATTATGGACCAGGTGGGATATATACTCCATAGTTTCGTAGTACTTGTCAAGTTGGTCATATTTACAAGGCATTGAGGTGTGTGTTGAGAGTTAACATGGAACTTCTCCAGGGATTGTCTCGTGCATGTACTTGTGGGTAGCTTGTCATAGTCTGGGTAGCCTATTATTTGGATAAGTCTGATTTCCTGGTGTACGTTTTGTTACCATTTCTATACTTGTTACATTCTATTTTACTTCAGGCTTTACATCTGTTTTAACTGGAACTTGGTTGTTTTGTTATGTTATTTATGTAAATGAAACCAAACTCATCTTAATTCATAATAAACTTGTAGAACTTTTACTGTGGTGTTACTTGTTGTGGGTCTTTCCTAACACTTCAACTGATCTAAGGGAAAAGAACCGGAAGGTTTGTTTAGAAGCTTAAGGTGACTGTTGGCCACTGGTTTTATGTCACGGTCCGGTACATTTTGTACCACATTTAAAATTACACAACGCGAAGTCAATTGTGGTGGCAAACTCTCATCTCCTGACCCCTCCTACTACAATATAAAGAAGAATGTGATATTAACAGGGTTGATATTAAGTGGAATCCACTGTACATGTTATTTGTATAGGTTACTGGTATATATGTTACTGGTACAGGTTATTGATACAAGTTATTTGTGTATATGTTAATAACTGGTATAGGTTACTGGTACAGATTATTATTATAAATCAATGTTTTTTTTACACTTTCTGATTGGCTAAAACTTGGTCATGTGGAGGTCCATATTTTGTGATATTAACCTAATGTTTCTACTTTTAAAAACACCAAGTCAATATTGTGTTTATAACGTCATATAAACATTGGGACGTCACAGTAGCCCTCTGTCAATTTCATGCTTTATCAAGATAGATAAATGCAATCAGTCTTTTCCACACTAGTTTCATATCAAATATATTACTTAATGACCTTCGATGAGGTCAATTATGGTGTTACACCGACCCGGTAGAATCAAATATTGATCAATATTTCGTTTTTTAAGAATTTTATTAGATGTCCTCGGTCAATTTTTTTTTCATGTCAGATTAGATATGGTCCAACTTTCTTCATTTCTCATTGGCTAAGATATGATCACTTGGAGGTCCATATTTTGTGATATTGACCTGATGTTTCTACCTTTAGAAACACTGAGTCAATATTGCATTTGTGACGTCATAATAATTGTAACGCTACAGTTGCCTAGCTGTAAATTTCATGCTTTATCAAGATATAGATGTAATGCAATTTCTTTTGCAAACAAGTTTCATATCTAATATAAAACTTAAGGACCTTTGATTTGGTCAATACGGTGTTATACCAACCTGGTAGAATCTAACGTCCTCGGTTAATATTTTTTGTTTCTACCAGGTTAGTATAACACAATATTGACCTCATCAAAGGTCCACAATTGGTATGTATATTGACCGAAATCAAAAGGCTATAATTGTGTATTGGTAGATGTACATATATGTTAATATGGGCATACAGATCATTTATACATGTTATTTGCACAAATGATACATACAGGTAATAACTGATAGATATGACAGGTTCTGATTATCATTGAATGTTTTTGTTTCTATATGCTGGTTAGGGTTTTGATATAGCTTGTTATAGTCATTGTATTTACCTTGTTTTCTTATTTTTTCAGATGAATATCCTTATAAATGATTAAGTGCACAAGAGGCAATTAATTGTCAGTCCCAGGGATCTAGTGATGGATGAGGAGGAGGATGAGGGGTCAGAGGGGGAGATTGAACCAGAGTATTCTGGTATGGAACAGCCCCCTCTCACACGTATGCTGAAGAATATCTTGTCAGAGTACCCTGATGATGGCCAGATTCTCAAGGTAAGTCAAGTTCAATGACTCAGTCAAGTATACGTACCTTAGTGCATTTCATTAGTGTTTGTTATAGTTAACCTCTTGACAGCTTATTATAAATAAACAATGTCGAAAAAGCGGTGTTTGGTTTTGGAGAACACAAATTGGGGAATGGCAAAATGCTTGATAAAGAGATGGAGATGGAAAACTTGAGCTCCATAAATATGTCAAAAGTAGTTTTGGCAAATTTCAGGTTTTATGTGCGAGCGCAGTTCAATATAACTACCGTTGATTATGCATGACTAATATAAAGGATGACAGTAAAGTTGAGTGAACTATATACATGCTATTTACCAGATAGCTGTACTCCATTGTGTTTACCATACCTATGCTCCTTATCATGTATCTGTGCTATTTTTAACCAGATACCTGTGCTATTTACCAGATACATGTGCTATTTACCAGATACCTGTGCTATTTACCAGTTATAACTGTGCTGTTTACCAGATACCTGCTTTTCACCAATAATGAATTGTGCTAATTAATTATTACCAGATAAATGTCTGAAAACTGCTTTTTACCAGATACCTGTATTATTTACCAGATACCTGTGTTATTTACCATATATCTGTGCTATTTACCATATATTTGTTCTAATTTTACCATATATGTTCTATTTACCATATATTTACATATATTTGTTCTATTTATCAGATATCTGTGCAATTTACCATATATTTGTTCTATTTACCATATATATTTGCTATTTACATATATCTGTTCTATTTATCAGATACCTGTGCTATTTACCAAATATCTGTGTTATTTACCATATATCTGTGCTATTTACCAGTTATAACTGTGCTGTTTACCAGATATCTGCTTTTCACTAATAATGAGTTGTGCTAATTATTACCAGATAAATGTCTGAAAACTGCTTTTTACCAGTAAACTGTGCTATTTACTAGTTGGTAATTAATAGACCAGTTTCACAATCGCCTCGCGATCGGTAGCTAAACATAGTCGCTGTATCAAAGTCAAAACGAGGCGGAGGTTGTAAGACTGTCTTCCAGTTATACTTATCTGTCAAACCATTATAACATAGCGAGAAGCGAGAACGTTCCGGTGGCTTTTGCTGCATTATGACGATTATCATGTGAAAAACCGAGAGAAATATTAAGGGAAAACAACAAAAGTGTTACTTTAAAATAAGGCTAGCTTGTCGCTATATAGCCAACCTGATGAAATTCGCATCATCATTTCAAGAAATCAAATGAAATAGACAGTTTTACAATATTAAAAACATGTATAAAGCAGTGACTACCAGAAAAATGTGTTTTCCACTTTTATGTTGATTAAAATAAAAAGTTCTTACTTTTACCACGTACAAGTCCATGCTTTTACACTTGTATCAGACGCATAAAGCCATACGTCTCTGCCTGTGTGATTTTACATACGCACATTTGGTTCAAGTTCTACCAAAACATGTTAAATGACAATATGAACATCATTCATTTTACGTATTTTTCCAGTCAAAATAGGGATTAAAAGGAACAAAATTGCAACAGAATGTAAAAAATGCGTAGCAAAATGATCTACCATTGGAATTTTTTTTCTCACAAATTTGGGGTCAAGAAATTCATCGTAATTGTAAACTGGGCTAAATTTGAAGTGCAATAACTAATTATTACACAATTCTGATTGTGAAAAGAATAGCTATATTTCATAACCAGTTGATGTATATAACAGATTGGCCAAAATCGTTTTACTGATATGTCCTGTTTAAAAAAAAATGATCCATCAATATCCCTAAAATCCTTTTTACTTAATTGACGATAATATCTTTTTCACATTTTAAGTGCAGAAAATATCATTTAATTATCTCAGTTGAAAAATAAGATCATATTTATTTTTTTTTGATAATAGCATTTAATTTAATTGTTAAATCATTTACACACAAAAAATTGTCAAAATGTGCTGATTTTAAACTTTTTCGAAATCCATATTGAATGCTTAACATATTTCCTTCACATGTGTTTTATTGATAAGAAAGACAAATGTTTTTCAATATTGACATTGAAACAGTTCAAAATTGGCCTCATAGCGATCTTTCAAGATTAAGAAAAAGAACGATATGAAAGCATGATTATAAATGTCTTGTATAAGAATATATATTTAAATACATTTTTTATACAGATCTAGCATTTGTATTTATGATAATTTTTATTTTTGGTTGTCGGGAAAATAAAAAAAGAAACTTACATGTTCAACATTCTGATGATTTTAAGTGACTAATATATTTGACTGTACATTAATTTCTATTGATGTAGTGTACTTGTTTGTATCAAACATGAACTAGTTGTAGTACAGACCCACCATTAGAAAAGATATAAAAGTAAATTCTGTTGTAATTTTGTCCTGGTTAGGCCAGGGATGTACACATATCTCGCATGTATATAGTCCCTGGTTAGGCCTATATGTTTTGGCTAATTTGACTGGACTTTATTTTTTTTTTAAATCTCTACCTGCTACACTGGCACAGGAGCCAAACCTGAACTAAATCTACCGTTAATCATTTGCCTGTAATCTTTTATAGTAAGCTACAGTAAAAAAAATATATATATATGTGATTTTACGATCTCTTTCAATGCCCCGTCACCTTTCAGTCAAATGCCCAAATCTTTATTTAGAAGAAGAAATTTATAATTTACCTGTTAGATCTATATTTATATAGTGTATGTATAAAAACAAAGTATCTTATAAGACGGTCGTAACTAGGCGAAGTGACTTTGAAGACGTTTGTACACCGACATGTAAATGTACGTGTCAAGCAATAGTCAGTCAGTGACTAAGATCAGGCCGGCTAGACTTCAGGTAGATTGGCGATCGGGTGTTATCAATTTTCAACGGTCATGAGTTATATAAATTAATTATGTAATACACCTCATTTATATAAGTATGAGAAACAGTTACCTCCCAACACGGAATTCATGAGGTATTTAATTTATTGCCGACCACAGACCACGGGAGTCCCTGTGAACAGCTTGAAGAAGCGTGCTAGCTCGTCGAGCACCGGTAAAAAGCAGCATGCCGTAATATCGACTGATAAATGTGATAGAATTTACTGCACTACAGTACACGCTTTAATATGTACACGTGGTCATGACCGACATGTATATGTCAATACTTTGTCGCTTTCTTGACTGTAAGCGTTCTGGGTATAATCACAGTGGCAAGCAAGGGAGGTAACAACAAACAGCGATTGTGAAAAGGGTCTATTGATGTGCTGTTTACCAGAAACTGAACTATTTCCCATATAACTGCTACGTATTTTGCATTTACCATATATATATGTGCTATTTACCATATACATTTCTGTATCTGTGCTGTTTACCATCTGTGTTATTTACCATATATATATGTGCAATTTACCATATATATATATTTGTATTCGTGCTATTTACCATATATCTGTGCTAGTGCCATGCAGCACGGGTAACGGGATATTCGGTTCACGATTTGGTTTGCATCTCAATTAAGTGTTATCCGGTTAGCATTTGAAATATCTGATAACTCACAGTCGCCAGTGTCCTGTGCTACGGCAAAAGCTCCCCAACCCCTTCTTCTCCCCTGTTCAAATTCTCAGTATCCACACAATATCTCAATGACTATCACTGTACACATGTCCTCTTGAAGTAAAACTACTTAATATTTTTGTTACTTTTTATGGACATTGCAGCAACACTCATATTATACAATACTTAAACATTGTTAGATTTTTCAGTTTTCATAATTTGAGCATGTTCGCCTTGTATCATATATGTGTCATATTTCTTTCATCTCGTCCGAGGAATATATTATGAAGAGTTGACCTCACCCAGTAAGAACCCATGTTCTTATCTAGTAAGAACATAGGTTCTTACCATGGCCTACTTCCCCAATGTTGTAGTTGTACAATGTTGCAAAATGACCCCCAAGTATATTGAAATATATACATTGTACAACAAGCGAAAAGAGGTTACCATGTACTTTTAAAAAACAATACACACATTTTCAGTTTTTCCAACTCAACATTTAATTAACCTTACAAAATACACACATTTTCTAACCTTAAAAATATACACACATTTTAAGCTTTTCCAACTCAATAGACAATTCAACTTTGCACAAATATAACAAACGTCTTCAAATTGAGCGACACTGTACAAACGTACCTTTGGTCAGTGTTTTTGCTATTTTAGTGCAAATAAAACAGATCACTTCAAATTAAATTGATTGTCACTGTACAACTATTAAGGTAGAATTCTCTGGTTTTACACGTACCTGTGATTCGCGTTTCATTTGTATCAATTAAGGCGCGTGTTTTCCTTTAAATTCATAAAGTCCTGTATATTCAAGTAGATCTGCATTCCGAATTAACAGGCGGTCCGAACCGTGATTTGTGTTTTTCGTGGATTCCGGTCTTTCTTCGGGTAATTCCACGTTGAAACTTTGAGAAACAGATCCTCTAAATATTCTGAAATATCATACTTGTCCAGAACTTGTGGAACAGTGAATTCGTCCAAGTCATCAATGTTTTTCAGGAAGTCAAAATCAAAGTTCTTTACAAAATCTGACACTTTGAAATAGCATGCTTGGCAATAAAGTGAGCGTGGGTCGCTTATTGCTTAGTCTAATTAATAAAAACAATAATAAATCCAAAATCAGAATATTCCCAGGAATGATTTAGAAATAACCAATCATATTCAAAAAGGCGTGTCTATGTGTATTATCAACTCTGGATTGACAGAATCAATAGCCAATCAAATTGAAGTAAGCATCATCAACCCAGGATTGACAGAATCAGTCCAGTGATTCCCACGCCTACCCCAGTTCAGTGTACATTTTAACATTGCAGGTAAATGAACATTGTTCTCGATGAAAGAAATATGTCACATCTATGATACAAGTAGGTTACACAATAGTTTACTCGTTCTTCAGGTATAACCCACGCGGCACTTCGTGCCTTGTGGGTTATATCCTGAAGAACTCGTAAACTATGGTGTAACCAAGAATAAAAACGAACTATGTAGGCTGTCATACGAGCGGTTGTTCTACACATCGGTTGCTCGATCTTTCAACTGATTTTTCCAAGCATATAAGTGAGCGAGATTTATACTGTCAGTCATGTACCGGAAATCATAACTATATATAAAGATAGTCAGTACACTGTTACATTTGTAAGTTTTGTAGTTATTTTGATGGAAATATAGTCACGGCAAAACTAAATGAAATAAATAACTAGCAATATCTGTCTCAGTATGTTGTTTATTGCATCATATGATCGAAAACAATATGAGAACCAGTGGATGAAGTACTACTATGATAATTTTTAGCTCACCTGGCCCGTCGTCCGTCCATCGGTCCGTCCTGCGTCCGTCAACTTTTTCCTTTTAAACAACTTCTTCTAAACTACTGAAAGGTCTAGTGACATGAAATTTGGCTGGTAGCTTCCTTGGATGAAGCCGTATAAAGTTTGCGAAAAGAAACGACCTTGACCTTCATTCAAGGTCACAGAGGTTAAATCTATAATAACCTTTAAACGGCTTCTTCTAATAAACCAAATTCCCTAAAAGCATGATATTTGGCTGAAAGGTTCCTTGGATAGAGCCTGACAAAGTTTGCGAAAAGGAATGACCTTGACCTATATTCAAGGTCACACGGGTCAAATCTGTTAAAACCTTCAAACGACATCTTCTGAAATACCAAAAGCCCTAGAGACATGATACATTGTATTTGGCTGTAAGGTTCCTTTGATGAAGCCGGACAAATTTTTGGAAAAAAATGACCTTGATTTATATTCAAGGTCACAGGAGTCGAATCTGTTAAAACATTTGAACGACTTCTTCTGATTAACCAAAAAGCCTAAAGATATTATATTTGGCTGGTAGCTTCCTTGGATGAAGCCGGAAAAAGTTTGCGAACACAAATGACCTTGACTTATATTCAAGGTCACAAGGGTCAAATCTGTTACATTCAAACGACTTCTTCTGATTAACCAAAAGCCCTAGAAGCATGATATTTGGCTGAAAGGTTCAATGGATAAAGCCAGACAAAGTTTGCGAAAAGAAATAACCTTGATCTATATCAAGGTCACAAGGGTCAAATCTGTTAAAACATTCAAACGACTTCTTCTGAAATACCAAAAGCCCTAGAAGCATGCTATTTGGCTGAAAGGATTCCTTGGATGAAGCCTGACAAAGTTTGCGCAATAAAAATGACCTTGACCTATATTAAAGGTCATAAGGTTAAATCTGTTAAAGGCTTTAAGCAACTTCTTCTGATAAACCCAAATGCCTAGAGGCATGATATTTGGCTGGTAGCGTCCTGGGATGAAGCCAAACAAAATTTAAAAATGAAATTGATGTTGTCTTACAAGGTCACAGGGGTAAAATCTGTTTAAATCTTAACATGTTCTTCTAAATGTCTTACAGTAAAAGATTTTAGGGGACTTCAGGGTTACACTATAATATAAGTCAGAGATTGATACCAGGTGAGTGATGCAGGCCCACTGGGCCTCTTGTTACATCCTACAGCAGAGTTCAAAACCAAAATATGGTTATCCGGTTACGGATCGGTTAGTCCGAGTTGGTTTTCAGCGGTTAGCATTTTTGCTAACCATTCCAGCACTTATCTATGCTATTTACAATATTTGTGCTATTTACCATATATATATGTGCTATCGCCACATATCTGCTTTTTACCATATACTTTTTTGTATCTGTGCTATTTACCATATATCTATACTATTTACCATATATCGGCTATTAACCATCTATATCTATGATATTAACCATATATCTATGTTATTTACACTATATCTATGCTATTTACCATATATCTGTCAGGGTTTGCGTTGAAGCCGTCCATATATCTTTTTCAAGCATAAAAACGGGAAAAGACCCCACTAATTTTTAGGATTCCCCTTTAAACAAAGCAGAAGGACCCCATTTATTTAGGAAAGGAACCCACTAATAAAATACCAGCCCAAACCCTGATCTGTGCTATTTACAAGATTACTGTGATGTGTTTCTTGTGTGAATTTGAAATCTGATGGACGTATAATATGTGTGTATACAGGAGCTGATACAGAATGCTGAAGATGCTGGAGCTTCAGAAGTGAAGATACTGTTTGACGACAGAAATATCAACCAAGAAGCCACCAATGAAAAGAAAAAACCTTTCAATAAATATTTCAAGGTAAATTTGGCAGTTTTCCCTTGTAAAGTCAATTAGCACATGTTTGTGTGCTCCTTGACTGTGATATTTCTAATATCTATTATGTACATGTACTGTATCATCTAAAGAAATCTTATATAGCATGCATAGCAACATGCACACAAATACCTGACACGGTTGAATCCTATTAGAACAGGACTGTGTTGATTGTCGGCAACCAGGTACAATGTAGTATAGCTCAGTCGGTACATGTAGAGCGACTGTCTCTGGTTTGGAGGATTTAAATCTAGACTTCAGTCTGGCTTTTCATTTTGCTGTTGTTAATGCTGCGGTACCTTTAACCAAGCCTTGCCATATATCTGACCTAAGTAAGGGGTAATTTATAGTGATCACTTGAACTGTCACTACCCCATCGAAAACCAGTTCTATAGAGATCTTGAACAGTTCTAGAACATCAAGAACGGTTGTAGAACAATAGTTTTAAAACTGTTCTAGAAAATGTTTCTAAAACAGATCAAGAACATTTTTAGAATATTCATGTGTTCTAAATCATTTCTTTAAATGTTTTAGAACAGATTTAGAACTGTTCTAGAACATCAGAAGTTCAACAAATATTCTTTAAATATTCTTAAACAAAATCCTATAACATTTTAGAGCAATTCAAGAACTGAACAAGCTGTAGAAATATCCTACAAATTTTCTAGAATTTTATACAATAATGTTTAGAACAATTTTAGTATTTGTATTTCTTTTTACAACCATTCTACAACAAATTCTGAAATATTTGTAGAACTGTTCTAGAACATTGCAGGTTCTACAAATATTCTATAAATGTTCTACAACAATTATGGATGTAACGTTTAGAGTTATCCCCCTTACTTTAGCCAGCCAATCAGCATTAATCTTACATCCCACAAGGAAAATTAGTTTGGCGGGAAAGTGATCAGGATGAATGTAATGTCTGCTGTTTGAACACCTCAAAAGCTATAATTTAGGGAGAGAGGGATTTACCTTCATACAACAGTTATGATTTAGTGATTATTAACACTTTAGCAATTTATCTGTATGCATATCAGTCATGAAAGTTATGCATTACTTTGAGAATATTGATTTGATTTTGACCTTGTGAAATGGTGATTGCCATTTTTGTAAAAAAAAAAAAAGAAATCAGAGAATACCAAAGCGTCAACAAAACCATAATCCGAAGTCAAAATCGATTAAACTAGGGGGAAAATAGAAACAAAGGAAAGATTCACATTGAGACCTTCGTAAAATCACAAAAGAATAAGACCAGGTGTTCCGGAAGAGTAAGAGTCATCTGCTTCATCGACGACACCCGATATGTAAATCTTGGTCACATCCAAGTAAGCATCAATCCTCAAAATGAGACCGAGTCATCATTGTCATCACAACAAGTAAGCACACTAACAAGCAAACTCAAAAACGTCCATCTTCATATCACACAAAGATACAGAATATTTCTCGATGATATCAAGATGGCGACCATAAAACCCATAGTCTTCATCAACCTGCATTTCTCGAATCCCTGTGCGGTAAGTTTGTTCGTCAACAGTTGACATCTATCACGAAAATCGCGATATTCAGAGCAAGCCCTAGAATAACGAATCAACTGCGACATGTAAACACCATAGGATGGAGAAGCAGCGATGTTACTATCAAGAAAGGGAAAGTTCACGATCGGAAAATCGAAATCGTCACGTTTATCATACAGCTTAGTAGTATGTTGCAGGTGTTGGTCATAGTTCAAGTAAAGATCGAGGTTAGAAGCTGATGTAGGAGAGCCTGATGTGTCTTTAATCTCAAGTTCAGTAGGGTATATATATACGATCGACTACAGTAGGTCAGCAAACTTCTTGTTGTTTATAGACAACACATCGTCGATATACTTGAAAGTAAAATTGAAAGATTTGGCAAGGTTTTTGTTACCCGTCCTGATAAGCCCCTCGACAAATTCAGCCTCGTATGAAAACAAAAACAAGTCAGCCAAAAGTGGTGCACAGTTGAGCTGTTTTACTGATAGTTTTACTGATAAGCTGTAAAAGCTTAAAGTGAATAAAATTAATTTGAATTTGAAAGTTAGTGTCCATTGTAATAATATGCATTCCATTCCATATGAACACTGAGATAATGGTTTAATGATATACAGTAGATTGTATTTGCCTTGTTTCTGTAAATATATGAATGCATGTTTTCAAAAAACATGTTTTAATCTTCTATGATATGAAGTCAAGACTACATTAAAACAAGTATGCAAAAGTACTTTCAAGTACTGGGCAAAAATCACAAAGTTTGGTTACAGATATTCAGTCACAAGTAATCCATCTCATTTGAAATGCCTTTTAATCCAGATTTTGTAGGAACTAGACGAACTAGACCTAATATTTTAAAATTGTATAGCTATTGTAGAACACTTTTAGATAATTACTAGAACTAAGTGTTGTACTAGAGTACTAATATTGTAGAACTATTGTAGAACATTTTCAGAACATTACTAGAACTAAGTGTTGTAGAACATTTTCATTATAACATTATTTAACTGTACAAGAACTGTTCTAGAACACTATCTAGAACATAACATTTCTAGAACGAAAGGTTCTAGAACAGAATTAGAACAATGTGTTCTACAACAGTTTTGAACCCCTAGATATAAATTCAGTTTATATTCACACCACTCCCATACCTCAGATTTACATATTTCTCCACAAATAGATACGGGAAAATGAGAAAATATGGAAAAGAATACGGTGAAATAAAGTACGGAGAAATATGGAGAAAATGCAGAATATGAATGCGGAAAAAAAATGATGCACTCGCTGACAGAGAATGAGTAAATGAGGATTTTTATTATACATTAAAAGCATGTACTGTTTACATCTAGTGTTTGAATGTATTGTAGTCGAAAATAAAAAAATACAGCTTTGTGCAAATTTCAGAGTTACCATCATTATGGTTAAACTATAACAAAAGTTCAATTACTTGATATATCTTGCCATGTCATGTTAGTCTAATTCTAGCCGTAACTGTTGAACTGTTTAAAAATTAAAAATTCTTTCTCACCTTTTATTAAAGGTAATGGTAACTTATTTGTGCTCATTTGTAATGTTTTGTTAGCAATACTGCTTTCCAGTAACATATTTTCATGTATTTTTCTAATAGTTATACCCCCCCGGCAACGAAGTTAGGGGGGGTATACTGGAATCAGCTTGTCTGTCCGTCTGTCTGTCCGTAGAAAAATGTTGTCCGGACAACTCCTCCTAAACTACTGGATCGATTTCAATAAAACTTGGCAGTATTGTTGGGGACCATGTGTAGATGTGCATGCAGGGTATCGTTTGTCAAAATTTTGGTTGCCATGGTAACCAGGTCACTATACACAGGTTTCCATAATAAAATGTTGTCCGGACAACTGCTCCTAAACTACTGGATCGATTTCAATAAAACTTGGCAGTATTGTTGGGGACCATGTGTAGATGTGCATGCAGAGTTTCGTTTGTCAAAATTTTGGTTGCCATGGTAACCAGGTCACTATACACAGGTTTCCGTAATAACGTGTTGTCCGGACAACTTCCTATAAACTACTGGATCGAGTTTAATGAAACTTGGCAGTATTGTTGGGGACCATGTGTAGATGTGCATGCAGAGTTTTGTTTGTCAAAATTTTGGTTGCCATGGTAACCAGGTCACTATACACAGGTTTCCATTATAATGTGTTGTCCGGACAACTCCTCCTAAACTACTGGATCAATTTCAGTGAAACTTGGCAGTATTGTTGGGGACCATGTATAGATTTGCATACAGGGTTTCGTTTGTCAAAATTTTGGTTGCCATGGTAATGAGGTGACTATACACAGGTTTCCGTAATAACATGATGTCTGGACAACTTCTTCTAAACTACTGGGTCATTTTCAATGAAACTGCGCAGTAAGTAATGTTGAGGATTACTATACACAGGTTAAAATTTGTCCGTTCGGCTTTTAAAATTCTGCTGACTGTTGACATTATATAATGCATGTTATATACAACTTGTACTACATCATGTTTTTTTTCAAAAACATGTCAGACACCTCTAATAAGAGGTAGCGGGGGGATATTAGTCAGCCATCGGCTTACAGTTCTAGTTTTAATTGTTTTCGCTCAGAATTCGAATAAGTATTGTAACCGTATATAAACAAAATCTTCCCTGGTGGTTTAAAATTCATCACTATCAACATAATTTGAAAACAATGAATGTGTTTAAATCTTCGGATCATTTTGCTGGAATAGAATGTGTCATGACTTAAACATCTATAAAACATAAATACCTGAATATATGCTGCTATTTGCTTCTCAAATACACAATTCCTCCCTCATCCACAGTTTCATACAGGCCAACTGACCTTGAATGCTTTCAGAATTTGGATGTGAAAATCAGCCAATAATATTAGACTATGATTGTAGGTGGACTGAAGTAGCTTTCAGTTTTCGAAAAGTTCTAAGCCCATTATCCGTATTCTGTCTTTGTGAATTTGGCCAAGTCCAATTTCACTGTATCTGATATTTTCAGTGTCAGTTATTCTGCATTTTCTTTGTATTTTTTCCATATTTTGCAGAAATCATTTTCTTCATTTCTCCTTATTTTTCCATAGAAAAATACGGAGAAATGCGAAGTTCCATAAAAATATTGAGAATGGATGTTCAGGCAGCATCACACTTTCAAGTTCTGAATCTTCTGATGATATTTTTGTGGTCAAGGTTAAAGGTCAAAGGTCATTGTCATTGTTGACCACCTTGGGAATCCAAATTAAGCGGGTGTACAAGATATCTTATAAACCTCTTGACATTAAGTCACACTATGGCATTACACTCTCAAGTTCTAAACTTAATTCGATTTCGGTGGTCATCGGAATGAAAATGAGAATGTAACGGCGAGACTGGGTTTTGCTCATTGGACCCTCTGAATTTAAGGCAGTCACGAAAAATCCTTCATTTTTTTTGTCTCCTCAATTAATGGTGACCTATAACAATCACCTTTTGTCCGTTGTCAAGCATCCTGCACCGTCTGTAAACTTAAATCCACATCTGCAACTTATTCAATGGATTGAATGTTTAAAAAATTGGTAATGCAGAGTAATTGTAGATGAGGATACAAAATTATGAAATTGGAATTCTTGCCTTAACCTGAGGGTCCAAGGCAAAAATTGCAAAAATAAAATATTAGAGTTCTTACATGTATCATCTGGTTTTATTTTTCTATGTTTACTTGTTGATTTCCTCATCTAATCTCAATAATGAAATGGAGCTACCAGTACCTCTGATATAACTCAGGTGACAACCACAGGCTTCGGGCCTCTTATCCGGGTCTTTCTCTGGAGACACAACTCTTTTTTCAACCATTAACAAAGTTTGGGTTCTTCCTTGCTTAGTTTACTCCGATTGTTTAAAACCAGCATTAGCAAGTCACTGTTTTTGTTAAACAGGAAAATATAACAGACTGACTGGGTATGAGGTTCAAACCTGGTACCTTCCAACTCTAGACAGACACTCCAGAAACTGATCTACACAGATACTGACTATCCAGTCTAGAGTGGAGTTTAATTTTACTTATATAAATTTTCTGTATAGGAAAGTCACACGGTGATTGGCCACACTTCTCAAAGAAAGAATAAGTTCTGAACAGTACTTTCTACATTCCAGGGTCCAGCCTTGTTCTTTCACAATAACGCCGTATTCTCTGATGGTGACTGGCGAGGGATAAAGATGCTGTACAGCAGTGTGAAGGAGTTAGATCCCTTAAAAGTCGGACGTTTTGGACTTGGCTTCAAGTCTGTTTTCCATATAACAGGTAAAACATATAACATGTCACATATAACATAACCATCAACTACATATTGTAGGTAAGGCATTGACATTACAGGTGGTAATCTCACAGGTTATTTTTTTCTATATTCTTATATTATGTCCAAAAAGTACTAAATAACACATCCCACACTACTGCATTCTACGCCAATTGAAATGGTCATGATTATACCATGAATACAACTCATGAAGATTCCTATGGAAAACAATCTAATTCATGCCAATACATGTAGTGGACAGAAATGCACATGAGTTATCCCATGCAAAATAGATAACCGTTAGTTTAGTTTTTAATGGGTAAGACATTTTTTTGACAATGGATAATTGTTTTGGCTTTAAGTTGTTGGGTTCCATGGCCAAGAAAATAAGAGGATGGATGTTTTCATGGTCAAATAATGCATTCATGTCCATGATTAAGTGCCAAATTCACAAACCACGAAATTATAGTATTGAATTTATGGGTTTGACTATACGTACTTCATGGCCAATACAGCAGAATGAGAAAAATGAGGAATGAGCAATTCAACAGGCTGTACCTACAAATGCACATCATCTTATAACATTTGCAAGAACAACTTTCAAAAACGCAAAATTATTAAAAACCTTTGGTGATTGTCTTACGTAAAAAGCTATTGTGTTGAAATAAATATGGAACATATCAGTCAAAATTGCTAGGATCCTGCTATATCATAGCCGCGATCCTGCTATACTGGGATCCCTATCTGCTATAATATATGGCTGATGATATTAATTGTTCTGAATATTTGATATTGCTCATTCTTACATTGTTATGCTGAAAATCACCCATATTCCTCCAAGAGGAACTCCACTAGAATATGTCTATGATGTATACAGTTAAGTAAACCCTGCTGGCATGATTGTGATGTGTTTGTAAATATAGCTTTAATATTAAATCATTTATGTTCAGACATATTATGATAATTTTTATCATGGTCTTTTTTCTCTGAATCTGCTTGTTGCAGAATCCTTTCACACTTTCATATGAAAAAGATGAAAAGCTAAGGTTTTGTATAAGTCACATCTATTAAACAAAGTATAAATATTGTTATAAATCAAGTAAGAAATCTAGTTAGCTGATTGATTAAGTCTGATTGTTTTATTTTCGATTCAGATTACCCGATGATCGTTTCTGGTAAGAAACTACTAGTCATAAATCCCTACACGACGTACTCGGACAAGGTTTGTACAAGCTTCCTCTTAAAGGGGTTGTCACGGTATAAGGGAATGGATATGAAAGCCTTCGGGGATGCTTTCGATGACATATTTGGGTTTGGAGAGGAGACTTTAAGCTGTGGTGAGTACAAAGGTACCTTGTTCAGGTTTCCACTACGACAAGTTGGAACAGAACTGTCTGGGAATTTATATGATCGGGAGAAAATTGAGTCTCTCTTTGATTCCTTCACCACGGAAGCACCCATGACTCTCTTGTTCCTAAAAACTCTTGAGGAAATGACTTTATTCAGAAATATTCATGGAGTGAAGCCTAGTTACAGGGTGAAAATCCAAGGAAATGGTTCGGAAAAATTACCGGAGAAAAGAAAGAAATTCTGCCAGGCTCTGCAAGAGTATAACAGAAGTAGCATGTCACATGATGTGACATGCAGTCTCCATGTGAACGTAAGTGTAGAGACGACTGGTCAGCATGGATTGACCATGCAGGAGAACAAAACCTGGTTTATTGTCAATACAGTTTTGGGAAACAGCCACATGTCTCCCCAGTTCCGTGCTCTTTCCCAAGACAGTGACTTGTCGTACAGTCCCTATGTTGGCATTGCCATTCCCTACGAGGACATGGAAGATTTCAAAGGACATGTTTTTTGCTTCCTTCCCCTTCCACT
The DNA here is from genome assembly GCA_947623455.1 of Mimachlamys varia. Classification (NCBI taxonomy): domain Eukaryota; kingdom Metazoa; phylum Mollusca; class Bivalvia; order Pectinida; family Pectinidae; genus Mimachlamys; species Mimachlamys varia. Next base: position 12,164,019 of record OX392535.1, read on the forward strand.
GGAAGAGCGTAGCCTGACAGGACTACCTGTTCACCTCAATGGATTCTTTGCTTTGAGCCAAAATAGGCGCCATGTAAAATGGCCGTCAGCTGATCTGAAGAAATCTGCCATAAGCGCCGACAAATCCCTACAGTGGAACCAGGCCCTGATCAAGGAGGCCCTGTCCCAGGTCTACCTGTCTGTCATACAAGATTTGATCACTAAGTGTTCAGGGGGAAACAACCCTGAAAACCTTGTTGCTATGGTGTACCGATCCATCTCAGACTGCCGTGCTGTGGATGTTAAGTGGCGTGGTATCCTTGATCCGTTGGTGAACGGTCTTCTTCAAACAAACTTCCTTTACACTGAGAACAATGGAGGTCGGTGGATACAACCTGGGAAGGCAGTGTTTGAACTTCCTGATTGCTCTACTGGTATGTATGTGTGGTTATACAATATAGATCATTATAACCCTGCAACGAAGTTATGGAGGGGGGGGGGGGGTTATACTTGAATCAGGTTGTCTGTCTGTCTGTCTCTAGACACAATGATGTACGGCCTACTCCTCCTAAACTACTGAAGGAATTTCAATGAAATGTGGTGGCAATAATCCTTATTGTATCGCCTCCGACGGATGTCGGAAAGGCGGCACATAGGAGTTACTTCTCCGATGATGACGGCGACGGCGGCGTCAACAATATTAAAGTTTTGTGTTTAGCTCTGTTTCTGACAAAGTTACATCAACCAAACCTCAATCATAGATGAAGCATGGGTAGTAGAGCCTACTGGGCTAAAAAAATTGATGGATGTCTGCTTTTTTGGGGTAAACATTTCACATTTCTGGAATTACAACGTTAAAGTTTTGCGTTTAGCTCTTGCATATTAGGCTGTTTCTGACTAAGTATCCGTTTCATGATTCAACAAAATGGCCGCCATTTCCTTTCCACTGATTGGTCGAAATTTAGATATTGTCCAATTTCACTCAAAATTGGTATGTAGGTGTATTATGACTCTACGAACACTATCGCAACTTCCGTTTCATGATTCAACAAAATGCCCGCCATTTCCTTGCCACTGATTGGTCGAAATTTAGATATTGGCCGATTTCACTCAAAATTGGTATGTAGGTGTGTATGGCTCTACAAACACTATCCCAACTTCTGTTTCATGATTCAGCAAATTGACCGCTATTTCCTTGCCACTGATTGGTCAAAATTTAGACATTATCCGATTTCACTCAGATTTGGTATATAATTCAATAATTTCTGCCTTTCTCATACCTATTACCTAGTAAGTATTTGGTAATTCAGCACTTTTTAAGATATGATTTTCATTTCCATTTCTCTTTTCAAATATATCCTTCATTACCATCTTAAATGCTTATGATTTTGACAAAGCGAGAAAGGTGACACATAAAATTACGTGTAATTCTTGTACATTGTAATATTTATCACGTTAAAATAATTGGTTGCTATGGTAACCAGGTCACTATTCTTTGTTTTCTTGGGAACAATTTTTCATAAATCTGTGAACCGATTAAAATGATATTAAACTGGATTGTTCGGGATCATGTGTAAATGTGCATGCAGGGTATTTTTTTTTGAATTTTTTGTTGCCATGGTAACAAGGTCAAAATACCCTGAACACTTATTTGTCAGCGCAACTCCATTATAACCTTTCAACCAATTTCAATGGAACTACACAGGGATTTAAGGGACTATGTGTAAATATTCATGCAGATTTTTTTTTCTAACATAAATTGATGTTGCCATGGTAACCAGGTCATATAAACAGGTTTTTGTTGGAAACTTTTCACTAGATCAATCCTCCTATCCATTGAATAAAATTCATTAAAACTACAAAGGGATGTTAGCGATGATGTGTAGATGTATCTGCAGATAAAAATTTGTTCGTCATCAACATTGCCTTATAGAAGTTTTTATCGCAAAGATGGGGGGGGGGGGGGGGGTGTATAATTTAGACATTGGTTTACAGTTCTGCTTTTAAATTAGTGCAGTTTATATCAACTTTTACAGATTAAACTCCTATTGACCTACATGTTGACAGGGAATCTTAATGTCCGTAAACTTTTCCTTTAAACAATCTTCTTCTCAATAACCAAAAGGCCCAGGATACTGAAATTTCGCCATTAGGTACCCGGGATAGAGTGCTACACAGTTTTCTTATATCAATGACCTTGACCTAATTTCAAGGTCACAGTGGTCAATTTTGTAAAAACCTTTATCAATTTTCTCCTTACTAATTGAAGGCCCAAGGTAATGATATTTCATCAGTAGGTACAACCTGGGATTGAGTGCTATAAAGTTTCCTTATATCAATGACATTCACTCACTGTCAAGGTCACAGGGGTCAAATATGCAAAAAAAACCCCATCTTCTCCTAACCTACCGAATAGCCCAGGTTAATGATATTTGGCTAGTAGATACCTCAGGGATGGAGTGCTACAAACTTTTCTCATGTCAATTACCTTGACCCATTTCAAGGACACAGCTACTTTTTTTCAACAACCAAAATGCCAAAGGTTCAGATATTTGGTCTGTAAGATGCTAGGATGAGCGGCTACAAAGAATGTTCAAATGAATGAACTTGAACTAGTTTCAAGGTCACAGTGGTCAAATGAGTTAAAATATTTCAAACAACTTCTTCTCAGTAACTTAAAGGCATAGGGTGATGATGTTATGCATGTAGCATGCAAGGATGAAGGGCTACCATAGTTATTAAATGAATGACCTTGACCTACTTTCAAGGTCACAGAGTTCAAATATTTTAAACTCTTTAAGCAACTTCTTCTCAATAACCAAAATACCCAAGGTTCTGATATTTGGCCTGTATGATGCTCGAATAAAGGGCTACCAAATTTGTTCAAATGAATGACCTTGACCTAATTTCAAGGTCACCGACGTAAACATATATAATTGAAAGGTTAAGACAACTGATATTGTGCCTGTATCATTATAGGATGACGCCTCTCTACACAACATTGACAATATGTCTGTATACACAATATTAACAACATATCTCTATACACAATATTGACAACATGTCTCTACGCAACATTTACAACATGTTTTTATACTGATTATTGACAACATGTCTTTATGCACAACATTGACAACATGTCTGCACGCAACATTGACAATATGTCGTATACACAACGTTGTCAACATATCTTTATACACAACTTTGACAACATGTCTGTACACTCAACATTATGTTTCTTTACACAATATTGACAACATGTCTCTATACACAACATTGACAACATGTCTCTGTACACGACCTTGACAACATGTCTATAAACACAACATTAACAACATGATAGCTTGTCATTTAAAACTAAACTCAACTAAACACAAACTTGTCATGTTACAGATATTGGAGTAAGGGAGACACTGAGATTGATCATGAAGCAGTATCAACAGAACCTGGTAATCATCCCTCCTCACATCACTGCCTTGTTAAACCAGACAACAAGAATGACCCTGTTAGACCCGGCCTACATCGGTAACCTTCTCAGGCGGAACAGTATGTATGAAAACTGTAACTCGCATCAAAAACTTCATTTACTGCAGTTTCTCATGTCAGATAAACAATATTTCTCTCTTGAGGGTTTAAAACTACTACCTCTGGAGAATGGTAGTTTTGCGAGTTTTGATGGAAATGGTTGTGTATATATGTGTAAAGAAAGCACCATGAAGCTGATTCCAGGATGTGCAGAACATATTGTGAAGCAGGACCTTCCCGAAGCCATCAATCAGCACTTACAAAACATAAAGGACAGAGGTGAGTGAAGCCTTTTGTTTATGTCAAGTGACCGGTTAAGGCCATTGGGCTTCTTGGATTTTTTATGAATTTAATTATATGATTTGGCATTTTATGTTGGGTTTCAGATCGACTAAAAATTTCTAATGACCCTTAATTAAATATGCACACGTGATTGTGATGTCCAATAAATACTCAACATGAGAGCCATAGGCCTCTGAAAGTGTTTGTTCATGTTTATTGTACTAAACATTTGGTGTCACAAATAATATAGAAAGGAAAAAACATTTTTAGAATTGTTTTATTTAGGAAATTCTCATGTTGAAATGTTAAGTAGCGAAAATATAAAATGTTTGCAGTAATATGTATTTCATTGTCAATGTTGTACTTCAGGTATGTTCCAGATACAGAAATTTGATGTCCATGGATTTGTTAGACTTCTTCAGCTGAGTATGGACCGTAACCTTACGGAAAAGGGGCAGTATAAAGTTTGGGATACTGAGAGGTCAACATTGCCTTTAGACTGGCTGGAGAAAGTGTGGTCCAAGCTTGCTGAATCATCTTTAACCCCTTTCAAGGACGTGCACCTCGTACCAGTGAAAAATGGGAAGTACTACCACCTTCATAGACTCACAAGTTTGTTTATTGTAAAGTCGTACAGGTCGCACACCTTACCCGAGACCATTTGCAAGTCTATGACACGTTTTTCTGTCACCGTTTTATCTTCGTTACCTTCCTATATGGCAGAGCATTCAGAAGTCACCAAGTACATACACACTCCGACACAGGAGAGCTTCCTGAGCTTGCTCGATCGTCTGTACACAAATAGCTATGCCTTCTTACAGAGTTTCAACGCAGACGCTGACAAAGAAGAAAGATATTCATGGATGAAGTATTTAGATAATTTGAATGTTAGAAATTTTGGAGGAATGCTTCTGAGACATATGAAGATTTTCAAAGAATTGGGAAACAGTGCCTACACTTCAATCAGTCAGGTGGATACACTGGCTCCAAAGCTCGGGTATGACTTCCCTGTAAGATATCCCCGTCGTCTACTGTCCTCGTCAGATAGCTGTCAATGTAGGGTCGCGCAAAACCTTGGAGCTACACAGCTAACAGAGGAAGCTGTGTTTACAGAAGTATTGTCTGAAAACAAATGGCATACATACTCTGACTCTGACAAGAAGAATGTGATGCTGTATTTTATCAGAGAAATTAACCAGTTCAATAGGAATCATATTTTGATGGGATTGGCAGCCAACGCTAGATTTGTGCCAACTTCTACAAGAGGCTTACAGAAACCAACTGAACTGTACGATCCCTCCATCACGTTTTTGAGGGAATTGATAGGGGATGATTCCATGTTTCCAGCTGATCAGTTCTCTTCGTCAGAAATTTTGTTAGGATTACGTGTTTTGGGACTTAACTCCAATCCATCAGGTGATCTGATTTACAGCTGTATCAGCAACTTGGACAGAAAAGTGAAGCAGGGACACACATCAAATGTAACGCAAGCAGAAGCTGTCAATCATTTTCTATCCCAACAGTTAGAACTATTGAACCAATACTCGTTGATGGACAAAAAGTTTTTGGTTCCAAAGAAGAGGACTTCTGATTACCCCGCCGCATTACCATGGTTCTGTAGCACATATGAACTGTGTGCACCACAAGAATGTTTTCTTGCAACCACACGTAATCAACGAATAGCAGGGTCGGTCATTCCACTAGTTTCGGAAAATTCTTACAGTTATTTGAAGAACTCCTTCTATCTACTTCATCCGCTGGTGACTGATGTGCTGAATCATCTTTTGCAAATCAAACGAAATTATGAGGTAGAATTAAAACCTGACTTGCTGCCATGTATCAGTGAAGTGTACAGATTTCTAGCACAAGAAATTTCGACTAGCTCAGATATAGAAAGGGAGATACGAGATTTCTTTTCAGTGGAACCTTTGGTCTGGACAGGGGAAACGTTTGTGGAGGTAACCGCTGTTTACACTACACACAATCCAGAGGACATCCCCCTAGAGCCCTACATGTACTGTCTACCACGAGAGTTTCTGTCTATCAAACAATTCTTTGAGGTTATTCGCTGTCATAGGAAGCAGACAGTGGAAGGTCTCCGTAGAGTACAGAACAAAATAAAAGATAAACATGATCAGCCTACATCTTGTTCCAGGATTGATGTCGAGAAAGACTTGAACATTACTGTGCAAATACTGACGAAATACAAACAGGACCCTGCGTCTGTCGATCACCTGGATGTTCTGTTTCCTGTCCACACTGGCTCAGAGACAAAATTACAGCTGATGCGCGCTTCTGAGTGTAGATACAGCAATGAAGAGTGGTTGAAAGTGATGGCAGAAGAGGACGAAGAGACTATTTATTATGTTCATGCTAACATTCCACCACATACAGCTCAGGCCCTTGGTGTTCGTTCACTGACGGAAGGCTTGTTGACCGATACAGAAGCGATAGAACCTTGTGGACAACATGAAGACCTTACAGGAAGGATCAAAGGCTTACTTGATGGTTATACAGATGGTTTGTCTGTTCCAAAGGAGATTGTTCAAAATGCTGACGATGGCGGGGCTACAAAAGTTTGTTTTCTTTATGATGAACGTGAAAACATTGATGCACGAACACGGCTGATAGATGAAAAAATGTCTAGTTTCCAAGGTCCTGCTCTTTGGGCTTACAATAACGCACAATTCACTGAGGCTGATTTGCATAACATAACAAAACTTGGGGGAGCAACAAAACAGGAGAACGACACTAAAATCGGGAAATTTGGATTAGGTTTCTGCTCTGTGTACAATTTGACTGATGTCCCAAGCTTCATCACAGGCACCGATCTTGTCATATTTGATCCTCATTACAACAATTTAGGCAGTGCTGTTAAAGGGAAGGAAGCAGGCATCAAAATCAACCTGAGAAGTTTGCAGAATCAAAGGCTTGTCAGAAGAATGAAAAATCAATTCAAACCTTTCAATGGAGTGTTTGGTTGTGATATGACAATGGGAGAAGAATTTCATTTATATGAAGGAACGCTATTTCGGCTTCCTTTAAGAACAAATGAACAAGCAGACAAAAGTGAAATAAAAGACAGTGCCTACACCAGGTCCGATATGAAGGAACTACTGCACATGCTGATGGAAAATGGAGGGAATATGTTGTTGTTTACACAAAATGTGACAGAAATAGAAGTTTATCACCTGCCAGCCAATGCCACAGATCCAAGTCAGAGCACTCTGCTTTACACAGCAACCAAAAACATGATAGACTCAGATGATCGAGGCAGACAGAATTCAGATACATTTAACATCCTGAAAGAGGTATCAGCGCTGTATTCACCTGTCCATCATAGTCAGATGCATGTACCTACCGTACAAAAAATCATTCAGACTGACATCAACATTCAAGTGGAAAACGCTGCAGAGCTCTTCATATCTAATAAAATGTCAGAAACGCGATCGTGCACTCGATGGATTATCGCTTATGCAACCGGCACCTCAAAAAGTCTGGATATTTCAAAACAGGTCAAAGGTGTGTTACCTCTGGCAGGAGTCGCAACGCCAATCACGATAAATGGAGATGTTATCAGGTTAACGTCGCTGGATAACATGCCATTTGGATTCTACCAAACGGGTCATTATTTCTCATTTCTTCCGTTACCAATACAAACAGGACTGCCTGTACACATCAACGCTACATTTGCCGTAGCGCCAGATAGGCGGTCAATTATGTGGGGAACAGAGGATGATAGGACTGAACTGATTAAACCTCGATGGAACCATTCACTTATGACTGATGCAGTTCCTAAAGCCTATGTCTGTCTTCTGGAGAGTTTGCATAACTATAACGGTATCATCGATGAGGAATATATGAACATTTGGCCTATCTATCAAGCTCCTTCAAGTGAACTGCAGCACATGCAGAAAGCCTTTCTGACAACAATTGTAGAAGAAACACCAAGAGTGTTCAAAAGACATGACATTTGGGCAAGATATGAAGACTGTAGGTTTGTTGATCCAGAACTTCTTAACTCGGAGGTGGGAGATATTGCCTTCAAAGCAGCAATTCATTTCTTAGAAACCAAGGCGGGTGATAGTTTAAAGGTTATGAAATTGCAGAAAAATCTGGATACCTCCTTCAGAAATGCTGGCCTTGAACATGCTATCAGAACAAAGATATTTTCGAAAGAAAATTTTTTCACAGAGGTGCTTTTTCCAGAAATGCTATCAGACTTTTGGCAATCCAGAGAACGGAATATGCTTGTTATGTTTGCTGTAGATAATATGACTGAGACTACCAAAAAACTGCTTCTAAACACAAAATGCATTCCTTCAGAACCAACAGGAGAAATGAAATATCCAAATGACCTTATACATCCAGATAGTAAGCTAAAAACTTTGTTTACAAGATGTGAAGGACGGTTTGTACATGGAGAAATGATAGAAGCTGGCATCAAACAGAGAAAGGAACAGCTGGCAGCTATTGGAATGATCGTTGATACATTGCCACCATATTTTATCATCGACAAAGTACAGAGTGTACTTGGATTGTCACTGGAATGTGACAAGTGTGCAGTGGAAAGGTCGGTCAACATCATTAAGTACATACAAAGAAAATGTTTGAATGATAAAACGCTTATTGAACAAACCAAAGACATACCATACTTACCGATTCTGAAGAAACCAAATGACTGGACTTTCCTATGGCGAGCAGACTGTCAATCGTCTGATACCGTTTTAACAACTACAAAGAAAATAGAAGTCACCGCCTGTAACCATGAGATAAAAGAAAATGTCAGGTTTGCAAAACCAAGATGTCTTTATCTGACCTCGGCTCAACATCTGGTTGGTTCTCAGGAACTTGTTATGGATGTCTCTTGCTACAAAGAATGTGTTTTTCTTCGAGGAGACATTTTGTCTCGTTTGGGCGTCAATGGAGAAAACCACAATACCATTCCTATAAAAGTTGTTTGTGAGCATCTGATTGAAATTTGTAAAAACACTGATCCTGCCAACATGACCGAGAACTCAAAACGCCTACTAAAGAAAATCTGTAATGAAGTTTACACTTTCTTGAGTAGAAAAATATCCAACGAAACCCTTTCTGAAGAGGAAATGAATTGCATTACTGAGTTAAAAGAGCTTCCTGTTGTTTTCTGTCACAATGTTTTTGTGAAACCAAAACAAACGGCACTCCACATTTTGGTGGATTGCGAACCTCATCTCTTTGGATTGCGGACCCATCATCTAAGAAATAGATGCAATTCTCTGGTTCGTGTTCTTGATATCAAAGACAAGTTTACCACTGATGATATTTTAGGCGTGATGCAGGAAATACAAAATGAAAAAGGGAAGGAGAAACTGACAGAAGATGAATTGGAGCTTTACACAAAACTTATCAAAGTCCTCGTTAAGTGTATAGAATTTGAGGATATGGACTATTATAGAATATCCGCAATCACAAATGTTGATGGTGTTTCAACACCATTGTGTATTCCGGATATTGAAGATTTTCTGACACCAATCAATCAATTATGTTTAAATGACAATGCGGAAATAAAAACAACTGGAAAAATGAAATTCGTCAACGGGAAAATTGGCCCAGATTTCGCCCGCAGACTTGGTGTAAAGGCCAAGATAAAACAGCACTTGTCAGAAAATTCTAAACCTTTCGGACAAAAGGAAGAACTGGCTACTAGAATAAAAGAGGTTTTAGAAGGCTATCCTTGTGACGAAGGCATTATGAAAGAACTCCTGCAGAACGCTGATGACGCACAAGCAACAGAGCTTCAATTCATCATAGATGATAATACTTACTCCACCGAAAAAGTTTTTGATGATAATTGGAATCAATTGCAAGGCCCTGCTCTTCTTGTTTATAATGATAGCATGTTTAGTGCCAAGGATATTCAGGGAATCCAGGACCTTGGAATAGGCAGCAAAGGGGACGACCCAACAAAAACTGGCCAGTACGGTGTAGGGTTCAATGCTGTTTACCATCTGACGGATGCACCTTCATTCCTAACAAAGGGCCCTCTTGTTGAAGGAGGGGAAACAATGTGTGTCATGGACCCATACTGCCAATTTCTATCTGATGCCACTGAGGAACGACCTGGAATTCAGCTTTTGAATCTAGATGAACACCGAGGATTATATCCAGATGTTTTCAAGTGTTATCATGAAGATAAACTTTTGAAAAGCAAAGGAACAGTTTTCAGATTTCCACTTCGCGCGAACGATAAAACGAAAAAGAATTTAGCAGCTCCAATGTCAGTCGGGAACCTTCGGGACCTGTTGAAAACATTTGAAGGAGAACTGTTAGACTCATTGCTTTTTGTGAATTCTGTTAAGAGGATTTCACTGTCGGACATATCAACCGGAGAGTTAGAATCACTGTATGAAGTAGAAATACATATGTCTGAAGGAGACGAGAGAAAAAGGACAGATTTTGGAAACCATTTACGGGATATAAACAAGAGTTTCAAAGACACTCAAGATGAACCAAGCATACATAATACCAGCGTTTCTTATAACGTGACAGTGAAAGACAGCGAAGGTGTTTCGAACACATGGCTTGTAGTGCAACAAATAGGATTTGGAAATTGTCACAATCCCGGGAAAATAATTGATGCATACAAAGATGGAAACCTCAGGCTATTACCGCGAGGTGGCGTAGCCATTCGTTTATCATCCCACACATCAGAAGGACAAAGACACAAAGCATTTTGTTTCTTGCCATTGCCGATACACACTGGTCTGCCTGTCCATGTAAACGGTCATTTCGCCCTTGGTCAGCAGACAAGAAGTAGTTTGTGGAATGAAGAACAACAAACTTACAGATGGGAGTGGAATAAACTGTTGCTGTGTCAGATAATTCCTTCCGCGTATATTGAGGGTATGCAGAGAATGAAGCAGATGCTTCTGACAGATGTTGGAGAGTCTGGTCTTGTCAGAGAGACTTATCAGCTGGATAATTTGTTCCCAATATATAAGGAAGCAAAAGATGACAACTGGAAGTTACTAGCGAAAGAAGTTCTGAACCAGATTTACAATGGTCATCATGAATTGTTCTATCTGTATAAACCACTTAAAAGTAATGTCACTGCCTGTCAACCTATGTTTGTGTCTTTGCAACAACCAGAAGAACCATTTCCTGCTCTCTTCAACACATTGAACTACCGCAAAAGGAATTGTATGTTACACGATTTTGATGAACGAAAGCTTTTACAGATGATAATGAAAGGTATTGGGCTCAGGTTACTAGATTCACCAAGAACAATATTTCACAGTTTGAAGGCTGCTGAAGTGCCTGTTGCAGAAATATCGCCTGAAGCTATTATGGAATTTATGAAATCCTACAATCAGAGAAATATTAAACACAAATGTAACATTGTGTTTCAGGAAGATTGTACCGACTTGTCAAATACCAGTCTGCAGAACCCGAAAAATGTTTTAACATTACTGAAATATTGTCGTGACAGTAAAGAATTTGTCTCCAGAATTACTGGTGTGCCTTTATGTTTAACTGAGGACAGGAAACTACAGGCGTTCAGGGAGGGTAGTGAAATATTTTGCAGTGACTGGTTTTCCATTTTGCCCGGTTCTGGAAATCGATTTCTTGATGGACGTTTAGTATTTCTATGTAATGTGGAGGAATTACAGAAAAAAGTCTTTAAACCTTTCGACATTCCTTCATTTGCTAAATACTTAGGAGAAAGCTTGCGTCAGGAACAGTTCAAACAACCAAATCAATTGGTGGAATTGATTCCTGAGAATAAAACCATTCCCAATTCTACATGGATAAGAAAAGTGTGGAGGTTTTTGACGCAGCAGAAAAAGAAATGTAAGGGAAAAGGTGGATCAGATGGCACTTCAAAAGGTGTCATGGAAACTGTTTTGACCATTCCACAAGAACTGGTGGTTGTAGCTCATTGGAACTTGGTACCATGCACACTCCTAGAATCAACACATAACCGAAGGACAATACGGAACGTGCTAACATCATTGTCAAATTTTGACAAAGTGTTGAATGTAGAATCATTTACAGGCGAATTAAAGGATGCAATAGAAAAACTTGCGCTGCCTGCTTTTGACACAGAATTATTAGAATCTTCAGTGTTGCTCTCTCTGATTCCAAATCACAGAAGTCCAGTTATGGTGTTAAACTGTTTATATCTTCACCGACATAAGTCAGGATTTCAAAATCTGTCAACCAAGAACTCTAGTTCAATTTTGGAGTATTTTACGGACCATATTAAGGACATTCAAAAGCTTGATGGCTGGAAGATTAAACTAAAATCACTTCCATTGCACTGCACAGTCCATGGAGAACTTGTATCTCTTGACATTGCAAGACAAGTCCTTGTGCTTCCAGCCGAAATACCTGCGAATGGGATCCAAAAATGGGGTGAGCTCACCAGAACATTGCTATTGAAGCAAAATACCAAGCTCGAGTCACTGTATAATGCCTTTGAGTACAGAGAAAGCCAAATGTGTGATGTTTACTCAAGTCACATCCTTACCAGCATTGAATGTCTCCCAAAGGATTGTATATCTGTTCATTTGGAGTACATACAGAACAAACTTCTGCTAGCACGTAATGATGAATATGATACTCATCAGGATAAACTAATTACCGCTCTAAAGGAATTGAGCATTTTTGCAACAAAGAGAGGAGGGTTGAAAAGTGCTGATGAATTGTATAGTCCTCATGTTCCCCTTTTTCAGGCTATGAGCGATATCGTTGACTTTCCAATATTCCCTTATGCTACAATTGAATGGAAATGGTTTATGGAACTCATCGGCATGATCAATCAAGCATCAAATGAATTGCTTATCCAATTTGCTTACCAGATTGAAGCAGAAGGAAGAAGGGAAATCACAGATGTCGTGCAGGACAATTCTGGACTTTTACTAGAATATATCTGGGAACTTGAAAATTTAGTTGAGAATGGCCTACTCCACAGAATTCGAAAAATAAAGTTTATTGTCCCAACAAAAATATGCCAGGAACAAGAAAACATATATCCTCAATATGAAGCTGGACAATTGATGGCATTTGAAGGAGCTGTTCCTAACTCGTACAGCAACTTTGTCTGGAGTAGTTGCAGCATCCTTCCAGAAACGGTTAACCCGTTCCAAAGTTTTAACAAGAAAAAATCAGACGCGGTATCGAGACAACTTCAGGTGTGCTTGGAAAAACCACCATTGGAAAAAGTTATCTTGCACACACAAAATGTGTGTGATGCACTTAAAGAACAATGCGAAAGGAACATCTGGAAAAACGAGGATGCTTACTTGAAAAGTCTGTTGTCCGACATTTATCAATATTTATGGGACCATGGAGCTAAGCAGGACTCGGACTTACTTTATAATCATCTTTGCCAGGCACCTGTTGTGTACCTGCCTTCGGAGAACAAATTAGTGACATGTGGGGTTCTTGTTATTAATTTGAAAGAAAATCAAAACATCAAACCATATCTATACTCAGCTCCAAGGTATTTTGGCGCAAACTTTGATCTATTTGAAAAGCTAGGTACAGAGCAGACACCTACATGTGCAACGTATGCTAGAGTATTAGAGCGAATCAAACAGGAAGTTGGCGATCAAGAACTAAATGCAAACGAACGACAGTTTGTATTGAAGGCTATTGATGGATTATTTTCACATCTGCCTACGACAGACGATACTGGGGTATGTTTGCAGGTACCTATCTTGTATCTTCCAACCGAAAACTACAAACTAATGGATTCCACCAAAATGATTTACTCAAACAATGACCTTTTCTATAAAGCAATTGGGAGCAAAGCGGGTTTACCTTACTTTGTGGGCTTCAAATCCCTGGAATTAAATTATTTTTGTAGTGACGTAGCAAAAATACCTTTGAAATATAGACCACATATTTTGACCAGAATGGTTGAACAAAGGATAGATTTATCAAATGTAGAAGTTACGCAAGGACGTTTTACAAATCAGTTACAAGATTTCATTCAGAGGCCTGAATTTGTTGAGGGACTCCTACGCATGTCTCATCATGAAGGATATGGATTATCTTTGCTACGATTAACTAAAAAAGTCAATGAAAGCGACGTGGTGCCTGGCCTACAGAGAATCAAAGTGCGTCAAGTGAAGGATTTGACAGTTAACTTTGTTTACAAAGAAAAAGTCGTTGGATGCAGTAAAGATTTATTCTGTCATATTCACAAAGAAGGCAATGACCATCAAAGTCTTGTATGGTACTTCTACATAAAATGTCCAGAGGGAATGGAAAAGACGCTTTGGCTTAGAAAAATCGAAACGAAATTAAAAACCTTGATTTTGAAGTCTTCAAACATTGATTGTTTTCGCCATGGATCAATGATTTTGAAGTTTCTCATGGAAATGGACCGTCCAGAAATGATATCTGTCATTTTGGATGAAGACGGTTTTCAAGAATATCGCTTACCCGAGTCTCTTTGGGGCGGTTTCGTCCCAGCTTGTGGCACTTACGTTCATGAGAAATGGCATCACATGCTGGACAACACTTTATATATATTTGACATAGATGAATATGTCGCGCTCCAGCTACACGACGAAGAGACAATAGATTACAACAGTTCAAGGGAAGAAGGCAACTTGTATATGTATGCAAAGATAGTAAAACTGATTGGTTGTGATGTAGTGGGGGATTTATCACCCGAACTGACCAAGTATGAAGTTGATGTTGGAGAGGACAGAGTTGTCGTAAAATTTGCGTATGAAATGTACAAAATTCTTCGCAGAAATAATGTTTCACGGGAACTTGTCCAGGCTGTTGATGTAGGAAACATCTGTCCTATTTACACGTTACCTCGTCAAGTCATCTTCAGAGAGGTCAGAAGGAAGCTGTTGGTGATCTGGAACTTGCCTGATAGAAAAAAGAAGGCAATATTTAAAAGATACCTTAGACAATGGCATCCGGACAAGAACATTGGCAACGAGGAACAAGCAACAGCCGTTTTTCAGTATATCATGCTTGTCTGGGACAAACTTACTAACGGTGAAACAGTTAGCGTTGATGATGATGTGGATTCCTCTGATTATTCTCCATCTCGGCCTTCCCCAAACAGACAGTTTTATGATGACGTTTCTCAGCAATGTTCAAGCGAGAAAGAACACTATCAAGAGTCATCAGCATCAAGGGAAGGCTGTCGTGGATCACACCGTTATGACAGAGATCCTGTTTCTAACCCAATGCAACAGAGGAAATGGTTCAACCAGGCAAAATTGGACCTCGCTGCAGCCAAGCACTTCATGCAATCCGCAGAAGAAGTTCAAGCGTACAATTGGATATGTTACATGAGCCACCAGGTAAGGCCATATTTATTGTATTTTAGTGACTTAAAGGCATCATCTATTCTTTCATTATGCTGCTTTTTATAGGGGTGCTGTGCATCGTGCATATATGGATTGGGTCGAACCGGATGCACGGAGTTTAAGTCACCTAACGGTACAGTACTGTAATCTCCACAATTACTGTAAATAATAGAGACAAGTTTTACAATATCTGGTGCTTCGTTCAGAGTACATGGGACATTTGAGTAAATACAGACAAGCGCAAATTAATTATTATATCAAACTCCGTTCATGTTAAACGTTTGCAGTCTATGGCGCGGACAAAAACTGGAATAAAACAAGAGTCTAGCTGAAATTAGCAATTTAGTGTTTTAAATCTTACTATTTTTCGCCGTACGTGCACCTTACGATATGTATCGGAAACTAGATTTCCGGTAACGATGTCCGACATTTAAGCCACATTTATATTTCACTTCTCTTCAAAAATACCAAATACACATACTTTATGCATTGCACTTAATGTTATTACATATATTTTCTAAAGATTTGCATGGGGGGGCTTAAAAATATCTAAAGTCAAGGTCAAGGTCACTGTTTGTGAAATAGAACTTTCGGATCAATCAGATCAAACGGCAAGCTCATATCTTTCATGTATATCTATTAACTGCTAATACACATAATGGGGTCCTAACTGACGAGTCAGTATTCTTATTTGTTTTCGGGATAGAAACATAAAATTGCATTTTGAAAAATGCACCTTTCATATTTCATTCTTTTACCATTTCAAAACTTTTCAGTAAAGCCTCCTTCAGTACTTGCGATGGGCAACAGCAAAGTATTCAGATGGTTCAGTATTGGTATTGAAGTCTAAAGTAAAACGAATTAATGATTATTGTTTTCTGTAAGCCAACAGAGAACCATACGTACCATATAGCATACATGTAGCATGGAATCAGATTTAGGGGGTCAGAAGTAAAACTTTCTGTAATCTGCTTGACATGTTGTATTGTATTTGATTAATCATTCGGATAAAGTGTTTAACTGTCTGTATGACATCTGTGTAATGCTGAATGGGTTTGCGTCAGTCTGTTTTACAAATTGATGGCATTTGTATAAAAATGACAATGACATTTGTATAATACTACTGACTGTATGACATCTTTATAATACTTACTGTGTTTGCTTCAGTCTATTTTACGAATTGATGACAAATTTTTGTTCTCTAATATTTTCTCCAATATCTCTACACAGACAAAGCATTCTATCTGTTTACATATCTAGGCAGTGGAGAAGTCTCTGAAGTCGATGATGTATCGGAGGGATGCCAACAATGTCAACAAAGGCCATGACATTTGTGGAATAGCGGCATCTTTAAAGGATGACTCGCTAAGTCGTGCCGCTGGTGAAATGCAATCCCTCCTGGGATATCACACACACATGCGGTACCCGGATGTACATGCTGCTGGTAGGATTCCCTCAACATTCTTCACTAGGGGTATGGCAGAATCAGCTCTCAGCATAGCGAGGAGAATCCTAGACGAAGTAGATGCAAAGAACTAATATTAGAAGGTATGTTGTAACTAAACACACACGAAACACAACCATGTTTAATCACTCGCCAATAATGTTTTACGAAGGTTAAACGATACATTGTAAATGATTCCAATTCAGAAAATATTCGTATTAATATATTATTGTTTTGCTCATGCATCCAATCACTTCTAAAACTTGATTATCCTTCTTGTATTTTACAGTGCTTGTTGATGACGAGGTCACGTGAGGAACGTAGTAGCTAACACATATGAGGATTTCTCAGTTCACCAGGCAGTTCAACAGAACTATTTGACTTTTTATTTCATTTGCAGTGCATAAATGTTTTCGTGCGAAACAGTGTTATAGAATGTATTTGTATACATGTCTAAGGCGAACATTTCATAAGAACTCAACATACAAATACCAATACTTTATATACGTATGTTACGAGGGATCAAATCATACGTTCGATGTGACTTATAATTATAGGATGAAGGTACAAGTATACATCTTATACAAAATAAGATAACTTTTTAGTGAGTGCCTCTGAACCTGATTGGTGTTGTTATTGAATGTAAATATAAACATTGAAATGATGCAAATAGGAATGCTATATAGTGCCATACTGCTTTTTAGACAGCTAGGATATTTGTTCATAAAGTTTTTGTACATGAAAATATTTTTATGTGTTTTCTTAATCGAATGTAATGCATACTTGATGTAAATAGATTTATTTCCCGTACCATAGATGCAGCCGTGTTATTGCATGTAGATTTGATTGATAATATTCACTTACAGTAATTGTATTAGCTTTATATTTTTATTAATTGGGGGGGGGGAATCTTCATTTACGATACACAATGTGATAAAATATGTTATAACCAATACTTTCTTCTGATAGAATTTCCATTGAAGGAATATTTCTAAATGATGATATGAAAATATAGAGAGATATTGTGGAAACACAGTGCGAGTGAATTTGGCTATGCTATTGAAATCTTGGATTGATAGGTTACAATAGACCTGTATTTCTACGCAATTTTTATGATAAAAATATATGTTTTATGTATTGCTAAAGACTACTTATGAGTTTTATGTGCCTAAATGTATATGTATATATCATGTCTAAGGTAAACATTTCATCGGAACTCAATATTTAGATAGTAATGTTATTTGTTTCGATGAATTCTAAATTATATTATGCGTTAGGTGTCTCTTATAATGATGTGGTAGCGCGTTTTATATTTTGATGTGTTTACATTCAATCCCCCCCCCCTTTTTTTTAAAGAATGTTGAACTTTTATTATACAGAAGTAATAGTTGTAAGGATGCCTTTTTGTTTCGGCAAATCTGTATATTTGTTACTGGCATCATATTGGTATACGAAGGAATATCAGACATATACCATGCCATAACCTAGGTTCAGTTATCTGAATTGGATAGCCATGAAAGTTTGCACAAACTTGTTATTATGAGATTAACACAGGAATCTTGTGTAGATAGTGAAATAGTTTTATATTCCCCTCACAAATGATGAATACAAATTGTTCTCCATCTTTCCGTTTTGTCTTCACCTATGAAATCAATTTATCTCAGACTTTTGTTCTATTTTTGTGAAACTTTATTTAAATACTTTTGAACCAAGAAAAACATTTGCGTAGAGTTTTGAATGTAGGTATACGTAAATAAGATTACAACGTACTATTTAGTGTCATTGAAATTGTTTGGTGTAATCAACAGATGTAAATATATAATTTGAGTGCAGAAAGGATAATTAAGTGATTTTGTATTGTGTAGCTGCCGTGATATGAACATGTATATTTGTACAGTATAGCTTCCCTGATATTTATATGTATATTTGTACAGTATAGCTGCCCTGATATTTTTATGGATTTTTGTTTACTTTGTTTTGTATTGATTTGATGCTATTATAGGATGAAGGTGGAACTGCTCCGATATGTACATATACATATTTGTACAGTATAGCTGCCGTGATATGAACATGTATATTTGTACAGTATAGCTGCCGAGATTTGTATATTTGTACAGTATAGCTGCCGTGATATGAACATGTATATTTGTACAGTATAGCTGCCGTGATATGAACAGGTATATTTGTACAGTATAGCTGCCTTGATATGTACATGTATATTTGTACAGTATAGCTGCCCTGATATGTTTATGTATATTTGTACAGTATAGCTGCGCTGATATTTTTATTGATTTTTGTTTACTTTGTTTTATATTGATTTGATGCTATTATAGGATGAATGTGGAGTATACCACTGAAGCCAATTGCTGTTATAATACAGATAGGATAGTATTATATAGAGCCATAGTGTCTTTAGAACAGCTATAGTATTTGTATATAAATTCTTCGTAACTAACACATATTTTGATATTTTCTTCATCGAATGTAACGCTTAAATGATGTACATAGATTTATTTTCAGTACCAAAATTACGGCCGTGTTATTGCTTGTGTATTTGGTTGGTGATATTTACTTGTTATTACCAATTTTTGTGTATTTTTGGAGAAACTCCATTCATTGATACACAATTGGCTATGTTATGTTATACCTAGTACTTCCTTTTTGATAGCGAGACAGATCTAGAAATTCCGTTTAAGGAATATATTTGCAATGTTTATGTTGAAATATAAAGATAGAGATACAGATTTTTTGAAAACACACTGTGAGTGAATGCAACTATACTGTTGATATCTTTGATTGGTAGGCTGCGGTAAACCTGTTTTTCTACGTAATTCTTTGTGTGTGTGCATTTCTACACCATTATTATGTACAAAGTTTCAGTGTGCCTTAAATTCTTACCATATTGTATCATATTAATATCATGGGCGAAGCAGCAAATTGTTTATTATTGCGTCCAAACATTTAATCAAAACATTGCTATTTTTTTGTAATTGATGTAGTCATACACAAACTTATCTCAATGGCTAGATAAAAACCTTTATTTTCTGTAATACCTGTTTATAACTGATATCAGATTACATGTATCTGATGCATGTATATCCTTTAATCTAGTACAGTTAGGTGGATTGTGACGTAACATATATACACATATATATATATATGTTGACGTTTTTTTCACTAGTTCAAAATTAATATACAAATGTATAACTGCATATATAGAATCCATTTCTATAAATCATTTGCTTTGAAATCAAATACATTATTTTATTATAAATTCATGTTAACAGTCTTTTTTTGTAAAATATATATATTGTTACCTGCATTAATTATATATCTATTTAGATTCAATCTCGCTGTGATATAAGTTTAGTGTATATATATGACGTAAAATGATATTTACTTCACAATGATTATAACTTTTCTAGGGAACAATTCCAGAGAAAACGTTATGTTTGACAGCAGCTTGTCCCTTACTTGTACAATTTTTATGTTGCATCCGACTTAAAATTGTACTTACCTGGTTTTATAGAACTGTAATCGCTATATTATGATTTATATAAATACTGAAATTGAATCATTGGTTTAGTAGACAATGTAACAGTTCAATCTAAATATAGTGACACATGTGCTACAGATTTGTATTTTGTAAACGACATCAAGTTGTTTGTATTCACCTCTAAATTGAAACATTTTTTACATTTCCCATTGTTTATCATTTACATTTGTATGTCTTAACCGACAAATAATTGCATAAATTTAGAGTTTAATCTAAATATAATTTCAGTAAACAGTGTATGTTGTAACCGACATATAATTGTATTTACAGTTTAATATAAATCATAGGACAGTGAGCAATGTATGTTGTAACCGACATATAATTGTATTTACAGTTTAATATAAATCATAGGACAGTGAGCAATGTATGTTGTAACCGATATATAATTGTATTTAGTTTAATCTAAATATTATTTCAGTAAACAATGTATGTTGTAACCGACATATAATTGTATTTACAGTTTAATCTAAATATTATTTCAGTAAACAATGTATGTTGTAACCGACATATAATTGTATTTACAGTTTAATCTAAATATTATTTCAGTAAACAATATATGTTGTAACCGACATATAATTGTACAATGTATTTACAGTTTAATCTAAATATTATTTCAGTAAACAATATATGTTGTAACCGACATATAATTGTATTTACAGTTTAATCTAATATTATTTCAGTAAACAATATATGTTGTAACCGACATATAATTGTACAATGTATTTACAGTTTAATCTAAATATTATTTCAGTAAACAATATATGTTGTAACCGACATATAATTGTATTTACAGTTTAATCTAAATATTATTTCAGTTAACAATGTATGTTGTAACCGACATATAATTGTATTTACAGTTTAATCTAAATATTATTTCAGTTAACAATGTATGTTGTAACCGACATATAATTGTATTTACATTTTATGCTAAATATTTTTCTGTAAACAATATATGTTGTAACCGACATTTAATTGTACTATGTATTTACAGTTTAATCTAAATATTATTTCAGTAAACAATATATGTTGTAACCAACATATAATTGTATTTACAGTTTAATCTAAATATTATTTCAGTAAACAATGTATGTTGTAACCGACATATAATTGTATTTACATTTTATGCTAAATATTATTTTAGTAATCAGTGAATGTTGTAACCGACATATAATTGTATTTACAATCTTATCTAAATAATAATACAGGCAACAATGTATGTTGTAACCGACATATAATTGTCTGAACTGTTTATTTTAAATATTATTTCAGTCATTAATGTACATATATGTTTAATCAACATATAATTGCTCGTAATGTTTTATCTCAATTTTATTTCATTAAAAATGTATGTTGTAACCGACATCTAATTATATTTACAGTCTAATGTAAATATTATTTCAGTAAACAATATAAATTATTATGTTGTAACTGACATATAATTGTATTTACAGTTAAATGTAAATATTATTTCAGTAAACAATATATGTTGTAACCGACATATAGTTGTATTTACAGTTTAATCTAAATATTATTTCAGAAAACAAAATAAGTTG
Organism: Mimachlamys varia; assembly: GCA_947623455.1. NCBI lineage: Eukaryota > Metazoa > Mollusca > Bivalvia > Pectinida > Pectinidae > Mimachlamys > Mimachlamys varia. Next base: position 12,185,682 of record OX392535.1, read on the forward strand.
TAACCGACATATAATTGTATTTACAGTTTAATCTAAATATTATTTTAGTAATCAGTGTATGTTGTAACCGACATATAATTGTTTGAACTGTTTATTTTAAATATTATTTCAGTCATTAATGTACATATATGTTTGATCAAAATGTAATTGCTCGTAATGTTTCATCTAAATATTATTTCAGTAAACAATGTATGTTGTAACCGACATATAATTGTATTTACAGTTTAATCTAAATATTATTTCAGAAAACCATTATATATGTTGTTACCGCCATAAATTGAATTTACATTTTTTAATCTAAATATTATTTTAGTAAACAATGTATCCGACATATTGTATTAGAGTGTAATCTAAATATTATTTAAGTAAGCAATGTATGTTGTAACCGACATTTAATTGTATTATCTAAATATTATTTAGTTACCAATGTATGTAACCAACAACTTATTGTTCATAAAGTTTAATCCAAATATTTACACGTTCAAAATTAACGTTGTTACTGGCTTGAAATGGGACAGTTACACATTTTAGGAGATTTTCACTTTGGTTAAACAATATCTGTTGTCTTATAAAATCAAGTAGATTGAAACATATTACATCAATGTTCAATTTATTATAAGAATATTATTTTTTTTTGTGTAATTTAATGTTAAATTTAAAAAAAAATGTTGGTGAAGTTTTGCGACGATTAGTTTGTGGTTTTTAAATTTGATGAGGTTTTGGTGTATGCTGTTTTGCAGTTAAGTGGTAAATACTGGTGCCATAGTTGATTTTATGATGGTCTACTTTTTTTAATGATGACAATTTTCAGAACATAACTGTTCTGTTGATGTACAAATTGTGCATATGTTAATTAATGTATATATACAGTGTACCAGCAAATTGATTCGTAAAGGTATACAACTGGTACAGCAAACTGATGACTTACATAATTGATGAATGCTCTGTTTTGTTGGCGATGAGATCAAGATAGTAGGGTAGTAACAAATAAAAATAGTCTTTAGAGAATTTAAAACTAGGTCTGCATATACAGTTGTTGAGTTTAGATACCTAGACAGAGGTGTTTAATTTATTCAGCCCCGGATATTCATTGGAGAGGGTTGGTCAGTTCATTATAAAATTCAAGCTTTTCTAATTAAAGGGTTGAAATAGTTTATTATGATTCGAACTTTTCTCATTAAAATGTTGGAATATTTTATTGTAAAATCAAAAATTGTCTAATGAAATGTTGGAATAGTTTATTGTAAAATTAAAAAAAATCTAATCAAATGTTGGAATAGTTTATTGTAACATTAAAAATTGTCTAATCAAAATGATGGAATGGTTTATTGTGAAATTTCTGCGGTAATTAGTTAATGCTCGTTAGCGTCAGCATATGGAGTTGGTGTGAGGGGATGGTAGGCTGTTAGTGGTAATACTAGGTGATTTTGGAAAAATGCAGGTGAAGTATAGGTAAAATGTGAACCCAGTGTTAGCTTTTGGAATCAGTTAAAAATTTCTTCACGTACAAGATGGTTTATCAACGTAAAGCCGGTATTAGATTTTAGAACTGGGAAAATTTTTCCCAAAAGCTTCGGCATTAAACAGTCATAAAACCATCACATATGCACTTCTTTCGAAGAGGGAATATTTTGTTATGGAAAAGTGTTTTTTTCAATAAAAGAATAATTGTGAAGAAACTGTATAGGTGCTTAATGATACATACGTATATAAATTGTCCTCAATGCTGGGAAAGTTCGGGATAACGCGTAGTTTCTGCTCCTCTCACCAATGGTAGGGATTCCAACGTACTAGCATATCCTATAGAGCTACCTCTGTCAACAATTGCTTTATACGTTTTGATTGCAATTGTGTAACACTTGCAGCCAAATTTTTTTTTTTTTAATTTTGGAATTGGCTTTCAATTTTGGTAAGTTAAGCAGTACATACATACGTACAAATGTTGTATGTATATTTTTGATTTGTTTGTTTTTACCACGTATCATTTTGGGATACTTTGTATCATTTAGTTGAGTTAAGAAGGATTAGCTATTGATTTTTTTTTTTTTTTTTTTATATAATATTGTTTATTTGTTTGGTGATTTGAAATCATTTTATATTTGTTCAATTTAACGACTGATCCAGAAATTATGATAATAGTCTTCCTTCACTTGAAGAAATATTTATAGATTCCAGTAGTTAAATATTCCGTAATATTATAATTTGAAAACAATTTTGTCCAGAAGTCATTTTTCGTTTAAATACATCTAGAAGAACAGTAACATTTGAACAATGTGTTACATAAATGTTACAACAATAATGTAAGTAGCATTATCATGATGAATAATTAATAAATTATGTAACGTTAGCTTAATTATTGAAGGAAATACTAAATTGTATAACCAAGTTTAATTACAAAGACTGCAGCATATTAGAAAATATGTTAAAAAACATATATAAAACAATAATATATGTTATTATATAAAGTTACTTTTATTCTGCAACAGACTACATTTTAGTTCTCTTAATCTGCAATTTATGATTGGAACAAAATTTATTTCCGTTTAAGAATTCAAATAAAACGTTTGTGTTGATTGATCATGAATGTATTGTTTTATTTTCAATTCGGGTGGGGGGGGGGGGGGGGGTAATAATATAAAATATTGATGAAAGACTGTAAAGTGAATGTTGGAAAACATCAAAAGAATACATAAGTATTAATAAAAATGGCATTTTGAACTCATTAATAATATCAATGAAGAAAAGATCCAAATATGAATAAGAAGATGATGGAAACCCTTAAAAACTACATGGAGAATAAGACCATACGATTCCCAAAGGGTCAGCGGCATTTACGTAAATTCAAAACAAAGTCACGCCCTAAAAAAGGCCTAGCTGGTGTGCACGTGGTGACAATGTAATAACCACAACGAATATCAAAGTGTTTATCAAACACGTTAGTACGTGTATTCACTGATGAGTTTGAAAGGAGGTTTCATTGGGGAAAAAAAACACACAAGCTTCATTGTTTAGCCGGACACAAATCCTCACCAAGTTATCATATATTGGTCATATTCTCAGTAATAACATGTTGTAGCCAGGGTATTGATGTTTGGTCACTTTAGTTATCGTTATATAAAACACAAGATAGATCTAATTATCCCTTGAATAAATATCCACAAATAAGGAAACTTTAATAGACCTTTGATAACCTAATAAAAACCCCCTGTGATGTATACAGAACATCGTAATCCCAACATAAGAGTTTTTTTTATTCAGCACCAGGATCGGTATTCATGAAACCATTATCATGCTTGAGCATGGGTTCTGTGTTCAAACCCAATTTCTTGTTTTTTATATAAATCGATAATGAAATGATACTTTGCAAAATACTAACTTGGAAATAATTTGAAAATATTTACGGCCAAATACTGTTTAAATGTTTACAATTTACTTTTTGAACGTTTGACAAAATTTAAGGGAATTACAAGAAAGCTGACTTGAGCACAAAATCCCTGATTGAGCATGAGAACGCGTACGGTTTCATGAATACGGGCCCTGAGGTCTTGCCAAGCACAAACAAAATTTGTAAAACATTGCCACAATGAACCAATACACAACGTGAAACAAAACATGTGACAGGTCATGTATTAATGTAATATTGGTAAAATGTGGCTTATTTATGCACAAATTGTCCGAAATCAATGACAACAAAATCGCACATCTTGAGCACTGCACGTTATAATGAAGTTAAACACCGACAGTGAGAAAATAGATCAGTTTACGCACGCTTTTCGAGGCCATAAATTGAATTGCAGAGAGCCAATTCATCGATAATTAAGTAAGTTCAGCATTCACATTGTGTAATAGAGATATCCAAAAGCTGTGTAAGCAAAATTGTAACTACCAATAGCCCGAAAATTATCTTTTTTTTTTCTCAAAAAAAAAGTGTTCAAACTGTCCGCCAATTCGAACTGACCCAAGGTTTACCGTAAATGACCGAACAGGCTAGACAATTCCTTGTTGTAAAGATTGAGGTTAAAAACTATAAGTTTGTGATCAGTAAAAATAAACCCCCGCAAATAAGTCTCAAACAAAAAATCGCAAAAATAAATAACCTGAATTTTTGTGAACATGTATCAATAATGTTAAATATTTAATTCAGAAGAAACTGCTGTATTACATAAACCTGTTTTCTACCAAGAACTTATAGAGGTGGTACACATTGATATTTGGTATACATTTCAGAAAACTATCACCTTGCAATTAAATGAAACACTCTGTGTTAGCATCTATTATTTAAGAATTGTCATCCATACATGCACAAAATGTAGCCAATATGATTGCCAACCGCACAAAGGCAATTCATTGAAACTCACAACTGCTTCGATCATGTTAGATTTGACTTTGCCAACAGAAAACAGTTTAATACATACATGTATACAGTATTTACAATTTCTTCTCATAAAAAAACTCAAATGCACTTTTCATTATTCAGCATTTAATTCAAATATTGTGTCTATATTATGTATGCTTGCTCATCCAACAATGCATGCAAGTCAATCACACCTTGCAGAGAAAAGACTGGGAGGTAATAATTGTTATTTGCGGTATCATTACAAGTATGATAAAAATATATTACTAGTAAGTACTTTAAATTTTTTACACTAGGATATCATTCTTATTTCTATAAAGCTAGTATAACAGCTCTATACTTATACAATGCAATGTTATTACACTAAATATTTCATTCTTATTTCTATAAAGCTAGTATAACAGCTCTATACTTATACAATGCAATGTTATTACACTAAGTATTTCATTCTTATTTCTATAAAGCTAGTAAAACAGCCCTATACTTATACAATGCAATGTAATTACACTAAATATTTCATTCTTATTTCTATAAAGCTAGTATAACAGCCCTATACTTATACAATACAATGTTACAGAAACCGATGTACAAACAATGGTTTCATCTCAAAATAAGTAAAATATTGCAAAACAATGCTTCCGACCGTCCGATTGTCGTCAAATGGTACTTTCATTTAGAATATGTTCAACATGTCTTTTCTCTTTCCTCATTCAAACTTCTGATCTGGATCTAGATTTGAACATGATCACATTGAACAGTTAGTTGAGCACATATAATGCATTACACCAAGGCGGACAAGGTTTGATTCCCCTATCAGACTGAACAAACATAAAGTCGCTTCCAACATGGGTTTTCTCCAGGTACTCCAGTTTCCTCTCACATTTAGAGCTCCCATTAACTAATCTGGGCCAACATGAGTGATTACTAGAAACTGAATTAATTTGCTTCATAGTTCACAATTGTTGGGAAAAAAATAGAATAAAGTTCACATTATGCATCTAGTACTTACATCATCATGATTTTAGCCACAAGCATTGAAGCATTCAATGTAAAACATTGCTGACATACAATACATTGACCGTACGCGTCTGTCTGTAAAGGTGATTATCTACATGTGTATAACTTTTGATTTAAAATGAAGACTATTATAAAAATATATCTGAAAATCAAAATGTAGGAAAATCCATTCATTCAAAGAAACTTCTTTGAAAGTTTTCAAGTAGTTGAGTGCTTACCAACTTTTCCTACAGACTTGTAAGCAACTTCAGCCAGTTCAGTATATAATAATACACTGTATAAAGTCTGTATCTTACAGACATCTCCTCACATCTAAAGTATTGTATAGATATATATGCCCAGGACTAGGGTATATAGTATATATTCTCAACCATACAGCTAGAAAATATCTAATTGAATATAATTTACTTAGACTTTCTATCATATAACTAGAGGATGATATAAAATACATCAAGTACTGGGTCTATCATACAACTACAGGATGATTTTAAATACATTATGTACTAGGTCTATCATACAACTAGAGGATGATATAAAATACATTATGTACTGGGTCTATCATACAACTACAGGATGATTTTAAATACATTATGTACTAGGTCTATCATACAACTAGAGGATGATATAAAATACATCAAGTACTGGGTCTATCATACAACTACAGGATGATTTTAAATACATTATGTACTGTGTCTATCATACAACTAGAGGATGATATAAAATACATCAAGTACTGGGTCTATCATACAACTACAGGATGATATAAAATACATCATGTACTGGGTCTATCATATAACTAGAGGATGATATAAAATACATCATGTACTGGGTCTATCATATAACTAGAGGATGATATAAAATAAATCATGTACTGGGTCTATCATACAACTACAGGATGATTTTAAATACATTATGTACTAGGTCTATCATACAACTAGAGGATGATATAAAATACATTATGTACTGGGTCTATCATACAACTAGAGGATGATATAAAATACATTATGTACTGGGTCTATCATACAACTAGAGGATGATATAAAATACATCATGTACTGGGTCTATCATACAACTAGAGGATGATATAAAATACATCATGTAGTAGGTCTATCATACAACTAGAGGATGATATAAAATACATCATGTACTGGGTCTATCATACAACTAGAGGATGATATAAAATACATCATGTACTGGGTCTATGATACAACTAGAGGATGATATAAAATACATTATGTACTGGGTCTATCATACAACTACAGGATGATATTAAATACATTATGTACTGTGTCTACCATACAACTACAGGATGATATAAAATACATTATGTACCGGGTCTATCATACAACTAGAGAATGATATAAAATACATTATGTACCGGGTCTATCATACAACTAGAGGATGATATAAAATTCATTATGTACTGGGTCTATCATACAACTAGAGGATGATATAAAATGCATTATGTACTGTGTCTACCATACAACTAGAGGATGATATAAAATACATCATGTACTGGGTCTATCATACAACTAAAACCTCATACAGAATGTATGTTAGAAATCAGTCACCAAATAATTTTCAAAGAATACATTTATCATAGCCTTTATCATACCTGCAGGTAAAGTGTGTAATGTGTAGTGTCTCTATCATAGCTAAACAATACACTGTAGTATACAATTGTACTTTATAAGCTATATATCATGTAGCTAAACATATATATTATATAATGTTAGTGTACACTAGCTACCATGTAGCTATAACTACTTACATGTACCATGTAGTTAAACTGCCTTGCATAATAAAGTGTATAGCATACATTATGTACATGTATCTATCATGAAGCTAAACACTTGTATAATACATTGTAATGTAATTATAAAGCATCTCTACCATTTAGCTTAACATGATTATATACCTGATAATGAAATGTATAGCGTCACTAGCATGTAGCTAAACACTTGTTCATAATTTATCAAAAACAGCCATTCTACAGTTGATCACAAAGTATGTTAAACAATAAACTCTCTATATGTACAGCAATACAATCACACACAGCTCAGAACTTATTTTAATATAGTGCATACCATTTAAAATTGTTATCGTAAAATGACTTGTTCATGTATATTGTGTATATCATACCCATGATATAAAAAAAGACATTAAATGAAGTGATCAACCAATATTTGAAGCCATGAGACACAACATTCTAAAATAAAGGCCCAAATGGTTTACATTGCTCACCTGAATATGTTTTATAGGTTTTACCTTATTTCCCCTATATGGACCCACTCCTCTGCCCCCAAGAGCTATACGTGAACCCATTCGTTTTAAAAAAAAGAGGCCGAGGGCTACCAGACCGTTTATAAAACAAGAGGCCAAGAGGGCCACCTAACCGTTTATAAAACAAAGAAAGAGGGCAGGGGGGTCTTCAGTCACCATCTATGCAAAATCTGTTTCTCCTCCTCCAAGGAAAGTTTCTGAACAAATGGGGTAAAAATCCATTCAAAACTTAATGACAAGTAGCAATTTTAAAAGGTTTTACCTCTATTTCTACTATTGGGCCCCGACAATCCGGCTCCAGGGGGGTCATAGTCACCATTTATGCAAAATCAGTTCTCCTTCCCACAAGGATTAGGCCCAGCCCCTCTGGCCCCTTGGGGGTCAGAGACACCATTTATGCAAAATCTGTTCCCCTTCCCCCAAGGATGTTTCTGACCAACTTTGGTTAAAATCCATTTAAAACTTAATGACTAGTAGCAGTTTAAAGGAATTACCTCTATTTCCCCTGTTGCGCTCCACCCCTTTGGCCCCTTGGGGGTCAGAGTCACCATTTATGCAAATCTGCTCTCCTTCCCCCATGCATTTTTCAGGCCAAATTTGGTCAAAATCCAATCAGAACTTTTGACATGTAGCAATTTAAAGGAAATGTTGATGGACGAGGAACGGACGGACGCCGCACCATGGCAGAATTAATAAGCTCAGCAGCCCTTCGGGCCAGGTGAGCTAAAAATAACTGACTGAAAGACACTTCTTAAATAATATCATACTAAAGGTAAAGTTCTGTAAACAGTCTCTTAAAACACACAAAAAGTCATGGAAGTCTTTTATAACTACTGTCGGGACTGGTACCAAGGAAAACCAGTCTACAACGTACAGCAGATATACATAACAACGTTACAGCTATAGAAGTATTAAATCCATGTAAAACATACCATTAGATTGGTGGACAGAAGCATTACATTCTATCGATTTCCCTTTAAATTGACAGTTGCACATCTCTTTCCAATGCTTTTATTATTTTATAAGTCAATTTCATTTCACATAATTATAAACATTCAAATAATTGAAATTTAAAATAAATAAAATCAGCAATACAACATCAGTAAAATTCACATTGGGGATGTATTTTGAAGATTGCATCCATCTTGTGGAGTGAAACCATGTATACACTAAGGAGGTGATCAGCAGGTTATCAGATATACATATAAAACATGTACCAAAAATATACTTAATGCTTGCAACAATACAATGCCATCCAAAAGTTTTGTGACAAATTTTGTGGACAAATTAAGGCATTATAATATATAGCCAACAAAAAATGAACACAACTGATGCAATTTCCTAAAGAAAGTCCACTTATCAGTGAAAATTGGAATTTTATTTCAAAAATGCCTAAATCCTGGAGTTGCAGGGAGGGTCAAGGGAGGGGTCTATTTTTGATGATGTTCAAAAATGAATAAAAGTTGTCTTTCTTTCATATGCACAATCAAATGGAATTAATACAATGATCCACTGTCAAAAATATAAGAAAGATATATATTATATATATTAAATAAAAAATGTGAAATTGCAAAAATATTGCATTTTGAGAATTTTAATTGTATCAAAAACCATATATACATGTAGTTGAAAAAATAACAAAACATTGTAAGAATTCAGTTGTAACATAAAAATATTCATAGTAATACAAACTTCAATATTTGGTTTTGCTCAATTTCAAAACGTTTGCAAAAAAGATGTATCAGAACTTTTGGATGGCAGTGTATGTTATGAATGATTTCCTATACACGTGTTACACCAATAAAACAATAACATTTGAGTCCTAGTCAACATGATACCCATTGTTTGATAGGGTTCAGATCCTTTAGACCCTTTTATAATATTTGATTTGTTTACACGCCATCCCAAACGTAGTCAGAAGTTTTCTTCCTTAGATCAGCCCAATAATGTTTAAACTCCCTAGACTTCTTAGGTCCAGCCATGGATAGTGGTAAAATATAAACTGTGACAATGTTTAAACTCCCTAGACTTCTTAGGTCCAGCCATGGACAGCGGTGAGATATAGATTGTGACAATGTTTAAACTCCCTAGACTTCTTAGGTCCAGCCATGGTCAACAATGTGGTCTTGCAATTGAGCAGGGTCCTGGTTTTCAGCCAAAACGTCAATTTTATGAGCATATTCTTGTTGAGTCATTTCTGAAACAGTGAGAATTATCAATGCGTCAAAACTCTATGGTCACAAGGAGGAAGAAATACACCTTAACCAACATCGTAATGTAGTATATAACCTACACCACTACTAGTAACTTCAGGTGTTGCCTATACAACCCTTAACCTACATCCCTACTAGTAACTACAGGTGTTACCTATATGAGATAACCCTTAATCTATGTAATCTACATCCCTACAAGAAACTACAGGTGTTGCCTATATAACCCTTATCCTACATCCCTATCAGTAACTACAGGTGTTACTTATACAACCCTTAACCTACATCCCTACTAGTAACTACAGGTGTTGCCTATATAACCCTTAATCTATGTAATCTACATCCCTACAGTGTACAGGAAACTACAGGTGTTACATACACAACCCTTTACCTACATCCCTACTAGTAACTACAGGTGTTGCCTATATAACCCTTTACCTACATCCCTACTTGTAACTACAAGTGTTGCCTATATAACCCTTAACCTACATCCCTACTAGTAAGTCCATGTGCTACCTATATAACCCTTAACCTACATCCCTACTAGTAACTACAGATGTTACCTATATATAACCGTTAACCTACATTGTACATCCCTACTAGTAACTACAGGTTTCACCTATATAACCCTTAACCTACACCCCTACTAGTAAGTGCATGTGTTACCTATATAACCCATAACCTACATCCCTACTAGTAACTACAGATGTTACCTATATATAACCCTTAACCTACATTCTCAATTCCTACTAGTAACTGAAGTTGTAACCTATATAACCCTTCACATACACCCCTACTAGTGTTTTGTATGCGCCATGCTGTATATGATGATGTTGTTGACTGATGGGCCATATAAGGCCAAAAGTTATAAAAGAATTGAATTGAACTACAGGTGTTATCTCTATAACCCTTAACCTACATCACTACTAGTAACTACATGTGTTACCTAGATATAACCCTTAATCTACATCCTTACTAGACGTATAACTACATGTGTTACCTATATAACCCTTAACCTATATCCCTACTAGTAAGTACAGATGTAATCTATATAACCCTTAATTTACATCCCTACTAGTAACTACAGGTGTTGCCTATATAACCCTTAACCTACATCCTACTAGTAAGTCCATGTGTTACCTATATAACCCTTAATCTACACCCCTACTAGTAACTACAGGTGTTGCCTATATAACCCTTAACCTACACCCCTACTAGTAACTACAGATGTTACCTATATATAACCCTTAACCTACATTGTACATCCCTACTAGTATCTACAGGTGTTACCTATATAACCCTTAACCTACATCCCTACTAGTAACTACAGATGTTACCTATATATAACCCTTAACCTACATTCTCAATCCCTACTAGTAACTGAAGGTGTAACCTATATAACCCTTCACATACACCCCTACTAGTGTTTTGTATGCGCAATGCTGTATATGATGATGTTGTTGACTGATGGGCCATATAAGGCCAAAAGTAATAAAAGAATTGAATTGAACTACAGGTGTTACCTCTATAACCCTTAACCTACATCACTACTAGTAACTACATGTGTTGCCAATATAACCCTTTACTTACACCCCTACTAGTAACTACAGGTGTTACCTATATTACCCTTAATTTACATCCCTACTAGTAACTACAGATGTTGCCTATATAACCCTTAACCTACATCCTACTAGTAAGTCCATGTGTTGCCTATATATAACCCTTAATCTACACCCCTACTAGTAAGTCCATGTGTTACCTATATAACCCTTAATCTACACCCCTACTAGTAACTACAGGTGTTGCCCATATAACCCTTAACCTACACCCCTACTAGTAACTACAGATGTTACCTATATATAACCCTTAACCTACACCCCTACTAGTAACTACAGATGTTACCTATATATAACCCTTAACCTACATTGTACATCCCTACTAGTAACTACAGGTGTTACCTATATAACCCTTAACCTACATCCCTACTAGTAACTACAGATGTTACCTATATATAACCCTTAACCTACATTCTCAATCCCTACTAACTGAAGGTGTAACCTATATAACCCTTCACATACACCCCTACTAGTGTTTTGTATGCGCAATGCTGTATATGATGATGCTGTTGACTGATGGGCCATATAAGGCCAAAAGAAATAAAAGAATTGAATTGAACTACAGGTGTTACCTCTATAACCCTTAACCTACATGTATATCCTGCTCCCGGTTCCGTACTAATTCGCAAGAAAACATAAGACATGTTTTTTAACATTGAAAACGATGATAAAAATATAACTATGGTACTGATGTGCTAAGTAATAAATCTTGATATTAAATAAATATGTTATTGTTTGATAATCTAAGCTGTTAAGGTTTAACAAATTATAGAAAATGTTTCATGTCGTACCATGTTGAGATTCCTATAATTAGTCGAATGGCGGCGACGAAATTGAGCAGACGAGCACCAAATTTATCGAAAAATGCAGTTTTAAGGTACTTTCCTGTTAATTGACACAACTGAGACCTTGATTTTCCTTCTTAAAAGAACATTTGCCCTCAGAAAATATATTTCATTTAGAAATTGGTCCAAACACAAGCTAATTATTATTATTATGTAAGATTATGTTTTAATAAGGAAATACAATGTATCTAAACATGTTAGCGTAGTAAAATTGTCAATGAGTGTTAGAATGGGGATAGTACGTTATTTTTCGTGTCTATACTGGCGATTAGAACATGAAATTTGGTTTAAACTCTCGACCTATCGGTCTCGAGTTCAAACCAAATTTCATGTTCTAATCGCCAGTATAGCCACTCAAAACAACGTTCTATCCCCTAAATAGTTTAAACCATATTTCAGGTTCTAATCGCCAGTATAGATACGAAAAATAACGTACTATCCCCTAAATTAGCATCATAATAATATAGTTAATTGCATGCATACATAAAATATAAATTACAAATTATTCAGTTACCTGGCAGATTGACCAAATGTCCATATGTGCAGTAAATGCACTGGTCATATCTGCCAGAACTGTTGACAGATATTAATTTCATTAAATTTAGTTCATGATTCAGATTGCATTTTGAAAATTTCATATATATAAATCAAATATAGTAAATTAATAGAGAATGGAAGAACACACCAACATCAATGCTCAGCCGGATTCATATATTATTGGTAAAAATTATAGTTAATTAATTATAAGCAAATAGGGTCTACATTTCAGTATATCATTAAATCTCATTCATGATCAATTATTATAGATGAGTCATTATTATTATGGCATATCAGATCATATAAAGTTTAAAACGTTTGGATTTTCCAATGAAATAAATGATATTACTAAGCATCTGCCTGTTTGTATTGCCATCACAATTCGAACATCCGTACAATAGGGTTTCAATATTTACATGATCATGTTCATTGTTGTAACTAGTGAGGGAATTAAAAAGATTAGCTCACAAGTCATTATATAGAGGGCATTCAAGAAAGTAGTGAGATACTGTTTCGGGGTCTGAGGAGCAAGCACATGTTGGATTATCAGTTAAATGGTCATGATGCAAGTCAAAATTTAAATTACTAGAATAATTGCGAAGTTGGGAAAGAATAATGTTTGCCCTTCTGTCACCTTCAGTTTTAAAAATTGTTACAATTTCATTATCTGTAGATATATCTTTATTTAGTAGGCGCTTAAAACTTGCAAGGGAAGGAGAGAACAGAAGATTGGTATCAGAATTATTTGCTGTGCGACACATGGAAGGAAAGAAACTGTTAAAATAGTAATTAGTTTTAAAATTTGGTATATTATAAGGCCTAGTTTGTCGAAGAGAGTAAGGATGATCGTCTGGATTGTTTGTTAGTGGAATTAAAACATCTTGTAAATAGTTAGGTGAGTGTCCATGCATTATTTTGTACATCATGATTTGTTTATGTTTTTCTCTTCTTAATGCTAGTGTTTCCCAATCAAGTTCTGTGTGAAGTTTTTCATGTGATGTTCCTGGGCGAAGGCCTGTAATATTCCTAGCTGCTTCTAATTGAACGGATTCCAGGAAATCCTTAGAGTGTTGAGTGCAGTTATCCCATACTATATCAGCATATTCTAAAACTGGACGTATAAATGAAGTATAAATTGTAATTAATGATTTTCGATTAACACTAGAAGAATGTTGAGTCTGTGGTAAGCTTTTTCATATATGTTGTGAATGTGTAATTTCCATGTTGCGTCGTCTTTAAAGGTTAGTCCTAAGTGTTGATGATCTGTTGTGTTTGTAACTTGGCTGTTTTGAAAAGATACAGGAGGATGATGAGTGTTATGTTTTCTAGTAAATACAATTGATTTAGTTTTATCAGGGTTAAATTTAATGTCCCACATGTCAGCCATTTCACCAATATTAGTAAGGTCAGCTGATAGTGCTTATGCTGCCTGAGCTGGATTTTTATCTACTATTACATAAAGAGATGTGTCATCTGCGAATAATTTAATATTAGTGGAAACATTTTCAGTGATATCATTAATATAAAGATGAAAAAGAAGTGGCCCGAGAACAGATCCTTGAGGTACCCCAGCATTTACAATCCTGAACTGAGAACGATAACCCTCAGTGCTAACTCTTTGCATTCTATCTGAGAGATAATTCTGAAACCAATTAAGCAAATTTCCGTCAATACCATATTTTTTCAATTTGTATAATAGACCTTGATGCCATACTCGGTCAAATGCCTTACTTATATCACAAAAAATAAATCTTAACTTCTTTCCCTGATCCATATTGCTAACAATTTCATTATATATAAACAATAACTGGTTAACTGTAGTGTCACCTGGCTTGAATCCAGACTGGTGTTGAGTTATAATAGAATTTTCTACCAGGTAATTATAAAGATATTTAAAAAAAAAATTTCCATTATTTTACTAAAACAAGAAGTTATTGAGATAGGCCTATAATTCAAAACATCACAAGTTGAACCCTTACCTTTATAAATGGCATTGACATCTGATTGTTTCCATCTACTTGGTATAACACCTGATTCTAAAGATTTATTAAATAGGAGTGTTAGAGGTAATGTTAGAGAAGTACTAAGTTTCTTAATTACTTTGGGGATAATGCCATCAGGACCTGGGGGTTTATTAATGTTAAGAATATTAAGTTGGTCTAAGACATCTTGTTGAGTGGATATTGGTTAGAGAAAATGGAGGAGTGGGCAGAGTAGTGTGAGGAAGGTCAAGGTCAGGTGATGATGTAGAATGTTTGTGAAGTGAGTGTTAAGAATTTCTGCTTTTTCAATAGGATGGTGAATGAATTGGCCATTAGTTTCAAGAGGAGGGATAGAAGAGGATTTGTCAGTAAAGCTGGAGATAGATTTCGCTAGTTTCCACCATTTATCAGGAGGGACCATATTATCATTTAGTGAATTCTCTAGCTTTTTAATGTAATTAGCCTTTGCAGCACGGATAAGGTCAATAGTTTCATTTCTAAGAATACGAAATCTGTGCCAATGATTCGAATTATTTTTTGACTTGGCCTTACTATGCATTCTGTTTCGTTGCCTCATCTTGAGCCTTATGGTATTGTTCATCCACGGTTTGTCATTTGGACGTACTGTTATAACTTTGGTAGGAATGAAACTGTTGACCTGTTCCATTACTGATTTAATTATAAAGTTATTAAATGAATCAGAATCCTGATTTAATGATAAATATAACCAATCAATAGAAAGAAGGGCATTGTTCATACTTTCAAAGTCAGCTTCATCATATTTGAGAATGGATTTTTTATAGCTGACTTGTTTGAATAAAGTAGAAGAGATAAGGGCATGAACTGATGAGTGGTCACTACAAAATGGCGGTGATACAAAGGTATTTTTAATTATGTTTCTATTATTAGTAAATATTATATCTATGGATTTGGCACTGTCAGATGTTATTCTTGTAGGTTCCTTAATAAGACTGGATAAATTATGTTTAGTTATGAGTCTTGATAAGTGGTCATTTAATGGTACATTTGACATATCAATATTAATATCACCTGTAAGTATCACATCCATAGAAGTATCTGTAGCTCTAGTAAGAGTATCATCCAGCTTTGCCCAATAATCCACATTACTATCTGGTCAATATAGACAACCAAGAAGAAATCTGTGTTTGTTAATTAAAACTTCAGACCAGAGTAACTCAACATCGTCACTTTCTAGGTCAATTCGCCTCTTCATAACAACAGTGTTCTTGTAATATATTATAACCCCACCCCCCTGACCAGAAATTCTATCTTTTCTATAGGGAATTGGATTAAATGAGTGGAGTTGTATGTCAAAGTTAGTTACAAGCGAATTTAAATGTGATTCTGTTAAACATATAATATCATTATTTTCAAACTCAGCTTCAATTAAAGATATTTTGTTTCGTAGGGAGCGGACATTAAGATGAACCAAATTTAAATCATGTAACGGTCCAGGATTACGTTCAACATCAAAACAGAGAAGAAGTATTAAATGATGTGAAACTAGAAAAAAAGATAAATGATCAAAATAGAAATACAACGAGGCATAAAGAAAGACATAGTATATTAAGTCATAATAAAGATTAATAACTTCAAATGACCGGATATCAACCTGGGAGAAAATGGACTGAGAATAGTCAGTTAAATTACCCATTATCAAAGTGGAAAGAATGGACACGGCAAGGTCGGTCGATCATCCGGGAGCGTGCATGTTTTGACAGAATATATGAGGATCGGCTGGACATCGATGTTGGAAGCTGAGGTAAACATATACACACGAATAAAACTATCACACACAGACACAAACAGTTTACATGAAAACACATGGGGGCGATAAACGGAAGTGACTCATCAGAGTGCTCGGAACGCTTGAAAACACAGGTCATGGTATTGTAGTAAAAAGTTGTAACAAATAACAAGAAAAAATATATACAACATGCAGGAATTTAATCATCTTCTGATATACATAATGGTATCATCAAATGATGATAATGAAAAAGGAGGGGAGTGGTACAAGTAATTAACAAAAACGTTATAAACATTATATTACAAATCGCAGACCCCTGTGCCATATATATATATCCGGTTCGCTTGCAATTTGGCCGTGCAGAACGAATGTAACAATATAAATCATATACTAGATAACAACAAAGCTGTACGTAGTAATGGAATATCATAACATATGTGAGTCGGCGATATGGCATTTATCCAGGACGTTTGTTTATCGGCGTGGCATATGCTCGTGCATATATTCATACCAGGATGGTCTACGTATACTGCGTGTAACTTATATACATATGTATAAGCCTAGCCTGCTACCGGTAAGTTATTTGTAAACAAGATACAATCCACGTGTACACATATGGTGTAGTTTCACACGGGGCTTATTGCAATTTTACTAGATATGATAGACTTGACTGTGTTTATATATAAATTAAAGTAAAATATCAAATAGTAAATGTGAGTTATAGTATTTTGTTCAAATTGGAGTAATTGAAGGTAAGTCATAATGTGATATATAAATGCACGTGCCATCGTACACGTACTGTAATAACATGCATGGGCCTTGTGTAAACACAGACAATGGTAGGTAATCATAGTGTTAATCGGAGTATAGAATATTTTGTCACATCAAGTATGTGGACAAATGTATACAAATATATACTACAGGAGTGGTAATGACAATAAACAGCAATTTGTAAATTATATTCAGGCCCGACTATAATCCATTACACATGCATATATACATATATAATTTTGGTACGTGTATTCAAATGAAAACAAGATGGTTGTTATGCATTGATGGAGTATATATTTAGCGTCATCAGTGTTTTTGTTGTTTTTTTTTGTATCAGGGACGTATATGTCACATATGCGACCTTGGGTTTATGTTTTTTAATAGGCCCGATAAGGAATATTTTTACTCTGTGCACAGACACATGTAAAGAAATGATTCAGAGACATGTTTTTTTATGTTATGTATTAGCAAGGGGTAGCCAAGTTATATCAAGGTACGTATATATGGGCATATGCATTATGTGTTTATAGCATATATACATGTATATATATTTATTCTTATATATTGATTTTTTTTTCATACACAAACGTATACATATATAGCACCTACATATTACTGTGTATTCATGCATATGTTTTGACAGTTATCATAAATGGGGGAATTTCTTAACAGGAGATATAGTCTATAGCACCTGACAGAACTGTACAGTGTACAATCATGTTCAGTATTTGTATATTTTATATATGTAATATATCAATTATATGCATATAAGAATACATAAATGTAGAAATATTCATAGACAGAAATTTACAAGTCATGTATTATTTTTTTGAGGTATTTGTATGCCTACTCACCATACTTGTGTGCATTTTGTTTGGAGAAATATGTATATACATTTATTTTAAAATATATTGAATATACTATATTTGTATATGATACAAACACAAATAGTACCCATATACTGTACCCTCATGGGTATGACACTAATCATACCATAGATAAGTTAATGTGTATCAGTTGACAAATTTCTACAAAACATACATGTTTTTGTTTTAATAGTGGAGACTTATTATAAATCATATAACAACTCTGTGTATAAAAATATCCATAGACTAATATTGACAGGTTATGCATTATCTTATCAAGGCATTTTTATGCATACACACCAAACTTGTGTAAATTATGTTAAGAGAAATATTGGTGAATATTATATTATTATATTCATCTTTACTTACAAACACAAATTTAGTACCCAAACCATACTCTGTACCTTCATGGGTACAACACTAATATAATCATAGATAATTATAGATGGTAATCTCATTTGTACATGTTTCTATGTATATCATATATCAACTCTGCTCTTGCAGTAGTACGAGATATACACACTTAGGAAGATAGATATTTACAGGTAATGTATTAGCAGTTGTATGATTTTTTTTATCACAATATTACTCATATTAGCTACACGATAAGAGATTGATACGACACTTACATTATTACAGTATAAGGAGTGCATAAAAATGTCATCATAGTATCATGTATAGTATGAATATATACTTGAAAATACCATTAACCACAGTTCTCTTGGGAAAGCGAGTCAAATACGTTGGTTGAGAAGGATGAAGTTTCAGTAGCTGGAGGATGTTTGGGTTTTGAGCGATGACCAGATTGGAGGCTACGGTTCGAACGCCGCGTTTGGCATCACGTTGGTTTTCTGGGTTAGGAGGGTCTGGATAGGAGGACAACTCACTAAGATGGGTAACATGTGCCTTAGTACCACTGGAGTTCCTGATCACGATTCTACCATCACTAGTCCATGTACCAGATATGGCACCTGACGACTTAAGATATCGGGCTTTGCTAAATACCTGGGCCCTCTGCTTAGTCAAAGCTTCGTTGATATACAACTTGTAATCAGGTCGCTGGGGTGGGGAAGAGGAAACATGACTCGTGGAAGATTCTTTGTCAAAAAGTGAAAATCTAGCACCATACACCAAAGCACGGACACGGTAAGATATGAACCTGACGATAATGTCTCTGGGGAATCTATCCAACTTGGGAACCACCCGGTGTGAACGACTGATGTCACTTTCGGTGACCATCACTCCTAAATGGCAGTTGCATGCCTCGATGATGAGACTGTCTGTGTTCTCTTTATCTTTCTCAGGAATACCACGAAACTTGAGACAGTTTCTACGGGAGTACTGTTCGAGATCGTCCTGCCTTTTATTAAATTCTGATAGCTGGTTTTGGATATCAGGGATCCCAAGCTTAGAAATCAATGTGTCCTTGAAGAGGTCATTGTTCAAAAGTTGGCTAACAACTTCACTGATTACACCCGGGTCAGTAATAGCATTCAAGGTACAGATACTTTTCTTGATTGCAGAATTCATGATGGAAGTTCAAAATCAATGCTAATGAGTCGTGTGGATTAATATAAAAGTTTATATTACAGAGTTCAGGTTAACGAAACATGGAGGCTCAAATGGTGGCCGCTAGCCACACAATAGAATACATGTTCGGGTAGAGTTGAGCTTACCCTGTATATATAGCGTCGTGTAATAGCCAGAAGATGTTGTGGATTATCCAAGGGATAAATTCATGCAGTTCTAAGGGCCGAGCAACCCATAATGAGTCCAGGGATTACAGCATATTATTTGGATGTGGAGCTCACCATTGTACGTCCACTCGCTTCGGCCACCGAATTAGTTTTTAAGCTCTATCAGGGTGACGAGGGTGTTTCCGACATCTCTGTGAATATTATCGGAGTGTGCAATTGTAGGCCCTAATAAATACAGTTGGACATAAACACATCCGAAAGCAAAACAGTTGTTGAATCAGAACGTGAAAGGTTCGGAAGCACACAGTACAATACAAATACAAGTAAACCGTTGTCTGGGAGATCATTCTCTAATTCCATGCCAAAAAATGTGTAAAGCGGCCGGAGTCAAGAAATCCTACACATCACACTGTCTCCGAGCCACTGCAAT
Source organism: Mimachlamys varia (assembly GCA_947623455.1). NCBI lineage: Eukaryota > Metazoa > Mollusca > Bivalvia > Pectinida > Pectinidae > Mimachlamys > Mimachlamys varia. The sequence goes on from OX392535.1 coordinate 12,206,058, forward strand.
AACGACCATGAATGAGTCTTCATCAGCCTGCATCTCCCGAATCCCTGTGTCGTTGGTTTGTTCGTCAGCAGCTGACATCTATCACGAAAATCTCGATATTCAGAGCAAGAAAAACGAATCAACTGCGACATGAAAATACCATAAGATGGTGACGCAGGGATGTTACTATCAAGAAAGGGATCACGATCGGAAAATCGAAATAATCAAGCTTATCGTAAAGCTTAGTAGTAAGCTGCCCGTGATGGTCATAGTTGAAGTAGAGATCAAGGCATGCCGCTGAGTTGAAGAAACTGTTGTGCCTTTTATTTCAAGTTCAGAAGGGTATATATATACGACCGACGTGATCAGCAAACGTCTTGTTGTTAAATAGACAACATTACTTCGCTAAGCTATAGAAACACAGTGGGGGTCTAAGTGTTTGTTCAACTCCTTTCAATCAAATGCCCGTGGAGTAAGTATTATGATTAACAATAACTTTGAATACCAACTACATAATAGGAAAGATGATGGTGTTGGAAATATGTTAGCTCTTGATATAACAATTGAAAGAAACAGAATTACACTGGTAAATATATATGGCCCAAATAATGATAAACCAGATTTTTATGAAAATGTAAGAAAAACATTAAGAAATTTTGAAAATACTGAATGTATAATCTGTGGTGATTTTAACCTTGCTCTTGATCCTGAAATAGTTACACATAATTATAAAAACATTAATAATCCAAAAGCTAGAGACAAAGTTACAAACCTTATAGCAGAATTTTCCCTTGTTGATTGTTTTAGAATAAACCACCCAGAATATAAGCGCTATACATGGAGAAAAAAAGCTTGAAACAAGCTAGACTTGATTTTTTTCTATTATCTGATAATCTCATGAATTTAGTAGAACAAACACACATACACGCAGGATACAGAACAGATCATTCACTGATAACACTAGAATTAAAAATAAATAATTGTGACAAAAGCCGCGGACTATGGAAATTTAACAACAGTCTATTATATGATACACAATATGTTACCAAGATAAAGCAGAAAATTTACGACACTAAAATACAGTATGCTTCACCAAGATACAACAAAAACATAGGCAATATTTCTGATATATATCTGGACCTGACAATAAGTGACCAGCTCTTTTTAGAAATTCTGCTTTTAGAAATTAGAGGAATTTCTATACAATATGTTTCAAATAAAAAAAAACTCTAGTACATTAGAAAAAAAATAAAAGAAGACATTGATGATATTGAGAACAATAACTTGACACTAACAGACACACTAATTCTAGAACTTGAAAATAAAAAAAATGAACAAGAAAATATAAGAAAAAAAAAACTAAAAGGAAACATGATAAGATCAAGAGTAAAGTGGATTGAAGAGGGAGAAAAGATAACTAGATTTTTCTGCAGCCTTAAATCGAAAAACTGCATAAATAAAACTATATACAGTCTTGAAAAAAATGATGGAGAACTCATCATAAATACAGAGAGAAATTTTGAAAGAGACGCACTTATTCTACAAAGGCCTTTATTCAAAACACTCCGAACACATTGGGGACATAGACTTAAATGAATTTCTTAAAGATTATGATTTTAACAAACTTAGTGATATCCAACAGACAAATATTGAAGGGGAGTTGAAAGAAAAAGAGATTTTATTTGCTCTCAAAAACATGAAAAATAATAAATCACCAGGATCAGATGGATATACTTCTGAATTTTTAAAAAAAAATTTGGCAAGACCTTAAACACTTTATTGTAAGATCACTCAATGATGGCTATAAAAATGGACAACTATCTATTACACAAAAACAAGGTATTATTATATGTATTCCCAAAGGTAACAAACCAAGGCAATATTTAAAGAACTGGAGGCCTATCACTCTTCTTAATATAACTTACAAATTAGCTTCAGCATGTATTGCAAACAGATTAAAATCAGTTTTCTAAAAAATTACTGATTTCTGTAATTTCATTTCCAAAACTCAAACAGGATTCTTGATTGAAAGATACATTGGGGAAAATACTAGGTTAATTTACGATATAATGAACTATACTGAACAACATAATGTTCCGTGACTTATTTTTATTGGCTTCGAAAAGGCCTTTGATTCTGTGTCCTGGGATTTTCTTACGAAAGTATTAAAAAAATTTAACTTTGGAGCGAGCATAAGGAAATGGATACATGTTTTTAATACAAATACTTCTTCTGCAATCTTACAGAATGGCTTTCTATCCAAATTCATAGATATAAATAGAGGCTGTAGACAGGGAGATCCTGTTTCTTCGTATCTTTTCCTTCTGGTAGCTAAAATATTTGCTATAATGGTTAAAAATAATAAAAACTTTAAAGGCATACATATAAACAACAAAGGACACAGGCTCTCACAGTTTGCTGATGACACATCCTTTATTTTAAACGGCTCACAATCTTCATTCGTAGAGGCTATAAACATGTTAGACAAATATGCTAGAATATCAGGGTTGAAAGTGAATAGAGATAAAACATGTGTTATTTGGATGGGGAGTAAGATATTTAGTGCTAATGCATATCATCACAGGTGGAAGCTGAAATGGGGAACAACCAGATTTACCTTACTTGGGATTGATTTCTCTGTCAATCTAGAAGATATGGTTTCTTTGAATTTTAACAAAACTATTGCTGTTATAGAAAATAAACTTCTTCACTGGTCAAGAAGACTTTTAACTCCTATAGGGAGAATAGCAGTTATTAAATCCCTAATTATTGCAAAATTGAATAATTTATTTATATCACTCCCTACTCCCAGCAAAGATGTTATTCAATTGTTGAATACAAATTTTTTCAAATTTATTTGGCAATCGCCAATTGATCGAATAAAACGCTCAACGATTATTCAAAACTATTGTGAAGGTGGACTAAAAATGATTGATCTAGAGAACTTTATATATGGTCTAAAGACTACATGGATCAGGAGAATACTCATTTCTGAAGACAATGAATGGTTAAACCTATTGCACGATATTTGTCAACTAAACAAAAAAGCAGATTTAGGAATTATATACATTAAAAAGATTCAGACACAAAATTTGTTCTGGAGAGATGTTTTCGAGGCATGGACAAAAGTAACAGATGTGACAATTATCAAAAAATTTGAAGATCTTTTAAAATCCCCAATTTGGTACAATAGAAATTTTAAGATTGATAATAACCACTTTTTCTATAATGATTGGTATTTACAAAAAGTAATTTATGTTGGTGACATACAAGTGTACTTCAAAAGGATGGTGAATTTTTATGCTATACAGATTTTAAAGATAAGTATAACATTACCACTGGAAACTTTTTACGATACAGAAGCATCTGTGAATCAATTAAATAATTTATGAAGAAAAATGATATCAGAGCAACTGATGTATTGTTTCAAAGACCTTTTACTCCATTTCACATTAATACAATTTTACGAAACAAGAAAGGAAGGAGAGATATGTACAATATTCTCATTAAAACAAAAATCCTATAAACATAGCAAAGAAAAAGTGGTTATCCATCAACCCAGTTTTTTCCGCCATTAACTGGAAAGCTATGTTTGCTCTCCCATTCAAAATAACCAAAGATAGTAGCATTCAATGGTTCATTTTTAGACTTATTTCTAGAATACTTCCACTTAACCATTATTTAAAAAAAATTGGAATTAAACAATGTGAGTTATGTAATTTATGTCAAGAAAGCAAAGAAACTATAGAACACGTTTTTTACGATTGTCAAATAACACAAAACTTCTGGCATGACATACGCAGATGGATAAACTTAAAAATTGACCAACCTTTTGAAATTAAAGATGATATTATTTTATTTGGAAAAACTTCTGAATTTCAAAAATCAGTTCCACTTAATACCATTATGATCCATGCTAAATTCTTAATATATTCTAGCTCAAGACAGAAAAGAAAACCCAATTTGACAGCATTTAAGAAATATATATGTTACAGATATGAAATTGACAAAGCTGTAGCGCAAGGGAGTGGCGAATCTGAAAAATTTGATAAAACTTGGGTATCATGGTCTAGTATTTTTACACCATGAGTACAAAAATAAATACATTATAATGTTATAACAATCCTCTATGCATCAAGATATATAATATTAATACCACCTAGCTGACATAAAGATAAAATCACTACTAAACAATTATTATAGTTAAATTGTATATTCTATATCTAACATGTACATGTAAGATGAGAAGAATCTGGGCTATTACTTACAGTCTGAGTATATAAATGTAATAATGCTTAAACATTGAAACACTGAGAATACGGACGTGTATATATATATATTAAGTGCTTGTGTTTTGTGTGAGCTTATGTTTGTGTCTATGTTTTGCGTATGAAACAAGTAAAGGTATTGCGTATTGTCCCCCTTTTAATGATTGTTTACTATATATGGAGCATTTTGTATGAGAACACATCAATCTAATATTGAATTTGTTCAACTAGTTAATTAATTTTATGTGAAATCAGCCTTTTACAGTATATAAAGGTGAATGATAAACAGGCTTAACTGATGATTCAATGGATCACATTCCATGATATTTACATTTGCTCTGTAATTTTCCATTGACGCAATGCTAAGAGGCAGTTGCTGTCATAGGCCTATAACACCCAGTGCCTCAGACTATAACAGCAGTTGGCATTGTGACGTCATCATTCTCTATTGTGACGTCATCGATTTCATTGTTGTCTTCACTTGATTTGCTGTTCAAAATCGGTCCGAAGAAACTAAATAAAGCACAATGATTATATAAAAATGAAAATATAAGTAATGAACATTTTAGCAAATATTGTTACAGTCCTATAACACACATTGCTATTGCTGACAAACTTACATAAAGCCCTACCGGGCTTTATTTAGTTTGTCATCAATAGCAATGTGTGTTATAGGACTGTAACAACATTTGCTAAAACATTCATTGCTTAAATATGTCATGCTTTGTTGTACTTACAAATATGAGCTTGTATATGTACATATACATGGGGTATGACATATTATGGAATGTGATTATCCTAAACAACGATGGTGTTTCCCTATTGTAATACTATATTCATTAATTCAGTAAAACGCATTATTACACAACCTGTGCTCAATATGAAGTGAAAGTTTTTGTGATAGAGCCTGGGATAATGTAATATACTTGAGCTTTTAAATTCATGTATGTGGTATGCATGTATATGTATGCGGGTGTGCATGTATTATGTTTGCATGTGTACATGTGTGTGTATGTTTGCATGTGTACATGTGTGTGTATGCTTGCATGCATCTATGAGTGTATGTGCATGGCCATGTCTTTCACATGCAATCATGTAAAATGTATGTATGCATGTGTGGGCATTTGTATGTATGTATGTGTATATATATATATATAGTACATGTGTGTATGCATGCATGCAAGTATAGCTTTATGTAATGCATATACATATGGGTGTAAACATTGTATATTGCGGGCCTGTGCGTGTGCATGTGTATGTGCGCATGTGTGTATGCATGTATATATGCTGTGTGTGCGTATATATGTACTATGTATGCATGTGTGTGCGTGTGTTTGTGTGTGTGTGGGTTTGTGATGATATGTGTGTGTAATAATATGTAAAATGTCTTTGTATTGTCTTATGGAAAAAAAACATATCTTCGTTGTATATGAAAGTGAAATGAAATGATTTGGCAAGGGTTGTGTACCGTTTCTTGTACATGTTAGGCTGGTGCGGTGTTATTGATGCCTATTTGTGGTATATTTAAGGCTGGTGCGGTGTTATTGGTACATTTGTGTGGAACATTTTAGGCTGGCGCGGTGTTATTGGTGCCAATTTGTGGTACATGTTAGGCTGGTGCGATGTTATTGGTACATATGTACATTATTTGTGGTACATTTTAGGCAATCGCAGTTTCATTGGTGTCTATTTGTGGTACATGTTAGGCTGGCGTAGTGTCATTGGTACATATTTGTGGTACCTTTTTGGCTGGTGCGATGTCATTTGTACCTATTTGTGGTACACTTTTTGGCTGGTGCGATGTCATTGGTACCTATTTGTTGTACATTTAAGGCTGACGTGGTGTCATTTGTACCTATTTGTGGTACCTTTTTGGCTGGTGCGATGTCATTGGTACATATTTGTGGTACCTTTTTGGCTGGTGCGATGTCATTGGTACATATTTGTTGTACATTTAAGGCTGACGTGGTGTCATTTGTACCTATTTGTGGTACTTTTTTGGCTGGCGCCGTGTTATTGGTACTTATTTGTGGTACCTTTTTGGCTGGTGCGATGTCATTGGTACATATTTGTGGTACCTTTTAGGCTGGCGCAGTGTCATTGGTACATATTTGTTGTACATTTAAGGCTGACGTGGTGTCATTTGTACCTATTTGTGGTACCTTTTTGGCTGGCGCCGTGTTATTGGTACTTATTTGTGGTACCTTTTTGGCTGGTGCGATGTCATTGGTACATATTTGTGGTACCTTTTTGGCTGGTGCGATGTCATTGGTACATATTTGTTGTACATTTAAGGCTGACGTGGTGTCATTTGTACCTATTTGTGGTACCTTTTTGGCTGGCGCCGTGTTATTGGTACTTATTTGTGGTACCTTTTTGGCTGGTGCGATGTCATTGGTACATATTTGTGGTACCTTTTAGGCTTGCGCAGTGTCATTGGTACATATTTGTTGTACATTTAAGGCTGACGTGGTGTCATTTGTACCTATTTGTGGTACCTTTTTGGCTGGCGCCGTGTTATTGGGACTTATTTGTGGTACCTTTTTGGCTGGTGCGATGTCATTGGTACATATTTGTGGTACCTTTTTGGCTGGTGCGATGTCATTGGTACTTATTTGTGGTACCTTTTTGGCTGGTGCGATGTCATTGGTACCTATTTGTTGTACATTTAAGGCTGACGTGGTGTCATTGGTACATATTTGTTGTACATTTAAGGCTGACGTGGTGTCATTTGTACCTATTTGTGGTACCTTTTTGGCTGGCGCCGTGTCATTGGTACATATTTGTGGTACCTTTTTGGCTGGCGCCGTGTCATTGGGACCTATTTATTTTTATTTACATTCTGATTGTTTCTTCTCTATATGAACATACCAACTGAAAACAACAAACACTAGACTATGAATACATCATGAATACAGTATGAATACATCCATTCACGTGAATTACTTATGACGTAATATATTAGTCTTGTTCAATGGGAGTCTTACGGCTCCGCTTCGGATAACATGCATAATGCCCCCGCGTCAAACGTTTAAATGACTACGGTAGATTATTGGCGCCATCTTTACCCAAATTATGGCTGTTCCACCTTTTTCGTTTAAAGGACGGTGCAATTACAAACGCAGTTGATTAACCAGTTGTTTAATAAACAAGTGCTAATTGTAATGGGGTACCATTACAGATGTCCCCCAAACTACCCCTTTGGTCGGAACTGATGAGCCCAATGAACTCACAATGGAAATATACCTGACACCCCATATATCAGCGGTCATGTTGACGAATTAGGAAACGGAGGTTACGACAATGTCCGTGGTGTCCTACTACAGTTATATATAAAATTTCATTGAAATCGGACAACATATAAATTTCGACCACTCAGAAGCCAGGAAATAACGGCCATGTTGACGAATCACGAAACGGAGGTTACGACAATGTCCGTGGTAAGTGGTCCCTACTACAGTTATATATATAAATTTCATTGAAATCGGACAATATATAAATTTCGACCAATCAGAAGCAAGGAAATAGCGGCCATGTTGACGAATCACGAAACGGAGGTTACGACAATGTTGTTGGTGTAATACTACACATATATATTAAATTTCATTGAAATCGGACAATAGATAAATTTCGACCAATCAGAAGCCAGGAAATAGCGGCCATGTTGACGAATCATGAAACGGATGTGACGACAATGTTGTTGGTGTAATACTACACATATATATTAAATTTCATTGAAATCGGACAATATATAAATTTCGACCAATCAGAGGCCTCCATTTTCGTTTCGGTGGCAACCAAACTTTACAAAAATGTTACCATGTTATTCAGCATCCCTTAAAACACCCATGTACCAATTTTTACTGAAATCGGAGACTGAATTTTGAAAACCGGAAATTAGCTCTGGCGGCCATCTTGGACTTCCGGTCGCGAAAAAACAACCCGTTTTCACACACCCCGCCCCTAATGAGTATGTGTGTGAAGTTTCGTGAAGATCCGTCCAGTAGTTTTTGAGAAAACGGTCGGAAACCTCCGCGGCGGAAGAAAGTGGAAGAAACAAGAATAATAATTAAAACATAATCTTACATAATAATAATAATTAGCTCGTGTTTGGACCGAATTCCAAATGAAATACATTTTCTGAAGGCAAATGTGATTCTAAGAACAAAAATCAAGGTCTCGGTTGTGTTAAATAACCAAAAAGTACCTTAAAACGGCATTTTCCGCTAAATTTGGCCCATTTCTGCTCAATTTCACGGCCGCCATTCGACTAATTATAGGAATCTCAACATGGTACGAAATCAAACATTTTCTACATTTTTTAAAACCTTAATTGTTTGGACTATTAAACAACAACATATTTTATTCACATCAGGATTTATTCTTTAACATACTGATGCTTTAGTTATATTTTTATTATCGTTTTCAATATTGAAAAAACATTTCTTATTATTTTTTTGCGAATCGGCACTGAACGCGGGAACAAGTAATGGTGACGTATTTCGGAAAAGTCACGTGATTGCTCGTATAAAAATAGAACCGGAAGCAAATGTCATATCAGGTAGCCGCGGTAAACATGGCAGCCAGACGAAACCAGAGTCGCATCAGGCTCAAAGGAAGACTAGCCAACTCGGAACAGATGCATCGGATCAACAAAAAGAAACACATCAAAGAAGACCAAGACCATGGTTTGACGAACGAAGCGATGTGTGGTTGCATTGAGTTGACAGCACTTTTCGGGAAAACAAACTGCAAAAGTTTTGTTGGCGAGATAATTTACGGTAGGCCTACACAATGTATACCAATGCAAGTTACCATTACGTACATAACATGTCCGTGCAGTGTGTGTCAGTAGCTTGGATCCCGCAGGCAAAAGAACTTCAAACTAAAGTTTTGACACCGATTCAACAGTGTATCTACATGAAGTATTTCTAATTCATTTTACAAATAAAATGAGTACTTACATGTTTAATGAGGCTACATAATGAAAGGAATTGTTAGCTAGGTACAAAATGGTAGTGTGACGGTAGTGAGAAAGACCGACCATGTAAAACAGCTGATCGTTGTTTTCGTTTGTAATCAGCTGGGTTGTGTTGTTTATATTTGGATAAATGCTGGGAAATATTTGTAAATGTGAAATGGAACGTCGTTTAATTATCTATCAACGTATTGCAGTTGAAAGTTGGTTAGTTCATGTAACATTCGATTTTTAAGAATATTCTTCGTTCCGAGGTCATAATTTAGGTCGTTCAGACGCCATTGTGATTTCGCCTACTGCAATCCGTTGTGAAGGACGCTGGATACGAATAACGATTGTGTTGACGTCTTTAGATGTTTTGTTCAAGTAATAATAACTCCAGAAATTCAAGATTAGTAGAAACATGAAGTTTTATTACTTACGCGTTGCAAACACCGGAATTTAGTGTTTGAACATTCCGTTTCATCTCCGGCCCGCTCCCAACCCAGCGATCAATGTAATGTCATGGGAGAATGATTTGCGAGTTGTTTGTCGAAATCGATTACTTCCGATGTATCAGTTTGAACCTTAGCTATATATTGTATTGAAATAGAATTTAATCACAGTTTATGTGTAAAATGTTGAATTATAGCCAGTGTTTTTATCGGTTAGTTGTGGAACTATATCGCGGAAGAGGCGGTTGTTTGGTTATAGTAAATGTAAGCATTGACCCCAAACGTCGGGTCAATTATTCCATATTTGGTCATTTTCCTCACCAGATGAGGAAATATCCTCACCTGGTGAGGACGTCCTCACGTGGTGAGGACCGTAGGCTATATAAAGGAGCGAGTAAGCTTGATTGCTTCAGTTCTGGCCCGTTGGCACTGGATAGAGGCGGAACGCTGCGCAATCACTATTATCAATCAGACTTCTATGTAACGTTAGTAAATCAAGGGCAATAACTCGTACAGACTTATCCGACAGTGAATTAATTTTACAGTCTAGGCCTATATACATATATTTAGTAATCGACTAGTGTGTAAACCTATATACGGTTATACTTTATGTAGAGTCACTAGTATTTATTCATTGAGATACTCTGTAAGTAAATCTTTATACCTGTACCCAAACCTAGACGTTGATTGCCTACATAAGAGTGGAAAATGTACTTTATGTGGAAGAGGTGTGGTACTTGTGTAATTATTTAACAGATTATATATTTATTGTTAAATAATACTAATTTTCGGAATGGATTTTGTGCTTGTATACATACCTAAACGTTGAAGCCTACAAGAGTGGATACTCTGTGTAGAAGAGGTGTTATACTGGTATTAATATCTATTTATTTTGATTATTTAAAGCTCTTTGAGAGATATTTGACTGGATTCGCTGTCAGGATTTAAGTCGTTATTTTGTATTGACCCTGCATTATGGATAAATAAATTAGTTCTCTTTTTATTTCTTTAGTTCTTAACAGTTGTTGAAAATCACTAGTACTGTTCATTTATTAGTACATGAATTATTGACCAGTTTCTACGGGTAAATCTATCTAATATTAGTATACATATGCAGAGAGGGAGTCGTTCAGTGCTTATACATGTGAAAGTTATTTGTGGTTAAATGAATAATTGTCCATACGAGCAAGTGCATTCGTGTTAAATGTAAAACTTGTAATATTAAATACTTATTGTTTACTATGATTTTACTATATAAAGTTGTGAATATAATTTATCTCTGGACTTCTAGTCATCTTTCATAGCAGTCAGTCTGTTTAGCGATTTAAGACGCAGACAGTTCTGATAAAGTCAGAACTCCATCTTACCCACAATTGGGGTACTGATCCAAGGTAAAAACTTATATTGGTTGTTGGAGGTGGTCTGAGACCACAACAGTCCTGGTCAGACTACGCCCACAAGAAACAGGGTTTTGGAGCAGAGTCACAACATCAGTGAATATTGAAAACAGTACCATATACATATATAAACCTACCGGAAACCCGTTTCGTTACAATTGGTGGCAGCGGTGGGATGCTTAACTTCTTCAACCAATCAGCAGTGTCCTTGACCAAGACACTTAGAGGTCATCACTATGGCTACCAATGACATAACTCCAGATCAACTGCGTGTTTTAGATGAGCCAGAACACGATGAAGTAACTCCCTAGTGAGTTTGAGATGTGGTACAATTGATTGGTGACACACCTGAGACCATATCCAATGCCAACGGGTTATTACTCCCACAGACCATCAGTCAAGGGGGAGGACATATTAAATCCACAGATGATGTTGTAGCTGGATCGCCGAGTGGAGAAATACGGTTTAAAGTACCCGTCTCTACAAACGGTAATACAGATAACAATGGCTTAGGTACATGTCCTAAGTTATCTAGAGGGGTGCCATCGGTAACTGCGGTGGACAGTGACCTAGATACTTTGTCCCATTCCCAATACGGAATGCTCCGGGGACTGTCGGAGAAGACAGCTGGGACAAATGGTCCAATCAAAGGTGCAGCTCTAGAGAAACAGAGTTTGCTCAGAAGAACTAATGCTAAAAACAGAATCTTTACAAGGGGCTTTAGACGTGGAGAGGAGCTCTGGTGCACGACAGAGGCGAGTGGGGTCATGTGATAGACATGACTACCTGCTGTCAGGAGACCTGTATGGTCGATTTGGCCATGATCGCATGTCCATTAGCAGGGGACCCGGTCATGCAGTCGAGCCTGTACCTGTTATGAATCAGCGTTGTGGAGACCTGCCCGAGGAGGTGGAGAACGCAGCCGGCCTTCATACTGACAGAGGTACCATGTCAGAAGAGGTGGGTTCCTGGTGTCCTCAGTGTCGATCACGAAAGGATATTGACACTACGAGTGTCAGATGGCCTAAGTGGCCTGGTTCGGTTAGCTATATGTCAGACCCTACTCATGGATTTGATAGGGTGGGGGCATATAAAGATCCTAGATCGGCAGGGATTGGAGGACCTGTAGTGCATCGGGAGAGGGAGTACAAACCTTCACTTGGGACTCCGAATCTTGCTACATTTGATGGTGAAGGGAACTGGCAAGACTATTTAGTACATTTTGAATTAACATTTTGAAGTAACAGATGAGACGATGGAAGCAAGGCGTTGAAGCTTGCTACAGCATTACGAGGGCGGGTACATGGAGGATTTTAAGCAAAGATAGATGTTTATCTTGTCAACGCTGTCATATTTGTGGTCAATACAAGAGAGTGCTGGGTGTCACCCAGTATTATGATGGTGTTACATATAGAAGGGGTAATGTTACAGATGCAGTTATTGAAACCTATAACCAAGATCAAACCCTTTAACCGCCCACGCAAATGCTTATTGGGAAACAAAGAAATAGTCGCGCCAGGGAAAATCCACTGTGGATAGTGGATTATGACGTCACAGCCTCGTAAAATCTATTATCACTACATGTTTCATTATGTTAAGAATGTATTACTTTTCAGTGTGTAAGATAGGTATTTGAACCTTGGCCAGGTTCTTTTGCCCAATGGCTGAGAAATGTATAGGGTGTTCATCTTCCGGATTGATGTTGCAATGCAGCTTACCTGGGCCCAGGTAGAGATGTCATTGCCAGTCGACCCAGTGTCCTTGGGAGCCACAAGGACCATTTAGACGATCCGGATCTAGAGAGGAACACTATATAGAATGAGAGAGACAGTTTTATTTCATAAACTACCTATCCCGGGACTTATGTTTTAGAGGGAAATCCTGGATGATGAGTTATATCACATTTATTTATATATTGTACTTAGGTACAAAAGAAAACAATTATTTACATTATTGAGATGGCTACTGAAGAGTTTTACTCTTGAACAGTTGGAAGAATCCTAACCTGCATGGATCTCTTCGAGATGAAGCCTGCTTTATGAAGTTTCAAGCTTGGTTCTGGCAGGAATAACCTCAGCACAGATCTTCAACACCGGCGACTGGAACTGTGCAGGCGTGCTGAAGGATATTATTTTAAGTATTTAATATAGAGTTACTAACCCAACGGGATTTAGAGTAAGGAAAGTATCCTATCCCTCCCAAACGAATCGGGAGAAGGAGAAGAACCGCACTATCCTGCAGCACAGGCTGTGAAGATGTAGAGTTTGGACGGGATGCCATTATTTCCCTACATGCTGCAAGATTAGGCAGCGGTAGAAGAAGAAGAAGAAGAGGAAAGAAGTCCTTACAGATAGCTGGAGGAAACACCCATATGGACGGGATATTGGCAGGACTCGCGGGAAAATATTGTTGTAAAATGTATCTTGTGTGTTGCTCCAGGGGAAAGTATTAAAAAAAAATATATATATGTACAATTTCACTTAAATAGTTATATAATATGTCTCATTGTTTCGGACTTTTATACTCTCCCTGGAGCAGCAATATATCATTTTGTAAACATTACCGGTCAGTCCAGTGTGATACATAAATAATTGAAGTATAAGATATATGTTCAGGTAAGACATATTGGGGGTGGATGTTACATGTGAACACTTCTGGAGAATATGTAGATTTATGAATATTTATATCAGTTAGAAATAATACTGGACTTTTCCGGCATGTATCTGTTAACTTGCATTTATAATTGTGATTAACATAGCTAGGAATGATGTTATTGTTTAGTTGTTACAATACTGAAATTCAAATTCTATTACAATCATTATATCTTGGATTTAGGAGGCAGAAAGAGTGAAGAAATAAGGAAAATAGTCTATGGTCTGTGGTAAATTTTAAATATGCAAATTGGACATATGTAAAATGTCAAATATATTAATATGTAAAATATTACATAAGTGGTTCAAGGGTATCAGTAAAGTGTGAAAGGCAGCTACCAATGCAAGTAAGACAGTAATGTGTATAGGAAGTAAGTATTTAATTTGGACGATTGAGAAAATGTTGATTATCAAAGTGTCATAGCATTGACGCGGACGTCAATATTTTGAAAACAGGGAGTATTGTGACAAACCTGGAAAGGGGGTCAGATGTAAAAGTTAATCAAGTATAATTATATGCTGAGGCATTAGAATTTAACATCCTCACTGTTGAATATAAAAGTATTTCTAATTCATTTTACAAATAAAATGAGTACTTACATGTTTAATGAGGCTACATAATGAAAGGAATTGTTAGCTAGGTACAAAATGGTAGTGTGACGGTAGTGAGAAAGACCGACAATGTAAAACAGCTGATCGTTGTTTACGTTTGTAATCAGCTGGGTTGTGTCGTTTATATTTGGATAAATGCTGGGAAATATTTGTAAATGTGAAATGGAACGTCGTTTAATTATCCAGCAACGTATTGCAGTTGAAAGTTGGTTAGTTCATGTAACATTCGATTTTTAAGAATATTCTTCGTTCCGAGGTCATAATTTAGGTCGTTCAGACGCCATTGTGATTTCGCCTTCTGCAATCCGTTGTGAAGGACGCTGGATACGAATAACGATTGTGTTGACGTCTTTAGATGTTTTGTTCAAGTTATAATAACTCCAGAAATTCAAGATTAGTAGAAACATGAAGTTTTATTACTTACGCGTTGCAAACACCGGAATTTAGTGTTTGAACTTTCCGTTTCATCTCCGGCCCGCTCCCAACCCAGCGATCAATGTAATGTCATGGGAGAATGATTTGCGAGTTGTTTGTCGAAATCGATTACTTCCGATGTATCAGTTTGGACCTTAGCTATATATTGTATTGAAATAGAATTTAATCACAGTTTATGTGTAAAATGTTGAATTATAGCCAGTGTTTTTATCGGTTAGTTGTGGAACTATATCGCGGAAGAGGCGGTTGTTTGGTTATAGTAAATGTAAGCATTGACCCCAAACGTCGGGTCAATTATTCCATATTTGGTCATTTTCCTCACCAGATGAGGAAATATCCTCACCTGGTGAGGAAGTCCTCACGTGGTGAGGACCGTAGGCTATATAAAGGAGCGAGTAAGCTTGATTGCTTCAGTTCTGGCCCGTTGGCACTGGATAGAGGCGGAACGCTGCGCAATCACTATTATCAATCAGACTTCTATGTAACGTTAGTAAATCAAGGGCAATAACTCGTACAGACTTATCCGACAGTGAATTAATTTTACAGTCTAGGCCTATATACATATATTTAGTAATCGACTAGTGTGTAAACCTATATACGGTTATACTTTATGTAGAGTCACTAGTATTTATTCATTGAGATACTCTGTAAGTAAATCTTTATACCTGTACCCAAACCTAGACGTTGATTGCCTACATAAGAGTGGAAAATGTACTTTATGTGGAAGAGGTGTGGTACTTGTGTAATTATTTAACAGATTATATATTTATTGTTAAATAATACTAATTTTCGGAATGGATTTTGTGCTTGTATACATACCTAAACGTTGAAGCCTACAAGAGTGGATACTCTGTGTAGAAGAGGTGTTATACTGGTATTAATATCTATTTATTTTGATTATTTAAAGCTCTTTGAGAGATATTTGACTGGATTCGCTGTCAGGATTTAAGTCGTTATTTTGTATTGACCCTGCATTATGGATAAATAAATTAGTTCTCTTTTTATTTCTTTAGTTCTTAACAGTTGTTGAAAATCACTAGTACTGTTCATTTATTAGTACACGAATTATTGACCAGTTTCTACGGGTAAATCTATCTAATATTAGTATACATATGCAGAGAGGGAGTCGTTCAGTGCTTATACATGTGAAAGTTATTTGTGGTTAAATGAATAATTGTCCATACGAGCAAGTGCATTCGTGTTAAATGTAAAACTTGTAATATTAAATACTTATTGTTTACTATGATTTTACTATATAAAGTTGTGAATATAATTTATCTCTGGACTTCTAGTCATCTTTCATAGCAGTCAGTCTGTTTAGCGATTTAAGACGCAGACAGTTCTGATAAAGTCAGAACTCCATCTTACCCACAATTGGGGTACTGATCCAAGGTAAAAACTTATATTGGTTGTTGGAGGTGGTCTGAGACCACAACAGTCCTGGTCAGACTACGCCCACAAGAAACAGGGTTTTGGAGCAGAGTCACAACATCAGTGAATATTGAAAACAGTACCATATACATATATAAACCTACCGGAAACCCGTTTCGTTACACTACTTTTGGACTTAAACTAGATGTTCAGTCTAATTTTACACTTCTGGGTGGGGTTACATTTGTGTGCATTTATAGTAGGTTTCTAAAATAAAAAAAAATATCCATCTTTCCAATGGTATCAAGCGTTTTTTCATGCCTCAACTAAAAATATGATTTTTGATGAAAGAAATGTAGGAAGGGTCGCTTTTTCGACATCGAAGTCTTTCAACCCTTAGCCTTTACAACCATTTTAAAGCCTGAGGGAGCATTTTTATCAAAAATAGATCTAAATCTCCCAAAAGTGTAAAATTACTTTAAACACCTTAGTTAAAGCTGACAATGCAAGTTAAAAAGCTTTCTTGTTAATATTTCAAAAAAATCTTCTGAGATGCCCCCTTACAGGTTACTAAGGAATGGCTGCAGACATTTTAGTTTTTGCCTTGCTTGGAAACAATAGTCGGCTTCCTTGGGTATAAAAGGCACCCAGGCCGTCAAACTGGTTCTCATTGTTGTGATTAAACCGCACGGCGACACTTCTTTAGACCTATATAGCTAGCAATCACATACTTTCATATTATTTTTTTACGATATTTTCGATCAGTATCATTGACATGGATATTGAAGGTGTAATTATAACGATATTATACAATATGAGCAAAATAAATAAAAAAAAAACATTAGATTACGCCAAAATTCGAGCGAATAAAAAACAAGTACATGAATGACAACTGATAAACCTACCTTAGTATTCAATTGGAACACCATGTCACTAAGAGTAATCAGTTCCTGTGTGATAAACATTGCTATAACATCCATTTATTTCCATCAAAATAAGTTCCCCGCACTCGCATGTGTTCGTGCACGTGTTTTACATAATCTAGACTATGCTCGCGTGTTACACTACATTTTCATTACAAGCGCTTTAGTGGCAAGGCGTAATATTATAGGTAGTATTAGGAGCGAGTACATATATTCTGTTCGGAATGTTTTGCTCTGCTTCCGAATGTAAAATCAACATGTCGATTATGTATACATAGGTCAGTGTTTTTCCTGGGTATTTTGGGAAAAATTCAATTTGCCAAATTGGGAAAAAAATTAGCGTGAACAGGTAATAAATTGGGAAAAAATTTTAACCCAACCACACTCATTAAATGTTCCATGCTAATTAATTTTACAGTGCACAGTGTATCATTTAACTTTATGGTATGGTAAACAATGAAAGCAAAGAACTGGGAGTTACATGGTGAGTCGAGTCTGAGTCACAGACTCACTCACTGATATTTCTTTTAATGATTTTTTATTCATTATAACATCATGTGCGTGTCCTTTTTTTCCGGATTTTGAAAAGTCATAATAATTGGGAATTTTAAAGTTGATTTTGGGAAAAATAACACTAAAACACTTTGGGAATGGGGTCGTTTGGCGTACCCACTAATATAGGCAGGAAAAACACTGTAGGTGAAGGGACAGCTAGGGTGTTTTCAGTTTTATTTTTTTTTATTTTGCTTTGGCACACGATTTATGATGGTGTCTGAGAGAGTCACCATCTTCACATAACTTCAACTTCAAGGTAAGTGTATGTTGGTCATTCCAGTTTTGTAACTCCAGTGTCACCTGTTGTGTCCACAGGTGTGTTGCACTTTGCACGTCCAGTGAAAACCGGTTTGACAGGCTGGGTGCCTTTTATACCCAGGGAGGCCGACTCTCGTTTCCAAGCAAGGCAAAAACTAAAATGTCTGCCTCTCCTTAGTAACCTCCTAGGGGGCATCTCAGAAGCTTTCTAAAATATTACTTTGCCGTATTTTTTTTTTTTTAATCTCAACAAAAAAGCTTTTTAACTTGCATTGTCAGCTTTAAGGTCCAAAACTGGCTGTAACAAATTCTCAGGTCCCTGTGATATGTACGGTATATTAGCCTTACTAGGCAGTTTGTATGAAAAATTTTATGATAGTACATTAAAGTGTAATCAGGTTTGGAATAGAGCGTATTCTGACACGAATCTTCATTTCAACATCAGTTACTCATCCCTTATTTTCTATTATATTCTTCCTTTATGATAATGATATGAGGATGTAACATTTTTCCTGTGACAAATTGAAATTAAATCTTCCCATTGTTCCCAGTTTAAATACACAAATGAACAAACTGCATACATGTTGTTGTTATGGTCCATATATAAGAGGAACTATTTAACCCTATATAATTTAATTTTGCCTATTCCCGCAATGTTAAACTTTTTCAGGTTATATTGTATTATAACCTCAAAAATCAGACAACGCAAAAAGTAGTGACGTCATATACCGCCATGTTTGGCGCGGTATTTTGTAATCAAACCTCTGATTGGTAAGGTTGTTTTGCGGTGAAATTTATGCACATGGTTGTGTATTTTGCAAATCCATTCCATTTTTGTTATAATTAATACGAAATCATTGTATAAGACTTGCGGAAATGAAATTATCAGGAATAACCACAATATTTTTTTAGGGTTATACGGTATATACCGAAAAAAACTGTGTGCACTTTTTTGAATAAACCGCTTCGCAGATTTATGCAAAGTGCACACATTTTTTTCGGTATATACCGTATAGCCCTAAAAAATATTGTGGTTATTCCTTAAATATTCAAACAACAGAAAAAAACAATGCATTTAATTCATTTGACCCAATATTTCGCTGCCTTTGCAAATGACCTGCATATTTTTTTGAGTTGACTGGAAATTCAATAGGCCTAACTGTTACATAATCAATTTGCGTAATTGTGGTCAAAATATTTCTAGGTCCAGCATTATTTTTAGTTTTTCTTATTGAACCAATAGCATTGAATGAGTTTGGGATGATTTTATTTTAACCATGATCACTCTACGTGATGACTTTGCATTTTGTTTTAAATGATATGTCCTTTAGGTTAGACTCTATATAGGCCTAGTTATTTAACAAGTTGTGTCTAGCAGGCCCAATCTCTGTAATGTACATGTTGTCCCGATGCATGGATGTTAAAGATCAGCCTATAACGCAGAACGCAGACTTATAATTACCGTTCCTTTGAAGGGTCATGTGACATCAAATTCACGATAAATTTATTATAATTATAAATACACGAGTCAGAAATTTCTCATAGCCCACCCTTTTACCGCACATTATTATTATTGGCTTCAATACATTTATTTTCTTAAAGTTGAATTTTATTGCAGATATCCATAAAATGTTTACAAGTATAAAATGGCGGGAGACTGTGTTTATGAATACTCCTTAACATTTTATAAATACATTTTTATTGTAACATGTCCCTGTGACTGATAAATATAAGGGGTAGTTTTAGTTGTTGGAGTCCTGGAGTTAACAAAATAAAGGGAGATAACTTATATTGTTTAAATTTCAGGTCTTATTGGTGTCAACACTGGAAAGATTGTGGACTTTGACTTGAGAACAAGAAGCTGTAGTGTGTGCCAGTATCATCTTGGAAGGTCCGAGACAGTTTCAAAAATTAATGCAATGTTGATTAGACAGGTTTGTAGAGTTAGTCAAAATTGTATATAGATCATTTTGCGTATCTATAAAACTGACTTGTACGAGTCCATTCACTCCTAGTTTACTCTTATTACCATGAGACTGTGTGAAAAACTTTTTATTTTAATTCAACTATATACAGAAATGTACAGTTAAACCAGCTGTCTAAACCCAAAGTCACTGGGACCAAAACTATTAGTCTGTTGTTTAAACAATTGTCGGTTTGTATTAGAGGTAATATATGTATAAGTTCTTAGAACTTGGCCATATATTAAACAGGAATTCCTATTACACAGCTGCCAGTTTAGTCAATGTCAAGTGGTAGGGTAAGGGTATTTGATAATTTTGCTTACTTTTGATCAATACCACATACAGTGTACCCTCGTTATACCGCCACCTTTCGTCCACAGCAATTATGGCGGTATAACGAGGGTGGCGATAGTATCAAATTATGAAAATTATAACCATGAATTAAATTGCATAATAGATTGCATTTCCAACATTTTATTAAAAACGAGCTAAGTACTATATATCGTAACATATCGTCATACAGATCTATATTGGCACAAATTTATATCTGAAACTAGTTATTGATCTGATTTTGCCGCATGCCATTCCAAATGGAACACTAAAGAGTTCCTCGATCTCCAAAAACAGAACAATATGGCATTATTGTCGAGGGAAATATATAGGGATTCGGGACGTTGTATTTTAAAGGGTGTGGCGGATGGCGGTATGTGAGGGTAGCGAACTTAACGAGGGAATTATATAGGACAGAAATCTGTTCTAGAGGTTTAGGTGGCGGTATGCTAGGGTGGCAGTAGATTCGGGTGGCAATGGTCGAGGGTACACTGTATTTTTTCATATCTTTTTTTTGTATCAAAAAGGAGAACATGGAAATTCATAAATTATTTCCAACTCTATATATATAACATTATGACTTTCTACAGGTTTTAAGATTTGACCAAGTCTTTGGAAACAAGAGTATCTTCTGCTGGGATGCAAAAGAATGAAGGATATAGTTGGCTGGACAAGGTAAGTGTTGGCTTCACAAATACCCTCAATTTAGTGCAATATCTCAAAAAAGTTGTCTCTGTATAATGTATATCTTAAGTTTGTTGTACGATTTGTATTTATTTTTATACTGACTGATCATGACCTGAGCCAAAATTTCATTTGTAACTTTCTGATAAAATTTGTCTTAATTTTACAAGATAAACACTTCATATTTTGTCAAGAGAAATGTCAAGGTCATTACTTCTCTTTAGGTAAGGGTCAAGATCTATATGAAGATTAAAGTTTAGTGTTCTACAAACATATCTTGGGTCAATATACATTTGCTAAGTCCTTGTATAGCTGTCTATTGTCAATTTTGTATATGTATATATGTGAAAATTTGGAAACTGTATGTTGACAATATTTTTTTTCTCAGGTGAATGAAAAACCTTGCTTTCTCCTGGAAGTGTAACTAAATCACATGGGGTACACAGGGACTGGATTAGGAATAACACCAGTACTTTGAAGTCTACATTTTCTTAAAAACAAAAATGCATCTTAATAAAGGTAAACAATATGCAATTCAGATAAACTTGATCCAGGGATATTCTGCATGATGTCCGAAGCAAAGCAAGCTAAAAAGACTCTCATTGGACAATGTTAATGCAATGATGTCATCAATAGACTAGGAGTTATGTTAGAAGAGATTTCGCTTTCATACTCAAATGAAAAGCATTTCTGCTGTTATAGTTCATATATTGAGTTTCAGTGCAAATAGTACATAATTTTTAGTAAATGAATACACTATATACATTTGTAATTGCATATTATGTTTAAAACTTTTATAACGTAGGTCTGTGCCATATTTCAAGGTTAAGGTTAAACTAAAATTTATCATTTTAAATGAAAGGAAGTCTTCTTGTATTATTTGCGGATTCCGAAAAATAAATACTTTACGACTGATAATTGGATTTTTTCTTTGTGAATATTGCATTTTGTGTGAACAGGGAGATAATTAGATTGAATTACCTCCCTTGTATACAAAGAAACGGGTCACAATATGATAATATGCTACAGAGAACACCTAAGTGTATATATATGCAAAACGTTTGAAAAAAAAACATTGATAAGAATTGTTTTGCTTGAATCACCCAGCTTTTCCTTTGAAGGGGAATTTCTTTCAAAGTTCTGCTTAAGACTCATAAATCACGATGACATATTTCTGACAAATACAATGTTTACATGATTTTTATGCCCCTGTCATGAAATGGGAGTGGGGGGGGGCATATAGTGTATCCATGTCCGTCCCGTCCAATGGTAATGTAACCAGCTTATTTAAATAACTACTAATCCGATTGTCATCAAACTTCTTATGTGTAATAATTAAGCATTTACAACTAATTTCATATGGGGGAAGGGGGGGGGGGGGCATTTATGTCTCAGTCATTTCTAATTATGAGGCTTGGTTTATTTTGTCCTATTAACAGCCAGGTCATTTAAGGAGGTTTTGGAGGCGGAGGAAAGCCTGAGTACCCCAAGTAAAAACCACTGACCTACGGTCAGTACCTGGCAACTGCCTCGCATTGGTTTTGAACTCGCAAGTTCTCAGGGTTGGAGGGCTAGTGGTAGAATGTCGGAACATCTTTAACCAATCAGCCACCACAAGGACTAGTTAAACCCATTGGTACAAATATATAGCACCACTGTGTCATGATAAACCGGAAAGAGTAATTGACA
This sequence comes from Mimachlamys varia, assembly GCA_947623455.1. NCBI lineage: Eukaryota > Metazoa > Mollusca > Bivalvia > Pectinida > Pectinidae > Mimachlamys > Mimachlamys varia. Next base: position 12,228,586 of record OX392535.1, read on the forward strand.
TGTCAAACTAGCAAAATTATCTCGGAATGAAGTAATCTATCAAAAAATAAATTTCATCCTTAATGTTACTGGTTGCAGGGGGGTTGTGTAGAAATACAAGTACTTTTCCTAGCCATCTGTCTGCCCACAGAAGTTTGTCAGAACTTCTTTCTTTCTTTCATAAATTTCCATCAAACTTGAGTGTGGAATTTATATACACCCGTCAAAAATGATGGGATGTGTTATGGTATGGCGTTGTCCGTCTGTTCGTCGTAAACTTTTATTTGTCCGGAGATCTCCTCCTACAGTGTTCAACCGATTTCTTTAAAAGTTGCTAGGCCTGACCACCATGACATTAAGATGTGTTTTCTTGATTTACAGTTTGATTTGACAATTTTCACTAGAGTTATGGCCCTTTGGGACATAATTTCGTCCATTATGTAGAAAACGTCAGAACTTTTTGTGTTTTTTTCAATTCCTCTAAAATTTTGTTATGGTACTTCGAAAAGCTATAACATTTACATCTATTACAGGTTTTGTTGAGTTATTTCAACTTTTTCGCGTAACATCATTTCATAGTTTAATATAGGCATTATGTAGACAATGCATTTCTGTCGTAAGCTGTTATTTGTCTGGAGATCTTCTCCTACAGTTTCCAATTGATATCTTTCAAATTCGCAAAGCTTTATCATCATGACATGAAGTTGTGTTTCCTGAAAGACAGTTTGATTTGACAATATTTACTAGAGTTATGGCCCTTTGGAACTTGTATCTGATGCAATTTGGGGCATTATGTAGAAACTTCTTTTGTGTTTACATACCATTATACTTCCGATATGGTACGACAGGCGTATCATGCCTCTGCTCATGGTGCTCTTGTTCGCTTAGACAGCCTCCAAACTGTTAGCAGTGTGGGAATGTTTGTGCTGTCAGTCTTCTGTTTAGCAATGTGACATATACTATCCACTGTAGAAATTGAATGGTATCAAATATTTTCGCGTGTGGATACAATGTACATCTGGGAAAATTTATTGGCAGCGATATAAGCGAAAATTTCCAAACCACGAAGGATTTCACTTTTACAGTACTAGCACAAAATCAAAATATCTTAAGGGTTGTAAGGTCAAGGTCACAGTTGCTATTTTTAGAAATTCATTGTCAGCACTCTAGTGGCTTCATATCTTCATGGATTTCATCAAACTACACATACTAATACAAAATCAAAATATCATTGATGAGTTCGAGAATTGTCAGCAGTTGAATGGTTTTTCTTTACTAATGGATTTCCATCAAACCACACAATCTTATAAATACAGAGTTAAATATTCTTTGACAAGTTGAAAGTTTAAGTTTCAGGGTTGTCGGGTCAAGGTCACTGTTGCTTTTTTTAGACAATAATTGTCATCACTGTAGCGGCTTTGTTTCTTCATGGATTTTCACCAACGTCACACACATGTAGAGGATTAACATGTCTTGGACAAGTTCAAGTTTCAAGGTTGTTTGGTCAAGGTAAATCAAAATCGGCATACACATATTGCATATATTGGCTTATTTTATATGTGGAATAGTTCAGAATACAGGCAATGTGAGGAACAAAAAGAGTCCAGTGGCTCTGCGATTCTGTTGCCTCATTTTAATGCCAACTCATGAACTTATCTTTCAAACTTATTCACCCAGATTTCTACTTATGTTACTACACACAAACTTCGAAACTGTTTTGTGCAAGTGTATTTAAAGGCGATACTAATATAGCTGATTGAACTGAAATGAAAATTTGTAAATTCCGGAATATTCGAAAAGTGTATGAAACATATCTAAAGGGTTAAAATTGGTAACATTCCATTAAATGTTATGTTTTCTCAACTGATGAGATAACCGGACACAAAGATAACATGCTATCCCATCATTCCACTCCCAGTTTGAAGTAATGCCGAACAGCGTTTCTTGCATTAGTGTTTAGTTTAGCTACCTTCAGCTGATACGTTCATCATTCCAGTACACTGTAAGATTATGTTCGGTAAAGCTTGTAATAATAATTAAAACATAATCTTACATAATAATAATAATTAGCTCGTGTTTGGACCAATTTCCAAATGAAATACATTTTCTGAAGGCAAATGTTATTCTAAGAACAAAAATCAAGGTCTCGGTTGTGTTAAATAACCAGAAAGTACCTTAAAACGGCATTTTCCGCTAAATTTGGCCCATTTCTGCTCAATTTCACGGCCGCCATTCGACTAATTATAGGAATATCAACATGGTACGAAATCAAACATTTTCTACATTTTTTAAAACCTTAATTGTTTGGACCATTGAGCAACAACCTATTTTATTCATATCAGGATTTATTCTTTAACATACTGATGCTTAAGTTATATTTTTATTATCGTTTTCAATATTGAAAAAGCATTTCTTATCTTTTTTTTGCGAATCGACATTGAACGCGGGAACAAGTAATGGTGACGTGTTTCGGAAAGTCATGTGATTGCTCGTATAAAAATAGAACCGGAAGCACATGTCATGATCAGCGGTAAACAAATATGGCAGCCAGACGAAACCAGAGTCGCATCAGGCTCCAAGGAAGACTAGCCAACAAAGAGACTATTAAAAAGATCGGAACAGGTGCATCTGATCAACAAAAAGAAACACGACATCAATCAAAGAAGACCAAGACCATTACTAGTGTGGTTGAGTTGACAGTACTGTATACATGTACTTTTCGGGAAAACAAACTGCAAAATGTAAATCTGAGGTTTTGTTGTCGAGATAATTTACGGACTATGGCAATGCAAGTTACCATTACGTACATAACATGTCCGAGCAGTGTGTGTCAGCAACTTGGACCCCACAGGAAAAAGAACTCCAAACTAAAGTTTTGACACCGATTCAACAGTTATCTACATGTACAATTTAGGTAGGTAACAAACTAACAATATTTAATAATTAAGATCTAATCTACATCTGTCACAACTTCTACATGCATAACAAGATAATTCACCCATGGTCGATTAATTCGATATTTTTGTCCATGCATGCCCAGGTTCAATTTCCTTTTCAATCAAAAATGTGTTCAAATCTACAATACTACAGTCTACAGGCGTATAGGCATGCTTTTGCACCAAAGAAAAATAGCTGAATTTCTTAGAAAGAATTGGGAGCACCCAAAACGGGTATTAAATGATATTTCTGTGGTAAAATTAGGCAGCGTTAGGTCCTCGAGCCTAATGTTCAGACTTTTGGCTCAATGGTTAGAATGTTTGCCTTCCAATTGCAAGCAAGAGTCCTGGGTTCAATTCCCGGCCCGGCCACAACATTTCTTAATTTAAAGATGAAAATAGCTGAATTCAAATAATTAGCTTAAAAGAATTATGTTCGTCTCTATTCCATTTAAGCAGACCTACTTGAGGTTTTCCTTTTCAAACAATATAAGGTGACAGTACCCAAATCGGATCAGTACCCAAATCGGATCACTTTTTTTTAAAAATACTTCTAAATCAACAACAGTGCCAACAGATTAATTATATAATTAATATAGTCTTAAAATAGATAGTCACACACCATTTTATGTCCACATATCATTAGTTTTTTAGTTTAAATATGCCATAAAACATTATTGAATCTAAAAACTTTGCGTTTTGTTACGTTTCTGAAAAAAATGGCGCGTGCAACGACTATGCGTTCTGTTTTGAACTATAAAAATAAATCCACCTGATAGAAATACTTGTTTTCATATACATTCTAAAGGACATCATTAAATGTTGATATGCTACAACAAAAATATTAATTTGAAATGGAAAATACTGCAAAATTCAAGTTCTGATCCGATTTGGGTCCTCAAATTCGCAAAATCTCGAACCGCTGATTGGTGACGTCAGAGCGTTCTATAAATATCCAACGTGAACCTAGAGTGCTAATTTTTTTTGTAAGAACGCCCATCGATGTTCTTCTTTTGATGCAACCATTAATGGATATAATTCCTCCTCATATTTTTTAAAGAATGAATAAAATGATGGTTTGGTGATCCGATTTGGGTACTGTCACCTTAATTGAACAAGAGAGGAAAAATGCACGGCCAGACTGGGGTTTGAACCCAGGATCTTCTGAACTCTAGACGGATGGCATGCTCAACCAATTGAGCTATCTGATCGATCCTTTCTAGACCCGCTACACAACATAATTTATGAAGCATTTATAGGTTTATTGAATATAGAGTCTGAATATGATTCTACACTGTATGTTGTGGCTTTGTCTGCCTAGGCTGATGTAGTGCGAAGGGTTCTGACTCTCTGACCCGCTAAATATTTGACGACAGGCGGGTGCGAGAGTCAGAATTCCCCCTTAGTTAAAAAGTGGAAATTTTACCGACCGTGCACAGGTCACTGTTTAACCTGTGTTTAACAATAAAAAACATTTTCGATCACATGTAAACTAGGTATCAATGGAAAGAACAGATATTTTTTTACTAACCTACACATTTAATCAAGTCACATGAGGTCGTAAACTAGCTGTTCAATGCCTCCCATTTCTAAAAAATAATAAGTTTCCTGACATCTGTTTGAAAATGGCCGCGCGTCACGAGATCCCGCGAGAATTACTTTCTGCCTAACTATTTTTGATCACGTGACGTTAGGCGGCGGCCATTTTCAAACAGATGTCAGGAAACTGGTTATTTTTTAGAAATGGATGACGACAGTTGGTTTACTATCTCCTGTGACTTGATTAAATGTGTAGGTTAGAAGAAAAATATATGTTCTTTCCATTGATACTTAATTTACATGTGATGGAAAATGTTTCATATTATAAAACACGGCTTAAAAGGCGACCCGTGCACGGGTCGGTAAAATTTCCACTTTTTAACTAAGGAGGAATTTGGATTCTCACACCCGCCAGCTGTCGTCCAAATATTTAGCGGGTCAGAGAGTCAGAACCCTTCGGACTAAGGATGGTGCTGTTCTAATAAATGAATATATACATTTTGTTTTGTATATTAGAACAAGCTTAGTCTGACCCAACTCAGGTCTGCAGTTTGAAGTCTGAAGTGTTCTAATTAATATTTCTACCGCAATACCCTGTGTTATTCCACTCCCAGACCATTGTATAAACGGGCTGACTGTTGGATAAATATATGTTATATACCACTAAAGGAATATGACCTTCCGGTCTTTTGATTGGTTGAGAAGTCGAACTTTGACCGGAAATCATGTGGTTCAATGCAACGTGCTGATTGTTGACGTCGTCATCGATTGTTGACGTTGTCACAATTTCGCGGGAATATATACAAGATGATGTGTTTTCGCGCAAATATTACGCGGTTCACAAAAAACAACACTGCTCTTACGACTTAATATTATTGTTATTGGATATGAAATTTATTTCACTCTCGTTAATTATTTTTTTAAAGTTACACAAGACACTCGCTAAAGCTCATGTCTTTTGTAATACTTCAAAAATAATTAACTCAAGTGAAATAAATTCCATATCCAACAACCAATCGTTGTGTAACCTCTATATATCTGATCTGCAATATAATGTACAAGCAGAGGGATGAGTTACAATGAAAGTTTATTCTAAAAAATATGTGAGATATTCAATTATTGGCTTCAATACAATAATTTCTTAAAATTGTTTTATTGCAGATATGCATAAAATGTTTACAAGTTTAAAATGGCGGGGCGTCTGTGTTTATATATACTCCTTAACATTTTATAAATACATTTTAATTGTAACATGTCCCTGTGACTGATAATTATAAGGGGTAGTTTTGTTGTAGTCCTGGAGTTAACAAAATAAAGGGAGATAACTTATATTGTTTAAATTTCAGGTCTTATTGGTGTCAACACTGGAAAGATTGTGGACTTTGACTTTAAAACAAGAAGCTGTAGTGTGTGCCAGTATCATCTGGGAAGGTCCGAGACAGTTTCAAAATATAGATGCAATGTTAATTGGACAGGTTTGTAGAGTTAGTCAAAATTGTATATAGATTATATCTATAAAACTGACTTGTACCAGTACATTCACTCTTAGTTTACTCTTATTACCATGAGACTGTGTGAAAAACATTTTATTTTAATTCAACTATATACAGTTAAACCAGCTGTCTAAATCCAAAGTCACTGGGACCAAAACTATTAATCTGTTGTTTAAACAAATGACGGTTTGTAGAGGTATAAAGTACTGTATAAGTTCTTGGAGTACTTGGCCATATTAGACAGGAATTCTTATTACACAGCGGCCGGTTTAGTCAATGTGAAGTGGTAGGGTAAGGGTATTTGATTATTTTGCCTACTTTTGATCAATACCACATATTTTTTCATATTTTATTGTGTATCAAAGTAGAGAAAATGGAAATTCATAAATTATTTGCAACTCTATATAACATTATCACTTTCTACAGGTTTTATGATTGGACCAAGGCTTTGGAAGCAAGAGCATCTTCTGCTTGGATGCAAAAGAATGAAGGACACAGTTGGCTGAACAAGGTAAGTGTTGACTTCATAGATATCCTCAGTTTAGTGCAATTTCTCAAAAAAGTTGTCTCTGTATAATGTATATCTTAAATTTGTTGTACGATTTGTATTTATTTTTATACTGACTGATCATGACCTGAGCCAAATTTCATTTATAATTTTCTGATAAAATTTGTCTGAATTTTACACGATAAACACTTCATATTTTGTAAAGAGAAATGTCAAGGTCAATACTTCTCTTTAGGTAAGGGTCAAGATCTATATGAAGATTAAAGTTTAGTATTTACAAACATATCTTGGGTCAATATACATTTCTTAAATACTCGTATAGCTGTCTATTGTCAATTTTGGATATGTATATATGTGGAAATTTGGAAACTATATGTTGATAATGTTTTTTTTCTCAGGTGAATGAAAATGCCCTGCTTTCTCCTGGAAGTGTAACTAAATCACATGGGGTACAGAGGGACTGGATAAGGAATAACACCAGTGCTATGAAGTCTACATTTTCTTAAAAACAAAAATACATCTCAATAAAGGTAAACAATATGCAATTCAGATAAACTTGATCCAGGGATATTCTCCATGATATCCAAAGCAAAGCAACCTTAAAAGACTCTCATAGAAAAATGTTAATGCAATGATGTCATCAATAGCATAGGAGTTACGTCAGAAAAGATTTTGCTTTCACACTCAGATGAAAAGTATTTCTGCTGTTATTGTTCATATACCGGGTATTGAGTTTCAGTGCAAATATTACATAATTTTGAGAAAAAGAATACACTATATAACTGCATATTATAATTGAAAATGTTATAACGTAGGTCCGTGGCATTCGGTATCTCAAGGTTAAGGTATTACTAAAATTAATCATTTTTATTTGAAAGGAAGTCTTCTTGTATTATTTGCAGATTCCGAAAAATAAATACTTTACGACTGATAATTGGATTTTTTCTTTGTGAATATTGCATTTTGTGTGGAAAGGGAGATAATTAGATTGAATTACCTCCCTTGTATACAAAGAAATGGGTCACAATATGATATTATGTGACAGAGGACACTTAAATATATATATATATGTGCAAACTTTGGAAAAAAAACATTGATAAGAATTGTTTTGCTTGAAACACCCAGCTTCTCCTTTGAAGGTAATTTTTTTTCAATGTTCTGCTTAAGACTCATAAATCAGGGGAAACATTGACATATTTCTGACAAATTCAATGTTTACATGATTTTTATGTCCCTGTCATGAAATGGGAAGGGGGGGGGGGCATATAGTATATCCATGTCCGTCCCGTCCTGTCCCATGGTAATGTAACCAGCTTATTGAAATAACCACTGATCCGATTGTCAAATTTACATAATAATTAAGCATGTAGAACTAATTTCATATGAGGTAAGGGGGCATTTATGTCTAGCAGTCATTTCTAGTTATGATGTTTGGTTTATTTTGTTTGAAGTCCTATTAACAGCCAGGTAGTTTAAGGAGGTTTTGGAGGTGGAGGAAAGCCAGAGTACCCCAAGTAAAATCCACTGACCTATGGTCAGTACCTGGCAACTGCCTCTCGTTGGTTTCGAACTCACAAGTTCCCAGGGTTGGAGGGCTAGTGGTAGAATTAGGGGATAGTACGTTGTTTTGAGTGGCTATACTGGCGATTAGAACATGAAATTTGGTTTGAACTCGAGACCGATAGGTCGAGAGTTTAAACCAAATTTCATGTTCTAATCGCCAGTATAGACACGAAAAATAACGTACTATCCCCATTCTAACACTCATTGACAAATTTAATACGCTAATTTGTTTAGATACATTGTATTTCCTTGCTACAAGTACGTAGTAAAGTACTCTGTGACCTGGCTGGTGACGTGGATTTCTATAGCCGACTGACCAATCAGAAGGAAGCTTTCAAAAGTCGGTCATTTAGCCACGCCCATACATGTACTGGCGAGCGCTTGGTCTGGATGTTGACGAGGCGGAATATTTGGATTTAGGCCTAGTATTTTCGTGAACGTATGTATACGACATAGTTGGATTACCATTGACAAAATGGCTACAATTCCATGTCAGTATGCATGCAAATATGTTCATATCGACAAAATCGTGTGTTATTTTCAAGATCTGTTAAAAGTTTGTGCAGATGCACACGACACCGTCACAGTGAAATGTTTGTTTTGATTCATAGAGGTGCATACACATGGATGGAATTCACGTTTCATGCATAAATGGAGGTAAGAACATGATATGATAACGTTTTATTCTTAATTTATTCAGCTTGACGTACGCCTATCATGCAGTGGAATGTTCATCGATAGACGATCCCCGTCACGACGCCATTTTGTTTTTAGTAGAAACGGGCGTGGCTTAAGCTCGATGGGAGGAGCTTGATACGATTGATCATGGTTCTATCGCACATTAGAACATGGTCAATATCCAATCAAAACACTCATTACAAACGAATCGTGTTAGAATGTCGGAACACCTTAATCACTCGACCACTGCGAGGACTAGCTAAACCCATCGGTACACATATATAGCACCACTGTGTCATGATAAACCGGGAAGATTCAAGTGACGTCAAACTAGCAAAACTATCTCGAATGAAATCATCTATCAAAAAATAAATTTCATCCTTAATGTTTCAGGTTGGGGGGGGGGGGGGGGGGGGTGTTGGTCGTGTAGAAACACTTTCCATAGCCATCTGTCTGCCCACTGAAATTTGTCAGCACTTCTTTCTTTCATTAATTTTCATCAAACTTGCCTGTGGAATTTTTCGCTTAGTCAGCCTCCAAACTGTTAGCAGTGTGGAAATGTTTGTGCTGTCAGTCTTCTGTCTAGCAATGTGACATATACTATCCACTATAGAAATTGAATGGTATCAAAAAAAAGTGCATACAATGTTCATCTGCGAAAAATTATGGGCAGTGAAATAAGCAAAAGCTTTCACACCACGAAGTATTTCACTTTTACACTACTTGCACAAAATCAAATATCTTAAGGGCCAAGTGAGCTTATGTGATGGTGCAGCGTCCATCGTCCGTCCGTCCTGCGTCCGTCAAATTTTTCCTTTAAAAGACTTCTTCTAAAATACTGACAGGCCTAGTGACATGAAATGTGGCTGGTAGCTTTCTTGGAAAGAGCTTAACAAAGTTTGCGAAAAAAAATCACTTTGACCTAATTTCAAAGTCACAGGGGTCAAAAATGTGGAAACCTTCAAACAACTTCTTCTAAAATACCGTCAGGCATAGAGACCTCATATTTGACTGGTAGCTTCCTTGGATGAAGCTGAATAAAGTTTGCGTAAAGAAACGACCTTGACCCATATTCAATGCCACAGGGGTCAAATCTATTATAACCTTTAAACGACTTCTTCTAATAAATCAAATTTCCTAGAAATATGATATTTGGCTGAAAGATTCTTTGGATGAAGCCCGACAAAGTTTGCGAAAAGAAATGACCTTGACCTATATTCAAGGTCACAAGGGTCAAATCTGTTAAAACATTTAAATGACTTCTTCTGATTAACCAATAGACCTAGAGACATTATATATGGCTTGTAGCTTCCTTAGATGAAGCATGACAAAGTTTGCGAAAAGAAATGACCGTGACCTATATTCAAGGTCACAGGGGTCAAATCTGTTAAAACATTTAAACAACTTTTTTGATTAACCAAAAGCCCAAGAAGCATGATATTTGGCTGACAGGTTCCTTGTATGAAGCTCGACAAAGTTTGGGAAAAGTGACCTTGACTCATATTCGAGGTCACAGGGGTCAAAAATGTGGAAACCTTCAAACAACTTCTTCTAAAATACCGTCAGGCATAGAGACCTCATATTTGACTGGTAGCTTCCTTGGATGAAGCTGAATAAAGTTTGCGTAAAGAAACGACCTTGACCCATATTCAATGCCACAGGGGTCAAATCTATTATAACCTTTAAACGACTTCTTCTAATAAATCAAATTTCCTAGAAATATGATATTTGGCTGAAAGATTCTTTGGATGAAGCCCGACAAAGTTTGCGAAAAGAAATGACCTTGACCTATATTCAAGGTCACAAGGGTCAAATCTGTTAAAACATTTAAATGACTTCTTCTGATTAACCAATAGACCTAGAGACATTATATATGGCTTGTAGCTTCCTTAGATGAAGCATGACAAAGTTTGCGAAAAGAAATGACCGTGACCTATATTCAAGGTCACAGGGGTCAAATCTGTTAAAACATTTAAACAACTTTTTTGATTAACCAAAAGCCCAAGAAGCATGATATTTGGCTGACACGTTCCTTGTATGAAGCTCGACAAAGTTTGGGAAAAGTGACCTTGACTCATATTCGAGGTCACAGGGGTCAAATCTGTTAAAACCTTCAAACGACTTCTTATGAAATACCAAAATCCCTAGAAGCATGATATTTGGCTGAAAGGTTCCTTGGATGAAGCCCGACAAATTTTGGGAAAAGAAATGACCTTGACTCATATTCGAGGTCACAGGGGTCAAATCTGTTAAAACCTTCAAACGACTTCTTCTGAAATACCAAAATCCCTAGAAGCATGATATTTGGCTGAAAGGTTCCTTGGATGAAGCCCGACAAATTTTAGGAAAAGAAATGACCTTGACTCATATTCGAGGTCACAGGGGTCAAATCTGTTAAAACCTTCAAACGACTTCTTCTGAAATACCAAAGCCCTAGAAGCATGATATTTGACTGACAGGTTCCTTGGATGAAGCCCAACAAAGTTTGCGAAAAGACATGAACTTGGCCTATATTCTAGGTCACAAGGGTCAAATCTGTTAAAACTTTCAAACGAGTTCTTCTGAAATACCAAAAGCCCTAGAAGCATATTTGGCTGACAGGTTCCTTGGATGAAGCTTGACAAAGTTTGCGAAAGAAAATGACCTTGACCAATATTGAAGGTCACAGGAGTCAAATCTGTTCAAAGCTTTGAGAAACTTGTTCTGATAAACCTAAATGCCTAGAGACATGATATTTGGCTGGTAGCGTCCTGGGATGAAGCCAAACAAAATTTGAAAATAAATGATGTTGTCTGACAAGGTCACAGGGGTAAAATATGTTTAAATTTTAACATGTTCTTCTAAATGTCTCACAGTAAAAGATTTTAGGGATCTTTAGGGTTACACTATAATATAAGCCAGAGATTGATACCAGTTGAGCGATGTAGGCCCATTTGGCCTCTTGTTAGAAATTCATTGTCAGCACTCTAGTGGCTTCGCTTCTTCATGGATTTTATCAAACTACACATAAGCATGTATAAATACAAAATCAAAATATCATTGATGAGTTCGAGTTTAGGGTTATCAGGTCAAGGTCAAGTTCACTGTGGCTATTTTTAGAAAATCATTGTCAGCACTCTAATGGTTTACTTTCCTAATGAATTTTCATCAAACCACACAAACTTATACCTACAGAGTTAAAATATCTTTGACAAGTTGCAAGTTCAAGTTTCAGGAATGTCGGCTCAAGGTCACTGTTGCTATTGTTAGACAATAATTGTCAGCACAGTAGTGGCTTTGTTTCTTCATGGATTTTCACCAATTTCACACACATGTAAAGGATAATATGTCTTGGACAAGTTCGAGTTTCAATGTTGTTTGATCACGGTAAATCAAAATTGCCATACATATATTGTGTACATCGGCTTATTGTATATGTGGAATGTAGGTAATGTGAGGAACAAAAAGAGTCCAGTGACTCTGCGATTCTGTTGCCTCATTTTAATGCCAACTCATGAACTTGTCTTTCAAGTTTAAACTTATTCACCCAGATGTCTACTTACTACACACAAACTTCGAAGCTGTTTTGTGCAAGTGTATTTTAAGGCGATACTAATGTATGTAGCTGATTGAACTGAAATGAAAATTTGTAAATTTCGGAATATTCAAAAAGTGTATGAAACAGATCTAGAGGGTTAAAATTGTTAACATTCCATTAACTGTTATGTTTTCTCAACAGATGAGATAACCGGACAAATACATAACATGCTATCCCATCATTCCACTCCCAGTTTGAACTTGCGGATAAGCGTTTCTTGTATTAGTATTTAGTTTAGCTACCTTCATATGATACGTTCATCATTCCAGTACACTGTAAGATTATGTTCGGTAAAGCTTGTTAAAACATAATTAAAACATAATCTTACATAATAATAATAATTAGCTCGTGTTTGGACCAAATTCCAAATGAAATACATTTTCTGAAGGCAAATGTGATTCTAAGAACAAAAATCAAGGTCTCGGTTGTGTTTAATAACTAGAAAGTACCTTAAAACGGCATTTTCCGCTAAATTTGGCCCATTTCTGCTCAATTTCGCTGCCGCCATTCGACTAATTATAGGAATCTCAACATGGTACGAAATCAAACATTTTCTACATTTTTTAAAACCTTAATTGTTTGGACTATTAAACAAAAACATATTTAATTCACATCAGGATTTATTCTTTAACATACTGATGCTTTAGTTATATTTTTATTATCGTTTTCAATATTGAAAAAACATTTCTTATTATTTTTTTGCGAATCGGCACTGAACGCGGGAACAAGTAATGGTGACGTATTTCGGAAAAGTCACGTGATTGCTCGTATAAAAATAGAACCGGAAGCACATGTCATATCAGGTAGCTCTATAGGGTCGCCGCGGTAAACATGGCAGCCAGACGAAACCAGAGTCGCATCAGGCTCAAAGGAAGACTAGCCAACTCGGAACAGATGCATCGGATCAACAAAAAGATCCCACCAAAGAATACCAAGACCATAGTTTGACGAACGAAGCGATGTGTGGTTGCATTGAGTTGACAGTACTTTTCGGGAAAACAAACTGCAAAAGTTTTGTTGGCGAGATAATTTACGGTAGGCCTACACAATGTATACCAATGCAAGTTACCATTACGTACATAACATGTCCGTGCAGTGTGTGTCAGTAGCTTGGATCCCGCAGGAAAAAGAACTTCAAACTAAAGTTTTGACACCGATTTAACAGTGTATCTACATGTAGGTAGGTAGGCCTAACAAACTAATGATAATATACAAATGTAACAATACTTAAATAATATGTAAACGGATTATCCGTGATGGAGAGCGCAGTTATATAGGCCTACATGTACCACAGGGACCTGAATATTTGTTACTGCAAATTTAAACTACTTTTGGACTTAAACTAGATGTTCAGTCTAATTTTACACTTCTGGGTGGGGTTACATTTGTGTGCATTTATAGGAGGTTTCTAAAATAAAAAAAAATATCCATCTTTCCAATGGTATCAAGCATTTTTTCATACCTCAACTAAAAATATGATTTTTGATGAAAGAAATGTAGGAAGGGTCGCTTTTTCGACATCGAAGTCTTTCAACCCTTAGCCTTTACAACCATTTTAAAGCTTAGCCTGAGGGAGCATTTTTATCAAAAATAGATCTAAATCTCCCAAAAGTGTAAAATAACTTTAAACACCTTAGTTAAAGCTGACAATGCAAGTTAAAAAGCTTTCTTGTTAATATTTAAAAAAAATCTTCTGAGATGCCCCCTTACAGGTTCCTAAGGAATGGCTGCAGACATTTTAGTTTTTGCCTTGCTGGGAAACAATAGTCGGCTTCCTTGGGTATAAAAGGCACCCAGGCCGTCAAACCGGTTCTCATTGTTGTGATTAAACCGCACGGCGACACTTCTTTAGACCTATATAGCTAGCAATCACATACTTTCACATTATTTTTTTACGATATTTTCGATCAGTATCATTGACATGGATATTGAAGGTGTAATTATAACGATATTATACAATATGAGCAAAATAAATAAAAAAAAAAACATTAGATTACGCCAAAATTCGAGCGAATAAAAAACAAGTACATAAATGACAACTGATAAACCTACCTTAGTATTCAATTGGAACACCATGTCGCTAAGAGTAATCAGTTCGTGCACGTGTTTTACATAATCTAGACTATGCTCGCGTGTTACACTACATTTTCATTACAAGCGCTTTAGTGGCAAGGCGTAATATTATAGGTAGTATTAGGAGCGAGTACATATATTCTGTTCGGAACGTTTTGCTCTGCTTCCGAATGTAAAATCAACATGTCATTATGTATACATAGGTCAGTGTTATTCCTGGGTATTTTGGGGAAAATTCAATTTGCCAAATTGGGAAAAAAATTAGCGTGAACAGGTAATAAATTGGGAAAAAATTTTAACCCAACCACACTCATTAAATGTTCCATGCTAATTAATTTTACAGTGCACAGTGAACCTTTTAACTTTATGGTATGGTAAACAATGAAAGCAAAGAACTGGGAGTTACATGGTGAGTCAAGTCTGAGCCACAGACTCACTCACTGATATTTCTTTTAATGATTTTTTATTCATTATAACATCATGTGCGTGTCCTTTTTTTCCGGATTTTGAAAAGTCATAATAATTGGGAATTTTAAAGTTGATTTTGGGAAAAATAACACTAAAACGCTTTGGAAATGGGGTCGTTTGGCGTACCCAGTTATATAGGCAAGAAAAACACTGTAGGTGAAGGGACAGCTAGGGTGTTTTCAGTTTTATTTTTTTTTATTTTGCTTTGGCACACGATTTATGATGGTGTCTGAGAGAGTGACCATCTTCACATAACTTCAACTTCAAGGTAAGTGTGTGTTGGTCATTCCAGTTTTGTAACTCCAGTGTCACCTGTTGTGTCCACAGGTGTGTTGCACTTTGCACGTCCAGTGAAAACCGGTTTGACAGGCTGGGTGCCTTTTATACCCAGGGAGGCCGACTCTCGTTTCCAAGCAAGGCAAAAACTAAAATGTCTGCCTCTCCTTAGTAACCTGTTAGGGGGCATCTCAGAAGCTTTCTAAAATATTACTTTGCCGTATTTTTTTTTTCAACAAAAAAGCTTTTTAACTTGCATTGTCAGCTTTAAGGTCCAAAACTGGCTGTAACAAATTCTCAGGTCCCTGTGATATGTACGGTATATTAGCCTTACTAGGCAGTTTGTATGAACAATTTTATGATAGTACATTAAAGTGTAATCAGGTTTGGAATAGAGCGTATTCTGACACGAATCTTCATTTCAACATCAGTTACTCATCCCTTATTTTCTATAAATATTCTTCCTTTATGATAATGATATGAGGATGTAACATTTTTCCTGTGACAAATTGAAATTAAATCTTCCCATTGTTCCCAGTTTAAATACACAAATGAACAAACTGCATACATGTTGTTGTTATGGTCCATATATAAGAGGAATTATTTAACCCTATATAATTTAATTTTGCCTATTCCCGCAATGTTAAACTTTTTCAGGTTATATTGTATTATAACCTCAAAAATCAGACAACGCAAAAAGTGATGACGTCATATACCGCCATGTTTGGCGCGGTATTTTGTAATCAAACCTCTGATTGGTAAGGTTGTTTTGCGGTGAAATTTATGCACATGGTTGTGTATTTTGCAAATCCATTCCATTTTTGTTATAATTAATACGAAATCATTGTATAAGACTTGCGGAAATGAAATTATAAGGAATAACCACAATATTTTTTTAGGGTTATACGGTATATACCAAAAAAATCTGTGTGCACTTTTTTGAATAAACCGCTTCGCAGATTTATGCAAAGTGCACACATTTTTTTCGGTATATACCGTATAACCCTAAAAAATATTGTGGTTATTCCTTAAATATTCAAACAACAGAAAAAAACAAAGCATTTGACCCAATATTTCGCTTCCTTTGCAAATGACCTGCATATTTTTTTGAGTTGACTGGAAAATGAATAGGCCTAACTGTTACATAATCAATTTGCGTAATTGTGGTCAAAATATTTCTAGGTCCAGCATTATTTTTAGTTTTTCTTATTGAACCAATAGCATTGAATGAGTTTGGGATGATTTTATTTTAACCATGATCACTCTACGTGATGACTTTCATTTTTTTAAAAATGATATGTCCTTTAGGTTAGACTCTATATAGGCCTAGTTATTTAACAAGTTGTGTCTAGCAGGCCCAATCTCTGTAATGTACATGTTGTCCCGATGCATGGATGTTAAAGATCAGCCTATAACGCAGAACGCAGACTTATAATTACCGTTCCTTTGAAGGGTCATGTGACATCAAATTCACGATAAATTTATTATAATTATAAATACACGAGTCAGAAATTTCTCATAGCCCACCCTTTTACCGCACATTATTATTATTGGCTTCAATACATTTATTTTCTTAAAGTTGAATTTTGTTGCAGATATCCATAAAATGTTTACAAGTATAAAATGGCTGGAGACTGTGTTTATGAATACTCCTTAGCATTTTATAAATACATTTTTATTGTAACATGTCCCTGTGACTGATAAATATAAGGGGTAGTTTTAGTTGTTGGAGTCCTGGAGTTAACAAAATAAAGGGAGATAACTTATATTGTTTAAATTTCAGGTCTTATTGGTGTCAACACTGGAAAGATTGTGGACTTTGACTTGAGAACAAGAAGCTGTAGTGTGTGCCAGTATCATCTTGGAAGGTCCAAGACAGTTTCAAAACATTAATGCAATGTTGATTGGACAGGTTTGTAGAGTTAGTCAAAATTGTATATAGATCATTTTGCGTATCTATAAAACTGACTTGTACGAGACCATTCACTCTTAGTTTACTCTTATTACCATGAGACTGTGTGAAAAACTTTTTATTTTAATTCAACTATATACAGAAATGTACAGTTAAACCAGCTGTCTAAACCCAAAGTCACTGGGACCAAAACTATTAGTCTGTTGTTTAAACAATTGTCGGTTTGTATTAGAGGTAATATATGTATAAGTTCCTAGAACTTGGCCATATATTAAACAGGAATTCCTATTACACAGCAGCCAGTTTAGTCGATGTCAAGTGGTAGGGTAAGGGTATTTGATAATTTTGCCTACTTTTGATCAATACCACATACAGTGTACCCTCGTTATACCGCCACCTTTCGTCCACAGCAATTATGGCGGTATAACGAGGGTGGCGATAGTATCAAATTATGAAAATTATAACCATGAATTAAATTGCATAATAGATTGCATTTCCAACATTTTATTAAAAACGAGCTAAGTACTATATATCGTAACATATCGTCATATAGATCTATATTGGCACAAATTTATATCTGAAACATGCCATTCCAAATGGAACACTAAAGAATTCCTCGATCTCCAAAAACAGAACAATATGGCATTATTGTCGAGGGAAATATATAGGGATTCGGGACGTTGTATTTTAAAGGGTGTGGCGGATGGCGGTATGTGAGGGTAGCGAACTTAACGAGGGAATTATATAGGACAGAAATCTGTTCTAGAGGTTTAGGTGGCGGTATGCTAGGGTGGCGGTAGATTCGGGTGGCAATGGTCGAGGGTACACTGTATTTTTTCATATTTTTTTTTTTTTTGTATCAAAAAGGAGAACATGGAAATTCATAAATTATTTCCAACTCTATATATATAACATTATGACTTTCTACAGGTTTTAAGATATGACCAAGTCTTTGGAAACAAGAGTATCTTCTGCTGGGATGCAAAAGAATGAAGGATACAGTTGGCTGGACAAGGTAAGTGTTGGCTTCACAAATACCCTCAATTTAGTGCAATATCTCAAAAAAGTTGTCTCTGTATAATGTATATCTTAAGTTTGTTGTACGATTTGTATTTATTTTTATACTGACTGATCATGACCTGAGCCAAAATTTCATTTGTAACTTTCTGATAAAATTTGTCTTAATTTTACAAGATAAACACTTCATATTTTGTCAAGAGAAATGTCAAGGTCATTACTTCTCTTTAGGTAAGGGTCAAGATCTATCTGAAGATTAAAGTTTAGTGTTCTACAAACATATCTTGGGTCAATATACATTTGCTAAGTACTTGTATAGCTGTCTATTGTCAATTTTGTATATGTATATATGTGAAAATTTGGAAACTGT
The DNA here is from genome assembly GCA_947623455.1 of Mimachlamys varia. Taxonomy (NCBI): domain Eukaryota; kingdom Metazoa; phylum Mollusca; class Bivalvia; order Pectinida; family Pectinidae; genus Mimachlamys; species Mimachlamys varia. The sequence continues at coordinate 12,246,975 of OX392535.1, forward strand.
ATGTTGACAATATTTTTTTTCTCAGGTGAATGAAAAACCTTGCTTTCTCCTGGAAGTGTAACTAAATCACATGGGGTACACAGGGACTGGATTAGGAATAACACCAGTGTTTTGAAGTCTACATTTTCTTAAAAACAAAAATGCATCTTAATAAAGGTAAACAATATGCAATTCAGATAAACTTGATCCAGGGATATTCTGCATGATGTCCGAAGCAAAGCAAGCTAAAAAGACTCTCATTGGACAATGTTAATGCAATGATGTCATCAATAGACCAGGAGTTATGTTAGAAGAGATTTCGCTTTCTAATCAAATGAAAAGCATTTCTGCTGTTATAGTTCATATATTGAGTTTCAGTGCAAATAGTACATAATTTTTAGTAAATGAATACACTATATACATTTGTAATTGCATATTATGTTTAAAAATTTTATAACGTAGGTCTATGCCATATTTCAAGGTTAAGGTTAAACTAAAATTTATCATTTTAAGTGAAAGGAAGTCTTCTTGTATTATTTGCGGATTCCGAAAAATAAATACTTTACGACTGATAATTGGATTTTTTCTTTGTGAATATTGCATTTTGTGTGAACAGGGAGATAATTAGATTGAATTACCTCCCTTGTATACAAAGAAACGGGTCACAATATGATAATATGCTACAGAGAACACCTAAATGTATATATATGCAAAACGTTTGAAAAAAAAACATTGATAAGACTTGTTTTGCTTGAATCACCCAGCTTCTCCTTTGAAGGGGATTTTCTTTCAAAGTTCTGCTTAAGACTCATAAATCACGTTGACATATTTCTGACAAATACAATGTTTACATGATTTTTATGCCCCTGTCATGAAATGGGAGTGGGGGGGGGGGGGGGCATATAGTGTATCCATGTCCGTCCCGTCCAATGGTAATGTAACCAGCTTATTTAAATAACTACTAATCCGATTGTCATCAAACTTCTTATGTGTAATAATTAAGCATTTACAACTAATTTCATATGGGGGAATTGGGGGCATTTATGTCTCAGTCATTTCTAATTATGAGGCTTGGTTTATTTTGTCCTATTAACAGCCAGGTCATTTAAGGAGGTTTTGGAGGTGGAGGAAAGCCTGAGTACCCCAAGTAAAAACCACTGACCTACGGTCAGTACCTGGCAACTGCCTCGCATTGGTTTTGAACTCGCAAGTTCTCAGGGTTGGAGGGCTAGTGGTAGAATGTCGGAACATCTTTAACCAATCAGCCACCACAAGGACTAGTTAAACCCATTGGTACAAATATATAGCACCACTGTGTCATGATAAACCGGAAAGAGTAATTGACATGTCAAACTAGCAAAATTATCTCGGAATGAAGTAATCTATCAAAAAATAAATTTCATCCTTAATGTTACTGGTTGCAGGGGGGTTGTGTAGAAATACAAGTACTTTTTCTAGCCATCTGTCTGCCCACTGAAGTTTGTCAGCACTTCTTTCTTTCTTTCATAAATTTCCATCAAACTTGAGTGTGGAATTTCTATACACCCGTCAAAAATGATGGGATGTATTATGGTATGGCGTTGTCCGTCTGTTCGTCGTAAACTTTTATTTGTCCGGAGATCTCCTCCTACAGTGTTCAACCGATTTCTTTAAAAGTTGCTAGGCCTGACCACCATGACATTAAGTTGTGTTTTCTTGATTTACAGTTTGATTTGACAATTTTCACTAGAGTTATGGCCCTTTGGGACATAATTTCGTCAATTATGTAGAAAACGTCAGAACTTTTTGTGTTTTTTTCAATTCCTCTAAAATTTTGTTATGGTACTTCGAAAAGCTATAACATTTACATCTATTACAGGTTTTGTTGAGTTATTTCAACTTTTTCGCGTAACATCATTTCATAGTTTAATATAGGCATTTATATGTAGACAATGCATTTCTGTCATAAGCTGTTATTTGTCTGGAGATCTTCTCCTACAGTTTCCAATTGATATCTTTCAAATTCGCAAAGCTTTATCATCATGACATGAAGTTGTGTTTCCTGAAAGACAGTTTGATTTGACAATATTTACTAGAGTTATGGCCCTTTGGAACTTGTATCTGATGCAATTTGGGGCATTATGTAGAAACTTTTTTTGTGTTTACATACCATTATACTTCCGATATGGTACGACAGGCGTATCATGCCTCTGCTCATGGTGCTCTTGTTCGCTTAGACAGCCTCCAAACTGTTAGCAGTGTGGGAATGTTTGTGCTGTCAGTCTTCTGTTTAGCAATGTGACATATACTATCCACTGTAGAAATTGAATGGTATCAAATATTTTCGCGTGTGGATACAATGTACATCTGGGAAAATTTATTGGCAGCGATATAAGCGAAAATTTCCAAACCACGAAGGATTTCACTTTTACAGTACTAGCACAAATTCGAGAATTGTCAGCAGTTGAATGGTTTTTCTTTCCTAATGGATTTACATCAAACCACACAATCTTATAAATACAGAGTTAAAAATTCTTTGACAAGTTGAAAGTTTAAGTTTCAGGGTTGTCGGGTCAAGGTCACTGTTGCTTTTTTTAGACAATAGTTGTCATCACTGTAGCGGCTTTGTTTCTTCATGGATTTTCACCAACTTCACACACATGTAGAGGATTAACATGTCTTGTTCAAGTTTCAAGGTTGTTTGGTCAAGGTAAATTAAAATCGGCATACACATATTGCATGTATTGGCTTATTTTATTTGTGGAATGGTTCAGAATGCAGGCAATGTGAGGAACAAAAAGAGTCCAGTGGCTCTGCGATTCTGTTGCCTCATTTTAATGCCAACTCATGAACTTGTCTTTCAAACTTATTCATCCAGATTTCTACTTATGTTACTACACACAAACTTTGAAACTGTTTTGTGCAAGTGTATTTAAAGGCGATACTAATATAGCTGATTGAACTGAAATGAAAATTTGTAAATTCCGGAATATTCGAAAAGTGTATGAAACATATCTAGAGCGTTAAAATTGGTAACATTCCATTAAATGTTATGTTTTCTCAACTGATGAGATAACCGGACACAAAGATAACATGCTATCCCATCATTCCACTCCCAGTTTGAAGTAATGCCGAACAGCGTTTCTTGCATTAGTATTTAGTTTAGCCACCTTCAGATGATACGTTCATCATTCCAGTACACTGTAAGATTATGTTCGGTAAAGCTTGTAATAATAATAATAATAATAATAATAAGAAACCGAGCAAAAACAATATGTCCCCCCACTTCGTTTGGGGGACATAATAAGAAAATAAATTAGACAATTGTTCAGTAGTAAAAATGTAAATATATGAATTGAACGGCGTTGTTTTAATTTTCATGCCGGTATGAATGCAAATCGGTTACATCCATATTGACCATGAAGCCCTAGCGGGCTTCATGCAATATGGATGTAACCGCTTTGCATTCATACCGGCATGAAAATTAAAAAACGCCGTTCAATCCCTATGTGAATCACAGACTACCAATATGTACCATTGACACCACGCCAGCCTAAAATGTATCCAAAGACACCGTTCCAGCCTTTAATGTACAACAGATGTGCTCAGAGTAACTTAACACATTTTATGTATTTGCATCGATCCAAAGCGAAGCGACAAGTTTCTCCTTGGATAAGGTTATCTATGACGTCATAAGTAAATCACGTATTTCACCTGGTATTATTCATATAATTGTATACATGTAGTGGGTTGCAACGCAAATGTAAATATATCAGTTTATATTATGTCGTTATCGCAGTGGCATTTCTATCCAACGTTGATTTGAATTCGTGAACTAATTTTGTTTAGATCCAAATGTAGCTGTAGCAAATTATCAGTCACCTGTGTTATTCTTCTAAACTGAATGTCAGTACCTCTTGACTAGCCCAATAATCAATAAGTTACCAAATTCACGCCAATTTTTCAATGACGTCATCAATTTCAGGGTTGCATGAAAATTAATAAAGTTGACGTCACAATTAGTTCTACCTGAAAATTTCAGTACTCGGGAAGAAGATAATGTAATTTGTTTTTGTTATTTTTTTGGTTATTTTAGTTTTTCTTTTTAAAGACACAAACCGATACAATAATGTCCTCATATGAGGGTTATCATTCGTCATACTTTATTCATTCACAGCCTTTTTCATTCAAAAAATCATTTCTTGTTTTTGGTTGCGAGGAGGGAGGAATTTAATGGAACGGTAGTGGGTCGATCGTTGGCGACCAGATAATTCAAAAGTCTAGAGGTCAAAGGTTCCAGGTTTGAACCCCGGTTTGGCCGTTTTTTTTCTGCCGTGATATAATAATGCGTACTGACACGTTCATAATGAGAGAAGGAAGTTCGAAAAAATGCCTATTTGGCGTTTTTAGTCGGGGGAATTGTTAACGTTTCCTTTAGTATGTGAATACATAAGACGGTGTCATAGATCTAAAAGTATAAGACCTTTTATTTTGGTGACATTTGTACGGAAGCCGGTAAGTGCCACATGAAGTAAACTTTTTATGTCGTAATTACGACTTAGCTATCTCGTAAGTACGACTTAGTTATCTCGTAATTACGACTTAGTATGTCGTAATAACGACTTAGTTATCTCGTAATTACGACTTAGTTATCTCGTAATTACGACTTAGTTATCTCGTAATTACGACTTAGTTATCTCGTAATTACGACTTAGTTATCTCGTAATTACGACTTAGTATGTCGCTTAAGTTATATCTCGTAGTTTGGTCTGGTCTATAGGAACCCCATTGGAAATAAGCCTTTAAGGCTTTATATAAGCTATCCCAAGGAATTCAGGTCAAAATCTGTGATTATAATTACCATCTGTAATTTTTTAAATTTAAAAGTTTTTATTTATTTAATTGTTTCTTTTACCTGAATAAATATTATTATTATTATTGTTTCTGTATAATGCTGTGTTTCCATTGGAACGGTTGTCTTGGAGTATTTGCTGTCGTTAAATTAAGTAAGTTAGTTTATTATACCCATTCAATTCAGCCAGTCGCTGTCCCAGGTACCTAGAGAGCACCTCGGCCAATGAGAGCGTCTACGATATTGAGCATTGTTGCACATAAGATATTCCATAAGTTGTAATTACGAGATAACTAAGTCGTAATTACGAGATATTGAAGTCGTAATTACGAGATAACTAAGTCGTAATTACGAGATAATTAAGTCGTAATTACGACAAACTATGTTGTAATTACGACATAGCTAAGTAGTAATTACGAGATAACTATGTCGTAATTACGAGATAGCTAAGTCGTAATTACGAGATAACTAAGTCGTAATTATGACATACTATGTCGTAATTACGAGATAGCTTAGTCGTAATTACGATATAGTTAAGTCGTAATTACGAGCTAACTAAGTCGTAATTACGAGATAACTAAGTCGTAATTACGACATACTATGTCGTAATTACGAGATAGCTAAGTCGTAATTACGAGATAACTATGTCGTAATTACGAGATAGCTAAGTCGTAATTACGAGATAACTAAGTCGTAATTACGACATACTATGTCGTAATTACGAGATAGCTAAGTCGTAATTACGAGAAAGCTAAGTCGTAATTACGACATACTAAGTCGTAATTACGACATAAAAAGTTTACTTCATGTGGCACTAACCGGCTTCCGTACATTTGCATCTCAAACAAGCCTAATACACATATACATGTGCTACTAATTAGGTATGAGGCGTACCTGTTTTACTAATTAGGTGTGCTGTGACCCTGTCAGCATATACATGTAGTATGTGTATAAGACATTGTAACGAACCTCGGTTATATATCCATTGCTCTATATCCAATCACAGGGACACGTTACAATAGTTATGTATGTATATTTGAAATGTATCAGTGTCGATATACGTATTATGTTACATACATTACTATTGTAACGTGTCCCTGTGATTCAATCTGCCGTTTACTGAAAATTATTGAGATACTCGGAAATCTACTTGTGTTTCACTTTCGTTTTTGCTTTGAAAATATATACAACTGCGCGCGCAAACAACAAAAAAAGACCAAATAAAAGACTGTTAGGACCGATCGACCAGGTAGTAACGGTTATAGCTTGATGTGACCAGGTACATGTAGTAACGGTTATAGCTTGATGTGACCAGGTACGGTTATAGCCAGTGTCATAGTTAATATGTGTAACGACTTTATAAACCTCTGTGTTGCTGATTCAATATTACGGTAAGTCTTTTGAAGGTTTTTTAATCAATTAATAACAATTATAAATGACTTTGACAATATATATATAAGTTATATATTTAACACGGGTATTACAATATACAAATGTAAATGTAGTGGGGATGTGTCTTTGTCTATAGGATATTTCACTTCACTTTAACAAAGTGAAGATAAATTGCAAAGAAGAGCTATTAAACGCTGGTTAAAAGTGGATAAATAACTTTAAAGGTAATTTAAAGTTAACTTATAGGCCTGAGGAAAGGCTGATCAGAAAGTTTGGCAATATTAAAGGCATTCCAGATGGTGATTGTTCTGGGGGGAGGGGGGAGGAGTTATTAAAGTTAAAGTTATTAAGTAATGCTTCATTTTGAAAATGATGCAAGACTTGCACCTTTTCTTCTATTTGCTAAAGAGCGTCACTCTAAGTTGTTCAACATATCTCCAACACTAGAGGTGTTTCTTTGGAGACATAATGGGCAGCTCTACGTTTGGCCATTTCAATCTTGTTTATATAATTTGTCCAGGCAGAACAAGCATATTTAATGTTGATCTTACTAAGGATAATTTTGCTTAGGTTTTGACTTTTTTGGAACCTCTTTTAATGTTTCTTCTTCAGAAGCAAAGTGTTGACTTTGCCTTTGCACATACATATGTACGTATATTATCAATACGGGCTTCCTACTTAAGATTTGTTTGAAGGGTTACTCCATGATTGGAGGGTTACTCCCATGATTGAATGGTACTCCCATGATTGAAGGGTCACTCACATTATTGGAGGGTTACTCCCATGATTGGAGGGGTACTCCCAGGATTTGAGGGTTACCCCCATGATTAGAGGGTTACTACCATGATTAGAGGGTTACTCCCATGAATGGAGGGTTACATCCATGGTTGGAGGGTTATTCCCATGATTGGAAGGGTACTCCCATGATTGGAGGGTTATTCCTATGATTGGAGGGTTACTCCCATGATTGGAGGGTTACTCCCATGATTGGAGGGTTACCTCCATGATTGGAGGGTTACTCCCATGATTAGAGGGTTACTACCATGATTAGAGGGTTACTACCATGATTAGAGGGTTACTCCCATGATTGGAGGGTTACCTCCATGGTTGGAGGGTTATTCCCATGATTGGAAGGGTACTCCCATGATTGGAGGATTACTCCCAAGATTGGAGGGGTACTCCCATGATTGGAGGGGTACTCCCATGATTGGAGGGGTACTCCCATGATTGGAGGGGTACTCCCATGTTTGGAGGGGTACTCCCATGATTGGAGGGGTAATCCCATGATTGGAAGGGTACTCCCATGATTGGAGGGTTACTCCCATAATTGGAGGGTCCCATGATTGGAGGGTTACTCCCATGGTTGGAGGGTTACTCCCATGATTGGAGGGGTACTCCCATGATTGGAGGGGTACTCCCATGATTGGAGGCTTACTTCCATGATTGAAGGGTTATTCCCATGATTGGAGGGTTATTCCCATAATTGGAGGGTTACTCCCTTGATTGGAGGGTTACTTCCATGATTGGAGGTTTATTCCCATGATTGGAGGGTTACTCCCATGATTGGAGGCTTACTTCCATGATTTGAGGGTTATTCCCATGATTGGAGGGTTATTCCCATGATTGGAGGGTTACTCCCTTGATTGGAGGGTTACTTCCATGATTGGAGGGTTATTCCCATGATTGGAGGGTTACTCCCTTGATTGGAGGGTTACTTCCATGATTGGAGGGTTATTCCCATGATTGGAGGGTTACTTCCATGATTGGAGGGGTAACCCCATGATTGGAGGGTTACTCCCATGATTGGAGGGTTACCTCCATGGTTGGAGGGTTACTCCCATGATTGGAAGGGTACTCCCATGATTGGAGGTTTATTCCCATGATTGGAGGGTTACTCCCATGATTGGAGGGTTACTCCCATGATTGGAGGGTTACCTCCATGATTGGAGGGTTACTCCCATGATTAGAGGGTTACTACCATAATTAGAGGGTTACTACCATGATCAGAGGGTTACTCCCATGATTGGAGGGTTACCTCCATGGTTGGAGGGTTACTCCCATGATTGGAAGGGTACTCCCATGATTGGAGGTTTATTTCCATGATTGGAGGGGTACTCCCATGATTGGAGGGTTACTCCCATGATTGGAGGGTTACTCCAATGATTGGAGGGTTACTCCAATGATTGGAGGGTAACTCCCATGATTGGAGGGTAACTCCCATGATTGGAAGGGTACTCCCATGATTGGAGGTTTATTTCCATGATTGGAGGGGTACTCCCATGATTGGAGGGTTATTCCCATGATTGGAGGGTAACTCCCATGATTGGAGGGTTACTTCCATGATTGGAGGGTTATTCCCATGATTGGAGGGTTACTCCCATGATTGGAGGGTTATTCCCATGATTGGAAGGGTTATTCCCATGATTGGAGGGTTACTTCCATGATTGGAGCGTTATTCCCATGATTGGAGGGTAACTCCCATGATTGGAGGGTTACTTCCATGATTGGAGGGTTATTCCCATGATTGGAGGGTTACTCCCATGATTGGAGGGTTATTCCCATGATTGGAAGGGTACTCCCATGATTGGAGGGTTACTCCCATGATTGAAAGGTACTTCCATGATTTAAGGGTCACTCACATTATTGGAGGGTTACTCCCATGATTAGAGGGGTACTCCCAGGATTTGAGGGTTACCCCCATGATTAGAGGGTTACTACCATGATTGGAGGGTTACTCCCATGATTGGAGGGTTACCTCCATGGTTGGAGGGTTACTCCCATGATTGGAAGGGTACTCCCATGATTGGAGGGTTATTCCCATGATTGGAGGGTTACTCCCATGATATGAGGGTTACTCCCATGATTGGAGGGTTATCTCAATGATTGGAGGGTTACTCCCATGATTAGAGGGTTACTACCATGATTGGAGGGTTACTACCATGATTAGAGGGTTACTCCCATGATTGGAGGGTTACCTCCATGGTTGGAGGGTTATTCCCATGATTGGAAGGGTACTCCCATGATTGGAGGTTTATTCCCATGATTTGAGGGGTACTCCCATGATTGGAGGGTTACTCCCATGATTGGAGGGGTACTCCCATGATTGGAGGGTTACTCCCATGATTGGAGGGTTACTTCCATGATTGGAGGGTTACTCCCATGATTGAAGGGTTACTCCCATGATTGGAGGGTTACTTCCATAATTGGAGGGTTATTCCCATGATTGGAGGGTTACTCCCATGATTGGAGGGTTACTCCCATGATTGAAGGGTTACTCCCATGATTGGAGGGTTACTTCCATGATTGGAGGGTTATTCCCATGATTGGAGGGTTACTTCCATGAATGGAAGGTTACTCCCGTGAATGGAGGGTAAACTCCATTATTGGAAGGTAACTCCCATAATTGGATGGGTATTCCCATGATTGGAGGGTTTTTCCCATGATTGGAGGGTTACTTCCATGAATGGAAGGTTACTCCCGTGAATGGAGGGTTACTCCCATGATTGGAGGGTTACCTCCATTATTGGAAGGTTACTCCCATGATTAGAGGGTTACTACCATGATTAGAGGGTTACTCCCATGATTGGAGGGTTACCTCCATTATTGGAAGGTTACTCCCATAATTGGAGGGGTATTCCCATGATTGGAGGGTTACTCCCATGATTGGAGCGTTACTCCCATGGTTGGAGGGTTACTCCCATGGTTGGAGGGTTACTCCCATGATTGGAGGGTTACTTCCATGATTGGAGGGTTATTCCCATGATTGGAGGGTTACTTCCATGATTGGAGCGTTATTCCCATGATTAAAGGGTTACTCCCATGATTGGAGGGTTACTTCCATGATTGGAGGGTTACTTCCATGATTGGAGGGTTATTCCCATGATTGGAGGGTAACTACCATGATTGGAGGGTTACTCCCTTGATTGGAGAGTTATTCCCATGATTGGAGGGTTACTCCCATGATTGGAGTGTTACTTCCATGATTGGAGGGTTATTCCCATGATTGGAGGGTTACTCCCATGATTGGAGGGTTATTCCCATGATTGGACGGTTACTCCCATGATTTGAGGGGTAATCCCATGATTGGAGGGGTAATCCCATGATTGGAAGGGTACTCCCATGATTGAAGGGTTACTCCCATGATTGGAGGGTTACTCCCATGATTGGAGGGGTACTCCCATGATTGGAGGGGTACTCCCATGATTGGAGAGGTACTCCCATGATTGGAGGGGTACTCCCATGATTGGAGGGTTACTCCCATGATTGGAGGAGTACTCCCATGATTGGAGGGGTAATCCCGTGATTGAAGGGTTATTCCCATGATTGGAGGGGTACTTCCATGATTGGAGCGTTACTCCCATGATTGGAGGGGTACTCCCATGATTGGAGGGGTAATCCAATGATTTGAGGGTTACTCCTATGATTGGAGGGTTACTCCCATGATTGGAGGGGTACTCCCATGATTGGAGGGGTAATCCAATGATTGGAGGGTTACTCCTATGATTGGAGGGTTACTCCTATGATTGGAGGGTTACTCCCATGATTGGAGGGTTACTCCCATGATTGGAGGGGTACTCCCATGATTGGAGGGGTACTCCCATGATTGGAGGAGTACTCCCATGATTGGAGGGGTAATCCAATGATTGGAGGGTTACTCCTATGATTGGAGGGTTACTCCCATGATTGGAAGGGTACTCCCATGATTGGAGCGTTACTCCCATGATTGGAGGGTTACTCCCATGATTGGAGGGTTACTCCCATGATTGGAGGGTTACTCCCATGATTGGAGGGTTACTCCCATGATTGGAGGGTTACTCCCATGATTGGAGGGTTACTCCCATGATTGGAGGGTTACTCCCATGATTGGAGATGTACTCCCATGATTGGAGGGGTACTCCCATGATTGGAGCGTTACTCCCATGATTGGAGCGTTACTCCCATGATTGGAGGAGTACTCCCATTATTGGAGGGGTAATCAAATGATTGGAGGGTTATTCCTATGATTGGAGGGTTACTCCCATGATTGGAGGGGTACTCCCATGATTGGAGGGGTACTCCCATGATTGGAGGGTTACTCCCATGATTGGAGGGTTACTCCCATGATTGGAGGGTTACTCCCATGATTGGAGGGTTACTCCCATGATTGGAGGGGTACTCCCATGATTGGAGGGGTACTCCCATGATTGGAGGGTTACTCCCATGATTGGAGGGGTACTCCCATGATTGGAGGGGTACTCCCATGATTGGAGGGGTACTCCCATGATTGGAGGGGTAATCCCATGATTGAAGGGTTACTCCCATAATTGGAGGGTTACTCCCATGATTGGAGGGTTACTCCCATGATTGGATGGGTATTCCCATGATTGAGGTTACTCCCATGATTTGAGGCTTACTCCCATGATTGGAGGGGTACTCCCAAGATTGGAGGGGTAATCCCATGATTGAAGGGTTACTCCCATGATTGGAGGGGTACTCTCATGATTGGAGGGGTACTCCCATGATTGGAGGGGTAATCCCATGATTGGAGGGTTACTCCCATGATTGGAGGGTTACTCCCATGATTGGAGGGTTACTCCCATGATTGGAGGGTTACTCCCATGATTGGATGGGTAATTCCATGATTGGAGGGTTACTCCCATGATTTGAGGGGTACTCCCATGATTGGAGGGGTAATCCCATGATTGGAGGGGTACTCCCATGATTGAAGGGTTACTCCCATGATTGGAGGGTTACTCCCATGATTGGAGGGGTAATCCCATGATTGGAGGGGTACTCCCATGATTGGAGATGTACTCCCATGATTTGAGGGGTAATCCCATGGTTGAAGGGTTACTCCCATGATTGGAGGGGTACTCCCATGATTGGAGGGGTACTCCCATGATTGGAGGGGTAATCCCATGATTGGAGGGTTACTCCCATGATTGGAGGGTTACTCCCATGATTGGAGGGGTACTCCCATGATTGGAGGGGTACTCCCATGATTGGAGATGTACTCCCATGATTTGAGGGGTAATCCCATGGTTGAAGGGTTACTCCCATGATTGGAGGGGTACTCCCATGATTGGAGGGGTACTCCCATGATTGGAGGGGTAATCCCATGATTGGAGGGTTACTCCCATGATTGGAGGGTTACTCCCATGATTGGAGGGGTACTCCCATGATTGGAGGGGTACTCCCATGATTGGAGGGGTAATCCCATGATTGGAGGGTTACTCCCATGATTGGAGGGGTACTCCCATGATTGGAGGGGTACTCCCATGATTGGAGAGGTACTCCCATGATTGGAGGAGTACTCCCATGATTGGAGGGGTACTCCCATGATTGGAGATGTACTCCCATGATTTGAGGGGTAATCCCATGGTTGAAGGGTTACTCCCATGATTGGAGGGGTACTCCCATGATTGGAGGGGTACTCCCATGATTGGAGGGGTAATCCCATGATTGGAGGGTTACTCCCATGATTGGAGGGTTACTCCCATGATTGGAGGGTTACTCCCATGATTGGAGGGTTACTCCCATGATTGGATGGGTAATTCCATGATTGGAGGGTTACTCCCATGATTTGAGGGGTAATCCCATGATTGGAGGGGTAATCCCATGATTGGAGGGGTACTCCCATGATTGAAGGGTTACTCCCATGATTGGAGGGTTACTCCCATGATTGGAGGGGTACTCCCATGATTGGAGGGGTACTCCCATGATTGGAGAGGTACTCCCATGATTGGAGGGTTACTCCCATGATTGGAGGGTTACTCCCATGATTGGAGGAGTACTCCCATGATTGGAGGGGTAATCCCGTGATTGAAGGGTTATTCCCATGATTGGAGGGGTACTTCCATGATTGGAGCGTTACTCCCATGATTGGAGGGGTACTCCCATGATTGGAGGGGTAATCCAATGATTGGAGGGTTACTCCTATGATTGGAGGGTTACTCCCATGATTGGAGGGGTACTCCCATGATTGGAGGGGTAATCCAATGATTGGAGGGTTACTCCTATGATTGGAGGGTTACTCCCATGATTGGAGGGGTACTCCCATGATTGGAGGGTTACTCCCATGATTGGAGGAGTACTCCCATGATTGGAGGGGTAATCCAATGATTGGAGGGTTACTCCTATGATTGGAGGGTTACTCCCATGATTGGAGGGGTACTCCCATGATTGGAGCGTTACTCCCATGATTGGAGGGTTACTCCCATGATTGGAGGGTTACTCCCATGATTGGAGGGGTACTCCCATGATTGGAGGGTTACTCCCATGATTGGAGGGTTACTCCCATGATTGGAGGGTTACTCCCATGATTGGAGGGTTACTCCCATGATTGGAGATGTACTCCCATGATTGGAGGGGTACTCCCATGATTGGAGCGTTACTCCCATGATTGGAGCGTTACTCCCATGATTAGAGGGGTAATCCAATGATTGGAGGGTTACTCCTATGATTGGAGGGTTACTCCCATGATTGGAGGGGTACTCCCATGATTGGAGGGGTACTCCCATGATTGGAGGGTTACTCCCATGATTGGAGGGTTACTCCCATGATTGGAGGGTTACTCCCATGATTGGAGGGTTACTCCCATGATTGGAGGGTTACTCCCATGATTGGAGGGGTACTCCCATGATTGGAGGGGTACTCCCATGATTGGAGGGGTACTCCCATGATTAGAGGGGTAATCCCATGATTGAAGGGTTACTCCCATAATTGGAGGGTTACTCCCATGATTGGAGGGTTACTCCCATGATTGGATGGGTATTCCCATGATTGGAGGGTTACTCCCATGATTGGAGGGTTACTCCCATGATTGGAGGGTTACTCCCATGATTGGAGGGTTACTCCCATGATTGGAGGGGTACTCCCATGATTGGAGGGGTACTCCCATGATTGGAGGGGTACTCCCATGATTAGAGGGGTAATCCCATGATTGAAGGGTTACTCCCATAATTGGAGGGTTACTCCCATGATTGGAGGGTTACTCCCATGATTGGATGGGTATTCCCATGATTGAGGTTACTCCCATGATTTGAGGGTTACTCCCATGATTGAGTTCCTTTCCAGATAACTGCTCTAGTTTTGTTTTTAATTGATAGTATTGAACATTTATTGGGATGGAATGACATATATCCCAACGACTTTCTCAGAGTGCCAAAATGTCTTGGTCTTTCTGTAACCTATCTGATATCGAACTGAACATAACTTATACATACTGCTACTGTGGGATATGTATATATGTAAGAGCAATAAGAAATAGTAAGTATCTGGGGAAGGTTTGTGTTGTGAACACTGGTTTATTATCCAGAAGTATAGAGAAACAAAAATGATAGCCATTTTAAAAAATATTCAGGAGTAGATTTATAATACATGACAATGAGAGCGCGATATGCTTTGTGACGGTACATACCGTGGTACAGAACTTTCATAAATCCATATCAATTATCAAAGAACTACATGTTACAAAGATCAATTGGAAGTCCAACATGGTTTGATACATTTTCCTACACCTTTGCTGATCGATTAGGAAAGACAAAGCTTTACTGAAAATATTAGAGGTTAACACAACCAGAAACTTTCATAAGGATTGAAAGTCTTTTTTTTCAAACTTCTATAGTGCTACGAAAGGTCGGCCGTTACATCCATATCGCATGAAGCCTGGTAGGGCTTTATTTAAGTATGGATATAACCGCTGTATTTTCATAGCACTATGAAAGTTAAAAAAAATGACTTTCAATCCATATATTTACATCTTAACTATAGAACAGTTGCTTATTTTTATTGATAATTTTTCCAAATATTAGTGTATTGCTAGTCTTTAAGAAAGTGTCCTGGGGAAGTTTATGAAAAATAGGAAATACATTTATATATAGATGCTAACCATAAAACAATATCCAGGGAAGTTTAGTGTTTAAAGTCTGTAGTCAACATGATATCTTATCTCGGACACAAGTCCGTGAAGTTATTTAAAAAAAAAATTGATAATTTAAAATGTTTTATTGTGAGCCAATAAAACACAATTTGTGTTGTATTTATTGGAGATTTGGGCCTTAGTCTAGCCTGTCAGTACTACCTAATAACATAGAGCAGACCAAACTCTTGTCCCATTATTGCTGTGGTATTGTTAGGTAGTGTTCCTGTTCAATAGCTCCATGTAATGTATAGGATTTTATCTATGGTTATCTTATAGCATAAATAGGGCTAGCACGAATCAATTATACATATATACTGTAATGTACATGTATATGTATTTCATAATCGGGAGTTTATGCTTCAATGGCTTTCATAAAATGACAATCAAATGATATAGAGTATATACATGTGAAAGAATATTTAGAATTGTTCTCAGGATGTTAACGACCATGCCCACACATTGGTTTAAGTTATATACAATAAATGTTTTTATGTTCTATTAACGAACTGAATCATAATATAACAGATAACATATACAGGTGATAAATATAAGTGGTAAATATATTGTACAGGTGATAGGTACAGTTTATTTATATACAGGTGGTAGATACAGGTTATTTATATACAGGTGATAGATACAGGTTATTTATATACAGGTGATAGATACAGGTTATTTATATACAGGTGATAGATACAGGTGATATTTACAGGTGATAGGTTCATGTACTGGTGATATAAACAAGTTATTTATATACAGGTGATAAATATAAGTGGTAGATATATTGTACAGGTGCTAGATACAGGTTATCTATATACAGGTGATAGGTACAGGTGATATTTACAGGTGATAGATACAGGTGATAGGTACAGGTGATATACAGATTAATTGTATACAAGTGATAGATACAGGCGAAAGGTACAGGTGATATATATAGGTGATAGGTACAGGTGATAGATACATTGGTTTAAGTTATATACAATTAATGTTTTTATGTTCTTTTAACGAATTGAATCATAATATAACAGATAACATATACAGGTGATAAATATAAGTGGTAGATATATTGTACAGGTGATAGATACAGGTGATAGGTACATGTGGTAGGTACGAGTGATTGATCAGGGGATAAAAACAGGTAGTAAATATACAGGTGATAGATACAGGTGATAGGTACAGGTGATACATGTAGGTACAGGTGGTAGATACAGGCGATATATGCAGGCTGTGGGTACGAGTGACAGATACAGGTGTATATACAGGTGATAGGTACAGGTGATAGATACAGGAGTTAGATACTGGTCGTAAATGTACAGTTGATAGATACAAGTGATATATACATGAGATAGATACAGGAGATAGATACAGGCGATAGGTACATTTGATAGATACAGGTGATAGATACAGGAGATAGATACATGTGATACATGTATATACAGGTGAAAGATACAGGATATAGATACAGGTAATACATGTATATGCAGGTGATAAATGCAGGAGATAGATACAGGAGATTGATACAGGTGATTGATACAAGTGACCGATATAGGTGATTAACACAGGTGATATATACAGATACATGTGATAGGTATAGGTCAAAAAGTACATACGATAGATACAGATTATACATATAGCTACAGGGGACATCTACAGCTGATTGATACAGGAGATAGATACAGGTGATACATGTAGATACAGGTGATAGGTACAGGATATATATACAGGTGATCTATACGGGTGATAGATAGAAACAGATGATATTAGGAACATGTGATAGATACAGGTTGTAAATGTACAGTTTATACATGCGATATATACAGGTGATATGTACAGGTGTTCGATACGAGTGATATATGCAGGTGGTAGATGCAGATGGTAGACACAAGTGGTAGATATACAGGTGAAAGATACAGGCGATATTTAAGAAAGATAGATACAGGTGATATATTTAGATACAGGTTATAGGTACAGTTGAAATATACATGTGATAGATACAGGTGTTACATGTAGATACATGTGATAAGCACAGGATATAGATACAGGATAAATATACAGGTGATAGATGCAGGTGATAGGTACAGGTAATAGATACATGTAGAAACAGGTGATAAATACAGGTGATAGATACAGGTGATAAATACAGGTGATATGTACAAGTCGTAAATGTACAGTTGATAGATACAGGTGGTATATACATGCGAAAAATACAGGTGATAGGTACGGGTGTTAGATACAAGTGATATATGCAGGTGGTATATACAGATGGTAGATACAAGTTTTTTTTATATACAGGTGATAGATACAGATGATATATACAGGAGATAGATACAGTTGATACATGTAGATACAGGTGAAAGGTACATACATGTATGATTGCTACAGGTGATATATACAGGAGATAGATACAGGCGATATATACAGGTGATAGATACAAGTGACCGATATAGGTGATAGATACAGGTGATAGGTACAGTTGAGAGATACATGTGTACAGGCGGTATATACAGGCGATAGATACCGGTGATATAAACATGTGATAGGTATAGGTCACAAGGTACATACGATAGATACAGATGATACATAAAGGTACAGGTGATAGATGCAGGTTAAATATACAGGTTATAGATGAAGGAGATAGATACAGCTGATAAATACAAGTAAAAGATACAGGTGATAGATACAGGAGATAGATACCGGTGATACATGTAGATACAGGTGATAAATACAGGTGATAGACACAGGTATTAGGTACATGTGATAGATACAGGTGATATATAAAGGCGATAGGTACATGTAGATACAGGTGATAGATACAGGAGATAGATACAGGAGATAGATACAGGTGATAGATACAGGTGATAGATACAGGTGATAGATACAGGAGATAGATACAGGTGGTACACATGTAGATACAGGTGATAGATGCAGGTGATAGATACAGGCGATATATAAAGGCGATAGGTACATGTACATACCGGTGATAGATACAGGATATAGATATAGGTGATACATGTAGATACAGGTTATATGTATAGGTGATATATACAGGTGATAGATACAGGAGATAGATACAGGTAATATATACAGGTGATAGATATCGGTAATTGATATCCATTTGATAGGTATAGGTAACAGATAAAGTGATATATACAGGTGATAAATATACAGGTGGTAGATACAGGTGATAGATACAAGTGATATATACAGGTGGCAAATATAAAGGTGATATATACATGTGGTAGATATACAGATGATAGATACAGATGGTAGATACAGATGATAGATACAAGTGATATATACAGGTGGCAAATATACAGGTGATATATACAGTATTAGATATCGGTGATTGATATACATTTGACAAGGACAGGTGTTAGATACAGGTGATATCTACAGGTGATAGGTAAAGGTGATAGATACAGGTGATATATGCAGGTGGTAGATACAAGTGGTGATATACAGGTGGTAATACAGGTGATAAATGCAGATGATGCATGAAGATACAGGTGATATATACATGTGATTGGTACAGGTGAAAGGTAAATATGATAAATGCATGAGATAGATACAGGTGATAGGTACTGGTGATAGATACAGGAGATAGATACAATGTACAGGTGATACATGTAGATACAGGTAAAAGGTACAGGTGATAGGTACATGTACTGGTGATATATACAGGAGATAGATACATATGATAGATACAGGTGGCAGGTACAAGTGATAGATACAGGTGGTAGGTACGAGTGATATATACAGATGATATATATAGGTGATACATAAAGATACAGGTGATAGATACAGGAGATAGATACAGGTGATATATACAGGTGATTTATACAGGTGATAGATGCAGGTAATAGATGCACAGGATAGATCCAGGTGATAGATACAGGAAATAGGTACAGGTGATAGATATAGGAGATAGATACAGGTGATATATATAGGTGATATATACAGGTGATAGATGCAGGTAATATATGCACAGGATAGATACAGGTGATAGATACAGGAAACAGATACAGGTGATAGATACAGGAGATGCATGTAGGTACAGGTGAAAGGTACATATGATATATACAGGTGATACTTGGCAGGTACATGTACAGATACTAAGCACAGGTAATAGGTACATTTGGTACATACAGGTGATAGACACAGGAGATAGATACAGGAGATAGATACAATTGATATATACTGGATATAGATTCAAGTGATAGACACAGGATATAGATACAGGAGGTAAGTACAAGTGATATATACTAGATAGAAGTGATAGACACAGGAGATAGATAAAGGAGATAGATACAAGTGATATATACTGGATATAGATTCAAGTGATAGACACAGGATATAGATACAGGAGGTAAGTACAAGTGATATATACTGGATATAGATAGAAGTGATAGACACAGGATATAGATACAGGAGATAGATACAAATGCTATATACTGGATATAGATAGAAGTGATAGACACAGGATATAGATACAGGAGATAGATACAAGTGATATATACTGGATATAGATTCAAGTGATAGACACAGGATATAGATACAGGAGATATATACACGTGTTACATGTAGATACAGGTGATAGATTCAAGTGATAGACACAGGCGATATAAGACGTATCTATCACATGTACATATCGCCTGTATCTTTCACCTGTATATTTACCACTTGTATCTACCACCTGCAAATATCACTTGTATCTAACACCTGAACCTATCACCTGTATATATCGCATGTATAAACTGTACATTTACGACCTGTATCTATCACATGTTCCTAATATCATCTGTTTTTATCTATCACCCGTATAGATCACCTGTATATATATCCTGTACCTATCACCTGTATCTACATGTATCACCTGTACCTATCACCTGTATATATCGCATGTATAAACTGTACATTTACGACCTGTATCTATCACATGTAGATACATGTGATAGATACATGTGATAGGTACATGTGATAGGTACAGGTGAGAGGTACAAATGATATATACAGGTGATAAATGGCAGATACATGTACAGATGTAAGGTACAGATACAATGTTCTAAGCACAGGTGATAGATACAGGAGATAAGTACAGACGAGAAATACATGTTACGGGTACAGATAACTTGTATAGGTGATAGGTACAATGTACACATACATGCAGTAGTCTGATTATACCGACTAGTCCTGCTGATAAATGTTAAATGTTTATGTTTCTATTCCCTGGCCAGAGTTTGAATATATACATATATACATGTATATATATTGGTTAAGCATTAGCGCTTTTAGTTTACGTCTTCAGATGCTTAATAACTACAAATTGCTCAAATACAATAACAATATATGAAGACGTCATTTATAGCAAGACAGTTTGTAAAGGGAGGTAAGGCATATTTGACTATTAAGTTTCGGCTTCAATAATTTGATTAAATGATTTTCTTTTTTACCTTTAAGTATATATATATCAGCTTGTTTATTCATTGTATCTTACCTGTGTTCTACCGTTTTTAGATGAAGTGATTCAGTGCACAAGAGGCAATTAATTGTCAGTCCTAGGGATCTAGTGATGGATGAGGAGGAGGATGAGGGGTCAGAGGGGGAGATTGAACCAGAGTATTCTGGTATGGAACAGCCCCCTCTGACACGTATGCTGAAGAATATCTTGTCAGAGTACCCTGACGATGGCCAGATTCTCAAGGTAAGGGCGTTCTCCGCCGTTACGTTTAACGACCTCTCAATAACACAGAGGCCCAAGGTACTGAGCTCTGGTATTTGGCTTGTTGCATGCTGTGAAAAAGGGGTACCTAGTTTGTGCAAATAAACGACCTTGACCCGCTTTTAAGGTCATAGGGGTGAAATCTTCGACGACTTCTTTTCCATAACAAAGTGGCCTAAAGTACTGATGTTATGTACATATGTATGTACATTGTAACATGATTGAATTAAGCGTTTCGAAACTTGTTTAAATGAATAACCTAGAACAACTTCCAAGGATACAGGGCTCAAGTGTCTTGAAAAATATTCAAGCAACTTCTTCTCAAACGGCCAAGGGTACTGATATTTTACCTGTAGAATGCATGCTTTGATGAAAGGCTACCATGTTTGTTAAAATAATTTAGTTTCGAAGTCACAGGGGTTCTGGTATTGTACATTATTGTACCTGTAGCATGCTGAGATGAAGAGTTACCAAAGGACTATATATGGTTTTGCCTGTTTTTGGCCCCCAAATCCATCAAATTTTAAATTTCATTATTGAACACTCAAATAATATTATTTCAAATATAGATTACATCCCTCATGCAATTGTAATAATATTTATTTGTTATTTGTGCTATGGTTGCCATGGTAACCATCCGAAATATGCATAAATTATGCAAATGTAAATATTTGGTCTATTTTGGTCAATTTTTACATAGATTTTCACACAGCAACCATAGAGCGCATTCTTGAACAAAGTTTATATTTCTCCTAAAGATGTGGTATAAGTGCCCACATATTCTCATTTGATATTAAGTTTGTTCAAGAATGCGCTCAATAGTTTCTAATAGAAAAACTATCCAAAAAGTGGCCAAAATTGACTAAATGGTCAAATTTCCCTAATTTATGCATATTTGAGATGGTTTCCATGACAACCATAGTTGAAACAACAAATAATTATTGTTTCAGTTTTATCAGGGATGTACTCCATATTTGAAATACATTAATTTGAGAGTTCAATAATTTGCTTCAAAATTTGATAATTTTGGGGCCAAAAAAGGCCCAAACCATATATAGTCCTTTGTCCAAATTAATGACCTTGACCCTCTTTCTAGGTCACAAGTGTAATCACATGTCTAATCACTATTTCGCAATAACTAAATGTCCAAGGTTACTGATAGTGGGCATGTAGCATTCTGAGATGGAGGGCTACACATTGTGTTTAAATGAATGACCTTGATCACTTTTAATGTCCCAGAGGTCAAATGTTTAAAGACTTCCGAACAAGTTCTCAACAACTAGTAGCAGGGGAGCGATTGAGGCGCATTTGACCTCTTATTTTAGAAACAGAATAATCAGAAGGACACAATGCTTAAAAAGGGGAAAGGAAAATTGGACTTCCACAAATATGGCAAAAAGTATTTAGGGTTATATAATGCAAATATATGTAGGTAATCAATTAGTTTTCAACAAGTTTTGTGTGTGAGAGCATTCCAAACTGTTGATAGGCTTTGTGTGATAATGTGTGAAAGTGAAGTCGAGTAAACCGTGCTAATTACTAGATAATTGCGACATATACCATGTATCCGTTTTGGGAGAGAAAGGTGATGGACTTACAAATGTACATTATATGTTTACAGGAACTGATACAGAACGCTGAAGATGCTGGAGCTTCAGAAGTGAAGATACTGTTTGACGACAGAAATATCAACCAAGAAGCCACCAATGAAAAGAAAAAACCTTTCAATAAATATTTCAAGGTAAATTTGACAGTTTTCCCTTGTAAAGCCAATTAATACACACTTTACATGTTTGTGTGATCTATGTACATGTATATGGGTCAAAGGAGTCTTACTAATGGTAGTTTTCCTAATAACACTGGATCGTTACAAATTTATATTCATAGTTTTCGAATTACTTAAAATTTTATATAGGGCAATGAAGTAACTCTAATAGTGTGAGCAAAGTGATGCTGTCAAAATTTAGGGGCACTCCGCTCCTGTATCCAAACACAAAAAAAACTTTTAAAACAAGTACAATCTTACATTGCATAAAAACAATATTAGAAATAAAATAGGATGTGGTAATAGTAATTTCTAAATCAATAGGCCCTTCGGGTAGCGTTCGACAAAGACAGAATTTAAATTGACAGATCAACGACCACGAGAGTAAATATCCCGGTAAAACTGAAACTTGAAGATGCTGAAACTGAAATACAGCATGGCTTTTCGTCCCAAGATGATAATTAGGATAAAGCGTAGTTTGCTCCCGAAATATCTCCAGTAAATATGAGGTAAACAGTTATGAAAAAAACAAAATTAAGGGGAGCGAAATAAAGTTTGAAATTTATGATGAAATGACTGCGAAATTTAGACTGTTCGTCCACAAGTTAAACATTAAAAATATGGTGCAAAATATGGAAAGCTATCGAAATATTCTCTGGTAAAGCACATAATTTAAACGTTTTGCGAAAAATAACTCATCAGAATTAAGTGAGATCGCGTAAACTAAGTATCACAAAGGACAACACGCAGGAGCAGATGGTAAAAGTTGGGATTCAGGATGTCCCATAAATACACTAGCGTAAGACGGGGCTTTATTGGTGCCCATAGCTGATCCGCTGACTTGTATATGCTTTTCCTCGTTGGATTTGCAATTGTTAAGTGTGAAGGCAAGTCTTAGTAACTCCACAAGATTAAAGTCGACGAGTGTTTGGTATTACGCCGATCCAATGCATCCCGACAGGCAACAATGACGTCAGCATGTGGGATGTTTGTATACAGAGAGACGACTACCGTCACAAACAAAGTCGATAAGGACATGATGCAGGAACATGCTAAACAGGTTAGTGACACCATCTATAGAATACCTTACCACAGGGACATGCTAACCGGGTAATGCCACCATCTATAAAATACCTAACCGCAGGAACATGCTTAACCAGTCAATGACACCATCTATAAAATACCTAACCGCAGGAATATGCTAAACAGGTTAGTGACACCATCTATAAAATACCTAACCGCAGGAACATGCTCAACAGGTCAATGACACCATCTATAAAATACCTAACCACAGGGACATGCTAAACAGGTCAATGACACCATCTATAAGATACCTAACCGCAGGGACATGCTAAACAGGTTATTGACACCATCTATAAAATACTTAGCAAAGGAGATATTGATGAAGGCACTGCAAAATTTTTACGTTCTTCTCCCAAAGATCCATTTACCTGCTAGTCCTGGTAGATTCATCATCACCTCAAGGCCACCCGACGGAGAAAATTTCAAAGTTTGTTGTTTTCCACCTTCGATCATTTGTCAAAAAATCTACCGTCTTATATAAAAGATAAGATTATTTAAATAGAACACCTTACAGGAACCAAACCACAAGGTACTCTTTATTGGTAACAATGGATGATGTAATTTCATGTGATCAGCTCTTGTAAATATACCACCAAACTTATATTAGGTTTAATTGTTTACCTTCATGTCCGTGGCATTGTTATGTACTAGCTAGCTTTCTCATAGTAGTTCATACACCATAGTATCACACTCTAAAGTTCCACACATAGTAATGCTATTTTAAATTTGACCCGAGTTCAAATCTGGTACAATTGCTAGTGTACCCTCTAAACTTAAGACGGACACACTAGCAATTCAGCTACCCAGATACGGACAATCAAGATTACAGTGAACTTTTGATTTTACAAATTCACATTGGTGAAGGAAACGTAAAACATTACAGCACAGGATGCCTTTGAAATATGTGGTTATTCTATGTGTTATAAAGGTAAGAAAGGAAAGATAAAACCACAAATGTACGTACAAATTGAAGTTCATTGTTATTGTAATCTTATGCTTTATTAAAATCCGCCACACTTTTCAAAGTGAAATTAATTTCTTAACAGTAGATAATTAATTCAAGGGTCCAGCCTTAATATTAGTTCCTTAACAGAACATTACACATTCCAGGGTCCAGCCTTAAGATTAGTTCCTTAACAGAACATTATATATTCCAGGGTCCAGCCTTAATATTAGTTCCTTAACAGAACATTACACATTCCAGTGTCCAGCCTAAGATTAGTTCCTTAACAGAACATTACACATTCCAGGGTCCAGCCTTAAGATTAGTTCCTTTACATTACATTACACATTCCAGGGTCCAGCCTTAAGATTAGTTCCTTTACATTACATTATACATTCCAGGGTCCAGCCTTAAGATTAGTTCCTTAACCGTACATTATACATTCCAAGGTCCAGCCTTAAGATTAGTTCCTTCACAGTACATTACACATTCCAGGGTCCAGCCTTAAGATTAGTTCCTTTACATTACATTATACATTCAAGGGTCCAGCCTTAAGATTAGTTCATGTACAGTACATTACACATTCCAGGGTCCAGCCTTAAGATTAGTTCATTAACAGTACATTACACATTTCACGTTCCAGCCTTAAGATTAGTTCCTTAACAGTACATTACACATTCCAGGGTCCAGCCTTAAGATTAGTCCCTCAACAGTACATTACACATTCCAGGGTCCAGCCTTAAGATTAGTTCCTTTACAGTACATTACACATTCCAGGGTCCAGCCTTAAGATTAGTTCCTTAACCGTACATTATACATTCCAGGGTCCAGCCTTAAGATTAGTTCATTAACAGTACATTACACATTTCAGGGTCCAGCCTTAAGATTAGTTCCTTAACAGTACATTACACATTCCAGGGTCCAGCCTTAAGATTAGTCCCTCAACAGTACATTATACATTCCAGGGTCCAGCCTTAAGATTAGTCCCTCAACATTACATTATACATTCCAGGGTCCAGCCTTAACATTAGTTCCTTAACCGTACATTACATATGCCAAGGTCCAGCCTTAAGATTAGTTCCTGAACAGTACATTATACATTCCAGAGTCCAGCCTTAGGAATAGTACCTTAACAGTACATTACACATTCCAGGGTCCAGCCTTAAGATTAGTTCCTGAACAGTACATTATACATTCCAGAGTCCAGCCTTAGGAATAGTACCTTAACAGTACATAACACATTCCAGGGTCCAGCCTTAAGATTAGTTCCTTAACAGTACATTACACATCCAGGGTCCAGCCTTAAGATTAGTTCCTGAACAGTACATTATACATTCCAGGGTCCAGCCTTAAGATTAGTTCCTTAACAGTACATTAAACATTCCAGGGTCCAGCCTTAAGATTAGTTCCTGAACAGTACATTATACATTCCAGGGTCCAGCCTAAGATTAGTTCCTTAACAGAACATTACACATTCCAGGGTCCAGCCTTAAGATTAGTTCCTTTACATTACATTACACATTCCAGGGTCCGCCTTAAGATTAGTTCCTTTACATTACATTATACATTCCAGGGTCCAGCCTTAAGATTAGTTCCTTAACCGTACATTATACATTCCAAGGTCCAGCCTTAAGATTAGTTCCTGAACAGTACATTACACATTCCAGGGTCCAGCCTTAAGATTAGTTCCTTTACATTACATTATACATTCAAGGGTCCAGCCTTAAGATTAGTTCCTTAACAGAACATTACACATTCCAGGGTCCAGCCTTAAGATTAGTTCATGTACAGTACATTACACATTCCAGGGTCCAGCCTTAAGATTAGTTCCTGAACAGTACATTACACATTTCAGGGTCCAGCCTTAAGATTAGTTCCTTAACAGTACATTACACATTCCAGGGTCCAGCCTTAAGATTAGTCCCTCAACAGTACATTACACATTCCAGGGTCCAGCCTTAAGATTAGTCCCTTTACATTACATTAGACATTCCAGGGTCCAGCCTTAAGATTAGTTCCTTTACAGTACATTACACATTCCAGGGTCCAGCCTTAAGATTAGTTCCTTAACCGTACATTATACATTCCAGGGTCCAGCCTTAAGATTAGTTCCTTAACAGAACATTACACATTCCAGGGTCCAGCCTTAAGATTAGTTCCTTAACAGAACATTATATATTCCAGGGTCCAGCCTTAATATTAGTTCCTTAACAGAACATTACACATTCCAGGGTCCAGCCTAAGATTAGTTCCTTAACAGAACATTACACATTCCAGGGTCCAGCCTTAAGATTAGTTCCTTTACATTACATTACACATTCCAGGGTCCAGCCTTAAGATTAGTTCCTTTACATTACATTATACATTCCAGGGTCCAGCCTTAAGATTAGTTCCTTAACCGTACATTATACATTCCAAGGTCCAGCCTTAAGATTAGTTCCTTCACAGTACATTACACATTCCAGGGTCCAGCCTTAAGATTAGTTCCTTTACATTACATTATACATTCAAGGGTCCAGCCTTAAGATTAGTTCATGTACAGTACATTACACATTCCAGGGTCCAGCCTTAAGATTAGTTCATTAACAGTACATTACACATTTCAGGTTCCAGCCTTAAGATTAGTTCCTTAACAGTACATTACACATTCCAGGGTCCAGCCTTAAGATTAGTCCCTCAACAGTACATTACACATTCCAGGGTCCAGCCTTAAGATTAGTCCCTTTACATTACATTAGACATTCCAGGGTCCAGCCTTAAGATTAGTTCCTTTACAGTACATTACACATTCCAGGGTCCAGCCTTAAGATTAGTTCCTTCACAGTACATTACACATTCCAGGGTCCAGCCTTAAGATTAGTTCCTTTACATTACATTATACATTCCAGGGTCCAGCCTTAAGATTAGTTCATTAACAGAACATTACACATTCCAGGGTCCAGCCTTAAGATTAGTTCATGTACAGTACATTACACATTCCAGGGTCCAGCCTTAAGATTAGTTCATTAACAGTACATTACACATTTCAGGGTCCAGCCTTAAGATTAGTTCCTTAACAGTACATTACACATTCCAGGGTCCAGCCTTAAGATTAGTCCCTCAACAGTACATTATACATTCCAGGGTCCAGCCTTAAGATTAGTCCCTCAACATTACATTATACATTCCAGGGTCCAGCCTTAACATTAGTTCCTTAACCGTACATTACATATGCCAAGGTCCAGCCTTAAGATTAGTTCCTGAACAGTACATTATACATTCCAGAGTCCAGCCTTAGGAATAGTACCTTAACAGTACATTACACATTCCAGGGTCCAGCCTTAAGATTAGTTCCTGAACAGTACATTATACATTCCAGAGTCCAGCCTTAGGAATAGTACCTTAACAGTACATAACACATTCCAGGGTCCAGCCTTAAGATTAGTTCCTTAACAGTACATTACACATCCAGGGTCCAGCCTTAAGATTAGTTCCTGAACAGTACATTATACATTCCAGGGTCCAGCCTTAAGATTAGTTCCTTAACAGTACATTAAACATTCCAGGGTCCAGCCTTAAGATTAGTTCCTGAACAGTACATTATACATTCCAGGGTCCAGCCTAAGATTAGTTCCTTAACAGAACATTACACATTCCAGGGTCCAGCCTTAAGATTAGTTCCTTTACATTACATTACACATTCCAGGGTCCGCCTTAAGATTAGTTCCTTTACATTACATTATACATTCCAGGGTCCAGCCTTAAGATTAGTTCCTTAACCGTACATTATACATTCCAAGGTCCAGCCTTAAGATTAGTTCCTGAACAGTACATTACACATTCCAGGGTCCAGCCTTAAGATTAGTTCCTTTACATTACATTATACATTCAAGGGTCCAGCCTTAAGATTAGTTCCTTAACAGAACATTACACATTCCAGGGTCCAGCCTTAAGATTAGTTCATGTACAGTACATTACACATTCCAGGGTCCAGCCTTAAGATTAGTTCCTGAACAGTACATTACACATTTCAGGGTCCAGCCTTAAGATTAGTTCCTTAACAGTACATTACACATTCCAGGGTCCAGCCTTAAGATTAGTCCCTCAACAGTACATTACACATTCCAGGGTCCAGCCTTAAGATTAGTCCCTTTACATTACATTAGACATTCCAGGGTCCAGCCTTAAGATTAGTTCCTTTACAGTACATTACACATTCCAGGGTCCAGCCTTAAGATTAGTTCCTTAACCGTACATTATACATTCCAGGGTCCAGCCTTAAGATTAGTTCCTTCACAGTACATTACACATTCCAGGGTCCAGCCTTAAGATTAGTTCCTTTACATTACATTATACATTCCAGGGTCCAGCCTTAAGATTAGTTCCTTAACAGAACATTACACATTCCAGGGTCCAGCCTTAAGATTAGTTCATGTACAGTACATTACACATTCCAGGGTCCAGCCTTAAGATTAGTTCATGTACAGTACATTACACATTTCAGGGTCCAGCCTTAAGATTAGTTCCTTAACAGTACATTACACATTCCAGGGTCCAGCCTTAAGATTAGTCCCTCAACAGTACATTATACATTCCAGGGTCCAGCCTTAAGATTAGTCCCTCAACATTACATTACATTCCAGGGTCCAGCCTTAACATTAGTTCCTTAACCGTACATTACATATGCCAAGGTCCAGCCTTAAGATCAATTCCTTTACAGTACATAACACATTCCAGGGTCAAGCCTTAAGATTAGCTTCTTTACAGTACATTACACATTCCAGGGTCCAGCCTTAAGATTAGTTCCTTAACAGTACATTACACATTCCAGAGTCCAGCCTTAGGAATAGTACCTTAACAGTACATAACACATTCCAGGGTCCAGCCTTAAGATTAGTTCCTTAACAGTACATTACACATCCAGGGTCCAGCCTTAAGATTAGTTCCTTAACAGTACATTAAACATTCCAGGGTCCAGCCTTAAGATTAGTTCCTGAACAGTACATTACACATTCCAGGGTCCAGCCTTAAGATTAGCTTCTTTACAGTACATTACACATTCCAGGGTCCAGCCTTAAGATTAGTTCCTTAACAGTACATTACACATTCCAGAGTCCAGCCTTAGGAATAGTACCTTAACAGTACATAACACATTCCAGGGTCCAGCCTTAAGATTAGTTCCTTAACAGTACATTACACATCCAGGGTCCAGCCTTAAGATTAGTCCCTCAACAGTACATTATACATTCCAGGGTCCAGCCTTAAGATTAGTCCCTCAACATTACATTACATTCCAGGGTCCAGCCTTAACATTAGTTCCTTAACCGTACATTACATATGCCAAGGTCCAGCCTTAAGATTAATTCCTTTACAGTACATAACACATTCCAGGGTCAAGCCTTAAGATTAGCTTCTTTACAGTACATTACACATTCCAGGGTCCAGCCTTAAGATTAGTTCCTTAACAGTACATTACACATTCCAGAGTCCAGCCTTAGGAATAGTACCTTAACAGTACATAACACATTCCAGGGTCCAGCCTTAAGATTAGTTCCTTAACAGTACATTACACATCCAGGGTCCAGCCTTAAGATTAGTTCCTTAACAGTACATTAAACATTCCAGGGTCCAGCCTTAAGATTAGTTCCTGAACAGTACATTACACATTCCAGGGTCCAGCCTTAAGATTATTTCCTTAACAGTACATTACACATTCCAGTGTCCAGCCTTAAGATTAGTCCCTCAACAGTACATTATACATTCCAGGGTCCAGCCTTAAGATTAGTTCCTTAACAGTACATTACACATTCCAGTGTCCAGCCTTAAGATTAGTCCCTCAACAGTACATTATACATTCCAGGGTCCAGCCTTAAGATCAGTCCCTCAACATTACATTATACATTCCAGGGTCCAGCCTTAACATTAGTTCCTTAACCGTACATTACATATGCCAAGGTCCAGCCTTAAGATTAGTTCCTTTACAGTACATAACACATTCCAGGGTCAAGCCTTAAGATTAGCTTCTTTACAGTACATAACACATTCCAGAGTCCAGCCTTAGGAATAGTACCTTAACAGTACATAACACATTCCAGGGTCCAGCCTTAAGATTAGTTCCTTAACAGTACATTACACATTCCAGGGTCCAGCCTTAAGATTAGTTCCTTAACAGAACATTAAACATTCCAGGGTCCAGCCTTAAGATTAGTTCCTTAACAGTACATTACACATTCCAGGGTCCAGCCTTAAGATTAGTTCCTTAACAGAACATTAAACATTCCAGGGTCCAGCCTTAAAATTAGTTCCTGAACAGTACATTATACATTCCAGGGTCCAGCCTTAAGATTAGTTCCTTAACAGAACATTACACATTCCAGGGTCCAGCCTTAAGATTAGTTCCTGAACAGTACATTATACATTCCAGGGTCCAGCCTTAAGATTAGTTCCTTAACAGTACATTACACATTCCAGGGTCCAGCCTTAAGATTAGTTCCTGAACAGTACATTACACATTCCAGGGTCCAGACTTAAGATTAGTTCCTTTACATTACAATTTTACTTTTCAGGGTCCAGCCCTGTTTTTCCACAACAACGCCATATTCTCTGATGGTGACTGGCGAGGGATAAAGATGCTGTACAGCAGTGTGAAGGAGCTAGATCCCTTAAAAGTCGGACGCTTTGGACTTGGCTTCAAGTCTGTTTTCCATATAACAGGTAAAATATATAATTTATCTCATCTAACACATATATCATTTAACCAACTAGGTAAGGCATGGACTTTACAGGTGGTAATCTAACAGGTTATTTATTATTATATTCTTATATATCATATCCTAACGTACTAAATAACACATACCACACTACTACATTCTACACCCTGCAAAGACTGAATATATCACGAATACAACCCATGAAGATTCTATGACATAACCCATTAAAAAGATCTTATTCATGAAATTTTCAGGGTTTCATGGCCATGAAAATAAGAGGATGGCAGTTTTCATTGTCAAATAATACATCTATGTCTATGAATTTAGTGCCAAATACGAGGGGTGTTCCAAAAATAATGTCACTTGCATCGGTGCTCATACAGCGGAAGTGCTTTTGTTCATTATGATTTGCTCTGCCCTTCAAAATACTCTCCGCCAGCCAAAACACATCTTTTTAGCCGGTCAATCCGTTTTTGGAAGCATTTTTCATACTATTCAATGGGTACAGATAAACAGCAGATCCAAGGGCATTTCTCGAATTGTGTCTCCTTCCAGATAAATGATATTTAAGTTTTTGAAAGAGAAAATAGTCGCAGGGGGCCACGTCTGGCGAATACGGAGGGTGCGGAAGGACGGTGACCTTCTCTGACTCCAAAAAGTCAGTCACAATACATGCCTTGTGAGCGGGTGCATTATCATGCAAAAGTCGGACATACTTAAGTCCTGTTTTGGGGCGGCGACTTTTGTAGTAGTTCTTCAACTTTCTCAGAACAACGTTTTTATAGAACTTGCCTGTGACCGTTCTGCTTTTTGACACCGGGATTTGAATAGCTGAACCCTTATTAGTGAAAAAAAATAGCGTACAAAACCTTCTTCACCGTTCGTATTCGTTTGGCAATACTTGGGCGTCTGGCATTTTTAGTGGCCCATATTCGGTTGGCACCCTTCCGCTTTGGTTCAAAATAATACACCCAGGTCTCATCACCAGTGACTATATTATCAAAAGCCTTTTTACTATATTTTGGGTACATTTTGAGAAGTGTTTTTTGCCATTGTTACACACGTCTTCTTTTGCTCATCCGTTAACAAATGGGGTATCCATCTTGCATTTATCTTTCTAACTTTTAGGTGTTTCTTTTAAAATTGCACGAACTCTTGCTAACGACAAGTTTGTCATTCGAGCCAATTGTCTTACGGTGAATCGAACATCAGTTTGGAGGATATTTCGGGTTTTTTCTATGTTACCTTTGGTCGTAGTTGTTGCAGGACGACCTGGGTGAGCAGCATCTTTCAGTTGCTGCTGCAAAGCACTAAATTTAACTACCCACCTACAAACAGTCCTGTGAGACATTTGGCCCTCCCCATAAATGTCACACACCTCGTGGTGAATATCTACAGCCTTTATGCCGAGTAATGACCTACCTTTTATATAGGCCCTAATTTCATGTGATTTTGTGTCTAGTCCAACGAATAGGCTATAAAACGATGTACACTGTACCGAGGCCAGTGAACGTGTGGACGAGATATTTACCTGTGTCACGAGCCAGGGATCACTCAATCGACACGAGGTGGTTTTGTGCATAAATTGCACGATTTCCGCGAAATAAAGCACAGATGATATTATTTATGGAACACCCCTCGTATAGAGAAAATATATATATAAATATAGAAAATATGGTGTTGAAATGTATGGGTTTGACCATATTTCATGGCCATGAAATGATGAAAATCCAGAAGATAAACGTCATGGTTTGATGATTACCACGGCTATGAAATAAAATGATCGGTAACATTATTTGTCAACTTTTTAGCAGTCTTAAAGCTATATTAACACCAGATCGTACGATTTCTGAATCGTGCGATTGGGGGCGATTTGGCCGAGTTACGACCGATCGGCAATGTTTGTTGCGATGTCTATTCGCGATCGCATACTGCGATTGGTCCTACGTCTGGTGGTAGATCATCGTACGATTGGTGGTGCGCTTGGTCGCGCAATGACTAACGATTGGAGGAGATTGATCGCAAGATCAATCGTAGGCAATCGAAGGCAATCGTAGGCAATCGTGCGATGAGTGGTGCGATGAGTGACCAATCGCACGATCAGTCGTGGCAACCTGCGATTGCTCGCAATTTAGAATCGCAGGTCAGAAGTTTTGAACATGACCATCGACCTTGCTGCGACTGATTTTGCGCGTGCGATCACCCACAACCACTGCGACTATTCGTGCGCTCATGCTACAATTTCCCTGCGATTCCGATTTTCTTCGGTCGCAACTAGGTCGTAACATAGTCGTAGGTTCGGTGTGACTTGGGCTTAAGTGTTTATATTGCGATTGTTTTGCGGGATCGTAGCGATCAGTAGAGAATTATTTTAGCATACAATTCAGTAGGATCTCGGTAGACAACAAAGCAGGTTTCTGGTACAATTGTAGAAGTATAGCAGGATCTCGTTAGACAACCCAGCAGATTATCATTGGTTAACACAGCAGGAATTCACCAGCCACCTATTGTATTAGATCCACACAAATGACCAATTCAACAGGCTGTACCTATAAATATACATCATCTTGTAACACATGCAAGATTATTTTAAAAAAACTCAAATCCAAAATTATTAAAAAAACCTTTGGTGGTTGTCTTACGTGAAAAAGATATTGTTTCAAAATCAATAAGGAACAATAATAAATCAGTTAAGATTGCTACGGATCCTGCTATATCATCCGCTGAAATCCTGTTGTACTGATATCATGATATAATATATGGCAGGCCAATGAGATTATGTACTGAATATTAAATATTGGTCATTCTAACATTGTTATGCTGAACATCACCCTTATTCCTACAAGAGAA
Source organism: Mimachlamys varia (assembly GCA_947623455.1). Classification (NCBI taxonomy): domain Eukaryota; kingdom Metazoa; phylum Mollusca; class Bivalvia; order Pectinida; family Pectinidae; genus Mimachlamys; species Mimachlamys varia. The sequence goes on from OX392535.1 coordinate 12,281,125, forward strand.
ACTTCACTAGAATCCTTCTATAATGTAAACAGTTTAGTTGGTCCTACTGGCATGATTATGGTGTTTTATGTTATAAACATGACTTCTTTATGGGCACAGATAAGGTAAAACAAGATCTAGTTACAATACATACATCACAGGCAGGTAAAGTATAACATGGTCTAGTTACACTACAGATATCACTGGTAAAGTATAACATGGTCTAGTTACACCACACACACCACAGGTAAAGTATCACATGGCCTAGTTACACCACACACACCACAGGTAAGGTATCACATGGTCTAGTTACACTACACATATCACAAGAAAGATATAACTTGGTCTAGTTTCAATACACATGTACATACATCACAGGTAAAGTATCACATGGATAAGTTACACTACATATTTAACAGGTAAGGTATAGCATGGTCCAATAACAATATATAAATCACAGGTAAGGTATATATCATCTATCTTTTATCATGGTCTAGTTACACTACACATATCACAGGTATATAACACGGTCTAGTTACACTACACATATCACAGGTATAAAACATGGTCTAGTTACACTACACATATCACAGATATCTAACATGGTCTAGTTACACTACACATATCACAGGTATATAACATGGTCTAGTTACACTACACATATCACATGTATATAACACGGTCTAGTTACACTACACATATCACAGATATCTAACATGGTCTAGTTACACTACACATATCACAGGTATATAACATGGTCTAGTTACACTACACATATCACAGGTAAGGTATCACATGATCTACTTACACTACACATATCACAGGTATATAACATGGTTTAGTTACACTACACATATCACAGGTATATAGCATGGTTTAGTTACACTACACATATCACAGGTAAGGTATCACATGGTCTAGTTACACTACACATATCACAGGTATATAGCATGGTTTAGTTACACTACACATATCACAGGTATATAGCATGGTTTAGTTACACTACACATATCACAGGTAAGGTATCACATGATCTAGTTACACTACACATATCACAGGTATATAGCATGGTTTAGTTACACTACACATATCACAGGTAAGGTATCACATGATCTAGTTACACTACACATACCACATGTATATAGCATGGTTTAGTTACACTACACATATCACAGGTAAGGTATCACATGATCTAGTTACACTACACATATCACAGGTATATAGCATGGTTTAGTTACACTACACATATCACAGGTAAGGTATCACATGGTCTAGTTACACTACACATATCACAGGTATATAACATGGTCTAGTTACACTACATATATCACAGGTATATAGCCTGGTTTAGTTACACTACACATATCACAGGTAAGGTATCACATGGTCTAGTTACACTACACATATCACAGTGTAAGGTATCACATGGTCTAGTTACACTACACATATCACAGGTAAGGTATAACAAGGTCTAGTTGCACTACACATATCATAGGTATATAACATGGTCTAGTTACACTACACATATCACAGGTATATAGCATGGTCTAGTTACACTACACATATCACAGGTATATAGCATGGTTTAGTTACACTACACATATCACAGGTAAGGTATCACATGGTCTAGTTACACTACACATATCACAGGTATATAACATGGTCTAGTTACACTACACATATCACAGGTAAGGTATCACATGGTCTAGTTACACTACACATATCACAGGTAAGGTATCACATGGTCTAGTTACACTACACATATCACAGGTAAGGTATCACATGGTCTAGTTACACTACACATATTACAGGTATATACCATGGTCTAGTTACACTACACATATCACAGGTATATAACACGGTCTAGTTACATAACACAACACATATCACAGGTATATGCAATGTAATATGGTCTAGTTACACTACACATATCACAGGTATATAACATGGTCTAGTTACACTACACATATTACAGGTATATAACATGGTCTAGTTACACTACACATATCACAGGTATATAACATGGTCTAGTTACAATACACATATCACAGGTATATAACATAGTCTAGTTACATAACATGATATTTCTTGTGAGGCAAAGCATTGTCTAAATAACAGGAGATTATTGTGTTTTCTTTGAAATCCTTTCATACATTGATACGGAAAAGCTGAAAAGCTTAAGGTTTTGTATAATTAACATTTAATAAACAAAGTATTGTTAACAAATCAAGGAAGGAATCTAGTTAACTGATTGATTAAGTCTGATTGTTTTATTTTCTATTTCAGATTACCCGATGATTGTTTCTGGTAAGAAACTACTCGTCATAAATCCCTACACGACGTACTCGGACAAGGTTTGTACGAGCTTCCTCTTAAAGGGGTTGTCACGGTATAAGGGAATGGATATGAAAGCCTTCGGGGATGCTTTCGATGACATATTTGGGTTTGGAGAGGAGACTTTAAGCTGTGGTGAGTACAAAGGTACCTTGTTCAGGTTTCCACTACGACAAGTTGGAACAGAACTGTCTGGGAATTTATATGATCGGGAGAAAATTGAGTCTCTCTTTGATTCATTCACCACGGAAGCACCTATGACTCTCTTGTTCCTAAAAACTCTTGAGGAAATGACTTTATTCAGAAATATCCATGGACTTGAGCCTAGTTACAGGGTGAAAATCAAAGGAAAAGGGTCAGAAAATTTACAGGAGAAACGAAAGAAATTCTGCCAGGCTCTGCAGGACTATAACAGAAGTAGCATGTCACATGATGTGACATGCAGTCTCCATGTGAACGTAAGTGTAGAGAAAACTGGTCACCATGGCTTGACCATGCAGGAGAACAAATCCTGGTTAATAGTCAATACAGTTTTGGGAAACAGCCGCATGTCTTCCCAGTTCCGTGCCCTTTCCCAAGACAGTGACTTGTCGTACAGTCCCTATGTTGGCATTGCCATTCCCTACGAGGACATGGAAGATTTCAAAGGGCATGTTTTCTGCTTCCTTCCCCTTCCACTGGAAGAGCGCAGCCTGACAGGACTACCTGTTCACCTCAATGGATTCTTTGCTTTGAGCCAGAATAGGCGCCATGTCAAATGGCCGTCAGCTGACCTGAATAAATCTGCTATAAGCGCCGACAAATTCCTACAGTGGAACCAGGTCCTGATCAAGGAGGCCTTGTCCCAGGTCTACCTGTCTGTCATACAAGATTTGATCACCAAGTGTTCAGGGGGGAAAAACCCTGAACACCTCGTTGCCATGGTGTACCGATCTATCCCAGACTGCCGTGCTGTGGATGTAAAGTGGCGTGGTATCCTTGATCCGTTGATGAACGGTCTCCTACAAGCAAAATTCCTTTACACTGAGAACAATGGAGGTCGGTGGATACAACCTGGGAAGGCAGTGTTTGAACTTCCTGATTGCTCTACTGGTATGTATGTGTGGTTATACAATATAGATCATTATAACCCTGCAACGAAGTTACGGAGGGGGGGGGGGGGGGGGGGGGTTATACTTGAATCAGGTTGTCTGTCTGTCTGTCTGTAGACACAATGATGTACCGGCTACTCCTCCTAAACTACTGAGGGAATTTCAACTATTCTTTTTTTTCTTGGGAACAATTTTGTCAGACAATTTTTCATGAACCTGTGAACCGATTCAAATGAAACTGAACTGGATTGTTCGGGACAATGTGTAAATGTGCATGCAGGTTATTTTTCTTTAGAAATTTTGGTTACCATGGTACCCAGGTCAAAATACCCCGGACACTAATTTGTCAGTACAACCCCATTATAACCTTTCAGCCAAGTTCAATGGAACTACACAGGAGTTTAAGGGACTATGTGTAAATGTCATGCAGATTTCTTTTTTTCTAACAGAAATGTATGTGTTATGGTAACCAGGTCATATAAACAGGTTTTTGTTGGAAACTTTTCTCTAGACCACTCCTCTTACAGTTCCAGTTTTAAATTAGTTCGGTTTATATCAGCTTATATACAGATGTAACTTCCGTTGAGCTACATTTCGACAGGGAATCTTAATTTCCGAAAACTTTTCCTTAAAATAATCTTCTTCTTCTCATTAACCAAAAGGCCCTGGATGCTGAAATTTCGCCAGTAGGTACCTTGGATAGAATGCTATAAAGTTTCCTTATATCAATGACCTTTACTCACTTTCAAAGTAACAGGTCAAATAAAAAAAATTAACAATCTTCTCCTAACTAACCGAATAGCCCAGGTTAATGAATTTTGGCTAGTAGGTACCTGGGATGGAGTGCTACAAACGTTCCTCATCTGAATGACCTTGACCCATTTCAAGATACGGGGTCAAATATGTAAAAATATTTAGGCAACTTTTTCTCAATGACCAAAAGGATGCTGGGATGAGCGGCTACAAAGTTTGTTCAAATGAATGACCTTGACCTAGTTTCAAGGTCACAGTGGTCAAATGGGTTAAAAATCTTTCAAGCAACTTCTTCTCAGTAACTTAAAGGTATAGCGTAATGATATTATGCATGTAGCTTGCAAGGATGAAGGGCTACTATGGTTATTAAATGAATGACCTTGACCCACAAAAATGTACTTTTGAGGTCACAGAGATCAAATATTTTAAAATCTTTAAGAAACTTCATCTCAATAATCGAAAGGTTCAGGGTATTGCTATTTGGCATATATCATGCTGAAATGATTGGCTACCAGGTTTGTTGAAATGAATGACCTTGACCTACTTGCAAGGCCGCAGGGGGTTAAATATACAATCGAAAGGTTTAGGCAACTGATATTGTGCCTGTATCATTATGGGATGACGCCTCTATACACAACATTGACAATATGTCTGTATACACAAGATTGACAACATGTCTCTATACACAACATTGAATACATTTCACTATACAAAACATTGACAACATGTCTGTATACACAAGATTGACAACATGTCCCTATACACAACATTGACAACATGTCTGTATACACAACATTGACAACATGTCTGTATACACAAGATTGACAACATGTCTCTACGCAACATTTACAACATGTCTATATATATACACAACATTGACAACATGTCTTTATACTGATCATTAACAACATGTCTTTATACTGATCATTAACAACATGTCTCTATACACAACATTGACAACATGTCTATATATATACACAACATTGACAATATGTCTGTATACACAAGATTGAAAACATGTCTCTATACACAATATTGACAACATGTCTCTACGCAACATTTACAACATGTCTATATATATACACAACATTGACAACATGTCTTTATACTGACCATTAACAACATGTCTCTATACACAACATTGAAAACATGTCATTGTACACGACCTTGACAACGTTTCTATACACAGCATTGGAAACATGTCTCTATACACAACATGATAGCTTGTCATTCAAAACTAAAATAATTTTGCTCCGGGCATATATCTATGTCACAAACTTGTCATGTTACAGATATTGGAGTAAGGAAGACACTGAGATTGATCATGAAGCAGTATCAACAGAACCTGGTAATTATCCCTCCTCATATCATTGCCTTGTTAAACCAGACAACTAGCATGATCCTGTTAGACCCGGCCTACCTCGGTAACCTTCTCAGGCGGAACAGTATGTATGAAAACTGTAACTCGCATCTAAAACTTCATTTACTGCAGTTTCTCATGTCAGGTGATCATTACGCCTGCCTTGAGGGTTTGAAACTACTACCCCTGGAGAATGGTAGTTTTACGAGATTTGATAGAAATGGCTGTGTGTATATGTGTAACGAAAGCACCATGAAGTTGATTCCGGGATGTGCAGAACATATTGTGAAGCAGGACCTTCCCGAAGTCATCAATCAGCACTTACAAAACATAAAGGACAGAGGTGAGTGAAGACATTTTTAATATTCTGTAGGAGATGAGATATATTACAAAACGTTGATAAAGAACATAAGCATAAAATAAATGATCAGGTTATGAAAGGTGGGGGGATTTCATTTCCACGGATTTAATTATATAATGAAGTGACATCACTTACAAGACTCATATTTCAGTGAAATTGTACTCGGTTAAGTGACCGGTTAAGGCCATGGGGCTTCTTGGATTTTTTTTTTTTAAATTGAATTATATGATTGGGCATTTTTTGTTGGGTTTCAAATCGACTAAAAAATTCAAATGACCCTTAATTAAATAGGCACACGTGATTGTGATGTTCAATAAATACTCATGAGAGCTATAGGCCTTTGCAAGTATTGGTGCCTGTTCATTGTACTAAACATTTGGTGTCCCAAATCTAGAAACATATCATTTAGAAGTGTTTCATTTAGGTAATATTCACGTGAAAATGCAAAGTAGCGAAAATATAAAATGTATGCAGTAATATGTGTTTTATTGTCAATGTTGGACTTCAGGTATGTTCCAGGTACAGAAATTGGATGTTTGTGGATTTGGTAAACTTCTTCAGCAGTGTATGGACCGTAACTTTATGGACAAAGGACAGTATAAAGTTTGGGATACTGGGAGGTCTCCATTGCCTGTAGACTGGCTGGAGAAAGTCTGGTCCAAGCTGACTGAATCATCTTTGACACCTTTCAAGGACGTGCACCTCGTGCCAGTGAAAAATGGCAAGTACTACCACCTTCATACCCTCACAAGTTTGTTTATTGTGAAGTCGTACAAGTCGCACAACTTACCCGAGGCCATTTGCAAGTCTATGACACGTTTTTCTGTCACCGTTTTACCTTCCTTACCTTCCTATATGGCAGGCCATTCAGAAATCACCGAGTACATACACACTCCAACACATGAGAGCTTTCTGAGATTGCTTGATCATCTCTGCACAAAAAACAATGCCTTCGTACAAAGTTTCAATGCAGCTGCTGACAAAGAAGAACGATGTTCATGGATGAAGTATTTAGAGTATTTGAACGTTAAAAACGTTGAAGAAATGCCTCTGGTACATATGAAGATTTTCAAAGAATTTGGAAACAGTGCATACACTTCAATCAGTCAGGTGGATACACTAGCTCCACAGCTCGGGTATGACTTTCCTGTAAGATATCCCCGTCGTCTACTGTCCTCGTCAGATAGATGTCAATGTAGGGTCGCGCAAAACCTTGGAGCTACACAGCTAACAGAGGAAGCTGTGTTTACGGAAGTATTGTCTGAAAACAAATGGCATACATACTCTGACTCTGACAAGAAGAATGTGATGTTACTTTTTATCAGAAAAACTCATCAGTTCAAAAGAAATTCTACTCTGATGTGTTTGGCAAGGGAAGCTAGATTTGTGCCTTCCTCTTCAAGGGATTTACAGAAACCATCTGAATTGTATGACCCCTCTATCAAGAAATTAAAAGAATTGATAGGTGATGATTCAAAGTTTCCAGTTGGTAAATTTTCTTCATCAGAGAACCTAGCAGGATTACGTGTTTTGGGACTAAACTCATCCGATCCGTCAGATGATCTTTTGTATCGCTGTATAAACGACTTGGACAGTAAAGTGGAGAAGGGACACGTATCTGTCTTGAAGCAAGCAGATGCTGTGAACCATTTTCTATCACAACTTTTAAAAGTATTGAATCCATATTTGTTGATAGACAAAAAATTCTTGGTGCCAGAGAAAAGGACATCTGATTACCCATCCGTCTTACCTTGGTACCGTAGCACGTATGAACTGTGCGCACCAAAAGAATGTTTTCTTGCAACCACACGGAATCAACGAATAGCGGGGTCGGTCATTCCACTAGTTTCGGAAAATTCTTACAGTTACTTGAAGAACTCCTTCTATCTACTTCATCCGCTAGTGACTGATGTGCTGAATCATTTGTTGAAAATCAAACGAAATTACAAGGAAGAGTTCAAACCCGACTTATTACCATGCATCAATGAAGTATACAAATTTCTAGCGGAAGAGATTTCGACCAGCTCAGATATAAAAAGGGAGATACGAGATTTCTTTTCAATGGAACCTTTGGTTTGGACAGGGGAAACGTTTGTGGAGGTAACCGCTGTTTACACTACACGTAATCCAGAGGACATCCCCTTAGAGCCCTACATGTACTGTCTACCACGAGAGTTTCTGTCTATCAAACAATTCTTTGAGGCTATTGGCTGTCATAAGAAGCAGACAGTGGAAGGTCTTCGTAGAGTACAGAACAAAATAAAAGATAAACATGATCAGCAATTATCTTGTTCCAGGATTGATGTTGAGAAAGACTTGAACATTACTGTGCAAATACTGACGAAATACAAACAGGATCCTGCGTCTGTCGATCACCTGGATGTTCTGTTTCCTGTCCACACAGATTCAGAGACAAAATTACAGCTGATGCGCGCTTCTGAGTGTAGATACAGCAATGAAGAGTGGTTGAAAGTGATGGCAGAAGAGGACGAAGAGACTATTTATTATGTTCATGCTAATATTCCATCACATACAGCTCAGGCCCTTGGTGTTCGTTCACTGACGGAAGGCTTGTTGACCGATACAGAAGCGATAGAACCTTGTGGACAACATGAAGACCTTACAGGAAGGATCAAAGGCTTACTTGATGGTTACACAGATGGTTTGTCTGTTCCAAAGGAGATTGTTCAAAATGCTGACGATGGCGGGGCTACAAAAGTTTGTTTTCTTTATGATGAACGTGAAAACATTGATGCACGAACACGGCTGATAGATGAAAAAATGTCTAGTTTCCAAGGTCCTGCACTTTGGGCTTACAATAACGCACAATTCACTGAGGCTGATTTGCATAACATAACAAAACTTGGGGGAGCAACAAAACAGGAGGACGACACTAAAATCGGGAAATTTGGATTAGGTTTCTGCTCTGTGTACAATTTGACTGATGTCCCAAGCTTCATCACAGGCACCGATCTTGTCATATTTGATCCTCATTACAACAATTTAGGCAGTGCTGTTAAAGGGAAGGAACCAGGCATCAAAATCAACCTGAGAAGTTTGCAGAATCAAAGGCTTGTCAGAAGAATGAAAAATCAATTCAAACCGTTCAATGGAGTGTTTGGTTGTGATATGACAATGGGAGAAGAATTTCATTTATATGAAGGAACGCTATTTCGGCTTCCTTTAAGAACAAATGAACAAGCAGACAAAAGTGAAATAAAAGACAGTGCCTACACCAAGTCAGATATGAAGGAACTACTGCACATGCTGATGGAAAATGGAGGGAATATGTTGTTGTTTACACAAAATGTGACAGAAATAGAAGTTTATCACCTGCCAGCCAATGCCACAGATCCAAGTCAGAGCACTCTGCTTTACACAGCAACCAAAACCATGATAGATTCAGATGATCGAGGCAGACAGAATTCAGATACATTTAACATCCTGAAACAGGTATCAGCGATGTATTCACCTGTCCATCATAGTCAGATGCATGTACCTACCGTACAGAAAATCATTCAGACTGACATCAACATTCAAGTGGAAAACGCTGCAGAGCTCTTCATATCTGATAAAGTGTCAGAAACGCGATCGTGCACTCGATGGATTATCGCTTATGCAACAGGTACCTCAAAAAGTCTGGATATTTCAAAACAGGTCAAAGGTGTGTTACCTCTGGCAGGAGTCGCAACGCCAATCACGATAAATGGAGATGTTATCAGGTTAACATCGTTGGATAACACGCCATTTGGATTCTACCAAAGGGGTCATTATTTCTCATTTCTTCCGCTACCAATACAAACAGGACTGCCTGTACACATCAACGCTACATTTGCCGTAGCGCCAGATAGGCGTTCAATTATGTGGGGAACAGAGGATGATAGGACTGAACTGTTTAAACCTCGATGGAACCATTCACTTATGACTGATGCAGTTCCTAAAGCATATGTCTGTCTTCTGGAGAGTTTGCACAACTATAACGGTATCATCGATGAGGAATATATGAACATTTGGCCTATCTATCAAGCACCTTCAAGTGAATTGCAGCACATGCAGAAGGCCTTTCTGACAACAATTGTAAAAGGAACACCAAGAGTGTTCAAAAGACATGACATTTGGGCAAGATATGAGGACTGTAGGTTTGTGGATCCAGAACTTCTTGAATCAGAGATGGGAGATATTGCCTTCAAAGCAGCAATTCATTTCTTAGAAACCAAGGCGGGTGATAGTTTAAAGATTATGAAATTGCAGAAAAATCTGGATACCTCCTTCAGAAATGCTGGCCTTGAACATGCCATCAGAACAAAGGTATTTTCGAAAGAAAATTTTTTCACAGAGGTGTTTTTTCCAGAAATGTTATCAGACTTTTGGCAATCCAGAGAACGGAATATGCTTGTTATGTTCGCTGTAGATAATATGACTGAGACTACCAAAAAACTGCTTCTAAACACAAAATGCATTCCTTCAGAACCAACAGGAGAAATGAAATATCTTTATGATCTGATACATCCAGAGAGTAAGCTACAACAATTGTTTACAAGATGTGAAGGACGGTTTGTACATGAAGATATGATAGAAGCTGGCATCAAACAGAGAAAGGAACAGCTGGCAGCCATAGGAATGATCGTTGATACATTGCCACCACACTTGGTCGTTGAAAGAGTACAGAGTGTACTAGGATTGTCACTGGAATGTGCCAAGTGTGCAATAGAAAGGTCGGTCTCCATTATTAGATACATAAAAAGAAAATGTATGACTGATGAAAGGCTTATTGAACAAACCAAAGACATACCATACTTACCGATTCTGAAGAAACCAAAGGACTGGACTTTCCTATGGGGAGCAGACCATCAATCGTCTGATACCGTTTTAGCTTCTACGAAGAAAACAGACGTCTCCAACTGTAATCATGAGAAAAAAGAAAATGTTAAGTTTGCAAAACCAAGATGTCTTTATCTGACCTCGGCTCAACATCTGGTTGGTTCTCGGGAGCTTGTTATGGATGTATCTTACTACAAAGAATTTGGTTTTCCTGAAAGAGACATTTTCTCAAGTTTGGGCGTCAATGGAGAAAACAACAATACCATTCCTATAAAAGTTGTTTGTGAACATTTGATCGAACTTTCCAAAAACACCGATCCTGTTAACATGGCTGAGGACTCGAAACACCTACTAAAGAAAATCTGTAATGAAGTTTACACTTTCTTGAGTAGAAGAATATCCAACGAAACCCTTTCTGAAGAGGAAAAGAATTGCATAACTGAGTTAAAAGAGCTTCCTATTGTTTTATGTCACAATGTTTTTGTGAAACCAAAACAAACGGCACTCCACATTTTGGTGGATTGCGAACCGCATCTCTTTGGATTGCAGACCCATCATCTAGGAATTAGATGCAATTCTCTGGTACGTGTTCTTGATATCAAAGAAAAGTTTTCCACTGATGATATTTTAGGCGTGATGCAGGAAAATCAGAATGATAAAGGGAAAGAGAAGCTGACAGGAGATGAATTGGAGCTCTACACCAAACTCATCAAAGTCCTCGTTATGTGTATGGAATATGAAAATATGGACTATCATAGAATATCCACAATCACAAATGTTGATGGTGTTTCAACGCCATTGTGTATTCCGGATATCGAAGGTTTTCTGACACCAATCGATCAATTGTGTTTAAATGACAATGCCGAAATAAAAACAACTGGAAAAATGAAATTCGTCAACGGGAAAATTGGTCCAGATTTCGCCCGCACACTTGGTGTAAAGGCCAAGATAAAACAGCACTTCTCAGAACATTCTAGGAAAATACCTTTCGGACAAAAAGAGGAATTGACTACAAGAATAAAGGAAATTTTAAGAGGATACCCATGTGACGAAGGAATCATGAAAGAACTTTTGCAGAACGCTGACGACGCACAAGCCACAGAGCTTCATTTCATCATAGATGATAACAGCTATTCTACGGAAAAAGTATTTGATGATAAATGGAAAGTATTACAGGGCCCTGCTCTTCTTGTTTATAACGATAGCATGTTTAGTGCTCAGGATATTCAGGGAATCCAGGACCTTGGAATAGGCAGCAAAGGGGACGACCCAACAAAAACTGGCCAGTACGGTGTGGGGTTCAATGCTGTGTACCATCTGACGGATGCACCTTCATTCCTAACAAAGGGCCCACTTGTTGAAGGAGGGGAAACAATGTGTGTCATGGACCCATACTGCCAATTTCTATCTGATGCCACTGAGGAACGACCTGGAATTCAGCTTTTGAATCTAGATGAACACCGAGGATTATATCCAGATGTTTTCAAGTGTTATCATGAAGATAAACTTTTGAAAAGCAAAGGAACAGTTTTCAGATTCCCACTTCGATCAGACGATAACAGGTTAAAGCATTTAGCAGTTCCAATGCCATCTATGAAACTTGAGAACCTGATTAAAACATTCGAAGGAGAACTGTTGGAAGCATTACTTTTTGTTAATTCTGTTAAGAAGATTTCCCTATCACACATATCTGACGGTGAGATAATACCGCTGTATGAAGTAGAAATATCTATCTCTAAACCAGACGAGGAAAAACGGACAGCTTTTGGAAACCATTTACGTGATATGAACAAACATTTCAAAGACACTCAGGATATTCGTTGCATACGGAATGAAAGCGTTTCCTATAACGTGACAGTGAAAGACAGCACAGATGTTTCGAACACTTGGCTTATAGTGCAACAAATAGGGTTTGGAGATGGTGACATTCCCAAGGAAGTAGTTGATGCATACAAAGATGGAAAGCTTGGGCTATTACCAAGAGGTGGCGTAGCTATTCGTTCATCAGCCCACAAATTATCAGAGCAAAGACACAAAGCATTTTGTTTCCTGCCGCTGCCGATACACACTGGTCTGCCTGTCCATGTAAACGGTCATTTCGCCCTAGGTGGAGATACAAGAAGTAGTCTGTGGAACGAAGAACGACGAACGTATAGGTGGGAATGGAATAAACTGTTACTGTGTCGGATCATTCCTTCCGCATATATCGCGGGTATGCAGCGAATGAAGCAGATGCTTCTGACAGATGTTGGAGAATCCAGTCTTTTCAGAGAGACTCATCAGCTGGATAATTTGTTCCCAATATATAAGGAAGCAAAAGATGACAACTGGAAGCTACTAGTGAAAGAAGTTCTGAACCAGATTTACAATGGCCATCATGAATTGTTCTATCTGTATAAACCACTTAAAAGTAATGTCACCGCCCGTCAACTTGTGTTTGTGTCTTTGCAACAGCCAGAAGAACCATATCCTGCTCTCTTCAACACATTGAACTACCACAAAAGGAAAGATATATCACTGAATTCGGATGAACGACAGCTTTTACAGGTGATAATGAAAGATATTGGGCTCAGACTACTGGATTCCCCAATAACAATATTTGACAGTTTGAAGTATGCTGAAGTACCTGTTTCAGAAATATCCCCTGAAAATATTATGGAATTTATGAAATCCTACAATCAGAGAAATATTGAACACAAATGTAACATTGTGTTTCAGGAAGGTTATACAGACTTGTCAAATACCAGTCTACGAATCCCGAAAAAAGTTTTCACGTTACTGCAATATTGTCGTGACAGTAAAGAATTTGTCTCCAGAATTACTGGTGTGCCTTTATGTTTAACTCAGGACAGGAAACTACAGGCGTTCAGGGAGGGTAGTGAAATATTTTGCAGTGACTTGTTTTCCATTTTGCCCGGTTCTGGAAATCGATTTCTTGATGGACGTTTAGTATGTCTATGTAATGTGGAGGAGTTACAAAAAAATGTCTTTAAACCTTTTGCCATCCCTTCATTTGCTGTATACTTAGCAGAAAGCTTGCGTCCGGAAGAGTTCAAGAAACCAAATCAAATGGTTGACTGGATGCCAGAGAATGAAAGCATTCCCAACTCTATATGGATAAGGGAAGTGTGGAGGTTTTTGGCGGAACAGGAAAAGAAGTGTAAGGAAAAAGGTGGAGCAGATGGATCTTCTCAAGGTGTCAAGGAAACTGTTTTGACAATTCCACGGCAGCTGATAATTATAGCTCATTGGAACTTGGTACCATGTACACTCTTGGAAACCACTCACAACCGCCAGACAACAAGGAAAGTACTATTATCGTTGTCATATTTTGACAAGGTTTTGAATTTAGAATCGTTTACAGGAAACTTGAAAGATGCACTTGAAAAACTTGCACTTCCTGTTCTTGACACGGGTTTATTAGAGTCTCCATTGCTGCTCTCTCTTATTCCAAACCAAAAAAGTCCAGTTATGGTGTTAAATTGTTTATATCTACATCAACATGAGTTAAGATCGCAAAATCTGTCAAAGCAGAACTCTGATGCAATATTGGAGTATTTTGTTGATCATATCGAGGAAGTGAAAAAGCTTGATGACTGGATGAAAAAACTAAAATCACTTCCACTGCATTGTACGGTCCACGGAGAACGTGTATCTCTTGAGATTGAGAGAAAAGTCCTTGTGCTGCCAGCCACAATACCACTGGACGGGATAAACGAATGGGGTGAGTCTTCCAGAACATTGTTGTTGAAGCAAAATGCAAAGCTGAAGTCACTGTATAATGCCTTTGAGTACACAGAAAGTCACATGTGTGATGTTTACTCAAGTCACATCCTAGCCAGCATTGATTGTCTTCCCAAGGAATGCATTTCTGCTCTCTTGGTGTACATAAAAAACACGCTTCTTCGATCATATGACGGTAAATATGACACTCATCAGACTGAATTAATTGCTGTTCTGAAAACCTTGAGCATTTTTGAAACAGGAACAGGAAGAGGAGGATTAAAACGTGCTTCTGACCTATATAGTCCACATGTCCCTCTGTTTTTGGCTATGAGCGATATCTTGCACTTTCCAGTGGGACCTTATGCTGAGTATAGATGGAAATCATTTATGGAACTCATCGGCATGGTCACAAAAGCATCGAATGATTTGATTGTTCAGTTTGCACGTCTGATTGAATCAGAAGGAAGACAGCAAATCACAGATTCAGTGTTGAACAAGTCTAAACTTTTACTAGTATACATATGGGAAATTGAAAACTTAGTTGATAGTGGCTTGCTCCCGAAAATTCTGACAATTAAGTTCATTATACCATCAAAAATATCTAAGACACAAGAAAAAATATTTCCACAATTTGAAGCTGGACAATTGATGGCATTTGAAGGAGCTGTTCCTAACTCGTACAGCAACTATGTATGGAGTAGTTGCAACATCCTGCCGGACATTGCCAATCCATTCAGAAGGCGCATGTATAACAAGAACAAATCAGACACAGTAGCGAGACAACTTAAGGTGTGCAGGGAAGAGCCACCGTTGGAAAAAGTTATCTTGCATACACAAAATATATGTGATGCATTAAAAGAAAAATGCGAAAGAAAGGTCTTCAACACCGAGGATGAATACTTGAAGACGCTGATGTCCAATATTTATGAATATTTATGGAAACATGGAGCTAATCAGGACTTGGTTCGTAATCGTCTTCGTCAGAAACCTATTGTGTATCTTCCTACGGAGAACGAATTTGTGACATGTGAGGTTCTTGTTATACATTTAGAAGAAAAGCAAGAAATCAAACCATATCTTTACTCAGCTCCAAGATATTTTGGTGCAAATTTTGATCTTTTTGAGAAGCTTGGTACTGAAAAAACACCTACATGTGCAACATATGCTAGAGTATTGGAACGAATTAAACATGTGGTAGGGGATCACGAACTGCATCCCAACGAGCGACAGACCGTATTGAAGGCAATTCATGGACTATTTTCACATCTGCAGTGTACACCAGATGATACCGAGGTATGTTTGCAGGTGCCTGTCCTGTATCTTCCAACCGAAGATCACAAACTAATGGATTCCACAAAAATGATTTACTCGGACAAAAAGATTTTATTTGAAGCAATAGGGAAAAAAGCCTGCTTACCCTACTTTGTAGGTTTCGAATCACTGGAGCTGGGTTTTTCTGACTATCATATAGAAAAATTGCCGGCCAAATATCGACCGCTCATTTTGACTGAAATGGTTGAAGAAAGGATAGCTCTATCGAATGGAGAGGTTACGCAGGGACGTTTTACAATTCAGTTACAAGAGTTTATTCAAAGACCTGAGTTTGTTGAGGGACTCCTACGCATGTCTCATCATGATAGACTTGTACAATCTTGGCAAAGAAATGGGAAAATGACTGAAAATGATGTGTTGTCTGGCTTACAGAAAATTGAAGTTTTGGAAGTGAAAGATATAACAATCGAATATGTCTACAAAGAGGAAGTGGTAGGATGCAGTCAAGATATATTCAGTCATGTACACAGTGATAATGAGCAGCAGGAACTCGCATTGAAATTTTACACGAAAGTTCCAGCGGAAATTGAGAAGATTGATTGGCTTTTAAATATTGAAAAAGACTTTCAAAAACTGATATGGAATTCCACAAAAATTGATTGTGCCAGACATAAATCGGCGATACTAAAAATTCTCATAGGTATAGATCACCCAGAAAAGATCTCTTCTATTTTGGATAAAGAAAACTACCGTGATTACCACATGAGTGAGTCTTATCTGGAGCGTTTTCTCCCGATTTGTGGAACTTATGTTCATGAGAAGTGGCATCAAATGTTGGACAACACTTCATTTAACTTTGACACAGAAGATTACGTCGCGCTAAAGTTACACGATGAAGAGACAATGGATTCCGACAGTTCAAGGGAAGAAGGTGACTTGTATATGTATGCAAAGGTAGTAAAGCTGATTGGTTGTGATGTAGAGGGGGAATTATCATCCGAACTGACCAAATATGAAATTTATGTTGGAGAGGGTAGATTTCTCGACGTATTTGCATATGATTTATACAAAATTATTCGGAAAGCGACAGATTCTCGGGAACTTGTCCAAGCTGTTGACATAGGAAACAACAGCCATACTAACACGTTACCTCGTCAAGTCATTTTCAAAGAGGTTAGACGAAAGCTGTTGGCTGTTTGGGCCTTATCTGATAAGGAAAAGAAGGCAATCTTTAAGAGATACCTTAGGCAATGGCATCCGGACAAGAACATTGGCAACGAGGAACAAGCAACAGCCGTGTTTCAGTTTATTATGCTTGTCTGGGACAAACTTTCTAGTGGTGAACCTGTTAGCTTTGATGATGATTTGGATTCCTCTGATTATTCTCCATCTCGGCCTTCCCCAAACAGCCAGTTTTACGATGACGTCTCTCAGCAATGTTCAAGAGAGAAAGAACACTATCAAGAGTCATCAGCATCAAGGGAAGGCTGTCGTGGATCACATTATCATGCCAACGATCCTGTTTCTAACCCAATGCAACAGAGGAAATGGTTCAGACAGGCAGAGTTGGACCTCGCTGCAGCAGAACATTTCATGAAATCAGCAGAAGGAGTTAAAGCATACAATTGGATATGTTACATGAGCCACCAGGTAAGGTCGTATTTATTGTGTTTTGGTGACTTGATGGCATCATTTATTTTTGCTACAGACTGCTTTTTGATCACCATAGGCAACAACAAAGTAGTTGGAATAATTGATACACAGTCAAAAGGTTCTATATTGTATTGGTCTTGAAGACTATGAAAGCAGTAACACGTTTTGATGAGTCGATGAGTCGTCAAGTGTATATATACTAAAGTAGATACAATGTACCCTCCATATGTACGTATTCCCCATGACATCATACCTTTATAGGCTGCATTCTCACAAATGTTAACAAACATCATCTGTCCCTTTTACGAGTTTGCGTTTCAACCTTCTGCGGTTAAAACGGTCATCGATACTACATTGTATCAATAGAAGCTGGCAGAATATTTATCGTCACAGCGCTAGAGGCTACATTACTCAACTGATAAACACTAAACCTCACATAAGTGTTCATTAACATCATCCCCTGTACGAGTTTGCGTCCCAACTTTCTGCGGTCAAAAACTAGGTAACCGTTACTATAAAGACTATATTGACAGATGTTTGGATGTCACTGCTCCTCAGGCTAAATTTCTCAACTTATTGACAAGAAACCTCAAACAAGTATTCAAAAACATCATCCAAGGTACGTGTTCACTTTTAAACATTTCCAGTCAAAAACTAGGTCACCGCTGCTATGAATAAAAATTGACAAAACTGATTGACACAAAAGTTCCCACAAGTGTTAACAAACTTCATCTCATGTACTAGTTCGCTTTTGAATTTCTTCGTTCAAAACCTTGGTCGCTGTTACTTTAAATACAAATTGACAGAACCAAATGAACAAGTAAAAGTCATTCTTTACATTCCTTAAAGGTTTACCAAAGAGGATAATTGGCTATATAACAATAAATAATACATTTACAAACATCAAACTAATATAAATAGTTATATGACAAGTATTGAGTTTCACTTTGTTAGCATTTTTATTATCATTCACAAAACATCTTAACAATGAATGCTAAATCGGGTAACCGCTAAGGCCCTTATGGTCTTTTGCTTCACTAACCACGCACGAACTGGCATGCATTCTTATGCATCTACGGTATTGTTGTCATATGTCATATTGATAACATTTTAGATATGGTTACGGTACCTCACAAAAATGTAACGTTGTTCACTAATATGTTTTACAACTAAGCTATATGATAAACATGACGATTTCGATTTTCCGATTGTGAACTTTCCCTTTTTTGATAGTAACATCCCTGCTTCTCCATCCTTAGGTGTTTACTTGTCGCAATTGATTCGTAATTCAAGGGCTTACTCTTAATATCGAGATTTTCGTGCTAGATGTTAACCGCTGACAAACAAACTTATGGCACAGGGATTCGAGAGATGCAGGTTGATGAATACTACGGGCAAGTTTATGGTCGCCATCTTGATCTCATCGAGAAATATTCTGTATCTTTGTGTGATATGAAGATGGACGTTTTTAAGTTTGCTTAACCTATTAGTGTGCTACTTGTTGTGATGACAATGATGGCTCGGTTCTCATTTTGAGGATTGATGCTTACTTGGATATGACCACGATTTACATGGCGGGTGTCGTCGATGAAGCAGAACACGCTTACTCTTCTGGAACACCTGGTCTTATTCTCTTGTGCTTTTACGAGAGTCTCCATGTAAATCTTTCCTTTGTTCCTATTTTGCCTCTAGTTCAATCGATTTTGAGTTCGGATTATGGTTTTGTTAACGCTTTGGTATTCTCTGATGTGTTTTCTAATATCTCTGCACAGACAAAGCATTCTATCTGTTTACATATCTAGGCAGTGGAGAAGTCTCTGAAGTCGATGATGTATCGGAGGGATGCCAACAATGTCAACAAAGGGCATGACATTTGTGGAATAGCGGCATCTTTAAAGGATGACTCGCTAAGTCGTGCCGCTGATGAAATGCAATCCCTCCTGGGATATCACACACACATGCGGTACCCGGATGTACATGCTGCTGGTAGGATTCCCTCAACATTCTTCACTAGGGGTATGGCAGAATCAGCTCTCAACATAGCGAGGAGAATCCTAGACGAAGTAGATGCAAAGAACTAATATTAGAAGGTATGTTGTAACTAAACACACACGAAACACAACCATGTTTAAACAGTCTCGCCAATAATGTTTTACGAAGGTTAAACGATACATTGTAAATGATTCCAATTCACAAAATATTCGTATTAATATATTATTGTTCTGCTAATGCATCCAATCACTTCTAAAACTTGATTATCCTTCTTGTATTTTACAGTGCTTGTTGATGACGAGGTCACGTGAGGAACGTAGTAGCTAATACATATGAGGATCTCTCAGTTCATCAGGCAGTTCAACAGAACTATTTGACTTTTTATTTCATTTGTAGTGCATAAATAGTTTCGTTCGAAACAGTTTTATAGAATGTATTTGTATACATGTCTAAGACGAACATTCCATAGGAACTCAACATACAAATACCAATACTATATATACGTATGTTACGAGGGATTAAATCATACGTTCGATGTGACTTATAATTATAGGATGAAGGTACAAGTATACATCTTATACAAAATAAGATAACTTTTTAGTGAGTGCCTCTGAACCTGATTGGTGTTGTTATTAAATGTAAATATAAACATTGAAATGATGCAAATAGGAATGCTATATAGTGCCATACTGCTTTTTAGACAGCTAGGATATTTGTTCATAAAGTTTTTGTACATGAAAATATTTTTATGTGTTTTCTTAATCGAATGTAATGCATACTTGATGTAAATAGATTTATTTCCAGTACCATAGATGCAGCCGTGTTATTGCATGTAGATTTGATTGATAATATTCACTTACAGTAATTGTATTAGCTTTATATTTTTATTAATTGGGGGGGGGGGGATCTTCATTTACGATACACAATGTGATAAAATATGTTATACCCAATACTTTCTTCTGATAGAATTTCCATTGAAGGAATATTTCTAAATGATGATATGAAAATATAGAGAGATATTGTGGAAACACAGTGCGAGTGAATTTGGCTATGCTATTGAAATCTTGGATTGATAGGTTACAATAGACCTGTATTTCTACGCAATTTTTATGATAAAAATATATGTTTTATGTATTGCTAAAGACTACTTATGAGTTTTATGTGGCTAAATGTATATGTATATATCATGTCTAAGATAAACATTTCATCGGAACTCAATATTTAGATAGTAATGTTATTTGTTTCGATGAATTCTAAATTATATTTACTTCTATGCGTTAGGTGTCTCTTATAATGATGTGGTAGCGCGTTTTATATTTTGATGTGTTTACTTTCAATCCCCCCCCCCCTTTTTTTTTAAAGAATGTTGAACTTTTATTATACAGAAGTAATAGTTGTAAGGATGCCTTTTTGTTTCGGCAAATCTGTATATTTGTTACTGGCATCATATTGGTATACGAAGGAATATCAGACATATACCATGCCATAACCTAGGTTCAGTTATCTGAATTGGATAGCCATGAAAGTTTTCACAAACTTGTTATTATGAGATTAACACAGGAATCTTGTGTAGATAGTGAAATAGTTTTAAATTCCCCTCACAATTGATGAATACAAATTGTTCTCCATCTTTCCGTTTTTTCTTCACTTATGAAATCAATTTATCTCAGACTTTTGTTCTATTTTTGTGAAACTTTATTTAAATACTTTTGAACCAAGAAAAACATTTGCGTAGAGTTTTGAATGTAGGTATACGTAAATAAGATTACAACGTACTATTTAGTGTCATTGAAATTGTTTGGTGTAATCAACAGATGTAAATATATAATTTGAGTGCAGAAAGGATAATTAAGTGATTTTGTATTGTGTAGCTGCCGTGATATGAACATGTATATTTGTACAGTATAGCTTCCCTGATATTTATATGTATATTTGTACAGTATAGCTGCCCTGATATTTTTATGGATTTTTGTTTACTTTGTTTTGTATTGATTTGATGCTATTATAGGATGAAGGTGGAACTGCTCCGATATGTACATATACATATTTGTACAGTATAGCTGCCGTGATATGAACATGTATATTTGTACAGTATAGCTGCCGAGATTTGTATATTTGTACAGTATAGCTGCCGTGATATGAACATGTATATTTGTACAGTATAGCTGCCGTGATATGAACAGGTATATTTGTACAGTATAGCTGCCCTGATATGTTTATGTATATTTGTACAGTATAGCTGCGCTGATATTTTTATTGATTTTTGTTTACTTTGTTTTATATTGATTTGATGCTATTATAGGATGAAGGTGGAGTATACCACTGAAGCCAATTGCTGTTATTATTGGATGTAAATGTAGACACTGAAATAATACAGATAGGATAGTATTATATAGAGCCATAGTGTCTTTAGAACAGCTATAGTATTTGTATATAAATTCTTCGTAACTAACACATATTTTGATATTTTCTTCATCGAATGTAACGCATAAATGATGTACATAGATTTATTTTCAGTACCAAAATTACGGCCGTGTTATTGCTTGTGTATTTGGTTGGTGATATTTACTTGTTATTACCAATTTTTGTGTATTTTTGGAGAAACTTCATTCATTGATACACAATTGGCTATGTTATGTTATACCTAGTACTTCCTTTTTGATAGCGAGACAGATCTAGAAATTCCGTTTAAGGAATATTTTTGCAATGTTTATGTTGAAATATAAAGATAGAGATACAGATTTTTTGAAAACACACTGTGAGTGAATGCAACTATAACTGTTGATATCTTTGATTGGTAGGCTGCGGTAAACCTGTTTTTCTACGTAATTCTTTGTGTTTGTGCATTTCTACACCATTATTATGTACAAAGTTTCAGTGTGCCTTAAATTCTTACCACATTGTATCATATTAATATCATGGGCGAAGCAGCAAATTGTTTATTATTGCGTCCAAACATTTAATCAAAACATTGCTATTTTTTGTAATTGATGTAGTCATACACAAACTTATCTCAATGGCTAGATAAAAACCTTTATTTTCTGTAATACCTGTTTATAACTGATATCAGATTACATGTATCTGATGCATGTATATCCTTTAATCTAGTACAGTTAGGTGGATTGTGACGTAACATATATACACATATATATATATATGTTGACGTTTTTTTCACTAGTTCAAAATTAATATATAAATGTATAACTGCATATATAGAATCCATTTCTATAAATCATTTTCTTTGAAATCAAATACATTATTTTATTATAAATTTATGTTAAGTTTTGTTTTGTAAAATATATATTTTGTTACCTGCATTGATTATATACTATTTAGATTCAATCTCGCTGTGATATAAGTTTAGTGTATATATATGACGTAAAATGATATTTACTTCACAATGATTATAACTTTTCTAGGGAACAATTCCAGAGAAAACGTTATGTTTGACAGCAGCTTGTCCCTTACTTGTACAATTTTTTATATTGCATCTGACTTAAAATTGTACTTACCTGATGTTATAGAATTGTAACCGACTTATAATAGTTGATATAATTATTGAAATTGAATCATTGGTTTAGTAGACAATGTAACATTTCAATCTAAATATAGTGACACATGTGCTACAGATTTGTATTTTGTAAACGACATCAAGTTGTTTGTATTCACCTCTAAATTGAAACGTTTTTTACATTTCCCATTGTTTATCATTTACATTTGTATGTCTTAACCGACAAATAATTGCATAAACTTGGAGTTTAATCTAAATATCATTTCAGTAAACAGTGTATGTTGTAACCGACATATAATTGTATTAAAAGTTTAATATCAATACTATTGTTGTAATCAATGTATGTTGTAACCGACATATAATTGTATTTACAGTTTAATCTAAATCATAGGACAGTGAGCAATGTATGTTGTAACCGACATATAATTGAATTTACAGTGCATTCTAAATATTATTTCTGTAAACAATATATGTTGTAACCGACATAAAATTGTATTTACAGTTTAATCTAAATATTATTTCAGTAAACAATGTATGTTGTAACCGACATATAATTGTATTTAAATCTTAATCTAAATATTATTTCAGTCAACATTGTATGTTGTAACCGACATATAATTGGATTAAAAGTTTAATATCAATACTATTGTTGTAATCAGTGTATGTTGTAACCGACATATAATTGTATTTACAGTTTAATCTAAATCATAGGACAGTGAGCAATGTATGTTGTAACCGACATATAATTGTATTTACAATTTATTCAAAATATTTTTTCTGTAAATAATATATGTTGTTACCGACATATAATTGAATTTATAGTTTAATCTAAATATTATTTCAGTAAACAATGTATGCTCTAACCGACATATAATTGTATTTACAGTTTAATCTAAATCATAGGACAGTGAGCAATGTATGTTGTAACCGACATATAATTGTATTCAAAGTTTAATATCAATACTATTGTTGTAATCAGTGTATGTTGTAACCGACATATAATTGTATTTACATTTTAATCTAATTATTATTTCTGTCAACAGTGTATGTTGTAACCGACATATAATTGTATTCAAAGTTTAATATCAATACTATTGTTGTAATCAATGTATGTTGTAACCGACATATAATTGTATTTAAATCTTAATCTAAATATTATTTCAGTCAACAGTGTATGTTGTAACCGACATATAATTGTATTAAAAGTTTAATATCATACTATTGTTGTAATCAGTGTATGTTGTAACCGACATATAATTGTATTTACAGTTTAATCTAAATCATAGGACAGTGAGCAATGTATGTTGTAACCGACATATAATTGTATTTACAATTTATTCAAAATATTTTTTTCTGTAAATAATATATGTTGTTACCGACATATAATTGAATTTATAGTGCATTCTAAATATTATTTCTGTTAACAATATATGTTGTAACCGACATATAATTGTATTTACAGTTTAATCTAAATATTATTTCAGTAAACAATGTATGCTCTAACCGACATATAATTGTATTTACATTTTAATCTAATTATTATTTCTGTCAACAGTGTATGTTGTAACCGACATATAATTGTATTCAAAGTTTAATATCAATACTATTGTTGTAATCAGTGTATGTTGTAACCGACATATGATTGTATTTACAGTTTAATCTAAGTATCATTTAGTAAAAAATGTATGTTTTAACCGATATATAATTGTATTTACAGTTTAATCTAAATATTATTTCAGTCAACAATGTATGTTGTAACCGACATATAATTGTTCGAACGGATTAATTTAAATATTATTTCTATAAACAATATATTTTATTACCGACATATAATTGTATTTACATTTTAATCTAAATATTTTTTCTGTAAACAATATATGTTGTTACCGACATATTATTGTATTTAAAGTGCTTTCTAAATATTATTTCTGTAAACAATATATGTTGTTACCGACATATATTTGTATTTACAGTGCATTCTAAATATTATTTCTGTAAACAAGATATGTTGTAACCGACATATAATTGTATTTACATTTTAATCTAAATATTATCTTAGTAAACAATGTATGTTGTAACCGACAACTGATTGTATTTGCAGTTTAATCCAAATATTATTTCAGTCAACAATGTTTGTTGTAACCGACATATAACTGTTCGAACAGTTTAATTTAAATAGTATTTCTATAAACAATATATATTGTAACCGACATATAATTGGATTTACAGTTTAATTTAAATCAAAGGACAGTGAACAATTTATGTCGTTACCGACATATAATTGTATTTACTTTTTAATCTAAATATTATTTCTGTTAACAATATATATTATAACCGACATATAATTGTATTAACAGTTTAATCTAAATATTACTTCAGTAAGCAATATATGTTGTAGCCGACATATAATTGTATTTACAGTTTATTCTAAAAATTATTTCAGTAAACAATGTATGTTGTTACCGACATATAATTGTATTTATAGTTTAATATATATCTTATTGTAGCTATCGGTGTATATTCTAACCGACATACAGTTGAATTTACAGTTTAATATAACTCTTTTATTTTAGTAATCAGTGCATGCTGTAATCGACATCAATTGAATATAAATTTTTAATCTAAATAATATTTAAGTAAACAATGTATGTTGTAACCGACATTTGATTGTATTAATTTAAATATTATTTAGTAACCAATGCAGGTAGCTAACAAATTATTGTTCATAACGTTTAATCCTGATATCTACATGTTCAAAATTGACGTTGTTATTGGCTTGAAATGTGACAGTTACATAAACACACTTTAGGAGAATTTCACTTTGGTTAAACAATATTTGTTGTCTTATCAAATCAAGTAGATTGAAACATATTACATCAATGTTCAATTGATAATAAGATTATTATTTTTTTATGTAGTTTAATGTTATACGATTATTGTGTGGTTTTTAAATTTGATGAAGTTTTGGTGTATGGTCTTTTGCAGTTTAGTGGTTAATACTGGTACCATACTTTATTTTCTGATGGTCTACTTTTTTTAATAATAATGACAATTTTCGGGACATAACTGTTCTGTTGATTTACAAATTGTGCATATGTTAATTTATGTATATATACAGTGTATCAGCAAATTGATTCGTTTTGTATTGCGGGCGATGAGATCAAGATAGTAGAGTAGTAACATATTTAAAAAATAGTCTTTAGAGAATTAAAACTAGGACTGCATATACAGTTATGGAGTTTTAATACCTAGAAAGAGGCGTTTATTTTATTCATCCCCGGATATTCATTGGAAAGGATTGGTTAGTTCATTATGAAATTGAAGCTTTTCCAATTAAAGCGTAGAAATAGTTCATTGTGAAATGAACTTTTCTCATTAAACGGTTGAAAAAGTTCATTATAAAATGAAAACTTTCCTAATCAAAATGTTGGATTAGTTTATTGTGAGAAATTTCTGCAGTGAATGATTTGGTGTGAGGGGGATCGTAGGCTGTCAGGGGCTAGGATCGTAGGATGTCTTCTAACTTCGGCTTGTTTTTGAAGTGGGCCACACCTGAACTATTTTCAATTCTTTGGACTTTTCTATCAAGAGTTTCTTGTTAGTTACTGCTCAAGTTTACTTCGTTTTAGACTTATTTTTGCATTGTTATCAACTGATTTTTCCCTTTCAACAATGGTAGGGATTTAAACGTGTTCTCATATCCTATGGGGTAACGTGTGTCAACAATGCTTTGGTTTATACGCGTTTTTATTGAAAGAGTGTAACACTTCAACCAAAAAAAGATTTATTTAATTTTGAATGTTTCAAGTGTTGTAAGTTACCTTTACACGTACAAATGATGTCTATACATATATATTTTTTATTTTTATCTAGTTTTTAGTTGAGTGTAGTTTGTTTGTTTTTAGTTCACCTGCTCTGAAGGATCAAGGTGAGCTTATGCCATACCGTGGCGTCCGTCGTCCGTCCGTCGTCCGTCAACATTTGTTTAAACGACTTCTTCTCCATAACCACTGATAGGAAATCAACCTAAGCATCCTTAGTTGCCCATGATTCAAAATTGTACTAATGGTCGGACTGATCCCCTAGGGGGCTGAGGGGCGGGGCCAAAATGAGTTATTTAGCTATATTGGTTTAAGCGTTTTCTTCTCCATAACCACTGATTAGAAATCAGCCTTATTTGGCAGGAAGTATCCCTAGGTGCTCAGGATTCAAAAATGTACTCATGGTGGGACTGACCCACCAGGGGGCTGAGGGGTGGCGCCATAAAAAAATTATTTAGCTATATTGATATTAGCGAGTTCTTCTCCATAACCACTGAATGGAAGTCAACCGTATTTAGCAGCATAATTCAAAATTGTACTAATGGTGGGACCGACCCCCTAGGGGGCTGAGGGGTGGGGCAAAAAAGGTTATTTAGCTATATTTGTTTAAGCGACTTCTCCATAACCACTGATTGGAAATCAACCTCATTTGGCAGGAAGCATCCCTAGGTGCTCAGGATTGAAAATTGTACTTATGGTGGGACTGACCTCCCAGGGGGCAAAGGGGCGGGGCCAAAAAAAGTTATTTAGCTATTTCATGGTTTAAGCGACTTCTCCATAACCACTGATACGAAATCAGTCTTATTTGGTAGAAAGCATCCCTAGTTGCTCAGGATTCAAAATTGTACTAATGGTGGGACTGACACCACCCCTCCCCCCTCCCCCACCAGGGGGCTGAGGGGGCGGGGCCTGAAAGAAAATGTTTTACCATGATTACCTAGATACCAATGTATCCAGGTGAGCGATACAGGCCCTTATTTTATATTTGTTCATTTTAACGACTGATCCATAAATAATGATAATAGTCTTCGTTCGCTTAAAGAAATATTTATAGATTCCAGTATAGTTGAATATTCCAGAATATTATAATTTTGAGATTAGAAGTCATTTTTCGTTTGAATACATCTAGAAGAACAGTAACATTTGACCAATGTGTTACATAAATGTTACAACAATAATGTAACGTAGTATTATCATGATGATTAATTAATAAATTATGTAACGTTAGTTTCATTATTGAAGAATAAATACTAAATTGTTAAACCTAAGTGTAATTACAAAGACTGAAGCATATTAGAAAATATGTTTAAAACAAATGTTTGCTGGAGCATTAATGTAAATATTCATAAAATGCTACTTTTATTATGCAACAAACTACATTTTAGTTCTCTTAATCTGCAATTTATGATTGGAACAATTTTTGTTTCTTTGAAAATTCAAATAAAGCGTTTGTGTTGATTGATCGTGGATATCTTGGTTTTTTTTCAATTCTGGGTTCGGGTGGGGGTAGGGAGGTGGAGGGGGAAGTAATAATATAAAATATTGATTAAAAAGAACACTGCAAACTACTCAAACAAAAACTGTTCCGGATGACCTTTGGAAACTAGCATCAAGGCTCCATAAGATAATTGATGATATGGCAGAAATTCGACTATTTAGGCCCGTGCGAACGGACGGCCATGAGCCACCAGCGACTCAACATTTTATGAAAGTTGAATTTGGCAACAAGGGTATTGATGCCATTAACATCAGCAATATCTTGCATCATAAGTCTGTTCAAGCTAACATACCACCGTACTTCCGATATATAAGATCACCTATCATTTCCTACAGTTATTCTGTACCTATTGCACCGAAGCTTTTCAATTACAAGCAAACACTGCAGCAGTTGAACATAGATGGCCTTAGAATGACCCCTCCTTCAGCATGTTCGTGTTCTTCATCCCCATATTGCTATGGCCCAGCTAGACACATAGTAACTGGCAATCCGAAGATCATCCCCAACATAAAGCTACGGGAGCTTTTCATGAAAGGTCCTAAGTATCGCGAGACTCCATCCATCAAATGGAATGTGAATTTCAAAATTCGTATGGACTCTGTGGAAGATTACGCTAAACGCTAAACGTGAACATGCTGAATTGGATTCAATTTCAGAGTGGGTTAAATCTAGCAGGCCCTCTATTCAGAATATTCAGAAAAGAATAAGCAGTTTGATATACAAACTGAATACTAAACACAAGTCGATCTTCCTTGACCCCGATGTTCGAACAACATTCAAGGACCTACATGGCAAGTATGTGATTGTGTCTGCAGACAAGGCATCTAATAACCTGATCCTAGTTTGCAAATACTATTACATTCATTGTTTGCACAAAGAACTTGGCCTGCATGAAAACCAAGGTAACCCTACTTACGCATTGACCGGTTTTTAGAAAGATGAAATACTTTCCAATCATACATCAGTTACAATAATTCAAAATACCCGTTAATGATAAAGACGCTGACTTACCTCGGCTAAATTGGATACCTAAACTACACAAGGATCCTTATAAGCAACGGTTTATCGCTGGCTCGTCTCATTGTTCAACCAAGCTATTATCAAAACTACTTACTACCATTCTTAGTACTGTTAAATCAGGACGTCAGTCTTATTGTGACACTGTATACTCCAGAAGTGGCATTAATGGGATGTGGATTTTGAAAAACTCAAAAGATCTTCTGATCAGCCTTGAGCACCCCCTTCTCAAAAATGTTTTGTCCGTCAAAACATTTGATTTTTCCACCCTGTACACTACCATACCACATGCCAAACTGAAAGAACGTCTTCGGTCTCTCATTATGAGAGCTTTCTTTTCCAAGAAAGATGAACGACGATACAAATACATGGTTGTGAGCTATCTCGGAGGCATCTTCATATCACACAACGATACAGAACATGTCTCAATGAGACAAGATGGCGACCATAAAACAGTCTTCATTAACCTGCATTTCTCTAATGCCAGTGCCGTAAGTTGGTTCGCCAGCAGCTGACATTTATCACGAAAATCTCGATATTCAGACCAAGTCCTAAAATAACGAATCAACTGCGACATGAAAATCATAGGGTGGAGAAGCAGAGATGTTACTATCAGAAAGAGAAATTCACGATCGGAAAATCGGAATCGTCACGTTAATCATAGAGCTTAGTAGTAAGCTGACCATGTTGGTCATATTTTGTAAAGATCGCGGCAAAACGCTATAAGTATGTGATCAGCGTAATTAAACCCAGCGAATAATTCTCAGACAAAACATCGCGAAACTACAGAACCTGATTTTTTATAATATGTATCAATAATGTTAAATATTTCATTCAGAAGAAACTGCTGAGTTCCATTTAAAAACATAAACACGAAGTTCAGTAAAAAGTGATAGCAAAACCGAAAATACTGTAATCGTTCTAATTATGTAAGAGAATAGTTATATCCTTGTTAAAACTAGATTTGATAAGCAACTGGATGATATTATTAATATCTCATGAACTACCAAAGAAAGTTCGCTGTTCATTTTAGCATTTTATGTATTCATAATTTAACTTTTTAACGAAATATTCGGTGAAGTAATATCTAGGGATTCATGTTTTATTGGCGTCCACCCTTACCCTCATACAATGTAGTACTAAACGACACTAGGAAGGGAGCAGGGGGTATCATGGTTCATACACAATTTTGACTTCCAAATTTAAGGACTTTCCAAGGGTTTTTCAAAAAAAATATATATATAAGAAATGTAAGGGCTCCTATACATCGCAAATTAACAAATATCTTTGATGAGTATTAACTCAATTATTTTCAGTTACCTTGGTTTTGCAAGAAAACAATAGATTTTATTGCTTTGTGATAAGCTGTCCTAAGTTGATCCTTTTCTTTTTCTCAAAGTTTGACTGTGTTACTAATGAAATACTGAATAACGACCTTGTATTTGCTTCAACATGCTGCCATTAAAATAGTCAGCTATTACAAACACTGATGACGATATTCTTTCATCGCATGTAAAAGTTCTAGCTACATGTGTAAGTCACTGTCAGGGAACATGAAGGGAAAATTTGGAAACATCGTCATTTGATAAAGTAAAATAAAATAAACTTTATTTATTTTACAACAATTATGAAACAAATTATCAAACTTGTATAAATCACTCTTGTTGACCCGGGTGTTAGCGCACGAGGGGTCTTATTCATTTGATATTTTACTACTAATCTGTGATACAGTATGAATTGTCCACAATATTTCCGCTCACAAAGTGTCATCTTGGGACATGTAGCCGCGAAGAGTACCAGCTCCTGTAGCGGTCCTGGGACCTTCCCCAACAACGGGATGTGCAGAGGCTGGGATTGAAGGTAAGTCATCGGTATCCATGTTCGGATTTGTAACAGTCGAGGTAGGCTTCGATGTAGTTACCGTTGACGTAGAGGGTTTGGTATAAATGTCTGTCAAAGGCCGCGTCGAAGCTGCTCCCGATATTTTCACATGCTTCTGACTTTTCATGTGAAACATTAGAGCGTGTTCGCCCATCTTGACAAGATCGATGCACACCAAGCAGAATGCGGATGTCCTTTCACCTTTTAACTCGTTTACCCAAGAAAATCTGGGATCGTTGAACCATTTGTAAACTCTTCCTGTCTATCCGTCTGTAGAAGGTTGTCCGACTACTCGATCACGAGCCCGGCGTCCTACCACGTGACCGCCGTGTCTGTACAAGGTTTGGTTCCCATGGTAATCAGGTCACTTTACACAGGTTTTGTGTAATGGCCGTAACGCATTAATCCTACTATCAATTTTATCAAATTTGGTAAAATGGTGTAATTCTTTTAAGGTTTGGTATTTCCAGAACCGTTTCAAAGGGAACATAATGGATGCATCTGATTGGTTGAATTGAGGTTTTGTCCGATTGTGCTGAAAATAAATAAGAGAATACAGAAGCGTTAACAAAATGATAATCCAAACTCAAAATCGATTAAACGAGGAGCAGAATATGAACAAAAGAAAGATTCACAAGGAGACCCTTGCAAAAGTACAATAGGATAAGATGATATTTAGGAGTTTTGAGGGAAGGCAATTTGTCTACAAATGTGGTACCATTTTCAAAAAACACCAGATGTCCTTTTATTGCCGTGGTAACCACATAATTTTTATGACCCGCAATTTAACGAATCATGGAAACAAATTTTGATAAAACTATACAGAAACATTGGACACCATGTGCAAAATGATGCTCTTGTAGTTTTTTAACGTAACTTTAGTAAACAGATCAGTATTCACTCATTTTTGTATATGGCCCATCTTTCATCTGCCCTTGGCTCCATTTCATTTAAACTTGGTTAATTGGTCTATAATGATAGTTTAACAGTCCATGTGTTTCCAGAACTGTTACTACATAATGTATTGTTTCAAAATTCTAAGTGGTGGAAAATAGCCAAATCTGTAACCAATTTTAATAACAAATCAAGTAATATTCCCCCCCCCCTTAACCATAATGGTACATCCCTGCAACATCCTATAGATAAGGCTAATGCACTAAATGATTAATTTACCTCAACAGCAACATCCTCACCAGATCTTGACCCACTACCACCCAATATAAATAACTATCCTTTTCAAATAGAGAACATTGACATATAAGAACAAGATGTAGTCGATCAACTTAACCTACTGAATGAAAATAAACCAGCTGGACCAGATGGAATAGTATTTAAAATAATTAAAAATCTAACACCCTCAATATCATATCCGTTAACACTTCTTTTTAATAAAACAATGAAGCTGGGACACATCCCTACCTTATGGAAACTCGCTGATGTTAATGCTATATATAAGGCATCCTCGATATCCAGGGGTTACGATCACCTATGTAATCTACACCCCTGGAATATATCATGGCAAAATTGAAAGCTCCCGGGTCTGCCACCTAGCGGTCGGTGTGCGTTGTGTCCCTTTGAATCACGTAATCACCGACCAATCAAAATTGCGTGTAACAAAACGGCTTCTGCAATGAATGTAAACAAGGAAGAACATCGCATTCGGTTTATCTATGAAAAATTCAAGCTTGATCAAATTAGACAGCATCAGGAAACGGCGATCGACGCACTGAGTCCTTACCGTAAATGGTGTCGTTGAAGATTGTTCTTCTCTGTTTTACTGGTAAAGATCCATGACACAGTCGACACTGTGCCATGTTTGTTTACATCTTTTTCTGTCCCATTAGTAGAGCGCGTGATCAAATGTAAGGTGCGCTCTGATTGGACGCAGCCAGACCTAGCTGCATCCAATGAAAATTCTCGTCGCGGGATTTACGAAATGTGGTCTATATATGCCAAGGGTGAAGATGAGTATGCGGATCGTAACCCTTGGCTAGCGAAGATGTATATAAGGGTAAGGGGTCCCAAAATGATGCCAGTAATTATAGGCCAATCTCAATTACATCTTGCTTCAGTAAAATCATTGAAAAAAATATTTTTAAATATCTATATAACTACCTTGTAGAAGCTGAAACTATTACAGAGCATCAGTCAGGCTTCCTGCCTGGTGACTCAACTGTGAATCAATTATTGTCTATATATCATACTATTGTAAATCATTTGGATAACGGTAAAGAAGTTAGATTTGTCTTCTGTGATGTTAGTAAAGCTTTCGATAGGGTTTGGCATGATGGTCTTCTTTACAAATTGGAAACTTATGGAATTAAAGGGAAATTACTGGCATGGTTTAGGAACTACTTATCTGAGAGAAAACAAAGGGTAATTACAGAAGGTCATCAATCAACTTTTAGATGTATAAATGCGGGTGTTCCACAGGGATCTGTCCTGGGTCCATTTCTCTTTCTTCTCTATATTAATGACATCATTCAATTAGTAACTAGTAACATTAAACTCTTCGCTGACGACACCTCCCTCTTTATCATTGTTGATGATAACCCTATTGAAGCAGCACAGAATCTCACAAATGACCTACACAACATATGTTCATGGGCTAAATCCTGGGATATTCAATTTAATGCAACTAAAACCATAACCATGATATTCACTCGGAAAAAAGAAACTAATCACCCTCCAATCTCCTTCTCTAATCAACCACTTAATAACAGTACTAAACATAAACATCTTGGTCTTACTCTTAATGAAGATGGTAAATGGGACCAGCATATTCAATCAATCTATGATACAACATATAAGAGAATCAATGTATTAAAAAGTCTAAAATCCTCTCTTGATAGAAGAACACTCAACACTATGTACTTATCATATATTAGACCAATTTTAAAATATGCAAATGTAGTCTGGGATAACTGTACAGAGCAATCCAAAAAAATTATTAGAATCGGTACAATTAGATGCAGCTAGAGTAGTAACGGGGCTTCGTAAAGGCACATCACACCATAAATTATACAAAGAATTGGGATGGGAAACATTAGCTGATAGAAAAGAAAAAAAATAAATTGATCTTAATGTACAAAATATTGCATAATGCAAGCCAAGAATACCTAAATGATATAGTTAATCCCTTCCTAAATGACCAGCCAATATAAGATACCAGCTCAGGCAAAATAGAATATTTAACCCCCCAATATGTAGAACTGAGAGCTATTTTAATAGCTTTTTTCCCCTCAACTTTTAGACTTTATAATAAATTAGACCCTGCTATTTCAAACGCCCAATCCCTGCCACAATTTAAGAAATTAATTAACAAAATAAATAATGCACCAACAAATGATACTCAGACAGTGGTAAAAAGCTCTGGTGAAAGAAAAATCAATATTATATTATGCCAAATTAGGAACAATGCTAGTAATTTAAAATATGACCTATATTATGACCACTTGTCAGAAACTGCTTCATGTGACTGTGGTTATACACAGGAAACAAGTCATCACTTCTTCTTTGATTGTGCCCGATACCTCAACCACAGGCTGTTACTATCAGCATCTCTGCCCAGTGAAAATCATATACATTATACTTTACACGCTATTTTAAATGGTTGTAACCAATGTAATGATGAAACCAATATAAATATTCTCGAAAGTGTCTCAACTTTTATTGTCAACTCAAAAAGATTCAACCAGAATTTTCAAAATCAACTTATATTATGATCTAATGTTGTTGAATCTAGATAGCAATCATAAGACACCCTATTTTAAAATGGTATGCTTTACCCCAAACAATCAGCATGGATGAAGTAGTTGGAAATTCTTAACCAGTAATTAGAAAATATTAATTACCAATGAAGTATTTGTTTGCCAAATAATCAAAATTTTAAGTGAATATTGGTATTCATAATATCTATTATATATCAACGTTATATTAATCTACCTAGGAGTCATTCTGTGTTTATATTAGTTCTCCTTTATGAGAAATACACTTATAACCCACTAAGATGTTAATAACTGACCCAGGTTGATAACCAACAAGAGTTAACTCCCTTACACCATTGCCTTGCACATTGATCTTGTTAATATATGTTAACGTTGTGTTTGTTTATTTCAACCTTAAACTTTCAATCTATTACTAAAAAGTGTATTACTTAAACAGCAATATAATACCAACGCATGCGGGAGAGAACTGATATAGGCCCAGCCTGTTGTTCAATCCCATTCATTGTACCATCAAAATGAATAAAATTTGTTGAAATGAAATGAAATCAAAATTAAGGCTTTTGCTTGGTCAAAATCGGATTGAAAAAAAAACTGAAGGATTTTAAGGGACGGCAAACATTGTTTTTGACAACCAAATGTAAAAACCTATTTTGATAAATAAATCTTGTCCGTTGTATACGTACCACTAAATTTGAACTTATACTTTTTTGTATTTATGCTGTTCAATGATAACTATGGTAAGTGGGGTTTGGGGGTTGGGGTATATTAGTTTACCATTGGATTACAGTTCTACTTTGTTTGTAGTTTACACTTAGGCTGGGGTTACTGATTTTGAATTTGAAAAGTCATTTTCTTGACATTTTTTAATTATTTCATATGAATCACTTGATATGAGTTATGTCGAGTTTTAATTACCTCCCGAGGTAATGCTTACTTACATTTAGTCTAAATCGTGCATATAAATGTTTTAGCCAATTACCTAGATAAAGGGTTTGTTAAGCAATAAAATGGGTTGGAGAGATTTAATGAGAAATAATATTTTTCTGTAAGAAGCAATGATCTTATTGTGAATAGTTAGATACAAGATTTTACATATTTCTCTGATGTCCACTCCCAGGGAAATCATAACATGAACTGTGAATTATATGTTATAGAAAACACACGTTATAACAGAAATACCTCATGAATATTTACATACATGTAACAACACATTTGGTCAACGTAAAATTTATTGAGTATCATTTTGTACAATTATATATTGTCATTTTTTTTCGCCATTACATTTGTTATAGTAATAACTTTGTAAATAACATAAACCTTTTATCTAGGTTGATATTCTAGAGGTGGCACACATTGATATTTGGTATATATTTCAGAAAATGATTACCATGAGATAGAATTAAACAATTCAATATACACGTGTACTAAAGAAACCAAATTACAGGCTTTTCAATATAAGATTCATCACAGGATTTTACCTACTTAATCACTTCTATTTAAGGTTTATATAGAACAAGATAACGTATGTTCATTCTGTAGCAGGGAAGAAGAAACAATCATAGGCGGATCCAGGACTTTGGGTTAGAGGGGGCGTCCATTTTTTTTCGAAATGAACTTTTAGTATAAACAATATTTTATATTCCAAACTTTTGACACAGTTGTTCAAAATAATAAAGTACATTTTGTATATTGGAGATTGGAAAACAAGCTGAAAGCTTATATAAATTCCTCTCCCCGGGAATACTGCAAGCAATGTTATGATTGGCAGAACACACTTTCGTGTGTGGGGTGTTCGGCCTCCGATCCATATTGAGTTCACAACAACATTATAAGATGAATCCAGAAAAAACAGTAGCTCTTCTTTTTTAAGGCGGGTTGACTCCCAGACTTTACATCCTGATCTGGTCTTTAGTAACCTTACTATCAAAAATGTAACAAATCACAAACATCTTGGTCTCTTCTTTAATTCTATGGCTAACTGGTCGACTCATATCAATTTTATTTATGATAAAGCATATAAAAGGATAAATATACTCAGGATGTTGAAATTCAAAATTGATAGAAGGTCTCTTACAACTATATATACTTCTTTTATTCGGCCTATCCTAGAATATGCTAGTATTGTGTGGTCTAACTGTACCCATGCAGAATGTAACCTCTTGGAGTCAATCCAACTTGATGCAATACGTATAATTACTGTCTTAAGGAAAGGAACTAGTCATTCAGTATTATATTATGAAACTGGTATTGTACCTCTCATTGCTAGAAGACATCTACATCAAAATATTACTTTTTATAATATTTTTAACAATAACTGTCCGCATCATATCACTGACTTATTACGACCTTTTATTAACACCAATGATATCTATAATTTTCGCCATGCTAGATTGTTTAATATTCCTGCCTTGAGAACTCAACTATACAGCAATAGTTTTTTCCGTCCTTAATGTCTGAATGGAACAACAGCCCGTCCTGTCCATTTCCCTCTATGTCTTCCGTACGTGAAATAAAAAAGGAATGCTTACCAGCTGGTATTACAGATAATTTCCCACTGTGTTCTGAAACATTTAAATATTCTGGCGAAAGAAAAATCAATATTATAATATGTCAGTTAAGAAATTCCGCTAGTAATCTAAACTCTGATTTATTTTATTCTCACTTATGTGATAGTCCTGCCTGCCGGTGTGGTTTTCCGATTGAAGATTCCTATCACTATTTTCTCTATTGTCCCCTCTATACTAATCAAAGAACTCGCTTAAGTAACTCCATTGCTGTGTTAGATGTTAATATTCCTCTTTCTATCGAAACTTTCCTCTATGATATAATAGTCATGCTTTTAATTCAAATGATATGTTATTGAAGATCGTACAGGAATACATTAGAGATACCAAACGCTTTATATAAGATATTAATAACTAATAATAATTAATTGAGTTGATTTTAGATTTATTAATCAAGATGTGAAAAATTATTAATCTAAGAGGCATTTTGACATGTCTAACATACGCTTCATGATTTATTTATATTCAACTTGCGAGACTCTCCGAAATTGTCTGTTTATCACTATTATCTTTGCTTTACTACATATATTTTCTAGTTGTGGATTTTATGTATTGTACTGTTATCAATGTACATGTAATCGGGAGAGGGCTAATATAGGCATTGCCTGTTGCCCAATTCCCTTTGAATTAACATCTTCAATAAAATATTCTGAAATGAAATAAATAAGATGAATCTTAGTGTTGACACGAAGAGTGTTCGAAATTTTTTGCACGCACCGTATACTAGAGTATCACGTGATTAACGTGCATTAAACCAGTACGAACAATAGGGACCTGAGACTTTGTTACAGCTAATTTTGAACATAAACTAGGGTGTTTAGAGTAATTTTACACTTTGGGGGGTTTAGATCAATTTTCAATAAAGATGCTCCCCTCAATGGTCAAAAAGGCTAAAGGGTGGAAAGCTTTAAAAACCTCCTAAATGCACGTCAAATGTTTTCTCCTTCCGTAAAAATAATCTCGATTTCTTCAAAAAACACGCAAAATTTCATTGGATACCTTTGTTAAGAGATAGACCGCCATCCATTGACAGCGAAAGGCTAGCGCGTGCAATGACGCCAAAACTAATTGCTATGCAGAAAGTGGCACGATAGCTAACGAAAGACACGGACATTTTTCGTGGGTTTTTTGGGGGGAAATCAAGATTATTTCTGAGAATGGTGGGTACATTTGGCGTGCATTTAGAGGTTTTTCAAATAAAAATTATCCATCTTTCCAACGGTACCAAGCAATTTTTCGTACCTTTTCTAGAAATGTGATTTTTGATGCAAGAAATGTAGATGGGGTTGATTTTTCGAGCTGGAAACCGTTCTCCACCCTTTAGCCTTTATGACCATTGAGGGGGCATTTTTTTCGAAAATTGATCTAAACCCCCAAAATGTGTAACAACTAAGGTTAGGTTCAAAACTAGCTGTAACAAATTCACAGGTTCCTGTAGTACGAACAAGTTCACTGCTCATCCCTGTATTGTGCGTATTAATTTCATTAAAATCCACTAACCGGTTCCCTTACAGATGTTTTTCTAAATTTCATTCTGGTCATGAATCGGTTGAAGATGCCCTTTACTCGGAAAGACTTGGGTCTGCGGTTCCCAACAAATTGAACGTCAATAAAATCAAGTAAATCATTGAAAAAGACTCGCGTTATACCGTCAGACAACTAGCGCAAATGACAATCTTGGGTTTAGCATCTGTTCATTTCTTTCAGAAGACAAATTTCAAGGTTAGGAAAATAGGTGTTCGTTGTATCCCACATTCACTCACTGACGAGACAAGAAAAAACTTACACGGGTACAAATGGCTAAGAGACTGCTGAAAAAGAACTTAAACTATCAGAAAAGGGGCATTTTATAGTCTCATACTGGGTGATGAGACATTGGTGCATTTTTATGAGCCTCAGAGGAAAGTTGACAATAGGATTTGGGCTTTTAAACATGCCGAAATGCACAGTATTGCTAAACGAACACTAACAGCAAAGAAGGTGTTATACGCAATATTCTTTAGAAATAGTGGACAAATCATGCAAATTGCTTTACGAAACGGTAGGGTGTATCTGGAATGAAGTTCTGTCCAGTTGTTACATGGAAATGCCCAAGCCCACAAATCGGCAACTACCGTTTTTCTAAGTCGGAAAAGGTCAATGGCTTATACCACACCCTCCAATCAGCCCAGCCCTTGCCCTGTGTGATTGTTTTCCTCTTTCCGAAGCTAAAAAAACCCACATATCTGATAGGAGATATAGTTCAACAAGTGAGCTGGAATCTGCAGTTTACCTGTTTCTGATTAGTGTACGCAAATAATAGTATGAACATTGTTTCAAAAATTGGATTCTAACGGTGTCTTCAAGTTAAAGGTGAATATTTTTTAAGGCAACTAGAAAAATGCATTCGAATTTTGATAAGCGTATCTGAGAAACTATGTCATTTGCAAAAGTTTCCGAACACCCCTCGTATATCATCGTTTGATCGATATCAGCCAAATTGTGAGGAGAAAGAAATATGGAAGAGGTAGGGGAGGGGGTAGTTAATTGTATAGGAATTATAAACTGTGTAAGTCTGATTTGGGGCGTAGCCCCGATTTTTTGTATAAATATTTCTACCAAATATATGGTTCGCAATGCTATCTGATGATGAAATTCTTAGTTTTAAAAAATTAAGATATTGGAGATAAAATTTCAAAATATTCTGAACAGTTAAGGTCTGTTTTGAATGAACTATTAATAGCAAGTGCGTTAGAGTAGTCTCCCCGAATGTTGATTTTAAATGTGTGTACGTTAACAGATCAGTGGCTCGATCCTGGTATATAACTCAATAGAAACGTGTAGTTGTTGTTTTTATTGTATTGTTTTTCTTTCATTACATCATAAAAGTATCAAAGATACAGGTTTCATAGTTTACAAGTTGATAAATATGCGGTTAGTGTATATGACCCAGAGGGGGTGGAGAGTAATCCGATCTATTTATAGTCAAGTCAACAGATAATATCAGCGAGTGAATGAAAGATTGTGAATATGTGTGACTGAGATACTGTATTTAGTAACTATAGTAATGTTTGGGTGAAAGTGGAAGAAATGAGTCGAGTTAAGATTCGTTTTACTTTATTATTTTTTCTCTATTACAATAGTATATGTATTTGGTAATTGCTGTAAAGATGTGACTGATGTCAGAAGGAAAGTGATGATGATGATGATGATGATGATGATGATGATGATGATGATGATGATGTTGATGATTATATGATGATGGTGATGCTGATGATGATATGTGTGATGTCATAGCGGAGGCATACTGATGATGAATCACAGTGGTGGCATACTGATGATGAATCATAGTGGTGACATACTGATGATGAATTACAGTGGTGGCATACTGATGATGAATCACAGTGGTGGCATACTGATGATGAATCATAGTGGTGACATAATGATGATGAATCATAGTGGTGGCATACTGATGATGAATCACAGTGGTGGCATAATGATGATGAATCATAGTGGTGGCATACTGATGATGAATCATAGTGGTGGCATACTGATGATGAATCACAGTGGTGGCATACTGATGATGAATCACAGTGGTGACATACTGATGATGAATCAAAGTGGTGGCATACTGATGATGAATCACAGTAGTGGCATACTGATGATGAATCACAGTGGTGGCATACTGATGATGAATCACAGTGGTGACATACTGATGATGAATCATAGTGGTGACATACTGATGATGAATCATAGTGGTGGCATACTGATGATGAATCACAGTGGTGGCATACTGATGATGAATCACAGTGGTGGCATACTGATGATGAATCATAGTGGTGGCATACTGATGATGAATCATAGTGGTGACATACTGATGATGAATCATAGTGGTGACATACTGATGATGAATCACAGTAGTGGCATACTGATGATGAATCACAGTGGTGGCATACTGATGATGAATCGCAGTTGTGGCATACTGATGATGAATCACAGTGGTGGCATACTGATGATGAATCATAGTGGTGGCATACTGATGATGAATCACAGTGGTGGCATACTAATGATGAATCACAGTGGTGGCATACTGGTGATGAATCATAGTGGTGGCATACTGATGATGAATCACAGTTGTGGCATACTGATGATGAATCATAGTGGTGGCATACTGATGATGAATCATAATGGTGACATACTGATGATGAATCATAGTGGTGACATACTGATGATGATTCATAGTGGTGACATACTGATGATGAATCACAGTGGTGACATACTGATGATGAATCACAGTG
Organism: Mimachlamys varia; assembly: GCA_947623455.1. NCBI lineage: Eukaryota > Metazoa > Mollusca > Bivalvia > Pectinida > Pectinidae > Mimachlamys > Mimachlamys varia. Next base: position 12,322,764 of record OX392535.1, read on the forward strand.
GTGACATACTGATGATGAATCACAGTGGTGGCATACTGATGATGAATCACAGTGGTGGCATACTGATGATGAATCATAGTGGTGGCATACTGATGATGAATCATAGTGGTGACATACTGATGATGAATCACAGTGTTGGCATACTGATGATGAATCATAATGGTGACATACTGATGATGAATCACAGTGGTGACATACTGATGATGAATCATAGTGGTTGCATACTGATGATGATTCATAGTGGTGACATACTGATGATGAATCATAGTGGTGGCATACTGATGATGAATCATAATGGTGACATACTGATGATGAATCACAGTGGTGACATACTGATGATGATTCACAGTGGTGGCATACTGATGATGAATCACAGTGGTGACATACTGATGATGAATCACAGTGGTGGCATACTGATGATGAATCACAGTGGTGGCATACTGATGATGAATCACAGTGGTGACATACTGATGATGAATCACAGTGGTGACATACTGATGATGAATCACAGTGGTGACATACTGATGATGAATCACAGTGGTGGCATACTGATGATGAATCACAGTGGTGACATACTGATGATGAATCACAGTGGTGACATACTGATGATGAATCACAGTGGTGGCATACTGATGATGAATCACAGTGGTGGCATACTGATGATGAATCACAGTGGTGGCATACTGATGATGAATCACAGTGGTGGCATACTGATGATGAATCATAATGGTGACATACTGATGATGAATCACAGTGGTGACATACTGATGATGAATCACAGTGGTGGCATACTGATGATGAATCATAGTGGTGACATACTGATGATGAATCATAGTGGTGGCATACTGATGATGAATCACAGTGGTGACATACTGATGATGAATCACATTGGTGACATACTGATGATGAATCACAGTGGTGACATACTGATGATGAATCACAGTGATGGCATACTGATGATGAATCACAGTGGTGGCATACTGATGATGATTGAACTGCTTTCAGTTTGCATTCATAGTCAATATGAGTGCTAACCGGAAAAAGGCAAATTCATCGAAGCTCGGTATTACTTCATGTTAGATTGGACTTTGTCCAGCTACAAGTAATTCATTTTGTCTATAAATACCAACAGAAAGCACTTAATACATATATTTACCATTTTATCTCATAAATAAAATCAATTGTACATTTCATTATACAGCCCATGAAGCTAAACACTTGTATATAATGTAAGACATACATGTAGCATCTATATCATGCAGCTTAACACAATGTGCTAAATGTGCTGAATCGTTGATAAGTCCAAATCGAACGATCTACATTGTACCGATTTTGGCAACCTGTAATTTAAAACATGACAAACAAATGGATAAAAAGCATATTATATCTAATAATGTATATGCACCACTTATTGGATATTCTAGTTTTGATATTCTAGTTTACTAATGTGTCCAAGCTTTGATGGTTAGAACTCCATCCCATGCATATTTGCCTGAACACTAGAAAACGGCAAAGTGCACGATTCTGAACATAAAAATATAGATTTTCGTCGATTTTTTTTTCAATTAACAAAAGACTTTGCCATTAAAGCCACCTAAAATGTACGTTAATCCAGGGACGTATATATCTCACATATACGTCCCTGGTTAATCATAGATTGAATTTGCATTTAAACACGTATACTACTTCATGATTTTGTTAAAAATTATATATCCTTTAATACTGGAATGAATTAAAATGCAAAATATCATTTTGACCTGAATTGCGTGTAGTCATAATGGATATGTTATTGCAGTAATACCTACCAAAAGGGTTGGCAATCGGACCAAAAAAAAAATATCCGCTCATTTTGTTGTTCAAAATGTCGGACTTTGCCATATTCAGCAGTTCAGATCAACCTGAATGTAAAGCGGTTACATCCACATTGCATGAAGCCCGCCAGGGCTTCGTGGTCAATGTGTATGGTCATGATCATGGTCATGCTGTATTTCATAGTCTAGTGTTTGTTGTTTTCAATTGGTATATTCCTATAGAGAGGAAGCAATCAGAATTACTTAAAATGGACAAAATATACCCAAAAGTGTTATTTTCCAATATAAACTATAGTAAACTTTACTCCCTCCCCGAGGGGGAAATTATAGCCCGGGGGTACTGAAATTTACAAATTAAAAAAAGGCTTTGATTATCTTTCTATCCATGTAGAGAAATAGGCTGTAGTACCTCTTGGCCTGGACGGAAAAAAAGGAAATTTAGAATAAGTTCCCCATTTGGGCCCCGCCCTAGCCCTTTTGGTAGGTGCAGGAATCCCAATTTTACAAAACTGAATCTTCATCACCTAAGGATCATTTTGGCCAAGTTTGAAAAGATGCCATCCACTGGTTCTGGAGAAGAAGCGTAAAAAAAATATTACGCACGACGGACGACGCACGACGCCGGACGGAAAGTAATTGGAATAGGTCACTTGATACTTCGTCTCAGGTGACCTAATAAAAGGTATATCGTCTTTATCATGTAGCTCAATACTTTTATTATACTACATCAAAACCAAGGACTTATGTGTGAAGCGCTCCTGTGTTTCACATATTCATTTACAACACGTAAAGTTCCAAAGTACAATCCATTCACACGTTAACAGCATCGTCACTCATAATCCGCACGTTTCCCTCGAGTCCTTTCACACTATACGTCCTCTTCCATTCTAACAACACTAAACACGTAAACAAACTACAACTTCTGTAACACGAACACTGCCTTAATAACTAAGTGCGCAGTTCGTTATATATGACCTTTGTATTTACAAGTGCTAAATTTAGCCTACACGACCATTGGTCAAATGATGGTTAGGTTATGCTGTACACATGGACATTTTTGATTAAGTATAAGGCGTACTTGAACATCTTGCCAGTCCCTCAGGTAAAAAGACGTTATGTAACTTATCAATCATGCCAGTACCTCAGGTAAATTATATACACAAGAATCAGCGCTGGTGCTGGAGGATAACGACTGTACTTACGGCATAATTGTTTGGTAGTGTTCATATATAAAACTCTAAAGTTAGTAACCTTGCGTTAGAGGCGTAACCTAACACTGTTGTTAAAGCTCATGATCAATGGACGTAACTCGTAACAGAATGACATACTGACTATACAGTCTATTTAGCCCTTGTTAATTATTAAACTACCTTCCATATTCTATCACTTTCCTAGTTCACTACATGTGCAGCAATCCGTGACTAGGACTAATGTTGTAATATCAACTGTCGTTTACTAAAAATCGATAGATACTGAAAATCCGCATTAGTCCCTATCGTTTTTGCTTCCTCTATGTATACCACTTGGTAATGACACCCGTCACACTGGTCAAACATTGAGGTAATGACACAAATAAGTTACCAATTCTTTTGCCAAAATTGCAGAAATTCCTGTCATTTTTAATATTTAAGGTATTGAAATTAGACTTAATTATATTGTTTTATTGATGTTTATGTGAATGACATCTCATTCGCCAGCCATCCCAATATTTAGCGGGTCAGAAAGTCAGAACCCTTCAGACTAATCTTCGTGATAACAAACCGAAAGCAAAAGTTCCCCCTATATTTCTCCGCACTTAGTCAATTTGTCACGTTACATGTATGTAAACGTGTACACGCTCACTCTGATTGAGAACTGTTAGATAACCTGGCGCACCGTTAGACTTTGATTTTTGACTTGTACTTATCTGTATCAAATATAGCGCGTGGACACATTCACTATCACGCGACTGATATAAAAAAGATAAAACATTTCAGAATATCATACAGGTCTGGGGTATGGTAGGAAAAGTGCAGTACACAGATACATGTACTACGAGTTAATTTAAATTCTCTCAAGTTAAATTTTCGTATATACATGTTTTATTTGTATTTACTATCGCATGTCATATTAATTCATAATCGATATAATTTTAATCCCCAGAAATAATGACTACAAGTACAATTCATATTAGTAATACAAAAGGTGTATCAAAATAGACGAATCGCTAATAACAATTAAGTCGTGACAAGTTTGAGAGCTCGAGAACGTTAGATTATATCTGAAACACTTACAATGTAAACTGGATAGGGTAGGCGGTGGGGCAAATTTGCAACTATCCATTTTCGACCAGTGTATAAAGGGAGGTCAATATTTAAACGTGTTTATGGAACGCCAAATTAACATTTACTTAATTAATTGCACCTATTTTCAAATAATTGATGATAGGTACAATTAATTGAAGATACTGTGTATGTTCAATTCAATTGAAGAAAGGTCCAATTATTTGTACCTATCTTTAACTATTTGAATATAGAGACAATTAAACTGAATTTATCTTCAATTCAATTGAACCTACCTCAAATTGAATTGAACCTACCTCAAATTGAATTGAACCTATCTTCAATTTAATTGAACTTACCTCAAATTGAATTGTACCTATCTTCAATTTAATTGAACCTACCTCAAATTGAATTGTACCTATCTTCAATTTAATTGAACCTATACATGTATCTTTAATTCAATTGTACCTATCTTTAATTGAATTGAATCTATCTTCAACTGAATTGAACCTAGGTACAAACACATGTATACCATATCCTTAATAAAATTGAACATATCATCAATTTAGTTGCACCTATCTTTAGTTAAATTTGGAGATAGGTTCGATTCATTCGAAGATAGGTTCAATTCGTTAAATAGAATTGTACCTATCTCCAATTGAATTGAGCCTATATTTAATTGAACTGTAACTATCTCCAATTGAATCGAACATATCATCAAACGCATTGTACCTATCTTCAATTATTTGAAGATAGGTGCAATTAATTGAGTATATGTTAATTTGGCGTTCCATACGTTTTACCATACAATGCAGTTGGAGGTTGTCTAACTCTCATCACTAAGTATTCTTTAATTTATTTTCCCTACATTTTCGTACAATATCCTATTAGGCCTCGTATCCTACTGCATTTAATACCAGCATGAACGTAGATCCTCACTTTATATCGATATATGGTATCTTATAATTTATTTTGTTTCCCTTTATATATGTGAAGGTGACGTTTCATTCCTGTTTGAACATTCGAACACAGGTTTTAGATACAAGGCACTTTTTAGCTAAACCACGGACTCGGATCTAATTCTGTGGCTAAACCTTGGTGTTTAATGCTTTATTTATACAACTAGTTGTTTAAATACTTTGAACCTTAATATTTTATAGTTTACATGGAATTGTATTATGTCTGGATGGTAATTGTATCGCAGGGACTCGATAAATGGTTTCAGCTATCACGGAATTATATTGCAGCTATCTAAGGCCAACTATATAAACTAGCGTCTTAAGACTATAGACTATATAAACTAGGGTGTTCAGACTATAGACTATATAAACTAGGATGTTCAGACTATAGACTATATAAACTAGGATGTTCAGACTATAGGCTATATAAACTAGGATGTTCAGCAACAGACTATATAAACTAACGTGTTCAGACTAAAGACAATATAAACTAGAGTGTTCAGCTACAGACTATATAAACTAGGATGTTCAGACTATAGACTATATAAACTAGAGTGTTCATCTACAGACTATATAAACTAGGATGTTCAGACTATAGACTATATAAACTAGAGTGTTCAGCTACAGACTATATAAACTAGGATGATCAGACTATAGACTATATAAACCAGGATGATCAGACTATAGACTATATAAACCAGGATGTTCAGACTATAGACTATATAAACTAGAGTGTTCAGCTACAGACTATATAAACTAGGATGATCAGACTATAGACTATATAAACTAGGATGTTCAGACTATAGGCTATATAAACTAGGATGTTCAGCAACAGACTATATAAACAAGCGTGTTCAGACTAAAGACAATATAAACTAGAGTGTTCAGCTACAGACTATATAAACTAGGATGTTCAGACTATAGACTATATAAACTAGAGTGTTCATCTACAGACTATATAAACTAGGATGTTCAGACTATAGACTATATAAACTAGAGTGTTCAGCTACAGACTATATAAACTAGGATGATCAGACTATAGACTATATAAACCAGGATGTTCAGACTATAGACTATATAAACTAGGATGTTCAGACTATACACTATATAAACTAGGGTGTACATACTATAGACTATATAAACTAGGATGTTCAGATATAGACTATATAATTTAGGATGTTCAGACTATAGACTATATAAACTAGGGTGTACATACTATAGACAATATAAACTAGGATGTTCAGATATAGACTATATAATTTAGGATGTTCAGACAATAGACTATATAAACTAAGATGTTCAAACTATAGACTATATAAACTAGGATGTTCAGCTATAGACTATATAAACTAGTATGTTCAGACTATAGACTATATAATTTAGGAAGTTCAGACTATAGACTATATAAACTACGATGTTCAGACTATAGACTATATAAAATAAGATGTTCAGACTATAGACTATATAAACTAGGATGTTCAGCTACAGACTATATAAACTAGGATGTTCAGACTATAGACTATATAAACTAGGATGTTCAGACTATAGACTATATAAACTAGGATGTTCAGCTATAGACTATATAAACTAGGATGTTCAGCTACAGACTATATAAAGTAGGATATTCAGAGTATAGACTATATAAAAAAGGATGTTCAAACTATAGATTATATAAACTAGGATGTTCAGACTATAGTCTATATAAACTAGGGTGTTCAGACTATAGACTATATAAACTGAAATGTTCAGATAAAGACTATATAAACTAGGATGTTCAGATATTCAGAGTATAGACTATATAAAAAAGGATGTTCAAACTATAGACTATATAAACTAGGATGCTCAGACTATAGACTATATAAACTAGGATGTTCAGACTATAGACTATATAAACTAGGATGTTCAGATAAAGACTATATAAACTAGGATGTTCAGACTATAGACTATATAAACTAGGGTGTTCAGACTATAGACTTTATAAACTAGGATGTTCAGATAAAGACTATATAAATTAGGGTGTTCAGATATAGACTATATAAACTAGGATGTTCAGACTATAGACTATATAAACTACAGTGTTCAGACTATAGACTATATAAACTAGGATGTTCAGCTATAGACTATATAAACTAGGGTGTTCAGGTACAGACTATATAAACTAGGGTGTTCAGACTATAGACTATATAAACTAGGATGTTCAGACTACAGACTATATAAAATAGGATGTTCAGACTATAGACTATATAAACTAGGATGTTCAGACTATAGACTATATAAAATAGGATGTTCAGACTATAGACTATATAAAATAGGATGTTCAGACTATAGACTATATAAAATAGGATGTTCAGACTATAGACTATATAAAATAAGATGTTCAGACTATAGACTATATAAACTAGGATGTTCAGACTATAGACTATATAAACTAGGGTTTTCAGACTAATTTGATATGTTTGAGGATTTCATAAACTCTAAGCAATAACAAAATATATTGACATTAAGGCTGGATTTTGATAGATCCAAATTCACCTATATCCCTATGATGCACCCTATCATATAATTAGGTCTAATGTTTTAATATAATGTGTCGTTTACTGAAAGTCACGGAAATACTCGGAATCCGCACGAGTTTCATTTTCGTTTTTCTGTTTCCGTACTATATACCACTCTGCGCGCGCGCAGACAATAAAGTGACCAAATAAAAGCTGCAGACCAAAGGGACAGGGGCAGATTGCATTGATATGCAGAGAAGGACCGACAAGGTAATACAAATTATGTTCTCATTCACTTCGTTCAAACGAACATAAAACATTTCGAATATAGCCTGAAGTGTCATAGGTCAATATTTTTAAACAACTTTTATAAACTTGTGTGCTACAATTAATATCACGGCAAGTTTTTCGATTCTTTTTAATTTACACTACAGGAAATTTTGTACGAAAACTGGTTCATTACATTATCATATGTATTTATATAACGTTATCTGTTTTATAAGCATTCAAGTGTTTGTTCCTAACCGTCAGTAATCAGATAAAATGTGTATAGGCCTATAGTATTTGTATTCCTCAATTGTATATGTGTGAACACTTATGTTATAGGATGACTGTAATGAAATGGATAGTACATCTGTAGTTATATAACTAGCACAAACCACTAACTACAATAATAATAATAATTGTGACTATGGCCTCTCTGGGGCTGGAGTGGCGGGGCCAAATAGGGGAAATAGAGGAAAAGACTTATAAATCCCTACTTGTCATACATTGTAAAGTACATAATTGATTTGAACCAAATTTGGTTAGAAACAATCCTTTGGAGGAGGGGGACAGATTTTGTATACATGGTGACCCTCGCCTCTCTGGGGCTGGAGTGGCGGGCCAAATAGGGGAAATAGAGGAAAAGACTTATAAATCCCTACTTGTCATACATTGTAAAGTACATAATTGATTTGAACCAAATTTGGTTAGAAACAATCCTTTGGAGGAGGGGGACAGATTTTGTATACATGGTGACCCTCGCCTCTCTGGGGCTGGAGTGGCGGGGCCAAATAGGGGAAATAGAGGAAAAGACTTATAAATCCCTACTAGTCAAAAAGTACAGAATGGATTTGAACCGATTTTGGTGAGAAACATCCTGTAGAGGAGGGGAACAGATTTTGTATACATGGGTGACTGACTCCACTGGGGTCGGACAGGTGGAAAAAGGGGGAAAGCCTTTAAATCGCTACCAGCCATAAAGTACTGAATGGATTTGTTCAGGTATAGTTTTCGGAGGAGGGGAACAGATTTTGTATAAATTGTGACTCTGACACACCCATTCCCCCCCCCCCCCCCCCCCCATGGATAGGAGGGCCCAATTGGGTAAACAGTAGACTGGCTACCAGCCCCTAAGTTTCTATAGAGAACATCCACCTAGACTGGCTACCAGCCCCTAAGTTTCTATAGAGAATTTCTCTATTTTACTACTAGCTTATCTCACCCTTGTTTCAAACACAGGAATCAGACATCCAAGTGATCAAAATGATTTGACTATTTTCTTTTTCAATATCTGTATAATATTCTAGAGACGATATATAGAGGATATTATTATTGACTCCAGGATGAGCCCCGCCCTTGCAGAATCAATTTTGGAATCATAACTTAATTAAACGGTTGAGTTCCCCACCCTGAATTGTATTGCTGACCATTATAAGAGACTATGAAAAATCATGATTTTAGATTTACACCAGGAACCACAATGCCCTTGCAGACTGAACTCTTGAGTCCGAACTTTTAAACGGTTGCGATCCAACTCCAAGTCTATATTGCAGGGCATTAGGGAGACGATCACAATCATGATTTTATGTTTTATCCCAGGGTCCTTTATGCCCTTGCAGATTAATCTCCTGGGTCATAACTTTTAACCAGTTGATATCCCCACCCTGAAACTAACTATACAATTTTTATAAAGGTTATTTTACACAACCAAATATGTCTTTATGTGACGTTTCGATGACTAGTACGATAAGTACCCTGTCACCTTCATCAGACTAATGACCAACAAAGCGTATGCATACAACAATATGACAAATCGGTCATTTTGTCTACACTGTAAGGCGTATGTAAAATAGTAAGTTATTGTACCGAAATGACTAAATTCATCTACGCTCATCTGCCGCCTCAGCATATTGCTCTCTCTGTCTAACACTTTGGAGTTTTCCCAGTCAATCACAAGATTCCTTTGTACGGCATGGTCTGTGATTGCCGATTTGTTTATCTGAGACTCCGTCTGCTTCTTTTCTGATCTGTTGAATGTCTTTCCTTCTTGTGTGTCAGTATCTTCCTTGTGGTCACCAAGACAAACACCAAAATGTCTTCTTGTTTCTTCAATATATGATGCTTTGCAGTTTTGGCATCTGATCTTTAACACGCATTCTGTGTTTTATCCTTAGGATGTACAAGGATGTTCCGAGATGTTTTGTGGGGCTGCATGGCTGTTACTCTGCCATGACTGCGATTTATCCTCTGGGTGGTTTCGGATATGCCTTTGAAATACGAGATGACCACTTGACCTTTGGTTTTGTTTTTATCCTTCATTTGTCTTTTCTTGTTTTCCCCCTTACTTCGACACTGCTGTCCTACCCGTTTCAGGGCCCATTCCGGAAATGCACATGCTTTCATTGCCCTAGCAATGTGCTTCTGCTCTTGCAATTTGTCATGCTGTTATGTGACAATTGTCTCACATCTGTTGAGCAATGTGCATACGACGCATAACTTTTGAAGTAAAGGATGGTGAGAATTGAAATTCAGGTATTGGTCCGTATGGGTCTTTTTCCTATAAACCAATACCTTTACAGTACCGCCTTCTTTCTTTACCAACAGGGGGTTTAGGAAAGGGCATTATTCCGTTGGTTTCCTCCTCGCATGCACATGTGATGTTCTTAGTAGCATCTATAGTGTTGATGTGTGTTGTCAATTCTTTCTGTGACCCCTTCTTGATTATCTCGAGTATGTCATCACCTTATCTTTTTCATAGACTTGGTCTGAATTCTATAGGGGCAGTGACTATTGCCTCTTGGTCAAGTTGGTCCATGAACAAATTGGCCACGATGGGGGACACTGGACTACCCATAACAGTACCGAATCGTTGCTGGTAGATGTTGTCTCGGGAACTGAAATATGTTGTAGTCAGTACAAATTGCTGCAGATCCATAATGTCCTGAATCTGGATGTTTTTGTTCTTCCGCCAGGATCGGTCTAATTCTAGGGTAGGAATTCTTCACATGATGTTCTGATTTACCCACTAGCGGTCCAAGAATGTCTGCTAATGATCTAGAAAAATTGTAAGCAATGGTTCCGGTGTAGTCCACAATAGACCTCATGGGGTTCCCCTGTTTGTAGATATTGGGTGTACAGTACATTCTAGGAGTGTTTTCTGCTTTTGGGTACAGATATTTGTATTGGCTTTCAGTCACCTTGCTCACTTTGTAAAACAAAATTGTCAGGATGGCTATGAGACGCCATTTACACGTTTGTGTTGGATTGGTCTGCAGTTGTTTGTATGTCGTCTTGTCCTGTAGCATAGTCATGACCTTGGCGTAATTATCGTCGATGTCCATGACAACTGTTGCCTTTCCCTTGTCTGCCGGTAGAATCGAAATAGATTTATCTTTGCCTAACGTTTGGAATGCGACACGTTCTTCTTTCGTCATATTACTCATGGGTAATTTCGTCGCCTTTAAGACTCCCGTCACCTGGGATCTCAGTTGATCAGCCTCTGCAAAACTCAGCTTTTTACATACTTGTTCTGTGGCCATAACGAAATCGTCAACTTGGATTTTATCTGGAACAATGGCATAGCTAGTTCATACCCTTAGCGAGTAGCGTTTTCTCGCTATTGGTAAACTCTTTGTTAGATATATTAACTACCCATTTGTTAAGCATAGAATCATTCAGAGCTGCCTCTGCGTTGATGTTGTGATAATATTGTGTGCATAGTTTTCTCTACAAGACGGTTAAATTTGGTCAAGTGGCGTTGTTTTGTTGTGTCACAAACGCTCATTCACCTATACGCTTCATTTGCTTTTTCATATCACAGGCACTTGTGGCCAGGAGAATAACCATCCATATATACTTATATAGATAATATAGCAAAATATGAATAATTAAAATAAAATATAAAATCAAAATTTTCAAATTTTCTTTTATGCTATTAACCATCTTAAATCATAATGAAAATAATTGCCAAATTTCAGTTTGATACGTTAAGCAGTTAAATTTCACAAAAAAATCAGACACTGAAAAGACAAAATTAGTTTTTATACTTTATTTTAATTATTCAAATTTAGCTATATTATCTATATATTTAGATGGTTATTCTCCTCGCAACAAGTGCCTGTGTTTCATATCCCATACAGTGTCACTCGATAAGCGTTGGGTCAGTTTGTCAGTTACCTCACGCTTGAATGTGTCTGGCTTGTTATTGACAACCCGTATTTTCTCTCTCGCTAGATCTTTCTGTGCTTTCTTGATAATATTTCTAGCATTAAATGTGTTGACTTGGCACCGAATGTTAAGACTCGAAGGTGTTATTTACAAGTTCCTACATCTGAGCTTAACACGTGATTTCTGTGTCTCGCTATTTTCTTTTCCAAACTCTCTAACTTCCCCACATCTAGTCATTTCGGTACAATAACTGGCCTTTAACAGCGTAGACGAAGTGACCGATTTGTCATTTACTAACTCTTACTATTTTACAACTGTTGTATGCATACGCTTTGTTGGTCATTAGTCGGATGACAGGGTACATATCTTACTAGTCATCAAAACGTGACATAAAACATATTTGGTTGTTAAAAATGATCTATAAATAAATCATATTTTCTAACCTGAAGAAAATGTTTACAAATATATATACAATTGCTTGGCATACAGAGACGATCACAGTCATGATATAAATTTCATCCCATGATCTGCTACGCCCTTGTAGACTTCCCAACACAAAACTATACAATTGCTGGGCATAAAGAGACGAACACAATCCTGATATTAGCATTTATATCAGGATCTAGCCGCAGCCTAGGTAAGGACCATATTTTACCATGATTACCTAAATACCAATGTATCCAGGTGCGCGATACATGCCATCTTGGCCTCTTGTTGTGATATCTGAGCTTTGCATAGGTTATTTGAATAGGTTATTTGTGTAGGTTATTGGTATAGGTTATTGGTATAGGTTATTTGTATAGGTTACTTGTACATGTTATTGATTTATGTAATAGGTTATTGGTATAGTTAATTAGTACAGGTAATTGATATAGGTTATTGGTTTATGTTACAGGTTATTGGTATAGGCAATTGGCATAGGAACTTGGTACAGGTACTTGGTATAGGTAATTGGTACACGTAACTGGTACAAGTAATTAGTACAGGTAATTGGTATAGGTAAATGGTATAGGTAATTGGTACAGGTTATCGGTAGAGGTTATTGATACAGGTTATTGGTATAGGTAATTGGTACAGGTAATTGGTACAGATTATTGGTATAGGTTATTGGTATAGGTAATTGGTATAGGTAATTGGTATAGGTAATTGGTATAGGTAATTGGTACAGATTATTGGTACAGAATATTTGTACAGATTATTGGTACAGGTTACTTGTATATGTTAATAACTGGAATAGGTTACTGCAGGTACATATTATTGGTGCATGTACAGGTTATTGGTACAGACTATTGGTATAGGTGATTGGTATAGGTTATTGGTATAGGTAATTGGTACAGGTTATTTGTATACATGTAGGTTATTGGTACAGAATATTGGTATATTATTATTATTACAGGTTACTTGTATATGTTAATAACTGGAATAGGTTACTGCAGGTACATATTATCGGTGCATGTACATATGTTATGGGCAAACATATCATGTGTACAGGTTATCGGCACATGTGATCTACACAGGTAATAGTCTGATAGATATGACAGGTTCTGATTAGCACTGAGTGTTTGTGTTTCTATATGCTGGTTAAAGTTCTGATACTGCTTGTTTATTCATTTTATCTCACCTGTTGTCTTCCTATTTCAGATGAATATCCTTATTGCTGAAGTGATTCAGTGCAAACGAGGCATATAATTGCCCATCCCAGGGATCTAGTGATGGATGAGGAGGAGGATGAGGGGTCAGAGGGGGAGATTGAACCAGAGTATTCTGGTATGGAACAGCCCCCTCTCACACGTATGCTGAAGAATATCTTGTCAGAGTATCCTGACGATGGCCAGATTCTCAAGGTAAGTGAGCCAAGTACATTTGTACACATACATTAGTATGGATCATATGTTTTTGTTAAAAACCTCTTGACATCTTAAACAATTTCAAGATGAAAAAGTGTCTGTTTGTTTTTAGTGAATTTAGTTGAAGGAACAATAAGGAGATGTAAACCCTAAAGTCGTTAAATATGTCAAAAGTAGTTCAGGCAAATTTCAGGATTTGTATGTGAGAGCACTTCAAACTGTTAATATGTGTGATAATGGATAACAGTAATGCTGAGTGAACTGTACTATTTACTTGATAGCTGCACTGTTTTGTATCTGTGCTATTTACAATATACCGGTGCTATTTACCATATACCTGTACTATTTTACGACGGCCGATATACGCCTGGACAATATTCACGTAAGCAACTCATGTTTGCACAAGGTTTCCTGAAACGCGTAGACAAAAATTTCATAAGTAGTTGTTTTTTGTCCAATGTTGGACATTTTTATCGTTAGATTTTGCTTTGCTTTTTGTTGATGTTGACAACGCAGTGTTGGCCGATAAACGCCTTTGCACTTTTCGAGCTTTGCTCAAGTTATCAATATCCCAATTGATAACTCCTGACAGCCTGATGAAGAACATGTGGCCCTTTAACAATGAGTGCAATTTGTAATTGTTTTTGCCCCTCCCACGTCTTTATAATATAAGACCTCTCCGTGCTTGGCATAATATTAAACATGGTCTGGTCTGGTTTCATTTATTTTGTCTCAAAGTTTGGTCTGGTCTCATAGTTCAGAGACCAATATTTGTGTATTAGTAGATACAAAATCGATTAGTAAATGTCAATATATCTTATTCAATTAATCGATTTATAAGTGAATTAAATATGTCGTTGAAAGTTGGGGTAACAGCTGCAGCAAGCTTGTTAGATTGATAAAAGCCGCCACATCAATTAATCCTGACCAATTTACCTTTTACTTTACACAACAAAACAAAGCAATGTTAAGAGATGAGAAAGATACACTGATCCAGATATATCTAAATTAAACAAAAGAGGATATCTTATTTCACTCATTGGGTTACGCATCCTTGGAAACTCATTAGTTTCAATTACAAATAGTGACATAGTGACAATTGTATGTATGAGCTAGTGTCTGACCCGAGGTACCATTACCTGTCACAATTCCGGGGAGCCAAGTTATTAACAAAACCTGGATTACTCTCTACTGCTCCCCTCTCCAACTCGTTACATGTTAGTAATGAGATACACATCATGTTACCAAAGCCAAAGGAGTTTACAATCAATTTACAGTTAATGTGTTGCAAACGTTTATGACCATATTTCATTTAGCCATTAAGCTGGCCATGCGGTAGCAACATTCTGTAGCTAACACTTTCCTTCCCATGAATCACATCCAGGATTTCTCTAAATCAAAGAGCATTTTAATTTGAAACCTGCATTGTTTAGTTGGTACTGTGAAATTACTATGCTGGGGACTATTAAGAATGAATCAATGTAAGTATTGCTTTTCATTTTATCATCTCTAATGTAAATATATCAATTGCTAAATACAGTATATATATTATGATTGGAAAGCAGTACTGTACTGTCTCCCTTGTAGCACCTCTGGTCCGGTTGAGCTCTCCTGGCGTTTGTAAAATTAGATGCATCCCAATGATCTTTAATCAGTTGAGAAGGAGAGCAGTAGAGGGTAATTTGGGTTTGTGTTCTCCCTCTCCCCAATACTGATGACAGGTAAGGGCACATCGAATCAAATGATGGCTACGAGAGCAGTTAGATACGGTGATTGAGATTGATAGGTTTCCAAGAATACATGACCCAATGATTGAAATAAGATACCACTCTGTAGTGTTTAGTTTAGATATTTTAATCAAGGCTTTGTTTGACTGTGTAAAGTGAAAGAGTTATTAATTCGTGTGTCGGTTTGCATCACTCTGACTAGCTTGCTGAGAACTGACTGATTCGGGTAACGGTCACATATAATCATCAGCTATTGTTGTAGCAAGAAATTGGGTATCAATTAATTTATTGAACATTATAGAAATATAGTAAAATCTTAAAAGAAAATGGTCTCCGAGACCAGACAAGACCAGACCAAAAATTGAAACCAGACCAATGAGACCAAACCAGACTACACCACAATTTGGGACCAAAGAAATGAGACCAGACCCAACAAGACCAGACTAGACCATGCTTATAGTATGCCTCTGTGACTTGAGTCCCAACAAACGACTCGGGAGTTTTTGGGTATTATATTATTTCGTGAAGACGTTACAAGTGTACATGTGACAAATATTCAGGATATAAATATTGTTTTAGAGCCTAGACACAATGTTTGGTAAACTTGTTCTTACACTAAATTGTTCATGTACAAGAATATAATCTTCTGATGCGACTAATAAGGTTGTCTATTATTTTTTTTCATACGGCTTTAAGCATGTCTCCGCCCCTTTAGTCTTCGTACCTTAGGTTGTCCCCACTATCCAATATCACCTGTACTCCATCAGGCAGTCGGGGGTTATCAATTGGAATGTTGATAACTTGAGCAAAGCTCGAAAAGTGCGTTGTCATCATCAATAACAATCAAAGCAAAATCTAACGATGAAAAATGTCGGACATTGGACAAAAAACAACTACTTATGTAGTTTTTTGTCGACGTTTTTCATGAAACCTCGTACAAACATTGCTTATGTGAATATTGTCCAGGTGTATATCGGCCGTCTTACTATTCACATGAACCATAAATCTGTGCTGTTTACCAGATACCTGTACTGTTTTCAAGATACCTGTACTATTTACCAGATACCTGTGTTTTTAACAAGATACCTGTGCTATTTATCATATATCTGTGCTATTTACCAGATACATGTGCTATTTACATGAACCATAAATCTGTGCTGTTTATCAGATACCTGTACTGTTTTCAAGATACCTGTACTATTTAACAGATACATTTACCTGTGCTATTTACAAGATACCTATGTTAATTACCAGATACCTGTATTATTTACCATATATCCGTGCTATTAACAAGTTACCTGTGCTATTTATCATATATCTGTGCTATTTACCAGATACATGTGCTATTTACCATATATATGTGCTATTTACCAGAGATATGTGTTATTTACCAGATACCTATGTTAATTACCAGATACCTGTACTATGTACCATATATATGTGCTATTTACCAGATACCTGTACTACTAACCAGATATCTTGGCTATTTACCAGATACATGTACTTTTTAATGTACCATATATCTGTGCTATTTACTATATATTTGTTCTATTTACCATATATTTGTTCTGTTTACCATATATATTTGCTATTTACCATATATCTGTTCTATTTATCAGATACCTGTGCTATTTACCAGATATCTGTGTTATTTACCATATATCTGTGATATTTACCAGATATATGTGCTAATTACCAGATACCTGTGTTATTTACAAGATATATGCGGTAATACAAGATACAAGATACATGTGCTTTTTACCAGATACCTGTGTTATTTATCAGATACCTGTGTTATTTACCAGATACCTGTGTTATTTATCAGATACCTGTGTTATTTACCAGATACCTGTGTTATTTACCATATAGTAGCCTGTGCTAAAATATCAGGTTTAAAAAACATGTTTTAGGTGAGGCGGAGCCGAACCCCATACAGGTTATGTTTAGACCCGATATCAGGATATTTCCGTATCAGGTTCCTTACAAACTATGTAACTAATAGTCTTATTCACATATTGCCCTGTTTACCAGAAACTGGGCTATTTCCAAGATAACTGTGCTGCATTGTATTTACCATAATAATATCTCTGCTACATTATATTTACCATATACGTTTTTGAATCTGTCCTATTTTCCATATATCTGTGTTATTTGCCATATCTCTGTGCTATTTACCATATATCTGTGCTATTTACAACATAATTGTGACATCACACGGCAACGGACGCTATAGTTCCGGTCTCCGGTATATAGGAGATTTTTATTAGTTTTTCTATAGAATATCAACCTTTATTTTGCTGAAATTTGTCGCAGAGACAGTGTTATACAGGGTGTGTGCTGTTCCCTTTTCTTTTAAGAAGCTTGAGTCTGTCTATTTTCGCCATGCCGCCAGCGGGACCTAATGGATAATCAGCGTCGTCAAGCAAAGCAATAGAAAAACAGAAGGATATGATGGTAACGCGTTCTGGAGAGCGGAGGGAAAGCCATAAGCGTAGTTCCAACCCGAACGAATACATGGACGTGTAAGTTGTGTCAAAAGGCAGACAATGCTAAAATGTTGGAGCGTGAACGCTGCAGAGATCGTTTCGGTACTGCGTGCCTTCAGAAAGAGGATAAGGAATATGAATTTCTCAACAAACGGACTCTATGTGGTTCTGTGCGCCATGCAATGTGACAGTCAGGAAAAATCTCCATACCGAATCTGTAGTGGAGATCAAATGTGCTGAGATCATGGCGGCATACGAGGACAGAATTAAGACCCTAAAACTTAATAAAGAGTCCAAGTGTAGAGCTGAAGAGGTGCATTCGGAAGTCTTGAGAATAAAACCGGATTTTTCAAGAAAATACGTAATCTCCAAACAAATGATGATTACTTATTCGGATTAATAACGATTTGACAAAAAAGAAAAAATAAGAAGAGGCAGCATTAGAAGAGGAAGTAAAAACAAGGAACGAGAAGGAAACTTGGAGTAAAAGGTCCTCCATGGAACATTAAAATTGTGAAAATCAAAACGAAAACGAATAAGAGATTATCTCTGCTGCTATTACACAAATGCTGACAGTCTTTAAAACAAGTTAGATGAATTAAAACAAAGGACCCCAAAAAGCGATATAGTTGTGATAGGTACATGTATTACCGAAATCTATCCGAAAAAAAAAACGTTTTTTTTTAATGAAAATGACCCTGATCCACACCGAGGAATAGGAGCATATGTTAAAGAGAGTCTTAAAGCAATGGAAGAAAATACTAAAACTTGCTTCAAAGAGAGTCTCTTGGTAAAACTAGCATCGCCAAATAAGGGAATTAGTGTGTTGCACAACTTTATTTCCTCAGTTTCGACCGATAAAGAGTTTCCAAACCTGTTAGTATTTTGGGATTTCATTCCTAGGATATATTGGAACACATAGTTGCCTAGGGGGGGGATAGATAAGGAGAGAATTTCATAGAACTGTTGAGAGACAACTACCTTCATCAATATTCCAACAAATGCACCCGCGTGCGGTAGGGAAACGAAGCAAAAACCTTTGATTTAATACTTAGTAATGATGAAGAGATGGTAAATGATATTTATTACAAAAGTCCTATTGGCAACAGTGATACTCTTCTTCCTTATTTTAAATATACATTCCATAAAACGGAATTGAATAAGTTATAAACAGGTTATTATTATCACAAAGGGGATTGTACAAATATGAAGAAGGAACGAAGGGTAGTAGACTGGGATGGAACTTTGTCTAACCTGACCATTATACATGCCTTCAATACTTTCCTTCGTATTTTCCATACTCTTGCGGATCAACATATTCCAAAAAGGAAGAACACAGCCACCAATCACAGGAATGGCTTAGCTTTAAACAGGAAAACTACGAGCAAAATCTGCAAAAAAACATTGCGCATGATATATGGAAACAAAAACACAAGATCGATACTAGGTGTATGCCAAGCTCAGAAACCAAGTCAAATAGGAACTTCGGAATGCAAAGAAGGAGATGAAAATAGAAAAAAATAGTAAACTTTACAAGCGTCTTTACCAAGGAACCCTCTTGAGAGCTACCTTCGTTCACAGCGAGGCCCGTGAGTCAACCATTTCAGGACACAACATGCAATGAAGATATAGTTAAAGACCTGCTACGATGCTAGCCAATCACCTGGACCCGATGGAATACATCCAAAAGTGCTAAAAAAACTCCATGATATCCTTTGTATACCAATAACGATAATATTTAAAAACTCTTTGTCGGAAGGTAAGCTACCCCAATCTTGGAATGACGCAAACATTACAGTTTGGATTTCTTCCTTGAAGAACACTTCAAATGCTTATTGTCGTAGATCATTGGACTTGTATGTTGGATACTGGAGGAAAAATTAATGTTGTTTACATGGATTTAATGAAGGCTTTTGATAAGGTACCCCATCGCCGTCTGATTCACAAACTTTATAATTGTGGCATAAGCCGAAAAACTGTCAAATGGATAGAAAACTTCCTAAATGATAGACATCAAAAGGAAGTGATAAACGGATCTGCGTCAAAATTAAGGAATGTACTTAGCGGAATCCCCGGGGTAATAGTGTATTGGGACAATTATTGTCTGTCCTTTATATTAATGACATGCCAGATAACACATTGTCGTCATGTCCCCTATTCGCCGACGATACCAAAGTATACCGTAAGATTAGAAATAACGAGGATAGGAAAATTCTACAGGCAGATTTAGATAATCTCCGAAAGTGGTCTGATGATTGGCTTTTAAAATTCCATCCAAATAAATGCAATGTACTGCAAGTGAATGGATCACCAAACAAGTACCGATGCTATCCTCTCGCGAGTCAAAACGTCGTACTGGACAATATCGTTAATGAAAAGGATCTAGATGTAACGGTGGATATCAACCTGGATTTCGAACTCACATCCAAAACTCAATTCCTTAAGCAAATTCAATCCTTGGCGTCATCAGAAGATCTTTTACCTATTTGGATGAGACAATGTTTAGACAGCTATTCAAAGCATTTGTTAGACCACAACTGGAATATGCAGTCAGTGCATGGAGTCCATACAAACTCAGACATTCAAATGATAGAAAATGTATAAAGGAGGGCTACTAAGCTCCTACCTGGATTTAAATAACTTTCATATGAAGAACGATTTAAGAAGCTGAAACTTTAGACACTCAAACACCGCAGGACCAGGGGAGATTTGATAAACCTTTTTTAAAATTGTGAACAAAAAATTCGATGAGAGGGTTACATCTAATATATGTGATTTAGATAATAACGAAAGAACTCGGGGTCATAGATTTAAGTTTTACAAACAACGATACAATACAGAACTAAGAAAAAACTCGTTCAGTTTTAGGGTAGTTGATGCCTGGAACAAGCTACCAAATTATGTCGCAAACGCGGAAACTACTAGAGATTTTGAGATATTGCTAGGTGATCATATTAAGGACAATATCTGTAATGATAACTGATAAATTATTTTAATGAGTATATATATATTTCATGTAAAACTTTGCCAGTGACATTTTATTTTGTATATATTGTGATATGCCATTATTTTCCATTAAAGGCCCAATATACGTAACTTTCGGCAAATCTTGATGCAAAAATCAAGCCTTATAAGTTTCTATATTTATAGATTTAGTTAAGATTAACTGATATCAGCAATATCCCAGATGAAATCTTACGTGGTTACCGGTACAGCAGCAGTTGAAACTCGGTATTTGCAAAAACGCGTCCATTTTGAACCGTCTTCTCACTTCGAATTCGGTTTGTTGTTGAAGTGGGCCCCAACTGAATAATTTTCAATTTTTTTTATTTTTCTGTCAAGACTTTCATGTTAGTTACCGCTCGGGTTTACTTAGTTTTAGGCTTATTTTTGCATGGTTATCAACTTGATTTTTTTTTCAGAATTTTTCAGAATCACGAAAAAATTCCTGAAGTTACGTATATTGGGCCTTTAAATATATCTGTGCTATTTACCATATATATATGTACTATCGCTATATATCTGTGCTATTAACCATATACATTTTTGTATCTGTGTTATTTACCATATATCTGTGCTATTTACCATATATCTGTGCTATTTACCATATATTTTTTATCTGTGCTATTTACCATATATATGTGCTATTTACCATATACGTTTTTGTATCTGTGCTATTTACCATATATCTGTGCTATTTACCATATACATTTTTTATCTGTGCTATTTACCATATATATGTGCTATTTACCATATACGTTTTTGTATCTGTGCTTTTTACCATATATCTGTGCTATTTACCATATATTTTTTTATCTGCGCTACTTACCATATATCTGTGCTTCTTACCATATACATTTTTTTATCTGTGCTATTTACCATATATCTGTGCTATTTACCATATGATTTTTTGTATCTGTGCTATTTACAATATATCTGTGCTATTTACCATATAATTTTTTGTATCTGTGCTATTTGCCATATATCTGCGCTGTAACCATATATCTTTGCTATTTACCAGGTATATTTGTAGCTGTGCTGTACGTTTTAATACAAGATAAAGAGGCTATTAACCAGATAATCTTGCTATGTACCAGATATCTGTGCTATTTACCATATATCTATGTTTTTTAACATATAACTGTGCTATTCACCAGATTACTGTGATGTGTTTTTTATGAAAGAAAGCTGATGGACTTATATTATATGTTTACAGGAACTGATACAGAACGCTGAAGATGCTGGAGCTTCAGAAGTAAAGATACTGTTTGACGACAGAGACATCAACCAAGAAGCCACCAATGAAAAGAAAAAACCTTTCAATAAGTATTTCAAGGTAAATTTGACAGTTTTCCCTTGTAAAGTCAATTAGCACATGTTTGTGTGCTCCTTGACTGTGATATTTCTAATATTTCCTATGTACATGTACTGTATCATCTAACGAAATCTTATATAACATGCATTGCAACATGCACACAAATACCTGACACGCTTGTATCCTATTAGAACAGGACTGTGATGATTGTCGGCAACCAGGTACAATTTAGTATAGCTCAGTCGGTACATGTAGAGCGACTGTCTCAGGTTTGGAAGATATAAATCTAGACTTCAGTCTGGCTTTTCATTTTGCTGTTGTTAATGCTGTGGTACCTTTAACCAAGCCTTGCCATATATCCGACCTGAGTAAGGGGTAATTTATAGTGATCACTTGAACTGTCACTACCCCTTCGAAAACCAGTTCTAGAGATCTTGAACAGTTCTAGAACATCAAGAACGGTTGTAAAACAATTGTTTTAAAACTGTACTAGAAAATGTTTCCAGAACAGATCAAGAACATTTTTAGAATGTTCATGTGTTCTAAATCATTTCTTTAAATATTTTAGAACAGATTTAGAACTGTTCTAGAACATGAGAAGTTCAACAAATATTCTTTAAATATTCTTTAACAACATCCTAGAACATTTTTAGAGCAATTCAAGAACTGAACAAGCTGTAGAAATTTCCTACAAATGTTCTATACAATATTTTTTAGAACAATTTTAGTATTTGTATTTCTTTTTACAACCATTCTACAACAAATTCTGGAATATTTGTAGAACTGTTCTAGAACATTGTAGGTTCTACAAATATTCTATAAATGTTATACAACAATCATAGAAGTAAAGTTTAGAGTTATCCCCCTTACTTTAGCCAGCCAATCAGCAATAATCTTACATCCCACAAGGAAAATTAGTTTGGCGGGAAAGTGATCAGGATGAATGTAATATCTCCTGTTTGAACACCTCAAAAGCTATAATTTAGGGAGAGAGGGATTTACCTTCATACAACAGTTATGATTTAGTGATTATTAACACTTAAGCAATTTATTTGTATGCGTATCAGTCATGAAAGTTATGCATTACTTTGAGAATATTGATTTGAGTTTGACCTTGTGAAATGGTGATTGCCATTTTTGTAAAAAAAAAAAAATCAGAATACCAAAGCGTCAACAAAACCATAATCCGAACTCAAAATCGATTAAACTAGGGGGAAAATAGAAACAAAGGAAAGATTCACATTGAGACCTTCGTAAAATCACAAAAGAATAAGACCAGGTGTTCCGGAAGAGTAAGAGTCATCTGCTTCATCGACGACACCCGATATGTAAATCTTGGTCACATCCAAGTAAGCACCAATCCTCAAAATGAGAACCGAGTCATCATTGTCATCACAACAAGTAAACACACTAACAAGCAAACTCAAAAACGTCCATCTTCATATCACACAAAGATACAGAATATTTCTCGATGATATCAAGATGGCGACCAAAAAACCCATAGTCTTCATCAACCTGCATTTCTCGAATCCCTATGCCGTAAGTTTGTTCGCCTGCAGTTGACATCCATCACGAAAATCGCGATATTCAGAGCAAGCCCTAGAATAACGAATCAACTGCGACATGTAAACACCATAGGGTGGAGAAGCAGCGATGTTACTATCAAGAAAGGGAAAGTTCACGATCGGAAAATCGAAATCGTCACGTTTATCCTACAGCTTAGTAGTAAGTTGCCGGTGTTGGTCATAGTTTAAGTAAAGATCGAGGTTAGAAGCTGATGTAGGAGAGCCTGTTGTTTCTTTAATCTCAAGTTCAGTAGGGTATATACGATCGACTAGGTCAGCAAACATCTTGTTGTTTATAGACAACACATCGTCGATATACTTGAAAGTAAAATTGAAAGATTTGGCAAGGTTTTTGTTACCCGTCCTGATAAGCCCCTCGACAAATTCAGCCTCGTATGAAAACAAAAACAAGTCTGCCAAAATGGGTGCACAGTTAATCTGTTTTACTGATAGTTTTACTGATAAGCTGTAAAAGCTTAAAGTGAATAAAATGAATTTGAAAGTTAGTGCCCATTGTAATAATACGCATTTCATTCCATATGAACACTGAGATAATGGTTTAATGACATACAGTAGATTGTATTTGCCTTGTTTCTGTAATATATGAATGCATGTTTTCAAAAAACATGTTTTAATCTTCTATGATATGAAGTCAAGACAACATTAAAACAAGTATGCAAAAGTACTTTCAAGAACTGGGCAAAAATCACAAAGTTTGGTTACAGATATTCAGTCACAAGTAATCCATCTCATTTGAAATGGTTTTTAATCCAGATTTTGTAGGAACTAGACCTCATATTTTAAAATTGTATAGCTATTGTAGAACACTTTTAGATAATTACTAGAACTAAGTGTTGTACTAGAGTACTAATATTGTAGAACTATTGTAGAACATTTTTCAGAACATTACTTGAACTAAGTGTTGTAGAACATTTCTAGAACATAATGTTCTAGAACATTTTCATCATAACATTCTTTAACATTTCTAGAACGAAAGGATCTAGAACAGAATTAGAACAATGTGTTCGACAACAGTTTTGAACCCCTAGATATAGATTCAGTTTATATTCACACCACTCCCATACCTCAGATTTACATATTTCTCCATAAATAAAAACGGGAAAATGAGAAAATATGGAAAAGAATACGGTGAAATGAAGTCCTGAGAAATATGGAGAAAATGCAGAAAATGAATGCGGAAAAAAAATGATGCACTCGCTGACAGAGAATGAGTAAATGAGGATTCTTATTATACATTTAAAGCATGTACTGTTTACATCTAGTGTTTGAATGTATTGTAGTCAAAAATGAAAAAAAATACAGCTTTGTGCAAATTTCAGAGTTACCATCATAATGGTTAAACTATAACAAAAGTTCAATTACTTGATATATCTTGCCATGTCATGTTAGTCTAATTCTAGCTGTAACTGTTGAACTGTTTAAAAATTAAAAATTCTTTCTCACCTTTTATTAAAGGTAATAGTAACTTATTTGTGCTCATTTGTAATGTTTTGTTAGCAATACTGCTTTCCCGTAACATATTATGTTCATGTATTTTTCTAATAGTTTTAATAGTTTTCGCTCAGAATTCGAATAAGTACTGTAACCGTATATAAACAAAATCTTCCCTGGTGGTTTAAAATTCATCACTATCAACATAATTTGAAAACAATGAATGTGTTTAAATCTTCGGATCATTATGCTGGAATAGAATGTGTCATGACTTAAACATCAATAAAACATAAATACCTGAATATATGCTGCTATTTGCTTCTCAAATACACAATTCCTCCCTCATCCACAGTTTCATACAGGCCAACTGACATTGAATGCTTTCAGAATTTGGATGTGAAAATCAACCAATCATATTGGACTATGATTGTAGGTGGACTGAAGTAGCTTTCAGCTTTCGAAAAGTTCTAAGCCCATTATCCGTATTCTGTCTTTGTGAATTTGGCCAAGTCCAATTTCACTGTATCTGATATTGTCAGTGTCAGTTAATCTGCATTTTCTTTGTATTTTTTCCATATTTTGCAGAAATCATTTTCTTCATTTCTCCTTATTTTTCCATAGAAAAATACGGAGAAATGCGAAGTTCCATAAAAATATCGAGAATTGATGTTCAGGCAGCATCACACTTTCAAGTTCTGAATCTTCTGATGATATGTTTGTGGTCAAGGTAAAAGGTCAAAGGTCATTGTCATTGTTGACCACCTTGGGAATCCAAATTAAGCGGGTGTACAAGATATCTTATAAACCTCTTGACATTAAGTCACACTATGGCATCACGCTCTCAAGTTCTAAACCTAATTCGATTTCGGTGGTCATCGGAATGAAATTGACAATGTAACGGCGAGACTGGGTTTTGCTCATTGGACCCTCTGAATTTAAGACAGTCACGAAAAATCCTTCATCTTTTTTATCACCTCAATTAATGGTGACTTATAACAATCACCTTTTGTCCGTTGTCGTGCATCTTGCACCGTCTGTAAACTTAAATCCACATCTTGAACTTATTCAATGGATTGAATGTTTAAAAAATTGGTAATGCAGAGTAATATTCTAGATGAGGATACAAAATTATAAAATTTGAATTCTTGCCTCAACCTGAGGGTCCAAGGCAAAAATTGCAAAAATAAAATATTAGAGTTCTTACATGTATCATCTGGTTTTATTTTTCTATGTTTACGTGTTGATTTCCTCATCTAATCTCATTAATGAAATGGAGCTACCAGTACCTCTGATATAACTCAGGTGGCAACCACAGGCTTCGGGCCTCTTATCCGGGTCTTTCTCTGGGGACACAACTCTTTTGTCAACCATTAACAAAGTTTGGGTACTTCCTTGCTTAATTTACTCCGATTGTTTAAAACCAGCATTAGCAAGTCGCTGTTTTTGTTAAACAGGAAAATATAACAGACTGACTGGGTAGTCACACGGTGTAGCCGCACTTCTCAAAGTAAGAATTAGTTCTTAACATTACTTTCTACATTCCAGGGTCCAGCCTTGTTCTTTCACAATAACGCCGTATTCTCTGATGGTGACTGGCGAGGGATAAAGATGCTGTACAGCAGTGTGAAGGAGCTAGATCCCTTAAAAGTCGGACGTTTTGGACTTGGCTTCAAGTCTGTTTTCCATATAACAGGTAAAACATATAATATATCACATATAACATAACCATCAACTAGGTAAGGCATTGAGATAACAGGTGGTAATCTCACAGGTTATTTATTTCTATATTCTTATATTATGTCCAAATAGTACTAAATAACACATCCCACACTACTGCATTCTACGCCAATTGAAATGGTCATGATTACACCATGAATACAACCCATGAAGATTCCTATGAAAAACAATCTTATTCATGCCAATATATGTAGTGGACAGAAATGCACATGAATTGTCCCATGCAAAAAAGATACCCGTTAGTTTAGTTTTTAATGGGTAAGACATTTTCTTGACAATGGATAATTGTTTTGGCCTTAAGTTGTTGGGTTCGTGGCCAAGACAATAAGAGGATGAACGTTTTCATGGTCAAATAATGCATTCATGTCCATGAATTAGTGCAAAATTCACAAACCATGAAACTATGGTATTGAATTCATGGGTTCGACTTTACTTCATGGCCAATACAGCAGAATAAGAAAATGAGAAATGAGCAATTCAACAGGCTGTACCTACATATGCACATCATCTTTTAACATTTGCAAGAACAACTTTCAAAAACGCAAAATTATTAAAAACCTTTGGTGATTGTCTTACGTAAAAAAGATATTGTGTTGAAATAAATATGGAACAGATCAGTCAAAATTGCTAGGATCCTGCTATATCATAGCCGCGATCCTGCTATACTGGGATCCCTATCTGCTATAATATATGGCTGATGATATTAATTGTTCTGAATATTTGATATTGCTCATTCTTGCATTATTATGCTGAAAATCACCCATATTCCTCCAAGAGGAACTCCACTAGAATATGTCTATGATGTATACAGTTAAGTAAACCCTGCTGGCATGATTGTGATGTGTTTGTAACTATAGCGTTAATATTAAATCATTTATGTTCAGACATATTATGATAATTTTTATCATGGTCTTTTTTCTCTCAATCTGCTTGTTGCAGAATCCTTTCACACATTCATATGAAAAAGATGAAAAGCTAAGGTTTTGTATAAGTCACATCTATTAAACAAAGTAGAAATATTGTTATAAATCAAGTAAGAAATCTAGTTAGCTGATTGATTAAGTCTATTTCAGATTACCCGATGATTGTTTCTGGTAAGAAACTACTCGTCATAAATCCCTACACGACGTACTCGGACAAGGTTTGTACGAGCTTCCTCTTAAAGGGGTTGTCACGGTATAAAGGAATGGATATGAAAGCTTTCGGGGATGCTTTCGATGACATTTTTGGGTTTGGAGAGGAGACTTTAAGCTGTGGTGAGTACAAAGGTACCTTGTTCAGGTTTCCACTACGACAAGTTGGAACAGAACTGTCTGGGAATTTATATGATCGGGAGAAAATTGAGTCTCTCTTTGATTCCTTCACCACGGAAGCACCCATGACTCTCTTGTTCCTAAAAACTCTTGAGGAAATGACTTTATTCAGAAATATTCATGGAGTGAAGCCTAGTTACAGGGTGAAAATCCAAGGAAATGGTTCGGGAAAATTACCGGAGAAAAGAAAGAAATTCTGCCAGGCTCTGCAAGAGTATAACAGAAGTAGCATGTCACATGATGTGACATGCAGTCTCCATGTGAACGTAAGTGTAGAGACGACTGGTCAGTATGGCTTGACCATGCAGGAGAACAAAACCTGGTTTATTGTCAATACAGTTTTGGGAAACAGCCACATGTCTCCCCAGTTCCGTGCTCTTTCCCAAGACAGTGACTTGTCGTACAGTCCCTATGTTGGCATTGCCATTCCCTACGAGGACATGGAAGATTTCAAAGGACATGTTTTTTGCTTCCTTCCCCTTCCATTGGAGGAGCTCAGCCTGACAGGACTACCTGTTCACCTTAATGGATTCTTTGCTTTGAGCCAGAATAGGCGCCATGTAAAATGGCCGTCAGCTGATCTGAAGAAATCTGCCATCAGCGCCGACAAATCCCTACAGTGGAACCAGGTCCTGATCAAGGAGGCCCTGTCCCAGGTCTACCTGTCTGTCATACAAGATTTGATCACTAAGTGTTCAGGGGGAAACAACCCTGAAAACCTTGTTGCTATGGTGTACCGATCTATCCCAGACTGTAATGGTGTGGATGTAAAGTGGCGTGGTATCCTTGATCCCTTGGTGAACGGTCTCCTACAGACAAACTTCCTTTACACTCAGAACAATGGAGGTCGGTGGATACAACCTGGGGATGCAGTGTCTGAAGGTCTTGATTGCTCTACTGGTATGTATGTACAGTTATACAATAAAGATCATTTAAAGTTTTTTCAGCTTTATCAAAAACTCCTGTTGACCTACATGTCGACAGGGAATCTTAATATGGAAGAAAACAAAAGCAAAATAGTTCACCGATAAAACTCTTGGTAAGGCAGGTGACCTGGAAAATCGTCTTGGTAAAAGATGAGTACCATATCTAATCTGAATAACCTATATGGATTTTTCTTATTATTATTTTTTAAATATTTCCTTCAAACATCTTTATGTCAATAACCAATAAGGCCTAGGGTACTGATAGTATTCATGAAGCATCTATAATAACAGACTACCAGGCTTGTTAAAATGAATGAGCTTGAACTACATGTACTTTCAAAATCACAGGGATCAGATATGTTAAAATATTCAAACAACTTCTCATTGATCGAAAGGCTTAGAGAATTTATGTTGTGTCTGCAGCATGCTGGGATGAAGGGCTACCAATTTTTGTTCAATGAATGACCTTGACCCACGAACAGGATCAAAAGGGTCAAATATATTAATATGTCTTGAACAATAACCCCAAAAATATATATAGTCAAATGACCATTAAGGCCCATGGGTCTCTTGTTCTTATGTTTCTAAACACAACATTGACAACATGTCCCTATACACAACATTGACAACATGTCCCTATACACAACATTGAAAACATGTCACTATACACAACATTGACAACATGTCCCTATACACAACATTGAATACATGTCCCTATACACAACATTGAATACATGTCCCTATACACAACATTGACAACATGTCCCTATACACAACAATACCAACATGTCCCTATACACAACATTGACAACATGTCCCTATACACAACATTGAATACATGTCCCTATACACAACATTGAATACATGTCCCTATACACAACATTGAATACATGTCCCTATACACAACATTGACAACATGTCCCTATACGCAATATTGAATACATGTCCCTCAACACAACATTGACAACATATCCCTATACACAACATTGAAAACATCTCCCTATACACAACATTGAATACATGTCCCTATACACAACATTGAATACATCTCCCTATACACAACATTGAAAACATCTCCCTATACACAACATTGAAAACATCTCCCTATACACAACATTGAATACATCTCCCTATACACAACATTGAAAACATCTCCATATACACAACATTGAATACATGTCCCTATACACAACATTGAATACATCTCCCTATACACAACATTGAAATCATCTCCCTATACACAACATTGAAAACATCTCCCTATACACAACATTACCAACATATCCCTATACATAACATTGAATACATGTCCCTATACACAACATTGAAAACATCTCCCTATACACAACATTGAATACATGTCCCTATACACAACATTGAATACATGCCCCTATACACAACATTGAATACATGTCCCTATACACAACATTGACAACATGCCCCTATACACAACATTGAATACATGTCCCTATACACAACATTGAATAAATGCCCTATACACAACATTGAATACATATCCCTATACACAACATTGAAAACATGTCCCTATACACAACATTGACAACATGTCACTATACACAACAATGAATAAATGTCCCTATACACAACATTGACAACATGTCCCTATACACAACATTGACAACATGTCCCTATACACAACATTGAAAACATGTCCCTATACACAACATTGAATAAATGCCCTATACACAACATTGAATACATATCCCTATACACAACATTGAAAACATGTCCCTATACAAAACATTGACAACATGTCCCTATACACAACATTGAATACATGCCCCTAAACACAACATTGAATGCATGTCCCTATACACAACATTGACAACATGTCCCTATACACAACATTGACAACATGTCCCTATACACAACATTGAATACATGTCCCTATACACATGTCCCTATACACAAAATTGAATACATGTCCCTATGCACAACATTGAATACATGTCCCTACACACAACATTGAATACATGTCCCTATACACAACATTGAATACATGTCCCTATGCACAACATTGAATACATGTCCCTACACACAACATTGAATACATGCCCCTATACACAACATTGAATATATGTCCCTATACACAACATTGAATACATGTACCTATACACAACATTGAATACATGTCCCTATACACAACATTGAATACATGCCCCTATACACAACATTGAATACATGTCCCTATACACAACATTGAAATCATCTCCCTATACACAACAATACCAACATGTCCCTATACACAACATTGACAACATGTCCCTATACACAACATTGAATACATCTCCCTATACACAACATTGAATACATGTCCCTATACACAACATTGACAACATGTCCCTATACGCAATATTGCATACATGTCCCTCAACACAACATTGACAACATATCCCTATACACAACATTGAAAACATCTCCCTATACACAACATTGAATACATGTCCCTATACACAACATTGAATACATCTCCCTATACACAACATTGAAAACATCTCCCTATACACAACATTGAAAACATCTCCCTATACACAACATTGAATACATCTCCCTATACACAACATTGAAAACATCTCCCTATACACAACATTGAATACATGTCCCTATACACAACATTGAATACATCTCCCTATACACAACATTGAAATCATCTCCCTATACACAACATTGAAAACATCTCCCTATACACAACATTACCAACATATCCCTATACATAACATTGAATACATGTCCCTATACACAACATTGAAAACATCTCCCTATACACAACATTGAATACATGTCCCTATACACAACATTGAATACATGCCCCTATACACAACATTGAATACATGTCCCTATACACAACATTGACAACATGTCCCTATACACAACATTGAATACATGTCCCTATACACAACATTGAATAAATGCCCTATACACAACATTGAATACATATCCCTATACACAACATTGAAAACATGTCCCTATACACAACATTGACAACATGTCCCTATACACAACAATGAATACATGTCCCTATACACAACATTGACAACATGTCCCTATACACAACATTGACAACATGTCCCTATACACAACATTGAAAACATGTCCCTATACACAACATTGAATAAATGCCCTATACACAACATTGAATACATATCCCTATACACAACATTGAAAACATGTCCCTATACAAAACATTGACAACATGTCCCTATACACAACATTGAATACATGCCCCTAAACACAACATTGAATGCATGTCCCTATACACAACATTGACAACATGTCCCTATACACAACATTGACAACATGTCCCTATACACAACATTGAATACATGTCCCTATACACATGTCCCTATACACAAAATTGAATACATGTCCCTATGCACAACATTGAATACATGTCCCTACACACAACATTGAATACATGTCCCTATACACAACATTGAATACATGTCCCTATGCACAACATTGAATACATGTCCCTACACACAACATTGAATACATGCCCCTATACACAACATTGAATATATGTCCCTATACACAACATTGAATACATGTACCTATACACAACATTGAATACATGTCCCTATACACAACATTGAATACATGCCCCTATACACAACATTGAATACATGTCCCTATACACAACATTGAAATCATCTCCCTATACACAACAATACCAACATGTCCCTATACACAACATTGACAACATGTCCCTATACACAACATTGAATACATGTCCCTATACACAACATTGAATACATGTCCCTATACACAACATTGACAACATGTCCCTATACGCAATATTGAATACATGTCCCTAAACACAACATTGACAACATATCCCTATACACAACATTGAATACATGTCCCTATACACAACATTGAATACATGTCCCTATACACATGTCCCTATACACAACATTGACAACATGTCCCTATACACGACATTGAATACATGTCCCTATACACATGTCCCTATACACATGTCCCTATACACAACATTACCAACATATCCCTATACACAACATTGACAACATGTCCCTATACACAACATTGAATACATGTCCCTATACACATGTCCCTATACACATGTCCCTATACACAACATTGAAAACATCTCCCTATACACAACATTGAATACATATCCCTATACACAACATTGACAACATGTTCCTATACACAACATTGAATACATGCCCCTATACACAACATTGAATACATGTCCCTATACACAACATTGACCACATGTCCCTATACACAACATTGAATACATGTCCCTATACACAACATTGAATAAATGCCCTATACACAACATTGAATACATATCCCTATACACAACATTGAAAACATGTCCCTATACACAACATTGACAACATGTCCCTATACACAACATTGAATACATGTCCCTATACACAACATTGACAACATGTCCCTATACACAACATTGAATACATGCCCCTTTACACAAAATTGAATACATGTCCCTATGCACAACATTGACAACATGTCCCTATACACAACATTGACAACATGTCCCTATACACAACATTGACAACATGTCCCTATACACAACATTGAATACATGTCCCTATACACATGTCCCTATACCCAACATTGAAATCATCTCCCTATACACAACATTGAATAAATGTCCCTATACACAACATTGACAACATGTCCCTATACAAAACTTTGAATACATGTCCCTATACACAACATTGAATACATGTCCCTACAATGTATATACAACATGGAATACATGTCCATATACACAACATTGAATACATGCCCCTATACACAACATTGAATACATGTCCCTATGCACAACACTGAATAAATGTCCCCATACACAACATGGAATAAATGTCCCTATACACAACATTGAATACATGTCCTTATACACAACATTGAATACATGTCACTGCACACAAAATTGAATACATGTCCCTATACACAACATTGACAACATGTCCCTATACACAACATTGACAACATGTCCCTATACACAACATTGACAACATGTCCCTATACACAACATTGAATACATGTCCCTACACACAACATTGAATAATTGTCCCTACACACAACATTGAATACATGTCCCTATACACAACATTGAATACATGTCCCTACACACAACATTGAATACATGTTCATATACACAACATTGAATACATGTCCCTATACACAACATTGAAAACATGTCCCTATACACAACATTGAATACATGTCCCTATACACAACATTGACAACATGTCCCTATACACAACATTGAATACATGCCCCTAAACACAACATTGAATGCATGTCCCTATACACAACATTGACAACATGTCCCTATACACAACATTGAAAACATGTCCCTATACACAACATTGACAACATGTCTCTATACACAACATTGAATACATGTCCCTCTGCAAAACATTGACAACATGTCCCTATTCACAACATTGAATAAATGTCACTATACACAACATTTAATTCATGTCCCTATGCACAACATTGAATACATGTCCCTATACACAACATTGAATAATTGTCCCTATACACAACATTTAATTCATGTCCCTATACACAACATTGAATACATGTCCCTATACACAACATTGAAAACATGTCCCTATACACAACATTGAAGCAATGTCCCTATACACAACATTGAATACATGTCCCTATACACAACATTGAAAACATGTCCCTATACACAACATTGAAGCAATGTCCCTATACACAACATTGAATACATGTCCCTATACACAACATTGAATACATGTCCCTATACACAACATTGAAGCAATGTCCCTATACACAACATTTAATTCATGTCCCTATACACAACATTGAATACATGTCCCTATACACAACATTGAAAACATGTCCCTATACACAACATTGAAGCAATGTCCCTATACACAACATTGAATACATGTCCCTATACACAACATTGAAGCAATGTCCCTATACACAACATTGAATACATGTCCCTATATACAACATTTAATTCATGTCCCTATGCACAACATTGAATACATGTCCCTATACACAACATTGAATACATGTCCCTATACACAACATTGAATACATGTCCCTATACACAAAATTGAAAATATGTCCCTATACACAACAATACCAACATGTCCCTATACACAACATTGACAACATGTCCCTATACACAACATTGAATACATGTCCCTATACACAACATTGAATACATGTCCCTATACACAACATTGACAACATGTCCCTATACGCAATATTGAATACATGTCCCTAAACACAACATTGACAACATATCCCGATACACAACATTGAATACATGTCCCTATACACAACATTGAATACATGTCCCTATACACATGTCCCTATACACAACATTGAAAACATCTCCCTATACACGACATTGAATACATGTCCCTATACACATGTCCCTATACACATGTCCCTATACACAACATTACCAACATATCCCTATACACAACATTGACAACATGTCCCTATACACAACATTGAATACATGTCCCTATACACATGTCCCTATACACAACATTGAAAACATCTCCCTTTACACAACATTGAATACATATCCCTATACACAACATTGACAACATGTCCCTATACACAACATTGAATACATGCCCCTATACACAACATTGAATACATGTCCCTATACACAACATTGACAACATGTCCCTATACACAACATTGAATACATGTCCCTATACACAACATTGAATAAATGCCCTATACACAACATTGAATACATATCCCTATACACAACATTGAAAACATGTCCCTATACACAACATTGACAACATGTCCCTATACACAACATTGAATACATGTCCCTATACACAACATTGACAACATGTCCCTATACACAACATTGACAACATGCCCCTTTACACAAAATTGAATACATGTCCCTATACACAACATTGACAACATGTCCCTATACACAACATTGACAACATGTCCCTATACACAACATTGACAACATGTCCCTATACACAACATTGAATACATGTCCCTATACACATGTCCCAATACACAACATTGAAATCATCTCCCTATACACAACATTGAATAAATGTCCCTATACACAACATTGACAACATGTCCCTATACAAAACTTTGAATACATGTCCCTATACACAACATTGAATACATGTCCCTACAATGTATATACAACATGGAATACATGTCCATATACACAACATTGAATACATGCCCCTATACACAACATTGAATACATGTCCCTATGCACAACACTGAATAAATGTCCCAATACACAACATGGAATAAATGTCCCTATACACAACATTGAATAAATGCCCATATACACAACATTGAATACATGTCCCTATACACATGTCCCTATACACATGTCCCTATACACAACATTGAAAACATGTCCTTATACACAACATTGAATACATGTCACTGCAAACAAAATTGAATACATGTCCCTATACACAACATTGACAACATGTCCCTATACACAACATTGACAACATGTCCCTATACACAACATTGACAACATGTCCCTATACACAACATTGAATACATGTCCCTACACACAACATTGAATAATTGTCCCTACACACAACATTGAATACATGTCCCTATACACAACATTGAATACATGTCCCTACACACAACATTGAATACATGTTCATATACACAACATTGAATACATGTCCCTATACATATGTCCCTATACACAACATTGAAAACATGTCCCTATACACAACATTGAATACATGTCCCTATACACAACATTGACAACATGTCCCTATACACAACATTGAATACATGTCCCTATACACAACATTGAAGCAATGTCCCTATACACAACATTGACAACATGTCCCTATACACAACATTGAATACATGCCCCTAAACACAACATTGAATGCATGTCCCTATACACAACATTGACAACATGTCCCTATACACAACATTGAAAACATGTCCCTATACACAACATTGACAACATGTCTCTATACACAACATTGAATACATGTCCCTCTGCAAAACATTGACAACATGTCCCTATTCACAACATTGAATAAATGTCCCCATACACAACATGGAATAAATGTCACTATACACAACATTTAATTCATGTCCCTATGCACAACATTGAATACATGTCCCTATACACAACATTGAATAATTGTCCCTATACACAACATTGAATACATGTCCCTATACACATGTCCCTATACACAACATTGACAACATGTCCCTTTACACAACATTGACAACATGTCCCTTTACACAACATTGAATACATGTCCCTATACACAACATTTAATTCATGTCCCTATACACAACATTGAATACATGTCCCTATACACAACATTGAAAACATGTCCCTATACACAACATTGAAGCAATGTCCCTATACACAACATTGAATACATGTCCCTATACACAACATTGAATACATGTCCCTATACACAACATTGAAGCAATGTCCCTATACACAACATTGAATACATGTCCCTATATACAACATTTAATTCATGTCCCTATGCACAACATTGAATACATGTCCCTATACACAACATTGAATACATGTCCCTATACACAAAATTGAATACATGTCCCTATGCACAACATTGAATACATGTCCCTACACACAACATTGAATACATGTCCCTATACACAACATTGAATACATGTCCCTATACACAACATGGAATACATGTCCCTATACACAAAATTGAAAACATGTCCCTATACACAACAATACCAACATGTCCCTATACACAACATTGACAACATGTCTTTATACTGATCATTGGCAACATGTCCAAAAAAAAACCTAGAGAATACCAAAGAGTCAACGAAACCTTACTCCGAACTCAAAATCGATTAAACTAGGGGCAAAATAGGAACAAAGGAAAGATTTACATGGAGACTCTCGTTGAAACACAAGAGAATAAGACCAGGTGTTCTGGAAGAGTAAGCGTCTTCTGCTTCATCGAAGACACCCGCCATGTAAATCATGGTCACATCCAAGTAAGCATCGATCCTCAAAATGAGAACCGAGTCATCATTGTGATCACAACAAGTAAACACACTAACAAGCAAACTCAAAAACGTCCATCTTCATATCACAAAAAGATACAGAATATTTTTCGATTAGATCAAAATGGCGACCATAATTATATATTAACACCTCTCCCTTCTTGTGCTTAGTAAACTCTGACTGCGAATATATTACCGTATACGCAGTGAAAAAAAGGCTCTGTGGATTAATATTTGTTCAAATATGGCGTCGTTCACGCTTCAGAAAAATATGTATTCGCTGTCGGCCATTGTTTGGTTCCTACAAGATTTTGGAACATGGAACATATATGGAATCAATTTCTTTTGATTTAATAATAAATCGTTTCTAGCAAACTTTTGATTTCAAATGATGCGCATTCGAAATTATTTGACTGTAACGCAAACATGGCGGTGCCCTGCAGTTGTGACGTCTGACGTCGGACCGCGTCACAACCAGATCACTGTGTCAATGCGTGTACATAACGACTGTTATAAATAAAGAAATTAATTCGACTTGCTAGAAATAGTATTTAATACCAAATTTACATATGATGTTATGAAGAAAAATAGTGTTGTTCCCAGTGTATTTTCTAAATCTACCAATATATTGATGAAATCCAATGGGACTATATTCTCTTAGCAACCACGGTCATCGTAGTTACCATCTTAGCAACCCGCTTCGAATGCTTTTTCTTCCTATAGCATTTGAAAATTAATTATGGTGTAAATATAAGGATTTTACCTCATTTTGACTGCGTATACGGTAGTATGCCCGCAGTTGGCAACGAACATATTCACTATGGAGCGCTAACGCGCACCATAGAATATGTTCGTTGCCAACTGCGGGCATACTACCGTATACGCAGTCAAAATGAGGTACACTCCTAATATACACAACAGTAACAACATGTCTCTATGCACAACATTCAAATTCATAACATGTACACAACATTGACAACACGCCTTTAATACATTATATTAATAATATGATTGTTTTCATTCAAAACTAAAATATACATAAATCTATGTCACAAACTTGTCATGGTACAGATATTGGAGTAAGGGAGACCCTGAGATTGATCATGAAGCAGTATCAACAGAACCTGGTAATCATCCCTCCTCACATCACTGCCTTGTTAAACCAGACAACAAGAATGACCCTGTTAGACCCGGCCTACATCGGTAACCTTCTCAGGCGGAACAGTATGTATGAAAACTGTAACTCGCATCAAAAACTTCATTTACTGCAGTTTCTCATGTCAGATAAACAATATTCCTCTCTTGAGGGTTTAAATCTACTACCTCTGGAGAATGGTAGTTTTGCGAGATTTGATGGAAATGGTTGTGTGTATATGTGTAAAGAAAGCCTAATGGAGTTAATTCCAGGATGTGCAGAACACATTGTGAAGCAGGACCTTCCCGAAGTCATCAATCAGCACTTACAAAACATAAAGAACAGAGGTGAGTGAAGACTTTTTGTTTAAATTCTTTAGGAATGAGATATCTTACAGAACGTTGATAAAGTGCCTAAACATAGATAGATCAGGTTGTTAATTGTTTATTAATCCCTCGGTAGGAATACATCATTTCCCCGGATATAATTATATAATGAAGTGACACCATTTACAAGACTTTAGTCACCGGATTTGGTGACATGGCAAGTATTGTATTTAACTTTTACATATTGGGTTCCTTTTCATATCTCAGTGAAATTGAGCTACAATTGAGTAACAGTACTCAAGTGACCGGTTAAGGCCATGGGGCTTCTTGGTACTTTATGAGAAGTGTTTTATTTAGGAAATGCTCACGTTGAAATACAAGATAGCAAAAATATGAAATGTATGCAGTATTATGTATTTCATTGTCAATGTTGTACTTCAGGTATGTTCCAGGTTCAAAAATTGGATGTCCGAGGACTTGTTAGACTTCTTCAGCTGAGTATTGACCGTAACCTTACTGACAAAGGGCAGTATAAAGTTTGGAATACTGAGAGGTCTCCATTGCCTGTAGACTGGCTGGAGAAAGTCTGGTCCGAGCTGACTGAATCATCTTTGACGCATTTCAAGGACTTGCACCTCGTGCCAGTGAAAAATGGCAAGCATTACCACCTCCATAGACTCGCAAGTTTGTTTATTGTGAAGTCGTACAAGTCGCACACCTTACCCGAGGGCATTTGCAAGTCTATGACACGTTTTTCTGTCACCGTTTTACCTTCGTTACCTTCCTTTATGGCAGAGCATTCAGAAGTCACCAAGTACATACACACTCCGACACATGAGAGCTTCCTGAGCTTGCTCGATCGTTTGTACACAAATAACTATGCCTTCTTACAGAGTTTCAACGCAGACGCTGACAAAGAAGAAAGATATTCTTGGATGAAGTATTTAGATAATTTGAACGTTAGAAACTTTGGAGGAGTGCTTCTGGGGCAGATGCAAATTTTTGTAGAAATCGGAAACAGTGCCTACACTTCAATCAGTCAGGTGGATACACTGGCTCCACAGCTCGGGTATGACTTTCCTGTAAGATATCCCCGTCGTCTACTGTCCTCGTCAGATAGCTGTCAATGTAGGGTCGCGCAAAAACTTGGAGCTACACAGCTAACAGAGGAAGCTGTGTTTACGGAAGTATTGTCTGAAAACAAATGGCATACTTACTCTGACTCTGACAAGAAGAATGTGATGCTGTACTTTATCAGAGAAATTAACCAGTTCAATAGGAATCATATTTTGATGGGATTGGCAGCCAACGCTAGATTTGTGCCAACTTCTACAAGAGGCTTACAGAAACCGACTGAACTGTACGACCCCTCTATCAAGCTTTTGAGGGAATTGATAGGGGATGATTCCATGTTTCCAGCAGATCAGTTTTCTTCGTCGGAAATTTTGTTAGGATTACGTGTTTTGGGACTTAACTCCAATCCATCAGGTGATCTGATTTACAGCTGTATCAGCAACTTGGACAGAAAAGTGAAGCAGGGACACACATCAAATGTAACGCAAGCAGAAGCTGTCAACCATTTTCTATCCCAACAGTTAGAACTATTGAACCAATACTCGTTGATGGACAAACAGTTTTTGATTCCAAAGAAGAGGACTTCTGATTACCCCGCCGCATTACCATGGTTCTGCAGTACATATGAACTGTGTGCACCACAAGAATGTTTTTTTGCAACCACACGGAATCAACGAATAGCAGGGTCGGTCATTCCACTAGTTTCGGAAAATTCTTACAGTTATTTGAAGAACTCCTTCCATCTACTTCATCCACTGGTGACTGATGTGCTGAATCAACTTTTGCAAATCAAACGAAATTATGAGGTAGAGTTAAAACCCGACTTGCTACCATGTATCAGTGAAGTGTACAGATTTCTAGCGGAAAAGATTTCGAACAGCTCAGATATAGAAAGGGAGATACGAGATTTCTTTTTAATGGAACCTTTAGTTTGGACAGGGGAAATGTTTGTGGAGGTAACCGCTGTTTACACTTCACACAATCCAGAGGACATCCCCTTAGAGCCCTACATGTACTGTCTACCACGAGAGTTTCTGTCTATCAAAAAATTCTTTGAGGCTATTGGCTGTCATAAGAAGCAGACAGTGGAAGGTCTTCGTAGAGTACAGAACAAAATAAAAGATAAACATGATCAGCAATTATCTTGTTCCAGGATTGATGTTGAGAAAGACTTGAACATTACTGTGCAAATACTGACGAAATACAAACAGGACCCTGCGTCTGTCGATCACCTGGATGTTCTGTTTCCTGTCCACACAGACTCAGAGACAAAATTACAGCTGATACGTGCTTCTGAGTGTAGATACAGCAATGAAGAGTGGTTGAAAGTGATGGCAGAAGAGGACGAAGAGACTATTTATTATGTTCATGCTAACATTCCATCACATACAGCTCAAGCCCTTGGTGTTCGTTCACTGACGGAGGGCTTGTTAACCGATACAGAAGCGATAGAACCTTGTGGACAACATGAAGACCTTACAGGAAGGATCAAAGGCTTACTTGATGGTTACACAGATGGTTTGTCTGTTCCAAAGGAGATTGTTCAAAATGCTGACGATGCCGGGGCCACAAAAGTTTGTTTTCTTTATGATGAACGTGAAAACATGGATGCACGAACACGGCTGATAGATGAAAATATGTCTAGTTTCCAAGGTCCTGCTCTTTGGGCTTACAATAACGCACAATTCACTGAGGCTGATTTGCAGAACATAACAAAACTTGGGGGA
The DNA here is from genome assembly GCA_947623455.1 of Mimachlamys varia. Classification (NCBI taxonomy): domain Eukaryota; kingdom Metazoa; phylum Mollusca; class Bivalvia; order Pectinida; family Pectinidae; genus Mimachlamys; species Mimachlamys varia. Next base: position 12,365,405 of record OX392535.1, read on the forward strand.
GCAACAAAACAGGAGGACGACACTAAAATCGGGAAATTTGGATTAGGTTTCTGCTCTGTGTACAATTTGACTGATGTCCCAAGCTTCATTACAGGCACCGATCTTGTCATTTTTGATCCTCATTACAACAATTTAGGCAGTGCTGTTAAAGGGAAGGAACCAGGCATCAAAATCAACCTGAGAAGTTTGCAGAATCAAAGGCTTGTCAGAAGAATGAAAAATCAATTCAAACCGTTCAATGGAGTGTTTGGTTGTGATATGACAATGGGAGAAGAATTTCATTTATATGAAGGAACGCTATTTCGGCTTCCTTTAAGAACAAATGAACAAGCAGACAAAAGTGAAATAAAAGACAGTGCCTACACCAGGTCCGATATGAAGGAACTACTGCACATGCTGATGGAAAATGGAGGGAATATGTTGTTGTTTACACAAAATGTAACAGAAATAGAAGTTTATCACTTGCCAGCTAATGCCACAGATCCAAGTCAGAGCACTCTGATTTACACAGCAACCAAAAACATGATAAACTCAGATGATCGAGGCAGACAGAATTCAGATACATTTAACATCCTGAAAGAGGTATCAGCGCTGTATTCACCTGTCCATCATAGTCAGATGCATGAACCTACCGTACAGAAAATCATTCAGACTGACATCAACATTCAAGTGGAAAACGCTGCAGAACGCTTCATATCTGATAAAGTGTCAGAAACGCGATCGTGCACTCGATGGATTATCGCTTATGCAACCGGTACTTCACAAAGTCTGAGTATTTCAAAACATGTCAAAGGAGTGTTACCTCTGGCAGGAGTCGCAACGCCAATCACGATAAATGGAGATGTTATCAGGTTAACATCGTTGGATAACATGCCATTTGGATTCTACCAAAGGGGTCATTATTTCTCATTTCTTCCGCTACCAATACAAACAGGACTGCCTGTACACATCAACGCTACATTTGCCGTAGCGCCAGATAGGCGTTCAATTATGTGGGGAACAGAGGATGATAGGACTGAACTGTTTAAACCTCGATGGAACCATTCACTTATGACTGATGCAGTTCCTAAAGCATATGTCTGTCTTCTGGAGAGTTTGCACAACTATAACGGTATCATCGATGAGGAATATATGAACATTTGGCCTATCTATCAAGCACCTTCACGTGAATTGCAGCACATGCAGAAGGCCTTTCTGACAGCAATTGTAGAAGGAACACCAAGAGTGTTCAAAAGACATGACATTTGGGCAAGATATGAGGACTGTAGGTTTGTGGATCCAGAACTTCTTGAATCAGAGGTGGGAGATATTGCCTTCAAAGCAGCAATTCATTTCTTAGAAACCAAGGCGGGTGATAGTTTAAAGGTTATGAAATTGCAGAAAAATCTGGATACCTCCTTCAGAAAAGCTGGCCTTGAACATGCCATAAGAACAAAGATATTTTCGAAAGAAAATTTTTTCACAGAGGTTCTTTTTCCAGAATTGCTATCAGACTTTTGGCAATCCAGAGAACGGAATATGCTTGTTATGTTTGCTGTAGATAATATGACTGAGACTACCAAAAAACTGCTTCTAAAAACAAAATGCATTCCTTCAGAACCAACAGGAGAAATGAAATATCTTTATGATCTGATACATCCAGAGAGTAAGCTACAACAATTGTTTACAAGATGTGAAGGACGGTTTGTACATGAAGATATGATAGAAGCTGGCATCAAACAGAGAAAGGAACAGCTGGCAGCCATAGGAATGATCGTTGATACATTGCCACCACACTTGGTCGTTGAAAGAGTACAGAGTGTACTAGGATTGTCACTGGAATGTGCCAAGTGTGCAATAGCAAGGTCGGTCTCCATTATTAGATACATAAAAAGAAAATGTATGACTGATAAAAGGCTTATTGAACAAACCAAAGACATACCATACTTACCGATTCTGAAGAAACCAAAGTACTGGACTTTCCTATGGGGAGCAGACCAGCAATCGTCTGATACCGTTTTAACTTCTACGAAGAAAACAGACGTCTCCACCTGTAATCATGAGAAAAAAGAAAATGTTAAGTTTGCAAAACCAAGATGTCTTTATCTGACCTCGGCTCAACATCTGGTTGGTTCTCGGGAGCTTGTTATGGATGTATCTTACTACAAAGAATTTGGTTTTCCTGAAAGAGACATTTTCTCAAGTTTGGGCGTCAATGGAGAAAACAACAATACCATTCCTATAAAAGTTGTTTGTAAACATTTGATTGAACTTTCCAAAAACACCGATCCTGTTAACATGGCTGAGGACTCGAAACACCTGCTAAAGAAAATCTGTAATGAAGTTTACACTTTTTTGAGTAGAAAAATATCCAACGAAACCCTTTCTGAAGAGGAAAAGAATTGCATAACTGAGTTAAAAGAACTTCCTGTTGTTTTCTGTCACAATGTTTTTGTGAAACCAAAACAAACGGCACTCTATATTTTGGTGGATTGCGAACCGCATCTCTATGGATTGCAGACCCATCATCTGAAAATTAGATGCAATTCTCTGGTACGTGTTCTTGATATCAAAGACAAGTTTACCACTGATGATATTTTAGGCGTGATGCAGGAAAAGCAGAACGATAAAGGGAAGGAGAAGCTGACAGGAGATGAATTGGAGCTCTACACCAAACTCATCAAAGTCCTCGTTATGTGTATGGAATATGAAAATATGGACTATCATAGAATATCCACAATCACAAATGTTGATGGTGTTTCAACGCCATTGTGTATTCCGGATATCGAAGGTTTTCTGACACCAATCGATCAATTGTGTTTAAATGACAATGCCGAAATAAAAACAACTGGAAAAATGAAATTCGTCAACGGGAAAATTGGTCCAGATTTCGCCCGCACACTTGGTGTAAAGGCCAAGATAAAACAGCACTTCTCAGAACATTCTAGGAAAATACCTTTCGGACAAAAAGAAGAATTGACTACAAGAATAAAGGAAATTTTAAGAGGATACCCATGTGACGAAGGAATCATGAAAGAACTTTTGCAGAACGCTGACGACGCACAAGCCACAGAGCTTCATTTCATCATAGATGATAACAGCTATTCTACGGAAAAAGTATTTGATGATAAATGGAAAGCATTACAGGGCCCTGCTCTTCTTGTTTATAACGATAGCATGTTTAGTGCTCAGGATATTCAGGGAATCCAGGACCTTGGAATAGGCAGCAAAGGGGACGACCCAACAAAAACTGGCCAGTACGGTGTGGGGTTCAATGCTGTGTACCATCTGACGGATGCACCTTCATTCCTAACAAAGGGCCCACTTGTTGAAGGAGGGGAAACAATGTGTGTCATGGACCCATACTGCCAATTTCTATCTGATGCCACTGAGGAACGACCTGGAATTCAGCTTTTGAATCTAGATGAACACCGAGGATTATATCCAGATGTTTTCAAGTGTTATCATGAAGATAAACTTTTGAAAAGCAAAGGAACAGTTTTCAGATTCCCACTTCGATCAGACGATAACAGGTTAAAGCATTTAGCAGTTCCAATGCCATCTATGAAACTTGAGAACCTGATTAAAACATTCGAAGGAGAACTGTTGGAAGCATTACTTTTTGTTAATTCTGTTAAGAAGATTTCCCTATCACACATATCTGACGGTCAGGTAATACTGCGGTATGAAGTAGAAATCGCTATCTCTAAAGCAGACGAGGAAAAAAGGACAGCTTTTGGAAACCATTTACGGGAAATGAAAAAGAATTTCAGATCTCGGGGTCTAACAAGCATACAGAATGAGAGCGTTTCTTATAACGTAACAGTGAAAGACAGCAAAGATGTTTCGAACACTTGGCTTATAGTGCAAAAATTAGGTTTTGGAGATGGTACCATTCCCCAGGAAGTAGTTGATGCACACATAAATGGAAATCTTGGGCTATTACCGAGAGGTGGCGTAGCCATTCGTTTATCATCCCGCAAATCAGCAGGACAAAGACACAAAGCATTTTGTTTCTTGCCATTGCCGATACACACTGGTCTGCCTGTCCATGTAAACGGTCATTTCGCCCTAGGTGGAGATACAAGAAGTAGTTTGTGGAATGAAGAACGACGAACGTACAAGTGGGAATGGAATAAACTGTTACTGTGTCGGATCATTCCTTCCGCATATATCGCGGGTATGCAGAGAATGAAGCAGATGCTTCTGACAGATGTTGGAGAATCCAGTCTTTTCAGAGAGACTCATCAGCTGGATAATTTGTTCCCAATATATAAGGAAGCAAAAGATGACAACTGGAAGTTACTAATGAAAGAAGTTCTGAACCAGATTTACAAGGGTCATCATGAATTGTTCTATCTGCATATACCACTTAAAAGTAATTGCACTGCCCGTCAACTTGTGTTTGTGTCTTTGCAACAACCAGAAGAACCATTTCCTGCTCTCTTCAACACATTGCACTACCACAAAAGGAAAGATATATCACTGGGTTTGAGTGATCGACAGCTTTTACAGGTGATAATGAAAGATATTGGACTCAGGCTACTGGATTCCCCAATAACAATATTTGACAGTTTGAAGGATGCTGAAGTGCCTGTTTCAGAAATATCCCCTGAGGCTATTATGGAATTTATGAAATCCTTCACTCGGAGAGATATTGAACACAAATGTAACATTGTGTTTCCTGAAGGTTGTACAGACTTGTCAAATACCAGTCTACGAAACCCGGAAAATGTTTTAACATTACTGCAATATTGTCGTGACAGTAAAGAATTTGTCTCCAGAATTACTGGTGTGCCTTTATGTTTAACTCAGGACAGGAAACTGCAGGCGTTCAGGGAGGGTAGTGAAATATTTTGCAGTGACTTGTTTTCCATTTTGCCCGGTTCTGGAAATCGATTTCTTGATGGACGTTTAGTAAGTCTATGTAATGTGGAGGAATTACAGAAAAATGTCTTTAAACCTTTAGTCATCCCTTCATTTGCTGTATACTTAGCAGAAAGCTTGCGTCCGGAAGAGTTCAAGAAACCAAATCAAATGGTTGACTGGATGCCAGAGAATGAAAACATTCCCAACTCTATATGGTTAAGGGAAGTGTGGAGGTTTTTGGCGGAACAGGAAAAGAAATGTATGGGAAAAGATGGAGCAGATGGAATTTCTAAAGATGTCATAGAAACTGTTTTGACTATTCCAAGGGATCTGGTGGTTATAGCTCATTGGAACTTGATACCATGTACGCTCCTGGAAACCACACACACCCGCGAGACAACAAGGAAAGTATTATCATCGTTGTCATATTTTGACAAGGTGTTGAATTTAGTATCGTTTACCGGCAACTTGAAAGATGCACTTACAAAACTTGCACTTCCAGTTTTTGACACGGATGTATTAGCGTCTCCATTGCTGCTTTCCCTAATTCCAAATCAAAGAAGTCCAGTTATGGTGTTAAATTGTTTATATCTACATCGCCATCAGTTAAGATCTCAAAATCTGTCATTCCAGAACTCAGATGCAATTTTGGAGTATTTTGTGGATCATATCGAGGAAGTGAAAAAGCTTGATGACTGGATGAAAAAACTAAAATCACTTCCACTGCACTGTACAGTCCATGGAGAACGTGTATCTCTTGAAATTGAGAGAAATGTCTTTGTGCTGCCAGCCAAAATACCACCGGACGGGATAAAAGAATGGGGTCAGTCTTCCAGAACATTGTTGCTGAAGCAAAATGCAAAGCTGAAGTCACTGTATGATGCGTTTGAGTACACAGAGAGTCACATGTGTGATGTTTACTCAGGTCACATCCTAGCCAGCATTGGTTGTCTTCCTAAGGAATGCATTCCTGTTCACTTGGAGTACATAAGAGACAAGCTTCTTCCATCATACGACGGTAAATATAACACTCATCAGACTGAATTAATTGCTGTTTTGAAGACATTGAGCATTTTTGAAACAGGAAGAGGAGGATTAAAACGTGCTTCTGACCTATATAGTCCACATGTCTTTCTGTTTTTGGCTATGAGAGATATCTTGCACTTTCCAGTGGGACTTTATGCTGAGTATAGATGGAAATCATTTATGGAACTCATCGGCATGGTCACAAAAGCATCGAATGATTTGATTGTTCAATTTGCTCAACAGATTGAATCAGAAGGAAGACAGCAAATCACAGGTTCAGTGTTGAACAAGTCTGCACTTTTACTAGGATACATTTGGAAAATTGAAAATTTAGTTGATAGTGGCTTGCTTCCAAAAATTCGGAAAATAAAGTTCATCGTACCATCAAAAATATACCGGGAACAAGAAAAGATATATCCTCAATATGAAGCTGGACAGTTGATGAACTTTGAAGGAGCTGTTCCTGAGTCGTACACCAACTATATCTGGAGTAGTTGCAGCATCCTGTCGGAAATGGCAAACCCATTCATAGGTTTTAAAAAGGAAAAATCAGACGCGGTATCAAGACAACTTCAGGTCTGCTTGGAAAGACCACCATTGGAAAAAGTTATCTTGCACACACAGAATGTGTGTGATGCACTAAAAGAACAATGCGAACAGAACATCTGGAAAAACGAGGATGGATACTTGAAAAGTCTGTTGTCCGACATTTATCAATATTTATGGAAACATGGAGCTAAGCAGGATTCACTTTGTAATCGTCTTCGTCAAAAACCAATTGTGTATCTGCCATCAGAAAACAAATTTGTGACTTGTGGGATTCTTGTTATTCATTTGGAAGAAAGGCTGGAAATCAAACCATATCTATACTCAGCTCCAAGGTATTTTGGCGCAAACTTTGATCTATTTGAAAAGCTAGGTACAGAAAATACCCCTACATGTGCAACGTATGCTAGAGTATTGGAACGAATCAAACAGGATGTAAGCGATCAAGAACTGAATGCCAACGAGCGTCAGTCTGTATTGAAAGCAGTTAGCGGGCTGTTTTCACATTTACAGTGGGCGAAAGGCGACCTTGATGTATGTTTCCAGGTACCTGTATTGTATCTTCCTACCGAGGACTACAAACTAATGGATTCCACGAAGATGATTTTCTCAAACAATGACCATTTCTATGAAGCAATAGGGAACACAGCGGGTTTACCTTACTTTGTAGGTTTCCAGTCTTTGAAACTACCCTATTTGGATATCCATATAGAAAAATTACCTGTGAAATATAGACCGCTTATTTTGACTAAAATGGTTGAACAACGGATAGATGTGTCATGTGGAGAGGTTACGCAGGGACGTCTTACAAATCAGTTGCAAGAGTTTATTCAAAGACCTGAGTTTGTCGGGGGACTCCTACGTATTGCACATCATGAAAGATATGACACATCTTTGCCAGGAGCTGGGGATTTCATTGAGAGTGATGTTGTGTCCGGTCTACAGAAAATCAAAGTGTTACAAGTAAAAGACTTGACAGTTGAATATGTTTACAAGGAGAAAGTGGTTGGACGTAGTAAAGATGTTTTCTGTCATATTCACAAGGAAGGCAATGACCATCAAAGTCGTGTATGGTACTTCTACATACAAGTTCCAGAGGGAATGGAGAGAAATCGTTGGCTTAGACAAATCGAAAAAAAATTTATTAAGTTAATACAAAAATCCACAAATATTGATTGTCATAGACATGGGTCATTGTTGCTAAATTTTCTCATGGAAATTGACCACCCAGAAATGATATCCGATATTTTGGATAAAGCATGTTACCGACACTATCACTTAAACGAGTCACTTTCGGACTGTTTCCTCCCTGCATGTGGCACTTTTGTTCATGAGAAATGGCATCACATGTTGGATAACACTACATTTACATTTGACAGAGATGAGTATGTCGCGCTACAGCTACACGATGAGGAGAAAGTGGATTCCGACATTTCAAGGGACGAAAGCGACTTGTATATATATGCAAAGATAGTAAAACTGATTGGTTGTGATATAGAAGGACATTTATCAGCTGAACTGACTAAGTATGAAGTCGATGTTGGAGAGGGTAGGGTTCTCATCAAATATGCGTATGAAATCTTCAAAATTCTTCGCAAAAAGTCAGATTCACGGGAACTCGTTCAAGCTGTTGACGTAGGAAACAACAGCCCTACTAACACATTGCCCCGTCAAGTCATCTTCAAAGAGGTCAGGCGGAAGCTGTTGGCTGTGTGGAACTTACCCGATAGGGAAAAGAAGGCAATTTTTATAAGATACCTTAGACAATGGCATCCGGACAAGAACATGGGCAACGAGGAACAAGCAACAGCCGTTTTTCAGTATATCATGCTTGTCGGGGACAAACTTACTAACGGTGAAACAGTTAGCGTTGATGATGATGTGGATTCCTCAGATTATTCTCCATCTCGGCCCTCCCCAAACAGCCAGTTTTACGATGACGTCTATCAGCAATGTTCAAGAGAGAGAGAACGCTATCAAGAGTCATCAAAATCAAGAAGAGGCACCCGTAGATCGTATCATCATGACAATGATCCTGTTTCTAACCCAATCCAACAGAGAAAATGGTTCAAACAGGCAGAACTGGACCTGGCTGCAGCTGAGCACTTTATGAAATCAGCAGAGGAAGTTCAAGCATACAATTGGATATGTTACATGAGCCACCAGGTAAGGTCATATTTATTTTATTTTGGTGAATTTATGGCATCGGATGATGGGCTTTTCAAATCTCTCTGCATTCGTTGTCCATCAATTGTCTGTCCTTAAACATTTTTAATTGCATTATATCTTGATAAAGTACTGAATGGATCTTTTAGAAATGGCATGTTCAGGTTTCGCTTGGTCCTTAGTTGCGCTTTGGCATCTTTTTGACCTGAACCGAAAAACAATACGGTCTACAGGTGGCCATAATTGATTATTTCTTGAGAATGCTGAACCTAATATTCTAAAATGCAAATGCAGGTTTCCTTTGGTACCTTATTGTGCATTGTCCATTTTTAAGTTGATTCGAAAAAATATGGCCGATAGGTGGCTATCCTACATTTTTACATTATTAGTTTGTAACTGCTATTCTTGAGAAGTATTGAACGAATTCTTCTCATTTCATATGCTGATTTCCCTTCGTCCCTAGTTGCGATATGTTGATTTCGGAACTGATCAAAGAAACAAGATTGTTGAAAAGGGTACTTTCAGCTATTATTATTTTAAAGAGAACATCTTTCAACTAGAATTAAATACATAAATGAAAGAAAAAGCGCAACTGAAAAATCAACGATTACGAGCGCCAATATCCCTTTGTATATCTTGTTATTTGTGATCATAGGCAACAATAAAGTAGTTTGAACCAGTTTTGCCACAGTCAGTCAGAAGGTTCTCTATTGGTTTTGAAGTACGAGAAATAAAAAAACTATGAACGACTATCGTCCTGTGTAACCCTACAGAGAAATATACATAGCATATACAGCCTACGTGTAGCATATGGTACCAGAGTTAGAAAGTGTCAGAAGTAATAATTTCCGGTTTTACCTCGGCATATATAATTTTATTCCATGTATCATTTGTAATTGATCAGAAGTAATACATTTCATCATACCCTCTTGACTAGTCGTCTAGGATGAAGAAGATACGCTCCTTACTCACGTATCTCCCACGACGCCACCGCTCTCAGGCTGCATTTCTTAACTGATTGGCATGAAGCTTCACACAAGTATTCACAGATATCATCCGTTGTACGAGTTAGCGTTTCAACTTCTGCTGTCAAAAACTAGGTCATTGATACTATATATAGAAAATGACAGAATCAAATGATGAGTTCTAATCATCTCAACAATGAATGATTAATCGGATGATCGCTAAGACCCGGGTGCCTTTTGTTTCACTAATCACGTACTGGCATATGTAATCTATTCTTTGTTATATCATATTGACATATTATGTTTCAATTATGGTTACGGTACCCCGCAAAAATGTAACGTTGTTCACTAATATTTTCTCCAATATCTCTACACAGACAAAGCATTCTATCTGTTTACATATCTAGGCAGTGGAGAAGTCTCTGAAGTCGATGATGTATCGGAGGGATGCCAACAATGTCAACAAAGGTCATGACATTTGTGGGATAGCGGCATCTTTAAACGATGACTCCCTAAGTCGTGCCGCTGGTGAAATGCAATCCCTCCTGGGAAATCACACACACATGCGGTACCCGGATGTACATGCTGCTGGTAGGATTCCGTCATCATCATTCACTAGGGGTATGGCAGAATCAGCTATCAACATAGCGAGGAGAATCCTAGACGAAGTAGATGCAAAGAACTAATATTAGAAGGTATGTTGTAACTAAACACACACGAAACACAACCATGTTTAATCACTCGCCAATAATGTTTTACGAAGGTTAAACGATACATTGTAAATGATTCCAATTCACAAAATATTCGTATTAATATACTATTGTTTTTCTCATGCATCCAATCACTTCTAAAACTTGATTATCCTTCTTGTATTTTACAGTGCTTGTTGATGACGAGGACACGTGAGGAACGTAGTAGCTAACACATATGAGGATCTCTCAGTTCACCAGGCAGTTCAACAGAACTATTTGACTTTTTATTTCATTTGTAGTGCATAAATGGTTTCGTTCGAAACAGTTTTATAGAATGTATTTGTATACATGTCTAAGACGAACATTCCATAGGAACTCAACATACAAATACCAATACTATATATACGTATGTTACGAGGGATTAAATCATACGTTCGATGTGACTTATAATTATAGGATGAAGGTACAAGTATACATCTTATACAAAATAAGATAACTTTTTAGTGAGTGCCTCTGAACCTGATTGGTGTTGTTATTGAATGTAAATATAAACATTGAAATGATGCAAATAGGAATGCTATTTAGTGCCATACTGCTTTTTAGACAGCTAGGATATTTGTTCATAAAGTTTTTGTACATGAAAATATTTTTATGTGTTTTCTTAATCGAATGTAATGCATACTTGATGTAAATAGATTTATTTCCAGTACCATAGATGCAGCCGTGTTATTGCATGTAGATTTGATTGATAATATTCACTTACAGTAATTGTATTAGCTTTATATTTTTATTAATTGGGGGGGGATGGGGGGATCTTCATTTACGATACACAATGTGATAAAATATGTTATACCCAATACTTTCTTCTGATAGAATTTCCATTGAAGGAATATTTCTAAATGATGATATGAAAATATAGAGAGATATTGTGGGAGTGAATTTGGCTATGCTATTGAAATCTTGGATTGATAGGTTACAATAGACCTGTATTTCTACGCAATTTTTATGATAAAAATACATGTTTTATGTATTGCTAAAGACCACTTATGAGTTTTATGTGCCTAAATGTATATGTATATATCATGTCTAAGGTAAACATTTCATCGGAACTCAATATTTAGATAGTAATGTTATTTGTTTCGATGAATTCTAAATTATATTATGCGTTAGGTGTCTCTTATAATGATGTGGTAGCGTGTTTTATATTTTGATCCCCCCCCCCCTTTTTTTTAAAGAATCTTGAACTATTATTATACAGAAGTAATAGTTGTAAGGATGCCTTTTTGTTTCGGCAAATCTGTATATTTGTTACTGGCATCATATTGGTATACGACGGAATATCAGAAATATACCATGCCATAACCTAGGTTCAGTTATCTGAATTGGATAGCCATGAAAGTTTGCACAAACTTGTTATTATGAGATTAACACAGGAATCTTGTGTAGATAGTGAAATAGTTTTATATTCCCCTCACAATTGATGAATACAAATTGTTCTCCATCTTTCCGTTTTTTCTTCACTTATGAAATCAATTTATCTCAGACTTTTGGTCTATTTTTGTGAAACTTTATTTAAATACTTTTGAACCAAGAAAAACATTTGCGTAGAGTTTTGAATGTAGGTATACGTATTGATATAATACTTTATGTAAATAAGATTACAACGTACTATTTAGTGTCATCGAAATTGTTTGGTGTAATCAACAGATGTAAATATATAATTTGAGTGCAGAAAGGATGATTAAGTGATTTTGTATTGTGTAGCTGCCGTGAAATGAACATGTATATTGGTACAGTATAGCTGCCCTGATATTTATATGTATACTTGTACAGTATAGTTGTCATGATTTGTTTATTTGTACAGCATATCTACCCTGATATTTATATGTATATTTGTACAGTATAGCTGCTCCGATATGTACAAATACATATTTTTACAGTATAGCGGCCGTGATATGAACATGTATATTTGTAAAGTATAGCTGCCGGGATTTGTATATTTGTACAGTATAGCTACCATGAAATTTATATGTATATTTGTACAGTTTAGCTGCCGTGATATGAACATGTATATTTGTACAGTATAGCTGCCGTGATATGAACATGTATATTTGTACAGTATAGCTGCCGTGATATGAACATGTATATTTGTACAGGATAGCTGCCCTGATATGAACAGGTATATTTGTACAGTATAGCTGCCGTGATATGTACATGTATGTTTGTACAGTATAGCTGCCCTGATATGTTTATGTATATTTGTACAGTATAGCTGCCCTGATTTTTTTATGGATTTTTGTTTACTTTGTTGTATATTGATTTGATGCTATTATAGGATGAAGGTGGAGTATACCACTGAAGCCAATTGCTGTTATTATTGGATGTAAATGTAGACACTGAAATAATACAGATAGGATAGTATTATATAGAGCCATAGTGTCTTTAGGACAGCTATAGTATTTGTTTATAAATTCTTAACTAAAACATATTTTGATATTTTCTTCATCGAATGTAACGCTTAAATGATGTACATAGATTGATTTTCAGTACCATAGTTGCGGCCGTGTTAATGCTTGTGTATTCGGTTGGTGATATTTACTTGTTATTATCAATTTTTTGTGTATTTTTGGAAAATTGATACACAATTGGCTGTGTTATGTTATACATGTACCTAGTACTTCCTTTTTTATAGTGAGATATATCTAGAAATTCCGTTTAAGGAATATTTTTTGCAATGTTTATGTTGAAATATAAGGATAGAGATACAGATTTTTTGAAAACACATTGTGAGTGAATGCAACTATACCGTTGATATTTTTGATCGGTAGACTGCGCTAAACCTGTTTTTCTATGTAATTCTTTGTGTGTATGCATTTCTACACCATTATTATGAACAAAGTTTACGTGTGCCTTAAATTCTTACCACATTGTATCATATTAATATCATGGGCGAAGCAGCAGAATGTGTATTATTGCGTCCAAACATTTAATAAAACGTTCTTTTCTGTAAATGATGTAGTGATACACAAACTTACCTTAACGGCTAGATATAAACATTTACTTTCTGATATACCTGTTTATAACTGATATCAGATTACATGTATCTAATGCATGTATCTTCTTTAATCTAGTACAGTCAAATGGATGGTGACGTAACATTTGTTGATGTTCTTGTTTTTACTAGTTTAAAATTAATATACAAATGTATAATATCATTTGCTTTGAAATCAAATACATTATTTAATTATAAATTTATGTTAACTGTCTTGTTTTGTAAAATATATATATATTGTTACCTGCATTAATTATATATCTATTTAGATTCAATCTCGCTGTGATATAAGTTTAGTGTATATATATGACGTAAAATGATATTTACTTCATAATGATTATGACTTTTCTAGGGAACAATTCTAGAGAAAACGTTATATTTGGCCGCTGATTATCCCTTACTTGTACAATTTTTATGTTGCATCCGACTTAAAATTGTACTTTTTATAGAACTGTAATCGCTATATTATGATTTATATAAATACTGAAATTGAATCATTGGTTTAGTAGACAATGTAACAGTTCAATCTAAATATAGTGATACATGTGCTACAGATTTGTATTTTGTAATCGACATCAAGTTGTTTGTATTCACCTCTAAATTGAAACGTTTTTTACATGTAGCAACCATTTGTATGTCGTAACCGACAAATAATTGCATAAATTTAGAGTTTAATCTAAATATAATTTCAGTAAACAGTGTATGTTGTAACCGACATATAATTGTATTTACAGTTTAATATAAATCATAGGACAGTGAGCAATGTATGTTGTAACCGACATATAATTGTATTTACAGTTTAATATAAATCATAGGACAGTGAGCAATGTATGTTGTAACCGATATATAATTGTATTTAGTTTAATCTAAATATTATTTCAGTAAACAATGTATGTTGTAACCGACATATAATTGTATTTACATTTTAATCTAAATATTATTTCAGTAAACAATGTATGTTGTAACCGACATATAATTGTATTTAGTTTAATCTAAATATTATTTCTGTAAACAATGTATGTTGTAACCGACATATAATTGTATTTACAGTTTATTCTAATATTATTTCAGTAAACAATATATGTTGTAACCGACATATAATTGTATTTACAGTTTAATCTAAATATTATTTCAGTAAACAATGTATGTTGTAACCGACATATAATTGTATTTACAGTTTATTCTAATATTATTTCAGTAAACAATATATGTTGTAACCGACATATAATTGTACAATGTATTTACAGTTTAATCTAAATATTATTTCAGTAAACAATATATGTTGTAACCGACATATAATTGTATTTACAGTTTAATCTAAATATTATTTCAGTTAACAATGTATGTTGTAACCGACATATAATTGTATTTACAGTTTAATCTAAATATTATTTCAGAAAACAATGTATGTTGTAACCGACATATAATTGTATTTACATTTTATGCTAAATATTTTTCTGTAAACAATATATGTTGTAACCGACATATAATTGTACAATGTATTTACAGTTTAATCTAAATATTATTTCAGTAAACAATGTATGTTGTAACCGACATATAATTGTATTTACAGTTTAATCTAAATATTATTTCAGTAAACAATGTATGTTGTAACCGACATATAATTGTATTTACAGTTTAATCTAAATATTATTTCAGTAAACAATGTATGCTGTAACCGACATATAATTGTATTTAGTTTAATCTAAATATTATTTCAGTAAACAATGTCTGTTGTAACTGACATATAATTGTATTTACAGTTTAATCTAAATATTATTTCAGTAAACAATATATGTTGTAACCAACATATAATTGTATTTACAGTTTAATCTAAATAATATTTCAGTTAACAATGTATGTTGTAACCGACATATAATTGTATTTACATTTTATGCTAAATATTTTCTGTAAACAATATATGTTGTAACCGACATATAATTGTATTAACAGTTTATTCTAAATATTATTTTAGTAATCAGTGAATGTTGTAACCGACATATAATTGTATTTACATTTTATGCTAAATATTTTCTGTAAACAATATATGTTGTAACCGACATATAATTGTATTAACAGTTTATTCTAAATATTATTTTAGTAATCAGTGAATGTTGTAACCGACATATAATTGTATTTACAATCTTATCTAAATAATAATACAGGCAACAATGTATGTTGTAACCGACATATAATTGTCTGAACTGTTTATTTTAAATATTATTTCAGTCATTAATGTACATATATGTTTAATCAACATATAATTGCTCGTAATGTTTTATCTCAATTTTATTTCATTAAAAATGTATGTTGTAACCGACATCTAATTATATTTACAGTCTAATGTAAATATTATTTCAGTAAACAATATAAATTATTATGTTGTAACTGACATATAATTGTATTTACAGTTAAATGTAAATATTATTTCAGTAAACAATATATGTTGTAACCGACATATAGTTGTATTTACAGTTTAATCTAAATATTATTTCAGAAAACAAAATAAGTTGTAACCGACATATAATTGTATTTACAGTTTAATCTAAATATTATTTTAGTAATCAGTGTATGTTGTAACCGACATATAATTGTTTGAACTGTTTATTTTAAATATTATTTCAGTCATTAATGTACATATATGTTTGATCAAAATGTAATTGCTCGTAATGTTTCATCTAAATATTATTTCAGTAAACAATGTATGTTGTAACCGACATATAATTGTATTTACAGTTTAATCTAAATATTATTTCAGAAAACCATTATATATGTTGTTACCGCCATAAATTGAATTTACATTTTTTAATCTAAATATTATTTTAGTAAACAATGTATCCGACATATTGTATTAGAGTGTAATCTAAATATTATTTAAGTAAGCAATGTATGTTGTAACCGACATTTAATTGTATTATCTAAATATTATTTAGTTACCAATGTATGTAACCAACAACTTATTGTTCATAAAGTTTAATCCAAATATTTACACGTTCAAAATTAACGTTGTTACTGGCTTGAAATGGGACAGTTACACATTTTAGGAGATTTTCACTTTGGTTAAACAATATCTGTTGTCTTATAAAATCAAGTAGATTGAAACATATTACATCAATGTTCAATTTATTATAAGAATATTTTTTTTTTTGTGTAATTTAATGTTAAATTTTTAAAAAAATGTTGGTGAAGTTTTGCGACGATTAGTTTGTGGTTTTTAAATTTGATGAGGTTTTGGTGTATGCTGTTTTGCAGTTAAGTGGTAAATACTGGTGCCATAGTTGATTTTATGATGGTCTACTTTTTTTAATGATGACAATTTTCAGAACATAACTGTTCTGTTGATGTACAAATTGTGCATATGTTAATTAATGTATATATACAGTGTACCAGCAAATTGATTCGTAAAGGTATACAACTGGTACAGCAAACTGATGACTTACATAATTGATGAATGCTCTGTTTTGTTGGCGATGAGATCAAGATAGTAGGGTAGTAACAAATAAAAATAGTCTTTAGAGAATTTAAAACTAGGTCTGCATATACAGTTGTTGAGTTTAGATACCTAGACAGAGGTGTTTAATTTATTCAGCCCCGGATATTCATTGGAGAGGGTTGGTCAGTTCATTATAAAATTCAAGCTTTTCTAATTAAAGGGTTGAAATAGTTTATTATGATTCGAACTTTTCTCATTAAAATGTTGGAATATTTTATTGTAAAATCAAAAATTGTCTAATGAAATGTTGGAATAGTTTATTGTAAAATTAAAAAGTTTCTAATCAAATGTTGGAATAGTTTATTGTAAAATTAAAAATTGTCTAATCAAAATGATGGAATGGTTTATTGTGAAATTTCTGTGGTAATGAGTTAATGCTAGTCATTGTCAGCATATGGAGTTGGTGTGAGGGGATGGTAGGCTGTTAGAGGTTACTAGGTGATTTTGGAAAAATGCAGGTGAAGTATAGGTAAAATGTGAACCCAGTGTTAGCTTTTGGAATCATTTCTTCACGTACAAGATGGTTTATTAACGTAAAGCCGGTATTAGATTTTAGAACTGGGCACATTTTTCCCACAGAGATTCGGCCTTAAACAGTCACAAACCATCACATATGCACTTCTTTTGAAGAGGGAATATTTTGTTATGGAAAAGTGTTGGCTTTTTTTTCAATAAAAGAATAATTGTGAAGAAACTGTATAGGTGCTTAATGATACATACGTATATAAATTGTCCTCAATGCTGGGAAAGTTCGGGATAACGCGTAGTTTCTGCTCCTCTCACCAATGGTAGGGATTCCAACGTACTAGCATATCCTATAGAGCTACCTCTGTCAACAATTGCTTTATACGTTTTGATTGCAATTGTGTAACACTTGCAGCCAATTTTTTTTTAAGTTTGGAATTGGCTTTCAATTTTGGTAAGTTAAGCAGTACATACATACGTACAAATGTTGTATGTATATTTTTGATTTGTTTGTTTTTACCACGTATCATTTTGGGATACTTTGTATCATTTAGTTGAGTTAAGAAGGATAAGCTATTGATTTTTTTTGATTTTTTTTATATATAATATTGTTTATTTGTTTGGTGATTTGAAATCATTTTATATTTGTTCAATTTAACGACTGATCCAGAAATTATGATAATAGTCTTCGTTCACTTGAAGAAATATTTATAGATTCCAGTAGTTAAATATTCCGTAATATTATAATTTGAAAACAATTTTGTCCAGAAGTCATTTTTCGTTTAAATACATCAAGAAGAACAGTAACATTCGAATAATGTGTAACATAAATGTTACAACAATAATGTAACGTAGCATAATCATGATGAATAATTAATAAATTATGTAACGTTTGTTTAATTATTGAAGAAGAAATACTAAATTGTATAACCAAGTTTTAATTACAAAGACTGCAGCATATTAAAAAACATGTTAAAAAACAAATGTTTGCTGGAGCATTAATGCAAATATTCATAAAATGCTGAAAGATTAGTGTATTTTTTTCAAATATAAAACAATAATATATGTTATTATATACAGTTACTTTTATTCTGCAACAGACTACATTTTAGTTCTCTTAATCTGCAATTTATGATTTATTTATTTCCCTTTAAGAATTCAAATAAAACGTTTGTGTTGATTGATCATGAATGTATTGTTTTATTTTCAATTCGGGTGGGGGGTGGGGGGGGGGGTAATAATATAAAATATTGATGAAAGACTGTAAAGTGAATGTTGGAAAACATCCAAAGAACACATAAGTATTGATAAAATGGCATTTTGAAATCATTAATAATATCAATGAAGAAAAGATCCAAATATGAATAAGAAAACGACAGAAACCCTTAAAAACTATATGGAGAATAAGACCATACGATTCCCAAAGGGTCAGCGGCATTTTGGTAAATTCAAAAAAAAGTCACGCCCTAAAAAAGGCCTAGCTGGTGTGCACGTGGTGACAATGTAATAACCGCAACGAATATCAAAGTGTTTATCAAACACGTTAGTACGTGTATTCACTGATGAGTTTGAAAGGAGGGTTTCATTGGGGAAAAAACACACAAGCTTCATTGTTTAGCCGGACACAATCCTCACCAAGTTATCATATATTAGTCATATTCTCAGTAATAACATGTTGTAGCCAGGGTATTGATGTTTGGTCACTTTAGTTATCGTTATATAAAACACAAGATAGATCTAATTATCCCTTGAATAAATATCCACAAATAGGGAAACTTTAATAGACCTTTGATAACCTAATAGAAACCCCCTGTGATGTATACAGAACATCGTAATCCCAACATAAGAGTTTTTTTTATTCAGCACCAGGATCGGTATTCATGAAACCATTATCATGCTTGAGCATGGGTTCTGTGCTCTCACCCAAATTCTTGTTTTTTATATAAATCGATAATGAAATGATATTTTGCAAAATACTAACTTGGAAATAATTTGAAAATATTTACGGCCAAATACTGTTTAAATGTTTACAATTTACTTTTTGAACGTTTGACAAAATTTAAGGGAATTACAAGAAAGCTGACTTGAGCACAAAATCCATGATTGAGAATGAGAACGGGTACGGTTTCATGAATACGGGCCCTGAGGTCTTGCCAAGCACTAACAAAATTTGTAAAACATTGCCACAATGAACCAATACACAACGTGAAACAAAACATGTGACAGGTCATGTATTAATGTAATATTGGTAAAATGTGGCTTATTTATGCACAAATTGTCCGAAATCAATGACAACAAAATTGCACATCTTGAGCACTGCACGTTATAATGAAGTTAAACACCGACAGTGAGAAAATAGATCAGTTTACGCACGCTTTTCGAGGCCATAAATTGAATTGCAGAGAGCCAATTCATCGATAATTAAGTAAGTTCAGCATTCACATTGTGTAATAGAGATATCCAAAAGCTGTGTAAGCAAAATTGTAACTACCAATAGCCCTAAAATTATCTTTTTTTTTCTCAAAAAAAATGTGTGTTCAAACTGTCCGCCAATTTGAACTGACCCAAGGTTTACCGTATATGATCGAACAGGCTAGACAATTCCTTGTTGTAAAGATTGAGGTTAAAAACTATAAGTTTGTGATCAGTGAAATTAAACCCCTGCAAATAAGTCTCAAACAAAAAATCGCAAATGCACTTTTCATTATTCAGCATTTAATTCAAATAGTGTGTCTATATTATGTATGCTTGCTCATCCAACAATGCATGCAAGTCAATCACACCTTGCAGAGAAAAGACTGGGAGGTAATAATTGTAATTTGCAGAATCATAACAAGTATGATAAAAATATATTACTAGTAAGTACTTTAAATTTGTTACACTAAGTAATATATCATTCTTATTTCTATAAAGCTAGTATAACAGCTCTATACTTATACAATGCAATGTTATTACACTAAATATTTCATTCTTATTTCTATAAAGCTAGTATAACAGTCCTATACTTATACAATACAATGTTACAGAAACCAATGTACAAACAATGGTTTCATCTCAAAATAAGTAAAATATTGCAAAACAATGCTTCCGACCGTCCGATTGTCGTCAAATGGTACTTTCATTTAGAATATGTTCAACATGTCTTTTCTCTTTCCTCATTCAAACTTCTGATCTGGATCTAGAGTTGAACATGATCACATTGAACAGTTAGTTGAGCACTTATAATGCATTACACCAAGGCGGACAAGGTTTGATTCCCCTATCAGACTGAACAAACATAAAGTCGCTTCCAACATGGGTTTTCTCCAGGTACTCCAGTTTCCTCTCACATTCAGAGCTCCCATTAACTAATCTGGGCCAACATGAGTGATTACTAGAAACTGAATTAATTTGCTTCATAGTTCACAATTGTTGGGAAAAAAAATAGAATAAAGTTCACATTATGCATCTAGTACTTACATCATCATGATTTTAGCCACAAGCATTGAAGCATTCAATGTAAAACATTGCTGACATACAATACATTGACCGTACACGTCTTTCTGTAAAGGTAATTATCTACATGTGTATAACTTTTGATTGAAAATGAAGACTATTATAAAAATATATCTGAAAATCAAAATGTAGGAAAATCCATTCATTCAAAGAAATTTCTTTGAAAGTTTTCAAGTAGTTGAGTGCTTACCAACTTTTCCTACAGACTTGTAAGCAACTTCAGCCAGTTCAGTATATAATAATACACTGTATAAAGTCTGTATCTTACAGACATCTCCTCACATCTAAAGTATTGTATAGATATATATGCCCAGGCCTAGGGTATATAGTATATATTCTCAACCATACAGCTAGAAAATATCTAATTGAATATAATTTACTTAGACTTTCTATCATATAACTAGAGGATGATATAAAATAAATCAAGTACTGGGTCTATCATACAACTACAGGATGATTTTAAATACATTATGTACTAGGTCTATCATACAACTAGAGGATGATATAAAATACATCATGTACTAGGTCTATCATACAACTAGAGGATGATATAAAATACATCATGTACTGGGTCTATGATACAACTAGAGGATGATATAAAATACATCATGTACTGGGTCTATCATACAACTAGAGGATGATATAAAATACATCATGTACTGGGTCTATCATACAACTAGAGGATGATATAAAATACATCATGTACCGGGTCTATCATACAACTAGAGGATGATATAAAATACATCATGTACCGGGTCTATCATACAACTAGAGGATGATATAAAATACATCATGTACTGGGTCTATCATACAACTACAGGATGATATTAAATACATTATGTACTGTGTCTACCATACAACTAGAGGATGATATAAAATACATCATGTACTGGGTCTATCATACAACTACAGGATGATATAAAATACATTATGTTCCGGGTCTATCATACAACTAGAGAATGATATAAAATACATTATGTACCGGGTCTATCATACAACTAGAGGATGATATAAAATGCATTATGTACTGTGTCTACCATACCAATTAGAGGATGATATAAAATACATCATGTACTGGGTCTATCATACAACTAGAGGATGATATAAAATGCATTATGTACTGTGTCTACCATACAACTAGAGAATGATATAAAATACATCATGTACCGGGTCTATCATACAACTAGAGGATGATATAAAATTCATTATGTACTGGGTCTATCATACAACTAGAGGATGATATAAAATGCATTATGTACTGTGTCTATCATACAACTAGAGGATGATATAAAATACATTATGTACTGGGTCTATCATACAACTAGAGGATGATATAAAATACATCATGTACCGGGTCTATCATACAACTAGAGGATGATATAAAATACATCATGTACTGGGTCTATCATACAACTAGAGGATGATATAAAATACATCATGTACCGGGTCTATCATACAACTAGAGAATGATATAAAATACATTATGTACTGGGTCTATCATACAACTAGAGGATGATATAAAATACATTATGTACCGGGTCTATCATACAACTAGAGAATGATATAAAATACATTATGTACTGTGTCTATCATACAACTAGAGGATGATATAAAATACATTATGTACTGTGTCTACCATACAACTAGAGGATGATATTAAATACATCATGTACTGGGTCTATCATACAACTAAAACCTCATACAGAATGTATGTTAGAAATCAGTCACCAAATAATTTTCAAAGAATACATTTATCATAGCCTTTATCATACCTGCAGGTAAAGTGTGTAATGTATAGTGTCTCTATCATAGCTAAACAATACACTGTAGTATACAATTGTACTTTATAAGCTATATATCATGTAGCTAAACATATATATTATATAATGTTAGTGTACTCTAGCTACCATGTAGCTATAACTACTTACATGTACCATGTAGTTAAACTGCCTTGCATAATAAAGTGTATAGCATACATTATGTACATGTATCTATCATGAAGCTAAACACTTGTATAATACATTGTAATGTAATTATAAAGCATCTCTACCATTTAGCTTAACATGATTATATACCTGATAATGAAATGTATAGCGTCACTAGCATGTAGCTAAACACTTGTTCATAATTTATCAAAAACAGCCATTCTACAGTTGATCACAAAGTATGTTAAACAATAAACTCTCTATATGTACAGCAATACAATCACACACAGCTCAGAACTTATTTTAATATAGTGCATACCATTTAAAATTGTTATCGTAAAATGACTTGTTCATGTATATTGTGTATATCATACCCATGATATAAAAAAGACATTAAATGAAGTGATCAACCAACATTTGAAGCCATGAGACACAACATTCTAAAATAAAGGCCCAAATGGTTTACATTGCTCACCTGAATATGTTTTATAGGTTTTACCTTATTTCCCCTATATGGACCCACTCCTCTGCCCCCAAGAGCTATACGTGAACCCATTCGTTTAAAAAAAAAGAGGCCGAGGGCTACCAGACCGTTTATAAAACAAGAGGCCAAGAGGGCCACCTAACCGTTTATAAAACAAAGAAAGAGGGCAGGGGGGTCATCAGTCACCATCTATGCAAAATTTGTTTCTCCTACTCCAAGGAAAGTTTCTGAACAAATGGGGTAAAACTCCATTCAAAACTTAATGACAAGTAGCAATTTTAAAAGGTTTTACCTCTATTTCTACTATTGGGCCCCGACAATCCGGCTCCAGGGGGTCATAGTCACCATTTATGAAAAATCAGTTCTCCTTCTCACAAGGATTAGGCCCAGCCCCTCTGGCCCCTTGGGGGTCAGAGACACCATTTATGCAAAATCTGTTCCCCTTCCCCCAAGGATGTTTCTGACCAACTTTGGTTAAAATCCATTTAAAACTTAATGACTAGTAGCAGTTTAAAGGAATTACCTCTATTTCCCCTGTTGCGCTCTGCCCCTTGGGGGTCAGAGTCACCATTTATGCAAATCTGCTCCCCTTCCCCCATGCATTTTTCAGGCCAAATTTGGTCAAAATCCAATCAGAACTTTTGACATGTAGCAATTTAAAGGAAATGTTGATGGACAAGGAACGGACGGACGCCGCACCATGGCATAATTAATAAGCTCAGCAGCCCTTCGGGCCAGGTGAGCTAAAAATAACTGACTGAAAGACACTTATTAAATAATATCATACTAAAGGTAAAGTTCTGTAAACAGTCTGTAAAACACACAAAAAGTCATATAATTCTTTTAAAACTACTGTCGGGACTGGTACCAAGGAAAACAAGTCTACAACGTACAGCAGATATACATAACAACGTTACAGCTATAGAAGTATTAAATCCATGTAAAACATACCATTAGATTGGTGGACAGAAGCATTACATTCTATCGATTTCCCTTTAAATTGACAGTTGCACGTCATCTCTTTCCAATGCTTTTATTATTTTATATGTCAATTTCATTTCACATTATTATAAGCATTCAAATAATTGAAATTTAAAATAAATAAAATCAGCAATACAACATCAGTAAAATTCATATTGAGGATGTTTTTTGAAGATTGCATCCATCTTGTGGAGTGAAACCATGTATACACTAAGGAGGTGATCAGCAGGTTATCAGATATACATATAAAACATGTACCAAAAATATACTTAATGCTTGCAACAATACAATGCCATCCAAAAGTTTTGTTACAAATTTTGTGTACAAATTAAGGCATTAGCCAACAAAAAATGAACACAACTGAAGCAATTTACTAAAGAAAGTCCACTTATCAGTGAAAATTGGAATTTTATTTCAAAAATGCCTAAATCCTGGAGTTGCAGGGAGGGTCAAGGGAGGGGTCTATTTTTGATGATGTTCAAAAATGAATAAAAGTTGTTTTTCTTTCATATGCACAAATAAATGGAATTAATACAATGATCCACTGTCAAAAATATAAGAAAGATATATGTTAGATAAACAAGAATTACACGTAATTATATGTGTCGCCTTTCCCGCTTTGTCAATAGTAATAGTGTTCATAGAGTCATAATTCACCTATATACCAAATTTGATTGAAATCGGACAATATTGAAATTTTGACCAGTCAGTGGCAAAGAAATCGCGTCCATTTTGTTGAATCATGAAACGGACTACTCTATGCGATAGTTTGCATAGAGTCCTAATACACCTACATACCAAGTTTGAGTGAAATCGGACAATATCAAAATTTTGACCAATCAGAGGCCAGGAAATAATGGCCAATTTGCAGAATCATGCAACTAAAGTTGCAATGGTGTTCGAAGAATCATAATACACCTAAATACCAATTTTGAGTGAAATCGGACAATATGTAAACTTTGACCAATCAGTGGCAAGGATATGGCGGCCAATTTACTGAATCATGAAACAGAAGTTGCGATAGTGTTTGTAGAGTCCTAACACACCTACATACCAATTTTGAGTGAAATCGGACAATATCTAAATTTCGACCAATCAGAGGCAAGGAAATGGCGGGCATTTTGTTGAATCATAAAACGGAAGTTGCGATAGTGTTCATTGAGTCATAATACACCTACGTACCAATTTTGAGTGAAATTGGACAATATCAAAATTTCGACCAATCAGTGGCAAGGAAATGGCGGCCATTTTGTTGACTCATAAAACGGAAGGTGCGATAGTGTTTGTTGAGTCATAATACACATACATACCAAGTTTGGTTGCTGTAGCTTTTATACTTAGTTAGAAACAGCCTAATATGCAAGAGCTAAACGCAAAACTTTCATGTTGTAATTCCAGAAATTTGAGATTTTTACCCCCAAAAAGCAGAAATCCAGGAATTCTTTTAGCCCAGTAGGCTCTACTACCCATTCTTCATCTATGATTGAAGTTTGGTTGATGTAGCTTTTATACTTAGTCAGAAACAGCCTAATATGCAAGAGCTAAATGCAAAACTTTAACGTTGTAATTCCAGAAATTTGAGATTTTTACCCCCAAAAAGCAGAAATCGAGGATTTTTTTTAGCCCAGTAGGCTCTACTACCCATGCTTCATCTATAATTGAAGTTTGGTTGATGTAGCTTTTATACTTAGTCAAAAACAGCCTAATATGCAAGAGCTAAACGCAAAACTTTAACGTTGTAATTCCAGAAATTTGAGATTTTTACCCCAAAAAAGCAGAAATCCAGGACTTTTTTTTAGCCCAGTAGGCTCTACTACCTATGCTTCATCTATGATTGAAGTTTGGTTGATGTAACTTTGTCAGAAACAGAGCTAAACGCAAAACTTTAACATTGTTGACGCTGCCGTCGCCGCCGGAAAAGTAACCCCTATGTGCCGCCTTTCCGACATCCGTCGGAGGTGACACAAAAATGTGAAATTGCAAAAATATTGCATTTTGAGAATTTTAATTGTATCAAAAACCATATATACATGTAGTTGAAAAATCACAAAACATTTTAAAAATTCAGTTGTAACATAAAAATATTAATAGTAATACAAACTTCAATATTTGGTTTTGCTCAATTTCAAAACGTTTGCAAAAAAGATGTATCAGAACTTTTGGATGGCAGTGTATGTTGTGAATGATTTCCTATAACACCAATAAAACAATAACAGTTGAGTCCTAGTCAACATGATACCCATTGTTTGATAGGGTTCAGATCCTTTAGACCCTTTTATAATATTTGATTTGTTTACACCCCATCCCAAACGTAGTCAGAAGTTTTCTTTCTTAGATCAGCCCAATAATGTTTAAACTCCCTAGACTTCTTAGGTCCAGCCATGGATAGTGGTAAAATATAAACTGTGACAATGTTTAAACTCCCTAGACTTCTTAGGTCCAGCCATGGACAGCGGTGAGATATAGATTGTGACAATGTTTAAACTCCCTAGACTTCTTAGGTCCAGCCATGGTCAACAATGTGGTCTTGCAATTGAGCAGGGTCCTGGTTTTCAGCCAAAACGTCAATTTTATGAGCATATTCTTGTTGAGTCATTTCTGAAACAGTGAGAATTATCAATGCGTCAAAACTCTATGGTCCCAAGGAGGAAGAAATACACCTTAACCAACATCGTAATGTAGTATATAACCTACACCACTACTAGTAACTTCAGGTGTTGCCTATACAACCCTTAACCTACATCCCTACTAGTAACTACAGGTGTTACCTATACGAGATAACCCTTAATCTATGTAATCTACATCCCTACAAGAAACTACAGGTGTTGCCTATATAACCCTTATCCTACATCCCTATCAGTAACTACAGGTGTTACTTATACAACTTTTAACCTACATCCCTACTAGTAACTACAGGTGTTGCCTATATAACCCTTAATCTATGTAATCTACATCCCTACAGTGTACAGGAAACTACAGGTGTTACATACACAACCCTTTACCTACATCCCTACTTGTAACTACAGGTGTTACCTATATAACCCTTAACCTACATCCCTACTTGTAACTACAAGTGTTGCCTATATTTATAACTCTTAATCTACATCCCTACTAGTAACTACAGGTGTTATCTATATCACCCTTAACCTACATCCCTACTAGTAACTACAGGTGTTACCTATATAACCCTTAACCTACATCCCTACTAGTAAGTCCTTGTGTTGCCTATATAACCCTTTACCTATACATCCCTACTAGTAAGTCCATGTGTTACCTATATAACCCTTAACCTACATCCCTACTTGTAACTACAGATGTTACCTATATATAACCCTTAACCTACATTGTACATCCCTACTAGTAACTACATGTGTTACATACATAACCCTTAATCTACATTGCTACTAGTAACTACAGGTTTTACCTATATAACCCTTAACCTACACCCCTACTAGTAAGTGCATGTTTTACCTATATAACCCATAACCTACATCCCTACTAGTAACTACAGATGTTACCTATATATAACCCTTAACCTACATTCTCAATCCCTACTAGTAACTGAAGGTGTAACCTATATAACCCTTCACATACACCCCTACTTGTGTTTTGTATGCGCCATGCGGTATATGATGATGTTGTTGACTGATGGGCCATATAAGGCCAAAAGTAATAAAAGAATTGAATTGAACTACAGGTGTTACCTCTATAACCCTTAACCTACATCACTACTAGTAAATACATGTGTTACCTATATAACCCTTAATCTACATCCTTACTAGTATAACTACATGTGTTACCTATATAACCCTTAACTTATATCCCTACTAGTAAGTACAGATGTAATCTATACAACCCTTAACCTACATCCCTACTAGTAACATACATGTGTTGCCAATATAACCCTTTACTTACACCCCTACTAGTAACTACAGGTGTTACATTTATAACCCTTCATTTACATCCTACTAGTAACTACAGGTGTTACCTATATAACCCTTAATTTACATCCCTACTAGTAACTACAAGTGTTGCCTATATAACCCTTAACCTACATCCTACTAGTAAGTCCATGTGTTGCCTATATATAACCCTTAATCTACACCCCTACTAGTAAGTCCATGTGTTACCTATATAACACTTAATCTACATCCCTACTAGTATCTACAGGTGTTGCCTATATAACCCTTAACCTACATCCCTACTAGTAACTACAGGTGTTACCTATATAATTATAACCCTTAATCTACACCCCTACTAGTAAGTCCATGTGTTGCCTATATATAACCCTTAATCTACACCCCTACTAGTAAGTCCATGTGTTACCTAATATAACCCGTAACCTACACCCTTACTAGTAACTACAGGTGTTACCTATGTATAACCCTTAATCTACACCCCTACTAGTAAGTCCATGTGTTACCTATATAACCCTTAATCTACACTCCTACTAGTAACTACAGGTGTTGCCTATATATAAGCCTTAATCTACACCCCTACTAGTAAGTCCATGTGTTACCTAATATAACCCGTAACCTACACCCCTACTAGTAACTACAGGTGTTACCCTTTATAACATTTAACCTACATCCCTATCAGTAACTACAGGTGTTGCCTATATAACCCTTAACCTACATCCCTATTAGTAACTACAGGTGTTACCTATATAACATTTACCTACACCCCTATCAGTAACTACAGGTGTTGCCTATATAACCCTTAACCTACATCCCTACTAGTTACTACAGGTGTTGCCTATATAACCTGTAACCTAGTAACTACAGGTGTTATCTTGATATAACCCTTAACCTACATCCCTACCTGAGTAACTACAGGTGTTACCTATACAACCCTTAACCTACATCCCTCCTAGTAACTACAGGTGTTACCTATATAACCTTTACCTACACCCCTATCAGTAACTACAGGTGCTACCTATATAACCCTTAACCTACACCCCTATCAGTAACTCCAGGTATTATTTATATAATTCTTTACATCTATAATTGTTACTGTAAACCATCAGTAACACATACCAGATCTTCTTATCTCAGAACAGCTCATGTCACTTAGGTTTGTACTTTGTAGATTGATGAAGTCGAGATGATATCTGAAATTTACAAAAATACAATGTTAAGTCTTACATTCTTGACAATACAACCTTCTGTTTTACAAATAAATAAAAGCAATTGTATAATCACTTAGTTACCAGATCAACTATTTTGTCTTGTTACAATTAATGTTAAACTGGATGTAATAATGTTTAAAAGACACCCTACTAGTAACTACAGCACTTAATGTCTTGTTTATGTCAGTATATTTAGAATGTATGAGGATCCCACTGGGTTGGTTGTTATAGTACTTACCTAGTGTGTGTATTTGGACTGCTGATCACACAGGATTGTTGATGACTAGTGTAGGCCTTTTCTATAACATCTATCTGTTCTGAGGAATAAATCACCCAGTTGTCTCCCTTTACCTTCCTTTGCCACACAATCTTGTGATTTAAGTCTGTCAACAGTTAATTTGTTTGCTTATAGACCTGTTAATTTCTGACATCAATGTATGAGGGTTAATGGCTCTACAATTTATAAATCATGGTTGATGGGATTGAAAACATATTTGTAATTGTAAACATCAATAAACCGAGTCCAAACAAGAGGCCCAATGGGCCTGCATCACTAACAGTAACATGGTATATAATTATATCTGTCACTTGTAACTCTTATGTGATCAAAAATCTATGACTGCAAGTCTTCAACAGAGAATGATCAAATATTTTTAACAGATTTAACCCCTATGACCTCTAAAGTATGGGCCTTTTCTTCCATAAACTTTGTTTGGCATCTCCTATGGAAGTAAATATGTCAAGCTAAATAGTGTATCTCTTAATTGAGCTTTTAGGTGTGTATTTCAGAAAAAAAAAACATTATTAAAAGGTTTTGACAAATTTGTACCCTACAGGTACATGTACATAGTCCTTGTGACAAATTAGAACCTAACCGGATATGGTCTGTGTATAAGTAAGAACAAGAGTTATCAACATGTGTTCTATCTTCTAGGACCAGTCCTAACATGTGTACAAGGACTATATTTACCTGTGGTCTGTGTACTGGGACCAGAGTAAACATGTATACAAGGACTATATTAATTTTACCTGTGGTCTGTGTACTGGGATCAGTCCTAACATGTGTACAATGACTATATTTACATTTGGTCTGTGTATAAAGACCAGGGTAAACATGTGTACAAGGACTATATTTACCTGTGGTCTGTGTACTAGGACCAGTGCTAACATGTGTACAAGGACTTTATTTACCTGTGGTCTGTGTACTGTGACCAGAGTAAACATGTATACAAGGACTATATTAATTTTACCTCTGGTCTGTGTACTGGGACCAGTCCTAACATGTGTACAATGACTATATTTACATGTGGTCTGTGTATAAAGACCAGGGTAAACATGTGTACAGGACTATATTTACCTGTGGTCTGTGTACTAGGACCAGGGTAAACATGTGTACAAGGACTATATTTACCTGTGGTCTGTGTACAAGGACCAGTGCTAACATGTGTACAAGGACTATATTTACCTGTGGTCTGTGTACTGTAACCAGGGTAAACATGTGTACAAGGACTAATTTACTTGTGGTCTGTGCACTAGGACCAGAGTAAACATGTGTACAAGGACTTTATTTACCTGTGGTCTGTGTACTAGGACCAGAGTAAGCAAGTGTACAAGGACTATATTAATTTTACCTCTGGTCTGTGTACTGGGACCAGAGTAAATATGTGTACAAGGACTATATTTACCTGTGGTCTGTGTACTGTAACCAGGGTAAACATGTATACAAGGACTATATTTACCTGTGGTCTGTGTACTGTAACCAGGGTAAACATGTGTACAAGGACTATATTTACCTGTGGTCTGTGTACTAGGACCAGAGTAAACATGTGTACCAGGACTATTTTTACATGTGGTCTGTGTATAAAGACCAGGGTAAACATGTGTACAAGGACTATATTTACCTGTGGTCTGTGTACTAGCACTTGGGTAAACATGTGTACAAGGACTATATTTACCTGTGGTCTGTGTACAAGGACCAGTGCTAACATGTGTACAAGGACTATATTTACCTGTGGTCTGTGTACTGTAACCAGGGTAAACATGTGTACAAGGACTATATTTACCTGTGGTCTGTGTACTAGGACCAGAGTAAACATGTGTACAGGACTATTTTTACCTGTGGTCTGTGTACTGTAACCAGGGTAAACATGTGTACAAGGACTATATTTACCTGTGGTCTGTGTAGTACAGTGTAGGACCCGAGTAAACATGTGTACAAGGACTTTATTTACATGTGGTCTGTGTACTAGGACTAGGGTAAACATGTGTACAAGGACTATATTTACCTGTGGTCTGTGTACTAGGACCGGGGTAAACATGTGTACAAGGACTATATTTACCTGTGGTCTGTGTACTGTAACCAGGGTAAACATGTATACAAGGGCTATATTTACCTGTGGTCTGTGTACTAGGACCAGAGTAAACATGTGTACAAGGACTATATTTACCTGTGGTCTGTGTACTGGGACCAGGGAAAACATGTGTACAAGGAATTTATTTACCTGTGGTCTGTGTACTAGGACCAGGGTAAACATGTGTACAATGACTATATTTACATGTGGTCTGTGTACAAGGACCAGTGCTAACATGTGTACAAGGACTATATTTACCTGTGGTCTGTGTACTAGGACCAGGGAAAACATGTGTACAAGGACTATATTTACATGTGGTCTGTGTACTAGGACCAGAGTAAATATGTGTACAAGGACTATATTTACCTGTGGTCTGTGTACTAGGACCGGGGTAAACATGTGTACAGACTATATTTACCTGTGGTCTGTGAACTAGGACCAGTGTAAACATGTGTACAGGACTATATGTACCTATGGTTTGTGTACTGGGACCAGAGTAAACATGTGTACAAGGACTATATTTACATGTGGTCTGTGTACAAGGACCAGGGTAAACATGTGTACAAGGACTATATTTACCTATGGTCTGTGTAGTAGGACCAGAGTAAACATGTGTACAAGGACTTTATTTACCTGTGGTCTGTGTACTAGGACAAGAGTAAACATGTGTACAAGGACTATATTTACCTGTGGTCTGTGTACTAGGACCAGAGTAAACATGTGTACAAGGACTATTTTTACCCGTGGTCTGTGTACTAGGACCAGGGTCAACATGTATACAAGGACTATATTTACCTGTGGTCTGTGTAGTAGGACCAGAGTAAATATGTGTACAAGGACTATATTTACCTGTGGTCTGTGTACTGTAACCAGGGTAAACATGTGTACAAGGACTATATTTACCTGTGGTCTGTGTACTAGGACCGGGGTAAACATGTGTACAAGGACTATATTTACCTGTGGTCTGTGTACTAGGACCAGAGTTAACATGTGTACAAGGACTATATGTACCTGTGGTCTGTGTACTGGGACTAGAGTAAACATGTGTACAAGGACTTTATTTACCTGTGGTCTGTGTACTAGGACCAGGGTAAACATTTGTACAAGGACTATATTTACCTGTGGTCTGTGAACTGGGACCAGAGTAAACATGTGAACAAGGACTATATTTACCTGTGGTCTGTGTACTGGGACCAGAGTAAACATGTGTACAAGGACTATATTTACCTGTGGTCTGTGTACTGGGACCAGAGTAACCATGTGTACAAGGACTATATTTATCTTTGGTCTGTGTACTAGGACCAGAGTAAACATGTGTACAAGGACTATATATTTTACCTGTGGTCTGTGTACTGGGACCAGGGTAAATATGTGTACAAGGACTATATTTACCTCTGGTCTGTGTACTGGGACCAGACTACCTGTATACAGTATGTACCTGTGGTCTGTGTACTAAGACCAGAGTAAACATGAGTACAAGGACTTTATTTACCTGTGGTCTGTGTACTAAGACCAGAGTAAACATGTGTACAAGGACTATATTTACCTGTGGTCTTTGTAAAAAGGTAATAACTGTTTGCATACTTGGATTTGGATAAATTTTGATTGTTATTAAAATGATAAAATTTACCTGTGACCTGCCCACCAGAGATTCTTTCAGCTGCAAAAGGCACTGAGTGCAAACTGTGTTGTCTCTGGGTTCCATCTACTTCTCGCAAAGAAAGGTCATGATTACCAGTCTCACATGGGTCGCAGTCGACCTGAAGGTCGAAATCTTCATCTTGAACATTTGATGCATCCCTAAAAGTTTAATATTAAAGTTATAGCTAGTTTTACAAAGCTGTGCTTCATACATTAAAACCTCTGAATAAAAACAAGGAATATTTAACTATACCTTTGAACAGTGATTTTGCTACCTTGATTTTGCAGCTGCCTGTGGCTTATTGATTTGGGAAAATAAAGTAGGATTTTCAAATAGATTGGGAAAATATTCTTGAATTTTGCTTCATTTTGGGAAAATACCACAAATTTTGACTGGGGGAAACAGCCTGTAATCTGCTGCAAAAATGGGCAAACAAAATCACTGCATAATAACACCATAATCTACTGTAAACCTGTGTGATAATCTGTTACTCACTGTGGTTTCTGTTGATGCTCTGTGACGTCCTCCAGCAATATTTGATCTTCTTGATAGTAGTCCTCAACACCATTAGCCCACTTCACCTAGATTTGACAAAAACTATGTTAAGAGTAAAATATCTTTTGGCCAATAATTGGATGAAATATTGTGTTTCTACAAGAGAAGTGACAAAATGACCGGAGAGAAATAGACAAAATATTTCAAAGCAATCTTGGTACCAATCATGGATGATCTTCAATAACTTTTTTTTCCTTAAAAGTTGGCTCTTTTTTTTACTTTTTTTCTTTTTTCCTCTTTATTATATGCATTTAATTGTATGAAATTTGAGAGTATGCATACCTCTTAACAAAAAGCAATACATTTGTCATAGCTTTAAATGTCAGGTAAAAGATGGTTGCCTGTCAGGTACTATACCAAGGGGAAATGACAAAGGAAATTCCAGGATGATGTACTTCTCAAGAAATAGGGATAACAAGGATTGTTTACGGACGGACGACGACTGTAGGGTGATTTAAATCACAATCAGCTGATGGTGGGCTTCTTACAATGGAAATAAAGTCAGCCTGTTATAAAGGACGTTTGTCTATAAAGGACAGACTCGTCAGACCAACTCAGTGGAATTTATTATATAATTAACATCTGTATAAAGGACATCTGTCTATAAAGGAGCCTAATTTTGATCTGTCCCTTATGGGTCCTTTAAAAAAATCTATAGACAGGTTAAACTGAAAAATTACACTTGGGAGGGGGAAAGGTAACGATCAGTGATAAACACAGTACAGTTTGTATATATATTGTTTCCATCATAATATGTCTGCTGCGTTACAGCAGGTTATTACTGTGAATATTAAACTCTTCTAAAACAGATATCCACCCCCACACTGGCAGATAACTGTAATGAAGAGACATCAATACATATGAGTCATTATCAGAAAAGCTCAAGATTCAAAAGTGAAAAAATCAGAAAAACAACTTTCTTAAAGTGACAACTTTTATGGTTTAAGTAAAAGGGGATACATTGCAGGTTACAAAATCATTGTTTGTCCATTTTAATTTTTACCTGTTCAGTTACTATGGTAATGCTAACGATCACAGGTAAGTTAAAATGTCTGTGGTGTTACCATAATTGAATTTGTTATTTTTGTTGGGATAAAACTAATTGATTTATTTAATTGATAAAGTTATAACATAATGATTTTTTATTACATATACCTCATCTAAATACCATTTGAAGATATTTATTGGAATATGTCCCGACCCCTGTACTTTTGCACTCAAGGGATGTGCATTATTTCTTTTAAATAAAGTTAGAACTAAAGATTCATGAAAACAGTTATTAATTTGCAAACATACAATGCTACAGATAAGTACTGGAATGCTAATTGTTTCTTTTCAATTTTACCTTTATTCAATTTAATATGAGTTGATTTTTGTGATGGTAACACCATGGACATTTGATAAACACCAAAGACAACTGTAACACCACAGACATTTTGTCCATTGTGTTACCATTTTAAATATCATAATACATGTATTTTAGTCAATTTCACTATTGACACACATTGTCTTTGTTTCCAAGTTGAAGAGAGGGCCATTCTTGATCACCTGAAATGTTGTGCTGGATTATACCAGCATTGTATGTCTGTGGTGTTACCATTGTCATCATCTAGTGCATATTGTAATTGAATTATATTTCATCAATATGCATATAATTATATAGTAATGTGTCCTAAACAAACAATTTAATTCATTAACTAAAATATAAATTGGTTGTATATGATGGAAATTCATATTATGCATCTTCTCTTGTCACCGAATTGTCTGTGGTGTTACTAGTAATGTCTTTGCCATTGCTCACAGAGAGAATACATGCTTTAATTACTGTCACACTAGTCCTAGTGCTTACTATGTTGTACAAATAACATTATACAATAATTTCTCTGTTTTATGAATCTTATAATATGAATCTTCCCATAATCTTAGATATTATGTATGATTTTTTCTATTCCATTGTCTGTGGTGTTACTATAATGGTATCGCCAATATTCATGTCCTTGGTGTTACCAATTCAAAGCCCTTTTCTCTCACGATGACATATTCCATTTTGAGAACTGTTAGCTAATGTCATAGCTTTATAATTCATCTTACTAATAATATATGTTATGGTCTGTGTTATAAATATACTTTGTTTTGTTTGTGTTGCAAAGATTTGACTCTGGTGTTACCTATCTAAGTCTGTAGTGTTGCTATAATTGTCCTTGGTGTTACTGTTTTTAGAGAATCTTGATTAAAGAGTATAGAATCTGAATTTAAGAGTTTTCTTTGATTAGAAATGAACAATAATCATTGTGTTGGAATTTAACTTATTCAAATCATAATGCTTTTATTTTTTCCAATAAAATTGATTCATAAACGAGTATGATGTCTGTAGTGTTACCAAATATTCGTCTGTGGTGTTACCTGTTTGACCGGTAACACCACAGACAGTAACACCACAGACATTTTAGATATGTTTATAGATTAAAATTATAACCATTGGTAATTGTGCAAAGCATTATAGCTGTATTTAAAGTACCTTGCAACCTCTTTTAAATACTATAAATCTTTTTATTGAATAAATGGTATAACTGTAAAATAATGTGGTAACACCATGGACAATTTGAAATACACAGCTGGTTAGACTTGATTTTGATTGCTTCCAATTTAAAACCGTCCTGCTTTCAACTTCCAAATGCCATGTTAAAATGAACAGGGGATAGATATGCAATGAATTCATCATAGATGATTGTATACTCAGTTGATTTAAAGTTTCTCTATTGAACCAAAATACTCATGGTAACACCAAGGACAAAAACTTGTGGGACAGGTAAACTTTTTCTTGAAAAAACTTTTAAATATTTGTTTTTTGCCTAAAAGTACTTATTTATCAATTTAATTGGTAATTGTCAATAAAACTATCCCCATTATTTGTATAATACCCCATTAAAAATGTTTTTAAATGAGCTTGAATATTGAGAATTTACCATCGGACACACCCATTTTTGGGTGAAAGGCTAATATTATTGTTAAAAAAATATATTTTGGCACAATTTCATGTCTATGTCTTTTAAAATGTGACTACTAGATCTCTAATTGTTGGTGTATTAGCAAAACATTTACTTTATTCTATGTAGAATTCATAGAAATAAACGACAAAGTTACGGACAGCGATTTGGTACTTTTCTGATAATGACTCATATACAATAATGAAGGGGTTTATAGACTTAACCAAGGGTAAGCTCTTCAACTTCAATAGGTGGTAAATAAAAATATGCCATAAAATTAAAGGTGTGCCTTATTTATGTCACTGTTATATGTGCATTCATTATCATTGTTCTTTTTCTTTTTGGTCCGAAAACCAACAGTGTACTACCAGAAGAGCAAGCTGGGTCCTGGAAAGGTTACTCGACCATCGACAACATAATTATTCAACTTACATGCATTGGCCCAGAAATTCCTATCAAAAAGGAGAGGTGTATTTTATTGTGCGTTTGTCGATTTTTCAAAGGCATTTGACTGTGTTGACCATGAGAAACTTTTTTACTGCCTTATCCAACGGAATTTACATGGTCGAATAATAGATGTGCTACAAAGTATCTACTCAAACGTGAAAGCCAAAGTAAAGTTACATGACAGCCTATCACACTCATTCCCCTGCAAATCAGGAGTAAAACAAGGATGCATTCTGAGTCCATTGCTGTTCGCCATATATGTCAATGAACTCTCGAACATGTTGAACAGTACATACGGAGAATTTGACTTTGATTCTGGGATATTTGTGACAGATGCTATGCGGAAGATAACTCACTTGTTCTTCGCAGATGACTTGGCCACATTCAGTGACTGTGACTGTGAGTGGTCTACAGAGAAAACTGAACAAACTTGCTAAATACTGTAACAGATGGGGCATGAAGGTGAATCTAGGGAAAACAAATGTTGTGGTTTTCAAAAATGGAGGACATTTATCCGAAAAATGGACATATAATGGAGAATCGATTGGAGTAGCAAGTTACTACAAATACCTTGGAATTGTATTTTCATGCAGACTGAAACGGACAATGGCTTGTAAAACGCTAGCACAGCAAGCATCAAAGGCAGCAAACAATTGGTAAAAAACTGTTTGACCAAGCTCGGAAGGAGAGATACAAGTGTTGCGTTTAGGTTATTTGACGCAATGATATCCCCTTAATACTTTGTAATGGATATTTTGTAAATGGCTACTGTGCAACGGAAGTAATACAAACAACTTAATTGCATTGGGAGAATGTGGCCGCCAGGAACTTTGTACTATATACTTTCTTAAACCAATTATTAATAAGTATCTCCTCCGCATATTTGAAATGGACGACTCTCGACTAACAAAGCAGTGTTTTTATATGCTACTTAATCTCGATATGAAGGGAAGAGTAACATGGTGTACATACAAAAATGTATGTGAAAAGTCTGTTGTACTCTTAAGGTTTTGGTGTTGTATGGGAAAACAAGGGAGTTGGCAATGCAAGGTACTTCTTGGAACAGTTTAAATGTCGTTTATATGATATCAACTTGCAAAAGTGGTCAGAATATATAGAAAGTTCACCTAAGTGCGAACAATACTCATGTATTAAACCTGTCCCAAAGGTGGAAAACTGTATAAATAGGTTATCATTTACACTTAGGTATGCATTGCTAAATTTGCGGTGCTCAAAACATAACCTGCAAATAGAAGCAGGGAGACGAGCTGGTACTCCACGCGTCAAGAGAGTCTGCAAACTTTGCAACCTAAACGAGATTGAAGATGAACTCCACTTCATGTTGAAAATTGTCCAATCTTGATAGATGTAAGAGTCCACTTCTTACCATCTTGGAGCTACAAAAACCCTATATTGCCAAACCTCGTTAGGCTACTTAGCTCTAATGGTATTGATGAGGTTAAAAATATAGCTATCTTTATTAAGAAATCAAATGATATTAGAGTAGAAATGCTATCGGAGTAGAAATGCCAAAAACTTGTATATTGCTACATGTACGTAAACTGTATTATGAATATTATCGACTATACAAAATCTACAATGTACTGTGAAAATTGATTATTTACAATGATGTTTATTATAATTAAGATGCCAACTGATATTTGTATCTGTATTTGAAATGGTACTGTGGGCTGGATGCCTTTTTGGGCAAAATAAACCATCATTATTTTTATTAGTATGTTCTTTTTCTTTTTTCCTCAAAATCAGAAGAATACAAAGTGTGGTTGACACTCAATTTTGAAATGATTTTGATTAGAGATAATATTGTTACTGTTTTTTTCATACATAAGGCATTGGCATGCCCTTTAATTATATAAAATTAATTAATCCTTTCCCTGAATAGAAGTTTATTCAGAGATTTTGACAAATCAGAATGGTCGTTTCTCGTGACACTCTGCTAGATCATTTTACTGTGACCACGACCAGTATATTTTTGTAGGCATGATGCCGATGTCAATCTCCTTATAGCAGGACTTTATATTTTAATCACAATTATATCAAATCGACAGGTTTTGTTGACAGGCAGTGCTACAAATTAAACGGGATTCCCAAGTTGGATGTCCTGGCTGGATGTAGTCACGGATGAATCTATCGATATGATTGGTTACTATTTTAGTATGAAAATAAAAGTTTCCAGCAATTTTAGCCCACGGTATGCAAACGTCAGAGAAGTGTACCGTTGGTTTCCGACGATGGGTAAAAGATTTTAGTACATCACATGACTGAATACTGCCTTCCTGTTGGCTACACACATGGGTACTATGAAGCTACAAATTTGCAGCTACGCTACAAATTTGGCGCGATGTTCAACATGAATCTATTATGACGTCACTATTGAGTTACATCACTATTACGTCGTGCTACTGTGTTCTGCTTGAAAATAGCTGACTCTGGAAATGACCCAAAGCTGGCCATGGTATACCACAATAAAACGAGTTTTGGTGTACACATATACATGTATGTATTTAAATGAGGGGGTGATGTACTAAACTATTATTGCCCTGTTGAGAGGGCACTTTGCCTCATAGTGTCTTGTGATGAGATAGTGCCATCGCCTTCGGCTCAGGAACTATTTCATCCCTCAACAATACTATGAGGCAAAAATAAGGGTCCTCTCAACAGAGCCATAATAGATAAATAGGGCTCAAGGGCAACTTACCTTGACAGTTCCATCTTTCTGATTGTAGCTAATTACAGTTCCTCGTTCACTTCCACTGTCTATAGATGTATTTTGGCCCTCATTCCACTCAGGACCTACACAAACAATGATAAAACATAATTTACAAAATGATCCAAACATCAATATAACATATGTATGGCAAAAGCAACTATATTATAAACAAGAGGCCACAAGTGATTTATTGCCCACACTTTTCCTTTGTGAGAGTTGGGAAGGATGCAGTAATTATAAAAGGCAAGTGGTACACAGTAATCCTCGACTATCTACCAGTCTGAGTGGTGATCACTATATACAGGCTAGTGGTACACAGTAATCCTTGACTATCAACCAGTCTGAGTGGTGATCACTATATACAGGCTAGTGGTACACAGTAATCCTTGACTATCTACCAGTCTGAGTGGTGATCACTATATACAGGCTAGTGGTACACAGTAATCCTTGACTATCAACCAGTCTGAGTGGTGATCACTATATACAGGCTAGTGGTACACAGTAATCCTAGACTATCTACCAGTCTGAGTGGTGATCACTATATACAAGGCTAGTGGTACACAGTAATCCTTGACTATCAACCAGTCTGAGTGGTGATCACTATATACAGGCTAGTGGTACACAGTAATCCTTGACTATCTACCAGTCTGAGTGGTGATCACTATATACAGGCTAGTGGTACACAGTAATCCTCGACTATCTACCAGTCTGAGTGGTGATCACTATATACAGGCTAGTGGTACACAGTAATCCTTGACTATCTACCAGTCTGAGTGGTGATCACTATATACAGGCTAGTGGTACACAGTAATCCTTGACTATCTACCAGTCTGAGTGGTGATCACTATATACAGGCTAGTGGTACACAGTAATCCTTGACTATCTACCAGTCTGAGTGGTGATCACTATATACAGGCTAGTGGTACACAGTAATCCTTGACTATCTATAAGTCTGAGTGGTGATCACTTTATACAGGCTAGTGGTACACAGTAATCCTCGACTATCTACCAGTCTGAGTGGTGATCACTATATACAGGCTAGTGGTACACAGTAATCCTAGACTATCTACCAGTCTGAGTGGTGATCACTATATACAGGCCAGTGGTACACAGTAATCCTTGACTATCTACCAGTCTGAGTGGTGATCACTATATACAGGCTAGTGGTACACAGTAATCCTTGACTATCTACCAGTCTGA
Source organism: Mimachlamys varia (assembly GCA_947623455.1). Classification (NCBI taxonomy): domain Eukaryota; kingdom Metazoa; phylum Mollusca; class Bivalvia; order Pectinida; family Pectinidae; genus Mimachlamys; species Mimachlamys varia. The sequence continues at coordinate 12,406,584 of OX392535.1, forward strand.
GTGGTGATCACTATATACAGGCTAGTGGTACACAGTAATCCTCGACTATCTACCAGTCTGAGTGGTGATCACTATATACAGGCTAGTGGTACACAGTAATCCTAGACTATCTACCAGTCTGAGTGGTGATCACTATATACAGGCTAGTGGTACACAGTAATCCTAGACTATCTACCAGTCTGAGTGGTGATCACTATATGCAGGCTAGTGGTACACAGTAATCCTAGACTATCTACCAGTCTGAGTGGTGATCACTATATACAGGCTAGTGGTACATAGTAATCCTAGACTATCTACCAGTCTGAGTGGTGATCACTATATACAGGCTAGTGGTACACAGTAATCCTTGACTATCTACCAGTCTGAGTAGTGATCACTATATACAGGCTAGTGGTACACAGTAATCCTTTACTATCTACCAGTCTGAGTGGTGATCACTATATACAGGCTAGTGGTACACAGTAATCCTCGACTATATATCTACCAGTCTGAGTGGTGATCACTATATACAGGCTAGTGGTACACAGTAATCCTAGACTATCTACCAGTCTGAGTGGTGATCACTATATACAGGCTAGTGGTACACAGTAATCCTTGACTATCTACCAGTCTGAGTAGTGATCAATATATACAGGCTAGTTACAATAGATTCCTAGTTGATGTTTACAATACATCTTTACCTTTTCTGACCTGGTCTCCTGGCTTCAGGACATGCTGTCTGCCAGACAGAAAGTCTGGTTCCTGTAATTCTATGATGGAGGCAGACGATGCACAAGCAAAATCCTCGTCTGACAGTAAACACAAGAAGTGATAAGCAATCAAAATGTGACTTTGTACTGAATAAAATAGTCTTCAAAGAATTACAAAAGATAAGCTAGGACAAGAGGCCCAATGGGCCTGCATCGCTCACCTGGAATTAATCTCTGACTGGTAACACTAAAGTCGCCAAAAAGGCCCCTTAGGGGTCCGAGTCACCATTTATGTAAAAACCAGTTCCCCTTCCCCCAAGGATGTTTCTGACCAAATTTGGTCAAAATCATATCAGGACTTTTGACAAGAAGGGATTTAAAGGAATTACCTCTATTTTCCATATTGGGCCCTGCCCCTCTGGCCCCATTGGGGTCCGAGTCACCATTTATCCAACATCTGTTCCTCTACCCCCAACGATGTTTCTGACTAAATTTGGTCAAAATCCAATCAGGACTTTTTGACAAGAAGAGATTTAAAGGAATTACCTCTATTTTCCCTAATGGGCCTCGCCCCTCTGGCCCCTTGGGTGTCAGAGTCACCATTTATGCAAAATCTGTTCCCCTTCCCCAAAGGATGTTTCTGACCAAATTTGGACAAAATCTATTCATAACTTTATGACAAGAGATTTAAAGGAATTACCTCTATTTCCCCTATTGGGCCCCGCCCCTCTGGCCCCTTGGGGTCAGAGTCACCATTTATACAAAATCTGTTCCCCTACTCCCAATGATGTTTCTGACTAAATTTGGTCAAAATCCAATCAGGACTTTTGACAAGAAGAGATTTAAAGGAATTACCTCTACTTTCCATATTGGGCCCCGCTCCTCTGGCCCCTTGGGTGTCAGAGTCACCATTTATGCACAATCTGTTCCCCTTCCACCAACGATGATTCTGACCAAATTTGGACAAAATCTATACATAAATTTATGACAAGAAGAGATTTAAAGGAATTACCTCTATTTCCCCTATTGGGCCCCGCCCCTCTGGCCCCTTTGGGGTCAGTTTCACCATTTATGCAAAATCTGTTCCCCTTTCCCCTACGATGTTTCTGTTAAAATTTGGACAAAATCTATTCATAACTTTATGACAAGAAGAGATTTAAAGGAATTACCTCTATTTCCCCTATTGGGCCCCGCCCCTCTGGCCCCTTTGGGGTCCGAGTCACCATTTATGCAAATCTGTTCCCCTTCCCCCAACGATGTCACTGACCAAATTTGGACAAAATCTATTCATAACTTTATGACAAGAAGAGATTTAAAGGAATTACCTCTATTTCCCCTATTGGGCCCCGCCCCTCTGGCCCCTTAGGGGTCCGAGTCACCATTTATGCAAAATCTGTTCCCCTTCCCCCTTCGATATTTCTGACCAAATTTGGTCACAATCTATTCATAACTTTATGACAAGAAGAGATTTAAAGGAATGACCTCTATTTTCCCTAATGGGCCTCGCCCCTCTGGCCCCTTTGGGGTCCGAGTCACCATTTCTGCAACATCTGTTCCCCTTCCCCAAAGGATGTTTCTGACCAAATTTGGACAAAATCTATTCATAACTTTATGACAAGAGATTTAAAGGAATTACCTCTATTTCCCCTATTGGGCCCCGCCCCTCTGGCCCCTTGGGGTCTGAGTCACCATTTATGCAACATCTGTTCCTCTACTCCCAATGATGTTTCTGACCAAATTTGGTCAAAATCCAATCAGGACTTTTGACAAGAAGAGATTTAAAGGAATTACCTCTATTTTCCATATTGGGCCCCGCTCCTCTGGCCCCTTGGATGTCAGAGTCACCATTTATGCAAAATCTGTTCCCCTTCCCCCAACGATGATTCTGACCAAATTTGGACAAAATCTATGCATAACTTTATGACAAGAAGAGATTTAAAGGAATTACCTCTATTTCCCCTATTGGGCCCCGCCCCTCTCGCTCCTTTGGGGTCAGTGTCACCATTTATGCAAAATCTGTTCCCCTTTCCCCTACGATGTTTCTGTTAAAATTTGGACAAAATCTATTCATAACTTTATGACAAGAAGAGATCTAAAGGAATTACCTCTATTTCCCCTATTGGGCCCCGCCCCTCTGGCCCCATTGGGGTCCGAGTCACCATTTGGGCAAAATCTGTTCCCCTTCCCCCAACAATGTTTCTGACCAAATTTGGACAAAATCTATTCATAACTTTATGACAAGAAGAGATTTAAAGGAATTACCTCTATTTCCCTATTGGGCCATGCCCCTATGGCCCCTTAGGGGTCAGAGTCACCATTTATGCAAAATCTGTTCCCCTTCCCAAAAGGATGTTTCTGACCAAATTTGGTCACAATCTATTCATAACTTTATGACAAGAAGAGATTTAAAGGAATTACCTCTATTTTCCATATTGGGCCCTGCCCCTCTGGCCCCTTTGGGGTCCGAGTCACCATTTATGCAAAATCTGTTCCTCTACCCCCAACGATGTTTCTGACCAAATTTGGTCAAAATCATATCAGGACTTTTTGACAAAAAGAGATTTAAAGGAATTACCTCTATTTCCCCTATTGGGCCCTGCCCCTCTGGCCCCTTTGGGGTCCGAGTCACCATTTATGCAAAATCTGTTCCCCTTCCCCCAACGATGTTTCTGACCAAATTTGGACAAAATCTATTCATAACTTTATGACAGAAAGAGATTTAAAGGAATTACCTCTATTTCCCCTATTGGGCCCCGCCCCTCTGGCCCCTTTGGGGTCAGTGTCACCATTTATGCAAAATCTGTTCCCCTTTCCCCAACGATGTTTCTGATCAAATTTGGACAAAATCTATTCATAACTTTGTGACAAGAAGAGATTTAAAGGAATTACCTCTATTTCCCCTATTGGGCCCCGCCCCTCTGGCCCCTTTGGGGTCAGATCGAGTCACCATTTATGCAAAATCTGTTCCTCTACCCCAACGATGTTTCTGACCAAATTTGGTCAAAATCCAATCAGGACTTTTTGACAAAAAGAGATTTAAAGGAATGACCTCTATTTTCCCTAAAGGGCCTCGCCCCTCTGGCCCCTTGGGTGTCAGAGTCACCATTTATGCAAAATCTGTTCCCCTTTCCCCAACGATGTTTCTGACCAAATTTGGACAAAATCTGTTCATAACTTTTTGACAAAAAGAGATTTAAAGGAATTACCTTTATTTCCCTATTGGGCCCCACCCCTCTGGCCCCTTTGGGGTCAGAGTCACCATTTATGCAAAACCTGTTCCCCTTCCCCAAAGGATGTTTCTGACTAAATTTGGTCAAAATCCAATCAGGACTTTTTGACAACAAGAGATTTAAAGAATTACCTCTATTTTCCCTATTGGGCCCCGCCGTTCTGGCCCTTTTGGGGTCAGAGTCACCATTTATACAAAATCTGTTCCCCTTTGCCAAAGGATGTTTCTGACCAAATTTGGTCAAAATCCAATCAGGACTTTTTGACAAGAAGAGATTTAAAAGAATTACCTCTATTTTCCATATTGGGCCCCGCCCCTCTGGCCCCTTTGGGGTCCGAGTCACCATTTATGCAAAATCTGTTTCTCTACCCCCAACGATGTTTCTGACCAAATTTGGTCAAAATCCAATCAGGACTTTTTGACAAGAAGAGATTTAAAGGAATTACCTCTATTTTCCATATTGGGCCCTGCCCCTCTGGCCCCTTTGGGGTCCGAGTCACCATTTATGCAAAATCTGTTCCTCTACCCCCAACGATGTTTCTGACCAAATTTGGTCAAAATCCAATCAGGACTTTATGACAAGAAGAGATTTAAAGGAATTACCTCTATTTTCCATATTGGGCCCTGCCCCTCTGGCCCCTTTGGGGTCCGAGTCACCATTTATGCAAAATCTGTTCCCCTTCCCTCAACGATGTTTCTGACCAAATTTGGTCAAAATCCAATCAGGACTTTTTGACAAGAAGAGATTTAAAGGAATTACCTCTATTTTCTCTAATGGCCCTCGCCCCTCTGGCCCCTTGGGTGTCAGAGTCACCATTTATGCAAAATCTGTTCCCCTTCCGCCAACGATGTTTCTGACCAAATTTGGACAAAATCTGTTCATAACTTTTTGACAAGAAGAGATTTAAAGGAATTACCTTTATTTCCCTATTGGGCCCCGCCGTTCTGGCCCTTTGGGGGTCAGAGTCACCATTTATACAAAATCTGTTCCCCTTTGCCAAAGGATGTTTCTGACTAAATTTGGTCAAAATCCAATCAGGACTTTTTGACAACAAGAGATTTAAAGAATTACCTTTATTTTCCATATTGGGCCCCGCCCCTCTGGCCCCTTTGGGGTCCGAGTCACCATTTATGCAAAATCTGTTCCTCTACCCCCAACGATGTTTCTGACCAAATTTGGTCAAAATCCAATCAGGACTTTATGACAAGAAGAGATTTAAAGGAATTACCTCTATTTTCCATATTGGGCCCTGCCCCTCTGGCCCCTTTGGGGTCCGAGTCACCATTTATGCAAAATCTGTTCCCCTTCCCTCAACGATGTTTCTGACCAAATTTGGTCAAAATCCAATCAGGACTTTTTGACAAGAAGAGATTTAAAGGAATTACCTCTATTTTCTCTAATGGCCCTCGCCCCTCTGGCCCCTTGGGTGTCAGAGTCACCATTTATGCAAAATCTGTTCCCCTTCCGCCAACGATGTTTCTGACCAAATTTGGACAAAATCTGTTCATAACTTTTTGACAAGAAGAGATTTAAAGGAATTACCTTTATTTCCCTATTGGGCCCCGCCGTTCTGGCCCTTTGGGGGTCAGAGTCACCATTTATACAAAATCTGTTCCCCTTTGCCAAAGGATGTTTCTGACTAAATTTGGTCAAAATCCAATCAGGACTTTTTGACAACAAGAGATTTAAAGAATTACCTTTATTTTCCCTATTGGGCCCCGCCACTCTGGCCCTTTGGGGGTCAGAGTCACCATTTACTAGTAGCGATTTGAAGCAAATGTTGACAGACGACGGACGGACGACGGATGACGGACCTTCGGTCCAGGTGAGCTAAAAATTGCAAATTGCTATTTAGTTATGGTTAATATATGCTAATAAGTTGTGGTTCAGATAATCCCTTTAATGTTTTGTTGAAATTCCTTATGACATTTGATTAAGTCGAAAGTGTTTTGATTTCAGAAAAGTGTCTGACAACTGCATGTCTGACTTGGTTTAGTGTATTTTCAGACTTACCATTGCTTCCTGATATATCATATTCAAAAACTGCTTCTGTCACATACCTCTGAAATTAAAAGCAACTTTAAAATAATATTTGTTAACACTCCTAGGTAATTTTACCATTACAGATAGTTGACACAACTAGGTAACTTTACCATGTGTCAACACCACTAGGTAACTTTACTATGTGTCAACACCACTAGGTAACTTTACCGTGTGTCAACACCACTAGGTAACTTTACCGTGTGTCAACACCACTAGATAACTTTATTATGTTTCAACACCACTAACTTTACCATGAGTTAAACACCAATATGTAACATACTTTAATTTATTTGAAGATTTCTGTTGAATTAATTGGCAAGTATGCTCATTTATTTGAGCCAAAAATATAGCATGCATACACTTCATTTAGCATAACCTTTTGTTTTTGCATAATATCATTATCAAATGTTTATCAGTCAAGAGCAACACAACGTTTTTATGATAAAATCCTGAAAATGTACAATCTGACCTTGACCGTTGACTTGGTGACCTTGATGTTTGGACAGGTGAGACCTTGTTAAATTCTGATCAACCTGCTTCATATTCCATTCACTCTGATCAGTATTGTCCAAAAGCAAAGAAAATGGACAAAAGTGGTGACGGGGAGTTTGAACCTGGGTTGTTGTGGTGTCTGTGGCCCTATCTGTGGTGACAGGGAGTAAGAACCTGGGTTGTTGTGGTGTCTTGTGGCCCTCCCTGTGGTGACAGGGAGTTAGAACCTGGGTTGTTGTGGTGTCTGTGACCCTCTCTGTGGTGACAGGGAGTTAGAACCTGGGTTGTTGTGGTGTCTTGTGGCTCTCTCTGTGGTGACAGGGAGTTAGAACCTGGGTTGTTGTGTCTGTGGCCATCCCTGTTGTGACAGGGAGTTAGAACCTGGGTTATTGTGGTGTCTTGTGGCTCTCTCTGTGGTGACAGGGAGTTGGAACTTAGGTTGTTGTGGTGTCTGTGACTCTCTCTGTGGTGACTGGGAGTTAGAACCTAGGTTGTTGTGGTGTCTTGTGACCCTCTCTGTGGTGACAGGGAGTTAGAACCTGGGTTGTTGTGGTGTCCTGTGGCTCTCTCTGTGGTGACAGGGAGTTAGAACCTGGGTTGTTGTGGTGTCTTGTGGCTCTCTCTGTGGTGACAGGGAGTTAGAACCTGGGTTGTTGTGGTGTCTTGTTGCTCTCTCTGTGGTGACAGGGAGTTAGAACCTGGGTTGTTGTGGTGTCTTGTTGCTCTCTCTGTGGTGACAGGGAGTTAGAACCTAGGTTGTTGTGGTGTCTTGTGGCCCTCCCTGTGGTGACAGGTAGTTAGAACCTGGGTTGTTGTGGTGTCTGTGACCCTCTCTGTGGTGACAGGGAGTTAGAACCTGGGTTGGTGTGGTGTCTTGTGGCTCTCTCTGTGGTGACAGGGAGTTAGAACCTGGGTTGTTGTGTCTGTGGCCATCCCTGTGGTGACAGGGAGTTAGAACCTGGGTTGTTGTGGTGTCTTGTGGCTCTCTCTGTTGTGACAGGGAGTTAGAACCTGGGTTATTGTGGTGTCTTGTGGCTCTCTCTGTGGTGACAGGGAGTTGGAACTTAGGTTGTTGTGGTGTCTGTGACTCTCTCTGTGGTGACTGGGAGTTAGAACCTAGGTTGTTGTAGTGTCTTGTGACCCTCTCTGTGGTGACAGGGAGTTAGAACCTGGGTTGTTGTGGTGTCTTGTGGCTCTCTCTGTGGTGACAGGGAGTTATAACCTGGGTTGTTGAGGTGTCTTGTGGCTCTCTCTGTGGTGACAGGGAGTTAGAACCTTGGTTGTTGTGGTGTCTGTGGCCCTCCCTGTGGTGACAGGTAGTTATAACCTAGGTTGTTGTGGTGTCTTGTCGCTCTCTCTGTGATGACAGGGAGTTAGAACCTGGGTTGTTGTTGTGTCTTGTGGCCCTACCTGTGGTGACAGGGTGTTGGAACTTAGGTTGTTGTGGTGTCTGTGACTCTCTCTGTGGTGACTGGGAGTTAGAACTTAGGTTGTTGTGGTGTCCTGTGGCTCTCTCTGTGGTGACAGGGAGTTGGAACTTAGGTTGTTGTGATGTCTGCGACCCTCTCTGTGGTGACAGGGAGTTAGAACCTGGGTTGTTGTGATGTCTGCGACCCTCTCTGTGGTGACAGGGAGTTAGAACCTGGGTTGTTGTGGTGTCTTGTGGCTCTCTCTGTGGTGACAGGGAGTTAGAACCTGGGTTGTTGTGGTGTCTTGTGGCTCTCTCTGTGATGACAGGGAGTTGGAACTTAGGTTGTTGTGGTGTCTGTGACTCTCTCTGTGATGACTGGGAGTTAGAACTTAAGTTGTTGTGGTGTCTTGTGACCCTCTCTGTGGTGACAGGGAGTTAGAACCTGGGTTGTTGTGCTGTCTTGTGGCTCTCTCTGTGGTGACAGGGAGTTAGAACCTGGGTTGTTGTGGTGTCTTGTGGCTCTCTCTGTGGTGACAGGGAGTTAGAACCTGGGTTGTTGTGGTGTCTTGTGGCTCTCTCTGTGGTGACAGGGAGTTAGAACCTGGGTTGTTGTGGTGTCTTGTGGCCCTCCCTGTGGTGACAGGGAGTTAGAACCTGGGTTGTTGTGGTGTCTTGTGGCTCTCTCTGTGGTGACAGGGAGTTAGAACCTGGGTTGTTGTGGTGTCTTGTGGCTCTCTCTGTGGTGACAGGGAGTTAGAACCTGGGTTGTTGTGGTGTCTTGTGGCCCTCCCTGTGGTGACAGGGAGTTAGAACCTGGGTTGTTGTGGTGTCTTGTGGCTCTCTCTGTGGTGACAGGGAGTTTAAACCTAGGTTGTTGTGGTGTCTTGTGGCCTTCTCTTTGTGGTGACAGGGAGTTAGAACCTGGGTTGTTGTGTCTGTGGCCCTCCCTGTGGTGACAGTGAGTTAGAACCTGGGTTGTTGTGGTGTCTTGTGCCCTACCTGTGGTGACAGGGAGTTAGAACCTTGGTTGTTGTGGTGTCTTGTGGCTCTCTCTGTGGTGACAGGGAGTTAGAACCTGGGTTGTTGTGGTGTCTCGTGGCTCTCTCTGTGGTGACAGGGAGTTAGAACCTGGGTTGCTGTGGTGTCTTGTGGCTCTCTCTGTGGTGACAGGGAGTTAGAACCTAGGATGTTGTGGTGTCTTGTGGCTCTCTCTGTGGTGACAGGGAGTTAGAACCTGGGTTGTTGTGGTGTCTCGTGGCTCTCTCTGTGGTGACAGGGAGTTAGAACCTGGGTTGTTGTGTCTGTGGCCCTCCCTGTGGTGACAGTGAGTTAAAACCTGGGTTGTTGTGGTGTCTTGTGGCTCTCTCTGTGGTGACTGGGAGTTAGAACCTAGGTTGTTGTGGTGTCTTGTGGCTCTCTCTGTTGTGACAGAGAGTTAGAACCTGGGCTGTTGTGGTGTATGTGGCCATCCCTGTGGTGACAGGGAGTAAGAACCTGGGTTGTTGTGGTGTCTTGTGGCTCTCTCTGTGGTGACAGGGAGTTAGAACCTGGGTTGTTGTGGTGTCTTGTGGCCCTCTCTGGTGACAGGGAGTTAGAACCTGGGTTGTTGTGGTGTCTTGTGGCTCTCTCTGTTGTGACAGGGAGTTAGAACCTGGGTTATTGTGGTGTCTTGTGGCTCTCTCTGTGGTGACAGGGAGTTAGAACCTTGGTTGTTGTGGTGTCTGTGGCCCTCCCTGTGGTGACAGGTAGTTATAACCTAGGTTGTTGTGGTGTCTTGTCGCTCTCTCTGTGATGACAGGGAGTTAGAACCTGGGTTGTTGTTGTGTCTTGTGGCCCTACCTGTGGTGACAGGGTGTTGGAACTTAGGTTGTTGTGGTGTCTGTGACTCTCTCTGTGGTGACTGGGAGTTAGAACTTAGGTTGTTGTGGTGTCCTGTGGCTCTCTCTGTGGTGACAGGGAGTTGGAACTTAGGTTGTTGTGATGTCTGCGACCCTCTCTGTGGTGACAGGGAGTTAGAACCTGGGTTGTTGTGATGTCTGCGACCCTCTCTGTGGTGACAGGGAGTTAGAACCTGGGTTGTTGTGGTGTCTTGTGGCTCTCTCTGTGGTGACAGGGAGTTAGAACCTGGGTTGTTGTGGTGTCTTGTGGCTCTCTCTGTGATGACAGGGAGTTGGAACTTAGGTTGTTGTGGTGTCTGTGACTCTCTCTGTGATGACTGGGAGTTAGAACTTAGGTTGTTGTGGTGTCTTGTGACCCTCTCTGTGGTGACAGGGAGTTAGAACCTGGGTTGTTGTGCTGTCTTGTGGCTCTCTCTGTGGTGACAGGGAGTTAGAACCTGGGTTGTTGTGGTGTCTTGTGGCTCTCTCTGTGGTGACAGGGAGTTAGAACCTGGGTTGTTGTGGTGTCTTGTGGCTCTCTCTGTGGTGACAGGGAGTTAGAACCTGGGTTGTTGTGGTGTCTTGTGGCCCTCCCTGTGGTGACAGGGAGTTAGAACCTGGGTTGTTGTGGTGTCTTGTGGCTCTCTCTGTGGTGACAGGGAGTTAGAACCTGGGTTGTTGTGGTGTCTTGTGGCTCTCTCTGTGGTGACAGGGAGTTAGAACCTGGGTTGTTGTGGTGTCTTGTGGCCCTCCCTGTGGTGACAGGGAGTTAGAACCTGGGTTGTTGTGGTGTCTTGTGGCTCTCTCTGTGGTGACAGGGAGTTTAAACCTAGGTTGTTGTGGTGTCTTGTGGCCTTCTCTTTGTGGTGACAGGGAGTTAGAACCTGGGTTGTTGTGTCTGTGGCCCTCCCTGTGGTGACAGTGAGTTAGAACCTGGGTTGTTGTGGTGTCTTGTGCCCTACCTGTGGTGACAGGGAGTTAGAACCTTGGTTGTTGTGGTGTCTTGTGGCTCTCTCTGTGGTGACAGGGAGTTAGAACCTGGGTTGTTGTGGTGTCTCGTGGCTCTCTCTGTGGTAACAGGGAGTTAGAGCCTAGGTTGTTGTGGTGTATGTGGCCCTCTCTGTGGTGACAGGGAGTTAGAACCTGGGTTGTTATGGTGTCTTGTGGCTCTCTCTGTGGTGACAGGGAGTTAGAACCTGGGTTGCTGTGGTGTCTTGTGGCTCTCTCTGTGGTGACAGGGAGTTAGAACCTAGGATGTTGTGGTGTCTTGTGGCTCTCTCTGTGGTGACAGGGAGTTAGAACCTGGGTTGTTGTGGTGTCTCGTGGCTCTCTCTGTGGTGACAGGGAGTTAGAACCTGGGTTGTTGTGTCTGTGGCCCTCCCTGTGGTGACAGTGAGTTAAAACCTGGGTTGTTGTGGTGTCTTGTGGCTCTCTCTGTGGTGACTGGGAGTTAGAACCTAGGTTGTTGTGGTGTCTTGTGGCTCTCTCTGTTGTGACAGAGTTAGAACCTGGGCTGTTGTGGTGTATGTGGCCATCCCTGTGGTGACAGGGAGTAAGAACCTGGGTTGTTGTGGTGTCTTGTGGCTCTCTCTGTGGTGACAGGGAGTTAGAACCTGGGTTGTTGTGGTGTCTTGTGGCCCTCTCTGGTGACAGGGAGTTAGAACCTGGGTTGTTGTGGTGTCTTGTGGCTCTCTCTGTGGTGACAGTGAGTTAAAACCTTGGTTGTTGTGGTGTCTGTGGCCATCCCTGTGGTGACAGTGAGTTAAAACCTTGGTTGTTGTGGTGTCTGTGGCCATCCCTGTGGGGACAGGGAGTTATAACCTAGGTTGCTGTGTCTGTGGCCATCCCCATGGTGATAGGGAGTTAGAAACTGTGTTGCTGTGGTATCTCTGGCCCCTCTGAGATGACAGTGAGTTAAAACCTGGGTTGTTGTGGTGTCTGTGGCCAGAACCTGGGTTATTGTTTTGAAAGGCATCATATGCATTTATCAAATTGGATGACTTTTTTTTGTAGTGTAGTAAATGTAAATGTACAAAGGACTTTGGTTACCTTTTCACTTCAGCTAGATCACCAGAAAGGCAGCATGTAAACCTGGAAGTTGCATGTTTGATCCCCAGTAAAAGCACATTACCCTCTTTCCTGTTACAGATCAATAACCATTCATACTTGTACAGTATACTTACCACATGCCTTGGAAGGCTCCCAAACATTGACATCCCTAGCAGATATACATGAATTGTATAGCATTGTGTTATCTCAAATGTTTAATTTACCTGTTCATTCGGGTCTTCAATTTCGCAATCACGAAATTCAATTTTAATTCTTTCCTTCTTTTCTGAATCTGATGCTTCCTTATTCTCAGGAAGAGCACACCAGTCGATGACTTTTCCAATGGCATTCTATAATGTGTAAGATAGACATTTTATAGGTTATAATATATCCTGTAATTTGTTTCGTGAGTTTCTGAAAATCGACAATATTTGAGGCAATAATATTGCAGTGAAAAATACTTTCTGTAAAATAATATTATGTAAAATAATGCTGGTCATGATTCTTAAGCAACAAGATTTAAAATCCACAAAAAAAATCAAGAAAAATGAGGAGATACTTGCTTTTGTAGAAACCTTGCCTTACCTGTCGTCTGAAGTAGTGACTAAGCCACTCGATTTGAGTTGGATCCACTATATCGCCTCCTGTTATTACAGACAGTGTTTCCATGATATTGCTGATAGCATCCGTAGTATCACATTTCATAGTATCACTTTTTTTGGACTGAAAACAATTAACAAAGAAAAAGCAATTAAAATATTTAGACAACTTTCCTTAATGTGCTCCCATTCTATATCATAAGATCATATGATTACCAATAATCTCATTGTTACTGTGATGTATAACTGTGGTGTGTTACTGTGATGTGTTACTGTTATGTGTTACTGTGGTGTGTTACTGTGGTGTGTTACTGTAGTGTACATGTTACTGTGGTGTGTTACTGTGATGTGTTACTGTGGTGTGTTACTGTGGTGTGTTACTGTAGTGTGTTACTGTGGTGTGTTACTGTGATGTGTTACTGTGATGTGTTACTGTAGTGTGTTACTGTGAAGTGTTACTGTGGTGTGTTACTGTGAAGTGTTACTGTGGTGTGTTACTGTGGTGTGTTACTGTGATGTGTTACTGTGGTGTGTTACTGTAGTGTGTTACTGTGATGTGTTACTGTGATGTGTTACTGTGATGTGTTACTGTGGTGTGTTACTGTGATGTGTTACTGTGATGTGTTACTGTGATGTGTTACTGTAGTGTGTTACTGTGATTCATTACTTTAGTGTGTTACTGTGATGTGTTACTGTGATGTGTTACTGTGGTGTGTTACTGTGGTGTGTTACTGTGGTGTGTTACTGTGGTGTGTTACTGTGATGTGTTACTGTGATGTGTTACTGTAGTGTGTTACTGTGAAGTGTTACTGTGGAGTGTTACTGTGGTGTGTTACTGTGATGTGTTACTGTGATGTGTTACTGTGATGCATTACTGTTGTGTGTTACTGTGGTGTGTTACTGGGATGTGTTACTGTGATGTGTTACTGTGATGTGTTACTGTGGAGTGTTACTGTGCAGTGTTACTGTGATGTTGTACTGGGATGTGTTACTGTGATGTGTTACTTGGATGTGTTACTGTGGTGTGTTACTGTGGTGAGTTACTGTGGTGTGTTACTGTGGTGTGTGTTGTGTTACTGTGGTGTGTTACTGTGATGTGTTACTGTGATGTGTTACTGTGATGTGTTACTGTAGTGTGTTACTGTGAGGTGTTACTGTGGAGTGTTACTGTGGTGTGTTACTGTGATGTGTTACTGTGATGTGTTACTGTGGTGTGTTACTGTGATTCATTACTGTAGTGTGTTACTGTGATGTGTTACTGTGATGTGTTACTGTGGTGTGTTACTGTGGTGTGTTACTGTGGTGTGTTACTGTGATGTGTTACTGTGATGCATTACTGTTGTGTTATTGTGGTGTGTTACTGGGATGTGTTACTGTGATGTGTTACTGTGATGTGTTACTGTGGAGTGTTACTGTGATGTGTTACTGTGGTGTGTTAATGTGATGTGTTACTGTGGTGTGTTACTGTGATGTGTTACTGGGATGTGTTACTGTGGGGTGTAACTGTGATGTGTTACTGTGGTGTGTAACTGTGATGTGTTACTGTGATGTGTTAATGTGGTGTGTTACTGTGATGTGTTACTGTGGTGTGTTACTGTGGTGTGTTACTGTGGTGTGTTACTGTGATGTGTAACTGTGGCGTGTAACTGTGGTGTGCTACTGTGGTGTGTTACTGTGATGTGTTACTGTGATGTGTTACTGTGGTGTGTTACTGTGTTGTGTTACTGTGATGTGTTACTGTGGTGTGTTACTGTGATGTGTTACTGTGATGTGTTACTGTGGTGTGTTACTGTGATGCATTACTGTAGTGTGTTACTGTGATGTGTTACTGTGATGTGTTACTGTGGTGTGTTACTGTGGTGTGTTACTGTGGTGTGTTACTGTGGTGTGTTACTGTGATGTGTTACTGTGATGCATTACGGTAGTGTGTTACTGTGATGTGTTACTGTGATGTGTAACTGTGGCGTGTTACTGTGATGTGTTACTGTGATGTGTTACTGTGGTGTGTTACTGTGGTGTGTTACTGTGGTGTGTTACTGTGGTGTGTTACTGTGATGTGTTACTGTGATGCATTACGGTAGTGTGTTACTGTGATGTGTTACTGTGATGTGTTACTGTGATGTGTTACTGTAGTGTGTTACTGTGATTCATTACTGTAGTGTGTTACTGTGATGTGTTACTGTGATGTGTAACTGTGGTGTGTTACTGTGGTGTGTTACTGTGGTGTGTTACTGTGGTGTGTTACTGTGATGTGTTACTGTGATGTGTTACTGTAGTGTGTTACTGTGAAGTGTTACTGTGGAGTGTTACTGTGGTGTGTTACTGTGATGTGTTACTGTGATGTGTTACTGTGATGCATTACTGTTGTGTGTTACTGTGGTGTGTTACTGGGATGTGTTACTGTGATGTGTTACTGTGATGTGTTACTGTGGAGTGTTACTGTGCAGTGTTACTGTGATGTTGTACTGGGATGTGTTACTGTGATGTGTTACTTGGATGTGTTACTGTGGTGTGTTACTGTGGTGAGTTACTGTGGTGTGTTACTGTGGTGTGTGTTGTGTTACTGTGGTGTGTTACTGTGATGTGTTACTGTGATGTGTTACTGTGATGTGTTACTGTAGTGTGTTACTGTGAAGTGTTACTGTGGAGTGTTACTGTGGTGTGTTACTGTGATGTGTTACTGTGATGTGTTACTGTGGTGTGTTACTGTGATGTGTTACTGTGATGCATTACGGTAGTGTGTTACTGTGATGTGTTACTGTGATGTGTAACTGTGGCGTGTTACTGTGATGTGTTACTGTGATGTGTTACTGTGGTGTGTTACTGTGGTGTGTTACTGTGGTGTGTTACTGTGGTGTGTTACTGTGATGTGTTACTGTGATGCATTACGGTAGTGTGTTACTGTGATGTGTTACTGTGATGTGTTACTGTGATGTGTTACTGTGATTCATTACTGTAGTGTGTTACTGTGATGTGTTACTGTGATGTGTTACTGTGGTGTGTTACTGTGGTGTGTTACTGTGGTGTGTTACTGTGGTGTGTTACTGTGATGTGTTACTGTGATGTGTTACTGTAGTGTGTTATTGTGAAGTGTTACTGTGGAGTGTTACTGTGGTGTGTTACTGTGATGTGTTACTGTGATGTGTTACTGTGATGCATTACTGTTGTGTGTTACTGTGGTGTGTTACTGGGATGTGTTACTGTGATGTGTTACTGTGATGTGTTACTGTGGAGTGTTACTGTGCAGTGTTACTGTGATGTTGTACTGGGATGTGTTACTGTGATGTGTTACTTGGATGTGTTACTGTGGTGTGTTACTGTGGTGAGTTACTGTGGTGTGTTACTGTGGTGTGTGTTGTGTTACTGTGGTGTGTTACTGTGATGTGTTACTGTGATGTGTTACTGTGATGTGTTACTGTAGTGTGTTACTGTGAAGTGTTACTGTGGAGTGTTACTGTGGTGTGTTACTGTGATGTGTTACTGTGATGTGTTACTGTGGTGTGTTACTGTGATTCATTACTGTAGTGTGTTACTGTGATGTGTTACTGTGATGTGTTACTGTGGTGTGTTACTGTGATGTGTAACTGTGGCGTGTAACTGTGGTGTGCTACTGTGGTGTGTTACTGTGATGTGTTACTGTGATGTGTTACTGTGGTGTGTTACTGTGTTGTGTTACTGTGATGTGTTACTGTGGTGTGTTACTGTGATGTGTTACTGTGATGTGTTACTGTGGTGTGTTACTGTGATGCATTACTGTAGTGTGTTACTGTGATGTGTTACTGTGATGTGTTACTGTGGTGTGTTACTGTGGTGTGTTACTGTGGTGTGTTACTGTGGTGTGTTACTGTGATGTGTTACTGTGATGCATTACGGTAGTGTGTTACTGTGATGTGTTACTGTGATGTGTAACTGTGGCGTGTTACTGTGATGTGTTACTGTGACGTGTTACTGTGGTGTGTTACTGTGGTGTGTTACTGTGGTGTGTTACTGTGGTGTGTTACTGTGATGTGTTACTGTGATGCATTACGGTAGTGTGTTACTGTGATGTGTTACTGTGATGTGTTACTGTGATGTGTTACTGTAGTGTGTTACTGTGATTCATTACTGTAGTGTGTTACTGTGATGTGTTACTGTGATGTGTTACTGTGGTGTGTTACTGTGGTGTGTTACTGTGGTGTGTTACTGTGGTGTGTTACTGTGATGTGTTACTGTGATGTGTTACTGTAGTGTGTTATTGTGAAGTGTTACTGTGGAGTGTTACTGTGGTGTGTTACTGTGATGTGTTACTGTGATGTGTTACTGTGATGCATTACTGTTGTGTGTTACTGTGGTGTGTTACTGGGATGTGTTACTGTGATGTGTTACTGTGATGTGTTACTGTGGAGTGTTACTGTGCAGTGTTACTGTGATGTTGTACTGGGATGTGTTACTGTGATGTGTTACTTGGATGTGTTACTGTGGTGTGTTACTGTGGTGAGTTACTGTGGTGTGTTACTGTGGTGTGTGTTGTGTTACTGTGGTGTGTTACTGTGATGTGTTACTGTGATGTGTTACTGTGATGTGTTACTGTAGTGTGTTACGGTGAAGTGTTACTGTGGAGTGTTACTGTGGTGTGTTACTGTGGTGTGTTACTGTGATGTGTTACTGTGATGTGTTACTGTAGTGTGTTATTGTGAAGTGTTACTGTGGAGTGTTACTGTGGTGTGT
The DNA here is from genome assembly GCA_947623455.1 of Mimachlamys varia. Classification (NCBI taxonomy): domain Eukaryota; kingdom Metazoa; phylum Mollusca; class Bivalvia; order Pectinida; family Pectinidae; genus Mimachlamys; species Mimachlamys varia. Next base: position 12,423,681 of record OX392535.1, read on the forward strand.
TACTGTGATGTGTTACTGTGATGTGTTACTGTGATGCATTACTGTTGTGTGTTACTGTGGTGTGTTACTGGGATGTGTTACTGTGATGTGTTACTGTGATGTGTTACTGTGGAGTGTTACTGTGCAGTGTTACTGTGATGTTGTACTGGGATGTGTTACTGTGATGTGTTACTTGGATGTGTTACTGTGGTGTGTTACTGTGGTGAGTTACTGTGGTGTGTTACTGTGGTGTGTGTTGTGTTACTGTGGTGTGTTACTGTGATGTGTTACTGTGATGTGTTACTGTGATGTGTTACTGTAGTGTGTTACGGTGAAGTGTTACTGTGGAGTGTTACTGTGGTGTGTTACTGCGATGTGTTACTGTGATGTGTTACTGTGGTGTGTTACTGTGATTCATTACTGTAGTGTGTTACTGTGATGTGTTACTGTGATGTGTTACTGTGGTGTGTTACTGTGGTGTGTTACTGTGGTGTGTTACTGTGGTGTGTTACTGTGATGTGTTACTGTGATGCATTACTGTTGTGTGTTATTGTGGTGTGTTACTGGGATGTGTTACTGTGATGTGTTACTGTGATGTGTTACTGTGGAGTGTTACTGTGATGTGTTACTGTGGTGTGTTAATGTGATGTGTTACTGTGGTGTGTTACTGTGATGTGTTACTGGGATGTGTTACTGTGGGGTGTAACTGTGATGTGTTACTGTGGTGTGTAACTGTGATGTGTTACTGTGATGTGTTAATGTGGTGTGTTACTGTGATGTGTTACTGTGGTGTGTTACTGTGGTGTGTTACTGTGGTGTGTTACTGTGATGTGTAACTGTGGCGTGTAACTGTGGTGTGCTACTGTGGTGTGTTACTGTGATGTGTTACTGTGATGTGTTACTGTGGTGTGTTACTGTGTTGTGTTACTGTGATGTGTTACTGTGGTGTGTTACTGTGATGTGTTACTGTGATGTGTTACTGTGGTGTGTTACTGTGATGCATTACTGTAGTGTGTTACTGTGATGTGTTACTGTGATGTGTTACTGTGGTGTGTTACTGTGGTGTGTTACTGTGGTGTGTTACTGTGGTGTGTTACTGTGAAGTGTTACTGTGGTGTGTTACTGTGGTGTGTTACTGTGATGCATTACGGTAGTGTGTTACTGTGATGTGTTACTGTGATGTGTAACTGTGGCGTGTTACTGTGATGTGTTACTGTGATGTGTTACTGTGGTGTGTTACTGTGGTGTGTTACTGTGGTGTGTTACTGTGGTGTGTTACTGTGATGTGTTACTGTGATGCATTACGGTAGTGTGTTACTGTGATGTGTTACTGTGATGTGTAACTGTGGCGTATTACTGTGACGTGTTACTGTGGAGTGTTACTGTGATGCATTACGGTAGTGTGTTACTGTGGTGTGTTACTGTGACGTGTTACTGTGACGTGTTACTGTAGTGTGTTACTGTGATGTGTTACTGTGATGTGTAACTGTGGCGTGTTACTGTGACGTGTTACTGTGGTGTGTTACTGTGATGCATTACGGTAGTGTGTTACTGTGATGTGTTACTGTGATGTGTTACTGTGATGTGTTACTGTGGCGTGTTAGTGGTGTGTGTTACTGTGATGTGTTACTGTGATGTGTTACTGTGATGCATTACGGTAGTGTGTTACTGTTATGTGTTACTGTGGTGTGTTACTGTGATGTGTAACTGTGGCGTGTTAGTGTGATGTGTTACTGTGATGTGTTACTGTGATGTGTTACTGTGGTGTGTTACTGTGGTGTGTTACTGTGGCGTGTAACTGTGGTGTGTTACTGTGATGCATTACGGTAGTGTGTTACTGTAGTGTGTTACTGTGATGTGTTACTGTGATGTGTAACTGTGGCGTGTAACTGTGGTGTGCTACTGTGGTGTGTTACTGTGATCTGTTACTGTGATGTGTTACTGTGGTGTGTTACTGTAGTGTGTTACTGTGGTGTGTTACTGTGATGTGTTACTGTGGAGTGTTACTGTGATGTGTTACTGTGGTGTGTTAATGTGACGTGTTACTGTGGAGTGTTACTGTGGTGTGTTACTGTGATGCATTACTGTAGTGTGTTACTGTGATGTGTTACTGTGATGTGTTACTGTGGTGTGTTACTGTGGTGTGTTACTGTGATGTGTTACTGTGATGTGTTACTGTGATGTGTTATTGTGGTATGTTACTGTGATGTGTTACTGTGGTGTGTTACTGTGACGTGTTACTGTGATGTACGTGTTACTGTGATGTATTACTGAAGTGTGTTACTGTGATGTGTTACTGTGGAGTGTTACTGTGGTGTGTTACAGTGGTGTGTTACTGTGATGTGTTACTGTGATGCATTACTGTTGTGTGTTACTGTGGTGTGTTACTGGGATGTGTTACTGTGATGTGTTACTGTGATGTGTTACTGTGGAGTGTTACTGTGCAGTGTTACTGTGATGTTGTACTGGGATGTGTTACTGTGGGGTGTAACTGTGATGTGTTACTGTGGTGTGTTACTGCGATGTGTTACTGCAATGTGTTACTGTGATGTGTTACTGTGGTGTGTTACTGTGATGTGTTACTGTGGTGTGTTACTGTGGTGTGTTACTGTGGTGTGTTACTGTGGTGTGTTACTGTGAAGTGTTACTGTGGTGTGTTACTGTGGTGTGTTACTGTGATGCATTACGGTAGTGTGTTACTGTGATGTGTTACTGTGATGTGTAACTGTGGCGTGTTACTGTGATGTGTTACTGTGATGTGTTACTGTGGTGTGTTACTGTGGTGTGTTACTGTGGTGTGTTACTGTGGTGTGTTACTGTGATGTGTTACTGTGATGCATTACGGTAGTGTGTTACTGTGATGTGTTACTGTGATGTGTAACTGTGGCGTGTTACTGTGACGTGTTACTGTGGAGTGTTACTGTGATGCATTACGGTAGTGTGTTACTGTGGTGTGTTACTGTGACGTGTTACTGTGACGTGTTACTGTAGTGTGTTACTGTGATGTGTTACTGTGATGTGTAACTGTGGCGTGTTACTGTGACGTGTTACTGTGGTGTGTTACTGTGATGCATTACGGTAGTGTGTTACTGTGATGTGTTACTGTGATGTGTTACTGTGATGTGTTACTGTGATGTGTTACTGTGATGTGTTACTGTGGAGTGTTAATGTGATGCATTACGGTAGTGTGTTACTGTGGTGTGTTACTGTGAGTGTTACTGTGATGTGTTACTGTGATGTGTTACTGTGATGCATTACGGTAGTGTGTTACTGTTATGTGTTACTGTGGTGTGTTACTGTGATGTGTAACTGTGGCGTGTTAGTGTGATGTGTTACTGTGATGTGTTACTGTGATGTGTTACTGTGGTGTGTTACTGTGGTGTGTTACTGTGGCGTGTAACTGTGGTGTGTTACTGTGATGCATTACGGTAGTGTGTTACTGTAGTGTGTTACTGTGATGTGTTACTGTGATGTGTAACTGTGGCGTGTAACTGTGGTGTGCTACTGTGGTGTGTTACTGTGATGTGTTACTGTGATGTGTTACTGTGGTGTGTTACTGTAGTGTGTTACTGTGGTGTGTTACTGTGATGCATTACTGTAGTGTGTTACTGTGATGTGTTACTGTGATGTGTTACTGTGGTGTGTTACTGTGGTGTGTTACTGTGATGTGTTACTGTGATGTGTTACTGTGATGTGTTATTGTGGTATGTTACTGTGATGTGTTACTGTGGTGTGTTACTGTGACGTGTTACTGTGATGTACGTGTTACTGTCATGTATTACTGAAGTGTGTTACTGTGATGTGTTACTGTGGAGTGTTACTGTGGTGTGTTACAGTGGTGTGTTACTGTGATGTGTTACTGTGATGCATTACTGTTGTGTGTTACTGTGGTGTGTTACTGGGATGTGTTACTGTGATGTGTTACTGTGATGTGTTACTGTGGAGTGTTACTGTGCAGTGTTACTGTGATGTTGTACTGGGATGTGTTACTGTGGGGTGTAACTGTGATGTGTTACTGTGGTGTGTTACTGCGATGTGTTACTGCAATGTGTTACTGTGATGTGTTACTGTGGTGTGTTACTGGGGTGTGTTACTGTGATGTGTTACTGTGGTGTGTTACTGGGGTGTGTTACTGTGGTGTGTTACTGTGGTGTGTTACTGTGTTGTGTTACTGTTGTGTGTTACTGTGGTGTGTTACTGTGATGTGTTACTGTGGTGTGTTTCTGTGGTATGTGATGTGTTACTGTGGTGTGTTACTGTGGTGTGTTACTGTGATGTGTTACTGTGGTGTGTTACTGTGGTGTGTTACTGTGGTGTGTTACTGTGATGTGTTACTGTGGTGTGTTACTGTGGTGTATTACTGTGATGTGTTACTGTGACGTGTTACTGTGGTGTGTTACTGTGGTGTGTAACTGTTGTCTGTTACTGTGGTGTGTTACTGGGATGTGTTAGTGGTGTGTGTTACTGTGGTGTGTTACTGTGGTGTGTTACTGTGATGTGTTACTGTGGTGTGTTACTGTGGTGTGTTACTGTGGTGTGTTACTGTGATGTGTTACTGTGGTGTGTTACTGTGGTGTGTTACTGTGATGTGTTACTGTGGTGTGTTACTATGGTGTGTTACGGTACTGTGGTGTTGTTGTTTGCAATTCAAGGATGAAAATCATCCTCCAAAAGGAGGAATGTTTCCTTTTTTTTTAAATTTTGTTGTAATGCTTTATCTTTTAACTTCCTATTACAACTCATTAAAATGTGGGTTTCCCTTCTTTTTCACAATTAGCTGTTTTCATCTCTGCCATTTTGGTTTGTGTTTTTTTCATGTGAAACTATAATTTGTATAACTGTTGTGTGCTACTGTGATGTGTTACTGTTATGTATTACTGTGGTGTGTTACTGTGGTGTGTTACTGTAGTGTACATGTTACTGTGGTGTGTTACTGTGATGTGTTACTGTGGTGTGTTACTGTGGTGTGTTACTGTAGTGTGTTACTGTGGTGTGTTACTGTGATGTGTTACTGTGATGTGTTACTGTAGTGTGTTACTGTGAAGTGTTACTGTGGTGTGTTACTGTGAAGTGTTACTGTGGTGTGTTACTGTGGTGTGTTACTGTGATGTGTTACTGTGGTGTGTTACTGTAGTGTGTTACTGTGATGTGTTACTGTGATGTGTTACTGTGATGTGTTACTGTGGTGTGTTACTGTGATGTGTTACTGTGATGTGTTACTGTGATGTGTTACTGTAGTGTGTTACTGTGATTCATTACTTTAGTGTGTTACTGTGATGTGTTACTGTGATGTGTTACTGTGGTGTGTTACTGTGGTGTGTTACTGTGGTGTGTTACTGTGGTGTGTTACTGTGATGTGTTACTGTGATGTGTTACTGTAGTGTGTTACTGTGAAGTGTTACTGTGGAGTGTTACTGTGGTGTGTTACTGTGATGTGTTACTGTGATGTGTTACTGTGATGCATTACTGTTGTGTGTTACTGTGGTGTGTTACTGGGATGTGTTACTGTGATGTGTTACTGTGATGTGTTACTGTGGAGTGTTACTGTGCAGTGTTACTGTGATGTTGTACTGGGATGTGTTACTGTGATGTGTTACTTGGATGTGTTACTGTGGTGTGTTACTGTGGTGAGTTACTGTGGTGTGTTACTGTGGTGTGTGTTGTGTTACTGTGGTGTGTTACTGTGATGTGTTACTGTGATGTGTTACTGTGATGTGTTACTGTAGTGTGTTACTGTGAGGTGTTACTGTGGAGTGTTACTGTGGTGTGTTACTGTGATGTGTTACTGTGATGTGTTACTGTGGTGTGTTACTGTGATTCATTACTGTTGTGTGCTACTGTGATGTGTTACTGTGATGTGTTACTGTGGTGTGTTACTGTGGTGTGTTACTGTGGTGTGTTACTGTGGTGTGTTACTGTGATGTGTTACTGTGATGCATTACTGTTGTGTTATTGTGGTGTGTTACTGGGATGTGTTACTGTGATGTGTTACTGTGATGTGTTACTGTGGAGTGTTACTGTGATGTGTTACTGTGGTGTGTTAATGTGATGTGTTACTGTGGTGTGTTACTGTGATGTGTTACTGGGATGTGTTACTGTGGGGTGTAACTGTGATGTGTTACTGTGGTGTGTAACTGTGATGTGTTACTGTGATGTGTTAATGTGGTGTGTTACTGTGATGTGTTACTGTGGTGTGTTACTGTGGTGTGTTACTGTGGTGTGTTACTGTGATGTGTAACTGTGGCGTGTAACTGTGGTGTGCTACTGTGGTGTGTTACTGTGATGTGTTACTGTGATATGTTACTGTGGTGTGTTACTGTGTTGTGTTACTGTGATGTGTTACTGTGGTGTGTTACTGTGATGTGTTACTGTGGTGTGTTACTGTGATGCATTACTGTAGTGTGTTACTGTGATGTGTTACTGTGATGTGTTACTGTGGTGTGTTACTGTGGTGTGTTACTGTGGTGTGTTACTGTGGTGTGTTACTGTGATGTGTTACTGTGATGCATTACGGTAGTGTGTTACTGTGATGTGTTACTGTGATGTGTAACTGTGGCGTGTTACTGTGATGTGTTACTGTGATGTGTTACTGTGGTGTGTTACTGTGGTGTGTTACTGTGGTGTGTTACTGTGGTGTGTTACTGTGATGTGTTACTGTGATGCATTACGGTAGTGTGTTACTGTGATGTGTTACTGTGATGTGTTACTGTGATGTGTTACTGTAGTGTGTTACTGTGATTCATTACTGTAGTGTGTTACTGTGATGTGTTACTGTGATGTGTAACTGTGGTGTGTTACTGTGGTGTGTTACTGTGGTGTGTTACTGTGGTGTGTTACTGTGATGTGTTACTGTGATGTGTTACTGTAGTGTGTTACTGTGAAGTGTTACTGTGGAGTGTTACTGTGGTGTGTTACTGTGATGTGTTACTGTGATGTGTTACTGTGATGCATTACTGTTGTGTGTTACTGTGGTGTGTTACTGGGATGTGTTACTGTGATGTGTTACTGTGATGTGTTACTGTGGAGTGTTACTGTGGAGTGTTACTGTGATGTTGTACTGGGATGTGTTACTGTGATGTGTTACTTGGATGTGTTACTGTGGTGTGTTACTGTGGTGAGTTACTGTGGTGTGTTACTGTGGTGTGTGTTGTGTTACTGTGGTGTGTTACTGTGATGTGTTACTGTGATGTGTTACTGTGATGTGTTACTGTAGTGTGTTACTGTGAAGTGTTACTGTGGAGTGTTACTGTGGTGTGTTACTGTGATGTGTTACTGTGATGTGTTACTGTGGTGTGTTACTGTGATTCATTACTGTAGTGTGTTACTGTGATGTGTTACTGTGATGTGTTACTGTGGTGTGTTACTGTGATGTGTAACTGTGGCGTGTAACTGTGGTGTGCTACTGTGGTGTGTTACTGTGATGTGTTACTGTGATGTGTTACTGTGGTGTGTTACTGTGTTGTGTTACTGTGATGTGTTACTGTGGTGTGTTACTGTGATGTGTTACTGTGATGTGTTACTGTGGTGTGTTACTGTGATGCATTACTGTAGTGTGTTACTGTGATGTGTTACTGTGATGTGTTACTGTGGTGTGTTACTGTGGTGTGTTACTGTGGTGTGTTACTGTGGTGTGTTACTGTGATGTGTTACTGTGATGCATTACGGTAGTGTGTTACTGTGATGTGTTACTGTGATGTGTAACTGTGGCGTGTTACTGTGATGTGTTACTGTGATGTGTTACTGTGGTGTGTTACTGTGGAGTGTTACTGTGATGTGTTACTGTGGTGTGTTACTGTGATGCATTACTGTAGTGTGTTACTGTGATGTGTTACTGTGATGTGTTACTGTGGTGTGTTACTGTGGTGTGTTACTGTGATGTGTTACTGTGATGTGTTACTGTGATGTGTTATTGTGGTATGTTACTGTGATGTGTTACTGTGGTGTGTTACTGTGACGTGTTACTGTGATGTACGTGTTACTGTGATGTATTACTGAAGTGTGTTACTGTGATGTGTTACTGTGGAGTGTTACTGTGGTGTGTTACAGTGGTGTGTTACTGTGATGTGTTACTGTGATGCATTACTGTTGTGTGTTACTGTGGTGTGTTACTGGGATGTGTTACTGTGATGTGTTACTGTGATGTGTTACTGTGGAGTGTTACTGTGCAGTGTTACTGTGATGTTGTACTGGGATGTGTTACTGTGGGGTGTAACTGTGATGTGTTACTGTGGTGTGTTACTGCGATGTGTTACTGCAATGTGTTACTGTGATGTGTTACTGTGGTGTGTTACTGGGGTGTGTTACTGTGATGTGTTACTGTGGTGTGTTACTGGGGTGTGTTACTGTGGTGTGTTACTGTGGTGTGTTACTGTGTTGTGTTACTGTTGTGTGTTACTGTGGTGTGTTACTGTGATGTGTTACTGTGGTGTGTTTCTGTGGTATGTGATGTGTTACTGTGGTGTGTTACTGTGGTGTGTTACTGTGATGTGTTACTGTGGTGTGTTACTGTGGTGTGTTACTGTGGTGTGTTACTGTGATGTGTTACTGTGGTGTGTTACTGTGGTGTATTACTGTGATGTGTTACTGTGACGTGTTACTGTGGTGTGTTACTGTGGTGTGTAACTGTTGTCTGTTACTGTGGTGTGTTACTGGGATGTGTTAGTGGTGTGTGTTACTGTGGTGTGTTACTGTGGTGTGTTACTGTGATGTGTTACTGTGGTGTGTTACTGTGGTGTGTTACTGTGGTGTGTTACTGTGATGTGTTACTGTGGTGCGTTACTGTGGTGTGTTACTGTGATGTGTTACTGTGGTGTGTTACTATGGTGTGTTACGGTACTGTGGTGTTGTTGTTTGCAATTCAAGGATGAAAATCATCCTCCAAAAGGAGGAATGTTTCCTTTTTTTTTAAATTTTGTTGTAATGCTTTATCTTTTAACTTCCTATTACAACTCATTAAAATGTGGGTTTCCCTTCTTTTTCACAATTAGCTGTTTTCATCTCTGCCATTTTGGTTTGTGTTTTTTTCATGTGAAACTATAATTTGTATAACTGTTGTGTGCTACTGTGATGTGTTACTGTTATGTGTTACTGTGGTGTGTTACTGTGGTGTGTTACTGTAGTGTACATGTTACTGTGGTGTGTTACTGTGATGTGTTACTGTGGTGTGTTACTGTGGTGTGTTACTGTAGTGTGTTACTGTGGTGTGTTACTGTGATGTGTTACTGTGATGTGTTACTGTAGTGTGTTACTGTGAAGTGTTACTGTGGTGTGTTACTGTGAAGTGTTACTGTGGTGTGTTACTGTGGTGTGTTACTGTGATGTGTTACTGTGGTGTGTTACTGTAGTGTGTTACTGTGATGTGTTACTGTGATGTGTTACTGTGATGTGTTACTGTGGTGTGTTACTGTGATGTGTTACTGTGATGTGTTACTGTGATGTGTTACTGTAGTGTGTTACTGTGATTCATTACTTTAGTGTGTTACTGTGATGTGTTACTGTGATGTGTTACTGTGGTGTGTTACTGTGGTGTGTTACTGTGGTGTGTTACTGTGATGTGTTACTGTGATGTGTTACTGTAGTGTGTTACTGTGAAGTGTTACTGTGGAGTGTTACTGTGGTGTGTTACTGTGATGTGTTACTGTGATGTGTTACTGTGATGCATTACTGTTGTGTGTTACTGTGGTGTGTTACTGGGATGTGTTACTGTGATGTGTTACTGTGATGTGTTACTGTGGAGTGTTACTGTGCAGTGTTACTGTGATGTTGTACTGGGATGTGTTACTGTGATGTGTTACTTGGATGTGTTACTGTGGTGTGTTACTGTGGTGAGTTACTGTGGTGTGTTACTGTGGTGTGTGTTGTGTTACTGTGGTGTGTTACTGTGATGTGTTACTGTGATGTGTTACTGTGATGTGTTACTGTAGTGTGTTACTGTGAGGTGTTACTGTGGAGTGTTACTGTGGTGTGTTACTGTGATGTGTTACTGTGATGTGTTACTGTGGTGTGTTACTGTGATTCATTACTGTAGTGTGTTACTGTGATGTGTTACTGTGATGTGTTACTGTGGTGTGTTACTGTGGTGTGTTACTGTGGTGTGTTACTGTGGTGTGTTACTGTGATGTGTTACTGTGATGCATTACTGTTGTGTTATTGTGGTGTGTTACTGGGATGTGTTACTGTGATGTGTTACTGTGATGTGTTACTGTGGAGTGTTACTGTGATGTGTTACTGTGGTGTGTTAATGTGATGTGTTACTGTGGTGTGTTACTGTGATGTGTTACTGGGATGTGTTACTGTGGGGTGTAACTGTGATGTGTTACTGTGGTGTGTAACTGTGATGTGTTACTGTGATGTGTTAATGTGGTGTGTTACTGTGATGTGTTACTGTGGTGTGTTACTGTGGTGTGTTACTGTGGTGTGTTACTGTGATGTGTAACTGTGGCGTGTAACTGTGGTGTGCTACTGTGGTGTGTTACTGTGATGTGTTACTGTGATATGTTACTGTGGTGTGTTACTGTGTTGTGTTACTGTGATGTGTTACTGTGGTGTGTTACTGTGATGTGTTACTGTGATGTGTTACTGTGGTGTGTTACTGTGATGCATTACTGTAGTGTGTTACTGTGATGTGTTACTGTGATGTGTTACTGTGGTGTGTTACTGTGGTGTGTTACTGTGGTGTGTTACTGTGGTGTGTTACTGTGATGTGTTACTGTGATGCATTACGGTAGTGTGTTACTGTGATGTGTTACTGTGATGTGTAACTGTGGCGTGTTACTGTGATGTGTTACTGTGATGTGTTACTGTGGTGTGTTACTGTGGTGTGTTACTGTGGTGTGTTACTGTGGTGTGTTACTGTGATGTGTTACTGTGATGCATTACGGTAATGTGTTACTGTGATGTGTTACTGTGATGTGTTACTGTGATGTGTTACTGTAGTGTGTTACTGTGATTCATTACTGTAGTGTGTTACTGTGATGTGTTACTGTGATGTGTAACTGTGGTGTGTTACTGTGGTGTGTTACTGTGGTGTGTTACTGTGGTGTGTTACTGTGATGTGTTACTGTGATGTGTTACTGTAGTGTGTTACTGTGATGCATTACTGTTGTGTGTTACTGTGGTGTGTTACTGGGATGTGTTACTGTGATGTGTTACTGTGATGTGTTACTGTGGAGTGTTACTGTGGAGTGTTACTGTGATGTTGTACTGGGATGTGTTACTGTGATGCGTTACTTGGATGTGTTACTGTGGTGTGTTACTGTGGTGAGTTACTGTGGTGTGTTACTGTGGTGTGTGTTGTGTTACTGTGGTGTGTTACTGTGATGTGTTACTGTGATGTGTTACTGTGATGTGTTACTGTGATGTGTTACTGTAGTGTGTTACTGTGAGGTGTTACTGTGGAGTGTTACTGTGGTGTGTTACTGTGATGTGTTACTGTGATGTGTTACTGTGGTGTGTTACTGTGATTCATTACTGTAGTGTGTTACTGTGATGTGTTACTGTGATGTGTTACTGTGGTGTGTTACTGTGATGTGTAACTGTGGCGTGTAACTGTGGTGTGCTACTGTGGTGTGTTACTGTGATGTGTTACTGTGATGTGTTACTGTGGTGTGTTACTGTGTTGTGTTACTGTGATGTGTTACTGTGGTGTGTTACTGTGATGTGTTACTGTGATGTGTTACTGTGGTGTGTTACTGTGATGCATTACTGTAGTGTGTTACTGTGATGTGTTACTGTGATGTGTTACTGTGGTGTGTTACTGTGGTGTGTTACTGTGGTGTGTTACTGTGGTGTGTTACTGTGATGTGTTACTGTGATGCATTACGGTAGTGTGTTACTGTGATGTGTTACTGTGATGTGTAACTGTGGCGTGTTACTGTGATGTGTTACTGTGATGTGTTACTGTGGTGTGTTACTGTGGTGTGTTACTGTGGTGTGTTACTGTGGTGTGTTACTGTGATGTGTTACTGTGATGCATTACGGTAGTGTGTTACTGTGATGTGTTACTGTGATGTGTTACTGTGATGTGTTACTGTGATGTGTTACTGTGGTGTGTTACTGTGATTCATTACTGTAGTGTGTTACTGTGATGTGTTACTGTGATGTGTTACTGTGGTGTGTTACTGTGGTGTGTTACTGTGGTGTGTTACTGTGATGTGTTACTGTGATGTGTTACTGTAGTGTGTTATTGTGAAGTGTTACTGTGGAGTGTTACTGTGGTGTGTTACTGTGATGTGTTACTGTGATGTGTTACTGTGATGCATTACTGTTGTGTGTTACTGTGGTGTGTTACTGGGATGTGTTACTGTGATGTGTTACTGTGATGTGTTACTGTGGAGTGTTACTGTGCAGTGTTACTGTGATGTTGTACTGGGATGTGTTACTGTGATGTGTTACTTGGATGTGTTACTGTGGTGTGTTACTGTGGTGAGTTACTGTGGTGTGTTACTGTGGTGTGTGTTGTGTTACTGTGGTGTGTTACTGTGATGTGTTACTGTGATGTGTTACTGTGATGTGTTACTGTAGTGTGTTACTGTGAAGTGTTACTGTGGAGTGTTACTGTGGTGTGTTACTGTGATGTGTTACTGTGATGTGTTACTGTGGTGTGTTACTGTGATTCATTACTGTAGTGTGTTACTGTGATGTGTTACTGTGATGTGTTACTGTGGTGTGTTACTGTGGTGTGTTACTGTGGTGTGTTACTGTGATGTGTTACTGTGATGCATTACTGTTGTGTGTTATTGTGGTGTGTTACTGGGATGTGTTACTGTGATGTGTTACTGTGATGTGTTACTGTGGAGTGTTACTGTGATGTGTTACTGTGGTGTGTTAATGTGATGTGTTACTGTGGTGTGTTACTGTGATGTGTTACTGGGATGTGTTACTGTGGGGTGTAACTGTGATGTGTTACTGTGGTGTGTAACTGTGATGTGTTACTGTGATGTGTTAATGTGGTGTGTTACTGTGATGTGTTACTGTGGTGTGTTACTGTGGTGTGTTACTGTGGTGTGTTACTGTGATGTGTAACTGTGGCGTGTAACTGTGGTGTGCTACTGTGGTGTGTTACTGTGATGTGTTACTGTGATGTGTTACTGTGGTGTGTTACTGTGTTGTGTTACTGTGATGTGTTACTGTGGTGTGTTACTGTGATGTGTTACTGTGATGTGTTACTGTGGTGTGTTACTGTGATGCATTACTGTAGTGTGTTACTGTGATGTGTTACTGTGATGTGTTACTGTGGTGTGTTACTGTGGTGTGTTACTGTGGTGTGTTACTGTGGTGTGTTACTGTGAAGTGTTACTGTGGTGTGTTACTGTGGTGTGTTACTGTGATGCATTACGGTAGTGTGTTACTGTGATGTGTTACTGTGATGTGTAACTGTGGCCTGTTACTGTGATGTGTTACTGTGATGTGTTACTGTGGTGTGTTACTGTGGTGTGTTACTGTGGTGTGTTACTGTGGTGTGTTACTGTGATGTGTTACTGTGATGCATTACGGTAGTGTGTTACTGTGGTGTGTTACTGTGACGTGTTACTGTGACGTGTTACTGTAGTGTGTTACTGTGATGTGTTACTGTGATGTGTAACTGTGGCGTGTTACTGTGACGTGTTACTGTGGTGTGTTACTGTGATGCATTACGGTAGTGTGTTACTGTGATGTGTTACTGTGATGTGTTACTGTGATGTGTTACTGTGGCGTGTTAGTGGTGTGTGTTACTGTGATGTGTTACTGTGATGTGTTACTGTGATGCATTACGGTAGTGTGTTACTGTTATGTGTTACTGTGGTGTGTTACTGTGATGTGTAACTGTGGCGTGTTAGTGTGATGTGTTACTGTGATGTGTTACTGTGATGTGTTACTGTGGTGTGTTACTGTGGTGTGTTACTGTGGCGTGTAACTGTGGTGTGTTACTGTGATGCATTACGGTAGTGTGTTACTGTAGTGTGTTACTGTGATGTGTTACTGTGATGTGTAACTGTGGCGTGTAACTGTGGTGTGCTACTGTGGTGTGTTACTGTGATGTGTTACTGTGATGTGTTACTGTGGTGTGTTACTGTAGTGTGTTACTGTGGTGTGTTACTGTGATGTGTTACTGTGGAGTGTTACTGTGATGTGTTACTGTGGTGTGTTAATGTGACGTGTTACTGTGGAGTGTTACTGTGATGTGTTACTGTGGTGTGTTACTGTGATGCATTACTGTAGTGTGTTACTGTGATGTGTTACTGTGATGTGTTACTGTGGTGTGTTACTCTGGTGTGTTACTGTGATGTGTTACTGTGATGTGTTACTGTGATGTGTTATTGTGGTATGTTACTGTGATGTGTTACTGTGGTGTGTTACTGTGACGTGTTACTGTGATGTACGTGTTACTGTGATGTATTACTGAAGTGTGTTACTGTGATGTGTTACTGTGGAGTGTTACTGTGGTGTGTTACAGTGGTGTGTTACTGTGATGTGTTACTGTGATGCATTACTGTTGTGTGTTACTGTGGTGTGTTACTGGGATGTGTTACTGTGATGTGTTACTGTGATGTGTTACTGTGGAGTGTTACTGTGCAGTGTTACTGTGATGTTGTACTGGGATGTGTTACTGTGGGGTGTAACTGTGATGTGTTACTGTGGTGTGTTACTGCGATGTGTTACTGCAATGTGTTACTGTGATGTGTTACTGTGGTGTGTTACTGTGATGTGTTACTGTGGTGTGTTACTGTGGTGTGTTACTGTGGTGTGTTACTGTGGTGTGTTACTGTGAAGTGTTACTGTGGTGTGTTACTGTGGTGTGTTACTGTGATGCATTACGGTAGTGTGTTACTGTGATGTGTTACTGTGATGTGTAACTGTGGCGTGTTACTGTGATGTGTTACTGTGATGTGTTACTGTGGTGTGTTACTGTGGTGTGTTACTGTGGTGTGTTACTGTGGTGTGTTACTGTGATGTGTTACTGTGATGCATTACGGTAGTGTGTTACTGTGATGTGTTACTGTGATGTGTAACTGTGGCGTGTTACTGTGACGTGTTACTGTGGAGTGTTACTGTGATGCATTACGGTAGTGTGTTACTGTGGTGTGTTACTGTGACGTGTTACTGTGACGTGTTACTGTAGTGTGTTACTGTGATGTGTTACTGTGATGTGTAACTGTGGCGTGTTACCGTGACGTGTTACTGTGGTGTGTTACTGTGATGCATTACGGTAGTGTGTTACTGTGATGTGTTACTGTGATGTGTTACTGTGATGTGTTACTGTGATGTGTTACTGTGGAGTGTTACTGTGATGCATTACGGTAGTGTGTTACTGTGGTGTGTTACTGTGAGTGTTACTGTGATGTGTTACTGTGATGTGTTACTGTGATGCATTACGGTAGTGTGTTACTGTTATGTGTTACTGTGGTGTGTTACTGTGATGTGTAACTGTGGCGTGTTAGTGTGATGTGTTACTGTGATGTGTTACTGTGATGTGTTACTGTGGTGTGTTACTGTGGTGTGTTACTGTGGCGTGTAACTGTGGTGTGTTACTGTGATGCATTACGGTAGTGTGTTACTGTAGTGTGTTACTGTGATGTGTTACTGTGATGTGTAACTGTGGCGTGTAACTTTGGTGTGCTACTGTGGTGTGTTACTGTGATGTGTTACTGTGATGTGTTACTGTGGTGTGTTACTGTAGTGTGTTACTGTGGTGTGTTACTGTGATGTGTTACTGTGGAGTGTTACTGTGATGTGTTACTGTGGTGTGTTAATGTGACGTGTTACTGTGGAGTGTTACTGTGATGTGTTACTGTGGTGTGTTACTGTGATGCATTACTGTAGTGTGTTACTGTGATGTGTTACTGTGATGTGTTACTGTGGTGTGTTACTGTGGTGTGTTACTGTGATGTGTTACTGTGATGTGTTACTGTGATGTGTTATTGTGGTATGTTACTGTGATGTGTTACTGTGGTGTGTTACTGTGACGTGTTACTGTGATGTACGTGTTACTGTGATGTATTACTGAAGTGTGTTACTGTGATGTGTTACTGTGGAGTGTTACTGTGGTGTGTTACAGTGGTGTGTTACTGTGATGTGTTACTGTGATGCATTACTGTTGTGTGTTACTGTGGTGTGTTACTGGGATGTGTTACTGTGATGTGTTACTGTGATGTGTTACTGTGGAGTGTTACTGTGCAGTGTTACTGTGATGTTGTACTGGGATGTGTTACTGTGGGGTGTAACTGTGATGTGTTACTGTGGTGTGTTACTGCGATGTGTTACTGCAATGTGTTACTGTGATGTGTTACTGTGGTGTGTTACTGGGGTGTGTTACTGTGATGTGTTACTGTGGTGTGTTACTGGGGTGTGTTACTGTGGTGTGTTACTGTGGTGTGTTACTGTGTTGTGTTACTGTGGTGTGTTACTGTGGTGTGTTACTGTGATGTGTTACTGTGGTGTGTTTCTGTGGTATGTGATGTGTTACTGTGGTGTGTTACTGTGGTGTGTTACTGTGATGTGTTACTGTGGTGTGTTACTGTGGTGTGTTACTGTGGTGTGTTACTGTGATGTGTTACTGTGGTGTGTTACTGTGGTGTATTACTGTGATGTGTTACTTTGACGTGTTACTGTGGTGTGTTACTGTGGTGTGTAACTGTTGTCTGTTACTGTGGTGTGTTACTGGGATGTGTTAGTGGTGTGTGTTACTGTGGTGTGTTACTGTGGTGTGTAATACTGTGATGTGTTACTGTGGTGTGTTACTGTGGTGTGTTACTGTGATGTGTTACTGTGGTGTGTTACTGTGGTGTGTTACTGTGATGTGTTACTGTGGTGTGTTACTATGGTGTGTTACGGTACTGTGGTGTTGTTGTTTGCAATTCAAGGATGAAAATCATCCTCCAAAAGGAGGAATGTTTCCTTTTTTTTTAAATTTTGTTGTAATGCTTTATCTTTTAACTTCCTATTACAACTCATTAAAATGTGGGTTTCCCTTCTTTTTCACAATTAGCTGTTTTCATCTCTGCCATTTTGGTTTGTGTTTTTTTCATGTGAAACTATAATTTGTATAACTGTTGTGTGCTACTGTCATTTACATTACTATGATCGATGTTACTGTCCTGATAAATTATGTACATGTTTATGCTACTACAATGTCCCTTATTGTCATTGATACATCATATCTCACCTTGTCCTTAAACTGTACACAGTTAATTCTACACTTGTTGCATGATGCTTTGAGTAGCATTGGCAGGAATTTACACACTGCATCAGAAACCTGACAAAAATAAAAATGTAAAATTGCTTCTTTATAGATGTTTATTCATTGTATTTGAATAAAAGTCAGTATTTAAAAAAAAAACAAAAGCCCAATAGGCCTGTATTGCTCACCAGCTTTAGGTAGCTTGAAGAGAAAACATTTTCAGAAGAAAATGATCATTTTCAGTTCAACTATGATTATTTGGATGTCATTGAAGATTTTAAAACATTTGATCCCTGTGACCTTAAAGATGGCCAATGTCATTTATTGGAACAGACTTGGAAGCCCTTCATCCCAGCATGTTACAGACTAAATATCAGTACTCTGGGCATTTTTATTATTGAGAACAAGTTACTTGAAGATCGAAAGTGGGTCAAGGTCACTGGTTTGAACAAACTTGTTGGGCCATGCCAAAGGACAAATATTAGGTCTTTGTGCCTTACATTTATTGAGAAGTTCCACAGCATAAACTCATTTGCCCTTTGGGCAAAGAACTCAATATTTTCAAATACATACTTTATCAATAACAATTTTGACTTCATTAAAATGTGTCACCAGTTAATGAGACATCTTTATAAGTGAAATGAGGATATTCATACTCCACATGTGATTTTTTTTACAAAACAGACTGCTGTCCCTTGATTTGTGACTAAAATGATAGGATGGAACAAAAACTAATCAGCCCCAGTACCCTGAGAGTATAACAGAGATTATCGCACCTCGGACTAGAATGTCATGAAATCATTGGTTGAGAGACGTCACGTGGTGACCCTCTATTTTTCTATAGAGGGTCACTTTGGCACGTTAGATGGCGCTACCAGTTTTATAGAGGGTCAGTTTGATTTAATGGCGACGACAATTTCCACCGCTTCGAAAAACAAAAAAAAGGTCTAGAGCCTATGAGTATGTTACATAAAATTGATATTTGAATTGAATCGTTTTGTTAAGTTTAAATTGTTTTATTATACAATAAATGAAATAACTGATTATGTTGTTTCTGTTTAATGTGTTTAAAAAGTGTCCTCGATGCGATAAATTCATTATATAGTCACTAACTGACCCTCTATAGAGCCATAGAGGGTCAGTAAAATATATAGGGGGCTTGGGCTCCGCCCTCGCCCCCTATAAATTTTACTGACCCTCTATGGCTCTATAGAGGGTCAGTTAGTGACTATATAACTTATAATGTTCAAACCCTGGGTCAGATACTTCTCCTCACTCCCTTAGGGTAGAAGAAGATTCTTTAACTGTAAACCAACTTTTTTTCGCGTGCGATTTACTTTCGCGAATTTCGCGATCAAAATGAATTGGTGAAAGTTAATTGCTGCGAATTTTGAAATGAACACTATAATTTGATATACTTGCAGCAGTATTATTCGGTACTTATCAACAATCAGAAGTATTAGAAATATTACAAAAATAATTACTCAAATTATCACAAAATAAAATTTATTAGTTAAAACTATTTTATGAGTAAATAAAATAATTGGCAAAAACTGATAAAATGTATGATAAAGTAGCATGTACACTGTACCTACTGATAATGCTGTTCCAAATTATCTTCTATCATAATCAGTTGAAATTATGAAGGACACACATATTAAAAGAATAACAAGAGGCCCAATGGGCCTGCATCGCTCACCTGGTATCAATCTCTGACTTATATTATAGTGTAACCCTAAAGTCCCCTAAAATCTTTTAATGTAAGACATTTAGAAGAACATCTTAAGATTTAAACATATTTTACCCCTGTGACCTTATAAGACAACATCATTTTCATTTTCAAATTTTGTTTGGCTTCATCCAAGGAACCTTTCAGCCAAATATCATGCTTCTAGGGCTTTTGGTATTTCAGAAGAAGTCGTTTAAAGGTTTTAACAGATTTGACCCCTGTGACGTTGAATAAAGGTCAAGGTCATTTCTTTTGGCAAACTTTGTCGGGCTTCATCCAAGGAAACTTTTAGCCAAATATCATGCTTCTAGGGCTTTTGGTATTTCAGAAGAAGTCGTTTAAAGGTTTTAACAGATTTGACCCCTGTGACCTTGAATAAAGGTCAAGGCCATTTCTTTTCGCAAACTTTGTCAGGCTTCATCCAAGGAACCTTTCAGCCAAATATCATGCTTCTAGGGCTTTTGGTATTTCAGAAGAAGTCGTTTAAAGGTTTTAACAGATTTGACTCCTGTGACCTTGAATATAGGTCAAGGCCATTTCTTTTCGCAAACTTTGTCCGACTTCATCCAAGGAATCTTTCAGTCAAATATCATGCTTCTGGGGCTTTTGGTATTTCAGAAGAAGTCGTTTAAAGGTTTTAACAGATTTGACCCCTGTGACCTTGAATAAAGGTCAAGGTCATTTCTTTTCGCAAACTTTGTCGGGCTTCATCCAAGGAACCTTTCAGCCAAATATCATGCTTCTAGGGCTTTTGGTATTTCAGAAGAAGTCGTTTAAAGGTTTTAACAGATTTGACCCCTGTGACCTTGAATAAAGGTCAAGGTCATTTCTTTTCGCAAACTTTGTCCGGCTTCATCCAAGGAACCTTTCAGCCAAATATCATGCTTCTAGGGCTTTTGGTATTTCAGAAGAAGTCGTTTAAAGGTTTTAACAGATTTGTCACCCTTGACCTTGAATATAAGTCAAGGTCATTTCTTTTCGCAAACTTTGTCGGGCTTCATCCAAGGAACCTTTCAGCCAAATATCATGCTTCTAGGGCTTTTGGTATTTCAGAAGAAGTCGTTTAAAGGTTTTAACAGATTTGACTCCTGTGACCTTGAATATAGGTCAAGGCCATTTCTTTTCGCAAACTTTGTCCGACTTCATCCAAGGAACCTTTCAGCCAAATATCATGCTTCTAGGGCTTTTGGTATTTCAGAAGAAGTCGTTTAAAGGTTTTAACAGATTTGACCCCTGTGACCTTGAATATAAGTCAAGGTCATTTCTTTTCGCAAACTTTGTCGGGCTTCATCCAAGGAACCTTTCAGCGAAATATCATGCTTCTAGGGCTTTTGGTATTTCAGAAGAAGTCGTTTAAAGGTTTTAACAGATTTGACCCCTGTGACCTTGAATATAGGTCAAGGCCATTTCTTTTCGCAAACTTTGTCCGGCTTCATCCAAGGAACCTTTCAGCCAAATATCATGCTTCTAGGGCTTTTGGTATTTCAGAAGAAGTCGTTTAAAGGTTTTAACAGATTTGACCCCTGTGACCTTGAATATAGATCAAGGTCATTTCTTTTCGCAAACTTTGTCGGGCTTCATCCAAGGGACATTTCAGCCAAATATCATGTTTCTAGGGCTTTTGGTGTTTCAGAAGAAGTCGTTTAAAGGTTAAAATAGATTTAACCTCACGGTGACCTTGAATATAGGTCAAGGTCATTTCTTTTCGCAAACTTTATTTGGCTTCATCCAAGGAAGCTACTGGTCAAATATGAAGTCTCTATGTCTGACGGTATTTTAGAAGAAGTTGTTTGAAGGTTTCGACATTTTTGACCCCTGTGACCTTGAAATTAGGTCAAAGTGATTTTTTTTCGCAAACTTTGTTCAGCTCCTTCCAAGAAATCTACCAGCCAAATTTCATGTCACTGGGCCTTTCAGTATTTTAGAAGAAGTCGTTTAAAGGAAAAAGTTGACGGACGCAGGACGGACGGACGGACGGACGGACGGACGGACGGACGGACGACGGACGCTGCACCATCACATAAGCTCACTTGGCCCTTCGGGCCAGGTGAGCTAAAAATGATATAGTTCTATAGTTTATTATTTCATGAGTTCTATCCAGTCGTGTCTCAAAAGGGGTAGACAAATTGGTTCTTAAATCTGTATACATACCTATAAGGATTTGTGACTAGTAGTCTCAAATGATGATGGTTTGGGTGTTTGATTTCAATGAAAGTACATAGGCAAACAACAAGCATTTGAATAACTGTGATTTGCCTTCACATTGCTGTCAAAACAAAGCCATTGAATTTGAACGAATTTGGACGCTAACTATACTGATTAATTTGTCAGGTATTGCACCAGAGTGATTGTTAATAAGGTGTGAAAAGTTGATCTTGTCTATGAATGGCCGTACGAGATACTGTGATACTGTACATCCCTCCTGTATGACCTACCTCTGTAGACAGGCCGTACGAGATACTGTGATACTGTCCATGCCTCCTGTTTGACCTACCTCTGTAGTCAGGCCGTACGAGATACTGTCCATGCCTCCTGTTTGATCTACCTCTGTAGTCAGGCTGTTCGAGATACTGTGATACTGTCCATGCCTCCTGTTTGACCTACCGCTGTAGTCAGGCTGTACGAGATACTGTCCATGCCTCCTGTTTGATCTACCATTGTAGTCAGGCCATACGAGATACTGTCCATGCCTTATGTTTGACTTACCGCTGTAGTCAGGCCGTTCGAGATACTGTGATACTGTCCATGCCTCCTGTTTGACCTACCTCTGTAGTCAGGCCGTACGAGATACTGTCCATGCCTCATGTTTGACCTACCTCTGTAGTCAGGCTGTACGAGATACTGTCCATGCCTCCTGTTTGACCTACCTCTGTAGACAGGCTGTACGAGATACTGTGATACTGTCTATGCCTCCTGTTTGACCTACCTCTGTAGTCAGGCCGTACGAGATACTGTCCATGCCTCCTGTTTGATCTACCTCTGTAGTCAGGCCGTAAGAGATACTGTGATACTGTCCATGCCTCCTGTTTGACCTACCTCTGTAGTCAGGCCGTACGAGATACTGTCCATGCCTCCTGTTTGACCTACCTCTGTAGTCAGGCCGTACGAGATACTGTCCATGCCTCATGTTTGACTTACCTCTGTAGTCAGGCCGTACGAGATACTGTCCATGCCTCCTGTTTGACCTACCTCTGTAGTCAGGCCGTACGAGATACTGTCCATGCCTCATGTTTGACCTACCTCTGTAGTCTGGCTGTATGAGATACTGTCCATGCCTCATGTTTGACTTACCGCTGTAGTCAGGCTGTACGAGATACTGTCCATGCCTCCTGTTTGACCTACCTCTGTAGTCAGGCTGTACGAGATTCTGTCCATGCCTCCTGTTTGACCTAACTCTGTAGTCAGGCTGTACGAGATACTGTGATACTGTCCATGCCTCCTGTTTGACCTACCTCTGTAGTCAGGCCGTACGAGATACTGTCCATGCCTCATGTTTGACTTACCTCTGTAGTCAGGCCGTACGAGATACTGTCCATGCCTCCTGTTTGACCTACCTCTGTAGTCAGGCCGTACGAGATACTGTCCATGCCTCCTGTTTGACCTACCTCTGTAGTCAGGCCATACAAGATACTGTCCATGCCTCCTGTTTGACCTACCTCTGTAGTCAGGCTGTACGAGATACTGTCCATGCCTCATGTTTGACTTACCCCTGTAGTCAGGCTGTACGAGATACTGTGATACTGTCCATGCCTCCTGTTTGACCTACTTCTGTAGTCAGGCCGTACAAGATACTGTCCATGCCTCCTGTTTGACCTACCTTTGTTGTCAGGCCATACGAGATACTGTCCATGCCTCCTGTTTGACCTACCTCTGTAGTCAGGCCGTACGAGATACTGTCCATGCCTCCTGTTTGACCTACCTCTGTAGTCAAGCCGTACGAGATACTGTCCATGCCTCCTGTTTGACCTACCTCTGTAGTCAAGCCGTACGAGATACTGTCCATGCCTCATGTTTGACTTACCTCTGTAGTCAAGCCGTACGAGATACTGTCCATGCCTCCTGTTTGACCTACCGCTGTAGTCAGGCCATACGAGATACTGTCCATGCCTCATGTTTGACCTACCGCTGTAGTCAGGCCGTACGAGATACTGTCCATGCCTCCTGTTTGACCTACCTCTGTAGTCAGGCCGTACGAGATACTGTCCATGCCTCCTGTTTGACCTACCTCTGTAGTCAGGCCGTACGAGATACTGTCCATGCCTCCTGTTTGACCTACCTCTGTAGTCAGGCCGTACGAGATACTGTCCATGCCTCCTGTTTGACCTACCTCAGACTGTAGTCAGGCCGTAAGAGATACTGTCCATGCCTCCTGTATGACCTACCTCTGTAGTCAGGCCGTACGAGATACTGTCCATGCCTCCTGTTTGACCTACCTCTGTAGTCAGGCCGTAAGAGATACTGTCCATACCTCCTGTTTGACCTACCTCTGTAGTCAGGCTGTAGGAGATACTGTCTATGCCTCCTGTTTGACCTACCTCTGTAGTCAGGCCGTAAGAGATACTGTCCATGCCTCCTGTTTGACCTACCTCAGACTGTAGTCAGGCCGTAAGAGATACTGTCTATGCCTCCTGTTTGACCTACCTCTGTAGTCAGGCCGTAAGAGATACTGTCCATGCCTCCTGTTTGACCTACCTCAGACTGTAGTCAGGCCGTAAGAGATACTGTCCATGCCTCCTGTTTGACCTACCTCTGTAGTCAGGCCATACAAGATACTGTTGATGCCTCCTGTTTGACCTACCTCTGTTGTCAGGCTGTACGAGATACTGTCCATGCCTTCTGTTTGACCTACCTCAGACTGTAGTCAGGCCGTAAGAGATACTGTCCATGCCTCCTGTTTGACCTACCTCTGTAGTCAGGCCGTACGAGATACTGTCCATGCCTCCTGTTTGCCCTACCTTGATCTGTAGTCAGACCGTACGAGATACTGTCCATGCCTCCTGTTTGACCTACCTCTGTAGTCAGGCCGTACGAGATACTGTCCATGCCTCCTGTTTGACCTACCTCTGTAGTCAGGCCATACAAGATACTGTTGATGCCTCCTGTTTGACCTACCTCTGTAGTCAGACCGTACGAGATACTGTCCATGCCTCTTGTTTGACCTCCTTCAGTGGTCAGGCCGTCTGACATTAAGATAATCCTTGGATACAAGCGATAGCAATGATTTTCACCAATAGTGAAGTAAGGGTCTGGAACTGAATCACATTGGCATTAATTAATTAACCAATAACATTATGTTATACCTGAAGTAGTATTTTGTTAAATATACATATTTATTACATTTTTGCCAGTGAAATATAGAAAATTATCAAATTGATAAAACTTATATTTTCACTGCAGTGATGAGCAGTGAAAATATAAGATTTTGCCGTGAAAATATAAGATTTTACAGTGAAAATATAAGATTTTGCAGTGAAAATATAAGGCTTTTTCAGTGTAACGTGAAAAAGTGACCCGACAATAAAATACCACCCGGGTCATTATTCTACGTTGCAAAAGTTACCCAGGGTCGTTATTTAACAGTAGAAATTGTACACGGCCATCTGTAGAAAAAAGACCCCATTCGATTTTTCAGTAATTCGTCCCGTGAAAAAGTGACCCGCCGTAGCTTTCAACGGTGGGCAGTTTTCAACTGGGTCATTTTTTTCACGTAACACCGAAATTTTTGTATGAGTTGTTCCCCTTGATCGGATCTTGGAGGCTCGCCATTGTTGTCGTCTGCTAGAACTTGTCTCTTGAGGAAAGATGGTCTTGAAGAAATGGCATCAATAGTACATATTGATAGGAACTGCTGCAGGATTAAATATGAAATGAATTGAAAGATGAGAATGGTTCAACTTTTTCGATCAGCTTATCCCAATCAGCTGTGTACTGGACCCGATCGGTTGTGATTTAGACGGATTACAGTGCAGTACTGTAGACTTAGCTCCTTTGCAGTAGGCAAGTAGACCAAGAAAAAAATAATGAAGGTATCTTAGTCCTCTTTCGAAATGTAATAAAAAGGAAATTCAATGGTTTGCCGTTTAATATCGAATATATTTCACTTGTATGGCAGATTTTTTTTTATATTTTAAAATATAAAAAAAATCTGCCATACTCGTGAAATATATTCGATATTAAATGGCAAACCATTGAATATCCTCTATTTATTACATTTTTACCAGTGAAATATCAGAAAATATCAGCTTGATAAAACTTATATCATCACTGCTTATATCATCACTATAACCAAATCATGTAAAATATGGAAATTAAAACCTTTTCAAGTATTTTTGATTAACTTGATTAATAGATATCTTATAGATTTTATTAATATGTTTTTGTATTTTTATCAAATTTTGAACAAAATATAGATCTTCATCCTGTGGCGTATTAATATTCTATTAGCCTACAGGCACTCAAATAATTATATTTCACTCGTATGGCAGATTTAAAATGTATTTTCACTTGGGCTACGCACTCGTGAAAATGTTAAAAAATCAGCCACACTTGTGAAATATATTTGATATTAAACAGGAAACCATTGAATAGCCTCTATATACACACACTTATTGTGGGACACTACTTCAGATCCATTATATTTTATCACAAGGTTAACAGATTCTTGTGATACACTATAGTACCTACATGTCATGTGACACACTTTATATAGTATCTACATGTCATGTGACACACTTTATATAATATATACATGTCATGTGACACACTTTATATAGTACCTACAGTCTGTACATGTCATGTGACACACTTGATATAGTATCTACATGTCTTGTGACACATTATAGTTTCTACATGTCATGTGACACACTTTATACATGTATATACATGTCATGTGACACATTATATAGTATCTACATGTCATGTGATACACTTTATATATAGTACCTACTACCTACATGATTGTCATGTGACACACTTTATATAGTAGTACCTACATGTCATATGACACTTTATATACAGTACCTACGTATACATGTCATGTGACACACTTTATATATAATACCTACATGCCCTGTGACACAAGTTTGTATATAGTATCTACATGTCATGTGACACACTTTATATATACCTTGGTAGTACCTACATGCCCTGTGACACACTTTATATATAGTACCTACATGCCCTGTGACACACTTAATATATAGTACCTACATGTCATATGTGATACACATTAAAAAATCTTATATAGTTCATGCACTTATTCATTATATGAACTTACAGTCCATTATTATTTCAACAATTTCTTGTTTCTAGAGAAGTAGCAGTATAATTATAACGATCACTACCTTTGTTTGTCTGGAAAAGTAGCAGTATACTCGCAAGGATAGCTTCCAACATAGGACTTGTATCTCCTCCTGTCTCCAGGTTTGTTACTGTATCTGTAAAAAGGGTTGATTGTAATGGAGGCAATTTCAAAAGCTGCTTATAGTACCATTATAATAT
The DNA here is from genome assembly GCA_947623455.1 of Mimachlamys varia. NCBI lineage: Eukaryota > Metazoa > Mollusca > Bivalvia > Pectinida > Pectinidae > Mimachlamys > Mimachlamys varia. Next base: position 12,450,047 of record OX392535.1, read on the forward strand.
ATAATAAAATCAAATTTGATAAGGATCCATCCAGGACTTTTAAAGAAATAGTGATCATAAACTATCACTGTCCAAATCCAAGATGGCAGTCTGCTGGCAGCCAAATCGGCTCAAAAATTGAACAATTTACATCTAGGTTAACCAAGGGGAACCTTCATATGAATTTGAGAAGGATCCATCCTTGGGCTCATCTCATCATGAGTATAAAGATCTATATACGATTTTGTTGGTTATTGCAAAGTTATTTAAAGATACAGTAAAACCCTTCTTATTCGAACCCAGTAAATTTTAATACCACTCAATCTTCGAACACTTCGTTTGGTCTCGACCAAATTTGTACATATTCAACCAACCTTGGATTACTCAAATACCATGTATTCCTCTAACTATATATTGATCAGTTCCCCGCGTGTTTGAGTAAGTGGGGTTTTACTGTACATGTATTCCTAAAACTATTGATCAGCTCCCCAGGAGTTCGGGTAAGAGGGGTTTTACTGTATTAACATATAAACTTGACCCCTGTGACCTCTGAAGTGCACTTATTAGTTTGGACAGTTGTAGGTAAATGTTTAATAGCCTACATACATCTAGTTATGATAATTGTTTGTTTATGAGATCTATATCAATAAATACCTTCCAGTTCTTGGTTAATGTTTAATAGCCTAGTAGATACTTCTAGTCATGATAATTGTTTGTTTGTGAGATCTATATCAATAAATACCTTCCAGTGTTTGGTTAATGTTTAATAGCCTAGATACTTCTAGTTATGATAATTGTTTGTGAGATCTTTATCAGTAAGTACCTTGCAGTTTTTGGTAGTCATTGGTTGGTAACAGCTGTATCCTGACATCACCCCCGAACAGGACAACTCCAACATTTTCTTCCAGAGATATATTGGTACTGTCTTCAATTTCTGATGAAAGAAAGAACTAGTAAGCTACAACATTACTTAAATTACCATTCTAATCTTCATTTGACACACTTCACAACAATGAGTTTTCTCTAAGAAATATTGTTTATTGTTTGCTTAATGGAATGAATTAATATCTAAATCAATTATTGTTTGCTGCCACTAAATGTATATTTTCGAGTAGGTTGACACTCATGTAAAATAACTCTAATCTTTGTATAGACTTCATCATGAATACACTAACATCTTTTCCCTAATGCAGACTATTTCACTGTAACTATTGTATCTTACCATCTCTGAGACTATTTCACTGTAACTATTGCATCTTACCACATCTGAGACTATTTCACTGTAATCATTGTATCTTACCATCTCTGAGACTATTTCACTGTAACTATTGCATCTTACCATCTCTGAGACTATTTCACTGTAACTATTGCATCTTACCATCTCTGAGACTATTTCACTGTAACTATTGTATCTTACCATCTCTGAGACTATTTCACTGTAACTATTGTATCTTACCATCTCTGAGACTATTTCACTGTAACTATTGCATCTTACCATCTCTGAGACTATTTCACTGTAACTATTGTATCTTACCATCTCTGAGACTATTTCACTGTAATTATTGTATCTTACCATCTCTGAGACTATTTCACTGTAACTATTGCATCTTACCATCTCTGAGACTATTTCACTGTAACTATTGTATCTTACCATCTCTGAGACTATTTCACTGTAATTATTGTATCTTACCATCTCTGAGACTATTTCACTGTAACTATTGTATCTTACCATCTCTGCAGAGACTATTTCACTGTAACTATTGTATCTTACCATCTCTGAGACTATTTCACTGTAGATATCGTATCTTACCATCTCTGAGACTATTTCACTGTAACTATTGTATCTTACCATCTCTGAGACTATTTCACTGTAATTATTGTATCTCACCATCTCTGAGACTATTTCACTGTAGATATTGTATCTTACCATCTCTGAGACTATTTCACTGTAATTATTGTATCTTACCATCTCTGAGACTATTTCACTGTAATTATTGTATCTTACCATCTCTGAGACTATTTCACTGTAATCATTGTATCTCACCATCTCTGAGACTATTTCACTGTAACTATCATATCTTACCATCTCTGAGACTATTTCACTGTAACTATTGTATCTCACCATCTCTGAGACTATTTCACTGTAATTATTGTATCTTACCATCTCTGAGACTATTTCACTGTAATTATTGTATCTTACCATCTCTGAGACTATTTCACTGTAACTATTGTATCTTACCATCTCTGAGACTATTTCACTGTAACTATTGTATCTTACCATCTCTGAGACTATTTCACTGTAATTATTGTATCTCACCATCTCTGAGACTATTTCACTGTAATTATTGTATCTTACCATCTCTGAGACTATTTCACTGTAATCATTGTATCTTACCATCTCTGAGACTATTTCACTGTAGATATCGTATCTTACCATCTCTGAGACTATTTCACTGTAATTATTGTATCTTACCATCTCTGAGACTATTTCACTGTAACTATTGTATCTTACCATCTCTGAGACTATTTCACTGTAATTATTTTATCTCACCATCTCTGAGACTATTTCACTGTAATTATTGTATCTTACCATCTCTGAGACTATTTCACTGTAGATATCGTATCTTACCATCTCCGAGTCTTTTCACACATTGGACTAGTTCCTTGAGTGGTTCAGTTTTCATACTGTCAGAAACATCAAGGCACAGGACAGTGTTTAGACCTGGGGCCTGGGACAGCTCACTGGTTCTGGCTGTTGTGGAAGGTAATGTACTTGTATGGTCAATATTGAAATACATTAAATGCTTAAAAACATTGCTGTATGGCAACACCAATTCATGACCTTTAGAGACAGCATTAATTCTTATACAGTCTATGACTGCCAAAACTTGTTTGTATACTGGACATCACTCTGTAACATATATGATAAATGGCCTTTTAAAACTCTATGACATACTGATATATGGCCTTTTAAAACTCTATAACATACTGATAGAGGGCCTTTTAAAACTCTATAACATACTGATAGAGGGTCTTTTAAAACTCTATAACATACTGATAGAGGGCCTTTTAAAACTCTATAACATACTGATAGAGGGCCTTTTAAAACTCTATAACATACTGATAGAGGGCCTTGTAAATCTCTGTAACAAACTGATAGAGGGCCTTTTAAAACTCTGTAACATACTGATAGAGGGCCTTTTAAAACACAGTAACATATACTAATAGAGAGCCTTTTAATTTCTTATCACCTTATATAAATTTTCACTAAAAGTTCTTCCATCACAATTCAAAGGGCTTAGCTCTTATTAAAACAGTTTTGCATAGAAAGCCCCATTTTGGTGTCACAACTGTTACTGTAGAAACAAATATATTTTCAAAATGAAAAAAAAAAATTTAGAGACAAGAATCAGTAAAAGCTAAAGGGAATGTAACAGAATAGGAAAAATTACTAGAGGCTCAAGGGAATGTAATGGAACAGGGAAAATTACTAGAGGCTCATAGGAATGTTATGGAACAGGAAAAATTACTAGAGGCTAAAGGGAATGTAATGAAACAGGGACAATTACTAGAGGCTAAAGGGAATGTAATGAAACAGGGACAATTACAAGAGGCTCACGGGAATGTAATGGAACAGGGATAATTACTAGAGGCTCAAGGGAATGTAATGAAACAGGGAAAATTACTAGAGGCTCAAGGGAATGTAATGAAACAGGGAAATTTTAATTACTAGAGGCTCAAGGGAATGTAATGAAACAGGGAAAATTACTAGACGCTCAAGGGAATGAAATGGAACAGGGAAAGTACTAGATGGAGTTCAAGGGAATGTAATGGAACAGGGAAAATTACTAGAGGCTCAAGGAATGTAATGAAACAGGGAAAGTACTAGAGGCACACTGGAATGTAATGGAACAGGGAAAATTACTAGAGGCTCAAGGGAATGTAATGAAACAGGGACAATTACAAGAGGCTCACGGGAATGTAATGGAACAGGGATAATTACTAGAGGCTCAAGGGAATGTAATGAAACAGGGAAAATTACTAGAGGCTCAAGGGAATGTAATGAAACAGGGACAATTACAAGAGGCTCACGGGAATGTAATGGAACAGGGATAATTACTAGAGGCTCAAGGGAATGTAATGAAACAGGGAAAATTACTAGAGGCTCAAGGGAATGTAATGGAACACTGGGAAAATTACAAGAGGCTCACGGGAATGTAATGGAACAGGGATAATTACTAGACGCTCAAGGGAATGTTATGAAACAGGGAAAATTACTAGAGGCTCAAGGGAATGTAATGGAACAGGTAAAGTACTAGAGGCTCAAGGAAATGTATATATAGAACAGGGAAAATTACTAGAGGCTCAAAGGAATGTAATGGAACAGGGAAAATTACTAGAGGCTCAAGGGAATATGTAATGGAACACTGGGAAAATTACTAGAGGCTCAAGGGAATGTAATGGAACAGGGAAAGTACTAGATCGAGTTCAAGGGAATGTAATGGAACAGGTAAAATTACTAGAAGCTCACGGGAATGTAATGAAACAGGGAAAGTACTAGAGGCTCACGGGAATGTAATGGAACAGGGAAAATTACTAGAGGCTCATAGGGATGTAATGGAACAGGGAAAATTACTAGAGGCTCAAGGGAATGTAATGAAACAGGGAAAATTACTAGATGCTCAAGGGAATGCAATGGAACAGGGAAAATTACTAAAGGCTCAAGGGAATGTAATGGAACAGGGAAAGTACTAGAGGCTCAAGGGAATGTATATATAGAACAGGGAAAATTACTAGAGGCTCAAAGGAATGTAATGGAACAGGGAAAATTACTAGAGGCTCCAGGGAATATGTAATGGAACACTGGGAAAATTACTAGAGGCTCATAGGAATGTAATGGAACAGGGTTAATTACTAGAGGCTCAAAGGAATGTAATGGAACAGGGAAAATTACTAGAGGCTCCAGGGAATATGTAATGGAACACTGGGAAAATTACTAGAGGCTCAAGGGAATGTAATGAAACAGGGAAAATTACTAGAGGCTCATAGGAATGTAATGGAACAGGAAAATGTACTAGAGGCCCAAGGGAATGTAATGGAACAGGGAAATGTACTAGAGGCCCAAGGGAATGTAATGGAATAGGGAAAATTACTGGAGGCTCAATGAAATGTAATGGAATAGGGAAAATGACAATTCTGTTGAGTACCCTAACGAGATTTTGTACCTCAATCAAACCCAATTTATGATCTGGAGTGATGATTCACGACTACCAACTGAGCCAACAAAGCATGCTCAGTAAGCTGAGTGAAAGAGACCATATCTATAAATACTGTGTACAAATCAAACCACACAGACCCGCTCCTTTTAAACAAAGGCCTATTAGCTATTAAAATACCTACGTATAACAGCCTGAAACATCAGTTTAGCCAATCGTGGGATGTCCACCAGTTTCCTAACACACTGAACAGCCAGTTGTAAGTCAACATCCAGAGGTTCGTAGCTTCCTTTGAAACAAAAACACAGCATCATATCAGAACAATATCTACATTATCTATAGCCTATAAAGATTATATGAGTCAGGATCTAGCAAAAGGGTCCTTAGGACATAAAAAATCGATTTTGTAATTTTGGTGTCATTTTAAAGAAGAAGAATCAAGGAATTCATTGGTGAAACAAGAGGCCCAGAGGGCCTGTATCGCTCACCTGGATACAATAGTAACTAGGTACAATGTAATCATGGTAAAATATTTTCTTTCTGGTCCCACCCTCAGTCCCATTGGGTTCAGTCCTACCATTAGTACAATTTTGAATCCTGAGCACCTAGGGATGCTTTCTACCAAATAAGGTTGATTTCCAATTGGTGGTGATGGAGAAGAAGTCGCTAATATCAATGTAGCTAAATAATTCTTTATGGCCCCACCCATCAGACCCTAGGGGATCAGTCCTACCATGAGTACAATTTTGAATCCTGAGAACCTAGGGATACTTCCTGCCAAATAAGGCTGATTTACAATCAGTGATTATGGAGAAGAAGTCGTTTAAACCAATATAGCTAAATAACTCTTTTTGGCCCTGCCCCTCAGCCCCCTACTGGGTCAGTCCCACCATTAGTACAATTTTGAATCCTGGGCACCTAAGGATGCTTCCTGCCAGATTAGGTTGCTCCAGGTGAGCTAAAAATTATTGCTTCATGCTAATATTTGACCTCACAGTTATATGTGTTGAAGTTTATAAGTTTTTGAGATACAAAATATGACGTTATCCAGAATGACGTTATAAGTGTCAAAAATTTTCATCAACTTTGCTATAGCTATATAGTAGTACAAACTTCTTCGTATATTTAATCTGTATATCGCACAACTTTGAACTATCGATGGTTGTGTCGATAATAATCTTCACTGCTGATCCAATCCATTTGTTATTAACACACAAGCATATGTAAGTGTTTGCATTTAACACACAAGCATGCACACAGAGCATATGTACATGGAACTTAAACATTGCTCTGATTGGACTTTTTCAAATATGTTCACTTTGAACAAAATAATAAAACACAAACAATTTTCAAGATTGAAAGAGATCTTTATATATTTCATTGTGTTTGCTTCAAACTCACTGCTTCAACAGGGTACACCACTTATAGATTTTAAAGAAAACACATTCACTGCACATCTTCAAAATTATTAAACTGTATATAGTTGTTTAATTTCACGGGAAGAAAATTTCACGTTTTTCTTCTTAGGACTTATTCACAGGTATAAAAGATTGCACTTTACCAGGATAATTTGTTCTCTAATGGTCACTTAATTAGTCTAAACAGGGAGTTCTGTTTCACAGATATTTAATTTAGTAGAATTTTATTTTACCATGAATATAGCGAAATTAAATTCCCTACAAACAAAAGCAACTATACTGCATAGCCCTTCTTCAGAGCAGTAATGACTAGATGTATGTATAGTTTATTGTAGCATTTCTGTATTAATGATGAATGTGTAACATTTCCGTGTTAATAATTGATATGTAACATTTCTGTATTTAATAATGAATATGTAACATTTCTGTGTTAATGAATATGTAGCATTTCTGTATTAATGATGAATGTGTAACATTTCCGTGTTAATATAATTAATATGTAGCATTTTTGTATTAATGATGAATATGTAACATTTCTGTATTAATGATGAATATGATACATTTCTGTGTTAATGAATATGTAACATTTCTATGTTAATAAATATGTAACATTTCTGCATTTAATCATGAATATGTAGCATTTCTGTATTAATGATGAATATGTAACATTTCTGTGTTAATGAATGATTTAACATTTCTATGTTAATGAATATGTTACTTTTCTGTATTTAATAATGAATATGTAACATTTCTGTGTTAATGAATTATTATGTAGCATTTCTGTATTAATTATGAATATGTAACATTTCTGTGTTGATGAATATCTCACATTTCTGTATCAATGAATATGTAACATTTCTGTATTTAATAATGAATATGTAGCATTTCTGTATTAATGATGAATATGTAACATTTCTGTGTTAATGAATATTTAACATTTCTATGTTAATGAATATGTTACTTTTCTATATTTAATAATGAATATGTAACATTTCTGTGTTAATGAATATGTAGCATTTCTGTATTAATTATGAATATGTAACATTTCTGTGTTGATGAATATCTAACATTTCTGTATTAATGAATATGTAACATTTCTGTATTAATGAATATGTAACATTTCTGTATTAATCAATATGTAACATTTCTGTAATTAATAATGAATATGTAGCATTTCTGTATTAATGAATATGTAACATTTCTGTATTAATGAATATGTAACATTTCTATGATAATGAATATGTAACATTTCTGTGTTAATGAATATGTAACATTTCTATGATAATGAATATGTAACATTTCTGTAATAATGAATATGTAACATTTCTATGATAATGAATATGTAACATTTCTATGATAATAAATATGTAACATTTTGGATTTTATAATGAATATGTAACATTTCTGTAATAATGAATATGTAACATTTCTATGATAATGAATATGTAACATTTCTATGATAATGAATATGTTACATTTCTATGATAATGAATATGTAACATTTCTATGATAATGAATATGTAACATTTCTGTGTTAATGCATATGTAACATTTTTGTGTTAATGACTATATACATGTAGTCCTGTTCCTACATGTATGTTAATTACTATGTAGAATGATTATATAATTATATATGACTTTTGCAGTCCTGTACCTGTGTTAATGGTTGTGTAATGTGACAATAACTGACCTTTTAACTGATAAAACTCCTCAGCTTTTGTCCTCTTTACTGGATCAGGCCTAAAATATATCTCACCAGTTAGTTATGAAAGACTAAATGAATCATTATCCGGTCATACAATTTAATCCATAGACGGACCCATAACTATGAAAATCAATTAATATACAGTTCCACAATAAAGTCATTAATGCATAATACATGTATTTTATTTCAAAGGGGTAATATTTAGCATGTGTCATTCTTTTCAAACTTGTTAGCCCCTTATATATTCCAGCATGCTACTGGCCAAATACCATCACCTTGCGGCACTTAAAACATATGGCTACTCAGAAGAGTTCATTGATATGTTTTCAGACAATATATACCCCTGTAGAGTGACCTTGAAATTGAATATCTATGAAGACATATGTTTCAATAAACCTGTGAGCCAATTTAATCCCTGCATCCTATACCTGCTGGCCATATACAATTAATAAATAAATCTAGTACTGTATCACACTAGCTATTATAGATGTAACAGGCACTTGTGTTCAGAAAAGTCATTAAATCATTTTTTTATATATTTAATTTCTTATCCCTGTGACATTGAATATTGCTGAATTTCATTTATTTAAACAAACTTGATATCTTTAGCCACTTGCCAAACATCAAGCTGGTCTAATTGTTTTATAATCAGATGTTATTCGACCCTTGTAATGTGTGATCTTTCTTTGAACTCTGGGCAACTAAATGCAAGTTTGTTCAAATAATGTTTTGACTTACCATAAATGTTCCCAGTCCTGTTGGTTAAATAAGATGCTGGCAAAGCTCCGTTTCATTCTGGTATGTTGTAAACCGTCTTTACTAGCATCTCTTTTCTTTAAGGCTCTTGCAGAATCGGGATGTGGTGGAACTGGTGGTCTAGTATTTGGTGATATATTGCCTGACCAATGTGGCGAGGATATTGATGTACTCAAGTCCCCTTGACTTGACAGACTTGCAGAACTACTCTTTGACCTTTGACTTGAATACCCTACAGGTGAACTTCCAGGCCTGTGACTCAGACCCTCTAAAGATGAACTTTTTGGCCTTGGACTGGGACTCTCTTGTGCTAAAGTCCCTGGCCCTGGACTGGGACTCTCTTGAGCTAAAGTCCCTGGCCCTGGACTGGGACTCTGTTGAGCTAAAGTCCCTGGCCCTGGACTGGAACTCTCTTGAGCTAAAGTTCCTGGCCCTGGACTGGGACTCTGTTGAGCTAAAGTCCCTGGCCCTTGACTGGGACTCTGTTGAACTAAAGTCCCTGCCCCTGGAATGGGACTCTCTTGAGCTAAAGTCCCTGGCCCTGGACTGGGACTCTCTTGAGCTAAAGTTCCTGGCCCTGGACTGTGATTATCTGGAGATACAACCTGTGGAATCAATTCTTGTTCCGATGTCTTGAATTTCTGCATTTCAGTCGACACAGCTGTTGCTACTGTATCAGCTAAAGACCGCTGAATATTAGACAAGCCTTTCTGTAATTCCTGTGACACAATTGTCTGTATTAATTCTCTCAGCGTAACGTCTGTTAGAGAGCGTGAAGATTCTCTGAAACATAAATAATAAAATTGTTAGCACATCTATCTTTTTTATTACAATTCCAGGTCTAATTTTGGGTCTTAATAGTCACTTGAATTGCAATATGTACAATCATTTCTGGTTTTTTTTAAAATACTACATAAAACAAAATGTACAGCCAAATCAAATTTTCCAAAAAGTTTGCTGGACTGTAGGAATTCAAACTCTGAATTATTTCAGTTAAATGAAGTTGAATGAATATTTAGTGTGAAGACTGTCGGCTGGCCCGACAAATTACATGTACTTCAAACTAACCAGAGATGGTGTCAAACTTACCCACCCAATGCTCGCCTGTACACACATTATTCGTAATTTTATATTTACTGTGTTTAATCACTCTAGTCTGCAAGCAGGGTCATTCAAGCAGATAATATAGGTCAAATCCAGCACCGAAGGTTAGCATGTGCTGTGTTTCCTTAGACACATCATGCATTTAAGTTTGCATTGGTTGATGTAAGACTTATTGTAACTTCACAACGGACTCAACCATTCTTCTTAACAAAACTCACTAAGTCCACAACAGTGGTAATTCAAGCGGAAAATAAAGGTCAAATGCAGCATTCAAAGGTTAGCATGTGCTGTGTATCCTTAGACACATCATTCATGCAAGTTGGTTGATGTAGGACTTATAGTTACTTCACAATGGACTTAACCATTCTTCTTAACCATTTTCAAGCTGACGCTGACGCCCGATATTGCAATATTCTCTCCCTGTTCTTTGAACAGGCGAGCTAAAATGGGTCTTGAAGATAACCAGATTTGACTATACATGTAAATATAAACTAACTGGCACTTATATTCCTTGAAGAGAATTTCTTATTTCTGTTCAACTTGTTTCTCTGTTTCTTTGTCTAGTTATAAGCGTGGATATGGAATTTCAGTAGATTTACAATCATACCAATCATGGCACACCATTGTGATGTACCCTTGAACAAGACACTTTACTCCAGCCTGCACAGCTGTAAATGAGTTATATGTGGTAGGGCGTACAGTTATAGAATTGTTGAATTTTTTTGCTAGCTCATGACATGAGCCTCAAAATGGCAGCATTGACTGTATGTTCCCCAGAGAGTTGAGAAAGAAACTTAGTTTGTTGAAAAGGCGCTATAATCACAGATAATAATTTGCAACTCACATTAAGACAATCTAGGTTGTGATAAAGAGGTATGTTTTCTCCACAAAGCATTTGATAAACAAACCTTGGAACGCTTGTGTTAAACCGAAACATATGCATATCACATGGCCGCATCTGTGACCAGTCACTGAGGGGTGTGACATGGAACAACACCTGTTGATGACCCGCTTTCTCTCGGATTGTCTTTGTTATCAGAAGATCCTCTAGGAACTTAGCAATGCTACGGAGGCTGTCAGAACTGAAGAGTCTATCTTTGGCTTCAACATCAGGGACTAGGACCTTGAACACCAGACAGCCATTTACAATCTCTAAAAGGGAAGCTTCATTCTTTAAGAAAAGTTTTACTATTTTCTCAATGTCCTGATCACTGTTACCTAAGAGTGATTCTATAATTTCATTTTCAAGACACTTGTAGTTGTCCTGCAATTTTGCCTTCAGTCCACATCGAATGTACTCTCTCTTCTCCTCCAAGCTACCCCATTTAAAAGTCACCAGTGACTGACTATTGGCTACTTCAGCTGAAAAGATAAAATTAATGTTATCAAATTATTTGTGCACTTATCGTATTACTTAAAACAACACTTGCCAATGTTATTCTACAATGAAATAAAAAGTCAATTAATTAAGCCTTCTTTGATCCCTTTTAAAAAACGTTTGCTTCAAAATATATATACGAACAGAATTTGTCTTAGTATTTAGTTCATTAACCAAATTCACCTTCTAACATTAATGTATATATCTTTGAGACATGAAGGTCCCTTTTTTATTCATGCCATTTAGACACCCCTGGCCACATTAATATGTACATGTATATCTGAGACGTGAAGGTCCCTTTCTATTCGTACCACTTAAACAGCCCTGGCCACATTAATATGTACATGTATATCTGAGACGTGAAGGTCCCTTTCTATTCGTACCACTTAAACAGCCCTGGCCACATTAATATGTACATGTATATCTGAGACGTGAAGGTCCCTTTCTATTCGTACCACTTAGACAGCCCTGGCTGCGGATATTTTGGACCAGTTCATCGTTAATGTTGACCTCTATGTAGGTACAGCAATTGGCTATCTGTACAAAGTCAGGGCCTTGGAGATAGCAGAAGTGAAGTCTGTCCGTGACACCCATCCTGTAGCCCCAGGCAGGCATCCCATCATTGCTGGTGTCTGTACTTTTGTCAGCAGTACCTGAGGACACAAGGCTAGGTAGCCTTCCATCTGGTTCAAGGTCATCACTGCCCTCAACTGGTTCTCCTTCTGAAATAAATCATCTGATGTAAACACTTTTTGAGTACTGCTTTTTAATTTGAGGTCAAAATCACTTTCATCCCAATTTGATGTCACTTACATTCTGTCCTCCTCGATATCCAGCGGTTAAGCTCACCCTGCTTCTCTACACCCCTGGAATATATCATGGGAAAACTGAAGGCATGCTCATGATCAGGTAAAACGAAACTGACCAATCGATAGACTGATGCCTGTTGTAGGAGCAGTAACCAACTTCAAAGCTTGTTCATTGTTATCATTATATGTGACCATGAGATTCTTTTGTGGTGCACCACAGATCCTTCAGTTTTGCCATGACATATTCTATGGGTGTAGAGAGGATATATAGGGAGTGTATAACCCCTGGAAACTGAGGATGACTTCCTGTAGGCATATATTTATATATGTAGGGTGTGGTCGTTAATAAGTATAACAACATCCGTAGGATTCTTCCATTGATTTGCGTCCCAGACCCGTCTGTCAACGGTCAGTCAGACGCTCTCATATTCCAACACATACACACATGTGTGACAACGACTCACGCATCTCGCTCACACAACACATACACGTAGAGTGGTATACCACAGGTAGAACCCTGGTCTACATATATATAAAACCAGTATATAAAATGTCTATCATACCATCTAGGGGACAGAATTATTTGCAATTTTGGCAGGTGAAACAAGCTAAAAATGATATGAACATGTCCCTGTTTCTTGTGTAAACTTACATAACTCTGTGTGCTGTGCTTCTAATAACATTGACCATACTTTACTGCCCATGGCTGACTTAAAATTTTCTCCCATATTTACCCAGATTGTGATTGATAACCTGGTTTCCTGTATAAGTGTCACCATATTTACCTGTTGTAAGAGGTGGGTATGACTGTACAGGTTTTCCCAGATCACAATTCTTCAGCATTACTAGACTATTGATATTGTCACCATCTTGTACATTCTCTGCTCTCTCCACAGTTATATCCAAATCAACCGGGTCCTGCCTCCCATCTCTGGTCTCTGCACCTGGGATTGATAAACCAAATTCTACATGCATATAATTAGTTTATATAATTTCTCCTAATTACAAGAGTCCCATGAGCCTTAATGGTCATCTGACTATCAAAACCTATATAATGTGTTTTTTACAGTTATTGCATGCCAAGTTGTATAAACATATTAACATATTTGACCCTTGTGACCTTGTAAGAAGCTCAATGAACAACCTTAGTGGCCCTCATTCAAGCATGCTACATACCAAATACAATTGTATACAGTGTAAGTACCCTAGGTCTTTGCCTTATTGAGAAGAAGTTGCTTTAGGATTTTCAATTGTCAATTGACCCATATTACATTGGTCAAGGTCATACATTTCAACAAACTTGGTAGCCCTTCATCCCAGCATGCCAAAAGACCAATATCAGGTTTCTGTGCCTCCCAGTTATTGAGAAGAAAATGTTTAGAGGAAAAACTTGATGCAGGCTGGCAAGACGACAATAGATGCTGTACCATAGGGCATAAGCTCTGTGACTTGCTCTTCGGGCAGATGAGCTAATAAGTAAAGGACAACCTTTCACTGTATGCAACGTCAGGTGAGTGTATGTGTTGCGCGAGTGTGTATATGGGAGGTGAGTATATCTATGCGAGGTGAGTGTATGTTTGTGAGATGAGTATATGTGTTGAGCAAGGGTGTATATGGGAGGTGAGTGTTTGTCTGGAAGGTGAGAGTATGTACATGTATGCAAGGTGAGTGCATGTGTTAAATGAGTGCGTATATAGGAGGCAGCAATACATGTTTGTGTAAGTCTCCTTGTAATAGTGTGGAACTAATGCCTACTTTATATAGTGCTATCATACTGAAGTATACTGCCGATGGCCCCCAGCAGAACACCCTCCCGGTCACATGATACTAGCAACAGTTGAACCAGTCATTCCACACCCATAATGCTGAGTTTCAAGCAGGGAATAGCAATTAGGCAACCCCAACCAGTACCACTGCTTTTAGTCTCAGGTACAATGTATATATACAACATCTCAGCTAGGACATATAACCGAAAGCCTTTCTCAACCAGGCATACTTTCAACTTAAGGTCAAAAGTGAATAAAGGCCAAAAGTTAGACAGCTGCTTGCATTCATAAAAGAGTATTGTTTTGGAAGATCTAAATACTGTTTGAGTTAATTGTTGGAGTATATTACTTGCAATGTGCTATATGATCATCTTATAACAAGATAATTCAACGAATTACAGTCCCCCACCGGGTTGTTATCTCGAGATCCAATAGCAATGAGTGTGAATCTCGAGATGCAATAAGGTCATGTATTTTCTTCAATGTATTGAAAGGTGAAGATGTAGTTTACAGAGACCCGCTTCTATACAGGAACCATCCCATTCTCACTAAATACATGTACACTGTAGGTATACTCTATAAATGATCTCTATATAAAGGACACAAGTCTATGAAGGACACCTTTAGTTTTTCAGGTCAAAATATAGGTCACAGTGACCCGGTTTCGGTACGCGACACACCGCCTTCCCACGGGGAACCATACTGCCAAGTATTAAGTTCTAGTGCTTTATAGTGTAGGAGATAGAGCCCGGACAAACTTTTTCTTTAATGTAGGTCAGAGGTCAAAATATAGGTCACAGTGACCCGGTTTTTGTATGCGACACACCGCCTTCCCACAGGGAACCCACATACTTAGTATGAAGTTCCAGTGTCTTATAGTATGGGAGATAGAGCCCGGACAAATAGTGTGCGGAAGGACGGACGGACGGACGGACGGACGGACGGACACAACGCAAACCTATAGTCCCCCCCGGATTCCGGAGGGGGACTAATTAAACTGACCATGAAAAGTGTTGTTTCGATCATCACAGCAATGATATAATCAACTACATTATATTGATAAACTCTGTCTGAATAAGAAAACTGTTCTTTATCGTGTATACTTCAGTACTGATGCTTACCTCCTTGTGGGTCGTGGGTCTGAACTACAATCTTGGGAGCGTTTTCTGGGTGAACTGAAAGACTGCTAATGACTCCTACATTACGAGCAACTTGTAAATGTTTTGTTTCTTCAATGTGGACACTTTTCTTTTTCTTCTGGTCCTCGTCTTCTACAATATAAAAGGAATAAAGAAATTGCTTGATAAAAACTCTGCTTTACTGTCAACTAAAAGCTGGTCAGAGCTTGACCTACATTGTATTCACCCCTGGAAAGTCAAACTCTGGGAAAGTCCAGTTTAAATAAGTAAGGGTAAATGAGTACTAAAAACCAAACAAGGAGCCGCAGAGAGAGGCATTACCCCCAGGGGCCTGCTGTTGATATAAGGAACCAAATATGATGTACAATGTATACATAATCCTGGTAGTAAGAGTTTATATCTTCATGTACATGTATAGGTTGATATTAGTATTGTCTAAGAACTTATTTAGGGTTCATTGATGCTATAACCCCTACAGACTGAGGCAGGGGACCCCACAGACTGAGGCAGGTGACCCCACAGATTATGTTCAGATTTGATAAGGGAAATAATGCATAAATACGGCTACCTTGATGAAAGTATTATATACATCAATTACAACCAACCACTTATTACAATCTTTTATTCTACCAAATATATATTCTCCCGAATCCCTGTAATTAACAATTCCTCTTTAATAATCCTTTAGATTCCTAATATCAACTTCAAAGAAAATGACAAAAGTTTTAAATTCCACAGTTTATATATGTTATGGTTTCTCATGATTACAATACTATATACTTACCCTTCTTTTCACCAGGACTGGCCATTATATAGGGTGTTTATCACAGTTATATCAAACTGAATCACTGAATAAAGCCACGATCACGGTTTTCTGTCAGCCTGATCTGGTTCTTCATATGGCTGACTTTCTTTAGTTATGAGCGATTGGTGAAGTTTCTTATCTTGTGCTTAGCGTGAATGACCTAGTTTCTTGCTTGGATGACCTAGTTTCCTGCTTGGATGACCTAGTTTCCAGCTGGGATGACCTAGTTTCCTACTGGGATGACCTAGTTTCCTGCTGGGATGACTTGGTTCCCCTTGTGCGTAATTGTAAAGTTGATCTGCATCATTCAGTTATTTAGCTCCATGCAAGTCTGAACATCTGTGTGGCTCACCTATTTTATCAGCTAGATCTCTGACAAACATTTTACATACCTGGAATGATAAAAACACTGAATTTTATTAATTTGTTTCTATGAAATCATGAAATTGTGTTGGCATTAAAACATTATAAGTAACCAAAATGAAATGGGAATAAATTTTGGAAATATAGGTAATAATTTGATTCAAACTGTAACAATTAAAAAAATGTGTGTGATAACGTTATGTACAAAATGTATTTTAAATTAACTTCTGTATGACTGCATGATTATCTGGTTTTCCCTACTATATTTATGGTGCTACATTTGGACACCGAATTAGCTTTCTAAGTCTGTGATTCGGAGCACTTGATTAAATTGACGACAAAAGGCGACAATTTCATGTCTGCAAGTACTGTACCTGTGGATAAACACCTGTAATATAAAAAATGTCTATGTGCATGGATTTTATTATCAAAATGTTCAAACATTTTACTTTCTTTTGCACTGATTCTAAGCGTACTTTAAAATAACACTTGAAATAATTGTCATCATTATAAATGAGGCATGTCCGCTGATTTTGAAAAATGAGCAATTTGACATGGTCCGCCATGGAAAAAGTTGTCAGCATTGTTGTTTGTTACTTGTGATACGGCTCATATATGATAATATGATGCATAAGAACCCGAAAACATGCTTGCTATATTATTTGGTTGATTTCACACTGATGGTAGGGAAACAAATCGTCTTTCTACAACCTCTGCTCATAACGAGAATCAAGGAGAGGGGCCTCTTCATGGCGGAGAATATATGGTTGATAAAAAGCTTATATTTGTGTTGACGAAGCTTCTTTTTCGATGTTAAAATTATTTATTCGATTTTATCTATCAAGCGATTTATATGGACTAAATTAAGCCAAGAATTAAGGTGGATATAATTATTTCTCGTCCAAACGAGAGTTCGGCGTGATATGCATTGTTTTTAACCTTCATCACACGTTCGTATTCATACTCATTTCGGGTTATATTCCAATGAACCGAAACGAAAGTTGCTTGGTTTATATAGTCGCACTGCAGCACGAATGTAAATATATTGATATATTCATCACTTATTTCATCTATACAATCGGGTCACAGGTCATAATAACATTAACTTTCCTTTTTTTAACAAGTGTCGATATAAACACAAAGAAAATTGTATGGAACTGAAATAAAGTCATCAGCATTAAGATCCAAACATTTGTATATACCTCTGGTAAAATGAGAAGCACTGTATTGTTCAATTTTAATCTAAATCAGCACAGTTTCCTACCAAGATCTATTACCTTGTGAAATAGCCTACCTATATATAGTAGCATCAAAGAGGAAGTGGAACTGACCCTATATCTTCAGGTTCATTAATTGTTTCCAAGTTAGACATGTGAAAGGAAAGCACTGATCAAGGTTTTACATGTAGGTTTCTGGATCTTAATTTTATCTAAAATCTGAAAAATTACAAAAAATATTGTTGTTTTTAACTTTAACTGGTGGCTTGGGATTGGGAATGCTTGTAGCGTGTTGCAGGACATCCAGGGGCTATAATCACCTGCTACATTTGTACCTCTCTCCACCTCTGCAGGAATACTACTAATACTGTATTATTGTCATGGTAAAACTTGAGGCACGTTCAGAAAATTACCAGTCCTTTGAAAATTACAATGTACCAAGGTACAGCGACCGACTTCAAAGCCTGTCAATTATGTGACAATGCGATTCTTTTGGTGTACAATGTACATCAACGGGTCGAGGCAGTCTCCTTGTACAGTTGAGTGTAAGCTAACCTTTACACCTAGTGCACTAGTAGTGCACTACGTTTAAACTAGTAGTGCACTACGTTTAAACTAGTAGTGCACTACATTTAAACTACAGGTAAACTAGTAGTGCACTACACCCTGAACCCCATATAGGTCAAATACCCCTACAGGTAAATGGGCAGTCCCATCCGTCTGCTGGTACTTTGAAGCTGGCCTTATCATTAGTTAATATTTATAACTTTAATGTATATATATATATGCATCTTATGTAATTATTTTTCTCAAACAACATTTTTTCTTTCATTTCAAAACTAGAAATTGTGAAATCATGATAATTACTCTTACAATTTTCCCCAAAAAATTCTTGCAAACATCATATAAATAAAATAGAAAATTAATATTTATCTAGCAGTTTTGATGTCTTATATTTCATTTAATATACAACGTTTTCTTTATATTAATTTACCAATTTACAATCAAGTATATTGAAAAATTGAAGGAATATCTATTGATTATTATTTGTTTAGAAGTATATTTTTAAATATTGTAAAAACTAGTTTCGAAAATAACAAATAAATATTCTTTTATTACTTAATTAAACTAGATATATATTTTTATAAAATACATTCATGCCTCAGATCTATATATTTATGAACGCGCTATAGAGTTTTGATAATCTTTATTTTTAAATGTTTTCTGTATTAAGATCTGTATGTATACATATCACCACATACGACAGTGTAAATATAAATATAAGAATTTGAAGTTAAAAAAATGTAATACAACAATAAAATAAAATTTAGTCAGATTGTTCAGTATGGGACAGATGTTTTGATTTGACCCTCATGATCAGGCCTCAGGCAATTACCTGACCTGTCTCAACCTTGTCTAGGAACACCTGCTGACATAAGCCTGTCAGTGACATAATTGAGGTGTGAATTTCTCATCTGACTATCACTGGTCAAATTTGAAACCAATTTGATTAATAAAGGGCTAAGCTGGATATGACCAGGATCATATATATGATAATACATATTTAACTTTTCCTCAGGTTTATCGAGTTTATATGAAATTTAAAATCTTTGAGAATATATCTAGAATTACAAATATTATAAATTATATTAAAAAAAATATAAATAGTCTTACACATTTCCCTTTAAATAGTGGATATTTCGAGGACTTTAATCCATTTTTTGTTTCATTCAAAACATTTAATTATACAATAATAAATTGATAGTACATAAAATTACATTGAATTTAATAATAATTAATTGGACAACAATGTAAGTCTATATCAGTCCTTTACCAGATTCTGGTTTTCTTAAAAATTAACTTAAAATACCAAGTATCTTATGGCACTTGATTGAATACAATCCAATGATGCATTTCGATTTCTAAATATTTACATATATACTTGTTAAATGTTGAAAAATTATCTAGTTCATATTGGGTGTAATCAGGGACGTATATGTGAGAGAATATATACTCTCTGGCTCAGTTGCTTCATATGTATAGTTTGATAATAAAATACTAACATTTATTATACTTAATTTTATTCTAATTATCAGTATAAAAGTATTTTAAAATGATACATTTCCAATATTTAGGCCTAAATATTGAAGACAATTACAGGTTGTATTAAATATGACTTGAAGGTTTATGCATAAATATGTAATAATGATTTTAAAAAAAGCAAGGTCAGTTTAATGGAATCATTTTAATTAATTCTATATTGTATACAACAAATAAATAATATGCAGTTATATTAACCTCACTTAGAACAAAGTTAAGCCTATGCCAGTCACATTTATTGTACTTTTAAATCAACCTAATGACTTATATAAAAGCTAACTAAAATGGACAAATATAGATCTTCAGGTAGAATCCTTTACCCTCCAGGCATAATTATGTACATGTACCTGACCTGCCTGGGCCACATCCTCATGTACAGAGGTCAAGATAGGGGACACCCCTAGGCTGTCTGTAGTTAGCCAGGTGTGAATTTCTCCCCTCTCTCTCCCCCACAGCCATCACTAGCCAAGTCTGATTAAAGGCCTGAGGGCCCTAGCCTGTTAATTGATTAATGATGATAACATTGATTACAGTCAATTGGATTACATGTAGATGTATGTTGGTATTTTGATATGAAGAAGGAAATGGCTTAAAATATTCTGGTGAAACTAATCTTTTCTTATATAAGTACTTGATGTTTATATAACCTTTCATTCGTATGCATTGTACCTGAGTGTATAGTGAAACAGAATACTAATACTGGTACATGTAGGTAGTATTGCCAAAGACGTATAAAACCTTGTACGTCTCTGATATTGCACAGCTAGCTTCTTAATGTCAAATATTAAAGTAATTTGTGATGGAAACAACTATACTAAGTACAAAATATGTTTTTCTAATATCTATTTTATTTTATATTACAATATGTTGTTTACTTCATTTTCTGTATATATGTTTAGTAGGATTAACTTAATAATTTCAACATAAAACATGTGTTATACCATTTTTTATTTGAACACATACCTTTCAATTTAATTGTAGAATACAAATATTGAAATAGAAAAGAATCATTGTTACTTCTTTAAAAAGAATTATAAGTTAGTATATCTAAATTATTATTTTCTTTAAAATTTTGACCTGCAGTGAATTAATTTATTTAAAATATTATGATAAATATCTTCTGGCATAAACTCAGAATTGTTCATTCTTGTACTTATATGAGGAAGTACTGACAAACTAATGACTTCAATAGTATAACATAAGTACAGGTAAATCATATTACATCTGTACAGGTAAGGACACAGGTAGGTATGGACCCTCCCATTACCTGTAGGGGTTTTTGTGGTCACACCTGGCTGGACGTAGTGCACTACTAGTTTACCTGTAGTTTAAATGTAGTGCACTACTAGTTTAAACGTAGTGCACTCCTAGTGCACTAGGGTGTAAAGGTTAGCTTACACTCAACTGTATACTCTCAGCAAAGTTGGCGCACTCGGAGCCTTCAGTTTTGCCATAACTTACTTCAGTAATCAAGAGATCTAGTGTAGATGATCGTAACCCCTGGATATCGAGAATGTCTGTAGGAATACAACACTACACATGGAGTCAATTCCTGTATCCATGATGATGATGATCTAGGAAAGTTTATTCAACAATTGCCGGTCAAAGTAAAATGTACATGTATGGGGTTAGATTAACTGGTCACTCGTCCATGGTAATCACGAAATAGCATGTGAGGTGATAAATGCTAAGAGTCGTAAGTATAACACAGGCACACTATAATGGTGTGTCGATGATTGGAAATGATCGATTAACGGTTGATTAATTAAAAATTGGGTGTATCGAGGTTTAATACCTCGACACCCACAATTTATATAAAGTTTAAGAATGTGAATAAACAGTGGATAAAAAGTGTTTGTATTATTTACTTGTGTGCATGCCTTTATTATATAGTGAGATTGGAAGGATTTACGCAATATATCGCTGAAAATCCCGAAACCGAGCCCCTGTGTTGAACCGGAAACATTTTCATGTCAGAACAGCGGTAAAAGTTCTAAAGTCGTAAAAAGTCACAAACTAACCTATAATCTAAGTTGTTAAAACTTCTTTTCAATCAAAAAGACAAACCAACAAGAGTAAGGACAGTCAATATAAATAAACCAATCTTACCAATACACTAGTATATGTACGTACTTCGTTGACAATTAGTCTTTTCCGACTATCCACTTTCGGTTTGGTGGTACATATATATTACGAAACGGGTTCTGTATGGACTAGGCATTTCTGATAATACTAGTTTACATGCATAAAACATCTTCAATAACAAGAGCGTAACTGTAGCTAAGCTGAATATTGTTCACGATGATCAAATCATTGATATTATCAATATGAAAAGATGTTTTAATAGACTTTTATAAATATGTATTTCGTAAAATTATCGACAGTTGTAGGCCTACTTTCGTTTTGAAAAATCTCAAGGTCGTCACGTTAATGTATCATACTGCGAACGCTTGGATCTTTTTCAATTTCAACCATGTAAAAATGGTAAACTTATCAAAATTATAGGTTAAATATCCCAGTCTTACTAAATGAAGTGAAGTTCGAAGCAGTTTATAAATAGCTTTTGTGAGTACATGTAATTTGGATCACAGGTGCTTGTGGACATAAATGTGATTATTTTTTCATTGAATGTAGAATGTAGGCTACTCTGCATAATTTGTTATTGTAAACTTAATAATTTAGCATTATATTATTATGAAACACCGTATATGTATATTACCGTCTACATTCAATGAAAAAATAATCACATTCATTTCAACAATTAAGCACCTGTGGAATTTATGATATCATTAAATAATTTGGATATCTTAAATTAATTTTAGATATCCTAAATTATTTTTGGATATCCAAAATTCGAATTATGGATATCAAAAATTCGAATAATGGATATCCATAAATGATTTTTGGATATCCAAAAATACATGGTATTTTGGATATATCCAATTCATTTTTGGATGAATTTGGGATACATGTATATCCAAAATCGATTTTAGGATTTCCTAAACTCAAAGCATTTAAAGATATCCAAAATTCGAATTATGGATATCCAAAAATGATTTATGGATATTCATAATTCGAATTTGGGATATCCAGTTTTGTTCATAAATAGTAAAACGGCGCCCCATATACAGTACAATCTAATGGAGCATGATAAATGAGATAAGAAAAAAGCAATTAAAAGGGATATGTTAAGAAGTTCTGCAGATGTATTGCATGGGTACATAATGAGCATGCATCACATAACTAATTACACTGCTGCAAAAGCTTATAACAAAGAACAATATACAACAAACGATAAAAACAAGGACATCAGCAGATGAGTAAAACATGAAATAATTGCTACATTATCAACACGACAAACATGCAAATCTAACAAAAAATATAACTAGCAAGTTGAGTATCGCAAGGTGAATAAAAG
The DNA here is from genome assembly GCA_947623455.1 of Mimachlamys varia. NCBI lineage: Eukaryota > Metazoa > Mollusca > Bivalvia > Pectinida > Pectinidae > Mimachlamys > Mimachlamys varia. The sequence goes on from OX392535.1 coordinate 12,473,220, forward strand.
AGGAGGCTATAGCGTGAACATATGGAACAGTTGCAGAGAGAGTCGCCCAGGGTGCGAAGCAATCTGGAGAAAACCGGATAAGAACGGGTTGTTCTGTGCTCGTTAGGCAGACTGTTCCACACCCTTCAGTCCATACCTGGTGCTGTTCACTCTGGCGATCTCAACTGTGTTTTCCATCCTAAGGTTATAATTTACATTTTTAATTTTAATAAGATCTTGTATATAAGAAGGTGATAAAAATAACAATCTTAAAAAATCCTTGGCCATTAATTGTATACGCCTTACATGTAAAAAAAAATCCATATTACATGTACAGTTTGTTAAAATGCTGGTAAAAGGGGATGTGTAGTCTTCAACAACAAAACGTAATGCTCGTTCTTGGATCTTTTACATTCTCTTGGTGCTGTTTTTACTACAAAAGTGCCAGGCCAGGACAGACGAAACATATTTGGAAAAAGGGATGCTCAAAACTAAACAGAAAATCTTTCGAGTTTTTCAATATCCACATCCAGGAGTCTTATAATTACAGTGTCACAATAAGAATGAATCCCTGAATTCATATGGTACCTGTACTAAGAATGGTAGTAAGAAGATTTGATAATGGCTTGATTGAGCAATAAGAAGAGCCAACGATTAAACGTTCCTTATAAGGATTATTGTGCTGTTTAGGTATCCAATATAGACGAGGTATGTCAGCGTCTTTATCATTAACGAGTATCTTGAAAGATGTGATACTGATATATGGTTAGATAGTATTTCATCTATCGAAAAGCCGGTCAATGTGTAAGTAGAGTTACCTTGGTTATCAAGCAGGCCCTGTTCTTTTTGCAAACAATACATGTACTAGTGTTTGCGAACCGGTATTATCAGGTTACTAGTATCAGATGCCTTGTCTGCATACACAGACACATACTTATCATGTAGGTCGGTGAGTGTTGTTCGAAAATGGGGGTCACCGAAAAATATGAAAGTGAATCCAATTTAGCATTTTCACGTTTAGACCATTTTCTGGCATAATTTTCCACATAGTCCACAAGTATCTTGAAATTGATGGATGGAGTCTCTCGATACTTTAGCTTCATGTTGGGGATGCCATTCAGATTGCCGGTCACTACGTGTCCAGCTGGGCCATAGCAATATGGGGACGAATGCGCGATCATTCTAATGTAATCTGTTCAACTGTTGCAGTGTTGTTGTTTTTTGTTATGTAATTGAAAAATTAAGGTACAATAGGCACCGAATTATTGTGGAAAATGATATGTATATCGGAAATACGATGATGTGTTGGCTTGAACAGACTTTTGATGCAAAATATTGCTGATGTTGATGGCATCAATCCCCTTGAATTTCTGCCACATCATCAATAACCTTATGGAGCCTTGTCGCTAGTTTTGAAAGGTACTCTGAGACAATTTTGTTTGAGTAATTTGTAGTGTTCTAAATGCAGTCCGAGACAGTAAGTACACTAAGGTATGAACACGATGGGTACTCAATGGTCCCTTTAAACTACATAATAATTGGTATACAATAACAAAATTAGGAAGATTGTCTGAAGCTAAAATCTGGAAAAGACGGAACTAACCCGAAAGTATCATCAAACAATGTTTCTCCATTTTAAGATCGGCAACCATTGATCTTTTGTTTCAGCTGTTTAAAAACCAGATACAATATCAGGAACAATATCGGCTTTGTCCAACAGTTTATAACTGCAGATGTATGAAAAAGTTTTGTGTCTTCACTTGCTACAAGACGATTTATTTAGAGTCGTATAAAACAATGAAAATTAGCATTGTGGAACTATTTTTACCATACCAGTTGCTTGCTCTCCACTGGTACAGAGAGAACACGACCGCACGTATGGTTACTCGTACAGAGAGCCAAGAACACGACAGCCTTCTGGTTACTCGTACAGAGAGTCCAGAACACGGCAGCACGTCTGGTTAATGGTACAGAGAGCCCGGAACACGACAGCCTTCTGGCTACTCGTACAGAGAGTCCAGAACACGACAGCCTTCTGGTTACTCGTACAGAGAGTCCAGAACACGACAGCACGTCTGGTTACTGGTACAGAGAGTCCAGAACACGACAGCCTTCTGGCTACTCGTACAGAGAGTCCAGAACACGACAGCCTTCTGGTTACTCGTACAGAGAGTCCAGAACACGACAGCACGTCTGGTTACTCGTACAGAGAGTCCAGAACACGACAGCCTTCTGGTTACTGGTACAGAGAGCCCAGAACACGACAGCCTTCTGGTTACTCGTACAGAGAGTCCAGAACACGACAGCCTTCTGGTTACTCGTACAGAGAGTCCAGAACACGACAGCCTTCTGGTTACTCGTACAGAGAGTCCAGAACACGACAGCCTTCTGGTTACTGGTACAGAGAGTCCAGAACACGGCAGCCTTCTGGCTACTGGTACAGAGAGTCCAGAACACAACAGCCTTCTGGTTACTGGTACAGAGAGTCCAGAACACGACAGCCTTCTGGTTACTGGTACAGAGAGTCCAGAACATGGCCGCCTTCTGGTTACTCGTACAGAGAGTCCAGAACACGGCAGCCTTCTGTTTACTCGGACAGAGAGTCCAGAACACGGCAGCCTTTTGGTTACTGGTACAGAGAGTCCAGAACACGACAGCACGTCTGGTTACTCGTTCAGAGAGTCCAGAACATGGCCGCCTTCTGGTTACTCGTACAGAGAGTCCAGAACACGGCAGCCTTCTGGTTACTCGTACAGAGAGTCCATAACACGACAGCCTTCTGGTTACTCGTACAGAGAGTCCAGAACACGACAGCCTTCCGGTTACTGGTACAGAGAGTCCAGAACACGGCAGCCTTCTGGCTACTGGTACAGAGAGTCCAGAACACAACAGCCTTCTGGTTACTGGTACAGAGAGTCCAGAACATGACAGCCTTCTGGTTACTGGTACAGAGAGTCCAGAACATGGCCGCCTTCTGGTTACTCGTACAGAGATCTAGAGTCCAGAACACGGCAGCCTTCTGGTTACTCGGACAGAGAGTCCAGAACACGGCAGCCTTTTGGTTACTGGTACAGAGAGTCCAGAACACGACAGCACGTCTGGTTACTCGTTCAGAGAGTCCAGAACATGGCCGCCTTCTGGTTACTCGTACAGAGAGTCCAGAACACGACAGCCTTCTGGTTACTCGTACAGAGAGTCCAGAACACAACAGCCTTCTGGTTACTCGTACAGAGAGTCCAGAACACGACAGCCTTTTGGTTACACGTACAGAGAGTCCAGAACACGACAGCACGTCTGGTTACACATACAGAGAGTCCAGAACACAACAGCCTTCTGGTTACTGGTACAGAGAGTCCAGAACATGACAGCCTTCTGGTTACTGGTACAGAGAGTCCAGAACATGGCCGCCTTCTGGTTACTCGTACAGATCTAGAGATCTAGAGTCCAGAACACGGCAGCCTTCTGGTAACTCGGACAGAGAGTCCAGAACACGGCAGCCTTTTGGTTATTGGTACAGAGAGTCCAGAACACGACAGCACGTCTGGTTACTCGTTCAGAGAGTCCAGAACATAGCCGCCTTCTGGTTACTCTTACAGAGAGTCCAGAACACGACAGCCTTCTGGTTACTCGTACAGAGAGTCCAGAACACAACAGCCTTCTGGTTACTCGTACAGAGAGTCCAGAACACGACAGCCTTTTGGTTACTGGTACAGAGGGTCCAGAACACGACAGCCTTTTCGTTACACGTACAGAGAGTCCAGAACACGACAGCACGTCTGGTTACTCGTACAAAGAGTCCAGAACACAACAGTCTTCTGGTTACTCGTACAGAGAGTCCAGAACACGACAGCCTTCTGGTTACTGGTACAGAGAGTCCAGAACACGACAGCCTTTTGGTTACACGTACAGAGAGTCCAGAACACGACAGCACGTCTGGTTACACATACAGAGAGTCCAGAACACAGCAGTCTTCTGGTTACTCGTACAGAGAGTCCAGAACACGACAGCCTTCTGGTTACTGGTACAGAGAGTCCAGAACACGACAGCCTTTTGGTTACACGTACAGAGAGTCCAGAACACGACAGCACGTCTGGTTACACATACAGAGAGTCCAGAACACGACAGCACGTCTGGTTACTCGTACTCGAGAGAGCACATCACACCCGTGTTACAATGTATCTATGTTCGATGCAGGTCGCAATACAGTTGTCTCTTGCTCTGACAAATGCATCTCGTACTGTGACACATGGAAACCGTTATCCCGATGATTTGTGAAGGTTTCGGTCACGTTACGGATACAATATGTAACTTACCATCTGCTTTGAGGGAGCCAAATACTCTGCCTTTTCAAGATCCGCTTCTTCACATCTTCGTTCTGGACTTCTCTCTACAGCTGCCATTTACATTATTATGCAGACTATGGTGATTATCTTCTTACTAAAAGTATCATGATGATTGTAAGTGGGTAATTCTCCAACTTCGGGACATTTTAGTTGTTAAGAACTGGGCAAATTAAACAACGATCAAAGTTGCCAAATAGACCATCATATAACAGCAGAATGTTTGTAGAAATCATTGTAAATAATGGGTTAACTAAATTACGTCTGGTGATGTCATAATGATGACGTCATTGTAGACTTCGTAACGGGAAATTGTCCAATCCGTTACGGACAAATCTGAATTGTAATAGGTTGTAAATAATAAAAAGCAAATTGTGTTGGTAAATGTGTGTACCAGAATGAAGAAACAATAATGTATACATGACGTAGATAGGATAGCTTGACCGATTGAAGTACAGTTTTGTGTAAAAACGTATCATTCATCCAAATAATAGCTTTAGAACACGCGATATTACTGAGCTTTTGTTTCGATATTTCCCGTCTTATCTATTCAAATCGAATAATGTATTCTATGTGATATTGTCCATAGTTAAGGTTTGTTTGGACCCTTTTACAATGAAGAAACAATCAAAATTGTTTTCTGAAATGAACAACAAAATCCTTGTGGTAACGGTACACGGACCTGTGTGTAACGGTACATGTATAGACCAGGATGTAACGGTAATGACAAAATACGCTCATTTTTAAAGCAACGAATTTATTTGAAGTAAAGCAACGAATTTATTTGAGTAAAGCAACTAGAAAATAACTATACTTGCTATTTTTGATATAAAGGGTATACTATTCTACATATTTGAAGACAATAACTTTATATAAATGAAACAAAAAGTCGATACTGTTATGACGCTGTCCGTACCGTTACTTAGTAAAAACGTAACGGTACAGAACCGTTACGTAGTAAAACGTAACGGTACAGACTGTAACGGAGTGGACATTTTTTTACAGTTTAGACCCTTTCGTAGCTTCGACCACGTGTTTGGTAATTAGTTTGAACATAAGTATTTATCTGTTCAAAGGCATGTATCCATTTCACAACAGCTTTTATCCGATATGAAATTTTAAAAAAGACATAAGGAAGGAACGGTAAAGACAGAGTGTGGATTCCCCAAAGCGTTTATATATCTTATCAGAGCTGAGACACCAGTTTGGGAGACAATCACGCTACTTCTAAGTCGGCCATGTTGTTTACAAAGAATGATTCAAAAGTTATATATGAGGGAAATTTCTAAAACGGCTGCCGTTCTGGAAAAAATCCGGATTTTTCTATCCGTAACGGTACAGACATTGAAAACCATGGACATGGATTTGATGCTATCTATAGATAAATTCAAAAACATTTTTCTTATAAAGTTATTTTGAAACAGAAACTTTATCTGTTGGTTAATCATTCAGTGTATCAAATATTAAAAAATAGTCAGTGATTTTTGCAAAAAATACTGAAGAGAGAATCGTACCTAGCCAGCGGACATTTTACCGTTACGATCAATATATAAATAGTAACCACATATGGCACAACATTTTTTTTTTAATATTAAAGAACATTTTTTAACTGTTTTATCATTTAACAAATTTAACATCTTCTTCTTCGATTGATTAACACAAAAAGTTCGGTCCTACATGTGATATTTTTAAACCTTTTTTGCCTCGGACAGAAATTGTCCCGAAGTTGGAGAATTACCCAAATCTCGTTTTCGTTTTTGGTTATCTGTTAGAATTTGTAACTTGTCATATGATAAAGTGCTTTATAGTAGTTCAAAGTTATGTTGGGTTCTATATGTACATTGTATATGAATGTTGGTATTAGTATTTATTATTATTGAGATCAACACACGTTAGATAATTAACAAAAAAAACCCTTGCGCGCTAAGATCAAGGGCAACAACAGTGATCTATATAAGTTGAATAACTAGTTTCATACTTGTTGTAAAATAAATAAAGTTGATATTTATTTAAACACTGACGGAATATCTTCAATAGAAATGAACACTGACACGATATATATAACATACTTTTATTCACTTGAAATACCTTAATACAAATTTCTAGCAAATTACAATAATTAGCAGGTGGCGTTATGGTGCATGCAACGGACAGAAGTTTTATTTCCTTTAGTAAAGGCGGCCGTTTGATCGCTATTCTAAAACTGGGTTTCTCCGGTTCAAGCACACCCGCTATACGTTGATATTTTCTTTTGCGATTGCTGTAAAAATACAGGTACAGGTATATCATTGATAGTATTTAATGAAAAAAAAGATAATATATTAGTATTATTACCAGGAAGGTTGAGGTAGAGTAAGAGTTTCACAGACTGAGTGATTAATACACATGTAAGTTGGATAACTTGGTTCATAACTGTTGTAAAATAAATAAAGTTTATATTCACAGACTGTTAAATAAAACTTGAGGTACGATCATGGAACGGCTTCATCAATGAATCGGACTAAGCTGAGGTAATAGGTACACATTGTATGACACTTCAGGATTGGTTGTCATATTTTTGGCGTTCATTGGTGTGTAACATGCATTGGCACACCTACTTATTGAATGGTGCGCGCTCGGCATATGGTTACCAATTCTTCTATTTACATTCTTGTTAACCAGCCTACAATTGATGCAAACATATACATGTGTCAGCGTCAGGGTAAATCTAGAGACAGTGAAGCAGTACAATCTCAAACGCTATAAATATGACGTCATAAACATGACGACGTCAACATGTCCCAATGTGTGTATAGGGAAATAGCATCAATTGTGTACAGTAGCTCCATCTAGGCTACGAGCAGTGGGAATGTAAACACAGACTGTATAAAATAATGACGCAAAATTGTTCGATCTTCAGTTTTATAATTACCGTCTGTAAATATTTTTTTAGGAAAGAAAATCAAATGTTGATCTAAATTCTAGACCGTTGACGTCATTTATAACGTTCACCTGGAACTCTGTTCTGCCGAAAAACGTTTCGACACGATAGTTAACGACGGGCGGCCAGCCGTTTTCTGGAGGATGAACTATAATCATCCCCAGCCGGGTACAATTGTCCTCCGTTGTATAGGTAGGGCAGATTGCTGTCGAAGCGTAGACCGGAAACCCTATCTGTTTGAAGCGCCGGGACTCGTCGTGGTGGGACGAAGTAAACTTGTTTTGTCGTACGTCAGAGAGAAGAACACGTTCCCCACGCATTGCTATGGGACTGAACATATTGAGGCACCGAGCCGTGCCGTCCACCACTTTGCGATACTCGGGAGGATGAACTCCTTCAATGAAGACCTTTCGACAACTAATGCCGTATGTGTGCCTACATATCCGAACTGATACCGACCTGGGTTCGAATCCGAACAAAACTGCGCCATGCATGACAGCCACTTCCGCCTGTAAGGGGATGACGATTCGTTCCTCCGGAAATGCTATTCTCATCAGGTTTGCCACGTAGTCCGACTGAGAGTAACCACCTACCAACAGGATGACGTTTACTCCTTCCACCTCTGCGAGAACGGTTCTCACGTGACTTATAATATCCTCCGTGGACGGATGAAAGAATTTTTTGAAATCTTCATTTTCAACTCTGAGTTTGTCATAGGATGTCAGTGTATCTACGGGTAAGTTACTTTCTGCTATCAATCGCGGGGGTATCTTGATGCCAATTTTACTTTCAGATTTGTACTTCAATTGTCTTTTTTTCGTTTCAAATTCCATAAATAAGACCATCCAGTCAGACGCTCTTGTGCGTTTGAATTGTTCGATGAACTCGCTGCCAAATTTTCTAACCACGAAGTCGTAGAAAGTGTCGTCAACAGAGGTTCCTCCCCAGGGTCCGCCGGACGCTTGTCGGACCTCCATCAGTCGGCCGTCCTCAGCAACCTCGTGTACCGTCGTGTCCACCGTACCTCCTAGGGAGAGAGGGGCAGAGATTTTATTCTTGTAAACGTACAAATAGAGGGACAAGATACATGTACCTGCATTAATTTTATTCACAATTATTTCACAAAAGATAGATAAGAGCCGGTTAACATGAATATGAAATAGTTCTCGATTTAAAGACTTCTCGATTTTGTTTTGTTTTGTGGTGCTGTAACAGTACGTGCACTCCTTATCCAGACACGATCTTTTCAGCAACATTCAGAAATACTGTATTTCTTAAACAAAAAATGCAGTGATCGATAATTACCTCCCATGTCTACAACCATATAGCGACCGCCCGGCTCAAAGGCCCCAATCACCACCTGGTCGTTGGAATCCCGGAGAGTCCCGTAGGGTAGAGATTTACAGAAGAGAGACGCAGCCTCGGGCTCCAGGGCTAGAGTAAGGCAATCGAACGGAATGCCAGCCTGTATACAAAAAACACGTACATGTATAATAATGTATGTGAATGTATGTGACCGAATAACAGAATTACGGGGGCTGATTAATAAGATGGGAGCCATGTATTCAAGAAGTTACATATGTAAGCAGGGATGTCCTTTTCCAGCCCTACTATTCCCTGACTATTTAAGGCTGTGTACCTGAAGACTGGTGCCATTTGGTCAGTTTATGTCGAAGAGGTACATACTGTAGTAAACAAGGCAAGTGACCTGTAAAATGGACAAAATGGGCGAAGGAGCAGTGATTCAATATTTTCATGAAAAAGGTCCAGCACCTCAGGATATCCATACTGATATGGTGCAGTGTAGCAACACTATGGAATGCTATCGAAATTTAAGCAATGTAGACAGAGCCTTGGCGATGACGCCCACCTGGAAGGCCTGTTGTCACTGTTGCAGCCCCAGCAATGGCAATAAATTCTTTGATATTATTATTGCTGACAGGCGAGATTACAGATATATATATATATATATATACCATTGAATTGCATTGCCACTATATATCCCTACCAAATTCATCATTATTATGACGTCATCATTGTTACGTTGGATACCATTGACCGTCCCCGGGCGATGGCTGTTCTTTTCATTGAACAAGCATATGCGACAAATACATTTATTGAGCTAAATGCTGAAAAATAAAATGCGTTATTGATTGTTTTATGACATGAGCAGATTCTAAAAATGGTAAATATAAGTATTGAACTGCTTTCAGTTGGCATTCATAGGCTAGCGCGCTTCATTGAATTTGCCTTTGACCTTTTGGCATTCATATAGCCTATGAATGCCAACTGAAAGCAGTTCAATGCTTAAATAACCAGTACAACATATTAGAGATTTTACAAGAAAGAGTAAGCTCCATTCATACGGAAGATCTTGCAATCCCGATGGGTACAAAAACTGCTGAGAGTTGATCAGAAACACGCCAGGCGGACTTCGTCGCGTGCTAATCTTAACCTTTTAGAGGTAGACCGTGCTAACTTTCTGCAGAGGTTTTAGTTCGAACGGTTCTGACTCTCTGATCCGCTAAATATTGGGACGACTAGCGGCTCGTAGAGTCAGAATTCCAGTCATAAGAAATTCGCAAAATTTTAGCGACACCAGAGAGCCCAAGCAGCGGTCTAAACAATGGAAGTACCCTGGTTCACCCTCGCCAAGCCCAAACAATTAATGAAAAAACTGTTCCAGCTGAAAAAGTTACGGCTTCAGTTTTCTAGGATGCTTATGGTATTTTGATGGTTGTCTATCTGGTAAAGGGGAAAACAATCAATGGCATTTATTATGCATTACTTCTTAAGCAGTTACGAGAAAATATTTAAACTCAATCAAAGCAAATAACTCGGTAAAAGTTTGTTGTTCTACCAGAACAATGCCTTTGTTCACAAGTCTGTCATTGCCATGGCTGCCATTAACGATTATGGCTTGGAATTGATTGAGCATCCGCCTTATTTTATTCGCCTGATCTCGCTCCATTGGACTTTCATGACACCTTTTTCCAGAATTGAAAAAGGCTATTTCTGGTACCTACTTTTGGCCAGATTATGACGTCATACATGCGGTGGAGGACTGCAGGAAACTGAACGTTGGGTTACATTTTCTGACTTTTTTAAAAAGTGGCACAAGGCTTAAACTTCGCTGGCAAAGGTATAAAGATACTGAAAGGGGTTATACATGTGTTTAAAATTAATGCAATATGCCCGCCAAAAGTCGAACCCTTAAATATGAGGCTCACAACTTACAATGTACATGTATCAATCAGTCCCTGTAATCTAATTCATTGGCGATATAAAGTCAAAATAAACCGTTCATGAAATAAAGAAGTTATTTTTGCTCAAGTGTCACGCACTAAATTACATACATATACATACGTCGTATATATACCGTCATCTAGAACGTATTGATTCTAATGCAGTTGATACAGGAAACTTGACGTTGGGGTCCATTTTCTGACCTCGACAGAATTTCTCCTTTCTCGTAATTCACCGTCAGTCGATATAGACTATCTCAGAAATGTGTGACACAAAAATGTACACCCATATCGATTAACGGGTATACGTACGCCCTAAACATGTCTCGTGGCTTTCAAAACTTAATACTTAGTCGTACATGTATATACGTGAATCACATATTTACCGACTAAACCATAAAATGTGTTTTATCTAATGTTGCAATTAGTTCTTTCTTGATAAAATCTCCTAAATGAGAAGTGTCCACTTACCTCTAAAGCTGCTTCGCGCATAAATTGTTTGGCGGACTCGCTCCAAATGGCGGGAATCGTGAGTACCCAATGGATAGCGTTGTCATCATCCATCGGGTTCTGCTTGTTAAGCGTGTCAGTCAGCTTATCTTTGAGGTACTTGATACTGGCTGTGAACACCGTCCCTGCTGGAAAGTCCCGTCCCTCCTCGTCCGCAATGGCGAAATTTCTGTCCATTTTCTGAAAGAGTAAATAAGTATCACCATGGAATACTTTGTAAGAAATTATCAAAATATCGTACATTGAAAGCTCTTTATGATCTACCAGAGAAACAGTTTGATATATTTTTTATCAATGATCAAAGATGTAATGTTTCACCTTAGCATGCTTCTACGATTATACTGTGTGGTATAACAATTTCAATTATAGCTAACTTTATGCGATTACATTGGTGTTGAAGATGTTTCCAACGATTATCCAATCTAATTTCTGTTAGCCCATATCAGGAAAATGCCAATATTTATCACACTCAATCATTTACAGTCTGAACTATATTGATTTTTGTTATAATCTTACTAAATCACTAAGGGATTTGTTCAAATTGCATGACTCGGAAGTTTTTGTCACTAGTGCTTGTTGTGTGTTCTCGTTTCTAAGACACGTTATCTCCAGTAGTTTTTGTTTACATGTCTCAGACACATTATGTGTGTTATTATGTGTACAATGTAATAATATATAAGGCATATAGAAAATGTTAATACACTGTAATCACCCACTTGTGTCTAATTTTTCAACAAATATGATGTTCAAGTAACAATGCAAAAGGCGTACGTTACCATTCTGTCGTGAAGCTTCATCTTAAACCTCCTGAAGCAATGCCAGTCCTTCTGTTGTTTTTCCTGGATAAGGTCGGCGTACTTCTCCTCAGCCTCGTACCCGAAGGAGTGGAAGGTCATTTCCTGGTCAAACAGGGCCGTGGTAGGGGCCTTGGCCGACAGGAGCGCTCCCACGTTGGAGGACCATCGGTTACTGAATATGTCCCGGGCCCCAGCTGACTTTTCATACTCACTCCTGAATGTGTACGCGTATCCAGAATACGTTGTGCCGAAGTCTATGGCAGCCACGATCGGTTTGTCGGTCCCCGAGGGAAGGGATGCTGCAGTCGTACCCTCCACTTCCTCCCTTGGTAGTCCATTGTCGTCGGGGAGGATATTTTGTCCGTCTAGCCCCGGTGTAGTCGGAATGATTTGAGCGGTAACGGTATCACCCGACATGTCTTTGGTATCTCTTCGTCTCCCATATATGACAGTTTAACAACGTAAACAGCTCACCGGGAAGTAGTATACGATTAAACGCGGGGAACATGTACTGACGTATCACAGGCATGTTCCAAAACATTCCAATATACTTAAGCTTACATTGAAGCATTTTGATAGTTGACCGTAAATTGATTACATTACGTGGGGGAGCATATATATATAATGCTTATGGAATTGTATAATGTGTAAAATAAAGCGGAAAAATATTGTGTCGTGATTTAACTTCCTATCGGGGGTTATATAGTGTCGTGTATGTACAACATTACAGGTATAACGTTGTGTCGTGATTTACGTCACAACATTTGCTATTTAGTTTCGTGTATATATGTCATACAATGTAACATAAATTTTATAATGTCGTGTAGGAAAGTCATTACATGTGTTACATAGTTATATAGTGTCGTGTATATATGTGATAACATGTGTGTAATACAGTGTCCTTCATATATATTAAAACATGTGTCATATAGTGTCGTGAATGTAGAACATTACAGGTATAACATTGTGTCGTGATTTAACTTCCTATTGGGGGTTATATAGTGTCGTGTATGACATCGTTAAAGGTATAACATTGTGTCGTGATTTACGTCATAAAATTTGCTATTTAGTGTCGTGTATGTATGTCATACAATGTAACAAAAATGTTGTAATGTCGTGTATTTAAGTCGTTACATGTGTTATACAGTGTTGTGTACGTATGTCATAACATGTGTTATACAGTGTCGTGTATGTATGTAATTACATGTGTTATATAGTGTCGTGTATGTATGTCATTACATGTGTTATATAGTTTCGTGTATGTTTGTCATTACATGGGTTATATAGTGTCGTGTATGTATGTCATTACATGTGTTATACAGTGTCGTGTATATATGTCATTACATGTGTTATATAGTGTCGTGTATGTATGTCTTACATATGTTTTATAGTGTCGTATATGTATGTCATCACATGTGTTATATAGTGTCGTGTATATATGTCATTGCATGTGTTATATAGTGTCGTGTATGTATGTCATTACATGTGTTTTATAGTGTCGTGTATGTATGTCATTAAATGTGTTATACAGTGTCGTGGATGTATGTCATTACATGTGTTATATAGTGTCGTGTATGTATGTCATTGCATGTGTTATATAGTGCCGTGTATGTATGTCATTGCATGTGTTATAAAGTGTCGTGTATATGTCATTAAATGTGTTATACAGTGTCGTGTATGTATGTCATCACATGTGTTATATAGTTCCGTGTATGTATGTCTTTATATGTGTTATACAGTGTCGTGTATGTATGTCTTTTCATGTGTTATACAGTGTCGTGTATGTATGTCATCACATGTGTTATATAGTGTCGTGTTTGTATGTCATCACATGTGTTATATAGTGTCGTGTATGTATGTCTTTTCATGTGTTATACAGTGTCGTGTATGTATGTCATTACATGTGTTATATAGTGTCGAGTATGTATGTCATTACACTGTACATGTGTTATATTGTGTCGTTTATGCATGTCATCAAGTACAGTACTTGGACTTGGTTAACTTGGGAGTAACTGCTGGCTTAATGTCAACCCGGTGTCTGGTGTCATAAGTTTTGTCACCCACGAAACAGGGGAATAATGGCTCATTAAATACGTGGTCAATTGTCTTTTTGACATATAAACACGATGAACATTTAATCAATTTACAAGTATCTAAACGGGACAATATGAATACGGATAAGATCATTTCTAACTGCATTCCTGTGTCTGGACAACCGTTACTACGTTGTTACAATAGCTCGGCACATACACATTTACAATGTGCATACCTGGTGTCTCCTATTGTCCTTTTTACTGTCGGCCACTATGCAAATAGTTCTAATCTTATCAATTTTTTATTTTCCTGCCGAGCTGGATGTTGATACATCGTACTGTGACCTGTTTTCTTTCTAATTCGCATTATCTTTTGTTTTTCCCATACCGACGCATACCAATGTTTAACGATTGGTCGGGTAATTGATTGCACATGGTTTAACTAGATCTATCAATAGCCAAGGCAATCTAAGGACATGCCTCCGTGCGGGTTGTGTTTCAGTGCCGGAGGATTGGTATGTTGGTTCATCTGTCTCCTTGTGATAGTGCAGATCTGATGCCGACTATATAGTGCTATATCAATGAAATGCAAAACCGAAGGCATCCAGCAAAGCATTTCACCCGGTCATATTTCATTGTCAACGAGAGAATTATTTGTAGCCAAACGTGAGTAACAACTGCAATCTTTAAGGACTTTGGTATGTCCCAGTATGTGAACAGAGGTCATTGACTCATCATATAAATGCTTAGTCATGTGAAGGACATTAAAAACCAGTTAGAAATAGAGAGAAATAGAAAGATACTGATATATTGCTATGGATACAGCAAATATATACTAGTAGCTTTCGTGTACCTAATATAAGGGACAAAAGTAAATCCCCTAATCCGCAGGGGGTTCCCAGATTGGTCAGGAGATTACACGTAGTTGCTAACTTTGCAGCGAGCGTACTTGTTATTTCGATCTCTGACCTGGAAAGATGTACACATTATTGACAACGGCATGGCACTTTAGTTCCTCAAATATGTGCTACCGTTCTCAATGTGTATTCTCAATGGCGTAGCCTTACTTAGGGATTCGAGTTTCCGCATAACAATCCATTAACATTAAAAAAAAACAATCGTTGTTATTTGTTCGGGTTTTTTTTGTACAATGTATTTCTTTTAAAATAAGTAACGGAAAGGAATATTTATTTTCTTCATTTACAAGAATGTTTGTGGATGGATTTCATATCACAGTGTATTGCTTAATTAGTCATGAAGTATATGGACTTTGTATAAAGTTTATCACAGATTCATAATGATTAATAAGAAAATAATCTAAACTGGCTTATGTAAAATATTGCGTTCAACAATTGTCACAGTATGTAAATTAATGTAAGCTATCAAATATAATATCAAGAAAAAATAAAGTTGAAGATCTGTACGTTCCGTATGTCATGCAGGGAACGTGGAAACACGCAGTGTGGGAAAACATGTATATTGTATCATTTCAGACAGTCAAAGCTGGCCTTATACTCCTGGCCACTGACATCGTTTGTTACGACCACCTTAAGCTCGGTCCTGCCAAAGAACATGTGAACAGAGTAGTGGACTTCCGGTGGCCACCCGTCAGCGGGGGGTTCTACTTGGACGCGGCCGAGCTCCACACAGGACTCTTCGGTCGTGTATTTGGGGCAGATTTTCTTTGAGGCAAACACCGGCACGTCCATTATCAAGTAGCGTCTGTCTTCATCTCGATGTGTCGAAGAGTACGTTCGCTTGCGCGTTTCGGATGTGCCTATGGCTTCCCCTTCCTTTACTAAGACACTGAACACGTTAACACACGACGGCGAGCCGTCAATCAGCTCCTTGTACTCGGGTCGATGATACCCTTCTCGGAAATCCTCGTAGACATCGATTCCATAGGTTTGTCGGCAAACTCTAGAACTGACGACTAAAGGTTCGAACCCACACAGCACAGCACCATGCATAACAGCTACCTCAGCCTGGAGCGGCACGACCACTCGTTTGTCGGGGAATGCGTCTGTAATGACCCGGCTAACATAACCGGAAGTAGCAAATCCACCAACCAATAAAATCAGATCAACCTGATTCGATTCCGACAGAATCGACCCGATGTGTGCGACGATATCATCTGTAGAAGGACGGAAGAAGTTCTTGAATTCGTCGTTCTCTATGCTGAGTTTGTTGTAGGATTGTATGTCTGATACCTGTAAGTTACTCTCAACGATAAGACGTTGGGGTATCTCTATCTTTATATTATAGTTGGTGTCAAATTTCAGTTTCCTTTTCTGTGTTTCAAACTCATTGGATAACTTCATCCATTCACTCGCTCGCTCGGTTCGGAATTGTTCGATAAATTCCTTGCCAAATTTTCTAACCACGAAGTCGTAGAAAGTATCGTCAACAGAGGTTCCTCCCCAGGGTCCGCCGGACGCTTGTCGGATCTCCATCAGTCGGCCGTCCTCCGCCACCTCGTGTACCGTCGTGTCCACCGTACCACCTAGGGGGACAGAGACAGAAACAGAGATATTATTCTTGTAAACGTTCAAATTGTAGAGAATTATAATGACACGTACAAACATTTTCAATAAAATGTTACTCATTAAAGGAGTTAGACAATCATATATAATCTATATAAATGAACAAGTGCGAATAGTTCATCTTTGACTACAACAGTAAATATGTTTTTAACCTTTGATTGTTACATGTAACTAGGCAAAGTTAAGGACCATTGACACATCACCATCTTACATGTTTGATTGTTTGCAACAGCAGGCATTTTTGACTTCTGACCTTTGCGTGAAGATCACAATTATTAATGACAATCGTTGCACATTTTGGCAATGCATGTTTCATCAGTATATCTTTAACGTTTTAAAAGTTATCGCCCGGATAAGAAAATTTGGTAAATTCGCATTTATTTTACCATTGACTTTAAGTTCAAGATCAAAGTGACAAAATCGTTTTACACCAAGTAGGTTTTAAGTGAAATATACTTCATAATGTGTGCAATGGTTCAGAAGTTATGTCCGGACAAGAAACTATTGGCAGAACCAAACGATACAGTATCATAGAAAAGGTCTCACATCAATTAATACGCCATTTCCGGGATACAGCTTTCAGTCGGTTTAGTCATGTGACTTTCATCACCACGTGACTTTATTTAGGGCACTTTGAAAACAAAATGGCGGCTAAATAGAAGTTTTCAATGACGGTAATTGAGGTAAAGTTTTTTGGTTGAAAGAGGGATCACAACTTCAAATAAAACAAAAAATCCAGTGCTAGTAATCGGGGTTTCTTTTTGCTGTTGGAAACTATCTAAACGTTACATTTTGCCAGATTGTTGCTTTTACGACTGACAGTTACACATCTAGGTACAACACACCATGACTTAATTTAAGAGCCTGTAACTTTGTTTCGTCCCTTTTTTACCTAAAGCGACTAAAAAATCGAATCGAATCTAGCTGTCATTCGGTCGTCAATGCCGCCATTGTGAAGTGCCTTAAATTTTTCGTGGTCACATGATCAAATCACCGATTTATAACTCCACTTCAAAAGAGTTCTTGTATCTCGGAAACGGCGTATTGGGAAACATAACAACAACAGCTATCATGTACAGAGGACGTACCCCCCATGTCGACAATCATGTATGATCCGCCTGGCCGGAAGGCGTCTGTCACCTCGCGGTCTCGTGAGTCTAGCAACGTGCCTTTTGGAAGGGAGCGACAGTAGACCGCAGCAGCTTCCGGTTCAAGAGCAATCTGTAGGTCTGCTGTATGGATTCCCGCCTAAAGAGACAAAGTACTGTAGAATTAACGCTCATACATTTGTACATCTAGTAACACGTTATATGTTTGGTATAAGTAATGCATGTGTGACTTCCACCAGTCTTTTAGACTGCCAATAAACGTGTGTTTGAAGCTTTACATGTAGCATTGGTAACTTTATCATGTACATGTACACATTTCGTAGCACCTTCAACATCAACATAATTAATTAAACATTTCGAGTTTCTGTATAGCAATTGCAAATTTAGCTGTGATAGTCGCTTTTTGCATATGTATATATATAAGTATTACAAACAATCACAATTGTAATCCTTCTTGTTGCATCTGTTCTATTATAATTATGGTATCATTTTCCGTTTCCAAGCACGAACAAAAAACAAACAAAAAAGAAGACGGCATTCGGTTAAAGGGGGTTTGATGTAAAATTTTAAACATTGACTGAAAAAGAAAATCGTGTGGTTTTCTACTTTACCTCAATCGCTGCTTCGCGCATGAACTGTTTGGCGGGCTCGGTCCAGATAGCCGGAATTGTGAGCACCCAGTGGATGGTGTCCTTGCTATTCATTGGGTTCCGGCTCTCAATTGTATTCTCCACCTTATCGCGCAGGTACCGGATGCTCTCAGTGAACACCTTTTTGGCGGGAAACAAGCGCCCAGCCTCATCAGTGATTTCTAACTCGCGTCTCAATATCTGTGTGTATAAAATGATAATGCATGTAATAATGATAAAGTAATGTTTCCGTTATGTAACAAAAACTGGGAGATTTTTAACCTGAAAGTGGTCATTTAAACAGCTGGAACTCTGGGACTGGGAGTGATTGCATCATTTTTGTATTGCACCAACACTTTGTTTACATTCATTAAACTTAAGCATTGAACTGTTATCACATGTACATGTAGTATACAGTCGATATGAATGCAATTTGGGTGACAGATAAATAGAATGTTAGGATGACATGAGTATTTATCTGTCACCCAAATTGTATTCATGTCGACTGTATACTACATCTGGTAATAGTTTAATGCTTATATTTACATTACGGATACTTTTAAAATATGCCTGTATCTATTTCTTTGGGATATTCCGTGTGTGTTTCTTTACTGGAAGAGTTTGATTTAAATCAATATCATCTGAGCTATTGACTCAAGGCATTATACATGTTATCTGAGGCGGGGTGCAAAACGTTGAAGTAACGTAGTCGAGCATGACGTCAGAAATGACGTCACAATAGCCTGATTTAAATTAATGTCATCTAGGTGATTGATTCAAAGCCATCATACATGTTATCTGAGGCGGAGTACAAAGCTTTAATATAACATAGCCCAACATGGCGTCAGAAATAATGTCATGTGATGCGGATTGCAACGTGTGATATAATACAATTTGGTTCAGTAATGATATATAGGAAAAGGCAACCCAGAATGTAAATATGGTAAATTGACTGTATGTTTTATATAGATTCAGATTCATTTTGCACTACTGAGAAAATTGTGTGATGTGCCGCAATATAAAATAACGTGACGCCATTGATATCATGACGTCATAATGTGTTCCAATAGAACAAGATTAATTTGTATAGTTCTTGTACGTGTTTTATTTTGGTAATATTGCACCCCAATATGGCACGGTAAATGACCTGTGTTATGTAACAAATAGATATAAATAAAAAAACACGCAAAAACAATTGACAAGTTTTTGACGACATCCCTACCAATGATGTTTCGAAGTCGCAGTGATAGACAGTCCGACACCGACATGATCGAAGTGTCGATTCGTCTTTTAAAGAATACTTGGATCGAAAGGTATATTGCATAGATATATATGTACACACGGCACAATAACGATAGGAAATTCACATTTTAACCTTCGGTTCAACAACATTTAATTCATATGATACATCACGTTTAACAAATGACAAAAAGAAGACAGTTTTTGACTCGTACCCTGACCATGACCGGGTCTTGCGACCTATGGCACGGAATTCGCCAAGCCAGAAATACCATGTACTACAGTGTAGAATGTATGAGATATAGATCAAATACAAATAAATTAAATTTTAAATCATTTCATTCAGCGCTAACACGTATTTAGATATAAAGTAACGTTACCATTCTGTCGTGAAGCTTCATCTTAAACCTCCTGAAGCAATGCCAGTCCTTCTGTTGTTTTTCCTGGATAAGGTCGGCGTACTTCTCCTCAGCCTCGTACCCGAAGGAGTGGAAGGTCATTTCCTGGTCAAACAGGGCCGTGGTAGGGGCCTTGGCCGACAGGAGCGCCCCCACGTTGGAGGACCATCGGTTACTGAATATGTCCCTAGCCCCAGCTGACTTTTCATACTCACTCCTGAATGTGTACGCGTATCCAGAGTACGTTGTGCCGAAGTCTATGGCAGCCACGATCGGTTTGTCGGTCCCCGAGGAGGAACTTCGGCGGCGACTTGTCACAACTATATCCTCTACCCCCGGGACAACACCCAAAGTGGTCTCCATTTGTTCCTCTGGTCTCTTGTCCGCCATATTTTCTAACGCGTTGTAGATCAATACTCAGAATTCCAATACATAACACGAAGTCTTTCGGTTTGTATATATACATAGCATGTAGTACATTGTATATATACATACCACACGTCACAGTAAAGACCCGGAAGATAAGTAACAGTACCTTAGTTATTTTAAGATCATGTTACCTTAACCGGTGTGGCGTTTTAAAGTGTGTCCTGAGATAATTTATCATATACTGTTGGATATATTTTTATACACCTATTACAGAAACACGTCAAATATACAATGCAGATTTGTATGTCTCTACTTATATATATATATATATATACATTGTACATGTATATCTTTTTTCATCTGGTATGGTGTTTGCTTTAAAACAGTAAGATACGCCTTAAGATTAATGGTAGTGTCGTTTTAAACATGTCTACGACTTGATGATCTACTCCAAGGTAAAATGTTGTGTTAATGACGTCGATAAACATTCAGATAAACCGTGAGGTTATTGAAGTCGATAAACATTCAGGTTAGTCGTAAAGTTAATGACGTCGATAAGCATTTAGGTAAGCCACGAGGTTATTGACGTTGGTAAATATTCAGGTAGGCCAAGAGGTTATAAACGTCAATTAATATTCAAGTAAGTCATAAAGTTAATGACGTCGATACACATTCAGGTAAGGAATGAGGTTATTGACGTCGATAAATATATTAAGTAAGTCTTAAAGTTAATGACGTCGATACACATTCAGGTACATGTGTAGGTCACGAGGTTATCGACGTCGATAAATATTCAGGTAAGTTGTAAAGTGAATGACGTCGATAAACATTCAGATTAGTCGTTAAGTTAATGACGTCGTTAAGCATTTAGGTAAGCCACGAGGTTATTGATGTCGATAAATATTCAAGTAAGTCGTAAGGTTATTGATGTCGATAAATATTTAGGTAAGTCGTAAGTTAAGGTTGCTGATGTCGATAAACATTTAGGTAAGTCGTAAGGTTACTGATGTCGATAATTATATAAACATGCAGGTTATGATTTAACTTCACGCAATAACAAAGGACAATACCATTTTGGACAAGTTCGAGTTTCAGGGATGTTGGATCAACGTCAAGGTCATCGTTACTATTTTTAGAAAACCGTTGTCTTCAATCTAGAGACTTCCATCCTTTTGGATTTTTATGAAATTTAACACATTAACAAAATATTTTTTTATCTTGGACAAGTTTGACCGTCATCTTAATAAACCATTACACGGTAATTAGGTAGAGGGACCAGTATAGGGTGCTTTAGGAATACATGTACTTTGTATGATTGTGGACAGATCGTTGATGTCTTGGTAAGAGCTAAATCTGTGTATTCTATATCAATGTTTTGCCTGTATTCAATGACCCACATACAACTGTATATATAATATACACAGGTAAAATAATTAAAGGCTATAGTTATTTAAAGTCTACCGTGGTCTGACAAAAGTAAGCAAATTGCAATTGGCAAACAGCCAAGGACGTTTGTATGTATAGTATAATTTATGATACAACACAACTAGTTTGTACGTAAACACGTTTGCATATTTTATTACAAATAAAACGATAAAATAAACTACATCATGTAGTTGATTATGATAAAGATGGTTCCGTCGATGGAGCTCGAACCCGCTACCCTTGGTTCTCTACTTCAATGTTCTACCACTGAGCCGAAGGGAAATTCCCGATATAGTTTATTCATGAAAACCATTGTGATGCTCAAGCATGGATTCTTTGCTTAATTACGCAGGCTTTCTTTTAATTTTCTGAAATCATTTCAACAATTAAAAAGCTAATTGTACATTTAAATGATACGTACAGAATTAGGCTTCCCTTAAAACTTGGACAAAATAATCCCGTTTTGAAAATGAAGAACTGGAATAAGATTGGACCCGAGCACAAAGTTCATGCTTGACCACGATAATGGTTTCACGAATACGGACCTAGATCAATCGCAACGTTTGCAATAGACTATATACATGATATATTTGATTTATTGCGTGCTATGTGTTTACCGCCGACTCATATAATTAACCAATAGTCCCAGGAGGTGCATGATTTTGTTAAAAATACATTTACATTGACTCGTACAAGTTTGACATTAACATTAGCGGGGGTCAATGGAATGCAGTTCCAAATGCAGGAGGATATATAGTACGTGAAATATTTGGTCTGTGTGAGACACAGAGACAAATAAAACTGGTGCCACGCGTACGTAGAGCTGTTCGGTTTGTCCAGTGTTGGTGACATGTTGAACACATCCATAACACAGGGGCTAGGCATGGACCTATGTCACTTTGAAATGATTGTCAGATTTTTTTTTTACCTCTCTCGAATATAGCCCTTCCCTCTACTACATACATTGTATCTGTGACATATTTATATAGTAGTGAGAGTGGCTGTATTCTAGAGGTAAAAGAAATCTGACAATCATGTCATAGTGACAAACATATAGTAGTGGCAATGGCTATCTTAGAGAGGGGTAAACACATATCTGACAATCATTTCATAGTGAAATAGGTCCGTGCCTAGCCCCTGTGATCCACAAGAGTCTCACCATGAATGTCCATGCTTATTCCTTTCAATACCATATCATGCACATTTCCAGAATAATATCTTATCGGAATACAGTTAAACCTGCTCTAACGACCGCCTGTCTATAACGACCGCCTGTCTATAACGACTGCCCTGTCTATAACGACCAATTTTCAGATTCCCCGTGAGATTTCACAATATAAGTTGTAGATCTAGACTTCACAAAGTCTCGAATGCATGTTTCTACCTGAAATATAGGATCGACACTGCTTCTAATTTTCAAAATTACTAATTGCATAATGAACAGGTGAAGTTCACAGGGACCTGAGAATTTGTTACAGCTTGTTTTGGACCTAAACTATGGTGTTTAGACTCAATTTTACACTTTTGTAGGGTTTAGTTCAATTTTCGATAAAAATGCCCCCACAATAATGGTCATAAAGGCTTAATGACAATTGAGGGGGCATTTTTATCGAAAATTGATCTAAATCCCTCAAAAGTGTAAAATTACTCTTAACACCATAGTTTAGGTCCAAAACTACATATTGTGACTGTAACAAATTCTCAGGTCCCTGTGGTGAAGTTGGCTGAGATCTTGGTAGCAACGGTAACGATTCGTGTATAGGGACGGGATTAAAATACAGTTGTTTAGGAAAATCATGGAATGTGCTATTACGTATTTTAGTCCGTGCTTGCACATCGTTGCTAACCCGGTCCAACCTCTGTCAGAGACGTCGTTCTATGATTTCCGGATAAATATAATACTCCGTGTTGACATTTATCTCACACCTTAATTTAAGCGTTTGGCAGACTTTGACCACGACGTCGACTGAGGCATGGCTGCTCTGTGGAGGTCAATTCGGCATACTCGCAAATATCGGGGCACATTTTGTAAATATTTAGGTATATTGATTGTTTATTACTTTGTTAAAGGATAAAGCATATGTAAATTTGTCATTTTTTGTCAACTTGCCATTTCATTTTTGCATAATTGAGAATTGAATATTTTCAAGTCACGTCTCCAGTTTTGACGATTTTCAGTTTTATTTAGACGAACGTTCCAGCATATTATATTACACTAAATATAAACATGCATATGGTTTGCAAAGATTCTCTCCAACTATATCGACATTATCGTTTTGTGAAGCCATAGGGCACGTGACGGTGTGCCGATAAACTGTAAACATTGGAGTTGTTTTAATATCCGAATACAGCCACAGGGATCTGGGAACTCAGAACTTGATATAGAATATCTAGTGTTATTTTGACACTTTTGGTATAGCTATATTAGAACACAGGGACACGGTATCGACCCCATACATTTTATTCATACATTACTATTGCAATATTAATGTGTACATGTCCCTGTGAGTGTGAATTGAACATCAACTGAAGTGTCCAGTTAAAATTTATGTTTAGTTGTTAAGATCGACTTTCATTAATAATGCTAGTCCAATTGGTCATAATATGTATACAATGCCAAAAATGTACATATCATTGATTAGGTTGCCTTGTAAGCTGTAAGGAAATTCCCTGTAGCTCAGCGATAGAGCATTGGACTGGCAATTCAACTTTCAAGCCAAATGTATATACATACAGATCTTAATATAGAAAATTTAAAAATAATGATTATCAAAACTCTTTAGCGCATACATAAATATATAGATCTGAGGGATGAATGTATTTTTATTTGTCATTTTCACAATAAGTTCTTACAATATTTAAATGCATACTTCTAAACAAATAATTGTCAATAGATATTTCTTCAATTTTTCAATATACTTGATTGTAAATTGGTAAATGAATATAAAAAAACCCTGTTAATAGTGTATATCAAATGAAATATAAGACATGAAAACTGCTTTATAAATAATAATTTTCTTTTTTATTTATGTCCTGTATGCAAGAAAGTTTTGGGGAAAATTCTAACAGTAATTATCATGATTTCACAATTTCTAGTTTTGAAATAAAAGAAAAAAGGTTGTTTGAGAAAAATAACTACATAAAATGCATATAAATACATTAAAGTTATAAATATTAACCAATGATAAGGTCAGCTTCTAAGCACATGTACTAGCAGACGGCAAAGGTGAGGTACAGGTAAAAATCACAGGTAGATGGATGGGACTGCCCATTTACCTGTAGGGATATATATTTGACCTATATGGGGTTCAGGGTGTAGTGCACTACTAGTTTACCTGTAGTTTAAATGTAGTGCACTACTAGTGCACTAGGTGTAAAGGTTAGCTTACACTCAACTGTAGGGTTGATTTTTCATCATTGATCATGAGACTTTTTGCACTTATGATACACTTGAGTTGAGTATTACTGAAAGTCTATACAAACCCCTTCAATATGTTAAATTAGTAAAAAAATCACTCTGCATGTCCAAATATACAAAAATTGTTCTCATGTCCCTGCATTTCTGACATGTTACAACAGAGTTGTGTCTGTGAAAGTAAATATTTCATTTCTTTTTCCTCAGAATTCCGGCGCTGCTTATTGTCGGACAATTATCAATGTCGAGAAGAATGGCAAAAGTATCTCAATTCACCAATGCTAAAACAAGTAGAATTTGGTAAGATGTCATTACTTATTATTTTAGGTTAATTTTTACATGTTTTTTTAGTTTGATTCAACTCTAGATCTGCAGGCAGATTGATTTATTCAAATTCAGTGTTTTTTAACAAAGTGTTTAAAGAAAAAAGAAATGAACATGAATAAGAATTGTGCTTATAAAGTTTAATAATATGTTGTTTAATCAAGATACCTAGTTCCTGGTCATGAGCAGCCAGCTATAACTTGAGAATGATGCCCTTTTCTGAATTCTTTTGTGACAAATATTGTTAACTGGATAATTATAACAGGAGAAAAAATACAACAGGGGAAAACTGGATAATTATAACAGGAGAAAAAATACAACAGGGGAAAGAGCAATGCAACATCCAGACTGGGGTTCAAACCCAGGACCAACTGAACTCTAGATGGTGCTCTATCAATTAACCTAGCTACCTGGTTGCAGTTAATCAACTCAGTCCAGTTCAGCTACCTTCCTCCCCTAGCTTGTCCTACATCATTGTCTCTGAAGACAACACTACTTATAGAATAAACCAGGCTTGGTATCCCCTTGTCAATTACTCACCCAGTTAGATTGACAAGCTTGCCAATTTTGTAATAGGAGAACTCGGATCCCTTGGAACTATAGACAGATACTCTGTTAAGTGAGATTTTTATATGCATGCAATGATAGAAATTGATATGCTTCTAGCTGGAATCGAACCCATGAACAGACTTCTGTACTTGCCAACATTTTAGAGTTTCCAGAAGAAGATTTTGTGTTTGTTGAATAAAAAGCATGTTCATTTATGTCCTGTAGAGAAAAATGAACCTCTGTTGAACTACTCTTTTAGATAAACTATCCCGAACTTAACAAATGTGAATAATTTCAGTTTTAATGATACGTAAAAGCACTCTTTGAAATTACTCAAATTTAGGGTCAAGAATCTGAGATCTCCCTCAAACTAGGAAGAGTGGCAAGTATTGATCTCAAACTTTCTAGTCTGAAACTCTGCCCATATATATACAATGAGTTTAATGGAAATTCCCTTTTTCCTAAAGCTAAAAGACAACTATGATTCTACTTTCAAGAGTGATATATATATGTTAAAAGAGTTTCCTGATTATTGTAGTAGGCATAATGCAAATTTGCCTGTGAATGACTGTTTAACATTTCTTATACTTCCAATGTTTGATTCAGTTCTGATATATTCATGTGACTGATCTTCTTATTCCAGGTTACCTTTCTTACCAGATGTATACAAAATTTGAAAACCAAGGATTCAGCAGTTTAATAGATATGGACATTGTAAGTGAAAATGTTTCTTTCCCGTCATGATATATCTTCAAAGATTTAATTTACTAGCATTGGGATAAAAGAATTGTTGCTTCAGATGTTATTATTTAAAAAGCAGCATACAGTCAGAACTCATTATCTTGAACTAGTATAAGGTGATGTACAATTCATCTCTAGCACACACATACATACACACACATAGGGAGATATTAGCCATGTGGTATAAGAAAAGTAGTTATATTGCCTGATAAGGCAGCTCCTGCGAACTCCTCAGAATTGTATATGATCGAACTGTATGTGTTAACTGTATTGATTGTATAATAATTATATCTTTGTACTGTAAAGGACTTTAGAATGGCTTGTGTTAGCTAAATAGCAGCGGGGGGTGCTATATTAAATGTTGTATATTTATTTATTTATCTTATAACTCGAAGAACCCTTTTAAATGAAGCAGCGAGTTCATTGATCCCTGCTTAACTTTATACTATACATGTACATTGTACTCAGATAACTAGAAGTTTTCCCACAATCTTGCAGACATTGAAATAACGAGGTTGATTGTATTACATAATATAATTATATAAATTAGCACTGCATTTCAGTATCAACCAAAGATTGTGAACACTGTCCAGATTTGACTGACAGATGTTATTGGAATAAAAGTTTTACTGTTCAATTTGAAGAATATGTTAACTGAATTTAGTTAAAAATAATCTGCAAAATTTGCATTGTTCGAATGACTAAAA
The DNA here is from genome assembly GCA_947623455.1 of Mimachlamys varia. NCBI lineage: Eukaryota > Metazoa > Mollusca > Bivalvia > Pectinida > Pectinidae > Mimachlamys > Mimachlamys varia. The sequence continues at coordinate 12,500,492 of OX392535.1, forward strand.
AATCAGACAATAATCTCATAATTCTAATTACAATTCACACTTCATGATACTATCTAAGGCTAAGCCCTTGTAAAGATTTACTTAAGAAAAATTTTCATTGTACATACATGATACCTGAAGCTACAATTTTGTACACTTTTCTGTGGTTGGGTCTTCTGTCTATAGTGATCTTACTGAAATGTGATAGAATTATAGTGTTTAGACATTTATTGTTACTTTTTTTATCTTTCAGCTTGCCAACAAAGTACACGAAATGCATACACGTGACCGTGACTACATGGAGAGAATAATAAAAATGTATGTTTGAATGTTTCTTCTGACTGAACAGTGGGTTTATAAAAACTACTTTAACAGTTGAAATGATCGATACTATTGTGTTTATTGCATTGCCACTTTGCTATTGTGATAGCACTTTTGATTGGTACACTATTGCGATGCATCGATAGTTCAGTTCATTGTTTACACCCTTACTTCCAGCTGGTGTTCGAAGGAATAACTGCTGAGACCTTGTTTGCATGTCTAAAGAACACAGTCTAGCTTAGCCTGATATATCTTACGTCAGAAGTCATAATGAAGCTGGCCACAATTCATTGCAGTTATATTATACCTCTGATCAGTTACAATTGTTTATTGCTGAAATATGTTTTTAAAAAAGTCATAATAATTACATGTCATTGGATTTGTTGAGCCTTCTAATGAAATTTATAACTTGTAAACTTTGAGGTCTAAGATTGAATAACATATCACAATATATCCAAACCTACAGTGTACATTTAAGTGTAAGTCGACAATGAAGTGTGCCTTTGTGTATAGCAAATCTGCCTTATAGTAACTATCTGCCTTCAAAATATTTCAGCTATAATATCCTTTAAAGACATTTTTGAGTCATTTCTGTTTATACATGAGTGTATATACATGTATTTAAGTAAAATGTATATATGGATTTTTTTTACCTTCTGCAGGTTTAGACAAAGTAAGGATGCATTTCCTATACGGGACTCCATTGTGCATGGTATTGTTAGGAACTACTTAGATAAAGGATTGGACAAAGAACTCATGCAAATGTTGCTAGATCGGGTAAGTTTAAATCACTGCAAATGAATACAATTAAAATACTGGTATGTAAACAGTAATGTACTTACTGAAACTGCTGTGAGTGTGGTATTAGAGGTGTAACTTGTATTAAAGTGAAAACATCAAAATTCAATTAAGTAAAATAAATACATGAATTTTTATAAAATGTAATAATACATATATGTAAGTAAGTGACATATTACCAGTGAATTATTTAACGACTTAAATCAATTTCATATTACATTGACATGAGTGTAAGATTCTATTTATCACATAATAATCTCCTTTTATTGTTAGATCATTATTCAACTTGAATAACTACATTTGTAGATCAGTAAATATAACAAATGAAAATCAGCTTGTCATATTATAAATTGAGGCTAGTGTCTGTTGAATTTAATATCAACCGAGTGATAAGGACAATCGTAAGAAATACTTCTGACCTTGTGTTTCAGAAAACATTTGGTTTACTCCCTGATCCTTACACGTTTAATCTGCTGATGGACCACTTCCTCCGACTGGAACAGTACCCTGGTAGGCTCTACTTTACTCTTAATATCCAGTGTTATAGTGAGTTTATACAAGTCAGTTATAATGCTTTATTCCAGTGTTAAAGTGAGTTTATACAAGTCGGTTATAAAGATTTATTCCAGTGTTAGAGTGAGTTTATACAAGTCGGTTATAATGCTCTATTCCAGTGTTAAAGTGAGTTTATACAAGTCGGTTATAATGCTTTATTCCAGTGTTAAAGTGAGTTTATACAAGTCGGTTATAATGCTTTATTCCAGTGTTAAAGTGAGTTTATACAAAGTCGGTTATAATGCTTTATTCCAGTGTTAAAGTGAGTTTATACAAGTCAGTTATAATGCTTTATTCCAGTGTTAAAGTGAGTTTATACAAAGTCGGTTATAATGCTTTATTCCAGTGTTAAAGTGAGTTTATACAAGTCGGTTATAAAGATTTATTCCAGTGTTAAAGTGAGTTTATACAAGTCGGTTATAATGCTCTATTCCAGTGTTAAAGTGAGTTTATACAAGTCGGTTATAATGCTTTATTCTAGTGTTAATATGAGTTTATACAAAGTCAGTTATAATGCTTTATTCCAGTGTTATAGTGAGTTTATACAAGTCGGTTATAATGCTTTATATCCAGTGTTAAAGTGAGTTTATACAAAGTCGGTTATAATGCTTTATTCCAGTGTTAAAGTGAGTTTATACAAAGTCGGTTATAATGCTTTATTCCGGTGTCCAAGTGAGTTTATACAAGTCAGTTATAATGCTCTATTCCAGTGTTATAGTGAGTTTATACAAGTCAGTTATAATGCTTTATTCCAGTGTTATAGTGAGTTTATAGAAGTCAGTTATAATGCTTTATATCCAGTGTTAAAGTGAGTTTATACAAAGTCGGTTATAATGCTTTATTCCAGTGTTAAAGTGAGTTTATACAAAGTCGGTTATAATGCTTTATTCCAGTGTTAAAGTGAGTTTATACAAAGTCGGTTATAATGCTTTATTCTAGTGTTAATATGAGTTTATACAAAGTCGGTTATAATGCTTTATTCCAGTGTTAAAGTGAGTTTATACAAAGTCGGTTATAATGCTTTATTCCGGTGTCCAAGTGAGTTTATACAAGTCAGTTATAATGCTTTATATCCAGTGTTAAAATGAGTTTATACAAAGTCGGTTATAATGCTTTATTCCAGTGTTAAAGTGAGTTTATACAAAGTCGGTTATAATGCTTTATTCCAGTGTTAAAGTGAGTTTATACAAAGTCGGTTTTAATGCTCTATTCCAGTGTTATAGTGGGTTTATACAAGTCTGTTATAATGCTTTATTCCAGTGTTAAAGTGAGTTTATACAAAGTCGGTTATAATGCTCTATTCCAGTGTTAAAGTGAGTTTATACAAGTCGGTTATAATGCTCTATTCCAGTGTTATAGTGGGTTTATACAAGTCGGTTATAAAGATTTATTCCAGTGTTATAGTGAGTTTATAGAAGTCAGTTATAATGCTCTATTCCAGTGTTAAAATGAGTTTATACAAAGTCGGTTATAATGCTTTATTCAGTGTTAAAGTGAGTTTATACAAGTCAGTTATAATGCTTTATATCCAGTGTTAAAATGAGTTTATACAAAGTCGGTTATAATGCTTTATTCCAGTGTTAAAATGAGTTTATACAAAGTCGGTTATAATGCTTTATTCCAGTGTTAAAATGAGTTTATACAAAGTCGGTTATAATGTTTTATTCCAGTGTTAAAGTGAGTTTATACAAGGCGGTTATAATGTTTTATTCCAGTGTTAAAGTGAGTTTATACAAGGCGGTTATAATGTTTTATTCCAGTGTTCAAATGAGTTTTTACAAGTCGGTTATAATGCTTTATATCCACTGTTATAATGAGTTTATACAAGGCGGTTATAATGTTTTATTCCAGTGTTCAAGTGAGTTTTTACAAGTCGGTTATAATGCTCTATTCCAGTGTTAAAGTGAGTTTATACAAGTCGGTTATAATGCTCTATTCCAGTGTTAAAGTGAGTTTATACAAGTCGGTTTTAATGCTTTATTCCAGTGTTAAAGTGAGTTTATACAAAGTTGGTTATAATGCTTTATTCCAGTGTTAAAGTGAGTTTATACAAGGCGGTTATAATGCTCTATTCCAGTGTTAAAGTGAGTTTATACAAGTCGGTTTTAATGCTTGATTCCAGTGTTAAAGTGAGTTTATACAAAGTTGGTTATAATGCTTTATTCCAGTGTTAAAGTGAGTTTATACAAGGCGGTTATAATTAGAGCTGGGTACCACAAAATCAAATGTTCCACAGTATACCACGGTATTTAGGCAAATACTGCGGTACGTACCACGGTATACCACCTTGAATGAATGTTTGAGCTAGCTAAAGGTCTCTGGCTGTTTTTGTTCTGAAGCCAATCAACAAGAGGCCTGTCATAAAATTACCTTTGTGTTATCCTCTAATATTGTTTGAGTGAAACTATGTCTTTCCTAGTTGATCAGCAAACTTATAGGAAAATATAATTAAACCATACTGGAATTCCAACTGACCTATGTAACAAATACTGTAGTTCATTGATAAGTTAATAAATAGAAGTCCCCAAAAAACCGGTACAGGTCTAATGTACCATGGTATGTACCATCACAACTTTATACCACGGTATACCGGTATACTGGTAAAACCGCCCAGCCCTAGTTATAATGCTCTATTCCAGTGTTAAAGTGAGTTTATACAAAGTCAGTTATAATGCTCTATTCCAGTGTTAAAGTGAGTTATTGCAAGTCAGTTATAATGCTCTATTCCAGTGTTAAAGTGAGTTATTGCAAGTCGGTTTTAATGCTTTATTCCAGTGTTAAAGTGAGTTTATACAAGTCGGTTATAATGCTTTATTCCAGTGTTAAAGTGAGTTTATACAAAGTCGGTTATAATGCTCTATTCCAGTGTTAAGGTCACTCGGTCCCTTTGTCAATATCCATGGGAATTTCATGAAATTTCACTCAAATGTTTACTAGTGTATGAAGAACAAGTATTTGTGTTGTAATTAGCCGAAAAAACTGCAGAAATTGTTTTTGGGTGAAAAACTGATATTTTCAGGAAAGACACAAGAAAGAACGAAATCAACAACTTACATATTTCTTTTTGATGTTTTGCAATGCTAACGTTATATATACATATAAAACAGAAAAGAAAGCAAACATTTAACATTAATATAACTTTTATTCAACAAAACAAACACATACATGCATGCTTTTCACCAACATTTCTAAATTTCCGAAAATTGTGTGGATGAAAATTTATTTTTTTTAAATGGTGTTTTGAATAAACATTTCTTATTTAAAGGGGCATCCCGCGAAAGCCTAAATGTCTGTTCTTGAATATACATAGCGTCTGCACTACTAATTATACTTTCCTGTTATTCCAATATTCAAAGTGGACTCAAAATGTCTATTATGACCACTTGCAAAATCGCATTCCTCGGGAAAGCCCAGATAAAAATAGCGGGAATGACGCAGCGTGACAGGTGTGCCGCATGTTCCCTGATCGGTTTGCCGGCAGGGGCCACACGGGAGGGGACGCGTAATGTATACGGCTGATGAAACAGAGACAAAGTCCGTGTATAAACTTATTGAATCACATTCACATTAAAAATAGACATCAATTGCACAGATACCGATATTCAAGTGAAGAATAATTGTCGGCATGTCGGCACCATATATCGACACCAGGAATTATCTATATTATATTTACCTGACCGAGGCCGGTACACATGGGTACGGAATACGGCCATGGTACAAACCTTAATTTATGTAAAAGGTAATATTCACGAACCCAACTTTTCAGATGATTTCATAAAATTTATGTAGCATGCATTAAAAAGTACGAAATAAAATGACATGAAATGTTTGCGATTTTTTTTACAACTCAATGTCTTCAGGATATTTTTTCAAACTTTCCATATATATATACAAGATACATTCATATTCATTTAAAATCTATCCAACTTTCAGCGTCTTCACACGTTAACACGTATCACGGAATGCGAACGATTAAGTCCATACACTCATATAACGCACCATACTCTTAGCATGACTACGTGTATATCAGATTTGAAACTGTTAAAACACTTAAAACTAACCGTTATGAATATGTTATGATAATTCCGCTTTCTTTTTACATCTTTTTTTGTCGTCTTGTAAAGGGACGGTGACCTTTTTTAAAAAAAAAATGCAGGAATGGAATATACATAAGGTATATGTTGTATAACTTTGGTTTTTTATTATTTTTTTCCCCCGTTATGTATATATTTTCGTATCAAATTCAATACCGGGGTCGCAACCCAATGATATTTGTACCTTCACTAATTTATAGATCAAGTATGAATATCACCTTTTTTACGCGTGAAAACATATTTTTTTTATTCCTTTTATCCAAATTGAAGCCGTATGTACCTCGGTTGCACGTCCCGTTTTACAACGTAATCAAACGACTTTTTCTGTTATGGTATATATTGTATTTGAAAATGTCTTTCTATCCAGCAATATAATTAGATCATACTGATTTACTGGAACATAAGATTTTATAAAGGGAATATTATAAACACACTTTTAAGTTTCATATTACACACGCATTTTATGCAACAGAGGACTGAAATAGTTTCCCCTTGGGTAGCCTCAAAACCAAATCAAAGCTTTATTTGTGCATGTTACCGTTACCCAGGAGAAATATGTTACATACACACAATAGAGCAGGTAGTTTCTCCTTTAAATACTTCCCATCTATCAATATGATTCCGTAACGCAGTCTTGCGTTATATTTTGACCATTCGGCAACTTTTCGCTTAGTAGTTAGGCCTTATCGTGGTGTAACGGTAATAGCAGATAGAGTGTTTACAATGGAAGCGGCGCTCGCTGCGCATGCGTTGGTAGGTGGAAATCCCAAACCAAAACGTCTAGCCAGACGTTCTGGAATTCCACTAGTTATTTTGAAATTATTTATTTTATGAATACATATATGCAAAATCCGATCGTCGTAGTCCATAAGAATACCCACTCGATATGTGTATGTAATATTTTGAAAAAAATGATGAAAAAAGCTGACTTTCGCGGGATGCCCCTTTAAGAATGCATAAAAAAATTGAACCAAAAAATATTATTTCACTTAGAATTGGGGAAAATAATCAGACAACAGGGCTTAATTTTATGAAGTATAGATTTTCCCGTATCACATAAATATCTATATATAGATTGATAGAACCACATGTATTGAAAATACATATAAGGAACATTTGAGTTAACCCTAATTTAAACAACCCCGATACTTTACAAAAAGATATGTATATAAAACAGATTTTCAAGTCCATACCGATTGAAAGTCAAAACGACAGATCAACATCAACAGCTGTCACAGCACTTCAATTTCACAACACGTCTATCCGACACTTACTGTGGCACTTTCGGTTCGTCGCATTCTCCTCCGTTGGGTACTGTATAACATTCTCTTTTGAATGAGGCAAAGGTGCAGTGTAAGTGTGGACGAGCAACACTTGAATCACTGTTCACTCATTAAATCACAATATACGTGTTTCGTCAGAAACTGTCTGCCTCACGGATCTTGTTGTTGCTCAATGTTTACATTGGATTATTCAATCCGGTAAAATCATTCTAGTCTCTCTAAAGAGTATCCATTTAATGCATTGAAAGTAGTGAGATATTAGGTTTATCGATTGTTTCAGCCTGATATGTATGGATAAACTCGCCTGGCGTCAGATCACACAAATATAGTTAAAACTAGCATTTACGGCGTTTCTTGAAAGTGATATCATTAGAACATGTTGTATTTGATATCAAATTGATATAAAACAATGTGTTTGTTGAATGATGCAGTTGTAAAGAATTGAAGTGGAAATATAGGTCGCCCGGGTGTCTACGTTAACATAAGATCAGGTTGATACAGTCTATAAATTCTCAACCAACTTAACCTTCTAGCTTTTACATAGCTTTTATCAGACACTTGTACATTTGCCGGATTGAAAACTGCATGATCATCGGCATATGTACGGTGAATTTCTTACCCACAATAAGTATCACATTTCATATCCGTCAAAGCGGCCATGTTAATTTTTGCCAAGAACGATAATCAACGGACCGAGAGACCTTAAAGTGAGTTTATACAAGTCGGTTATAATGCTTTATTCCAGTGTTAAAGTGAGTTTATACAAGTCAGTTATAATGTTTTATTCCAGTGTTAAAGTGAGTTTATACAAAGTCGGTTATAATGCTTTATTCCAGTGTTATAGTGAGTTTATAGAAGTCAGTTATAATGCTTTATTCCAGTGTTATAGTGAGTTTATACAAGTCAGTTATAATGCTTTATTCCAGTGTTATAATGAGTTTATACAAGTCAGTTATAATGCTTTATTCCAGTGTTAAAGTGAGTTTATACAAGTCTGTTATAATGCTTTATTCCAGTGTTAAAGTGAGTTTATACAAGTCGGTTATAATGCTTTATTCCAGTGTTATAATGAGTTTATACAAGTCGGTTATAATGTTTTATTCCAGTGTTCAAGTGAGTTTATACAAGTCGGTTATTTAAGGATTAAAGTTTCTTTCTGGTGGTTTTATCAAAGGATAAAGTTCAGTAGGATATCGATAGTTGGAATGGAACGCGAAGTGTTCCATGAAACAACTATCGATATCCTACTGAACTTTATCCTTTGATAAAACCACCAGAAAGAAACTTTAATCCTTATATTTACTGTCCAGACCTTATATTCCAACGTGTAATTATTTCTTTAATCAGATATTTTGATACTTACTGCGATGAAATCAAACAGTATCGTTTGGTTTCGGTAGACTGTTGAAACAGCCGCCTTATGAGGTGACGAACTCCCGCGAAATTTCAGTCAACAAGTTAACAAAAAAGTTACATCTTTTTATTGTTTTATTTTAACATAAGTTCATATTTAAACAAACCATACTGTCTTTGTTATTGTTATTGTATTTTAAAAAAAACATTAAAATGCTTCTTAATTATTTCTTAAATAAATTAACACATACTATGCGGCAGGATATTGATCGAGTCTGGAAAGTAGTGACGCGGCCTCGTGTTCAAATCGTAACGGAGTGTATTACTGCATGCTGCGCCAATAGGCGCGTGATCCACTGATTTTATTGGAAAATAAAGTTCAGTAGGCATTCGTAGAAATGTATAGGCAATATACTATCAATTCCAAGCAGACTGTAAATATAATGCTTTATTCCAGTGTTAAAGTGAGTTTATACAAGTCGGTTATAATGCTTTATTCCAGTGTTAAAGTGAGTTTATACAAGTCGGTTATAATGTTTTATTCCAGTGTTAAATATATATGCTGGCAGTGTAGAAAAGTTATCAGTTCATTTACCTACAAGTAAGATTGAAGGATGCCCAGGCGTAAACCAGTCAAGGCTTTAGTACTTAACTTATTGTAGAACATTTTATGCTGCAGATTTTGTCAGCAAGTACCTCTCAAGATAGTGGAGTGGTGTATACTAAAATCATATTGAAATAACAGAGTTATGGCCGTTCGTATATAGTATGTCCTTATGTCCAAAGTATAATGTATGATACTGAGTAACTTCACCTGTATCAAACATATCTCTCTACAGCTTCTATGAGATGGACACTCCCTGAAATTTTATGTCTATTCCTGCTTCTGGCCAAATAGTAACTTCCTCCATCCCGGCTGTCTTTCTTGGCCACTCTCAATCCTTCAGCTCTCACCCTCTTTTATCTTTATGTACAGCTGGGCCCCAACATGGCAAAGCTGAATTAGCTCATACTATTAATAACTAACTTTTTCACAATGTTTACTAAAGACGTCTACTCGAGACCTTTGGTCACTCCAGTTCTATTCAGATGTGTCTGTTCAAAGCAAGGCGGTCAAGCTGTAAGATAGCAGAGCTGTCCACTGTAAATTGTTCCAATTAATCCTCCATTCTACCTTTTATGTTTATAACATTTTACCGGTGAACTGTCGAAAATCATTCATTCGATAAAAGTGATATTTTTCATTAGTGAGAATATGATAGAAGTGAAAAATATCGTTTATTTGACCAATCGGAACACTGCTTACAAATGACAATAGAGAAAATAAAAAGATGCCCCAGTAGATTTTGCTTTGAAAATGTATTAAACAGTATATCTAACAATATCTTCAGTAATATCAGATAAATTTCACTTCTGTGGCTTATATTTTGATATTTTTCACTCCTGCTGTATACTCATGAAAAATATGAAAATGTTAGCCGCACTCTTGAAATATATATGATATTATATAACATAATTATATATAATTACTAAAGACACTGTTAGATATCCTCCTCTCATGCATTACGTTTTGTTTCTTAACCTTTTGACCTACCATGCTGAAAGGGTAAAAGCTCTGAAGATAGGCCATTGCATAAAAGAAGATCATGCTTTAATTTTTTCCAGAGGCGGCGAAAGTGGCGTATGAGTTGATGTTTCAGGAAGACTTCAGTGATAAGTTGAACTTCCTCATGGCCTTGTACTCTTGTACTAAACACCTGACTCAGACGGCTGTCATGGATGCCCACATTGCGACAGAAGACCCAGAGGAGGATGTCGATGAAGATGATGACGTAATATTTTACAATTTTATCTTTTAAGAAGCATACTTTTAAGTTGATGTTGATAAAAAAGTGTAAATATTTGTTAGAATTTCGTTGATAGTTCATACTTTCGTTGATAGTTCATAGAGTCCTGAGTGTCTGCCGCGTACAACTGGTACAAGGAAGACCAGGTTAAGTTAGGTTGTTAAAACTTACTAGGTGTATACTGTAAGTGCAGACATATAATGTGAGAATATACCATCCAGCAACAGGTCAACAATGTTCATGTTTATATGCACTGCATCCTTCCATCTCCATGTATTGCAAGGCTTTATTAAGTTTGTCCTCAAAATGAATGTCTGATATAGGGAAATTACAACGGTCAACATTTACTAAAACGCGTGGTTGAGTGGTAAAGGTGTTTCGACATTCTTTCACTAGCCATCCACCTCTTGGTTTCAAGCTTGAATCCCACGTGGGGCAGTTGTTAGGTACTGACCGTATGTGGTGGTTTTTCACCAGGTACTCCAGCTTTCCTCCACCTCAAAAACCTGGCAAGTCCTTAAATGACCCTGGGTGTTGATAGGACATAAAGCAAAATAAAAGAAACCAAACCAAACTAAAACATTTATTTCCTTAAATGTAGATTTAAATGTTTTTTGCATGTCTTATTTCTCCTGCACTTTAGAATAATTAGTAACATGTAAAGCACCTAACAATGATTGAATAGGATTCTTAGATATTATATGTAGTACAAATACCTTCATATCAATGTCAAAAAGGTTGCTAAGTATAATGGCACAACCCTGTATTCTTATTTTTTTCTTTGCCTTTGGATTATAAATATGTTATAAAATGACATAATTATTTTAACAGGACATAGAGTGGGTGGCCGTGAAAGTGTTCCAGGCCCCACACTATGACGATCACTTTGACATCCAGTGTGACCAGTACAAACTGGGTAAGACGCTGTACATGCTCGGTCGTGTCCAGGGGGAGGACCTGTTAGGACGTACACTACAGATAACAGGCCTGGCCCTGTATAACAAGTTCAGCAAGGCTTTGAGTCTGTTGACCCGGTGGCAGGAGGCTGGGGAGGAGCATGTGGTTATGGAGGAGGCGGTAGGTTGACCAGGGACATAGTTTTGTTATTTCACTTCTGTAGATGCTGAGAGATGTTTTATTAGATTTCATAAATACTTCAGATAGTATCAAGATTATGTCTCCTTCTTTTTTTGTCTGAAACATAGCTTGAATTAAAACTGGTCATTGATTTTTTTTCACTTTTTTCTGAATGGATATCAGCAATATTAGTTCAGATCATGTGCTACCCTTAGACTCTTAACTTTTAAATAACTGTGTTAATGTGTGTTTATGATATGATGACAAAAGTATAACTTCTAACTTAGACTTTTGTAAGATCAAACCACCACTTCAATGTAACTATCTTAAAAACATTGTTAGAAAGACGTCTTTTTTAAAATAAATAAGAGAATACCAAAGTGTTAACAAAATCATAATCCAAACTCAAAATCGATTAAACCAAAGACAAAATATGAACAAAGGAAAGATTATCATGGAGACCCTTGTAAAAGTACAAAAGAACTTGAATATCATTGTCAATCACAACAAGTAAACACACTAATGAGCATACTCAAAAACTTCCATCTTCATATCACTTAAAGATACAGAATATTTCTCAATGAGACAAAGATGGTGACCATAAAACTTGCCCATAGTTCTGATCAACCTGCATCTCTCAAATCCTTGTGTTGTTAGTTTGTTTGTCAGCAGTCGACCATCGATCACGAAAATCCCGATATTTTGAGCAAGCCCTAGAATATCGAATCAACTGCGACATGTAAACGCCGGAGATACAGAGATGCTACTATCAAGAAATGGAAAATTAAAATGTAATCCTCATCGAGTACAAAATTTTTCAGCGATTGATGTGTTTCTCTATAATTCTTGAACAAATTATGTAATAGCTAGAATCTGAGATCTTTCTTACAGAATCAAGAACAAGTTTTATGATGTATTATTCAGACTGCTAAAGATTTGGTTACAAGGGTGCAAAAAAAATGTTGTTTTTTTTTTTTTCAATTTTGCAGAATCCAATTATGAGTTTAAGATTTTGCTGTTATAATTGGAGTATATATGTTTTTCAGGTGACCAAGTTGAAGGAACTGCTGGATGAAGCTCCTACTAGAGATCCAGATGCTCCAGAGAAAGAATATACCAGGCGCACACTGAAGGATAGTATTCTTAAACAAAACCTCACACCTGAAGAAAAAGAGCTGTGCACCAAAAGATTAGAGGTGATTTGGTCCATTTGGTCTGTGTTAACATTGATATTTAGGGAAAATGAGAGAAAACTATATTGTACTCTTATTAAAGCAGTAATTGCTGATTATCAAGTACATTGCTTTGGATTATATGACTAATTGATAGCATTTATATATACCATAAAACTGGTACATCCTATCAAAAGTAGTTACAGAAGAAAAATGCTTGATAAATAAAGCTCAACTGATATATTTACCCTTGGAAAGTTCCCATTGAACAATTTGCCAGAAATGTACATAATAAGTATGATATGGCCCTAACTGTTTTCCATCTTTATGAAACGTTTGATTCATAAAAAAAGGTTGTATGACCCACCAATATCTAATATTTATATGTATAGAATACTACAAAATTATGATGTGTTCAAATAGTTGTCAGCTATGAATGCCATGGCCCAATTGTTGATGTCATGGTTATAATGACAAGATAATTTGAGCTTTGGATATCACTTGTCCTTCCCAGAAGGTCTATTCATTGAGAACATATCAAATGCATATACAAAGAGAACTAGATATTAAATTTTGTTGTGCCTTCAATGGTGACGACTGCTATATCAAGTGATAAAGTCCACTTTTTACAGTGTTATTGATATCTGATTGAATTACAACTTGGTCACATTATTCTTTCTATCAAACTGAACACATAACCCCATTTTAAAGGAAATTTGTTTACACGGTCTGCTGTTTTGGGGTAAAATCATTTGAACTTTTGAGAATTTGCTTTTAAGTCTACTTTTTTCAGTATTTTTGATATCCGATCGAATTGAAACCTGGACAGGTTACAGTATTTTTGGTATCCGATAGAATTGAAACCTGGACAGGTTACAGTAGTTTTGATATCCGATAGAATTGAAACCTGGACAGGTTACCATCATAATGGACATATAACCCAATTTGCGTGGGATTTATTCACGGCTTCTGCTGGATTTAGAGAATTATTATTGCAGTTCAGTTTTCACAAAATGTTATTGATATTTGATTGAATTGAAACTTGGTTGACTTACTGTTACAAATGACCCTAGTTGTTAATAGGATGTGAAACAAAATTAAACCAAACTATTATACTATTACAGTGCACTCGTCTTTATATCATGTTGCATTTGTCAGACAAAAACATGATATTAACAGGAATGTGACATTAAGAGAAACATGTTTTTTCACTAAATTTAGTGCATTTCCAATCTCCATAACTAAAAGTAAGCTATTCAATGTTCATATGAAGATGGTTCAATATATAGATAACATTATTTCAATAAAAATCATTTCTGGGGTTATTTTTTATTTTCTATGCAACAGTTTGTACAAGTTGTATCTGAAATCAATTGAAATGACATCATTTTTTAGATATTTTATGTGATATCATAAAAAACAACATTATATTAAGAAGAATTCACCTCAAAATACATGATATTTACCAAATAAAATTACATAGATTATATAGAGATAAAAATGGAGCTTGGGAAAAACATGATGTAAAGAAGAATGTGATATTAACAGGTGTGATATTAAGTGGAGTCCACTGTATATAGAAGTTGGCGTTATCGACCAAGTAAGAAAGCTGAGATAGTTAATTTTTCTATAAGATTGAAACAAAGTACATATGTAGTATGATCAAACAGTTTTCATCAACTGTAGCACCGTTTGGGTTTATATTATTTATTATGGAGTCAATGTTACGTTTGTAATAGGTACTATAGATATATGTCATATGAACGCCAACTCGAAGTCGATGTTTAAAGTGTTAATATTTTACATGAAGATGTTGTCATGGCTTAATGCTTTTGTGTTTTAATGTAGGCATTGTCTATGAAGCTTGAAAAGAACGCCCAGCTTTCCAGTGATTCTCTGTGGACGACTGTTGATACATTTGTGACAGTAAAGTTGAGGACCAGTGAACAGGCAGACATGGCTAATTATGTAAAACGGTTAAACGTATGGGAGAACGAGCGTGAGATGATGTTTGATGAGCAGGTTCAGGAATACCTTCGTAATGAAAAGATGCAGGAAATCGTGCAGAAACTTGCAGAACTGCAAGAAAAGGAGGAATTCCTTAATTTCTTTGAGAGCAAACAGGACATTAAGAGAGCATTCATAAAAGCTCCATGGGAAAAAGAGGAAGAAAGGGAGCTTACTCTAGACGAACTGGAAGAAAAAGAGAGAAACAAAAAGAACAGGAAGGGTATTCTATTCAGGAAGCGTCGTTGATACTGTCATTTACAACAATAGACCTAAGGATATTTTCAGAGTAATATTGTGTGCTTGGTAAGAGGTAAAAAGGAGATATGACAGTGCTCACACTATTCGGAATTAAAGATAGAATGGCAGTTGTCTGTATTTCGGAAACAGAGTATAACTGAAGTTGTGAACCAAAACACATTCATCTTGGCCAAAAACGCAATTATTTTATAAAAATTAATAAGTGTCTGATTAGTGCGGTCATCATCCATTGGTGTTAATTATATAACTGTTGTATATACTGTAAAATGTAGGCCTACATGTGTTATGGGATACTAAACAATGTTTGCTGTAGCTGATTTATTAAACTTTTCTGAAATACCACTAAGAACTCTTTTAATAAAAGGTTTTCATGTTACAGTAAATTATTTCACTTAAATGAATAATTCTTTCGTTTACAAGGCCTCCATCATGATGAAAATTTCATTATCAAAGTTGATAATACTTTATAAGCAGGTTACCATCTAATGTTGTGATGTTACGAGGACAGCCTAAAGCTGAGAGTGCAAGTTATAAGCTTTCAAATAAGATTTGAAAATAAATATTCAGATTGTGATTACTCAGAATACTTCCGAGATGTTCCCTCCATTGACTATGTGTCCTCCGGTTTTCCTAACCAAGGAAGTGGCAGACATTTTTATTTACCCTTGCTTGGTAAAGTGTATAGACACCCTTGGGTATAAAAACACCAATAGTTGCAAAACCGGTTTCATTCCGACACTGCCCTCTCGCTGTAGCAGGTTTTTACAGGTACAGATAGTGTGAACACATTACGTTACGGCTCGTTTTCGTGTTCTTTTTTACGAATATGGATATGGATATTGGAAAGATATAAAATGAATGCATCCATATCCCCATGAAACTTTCAACAAAATTACACAACACAACTTTATGTAATATATGTTGCAAGTGAAGCAAACAAATGGCTAATTAACGCTTATGCCTACCTTTTGATATCCAACTAATACTAACATCCAGCGTAGAAACCATAATATTTCCACATAAGTCCATTAGAATGGTTCAAATATATTATTTCACATTGTTGACTACACACCTGGGTGTGCCGTGTTTTACACATGTTTGCTTGTCAAGCGTCTACATGACCAAGATTAAGAGTTTGTACGTGGATGCGATTATATGCACGTGAAAGACCAGCGATATATATTTGATTTATGGAAGTATTTTCAGTGATATACGTTTTATTTCGGATACGCAGTTAAAGAATGTGTTATAAGTAACAACCAGCATGGCAGTATTGTGGTTAAAAGTCTACAGGTGAGTGCGTTGAATTTTTGACAGGGGTTGCCGAGTGCGCGGAGTACTGAATGTTGTGACGATCAGTACTTTGAAAACTGGTTTTACAGGCTATGACCTTTATTTACTCATCGGGACCCATACTCGTTACCAAGCAACGGCAAAACTAACATGTCGGCACTTCCTTAGGGACGATCTCAAAACCAGAAAAAAATCCAACTTTTTAAAAAAATATTAATTGAACCTTTTGAAGTTGCATTGTCAGCTTTAATACCCTATATATATACTACCTGATTATTTTTTTGTGAAAGTTAAACACTTTTCAAATATCTTTTGTAGCAAGGTTACATTGTCCCGATGGTTGTCCTTTGTTCCGAAGACGATGCTAGTGGTTGTGGTTCCGAAGACCCTGTCCTCCTGGTGGTCGTTTCGAAGAAACGAATTTTTTGATGGTCGTTATCGTTTCGGGAGTCGAATTTTCTTGTGATCGTTATCGTTTCGGGAGTCGACTCTTCTGGTGGTCGTTATCGTTTCGGGAGCCGAATCTCTTGGTGGTCGTTATCGTTTCGGGAGCCGAATCTCTTGGTGGTCGTTATCGTTTTAGGGGTCGAATCTCTTGGTGGTCGTTATCGTTTCGGGAGTCGATTCTTCTGGTGGTCATTATCGTTTCGGGAGTCGATTCTTCTGGTGGTCGTTATCGTTTCGGGAGTCGAATCTCTTCGATGTCGTTATCGTTTCGGGAGTCGAATCTTTTGGTGGTCGTTATCGTTTCGGGAGCCGAATCTCTTGGTGGTCGTTATCGTTTCGGGAGTCGAATCTCTTGGTGGTCGTTATCGTTTCGGGAGCCGAATCTCTTGGTGGTCGTTATCGTTTTAGGGGTCGAATCTCTTGGTGGTCGTTATCGTTTCGGGAGCCGAATCTCTTGGTGGTCGTTATTGTTACGAAGAATCTCCTGTTCATCGTCTTGTTACTAAAATACCTCCTGGTGGTTATCGTTGCTCCAAAGTTCCTCTTGGTTGTCGTCGTAACGATATTGCTCCTGGTTGTTGTTCCGAGGTGGAATTCCTGGTTGTCTTTGTGGTTCCCAAGTCCCTCCTAGTGATCGTCATTCTTTCTGAAGTTTTTGAGTATGCTCATTAGTGTGTTCACTTGTTGTGATTGACAATGATACTCGGTTCTCATTTTGAAGCTTGATGTTTACTTGGATGTGACAAAGATTTACATGGCGGGTGTCGTCGATGACGCAGAAGACGCTTACTCTTCCGGAACACCTGGTCTTATTCTCTTGTACTTTTACAAGGGTTTCCGTGTAAATCTTTCCTTTGTTCATATTTTGTCCCTGGTTTAATCGATTTTGAGTTTGGATTATGATTTTGTTAACGCTTCGGTATTCTCTTATTTTCTTTACTCTTGGTGATCTTTGTGATTCCTCCCCTGAATAATATCTGCACTGGTGATCACCCTGATTCTTGTCACCAAATTTACACATAGCCGTGTCATAAAAAAAATGGTTTGGGATAAACAGAATATTAATTACGGAACAACCAATACAAAACATAAAATTTATAACACGTATGGCTTACAGACATAACTATTAAAATACTATTGAGTACAACGTAGTAGAATGATACTTGTACCGTATGTCACATTCTCCTCCTGAATGATTTATGTGTTCTCTGTCACGAATAATATCTCTGTTAGCGTACATGCAGTAAGATACTTATTTTCTAAAACGATAATGAGTTATTTTTCTCTTAATGTAATGTTTTGAATAAATATTATCTCCTTTATGGCACAATCGTAAGATTCAGTGAGTCGCGTAAATAATGTTAAACGATGGAGCTGTTTTAGCGACGCTTGCATATCTGTCCAAAAGTCTACTGTGGTGCACCATTTGCTCTATAGTCGTCGACAATGTTAGTTAACTGGAAAAAGAAAAGACACATTTAGGTAACGAATCATCATTGTGTCAACCGCACACCACACTCAGAAAAAAATATGCCGCATGTAAAATACAAATGTCTTGTAAATAATGAAACTTTAATGATGATATATGTACCATCATTGCAACACACACAAACAACATCTGGAACATTTACATCGATTCACCGAAGGGAAAAAACGAATCAATTCAAACTAAAAGTAGGCTAAATTAAAAAAAAAAAAAGAGAATACCTAAGCTTCAATATCATAAACTGATCTCAAAATCGAATAAGAAAAGGGGCAAAACATATGAGCAAAATAATTACGTGGTAACCATTGAAAAATACAAGGTGTTCAGAATGGGTAAGCGTTTTCTTCTAGGTCATGCATCAGATTAAAGTAAATGTTGTGTCATCAAAGTGACAAATGATGTATTATTTGGACTCCGTATCGGGATACTTGTGCTCTATAGTAATCACTGTATGTCTGCATACCGCGGTCAAAATCAAGGTCAAATGTCAAGGTTATAAGGTTTAGAGGTCAAGGTCGATTTCGTATTTTCTTTGATGAACGTTTAGTTATGACATTATGAAGCAAAGTTACGAACCAACTGCGATATCTAAAACACCATTCAGGTTGGAGAAGTTGTGATTTACAATGCACTATCAAGAAACGGAGAGTTCACATTTATTGTAAAACATTGAAATAGGCTGTCCCTGTTGGTGATATTGCAAATTAAGAAGGGTACATTGTATATATAGTTCTATTGACAAGCTCACAACCAAATGGTAGTGTACAGGGTGGAGAAGTAGAAACATTTTTGAGATGGGAGTATTAAAGATTAATATGAAGATCCGTATCCCATTCATTCCACTTCTGGAGTATATAGTGTCAGAAAAGGAATGTAACTGATTAAGTGGCATTGAGAATGTTAGTAAGCAGTTTGGATAAAAGCTGGCTTGAGTAATGCGATATATTGTACAAAGGACACGAACGGGTGGATGAAATATTATTAAAGGAATATAACGGTTATTTTTTGACTTCACAAATGAACTAAATGCACATGATCTAACTTTAGAAAGAAATTGACAGATAATAAGTTAGACCTATAGGTATCGCTTGTGATGTCTTCAATACTTACCCAAGTATGGAATGTTGCGGCTGCTGGACTGCGCAGACAGACCGTTTCCTCGGTGAAGCCGTTGATGAGCGCGTCCACTTCCTCTATTATTTCTGCCGTTAAGTGCACTGTATCAAACTCGCGGACTCGGTTGATCAGTCCTCTCTTCCCAAGCATGCCCAAAACACACTGAACGGACTTCCAGTTCTGAATAAGAAACAACATTTAAAACAACACGCTGGACACGGCACACGCCTAGAAAACTGACAGCGGAAAGCGAGCCAACACCGAAACAAATAAAAGTGACCAAATGAATTCAAAGGACGATACACATGCTGTTTAACTGACAATTCATAATTTTTGGAAATCACAAAAATGCATTTTGATGAAAGGGAAGTTTAGTGTGAATTGTAGTCATAAAATACAGCCCTACTTCTTGAAAGATGTATTAATTCACTAATAATGTATTGCACAAGTTACCTTGATGTTTTCCCTAGGTTCTCCAAGCATAATGTAAGTGGCCAACATGACATCATGTACCGGGACTGGTGGGATTTTATATCGGTGAAGCTCCGAGACAGTTTGTTGCTTAAGCTGAAGGACTCCATGGGCAAACTTGTGAAGCTTGGCTAAATGTTCTCTTAATTCTTCAGCCTCTTCTATCTTCGGCCGAAGTTGTTGTTCGTGTTCTGAGGCTTTTGCTTTTGCTATGGCTGTATCCAATACCCCAACATTGCGTCGATGTATTGCATCTCGAAGATCTGCACATCAATATTACATTATATAAAAGTACCAGTTGAATTGTGAATAACTACTGTGCAGACACAGATTCTATGCAAACTTTTCTGAGTAATTTCTACTAAGCTAGTAGAAACTGTCGTTGTATAAAGAATCATCACGAACATACATAGCCTGAGTTTCCTCTGGTCCCGACACCATGTTTGGTTTGGGTCAGACTGGTGTTTGTCTGTTACAGCCAGATGAAGCGTGGGCTAGTACATGTACATACACAAAGTATCTTTAATTATTTATCTAATGTCCAGACTTTTTTTAACAATTTGGGTAGTAGAAACTTCAACATTACAGTCAAAAGTAAAATGGTGTAAAGGGAAGCGATACGAAATATGATTGTCTACCATCGGAATGCTTGTTTAATGTATACGGCTTTGATTTAACAGTCAGTTATATTGGATGCTGATAATATGAACACATATTAACTTGCCTCTCCTTAATTGTAGACACATCTGTCGGTTGACGGCTTCTGTAAGATCTCCCTTGTCCTCTAGGTCTAGCTGGGTAAATGCTTCGATTGCCGTGGTTAGTGCGACGTAGTCAGTTCCTTCTGTTGCTTTTTTCATTGATTCTCTTGCTTGTCTTTCCAATTTTTGCTGTAATATAGCACGTCTGTCAATTGACAACATAGCAGTTCTAGGGGTTCAATAGAAAATGAATGCACAATTAATCAGACCATGTCACCGTATCTTGGAGACATGTTTCATTAAGTATGCTATATGTAAGTAAAATGTTTTTGTCTTTTGACAAATTTTTTATGTATTGTTTTTATTCAATTTATTTTTACAAATAGAATGCTAGTTCATCAACGTTGATGAATATTCTGTAATATCCTAGTTTTGCTTGTATAAAATCTCCTACAATGTTTTTGTAATTAACATCTTCGTCAGGAACAATGCAACACTATATGTGCAATGTTACCTGAAAATCACCCATAGTTACCATATACCAGTCCATAAAGGTGACGTAACACACACGTATTCTGCACCTTTTAAATTTAATCATAGATAAAGTATACCGAAAAAATGAATTAAACTGCACCATGTTTCGTCCTAAGACTCTTCAGTGATGCTAGAGGCCAAAAGATGGAAATCACCTAAACTAATGTAGAAGCAGAAGGGTCAGGTGCGTAAAACCCGTTTCATTTATGAATTTAGAAGTAAAATTAAACTAGTTCTGTATAATTTAAAATCGTGTCCTACGAAAATGTGTATATTATGTACCGTGCCACTACTGAAATGAGATTAACTGTGGCTACGGAAGCTCCAGCAAACCTCTGGGACTAAAAAATCCACCAGCAGAGTCTGCCACCCCCTATCATTAAAGATGACGTAACGCACATATATGATGTACCCTTTAAAGTACATGATCCTAATCACCACTAGTAACCTGTTAGAAATTTGCTCACCTCTGGTTTTCTCTTTTTCTGTACATTTTGGTCACTTGAAATCAAATAATTGCACGCATTGGTTTCTTCAGTAGACTTCAAGTCTGTCGTGTGTATGCGCAAGGCATATTCCCCAGCACCGGGAACTGTTACCGCAACCCGAAGTTTCTTGCGAACGTCCGTGACTTGTGATACGCATGCGCGGAGATCCTCTGACGTAGAGCCATTTTGAACTAGTTCTGTTCTTACTGTTACGTCTTTAATGACTGAGAATAGGAACTGTAAGCCACGTCCTCCGGAAGTATGCACGGTGCCTTTTGTTTGTGAGGGCGATGTCAATCCTGCCTTTGAAGTATCTTTACTTGGACCCCAACCCGCCGTACCAACCTGACATGGAAGGGGCTGATTTCGTTCATTCACTTCGTTACAAATAAGTTTAAAATTACATATCCTAAAAAGAGTACCATCGGTCTGACCACAGTTGATGGACAACTTGTATACTCCTACACAGGGGCAACGAGCATGAAATATCCAAATTAAACTACGACGTTCCATCATAACGTAACGCTCAAGCTGGAGATCTTTGGGCAGAGGATTTACAGATTCATGGTCGTTGTAAAAAAGCAAATACGACAAAAACCCAGACCATTTTGGATTTGTTATTTTAAAACCTATACTTAATTCTCCTTGTTTGGAATGTAGACATGCTTTGTTGTCCGTGAAGAGCTTGACATCTTCATTAAAATACTGCGGCCGTAGGTTTGCTATATCCGAGAACTTTTTGATGTCATATGGGTCATGTAAAAACTGCCATTTAGGATCAGTGGCCATAGCAACTGTAACAAACTCCTCAGGGTCGGGCAAGAAGTAATACTCGTTAAACTGAGTCACATTGACCCCCGACGATTGTACCTCCTTTTCTCTTGCTGCCCCTCCTGGAAAAAGAACGTTTTTGGGGGAAAATATATATATTATTATTAGCGTATGCAAAAACTTAAATCGCCATTTTTTTATCAGACCATAAAGTAGTAGAAAATAAAAGCCACTGTAGAGATTTAGCATTTGTTCCAGAATGGACTTCAATTAAGGTAAAATACAAAATATGTTTTGTACACTCAGCTATTTCCAAAGAAATTAAATCGTTTTGAAATGTTTTCTTATTGGTAAATTTCAGAAAATAATGTTGCATCTGATCCTAATGAAGGTTAATTTATCAACATACCAGTCTTAATAAACATTTGTTTAAGACTGCTGAGAAAACACTGCTTTCAGCGATAATTTACCATATAAACGTATTTACGATTGGTATTTTCATATACTGTCGGAAAGACATACACCATAATGACCAATACTAATCATATGACTTATGATGAGAATGATGACTCGGTTCTCACTATGAGGACTTGATGTTTATTTGGATATGACAAAAATTTCCGGGTGTCGTCGATGAATCAGAAGTCGCTTACCCTTCTGGAACACCTGGTCTTATTATTATCTTGTACATTTATAAGTGTGTGTAAATCTTTTTTTTTCATATTTTGTCCCTAATTGAATCGATTTTCAGTTCAAATTATGGTTTTGGTGACGCTTCGGTATTCTCTTTTTTTCTTCTAAATGTTTTGCATATTTCTATGATAAAGTTCGACAATGATCCGACCCTTATTCCCCCACCTAATGTTTGGGATTTAATAATTGTTTTGTTTGAGTGATACAATGATTTCCACAACCGAAAGTGTTGACGAAATTCCAGTACTGGAAATGTATATGTGTAAAAAACTGATACAAATATTTAATTCCAGTTTTAATAATATTATTTCCACAGTTGCGTATCCCAGTGGCGCAAACTCTTAGGTTTTCCTGTTGTAAGCTTATATATTGGCTTTATTAAATTCATTTTTGCAAACAATCTAAATGTTGACAACATTATTAAATTTTGTGTTCCCAAATAGTGCATTGATTTATATAACACACACCTTTACTTTCAACGAGTGTATATTTGCCGGTGCTATGCCCACTGACCGCCGCGAACGCCCACAATGGGAAGACGAGCCTCCATTCCCCGTCTACGTACACACCATTCCATTTGTTGTATTGTTTGATGACCACGTCCGGACTGTCACCGACCTCATAGCCAGCCGCCTTTGCCACACCTTCGATAATAACACACGGGATGTCGGCCTCCCTGTCAACAGATACAGCTGGATCAGACGCTAACAGTGACAACTGTCAACAGATACAGATCAGACGCTAACAGGGACAACTGTCAACAGACCCAGCTGGATCAGACGCTAACAGGGACAACTGTCAACATATACAGATCAGACGCTAACAGGGACAACTGTCAACATATACAGATCAGACACTAACAGGGAGAACTGTCAACAAAAACAGATCAGACGCTAACAGGGACAACTGTCAACATATACAGCTGGATCAGACGCTAACAGGGACAACTGTCAACAGATACAGATCAGACGCTAACAGGGACAACTGTCAACAGATACAGCTGGATTAGACGCTAACAGGGACAACTGTCAACAGATACAGATCAGAGGCTAACAGGGACAACTGTCAACAGATACAGCTGGATTAGACGCTAACAGGGACAATTGTCAACAGATACAGCTGGATCAGACGCTAACAGGGACAACTGTCAACAGATGCAGCTGGATCAGACGATAACAGTGACAACTGTCAACAGATACAGCTTGATCAGACGCTAACAGGGACAACTGTCAACAGATGCAGCTGGATCAGACGCTAACAGTGACAACTGTCAACAGATACAGCTGGATCAGATGCTAACAGGGACAACTGTCAACAGATACAGCTGGATCAGACGCTAACAGGGACAACTGTCAACAGATACAGCTGGATTAGACGCTGGCAGGGACAACTGCCAACAGATACAACTGGATCAGACGCTAGCAGGGACAACTGCCAACAGATACAGCTGGATCAGACGCTAACAGTGACAACTGTCAACAGATACAGATCAGACGCTAACAGGGACAACTGTCAACAGATACAGATCAGACGCTAACAGGGACAAATGCCAACAGATACAGCTAGATCAGACACTTACAGGGACAACTGTCAACAGATATAGATCAGACACTAACAGGGACAACTGTCAACAGATACAGATCAGACACTAACAGGGACAACTGTCAACAGATACAGCTGGATCAGATAATAACAGTGAGAACTGCCAACAAAAACAGCCGGATCAGACGCTAACCGGGACAACTGGCAACATATACAGCTGGATCAGACGCTAACAGGGACAACTGTCAACATATACAGCTGGAACAGAGGCTAACAGGGACAACTGTCAACAGATACAGCTGGATCAGACGCTAACAGTGACAACTGTCAACAGATACAGCTGGATCAGACGCTAGCAGGGACAACTGCCAACAGATACAGCTGGATCAGACGCTAACAGTGACAACTGTCAACAGATACAGCTTGATCAGACGCTAACAGGGACAACTGTCAACAGATGCAGCTGGATCAGACGATAACAGTGACAACTGTCAACAGATACAGCTGGATCAGATGCTAACAGGGACAACTGTCAACAGATACAGCTGGATCAGACGCTAACAGGGACAACTGTCAACAGATACAGCTGGATTAGACGCTAACATGGACAACTGCCAACAGATACAACTGGATCAGACGCTAGCAGGGACAACTGCCAACAGATACAGCTGGATCAGACGCTAACAGGGACAACTGTCAACAGATACAGCTGGATCAGACGCTAACAGTGACAACTGTCAACAGATACAGCTGGATCAGACGCTAGCAGGGACAACTGCCAACAGATACAGCTGGATCAGACGCTAGCAAGAAAACTGCCAACAGATACAGCTGGATCAGACGCTAACAGTGACAACTATCAACAGATACAGATCAGACGCTAACAAGGACAACTGTCAACAGATACAGCTGAATCAGACGCTAACAGGGACAACTGTCAACAGATATAGATCAGACACTAACAGGGACAACTGTCAACAGATACAGATCAGACGCTAACAAGGACAACTGTCAACAGATACAGCTGGAGCAGACGCTAACAGGGACAACTGTCAACAGATACAGATCAGAAGCTAACAGGGACAACTGTCAACAGATACAGCTGGATCAGATGCTAACAGTGACAACTGCCAACAAAAACAGCCGGATCAGACGCTAACCGGGACAACTGGCAACATATACAGCTGGACCAGACGCTAACAGGGACAACTGTCAACATATACAGCTGGATCAGACGCTAACAGGGACAAATGTCAACAGATACAGCTGGATCAGACGCTAACAGGGACAACTGTCAACAGATACAGCTGGATCAGATGCTAACAGTGACAATTGTCAACAGATACAGCTGGATCAGACGCTAACAGGGACAACTGTCAACAGATACAGCTGGATCAGACGCTAACAGTGACAACTGTCAACAGATACAGCTGGATCAGACGCTAACAGGGACAACTCGTGTTATAAAGTCAAGGGTTCAAATCTTGTTACACATATATACAATGTATTCCTACATGTACATTGCATCACTTTAGAAGTTTTCAAATTCAAAAGTATAGTTTTTTATGATTTTCAATTGTATTTCAGTTAAGGCTAAACATACTTTAAAGGATAATGGCTTTTGTTTTGCCTCCCAGCAATTGTTTTGAAAGGATAAATTAAACCAACTGATGATACGTACAGAGCGCTTACACTGTATGCACTGAAAGTAGAAATAATACTCGGATCTCGAAGATGAAGGGAAGGGATTTATTGTAGATTTAAAAAAAAAAAGTTTCCCGACAACAGTACATTGTATGATACCAATGACACAGAAAAATGTTTGGGATTTGTAATTAATTATATACATGTATATTGCACAGACATAAGAAGTTTGTCATTAACTTCGTTTTCAAAAATAACTGTTATACATTGTATTTACACTGGCTTATACCCGTAT
Source organism: Mimachlamys varia (assembly GCA_947623455.1). Taxonomy (NCBI): domain Eukaryota; kingdom Metazoa; phylum Mollusca; class Bivalvia; order Pectinida; family Pectinidae; genus Mimachlamys; species Mimachlamys varia. Next base: position 12,526,720 of record OX392535.1, read on the forward strand.
CTGTATATTGTCTAGTGATCTGAGTTTTATTTAACTTATCGGAATATACAGCACATGCTTGATGCCTTTTGCACGATCCTCACAAGATTACACAATTACAACAAGAAAACATGTTATTGAAAACATACAATACCAACAAAAATAATTCAATCATGCAATTAAATAGTTTACTCACCTACACAACCTCGCAAACAGGTAACAGTATGACATTTTGTTGCGTTTAATTTTTATAATAATGTCATTGGGTGAGTCCGGAGCTCCCCCTGACGGTGGGTGCTGATTTCTACACCCTATCCAGTAGAAAATCGCCCGGACACGTTGTATGTCGTTAGTCAAACCCTCTGTCAGGTAGTTCAATAGATCTTCAAAACTGTTGCCTGCCTCATCCGGGGCCTTGACAACAACATGACACTAATTAAAAGATAGCGTACTACAGACGTAAATTAGGGGTGGCGAAAGTGGCAAAACAAACATTAATTGAAACAGCTATAAACTTTACTAACAATTTATTTTCTAAATTCAATACATACCGTGCCGTCAGTATCTGTAATCTTCGGAATACAGTTTAATAGAAATCAGTCCACTACTTTTGTTTTACTTTCTCGATTATCTTTATTTTAGGAAGTGAAATGATCAATTCCATGAATCCCAAAAGCAGTTGCGTAAAAAGTGAAGATAGCAATGTTGTATCTAGAATTAATAGAGGATATCTAACAGTGTCTTCAGTAATACCAGATATATTTCACGAGTGGGGCTAATATATAATTAAATATATAAATAAATATAATTATATTACAACTATATGATACCTTTTATAAATGAAGAAATCATTTTACTGGATTTGGATATATGTATAGAATGTCATAACATATGTATGTGTGATTGAATACAAATATATAAGAGAAGAACATTACAAACATGTGTATTGTTACTTTGATAATAAATACCTGATTACCAGTGACAGATAATAACACCATATTCCACACGTCATACCTATCTCTATGGGAATTAATGAAGAATAAAAAGATAAGTTGATGGAATGATAAATTTACTTACCGTATTTGCTCTGTGATCAATCTTTTTGAATTCATGTTCTCTACAGATGTTTTTCTTTTTCGAACGTGAAGGTCTTGGTGGTGGATAGCCATGCGGTATGTATGGAAAGTCTGGCTAAAATAAAAACACCAAACCACAGCATGATTAGCCATAGGGCCTTGGTGGTGGATAACCATGTGGTATGTATGGAAAGTCTGGCTAAAATAAAAACACCAAACCACAGCATGATTAGCCATAGGGCCTTGGTGGTGGATAGCCATGCGGTATGTATGGAAAGTCTGGCTAAAATAAAAACACCAAACCACAGCATGATTAGCCATAGGGCCTTGGTGGTGGATAACCATGTGGTATGTATGGAAAGTCTGGCTAAAATAAAAACACCAAACCACAGCATGATTAGCCATAGGGCCTTGGTGGTGGATAACCATGTGGTATGTATGGAAAGTCTGGCTAAAATAAAAACACCAAACCACAGCATGATAAGCCATAGGGCCTTGGTGGTAGATAACCATGCGGTATGTATGGAAAGTCTGGCTAAAATGAAGACACCAAACCACAGCATGATAAGCCATAGGGCCTTGTTGGTGGATAACCATGCGTTATGTATGGAAAGTCTGGCTAAATAGGCACACACCAAAACCACAGTATAATAAGTAATACATGCAAAACTAATCGAGTAAAATATTAAATCCATATACAGTGTATGACTACCATGTATCATATTCTTTACGGTGTGCACATTTAATATCCAAAATAAGCAATACGTAAACATAAGAACCACGCTGTTTAATTTTTGCTAAGGGCATTTATTTCGTATATATATATAATATCAGGAGGTGTTGAGGTACTATGTACTATAGTGCTTTGTCTACTAATTCATTAACCAGACCAAGAGATATACAAAACATGCATATAATGCATTGATAACTTGGATAAAGCAACAATGTGTCACGGTGTCATTATCGAGATATCCGACGGTACCTGCACACAGTACACATATCTTACTGTTGAAGGCTGTGTTACCACACAAGGACGAGGCAATACCTATAAATCTGTTCCTATTATAGTCTCTTAATGTACCATTAGTAAATCAAATAATAGATTTTCTTTATAACAAATGATAAATTAAAGTCGCAGTAACACTTGAACGAGTGTTAAAGAATATATTTGTGAGCTGTCACCTGCTGTTATCATTAAATATGATAATGATTTAGAATACGGTTGTAATAGTTTGTACTTATCTGTGAAATAAAAGGATGATCACCCGAATATTCCTATCTTTAATTGTGGCAAGGTTCAGTTTCGGTATTGCATTCCCTGATATTCCAATAAACCGTTTTTGTCGCTCAGGAAATTTAAAATATAGAGTAAATGATGTGTCGTGTACGGAAACAATGTCCTTTGGTATTGTACTTGTAGACATAAAAGTAGAACAAGCTTACGTTATACTGACAATGGAGTCATCTTGATATCCCTACGATAAAAACAATGATGAATAGACAGAACTAATATGGTAAAATTGATGAACGCGTGTGAAAAATAGCGATAAGTTAAAACAGTTGCTATAACCTTGCTGTAAAATGTAAGGATAATAAGTTTTTCTATTTAAATATTATGTTTTATCGTTGCATAAAAGTGGAGCTGCAGCCTATAAGATGATTACTCACGGGATCAGTGTTGGCCTCCGATAGAAGACCTTCGTCCTCCTCCCCTGTACGTTGTATGCTGGACCCTCCGCATCCCATGTCTTAATCTGTAATGGTGTAACATTATCTTACCAGATCTTACATTCGTCTTAAATTTAAAAAGATATGATCCCAGACAATTTGGTTAACAGTAGCTTAATTTCTATCTTAAAACAATCAATTTATACACGCGACTTACTATATTCATTATACTTACTGCTTCTACTTCCTCTCCACGGGTTGGTTGTTTTTCTCGCCATCTTTACCGGTACTGCTATTACAAGTGTACCATTGCGTCTCAGTCTTGGCCAGTCAGGACTTCTACCATCCTTTTTGTTGACCGTTGTATTTGTCAAATAACATTACAAGTCGAATTTGACATCATGCCCATCCGTTTCTTTAAAACATTGTTCATGTACTTTGTGTACCAATGTAAAACACAACACGACAAATAAGTCGTAATTAAGTTAGTTAATTGGCTTCACGTGCTACACCTCGTTGGTCATTATACCTCACACGTATTCACAAGTCTACCTTCCAGTTATCTGTCAGTGCTCGGCGTCACAAAACATTGGGTTTGACGACACGTAAATAAAGCTCATCTGATCATTAAAACGTTTTGTTTTCCTAATCTGAGGCATTGTGACCCTTTAAAATGTATATTATCGGTGTGAAGTGTATTGTATCTTTACATTTATAGCATTTGCAATTAATGAGAGAGGAAAATCTGATTTATTATAAAGATACATGTACATGTATATACCAGTGTTCGTTTTTTGACGTTAAACTAACTGTAAACACGACTCCATTATTGTATGTGCAGACTCTTTTGTTTAAAGCTTCTTTAAATATATTCAGGTTTGTACAGCTCACTCCACCATTCGTACAGCAGAAAACAGACATTTTATATCTCATAAAGTATGCTTTTAAATAAACAAACAAGTTAAATAGCATTAATATTCATTAACGATTTGGTTTACCTCGACGATTCATAAACGAAAGAAAACGCTAGTAGGAGAGAAACTCATACATGATGATAAAACTAAAATAAGATCAATAATTAGGAATGATTTTGCATAACGGAAATATTGTTTCAGACTAATATAAGCTATAGTCATAATTATGGAACTGAAATAAATGATAATATGGAATATATGCATCATATAAGATGATCTCGTGAGTTGAAACAAATCGCGGCGAATGTCATGTTTGTATTTTTGAAATACGTATGGTTAAAGTCTAAGTATGGGAGTTTTAACTATTAGTGATGCTTATTTTATAATGAGTTCCAACTTTTGCTAGTAATATTTGTCTGCTATTTACTTTACGTATTGATACAAGATGCAAGAGACTTTATTTAAAGTCTCATATTTTAAATAAATAAGGTACAATTAGCACTGTAGCGCTATTTCTACGAAACACATTTATTTATAAATAATAAACTTAAAACATGGTAATTAACAAAATACATTGAAGAAGAAAAAGCAAAAGCTTAACATGCACAAATGAACTCTATCACAGACCATTATAACATGAATTATAACAACGAAGCAAACTGAAATTATAACATCTAAGCAAAGTGTTTGAAACATGTAACACAGCAGCATATAGTGGCACCACACATTGACCAGAAATATATAAAATAATTGTATATATTAATATTGAACACCTGCATATCACACAAATGTCGCTATAAAGTTATTACAACACGATATAAGTCGAATATACATATTAGCATATGCTAATAAGCAAAGAAATAAACATAGTATACGATAATATAGTGTAAATTTATTTATTCGTATTGATATAGACATCTCCTGGCGAGGACAGTTTTTGTTAGACTGATCAATGTTGCACAGATTAGTACAATGTGCACGTACAGATAATAGTTTTTAATGTCTGTTTTTGATTCCTATGATAGCCATAACTTTCAAACTGCATACTTTTTTTGGCAATTATCATACATCTGTGTGTGTTTTCTTCCGTAAGACGTAAGACGAATTGGTAATATACCATCAGTAACATCAACTAGAGCATGTACCTTGTGATATTAGGGCAGATATTCTTGACATACAAAATGGTACCATTGATGCTATGTACACAAGGGATCGACATATATAATAGCTGTCTAGGGCGACGCTAAAGCACTATAGGATATGTGGTTTTCAAAACAGTTGTTTGATTATATAGAACTTGATGTTCTTGTTAGTCTTTGTTAGTTTTTATTTTTTAAGAAAAGGATTGGGGTTCTCACAAAACTTCATTTTATCCCTACATGGTATCATTTCGTCATCCAGTACAAATCTGATGTGCGGACAGTTTCTTGGCAAAAAAGTTAAATACATAATACGTCGCCATTTGAATGATTAGAAAGATGTTCAAAGCTGTAATTCAAATAACTTGGTGACAGCATGTTGAGTTTTTACAAAAAGAATTGCCTCCCATTTATGGTAGATACATATGTCAATACCATTGTGACGTCATTAATTTGCTCAGGTCTTGGCACTCGTATGAATTTCAAAATGTCCATCTTATGAATAAAATAAAACATACAACGTTTGACGCCCTTTCTAGTTTACATAACTCAAATCACTTTACATTACATACAATCATGCTTTGTACAATCAGTGCAATTAACAGATACTATTCTGAGAAATATGATTATTTTATTAACCAAACAATAACTAAATACAATTCACCAAAACTTACATATTCAAGGGAAAGGTCAAACGAATCACTTTCCCTTAGTTGCATGGTAATGGCAAGAGAAAAGTAATTATAGTTATCACGTATATACATTGTACAATAAAAGCCAGAATTTAAAAGTTATTATCAATAATAATTTAATGCGACACAATTTCAATCTATACCTTTTTGTGTACAATTTCATTTTATGCACCATGCTTCAGTATTATCATCGTTCAAGACACCGGTTAATGAGCAAGACGCTGACTACCTCGTCTTTATTGGATACCTAAACTACACAATGATCCTTATAAGCAACGTTTCATCGCTGGCTCTGCTAATTGCTCACCCAAGCCTTTATCATAACTTATAACTACCATTCTTAGTACCATTAAATCAGGAGTTATTGTGACACTGTTAACAGTAAGAACAATGCTATGGAAAAACGGACTTTATTTCCATTTGTAAATTTGGATTAAGCACAGCCAGTTTCATGTTATTGCATTTTTATGTGATATGTTTATTTCTTTGGTTGGGTTAACGTTTGCTTGATTACCAAACAGTTTCCTTTGCAGTGATGACTGATACAGATGACCATTCACCAAACACATATATCACACTCTCATTTCTTCTCAATTCCTACTCCACTCAGGCTGATATAATCGAAGATTTGTTTCAGGATACTGATATACCGTGAAATCTCGAACTCGCGTAACACGATAACCTCAATTAATTTGATTTGATTTAATTTCCTCGGTCCCGACAAAGCTTTACATAATACATTAGACCTCCATTTACTCAAGCACTCTGATACCTCATGGTCCCAAGAATGTCGAGATAACAAGGTTGGTTGTAAGTAGTGTTACGGCTGCTGAAGTGCTATGTCCTGTGACAATAAATATTACATGTAGTATATCCCTCCAGGACTGACAGAATGATTTTATAAATAGCGCGAGGTCTACGTGAGTCCTGGGTCGAAACTGTTAATATGTGATATCTTTGTAATATGTAAATGGTATTTAACCAAAGCCATATACACAGTTGTACAAAACTTGTATTGTATTCAGCTGCTCACAAAAACAGGAGATCAGTTACAGCTTAACTTCAATAATGAACACCTGGTCTTATTCTCTTGTACCTTTACAGGAGTCTCCATGTAAATGTTTCCTTTGTTCATATTTTGCCCCTGGTTTAATCGATTTTGAGATTGGAATATGATTTTGTTAACGCTTCGGTATTCTCTTATTTATAGTATAATCATATCCAGTTGTTAGGAACATTGCTAATTCGTTTCCATTTGACACAAGATTCGGAAGAAAATTATACCACAGACCGAAATTGCATATATCCCTATGAAATAATGTTGGGGACTGCAAAATCTGTCAATTTGAGTTGCATACAAAATCAGTAAACCTGAGGGGTGCAGGTCTATATATCATTTTTTATGAATTATTTATGTAGATGATTAATTTGTACATATGTACATGTATATCGTCAGTTTGACAGCAAACATTTTCTTCCAGTTATGGTTATAAGACAGTTAAAGATATGTATTATATTTCAAGTTAAACATTCGAATATGTCATTGAAAATCATTCTATAAATAACGCACGTCTACCTCCAACCACAAACATAATAATGAGGCAATACATACGCCACAGTATTGTATCTTCTTATATACGACACTCTGTTATAAGAATATTTAGGCGGTAAATGGCATTCTAACTAATTTCTAGCAAAAGTCCTGTATCTAAGATGGTGCATGTCTTATGTGAGTTATTACATATTTGATGATTTACATATCAACTCGACTATTTTTAAAAGTCAAGAAAATAAAAAATAAATTGCTTACAAATTGATAAATATACGTTACGTCATTGTAAGTACTTGGGTGGAATATCTCATTTCCGTAGTATGAATTCCAATGTAAATAAAGTTACGTGTAAAGTTCTATTGAAAATAATCACAAAAGCATGCATTGTTGGAACAGGGTTTGTTTTAGAGTGCTTGGTGTATGTCAATATTACAGATATTATCTGTGTAAGGGTAGCAGCTTTTAAATCTTGCATAGTTCAATAAGGTAATTTGATATACGAGGAGACACATACAGGATAGATCGCCTTTGGTTGAAAACATGTCCCCTATCCAATTTGAATGAGTGTTAAATAAAACTATATTTAGCTACAATGTATATCCCCGGATATTGCGCTGTCTTTATATTTACAGACATGCGTCCATTAACGAGAACATTAATTGTTTCGCATGAAAAAACCTTATGACATCATTACCTTGCGGAATGATACACAGCAGACCTACTCAACTAACACGATATGTTTCTATTACAATCCTCAACACAATACTAATTACACGTTTGTAATTTTAACTATAGGACTTATACGGTTATATTTACAGTCTACACTGATATTCACTCGATAACCATTGTACTGCAAACTAGTGTTATTTTCCAATAACTATACTTGAGAACGTGTAAAATTTCTATGACGTCGACAACAATACATGAGGGCGGAGCTATGCAAATTATCCCGTTCGAATCACAATTGTGTGACGTCATCAACAATTGACATGGGGGGAGCCAGCTACCGCTTATGCAAATTTCATGCTGTTACATTTATTGAACTGTTTTCACGTTTGTAAGTTTTGAAATGAAATAATGTCTGCAGATGGGGTTAAATTGAACAGAAAAATTATGAACCATGTACAGGAAAATACTGTAAATATAAGAATTAACCTTTGATTTTGTTTAGTTTATGAGATCATAAATCCAATGGAGCAGTCGGTAAATTTAACGTAAACGCTTCGCGTTTACGCAATTTACCTCGTGCTCCATTGGATTCATGATCTCATAAACTAAACAAAATCAAAGGTTAATCCTTAATTAAAGACAGGACATCAAAGCGAAACATCCAATCACACAACAGTTCATTCGCCGCAACAATACGAACATGGCTTGTTTACTGTCTGCCACGAATTCGTTTGCAGGTTATTTCTATAAAGCTGTTTTGATAATCATTTGGCATATAAACATAATTGAATTTATTTGGAAATAATATAGCTTTATAAACACAAAAGATTAATATAATTATATCATTGGTACTATTTCAAAATAAGCTTCGTTGAAGCAAAAGACGCTTACTCTCCCGGAACACCTGGTCTTATTCTCTTGTGCTTTTACGTGAGTCTCCATGTAAATCTTTCCTTTGTTCCTATTTTGCCCCAAGTTTAATCGATTTTGAGTTCGGATTATGGTTTTGTTGACGCTTTGGTAGTCTCTGATTTTTTTGATTTTTTTTTCTTTGAAAATGTAACTTTATTTTGTTGATAATAAGGTTTTACGAAGACCTCCAACGATCGTTTTAAAGTTCCCTGCGAAACATATTTTTGTATTTTTTGAGTTGTTCTGAGATGCGCAAGTAGCAAACCGATAACAGGAAGTATTTCCTTTGTGTCGTTGGATGTAAGAAAAATGATAAAGTTAAGTATAACTGTGTTTGATATTTCGCATATATTTTTAAGCTTAATTTATTAGCACACTCTTTTAGTGTCCACCTATGACAAAGTCATATAACCAAACATAACAATATCAAAATTCCAATTTTCAGTTAACCATACGTAGGACCCTAACAGCATGACATCAACCAACAAGGTAATAAAGATACTTTTTATTCTTAACAGTCGAACGGCTTATTAGGGCGGGTAACAAAAAACATGCCAAATCTCTCAATTTCACTTTAAGGTATATCGACGATGTGTTGTTTATAAACGACAAGACGTTTGCTGACCTAGACGATCGTATATACCCTTCTGAACATGAGATTAAAGACCCAACATACTCTCCTACATCAGTTTCTTACCTCGATCTTTACTTTAACTATGACCAACACGGGTAGCTTACTTCTAAACTGCATGATAAACATGACGATTCTGATTTTCCTATCGTGAACTTTCCCTTTATTGATAGAAATATCCCTACTTCCCCATCCTCTGGTGTTTTCATGTCGCAGTTGATTCGTTATTCAAGGGCTGGCACTGAATATTGAGATTTTCATGATAGATGTCTACTGCTGACGAACAAACTCACGGGATAGGGATTCGAGAGATGCAGGTTAATGAAGACCAGGGGCCAGTTTTATTGTCGCCATCTTGATCTCATCGGGAAATATTCTGTATCTTTGTGTAATATGAAGATGGACGTTTTTTTAGTTTGCTTAATAGTGTGCTTACTTGTTGTGATTGACTATGATGACTTGGTCTCATTTTGAGGATTGGTGCTTACTTGGATGTGACCAAGATTTACATGGCGGGTGTCGTCGACGAAGCAGAAGACGCTTACCCTTTTGGAACATCTGGTCTTATTCTCTTGCATTTTGACAAGGGTCTCTATGTAAATCGTTGACGCTTTGGTATTCTCTGATTTAGTTTTTTACCCAAAGAGGAAATATTGATATCGGAATATAATCGGATTGTACAACAGACACATACGGCAATGTACAGTAATTATACAGTTGTTGTTTACTAGTGTATTTGTTTGGATTGTAGGAATCCTACATGTATCTCGCATTTAATTGGTTTTCAACGTCCACGTATGTGTTTTTTATATATCTTGTTTTAGAGAAGCAATTTTGATTTCCTTTGGAATGAATCAGAGGGGCAAATGAAGCAAGCCCTATCGACGCCTTTTGTCCAAGGTGTGAAGGACGGAACGCTTGATGCTATTGAGTTTGGTATATGTGGTTCATGTCATTCTTGTCTTGTTTATTGATCTCAATTCAAAACGATGCATAATTGATTCAGAGTTACATAACTAGATAACAATGCAACGTCAATGGCTTTAGTGCTTATATTATTTGGAAATGTACTTGTTTTCTTTAGTTTCTCCTTTAACAAAAAATGGCCCGATTGCCATGTAAACTCTTATGCTGTAAAAGGGAGATACATATACATATAGACATAATGATGAATTCAAGATGAAACATCAATGGTTATTCCATTACGAAAGATGTTTTTTCTCATTGAGTTGCTAATCTCATTAATAATTAATTCAATCAAACTAACACTGTAAATGTTTATTTTGGATTTTGTTTTATTGTATAACAACAAGTTCGGTATGTAGTCCAGGATTGCGTCTACCTACTCATAGTGTATGAAGCCATAAAGAAAGCAGCAAATAGAGCAGAGGAAGGAGAAATGAAAAAGTTTCTCAATCACATTACAAACAAATTCAAAGGGTAATATACCTAGTACATAGCATAACAGCGCTATCGTAGAATTGCCAGAAACAGTTGCCCGAAACAATGAATGGGCTACATCCAACAGCTGTCTCGTCTCTTAATATAGTGTCAGTGTACCATATCACAAGGACTTTAATGTATTTCTAAATTAACAACCACCAACCAACCAATATCAACGCATGGTAAATCCTAATTGACACATGTCATGGATTAACTAATTTGTTATAGTTCACTTGTTAAACGTACAATGGTAATAAAAACCACGTTTTAACACATTTTGATTTTAGTTTTTCTATCAACTTACAGGCATTACGAAGCTGCATTTAACAAATGGCACATCAGTAATCCCACTGCAATCAAGCTTGGCAGTGCATGCCAAGCCTACATTGATTTTGTAGACAATGCAGCCCAGAGTCTGGATTCAATCTATTTCCTTGTGTCCATGAGCCCATGTCTATAGCTGTGGGCCTGGCTTAGGACCCAAATAGGGGTATGTTTACTGAATAGAGGCATCCTTTGATTGGTTTTGTACTCTGCCATTTGTTCTTTGGTATGGATTACATGTAAGAGGTCCATTCTCGTTCGAGTTGTTTCCCTTTACATACAAATGTAATGATACTTGTCGAAATTCAGTTTTGGATTTAGTGGCACCAACAATTAAACTCCGAGATAACGCGGTGCCAGAACGACTCGTATATCAATTATATCAGCAGACGACAAAAGACACTTAACTCGGAGCTAGTAATTCTAAAACATTAAAAATAAATCAAAACAATTCAAAACAAGTTAAGCGGTCATGACATGTGAAAATATTTACTTAGCGAAATGTTTCCTAACCATGGCAATGATAGGAAATTATAGAAAGTTACTGTTCATAACGATAATTACATTCACACTGCGTCATTGCCTTACAGCATGTATATCGTTAAACCGATATAAACGGAATCACAGCTAATTTCATTTCTATTCATTATTATGCATTTAGAAAAAAATATTCAAAATCATATTAATGATATTGAACTATTGTAGACCGATCATGGAGCATACGACCAATGGGTACAGAACAACTTTGTGAGCGGAAGCACCCTGGCGGCTATAATAAAACTCATTGACGAAGAAGGGGAAACGTTCGATCGCACCAAAGCCTGGAGCTTTTCATGAAAGGCATGGAACATGAAATCAACTTCTTCAATTCAGTTGGAAAGTAGTGAAATAAAAGACATACCGTGGGACTGCCTCCATTTTGATCTTAGTGTGATCGCCATTTTAGGCGTTTAGTGTTTTTATTTTTAAAGTTGCACATATATCCATATATTAATTGCACTGGTGACTATTATATATCTACTCTATTTGATATGTGTTAAACCTTTCATAGTAATCTCTTATATTCTCAACGCATCTGCGTTGATGATCATGATAGATCTTACCTGTAACGTGAGGCAACGTGATACTTTTTGTATGGTAAGATATGAATAACAAGACATTACAACACACAGTTGTTTCGTTGAACCAAACATTACTCAAAAGTGTTGGGTATTGCTAGTCCTCCAGTAGGACGACTCCAAGGCTATATCGAAGACAATATCTGTTAGACTGGTTTTATTTTTTACATTTATATACGTTCGATTTTATATCGGACTCTTTTTTCGTGTGTGCGTTTTTTATTTTTATTATTTTTTTATCTGTGTTTTTATGGCGAGTCTATGTACGTGATGTCATTACATGTATATCATTCTGAAACTGTAATTGGTAAGTTATTTCTTTTTTATTTAAAATTTTCATACCAGCTTAGGTCATATAAGATAAAAAATCGGGTATAGACACAGCTTATCTGGTATATATCGATTTTGTAAAAGTTTTAAGGTCGGAAACAAAATCTAAAATGTCCTGAGCAGCCGTTTTCAAACAAATTTAATCAAAATCGTTATCAACAATGTCCTGTGTTATGAACAACACTTTAAGGCATATCAAGGCAAACGGTTGTTCATCAACGATCGACAAGCATAGGTTTAATTTTGACTTTATAATATCAAAAAAAGGTCAAAATACTTAACATAAAACTGCCAGTGGATGCTTTCAGTGTCGGCAGAAGTTGATAAAACCTATATCTGGAAAGTCCTCTGCCTTGACACTTATATTAATTAATATACATGTATATTTCACGCTTCTTGAAATTTCACGAAAAAAAAATTGCAATTTTCAAGCTTTTAATACATTAAAATGTTGTTTCAACATGTTATGTGTGTTTCCTGCAGACATCTATCAAATACTATCTAGCGGTGAACCAGTATTATACCTGTTAATGAGAAAAAAACGATGACTTACTCACGAAAATACACAAGGATTCTTATAAGCATCGTTTTATCGTAAGCTCTAAAAAAAGGAAAAAACCAAAGCGTCAACAAAAACATATTTAGAACTCAAAATCGATAAGACCAATGCTAAAATATGAACTAAAGAAAGCCTTACGCGGAGACCCTTAAGTACAACACCAGGTGTTACGGAAGAATAAGCGTCTTCTGCTTTATCGACGACGCCCGCCTTGTAAATATATGTCAGCGAAAAGTAAATGTAACGTCCTCAAATTATTAACTGATGCATCAATCTCAATCACAATAGGTAAGCACACTAATGAGAGAAGAAAAAAAAACCGGTCATCTTCATATCAAACTTGTACAAGAAAAAGGAATTTCTATTATTGAGACCAAGATGGCAACCATAAAACTCCCTCATAGTCTTCAGTAACCTGCGCCTCTCTAATCCTTGTATTGTCAGTTTGTTCTGCAGCAGCCGAAATATATAACGCAAGTATCAATATGTAGAGAAAGTCCTAGAATAACGTTTCATTTGCTACATATAATCACTAGATGTTGGAAAAGCAGGGATGCTACTGCAAAGAAAGGGAAAGCGCACGGTCGGAAAAACGATATCGTCACGTTTTTCGTATAGCTTGTCGTCAATTAAGCAGATGACGCCATATCTTCCGGAACACCTTGTATTATTATCTTGTTCTTTTTCACCGTGTAAATCATTCCTGTGTTCATATTTTGTTCCTAGTTTTATCGATATTGAGTTCGGACTATTGTTTTGTTCTCCATTTGTTCTCCATTTATTCTCGTAGTACGCTGTCCAAATTAGTCATAGTGCTGTGTGTTACATAATACCTTGTGTTACTTATGACATAAGGGAGATACCTCAATAAGTTTCTAGAAAAAGTTAGGTTGTCAACATTACATTGTACGAAAGTTGTTTACAAATAATCAGGTAGAATGTTCTAGTAGTATTTTCTGGATTGTTTACATAAACAACATGTGTTTAGAAAATTCATGGTTTAGAAAATTCCAGAAGATAGAAGTCTGTAGATTATACTAGCTTTTATGATATTTGGTATACATACCCTGATAGAAAGTGAGAGGGGTAGAACTGGAAAAGTTGAAAGGATTAAATGACCTGTTGGATATTAATTGCTTGGAACTGTAATAGTGCGTGAGAACCGTAAACTGTGATTAACATTCTTAATTCTGGAATTACAGATTGGAAGGGAACCTACAAGGACATCTTTTCATGCAGATACGTTTAAATTAACTTATTCACCTATACGTCTTGGTACATCACTGATTTAATTATATCTATATATGTATTTTGTATATATCATTAAATTAAAGGTTTCCCTTTTCTGTTATCGTCACGTAATAATAGCTTAAATAAAGATCGAGTTAAGCAGGTAATGTAGAAAAGTCTGGTGTGTCCTTTATGCCCTAATCAAGTTCAGAAAGGTACAATGTATATCCGATCGACTAGTTCAGTAACCTTCTTAATGGTTATAGACAACACATCGTGAATATACTTGAAAGTAAACCTAATTGACAATAATTGGCAAGGTGTTTAGCTACTGTCCCTGCTCCTGGATGTGAAACAAAACGAAAGCTTAGAGTGAGACACAATTTCTTCCCATAGGTATACCAAGAGTCTACTGTAAAAGAATGCCTCCAAACCAAACAAATACATTGTCAACTAAACATTAAAGCATGGTACTATATCTTCTTCAGTATACTTTGTTATGTTTTTTTATACAAAGCACGTTCTAAGACAGCTCCCAGCCACGTTTTTGTACCCCCATCCCCTATATAGAAGACGATATAGTGGCTTGTGGTCATGTCTATGAAGTAGGGAGGGTCAGCAGAGACATAACAATGAGACGAATACTTTGATAAAATGGAGTTGCAAAAACCTCAGGCAGTTCTGGTGACATGATTAAGGGACTTTACTATAACTGTAGTTGTAGCCATCAACTTACAGGGTAACGAGTATGTATCACTCGGCATGTAACTGTTGTCATCTTCTACAGCTTGAATCAATTATCTAGGTAATGTATACTGATGCAATGTCGTAAAAACAGATTGATTTCTTCTTTTTCGCGAACTTCATTTGTATCGTCTTCCTGTCTTCCTTGCAACTTCATTTTTGAACGGATTCTGACCAAACTTCATATATGGGTCCAGCATGGTAATACATGTACCTCGAACGAGTTCGTGTTTCAGGGTGCCAAGGTCAAGGATAAGGTCACCGTTACTATTTATTGAAAATCTTTGTCAGCACTCTTGCAACTTCATTTCTGAACGGATCCTGACCCAACTGATAATAAGTCCATCCATGTCTATTGCAGTTCAGTGCAAATGACAACTGATGTTATTTCAATGTCCTGCAATAACCCCATCCCCCAGTTCATGTGTTAGCACGCGAGGGAATTTGTATCGTTAGCGATGCCTTGTTTAGTTTGTCATCAATAGCAATATGTGTTATAGGACTGTAAAAGCATTTGCTAAATATTCTTGGCTTAAATATCATACACTATATCGCCTCTATTCTGAATTAAGTCAATAAAACGTTAGTCAAGTGTTGGCCTGAATTTTTCTGGCTTCAAATATTCTTGATAATCAAAATGCTAGATGTTTTCGAGAAGGTTTTATAAAACCAATAAGCGAAAATCTGATCCCAAAAAAGTTGAATTTTTGTGGATCTTCCCACATATTTCAGGTAATTTTTAGTTTGCAAACTATTCCTTTTCACTACAAATGGTCTACAACATATAATTTTACTTGTACGAATACAATATAAAAATACAGATGTAGCAAATATTACTTTACCTAGAATAACATTCAAAATTATGTCACATATTTAAACAGCGAATAGAATAATGAAATGAGAATTAATAACAAAATAAAACATACAATACAGGTATTTTAACTTTTTACTTTACAACCTCAAACATATTATTATTTCTGATTTCAGCAAAACTTGATTAACGTTTTACTTGGAGTTACCTCCCTTCGTATGGTAATTTTAGAGATTATCGTATACAATCGATTAGGAAAAAAGGGGATTACGACTAAATACGAAGTAAAAATACCCCGGTATATTGACGAATACTATAGTGCTGAACGCATCTTTTATAAAAGGAGCATATTGTTTGCTTGTTATAAACTTAAGTTAATATTATATAGAAATCATCTATTCGTTTGTGTAATGTTTATGTCGTGATATGACGGAATTGCTTCATATAACATTCAAATATGGTATGAGTTCTCGTCATTTTAATGTTCGTCAGCTTTTTCGTTGTTCTAATTTAAAATATATATCTTCAATTTTATCCAGTACAAAAATTTACGATGCACGTAGTTTTCCTTGTTTTTTTCCCCATTCTGTTTTTATTATCCACTCATAATTTACTGGAAGCAATCTTAAATGATGCCAACCTACAGTATGTTGGGCAGCCATTTTGCATTATTCATAGTACCCATACGTTTTAAGTACATGCATTACAAAGCAAATAGCCAGGTTGGCTGTCACCTTTAATTTTAAAGCTGTTACAATATTTTGATTGTTTTATTTTACTTGTGTGGATCGAGGATTTAATGTGTCTTTAATGTTCATGTTTTCATTATTTCGACATATTCATGTGACTCGACATCGCGCAGTCTCAAGCTGTGCCGTATGATCATTGGCATGTGATCATTGTATGGCACGTGATTGTTCCTCTGCACGTCCCCTTGGACTCTGTGCCGTTATCAGCAGACTGTCGACTAGCAATGAAACATGAGGTACAAAATACTACAGTTATACCTGTGAATACAAAAATATAATAAAAGTAATTTAAACATTTAAAAACAAACAGGAGGACAAGGTGTCTGTGCTCAGCACCGATCACAAAATATACATTTTAGAATCGAGCAAAATAACTTTTCTTCTCAATCAATAAAGATAATAAACACATTTCGTGACGTAACTTTCAATCAGGAAACTGTTTTTTTTATTTCCAAGTTCCTAGTTGTTCTGGTGCCGAGAACAAACATTAATCATTCTAATATATTTTTTTACATGTCGAACTTGGAATCGTTCACTGAACACATCCTAGAATATCACCATAGATGCATAGTCGGAAACCTACGGTTCACTTCTCTGGCGTTTGCAGACGCCAGAGAAGTGTACCGTGGGTTTCCGACGATGCCATACATGTTAATAAATGGTAAAGCGTAAACACAACCAGTGTCGTGTTTACACTTTACCTGTATGTAATACGGTCATTTTTAAAGTCATTTGTCCGTTTGTAAAGCACCTACAAGCATCAACGCGGATTTACACCTGTGTATGTTGCCTTACACGTGACGATGTTACATCTCATCAGCGCGGGTTTACACCTAATCTGTATTGGAAATCATATCGTGTCTATGTTACATCTCATCATTGTCTAGTTTACACCTTACATGTGCAGATACATTTAGGCTTACAAGTGTCGATGTTACATCTCATCAACGCGGATTTACACCTTACATTGTATCTGTATGGGAAGCCTTACACGTGACGATATTACATCTCATCAGTGTCGTGTTTACACCTTACCTCTCCAGGTTAATTTACACGTGACGATGTGACATCTCCTCAGCGCGGGTTTACACCTTACCTGTGTCGATAGGCTTACAAGTGGCGATGTTACATTTCATCAGCACGGGTTTATACCTTACCTGTGTCGTTACAGTTAGTTTGCCATCACTGTATCAGTATTTCATCTCACCTTTATATATCGGGTTTTCATTAAGTTTTATACCTGTATCAGTTATACACCTGTTTCAGTCTTAAACTTCACATTTGTCGGGTTTTGACTTTACCTGTGGCAGTAAACCTTACCTGTGTTGGTTTACCTCGATACTTGTTTGGTGCTCAAACAGGCACGCACCTCTTTTTCGTGGACACATTTTAAGTTATTCATGAAACTTTACCTACATCCGGCATATTACCGTATTCCGTGTCCATGTGAGATACATCATGGCATGGTTTCGTCTATGTAGCACTCGGAGGAGCCCTGGTCCTAGTGCATCATCGCCTGGAAGAGGCACACCTCCGATAGACGATCCGTTTACCGCGACAGCTAATGTATTTCCTAATTGCGAGTTGTGTGAGAGCCGGACTGGGCCGTCTAAGAGCGGTGTGGATATGGCACCTGTCGCCACCATTGTTTCTGAACGTGATGTAGAAATGAGAGGAGGTCACGTTTTACTGAAACAGAAAAACATCATACATAATTACTTACTAAGTAAACAATTTATGCAGCCACACAACAGGAAATGACCTAACGCCGTAGCGTCCTACTAGCCCCTAATGTCCAAGAGCTCCGCGCGCGCCCTACTTCAACTCTACACTGAAGTCGAGTTGGTATAAAAATCTTTTATGGTCAAACCGATAAATCGAATTTGACTACACTTATATTTGTATGATATATAGATGAAGTAAAGATGTTTCAATACCGTTAACAAAAAACAGATGTTTACTGATCAGAGGTCAGCACCGACTTTTCAAAATAAATATATAGATATCTGTTCTATTGACAAAGAGAGAAAACGTGCTCTCTGTGTTTAAAAATCAGCAAGTTTTGATATATTTCTAAGATTATGATACCGGAACCACAACATGTAGATTATTTCGGAATACGAGAACATAACATCGAATAAAGAACCGGCGATAGTCCGGCTCTTTTGTCGATTTAAAGTGCTACTACACTGAAGTATACTGCCGAAGGTCCCCAGCAGAACACCATATCTGGTCACATTATACTGACAAGGGATTAACCAGTCGTTCCAATCCCATAAAGCCGAGGGTCATACATAGAGAAGTAACTTCCATTAGTAGAGACTCTGGTATGTATCGGCCTAAAGACAGACTCGTTGCTTTTACCACTGAGACGAATGCGTAACTAAAGGCCAAAAGTGAAACAGTGTCAATGGAGATATTAGGAATATGAAAGCTGGTGAGAAATAATGGAAAGACAACATCCCAAATTAAGTCGCACCCTACGATCATGCAATGGGGGCAGCAGGTACAATGATGAAGCCCTACTAGCATTTCTCTGTGCCCCTTTATACTGACAACAGGTGAATCAGTTCTAAATGTTGAACGTTGAGCAAGGACTAATGACATCCATTATCTAGTATGTCCTTGGACATTGACAGAAGCCATTGCCAATCTCACCTTCTCGATCGTTCAGCAATAAAGCCAAAATTGAGGTTGCTAAATCACTGCTCAGCTACATGTAACAACATACCTGGCAAAATCATGCACTTTGTGTAGCAGTTCGTAAACTAAAATCAAAGCATTGCTTTTATTCTAAGAAGTTAAGCTCATTGTTCCTATTTAACAAACAGTCAGAACGTTTTCGACGACGGAGTGCACATTTGTTAGCAACACACGTCCCAATGTCCCACAAAACAGGGACGATTTCTCACGGAGAGAGAAAGTCGATTGAGCTTCTTTGTATAGGAGGAAAGCGGTTTATCTTAAACAATGTCGTCAGGTGTTCTATTGCTGAATCAATGTCAGGCGGCAAAAGGACAAAGGTGAAACAATTCGTTTTCGAAAGTAACTGAGTAATACGTTCCTGAATAGGAAACAACAGGCGTGTGTTAGAATAAAACACCGCCCACCGAGCTGAATTGTATATACCACTAGCGGTACATGTATAGTAATTTATACATTCCACTAGCGGTACATGTATAGTAATATATACATAACACTATCGGTACATGTTTAGTAATATATTCCACTATCGGTACATGTGTAGTAATATATATATATACCACTAGCGGTACATGTGTAGTAATATATATATACCACTATCGGTACATGTTTAGTAATATATTCCACTATCGGTACATGTGTAGTAATATATATATATACCACTAGCGGTACATGTGTAGTAATATATATATACCACTATTGGTACATGTTTAGTAATATATACATACCACTATCGGTACATGTTCAGTAATATATATATACCACTATCGGTACATGTGTAGTAATATATATATATACCACTAGCGGTAAATGTGTAGTAATATATATATATCATTAGCGATACATGTATAGTAATATATAATTATATACCACTATCGGTACATGTAAAGTAATATATATACCACTACCGATCACATGTGTAGTAATATATATATATCACTATCGGTACTGGTGAAATTATGTATACCACTATCTGTACATGTGTAGTAATATATTTATATACTACTATCGGTACATGTGTGGTAATATATATATACCATTAGCGGTACATGTGTAGTAATATATACCACTATCGGTACATCTGTAGTAATACATATACATGTAACACCCCTGCTACTCCATCCTTTAAGACTCGAGATAATCGCTCAACGCCAATGTGCGCATCACTACATGTATGTACTAGTATAAAGCATGTGTTTGGCATTAAAGGTGCCATGAATCAGGTATCTTACCCCTTATTATCTTCACCACATGTATATTTATGTTAGTTGTTAACTTATTATGTCCATTCGATATGGCATACACGGTGTGTTCAGATATGAAGATTCATTAGCTTTTATATGTACTTTGGAAAGGAATTAATATAAGCTTTCAATCCGACATTATTAAACATGTACATGTATGTATATTTTTTTGAGTTCGGAGGTGACCAAGATTTACACGGCGGGTGTCCTTGATGAAGCAGAAGACGCTTACTCTTCCAGAACACCTGGTCTTATTCTCTTGTGCTTTTAAGAGATTCTCCATGTAAATCTTTCTTTTGTTCCTATTTTGCCTCTGGTTTAATTTTGAGTTCGGATTATAGTTTTGTTGACGCTTTGGTAGTCTCTGATTTTTTTACTGTACTGAATATTGAATAAAGATAACGTTAAACTAGAACGGTGAAATAACCTGGACACAGCTTACGACCAAAAGAGGAAACAATGTTTATGATATAATTGTAGACAGAGTGCAAGTGAAACACAAACAATAACATTGCAGGGTTACAACATGGGAAAATGACATATTCCTTTAGGAACACACAATAGTTCAAGTTAACTTTTAACGAGGCTATAGCTCTCTTCTGGTTTGGCTTCCGTTTTAGTTTTCCAAGTTATATATCTTTTAAAAAGTTATCTACAAAATTACTCCGACAGGCATACGAACATAATGCACTTTGTTCCCTGTCTCGCATGCCGATGTGGGGATGGATTTAATAATAGAAATTCCAACGAGACTTTGTTTCCAGCAGAAATTAATACATATTATGTTACTCGACTTTACAAATGTTAGTGTTCGCAAGGAAATCAGATGATAAAACTTTAAAGGTCCTTTGGGATCGTAGCCTCGGTCTGACTACGGCCTGTGCAGAAAACATACAGAGAATGCTTCTTTTCCAGGAAGTCGTATATGTATGTTTCTATCGCTATTTTTGAAATAGGAAGTGCAACATTGTCGACTACGAGTATGTCCCAAATCAAATACCGAAAATAAATTGCAACATAATTTAACTTAAGGTGTGAACTCGCTATAAAGGGATTTGGGAGGGTCTCCATTGGTGAGTTGACACATTTTTCCCGGCCATGCACGAATTTGGTGTGAAATTATAAAAGCATTACTGCTTGGTGATGGGAACGACATGGGAAGGTCATTGGATAGCTGTGTTAGCTACATAAGGCATCGACTTGGATCTATATTTGTACCAGCCAACGAAGAACTAATGACGGGGTAGGCGGTGATTCTCTACATTTGATATTTTTCATCGCAAGACGGAGTGGAAAGGGCACCTGCTTAGGTCAAGGTCATCCTAGCGTTACGTATCCTATGTTAATTTGGCTAAAGTATTCGACGAGAGTGACAAGAGCAAACCAAAGCGTTTTCGTCATTAGGACTATTGATATTTCCTCTGTCTGAAAATCTTTAGTACTGTTTCCGCAAAATGATCAATAGTCATTGTTCTCATCATCACTTTACACTGATTCCTGACCATCTTTTAACTCCCCTGTAAATTTCCATACCATGTGCTGTTTTTAATGTTTTTGTCAATTTCCTCTCACTGACATATTCTATGACCCATTGTGTTTGAACTGACCTACTAAAGATAATTTAGATCATCGATATTGTCAGTGAATATATTGAGCCTTGCGAATATCACAAAAAAGTTAACATTACATATGTATTCAGGTAGCATCACTGGTTTCCAACTTCCCTGTAAATTATCTTTTGGAATTTTGGAAGTCAGTTAAGTTATTTTGAACGATCTTATTCTGACCTTAATGGTTGCGCGATTTGAAGATCCAGTGTACGATTGTATTGTTTTAACTATTGCATAGCACATGACACTGTGAAATTTAAAGCAGGAGAAGCGTACTCTTTTTGGTCTTATTTTCTATTGTTTTTTTTTCGAGGGTTTCCATGTAAATATTTCTTTTATTCATTATTTTGCCCATGGTTTAATCGATTCTTGGTTCTGAAATTTGGCTCAAGGAGAAAAATCAGTCATGTACATTGACCAAACTCATCAACCTTTTGAAAATGCATTCTTAATTGTTCCACATTCAGAGTGTAATAAATTCAAGAACATAAAACTTGTCTGCCATTTTCAGTATAAACTACTGATAAGAACCAATCAATATATTGTTTAACAGATACGGCTTGAATAGTTGTGTAACTAAACCAGAAAACACTTTATCTTAGAAACGGGGTTTATCTTACGTGTTTCAAGAAAGAGCTTCAGGCATGTTCTGTATCAAATGAAATGTATAATTTTATAGACGGAGATGGTTCACCGAGTCCGAGGATTAGAATCTATCACTGTATATTCTAATCAATGTAGCTGTAACAACAAGCACTACTTAGACCATCAGTAAATACATCTCTGAGGCAGTAACGATAACTTTTGTTTATTCCACAATAAAATGACTACAGTCCTACATATATTGCTTATTGTTTTTAAGTATGCGACATTAAATAACAATTATTGTATCCTTTTTCCTTTAATGGTACCGATATATTTGTTCCCTGCTATTGATACCGCTGTGATCAGTAGACCATTCAATAAATACAATGTACCCGTACAAAGCGACAGATTTTGTATCTGTGGATGTTGCCTTCGAAATGTGATCTCTAAAAGAGCAATTCTTCTGTTCTGTATTCACAAGCCATAGTTCACGGTCTTGTTACTGATGAATTAGTCACCAATCTGTGACATTAATCAAGACAAATTTATTATCTTCATTTACATCCATAGTTGGTCAAACTGCTACTTTTAAATAAAGTGTTTTTTTCCGTTCATTTGTAAATACGTTTGTATGGCTACAATAGAAAATTCATACTTAAAGCAGTATTTGAAGGAAACTGCACCAGATGTGAATATTTCAGCTACGGGGCCACAGCAAACCGTGGACATTGATGGCAACCAACCAGTGACGTCTGGTAACGCCACTGTATTCAATAGGATTCATTAGAATGGACTTGCGATACGTTTAAAAAGTGATCTTAAATTCTATTCCCTTTAAAACTTAATATTATGAAGACGTCTTGAACACGACCAATTGATTATACAATTATCTACATGTAACAGCGTAAGCTTGAGATAATACACAACAAAAGCTTAAAGTAAATATACCGAGGAAGATATAGTACGAATGATTTAATTCCTGGATGGCAATATCTTTGTTAAATTCGGGAGAAAGTTTTCCCAACAGACTGTTGGCATTCTAATGGGAAGTGACTGTGCACCACTTTTGGCTTATCAATTTCAATCTTTCAATTCCACTTTAAGGTATAACGACGTTGTGTTGTCAAAATAAACGACAAGACGTTTGCTGACCTAGTAGATCGCAGATATCCTACTGAACTTCAGATTAAGGACACAGCAGACTCCTACATCAGCTTCCTACCTCGATCTTAACTAAACCTATTACCAACACGGGCAGCTTATTACTAAGCTTTATGATGAACGTGACAATTTCGATTTTCCTATCGCGAACTTTTCCTTTTTTGATAGTAACATCCCTGCTTCTCCATTCTGTGTAGTTTGCATGTCGCAGTTGATTCCTTAATCTAGGGCTTGCTATGAATATCGAGATTTTCATGATAGATGTCAGCTGCTTACGAACAAACGTACATCACAGCGATTCGAGAGATGTAGGTTGCTGAAGGCTTTATGAAGTTTTATGGTCGGCATCTTGGTACCATTGATACATATTCTGTATCTTTGTGCTCCTTTGTTGTGATTGACAATGATGACTTGGTTCTCCTTTGGAGGACTTGATGTTTATTTGGATGTGAGCAAGATTTACATGGCGGCTGTCGTCGATGAAGCAGGAGATGTTTACTCTTCTGGATTACCTTTAATCGTATTCTCTTGTACTTCTTAAGGTTCTCCATGTAAATATTTCCTTTGTGCATATCTTGCCTGTAGTTTTATCGATTTCTTTAGCGATTTTACCAGTAAGGCTGATTCTTGATAATTTACAAATGAACTGTGATAGGAAGCATTGAGCGTTTTCTTCCTCAGTCCCTTTTCCCCTGAGTTGCATATAGTTACCGGATTGGATATACTAATCTTTATTTTCCAAAAATCGATATTACTAACTTCCGAACATAACATAAACATATCGTTTTGGCAACAGACATGCACAGTAGGCCAAAGATGAATTACACTGCAACAGTCAGATAAGTCGTATGTAGGACTAATGGTTGATGCTAGTGGCCAAACGTTGGAGAAACAGGGACAGGTGCGTAAAAATTGTGAATCATAAGTTGATATATTTAGGACTGATTTGTTAATGTCAAATTAGGAAATCGGTTCAGCCTCAAAAGATAATTAAAGATAAAAAGGTTAATAAAAAATCGCGGGATGCTTAGGGGGTAAGGGTGGTTGAAAGGGATTCTATACAATAAACATAAAAAACGGCTGATTACACGGTAACAATTAGGAAATCGATATAGGGTTCCAGAATTTAATATCACAGAATCATACAGCTGAGAGTAATATACTATCTAATGTTGAAAAAAATCCCCATCGTTTCAAAATGGCTGAGAGCGATTCGTATATATCTAATGAGTATGTGAATGTTTTTATTGCAAAGTTTGCGTTTTATAACAGTACAATAGCAGCTTTACACGTGTAACATTTTCTTCTCAGATAATGAATCTACAAATCGCAGAAGTAAAAGAATACAAGTAACACACAAAATCAAAGATATAAGGGTACAGACACAACTAAGGTGTTTTCGCCTTAGTTAATTTGAACAGTTGAAAAATTGATAAATCAATATTAACTACACATATTAAGGGGTATTAGTGTTTACACATATTATCAAAATTAGTGATCTTCTAGATAAAGTGTTAAATTTAAAATTATGCAAGACAAATACTGGGAAACGTTTGCCACTTACAGTATTCGTCTTGTGCTAGTTCTCCCATTCAGTTGGATTAATATCCTTAAACAAATCAGAGAATTAAATAACACCAGGTGTTGCAGACGAGCAAGCTCCTTCTGCCTCATCGATCACACTTGCCATGTAAGTATTGGACACTTCCAAGACCTAAAAGAGAGAGCCATGGCATCATTCTAAAACGCAAGAATTAAGCACACTTTTGAGCATATTTAAAAACGTCTACTTTCATATCATGTAAGGTACCAAATATTTCCCGATGAGACCAAGATGGTGACAATACAACTTGCTCATAGTCCTCATCAATTTTCATCTCTCGCCTCCTTGTGTTATTAGTTTGTCAGCAGCAGACATCTATCACGAGAATTTTTATATTCCTAACAGGCCCTATAATAACGAATCATCTTTGGCATGTATATGTACAGTATATGTAAACACCTATGTTGGAGAAGTAGGGATGTTACTATCAAGAAAAGGACAATTCACGCTCTGGAAATCGAAACCGGCACTTTTATTGCATAGCTTATTTTGTAAGATAAACTTAACTTCAGATATGATGAATTACAGATTGCTCTTTTCAAATGTAAAGAGTGTGGTGTTCTATTGCTAAGAGTTGTAGATTGGCATTTGCAAAAGCGGAGCATTTATTGAAGGTGTAACTTAAGCCAGCGAGATTTGACAAAATGTGTACAATTCAAATGAGTGCGTCTGTTACTTTGATATTTATCCGTTTTTAGTATAAGTGGTATTAGCAATATCAACATACTTATCTAAATCATTGAGATGGATTATGTCGACCTGAAATTATGTTGATGTATGTTTGCTGCGTCATCCGTACTGGAGAAGATATATATCTTCTTCTTGTTATCTTATCCATTCGTGTACATATCTATGCATTGTACATTAAATTTTGGTGAAATGAAATGAAATACTCACACTATCAGTGTAGTTGTGTTGAGATGCTCATCTCGTAGAATTCAAACAGAAATGAATCCCATATTTTACACAGGTCTTTCATAGACCGTCAACATGACAGACAATCCGAACGAATGGCTTCCACTTAAAATTATCTCGTCTGTCGGGAATTGGCGATAGTGTAAGTTTTAAAAATGCAAAAATATCCTAGAGGTTTTTACACTGCTACTATGAATACCCAAACATAGATTGAAACATATCCCGCATCCATAAATTGCAATCAATCTAAATGGCTGCTTTATCACAACGGTATAATGGCGAGTGGTGTATCCAGTATGAAAGAACCATGTTTCATGTCTATATACATTTATTGTTAAAGCGGCGATAAAAACGACGATACAGCTTAGAATATCAATTTTCTTCTTTACATCTCCGAGAAAATGACTCCCTCGTGATCTCAGGAAGACGAGGCTAGCTTAATAATCACAGATGACTTTCGCAACGGGCTTATGTGCCCAAATGTGTCGTTATGTTCTTAACAGCCCCACGCGAGACTGTTTCTTCCATAACACTGCAGTTGCTGCGTTATGTATATTGCTGGATAGAAACAGTTCACATTACTAGTTTTGTATGTGGTTTGTGTTTTTATCGCCCTGTACCGGATACAGGGTGTCCTTTTTATGTACATATGTACCGGCTACAAGGAGCCGATACATATAAAGGGGTACCTTTTAGCCTTTATATGTACCGTCTACAGGGTGCCCTTTATATGTACCGGCTACAGGGTGCCCTTTATATGTACCGTCTACAGGGTGTCCTTTATATGTACCGGCTACAGGGTGCCCTTTATATGTACCGGCTACAGGTTGTCCTTTATATGTACCGGCTACAGGGTGCCCTTTATATGTACCGGCTACAGGTCGACCTTTATATGTACCGGCTACAGGGTGCCCTTTATATGTACCGGCTACATGGTGCCCTTTATATGTACCAACTACAGGGTGCCCTTTATATGTACCGGCTACAGGGTGCCCTTTATATGTACCGGCTACAGGTTGCCCTTTATATGTACCGGCGACAGGGTGCCCTTTATATGTACCGGCTACTGGGTGTCCTTTATATGTACCGGCTACAGGGTGCCCTTTATATGTACCGGCTACAGGGTGCCATTTATATGTACCGGCTACAGGGTGCCCTTTATATGTACCGGCTACAGGGTGCCCTTTATATGTACCAACTACAGGGTGCCCTTTATATGTACCGGCTACAGGGTGTCCTTTATATGTACCGGCTACAGGTTGCCCTTTATATGTACCGGCGACAGGGTGCCCTTTATATGTACCGGCTACTGGGTGTCCTTTATATGTACCGGCTACAGGGTGCCCTTTATATGTACCGGCTACAGGGTGCCATTTATATGTACCGGCTACAGGGTGCCCTTTATATGTACCGGCTACTGGGTGTCCTTTATATGTACCGGCTACAGGGTGCCCTTTATATGTACCGGCTACAGGGTGTCCTTTATATGTACCGGCTACAGGTTGCCCTTTATATGTACCGGCGACAGGGTGCCCTTTATATGTACCGGCTACTGGGTGTCCTTTATATGTACCGGCTACTGGGTGTCCTTTATATGTACCGGCTACAGGGTGCCCTTTATATGTACCGGCTACAGGGTGCCCTTTATATGTACCGGCTACAGGGTGCCCTTTATATGTACCAACTACAGGGTGCCCTTTATATGTACCGGCTACAGGGTGTCCTTTATATGTACCGGCTACAGGTTGCCCTTTATATGTACCGGCGACAGGGTGTCCTTTATATGTACCGGCTACTGGGTGTCCTTTATATGTACCGGCTACAGGGTGCCCTTTATATGTACCGGCTACAGGGTGCCATTTATATGTACCGGCTACAGGGTGCCTTTTATATTTATCGGTTACAGGGTGACCTTTATATGTACTGGCTACAGGGTGCCCTTTATATGTACCGGCTATATGGTGCCCTTTATATGTACCGACTACAGGGTGACCTTTATATGTACCGACTACAGGTCGACCTTTATATGTACCGACTACAGGGTGCCCTTTATATGTACCGACTACAGGGTGCCCTTTATATGTACCGACTACAGGGTGTCCTTTATATGTACCGACTACAGGGTGTCCTTTATATGTACCGACTACAGGGTGTCCTTTATATGTACCGACTACAGGGTGCCCTTTATATGTACTGGCTACAGGGTGCCCTTTATATGTACCGACTACAGGGTGTCCTTTATATGTACCGACTACAGGGTGTCCTTTATATGTACCGGCTACAGGGTGCCCTTTATATGTACTGGCTACAGGGTGCCCTTTATATGTACCGACTACAGGGTGACCTTTATATGTACCGACTACAGGGTGTCCTTTATATGTACCGACTACAGGGTGCCCTTTATATGTACCGGCTACAGGGTGTCCTTTATATGTACCGGCTACAGGGTGTCCTTTATATGTACCGACTACAGGGTGCCCTTTATATGTACCGACTACAGGGTGCCCTTTATATGTACCGACTACAGGGTGACCTTTATATGTACCGACTACAGGGTGTCCTTTATATGTACCGACTACAGGGTGACCTTTATATGTACCGACTACAGGGTGTCCTTTATATGTACCGACTACAGGGTGCCCTTTATATGTACCGACTACAGGGTGTCCTTTATATGTACCGACTACAGGGTGCCCTTTATATGTACCGACTACAGGGTGTCCTTTATATGTACGGGCTACAGGGTGTCCTTTATATGTACCGACTACAGGGTGTCCTTTATATGTACCGACTACAGGGTGACCTTTATATGAACCGACTACAGGGTGCCCTTTATATGTACCGGCTACAGGGTGCCCTTTATATGTACGGGCTACAGGGTGTCCTTTATATGTACCGACTACAGGGTGCCCTTTATATGTACCGACTACAGGTCGACCTTTATATGTACCGACTACAGGGTGTCCTTTATATGTACCGACTACAGGGTGTCCTTTATATGTACCGACTACAGGGTGTCCTTTATATGTACCGACTACAGGGTGCCCTTTATATGTACTGGCTACAGGGTGCCCTTTATATGTACTGGCTACAGGGTGTCCTTTATATGTACCGACTACAGGGTGTCCTTTATATGTACCGACTACAGGGTGTCCTTTATATGTACCGGCTACAGGGTGTCCTTTATATGTACCGACTACAGGGTGCCCTTTATATGTACCGACTACAGGGTGCCCTTTATATGTACCGACTACAGGGTGTCGTTTATATGTACTGACTACAGGGTGTCCTTTATATGTACCGACTACAGGGTGTCCTTTATATGTACCGGCTACAGGGTGTCCTTTATATGTACCGACTACAGGGTGCCCTTTATATGTACCGACTACAGGGTGCCCTTTATATGTACCGACTACAGGGTGCCCTTTATATGTACTGGCTACAGGGTGCCCTTTATATGTACCGACTACAGGGTGCCCTTTATATGTACCGACTACAGGGTGCCCTTTATATGTACCGACTACAGGGTGTCCTTTATATGTACTGGCTACAGGGTGCTCTTTATATCTACCGACTACAGGGTGCCCTTTATATGTACCGACTACAGGGTGACCTTTATATGTACTGGCTACAGGGTGTCCTTTATATCTACCGGCTACAGGGTGCCCTTTATATGTACCGACTACAGGGTGCTCTTTATATCTACCGACTACATGGTGACCTTTATATGTACCGACTACAGGGTGCCCTTTATATGTACCGACTACAGGTCGACCTTTATATGTACCGACTACAGGGTGCCCTTTATATGTACCGACTACAGGTCGACCTTTATATGTACCGGCTACAGGGTGCCCTTTATATGTACCGACTACAGGGTGCTCTTTATATGTACCGACTACATGGTGACCTTTATATGTACCGACTACAGGGTGCCCTTTATATGTACCGACTACAGGTCGACCTTTATATGTACCGACTACATGGTGACCTTTATATGTACCGACTACAGGGTGCCCTTTATATGTACCGACTACAGGGTGCTCTTTATATGTACCGACTACAGGTCGACCTTTATATGTACTGGCTACAGGGTGCCCTTTATATGTACCGACTACAGGTCGACCTTTATATGTACTGGCTACAGGGTGCCCTTTATATGTACCGGCTACAGGTCGACCTTTATATGTACTGGCTACAGGGTGCCCTTTATATGTACCGGCTACAGGGTGCCCTTTATATGTACCGGCTACAGGGTGCCCTTTATATGTACCGGCTACAGGGTGCCCTTTATATGTACTGGCTACATGGTGTCCTTTATATGGACCGACTACAGGGTGCCCTTTATATCTACCGGCTACAGGGTGCCCTTTATATGTACCGACTACAGGGTGTCCTTTATATGTACTGGCTACATGGTGCCCTTTATATGTACTGGCTACAGGGTGTCCTTTATATGTACCGGCTACAGGGTGCCCTTTATATGTACCGACTACAGGGTGTCCTTTATATGTACCGGCTATATGGTGACCTTTATATGTACTGGTTACAGGGTGCCCTTTATATGTACCGGCTACAGGGTGCCCTTTATATGTACCGGCTACAGGGTGTCCTTTATATGAACCGACTACAGGGTGCCCTTTATATGTACTGACTACAGGGTGTCGTTTATATGTACCGGCTACAGGGTGCCCTTTATATGTACCGGTTACAGGATGACCTTTATATCTACCGACTACATGGTGACCTTTATATGTACCGACTACAGGGTGCCCTTTATATGTACCGACTACAGGTCGACCTTTATATGTACCGACTACAGGGTGCCCTTTATATGTACCGACTACAGGTCGACCTTTATATGTACCGGCTACAGGGTGCCCTTTATATGTACCGACTACAGGGTGCTCTTTATATGTACCGACTACATGGTGACCTTTATATGTACCGACTACAGGGTGCCCTTTATATGTACCGACTACAGGTCGACCTTTATATGTACCGACTACATGGTGACCTTTATATGTACCGACTACAGGGTGCCCTTTATATGTACCGACTACAGGGTGCTCTTTATATGTACCGACTACAGGTCGACCTTTATATGTACTGGCTACAGGGTGCCCTTTATATGTACCGACTACAGGTCGACCTTTATATGTACCGGCTACAGGGTGCCCTTTATATGTACCGGCTACAGAATGACCTTTATATGTACTGGCTACAGGGTGCCCTTTATATGTACCGACTACAGGGTGTCCTTTATATGTACTGGCTACATGGTGCCCTTTATATGTACTGGCTACAGGGTGTCGTTTATATGTACCGGCTACAGGGTGCCCTTTATATGTACCGGTTACAGGATGACCTTTATATGTACTGGCTACAGGGTGTCGTTTATATGTACCGGCTACATGGTGCCCTTTATATGTACCGGTTACAGAATGACCTTTATATGTACTGGCTACAGGGTGCCCTTTATATGTACTGGCTACAGGGTGTCGTTTATATGTACTGGCTACAGGGTGTCGTTTATATGTACTGGCTACAGGGTGCCCTTTATATGTACTGGCTACAGGGTGTCGTTTATATGTACCGGCTACATGGTGCCCTTTATATGTACCGGTTACAGGTCGACCTTTATATGTACTGGCTACAGGGTGCCCTTTATATGTACCGGCTACAGGTCGACCTTTATATGTACTGGCTACAGGGTGCCCTTTATATGTACCGGCTACAGGGTGCCCTTTATATGTACCGGCTACAGGGTGCCCTTTATATGTACCGGCTACAGGGTGCCCTTTATATGTACTGGCTACATGGTGTCCTTTATATGGACCGACTACAGGGTGCCCTTTATATCTACCGGCTACAGGGTGCCCTTTATATGTACCGACTACAGGGTGTCCTTTATATGTACTGGCTACATGGTGCCCTTTATATGTACTGGCTACAGGGTGTCCTTTATATGTACCGGCTACAGGGTGCCCTTTATATGTACCGACTACAGGGTGTCCTTTATATGTACCGGCTATATGGTGACCTTTATATGTACTGGTTACAGGGTGCCCTTTATATGTACCGGCTACAGGGTGCCCTTTATATGTACCGGCTACAGGGTGTCCTTTATATGAACCGACTACAGGGTGCCCTTTATATGTACTGACTACAGGGTGTCGTTTATATGTACCGGCTACAGGGTGCCCTTTATATGTACCGGTTACAGGATGACCTTTATATGTACTGGCTACAGGGTGCCCTTTATATGTACCGACTACAGGGTGTCCTTTATATGTACTGGCTACATGGTGACCTTTATATGTACCGGCTACAGGGTGCCCTTTATATGTACCGACTACAGGGGTCCTTTATATGTACCGACTACAGGGTGTCCTTTATATGTACCGGCTACAGGGTGCCCTTTATATGTACCGACTACAGGGTGTCCTTTCTATGAACCGACTACAGGTCGACCTTTATATGCAGCGACTACAGGTCGACCTTTATATGTACCGGCTACATGTTGCCCTTTATATGTACCGGCTACAGCAGGACCTTTATATGTACCGACGACAGGTCGACCTTTATATGTACCGTCTACAGGGTGACCTTTATATGTACCCGCTACATGGTGCCCTTTATATGTACCGACTACAGGTCGACCTTTATATGTACCCGCTACATGGTGCCTTTATATGTACCGACTACAGGTCGACCTTTATATGCACCGACTACAGGTCGACCTTTATATGCAGCGACTACAGGTCGACCTTTATATGTACCGGCTACATGGTGCCCTTTATATGTACTGGCTACATGGTGCCCTTTATATGTACCGACTACAGGGTGTCCTTTATATGTACTGGCTACATGGTGCCCTTTATATGTACCGGCTACATGGTGCCCTTTATATGTACCGACTACAGGGTGTCCTTTATATGTACCGACTACAGGGTGTCCTTTATATGTACCGACTACAGGGTGTCCTTTATATGTACCGACTACAGGGTGTCCTTTATATGTACTGGCTACAGGGTGTCCTTTATATGTACCGACTACAGGGTGTCCTTTATATGTACTGGCTACAGGGTGCCCTTTATATGTACCGACTACAGGTCGACCTTTATATGTACCGACTACAGGGTGTCCTTTATATGTACCGACTACATGGTGCCCTTTATATGTACTGGCTACAGGGTGTCCTTTATATGTACCGACTACAGGGTGTCCTTTATATGTACCGGCTACATGGTGCCCTTTATATGTACTGGCTACAGGGTGTCCTTTATATGTACCGACTACAGGGTGTCCTTTATATGTACCGGCTACATGGTGCCCTTTATATGTACTGGCTACAGGGTGTCCTTTATATGTACCGACTACAGGTCGACCTTTATATGTACCGACTACAGTTCGACCTTTATATGTACCGGCTACATGTTGCCCTTTATATGTACTGGCTACAGGGTGTCCTTTATATGTACTGGCTACAGGGTGTCCTTTATATGTACCGACTACAGGTCGACCTTTATATGTACCGGCTACATGGTGCCCTTTATATGTACTGGCTACAGGGTGTCCTTTATATGTACCGACTACAGGGTGTCCTTTATATGTACCGACTACAGGGTGTTCTTTATATGTACCGGCTACAGGGTGCCCTTTATATGAACCGACTACAGGTCGACCTTTATATGTACTGGCTACATGGTGTCCTTTATATGTACCGACTACAGGCCGACCTTTATATGTACTGGCTACATGGTGTCCTTTATATGAACCGATTACAGGTCGACCTTTATATGTACTGGCTACATGGTGTCCTTTATATGTACCGACTACAGGCCGACCTTTATATGTACTGGCTACATGGTGTCCTTTATATGTACCGACTACAGGTCGACCTTTATATGTACTGGCTACATGGTGTCCTTTATATGTACCGACTACAGGTCGACCTTTATATGTACCGACTACAGGGTGTCCTTTATATGTACCGACTACAGGGTGCCCTTTATATGTACCGACTACAGGGTGCCCTTTATATGCACCGACTACAGGGTGTCCTTTATATGTACCGGCTACAGGGTGTCCTTTATATGTACCGACTACAGGGTGTCCTTTCTATGAACCGACTACAGGGTGTCCTTTCTATGTACCGACTACAGGGTGTCCTTTATATGTACCGACTACAGGGTGTCCTTTATATGTACCGACTACAGGGTGCCCTTTATATGTACCGACTACAGGGTGTCCTTTATATGTACCGGCTACAGGGTGTCCTTTATATGTACCGGCTACAGGTCGACTTTATATGTACCGACTACAGGGTGCCCTTTATATGTACCGGCTACAGGTCGACCTTTATATGTACCGACTACAGGGTGCCCTTTATATGTACCGGCTACAGGTCGACCTTTATATGTACTGGCTACAGGGTGTCCTTTATATGTACCGGCTACAGGTCGACCTTTATATGTACCGACTACAGGGTGCCCTTTATATGTACCGGCTACAGGGTGCCCTTTATATGTACCGGCTACAGGGTGCCCTTTATATGCACCGACTACAGGTCGACCTTTATATGCACCGACTACAGGTCGACCTTTATATGTACCGACTACAGGGTGCCCTTTATATGTACCGGCTACAGGTCGACCTTTATATGTACGGGCTACAGGGTGCCCTTTATATGTACTGGTTACAGGGTGCCCTTTATATGTACCGACTACAGGGTGCCCTTTATATGTACGGGCTACAGGGTGCCCTTTATATGTACTGGTTACAGGGTGCCCTTTATATGTACCGACTACAGGGTGCCCTTTATATGTACCGACTCCAGGTCGACCTTTATATGTACGGGCTACAGGGTGCCCTTTATATGTACTGGTTACAGGGTGCCCTTTATATGTACCGACTACAGGGTGCCCTTTATATGTACGGGCTACAGGGTGCCCTTTATATGTACTGGTTACAGGGTGCCCTTTATATGTACCGACTACAGGTCGACCTTTATATGTACGGGCTACAGGGTGCCCTTTATATGTACTGGTTACAGGGTGCCCTTTATATGTACCGACTACAGGGTGCCCTTTATATGTACCGGCTACAGGTCGACCTTTATATGTACGGGCTACAGGGTGCCCTTTATATGTACTGGTTACAGGGTGCCCTTTATATGTACCGACTACAGGGTGCCCTTTATATGTACGGGCTACAGGGTGCCCTTTATATGTACTGGTTACAGGGTGCCCTTTATATGTACCGGTTACAGGGTGCCCTTTATATGTACCGACTACAGGGTGCCCTTTATATGTACCGACTACAGGGTGCCCTTTATATGTACCGACTACAGGTCGACCTTTATATGTACCGACTACAGGGTGCCCTTTATATGTACCAACTACAGGGTGTCCTTTATATGTACCGACTACAGGGTGTCCTTTATATGTACCGACTACAGGGTGTCCTTTATATGTACCGACTACAGGGTGTCCTTTATATGTACCGACTACAGGGTGTCCTTTATATGAACCGACTACAGGGTGTCCTTTATATGTACCGACTACAGGGTGCCCTTTATATGTACTGGCTACAGGGTGTCCTTTATATGTACCGACTACAGGGTGACCTTTATATGTACCGGCTACAGGGTGCCCTTTATATGTACCGACTACAGGGTGCCCTTTATATGCACCGACTACAGGGTGCCCTTTATATGCACCGACTACAGTATGTCCTTTATATGTACCGGCTACAGGGTGTCCTTTATATGTACCAACTACAGGGTGTCCTTTATATGAACCGACTACAGGGTGTCCTTTATATGTACCGACTACAGGGTGTCCTTTATATGTACTGGCTACAGGGTGTCCTTTATATGTACCAACTACAGGGTGTCCTTTATATGTACCGGCTACAGGGTGTCCTTTATATGTACCAACTACAGGGTGTCCTTTATATGTACTGGCTACAGGGTGTCCTTTATATGTACCAACTACAGGGTGTCCTTTATATGTACCGACTACAGGGTGTCCTTTATATGTACCGGCTACAGGGTGTCCTTTATATGTACCAACTACAGGGTGTCCTTTATATGAACCGACTACAGGGTGTCCTTTATATGTACCGACTACAGGGTGTCCTTTATATGAACCGACTACAGGGTGCCCTTTATATGTACCGGCTACAGGGTGCCCTTTATATGTACCGGCTACAGGGTGTCCTTTATATGTACCGACTACAGGGTGACCTTTATATGTACCGACTACAGGGTGTCCTTTATATGTACCGACTACAGGGTGTCCTTTATATGTACCAACTACAGGGTGTCCTTTATATGAACCGACTACAGGGTGCCCTTTATATGTACCAACTACAGGGTGTCCTTTATATGAACCGACTACAGGGTGTCCTTTATATGTACCGACTACAGGGTGACCTTTATATGTACCGGCTACAGGGTGCCCTTTATATGTACCGACTACAGGGTGCCCTTTATATGCACCGACTACAGGGTGCCCTTTATATGCACCGACTACAGTATGTCCTTTATATGTACCGGCTACAGGGTGTCCTTTATATGTACCGACTACAGGGTGTCCTTTATATGTACCGACTACAGGTCGACCTTTATATGAACCGACTACAGGTCGACCTTTATATGTACTGGCTACAGGGTGCCCTTTATATGTACCGACTACAGGGTGCCCTTTATATGCACCGACTACAGGGTGTCCTTTATATGTACCGGCTACAGGGTGTCCTTTATATGTACCGACTACAGGGTGTCCTTTATATGAACCGACTACAGGGTGTCCTTTATATGTACCGACTACAGGGTGTCCTTTATATGTACCGGCTACAGGGTGACCTTTATATGTACTGGCTACAGGGTGTCCTTTATATGTACCGACTACAGGGTGCCCTTTATATGTACCGACTACAGGGTGACCTTTATATGTACTGGCTACAGGGTGTCCTTTATATGTACTGGCTACATGGTGCCCTTTATATGAACCGACTACAGGGTGTCCTTTATATGTACTGGCTACATGGTGCCCTTTATATGAACCGACTACAGGGTGTCCTTTATATGTACCGACTACAGGGTGCCCTTTATATGTACCGACTACAGGGTGACCTTTATATGTACCGACTACAGGGTGTCCTTTATATGTACCGACTACAGGGTGTCCTTTATATGTACCGACTACAGGGTGTCCTTTATATGTACCGACTACAGGGTGTCCTTTATATGTACCGACTACAGGGTGTCCTTTATATGAACCGACTACAGGGTGTCCTTTATATGTACTGGCTACAGGGTGTCCTTTATATGTACTGGCTACAGGGTGTCCTTTATATGTACCGACTACAGGGTGTCCTTTATATGTACCGACTACAGGGTGTCCTTTATATGTACCGACTACAGGGTGTCCTTTATATGTACCGACTACAGGGTGTCCTTTATATGTACCGACTACAGGGTGCCCTTTATATGTACCGACTACAGGGTGCCCTTTATATGTACCGACTACAGGGTGTCCTTTATATGTACCGACTACAGGGTGTCCTTTATATGTACCGACTACAGGGTGTCCTTTATATGTACCGACTACAGGGTGTCCTTTATATGTACCGACTACAGGGTGCCCTTTATATGAACCGACTACAGGGTGTCCTTTATATGTACCGGCTACAGGGTGACCTTTATATGTACCGGCTACATGGTGACCTTTATATGTACTGGCTACAGGGTGTCCTGTATATGAACCGACTACAGGGTGTCCTTTATATGTACCGACTACAGGGTGCCCTTTATATGAACCGACTACAGGGTGTCCTTTATATGTACCGGCTACAGGGTGACCTTTATATGTACCGGCTACATGGTGTCCTTTATATGTACCGGCTACAGGGTGTCCTGTATATGAACCGACTACAGGGTGTCCTTTATATGTACCGGCTACAGGGTGCCCTTTATATGTACTGGCTACAGGTCGACCTTTATATGTACCGGCTACAGGGTGCCCTTTATATGTACTGGCTACAGGGTGCCCTTTATATGTACTGGCTACAGGGTGCCCTTTATATGTACCGACTACAGGTCGACCTTTATATGTACTGGCTACAGGGTGTCCTTTATATGTACCGGCTACAGGTCGACCTTTATATGTACCGACTACAGGGTGCCCTTTATATGTACCGGCTACAGGGTGCCCTTTATATGTACCGGCTACAGGGTGCCCTTTATATGCACCGACTACAGGTCGACCTTTATATGCACCGACTACAGGTCGACCTTTATATGTACCGACTACAGGGTGCCCTTTATATGTACCGACTACAGGTCGACCTTTATATGTACCGACTACAGGGTGCTCTTTATATCTACCGACTACATGGTGACCTTTATATGTACCGACTACAGGGTGCTCTTTATATCTACCGACTACATGGTGACCTTTATATGTACCGGCTACAGGGTGCTCTTTATATCTACCGGCTACAGGGTGCCCTTTATATGTACCGACTACAGGGTGCTCTTTATATCTACCGACTACATGGTGACCTTTATATGTACCGACTACAGGGTGCTCTTTATATCTACCGACTACATGGTGACCTTTATATGTACCGACTACAGGGTGCTCTTTATATCTACCGGCTACAGGGTGCCCTTTATATGTACCGACTACAGGGTGCTCTTTATATCTACCGACTACATGGTGACCTTTATATGTACCGACTACAGGGTGCCCTTTATATGTACCGACTACAGGGTGACCTTTATATGTACCGGCTACAGGGTGCCCTTTATATGTACCGACTACAGGGTGCCCTTTATATGCACCGACTACAGGGTGCCCTTTATATGCACCGACTACAGTATGTCCTTTATATGTACCGGCTACAGGGTGTCCTTTATATGTACCGACTACAGGGTGTCCTTTATATGTACCGACTACAGGTCGACCTTTATATGAACCGACTACAGGTCGACCTTTATATGTACCGACTACAGGGTGTCCTTTATATGTACCGACTACAGGGTGCTCTTTATATCTACCGACTACATGGTGACCTTTATATGTACCGGCTACAGGGTGCTCTTTATATCTACCGGCTACAGGGTGCCCTTTATATGTACCGACTACAGGGTGCTCTTTATATCTACCGACTACATGGTGACCTTTATATGTACCGACTACAGGGTGCTCTTTATATCTACCGACTACATGGTGACCTTTATATGTACCGACTACAGGGTGCTCTTTATATCTACCGGCTACAGGGTGCCCTTTATATGTACCGACTACAGGGTGCTCTTTATATCTACCGACTACATGGTGACCTTTATATGTACCGACTACAGGGTGCCCTTTATATGTACCGACTACAGGGTGACCTTTATATGTACCGGCTACAGGGTGCCCTTTATATGTACCGACTACAGGGTGCCCTTTATATGCACCGACTACAGGGTGCCCTTTATATGCACCGACTACAGTATGTCCTTTATATGTACCGGCTACAGGGTGTCCTTTATATGTACCGACTACAGGGTGTCCTTTATATGTACCGACTACAGGTCGACCTTTATATGAACCGACTACAGGTCGACCTTTATATGTACCGACTACAGGGTGCCCTTTATATGTACCGACTACAGGGTGCCCTTTATATGCACCGACTACAGGGTGTCCTTTATATGTACCGGCTACAGGGTGTCCTTTATATGTACCGACTACAGGGTGTCCTTTATATGAACCGACTACAGGGTGTCCTTTATATGTACCGACTACAGGGTGTTCTTTATATGTACCGGCTACAGGGTGACCTTTATATGTACTGGCTACAGGGTGTCCTTTATATGTACCGACTACAGGGTGCCCTTTATATGTACCGACTACAGGGTGACCTTTATATGTACTGGCTACAGGGTGTCCTTTATATGTACTGGCTACATGGTGCCCTTTATATGAACCGACTACAGGGTGTCCTTTATATGTACCGACTACAGGGTGCCCTTTATATGTACCGACTACAGGGTGACCTTTATATGTACCGACTACAGGGTGACCTTTATATGTACTGGCTACAGGGTGTCCTTTATATGTACCGACTACAGGGTGCCCTTTATATGTACCGGCTACAGGGTGCCCTTTATATATACCGACTACAGGGTGCCCTTTATATGTACCGACTACAGGGTGTCCTTTATATGTACCGACTACAGGGTGTCCTTTATATGTACTGGCTACAGGGTGTCCTTTATATGTACCGACTACAGGGTGTCCTTTATATGTACCGACTACAGGGTGCCCTTTATATGAACCGACTACAGGGTGTCCTTTATATGTACTGGCTACAGGGTGTCCTTTATATGTACTGGCTACAGGGTGTCCTTTATATGTACCGACTACAGGGTGTCCTTTATATGTACCGACTACAGGGTGTCCTTTATATGTACCGACTACAGGGTGTCCTTTATATGTACCGACTACAGGGTGTCCTTTATATGTACCGACTACAGGGTGTCCTTTATATGTACCGACTACAGGGTGTCCTTTATATGAACCGACTACAGGGTGTCCTTTATATGTACTGGCTACAGGGTGTCCTTTATATGTACTGGCTACAGGGTGTCCTTTATATGTACCGACTACAGGGTGTCCTTTATATGTACCGACTACAGGGTGTCCTTTATTTGTACCGACTACAGGGTGTCCTTTATATGTACCGACTACAGGGTGCCCTTTATATGTACCGACTACAGGGTGTCCTTTATATGTACCGACTACAGGGTGTCCTTTATATGTACCGACTACAGGTTGTCCTTTATATGTACCGACTACAGGGTGTCCTTTATATGTACCGACTACAGGGTGTCCTTTATATGTACCGACTACAGGGTGTCCTTTATATGTACCGACTACAGGGTGTCCTTTATATGTACCGACTACAGGGTGCCCTTTATATGTACCGACTACAGGGTGTCCTTTATATGTACCGACTACAGGGTGTCCTTTATATGTACCGACTACAGGGTGTCCTTTATATGTACCGACTACAGGGTGTCCTTTATATGTACCGACTACAGGGTGTCCTTTATATGTACCGACTACAGGGTGCCCTTTATATGTACCGACTACAGGGTGTCCTTTATATGTACCGGCTACAGGGTGCCCTTTATATGTACTGGCTACAGGGTGCCCTTTATATGTACTGGCTACAGGGTGTCCTGTATATGAACCGACTACAGGGTGTCCTTTATATGTACCGGCTACAGGGTGCCCTTTATATGTACTGGCTACAGGTCGACCTTTATATGTACTGGCTACAGGGTGCCCTTTATATGTACGGGCTACAGGGTGCCCTTTATATGTACTGGCTACAGGGTGCCCTTTATATGTACCGACTACAGGATGACCTTTATATGTACCGACTACAGGGTGCCCTTTATATGTACCGGCTACAGGGTGCCCTTTATATGTACCGGCTACAGGTCGACCTTTATATGTACTGGCTACAGGGTGCCCTTTATATGTACGGGCTACAGGGTGCCCTTTATATGTACCGACTACAGGATGACCTTTATATGTACCGACTACAGGGTGTCCTTTATATGTACTGGCTACATGGTGTCCTTTATATGTACCGACTACAGGGTGCCCTTTATATGTACTGGCTACAGGGTGCCCTTTATATGTACTGGCTACAGGGTGTCCTTTATATGTACCGACTACAGGGTGCCCTTTATATGTACCGGCTACATGGTGACCTTTATATGTACCGGCTACAGGGTGTCCTTTATATGTACCGGCTACAGGGTGCCCTTTATATGTACTGGCTACAGGGTGTCCTTTATATGTACCGACTACAGGGTGCCCTTTATATGTACCGGCTACATGGTGACCTTTATATGTACTGGCTACAGGGTGCCCTTTATATGTACCGACTACAGGGTACCCTTTATATGTACCGGCTACAGGGTGCCCTTTATATGTACCGACTACAGGGTGTCCTTTATATGTACCGGCTACAGGGTGCCCTTTATATGTACTGGCTACAGGTCGACCTTTATATGTACTGGCTACAGGGTGCCCTTTATATGTACGGGCTACAGGGTGTCCTTTATATGTACCGACTACAGGGTGCCCTTTATATGTACCGGCTACATGGTGACCTTTATATGTACTGGCTACAGGGTGCCCTTTATATGTACCGACTACAGGGTACCCTTTATATGTACCGACTACAGGATGACCTTTATATGTACTGGCTAAAGGGTGCCCTTTATATGTAGCGACTACAGGGTGCCCTTTATATGTACCGACTACAGGATGACCTTTATATGTACCGACTACAGGATGACCTTTATATGTACCGACTACAGGGTGCCCTTTATATGTACCGACTACAGGGTGCCCTTTATATGTACCGACTACAGGGTGTCCTTTATATGTACCGGCTACAGGGTGCCCTTTATATGTACCGACTACATGGTGACCTTTATATGTACCGACTACAGGGTGCCCTTTATATGTACCGACTACATGGTGACCTTTATATGTACCGACTACAGGGTGCCCTTTATATGTACCGACTACAGGGTGACCTTTATATGTACCGGCTACAGGGTGCCCTTTATATGTACCGGCTACTGGGTGTCCTTTATATGTACCGACTACAGGGTGCCCTTTATATGTACCGGCTACAGGTCGACCTTTATATGTACTGGCTACAGGGTGCCCTCTATATGTACCGGCTACAGGTCGACCTTTATATGTACCGGCTACAGGTCGACCTTTATATGTACCGGCTACAGGTCGACCTTTATATGTACCGGCTACATGGTGACCTTTATATGTACAGGCTACAGGATGACCTTTATATGTACCGGCTACAGGGTGACCTTTATATGTACCGGCTACAGGATGACCTTTATATGTACCGACTACAGGTCGAACTTTATATGTACCGACTACAGGGTGACCTTTATATGTACTGGCTACAGGTCGACCTTTATATGTACCGGCTACAGGTCGACCTTTATATGTACCGGCTACATGGTGACCTATATATGTACAGGCTACAGGATGACCTTTATATGTACCGGCTACAGGGTGACCTTTATATGTACCGGCTACAGGATGACCTTTATATGTACCGACTACAGGTCGAACTTTATATGTACCGACTACAGGGTGACCTTTATATGTACTGGCTACATGGTGC
The DNA here is from genome assembly GCA_947623455.1 of Mimachlamys varia. Lineage (NCBI taxonomy): Eukaryota > Metazoa > Mollusca > Bivalvia > Pectinida > Pectinidae > Mimachlamys > Mimachlamys varia. Next base: position 12,570,325 of record OX392535.1, read on the forward strand.
CCTTTATATGTACCGACTACAGGTCGACCTTTATATGTACCGGCTACATGGTGCCTTTATATGTACCGACTACAGGTCGACCTTTATATGCACCGACTACAGGTCGACCTTTATATGCACCGACTACAGTTCGACCTTTATATGTTCTGGCTACAGGGTGCCCTTTATATGTACTGGCTACAGGGTGCCCTTTATATGTACTGGCTACAGGGTGCCCTTTATATGTACTGGCTACAGGGTGCCCTTTATATGCACCGACTACAGGTCGACCTTTATATGCACCGACTACAGGTCGACCTTTATATGCACCGACTACAGGTCGACCTTTATATGCACCGACTACAGGTCGACCTTTATATGTACTGGCTACAGGGTGCCCTTTATATGTACTGGCTACAGGGTGCCCTTTATATGTACTGGCTACAGGGTGTCCTTTATATGTACCGACTACAGGGTGACCTTTATATGGACCGGCTACAGGGTGTCCTTTATATGTACCGACTACAGGTCGACCTTTATATGTACTGGCTACAGGGTGCCCTTTATATGTACCGGCTACAGGGTGCCCTTTATATGTACCGACTACAGGTCGACCTTTATATGTACCGACTACAGGGTGCCCTTTATATGTACTGGCTACAGGGTGTCCTTTATATGTACCGACTACAGGTCGACCTTTATATGTACCGACTACAGGGTGTCCTTTATATGTACTGGCTACAGGGTGCCCTTTATATGTACCGACTACAGGGTGCCCATTATATATACCGACTACAGGGTGCCCATTATATATACCGACTACAGGGTGACCTTTATATGCACCGACTACAGGGTGTCCTTTATATGTACCGACTACAGGGTGTCCTTTATATGTACCGACTACAGGGTGCCCATTATATATACCGACTACAGGGTGTCCTTTATATGTACCGACTACAGGGTGTCCTTTATATGTACCGACTACAGGGTGCCCTTTATATGTACCGACTACAGGGTGTCCTTTATATGTACCGACTACAGGTCGACCTTTATATGCACCGACTACAGGGTGCCCTTTATATGCACCGACTACAGGTCGACCTTTATATGTACCGACTACAGGGTGCCCTTTATATGCACCGACTACAGGTCGACCTTTATATGCACCGACTACAGGGTGCCCTTTATATGCACCGACTACAGGTCGACCTTTATATGTACCGACTACAGGGTGCCCTTTATATGTACCGACTACAGGTCGACCTTTATATGTACCGACTACAGGGTGCCCTTTATATGCACCGACTACAGGTCGACCTTTATATGTACCGACTACATGGTGACCTTTATATGTACCGGCTACAGGGTGTCCTTTATATGTACCGACTACAGGGTGACCTTTATATGCACCGACTACAGGGTGCCCTTTATATGCACCGACTACAGGTCGACCTTTATATGCACCGACTACAGGTCGACCTTTATATGTACCGACTACATGGTGACCTTTATATGTACCGACTACAGGGTGTCCTTTATATGTACCGACTACAGGTCGACCTTTATATGCACCGACTACAGGGTGTCCTTTATATGTACCGACTACAGGGTGTCCTTTATATGTACCGACTACAGGTCGACCTTTATATGTACCGACTACATGGTGACCTTTATATGTACCGACTACAGGGTGTCCTTTATATGTACCGACTACAGGTCGACCTTTATATGTACCGACTACAGGGTGTCCTTTATATGTACCGACTACAGGTCGACCTTTATATGCACCGACTACAGGGTGCCCTTTATATGCACCGACTACAGGTCGACCTTTATATGCACCGACTACAGGTCGACCTTTATATGTACCGACTACAGGGTGCCCTTTATATGCACCGACTACAGGGTGTCCTTTATATGTACCGACTACAGGGTGTCCTTTATATGTACCGGCTACAGGGTGTCCTTTATATGTACCGACTACAGGGTGACCTTTATATGCACCGACTACAGGGTGCCCTTTATATGCACCGACTACAGGTCGACCTTTATATGCACCGACCACAGGTCGACCTTTATATGTACCGACTACATGGTGACCTTTATATGTACCGACTACATGGTGACCTTTATATGCACCGACTACAGGGTGTCCTTTATATGTACCGACTACAGGGTGACCTTTATATGTACCGACTACAGGGTGACCTTTATATGCACCGACTACAGGGTGTCCTTTATATGTACCGACTACAGGGTGTCCTTTATATGTACCGACTACAGGTCGACCTTTATATGTACCGACTACATGGTGACCTTTATATGTACCGACTACAGGGTGTCCTTTATATGTACCGACTACAGGTCGACCTTTATATGTACCGACTACAGGGTGTCCTTTATATGTACCGACTACAGGTCGACCTTTATATGCACCGACTACAGGGTGCCCTTTATATGCACCGACTACAGGTCGACCTTTATATGCACCGACTACAGGTCGACCTTTATATGTACCGACTACAGGGTGTCCTTTATATGTACCGACTACAGGGTGTCCTTTATATGTACCGACTACAGGGTGTCCTTTATATGTTCCGACTACAGGGTGCCCTTTATATGCACCGACTACAGGGTGCCCTTTATATGTACCGACTACATGGTGACCTTTATATGTACCGACTACAGGTCGACCTTTATATGTACCGGCTACAGGGTGCCCTTTATATGTACCGACTACAGGGTGTCCTTTATATGTACCGACTACAGGGTGCCCTTTATATGCACCGACTACAGGGTGCCCTTTATATGCACCGACTACAGGGTGTCCTTTATATGTACCGACTACATGGTGACCTTTATATGCACCGACTACAGGTCGACCTTTATATGTACCGACTACAGGGTGTCCTTTATATGTACCGACTACAGGGTGCCCTTTATATGTACCGACTACAGGGTGCCCTTTATATGTACCGACTACAGGGTGTCCTTTATATGTACCGACTACAGGGTGTCCTTTATATGTACCGGCTACAGGGTGCCCTTTATATGTACCGACTACAGGGTGCCCTTTATATGTACCGACTACAGGGTGTCCTTTATATGTACCGACTACAGGGTGTCCTTTATATGTACCGGCTACAGGGTGTCCTTTATATGTACCGGCTACAGGGTGCCCTTTATATGTACCGACTACAGGGTGCCCTTTATATGTACCGACTACAGGGTGCCCTTTATATGTACCGACTACAAGGTGACCTTTATATGTACCGACTACAGGGTGCCCTTTATATGTACCGACTACAGGGTGCCCTTTATATGTACCGACTACAAGGTGACCTTTATATGTACCGACTACAGGGTGCCCTTTATATGCACCGACTACAGGTCGACCTTTATATGCACCGACTACAGGTCGACCTTTATATGCACCGACTACAGGTCGACCTTTAAATGCACCGACTACAGGTCGACCTTTATATGTATCGGTATTTTTCTTTTTTTTTTTTGCATTTTAAGACACAGATCCTTCATTATGAAGATTTGAGTGTTTTTGTTACGGTTGCCGAAAAACCGATGTTTAATAGCAGCTCTGGTTGACCAAGGATATTGTGTACTTTCATACAATAAGGATATACATTATTATAATGAAGTATGTCATTAAATAAGTATTTTAACATTAGTTGTAATGGAATCTGATATAGACTACAACTCCTCACTCATTCATCTCGTATTATTAATATCATTTAATGTTGTTTATAATACAATGGATATAGCACCCCTTCCGGGTACATACAAATGTAAGTCACCTCAAGCCGCTACGTATACAATAAATTGATATACAACTCAATGCAAGGTCTAATATTTAGTGCTACAGTTTAAAAATATATATAGTATATATCGTACAAGTGTTGTTTACTACACAGTCAGTGATGCCGATCGAGAGCCAACAGGTCAGAGATGACAGCGTCAGTCAGACCGCGGACACAGGTCAATAGTGACGATCTATCTTGTCTGTGACCCGGCCATCCATATCTCCCGCTGGACAGATAGGACAGTTTGACTGGAGCCGTCTCAGCATCCACTGTATTCTTTCCCAGGGAGCTAAGGAGCCATGTTGAGTAGACATAAACCATACCAGGGACAGGAATCGTTTAAAAGAAATGACAATTTGTCACACAACTTATGTGATTGCCAATAACGTTAAATTATCTTCGTTCTAGACTTTCAGTTGGAAAAGAGCTTTAAGGACGCAAGAATGTCATTGGCAATATACACAGATAACTCCTATGTTCCCCGGACTGATATTTATATATATCTTATATTCTTCATTGATAGAAATACAGGCACATAGGCAAACTAACATATATATGAATGCTCCACAGGGTTGATTAAGCTTGTGTGTCGTATATGGGATGCAAGGAGCATATTCGCCGTCATAATTTCCAATCTATAGGTTTGAAGCATAATTTCTGACACGGTAGATTTAATGTTGTGTAGCAATTATCCCGTTGATGTAAATATTGGGCCCTTCCCGTCGAAGCAGTGCGCCCTGGCGACCGCGAGTCGGCAAGGAGGCGCGCGATGGACACGAGGGCCTATAGCGCGCGGTCTCGCTCAGACTGTCGCGTGAGGCTTCAGACAATTATATACAAAAAATCTGTTTATCGTGTTATAAATAATTGTTGGTTAGGTTAATGTATACCCTAAGACCTACGCATTACTGCTAGTTGAAGGACAGTAAGCATATAACTTTCGCTGAAGAAATCATCTTGGTTTTAAACAGAACATATATAAGCTATAATGCTCTGGTACTACAAAAAGCTTCTAGCTACGTCACGAAATAGCCCGCGCTGCCACGAGTAAGGCTGCAAAGTGCCCAGATTGGGGGTGTTTTCTCTTTGATGAATGAACACATTTACATTCAATAATGCCCGTCATTGTGCCGGCTTTAGAATGCACGTTATTCTCTTTAATTCACCTAGATGGATAAAAGGAATTGGACATGACCTTATAAATCATTAGGTAATCACCCGGACGTGAGTACTCCAGTGCTTTACTCGGGGGCCCTAAGTGGCTAAACACGGGGTACTCAGGAACGTTCGCGTGCCTCTATGTCAGCTATATCTTCCACATCACAAGGATCGGAGTAAAAACAACTGAACATTGCAGTGTTAAATATCATCTAGCCACATCCCTAAGCACTCAAATTACAGTTATGTTTATCAGCGTGTTTTTACACAACTTCGGTTGTTATTGCTAGATCTAACTTCCGTTTAGTGAAACCCTACCATTGGTTAGCGAGGCACATTAGTGACTGTTGTATGTCTACAAATCCAGTGTTATCACTACTTCAGGACAGCATGTCTCGGTTTGGTTTGCTCCTCCTTGTAACATGTAGCATCGACCATCGAGAACATGGATTGAGTGTACATAGATGACATGCTGTGGATGTAGATATACATCGGCATACAATGTATATTCCCGGTTTTAGACCATATTCGGAGATAGTTCTACATAAATGCAACTGTTTTATTGACTCTGGGAATTAGACGTATTCCCATAAATGTTTACGATAAAGCAATATGCAATTATCCTAGAATTTCCAAGTGTCTTGCAATTTTTTATCGTTCTTATTTGTTAAATGATATTTTTGTATCGTTGTTATTTGTAAATTAATACTTGTATTTCTAATTAAGCTTTTTGTTGTCAAACTATTTTTATTTTGAAAATAACGTTATACGTGTATCAATGCTATGTTTTGAGTTTTAGTTTTTTGCTGTTATATTTATTGTATAAATTATCATAATTCTGATATAGAGCTTACTTAGTTTAAGCAAACATCATTGCTTCTCTAACCTATTTTGTTTACATGTCGCGGTTGATTTTTTATTCAAGTTATGTTCTAATTGAATATAGATAACATTTGAGCCACCCTTCAGCATACCCATTATATGGTCCAGTTTAATAAATGCACCGACAATAGGAATATCATCCCCTTCATAAAGCTTCGAGAGCTTCGCATAGAAGACTCTAATTATCGAGAGACTCCATACAAATAGTGGAATGTAAAAGTTTCTGCCTTTAGGCACTCCACTTAAACGTGACCATGCTGAATTGGATTTACCTTTAAAGTTAGCGACGTTTATCAAGTTAAGGGTAAGCAGTTTGCGATTTTAAATGAAAACTAGATACAAGATCTTGACCCCAGTTGTCGAACAACACGCAACGATCTACATGATTAGTATTTTATACTCCAGAAGTGGAATAAACAGGATGCGGATTTTGAAAACTTCGAAAGGTCTTCTTATCAATCATGAACATCTATGTGTTTTTTTATTTTGTGCGTTTTTGAGAGTAACTGTTTAATTATTTTCTTTGTTCATTTCTGTCTCTATTTTAATCGAGTTTGAGGTCGGTTTACGGTTTCATTAACGCTACGGTATACACTACAAAATGCTGTTAATTGTGTGATTGTACGAAAATACAATACACAATATTGTTAAATGATTGTTGGTACGTAATACCAGTACACAGAATGACTGGTTGCAAGTGATAACAGAATCCGTTTTACGCAACCATATATCATATACTGACTTCAGTGAAACATGATGAAATTAAGTAGCAGAACAGAATTTTTGATAATGACTTTTTTTCCTTTTTTTATTTCAAAACATCCTAGTGGTTAAACGTATTAAAAACTAAATTGGATAATACCAAAGCGTCAACAAAACCAATCTCACAATCGATTAAACTAAAGGCAAAATAGGAATGAAAGAAAGAGTTACATGGAGACTCTCGTTAAAGTACAAGAGATTAAGACCAGGTGTTCCGGAAGCGTAAGCGTCTTCTGCTTCATCGACGACACCCGCCATATAAATCTTGGTAACATCCAAGTAAGCATCAATCCTCAAAATAAGAACCGAGTCATCATTGTTAATCACAACAAGTAAGCACGCTAATAAGCAAACTTAAAAAAAATCATCTTTATATTACACAAAGATAAAGAAAATTTCTCGATGAGATCAAGATGGCGACCATAAAACTTGCCCATAGTCTTCGTCAACTTGCATCTCCCGAATCCCTGTGCCGTTAGTTTGTTCGTCAGTAGTTCACATCTATCACGAAAATCTAGATATTCAGAACAAGCCCTAGAATAACGAAACAACTGCGACATGTAAACACCATAGGATGGAGAAGCAGGGATGTTACTATCAAGGAAGGGAAAGTTCACTATCGAAAAATAGAAATCGTCATGTTTATCATACAGCTTAGTAGTAAGTAGCCCGTGTTGGTCATAGTTAAAGTAAAGATCGCGATAAGAAGCTGATGTAGGCGAGTCTGTTGTGTCTTTAAGCTCAAGTTCAGTAGAGTATATGATCGACTAGGTCAGCAAACTTCTTGTTGTTTATAGACAACACATTGTCGATATACCCGAAAGTGAATTATTTTGGCAAGGTTTTCTAACCAGTCCTGATAGGCGCCTCGACAAATACAGTCTCTTATGAAACCAACAGCAATGCAGCCAAAAGTGGGGCGCAGTTTGTTTGTAACCATTGAAATGTCAACGGTCTGTGGAATCTTGCCTCCGAACTCATCAAAGATATTGTCAACCAAAATATAATTCATTCGTGATGTTCATATTCTGATATTTTTCACTGATGCGCATAGCCAAACTCGCTTTGAGAATATATCAAAGTAGTAGCTACATTCACAAAATATATCTGGTATTATGTAACACTGTGTAGCGGGACTGGACTGGGTCGAACATCGACGACCTGGTAGCTCAGTTGGTAGAGTGTTCGTCTAGAGTTCGGAAGGTCCCGGGTCCGAACCCCGGTCTTGACGCTACATTTTTCTCTTTCTCCTGTTACAAAATTGGCGAGCTTGTCAACACTTGTTTAAAGCAATGAGAGAACGCTTAGCAAGGAGGGTGAAAATTTGGAGAAAAGGAGGGAGGAATGTAGCGGAACTGGACTGGGTCGATCATCGGCGACCAGGTACATGTAGCTCAGCCGTTAAAGCAGTATCATAGTTAATTATCCTCCATTTATTTGGTGAGATTTATTCATTTTTTGTTTTAATTTGCTTTATTTTAAAGTATCTGTAATGACTTGCGAATTTTCTCTCTAATAGCGCTGTATTTTAATTTGTTTTCACATTCATTATCTTTTCAAAATCCACTGAATCACATTTTGTTAAATGTAAGCAGGCACTGGTGCAAATCCCGCTCGTTAAGATATGAATTTTACATCTCGCACGTTCATCAGCTACACCATTTGCCCTTAAGTGCAGCTGTAGATTTTATACTACGAATAATGCATGCCCAATGCACTTGAAAATTTCCCGGGGGTCTTCGTCAGTACAATGAACCTCATATTTTTATCGAGATGACGTGTTAAAATTTCGTTTAACTCGTCATTTTGTCATTTTTTTGGTCTTTTTAATTTTAAAGTCCCTTAATTCCATTACATGTTTGATACAGGCTCCGAGCCGATTCTTGTCCTGACACTTTTTAAGGTATTTATGTGGCATCTCATACTTTTAAAGCTTCAACATTCCTTGGCTTTCAGCATCGCAGATTAATCAATTAATTGATGAATTGAAATATGCTTTAAATACTAAATTACCTTTTGCGTTTGAATAACGTTACTGCACTGAACACACATGTGAAAAATGTGTAGCCTTAGAAGCCATGGAATTGTCAAACAAAATCACATTTACCTGTATGTACGTTGTTTACGTAACAAGCTTAGTTTGGTAGATAAAATTTATTTATTTCAAACAACTTGTTTAGATTTTATTTTCACTTTCGATATTTAAAAAATTAATGTTTTGTTAGTAACAGATTTGGTGGCATGGATACTCGGGAACACTAACCTGGTAAAAACATTTAGATCGGAAGCAGATACTGTCGTTTATTTTCGTCTCCATGTAAATATTTCCTTTGATCATATTTTGCCCCTGGTTTAATCGATTTTGAGTTTGGATTATGATTTTGTTAACTCTTCGGTTTCCTCCTATTTATTTTCTACCATACTACATGTTACATTACTTCATGGTGACAATATCCGGTTGGTCAATTAATTCCCTTGCCGATTCAATCATCCATTTGTCCGTTTGTTCATTACCGGTAAAATGTGTTGCATCAAACATTTCACAAGATTGTTATTAATATTCTTACTCGCGAGTTCCATATATGAGGCCTAAACGAACCAATAACATACGAATTTACACCATTCTATAGCATATATTGTGACACGTTTACCACGATCGCAGTTCAATCAGTAAGAATATCTACACAAAGTAAAACGTTTAAATAAGGATTGTACCTCATTTTGACTGCGTATACGGTAGTATGCCCGCAGTTGGCAACGAACATATTCTATGGTGCGGGTTAGCGCTCCATAGCGAATATGTTCGTTGCTAACTGCGGGCATACAACCGTATACGCAGTCAAAATGAGGTACAATCCTTATATTTACACCATTATTAATTTTCAAGTGCTATACGAAGAAAAAACATTCAAAGCTGGTTGCTAAGGTGGTAATTACGATGGCCGTGGTTGCTAAGATAATATAGTACCATTGGATTTCATCAATATATTGATAGATTTAGAAAATACACTGTGAACAACACTATTTTTCTTCATAACACCATAATGTAAATTTGCTATTAAATAACGTTTTGTAGCAAGTCGAATTTATTTCTTTATTTATAACGGTCGTTATGTACACGCATTGACACAGTGATCTGGTTGTGACGCGGTCCGACGTCAGACGTCACAACTGCAGGGCGCCGCCATGTTTGCGTTTCCGTCAAATAATTTCGAATGCGCATCATTTGGAATCAAAAGTTTGCTAGAAACTATTTATTTTTTAATAAAAAAAAATTGATTCCATATATGTACCATGTTTTAAAATCTTGAAGGAACCAAACAATGGCCGACAGCGAAAACTTCTTTTTCTGAAGCGTGAACGACGCCATATTTGAACAAATATCAATCCGCCGAGCCTTTTTTCACTGCGTATACGGTAATAATGTTATATTCGCAGTCAGAGTTTACTAAGCACAAGAAGGGAGAGGCGTACATATATTCACATGACTGTATACAACCCATACTCAATTTTAGTATAATGATGTCTCAAATGGTTTGTATATCAAAGGATTTTTTTTACGTAAATGCAAATATAATGTCTCTTGATTAAGAATTATATTGATAAACATTCACCTGCTAGTAAGAAAATATAACGAAAAGGGATACATTTTTAGTGATAGAGCATGCTTGCCGATTGATCTAAAGTATATGTACCCTCTTGGCAGATCTGTTAAAATATTCGCATATGGATGATTATATTGAAACTTTTTTTCGATAAACGAAGGGACATACCTACGTAATCCTTTCATTTCACATTCAGGTATATTGTCGTCGAATGGTCCCTGAACCGTAATAATTGCTGAACTTGACTGTAAACATGAAAATAAACTGTCCTTTAAATCAACATACTCTTTAAATCTATACACCTCAATACCAAGAGCTGCGCACCTAGTCATGTCTTTGATTAAACGATCATTGACTGTCCTTTCTTCAGCAGCAACATTCTGGCATCCCTGATAATAGAGTATTTGAGTCACAGTCATTTCACCGGGCCCGGTTCTTAATATGCGGAGACTCACTTCACTTGATGTAAGTATAGGAAGTCTATATACTTCAGTTGAATCCTTCACCCGACAATGTTCTAAGATCACTGCCAACAGTGTTTTGTAATATTGTCGTCAAGGTTTGATTGCAAACAACATCATTTTGAGTGTTTTTCTCTATTGACGACTTATTTTCTATATCGTGTATCATTATTTCCCCAGAGTACATCATAAGGAATACATCATATACTGTCTTATATAAGGTACCAGAAAGACTCGTTTTTAAAGCGTTAACTTCCCGTCTTTTTTCTTTGAATGTCCGTGTTTTGTTTCCATGACTACTCAGTTGCTGGTGTGTGTATGCGTCAACATTTTTAACGCATCCAGTCCTTGTATACCTCGAATCCTCTTTACCTTATCTTTATCTCCTGATTTGTAGTCACCCTAACGGTCTCTTGTGATTTGAAGGTAAGGTTTGTACATGTATCTTACGTAAGTAAAGTTAATGTTGTCAAATTGAAAAAGGAAACTGGAACGTCTTCAAATTAAAAATCGGCTCCACCGTGGGTATATACAAAAAAGCCAGGCACGATCGTAAACATACGGAAACAATTCAGTCAGAAAATCAATTCGACAGAGAATCAGGTTACAAATTACAATCACTAAGAAATAACACCGTAAGATGTATGAGGAAAGCAAACATTTTTATCACGTGAAAAACAGTTAAAACATCATTAGACGACAATAACCAAAGAACATTATGGAAATCATACAGCTCTAGAAGGGCGAGGGAAGTCTAAAAAGCTTAAGGTGAAAATATGTAATCTACAAACCAAGTCAAAATGCTTAATCAACTATTTTATATCATGCATGTATAAAGCATTACAAATATATTCTGTATACGTAAACATTGTATATATCATATCATTTTATACCATGTCTTTACAGCGTTTTAATTTATATGTGAAAGATTGCCACTCAAAAGCAAAATTATCCATGCATGCATTTTTCTAAATTAAATATACATTGTATGCATTCTTCGTGCACGTCACCAATATATGTGTACTGTGCATGCGTGTGTATTATCGTATGAAGGAAATAAAAGCGAATATCATCTAAGTACTTTTGGAAGAACACTTATAAAGGCTATGCCCGTTGTCTGGCCCATTTGTTTTTGAACCAACAACATATCAAGTTGTCCAATGGATTAATGTATATTAAACGGATCAATTGATAACCATTTCTTACCAAATCCTAAAAACGTATGGTAAACCTTTACATCAGCTTTCGTCACTCGGCTCTCATCTATTGGTATGCCGTCACATCATACTGTTTAGTTCATGAGAAATTTGCAATGCTCCGCCATTATGACCTCATTGTTGTCATCGATACCTGTCACAGGTAATACTTTTTGTTGACGGTAACAGTTGTTATTCAGTGAATGTCTTTTTATCCTGAAATTTTTCATGTACATGTACATGCAATATGCACGTTTGTATTTAAAACGTAAAATGTGTATGGATGTAATTATTCACATTGTAAAAGGCTATCAATAGCTTCTACAGTCGTGTGTATTAACAATGTGCACGCGAGTACAATTAACATACGCGTGTTTCTGTTATGCTATAATAACGTAAACGCCTGGGTATTACCTGATATACAATCATTTGTACTTTGCTTGTTATTTAGATATTTAAAAATGTGGATTTGTTAAATTCTATTTTGATTTGTCTCTGAATAAATGTGAAGTACAACAAAAAGAGAAAGAGTCCGCATGTCCAGAAAGAGCCGCCTGTCCTCAAAGAGTTCGTCTGTCCAGAAAGAGTCCGCATATCCAGAAAGAGTCCACCTGTCCAGAAAGAGTCCGCCTGTTCAGAAAGAGTCCGCCTGTCCAGAAAGAGTCCGCCTGTCCAGAAAGAGTCCGCCTGTCCAGAAAGAGTCCGCCTGTCCAGAAAGAGTCCGCCTGTCCAGAAAGAGTCCGCCTGTCCAGAAAGAGTTCCTAGAGATACGCCCGATATATAAAGAGTTGCAATAAATGAGATCTGAAAAAGGTAGGTGCATTATTTACCTGAAATCCGGCACGCATTAGATGCAGATTCCAAAATACATTGTTGTATTGTCTTCATGTAAAATTGTGTAAAGCAAAAAGGGTATGTTTTTTTTCAATTGTATGGGACTCGATCCAGCACAGTTTAAACTGATGTCTATGTCAGTAAACGTATAAAGTATGTAAACTACCGATTTTAGTTTCAGAAGGAGCATTGCAGATTGTCAGAGGAGGGTAACAGAGTTTCAGAAGGAACATTAAAGACTTTCAGAAGGAGCATTACAGACTTTCAGAAGGAACATTAAAGACTTTAAGAAGGAACATTAAAGACTTTCAGAAGGAACATTAAAGACTTTCAGAAGGAACATTACAGAGTTTCAGAAGGAGCATTAAAGACTTTCAGAAGGAACATTACAGAGTTTCAGGAGGAGCATTACAGAGTTTCAGAAGGAGCATTACAAATTTTCAGAAGGAGCATTACAGACTTTCAGAAGGAGCATTACAGAGTTTCAGAAGGAGCATTAAAGACTTTCAGAAGGAACATTACAGACTTTCAGAAGGAGCATTACAGAGTTTCAGAAGGAGCATTACAGACTTTCAGAAGGAGCATTACAGACTTTCAGAAGGAACATTACAAAGTTTCAGAAGGAGCATTACAGACTTTCAGAAGGAGCATTACAGAGTTTCAAAAGGGGCATTTCAGAGTTGCAGTGGAAGCATTACAGAACGAACCTTACACGTCACTGGTATATTGGATGACAACTCTCCGTTCACATCATCTGTTTTCTAAAAAAAACTCTGGTCTAACTCAAGTTTCTCTATTCACGCTGTTACAGTATAATTTAAACAGATAGTCCAAGTTACTGGTTAAGCTTAACGCCTCATTATAAATATAAATAGTGGTATCGACTTGCAGACTGGTGTCCACACCTATCTGACCTAGACGTTTTAGACATGTGAAGACGCTGGATTTGTCTCTCCTACTATAACATGGTTCACCTGTCTCTTAGACCAGCTACAATGTATGTCGTGCGAGTTCTTCATTTCCGCTTAATGACAGAAACTAGTTTTTTGGCAAAGAAAGTAGGTCTGGCTTTGCTAGCTGGTTCAACGTCCGATCGGAGAATGTAACTAGAGTATGTGATGTGAGTCTATTAGAATTAGATAATTGCCGAAAAGATGAAACTGAAAAAAACCACATCTTCTCGTTTTTTCCTTTCCTGGATAAAATTATTCCTGGTAGGAGGTCTTTCTGGTTAGTTGTAATTTCATTTATTTGGGTAACGATAGCATAGCCAATATAGTTGGATAAAACGTGTATAGAAGGTTCATTATATTATTGGTAAAAGTTTTCCGCGAGCATTTTTGATACATGCATTTCTTTTCTAAAATATGTTTCCTGTATGAATAAAAAGTTGCAGCTCTAGATCGTAAGTCGGAATATTTTCAATTAGACTGCGTAATTATTTTTCAAAATTTGAACATTTGTTTCGAGTAGTAAGTTCGCCTAGTGCATAATCATCGCGACATGATCTCCTAGAATATATTGTGTTTAACATGGCCATATATTATATGTAAAATACCCCTTTCCGTTGGTGACTGACATAATGTCGGATGTATTGAGGATATATCCTGATGGGAACCAAGCGTGGTGAAGGGCATATAAAATATGTACATTGTATTGTAATTAGTTTTCAAAGCCCCTTTTCACCTCCATTTTGTTCGGAACATGTTCATTTACCTCCATTAGGTTTTATCTCCCCCACTTTTCCGTGTTTTCAGTTTCTGTTGAATTTTGTATGACCTTCGCTTATGTTAAAGATGTAGTGCGAAATTCTCCTGTTATTACCAAAAAGCTCCATCAATATCAACATGATCTGTAATTTCTATGGCTACAGTATAGCAGGATTCTACTGGGTTACCTCAATATATAGTAACGCAACGTGACTATTCCACAAAGGCCACGTCACGTTTAATGAACTGTAGTATATATGTAACAATAACCCACTGATAATAGGCTTCATTAGGCTAACGACATCCCAGGTAACATTTAATGATATCACATGGTAACTTGGAACAAAAAACAGCTTAGAGTGTAATTTCAATATCGTTGATGATAATTTGTAATCCCGACAATATACGTACGCATAGGGATCATTATAAATGTGTATTATGTCTTAACTGTCAATTAGTTTGAAACAAAGTCTACGTTATAATTATTTACACATTAAAGTCAAACAACTACACTACACTTGTATAATAGGGGTAACCGGTTGTGAAAATATTCAAAACATAATTTGATTAAGGGTAACGTACCACTGTATTGTAAGATCGCTGACACATTAGTCTATAGATAAAGTAAGCATTATTTCTCTGCCGGCTTACGTAACACCAGACAGGGAATGCTATCTAAGTGACCCGACCACGTGTCATCTCGTCATACCCCATTTGGTACCTAATGGCCGTCGACCACGAGATCGATCACAAATCAGCACACTGATCAACGCCTTCGTCAGATGAACAGATAGAGTCGTGCCGTCCGTATAGCCATGCTTCGTAAGGTTTGTACAATTAGAGGGAATGGGTGTCCCGTAAATACAGATCAGACAATATAAAACTAAACACATACGATTGCTCATTATTTTAATTCTGGTGCACTTTTTTTTCTGATTCCCTTCAATTTGTTTTTCATGGAAGATAGGTACAGTACAAGACATACCTTTCCATTAACATATATTATATGAGATCAGACAGAGTGGTACCTTATATTAATTTTGCGGGCACAACGTCTAGCACCAAGGTGAAAATTTATTCTACAAGAACAGATTTTTATTTTAATCAGTAAATAAATGCCTGTCTAAAATAAACTTAAAATGTACAAATCACCAAGAACGTTAGTCCTTTAAATAATACCATTTAAATAACAAATGTGTGTTTTCTCCATAATTCAAAACGAAGAAATATTATTTAATGTCTACATTTTATAGATAAACGAAACAAGTTTATAAACAAACCAGTATCACCCATTCCGGACTTTACTGGAACATTTAATTTCTGTAAACCACGGGATCCCAGAAAGCCCTAGTTGTCCTGTGGATGACCCCTAAATCTTCCAATCTTGTGATGAACCCTAACTGTCTAGAAAAAAGACAAACAATGAACAATATGGGATATCAGAGTTATTACATTAACGTTATGTCATGCGAGAAATTTAATTGGTTCAAACTAAATATTACTGGTATTGTCGCTGCACGTGATACGAGAAGTCATGTCATCGAGGTTAAAGTTTAGGTTAACGTTCTGTTAAATGTAGCATCTACGGTAGTTTTAGATATAATGGATGTACATTGTTACACAAAGATGTGTATATTATTATAAAATAATTCACATTTCGGGGTATCGGTCGACCCGACTACTGGCATTAGGTTTTTTATTATTGGTTCACTGTTCTATATAACTATTGATCTCTTGAACTAACTGACGGATTCCCAGTTAACAAGTAATGATGAATTATGCAGGTATATCTTGAATTGTTCTTTTACTAATGTCTTATGTCATTACGATAAAGAAGATTCGAATAACACGGTATTGGTGTCAACAAGTTATTAAAGATAACATTGGCTACTATACAATGTAGTATGCCTATTGATTGGAATTAATTGGGATGGCAAGTATATACGGAATTATCAATTATGTATTCAAATAAGACCTTATTATTTTTTTTTGTATCATTAATGCGTTATGTCACTACGCTATTTGAATAACTGTCTATTGATTCAAATAAACCAACTTACGGTTCAACATGAACATTAAGTAGCTTTATACTATAAATGGCGTATAGACGTGATTGATACCTGTGTTACGGTAAACGTATATATCCTACTGTCATTCAGATATGTAGGCTGTACATGGTACCATAATGTTATTACTGAAACAATGACATTACAATATTGAGCTGTGCAGACGTAAGTTGCAGGCATATCAACTTGCGTGTTCATTGGACAATGAATTTTTAAGTGGAGGCATTCCTTATAGTAATTGTAATCGGGAATTAAACAGGTATTGCTACACTAGTTTAACTGTGTCGCTAGTAATGCAGTATCTTATAACCACATAGAGCCTTTAAATGTAAAGTATCGGTTTACTATGACTGTGGTATTTATATATGGCATATACGCATGTTCTGCGATGATTACACTCCGTGGCTAGTGATTTTGATATAGGCTCTACCTGATAAAGATATGTTCGGTAATGATGACCTAAGATCTGGGGCCGTCCTAATATAGACGTTGTTCACGATGTGTGCAGCAGAAAGCATTGAACCTCGAAACCATTTCTGATCCGGAATTACTGTGATATGGCAACCTGTCAAGCATGTGGTGTTTTAGATAATGGCGAAATGAGAGGAGACGACAGCCTCAGTCACTACAGTACAATAAACCAATGAGATCATTCACAGACAGCCCATTAATTGCTTGTAATTTTGATACCATTACGTAATTTGTTGACGACAAGCCGTTCATTTAGCTGTGATTGGTGATACGTAAAAGTACATCCTCTCGGTGACGTAAGCAACAAGAGGTTGTTAGGGTAGCGCTGTGGCGCGTGCGCCACCTGATGATCATGTACTTTAAATGAAAGCAGCCCAATTAAATCTCATGAGAATTCAGCTACCATACCAGTGGCATCGTTATCCTATAAAGTTATGTCGCAAATCGAGGAATCGACAATTGTTCACGGCAGCGCCTCCCTTTATAGTGTCTTTTCGACTAAGTTGTATTTATCTAGGTTGTGTGGTCGACCCGCGTGTACTCTATTGTGTATAAAGGATATACATATCTATATAAGACAATAAACAATGTCCAGCAATACCCTTTGATCTGGCATTGTCTTTCGTTATCTACTTTATGTATATTAATTATCCAAACCCTTGTGTGCACCTTTAATCTCTGGGTATTAAGATTTCATGTTCTGATATTCCCACAATGCAGCACGTTTCCGCCACGTTAGGTAACTCTGACCTCAGCTATAGTTAGGCACCACCCCGGTTAACTTAATTGCTGTCTGTCCTTTTATCGGCGATCTGTATGTTACCATTCGGTTAGTCTAGGCTGAATTCACCACTGACTCCAGTTCACACAAGTGATATTCGAACGCGAGCAATCCTGACAAATAACCATTATCTGTGCCTGTTTCGAGCCAAACGTGATATATAACCAAGTCGATTGCAGTCTTAAACGTTTCTCAATTGTTAACAAATTCAAGCGGAAACACTCAATTCAAGATGGCAGTGCTTTATGATTCTATTAACAATCGACACATTTTTTTCAATTTAAAATTGTTGCCGTTCCGAAACGCTACTGCTCCACATTTGAATATCACTACACACCACTTCGCGATCTTTTGGATGTTCACAGAGGTTCCTTTATCGTAGCTCCCACTGTTATATCAAACTGATCTTTTATCCTAGCTATACGGGTATCAATCTTATCTAGGTCGTGTTATGCAAACAATGACATTGATGTTTGTGCTGTTTCACACGAAGAGCGCAGTGGTGTCACATTGCTCTCGCCTATCATGATAACACTGCATAGGGAGTAAACTCGATCCCAGTGATAAAACATTGTATTGAACATGTCTTGTTCTACATGTACCTGGTTGTACGGAATGTGAACATGTATTAAGCCTCCCATTACCCACTTTCAACCACCTTTGTGTTATAAGTGTACAGTAACCTTTGTTTTTGTTTTGTTTTTCAACGTTCTTTAATATCCAGAATTATTAGATGACGGTTATCGAGGCAGGAACAGCCAAAAGGAACGACTATGGACGTAACGATACGAAGAACTAAGTTTTAGTGTCCAATTGAAAAAAAACCCCAGAGAATACCAAAGTGTCAACAACTCAACTCGAACTCAAAATCAATTCAAGTAGAGGTAAATAATTCTAATAGTTACCAAGCAGGGACGAACACTAATTCTAATGGTTACATGTATCAGCCAGGGACCAACAGTTAATCTAATGGTTACATGTACATGGACCATCCAGGGACTAACAGTTAGTATAATGGTTACATGTACATGTACCATCCAGGAACCAACAGTAAGTATAATGGTTACATGTACATGTACCATCCAAGGACTAACAGTTAGTATAATGGTTACATGTACATGTACCATCCAGGGACCAACAGTTAATATAATGGTTACATGTACATATACCATCCAGGGACTAACAGTTAGTATAATGGTTACATGTACATGTACCATCCAGGAACCAACAGTAAGTATAATGGTTACATGTACATGTACCATCCAAGGACTAACAGTTAGTATAATGGTTACATGTACATGTACCATCCAGGGACCAACAGTTAGTATAATGGTTACATGTACATATACCATCCAGGGACTAACAGTTAGTATAATGGTTACATGTACATGTACCATCCAGGGACCAACAGTTAGTATAATGGTTACATGTACATGTACCATCCAAGGACTAACAGTTAGTATAATGGTTACATGTACATGTACCATCCAGGGACCAACAGTTAGTATAATGGTTACATGTACATGTACCATCCAGGAACCAACAGTTAGTATAATGGTTACATGTACATGTACCATCCAAGGACTAACAGTTAGTATAATGGTTACATGTACATGTACCATCCAGGGACTAACAGTTAGTATAATGGTTACATGTACATGTACCATCCAGGGACCAACAGTTAGTATAATGGTTACATGTACATGTACCATCCAGGGACCAACAGTTAGTATAATGGTTACATGTACATGTACCATCCAGGGACCAACAGTTAGTATAATGGTTACATGTACATGTACCATCCAAGGACTAACAGTTAGTATAATGGTTACATGTACATGTACCATCCAGGGACCAACAATTAGTATAATGGTTATATGTACATGTACCATCCAGGGACTAACAGTTAGTATAATGGTTACATGTACATGTACCATCCAGGGACTAACAGTTAGTATAATGGTTACATGTACATGTACCATCCAGGGAACAACAGTTAGTATAATGGTTACATGTACATGTACCATCCAGGGACCAGCAGTTAGTATAATGGTTACATGTACATGTACCATCCAGGGACCAACAGTTAGTATAATGGTTACATGTACATGTACCATCCAAGGACTAACAGTTAGTATAATGGTTACATGTACATGTACCATCCAGGGACCAACAGTTAGTATAATGGTTACATGTACATGTACCATCCAGGGACCAACAATTAGTATAATGGTTACATGTACATGTACCATCCAGGGACCAGCAGTTAGTATAATGGTTACATGTACATGTACCATCCAGGGACCAACAGTTAGTATAATGGTTACATGTACATGTACCATCCAGGGACTAACAGTTAGTATAATGGTTACATGTACATGTACCATCCAGGGACCAGCAGTTAGTATAATGGTTACATGTACATGTACCATCCAGGGACCAACAGTTAGTATAATGGTTACATGTACATGGACCATCCAGGGACCAACAGTTAGTATAATGGTTACATGTACATGTACCATCCAGGGACTAAAAATTAGTTTAATGGTTACATGTACATAAACCATCCAGGGACCAACAGTTAGTATGATGGTTACGTACATGTACCATCCAGGGACCAACAGTTAGTATAATGGTTACATGTACATAAACCATCCAGGGACCAACAGTTAGTATAATGGTTACATGTACATATACCATCCAGGGACTAACAGTTAGTATAATGGTTACATGTACATGTACCATCCAGGGACCAACAGTTAGTATAATGGTTACATGTACATGTACCATCCAAGGACTAACAGTTAGTATAATGGTTACATGTACATAAACCATCCAGGGACTAACAGTTAGTATAATGGTTACATGTACATGTACCATCCAGGGACCAACAGTTAGTATAATGGTTACATGTACATATACCATCCAGGGACCAACAGTTAGTATAATGGTTACATATACATATACCATCCAGGGACCAACAGTTAGTATAATGGTTACATGCACATGTGCCATCCAGGGACCAACAGTTAGTATAATGGTTACATGTACATGTACCATCCAGGGACCAACAGTTAGTATAATGGTTACATGTACATATACCATCCAGGGACCAACAGTTAGTATAATGGTTACATACACATGTACCATCCAGGGACCAACAGTTAGTATAATGGTTACATATACATGAACCATCCAGGGACTAACAGTTAGTATAATGGTTACATGCACATGTACCATCCAGGGACTAACAGTTAGTATAATGGTTACATGTACATGTACCATCCAGGGACCAACAGTTAGTATAATGGTTTCATGTACATGTACCATCCAGGAACCAACAGTAAGTATAATGGTTATATGTACATGTACCATCCAGGGACCAACAGTAAGTATAATGGTTATATGTACATGTACCATCCAGGGACCAACAGTGACCCAGTGCATGTAGAGTAAATCAAATGGTTCCAGACAGGGGGACGGGGTCAAATCGAGTCAATAGGAAGCCTTTGTTTACGGGGTAAATATATAGAGGATATCTAAAAGTGTCTTCAGTAATACCAAATATATTTCACGAGTGGGGCTAATATTTTGATATTTTTCGCACGAGTGAAAAATATAGAATATTAGCCACACGAGTGATATATGTTTGGTATTACTGAAGATACTGTTAGTTATTCTGTTTATTACATTTTTATATGAAAATCTACAGTGGCAGCTTCTGTCGTTTGTAAGCAGCGTTCTGATTGGTCAAATAAGAAAAAGTGATATTTTTCACTATTGAAAAATGTCATATTTCGCACTAGTGAAAAACATAACTTTTATAGAATGAACATTTTTCGATATTTCACTGGGAAAAATGTAATAAAATGGTTTCCAGTCAGTCAACAACGAGGCAACAGTGATCAAAAGTATGAATCGTGCAAGTCTAAAGACATAAATTAGACGGAGCAAGCACCAAATGTATACATACAGACAATTTTACAACTAAAATGATTTTAGTGGAAAGTGTTACTGGTATTTAAATTATAATTAAATGATTGATGTCTGAATTGTCCCTGTGAATCTGGTCACTGGTAATAGTTTAACATTACCAAGATGGAGAGGGCGTGTTCGGCTACTTTGTTCTGGGCCGGGCGCTATTCGACCGGCTGGCTCCGACCGGATGATGTCCCGTGTGTTATTACGCGATCGACTTGTCATTTGGCGGTGACCTTGGAAGAGACCAGCCCAAGGTAATTGGTAGGAGCAACGAGACAACGTTAGCAGGTGACACAACCACGCGACAATTTGGCAAATTAAAATGTCCACAGCCAAATAGAAATGAAACATACTGTTCATCCAGGGAAAGCCAGACGGTGTTTGAGCCAATCGGATTATATTGAAAGGTGAAAAATTGTGTTAGCTAAGCAACACACTTTGAGTGATGCATGCAAGATGACAGCAAAGAGCAGGGTATCAGCGTCTAGTAATCGACGACAGGGTGTAGGGAATACTTTCGGCCAGCGTTATACCGGTATCGTACTGGAATCTGATGAAATTCAGGTTTCTTCCCCAGTGAAGCCCTTTTACCAATCCCTTCCCTCATATCTAGATTTACATATATAGTATGGAGTTATTCAATGATAAACCGTCACGTCTGACTCGAATAACAAGGACGTCATAAAATTACGCTGGACTTGGCCTTATCGTCGCACACTCGTATTCAAAGCAACATATAGAGCAGACCCACCGAAATTGGACGTCCGTAAATCTCACGGATTTCTGGTCATCATCTCCGCATAATTCTGAAACGTTCTTTATCGGTAGAGACATGATGATAGCCAAGCTAAAGGAAAGGTAATGCCTTCATAACTACATCGTATGTCAACTAAGTGAGCGGTAGTGGTAACTTATACTTTTGCATGCATAAACTGTCCATACCGACAAACGTTTAACTACTGACACACGAATGTACTTACCTTCCGATTGGAGTAAGTGTTTTGTTCATAACGCCTAGCATTTGGTTGTGCTTGTAATCGAAATGGAATTATTGCTGAAGAAATAAGCAAATTTAAGTAAATTTGTGGTAAAACAATAATGTATATTGCGATAAATTAATAAAGACGGAAAAACAAGGATTTCAAAAATGTTTTGAAAGCTTACTATAATATGTTATGCGAGGTTGGTAGTAGGATACAATCGGTTGTTAGTTTAGAATTACGATTTATTTATCAAGGCCTTAGATTGTTTGGTTTGCATGTCTCATTATGAGAGCTTTCTTTTCCAAGAAAAGTGAACGACGATACAAATACATGGTTACACAATTATATCAGCTATCTTGGAGCATGATTTGTGAAAAAAGCTATGATAAAATATACCGAAGAAAATCCAGTAAGAATGATTGAAATCGTGGTTTACAAAATCTGCAACAGCCTTTTGGCATGTCAATGGAAAAAACTGTGCCCCACTTTTGGCTGACTTGTTTTTAATACGATGATGAATTTGTCGAGGGGCTTATCAGGACGGGTAACATCATTTAATTGCACTTTCCGATATATCGACGATATGTTGTCTGAAACCAACAAGCAGTTTGCTGACCTACATGTAGTCAAACGTATATGCCCTTCTGAACTTGAAATCTAGGCACAATACACTCTCCTACATCAGCGTTTACCTTGATCTTTACTAAAACTATGATCACCACGGGAACTTCTGTATTCTATGATATGTTTGTCAAATGGGGAATTCATGGTATTTCATAGCTTAACTCCTAAAGATACGGATGCCGTCGAAGTCACAGATATATTTTCATATACATTGTATTAAATACGGTCTATCTTTTTCTGTAGGCTTTTACTCAAAGAAAAGTAAATAGAAAGTGGGGAAAATATAGATTAACCTTGGCGCAATTCGTCGCATGAGATTTTGATAAAAAAATGACAATCAATCAGGAGGTACAGTAAACAAACAACAAAAAGGGTATAAATAGGACTATGTTTGGAGGAATTTGCCAACGTATTCATAAGCGTACGCCAAGTAGGAAAATTATGGAACAAATGAAAAGCCTCCATAACTTTAAAATAGTTGTACTCACTTTAGGTACACAGGGTTTACAAATAATACTATGGAAATATACCGTTGGCTTCGGTTCATACTAACACAGCCCTACCACAACAATATTTTTTTTTTTATGTTTCTGCCCTTCATCACTCTTCATTCACTCTTCATTCTTCAATCCTGCTGTTTATTTCGTTTTGTGAAATCCACATTGGCCACTGTTGCATATTTGGTCAAATTTTCCTAACAGAGTAACAACATGGAGTGTGTCGTTGCATAGAAACAAACGAAGCTTCTACGATCGATTTTTATTCTCGTTTTACATTTACAAAATGTATCTTTCTAAAAGAATGCCTGCGCTTCACGTCGTCCGCCTGATGGTTTGTGATACCGAACAAGATTACTTTGGTCGAGATACAACACAAAACGCGGATAGGATCGCCACAATAACTTAGTTTTAATTTTTTCCCCAGTTTCTTAGTAAACAACTTTCCGAGCCAGTTTAAGGTGAGATAAAACTGTGTACTCGGAGAGAGTCAGCAATATACATTGTAGGTAACATTAAACACAGGGAAATGTTTCCCTTGGTGTTCACGTTGACAGGCAAAACATATGTAGCAAGGTACGCGTGGCCTGCCGCCAAGTGCTTAGAGGTCATGGGTTCTTTAAAAACAGGTTTAAGGGATGTTGAAGGGAAGGTCTTTATTTCGTGATCCGCAACAATTCTTACATTGAATGCATTCTGAAAGGTTCCAGTTCATTCGCAGTTAAAGAATTGGTATACATCACACCCTGAAAAATATATAGCGGCATACCTAGTGAGCAGTTACGTCTTAGAGCGACGGAACACTTACGTTTCTGGTATATCTTGTACTGTATATTCTTACTGAACACAATCCTAGTGTAAAACCCAGTGTTTTGCATTTAAAGCGATATACGGGGAAACATGTTGCAATGCTAATGTTTTTAACGATACACATTACCACTAAGACCAAAATTCCTATTTTTCCAACTTACGTTGTGCAATTCTGTCGTCCGCCATTGTGATGTCATTGGAAAGTCTAGACCGATCTGATTGTACACCATTGCAGTGCATATAATTAGCTCACCAAGACATGTCTCTTCAAAACATCACAAAACACTTGTTGAGTTTATGTTTAAAGTTTGAAATTAGTTCATACCAATTATCTTACAATGTACTGTTGTTGACACCAACAATAAACGTTTGTTGAACACAATTGTTTTAAAAACACCATGGTCAAAATATACATGTAAGATGAACGTCAAAGACAAAATGCATTTACACCACAAAATTGCGAAACCCGTCAACCATCTCAAAACAACCTCAGTCAATCGATGCCCCTATACATTATATTGTAATTTGTTACTTCAGTATATAAAGTAGGTCAGCCTAACTACTTACTTAACTGTATCGAATATCTTTTAAATCGGATAAACTGAACACGAACATGTATAGTTTAGGCCCCTACATAGTTTTATGCACGTTGCATATGATTCCGAAGAACAAAACACAATTCTGACATGTAGTCTGTCTACTTAGATCCGTAGCTCCTAATTCAGATTTTATTTTTGCTACTATCCGTTAAAAAAAATAAAAATATCATACCTGGGAGCTACGATTCCGCAGCTAATAACTTCTGTATCATGTGTCAGATACATGGTGGCTTTGAACAACATACACGTGTCTAATCGTGGGAGTACTAACACGTGCTTTACCAGTATAGAAATAAACATTTTCTCCAATCTGTTTTCTACGTTCAAGTAATTGTTCCTTTGTCAAAATAAACAAAATGTTACATGGTATAGTAATTTTTCACTAGGTGGCACTTTTTTGTTACGACATTTCCAATTGCTCAAAGCAAATGCTCAAAAAAGCCGATCCTTTGATTAGTCTTATTTCTGCCTAAACATTTATCAAGGTTTTCTTTGCTTGTGATGAGTATCGGTAATTATCTGTGTCGATGACACTGTCGACTGATGTTTAAATAGGATGCAAGATGATTCTGCAGATGCACAATTACTTCCTGTGCATAAATTAGTGCATTCTGGCTATGCACCAACGCTTTCCAAGGGTAGAATGCCATCGAAACAAGAAACATGAATGCTTCCATGGAATGATATCTTCTGATCGTTGGAGTTTGCTTTTCAAAATAAACACTTATGTAGGAATGGTGTCCTCGTTTATTTTATGTTTTTGACCGTAAATAGTAACAAAAACAAATCACATGAATGATACAAATGTTACTCTGCCAAACCCTAACGCTGTAGCGACAAAACTGATTAGCCATGTCAACACGCTTGTCTTTACAAGATGCAACCGTATTCAATCCAAATATGTGTATGATACGTTTTTACCGCGTGACTAAGACCAAGTCTATTGAAAAAAAATCAGAGGATACCGAAGCTTCAACAAAACCATAATCCGAACTCAAAATCGATTAAACTAGGGACAAAATACGAAAACAAAAGATCCATATGGAGACCCTTGTAAAAGTTCAAGAGAATAAAACCAGGTGTTCAGGAAGAGTAAGGGTCTTCTGCTTCACCGATGATACCCGCCTTGGTTCCATCTAAGGAAATGAGAACCAAGTCATCATTGTTAATCACAACAAGTAAGCTCACTGATGAGTTTATTCAAAAATGTCCATATCTCATAAAGATACAGAATATTTCTCAATGAGACATTGATGGCGACCATAAAACTTGCCCATAGTTCTAATCAACCTGCACCTGTCGAATATGTCTCTGTGGAGATGGCGAGATGATCTTCTTGTTTTGTAACATTGTCCTGACTGGGAGGATACGTTTGGCATAGATGTTTTAGTAATAAACTATGGTCAGGTTGAAGAATACGAAATATAATGTAACAATGTACAAGAATCTTAACGATACGTGGTAGACACCAAGTCCAAAACATTATATGACCCAAATTAAGTCAATACGAGCAGCAATTAGGCAGATAATAACATTTCTTTGACTTATGTGCGTCGTTTTACTTTAAGATCAAGACAAAGGAGGATATGGTTTTAATTTCGTACAATTATATATCAAACAAATACTGAATGGTTTGTTTCTAGGACAAATGAGCAAATTATATTACGACATTCTTCTGGAATATTATTTCAGCCCGATATTTGCTAAATAACAACAACATTGGAATGGCAGTTTGAGATTGTTGACGTCCTGTTTAAATAAAAAACTTAACACTGACAACTGACGAATCCTGAGATACATGTTTAACTACGTATCGGAAATCTGATAGCGAACTATCGGTCATAACACTTGTAACATCGAAACATAAAACAACCAAAGCTGTAATCGTCTCCCTGACTGTATCCCAGACCCATCTACAAAAGCAAGGAGCATGGGAAATAGTAGTAGTTTCAAAAAACAGTATTTCAATCACTATACACGACTTAGTTTTACTTATTGTAAACCGTTTTTCTGCAGTCAGAGGGCATGAGGACGATGGTCCCCGCCACGGTGCCCGGGTCCTATCCCCGAGGTGCCATATGTTGTCTGTTTCTCCAATAGCCATGAACTGTCCTGACACCACAAGGACGCTTGACGGTGCCCAGATACAGTCGATATAGGTACTGTATCATACATCGCCGACAGACATGCAATCACTCATTCTGTAGCAGTATATATCATATACCATATGGAAGGAGAGGAGCAAATATCTCCGAAAAAAAATCTCCCCACATCATAGATATTTACAGTTCCGCAATCATGAACGATATAAAGATTACCAGCAAAACAATGTTGCCTAAGTGGAGCTATGACCGCTGTCGGATCAGTGTGATTTCGACTCTTCTCCTGTCACCAAAAACATAAGATGCAATTCAAGTCATACTGAATTCAGGGAATATGGTTGGCACTAGCAATACTGTAATACCACAAATAAATGTATTTCACTTGTAGCAGGTATGCAAACTTTTTTGTCTACGTCAATTATTCAAACTCACAAGGGCAAACTCCGGGGAAAACATGATAAATTGAAGGAAACCACGACCCTTGTTTCCCAATAAGGACGAAATTGTATCGCACTGAAATACAAAAATAACATAATAACTACGATGACCAGGATTATACAGACGTCATATTAAAACAAAGTAAAAAATCTGCTACAGAACGCACCTGTTGAATCGTGTATTCTAACTCCTTGTATACTATATCAGTTAGGGCTACTGGTCTGATGGCACACACCTCATGTTTTGAAGGGTTATCTTGTCGTTCAGACATCTGAAGATTATCGACCGTCTGATACACCTCCTTATATGGTCAGCTCTGGGTTAGAGTATCATCTGTTTTCCGGTGATGTCGTAACAGTGCCACTCCTCTGTACTTTTAGGATGATCCACGCCGGTCCTTAGGAACAGTGGTTTTAGGTCATCTATGTTAAAGCGTATGAATGACGGAGATGATTAGGTTTTCAGACACTTGTCATTTTCGACGCTTTCTTTGACATGTACTCGTCATTATTGTCTGGCCTTTGTATAAATAAGACACTTTTTCATTTCCAATAATGGAAATTCTTGATAAAGAATTACGATAGGTTGGATGATGGTTACTGAATGTTACGTGCTCACGAAATGAAGTAATTATGGCTAGGAGTACTATCCCAGGCTTATATCGATTTCAGAGCACATTTAGAAGCTAAGGCATCCACACAGCATTGTCCAATATCTCGAAAATCATCGTACACACCTGCAATTTAAATTTACTAATACAATATATTGAACATAATCATTGATACTTCAAACCAAGTACGCGACTGGACAGAGCTGTCGTTATAGAAATATATACCCAATGATACCTCATTAGGCTGTATGCTTTGGTGACAATAAGACCCCTCGTTACCTAACGAAATGACGTCGAATTGTCTTCGTTTTGGCAAATTGTTCTTCCATGGGTAATCAAAATGGTAGAGCACGATATCGAATTTGGTTTGAGAGTAAAAATGTTTTTTTTTTCTTACACGAGCATCACGGAGAAACACGATGGTTAATACGATAAAGCCTTATTTGATATCATGGTACTATTTACTCGCGCATTCGCGACTATGAAAACGGCAGAAATATTTTACGTTTGAACGGAAACAATAAAATTATCCGTCAATAAAGTACGATAATGTCACGACGAAACCTTATTATCGAGCAGTAGGCCATTGCATTGATTACGTTACAACGTTCAGTTCAGAGAAATGAAACGCTTTTGGTTTGGACATTTTTTTATTGTATTGTGCTTGTAAAGTAGAAAGTTGTGAACGATTCGACTGGCTGTAGGGTGGTGGGCTATTTGGTTTATCTGTTACAGCTAGCCCATGGGAAGGTGCAAAGACATGCGGGCCGGCGCTATACAATCCAGTACACAAAGATAAAAACACAACACAATTATTCCAGCAATGAAATTCACCGAGAAAACATACCATTGCTTTCAATAAAGCTTTATTTGTTTTCAGGTTTTTTTTTGTGTGTGGACTGAGAAACTTTTGTGATTCTCTAGTAGTCTATATCGCCGGCTGTAAAATGGTGTACATGTGATTGATAGTCACGATAGGTTCCAAGAACATGTTTTCGGTATAGCCATTAAATGTCGTTAAACATTACGCTATATACAGGCTTGTAAAAAAATCAGGAGAATACCAAAGCGTCAACACAACCATAATCCGAACTCAAAATCGATTAAACTAGAGGCAAAATAGGAACAAAAGAAAGATTTTCACCGAGACTCTCGTAAAAGCACAAGATAATAAGACCAAGTGTTCCGGAGGAGTATGCATCTTCTGCTTTATCGACGACATCCGCCATGTTTATACGGTATCTGTGCTGTATTTCCATTAACTGTGAACTAACCTTTTGCGTACGTTATTAACGTAGTTCATTGTTTGTTTACTTGCTTTAACGCAATAGTTACTATCGTGTAGAATTGTTGCTTCTTAATTAAAGCTCAGTCTTTTAGGGGATTAACACAATCTTATGTTTTTGCTATGTATTGAACATAAAGTTATGCCACTAAGATGTTTTATGTTATGCTATAGCTTACTTTATACCTACGTAACGTTTTAATTTATTAATGGTGGTAAGTATCGTAATAAAGATTTCCCTATATTTAAACGTACACGTACGCTGAATATTCCCCGAGTAGACAGAATACGTGTCGACATAAACATGCTGTAAAGTTGTAACACGCGTATGGAAAACTTCATAACAGAAAAAAATATATGGCTGTGATAGATTAAAACTTTTGAAAAATGATTGTGTGCTGTTAAGTCATATAATTGCTTTATAGACTGTGAACTTTGTTTCGATTAGTCACGATCGCTTTCTAGTCATTCGTAAATAAAAGCAAACATAAATATAAGTCTTTAAAACTAAGTTTACATAATGTTTGAGCATTAAAAGCAGTATGAAAAATGGGGGTTGCAATACAGGTGTGTTCCCGTATCAAGTGAAAACAGCACTTAAAGCAAAAATTGGCCCTTTACAAATAAGAATAAATAATAATATGCCGGTAGAAGAATGGTAATCTGACGTTTTGAACTATCTTTGGATGTTTGGAGAAGCGATTCAGAAACAGCTTTCTAAGCAGAAACAACTGAATGAACTATATGTGCAATATCAACAAGACGCACCG
Source organism: Mimachlamys varia (assembly GCA_947623455.1). Classification (NCBI taxonomy): domain Eukaryota; kingdom Metazoa; phylum Mollusca; class Bivalvia; order Pectinida; family Pectinidae; genus Mimachlamys; species Mimachlamys varia. The sequence goes on from OX392535.1 coordinate 12,600,746, forward strand.
CTCGAAGAGTAAGAATGCAGTTGACTACTTTTAGAAAATAAAATATAGCTGCAACAATGATATGTAAACAGCATTCGAAAGGAAGTAAAAAAAATATTGTGTCTGGGTAGACACTCTCCAGAATTACGTCTGAAGCCTATAGGATATAATATATTCATGTATTCTCAATATATTCTAACCACCAAATACTAAAATAAATGTATTTGGACATTAAACAACCTATTTCACAGGGATAAGGGTTATATTGTATCAACTTTACCATCAACTGTAACATCTTGAAAAAAAAGAGAGGATATATTGGTTATATGAGATAAAACGCTACATGTTTTGTTTCTTGGAAATCTGGAGTCATTGAGAATCTTCCAAAAGAAAGAGGTATATAGAGCTGTCGGAGATTGCGAGGAGTAAACCAGGAAATCTACAGTACAGTCGTGAAAATCCTGGAAGGTATAAGGAGATGAAGAATGTGCAGACGATAGATATGTAGACAGATGAGTCTCGATTGATTTGTCTATTCCCTACCTATCTATCAGACCACACATAGGAGGTCTGTACATATTCTTTATGACAACATTACCAAATCTTTTAATGAAATACATTGCAAACTGTGTGATTCCTGGCATGTAGAATAAGACATAAAACGATAGCATAATATGGAATTGTTAACAAATGTGTACTAAAAAAAATATAAAAATAAGGAAAAACAGTTGAACAACGAAAAGATAAAAAAAGAGAACCGTCGCAATGTGCATGAATTCGAAGCCGAAGACTAGATGACCCGGACGGTAAGTGTGTTCTGAACATTGAAGACGCTTGTAGAGTAGCAAATCCCATTTATGACCTGTCTTCAAAGTGATACAGTAGGCTGCTTTTATGACAACGAAACAAGTAGATGGATGGAGGGGTAGATGTTCAGAATATAATTGAAAGGTTGTAGATTAATTTGCAGCTGAAAAAAAACGAAAGGGAACCATCACCAGGATCAGGAAAGCAGATGCTGAGTGAAAACTAATATTTATTCTACAACAAGGTGTGTCTTGATTCTGCAAAAGTTTTCCATTCCCTATTTGGCCCAGGAACGGGTATGGTACCACTATAAGAAGATGCCAAAAGATGAGGACAGAGAACCAAAAAGCCACCCAGAGAGGGTGTCATGCATGGAATTAGGTGCAACATTGGTCCACAGACAGACAGCGCTGAAATGTATTTGTGACGACCTTATAGAAATAAAGAACGAACAGTCATTATTGTCCTATACCAGAGGTCTAGAATTGCCTTGACCAATCTATTCCACAACTTACACGTACGTTAACTTTACGCTGATTAGTCTGTCACGACAAACGTTAAAAGTGACGAAGCTGTCGCTATTTGTGAAATGTGCTACATGTGTAGGTGTGTAGTTGGGCGTACATTACATAGAAACACAGAGTGGATAATGATATTGTATAGGAAATATATTCAATGATAATTATATCCAATAATTTCAGAAACAAAATTAGTTTCAATACATAGCACATATTAACGATTCTTTGTTTGTGCAAAATATTCATTTTGTACAAGATTAAGAAATTACATTAGTGGCTACAAAGTTGTACACTGAAACTCTTTATTCTAGGGTCGATTTTTTCAATGCATTGTTGGTTACATAGCGAGTGTCGTCGATGACGAATAAAAAGCTTACCATTACGAAACACCTGGTCTTAATCTTTTGCACTTTTTCAAGGAATTCCAAATTGACGTTTTGTTTGTTTATGTTTAAGATTGTTGTACAGTATTGTGGTGTCCTATCTCGTATTAGTTTGTTAAACAGTGTATTATTCTACCACCTCTGGTATGAGAAACCTGTAATTGCATAGCCCCGTACTCTGTCACCGCTTTGAGATTTAGCGAAATACTATTTGTTACAATGCAACATGAAATGAAGAGCCGTAACATCAAGGTTAAAAAAAAAGAAATTGAAATTGAAATTGAAGCCACACTAATCTGTTTCCAATGATACCCTACAACAAAGTATTAATTTGAACCCATGTATTATTTCCGAACATCTTTAGTTTTATTGCGGAAAAATAGATGTTATCAATGTTCACATTAGTTTTTATATGTAACGTTCCGTCCATAGTAGGAGTACAGGTTGTTTATACGTCGTTTAAACAAGTCTAAAGTGGGAGATATCTAGATATGTCCGTGAGTCCCCTGTTCTTTGTTAAACTGAAGAAGAATTCGAGAGCAAGCGAGAGAAAAAAGTGACCATATAAGCAGCAGAGGCGGAACATTTTATCAGGTGCTACGCTTGAAACGTAACAGTTAATTAGGGCGTCATTAAACCAGATAGCATTGTAAACGCCAAATCATTACATCAAAATATTTGCAGAAATATATTAAAAAAACATATTTTTGAGATACTTATTTATAGAATTCGTGCCCACAATTATTTAAAATAGGGAGGGCCAAATGGAGAGAAATAAAGGCTTAGTGTTATATTAATAGATAACGGCATTATCATGTCATCAAATGCACGTCGTATTAAATATAAAAGTACCAACAATTTGATGTAATAGGAAAATAAAAACAATAAAAAAAATTGATATCTTTGAGAATCTAAGCATGTATAATAGTAATTGTTACTCAAAGAAGAGTATACCCTTTTAATGACAATCTTCTTCGCTGATATACAAGGTTGCTTCACTTGAATACGGGTCTATTTGTTTAAGAGATGTGTTCGATTAATTTGGTGTATACGTAGTCGTTTTAAAGTAAGTAATATTTTCGAAAATCTAGTGTTGTTGGTTACCATTTGTCACAGTAGATTGTAACATTAACTTGGACGGAAGGTAATGGTAAAACAGCAAACGTTCAAAGCATACAAATTAGGAATCTAAAAACATCTCAATTCGTATTATGCATTGGACGTATTATAATTACAAGGACGAAATACACGTGTAATGCATGCATATATGGCTTAACTAGTCGCTGTAGCCGACAAACCATGTGTAAACGGGATGAGGCCAGACTCGAATCTGATGAGGATACTCCATGATAATTTGTAAAATTGGCAATTGTCCAAGATTAAAGGATATTCAGCAGTGAAACCCGAAGACGTGCAAGAAAAACCAACTCGTTCCGACATTGCGTCAGCTCTTCGTTGACAGATACTTTGAAAAAGGAGAAGGGAAAAAAACCTGAAAGTTCTTGCTTGATTTTTTTTCAACCATGGCGTTTTGGGCGGTTTACATCGGTAGAACTCAAGACATCACATTTATCAACTACAACATTTATACTCTATAAAGATACGTCATCTTCATTTTCCTCTTAAACCAAGAACTCAGATTAATTGGAACGAAAATAAAAACCTTAAATTTAAATTTCTTGTTTTTCATTATTGATACCCATTCAGATTTGCAATACTGTTTATTGGATGTCATAATACCGTGCATTTTACAAGTAGTTCTGCTCCGCCTTACGCAAATAAATGGTATTTAAAAAAAAAACAATGAACAATTTTTAAGTATATCAGGAACATCTTCTCATATTTGTAATTGATCATTTGAATGTCACTCACATTGGGATATAATTACAGCTGTAATACATTGCTTGTTCTCGTTAGTCTTAATCGTTGCATTTTCAACACGAATGTACTTTAAAATCAACCACCTGGTCCAGGTGCTAACACCTTCTCTTGCTTTTACGTGTGGTTTACATGTCAAAGTGGCATGGTCAAGCCAGAATTGAAGCTCAGTTTCAGTTGTTAGGGGGTTACTGTCCTCGCAACATGGATGGTCATAATGATGACCGGTTTCCTGAGAGATAAAAGTTAACACAGACATACAGTGTACCAAGTTACACAATAGCTACGGCAGATTTTTATGCAGTTTCTGTGATGTCCTCTAGGAACGAGCGACAAAAAAAATCCCGGATCTGTTCCTGTTATACATCGAGTAGGAAAGGACTTTATACTGCAGACAAACTTACAGGATATTGTTTCGCCATACAGGTAATGATCCTGTATCCTTTTATGCATATTATTCTCGTAATTGACTATCATATTACAAAATCATAATGAACTTCTCGACTTCGTACATTGTAAAAACCTCTTGTTTGTACAATGTACTGTTTTAAGCCCAGTGGATCATTGTAGAGAACAAAAACGATAAATTTAATTTTTACGACCGTAATACTTTTCGATGTGTGCGTGTGTTTTATACAATATGATATGCAATAACAGTTATATTCATGAGAGAATACAATACTTTATTATATTATACATTTAAAGCAGTTTGAAGACAATGAAATCGGTTAAAAGTGACGTAATGACCCTCCTTAACAAAGATAAGTGTTTCAATTACCTCCAGTATCCCCTAGGAATGGATCCCAGGTTTCCAGATAACTTTATTGTAATGGTTCATCCATGAGACGTTGGTGGAGAGAGAGACTAGATGAAGTACATTGGTCCTCTATGGATCTGTGAACTAAAGATAATTTGTTTCAATGAAAATTGATTGACCCATTGGTAAACCTCGCTAGTGCTCGCCAGCTGGATAACCCCAAGGTGCATCTCTGTCAAATAGAGTTATCTTTCTTTGTGGCCCAATTATTTGGACAATTAATCACCGCTATTTTATCCCCATAGGAACATTAAGGGTTAACATGATAAACACACGTCCATATCATTTGCTTTTGATTACTGTAGAAAGACGCGAATTATCAAAACCCAAAACTGAGTTTCATGTTCATGTTTTAAGGTAGCTCAAACAAAACTTCCTCGTAGTAATTCTAAATAAACAATATGCGTTTGATCAGAAATGCATCCAGATGGCGCACAAGATTAAGGAAAATGGTTATTTATAACTGTCATCTAAATAATTGTATACACTTTACCAAAGTACTTTTATCATTTCATGTTTTGTGTAATCTTTTCCAAGGACCAAACATACAATATATATATTTATTCCCGCTAATCGTTCAGTATTAGTGCTTATGAGCTACATAAGAGAGTGGAGGAGCGGCGTTCCAATCACGCTCTCCAGAAAAGATAGATGCGCAAGCCTGGAGTTATCAACAACAACACGGCGCCCTCCCACTTCTGTCCTACCTGTGGGAACAAGACGCCCTCCCACTTCTGTCCTACCTGTGGGAACACGACGCCCTCCCACTTCTGTCCTACCTGTGGGAACAAGACGCCCTTCCACTTCTGTCCTACCTATGGAAGAGGTTTTCTTGTCGGGAAAGGTCTCACCAGTCACCTCTTTATCCCTCGAAACAGCTCGACAGCTTAATGATGCCATGGTCACATTTGTTTACGAAGGTCGAACAACATTAAAGGCCCAATATACGTAACTTCAGGAATTTTTTCGTGATTCTGAAAAATTCTGAAAAAAAAATCCAGTTGATAATCATGCAAAAATAAGCCAAGAAAGTCTGGACAGAAAATCCAAAGAATTGAAAATAATTCAGGTGGGGCCCACTTCAACAACAAACCGAAGTGAGAAGACGGTTCAAAATGGACGCGTGTTTACAAATACCGAGTTTCAGCTGCTGCTGTACCGGTATCCATGTAAGAATTCTTCTTGAATATTGCTGATATCAGTTAATCTTAACTAAATCTATAAATATAAAAACTCATTAAGCTTGATTTTCGCTTCAAGATTTGCCGAAAGCTACAAATATAAGGCCTTTAAGGCGTATAGTTACTGGTCAAGCCCTTATCTCTGTGGCTGCTGTAGTGTGTGCCTTCTGTGGTATTTCGGTGAGGTAGCACTGTAAAGTCGTCGCGGTATCGCGAAAGAAGCTATTGCATCTGACACACATACACTCTAGCACGCATACAGTTCACACACGGTAAAAATCAGAGAATACTGAAGCGTCAACAAAACCATAATCAGAACTGAAAATCGCTTAATCCAGGGGCAAAATATGAATAAAGGAAGATTTACATGGAGATCCTTGAAAACACGCTAGAGAACAATACCAGGTGTTCCTGAGGAGTAAGTGTCTTCTGTTTCAAAACGTCTTAATCGTATTTAATGTTCGTATGATATGTAACTATATAAAACAAACCAAAAAGTGTTGGGAAGTTCTGTCGAGCCTTGGATATAAGAGATTTCGGATTGGTCACAGTGAATACAATCATATTCTTATTTGTCTTTATTTGTATCATTTATATACAACATACCTGGCCAGGTTCATGTGTAATATATATAACTTATAATGAGATATATAATTAATGTATAATTTTAAGTCATCGATCACGGTCTACAGATTGATGGTTTTTAGTGATTTAATTAATTGATCTGTGCTAAAGCCTGTCACATGCACTCATTATCTTGTGTCCAAAGTCTGGATAGGTCAGTCAGTGTATAGTGTTATAAGTATCAACAGTATAAAAAATACAGTTTAACCCACCAGAGTTTTGAATACTTTTAACAGTATCCAAATTTAAATTCAATAACCAGAAAAAATTCTGAATATAAATAAAATATTAGACCAATGTTACATGCATTGTGTTTGTATGCTACAGATACAATGAACCAATCCTAAGTTAAACATTTCATGACTTTGTATCAAAGAGATTACTTTGTCACGCGCCAAGACGATGACGTATACGTAAATATGGATTGTTTAGGTAACAAAGATAGGTCTGTACGTATGTGTCTTTCCCAAGTCAACACTACAAGTAATTTTTATCATGGTCATAATTCGGGTAGAATCGTACTTCTGGTTACTCACTGAAACGTCACGTGGTTTGATCATCCTGTTACCAATGCACTTCTACGCAATACACATTTTGTTCAAATACGTCGAAAATTTACTAGACATTCCTTATGGTAATTAAATCATTTGATTAATTTAAAGCCGTCTGTTTACTGGGTCGGGTTTATTTCTCGCCGAGTTATCGTGTATTGTTTGGGGGTAACTGGACTGTACTAGGCCGTACGGCCGTCAATGCTATCGTATGCTCACTAAGTCGACACTTGTTGGTACGAAGGTCCCGGATCACAGATCAGAGTTAATTGTGCGTTTTAATCCGAGGGCTGTCCATCTCAAAATAGAGGGCGGGCACGTAATCTCCAATCAGATTAAACGCTTGACAGGCTTCGGAAAGACTGAAATAAATATTTCTATCATTTAATGCTATTGGCAAGGGATTTAAACAGGAAATCATATCACATAATGAGTTTTTCTTGCAAATGAGATTCCTTAGTTAACATGTGAAGTCTGGAACATCTATGTGCCGGTGGTTAGTGATCACATCGGTGACGGATCCCCGGACTGCTCACACTGGAATATGCAATAGCAAACATGGAGCGATGCTAGCTGGTTTTCGTTGTTGCGTTGATTTTAACAATTTCGTATTGATTTGGAATATTTCCAGTTGAAGTTGATTTTTAAGGAAAGAACTAGCTAGGATTAAGGACCATTTAACGTAAGTATTTTTCAACATATGTATTTGTCATTGACGCAATGCTTGTACAAATAAGTTGTATACATAAGTAATTTAGCAGTGCATGATGTACATTCTGTACATGTTCACTATGAAAAGGCTTAATTCCGCTCCATTTGCAACGCTACAATTCAATTTATGTTTGGTCACCGAGATAGGATAACGAATCTAATATCGATACGGTGTCAAAATAAATTTGAAAATGAATAGTTTTGCTTTATCGATAGAAATCAGTGCGAGCAGATCAATGGCAGGTGGTACGGGTGTAGTATCGAGGTCCTCACACGTCTACCCAGGGCGGTGTTACAGCCCAGATATAACCTATATACAATGTATTATGACTAATCGGGATTACAAAAAACAAGTTTAAGAGTGTATGCATGTCTTTTGAAGCCTTTTTATACATTCAAGCTTCCTTTGCCCAAAACAATATCACACGATTTTGTCCATGTTTTTTTTATTTTGAATTTAACTTTTTATCATTGATTTTAATCTTCGGTTCTGGGTTTATATTTTCCTGATTGTAAATCCCAATATTGCATGTGTACATGTATACCAGAAGTCTTTACAGTTGTATGTTGACGTAGTTGGATACATACCTGTGTAAATATGCAAGGATTTGTCTGTATTAGTTATGTATTTTAGACTTCAATTCAATATGTAGAATCTCGATAGGTGTACGCGTGTAGGTTTAGGGTCTTCTCGGCCGGTTTATTCACTTTATTGATACGATATATTTTATTGGGTATTGGGGTAATGCTTTGGTATCGTGACGTTAAATGTATGTGTAAACACATAAGTAAATGTGTATGGGATACGGTGATTCAAGAACGCTTTAGCATATACATTGAACTTTTTAAAAGTAAGTATTGAACACGTACAGTGTGCATGTGGGTATCTGTTGTCAATCTCTAACCCCATCCAGAATACATCCGGTATTTTAGTGAGTCAGCACTTTTAAGTCGCCATCAGATCCGTGCTATCATTAGAAGGCGAATACGCCAACATACCTTGTCTACGGCACGTATACACACACAGAAGCACGCGTTTTACTACATTAGGGAATAGAGCGAACGTTTAAACTCAACCAAACCACCATCATTCCCACCATCACAATGGCAAATTAAATCACAACCAAGTACCTGTTCGGCATGATATCACTGTCAACACATGCATGTCTGCTTTATGCTGTAAGAGCCGAAAGGCCATCGTTACCGGTATTGAAATACTTGTGTAAATCCCCCTGGTACAGGTGATACTAAGTGTAAATACATTTAACTCAACAGATTGCGTAATACGGTTTCAGACTTTGAACAGACTTACGGTAGAAAGTGATGCCTTCATTATATCTGCATTACTTTTGTAGTCGAGGCTTTGACATTAATAACGGTTACGGAAATCCGGGTGAACGTTTAAAAGCAGTCGGCGATCAAGTTTACCCGGAAGAAAAATTGTATAGACTTCTAGAACGTGGAGAGTTGAAATACATCCGGGTTCCTTGTTTAAGTCATTTGACTCAGGTTTCTTTCTATTTTATTTCTATGTACATGTACGCTGTATATATTGAAACCTTACACAAGTAGTTACATCACTTACAAGGATATTATCTAAACTGGTTAAAATGTCATCATTTGTTATTTGATTTTGAAGCATCAAGTGCCAATCAAAATACCCTATCTCATAATGACTGTGATGTTGTGATTGATATATGTACTATGATATGATGTATACCTGTATATTTCGTATAACTTCATCAACTTATATATACATTCTTCTCTACATGAATATACCAGCTGAAAACAACAAACACTAGACTATTAAAACAGCACGAATACAGTATGTATACATCCATTTACGTGGATTACTTACGACGTACAAATGTAATATATTAGTCTTTTTCAATGCAAGGCATGCCTCTCCGCATCGGATCACATGGAGAACGCTCGGGGACCGCGTCAAACGCTCAAATGATTACGATAAAATTATTGGCGCCACTTTTACTCAAAAAAGGATTGTTCCGCCATTTTCCTTTAAAGGACGGCGCAGTTAGTTAACCAGTTGTTCAAGGAATAAGAAACTAAATTAAACCATTTTTCAATAGTAAAAATGTAAATATATGGATTCAACGGCTTTTTTTAAAAGTTCATGCCGGTATGAATGCAAATCGGTTACATGTACATCCATATTGATCCTGAAACCCTATGCAATATGAATTTTACCGATTTTTCATTCATACCGGCATGATAATTAAAAAACGCCGTCCAATCCCTATATGATGTTTCTGTTGGAAATAAGCAAGCACACCTGGTCAATTTAAATATCGTAAGAACAGTATTACAGCATGGAGTATGTGTTTAATAGGCATGTTTACCACACAAATTATCAAATATATTTTGTTTAAGCTACCGTATAATGAATACAGGGTGAGAATATACACACTATTTAAATATAGTTCGTCCAAGTTTACTCTTAGTAGTCAACAATAACGCTACAATGAGATCTACAGCGTATTAGTATATGTATGACAGTCTAACAATCAGATTTTAAATCAGTATTTTATACCCATATCTTACAATAATAAAACTACATTGTATTCATCTTAAAGTTTTATAATCTTAAATGTATTTGTTACGCTTTCTTACAGTCAATTTACAGTGTTTCCGTGTCCCAATCTGACAATCATATATCTATCAACATCTTACCACTATACATGTGGGTGTTTCAATCAGACAAATATAAACTATCTGTATCAAAATCTTACAACCAAGGATCTAGTTGTACATGTACCAAAGTCTTACAACCTTGAAGCTATTTATTTAAAAATCTTACAACCACAGCTAGCTATTTGTGTTAAAGTCTTCCAACAATATATCTATATACATTATTTGTATCATAGTCTTAAAATCATTGTATTGACTTATCTGTATCAAAGTCTTACAACAATTAAGAACCATATATTTTAAAATCTTGCAATCTATTTGTGTCAAAGTCTTACATAATTTACCACCATAGAACTATCTGTATAAAGGTTTCACAGCTACAGAACTTTTTGTATAAAAGTCTTTATCATTATAGAACAGGTTGCATTAAAGTCTTAGAACCTTTATAAACTATTCGTTCTATAGTCCCTCGTGTGATTGTCGTCACATATCTATAAACATATATTATAGGTAACCCACTGTAAATATTGTCTAAGAATTACAGTTTTGAGAAATACCTAGAGTTAATGACACCGTTCTAGTGACTAAATAACTTCAACTTCCCACGCATGTTTCCAAATTGTCTTATCTCACGTGCAATTGTTCTCTAGGGGTGAACGTACGCGTCCTATACACTTGATGTAAAGACTCAATCTAGTGTTGTAGTTCATTGTCGAAGGAGATCAGCTCCAAGAAACTCATTACGCAGTCAAGGTCTGGAACTGTCTCTTTTGTTTATTTTCTAAGAAATTTATGTTTGAAACCTACCATTTGAAATTCCGTCATAAGTTGAATTTTAATTCAGTATATGAGTGACAGGAACACCTTAATAATTGACAATTGGAAAACATCCACAATAAACATCAACGGAAAACATCCACAGAAAACATTCACAGAAAACATTCACGATAAACATCAACGGAAAACATCCACAGAAAACATTCACAGAAAACATCCACGATAAACATCAACGGAAAACATCCACAGAAAACATTCACGGAAAACATTTCTAGTGTACAATGTAATTGGTTTACGACAGGAAGTTTGGTTAAGAAATTTTAGCGCTGTAAAAAATGGTACAATATAGCTTGCCTGTCCTAATTTAGTAAGTTACAAAGGTGTAATAACCACAGCACACGTTACCCACAGAAGGGGAGCTAACGTCTGATTTATTATAACCCTGAGATAGTTCTAGTGAGGTCATGATGAGAAGCGGACATTGCATCGCAAATATTCTGAAGTATGACCTAAAAAACGACTTACCGTAAATAAAAGTCTCGTCGAACAAGATTAGAACGGAAAGTTTATGTGGTGTAGGCTGAACTACTGTCAAAATAGTAACACTATACCGCGGCTAACGTTACCGGTAATCAGGTCATGTAGATCGAACTATAACGTGAAACGGATCACGGAACTAGTCGGCCGTTATTTATTTTTTTCATCAATAATTGACACCATCATCGTCATAATTGACTTTCATGAGTAAAGCCGTTAGTGGACTGGTCAGCTCGTCACGGACTGGGCGTGAGTGCCCGCGGCAGTACGGCTAATTGTAGTGTCTACAGCTCTGTAAAATTAGGGTGGCTAAGTCGGGACGCGTGCTGATTGGGTTTGTGCTCGGACGGTCACTGACGGTGATCAGGTGTGATGTAGAATTAATATAAATCGATACATCAAACCTGACATCTCCGGGAAAGGGGGGGGGGGGCATCGAGGTAGGTAGAGTGTTTGGAGCATGGTGATTCATTAAAGTGAAAACCATCAACAAGTTTGAATAAACTTTTATTGGAACAGTAGAACCAAAGCAATCGTGTAACCCTTATATTATTACGCTGTAATAGAACTATCGACCGAAAACTGAAATATATACAATGATCGAACATTCTATCTTGCATTTTTTCAGAAATACTATTTATATAGTGGTACTTGTCAAGTACAATGATGTATTATGTAGATACAAGTGTACATTAAAAGTGGCAATTTGTCCAATGTTTTGACAAAAAAAAAAAAAAAACAACAACGTTATTTCGTATACAAACGTTCCGATTGAGCGAATAAATTTATCATAACAACTTCCAATCGGCTTCAACCAACACACGATAGGTGCAGAGGGTTTCTGAAACAAAATGATTTCCAAAATAATTTCACTCGTCAATTGAAACAAAGAAACACACATCATTTTGTATGCAGATTTAGTGTGTTAGGGTAAAGTGAACCAGCAACCGTTCTAATTTCTACTGGACACACTTTTATATATGAGGGGGGGGGGGGGGGGGATATAACACCCAATAAAACACGTGCGTATCTGTCGGGGGTGGGGCTGATAAAAGGTGTGTATACACTGATACTCTGATCTACATGTATGTGTACTCCGTATAGTACTGCACACATAGCACAGGAAACAACGAATTTGTTCCAATCTAATCAATGAACCAAAGGCGTAGTATCAATCATTCATTAACCTTGCAGATAAACCACGCGAGAAGCCATTGATCTATCCCGTAAACTATGATCCTGATCACGCCAAACTATTTGTTAGAACAGACCCCACGCGCTGTTCGCAAGGTATTGTGTACCCCCATCGTCATTGACCACTCATACCGGTAGCTGTACCTTCATTGACCACTCATACCGGTAGCTGTTCCTTCATTGACCACTCATACCGGTACCTATACCTTCATTGACCACTCATTCCGGTAGCTGTACCTTCATTGACTACTCATACCGGTAGCTGTACCTTCATTGACTACTCATACCGGTAGCTGTACCTTTATTGACTACTCATACCGGTAGCTGTTCCTTCATTGACTACTCATACCGGTAGCTGTACCTTCATTGACTACACATACCGGTAGCTGTACCTTTATTGACCACACATACCGGTACATGTATCTTCATTGACCATTCACACCGGTACCTGTAGTACCTTCATTAACCACTCATATCGGTACCCGTACCTTCATTGACTACTCATACCGGTAGCTGTTCCTTCATTGACCACTCATACCGGTACCCGTACCTTCATTGACCACTCATACCGGTAGCTGTACAATGTACCTTTATTGATCACTCATACCGGTACCTGTAGTACCTTCATTGACCACTCATACCGGTAGCTGTACCTTTATTGATCACTCATACCGGTAGCTGTACCTTTATTGATCACTCATACCGGTAGCTGTACCTTTATTGATCACTCATACCGGTAGCTGTACCTTCATTGACCACTCATATCGGTAGCTGTACCTTTATTGGCCATTCATACCATTACCTGTACGAGAAATATACGTAATCCTAGCTACTCATTACAGACAATGCATGTGTCGATTCAAAACCTTCCTTTGTGTGAACAGCTTCGCTTGTTTTATTCATTTTTATTGTTTCCATTTATTCTTAATTTTTGCGTTGAACCGTTTTACATCGATTTAAACACTTGAATGGGTTTTGAACGAATGTGAGCAATGAATGATTCAGCGCAAAGGTCGTACATGTACACGTACTCCGAGCTTCTCCTGAAGAGTGCTCTTTGATTCGTCCACCATTGGGAGACGTTGGCCTGACTGCCTTCAGCATGTAGTTATCATTCCGGCGAATAGTCACATTAAAAATCACTAAAAGACCAGCTGTATGGCATTAGTAATTAAGAGGCTATATATATTGATTGGTTTCTTAATCGATCTTCTGTAATCTGCCCCACGTCGTTCCCTAGCCACTATTGCGGGAACGCTTCACTTCTGTCAATGGACCGAAATATCTATTTTATAATGAGGTGTTCCGACAGTTCGCCCGCTGGCGTTCCCTAGTGTCAAATACGTACATAAGAAAAACAACAAGGTGTTATACGGTAGAATAACCGGTGTCGAATTTATTTACTTTTCAGAAAATTTAATGAAGACGACGGTACCCGAGGACACAGTATACAAATTATCTTCGTGTCACCGGCCAAGGATGCATGGTTAATTAAACATCTACCTTGACCATAGCTTATGGACACGATAGCGTATGTCCGCGGCTCACGGACAACCCGGACACTTCACTTGTAATAAACACGGCTGCGGTGCTACAAGGTGATTGAGTGTTTATTCCGTATTCCAGGATTCTAACGGACGAAACAGCCATATACGGAAGGTAAGACTTTAATATTTAGTAACTTCAGCGGGGAATCACAAAACTAGGAGTTTCTGATAAGAAATTCCAAAAAAAAATAGAATTTTTAGTTGCATTCATCAAGGTAATAAATGTTGCAATAAAGTCTTTCGTGGTACATTCACGATATCTAATAGTTCGACATTTACAACATTTACAAAATGCGTTACCGTTTTTCACCGTTGTGTTATATTGCGGATTTTATGTGATACGATCACTAATGAATTCTGTAAAGCTTGGCAGTTGATGTCGGCAACATCAAATATAAAGCCCAATATACGTCACTGTGGTATGATTCAAACTACGTTGGTATTTCATTTTCGTTCTTGCGATGAAGTTTCGAAATGCTTTTGCGCAACGGAAATTCCTTGTTGCTGACGTGCAATGAAAACGATAAAGTCATAGACATGTATGATATTGATGAGTAATTCATACAGGACAAATAGTCAGGACATAGAATGGCGGATTGCTGATAATGAGATGATGACGTCATCGATGTGACACGTTATGTGACAATGTTCTGTGAATGTGATGTACGTTACAAGCGTCAAGTACGTCACTATGACCCGGAAATCAGATAAGTCCGCGTTATTACCTCATTCTGTAGGTTTATAGGTTAAGTGACAACCCTACTCATCTCATTACTGTGACCATTTTTACCCAATCAAGTACGTTCTCTTTATGGAACAGCCCGATTAGGTATTGTAACGTTTAAGTGTTTAGAAAGAATCCGTTGATTGTTTTATAGGTTGTTAAACCTGATTGGGAAATGACATACTCTGTAGGTTCAAAGTCTTGATAATTCCTTATCAGGACTGTACCCGTTAATGCGCTCCTGATTTACGATGCGACGGGTTTCGAAGAGTTGCCCTTTTAAAAATACTTACATTGTATGTAAGGAAATGTAAAATGTTTTCGCTGTGTTTCCATTGGCAACGGGAACGGATGAATATAGATGGCTGTTGTTTTTCTGAAGTAAGAGATAAACACTATTGCAAGTGGATGGGGTCTATAGAAATAAAATGGTACAGAGAATTTCAGTCAGAAAAAAATGTGAATTTCCCTTATACCATCGAACAGCAGAACAGTTGAACTTTAACAATTAGTAAATCCCCCAATACAAATTACTTGTTCAGTACGTACTGCAGTAATCCGTTTCCTTCCTCGAAACACGCTGTGTCGCTCGTCTTTCAGTCGGAGCCAGCAATTGACTTTTTATTAGAGGGCCTGACGTTAACAGGCACTTTTCCTCTCCCCGAAATACTGGTGTTAATCGATCGTCATTACTTACCACTTAAACGCTACCTACAAGTATCACCTTGTTAGGAACATCACCTTGAGGACCTTTAATCGGGTCAAGTCACACCACCTTGGTGGCCGGAGCCGGTTATAGGAACATGACAATTGTGAAAGGTTAATTAGGCACAGTTACAATTGTAGCGGGTGTCTCCAGCCGTGACGCGGTCAAGCCTAGCGTCCAGGCAAACAGCTACCATACCTTGATATGTGTTCAAGAAAACTGATATTGTTTATTGTCATATTCTACTCAGGGACGTATATGTGAGTCTCATATACGTCACTGTCATACTTAAACAATATCTACTGCTGTGAAATACAACTGCAATATGAGGAAACCTGTTTTGAATTTCATATTGAAATAGTCACATTGAATTCTGGAAACCCGTGTACTGTAACTGTGATGCCACATACAATGTAGTTACGTATCATGTACAAGTACATTTACTTGAAAAGTATGGAGCGGCTGACTTTCGATTTGAAGCTGGTTTGTGACTGTTTATACGAAAGCCTGTTAAGTTAGTGTCAATTTAATTTTGTCATCCACCACTTACCTAATCTTGTCCCGAACATTCAAAAAGCGAGAGCGCACAACCGTTTACTGTAAAATGTATATGACAATTGTATACAACAAATTGAGTGACATTTTCCACTCTGGATGTACCCCAATCTTGGGATGTTTGAAAAAGTAGCTATAACCCTAACTGACGTTTAAGTAAATGTCATGTCCCCAAAGTGAAAACTGAGGTTTTATCTAGTTCTAGTTTTTTTAACTAACATTGTAATGCAGAAACAGTGTCAGTAGTGCTAAGTTGTCCTGATCTTACCAATAATATGTCAATATCATATATCATGTCACTATTGGCTTTAATGCTAGACAATAAAACTGTGATAATACAGGTTAACGAACATACATTTTTCGGGTCTAAAGGGCCTAATTCATCTAATAATAAAAATCGCTATGACGTTTGCTCTGAAAACAAATATTTTACATACTCATCACATAGAAATGGTAAAGCTACCATCGAAAATATGCTTGAACGCACTTTTACTGACGAATGGACCCCAGAAGTGTGTTCTATGTCTCTGGATATCTCACAGTGAGATTAGGAACGGGTTCGCAATAGACATATTGTTTTCATGGACAAATTCCATTTCTTAAAAAATTCTACATCTAAGTTAAACAGCCGGATGTTTACTACGTTAGACATGACTGCTAAGATAGTATAATTCACCAATGTACAATTTATTTTTGCTTTGCGGAAATACAGTGTTGTCAGCATCCCATTTTTTTTATAATTACCCATGGTGACTCCAGGGTATGTTCAATGTGTCCAAATGTTGAAGGAACAAATCAGCTTGTGTTATTGGACCGCTATCTCACTGAACCGTGTATAACTACCGAGGTCCGGCGCCGAATATTGAATTGTATCGATGTGCCGAACTTCGAAAAAAAACCATGTGGATGTAGCAGATTGTTTGCAATGTTGAAATATGGTGCATATGATTCTCAAGTCTCTTTTCGATAACCAAAGGTTCAGTTTAGTACTAGGGATACGTCTAATATTTGTTCAACTGCCGTGTTTTTGATATCCATACGTACAGTATGACAGCATAAAATACATATTGACAAGTCTAACTCAGACACTCCTAAATTGAAATACCATTGCTTTTAACAGCTAGAAGACTAAGAAGCACATTTTAACGTGCTCTAAAAGTCTGTAAGCATTATTTTACCAGAATTTAGCAACTTTTTCATTTAGAGACCTAACATGTAACAAGGTCTTTACGTTTGGTTAATGGACTCGACTAGTCTGGCCTGGAATGTTTCCAAAGCACGGCGGGACAGAAGCACCGAGGTGTTAGGTTCCGTGCGGGACAGGAATCGCTAGGTCAGGTCAGATATCGGATTCTGGCTGAATTGATTCCACGGCATTATCTCGTTCTGTATGTCACAACAACTTTGTTTCATCTTATGTCGGAGTTTGTTTTATCGTAGTTTCTGAGTAAGCATAAAACCAAGCCAACCAAAATTACATCGTATATTCCATTTGACATTTTTTTATCGGGAAACCCAGAAAACAAATAGTGTAATTCATCTTGTTTTATGACAATGTACAATAGAATTTATGATTATTACGAAGCCACCGACGGTATATAAAGGCCATTGTCCGAGAGATAGCCGAACAAAGGCCATCGTCCGAAAGACAGACGAACAACGGCCAGCGTCAGAAGGCAGTCGAACTAAGGCTAGCGTCAGAGAGACAGCCGAACTAGGGCTAGCGTCAGAGAGACAGTCGAACTAAAGCTAGCGTCAGAGAGACAGTCGAATTAAGGCTAGCGTCAGAGAGACAGCCGAACTAAGGCTAGCGTCAGAGAGACAGTCGAACAAAGGCTAGCATCCGAGAGACGGCCAAAAGAAGGCCAGCGTCCGAGAGACAGCCGAACAAAGGCCAGCATCCGAGAGACGGCCATACAATGCTCAGCGTCCGAGAGACTGCCAAACAAAGGCCAGCGTCCGAGTGACGGCCAGACAATGGTCAGCGTCCGAGAGACGGCAAAACAAAGGCCAGCGTCCGAGAGACGGCCAAACAATGGTCAGCGTCCGAGAGACGGCCAAACAAAGGCCAGCGTCCGAGAAACAGCCAAACAAAGGCCAGCGTCCGAGAGACGGCCAAACAATCGTCAGCGACCGAGAGACGGTCAAACAAAGGCCAGGGTCCGATAGACGTCCAAACAATGACCAGAGTCCGATTAACGGCCAAACAATGTTCAAAATACGGTCATTAATTTTCTTTCCAGTCTGAACATGTCACGTGCTGATATCTCCGGAGTTCTGATTGTGTACGAATTTAGGGGAGGAGGGAGGGGGGGGGGGGGGAGCACGTGGCGACGACGAAGACCTTCATTATCAATCTGTATCTATGACAAAGTTACCCCAAGAACACTTCGTACTGACATAGAGTTATTAAGAACACAATTTCATTTAGCAAATTCGAATTGAACTTGTGCAATAAGCGAAAAAAATTCGACACTTTTGAAATCATCTGTTTCTTAGGGTTTAAAAAACAGTTTATTCATCATGGTCTCTTCAGCCGCTAATTCATAGGTTGACGAAGTCTTTAAACATCGATATTAAACTATTCCCAGTGTGAGTTGGCACTATATTTAAAAATGGCACTATATTTAAAAATATATTGTTATCATGAAATGTCGTTTTAATGAAATCTTGTATGTTGTTTTATTAGTTTTATTTAATCAAATACTCTTACTTCATCCAAAATTTCCTTGCGAAACAATGCATACATCGAATCAATGTTGCTTGTTTCAACACTAATGCTAGTCGATCTAATAAACATTTTGAGGAAGCATGTTTTCGCGTGGTTACGTACGAAGGTACTGTATAATTAAATATCTGAGATAAGTCAGGAGGCCACAACCACCAATCACATACCGCGATACAGCGTTAAAGATAGACCAAGTCTTTGTTAGAGAGCCGCTTAATAGATCAGTTCTCGTTATTTAAAATGCCAATGCCAACTTTCTGCTTTTGAAGCATTCTCGCGAGAGTAACAACATCAGAACAAGGTCATGAGATGCCAGGTATAAACAGGTGATACCGGAAATACAGCTCCCGCGTGGGTTTATTGCAGCATCGAGAACTATCCGGTACCGGTAACATCCACATTATTTTATCGTATAACAGTTTTCCCTCCGTTGTTCGTTTCCTATATCTACAATGTAACAAAACACTACAGAAAGGGAAAGATAATAATTTTATCACAGACTTAACATATTTTCCCCTATATTTGTACATATTGTGGAAGCTATATACTGTATCTGATGAAGTTCTCAGTGTGGAACATTTCAGTGATTAATCATGTGATTTTGTTTTCTTGTATCACGTGATAACTACCGGAATAAATAAAAACATTGAAAGCACTCGACCCACAGGTTTATCATTGTCAGGAACAACGAGAATGGTTCAAATCATGTTCCGTGCTGTGAAATAAACGATATCTCGCCAGATGAACAGACTGTCATACTGCTGGTATAGTACCTAGATAGTTGGTCTTCGTAGAGCCTTTTGAAATGCACACTGAAGGTAGTGAAAAACTCAATCAAAAAGACTCGCGTTTAGGGTGAGGAAATACAAACAAGAAAAACAAATTGACGAAACAAATATTTAACATTTTCAAGTACGTGAAAGATTCAATGCATCTTTCAACTTAAAACAATACAAGTTACTCGTTAAATGATCTAAAAGAAAGGATAGTGAACAATTGGCCATGGAACAGTCAGTGAACAAGAATACACTATACAAATAGTATTGACACTTAGATAGAATCCCAAAGAATCTGAACAGAGAACACTCGACATATTATCTAGTGAGATAGAACCCCACTGAACCCTAACAGAGAGTACTCCACAGATTATCTAGCGAGATAGAACCCCACTGAACAGAAAGCACTCGAAAAATCACCTAGCGAACATTCACTCAACATACATTTTATTTACATACGTACCTAGTGAAAGTTCACTAGAAACATTACCTAGTGAAAAAGAATCTAAAAGAACTGCATCGAATTGACGATTTTAATTTTTTTTTGCGGTTTTTCGTATTTGAAAACGACTGGAAAAAGAAAATGACAAAAACTCGTTTATATGACATAAATACATTTATCAAACAAAATGTTAAAGAAGACGACAAATGAAATACGAGGGTTTACGATACACATGACATTGCCTGCATTACGTATTTTGATCGAATCTTGTGACAGATATCATGACACTAGACAATATCCCCCTATCATATACAGCGACGCCGTGTTCTATTGCAATAAGGAGATCCGTGCTGGTCGCATGTGTGTCCGTCGTCCATATTCCGACACAGGTCAGATCTGTACATATCGTAATAGACCGCTAACCATCCAAACCTGTATCGACGGTCGGCTGATAGGATTTCGTCTCTTCAGAGAAATGTGAACTCAAAAATCAATTTTTGAATGAAGATAAAAAGACAGATGTGTCAGAAAACCATTCAGACAAGGATGAAATAAGATAACAAAAAGTCAAGGTTATTTCAAAAATTGACAACAGCCAACACATGTGCACGAACCTCAAGTGAAGGGAGAGGCAGTGAAGCCGGTTTGTCCCGACGGAGAAGCCCTCATGGTTCACCCGACCAACGCGAGTGTTAGCGCTGCGCAATTACTCTAATCGATTTGTGCTAATTTTAGAGAGCATTTTAAAACATTTTCTCCAATTGGTGTTCTTTTGAAAGTTTCCGTTGTCAATACCTAGCAGTTGCCCACACGTAAAGGCCAATGCGATCCATGCCTTCCATTTTGAGAACTATCAGCAGACAATGCTACAAGGCACTGTGTTAGGACGTATATAAGCGGATGAACCATATTTGATAACATCAGATCTGTCTGTGTCAAGGAAAATGAACGTATTATACATGTGATTGTACCATTATAATTCAGTAAATGAAATAATTTAGTAGAAATAGTATATAGAGCATGAATAACATTGTACTATACTGTAGTAATGTAAAGGACAAAAAGTCCTAATGTAGGAAAAGAAGGAGAGATGATTAAAACGTTTTATTTATACAGTTTTCAAATCTTTGTGGAGTACGGTCTAATTTCAAAATGATAACGTGTTTATATTGTACCACTACTCATAAAAGATACGATATGATAAGGTCATAATTAGATTTGTATAGAAATTATATTTAATTGGAAATGGATTTTGTTCATTATATTGTAACTTTTGTAAAATGTACACATATGATATATGATTAACCAGATAGCATGCAATTATGTTTTCGATATCAGTCTTTCCTACAAATATCCGGAATTACCCATTTCGGAGCTACATTATTGAAATTTTATTGATTGTATTACCGACCCAAAGTTAAAACGTCAGTTGAATTATATGTTTCGTAACACGCGATTTCGTCATCTATGCAGTGCAATAGTAACTGTAAAAATGAAAAGCATATAATCCATTCTAAATTATAGGACTGATTAATAGGAACGTACATTCCTGTAATACATTATCCCTTACCCGGGCTACACTGTACTGTGCCTTATCACTTTGCGTATTGATATATGTTGATCACATTTCTCTTATCATTTGTCACGCCTTACTGATGTATGTGTAAATTTATCTTTTTCTTATACAAGGTGTAGGTTCAAAAAGCTGGTAAAAATAGTACATGTAGCATATGAAATGTGATGTTCTGAAAGTCGGAGTTTGATAATGGAAGGAACATTTTGATTATATTGTTATCATATTGTTGCTAGTACCACAACCAATTTTTTTTCGCAAAAACTCGAGGCAATATCTTTAATGTGCATTTGTAAAAGTAGAAGTAAAGACATATACATTGAGTTGTATCTGTACTTGCATCGATTTATGAAAAGCATATCAAAATCAGAGAATACCAAAGCGTCAACAAAACCATAATAAGAACTAAAAATCGATCAAATCAGGTAAAGGAAAGATTTAAACTGAGACCGTTGAAAACGTTCAAGAGAATCAGCACAGGTGTTCCAGAATAGTAAGAGTCTTCTGCTTCATCGACGACACCCGCCATATAAATCTAGGTCAGATCCAAATAAATGTCATGGCATCAAAGTAATAACAAATGCATACTTCTCATCACAACAAAAAGGCACATTTATTAAAAAACTTCCACCTTTATACCATACAAGGATAAATATAATACATTTTTTGTATATGGTATTGATTTTTTCATTATTTATGAGGCATGTTTACCATGAATCCTGTGTCTTATACAGCAGGAATGTGATCTAGGCCATGCTATTTCGAATGGCGATAACATAATTTAATCATCTAAATTATTGAAAAGACAGATTTCATGAAATTTGGCTCGTTTTATTTTCCACTGAACAAATTTAGAACTAGATATATGTTTCTTAGATCAGCCGAGTCAGCTACATCGCTGTAACATGAAAATGCAATCTGCTTGTGTAAACGACGCGCAGTGAACATATTGTTTACGGCTCACCATGACACGTGACCTGTGGACGTCATCCAATTACGGGCTGGTACGGACGTTATTACATGGGAACCTACTAGGGGATGTTGTAACATCACGCCACTGTACCCAGCTAACGTGAGGGAAAGAAAAAACCAACTGACCTTTCAAACCCCATCAACCCCCTTCATCCATTTCTTCTGTCATTCAAATCAATCCGTGTACACAGATCGTCCCGTAGATATAGCACTTGATTAGAATCATCCATGTCACTTACACGCTTCTGTGTTGCAAATGACATATTTTTATGTTGCTATTTGAACAAACGTGTTAGACGGTATTGACTTCTGATCGTTTACCGCCCTGGTTTACTTCTACAAACACTGTATCCATTATATTGACATGATATCAGCGGTCAATCGTGTTTCGTATCAAAACTTGACAGAACAATGTAGGTTATTACTTGATTGAATAGGAAATGAAAGGAAAACTATTAAATACGATTCAAGAAATGAGTTTGTGCCTGACCACTTTTCCCAATTTTTTTTTTTTGGAAAACATCGTCTACGTGACGGTAATGATATTATTTGATGTTATAACACACATATATATATGAGTATTCATGTATTTATCAGCAATGTAGGTCGGAATATCAACTATTCTAAACTTGCTGTTTTGGCCTTTAAAACTGTATGTGTTGGCATAAAAATGAAATCTTTTTAAAAGTTGAGAAGTTTCGAGTTATTTTAGCCAATGCCAAGTAATGGATACTGATTGTCATAATCTGGTATGTAGCTTGTTAGTGTAACCACTCAAACTTTAGCATAAAACATCAAGTTCTCGTTCTCACACAAGTAATACACGTACTCTATCATGCCCCGAGCGTGTCGATTTATTATTGTAACAATTACCAACTTGCCCGTGGGAGATAATTTATTGACTTGAATATGAAATAACTAGCAACAATTTGACAATATTATTTGGTATAAACAATCAGCATTTTGAGAACATTTATGGTCCTAAAGCTATCAAAGGTTTGGAATACGGACGTTTTAGTTCCGAATGTGGAAGTGGAAGGGTTCTGGTATTGGCTTTAAAGCTCGGAACACTGCATACAAACATGTTCATGTTTGCGACATTAATGTTTTAAAAAGGCTGAGATGTATATATGTATTAATACTGTTTGGTTAATTCTTTCTAGGAAATATTTCTTGCTAAAATTTCCTGTAAAATAGACATGAACGTGTTTCATTAGTGTGTTTACTTGTTTTGAGTGACAATGATGACTCGATTCTCATTTCGATGACTTGATGCTTACTTGGATGTGACCAAGATTTACATGGCGGGTGTCGTTGATGAAGCAGAAGACGCTTTCTCTTCCAGAACACCTGGTCTTATCCTCTTGTTCTTTCACAAGGGTCACCGTATAAATATATCCTTTGTTCATTTTGTGCACCTAGTTTAATCGATCCTTCGGTATTCTCTATTTTTAACACATAGACGTTTTGTACGGATGACGTGCGTCTACATTTAGAAACGTTTTTGCGGTATGGCATTGGATATTCATTGACATTCTTAGATACATTTTAAACAAAACTAAGGGTCTCCCCAACAATCTGTTACCTGGTAATAATAGCAGTGTTCCACGGAGTGAGGACGTGATCACCGCCATTGTACATGTTAACACCGGACGTCACCTCTGTAAACACCAATTACCTATAGACAAGATATCGGATGAGAGTAGCTTGATTCCATGATCAGATGAGAAAAAATGCTTCGTCTGAATTACATAAGTATTAGTCCGTTTTCGTATAATTATTTTCTCCATTTCACATCAAGATCTGCGGAAACGTGCTTTCTTAACAAATCTATAAATACAATGTCACAAATGTAACAACGTCTGAAACAGGAAGACGCAACCCACTTGTACATTAAGATGATGGAGTATTCAAGTAATAAAAGTGTCTGAGGTAATTGAAATGGAACGTTATGGGGATCTGTTGATATTACGTTAACAAAGGACACTGAGAAGTGTAGCTTGTGTCGTCATAAACGGCGCGCCGGCACCACGCGGTCAGTTTGTTCTCAAGGTAGGACCTCTACTTATAATGAAGTCCTAATTCTAATTGTTGTGCTAGACTGCGGAGACGTTGGAACCGATATTTTAATGAGCCGACAAGTAGAAGTCAGAGAATGTTGGCGTGAACAATAAATCTTTTTAACATCAGATTACCCCACTCTCCCACATAATGTCGAGTTCTTATTGATCGAATGACCTTGGCACGTGACACTCAATAATAAGCTATTTTTTTATCGTTCGGGTGACCTCGGCATGCGCCAACGACATCATCACATACACTTTATGTACAAAGACTTCAATTTTAATGTCGCAGCCAAAACGGAAATGGAATAAAGTAACTGATGGCTTCTGACTTAGTTATAAATGTTACAGATAGAGGGCGCCATTGTCTACCGTAGCCAATACTAACACCGCCATCACTGAAAGACAATGTGCGAATGTCACAGTTTCTACGTCGTCCGCCATTATCTTCGGGTAAAAAAACTGGCTGCAGACGCAAGGTTTAAGTACCCATCCCGAAATTTATTTATGCTGTATAATGCGTCTCTGATCATACAGAACTATATGTTATTAATCGAGAAAAGTTTACCTAGAAATAGTTAATATCACTTGGCAATATCACCTGATTAGACAAAGCTATTGATCTGCGCGGGATGGGATGGTAAATTGTATCACCTAACTGATCGTACATGCCTTTATTTTATGGATATAATTTTTTGACATCACAAAGTTTTGACTCAATTTAACAAATTACCGTGTTCTAAATTCCAAATTATCTTTTTTCCGCCATATCTCATTGTCAAGATTTGTTCGCAATTATAAAATCTGCAGACATCAAGAAATAGAAGGTATGCAATTATGCTAAAATGTGGAGGTCGAGTTTTTTACAATAAGAGTATTGATGCCATTAACATCGGAAATATCTTGCACCGAATTCTTTTATAGCTAACATTCTACCGTATTTCCAATATACAAGTAAATCTATTATTCCTATGGTCATTCTATACCTATTACACAAATGCTTTTCAATCATAAGCAAACACTGCAACAATTGAACATTGATGACCATATAATGGCATGTTCGGGATCTTCATCTCCATATTGCTATGGTCAGACTCGACACATACTATAGTAACAGAAAATCTGAATAGTCTCCTCAATAAAAAGAATCTTTAAGGTCCTCTATCCAGAAAAGAATAAACGGTTTGCGTTACAAAATGAAAGTTAAAAACAGTCGATATTTCTTGACCCCGTTGGTCGAACAACAGTCAATGGTTTAAGTGATAAGTACGTGGTTGTGTCTTCAGACAAAGCATCTAACAACCTGATACTTGTTTGCAAACGCTTTTATACTTATTGCTTGCAAAAAGAACTAGGCCTGCTTGATGACTGAGGTATCCCCACTTTCCCATTGACCGGTTTTTCAAAAGATGTAATACTAAATTGTGTCTAATCATGCTTCAGTATTATACGCTTTCAAGATACCGGTTAATGAGCAAGATGCTGACCTTCCTCGACTATATTGGATACTGAAACTACATAAGAATAATTTCATCACTGGCTCTGCTACAATTGTAATTGCTCAACCAATCTTTACACAAACATATACTACAATTCTTAGCACCATTAAATCCGGGCTTCAGTCTGATTGTGTCACTGTATACTCCAAAGTGGAATTAAAGGGTGTGGATTTTGAAAATGTCGAAAGATCTTCTGATTATTCTTGAGTAACACATCTAAAACTTTCCCTTTCTTGATTGGAACATCCCTGCTCTTCAACCTATGGTGTTTGCATGCCGCAGTGGATTCATTACTCTAGGGCTTGTTACGATGCATTGCAGGCTCCCGTCAGCGTGCATATACTGTACTTCCATGTAACAGAAATACTTTTATTTTGAGGGAAGGGGATGGACTTATATCGTTTCATAATGCTCTGATGTGCTGATCGTAACATGTTCAAAGTGGGGAAAGAATATGTTTTGAGAGGTCACGGAATGCTTGTTTTGACAGGCGCCATCTTTTTAACAGTCCCAACTTTTTTCAACGTGCAGGCTACACTACAGAGTACGCCAGTACCCAAAATACAACGTAATATACGTATGGGCTTATTGCAGGAGATTGTCATTTCAGCATTGGTGTTACAAAACGTAATCTGAGTTAAAGTTCGCTTGTACCTGTGCACCGTATGATGACATCTTGCTCGTGAATTTAAGTAATTATTGGTTATATACGGTCACCATTACCACTACAAAGCTGTGACGTACCGCAAAAGTAAGTTCATAACATAAAGAAAATATACAGGAGCTGAATGCATTAGTTTTATTGCAACTCCGATAATCCAATCAAAGAACTGAAATACATTAGGGGTACAGAATATATAGACGCACAGTAGTCTAAAAATCTAGATTACTACAAAGTATATAACTGTCAGAGTACGCCAAAATGCTGCCCCTAGGGTGTTGTTAACCAGTAGATTTGTCACTCCCAACACCTCCCCTACCCACGTGTTTTCCAGGAGAGTGGTTTTCTTGAAAACATCTATATGAAGCTCCTCCCCCGGGCTTCATTTATCGTCTATATAAACAAGTTCAACGACCTGGTCGGTTTTGCGTTCTATTCTCGGTATTTATGAATATGATATTTACATGTAGCAATAAGTATAAATATCTAATGCTGTAATGATGTAAAAAAATTGAGATTGCTTATTGTTTCTTTCCTCTTGCCCAATGAATTCTGTATATGCAATTACCATGCACAAAGTATGCCCGATATGTTGTTTCTCTGATGCAGTTGCTGTAGAGGATAGAAAACATTTTCGGAGGCAATATCAGCTCGTGGAATTTCTGTACTTGTTGTCTTTCCATGGATTGACA
This sequence comes from Mimachlamys varia, assembly GCA_947623455.1. NCBI lineage: Eukaryota > Metazoa > Mollusca > Bivalvia > Pectinida > Pectinidae > Mimachlamys > Mimachlamys varia. The sequence continues at coordinate 12,628,290 of OX392535.1, forward strand.
TGTATCTCTGGGAACAGTTTTTTTTCTGTGTTTTATTCTAAAACAAAGTGTGCTACCTGTTTTCGTCCTTAACGTGCCATCGTCTTGTTATTCACGCGTTACTGTTCCCCATACATCCGTAAAACGGCCGTACATGTTACATAATTCTGTATATATTTATTGTTTTCCTTGTGTCCCTTTTCCCTGGAGATGGAAAACCTAATTCTATCCAAATGATGTATTCTTTGTGTAATAAATCAGCGAGTTGGAACTTTCCCGATTTCCCCAGGGTTGCCTTATCAGTAAGATTAGTACTTTTAAAGTCAAAGTACCTATTTATAACCGTTTATGGGACTAGAATTGCGCAGACAGCAGTGTTATAGAGCCGAATGTCACCACTGGACGTGTTGATGATGTTAGTGAGGACTATGTTCTTGTGACATCGGAAATTGCATTAAAAGAAGTGATCGTTTCCAAAAATCACACGCCAAAAAGAACATCGAATGCCTTGATCACCCATTAGCTGGAACTCTTTGTTTACAGATTTGTTGTGGTTTTGCTTTTAACTTTATCTTCATTTGCTTATGTACATGTATCTGTTTTGATTACAAACCAGCGGTTTATTGTCGGTAAGAGTAAAATAATCTATTGACGGAGGAGGAGACACCAGCTGTTGCTATTGCTAAGGTTATAACAAGTCGAACGTTTTACACCTCTTTCAAGAACTTAAAAGAGAATATAATTCGATTCTTTAAAAAACAAACTGGATAGCCCTGCATTCTATGAACACATATTTGCATTCTGATTGTTTCTTTTGTATAACAATATACCAACTGAAAATGTAAAATATTAATCGTACTTAATGCGAGTTGGAGTATTGTCGCTCCGCTTTGGATTACATGAAAATAACATCTCTGCATCAAACGCTTAAATGACTACGGTTAATTATTGGCGACAATTTCATTCAAATTCAAGACAACGAAAAAACGCAATTAATTAGTTCATCATATACAGTAAGAAATGATAAATAAAATCAAACAATTATTTAATAGTAAAACTGTTAGTATATTGATTTAACAGCGTTAACGTTTCTTTATAAATGAACATTGGTTACATTTACATTGCATGCAATCATCATATCGGTTACATCTATATTAATCGTGAAAATCTAGCGGGATTCATGCAACATGGATAACATTCATGCTGGCATGAATATTGAAAACAAAAACGCCGTTCAATCCCTATGTAACTTTTTATCACCATACAAAGCAAGTTATTGATACACTACATTAAATTTTGTATATTATTCGACATAGTGGATTTGCACTGAGATATTCGTGTATCAGATTACTATGTCGTATTTACGTTCTGAATGGCGTTTTGACTGTAAACTAATGCCTATGATCCTTACTTGTCTATATATTCTCGCTGATATGTAACACAAAGTTAGCAGGGAAAACATACCGACATTTGTATGAATGTTATGAACATTATCGTCAGTGTATAAGCGTCATCCTATAGTGCTGATTTGTATGAATGCTATGAACATTATCGTCAGTGTATAAGCGTCATCCTATAGTGCTGATTTGTATGAATGTTATGAACATTATCTGCGGTGTATAAGCGTCATCCTATAGTGCTGATTTGTATGAATGTTATGAACATTATCTGCGGTGTATAAGCGTCATCCTATAGTGCTGATTTGTATGAATGTTATGATCATTATCGTCAGTGTATAAGCGTCATCCTATAGTGCTGATTTGTATGAATGTTATGAACATTATCGTCAGTGTATAAGCGTCATCCTATAGTGCTGATTTGTATGAATGTTATGAACATTATCTGCGGTGTATAAGCGTCATCCTATAGTGCTGATTTGTATGAATGTTATGAACATTATCGTCAGTGTATAAGCGTCATCCTATAGTGCTGATTTGTATGAATGCTATGAACATTATCGTCAGTGTATAAGCGTCATCCTATAGTGCTGATTTGTATGAATGCTATGAACATTATCGTCAGTGCATAAGCGTCATCCTATAGTGCTGATTTGTATGAATGTAATGAACATTATCTGCGGTGTATAAGCGTCATCCTATAGTGCTGATTTGTATGAATGTAATGAACATTATCGTCAGTGTATAAGCGTCATCCTATAGTGCTGATTTGTATGAATGCTATGAACAATATCTGCGGTGTATAAGCGTCATCCTATAGTGCTGATTTGTATGAATGTTATAAACATTATCGTCAGTGTATAAGCGTCATCCTATAGTGCTGATTTGTATGAATGTTATAAACATTATCGTCAGTGTATAAGCGTCATCCTATAGTGCTGATTTGTATGAATGTAATGAACATTATATGCGGTGTATAAGCGTCATCCTATAGTGCTGATTTGTATGAATGTTATGAACATTATCTGCGGTGTATAAGCGTCATCCTATAGTGCTGATTTGTATGAATGTTATGAACATTATCTGCGGTGTATAAGCGTCATCCTATAGTGCTGATTTGTATGAATGTTATGAACATTATCGTCAGTGTATAAGCGTCAATCTATAGTGCTGATTTGTATGAATGTTATGAACATTATCTGCGGTGTATAAGCGTCATCCTATAGTGCTGATTTGTATGAATGTTATGAACATTATCGTCAGTGTATAAGCGTCATCCTATAGTGCTGATTTGTATGAATGTTATGAACATTATCTGCGGTGTATAAGCGTCATCCTATAGTACTGATTTGTATGAATGTTATGAACATTATCGTCAGTGTATAAGCGTCATCCTATAGTGCTGATTTGTATGAATGTTATGAACATTATCGTCAGTGTATAAGCGTCAATCTATAGTGCTGATTTGTATGAATGTTATGAACATTATCTGCGGTGTATAAGCGTCATCCTATAGTGCTGATTTGTATGAATGTTATGAACATTATCTGCGGTGTATAAGCGTCATCCTATAGTGCTGATTTGTATGAATGTTATGAACATTATCTGCGGTGTATAAGCGTCATCCTATAGTGCTGATTTGTATGAATGTTATGAACATTATCTGCGGTGTATAAGCGTCATCCTATAGTGCTGATTTGTATGAATGTTATGAACATTATATGCGGTGTATAAGCGTCATCCTATAGTGCTGATTTGTATGAATGTTATGAACATTATCGTCAGTGTATAAGCGTCATCCTATAGTACTGATTTGTATGAATGTTATGAACATTATCTGCGGTGTATAAGCGTCATCCTATAGTGCTGATTTGTATGAATGTTATGAACATTATATGCGGTGTATAAGCGTCATCCTATAGTGCTGATTTGTATGAATGTTATGAACATTATCGTCAGTGTATAAGCGTCATCCTATAGTACTGATTTGTATGTATGTTATGAACATTATCTGCGGTGTATAAGCGTCATCCTATAGTACTGATTTGTATGAATGTTATGAACATTATCTGCGGTGTATAAGCGTCATCCTATAGTGCTGATTTGTATGAATGTTATGAACATTATCGTCAGTGTATAAGCGTCATCCTATAGTACTGATTTGTATGAATGTTATGAACATTATCTGCGGTGTATAAGCGTCATCCTATTGTGCTGATTTGTATGAATGTTATGAACATTATCTGCGGTGTATAAGCGTCATCCTATAGTGCTGATTTGTATGAATGTTATGAACATTATCGTCAGTGTATAAGCGTCATCCTATAGTGCTGATTTGTATGAATGTTATGAACATTATCGTCAGTGTATAAGCGTCATCCTATAGTGCTGATTTGTATGAATGTTATGAACATTATCTGCGGTGTATAAGCGTCATCCTATAGTGCTGATTTGTATGAATGTTATGAACATTATCTGCGGTGTATAAGCGTCATCCTATAGTGCTGATTTGTATGAATGTTATGAACATTATCTGCGGTGTATAAGCGTCATCCTATAGTGCTGATTTGTATGAATGTTATGAACATTATCTGCGGTGTATAAGCGTCATCCTATAGTGCTGATTTTTATGAATGTTATGAACATTATCTGCGGTGTATAAGCGTCATCCTATAGTGCTGATTTGTATGAATGTTATGAACATTATCGTCAGTGTATAAGCGTCATCCTATAGTGCTTATTTGTATGAATGCTATGAACATTATCGTCAGTGTATAAGCGTCATCCTATAGTGCTGATTTGTATGAATGTTATGAACATTATCTGCGGTGTATAAGCGTCATCCTATAGTGCTGATTTGTATGAATGTTATGAACATTATCGTCAGTGTATAAGCGTCATCCTATAGTGCTGATTTGTATGAATGTTATGAACATTATCGTCAGTGTATAAGCGTCATCCTATAGTGCTGATTTGTATGAATGTAATGAATATTATCGTCAGTGTATAAGCGTCATCCTATAGTGCTGATTTGTATGAATGTTATGAACATTATCTGCAGTGTATAAGCGTCATCCTATAGTGCTGATTTGTATGAATGTTATGAACATTATCTGCAGTGTATAAGCGTCATCCTATAGTGCTGATTTGTATGAATGTTATGAACATTATCTGCGGTGTATAAGCGTCATCCTATAGTGCTGATTTGTATGAATGTTATGAACATTATATGCGGTGTATAAGCGTCATCCTATAGTGCTGATTTGTATGAATGTAATGAACATTATCTGCGGTGTATAAGCGTCATCCTATAGTGCTGATTTGTATGAATGTTATGAACATTATCTGCGGTGTATAAGCGTCATCCTATAGTGCTGATTTGTATGAATGCTATGAACATTATCGTCAGTGTATAAGCGTCATCCTATAGTGCTGATTTGTATGAATGTTATGAACATTATCTGCGGTGTATAAGCGTCATCCTATAGTGCTTATTTGTATGAATGTTATGAACATTATCGTCAGTGTATAAGCGTCATCCTATAGTGCTGATTTGTATGAATGTTATGAACATTATCTGCGGTGTATAAGCGTCATCCTATAGTGCTGATTTGTATGAATGTTATGAACATTATCTGCGGTGTATAAGCGTCATCCTATAGTGCCGATTTGTATGAATGTTATGAACATTATCGTCAGTGTATAAGCGTCATCCTATAGTGCTGATTTGTATGAATGTTATGAACATTATCGTCAGTGTATAAGCGTCATCCTATAGTGCTGATTTGTATGAATGTTATGAACATTATCTGCGGTGTATAAGCGTCATCCTATAGTGCTGATTTGTATGAATGCTATGAACATTATCTGCGGTGTATAAGCGTCATCCTATAGTGCTGATTTGTATGAATGCTATGAACATTATCGTCAGTGTATAAGCGTCATCCTATAGTGCTGATTTGTATGAATGTTATGAACATTATCTGCGGTGTATAAGCGTCATCCTATAGTGCTGATTTGTATGAATGTTATGAACATTATCTGCGGTGTATAAGCGTCATCCTATAGTGCTGATTTGTATGAATGCTATGAACATTATCTGCGGTGTATAAGCGTCATCCTATAGTGCTGATTTGTATGAATGCTATGAACATTATCGTCAGTGTATAAGCGTCATCCTATAGTGCTGATTTGTATGAATGCTATGAACATTATCTGCGGTGTATAAGCGTCATCCTATAGTGCTGATTTGTATGAATGTTATGAACATTATCGTCAGTGTATAAGCGTCATCCTATAGTGCTGATTTGTATGAATGCTATGAACATTATCTGCGGTGTATAAGCGTCATCCTATAGTGCTGATTTGTATGAATGTTATGAACATTATCTGCGGTGTATAAGCGTCATCCTATAGTGCTGATTTGTATGAATGTTATGAACATTATCGTCAGTGTATAAGCGTCATCCTATAGTGCTGATTTGTATGAATGTTATGAACATTATCGTCAGTGTATAAGCGTCATCCTATAGTGCTGATTTGTATGAATGTTATGAACATTATCGTCAGTGTATAAGCGTCATCCTATAGTGCTGATTTGCCTGCTGTTTTGTAATTGTTTATGAAGGAGTACTATGGATCTTGTTTTGAATAATGCTTTAGAGTTTTTTTTCTCAACAACATTGTCAGTAATTTATGGCATGCAAACCTTAACAACATCAACTATAGTGGTCTCTCTTCACGATCTACATTGGTATACATTTTCTTATTTTCAATGTGTGTTGTTCTCAACATCTCAACGAGGCTTATAAAGCTACCAAACAAGTAATAAATTCTTATCTGAAACATGCTCGTAAAGCATCAGTGTGGTTGTTTAACATATGGATGTGGAGTATTAGATGGCTGTTCAAGTACCGATGTAGAGAAACAAGAAAACTGCATTAAGGACCTGCACGCGCCGTTAAAGAAATGACGTCTTAGTCAACCATAAAAACTCTCTTTTCTTTAGGTTGGAAGTCCATGTACATGTACCTAACTTACATAATTCACAATAGAATGGTCCCTTATCATCTACGAGGTATAATTCACAATAGAATGGTCCCTATCATCTACGATGTATAATTCACAATAGAATGGTCCCTATCATCTTCGAGGTATAATTCACAATAGAATGGTCCCTTATTATCTACGAGGTATAATTCACAATAGAATGGTCCCTATCATCTACGAGGTATAATTCACAATAGAATGGTCCCTATCATCTACGAGGTATAATTCACAATAGAATGGTCCCTTATCATCTACGAGGTATAATTCACAATAGAATGGTCCCTATCATCTACGAGGTATAATTCACAATAGAATGGTCCCTATCATCTACGAGGTATAATTCACAATAGAATGGTACCTAATCATCTACGATGTATAATTCCTTTTCAGTCACGTACGAGACACGCTTTTAGTCAAATCTTTTATTTTTCTGAATCATCGTTCCTTACATTATCAAATTAATTTACAGCAAGGCCTTACCAAACCGTTACAATTCGAACATGTATATCATGGTGTTATAAAACCTATTTTTTTCTTGAATCCTATAAAGGATACTGTGGTCGTACATCCAGTCGGCACGCGGTGTTGTTTTGTATATCGGGGTCGTTTTGCCAGTCCAAATGGCGTCTAGATTCACCTTTCGAAGAAACTGCCAAAGGACAAATCGTATATGTTTGTTCGACACGTCGTATAGATTTGCTTGTCGGAGTAACTGCCAAACGACACTGCGTATACATGAAGATTTGTTTGTCGGAGTAACTGCCAAACGACACGTCGTACAGATTTGTTTGTCGGAATAACTGCCAAACGACACGTCGTTCATATTTATTTGTCGGAGTAACTGCCAAACGACACGTCGTAAAGATTTGTTTGTCGGTGTAACTGCCAAACGACACGTCGTATAGATTTGTTTGTCGGAGTAACTGCCAAACGATACGTCGTACAGATTTGTTTGTCGGAGTAACTGCCAAACGACACGTCGTATACATGTAGATTTGTTTGTCGGAATAACTGCCACACGACACGTCGTATAGATTTGTTTGTCGGAATAACTGCCAAACGACACGTCGTATAGATTTGTTTGTCGGAGTAACTGCAAAACGACACGTCGTATAGATGTGTTTGTCGGAGTAACTGCCAAATGACACGTCGTATAGATTTGTTTGTCGGAATAACTGCGAAACGACACGTCGTATAGATTTGTTTGTCGGAATAACTGCCAAACGACACGTCGTATAGATTTGTTTGTCGGAGTAACTGCAAACGACACGTCGTATAGATTTGTTTGTCGGAGTAACTGCCAAACGACACGTCGTACAGATTTGTTTGTCGGAGTAACTGCCAAACGACACGTCGTTCAGATTTGTTTGTCGGAGTAACTGCCAAACGACACGTCGTACAGATTTGTTTGTCGGAGTAACTGCCAAACGACACGTCGTATAGATTTGTTTGTCGGAGTAACAGCCAAACGACACGTCGTATAGATTTGTTTGTCGGAGTAACTGCCAAACGACACGTCGTACAGATTTGTTTGTCGGAGTAACAGCCAAACGACACGTCGTATAGATTTGTTTGTCGGAGAAACAGCCAAACGACACTTCGTATAGATTTGCTTGTCGGAGTAACTGCTAGAATATGCAAAAAAAAACAGACCTATTACTTATACAGGACTGGACGGAACACACCAGACATTTAGCTATGTCAGATCAATAAATTTCAGAACTGAATTTTTGCCTATCAGATAGATTTAATAATTTCACGCTTTATTCCATTTATTTAATCAAAGAAAATCTTCTCCGTATATTGTCTAGACAGGATAAGATAATGTGGCTATGTTTGTTTGAGTCGAATCCTCGGCTAGTTCCCGCCGGGTTTATTCTAACTTGTCTCCTAGACCCGTCCTGATCAACTGGAGCACGTGTAGGATAGGGAAGACTTATTCACTCACAATAACCAAGTAAAATGATTTAGCTTTATCCTCCGTTAGAACTAATGTATGCATATAAGGTGCTCAGCGCGTATCAAAACACAATTTCTGTTAGGCAACAGTTCAGACCCATTATGGGTTGGGATTATGAGATTTCTACCAATTCTACGATATATAATGTAAGCTGTGGGATGGTTGCGCTATGCTCGAGTCGGAACGGTTATAAAACTTCAATTCAAAGTTAGGAGTATTATTAAGTGTTTTTAACGTAAAAAAGGCTATATAATCAGAAATAGAAGTAAAATAACTAATTTTACATAAGGTAGAATATCTGAAACCAATCAAAATTATCAACCGTCTATAGTTAAAATAATAGTTGTACCGAGTATTGGATTCAACATCAACGTCCATACCTTATACGGTGTATCATGTACTACATTGTATAGATAACAAATCTATTTCCTAATTCAACAAATATGTAACAGAATATAACATATACAGCAATCATTAAAGTACTTTCAATGCCCAAATCTGTATTGGTGAGCTCTGAACAGATCGTTGCCCGGGCTTTATCATATTGTGTATGCCGACATTTATTCGGGGTGTACTGTACTTACCTGAACCGAATTAATCGTACATTATGACTTATGGGTATTATGAAACGAGCACCTGTTGACCGATTGCAATTGACATGAGGAGGCTTTAGCTAGTTAAATGTACTTGAGTCTAAGTATCTGCTCTTTATGTTTTGGTGTCTATACTCCGATAAGATCCAGTGAACTCTCTTTGACAAGTTCTTTTCTTCTGGTTTTGGGGAGACAAGCTGCGACATGGAGGGTTGTTTGTATCGGGTATGCCTCATACGGTAACACGTTTCAATCATACATGTACAGACTGATGTTTTCACATGGACAAGCTATATCTAGTCCAAAACGAGCAGTGCGATATCACATATATACATATATGCAGTTCTCTGATTATAATGTAGTACAAAAAACTATATTTGGCTTTCTGAAGTAGCCTACCTAGTAAGCTATGTGGTCTGTCGATAACCAGTAAAGTAATTACGTACGTTATGTCAGTTTAATCACGCGAGAAGTAGTGATGGAACGCCCGCTTGATGACCGCGAGCGCCAAGGTGCCCTCACTAATTCATTTGGTATATTGTAAAGCAATACTGCCAAAGAACGTTTCAGTAATTGATCAAGACGCTGCCGACCAAAATGTCATTTTAGGGCTTTACAGGAAATGAAATGTCAAGTCTTTAATTTTTTGCTGTATGATAGTTCGTTCCTTTTCCCAACGAAAAAGATAACGTTCACTTGAAATTTTCGATTGTGAAATTGCATTTGTATGGTACACTGCTAGGGACTTTAACCTGCAGGGATTCTGCAGTACATAGGATATTCCAGATAACTTTTATTGCACTTTAACACAAAAATGCTCCGCAGTTGTATGATTAAAACAAAAGATATAAAGCACTGATTTTCCATCAGTCATTATTGGTGTAGGATTTTGTAACGGTTGGTCTTGTACGTTACATATGCATTTTGGATTTCGGGGGTCGGTTTTGGTGTAGCTTATTTTGGGGGTTGGTCTTGGTGTAGACTATTTCGGGGGTCGGGCTTATTAATGTAGGATATTTCTGAGGTAAGTCTCATTGGTGTAGTTATTTCGGGCGTTATCCTTGCTGGTGAAGTTTATTTCAGAGTTGGGTTTTTTCGTTAATTCGGATATCGTTCTAATTGGCGCATTTTTTCAGAAATTGGTTTTGTTTTTATTGTTTGATTAGGATGTCGATCTTGTTGGTGTATGTATTTTTTATTCCCCGAGGTTTGCTTGAGCCTCCATAGCCACATTTAATCTCATTTGAGTAGTGGCACGGTACATACTATACACATTTTCGTAGTACACGATTTGAAATTATACTGAAAAAGTTTGATTTCACTTCCAAATTCATAAATTAAAGGGTTTCCCGCACCTGACTCTTCTGCTTCTACATTTATTTAGAAATTTTGGATTCCCACCTTTTGGCCCCTAGCATCACTGAAGAGTCCTATAAGGACAAAACAGCTGTATGATGCAGTTTAATTTATTTTTTTCGGCAAACTGTATCTATTACTTAATTTAAAAGGTGCAGCACATATGTGTAACGTCATCTTTTTGGATATTATTTCCGCGGTTTGTATATGGTATTGCTTTGGTGTTCTTTACGAGTTGTTCCTTGGTTTCAGTAATTTAATCGAACCCTGGCCTGGCGATATTGAACTTTCATTATCAGACAACTGTGTAATTTTTCTTCTATTTATATGTAACCTAAGGAAACTTTGTTCTTCTTGTCACAAGTGATTTACATACTGATTACAGCCATTCACGAACAATGTACCAGTAACAAGGTTCCCATAGAAACATTTTTCGGCAGTAGTACGGATGATAAATGAACACATGACTTGTGGTGTTCTGATTTCGATTAAGATATATACAGTGTCGTTGATGACTTAAACAATATCCTAGTTTTGACAGAATACATCCAGATTTGCTTAGAGTGTGTGTACGGTTAATCATCTCTCTTCCCTCTTTCTATGTTTCCTCAATTACTGACTGTCTTTTCCTGTTGACTTTTAATTTAGATGTGTCCTTGTTGTATAATGGAGCTGTTGTACGGAATGTATCACGTCTTTTTGTTTAAGTTTGGATGATAAACTACTCTATTCCGTTCGACTATATTCTTTGATGAGCGGAAGCATCGCCAATGGTTATATAGCATATTACTTTGTGTGTCCGTACGTGTGTGTCCGTTCGTCCGTGCGTCCGGACCTTGTGTACAACCTGTCTAAAAACCTATGCACCTGCTTTTTAGATTTTGGTGGTCATCAGTCAACGTTAAATGTCAAAGATCCTCTTCGACCACTTCGACAATAAAAAGTTTGTGTACAAGATATTTTATGAACCCCTGGACAGATTTGTTTCATATCCTCACCATACATGTATCATCACACTATCAAGTCCTACGCCTGATCAGATCGTGGTGGCCCTCCGTCAAGGTTAAAGGATCAAAGGTCACACTTGACCGCTTTGTGGGGGTGGGGGTATGTATGTGACCCTCTGCTCACTTTGTGGGGGTGGGGGTATTTATGTGACCCCCTGCTCACTTTGTGGGGGTGGGGGTATTTATGTGACCCCCTGCTCACTTTGTGGGGGTATATATACATGTATGTATTTGACCCCCTGCTCACTTTGTGGGGGTGGGGGTATTTATGTGACCCCCTGCTCACTTTGTGGGGGTGGGGGTATTTATGTGACCCCCTGCTCACTTTGTGGGGGTGGGGGTATTTATGTGACCCCCTGCTCACTTTGTGGGGGTGGGGGTATTCATGTGACCCCCTGCTCACTTTGTGGGGGTGGGGGTATTTATGTGACCCCCTGCTCACTTTGTGGGGGTGGGGGTATTCATGTGACCCCCTGCTCACTTTGTGGGGGTGGGGGTATTTATGTGACCCCCTGCTCACTTTGTGGGGGTGGGGGTATTCATGTGACCCCCTGCTCACTTTGTGGGGGTGGGGGTATTTATGTGACCCCCTGCTCACTTTGTGGGGGTGGGGGTATTTATGTGACCCCCTGCTCACTTTGTGGGGGTGGGGGTATTCATGTGACCCCCTGCTCACTTTGTGGGGGTGGGGGTATTTATGTGACCCCCTGCTCACTTTGTGGGGGTGGGGGTATTTATGTGACCCCCTGCTCACTTTGTGGGGGTGGGGGTATTCATGTGACCCCCTGCTCACTTTGTGGGGGTGGGGGTATTTATGTGACCCCCTGCTCACTTTGTGGGGGTGGGGGTATTTATGTGACCCCCTGCTCACTTTGTGGAGGTGGATAATTTTTGTGACCCTCTGCTCACTTTGTGGCGGTTGAGGTATATCTATGGGAGCCCCTGCTCACTTTGTGGGGGAGGGGTATATCTATGGTAAATGTACCCCTGCTCACTTTGTAGCGGTGGAGGTGTATCTATGGGAGCCCCTGCTCATTTCGTTGGGGTGGGAGTATGTCTATGGGAGCCCTGCTCACTTTGTGGGTGATGGGTATTTCAATGTGGGCCCTGCTCACTTTGTGGGGATGGAGTATATCAATGTGAGCCCCTGCTCACTTTACTTTTAATATGTTTGATTATACTTTGTCCATGTTGGACGAGTTGTTCTGATGTCAACTATGAGAAAGCTACAAACGGTGATTTATGTTGCTTTGGTGTTTATAGCAACGTCAACAGGTGGGAAGTTATTAAACAGCACGACTTTGTAATGGGAAGTTATGTCTATCGACAATAAATATCATAAAGGATGTATTGTATGATAGGTAGCATGATAGATTAGTGAAGAAATTAGAGTTGTGTAACGGTAGACTGTAATGAGCTACCTAATCGGTAACGATCCTTTGAGGCTAATGACATCCCCGCTTCATCATTAGGACTGGTGGGTAATGACTTTTCTGACGGATAGTTTCTCTAATTCAAATAAGATGTCCATGGTTTTGATTAATAGTAAATCACAGGATCGCCCCCTAGCGGAGGAAGGGTTCCTGTTGACCTCTGGCTGAGTATGTAATAACTTCAGAAAACTTGTATATGATATCAAGCAATAAAAACCTCGCCCAATATTTTCAATAGCCATCAATTATTCCGGCACCAGTCCCTTGACGGGTTGGTTGGAGGTTCTCAACATATAATGGTGATTAGTTCGGCAGGCTCCTAAGGGATTCATTGGATAAAATGTAAAAAATAAAACGGAGATTCCGTATTTTTACATTAGGAGTGGTATTTTATTGTGGTTTTAAAGACGTGTGTACAATATTGTTAAACCATTTTAACTTGTGTACAAGTACACATGTTAACCGCAATGCAGTCTCCTAAACAAGTCACTGGTTCACTGTGCCATGGGTTGAGAGAAAAAGTGAAATGTGATGAACATGTAGGTTTTGATGAAAAAGGTCATACAAGTACTTACAATGTATATCATAAAATGCATTTTTAAAATATATTAGAATAATCTAATTCCATTTCTTTTCTTTCCAGTGTTCCTTGCCTTGTTTATATACAGTGTACTTATGTTCAAATGATTGGATATCGATAAAAGTTCTTTTTCCTTTCATTTTTTCAATTTGTATCGTTTTTGACCATTTTTTAATATACAATGCTACATTTGTAAATGGAAAAATACGAATGAATACCAACCACCACCATCATCATCATCATTATCATACACGGATTCACCCACCAACACCACCAACAACATCATCATCATCAAAATAGAAGCTTACGCCCGGTCAGGATGAGTTACGCCCTCTTTTTCATCCTGCTATAACTATCAAAGTTTATTTTTCTTCATTTGAACATTTTTGGAGTCATTCATCGTTTTCTTAACCATACATGTATGACCTAAATATTGAATTAATTACAAATGTAAGCTTAACATGCCCCGTTGTTCGGACCTCTACTCCCCATTAAAATCATAACCGAGTTTTTCTTAAATAAATTGTTCGAATTTATAACTTTGAAAACAACACCGACTGTCTCGTCAAATTTGAAGCTTGCTGAAAGGTTTATATTCTTATAGTACATATTTTACACATTTCGAATTGTTAACCTTATTTGGAAAGAAGAGTAATTGTTTTCTACTTTATGTAAGGGGAATATGTACCAATCACCATCACGTTTCACTTAAGGTTAATTTTAGCGTTAAACAACGGTACACCTGACCCCTTATCTCATACACCGTGATCACTGAAGCCAGGTAAACTAAATAAAGGAGTCGATATCGGGTACAGATTCACAGAGAAACATTTATGTAAACTGTTTGAATCACTGTCTATCGACTCCCTGTGTGGTGCTACAATACGTAGCCCTTGTTCAATCATTGGTGCATTGTATCATACAACCTCATGATTTATTGTCTTGAAACATCTATTATCAGGATGTGCAAGAACATGTGCGTTAACAAACGTTGTACCTGGATGAGAAGACACGAATATTAATGAGAAACCGGTTGTCGAGAAAGCTAATAAATCCGACAAGATTACCTCGATACTTATTATTGGGAACCAAACTAGAATATCCGATAATTCGGTAGTAATTTTAAATTTTACAACATGATGGACTTAAACTATACGGGATTGAGTTTCACTAACGTTGAATTACTACCGTCTATAATATACACCTTTATTTAATCAGCGGGTAATTCACTAGGACCTTATCCCCTAATGAACATTTATGAACATCATGGCTGGGTATGTCAATAGTCTGAAGATTGCCTCATCCAGTAATACAGCTGCGACTGGAGGCATTCACCTGGCATTTTATACGACACAGTCATTAACAACCTGATGCCAAAGCAGGAGGCAATTCCACAACGAATCATCAGGTTCTGAAGAAACGTAAGACTTGATTTACAGTGCGTTGTTCGTAGAAGGGAGTCATAAAACGCTGACTGCAGCCGTTTAAATAAACTGCAATGTCTGTATTTAACAGTGTGTACTCAGACTCATACAACACACACAATCATACAACACACATAATCATACAACACACACTCATGCAACACACACAATCATACAACACACATAATCATACATGTACAACACACACTCATGCAACACACATACTCATACAACACACACACGTATACAACACACACACTCATACAACACACACACATACCTCGATCAGCAAGCTTTAACATAGTACGTCCTAAATTGAATATAATTTATTGGCTCATGGCTGATATCCGTAAAATAATGCAAGAGTCCTCGTAGCGTACGTACACTTTATCGTGACTGTTTTTTCACTGGTTTTAGGTATTCTTCTGATGAACTAGAAGACTGGTATTCAAGGTAAAAACTTTGACTTTCGGAATGGTGCATTGTAACTCAGTTTGGACCTCGTGGGTGTTATTCAATCTGTACATGTACCTAATGTTGTCAGGGTGTCACAAAAATGTATACCATTCACGTGACGATTTCGAATTTCCGATCCTGAACTTTCCATTTCTTGATAGTAACATCCCAATTTCTCTAACTATGGTGTTAACTTGTCGTTGTTAGTTCGTAATAGATTTCGGCTGCTAACGAACAAACTTACGGCACAGAGATTCGAGAGATGTAGTTTAATGAAAGCTACGATCAAGTTTTATATGTCGGCCTTGTTGGTGTATCTTGTTCTGGTTGAGAGATATTCTGTATCCTTAACCGTATGACATGATTGTGGAATTTTTTTAATATGCTCATTAGTATGCCTATTTGTTGTGATAAAAATGATGCCTAATGTCTCACTTTAAGGACGTGAAATTTATTCGGGTGTGTTCATTAGTACGCCAACTTGTTGTGACTGAGAATGGTTATCTCACTTTGGATACATGACAGTTGTTGGATGGGTGTCGTCGCTGTAGCAGAAGACGTCCATCCCCTCCAGAACACCTTTTCTTATAATCTTGTACGTTTTCCTATGGTCTTCGCGTAAATCTTTCCATTTTGTATTATTTCCTTCATTAAAATGTCCATGTCCCCGTTGCGCGTCCATCTTTCTTTCGTTGTTATGAGTCAACTTTAATCTTAGTTACCAAGATGTTTAAAATAATGATATTTGGCAGTGGCATGTTGAAGGGATACCAACTTTGTTCAAATAAATGACGACTTTGAAACAATTCCAAGCTGGCAGCTGTCAAATGAGTTCAAAGTCTTAAAATATCCTTTCGATAATCAGCCTAGGGTGCTGATTTTGGGCTAGTAGCATACGATGGGATGAATGGCTACTAAGTTTTCACGTGTAAGTCACAGGGGTCAAACGTTTTCGGAGTGGCTAGCTTGTTCTTTTCAATAATCAATCAGCATTGATGTGGTAGCGTTTGCTGGAATTGGCTTTTAAGGTAGCCGAAGTTTTAAGTGACTTAAGGTTTTTACACTACAATCAGATGGTGAGAAATTAAGGCCCATGGTTGCAATGTATCGTGGTTTTCCGTAATCAGGTATCCGCTAATTTGCGTATTTGTAATATTGTGACATTCGTAGTTTTTACTTCCGCATTCACTGATCATCTATACCAGACCTCTCACACGCTTGACGGGTCACAGTCTGTAGAAGTCTTATCACGCACGCGCACGCCGTATAATTATAAGATTGGCCCTTTTCACTCATAGACGTCGCTAGTCCCTTATCAGGAACGTCCTGTACATGACGCGAGACAACTCGATTGTTTTCCTACTATCGGAAATATTTGTCACGTGATTATCAACTTTGTCCGACACATGCGAGTCACCTGTATCATGTTGCCGTCAGTTACATGTAGATATCCATGGCCTGCGTGACACGGTTCACTTTTTATGCGATACATTTGGATGTCATATTGTTAAATAATGGTTATCGGACCTCCAGCGAGAGGAGTTGCTGTCGTCCTAGTCCATCTCGTGCACACAACTTATTCGGATTGTTTCCTGTTCAAAGGTGTTATCTTACAAGTAAAGACACGTTCATTGTGTATTAGAATTTTAAGTAACATGCTTCACGTGCATATATTTATGGATGTCTTTTATATGTCACTAAACCTGCTACATATAGCTCAAACTAGTATGCAGCCTTTGAATTAACATA
Source organism: Mimachlamys varia (assembly GCA_947623455.1). Classification (NCBI taxonomy): domain Eukaryota; kingdom Metazoa; phylum Mollusca; class Bivalvia; order Pectinida; family Pectinidae; genus Mimachlamys; species Mimachlamys varia. The sequence continues at coordinate 12,645,273 of OX392535.1, forward strand.
CCAACGCGTGTATTACACTGTCTTTAAATCAATCTACCAACTAAAACTATGATACAGCATCTAAAAAATCAGGGATTACCTTCACTAACCTACATTGTACATTGGATGTGATTTGCATGGAGGGCGCGTCGATGAAGCAGAAGACGCTTACTCTTCCGGAACACCTGGTTTTATTCTTTTGTACTTTTACGAGGGTTCCATGTAATCTTTCCTTTATTCCTATGTTGCCTCTAGTTTAATCGATTTTGAGTTCGGGTTATTGTTTTGTTGATGCTTTGGTACTCTCTGATTGTGTTTTTGCACCAACATGAACTATCTCACAGCCTATTTTTACAATGGGAATTTCTATGGACTTATCGTATTGAAAACTGATAGCCCATTGCTCCGTCACACTGTTCATGTACATGGTATTTCCAGTCAACCGTACCACGCCGTGAAATTAAGACTTTGACACAAACATTTAAGCGGGTTTCCATCTGGTCTTATTCTCTTGGTTTTTTTTTTTTGGTTTTTTTTGCAGGAATCTCTGTGCGGATCTTTCCTTTCGTCGTATTTTGCCCCTGTTTTAATCGTTCTAAAGTTCGGATTATGTTTTTTTGACGCTACGGAATTCTTTGTTTTTTTATATTAATTGTACTTCGATTTCTGATTGATGAATGGAGGACGTCATCCACTAGTACTCACAACAACGCAACGTCGATCGATTCTGAACAAAATACCGCTTGGCGAAAAAACGTATAATGGTTACAAATTACCTGCTTGCGTTAATTGAAACTGAGGTTACCACTTTATGTTGGGTTTATCAAGGCAAACGGTATCGGTATACAGTTACATGTAATGTTATGTTGGGCGATTCGTGTCCTTCTGCTAGATAATGAGACAGTGCATAACACTATGGCAATATCAAAACATAAAAACAATTTAGTTCTCTTTTAAATTAGATCTCCACTAAGACGCTTTCTCATTCTTATAGTTCACCCCTCTGTTGCAGTTCTCTAATGTTGTTTAGAAACAAAAGTCCACGCACCCTCTGATTTCACGGATAACAAGTGGTTATAAATGAAATATGGACGTCTACAGGAACTTGGGAGTGACGTAATTAATGTCTCCTCACTTTGATGTCACATTGTTGACGGTTGCTATGGTGACACGAACCCAGTTTCCTTGGTACTCACCCCATGCCAAGCTCGGTAGTCGAGACTGCTCACATTTGTCATCATTACGGACGGACGAAAGACAAAACGCAAAACTAATTTCATTGTACCACGTGGAATACTACCATCCATCATATACTCTTTCATAAAGATTCATAAACAAATTGAAATGAATAACGCTCGTTTCATTTGTCATAACTATTTCCCACTAGCCTCAGGTAATGCATTTAAGTTCTGAGTGATAACGGTATGCTTCGATCGCTTTCAAAGGCAAGCCGCGCGATGATGAATGTGATTCGGTGACGCAGGGGAAGCTGGACGACCGGATCCGTACGGGAGCGAGGTCGGGTTGTCGCCTGCTGAGTGCAGGTTTGTAATGGACGATGTATGGGATCACTCTTCCCCAATTTGAAGCACAGCTAAGTGTAAACCGAGCTGTTGATAAGTGTGATCGGTCATCACTCGCACATATTGACTGTCAAGCTGGGAACAAAGTTTCAGGCGGGCCGTTTTTTGTCGGCAATGAACGGTATGTGTAACGACCGACAGCTAATGTTTCTGATGAAGCTGCGGCAGGGACTCTATGTTTGTTACACCTCTAACGCGATTACGTGTCGCTATTCACCAAGACGTCATGTAATGGCGGTGCTTAGCTAAAACGTTTGAGGCTATTGTGGACAATTGTGCGTGTATCCAAAATAGCCGACCGAATACTTGCGTCCTGTTAACTTGGAATTATGTCATCTCTACTCAAAGTTCAAGGTCATGAGATGATCGTATTTTTCTTTCTGGTCGTCAGCATATTATACGTATGCGATCACGTATCCGTTAAATCCACCAGGAGATGATTTTTTTTTTCGGGATTTAACAATTCTGGAAGGTGTTCAGCCAACTCTCTAGTGATACATATACAACACATACAATTCCAGTTAGGCAAGGGCATAAAATCAAACTATCAGGTCGAAATGTCCAAATGCGTTCCCGAATGGGTACGAGTAGGGATAAGACAAGCATTACGTACTAACATAGAGATTCGAACGACAGAGACTAAAAATCATATTGTCGTTTAGTGTTTCGTGGAAGTTTTGGGAGCACGTAGGTAGGTTCCATGCTGGAGTTTACTGGTCCTCTTGCCTGTCTCCCGCGTTCTCTTTATGATACTTAAGCACGCTCTACATCAGCCGTTTGCTCTGTAATTACCAGAGAGAAATTTCAACGTGTCTGTGTGGAATTGTGAACTCTAATCTGAAACCATTATAGATGAAAATCGACTGACTTTGCGAAAACATCGAAGAACTGTAGTTTTTGTTATCACATTAAGACGGATTAGGAAAGCTTATCTGCGGGTTTGCAACACGCTCAGCATATCAGAGGAAGAACATTTGTATGTACTGCATCCTAGGTCTTCAAATGCCCAATGTATATTTTGCATAGCTATATTCCGAATGATCGAGAGAGGGTATTCCAGGTAACGTAGAGTACATTCTGTGTGATTCAGACGGCATACCAAGCGACTTTGATTGCAATGAAATTATTCTGTTCATACAAGAAAAAGATCAGACGCAAGTTAGATCATTACAACTAAGAGGCGCCATTTTCCAATAGCTTTGTCATATATGTTACATGACAACAACAGCAGACACAATTAAGAGAGACATTCAGTAGACAAAAACAGTAATGAGATGGTGTGTACAATTTAAATAGTTTATTTTTCTCGTCAGACAAGACAGGTTTGGGGAATCACAGAAAAGATCAGAAGTTGTAAAAGTATATTTCCACTCTCAGACCATTGTATAAACGTGTTGACTGTTGGATAAATATATGTTATATACCACTAGTGGAATATGACCTTCCGGACGTTTGATTGGGTTGAGAAATTGAAGTTTGACCGGAAATCACGTGGTTCAATGCAACGTGCTGATTGTTGACGTCGTCATCGGTTGTTGAAGTCGTCACAATTTGGCGGGAATATATACGAGATGATGTGTTTTCGCGCAAATACCATCCGCTGTTCATCGCTTAAACTCGTGTCTTTTGTAACTTTAAAAAAATAATTAACTCGGGTGAAATAAATTCAATATCCAACAACCACTCGTTTTGTAACCTCTATAACCGTTACGTATATTTTCATTCAGATCTTCACGTTGTCTAGAATACATGACACAAACAAATATACACTGTACTTTCGCATTTATTTCACCATGCAAACGATGGATTGATTTGACATCCTTACGTACAGTACTTATTTCCTCTGTTGAAGACATACTTTAACATATGATTAATGTAACCTTGTGTATGAAATATTCAATTTTCTATTTCCTACGTAGATTTAATGGCTAGATGACGAATAACTTTGACTTCGTTGCATTACAGATTTAAAACTGTTGACAGATGGTGGCTCTCTGACAGTGTGGAATAAATCGTCACATCGTCGTATGATAGAAGGGGTAAACGATTGAAATGAACTAGGTAATAGGAAATGTCGTGTGATGCACTGAGGGTGTATTTCGAGTAACTGACATAGCGGTTTTGTTTCAGTTGATGTAAAAGACATTCGGAATCAGGGGTGCGATGGCAAAGTCGCTAAGGCGACTGATATTCTGCTACCGGGTAGCGATTTTGAGGAGCAGTTGCTAGAATATATTAGTGACTGTAGGTTGATGGTGTATCTCAATGATCTCCGGCTTTCTGCCCCCACTAAATCCTAGCAAGTTATTAAATGACAGGAGCAGTTAATACAACGCAGAGAGCAAAGAAACCAACCGAAACAAGATACGGAGTGATAAAAAAAAACATATACAGGACATATAGACAGTGTTAAAAAAATCAGAGAATACCAAAGCGTCAACAAAACCAGAATCCAAACTCTAAATCGATTAAATTAGAGGCAAAATAGGAACAAAGGAAATATTTACATGGAGACCCTTGTAAAAGTACAAGAGAATAAGACCAGGTATCCCCGAAGAGTAAGCGTCTTTTGCTTCAACGACGACACCCGCCATGTAAATCTTGGTCACGTAGACATGACTTAGACGTATAGGGTATGAGTTTGTAAGACATTGTTGTTGTAGAGGGCCGATATCGGAAGTAACGAACAACAAAATAGTTCAGTTGAATTTCTAAATTCTGGGGGGAGGTATTGCATTCTTCCAAGACATGTAATTGTCTGAAGCGAGATATTGGTATCGATTGGGGTAATCGATGATATGTCTTTTATGTTTTGTGGAGGGCCTCCTTGCTACACAGGAGATGACCTGCAGGTATGGAGTAAGAATTATTGGGTCATCACCATGGAGAGAAAGTCATCACCATGGAGAGAAGGTCATCACCATGGAGAAAAGGTCATCACTATGGAGAAAAGGTCATCACCATGGAGAAAAGGTCAACACCATGGAGAGGACATGGACATGGAGAGAAAGTCATTACAGTGGATAGGAATTTATCACCATGGAGGGAAGGTCATCATTGTTCATAGAAGGTTATCACCATGGATAGAAGGTCATTACCATGGGTAGAAGGTCATCACCTTGATGAGACTTAATTTTCGGTCTCATCTTTTATCTTGTTTCTAATTGTCATTTTGCCCCTATGTCTCTCTTGACACTGCCAGACGTTGATCCTTGCATTGAGCTCACATGTATGGAATGCTTTGGGTTATGAATTAGGGTCCATTTCCCGGAATTCAATTAATATTTTCTTGGTCCATCATTTCTTGACATCCTAGTTAAACCATAAGCAAACTTGTGGAAGGAAATGTTAAAAACGATTGTAGTCTCTATTCTCAACACCTACCAATGCATAATTAATAACCTTCCGAAACCTGGTTATCAGTTAACAAATCTCTAAAGATTATACAGGAGTTTATACAAATTTACAAAATGTACAATGAACATTAGGCATTTCCTTATATGCTACCTCTGATTTTCCTCTGTATAGCAGCGTATCGTATTAAACAGGATTATAATTTATTTACTTTTGCGTTCAAATCTAATTCGTCTACAATCCTAAATCAGCACAAAAACCTATTATTTCCCAGGCCGACTAACGGCCACTTAATCTCTCTATTAATACGAAGGTAAATGTGATCTCAAGACGAATGCTGTAGACGTCTACTTAAGTCCCACCTGAGTTACGAGAGTAGTCAGCTACTCGGCACACCGCACCGTTCGGTAGACTAAACTAATAGTCGTGAGCGAAAAATGACAAATGTTATTCCTCCATAACTCTGTTTTTACGTTGGCAGCAAACATCGTCATAGCGCACGTACAGTCCATAATGAGCCCATTCTCATCCATTATCGGTAATCATATTATTGCCAGGAACTTCACCTTTACTACTTAATGTAATAAGTGAAAGGTCTCCGAGCTGTCCCCGACCTAGACGTGAGAGGATCCTCTCTGTGAAGATAACAGACATGTCTAGATGAACGTCTAAATGACATACTACGTCTTTAAACAATGCTTTACAAGAATGTAGCAATTCATGAACGTCAGCACAAGAATTCGAGCAAGAAATCGTCTCCATTGAAGTAAGAATGGTTTTAACGACCCGTGGTATCTGCCAACAACATCCACCGGGCAGACAACATTTTTATTGTCTTGATCCACCACGCTCATTTCATCCTCCAGTACTTCTAGTTCTAAGAAATTACACATCCAAAGCTATCATTCAGATTAACTTTCATTTAAGGAATGGAAGTTATATTTTTTGCAACATTCATGAGGTTTTAATAGCACTTGGTTGCATTCAAGACACATTATGTTGTAATCACCTTTATTGTCGCCATTTTGATCTCATCGAGAAATATTCTGTATCTGTGCTTACTTGTTGTGATTGACAATACTGACTCGGTTCTATTTTGAGGATCGATGCTTACATGGATTTGACCAAGATTTACATGGGGGTATTGTCGATGAAGCAGAAGACGCTTACTCTTCCAGAACACCTGGTCTTATTATCTTGTACTTTTACGAGGGTCTCCATGTAGATCTGTCCCCTCTTCATATTTTGCCTCTAGTTTAATCGATTTTGATTTTGGATTATGGTTTTGTTGACGCTTTGGTTATCTCTGATTTTGTTTTAGTTCTACATGTTAAACAAATATCAAGTACAATACACTATTTATATCACCCACCTGATATAACCCAACTAAGCTTGATATAAAATATCTAAGACACTATTTTGTTTTGTTGAACTCACGAAGTACTCACCAGGGGACACAATTCTTGTAAGTCAAGCAAAGTCAATTATGGATCCGTGTGACATGCTGGAGGCATCTTGGTGCAAACATCTTGTTGATTCTGTTGAGGAAGATCTGAGAAATGTTTGAACCCCACATAATGTTAAAAATCAAAGTGGTAATTAATCAGCAGTATACTGGACGTACAACTGATGGCCGTTAAGCCATATCAATTCTGGATTACCTGAATATCGCATCATCTAACTAAAATCACACTGTAACTCGTGCACATCACACATGTCTACTGACGCTTCGTTCTTTGCTTAAAAGCAGTATATCTTATGTAGATAAATTAAAGTACGTTTTCCTTCGATTTAAACAAGATTATAATTAGTGGCCCGGTGATTGACTGTTTGATGAGTGGTTAGGTCACGTGGCTCTATACACTAACGGTGATTAGGTGATGACTGATGTATACAGGTAACGAGCCTCGTCACCTGACATTTCGATGATCTTAGTTCGCGATGAACCTTCTTAAGACTTGATAGTAGCGGCCTGATCAATGATCTATAAACACAACGCCTTTTTGATTAGTGATGAATAATGTGGATATTAAACTAGATTAGTTTTGTTTCATAACATCATTCTAACGGTGATGAACATGCATGTGTTACGACATCTCCCGCGCTAACATCCGGGCCAACAAAAGTGATCAATATACATGTAAGCTGGATAACTTATTTCATAATTGTTGTAAAATAAATCAAGTTGATATTTTTCTATTACGACCAGAACAACTGACGAAGCGGTAAGGTACATGTAAATAAACTTTAGGAATACGTTTGAAGAAAAAATGAAAAAAATCATTGACAAGTACACTTAGCAGCGGTATATGAAGTACAAGCTTGATGGGTTCATACTCGTAGCATTTTAAAGTACATATGAGTTTTGGTGAAATAACATAACCGGTTGCATTACAGTCCTGGAATCTCCACGTCCATTACACATATTCTGTCAAAAAGGACATCCTTACAATGCTGTAGCTTATGTAGTATACGGTATTATCAGTGTTGGCCGAAACAATTGTTAACTGACCAGTACCACCCGATGTACGGCCTTACTTTTTGTTTGTTCTAGGGCTGGATTCATTTCTATAAAAAGAAAGAATGCTTTTAGAAGATTGGAATTGATTCTTCTGAACGGTTTTGGCACATCGGAACGCAGAGGAAACATTGTCGGTAATACGCGTACACAGTCGTGCTGATAACAGGACCTGCAACTTTATCAGTATTCATGTATTATAACTTGATAAAGTACGTTTGAATATTTTACAGTAAAGTATCAATGCTATGACCAACCTTTCGTTTGCTACCTTGTATACCGCCAAGATAGTCCGCTGCCCCTTTATTTTGATTTCCTATCAAAACAAATCAATTACTTCCCTGTCTATCATATATGTCCCAGGATGTATCTGTAACCCATTTGTAGTCCGAAGTCCGAGGTTTTTCAATTCATAAGAAGAGCGGGATATTTGTAGCGTATGATCTGTTGAAATATTCTAATGACATCCCGCTTGAAAACAGTGATGCATGCGATTTTGATTAATTGGCGCAGTTCTTGTTTTCTACTTCTCACATTAATTTCGGTTGGAAGGTTACGCAAATACCCTAGCCTGGACAGTTCACGTTCATGTCTCCTTACTGTATCTGATACTGATAATGTAGAGCTTTGAAGTCCGTAATAAAAAACTTTATCTCGAAGTGATACACTGTAAGCGTACCTATTCTGGCGCACTTAATTTTGTACATTACCTAATTTGAATTGATAAGCGCAATGATACCCTGGGTCAACCAGAATACTTGACATAGCAAAATAATTATTTAGTGGAACGTTTTAGCGCTAATAATGCTACTAAGACATGTTCTTGTTGTCCCCTTGTAATATGGTTAGCTGCATGATGACAGTATCCTGGACTCCGCCTTGTACTACCCAACTCTGCCTGGCTAACACCTTATCTATTCACACATGACTCAATGCATTTCAGGTATGACTATTAGTCTAACTTCCCTTTATATGTACACACTGGATATAGTTTACTTGTATCACTATATATTTAGTGATCACTTTACTCAAATCAATTATACCATCCAGGTAACTGCTTAAAAGCTTTTGCTTTAGACGATAAAAAAACAACAACAAAAAACAAAAACACATGACCTTGTCATTTTAAAAAGAAATACATTATTATTCTTTTTATTATTCAATCTACGCTTTGTAGTAACACATGTGTTGATTGTCATTTATTTGAGTTTGAAACTGTGTTTGACAAAATTTCTGACCGGTCCATTACATTTGATAAAGTCCTGTTTGGACATCTGTACACATAGATGAACCTTTAAGCTATTATAATGTTTATTTTATTACTCATTCGTGATCGGCAGGCTTGGTTACGTCGGATTTCCTCCCAGCAGAATAGTTTTCTATATCAACATATCCTGTAGGATACTTAACATCATCTTCTTATCCGACTGTGATGAATAATTAAAAATAAAAAACCAACATGTTCCTCCAATGTGGTATTTATATATTCCATCTTGGCATTAATTAGATCCAAACACCTTTTCTGTCTAGACCCTTAAAAAGTCCTGAAATATTAAATGTTTTTTTCAGCCTTGACCTACTTAGAGATACTGTTGAGTTCATGAAGTCTGCGTTTCTACCGATCCGCTGTATCTTTACCAAGAGTTGTTAGTCGCAGTAAGAGTAAGGAGAGACAAATCTATGGTCGAAGTTGATAATTTGATGGACTTCTGTAATCGGATATATCCGTATTTTATTATGCTTATTTTTTAACTAATAAATGTTAAGGTTTCTATTTTATCATAAGTTTAGAATATCATTGTTTCCTTTGTGGTTTATCAATGGGTTTTGATTTAGATTCTGTTTTCAGTCTTATTTTTTCCTATTGTGCAAGTTATAAGCTTCAAACTAAGACTAGTGCGAAACAAAACACAATCCCATTCAAAACTGTCTGCTTAGTCAGTGTAATCGTATTTGTGAACCCTTCTCTCTGATTCATCATTAATTTCTCACTTTAAGGTGTGTAACATGTTCAACAAGCTAAATTTAGACATGGAAAATGATAATCGGCTTTAAATCTCTCTTTGGAATCATTGATTATAATTAATTGTTATCTTCTGTCATTTGATTACCAGAATAAAATTTTGGCCTTAGTACAGAATCTAAATAAAAACACCAGCAGGATTTCCTCGTGGATCAGAATATGGGCCCTAACTGGTCGTACCAGTAAGGTGAGCGTCGAAGTCTTCCTTCGTCTAGATCAAACAAGTGAATAAATATTACTTATTTTGTACTACATTTCTTGAATATTTGTATTGCTGCTTTCTTTTTCTACTTTTCCGTGACGACACTATTTCCCTAGATGCAATTGGACTTCTGGTTTGATTCTTGTCAGACTAATGTGACCGGACCATGCTTTCTTGTTCAGGTTGTGATATTTAACTCCGATGGAGGTGTCACGTGACTCTTACATCACTCTAAGGTTCCTATCGCGCCGGTCAACCATAGACACAATCAAAGTATTGAAAGTACTGAAACGCTAAAACTTCAAACAATAGTATGTATATTTCGACAGCTATTGAAGTGTTTTTGTTGTAGGGTTACTAAGTTTCTATATCAGAAAGTTTTAGAATAAGGCTTAAGTAAGTATTTAGAGTAAACCCAATAACACACTAGTTTTTTAGATTGACGAGTTGTATTTCAAACTACATTGTACAATTTAGTGCAGTGTTGTAAAGGCCCCATATACGTAACTTAAGCGATTTTTTTATGAAAAAAGATCCAGTTGATAACCATGCAAAAATAAGTCTAAAACGAAGTAAACCTGAGCGGTAACTATCAAGAAACTCTTGACAAAAAATTCTAAAGAATTGAAAATAATTCGGGTGTGGCTCATTTCAACAGCAAGACGAAGTTAAAAGACAGTTCAAAATGGACGGGTGTTTACAAAAACAGAGTTTCAACTGCTGTTGTAACGGTAACCGCGTAGGAATTCATCTTTAATATTTTTGATATAAGTTAAACTTAATTAAATCTATAAATATAAAAAGTTATTAGGCTTGATTGCATCACTTACATATCTAGGCCTAATTAACAATTATCAAGTTCATAAACAAAACAGTGAAAATTACATGTATGTTGGCCGTGACCTATGTATATAGGGCCGCACAGAATTACGGGGATTTACACGATAAATGATTTTGCATACCAGAGACATAATATAAGTGTTATTTCTACTAAATAACTTATATTGTGTCAATTGCTATGACACTATAAAGGTTTTAATAAAGTTTCATTAAAACAAAAATGTGAACCTACAGTGTATAGTGATACTTGAAGCACAGATAACGTATTTATAAAACCACGGGCTTTTGCTCGCCATAGAAAAGTATAATTGTTATTTTCAATAAATCAAGTGTTTGCCAATTCATATGTACATTATGCAGGTTCTGATAATGTCTCATTAAAAAATTGTATACTATATTAAGTAGGAAAATCGATCAAGTTTGTTCATTCAGTATATATATATTGTATATATCACAACGTTAGTGATGATGAGGGGAAGTAACTCGTAAATAACAATATCATATCCAGAGGACGGATTTACACTGTAATTACGAATTAATATTTCCGACTGACAAAATGGTCAAGTATTCTGGTTTACGCACATGTACAAGGTAATATGTCTTTGAAATCAAAATCATGCTCGTTGGCTATGGCGCGATTATATAATCAAAGTTTAACACAGCAAACTACGCCATGCCAGTACATTCCGCGATCCGTATACGAGTGTAAAGCACAGAGAGGTATAGGCCTATAACACGAATGTGTGTATACACACAAGAGGTCAACCAGGAGAGACGTAATATTCAAAATTAGCCGTGGGAGTGAAAAATCGATTTCTTTGTTACAAATCCCAGATAAATTATTAAAGTCATCATACTCATTAACGATACCATGGGAACATCATTTCCTGTTAGGTTTAGGCTTTCAAATAGTTCAGATAACATGCGATTTGTAGCAATTCAAGCTTTTTCGGAGCGGGAGGGGAAAAATGACATGGGTCAAAGGTCACAGAATGCTAAAAACCAGAGAAACACAACCTGAAAAGGGGCAAACGAAACTAGCAGCACTATCAGTAAACCAAATAATGACAAACTTAGACCTAAACCAGACCTGCTTCAATGGAAACCAAACCAAACTATGACAAACTTCAACCGAAACCAGACCAGTTTCAATGGAAACCAAACAAATCAGTGACAAACTTCAACCAAACCAGAATAGCTTCAATGGAAACCAAATAAGAAAAGAAACCAAACCGCTCTATCAAAAGCAGAACCAATATAACAAAAAGCAATGTGTCACAAAATGTCACAGATTCATGTACACTGTGCCAAGATAAACCATCACAAAGAAGACAACACCTAGGAGGTAACTGAAACCAAACTAAACCGACACAAAGGCACAAACAACCACAGAGAGATCCAAAACAATAAACTAACAACAGTTCACATCGTTTATCGACAGATTGAACCTCCATGATATTTAGAATTAACGAAACAATCAAATTCAACAGTACTATAATACAAAGCAATACTCTTTTTCTTTCTCATCATTCGTGCTTAGCTTCAGCTAGATGTCAGTAAATGTTACCCTGGAGACAATTGTCTTGCTGAAAAAGACACCAATCAAGTATTCAACTCTTTTTATTGAAGCTTTATTTCATGTCTTATATTTACTGTGGAGACTTATGAGCAGCGAGAAAGCGATATCCTTATACCTACATGTAATATATACTACTGAGTATCCAAATGTTAGTCTACACATTACCGGATGTCATGGTTACATTGGTGATGTCATTCCTTGATAGCAGTTGTCATTTTGACGCTGTTGGTGTCACAATAAAATAGTGACGAGAGAACGTTGTCATCTATCCGGGACCCTCTGATGGTATCATAATATTAATAAATACCTCAAAACTTTCTACTGCTGTTATAGTCTGAGGCACTGGGTGTTATAGGAGTATGACAGCAACTGCCTCTTAGCATTATGTCAATGGAAAATTGCAGAGCAAATGTAAATATAACTCGGTGATGTATATTTTGACAATGACAATGCTGTACTAAATGGTCTGCTGCAGCACCGATTTTCGACATTCATCACTCGATGAATTACAGTATTCAGAACAGTTCATCAAAGTATGGTATAATCCACACCCCTGTATCGCCTGTATACTGTATACATAATATATACAGTTACCGGTGTGAGTGCAACAATAACGTATAGGTTAACATCGCCTTCATCACTTTTGTCAATGAAAACACACTTCAAAAAGTCTCTCGTTGCTAACAGATGACCTTTACAAATCACACGTAAGCATTTCAATATGCATTGCGATTTGTATTGTTGTAGCTCACTACTTCATGTAATACTGTTGTATACGGTCATAACTTATAAATATTTTCATTTTCTCTTTAATTCTTGTAATTGTAAGTCATCACTGTAACCTAGGTTAACAACACCATACAGTTCCAATCGTGTGACTTTCGTTTCGTGTGACACCCAAACTCATACGGTACCATACAAGGTCATACTACATATGTAAAATACAACATTATTGTGATACACGAATGTTAAAAGTGTGGGGAAATAAGTCCTTTGAGACCTCTCCAGGACCGCATCGGTCCAGGCTTTTATCATGGTGTAACAACACTTTGGGGAGGGAATATGAAGTTAATTATAATTAAGTTGAAGGCCACTTAGCTGGTCGGCTAGCTTACGAGACTGTCCAAATTTGATCTATGCGGTCACTACATTGCCATTAACACATCCTCGGACAACATTAGCTGTAGTCTTGTCCACATCGGAGTCTAGACGCTCAACCTTTCATCCCGGAAAAACCTATCTATTACCCGGACTCGGACTTTCCGAGACTGAGTTCCGGCCTCGGGCATTGCGCCCGGTAGGACAGATGTACTTCCGCCCTATATCCTTCCGCGGCGAATTCCGTGTATTTAGTTTCTATTTACTCAGTTCGTGACAGGAGGCAGAAATCATACGGAATTTTAGTTTACCTACACAATGTACTTCCTACAGCCACAATGTAAGCTGATTATCAATAGACAGCAAGGCTAGGTCAGCTTGACATCCTCCGATCGATCGAGTTTTAGCCTCGGTATTTGGGCAAAACATTTTTTCTTTGGTAATAAATTGTATTCACTATTGGAATCAGCGCCGGGGAATAAACTTTGACATTTTACTGAAAGTCGATGAAACTCGGTTAGTACCTTTTATAGTACCCGAACTAGTCCTTCAACTCATGCCATTTAAAAATGGTTCCACTGTCCTATGAAACATAATAAACTAATAGTTTCTTTTAACGTTTTAAATCAATCAAATTCGTCGTTACTTCTTTATAAAAACCAAACATGTTCGGAGAGTTATCGCCCGTTGCTTACCGACTCTGTAACAGCACTACACACTAGTGTCAGCTGAACAGCTCTGACAGTCTAGCATTTTATGGTAAGTAAAGATTTACTAAGTAATAAATTGTCTAGTATGGATACAAAAAACAATGTTACGTAAAAACCAATGTACAGAGTCGGACAAATGATTACGGTTTCTTTGGCGTGTAAGTTTACACCAGGGACGGGAACGTATAACATGCTCTGAAAGACGCCTGGATTTTTGACAGTATTATTGATTTATGCTAGTCTTGACTTCTATACAGCACCCCTGGGTACCATAGCGACACATGGTTACCATATGTGTGAAGTGATAACCAATCTACCCGGTAGGTAGCCATTCGGAAATCCTCGGCATTCGTGTCGAGGTGTTCAAAATAGGTGGACCATGTACTAACGTAACTACATGTAATACATTGTATGTAGTACTGCAGTATTTTGATCCCATGCATATAATACTTTTCCGGTTTGTTATTCGTTTTTGTTGCTATTTTTTTGTACTTGTACTTTTTTTTCATGAAGAATCGTATTATCATCATATTGATTTGTTCGTGGTGAAGGGCTAATTTAAAATACCCAAGTCCACATAAAAATGAAAGATACTCGGGACATCCGATATATCAAAGGAAGAGGGGTAAGGAGGATATTGTAACTCGTATAATGTAATGGTACAATATCTATTTTGCCACCAGTAGATATTATACAATAATTGCAAAGCAACTCTTCCGAACAAGTATTAATCACACGGATATAGTGCGTGCTGGGTCTTATATGTTCTGAAACCGGAATCTGGACTTTGAACGAAGCTACGTTTTCGGGCAATTTCATGTTCGTTCTTGGGAATGGACTCCGGCCACCCTTATGAAAGGCGAAAGGTTATTCAATGTGCCATCCGACCCTCAAGGGGATTTAAAATCAATGTTTAATAAATAACGCTTGTATTTATCAAATCGTTATGATATATACATGTAAAATTGTTTATTTAGAGTTAGAAAAAAAACTGGTTTTCAAGGTTTCGAATACATTACATTTCCTATTTTTTGTTTGTTTCTTTCTTCAGTCTGCTGTTCAAAAAAGTAAATCACCTATTTCCCTGTAGTTTCACCGTCTTGTTTTTGCAAATTAAAGATAAAGGTTCTTAGTTGTAAATCTAAAATTTATAGAGCCATGTCTGAGGATCTGATTGAATTCAGCGGAAATAAATTATAAAAAATTGCTTTCTTGTGTAGACCGTGCACCCATGCTGATATACAAATGTATGTAAGCGGATAGCTTAGATATACAGATCTCATTCCGTAGTATACATATGGTTATTGGACTTAGTGCGATGTTACTGTTTATCGCACGTTGGAGTAACATGATCTTATCACATTTACAGAATATCTGTTAACATCATTTCTATAAAACATTGTATAATAAATAATTCAGGATTTCGGAAAACGGATTTCTCCGTGTGCAGTAGTCGTTGGTTAGAGTGGTTGGCTGTCTGTCGTAGCAGAAAGAATCAAACAAAAACCATAACTTATGTAACGTATTGTAGTTAATATTTTACGTTACCCATGGAACTGCGTTTCCAGACTATAAAAACGAATTCGTTACCATTTTAGTCTGATCTATTCGTCTTATATATATCGCAAAATGAAAAACCAGACAAAAAAAAAATTAGGACATAGGGCAGGTCACCATTGAATAGTCGTTAATTATTTATTCTCTTTTTACATATATTTTAATCATCGCTGTAGACAGAGTATATCCTATTTTCCGGAAACCTAGATAGGGCCATACTTACAGCCGTCAACAACATTATTACAGGTGATTTGCCTTCCAGTAAAAGACAAAAGGCGGAAACGTTTCATTAAAACTGTCTATCAAATATTAACATCATTGTACTGACCAGATGCTAACATGTAAAATTAAAACGCCACACTTGTTTGGTAGATTTCATAAATAAACTGTGGCACAGAACGAGTCCATACACCTGGTTTGTTTTGTTTGTGTGTGTTCCATATATGACATCCTACACTATATGTATTAGTATGGCAGCCATTCTCATTTATGGACGTATCTGCTGCGCTCTCGTTAAAATATCAAAATAATATTCCCTCTTTTGAAACATATTTAGTATTACTAAAGACACTGTTAAACATCCTCTATACATGTACAATATGGTGCTACATGGACGAATGTTCCTCATGATGGGCAAAAAATGGTCACAAACTGGCATCTTTTTTTGTTCATATTGAACGTTGAAAGATGTTGTTATCTTCACGCGCATCATGGTTGTGTTTTGAAGACACTGTGTTTTTAAGTAAACAAATGTAGTCAAGATCTGTGTGTAATAATTTGTATAGCATTGCTTTATAGCAGCCCGCCTCACTTCGAAGGTCAGATCCAGGTAGTGTCGGAGTTGTATAGGTAAGCAAGAAATGATACATGGGTTACTAACAAGCGCTAGCTTATTATGTATTTAGACATACACAAATTGTTGTACTGGAATCATCGAGCTTTCTGAAGTTGAACATGTAAAGGGAGATAACTAAAGCTAGTAGATCTAGGTCTGGACATAGTGGGCACTGGACATTGGAATTTACCGAGAGACCAGGCCATAAAGAGACAAAAAAGGGTTAACGTTTCCCTTACTACATAGTTTATATTTCTATTCTGACATATTATGTTGTCATTGCAAACGAGATTCCTGGAACAGCCATACATCATTAGAATGCTTGTTTCTAACGGCCGTCTCATGTTATTTGGGCTTGGAGAAGAATTTTAAAATGACGCTGATCCAACTACGTTCATAGATGACTTTTCTTATGGTTATACATGTACAGTGTACGTACACTGGGACAAGACAGGGACAAGCAGGGACCTTGAACAAGTAGATATAAACATGGGTCATATAGAGATACAAAGATGTATACGGGACCACGGCGTTATGTTCCGACAAACCGTCATGTATAAAAAGACAACTAGATGTGTATTATTAGACGATACATAACAACAGATTAGTTTACCAAAAGGTTAGCACAGAATTGTGGAGGTCTAAATAGCCACTTGTTCAGTATGTTCAACAACAGTAAATTCACTCAAAACACGTGTAATGTTGAGAGCTAACTAATAAACAGGCAACAGAGGTAACAGATAGCTTTGTGTTCCGTCAACCAGATGTTTGTACAAAACATGTCATGGCGGAGGCACAGTTTGTGCTTGAATATACCGGTATATGGATCAAAGTGAAGTCTGAGAACAAAACTTTGAACAGACAAAAAAATGGATCTGTACAAAAAACGACGAAAACATCCTTGGCGATTGCCTGAAGGTAACCAATTACGTTCGCAGACGGTGCTGTAAATAATGGCACTGTCTCTCAAAACAGGGACGACAATCGTGCGCAACTTTAGACCATGTACATGTATATCTATATGTGTGTGAACCCTGCACGTGTTACATGTATACCTGTATGTGTGTGAACCCTGCACGTGTTATATGTATACTTGTATGTGTTTGAACCCTGCACGCGTTACATGTATACCTGTATGTGTGTGAACCCTGCACGTGTTACATGTATACCTGTATGTGTGTGAACCCTGCACGTGTTACATTTATATCTGTATATGTGTGAACCCTGCACGTGTTACATGTATATCTGTATATGTGTGAACCCTGCACGTATTACATTTATATCTGTATATGTGTGAACCCTGCGCGTGCTACATGTATATCTGTATGTGTGTGAACCCTGCACGTGTTACATGTATAGCTTTATGTGTGTGAACCCTGTGCGTGTTACATGTATATCTGTATGTGTGTGAACCCTACACGTGTTACATGTATAGCTGTAAGTGTGAGAACCCTGCACGTGTAACATGTATACCTGTATGTGTGTGAACCCTGCACGTGTTACATGTATACCTGTATATGTGTGAACCCTGTACGTGTTACATGCATACCTGTATGTGTGTGAACCCTGCACGTGTTACATGTATATAAGTATGTGTGTGAACCCTGTACGTGTTACATGTATACCTGTATGTGTGTGAACCCTGCACGTGTTACATGTATACCTGTATGTGTGTGAACCCTGTACGTGTTATATGTATACCTGTATGTGTGTGAACCTTGTACGTGTTACATGTATACCTGTATGTGTGTGAACCCTGCACGTGTTACATGTATACCTGTATATGTGTGAACCCTGCACGTGTTACATGTATACCTGTATGTGTGTGAACCCTGCACGTGTTACATGTATACCTATCTGTGTGTGAACCCTGCACGTAATGCATGTATACCTGCATGTGTGTGAACTATGCACGTGTTACATGTATACCTGTATATGTGTGAACCCTGCACGTGTTACATGTATATCTGTATGTGTTTGAACCCTGCACGTGTTACATGTATACCTGTATGTGTGTGAACCCTGCACGTGTTACATGTATACCTGTATGTGTGTGAACCCTGCACGTGTTACATGTATACCTGTATGTTTGTGAACCCTGTGCGTGTTTCATTATATACATGTGTACCTGCATTTGGGTGAAACCTGCACGTGTTTTGTTTGTTTCATTTGAACCTTTTTGTCGACACAGGGAAGCTTAACGTGAAAAATCGAGTACATGCAATATTCAGCCACGTATATTGACCATGCAGTGTATGTACATACATACATTTCAATTCTGTGAAACAGTTTCTTAAACAACAAATGACAAATCTGTTCTAAACAAGTGGATGGGTTTCAATTTACCGTCGTCGTACACTTGTTATTTAACATGTAAGTTTACATTGTGGTAGAGCTAGCTGCGTATATCGGTCGGATCGGGATAATTAAACATTGTACATACATAAACATCATGTGCTCAACTTTCCCACGGAGCCTCTCTAGAAAAATCTACAAAAGCCATCACAACCGAGTTCCGAGTGACTGATGCAAACGACAGTAATGGCGTGTCACCCTGCTCATCATTACAACGTTGTTATTGTTTTATTTCGGCATAAGGAAATATTTATTGCCCTTGTGGCAGAGAATCACTATTCTTTACATCTTCGCTGTCATGACAAATGATAAAACTCGGAGAAACAAAGAACCACGTTTCTCAATAACGAGAGCAATAAATGTATAAATTTCAACATTTGACGGAAATACCCAGAGAGTTTCGAAAATAATATCCCTTAAAGTAGAGCAATGCTACATGTGCAATGTATAACCATTATATTCTACTGACCATAGCAAGGGAGAATAATACTTCCTGGGTTTTTTTTTCATTAAAACATCGTTATACGTTATGTATGGAAGTTCTACGTCATTTCCGTTTTTACCAAGACTATACATATAGTTTGAAACAACATTTGACATACCGGTATACAATATGTTTGGTGAAGTAAAAAAAAACGTATAAGATTCGTCTTTACAATGAAGTACCTGCTTTTATATTCAATGATTGGATTTGACGCCCATTTCTAACCCTACAATCTCTACACCCTGTCTTAAGATATAGCCCACAACCCATACCATAATTCCTCGACCCTCTATACTCCCTTTTCCCTCCCCTTGGTTACCGAATCTGTACGTCTATAATCACCAGCCACTGGGTTACGGTGTGGTATGTATTTAGAAGACACACTTCCCAATGTAATGTGATGGTTACCACGCGTGGGCGGGAGTATAGGTAAACACGATACGAGTTTGGGTGTGTACAGCTGGTAATAGTGATAAGGCCGTTCGTAGGGAGGTACACTGTACATCAGTTCGCATGACTATAGCACGTATCATATCTTGTATTGAACATGAATAAATTATGTAGGCTCTCTATGGTCAGCGCACAGGTCAAATTGGGTCACATCCGAGAAACGGCCACCATCCCATTGAAAAAAAAGCGTTACATGTAGCACCATGTAAATATAGACACTATTTAGTTCTGGTCTTGTTAAGTATTAATCAATCACTATCAACATATGCTGAGCAATCTTCAATGAGTTCCAGTAGCTATATAGGTCATTGGCCTTCTTACTGCCCAATGAAAGTCATTAGTATAGGGAAACGGTTTTACACATTACTACAATGTATATTTACTTAATAATGTAATTTCGAAATACGTTTGTTTTCCGTTTATTGTTGTTATGATTTACGAGGTGGCACTGGAAAAAAACAACCAACCCTCAAGCTTGGTACACTCGTCTGATTGGATTATATTGATCACGTGATGTGGAAATAAAAAAAATATTACATGTATTATTCATGTTTCCCTGTTATATCTACTTATTTTTATGAAGATCGCGCGCGTATATTTTGGCTATGTATCCTTTTCATGATAACCAAAGAACAGCAAACTTCCGGGTTTTAATTGTCATCGCCAAACAGCTGCGGTTGATATTGCAGGGTCGTAAATGAAGTCAACTGTCATAGTTGTCATATGTGTATTAGAGCGTCCTTAGTGAAAATGGTAGAGTAGGGCATTCCTGGTACATATAATGAAACTATGTTCAATGTGTCTGTTGATTGTTAAACATTCCAAGAATCTGTGACAGATGTACAATTGTCGCAGAGGAATAAAATACATTGTAAAATGGCACACCATATCTTATAAAAAGCGGCGTTTGTGTCGACATACATGCACACGGAATCGTGTAGTGGTGCGCCTTATATGCTTAAGGTACACGTTGGATATGATCGTGCATAGGAGCGTGCATTTCTTAATGGAATAAAACTTGCAAGTGACGAAAAAAACTGAACATTGATCGAAACTTTCGACTGAGGTCTCTTGTGAACGGAGCTGGATGTCGTTGATTGATCCAGCGCTCACACTGGGATAATATTGTCTTTTTAGAGATCCAGATGTGTTTTACACAATTTACTCTTTGCAACTACCGTTGTCAAAGAATCCATTGTGACAATGGCGAGAAGATCCGTCATCACGGTCTGTTACTGGCACGTATTACGCTATCCTTCTGTGAGCGTCCCAACCATCCACCTCGCAAGGGGCTCACAGGCGACACACACGTCATCGCCCGTACGTAGTGAACTTTACACGTGTAGACATACCTTGTCTTTGTCGGAGGTAGTTCTCGATATGGAATGTGATGATTGGTGTAACTAACACACACTTTATCGAACCCCTTCCCCAGCCCCCATGACACGTTTTACCTCCAATAACACCCTTCCCCTTGATATTCTTTGCCTCCAGCCTCAATTTCATTTATTAGTGAAGCAATGAACCCTGAACTCGTGTATGGTTCACCCTAGGTCATTGCGGGTTGTGGAAGCGTGCATGCCTCCTGTGGACAGACTGGTTTAATAACGACTACCGGTGTCAGTCGGAATAGTTTTTATATCACATCATGTAGAACGAGACTATGCATGTATTACCAGTGGTTATATACTGAGCTTATTTAATGCTCATAGGTTTGGTGTAGAAGACGTCTGGTTCGGATTTTATACTTAAAACACTTGGTTTCGATGCCAAAATCTATTACTGGTAAATATGGACAATTTAGACCAACCGGCAATACGAAACACTAACACATCAAACGGACGGGAACTAGAACCACGCAAAAACAGGGTGATTACTGACTGGCGTGCTGGCGGGACGGGGCAGATCCGGGGATAACCACTTACCTCGGACACATAATTCATATCCATGGCCAGATTCCTGGAAATTGAAGAAAAGAGATATGATAACAATCAAAGGCATCGCACATAGATTACATAGTTGTGTAAATCTCTTTTGGATATGAAATGTGTTTGAAGGAAAAGCAACAACATCCAGCATGTAATCTATTTACTTGCAGGTGTCGAACGATAAAAGTAGAAGGAGAATAAAACGCTGTTCTCTCTGCAGTGTATTCGGCTTAGTTTTAGAGCTTGGATTTCGGTCTGTTTGTGTTTTCGTCTCTAAATCTATTCATTACATTCCACGTTATATATACCCCGGGGAACATATCCCCTACATACCGAACGTGACTACACTCCAGATCCGAGCTTCTGAAATGCTTAGAATTCATTATCACTTGCACGCTTGTATACTGGTCTATACATCTGCGCACGGAGGTGTTGAGTTTTTCTGACTGATGGACATTTGTATGGAGTAGACTTTGTTTAGGTAATGGTTGTATTGCCTAGTCTTTGGAATCAATCTCCGCAAACAAACAGACAACTTTACATGTGCTTAGCCGTATAATCTGAATCTAACGCATCGGGGATCAATACAACCTCCCAATGGTCTGCAAGTAATTAGCATAAGAAAGGTCAAGTGGCAAGGTCAGATTAATGACTGAAGCATGCGGTCAGATACTGTAGTTATAATGCACATGGCGGAATCTATACGTACATGTAGTACGTCGGGTTTACCGAGACATGCGTTCCTGCTGATTTTCAGTGTTTTAAACATTTATATGATAAAGTTTAGAAATTGTCTAAATTGAGGCTTGTGTCTTCCCGTTCTTCGGAATGTCTGTTCCATCAAGGGAGAAACAACTTTTCTTGGCTTTTTTTATATAGGCAACATTAACCGGGTGTATAGTAAAGCAATACATGATTTAACCAAGTGTTTTTATTGTCCATAACAAACGTTAGTATTAATGAAAAACTTACTAAAGCCCAGTTAATAGAAATGTAAGCGACATGAATCTGTTGTATGGGGCCGTATTTAAAGAGCATTTGTTAAAATGTTTTAAATGTTTTTAAAGTAAGATTTATTATGCTAGAAATGTAGTAGATGTTTTTTATTCTTCTATCTGCATTATACATGTGTGATTTATTATTTTTCTCTCACATTTCCTACTAATTATCGTGCCGTTATCTATAATGGCAGATGCAAAGGATGACAAAACTTGTGACATTACTCTGGTTACACTGGATAAAGTGATGACTCGATAGTGACGTTTCAGAATCATAACGCGTGTTATTATTCTAAATTTATGAATTATTGTTTCCCTGGCGAAACAAGAGTGAGAAATAGCTCACTCTTGATCTGAAAAGAGGTAAGGATACACAGATGTCCTCTATATTGAACTACATGTACATGAACGGAAATAGTGTCTTGATATTTCAATAAACTTGATTAGAGGTACAGCAATTTAAATCTTTCGCAATACACAATATTTGTCCATACACCTGAATTTAAAAGATTCAATTCGTGGTAAGAATACTGAGAACTTCAGTGACCAGAAATCTAGTAATCTGGTAATGTCAGTGTATAGTCTTTCCCAATGGCGACTTACAATTGACGCCTTCTATGGTAGCCACTTCCATATGCGGCTACATTTAGTAACTGCCCAAAGCAAACAGAAAGGAAAGTACAATTTAATACTATTTTGATGATTTAAAATGTTATTAATTTCTTGATCGATATTTTTATTTCGTTGTCTCTCCTCGTCGTATTACTAAATGGTCCCTAATGTCATTTTATTTCCAATATTCAGTAATTACACACAGTCTCCACTACGATTCACTGGGTACACTCCATTGTGTAGAGTAGAAGGTCGCACAGTTTCGACTGATTAAATATAATATTTCCTGATCACAATGTGAATATTACACAAGAATGTTTACAGATAAAAGTCGGCCGAGATAGTTGTCACACATCCTCTCTCCGACTGACGTCATTTAATGATCGGAAATTAAATCATTGAGATGGAATGGACGTCAAAGTGACCTCTGTAGGAGCCATCTTTGAAGATGTCCTTGGCACTGCTGTGCGGGAGCATCTTACAGTGTCCTGTCGATTCTATCTTTTCCAATAGCTGTCGGTACGAGTTAGGACGCTATAATATCAAAAATATGCAAATAGTTGATGCTTCCTTAAGATCTGCATAATTTGGAAATTATATTCAATGAAAATCAAATTACCGTCAATATGGGCCATGGCTCCTTTATCTAGGAAGCATTTCCGAACTGGAAGATCCTTAATCACCAGAACTGTTTCCCTAGTAAGCACAGAAGTGTGTGGCGCGGCGTTTAGCACGTCATGTACAGTGTATACCTTGTTGTAGAACGTGTCAGTGGTACACTGTACCGTGCAAACACGTATAACGTGCTTTATAACTTTTAAATGCAGTGTGCATGTGTGTCGTGCTGTTGATTTCAACCAACATTCTGTCTTGAATGATTGCAAAAATATTTGTCGTTTTGAAATGCCAACACATTCTTGAATAAACAGATTGATGCAACGGGGGAAATCGTTGCTTTTCTTAAAGTGCACTTGGGCCGCCAATGTGAAATTATTTTTTTGTAATTTGGTTTTGAAAGAAAACGACTTATCTAATAAAACCATTAAATGTTCAATTTCGACTTGTAGGCCTAGTTGTTCGTGTAAACATGCATTGTTTAAAACATTCTCTCTTCAACCTTGTTGGCCGGAGTCTCTGCCAGAGAACATCGGCGGTCATCCCGCACCGCAGTAATATGATCAAGTTCTATTTAATTAAATCAATGCAGAGATTAGTAAAAGATAAAACTGAAGCAGTTTCAGTGAAATGTTGGCCGGTATCAGTTGGATCTGGAGAGCCTGGCTCCAGTGATATCGCTGGTTGTGCGCATGTCCCCCAAAACCCCGGTTATTACACAATTAATGTCCCCCTAAACACACATTACAACACAATTAATGAACTAAACGCGTGCGTTCCCCTAGGTATTAATGTTATTCAATCAAACAGATTCGCGATTGTTCTATCAAATATTGCTGGTGCTACTCCAGATCCGTCAAAACGGCCGCTGATGGGTCGTGATGAACCGGAAGTAAGTTTGAACCATATTCCCTGAATGCTTTGTTTTTCTCCCCTTTTTGTACTAGAACGGTTCACCATTCGAACGTTGTTTTAGGACGGGTGCCATCAACTATACCTTTTTAATGGATGCAGTGTCACTTCGCCGCGTTGACATAAAATAAATCAACAGCATTCGGGCCTGAGACCTTTAACCCCGGGACCCTTCTAGCAACTGCATGTGTATCTGATTACTGACGATCACACTTCAGCTTCCTTCTCTTCTTCTCCCCAAGTTTACACAGCTGAAGAAAAAAATATTTGGAATCCGAATAAGGACATTCTTCATGCCAAACACAAGTTGGTCAGAGGCACCAAACGTTCTGCTTTTTTATCAACAGCCTCCCGAATTAAATAAGGATTAACGACTTTTTGTACGGATTATCGAAATTGAGTTCTGACCTAAAGAGAAAAAGTGTTAGTCCTCATATGCGTGTATCGGATGAGGTCAAGTCTACCAAAGCTTATTCCGAAATAGCAATATTATTCTGAGATCAAAGTTTTGTCCTGGTAAACGGACATAAAAGCTTTTCAGGAACAGCAAGGGATATCCTAATCACAGAGTTAAGTCCTGATGATAAACGCTGGTCCTGTTAAACGAATTGTATTTTTATTAAATACCGTTAATCTTGACGAATGAGTTTTATTTCTGAGAAGCGAGGGTTTAACCGGATTATTGATAATCCATTGCAGCATTGCATCACATTGTGTACAATATGTACATTGTATATGTTGTGTAAACGAAACACACACAGATGCGGGTAAAACGACGACGCGTGAGCTCTCGGAATAACCTCTGTAATGTACAGTGCGGATCGCAATATGTCACAATCGTAGATATCCATTTGTTTATTAAAAGTGTCAGAGGCGGAAGTAGGGGAGGAATCGAGAAGTGAATGTAACCTTAGCGATCTGCCAGTTCCTAGAGAGAATGTAAGACTGTGGCATTAATGCCAAACAATGGTTAATAAAATTACTTTACATGCAGTAATTGATTAAATTTTATCTGTGATATCGCGGAATTACAACGCGATAGGGTTACAAACATAGATTAAGATATATCCAATAGACCAATTACGGAAACGTTGGGAGGGTGTAGTCGGAAGCCACGGCCGGTGAGCGACAAATGTCTCCATTACCGGTAATGCCGGGGATTTAGGGCCGATAGGAGCCTGATGAGCCAGACAATGGCGGGATAAAGGAAATTGTATTGATTAGTGGTAAAACATACACAACCTCATAAATGTCTATTCAGTTGATATTGCTTACTGGCTCCAGGCACGAACCGTCGTTTGTCCTATTAGTCACCAACTATAAAGCTAAATGACGGGGCTGACACCTCTCCCTCCCCTCCTTCTCCTCCCCTCCCCCTTCCCGGGATGTCGTCTTCTATGGCACTCGTAAATAAAGACTTAGTTGGATCAATCGAATTCCTAACATTTTGTCAATGTTAAATGATTTAATGCCCGTAGGGATGTATTATCTTAATATCAATTGTTGCTCCTATGGTACAGCGCCTTCCCCGGACACCGCTAAAGGGATCGCTTCGCCAGCGCCACCGGACTATATTGTATGTAACCGGTAATGCTGGAGACGGCTTGTAAAAGACACAATAGGGTTTCTTTGCTTGACGTACTGCCATAGGGCCAGGATTCGTCAACAGTTACCAGTACAGAGACATCTAAATGTTTTCACACAATTTCTAATTACGGCTGTAACGAGAAACATTACCGGGCGTCAGGAGATTAGCACAATGCACTTATCACTGTTGGGAAGTGTAACCGGTCAGCGGCGCCTGGCGGAGGGACACATATTGAATGTTGCACTATGGTGGCATGTCGTCATGTGTAAAGTAACTAGCTGCTCTTTTCAAATTGATTTGATAGAAAAGGAAAACTGTTATACAAAATGTATAGAACTTGGGATTCTTTTGATCACTATTTCCCTTAGCTTACATATGTATACGAGACAGTGTGGACTGCAGGTGTACGCCAAGTTAAGGTCAACGTTCGAAAAGCAAGAGTCAAGTAATCAAGTTCCCAAGAATAAAACATGCTTATATTCTTAATTCTTTCGTTCAAACGAACATAAATCGTTAACATGCATCAAATATAACTCAACACCTCCGGCAGTCCAATAGTTTTATTATATAAATTACCATAGCTCCCTTCTTCAGCTTAGTAAACTCTGCCTGTATATATAAGCTTATACGCAATATAAAATGGCGCGGCGGATTGATTTCGGTTTCAAATATTGCGCCGTTCATGCTTAGAACGATAAGTATTCGATGACAGCCAATTCTTGTTTTTCAGCATCTTGACACATGGAACGAAGTTTAACGTCTAATTATACAATAAAAGGATGTTGGTCATAAACTTCTTATTAAATTGATGCACATCCAAACTTCTTTGACGGTAATCAAACAATGGCGACGTTCGACCGCCACACTACCAGTTCAGTGTTTCAATGCGTGTTCATAACAACCGCTGTAAGTGAATAAGTATATTCATATGATAGTAATACATGTACACTGTGTCATTTTATTGAAATGAAAGAAGAAAAATACTGTTGTTCACTGCATATTTCTTTTACCAATATATCGATGCAGATTCGTTGGTACTATATTGTCCTAGCAACCACGCTATCGAAGTTACCACCGTAGTAACCCGCTTCGAATGTTTACTTTTCTTCGTATATCGTCTTAACATTATTAATGATGTAAATATCAGGATTATACAATGTACCTCACTTTCACTGCGTATACGGTAGTATGCCCGCAGTTGGCAACGAACGTATTCACTATGGAGCGTTTACGCGCACCATAGAATATGTTCCTTGCCAATTATCAGCATACTACGCGTATACGAAGTCAAAATGAGGTACAAAAAAGGGGTACAATCCTTAAATGAAATGCAAACCGATGTGATATCACGTACATGTATATCTGACTCTGTTTTATACATGGACACTGTTCTATAGATCACTATAGATCATAAGTCGTGTTACTGATATTGATATGTATACTACATTGTATAGATTATGTTTTCTTGATTCATAATACTATATAATATATGTAATAATCTGTAACATTTTCCTATATTTGATATATGTGTAATATAGATCACGTGTTCCTAATTTAGATATATTATATAGATCACGTGTTCCTAATTTAGATTTATTCTGTAGATCACGTGTTCCTAATTTAGATATATTCTATATATCACGTGTTCCTGATTTAGATATATTCTATATATCACGTGTTCCTAATTTAGATATATTCTATAGATCACGTGTTCCTAATTCAGATACATTCTATAGATCACTTGTTCCTAATTTAGATGTATTCTATAGATCATGTGTTCCTAATTTAGATATATTCTTAAGATCATGTGTTCCTAATTTAGATATATTCTTAAGATCATGTGTTCCTAATTTAGATATATTCTTAAGATCATGTGTTCCTAATTTAGATATATTCTTAAGATCATATGTTCCTAATTTAGATATATTCTTAAGATCATGTGTTCCTAATTTAGATATATTCTTAAGATCATGTGTTCCTAATTTAGATATATTCTTAAGATCATGTGTTCCTAATTTAGATGTATTCTTAAGATCATGTGTTCCTAATTTAGATGTATGATATAGCTAACGTGTTCAACGTGTTCTCGATTGCAGAACACAATCTGTGTTATGCGATTCTCATTTTGGTTCGTTATACATGTATAATACAGGTACCTTATTGTATTATTTCATAGATATGTTCCTGATTACTGAGAACTACATGTATATAGGGTTATAAGGAACACTACAGATCCTGTGGACCTTGTGCCAGTTGTTCTGTACAATAATGTATACTGTAACAAGTGTATTTACCGGGTGAGTGTATATCCTGTGAAGATGGATTCAGGGGATCCTGGTATGTTGATGTTCCCCACAGGTGTTTACCGACACAACATACACATCCCTCCCTGTCTATCACTCTCCTCTGTACATCGGTCCAAATCCGGGACAATTGCCACGCTCGTCGATTCCTTACTTTTTTTTATCTTGACAACTTCCGCTTCCGGTTCTTGTTATGCATGAGGAAAGTTCTTGTTCAATGTGCAAGCTTGCTATTATATTGCAAATACCTGATTTTAGATATCGTAGTTCATAATCTATGGTTAATTTACGTCGATAGTCACCTAAGAAATGTTATCAATCGTGTGTATATCCGCATGACAATACATTATAATGCACGTGAGTAGCCACGTGCTGTCAGTCTCGTCAGTGAACCGCATCACTCAGCCCGAGTCTTAAACAGAACAAGGACACTGCTAATGTTTTCCACAGGCAATCAGACACAGTATACGCCGCATTTAGTGAACAATTCCCATAGGTGCCATAGACTATGCATTAAACAATCTGAGGACACGGTGAGAGAGGCTTTTAATAGTTCACACAGATGATAAAAGCGTAATGTGAGAGGTCGACCTGCTTGCTTAAGATCACTCAAAACGACGCTCATAATTCATACATCTGATAGCTACATCATCGAATGTTGGTTTTCGCCACCAGCACTTCCCTACAATTGAAACTGTCATGAATGTTTGAATAAGTTTCACTTTTCGAGTGTTTAATAATTAACACGTGATCAAAGTTTGGTATAGGTACGCTAGCGTTTTGTATGCCAAGTCCTTTAGTTAAGTGTTTCGTGACAAGTCGGCGGGGATGTTCGGATCGATACCACGCTCTCAGCTACTTCCAATTCCACTGAATGAATTAATTAATAAAACACATTAGTTATTTGACAGGTAGTTCTAATTCGTCAGTGCTATCTTTTACCTTAGATTCTACAGTGTGTACACACAGGTAACCTCTGGATCACACACAAAAAAGGCAAATCTAGGTGGCGCATCTGAATGCAAATACAATATCTGTTCACCTATTCACCTCATCGGTGCCGCTAATGGATAAACAATTATGATAAAAATCCACTGAGCAGGTGAATCAGGTGCACCTGAGCTGATAGAACATACCCACTGTACATAATACATAGACATTACAAGTGTACTAAATCTTTATAGCCTGAAATCCTCAAGGAAAGACGGAACTATATCTTGTGTGGCGTATTGATATTCTGTAAACCTTAAGTACTTCGTCCCGATCAGCAGTGACCGTGATTTTTAAACAAGAAATCAGAGGCTTAAAAGTTTGAGGAATCTCAAAAACGAAACAAAATGGAAATTAAATGGTTCCTCGTTAAATATCAAATACATTGTATATTTACCTCGTATGGCATACCCCTCCCCCTATTTTTCACTCTTTCTAAGCACTCGTTAAAATATGGAAAACAAAACTACTGCAATACTTGTGAACTATATTTGATATTCAACAAGAAACCATGGAATAGCCTCTATATACAAGCTGAATATGATGGTTTCATAGCACTTGAAATATCATTGCTACAAAACACAGTTTTCAGCAGTTTACCGAACAGCCTTATTTCAGCAATTGATTATCCTATAAAGTGATGAAATTACAAAGTGAAAAAAATGCTCAGTTACAAAATGAACAGCGTACTCAAGCCACACTATCTCACAACTAATTAGTTACACATAGCAACACAATGGTATCGGCTTTTACAAGTTTACAACGCTATATGATACTAATCGGTACCACTTTTACACAGCGCCTGGTAATCCTATACAGGATTGGGTAAGAGGGTTGGCCTGTCTCTTCACGCTTCATGATGGCTTGAGGCGACCTTTACGTCCAGTATGTTACATCCTTCAGAACGGGACACGCTATATTATATATGTAACATTCTCGGTCGTATTTAAAAACAATCCAAACTGATGGATTTTCTCTCCACTCCTTTATATCAATTTTGTAGATATTCACAAAATCATGTCGTGTGATTTCTTTAGGATTGGTGTTCGTTGGAAGAAATCTTATGGAAGAAATGGACACAGATTTACTGCATTACAAACTTTTGTTACAATTATATCAACATTGAACTAAAACCGAATATTTAGATTTCAAGTTCGATAACTCTCCGATAGCAAAGTATATATTGGCATTTATTACAATGCAACATCCCCAACAACAAGCTAGACACCTATATCTGTCCACGAGACACCTATATCTGTCCACGTGACACCTATATCTGTCCACGTGACCCCCGAGCTGACGTCATCGCTCACACTGTTCTAGATATATTGTTCTGTAATAACTAACACTACTTATATAAATTCAGGTATGGTATTGGCCGGGATAAAACTGTTTTATTTAACACCACCCTGGCTGTTATAATAGAGGACAAGTGAAGCGCCGAGACGTCAGACATTACCAACAATCACCTGTACAGCTGATGGATAGTCCACTTCACATCGTCCCAACCTCGCTATTATAACACAGCTCTCTCAGGAATAAAACTCGCTGGTATGATATCGTTTTATCAATTTAACAACTCCCTTCAACAATATCGTTCTGTCATAAATATATTTCAGTATATAAATATAACACATTATACACTTATCTCGGTAATCTGTGTGATTGTAATGTACGGATCATTCGTCATCACAACAAAGCGTTTGTGTGCTCCCGATGACACTCTGAATGGCGGCCATTATTTATTTGGTAGTTGTATAATGGTTATGCTACACTATATATGTTTTGGACACAAGCCAAATGTACCCATAAAATCGATAGGTTATCATCACAAGTAGTTGTATACGGTATCTGATGACCGGGTACCACACATCAGCTATATTTTAATGTTACAGAACAGCCCGATACTGTGTACAAACAAACGCAGATCGAGCTACAGACACTATGCCTAAGTGTCGTTGATCCTACAGATGACATTTGTCGTTCATAACTCTGTAAACGTCTCACTCACGTGATATGATATATAAACGAGTCGATGAAATTAGTTTGGCCAAGAATGAAAAGAAAACATTTTGTAATTCAACCTGACCATCTTTTATTTAAAAAACAAAACAAAACAAAAACGCACAGCTCTGAACAAGGCGCTAGTCAGCAGTTTTATAGTACATGTGTAATATTAAAGGAATGAATCTAAGGAGCCGCATCCGGATGAAAACATAATTATCGATCTTAGTCGTAAGAAACTAGATATTAGACACTAGACAGACATTTTTTGTGTGTTTTGACATTTCTTCTCAAGTTTCCCTACAGCTATTTACTAACACCGTACACTTTAATTCTGTTTTCGGAACACTGCAATTATATCTCTCTGATGCGATATCTTGTCGAAACGTAACAGGGGACAGTATCCAGGTATCACGTCAGTGCGACTGGGGCTCCAGATTTGGTCTGATGTATATCTAGCACAGCGTACGTCTATAAATAGTACATAGAGCAGCGAACCCCTATACATGCTGAGCAGTCGCAAAAAATCCCTTCATGTTTGAAATTTAATAATGGTCGGATAGATCGCGGAAGTAGAGTCAGGGGACAGCTCGATATAGGAGTTAATCGAAGGCAGTTCACAGCCTCCCTGCGCATTTAATTGATCAAGGAAGCCAATGAGTTGCGGAATCTGGATCGGCTAATTGCTGAACTACGAGATTCCATAGATGCTTACAGATCAACTAGCTTTTATTATAGTCGAAATTATCCTTCAATTTTAAAATTTGTCCCCTGAGATGACAAGACATTAGCTGATTCTCCGTTTTCTGTTGTTGTTTTACAATTGAATTGCATTGCCATCATTAACGGGAAATGGCACGATGGAGACATGGGTTCTGGGGCATCACTTCCGCCTGAAAATGCATCGAGGCATATATCGATACATCTGACGAAAACATACATAAACACGGAGACCAACGTCATAATCAAATTATCATACGTGGTAGCTTGGCTTCATATTTGAAGGTAATTTGACACAAGGACAGCTTACTGTTGGTGTTCAGACTGGAGAACTAAACATGACGTTATCTTGCTCCAAACATTTGTACTTTATTGGAAATGCAGAAGCTACATGTATCTTTAAGTGATATGAATATTGGCGTTTTTGAGTATGCTCATTAGTGTGTTTACTTATGATTGACAATGATACTCGGTTCTCATTTTGAGAACTTGATGTTTACTCTATATGACAAAATTTTAACCTGGCTAGTGTCGTCGATGAAGCAGAAGACGCTTACTCTTTCGGAACACCAGGTCTTATTCTCTTGTCCTTTTACAAGAGCCTTCATGTAAATCTTTCCTTTGTCCCTGGTTTACTCGATTTTGAGATTGGATTATGATTTTGTTAATGCTTCGGTATTCTCTTATATATTTGTACATTGTATTTACTTGTCACCCTATACCTAAAGAATGGCATGACTTGTGTTTGAGATTAATGCTATAGCTCATACAGCACACCCGAAGGTCATAGCCATTATCAACAAACGTTAGTATTATGTGTCATGGTTTATGACAAAAAAAAACGACCTACATTTCCGTTACGTGAGTCCGCGTTATTTGTCATGGGCTCTTATTGATATTTCAAATTGGTTTCTCTTTTATATGACCCTTTCTCGTTGCTTCATCAGACGAGAGCACCGTCGTTATATGACCTTATCTATGTGCACGTCGTCTTTGACAATATCGTTAACACTACTGTCAAGCCAAAATATCAATGAGCACGTCGTCTCTGACAATATCGTTATCTGTAGTACTACTGTTAAACAAGAATATCAATGAACACGTCGCCATATAACCCCATTGTACAAAATGTAACCATTGCAAAATCTTTGCTTATCTCAATCGCTCTCGGTACTTCTTGGTTTACCTGAACTTCTTCAATCGGGAAACATTATAGGGCTAAGGAAAAACTTCAAATCGTGTAAGCTTTCCTTAACCGCAGCAACAGCTTAGAATAGAAAACCTAATATCGTTCGTGAACTAGAGCACGTCATAGTCATTTAGCAGTGTAAGACAGGCCAGACAGATCGGCAGTATACTACAGTGTGGTAGCACTTTAAATCGGCAAAATATCAGAACTATCGCAAGAAGGCTTACACGAACATACCACGGCCTCCCAAATACGCCAGAAGGCCGTCCTTAAATGACCATGGCTGTTAATAGGACATACATGTAAAAGGACTCAACCAACCACCCAACCAGTATCGTACAGACATATCGGGTTATTGGGTCGAATCATACTGTCACAGAGTAAGTCTATCTCAAGGCATCGACCAACTACTGCTCGCCACGATATATGGATCAAAAACTTAGTATTCTATTTATTCTACAGACACGGACGTCAATTGTGCGTTATCGGAACCCGTGCTGTACGCCTCGGACACATACCAATAGAAAGCGTGCATGTCTACGATGACGGTGTACCCGAGACTCCTCTCATTTGTACGGAAAGACACATACACGAGCGGAAAGGAAACATTTATGACATGCGAATTGGAGGGTCCGTCCCGGAAAGGCTGCTGATCCGATCATACAGACTAAGTTTACTGCCAGCAGACGTCACGTCTTAACCTGGCAGAGGTCGCATGCAACGTTGGAAAGACACGTACAACATTATCATATACTCACGGTCGTGGCAGTCGTTTGACATAGCACTCTTTTAAGGATAAATATGAGATTCACATATAAAGGAATTGGCCCAGATCCAATGTTTGGCTAGTGTTGTAGGCACTAGTGGTATGTGCTACTGTGTTCGTGCTGTGAAGGGTGTATACGAATTTCATTGGTAATTCAATACCATGTTGCAAAATGATGTCCGTGCTTTATTACAAGGGCTTCCTTATTGAATAGTCCATGTCGTTACCAGGAAGTCACATAGTATTATAAGAGGACATTTGTGGGGAAAAAATTACAAAAAATCGAAGGGTGTAACAATAAGTGTATGTCTGCAGAAACATCGATAAT
Source organism: Mimachlamys varia (assembly GCA_947623455.1). Lineage (NCBI taxonomy): Eukaryota > Metazoa > Mollusca > Bivalvia > Pectinida > Pectinidae > Mimachlamys > Mimachlamys varia. The sequence goes on from OX392535.1 coordinate 12,679,793, forward strand.
AATTTCGAGACATAAAAATGTCGTTTAGAAAAAATAGCATGTCATGACATAGCAATTAACAAAGCATGTGGGGATGTAAAAAGTCAATCTAAGTTCACAGACACCACCCAGGCGGCTGTTGTAGTAGTAGAGATAAGGCAATATTTGGACTATTTTAGAGGTACCTGTCACTGTTGTAGTAGAGATAAGGGAATATGTGGACTATTTAGAGGTACCTGTCACTGTTGTAGTAGAGATAAGGGAATATGTGGACTATTTTAGAGGTACCTGTCACTGATGTAGTAGAGATAAGGGAATATGTGGACTATTTTAGAGGTACCTGTCACTGATGTAGTAGAGATCAGGGAATCTGTGGACTATTTTAGAGGTACCTGTCACTGCTGTAGTAGAGATAAGGGAATATGTAGACTATTTTAGAGGTACCTGTCACTGTTGTAGTAGAGATAAGGGAATATGTGGACTATTTTAGAGGTACCTTGTCACTGCTGTAGTAGAGATAAGGGAATATGTGGACTATTTTAGAGGTACCTTGTCACTGTTGTAGTAGAGATAAGGGAATATGTGGACTATTTTAGAGGTACCTTGTCACTGTTGTAGTAGAGATAAGGGAATATGTAGACTATTTTAGAGCTACCTGTCACTGTTGTAGTAGAGATAAGGGAATATGTGGACTATTTTAGAGGTACCTTGTCACTGCTGTAGTAGAGATAAGGGAATATGTGGACTATTTTAGAGGTACCTGTCAGTGCTGTAGTAGAGATAAGGGAATATGTGGACTATTTTAGAGGTACCTGTCAGTGCTGTAGTAGAGATAAGGGAATATGTGGACTATTTTAGAGGTACTTGTCACTGCTGTAGTAGAGATAAGGGAATCTGTGGACTATTTTAGAGGTACTTGTCCCTGCTGTAGTAGAGATAAGGGAATCTGTGGACTATTTAAGAGGTACCTGTCACTGCTGTAGTAGAGATAAGGGAATATGTGGACTATTTTAGAGGTAACTGTCACTGTTGTAGTAGAGATAAGGTAATATGTGGACTATTTTAGAGGTACCTGTCACTGTTGTAGTAGAGATACGGGAATATGTGGACTATTTTAGAGGTAGGTATCCGCCACTGCTGTAGTAGAGATAAGGGAATATGTAGACTATTTTAGAGGCTCTAAGAGAAAAGGGAATATGTGGACAATTTAAGAGGTACCCGTCACTGTCGTAGTAGAGATAAGGGAATCTGTGGACTATTTTAGAGGTACCTGTCACTGTTGTAGTATAGATAAGGGAATCTGTGGACTATTTTTGAGGTAACATTCACTGCTGTAGTAGAGATAAGGGAATATGTGGACTATTTTAGAGGTACCTGTCACTGCTGTAGAAGAGATAAGGGAATCTATGGACTATTTTAGAGGTACCTGTCAGTGCTGTAGTAGAGATAAAGTAATATGTGGACTATTTTAGAGGTACCTGTCACTGCTGTAGTAGAGATAAGGGAATCTGTGGACTATTTTAGAGGTACCTATTACTGCTGTAGTAGAGATAAGGGAATCTGTGGACTATTTTAGAGATACCCGTCACTGCTGTAGTAGAGAAAAGGGAATATGTGGACTATTTTAGAGGTACCTGTCACTGTTGTAGTAGAGATAAGGGAATCTGTGGACTATTTTAGAGGTACCTGTCACTGCTGTAGTAGAGATAAGGGAATCTGTGGACTATTTTAGATGTACCATTCACTGCTGTCGTAGAGATAAGGGAATATGTGGACTATTTTAGATGTACCATTCACTGCTGTCGTAGAGATAAGGGAATATGTGGACTATTTTAGATGTACCATTCACTGCTGTCGTAGAGATAAGGGAATCTGTGGACTATTTTAGAGCTACCTGTCACTGTTGTAGTAGAGATAAGGGAATATGTGGACTAATTTAGAAGTACCTTTCACTGCTGTAGTAGAGATAAGGGAATCCGTGGACTAATTTAAAAGTACCTTTCACTGCTGTCGTAGAGATAAGGGAATATGTGGACTATTTTAGATGTACCATTCACTGCTGTCGTAGAGATACGGGAATCTGTGGACTATTTTAGAGGTTCTTTGTCACTATCACTTATGAGTAAGGTTAGACCATTGAGATATCTTAGAGATACAAGTGTTATATAGAGGGACATGGTCACGGCTTACCCTTGTGATCTGTAATGTTCGATAGAACGGTGCCGTTCATGAGTTTGTAGGTAAATGTACATTTCGGGCTTCATGGTCAATTACATATAGTATGTTCATATAAATGTGTTTGGGTAAGGAAACAAGTTAAAGAGAGTGTTGCCCGATTTGACCCGGAGTTCAATCGTAACTCGACAAGATGTGAAAATCCAGGTGAATAGGGTAGGGGTTAGGGGCAGGGGATGGGTTGGGGGCTATAGACCAAAACAAAAGCATTTAAGCCATGCATGACGTCTAGTTGTGTTTTTGTACCTGTTAAAAGGTATCACCATAGACATAGCGTTCAAAGTCTTAGTCTAACAAATCAGCAATATAAAGGCACCTGTCAGTTTCATTCTCTCGTTCATCGAAATAACAATTGACATGTTTTGTTACTTAAGAGCCAAACCTGTTTTTGACTGTTTAACGGTCGTCGCACCATTTTGAAACACGCATTGTAAAATTGAGCATTATCTTTGAATTTGTTTTAATTGCGTAATGCGTACAGGTGTCACGTCGTTGTCACAAACCTTGGATCTTTCCCGAAATATGTCACCTTGTTTTTGGCGAGACCGATGTACATGTAAATCAATGCCCGATTAATATTAAGGCAACTTTAATATTAAAGGATTTACAAATCAATCATATTTCTCTTGTGACCAATTAAGGTTTATACCCCGTAAACCTTAACGAACAGGATTCAGTCCTTAAATTATAGATATCTATATGTTGGTTTTCAAAATACAGCGACATCTTTATCTGTGCAACACTTGTAGGATTAAATGACGTTCAATGATTCAGTTACATATCGAATAAAGTAGCAGCATCTGTTTCTGTGTCGAGTAAGGCCCAGATATCAAGCTGTCTTTGTATGTTCTGGTACTCCTATCCGAGTTAACGTTAATACAAATACCTAAATCAACGTTATGTATGGTACAACAAATGTCAACCATTCCCGGTGGATGTCCCGGCACCTGCTACTGAAATCACTGTTAACGAAAAGTTAGTCCACCGCGCGCATTAGGAGAGTCTCGTGCTCATATCTACGAGCCATACAAGATTAAAACAATTAACATTCAGTTTGATCTTTAAAATAGGCCAACAGTTTTATTAGCAAAACCATAAATAGCTCGTTCATAATTTTTTTGATTTCAACTTTCAAGTAATTAAATATGAAGCCGAGTTTTAAGTTATACATGTTTGAGTAGGGGTTTTACAGTGTAACCTGTATTATGTGGTGTATTGTGTATAGTATTCAACCGCGTCCCGATTCTAAAATGTTTTTTTAGAACAGAATTTGACCACGCTATACAGAGTGTGTGAATTTTTCAAATGAATGTACATCTTATAGAAACGAAGGTCAAAGTTGTCATTATATTTTTTAGAAATTCATTGTGAAAGTAAAATGTACACTCGTTGTAATAGGAGTCAAGCCATTTCTCTACGAGACAGTTTTAGCTTTGTTTTTGAAAATGTCGACAATGATTAAGTTGTTTTGTTCATTGTGGAGAATATGCCATTTAAAAGACGTATTGCCGCGAGGTGTGTTGACTTCATGACGAAGGACAAGATTTTTATTTAAACCGCACACGTCATACAAAAACTGCTGCTATAATACTGTGAAGTAATTCTTATGCTATTAGCGATTTATTATACTAGTTCAGATATACGCTGATTGTTTACGTGTATCCTGCAACTGTTGTGGTACATATGAACAGTTTATCTTAATTTACCATGAACATCGACTCATCCCGAAGTGAATGATCTGAGTGTATGCAAAATGTTCAGGCCAAACTTTACTGTATAGGAAATAATATGCAGGAATGTTTACTAACATTACGCAATAGCTCTATTACATAGGCAAATACGTCACAGATTGAAAACTTTCCTCGTGGCGAAGTTTCTGTTCACTTTCAACATTACTCCATTCAATTACAATACAGAATGTTTACAAAAAATAATTGGAGAATTACTGATTTATTCATTTTATGCAAGATTGTTTTATATTGAAACATTTCCCCTTTCCAATTTCCATAAAAGGCAGTGTCAGCATTAGCAGCACGCGTAGTCTGACGTCATCCTTGGACACACTAATGTTGGGACTAAATGTGACTTGATTGTACGGTCTCCGGGTATCGACCTGTGAATGTACATTTGTTCCGACGGCTCATCAGTATATATATATAACACTCGGCCGAGACTCACCCGGGACCAGACTTAAACAATTAGTTTTACACAACATCCAAATTCTGTATCGACCGAGAGTCTGTCTTCGTGTATTAAGCAGAACACATATTGAAGTTCTTCAATCATCCGTCTGTTTGTATTGTTTTGTATTGTTTTCCCAATACTTGTATCAGATACCGGTGTATCTGTTCGCCATTCCGAGGTCCGCTCCGTCTATTTCTAGATGCCTGTACAGTCCGATGTAGTGTACATCAGACGTATATACGCTACATTAACGTTGGAAACCTTTTTATGACAAGGATAAGTTGCAACATAAATAAAAGGGCCACTTGCATATTCTACATAGCTTTGTATACAGAATGATTACAATTACCGCCCTGTATTACATCAATATCTGCCGCCCTTCTGGGTTAATGGTGCCACGGCGAATCTTCGACAGGACCATTCTGTCAATACCCCAGCACCAGTAGTGTAACACTTCAAGGGCGAAGGCAGCGATCCTACGCCACATTGTAGTCCAAATGTCAATGAATCCAATGAGTCTGTTATCAGAGCATGCAAGATATAGTTGGACGAATCAGTCACAGTAGAATTTCACACCACTATATTATAGTTTAAAGGATTAGCGAGGGTTTGTGCTCTCGGGTATCGCTGTTCGTGAGGGTAAGACGGTCGATGTCCAAGGGGTGTGGCATCCACAGCAGTAGCCAGTGGTCAAGTGATTCTGTTAATACATGTATAAATGTCCGAGCGTAACCGTCAATATATATACAAATTGTATGATCTCGGGGTTCCAGCCCGCGGTATTAAGTTCGGGTACGGCCTGGGTGGGACTGTGATCCGGACATCTCCTCACACTCGCCGCCTAACTAACGTGGCTATTTGTTGATTTATTTGCAGAACAAATGAAGGTGGAGTACCAGTAGCGGTAACACAGCGGCAGCAGCAGCAGCAGCCCGCCTCAGCCTCCTCAGCCAGCCAGCCAGCACAACTATCAGAACAGCGCTAATGATACCACTCGCTTTCTACTCGGACCGAAAAACTGCGGGACACAAGTATTAAACGTGACATCCCACAGTGGCGATGGTCAAGTAAGGCAGGTGACAACTCGCGATGACCCCTTACGCATCTGGACGTTCCAGTGGACATAGCGGGGTACGCTTGTGATTCTGTTGGATAATTGTTACAGTGGAAATTATTTCATCTTTGTTACATATTCATATTTCTTTTCAAAAGTTGTACTTGGATATTTGTGAGCTCGGAGACCTAATTGGTTCATTTGTGAGTGATACTATACTTGATTATGCTGAGAAAAAGTAAACTCAAAGATCCACGGAGTGACGTCAAAGGAATATACCTGATGACAGTGGTAGAGGGCCTATACGTTCAGCTACTGTTGATGTGTGGTAAGTAGTTAATAATGGGATTACACGGCCGGGTCACGACAACCCCGGGCCCTCGTCCGTCCCCACGGGCACACTAACCAGCACGCCATTATAAAATGTCTGTCGATTAATTAACGATCCCTTTTAATTCTGTTGCTTGAAATTATTTTTTTGTTTCATTGAATTATCGTTTGATTTACAAAATCAGTAAAAAATTGAGTGCTATTTATTTTTGACCCTACCAGCATTTGACATCATTACGATGCCATCGTAACGCTAAATAAATTAGTATTTCTTATGTTCTGCCGCTTAATATATTTTATATATTTAAAACGCTGCTAAATGTGATGGATAAACCGAGTATTTGTATGGGTATTTTATCATATGTTTGACAAGTTTTACATATACGTGTACAAATATTGCCCCAACCCATTTTGACACTTTCCGATATTACCCGGAGTGGATTGTTGTTTGTACATTTTCGTTAGGTTTATCGGTACCTTGTGACGTCTGGATAATGTTCAGGTATACAGGTACTCATGGACATGACGTGAACGGGTTCGCTTCTCTCGTGAACAAAACCCGAGAAATAATTACACGGAATGCATACCAAATTAAACCTTAGCGGGGACGATGTTTTTTTCTGAATTTTGATGGAGAATTATAATTGAAATATAAAACCCCGACACAGTACCAGAAGGACCGTGTTGTTATTAAATAATTAGTTTCCATTACTGGGTCTTATTCAAATCAATTATATATTTCCCAGGGAAATGTCCTTATTTTCTAACTGATGATCGCGCCAACATTGTATACATACATTGATTTATATTGTATTCCTGGAGACAGGGACAGAGTTAGTAATTAACTATAATCTGCGTGATTCCATTTTTCGCACGATATTCAGACGACATCCGATTATAGCAGATTTAGTCGCGCTACCAGCTTACACTCATCCTAACAGCTTTCTTGCCTTTAAATTTTACACATGTCAATTTTGGTTAGATCATTATTTTCAGACCAAGGACATTCTATTCAACTCGTTATAGATTTTTGTTGGATGCAATTTACTAGATCTTCTGTATACGACAGGCTGTCTGTCTTGGTTAAAACGTTATTGACATAACATGTATGTGTACATCTGTATGTACACGTTGTCATTTCATCTCCGATAGAGACCGTGTAATTAGTACATGGTATATTGCCTAGCTTCTAACGAAATACTTATGTTCTACGACAAGTTTTGAATATATTGTTTTCCACAGGTGTTTATCTCGACATACTGCTACTCCGTATACCGTATATCTCGACATTGCTGCTTTTCTCGACAAGTTGTAATACAGACCAACTAGTTTTCACGGCAAACCTGCATCGCGACTTGCTGCTTTCTATTATCCTATTTTTCAAGGCAGAACCATTTTTCAGTTTCGTCTCCATCTAGACAAAACCATTCACTAAACGGTTTCATGTAGATACTAATATATAGCATGATAACACTCCGCATATTGTTTTTCATTATCCCCTTCCTCTAAGCAATATTGATTCCCGTTATCTTCTTCATCAAGAAAGCGCTGTAATTTACAATTGCGCATTCAACTAAATATACGTAGTTTGATGTTTTGTAAGCGCATACAACAGTCTTCATTTAGGTATTGCTGCTTTTTAAGATGGTCGCCGTCGAAAAAATAATTTGCGTCATGTTTTTCAGTTATTGATTATGATTATAATAAATGATTATATTATACCATATTGTTTTGTTAAATAAACACAAGTTAACACCTTTTAGACGACTGACCACGATTCTTAATTAGGAAAAGACTTTTTTTCGCTGTTTTTGTTTGTTATAGAAATAAATGTTCGACTGTTGCTTTAGACAAGTTTATAACGGCATTGCTTGATGAAGGGGAACTGTTTTACTCGGTCGCTTCTTTATAGAAAAGAGTAAAGATGAAGCGAGTAAAAAAAACTTGTTCTTGATATTTTTGATTGTTCGATTCTGATCTTTTTATACAATATAAACATATCTGTGAAAAGTGACAATACTGTATTTCATCCTCGCCACATAAACGGCGCAACGCCAAATATAGACAATACTTTATATTCTTATTGCTACTTGATGTGATACATAGACAATCTATTAGGATGCCCATGATCGTCTTTGAGACATTTTCTACACGACAATATTTCTTTTTAAGTATAATAAATTCTATGTAATAATCCTCTGGATTGTATCATATTTTACCTGAACTTTTCGTTTTTCATCCATAAACTTTGCCTTCGTCTAGACAATATTATCTTCTGTAATTCTAACGGGAATACTAAGACAGTGAAGTTCGGGAAAGAAAATGGAACGGATAAGATTTGTTTCATAGTTATGCTTTTGCTCTGTTTTGCTTAGGTCAGCATATTTCCCCCCCCCCCCCCCGATGAGACAACGTAACAGGATTTTCCACAGTGGTATAACGTTATCGTGTTTCATTTTAATTCATGCAAATCAGGTATTGTCTTCCGAAAAAAATCTTTGTATGCGTAAAGACAATGATATTTTCTGTCCACGGTGTAGAACTATCAGTACAGAGAGAACGGTGTTGCAAATTAGGTTTTCCATGTAAACATACATGTAAAAATAAATAAGAGAATATCGAAGCGTTAACAAAATCATAATCCAAACTCAAAATCGATTAAACCATGGGCAAAATATGAACAAAGGAAAGATTCACATGGAGGCCCTTGCAAAAGTACAAGAGAATAAGACCAGTTGTTCCGTAAGAGTAAGCGTTTTCTGCTTCATCGATCATTTTACAAATTTTAACTACACATTTTAACCATTAATAACTGAAATACAATGTAGTTGTACAATTCATCAAAACAATTTATTGTTTAAATACAATGTACCATTCACTAAAATAATTAACTGTTAAAATACTATGAACCGCAATACAATGTACATGTACCATTTACCAAACAATTAACTGTTAAAATACTATGAATCGTAATACAATGTACCATTCACTAAAACAATTAACTGTTAAAATACTATGAACCGCAATACAATGTACATATACATGTATCAATTACCTAACAATTAACTGCATGCGTAAATGCAATATGCACCATTCATCAAAAGCATTAAATACATAAAATGCAATTTCCGAACAATTAACTGCTAAAAGTAACGTACCGTTTATTAATATCATTAAATTGCTTAAATATAATATACACTGTACCATTCATTAAAGCAATACACTGCTAAAATACAATGTACACTGTACCATTCATTAAAACAATTCACTGCTAAAATACAATGTACACTGTACCATTCATTAAAACAATACACTGCTAAAATACAATGTACACTGTACCATTCATTAAAACAATATACTGCTAAAATGTACACTGTACCATTCCAAAAAACAAGTAACTGGTTAAATTTAACATCGGACTTATTTTACCAAGACTTGCTACAATGTAAGTACTTCTTGGTGAAGACAGTCCGTACAATGTACATAATGTATAACCGCTTTACAATGTAAATACTTATGAAGATGTATGCGCATACATTGTATGTTTCATAGAGCAAACATATACATTATATTTCTGATAGAGTCGACATGGATATTGTATGTCTGATAAAGTGTATATTATGCATTTTATGAATGGTATAATGTATATATGATAGTATAACAGAATAACAGTAGACAGTGTGTGTGTGTGTGTGTGTGTGCGATCATACAATTAAGGATCATCATATTTTTTTACATTCAATACACGTGGCTTAAAGTTGTTGTACATGTGCCGTTCTGATTTTAAAATTCATTTTAAAGAAAAAATACAAATACAATTTTGTTGTATTTTCAGTTGATGATTTAGTGGCTAACATACTGTACATTGTATGTTGTATATGTCTGGGTTGTACATTCACATCACGCCCAGCTATTCATTGAACAAAAACAATGTTGGGGAGACCGCTTTATACAGAATATCACGATGTTTACTGTACATTTCATGATTAATTCGGTGTTCGCGTGTTGTATACGTACAATTTATCATTCCCGTGTTTGTAGTAGAATGATTGAGAGTACAGGATCAGATTAGACAGAGGTTGCAGGACGGTATTTCCAAATATTCGTTGTATTCTGAAAGATTTCACGCTGCAATATTCATAACATTATATATTGTACAATGTACATTTACTGGATGATATTTTTGATAGATATACATATATACACCACCTATTTTGTTACACATCTATGCATACTTTTTTTCGAGTTCTGTCTTTGCGTATAGCGGTGCCGATTTCCATGCGAGTGGTATTATGTGAGCCACTGTGAACCAAAACACTGTAACATTCAATTCATATAATATTATTTTAAATACATTTTATTGTTGGAAATGTTGAAAAGGATTGGTCACATTCATTGGCTATTACAGCCCTTCCATAAAACACTAATTACCATGGGAACAGGTCTCGTGTGTTCTCTAATACACTACAACAGTCGTAAAAAATACATTCTTGTGAAACAGAACACCCGTATAACGGTAAAAGTAATTCAAAAGTGTGTACACAACTGTAATTTATGTCGCAATCATGTCCTCTGTGAAACAGTATCATACATAATGGAGTATATAGATTATTTTAAAAGCTTTTTGCTACTTTCAATAACGGTACTATTTAGCGAGGAGAACAGAACACTGTCCTTGTGTTAATTATCACGTCGATGAGGGCTACACGAACCATTGATGGGCGACAATTAGGCTATCAGTATGTTGTAAAGTTTATGTGGTTTCATATCTATACTATAGATCTATATAGTCCCCAACTGTTTACATATCGATTGAATCTACATTAACGGTCCCTGCATTATGCAGACATAATGACCCGTTACACAAGTTGCCCAGCCTATTGTGGCCGTTCATTGTGGGATGCTTCTGTGATGTATTTGATACACTTTTAATAAATTAAATCGGATTGGTTTTGAATTATCACTCAATATATACGGTATGTCTGCCTTACTTTATATTGTTGAGATTTCTGTAAGCACAACCCTACACAGAATGACATTTGTATGTGTAGACGGACTGATACCGTACTGATATTACCAGTAACACCGTGGACGTGTCCTGTACGCGTACGTTCAAACAGGAAAAATACGTAACTACGTCTAACGTGTAACTCACGTGTGGGATTATAGCAAATATACCTACCTCAGGTGGGGAATCAAAGTGACTGACACATAACTCATATGTGTGGTAATACAACTACATAATATGAATACTACATATGTACCTCGTTACTTTTACACGTGTTAATTAATTAATAACTTCATTAGGGTTACAGCAATAGTATTGCCACCCTTTTCTATCAGTATAGATACAATCTACATGTACATCTATGTCTGTCTGGCATCAGATGGCCAGGCTCTGGACCGAGGTATTTTTACCTGCTGATCCCTCCTGGTACAGTATAGCGTACATTCCTAGCTGTTTGTGTGAAATCCCATGTGATGTAGACCCCAAGGAGAGGGTCTGTTCCTAATTTGTGACCAGTTTCCAAACCATTCATACTCACAGTAGGCAATAATTACTTTGGAGTGTTAACGTAAGTGGTCCTAGTCATATTGGACACCCTTCGTCCACTGGCCGCAAATAATGGAATACGGATAAATTCCTGATTACAGACCAGCATGGGACGATAGTGTGGAGCTGCCTTTTGGTGTTCACCAAGGCTTGCTACAGCTCGACGTCGTATCCAGTTAACTGAAAAAAATGTTTTTTATTGCGAACTCGAGTTTTGTCTCGACAGCAGGTAGCTATTGCTGACGGTCATGTTTCTTGTTGTGTAGTTTGCCTATTCTCAGCTTCAGTTAAGAAAATGGAACCGATCGCGATGACCTACCCCTGTCCAGACCCAGACTAACACTAAATAATTCTACAGTTTTGTACCTGTACAGTTAATTTCCGCTCTATTTAACATATTTTGAGGAAGTTGTTTTCTCTTTCTCACCTTACTCCAACAACCCAGACGGAGTATAAAATGGTGTGAGGTAGCTAGGTGTTGTGTTATATGTACCTGTGTTGTAGCATACAAGGTAGATGGCACTATTAATGATGCAGTTGGAAGCACGGTCTCCTTACCAAAAGAACACAATACATTTCCAACACATACGCAGATATACAGCCAGGTGGCATAGGACTAGCAGTTAGCGCCGGACTCCTCAGAATTATATGTTACAAGTATCGATAACATACAATTGTATGTCTATGTAGAGTACTTGAAAGCGCTTTAGAATAGCTTATCTTAGTTAGATAGGGTGCTATATAAACGTGGTACAAATAATTCTACATACCGATATGTTATTTCATTTGCTTTACTCAATTATTAATATACATGTTTTTTTGCATAAAACCCCCCCAGGTAAGCATTTATTTTATCATAAATCAATGCATATTATAATTTTAGCAGTGGTAGGAAAATTCACTGTGTGCCTTTATTGTTATTCACTACAGTATAATGACTTCTTACATGTACGTAACGGCGAAACTAATCGAACGAGATAACAATAGGATGTACGAATGGCGAGCCGGGGAGTCGTGTGTGCTACTGTATCGACGGGATGTAGAGGGAGTACTGTGTGTGTATAGGGCGTACTGTAGGGTATGAAGGGGGTACTGTGGGGTGTGAAGGGAGTACTGTGGGGTGTGAAGGGGGTACTGTGGGGTGTGAAGGGAGTACTGTGGGGTGTGAAGGGGGTACTGTGGGGTGTGAAGGGAGTACTGTGGGGTGTGAAGGGAGTACTGTGGGGTGTGAAGGGAGTACTGTGGGGTGTGAAGGGAGTACTGTGGGGTGTGAAGGGGGTACTGTGGGGTGTGAAGGGGGTACTGTGGGGTGTGAAGGGAGTACTGTGGGGTGTGAAGGGAGTACTGTGGGGTGTGAAGGGAGTACTGTGGGGTGTGAAGGGGGTACTGTGGGGTGTGAAGGGAGTACTGTGTGTGTATAGGGCGTACTGTGACGTATGGAGGGCGTACTGTGGGGTATGGAAGGGGTACGTGTCGCTGTATGAGGTGGTACGACATCGAAACAAGAAGGATTAATCAGAGTCAAGTGTCCCCTAGGCCAATAGATTGGCTCTGCGCAAGCTCCTACACATGCTCCACGTCTCTCTACTGTCTTCATTTATAATGTAATATTATTAATCAGAATTTTACGAGTTTTAAAGTCAGTAAAAATCACAGCCAAGCTTCTACTCTCAACTCAATATCTAAACCCATTATGACGAGATCCCCACGTATTATTGAAAGGTTTCAAATTGATCTTTAAGTAAAAACCGATTACTACCGTTCCCAAACGCGTATTAAAACACTTCATCACCTTCACTGAAGTCTTACGGGATAATGCTTATTGACGTTTTCAGGAACTTCAAAATTTTCATTCCATTTCTGGGCCCTCTATTTTAAACATGGATACATTTTTCATGAGTATATTGCCGATACTAGCGTGTTAGTTGTACGATAGGGGGATGGCCGTGTACCATTACCGAAGTCTAACACGACCGAGCCTCTGTTATACACTGTACCACACGATTGGCGTTCCATACGCGTACGGTGTAAACATGTCGTTAAATGATACCAACGTTACAGTTGATATTAACAGCTACGGAATGCCAATTAGCAACTAGAATTAAACAAAAGAGTTATTAAATTATGGAAATTATTTTTTTGGCTGGCTCTTTGTAATTTATTACACGAATATGCCCGCATCATTTCATATGCTAGCTAATTTGAGCGACCGTAAGCGACGGAGGGAGGCGGTGGGGAGGGAATGCTCTATTGTTAAGTGTGAAGCAATATGTGAAATGTTCAGCTGTAGCCAGGTTATAACTTATTAATTTTGACAATGTTGGTGCAGTGGAGGGAACATGTAGGATGTGTGGTACTGAGTACATTGCTAATGTTTACGACAACCTTATCCCATTGTGTATGACACACGCCTGATTTCTAGTCCACAGTTTTGGACAAACACGTGCACTTGGATTTATAGCTTGATTTAACGAATCCGGGGATTGGAAGTAAGACTTAACGTGGATGAGAATACTCACTATTCGATATAAACCCATTATAAACAAACGATGAGTGGGCGGCATTCTATCAGAGCATCAGGGTTAAGACTTTTGAATTAGTGACACTTATTGCACTGTATGTTCTTGAAACCTCGGTGCTGAAACAGCAGAACACTATTCTTTAGCACTCGACTCATAAACCCAAATATCAACCATGATCATTTTAATATTAGCACCCTTTTACATGGATGCCATGATTGTGATGAGGATACAAATTCATTTTTATTAAAATGTATATCAGAATATATCATCGAAACGCAAAGTTTGAATAGCGCACATCACTGTTACTGGTAGTGGCTTGGGGATACGCTTTACTCTTATTGTTTACTTATTGGTTATATTTGGCATATATCATTGATTGTAACATACCGAAGTTGTATGCAGAAGGCTTTGATGCCTAATCCTTTTGTTGTTTTTTTTTGCAATAAAATGTACTGAAATGAAAATGTGTTGTTCAGAAAGATCAGGGAGGTTTTACAGGTTACAAGGTTAGTCGGTGTCATTTTTATTCTTCGGCTGATAAAGTAATTGTCTTCTCGTCATCTGTTCATGTGGGTATCACTGACGAAGGACGTAACCAAACCCGTGTAAAACTAAGGTCAAAAAGAGAAAGTGTAATCTACATTGTATGTCAGGGAATATACATGAAATTGTACACCGATGTTCCCGAGAGTTTAGGTATTGCAATAGCGAGTGTCTATGTTTGTTTCCCCACTCATTTTGTTTACGGATTTGTGTTAATCATGTCTTCCTGGTAATTTCATCCTAGTTCTTTATTTGTTTTGTACCTCAAACACATTTTTTTTTGGGGGGGGGGGGATACCATATATATCTTTAAGATATATTGTACAATATCCGTTTACTTTCTACCATTACCTGATAAATCCAATGCTATTATCCATATTGTCAGGGTTTATTATTTCAATCTCGTGCGTACTGATTCCATTTCTTCCGTTCGTTCATTTCATGTGTCTTCGGTCTTTTTCCCTCAATCACTGAACATCATACAAGTTATAGTGAATACTGACAAATGACGGACGTGAGATGTTGTTCCACTCCCGTGGTACTCTTGTTTTAATTTCATTTTGTCGTTTTGTTCCATTATATTGTATTTCGTTGAGCTTATAACTTTTAAGATACATTTCTATTACCGATTCTTACACGCCATCACGCAATAATAGCGACCACGTGCCGGGGCGAATCATCCTAATTGTTATTAAAACCCCGCGTATTTTACGTGAAACGAAATAACAAATAACGAAATTTCAGTAGAGGTGTTCTTGAAGTTCTAAGACAAGCCCAAAATTACATTTCGACATGACTGCGTACGTATTACAAGGGTTGGGTTAATGCATCTGTCATATATATCCACTCTCCTATGTAATGACGGCGATGTCTTACGTAACGACTGAGCAAGGTGAAACTAGAGCAGTGCAACATCTGCCCAAACACTTTCACGGTATCCCACCGATGACAATGCACGCAGTGCCCGGTAATTAGCGGCGTGTTATATACGTAACACATATTATGTACTCACCATTTCAATAATGTACAATGTAGGTAAAACGGCAAAAGGTTAAAACGTCTTCTACGAGCTATTCTTACGGCATAAGGATTCGAGTTATGCATGTTGATGAAGACTATGGACAAGTTTTATGGTCGCCATCTTGAACACATCTTTTGTATCTTTGAATATGCGTATGAGTATGCCTACAATGTACTTGATGTGATCGGGAATAAAGCCTCAGTTCTCACTTTGAGAATGTGCCATTTACTTGGTTGTGACCTAGATTTACTTTGCTTGTGTCGTCGATGAAGCATAAGCCTACTCGCTTTTTTCGAAACAGCTGGTCATATTCGCATGTGCTTTTCAAGGGTCTCCTTTTAGATATTTCCGTTGTTTATATTTTGCCCTTTGTTTAGTCCAATTCGAGTTTGGATTATGTTTTTGTTGGTTTCTTGTATTCAAATCACTTGGACGTCCCTCTTTGCTTATTCTGCTTTAAGAACTTTTGACTTGTTTGACAGAATTTGATAATTTCAAACCAATTCGAACCGTCTGGAATTTGTTCGAGATCCTTGCACGGTGGCTCCCTGTATATTCCCATGTTCCATACTAGTGATGCAATAAGCTGGTCATATGTTTTCGTTGCGTCCCGTCTGTCTACCCCTCACTTTGAGTTCCAGTGTTTCACACTAGTGATGCAATAAGCTGGCCATATTTTCATTGCGTCCCGTCTGTCTACCCCTCACTTTGAGTTCCAGTTTTTCACACTAGTGATGCAATAAGCTGGTAATATTTTCAGT
The DNA here is from genome assembly GCA_947623455.1 of Mimachlamys varia. Classification (NCBI taxonomy): domain Eukaryota; kingdom Metazoa; phylum Mollusca; class Bivalvia; order Pectinida; family Pectinidae; genus Mimachlamys; species Mimachlamys varia. The sequence continues at coordinate 12,695,976 of OX392535.1, forward strand.
TGCGTCCTGTCTGTCTACCCCTCACTTTGAGTGCCAGTGTTTCACACTAGTGATGCAATAAGCTGGCCATATTTTCATTGCGTCCCGTCTGTCTACCCCTCACTTTGAGTTCCAGTTTTTCACACTAGTGATGCAATAAGCTGGTAATATTTTCAGTTGCGTTCTGTCTGTCTACCCCTCACTGTGAGTTCCAGTGTTTCACACTAGTGATGTAATAAGCTGGTAATATTTTCAGTTGCGTTCTGTCTGTCCATCCATCGCAATCTGTACTATTTATAATTACGTGTCACATTTTGTCCCATGCGAAACAAACCTCGTTAATTCACGTTGATATGGAAAATGTCGGAGTGTTCTGACCCTTTACCACCACTCCAGAGACACGACGACAAAAGGTACGCAGACTCCGGCGAGAAGGCGGTGAGTGATGGCGGTCGCACAGGAATCCCTGATAGATGATGGCGCGTCTTGAGGACAATTTGACCATTACTAAAGTCGGGGTATGACGTACGATCGTACAATAGTTTATTGATTTAACCTATTCCAGCATGCTTTTGGTTAGCTAGCATCAGTTACTGCTTGATCAAATTACACTATTGTCCACGAAACAGACTTAATTGTTAAGCAAAAAAACACAATAAATTGACTAGGCGTCCTTGGTACTAATGTTCCATTTTGCCCAGTATCATATCACGATTTCTCTACTGAAGTTCACTGTCAGTGTCAAGGCGAACAAGAATACAGGGCATCCACTTGCAATACGTTAATATGTTCTCTACCCTTTAGCAGAGTCCCTTGTGTATTCACGTACAGTCGTGGAATCGCACAACGTTACGCGATATGCAGTGCGCGCACGACGTGTGAATGGTATGTGCATGATGTGAAAACGATGCGATCATGGGCGATTATTGCTATCGCCAATGTGTGCGCACGATATACTAACATTGTGTCATGACAATCGTTGTTTTCGTGCTAGTTGTTTGAAGCATATTTCCATATTTATTCACATGATTATATACAATATGAATTAACTGATATTTATATCAATGTTTTTTTTCTGGAATTATGAATGGTCTTTTTGTAGTGTTTTTGAACAAACCAAATTTACACATGTAAACGTTCAACACCTATTGACACCTTCTCATTCAGTAAAACATTGCCAGTTTTTTTTACAAACACTCACAACACTTACAACACTCGCCTACCTGTGAAACACAGTTAAAGTGAGGGGTACAAATAACTAATTATACGCGTCCATTTTTGTTTTCTTAACTGGGGGGGTTCCCACCTTCCCCACTTTTTATATAACAAAGGAAAGTGTTGATATAAGAGAACAATGGCAAACCAGTTATAGTCTGTTTCATACTAGGTGTAAAAGTTACCTGTGCCATTTACCTGTATATGACTATACAGCCTATAAGTAGTATATAGTAGTATATATTGAAAAATACTTTGATTTATATCTATATTTATCAAATTAACATCAATTTAAGACTTAACACATGATTACATCAGAAAAACATTTATTTTTACTTTTTAATTATTCATTTCTTTAATTTTTTATTAATTAATATTATTTCATATTACACAACATACAGTACAAGTTAGTATATATCATTCATATTTAACAACTACAATTATATCAAAATGTGTTCTGGTTATTGACACTTCATTAATGTTACACATAGAGAAATACACAATTATTAATACTATTTCATATTACATACATTGCAATAAAATTAAGTTTATTTTATTCATACAATTATATCAAAACTTGTTCAGGTTATTGACATATTATAGGTTACACATATAGAAATACTTACATTATAGTAAATTTAAGTATCTTTCACTCATACACTCAAATACAAATATTTTCATATATTACTTACATATTAATTACATGCATTTATAGTCAAACATTTCCATACTTGTACATAATGTTACCTTATACATAATGATAACTTTTCATTCGATTTTACATATATATAAGTACATGCATTTATAGTCATTTCTTCATTATTAACTTAAAGTTCACAAGTCATTGGCCCACATTTCTTTATTGTAATCTATCCAAAATGTAACATATATGAATATGAAACAAGGTCTAAAACAGGGTTGTAATGCCTCACCAACAATTTTTCTATGTATATCAATGACTTAGCAAAAGACATAAATGATTTGAAATGTGGCATAGATATTGAATCATGTATCATCTCCATACTTCTTTATGCTGATGACATTGCTCTTATTGCCCCAGATGAAAGTTCTATGCAACGAATGTTGGATGTTTTAAATAAATGGTGTAAAAAGTGGAAAATCTAACTTAACCAAGATAAAACTAACATAGTTGATTTTAGAAATAATGCCACCACTATAACGGACTATAAATTTTCATGTGGTGCATAAATATCGTCATAATAAGTTTTATAATAGGAATAAAATATGTAGAGCATCTATAAGATTTTTAATTAATAATGATTTGTTAAACATCAGACTCTAATTTTTATTATATCATATTTTAGCCTTATATGATAAACATATATTACATTGATAAACAAAATTTCCATTTGAAAAATATTGTTTTCAATATTTATTTATTTAAAGTGCAAATGTATCTGCAAATGTATAATAAAATATATATATCTATATAAGATAGTGAGGTTCATCACTGATTAAAACACAGGTAAAAACTCAGGTAAGAACACAGGTAAGAACACAGGTAAGAACACAGGTAAGAACACAGGTAAATACAGGTGAATAATTCCAAAATTATTCAGAAACAGACTATAATCCTTCTAACAACATTCTCCCCCATATGTTTTTTTAAAAAGTGGGGAAGGTGGGATACAGCCCTTAACTGTCCCTTGGTAAAGCTTATTAGCTGTCGTCCCGGATCACCAGACACAAGACAGGTAATCAACTCCGGTATGCCATTTACTTGTTCTGTTGCATATTGTAAAAAAACTAAGTAATCCCAATTAATATTATACGACATTTTGTATTATTCGGCAAAAGAGTTCCGTTTGTTTAATTCCGTAATAATATCGACCAACTGTACCAAATCGTGCGTGTGTGCGAGGAGAATCGCGCACATGAACGAACGATCTTTAGATCGCCCAGTTGTGTGCACCATATGTGAACGATGTGTTTATACATGTAATGGTGTGTGAACGATGGGTGCACGATTGATCCACGATGTACGCACGCATGATTTGGTGCGTTATGCGTCACCACAACTGTAGAATGTGGATTGCTACTTGTGGCTCACTCTTTTTCTGGTTGTTGTACACTCATATTTCCTTTCTTAAGTTTAAAAGTCCCCGAAGTTCTCACTTTGAGGATGCGCGCGAGTTACTTGGATTTGACCCATCTTTGCATGTCGGGTATCGCCGATTAAGCAGAATACGCCTATTCTTCCGAAACACATGCTATTGTTTGGTACGTTTTCAAGGGTTTAAAAGGATTTGGCGAATTTCAGTTTCGGTAGGCATGTGTGAATCAAGGCGTCGGAATAACCTTCGTTTTACCTCAATACCTTTACGTCTAGAACTTTTCAAATTTATCTGTTGTATACGTTTTCAATAACATACTGCAAATGTAATTATGTTTGCACAAAAATTGCAGTTAGCGCAACTATACGATAAAATACTACTACCGCTAAAATATGTGTGTTTGAAGTAGAACTGGTGTAAATTCTATAGTTGTACGTATATTAATTCTCTAAATTCATTTAATCCGTTTTCACCATCATACTTTTGTCTCTGTTGATACATGTACATGTAACACGTTTGCCTCAGCTACATATGTGTAATGAGTTGTTTATGTTTTCATATCAATGCCAATACTAGCTGATCCAGGTTTGCTGTTGTTGATTACGTTACATGTTATACTACTGTTATAGCTGTAGGATGTAAACACGTCCCGTAAGTCCGCGCGTGTTGGAAACAGCCAATACGACTGGCCCATACATCGATTGTTAAATTAAGTTATACACTGTAACTCCTTCGTTGATTTGTTTGTTTCATTTTGTTGTTGCATCCCAGAAATATGGGATAAAGTATGTGTCCTTTTAACGCCTTAACCATCCCTCTAACACTGAGCAGCTTTCTGGTCTTCGACCCTTGGGGTCATGATCATATCGTACATGTAACAAAATAATAATGAAATAAATCCAGATAATGTATTTCCGGTCAGTACTTAATGTGGGAAGTGGTTGTCTGGGTGTAGTTTAACAGGAAATAATAAGAAATAGAGACTGATGGATTGGTATAAAATGGCCCGCATCCACGTTTTGTGCTATTTATGAATTGCTCTTTATAATACCAATATTGTCCTGTAAATGCGTGGTGTGCTAGGTCAAGTTTGATAATGATAATATATCATAGCGACACATATCTTTGTATATTTGTTTTGGACATCGGGGCTTTGTGGCGTCAATGTTTGCATTGGAGTGACGATGACTGACACAGCCGTACATTTTAAATGTGGATATATTAGAATGTGTGCCCCTTGCGGTCAGTACAAGATACAAGATACAAGAAGCTTTATTTAAAGTCGCATATATAAAACAAGCAACATTAGCGCTGTAGCGCTATTTCTGCGACAAACATAGTAAAAGGCAAACATAAAACAAGGTAATTAACTAAATACATAGAAACATGCAAAGCTGTACACTATCACAGACAAGCTAGTATGAAATTACATCAATGTAAGTAAAATATTTGGGTTATACATGTATAACACAGCAGCACATAGTGGCATATATCACATTTACCAGAATAATAAAATTATACTATTTATTAATATTGAACACCTGCATATCACACAGATGCTGCTATTGAGATGATTAAAGCACTTATAAGTCAAATATACATAAATGCTTATATAGCAAAGAAATAAAATTTGACATAATATACACTAATATAGTGTAAATTAAAAGAAGACAATGAAGTCAAGTGATTAAACAATTGAGATTGAAAATAAGGGCTAAAAAAAAAAAATAACTGTGCTGCTGGTTATAATAAAAAATAAAAAAAAACATGCAAAAAGGCAAGACATGAGACAGGCAAGTCTTTAAGACAAACAAAAAATAAAAAGCATTGCTAAGCACTGGAACATATACCACAGGAGCACACGAGGCCATCCCAGGTATGCAGCAGTCTGGAAAACTCTGGATAACTATCCGCCTTCCTCATATGGTTTGACAGACTGTTCCATATCCGGGCGGCCTCGTAGCGGAAAGATTTAAGTCCGTACCTGGTTGTCCGTACTCTAAGTAGTTCCAGCTGCCTTTCACTCTTGAGATTATAAAAAAGAAGTTTTCTCAGTTAAATATTGCATATATAATCAGGAGCTACATTAGTTACAATTTTAAAAACTTCACACGCCATGTTTTTCATCCCAAGAATATGCAATGATGATAAATTAAGTTTCTGTAAAAGTTCTGATATTGGTGTTGTAAAATCATCCTTAATAAAACGAACTGCTCTCTCTTGTATCTTTTCCATCTTTCTGGTGGAATTCAAACTGCAAAAATGCCAAGCCAGGGGACAGTAATTAAAATTTTAAAGAATAAAAGATTTGAAAATTAAAATTTTCCCCTCCTTGCTAAGATCACGGCCACTTCTTTTCAACACACATAGCTGTTTTGAAGATTTTTTTACAAATGTTGGATACATGAACATCAAATTTCAGATTAAAATCTATATCTACACCTAAAAGTTTAACAACATCTTCACATTTTATATCATGATCCTTAACAGTAAAAGAGTCTATCTTATTGTGTGTTTTTTTCCCGATAGATGGTGTTAATTGCATTGCCCCGTCAACCACTGCTGTACGACACACCCCCACATATATATTATTATAAAACAACATCTCACCGATTGTAGGATCTCCGCATTATCTCCACTGTAAATATGTCGGTTCTCGTGCTATCAAGGTTCTGAGCAATTACGAAAAAATGAAGATCAAACTACTACATTAGGAAACGCACCTTAAATTATTTAACCTCTAATCATTCTATGAACACTTTTCGTGTTTTTAATTGTCACCTGATACAAAGCTTTTGCTCGTCAAAGGTCGGAGTACAATAGTGTTACATTGTCTGCGTCAGCTACTGCTACATTACACGTACTGGAAACCGTGCCACGGATGAAGACATCTCTATAAATAACTGTCCATGTGGTAATACTATAGGATTGTAGCAGTTTTCTAGTTTTGCAGTTGTTCTCCGCGGTAGTTAACGGTTAAGCATGCATAGAAAACACCAGGTTGGCAGCAAAACAGTGCTGACATGATTCAACTCCACGGAAGAATAATTAAGGCAAGACGATAATTAACGGGAAACAATAGTAAACCTTACCCTGGCAGTCATAGTAATGGGGAAACATACATTCCCCTGACCTGGTGAATAAACGGGACATTAGGCACCAAGCAACGGAAAAACTGAACAATTTTTCGGCCGATGAATTTGTGTTAATTATCGTGAAAACTTCTTAAAGTACGCTGTCCACACTAACATGTGAAAGTTAACAGTTCAAGCGACGATTTCGTCATTATAATCAACGTTTTGTAATTGTTTAACTGCATCTCGTTAAAACTCAATGAACCACGGCTTATCTGCTAGCTTGGTGTATTATGAGGCCTGCAAGTAGTGCACGCTCGCTGGCGCAGTCTTCATTGTTAATACATCAGGTGTGAAGGTTACGTTCAAAGTCACGTTATGCTGATAGACGAAGCTTTGCTATTACTGAGACCTACTTTCGATATTGATGATACGCTTGACCTATGCATAGTCTGATGAATGGTTTCAGTATCGACCTCGACCGCGCGTTCTGGCGGATGGAAGAGCCCTTCCCCGTCCACGGGGACAAAACAGAGGAGAAACAAAGCTACATTACAGATAATGGAGTAAGATATATTCCATTGATTCCGTCCGGCTGTTTTTACAGCGGGGAGCACGACCAGGCCCGAAATGTGCTACGTAGGCTCAGGCTGTAGAGTGTCTGTCCTTTTCCCATTGGTATAGCGGCATTTAAAGGGTCTATAAGGAGTCGTGATTCAAAGGTTCACATAATTCGAAGGGTCTCGCCGTCTTCCAAATGTTCATTAGATTTCAGGGGGTTTCTCTTCAGTTTCAAGGTCTGTCATGTGTCCAAATGGTCTTTCTGTAGTCTTGAAGTCTTTCCTTGGTCTCAATGTACAGATTGTTTCAGTGAGCTTGTCTGTTGTGCTAAAGTACATTATTTTAGTGGAACTATTGTGTGTCCTATAGTGCAGTTTATAAGAACTATGATCGAGTTTTATGGTCGCCATACTAATCGCATTGAGAAATGTTTTGTATTCTTCTGTGGTAAAAATGATGGACGTTTGTGAGTATGCTCATTAGTATGCTGGTTTGTTGTGAATGAGAAGAAAGGCTCGGTCCTCACATTGGGGACTTAACGTTTACTTGGATGTGAACAAGATTTGCATGGCGGGCAGAACGAGTTTACTGTTCCGAAACACCTGGTCTTATTCGGTTTCATTTTTATAAGAGTCTCTATTTACATATTTCCTTGGTCCATATGACGCCCCTGGTTTAATCAATGTTGAGTTCAGATAATGATTTTGTTGAAACTTCGATATTAACTATTAAAAATCTTCAATTTCAAATAATTATCATATTACTTATATTGGATTGATAAATTCTACATTGTTTAGTTCCAAGGGAGTTCTGATACTTACAGAGTTTGTACTATATCATAACATGATTTCATTTGGTGACATTGAACACCCGACTGCAATTCCAAAACGTCTGGTTATATTGAAATAGATTGTCAATTACACAATACAATCATGCATCCAATTATTTACTTATTCTTCATACAGCGTTATTGATTTATTGTTAAGTTTTCTCCGTTGATAATAGTTATCTATGTTTGTTAAAAATACAGAACTAAAGTATTGTTAGATAGCTAAAGCTGTATAATTATCCGATACGATCAGGATTGCGCCCGATGTATATGTATATTGTAACAACAATTTATATAAAACACACATGTTTATTAACCCAGACAGGCCTTGATTAGATGCCTTAATGTCGAAAATGTATAAATCATACCTTTGTGCTTATATTCTAAAAGAAAAAAAAGTCTTGCTGAACTGTTATTTTACCCGTTTTCCACAGCTGTATACGTGTCAAAGACGAACTATATAAATAACATGCAAGGGCCGCGGTGACCATGGGAATAAGGCGTCTGGCATTTGTCTACCACTGGCTCTCCACCACTGGATCGCGGGTCCGAGACAGTCGCCGACGACTGGTCGTTGGTCGGTGTTTTCCACACGGGAATACTGGCTTTCCTTGATTGCGAAAATCTGGCTCGGCCTTAAATGACAAAAGCTTTAAACAGGATCCTCAATTCAAGCAAACCAAAGCGAACTGAACCAAAGAATGCCTTCAGATTTTCGAAATAAATATTCTCTGGTGGAGAGATTTTAACGTTTTCAATCATCTCTCCCACGAATGCAGCATTTATGGACAATTTTCCTATCTTGCCTGCATGGTAAGTGTATTTTCACTAACATCCGTTTAGACAGATAGCATAACAGCCCAACGATACTAGTAAACAATGACGGATGTCTGTCACAACAGAATACCCGGCAGTGACGCTATGGGATCAGTATCTCTAGTTACTCACAGTAGACATTTGATAGGTATCATTAAAGGTTACCTGATCGATGATTAGGATTAATTAGTTGTTTGATTGATGCCCGGATTTCCACAGTGACATTTTGAATGCTTTCGGTAATCGAGCGAATCGAACAGACGGGCCTGAAGTCTGGAGATGTAGCGGTAGACCTCGTCTTTTTTTACTAACATGCGAGATTATACATGAATTACATGGTAGTTGTGTTAGCAGGTTGTTTAGTGTCCCGGGGGATAGGGCTACGATTCATAAACCGTCTTGATGTCTGGCATGCTAGTTTGGAGATCGCACGTTGCAGACTGGGCGAGAATTTATTTATAGGGAATGGTGTCCGGGGAATTGAGCAAATACACAAGGTATTATTCTTCCATTACGGTATGGGCGCAATATCCAAAAGACGGGATCATTTACATTCGGAACTCATCTCTCTGCCCGCTCCATGTCCTTCGCTCCATTATAGTTGTCTGACCATGTCAGGATACGGTCGGACGTACGGCGCATTCGTAAAAGCGACGCTGCCCGAACAGAATACTGATAGTACTCTAGCATGTGCAGTATCCCTTTACAACCATATCGTTACTGGGGTCAGATGTACCATATGGCTAATGCAGTTATATAATACCCCAACCTAAAGTGAGCGATAATAAAAATGAAAGGAAGAGATAGCTGGGAAGGGTATCTGTTTATCCAACCCATCGTAGCGGAATTGTCAGGCCTAGCGTCCTCTGGGTATTTCCGATAAGTTACCAATAGTTTTAATAGAGTTTAACAGTTACCCTAAAGTGCTGTCTTAATCGACGAGCGATTCGGTAATGATCAACTGTAAAACCCGCCAGTCTAGTGCTGTTGAAATGCCGACATTTGTGTCACTGCCGTCTGCTTGCCACTATGTTTTCAATTAATGGGGTTTGTTATGGGTAATGCCATTAACTCACAATTTGCAGTTTTTGTTAACATTGCATGTATCTGGACAGAACGATAAGATATTTAGTGAGTTAGATGTATCAATGATAGTATATTTTATAATTGGCTTCTCATTCAAATTCCCATTCTCGCGGGTTTGTTTGGTTAGAGTTACAACGTATATTGTAAAAAGCTAGGTCGTTTGTGGAAATTGACGGAAAGTGTGTAATGCTGATGCATTTGCCTTCTCATGGTAGCGCATATTAATATAGTGTTATCCCACTGAAACTATGTTCAAAACACCCAGGCCACCGTTTTCTAGAATCGAGCAGAACCTATCGATACATTTTCAAAGTTAACGTCTAACAGAGCAGTAAACATCAAACAGAAGCTTTCTAGGTTAATAAACGAAGCTCATTGTCGCAAAAGTTTGTGTAGTTATGGATTATAGCATTAGAACATTCAATAACACAATGAACAACATTAAAAGGATGATACGTTACTACGTTCACAGAAGAACGAAGCAGCTGTATGGTGCGGTTCAATTCATTATTTGGTGTGACTTTATCTTATTCTAAATCCTAAAGGTGGTATTATCGTGTGTGTCCTGTGTATATTCCTATTTTTAATAGTTCGGTTTCCAGGTTCTTGCCCCGGTTTCATCAACGTTACTTAACCTAAGGAAAGTCCTTAACTTAAAATTCTCCATATGAAAGTATTACAAAAGTTAAGGAAACAATTTTAAGTTAAGGAGCTTTACTTAAATTCTGTAATCCTTTCATATAGAGAATTTTAAGTTAAGGAATTTCTTTAAGTTAAGGAACGTTGATGAAACTGGGGCCTGTATGAACCGTCCGCATCCTATTGATTAAGTATGTTCTCAGGATAATTTGTAGCAGTTTTTATAGTGTTTTTAAGTAGACTGTCCTGGTTGACGACTGTATATACTTCACGATGTAGCCGCTGATGTAAGCATTTTGTTGTTTTACCCGGAGTCACAACCTCTGGGGTTTTGTCACCACTTGCAAACATCTCTTACACGTACACCAATTGTAACTTATGATGACGCATTTGTATCAGTTGGGATCGGTAACTTAGTCTAATTTTTTGATTTTGTCTCTACTGGTCATCTGAAGAATAATCTGTAGTGAAGTTTCTGTGAACTAGGTAACACGATGTAATTATCTCCCCTGTGTATTCTCTTGTCCCTGTTTTGATATCTCCAGAGATAGGATGAAAAATGTACCGAATCAACTTGTGTTGGAAGTAAAAGCATTTCTGTGTACTGGTTGGCCTTTGTATGGCACTGGAAATCGCAAAGTAGCACATTTATTATTTAACTTACATGTCGGTAAACGGGTATTAAAAGGTGACAGCCAGAGGTGAACGTAATCGATAAGTATAGCTTTGGCTGAAACGGGCAAACCTATACAGTTTTTGAAAAAAAGCCTGTGGTATACGGTTCCCTTGCGATATATTGAATACACGCAAAAAACCCGCCACTTGAAGCTAGGTGATACCAAGGACATTCATTGCTTAATTGCAATCGTAATGTTGGAAAAAAACGGTAAGAAGTTGTCTCGTTTACATATGTAACATTGTTTTATGTTTTCTGGCGAAAACATACACTGTCGTACAACACGAGTATCAGTGTTATGTAAACTGTTGGACGTAAGACAAACGACCTTTGTATGGTTTCTGTTTTGCTTATTAGGTTTCCAGATTGCATGGCCATGTTGTCCTGATCCCCCTAGCGTTGTTCTGGCTTTGCTGGGTATTTGCTGACCATCGCTACATTGCTGTGATTTTTATATTTTGTATTTATTGATGTAATATTGTCCATTGTTCGATCCCTGAACTGTTGTGGTGTCTGCTGTCCAGAGTATCGCCGCTATGATTAATGGACGTAGGCAAAATGTATCAGTCCATCACTCATATCGGGTAGATCTTGGCGCTTTTACTCTCTCACTCAGTGCAGAATCTAATTTAGAAATTCGATTCTTTATACGTTTGTGGACGAATATTCTCATTAGACCAGTCGCAGGGGGTGATTCAGCACCGCGTCACAATAGCCTACACTATCGCTATCAACAAGGCGTTACAATAACCGGCAATCTAGATATCCCTACACAATCCGCCATTAACATGCTACTGTCTAACTTCTCGTCCAATTAAATGTCTCATGATAGATAGGTTTAATGATCCCGAAATAAGGACAATAATTAGCTACCTCGCCATAAAGTGCTCATTATAACGGCTTTAATGTAATAGTACGTGTACTGCGTTCACAAAGGTGGACACGTGACTGCCGCGCTCCAACCAATCGTTGTCCTGACCCAAACTCTTTGGGTTTGTGAGGATAAAATATATTTCAAGCTTTAGTCTTCCATGTATCATTAAAACTATACTGGTACATTAGTATATCAGAACTTCAAGTCAAACATTCTTAAATTGACCGATTAATTAAATGATTCAATTAGTCCAATAGACCAAGTAAGAGTACTTATTTATCGCTGTTCATTGATCATCTGTTTGTATTAAAACTTGGTCAGATTAATCATGCCAGACATGAGTGGTGTGCTTTATAAATAAATAATGTTCAATTGTCCAAAGGGTAAAAAGCGTGATCTATAAAACGTATCTATAATGCGCATTACATTTTCAGAACAAATGCATGAAGTTTCATTAACCCGAATTAAAACAACACTTTCACACGTCTCCTTATGATATTCAGTTTAGTAACTGGCGACACAATCATTTAACATTTTATTCAACATATCACGCGTACATGACCTAGACGTTAGAATAATGTTGATGCGAGTTATTTTTTCGTTATGGACAATTCTAGAGGTATTGCTCGCTCCTTTTCTCTCGTTGCTTTAGCACTGTGGCATATACGTCATCAGACAATTTGTGAAGAAGTTGTGCAAACGTTGACCGTATTTCAATGTTGACATCCATTATATGTGAACGTATTTTAAGTTGATTCTTTTTCACCAGAAAAGAAATTAAGTTAATGAGTGAATTATAACTTTATCATCTTTATAATTTCATTATCGATTAGGACAGTAGAATTGATTAAACACTGTTTATGCGATGATTCTGAAATATCGCAGATAATTTATATGTATCAAATATTCGCGTTTGTTAGACGATACACATATTAATTGACTAATGTATACTGTAAACCAACTTATTTTCGCGTATTTCGCGGGTGATTACAAATAGCGAAAATTGGTCGCCGCGAAATGGTGTCAATCAGAGGTAGGCCAGCTGTAAGAGTACTGTACTGTACATAGGAATTAAAACCGTATTTATCGCGATATTAAATCGCCGCAAAATCATCGTTTCATATGAAAACGCGAAATTAAGTCGCCTCGAAAATAAGTTGGTTTACAGTAGGTCTAACGTCTAAATTGTACTACTATTTATGACAGACGAGTGTGATGTGACTGATTCAAAAATCTATTTAGGTGTTACTAGTAAGATAAGTATTTCTGGTACAACACTTACGTGTTTCAGTGTTTATTCTTTTATCAAATTGATTAACAATTGACCGAAATTTGGGAGAGTGTAAATGATATTGTTATATTACTTCAGGACTTTCGTTATGTTGTTTCTCAGTTATCCTAAACATATAATTAGAATATAACTTGTTCCCTGGAAATGGTGTCACGCAGAAACGAACGTGTAGTTGATGTTTAACTAATCAATCATATGGAAAACACTTTAATTATAGGTACCGACCGTCAGTGCTTAGAGTACGATTCTTCTGACCTGGTTACGAGTACTGTTCCGGAAAGAAAACGACGTTTTTGTCTTAAACTTAAGAATACACACGCAAATTTGGAAACGGGCAATCCTGAACGATTTGTTAGCATCTTGATCAAAATAAACACATTTCCCATTACTTAAGTTACCACCCTACCCTTACACTCGCGTGTGAGTAGATAAGTATTAAAGAGACAGACTCCTGCATACGTTCATCCCATCTGTAACCCGGTTCTTACAACGACAAGGGGTTATGATCAAATTTAAAACGTGTTTCACGGATATATCCTATTAGTACCAACTAATTCAAGTAAATGAAAAGCTTTAGTTACTGTTAACCAAAGAAGTATTGACTGCGTTCAGTGTTGGAATACGGGGAGTAGTTTGAGTATCCATCATTCCTGGCGGAGGGGAAGGGCGTTGTTCTAAACCAGCTTATCAAATATGGTCTTACGTCGCAATCTGTTTTTAATCATGTTATAAACCCTAAAATGTTAATTGCGTTTTTATTTTATTTTCTACCACAATAGGTGGTTGGTATTCAACACTCATGCAGGATGTCAAAAAATCATCACAACTGTTGAAATACATTATGTTTATACCACACGTGGAATAAACTCTGAACGCATTTTTATTAGCTGACATGGTCAACTTTGACCGGAACAACGTCATTTGCTGATTGTTTACTACGTCAACGATTGTTGACGTCGTCATCACTTGGCGGGAATATATACGAGTTGACACGTTTTTCGCATATCATAACCCTCGGTTCTCTCAAACTGTTTCCTACTGAGATTGTGGTAGAAACAGGTCACATGACTCGTGGTTGTTGGATACGGAATTTATTTCACTCTCGTTATTTTTTTAAACTCTAAAGCTAAAGCTCGTGTCTTTTGTAAGTTTAAAAAAACTTAATGAGAGTGGAATAAATTTCATATCCAATAACCACGAGTTGTGCAACCTCCATTTTTAAATATTTCATTCAGCAGATGTTTTGCTATTCTACAATTCGAACTACTCTGGCGAAGATTAAAGCCAGTTTTATGTTTTAATATTTCAGAAAGCAAAGATATAAAAATGAGCATTAAAAAGAAGGGAAAAAATGCGTTTTACACGACAGTGTCGACAGTATCATGCTCATGAATAAATATTGTTGTTAATTGTCAGGACTAAGTGTTGAACTAGTTTAATACTCTGGAGGAACATAAAATGTAAAAGATATCGTGAATAATAGAGGTTTAAATGATGATTTAAATACATGAAATAAAACATTATACATTTACTACCTTTGAGATGTTGCACGTTCTCAGTGCGAAAGTAAGGCAATGAACTAATGAAAAAAACACTGAATCAAAAAGGAGTCATACCATTCCTGGTAACAAATCCGCCCTTGTGTTGACAGTGCTAATCAATAATTGCGATATCACATTAAATAGCTTTGTTTAGAAGGTAACAGATAATTAATTGGCATCCCCCTGATTGATATAATCTTTCATGATGGCACTGAATAAGACTACATGAGGCTACAATGTATATAGGTATGTACCGAGCTGCACATCAGGGCCGCCTCATTTCAGCTGGATAGGCTGAATGGAAATCGCCAACATTCACACGCTCATAGTCGCCCGTTGATCGCGAAGTTTAAAGTAAAATCGATTCTTCCGTCCAGAACCAAAGTTGCAAAGAAGCACAAAAAGAATATATTTCATTTCCCCGGAGAAAAAGGCATGCATTATTGTTGATCTGCGATGGCCAACTGCTGCGAATGCCTTTTGCTGTATCCGTAAACAGTGCAGTACTGAAATAATTGTCGAATGATATTCAGCACATATTATCTTGGTAACAGGAAGTGAAACTAACAAGTTTGATATGACGGTGACAACAAGAGAAAATATATCCAATTTGATATGGAGTTCCGCGCAATGTTCTATTCAAAATATCCGTTTAGTTTCTGTTCATTTGCTGTTGTAGCAACACATCCTGATTTGATGCTTGTGTGGTGGTGCCATGGCATAGTCTTAATACAGTTTTCATTTCCCTCGGGAATACCATATATTTGTAGCTCAGAAAACATCATAGAGTTACTGAAGAAAGCTTTACGCATGGTTACAGTGTTCGCTTTTGATGACTCTTCCAAGTTATAGTATGTACGTATGCGATATGCTATCAAGAGTTGTTTAGCAGTGATGCCATCAGTAAAGAACGCACGCCCTATTGGGGCACAGACTATTTGTCTGTTTGTACAATGTATAACCCGTATGACCAGGCCCATTATGATCTTTCCATTGCAGCCTCAATTCTAACGAGCTTAATTTGAAAAACCGTTTATCCGTAAATTCACCCTCGCAGAAAACTTAACACTCGTCAGTCTATATGAGTGGTTTTTAATTTCAAAAAGAACGAAAGAAATGTTGACAAGGATACATAGACTTTATCAAATCTGCCTGTACTCTAAACGATACATACCCAGTAGTAGGCTTGTGACAAATGCGATGTTACATAATCGCATACTAATTTAAATTCAAGTATACATAAATTGTATGGAACATTTAAATAGAATGATCATTAAATGGTTCAACATTTTCGCTAATTGTGTCCAATTATTCAGGCATGTCTTGTTATACATAATATGGGGTATTTGTAATCCACCACTGAAAACATGAACACACACTTTGTTTTTGAATTCCCTTTAGATAAACCTCCTTGGTTTCCTTGTATGTTTATCAAACTGTTCTCTGCTCTTCCTTGAACGCAGGACGACTTTGATCTTATAACCAGGAAACAACATATGGAAACAAACTCCTGAAATAGAGCTTAACGAAGTCTATTTGTGTTTCGTTGGTGAGAGAGTGCATGTGCGAGCTAAACGCCGATATATAGTGGTAATTCCGCTATGCTTATGAGATAAATGTTCCCTTTTCAACACAATATCGGTCGATCTAAATACACATTTCAGGGTGCCTCGGCTGAGATAAATCGACATAGTAATAATTGCAGTTTAGGTTGATATGTATTTTTGACGAGGAGTCCGTTTTTCTTTATGACTTTAGGCTTTGCTAATAGGAGTCTATAAGTCTGGACGTTATGGTCACTCCTGTAGGGGGCCAAACAGTGCCCACATAACCAATAAATCGGTGACAAACACACGACGTCATGTAATGAAATTGTAGCAATAACTGGGTGCTTCTCCCAGTAAAACGGATGATGTATCTACAATGTACCATACCGACTGGCCTCGTCTGTATTATCCTTGCCCGGTTATGGAGTGTATATGGTTTTGGAGTATATTAATTCGTAGTCTTGTCCCGTACCCTATGATTAAGTGATCTCGACAGCCATTGTGCGCTGCCAATGTTACATGGTTAATTCAGCCCTGTTTGGTCTTCGTATGATGGCGGTTCTTGGTTTTCTATTATACCTCAGTGACCACTGGTCAATATTTAGGAATACCGAAGAATTCCAGGCGGTCAACTCTCTCAGCTGATAAAACGTTACCGCACAAGTCATTCATTATACTTTAGCCCAGAGGAATTCGTTTTTTTGTTAATGTTTAACAGGGTGAAAGAATAAAACGATTGACAAATGAAAGCAAATAACTGCTGTTTGAGAATTAACGGATTAATAATAGTAATTAAGAATATTTAATTTCCAATTATCTTTCATAATATTTTTCAAAGAACGGATGACAAAAAAACCCCACAGAATATGCTGAAGCCAATCTACCGGGTAAAATGCGTGGTTAGGTCGAGGAGGTATCGGGCTGTAGCATTACGGAGACCTTGCTACATGTAATTCTGTACAAAGAGATTGTTTTAATTTTTCAGGGCACAATGCGGTGCTGTGATATTACTCAACCCTGAAAACTCCACCTTATTAATTAAAGACCCAGTCCGCTCCGTAACAACAGACTAGTGTTCGCGCTGTACTAATCACAATGAGGCAGGAGCGCCTTCACTAGAACCATATTACCGACCCCCTAAACCTTTTTTATCAATCATCCCTACTGTAATTCAGTTAATGGCAAAACGGACTTACAAAATCTTGCTGATTAAGAAAATAATGATCGTAATAAAATATGGTTAAAATAAAGTATAAAAAAGATAATGGAATTCAATGATCCATTTTTTGTTTTCAGTTGATAGAGATCCTTTATACAATGCAGTGTTGCGGTTTTCTACGGTTTCGATAACGTTTTGAAATTTAGCTATTTCCTTAAAAGACGCACATACACAGGTGAGCAGAAAAACCATGTGCGTCCTGTGTGCGTATCCGTCATGACGTCACGATATTTCTTTGGAATTTCATGTTTTAATCGAAAACATTTCATTCGATTCTTAACAATCTCGCTCAGTCGTTAAGAATAGATAAACTACTGTTGTTGTACAGTTCAACAAGAATACATGGCAACGTACTTGATATAGAGCATGCCGCCAGGTTTGAATTAGCTTGATGCCAACAGTTTTAAAATCCACAACATGGATATATGTATATTATTTATGACAACATCTCCAGGCGTGGAAGGTACATGTAGACACTGATGTGGCAGCATGGGTTTTGGATATATAAAAAAAACACGCCTTGGTATCGATCGTGACCAGCCCGCCAGGTACACTTGCTTTCATGGGCATGTCTTAATGCCCAAGCTTGTATTGACGTTTGTCCTAACCCCCCACAAATGTCACAGCATTCATGTTATTTACAGATTACACATTTTAAGCTTTAAATGTTTGACAGAGAAAATTACCAACTGGCCCGAAACATTGCCGGCTTATGGAGGCACGCGGGTAAAACTATAATGAAATTGAATTCCGTGCGAGAACTTGGTCGATACACTCGGTTGGGAAGTGTCCAAAACCTACAGCTACGGGATCAAAAACAGAGAAAATCCTGGAGGATTGGGAAATTAATGAGCAATGACAGCTCCGAACAATTAATTCCCTGTCCGTCTACTCCTCTTAGGATAGAGAAATGATGAGGTCTGAGATCGATGACGAACCTGGAACACACCTTCCCTGAACGCCCGGCCGTTCCAGTACAATGGACACCCCGGCGGGCCAATTAATGAAACCATGACGATTCATTGCATAAATATGATATACAGATCAGTATCGGATTTGAAGGACGCACTTTGAAACTGTACGGTAACCCTTGGTTCAACTCTGTATAAATATCACTCGGTGCCTGCTACAAATGTCTCTAAGGAATTCCAACGGACAGATTTGGACTGCTGCTGCGTCACCTCTCCATCTGGAAGCATTCTTGCTTAATGATGATCCGTGACATAATCCGAAGCAGCAGTTAATTGCATACTGTGTTACTTGTAATCAGGGTCATCTTCGTTAACAAGGCCTCAATTCAATCATAACATGTTACCCTACCCCAATGCTTGGCCCTCCTCCTTCCTTGATCCACAATGCTTTCCTGATCCGGTGCTGATGAATCTGGGAATGACATGGTGCCAAACTGACGGGCTTCTATATTGCCCGCACATCTTCATGTCCCTGTTTCTATCGCCTGCTTCTCAACTTTGATTCACGTCTTCACTTGTGAATTCATGCATACCAATCGATAACGATGATACAAATTATACCTCATTTAAATGTGAAGCAAGATTGACAATCAACTTAAGAACCAAAAATGCTTTATTCTCACACAACCCGTATCGCGTGAAAGCAAGAATGCAATCGGCGTACTTCGGAGTTCAGACAACATTAAAAGTACATACACATTCAGGCACAGAACGTGTGGATGGACTGTTTAATTAACCTCCATTTAGGCCACAGCAAACGTGCACGCTTGTGCGTGTCGATCCAGGATAATCTGCTTGTTTTTGCATGCCTCGTATTTGGTGGAGAAATTCCATTTCCGCTCAAGAGTATATTCGCTACTCAAATTTGACAAACCACTAGGCATATACACCTTTATACATATATATCGATAGAAAAAAAACTGTACCGATGAACTATGTTTAAAAGCAAGAGTGGCATCAAACTTCTCGCGGGGAGTTTGCATGTTTTAATCCGTCGCGTTGACATACCCGTGATTGGGAGACCACAGGGATTTCACGATCTGGTACATATGTTAGTATGTACGGCTCGTAATTCCATGTATCGTCTCAGTCTCCGAGACTTATCCCGTTGTCTCTGGCTCGATAGAGGTGGAGCGTTTGTCCATCAATTTCTGAACACTATTATGTTAAGAAATACGTTCGCCTACCTCCATACGTATTCCGTCCCCGTGGATCAATTACCAGGATTGTTAAGGGCGATAGTAACATAAATATCGTGAACATTGACAGGTAAGGAACATTAAACCCATACATTTTACAATCTCGTTTACAAGTAGAGAACGTTGATAGAATTTAAGAAATATAACTCTCCGATAAAGAACCGGCAGCTTTTTTTTTTGTATTTGCTTTTCATTATCACTCCCCGTTTCTGAAGTTTAATATTTGCCGCCGTATAGACGTCAGATGGTACTGCCCGAGAGTAAAGAAACAATTTGAAGAAAGGCTACGAGGATGAGTTGAGACTACCTGTACCTAATCAGATCACCACATATATACGAATTGGCATGTTTTTCGACAGAAACAAATTGTTTTTGAAAAGAAAGTAGATTTGACCTTTTTTTATTCAATCAGGAAACTTAAGCTTTAGTCACATGCACGGTTACAGAGTATGGTATTGTATTGAACTACATACAATGTTAATAATATTTAGAATTCAACTAAAGGGTATTATATCAGGTGAGAGCAGCAGTAACAGACCGGAAGTGGCGTAGGAGGTACGTATGACCCGAAGTAACACGTGACTGGTATTTGAAAGGGTGTTCACAACGCTAACGTCTATACATTGTAAAATCGCTCCACATTTCAGTGAAATTATTTTGATGACATAGTTATGTGTATTTGCGTATTTGAAACACATGTCATCGCTCCGGTGTATACATTTAAATCAAGTGTCTCGTGCATGTAGTCTTTCAAAGCAAGACTTCTAGCACGATCGAACATGTTCCAGGAGGCGTGCGCAGATTGTATTTCTTGTTTCAGACATGTTGAAAAATAAGACGCTTTGTCGGAGTTATTTCCGACCAAGAATATGTGTCCAAAACGATTGACATGAAAAAAAACTAAGTGAAAAAGCCGGATGTAAATGTGCTTTGTCACGCCACGCCTCCTCGTGGCCCGGATGTACTGCTTTGAAACGAGGTTAAATGGATCGTGAACAGACAAGGATGGCTTATAAATATTTCCCCTTACTGTGCTCGATAACCGGACTCGTTCATTTAAATACGAGTTGCGATATAAACTTCATTCTGACTTTCACTTAATAAAATGAAGTGACAGTAACACAAAATCAATCTGTACAATGCCATTAAAAGCCCTATAGTGGAATAAAATGTAGGTCTAACGTAAGACTGATTTAATTACAACCACTGCTGATGGACCTGCTTTCACATTGCTCCACACAGAACTCTAACGGAGCAGCAAAAGGTCTGACTCGGTCACCCTGACTTGACGAAGATAAACACAGATACGCTGTTACGCAACACGAGAGTTACCGATAGCCGAAATCAAATAGCGACGAAGTCGCAGATGAAACCAGGTTTTGTTGATAGGACGTGGACACATGCGTGCTTGATAATATGTATATGGAGTTTTAATAAATCGAGGAACAGACGTACTGATTGCAATAGCAAATCCTAGTTGACGCTATAATCCGCAAACTTAAAGTATTTTACGACGTAAACGGTAAAGGTTATGTAGAGTTTATGTTAAGACAGGAGAGGAATTATACCAATAGAAACCCGTGTTCCAACAACACCATTTCAAGTACACTGCGTGTCAATGGAAGTACGGGTTGTAAGGATACAACTGTATAGGTATTAGCGCTCTCGTGGAAGTTTAGGTACGGGTTATACAGATGTAATTATGGTACATTTGTATAGCCAGTGCTCTCTCTTGAACGAACATGTGTACACAAGATTATATTTTATGGACAAAAATCGCTGAACAGCTCCTTCCTAGAAGTACAAATCGGATTGACAGGGACATAACAATATGTTGCAGCTATATTTGGACTAACCTATTCAGATTATTTACATATTTTGGAGGATTATATCGTCAAAGGTTTTTTTCCGATTTATTTTATATATTAATGATGGTTGACGTCATCCTCTACATGCAGTTAGTTTTGGTGGATTGGTGAAGCCAATCGCTTCACGAGTCATGGCATGTCCACCGCATTAATATCAAAATAAAACTGACATGTTTACAGCGAATACTTTGATACCTTGAAAGTGTGCGTGTGCTTTTTGGAGGAAACGGAGTAAAAGCTGTTCCATTGGTCCTAAGATTATCACGGTCATCAACTAGAATTGATTCAAGAAATGTAACTTGGGTTTGACAGCTTTCACATCTTACAGTACATGACTGTATATGGTGTCAGATCCGTTACACACGTAAAGTTAATCTGAACACTTTAGTTTAGGACAAGATATACTAGATGTACTAGTAACTCTTATATTTTCTTAGGTTTAGGTTTATGTTGGTTTATTTTGTTTTGTGTCCTTTTCAAAACTAGTGTCATTTAAGGACGTGTCAGGGTTTGGAGGTGGGGGAAAGCCGGAGTCACTGGAGAAAAAACCTTGCAACTGTCCCACGTGGGTTTCGAAATTGCAGGTGGAGGGCTAGTGGTAGAATGTTGGGGCCCCTTAACTACCCGAACACCGCGATCCCCCGGGTTCCACAGTACAATGTACATGGATGTATAAATATTGCAACTTTCAATTGTACAGCCTTCTGAAGTAACAATAATGCCACTTGCTAGTTTGTGGTGTTAGAATGCAAGGGAGTGTACAGCAGGTTCTTGGAATGGCATGTTTTAACGACAGTATTGCAGTTTTAACGACATGAATGGGTTGAGTGATTGCCAGTGATAACAATTCCAATCATAAACTAATTTATACATTTTTCATCTTGTTGTTTTTATGTCGTCAGGATAATTATCACGCTGCATTTCCATTAGTTTCACAAGCCACTTGTTTGGGCGTAGTTTTCGCCAACTCTCTTAATCTTCGAGAAATCTTAACATGTGATTTAAAATTGTCACAACTTGAGAATTTGAGATCACAAGCAGTTTCTGTAATTAACTTATTTTCAAAACAATATCTTGTCAGTCTATTTATTTATTTTCTTTTTTGAAGTATAATCTCAAAGAACTTCTCTAGAGCGGGCATGAAAAGATGAAAGATGCTTCGTCATTTATTTGATAATTGTGTTTCCATCCAATTTACGAAATGACGTAAATAACAATTGTCAATCGGTTATGTTTACGGGCGTTTTGACAGCATATACTAGTGTATCGGCGATGGCGTTTTCCGTGCTCCGTATTTATACAAGGCCTGTGGTGCAGTGTTGGAATTGTATTAATGCTTATTGTTACAATACATTTGATAATCGACAGGGTGATAGGGCGGCTGTTGATAGGTGATAGAACCACCCTCCTAAAGAAGGCTGGTACTGCACGTGTTTTCAATGTATCGGCAGCTACACCCCTCCCTAACCACACAGGCACATTCAGGTGCTCGACTCTGGTTATGACATGCCCATCTATTTGAGCTTGCATACATTTATTACAGCTTACGTGTATACATTCACTTTTCTTGTAGCTTACATTTGTACATCCGCAACTATTCCGGCGCACAGTTCATTGTACATTCACAACTATTTGAGCATACATTTACACAGATATACATGTATGCAAATCTTTAATTCACAACTATTAAAGTTTTCATTTTTGAATTCACATAATGACATGTATCAGGACTCACATTAATACAATATCCTACTGGTATATATTGTAGCTTATCATACAGGAATCACACACCGGTTCACCCTCTTGTTTTTCCACATTACATACCTGTATAGCTTTCGTTGTCATATTAATACATTAACGAACTCAGTAATTGGATTTAGTCGATCCTTTATGATTTTGATTACAAACGTTATTGCCTGTGTGATGTGCAACATACTGTTTTTATGACAGTACACGTGCTGTTAAATCGGTCTATAGGGGTTATTACATTGTTCGGGTAGTGTGATGTCACGTTTCCAAAACACCAGGCTTGTCCACTGTATCGTAAATTTGAAACACAAATTGTTTTATCCACAATAGGATTGAATTAAGACGTTGTAGTCCTATGCTAACTATATGTACACGCGTATTTTCCGTTTAATTAAAGCATCAACGAAAGAGCTAAGGCACTTGTCATAACTATCTGCTGGAATCACTAGTCTTAAATTCCGTAATGACACAAACATGTGATGTTTGTATCGGTAATATACCCGGAAATGTAATAATACATGCAACTAAATGTGCATGTGTACACTGATTAGTTACTGCATGGCAATGCGACCTAGATAAACCATTCAGTGATATATCGTTTTATAACAACGCCTAACTGATGTGACCTCTTATATCAAATTTCTGGTCACTTCAGCCAGTTGAAATGTTGTACTAGTTTGGATTACATAAATGAATGTGAAACATATACATTGTATGTGCATATCCATGCGTTTGCCTTCGCTTGACAATTTTATTTGTTCATTGTAAAAGATCAAAGACGCGTGACTTGAAGATTATATGTGTACTCCTTTGCAGTTTTAGGAAGAGCGTTGCAGATTTATCTTTTATTTGGACAAAGAACAATTCAGATCTATTATTGTCGAATCAGATAAGATAATTAACCAATGAAAAAACGTTGTTGCATTGCTGATGAATTAAAATGGGGAATAAACAGAACCATGATTTCAATGCTTAATCTGTCCTTGTGCCGGCGTGTGACTGAACTCATATTTAAAAAAGGCACGAAATATATGACGTGACACCACTCCGTACTTCATCAATCAAAACTGTAATCCTACAGCCCCATCATTTAAGAATCGGTTTCACTGGAAGTTACAAAAACCAAAGTAGATATAATACGGCGCTCGACCCATTCATTTTCGATAATGGCGGTCGATTTACCTAGAATATGTTTCAAGAAGACATACGAGAATTATATATATGTTCATGTATATATAGATATTGTCTATAATCACAAGGCTTAAACTCTGCTATAGGATTGATTCGCAAAATGCATTACCGATTCCTTTTTAAAAAAGCATCCAGAAATAGTTTATATACCAGCGTGCACGTACAGACCCAGCAATTTCTCAGAAAAAAAGTCATTATGAAAACGGAATCGATGCCATTTGATGGCTAGATTAGTACTGATGGATGGTGGAATTTGACCTCATTGATAACAAAACTGTCAAGGTCAGCCTGCTTTACAGTTCATTTGCGTGGCGGAGAGAAAATTTCTTCTTTTGAATTCCTCTGAAAAGTGCACCGCTGGAGATGCTTAGCCTAGCGCCATGCTGCCTTGCTGGTGTTGGGCTCTGCCATTGATCTTGCTAAAACACACATCTGATTCCACCGCGTTATTAATACGTGTTAATGAGAGCATTTATAACCGTTATTTTTGGTTGTTTCATTGATGGCTGTATGAACAAAGTCACTGGTCCAACCATAGTCTATGGTGTGGTATCAACTGCTCTATATGAACGGGATCTCTGTACCTTCTCTAGTCCATAGTGTGTTATCAATTGTTTTCTGTGTAAGCTCCATCACCAGTCCCTATTCTCTGGGCGAAAACGTCGTAGGTTCTAACCTAGTTCATGGTGCGTTACATTGTATCAATCTTTCTCTATGGAATAGGTCACTGGTCCTACCCTAGTCCGTTGTGTATTATCAACTGTTTTCAGTATGAACAATGTCACTGGTCCTACCCTAGTCCGTGGTGTATTATCAACTGTTTTCAGTATGAACAATGTCACTGGTACTATCCTAGTCCGTGGTGTGTTATCAACTGTTTTCAGTATGAACAATGTCACTGGTACTATCCTAGTCCGTGGTGTGTTATCAACTGTTTTCAGTATGAACAATGTTACTGGTACTATCCTAGTCCGTGGTGTGTTATCAACTGTTTTCAGTATGAACAATGTCACTGGTACTATCCTAGTCCGTGGTGTATTATCAACTGTTTTCAGTATGAATAATGTCACTGGTACTATCCTAGTCCGTGGTGTGTTATCAACTGTTTTCAGTATGAACACTGTCACTTGTCCTATCCTAATCTGGTTCGCTCCATGGTTTGAATGTTATAATTACTTAAACAAGACTACTGGTACTATCTGAATTCAAGGTGAGCTACCAACTGTTCTGAACTTACCCATGGCAATGGACAAGGCCATAAGTATTATCCAGTTTTATATGCATCGGCTTCCCTGCATTTTGTCAACAGAAAATCAATTTGAACAAGCCATCTAATATCACCATGGCCAAGAATGTGTTATTAACATTTTTTGTTTTGTGAGCAAGGCCATCACTGTTATCCCAGTCCAGGGTTGGAATTCACCATTGTAGTTTGGTTTTAATGACATTCTGAATAAGAAGAAAATAACAAATGTGTATCTATGTATACATTTCGGGGAATGTAAACTGGTGATAGGGTAAGTCGTACATGTTTTTACTAGTGGCAATACACCCAGTAGTGAGTTCGTGTATTACAGACCGCTGCTGACATATTTTTTGGTAAAAGTTGGTTGTTGGATTGATCACCAGATTGAGACAGACAGATTCGTCTTTAATGGTGACGTAGCATGATAGATGTCCGTGTTGTATGTACAATTACATAAAGCCAAGAAATGATCATGATAGATTACCGGTGTCACATGTCTAACGTTACGTAACATAATGAGGTGATAACGACTCATTTCCGATACGTCCTTCCCCGATCCTTCGTATGCCGAATATAGACCACGCCCAAACTGTTGGTGGGTTTCTTGTGAATCAGGGGATCATATTGATCACGTGTGTATTCAGTTCAATAAATACCACTTTTATGAGGATTTTTTTTTTCTAAGCTAGGTACCACTTTTACTTCTCCCTAGCTCTTTTGGGTACGTGTTACGCTTATAATACAGCCTCTAATTCGAATTCTACATGTACATGTATCGTTATATTTGTAACAATGTTTTGCCTGATACCAGTTACAACACTGCTCCCAAGTAGGTTCGCCCCAATTCTAGTGCTATGAATCCGCTCCTCCTCTTCATTACTTACTTTGAATGTTAAATTCCATCATTAAGTATCCTGACAATGTGTTTTCAGCAACACACTGTCGACCACTAGATGTAGATAATGCACTAGTAGTTTCACTGACGGCTATGGAGAATCAGGGTCAGTCGTTTGCTTATTTTCGTCTCGAGTCCAAATAAACCGTGTATGTTTAAGTCTTAAAATATCTTTTATGCACAAAGCTTTCAGAATCAAAAACAGCATTTATATATGCGGTACTAGATGCAAGCTTGAGTCATTAGTCTGATTCTTACCCAAGTGGCAATCTCGAACACACCGCTAATAGATTCGACATTACAGCACCTTCTTCTTGAGCTGTTGGTAGCTCTAGCAGATTCCCCCTTATTCATACGATGACGTCAGAGACATTGTAAATTAAAATGTGGATATAAATAAAAAAATCGAAGAAAGCATAACATTATGATTACAATACATTTGAAACCCTGAATGGTCAACAGTAACATTTGTGAAATATGGAAATGAAGGACATCTCTCGGCGAGATTGTGGACTGGAAGTTGTAAAACCTTAACGGATCTGGACCCAGGGAAGCCTTTACAAGAACACTGAGCTTCTGTATCCAGTTAATGTAAGAGTAGCGAAATGTTTGAAAATCTATTGATATTTTTGTGGGTTTACTGTACCCTTGTTGCTACTTTAATTACGTCAGGATTGACGTGGTCATGCTAGAGCCTGACTTGATGGCGCGGCTTCCTCTTGCCCGACATTGATCCCCTGTTTATGTGAGAAGCACGGTTTTATGGTGCCCGTTTGACGTCTGATGTCCGGCATTCACACGATCGAGGTCTAAAACAGCAGCAAGTGCGAAAGGTCTAGTATTGTATTTTAACCACGGACTCCCAGACAAACGGTGCGGTGAAGTGGGAGTGCTAAATCTGTCTTGCTGTAGTGGAAACTGAATATGACGTAATGCGTTTCTTGACTTGCTAAAGAAAACAAACAACTGAACATTACTAAGCCATAAATGCAATAGAGTTACCCCCCTTGTATGGACGATTTTATCGATGTTTAGGTAGAGAAACCCGCCTTCGGCTGTCCATGTAACTGCCTTCACATTTTGTTGGTAGTGTATTTGTCTCCAATTCTGGTCCTGTAATTTTAAGATATTGTCGACATAGGACCTGAACTGTTCCACATACTACTTCCCTGAACAGATCAGTCAACTTGTCTCGTGGTCGGATAGTACCCTGACGTTGTAAATTGTCGGAAACGAAATTCGAGATGAACTGTCGCTCTCGTTACATCTGTATAGATCGTCCGTGTTATTATCTTTGTCTGTGAATTGCTGTCTGTTATTGTCGGTTGCTGTCTACATCTCCAACATGTTTGGATTCCATGAAGCTTTCAACAATATTGGAATCACTTCAAACGTCGTTGGTGATGTGTTGATGTTTTGGAGTATAGCGTGGCGTGTTGATGGTTTGGAGTACATTAAGCGCCATCAGCGATATAGCAACTTGGATATGACTAGCAGGGAAATTACCGAAACTGAAGTACATTTAACATCAAGCGTCTCAGTGATATAGAACAGTCAGTGCCGATCTGAGGCATTAATTAGTACGACCAGTTCATTAGTTATAAACTATCTGGTGAGTGGGATAGTCTTCATACTGAATCAATATACTGCTTACTTTGTCCTTAATGTTGATATAATACGGTTTAACAAACACACTCAGTGTACAATCAAAGAGCTCAAACACTTTTATTACACAGCCCATGTTATCACACAACTTAGCAATGTTTATTACAATGCACGAGCAAGCAGCTAATGTTAGGTTGTAGTCATATGTTTACTATTCATAAACAGGAAAATTGCGAAAATTCCCCGAAAATCAATGACAAATTTAGAATCATGATTCAAATAAAGTATGTATTCCCGATAACTTCAATAAGGTCAATGTATCATTGTATTTACAACCTAACCCTCATAAAGGCCCTGCCGATATGTCTGGCTTGCAATGGGTTCAATTACGTGTTCCTATACTGGAAATAATTACGAGAATACGCTGTTTAACGCCAATTACGGTGAAAGACTAACAACATTTTGAAAACAATAAAGGCGGATATTGTTAATAATCCTACTTTGTTAAGTCCTTGAGAATAATGAGATTAAATTGCATTCAATTTGCCTTCGAAAACCTAGTAGCTAATTTGGCATTTTCTTTCCAGCTTGGAGCTGCTAATTTGAAAGTCTCCGTACAAATATACAATGTATAACTATCGCAGGGCAGGTCTATTGCTTCTTGTAGTAATCATCACTTAAAACGTTCAGTTACATTGTATATAAAATATAAGTTTTGTTGATGTTCCGGTTATTTTGGTACATGAGAGTAATCTTGTTAAGCTGTGGTAATGTTAGGTGCTATTGTAAAGACCAGGTGATTTAGTTGAATCCACAAAAACCTAACATCTCTAAGATGACCCAATTTAGGCAGATCTGTTAAATGCCTTATCGATGTAAGGTTATTGTGAGTTCAGTTACACTTACAAAGACCATGTCAACCTCTGGCCACCCTGTTCATGTGCTCTCGCTATGGTACAGGATGGTTCTTAAAAATGCATCCCCGATTCCTTTAACAAGCATCCAGAATGAGTCTGTATATCAGCATGTGTAGCCGGACAGTGGGACAAGTCACTACCAAAAGTTTATGTTACAGCAGCAGTTACAATTGTTTAATATAGACAGCAGTAGTTGTTACGAATGTCACCAATTATCTCCACAAGATAACGTTTGGTCACTTGGATGTGACAAAGATTTACATAGTGGGTGGCGTCGATGAAGCAGAATACGCCTACTCTTCCGAAACACCTGGTCTTATTATCTTGTGCATTGGTATTCTCTGATTCGTTAAGCCGGTAAGAAAGCAATGTGCTGTACTCCGTCTATGGTAATGTCCAGGCTGCCCAAGTCAGTCGCTCTGTTAGCTACAGTTGTGGGATCGCACAACGTTACACGATGTGCGGTGGGCGCACGGTGGGCGAACGATGTATGCACGATGTGCGAACGATGCGATCTTGGGCGATTATTTCTTACGCACATGTGGGCGCACTATAGACTAACATTGTGCGATGACAATCGTGGTTGATGTAAATTTAGAAATGGTTTAACAATATATACGGTTTCGCGCTAGTTGTTTTAAGCATATTTCTATATTTTAACTATTTACATTAGCTGATAGTTCTATCTATATATTTCTAAAAAATAATAATAGTCTTTCTGTAGTTTTAGAAACAAACCAAATAGACACATGTATGTAAACTTTCAACTCATATTGACAAGTTCTCATTCAAGTAAATATTGCCAGTTTTACCAAGTTATAAACTGTACCTGTACATGGCCAATATATGTAGATATATCTCTGGCCCGGGGCACTTACAACACTCGCCTAGGTGTGAAAACACAGGTAAAGTGTTGGGGAGGGGAGGGTTTTTCAAATAACTGATTATAAGAGTCCAGTTTGTTTTCATAACGGTCGCTCGGTAATGGCAGTCGTAGCGTATCGCCGTACACGGGACAGGTAAAACTCCGGCATGTTATTTACATATTCTGATACCTTGTAGCTTAACCCGCACTTGGCTGTCTTATGGTCACTGTAATACTGTTTACTGTATATTGTTAAACTGACATAATCCCAATAAATATGGTGCGAGTTTTTAAATAGTTTTTGGACAAGAGGGTTCCATATGTTTTTCATTCCGTAATATATATCGACCAATTGTACCAAATCGTGCGTGTGTGCGATTTAATCGCACACATAAACGCACGATCTTTAGATCGCCCGGTTGTGCGCACCATGGGCGAACGATGTGTGCACGATGTATGCACGATACACGCACGCAGTTTTTGGTGCGTTGTGCGATACCACAACTGTATATGCCTTAATTAGTGCAACGTAAGTACAATTGAGAACAATAGGTATCACCAGTGATACTATAAACATGTCAGTGTCAAGTGGTGGTCTGTTATTGTCAGACTGCAGTTAAATCATACTCGTATGTAAACATTAACTACGTCAATGCACGTGCGACATTTAAAACTGACATCTGTCAAAACAATCAATTTGGACATTACAACACCACCATCATACTTCTTGACGGATGATGGAACCTGATCGTATAGATAACAAGATGTAGTCTTTTTAGACGTTTTGGTCTTTTAACAATGCTCATTTAATTTGGCGAAAACAACAGTTAAATAAGTCAGAAATTAAAAATAGGGGTATGAACAGTAGATTTTTAAGCTTGACAGCCTAGGACAAAAAAAAGTTGACGCGGAGAGAGGGCTTGACAGCCTAGGACAAAAACAGGTTTAGGCGGAGACAGGGCTTGACACCTAGGATACACATAGGTAAGGCGGAGAGGAGGCTTGACAGCCTTGGGCAAAAACAGGTGTAGACGGAGAGAGGTTTGACAGCCTAGGACACAAATAGGTTTAGGCAGATAGAGGTTTGACAGCCTAGGACAAAAATAGGTTTAGGCAGAGAGAGGTTTGACAGCCTAGGACACAAACAAGTTAGGCGGAGAGAGGTTTGACAGCCTAGGACACAAATAGGTTTAGGCGGAGAGAGGTTTGACAGCCTAGGACACAAATAAGTTTAGGCGGAGAGAGGTTTGACAGCCTAGGACACAAATAGGTTTAGACGGAGAGAAGGCTTGGCAGCCTAGGACACTAGGTACGAGCGGAGAGGCTTGGTAGCCTAAGACAGTAGGTGTAAGCGGAGAGGAGGGTTTGACAGCCTAGGTCAGTAGGTGTTAGCGAAGAGGGATGAGACACTTCTGGGACAAATTGCAACCCATGCACTGAATATTATATTGCCTCCGCGATCACTCTAGTGACTTACGAGCGAGAGGTGTCGCACATAACGTACCACGTCGGAAGCCTTATCTAACGTTATATGGGAGGTCCCTGCCGTCTGTTACGTGTTTAATTAACAGACGTAAACATGTGTGTTGTTTGATGTTGAAAGTTTAGTAAGATCGTTACATACATGCTTGTATTATACTGTATATCATTCACTATATAAAACGCTCTTTAAATAATCTTAAAACATAAAGTCTTTATCTTGTCTTTCTGTATTTAGAGTGGCAATGCTTCGAAGTGTAATATACTGCATATAATGATCAGCTGCACAAATATATATGTATAATCAACTATTTCACGAACGTGTTTTTGTATTATTCTTCATAAACATGTGTGACTTTTATAGGTACAATTTTTAACGTTCAACATAAGATATGTGATGAAAGGGGAAACAACTCTAGTCAATTAGTCGGCCATTATCCGTGTACGTGTAGATTCGCGCGATGATGATAGACGGCAGTGCGATCTGGCGCAGACTTTGAGGGTATTACATCAATGTGCGTGTCGAGAGCGAGTGGAAGGCAGGTGGTGATCCTCGGAACCCTCCACATTCTCTCGCAGACAGACAATCACACCAAGACCTACCGGTGTTACTTGGTATGTTCCCTAGACAAAAGACGTATGCCTTTATATAACATGTTTACGCTTACAATTCCTTTACCTCGCGTATATGTTCCGTGTTCCATTGTTGTAGAATCCCGTTGTAATCTCGTTAGTTTTCGGTATGCGATTCTTTCCATTCGGAATCTTTGATTGGCCGCTAGCCAGGTTCGCAGCACATAGAGAACAAGGTCAATGAAAACTGACGGGAGTTCTTTTGATCGATACAAAGCATGTTTAACCCTTCAAAGTATCGCCTCCAACCCTCGGCGTTAATTTGGAAACTACCTAATAATGAGTTACCGTATAGAGGGCACGTTTAGCATCCCCTTTTCTACACTGGGGCCTGTGTTTTTCTTCACAGTTACGCCAGCAACGCTAATTCCAACATATCACAAATAGATGGTAAGCTGTTTGGGATTTATCGGTTTATAATTGTTATCAGTGTCTAGCGTACTCTTACGTAAGGTCATGCTGCGTCGGCGCGGAAACCACATTACAATACCCTATTATCATACTCTGTTTTGTAAAACATTATATACGTATTGCATCCTTATAAACTGCGTGCACCCAATACACATATTATGTCAACTGTAATGACAGTTTGATTGGTACGACATCCCTACGCGTATCCTGCATTATGTAACACCTAAATCATAGATTTAGCGGTGTTGAGTTGATAATTTGTTGATTTCTTAGTAGTGATAAAACATGTAAACGCTCAAAACAAGGATTAGCTTAGGAATATCTGTCATATTAAGACTAGTCGCTGAATTCCCAAATACTTTATTCAGTATTAATGATGATGGGGTTCTCCCAAAATAGCTAGAATTTTGCGAACTGCATTTATTTCATGTATTCCAAATGTATCATACCGTACATTCTCCTGTTCAGCGTCGCATGTTGATGGTTTATAATGCTATTTAGATGCGTTGTATGAATGTACATAATTTTATCACATATCCATGTAACATAATCTCATTACTTTCTCCGTCGTTGATTTCCCTTGTTTAGAAGAAACATCCCAGTCTCTCGAGTCAAATTATGGGGTTTACATGTCACAGTCTATACCCATTTCAGCTTCTGATTGCGTCTTTATGTTGTGAGGGGATTAGTGTTCTCCATGTACTTATCGTTATTGGTACATGTTCGATTTTTCTTTTCATTATATTTTTATTTTTTTAAATCGAAATGTTTGTTGGAAA
Source organism: Mimachlamys varia (assembly GCA_947623455.1). Classification (NCBI taxonomy): domain Eukaryota; kingdom Metazoa; phylum Mollusca; class Bivalvia; order Pectinida; family Pectinidae; genus Mimachlamys; species Mimachlamys varia. The sequence continues at coordinate 12,729,206 of OX392535.1, forward strand.
TGTAAATGTATTATTTTTTTAATATGAGAGTGTTTTTTAAAAATTGATTTTACATAACTTAACGCCTCCAACATGAATATTGATACACTTAATTTAAAACCGAAAGTTTTTGTTATGATTTGTACATGATATCCATGAATCTAGATGTCTGATGTGCTGAAAAGTAGCACATTTAGTGTTACGTTTGTAAATACCTAAGTCTACCATTTGCATTGTGTAAATTTCGTACGCTGTAACACTCATCAGATCCAATAGATTTGTATAACTATAGTTACCTAACACCAGTCGAAAACTCTTTTGACGTAGAAGCCCTTTTTGACGATATTCGTATGTCATTTTTATTTCAGGGAAATGGGTTAAGTATTTAATTCATTCGTCACCCTTTACATTGTGGCTTCTACAGTTCTGTTAATTTAAGTATTATTAATACCGATACGTTATAATTATATCCTACCAAATCGTGCTGTATTGCTGGCGCTCTACTATATTTAAAATTCCTTTTGTTCCAGTTGAGATGTTTATGTTAATGTTCCGCTGGAGATTATATTTATGCCCAATTGCTCCATCAGTTAATATCAAATTTGCTCTTTCTCCACTTTAAATACATTACATTGTATAAGAAATTGAACTAAAACAGAATGACAGTTATAAAGTATATCAAATTACCATTGGCTCTTGCTATCATAACTGGTACGCTACCCTGGGATATTACAGCAATTTCAGCCTGTGCCAGCTACATGTTTCAGGTATAATATATTTGTTATATATATATATATAACAGGAACTGTTACGTCAACTTAAATGTAAACTTTTCATTTTTAGTAGCAATTTGACATGTATTTTCAACGCGACACAGGATCTCACGAAAATCATTCAATCGACCAAGTACTGGTACATGGGTATTGTCTAACATCCGTCGAATTGATTGCTTTTGTGTTCCTGAGCTGCGTAGATCCGTCGATCTCTCAAAACACGTTGACCTTCATTCTACCTGAATAAGGATATTCTCTGTAGTTAATAACTACTTAGGATGCAAACCCACATACTAATTATTATTGACACAATATTCGATTACTTGATATGATCATCTCGGGATAAATCACTCCGTAATAGATCTGATAAAAATATGTAAAAATGCTTTGTCATATTTAACAATCTATCAACATACAAAATATATGTTACTAAATAATTCAACGCCATATGAACTGATATATTTATCCGAAAAAATCTCCAGAGATAGACATTATGTAACATGTAGATATGAACCTTGAATCTTACTTAATCAATAGTTAATTCATTATGCTTAATTACAATTATCTAAAGATATTGACAAGACACTATATTAAATACGGATTTACTAGGATATATATCATTTATTATACTTGATCATGTAAAGGGGCAAGTAATGTTTATGTATGACTTTGTATTATATTTCATTATACTAGATAGTTTGGTGAGATAGACATTTTACTATACTTGATGTTCTTGGAACAAGACTGAATGATTCTTATTTATCTTAAGATATGGACAGACCAACATGATACTAAATAATCTAGGAAATGTATCTCTCTAAATAATCTTATACGTTAGACACAATAACATACTTTATTATCTACATGTAAAAAGAAAAAAAATAATTAAATTTTATTTTCTAAATAAATAAATAAATAATGAATTACACTTTATTATCTAAAGAGATAAATAATGAAATATACTTAATTTTCAGAGATAGACAATGAACTGTACTGATTAACCTTCATACATGTATCAAGACCTTGTATTGTACGATATATTCAATATATCATGTTCCCATGCAGCCGAACCAAATCTGTTTCTTATGCGATCAGTTTAATCGTCGATAATTTTGCAGTAAGTTTTTCGGAAATTTTAGATTCACCTAGGAATTCCGTCGGTGTTCTTATTCCTTTAGTGGAGCAACCCCGTAGTGTTTAATGTAAACCTCGCACGTCAACTCGCGTGTGATGATGCGAACAACGTTTCCTGTCGAGTACTGTGTATTTGTACTACATAACTTGACTTTCAGGCTGACATGAAAACTAGGGGTCGTTTTCACCCTTTTGTAAAGAGTCCCCTTTTTGTCACACCTTCGGATATCCTCTCGTGCTTAGCGTGACTCAGACGAACTTGTTGCCGTTTCCCGGGATTACCCACAATGCTTTGCTGCACTTTTTACAATGTGTAACCTATTTTATGTGAAATGTTTGTAATACATTATGTGTGCCTAAGTGTAAAATGGTGGATGATATTATGAAATGTTTGTAATACATTATGTGTGCCTAAGTGTAAAATGGTGGATGATATAATAAAATGCAGTTTATTGTGTACGAAGAAGGAGTCCCCAACATAAGAACTGCGTAGGCGCATTTCAGTGTCTTGAGGTACAGATGAGAAACGTACAATCAATAATATGAGCTATTAATTAATGGGCTTAACCTGCATTATAATTTGTTTTGAAATAAATTAGGCAACTTTTTAAGATGAAAAAAAAATGAAGATGTAAGGGGAAAAAAACGAGAAAAAATTGATTGAATTATGAGCAAAAAATGAACAAAGATATGATTAATATAGAAAGCCTTGAAAAAAATCATTGTAAATGTTGAAGACAGCTTTTCACTAAATGTCTCTTCACTAAATGTCTCTTCAATTTGTTTTCTCAAAACTTTGACAAAATAAGAGTTTTAAAATCAATTATAACCAGAAAAGGAAATTAGGCTTAAGCACAAAAGACACGCATGATAACGGTTTCATGAATACAGGCCAGGTCTGAAGATGACGTAAACCATGTAGATCTAGGTCACATCAGAGTCAACGTCACAACAATGAGCTCTAAGGCATCATTCCTAATCAGAACAGGTAGGAATATGAACATACCTTCATATCGTACTCTCTCAATACAATGTGTAAGACAAAAATGGTTACCAAAAACATGTTCATAGTTTTTTTCAACCTGCATTTCCCGAATCTCTGTGCCGTTTGTTCGTTGTCAGCAGACAAAGGCGAAATAGGTTACCATAACGTATGGATTTCCAGAACCTCATGTGGCACCGGCCTGGATGTCATGTGATGATAACAACCGCTATGAGCTGATATTATACACTGTAGCATGGCTGATAAACGTCCATGTCTTAGTTCATTTGTGCAATGCATTTAATTTGTCAGAACGCATTGATCTAGAAAATGTCTAATACTTAGAATATGCTCTCGAGAAGCAAATCATCTGTGGCCGGTAAACATGGATGTTTGGTGTTTCAGTTTTGTAGGATGGCTATAAAACGGTAGTGAAATGCATTTTCATGTTAAACAGGAGGAGACCATTGTTGTTCTACCTCTCATGATATCGACACAAATGTATATATTCACAATGTGTATGAATTGCATAGCCGAACGATAACTTTGATGCAAGTATAATTATTGCAAATACTCTTGTCTAAGACTAAAAATAATCAATATATCTTGATATCAATTTAAATTTAAGACGTGAGGAAGTATCTCATCTCGTTATTGTAATAGTCAATTTTAAAACAAGCATGGTAGTTTATAGTTAAATTCAAATATTACAAAGCATACCGGCTAGAAATATCGCTGTTAGATTCCTTTAAAATAGCCATATTGGATGAAACATTAATCCATCAAGTTTGGCAAAAGTGATTCGAACCAAAACGCTTGATGATACTGTTATATACTTCAATTATTTAATTATTTCGAACTTGAAATCGTTCTCTTAGAACAAATTTGGTTTCTCAGAATTTTACATCTGTATCTCTTTACTTCGGATTTGTTTCTGTATTTTGCACAATTGAATTGGTGTAAAACATAGCAACTATTCATCCCTGACTATTTAACATGTATCCCAGAGCATCAAATCGGAATCCAGGAACAACAAATCTATTTCCCTGAACATCCCGGATCAGCAAAGCCTTATCCCGCAATATCCCGGAACATCAAATCTGTATCCCGGAACATCAAATCTGTATCCCGGAACTTCACGTCTGTATCCCGGAACATCAAATCTGTATCCCGGAACTTCACGTCCGTATCCCGAAACTCTAAATCTGGACCCTTGAACATCAATCGGTGTCCGTGATAATCATAGCTATATCATGGAACATTAAATCGGTATTCTGGAATATCATATCTATATTCTAAAGCATCAAAATGGCATCCGGGTGTTTCGGATTGTCTGTTTTATATATGATAATAATGCAAATATGTTTATGTATACTATATACATCTCCCTTTTTCTTAAAATACACAACAAAAACACGTTGGCTTAAGTAAATGTGTTTTCACATAGTTTAACACAGATGAAGTCCATGTTTGTGATTCTGATCGTCCTTGACGTTTGATGAGTCAGGTGTTATACATGTTCGTCGTTCCAGATAGTCAACGAGTATTTGCATATGTCTTCACATATATAAACTTCATATTTTTTCATGGCTTTGTTTTTTTCCTGACGCCTACATAGTCTACACTTTGGCCGTATTCACAAGCTGTCCAGGGTGGGGAGGCCTCACATGCCATATTGCTAAGCAGCATTCAATAAAGAGGTTATTGCTTGTTGATGGTTCAGTTTCTGCTGGTTCCAGACGTTTTCTATTGGAACCTATTGTGTACATACTGTTTCAGAAGAGGGTTTCTCCAAACTGATGTGTTCGCACTTGTTTCCATCCTGGAATTCCGTGATTGGACAACATTCACCGCCCTTTCTAAAATGCCCTTACCAACATTGCTTATACGACCGAACTCTGTCCATTCCTGACTCTGTCCATCCCCGACCCGCCCAATCCGTCACGTGCAAACATGAATGGTTATATGTATAGGGTACAGGGTCGTAGTGAGTAACTAAGTTACGTCGGGATAGTTCCTCCATAATACCCCCACCCCCACCCCCACCCCCTTGCACCGTCCCTTCCTTTACGTGTTTAGGCCGATGGTTGTAGCGGTAGTTTTAAGTTAAAAGTGGAGGTGAGGTTTCAAAGACAAACGACCTTGAACAGAGACCGAGTATTAGGTATATATAACAGTTGGCAAGTGGCGGGTAATCAACAGACATATTTCATAATTATCCGTTCGTAGTTTGTCTCCCTTTTTATGTGCGTGTTGAGGTCATTATGATGTCTATCTGGATGTTACGTTTGAATGTATTAAGATATTGCCGGAGGGTATAGGTAATAAATCTTCCACCTGTATGCGGTGATAGAGAAAGTGATACATTTTACTTTGTAAGTCTTCTTGTGGTTACTTATCATGTATGTTTACCTAGCCAAAGAATGTTGTTTTATCGTGAGATAGGGTAATGATGTAAAAATCGGTAAGGATACTTTTTTTGTGTGTGATTTGACTCCGACTTGATAGTAACAGAGATAAGTAATATCGACGCCTCATTGCAAACAAACTGGTTGAAGTCAGGTACGACATAACTGGTTGCTTATATTTCAAGGAAGCAATTAGCGGAACAAATCAGCGTGAATAAACAAAAAAGGTCAAATGATATACAAAAGACGTTATATCGTCTTAAAAACATGACGAGTATCGTCGATGAGGCAAAAAGACGTCTACTCTTCCGGAACATCTAGTTGTATTCTCTTTTATTTTTATAAAGGTCTCCATGTTCATATTTTGCAATCAGATCAGTGCTTTCTTTATGCTTCCGTATTCTATGATATTTTCTTCCGGGGAAAGTGTCAGTATAATTAAATCAAACATCGTCAATGGCATCGAGGTATTAAAACATGCGTTAGACCGAGGCTGTTATACAGTTTCCAAAATCTTTGAACATTAAAATTCTGATTTCCAATTCAAACAACACTAGACAGGTCTCTTTTGTCACACGTTCGTGTACATTTTAGCCAATCCCCTGACTAAGAGTGTGTGGCTTATGTCTTTCTGTGTAAGCATTCGTATAGTGACAGTCGTAATATTTTGACTTGGTACTACAGGCAGATGTCGTTTTGTGTAAGCATTCGTATAGTGACAGTCGTAATATTGTGACTTGGTACTACAGGCAGATGTCGTTTTGTGTAAGCATTCGTATAGTGACCGTCGTGATATTGTGACGTGGTACTACAGCAGATGTCGTTTTGTGTAAGCATTCGTATAGTGACAGTCGTAATATTGTGACGTGGTACTACAGCAGATGTCGTTTTGTGTAAGCATTCGTATAGTGACAGTCGTAATATTGTGACGTGGTACTACAGCAGATGTCTTTTTGTGTAAGCATTCGTATAGTGACTGTCGTGATATCGTGACACTGTACTACAGCAAATGATTTGCAAAGCAGTGTAAAAACTTTTTAGCACCAATTAAATGTAAGCAGGAAGTTTGGTTATTCTACAAACTAAAGGAGACATGCACGGGACTAAAGCTAAGTAACGGTGGTCGTGCGTATAAAACCTATTGTGTAGTTTGGTGAACCAGTCGTTATTCTGTATATAGTACTACGACCTTTCACTTATAATATTGATTAAGAGCCATCTCGTATCTGTACTCTGTGATCCCGCACCTGCTTGCTTGTGTACATTGTCTTGCACCACACAGATCTGATTTATTTTAAGATGCTGTATCTACGGTTTCCTGTGATAAGAGATATAGGTTATTCGCTGTGCCACTTGATGATTCGTGTAGTCATATTTTCTCGATCTTGTACAAAAGATGTTGGTTTGCACTGTTTCACAATCTTGATTCCGTTTTTGTATGTTGTTGCATAATGTATGATTTTTCTAAAACAGGAAATTTTGCAGTCATGTTATGCAGTTTTCAACTTCCTCAAAATCAGAAAAAAATCGCAAAGATTACATGTACCTTGGATTTGGGAATGAACCCGTATAGAGTTATAATGAATACGCACTACTTACGTTTCCCTTTTATGTACAAATACTGTTGGGTATCTGAGACAGCATGCGACCCGCATGTCACTGTAGACTCTACCGTATCGTAAGCGAGCAGTTTTGTTACTTCATCAATAAATGGTGCCATTTAAAACATTTATCCTGCACTTGTAGCTACTAATGCGTGTGCACTGATTCGTCTCGCGAGCTATACCTGTCAGACAGGTTGTGTGCTGTATAGGTTTTCTTTGATGTGACAGGTAGTGTAAGCATACATATGAAATTCAAATAAGATATTAATGCCAAATAAAATATTAATGTGCAACCTGTTTATTTCCTCACGAATCTACGCCTTTCAACATGCACACACTTTTGCAACAGGTCGATGGATATGCCCGGAACTGATACGACTTATAAATGATATCAAAGCAAGAATATATGATACCATTAAAAAGGTGTTGTGTGTTGACAAATTTGACGGTAGGCTCGTGCAGATGTATAGAGACTGTCGACTGTACCATGCATGCTGCTGCTAAACATTGTGATGTCATACCAATATTGGCGTGTAACAAGCACTTTAGTCTACATCACGGTAACGAACGTCGTGGTACATATCAATCAATATGACGTCTGTATGAAAGCTATTTAATTTGGACTTGGTGAAAATGTGCCTTGTATAGGACCGCCTTCTGAAAGTGGCCGAGACAAATACACGTCGATATAACTAAACACATCAGTGGCAGAAATGCGCCACTATCCTTGCGTATAATGGAAAATATTAACCATTGGTGTCTTGAAACGTTTAAGAAATATCCAGACGACTTCACTATTATAGCGCTTCCGTGTACAATAATGGAGTCCTGGGTACAGATGTTATACAGACGATTCAATTTACCGCCAGAACAAACACGTCTTAAAAGTACGTGGCCGTGCCAATGTTCCGGAGGCTAGACAGTCAGTTCTACTGCCAACTTACTAGGGCGTCACACACCGTCCACACTCCCCCAATATTCTACTACTTACAGTGCCGAACGAACCATTCACATAGTGTTTTATTGTGTTTACAAAAGACAAAGCATTACTGTTGACTTTCTCTATGTGCTTTTGTCATGGCAAACGGACTTCAAACAGTTTGAAAGAAAAGCCATGCGCCAAAGTTCTTCATGCTCTTAATTCGTATTGAGGAAAGGTTAAAAACATCATCATAATCGTATTATCATCTTTTAAACGAATATACTCATTGACGTTTGAAAATCTCTTATCTTGATTTCTAGAAAGAATAATTTGATACTGAGAATACTTATTTAAAACAGATTGATGCACACGTGTAATCAATATTTCCCGTTCATTACGTAACATTGTTAGTTTACATTAGTGCTGTTCATCCGGCTCGTGAACGACTGTCAAGTGCTGAATTGGAATCTCTAGAGGATTGTCGTCTCTGTACACCTCTTCGATAATCTTGTTTACATCCGAGATAGCATCCTTTGTCTCTTAACTTTAAAATCAAATTCAGATTTCAATTTTAATATGATTACTGTTTCTGTTAAGTAGTTTGATGGGATACGCGGCAGCACATTTAAAAAGAGGTGAAACAAGCGTTAACAGGATAAGGAAGTCACCAGCACAAGCACGCAACGACAGCACAGTCAGGCGAACAATCTATTAGCAGTTAAGCGTTTGTTATCTTCAAACCGAATTTGTTATTGTAAATGCATTATATGTTCGTTTTATAAAGATTAATTAGCAAATCTCAGAGAAATATCACAAAGTTAATTAGATTTCTCTCGTGTGTGCTTCCTGTTGCACTCACTGCCTCCCGTTCTTTATTCTATGTAAGATTCGGATATGAGCACCCTTTAATACTCCATATTTAGAGGATACTGTATTCTTCGTATGTCATCCGGAGACACTGGATGGATTCTCAAAGGAACGCGCTCGGCATACAGTAACAATTTCCATAGATTTTACAACGGCAGCCATTCCCAGCGTGATTCAATTGTTCGTATCCCTTCCCGATTTTAACTTGATTTGAATTGAACGTCTTTATGGGTGAGCTCTTGTAGGTATCGGGGAGGAGGGCTGAAGCTCGGCTAGTTGGTCTACTCATTCAATGACAGTGCATGATTGGAATACCAAGTGTAGGATAAAACACACCAAGTGTCGACAGATATTTCCACTAAGCATTTTATTGCTATGCTAACGAGTTGTTCAATAATTCATACAAGGTGATTCTGAGCTGCTGTGTGGAGTCTGAGTGTCGTGTGAAGGTCAAAAAATGGAAAATGAAATAGTTCTACAATGATTTGCACATTAAACGAATGCGGGTTTCGAGCATTAAGTGAATTTCTTAGAATTAACAAGACACAAAAAATAGACACGAGGCTTATTTAAGTGAATGATAAAAAAGCTCAGCATGGAATTCGATTAAACATTGTAGGCGCTGGGTAATACACGTATGTTGACAATAGCTTGGTAGCAGTGTTTTTTCTGCATTTACAAATCAGAGAAACAAATTGAATTTGTTTTTGTCGTCTGTATTTTATCATGGCATTGAATAATACGGCAAGTTTTACTTACAGACCGTTAATACTTGACGCTCTAGGGAACAGTTTGGAGCCTGGGTTACGCGCTGTTTTATATATCAGTGGAATATAATTATATTGTTGTCGGTGACACATGTCGTGTTCTGTAGGCTGGGCTACATGTAGGTTGGAGATACAATGTATTATGATTTTTTGTAGGCGGGGCTAAGTAGGGAATATTGTTAAATCCGTTGTGCTGTAGGCGCTGCTATGTTCTGTTGGTGGTATTGGGGCCTGGCTGGTGATACAGTGTATTTCATTTCTTTTGCAGGCGAGGCTAGCATAGGTAGACTACATTGCATTGTATATGTTTTGTGCTCTCTAAGCAGAGTTCCGACCCGTTGGTAGGGGTACATTGGAGATACAATGTATTTGATTTATTTTGTAGGCGAAGCTAGGTGGGTTATATATATCGTGTTCTGTAGGCGAAGCTTTGTTTTTTAATCAGAAGCTATGTAGTAAATATAGTGTTTTGTTGGAAAACCTTTATTATGTAGGTGGGCTCGTGTTCGGAATACGCCTTTTACTTTGAAGGCAAAGGTATATTGGAAAAAGTCATTGATATACAGTGTTCTCTATATTCTAAGTGTGAGATATCTGTGGGGTTTTGTGGGTGGATGGATCATTTCGTGGTGGCGCTGGATTGGAGACATGGATGTTGCTGGCCTATTTCACTTTGACTCACAGAGAACAATACAATCAGTTCTATTACATACAAGGGACCCTCCTAAGTCCACATATTTCTGCAATAACATTGAATAAATAAAAATGAATAAATCAATCAACCAATCTGATTATTAAATGAAATAAGAGAATTAAATCTGAATAAACTCCATGCATATATCTTAACAATGGATGCAATCGATTTTGAGTTTGGATTATGGTTTTGTTGACGCTCCTGTATTCCCTGATTTTTTATTTTATCACAGGTAATTATACATTTGTGTTTATAATAATCTATCAAATTATGAAATGAAACTTTCATTCACATACATACTTGTGAAAGACTTATTGATAGAACCGTTACATTTCCAATTGAACGTGTGCTTTAAATTGTGGAGGCGTTTGTTGTTTACTCTTACTACATTCCCTCACTTTCTCAGAGAGTTCGTCTTTTTGTAGCTAGAGCTTGTCCGCAATGAATATATTTTACATGTACATTACCCGTAATGATATTTTGGTAATGATAGTCTAATGGTGATACATGTCTTTTTAATGATTCCGATATATTGTGTGCGGCGCTTCCTTCAGATCTTGAAATGTAATGTGTGTCATCTGATAAACTCAAGTGGAACATGTTTTGGAACAAGAATAATGATGTAGGGTTCTTGTGATAAGATTTCCTACCGGGGTTGTCTTCGTGTAACGTCTGATGTCCACAATAATGTGTTTATATGTCTGTTAGCATGTGTAAGACCGTATTCGAGGAATGTTTGATTCTGTCACACAATAAAGAAATTTCTTAACAAAGTTTTTTTTTTCGTTACAATAAAAAAGTCGTCTGTCTTCATATGTTTGTTATACAGTGTAATAGTCTCTGTATTGTAATGCTGTTTTGGATGATGAGCAGGCACTGCGTTGTATTTTGTTGCCTTAGTGCAAATCTGTAAGGGTGTCTTATCTTATATGTCAGTATTTTATACACGACACAGGTCTTCATTGAATGCCGTTCGGTCGTGAAACAGTCTTTAAAGTTTGTTTGGATTGCCTGCCACACTCTATGACAAGCGTTTCGGCGATTTGAGTTTAACCACGTGGAGTTGTTCAATTCCATTCAATTACCGAATTGCATCTGTTTTAATCTCAGCATTGAATCATTAAAAACCAGAGCATGGAAGGCGCAATCAAAGACTATCGAGTAATTTGAATGTTTCCTTTCCTAATATTGTTGAGGGTTCCCTTGTTGATAGCGGACGCGGACATGCGTAGAATAACAGGAAAGTTTGTAACCATTAGCATGCTCGACTCCTCATGCCGTGTGAAGCCCAGACTGACTGTGGCGCCATCTTCAACAATTGATCAGGAGAGCACTGACAAGGGAGACAACCATCTTCCCATTACTAAACAGACCACATTGATGCAAATGAGCATTATATCATTCTCATCATACATATACTGCATCATTTAGCAAGTTGTTATGCGAACATAGGTCAATTCAATAGCTGATTATTTAATATTTTTTATTTGAATTAAACGTAAACCGATATCTGACACTAACAGAAATCATTGCGTTAGTACTGACGCTATAGGATAATGCTAACAATTTAGATTTCCGGTCAAGAAATGCATGCTAATTGGAATCTGCCTTGGTATTATGTTTTGAAGTTAATTGACAGCTTGGGCGACATGTAAATTGTTCCATGGATAGCAGCTTGCTATCAAACTTATTTAAAAATCAGAGAAAAAAATCAATATAGAATTAAAGAAATCAGTGATGTACGTTTTATGATAGATCGAGATATGCCGTGCGATAAAAATTCATGTATAAGTACACTTCCCAAAAAACTTGTCGTTTGATTGAACTATTCAGATGTGTGTTCCCTGACCGCCACAAACTTCACTTTAATGACGAAGACTCGTTAGAGCCAGTTTATAGTATCATTGTATGGTATCCGTATTGAAGTAAACATTGAGATAGATTAAAGTAACTGGTTGTACCATGAATTACATCAGCACAGTTACTCGGATTCAAAGATGCTTCATCTTCAAAAAGCTGAAGGAGAATGAGAGGTGTTTAAAACTTCAAAGTACCTTCGGGATGGTGATGCTGAAACCTGCCATTACAATTTATCAGTACCGTCATCATGGGACAAAGGCTCACTCAAAAATGTGAACTTAGTATCAGAAACAAAGTCTTATTTGTACTTTAAACATGGAATGGTCTCCCCCAAAATTCATTTCCGGCACCAAAAGATTATGAAAACAAATACAGTGTAAGATAAGCATTTGGCCGAGCAAGAACTGTGATACAAGTGTGTAGTCGTATACTGACTGATGCAAGATATGTATTCTTAAGCGTGATTGCATATTTGAGTCTGGTATAGATGATCGGTTTTGATCCTTTATACCGATACCACATACATTTAATATCTGGGTATAAATACAGAATAGGATACTTGAATTGTACTTGCTCCCAATAACTTCTAATACATTTTCTCCCTTTTTAAGGAGAGAACTTATATAGGCCTAGCCTGCTGTTTGATCCGATCGTTTTCACAATAAAATATGATACAGCTCGAAAGCAGTTCCGGAAACAAAAATAAGCTGTTTATTAAATCAATACTATTTCACGAAATAACAGCCACGAGGAGGCTGATGTGTAAAAACATAGCTTCATATTCGAATGATCAAACAGGAATATATCACAATAAGCATGTGTATTTAAATGTATAGGAAAATGTATAGATATCCAAATGATGAATCGCTTGCAGTGTGTGTAATATGATAGGCCGCCATAAACTTGCTTGCATAATTTTAGGAATGGCACTCGGTGCGTTTGAAATGAATACCAACTCACCTATTCCCCGGTTGTGGCATACTTTATGTCTTTTCTAGAGAAATTCTCTTTGACGCGTTGGGTCGCCTTACTTCCCTTAACAGCCAATCATGCCCACAAGGCGGCGCTTCAGACTTAACTTGGTCTGACACGTGATAGCTAAAATGTAATAAAAACGATACAGTGAATTCATATTTCTACACACTTGTAAACAGCTGAGAGACCATTCTGCTCTTTTCCCCTAAAAATCCATATAACCAACATGTTGTTTTGACATAGATACTATACAAGCGATTTTACGCTTGTAGCACAGAATTGGTGCCGAATTCAGTTTGCATACATAAAGTCATTATTCATATTTAGCTTTTATTCAAATATAAAAAATGTACACTGTAATCGCTCTACGTGTCATCAACGGTGTCTGATGTTCACAAACCCTGGTATTGAAACGTGTTAATAACACCTTTCCCGTAGACGTATTCGCCACAGAAGAACAAATTAAGCGTCATTTGATGACTTAAATACATCTACTTTCCAGTGGCTGCTGGGACGGTTGTAAGTGGGTATCCCTGGGGAGTATAGGATTAATAACTCCACGAGTATATGCCACGAAACGCGCCATGACATAAAGCAGTTCCCGTTTTTGATTGACATTCAATTTAATGAGTTCAATGTCGGTGATCTGTACAGAGGCTCCGACTGTCACAAAGATCATTACGAAAGTCATCCAACACTGGCATGGGCCACGGATACCCAATATTTACCATTATTTAGCTTTTTTGCAGTTGTCGAGCGTTGGCGCGTGGCAGAGTATGGGAATGCGTCCCCCGTCGCCTGACATGCCTATCCCTGAATATACAGCTGATAATCTTACTCCACAACAATGCATTGCAAAGCGTCGATCGCAAGTTGAGAAGTGTCCAAAAGATGATAGAAAACAAGTAGTTATGTCTGTATGCGACAGAGACTTCATGCTGGGTTGTCGACATCCCGACAGTTTGGCAAGCTTTAGATTCCGTGACTTGCTGGTTGGACACATGTGTTTCCGGTACAATATGCCACCTCAATGTACCTATGTAATCCACATACATACATTGTATGTTGTACAGTAAAGGGCACAGAGGCATGATCCATCGGTACAACAGACATCCCTGATACAAAATCAAACTTCACAGGCACACAACAACATTCAGAAAAATAAACAGTTAACTGGTTCATAGCAACGGAAATGCTTTCAAATGCACGATGTAACAGACCAACAAATGGTACAGGCACACTGCAGCATAGCACTAAAGTTAATGCACTGATATATAGCAATAGCGAGAAATCAACATACACGCAGCAAACTATTTCATCACTGGAGAGTCCTAGGGGGACGAAACAGCTGTATGATGCAGTTTAATTCATTTATTTCGGCATACTGTATATATTACTAAATTTAAAAGGTGCAGTACATTGTGTGTGCTGCGTCATCTACAAGAACACAGCAACCTGTCAACAAACTCGATTCGCATGCAGCAACGCAAACCAGATACACAAGAACATAGTCTACTTTAAACACACAAGACTTTGCAATAGCTGTTTCTCCATTTAAGAAGCACAGCAGTAAATGGAACTTGTTAATCAGTTCAACAAACACTAATTATAACAATTAACACACAGTACGTGCTTTTTACACAGGCTCAAAACCAAAACACTATTTCCTTGTTTTCCTTAAATAACTCTTCGTCCTGTAAATATTGAATACCGAATATGTGTTTTATTAGTAGCAATAGATGATGCAATAAATTCCGTAATTGATATATTTAGTTTTGTGATTCTTCAGGAATTCAAGTGGTTACCGTTAGTATGAAACTGTCGATTGCGTACTCAACAAAGAATATTTTTAAATAGTAAAAGACCTCCACGCTGATGTAATGTCTTCTACATACAAGCCATGATCTTGGTAACATGAAACATGAAAGCTCAGAAATGTTAGAATTCGGGTCGTGTCTGGTAATTGGTTCGTATGCGTGTTTATGTCACAGTTCAGGTGCATGTAAAGTCGACGATGAGACACGAAGGGTTGGAAACAGCTTTCCCGAAAAGCTGAGGCGAGCAAATAATCCTCAAGAGGTACAAGGACTTTGCTTGTTTACGACGCTACCTCTAAATCTCGCACAACACAACTTCAGTGTTGTTTTATAGTCGTGAACAACACTCTTTGAGAAATACATTAAAGGCATAGTGTTTTATCGTCAAAGCTACCGGCCATATATCTATCTAGAAACCTGAAATATATAGCCGAGCAGAAATGAACACGGATCCATTTTAAACAAGGACAGAGCATTTTGTCAAAGTATGTGATATCATTAGTAATTACTTCTTCAAGGACAATCGATCAAACTGGCGAGAAAAAGACAGCAGAGCTATTCATAAGTGATTTTGTCTTCCTGATTTAAGTTTGTAACCGTCTAAATATACATACTTTTAGAATTTACACAAAATGGACAAATTAATCTGAAAGGAACCTGAGTGACGATACCGTTAGCCCACAATTGCTGATTTAGGTATTGATTGTATGTGTTATTGAATCAGCAACGGAGGAAGTAAAGCGGGTTAGTAACCTGATGTCAGTAACTGGAATGATACACCGGAGACTCAGGCATTCCATGATGGGTGTCGGTCTGGGTGTCGACGTTATGTACCAAAACTACTTCAGCTCTACGTTTTATGATCCTATATACGTCATAGAACCACTTGTCCTAACGACCACTCATACCTAACTACACACTTGTAATTATCGCCAATCGACCAGACATGTTAGATGTTTTACATTTATTTGTACATTTTTGTATGTAAGTTTAACGGTACAACACTTTCAGAACACAGAAACAACAAATAATTCCATGTATCTTAATAAACCGCCATGTCAATTAGTGTTAACGTCAAGGTGAAGTTGACCGTGCCACTCCAGAAGTACACCGATCCTAGCGATACCATTATAGTTATTATCTTCATATGAGGATATGGTTAAATTATTCAAGTACCTTCAGAGAATGCACGCGTGATGATATAACAAAGATTACGATATGCAAAAATGATCAGAATCTTTAGCGCGAAGAAGGCTCAAGATTATAAAATACACTTCCAAGTAGCATCTGCTTGTGTGCTACTATCAGTCCTTATTATTAGAAAATTAACGCGGCATATTTGACAGCGATGACAATAGTTAATAAATTTCCTTACACACATCGCAGTCCCCTGGGCGCTTGGGTGCCAAAACAAACTGCAAGTAACGCCTCGGCTAGCACATAAACAGGGCCAACGCGAAACTGTTACAGAAGCTGGGCTGGAGGCTGGCGGGACATAGGTGTGTTTTTACTCGTGATTTACAGACGTGACACCTCCACAAAACGCCATAAACTGGTTAGGGTAGGTGTTGAAATGTATTATCTTACCCAGCAGCTTCAACCGTTTCTCCGGCTACGCAATGATCGCTAGGATGCAACATACAGAACGAGCAAGCACTGGGATCAATACACTCTCAGAGCTTCCCCGGTACCGGCATTAGGTTCATAAAATATGTCTTAAAGGAGTGAAAACTCATAGTAATGCTATATTTTATTGTCCTTTTATGTTCAAAATCGATTATTTACGGGTTCTGTATTCAGATATGATACATATATTAGCTTAAACTTTCATGAAACCACTAATTTACATGAAGAATATATATTTTGTCCATAACTTTTGTATATACAAAACTGCATTTAATTGACGAGACTGTTTTAGGCTACTTTGAATTTGTGTATACAATAGTATGCAATTTATATTCAGTTTTCAAGAAAATTGTATTCACTCCCTCAGTTAGACATATTTATTCTTTTAATTTGATATCAAGTATTAGAATGAACATAAATTCGATATTCAGGGTTTCCGTTGTATAATAAAATACGTTCAGTACACACAGTGGTTGATGTATGGTAAATTGGACGCTCTCTGGAATCGTTCTTTTTATTCATCAGTTAATCAGATTTCATATTAACACCATCTTGTCTTGTAACTGATTTAGATTGTTTGATAAATGGAATAATGGTCTGGACCATTTCTGCACCCGGCGTCAGAGGCTTGTGTTTTAGAGGATAAAATGGAGCAGACTCAATGTCGTCTGGAGCATGCTAAATCGCAAGAGGGTTTCATATGCAGTTAGGATATACAAAATATCTATTTACGTAGCGGCTGGCACACGTCACAACCAACATGGCTCCAAAAATCAGTACCGAGAAGAACAATGCAGATCAATGTTTTATTAGACTCCGAGAAGTCCATTCAGCCCAAATCAAAGTGAGCCTCCAGAAGTCTGCCAGATTAGCTCGTCTGCTATATGGGTCATCCAAGGCAGGATCGAAATTGGCTATCCAACATGATTGAAGTCCCATTATATGAAATATACATGTTTAGAGCGCGTAATTGTATTTTAGGTCGCAGGTCTGGTCAATATAGCGTGTACTTGACCGGTAGAGGTTTGTACGAATCAGCCCATGGGCTTGACCATGACATATCACTCTGCCGTATTATTGACTATCATCTTTTCAACAAGCATACGGAGTAAAGCAGGGGTTGGAGAAAATGAGATTGAACACCCCGCCTTATTGGCTTTGCTATTTGATAAGGTCAAAAGGGGTTTGATGATCATGGCAACATCACGTAATTGAAATATGTAGATAATACTTATTTACCAATTACTGTGATATTACATACGGATATGTATTGCCGACGGTTCGGCCAATAAAAAAGGATCGGTGCGTTCGAATAAAAGTCGCCCGTGGTGGACAGTACCATTTCTGTCGGTTATGAACCTCGAAATTGTGATTGTTTCACTTAAGTTATGCCCGTATATTGGCACCATTGGTCTTGTCCTTAGATCATTAACAGATTATCTGAAGACTCTTGGGTCGTGTTCATGTGGCTAGCACTTGTCGCCAGTCCGTTATTAGATACATTCGTTGGGAGTCACGATACAATGTTAGAGGGATATAGTATAAATAAGCTATCGCACAGTCGCGTGAGTTCGTACTATGATGGGCCCCGTACAGTTTAACTGATTTCTTCAATATAGTCTAGAATCCCCTACTAACTGCCCAGAGGGTGCAAGTATGCTTTCAATTTAAAAGGTGTGAACCGGAATAGTTAAAACAAGGAAAAATGTATTTACCAATGTTCAGAATGACCACACGAACCTCTCCTTGCTGTTGTATGCTTGAACAATACAAGAATATTTAGTTGTGTGTCATCATGCATCAAAGGGGAGCTGTCCAATGTATATAGTTAGCACAAGATACAATGCTCACCATTTACCATTTCATTGTTCGTTATTAATAAGTACTATATATATACCCGTCGGTCACTTATTTGATTGAATCGCCTTGCGATATTGATATTGTTATTGACTCATTTAACAACTTACGGTATCAATATCAGTACACGTTTAAATGCAATTGTCTAACCCAGCTCTGACTTAAGTATTCTTTAGTTAAGTATAAGATCTCACTAGTGATACAATAAATGTGTTTATATATTTTACACAACTTATTGAGACGTTAAACGACGTCAACGAAGACAAAGTTTCCCCATATTGATACCGCTAGAACATTTGGTATTTCAGAGTACCTAGGCCGAGAACAGTCTTATCAGGTTTGAATAGAGTACGTTCCGTATAGGTATTAGTAGAAAATTTTAGTAGAAATCAAACTGGTCGCCATCTTGAACTCATCGAAAAATATTCTGTATCTTTGTGTGATATTGAGATGGACGTTTTTGAGTTTGGTTATTAGTGTGCTTACTTGTTGTGTTAGACAATGATGACTCGGTTCTCATTTTGAGGATTGATGCTCACTTGCATCGGTATTCTCTGATCTTTTTCTCTAGCACAAGATAGCAATTAACTTGATGTTAAACTATCGTTTTGTGTAATACGAGAAAGTGTTTAAACATGATTTGTTTTAAATTTACATGTTTACAATTGCTTCGCCAATCTGTATAGACAATACAATATACAAAACAATAATCTTTTATTCGTTGTCACACATCAAATAACAAATGTACATTGGAATACATTTAAAACAGTATTCAATTGACACGATGTCCGGTGGTATGAGACACTTTGAAATTATAAAAGTGCCGCATTTATGTTACAGATACAATAAGATCGACGGCTTATCTATATAATACTGAAGTCTTTCCTATATATCTGTTTCCTGTTGTAAGTTTATGACAAAAACATTAGCAACACAATTTCCACGACATACAACAACATTGCCTTGTTACACCCATTCAGACAGTCTAAAGCATGCATAAGACCACCATTTGGGAAAACACAAACACACAATGTGCTACCAATGTGGAATGTCGTGTTCTCGATGTCGAGCATCAATAGCCATTCCTTGAAACAAACAGCCAAAACCAAAATACACAAATGGAAACATATCGATATACTTAAGATTATATTATTACAGTATGATACGGGGGTTGTAGCTATCCGTCGGGCACGGACTCGATATTGTATATTAAACTACCGTACTTTGTAGCACCTTGTTGAAATAATGGTAAATTATTGCTTTACCTCTATTTCATTGTAAACATGTGTTTACGCCGTGGGCAGCTGATTTCATGTTTTGATAATAAACTGCATGTAGACCACAAAATATACATAAAACAGCTACAGCAAATAACATTCATGTTTGTTGTGTATGCATATGAAAAGAACAATATCAGGCCAAAGGTTATGTCAAAGCAATGGCACACACTCTACATATATTACCCATGTTGTTCTTTATTTTTCCCAAACCTCGTTTTACAATCTAGCCACATATTTGGCATTAAAACAAAATTACGTGACGGGTTGTCTGCATGTACTTCAAAACATATAAGGCTGCTTTCCTGCAGGAACTTCAAAAATAAATATTTTGTGTATAAAGATGTTGTGTGCGTGTTCGTTTTTCGGTACAACATGAAATATCAACTTTGTATAAACATTTAAATATTCTGTCTGTTAGTTTACTATGTGTTTATGTTCTCCCTGACATGCCACATACAGAGGAGGGCTTTGGAACGGCACATCTACGGTCATGCGATGATGATAACCTCTTATGATGTTAAAATGATAACCTCTTATGACATACTTAAGTGTATCTAAGTCAGCAATACTGAAGCATGTGAACGTACAGTGTATCCATTTAAGAATGCCCCTCAAATGAGTATAAGTGTAATTTATCGTATGAATCACACGTGAATATTAAATTTGTATATGTATGGTATGTACTTTAAAACGGTAGTTTCATCATTTAAATCCTAAAGAGAGAAAACAGATTTACTATCTTATTTACTTGCATTGTTTTAAACGTCTTAAAATATGCTTGGCTGTGCCTGAACCTGGATGTTCACCATCACAACCGGGGACACAGATACCAATGTACTTGCGTTCCTCATATATTCTAATAGTTTTAATTACATCAATTATTCTCATGTGAAACAATGTTGCTATAACTGAGAGAGATGTAGCTATTCCTGCATTGTTACATTACAATACATTGTACAAAGTCTCCATTACTTTGTCTCACCAATGACACGTGAGTGCTTTTGGACTCTGGAGTAATCCAGTTTTTTGCGAGTGATATGTTTTATATCTACTTGCTAGCAGCTGTGAGTGGCTTGAGTTGTGTATATATTAGATTAGTGTCGTGCATTAACTACGGTAGTCACCATGTATTACACTACTTCATTGCGTATAAATGATGACATTTAAAAGAACATACCGATACAACTGTATATTTCAAACGTCCAATAACTCAACATGCAATGCAATACAAACACTGTAGGTAATACATTATTATATTTAGCGTTGCGACTGCATCGTTTACTTTTATAAACTTGTTTTGCTTCACTACTTCACGTAACGCTGAGTGGGAAAAACTCCTCTTAATTATATACTAAGCGTTTCAGTGGCAGCGTTTGATGTGATGGTGATTACATTTAGCGCTGTTTTATTGCATCATGACTGTTTGTAAATCCCGAAAGTTTACCTTGACCTTTCGATTTCTATTCCACAGTGATACAAATGGTTGACATGACAACACTTCCGCCAGTTTTTAACCCCACCCCGCTTAACATCACGGCCTACGTGGGAGAGACCGCAACGCTTCCCTGTTCTATCAGTAACCTGGGATCTCGGGAGGTAAGTAACACCGCAAACATGTGTCACTGGTCAGAATATTTGATATTGTAACATGTTATTACTCATTCATTTCTGTTTTTAAAATGTTATGAGATGCTTAAAATTAATTCTTACAAAAATATCATTTCACAGTCAGTACTATCAAGATCTAATATAGCCATACTAGTACACAACACCACATAATGCACATGTACGACAGTGTCGACTGCTTTGTCTTTAAATATATGTGTTAAGTAAGACCATTAAAAACCCCGAAAAGATCTCAGCTGCTGACGATAATAACGGAACAGGAATTCAGGAGACGATGAAAACATTGGCAAGTTTCATGGTACAACATGAATATATCAACTTTGTATAAATATTTAAATATTTTGACTGACACGTTAGTTTATCATGTGTTTATGTTCTCCCTGACATGCTACATACAGAGGAGGGCCTGGGAACGGCACAGCTACGGCTATGCGATAATAATAACCTCTTATGATGCTAAAATGATAACCTCTTATAACATGCTTAAGTGTATTAAAGCCAGCAATATTGAAGCATGTAAATGTACAGTGTATCCATTTGAGAATGTCCTCAAAATGAGTATAATTGTAAGCTGCTGACAAAATAACTTACAGAACAGGGATTCAGGAGATGTTAGGAACATTGGCAAGATTTATGGTCGCCATCTTGATCTCATCGAGAAATATTCTTTATCATTGTGTTATATGAAGATTGACGTTTTGAGTTTGCTTATTAATGATGACTCGGGTCTCATTTTCTATGTTTACTGTGGATGTGACCAAGATTTACATTGCGGGTGTCGTCGATGAAGCAGAAGACGCTTATTCTTCCTGAACACTTGGTCTCATTCTCCTATACGTTTACGAGAGTCTCCGTGTAAATCATTCCTTTGTTCCTATTTTGCCCCTAGTTTAATCGATTTTGAGATCGGATTATGGTTTTGTCGACGTTTTGGTATTCTCTGATTTTTGTTAACAATGCATTAATCAAGAGAAGACGAAAGCTTCAAAAAACATAATCCAAATTCAAAATTGATTATATGGGGAAAAAAATTTACACGACACCCCTTAAGTACGAATTTCATTGCATAATGATAACACATTAACATTTACATGAGTTTATCGATTGTTTCAAAGCCACAGTTAAGCTTCAAATTGATAAGTACTGAAATTGCTGTAGTATCGTAGGAGCAACATCATTTCGGTTGGTTCACAACGCAATTAAAATCAAAAATTAAAAACGGAATACATATTTTCTATGACATACTGTACCATTTAGAAAATATTGAGATATTTAACATTGCTTTGAATAATGAATTATATGCTGATGTTACGAGTTGAAAGAAACACAGTTAATTGGATGTGACATGTAAACACGATTAACGATGGCATTCGATTTGTATTACAATTGTAACCATTAAGGTTAATAACTCAACCCTATGCATTCATTTTAAATAAATCAATCAAAACTGTATGTTCTGTTCGCTACAACGTCCCCAATTTTCTGCGAACAATTCAGCTGCAGATGACGCGATTATCTTTTTGGTATATATGGATGAAAATTTACATAACTACACACTTCACACTATTTTACATGCCCTCTGTAAGCAGATAGTGTACTTTGGTAAAAAACGCTTATGTTATCCTATTTTAAATCGTGCACTACCATTTTGATGAAAATGGAGTCAAAGAAAAAAAGATATTCAATCCAACACATTTTGAACAATGTTCGAGGTGAAGCATGTGTGTGTTACGTCATCTTCGACTCAATACTTATTCCTCTGAACGTATCTAAGAAACACAGCCATTTCACCATTTTATCTTCGTATTGAGGAGAAGTATCGCTGTTATGCAATACTCGTGAAGTAGACGAACATGATATTTAACGGAAACCATTTAACAGTCTTTTAATAATGCTGGCAGAAATGAAACGATGATTGAACAAGGAGTGACGAGTCACTAGCGAGATGTCTTCTGTAATATACGGTGTAGGCGATATCATAGATAGACCGTATACGTCCGCCATGACACCGACATCACAACTGCTAACAAATTCCTATTTATGTTCAACATTTTAAGAGTCTTTTTTTTCTTTTCTAAATAGCTTTTATTTCTCGTGATGGTTCTTTTAGTAGAAATTTATTCCGAAAATGGCACTGTGACGGGATTAAGGATGGTGTTGGTGAGAGTGATAGCCGTCGCCTTATGTTATTACCCATTACCCCGGGGGATGGTGCTACATTTCAGAGACGATATCAGTCATAACTATAGCGGAACTGACATAAGACAACAACTTCATAGAACGAAACAAAGATGGCGGGTCCACCGAGTCCTCCCGAACCTCCGTATACTTTATCCTTTTGACAAGGTCAAGATTAAGATTAATTTCTTACACTTTGACATACTTTTCTTCCGCGGTGTATTTAGTGCTTAACCATGTAGGTACAGTCACATACTGTGTATCCTCACTTGCCCTAGTTGGTCGAAACACATCTTTATCTATTTTTGTCTACTTTTTGTTTCGTTTAATTTGGTTTAAGCATCCGTATAGTTGCAACT
This sequence comes from Mimachlamys varia, assembly GCA_947623455.1. Taxonomy (NCBI): domain Eukaryota; kingdom Metazoa; phylum Mollusca; class Bivalvia; order Pectinida; family Pectinidae; genus Mimachlamys; species Mimachlamys varia. The sequence continues at coordinate 12,752,914 of OX392535.1, forward strand.
TTCACTAAACTGATAGCGATTGAACACATTCATTTTGATACTGCCTTGTTATCACAACGAACCATTGAAGAAGTATATTTCATTGTATGAATATGAGGACTCGCTTTGTTATTTTGGATTATGGTTTTGTTGACGCTTTGGTATTCTCTGATTTTTATTATAAATGCAATAATCAAGAGAGACGAAAGCGTTAAAAAACACAATCCTAATTCAAAATCGGTTAAACTACATGTGTAGGGGCTAAATATGAAAACTAATAAAAACAGATTTGCACGAAGACCCTTTAAAGGTACAAGAGAATAAAACCAGCTATATAGGAAGAGTAAGCGTCTATTCTTCAATCAAGGACAACCGCCATTTAAATATAGGTCACATCAACGTAAGTGTCACGTCCTCAAAGTTAACACTGAGGCATCATTTTCAATATAAACAAGCAAGCATACCTATTACGTGTATAGGGTGTATTGGGTGGTCGGGTGGTGCAGTGGATAGCGCACTTGCCTTTCACCAAGGCGGCCGGGGTTCGATTCCCCGATCGGACGTGAGAAGGTATGGGGTCACCTGCCCGACCACGTGGGTTTTCTCCGGGTACTCCGGTTTCCTCCCACAATAAGACCCCTCGCGCGCTAACATCCGGGCTAACAAGAGTGATTAAAATAAGTTGTATAGTTTGTTTCATAATTGTTGTAAATTGATAAAGTTTATATTTATATATATTACATGTATCACATTAAAAAAGAATCATATCATATAAGGATAACAAAATTGTTTACGTATTTCACACCCCGACTATTAAAAATGCACAGTACGATACAATCGAACAATTCCATAAATTATAAAAACTAACATGTATCTGTAAGATAATTAGTTAACACATATATACATGTACATGTATTATGCTTACATATGTATATCTTTATAAGCTACATAGAACATATACAAATATCCTTTTGTTACCGGACGGGGCATATGTTATCATTTAGATGTTTTTACACATGATGCAGGTCAAAGACATTCATGCTTTACATGTAGTTTCTGACTTTGAGTCCTCTTCTGTAGAAGTTTGGTTGTCTGAATAATTTCTCAGTATATAGTGTAGCAAAAGTATAAACATTAGAAATATAAAGATACTTGAGACATCCAATATGTAGTACATGTAAAATCCCCCTGGAAAGACATACATTTACCGGTACATGTATATTTTAATCTATAGTTTATACGATTTGACCACCCCTACCTGAAACACTATCCATACTTAAGCTTTTGAACCTAATTTTGGCTGAACAAAGTAAAACACTGCACATTGTTAACCCCCCCCCCCCATACATTTAGCATGCAGCACGGAAACACCAGCAGTCTTGACATGTCATAGAGATACAGGTTTTAGGGTATATCCGCATTCCGTACCACCACACATACGGATCAGTCTGTCAAAATTAGAGTTGTTCTCTGCTTTCCGTAACTCGTCAAATAGGCAGCTACATATGCGGGCGTACTCAAATAGGGAGGACACATTCCCATACCTTGAGGCGCTAACCTGAGACAGCTGCACTATGTGTTTTCAATCCTAAATTAATAAGGTTTTTTCTATTTTTTTCCTACTTTTTGTTAAATGAAATTATTTCTTTATTGAAAATTAACTGCAAGACTCTCCCAATCACAAGTCATTTTATGTCTTATTTTATTGACATTCTTTCCGTAGTTCTTGGGTTTAAGCTGAAATGTAAATTGTTAACGTACGACGACGGTCTAAGCAATGATGGCAATAGCTCAGGTGATCTTAAAGTTGGACTGATAATTTTCCAGTAACAGGGGCATTTTTTTATCTATTGATTTTCATTTTGTGTTGAGCAAAAGCTGGTTAAACGTTTTATATCGCTTATCTGGCCTACAATGAATTTGCAATTGTTTTTTAACCGCTATTGTTTTTTTATGTTTAGTCATTTAACTCAATTATTCGGCTTGCAAGTGTCTTTATATTTGATTTCCATTATATACTTAGTAGACCACATACTTGTCGGTATATTGGTACTTATGTTCCAGGTACTTATGTTCATATATATATATAATCGATATATTTATAAGACTTGTTCTAATATAGATAAAGTGGGACGTTTACATTTTTCAATACTATGATATCATTAAAATCAAAAATGGCAAATACATCATTCAATATAGAACTCTTACAATGTACATTCAGTCAGCATATCATAGTTATTGTCGATTATCACTACGTTATTAAACAGTGTGTTAATCCGGACTAGTCCAACCATCACCAGATGTTTTACACGGTTATTGGTCATGTTGGACGGACTTTTTGTGCCTATTGTTGCCTGTTTTGTTTTATTTATTATGTCTAACACAATCGATTATACAATTTATAGGCTCAAAGAGTTCTAGATCAGCCCTTCGTCTTATAATTAGATTTGTTCTTGTGTAGACAACGATTCCTTTACCACCGGAATATCTGCCACTTCTCAGCAACTTGTATCCCAGTGATTCAAATGGTGTTTGTGGGGAGGATCCGTCCAGCTAGGTTTCCGCTATAAAGAATATAAGATAATTTGTTTCGTAAACAGGTGATGGTGAGGTAAAAACAATTCATGACGTTCTTTTCTAATATTCTAATCTTAGTTCTCGAAAATCAGCAAAAGCTTTCTTAGTTGGCCATGGATGACCCGGTCCATTATTGACTCGATAGTGTTTGTTTCCTCTTCCGCCACACGAGTGCTCTCTTCCCCAGTTCTATTTTCATTTCCTATGTGTAGTATTTACAAGAGGATGAGTTTTCGAAAAATTTCTCTGTAAATTATGAAAGGGTACAGCTATTGCAGAAACAGTCCCATTTTAAGATGTCTGCATGGAGAAAAAAATCCTCAACCGAATGATTTGTACATCGCCGATGGTGCCAGATGCACTGAACGGCTCGCTGATTAGACACTGACTTGGAACACAATCGACAAGGCAACCAGATTACATGTGGTCCTGTATTTCTCGAACCAAGGCGGTGAAGACCAACATTGTTCGTTCGTTGTTTCTAATTGTGGAGGAGTTTGTCCCTGCACGGATTTCGTGAGAGCTACCCAATGGTAGTCTTTCTAGAGGTAGTTTCTGGTTTTTACTCCAGAGAGCCAAATTCATTAGTTTCGGGCTAGGTGGGAGATACGTCTGGTGCAAGTTACATGTATCAGGAGTCCATGAGCTATCGACAAATCGCCACCGTCACCGCCATCTTGCCTCCTTCACATGTCAACCAGCACAGCAGATACAAATACATGTACCATGCATCGAAACTTGCAAAACTATGTATAGAGGGACACTGTTGTTATTCCATATAAGGATTGAAAGTCATTTTTTTAACTTTCATAGTGCTATGAAAGTTCAGCCGCTACATCCATATTGAATGAAGCCCGCTAGGACTTCATGCTAAATATGGATGTAACGGCTGACCTTTCATAGCACTATGAAAGTTAAAAAAATGACTTTCAATCCATATATTAACATTTTTAATATAGAACAATTGCTAAACTTCATTTATATATTTCCCAATTAATAGTTTATTACTTGCAATTGTATTTGAGTCGTCATTTAAACGATATTGGCGGAACATCATTTACTTCTCAACGAATTAAGATTAACTAGACTGCCTGTCATAATGAAGTCACCTATAATACATTAAAATCTCCACAATTAATCCTTGTCACGGAAATGGCGGACGACGTTCCAAGGTTTAAATGGCAACTGTCCGTTTGATGGTTATTTCAACCAATGTGCATTTGGTGCTATATAACACTTACTATAAGCTTGTGGTTTGTTTAGAATACTTTTTACATTGCCAATGCTTACAATACATAGCGATATAGACATTCACGCAGCCGTCACGTTGGGGCTTGGAAAGGCGTATCGTGGTCGTGGAATGTAAGTTTCATCAACAGCTTTCAAATTTCCAATACAATGATAATACCATGTATATGTGTACATAGTTAAATACGCACATACAATCTTACACTCATTAAATGCAGAACACAACTAACATTTTGTTAAAAATGGAGAATCGAGTCCGACTGTTTATCTCTATACTATTTCATAGTCGGTAATGTCAATTAGAAGATCATGGGGTACAAATCGATGTTTGAATATCTGCAAAAAAAGTCTTTTGATAGTATCATTTAAACTACAGTACAAAAGATAGATTGTATACTTTTGTTATGTGTACTTTTGCAAAATTCATTATGTATGCAGTGTAATATTGCAAGACCACCTCACTGCGTTGGTGTATGTACATCCGCTACCTACATTTACATGTGTGGTCCGTGCGTGTCCCTTGATACTTTAGACAAAGAAGATTGGCTTCCGCTCTCTGTACAATACGGCACATTGGATTCGCTGCACACACACGTAACATCCCGACTTTTATACGGCTGTTAGATTTACGTCTGCCAATATTGATAGTATTCTGAGCAGCTGTTTAAAACATAATGTTAATGTTTTTATCTTAAGTAAATATGTAAAAGTAATAAACGGAACTGAATGCCGGCTTCTAAAAGACGGATCACAGATGTGGTGTCTTCGATATCAGGGTCTTGATACCAGAGAAAACAATCTAACGAGATGGTGTGAAATCTTAGGTCATCAAGTAAACCTCATGTAATAAGCATTAAGCTACGTCTTGATATTTATAGAGGTCGATGTTTCCACTTAAACAACCCTGAGGAGATGACTTTTCAATTTTGTTTAGATGAAGATTGCGATTGCCCTATGATTGAGGTATACTAGGCAAAACATAAACAAACCAAGACAGAAACGGTGGATAAATCAGCGGCAGCTTAACCATCCTGACATTTGTTTGAAAAAATTTGTCTTTTACAACATGTATAGCAGAGATTAAAACAAACAACGTTTTACAAATACCTATTGCTTTTCGCGTTAGTTTAATATTGGTTTCTATTTTAACTAACTCATGCATATAAAACCCACTTTATTAATTCCCCGAGGAACTGAATGAACTGTAATTGGACCTTCGGGATCGGTACACTCTAATGAAAATGCATGCCTTTCTGTGTCTCTACGGATGCGGAGAAGTCGATACTGCCCATATCGTACATACATAACCAAAATACACACGAGGCGGTGACCTTGAGTAACGATGAGGTTACCATGACCTTAGGGTCCTGTTTCCATTTCCAGTAAAAAAATTATGCCGTATATTGTTAATGGCACTCTCTTTATACGAACCCGCCTTTGAATATTCCCCTCTGTGCCATAAATCAGTGGAGTTTGTGTGCACACAAATCGAGCTACAAAACCCGTAATTGTTATGATAGGAACGTGATTTAGTAAAAAGCCTTGGCGGACTTCTTATCTAGTGCAGGTTGTGGTTGGATCTGAGAGATGACGTGACATATTCGCTCATCTTGTTACATGTTTGTGGGCTCCGTTTTAACGGGCCTAGTTTATGATCATGATTAAGGCGTTATCGCTAGGCACTTCAGCCGAGCACAACTGTTAACCGGGGATCAGTGAAACATCAGGGGAGATCACTGCAACTTACTGGCTTAGAAGATGACAGTCGCAACAATTTATGAGAAGTTCGATTTTCAGATGTTTTGAAATTAAATTTGTTTTTTTTGCTGCAATTTTAAATTATTTTGCGACACGCATTTGGTGCATGATCCATGGAAGCTAAAGTCATTTTCAGCGAACGAAATTTTCAATAGACATCGCACGTGTTCGAAAGCAACAGAACCATGTTTTGTCATAGATTTGTCATTCGCATGAAAAACATGCCTGTATCGTTACTAAATTTTCTACAATAATTCCCGGCTCTTCCCTTCCCCTCCACACCCTCCAGACTCCCCATCCCCCTCTCCCATCGAGAGTCCTCGCGTTTACCATCAGTCTGTTGGAAGGAGGTGTCCGGCGACCACGTGATGACGGGCCGGTGGTCAGTCAACCTCTCGCCGTCGGACACGTCATTGTAAAGGGCAGCAAGTAGTCATTTAATACAGAGATAATCTCACATTCTTTCGAGTTGGATACTAAACGTCAACACGACGGCACAGTCTGACGGCTGTAGTCTGGGGAGTGCGGCCATTATTGAGCTTCGTCTGGTAAACCGCCGGTCAAAGCCGTGGCCAACAAGCGCGACATGATTGTATTCAAGTAAAGAGACAGTTCCGCCCAAAATAACGGTGCAGTCGTATAGATATCATATACAGACGATAACAGTTTAGAGTAATGTCGAATACATAACTCAAGTTAACATTATGTAGATAGATGTATTTTGAAACAATAGCTGTATTTTTTAATATTTTACATTTGTTGCTTGAAAACTTTTGACTTATTTAAGAAAATTAGAAAGTGTTGCAAATGATGATTCATTGGAAACAGTTCCAATCACATTGGGTATCAAGGCAAGTCATTATAGTGATTATCGGATCATTTTGTCGCACCAATACCCAAAACAAAAAGTATGCTTGTATTCAGAAAGTGATTTCTCTCCTGCCATCTCTCGGGGTTGGCTGCTAAATTTTACAGAATGTGGATGTTACCACAGGATATATGTGTGTATGCATGAATACATAAAATGTTTCAAGCATCCATTCTTTGCTCAAGAAAAGTGCCTCGGTACTCACTAAGATCACATGACACGTTAAAAAATCGAGGGCATATAATGGAGCGGTGTTCAGCTTGCTGCAACGTGAATATTCCTACAAATCATCAACGAAATGTGAGTTTTATTAATTTATCACCTGGACGAAAAAAAACCTTGTTTGTGTTTGAGCATGGAAACGGGCCCTATGGGACCGTTTGTTGATTTATAGTTACCGTTCGATAACGATAAAATGAACGACATAACTCGTTTTAACGGTTAAGTCGCTGTATGCGATTGTCGCGTGCTTCCGGTTTTCGGGGCTGTGTAGGGCAAGCGTGGCGTGCTGCATTAATCAACGCGCACAAAGGTCAACCTGCCAGACAGTTGAAAGAAAAACCTGATCCTCTGTTGCAATGGTCAATGCCTCGTCATAGTTCAATAGATCGTACAGACGTTTGACATCAAAGTTTGATGAACACGAGATTGCTAACATAAACAATGTATAACCTACTGTAGAGTACATCCATTGGAAGGCCAGTTAACGGGTCACGTGCACTGCTCAGCCATCCCAGTGTTCACCATATGTATCTGGTCAGACCGGTAAATGTTGGAGGGAACACACAGAGAGTCGGGGACCATCAGATAAAGAATTTATTGAATTATATCACTGTAAAGGTCTGTGACGGCAAACGTTCCCGACACTTCATCAATAGTGGATATACTGGCGTTGTCCTGCCATTCTACAGATAGACTATCTAACCATAGCAATACGTATATACGGACAGACGATTCCATATACATTTATATAGCATAGCTGTCAAACTTGTCTTCGTATAAATCAAGAAGTATCAGCGGCGATCATCATGCCACAATGAATATATCCATGATTTATCTAATCGCCAGTAGTCTGTATATTATTGGGCATGCGCAGCAACTCAAACAGCATATCTGAGTTACAATGCAAGTAACGTCGATTGAATCAGGTATACACATCTGTATAAATAATACACAGATGCCATTAGGAATTCATAAAAGATACATTAAACTATACAGTGTCTTCGCCGATACGTTAGCGTGTCAGACCTAGAAGGACAGCCATTATTCATTGGATGAATGTACATATATGTATATTTGCACAATGTTAAATGACGCCTGGGTTGGGACGACTGGGTCGGGACGTCGGTATATATATCTATATATATATATATCGCTATGGATGACGCGTACGCCAGCCAATTGATGACACGTGTGATATAATGATTGGATAGTCTTTTAGCATGGGTCCATCGCGACCATGTTTATCACGTTGGTTGATTTTTGATTCCTCAGCCACAACTCTTTGAACTGTTTTTCTCATTATAGATTGCTGAAGATATGGTTGTATACGGCAGACTCTTGTCAAATCAAATGTCGGGAGCCAATATCACATCCTACCTTAAAACGTCCAGATGTTTCATGAACCATAAAACAGGCGCCAATTAAGACACGGACACCTTTGATGTGACAGAAATTTGACCAATATGCAAATTCAGAGAATTGTCTACGAGCATCGATCATCCGTATCAATGTGGAATCGCGGCAGCTTGTCGTAACAACGTTTTAATGCAACAAGGGGCCTAATCATCGCTCGGCTTCACATGCATTTACATTAAATCATTCTGAGACACATTTGAAGCGTTGAAAAATGGCTGCTGCTCATCTAATTTCAAATTTTCAAACGGTCGATGAGCACCGGTCAGGTTGAGGTCACACAACTTCGCGCATGGGTGACAAGATCACCTCCGCTACCGCCACTTTACCGTCGCCACCGGAAACTATACAGACCACGTGACTCCCGTTAATATCCATCAGTGTATTGCATGCCTTGCGCTCAACGATTAATTCCGATACGTTCAGACAAAACATAAAATCATAAATGTTTCCGTATTAATGTAATTTGTTGGAAATTGATAAGCTATAGCAAACAATGTTAAAAGGTTTGGTAGCTCCGGATGCCACCAGGGACTTTACAACTACGCCGTAATGTATCGTAGCGCGGCCTAATGCACTGTAGCGCTACCTTTGATGTACAAGCATGACTAAAGAAACAATACTTTTTTTCCAAAATATTCGGTATTTTCTATCAGATCGTCCCTCCTCTCAAATTTTATCAAATATATGTACACGTACGGTTAAACGTTTTATATTTGACGATAATTGTTCGATGTTGCTTTTCGCCTGTTATCGGTCATTGGATGGTAAAATATTGATTATAAACAAGCATTTTTTGAGATAATGCCATTGTATTTTGTTTTTATCTGACCGAGACATTTTGTTTACTACTGCTACAAACATACTCCAAATATTCATGTAAATGAAGCTCCAAATGTTGATACTGAGACAAACTAACCTTATGTTATATAGCTTACACAGCACTCATGGAGTCAGATGTCCAAAGGACGTTCTTCAGATCAATTATGATATTACTTTTCCTTGTATGACATTATGTGACTTTTGTAAAAACAATGTTACAACACGATATACTTACTTTCTTTAAAATCTCTCTTTAAGTTGCGCGTATGTGTACGGTTACCTTGATCGTTTTGATTACAGGTAAGAGCACGCATTTTGTCGTACATGTAGGACTTGAGCGGTGTATAGTAAGCTCGAAGTCCTTGGCTCGGCACCGCTCTTCAGAACACACCATGCGACTATTGGCTGCGAGCGGCTTCACATCCAGCACGCATCATACATACGTCAAGTCCGCTTATTTTTACTTCTTAAGAATACTGTACAGACAAAAATACCTTTCAGACATATTGTACACACAACAGCACACATGTAATTAGGAGGCTTTCGATCCAAATCATGGACAAGATTCACTCAAATGAGCGGTTAACCATCGGTACGAATGGTATCACAGTGCATTTGGTCAGCTGTGTCTATTTCATATTTATTTAAAAGATAGAAAAAATTGACGAATATTAAATGAAAAATTAGGGCTGTTATATAAATTTAAATCTTCAACTTAATAAGCATGCAGTAGACACGTTTATATGTAGGTGCATTTTATACATTCTGTACAAGTGTGCCCGACACAATGCATAAATTATACAAGGCAGTACATGTTCAATATATAATCATTTGCATTTATAACATGTCTTCTGATCTTCATTTGTAGATTCAAGATTCAAATATTTTATTATTGTGTCACTTCCTGTATAAAAAACACATCGTCCATATTAAAATAAACTGAAACAATTCAGTTATCAATTAAAATATATACGTATATGAAAGAACCACTCATTAGATATACAGTTACGTGCCAAAAGTCTTTCAGTTTTTTTTTTATTTTGCTATATATTCTTTGTATTTCCAACTTTTTTTCTAATGAATTTTCCCGACTTAGTTTATGGGTCATTTTTAATGAAATTTTGTGTACCTGTAGATAATTGTTTCTTGTTCATCTCATAATATTTTCACTGTTTTCCGTTGCGTATGACAAGAGAAATAATAATTTATTTACAACATCTATTTTTTGGACGCCATTATGACGTCGATTTGGTAACGTTATATAGAGAAATGGCGTCACACAGAAATTAGCAGTGTCGATAATTCTGTACAGCTCCATAGATACACAACGGAAAATAAAATAAATATTGTGAGATGAAACCTTGGATATTTCTGTACCAAATGACAAAACATTGTCAAAATCCATCCATAAACGAAGTCAGAAAAAAAATCATTGAAAAAACTTGGAAATACAAAGAATATATAGCAAAATAAAAAAGATTGAAAGACTTTTGGCACGTAATTTTAGAGTTCTGAGAGACTATATACGATTTATACAATGGCTAACCATTATAGATACAATGTACATACATACTAAAATAATGAAATATACAATGACGAGGCACTGTATCACGAAATACCACAATGGCCATTCACCAATAATGATCGTTTACACTACCGTTCATCATTAAACACACACCATTGCAAAAAGGGAACGAACATAACATAAAAAGGCTCTATTTTAACCGAAATGTACTAAAACTTTTTTGAAAGCTAAAAGTTGTACTCTTTAATTGATGATATAAGGACAAATAAATCTAGATGTAGTAATATATATGGCATCTTATTTTCATTTATTTGTATCTTCTGCAATATCATTTTTCTCTTATTTGTTAACCTGCTTCAATGCAAATTCCACCACCAGCATTACCAGAAAGACTTGTATTCATAGGGTTATGAACGCAATTGATCAGCGTCATTTTGAAACTGTTCATCCTGTCAGTGCCATCAAACATTTTGGTGGCGTTTGCCTCTTCCCACAATCCTTTTCACTGATCGTGACGACAGTCAATTCAGTATTTCTTTCAGTGTTCATATCGGTGAAAATATTGAAGTAATACACCGTTCATTCCTATTGAAATAACTTCATGTACACATATATACAAAGCCGGAAACACCGGTAATGGTTCTGAATTTACCTCATCTTAATTAGCATACGGCAGATGATACCTAAAGGTACACGATTTACTTCAATAATTAATTATGTACTCGTCACTCCTTTATACCTGATTGATCTGGTTAACGATTGTTCAGTGTATTCGGGGTTTATTGCTTGTCAATTTATTTATAATTCATTTCCTGTGTAAATCGTTTTTATACACGTTCACATAACCCTAGTGTGTGTGATGTTAATGTTCATTACAGGAATTCATTCAAACGTTACAACCTTATCTACAGTAACACGTACAAACCGTATATACAGTAACACGTACAAACCGTATATACGGTAACACGTACAAACCTTATCTACAGTAACAAAACCTTATCTACAGTAACACGTACAAACCTTATCTACAGTAACACGTACAAACCGTATATACAGTAACACGTACAAACCGTATATAGGGTAACACGTACAAACCTTATATAGGGTAACACGTACAAACCTTATCTACAGTAACACGTACACACCTTATCTACCGTAACACGTACAAACCTTATCTACAGTAACACGTACAAACCTTATATACAGTAACACGTACAAACCTTATCTACCGTAACACGTACAAACCTTATCTACCGTAACACGTACAAACCTTATCTACAGTAACACGTACAAACCGTATATACAGTAACACGTACAAACCGTATATAGGGTAACACGTACAAACCTTATATAGGGTAACACGTACAAACCTTATCTACAGTAACACGTACAAACCTTATCTACCGTAACACGTACAAACCTTATCTACAGTAACACGTACAAACCTTATATACAGTAACACGTACAAACCTTATCTACCGTAACACGTACAAACCTTATCTACAGTAACACGTACAAACCGTATATACAGTAACACGTACAAACCGTATATACGGTAACACGTACAAACCTTATCTACAGTAACAAAACCTTATCTACAGTAACACGTACAAACCTTATCTACAGTAACACGTACAAACCGTATATACAGTAACACGTACAAACCGTATATAGGGTAACACGTACAAACCTTATATAGGGTAACACGTACAAACCTTATCTACAGTAACACGTACAAACCTTATCTACCGTAACACGTACAAACCTTATCTACAGTAACACGTACAAACCTTATATACAGTAACACGTACAAACCTTATCTACCGTAACACGTACAAACCTTATCTACCGTAACACGTACAAACCTTCTATAAAGTAACACGTACAAACCTTATCCACAGTAACACGTACAATGTACACTGTACAAACCTTATCTACAGTAACACGTACAAACCTTATCTACAGTAACACGTACAAACCTTATCTACAGTAACACGTACAAACCTTATCTACAGTAACACGTACATATCTTATCTACAGTAACACGTACAAACCTTATCTACAGTAACACGTACAAACCTTATCTACAGTAACACGTACAAACCTTCTATAAAGTAGCACGTACAAACCTTATCTACAGTAACACGTACAAACCTTATCTACAGTAACACGTACAAACCTTATATATGGTAACACGTACAAACCTTATATATGGTAACACGTACAAACCTTATCTACAGTAACACGTACAAACCTTATCTACAGTAAAACGTACAAACCTTATATACAGTAACACGTATACCTGTACAAATCTCATCTACTGTAACACGTACAAACCTTCTATAAAGTAGCACGTACAAACCTTATCTACAGTAACACGTACAAACCTTATATACAGTAACACGTACACCTGTACAAATCTTATCTACCGTAACACGTACAAACCTTCTATAAATTAGCACGTACAAACATTATCTACAGTCACACGTACAAACCTTATATACGGTAACACGTACAAACCTTATCTACAGTAACAAGTACAAACCTTATCTACAGTAAAACGTACAAACCTTATATACAGTAACACGTACAAACCGTATCTACAGTAACACGTACAAACCGTATCTACAGTAACACGTACAAACCTTATCTACAGTAACACGTACAAACCTTATCTACAGTAACACGTACAAACCTTATCTACAGTAACACGTACAATCTTTATATACAGTAACACGTACAAACCTTATCTACAGTAACACGTACAAACATTATCTACAGTAACACGTACAAACCTTATCTACAGTAACACGTACAAACATCTACAGTTACACGTACAGTATGTATTAACCTTATCTCTGTATAATCGTTTCAGCTGAATGTTTAAATAAATTTTGAAATATCAATGACCAATCATAAAGACCAACAGTAGAAGTAAAGTTTGACTTAATTAGTACGGAATCACAATAGCTTGATGATCCAGCAGATTTCCTATCCCAATGTGAATAACATTAAAGCATAAGTACCACTATAAGTTGATAATGCAAACATTAAATATTTAGTGCAAACAAATATTGAAATATCTTCGTATACAATTTACATCAATTTCAAGTTAAGCTTTTGTTTACAACAAAATTAAAAGGCCAATGTTGTGTGTGATATTCATTGTTTGGTCGCCTGTTATTTTTTATCGCCCTTGTTGATCTTGATAACTACCTGTAACGTACTTTACAATTTTTTTGTTTATTGAACTCTTGGTACTATGACGAGGGACCGGTTTACTACCTATAGCCTGTGGGTTTTGTTCTCACGTTAATCCAAATCCCCGTCTAAGTAACGACACTTTCCATCTTCATTGCGTACATCAATTCAAATCCCACACCAGAATAGTTTCCTTTAAAATCGTTCTTGGGTGTACTACCTCCAAAATGAAAAACTTTTATTGAATTATGCTCCATACTGTTCTAATTAGGTTCGAATGGAAATTTAATATTAGCGTTTAGGTGAAATAGAACAATAAAGTTGTATGCGTATAGTACATGTTTTACATCGTAGTAGCAACGTAGTCAGGACGCTGGAGAGACATGCAGATATTTTCCAAGATAAAAAATACAAAACGCATGCAAAAATAGACAATTTAGTCTATATAAAGTTTGTCATTTGCCAAATCAAAACTCGTAAAACCGAGACGAAATGACTTGCCTGCCTGTTAACGTGTCCGTATGGGAAGGTCCTGCTCTCTCCAGGGAGAACCCGTACGGCGGAACACAAGACACGCGGCATGCTTTACATATTGTGTTGCTGATATTCCAAAGATATACGAGAAGATGTCACGCCGGAAGACTCATAAATCTTAATCATACATCCTGCTGCTGAATTTAATATTAGATTGAAACAATAGGCAATTGTATTAAAATGGGAAATGACGGACATTAATGCCCTTCTCCAGACAAGTTTCCCTTTAAAATCAAATTCCAGATATGACTTATCTTAGGCTAATAGACAACAGTCTCTTTTCGCTGGCAAACATATTTCTCTGAATGAGGGAATCAAGTTTCGCGATCGTGCGAAGAACATAACGGATTAGGTACAAACGACGTGGATGGCGTCAACTTGTCTTGTTTATTGTCCACGTTACGTAACAAACCCAAAAGGTATCCCGGGGGTCGGGATTAACGCCCGGATTCGTGGCCTTTACTTTCACCTGTATATCGAAAATAAACGGTTATTTCAGAGAAACATGTACATATAGTACATCTATATCCAGGTACATTTTCATATTGGTCTATATGTCTGTCTTTTTTTTCTGTCGCTCAATAAAAACTCGATACATTTACAACATCTAGACAATCACATATTCTTACGCATGTCCTGTTCATATACCAGTCTGCTATCTGTAGTCGATAGTAGGCCTATGATTCCGTTTAAAGTTTTATTTTTGGTAGATTTTGGATATCTGTTAGCATATTTTACATGCGTTTATTATTTTAATGATAAAGCAACAATGTTAAAAATCACTGGGAACAATTCTCTTTCCATCCCCCATTAGATCAGGTCGCAGATTGTTCACAACAAGACAAACGATAAAAATGTTTTATTGTAACCCTGGAAGCAGACGTTCACTGTTACCTTGTGTCGCCGATATTTTCAGCTCAGTTCTTTCTTCAGTATATACAATGTACTTTGATGTACCAACAGTAATGTATGCTTGGTATTTATAAATATACCAGACAACTAAATATGTCTATACTAGATCGATTGTTAATGTCTGGTGCTATATCACCGTACGGTGTATATAGTTATACAGGAAATATAGGTCCAGCATCGGATTAAACAGAGATCCATCAATACCGTGCTTTATCTAGACTGTTGTGTTGGCAATTGATTTCGGACCTGTTTATCCGTCTCTTCACGACAAACACGGGAACTCCATTGGGTAATATGCTGGAACAATGGCCACCCCAGAGTCCTTGAGTCGTCCATTCTAGGAGATGGTAAAGCTGATTCCGGTCCGTTCGATTCACAATATGGGTGTCACAGTGTGTTTCCTAGCGTGGATCATTCATTGTGTATGTGCTGTTTCCGAAGATACGTAAATACTTACTGAAAACATACAGTGACATCACTGTGTTGTCTGTCTGTATTGTTCCTCAGTTACTGTGGAGACCACGTGACTGGTACGATTGGTATCGAATATCATTGTATGGTATAAGATTATGGGTTCAATTATTTAACAGATATCAAAATAAACTAACAATCATTTATCGATAAAAAAGAAATATACAGATATATATGACTTGTATTCGTCTACATCAATACATGTAACTGTTTATCAACAGTGTCGCTTATATATTCAGTGAACAAAAACGTTCTCCCCGTTATAGTTATTAAACAGTATAGGCTCAAACAAGATATTCTTGAAAAGATTGCGAATAGTTCAGTTTTATCATCAGGTCATTTGCAGTTGAAATTACATATTTGCTTGTATAGTTTAAGCAGTTTTTAATACAATTTGACACCGTTGGCGTCATCTTTGTGTACAATTTTTAATGTTCAAATCAATTACACTTCTTTTACCTTTGACCTTGATGTTAAGGTCATAGTGACAGAATGATACATGCATTACGGATCGTCAAAGGGTGTTACGGGTATACTGGATATTTAATCAGGATACAGTTTATGGTTTGAAACTAACAGCCCTGACAAGATCATATGATAAGGACCAAAACTTCAAAAAAAAAATAAGTATAACTTGTACAGATGCAATATGTCTCCCTTCATTTCGATTTTTTTTCATTTTTTTTTAACTGTAAGGTGGTTTTAGTTTTAATTGTGATAACAGTGACCAAATTCTTTGACTTTCGGGCCATCAAAGCAATCCTAAGTAAAGAATATAAGTAAGGAACCACTGTCTGAAGTTTGAGGTTGATAAACCTTAGGGAACTGAAACTATAACAAGGAAATCTTTGTTCGGACGACGTAACCGACTACGATACCGACCAAGTACTGTACGAGCATGTATAGGTATGTCGCCTATTCAGACAACGTATTTGTACGTATTGTGAACACTGTTACACGTAATGTATGGGCACTTCGAGTGCTAGTTTGCCACTCGCCAGCGAAACTAATGAATTTGTCCTCCATCAGTAACCTCTTCAAAACTTAATGGCGCCGCTCTTTGATCGATAACAACTGTCTGGTGTTTGAGCGGTTCTGTGAGATTGAATATGTTAGGGTTTATGCTATTTATTACACAACAGGGTAAAGGGCAGCTTTACGTTTCTGACGATTCATACGGTATCGCGTTATTTTTATACGTATTCACAAGGTCTTGGATTTGTAAAATGCTATTATCAAGAAAATAGTAACAATATACCACAGTTTCAGCACCGGAAAAGTAACATTAACAATTATAATAAATTGAAGTTCTTATATACCGCTTTATCACAACCTTAAAGGCCGCCTCAAAGCGGTTCACAAATTATTATTCGTGGTTATAGGGCCTTAGCAACCAGCCAATATCGTTCTCAACTCCCGGTGCTGCCATTTCGGCGCTCACAGCTAGCATTCTACAATTTCTAACACTACCCAACCACGTACTCATTTACAGCTGAGTAGACTGGAACAAGCAGAGTAAAGCATCTTGCTCAAGGAAACAACACAAGTGCTGTGACCGGGACTCGAACTCGCAACCCTTCAAGCACGAGGGTCCTACCACTAGACCACCGTGCCTCAAGCCAACAATATAGCGATCTCAGACAAGTCACGATACAGTGTACATGTACAATACAGCAGCAACATACACATTTAAAAGGTCAAAATATGCTTGTATCTACGTTTACAAATGTACATGACAGCACTAACTACAGCGTCTTTCTGTAACACTGGTAAGACAACGTCAACACACAAAACATTTTCATTGCACAAGACATTTTCATTATACAAGACATTTTCATTACACAAGACATTATCATTACACAAGACATTTTCATTACACAAGACATTTTCATTACACAAGACATTTTCATTACATAAGACGTTTTCATTACACAAGACAGCGTCAACACACAGGATAGCGTCAACACACAAGACAGCGTCAACACACAAGACAGCGTCAACACACAAGACAGCGTCAACACACAAGACAGTATCAACACACAAGACAGCGTCAACACACAAGACAGTATCAACACACAAGACAGCGTCAACACACAAGACAGCGTCAACACACAAGACAGCGTCAACACACAAGACAGCGTCAACACACAAGACAGCGTCAACACACAAGACAGCGTCAACACACAAGACAGTATCAACACACAAGACAGTATCAACACACAAGACAGTATCAACACACAAGACAGCGTCAACACACAAGACAGTATCAACACACAAGACAGCGTCAACACACAAGACAGTATCAACACACAAGACAGCGTCAACACACAAGACAGCGTCAACACACAAGACAGTATAAAAAAACCAAGACAACATTAACACATACATGTACATGTAAGTACCTAGTAGCGTCAACTCATGTAAGACAGTGTCAACACATAGGCCACGCTTCGTACAGCGACAAACATTATTTGATATGAACAGATTCTGCCATCTCGTCCATTCTCTCATATTTAACGATATCGTTTAACCTAATAAACCTGGAATCTGTTGTACTGAAAGACTACATATTCTACCGTGTATTCCCAGTTAACAATCCATTATTTCTGAATTATCGGGGAAACCCTTGACTACACTAGAATCCGGTTAACCTAAATTGATTCCGAAGCCCCTGAGTATTTCAATATAAAAGAGTTTAGACTTGTGTTTGGTTGAAATGAAATGGAACCGATCAAAAAGATTCAGATATAAACGCCTAAAAATATCCGATTAACCGACTTTCTTGCGACCTTAATCATTACGATATACATATTTATCACATAACTGACCCGTTCACTCATGTTATACGGCCATGTCATAAAAATGGTATTACACACGTTTATTATAAATTGATATTTTTTACACTTTCTGATTGGCTAAGATAATGCCACGTGATTCCCGATAAAAAGTCAAATTGACTAGTCGTGCCAAAAAAGCTGGTCAAAACGCTGATTAACTGGGTGTTTCTAAAAATAGAAATATGACGTAACGTCAAGAGCTCCGAAGACTTTGGCACTGCTTGACAACAACAACGTTTAACAGTAATGGCAGAAGGCAGGTTCGCCGTTCTTACAAATAGTCCAAAAAAT
Source organism: Mimachlamys varia (assembly GCA_947623455.1). NCBI lineage: Eukaryota > Metazoa > Mollusca > Bivalvia > Pectinida > Pectinidae > Mimachlamys > Mimachlamys varia. Next base: position 12,771,572 of record OX392535.1, read on the forward strand.
GTTATTCTCGATGGCGTGGAGTCTAACAATATCAAACGGAAAACATCAACAGCTGTTAAAGTGTTCAGGAAGTATTTAATATTGTATTGTTATAATATTGTTTGAGGATTTGATTAAATGTCGTTGAAAAAATCTTTCTCTTGTAGTCTGAATTCAAATAAAATATATCAATTTATAATAAAACTATTATTGCCTTTTGATTTCGGTCGATACATGGATTTATCAACCTGAGAAAAATATCAACCTCGGCCTAAGTCCTCGGTTGATATTTTTTCTCTGGTTGATAAAACCATATATCGATCTCATCAAAAAACTATAATTGTATAGTAATAACTCTATTGTGACGTCATAAATAAATGAAGTCTTTATGACATCATATGATTGTCTCGGTAGTGAAAATCGTACTGTCACAAAGGAAATTTGCCTATCTACATTAAAATGTATTAGATAATTAATTTTAGTTTCTGTGTATTTTCTCATAAATAAAAGTTATGTGATAAATAAAATCTAACACTCGTGTCAATATAATATGGGATTAATTAAACTCGTAAAAATATTTTGATATGTCACTCGCCTAAAGGCTCGCGACAAATTAAATTATCTAACTCGTTTAATAAATTCCATATTGCATCGACACTCGTGTAAGATCCTCTATGTAAACAACAACATGATCGTCTATTGTTTCTCTGTATAAACTTGATTTATCTTACACTAATTATGACACAAGTTATGTCAACTTTTATTAATTACGCTTGTTGGTCCTGATGTAAGCGCGTTGGGATCTTATTGCGAGAGGAAACTGGAGTACCGGGAGAAAACCAATGCAGTCGGGCAGGTGACTTACAAGCTTTTCCGGTCGAGAAATCGAACCCCGGCTGCCTTGATGGATATCCATCGCACCAACCGACCACCTCCTCAATTGTTTCTTTTCACGTGTACCTAAAGCAACATAAAATAACCAAATGAAAATATTTTGAAATTCAAATAAAATTACTCCACAAAATATCTTCATTGAACAACAACGACGCCTTTGGTACCCAATAATGAATTTTTACCCGAATTGTATTCTCAACAGTGAACTTTTACCCGAACTGTATCCCAGACAATGAACTTTTGTACCCCGAACTTTATCCCAGACAATGAACTTTTGTACCCCGAACTGTATCCTCAACAGTGAACTTTTACCCGAACTGTATCCCCAACAGTGAACTTTTGTGCCCGAACTGTATCCCCAACAGTGAACTTTTATACCCGAACTGTATCCCCAACAGTGAACTTTTATACCCGAACTGTATCCCCAACAGTGAACTTTTATACCCGAACTGTATCCCCCTAACAGATTATATTAGTCGTCGTAGTCTACGGTTTAAGCGACGCAATTGGGAGATATAATACCACATCTGTTATTATGTTCCGGTATACAATTTCTACAATTTCGCTAAGGTCTAACCTCGGTGGGTTAGACTATCTAACGGATGTTTATATTCTCTCTTTCTCATGTCAGCGATCATATTCGGGGACCCGATCTTCTATAGGTCCCTCACGTTATGTAATGTTTGCTCATTCGTTGTTAATGCTGTAACCGAACACATCGAAATGTTTACGTGTTCACCCTTAACTAATATACATTACTTTCTATGGTGGAAACCAGTTTTTAAACATTATTGTTTTGACTACATTCATGCAAAAATATTGCGCGAGAAAATACTTACAAAAGCGATCACCAATGCAGGATGTTGTTGGTATCTGTAACTATATAACTAGATGTTGTTGGTATCTGTAACTATATAACTAGATGTTGTTGGTATCTGTAACTATATAACTAGATGTTGTTGGTATATGTAACTATATAACTAGATGTTGTTGGTATCTGTAACTATATAACTAGATGTTGTTGGTATCTGTAACTATATAACTAGATGTTGTTGGTATATGTAACTATATAACTAGATGTTGTTGGTATATGTAACTATATAACTAGATGTTGTTGGTATATGTAACTATATAACTAGATGTTGTTGGTATATGTAACTATATAACTAGATGTTGTTGGTATCTGTAACTATATAACTAGCGTATGTACTTCAACATCATATTCCAATAGGATTTACACTGTATGTTATATTATACGACTCAACTTATTGAAGTCTACGGTGTCGTGACTTTATTGGATATTTCACTATTGTACTTTGTGGATTACAGAACAACTTATGTGTTTTATCGAGCGTATTCAGTATTTTTTTCTGTTTTACCGGAACCCCTTACAAAACGACTGTTTTCGAATGCACTTTGATGTTTTTCCCTGATATGAAATCCATTTGTTTTGTGGTCCATTGCACTTTTCATACAAAGGTTTACGTACAACGTACCAACACGACCTGAAAATGACTTTGTGCTACATTTCGTTGTATATTAGAAACATTATTCTTACCTCAGAATAATTTGGAATACAATTACAAAAACCGTACTAATGCCTATTAATTGTCCCTATTCAAGTATTGTTGTCTCGACTTGGTTGTGGGTTTATTTTTTACATACAGGTACAATGTTTATTGTAGTTACCTAACTGAAACTTTTACATATCAATACAAGTTTACTTTACATATATCTATAAATGACCCACACTCAATATGTCTTGAAAGGTGTTAACATTTAACGTAAAGTTTCACTGGAACGGGTTTCATTACTGTACCCGCACGCGCATATACTGGTAAGCTTATAGTTCCATGTACTATATTGTAGGTGCGTGTACGTGAACGTGAATGAACGGTACACTCATCAATGGGCGCGGGCAGACAGTGCACGACTTCAATCACCACACCACCCCCTCCTCATCCCCGACCCCCCATATCGCTGGTACAAGCATTCATTGCAGTTCATGTCTCTGCACTAGCTACTTCATATGATCATTTTACCATCGGTTCATGTTCTGTTCTCTTAAAAGAGTTTCATCGTCGAATTCAAGTTTTAAGATTGTGATATAAACTGTCTTTCTCTACAAAATTGACTTTAAATCAATTTGACGTTGCACAAATGTAAGCATGTTTGAAAAACTCGCACTGGAGAAAGACACTGTGCACATAAAGCGGTGGCACACGCATTATATAAGGTATATAATGAATAGAAATCTTAACTTAACGATGCGTACAGGGAATACCGCAGAGACTTGATAATTTGTTACGGTTAGTTTTGGACCTGAACTAGGGTGTTTAGAACAATTTTACACTTTTGGAGTTTTAAGTCAATTTTCGATAAAAATGCTAAAGGGTCAAACACTTTCCAGGTCGAAAAATCGTCCCCACCTACATTTCTTGCATCAAAAGGCACATTTCTAATTTCTTGTTGAGGTACAAAAAAACACTTATTACTGTTGTAAAGATGGATAAATGTATCCTCCTTCCGCAGAAATAATCTCGATTTCCTCCTTTTGCTGTCATTGGATGACGGTGTTTTTCTAAATAAAGGCATGCAACTACAGCGAAAGGCCAGCGCGTGCAGTGATGTCAAAACTCATTTACTATGCAAGAGTGGCACGATAGCCGACGAAAATTTTGAGACACGGACATTTTTGCATGTTTTTGGAGGAAATCGGGATTATTTCTGTGGAAGGAGGATACATTAGACGTTCATTGAGGAGGTTTTTAAAATAAAAATTATCCATCTTTCCAACGGTACCAAGCGTTATTCCGTGTCTCAACTGGAAATGTGATTTTTGATGCAAGACATGTAGGATGTAGGTGGGGTCGATGTTTGACCTGGAAAGCTGTCCACCCTTCATCCTTTTATGATCATTAAAGGGGCATTTTAACGAAAATTTATCGACCCCCCCCCCCCCCCCCCAAAAAAAAAAAAAATAATTGTAAAATTGTTCCAAACACCATAGTTTAGGTTAAAAACTAACATTTTATGACCATTGAGGGGTCATTTTTATTGAAAATTGCTCTAAACCCCCCAAAAGTGTAAAATTGCTCCAAACATCTTAGTTTAGCTCCAAAACTAGCTGTAACAAATTCTCGGGTCCCTGTGGGGAATACAATATTGTCAAGTCTAGTTCAGTGTACTGGCTTTGTTACATACGAGTTTGAAACAACAAAATGTATAAACTATTGGACATTTAAAATTGGCCGTTCGCATGGTGTGGAATGGTTTTATACGCCGTCTTGTCAGCCGGATGGCGGGGCAGTGCTTGTTGGCAAAGATGTATTGTTGGTTTGGACAGTTGCATGATACGGACACAGAAAGGCGGAAAACTACATGTACCCACTGGGGTCTCCCTGGACCGACTTCTCGTGCAAGGCTCGCTCCGTACAGCTAGCGCGCGCAATCCGCTACAGGTCCCCGATGGCAACTCTGTCAGACAATAATACCAAACATGTTTCGCAACATTTGCAAAAATCGAGATGTTACTTTGATAAAAAGCTGGTAAGAAACAGAAATATTTATCTCATTCTCGATTTGAGGGAACCTTATGGACTGTGTATCTTCGTTGGCTCGGTAACTGATAACGTCCGTTTAAAAATGCATTATCTCCGACTGAAGCGCACTTGGGATGTTTATTTTTCCAAATGACCGGGGCGCCCGTTGTGTTTTGTTGTCGGATTTTCTGCTATCTAATTCCTGAGGGACTCTTCGGTGATGGCCCGCCTCTCTGTGGCTTAACTTATGCTGCCATTTATTTAATAACAGAGGCTCATAATTAAAACCCCATTGAAATCAGAGACTAAAGCATGTAATGTTTACAAATGCAGCCGCGGTTTTGTAATACTGTAGCATTACCTTTACGACAGGCAGTGGGTTACCCGCCTACAAACCCCGTTACATCTATACACGGTTTATATCCTTGCCATGCGTGATATTAAATTCTAATTGGGCCTCAGCTGAGTACGCTAGTGCCTCAATGATCACATTGATTTGAAATTTATGCCAAAGTTAAATGTGTTCCTTTCTATCCGACTTTTGTGAGAAGTCTGTTTTTGTAAGCAATAATTTGTTGGTTGCGTGTAGATTTTCTACATATATCGTAATGACTTGTCAGACGTGGAGTCACCGCTGCATGTCAGGTGACTTCACGTGTACACATAATCTCCCTATTATTTGGTTGTGACAATTAAGTCTGATGATTATTTCGCTATTTTCGCGTTTTGACATATGTTTTACTAACCCGAGGCGAACCATCACTTTACAACTTCAAGCATGTATAACTCACTGCCAACTCTGGGCCCAAAACAATCGATACCCACTTACATACATCAATCTAGCATTTTAAACAAAATTAATATTTAATGTTTCTGAAAACGAAAATATATGATTTGGTACAGGTATACTCAGAGTTTGTCACTTCAGATCCGATATATTAATTGATTAATGCTGAAATGGACCGGAGCGATATCTCACAATCAGTATGATGTACGGCAGCCCCGTTAATGGGATCCACTGTCTCGCTATGATGTATGCTTTTTCAAACACAAATTATTTTGTTATGAATAACAATGATATCGCCTATACATCAAACTTCATTACATCCTGCATAATGGGCTAACAGCGGCCTCGCTGAAACGTGTGTAATAAAGAACAGATCTGACATTACTGAGCCACAGGCTAGAGTGTTGAAGAAACAGCCAAAGTGGGCGGACTTTTACATTATTGTTTTCCTTACGTGTTTCTCAATTGACAAAATGAAGAAGTTCGGGGAGAAAAGGTCTGGTGTAAAGTGTAACACCCACCACCCAAAAAAAAAACAAAAACACACACACACAAAAAAAGAACGAAAAATAAGTAAATAATAAGTAAATAAACTTGCTCCAATTTTTAGTCCTTTATAGCGAATTGCTTGGTTTCTTGTTTGGCGGAGAGTTTCCAAAAGCATACTGCACAGTTAAGATTTTCACGTGGTTTACAGTTTAGTGAACATGTACATTGCGTTCCTAAGAAACTAAAAGCTTTATTCTCTTTCGTCAAAATACCCAGGATAGAACTACCCTGTCATGTGGTGGCGTGAAAAGGTATTGATAAATGGACAAATGTGTGTAATTGGATGTAAATATGATTTAGATGAACGTGGAGAATCACGTGCTCACGCAGACTGACTTTTGTCGTCGTAACGAGCATGTCTCCGTTTTAAAAGTGCGGACTCTCCACAATGACATGTCTTGGTTAAATATTCGATTGCCGCCCATACATCACCACGGTCTCCGTCATAGAGCGGCAGAACATGGCCGCTCCGGTCCGCTGTCGGCTGGGGAGGCAAGCGCGAGCAGGATAGGGCGATTAATCAAAAGAAACTGATAGAAACTCATCTTAAAATCACAAACTCGTGTAGCGTTTTTAGATTCATTTCATCTTCTTCGACATAAAAACTATCAACATTCTATCTCTGACCAAATCAATCCGCTGCAAATAACCATGTAGCTGATGTTTAATAGTACACTCGCTAGTCATCACAGATAGCATTAATGATCCCGTACTGACATTTGAAAAATATCTGTTGAAAATTCATTTAGTGAACAGCAAGCATTTTAGGAGACTCAGCGAAACTAATTATAGTGTAGTTGGAAGGAAGTCAGGGTGTGCATTTCGAGGAAACCTGTTTAGGAAATGTATTAAAGAAGAAACAGAATAACCACGAGTTATTTACCACAAAGACAACTTTCAGCAACGAACATGTTAATTAATTGTTTAGGATATTGTTAGTTTTTTAATTGTTTGATTATCTACGTGTGTATTGCGCGTGCGTGGTGACACTCTGATTAGTACTATTATGGATTCATTAGGGCTGGAAACTGAAAAGCTTTTAATTAACAGTTTATACTAGTGACTGATATTTCAGCAGATTTAACATGCAACAGCAGAGGACGACCATCAAGCTCGGTTACATGTCCGTCTGAATGGCGTTCGACCATCATGAATTGTTTGGCTTGTTATTCTCATTAATTCCAAAAGCTATTCAGTTTTAATCGTAAACCGATCAGGACCGATGCAGTTTTCCTTTATGTGTGACTTGCGACATGTGACAGTTATTTCTTATAAGAGGTGACTGATATTTTCTACTCAAATACTCGCGGAACAGCATGCAGTTACGGTGGCGTAGCATTGTTAAGTGTTTTGGTTTGATACACCTGGAATAACACAGTAGTTTTCAACCTTACGATAGCAATATACACACATCAACCCTGGATAACCGCGTTAGCTCACAAAGTACTCCTATAAATTATATTTTATATCAAATTTAAAAACTAACTTGGATATTATATTTCATATCGCATTAAAATACTCACTTTGGATATTACATGTATAAGTTACGACAACCATTGATGTTACGCTCATAATGAAGAAGATTTTGGCAACTTCAAAGTATCATATCTGAAATTTCAGTAGATAGACAAGTTAGAATGACACCCGTTTTAGTTACGAGACTCCAACAAGGAGTTATATTAAAGCCAAATTTCTTGAAACGCAGTAAACCATGTACATGTAATACGGTCAAACCAATGGCCGGTTTTCATCCTCTGTAAAGTTTTCCAGATCGTTGAGAGCATATGTTTTGTATTGATGTCTCGCGTAGAGAAGAAATCAGATTTGAGGACAGAAACCAAACTTCGACAGTTTTAGTAATACAAACCTTGGTTGCGAGGAAAACGGTAAGCGATTTAATGACACTACTCGATAATATGACGTTTGGAGATTTTTTGTTCAGTACATGCAACGTTTTTTACACATAAAGACATCATCAAAATGGAAAACAGCCCAATTCAATACGCTAAATTGGCGACATTTTGACATTACGTAGGGATAAATATGCTTCGACATTAGCACCGTCGTTGAATGCTACGCCACGTGTTGTCGCAATAGTGCATACATTACAACACAGGCGAGATATACCGTCACCTGTTTATCACGCCTTGGCATGGCGGGTACTCACATGGGGGCACTAGACTCCACCTGATTGCCGTTTGATAGTCTGGTGGTCCCGGGGGTAATCCCGTCCGGATGGGTTAGTGTCTCCGGCTCAGTAATTCGGTATACCAACCTCCCTTTCGTTGCCACTAAACACGATAAAACGTAATTTATAAGCAAATCCCTTATTATTTGAGACTGTCGATTTGGAGTGTCGTTAGAGCTAATTGTAGTACGAGTGGTATTCCCACTCAGACACTTATATTGTTATGTAGACTGACCCGTGCCATAACAGAATGTTAATATGACTCGGTTTGTGTAACCTACCGCTAATTATACATACAAATGATAGAGATTTGATATCCAAATCAGACTATGTTTACACCGCCGGTATTTCTTTATTCTAGCTGTTCCGCCACAGCGGTCATACAATCACGGACATATTTGCATATGTTTGTAATGTTTCCTGTAGGAATATAACATATTTACATCACCGCCTACAGTTACACGAGTCGATACTGTTCTCCGCCCGACAGCTTTAGATCACTCCTGAACCTTATCCCCCGAGTATCCCAACTCAATATCCTGGTGCTTTCCAGAGTTTTTATGATTGTAAAGGAATCTAGTTTGATCTGATCTGTCTGATATCTAAATCTCCTCGATTAAACATGATATTTGCTACCAATGTAGTGAGCTTTAAAATCGCATGCTAAGTAACTACAAGACCGAGCCAAAATTAAACTAGTTGCTCTCGCCAACTCTTGCTGCTATTTGTAAATCACTGGCTTTGCAAGTAGACAACCAGGGTTCGATTCAAGACAGTTGCCCTTTACAAAACTCCCGGGGCTGCATTAATCCCTGGCTTTACCTCAAAGTCAAAGGTTACTTGCCTCAACACCTGTAAACTCACCTGTGTTGTAATTTAAATATGCGTGATGAGTAGCTGCAGAAGTTGTCGGTACTTTTTGAATTAATGTATATCAGTCTGGAGCGTGTCGGTAGATTTCGGTTCTGTTAATTATTATGGAACCATAATCGGAATCCATTTCCATCGGGTCAGGAGATATTGGGAATCGCTATCCGGAATGCGTCCATGATTCGGTACGCTGTGTATTAAGGTACGCCTTTATGGAACCATCGCGAAATTAAACTCATTTATATACTACATGTAGTAACCAGATACTTTTTTAATGTTTTTATTTATGTAGACCGTAAACTAAATGAATTGATTATGTACCCACATATATAATTTAGAGCAATATATGAAAAATATTGTTGATATCAAAGAAAAAAAAAGAAATAAAGGAGAATTCCAATTCATTAATCAGAGATGAATTATATGAATTCAATTCTAATTACAGCTTGATTATCTACACATGTTCTGAACAGTCTGAATTCTACCAAGGCCTCGATTTTACATTAATTACTTCTCAGGATTGAAATAGGAGAACATCGAAATAATTAAGAAAAACTCCCGTCGAGTTAATTGTCACCGTGCCACTGACAGACTGATATCTGATTCAACATGCACAGACGAGATCGAGATTTTTGGCGTGGCATTAAATGTGGTATCAACAAAATGTCAGTATTATACATTAACATGTTTGCCACGGCTCAAGAACAGTCACATTCTTTGTCATAACTAGGTATAGAGGTTACTTAAACCAATTACCTAACAAGAAAACACATTCATTAGGCATTACACCGTCTTTCTGCAATAATGACAAGTGTCACCACGGTAACAATCCTTGGGAACGTGCGTCACATGCCCCCTGCCTGCACGGGTGTTGCATGTCGGTCCACGCCTACGTATAAATGTACCAGCGGGTAGTTGGGACTATCTGCCAAAGACTACATTAACAGGGAGGCGACAGGAATTAGCCGAGTTCTTCTCGCCGTATCTCAGTGATGACCCTCCCTCTGGTTTGTTTCTCTTTTCTCTCCGTGACAAACAAGAGAAAACGAGACGGAACCAAAGAACCCACATCGAGCATCAAAGCATTTATTCGCTTTCTTCGGCTCTTCTTTTACACACTTGTCCGGTCTTCCGGTGCCAATTCCACTATGGTACTGCGGAGTGAGGCGATCTCTTAGTCGTTAATCATACAAACTCAACCAGAACATTGCAAAGCGATAGTTTTGCTGTCTGTTTTGAAGCTTTTCTCGGAAGCATGGTGTTTGGCAAAGTAGACATTTCCATCCACCATTGGAGAACGCGTCTTTCATCATGTTCAGCGTTAAGGATACCCCTCCTGCTATCTCTATTATTACGTGTGAAGCCATTAGAACGTGCTCGGTTAGCATCAACGTACCGGAAGATACTCTGCCTTACCAAACAGCGCATTCCTTTACTGTTCTAAGAGAGGTTAACTCTCGCTGTAATGGTTTGTGTAATGGTGCACTAAGCCACAAATGCTATGCCATGCCTATCTCTATAGTTGACTAACCGATATGCTATTTCTATTTCTTATTTCTTTGATCAACTGAAGTATTTCATTTTTCGGCATATTATTTTAATTGTTTTCACCCGATGCTATCTGAATAGCAAACATCTCACAGTTATGAGTGTTGAATTTAACAAGTAACCCATGTGTTACGTAATGTGCATATCAGGTATGATCTATGTTAAATGACCCAGTGAATTTTGATTTATTTTTTAATTTGCATTTATAACCCCATACGATTAAATGTATTAATGGATGCAGATGTAGAGTTATTCTTGGCTATATGAAGCAGTTATTAACTTTATAATCATTTATAACTCTTATTTAATCTTAGTGAAACAATGAATACGTGTCTTTAACATAGGTAAATATGCATTTCTATTGAAATGAAATATTAAATGTTTTAACAAAATATTACATAATGGTTATACGAAACATTATCCTTACGTTACTTTCAAAGATCAGATATGAATGTATTAATAAGAAATAAGCATCTTGGTCAGAACTGCCGTACATATAGTGAATAATACCTTCGATAAAAGCATATGAATGTTGGCCATATGACGCAAGTCCTCTTGTCTGTTTATTTCATTTCATGCACGAGGCATTTCTGATAAAATGGTTCAGACGCAAAGAGCTAACGCTGGCCAATACAGACTAGCAGCGAACAAGATGGGCAGCTTTGGGAATTGTGCTGTTATAAAAAAATATGTAACTGAAGAAAATTTGAATTGAATGCAAATATGCATTGATAAAAATGTGCGTGCCCACGTTGATATTTCCACACAGTATTGCCAAATTCTGTTTAAAATCGTTTGTCAATCATAATTTTGTTCGGTTTGTTTGAGTCTGTCCTTAACATATACATATATATTGGTGATTCCTTTGTTCTTGTTGTTTTGACATTTAGTTCGGAGTTGTTTGTGTATTGCTGACGTGATGCATTTTTGCGTCATTTTGAACCTATGACATGGACTGATAAATATGAATTCATTCCTTGAATCGCTTTATGTGCAGTTAAAATGCTGCAATTTAAACTTTTAATACAGGAGAATACATTCTGCTCACAATCATTGTTCCGCGAAGGAGAACCAATCTGAACGTATACACCTTTGACTCCTCTGTGTTATGTAGATACATGAAGACTACAATCAATGATTTCTATATTTAATAGAAAAAAAAATGTCCATGTTTTTCTTCCGGTAAAACACAAGAAGACTTGTCCATGTTTTTCAATGTAACTGAAACAGTTAAAATGTTTTCTCACCAATGGAAACATATTGCCCCAAATCCATCGGTGAAAGATACAGGTCCTTGTTTTCATCAACGTTCCTTAACTTAAGGAAACTCTTTAACTTAAAAATCTCTATAGGAAAACATTACAGAATTTAAGGGGGAAATCTTAAGTTAAGGAACTTTCCTTAAAATCTGTAATGCTTTCCTATGAAGATTTTTAAATTAAGGAGTTTCCTTAATTTAAGGAACGTTGATGAAACCGGGGCCAGTTCTGTGTCAATACTTAAAGTTACTTGATACTACGGCTACGGTATATCTGAGTAATTCCTAAGAACATGTGTCTGCCTCCTAAGTATACGACACTCTGCCTATGTATCGTATAAGGCAAGTACATGCTTTCCTAAAATGGTCAGTTTAAGGGTCGAACGAATTATAACAGTTCCAAACAATAATAACAAAAGAAAACAATTGATTTGCCTCCTTAAGGACGAGCTGGCAATGGCAACAAATCGGGTAGATATTACAAGAAACGCAGACTACTGCGGCTCATGTATACATTTATAGTTGTCCCCGACTTAGTTTTAGTTCAGTTTTTAGCTTGTGATGAATTTAACAAAACCCTATGAAAAATATAATAAAACCTTATGATGCATATAATAAAACCTTGTTATGAAATAATAACACCTGGTGATGAATCTAATAAAAACTTTTGATGAATATGATAAAACCTAATGACGAATCTAACAGAATTTTTTTCTGAATATAATAAAACCGTATGATGAATATAATAAAACTTCATAATGGATCTATCAAAACCTTGTGATGAATCTAATAAAACCTTGTGATGAAGAATGTATTTTTTTGTAATAAAACCTTATGATGAATCTAATGAAACCTTGTTATGACCTTTTGTTAAATCTCAAAATTCCTACTGTCTGCGAGAAGATATATTGGATGATTCGTTGACTAAATGGTCTCCCTATCATGAAACCCAGAATTAGGTTAAGAAGTCCACAGACAGGTTGTTTGTACTTTGACATCTAAATCTCAGAAACCCTAACAAACATGTCATACATCTCGGTAGATTTACGGAGCTCTAAAGGACAGATTGGTCTGAAAGTGATCAAGCATGATATTTCACATTTGTCCGCTCCCGTGAAGCCACACTGCTGTGTCCGTTGTGGTCTATAGCATCTTATGTTAGGTTGTATCCTATACAAGCCTTACCATAAAGAAATGTGTTTATTACATAAATCGAAAATGATTCATTCAATAAAAGTAATTTTTTTTACTGGTGAAAAATATCATTTTTTTTTCTTATTTGACCAATCAAAACACGGCTTTACAAATGACAATTGGCAAATTGAAAAGCTGTCTTGGTAAGGTTTGCTATACAAATGTACATAAATAAAATATTTAACAGTATCTTTACTAACACCAAATATACATTGCACTCATGTGGCTGCGCACTCATGAAAAAATATCAAAATATTAGCCCCACTCGTGAAATAAACTTGGTATTACTGAATACTTCCGTTTATTGCAGACATTAAAACAAACTACCGATGGAACAAAGGGGTTCGAATAACTCTATGTGATGCATTATATTTAACTTCATGAACAAACACACTTCTGATTATTATAATAATGTTCTACTTAGTCTCAATGTGATGGGAGGTATACTTTCGTTTTATCTACATATACATATACACTTAATTTGTGCTCGAATCAAGTGGTATCCTTTGTTTCCAGGTGATATGGAAGAAGGTTAAGGAGAAACATGCGTTGACTGTGGGCGAGTTTGTGTTCGTAAAGGATCCCAGCTTCAGTGTAAAACACATCCCGTACCGGGACGAGTGGAATCTGATGATCAACAACGTTCAACTCAAACACGCCGGCAAGTACGAGTGTCAGGTCAGCACAAAGGAAAACATGCATCGATACATCACGCTCAATGTTTCAGGTAACTATCGCCAGTAACTATAAACTGTCTCACTGAACTCATCGAATTAAATTTTATTTTGTGATTTTATATGGCATTCATAGTCAATATGAATGTTAACTTCCATTGTAGAGAAAATGTTATATAAAGTGTTCTTAATGTCTTGAGTCTCCTTAAGGTGCTACTTTAGTCTATACATCTTGACCCTCCAACCTGTTACATTATTCCGAGAATGGGCTCACCATATACACTTACCGGTAGGTCCAAGGAGAGACCACGGTTTCTCCCTCGGCTCACGTCTACATTTGACCTTAACTGTTGAGGGGACGCTAACTCCATACAAACATACCCACAAATCTTACTTATACAGCCGGTGATGCTCACTTACGGTAAAATACAGTGTACAATCTAGGTAATGGCAGTCAATGCTAACATAATCACACTGTAAAACAGTCGCAAAGACATGCTTAACATTCATATCTATGTAGTTTGTTAGATAAGCTTTATAGGAAAATCATTTATGTCCAAACTCAGACTGTTTCACGAGACCGATTGAGTGGACAGTTGATATCAATTGATGGGGCTATCGTATCGCGTTATCAGGGGACATGTAACAGTGTATACAACCAACTCATTGGCCTCAACTGCGATTGGTTTTCGATCTGGATAGATAAAAATACAGCTATCTGACATGGCAGTATAGTGTCTTGTCCTCTTGGGACGTGGCATTGCTAAGGAAACAAGAACTGAGCTAGAGAATGTGAGATATTTGTTATAATAAGTGGAACAATCTATACTGTCATTCCCGACGAAGTTCAAATTAAAGTGTAGATACGATATTCCCTTGAGTTCGGAATCGTAAGAAATAAACTCTGGAGTCTCAGACAACCTTTAAAGGAACTATCGAATTGTCCTTGGGATTGGCAGATACAACAAATTATGACTGTTAGATTATGAGGCTATATCCAAGAAATCCGAGAAACTTTGGTGGTGATGGGGGGGGGGGGGGAGGGTGGGGTAGCTTCTATTTCGGTACACCAAAGCGTTCTGTAAATTTTGACTTAAACAGCCAGACAATCTTATTGATCGATAAGGAAGCATTTGATTCCCTCGATAATTAACTTATTACATGGCTAAGACATGCGTACAAACACGAGAGTGGATGGTAACGGTGGTATGCTAATCAACATAGGAACTGTATTAGGTTGAGGTAAATCTCGTGTTCACTCAAACTTTGCCAGCAATAGTAAATATGTTATTATACCAGGCTGTCTTTTCTGGTAGCAATCCCCAAAATAAACATATTTTTCACCAAAGACATCGGGAAATGAACTCTCTGTTGACGAAGTTATGTGGGAAGCGATATAATGTGTATAGAGTTCTGGCACAGAAAGTAAGATGTTGGTTGAGGATGATGAACCTTCTGTATAGGCACTTTGATGTGCCTTGTTGTACCGGTATTGAGTTGACGGGCCGCCATCTCTGTAGTTCACGGGCAGAATCCACTAATTACATATGTACAACATGGTGTATGTCTGTACGGTGTTTGTTGAATGACACGATCTACAAGTGATGTTGTCGAGAAGAGATCCCCCATAACGAGCCACTTAGTGTCGAGCTTTGACGTTCGGCAAGTCCTCTTACGTAACATGCGATAGCCTAACCACAATGGAACTATCAAGTACATCGCTGTATAATGAATTAGTATTCATATAGATTGAATGATATCAGAGTCCTTATGTAAACTTTATATATGTGTAATGTACTTACGCGAGATATAAGTATCTCGTGCAATTGCTGATGCTGAAAAATACAAAGACTGCACGTGCATAATAATAGAAAAAAATCTCGTGTAATCGATGTTTTTATTTGTCACTGTATACAATCTTGTTTACAGATAAAAGGATACGGATAAAGAGTGAGTTAATAAGTTGCAAAATCCTACTTAATAATAATTTTCATAAGCCTAACTTACCTTTCCACACTGTCCCAACCAGTTTAATCATTTAGCGAACAATGAAGGTATTTGTTTTGATAAATTACCAGCTTCCTGTTCTGTGTAAAGTCTGGCTGTCCTACCTTTAACAGACAAATAACAATTGTTTATATCAATTCAATAACGTTTGTCTCCTTTTTAAACTGACAAATACCTTGTACTAACGCATTGCCCTTTGAACCATTTCTTTAGCTACTTGATAACTGTTGTTTACGCCCAACCACACCTGCATCTGGCCTGTTTTCCTAACACAACAAACTAATGTGTATCGCTTAAAACAACACATCGGGTCATAGTCTTTTATCATGTATTTTAAAAACATACCGTTATAATTAATTTTCCATTGATTGTATGCAGAATGCAGCTTTCTGATTGGTTGAGATTTTCTTTTCATACCTCTATGAAAAAATAAATCCGAAAATTGCACGAAAAATGTGACGTAACAATACGGCAATTGACGCTGCGTATTTATTTGTAAAAAAGAATCCCTTGTAAGATCAGTCAAATTGTACAAAAACATTTTTTAAATTCGAAAATAAGTTTCAAAACTCAATTTGCAAGCACATTTTTTTCGTACTCCAATGAAACTAAAATAAAATTGGTCATCAATGCTTCATAAACTAACACACTTAGTGACGTACAATTGTTACATACAATAATGACATACAAAACTGGTGACCGGTCTGGTAACACAAATGATGTTGACACAGAGTTTTGACACATAATGATGACACAGAGATGAAAACAAATTGCTTTAGCCCACAATCACATAATTTGTTGATTAATACAACAGACATGTCGTCATAAAATATACATATACACTGCCATCCAAAAGTTCCGATACATCTTTTCTGTAAACACTTTAAAATTGCACAAAACCCAATTTTGAAGTTTGTATTACCATTAATATGTTTATGCTATAATTAACTTCTTACTGTACGATGTTTTGTTATTTTTCAACTACATGCATGTATGGCTTTTGATACAATTACAATCCTCAAAATACAATATTTTTGCAATTTCAATTCAACAGAATATTTCTTTTATATATATTTTGACAGTGGATCATTTTATTCATTTCATTTAATTGTGCAAATGAAAGAAACATTTTATTCATTTTTATAAAAAAAAGACCCCTCCCTTGACCCTCCTTGCAACCTCCAGGACTAAGGCATTTCATTAAATAAAATGCCAATTGTCACTGATAAGTGGACTACATGTATATTAAGGATATTGCATCAGTTGTGTAGATTCTTTGTTGGCTAATGGCTTAATATGTTCACAATGTTTGTAACAAAACTTTTGAATGGCAGTTTATATTCTCACAAAATAACCGTAAATACACAAAAACATCAATCAGCAAAGACCTTAATTGTTGGATGCCTTTAGTGGGAAATAGTGCAAATATCAGAATAATTTTTAGTGGGAAATAGTGCAAATATAAGAATAGCAATATTTGTACGTGAAAGAGGTAATTACTTTTCTTATATGACTTACATACTAGTATAATTGATTACCCAGTAACCAATGTACATCGGCTTTTCTTGTTTGTGTGGTCCTACTATAACCCTAGGTTCCTCACCTACAATAACCCTGTGGTCCTAACCCTGACCTAAGATGTTGGCAATGGAGCTTACCTTCAATGATTGTTTCTAACACTGATGTTTCTGGTGCTCCCACCAAAGCATTGTCAGGAAATTAAACTAGATTTTTTTTTGATAATGGAGTCGTACATGTATATTGAGTTTCATTGTTTAATAATTTGCCCTCAACAAGAACTGTAATAGATACACATAAACATATATGTTGTTGGGAAAATAATGATAAAAACATACAAAAACTGTATCAAGACCTGAAAAAAACTGGAAATACAGAGCATATAGAACATGTATTGCTTCTTGTATCGATACTAGAACCAGCACACATTATTAATGAAAAACAATGTTTGATTCAGTGAATTTAATTTGACTTTGAATGTATGTTTCATTAAGCTGGAAAAGGTGTGTTTAAATGTTATCTATATAGTATTTATTTCCGTACAGACGTGATTTATAGTCGGATCTGTCATCTGTTTGCAACATAAGCATGACTACTTCGCGTGTGATACGACAGTTGGACGTGGTTTTGTGTGAGATTTATATTTACAAACCTTTCTTACACTCTAGATTTAACTTAACTATCACGCTATTTCGTTTGTTTCGATTTCGGATGTATATCACCGAAGTAATCAGGGAATATGCGTATGGCGCAACAAACTAATGTTATTTATATCACCATCACACACAACGCTGTATACTCTATTCCTGATAGACTGGCAAAAATGTCAAACTTCTACGTACAAACTGACACACCATCGTGAAACTTCTTAATACAGACTGACAAAACAATGTGAAACGTCTCCGTACAGACAGACGCAACATTGTTAGCATTCTCCGTACAGACAGACATAACATAGTGAAACTTCTCCGTACAGACTGACGGACAAAACTTAAAATAAATTAGAGAATACCGAAGCGTTAACAAAATCATAATCCGAACTCAAAATATGAACAAAGGAAATATTTACATCCTTGTAAAAGTACAAAAGAATAAGACCAGGTGTTATGGAATAGTAGCGCTTACTGCTTCATCGGCGACACTTACTGGTACCAGCTCACACAACACACAATTTTTGGAAGAGCCATATGACAAAAAATAAAGACCACTACTGATTACAAGGAAATGTGAAAAGACAATTTCAAGTAAAACAGAGCGGCGACATACTACGAAATATGCATTAGAAAACAAATGTAAACGCATGATCGATACTTGAAAAACATTATACACGTTAGGCGAAATCACGCAGCAGAGGTGGCTAGAAAGGGAAGAGTTTCAGGCATCACATGTGGTGTCCGTTTTTGTTTTTCTGAAATATCGCCCCCAAAATACCTATAGTCTTTGGCGTGTAACTGTATAATAGATAGGAACATTACTGTATCTGTTGCCAGGTGTAGCGTTTATGCGTCGCATATGTTACAATACTTATCGATGATCAGTCATCCAGAGACATAGTCCACACATAAACCACATCCCAAAATAGCATATTGATGATTTGTGAATCTATATACGTCTTGTTTAGGACATGACCCAATTATAAAACTTTCTCTTGAAACTTTATTTTTTCACGATGTGTTTTCTTATACTCAATAAAATGTGATTTTGGAAGCATCATCCGACTTTTATGTGGTACACCAGGGGGAGATAAATCCTCACTCTACACTAAAGCAGTCGATACAAGCCAGCCATAGACACCACTTTGCGAGGGAAACTAGATAGAAAACACATTTCAGACCATAATCCCATAAACGTCAGCAGAAGGGGTGCTGGAAGTGAATTGTCGAAGTGAAAGTTAGTGAGGGTGTCGGGGGACGCTCACCTGTAACATGTGGTTAGAGACAGGTCGGCACGGGCCCGGTATAAACGGCCATAACTGTGTCTGTGCTCCTGGCCTTATCACTCCTTGGTCTACCATTACGCCATTTACACTTCGCTTACCAAGTCCCCACTTAATTGTGCGGAGCGTCATGTGTATCACCATGACGTTTTAAGAGACTAGTGGGAAGGTCATATATACGTCTTACATTGGTTGTGTTGTAGACATATTAACCACAGAGAACTTTTAAACCGCAAAAAGTACTTTTTAAGGGGAGTGGGGGTAAGGGGTGTGGGTGGCGATGGTGTTGGGTGGGGGTGTTCATGTTAGGAATCACTCATAATTCAACTGTTATGGGCAGCTGCCTTTATCTTATTTTATTCAAGGTTGTCAAGCGATTTCGTTCGATAACGTTTTCTTTTCTCTTTTCTACGATTTTGTATGATGTACATATAGCTCTTCGTCTTTTTATTGGGATGTCCAGATGAAATGACCGATCAAACGTTTCTATTGCATAATATGGTTGAAGTAATACTGTGGCAAGGTGTTTGTGAGGTGTCTATCGGTCGGCAGTGAGTTAGTAACGTGTCTACTTGGGAATAAAGAGTTGTCTACTTGCCAAACATGATGTGTCTATTGATCACAAGTGAAGTGACTACTAGACACTAATGAGTTGTCTATCTATCTATAGTAATGTGTCTACTGGTCCATAGTGAAGTGTCTACCCATATCCCGATTTATACAACATGATTTATATTTCCTTGGTTTCATCAACTCAAACGACACCAAACCGCATGGATCAATTAATTTCGGTAATGTACTTCAAGAGTACCATTGCTGTCGGTCAAAAACCGTTATGACCTTGATCAATAACATCCATATTTTGCATGTTAATTTGACACATTTTTTTGACCTACTTGTTACAGCTCACATTAATGAAAGAAATGCCTTTCATTACCCTGTAATTGCCAAATTGGGTCCGACAGTAAACATAATTGAACGAAGCAGAGGCAATTTATTAGTTGCTCCAGTTTAGTAACACACCAATTGATTACGCTTACTTACAGTTTTCTTGATAACGGGTGTAAACAATGAATACTAGCACAGCATACCACACGACTTCAAAGACGTTTCCAAACATAATGATGAAGGAATGAGAGCTGGAACAGTAGTGAGCAGCATCAAATGGAGCCATAAACAATCTATAGGAAAGTCATAAAACATAAAGTATAAAACGGAAACGTATAAAATATCAACAGCACAAGGGTATCAAACATGAACAAATATAAACGACATTTCGGTAGATAGGTAGATAGATAAAACGGAAATAAAAATGAAAAAAAATCATTTTTCAGTATGGGTAGTGGAGTTTATAATATTCTCCTGTCCGCCCTGATGAGAGTTTATTGTTGCTCCCAAGGTTTACTTTGTTCTGCATTGCATAATACATTTAACCTGTAACCTAGTGCAACTGTGTTTCGTCTGTTGATGTGTTTCTGATCAGGTTTAAGTTGGTGACACATTTCTGTATATATTTTTCAGATGAGCCGAGTAAAAAATACCCAGGTAAGTGAACATTATATAGATACATATCGATTACTTACGACCTAACTTTGTGGCTTGTGTGCCTATTTTGCCTGACCCATGTCCAAACCATTACTACAGGCGGTGTTCTGTAAGTTTTCACAACCCCTCACCGCTTCAATATACTCCAACGGGCTTCAGGCTCATTTTTCGAACACATTCATTATTCCGAGTGTGTCATTGTGTGTAAAGAGTATGGGTTTTGTTTCTAATTTATTCAATACATTTCTTTTTTTACAAGTTGGTATGTGTATTTTGACGCAGTCCAATTCACAGTAGAGTTTGTCATTGCTAATTGAGGAATTCAAAAATTCAAAGTCCATGGTTCCCTCCAATGCCAGTGCATAGCAAACAGTTATAACTGCAATAGTTTCGGTTTAAGCCATCGCCATGTAATTATGTCAAAACAAGACACCCCACCAATTTGAAGACCATCGATGTATATATTAACATATTGGGAGGGCCGATACTGACGTGTCTAACAAAAGCATACCATTGTAATCCCAGTTTGAATTTTATTTAGGCGGGCAAAGCGTTAAGGCGATCTATGAACGCGATTTGTTCTGTATAGTTATTTTACATTTGGAATTCAAATTGTGTGCTTTTTCGCAGATTTAACATGCAAAGGAAATGGATTAATTTTATATGACTGAGCAGTACCTTACGTTCAAAAAGACAGGTATCCTTATTGACATTGTTTGACGTAACATTTTTCCCCTGGAATACTTTCAGTCATACAACATGTAACAATACCAAATCAAAGTTACGTACTTGCATTATCCCTCTTTTAAAAATAAACTAGTACACAGGATATGACGGTGTTAGAGCAAGCTGCACATGCTTACTTAAGTATGTGATTCTTGTATCTGATTTATACTACACGTAGAAGGTTAAATGCTACAGGCGTATATTGAAGAAAAGAAGCCTGAGTTTTTCACGTCTGTATACTGTATCAGATGCCTCATTCGAAATAGAAGTAACTGTTCTAAAACTGCGGTACTTTAATGGATCTTTGCAGAGACTCAGAACAGTGTATGTTGTACGTGTTAGGAAACGATAGATTTGTTGAGGGATTAATTCAGATAATAATGGTAGGTGTTTCTATTTCCTTACTCTGAGCACCATAACAGGATGGAAGTAACTTGTTAAGAATTAAGTAAGGTGCTGCTTGTGACTAATTTAGAAGCAGATGTTTCTAGAAACTCATTTAACTTAGAAATAATGATGATTCTTTAGGCTTCGTGAGAACATTATGCAAATCACCGAATGGTCATTCTTTTCAGAACAGAAGTGATTTTTACCTGAGAAACATTAAAATCTGCCACACGCAAGCATACACATCTTAAACGGTCGTTCAGTTGATGCCACGTTATATGGTCCAATCAGTTTGTGATATAATACATAGTGTGTTGAAACCTGACGACTGTTTGTATTATATCTGAGTGGTAATTATTAAAATGAATTGCCGGGGGAATATCTATTTGGAAGCTATCCATGTGTAAGAAAAGCTGTAATTTGGACGTACCATTTTTGAAAGTGGGGACTTCATTGGTAACATATTCTTTTTGTGATTTTGTGTCGGGGAGATAACTTATTAGAAAGGCAACTGACATTGTTACATATATCAATGCTGAGAGTAAGCTTTTACTTGTATAAGGAACACATGATGTGTATAAGGGTATATAAATAATGCTATTGTTTTTCGCGGAATTCAGGATTATATCTTTCGATGGGTATAAATTGGCAAGGACGTACCTCGTCAGTATGTTTTTCCCTTTTCCTTGGTTACTTTATTTGAGTCGTTGTAGAAGGTGTATATAAACAATACGAACTCTTTGTTAAGTTTTGGGTTTTTGTTTGTGATCGGCTATGGTTGGAGTGTATTGATGTTGTATAAGCACTGCCGCATGCCTTACTAACGCCTTCCGTTGATTAACACTGGTTTGTATCCCCAGAGGTCCACATATCCGGGCCAAAGTTTATAGAGCAAGGACACCCTATACGCCTGACATGTAACGCCACAGGCTCCTTACGCCCTCCGGAGCTGATCGACTGGTTCCAGCAGGGGCGAAAGATTAAGTCGAACTCCCTTGGAGGAATCTCCATCTCAAAGTATATGCGACAGGAAACAAACACTCTATACAGCGAACTGGTGATCAGGCACAGCGATCCTGTGGACTCCGGAACGTACATCTGTCGCAGCTCGGACGATAAGATAACAAGCCATGACTTACTCGTTTTAAATGGTAGGTCCACCCTTGGAGCATTGGATGTACTCAATGGTAGGTTACGTTGAGAACTCAATGGTTGATCTCACCGTGACGGTCACATGTGTAAGGGGTTAGGTATCACACACTAAAGGCACACATACTTTAAACACGATCACCTCTAAATAACACCCGCCTTACTGGCAGGCCGGTACCATCACCTAAAGCATCACTCTGTATTGGGAAGTTGAAAGGTCCCTCACAGGAATGCGATGTATTATAAACACACTAACACAAAGATTAGTACCTTGTAATATAGAGAATTACCAACATTTCGCCACCATAACAGTAACATAAGGCCATTTGACGACACCACCAGGTAACTGTATATGTAGTATGCCCAGAAGACTAATGTCTACCTATATTGGGAAAGTTGTGAACGGATCAATTGAACGTTGCGCAGATAGGAGGTTGCGAATTTAAATAATAAACGAAAGCACAGATTGGTGCGTTTTGCTTTTGTTTTTTGGTTGTTTTTTTTATATTCCAAACCTAACATTATTATGAACTAATTTTACCTTTGACGCCTACATCTTCATCGTGTTCACTTACATCCGTGCCACAGACTCTAATACAATCATCCCATTGTTTGTATGTACATACTTCATACCAGTTGGATATTTATTTGATATAAACTCACGTTTGCATGCTACACGCTTTAGTTATTTGTTCACTGATTGGGTACAAACCTCATTTTTGTGCGTTTTATGTCCATAATTTATATATACACGCCATGTTTGTACAAATAAAAATCATTCAATAACAACAATATTAATTATCTGCGAACGCCAATTTTCAAAAGTGCGAAATGTTTAAATTCTTATTGAACTGTTGAACTTTGAAACATAAGTGTTATTTTAAACTGAAATAATAAATGATATATGAAATGGTCAATAATTTGTGCTATACGATAATGGATGTTCGAGGGATCTCTACTAATGTTGGACGATATCTGTTACAGCACAATCTCCGGTCGGAAAACGAGGTGAGTACACGATAGGCATAGTGAACAAACATGTTTTTGTTGATTTTTTTTTTCTATTTTTGTAAAGTTTTTTTTTATATAAGGCGTCATTTAACCGTTTAACCTAGTATTTAGCTTATTCCGTTCTATGGAATAAATATATTTTGGTAGGCTAGAATATCTAAAGCTTTTCACTTTTATGTTCTGTTGCATTCGCAAATTTAAGTTTTGGTTTATTAATCTAAAACTATCTTATTTATTAAGCTTTGATCTTTTAGCTTTCTGTAACCTATCTCGAGCAAAGCATGTTTTGTCTATCTAGGTTTTTTTGTGAATTAGTCTCCGCGTGCTTTCTAATAGTTAGCCCAAAAGATGATCGTGCTATCATTTTCTTCATTTATTCCAAAATGGCCGAATGTAGAATATTTACAAATACGAACATGTCAGACATGCAGAAAGCCTGGTGTTGACAAATGTATTAACACTTATTAAAACGAAATGTGCCAGTATATTTAATATATGAGATTACCAATGCCTATTTCCACGATGATATTATACTAGCAAGTAATACAGTCAAAGGGAAACGTGGTAAAATGTATAGATGAAGTATATTGTTTTAGTAGATTTGCAAAAATAACAAAAATCAAAGTATACCGAAGCGTCAACAAAACTATAATCCGTAATTAAAATCAATTAAACTTTGGGGAAAATATGAGCAAAGGAAATATTAACACGGATACATTGAAAAAAATATAAGAGAAACAATGTTCCGAGAGTGTAATCGTCTTCTGTTTTATCGACGACACTCGCTATGCAAATCTAGGCCATATCCAAGTAAATATCACTTCTCAAAGAAGGAGCATATCCATCATTCTCAACAGCACAACAAGTAGGTACAGACTGTCTAGTAATGAGCATATTCACAATGTCCACCTTCATATAAAAAAAAATCCCGCAATGAGACGAAGATAAGAATTTGTCCTTAATCTTCGTCAACATACATTCCTTGAATCCCAGTGTTCAGAATATGCTTTGTTAACGCTTCAATGTTCTCCGATTTATGTAAAGAGAGCGTCGTTATAGAGTGAAATTAAAGGTTTTGATAAGGACTTTGTTATCTGTCCCGATAAGTTTCTCGACAAAATCAGCCTCGTATCAAAACAAAAACAAGTCAGCTAAGAGTGGGGAACATTTTGTTCTCATACGATTGCAGTGTTATATCAGTGTTATTCAGGAATGGATTAAATATTCAGAAGTTTATTATCAGTCATAAAATGGGAAGATAAGTGTTGAGCCGTAAATCAATATTAAGCAGTTTTAATGTAGAGTGTGCCATTTCCTTTGTGAAGCATACAGGCTCCCACAAGCAATTGTCCTGTTTTTCATCGGTGTTCTTCATCATCTCGTGGTAACGACAAATATACATTTGGTAACAAAGAAACAAAAACCGGCAACAATAAACAGATGTATACATTATATGTATTTACATATACATGTACTTGCAGATTGGATACTCTTTCAGTTTTTGATTCTAGTTGATTTGATTTTAGTGCATCAATCAAATCTCCGTGCCAGACATGCTTTTATTAGAAAAGGGCAAGAATGTATCGCTGTCGCATAAAATGATCTGCTATTGTAAGAAGGGAAATATAAAGTCAGAAACGCATGCTTTAATCGTTCTAAGTTTGAGATATTATGACAACAAGCATTAAATGTCTCAAGTGTAATATTCAGGAATACTTAACATGATGTCGTAAGGTAATCTTCTATGTATTGTTGAACATGTAACAGTTACATGTATACATACTAAAATCGATACTAAATCTGGAACGCTGTGAACCTGATATATATAAAAGTGTCGGTATGTCTGTGTCAGTGTTACGTAAGGACCCTGGGAATGTCCTACAGGGAGTCTTGGCATGTACACACGGATTTATAGTCTCTGATTCTTATCATTTCATCTGCCTCAGGTATCAGAAACCTCCAGTAAATTTGATAATAAACTAACGAAATAATGAAGAGAATTATATGTTCGAACATATTTGATCGATTTTCTAGGAAATTGTTTTACTTTCTGTAATTTCAAATAGGCTTTAACCGACAACTGGGACTTTTAAATAACATACACGAATTACGTGTTTGAACACGTAACAGATTAGACAGTAAATAATTAGTAGTCATGTCACTACCAGGCTCAATAAAATAATGTAGCCATCTTTGTGTTATTACCTCTAGTCTGTTATTACTGGTGCTTGTTGTCTAAATTCCTTGAACGAAGCGAGGAATTTATTTTTATAGCTTAATAAAGATTAAAATTTGCTTCAATGGAAGAACTGCTGTTTAAATACAAGCGCCATACTCTCAAATCGAGTCAATAATGTAAGTTATTATCAGGCCTAGTGCTCTAACCCACGCTATATAAGGAAGGGGCACAGACGTGTGCTGTGCGTCATATATGTCAGGGTGCAGATGTACCAACTTGTACCACAGTTTAAGGCAGTTAAGGATTTCTCTGTCATGTGCTTAACATCATCAGCAGTGTACAGACAGGCTTATCCACGAATGCGTCTGCTGCTAATGATGCCACTTTATATAATTATATATACTGGTATAGATAAATTATAGATAAGCATATTATTAAAAGAAATCTTCAAAATGCTAGATCCGTTGTACAATACATTTGTAACTGAAATAGTTGAGTTAATCACATCTGGCTAGATCGTACATTTAATCTGCTTTTTTGTCATATTTACGAGACCGTTACACATTTTACATTTTATAGTTCACTTTCAGGAAGCAATCTTGCATTATAATAATGTTAAAACACTGTCATATATTTCGAAATGTCACACTCACATACGTTCACAATTAAAAGTTGTAGTTTATGTTTGCTAGAAAACAGTTGCTTTAATTTCTCTTCTAGAATCTAATATAGATCCGGATAATTTACCTATTAATGAAGATCCATCAAAAACAGGCAACCATCAGAATCGGAATCGACCGTCCAATGGGGTGTTCGTCTGTCTGCTTCTTATTTCCATCGTTCTCATATGAGTCTCTTCCGGTGCTGGTGAGTTGATGCATGTGTTGAGTCTGATTTTATCCTGCGAACCGTTCGCTTATCGAGAACTGTGAGCCATAGCTAATAGGAATAAAGACATTTTTACCAAATCAGCTTTTACATATGTGGCATAACGTCACCGTAAAATTATTCCATGTTACTCATATAATGTAATAAAAAGACATTTGAAACATAAAACATGGTTTTCAGACTTAACTAACATTATATAAAAGGTTTCATCTTCATGCCGTTAAAATAGTGTACAAATGTAAAAGTAATGAAACCGTACTCTCTTCTGTTTCCTGTATTAAGTTTTTGGAGTTTTCGTTTCATTTATAATTGTTCAATTGTAACAGTTCGATAACGTTCGATGCTTTATAAACTGGTTATTTATTATATACTTTGTTTCCATTACAGTTACGGTAGGGGCCAATCGTTGCGGTTCCCGCTACTCTTATATAAAACCTATTTTTGTACGTACATAAAAAGAACAAACCTTGCCTTGACGACTGCTCAGCCACGTGTGGGCGAGGCCTTGCTTTACCATTCTACCAACAGAAAGGAGATTACTGAAGGTACATTCTCATTACAAGTTTATTAATGGCGAGGCTATCTCAGACGTAATACAACACGTACTGGTTATAGCTATCCTAAATTCTATATCAACATCTCCCCCTTCTTCAGCTTCGTAAACTCGCAATGGAAGGCTTGGTAGATTGATATCTGTTTCGAAATTGGTACTGTTTACGGTTTAGTCCGAATCAATGACAGAAATGTTATGGTCCCTTCAACGTCTTCAAACATTCAACGTTCAATCACATCACTATCAGAACATTGTATCAATGTTCTAAATGAACAAATGTGTTCGATGTTCCAATATTATTACTTAATTCAACACTTTCAAGTGATGGAAAGAAAAACAATGATGTTGTGTATATCCTATTTTCAAAATTTACTAATACATTCATGTTGAATGAACTACATTATCTTAGCAACAATGGCTATCATTGTTACATTCCTAGCAACCCGCTTTGGATTTTTTTTTTTTCGTTTGTGTCCTGAAAATTAGTAGATAAGTCACTGCAAGGACTGGACTTCATTTTGCGTATACGGTACATGTAGTATGCCTGCAATTTGTAACGAGCATCATTAATTAGGGAGTGCTAATGCGTACTATATGACATGTTCCTTGCCAAAAGTGGGCATGCTATCGTATACTTGGTAACGGATATATATTATTTTCAGTTTTTTGTTTGCTTTCTTTGAATAATAAAAGAATCGAAAGGTTAAGGACAAGACATAAACAAACAGGAATTATTTAAATAGAAACATACTGCCCCACCTTTTCGCCCTTAGCATCATCCAAGAGTCCTAGGAGGTCGAAACAGCTGTATGATGCAGTTTATTCCTTTTTTCGGCATACTTCATAATAATTATGTTACTAAAATTAACAGGTGCAGCATATGTGTGTGTTATTTGATCTTTTATAATAGGGGGTGGACGAATCTGGTGGTTGATTTGTTTTGTCCCCATGGTTTGCTGGAGCCTCCATAACCACATTTTGCTCTAAATTCATACATTAAAGGGGTTTTACGCACCTGACTCTTCTGATTCTATATTAGTTTAGACAATTTCGATTCCTATCATTTGGTCCCTAGCATCACTGAGGAGTCATAGAAGAACGAAATAGCTGTATGATGTAGTTTAATTCATTTGATGGCTAACTGTATATATTACTTAATTTGAAAGGTGCAACATATTTGTGTGTTATTTCATCGTTTTATAGTATTGATAAAAACAAAAAATGTAAATAGGGCATTGCTCACATTGGTTATCTGTGCGACACTTAAAGGGGCATCCCGCGAAAGCCTAAATGCCTGTTCTTGAATATACATGGCGTCTGCACTACTTATTATATTTTCCTGCTATCCCAATATTCAAAGTCCGCTCAAAATGTCTATATTGACCATTTGCAAAATCGCATTCCTCGGGAAAGCCCCGATAAAAATAGCGGTGATGACGTAACGTGACAGGTGTGCCGCAAGTTCCTTGATCGGTTTGACGGAAGAGAGGCCGTAAGAGAGGGGACGCGTATAATTGTATACGGCTGATGAAACAGAGACAAAATCCGTGTATAAACTTATTGAATCAAATTCACATTAAAATCAGACATCAATTTCACACATACCGATATTCAGATGAAGAATAAATGTCGGCATATCGGCACCATTTTTCGACACCAGGAATTATCTTTATTACATATATTTACCGAGACCGAGACCAGTACACATGGGTACGGAATACGGCCATGGTACAAACCTTAATTTATGTAAAAGGTAAGATTTCATAAAAGGTATGTACAGGGACGTATATGTGAGATACGTCCCTGGTATGTAGTATTCATTGAAAAGTACAAAAATAAAATTTTTTTTCAATTTAATGTCTTAGGGGATTTTTTTCAGACTATCCGGTCCATATATATACAATGTACATTCATATTAATTTTAAATCTATCCAACTTTCAGCGTCTTCATACGTTAACACCTATCACAGAATGCGAATATTAAAGTCCATACACTATTATAACAAACCACACACCAAACATGACTACATGCATATCAGATTTGGAACTGTTGAAGTACAGGTACATATGACTACCAGTTATGATTATGTTATGATAATTCCGCTTTCTTTTAACATGTTTTTTCATCGTTTTGTAAAGGGACGTTGACCTTTTAAAAAAAACTGCAGGCATGGGAAATACATTTAAGTATATGTTGTATATGTTTGCTTTTTAAAAAAAAAAAAAATCCGTTATGTATATCTTTTCGTATCGAATTCAATACCGGGGTCGCAACCCAATTATATATTTGTACCTTCACTTATTTATAGATGAGGTATGAATATCACTGTTTTTTACGCGTGAAGACATGTTTTTTATTCCTTTTGTCTAAATTGAAGTCATATGTACCTCGGTTGCACGTCCCGTTTTACAACGTAATCAAACGACTTTTTCTGTTACGGTATATATTGTATTTGAAAAGGTCTTTCTATCCAGCAATATAATTAAATCATACCGTTTTAATGGAGCATGAGATATTACATGTATAAAGGAAATATTATAAAACACACTCTTAAGTTTACTTATACACGCATTTTATGCAACAGAGGACTGAAACTGTTTCCCCTTGGGTAGCCCCAAAACCAAATCAAAGTTTTATTTGTGAAAGTACCGCTACACTAAAGAAATATGTAACATACACACAATAGAGCAGTTAGTTTCTCCTTTTAATACTTCCCATCTTTCAATATGACTCTGTAACGCAGTCTTGCGTAATATTTTGACCATTCGGCAACTTTCCGCTTAGTAATTAGGCCTTATCGCGGTGTAACGGTAATACCAGGTAGAGTGTTTACAATGGAAACGGCGCTCGGCTGCGCATGCGTTGGTAAGTGGAAACCCCAAGCTGAAGTGTCTGGCTAGACCGATTGAAAATCCACTAGTTATTTTGGAATTATTAATTTTATGAATATGTATCAGCAAACTCCGTTCGTCATAGTCCATAAGAATACCCACTCGATATATGTATGATAAATTTTGAAAAAAAAATATGAAAAAACTTAGTTTCCCGGGATGCCCCTTTAAAAATCGTACACATATTCAATTGCTTCTCAATTCTTTTGTCATGAAAGATTATACAATGAACTGATTTTGCGATAGATTAGGTTCAAATCATTTTTCATAAGTAACTACACTACCTAATGCTTCTGACCTGTTTTTTGTTTCATGCCGATATCAACCGCTGCCCAACACCTGACTTTGGTATTTACTAGTGCTATGTATGCTTCAGATGTATAAAATGTTCGAAGACAATAAAGAGACCTGGTTCCACTCTGTTGACAAGTACTGTTTATGTTGCAGGCAGGCAGGCACTCCGGGGCCCTACAGACGTCGAGACGAAGGATTGTTGAACACTTGGGACCAAACTACGCTCAATCGTTCTTTTTTGTTTTGTTAACTTTTCTACTTAATGATAAAGATAGAGAGGGATTCTACCTGCATTACGGGTAAAGCTAGTTGGATCCGTCTCCTATCACCTGTGGACCCTCATGGCCAAATGATCACTTGTTCTATATGGAATTTTTATTTGAGGTACCATACAAACGATCAGGATTTCACACGTGTTCAGATATTTCATGATCATGGGAAACAATATATAAAATGTCTTAACCTGTCCCCAAGGTCACATGATCTCCTTAATACCGCTTAGGATCTTTACTGCTGTATGGAGACAATTCACTGTTACGAGGAGGCAGTTCAAGGAGATGTGGCCTGCATGTCAATGCATGGTATTACCGATTGTATGCAAGTATGCTACGAGGATTCCAACCACGTTTAGAAGCTCTGTGACCATTAAGTCACGACGAGCTAATTCGCACGTGCATAGTACAGGAGATACACGTGTAACATGTGGTACCTATGGCAGTGTATGACCTGTGAACATAGGTACAGTATAAGTTACTATCGGCCTGTGGTCCTGTCGCATCAGACATGTGCGACCATGTGATAACTTCAGCTGATGACAAATATTTCACTACATTCCGGAGAGCTATATTACAAGAGGGAGACCTATTGATACGTGGTTTCTACGGAGATACATTAGACGTGGGACAACGTAGGCAATTTCCACCAAAGTTCTGAGAATCGACAGAAAACAACATTGTTAATATTTCCTTTGATCTTACAGAATATGTTACATAAATAATGCGGACATGACGAGTGTATTACTTACACATGCTTCTATTTGTTATGTATATAATGCCGGGCGTGTTTACTGCGTGAGAGAGTACTGGAGTAACGCAGCGCCCTGAACACTGGCAGTGGGGAGCACACTGAACACTTGAGTTTCTGAGTCGATTCAGATGGCATTCCATACGTTTCAATAGGACACCATGTAATTGTTTATTATATTTCATCCAGATTTTCTCATTGGTAAAAAACTGTTGTACTTATCTGTGAGGGGTATTGGCAGTGAATGTTGTGTCCCCACTCGTCCGTCCCACTCTAGTAAATATGTACCAATCACGTGATGAACGCTATGCAAACAGTCTTCCATTACTACAACTGTAGACAACATTGCAATGATGATGTTTTTTAAAAATAAATATGACGAAATCTTATGGGGTTGTGTTGATATACGTGAGTTGTGATGTTTTTGTTTAGTGTAT
This sequence comes from Mimachlamys varia, assembly GCA_947623455.1. Classification (NCBI taxonomy): domain Eukaryota; kingdom Metazoa; phylum Mollusca; class Bivalvia; order Pectinida; family Pectinidae; genus Mimachlamys; species Mimachlamys varia. The sequence continues at coordinate 12,803,600 of OX392535.1, forward strand.
GTACATGTACCTACATTTATTATTAAAATGTGTTTAAAGCTAATGATTTATTGAAAAAATAGGTAGTGTTGCGTGTATTATTTAAACCAGGTCAGTTTGAATTTCATTCAAGAATATGCATATTTGATGTTGATGTTTTTTAATGCCCATTAACTGGTCGACACGTCAGCATATTCCATTGTTCCTTATAAATCTCTAATTGTCCAATTTGCTTCGTGCTAAATTATGCCGACATTCAGTCGACACTGGACAGCTAAGGACATTTGCCATTTTGTGACACCAAAACTCAGCCACATAAGAGTAGATACCTCCCATTGTTCACGTCCTATATCATTCTGTGGTGTCAAAACAACGGTCGTAAACACGATGTGGTTAAGATGCTTGCTATAGAAAATAGATACGTGTGTACATACTTAATTACAGGAACACAAGAAAACCACCACAATAAGAAAGTTAGATTCCAAACTACCGACTGAGAATCTTTCGTTTATCAAAATAAAAACATTTCTTGGTTAAAAAATATATTTTCAAAGCATTCCTAATCTTTGATCATGTTACTTTTCAGTGACGTCACATATTGATACATATAGCAACGCTAAACACGAATGGCATTCACAAACATGTAAATGACAACATGCTGATCGAAAGTTTCCCCGACAATATCATCGTCAAATAATCGATAGTAGTATAAGTTCATATATAAGGGGGGGGGGTGAACTTTAGTTCGTGACATTGGCACAAGTGAGGTTTTTTTCATATGGCTTGATGTTCCATTGTAACAGGAAATAAATGTGACAGTTGCCGCAACCTTTTACAGTAGCTGTTGGCCATTGGAGGGATTTTAAATTAAACAAAACGCATGTTTAATAAAAATTATTTTCAGAAAAACAAAATAAATCCAGAAAGCTTCGTATGTTATAGATGCAATTTTCTTAATCGATTTGTTTTCTATGTTAAGTTTGTAAATCGGTCTCTTTTAACCAATAATTGAGATAAAGATGTGACCTGTGTTACACGTATGTGTGAACTTAGGTACATGTACAACGATATGATGGAATTAAAACTTACTGCATCGTTATACTATAGAAAACAAGTCAATGAAAGCATGACGTCAACAAAGACGATTACCTTGAATATCGAAATATACTGAACGTGTAATGAGTGTGTTGTTATTAGTATGGCATCATATGTATAGAGAAGTTAAATGCAATGTGAACTGTTCGTAATATTCTGATACAACCGATTGATATGTAGCGGCTGCTACTATGCTTTTTTTAACTGTTTTTGAAAGAGAATACTTCAGAAAAAGTAAAGTTCGTGGATTTAAGAAACAGACAAAAGACAATTGTAGAAAACATAATGATCTCCAATAAAAGATTAACATTTGTTTCTGTTACACCGTACCGACTTCAAACATTCGTCATTTTCGGTATGGGAATCAGGTTTTATATTGAAAGCTTTGAAGATAAATTCCTCTAAATATGTTTTGGATTACTACTTTACTTTGTGTTATGGACGCAATTGACCTTCAGACTTTCGACAGCAAGCAATAAAACATAATGCAAAAAAAAAAAAAAGAGAAAATTTCTGAAACCACAACAAAAGGCTAACTGTAGTTCGTGAGTTACAAATTGAAACAATTGATCTAGCACACAACAAGCAAATATTGTAATAAAGACATATTACTATTGACGAATAAAGTATATGTTTTGATACTCGCCGTTATAATGAAGGTAAGGAAAAACATGCCTCGTTAGACAAGGAATACATTAGTATACAATGAGTACCACATGGTTGGTGTCTAGATCGTTGTCTTGTATAATGTGGGTAGGTCGTCTTGCTATAATGAATGTTGTTAGATAACACATAGACTCCCTAATATCCTAACATACTAATGGACAGTATATAATTATGTCGATGTAGTGGATTAAAAAGGGCGATTGTATTTAGTTGAGTCACCTGAATGTTCAAAGATAAAAATAATAAGTATTTCGACGAGATAAATCAGGTACAGTGTAACTCAAATATTAAAAAAAAAAAAAAAACCTGGTCAAGTGTTCCGAAGGTGTTCCGAAAATACATGTACAGTGCTCCGAATAGAATGTACGAATAAAGTGAATCTTGAGTATTCTGAATAAAAAAATGGTACAGTGTATCTGAAATGTTTATGCCAAATAGACAATTTAGGTAAGAATTACAGATTTCATGTACGTCAATTATAACGTTACAAATTGATCCAACTTAATTAAAGTGTTGCTAGTGAACCATGACAGAACTATGGCATGTACGAACAACGTTGCAGATATTCGATATTCTGTAATTTAATTTAAAACTTTAAATTGAAGCTAAATTCACCAGCAATGAAACCTTTATTGCATGCTATGAAATTAAAACACCGGCATATACGCACATGTATAAAGTTAGCTTTAAGGAACATCGAATTGGTAAATTAGGTTCAATATTTCTGATCATGATGCTACGGTATCATTTGGAAATTGTACATTCAGTCAGCAACGAAATACTTGTCATAAATATTTACATACATGTATTCATTAAACCTTATATTTTACAAGGTTAAAATCGGACAGCATCACTGCGTATTAACACCTCCATTCACGCATCATAGACGTAGGATTTCAGATGCAAACTAACCTAATGTAAGAAACACAAGAGAAGCAGGTTTTAGAAATTCTCAAATAACGTATGAGACATTCGTAAACATGGACAATTCGATTGCCTCGGGGGTCTTCCGTCTATAGCGATGTCCTTCGAATTCCGTCCTTGCATGTCCCAGCCAGACTGGAGTGTGACCAGACCCATCGCCCCGGGGCCCTTAATACAGCCGCTCGGCCTTGGCGGTAATTGTCATTGGGGGCGAAAGTAAGTGAACGTTAACGGTATGTAAGCAAGCAAGTTAACACGGCACATATGAGGGCACCAAGTCGTGAGGACACTGGCAAACCTTGGCTGTGCCGCGGAATAATTGAATATTTGTACATTGCTCGAGGAGACAAAATTTCGTCTGGTGTTAATATCTCGATAAAAGTTGCCTTAATTTGTATCCGTGGGGCTTATCTTGTCAAAATAACGATATCACAGTCACCGCCGTCTCAACATCGCCTTCTTATGGAACTCGTTGTCATCCTGGAGAGCCATCGACAGCAATTGCTAGATATTAGATATTTATGCAAGCAATGTCATTCAAGTATAAAACAAGGTGTAGCGTCATCAGTTGGCATTAAATGGCGGATAACCGCGAATTAGACAGTACAGCCCTTGAAAAAAATGACTGAAGGCCACTTAATAATTTATTTAATTCAGTTGATATATTATTGATCAAATACAATTGTACTGATGCTAGTAAAAGGTGCGTCAATATTGCAATAGCTATGACAATAACCTACTGGCATGTGTCAAGTCGGATACAAAGCATTTTATTGAGATATAATACAAAACTGCATTTACTTTGCGTTGTGTTTCTAATTCAAGGACAATAATTTAATAGATTATGCATACAAAAGTCCAAAGAACAATAAACATATGATCGAGATCGTTAGTAGTTTTACGTAATGCATATACTATTTTCGTCCTTTCCTCTCCCTAAATAAATACCTGGTAGTTGACTAGCATTGTAACTGTTTGTATGTTTAGAACAGCTGTCCTTACTGGATGGTGTCAATACGACCGCATTACATCTAGTTCTGTAAGGATACGTAAATTCAACGGGCGTACCTGAAAATCGATTCTGCTCGACCCGAGGACAATGAAGTCCCTGAAAAATGCAGCTGCAACTCGAGATAATGATGACAGTAATGGTGCTAGTTAGTTATATGTCTTAGTAATGGTATAGGCTACTTAATAATACTTTTATATCATAAATGGTACAGATTAGTTATATCTTAATAATGGTTTATGTTACCTTTATATTAATAACGATACTGGTAATTTAAAAAAAAGGTAGTTCTAAGGATGACGTAACACACTGATATGCTGCACCTCTTAAATCTAGTAATAGATACAGTATGCCGAGAACATGAATTAAACTGCATCATACTGCTGTTTCGTCCTCCTAGGACTCTTCAGTGATGCTAGAGGCCAAAAGTTAGGAATCCAAAATTTCTAAACTAATGTAGACGCAGAAGGGTCAGGTGCGTAAAAGCCCTTTAATTTATGAATTTAGAAGTAAAATTAAACTTGTTCTGTATAATTTCAAATCGTGTACTACGAAAATATGTATATTATGTACCGTGCCACTACTCAAATGAGAATAGCTGTGGCTATGGCGGCTCCAGCAAACTTCGGAGACGTAGTTGGTATATTAAAACAGCTAATTTGCAGCCCTTTTAAATTACTATCAATGTGAAACAAGTTGCATTAACTTATATGAGTCTTATTCTTCCGGAACACCTGGTCTCATTCTCTTATACGTTTTCGAGAGTGGTTGTGTAAATGTTTCCTTTGTTCATTTTTTGCTCCCAGTTTAATCAATTTCGAGTTAGGATCAAGGTTGTGTTGACTCTTTGATAGACTCTGTGGCACACCACAATGATTTGCGATGTGAGAGAGAGCGTGCCAACAGTCATGTAGTAGGAAATCTGGCCCAACAAAATTAATGCACCATTTCCAATCCGATCGCGGACTACAACTCTAACTGTCTTGGTATTTATACGTGTAACAATGCACATCAAGAATGAAACAATCACAGAATACAAAAGTGTCAATAAAGCCATAATCCAGACTCAAAATTAATCAAACCAGGGGCAAAATCTTAACTAATGAAATATCAACATTGAGACCTTTGAATAAATACAAGACCAGATGTTTCAAAAATGTAAGTGTTGCTAGTTTTATCGACGACGCCTTAAAGTACATGATAGGAAAACATGGAAATATATTCAAATATTCTGTTTATAGTTAGACCATCAAAAATGCATTATTTTCTTAAATAAAACATTCATAAAAAAATTTAAAAAAATGGATATGAAACACTTTCTATTTTGTTAAATGTATCTTAAAACGGCAATTGCCGTTTTAAAAATTCTGACTCGTTTGTTCGTGTCCAACCATGTAAAGTCTGTCTCACTGATTTGTTTGGTGTTTCTGACACGTCAGATTTTTATATAATTTCCAAATGTGGAACAAAAAATTGTAAGACTTGCAGTATACTGATTACCGACAAGAGATACCAAAGTTCCCTCACTCGAAAAGAATTCTCTCCGAAAAGTTTCGAAAACTTGACTTGTTAAACATTCAATGTTGTGTACGGTGTTGAGTGTTCTCTGTGTCGTTTACTTTATATCGGTGAAACAAAAGGCCAGTTGCGACAGAGAATGAACCGTCACCGTTCGGCAGTAAACCGGGACGAGAATCAATGTTTATATCAGCATTTCAATCTCCCTGACCATTCAATTCTATCTATGACTCTCCGTATTCTGGAGAACATCTATCACCCTACTAATAATCCGACACTCAGCACTCCGTACCGTAGACAGCGTGAGGAATAATATATAAGACTTCTTGGCACTGCTATGCCATATGGGTGCAATGATCGTATAGATTGGATGGGAAAGTCCTGGATGCAGTCAAACTAATGTAATGTCTTTGTTTACTCCGCATAGGAGACGTTTTCGTAGCCATGGACATCGGCATTACAACAGTCCAACAAAATGCAGTGTAAAATTTGAAGACCTTATGAACACTTAAAATGGACCATTGGGTGTTCATCGTGCTCGTTTCACACTATATTCACTGCCTCGGACTGTGTTAAGAACACTGCAAACCACTTAAACAAAACACTGTTCCGGATGACCTTCGGAAACTAGCATCAAGGCTCCATAAGATAATTGATGATGTGGCAGAAATTCGACTATTTAGGCCCGTACGAACGGACGGCCATGAGCCACCAGCGACTCAACATTTTATGAAAGTTGTGAATTTGCCAACAAGGTTATTGATGCCATTAACATCAGCAATATCTTGTATCAGAAGTCTGTTCAAGCTAACATACCACCGTACTTCCGATATATAAGATCACCTATCATTTCCTACAGTTATTCTGTACCTATTGCACTGAAGCTTTTCAATTACAAGTAAACACTGCATTAATGGGATGTGGATTTTGAAAAACTCAAAAGATCTTCTGATCAGTCTTGAGCACCCCCTTCTCAAAAATGTTTCGTCCATCAAAACATTTGATTTTTCCACCCTGTACACTACCATACCACATGCCAAACTGAAAGAACGTCTTCGGTCTCTGATTATGAGAGCTTTCTTTTCCAAGAAAGGTGAACAACGATACAAATACATGGTTGTGAGCTATCTTGGAGCATACTTTGTGAAAAACACAACAAAAGCTAGGTTGAAATATACTGAGGAAGATATAGTGCGAATGATTGAATTCCTGGTTGACAATATCTTTGTTGAGTTCGGAGGAAAGATTTTCCAACAGACTGTTGGCATTCCAATGGGCACTAACTGTGTACCACTTTTGGCTGACTTGTTTTTGTTTTCATACGAGTCTGAATTTGTCGAGGGGCTTATCAGGACGGGTAACAAAAACCTTGCTAAATCTTTCAATTTCACTTTCAGGGATATCGACGATGTGTTGTCTATAAACAACAAGAAGTTTGCTGACCTAGTCGATCGCATATACCCTACTGAACTTGATATAAAGAACACCACAAACTTTCCTACATCAGCTTCTTACCTCGATCTTTACTTAAACTATGGCCAACACGGGCAACTTACTACTAAGCTGTATGATAAACGTGACGATTTCGATTTTCCGATCGTGAGCTTTCCCTTTCTTGATAGTAACATCCCTGCTTCTCCATCATAATGCTGTTTACATGTCGCAGTTGGTTCGTTATTCTAGGGCTTGCTCTGAATATCGCGATTTTCGTGATCGATGTCGACAGCTGACGAACAAACTTATGGCACAGGGATTCGAGAAATGCAGGTTGATGCAGACTATGGGCAAGTTTTATGGTCGCAATCTTGATCTCATCTAAAATATTCTGTATCTTTGTGTGATATGAATATGGACGTTTTTTAGTTTGCTTGTTAGTGTGTTTACTTGTTGTGATGACAATGATGACTCGGTTCTCATTTTAAGGATTGATGCTTACTTCGATGTGACCAAGATTTACATGGCGGGTGTCGTCGATGAAGCAGAAGACGCTTACTCTTCCGGAACACCTGGTCTTAATTTTTTGTGGTTTTACGAGATTCTCCATGTAAATCTTTCCTTTGTTCCTATTTTGCCCCTAGTTTAATCGATTTTGAGTTCGAATTATGGTTTTGGTGACGCTTTGGTATTCTCTGATTTTTTTTTCTTATCTAGATCAACGCGTTCACTCTTGAATTTATTGAAACCATATTTGGTCTTTGAATGCTACTGTAAAATGCGATTTGCAGAGAAATTCCTACATCTCTAAAAAAGTAATTGTCATTTCGGAATAAAAAAATACTATACACTTTGGCAATGAGTATGGTATGTGAATTACGCTGTAGAACTAATCCAGTACAGTAGGAATGTAATCTACTTACCACTACACAGACATGATTAAACATAAGAATAATTTTCTAAAGCAAGTAACCTTCAACAATTACATGAATATTTCAAGCAAATATGACGCGTCTGAGCCAGCATTTCCTTCTTTGATTCTCAATTCGAAGCGCTGTATGAACGGAGCAAAAACAATAATTCCCAAATATTAAATTTCTCTCTGCGAAATGGATATGTATGATTTGACCTATGGTAAATAGGGATCTAAGTGGTTCAGTATTCATTCTTCTTGTGTTACTTTGATACCGGCGACTGTCGTTGATGAAGCAACATGCTGCACCACCTGTCCTTATCATCTGTCAATTTTTTTCAAATATTTTGCCCTAGTATAATCGATTTCGAGAAACGATGATGTGATTCGTCAGGTAATCACCTTTTTTTCTTCAAACTAGACCATACCGCGACTATACGGCCATATCATGAATAAAGGAAATCATAGATAACATTAAGCCATATAAATAAAATATGAGATTTGTTTTAATTCGTAAGGAAAAAAATACTCTAATTGGTTGGATCAGATTAAATGCTTAAAAATAAGTTGAAATTGATGACTCATTATTTCAAGACTTTTCATTGGATTTCGTTAGTTTTCTGAGTACATGTATGACTAAGATTTCTGGAGCTGGCGATTGAATGTGTATTACATAATGGTGAAAATTAAAAGAATCACTCACTAAGATAGCAATCTCGCTGGATTTGTTAATTGACGGTAAACCGAAGATGTCGTTTCAATTACTTGGATATCACTCGATCTAACCAGTTTATAACTGCCTAGACTGCTTGCACATTATTATATTGACCACTTAATCGTCCTACACATGCAACCAAAAAGTGTATTTGTTGCAATAAGTTCCCTCAAATATATTCTTTATAGTAAAACTTGTTGTGGTAATGCACTTATTAGTCACAAATAAAAGTAAGTCATTAAAATTCTAAGTTATATCTTAGTCACACATTTAAGTTGTCACGTTTTTAGTCACGAGCTTAAAATATCGCATGCACGTCTCTGTTGCCTAGCACTAGTTCTTGGAGCTGTAATTCTAAACAGTCACATGTTAAATATATAATGCGGCTTATATCTATGTGAGATAAAGACACTGCGTTTTCTAATGTGTGACGAAGACGGTGATTTCCTCCGTATACAATGAATGTCTGCAGCTGCAATGATACTCGAGCAGTATTGTTACATAATCGTCTAAGTAGATAAAGTATAGAAAATATCAGGACGGCATTACAATGGGAGCTGATTAAAGTTAAACGAGCCGATAACGCTATTCATCCAGCATTCGCTCGCTTATTTAGTTTTAACTTAATTTTCGTAAAACTAAGATAATTGATAAAGTTTCAAAAAGCATGTCATCATATTACCTTAAATGATTTGTATGCCTTTCCCCGTCATGTTAAGTTGTTGTCGTATATATCTTTATAATTGCCTATAGACTGAATTAATTGATAGCATCGATAAATAACTATACACTTACTCTGTAGAGCGGTAGCAAGATGAGGGACGCTGATACTCGCTGCTGGTGTGATAAGCGCTCGATTTTGGGGTGAGAACACTGTTTTCCTTTCCTAATGTGGCGTTAATGGCCTTGTCTATCTCCCGATAACAAATACAGAAATACCCTCCTGATAATTCTGGAATAAGGAAATTGAAAACATTTAAATATCATGTAGGTACATTTCCTCTGGTGTTTTTAACGCAAACGTCATTTTATCATTAGACCTAAGTAAGTGCCTCGTTCACCTATTCATATGTCTTTTCATCATATACATTGTCAGCTTTTAAACATAATAGTTATATAAAGAGGAAGGCTGGAACAATGATACATGTAACACTTTTATTGGGCTAACTACGGCACTTGTGATCGTGTCGTTGAGTACATCTATACGTAATCATACTTTTCCTTCCTAAAGTATATACATGATGAGAACCATGTAATACAGTTCGTGTCCCAAACACATCTAAGTTCAATTTTGAAAAACAAACAAGAGCTCCTTCAGTAATATTCGTCAGTGTATCCTAGTAGAAAACGACATCGAAGCGCCGCGCATGAAAATGTTGAAAGGGCGTTGTACAAAGGATGATAATGCTTTTCATATAGCGAAGCATTTAGAAAATAGCAATAAAATTCGTTATACAAATGATACGAACTATCTGTATAACGAACTGATTTAGCTGGTCCCCTGGGATTCGTTATAACCGTGTTTTACTGTATATTTCCCTTTCTTTAGGTGGAGGGGGGCATGTTGTGTTTAATTTATTGTCCATTAAGTGTTATCTGCTTTTGTGTCATCATTGCTTTTGATGCTATCACTATGAGTATTTTATTTATAAATAAGTATTTTGAATGTATATAACACTACGTATTAGCGTGTGAATAACCCCTAATGCGTGTACAATATAATATTCTCATGAATACCTCTCGTTGTTCAGCTCTAGTTCTTGGAGCTGTAGAAACACCCACACGTTACAGTTTTGAATTGCCAAATCGATATTATATATATATTTGGTGAAAAACACAGTTCACGGAAACATCGCGTTTTTTTTTTTATTTCATTAATTTTCTGGCACTTCTTGTTAAGTTAGGTAGATATGTCATTGTTATCATCAAATGTAACAAAGACGTAAAATATGATCTCGATCACTGTGGTTGATTAATCATAATTTATGTAATGCACATTTGTTGGGGCCAATGTTACTGAATACATCCGTAGTGACAATGTTGTCAGAAGGGTATATCTTGGCGAGAGTAAAATCGTGGGACGCAGGCACACATTTTTATCCCTACACCTTCAAATACAAGAGGTTATATTAAGGTCAACGCTCCCCAGGAATAAACATTTAATATAGGTTTGGACTGGCTCTTACCCAGCAACAATCTTTGTCTCAATTCTATCTAGTCAACAATTAAAACAAACAAGCAGGAAACAGCTTCTCTTGTCATAACCAATCATTTGGAACTTTCGGACTTGTTACAAAGGCAATCACCGGTTTAGTTCCGAGTCATCAACTATTTTGGTAAAAATAATTATTCTTATTGGATCTTGAGACGACAGAAAAAAGCATGTTGTGAGATTAAGTTGACGATGGTAATGAACAATCTCTAAACTGCGTAACATATACAGTACATGGTATATAGCAGTGGCACGAGTCATAGTACACGAACAAACAATCATACGGCATACAAATTCGTTATATTTATTTTGATGGTCGCAATCTTGGTCTCATATTTACATTTGCTCTGTAATTTTGATTTGACACAATGCTACAAGGCAGTTGCTGCCATACGCCTATAACACCCAGTTCCTCAGACTATAGCAGCAGTTGGCATTGTGAAGTCATCATCCTCTATTGTAACGTTATCAATTTCATTGTTGTCTCCACTTGATTTGCTGTTCAAAATCGGTCCGAAGAAACTAAAAAAAGCACAAATATTATATTAAAATGTACATATCAGTAATGAACATTTTAGCAAATATTGCTACATTCCTATCACACATATTACTAATGCTGACAAAAAAAATCAGAGAATACCAAAGCGTCAACAAAACCATAATCCGAACTCAAAATCAATGAAACTATGGGCAAAAAAGGAACAAAGGAATGATTTACATGGAGACTCTCGTAAAAGCACAAGAGAATAAGACCAGGTGTCCCGGATGAGTAAGCGTCTTCTGCGTCATCGAAGACACCCGCCATGTAAATCTTGGTCACATCCAAGTAAGCATCAATCCTCAAAATGAGAACCGAGTCATCATTGTCATCACAACAAGTAAACACACTAACAAGCGAACTCAAAAACGTCTATCTTTATATCACACAAAGATACAGAATATTTCGCGATGATATCAAGATGGCGACCATAAACGACCATAAATCTTGTCCATAGTCTTCATCAACCTACATTTCTCGAATCCCTGTGCCATAATTTTGTTCGTCAGCAGTTCGTCAACAACCTTACATAAAGCTCTACCGGGCTTTGTTTAGTTTGTCATCAATAGCAATGTGTGTGATAGGACTGTAACAACATTTGCTAAAATATTCATTGCTTTAATATTCTGTTCCCTTGTATGATATAGAAGTGGAAACTTTTTAATATGATCATAAGTATATGTACTTGTTGTGATTGAGAATGACGTATGCTTATGTTCTTTCGTTTATATTTACATCAACATGTACGCGAATGCAACCTCGTCGATGAAGCAAATAACGCTTACTCTTCAACACCTGGTATTATTGTCTTCTCCATTTCCCCCTTGTTCATATGTTCATATGTTGCTGCTTTTTTATTGGATTTTGAGTTCGGATTATGGTTTTATTAGTGCGTTAATATTCTCTGGCTTTGTTTTCAATTGGCATCCACTTCAAAGTTAAAACCATGTCCTTAATAGTTTAAATAGCTCTAGCTCTTGTTTTTGAGCCATATATAATTGATTCATCAGTTGAGCTGCACTCCCTGACCAAACTGTCCTACGATTGATGATATTCCGAAATACACAAGAATAAAGCGAACCCCAGTCTGCAAGTACAATTGTATTTGGGAGACATTTATGTATTATATGGCTGCCTACGTTTTGGTAAACGTGAACGAAATATGTCCATGGAATGGCAAACACTTATGTATAGTTACACCACGTAATACACACGTAGAAATGTCTCAATGATGACACAACACATATTTTTACGAGAGGAAATGAATTGAAGATAGATACTCTAATGGTACAAATAAAAACAACTACTGTATGTTGAATAATAGAATAATATTTACAGTAAATACAACTAAACACAAGTATGTATGTATACGTATTCAAAATTATGCTGAAGCTTCAGCGTATTTCGCTGCACAATCAATATTTACGGAACTTAATAACCATCGATCTTAATAATGAGAAGATCATTTGATTAAGATATGGTGTACCACTAGTATCGTATCGGTTACAACCAAACAGTCACACAGTGAAGGAAATTAAGGGCGCATAACGTTTCTGTATAAAAAAGACTTTACGGGTAATTAGACTTTTACCTTTACCCGACCAAGGATGTGTACATACTCAAATAGCTCATGACCCACGTGTTTCCGAATTCGTTTAAACTTCCTCGACAACTATGCGAAATCTCGCTAATAAGATTGATAATCACAGAAAGTGCCATGACAATCCATAAATACCAGGAATTGGAACTTCTACATGCTGTTAACTTAAAATCCTAAATATACTTGATGATATTATGCAATAGGATATCTGAACAAGTTTCTCTGACAGTTTGACAGATAGGCACTGTGCTTGCTTGTTAATCAAAATATTCATTTGAACGAAAATGCCTCGTAACCATAGCTACAAATTGCCGTCATACAATGTTGTATTTATGAATTATCAGCTGGTGAGCAAAAATGTGTTATCCGGAAGGCGATGTCATTAACTGTCATTCAAAATCACGCCCGTCACACGTGGCTGCTCCCGCTGATCAGATCTATCACAACATGCGGACAGGACCCGTCAATTAGGTGTCTATTGTGACGTTTACTCCAAGAAAAATATATATCGTATAGATATTCATGCGGAATCATTAATCAAGATAAAAATATCAAATCCAATGAAATCTGTAATAGGTTTGTAATGATTTGTAAAACGCATTGCAAACTTAATCCCTGAAACTGCCATAACTGTTTATGTTTTTGTTCGGAAACGCTGCAATCATGAATGTTTTTAGGACGTAATCAATCTTTGGAAAATGTTATTCCCAGTGTAATGGCATTACTTTACCGAAGGGAGATGGAGGTAAATTAAACAGGAATATCTGCTGGCATTGGCTGTCGCATTTAATATGAGCCAGAGATGTTTACAGATTGTTTGGTAATTAAAAAAAATGGCGAACCCGTGAGCAAGAGATATAAGCATTGTCTTATTTGGAAATGTTTTTCTTATTAATGCATCACTTGGAAAACCAAAAAAACGCCAAAGAAATTTATATCTTATTTCTTCGTATTTGTGTTAGAGAAATTCAATCCAGAAAACTATTGGTACAGAAAATATCGTCAACTTACGTAAGTAGACTACTCTGAAAGCGTCAACTCGGGAAATACCTAATGCAAATTCAGCTCAAAAGATTTCAGGGCTTCAAATTAATTTGCAAAAATATGTAGTAGCGTCAACTCAAACAGAAAGCAAAATACAACAGCGTCTACTAACATTGCAGAACTATTTCACATTTAATCACCACGGGAAAATTAGACAACCGCGTATACTTTTACAGAAAAGTATAAACAAAAGCGTAACCTTACAAAGATGTTGATCTACGTCGTCAACTTAGGCAAACGACGGCGTCAACTCACAGGAGAAAGTACTCTTCGTAACGACAAACTATGCTACAGTATCAAGTCACACACGAACATACGAGAAAAAAAATATACTTCTTATGGAAAAATATACTACAGCATCAAGTCACACACGAACATACACTACGAGAAAAAAATATACTTCTTATGGGAAAATATACTACAGTTTCTAGTCACACACGAACATACAAGAAAAAAATAAACTTCGTATGGGAAAATATACTATAGTTTCTAGTCACACACGAACATACATGAAAAAAATAAACTTCTTATGGAAAAAAATACTACAGTTTCTAGTCACACACGAACATACGAGGAAAAAACTTTACTACTTATGGACAAAATATACGACAGTCTCAAGTCACACAAAATACGTTGTCAACCTACAAGGAAAATCTTTATATCTTAGGACAAAAAGTATACAAAGGCATCAAACTCTTAAAAGACACCAATACTGCATCAACGTAAGGGGAAGAACAATATGTTGGCATCAATTCAAATTGAAAAAGAATCTACAGTGTTAAATCACATGGACAAGATAAACAACAGTATCAACTCGCCGTGGAGAAATTTTCAAACATCGCCAACACACTTAAAAACTATACCCAGACACTTCTCAATTGGGTAAAAAAATTAAGCATCATTTCCCAGGACACTCTCAATATGATACCGTTGCCAGGGCAACACGAAAATGAAATCTACGTTATGCAATATTCCTGTGTCAGACCTTTAAGTACAAATGTAGAAATGATTTTCTAATATGACATGCTGCATAGGTATTCGGCGTTTAATTGCTACATGGGAATGTCTGTTCCGAAGGATATAACATAACCGATATTCTGTATAATGGTGATATGTTAAAGACACAAATGTTAGGAAACTCGAGTACTTAAGTAAGCTGTACGTTCGTCCATAAAGAATAAAACAACACTTATAAATTAGATACTTGCCTTTACGAAATAGCGATGTTAGGCTGTAAGTATCTGATACAAATGTATGTGTTAACGCATTTTTAGATTCATTTACCTCTGTGTGTGTTCCAATTATGTTTAAAAAAAGAACCCGAGTGTAGTCTCGCGATAGATATTTAGCTCCTAAGGTTTTTTCTATTTTTTTTCTTTTACCAAAGTTGTCGTTTTCGCTAGGTACGTCAATATTTTCAAATGGTCAAAACATCGTACACGTTACAAGCCGACACACCATACACGTTACAAATCCAAAAATCGTACAAGTTTCAAGCCGAAACACGGTACACGTTAAAAGCAGAAACATCGTACCCGTTACAAGCCATAACATTACACACGTCACAAGACGAAACATTACACAATGCACAAGCCGACACACCATACACACTACAAGTCGAAACATCGTAAACGTTACAAGTAGAAACATCGTTCACGTTACAAGTCGAGACGTCATACACGTTACAAGCCGACACATCATATACGTTGCCAGGTGAAACATGTATACGTTGCTAGCCGAAACATCGTACACATTGCAAGCCGAAACATCGTACACGTTGCAAGCCGAAACATCATATACGTTACAAGACGCAATACCATATACGTTGCAAGGCGAGCCACCGTTTATGTTACAAGCCGAAACATCATAAGGTAACAGTACCCAACTAGGGTTGTATCAAAAGAACAACATCGATGGGTGTTCTTACAATAAAATTAGCTCTCGAGGTTCACGTTGGATATTCATAGAACGCCCTAACGTCACCAATCAGCTATTCGAGATTTTGCGAATTTGAGGACCCAAATCGTGTTAAATTTTGCAGTCCTTACAATTCAAATTAATATTTTTGTTGTAGAATATTTACATTTAATGATGTCCTTTAGAATTTATATGAAAACAAGTATTTCTATCGGGCGGATTTATTTGTATAGTCCAAAACAGAACGCATAGTCGTTGAATGGGTCATTTGTTTTAGAAACGTAACAAAACGCAACGTTTTGAGATTCAATAATAGCTTAGGACCTATTTAAACTCAAACAGTAACGATATGTGGACATAACATGGTGTGTTACTATCTATTCTAAGACTATTTAATTGCTCTCACCTTATCCGTTACAAGCCGAAACATCATATTCGTTACAAGCCGAAACGTTGAACACTTTACAAGTAAATGTTGATTATTAACGACAAAACCTTTAATTGACCATAATTTACATAATGTACGAAGAACCGTATGGACAATATACAAATTATGAGGATCAGCAGGTTTAGAAAATCATCAACACTATATAAAACGTTTAATGTTAAACAGTGTCCGTCATCTGTCGACTGGAGTGATTGCTGTTAAATAAGTGTATACATTGCAGCATGTATCGTTATTCTATTACGGATATAGGAACACTCCTGTAAATGATAACAACGGAAACGCTGCCTGCTTCCCTAGGCACATCACCCTGGTATAACGCGTGAACTGATAGAGCAGATGACCACTAGAATCCGTACAAATACATAGTACAGGGAGGTAAGCCTCGCACGCATCGGTCACTGAAATCCTCTAACATCCCATTAGTGGAGATTGTATGACAGAAGTAGAACTTTAAGTGATACCAGAGGAAACCATACATAGTCATCCGTGGTATTAAAGGGTGCTTCAGTTGTTTTAACGTATATCAACAGTTTAAGTTTCCATCTCATTCCAATTAATATAACTCATACGCTCTGCTATGTTTTCATTTCCGTCGCCAGTAAGTAATCTACTGAAATGCAATATAAGTGTATGAGTTATAATGTTTATGTGCTATTGTTACTCTCAAAAGTACAAACATGTTTTACTTCACATAATTAAGATTGGAGAATACATATCATACATGCAAACGGTAACAAAGTACATGAACCATAACGAAGTTTTATAATGCAATCCAGACTGTATAACCCAATGCTCTCACATTCCTTTCATCTATATACACGACGCCACAAGTAAAATACAATGTCATTTACGTTTATTAATGAGAAGAACGATAGATAATATGTTAAAACAACCAGAAAATAACGAAATGTCCACGAATTGTTTCAATCCAATTAATAAAGTGAGGACAAATGAGAACAAAAGATGTATATATAAACCCTCGATATGGTACAAGGGGGATAAGGCAAGTTATGAACTGAATCGATGTGGATTAAGTTAAAATCCATTTGGTGATACAGTACGTTTTCAAAATGGAAATATGGAAGTGACGATAAAAAGCAAACTGCCAAATTAATACAACGCAAATTAATAACGTATTTCCTAATAAGATTACACAGGTACAACTACTGAACAAACTGTACACCAATTTAGACCACTGGAACCTTTGTGGTGTAATTGTTCGATATTTGTTCGATATACGTTCAAGTGAGTTGGACCGTTAAAAGTGTACATCGCAAGGTTCAGCTATGTTATCAACAAAGAGAATGCCTAAACGTCAACAAAACTAAAATTCGAAATTAAAATCGATTAAACTAGGGGAAAACAATTAACAAAGGATATAACCAATGAGTAAAAACAGGTGTTCCGGAAGAGTAAGCGTCTTCTCCTTCAGGTCTTGCATGTATATTCCGTAGGTGTTGAATCCTGTGATCACATATATAGTTAACTATTTACTAGGATATGTTACGTTGTACTATTATATTCCCTCTAGGGAATGATAGGATTCACAGCTTATAGGCATCATCAGTTGACCAATGACGGTAAGGTGTGCTACATGTGTCATGACATCTTACTGTAAAAAATGAAGTAGATTTAAGGACAATAATTCTAACCAAAAATGATTTGCAAGACTACATACTTATAGCATATACACTGGCATTATACACAATTTCTGATAAAAGTCACGAAAACCTACATGTGAATTGGGAATTCCTTGACATACTTGTTACTAACACTGCACTCCTGCTATGTCCTGCTATGTGAGACACCTTACCATTGTAAGACTACTGCCATGGAGCGTTGTGTGGCTTAAACATGGAGACGTGTCCCCAGAACTATCTCAGGCGAGAGACTAAAATGTTGCCTGTGGGAGATGTCATTAGAGACCTCGGGAAGGGCTGGTTCCGTATCTTAATAGCAATGCTGTCTCTGTATTACCTACTTGGTAGTTTATTATGTAAACTGAATCTGTTAAAATAATGTTGACGACATTCTAAAAGTACATGGAGCATGCCTAGACAAAAATCCTCTCATCAAATCTGAACAGGATAACTGACCATTATACCGATAACATTTCTTTCAATTTGTAAATGTATTATGTAATCTGAACAGAAGAAGATTTTAATCAATTTTTACTCAAGTCAGATGTTAACGGAAACTGTATTGCTACCCCACGGTCACAATAACCGAACATACGTCTAGGGATAATTTTCAAAGTATATTTTAAGACATTTTTTTTAATGATTACCTTATTATTCATCAATTTTCGAAAGATTTGATTCCAACTGATTTGCCAAACAAAACGCCACATGCATGTTTTCAATATGTTGTTTCTTATTTGTTTATTCTTTTTGTACACTATTATATTCCCTCAAACCTTTAAAGAGAAATAACACAAGTGGAACAATCATTGTCTTCATTTCCCTTCTCAACACAAAAGTAATCTGTTGTCATAGCTGTATAACAATACGTAGGAAGTAGAGTGTTTCTTTCGGCCCTTCATGTTGTTTCGTCTAATTATAATACGTAGGAAGGTACATTTTGACTTTGTTCGCAGAAACCGGTAACAAGTTTTGTTTAAACACAACATATTGTTTTTTTCTTAACTTTGTACTGTGGAACACATTCAACTCGAAACATTAGTGTGTGTGTGTGTTTCATGTCAAAGTGTTTCATCAATTCATTGCCCTTAAGGAGAAGATTATAATACATTTACGCTTCGGAACATCATAGACGTTTACATTGGAGGTCCTAAATAGACAATTAGGATATCACTACATGCTTTCTTTATTTTTCTACATGTACATTGTCTTAGAAATTATATACAAAAATACATTTTCTTTACTTTTTGCTGTATTGCACATGCAATTCGATACATTAGTGTATGTTTTTTTACGTTTTAAACTGTTTTATCGTGTTTGAAGGTTTAGTATGGCCTTAGATGCAGAGTTGTAATTTGAACACTGATCAAACATCCATATCATATAGACACTTCATTTACAGTTTGTTGGCACATGTCCACGTGATGTATTGATCACGTGTAGTGCTGTAATTGTCAACGTCTTATGATGAGATTTAAGGAATTGTATTAATATCTTTCTTGTAAACTGAACTACGTATTCCGTTTTTGCGCACCTCTAATACAATCCATGTAGACTATTAGATTTTATGTAAGTTTACTTCCTTTTTGTAGTATCATATTTCTCGATACTGTTTCTTAAATGATTAAAAGTTGATGAAATATTGATTTACTGTCTTCCTTCACTGTTATACGGTTGTTTTGCTCATTCTGTCGTCGGTCTTCTATAACATCCAAGGTTGAAGAGCATTTTAGACCAACACTGTGTTAGATTGGTTTCATCAACAGTTTCATAAAGAGCATGTGAAAGCCCTACCCAGCGTGCGTTGTGTATGTCTGGGCGTGCTTATTGGTGCAGTTAACTCCTTCTTCAAAAGGGGTTGATTTGAGTCAGTGTGTTACATAATAATAATAATAATAATATACAACCTTTATATAGCGCTCTATATAATTTGTAAAATTACTCTAAATCGCTTCACAACCTGTAGATAAAAATGTGATGCTCACAATGCATAAATAAAGAAGTTATTACAATCTAAGCTAATGTGATAATATAAAAATGCATATATATACGAACTAGATAAACAAATTTCAGTATATACATGTCGCCTATATTGATATCCTGATATGCAGACGTGAAAAGGTACGTCTTCAGATGTTTCTTGAAGTTGGCCAGAGTAATTAAAATACAATGCCGGATGTACCAACCATAGTATTACAACTCTATATACTAGACTACCAAGTTGTTGTGATAATTCTCAGCTTAGCGAGGCTCAACTACAATTGTCATGGACTTGATTTTGTTCATATCTGTGTTTAGAACATTAAATGAAGTAAAATGTCAATTCCAATGCCAAATGATTGATGTTTTACAGCAAACCGCAAGGCCTTTGATATGGTATTAGGAAATTGAGAGGAGAAAAAACCAACAAAACATGAAAACAAAAACGACAGCAATTACATCATATTTAAATTAATCACCCGCCCAACCACGTGGATTTTATCCGGGTACTCCGGTTCCCTCCCACAATAAGATCCCTCGCGCGCTAACACCCTGGCGAACAAGAGTGATTAATACAAATTTTATAACTTGTTGCATAATTGTGGTAAAATAAATACAGTTTATATTTTATATTAATCAGTTTATTGTACCTCGACAGCAGGTACCAAAACAACATCAAAATTCAGGAGGTTTTATAACTGATGTGAAATAATTGGAGGCAGACCACTTGTTTTTACTTCTCGTGAGGATAAATCAATCATTGCACATTAAGTTCTATCATAGCAGTAGTTTTAACAAAGAGATTTTTGATTTAAAGCCAGGTTATTTTACCTTTTCGTTAAACCAGGAAAAATGTTTATAACTTCAAAGAATTTTACTTTAAAAATCGTTCTTCCAAAAACACCAGGACCTATATAAGCACTTAAGATATT
Source organism: Mimachlamys varia (assembly GCA_947623455.1). NCBI lineage: Eukaryota > Metazoa > Mollusca > Bivalvia > Pectinida > Pectinidae > Mimachlamys > Mimachlamys varia. Next base: position 12,824,164 of record OX392535.1, read on the forward strand.
TTACTATAAGAAAAAACAAACCACACAAACAAACACACAAATGACAAAAGTACTCTATGGTGCGCGTTAGCGCTCCATAGTAAATATGTTCGCTGCCAACTGCGGGCATACTACCGTATACGCAGTCAAAATGAGGTACAATCCTTATATTTACATCATTATTAATTTTTCAGTGCTACTGTATACGAAAAAAAATATTCGAAGCTGGTTGGTAAGATGGTTGCTACGATGGCCGTGGTTGCTAAGATACATGTAATATAGTCCCATCGAATTTCATCAATATGTTGGTAGGTTTAGAAAATACACGGTGAACAAGATTATTTTTCTTCATAACATCATTTGTAAATTTGGTATTTAATACTATTACTAGCATTTCGAATTGTTTTCTTTATTCATAACCGTCGTTATGTACACGCATTTACACAGTGATCTGGTTGTGACGCGGTCCGACGTCGGACGGCACAACTGCAGGGCGCCGCCATGTTTGCGTTACTGTCAAAGAATTTCGAATGTGCATCATTGGAATCAAAAGTTTGCCGGAAAACGATTATAATATAATAAGAGAGAATAAATTCCATACATATTTCATGATTCAAAATCTTGAAGGAACCAAGCAATGACCGTCAGCGAATAGTTATTGTTCTGAAGCGTGAACGTCACCGTATTTGAAGAAATATCAATCCGTCGAGCCTTTTTCATTGCGTATATGGTTATTTATTCGCACTCAGAGTTTACTAAGCTCAAGAAGGGAGAAATGTAAATATATATCTATATTTACACTTGTCCCTTCTTGAGCTTATTAAACACTGACTGCGAATAAATAGAGGATATCTAACAGTGTTTTGAGTAATACCAAATATATTTCAAGAGTGGGGCTAATATTTCAATATTTTTTCACGATTGCGAAGCACGAGTGAAAATATCAAAATATTAGCCCCACGAGTGAAATATATTTAGTATTACTGAAGATACTGTTAGATATTCTGTTTATTACATTTTGATAGCAAAATGTACAGTGACAGTTTTTTTTGATTTTCCAAAATCTCGTTTGTTAGCAGCGTTCTGATTGGTCGTTGGAAAAAAATAAAATAAATTAGCGTATAAGTAATACCAAAAGGGTCGACGGATTGATATTTGGTTAAATATGGCGTCGTTCACGCTTCAGAACAATAACTATTCACTGACGGTCATTGTTTGTTTCCTTCAAGATTTTGAAACATGGAACATATATGGAATACCTTTCCTCTGTTTATAGAATAAATGGTTTCTGGTAAACATTTGATTCCAATGATACGCATTCGAAATTATTTGACGGTAACGCAACATAGCGGCGCCGTGTAGTTTTGACGTTCAACGTCGGACCGCGTCACAACCAAATCACTGTGTCAATGCGTGAACATAACAACCGTTATAAATAAAGAAATGCATTGGAAGTGCTAGTAATATCATTTGATACAAAACTTACAAATAATTTTAGGAAGAAAAATAGTGTTTTCACTGTGTATTTTCGAAACTTTCCGATATATCGATGAAGATTCAGTGGGATTATATTATCGAAGTAACTCCGGCCATCGTAGTTACCATCGCAGCAACCCGCTTCGAATTTGTTTCTTCGTATAACCCCTGGAAAAATGAAAAGTGATGTAAATTTGATAATTGTACCTCATTTTGTATGCGGTAGTATGCCCGCAGTTGGCAACGAACATATTCAATATAGAGCGCTAACGCGCACCATATAATATGTTCGTTGCCAACTGCGGGCATACTACCGCTACTAATGCAGTCAAAATGAGGTACAATCTTTATGTAGATAATCATGATTGTGAACGTTTTTCTTGTAGAGACATAGCAAAGTAATAATTTCAAAATTTATAATTACTACAATGAATTGCCTAGATTGATTTATTAAGGCTGATTGTCTTTACTCTGTTGATGATGACAAAGCAAATCTGGATAAATATTAACCCAATTGGCACTTCTATACTCACAAAAATCTGTAATATAAACGCATTCGGTATCAAATTTTGAAAATCTGCTGCATAAAATCTATCATACAAAATGTTCAAAACATGTAGGCAATTGCCCAATATACAGTGTATACCTACATCATACATGAGTTACGTTAATATTTCATCATACGTTCGTGCATAGACCAAGTAATTATATAGTTATTGAATGATATACGCTTAGTCTATGGGAATCGTAAAAGCATTACAGTGTATTATGTTACATGATGTAAGATAGGGATGTATTGATACGACATATATGAAATAGCTTTCGCCATTTCGCTGCTATATTGTCACTGAAAGTGTTTTACCCCGGGGTGATCTAGTCTAAATGTCCAAAATACAAACAGCGACATATCCTAATCAGATCCATTGTACCAGGCCTTAGGTCACAGAAGTACACAACGAACATATGCTCCGACCTAACATTGTTACATATTTTTATAGCGTTGTCTTCACTGACACAAAGTTGATTTCAGATCGCTTCGGCAATAAATTGTCGACCCAGATATCGTTTGAAGGAAACACATTTAGAGCGAATACGTCATAACGTATCTGATTATATTTTGATTAGATAGCATTATGGGATGTTTGATGATATCATGTTACTACATGTGTGTAGCACAGGTTTCGTTATTCTGGTCGTCATTTAAGTTGTTTTTCTACAATAATAACCTTAACTATCAGATTTATCAGGTTAGAAAATGGGCAAAGCAGGTTGTATAGACTGATAGAACGATAAAGCTAATGTTTTCATATATATAAAGGGACGTAGTGCAGTGTTTTTAACTTTTAAATGTTTTGATGCACAAAGCACACATATTTCAATTTTCAATAAATTTTATTGTTGAAAGGCAAATTGATCGAGCAGCAGGAATAGCCTATTTAAGCCCTTTCCAATACTGGACACCTATGATGCCACGTGTTTATATTGGTATTATGTTTGTCTATATTAATAATGGTTATCTAATCGTTAACATTTACATCTATTATGAAATATGAAATCTATCAAATACCTCATCACTGCGTATTGTTGCACTAAAATGACGCACTTGGCTCACGTCCGCAAAACATACCTCGATGTGTGGTATTCTAATGGGAATCAGCACAAAACATATATTGCTAGATTTGAAAGCTTTAATTAAATGCTAAATATATATAATAAGAAATATGCAGCTTTTATAAATTGTACGAACAAATTTTGAAAGAAATGGAACTGCACAATGTATATTTTGTTTGGTTTATTGCCATATCATTGCTAGAACCCCAACCAGAATTTATCAATTTATGTTGCTTAGAGCCATATCCCATACCGCACCACGGGGAGATGGAGTTGAGGAGAAAGTTCGCACCACGGGAGGGGGAGGGGAGGAGAAATATCGCACCAGCTAAGTAGAAATTGTGATTTTACATTAGTTTAGAAAATTGAGATTCTCACCTTTTAGCCTCTAGCATCACTGACGAGTCCTTGAAGGAACAAACAGTTGTTTGATACAATTTAATTATTTTTTCGGCATACGGTATCTTATACTTAATTTTAAAATGTACAGCATGTTTGTTACATAATCACTTACAATGTTATCACAAAATGTTTATAATTTGCTTTTTATACGCGAATAACTTTAAAATGAAAAGCAATAATACATTTGTACGACTCTGCAGAGTAAACAAAAACAGGCCTGATTAGTAAGTATGATTTAATAATCGCTTATTTACTTAAGCTGTTGATGCCTGATGTAACTGTTCCAAAAGTTATCTCTGTTGGCAAATACTGATAGTATATCCATTGTGTATCGTCGATTTATATATATATATATATATATATATATATATATATATATATAAATCAGAGAATACCAAAGCGTCAACAAAACCACAATCAAAACTCAAAATTGTTTAAACTAGAGGCAACATAGGAACAAAGGAACGACTTACATCTAGACCCTCGTAAAAGCACGATAGATTAAGATCAGGTGTTCCGGAAGAGTAAGCGTCTTCTGCTTCATCAACGACACCCGCCATGTAAATCTTTGTCACATCCAAGTAAGCATCAATCCTTAAAATAAGAACCGAGCCATCGTTGTCAATCACAACAAGTAAGCACACTTATAACAAACTCAAAGATTAGCCTAGGTATTTCATGTACATTAATACTAAATTATATCCCCAAAAGTGTGAATCTTTCTTTGCCCCACTGTAAATCTAAATCTGGTAAAAAAGTGTTTTTGCTGTATTTTTTGCTCCCAATCGAGTTTTGTTTGTATAAATCTTCAAACCAGAAATACTGGCAATTATATTCAATTCAACTATGGACTCGTGCAAAGATTTTTCAGACCCATCATTAATTAAAGGATTACCATCTGCACATTTATGTGTATACGTTTTTTATGTTGGTTATGTCTTATCCTTATTGCTAATATTCCCTTGCATAAAAATAAAGATATACGGTGCGATTGGATTTACCGGTGCGTTTAACCTTGAAGAATGATTAGATATTTCTACCCTGATTTATAGCCGAATTGATATTAGTATGAAATGTTTTTACACATTTTTTAATACTATCCCCAAACCCCCAAAAAACTATGTGCTTAAATTTCGACGAAACAGAGTCAAAGGCGTTTTCAAAAAGCATTCCAGGTATATCTTTTTTTTCTGCAAATTGCATTATGTCATAAATAAGTCCGGTATTGTCCCCAAGGTAACGCCCTGCCAAAAATCCCTGTCTGATCATTATCTATAAGTTTCCCTAATATTCTTTTTAATCTACTAGCTAGAGCACCTGAGACAATTTTGTAAACAGTATTTAAGAGAGATAAAGGTCGCCAATTGTTAATAAAATGTCGAGGTTAATTCCCTTTTGGTATGCAGGTTACATACGTATTCTTTGTGTAATAGAAAGCTCATTTTATCATACCCTAAAGTAAAGAATCTTACAATAAATATGCGTCATTGTCTCCAATTTTTTTTTTAATTCGGTGGTGAATCCAACAGAGCCAGGACTTTCATTATTTTTCATTTTGTTCAAACTTTTTCCTGCTTCTTCCAAAGTAATATTACATTATATTGTACCTTCCAAACATTCCGATTCTAAGTTATCAAGTTTTGGAACAATGCAATCTTTTAAAAGTTCAGTTAAATCGATATCTACTAGTTTATCAGAATCATTATATAGCTTACATACACATCTTTAACTTCATTCAAAATGTGTACCTGATCAGTAATAAGTTCACCATTTCCCTTCTGTAATTTCGGAATTATTTTAGAAGTAAAATGTCTATTTTCCAAGCAAAAAAAATAAATAGCTTGTATATTTTTCCCATTCCTCTATCCATTTTGCCTTAGATCGGATAATAGTACCCTTAATTTTATGTAATCTCATTGTTCAAGTTCTTTTTTTTTGTGTTGTGCTAATACGTCATACATTATCACTGTATTCTAATTCCTGTATATATTTGTTCAAATTATCTTCTCTTGCAGCTCGCACATAACATGTTGTTCTGCAATTACCAAGTTGTTAGATATTGCTTGGCAATAATCAATCTCACATGGAGCTAAAAATGATAATAAAACCGTTTATCATACAACGGAGAGGACAAGATATACACCATGGTGATGGATTTGTACTTTACTGACAATTCGACTATAGGCCGTTGATGAATGATCTCACCAGTCCTGGACGGCCGCAACGTAACCCACCAGTACCTCTCCCCGTGATACACGAGACCTGAAAAGACGTACCGTAACCCGCCAGTCCCTCTACCAATCCCTGAGGTACAAGAGGCCTGAAAAGACGCTCCGTAACCCGCCAGTCCCTCTACCACTCCCGGTGGTTCATGAGATCTGCATTGCCGTACCGTAACCCGCCAGTCCTCTACCACTCCCGGTGGTATACGAGACCTGCATTGCCGTACCGTAACCCGTCAGTCCTCTACCACTCCCTGAGGTACACGAGACCTGCATTGCCGTACCGTAACCCGTCAGTCCCTACATCACTCCCTGTGGTACACGAGACCTGCATTGCCGTACCGTAACCCGTCAGTCCCTCTACCACTCCCGGTGGTACACGAGACCTGCATTGCCGTACCGTAGCCCGCCAGTCCCTCTACCACTCCCGGTGGTACACGAGACCTGCATTGCCGTACCGTAACCCGTCAGTCCTCTACCACTCCCTGAGGTACACGAGACCTGCATTGCCGTACCGTAACCCGTCAGTCCCTATAGCACTCCCTGTGGTACACGAGACCTGCGTTGCCGTACCGTAACCCGTCAGTCCCTCTACCACTCCCCGTGGCACACGAGACCTGCATTGCCGTACCGTAGCCCGCCAGTCCCTCTACCACTCCCGGTGGTACACGAGACCTGCATTGCCGTACCGTAACCCGTCAGTCCCTATAGCACTCCCTGTGGTACACGAGACCTGTATTGCCGTACCGTAACCCGCCAGTCCCTCTACCACTCCCGGTGGTACACGAGACCTGCATTGCCGTACCGTAACCCGCCAGTCCCTATACCACTCCCGGTGGTACACGAGGCCTGTAATGCAGATCTCGTAACCCGCCAGTCGCTCTACCACTCCCGGTGGTACACGAGGCCTGCAAGGCAGATCTCGTAACACGCCAGTCCCTATACCACTCCCTGTGGTACACGAGGCCTGCAATGCAGATCTCGTAACCCACCAGTCCCTATACAACTCCCGGTGGTACACGAGGCCTGCAATGCAGATCTTGTAACCTGCCAGTCCCTCTACCACTCCCGGTGGTACACGAGGCCTGCAATGCAGATCTCGTTACCCGCCAGTCCCTATACCACTCCCGGTGGTACACGAGACCTGCATTGCCGTACCGTAACCCGCCAGTCCCTCTACCACTCCCGGTGGTACACGAGACCTTCATATCCGTACCGTAACCCGCCAGTCCCTATACCACTCCCGGTGGTACACGAGACCTGCATTGCCGTACCGTAACCCGCCAGTCCCTCTACCACTCCCGGTGGTACACGAGGCCTGCAATGCAGATCTCGTAACCCGCCAGTCCCTATACCACTCCCGGTGGTACACGAGACATTCATTGCCGTAACGTAACCCGCCATTCCCTCTACCACTCCCTGAGGTACATAAGGCCGAAATGGCCGTACCTTAACCCGCCATTCCTCTACCACTTCCTGTGGTACGAGATGCCTAAATGGACGTACCGTAACCCGTCAGTCCCTATACCAGTCCCTGTTGTACGAGATGCCGAATGGACGTACCGTAGGCCACCAGTCTATATACCACTCCCTGTGATACACGAGGCCTGAATGGACGCACCGTAACCCGCAAGTCCCTCTGCCACTCCCTGTTGTACGAGAGTCGTGGATGGACGTGAGTTGCATGTCGATTGCCATATCACAGTTGTTATTTCACATCTAAATTAATTAAGGGTTATACTGTGATAGCTCCCATGGCATCGCTATAGAAGGGAATAGGAGATATCAATTATGTTTTATGTACACTGATAAGCCGTTTTTTCGAGCTGGGAAGAAGATTTTCCACTTGATCGAAAACGGACATAATGATAGACCCCTGCTGAATATTAATGAACACGATGAACCATCTGAGAACTCTCTGTAGTACATAGCAGTGGAAATGACCCGGTGATCGACTTAATGAATGGTTTAATACGGCAACGCTCGTACGTCCTTCCGTGACGATAGTAAACCTAGGACACGTGAAGGAATGGCAATGAAAGTAGGGTCGTGTTGTAATAAATGGTCAAATATAATAATTCCGGTAGGAAAACAGGGTCTGTTATATAGTCAATTATACTACCTAAAAGAGTTTATGGTCGTGCCTAGATAACTGTTTGCTCAATTGGTTAATGGTTAATGAGCATGCATTATTTACTGATAATGCACCCGTGTTTATGTTCTGTTATTTATAAATCGATGCACGCGTAAGCTGTTTTTTTCCCATTCCATATCACAACGTACAATATAACCAAGCCATCCATCGACGTTTACACAATATTCATTGTCATGTATTTATGATTGCATATGTTTTTGAGAAAGTGACTTCGAACAAACAAAGGAACCCATAGTGTTTTGTTAGCGTGATCACCATGTTGACTGTCAATTTGGGAAACCAGGTATGAGGATATCACTTTACCTCCGTTAGGGTATTTAAAGCGGGTTCGCGTTTACTGTTCTCTTTCACAAGTCATACACAAAGTTTAGGGTGACGCTCAGTATACGATGCATCTCATTGTCTCTTATAATGTCTCGCATATTGTCAATTAAACAGCAAACAGCGAGGCATATGTAATCCTTTCCTTGTATATCCTGATTGAACTAGGCCTCCAGATTGGAAAAAAAATGAAATTGTAACGTTCATTCAGACATGAAAAGAAATGCTGGCAAACGCAAAGAACAGATTGCTTTTACTACACGACTACATGTAATACATGTCACCGTGTATTGTATTGGAGTGGAATGAGGATTCAAAGGCATACAGAAAAAAACCTACAATGTCTGTGTAGATAAGCCTAAAAAAATCTAATAACTATATATAGTCACTATAAACGTGTATGTCTGTTAAATTGAATGAAATTAAACTGCAGTGAATAAAGGTAATAAGGATAAAAAATGATTGTTGTTCAAATGGATCTTTCTTGATTTTAATTTTATATAATTACTCACCTTCATTATAAACCCCACCACACTACAAAATCATACATTTTAGATGTAATTCGATCGTTAACTTACTTCAGTGATGTGCTGAAATACATTTCACAAAGAATATTTAAACTGCTAAACATCTCCAGGGTATTCACACTGACTCTGGGTGGTGGAGGGCAACCTATATGCCATATATGTAACAATTGTATAAATATTTATAAGGGTGTCGAACAAGATATAACTGCAGCGTTGAAGTTTAGACAGATATGTGCGTTTATTTATCAAGGTACTTGTAGTACATGTGTAAGAAAGGTTTGGCTAGTGTTTCTAGGTAGCAATACAGACATGATAATTGTATAGGGCTGTATGAACGTGACCTTTTTGCTGAAATGAAGAACACCAATAGTTTCTGTCCGACACAAACTTCGTAAGGGTGTGTGTGTACTTAAAGACTAATTTATTGGTATTTCTGACATTTTATGAAGCAGGCCATACGTAATGTATTGCTATATCAATATAGGACAAGTTCGGGGTCAGTATAACACATGACAAGCCGTGCAATAGGCAGCCATTAAGACGATGCTGGCTTTGGAGTCGTTACTATCAAAGGCGGGAAACTTTCAGCCACCAATCTTTCTTCCGAAGGCGTAAGATAAACCTGTCATTGTTGGTGTTAATTTATGACTGGAATGATATTTTATTTCAAAATTGCTATTTGCTTTTCATAATCATTTCAACAAATGTTAACTGAACTGAACTACTTAAACATATGGCTGTACTGTATGGACTAAAACCCCGTTTTTATTGATTCCTGCTCGTTACTTTAGTGTTGAAGTGTTAGCACATGGTTGCCTTGTTATGCAGTTACCCATGTCATATTTTTTGTGTATTAAGTATTTTATTTTTGATATAACAAACAATTAACATGCAATACAAAAAAGTAGTTAACATAGTTATCAATAGATGTATTAGACAACAGGCAAGGCCTATATTAGTCTTTTCCAACAAGGATTATCCAATAACGTATTACACATGTATATATGACCTATCATCCTTGTGATTGGCTGTTAGGTTTAATTGTTTCTATTGTGACGTTATGCCTAGGTCAATAACATAAGTGTGACGGCATTGTTTTCTGAACTGGACACACTGGAGTTGTATATAAAACATGACGTATTACACGAATAATAAGTTCAAACTATGAAAATGTGTTAAAGACTTGGTAAATTGAAAAATGATTAGACTTCTTTCATAAATCCCATAAAAGATGGAAAGGTATGTAAGATCCAGTATATAAATATGTAAATATATTCAACTATAAGTGTTCTTAAAATTTTTATTTTATCATTTCAAGTGCCTGTCTGTATTATTGACATAAATACATAATTTGTTTACTCAGATGTTACAGTTTGGCAAGCACAACGGGGGTTATTGTATATAGATGTGGTTACAGAGACTGGTATGATAACTTATTGTGTCCATGATAAAGGCAAAAAGTTGAAAGCATTGTATTGTTACATGTAGTACTACATACATGTATGAGCAAGTATCCATTCCATGACCCTTGAGGTTATGGAACTTTGAAACATTATTATAAATTGACATTTACGGTATTTCAGTTATTTTTCGCAAGACTCAAACCTTATTTAGTATAACGTCTTTGTCGTATTTTTCATTATTTTCCAAAAAAAACAACATCCATATCGTGTTAGGACAAATTTTCGTGCCCTAAATCTGATACGGCGCCTCACTAACTGGCCGTACACGGTCCCACTTGGCGGTATTAATGTTGCATTTGTGATTTACCTTCCACTGTAGACACGCAAATAATGACATTATTGCCTTATATCTGTACAGAACATAATAATGTGTTACATATTTTGGGATTAAAGAAGTGTAGTAACACATTTTATAGAAACAAAAACATGTTTTCTTCTTCAGAAATTTGATGACATGGACATTTGTTATTAAGTACATGTAATCGGTACAAGTACCTCATTGTTAACTTTGTTTCATTTCTTTTGCCAGGTACACATGCAAAAGTAATGAAGTGTGTAATTTGAATACTTGTTAGCATATTCAAAAATCAAGATAACACAAGGCTTGCTCTTTCGATTTTGATTCTTCTTTCTAAGACACACACCTCTGATCTCTACTTAAAATACGACCAACATGGACAGCTAACTACTAAGTTATACGACAAACTTGATGATTTAAATTTTCCGATCGTAAACTTTCAATTTTTCGATAGTAACACCCCTGCTTCAACAACCTATGGTGTTTACATGTCCAAAATGAATCGATATTCTAGAGCTTGCTCTAAGTATCGTGAATTTTCGTGATCGATGTTGACTGCTGACAAACAAGTTAACAACACAAGGATTCGAGAGATGCAGGTTGATCAGGACTATGGGCAAGGTTTATGATCGCCATCTTTGTCTCATTGAGAAATATTCTGTATCTTTAAATGATATGAAGATGGGCGTTTTTGAGTATTCTCATTATTGTGTTTACTTGTTGTGATTGACAATGATACTCAAATCTCGTTTTGAGAACTTGATGTTTACTTGGATGTGACAATGATTTACATGGCGGGTGTCATCGAGAAGTAGAAGACGCTCACTCTTCTTGAACACCTAGCCTTATTCTCTTGTGCTTTTACGAGAGTCTCCGTGTAAATCTTTCCTTTGTTTCTTTTCATCTGATCAGACGGGGCTGGGCGTGTGACTGGACTTGTGTATATAATCTCTGCTGCACATTAAAAGACTTGGGATCCTTTGTGTTGACTCTATTGAGTTGAGTAGGGTGATACAATAAGTTCAGCCAAGTTGAGATGTTGTGACGTGACGTGAAACATTGTTCACTGTCAGTATATAGCCAATGCTCTTCTGTGGTCCATATCGAGATCTATTTTGGTAAATGTACCAGATAGGTTAAATTGAGAATTCCAAGTCGATCTCAATAAACTAAGACGTCCAAAGAAACTTACTTTCATGAACCTACACGTATAAACAAACACATAATTTGGTATTAATACATGTTGTCATAATTCATAAAACATCACAGTTCAACACTTGTAGTTACCTAAAATAGTGTATAGTGTTGTGAACGTTCCACCACAAAAGCCTATGTTTGGACCATGTCTTATGTTCATACGTGTACCAAGTAAATAGTTCAAACATACTCACTTTTACCCAAATAACACGTGGATATCGTGAGAACTCGCTTGTTTTCAACAGTCTTAGCTTAGCGTGTTGGATTACATGTGCATTTTAGTGATGTTTGTTTACATGTACTTGTAATAATGACAAATATTCCTTAAATTGTAGTTTAGTACTCCCTATGAACTAATTATACCAGTAGTTTGATAAAAGCCGATTATACTTTTTTTTGTATGCGTTTTTTATTTTTGACAAACAAAATCTTTAATCGTGTAACCGAAAAGTAACATTCATTATTGGCATATATTTACAAATATTCTAGGGGCTGGACCAGAGCTGTATGCATGTATATGTAGTGTGGTTTTAAACGTGTTCTCCGGCCAAAAATACAATGTAACAATGTTTAAAAAAAATAGTTTAGAAAATCTCTCAAAAAATGGCCGAAATATGACCAGTATGTTTTCTTGCCCAACGTGAAACATTTGCAGCATGCTGAGAACAATTTTATAAGGATTTCGAGCGATAACTCTATTTTTATTTTAAGCCTAAAACCTACACTACCATAGAAAATGGGGTTTTCCACGTATACATATACAAACAAAATGTAAATGAATACAACTCTGGTCCAGCCCCAGAAGTAAAACATCTCTGAGCACATTGACTTCAAAATCAAATTGTAAATCTGGCACGAAGGAATTAGCTAAATGTGCATGTAGCATGTCACATTTTCAATAAATGTACCACGTTACGTTTCAATTATATGACATGTATAAATACATGTACCTGAAAGTATATCACTATTTGCATTACAAATCTATAGCTGAAATTCGTGACAAATTTTGTTTGACGCAACATTATAAGAATCACACCGGCGAACATATGCTCAGTTAATGGAATTCGCCTTCAGAAGGCCACTTCGTGTGTGAGCTTTAAATACATTTGGTTTCGGTTGACTTGAAATATAACAAAATAATTGCTCATGGGTTATATTAATTACATCGTATAATGTATACCATAACTGTTTACAACGTATTTCGTAAATTCAACATCCCTAGAATTCAAGTAGTATGTGTAAAATCAACCATCGGTTTACAAGACATGCATGTACAATATACACGAGTCTGCGCAAGTAGGCGAGGATATTTCTTACTACATTTATTGTCGCTATATTTGGCACGGGAATTAATTTCTCGATATTAAACTGCCCACACTGGACATTGTCTAAATGGTATCTACTATTTAATTACCAAGTACGGATTCTTTCGTCTGGATATATATTTTTTAGATTCTAGTAAAGAAATGTTGGGTGACCAAATTATCCCTTTAAGAGCGCAAAACAAATGTAAATGGATTTGTACGTTATGGACGTTACACGTGATCATTAGCAATATCTGCTTTTTCAGTAAGTATTTATTGACGTAATACGATAACGCAGACGCTGATTCTGGTGCTAAACATTACATTGAACAAAATTAAACCCGAATGTAACAGTATATTTTCAAAATGCTTATGTTTATATTCATCACACGACAGAATGAATATTTAGAAAAAGTGGTTCTTGATTTGAGAGTTGCAGGTTGATTAAGACAATGAGGAATTGTTTTCGCCATCTGGGTCTTTTCAATAATATTTTGTATCTTGTATGGACGTTTTTGAATATGCTAGTATGCTAACATACACTTGTGATTGGGATCGATGCCGCAGTTCTAACTTTGTGAACGTCACATTTACTCATAAAAGACCTACATTTGTAGAGCTACATTCATGTAGTGGGTGTCGTCGATGAAGCATAAAACTCTTACACTTCAGGAACACTTGATCTTATTCTTTAGTATTCTCTTTTTTCTGAAGTTCACAAACGGTTGGGTAAAAGTTTCTAATTTGTCGTTCTGGACAGTTTTACAAGCGGATCACAAGCTTCATTTAAGCATAATCAGAATACCCCGCTAACATGACACTTGTTAGATAAACGCATATACAACTACTATGTCACGTCTTCTTCGGTAATGCATGTCATAATCAAACATATGTGCAGATATATATGTATAAAGGCATCGATCTCATGTCGCCATTAAAACGCTTTTTTTTCATTAATCTGGAGGGAAGTATCATTGTCGCCAATGGAAAGTATAATTCTCTTGACAAAGTAGCGGTTTCACGTAGGGGAGAAACTTCATTCCAAGCATTGTACTAACATTTATCAACATTTTACTAACATGATCGAGATATTACAAGGGAACCAATATGGGAAGAAAATGGGGCCATATATTCATGACTAACATTCGTCTTGACTGTATCGATCGACGATATAGGCTGTAGGTATATTAAACCATCCCTATTAAACAATACTTAAACCTTCAGATTGAAATAAAGACGTCTTTAAAGTTACATAATCGCCATCAGTGATACCATAAATAAGTTGACTGTATATGTGAAACGTGGATACTTCCAGATCGTTGGCGACCCGTCATACCAAAACATGTTCAAAACGTTTAGAATATTCTCCTCAAAAACCATTTAAACCGTCAGTAAAATAGATAAAGCAGTGTCTCCTTTGACATTATGACATGGTATATAGAAAGGCGTATAGATTTGTTTGTCCTATATAAACATATGAGAGTGAAATTTAGCTCCACAATAGGCTGGTAGAGTAACGGACCCCAGTCTACCTACCCAGGTCGTGCTGGCCTGTTATGTTGTCTGTTCGAACTAACTACGGGGATTGCCATAGTTCAGAACTCTTTGGAACACAAGTAACCTGTTATATATGTTCTATCGTACGAATTTAATCAACACACGTCTGTAATGAAATGTTATTTAATTGCATCAGTGATTTTTTAAGGTAAGACTGTATAATCAACCTAAACTCTTTGGGGACTATCATTCGTATTCACATATAAAGAAACGTGATGGAATATAATGTATAGACATTATTTTGCTTTCAGGTTTTTTTTAGGTAAATTGAATCTATTTCCACCGGGACATAATGCACAATCTAAATAATTAAATTTGATGTTGATTTAGAATCATTATATGACATTAAAAGACATTTTGTTATATAGAAGAATACAATTTGTCAAAATTCTGAAAGACATGAGCAATTGAAAAAAAAAATGAAAAGTTAAGTCAAAGAACGATCGCAAAAAGTGCAAATATATCTGATACTCAACACTGGCAATCATTTACGCATCGCGTGTTAATTCTTTGAAATCCGTGATGATAGATTGGTTTAATCTAGGTAGTTGGCTGGTTTTAAACAAGACATCCTTTTTTGGTACATTTATGGGATCGCAAAACTTTACACGATGTGCGGTGTGTGCACACGATATAGGAACGTCTGTGGAGGAAGTGTGTACGATCTGCAACGATGCGATCATGTACGATTATACATGTATATATCGCAAATGTGTGCGCACGATAATCTAACATGGTGCGATGTCAATTGTTGTTGGTGTAAATTGAGAAATGGCTTTACATTATATGCGTACGGTTTCGTGCGAGTTGTTTTAACCATATTTTTTAACCAATTACATATATTTGTTGGTATTTCTGTCTATATTTTTCTTAAAATTGTAAATAGTATGTTTGCATTTTTTTAACAAACCAAATATATTTATGTAAACATTCAACACAAATTGACATGTTCTCATTTAGACCCGATACACTTACAACACTCGCCTAGGTGTGAAAACACAGGTTAAATATGGGGTATAAATAACTAATCAGAAGCGTGTTCATAACGGTCACTCGGTAACTCTTATTAGAGCTGCCTTAGCGGATCGTAAGGTAATTAACTCCGGTATGTTTTTCACCTGTTCTGTTACCTGCTAGCTAAATCTGTTCTTGACTGTCTTATCGTCACTGTCGTATACATATCTACTTTACTGTACATTGTAAAACTAACATAATCCCAATAAATAAGATGCGAATTTTTATAGTGTCTCGACGAGAAGGTAACGTTTTTTTCATTTTGTATTTTGTATCGACCAATTGTTCCAAATCGTGCGTGTGTGCGATGAGAATCGCACATATGCCCGAACGATCTTTAGATCGCCCAGTTGTGTGCACCATGGGTGAACGCGATGTATGAACGGTGTGTGTACGATTTATAAGCGCATTTTAGTGGGTTGTGCGTTACCAAATCTATAGTTAAACACTAATTAAACCAATTACATTCTACCGGTCAACATGTCCTATACAAAACATGCATACCAAAGCGTCAACAAAACCATAATTCGAATTCAAAGTCAATTGAACTAGGAGGAAAATGTTTATATGGGGACCTTTGTAAAAGTACACGAAAATAAGATCATGTGTTCCGAAAGAGTAAGCGTAAATATTATACTATCATGATATACACTTAATCAATGTTTCCATTTTGGACAACGCTTTTGTACTTAAACCAGCACTGTAATGTGTTTTTCGTGAATGTATTGACAGCAAGTCATTAAGTCATGAACATCAGTCGAACACATGTCTACGATCTAGATAATCACAGATAATTTAACAACATGTACGAAAAGCTGGAGATAGAAGATAAATGAAATTTAATGAATTGTCAAGATTATTTACCTTTCTGAAGATGGCAACACCGACAAGGAACACCAGGTCATATGGAAAAAGTGACTGAAAATGTATTGAACTTTATGTATTCAATACATGTGGGAGAAATGTTATGACTTAGCCGTTGGCGATGTGATACCATTTCAAAGTCAACGTAACTTGGTCCAAATCTCAGTTTGATAATATAACGTAGTATAGCTGTCGGTCGGTGTGATAACATGTCAAAATCCACGTGTCCGAGTACATTGTTTTATTTGTATGATGTAATCAGGTTTTCGGATAAGAGCATTTGGTAGGCTGCTGCACTTTTGCCGTTAGACGTCACACGGGATTAGTTAATTTTGTGACGTCATATTTCACTCCTGATAACCTGTCGTCTGGAAATTAACCTTGTTGTAATGTCCATCGTCCGCTCGTTTCACCAGGACCAAACTGACGATGGTCTCCCTACCCAGACGGCTTTACCATCACAAACCAATCATTTAAAGATAACGAAGTAAGCCTATTTGGTGTCTGCTGTGAGGTTGTAAGTTAGCTCTATCCCCGAATCGTTAGTACATGATACATACCACTGGGGAAGGCAATCGTTATTAGGAGAAATATTCACCTTTAAAGAGAATAACGTGCAAAGGCAAAGGCCAAAGATGGTACGAGACAACCGAGGTTTGATTGCTGGAATACGTCTGGCGTTTTCCATAACATCATCATCGTTTCATCACCGCTGAACGCACTGTTACCAAAATAGTTTTTCATGTTTGGAATTTACGCTCCAACGCATTCGGTCATCGTTCGCATGCAGCATTTATATAGAACGAACTAACACTAAAGCTAATCTGATACATTGTTAGGAGGCTTCATTTGTATAACGACAGAAACAAGTTCTTGTCTATATTGGGAACAATTGAATACTGAAGGAGTGTTATATTTATACCGTTAAACCCTTTGTTATTTTTTACAATGTTAGTCAATACGTTTTTCAGTTCATTAGTAATTATACTTTAATACATTAGGAAAAACACTTTCTCAGCGATTGTAATATATAATTCAAGTTACAAACACCATGTGTAAACTTTTTGTGTGGCTTAGTCCTTTAGTTTCTTTAATATACATGTACCCTGAAATAAGTCTAAAATTTGAGGAAATCCTAAAACCTGAATACATTCTAATATTAAAGAAATACCTATTTTCATTTGCTTGCAAACATCTTCAACCAGTTCCTAATATGCAATAATAACATTTAATGTTACAGTAAAACAAGATGCATACCAACGTGTTGAATTGAGTTGGTCGGTAAGAAACGACATCCAGGAGACAATCTTGCTATATCCAGCACACTTGAACCATATCCGGAGTCGGATGTTAACCAAAGATGAAACAGAAAACGCACTAAATTAAGGATTTATTTTGATTTGGCTAAGGAAAAATAACTTAAATAAGTATATATGAGCAACGTTTGATGCATTATATGTATGCAGTATGAGTGTACACAGTCTGTATTGGGTGCCTCCCCCCCCCCCACCCCCTCTTGTTATCATACTAAAGTACATTTTGTATACTGCAGACGGCTCACAGCAGAACACCCCACCCGGTCACAGACCATTCCCATAATGCTGCGGGCAAAGCAAGGAACAGTAATATTTTGGAAACTCTATGTCGTCTCGGCCAGGGAACAGCAACCAAAGCCTTCCTTATAGAGACGAACGCTTATATTAAGGCTTAAAGTACATGTAAGCAAGTGTCAAGTAATATACACTAAAAACCGTATTCGTCCATCTTCATATCCATACAAGGATGCGGAATATTTCTCAATATTTCTCAAGATGGCGACTACAAAACCTGCTCATAGTCTTCACCAACCTGCAACTCTCGAATTACAATGTTGTAAGTTTGTTTGGCAGCAGGGGACAAATACCACGAAAGTATCGATATTAAGCACACGCCATAGAATAACGAATCAACTGATCAAAGTATTTCAGTAAGAACAGAAAAATTAAGATACCAGATTTAGTCGCCTCTTACGACAATGCGTTGGGGCAGCAGGTAATATTCGTTCACCCTACCAGCAGCAAAGACCTACCAGGGAAGACAGGGAAAGGGACCTGTTTTAAGTCATTACTTTAGTCTACACTCCTAGATACCAGTTACATGTGCTGGGGAACATGGCGGTGTACATAATCACTGCAGTGACAATTAATGGGTGACGTAACCAATCCCCACGGCTCACGCGCCCATTACCACCAGCCGTCAAACTACCTAGACTCCAACAATTAACTTCCTATTATAAACTTGGAATGAAGTAATCAGGGGAAGGGGCGATTAGACCAACGCCGAGAAAGCCGTTTTAGTATGCCACGGAGACAGGTGCGAGTAATGGGGTTTTAATTGGACAGTCAACTCGCATCCGCGTGATGTTTTATACCGTAAAGCGCATCCTTTAAAATTTCGTCTTTAATTGTTTTGAAGTTTCAGTTTTTAATTTTTCCTAGTTCTTCTATAGAATATATTAAAACAACAGTGCATTTTATTACTCTTCAGAGACAAGCGCTGCTAATTGAAGTAAGAAATAACCCCCGTTGAGATTCGACAATAGACAATTTGGTTTAAGTAATGTCTTTAGACTCTATAAAAGGACGATGACGAGGAGACTACTTTCGGAAACAAGTTATTTCTTACAGGCGAATTCACAGACATCAATAATTATCTAAACTGTAAATACCCATTTTAATGGAATATTATCACAAATGCAAGACCTTCAAAAAAAGGATCGCGTGTCAAGCTCACAGAGCCGAAACTAACATTCAGCTTTTTTTGTTTTGCTGTGATGTCGTTTGTGTTGAAGGGGAGACAAATCTCTCCAGATACAGTCACTACCACATATCATTTCACTGGTGTCGTGTCTGAATCTACGTCGAACACGCAGCCTAATGATTGGTCAGTCTAATTGACCAGTCAAATGGTTAGCGGTATGCTTATAACGTTGCTTTGACAGATCCAAATGGCGCAGCAAGCGAATAAGAGGTGAACGTGGATTATCGATGAAGATCTATTAAGTACACAGGTATAATTTTCCTGTCGGGCTCTGCGTGATTATCTGCTTACATATTTGTAACTATGTGTAAGGACTAAATGACATTGCCAATAAAAAAATGCATGACACATACTTGCTCGGTTTATGTAGTCTTTTCATGTCACATCAAAATTATATTTCGTCCTTGTGTCCTTGACATTTTTCTCTATTATATTCATACTGCCCATCTTTGTCTATATAATCATTTGGTTTATTTATCACATATTGTATACTTATCACATGCTTACTATAAAGTATGGTCACCTCCCATATCTAACATCATTCTACTTTACAAAACATACAATTTCATTGTTAATTCTTTTTTTAATTCGGTGGTCGGTTGTGCAGTGGATAGAGCAAAAGCGACTAGAGTCTAATTCCTCAACGGACGTGAGAGGCATGAACCATGATACCTTACGGGTTTTCTCTGGGTATTCCGGTTTCCTCCCATAATTAGACCACTATCCGCCAACATTCCGGCAAACAAGAGTAATTATCTAAATGGAAATAATTACATAATTGTTGTAAAATAAATGCAGTTTATAATAAAACTAAAAATATATCCTCGAAAAGCCCAATACAAGTTATATTATTTGTCTCGGTAACAAAACACAAACCTTGTATTTTCCATGCTGTTTCATTCGGCAATATTCAGTGTAGTTTTCATTTAGATATATTTAAAGCGGACACGCAATATGTCAACAAATAAAATGTATATGTATCAACAGAAGGACCATTATTTTTCTTGACATTTAATACAATCAGAGAATAACAAAACATCAACAAAACCATCATCATAACTCAAAATCGATTACACCGGGGGCAAAATATAAACAAAGAAAATATTAATATGGAGACCCTTGTAAAAGTACAAGAGACTAAGACCATATGTCCCAGGAGAGTTAACGTCTTCTGCTTCATCGACTACACCCGTCATGTAATTCTGCTTCATCGAATGGATGGCGGACCCAAACCATTACAATCAGGAGGAGATTTGGCATGGTAATTTTATAGTACACTTACATTTTCATACATTGGCAATGCAAAATATGGGTACACCAGACAGTTTCATCACCACATATTGTAAACAGTTTTGTTTGTTAACGTTAAACAACGTCCAATTTTGTTTTCCTATTACTTGTGTTACATATATTTAATATATATGCGTATAGTATATTAATGGTGAATACAACATGAGTTATTATCATTTCTCTTAGTTAATCGTAATTAAATACTGAAACTGCATTAGTATTTGTATTTATTAGTTTAAACAGTATTTACTCAATAGAGAGGCATATACACAGTCAATAAATACATTTAATTAAAGATTTGAAAACAAGTGCAAAAGTACTTGTATAATTTCGTCTCTTTACAATTGAAACTGGCAGTAAGATGACAGTGGTACAGCATTAAGATGACAGTGGTACAGCATTAAGATGACAGTGGTACAGCATTAAGATGACAGTGGTACAGCATTAAGATGACAGTGGTACAGCATTAAGATGACAGTGGTACAGCATTAAGATGACAGTGGTACAGCATTAAGATGACAGTGGTACAGCATTAAGATGACAGTGGTACAGCAGTAAGATGACAGTAGTACAGCAGTAAGATGACAGTAGTACAGCAGTAAGATGACAGTGGTACAGCATTAAGATGACAGTAGTACAGCATTAAGATGACAGTGGTACAGCATTAAGATGACAGTAGTACAGCAGTAAGATGACAGTAGTACAGCATTAAGATGACAGTAGTACAGCAGTAAGATGACAGTGGTACAGCAGTAAGATGACAGTGGTACAGCATTAAGATGACAGTGGTACAGCAGTAAGATGACAGTGGTACAGCAGTAAGATGACAGTAGTACAGCATTAAGATGACAGTGGTACAGCAGTAAGATGACAGTGGTACAGCATTAAGATGACAGTGGTACAGCAGTAAGATGACAGTGGTACAGCATTAAGATGACAGTAGTACAGCATTAAGATGACAGTGGTACAGCATTAAGATGACAGTGGTACAGCATTAAGATGACAGTAGTACAGCATTAAGATGACAGTGGTACAGCATTAAGATGACAGTAGTACAGCATTAAGATGACAGTAGTACAGCAATAAGATGACAGTGGTACAGCATTAAGATGACAGTGGTACAGCATTAAGATGACAGTGGTACAGCATTAAGATGACAGTGGTACAGCATTAAGATGACAGTAGTACAGCATTAAGATGACAGTAGTACAGCATTAAGATGACAGTGATACAGCATTAAGATGACAGTGGTACAGCATTAAGATGACAGTGGTACAGCATTAAGATGACAGTGGTACAGCATTAAGATGACAGAAGTACAGCAGTAAGATTACAGTGGTACAGCAGTAAGATGACAGTGGTACAGCAGTAAGATGACAGTGGTACAGCAGTAAAATGACAGTGGTACAGCAGTAAGATGACAGTAGTACAGCATTAAGATGACAGTGGTACAGCAGTAAGATGACAGTGGTACAGCAGTAAGATGACAGTGGTACAGCATTAAGATGACAGTGGTACAGCAGTAGGATGACAGTAGTACAGCATTAAGATGACAGTGGTACAGCATTAAGATGACAGTGGTACAGCAGTAAGATGACAGTAGTACAGCAGTAAGATGACAGTAGTACAGCAGTAAGATGACAGTAGTACAGCATTAAGATGACAGTGGTACAGCATTAAGATGACAGTGGTACAGCAGTAAGATGACAGTAGTACAGCATTAAGATGACAGTAGTACAGCAGTAAGATGACAGTAGTACAGCAGTAAGATGACAGTGGTACAGCAGTAAGATGACAGTAGTACAGCATTAAGATGACAGTAGTACAGCAGTAAGATGACAGTAGTACAGCATTAAGATGACAGTAGTACAGCAGTAAGATGACAGTAGTACAGCAGTAAGATGACAGTAGTACAGCATTAAGATGACAGTAGTACAGCATTTAGATGACAGTAGTACAGCATTAAGATGACAGTAGTACAGCAGTAAGATGACAGTAGTACAGCAGTAAGATGACAGTAGTACAGCAATAAGATGACAGTAGTGCAGCATTAAGATGACAGTAGTACAGCAGTAAGATGACAGTAGTACAGCATTAAGATGACAGTGGTACAGCAGTAAGATGACAGTAGTACAGCAGTAAGATGACAGTAGTACAGCAGTAAGATGACAGTGGTACAGCATTAAAATGACAGTAGTACAGCATTAAGATGACAGTGGTACAGCATTAAGATGACAGTAGTACAGCAGTAAGATGACAGTAGTACAGCATTAAGATGACAGTAGTACAGCAGTAAGATGACAGTGGTACAGCAGTAAGATGACAGTGGTACAGCATTAAGATGACAGTGGTACAGCAGTAAGATGACAGTGGTACAGCAGTAAGTTGACAGTAGTACAGCATTAAGATGACAGTGGTACAGCAGTAAGATGACAGTGGTACAGCATTAAGATGACAGTGGTACAGCAGTAAGATGACAGTGGTACAGCATTAAGATGACAGTAGTACAGCATTAAGATGACAGTGGTACAGCATTAAGATGACAGTGGTACAGCATTAAGATGACAGTAGTACAGCATTAAGATGACAGTAGTACAGCATTAAGATGACAGTAGTACAGCAGTAAGATGACAGTAGTACAGCAGTAAGATGACAGTGGTACAGCAGTAAGATGACAGTAGTACAGCATTAAGATGACAGTAGTACAGCAGTAAGATGACAGTAGTACAGCATTAAGATGACAGTAGTACAGCAGTAAGATGACAGTAGTACAGCAGTAAGATGACAGTAGTACAGCATTAAGATGACAGTAGTACAGCATTAAGATGACAGTAGTACAGCATTAAGATGACAGTAGTACAGCAGTAAGATGACAGTAGTACAGCAGTAAGATGACAGTAGTACAGCAATAAGATGACAGTAGTGCAGCATTAAGATGACAGTAGTACAGCAGTAAGATGACAGTAGTACAGCATTAAGATGACAGTGGTACAGCATTAAGATGACAGTAGTACAGCAGTAAGATGACAGTAGTACAGCAGTAAGATGACAGTGGTACAGCATTAAAATGGCAGTAGTACAGCATTAAGATGACAGTGGTACAGCATTAAGATGACAGTAGTACAGCAGTAAGATGACAGTAGTACAGCATTAAGATGACAGTAGTACAGCAGTAAGATGACAGTGGTACAGCAGTAAGATGACAGTGGTACAGCATTAAGATGACAGTGGCACAGCAGTAAGATGACAGTGGTACAGCAGTAAGATGACAGTAGTACAGCATTAAGATGACAGTGGTACAGCAGTAAGATGACAGTGGTACAGCATTAAGATGACAGTGGTACAGTTGTGGGATCGCACAACGTTACACGATGTGCGGTGGGCGCACGATGGGCGAACGGTGTATGCACGATGTGCGAACGATGCGATCCTGGGCGATTATTTCTAACGCACATGTGGGCGCACGATAGACTAACATTGTGCGATGACAATCGTGGTTGATGTAAATTTAGAAATGGTTTAACAATATATACGGTTTCGCGCTAGTTGTTTTAAACATATTTCTATATTTTACTATTTACATTAGCTGATAGTTTTATCTATATATTTCAAAAAATTAATAATAGTCTTTCTGTAGTTTTAGAAACAAACCAAATAGACACATGTATGCAAACTTTCAACTCATATTGACAAGTTCTCATCCAAGTAAATATTGCCAGTTTTACCAAGTTATAAACTGTACCTGTACATGGCCAATATATGTAGATATCTCTGGCCCCGGGGCACTTACAACACTCGCCTAGGTGTGAAAACACAGGTAAAGTGTTGGGGAGGAGAGGGTTTTTCAAATAACTGATTATAAGAGTCCAGTTTGTTTTCATAACGGTCGCTCGGTAATGGCTGTCGTAGCGTATCGCCGCACACGGGACAGGTAAAACTCCGGCATGTTATTTACATATTCTGATACCTGGTAGCTTAACCCGCTCTTGGCTGTCTTATGATCACTGTAATACTGTTTATTGTATATTGTTAAATTGACATAATCCCAATAAATATGATGCGAATTTAAATAATTTTTGGACAAGAGGGTTCCATATGTTTCTCATTCCGTAATATGTATCGACCAATTGTACCAAATCGTGCGTGTGTGCGATTTAATCGCACACATAAACGCACGATCGTTAGATAGCCCGGTTGTGCGCACCATGGGCGAACGATGTGTGCACGATATATGCACGATGCACGCACGCAGTTTTTGGTGCGTTGTGCGATACCACAACTGTACAGCAGTAAGATGACAGTGGTACAGCATTAAGATGACAGTAGTACAGCATTAAGATGACAGTGGTACAGCATTAAGATGACAGTGGTACAGCATTATGATGACAGTAGTACAGCATTAAGATGACAGTGGTACAGCATTAAGATGACAGTGGTACAGCATTAAGATGACAGTGGTACAGCATTAAGATGACAGTGGTACAGCATTAAGATGACAGTAGTACAGCATTAAGATGACAGTAGTACAGCATTAAGATGACAGTGATACAGCATTAAGATGACAGTGGTACAGCATTAAGATGACAGTGGTACAGCATTAAGATGACAGTGGTACAGCATTAAGATGACAGTAGTACAGCAGTAAGATGACAGTGGTACAGCAGTAAGATGACAGTGGTACAGCAGTAAGATGACAGTGGTACAGCAGTAAGATGACAGTAGTACAGCAGTAAGATGACAGTGGTACAGCATTAAGATGACAGTAGTACAGCAGTAATATGACAGTGGTACAGCAGTAAGATGACAGTGGTACAGCATTAAGATGACAGTGGTACAGCAGTAAGATGACAGTGGTACAGCATTAAGATGACAGTAGTACAGCAGTAAGATGACAGTAGTACAGCATTAAGATGACAGTAGTACAGCATTAAGATGACAGTAGTACAGCAGTAAGATGACAGTGGTACAGCAGTAAGATGACAGTGGTACAGCAGTAAGATGACAGTGGTACAGCATTAAGATGACAGTAGTACAGCATTAAGATGACAGTAGTACAGCAGTAAGATGACAGTGGTACAGCAGTAAGATGACAGTAGTACAGCAGTAAGATGACAGTGGTACAGCAGTAAGATGACAGTGGTACAGCAGTAAGATGACAGTGGTACAGCAGTAAGATGACAGTGGTACAGCAGTAAGATGACAGTGGTACAGCATTAAGATGACAGTGGTACAGCAGTAAGATGACAGTGGTACAGCAGTAAGATGACAGTGGTACAGCATTAAGATGACAGTGGTACAGCAGTAAGATGACAGTAGTACAGCATTAAGATGACAGTGGTACAGCATTAAGATGACAGTGGTACAGCAGTAAGATGACAGTAGTACAGCAGTAAGATGACAGTAGTACAGCAGTAAGATGACAGTAGTACAGCAGTAAGATGACAGTAGTACAGCATTAAGATGACAGTGGTACAGCATTAAGATGACAGTGGTACAGCAGTAAGATGACAGTGGTACAGCATTAAGATGACAGTAGTACAGCAGTAAGATGACAGTAGTACAGCAGTAAGATGACAGTGGTACAGCAGTAAGATGACAGTAGTACAGCATTAAGATGACAGTAGTACAGCAGTAAGATGACAGTAGTACAGCATTAAGATGACAGTAGTACAGCAGTAAGATGACAGTAGTACAGCAGTAAGATGACAGTAGTACAGCATTAAGATGACAGTAGTACAGCATTAAGATGACAGTAGTACAGCATTAAGATGACAGTAGTACAGCAGTAAGATGATAGTAGTACAGCAGTAAGATGACAGTAGTACAGCAGTAAGATGACAGTAGTACAGCATTAAGATGACAGTAGTACAGCAGTAAGATGACAGTAGTACAGCAGTAAGATGACAGTGGTACAGCAGTAAGATGACAGTAGTACAGCAGTAAGATGACAGTAGTACAGCATTAAGATGACAGTAGTACAGCATTAAGATGACAGTGGTACAGCATTAAGATGACAGTAGTACAGCATTAAGATGACAGTAGTACAGCATTAAGATGACAGTAGTACAGCAGTAAGATGACAGTGGTACAGCAGTAAGATGATAGTAGTACAGCAGTAAGATGACAGTAGTACAGCAGTAAGATGACAGTAGTACAGCAGTAAGATGACAGTGGTACAGCAGTAAGATGACAGTAGTACAGCAGTAAGATGACAGTGGTACAGCAGTAAGATGACAGTGGTACAGCAGTAAGATGACAGTAGTACAGCATTAAGATGACAGTGGTACAGCAGTAAGATGACAGTGGTACAGCAGTAAGATGACAGTGGTACAGCAGTAAGATGACAGTGCTACAGCAGTAAGATGACAGTAGTATAGCAGTAAGATGACAGTGGTACAGCAGTAAGATGACAGTGGTACAGCAGTAAGATGACAGTAGTACAGCAGTAAGATAACAGTAGTACAGCAGTAAGATGACAGTGGTACAGCAGTAAGATGACAGTGGTACAGCAGTAAGATGACAGTAGTACAGCAGTAAGATGACAGTAGTACAGCAGTAAGATGACAGTGGTACAGCAGTAAGATGACAGTAGTACAGCAGTAAGATGACAGTAGTACAGCAGTAAGATGACAGTAGTACAGCATTAAGATGACAGTGGTACAGCAGTAAGATGACAGTGGTACAGCAGTAAGATGACAGTAGTACAGCATTAAGATGACAGTAGTACAGCATTAAGATGACAGTAGTACAGCAGTAAGATGACAGTGGTACAGCAGTAAGATGACAGTGGTACAGCAGTAAGATGACAGTGGTACAGCAGTAAGATGACAGTAGTACAGCATTAAGATGACAGTAGTACAGCATTAAGATGACAGTGGTACAGCAGTAAGATGACAGTGGTACAGCAGTAAAATGACAGTAGTACAGCATTAAGATGACAGTGGTACAGCATTAAGATGACAGTGGTACAGCATTAAGATGACAGTGGTACAGCATTAAGATGACAGTGGTACAGCATTAAGATGACAGTGGTACAGCATTAAGATGGATTTCGACAAGAAAGTACAACTCATTATCGACTTATTTCACCGTGTGTCAGAGCGATTGTATCGTGATTATACTGTGTAGAATCTTGGTTCCTCATTACCGTGGTAAAAGACGGGGTTGTTTGAGTACTCTGTGATGGTTTGGATTGAAAATGATTAAAACAAGAATGCATAAGCTTGATAAAACAGGCGTGCACTGAAGGTTCATAAATAAATGTCGTGAAAAGACAAGTAAGGCATTTTAGACTGGGATTTGTATCACAAGGCACCCAAAAATATTTAATCCCTGCATCTGTCGAATCACTATCACAACAGCTCCGAACTCACATATTCTATATATTCAAATATCCATTTAAAAACAATAGGGAGCTCTTTATCCTTGGGGAAAACATACCATAGCTTCAACTTGAATCTTTCGCTTTGCAATTGCTCTTATTCACTTGAAATGTAGGAGCTGCTAGGAGAACTAATAGAAGAGTGGTGAAATATGGTTAAGCTTTCATTGCACATCTTGATTGAAGAGATTCCAGAAAGTGGATCAGCAATGCTTGACCCGTATTGTATGCCTTTGTTCTGGAAATAAATCTGGCAACCATTAAACCTGCAACTTTCAAATTTCTTTGTAGTAAATCTGTTTGTGTCAGCAGTCGAAATATATCAAGAAAATTGCTATATTTAGGGCAAGCCATAGAATACGAAGCAACTCCGACATATAAACACAAAAGCTTGGAGAAGAATGGATGTTACTATCAAAAAACAAAAAAGTTCAACTTCATGATCGGAAAATTGAAATCGTTAAGTTAATCAGATGTTGGTCATAGGTTAAGTAGAGATCGCGGTACAATGTAGGCAGCCGATGTATATGAGTCTGTGGTGTTCTTTATATAAAGTCAGAAAGGGTTAATACGTTCGACGTGATCAGCAAACTTCTTGTTGTTCATAGACAACACATCGTCGATATATCTGAAAGTGAAATTAAAGGATTTGGAAAGAGCTTTGTTACCTGTCCTGATATGCTCTTCCACAGTATATTTCATCTACGCGTTTGTTGTGTTTTTACAGAGTATTTCAAAGATAGCTCACACTCATATATGTGTATAGTCGCCCACCTTTATAGGAATAGAAAGCTCTCACAATTCAGTTTTGTATCAGGTATGGTAGTGTACTGGGTTGAACATCATGTTTTGGCAGAGGAATATTTTAAGCAGGGGCGTTCAAGATTGATCAGAAGATCTAGTGTATCTTTTTTTAGACGACCTAAACTCCTTTAATTCCCCTTTTGGAGTGTACAATGTCGCAATACAAAAAAAGTGTAGACACGACTAAAAGTAAAAAATGTACCGGCCTGACAAAAGTACTTCGGTATGATCACTGAAATATGCTTTCCCCATCAATTATCATCACGGTTCACGGTTTAATGGTCCAATTTTGATAGTGTAAATCAGTTGAGACGTACTCTCTGTCTGATGCCAACTACTGTGTGTGATACAAAGCTGGTAGAATGTCACCGAAACTGGTTGGGTGATAACACCTTTTCTTTATTTTCAACACAAAAGAACTTACAACAGAACATATAACTGATATTCCTGCTAAACAAACATTTAAGAGACACGTGGGCCCTTGATGTTGGTCTTATTATTTTTACTATTTTACTTAATATTTTACGTATCTCACTTGATAACGTACACGTAGCTAAAATACTAGGTATTACATGTAGTTTGTATTTATATTTTTCCACGTCCCACAGCTGTTTAAAGTATTGAGTAAACTGTTAGTGTAGTGTATGGATAAACTTGTTAAGTCATCAACTCGTTGTTTTCCTTTTGTCGACCTATTTGATATTAAAATTGGCAATTTAACTTCAAAATCTTTCAATTGATAATTGTTTAATTCAGCGTTAATTAGGCGTGCATGTATTATTGGCTCACTTGCAACCTACATTATATTTGTATTTTGTTATTTTTATTTATTTTTTACAGGTTTCATAGAATTATGTATGGTTTTATTAAAATTGCTTTCACTGTATCTTTATCTTTTCAATATCCATGTCCATATTCTTCAAAAGATAGACGAAAACCCGGAAAAGATTCGAAACTTGTACGGACTATTTGCATGTAGAGACTCTTCACTTTATGGGTATATACTGCAACAATACGCTCCAGCTTGGCCGATTTTGTTTTTACATGTATACCCACATAATCCTTACCTTTACCTGGACTCCTATGCATAAAAATCCAAATAAAAGTTTATACTTAAAGGCCCAATACACGTAACTCCAGGAAATTTTTCTTGATCCTGAAAAATTATGAAAAAAAAATTCAGTTGATAACCATGCAAAAACAAGCTTAAAACTAAGTAAACCTGAGCGGTAACTACAAAAATGTGTAACAAGAAACGCTTGACAGAAAAACCCGAAGAATTTAAATAATTCAAATGGGGCCCGCTTCAACAACAAACCGAAGTTAGAAGACAGTTCAAACTGGACGCGTGTTCACAAATACCGAGTTTCAACTGCTGCTGTACCAGTAACCGCGTAAGAATCCATCTTGAATACTGCTGATATCAGTTAAACCTTATTTAAATCTATGAATATAATAAGTCATTCGGCTTCATTTTCGCTTCATGTTTTGCCGACAGTTACGTATATTGGGCCTTTAAGTATATTTTAATCTCTTTGTTAAGCAAGTTGCTTTATTTCAGTTGCATAAAATATCTAACCATCATACTAAGGCATTTTTAATAAGCAAGGGAAACCTAAAATGTCTGTCACTTCTTAAGATACGATTACCGGAAACATAGGGTAAATTCAGGGACCATCTCGGAAGCATTTCTATTAAATTCATTTATTGTTTTTTTCACACCAAAGCGTCTGTTTCATTTGAGAGTTGCCTCCCTTCATACACGATTGTGATTCTCTTTATCCATAGTACTATTCTTTACAGAAACCAACAAAATGCCTTTAGTGCATCATCATACGTATACCTATTCATGAATTATATTCTGATCTAAAACCTCATTGATTCTACATGTATATTATTTTCGGAGTTACTTAATGTATCACCACTGTCTTGTCTCCGTCTCGTTAGTATTTACTGTCGCCATTTCTTTGTGACTGATTGGTATTGCCAACATTATCGTGTTAAGGTACAAAGCAAATAATGCTAGCAACAGGAAACTTAGCTGGTAAAACAAACAAAGAAGGTAATAAAGCGGGCTGATGAACAAAGTAACACTTTTTATCATATACAATTTACGAACATAAACATATCTACGTTGTACAGTACATAGGAATAGTATATGATTTATTTACTTTAATATACATTGTGTGAGCAAGACATCTAACAAAAGCATGCATTGAAGGTTTCAGACAGACACGCTAACTGAGAGAAATTCCCTTCAACATCGCCTTTCCTGAAAACATTCCAAGAAGCCGACAATTTCGTCAAAATATATTCAAAAATATTCATGGCAGAACAATTATCAAAAATGATATTAAACTTAAACATCTGAAAGATGACGTAACACACACATATGCCACATCTTTTAAATTTAGTAAAAGACACAGTATGTCGACAAAATGAATTAAACTGAATCATAAAGCTGTTTCGTTCGTCCAGTACTCTTCAGTGATGCTAGGGGCCTAAAGATGGAAATCCAAAATGTCTAAACTAATGTAGAAATATAATGGTCAGGTGCGTAACAAGCCTTTAATTTATGACTTTAGAAGTAAAATTAAACTAGTTCTGTATAATTTCAAATCGTGTACTACGAAAATGTGTATATTATGTACAGTGCCACTACTCAAATGCGATATTAACCGTGGCTATGGGGGTTCCAGCAAACCTCGAGGACAAAATAATCCACCAGCAGCGTCCGCCACCCCCTATCATAAAAGATGACGTAATACACACATATGCTGCACCTTTTAAAGATGACGTAAAACACATATGCTGTAATGCCGTTTAAATTTAATATTATATAC
This sequence comes from Mimachlamys varia, assembly GCA_947623455.1. Classification (NCBI taxonomy): domain Eukaryota; kingdom Metazoa; phylum Mollusca; class Bivalvia; order Pectinida; family Pectinidae; genus Mimachlamys; species Mimachlamys varia. The sequence goes on from OX392535.1 coordinate 12,855,671, forward strand.
AGTATACCGAAAAAATGAATTAAACTTAAGCATATAGCTGTTTCGTCCTCCTAGGACTCTTCAGTGATGCCAGGGGCTAAAAGGTAGAAATCCAATATTTCTAAACTAATGTAGAAGCATATTATAACTGGTGGCCTTCTATAAAGCATTGTTAATTTGCGTGTATATTGAAATGGATTATTTTCATATCTATGGCTGCGAAGTTAGATAAGCATTTAGTGTTTATATTTTACTGAGTTTAATTAAGATAAACATGTACATTAACCACTCACAGCATATAATTACACTTTGATAAGTTTGTGCCATACATCGGTACCGCATTTTATTAACAATAGGGAATGTATTTTGATGATAAATATTCCGTTACACGCGTTTAAATTGTATGTACTAAATGTGCACATGAGATAAACCATATTGATCATATCATTTCAGTAAAGAATAATAGGTGAAATTCTTCACATTTACACATGTACAGATGTAACAAAGAAATTGCTTTAGAAACCATGTACTACTGAATGAAATATATACGTATATGTACTACATAAGCCATGTACTTACTGATGGAACCATGCCCTTATTGAAATATCATGTTTTTACTTAAGAAACCATGCACATAATAAAAAACCAATGTATTTCTAGTGAACCATTGTACTAACTAAAGAAACTAGGTACTTACTCAAGAAACCATATAATAACGAAATAAGCCTTGTTTTGACTAAAGAAGCTATTACTTACTAAGGAAACCAATTACTAACAAAAAGATAATGCACTCACTAAAGAAACCTTGTATTTACTAATAAGCAATGTACATGTACTTACGAACGAAACCATGTACTTACAACACGATTATGTATTAACAAAAGAAACCATGTACTTGCTAAGGAAACAATAATCTAACTAAAGCAATCATGTACTTGCATTCCTAAAGAAACCACTTCTTACTGTACAATAACAGTTTGACTTTTACAACACCATCATTATGAGAGACCACATTGCCCACCTGCCCAACCTATAGAGAACATTAAGCTTTACATGCGAGAGTTTGTTTTTTTTTGGCTAATACATTGATAAAATGACAATACCACGGAATTTCGAAGTAATTTATCAGTCCGACAAAGATTTACAGAGCAAACACCCTTTACCATTCATGGATTTATTCACAACTAAGTCGAAACAAATTGCTTTTTTCTACAGGACCTAAATCACTGTAAATATGCTGAGAAGAAGGTTGTCGAATATTGGTTGATCAGAGATCGGCGATCCATTCCTGCTTTTAACGCCGCGCGTAGCTGAAGACATTATAATAATATATTTTACAAAAATAATAAATTGGTATGTCTTTCTATAAACAAAACCATTAAGGAAGATGGATGGATTTCCCGACCGTTAATGAAGCATGCTCTTAAGGTCTTCCTGATGATAGGGTTCGCCATTTTATTCAATCTCTGTAATAACAGGTCAGCAGTAGGGATGGCGTGCGGGAGGTAAAGCGCTCCAGTCAGACATCCGAGAACTCTCCTGATACGGGCAATGGAGAAAAGAAATATATCTCATTCGATATGATTTTGAAATTTCGGGCACACACCATTCCATTATCGTCTTAGGAAGGCGATGAAATAAATCTGTGTCGTTCGGTTGAATAGGTGAAATTGCTATGTGTACGTAGACGTTGACTATTATTGACTGTTTAATGTCCCTGTTTCTGTGTTAATGTTTCTCCACTCTGAACTCAGTTGTTATCATAATAGCTCCTAACGGTATCATTTTATCATACAGAAAAAATGGTTTATTCATCTCCGGCTTGAGAATGTTTTTTTGTCAGCATTTTCATTCTTGTGCGGATTTTCTCATTATTCAGCTTTACAACGTTGTGATAGGGTTGTAATGAAGGAATTGTAAATATTTACAATGAGACAGAACAACATTGATGCGCCCTCTACCTGTCTGTATGAGATAAATCAAGCGGTCTAGCACGTGTTCTTTTGTCCTATTTCCATGCGAGTGTACACACATGTCACCCCATCATCACGGATGGGACAACAGAGCAGAAAGGTTCTCAATAAACGAAGTACAAAATGACCAGAAAATGATAAACGAGGCCATCAACACATTATGTGGATAAATGCCGCCTTCATCTGAAAAGTATTTCTATAGCATTATCCATATCGACCTCGCATCAATAGGCTAATTGTTTAGTTATATGATGTAATATAAAATAAAATATGATTAATAATCTACAGAATACACATAAAACGTGTCTGGTTTGGTTACCTCCAGGACCTATCGGAGGTTACGTACCACGGACTGTAGTCCGTTATTGTCATTTTAACATCCTAGCTCGTTATCCCTGTGTTGTTTTGGTAATATTGATCAATAAGCATCTTTATAGTTTTTATATTTGAAACTACAAGGTCGTTATGTGTCTGACTTTTTGTTAATTTTCTTTTCTATTAAGACCAGTCCTGCAAAATAACAAAGATACAGTGTATTAAACAATCTTGATATGGCAACATCGTAGACAAGTTCATAATATTTCTAGCGAGTGACATTTAACCAATATATGACTGCCACAGTTAAAGGTCATCCAGTCGATTGATTTTACTAACGACAATCAGTTGGACACTGCATTAAGTAGGATGTGTATGCACCAGTTCTGGGCTGGTGTCCTGGCGGGTAAACATAGTAGTGTAGCTGCTCTAATGCAGACTTTGTTACTTTGGACGGTCAAGAAGAGTGTATGTCTCTGTTTGACAATGATGATTCGGCTCCCATTTTGAGGATTTGATGATTACTTGGATGTGACTAAGATGTACAATGCGGATGTCATCGATGAAGCAGAAGAGGCTTACTCTTCCGGAACCCCTGGTCTTAGTATCTTGTACGTTAACGAGAGTTTCCCTGTAAATCTTTCCGTTTATCATGTTTTGCTTGTAGTTTAACCGATTTTGAGTTCGGAATATGGTTTTGTTGGCGGTTTGGTATTCTCTGAATTTTGTTTTTAACAATATTACAGTACAATATTGACATAGCGACCCATTTCCAAAATATGTAATGCCCTTGACAGTACATAATCAGTAGTTTTCTCTCATATCTTGCCATGTTGGATAGAGTTTTTCCTAGTTAGAAAGTTATGCAGAAAACCTTTCTATATATATATATAGCATATCACGCGACATCGACAATTACGTAACGTCAAGAAGTTTTGCAAATATGGGGAAGGATTTCTTTCGCCGACAGATTCATTTTCGTCAAAAAAAGCTCAAGGGAAAAATGATATTTTAGAAATATTAGCCGGTGGAAACGTTTTTTCATGTTATTCAAAAAACCTTATACAGGTACATGTAGTTGAAATGAGAGAAACAATACTTTTTTATGACTTAGTGTCTTAGATCGAAAAATTCTAGGGTTTTACTAAATCTCCCCATCTTACATACTCGGTAGGTACAAGGTTATGAAAGAGCCTTATACTATTAAAATAACAATTTTTAAAATTATAAAATAAAAATTACCTAAAAAAACATTTTAATCAGAGACAGGATACTTGTTTACGAAAATTTGGTTCTATAACCTATTTTCTGACAATACTACGTGAGACGAGAATTACATTTTACATGTAAATATCAAATAAGTTTACTTCCCTGTTGACAAATGGCAACCACAAAGCATGCTTTACCGACACGTCACGTTTTGTGAGTATACCTGGAAAATGCAGTTCACATATAAGAACTTTATAGAGTACACTGTAAATATTTAATCGGGCAAAACAAATTCGTTTATGTATCAGGATCTTTCAGCAAATTTTGAAAATACTGAAGAAAATGCAACATTCTAGAAAAATAAGAAAATACAAAAGAGTCAACAAAACCATAATCCAAATTCAAAGTGAAGATTTACGCGGAGACACTTGAAAAAGATAATACGACCAGGTGTTCCGGAAACGTAAGCATCCTCTAGTTCATCGACTACACATGCTATCACAATCGCAACAAGCAGGCTTATATACAGAATATTTCTCAACCATACCAAGATCGCGACCATAACACTTATTCGTCGTCTTTATCAACTTGCATCTCCCGCAAACCTGTGTACTAAGTTTGTCAGCAGCCGACATCTATCACGAAAATCCCAATATTATAAATTCGACAGGTTTGAGATTTTCCTTTCTATTGAGTATAAAATATCACTTGAAGTTTAGCTTATATCACTTAAATAAAGCCAAACTTGAGACAGTGTGTCTTGGAATAAAATAATTGGGATATTAATTATCTCGTTAATCGTGTGACATTCTTGTTCTATGGAGTGATGCGTTGTAGACGTAAACCCCCAAGACACTATATTAGAGGTTACGAACGCGCTGCGCTAATTGGATTTACAATTTATTTGGTAAATAGCCGAGGGTAGGACTGACGGGACGATAAATCATGATTTATCAGTCAAAACAGAAACAATTGTATGGCATGGACTTGAGTCAATGTAACTATTTCTATTATACAGATTCATAGTAGCTGTAATTGGATAAGAACATATGACCGTAGGACAGGGATCAGCCTAGCCCTGGAAAGCCTTGGGAGGGTGAGAAAACCTGTAAATCCAAGCGCCAGTGTGGGGCCTCATGCGGCCCACGCCGAGATTTACCAAAGTAAGTACCCTCCCGTGTGCTGTAACGCATGCATCTGTTTCAAGTCGTGTGTTTTATGTTGATGTTAAAATAACGATACATGCTCCTTTACGTGTCGAGATTTCTGAAGGTTGACCTAAAACAGACCCAGTCTCTGTAAGGATGTCAGCTATAGCATAACGTAGCAGGAATGACGTATAGATTGTACATCATGCAGATTAACATGGAACTTGTCTTGTCATTTTCTGTAGTAGATGCAATTTTGACCGAATTACTTTTTATCTGCCGTTTAATGCTGACCGACTTGGATAGCAAAGATTCCCCTTTTCCACAGAATGGTCTCAAGGGTAATCTAAATAGGCAAATTATAGTGAATTTCAAAACAACAGTATGGCACGAATAAAGTCATATAATTTACCAAAATGTTTGTCATCACATGAACGTTCTTAATATATTCAATCATAAACTGTAAGAGATTCTTGAACAAAGTGACTTTGTGGCAAGATGCATTATTTGATAATTTTAGGTTACAAAATATAGGAAAAAAACAATGCCATTGTACTCGCAAGTGTCCATAGCACACGATATGGACATTTGCTTGACTCGATATGTCTCTTTCGAAGCGTACGCAGTGATTCTCTTTTGACCTTTAAATGCAAACGGCGGTTGTGAATAACATCACACAAAAACGGCATATAAGTAGGTATCTCAATCTTCAGCAATGTCCCTATTACAGGCAAGCAAGACTTCTGAACATAACAAGAAGCCGGTTTTGAAGACTAAGTTTTATGGTCGCCATCTTGATCTCATCGAGAGATATTCTGTATCTTTGTGTGATATGAAGATGGACGTTTTTGAGTTTGATTGTTAGTGTGTTTACTTGTTGTGATGACAAAGATGACTCGGTTCTAATTTTGAGGATTGATGCTTACTTGGATGTGACCAAGATTTGCATGGCGGGTGTCGTCGATGAAGCAGAAGACGCTTACTTTTCTGGAACACCTGGTCTTATTCTCTTGTGATTTTACGAGAGTCTCCATGTAAATCTTTCCTTTGTTCCTATTTTGCCCCTAGTTTAATCGATTTTGAGTTCGGATAATGGTTTTGTTGATGCTTTGGTATTCTCTGATTTTTATTTTTTTTTATTTGGAAGTGACCAAGATTTACATGGCGGGTGTCGTCAATGAAGCAGAAGACGCTAACTCTTCCGGAACACCTGGTCTTATTCTCTTGTACTTTTACGAGGGTATTCATGTAAATATTTCCTTTGTTCCTATTTTGCCTCTATTATTAATCGATTTTTAGTTCGTATTATGGTTTTGCTGACGCTTTTGTATTTTTGTTTAGAAAAAAAGTTTTTAAGGTAAAAAAATGTAGATTTCATAAAAAGTCTATACTGTAGAGATATTCCTGAGCAGACTGTTATTTAAATGTTGACTTTGCATAGTGCCCTATCCGTGTTCGCGGTGCCCAACCTGGACCTATATTGCAGAGATATTCCTGAGCAGACTGTTATTTATATGTTGACGCCGTATCGTGCTCTGTCAGTGTACACTGTGCCCACCTTGGACCTAAACTGTAGAGATATTCCTGAGCAGACTGTTATTTATACGTTGACGTTGTATCGTTCTCTGTCAGTGTACACTGTGCCCACCTTGGACTTATACATTGTAGAGATATTCCTGAGCAGACTGTTATTTATACGTTGACGTTTTATCGTGCTCTGTCAGTGACACTGTGCCCAACTTGGACTGTAAAGATATTCCTGAGCAGACTGTTATTTAAATGTTGACGCTGTTCTAAGTGTTGTTTGTTTGACAAGTTACTTGGCAATACGTACACAAAAGCATACATAAACGATGGATATGCATCTAATTTATTAGTTATTCATTGCGTTGTTGATACTTAAACCTGTATATGGGGAATAACCATATCTTTTGAAGTTAAAACATTATTATTACTAAATCGATAATCATGTAGATGGCTCTTAGTATTAACATAATCGTTGTCACAGAAGCTAGGCTGGGAGCTTGCTTACAGTTAACGACATATTAAAAAGAGCGCATTGCTCTTCATTAGTGATGGAAATTACATTAATTTGGTTGAGACCCTGTAAACATATCATTTCCTTTTAAGTGATTGCAGGTTTAAAGCTCTGATCGTAATGGTAATGGTCTTTACGGTACGGTTCTCCTTACCCACTGACAAGTTACTCGGGTTTATGGGTGTTATTAATAAGGAATTGTTTCTAAATGAAACAGCTGTATCGATTCCCATTATCAACACATTTAAAGTAGCGTGCAGCCTAAATGGAAGGAACTAAACGCATAAATACTCCAACTTGGGATTCCATACATTGTGTTAATTGAAAATGCGTTTTTACGTCATAGACATTCTGACAGAAATGGACCGGTGGTGTCTAGGATGCTGTATGGTGTAAAGACCCAAAGCTCCTCAACTAAACACCGCTATCCGAAGATTTTGGTACACTGTATAAAAGAGTCGGTACTATGGACCATAATGGATTGTCTAAACTCTGATTTATGTCGACACTGACGCATCACAAAGCGGATTTAAGTACAAATTCGCATGTCCTCAACGCATTTGCAATGGTATGCTTTTGAAGTCTGGTATTGAAGTATTCTTTAATGTGAAATTAACAATTGTTTAGTACAAAACATGTCGAGTAAATGCACCCGGGGGAAGGGGAGGGATAATGGCAAGGACACGAATGTGACAGGGCAATGTGAATAGTGTAGCTTAATAATGCGATAGAGACTACATTTTTCCAGCGGATTTCACAGCGTGACGATTGTAAAGTACATGAAGCACATTACGTTGACGAGGCGAATCACATCACTGACAGTTCCATAAATATCCATCCGCGACTATGCATTATTATGTAAGAGCCGACAACATGCATCGATTGTACATATATCTCGACAATATCCTCATCTTTGATTGCGCGTCGTCTCCATCATCACAATATAATGACTGAATTTGATTTCACACTCAATGTAACTGTACTATATGTATCAAACCTAGATTACCGCCTCTCGGCTATTGTTAGTGAAGGTGAGGTGGCGGCAGTTGGTCTACTTGTTTTGATTTATAGACATTTCGACATTGTGCAGTGCCCATACATGTGTACTTTACAACGCTTATAAGATATTTAATATTCCTTTCTTAGCGAATTCACAAAACTATGGCAACACATATGACATCATTCTATTTCATTTGTGTTTGTACTTTCTTCATTTTCTTTAGAGTCGTTATTGGACAATACGTGGATTAATGAATCTATGCATTAATGATTATCTTACATGAAGCTAGTGTTTTCCTAAAATGTATTTAAACGCTTTGTTTGTTCAAAGAAACGTTCTGTCGAGTTCTGAAAATTAAGAACAAAATACGTGTTTTTCGTATTTTCTTTTCATACATTTAAGGAATGTACATCATTTTGACTGCGTATACGGTAGTATGCCCGCAGTTGGCAGCCAACATATTCTATGGTGCGCGTTAGTGCTCCATAATGAATATGTTGGTTGCAAACTGCGGGCATACTACCGTAAATGCTGTCAAAATGAGGTACAATCCTTATATTTACATCATTATTAATTTTCAAGTGTTATACGAAGAAAACAACTTTCGAAGCGGGTTGCTACGATAGTAACTACGATGGCCTTGGTTTGCTAAGACAATATATAGTCCCACTGAATCTTCACCGATAAATTGGTAGGCTTAGCAAATACACAGTAAACAAAACTATTTTTCTTCGATACATCATTTGTTAATTTGATATCAAATAATTTTAACAGCTTTTCGAATGTATTTCTTTACTAATAACGGTTGTTATGTACACGCACAGTGATCTGGTTGTGACGCAGTCCGACGTCGGACGTCACAACAGCAAGGCGCCGCCATCTTTCCGTTACCGTCAAAGAATTTCGCATGCGCATCATTTGAATCAAATGTTAGCCAGAAGCCATTTATTGCATAATCAAACGAAATGGATTCCATATATCTTCCATGTTTCAAAATCTTGAAGGAACCAAACAATGACCGTCAGCGATTAGTTATTGTTTTGAAGCGTGATCGACGCCATATCTGAACAAATATCAATCCGCCGAGCCTTTTTTTACTGCGTATACGCTAATTTATTCACAATCAGAGTTTACTAAGCTCAAGAAGGGAGAGGTGTAAATATAATGCTTTGAACAATGATGGTTGAAATTGCTATCTTCGCCAACTAAATATTCTCAAATATTCATGTTTTCTGTTAACAAACACGTCCTGATATTTCCCCAATTTCCTGTCCACACCCTGATCAAACAAGTTACTTCAGGTTTCAATCAGGGAAATGTTTAGTTCGAGTTTACGCCCTGCCTATGATTCATCCTTGATGAACTTTGATGCAAACGTTCAGCAATTATATCGTTCAGCCCGTGTAACAAACCAGAGGAGTGATGTATGTTTGATCGTATGTCAATATGGTTAATCACGTGTAGTTCGTTAATATGAAAGCATATAAATGGTACTAATTGAATAGCAAATAGTAATGGTTGATACGTGCATCAGGTATAAATATAGTACAAACAGAATCTGTCCACTGTATGTTTATCTACAGGTAGTTCGTTAATATAAAAGCATATTAATGGGACTAACTATATAGTCAATGGTAATCGTTGATACGTGCATCAGGTATAGATATAGTACAAACAGAATCTGTCCACTGTATGTTTATCTACAGGTACTCTACAGATGTGTTAGATATTAGTTCATTTTTAAATCTTGTAACTTAGTCAGGTAATAATGCATTCATGATCGGCGTGTCAATCATGTTCTATCAATACAAATACTTAACATATGATATGAAAGCGTTCGGTTCGTGCATTTGTACAGTATAATGCATTTAATAGACAAAGCTACACGAGGTTCATACAGTACTATTTTGTTACGAAAATGACACAAGATGTCTTTGTATTACTAGGAAAACTGACGGGATTATATCCAGAATTATCGTAAAACGTCTCATTATTCTTGATCACTTGGACAGCGATAAAATCATGATAACAAATTGCCATCCTTTGTTTTTTGACGATCACGTTTTGTTCTCGAGACAACAAACACGTCTGCTCTATTGGAAAATCTAAAAATAATACTAGTTTCCATCTGTCGACTAAAACAAACCAATGTTTATCCTCAAGGTCCTCCCTTATCTCTATTGGGTTGCGTTAATTCGTGAATGTATTATTCTGCGCAGTTTCCAATCAGGATAAACAGATAAACAGCTGCCCTGTTTCCCACTCACTCGTCAATATAATTAATTAACACTGAATCCTAATTATATGATATTGTGTAAATTTATTGCCAAATAATTGTATCATTCCATCAATTATACATGATATTTCTCTAATGCTTTAAAATATATACCCTGTATAACTAAAGACTTAGAAATGCTTTTTACGTTGTAAAATAGAAATACCTTGACACTTTAAAACGACAACACCTGATCTGAACTCAAAGTCGATTTGAGTGGACGAAAGCAGAATAGTATTATCACATTCCCAACAAACTGTAGGCAAACCCCAGCCCTGGAACTGTGGGAAAGACTTAAACATCAGTTTTTACTCAACTAACCTTTCATGGATTAACCTATGGAAAAATTTACATTGGTAAACTTGTGTTGTGAGACGATGTCAGGCTGATGTTCTTAGTAATTTAGGAAGGAGGGGGGGTGTATTATTGCAGCCATAATTTCTTTTAAGTTAATACATAACAAAATTATTTGCTAGTCAACACGGCAAATATCAGTCATATACTAGAGCCATGACTTAAAAACTCCAAAACCAAGGTAAACTTGTACATTGTCTCTTACTACTGGGAATGAAAGGATGTAAGGGAACGATCTAAAAATAAGAAGACAACGTCAGTTTTCACAGACCTTGGATGTGACACTTGCTGTTATACTGTGAATGTCAAAATAGTCAGGGTCTGTGGTCTGCGTAAACGCAATACTCAATACTCTTGATTTAAAGTAAAAAGATCGACTGGTACCACTTTCATCAACTGCATGTAGTCTAGAATCATGCTTTTGTTTATTTCGAGAAAAATGGCATCATAACCAGATCGTAAAGAGATGGCTCAAAAACAGCCTTCACTTGAATACCGAATGCAACATTCTCTAAAAAAATCAGAGAATACCAAAGCGTCAACAAAACCATAATCCGAACTCAAAATCGATTAAACTAGGGGCAAAATAGGAACAAGGGAAAGATTTACATGGAGACTCTCGTAAAAGCACAAGAGAATCATACCAGGTGTTCCGGAAGAGTAAGCGTCTTCTGCTTCATCGACGACACCCGCCATGTAAATCTTAATCCTCAAAATGAGAACCGAGGCATTTCTAACTGAGAATGTGAAAATGAGGTAGTTTCAGAGAATGCCAATTATTATATCCTGGACTGTTCCCACAGATTCGTACACGCAGGTGAACTGTATTATTGGTCCTACAAGGTACACGGTATAGTGTTAATACATTCGTCAGGTCATAACAATAAACACACAACAAGCGAAACGAAATCTACAAAATACTGAACATTTTATTCAGATATGCACCTTTAACGAATGCAACATATTCAAATATTCAACAATAAATTATTACAGTAGATTTTAGACTCGTCTTTTCCGTAGTATATGTTTCTAATATATACAAAAACCAACCATTCAGTATTATATACATACCGTATAGACTGTCGATATCAGAGCAAACATTGTCATACCGTTTTGTTACCCTGCCCCAGATTTCAATTTGAACATGTAAACTTGTCACTTACTGTAGACAAGTATCTCAAAATGTACATTGACTCGTGTTTTGTATAACACTGAACACACGGGTATGGTTCATAGGACTGACGCAGTAGAACACGAATAGCCGTGCTTAAGCACGAGGGTGAAATAAAGATTTCAGATTTAGAACGAGAGAGTTAAAACCACGGTATGACAACGTCGCAAAGAACAACATGATGACTTGCTATATGTCAAATGATAAAAACTTGAATTATGGAGAAAGAATATAAAAAAATGTATGGCGTGACAGTTTAAAAGTATGTTTACTTTACAATATCGTCCAATACACATCTAATAGTGTAAAACCGAAGGCTCTGAACGCTGGGAGGTTTTGGTGAAATAATACTGCAAAAGTATGAGTCGGTATTGAAAATGTAAAGGATGATACTTCATTGTGTTTGCTGACTATTTTGTAGTCTTATTGCAAGATACAGGACAAAACCAATATTGTATAAGGCATATTTGCTGAGCGGCGAGATCTTAACCGTACTGCATCGATGTAAAATGTAGGCAGTATTTGTCACATTGGACCTGACTCGAACATTTCCAGAATTACGATATACTATGTATGACTAGTGCTGTGTGTTTATGTAATGTTGAGTTCTAGTAATATTAGAACTGGTATGCCTCAATAGTTTAGGCTTAATAGCTACTTATGACAAAGAACTGCAATTCGTAATCGATTCAAGTGTCAATTATATCGATTGTACAAAAATGAACATTCTTTTTTTTTTTATTATTATTGCAAATAAGTTAAAATTATCCAGAATGCAAAATGAGTCCTTCAAATAAAAAAAAATAATTCAAATTAATCTCTGAATTATCAATAAACATAAATAACGTTATTTTTTTATATTAGTTTAAGTGCACTCATAAAAAAACCTGCTTATAGCATCAGCAACTGAGGGTCAACATGGTTTGTTTAAGAGTATTGGCAACCCCATGCAGAATCTTAAAACTTCATCGGATTGTCATAAATGGGATTTTTGAATTAGAATACTTTAGTTTCTGAGGGCCGGAGTACACGACTTTTGTGAAATAAAGTTCGCTGTTTTGTAATTAAGGACAATATACTTTATTATCAAATATGACCCGTTTGTTATTAACATTATAACTTAAAGACGAGCTGGGGTTCCAATCTCATTTTCATAGTATACGTACCATGCAACGCTACACGATGCAATTTTCGTTCGTTTTTTTCTGCCATGGTTAGGTTGTCAGCCGCAGATTGTATTATTATACAAAACGCAAATCTTTCGTTTGCACTCGAGTATGTGTGTTTTTGTTTAGTTTGTCAGACATTCGGATGAATGGACGGACGAGCTAAGCCGATACCTCTTGGTGCAAGACTGTAGGAGTATTCCATGGAGAGAGACAGGTATGTCGTGAATGAGAGAGCTACACGTGTAATGTATGTGCGTGTACAATGATAATATTTACATATGGTTACTGCATTAAATGGAATGAAAAGAACACATTTTATTTACATCAACATTATACTATAACGTCATAGCATTACCCTTACACGCAGTTTACATACAGATTGCAGTTCCGGCCCATCATGCTTTGTGGAACCGGAAGCTACACATCCTTATTTATGCTACCTGGCCCTGGTTTCATCAACGTTCCTTAACTTAAGGAAATTCCTTAACTTAAAAATCTCCATAGGAAAGCATTACAGAATTTAAGGGGGAAACCCTTAGTTAAGGAACTTTCCTTAAATTCCGTAATGCTTTCCTATGGAAATTTTTAAGTTAAATCGTTTCCTTAAGTTAAGGAACGTTGATGAAACCGTGGCCTGTTACAATAGTGACCGAGAAGAAAATGAAAGACGAATGCTGACAATCAACTGCTAGCACAGATTAACAAAAGCGATATCAAAAGTTCGGTAATTAACACTAGAGAATCAGGGACTCTCCTGAATCTGGTCGTTCAATAGATATTTGAGTGTGTGGATACGTTTTACCTGGAGTCAAACATATTCAAGTATTATTGTTTCATGTATTTAAATAATTATCTTAGTATGAATTTACGCACCTTATTCATAAGTTTTCGTCAATAAGAAAAGTGCCCGCTGCATTCATATCAGTGAGAAATATAATAAACTTCTAATCGCAAATTAAATGGATAATTTCGCAAAGTATGCTTTACACTTAAACACATATTACATCCGAACGATCTTGCTGAAGGGCAGACCACCTGAGGACGAGAAATAAGTTACTCTAATGATGTTTTACGTCACGCGTACATTTATAACTCCCGTTTTTCATAGGGTGAACTTTTTACACTTTCACAAAGCGTTAATCGGTTTTTATATATTTGCATGTATACGATCTTTAAATCACGGTGCAGACATTTCAATCCAATTACACAGTAGAATGTCATTGTCGTCGCCTCGTTTCATTGCATTGCCAGGCCAAGCACAAGATTGCCGTACCGTGTGACGTTCGTCTAGACAGTTAAACCGTTCAGAAGTACTTTCAACAGACAATTAAGCTTTCATCTCTTCAGTTTTACTGAAGCTTCATATTATCAACATCCATATATAGTTCTCATATATGTATCGTTATTACAGATTTACAGGCAAAACATAATCTCATGCTTTTAATATTGTCAAAAAATACCGCATGAAAACATGAAATCTTTATGAATAAATAAAATCCTGGTTTCTGATCATCAACAAATATTGTTTGTGCGGCTCGTGAAATCCATATAAGAATAGTAGAAAAGAACAGTAACTTAATTATTTACTACTGGAAATTCATCAATGTCATTGGAGTGACGTCATTGATGTTCTCTTATGTTAAATCCAGTATGTGTTATGTGGACAGTTAAAAGAGCCTTCGCAATGCAAACATTTGTATCATTTCACTTCAAGGTATTCTGCACGTAGTAGAGTTTGGACACGTCCGAAGAGTGTGCGTGTATGTATAAATGCTAATGTTTTTTGGTATTAATTTTAAATTAACCACGGACTATTGAATTGTATAGTGTGTACATAACCGAATTTCGATCGATTTGCCATAAACTATCGAAAATACCCATGTCTGTGATAAAAAAAATGTTTTAATGAGCATAGCACTGTTTGTGATATTTAATGCTGAAGGAAATCATGAAATTTCGTACTGGTTGAAACCAATGAATACAACGATCGCTCTATGACTTAATCTAACCTTTAAAAGATATATGACGTCACAGGAAACGTGCATTTGTATTTTTCATGAACACAAATGATCTTGTTTTATAACGTAATGCAAAGCTAGCTAATGTTGTCTCCGGCAGCAGCTGATTTTTTGTCATGTGAAATAACGTCAGTATTGAATCGGTCGAAAACAAATTATAAAGCGCTTTTTGGATCTGCACCAAGGCGCACATCAAACTCGTCTTGTTGATCAAGCTTAAAGAGAAGCAAGCTACTTTTTAAGATATAAATCCTTTTAGACAATTGCGTCTTCCTGTTGTTTTCTTGTGACGTCACAATAATGAAGAAAGGGTAAATTATTTGTTCTACTTGTTCTCAAAGAATGTTGAGGGTACAAAAATATCAGTTCTATTCACGAGTACAATTTAACGATAAATTGGACGACTCATAATATGATTCATTACAAATTCAGGACAATCAAATTATAAACTGAACTTAACTAATTAATATACAGGAATTAATCCCAGTACATCTACGTTGTGAATTGCAGGCTTGTGTGAGTCACGGCTTTGCTTCGTCGTTGACAGACCTTTCATACACAGGCATACAATCGTATTGACATGGAGGGATTTAATGGTACTATATGCGTTCAATTTATAAAAAAGAGAATTCCATGATACGTTCGATTCCCCACACCAAAAGTATGGGGTCCCATTGCGATAGTTATGACGAGACTGCTTTTATATAAACGACAATCAAACAGGGGTGGAGTGATAGGTGTACTTATAAAAACGGCAATGATAAATTTGTAAGATATTGAAGAAAAAAAGAAGTGTGGAAACACGTAAGTAAGACGTGTAGGCGGAAGAACTCGGCAGTGTACAGATGTAAACCTGACTTACGTGAACCAAGGGCCATACCAGGGTCCTGTAGGGACCCCTGGTACATGTAACAGGCGACCCTTACTTAATATCGACTCCCTGATACATATAAATAATAAATATGAATGATACGAAATGGTGACTACTCTGCCAATCTTGTAGCCATGCGGATTCTATCAGTTGTGATGAACGTCTGTTATGTCCTGATCACTGCCCATTAAACAATCTAAATTTCCATGTCTCGTCGAACCTGGACTCTATCACGACCGGTCAGGATCCTGGAAACGATGGGCGTTCCATGTTAGCGTGTCATTTCTGGTTTAAAACGCACATGCGCAGTTTCCGATCATTGAGCGGTCTGCGCTGATCTGGTCAATACGAGCGGCAGACTTCCCTTACTATCCGGACCGGAAATAACTGGCCGGAAGTCGCAGGGAAAAGAATGTCACAGACGATTCCTCACTTCGCCGTCTGCTCCTAACATTTCCTGACGTCATCTGCTGAATGGGTTATCAACGACATGACTGAATGTGTAATTACAGAGGAGCTCATCGACTCTCTATAACCAGATTCCAGACGTTACTTTGCTGAGTGGTCACTAACAGAATACACCTGTCCATCTCAACACTATGAACCACACTCTAATGCACACGCGCCCAGTAATTAAGCCTCATTCACAGACGCATATTCTCGAAACGATCCTCGGTTAGCCCAAGCCGCAGAGACATAAAACCTGATGTCGACATCAGTTCCATGTCCGTGTCCTTGTGCACAGGCACCCGCGTGGGATGAACCCCTAGTGAACGCTGGTCAGTAAATATACCAAAGAGAAGAAGGCCAACAGCACGTGCATGGGTAGTTTGTGTAACCTACATTGTCCATTTATATCCGTCTGTTTGTCCTCTGTTCCTGAAAGTAAAACATATCATGAAGCTTAAAACAGCTAAAACATTGATCTTGTTTGTGATTGAAACACATATGTTTGTTATCATGAAGTGAAAAATCAAAACGTTTTCTGAACAATACATGTCATTTAAGGATACATATATGTAGAAGTTTTAACAGTCAGTTGCTTTGTTGATGCCGAACAATATTTAAAAGAAGCTACTCATCTTGGTGAAAGTCCGAAAGTAACTTATCTATAATTACACTAACGCGATTGGTCAATCAGATTAATGGAGTTACATAAAATTATTCGAATACATCACTTTTCCTTCTTAGCTGTGACAAAATGTAACACCGTGCAATAGTAATTGGCATTCTATTTATGCAATGTACTAATATTGTTTTATAACATGCAATTCATTTAAATCAGTCTTTTCCATGACAATCACCTACATCTTTTTTTCATATATATTTACTGCCCACGCAGTCAAATTTATACCACCTTTACAAAGGCAATATTCGTTTTATGTGAATGACATTTTAAAACAGTTCGTTGCGCATTGGAAATATATTAAGCTAATGCTTGCAGTGCAGCTTCCCACAGTCTACTACAACTAGCCAACACGCCACCAATCACAGCTGTTAATAGAAGGTATATTGGACACGTCGCGGACGCGTACGGCAGGGTCGCTATCAGGAACTGATGTTTCTGTTACGGCCCACAGCAATGAACACGCCACAATTACGGGTGTGGTGTCATGACCTTCACATACTGGGCCGCAGTCGCTTAGTAATTAACCTATGGAAGGCGCCAATGTCGAAACTAACGACTTTCAGTAAGATTACTACAGTTGTCTACTTTATCTTATATCTGTTTAGTAAGAGAACAGTGAATAATGTCGATGGTTCCTTTTAAATGTTTAAAATATCTGTCATTCTTTTGTTTTTAAGTTTACACATTTTATATATCTTAGAGTTACCCCCCTTACATTAATTTTCTTAGATACCGTTATCAAATAACACATTCTTGTGTGCAAATTAAATTGTGCAGTACTGTACATGCATTACACTTGTCTCATTTATATTAACTTTTTTATTGCACTTCATTAAAACGATACCATTTGTGTTTACATGAATCAGTAAAGTGGCATATGCCCTTAATTTATGAAAATACTCACCGCGTTTCATCGGAAATGTGTCCGCTGAAAATAGAGTGCAAGATGAGTTAGAATAATCAGTTTTTTAAGCTTGAACTTAGTGTGAATTAATTTCAAAGAATTTTCAGGAATTCCTTAACCATTATTTTTTATATGTTCTAAAAACACTAAATGCAACTCTACCGGCATTGCCGACAGTAAGTCAGAAAGGGTACAAATATGTTTCATTACAAGGAAAATATGAGAAAGGAACACAAAACTAATTTCAAAATGAAACATTGTGAACTTCTGCAAAGAAATCGAAAGTTAAATGGTAAATGAAACTACATTGTCTTCCACATGATGGTTTATTCCATGTCTATAACATTACCGATATCAGTAAGGATAGCATCTGGTCGGCCTATATAAGATCATGTTACCGTGTATTCTACAGCACACATCATCAGAAACACACATTTGTAATTGTATCCGCTTAATAATCACCATTCCTAACTAATATTAAGCACCAAAAAGTATAAGCAGCTTCCTATAAATATCATTTTAACATAATGTCTCAGATGATTGTTTTTAAGTGAGAAAAATAAAAATAAGAAATTCTCCTATTATTCCTTAATATAAACATCCTTCAATGTATATCATCATTTTGTTTTATTTTAAATGCGATATGTATAGCTTTAAAGCAAACTTCAGATCTTTTTTTGAACAAGTTGATTTGTAAAATCCAACTTAACATTTGCCAGGCAATCACATTTTTGTGTAAAACAAGTCAAAACTTATTTAATAAGAGGCCGTCAGCTGTTACTTGTCGTTTTATACAATTTTGTAAATACCATAATACTAGTCTAAAATACATGTAAAACAAATAAAATATAGTTTTTGAAGGTGTAACTCAAACCTTGTGGAATTATAGAACCGTGTAAAAAACAGAATTTGACGAGATAGAATGAAAACGAACATCAAATTATCCTCATTATATTACTGTACTTGTTGTAATGCATGTAATTTTTAATTTATTTTTTTTCCGTTGACCCCCGCCATTTTCTTGCAATTTTGACGTCACTTTTGTTGCAATGACGATATCCATATTGCCTTTGCTTTATTTACTTACACCTTTGTACATCCTAAAAGTAATCACACATCATTGTAGTCATGCAATAAATGTTATAAATGTAAATATTAAATGTAACATAACGGGTATTCAAGTATATTTGTAATAACATAGCAAATCGCTTTTCATAACGACACATACTTGCTAATGTACAGGATTGTAGATCAACCCTACTTACAACAAAATTTTAAGATATAATTTCGAAAATTAATTCAAATCGCACATAAAAACAATCATCATAAAATAAATATATAATACTGATTTGAGTCAATGTTCTCACTTCATTATAAAGTATTGTTACAGTGGTGTATGTGAAGAAAAGAAAATATCCTAATGATGCAATAAATACATAAGTTAATAGTGCTTGCGATGCACACGTCACAATCATTTTATGATTATTGTATTGGTTTTTTCGTGACTCATACTGGGTATTGATATTTTACATGCATATTTTATGTGTATAATAATAACATATGAGTATTGTTGATGAATGCGTGACACTTTTCTAAACTCTTTTTTTATCTTATCTTTATCTTATTATTTTTCTTGGCTAATGGATTACACACTTTTAATGATATACCCTGCATTAAATCGACACCATTGGTCGACACCGGTAACCTAACAATTGATTACAGAATACTTACAACTTAACACGCTCACATAGATGCCTTGCACTTTAAGGTCGGTACTCCGACAGATGTAGGTGCCCGCGTCACTCATACTGCTGTGTTTGATACGAAGCTTACTAACTAACGTCCGTGTTTCTGGCATGCGGTGCTTTGTTATATGTATTGTATTCCTTGCACTGCTTTTGATTTTGATACCGTCCTTGAACCAGTCAATATCGTCCGGGGTCATTAGTTTCCCCGTGGCGTTACAAGATAACGTAATAGGATTCCCCTTCTCCACGAAACCTCCTCCTCCCAGCTGTACTGCTGTAAGAGAAATAATAATTAATTACATACGATGTAAGTAATTGTGCTAATTAAGTGTGTATAACAGCTTAATCAAAGGATAATGACGATTCCTGACCTGTTACAGCGTATTAGTTTGATACATGTGTTACAGCACTGGTACATTGTATCGGAAAACACTTAGTGACACATGTACATGCATTACAGATGTATTGTGATGTACAACACATGGAGTGATACAATGTTGTAAAACAAAACAGTTTTTTTAATGTATCCGTCATACAATATTTATTTGTCATAACATCATGCGGAAACAGATAACTAAGGAATTTTATTTCAAACATGGACTTATTTTAGAATCGTCAACGAATAATATCAGCGTCATAATTTAGAATAAAACATATCACAAACAAACAGCGTGATAAATCGTAATGCTAAGTTGTTTCTGAACCATGTGATCGCAATTACAAGTAACATAGCAAGGTATATTATGATAAAATGAACTTCAGTAGTGATATTTCATGAAGGAATGTTGAGCGAATTGAACTTGTAAATAGTTGATCAACCTACAATTATGGTCAAATACCATCAATTAACGTCAGTTTTAGAAGTAGTTCAACTGTTTAGTATTTAATCGTTACTCTACCTGTGACGCATAGTCAACGTGCAATTATATTAGACAGAACGATGAATTGCTGATGTTCTTCGAAACAATATTAGGACTGTAAGTAAGCACTCTCATTATCAAAATGTTGTCTCCATGTAAGCACTGTACACTATCTATTTCCACTAATTTATTAAGAGTACATATCTGTAGCAGTGTTAGTTAGTCCAGAAGCTTTCTACAAATTACAATATAATTATAGGCATTGAATTGAAAACATTTTTAAGATCTAGCTGATAATTATATTCATTCAAAACATGCTCAATAAAAACACTACAACACGTAGAGAAAATGGCTACAGTGACCAGCCAGCGATAGAAACCGACATAGACAACAACAATAAAAGGTTTCACGTACAAGTAATCACATCTTCATCAATATCAATGATGTTATCAGTCATTTATCAAATGTGTAGTATCGCTATAATTAAACAGCCGCATACATCTACCACTGCTGGGCTAGAATGAAGATGCCTATGTGATCCCGATTTTATGTAAGTGTCATGACACTTGTTTTTGTTTCATTTTCTTGTAAGTATTGCATTAACTGTATAAATGGTTCATTTTTCGGCATACTGTATCTATTGCTAAATCGAAAAGGTGCAGCATATGTGTGTGTTACGTCATCTTTGTATTGTTGACATTTGAATAAAACAAAGTTTAAGCAAAATGCTTTTTCTTTCGGATCACTATATCTTTTTAATATTCTTGTATTCTTAACAAATATGAGTTCCGCTTCGGTCTTAAAATAGTTTTGGATTTCGCTTGCAATTCCACTTACGAAATGGAATAAAGAAATGTCACAAAAATCCAGTTTGTCTGAATTATTTTTTTCTAAACCCTTCCATAATATTTCGATTTCGTAAAGCTCACTGCTCAAGAAAATGTAATTTACGAAACGCAAAAGTTGTTTTTGCTGCATTATTTATTTGATTTTTACGAAGGTGATCAGTAAATTATCTTTTAATTATATTTCATCTTTTTAACAGCTCCCCTTCAAGAAAGTACGCCTAAGCTGGAGCAGGTCTGGAGACTTAAGAGACTTAAAAAGTGCACGTGCTCTGTCCACGCCGGTTTTTAGTGATGTATATGTGTTCAGCCTTCAATGGCGTCAGCCCTGGAATTTAGTATGGCAAGAAGTCAAAGTCTGTCTAGTTGGTCTCCTGAATTTAGTATGGACCAAAATGCTCACAGACGAACATGCCAACACCTTCAAGAAGAAGCGATATGCACTTTTCAAACGGAAATAGTGCATATTGCTTTTGGCAATGAAGTTGTAGTCGGATATCGATTTTGAAATTCAATTTAGCGATGGTCTATTAATGTTATATCATTGAAATTGGAGGACATTAAACTATGAGACAACACATACTCCACCACTCCACCACAACGTTTAAGTATCGACATGCACTTCTCAAACAACACTACTACGGCGGT
The DNA here is from genome assembly GCA_947623455.1 of Mimachlamys varia. NCBI lineage: Eukaryota > Metazoa > Mollusca > Bivalvia > Pectinida > Pectinidae > Mimachlamys > Mimachlamys varia. The sequence continues at coordinate 12,877,325 of OX392535.1, forward strand.
GGTTTAAGTCTTAGGTGTGCCATAAAGTCGTAAAGACACACGGTGAGCCGGACACGCGATGCATTTGTCAGTAAATGTGATTAGTGCAAATAAAACTCCATAAAATTATACTCAAAATATACAATAACTTGTATTCATAATACTATGTAGATTGACTGAAGGTCTGTACCTGGTAAGATAGACGGGGTCGGTCGTGTTGGAACTGGAAGTAGACAACGAGGAAAGAGCAACGTAAACAAACAAAACAAAAGGTGAAGGAAAACAATGGCTACAGTGGTATCGTGGTAGACGTCTCGACTCTGTGGCACCTTAATACAGATCGAAATAGTGAAAGGGTGCGACTTTTAATCAGATAGATGCAGGTACGTGTCACATCGAGGCGACTACCACGTGTGCTGCATCGTATACAGACTGTTGAGCATTAAACATGATCGTCGTTAAACATCACGTGGAACACGTTTGAAACATGTAAATGAATAGTGCATGTATACTCTACAAAGATATGGATACAGGATGTCACTACAAATGAATACAAACAATTAAAAACAAATGATTTATCTCCCAAAGCATAGAGTAACAACAGTAGACTAACTACAATCCAAATCTAAGTCCAGAGTTCTTATCACAAATCCTATCAGACGTTTGTTCATTAGCAATTACAATTTTCACCCCCACTCCACACTTTCCGTGACGACACACATTTGTGATGTGTAAATAGCGAAGGACGCCATCGTGTCCTCATTGCTATACCATCATAATATAGTTCTTGGTCATCCACGGAGGTAGCGTCTGGAGTGTTGGAGAGAATTGCTAACTGGCTAAGTGTCGATTAAAGCAGTTGCTAGTAAAGTATTAAACCAACTGATGGATCCACTCGTAAGTGTTCAATGTTTCGTCAAAAGTGCTTGAATGATTAAATGCCACCAAAAGTACACCATGCAACATTTTTAATTTCCAAATCTAATTTAAAATCAATTGTGCCGTTGGAAAATAGTAAAATGTTAAACGAATCACTTTTATGAGAAGCTGAAATGTGATAAGACGACAATAAACCAGTTACACTTTAAAGAAACTGCTAAGAAAGGACATGTGACGAACACAATGAAGACGCCATCCCCGCAGATCGGGACTTGTCTAAGACGGACAAAGGCAGTCGACGAACTCTGCTACACGTGTATGGATGAGCACCGTGTAACCTGTTAAATACGGCCTTACGGGGTATCTATACAATGAATGAAACTTTTTTTCGATTAAATATCTAGAGAATAATAATTCGTCGACTGCATTTGGCGACGCTGACATCCGCGAGTTGTCCCCACTTGCCTAACTTCTGGTTGTTCTCCACTTGCACTATTTTTGAACCAACTGGAACCAAATTGAAAAAAGATGTGATGAATTCTAAAACTAGACCAGCAGTAGCGTAAATGAAACCAAAACCAACAATGAATTTTTAAAGATAAAAATCTACTCAAGACAATCATATTTTGTTTTAACTTGAAAGTGACTAGTGAATAGTGTGTCTGATTTATATATATATACCTGGTGGATGACTTGCTGCATCTGTAAACAACAAAACAATGATATTGTTAAAGATAGTATCTAATCGATGTGCAATAACAGGTGCAAGTAAATAAGCATAGTACACAAACTTGGTTTCAATTAAATTTACAAAAACCCTTATACGTTAATATGTAAGATGTAACCAAATTAGTAATGTGAGAACATACAAAAAGTATCTGATTCATCTATAGCTTCTCTTTCATTGTCCAAAGAGGATATTGTAAATCAAGGATGTCACTTTGAACACTAAGATCGATTATCCATAATGCACTTACTTTAAGAGGTATATTTATGGAGGTAAAACGGACTTAAATGTGTAGACGTCATGCAGTCTATTAATAGAGTACTTACCTAACACTGTTAATGCTACAGTTTTATTTAAATCCTCCTTGGTACTAATTTGGCATTCATACTCCCCCGCGTGTTCCTTCTGAACATTCTTGATGACTAAAGACCAAATCTGACTTCGGTCTGCATGTTCCACTGAGTAGGAGTTGTCACTCGTAAATACAAAATCACCTATCGTCAAAGCATGTTTTTCTGACTTCCTTTTCCATATTACCTGTGGATGTCAAATGAATGGGTTACAAGTTAAAAAGAAACAGGGACGTTTGCAATGAAAGATTACGTTAAATGCACCAGAGAGCTAAAAAATAAAGGGACAAAGATATCATGTATTTTTGAACCACCACTTGTCACTCTGAGTTTGTCGGCCAGATACACCACAGACAAGTAATATAAATGCACATAGCATGATCGTCTGCAAATTAAGAGTAAAAGCAGACGAAAATAATCTACAAAAAGCAATAAGGGATGCATGTTTAACGAACTGTATAGCAAATTTATAAAATGAATAAAACATAATTTAAGTTAAACATAAGGAAGCTTTTCTTTCTTATTTCCCTTCCATTAAATCAGAGCATAACTAATCAAAAACGGAAAAGATTATATTAGAGACTTTAAGTCGGCGATACAAAAGTGAGGATACACATCATGACAGCTACAACTCCGAGTGCACTACAGGCAATGTGCGAACGTCTTACCCTGGTGACCTCATCACCAACAACAATGTTGTCTCGGAAGTATTCGTACACAAGTGTGCAATCAACCCCCATTTAATTTGCATATGGATAACGTTTGATTAATTGCAAAAGTCTCCAGAGATTTTAAATGCCGTCTTTAATTCAATGCCTTGATCTGCGTTCAGCAATTTTATGCTAGAACATCAATACCCTTTTCGATGTTTGCTTTCCCGTCAACAAATTACAATATTGTTTCATTTTAGACATGGACTAGCTACAGATATATTGCATGATACAAGCTCCATAACTAAAACACTTAAATACTTCCTCTCACATTCTTTTATTGATTAATAATAAAAAAACATCAACTCGGTGAAAACTGACCCAGTTTTTGCTATGATCTTATAAAAGATTAAAAATGCATATCGCTTCATGGGAATAAAACAATAGCGAGTATCGTAACATGTTCTCAGGAGACACCTAAAATAATTCAGAGGATGATCTCCAAAGCCCCTTTTTTACATTAAAAACCTGTTATGATAAACCATGAGGACGTAAGGGCCAGCTTATGGAGTGTTCGCGGTTGTGATTCATGGCACCAGATCTCGGAACCATTGAATAGTGAACCTGTTGCCTGACCATTGTAAATGTGTTTTATGAGGCCTGCCGTTCTCCGATGCTGCTCCGATCGACCCCGCTCGATTTAATAAGACATAAATGACGGAGTTGGGACTAATATTGGATTATATCGGAAGATACCTCATCGTGCCATCGTCGATAGACATAGAAGTATATCTATGAGAGAAGACACTTATAATCACTGGGAACAGCCAATACGGTATATTTCTATTTCCATTGACAATTGTGATATAATTGGTCACTGGTACATCCCGCTCTAAACATACTAAAGATCTAATATCGCTGGGCGAATGCAAAGTCTACTACGCTTCATTTATACCCGGATAATGCGACAATAGTACAATAGCGACTCAATCCAAGTCAACAGGAAGTCTGGGTACATTATTGTGTGTTCGTTGGTAATTCAAACACATTCAAATACGATTATAAAAGCAACAATTAATGCGACTACAATTACATTTAGATCTATTAGCAGATTATCATCAATGCTACAGTTTACCGTGGCATATATGCCCAATGCACTGAAGTTTATGTTATGTATTATCCCCTATAAAAAGGAGACTAATTTGATAGGGATAGAGCTGAATGATCAAAGGTACTAGGCTAATTCAGTAAATATGTCCGTACGCCATGACTCGCCAGCATGAACCAACCAAACGGTCCCGTGCCGGTCTTCACATCGGGCCAACCCGGAAGCGCTAATAAACTAACATATCACAACAGGAAGTAAATGCGAAGTTGCAAACAGTAGTCCCGTGACTTCAACATTATCAGTCGGATCAGTGAGTCTTAATGACGCACAACTTTCTCATCGCAAGCGTAACCTTTATAACCGACTTACATGAAAACAATGCTTCTCTTCTAGAATGAAAATAAACACTGTTACGCAAATTCAAACAGTTTCATTGTTTTATCTTCAACAAATGTCCAAAACACACTCTAATCTTTTATATATTCCTTTGTATTCTTTTGCATTTCAGGTATTTAGTTTTTGAAGCTATTGTCAGAGATAACCTTGCTTTTAATGTTGATTTAATCAATGGAATCTGTGATTTATGTATGCGTTAGTGATGGTCTGATATTGATCATGACGCAACAGATATATTCTCATGGAAATATATATATATATTTCATTCTTTTGTGTTTTCTGCACACACTGAAAAACATTGGCTGGAATCTGCGGAAAAGGGCAGGAATACACAAACATATTCAAACCAATATTTAATCGCGAAATCATCTTAAGGAAAATATTTCATCGATATAACTTTTTCGTGTAGTGCTTATTTTGCATGTTCGTGAGTCGCAAATTATTATTAACAAGAGGCCCATGGGCCTTAACGGTCACCTGATGTTTGACATGAAAGAGAAATATGGGAATGTTGAGATGAATATTTATAACAATACATTGTAGCATATCTGGGAGTGGAAAAAATGAATTTTTGAAATTATGTCAATTTGACCCTTTTAGGCCCCACCCCTCAGGCACCTGGGGGTCAGTCAGTGTCAATATGTGCGTACTACTCAAAAGTCATGTCATATTGATAATTTCAACCACATTTGCATCATTTCTTATGGCAATTAAACAAATAATGCAAAAAAATGTTTTTTTTCTGTCAATATACTATAGTAAACTAAACCCCCTCCACAGGGGGAGATGCAAGACCCCAGAGTCATGAAATTCACAATTTTGGTAAAGAACCTTAAAACCAATCCATCTATGAAGAGTATTTGATTCTACCATATCTGGGAGAAGAGAAGAAGATTTCTGAAATTTTTGTCAATTTGACCTTTTTTGGCCCCGCCCTCCAGCCCCTGGGGGTCAACTAGGGCCAACATGTACATACCATCAAAGTGTCATCCCATGCTGATAATTTGATACAAGTTAGAACGAATTCCAATACAAATCCAACAAATAATAGTCAAAAATGTGATTTCCCTATATACACTATAGTAAAGTTTACCCCCTCCCCAGGGACAAACATGAGACCCAAGGGTCATAAAATTCACAATTTTGGTAAAGCACCTTAAGACCCTTCCATCTATGAAGAGTATTTGATTCTACCATATCTGGGAGAAGAGAAGAAGATTTTTGAAATTTTTGTCAATTTGACCCTTTTTGGCCCCGCCCTCCAGCCCCTGGGGGTCAACTAGGGCCAACATGTACATACCATCAAAGTGTCATCCCATGCTAATAATTTGATACAAGTTAGAATGAATTCCAATACAAATCCAACAAATAATAGTCAAAAATGTGATTTCCCTATATACACTATAGTAAAGTTTACCCCCTTCCCAGGGACAAACGTGAGACCACAGGGTCATGAAATTCACAATTTTGGTAAAGCACCTTAAAACCCTTCCAGCTGTGAAAAGTATTTGATTCTACCATATGTAAGAGTAGTGGAGAAGATTTTTGAAATTTTTGTCAATTTGACCCTTTTTGGCCCCGCCCACCAGCCCCTGGGGGTCAACTAGGGCCAACATGTACATACCATCAAAGTGTCATCCCATGCTGATAATTTGATACAAGTTAGAATGAATTCCAATACAAATCCAACAAATAATAGTCAAAAATGTGATTTCCCTATATACACTAAAGTAAAGTTTACCCCCTCCCCAGGGACAAACGTGAGACCCCAGGGTGATAAAATTCACAATTTTGGTAAAGCACCTTAAGACCCTTCTATCTATGAAGAGTATTTGATTCTACCATATCTGAGAGTAGAGAAGAAGATTTTTGAAATTTTTGTCAATTTGACCCTTTTTGGCCCCGCCCACCAGCCCCTGGGGGTCAACTAGGGCCAACATGTACATACCATCAAAATGTCATCCCATGCTGATAATTTTTAACAAATTAGAATGAATTCCAATACAAATCCAACAAATAATAGTCAAAAATGTGATTTCCCTATATTAACTATAGTAAAGTTTACTCTTTTCCCAGGGGCAAACGTGAGACCCCAGGGTCATAAAATTCACAAATTTGGTAAAGCACCTTAAGAGCCTTCCATCTATGAAGAGTATTTGATTCTACCATATCTGAGAGTAGAGAAGAAGATTTTTGAAATTTTTGTCAATTTGACCCTTTTTGGCCCCGCCCACCAGCCCCTGGGGGTCAACTAGGGCCAACATGTACATACCATCAAAGTGTCATCCCATGCTAATAATTTGATACAAGTTAGAATGAATTCCAATACAAATCCAACAAATAATAGTCAAAAATGTGATTTCCCTATATTAAGTATGGTAAAGTTTACCCTTTTCCCAGGGGCAAACATTAGACCCCAGGGTCATAAAATTCACAATTTTCGTAAATCACCTTAAGACCCTTCCATCTATGAAGAGTATTTGATTCTACCATATCTGAGAGTAGAGAAGAAGATTTTTGAAATTTTTGTTAATTTGGCCCTTTTTGGCCCTGCCCACCAGCCCCTGGGGGTCAACTAGGGCCAACATGTACATACCATCAAAGTGTCATCCCATGCTGGTAAGTTGATACAAGTTAGAATGAATTCCAATACAAATCCAACAAATAATAGTCAAAAATGTGATTTCCCTATATACACTATAGTAAAGTTTACCCCCTCCCCAGGGGCAAACATGAGACCCCAGGGTCATGAAATTCACAATTTTGGTAAAGCATCTTAAGACCCTTCTATCTATGAAGAGTATTTGATTCTACCATATCTGAGAGTAGAGGAGAAGATTTTTGAAATTTTTGTCAATTTGACCCTTTTTGGCCCCGCCCCGCATGCCCCTGGGGGGTGGGGACCATATAATTCATACTTTTAGTTGAATTTTAGTCATAGAAGCTCCCTGCCAAATTTCATTGAATTTGGTTCAGTGGTTTTGGAGGAGAAGTCAAAAATGTAAAAAGTTTAAGGACGCACGACGCACGACGGACGACGACGGACAAAAGGCGATTAGAATAGGTCACTTGAGACTTCGTGTCAGGTGACCTAAAAACCTGACCTGTGTTTTCGTACTTGTGTATATTTAATTTGTCTACCCTGTACACTACCAAATTCCTGGTTAAAAATGTTTTTGTTGTACTTGGATGAAAGACGGTTGGCATTCCAATAGGAAGAAACTGTCCCACTCTTAGCTGATTTGTTTTTGTTTTCTTATCAAGCTTAATTTTTGGATGAGCTAATCAGGACAGGTAACAAAACCTTTTCCAAATATTTTAATTCATCTTTCAGATATATCGACGATGTTACGTTTGCTGACCACGTCCATCGTATACACCGTTCGGAACTTGAAATAAAGGACACAACATACTCTTCTACATCAGCTGCTGACCTCGATCTCTACTTAAAACTATGGCCAACATGGACAGCTTACTACTAAGCTATACGATAAACGTTACGATTTCAATTTTCCTATCATGAACTTTCCATTTCTTGATAGTAAAATCTCTGCTTCGTCAACTTATGCTGTGTACATGTCGCAGTTGATTTCGACATTCTTGGGCTTGCTCGAAATATTGTGGTTTCGTTGTCGACTACAAACAAACTAACAACGCAGGGATTCGAGATATACAGGTTGATCGGAACTTTGGGCAAGTTTTATGGTTGCCATCATTGTCACACTTAGAAATATTCTGTATCTTTGTGTGATATTATGTATGATTATTTGTGTGCATACTTATTGTGATTGACAATGATGACTCGGTTCTCATTTGGAGGGCCTGATGTTTATTTGGATTTACGTGGCGGGTGTCGTCAATGAACTTGAAGACGCTTACTCTTCATTTTTGTATATTTACAAAAGTTTCCATGTCGAACTTTCCGTATTTCTTAATTTGCCCTATTTTCATCGATTTTAGGATTATATTTTTGTTGACGCGTCGGTTTTCTCTATTTTTTATATTTATTGAAATCACTTTGTAAGTTTCAGTGACGATTACAAGTATACGGAAGATATATAAAACGAATGCTTTAATTGTGTTAACATTATCTAAATTGTACATATGTTTTATTGGTGAAGCGTGGTGTGACTTCCGCCTATCTGACAGCTGGATAAATGTACATACACTGGTTGAACACAAAACAATGTGGTTTTGTGATGATTTCATTGTATTATTGAGGATTGGTGACTGGACCATGCCCTTGTTGGCTATGACACATCTTTAACAGATATCTGTATACCGTAACATTATACAAATGTCAACTTCAACATCGCCATGGATGACGTAGCGGAATATTAATGACGGCCTATACATATGACAGACCTCATGGTTGGCATACTATACATATAAATGTACATGTTCAGTCGCATACAGCTATGAATAAAGAAAACATTATTTGTAAACAATTGCACTTCCTTAGAAACCATATCATATTAGATTGCGTTATTGTGTATGTGTCAGTCTGTAAAAGTTGGTAAATCACCCCCGGTATTGTTGTGTTTAGGTTTCACTGTCTGTAAAATCAATTATTTACTGACATCGACCTGTGATAAAACACTTTTTTTGGCGACATTTTAATAGATATCGTGACTTAACAATTTACGTGGATTCACATCCGCTGATTTAATGCCCCGGCAATAGAAACTGATAATATAACTCCGGTTACATATCATCCATTTAAGTCCCTGGGGACGGATTCTAAAATTGTCATACGTCTGTAGCCATTTCTCACTGACGTTCCGTTGATCCTGTACGATCAGAGCCACCGTACCGTTATATAGGTTTAGAGTGTCGAATGGACCCATTATAACCCCATCATGTTGATGGTTTATTGTCTAGGCGTTAAGGTTCTGCAGACTCGTTTGCCTCTAACTAAATATTCACTATTCAGTAGCGCCAGGGGATCCTGTTTATGTTTAAAGTGTGTGTGCGTCTCTTTAACTATTGAATAACTAAGAACCAACCTCGGCTAATTAAAATACAGTTATCTTCTTACACCAAAGTCTACCTTTGTGTCGTTTGCTACGCATTTCAACGTGATGGACATATACATCAGATAGTATGATTTATGACATGTGTCGGGCGTTGGATGACATAGTTGTGATGCAACGTGCAAAGGTATGTCATAACTAAACAATGGACAACATCTAGCATGGCCGAAATCAAACACTTTTTCATTTCATAAAGCTTATGTTATATGATATTCCTATATATCCATTTACAAAATTAAACAACAAATAGTTGATCTATGTATGCTTGCTTTGACCCAGTTTCTGACGTAATGTATTGTTCCAAAAGGTTGAAGTAATATATCCATCACTAGGCAACATACAACGACTCATTGCTGAAAGGACACCTCTGAATGAAACGTTTTCCTAATATTTGCAAGGTAATCCTATCAAAATAATTTTGAATTTTGAATTGACCGAAAAATGAAAAAAGAACTAGTTTAAATGTTTATTCTGTAAAAAATACTTAAGCTATACATATAAAATAGAATGATTTTTTTGTTATGTTTTGCGCCGAAAAATAGACTGAGATGTATCTCTTTAAAGCTCGCGTTGTACGTTTGTCCTCGAAATGTATATCCAATCGAGTGTTTGATGTAAGTAGCTGAAGTGTGGCTGCTATCAAGAAATGGAAAGTTCACTATCGAAAATCGAAATTGACAAGCTGATCATGTAAATAACTTCTTAGACGAAAAATTGATTGCCATACAATGTACCTGAGCTGAAATTTGACATCCACATATTATTACAAAAAGAAAGACAAACACTATACACGTTCGGGTTCAATTTGATTAAAAGCTTGAAAAAGGAATATTGGACATTCGAAAGAATCTCACTCTGTTTTATCTGATTAATACAAGACAGATAATAAGGTTGGACAAAACATCCATTACAAACATACTATATCCTTATCGTGAAAGGAATCAATCTTTATATGATCGATACATTCTATGAATATATAAGAGCGAAATCAAAATATCTCATTTGTATGTATAGTTTGTGCTAGTATAAAATCGCGTTATCCATTGTTACAGATGAGTAAAACAATTTGCAAATGTAAACAGATCGTTTCCGCTCATTTCTACCTGAAATGTGTTGCATGATATATTTATATGTATATCTTCTAATATTTTCTTCGAATCTGACCATTCATTTTATTTAGCCCTTTTTGAAAATCATTGAAAACAATTTACAGAGTGAATTGAATATCGTAACCATTGTATCCTTAATTTTAAACAATCTAATACCCCTTTGAATTATTTCAAGGTAACTGACAAACATTTTTTTTAAAACTTGATGAGCTGTCAGCAGACAAAAGGACTCCCGCGAAACTGTCATACTTAATTCGTTCGGCATATGGGAAATTTCCTTTTAACTCAGAAACAGAAAATGTTTAAAATGTCAAAACCAATCTATCTAGATGACGTCGGCATGAGATTGGCTAATGTACATGCTGCGCCGTTAATTCTCCTCAACACCGCTTGATCCCTGGGGAACAACCCTATCATTACTGTGCTAGCTTTATTAAACGTCAAGAAATAAATTTTGAAAAACGTTGAATAACAAATCAATGAACACATTTAAATCTTTTTAAAAAGCCAATTAGTTGGATACACTTTGATGTAAAATACAACGCAGGGTAATATCGAAGCATAAAGAAAAACACAATCCGAACCCAAAATCAGGACAAGCTAACACAAAATGATCAAAAACAAGATAATTGTTCATTATAAGTCCATTGAAAAGTACAAATGTAAATCAAGTTCACATCCAACTTAATGTCACGTTTTCATCTTGAGAACTGGGGCAGTTTTATTCAACTATAACATGCAGGGATATTAATGAGTTCAACAACGCCCACGTTCATATCACACAAGGATACTGAATGATTTCCCGATAAGACTAAGATGGCGAGCATACTATTTGCTCATCAACTTACAAGTTTTATGGTCGCCATCTTGATCTCGTCGAGAAATATTCTGTATCTTTGTGTGACATGAAGGTGGACGTTTTTAAGTATGCTTCTTAGTGTGTTTACTTGTCACTGTGACTGACAATGATAAATCGGTTCTCATTTTGAGGACGTGATGTTTAATTGGTTTGACCAAGATTTATATTGCGGATGTCGTCGATGAAGCAGACGACGCTTACTCTTCCGGAACACCTGGTCTTAATATATTGCATTGTTACGAGGGTCTCCATGTAAACCTTTTGCCTCTTGTTTAATCGTTTTTGAGCTCGGATCATGGTCTTGATGAAGCTTTGGTATTTGGTATTTTTTTTTTCATCTCTTGAATGTCTGTACCGTTAGTTTGTTTGTAAGCAGTCGAAAACAACCACGGACGTCCTGATATTTAGAGCCCACCCTAGAATTACGAATCAACTGCGACAGGTTAACACCATAGGAGTAGCAAGGATATCTTTATCAAGAAAGGGAAAGTTCACGGTCGGAAAAATTAAAATCGTTATATTTATCGTTTTTGTCAACTATCCTAAGGGCTCCTCGACATATTCACGCTTGTAAGAAAACAAAAAAAAAAACAAACATTCAGCTAAGTGTTAGGCTTATAGGATGCAAAGTCTTGCTCTAATCTCAACAAAGATAATGCCAACCAGGAAATTAATCATTTGTACGATATCTTCATAAGACTATCTTGTCTGAGTTTTCGTTTTGTTTGTTCCTATATAGCTCACTTCCATATATTTATGTCAATGTCAATCTTTCTTGGAAAAGAAAGCGTTGGTAATGACACATCAAAGACGGAATGGGGTATAGTAGAGTTTAGTGTAGAAAAATTAAACGTTCTGATAGACGAAACAGGAGGGGTTATTCAAGATTGATTAGAAGGTCTTTCGAGTATTTAAGTATTAAATAAAATAGTATTTCTTGACAACTGCGTTTGAATGTAAATCTTTACATATGTACCGGTTATTCAAAACCAAAACAGGAACATAGCATTATACACCGTTAAAATGAAATTCAGTCTTTGTTGTATACGCCGGCTATATAAGCATACAGGATAAAATAATATAAAGCTTTGTATATAAGGAAATACTTTGGGTTGATGAAAACTTACAGATTTGGTTCCTAGGTTCCTGACGGAGCACTGTAGCACGGCAGATTCACCAACATTAGCTGTCACATTGGACTCCATATCATTAAACATTGGCCGCAGGTATCGAACGGCTTCACTGGGAAGGGCTGCAATAAAACAGAAAACATTAATCCACAAATTGGAGATTTTGGGGGAAACAGATAATAAATCACTGTGTAAATTTCGACTTTACGATAGATATTGGCCGTATATTGTTAGATTGGCGGTGTTTTGGAGGTGTAAAATTGCGAAAATACCGCTGAGCAACATTATGCAATATACGACAAAAATAAGGGAACATATATGGCATACAATATGCCTTGTGTACAGGACGCAAAATAAAATAGACGATGTAAGTTTATTTAAGATGTCACAATATAAAAAATACAATGTTTATCAAAATATTAGAACTAGACACATCATAAAGATCTAGTAGACGAAGTATAAATAACGGAACATTATCAAAAAACAAGCCAACTCTTGAATATTTCATTGCAAAACTGAAGGGATGAAGATAGAAGATTGATTGCGTACAGGAGAAAAACCCTAAACAATCGCTACCCTGAAACCTGTCTTTTGAAGATTACTAAGGAGCCGCAATCGACTTCAAAGCTGTCCTTTGTTACTGTTATGTGACCGCGAGATTCATTTGAAGTAACTCCAATGGTCGAACTAAATTTTTCGAATCATCAAGAAGGACCTTCACAGAGCCTTTGGTTTTGCCATTATATCTTTCAGGGGTGAGGAGAGCATACATGAGCGTTACCCCTGGATATTGAGGATTAGACAGTCATCATGAAATCAAACGCTTCTCAACAACGCCATTTCAATATTTGTGTTCCAAAATGACTTCTTGTAAGACGAAACCTATAAGTTACCGGAAACAATAAAGTGACATGTCCATGTGACTAATACTTTAACATGTTCGTATTTAAGTGTTTACTTATTGTAACAATAACCTCTGATACGAATGTACTCATCAAATGAACGAAAACACGGAAAACCACACTTACACTTGCTATGTGGTCTAGCTACACGTCACGCCGTCGGTTACGTAGCTAAACGGATTGATTGGAATTAGAGTCTTACAGGCATACGGGTATGAACTGACCTCGCGATTACATCTCTACAGTAGCATGCACGTATTTTACACTATATGTACCAAATGCTGATTGCGAATAATGGCAACGGAGTAGGGACGTTTCTAAAACGTGTTAATGCTTTAAGAAAAAGGATAGAGAATACCGAAGCGTCAACAAAAAGTTAATCTGAACTAAAAATCGATTAAACTAGGGGCAAAATACGAAAAAGGAAAGATTAAAATAAAGACCTTGAAAAAAGTACAAGAGACCAGGTATTTCGGAAGAGTAAGCGTCATCAGCTTCAGCGGCGACACTCGTAATGTAATTCTGGGTCACACCCAAGTAAACATCAAGTCCTCGAATTGAGAACCGAGTCAACATTGTCAATCAAAACAAGTAAGCACACTAATTAGCATACTCAAAATGTAAATCCTCATAGCGCACATTGATACAGAATTTTTTCTCAATGAGACAAAAATGACTACCATACGACGTGTCCATGTGGCTGAATCTGTAAAATTGAAGGCGGGCGAATGTTATATATACGTCTACATGTAAAGTTGAGATTCTCTCCTCGATAGACAAATATATTTTATTATGTAGCAATAACGTTTTTTTTTCAATAACACCGTGATTATTTCTGTCATTACATCGTCAATGACATTGATTATAACCGCAAATAGAAAACTCTGTGAAAACAACCAATTTCAATCTAGAATAATCCTTTACTAACCACTCTAAGCAATCCCCACTTTGATTCATAGATATCGGTATTCCGGGAGGATGTCGGTTTCCCTAGTACTGTAACACGTTCAAAGCCTCTCTGGAGAGAGATTATTACATTTCCTCAGCCGCGACAGTCCCCGGCGATTCCTCATAGCGTTAAGAAAAGAATTAAGAGTGTATTAAATAGTTCATTTCTATTTCGTTTTTCTTTCACACCGACGTTAATTTACGTCTGCTCCCATCATCGACTGTATCTTTTCTTTATAAAACCAAAAGATGTCAGTGGTGATCTCCGACATCAATCGAATGTCACGAGGTATTTATAGGTTCAGCCAAGCGCTACAATGTTTTAACGACAGGAAGTACATGATGAGACTGTCCAAAGGCGACATAGCAGCTGATGTACTTGTACGTTTGTGCTCAAAGGTGAATTCTGATAGTTCATAGAAATTATATATCACAGAGTACCATTTTCTTTGGAAACAAAACACATAGCATGATCAGAGGTGTTACAAAGAACGAAGAAATAAACTTAAGACACATGATTCATTAAACTTATGGAAGTATTCATTTGATCGGAGTCTTACATTCACTTCAATCGAATGCATATTCGAGTAAAATTCAAAGCAATTTAAAAGGTAAAGTTGGATTTGGCTACAAACACAGTTTTTGTACGCTCTGTTTTACAGATTACCTCTGAAAATATCTCACAATTGATCTTTAATTTTCAAAATATCAAACAACGACACATTATTAAAAAACAAAAGAAAAAGAAGGGAAGGGGGTGTGATAGGAAATTACGGAGTGTTGATACGGGCTTTTGGATCTTATCTAGCAAGGACTGATTTAAGTTACAGCAACTATGTCATTTTATTTGTAAGTATGGGGAAAGAATTTTGTTTTGGTTGCTAATTCAGGCGACCGGAACATGAAACTTTGTTTAAACTCGTTTATGTGGCCTCAAAAAAGCAAATTGTTTTGTTCAGATACGAGGCGTGGCTTACATGCGACAGGAACATGTACATGTATGATCGTGATCATATCGCAGATCAAAACACGGTATGTTTCCAATTTAAATACCCGTTGCAAACGAATTATGTTACACAACTTATTAGAAACTATTCTATTGCTGGTGCTAATGTTATATATCGCATATGTATACAATGACAGTCGTGCTTACTAGTCGATCCAACTACTTCCGGTGTCACGTTCTGCATCTCCGGTGTAATTTGCTGGAAGCTATATTTGTGTGGAGGGGAAGTCGTTTTGTGGCTATTAATTCTGACAGCAATACAACATGTTTAACAAGGCTGTAACATGGGAGGGTGTCTGATAATTAGCGGTAGGTGAGTCGTGTCTACAATGCTCACGGCGTTCATCGCTCTGCAACGTTTGTCGGTGACAGGTGCGACCTTTCCGTGAGAGTACCGTGTGGGCACACAGACCGGGAACTTACGGAACAGCGATTGTCAGTGTATGTACACGTGCTGGTTGTACCAACCTATATTGTTCAAATAAACTAACACATTGTTTTGTATCATTCTGTATGCACGGGACATGTCTTTCACATCATCACGTCCACTGCAAGTTTGGCACAAATCTATATATAAATAACATAGATCAATAAAATCACATTCTAATGATATATGTTAATATATCTAACAATTAAGCATCATTTCTCATCAGTTGATTTCCGTTTTGTATTAAGTCGCTGCAATTTACCTCTCGACCGCATATTTCAGTATTACACATGATGGATACATTTAGATAACAAAGAAATTCTGTCTGAGTATCGATTTATCTTCTGAAAGACGAAAGTTTGAAAGGGCAACTGCTCCCTACCATACAGTTCCTCGTTAATTCCGAAAAACTGAAAACAAAATACAATTGAAGCATCCATGGCAACATTGTACCAAACCTACCAATAAGCAATGTATCGCCAGTGCAATTCAGGACAATCAGTGCAATAAAACACAACGGGTACATATTTGTATTAAAAGAGAAAAACAAATGCATTTCCCTAATATTCGATTAATTTCACAAATTAAGCGTTTATCTTCCGCCGGTTTTGCATTAGGTACCTCCATTACTCCCTCTGATCCTGTTTTATTGAGACAGTATGTTTATTTCTGTAGCTATGAATGCATGTGTATATACATTTATCTTATCTTTGTTTCTGCATTAAACGTTGTGTTTAAATAAGCAAGACAGTAAACTATTACAAGGCCCTGGGTTTTATCAATTCAAGAAATCAAGTAATGCATAAAGCAATATGATACAACACACCTGCTGTGTGTATACATTGAGAACACATAACCAGTTTTGACAGTATAGCGTATCTTCCTTCTACCTTTCGTTGTCTTTAAAAATGAATTATTACATCTAAAGCATTGTGCAAATTTATTATTTACGGTTAGTTGTATGTTTTAAACGACAAGGCAGACATACATGTACACTGTATACACGTACATAAGGGACTCACGAAGTAAATGTAGTTACCTTGGCAACCATCACAGTAGGTACTGTTGCTTAGTAACCCGAGTCATTTCACTACTGCGCTCTAGCTGCAAACTTTACTTGATGCTTCAGGAAAATTTAGGAAATAAAAAAGTAAGGTTTAATTTCCGAGATCAAAGAACTTAAGTCAGCTGTTTTTGTTTTAAACAACGATATTTGGCACATTTCATTAAACGATTCTTACTGGAGGGGAATTGTTTTTATAGCAGTTGTGTGTATATGGGCTCAATGCCTACTTTGAAAAATTACATGACCATGTCTTTGACGTGCCTTGAAGTTCTAAAGCAGACTCCTTTTGCTACACTGAGTTGTGACGGGATAAAAAACTTACTTTCACTTATCTTCCGTGAACATAGGCGTTATTATTTTTGATAGTTCATTATGCTGGTGCCGCGGAATTAGATTTGGGCGATATCGAATTGTCTTATAGGATTATCGATGTTTCACGTGTGACGTTCGTGCACATGTCTTAATTGTCGAACAGGCACATTAAAACCCTACCATTTGCCAAGTACGACTTATAGGCATCAAATACAATGGATATCTCGTTATAGCAAATGATCTGTAACCTGGCTTCAAACTGACATTATAAGAATGGAACTTGAGCTTCCAAGTTGGTAATAAGATTCCAGAGCTGTTGTCTTACGCAACATTTCATAGACATGGCAGAGCTGGCAAACATTAAACATCGCTGCTTCAGTTTCGTAATCCTTGCTGCTCCAAGGCCAAATAGTTTTTGTAGCAACATCAATACCCAACGGCCTCATAGACTCGACTGATAATTCAGATACACACAATGGTATGAAACGTTAATAAGATAACTTTACGGCGTGGGTTAGTGAGAAGAGGGTTTTGTCACCTTCTCAATGATATGAGGGCCGCAACACTGTTACCGACACTATATATAGGCAATATGTCACAGCAATCGGTTATCTAGTACAAATACATCCAGTACCGACAATTGTATTTCGCTGTCTTATTGCATTAGTCCAACGACCTGCACCCATCGGAATAGTGAGGTACAAGCCACGACAGTCTGTGCAATCCATCATGGAGATTTGTGTCCGTGTTCCATTGTTTGTATTCAATGCTCCCAATCCCTAGTTTCTCTCTGTAATCACGTTATGTGTCAAACTCTACAAAGACCACGATCCGAAAAGTTGTATTTTCGTTTTGTTTTATTCTATCAGTGTATGTTTATGAACACCATAGCGAATCAATCATATCAATTCTTGGCTTAACGAAAGCAAACTTGTGTGGGTTTTTTTGTCATTTGAGCGAAGATTGCAAATGGGAATAGAATACAATACGTTAACGTTATAGATGACGCAAAATTGAAAACAAATAGTTTAACTCAATCACGTGATAAAAGTATACAAACCAGTGGAAAACCAATATCGAAGAATGTCATAAACATAAGTCAAAACATCTAACAATCACAACAACACATACATTATATCTGAGCGACAATTCAAAATTTCGCTTTTCGAATTCCCTATTTTAAGGTGAAAGAGAAGAAAATGAAATATCTTTCAAAAAGTATGACTTAATGCACATGTATTGCAAGCACTAGAGGTTTGTTTCTTAAAAAGAGTAAATTGCTCTCTGATGTAAAGGTTACACACTAGGCAATACGATCGATGATTGAGTCCTTAGTGATTTATTACATCAGCTAACAGAACTGACACGTTTCACGTGTGGTAGGATTAAGGCTAGTTACGATTGTTTTAGCGACAATTATAAACAAACGAGAAGTGTGTCACGTCCAATCAACTGTGTGAGAGGCAAAGGTCAAGCATTGTTGTTGTATTATACTGAACTGTTGGGGAGGCAAATCTCGCGCATCATTGTTGTAATCTCGCGCATTATTGTTGTATTATACTGACCTATTAGTGAGGCAAATCTCGCGCATTATTGTTGTTATATACTAAACTGTTGGTGAGGCAAATCTCTTGCATTATTGTTGTTTTATACCGAACTGCTGGGGAGGCAAATCTCTTGCATTATTGTTGTATTATACTGAACTGTTGGTGAGGCAAATCACGCGCATTATTGTGGTAATATACAGAACTGTTGGTAAGGCAAATCTCGCGCATTATTGTTGTATTATACTGAACTGTTGGTGAGGCTAATCTCGCGCATTATTGTGGTAATATACTGAGCTGTTGGTGAGACAAATCTCGCGTATTATTGTTGTATTATACTGACCTATTAGTGAGGCAAATCTCGCGCATTATTGTTGTTATATACTAAACTGTTGGGGAGGCTAATCTCGCGCATTATTGCTGTAATATACTGAACTGTTGGGGAGGCAAATCACGCGCATTATTGTTGTAATATACTGAACTGTTGGTGAGGCAAATCTCGCGCATTTTATTGTTGTATTATACTGAACTGTTGGTAAGGCAAATCTCGCGCATTATTGTTGTATTATACCGAACTGTTGGTGAGGCAAATCTCGCGCATTATTGTTGTAATATACTGAACTGTTGGTAAGGCAAATCTCGCGCATTATTGTTGTATTATACCAAACTGTTGGTGAGGCAAATCTCGCGCATTATTGTTGCGAACATGTAATCACCTGTTGCTGAGGTAATGTGCACGTATTTTTGTAATGAACATACAGTTGCAACTTCTTGTGAAATGGAAAGACCACCAGGAAAAATTCATAAACGATTATTTCTATACAGTAATCAATCGAGAATAATATCGGCATAAAATATCTAATTTGGATCCATTTTAAAACGCAAATTTTGATGAGTTTCACTGCTATTAGTGCATATATTTAGGACAGATATTTATGATAATTAATTATATTCCTGTGCGACTTATGCCAAAGCAATCATTGCGAGTGCTGTCTTCGAGGATAGCTACAGGCTGCGATATTCAATTTCAAACTCGGGTCAAATACACATTGATTAGGTAGTTTATGCTACAGATATTTGAGAGACTTTGCACCAAAATCAAATATTCCTGCTTGATTTATGTCTTCGCCGTCAGAGGCGATACAATAACCGGGCGGATTTACAAGATGATCAAGAACAACTGACGCTACCAGACGCACAGGTGACGCTTGGCTTACCCAGCAACTAAGAAATAAAATATACACCCCATCAAACTGTACAGCTGGTGACAAGTTTCTCTTTTTATATTATGTTTTAAATTATACTCTGTTTTAATCCTTATTGTATTGATTTAGTTTTCGGTAAGTTTTCGATGAGATATTGCGTTGTTTTTGTTAAGACGCATCACTGTGATAAACGGAAGTCTTGCTGTGACGTGGGAAATCGGCGACAACACGACATGTATGTTTTATTATAGCCTGCTGTTGGCCAGGCAATATGTATGAGGACGTGGTGAGTCTGCTTACCTAGCTACTATGTGCTCAGTAAAGGTCTGGTCTGTGTTAACGTCAGGTACTTATCGAGGTAGAAGCACGCTCTCTCGAGTAATAACTGTCGATAAATATACTACCAAAACATAGCCTCCCAGTTCTAGCTTAGTCTCCTCTTTATTGAGCAACAAAGGCATCAGATGAGAAGACTGTCGTACATTACCGATCTCATAACCTACCGCTCGGCTGACAGAGACACCACCTCCCACCGACAGCGTGGAGACCATTCAAACGGCAAAGCAACAGAATCAGCGAGAACCGACAAGGTCGGCATGGAATATTTATGTATACGTTCGTACCTCGCTTAGCTTTGAAAGTCATTAAAAGCATTAATCGTTATTGTTGAATCAGGAATAATCGTGCCACGGTAACTAAGCTCGTATCAATAAGGACGACTTTAGAAGAATCAAACTCTACGACAGAATCGATAAACGAGGTTATAAGAGTAAGCCATTTACCTCGCGTTCACATTTATTTAAAAAAAAACTCGCTGATCCAAGCTTTCGATTTTGGTCCAAATTTAAAAATAGGAAAGCACAAAAGTAGACAAAATGAAAATAACGCCAAAATAAAACTTTGTTAAACGCATTGATGCATTTTTATTCATGAAAATTTAAATGAATATACAAGGATTGTTGATACAACGCTCACAATTAAAAAAACAGCTATAACTACCAAATAGATTATTTAATAAGCTAAATCAATATTGACTTTGCAGATTAGTTTGTATGTATAACCCTTTTGATATTATTCGTGTAAAAAGGAGATCAGAACAACGTACAAATGCTAATACAAATTCAGTACAGTTGAAATACAATGATTGTGTGCAAATTGAATTAAACATTGTAGTGTCAGGTTTTATATTGTAGCGTTTAATTGGTATTTTAATAACCTTTATCATATATCAGTAACGCTGGTGGTTCAGCAATTAAAAATATCATTTCAGTATTAACACAGGCGGTTGGTTACAATGATATACTATACTAGTCCTATAACGTCCACGATGTGTTGTACGTACGGAATACACAACTTTGTATTTACAAACTATAAGATTTAAATAACGCTATCAATATATACTACATAAATGGTTTACTGAATTAAAAGCCCATCTATACTCATCAAAGTACCGTTTATTGGCTATTCCGTGATTCAATTTTGGTGTCGGACTTCACATAAACTGCACGTCTGGTCCCAGCACGTGCCCGACTGGTGTTGTCTTCCTCTCCAAGCTAAGTTAATGTCGGATCATTGCGCCAGCGTGTCTTCTTCTGAATAATTTCTAAACTATATATATAGTGTCAGCGAATGGCGGTGTTCACAAGAATTTATTGCTGTGAACATGAATTTAAATACGTATTTGATATACGAGTATGTAAGGCGTGGAAGATTATTGGGATGGAGTGTGGTGGTGGTGTTGAATATGTGTGCCAGCAGGTTTTCTGGATAATATCTATAGGACAATGTGCCAATAGAGGAACTATTTTTCAAGCCACAAGGCGTTGCTGACGAATACATGTAGACACAGATTAACGGTTACACAGAAGATCCACAAGAACCTGTTTAATTGTGATCTCGTCAAGTACAAAGCTTTGTGACGCAATCGTCCTGTGACGTCATAGTTCATAGTCATTGATTCTTTGATCGGAAACAACAATACTGCATTCCGTAGATAACATTGTGTCTGCATATTCTGAATTCAAAACCGGTTCAAAAGGAACGTATTATCATGTTATGTAACACGGGTTATATAATTTTAAACTGTATAAAAATACGACCTTTACCTTGTGTCCTCTACACCAGTATAATCACCAGTTTAAAATCTGTCGAATCATTACTTATTAAAGAAACACTTCTTTGTAGTTTGAGAAGTTTAAAAACAGAACGAATTATTCGTCCTCTGACGAAGCACTGTACGGAAATTTGACAAAGGTGAATGGAATATTAGAAATCAAGCGGTGATTGAATAACAAAATCAACTGACGTGGCTACTAAAATCGGGACGTCTTTTGAATATTAACATAATTTAGTGTGTGCTTACCGTTTCCCTATAATATACCATTCACTAACCTTTAATGCCTATAGTTACAGATGGTATATAAATATGAAGTTTTACAACACTATTTAGAAATGGTGGCATTTTCCAAATAAACAAGTCAACAGTTCCAGTAATGTTTGTTTATATATATATATATAAAATATCATAGAAAACCGTAGCGTCAACAAAACAATAATCTGAGCGCAAAATCGGTTAGACTAGGGGCAATCTATGAACAAATGAAATATTTACATGGAGACCCTTGTTAAAGCAGAAGAACATAAGACCAGGTATTCCGGAAAAGTAAGCGTCTTCTGCTTCATCGACAACACACGCCATATAAATCTTGATCAAATAGTAAACATGAACTACCAACTTTTCTACCACAATACTGTGTGTTATTCCACTCTCAGACCATTGTATAAACGTGCTAACTGTTGGATAAATATATATATGTTATATACCACTAATGGAATATGACCTTCCGGACTTTTGATTGGTTGAGAAGTTGAACTTTGACCGGAAACCTTTTGGGTCAATGCAACATGGTGATTTTAGACGTCGTCATCGATTGTTGACATCGTCACAATTAGGCGGGAAAATATACGAGATTGTGTGTTTTCGCGCAAATATCATCCGCGGTTCACAGAAAACAACACTGCTACTGCGACTTCATAGTATTGTGGTAGAAACAGGTCACACGACTCGTAGTTATTGGATATGGAATTTATGTCAATCTCGTTAATTATTTTTTAAAAGTTACAAGAGACACTCGCTAAAGCTCGTGTCTTTTGTAACTTTTAAAAAATAATTAACTCGAGTGAAATAAATTCAATATCCAACAACCACTAGTGTGTAACATATATTTCTCTTATAACTTACAACTTACAAGTTGATGGTTTAAGTACTAATATTATAGATATAATACTAAAATAGTGGCGCTACTGTTACCCTGAATATTTGGGGATAAACGATCATTGAACACATGCTACCCGAACTAATCACGAAAGTTTCGTGGAATAGCATTCTGAAATTATCGTAATAAATCGGTCATTCATTTAAATCGACTCTGTAACGATAACCAGGAGCAGATAAAGCTTACATACAAGGAAGTTGTCGTAACAATGGGTTTAAATATAACTGTATAATATAACCACGATATTCACATTGCATAGTTTCACAGCTTTCTTGGCTGTTATCTCGAGAGTGTCCCTGTTTTTGGGTAATGTTCCGATCGGGGTATAGTGGTGTGAACTTACTGGTAAAATGTATTGATTAATATAACGCCAAAACTCTGCCATGATACCCGTCTTGGGTGTATATATATGTATACAGGTAAACAAATGCAGCAGGTCGATGCAATTATATCATGTACTTATCTCCTGACGAGCATGTTAATTATCTTATAGTATGTTGTTGTTCAACCACATAACATATATTATCGGTATTTTAAAGGATGATACTAATTGCATCGTCCCACAGTTCTTACCTTTACGTAGGGTTTGCTCATGCTATCAATATTATAGATACACGTGGCGGGGTTTATGTACATGTAAATTCCAAAACAAAAACATCAAATGTGGAAGACATCAAAGGACTTGCATCCTGGCATATGGCAATATCTTAAAGCTGAAGGTACACAACCACTCTGGTTCAATTTGCTTTATAACTCCTTGAATCAGAAGACAAATAAGAATGGAAGCTTCTGATGTAATTAGTTTGTTTCTCATCCTCTGGGAGGGTTGTTATTAATCAAACCTTGTCAACGAAAAAACAGGTTCAACACTTTGGGACGATCTGATATAGGTTTTACCTCAAATTCAACTCTGGACCTGACAAAGGGTTGTCCATTGTATATATATACACACGTCCCTGACCGTACTGTATCTACACGAGTTTAACCAAATCAAACAAATCCTGGGTGCCACGAAGTGAATCAATATAGATGAGATGTCGAGAAATATGGAAGACAAACACGGACACTTTGTGATGAAACTGATATGGCCACTGACTGTCATTGGACTAAAAGCTTCAATATTGGTCATCAAAAACGTACAAAACATTTCACTTTAAAAGAAAACCGCACTTGTCTCCACATTAATTCTCACTAACCCCTTTTCAAAAGTTCGAAACTGTTTTACATAATTATGATAGGTGCTGATAGCAATATGTTGAAACAAACGGCCACTGCCTTTCTGTTTCGATGCTCCATATGTTTATTTTTATTTTAAACCTATCTGTATTTTTAAAGGTTAACTTGAGAAAACTACAGTTGTGATAAAGTTCTTTACTATAAGAAGTAAATATAAGGATAAAGAATTGAAGGTTTAGGTATAATTATTGTGATATCATGATTTGCTCTACCACATTATTTTCAAACAAGCAATTCATCGACAAAGTAACGAATTCTTGAGCTAGTCTATTATTAAACCCCCCTTCCGAATGCCTCGCCCTGTTTGCCTCTTCATATCCACCCCGAAAATCTCACATACAAAGTAAAACAGCTTACGTGTACCATCAGTGAGTCTATAAAATTGGTTTGAGAACCAAAGCATCTATCGTTGATGGTTTGAGAACCAAAGAATCTATCGTTGAAGTATAGAGCACACGGTGCGTGGTATTAAAATATCGATGCACAAACAAATCTATGACGACTAAGCAGCAGCTAATAGGTTTTATTAATAACCTCAAAGGAATAGGTCTCGTGCAAAGTTATCGATTACTTTTTTCTTCACAATTAAAAAAATCGGAATCCTATGCATTGATTGTTATGTATCGCTAACCAATCTTGTTTTGTCATAAATATTGGGCAAGTAACGTTGTATAACGGATTGAGAATAAGAAGAGCCACGATATGACAGTGATTGAACATCCAATAGAACAAACACTGCACGTGCTATAATAATGACATCCGCCATTTGTATAATTCACAATTCAGTTCATACAATCGGGACTAACATATAGACCACTTAAGATATCCACAATAACAGACATAATCAACAAGATTATTATTTTAACGACATTTTGAAAAAAAACATGTCAATTATTATATAATAATTCATTCTGTGGGGTTGTATTTTTCTTTATTTCCAGAAAAAAAAACTAATTTTAATCCCTCTAAATACTCTTCAGATGATAGATCCACCTTCAACTTTTGTACAAACGAAATACTCTTGTGAGGAAAACATATATAATCCCTCGAAAACATATAATTGATAGGTTTTTAAAATCGTGAAAGATGTAACAACCTCATTTATACATGTACTATAACGACAGTCTATAGGTTATTGCTATCGTGACCAACATCATTTACTAGGCAATTTAACTAGTTATTCATCGTTATCAACTATAAAGAAGTTGCAATATGTATCAATTTTTAGCTTAAACAATTAGCATAACTAACGAAGAGTTAACCCTCATGATAATATTATATTTACTTTATATGTATGTACACGCCAAACATAATTTGGTGTGTGCTTACCGTTACCCTATAATATACCATTCACTAACCTTTAATGCCAATAGTTAGGACAGATATTATTAAAGAGGGTATACAAATATGACGTTTTAAAACACCTATTTAGAAATGGTGGCATTTACCAAATAAATAAGTTAAATATGTCCTTACTTGAAACGTGCGTGTTAATATTTACGTGAATTATATAGAGTGAAATCTAGACATTTCGTCTAAGTCTCAACAAAATATAATTAAAAGTTTTTACTGTTTCATAAAGAAATAAATGTTAGTTAACTCATGATTATAAAGAGATTGTGCATAGCCGAAACACGCTTAATGATATATTGTCGGAATCATTCTATTTCATTACATATTATATTGATATATTTGTGATATATACACTACATTTTAAAAAGTACAGACGTTTCTATGGAATTGATATACAGTTTCGCTCGTCTGATCATACAATTCCGTTGCAAATTACACGGAATAGTATGCAAGTTGTCTTTTTATATCTCCTTTATAGATTTAATAACCGCTTGGTATTGCAACGAAATAGAGACGTGGTTATTATCATTCCTCGATTATTACATTATGAAGATTGTTCGCAGCTGCTCAAGTGTTCGTCTCCCGTCTGAATCCTGTAAAATTGACACCAAAAGGCATGAACGTCCACGCCAAAAATACAGCCTTACGTTTTTATTTCGACTTCTTACGTATGTTAATGTCTACTATTTAATAACATTATTGAATACGTATTATCACAACTGATGAGACCACGTGTATGATTAATTAAATTACACGTGGTTTTAAGTTAATTAATGATTAATGATATGAAATATTGGGAACATTTTCAATTTAAAAAAATAAATTTTCCATCTTTTATATATTTATACAATGTAAATAATCATATGATCGTAGAAGTAATAGCGGCAGTACGGACAAATAAATTGTCAAATCTATACACGAGGGATACACGAGGAAATACTAATTGAAAGAAAATGTAAATGTAAATAATCATTATGTACTGTAAAAGTGTATTACACATTGGCATAAGTTAGATCTTGATATGATTTGGTGGACAATTAGGTGTCCATTCGTAAACTCGATTAGATCAAATGACGTGTGTAGCTTGATACCACAATGTATGTAAACATTTAATAAGTATACAGTAATTGTAATGTTAACTACAACGAATTCGTTTCTTTTTATGTTAGTAATCATCTAAAACCATAATAAAAACAATTATGTATATATATTTTCTATATTTGTATATGGTTATTCTCCTAGCCACAAGTGCCCGTAGATATAAGCAGTGAGAGAAAAGTCCAATTATTCCTAGAATGATAGAACGGAGTCACCGCAGACATTTAAATACCCCAGAGTATATATAACTTTCACAGTGTTTCATCTTTCAATTATTATAAAAGTACATCCTGCATTACGACCAAATACAAAACTTATATTTTAGTAAAGTTGTCGTCAGTCACCCGCTCTGATACAATCTGTATCCAATCCTTACATAGACCCACGGGGACATAATACAGAATTGTAGAAATTCCAGCAAAAAAATCGTATTCTTCAACAATAGAGCTACGTTTCACTGACCGCATGTCCATTGGGCTAAGGGCATTAGATTTAGATGGACGTGCACACAACAGATATCGCTTAGCACACAACTCAGACGGGATTATACCGCATTTGGCACCGATTTATTTGGTCAATACATGCTGCTGTATAATAGTGTAGCTGTTGATGCCACGAAATGCCCGCAAACAGCCTCAGACACTGGATACAAATTCCAAAACAAATGACACAGCCAGAAAGATACCTCGCCCGGCCTCCTGCGGCACTATCAATCAGTATACCCGCCCGATCAATGTAGTGCAATTAGGGGCCAGTGGGATATAGACAACATTGAGTATTCTGGCCAAGGTCACTGCCTCGTTCTCACGAACGTCACTCCAGACCCACACTAAAACATGCCCGAATACAGTTGCCTTGGAATGGATCCAGTAGGATGATCATCCATTGCGTGGTGACCGGCCCTATTGCAGTTAACCCATATGTCTGGAGGTTAAACAGTGAAAGAAAAGAAGGAGCCGGTCTGCTCCGTTCTATTCGATTTACACTAATCGAATGAAAAATAAGGTCAACGTCATGTTCATCATAGAAGGACTCAACTTATTTTACAGTTCAGACCTAAAAACCTTCAAAATGAAGCGAAGAAACATAAGAACAATTAACAGAAAATTTGACAAGAACCTGCATCTTAATTTAACGAGCCCCGTAAACATTGTCCTCATTGATGAAAGCATGAGAATATAGATGTGCCTTTTGCATTTTTGTCAAAATGAACTACAGCACGTGCACGCTTTCGCTTATTTTGACAGCCAGACTAATGGACACTTGACTTTGGTAAAGCGCCAGTGTGTTATTTATATACACCACTGTAAAGCTTTTCTGTACACCTGTTTCCATGTAAACGGTAATGGCACGGTACGATATGTCATTTGTTGGATACTTGAGACAGGCTTCCCTGACCTACGTCATCCCTAAACTGAACCCGCCACGAAGAAGACACCGCTAGCCAATAGCCTTCGATCATGAGAAAAGCAAGGGTGGAAAACCGCTTGAAAAATTGACTTCTTAAGTGTGTCTCATTAACGCCATTGTTTGTGCGAGTGGCGTCTGAGAGTTCTCCACTTCCATCACAAACCTGTACATCACAGCACAGTGGAAAGATACACGAGTTTCCTGAAAGCATTTGCAATTTGTTTGTAATAAAAAGCTCAATTATGAATTTGAAACTCAATGGTACTGTACAGTATATTTTGACAGCAGTGCTAGAAGTAATACGTATAATGTTCCCATTTACATAATCATTCAATGGAGTGCTGATAAAATATATATATATAGTATACGTTTTTTTGCTTTTCACGGAAACACTGCCTCAGAAAAAATAATTCTCATCAAAAGAATACGTTTTGCGTTTAAGTTCTCATGGTAAAAATATTTGAAATGTTGATGTTTTGCATTATTACGCAAAATTGGAAGTTGTCTTCAAAAAGTCTTACACATTTCTAAGAAGTTAATCATCTAAATGTTTCATCACGCTAGAACACTAATCATATGTACGTTATTATTCAACCGGCTGGGTTTCATAATATATGGTAGATATTCCGTGAACTAAGGAAGATGTAAACTATTTTTTTAAACAGTTACATTCTATTTATACATAACAAATTAAACTGTCTATGTAACTGTGTTTCCTTCAGATTCATTATTACACCCGCCTCATTCCGATAACTGCCATTAAGAATAAGATTTCAGCACGGCAAAAGATAACTAAACGAAATCGGTCCAACACAAAGCAGAATCCACATCACAGAATTGGGTATCGTATAATCGGATATGTACAAATTGCTAACTTCAAAAAGCCTTTAATTAAAGATGGCATCGCTGTTTATACAAGTTTTTGTTTGTTATTAAACAGCTGTCAGCGTTTGATAAAAATACAACGTCAGATTTTATCTCGAAGAAAGTGCAGCCAGCAACGGTGGTTGTTTGTTAAAGGGTAGGAGAACAAAACCTGGAACCTAGCCGCATAATTATTCACGTGCATAGCTGTTCGTCTAAATGTGCATGTCTATAGTGATTTGATTGCAACGTTTCCTTAAAAAACTGCATTTCCTTGCTAGGCGCCATTTTGAGATTATGCATTGAGTGACTGATGAAGATTCACACGAATCCCACAACAATCATAACCCCGATCGGAGGTTTCCGTAGGCACTCTTCAATATCTCTGTTTCCGACAGAGGCGAAAGTGATAGCAAACGTGTAAGTGCTTGTAGTCTAGCTCTGTTAATTAATCAAGTTTTTGTATTAATTTCGGATCTGTTTATTTATACTATGTTATACACGGGCTTGAGAATAAATCATTTTGACAAGTAAAATGCATTTCCTTTTTCCATCTTAACGTATCAGCACAAGTCGACTCACACATCTGTTAATACCTTCCTATAGAGCCCGGTCGGGAGGTTTCGTGCCTGCACAGCGTTCTCTAGCCAACAACTGTATCCATATCCTTCACTGTTCTATTCAATTATCATTTTTTGTACGCGAGGACAAACGTAAACTCTTTTTGATAGTGCGACGAGATACGCTTCCACCAAACGTCAGGTGTGATGCTACAGTACAAAAAAAGTGGAGCCCGAGTTAAAAGCTAGCACCAGTAAATATAGATAGATTTGCGAGCCGACATTTGCTGTGAGGAATTAGGACCCACAGAGAAGGAAGATGTCGGAGATCAATGATATCCAAAGTGGATTAGTCGACCTGTTTATGTGCCATCTCGGATACACTAGCTATCAAAATAAACGCATGTCGATGGGTATTATCATGGTATAATCGACACCGCGTGTTGTAAATCCTCCATTATTGGCAGACAGTGATGTTGGATTACTTGTCGTACAAGTATGTATATATATATATAACAACAGTTTCCCATCTTTCACTTAGGAAAACGGTATTTGCTATTTTATCATATTTGATGTAAATTAAAATGCATTATTATGCTGCTGTACACATAGCATCGATATGATATGTAACAAAAACTATCATTATTTGAAAGCGGACACTTAAATTATGGTTTAAACTGAGCTCTAATAATCCCTTCTATGCACTTAAAATATAAATATGCATATATAAAAGGATGATGCTGGACAATAAAATCAGTCAGAAAACATTTCCCTCACTTTCTACCAGATGCCCGAGTTGTTTTGTCTCTACTGAGCAAAAGCTGTTATTATAAGATGGTGTTGAAGTCAATGTCCACAATAAAAACATTCCTGAATGCCAGAAAAGAGTTTCCTTCCGATTTCGGATACAACTGACTCACTGATAATGTTATCTGAGGATATGTCGTTAAGATGCTTTCAAACCGTGCAATGATTGTGAAAACGATAAGGCTCACAACACCTTCTAACAGGCCGTTACATTCTACATAGCTTCGTCTCTATCTGCTACACGGGTGTCAGAGAAAGTGACGGGAATACCCGCCCTTAAGTCTTCGACAGCTCGGGAAACTGACACGTACAACGTTCACTTACTGGATGCAATTAAGACACAGTTGTTGTCATTAGTTGACTAAAGTTCCAAAAAGGCAGGCGAGAAATAAATAAACATTTCAATTAGCAGTTAAAATGGTGATACATCCATTGCATTGATTTGACCTCTACGAGGGGTTATCTATTTCTTGTCAATAACGGTGGGTATCGTATGCCCTCACCCCTGTAAACAGTCTATCGACAACAGGTGTAGGCTCTAGCAGTGCAACCTCATCACCGTATCAGTCAGAATTAGCAACACAGCCAACAATAGACAAGAACATCATCAATTTCAGTTAGACGACATGTCTTTAATCATCAGTTACCATCACTTACCCGATACAATTATTCCCGCAGGCAATCTGGCTGTATACTATATAGGTTATCGGATCGGCACGTTATATAAGTATGGACCACAACTGTATATATTGGAATGACACACTTCAAACTCTATGGGGGGTCTTAATACTTCAGTGTTGAAGAGAGAAAATTTTATTTTTACTTAACATCGTGCCAATTTACAAAATTGGTTTCTGCTTTTTGCATTAATGTGCTTAGAGGGCCGATATAAGTATACAGCTCTTCAAGTGCAAATGCATTCGTCTGATACAAAAATCGCGCATACGCCATTTACTTACCAGGTCCTGTTTATGTTAACAATTCGGAATACCTCCACATGTGATTCATTTGTCATCCTCTGCCTGTATCACTAATAAAGTGGTATAAATACGGCAGACGACTAAAGTAAATAAGTATAAGTCAGATGACATTCCTTGTCTGAAATTCATCAAGGCTATCATTTTGTGGCTACAACTACGAAGAGAAAATGTAAGCTCCTAAACATCCGTAATTAGGGAACCTGCATAGTTATCATTAATATAATCTGATGATTTTAATTTACTCTAATAAGTCTAAACTCGTGTAAACTCTTTTGGATCCAAGTCAGGTTTCACTTGGCAACAAAATACAAAGTATCTGCTCATGTTGTTTATTAAGGGGGTGTTTGTCCCTGCTTTGGTGTAATTCCTTAACCGTAGTCATATTTTAACAGCTCACGGGACATAAGGAAGATTGGTCAAAATCATTTGTTTTGTATATTTTGTGTATAAACTGCTGAACATTTGTAAAACAATCCCGAAAGCCAGGACAGCACTTGTTTAACATTATACATACATTGGAGCGCGTGTTTAGCTAGAGCGTGACGCAGTCCGATATGCGATCAACGGTAATCTGCTATCTTTTCCGTAGGCTGACGCAGTGTAATAGCATACATAAAACAATTAGTTGGCCAGGAATATCCTGATATTTACAGGTAAATCTCCCTCAATGCAATTACTTAAATGTCAAAGAAGCAAGCTGTTGTTTAAAAAGAAGTCTGCTGCTGTGGTAAAAGTCGAGGGTTAAGGTAAACGGGAGACGTGTGTGTGCTGCTACTGGGATTTGACGAAATTATTGGATATCAAGACATACATGTGCATTTTAATGCGCGAATCTAGCCAAAAGATATATGCACCTGCACACGCGTATCCTATTCTCTTTAACACACCTACAATCAAATAAGCAATCACATCCATGTCCTGTCCTATGTAAGGCTATATGGCATGTAAACAAGTGACGGAGGAAGGTCATCTTCCTCTCTGAACAGCGATTGCTTATTTACCGACTATTTACGTAATTACATAACCCGTAAATACTAATTATTGCCAACCTATACACCTGAAACTGGTTCGTGCTGTGACGTCATCAGATTGTAGAGAAACACTAATTCATTCAACATGTTGCTCCTGTCGCCACACAACTAACATGGACATCATTATACGTAAATAACGTTCGCTATAAAATTAAAGACGACTTTCTATGACCTCAATGAAAACACTATAAGACTTCAATGGGTATAAGTGTAAGATCATCTTTCTGGGTTAGTAATGTACACTACAGTGTAGAGAACTTTTCATGTGTAAAACTTAGATTCGTCCCACATGTGTAAGATGTATTCTGCCACAGAATTGAATGACATTCCAGCGTCGCCTTCAACAGTCCTCACATTTCAAAGTATTCATCACTCACTTGCGTGTCAGTAATAATAAGAAACATCTGTAAATAATTCAACAATCTCTGTGAGAGATTTAACCTATGTATATACCTTCCATCCATAATTGTCGGTAATAATGATAAACTGATGCAAAAGTAGTGTGTGAAGAAGGAAAATGTAACGAAGGCAAACACAACCACAAAATGTAATAGCTGTGTTTACAAGTAATAGCAATGCTTTATGGAATAATGATCATAATGTCACTGTCTTAGTCTCACATGTAATTGCAATCATATCACAAAGCCGACCTTATTTGACATAACAATGACAGAAACAGTCGTATCATTAGTTACTTGAACTACCGTCGTTATGTACGAAGCTAATTTACGTTTGTTTCACTGATGATCATCTTTGATTAATGAAAAACTTGGAATATCTTCATCTCATGATAGTAGAGAGGTGTTTTGACAAGTTGTTTACATGTACTTAATTCATGTGATAATAACATGTTCAAATTGTCTTCCGCATGGACTATTTCCGAACGTAAGATTGCAGGATCACCTTCGGATACAATGTGGAAAAATAAATAAGAGAACACAGAAGCTTTAACAAAATCATAATCCAAACTCAAAATCATTTAAACCAGGGGCAAAATATGAACAAAGGAAAGTTTCACTTGGAGGCTCTTGCAAAAGTACAATAAGATCAGGTGTTCCGGAAGAGTAAGCGTCTTCTGCTTCATCGACGACACCCGCCATGTAAATCTCTGTCACATCCATGTAAACATTAAGATCTCAAAATGTATCATTGTCAATCACAACAAGTAAACACAATAATGAGCATACTCAAAAACGCCTATCTTCATATCACTTAAAGATACAGAATATGTCTCAATGAGACAAAGATGGGAACCATAAAACTTGCCCATGGCTCTGATCAACCTACATCTCTCGAATCCTTGAGTTGTTAGTTTGTTTGACAACATTTGACATCGATCACGAAAATCCCGATATTTAGAGCAAGCCCTAGAATATCAAATCAACTGCGACATGTAAACACCATAGGTTGGAGAAGCAGGGATGTTACTATCAAGAAATGGAAAGTTCACGATCGGAAAATTGAAATCATCACGTTTATCGTATAGCTTAGTAGTAAGCTGTTTATGTTAGTCGTAGTTACTACAGGGATTAAAGTAATGTCAATCACCGAGTAGAGTGGTAGTTCATTACCTGGAAACATAAGTGCGTAAATATGGTCAGTTTATAACTTACATTGTAGCTACCTGTATTCGTTATTATAGTTTTGCTCTAAATATCGATTTCCGTGATCGATGTCGGCTGCTGATTAACAAACTTACGGTACAGGCACTCGTGATATGCAGGTTCATGAAGACTTTGATGAAGATCAAGTGTAAAGTCGCAATCTTGGCTTCATCGAAATATTTCCTTGTATGATATTAAGAAGGTGGACGTTAGAGAATGATGCCTGAAAGTTCTCTCTTTGAGGACATGGCATACATCATCGATTAATCAAAAGACGCTTAGTCTTCCAAAACACATGGCCTTATGCTTTTGTACTTTTTCAAGGGTGTCTGTGTAAATATTTCCGTTGTTCATATTTTGCACCTAGATAAATCAATAATCACATAATCAAAGTTTTGTTGATGCTTCGGTAATTTCTTTTTGTTGCAGGTGCGGTGACATACCTGCAAAAGTTGTACTCAAATATTTCACAAGAACATTGTTTCTAACGTCAGCAGAACGGTAATAAGATTATCTTTCACACGTTTTCTCATTGTAATATAATTATTTTAGATTCAGTTTCTAGTCCATTTTAATGCTTTAAAACAATATCGCTTGTTCCATCATGATACTCATTAAATATCACTGCACCCGACAGGAGAGTAATAAAACCGATTCAGTAAAATTGCTATTTTATTTCAGGCATTCCTAGGATTGTGCATAAGATTTATCACAGAACGAAGTGCAACTAATCTCCAGTAACAGGAAATTGGATTACAGAAAAAAAACAAGTAAAACATATGAAATCATTTCATTCTTTTCAAACTGGTTTAGTCGTACTAGTTAACGTTATAACATTTATTGTAAGATTCGTATATACATGTCGATTTTAAATCGATACTTTTGTCTACAATTACACTGATACAAACACCAATATAAGTATACGCATATGGATGTAGGAACTGGTTTATAAAGTAGGAATCAGACAATTTTAGTCAACGCAGTACTGTCAGCTTGTACAACGCTGAGACTGTCTCGATAACATTCGTTGGGGGGAGGGGGAGATGGGCGGAACAAATAACTTAAAACACCATACATACAAATGTATGAATCATTCAATTGCATGCTAATGGCAACATATTCTTTTCTTTTGGATAACTTTTTATCTAAATATAACGTGCAGTATATATCAATACACATTGAAAATTGTTACACTAGTAATACATTGTACGACACAGCATGTACTGTAATGAATAAAACAACCTAAGCGTCCACAGAAGTATTATTTCAGCTCAACATCGATCAAACTAGGGGCAATATATTAACAAATAACAGACTAACAAGGAGACCATTGAAAAGGTACAAGACCCAACGTCGATTAAACAGAAAACGCTTTTTCTTCCAGAACACCTTTCCGGAGGAGAAAGCATATTCTGCTTCATCGACAACACAAGCAATGTAAATCTAGGTCACATCCAAATGAATGCCACGTAGTACAGCATTTCATTTTACTAAGTAGTCTAGCATTTCATCTTACTCAGTAGTACAGCATTTCATCCTACTAAGTAGTACAGCATTTCATCTTACTCAGTAGTACAGCATTTCATCCTACTAAGTAGTACAGCATTTCATCTTACTCAGTAGTACAGCATTTCATCTTACTCAGTAGTACAGCATTTCATCTTACTCAGTAGTACAGCATTTCATCTTACTCAGTAGTACAGCATTTCATCTTACTCAGTAGTACAGCATTTCATCATACTCAGTAGTACAGCATTTCATCTTACTCAGTAGTACAGCATTTCATCTTACTCAGTAGTACAGCATTTCATCTTACTCAGTAGTACAGCATTTCATCTTACTAAGTAGTTTAGCATTTCATCCTACTAAGTAGTACAGCATTTCATCTTACTCAGTAGTACAGCATTTCATCTTACTCAGTAGTACAGCATTTCATCTTACTCAGTAGTACAGCATTTCATCTTACTAAGTAGTTTAGCATTTCATCTTACTCAGTAGTACAGCATTTCATCATACTAGGTAGTCTAGTATTTTATACTACTAGGTAGTCTAGCATTTTATCCTACTAGGTAGTCAAGCATTACATCCTACTAGGTAGTCTAGCATTTCATCCTACTAAGTAGTACAGCATTTCATCTTACTCAGTAGTACAGCATTTCATCTTACTCAGTAGTACAGCATTTCATCTTACTAAGTAGTTTAGCATTTCATCCTACTAAGTAGTACAGCATTTCATCTTACTAAGTAGTTTAGCATTTCATCCTACTAAGTAGTACAGCATTTCATCTTACTCAGTAGTACAGCATTTCATCTTACTAAGTAGTTTAGCATTTCATCCTACTCAGTAGTACAACATTTCATCATACTAGGTAGTCTAGTATTTTATACTACTAGGTAGTCTAGTATTTCATCCTACTCAGTAGTACAGCATTTCATCATACTAGGTAGTCAAGCATTACATCCTACTAGGTAGTCTAGCATTTCATCCTACTAAGTAGTACAGCATTTCATCTTACTCAGTAGTACAGCATTTCATCTTACTCAGTAGTACAGCATTTCATCTTACTAAGTAGTTTAGCATTTCATCCTACTCAGTAGTACAGCATTTCATCATACTAGGTAGTCAAGCATTACATCCTACTAGGTAGTCTAGCATTTCATCCTACTCAGTAGTACAGCATTTCATCTTATTAAGTAGTTTAGCATTTCATCCTACTCAGTAGTCTAGCATTTCATCATATTAGGTAGTCTAGTATTTTATACTACTAGGTAGTCTAGTATTTTATACTACTAGGTAGTCTAGTATTTTATCTAACTAGGTAGTCTTGTATTTCATTCTACTAGATAGTCTAGCATTCCATACTACTAGATACTCTAGCATTTCATCATACTAGGTAGTCTAGCATTTCATCTTACTAGGTAGTCTAGCATTTTATCTTACTAGGTAGTATAGCATTTCATCCTCCTGGGTACTCTAGCATTTCATCATACTAGGTAGTCTAGTTTTTCATCCTACTATGTAGTCTTGTATTTCATCCTACTAGGTAGTCTAGCATTTCGTCCTACTAGGTAGTCTAGCATTTCGTCCTACTAGGTAGTCTTGTATTTCATCCTACTAGCTAGTACAGCATTTCATCTTACTCAGTAGTACAGCATTTCATCTTACTCAGTAGTACAGCATTTCATCATACTCAGTAGTACAGCATTTCATCTTACTCAGTAGTACAGCATTTCATCTTACTAAGTAGTTTAGCATTTCATCTTACTCAGTAGTACAACATTTCATCATACTAGGTAGTCTAGTATTTTATACTACTAGGTAGTCTAGTATTTCATCCTACTCAGTAGTACATCATTTCATCATACTAGGTAGTCTAGTATTTTATACTACTAGGTAGTCTAGCATTTTATCCTACTAGGTAGTCAAGCATTACATCCTACTAGGTAGTCTAGCATTTCATCCTACTAAGTAGT
This sequence comes from Mimachlamys varia, assembly GCA_947623455.1. Taxonomy (NCBI): domain Eukaryota; kingdom Metazoa; phylum Mollusca; class Bivalvia; order Pectinida; family Pectinidae; genus Mimachlamys; species Mimachlamys varia. Next base: position 12,914,647 of record OX392535.1, read on the forward strand.
ACAGCATTTCATCTTACTCAGTAGTACAGCATTTCATCCTACTAAGTAGTACAGCATTTCATCCTACTAAGTAGTACAGCATTTCATCTTACTCAGTAGTACAGCATTTTATCTTACTAAGTAGTTTAGCATTTCATCCTACTAAGTAGTACAGCATTTCATCTTACTAAGTAGTACAGCATTTCATCCTACTAAGTAGTACAGCATTTCATCTTACTCAGTAGTACAGCATTTTATCTTACTAAGTAGTACAGCATTTCATCTTACTCAGTAGTACAGCATTTTATCTTACTAAGTAGTTTAGCATTTCATCCTACTAAGTAGTACAGCATTTCATCTTACTCAGTAGTACAGCATTTCATCCTACTAAGTAGTACAGCATTTCATCTTACTCAGTAGTACAGCATTTTATCTTACTAAGTAGTTTAGCATTTCATCCTACTAAGTAGTACAGCATTTCATCCTACTAAGTAGTACAGTATTTCATCTTACTCAGTAGTACAGCATTTCATCTTACTCAGTAGTACAGTATTTCATCTTACTCAGTAGTACAGCATTTCATCTTACTCAGTAGTACAGCATTTTATCTTACTAAGTAGTTTAGCATTTCATCCTACTAAGTAGTACAGCATTTCATCATATTAGGTAGTCTAGTATTTTATACTACTCAGTAGTACAGCATTTCATCATACTAGGTAGTCAAGCATTACATCCTACTAGGTAGTCTAGCATTTCATCCTACACAGTAGTACAGCATTTTATCTTACTAAGTAGTTTAGCATTTCATCCTACTCAGTAGTACAACATTTCATCATACTAGGTAGTCTAGTATTTTATACTACTAGGTAGTCTAGTATTTCATCCTACTCAGTAGTACAGCATTTCATCATACTAGGTAGTCAAGCATTACATCCTACTAGGTAGTCTAGCATTTCATCCTACTAAGTAGTACAGCATTTCATCTTACTCAGTAGTACAGCATTTCATCTTACTCAGTAGTACAGCATTTCATCTTACTAAGTAGTTTAGCATTTCATCCTACTCAGTAGTACAACATTTCATCATACTAGGTAGTCTAGTATTTTATACTACTAGGTAGTCTAGTATTTCATCCTACTCAGTAGTACAGCATTTCATCATACTAGGTAGTCAAGCATTACATCCTACTAGGTAGTCTAGCATTTCATCCTACTAAGTAGTACAGCATTTCATCTTACTCAGTAGTACAGCATTTCATCTTACTCAGTAGTACAGCATTTCATCTTACTAAGTAGTTTAGCATTTCATCCTACTCAGTAGTACAGCATTTCATCATACTAGGTAGTCTAGTATTTTATACTACTAGGTAGTCTAGTATTTCATCTTACTCAGTAGTACAGCATTTCATCATACTAGGTAGTCAAGCATTACATCCTACTAGGTAGTCTAGCATTTCATCCTACACAGTAGTACAGCATTTCATCTTATTAAGTAGTTTAGCATTTCATCCTACTCAGTAGTACAGCATTTCATCATATTAGGTAGTCTAGTATTTTATACTACTAGGTAGTCTAGTATTTTATACTACTAGGTAGTCTAGTATTTTATCTAACTAGGTAGTCTTGTATTTCATTCTACTAGATAGTCTAGCATTCCATACTACTAGATACTCTAGCATTTCATCATACTAGGTAGTCTAGCATTTCATCTTACTAGGTAGTCTAGCATTTTATCTTACTAGGTAGTATAGCATTTCATCCTCCTGGGTACTCTAGCATTTCATCATACTAGGTAGTCTAGTTTTTCATCCTACTATGTAGTCTTGTATTTCATCCTACTAGCTAGTACAGCATTTCATCTTACTCAGTAGTACAGCATTTCATCTTACTCAGTAGTACAGCATTTCATCATACTCAGTAGTACAGCATTTAATCTTACTCAGTAGTACAGCATTTCATCTTACTAAGTAGTTTAGCATTTCATCTTACTCAGTAGTACAACATTTCATCATACTAGGTAGTCTAGTATTTTATACTACTAGGTAGTCTAGTATTTCATCCTACTCAGTAGTACATCATTTCATCATACTAGGTAGTCTAGTATTTTATACTACTAGGTAGTCTAGCATTTTATCCTACTAGGTAGTCAAGCATTACATCCTACTAGGTAGTCTAGCATTTCATCCTACTAAGTAGTACAGCATTTCATCTTACTCAGTAGTACAGCATTTCATCTTACTCAGTAGTACAGCATTTCATCTTACTCAGTAGTTTAGCATTTCATCCTACTAAGTAGTACAGCATTTCATCTTACTCAGTAGTACAGCATTTCATCCTACAAAGTAGTACAGCATTTCATCTTACTCAGTAGTACAGCATTTTATCTTACTCAGTAGTACAGCATTTCATCTTACTCAGTAGTACAGCATTTCATCTTACTCAGTAGTTTAGCATTTCATCCTACTAAGTAGTACAGCATTTCATCTTACTCAGTAGTACAGCATTTTATCTTACTAAGTAGTACAGCATTTCATCTTACTCAGTAGTACAGCATTTCATCTTACTAAGTAGTTTAGCATTTCATCCTACTAAGTAGTACAGCATTTCATCTTACTCAGTAGTACAGCATTTTATCTTACTAAGTAGTACAGCATTTCATCTTACTCAGTAGTACAGCATTTCATCTTACTCAGTAGTACAGCATTTCATCTTACTCAGTAGTACAGCATTTCATCTTACTAAGTAGTTTAGCATTTCATCCTACTCAGTAGTACAACATTTCATCATACTAGGTAGTCTAGTATTTTATACTACTAGGTAGTCTAGTATTTCATCCTACTCAGTAGTACAGCATTTCATCATACTAGGTAGTCAAGCATTACATCCTACTAGGTAGTCTAGCATTTCATCCTACTAAGTAGTACAGCATTTCATCTTACTCAGTAGTACAGCATTTCATCTTACTCAGTAGTACAGCATTTCATCTTACTAAGTAGTTTAGCATTTCATCTTACTCAGTAGTTTAGCATTTCATCCTACTAAGTAGTACAGCATTTCATCTTACTCAGTAGTACAGCATTTTATCTTACTAAGTAGTTTAGCATTTCATCCTACTAAGTAGTACAGCATTTCATCTTACTAAGTAGTACAGCATTTCATCTTACTCAGTAGTACAGCATTTCATCTTACTCAGTAGTACAGCATTTCATCTTACTAAGTAGTTTAGCATTTCATCCTACTCAGTAGTACAACATTTCATCATACTAGGTAGTCTAGTATTTTATACTACTAGGTAGTCTAGTATTTCATCCTACTCAGTAGTACAGCATTTCATCATACTAGGTAGTCAAGCATTACATCCTACTAGGTAGTCTAGCATTTCATCCTACTAAGTAGTACAGCATTTCATCTTACTCAGTAGTACAGCATTTCATCTTACTCAGTAGTACAGCATTTCATCTTACTAAGTAGTTTAGCATTTCATCCTACTCAGTAGTACAGCATTTCATCATACTAGGTAGTCTAGTATTTTATACTACTAGGTAGTCTAGTATTTCATCCTACTCAGTAGTACAGCATTTCATCATACTAGGTAGTCAAGCATTACATCCTACTAGGTAGTCTAGCATTTCATCCTACTCAGTAGTACAGCATTTCATCTTATTAAGTAGTTTAGCATTTCATCCTACTCAGTAGTACAGCATTTCATCATATTAGGTAGTCTAGTATTTTATACTACTAGGTAGTCTAGTATTTTATACTACTAGGTAGTCTAGTATTTTATCTAACTAGGTAGTCTTGTATTTCATTCTACTAGATAGTCTAGCATTCCATACTACTAGATACTCTAGTATTTCATCATACTAGGTAGTCTAGCATTTCATCTTACTAGGTAGTCTAGCATTTTATCTTACTAGGTAGTATAGCATTTCATCCTCCTGGGTACTCTAGCATTTCATCATACTAGGTAGTCTAGTTTTTCATCCTACTATGTAGTCTTGTATTTCATCCTACTAGGTAGTCTAGCATTTCGTCCTACTAGGTAGTCTAGCATTTCGTCCTACTAGGTAGTCTTGTATTTCATCCTACTAGCTAGTCTAGCATTTCATCCTACTAGGTATTATAGTTTTTTATCTTAGTAGGTAGTCTCGCATACAATCCTATTATATACATATAGCCTCGCATTCGATTCCGCAAGGAAGTCTTGCATTAAACCCATAAAAGAAAGCATCGCATCAAGTCACACTGTGTACTAGGTACCTCAGATTTAATCCTACTAGCAAACCTGGCATTTATTGCTGCTAGGAAGTAATACAATGAATACTACCAACAAGCGAGAAAAAACCTCGGACAACACATTCAACATTAAAACAAGAGATATTTATCAAGATTCCAAAATAAGACAAAATGTAATAAACACATGTATATATGTATGTAAGATAAGTGTACATGGAGGAGTTGCAGGTGTGTTCTGACACTGACAACAGCTTCAAATTAACCAGAGCTGAACCTGGAAATATGCTGGAATGCATCTATTTCGATGTAGTCAGTTTCTTTTAAAAACTTCTTTTAAAAATAAATGAACAGTGTATATTATTATAAGAAATCGCAGTATACATTCTTTGTACATATGTGCTGTCACACTGACTGTCACACTGACCTTGTTTTGAAGTGATACCCTATTGTATCTGCATTATACCGACTGTTGTTTGTCGAGTTGGTGATGTCTTTCTAGCCTGGAGCATCAGTGTGTGATATAGTAAATGGTTTATGCCAATGTTGTTCCATGATATCCTAACAAGCGTGAGGCAGTAATATTTTTTTCCATCTGCAATCGCTGCGTTCACGCCAAAATATATAAATACCCATTGGAGAGCAATTGAAATGCAATAGCATGCCTTTAATGGCAATGTTAAAATGACAGCATTAGCGATGACGTCACTTATGCCGATAACTGGGTGCGCTTTCACGTAAATCACTGTCTACGACACATTCATAGTAACCGTCTGATGTTTTCATTCAGTGCAAAATGTTAAAAACTATACAGGCATACTGCATTATATCACAAAGAATTTAACAGATCAACTGGCTGTGTTATCTCCAGCCAAACCTCAGTGGATTACTTTCGTCGTTAGTTAAATATTCATCTGCGTAAACACTACCCGGTGTTTCAGTACACAACAATAACAAATGAAACATTTCGATACCGCTCAAAATCGGTTATTGATGCCTGATTTGTTGATTTTCTTTTTGAATAGGAAAATTGCGTAAATGTCTCGACCAAACAAAACCAACACGAAGCGCCGATCAAGAACATTCCAAATACTTAGAGCAAGTGAGGAAATAGTACATAGACTACGATATAGAACCCACATTCCTTGCACATATGACCAATATGTTACTGCTAAGAATAGCAAACGCAAACTTTGTTCACGTTTATTGTGTCCAGGGGCACGATTAGACACACACTTATAAAATACGGATCGAACACACACTTATAAAATACGGATTAGACACACACTTATAAAATACGGATCGAATAGTCTGCTCACACTAACGTTTCTAAACGGAAAAACAAAGTTTGTGTCTGTTATACCTAGTTTCAGAGGTTCATGCTGGATACAGCATGCAAACTCATCGGATTAGTCTCCATAGTTTATGCTTCGAAAAAAACCAAGTACTATTCTTTTTCCTCTCAGCAGATACTTCAATCTTCACAATACTTAGATAAAAACAAACTCTGATCAGTGAATGGCGTAGCAGTGTTCTCATCCTTGTATCGGCAAACAGTTTCAAGTCAGGTTGTTAGTGCTCTACTGTTTACACACAATAATAGAGGTGAGGGACTAATCTAATGAACCTTAGGGATTAATTACTGAGGCGTGATTACATCACCCTGTCGAATCCCGGAGGCTCCATATCAATCGCTCTGCCGGAAAACCTGTATGCTGGGTGTGATAGCACTCATATTCCTGTAGAAACACATTAGCAGACACCACAACAAGTGCAACAACCGCAGCAGAAAGGGCTTTAACGTCTACGTTCAAGTAGTGAGGACTTTTGACGGATTTAAAACCAAATAAGAATAGCGAAAATGAGAATGGAGAACGACTACGACGAATTCAGAGACACTATCAAAATAAAGTTTCGGTTACGGTGGTGCAATTAAAACATGTACTTAGCAAAGTACAAATTCATTACGTTTGAGTGCAAACTGTGCAGAACTAGTTCAGGTTATTGAATGCGCATGCAAATATAAAAGCATGCAGCTGAAACTTATGTCAGCTTAGTCCCGTTTTTGTAATGATGACCACGGATTGTGTTCTATTTATTTAAACACAAAATACAAGGAAAAGAGTTGTTTTAACTTTATTACAGGACTTCCGTGTCTAAACGTACTGGGGAATTGGGAAAAAAATGCATTACGATCCGGGATATTTAAACACAAATAAACAAAGAATACAAATCATCAAAACAATATTGGATACTACATCAGTGTGTATATAACAGTTTAATATTGTATACGTCTTTTTAATCTAATACAGGAAGAATGTTTTTTGGGAAGGTTTACTGTTATTTTGTTATTATTATGAAAATGTGTAAATGTAGTAATGTAGTTTAGGGAAAATGTTTGAATATATATCATTTAGCCCTTTTTAATTAATAGATATATTTTTGTATCAGTTTTTTGCCTAATATGTTACTCGTCACTTGCTATCACTGTCGGAAAATTTAGTCGATTTACTAGTATTTTGTTGTATCTAAGTACGTGTATATAGTAATGTAAAACCAAGATTTATTATTTCCTCATGCAGCTGAACCGTTATGCATGGAGAATACTTATCAAAAAATAATTAAACTATGCATACTGGAAAAATAAATTTTGAATATTTGCAAATCAATTTCTGATTTTTTCAATATTGTTTTCTTTTAATGTCGTATATAAGTGTGTACCTTTGTCTTTCATGTCTAAAATCAGTTTCACTAGTATCTTACATCTTCTTCGTGCATCGTATTTCAGTTCTAACAGATAATGGGACACCACCACACAAGTACATCTCCTACCTATTTCAATTCTACCATTTAATACCACGCTAACGCCCTGCAAACGTAATCTTCCTTTAGACATGAATTGCAATGAACTATATTCGAGAACGGCAATAACATTGTGCATGTAATGTAATTTTATTGCAATCGTACATGAAATACACAAAAAATGTGACACTTTGATCCATTGTTGGCATTTTGTAGGTGTATTCGTTTACATAACACTACATATTGTGGGAAGAAGCAAGCGCCTTTGGGAAGTGATCTTAACAACAGCTCAGCTATAGATTCTCTCAGAATTGAAAACAAATCTAAAACCAGAGTTCTACACTAACGCCATTTTCATTGACAATGAGTAAGACCAGATTGCTAGATATATTTTATCCACAGATTTAAACGACTACACCTCGTAATTGTCAAAGTATGGAGAAGAATAGCTTCGCCGTACGTATACTGTATAGGAGAAAGTGCAACCATCAATCGTTTCGTTGCATCACAAATAAAAGGAAGTCATGCATGTATTATTCAAATCTCTCGAGACTGTTGAGGTATTTGAACAACGGAGCATAAGTATACTTAATTGTTAATTGATACCAAGCGTTAGCAATTAAGTTGACAAACACACATATGCATTATCTACTTTCACTGGAAATATGGTGTAAGGTTGCCGTAAACATTTTTGACGGTGTGTAACTTGTACAAAAGGAAGGCTACACGAGAGGAGCTACATTATAAAACCATGTACACTTTAACAGAAGGACGGATGCTAACAAATTAAACGCAGTAACAATGATTCGAGAAAAGGTATAAAAGTTCTTTGCAGACAAAAGTTGGAAATCAGAAAATGTAAACATCCAAGAATAACCACATAAAAGGTGATTAACAAAAATGGCAATTGGCAATAAAAAAAAAGAAAAATACAATGGGCAAACAAACGAAGAGGGAAACAGCCAAACAGATACACAGCCCGGTACATAGACTGGCTCCTGGCTCTGGAATAGTATATAGACTTGGGGAAAAAATAGTCAAATAATTTTGATCACTTGGATGTCTGATTCCTAAATTTGAAATAAGGGGAGATAAGCTAGTAGTAATATAAAGTAGAGAAATTCTCTATAGAAACTTAGGGGATGGTACAATTGTAGCCAGTCTATCCAGTACAGTGTATATCAAGTAAAGCTGTAAATGAGGAAGACCCAGTGGTACTGGTGCTGTAAAACGAATAGATTACCCTTTTAATAAAAAACAAATTCTATTTATGCGTAAATAAGTAATTGCAGTTCGGCATGCCATGTATAAAATATCACAATGAAAATAAACTGCACAATCAATATAATTCACTGTAGCTGTTACGGTTTCCGGTTTTATTGCACAAATTGCACAAATTCTATTTGTGTTAAATGGTAAGGCTTTGCTAATGCTGTAATTCTGCCAGAACCCATTACGAATGGTTTTAATCCGAGGAGTTACAACAATTGATTTTGTATGATATGCACGATGCATTTTAGTCAAATCTCAGCTGAAGGATAAATCAGAAAGTGAATAAAACGTTGATCCCCCATTAGTCTTAATTTAAACCTAAACATGTCTCAGATACGAACCGTATTAAAAACAGTATACTAGCAACCTGATTCTGGTTAATATTCACTGGAAAACAGGGGAAAAACTGGGATAAAATAAACATTTTCTTTGAGATAGAAAATTTCTCATTAAAATAATATTTCAACTTGCAGATATTACTATCTTCTACTAAAAGTCTGAATATTTCATTGAGCCATCTAGACCGGACTATGTTACTTTGAAAAAATATATATATATTACAATTTATATCTTATATTGAAGATTTTCACACGGGAAGAAGGGATATCCGTATTGCTTCAGAAAAATAATTAATTGTTCTAGGGTTTAACTATTTATTTGTAACAGTTATATTCAATGAACACAGCTCACCGAGAACAATACTTGATATGCAACTCAAATATAAATATGAAACTTTAAGTGCATTGTTAGAAATGAATTAAATTTGCATTGTCTGTAGATGCGGTACAGCCTACATGTGTATGTATGGTATTACGTCCTGACAGTATTGATTGGACCACAGTCGGATTGGCAGCATGGGATCGTAGTTACGTTTTACAATCACTCGCAGGTCTCAACTATCGCCCACTACCTATCACAGAAATTGTTGGGTCTACAATACCTGTTTTAATTGGTTTTGTGCAATCAAATACCACTTACAATAAGTTTATAGATGGGACTTTCCGAACCAATAGATTTTAACTAGACAGATTTCACCTTTTTAGTATTGTTGTTATTTTTGTTATATATTTGAAATTGTATCATTGTCTATATATTGAACTACATTTGTATGTATGACGTCACACGACAAACAATAAAACTTATTTCATCAATAGCTGAAAGCAACATTGACAGAAAATATCAATGAAGACTTAAATTTCGATGATTTTAAAAATTGTATATAGAAATACGTCGAATTATTCTAAAGTTGATTGTTTCCCCGTTGTGTTGCCCAGTGTTTGGGCCCTGGCCTTATCTTTGAGCCAGATTAAACAAACATTTCTAAAGCCTGGTGTAATCGCGTTATTTAATGAACACATTTGAAAAGACTTGAAAGGTTTTCGACCCACAAAAGTGCCATGTGGCATAATAGATATATCAACTGTTTTCGGAATCACCCATACAGTATCTGCCAAAGCAAAAATACGCAATAATAGAGAAAGCATGTTTTCTCTCAGACAAGTAAAGTTGTGTCCGTGTTAACATGTAGCAGTGTATCCCATGTAGGGATCCGATAGAGGCAAGATACCCATCATAATAAGAGAGAACACAAAACCTTATAGAATTTATTGAATTACAAAAACAAAATCACAAACCAACGAACAATGTTCAATCAAACTCAGATCAAATCAAACCTCACAAAAAAGTTATAGGGACTGATGTGATAGAAGTTGTTGTTAGATTAATTCATCACCACGAAAAACACTTACAAGGCAAACAAGAACACAAATAGTCATACACCCCACTACAATAAGAACTAAAGGTAATGCGTAGAAAAAGAAAGGGCAGAGCACAAAGTCAAACCCAGAACTGGTTGCCAGTGGAGATGTATCCAATGCACACTCGTATAGCCACACATACACTCGCATCTCATACATTTAGACGAACTAGGCCATAAAAACAATGTATGACGTAAAGCTTAACCAAACAAAACCATGAAAGAGCTCATAACCAGGTGAAAACACAGAGCCATGAAAACCTAACACACTGAAAGGTAGGACAGAAGGACCATCTGATACCATGTGATGGCTATATTTGCGTCCCTAACTACATACTTTCGTGACAACTGCATACAAATATTAAATCATCCAGATAGAGGATTTCCATATCTGTCAGTTTAATGTGTCTCTATGGGTGATGATTCAGTATAAATGCGGGTCTCGGAGGTGGGGATTCGATCACGGTTCCCTTCGGGGAGTGCTACTCATTGCTCACCTCATCAGGAAATACTATTGACTTTATTTCAAATAAGGCGCAGCTGATCAAGTCAGCCATATCATGATCGAGCAATTAGTTATTGAGTAATTATTTATTCACTTTATACAGTTAACGGATGGCTAATGACAGATAGCAGCTTTTGATATTGAATTTCAATAAACAATACTGACTACGGCAGCAGTGACAAACACGGTGTACTCATGTGTCCATTAGGCCAGATAAAGGGACAAGTACCAGGATTCATATATTCTAAAAACGATCAGAGAATACTGAAGCGTCAATATAATCAGAACTTGAAATCGATTACAACATGAGCAAAATATGAACAAAGAAAATATTTACACGGCCACTCTTGAAAATGTACAAGAGAATAAGACGTAACGTTTACTTACGTTATAGATGCGACCTAGATTACATGGCGGGTGACGTCAATGACGTAGAAGACGCTGACTATTCCGGAACAGCTGGATAAGTTCTCGTGTACTTTTTTCAAAGATCACCGTGAACATTGTTCCATTGTCCATATTTCCCACTAGTTTACATTGTAATCTAGTTTGAATTCGGACTATGGTTATGTTGACGCGTCGGGTTTTCTCCATTGCATTACATTAATAGTTCGATACTGTTTGTTATCCCATTGCCTACTTTCATTTTTAGCACAATATATGTACGTCAGATTGAACATTGCATTTTGGAACACAAATCAATGTATTTTCATAAACGGCCAGCGGAGACTTTTAAAGTAGTTGCTGCCGTACGCCTCTATAATTTGTCCTATTACCACTATCACCGGTATATTGGTTGGTCATTATAAACGTCCATTGAAACAATGCATTTCATACATGTAATTGACAGAAATTCCCCAAACGATTGATGACACCATTTTGTTAACTACACAAGTCATGTATCATACTTGTAACAATGTTAGCAGTGTAACGTTTCTCAATTGTTTAAATAACATCTACTACATTTGATTTACAAAACAATGTGAAGACCAGTATGTCAGTGTAAATTTTGTATATGCTTCACGTTTGTTTACTTGGATGGGTTTATCCAGCATGTTAAAAACCCGGTGTTTAATTTACCTGATGACACCTGCACGGGTGGACATAGGTTTGGCAGGTGACTAAAAACAGCTTCTCACGTTCGACCTAGGCATCAAATCCCGCTGACAAAACCGTAAATTATATGAAAGTAATACATGTACAAATGTACCTACTGTTTTCTAAAATAATAGTATTAAATAACCACATTTACTGACCAAGGCTAAGCCCTTACAGTCACTGTAATGACAGAGTGTTATCCTTTGTTAAGCAATTGTTCTCGTTCATCCATGTTATTGGGCGTGAAAAGGCAACCACATTCTGCCCTCATATCTGCTTTGTACAACAAAGCGACCGACGGAATCTTCGTGCAATTATTTATGATTCTTGATTGTCATCTGTGAAGCCGAGAATAAGTTTCACGCGATTAGCATCGACATACAAATACATGCCGGGAATAAGATCGTGAACGGCTGTGCAGAGCAGCAGTATAGCGGGTCTCGGAGCCAGTAAGGTGGTTTTGTAGACTTTTGTTATGCCACATTAAACCATTATCTACTGTTCTCGCGGTATCTGGTTTGTAAATCAAACGCAAATTCATCTGTTGATTTGTCGAGAGAAAGGTCTGCTTAAAGGCTGACTGAACAATTGCAGTTCGATACACTGACATGTGAGGAATGACGTATGGGTTGACAGTATATTGACAATTCGATACACTGACAGGTGAGGAATGACGTATGGGTTGACAGTATATTGAAAATTCGATACACTGACAGGTGAGGAATGACGTATGGGTTGACAGTATATTGACAATTCGATACACTGACAGGTGAGGAATGACGTATGGGTTGGCAGTATGTTGATAATTCGGTACACTGACAGGTGAGGAATGACGTATGGGTTGACAGTATATTGACAATTCGATACACTGACAGGTGAGGAATGACGTATGGGTTGACAGTTTATTGACAATTCGATACACTGACAGGTGAGGAATGACGTATGGGTTGACAGTTTATTGACAATTCGATACACTGACAGGTGAGGAATGACGTATGGGTTGACAGTATATTGACAATTCGATGCACTGACAGGTGAGGAATGACGTATGGGTTGGCAGTATGTTGACAATTCGATACACTGACAGGTGAGGAATGACGTATATGTTGACAGTATATTGACAATTCGATACACTGAAATGTGAGGAATGACGTATGGGTTGGCAGTATGTTGATAATTCGATAAACTGACAGGTGAGGAATGACGTATGGGTTGACAGTATATTGACAATTCGATACACTGACAGGTGAGGAATGACGTATGGGTTGGCAGTATGTTGATAATTCGATACATGGACAGGTGAGGAATGACGTATGGGTTGACAGTATATTGACAATTCGATACACTGACAGGTGAGGAATGATGTATGGGTTAACAGTTTATTGACAGTGCGATAATTATAAACTGCCGTATACATATAGCCTGACAACATAATAGCGACGGACTTTTAATTGGAGGGGAGAGGGAAGGGGGGGAGGGGGTTAGTGGTGGCTACTTGTATAGTTACTAGTATACATGTATCTATTTTACGCTTTGTGTCGTGTAAATTACTGGTACAACCTTCTACAAAACAACATGGCCAAGTATATAGACAAAACACAGCTAGCCAGCTCTTCATCTTCGGCATGTTTTGAAATATTTTGGCAAGAACATTTGTAACATGTCAGTGTAATAAAATATATGGCTTCTGCGAGACTCCGTTATGAGTCAAGAAAGAGCATTTGTGCTATATGAAGATCGTGTACAGTGTTGGCACATAGAGGATAGCAGATAATAACGGTGATATAAAAGGTACTACGCACTTTTAACAAAAACCTAAAATAGGCTGTAAAGAAGGAAGATTGTTAAAATATCATCTATGATTCCTGTTATATACATCATTCTATTTTAGACCAATCTAGAGCTTACCTTCGGCGATAATGGCGCTTTATGACGTTTTCGACAATATCTGTATTAATTTCAATGCGATGTTATGAGGGTCATGTGAAGTTTCACTTTTCACCGGCTTGTACAGAATGTATCAGACTCCAGGAGATTGTTAAAGCATTATACATTTCTACCATCCCCAACAATGTCCGTTATTACAGTGAATCACTCGTTAGGTTATTGGCATGTGTTGATGCTTCTGCAATCATAAAGCCACATCCTTGAATACTTATAATAAAACAGAAAAACAAACAAAAACCAGTGTTCTCGTTAAAAATACAAAGGCGGGAATGTTACCTTCCCTCTCTTCCATGTTTGTATTTTAGGATATTGTACCTTCTCGAGAAATTACACGTACAGTGTGTGAGTCTCCAATATTATTTTTTATAAAAAAAAGCAACGTACATGTACCAAGAGCAGTGCCACAGACATACATAGGAGATTTTACAAGGCAGTTGTGAGGGTAGCAGAGGTTGTGTTTTACTGTACATGTTTCCTTTTGAAATTCTACACAAAGCTATTTTTATTTTGAAATTCCGTCTCTCTGTGTCAAGAATGTAACTGTACGTATCCAAGTCTATAACAACTATACAACTAATCAGCCCCGCTATATTACAGTTGTTTGCTACTAAATGAGCACTGCACCGTAACACTGCTACTCTCGTATAAACGGTGTTTATCCTAATTAGATCACCACGTGCACACCATTATGTAACACATTAACAATTGATATTGTACAAGAGGAATAATTGGTATCGCCTTTCATATACATCCCAAAAATAATCCTGACAATTTCCACTTGTATTTTTGGAATACCAATCATAAAACCATTTAAATGAATGAAAAACTCTATAAACGATGATGAAATATTTAGTCTTCAAAGGTAATCTGTATTTTCTATTAGAACAAAAAGAAATGCTGTTGATGGATGTACAGATGTGAGCTACATTGTAATGGAAGTGGTCTTTGTGTGCGCCATGTACCATACCCTCAGTATGTTGATTAAATACCGAGACGGACTCAAGGGTAATGTACGGGGTTTCTCCATCATTGTGTAAACAATACATGCATACGCATATTTCCATGTAACATTTTTTTATTTCTATCAGAAAATTGTCTTTCTCTTAGTATAACAACATTATTCATTCCGCATATCCTTTTGGATTAAAATGCTGTTTAAAATGTTTTTGTGGAACACATTTCCCTTCATACACATTCAAATTTGCCTTATGAAACAAAATACAAGTACGATGCTTTTCTCGCGATTTGTGTGGTCTAATTCAGTTCAAAATACTTCTAAGCATACTGCTTCACGTTACCAACAAATGAAAAAGACTTTTTTGTAAAAACAAGATCGCACTTTTCTGTAACCAGTTTCCTCTCGCAGCGTTCATCAATATTGAACCATTCGGGAATTTCCGTCATAACTTTAATTTGACGTCACGTCATTATAGTTCACAAGCTAATCAGCCAGATTGACGGAAAGAATCGATTGGAAAGCATTCAAATTGTATGGTTCGTATTTTTTTATTGGAGTAAAACAATAGTTTTGGTGAGTCTATAAATCCAAGGACTTCAGATAGAAAACGAAGCTATAATAGCATCTGTGATCCTTATTTTTTCTATTTTTTTAAAGTCCAAATCGAGATTTGTGTTACCATGATCGCTGATCGATATCAAAAGACCACGATGACGCCTTCCTATGCGAAATACAAACAGCACCAAGAAATCAGGAGCAATTAATGGTTAATCTGACACTAACAATTTAGAAAATGTGAAAACGTTTGTTTACAAATGAGGAGGACGAGGGGCAGTCCGGACCGGAAGATCTGTTACTGGGACTATTGACAGCCGCCTGGAATTTAAAATTCAGGACCCTCAATAAAGCTGTCGGCAATAGCAAGGACAGACAGGGAAATATCGAGCTGTTCAGGAAAATAGCCGAGGTTTTCATATCCATTTCATGGATAGTGTAATTCATATATTTATATGGTAACATGCAAGTCTGTCAGAGTAAATAATGGCTTGTATGTAGCAAGAACGAGCTTTTGAGTTGAGAATGTAGGTTTTGGTACATACATGCAACGTGGGTCTGAATTAATTTAGTTATACATGATGTAATGGCGTTATGTAATAATATTTAATCAAAACCAGCAAGAAATTGTTTTAGTACATGTACATGTACTTTATATTTTGTGAAATGTCTACACGTGTAAATATCATTTAAATACCATTTATGCATATCATCATTGTTGTCATGTAATTGTAAATGTATGATGGGAGAAGGTTGTCATAAGTTTGAATAACTTGTGCCTACTCCCTTGTTCAATGTTTATTGGCAATGGAGATGTTTGAAGCAAAAAAAAAGGTGTAATAATTTACAGTATAATTACGTATTATGGAAAATAAATTTGTACTTAATATTATATGACGTCAAACAGATTCAAAAACAAAATACTCGAATGTACATAACGTTCTGTGGTAAACAACATTTAGTTGGCATTACATATAATTGTATAGAGAATTATAAGGTAATACATGTACATATGACATGATGTACTATTTTATAAGATATTAGTTAATTTCCATTACGTTAAAGGGATGTAAAAACGTACTGGAATGTATTAAACAGTTTGCTAGTTGTGAGCACTTTTGAAATTTATATCTTCTTTTCTTCTTCCTAAATATCACTGGTCTACACATATCTACCAGAACCGTCTTACTGTCCCCGTTAATATAAATGGGCCACACATATCTACCAGAACTGTCTTACTGTTCCCTAAATATCACTGGGCCACACATATCTACCAGAACCGTCTTACTGTTCCCTAAATATCACTGGGCTATACATATCTACCAGAACCGTCTTACTGTTCGCCTAAATATCACTGGGCCACACATATCTACCAGAACTGTCTTACTGTTCCCCTTAATATCACTGGGTCACACATATCTACCAGAACCGTCTTACTGTTCCCTAAATATCACTGGGCCACACATATCTACCAGAACCGTCTTACTGTTCCCTAAATATCACTGGGCCACACATATCTACCAGAACCGTCTTACTGTTCCCTAAATATCACTGGGCCACACATATCTACCAGAACCGTCTTACTGTTCCCTAAATATCACTGGGCCACACATATATACCAGAACTGTCTTACTGTTCCCTAAATATCACTGGGCCACACATATATACCAGAACTGTCTTACTGTTCCCTAAATATCACTGGGCCACACATATCTACCAGAACCGTCTTACTGTTCCATAAATATCACTGGGCCACACATAACTACCATAACTGTCTTACTGTTCCCTAAATATCACTTGGCTATACATATCTACCAGAACCGTCTTACTGTTCCATAAATATCACTGGGCCACACATATCTACCAGAACTATCTTACTGTTCCCTAAATATCACTGGGCCACACATATCTACCAGAACTGTCTTACTGTTCCCTAAATATCACTTGGCTATATATATCTACCAGAACCGTCTTACTGTTCCCTAAATATCACTGGGCCACACATATCTACCAGAACCGTCTTACTGTTCCCTAAATATCACTGGGCCACACATATCTACCAGAACCGTCTTACTGTTCCCTAAATATCACTGGGCCACACATATCTACCAGAACCGTCTTACTGTTCCTTAAATATCACTGGGCCATACATACCTATATGTACCAGAACCGTCTCACTGTTCCCTAAATATCACTGGGCCACACATATCTACCACAACCGTCTTACTGTTCCCTAAATATCACTGGGCCACACATATCTACCAGAACCGTCTTACTGTTCCCTAAATATCACTGGGCCACACATATCTACCAGAACCGTCTTACTGTTCCCTAAATATCACTGGGCCACACATATCTACCACAACCGTCTTACTGTTCCCTAAATATCACTGGGTCACACATATCTACCACAACCGTCTTACTGTTCCCTAAATATCACTGGGCCACACATATCTACCAGAACCGTCTTACTGTTCCCTAAATATCACTGGGCCACACATATCTACCATAACAGTCTTACTGTTCCCTAAATATCACTTGGCCACACATATCTACCAGAACCGTCTTACTGTTCCCTAAATATCACTGGGCCACACATATCTATCACAACCGTCTTACTGTTCCCTAAATATCACTGGGCCACACATATCTATCACAACCGTCTTACTGTTCCCTAAATATCACTGGGCCACACATATCTACCACAACCGTCTTACTGTTCCCTAAATATCACTGGGTCACACATATCTACCAGAACCGTCTTACTGTTCCCTAAATATCACTGGGCCACACATATCTACCATAACCGTCTTACTGTTCCCTAAATATCACTTGGCCACACATATCTACCAGAACCGTATTACTGTTCCATGAATATCACTGGGCTATACATATCTACCAGAACCGTCTTACTGTTCCCTAAATATCACTGGGCCACACATATCTACCACAACCGTCTTACTGTTCCCTAAATATCACTTGGCTATACATATCTACCAGAGCCGTCTTACTGTTCCCTAAATATCACTGGGCCACACATATCTACCACAACCGTCTTACTGTTCCCTAAATATCACTTGGCTATACATATCTACCAGAACCGTCTTACTGTTCCCTAAATATCACTTGGCCACACATATCTACCAGAACCGTCTTACTGTTCCCTAAATATCACTGGGCCACACATATCTACCAGAACTGTCTTACTGTTCCCTAAATATCACTGGGCCACACATATCTACCAGAACTGTCTTACTGTTCCCTAAATATCACTGGGCTAGTATCTACCAGAACTGTCTTACTGTTCCCTAAATATCACTGGGCCACACATATCTACCAGAACTGTCTTACTGTTCCCTAAATATCACTTGGCTATACATATCTACCAGAACCGTCTAACTGTTCCCTAAATATCACTGGGCCACACAAATCTACCAGAACCGTCTAACTGTTCCCCTAAATGTCACTCTAACATAGTACAATTCAGCTTTCTATTGTCAAATTCGCTCTTATACTCTTGGTTTTTTAAATGTCATCCATAGCAATTAAGTGTTGTTATCTCGCCTCGATGCTACTGGAAGCCGTGTTTTATCAGCTATCGTTGTTTTGTGCCGAATCCTTCCTCTCAACAGCGTTTCCCCTCATCGTGTTGACACGTGCACCTGCGTTCTACCCACGTAACTCCCTCCCCTGTACATTGGAGATTTATTACCGCGGTAAAAACAATTCACGTTCTATTTTTAGGGTAACGTTATCTTACCAATTGACCTGTAAATAAATCGAGTGATTTGCATTCCTCATGAATCCCTTATAGAAGATGGAGAAACGATTAGCTATATTCCCTCAATATGATTTAATTGTCAATCTTAATATTCTATCTCCGTCAGTCAGACAGCCATGCTGGTGGTGACATTTATAATAGAACCCCCTAGGGTCCTTGTTACGTACCAGGTAAACTTGCACCTTTGCTGAAACTTTTGAGGCCGTGTATCCATTTCAAACTATAATTCCGTCTTTATTTAGATTCGAATACATCCAGATCAATGTGCGCCATGATTCCATTTCCAGGATTCACAGCTCACGTGTAAGAGAGTAGAAGCGACATACGTCAGAATGCTGGAAGCTAAGTCAATACCATGTAGACAATAGATAGCATTTACCGGCGATTTCCTTTGGTTATCATCGGGGAATGCTTGGTTTTACAAAATCAAACTTGACATTTCTCGAATCGTCGTTTATAGATATGATAAAATATTTGCAATAGGATTTTTTTTTTCTCCATGATCGAGAAGCAAATTTTATCACCAAGCAAATCACCTGATCGAGGCGACTTGGTATCCGTGTATAGACGGACAAGTATATCCATTGTCTAAAGCCAGGTTTGAATTCCTATTTAAGCCATGAGTGAAGGATTTGAATCTCATGGGTTCTACAAGGCGAATAGAGATGTTCGCAAATAGTTTGTCGATACAAATCACATGGGTATGTTGTTGCGTGTTTTGTCATCTTCCTAATAACATTTCATATCTGAGAAATATAGCGTTATTATAATACAAGCTGACATAAGGTATTCGCGAGCGACACCACTGCGCCACCTAGTGCAGACAAATTGTTAGATAAGATTGTTGCTGTATTAGACTAGATATGTTGTATTATCTCCGCTGACGTGTGTGAGTTTTAAAAGTTCTATCTTTCAATTTTAACATGACAATTCCCTCGTGACAAGGCTCTTTGTTATTTTCAGAGCCATGTCAGTCTCGTCAACCTGCCCTGAAGCAGTTATGTCGGTAAAGTGAACATACATGTAACAAACGGTTATATACCTTACTTACGTACATGTATTGTCGGCAATGCGTAAGCGCGTGAGAGACTTTACGGGCGACCTAGCCACCGCCAGTGGTAAACGTAGGCCAATTGATACTGTCTCCTTGCATTGATACAATATGTACATTTCGACCCAGACTTATTTTTTAGAGCATGCAGATGCCGATGCATTGACTACACCGGGATTCGATCCCGGTCCTTCCGAACTCTAGACTTAAGCCCTATCAATATAATTACCTCGGCGCAGTTGTTCCAAAGCTGATTAGCTAAATCAGTGATAACATGTAGCACATATTTTGATTATCTTGTACTTTTTAAATGAAGGAATTGATTGAGTTACAACTTTTCAGGTATCAAATTTCTAATAGTGTCGACTTACATACAAAACATTCAGATTTTACCTTGTACATTGACAGAATTATTAAATTTTAAAAAATGCTGTTGAATAGTGATTAAGCTAATCACTCTTCTGAAAACTTGGCCCTCGACGGCGACGATCGACCAACTCCAGTTCCGCTGCAGTCTTTTTTTCTAAGTATTCGCCCCCGAAGAGACATTACTAAGTTTTGGATTCTCCTTACAAAGAAATTACAAGATGCTTGATACTTTGGTTGTTCACAGGCGCAACTGTCAAAGAAAAGGACCTTCCAACATTTAGAAAGCCGCTCTTGTTGCAAGTGAATTCTGTTCTATACGAGAGAATGGAAATTCATCTAAGAGTCAACTGTGAATTTGTATACACAAGCCATATACATGACAGCTGTTGGTCTATTTCGTCGATCGTAAAATGGCTGTTTTAGGCATTGTTGATTTTGTTATCTTTTTTTTTTAATTTATAATTTATTAAATCGAATGAAATTAAAGAGGGTCGAGTTTATTTAAGTTCTTAGAGAATACAGTAATTCAAGAAATGCTGGATCCGGATTAAAAGTGTAGAAGGGTTGACTGACCCCATAATCTGAGTAACATACAGTGTAAGGTTGTCGTTAACAGTTGGAGCCCCGAGATCTGTTAACAGATACGTTATCCGATACATCCTTCCTACCGCAACATCAACCGAACATAAAACACAGCATATTCTATATACATGTTCTAAGTATAATTTTGTACAAGATCAAATCATCTCAGAATTTTGAAGTTTGTTGTGGTTTTGTACTTGTTTAAACGATCTACACCTTCGTTAGTTGTATACACTGCCAGCTTCTTCTCTTTGTTGGATACCATTTACAAGGCAAATGCGTCATTTGAAGATATTTGAAAATAAAGGACGTGAACTCTGTAATTGTTATCAGGCAATAAACGTTTAAGTCAGCTGAAGCCGGTAATACAACATAAAGTATCATTATTTTTTAAGCTTTTAACTTTGGAAGAATCGGAATTATCATCATAGCACTATGACACATTGTCCCGTTGGAACTTGTTTGTGTCAAAAGGCACGCCCCCCTATGTCTCAGGTCAAACGGAATCGTGCTTCCGGCGTCAAGTTGGTAAAGTAATTCGTCGTTTTTACTACCGAATCCTGACACCTTGTTTACACTCCGTGACGAGGATCCTCCGTGAAAACGTGGAACCGGAGACAACACGACCGCACAGCAACCAACACCGTCGGGAGGTGTGCGGCGACACCTCTTCTCCTCAATTATGCAATCGATATTGAAACGTTGAGGCTCTGATTGATATTTTAATGTTAACTTGTAAAAATAGCGGAGATTGTCATGGATGAGTCCATTCCCAGCCCCCACGGAAAACAGGAGAGTTTCTTGGAAACGTTATGCTGGGACTCCAATTACTATCAGGATCACCCGTATCGGAGGCGGAATGACAAGTGTCGAATCACCGGTACATCGATGTGATTAATCGTCCAGAAAACGAAAAAAATACCATTCTACTTTTAAAACAATTTTCCCAGGCTTTCTTTTCTCTTGTGACCTTCAAAAGAAATTCAATTTCAGCGTAATACAGCTGTTTCGCTTCGGGACAAGTCTCGGTGTGTCTGTTATTTGTCGAAAACGAGTTGATAAATGTTAGGATTTAAAAAAATATGTTATTGCGACGATCAGTCCATCAGCAAAAATAAATAATGTGGAAATAGAACGACCATATGGAGCTTAAAAAGTGAGTTTTCTATCAGTTCTGAGCTGACACACTGTGAACACAGACGTGTATGGGTCGTCATTTTAATTCAAGATTCTGTGTTCTGTTTAATTCTAAATTACATTGTATAAACAATTGCAGTTTCCAATTCCTTTTGGTTAAATGGAGAAATATCCTTAAGTGTTTATTACCACTCTTTTAGGTATTTCCTCAGATAAATTTATAAAAGGGGAACTTGAAAAATCTGTCAACATCAATTTTATAAACTCATTAGTGATATAAACAGCTGTCGTATACATAAGTCGCTGTAGGTATTATTAAAACGTAGATTATAGCAGCTTCTATGCCGTCCAGTAGAGGACGAATGCAATATTAAAATTGTTACTAAACTGGTCATTTATTTTTAAAAGTTATTTGAGAGAATATTTCAACAAAAAATGTTACTCTTGGATAGCCCAGTAACGATGACGGGAACTATATAAAAAAAACACTGGCATCTCAGAAAAACCTGGATCCATATTCATGAAACCGCTTTCGATAAAAAAAGGTTTCACTGAAATAAAATAAGTCATTTTGCCTCGTATCTAAAAAAAGACGTACGTATATCCGTTCCTTCTAAAAATGAGTATCACATTAAAATATAATATTTATGTTTTTAAAATATGAAAATCTGCTGCAACACAATTGAATGACGTTTTTAATATTTTCCAGATCTTAAGACGAATTATGTAATTACAATTTCAATTCAATTTAAGTTTACATTTAAATAACATCGTGTTGATTGAGCTGCAAATAACATGACCAAACATTCTAACATACATATAAAAGACACACATGTACATGCATATATATTATTGGATAAACTTAAGCACATTTTGCAAGCACATCTTCCTCATTCTAAGATACTTTATAATGAAGAGGCCAATATCGCGCAAAAGTTGCGAGTGATTAGTTGATAATATCATCTGTAGATTTTGTATCTCGGACAGTATATATTTTATGCTTTTCGAAAAAAATGTTTTCTTATATGGCGTTGTAAGTACAGTGAAAAATAAAATGAATATCGTTTTCTAGTATGTTGCAAATTTTACAGAGACGAAGTTGCCTGTGAATCGTTTTAGCTCTATCAGTCTCAATTCCTAAAATATGGTTACTTATTTTCATTTTTGCTAGCAGCCGTGCTCAAAATTTAGCAATAATACAATTTCTTCACCATATCGTATCTTAGTTTTACTGTATAATTATAGTTTACTATTTTCATCATTGTTATACATTTAATCAGAAAAAATATTTTTCACATACGTACATGTATATCTGAGAAGTTTGGTTCTCTTTAACAACTGACTGATATCCTACTATACAATATATATATAACATATACAAGTGTAGTTATTAACCAACTTATTGAGACGTATCATAGCGAACGTGATACGTTTTCGGTACAATAAGGTTTTTACGCCGGCAAGTGACCACCGAGTGCACATGTCGACAAACAACATGTGGGTCAGAACTACATTCTGTTGCTCTGGGAATGTTGCACCTGTATCAGAACGGATCGTAACTCCGTTCGAAGATCAAGCAATAGGGTTATTTAGTAATGGCGAGCAGATGTACCAATGTATCCTACCATTGAGAATACATGACATCCATCTATATGAACGTGATGACCTAACGACTTCAAAGACCCGTCCCCCGGAGTTCTACGCCGCTGTACATACTTGATATAACCTCACACCATTACCCCACAGCTGTAATAGGGTTGACCGTCATACGAGCCACGACAAGGCCTGGATATGATAAAATAACGCCTATTCAATCTGACGTGAATGCACGTGCGCGTTAATAATCGCCGAATAAAGGCGGGAAAGATTGAAGCATAGTTTTTGTCTGAAAACTGTCGCACCAGTTGTAGAAATTATGGATAGGTGAATTGTTTTATCTTTTTATTTCAGAGTACATCTACACAGCATGAATACTATATATTCTTTAATACTCTGTATCAACCTATGTACTTGGAAAGGAAATACTGCTATATAATATATGTAAGTAAACAAAATGGCGTTTCGTTCCATTTACGTTTCAGTCGCCCTGAATCTTTTATTCCTAAATAAAAAAAAAAGTTTGCGAGTGTTTAAATACCCCTTTAAATGTTTTTTTTTTCTTTAGAGTTGTGACATATCTACTTCCCATTGTTTACTATCAAACCACTGACACAAATACATATCGCAGTACGTATTGTCTGAACGTCTCTATTGTACACGTACATTACATATTATACGTGTATATATTTTATCCGTATTTGCTGAACTAAACGTGCTTGCGTTATCTCGAGGTGATCGCGTTATCACAACTACAGACGAACATCGTTCCCATGCGTCGTCCTAGGTTTGGACAGCGCACCACAAACCTGTCAAAGATGTCCGAACAAGGAACCTATCTGTCACAGACGTAAAACCCTGGATTCCGATGTCTGATATTGATGCCACGTGTCTGTACTATTCTGGAAGCGCCCGACAATAAAACAACACATATTTTCATTTTAACGTCAGAAATCTATAAGAAATATATCAGCACTCCGTATTCAAACTTCACGCTATGATTCCAATAGAGATGTCGTGTTCTGTACACTGGAAGTGTTCTAATGACTGTGTTTCATCCATCAAGACATTTTACCGGACATTCGATGACGAGAAATCCACACAGATCGGAGATATAGCATTGATTTCCGGGGTTCGGTAGGGAAACATTGAACAGCCGGGGCCTCCAGAGAGACGCGCACAAAATACGAGACATAAAAAGTAATACCAAACGCATCGCATCGACTTCATACATTACAATCAGAAAATTGAATAGGGTTGCTACACGAAGCCGTTAGTTAACTGACTGAGAACATTTCCAAGTATTTATCCTTATCTATAGCATAATGGCAGATAGAAACGTTCCCATGGCATATATAAACAATCCTTCCATATTAAACATTGTAACATTTATCTCACGCATGCGCACTGTCGGCGATCAATACGTTCGGGTTCGAATGATAAAGTTGTTTTGAAGTCGTTAGTTCCCGTCAAATAATATATATCAATTCTTATATGAAAAGCGTGGGATGGTATATGATAAAACATTTAACTCTTTCTCTTATTATATAATATCTATTTTTTATTCACTTTTAGATATTCCGAGTGTATTCCAGGGAGGAATCTAAGAATCGGCGGAGCCATAGCAACCGATTACAATATACATTCTGGTTGAATCGTCCCATCCTGTTTGTCTGTGTCCCGGTGTCACATATCAATACTAGTCGGCCAAGGTCTGTCTGGAGAGTCAGCCTTAATGACCGGTATCGTGTTATAATCATGTAAACAAAAGGTTACACTGGTCCTGGGGCGTCTTCTAAAGCCTGGTCAACTACCAGTATAGTTATACACATGCACATTTCATTACAATATTTGTCTCTGTAAGTTGATAGTAATACTGCACGTCTATTTGAGGATCTCTGCTCAACCGGAGAACACCCGATATTTTATCGTACTTAACAAAGTCCTTTTAATTTCGGTCGGAAAGACTAACTCGCCAGAAACATCGTCGTTTGATCTGTAAGCTGGATTGATCTGTAAGCATGTTTCGAACAAGGGATTTTCCAATATTCTGGGCTTATACATTTTGAAGAAAACCTCCATTTTAACTATTTAAACACATGCATAGGAATACATTATCACATCATAGGGATATTTAAGTGTCTGTTATATAAATTCCACGTCATTCAGAAATATGATAAAAAATTGTAAATTTTACACTCAAAGAAAGAAACACAGTGGTTTAATACATGCATATGTTGTATATTTATCTGAATTTTTTCCAATAGTAACTGGTGATTGTTTTCGAATATGAGTTATTTATAGCTTTAGATATACTGTTAAGAAGAACTATTTATAATGCATTGTTACGGTTGGCTGTAGCGGAACGGGAATAATGATAACGTAACAACCAACGCACGTGAAAACATTCTCATTGTTGAAGCAAAAATAAGACAACAAACTGTTGTGAAATGCACAGGCATGATCGCAAAATATCCATTCCCCTTCTTAAGTATTCAAGTAGACAATGCTTTTTATACAAAACCAATGCCAAGAAATTGCTTTGTCGATAGCAAAAAGACAAAATATATTGAAACATTTAGATAAATAATGGCTATTGATAAAGCCGTATCGGCTTTTCACTGCGATAACAAATGTACAAAGAAGTCTTACATTTGCTAATCTCTAAAAACGAAACTGAAGTGGGGTCCAAATTTCTCCAATGAAATCTTTTTTACAAGAAAGGAAAAAAATCTTTCCATTTAATACGAATAAATTAAGAATTTGCGATATGTAAGAAAGCGTTGTTCTTTTATTGAAGCGGGTGTTTGAGAACGATGGCAGTCGCCGGTACCAGTAGTCAGGCGCTGCCAGGGGACAACCAGTGTGTAAATAGAATCACGTGTGTGCGTACATCTTTTGATTCGTTCTAACAAACAATTCCTTATAAACATCCTAAACATCACGACGCTTTAATTTTCACTGTTTACTTGTCTTAAAAATGTCGGTCTGTTAATTAGATGCTAAATTGGGAAAGATTTCGACAGAAATAACAATTATAACTAAAATATTGTTCTCGGGTTTTCGATTTGCTTCCGGCAGGGGAATTGATACAAATGGCCGTGTGGTGGTTCTACATTGAGTCAATACTAGCGGTAAGACGTGGAGTCAGCAGTGAAGGTTGATCAGGTCTGGGGGACTAATACATTACGTCTAGGTACCACCTCCATCAAACATCCTACACGTGCTACCTCGTCCAATCTGGCCACAAGATGGCTCTCCTGATATAGACAGTTACAGACAATGAAAATTTAAATATTGATGTTTCTAAAGAATGTTTTCTCCACATTGGAGTTTAAACAAAGTGGTTCTCTGTGGTTCCAGCACTAATCCTCCTATCTGTTTGGGTGTACATGCTATCAAGCCGGGTAGCTTTGGTCTGGCACGGCATTGTATGGAATCTGGGTATCATTAGACATTGTACCATTGTACCTGGACAATACAGACCGATTAACATCGTATTGTTAAAGTTTTCCCTTAGTACATGTCGTTAGCAGCAAATCGAACCCACCTCATCAATAACTCACAGAATATATACCTATATGTAACAACCGTACAGAGGGACAGCGATACACGTAGGGAAGCTTTGGAACTAATGTCCATAGACCTATGAACACGTGCATCTCTGGTAAACAAGTAACTATGAACCAATATAAGTATAGTAAACAAGTGTACTAGTGTGTGTAATGAAACACATGGAACCAGGTATCCTGGTCACTTAATGATGGACAACACATTATACAGAAGGCACATGTACAAACATGCGTAATTAGCAATGGTCATATTGGCAGGAAATGTGGGCGTCCTAGAGGCACGGTGTATCATAAACGTGTATGAGGGGGGCCAACAAAAACTACTGCTAATGAAGAACGATCGGTTTTGATATTAACAGGGATTCTTATATGTGCGTTTTATGTGTTTTGGTTTTTGCTTGGGGTTGTAAATGCAATTGCATAATTTAATGCAGTGCTTCTCTATGTAATTATGTTGCTTGTTAAACCCTCGAAAAGGCTGCCACGAGTCGACGTAATGTACCCCTCACCTATCGTATGTACAAGTTATGGAGGTATTCATTTTCAATTTTCCTAGAACTAATTCTTCGCAATTTTGTTATTTTAATTAATGTTTGATAATTAATGCATGTGCGGCCGACCTGATGAGAAGATAGTTGCCTCCATTCTGGGAGTAATTACTTCAAAGCAAACGTTATTTCTGATGTCAGGAAATAAACAAAAACACGAAGGAAGCTGATAGCAGTTGAGAATACGATTTTGCTCAAGGAATGCTTCTCAGTAGGAACCCTCATGAGAGCTTATGGAACAAATCTAGATTTTTCTTTGGAGTGAAACGCATGCAGCCTGAAACTGTTTTCGGAAATAATTGGCATTCTGTAGCTGACGTGTCAAATACAGCACGTTGTGTAACGAAAGAAAAAACGCCATTTAGTATCGAAGTTATAGCGGCGTAAAGACATACCGTCACTTAGGTGTAGGACTAGATCTCCCCCACGTGTATTGGTACTTGTAGGGATACTGTCCAGACAAGCGGAATCAGTACCGATACATCAAGTACTGAACATGTACATGTAGCTACATTTCCCAGCATACATGTACACTGTAACATGGAACAGGCAATGGTTTTGCGACTGATTACTCAAAATCATATTTTACGTTTCAATTCTGAATAATCATTTAGATATTACATTGTACACTTCATCTATATAGAATATTATTCGGCAAAGTGTATATTTAGTTACAAACTGAGCAGCTCGCATGTAGCTTCTCTGGTACGTTTTGACACATGTATATTAATAATGAAGGAAATCAGTAGCCATTATATTGAGTGCGTCGTTTTGTAACAGTTATAAAAAGGCAATGTTTTTTTTCGTTTGAATTACAGTTGCTTTTTCGAACTACCTTTCGAATACTATGTAATAATGTTTTATTTGCATGTAAGACAACTAAGAGAAAGCTCAATGAATAGCAGAAATTTGAAGACAAATAAAATAAATGCATATAGAAATATCTAAAATTCAAATATTGGAAATATATCGTTTTGTATTTGTTCCGTTGGTATGAAATAAATAACTCAATTAAGCCTTGACGATAAACACAAATATAGCAGGGAAATTCAACTACATGAAGAGCTCAGATTTTAAGGAATCTGTGACATCGGTTACCATGGAGACGGAATGTGCACCACCGGAAACAGTCTCCGACTGGGGAGCTCGCACGTGTGAACAAGGAAACTAGTTGACAGGTAGATATTACTCACCGTGTAGATACAAGTAGATACAGGAAGATATTACTCAACATGTAAATAAATATGTTTACACTATCAATCAGGAAAGACTAGTCCTGAATGACAGTAAACATCTCCAACATTTTAGGAAATATATATCAAGGAAGGGGAAACAACTGAATATCATTAGTTCAAGGGCAAATGCATATTTTAATGCAGCCATTGAGATATATCTGATTCGGAATATAATTCGGTGTTTGTCAGCTGTTTCTTTGGTGCTTGAGAGACCCAAGCACCATTTGAGACGTCTGAAAAGCGATATATTTTAAAGTCCGTCTCCATTACATTTCCTGAATAAACGTTAACATGGGGTTATGTTTGTTTCGTGAGATGTTTGTATTGAGGAAATGAATGAACGAGCACAGATGCGACTGCATGATAATCGTGGAATTGTCTTATCACGTAAGTCAAGCACCAGATGGCGACCAGACCGTAACGCGCACGCCCATTCCATCTATATCCTACTTACACAAGCAGATGTTACTCATCGATTGTGCTCATCACAGGTATTGGCCTTCGTTCTCGAGCAAGCGTTTTACACGCCGATTTATCTGTGTACATCTGACAAACAATATCCCTGTCATCTCTTCGAACAAATAGGCCTTTCCCAAAAGTGTTGTTATACCCTTTATAGGCCAAAATGGTGGATGTTAGTTAGACTTCCGGGAAGTGTTTTAGTGATGTTTTCGCACCATGTAAATCAGATATTGCAAACAAGGGAGACAAAAACCCTTTTGAGATAGGCTTAAACCTGACTTATATAATGCCGGTGTTCTGCCCCCCCCCCCCCATCTCCCCTCTCTGTCTATAGGCTTCATTTTAAGCAGAAGAAAAAATGCAATCAATCGTTTATTGTTTCATTAGGAAATGTTTTATGAAGGAAAGTCATCAAGAAAGCCTCACCATAAAGCTTAACTGCCAACACATGTATCTACCAAATAGATATACGTGAATGACACTTGACGCCTCCAATAGCTACAGTGTAATATACGCCATGGCATGTCGCGGAGGGGTCTACTTCCGCCCTCGTATACTCGACATCGGCGTGGGATCCAAAATTGCCATGCTCCGTCATTTTGTAGTGACACCAGGAAAGAGTGTTATTATCTTCTGATCATAAAAATGGGACGTATATGCCCAAATTTCCTAAATATTGCTTCTCGTTTTTCATATGTTTCTTTATTGGAAATTCTGATTGCCATTTGGCAACCAAGTGCCAAGTCGTGATTGTTTTTATTGATCCAGATTATATCTGTTAATAAACCATGTATATGTACACGCAATATTTGAGTTTATCACTTGCTACCTCAAATGACACATTTCCGTTTCATTTACATGTCTCATACCCCATACTGCGCAAGACCGTTCATACAAATTTCTTACGTCTGTGTTGTATATATAAGCTCAACAATACATTTACCAAATCAGCAAGCAGGTTGCTGTGTCAGCCATGCTACATGAACACATGCGACTAGATCTAGACGCTGGCAGATACAGGTCACGATATAATCCCACTGTAAAATGAAACATTAATTATATATATAACTGATATGTTCCCCGAAACAACGCCAATATTTAGAGATGACTTGGATCCGTACAGGATTTCAAAGCTGTGATGGAACATAGAATATAAACGTTGTTAATATGTTTAAAAGACGGCAGCTTAGAAATGTATTGATTTCACGTTTGTCAGCGAGAATGTGTTGATTAAATTTCAAGACCAAAATGTCACATTTAGAAGTGTAATCAAATCGCGCACCTCCGTCGGGAGATAGAACTCAACACGTGTTCGGGTTCGTACAGGACGATAGTGTTTGATCGAATTGGCGGTAATGACATAGCAGATTGATACCTTCAATGTAACGTACAGGCGGTCGTTATAGTATCGAAAGTATTGCTATAATGATATTTCCGGCGTGTTTCACTGGATATAATTGTACATTGTTATATTTCACACCCAGTGATATATAATGTAATACGTTTTAAACAGAAAATGATTCCTGTGTTGGGTTCCGCTTGATCTTTGACTTACGGATACAGTACATCCGCGAACAGCGTTAATACTTCTTTCTGTTCAACTGTACACGTGTTTGATCTGCTTATGTTTCTAGCTTAGGAAAGAGACAATGAAACTAAATCATCACACTGGGAACGGAGTAACTTTATTTGACAGAGGTATGCATGTAAAGTGTGTAAATTTGCGTTTAATGACACGTGTCGGACAGAATGTCACAGCACGCGCATGTACCACGTGTGATGTGTCAGTATGATTGTTCGCAACAGCAGCGTTAACGTCACTCGCCATTAAAACAAATCTACCTTGAGCCATGCGTTCATGGTACCCGCATGATGGATGCACGGCCATCAAAGCATGCTAGGCGGGGCCGCTTCTCTGTTGCCCTGTGATTTGTGTGTTTTGTCAGGGTACTTCCCAACCTTCATAAAATACAGAGATATAGATCACAGGTTTTGCCCCTGTGTATGGTTGTTAAGTTATTTTGGGGGTAGTTAGCAGATGGGTGCCATTCCGTGAAAACCTGTAACAGGTGCTTGTCAAATCGTCTGTTGTTCTCAGAAGATATGTCATTATATTTAGCCAGCATTATTCTAGAATCGGGGCATTTGCCAAATACCTTCTCTTAACAAACATATACCGTAAACATAATGGATATATTAAGATGCACTGCCCAATCCACTAATTGTATCACGTTAAATGGAATAGCTATAAACGATAAAGTTGCTTCTGGCATGACTGGAAGGAGCAAAAATATCGACAGAGGTACACTGCCTCCCAGTTGGCTTCCGGAGCGTATAGTAATGCTATGGAGTTTAGCGGATATCGCACTCATCCTTACTGAGGTTATTTGCCGAAAATGGAAGTATGACATTTACACTTACTTGAAATTGGGTATATGTCTAACGAACCCTCACATCCGACATACCTACATGTTCATGCTAAGCAGCTCTGGCTACGGTTTGGTTGGAAAAATAACCGTAAGAGCCCCCGGGAATCAGTTAGACGGGAATATGTGTTAACACATTGTAGACGGTGTCAATCATAGAAATTTGAAAGTCGTCTAAGAAATTGATCGCCCCGCCATACACCACGTGACGGGTTAAGTAATGTGTGAGTTTCTATCAACGGAGTAATGATTTAGTCATGGCTTACCAAAGTCTCGCGAGTCCTGTCTTTTGGACGAGACTGAATTAAACCAATTTAAACCTTCGTGAATAGAGCGTCCCTTTGGACAAGAACAACTTACCACAACTGAACGTGTAGTTATGGCACATTCCATCGCCACTCGTGTCTGTGCAGCCGGGAGGCAGCTGTGTTCCCGTGCCAAGGACACGCATTGCTCCATTACTGGACACGAACGGCTATCGAACGGGTATAAGCGGACACGTACGGCAAGGGATACAAAGAATACATACGGCTGCACAAGGTTACACACTGTATTATCGGAGACGTCCTTTGAAATTTAGATGAATGCCATCAAAAATGAAAGATTTTCGCATATCACAATTTGATTTTAGCAGCTCAAAGACGGGAATATATGTAAAGACTGCTAACTGTCATCAACAGCCCTAAAACTTACTGTCACCATATCTTCCAACTTTGGATGCGACGTCTTGAAACCGATCATGTAGGAAAGTTGTGTTGGATATGTGTTACATAATTCTTTATAATTTTAAATTCCAGATGTACATGTATGACACCAAATATCATGAGAAATAGCTAATAGTATTGTCCTGAACATATACACGTACACACTTACATGTAGAAAAAGGCATGAAAATGTCTAAAAAGACTTAAGACCTTGCAGAATAGATACGATCCCATAGCTATACATGTACAACAGGACAATAACCATGGGTGTCCGATAATTCATTACATGTATCAATCTAACAGAATACAGTTGTTGACTGGGGTTGAGGGTAACGTATGATCTGTTGAACCCGAAGACAAGCTGTTGCCCAAGGCCGAAGGTAACAACACTTTTTAACAGTCGATTTTAACAGTTACGCCCGCCCGCTGACTGAACAGTTCGTTTTTTGTTTTCTTTAATATATATCGTATATTGTACAGGAACTATTTTATAGGGGATATAACAATATATATATTAGACGTGCGTACTTTCAATCCACATTTGTATATGCAACGTACCTAAATGCATGTAAAACAATAAGCAACGAAAACTCTTTGAGGTTGTGTTTACAGCGTATGAACTTATGAAGCGCTAACTAAAAATGTCGTAAATGCTTATTTAATATTGCACACGTATCAGCGATTTAGAGAGGTTCGAGTATAAACGGAGATATCAATATGCTAAAACAATATCTAAATAACATAAATAAATATTCAAAACATCAACTTAACTGGTCTTAGACCTAAGTATTTGTCTATCAAAAATAACGAATCAAAGAAAATATGTCATGACATTTATAGGTGAAATAATCCCTATTTATGGGGCACAAGTATCTGAAATGGTGTTTGAGAGTGTTTGATTCTGCTGTCCTGCCAGGGCCAACACTTGAGAGTCCGAGAGGGCCAATGATATACCGAGGACATTATGGCGCTCTCTACTATCCCTGAATTCCCCGGCCTAACACGTCACGGTCTTAACGACCACTTAAGGGGCGAGAGTAAATGTTTGTTGACGTTCCTAACAAACACAATTTGTTTAACGATTTGGCGAGCAAACATGACATGAACCACTTGAATACATTACAGCGACAAATACATCTTAAAGCGTTATAGTCTCTCCACAAAACGCCACAGCCTCCCCTCACCCAGGGTCAAAAGGCACGTCAATATTGACTTATCGATCTGCGTGTATTTATAATCGTAGCTTTCTGTTCTGATAAAGGGTTTCGTCACGGTACAGAGGCAGATCTATTGATAATAAACAAATATATAAACATACTTTAAAATTCATATCCTAGCTTTGACAACAATTAAATGTTCCCCTATACCCGCGTCAACACAGACCTTGGTCTACATAGCTGGCCACAAGACGGCGCCCTAATCCCGTAATGGGCGTTAGGTTATGACAGTGGGGGATCATCAGCTGACGGCAACACTTCACGAGGACGAGTGGGAGGTAAACAGAGACATATTTACGCGGGAAAAAACGGCAGTAATTAGCCGAACACCTCCACCAGGTCACCTATCCCCAGTCCTGACGAACTCGTAAACGGCTTAGGCGGGGCGTCGGACGGGTGATTGGGGGAACATTATCGATAACATTGATAATGGAGCAGGACGACCGATACCCATACATGCACTGTTATTCTGGAATTCGATCAATGCCTGAATATTGACATCTGCGTGAATCACATTTCAAAATAACAAAACGATTGTTGCCAATGCAGATCATCTACGGTGTTTTCTTGCATACACTGCCTATGACGTCTGCGCGGAAAGAGTTAGAGCAACTAAACGATCAGACACAAGGTTAATAGAGCGATAGTGATAAATCGAGGCAGCAAAATAGTCTGATACGGCACATGTAAATTGATTAGCGGCCACTAGCATACATACTTGTCGTGCGGCCGTGTTAGATAACACGAGAATGGTCTGTGTTACGTCTGGCCAGGGCCAACAGCCTCTGTAGTACATGTCACACACTATGTAACGCACTACGCCACTTATCGCCTGAGGTCATCCGATCATCCCCCTGTCTATAGAGTCAAACAATTGACCAACATTTAAATCATATTTGCATCAGACGTAATATTGGGCAAGGAAAAACAAGTAATATTTGTTCTCGGGAAAAAAGGAAAGTAGTTATGAAACATGCCCTTCATTGGACACAGATTACAATCAAGAAGTATATGGTGTACCGCCGCTGCAATGGGACGTATCTATGAACATTACATGCTATCGTTAGATACATATCATATATCCCAGTACGCTATTCAAACTGTGAAACAGTAAATTTGGCATCTTGGCCAAAACTACGATGTTTAAGAAAGGCTATCAATTGAGCTTGTCTTCTGAGATACACGCCGTATAGCTATCAAACCAAACGCAAAGCTAAGAACTATCATTGTGTCTTCTTCTGGCGTAAAAAGGCTGTATAATTCTATTTGAGGAGTTTGGTTAAAGGGACTAATTTGAATTATTGATGCAGTATTATCAAATTATAAAGGTTCTAGATTTCATTTAATCGTTTTCAGTGATAGAGATGAGTATAGGCTGTCCTTGTGGAATACCGATCAGGCGTGTTGTATTAAATGGGCTCCCTCGACCATGCGGATGTGTTGCGTGACATTCAAAGCGGGTTAACGATTACCGTATGTCTAGGATCCCAAGCATCACCAGAAGTTCCATCTACGTCCGGACCTCTAGGTTTCCATCAGGGTTTTACTTTCAAATTGTCGGTAATTGTTGCAATCAATACGCTACCAATATATCAACTTCCGTAATCAATCTATCGTGGTTTATTTTTATTCAGAAATCTCGTTAGATTCAATACACTTCTGGCGAAGCCTGTATGGGTTACCCTGCGTACGAATACCTCCAATCTAGCGTTATTACGCGTATTAAATCTGGTTAATGTTACGTTAAAGTTCGGCAACCAGGCTATAACCCTTGTAATCTAATTAAGAACACTCGAAATACTGTCAATACATCTTCATACATCTCTTTGAATGAACATTACCTCGTCAGCACTTTAGTTCGTTAAATACTTGATATTTGAGGTTTTCTTTAGCAAGCATCGACGCTTCAAGCTCAGTCAAAACTTTAACCTCACTGCATGTTCTAGGTAGCTATGGATACCGGCCGTTCACTTGTTGACCTGGATCATACAATCAGTTGATCAATGTAATCAGATTCTATTGCATTTGTCAGAACAAGTTCACTTTCTGATTAATCAAAACTAGTTGATGAAGCATCGACACATAAAACAAACATACCAGACTTAAGTAAGAATATACATAAGAACATCAGTCATTTGCAGGACATTAAACCACTACTTTCCGAAACACGTTTACTCTCGAACATCTAGATTACACGTATATGATTTGTGTTTCATAGTTCGGCTCCGTTTTACTTTTCCGGAACACCTGGTCTTATTATCTTTATCTTTTTCAATTATCCGAATGAAATGTTGTTTCTAATTAAACCGATTTTGTGTTCGGATCATGGGTTTGTTAACACATTCTCTGAATGTCTTTTCTTCATAGAATCTTCAATGAAGCCTTGATATAATATGCCTGAAATTAACTTACCTGAAATACGATACAGTACAGTAGCCAACACTAGTAAATAAAAATCCCTGCAGCACGACTTGTATTGTATTTCCTAATTGTTTTCCCTGACATTTCAATCTTTAAGTAACTGTGATGAGTCCTAGACGGAAGAGTTGACTAATTGGCTTCTTGAATCGACAAACTTAATTTTTAAATACGAACTTCTCAACTCTTGGTATTATTTTCATATGTTTTATAATTATGTTTAGTGGCATGTTTGTGCTTCAATTTATTTTTCTTTCAAGTTAATTTATCTACCTGCTGTGTAAAGTATTTTTAGTGAGTAATACCATTTTGAGAGAAAGATGAAAAGTGAAGAAAACAATGAGTACATCAAGAGCTTATTTTTCGTTCGCGTCGTTTGGATTCCCAGTGTCAATGATAGCATGGTCAAGGTCAATGTGTAGACCATGTAAGTACCTGTCAGAAAATATAGGTCATAGGTCATATTCAAGGTAATTCTCTCGTGGGAGAGAACTGGTATCGGTATAGTCTTTTATTCGATACCTTTCCTTGTACCGTCTTTATGAATAACATTTGTTGAAATGATATGAAATATACAAGTTAAACAACTATGTTATACATGTACATTGTAGTTTTAGTAAACGGTCCTTTTTAACTAGCATACCTAAAATGAGAGCATATTGTCATCCATGCCTTAGAAATAACCATGCACATTACTTTCTGGGACATCAGATTTCTTCTCTTCAAAGTTGCTTTTGTCATTCATTCTACAAGGCGCTAATTACCAAGCTAGAATGATTGAAGTCATAAAAAGTCTAGACCGTTGCTCCAGTTCCGTCTAGGCAGTTGTGTAGCCTGTCAAATTGCATCACACTGGACCAGCCTCAGTCAAAACAAGTTCACATAATCACCACACTGAAGGATCATACCATTTTGTAATAGATTGACCATAAACTCGCCATATTGTCTAGAACGCCAATCCCATATGTCATACGATCTCTGCTGTAGGACCATACTTCTTTATCAAAGGATCGACCACCTCCCATATCTGCTGTGACGATCACTCCTAAAGAATCATACAGTTGGCCCTAGCATTACGCTTTATCTCAGCAATCCCAAGCAGCTGGCTACTACATGTACGTACACTGTACATAATGTCCATAGTAGAGCAGGCGATAGACATGAGACGACATGTACAGGACAATATTAGTGCTTCAATATTTGATTATTAATTATTAATTATCAGATGTTAGATGTAATCGATAAAACAGAGAACGCTTACTCTTCCGGAACACCTGTAAGTATTCTCTAAGTTGTAAATATTTTCTTTGTTCATATTTTGCCCTTAGTGTTATCGATTGTTAGCTCAGGTAAGGGTTTTGTTGGCGTTTCGATATTCTCTGTTTTTTCCTTAGGCCAAGACATGCACTTGAAGTATACATGCCCACAGGTGTATGGACCACTAGAGTTTGGTGATAGATACAATAAGCCAAAATTGAATTACATTGCAGCATACCGTTAGGTGATGCTATGGGTTAAATTTGAAAATTCAAATTGTCTTAGACATGTACAATGTAATAACGACAGGTGTTGGGCGTGCAGGCCATTGCCGTCGAAAAATAACATTTCATGATAGATCCGATTTTCCTTAGGAGAATCGGAATTTCAACTCAAAACTCGTTTCCAAGACAAATGTTAGGATTGCCTTTTAACAGACATATTTGTGGAGGGAATTATTGCTCCTCTATTGGTTTGTCATCGCTGTCTGTAATGATGCTCTCGCAACAATTGCTGCAGTAACGGAAATGGTACCGGGGTTCCCATCTGATGTATTACATGGATGTCACGTGACGTAGCCTGGGGGATTGAAGGATTGAAAGTGCACGTGACCAGACTCGGCAGTCTGCTTTAAGTCTTGTTATTACTTGGGGCAACTCCATATCCAAGGTGGCCTGGGTTGTAAAAAAAAATTGTCTGCCGCCGAGGTAAAGGAAGGGGGCTGAACCTGTACACTCAATTTGATCGCTTCAGCATGAATGTTTAAATACAAGCACAGATAGACAGACTTATCCTGTTCTTGTTCGAATACACGGTCCAAACAAATACTATCGTAACGGAAAATCAGGGGAAAATAATTATATAACTGTACAATCATGCAGGTACAGTAATTAAATTCGAATTTTTAATGAAGTCACTTAATTATGTTTGATAATCAAGCCGGCTTCTTGTCGTCTTAGTAACAGGTAGATGGTAATTCGGCTGTAAAATTGATTTTAACAATATCATTTTATTCAATATTTAAGAGTATGCTTACAAGGGTTCACCGTGTAAGTTTTTCACTTTTTCACTTTTTGCCCCTAGTTAAATCCATTTTGCGTTCAGATTATGGTTTAGTTGACGATCGGTATTCTCTTTTTCTTATATACATGAGGGTGAGTTCCTGGGCGGTCAATGCACTGGCTGGTAGGGAGAACACAATATGATGATACTGATACAACAGGGTTACACCGGACAGCACACTACTAACGAATCAACCGTACGACACGATTCATGTTGTCTTTGTATGGAGAACCGTATATGAATATAAAAAAAATGTTCAGGGAACTAGGTAGCATGCAATCATATCTTGATGCTTTTGTCTCCAGGGCTCACTACATATATTCACTCATATTCAATTAAAAAACAGACACCGTTTAATTTGAAAGTAAACTCGTAAATATAAATATCATAGTCATGTGACGAAGACATGATTGCCAGGAGTTCGTATGCTGTATAACGATTGGCAGTTATGATATATGTTCTAACCGCCTACACAATAGGGTTAAAGCACTCATAAAACCCATTAAAACAACACGTCAACTTAACTACATCAGACATGTTTCAATAAAAAAAACTCATTTCTGCTTGTTTCCGACCACGAGAGACAGGCCGTGGTCAGGCTGACACGATGGCGGGAAAAGGTTGGTCATGTGACCATGGCAGAGGATGGTCGTCACGTAAGCCAAACCACAAGATTCCCTGAATCATGCTTATCATTGGTCGTTAGGGTACAACTGTTTTGTTTAATATCCTATAATTTTGGAATATGTTCTATGAACGAGGAGCCGCCATGCTATATCGATACTGATCTTGGTGATAGTCTCTCAGAAGCTGCATACATCGGCCATTAATGTCTGCTTTATTTAACCGTGAAACGTAACTACATTACGTATCAAAACGTATAAAAACACTGCGTTTATGGGAAATGCGGAAAACGCATATCCTCTATCCGATATTGAACGCAAAGCACCTGTTTTACGGATTACACATGTAGCCTTTTGGCGGCCATTGTTCCCGGGAACACGATCCCTGTCACTTTCCGGCCCGGTTAACCGATATGCCCTCGGCCATTGTGTGTGTAGTCGACCCTCGCGTGACGATGGGAAGGTCGCCGATACTATTACATTGTGTTCAGTAATAGCAGCGGGTTTATGGGGATCTTGCTTCCTAATCTGACACAAAAGTAGCCAATTACATCATCGTGAATGAACTCGACGTTAGTTTGTAAAGGTCCGCCGTTAAAATTCTGCACTGCGTGTACAATAATAGTTCCCGTTGATGTAAAAATTCAGCAGTTCAGTATGACCATCAACAGCGCACTGCGTCTGTTTGTCGAATAAGTCACATGTCAAGACTGCACAGTGTTCACATTCTCTCTCGATGTTTAAAATTTAGATCCAGAACAAAAATGCATCTGGTTGATGAATAGTGAAGTTGGAGATATGTTAAAGTTGTTATTTCATTAAGTTACATTTAAAATGATACAAACTATATTTGTTTTCAATTTATACTGATTTTGTAATGGTCAATCTAGCTGGCTTCCAAGTCATATATTACATGTCACATGCATTGTTATTGTAAAATAACATTTATATATGTATAAGTATGTCCATTCATCTGTCTTTAGCCATTCTACTTCGTGATTGTATTTCCTGCGTTGCCCCTTTTGGGCCGAAATCCGTTAATAAAGAGAATTGAATTGGATTACATACTGGGCCGTACACGTCTCTTTCCAAAACATAGTCCACACACAGGCTTCAGCTTACTAGTAGTTCATTATATCTAACGAGGATGCTCGTACTGTACTTCCACAATTCCTTATTTGCTGAATGGACTAGATCGTATATAAGATTTCTACTACGTTACAAGTTTAATTGAACGAATTGAGTAAGTTTACATGTTTATACGCCACTTTGTCTGATATTCTAAATATTGTCAATTGACTGCTTGAAGAAACATAAAGCTACAAATACAAATCCTTTCATTTCAAGTTAAGCAAAGTGAGTGCGGTGTTCGAACTGATGCATTGTTATACTACATGACATTACCTAAACTACTTAAGTGCGCACAATAGGGAGCCGCGACCTTAAAGTGCACGTATATTTTTCCCGGGGCGCTTCACCGTCATTGACAGGAAATTAGTGCGCTGATAACATAGTTTTTTACTGTGAATGACACTATCTGATCATAGGGCGACGTGTCGCGGAAGTGACGTAATGTATGGCGCGTTTGGTGGCGATGATATGTCCGATGCTAATCTTTGTTGTAATATGAAAACGTGTGAAAACATTGTTGATTCCGTACGGTTTATAATGCAGCTAATGTTTTAACTCGCCCATTATTTGATGAGAGGCGTAGATCACGCGGTGAGAGGTGGTGAGGGGACACGTTTGTCGATTACGACAAAATATTAGCGCCTGTCTATTGATCACTAACCGCAGCAGAAGTACACGGCGCTCTCTACACAGATATCTAGCCTCACGTAACATGCAAGTAAACCCGTGAAACTTTTAAACATTTTCCTGGTAAATCATTTATCATGCCTCGACTAGCTATTGTTGTTTCCTTAGAGAGGAAACGGTAACGTTGAAAACTAGTAATACATATTTCTTCCCATATTTCATATAAATCGTGGCATGTTTCATCATTATCGCGACATTAACACGACGCGGAACACTACAAACTTCATAATGTAAATAGAGAGGACTGATTATACAGAACTAGTTTAGTTGTACTTCTAAATTCATAAATTAAAGGGTTTTTACGCCCCTGACCCTTCCGGTTTTAGATAGGTTAGACATTTTGGATTCCCACCTTTTCGCCCCTAGCATCAATGAAGAGTCCAAGGAGGACGAAACAGCTGTATGATTCAGTTTAATTCATTTTTTCGGCATACTGTATCTACTATTACATTTAGAAGGTGCAGCATATATGTGTGTTACGTCATCTTTTAAGTATCTAATTCATACATTGGAAATTTGAATACGAAATAATCAATTACTGTTACATATGAAACTATGGAACTTATCAGAATGTATGCTTGCAGAAATATAACTAGTCTTGCTTTTTACAGAAATTTTCTGACAAGGAATAACAAATTTTGAAACTTTGCTTATAAAAAGTCGGCAAAGCGACGTAAATTGTTTATGAAGATTGCAACTGAACTGCCATGCCAATACGACTGACGTATCCGACATACCCACTTTGTTAAGCGTTACTGTTTAGTCTTAATTTTCAATTTCTTCATCAAACCATACACGTTCTCTGATATTATAGCATCGCTTAAGGTTATGCATACATGTTGTACTAAAGGAAACGATCTTTTGAAAACAGGATGATGGTAGTCGCATCGATTTAAAGGCAAGTCCTATTTAGGCGAAAGATCAAGCGCCATAAGTTGATATTTGAAAATGACGTCATCTCCTATTACACCATTTTTTTAATTCTTTTTTTTTTAGAAAAGATTATCTTCACTTTGAAGTGAGCATGCAAAATCAATATTTATTTATAACGCCTACTACAACCTTGATTCGTTTAAATAACCCCATTTAGATTCTAAACTCGGTACATTGTAATTATAACAAAATTGATTACTTTCTTAATCTATGTTCATTGTCCTGGCTCAGTCTGAATGACTATTTCAATCCTAACTAAATTCGATGTCTTTTCAAGCCTTGATCTCCGGCATCCAGTTTACAAACGAACGTAGTTGCAGTGCCTGTTTAATTTTGAATATTCCGATTAATCAACAATGCTAAACGATTGAACTCTGATTAAACAATACTTTATGGGAAATAAAGACTTATCTTGGGGTAGATTAATAAAATCTTAATCGTTTCTTAAAATATCACTTGAGTACAATGTAGTTCTATTCCGATTGCGTACACAATACATTTGGACTCGTATATGCAATAACGATATAACCTAAT
The DNA here is from genome assembly GCA_947623455.1 of Mimachlamys varia. Taxonomy (NCBI): domain Eukaryota; kingdom Metazoa; phylum Mollusca; class Bivalvia; order Pectinida; family Pectinidae; genus Mimachlamys; species Mimachlamys varia. The sequence goes on from OX392535.1 coordinate 12,957,076, forward strand.
CCAAGCCATGTTATCATGTTATAGTCAGATCTTCTCAGTTACGTGTAGAATACAGTTATTGATACATAATTGGTCCCTGCGGTTATATTATGTACTCGTGACATTTACTTTGACAGATCACGTGCATGTGTATCAAAGGTTTGACTTTAGGACACATTTGTTTTATTTTGTATCAGTCTTCTCACTTCTACAATGCTTCTGAAACGTTTCTGGATATCTATTGTCTGTTTGCTTAGGATATCATGTCCTAAAAAAGGCAAAAACTATAATAAGACGTGCCTACAGACGCTTGGACGACCTCACAGCCATTGGGGGAGTGTTGTCTTTCAAAATGTCCTTTGACTCTGTTACGTTATACAACCATTAATATATGCAATCATGTTGTGAAAGAGCACAGGTTAACTTTCTTGTTCAGAAAATCTCAGTAATATCTTATCATATTGGGTTCTTTTTTATGTGGGTGTTTCTTGCTATGTCCTATGGTACCGTGTCAGGCTCATTCGACCAGATTTTTTTCACAGCAGAGTCACCATGTGTCAAAACTATTATACTCGCTCCCCCAACATATCTTCATCCCGTGTAGCAGGGTGTCGTTATGTCGAACAATTTCACTGTCAGAACACATTATTATAATCATCAGTGACGTCCTTAGCTTCTGTATAACAGTCTACTAACGTAACATTAGCACTAAACACCAACCTACAAATAACCTACTTACAAGCATTACCTATAGTCCCAGTACGGACTATCACAAAGTGAAACAGGGCATTCTTCTATCGTAGTATGTAATCATGAAATATAACACGCGTGTCGCCGCAGCATTGCAATAAATCTCGGTAATTATTGGACCTCCCACCCTAAAAAACATAAATACTTTGCTGTACTTACCACTTAGAATCATGAGCACTAGTCCGAGCGCGGTTGACGCCAAAAATGTGTCACTGACAGGCAGAACCACCATCGTCAATGTATAAACTCCAAACTGATCTGTAATTACATTGTAATCACTATCACCATCCCATACGGAGTTGAATATATCCTCGGAAACAACACAAAACAATTGCTAAGCTATCTGGTATAATCCTGTGGGGCGGGAATCACACGAAGAGGGGTCCAATGTGGCGGGCGGGGGTAGCCCAACCCTCCTCTTGTGACGTCGGCAACCTCATCCCCGCTATGACGTCATAGCACCATCATCGAGGTCACTGAAAGACACAAAAGTTGTGTAATTAGTTGGTGACAATAGGAGCAGAAAGACAGCGTTAAAAGATCAAAATGGACGTTCATATAACAACGGATAAATGTGAAAACTTTTACAAGCGAAACGGACATAAGATCTCCGGAACTTTCATGGCACACGGTGAAGTGGGCGAGGTAAAAGTAAGAGAGAAGTTCCCCGAAAATCGATCACGAGGCTCCTCCGCGTGCGCGTTGCTTACCTTACTTCGAGGTTATACGCGTGTGTCGTCAGTCCGTTTAATGTGACGGTTCTCATCACTTTGTTATCCCTTCTCTTTATATTATAAAAACTTAAGACATCTGTGACAACAGCTTTTTACAATGTGTGCTACGTCCTTCCAGGTGTCCGCTCTACATATCGTTTATCGATTGTCGTGGTTTACAATGTAAATATTTCACGGAGTTTGACACAAAAGGACATTTCCCAGAGACTCTGTGAAGTCAATCTTCACCGACAGAGCCTCCCCGGCGTCTGTGGCACAGTCCAGGGGTGATAGATTAGCAGTAGCCGTTACCGCGTATATATATATATATTCTATCCCCCAAATGTGGATTTCTCTTTTTTGTATTGTCAATTCGGTAAGAAAGTAGACAGGAATTGAAATAAATTTTACAGACACCCAGTAATTATTGTCTCAGTATTGAGTCAATGATTCCGGAACACACTGTACCTATCGACCGTTAGGATCGATAAGTGTGCGTATATTTGTACTTATACGTCTTACGGAATTGTTGAAACAACAGAACCTAAAATAAACTTGGAAGTATTTCCTTACGTCAGGGGGACTTAAGTGGACAAGAGTAGGTAGTGATCTCCACTGATAGCCATCTATAACAGCACCAGGTCGATTTTGTATCAACTGAAATCGATATGTTTACTAACGGCATGGCGCTTGATCCTTGGCCTTTGTCGGTACTTTTTAAGAGACAAGGGGATCCAGACGTGTCCAAGTGTGTTAATGGCTACTGTCCGGGATCAATTGCTCGTTTATCAGAAGTTCCAAGGTCTGTCACATTGCTCAACAAAAGTGGTAAATAATCTTTTCTTATTTTCCACTGCGCTTCACAAATTGCACCAGAATCAGTTTACCTGTGAAGGTCTCTGCCCCGGGGAGGACAAGGGTATGGTAAGGTGATTCAATTTAAACATGTAGTCGTTTAAAAGTCACCACCAGCCTAAATGAGCATACAAATGATTGTGGGGCGCTATTGGTGTGCGATGACTTGTAAAGGTCCCTCCCAGCGTTCAGGCAGGTGGGCGAGCAACATAAGTCTGCCTAACGTAAACTAACGATCTCCGTTAATTGATATACTGTTCCCAGCACTGGCATCTAATGTGCCATGCCGTTTAGGAAATAGGTTGTTTTCCTCTGTAAAACTTTTGACCCGAGGTAACAAGTCGTTCCTTTCCAACCATGATCAAAGTGTGCACCCCTCCTCACACAAACCCCTCCGTAGTTACCACTCCGACAGGCGCGAGACTTACGCATGTAGAACAGCGAGAGCCGTCAACGTATTTCACTCTTCAAAGTGGCACCATGGTTTCCTCATCACCATTCCCTTATTATTGCATACCACTTTTGCAGTAAAGACGCTACTGTTAGTACTGTATGCTTACTTTTAGTGGTATTCTTATTTTACAGCTTTTCCCGCTCTCTCTAACGTAGTTTACCTACATTACGTACATGAGCATATGTAACAAACAAGAGGTAATATATGACCTGAAATACCGATATAAGTGTAGATACATTTTGTAGGTATATGATCTACAAAAGAATTACACGAGCAAATGTACGAGGAGTGTTCCATAAATAATGTCATCTGTGCTTTATTTCGCGGAAATCATGCAATATATGCACAAAACCACCTCGTGTCGATTGAGTAATCCCTGGCTCGTGACACAGGTAAATATCTCGTCCACACGTTCATTGGCCTCGGTACAGTGTACCTCGTTTCATAGCCTATTCGTTAGACAAGACACAAAATAACAGGAAAATGAGCCGAAAATGTTCTTTAAATTAGGGCCTATATAAAAGGTAGGTCTTTAATCGGCATAAAGGCTGTAGATATTCACCGCGAGGTGTGTGACATTTATGGGGAGGGCCAAATGTCTCACAGGACTGTTTGTAGGTGGGTAGGTAAATTTAGAACTGGGCAGCAGCAACTGAAAGATGATGCTCACCCAGGTCGTCCTGCAACAACTACGACCAAAGGTAACATAGAAAAAATCCGAAATATCCTCCAAACTGATGCTCGATTCACCGTAAGACAATTGGCTCGAATGACAAACTTGCCGTTAGCAAGAGTTCATGCAATTTTGAAGAAACACCTAAAAGTTAGAAAGATAAATGCAAGATGGATACCCCATTTGTTAACGGATGAGCAAAAGAAGACGCGTGTAACAATGGCAAAAAAACTTCTCAAAATGTACCCAAAATATAGTAAAAAGGTTTTTGGTAATATAGTCACTGGTGATGAGACCTGGGTGTATTATTTTGAACCAAAGCGGAAGGTTGCCAACCGAATATGGGCCACTAAAAATGCCAGACGCCCAAGTATTGCCAAATGAATACGAACGGTAAAGAAGGTTTTGTATGCTATTTTTTCACTAATAAGGGTCCAGCTATTCAAATCCCGGTCCAAAAGGCAGAACGGTCACTGGCAAGTTCTATAAAAACGTTGTTCTGAGAAAGTTGAAGAACTACTACAAAAGTCGCCGCCCCAAAACAGGACTTAAGTATGGATTGACCGGCTAAAAAGGTGTGTTCTGGCTGGCGGAGAGTATTTTGAAGGGCAGAGCAAATTAAAATGAACAAAAGCACATTATTTTTGGAACACCCCTCGTATAAGCAAAATTGTTAATATTATGCATGGGATAAGATATTTAGTATAACAGTTGACGGCGCTGAAATTATGAAATGTTCGACAAGCGACTCGTAATTAGAGTAGGCGCTACATTTTACGCAGTACAAACTAGTCTGCATGTATAGAAGTATGAATGTACTAATAGCTACCTGTCGGAAGACACATTCGTGAGCTCGCACCTGTTCTTTGCATGATAAATGTTCATGCGGTAATTTAGCAATTATTTATGTAAGAAAGACATGCAATAACGACTAACCGTAATTGTAATTTTTTTAAGTAACCAACCCCTCTGTCAAGGCGCAAACATATAACAACGACATGAAAACTAAATGTAATTACTTTCAAAAACCAATAATCACAACACAATAAAGCAGCTTATATTAACGTATATATACTGCCGACAGGTAACCGATGGGTGGTATGGGCGTACCGTTATACAAGGTAGAGGAAATTTACAGTACTTTCAACATGTGGATATTTATGTTTGTGACTTGACAAAAGAATCAATTGCCTCGAAAAATTGCATTATGTTATTGTGACCTGTTTAAATGTGTGATACAATAATTATAATTTACCTGTACAATATACAATACAGACAATAAATTATTTACGTTTACACTGTATATGCCCATGTCACGCTGTTGCTTGTAAAACTATATAAACTGCCGTAAAATGATATGTATTATATGTACGCCTTCCCTGTCACTCTCACTGCCCTGGGTATATAGACTGTATGTATTTTTCTCAAAACAAGTATCAGTTTTAAACAGTTAAAAACAGTCTGGATTCTTGTAAATTGCTAGCCGCGGAAACTTTTGTTGAAGTTGGGCAATTTATTTGTATGGAAATATAAGAATCAAATCATGACCATGACTTTAAATATCCTGAATATGTACAATGCACTTAATAGTTTACACAATACTCATCGAACAGAAATCAAAATAAAATTTTGATTTCATACCACAAACATGTGAAATAAAATACGTCTATGCACTTAATTCATGCAGCGATACGATGGGAATTTGAATCTAACGTGATTGGTTAGGCAAACGCATTGAAGAAAGTCTTGTAACTTTGACATGTCGTCACCATGCTAATTTTGACGTCATGACAGTTATCTTGATGATGACGTCACACTTGACTTAACAATTAAATCAGTCAAAATCAAGACTTTTTCAAACACAAATAAACACAAAGAAATTAATCACATTATGTGTTTGATACGAGATGCGTTTGAAACGTGCAGCGTCCAAGCTAACGACATATTATGACTTTAATTAATTAAAGGAAATCAAATAATAACCACTGCAATTAATCTTTTGGTTAGTGACATTTCCTCGTCCGCGACTGACAATTGATAGAATATGAAATTAAGTTCGCATTAATACTGGAGTTGACCTGACTGTGGAACCTTGAGTTGGTGTTTAATGAAAGATAATCAGATCTGTATGCGTAGCAAAGGGATAAAAATCAATGACACAACACATTTTTTTATGACAAAATCAAACAGATGTACATAAAAAGATGTAAAACATTGAAATCGTTAACGGTTAAAAGGCGTGATAAACAATAAGTATCTCTCTCCCAAAACATAACAACTACATTCTACACCAATTTGGTCAGATACAACGACTACACCATATATGCAATAATATTACGAAATGCGTTATATTCGAAAAACCAAAGAAACCTTCCGTTTATACATGTATTTCAGATATCTACTCTATCGCGTAAGTCTCAATAGTATACCGCTACATTCCATATGTATTTCACCTGTTGTAGAAAGCTGGATTCCAGACCATATCGGAATGTACAGTACGTTAACTTGGAATATGTTTGTTCAAAGTATTACAGTATGAAGAAGGGAATAGTTAGAGAAAACGTGTGATGAAGTGATGCTACGTATTATCCTACAGCTAATTAATTGGGAGTTTTTGAATGATTAAAAACCGCATAGCTTTCAACCTACTAGAAACCATGTACCATACAGAAGTTGTTCAGCATTGCTGACGTAAAATATAAAGTGGTGTTTTTGTGGAACACAGACATCAGTCTATCTCTCCTCTGTGCCTTTTAGATCTCGTAGTTGAATGTACTTGTACAGTTGTATCCCGGTATGTGAGCTCTTTGAAGGGGATTAATATTCTTCCGTTTACGTACGGTTCCAATTAATTATGGATAGTAACAGTATTACATTTAAACCGAAAGCCCCCTCCTCTACCGGAAATTCTACTTGATTTCTAACTGAAGGTTTGATGACTTGCTGTAACAAACATGTGTGCGGAACTTAAAGGCATATCTAAAACATGAGTGAGAAATTCTTCATACCATCTAGGTTGTGTAATACCATTCTGTGACAGAAGAATTATTTAAATGCAGCCCTATGAATTTAAATGACAGCCTGAAAATTAGATTTATTTAAAGAAATCAATTTTGAATCCCAATCAAGTCCATCTTTGCTTTATTTCAATCGGTTGATTTTTGCCTCAGTGTTTTTCTTCCCATAAGTAATGTTACACAGTACTTGATTAATTTGTGAATTCGATGTAGTAGGGTGCTGTATGCAGGAGGCGCCATGCCCATGTACACCATCCAATGCTTAGCGCATTATCAACCATATAACACGATCCCGGAGTCAGATTCAGACATAAATTCCTATTTTCTCCGAACGTTTGAGGCGAGAAGGAAATAAAACAAATAACTGTCAGCGTGTTACGATAAATTCTAACCACTAGAAAAGTCATTAAGGGACTGCCATAAACATACATTATTAACTAGACAAGTTAATCAGAAACACAATAATTTGTTTTAAAAGTAAAGCACGTCCCTATTTTCTATTTACAGTTCACACTTTACAATTTGTTTAAAACCTTCTGAATTTTGATATCGGGTCTTTCTGTGCACATTGACTAAACATTTACATTTTTTAAACATCATTTTGTAAAACTTCAACATTTTTTTTATAAATGTTTATGATATTCAACGCAGAATACATTTATATTTGGACAATATGCTACGGTCTGTCAAACTAAACCTGAACCGATTTTTAAAACGGTTTAAACCACAGTAAAAAAATTAATGAGGTAATAAAAACAACCAGCGTATATGTTAATGAAATGTATATCCGAGCAGCGGAGATATGTACTTTGCTTTTCCGATAAAAACTCACCTTTATCAGCGGGGGTAAGGCATTACACGGGTTTAACACGCATCCTACCTGTCAGCGTGGATAACTACTGGTCATAATGTTATACCTGTGGCACGGATGGACGAGCTTCCATTCACACCTGTCTCACACTAAAACGATTTGTCATACAGGTAGTTTAGGTAGATAATGAGGTCATCGATAAAGTTGGGCCGTTAAAATAGAGAGTCATATGATAAAGTACGGTATATTATATATAAAGAAGTGGTGTTACTGACTTCTGTGGTAGACACACCATTATAAAAGTGTAAATAGGTTGTTTTTATTTGGTGCTCTAATATTTATGAGATTTATAAATAGAGACTGGGCCCGCATTCGAAATAAAGCATTTTTCTTAATGTTTTCCACATAAAATGAGACAAAAGCGAACAAACTGTACAAAGAACTGAAATGAAATATGAAAATTACAAAAGAAATGCCCGCTTGTGCGTTCGAGCTCAACAACCTTCTTGATATGAAAAAAAGTAACTATTTGATTCAAATTCATGTGGAAATGGATTTTCGGTGTTCGGTCGGGAAAATGACTGTAGAATTCAATGCTAATTGTTGGAAGCCTGGCTTGAGATGACAGGTGTTCGCGACAACCAAGCTATCTGACGACTGAAAAATTCCACTTTTCGAACATAACCTATTTTTCCGAGATACATAATTGCTGGAGAGATTTGGTAATGTCCCACCGCTCTACTCTTCAAATGTGCTTTCACTTGTAATGGCTTCCCAGCTTTATAAAGTTTAGATTTTCTAACGGCTCGATACAAATCTGGTTTTCCAGTCTGTCTGTGAAAGGTTATAGCTTTGTCGATATTCTGTCCTAAAACTAAAATAAATAACTCGAAAACAGTTTCAATGAATTGTTTTCATATGGCAAATTGTTCGCGAGATAATTATCAATTTAACCATAGCAAATGCAATTTTTATTTTATAAGGAGAATACTTTTTATTTATGAAATAACTTATATATCGTACAACTATGGCGCTGTAGAACACTTTGAGGGCTGTGTCAAATGTTGTATGTTTATCTTTAGTTATTCATTTATTGATATGTTTCTAATATCCTTTAATGCAAATCTCATTTACCAAACACAGCTGGTGAAATTTGTTACATGTTTTTATCCCTGCTTATCCAATGTCATTAAAATAGGTCTACCTCTCCAACGACGAGCGTCGCGGAATGTAGAAGTCGAGAATGTTTTAGTTTAAACGGTTAAGCACATCAAAGCCGGTGCGCGAGTCCCATGATGTAAGCGATTACCGATTTAATCTCTGGCCAGTGTGTAGACCTGGTCTGTTCTGATTGTCATTGCTTTTGTCGGAGACGTGTAAAGTCGAGGTTCTATGCTATCTACGTGTTTATCATATTTATTACATATCTGATACGGGGTTTTATAAAATCATCACTTTAAAAGTCCGTTTTGGGCTGAGTGCTCTCCTTGTTTGTCCGTCTGGGTTATCGCTGTTCGACGTAGTAGAGGTAGAGCGATATGGCCGAGCAGTCGGAACCAAGTCTTCCCCGTAATGTCTTCCATCATGCAATCATCAAAACAGTTTATCAGCATTTATAAGAACGTTTGAACCCCCACTTGTTTGCAGCTCGTACAGGGAGTGACTTTAAATGGGATGAGCTGACGTGTTTGTAATTATTTGTACATTTAAAAGGCCTCCTGACAGAGTCAATTCCTTTGAGAAGTTTAAACTGTGCCTTGCGGCCCATGTCCAATATAACTACATCGTTAGATTAAGTACTTGGAGAAGTAATACTAATAATGATTATCTGTGTCCATTACAATCCTGAAATCTTACCCACCCCAATAATGGCCTGTATACACCACAGGCGAACATAACGCGAGAATTAAATACACACTAAGCATTTTGTATTGAGTTTAAGTGATTTCAACTTGGATAGAAGCTACAATAGTATTATCTAACACCCTATACCCGTAATCAACAACCTGTTATACGATAGACTGTTGGTGTGATGGATGTTTGACCAGTGTCGCGTTTTATCACCTGGCTGAGGACATGGCGACAGGTGAAACATGCAACGCTATACGGGGTCAAATCACGATACTCGTGTACCCTTTAATCCGCCTACCCGGCAAGGGGTAATTAAACCTGTACTTCACAGTGACGGGGGTTAAATCGACTTTGTTTCTACATTCCTGTATTTGTTTGTTTTATATTGAATAACTTTTACTCGTTGCGTTAGAAACGGTTTGTGACGTTTTCAAACCTGCATACAATGTAAAGTTGTAGCAATTACATAATATCGTTCTACACACTAAATACGAACGTTTTAATTGTCGTCAATAAAACATTAAAACATAGTGTAAAACAATATGGTTTAATAGCCTTCGGGAGAGGTTTGCAATGTTTCTGCTTAACTGTTGAATTTCGATTAATCTTTTTGACAATGACTTTATGTTAGTCGGCATCCGACGACGGTTGATATTTAGTTTGACACTCACAAAAATTATTCTGGAAAGCTCTCACCAAGATACGGAAACTACAGTGTGGAATTCAATTATTCCAATAATACCGACGTACAGAGTAACTAACAACAGACATCGAACACCCATCTACATATTGGAGAGAGGTTTCGCCGAGTTGTTAGCAAATCTCATTGTTTAGAAACTACACACAGGGGTGTCAAGTGCAATCCCTATAAATACGCATTGATGTCAGCCAAATGGAAACACAAACGATTTTGGCAAATGTACGAGACATATTTATATTTACCGAGAGACTTAAGCAATGGTGAGAAATAATGATTTCAGGTTTTATAAAATGTTATAATGCGAAGGCTACATTTACGACACATTTCAAGTATGTGTAAATATACGATAACACAAAACACTCAACTGCATGACAACTACGCGTTTTACTTAAATTTTACCTGGATACATTTTATAGTCATGCATGTATTTATCATTTAACTGTATCACTATATTTGGTTTATAGTTTGAATAGGAACGTTTAAGTTCAACCCACGTGCTGATCGCATTACCGGTCGCCGACAAGGTGTTAAGTTTTACAGGTGTCATTTGGATGTCGGGTATATATCCCGGACCTGTTATTCTGAGGACATAGTGTTTTACAATACGTTTATGAGGAGATACCTCCTCCCCGTCGTCCCTCCCCTCCACACACACTTACCTGGTCGTGCTAAAACGTATATCCAACATCAACACAAACGTAATTCCACAGATATCACTTACAAATAAACCCCACTTTTGTTGCAATACTTCTCCAATTTAAATAAGTTCGCGTGTATCCATAACTGGTCGTACTTCGTTTAATCACACGCCCGCTTCAGGGCTCCATGAGAGAAAAGCTCGTGTTTGAAAGCTACCCCGAGAGATCCGAAGTAGTAACAACCCGGCTAAATGATCTCGTATTACACCGAGCAATAACCAGCTAAGAAATTAGCCCTTACTATGTTTTTAACACTATGTGATTCTATCCATCTCGCCTAGTGCTAGGTGCTGCGGAACAAGCAGAGGAAGAGCTCGTCATGTGGGTCTGTGAACGTTATCCATGCCTAGTCCAACAGTGTGCCGTACAACTTGGAAAGCAACGTAACTCACAGAGTACACAAGTATAAAGGACCGGCAGTGCTATGAATAAAGATATTTAGATCGACTCTACTGGAGCGCAAAGCAGAGTAGAAATAGCAGTACCGGGCTCGCTTGCCCGACTGACTCGCCACATCCCATATCTAATTGGATCGAGTTAGTTGATATTTATCTGTATAAAGTGTATAACACGTCTCAGAGATGACAGTGCAGAGTGGGCCTAACACCATGTGGCGGCTGGAGTATCGAACTCTCGGAGTCTCTGATCACAAGCTCCATTGATACGTTTACTTACGTAGTGCTTGAATACACATCTGACGGTCAGGTAGCGCGGACCCATACTAAATGGTCGAACTAGTTGATGGCCGATGCGACCCCACCCTGATCAGGATTCCGTATTTGCGATCTATTCCAGGTTCATGAAACATGCTATTGATGTTGTTTCAGTCAGACCATCAATACATTACTCTCGCAAAACATAATTTCCCTGTCTTTATCTTTTAATGCCTAAAAGGTATTGCTTTGAAATGTTAATTGCTTTATAGGACTGAACCCTCTTAGTTTGAGCTTTGAATTATGATTCAATGGGAAAGTCGATCCTGGCTTTATCCAGTAACGAGCATTTTCATTTTTTCAAGAATGAACTCTGAGACCTCGAATCAAAATTAAAAGCATTTGCAACATGATATAGTCCATTATTGGGAAATGACTCACGGTAAGTCGTTACTGGTGTCATACAAAGCACAGCGCAAGCAATCATATCACAACCGTATTTTTTGCATTAGACACACGAAGCGAGTTGTCTGCCCCTACATGCCCTAAGCCTAGACAATGACTCCAGCTCCCCGTAAACTGATTGGGCCACGAGAAGCAGTCATTATCATCAGCGCAGACATTACGCTCCATTATTGGCGTCTGGTATGAATAAAAAAATATCGATATTTTACACTTGTTTTATTGTGATTAAATGCGAAATCATATTCCGAAGACATATGAAGCAGATGTCAGCAGACTGACCAATATGGTGGGTCACTTACATTGCTAGGTGTTTCGCCCGGTTGTTAGGACGATGACTAATAAGGGTTTGACGCTGTACAAATCGAAAGACACAGTCTGATTCTATAGTTGTTATAATGTCAAGATTACTACTTAAATATAGGACGACCATACTTCGGCAAACGGTTAAAAGCTTTGAATGCCATCACTTTTGGGTGAATTCTCCGGGGGTAGGATTAATTCTTGGCGCACACTTATATATTGCACAAACAATAGTAACTATGAAAATGAAGGTACGCGTATCACATATTTTAATTGACAAGGGAGTACATAACCTTGCATGGAAGCTATTAGACACTGGAACGACATTAACGTATACGTTTTTATATCCCGAGGGTGTGGTGTCTTCATCCACCGCATGTGTAATAGACCTAGTATAACAAAACAAATCTGAAAATGGGGATATCACCCATACGTACACGAACAAAATGTCCATTGTGCATGAAATAATATAAGAGATTCAATTTGTACCGGCTGCATGCATTTCATGATTCGTAAGAGGCGACTAAATTTGGATATCTTTATCTTTTTTCTATATACTTTGTAAAACATTTCACTCCTGTTACAGTGTATCTCCCTTGACACCACCTCACTTTTCGCATTTAGTTTAGCGTTTGCTCCTTTGAGGAAGACTATGGGTTCTGTTCCCTAGACCGAGACTTACCAGCCTTAAAAATAGTAGTTCTTCTCACTGCTTGAAGCTCAGCTTGATATTTAAATGGCGGGTGTCGTCGATGAAGCAGAAGACGCTTACTCTTCCTGAACACATGGTCTCATTCTCTTGTACTTTTACGAGAGTCTCCATGTAAATTTTTCCTTTGTTCCTATTTTGTCCCTAGTTTAATCGATTTTGAGTTCGGATTATGGTTTTGTTGACGCTTTTTAATAGGAAATGAACAAATAGTTGTATTTAGCAGTATACTTCAGTGTGATAGAATTTAAATCGGCAAATGTTCCTGACTATTGCAAGGAGGCCTAAAAGTATACAAGAACACACCGCCGCTTCCCAAATAGACACGTACTCAACACAAATATTCATTTGGTAAAAACCGAAAGACGGTCCTAAAATGATATTAACTGTTAATAGGACTAAAACAAGCTAAAAACAAACCAAAAAGCTTAACCGATTTACTGTTAAAATGTGTCACGGCGCAGAAAACAGCCAGGTGTCAGTCTAAACTACAAAATGTGCACCATCCACATCCATTCAGAAACAGGTGGCAAAGTAACATATTCCTCTCGGGTTCAGGTATGGGGATATGTGGATTATTATGTCCGTTCCAATATTAATGCCATAATTTGCATATCTACATTATGTACGTAAAGATTACATTGTAGTACATGCATATAATGAACCAAAAATCAGAGAATACCAAAGCGTCAACAAAACCATAATCCGAACTCAAAATCGATTAAACTACAGTCAAAATAGGAACAAAAGAAAGATTTACACGGAGACTCTCGTAAAAACTAATATCGTTATTTTTAATGAGGTTTGTACAGCCATAGTGTTCCAATATCTAAACCAGAAATACACGTATTCATGCACGGTGATAGTTTCCTACATAGAATGACCTGATTTAAAACATAAAAAGGCGTCTAACATTCGGAAATGTATATCTAAATTAATGCTACTATTTAAATGAAAAAAATATCTTACAGGTATGTGGTTTTTAAATGTTTCATGTCCACGTCAACCGATGTTGTCTTTATCGAGTTCCATTTCGATCCAATCAATCTTTTTATGTGTAAAACATGCGGCGGGGCTTGCCGTCAGGTAGGGAGGATCCCCGATATGTGAGGTATGGCATGAAAAAAAGGCTTCAAACGCCGAAATATTGGGGCTGACACAAGAACTGGCATTGTAGTGGCAGACAGGAACAAACTACGCTCATTGTTGGGGTGTAAGTTGGGGGGAAAAGCTGAGATACGTAACATGTTTAGCATGTTTGTGTATTCATGCGGCCGTGTATGCTTTATGTGATAATGGGTAAACCTTGTGAAACATGTCAACGCGTTCCTGTACGTACAGTCAAGGGGAAGCTGTCCTTTCATCGCTCTCATCAATTCTGCATTTCTGCGTCCGTCATATAACGGAGAACGGTGCTTTTCAATAGCGGTTACTGGTAGGGTTTCACGGACGGTTGATTCGGGCAGATGACACATAGCTTTGGTTCTCGTATTTAACTGAAATCATGGTTAGTTTCAATTTGTCGTTCAAAATAACCCAGATATATGTTTCTGATTTCTATTCGCAACACGGAGCCGGTTGTTAGAAATGTCATTCCGAATACATGCCTGGAATGATTTAGATTAAACTGAATGGTGGCTAGCTGATGCATTCCCACAAAGTATTGCCGCACCAAGGAATGTGTGAGGTTACTGCTTCATACATTTTAACTTCCTTTTTAATACATAAATTAAATAATAAGTACAGAAGCAATTACGACTAGTTTAGAGTATAGTTGACTTCAGTGGTATTCAAGCTGTGCTATATATTACACATCCCGGATCAAAACGACGGAGATTTTTTTTCATGCGGTATTGTCTAGAAGCCGTTACGGATGGGAACAAGATTTCCGAAACTTTTACTGGAATCTCGCCGGAGTCCGTCAGTGGTGATATGGAGTATGACAGCTCGTCCTCTGGGATCATATACCGGACAGACTGACCAAATCACCAACCTCCTCACGTCCTGTCAAAATTACTGACCACTCGAATGAATAGAAATCAATCTTCACGTACGTGTCCCTCAGACACGTTCATACAGACGATTACAGTTCATCTGTCGGCTGCATACTAAGCGTAACGTGTGAGGTTTATCAGCAATAATGTATAGATTTAACGGGTCCGACAAAATACATACCGTATATAATGCAACGATCTTAAGTAATTTAGGTTCTTTTCCAAACATATTGTAAATTCCCAAGCCCTATTAACTTGAAAATAAACACCGTCAATGTGAGTTACAGTCGTTTAAAACACAATTCGACGACAAACTATTGCTACCTTATGCGAACCTGGAACACATCTGGTCATGGCATCCTAAAATACGTAACCCCCATTTTGGTATCAATGCATCTGATGTAGAAAAAAATCGGAGAATACCTAAGCGTCAACAAAACAATAATCCGAACTCAAAATCGATTAAACTACATAGAGGCAAAATCCAAACAACGGAAATATCCACATGGAAACACTTGTAAAAGTACAAGAGAATAGTACCAGGTGTTCTGGAAGAGTAAGCGTCTTCTGCTTCATCAATGACACCCGCTATGTAAATCTTAGTCACATCCAAGTAAGCATCAATCCTCAAAATGAGAACAGAATCGTCATTGTCAATCAAAACAAGTAAACACACTAATGAGTTAACTCAAAAACATCCATCTTCATATCACACAAAGATGCAGAATATTTTTCGATGAGATCAATATGTGCATAAAATGATAATTCCGCAAAAATATGTACGTTCACAGTATAATGAATGATGCGGAGGTGTGAAGACCGTACAAGCTGTCTGGGAGTACTACATGTGTCCCTGTCTTATCATGAAACATCTCTGATGCTAGAGAATGGTCATGAGAAAATGAACATACGGTTACATGTAGCACTGCATTTTTACTTCCATCACAGTTATCATTTCAAACGATCTCGTCGATGCACATCTCCGCGGAATATTTTATAATGTTTCAACACGTAGCAGCAGCTACTTGGTCCTGATATATTATCTTGTTTCCTATTTAGATCACAGATACCATCAATGAATTAAAGGACACACACTTCAGTAAAAACTCGAAACTAGATATAATGGCACGACAAAAGCGGACAAACATTCAAATATAAAGGCACGTGTCGCTTACAACGTGAACGAGAATATACGCCCTCAAACCTCAAATCACGAAACATTAATTAATATACTGTAAAACCTGTTACAGATTTGAAATTAAAAGACATACATAAAAACACACCAAATCATGTACAATTAGCGAAACAAATACAACCGCGTTATTATCTTAAAATATTAAATATATATGGCGCAAACGGCGTAAGCATCTAAAAACATGAATATATGCGCCCAAACCACCATACAAAATATTCAGTACGTTTAAAATCTAGAGAAAAAAATTCCGTAAAAGGACGGTTTTAAGAACGACGCGTTTATAAACATACAACGTGAAACTGTGAACAGACGCCACGTTAAAACACGACATAAAACATCCCGTCAGAACAATATATCAACCCGACAAGGACACTTTGGTGAGAAAAGGTGATGAACGTTTTACGAAACCCACCACAAATTGAAATTTTAAATACAGTTTTGTCTTTCTGATTCAAATATCTGTTGCGCAAGAACTAGATTATATAACAGCTAGAACTTATCAGGCACGTTGATGCACGTACAAGAAGTATCTCCCGCTGTCTATCACAATCACCCTAACTTTCACTTGGGGCGGAAGCAGCTAGTCATACATCTACTTCCGTTTTTTCACTCCCACTCCAGATTACGAATTACTTAAGATTCGAGCGTTCTGTGTTTACGATTGAGAAGATTAGACGTGCAATTTCCGTACATTTGTATAGATCTCGTACATATCAACAGGTGTTTGCCAAATATTTCATGCCTTTTGACGACTTATTTAAGCGCAACTGGCTTTGAAGGTTTAGGACGCGTGGCACCCGACTTTTACATGGCCGCACCGATCCCTCTCCTAATCTGTAAGCTCTTTAATTTGTATATGTATATAATCTGCTAAACAATGGACAAAAGTCGTGTCCCGCTCCTCGTCGTCTGTTTGCATGGGTAGACTTTCAGACTTACGGAGTATTATATACCCAAAAGCCAAAATGTATTCCAATCAATAATAAATTAAAAGATAATTGAATACTGTCTAATTGGCTATGGTGTAAGACATGAAGTAAGAATTTATGCGACTTGCAGACAAAGCCATTATTCTGAAAGTTAATGAGCTCTTGTTCAGTAAAAATTAAAAACAAATTGATTTCTCAAAATCTATCAGTGTCTTTCTTGTGCCTACAGGCTGCGCTCGGTGATCAGGTACATACACTGCAGATAATTAACTGTACCGGTTAAGGCTCCAGTATTTACATGTTAAGCGTGTGTTGTTCTGTAAAGCTACCAAATACACCCATATTAGATTATGAAACAAATCAAGCTCGTTAGTGGTTGTATTGAAGAAAACATTAACTGCGAAGCTTAATGAAAATTAGAATAGAATGAAATTGGTGCTAGGAATAATGATGAAGGATGATTTCATGAATGGAATAACAAGAATTGGAATGAAATATATCGTTTTATTGTGGTTTGATTTAAGAATACAAATATATCTGTACGGCAGAATTTGGTCCGTTATCTGCGAGGATTCTCTATCCGTATGCGCGTTTGCTTCAAACAACCGACAGACAATGCAGCGTTGCTTCCCCGACCACAGATCAGCGGTCCCCATAGATATCTTGTCTCTCGTAAATCCTCATTATGACTGGGACTATTTAAAGTTAAACTGATGTTGGAATGTGTATTACAAAACAACGACACAATAAACATATCATAATAGTGAAATTACTTCCAAATGGATCTAGCGTTTACAAAGGCAGTGTAATGTGTATATAGAAAGCCTCCTATTGCCGGATGGCAGCACATTACCGTCACATAAAGACTCACCGCAATCACAAGCCATTATTATTTCTATAAATTAACAAAACAATATTTTTATATAACAATCCGCCTGCGACATCGGACTCTGGTCTGGTTTATACAGACATAATCAGTGAAAGCAATGACTAATACATAATGTATCATAATTCGACTCATCCCTAGTCTGACATTGCCATCCTTCACATTACAATAACAAAACACAATAAACACAAAGCACGTTTATACGTAAGAATATTTTAACAAATCGAGGATATGTTTTGAGTAGCGAGTTATAGCTCGCCTGGTATTGTCCGCTTCCAATTAACGGCCTTTGTTGTTAACCGTTATCAGGCGATCTATTTTCTCTATCCGCTAGGACCTATCTGTTAACAGATAGGAAAGCTGCCTTCACTGACACGTGTCATTAACTCTGATTTAAGTGGCATCCAAACGCACTTACTCAAAGACGTACAAACAGTGTTACGTATATACTGACCAAGTACATTAAAGTTAAGTAAAATGCAATTGTACCGGAAGGTGTCAATATCTTCGTCCTGTGCACCGGAAGACTGTTGTCCATAATTACTAAAAAGCGTGTTTGTCAATATATATTTGTATACCGAAGTGTGCTTGTCAATAGCTACGTTTGTCCATAGCTACCAGATGGCGTTTGTCCATAGCTACCGAAATTTGTTTGTCCACAACTACCGGAATATGTCAATAGCTATACAAGGCGTTGGTCCATAGCTACCGGAAGGGGTTTGTCCGTAGCTACCAGAAGAAGTTCGTCCGTAGCTATCATAAATCGTTTGCCCATAGCTACTGGAATATGTCAATAGCTATAAAAGGCGTTTGTCCATATCAACCAGAAGACGTTTGTCTATAGCTACCAGAAGGGTTTGCCCATAGCTACCGGAATATGTCAATAGATATAAAAGCGTTTGTCCATAACTACCAGAAGACGTTTGTCCGTAGCTACCAGAAGGCGTTTGTCCGTAGCTATCAGAAGGCGTTTGTCCGTAGCTACTAGAAGGCGTTTGTCCGTAGCTACCAGAAGGCGTTTGTCCATAACTACCGGAAGGCGTTTGTCCATAACTACCAGAAGACGTTTGTCCATAGCTACCGGAAGGCGTTTGATCATAACTACATGTACCGAAAGACATTTGTCCATAGCTACCGGAAGGCGTTTGTCCATAACTACATGTACCGAAAGACGTTTGTCCATAGCTACCGGAAGGCGTTTGTCCATAACTACCGAAATGCGTTTGTCAATAGCTACCGAAGGCGTTTGTCCATAGCTACCGGAATATGTCAATAGATATAAATGCGTTTGTCCATAACTACCGAAGGCGTTCGTCCATAGCTACCGGAAGGCGTTTGATCATAACTACATGTACCGAAAGACATTTGTCCATAGCTACCGGAAGGCGTTTGTCCATAATTACATGTACCGAAAGACGTTTGTCCATAGCAACCGGAAGGCGTTTGTCCATAACTACCAGAAGACGTTTGTCCATAGCTACCGGAAGGCGTTTGTCCATAACTACATGTACCGACAGACATTTGTCCATAGCTACCGGAAGGCGTTTGTCCATAACTACATGTACCGAAAGACATTTGTCCATAGCTACCGGAAGGCGTTTGTCCATAACTACAAGAAGACGTTTGTCCATAGCTACCGGAAGGCGTTTGTCCATAACTACCAGAAGACGTTTGTCCATAGCTACCGGAAGGCGTTTGATCATAACTACATGTACCGAAAGACATTTGTCCATAGCTACCGGAAGGCGTTTGTCCATAACTACATGTACCGAAAGACGTTTGTCCATAGCTACCGGAAGGCGTTTGTCCATAACTACCGAAAGGCGTTTGTCAATAGCTACCGAAGGCGTTTGTCCATAGCTACCGGAATATGTCAATAGATATAAATGCGTTTGTCCATAACTACCGAAGGCGTTTGTCCATAACTACATGTACCGAAAGACGTTTGTCCATAGCTACCGGAAGGCGTTTGTCCATAACTACCGGAAGGCGTTTGTCAATAGCTACCGAAGGCGTTTGTCCATAGCTACCGGAATATGTCAATAGATATAAATACGTTTGTCCATAACTACCGGAAGGCGTTTGTCCATAACTACCAGAAGACGTTCGTCCGTAGCTACCAGAAGGCGTTTGTCTATAACTACCGGAAGGCGTTTGTCCATAACTACCAGAAGACGTTTGTCCGTAGCTACCAGAAGGCGTTTGTCCATAACTACCGGAAGGCGTTTGTCCATAACTACCAGAAGACGTTTGTCCGTAGCTACCAGAAGGCGTTTGTCCATAACTTCCGGAAGGCGTTTGTCGATAACTACCAGAAAACGTTTGTCCGTAGCTACCAGAAGGCGTTTGTCCATAACTACCGGAAGGCGTTTGTCCATAACTACCAGAAGGCGTTTGTCCATAACTACCAGAAGACGTTTGTCCGTAGCTACCAGAAGGCGTTTGTCCATAACTACCGGAAGGCGTTTGTCCATAACTACCGGAAGGCGTTTGTCCATAACTACCAGAAGACGTTTGTCCGTAGCTACCAGAAGGCGTTTGTCCATAACTTCCGGAAGGCGTTTGTCGATAACTACCAGAAAACGTTTGTCCGTAGCTACCAGAAGGCGTTTGTCCATAACTACCGGAAGGCGTTTGTCCATAACTACCAGAAGGCGTTTGTCCATAACTACTAGAAGACGTTTGTCCGTAGCTACCAGAAGGCGTTTGTCCATAACTACCGGAAGGCGTTTGTCCATAACTACCAGAATATGTCTATAGCTACAAAAGCCATTCGTCCGCCAAAGTTGCACAATTCCTTTTAATGAAAGAGGACAATCAAAGACAAATTAGTAATCGGCTTTAAGATTACATGTAAGGTCGACCAGATATGATATCTTATCAGGGAGATGTATGATCAACGGAAACATTGTAACTGTTTGGAGTGCATTTAAATACAATTATGTACTATGTGTATTATATCTACAGGAAGTATTTTTGTCTACCACAAGGTAAATACACGTAATCATCGTGATGTGGTCCAGTAAGTTTACCCAAACCTTATGTATGCCGAATGCAGTGCTAGTTTTTGCAATCGATTGCATTCGATGGAGGACACGAAGGGGCGATTGCGATATATTCGTGAAGATTCTGATCTTCTGAGATACATTTGTATATGTTCATGAAAACGTAGATTTTCTAACACCTTGCCTCTGAACATTATTTCGCACAGCGTTATAGATACAATGTAATATAAAATGTATGCTGATATATCGACAGCTACAAAACACACACAGCACACCAGCTGAAGATTCTGAGAGAAACTATGTACTTATAGAGATTCAGTGAAGACCCTTCATGCACTACACAGGTAATTGTATACGGAAACCTACCAGTTCGTTTGTTTTTTCTTCATCCTTTTAATATCTCATATCAGGCCCACTTTGTACCAGATTTATCACATTTCAGACGCTACGAACAGCTGCAGGGAAGACAATAATTCGTACTCATATAACGAACGGAAAAGACGAAGACCAGGGGTTTAGCTACATGTTTCATTTTATAGAATATCCAAAGGTCGTTGACATATTGAGGTGACACTAGTTTGAGGACACACGGGGTTTGAATAGAAATCAAATAAATTTGTTAAACATGCGTTTTTATTTTTTTGTAAGTTTTTTTTTACTTTCGGTATGGCATGTTTAATGATACAGTGTATGCTCATTTAAAACAAATAGCATCACTTCTGCCTGAAACTCAAAAAATTGTTCAATTTTGGAATACCCTTCCTTATTTTAGTACAGTCATCTGCGTGCTCAGTGCTTATTTGGGTTTGATTCAATCTTAAAGCTAAGAATTATTTAATAATTCTTTAGAACTCATATTAGGTTTAAAACACCCTAAAAATATATATGATTTTAGTCATTTTCACCTCAAAACTCAATTTTGGTCAATTTATTTCACGTGGAATTACAACTTTATATTTAATTGCTTTCTTATTAATATGTATACGAGGTTAAAAAATCATATGAGTTCGATGTACTTCAAAGCTCATATACAATGAATTATGATTTATTTTGGGCTAATTTGTATACACCTATGAGTAACTTTGACTCACCCATGGCATATATTGCCCTAGTACGACACTGGGACATTATAGCGTCGACTCTCTCCGTAGTGTATACATTGAGAGTGTTTCTAGGTGATGATCCATTTGTCTCGATAAAGCAGTGTTTTCAGTACGAAACCTAGATATCCGTGAACAGTAAGCTGATGTTAGGATAGCGTCTAGCCGATTCTGAGACAAAGTGCTGGTGTGTAGGATTACATGAAGATACATCGCTTATATTACCGGCCGCAACCCCAATCTACTGACAGCGGAATCCTAGAACACATCAATTCACAGCATAAAAACCTGCATTCGATCAATAATTGTGAACTTGCCAATTGTTTTTCAAAACTACTTGTCTTGTAAAATCGTCAAAATTTTATTTTTGTTGATGTTACCATGTCAGAAGGATGGCGACGCAATGCAGCTAGATTGTAACCACCGACGGCAAGGTTGGCGGTTCTGATACCAAAGTACATTGTAACACCAGTCGCACAGTGCCGGTATTGATATGTACTGTTTCAATTTCTGTTTCACAAGCAGTACCGTTATAGACAGTATTTCTGTCCCAGGACAATCGATCACAACCAATGTTGAGAAAACCACAGAAAACGACAATTTACCGTGTAGGGGGTGTTCGGTGTTTCTGTGTGTACTATTTAGTAGCTAGATAAGCTATGCTGAAGACTAAAATACCCCACCCAGATTGTTATTTCTGTTTCACGTACTGCTTAATAAAATTCATTCTCTTGTCGTTAGCTCTAAAGTAGAGTTGGGGGAGCCGTGACAACGCGGAAATCACTTTTAACTGAATCGTACCCACACTAATGATAGAGTCTTACGTAATGTACCTATACAGTACAATACAATTGTGTTCAAACGATGTCAAGACATAAAGTCTGTACCCATCTAGTACATGTTACTGTATAGGTCAATGGACCATATAGACACGTCTAACATGTATCCAATCAGTACAATTCAACAGTATCAAATAATATAAAGATATGATATAATGTTCCCTTACAGTACAATTCAACAGTATCAAATAATATAAAGATGTGATATAATGTTCCCTTACAGTACAATTCAACAGTATCAAATAATATAAAGATATGATATAATGTTCCCTTACAGTACAATTCAACAGTATCAAATAATATAAACATATGATATAATGTTTCCTTACAGTACAATTCAACAGTATCAAATAATATAAAGATGTGATATAATGTTCCCTTACAGTACAATTCAACAGTATCAAATAATATAAAGATATGATATAATGTTCCCTTACAGTACAATTCAACAGTATCAAATAATATAAAGATATGATATAATGTTCCCTTACAGTACAATTCAACAGTATCAAATAATGTAAAGATGTCAAATAATGTACATATAATTTTTTTTGCTTGTGAAATACAGAAAATTATCAAAATGATAAACTTATATTTTCACTGCATTGATCAACAGTGAAAATATAAGATTTTGCAATGAAAATAAAAGATTTGACACTGAAAATAAAAGGTTTTGCCGGAACTACATGTACCTTCCTGTTGTAAGAGTTGTTCCCCTTGGTCGAACTCCCCCATTGCCCCTGGCATTGTTGTAGTTGTAAAGAAAAAATAATAAAAGCAGTTCAATGCCTCATTCCAAAAAAAGGTGAAAATATGAAAAAGTCTGCCATACTCGTGAAATATTATTGATACATGTATTAAACGGCAAACCATTCCATACCCTCTATGTACCAATACGGTACACTTCAACAATATCACATTAGACAGTTTAATAAAATGAAAAGAAACTCAATATGTATTAAAACAATACATAGAGGGATATCATTTTATATAGACTTGTAACGAGGCCAGCTTTGTTTGTCATACTGTAAAGAATTAATCCGTCTCTCCAGAATAAAACCGCACAGTTCATCCATCAAAAAGTGAAGCAATACAGATTTGTTTTGGTGTTTGTATTGACAGTTGCCAAGACAGTTGTGTCGTAACGTTTCATACACTTCATCTTCCTCGCTCGCGTAATAACTACTTTAATTTAAACCGCACTGTATGTACATGTATGAGGGACATAAGCTAGTATTGTAGGGGAGTGTGGTAAAATCAGTCATTTTGTTCGTTAAACGCTCCCAATGACGGGGCCAGGACGGAAGACACAGGATAACGACGTGCGTCCGTCACTCTGACGTCACAATGACGGAGCGCGTGTTGGTCCTTGTCTGACAGAAAACACGTACGTATATGACAGTGACAGACAAGGTGCAGCTAAATATAAATATAAAGCAACGGGATTTAGACATATTAAAAACGAATGCGTGCGCGTAAATAACTCCACGTTTGATGCTCTGAGAAATCAGGAAACATGTATGTGATTATGCAATGTGTATTGTACAACACTGGAACAAGTATTTAAGCCCTGGAAGGCAGCTTTCTAAAATGCATTGTCATGATCAAGACAGAAAAACGTATTGCAATCTTTTTCTTGAAAGGATGATCGTTTTAAATACGTATTGGTCAAGACCAAACCAATGGACGTGTATCGATTGTTTTGTTTTCCCAGTGTCCCTGTCTTTTGTAGATCCATTTCGCTCGCCTCCGGATATATACATATACATGTAGATCTCGCTGATACCACGTTTCTCGAAATTCAAAACTTCAGCTGCCTCTATAGATATATCGACACGAACCATACAGATTTCTGGAAAGCAATATTCCAAGCTAAAAGTTTAGAAAAGCTTTCGAGAGCGTTATCTATCAGCAGTGAGGGCTCTGTCGATAACAGACTGCATGTAAATGTAAAAAAGTAGCTCCCAATTCCCATCTAACCTGAATGGTCTACATAGTGTTATTGTACGTACGCGAAAGGGGCGATTGACCTTTGACCTGAACGTAAGGTTATGACTGCTTCGGAGTGTCAGGAATACAGACATACATTTAGTTCGGGAATTATTGCCAGGTGGTTATATAAAATTATTATTATCCCAGCACACCTCACTTCCCATTTAGGACTATGTGTGTACCGCATTATTTTGAACATGACGTATATAATACTAAGGTTATTATAGATGTGCATTCTCATAATGTGCATTATCAGAAACGAAAGTGTGATAAAATGATTTATTGGAATAGTCATGAAAATATGTCTACATTAAATGTTCAAATAGTCCTACAATTTTTTCAATTGTAAATTAACTCAAGATTGTACTGACACCATGCTTTCTACCAAAGATGTCTACAATTTATGACCGGAAATGGTAATTAGTTCATTAAGTTTTTCATTATCACACGAGACTTAACAAAGTATACCTGTAAACTACCAAGTGGCTACCTTTGATTCTCAAATCATGAATGTTTGTGCTTGTACTTCCAGTATATTTCCGGTTACTGCTAAGTCAAATTGCACGAACGTGCACGTAAGTTTGTGTTTCAGCAATTAGTACGTAATTGAGTTGTCAACAACCAATTCGTGAAGGCATCCGCTTAGTCCTTTTGATAATATCACCCTCATATGCCCCTATGTTGCACTTAACACTACTGGGTAGTTTTACTTCCTACATTTTTGTATTTGAGCATATATTATGTTTTACATCCGGTTGGTGGAACGTCGTACAAACCCTACCCAGGCGTACATGTACATGGTGTAATGTATTCTTGCGCGTTGTTTCATAGTTATTTGCGAACATTACCACACACAGTGTAAGGATGCGTCTAAAACTAACTAAACCTATTACTGCCGACCGCGTGCCATTATTCCCCGCCATAACTAACAGCGCCTCCTTCTCCATTTTTACACTAAAGTCGACTTGTACAATCAAATCTACACGGATTCTGTTAATACGTTAGTAAACGCTCGTCATTAGTTTTTGTTTTCCTTTCGTTTGCAAGTTAAACAGCTTAAAGAACAACACTGATGCCCATGTCTGTGAAAACAACAAAACCATTAACTTCGCCGATAGTAGACAATTTAATGTTCTACTATATCGATCACTGCCTCCTAAGATAGAGATCGGTCACGGCCGCGAGAACAACTAAACAAGTTCATATTTTAAATTACACGTTAATGTTTTCGAGGTGATAACAAAACATTACCGATTGTTCTATCTAGCCGAGATATGATATAGCCCTCCATTCATAAATGTACAAACTATGCACTGTTCCAATTGCACCAAAGGCGATTCAATGGAATAAGTATTCAGAATGGGAGTTTGGGTGATCATTATCGTCTATATAGCCGGTATATGGTACATTTTAAGACATTGAATTTAATAACAAAACAATGTTTTAGTGTCTTGTGTACACTATTACTTGGTATGCCACGTCATACAATGTAGCAGGGCTTGTAATATAGGTGGTCTGAAAGTTCAAACAGATGTTCAGAAACAATACCAGTTACACACACGAGCCAGTGGTGTGTTATACAACGGGACTCTATAATAGAAATATTGTTTTGTATACTATGGTAATGGTACATGTATAAATAACAAAGTATACATGTACATGTAACACATATATTATATAATTACAGCACATATATTATGTACCAGTATAGATAATATTGCAATACATAACGAGGTAAAGAGTTTGCATGTTACAAATTATACAGTGATAGTACACTGTACGTATGATGTACAAGTATAACGCTATACATAAAATTATAGTGTTACAAGGAAACCGTATATTTACTTGTGATATTGTTTAAGTAGATATTGTAACAGGTAACTTCCACAGCAACAACACTGTAACAAAAGATACAATGTACATGTACAATGTATTATACTACAGTAGGTATAGTGTTATACAATGTAACAGGTGACTTCCACATTATAATATTGTAGATACAACACTATAACAGATACAATATACATGTATTATACTTCAGTAGGTCTAATGTAAGACGTTATACAATGTAACAGATGACGTCCACATTGTAATATTGTAAATACAACACTATAACAGATACAATGTATATGTATAATACTACAGTAAAATGTATATATCATGTAACAATATATAATATTGTGGCAGCAGCTGTGATGTTGTAACAGAAGGTATCACAACGGATGTTGTGACTGTGTATATACTAATAGTAACATTAAATATTCATAAATGTATATGTAACAAAATATATTATATCCCGACAGTATAGATACAAGGTAAACGTAAACGTAAACGTAAACCAGCGCACTGTTCCAAATCAGGGTCAACTCCCAAAGAGGCAACTCTCCAAGTCCACAAATGAGGCAGGCAGACATCGGGACTCCGTCCATCAGCCATTACATTCCAGGAGCGCAGAACCACCTTTGAACTCTGGAGGTCCACAGAGACCATGGGGGCAACCCACCGCGCAACGAGTACAACAACCCATGCCCAACAGCTAGGACAGAAAGGAGGGTGATCATCTATCAATCCTTTCATGGAATGTAGGTAAAGGACTTGTACGTAAACTTAAAGATCAAGATTTCGTAGATATTCTATACAAACATGATATTGTGTGTCTATCTGAATGCTGGATAACGAGCACTGACGAGATCAGTCTACCTGGTTATTGTGCTCACGCGTTCCCTAGAAGCAACAGTAAAGGTGGCGGTGTAGTGATTTTTTACAAAAATAACCTTCATACAGATATCCGAATTGTTGAAACTATTCACGAATGTATTTTCTGGTTAAAACTTGATGTTGCATTAGAGCCTGTGTTCATATGCTTTTGTTACTTTCCTCCCGAAAACAGTGTTTTTTATCATAATCGTGACCTTGATCTATTCCAAGAACTTGAAGATTCGGTAAGTCGCTATAAAAATAATGGTAATACGTATATCACTGGAGATCTTAACGCTCGAACTGGTATGAGACCCGATTATATTGTAAACGATGGTTTATATAGATCGGAAAATGCAAATATGTTTGAGTATAACACTGATGAAACAATGACAGAACGTATGAACATGGACAAAAATGTAAATACAAATGGGAGAAAGCTATTATCATTTTGTAAATCCTCTAGCATGCGTATTGTTAATGGACGTCACACCAGAGACAAAGAAGGAAGTTATACTTTTTATAGTAATAACGGGGCAAGTCTAATTGACTATTTACTTGTAGACTGTGAGTATATGTCTAATGTTAAAACATTTAGTGCTGGTGAGTTTAATACATTGTCTGATCACTCGCCATTGTCTTTTACTTTTGAACGAGGTAGCTTGAAAAGCAATTGTAAAGATAAATCTTGTACAGGAAAATTGTTTTCAAATGTGAAATGGAATAGAGAAAATACTGATATCATATCAAATCGCCTGCATGATGTAGTAGAAAACCTTTTCGATGCTTGTAATGTTACTTTTCATACTAAAGAAGATGTTGACAATTGTATCGGAAATTTTTGTGACATATTGAATGGAGTAGTTTTACCAAACTGTGACATAAAACCGACAAAGGAATATTCGAATGAACGTAAATTTAAGGCTAAGCCTAAAGCAAACGATAAACCATGGTTCACTGAACAATGCAAACGTAGATATAAGGATTACAAAACGGCCTTGTTTGAATATAATAAATGTAAGTCTGCTGAAAGACATGCTACTCTCATAAATAAGAAATCCTTGTATAAAAAGTTAGAATCTCGATTAAAAAGACAATACAAGCATCAAGAAGGCAATATGGTAGATTTTTTAAGAAAGACTAATCCAAAATTATTTCATAAATATTTTTCAAAGGGACGAAAGAGTGTACCGCAATCTAATATAACCCTAGAGGATTTTGTTGAACATTTCAAAAACATGGGAAAAGGCAATAACGAAAATGAAAATTCACAAGTGCTTCCTGAAAACGTTAATATAGCTGTATTTGAAGAATTGGATAAACCTTTTACAGAAGACGAAGTACATTTTGCCATACGTAAATTAAAACGAGAAAAAAGTTGTAGCGAAGACCTAATATTTAATGAACTTTTCTTAGATTTTGAGGAAATATTACTGCCTTGTATAACGAACCTTTTTTGTAAATTATTTGATTCTGGAATATTTCCAGAAATGTGGTCACGTGGCGTTATAGTTCCAATTTACAAAAATGGAGACGTAAATGACACAGGTAATTATAGAGGCATAACTTTAGTAAGTTGTATGGGTAAATTGTTTACATCTGTTCTGAATAGAAGACTTTTGAAATGGGATAAAGAAAATAACATTATTTCTGATGCACAATTTGGTTTTAAGGAGGGTTGTTCGACGGTAGACGCAATATTTGTATTACAATCATTAATTAATAGAACTTTAAAAAATAAACGTAGGCTATATTGTTGCTTTGTAGACTATAAAAAAGCGTTTGATCTTATCGATAGAAGTAGTCTATGGTGTAAGCTAATAAAACAAGGAATACAGGGAAAGCTGTTAAAAATAATTAAATCTTTGTATGATGATGTTAAATCTAGTGTTAAATATAACGGGCATATCTCTGACTATTTCCCTAATAAAATCGGTCTCTTTCAAGGGGAAATTCTCTCGCCGATTTTGTACAGTCTTTTTGTAAATGACTGTGAAATAAATTTCATAAAAGAAAGTTGTGAATTTGTTGAATTGGGAATGATTACTATATTTTTACTCATGTATGCTGACGACTCGGTTCTAATAGCTGAATCACCAAGTGCGTTGCAAACACTGTTAAATGCTTTGCTCAAATATAACAATGAATGGAAACTAACACTTAATGTACAAAAAACAAAAATTGTAATTTTCCGAAATGGAGGACGTTTAAAAGATGAAGAAAAGTGGTTTTATAACAATAAGGAAATTGATATTGTTAACGAATTCAACTATTTGGGTATGTTGTTTAATTTTAATGGTAAATTCAACAAGACACAACAGCATGCAGCTGAAAAGGGTAGAAAAGCTTATTTTAGACTGTTAAATAATATGAAATACCATAATTTTAATACAGAAACGTTATGTTCAGTATTTGATACATATGTCAGTAGCGTGTTATGTTATGCAAGTGAAGTTTGGGGCTTCCATAGAGCCACTGACGTCGAGAAAATTCACACATGTTTTTGTAAAAATATTTTAGGTGTTGCAAAAAGTACATATCATGACTTAGTATATTATGAATTAGGAAGATTGCCTATGAATGTTGCTAGAAAGCTGAAAATATTGAAATATTGGACAAAAATAAAAAGTACGGATAATTGTTTATTGAAAGCATGCTATGAGCAAAAATTGCAAGATAATGATGAGTGGACTGTAAATATAAAATTGGATTTAGATAAATTAGGATTGGGGTACTTGTGGAATAGTAGTCTAGATAGAAAAGTAATATGTATGCTTATAGAAAATAAATTTCACGAAATCCATACTCAAGAACTGCTATGCAAGATACAAAACTCCGCAAAAGGTTATTTATACCAACATTTAGTCGATAATAGTGGGTTGCAGTTTTATCTAAGGAAACCTATAGAAATACAATACAAGAAAAGTATATCAAGAATAAGAATGTCGTCACATAAATTAAATATTGAAAGTGGAAGATACAATAACATAGCCAGAGAAAACAGAGTGTGTAATTTATGTAATAACAGAGACGTTGAGGATGAATTCCATTTTATCTTAAAATGTCCTTTTTATAATGATTTGCGTACTAAATATATCAAGCAATACTATTTTCGAAGACCTAGTGTTTTCAAGCTTATCCAACTACTTAGTGTACAAAATGTAAAAGAGCTAAATAACCTAGGCAAATTTATTCACTTTGCATTCAAACGTCGCCTTGATGCTTCGTAATTTCCAAGTATACTATTTTCAATTCTTTTTTATAATACATATATATGTTACGTATATATATTGGTTTATTGGATTAAGGGACAAACCGTTTTTGATATTTCGTATATTTGTGTTAAAGTAAATGTGACTGTGGATATGATTTGCAATGAATTTGAAATGAATGTGTACGTGAGTTGGGCATAAGTAATTTATATATTGTAGACTCGAGTTGAAATTATCCTGATACAATAAAAAATGTGCGTGGAAAGGTGAATGATATTGTAAATATGTGTGAATTTAAGTGAATTAACGTAATGTACATGCGCGTGAAGGAATTCATATTACGCACATGCACATGTTTAAGTCGTAAAATTAAGGTACATGTGTGTTAATGGGGTAGTGCTATTGTTATTGTTGATTTAATGTATATTAAGTATGCGCAATTGAGTATGCGTTTACAGAAGCGAATGTCACGAGTGGGTGCGCGTGTGCATGATATGACTACAGATATTGAGATTGTAACGAGACATCACTCTCCACATCATTTATTTTGTGTATATGTATTGTAAAAATGTTTACCTATGGGCTGTAAGGCCCTTGGAATAAATTGAATTGAATTGAATTGTATTGTGTGATTTTAATTGATATGCAGGCACACAAGCGGTTATTATGTGTTCTCGACAGACAAATTATACTCATTAAAATTGACAGAGCTAAATAGCGTGTGCGCAACCATATTTTTTAATGTATAAGTACAGACAATTTTAAAGTGAGTTAAACTGTATCAGTCATTATTTTATCGAATGTTTACCACGTACATTTTATACTGTATACATCCACATTACTCTAGTTGACGATCTTGATCTATATAGAACTTTGGTATACATCAGATGCTTTATTTCGCTGTCCGATAAATATGTTTTGTTCAGAGTATATAACACATGTAGGCAATTATAGTTTTGTTTTTCTATATGACACTAAATTTAGTGATTAAAGTGGTCATTTAGAAAGCATATATGGTATATTCAAAGCCAGGGACGTGTTAAACTTTAGCCCCAAGACATATTTTCCTACATACATGTACGACACAATTTAATTAATAGATAAAAACGACCGTAACAGCAATATCCCCTGTATTATTTTAACGATCGCTTTTATCTATAAATTGAGCTACAAATCTCCAGTTTCGTAAACATGCATTAAAGGTTTAACCACTCACCTGTCCTCGTCGGTACGTTGGTATCCACGAACCAGGTACATATATCCATGTTTAACTTTCTAAATTCACACACATTTGTCCAAATAAAACCTCTCGTAGACCTTTATATCACAAAGTACATCATAATGTATGCCTACGTTTTCACAGTTCTATGCTATATGTTTAAAAACATTTATTGAACGGGTCTAAAATTGGACAACACAAGTGACGGTGTAAATATAATTCCGGGTTTGTAAGGCCGCTATTCGGGTAGAGTTTAGTCTGCTCTCACAGCTAATAACGTTAAGTCAACAACACTCTGGCATGCCTCCGCCTCAACAGTGGGCTACACATATTGTACGTATGACATAAGGCACGGTCTTAAAATATATACTTGCTGCAAACTTCAATAGCTGAATGACATATTTAATCAAATTTTCAAATTGAAAATAGAAATATGAGCCCGTCTGCGTAAAGTATCTTTATGTGATCATATATTAAATTTTACGATTTTCACTCCAGTTTCAAAACTTTCCAAATTTTTTTTTCAATAAACTGAGATATGAAATTAATAAATAAATACCCCTGGTCTTACAGTACATCTATCACCGATAATGAGGTACAGGCAGTGATAATACCGCTAACCCTGGCCTTCACGTAAAATACATTATAAAACCATAAAACTTCTCGCATTAAAATAATAATTGATCGGAGTACTAGATTACGACCATAGCCAACTCTTACCAAATATAATCATTTTATAATTACTTTCTTGATATATTTCATGTTTGGGCACTGGTACGTATAGAAAAAGATCAAACATACATGAAGAAAAATCAGAGGATACCAACGCGTCAACAAATCCATAATCCGAACTCAAAAACGATTAAACTACCAACAAAGGAAAGATTTACATAGAGACCCTCGTAAAAGTATAAAGGACCAAGAGTTCCGGAAGAGTAAGTGTATTCTGCTTCACCGACGATAACTGTAGCACATTCTACCCTGACCCCTCTGAGAGCGTTTGTTTTATCTCCACATAATTGGATCCGTCATCTGATCTGACGCTATTGTTTTAAAACTTTCCAATAATATGACCTCATCAGATTAGGACTAAAGTTTGACCCTTTCTCGTGGACGTTTCAGAGAAAACGGTAAAGATACTTTTGTTCAATATCGAAGACCGGTGATACATGTATTACGTTATCAAAAGAATAAAATATTCTGAGGATCACCTATGATACGTTAATGTAAACGTCTTGGTTAGAGTTCTTACCTTTCATTTTATTAATTGTTTAGGAGTCAGACTTGCGCTTCCCAACACAATGGGAAGGAGGCGTTCAAAAGCTGAAGAACTCTGTAGGCCGGCCTCATGGCCGACTGGGGCTGGTTAATATACATTTTCCATCGCGTTTGAAGGATTTTGACCTTAATATAGGTCGATCGTCATACTACTGGTACGGAATTACATAATGTATAAATATTACGTATTACAGCTATACAATAGTCCCAGTACACAAGCACGACATATTCTATGTATATCCCTGTCTGGTATTACAGGTATCACATATGTAGGTTCGTCACATGCTACAACATTCCAGTACCCTTACATTCATAAATATGTATGTTATGATATATTAATAACATTACCTTAAGAATTTTCTAGTCCGCTTATAAGCTTTCTGAATGCATTCGATATCAAATATCATTTGAAAGCTATTCAATTGAACAGATCTTTGAGAGTTTCACGCTCGCCTAATACGGCATAGACAGGCAACCATTTATCGTTCTGAAATGAGGCGTGGGTCATTATGATAATTTGTACTTATAACATTAAAGTGAGGGAAATAACTCCATGGCGACTTCCAGTACATGTACTTGTGGAAGAGTTATCGGACATGCAGAAGGTGGTTTGATTCGTAGCTAACAAAGCCGTGAAGATCTACAAATGTACCATACCACCTGTTATATTCCTTTCTGAAATGAATCTTATCTATCGATATTTCGGGTTTCTAAATGGAGGATTTGGCGCTTCTGATCTTAAACGAATATGTTTTCCAATAATTTCATACGAGAGAATCAACTTTTAAAAACAAATTATCGAATATTCTATATTTTATTTCTGTTGCTGTACATGTAAGTTTCAATACCAGCCATTGTGTGGGTTTGATACTGTAGTCTGTAATATCTAGTTTTTAGCTCACCTGGTCCAAAGGACCAAGGTGAGCTTATGCGATACCGTGGCGTCCGTCGTCCGTCGTCCGTCCGTCGTCCGTCGTCCGTCCGTCAACAATTGACTTCTTCTTTATAACCAATTTGGTCAGAAGCATCCCTATGGGGTGGGGACTCAAAATTGTACAAATGGTTGGGCTGACCCCCCAGGGGCCTGGGGGGCGGGGCCAAAAGGGGTCAATTTGGCTATTTGATATCAACGATTTCTTCTCTGAAACCCAGTAATGTATATCGCTTATATTTGCCTGGTAGCATAACCATGGGGTGTGGATTCAAAATTGTATAAATGGTGGGGCTGATCCCCCAGGGGCCTGAGGGGCGGGGCCGAAAGGAGTCAATTTGGCTATAATGATAAAAATGACTTCTTCTCTGAAACCAAGCAATGGATATTATTCATATTTGCCTGGTATCATCACTATGGGATTAGGATTCAAAATTATATGATTATGATCACGGAGGGGCCTGAGGGGTGGGGCCAAAAGGGGCACATTAGACAATATTGGTATAAATGATCTCTTTCCTGAAACTAAGCAATGTATGACATCTATATTCTAGTGGTAGAATCCAAAGGCTGCTTGAATTCAAATTTATACAAATGTTTTGGTAACCTCGATCACAATCATGGATTTAGATATGACCCCAGGGTCTGCCACGCCCTTGCAACTTGACTCCTGACTCATAACTTTTAAACGGCTGAGATCCCCACCCCAAAACTATATATACAATTGCTGGGCATTAAGAGACAATCACAATTATGATTTTATATTTGACTCCAGGGTCTGCCACGCCCTTGAAACTTGACTCCTGAGTCATAACTTTTAAATGGTTGAGATCCCCATCCCAAAACTACATATACAATTACTAGGAATTAAGAGATAATCACAATCATGGTTTTTGATTTGGCCCTGGGGTCTGCCACACCCTTTTAATTTGACCCCTGAGTCATAACTTTTAAACGGTTGAGATCCCCACCCCAAAACTATATATACAATTACTGGGCATTAAGAGATGATCACAATCATGGTTTTTGATTTGGCCCTGGGGTCTGCCACACCCTTTTAATTTGAACCCTGTGTCATAACTTTTAAACGGTTGAGATCCCCACCCCAAAACTATATATACAATTGCTGGGCATTATCAGATGATCACAATCATGGTTTATGTTTTGACCCCAGGGTTTGCCACGCCCTTGTAAATTGACTTCGGAGTCATAACTTTTAAACAGTTGAGATCCCCACCCCAAAACTATATATACAATTGCTCGGCATTAAGAGACAATCACAATCATGATTTCATATTTGATCCAAGGGTCTGCCACACCCTTGCAAATTGACTACTGAGTCGTAACTTTTGAATGGTCGAGATCCCCACCCCGAAACTATACATACAATTACTGGGCATTAAGAGATGATCACAATCATGGTTTTTGATTTGGCCCTGGGGTCTGCCACACACTTTTAATTTGACCCCTGAGTCATAACTTTTACACGGTTGAGATCCCCACCCCAAAACTATACATACAATTACTGGGCATAAAGAGATGATCACAATCATGGTTTTTGATTTGGCTCTGGGGTTTGCGACACACTTTTAATTAGCTCACCTGGTCCAAAGGACCAGGGTGAGCTTATGCCATACCGTGGCGTCCGTCCGTCGTCCGTCCGTCAACAATTGACTTCTTCTTAATAACCACTTGTTGGAATTCAACCAAATTTGGTCAGAAGCATTCCTATTGGGTGGGGACTCAAAATTGTACAAATGGTTGGGCTGGCCCCCCAGGGGCCTGGGGGCGGGGTCAAAAGGGGTCAATTTGGCTATATTGATAAAAAAACATCTTCTTTTCTGAAACCGTACGATGTATATCACTCATATTTGGCTGGTAGCATCACTATGGGGTGGGGATTCAAAATTGTACAAATTGTGGGTCTGACCCCTAAGGGGCCTGGGGGTGGGGCCAAGAGGTAAATTTGGCTATATTGATATAAACAACTTCTTTTCTGAAACTGAGCAATGTATATTGCTTATATTTGGCTGGTATCATTACTATGGGGTGAGGATTCAAAATTGTACAAATGGTGGGTCTGACCCCCAAGGGGCCTGGGGGGTGGGGCCAAAAGTGGCCAATTTGGCTATATTGATAAAAAACATCTTCTTTTCTGAAACTGTACAATGTATATCACTCATATTTGGCTGGTAGCATCACTATGGGGTGGGGATTCAAAATTGTACAAATAGTGGGAGGTCTCAAACTGAAAATGTGTACATAAAATATTTTGAACCAGGTGAGCGATACAGGCCCTCTGGGCCTCTTGTTATTTCTTATGTCCTTCCTGGTTCAAGTTACACAGTAAATAATTTATATATTTGCCGTTTAGATGTACAAATGTATATAGCCTATTTTTCATAGATGTGCATTGGCCTAAAAATATCATAAAACTTAATTATGTGTAGTTTTATTGTGCTAATATTTGCGAACCGCTCGTACAATGTACATTTTTCCTTCTTGACTATACACATGTATAAGTGATAAACAAATAAGAGCTAAAAATACGCATTCTTTACTTATGTGGTTGTCATAATGCAATATGAAATACACAAGTTCTGTAATCGTAACCGGGTTTCGTTTGGTCAGGGGCGATAACTCTAGATATACTATACAACAGTACCGTTGTTAAGGTACACCTAGCTCCTAACAACGTGTCTACACCCATTAGTGTCATAATAACGAGTGTATCCTCTGATCAATCGATTCACCAATATTCTGACATGGTAAACAGCATTTTATCACCGTGCTTAGATGAACCGTCTCACCAAATTCTAACAGTTTAACAAGAATTTCAATTATACAATAGAGTTTCCAAGCGACAGTCGTTTAATTTTATTTCAAATTTTAATTGTTTTCTGTGATTAACGGAGAGAGGGGAATGATCCCCGGGGGCCGATATCTGTCGCCTTCTGTTACGTCGGAGTATAAACAGATACCAGCGTCTCCCTCTGTGACCCGAGATGGTGTGGCTCCGCCCCACATTCTCGAACATACAGAACGCACAGGTTCCAATACACATAAACAATCATACGCTAACATCGGAACAATAAAACAAAAACTTGAGACTTGGAATTTATTCATTGATAAATTGAAAGTTATGGAAGTGCGAACTTAAGCTAGCTTACACACGCAGCAGTGTTTGCGGTATCCGGTCCGGCATACGATCAACTCCACCAGTGTTCTATGGGTTTTGAACGTCGACGATTCCCAGATGATAGTAGAACTTATTTTGTTTCTGTCCGACTAATTTCGCCAGAAAACGTACTTTGATTACTTAAATAGGCGTAATGAATTATGGCAGCGTAGACACGTACATGTACCATCCTATACCACAGTGCCGAGTG
This sequence comes from Mimachlamys varia, assembly GCA_947623455.1. Classification (NCBI taxonomy): domain Eukaryota; kingdom Metazoa; phylum Mollusca; class Bivalvia; order Pectinida; family Pectinidae; genus Mimachlamys; species Mimachlamys varia. Next base: position 12,994,370 of record OX392535.1, read on the forward strand.
ACCGTGGCGGCTGCACCGTCTGGTCTTTTATTTACAAAGTCGAAGCTGCATCGTCCAAATTCCCTAGTGGTGCAACATGTTGTGTGCTTAATTAAGGCCTTAATGAGCATAAACACTTAGGTATTAGAGAAGCAGAACTAACTGAATGCGAATTAATGGAAAACAAGACCAGAGTGGTAAGTGCAAACAACATGGACAGAGGAGTTTAACAGATTCCAGGCTAAACCTCACCATTCCAGACATAACGTGTATATCCAATAAACGATTTAAGGTTATCTATTGGTAAGTTCAAGTCTGTCAGTAACTGAAATACACAACAGCAATATCAAGACAAATTCAGTTTACATTATCATGTTATACGATGTTCAAGGTAATGTCCAATATAGCCATGTGCTTTAAGACAATGTCTTTTAATACAACGAGCTGTAAGACAATGTCCAGTATAACAACGAGCTGTAAGACAATGTACAGTATAACAACGAACTGTAAGACCATGTCCAGTATAACAACGAACTGTAAGACAATGTCCAGTATAACAACGAGCTGTAAGACAATGTTCAGTATAACAACGAACTGTAAGAAATGTCCAGTATAACAACGAGCTGTAAGACAATGTCCAGTATAACAACGAGCTGTAAGACAATGTTCAGCATAACAACGAGGTGTAAGACAATGTCCAGCATAACAACGAGCTGTAAGACAATGTTCAGTATAACAACGAACTGTAAGAAATGTCCAGTATAACAACGAGCTGTAAGACAATGTCCAGTATAACAACGAGCTGTAAGACAATGTTCAGTATAACAACGAACTGTAAGAAATGTCCAGTATAACAACGAGCTGTAAGACAATGTTCAGTATAACAACGAGCTGTAAGACAAAGTCCAGTATAACAACGAGCTGTAAGACAATGTCCAGTATAACAACGAGCTGTAAGAAATGTCCAGTATAACAACGAGCTGTAAGACAATGTTCAGTATAACAACGAGCTGTAAGACAATGTTCAGTATAACAACGAGCTGTAAGACAATGTCCAGTATAACAACGAGCTGTTAGACAATGTCCAGTATAACAATGAGCTGTAAGACAATGTCCAGTATAACAACGAGCTGTAAGACAATATCCAGTATAACAACGAGCTGTAAGACAATGTCCAGTATAACAACGAACTGTAAGAAATGTCCAGTATAACAACGACCTGTAAGACAATGTCCAGTATATCAACGAGCTGTTAGACAATGTCCAGTATAACAACGAGCTGTTAGACAATGTCCAGTATATCAACGAGCTGTAAGACAATGTCCAGTATAACAACGAGCTGTAAGAAATGTCCAGTATAACAACGAGCTGTAAGACAATGTTCAGTATAACAACGAGCTGTAAGACAATGTTCAGTATAACAACGAGCTGTAAGACAATGTCCAGTATAACAACGAGCTGTTAGACAATGTCAAGTATAACAACGAGCTGTAAGACAATATCCAGTATAACAACGAGCTGTAAGACAATGTTCAGTATAACAACGAACTGTAAGAAATGTCCAGTATAACAACGAGCTGTAAGACAATATCCAGTATAACAACGAGCTGTTAGACAATGTCCAGTATAACAACGAGCTGTAAGACAATGTCAAGTATAACAACGAACTGTAAGAAATGTCCAGTATAACAACGAGCTGTAAGACAATGTCCAGTATAACAACGAACTGTAAAACAATGTCCAGTATGAAAACGAGCTGTAAGACAATGTCCAGTATAACAACGAGCTGTAAGACAATGTCCAGTATAACAACGGTCTGTAAGACAATGTCCAGTATAACAACGGGCTGTAAGACAATGTCTAGTATAACAACGAGCTGTAAGACAATGTCCAGTATAACAATGACCTGTAAGACAATGTCCAGTATAACAATGACCTGTAAGTCAATGTCCAGTATAACAACGAGCTGTAAGACAATTTCCAGTATAACAACGAGCTGTAAGACAATGTCCAGTATAACAACGAGCTGTTAGACAATGTCCAGTATAACAACGAGCTGTTAGACAATGTCCAGTATAACAACGAGCCGTTAGACAATGTCCAGTATAACAACGAGGTGTAAGACAATGTCCAGTATAACAACGAGCTGTAAGACAATGTCCAGTATAACAACGAGCTGTTAGACAATGTCCAGTATAACAACGAGCTGTTAGACAATGTCCAGTATAACAACGAGCCGTTAGACAATGTCCAGTATAACAACGAGGTGTAAGACAATGTCCAGTATAACAACGAGCTGTAAGACAATGTCCAGTACAACAACGAGGTGTAAGACAATGTCCAGTATAACAACGAGCTGTTAGACAATGTCCAGTATAACAACGAGCTGTTAGACAATGTCCAGTATAACAACGAACTGTAAGACAATGTCCAGTATAACAACGAACTGAATGACAATGTCCAGTACAACAACGAGTTGTAGGACAATGTCCAATATAGCAACGAGCTGTAAGACAATGTTCAGTATAACAACGAGCTGTAAGACAAAGTCCAGTATAACAACGAGCTGTAAGACAATGTCCAGTATAACAACGAGCTGTAAGAAATGTCCAGTATAACAACGAGCTGTAAGACAATGTTCAGTATAACAACGAGCTGTAAGACAATATCCAGTATAACAACGAGCTGTAAGACAATGTCCAGTATAACAACGAACTGTAAGAAATGTCCAGTATAACAACGACCTGTAAGACAATGTCCAGTATATCAACGAGCTGTTAGACAATGTCCAGTATAACAACGAGCTGTTAGACAATGTCCAGTATAACAACGAGCTGTAAGACAATGTCCAGTATAACAACGAGCTGTAAGAAATGTCCAGTATAACAACGAGCTGTAAGACAATGTTCAGTATAACAACGAGCTGTAAGACAATGTTCAGTATAACAACGAGCTGTAAGACAATGTCCAGTATAACAACGAGCTGTTAGACAATGTCAAGTATAACAACGAGCTGTAAGACAATATCCAGTATAACAACGAGCTGTAAGACAATGTTCAGTATAACAACGAACTGTAAGAAATGTCCAGTATAACAACGAGCTGTAAGACAATATCCAGTATAACAACGAGCTGTTAGACAATGTCCAGTATAACAACGAGCTGTAAGACAATGTCAAGTATAACAACGAACTGTAAGAAATGTCCAGTATAACAACGAGCTGTAAGACAATGTCCAGTATAACAACGAACTGTAAAACAATGTCCAGTATGAAAACGAGCTGTAAGACAATGTCCAGTATAACAACGAGCTGTAAGACAATGTCCAGTATAACAACGGTCTGTAAGACAATGTCCAGTATAACAACGGGCTGTAAGACAATGTCTAGTATAACAACGAGCTGTAAGACAATGTCCAGTATAACAATGACCTGTAAGACAATGTCCAGTATAACAATGACCTGTAAGTCAATGTCCAGTATAACAACGAGCTGTAAGACAATTTCCAGTATAACAACGAGCTGTAAGACAATGTCCAGTATAACAACGAGCTGTTAGACAATGTCCAGTATAACAACGAGCTGTTAGACAATGTCCAGTATAACAACGAGCCGTTAGACAATGTCCAGTATAACAACGAGGTGTAAGACAATGTCCAGTATAACAACGAGCTGTAAGACAATGTCCAGTATAACAACGAGCTGTTAGACAATGTCCAGTATAACAACGAGCTGTTAGACAATGTCCAGTATAACAACGAGCCGTTAGACAATGTCCAGTATAACAACGAGGTGTAAGACAATGTCCAGTATAACAACGAGCTGTAAGACAATGTCCAGTACAACAACGAGGTGTAAGACAATGTCCAGTATAACAACGAGCTGTTAGACAATGTCCAGTATAACAACGAGCTGTTAGACAATGTCCAGTATAACAACGAACTGTAAGACAATGTCCAGTATAACAACGAACTGAATGACAATGTCCAGTACAACAACGAGTTGTAGGACAATGTCCAATATAGCAACGAGGTGTAAGACAATGTCAAGTATAACAACGAGCTGTTAGACAATGTCCAGTATAACAACGAGCTGTAAGACAATGTCCAGTATAACAACGAGGTGTAAGACGATGTCCAGTATAACAACGAGCTGTTAGACAATGTCCAGTATAACAACGGGCTATAAGACAATGTCCAGTAAAACAACGAGTTGTAAGACAATGTCCAATATAGCAACGAGCTGTAAGACAATGTCCAGTGTAACAACGAGCTGTAAGACAATATCCAGTATAACAACGAGCTGTAAGACAATGTCCAGTATAACAACGAGCTGTAAGACAATATCCAGTATAACAACGAGCTGTAAGACGATGTCCAGTATAACAACGAGCTGTAAGACAATATCCGGTATAACAACGAGCTGTAAGACAATGTCCAGTATAACAACGAGCTGTTAGACAATATCCAGTATAACAACGAGCTGTAAGACAATGTCCAGTATAACAACAATCTGTACAAAAGAATGACATTTAGAACGCTATCAAAACTATAGTTCAATGTTACAATATGCAGCTAAATACAGCAGATATTGTATTTCGAAACTCTTTAGGATAAAAATCAACCCGAATTGACTGAGCTTGCAGTTGACAATGTAAACAATACTGTGACCAGCGTGTATCCAAGGGAGATAACTCGTCAACAACCGTTACCGTTATTATCGCGTGTATTCCCTAATGAATCAGAGTAATTATCGGCCTGCAGAAGATGGAAATAATTAGCATTATTATTACTTCATTTTGTCCAAAATCTTTGGAAGTTTGTTAAGTGTATTCGTGGGAATAGTATAATTGTACATGTATACATGTAATATATATACGTGTACATTATCTGGAGGCAAACCCGATGTACACGGCGTCCGTGTTTTAGGCACCGTTCTGGTCAGCTGTCACGGGTTACCGAAACAGGAACATGAACAGCATATAAAGGACTGTCATACTGTCCACATCTACGTACCATGCCTACCAAATGTACATGCCTGACCCGTGATACAGTGCACCCGTTTAAATAAGCTTGACCATACCTTGTATACAGGCACCTGACTGGTTGTTTATAACGTGTACAAGTTTTTAAACATCTCATGTCGCCCTAAGGGCTAAAGTATAACGAGCACAGTGGTCTAGTGGTGAGACGACGGGCTCATGATCGAAGGGTTGCGAGCTCGAGTCCCGGCAACGGCACTTGTGTTGTATCCTTGAGCAGGATATTTTACTCCGCTTGTTCCAGTCTACTCAGCAGCTGTAAAAGAGTATGTTGTTGGGCAGTGCTAGAAAATGTGGAATTTAAGCTGTGCTCGCCGAAATGGCAGCACCGGTTGTATGCTCCCCAGGGAGTTGAGAATGATATTGGTTGGTAGCTGAGGCCCTATAACCACGGATAGACATTTGTGAACCACTTTGAGACGACATTTAAGGTTGTGATAAAACGGTATATAAGAACATTGAAATGATATTATTATTATTATTTACAGGCCATCCTCGATACCCAGGGGTTACGCTCACCTACGCTCTCTACATACCTAGAATATGTCACAGCAAAACTGAGGCTCTGTATGTAACATCATGTCGATAAGGCAAGAAAGCTAGTTGTATCCTTTGATGTGTGCCTAAACAATATAGAGGTTACGTTACGGTACACATTGACATGCTTTGAAGTCAGATGTGTCCCAAGTGAAATCGTAAAAACATGTATAAATTAACTTAAGATTGGGTAGTTTTTTTACCCGAGACAAATCAAACTGCAATCTTCGTGCCTTTAGTGTTGCTACGGTACATTAAAGGGATGTGGAGAGTGTAGGTGAGCGTAATCTCTGAATATCGAGGATGGTTCAGCTTGGCCATATACATGGATATTAAACGTGTCGTGCCGTTCAGTTCGTATCTTGTACCAGCACGCGTCGGTCTAGTCATAACGTACACGTTTACGGGTCAGTTTGGTTTTATTGTGTATATGTTGTGGCAAGATTTGTCATTCTGCCACTCTTAAACTGGTCACATCGTGCATGGTTTATCGGCCTGTTTACACTGTAAGCGTCTATATGCTACCTGGTCCTTACGAGTTTTTGTCAAAACCTGTCATCTGTTAAGTTGTCAAACGTCAATCAGCCAATAAAATCTTGAAGAAGCAGTTTTCCGTCAAAAACTCAATCAAAGGCTAAGGGTTATGCGACTTCGAACAACAAGTTGCAATCTACAAATGTGATATTTCTTTTTGTTGAATAGCCAATGAAATGCTAATGTTGTTTCAACGGCCTAGACATCCTACAGTGTATCTTTGAGACGGAAGTGATTGGATTTTGTTCATTGACTTGCTAATAGTAATTGGGAAACTCTATCCCCATAGCTTTGGCACAGGGTCTCTGTGCGGCGTTTACGTAATGCTCCGATAGACTGTATGGTTGTCACCGCAAAGCAACGCCTTGTCATCAAATCTAGCCCGCCGTGGCGGTATCGTGTGGTGGCTCGTGCTTATACGTCTGGGAGAGAAGGAATACTAGTCTAACCGCTAATCAATCACCAATACCAGATCTTCTTTAGGTCCAACAGGGATGTCACGTGGTGACGGGATTTGACAAGCGTGGTCTCGGGACGCTGCCCGTGCTCACAGAGGCCTGAACAAGATAACGTCATGCCTACACCACACAGGTCCATCGCACTATCTTCGTTTTTGCTCCAAACCAAACTAGTCCCTACAACGTATCAAGAATTATACAATATGACAAGGACGAAGGCAATATCTTGAACTGTATTGATACATTTATCAAATATCATTAGGTTAAACATTTATTTCGAACTATCTTGTTCATATTTGAGTCGTTCCAAGCTATTGTCTCATACTAATTACGCTATTATTCCAGGAATATTGATAGCACGAGCTGCGCCGGCATGAAACATTGTTATTTAAGGGATACTGTCAAGTAATGTTAGATCAAATGGCATTCTATACGTAAAGTACGAAATTATGTGGTCGTTTAAAAAGCCTTCGATTTGTACTTCAGAGATACAGGAGATGATATACTTCTAAAACAGAACAAGTCAGGTACCCTGTATGGTCAACTGCAAATGGCCAGACTTTGGCAGTACAGTAAGAATAGGAACCCTGTGCATGTAAGACTAAACTTGCAGTTTAAAGAAGGGACCACACTGTTACCAAGCTACAATATGTAGCACAACTGTGACCGAAATTGTATTTAATGTAACAGTTTAGAGTAGGGACCTCACTGTGACCAAACTACAATATAACAGTTTAGAGTAGGGACCTCACTGTGACTAAATTACAATGTAACAGTTTAGAGTTTGGATCCCATTATGACCAAACTACAATGTAGCAAGTTATAGTAGGGACCTCACTGTGACCAAACTACAATGTAGCAAGTTATAGTAGGGACCTCACTGTGAGCAAACTACAATGTACAATGTAACAGTTAAGAGTATGGACCTCACTGTAACCAAACTACAATGTAACAGTTTAGAGTTTGGATCCCATTATGACCAAACTACAATGTAGCAAGTTATAGTAGGGACCTCACTGTGACCAAACTACAATGTAGCAAGTTATAGTAGGGACCTCACTGTGACCAAACTACAGTGTAACAGTTTAGAGTAGGGACCTCACTGTAACCAAACTACAATGTAACAGTTTAGAGTAGGGACCTCACTGTGACCAAACTACAATGTCACAGTTTAGAGTAGGGACCTCACTATGACCAAACTACACTGTAACATTTTAGAGGATGGACTCCACTATGACCAAACTACGATGTAACAGTTTAGAGTATGGACTCCAATATGACCAAACTACACTGTAACATTTTAGAGTATGGACTCCAATATGACCAAACTACAATGTAACAGTTTAGAGTATGGACTCCAATATGACCAAACTACACTGTAACATTTTAGAGTATGGACTCCACTATGACCAAACTACAATGTAACAGTTTAGAGTATGGACTCCAATATGACCAAACTACACTGTAACATTTTAGAGTATGGACTCCACTATGACCAAACTACAATGTAACAGTTTAGAGTATGGACTCCAATATGACCAAACTACAATGTAACATTTTAGAGTATGGACTCCACTATGACCAAACTACGATGTAACAGTTTAGAGTATGGACTCCAATATGACCAAACTACACTGTAACATTTTAGAGTATGGACCCCATTATGACCAAACTACAATGTAACAGCTTAGAGTATGAACCTCACTGTGACCAAACTACAATGTAACAGTTTAGAGTATGGACCTCACTGTGACCAAACTACAATGTAACAGTTTATAGTAGGGACCTCACTTTGACCAAACTACAATTAATAGTTTAGAGTAGGGACCTCACTGTGACCAAACTACAATTAATAGTTTAGAGTATGGACCTCACTGTGACCAAACTACAATGTAATAGTTTAGAGTAGGTACCTCACTTTGACCAACATTGTATGTAATGTAACAGTTTAGAGGAGAGACCCCGCCGTGACCAAACTACAATGTAACAGTTTAGAGGAGAGACCCCGCCGTGACCAAACTACAATGTAACAGTTTAGAGTAGGGACCTCACTGTGACCAAACTACATGTATATGTACCAGTTTAAATTGTAGAGCACAATCTAAGGTCATGTAATGAGTTAAGCTTTAATTGAAATTTAAGATCTATTATTACAACCTTCTGTACTGTAGAAGGACTTCAAATCTAAGTTTAATTAGTGCGATTTTATTTTGAGTATACAAAAGCACTCGAGTCACAATTGTATACATAACGCGCCTGTGTGATTAATGACCCAATATTTTATTGTTGGTACTATTTCCCAATCCGTCTACTTAAGACACACGAAATCTGAACGGTATGTTTTAATATTAAGTATTTGGTCTGCAGCGAATATGCATGAACATTCACACAAAGGTTATAAATGAAATATACTGCTGTTGTATGTCAATATGTCCTCAGTCTCACGCGTAAATCACGTGCTTCCGGTAGGTCTGTTATCGGCCAGGATACTAACCCAGATATAACTACAAAAATGCAACATGTTCTCAGCCAGAAGGAGGCTGATTATTAGGTCAATTTAGTACATCGCCCGACCTCTCAATTAAACCCTCTTTTAAGTCATAATCACCCGTGGCTAATTCTCTTTATATACATCGCCTGTTACGGCACGTGCGGTAAACAATGGACTATAAATAGATACATGTGAAAGATTGCTATCGGCTTTTATCAAAGACAATTTTTTTCCGTATTTGAGGCTTTGTTGGCGAATTTAACCAATGTAGCCTTGGAGCTTTCCAAAACTATTAGTCCTAGATATTATCAATGCTGTGTCAGATTGGAATTCAATTTTGTTAGACTCCGTCTGGAAGCTCACAGAACATTCTTGATATCGTACAGTGTTTATGTGTAGTTTCTATACATATAAACCTTGTGTACACTTTATATCAAAAGATTACACAGCGAAATTCACAAGGAATCTGGGACCAACAACATTTGGTGTGTTTTGTATACGCTTTCGAGCCAACCACCACCAGTTTGCTTATGTTCGCCCTGATAGTGTAGGGTAATTAGGCGCGTTTAGTTGCTAATAATGTTGTATTTGAGTGACGTATTGTGCGATAAGAATATCGACTCCCCGTCAAAGGGTAGCTACCTCACACCTAACAAACACAGGAACCGTTAGATGGGGGTCAGCATGTCCTAACCCCCAACATATACACTGCCTCCCCGCGAACACAAATGTCGTCAGCAACTACACGAGACGAAAACACATACGAGGCAAAAACAACGCCCCCAAAGGATCCGTTCAGATTGGTTTATCGACATCGAACACCGCGCTCACTTTGTATTTCGAATAAAACTTTCCGCGTGTTATGAATAATAACCCCTACGTATTTTGAAACCCCAAATTCACTGTGTTTTGAAAAAAAAATCGGAATCGCTAAGGGGTTTAAGTCAGAGAACTTGGCCAAGTATGAAAGCCCGGCAATAAATTCTCAAACGTAAGGTTTCAATGAATTAGTGATGTTAATAACTTGCCATTCGATGTCCATTACTTTAACATTCGAAGTTGACGTAACTTTATGGAAACGGATTAAGCGATTCAGAACACGACTAAAGGTATAAGCGTAGCGTTCAAATATTCTAATTCAAGTCGATGTCCCAGTATACAATCAGAAAAGAATGTTGCTCTGTTTTAAGTCTGTAACTAACTGAAACTTTATTAAAATTTCGCTTCAATCGAACTACTGCTGCCATTTCATCATTTTGGAACTTTATATTTTACCTATGCTACAAGTACCAGACTTCCTCTTTATTTCCCGATTAGGTGCCTGGAAATACCACAAATTTGGCCGTAGTACTGAGCATGTGCCCCAAAAAGGTGATATTGGAATCGTAATAAGAATTATTCTGGCCCCGGTTTCATCAACGCGTTCCTTAACTTAAGGCAATTCTTTAACTTTTCTCCATAAGAAAGCATTACAGAATTTAAAGAAAGTTCCTTAACTAAGGATTTTCTCCTTAACTTCTTTAATGCTTTCCTATGGAGATTTTTAAGTTAAGGAGTTTCCTTAGGTTAAGGAATGTTGATGAAACCAGGGACAGGTGTTTTCCATTTTACTGAGGTATACAGTTGATTATTATATATTACGTTGCTGTTTGGCTTACCACGCTAACGTGTTACAGCCGATCAATAGATAACAGGTACGGTTGATTTGACATCCGAGAAGGAGAAGAGACCATTGTAAGAACAGAAGGCACGGCAACATAGTTATTTCTCCTATATGCTTCACAAGTTCGCTTCCGATTCAGTCGAAAAATGGGTTTTATCAATTATTCCCTTAAGACAGATCATACGTACAATTTTCTAAACGTCACCACTTCAAAATAATATTTCACAATGAGACGTCGTAACTTTGTGCATCGCAGTGTAGAAAAATAACCGCTACCAATAACGACTGCGTGATGTAAAGGGGGATCGTGACCCTCGGGGAAAGATTGTAACTAAACTTCAACAGAGCCATAGCTTAAACAGTTCAAATCTGACCCTTGGGTTGAGATTTTCCGGTCTAGATCAAACACTCATTATTGCGATTCTATTAATCCAAACACATTTTACCTCATATACGGCCCGAGGGTGCGGATGCCTGCACACAACCTCGAAATCACGCAATGCTAATTTCCAGAATATGCTGTACAACTGAAAGTACGCTCAGTACGTGGATTCAGTGGTGCCAGGCTTAAAGTATAACTGCTTTCCCGAGATTCACATTATTACAACAAGGGTAAGGAGAAAAATGTTCCCAAAAAATGTTGCGACAAGTAACCGCTAGGGACATGTTATACCGTATTATCAGGCATGTCGTGACAAATAACCTATTAGATAGACGGAGAAGACGTGGGTACCTCTTACATACAGGAAATGATCTATATATGTGCATAGGTCAACTCTATTAAGGTAATGACCCTATCTTACACTTTAAAATTAGCAAAACTTTATCTTTAATTGGAAAGAAGGTCATCTTGATAAATATGGTTGTCGTTTATTGGTCGAGCCTATACCCATATAGTAGCAAAGGTGATCACAACCAAAAGCACTCCATATTAGCAGCAATTTCGTTGGAAACCCACGTGACACTGTTCTAACTTTTTGTATACCGTGGGCTAGAACAGACGGGGGATCTTGTTCTCCCGAATAGAAGTCTATTCTGAGATTTCGACCAATCAGAAAGGTCGGGTCTCGTGGCAACCGGTTTGATCATACAAGTGTATAACCGTGGTATATTTTCTTAGGCGTCGATGTCAAGTTCCAGTAGGATTATTGTCCCTTATGTTGTTCAGACACAAAATGTGTCTTTGGCAAACGATGCCGCTGCTATGTTTGTTTGTATCGTACCGCTTTCCGGCAAACAGATGTAGCCACGGATGAAAGAAGCATTATGATTGGCCACTATTTTTAGTACGAAAATGAGATTCTCTGTTCTAGTCCACGGGACACCAAACGTTAGAGCAGAGTCACGTGGGCTTCCGACGTTGCAGTTCCTTATATTTTTGTTTTTCGCACTTGTTCTGCATTATAATTTTAAAAACAATGGTATGGACTTGACGCATAATGTCACGGAATCATTTATTAACCCCCCCCCCCCCCCCCACACACACACACACACATCCACACCCCGCACCCCCGCACCCCCACACACCCATGACGCAATTGTTCATGTTTACGTTAAGTTGGAACTACAACTGTAGTATTACCTTAATCAGATGTTGTGTCCCTTTCTCTTTTCCCCGTCGATCTACAAGTTATTTGCCTTGCGTTCAGGCAGTACGCGGGATATTAACGCTATATACATATTGCTTCAATTAACACTCCGATCACATGTAAGTATGTGAAATAAATCATCTTACTCATTACAAGCTTTCATGTAATATTAATTTTGAATATTTGGTTTCAGTAATCAGCTGGCACTCCCCGTGGTGTGTGTGTGTGTGTGATAGTTCGTTATAACCAGAATGAATTGCATGGAATCTAAAACAAAAAAGACCCATTCGTCGTCCTTGGAGCGTCTCGCCGACAGTAAAAAGAGGTTATAGCTGTGTACGTATTCCTAGTAATGGCGAGACTCGCATGGCAGCACGAGGTTCTCCGACATCACACCAGCCCTGAACAGTTCCACATGTGAAACCGTTTGACTTTTGTGTGTTTTTTATTTATTTATTTTTAGTTTCAAAACGCTACATGATACTATCATGATAAAACTGTTTTTTTTTTTTACATACATTTATATAGTATTCTTCATTCAAAATAGCACGACTTTCCAAAACGTTTTGCTTTTATGTCTTGTATGACTAGCTGGAATCGTAGTGCATGTAGATCTAACGTTGACCCATATATGTGCCAACTAGGCGATTCAAATATAATATAGATGTCAGGTATGTCTCCGGACAGCGCTAACAAAAACGTCATCACAAAGGTTTGGCTTTGTCACAGAAAGGTACGGCACGCCACCAATCCCTAGCTTATTTTTGTAGAAAGAATTCGAGATGCCATGTGTAATTATGTGTGTAAGATCAATCTTTACTCGTCATCAACGGTATATCTATCAATGAATAATGTTGATTTTATATCAGCCTCTCCCCTAAACCCGATAAATCATTCCTCACAATGATAATTCCTAGGAACCGCGACGTAAGGCTTATCAATACTTACATACACAGAAAACGAAAACCGAATTGATAACCGCTAAATCTTTCTCTTGATGGTTTAACATACGCTACAATAACTTCCTCTGTTTGGGTGAAAGAATCTGTCTTAACTATGAATGTATGTCAGCTATTAAATAAACATATATGTCTGATGCCTTTTCACATCCGTGAATGTAACTCGACCGCGGACCCCGATGGAAACATTCTTTAGATGTGAGTGCTCCATTCATAGGCTTCGCTCCTGATATCGTATCTCGTATCATATGTTTTATATTTCTCGCGACAGCACAACACTGAAATCATAAAATATCTCTGCCAAAAATAATCACAGCAAGCACATATCTTGCGCCCAGCATCCAGACACTACACCACCTTCTAATATGATAAACAAAGAGCGGCGATATTTCTCCGGAGAGTTCCTACATAATATCGGATGACCAGTAAATCACATTGCAAATCAATTCTATGTGAATTATCGAAATCATGTTTCCAAAAAAGCTTCTCAATTAATTACTTCACTTTCATGTTATCTAAATCACCGGGTTAGGATGACAAGCGCGGAGAACCTGCTGTGAAAAGCAGTTTTGGTAGGCTCCGGGCCAGCGGTCGGGCGGCCTATGGAACTTGTAATGTATTTGTAATGAAGGAGTTTTCTTTCAATGTTGCAAAGAGTGGTATATATCGTACATTTTTAGTAATTCGTATGTGGACTGGCAGGCGAAGGACTTTATATAGTGTTTTAGTTTGGGTGAAAGAAGGGTGTAAGAATTGACTGAAAAAGACTCACGGACAAAAGTCTGTCAGAATTGATCGTAAAACTGACTAACAAAACTTTTGTAGATGTTACACATGTACGCATTATGACTGTCAGAAATGAGTGCACGTGTGGTTGACAGTGGGCAGTGGGAATTCTGCCTGAAATGTGACAGTACGATTATTTGACAGTGGGCTGTGATGACACCGATACAAAAGTTATACTCACCTGACGTAATGGTGTGTTAAGCATTTACACAATATCTGGATCTAATAGCACAGAAAACATTGGTTACTTCGCTTTGACTATTAATTGATGATATTGGTACATGTAACTAAATTACAAGATGTTATAAGCGTGAACAAAGAGAGTAACTTCTTGTGTACAATCCGTAGCTTGATTAGTGGTTCTTTAAGTGTCGCGCGCGATTCAAAATAACCTTTCAGGGATAGTTTCTGAAATACCCGGTATAGACATGTGTGGTTCGTTTTAAAAACATATTTTATTTTACACAAGGACGCGTGTATCTATGGGCGTGTGATATTAAATCTGTATATCTAAAACCATAGATTTATTGCTGACGTGAATTGTGTATAAAATGTACAGCTATCATCGACTAGCACTAAGTTTGATGTATAACAGAACGCGTGCTGTACGACTCAAATATAAGGCATTGCAAATACTTAAAATGTCAAATTAATTCGAAACGGCAAACTGCAATAAATGTATAACATAAAACGTAAGAGTAGGTATAACAGACATACAACCCTACCCTCATCAACCCACATTTGATGGTCTTAAACGCTGCCAGTTTTCGTTTCATTTCCCCTTTTTATGTCAGTTGCATGTAAGTTTAGATAATAAAATCGGTACAATACGAAAACTTTGTAATGACTTTATTTTCAGAACAGTATACATGGATATCTATAACAGACCACACGCACCTGTCCTCACCTTTACCACGTGACGCCCAGTACCCGTGACGTAGGCGGAGATACTGCCTGTTGTCACGATGGTGTGTATTGCAGGTAAAATGTCTTACTGTGGACTGATACAGTCACCGAGCCAGCTTTTGATCTCGTCGACATCCTACATGTAGCTACGGTGCGCTCCGCCTAGAAATGAGAAGCGAAGCCATACTCAGAATGTCACCCGCAATAAGCGGGGCATTGTTCCAAAACGAAACTCTAGCTATTGCGCAATATATTTACGGTGTATGTGCGCGAAGAGGGTTGTAAACTCTCGTAAAATTCGGAAACACGAGGACACTTAACAAATCCTGATCGATTTCATCGCTAGATAAAACGTAGAACATCTGTCATTCCCGTGAATGGAAGAATTAACGGTGTCACGTGTACATCAGTTTAAACCGTCAAGGTTACAAGGTCAGCCTATACCGGGTCGATTGATAGGCATGTTACACGTACTGACGGAACTCTAATTACTCTATGTCTGTAAATATTCCTGCACAGCTTATCCAACTGATGTTTACCCTTACTACACTGTACATAACCAGAAAGGTGTCTAGATCACCAAAAACATATATGTAACAAAGGTCAATTATCTTTACACGAAAAAGAAAAAGAAAAGGATTTTTACAAAATAAATGACTTCGCTGTGATTTTGTTTAATTGACACTTATAAATCCAGACTTAAAATTGCTGCTGTTTCTATGACTACTTACCGGGAAGTTACGTCGAACTGTTTGTATGCTATGGCACTTAGACGGAAGCTGGTTCTCTCTGTTTTATTTTGCAAAAACACTGTCGTATAATACATGTCATAGCAACTTCCAGTTAATGACATACAATAAGAGAGGTTAAATTAGTGTGTATTGTGTTATAGTATATAAGAAAGGGAAACTTTCAGTCTCTCAGCCGGAACTTCTCAGTTTTTTTTTCATGTATTTGAAAAAAAAAAAAACATTTTGTATGCACAGGAAAGATACAAGGAAGAAAGCAGGCAATACCAAAGATATGGACTTCAACTACATCCGCGTTTTGCATGTATATAAATCGGGGTTTTTAAAATGTATTGATTTACATGTGAACGTATCTTATGTCAAGACTACACGTGCATGCAAGTGCACGCTATCTTCTGATGTTCCGACGGGCGTCCCACTGATACAATGTACAAACGACCCTACCTCCCGCGCCACAAATGCCAACAACCAACCCATCTCATCCGAAAAGCTCTCCGCGCCCTCGCCCCTCTGATGCCAGCTACTACACGTGTCCATCCCCTTTGGCCCTGATAAGCCTCTCGAATCCGCCCCTCCGGTCTGTATCACCTCTTCCCCTGTCCCACCGCTCTCATTCTTACACTGTGCCACCCTTCCCATACCATTCATACGTCTTCCCCTCTTATACACATGTTTTACCAAAAACCTCCCTGTCCTGCCTCTCGACCTTAACATATTGGAGTTGTACCTTAATGATTTCAGAAAGTATAAGAAGCGCTCTATTTTCGACATTTAATGCTCATTTTACCGCCGAAGTAACTGATTTACTTCTCGCTTTTATGAAGTTTATTTAGAGTGAGGAAAAGGCTACATTCTTGAAGGTGACTACGTAGTGGTCAGCTGAGGTGGGACAAGGTGGTCCTGGCTAAGCGGGCCAAGGCGGGGATTAGAAATTCCGAAAAGGCTCAATAATGCAGGGAACAGGTGGTTCCAACCCAATTAACACCAGGTTCCATATATAGGGCTAACTGAGGCTGGGACAAGGTGGTTCCAACCAAATTAACACCAGGTTCCATATATAGGGCTAACTGAGGCTGGGACAAGGTGGTTCCAACCCAATTAACACCAGGTTCCATATATAGGGCTAACTGAGGCTGGGACAAGGTGGTTCCAACCCAATTAACACCAGGTTCCATATATAGGGCAAACTGAGGCTGGGACAAGGTGGTTCCAACCCAATTAACACCAGGTTCCATATATAGGGCTAACTGAGGCTGGGACAAGGTGGTTCCAACCCAATTAACACCAGGTTCCATATATAGGGCTAACTGAGGCTGAGACAAGGTGGTTCCAACCCAATTAACACCAGGTTCCATATATAGGGCTAACTGAGGCTGGGACAAGGTGGTTCCAACCCAATTAACACCAGGTTCCATATATAGGGCTAACTGAGGCTGGGACAAGGTGGTTCCAACCCAATTAACACCAGGTTCCATATATAGGGCTAACTGAGGCTGGGACAAGGTGGTTCCAGCGGGACACGGAGAAGCAATAACGATATACAATATGTATGTACAATGAACAGTGTAGCTTCATGCACTTTTACATAAGTGATAAATCATTGTATTACATACGAATCCTTCAAACTCCATGGTTTCTGCTCTTATCTGCTGAATGATTGTTGGACCAGAACACACCGGTAAGAACCACCAGCTAAACAAGATAAGTGAAGCGAATATTACTTTTGTGACGATGATGCTCTTTGTGCGCTGTTCCGGTTTTGCAGTTCCCATACAACCATCACATCTGGGTATGTCTTGTTTCTACTTATTTTTTTTTAGTAATGCATCTCAAAGATACATATGTAGCATCTTCAAATCAAATGCCTTCCTTGCTACATTGACTATACTGTACTTTTATACATTGTACATATAAGATTTAAAGTGTACCCTCTCTGTTTTATAGTAAAACAATGCATTAAGAAGTTTGAATTTGACTTCCGTACGCCACATTAGAGTCACACGAATTACCAAAGAAAGGCCAATTAATCTTAACGGTCTTCTGGCTATAACACAGAGAATTACGATATCGTTCAATTCAATTATTTTGATAAGAGTTAAAAGGTTTTTCAAAATGGCGCCCATGGGACCCAAACATGATTTCAGACCATCTCGAGATCATTTCTGACATTTAATGGCGGACATTGCGGCCATTTTAGATTTCGGACTGGCCAGAAAAATAGCAACACTTTGTTTTTGGGATACTTTCATGCATCTTTCAGATCAATCCCATTGGTGAATCTGAAGTTTAAAATGACAGTATATATGCAGGGAAAAAAATGATTGCGCGATCATGTTACAATGGCCGTCGTGGCTGCAATATGGAACTGGTGACGAGGCCGAATTATATCATTAATTCGTCGGCTTCCTTTCCTTAGCATTCAGCTCAATTGCGCGAGTGGAAGTTTAAAATGTATTATTCAAGACGGTGATCATGGCGGTCAAAATCAATTTCTGACCGGCCCGAAAAGAAAAACACCATTTGATAAGGACTACCTCGGAACTATTGGAGAAACGTTATAGTTGAACTTTAAAAGAAGTTTAAAATATGTGTATTGTAGGAAAAATACATCATTGCGAAATCAAGTCACATAATGGCCGTCGCAGCTGCAATGTGGTTCTGCTGACGAGGCCGAAAAAATTAAACTCTTTCTGGCATCATTTCATTAACATTCTCACCAAATCAACTCCTTGACATTATCGGAATTTGAAAAGAACTTTTAAATGTGTTTTTGAAGACGATTGCCATATTGTATTTAGGGCCGGCCAGACATCCAAGTGATACATATTATTAGACTTTTCGTTTTTCTAAATTCATTTAGTTCAATATATGTAGACTATTCTAGAGACGGGAGGCAGGCTAACGGATCCTATGCCGCTCGATCGCATTAGTGGAACTTGAAAAGAAGTTAGGATATATATTGTGCAGGGAAACCATGACTTCACAATGCCATACCCCGGTTGAACTTTTCAGCTCCTTGTCACCAGTAGTTTAAAATAGTTTTTTTTAAAAAGACGGCAGCGATGGCAGCCACTTTGGATTTCAAATTAATCCGAAAAAAATACAGTTCTTTGTCAGGGACATCTTGATATATTTCAGGAAAGTTTCTTTTCAAT
Organism: Mimachlamys varia; assembly: GCA_947623455.1. Taxonomy (NCBI): domain Eukaryota; kingdom Metazoa; phylum Mollusca; class Bivalvia; order Pectinida; family Pectinidae; genus Mimachlamys; species Mimachlamys varia. Next base: position 13,013,216 of record OX392535.1, read on the forward strand.
TGTCGGAACTTTAGAAGAAGTTTGAAATATTGGACGGCACACGTCGAACGACGGACAGAGCACTATGGATATCGGTCACTCTGATCCTTCGGGTCAGATGACCTTATAAATGCAGCTCACTTTACGATTTAGGTTCAGAACAGTTTCACGCTATATACATGTACAATGAATATTGAAAATACAGTTCATGTACACACATATATGAATCTTAACACGGACGTTGACCCCTTAAAACTTACGTGCATACAACATGTAGCTGTAACGAGCCGTAGATGTGATGACAGGATACAGATAATATCATTTCTTATAACTTTGAAAAAAAAGGTCTGTATATGATTTAAACAATTTTAACGTTAAACAACCTACTCCAGGTATTCATTCAAAGTATGTTTAGGTGACGCAAACAAATACATATCCAAGAGTTCTGCCATTGCTCCATAAAACATCCGTGTGGCGTGATGGTTTTATAACGACTTAGCGCAGCTCCCCTACAATACATCACATCGGTGTTTGATTTCTATAGCTACGATAACTTCTGTTTTTATCAGTCCAAACCACAGAAAAACATGCTTGTGGTTCGAAACTCCGGTGGAAAAGGGGATGGAGTTGGGGGGGGGGGATACCATATAGTCAATGAGAGGGAGGGAAGAGGTGGAGGGGGGTCGATAAAACTGTCTATTGAGATATAAGTATTTCTTCTTGTATTACCCAATACACATTAAACAGCCTCGTTAAGGTAAGATCCAAAAGTGTTTATTTAAAGTCGACAAGTCTGTCTTTGTGTTAGACTGGATTCCAAGGAATCTGCTCTGAGATACGATTATCTGGTACATTTAGATTTACCCGACCTGTCGTCAGATTATATGCTTTAATATAAATGTTCGTTGCGAGTTCATAACCGTCCCCTCCTTCCTTGCCCCTGTCCTGATTGATGAGTCTGCCTCGATCTGATCTGGAGAGCCTCAGGGAACGCCCCCTAACGGCAGACGCAGATTCATTCATCAAGTCGATCAGATTAAGACCAAAATTGTTTGTTTCACGACTTTCATGTCAAATAAATAAAAAAAAGTACAAGATTTATCATCCCGATGTCATTCCACAGATACCCGTGCCCGATCTGGTAGTGTTAATGAATTTCCACAATCCAATATTACTGGATCATCGTTTGAATGGTACACACTGCACAATAACTCATCTCCAATCACAATTACAGACTCGCCTTGAACAGGCTCTAATCATGCAAAATATGACTCACAAACGCTGCTTGTGGGCCGAGTAAGTGATTAATATAAGCCTGAGCGATAGTGATCCTGATGTATGGATTTTTGATAGGTAGGGAGCTCGGGCGACAAGGACAACAGAACCTGGTGACATCACCCCTGTTCGGGTTTAAAGACTTCAAAACCATATCTTTAACCTACGTCTGACAACCATATTGGCTGGTGCTTTGCTTTATTTAACTTTAAAGTCAGGTATGGCATGTCAAACTTTGCTACTGTATGCACTGATATTATATTATGCATGCACAGTCTAAAATTGCTTATAGGATGTTTCGTTTTTTTCTAGCAGGTATATATTAGTTATATGTAGGTAGTACACTTTCTAATGAACTATACAATAAGACATCATCGTCATTACTACAATGTACCACAATTTCCACACGCATTAGACGCTGCGTTCTCCTGTTACAATGTTATCACTAGGACCCGCACGCATCACTACACAGAAAGTAAAAATGATAAAACAAAATCGTCAAAGGTTGAACGAGATACAACATCGAACATTACAGTGATTTGAAAATACACTTCACGATAACTGAAGAGCACAAATTTGTCTCTCTTTTAGTTGTTGTAAATGTAAAAAGCTACATAAATAAATACAAGCTGTTCAAATCAACATTTGTTGGCAACTTAAGAAGAAGGCATTGATTGAGACAAGTACGACAGGTGCTTTCAATTATTTCTTTACAACAACATTCCAACCAACTTATTACAAGGTATATGTATAGACTCGGTCTCATGGACTATCTTTGGTAATAAAGATAGATAATTGAAAGATTTAATCAGTAGGTTATTTTAATTGCACCTGAAACCCTTTAAGAACCGTGTTTTAGATGAAATTGACACGTGCACTTTTACACTTCCGGAATTCCACTGGTGCATTGGGATTACATGTCGCCATGGTAACGAGGAGCGGAGAGGAGCAACACCCTCGAAGTGATTACTTATGGTCGACATCATCTTGTCGCCGCTCCTTCCCACTTATCAGCCTATCACGACGGCCAGATGGAAACTTAGTATTTGGGGATTAAACAGTTTAAAACTCATTTAACTTTCCCGGATACGAAATATTTAAATAATTATGCTGAACTTATTCTAATCCTTTAATCTTCAAATTGATTGAAAAGGGGCATTCGAAATTATCTGTACGAGACATACAAATATAAATGAAATTGGGAAATAATGTTTAAATCTAGACCGTATTTTTCTATTTTAACATTGAAACAGACCTATGCATATGTAGGCTTATTTTGGTAGTCCAAAGAGGCTTGGTGAGGGTGCAAGGAAAAAATGCATTCAAGCACTTGGTCATGCATACGTATCTACAATGTACCATTGGTAGTTTTATTTTGTCTTCTTGATATTTTTCAGCATAATTTAATCTTGTTTGCGTCTGTTTCATCTGCAAATGTTTCCCTAACAGTACTAGTGTCTGTCGTTAATAGTATATTTCAAGACTTTCTTTGACTGAGTTTTTTATTTCATGTAGTCGTTCTACATCTTCCACGCTTGTTTGGTGTCTAACTTACCTTATTTTCTACATAATCGACCCCTGTCCTCTTCTTACGTCTACTTTTGGTGGGTTAAACAGTTTAAACCCATCTTACTTTCCCGGATACGAACTATTTAAATACTTATGCTGAATTTATTCTTCTCCTTTAATCTTCGAATTGATTGAAGAAATGCCTCCGAAATTATCTGTACGACACTTTTCTGACATTAAAAGACATCGGGAATCTGCTAACCGTATCGCGCGTATATTGTACGTACATGTGTGTTTAATACATCAAACAGGTGGTAGCCGTTAGCAGTTTAACATTATATAATTCATAATGACAAAAATAACAACACATTTACGATAGAAAACAATTTATAATTATTAATACAATGTACATGTTCAACAATTATGTTCACGTAATTTAGGAAGTAGAACAGCTTTGCGACTTCCGGTCTAGCCGGCCACGATTAATGGTAACACACGGGGACCACTCGAAGTCTTGTTTTGTTGATGAGTCAATGATACGCAGGGGAATTATATCATTATAATGATTGTATAACCATCTAAATTATCGAGCCAGCTGACGGTGTCCCGTTTGAAATGGCATTAGTAGTTAAGCTGGATTAGTCACGTGGTTTTTAAACTGTTTTTAAACTGTTTTGTCCGGGATATCATGTAATCAAGGAAGGTAACAGGCCTAGGAGAGCGCATCTAGCAGGATATGTACCCTGTCTCAATCGTCATATCCGGCCAGGTACATGTCGGGTATTTAACTTCATGTGTTTGTACCGGTCGTCCCTCCCATATAAATGTACATGTATGACCGCCTGTGTGCTAAACATCCGGGCCTTTACATGTGGATGCTATAATCGTATGTTACATGTTCTTGTATCACTATTGATTTAAAATTGAAAAAAGATGAATTCAATCAACATTACGGTGTATTCACATTACGGTGTATTTACATCATGGTGTATTTACATCATGGTGTATTAATACAGTGAATTTACATTATGGTGTATTCACATTACGGTGTATTTACCACACGCTGTATTCACATCACGGTGTATTTACATCATGGTGTATTCACATTACAGTGAATTTACATAATGGTGTATTCACATAACGGTGTATTTACCACACGCTGTATTCACATCACGGTGTATTTACACCATGGTGTATTCACATTACGGTGAATTTACATTATCGTGTATTCACATTACGGTGTATTCACATCACGGTGTATTTACATCATGGTGTATTCATCTTACAATGAATTTACATTATGGTGTATTCACATTCATATTAGATTTAACGGAAACGAACACCTTATTCTACATTTGAATATCGATTTGCTTCCTCAATACAAACTTTATTATAATATTTACATTTGATTACAGGAAGTCAATTGATTAATTTGTCATACGAATACATGTAAATGTAAAAAAGGGTTGCCCGTAAACTTGATTAATTTGTTTTTTTTTCAGGTTTTACATAATTATCAAACAAAATAAAACATAAGCCATTGTCAAGGTGATATATTGCATGCACAGACGTTTATACTACACTTCGTTAATATTTCAGTATTTAAAAGTATCTTATTATCTAAATGATGAGAATAGTCAACGGATTTCACACGAAATGTCACAGTTGTTCGAAAGCATTGTTAAGTCTAAAACTACAACTTAACACTTCGGTTGGTGACAACGAAACCCAGTGTTTGTAAATCCAGCATTTTCCTAAAATGTTAGTTTTTTTATGAAACAGTTGTAACTGTAAAAGGAAGAGATAGATCGATATCAAATCACAATAGTTGTGCTTACATATATGCTTTACCTGAGCTCATAAACGTCGCTACGGCCCTGCTACATATGTACTTTGTAACGTCCAAGTTTCTACTTACAATTGTACATGACCGGTAATGGTAATCCTATCCAGCGAACGCTATTAGAACCCCAAGTTAATTTTACATCAGCATCAAAGACAAGAGACTTTGTACGGTATGGACGATCGTTTGTTAGTGCTAATCTGAGCAGACACAACAAGGATTGCAAATAGGGGACTTATGTCGGCTCTAACAGAGCGCAATACGGCATTCCCTCGTGTTGCCTGGATCAGCGTGGACACGCAGCCCGACATGTGTCTGTGGAGTAGGACGCTCCATGTCGCTCCTCGGGATCTCCGGGAAATAAACAACGACAGACGCGCAGGTTACTGAACTATCGACATGGGGCACAGGTGTCAGCTCGTTTTATTAATTTAGAACAATCACAGTGACGTTTTGTTCTATATATGGTAGCGACAAGATTAAGGCGTCATGGGAACTAAGAATGGTGCATGTACACTGTATCAAATACAGCAATGGTTTACGTTTCTGTAAACTATATTGGTATATAAACAATCTTTGATGAAAACAATCAAAATATAGTAAAAATATCAAAATATAGTAAAAATATGGGCGAATCAGAGTATACAACTATATGCACAGCAGTGGTCTAGTGAATAAGCTGTCGGGCACCAATGCTGAAATTCGAAAGTTCGACATGCACTGAGGCTAATTTTGTTTTTCAAAAAACACTAAAAGTTTTAATATAAGTGAAATAGTGAACATATCATTATCTATAAATAACTCTATATATGCTTAAAGTATTGGTGATATTTCTTCTAAATCAATTTTGACATTGAAAAATATGTACAGAATCGTTCACGCATTAATTAAATGCTTGAATAAATGCTGTAAAAATATTTTATGTCCAGGGAATTGATAAATGGACTCTAGCAACTGGCAATGCATTACAATTTAAGAACACCCTGCTTATTAAAACAACTTGCTTGTTAGTTTTCTAAGGGACGTCTCTGACAGATTTAGAAATAATGTTTGTTTCAGCATATTAGCATAGAAAAACAAAAGCATAACATTTTAAACTTTTTCTCTGTGAACACATCAATGCTGAAATCCGTTTCCAGACATTTACATTAGTAAATGTAAATATAAAAAAAAAAGGATTGCAATTTTACCTAACTGAAATACTGAACAATTGAAGCTTATATATTTGTCCAATATAGTACATAAATGTCCATAATTACATCCATACGTTACAATCCGTAAGCTACCACAACCCGTTATCAAATCTTGATAAACTTTTCAAAATGCAACTTTAGCGCTATAGAAATTTCAGTTCTTTGATTGATTGATAATTTCAATGTTTTTCATTACAAACACACTGTTACTGTAACATGTATTAGAACTATCAACGATGGTGCTACAGCTGTATGTACATAACATAACTGTGTTCGCGACGATGACCGTTCTAGGACTCTGATTTAATACGTGAACTTTAACCCATGATATTATATTTTTCTCTTACATAATGTGGTATCTTTGTATCGGTTTTACATTCTAAATTTTGTTCTGGTGTATTTGACGATGCAGCAATGTGTTCTAATTTACATAATATCCGTATCTAGTCGTGAGAACTTCTTTTCTCGTCTAAGTGCTAATACGTGTAATGATTTAGTCGAGGTATTAACCCCCGACCTTCCGCGACAACCTAAATCTACTGCAGTGAAATGTATTCGCCCACACAGCTGTACCACGAGAGGACGATGTAGCCACAGTGTCTCTTCTACTCTCAAGTTAATCAAACCCCCCAAACGGATTGGAACATTAATGTTGTATTTTGAAAAGTTAATATATATAAGTTTGTTTGTTCTTGCTGCGCCGCATCTCGAGGTCGAGTGGATTACATATCTATTGAAAATTATTAGTTGAAATATTCACTGAGGATCACTTACAAAAATGTAGTTTTCTTTTCTACAAGCAGCACATTAGTGTGGATTGTTAGTTGTGGTAGTAGTGTGAAATGTTGTAGCTGTGGTATTACTGTGAAATGTTAACTGTAGTATTACTGTGAAATGTTACCTGTGGTATAAGCGTGAAATGTTAGCTGTGATGTTAGTATGAAATGTTAGCTGTGGTATTAGTGTGAAATGTTAGCTGTGGTATTACTGTGAAATGTTAGCTGTGGTATTACTGTGAAATGTTACCTGTGGTATTAGTGTGAAATGTTAGCTGTGGTATAAGTGTGAAATGTTAGATGTGGTATTACTGTGAAATGTTAGCTGTGGTATTATTGTGAAATGTTACCAGTGGCATTAGTGTGAAATGTTAGCTGTGGTATAAGTGTGAAATGTTAGCTGTGGTATTAGTGTGAATTGTTAGCTGTGGTATAAGTGTGAAATGTTAGTTGTGGTATTACTGTGAAATGTTAGCTGTGGTATTAGTGTGAATTGTTAGCTGTGGTATAAGTGTGAAATGTTAGTTGTGGTATGAGTGTGGATTGTTAGTTGTGGTATTACTGTGAAATGTTAGCTGTGGTATTAGTGTGAATTGTTAGCTGTGGTATAAGTGTGAAATGTTAGCTGTGGTATTAGTGTGAATTGTTAGCTGTGGTATAAGTGTGAAATGTTAGTTGTGGTATGAGTGTGGATTGTTAGTTGTGGTATTACTGTGAAATGTTAGCTGTGGTATTAGTGTGAAATGTTAGCTGTGGTATGAGTGTGAAATGTTAGCTGTAGTATTAGTGTGAATTGTTAGCTGTGGTATAAGTATGAAATGTTAGTTGTGGTATTAGTGTGGATTGTTAGTTGTGACATTACTGTGAAATGTTAGCTGTGTTATTAGTGTGGATTGTTAGCTATGATATTAGTGTGGATTGCTAGTTGTGTTATTAGTGTGAAATGTTACCTGTGATATTACTGTGAAATGTTAGCTGTGGTATTAGTGTGAAATGTTAGCTGTGGTATTAGTGTAAAATGTTAGCTGTGGTATAAATGTGAAATGTTAGTTGTGGTATGAGTGTGGATTGTTAGTTGTGACATTACTGTGAAATGTTAGCTGTGTTATTAGTGTGAATTGTTAGCTATGCTATTAGTGTGGATTGCTAGTTGTGTTATTAGTGTGAAATGTTACCTGTGATATTACTGTGAAATGTTATCTGTGATATTACTGTGAAATGTTATCTGTGATATTACTGTGAAATGTTAGCTATGGTATTAGTGTGGATTGTTAGCTGTGGTATATACTTTGGATTGTGAATTGTTACATAAAGTGGATAACTAAATGCTACATGTATTACTTTGATTGTTACATGATTTCTATCTTTTCATTTTTCTGAGGATTGCAACATCTATTTACATGTACATTTGTAGGAGGTAAACTGAAGATACCGATTATTGTTGATTTTAGCCGTTATATATTCATCGGGAAACTCGGTAGTGATCTCAAATTAAGTAAAGTCGTTTAGACTTGTTTAACAGGTAATTGCTGTCTATGACATTTGCAGAGTAAGGCTGTCTGTGGGTTTAATAACCATTAGTTTGTTACGTTACCGCCACAACCAGATCATACGTTACCATATTACTGACAACGTATATTAATCATAGTTTAGGTTTGCACTGATGAAAATGGTGGAACATTAAACCGACACTGCAGCCTTCAATGTCATCATCCGGTGGTACAGCCCGGGTATACAATGTCAAGATTATAACAAGAATTGTTCCTAGTTAGCTCGTAAGAATAATGTGAAGGACAACGCCCGCGTACACATTCTGTATTTATACACGTTTCTTCACAGTGGTATATTTCTTTAAGTACGTAACAAAAGTGAACTTACAGAAATCAGAGGAAGCATTCTTAATACGGAAATAAGCAAAATAACGGGAAAAACAAACTGAAAATGACGCACACGACAAACTATTCCTCTCGATCCGGAAGTGAAAAGACTTTCTTGATCACACAATTGTCATGTCGTTTTTATAATGATTCTCCTCAAAATAGGAGTGTATGTCTGTCCTCTTGAAACCTTACGTTCATGAGGGTTCAACCGTCCATGTGAAGATACATGTACCGTAAATCGAAGCGCTAATGGTACTTTAAATGATAAATGATTTGTGAACAGAATATTGAAATGTTCGCGTTATATAGACAGCTTCGATTGGAACACTCCCTTACGCCTACACATTCCACATTGTGCGATGAATAAAGCACGTAGACACCAACTGTTTGCATTGCGTTCCTAATGAGACATGAGCATATTAATAATCAAATGTATCCACAGGAACACAAAATCTTAAACAGAGCGTATGACAGATATAAATATACAGAACATGTTTTCTGAAGTGCCATCCCCCACCCCCTGTATAATTTTCTCAATTACCGCATTGTCTTTACGAGTCGTCCGTGCTTCGTTACGGAAGCTCCCCTAATCCTCCGTTACTCATACATACAATGTAATTATCATGTTACGGAACAAGCATCACAATATGTCATCAATTATCGTGTATAACGCGTCCAAATTACGATGTCGGTGTTGTTCGGACAATGTCATGCAAGTTTGAGTAATCGGTTACGTTAATTATCGACCAGTTGAGACGGTTTTGCCTCTGGTACAGTACGGCTGATTAACGGGTGTTTTCTGGGGTCAGACAACACAACAACGCTAGTACTACATTTACAATGTAGGCCATGAAGGTTCTACTGTACTGATCTATCTCGTGAATTAGCGTCTCGGCATCATCAACAGCAAGGTCAATAGAATCAGGAGGATTGTTATGATTTTGTCCCTAGTTGGTGACCGGAACATTGTTTACTGTAGTCAGAGGAGTAGTATATTGTAATGGCCCCTGCTGTCTCATCTCCAGCAATCTCTTTCTCCTGTTCTTATTGCATACCCGACATTTAACAGATTATGTCCCTCTCTTCCTTTGTCCGGAAGTCCACCAGCAGTTTGTGCCATGACCATTCTAACTCTAAACTAAGTATATAACTAAGAATGAACGTAAATATAAGTGATTGTTTTAAGTATGAAATGCACCTGGTTGGTCTCTCAGGTTTACATTGCGATTCCAGGTTTACTGTGATTCGCCCTTAGAGCTCTTTAAATGAGTTTGATCACCTCCAGACACATCATAAACTCACATTAAAACAGTCTTTTCCTATAACAAAAGGCATTGGCTGTTGTTAGATCCGTTGGAAGTATGTCATCCCATTTATCATACGGCAGGTGTATTGGATAAAACATGACCTGTCGTAATTTATCTTACGAAATAAACAATGAACATTAGACAGAATGTGTTTGAATGTGAATAGTCACATGAGTTGTGAAACCATTATCAAAAGCTGTTATAATTTTTATATTAATATTTCAATATTGGATTTATCAGACACAGTCCAAAACAGACTTACTAAGGTTAGTTATTAGATAAATCACAAAAGTCAGTTTTAAAACTGTTATCCGTCCTTAACATATATACACAATGTAGTTATCTTGAATTCAAATCTGTGGATAAAACCATTCAACAATCTGTATTTGACGTAAACTACGTAAACATACACATGTGTCATGTGTTCATTTATCACCCTTTTTTATTATTTAGTGACGTATGTATTCGATAATCACATACATTAATAATATGACTGAAACTTTAAAACTAAAGAACCCCAGCGAGTGCTTCAAACTTCAAAGGAAATTTGCGATTTCATTTGCCAACCCAAAATTCTAATGTGACATGTGGAAATTATATTTATAAAACGGACTTTTAAAATTAAAAACGTATCCATGGCATCCTATTAGATTAATCCCTTTGCAGATATTTTTGTGCGAAAAATATGATATTTTATATAAAGAAGGCCAAATGTGCACACAAAAACATTTACAAGCAATACCAGCAATGTACAAGAAAAGTAAACGTCGTTTGGATGTTGACAAAGAATTACATTGCGGGTGTCGTCGATGAAGCAGAAGCCGCTTACTCTTCCGGAACATCAGGTCTTATAATCTTTTACTTTTACGAGGGTCTCCATGCAAATCTTTCCTTTGTTTTTTGTTTTTTTGCCCCTAGTTCAATCCATTTTGAGTTCGGATTATGGTTTTGTTGACCCTTTGGTATTTTCTGATTTAAAAAAAAAATGATTCAATGACAGCAGAAGTGTAGAAATCGAGGTCTTATTCACATTATGCGACATCATCTTCATACATTTGTAGGACACAACTAAATAGCACGTTTACCTATCTCTGGCATGCTGATAGGGACAGTAAAACTTCACCAACCATCCTATTTGAAAACCTTTTTCTTTAAGGTTGTCCGTCATAAGTAGTCGACGATGATAACACATCTTAGTCGGTTAAAATCTGAATTTATGTTTAACAATAAGCCTTATTACATGTACTAATAATTTACATAAACATGTAAATGGTAACTGTAAATTGTATCGTCTGTCCCAAATGAGATAACAAATTATGTTAGCCATATTACAAATATTAATTTCTTACACCAAATTATTTTTAGTTTCGTTTGAAGTTGTAATATGTCAGATGAAAATGTTTCCATGATCTTCACAGAATGTGTTTAATCGTTTACGTGCCATTTAACGAGTACAGAAAAAGGACGCACATATTATTATAGAGACTAATGAATCCCACATGGGAATGATTCTATAGTATATAACATCAACAGTGCACCGCTGTAAGTAAAGTACTTAATAATGCTGTTTACAGTGAAGCGTCGTCTAAGGGTTGCTGGAGTGTTATTTAAGGTTGTTTCTTTACATTGAAATCCACGTGCACTTTCATTCCGGTACGCTCATTCTATGTTAATCTGCATATGCGTGCAATTAAAATTAATGTACCGTGTGCATAGAGAACTGTTAATTTGTTCAGTTCTTACGAAATATATTTTATCTCCCGAGGAAATGCCGATTGTTTAAATGAGCTGACTTTGAAAATACTAGTGATGTGAGCAGAAACGACCATCACAAGGAGAGAGGAAAGAAGTTCATATGCGTCATATGCGCCGCTCAATCAAGTTATATTTCTGTGGTAAAGAAGTTTTGAAATTTATTACCCATTGACGCCGTTTATCATGATGGTATCTGGCTAACTAGCCAAGAGGCATGTGCACTGACGGAACATTAATCGTGGAGTTTGACCATTGCTGTATGTTGTTCATTTGTAGTTCCGTAAATTAAAGGAAATATTCTTACAAACATTCACCAATTACCACGTTTGTTGTTGCGGGTCAAAGGAAACACGCAATTCGTATTGAATAAACAAACTTTTTGTGTGCTGAGACTGTTAGAGAGGCGGGCATCGATGATTTCATTATATTTATGCCGTGTTACATACACAATACACACTGTATTGGAGTTTCCTATTCAAACGTATCAGCATCTACAATATGATATATACACACGTTAACTCCTTGCCTGGTCGACATAGATATCGAATCTATGTTAAAAGTGAGTCGAAATGACCCTGCGTCGTGACCAACTCTGGAATATATCCATGACATGTGTATGATTCTTCACAATCACTCGCGGCAGAGGAAATTTTCATTCAGTTTCATATTTTTCATATTATCCTTCGTATGACCTACTTAAAGTATCCGCCATTGATATACACTTATAGAAATATATCTTACAGCAGCTTCATGTTAAATTCATTGCCATGCCAATAGAGTGGCGGTATTTGTCATAGCACCACAATCCTGGCTACCACAAACAAAGGATCTTCCGTCTGAAACTCACTATTCAATCGCATTTATCGTCAGACGGCGTATTCAAGAATTCGTTTCGTTTAGCTTCTGAACTGATCTCAGAATGGTTTAGACTAGGTCAATTAAGTTAATCTCTAAACCGTTATAGCTATGCCCTTATTATCATTATTACAGTGATAAAGGTGGGATGATAAACGTCATAAAATCCTTCATGTTGTGTGGCAGGCCATATTTGGAATATTAACCTAAGTACACAAAGTAATAAAACACATTGGACCATGTGATAAGTGACGTGTGTCCCTCAGACGTTTTACCCCACTGGGAACGAGGCTGTATCTACAGAACGCCGAATTTTGTCAATCGTGGCAAGAATACCAGTAACCCACGTAGGACAATACTGCCATTAATGTGTTGATGTTGTCGTGTATGTAAGTTTCTGATTTATTTCAAACCAAATTTATCAAGATAAAACGTTCTGAATATTGTCGATAATGATGCAATAAAGAAAATTTGTGTTCACTGCGGAGGAATACAGAGCGAGATCGATAGGCTTATTTGATTGTATGTAATCTCTTGATGTGATTACCCTGTGGCCATGGAATAATTTTGCTTTTTGTAACTTATTTCTTAAAATTTTCTTTAACCCCTGTCAATATGATATTTTTTTGTTTCCAATTCAATCCGGAAGTGTTACCCCCGAACCTCTGATCCACTTAGTCGTCTGTAGCAGCAAGGTTTGATCTTGTTAGCCGCTGAAGCTCCACAACTGATCCGAATTACATAAGCCTCAAGCGCCGGCGGACACAAGCGAGATAAATTGGCGTCTATCTTGAACCAATAATTTGATTGATAATGTCCCTTCAAATGCGCAGCATCCATGAAGTTTAATTACGTCGCATCCTCCTGGCATATGTTCCTGTTTGATGAGGATCCTACACCACAGTCCCGGGGCTATCAGATTTACTAAATGTTAGTACGAAAATTCACACTACAATTAAGGTACAAGTTGCCGACTTTGTTCGGCTCGTTTCTTTGTCTTGAAGTATTCGATTATTGTATAATTGAAAACAGCGAACAAAAATATTTATTGAAACTATCTTATTACCCACATAAATAGGATCAATATAATGCTATCACTAAATTTCATTAACATTGATTATCACAACAAATAAATGTGTTTGGAGGCTGGCCATGAACCTTTTCTCTCATAATGACAAATCTATTTAGCCAAAAAACATTCCAATATTTGAGCGGCAATAATGGATTAGATTTGCAAAAGGCCTTGATGTGACATTTTGCACATGCCCTGAGCTCGTGCTATGAGGAAGAGTGGCGTGAACCATGTGGAATCATATTCGATTGTGCGAAGTTAAAACTAAATAACTCAAGATAATAACTGAAACGCTTATGGGTTATAACAATAATCCAAAAACAGGGAACAGACACAAAGCAACGCCAAGAAACCATACCGAAGCCTTTACGAAACAGAACATAAAGGAAGCGCCATCATTTCTGTTATGTGGGAAAAGACATGTCACAGGCCACACAAGCTTCAGTGTAAGTGTCCAGGTACATGTACAAGCCACAAGATCTTCAGTCCAAGTGTCCAGGCACAAACCACACGATCTTCAGTCCAAGTGTCCAGGCACAAACCACACGATCTTTAGTCTAAGCGTCCAGGCACAAACCACACGATCTTCAGTCCAAGTGTCCCGACACAAACCACACGATCTTTAGTCCAAGTGTCCAGGCACAAACCACACGATATTCAGTCCAAGTGTCCAGACACAAGCCACACGATCTTCAGTCCAAGTGTCCAGACACAAGCCACACGATCTTCAGTCCAAGTGTCCAGACACAAGCCACACGATCTTCAGTCCAAGTGTCCAGACACAAACCACACGATCTTCAGTCCAAGTGTCCAGGTACAAGCCACACGATCTTCAGTCCAAGTGTCCAGGCACAAGCCACACGGTCTTCACTCCAAGTGTCCAGACACAAGCCACACGATCTTCACTCCAAGTGTCCAGGCACAAGCCACACGATCTTCAGTCCAAGTTCCCAGGCACAAGCCACACGATCTTCAGTCCAAGTGTCCAGGTGCAAGCCACACGATCTTCAGTCCAAGTGTCCAGTCACAAGCCACACGATCTTCAGTCAAAGTGCCCAGGCATAAGCCACAAGATCTTCAGTCTAAGTGTCCAGGCATAAGCCACACAATCTTCAGTCCAAGTGTCCAGGCACAAGCCACACGGTCTTCAGTCCAAGTGTCCAGACACAAGCCACACTATCTTCAGTCATCGCCAAAAATGTATTCACTTGAAAATTTTCTGTGATTTGATAAAGTACTGTAACAGTTATAGAAATGTATTGAATTACACAATCAAACGCTTAACCGTTAAATAGAGCAGATAGAGCAAAGGTGCATGTACAAAATCGTACATAGCACCACTGATTAGAAAACAAGGAGAGACATACCAAAGGTAGGTATACACGCTATAAATTTTCAGTTTTTCCATGAATAATATTTACTGATAACCTTACTTTAGATACATATTATGATATCACTTAATGATTATAATGAGTTGCTCCTGTATAGTATATATATACTGTACGATGCCGAAACGACGGGATTGTTCAGATATTGCATTTACACCAAATAATATGTATATCATAACACGTGACTGAGACTGTAGACAATGGAGACGAGATAATATGGTAAAGAGACAGTGGGCTTATATTGAACTTCTCTGTGCCCTAGTTAGAGCGTAAAAACAGTTTGCGATGACACATGTTAGCAAGACGTCCGACACCATGACAATATACTTTGTTTATTACACATGTGAGTAGTATGCCTATCTATTGTCTGCAAACAAGTGAGTAGGACGTTGAAATCATGGCGTCGAGCCATTGACGATATTTCTTATATTTCCTAAACCGTAATCAATGTTATTGTAATAGCTCACTAACACGTGTTGGTACTCGGCAGGTCGCGCACGGAATGAATTTGGGTGAAATATAATGACGGAGATTTTGTAGGGAAGCAGGATCAAAGCGATGAAAACGACTATTTACGCTGACTTAAGTAATGAGTATTTCCGCTATAGCGATAGACCAAGGATCTCCCAGCGTCCTTGACTGGTTAGTGATCGTAATGTTCACGAACACCCTACTTTACGTGATGGCTGTAAGTATGGTGGTATGTGTCTTGAGCATTTGTGGAAACAGTGCCCAGCTATGACAAGTGTGCACGTGTCAGTCCGACAACACTGTCACCCGTACATCTCGTTACATACGTGTTGTTGTAGGACAACTCGGGACCAATAGTTCACGCACACAGGTTGTTACAGAAAAAAAATCAGCAATTTCCAAAGCGTAAATAAAACCAAAAATCGAACTGAAAATTGATTAATTTTACTAAAGACAATATATTAAAATTAGACATATTTACACGAAGAAAAATAACCAAAAAATGGTGTTCTGGAAGTAAAAACGTCTTCTGATTAATTGACGAAACCCGCCTGGTAAATATATGTCAAAGTAAAGGTCACGTCCTCAAAGTGAGAATTGAGTTTTTTCTGTCAAACATTGCCACTATAAACAATGTATACTTATGAACATATCCTTAACCAGTCACCTGCATATCACACAATGATATTTCTCAATGAGATCATCATAACGACAATAAAGCTTATCATCAACCTGCATCTCTCAAATCCTTGTTTTGTTAGTTTGTTTGTCAGCAACCGATATGTTTTACAAAACTCTCAATGTATAGAACAAACACTAGAATCACAAAGCAACTGCAACAACTACGGAACACATCTGTAGTATATATGTATTTATAATTTATCTGAAAGGTGTTTATAAGTGCAAACAAATTGGAACTCGGAAAGTTTCATTTGGGTTCTTCCGAAATATTTTTTTGTCTATAAATTGAGCACGAATCGTCAACTCTAAAGATTCGCTTCTTAACGAAAAAAAGAGTCCAGGTTAGTTCGTTGGTAATGTCTGTAGGTGTATAATGTATTTTACTATATGGACGCAAAGGAGCATTTTAGTTACTATTGCTGATATTTCCGACAATGATATGTATTCTGACATAACTAGAAAAACTGAAAATATTAGATGGATTGCAATAAACATTAAATACGGCGAGGAACCCCAAGGAATTCATTTGTTAAACTGTGTGAAAATACTAATTGATTCACGCTCTTATCAATTGCTTTGTAAATACACGGTGGTACACACGTTTCCGAATTGTGTTAATTGTTTGTTTGTCTATAACTAAAAGGTCCCGTGTCGAAGATAATATGTCAGATTGATGGCCAGACAAATGCTCGAACATTCAATTGACAATGCATGTTTCTTCGGGATGTCCCAGTGGAGATATCATATTCTGTAATTTTAAGTAACTTTACCCAGATATTACAGCACTTATCGCCATGTTCATGGAATTGTGCACCATGATACGTTCCTTTCAGTTAATCCCGACTCATATCCTGTTACTTTGTACGGTATCGGATTTATATAGATAAAAAAGGAACAACGTATTTACAACGAAGCAGAATCTATTTTTAGGCAATTACTTTTAAATTGATACAGATAGGACATGTTGATGGCCAGCTCTAACACAGATGTGTTAAATGGATTTTACATAGACAGGACAGTGAAGCCATTATACTCCCATATTCCTACTTACAATGTATATATATTAAGACATTTTTGTAACATGGTATCCCTTTCTTATTCGTCCGTATGTGCATTACCTTAAATTACACTGTGGTGTGGGTTATTTTTGTCCTTTGTTGTTTTTTGTATTGTTTGTTTATTTTTCATTTTCTTTCTGTTTCTTTTTTCTTTTAATTTCAAAGCTTAACAATTTCTTAAAACATGCACCGATATGATTTTATTGAATTTTTTTCTTTTGAAAATTGCAAATTGAAATAATGATTTTGTTATTTAATTTTTAGTTTGTTTTTATTTTATTTTTTTCTTTCGTTTTAATAATCGTTTACATTATAGTACAATGTATATGTAGTGATTTTATATACATGTAACTACCACAAAAACATTGCTTTAATTAGAAAATCATGGCTATACTGTATGTGTTATTTTAATGTGTACATCAACAAACTAATTTTCTTTAAATAATTTATGCCATACATTGCATATTGTACTGATCTCAAGTCTTTCTAAATCTATGATAGTGATACTAATATTGACTAAGGTATACGTGCTATTTTGGTACATGATGTTATGCATTTTATCATACTTCTAGTTGCTTGATAAAAATGTCAAAAGTATATCGAGGCCTCTATAATCAGATCTCAAAGAGCATTAAACTACAAAGGAACCATTTACATAGATATAATTTGAACGGTACGAGAAAATAAGGCCAGATGCTCAGAAGAAACATTTGTAAACATTTTAAAGTCAACTTTTTACATAATTTACATGAGTTATTCACTGTGTCATGACCTGTATTCGTTCACACACCACAATTTGGGTTGGGGGTTCCAATAAACTGATTAGCTAGCAGGGTCTTCTATTCACATGTTTCAATAGATGTAACAAACTTTCTCGGTTGTCAATTTTGCCTACTTTACGACCTTAGAACCTAAGTGCCATAACTTCGGACTTGTTCCCTATGTTGTGGATCATGGTGACCCACATTGTTCCTGAATTTGATGAGGGACATCAGTTCCTTTTTAATTGACTTTTATTTCATTTTACGTAATAAATGTAAAGGTCTGTTGACAGATGGAGGTCAATGACCTTACGGGATTATTGTGATAAAGTGTAGTTATCTCCCATGTGATGTATGGATGGGCGTTTGAAAGTGACATAATTGACCTTCTTGAAAAAAAAGCGTTTTCAATTATAAACATAACTGTAAAGGTACACAATAAAAATGAATGTTTTATTTTGACTTAATTATTTAATCGACATTTACGAGTCACAGATGGAGAAAATGGCAACTCTTCGAAGTAAATGGTCATTGTAACGCTTTTTATATCGACTGTCTCAATACTTTTATATGTTAATTTCTTACGTCGTATTTATGTGATTATTCAAAAATACATTTGCCTTTTGGCACATATTAACCAAGAACATGTTTTGACAATGAACTATAGGTTAGTATAATGTATATGCCTATACATACTGTATAAGTTGTGGGAAGGAGTTATAGTTTGAAAATTCTTAACAATATTTTATTACTCTACTATTTGTCTCGAACGAAATGTTTATTTACAATTATTTGTGTATAGCAGACTGCTACGTATGGTATATGGTGACTCTATTGTAATGATATGCACATGTAGGTTTAGGCATATAGCTGTTTTGACCAAATAGCTGACCCCTTTTCTTCTACATTAATTTAGAAAATTTCGATTCCCTCCTTTTGGCCTCTAGCATCGATAAAGAGGTATAGGAGGGCGAAACAGCTGCATAATGCAGTTTAATTATTTTTTTCGTTATACTGTACAATATATATACATTACTAAACTTGAAAGGTGCAGCATGTTTGTGTTACGTCATCTTTTAAATTCTGTAAAAAGGAGGCCTGCTGAACAAAAGACAGGACCTTACATTGTGATATACATAGAACTTTATATTACCTGTTAGGGGCTGTGACGGTTCGACTACGAACCGGTGTGATGTACCTTCTGTAATGATCTTTGGTCAGGATAAGAATCAACGTTTGCATCGAATTAAACAACCTGGCATCGAGCCTTGGGAGAAATAAAGGCCAGCTTCATATAAGGATGGGTTCATAGAGAGACACAACAGCAAGTGTCAAACCACCTATGGAGACAACAGTTAGAGTCATATGAGAACAGGTCAATAGAGAGACACACAAACCAGGGTCAAATGAAGACAGATATTAAGAGAGACACAGCGGTCGGGGTCATATTGAGACAGGTGTTTCGATAGACACAACAGCCAGGGTCATGTTGGGAAAGGTGTTTCAATTGACACAGCAGCCAGGGTCATATTAGGAAAGGTGTTTCGGGAGACACAATAGACAGGGTCATATGAAGGCAGATATTAAGGGATACATACCGGTCCGGGTCATATTGAGAAAGGTGTTTCGATAGACACAACAGCCAGGGTTATATTGAGAAAGGTGTTTCGGGAGACACGACAGACAGGGTCATATGAGGACGCATCTCTCGAAGACACATACTTGGAAAGGGAGATACAACCAATGTCGAAGGAGAACAGGGTACTAGGAAAACACAACAGCCACGGTCAGATGGAGATGAGTGCATAAGGAGACACACGACAACCAGGGTAATACGAGCACGGGTCTCTAGGGAGACACAAAGGCCAGAGTAATTAAAAAGGGTGCATAGAAAGATACAACAACCCGGGTCATATGAGGACGGATCCCTAGGGAAACACCATTGTCAAGGTCATGTACATGTGTATGTATGCATACTCACACCAACCAAAGTCGCACGCGGACTAGCGATTGCTAGATATATACTGTCAGCGTCACATAAGGACTGGTTTACAGAATGACACTGCCGATAACAGAAAGTAGATAGAACAGAAAGAACACAAATGGTAGGAAAAATCATTTTCAATTTTTCAAACTCGATCTCTTCCCTTTCTCCTTTATATAAGACAGTACCTATCTACCTTAACTGTTCAAGGGCCAAGGAGGTGAAGCTAAAAAATCATGGCAATTCTATTGTTTGGTGAAACATTTAATTGTAACGTAATAGGACCTACATGCATGAGTAAACTATCGTTGTGTTGTTTATGTAGCTTATTTAACGGATTATTTCTGGATGTAAGCAATGGATGCTCTATGTTAAAATGTTCTATGTTAACGTTTTGAATCACGTGTCTCGTAAAAGCTGCTTTCTGACGTTTGCAGTAAATGCTATTGCATGTTCATGACAATTTATGTGTATTGTTATTAAAAAATATATTAAAATACCGATTAATATCGGTGTTATATCAGTTCCCATTTTTTCTTATTACATTGGTCCTTTGGCAAAATGTGATAACAGAGTATCTCTTTCGCTGTGACATTAATCTTACTTTCATATGATTCATAGGTAGATTTATAGATGAAAGTTGAAGAATATAATCGAAATGAGCTTTTATTTTAGCTTTGAACGATCCTGAAAGGCGTATCATTTTGGCCGATCAAACCATTATTTCTAAACCGTATTTCACTGTCTACATAAAAGGTATTAAATTATACACAAAGTAATCTGTTTCCAAATTGTATATGTTTCTATCTCCCCAAAGAATATATTTCATTCTATGCTTTTATTGTGTTGTTTTGTTTGGCCTTCAACTTTTTTTGTCCACGACCCGATGATCTGTTGATTAAATGTTATCTCACATTGATGGGGGGGGGACATTTAGAACTACATCCTGTTTGCAATTAAAGTGATTTCTGTATTATTTGAATCGGTTTCTGTAATATACGATTGTTTAGTGTGACCTCTTTGATGTACCAATGTATAGATTGAGATGTACCAGGCAGACAATAGCACATCGCCTTTTAACAGTAAAGTTGTTATGGAATCCCTAATGACAAAGATAGAGATTTATGTAAAGATTCTAGTTACTCAACCAAGCATTGTTTTATATTACGTTTCAATGACTTGTACGGAATGCACTCTATGGTCATCGTCATCAAACAAATGACCGGTACGTAACATTAAACGTTATGTACAAATGTATGTATACACAAATGTGTCGATTTAGGCTACGCTGTTAAGCGTATGAACATATATGCAATATACTTTTACCGAAATGACTCGATTCAGCCAACTTTTTGTTTAATACTTTTTCATAAAAATCTCGATTTCAACTTCTTCTATACGATGAATTCAGATACCTTGCATTGTATCTTTAGAACTTTACAAGTCAATCTGATTGACTTGTATCTTCTTTCGTTTGTTTGTTTTTAAGCATACTCTTTCATTGCTGATTTCTTTGAAAGATACTCCGACTGCTTCCTCTCTTTCATTCTAGGGTTTTTGGTTTCTTTCGGGCGTATACCAAGGCGGAATCACAATCGCCTTCCTATCTCTCAACTAAACGATGCGTCGTGGCTTAAAACAAATGATTTGTCGAAACATACAAAACTATGATAAATTAATTCCATTAAGCAAATGATGTTGTCCTTTAAACAAATATTAGGAAACGTTTGGTTCTCTTTATCTTACCGAATCTAAAGAATTGGCCATCTACTTCTCTGTGTTTTCTGTGCTGCAGATTTTCTTGGATCGCCTCCAGTAAAATATTGAAGTCACCTCACTACTTGCGCTGAGTTAAATTTCTCTATCCCGTTGCCCCTCCATTTAACAAACATCGTACATGTATGCAGTAAATATTGCAACCATGGGCGTGTGTTAAACATTTGTATGTAACCAGACGGGATTTTATTTACTTAATTATTATTAAAACAAACTGTAAGTTACTTAGACGTTTATTGAAATGGTTATTAAATTAATTTAAAAAGATAATACAAAAACTAAAAATAATGTGCACTGTACATATGGTTGTAATTTAGCGAACCTGTTATAATAGGGAGTAATAGTTTGCATATCAACAACAATATTTGTGTATACATAGCTACATGTAACCGTATCTTGCTACTCATTAATTGAACATTTTAGATAAGTTGCTTGCTAAGAATTAAACATATCAAGTTTAAAAAAATACAAGCAGAATAAGAATTTTTTTCCAGCGAGATCCAGATTTATTCCAATTCAGAAGACTTAATTATCTCCCTTTTCTGTATGTCTGATGTTTGCAACCCTTCTTCTTCTCCTTCGTTGCCTGATGTTGTCGATATAATAAGATACAACTGTTCTATCCATGAGGCACTTTGGTTTCAACATAAGCAATGGTTTATATCTAAAGCTCATTGATTTCGTTACCCAGTTCCATCTGATGTTTTAACTCGAATATAGTTCTTCCCCGAGTAGTTGACATTCTCATTTACAGTTGTCAATTGAATGTTTTTCATTTGCTCGGCAGTTTCATCTGTATTAGTTGTCAAACATGAATCTATATACTTTCTAACCTACAATGTAATTTCATGTATCACTTATGTACACTCACAGTTAACCACAACTGTTCCTTGTTCAAAACAACTTGATAGCACATTTGTTCATACTCCGATTTCTTCCAACCGGAATAGATATTAATGATTCATGGCATTAACTAGTGTCGTCTTACAAGTTGTTGAGAATAAAATATACAAAAAATGGAGAATACCGATGCGTAACCAAAATCATAAATAATCGAAAAACAGAAAGATCTACGTGGAGACCTTTGGAAAAGTACAAGAGAATAAGACCAGGTGTTCCGGAAGAGTTAGCATCTTCTGCTTCATCGACGACATCCGCTATGTAAATCTTGGTCACACACAAGTTAACATCAAGCATCAAGTCCTCGAAATGAGAACCAAGTAATCATTGTCAATCACAACAAGTAAGCACACTAATGAACGTACTCAAAAAAAGTCATCTTCATATCACACGAAAATACAGAATATTTCTCAAAGAGACAAAGACTTGTCCATAGTTCTGATCAACGTGCATATCTCGAATCACTGTATTATTAGCTTATTTGTCAGCAGTCGCCATCGATCACGAAAATCATGATATTGAGAGCAAGCCCTAGAATACAAATCAACTACGACATGTAAACCCAAAAGATTTGGAGAAGCAGGGATGTTACAATCAAGAAATAGATAAGTAGTAAGCTCCCCATGTTGGTCATAGTTTAAGTAGAGATCTAAGAAAGCAGCTGATGTAGGAGAGTCAAATGTTTCCTTTATTGCAAGTTCAGAAGGGTATATACGACGTGGTCAGCAAACTTCTTGTTGTTCTTAGACAACACATCGTCGATATATCTGAAAGTAAAATTAAAAGTTTGTTAAGGTATTTTGTTACTTTCCTGATTTTCTGTATCACCTTTATTTTAACAGAGTCTTTTATGTTATCCTTGTTCCTCTCTAGTACATATTCATACACGGTTTGTGTTAAAATTTCAAAATATCTCGACTCAACTCGCACTGCTTTGTCACGTCGCCTGGTACATTTGTATCACGTATATTTTACATAGACATTGTCACAGACGGCGCCTTTTGTTGGTCTTCATATAGAACACTGACGTCTATGTCAGTATTGTTGGTCTTCGTATAGAACACAGACGACTGGGACCAGGTGCAGGTGCACTAACGGGGAGTAGTAAGGAGATGGAGGAGGAAGAAGCTAAGGGGATAGGAAGGGTTTGATGAAATGGGCGGATGAGGAAGAAGAATAAGGATGATACTCGAGGATGAGAGATTGACATCTGTCTAACCTCTGATCGTATCATTGAAAAACTAATGGACCTGACAGCGACCACAAAGCAGAGTAAATATTGACAGATGCCGTCATCCTACTGCATTAATGTTTAGCCCCGTCGATAATAGCACAATGTTAGCATTGAAACAATCACGAGATTTGTTCAGACATGATACGTTATTGCAGGCATTTTATTGTACTTCCGTACTTAGTCATATTTGTTATCCCATTAATAATTTGTCATAGTGCTGCACCAGGTCACGGTCCGGAAGTCTGTCAGCGATATGACGGTGATGACTGGGGTGTCGGAGGCCATTGTGTATCGACCTGGTACTAAATCTGATGGAGCAGGGCGTTATATCGTGTCGCGATGAGCAGGTATGGACATCGAGAGGGTCCCGCTGGGAATGAATCATGGATGTCATGTAGGCCTACAACGTATCATGTGTTAGTTTCTGTTATAGAAAAAACTACATGGACACAAGGACTATTTATACAACCAATTACGTCTTTATCCGGCTGTCGTCGTATTCATTATCACCAATAAATTGACCAATTCATCATCTTTACTCATTGTCTTTATTTCAGTTGCTTTCCTTTGTGATGTCCTGTTCCATATCAGTAATAAAGAACACCACTTCAACTCTTCCTACCTCAGGCATTACATGTATAACTATTCTAATTCAATTAAAAATCATACATACATGTAAATGAATGTACATTTAATAAATTGTTACTCTTAGATTTGAGTTTTATAAGAGAGTATCTTTTGTGATGCTTCAAACAGTCTTATGTGAAACCAAAACAAAATATCAGCCACCATTAACTTCAAAACCCAAGACTAAACAAGACTAAAGCATATTTTAAGGAAAGGCCGCTTGCACAATTATGCTGTCCCTAGCCCATTGCATGGACGTATGTCAGGTATGTACCATTCAAACACACAAACATTGTGTTACTGACATACATTCTACGGCGCTGAAATAACAGTAGCGATTCTTGAAACCCCAAATTATGGTTACAAATGTAAACCAAATTCTGCATAGTGAAAACATCTATGGAAGAACATTTGTGAACATGCATTTCAGGACAATAGAAACAAGATATTAACTAACTCTCACCAAAAACGTTTAACGTCACAAAACTTTCGTGGAAAATGCATGGAGCATAACGCTAGATGTTCTAGAACGGTAGAGAAACGAAACTGACACTAAAACAAAAGGAACATTTACAGAAGTGCTAACTGATACAATAGACTGAGGCAGAGCAGTGGTCATACTCAGGACATCCCCCTTCCTATATTAGGATACGCAATAATTAAGCTTCACACTAACTAATATGTCTATGACGACTCCAAATTGTCCCTCTTTTATCGGTATACTTTACCTTACAACATTGGTTACAAACATGTCATCAGATTACAAAGTAATATATTGCCGTTTATGTCCCTCTGGCAATTGTCGTCGTCCCCCATATTGTTTTTTTAAAGATCCAACCCGCCCTTTGGGAAATGAGACAATCATTCCTGTTGTGGCGGGTGACATGTTGAGTGTCGTGTGTCTAGTTTATTGATTACAAAAGAAGGTACACCCCACGTGGCCATTGATGAGCACATCCACTTAAAATACTAACCAGGTGAAACACGTTTCTCGTCGATTCCTTTTAAGGTAACTTCCATATGTCGAGATTGATTTACAAAAGTTCACTAATGTTTTTGTTACATTTTAAATAAAACTAAACAAAAAGTACACGTTAACAAAAATCGATTTACAAAAAGATTTATTACTCTCTGAAAAGAATTTCAATTGAAATATTTCAAATAATGCGTTTGATTAGTGCAAGGCGATTTAATTCAATTTTGTCTTCTGACATTTCTTTATATGTGTCGAGCGACAGGATGCACTAGTGTATGCATTGTATAGATATCATCGTTTGTATTTGACCTTATTTCCAAAAGGAGGCATATGATAAAAACCAAGGTTGATACATCAAAAACCAAAGCTGAAACATAGGTATGCTGTTCAACATATCCAAACACCTTGTCATAACAAAATCTTGTCTCACTAACCTTCTATACATAATGATTGAAAGGATTCGACCTGCTATGAAAGGTCAGCCGTTACATCCATATTGAATGAAGCCCGCTAGGGCTTAAGGTTGGATATGGATGTAACGGCTGACTTTCATAGCAGGTCGAATGACTTTCAATCCATATATTAACATTTTTAGTATAGAACAATTGCTTAACTTCATATACATTTTTTCCAATTAATAGTGTTTTACCTGCGTTTGTATATGTGTCGTCATTCAACGCCACGGGCGGAACAGGTCAGCTTGAAAAAATTGGCGACAATGATAATAGTTAGTCATTTGAGCGTTTGACGCAAGGGCATTCTCAATGTTATTCGAAGCGGAGCGACAAGAATCTCATTGAACAAGCTTGATCTATGACGTCATAATGAAACCACGTGCTACGTCTCGAGAACCATTGCTTTCAAACTTTTATGAAAAACATTTTTGCTGGTTATGTTCATGTAGTGGGTTGCAGCGCATATGCAAATATATGTTTATACACATGCCTTAATGATCCGTTAGTCTTCATGTTGTGTCCTATATAGTGTTTGAGTATGAGGGTAAAGTTGAAGTGTTTCCCGTCGAGGCCAACAGACACAATTCCGGATTTGCCGCCGGTACCCACGATGTACAGACAAATCATAGCGAAAGTGCAGCACGTTCCCCTCAGATTGGCCAGGTGAAACATGCTTTTATTTCCATAACAAGTTTACCGCTCAGTAACAAATAATTCATCTCAATATGTTCTCTGTAAATTGAATTTGGGTGTTTTTGCGTACATTGCTGTCGTTTGTCATGGTTACGTAGAGGCAGACGACAAGAGCAGAAAGACGTTTGAAGGGCGGGCGCGTCTAGACTGCGTTGTAGCGTAATACAATATGACCATAGTCTTCTTGAACCCCTCCCCCGGGAGTCGCCCTCCATTTCTCAAATTATATCCCGTCGGTCGGTGACGACTGTTTATGTATTGAATCTCCGCTGAACAGTTCCTTTGATATCGCCGACTACTTCTCGGTACACAGACCCGGCAGACGAGGCTGGATTTTTGTAGTCTGTATACTGTACGGGTGTAAGCGACGTAAGTCTCTCCCGTATTACCAAATCGGATTAGGACCAGTGGAACCCCTCCTTTGTGATCATTTGCGGTTCTTGAGCACCAGGTCTTATACTGTCTGGGTACAGTAGCAAAGGTTAATTTTGAAATTATATTATTTAAGGCAGTGATCTAATCATTGGATTGGAGAAGACTGGATACCTCAATTACATACTCACTGAGAGGAGTAAATGTACTATTCTGTCTAACCCTTTACAGGAATAGTTGTACTATTCTCTCTCAGACTGGGTGTATTTATTTGGACATACTGTACATGTTGGTAGCACTAGATGTACTTTACACTTTTTACATGTATAAGTTGTTCTGCAAAAGAGCATAAATCCGAACCAGAGACGATGAACTATATAGTGTTACAATTGATCTAGAACAAGGTGCAATATTCAGATTTGCTCTTTACAGAGAAAAAGATCAGAGAATAACAAAGCGTCACCAAAACCAAAATCGATTAAATTAGAGGCAAAATAGAAACAAAAATAAAATTTACATGGAAACTCTTGTAAAATGCACAAGAGAATAAGCCCAGGTGTTCCGGAAGTGTAGGCGTCTTCTGCTTTATCTGCTTTTTGCGACGACATCCGCCATGTAAATCTTTGTCACATCAAAGTAAACAATCAAAACACGTAAATACACTAATGAGCATAATCAAAAACGTCCATCTTCATATCACTTAAATATACAGAATATTTCTCAATGAGACAAAGATGGCGACCATAAAACTTGCCCATAGTTCTGATCTACCTGCATCTCTCGAATCCTTATGTTGTTAGCAAGCTCTAGTATATCGAATTAACTGCGACATAATATATTCTACATGTATCTTTTCAGATCTAAATAATGTGGATTTTCATGTATACCAAGCAAAAAAACAAAAAACCCCAAGCAACTACAATGTACATTTTGACAGGGACAGTGATACATCATTACTTACCAGGGGATGCACTGTACATGAATTTATGCATGTAATATTAACAACAAAAACACCAAAGAAACAAACACAGAAAATAAAACAGCAATTACGCTTAAAGCAGAGACACTATTTACCTGATGTCGGTATGTCAATATTTAAGTAAAAACATGGATAATACTGCAATTGAAAAGTTTTAAATTTGTAAATAACAAGATTAAGAAAATTAGCGTATAACCATTTTCCAATCGTTCGAAATGCCATACCGAAGGCAAACAATCACAACATTCAGCACGTTTTTTCCGTTGTATTTGCAGACACACATATACTAATATTGCTGAGGGTGTAAATGCGTTGTGTTCCTTTTGCTTTTGTATTCTTTTGTCGTATCGGTTTTGAAGTGGGAGTAAGCTGTGGACGTTCATCAACGTCGGTGTAGTTTAACGTGTCTTGATGACGTCTATGAAATAAACTATTTCTGATGGTCTATTACGGGAGTCCAAACGCCATAAGACAAACCACACAAGATGGCTTGCTGACAGCATGTCACATGGGTCATTGCCCATGACAGGTTCGTATGAACTATTGGAGGCAGATGTATTGCACGTGATAGATACCCCTACAGGGAACTAAGACTTCCTGATTATATAATCCATAGTCACAAAGAATTTAGTTCGGAGATATATCTCATGCTTGAATAACAAATTATAGCGTCTGACGGATAGATATTAGCAACTGTAATATGTCGGTTAGGGATTCTTTCTGGTACGGGGCCAATTCAGTAAGTGACTTATAATTGTTAGGAAATGAAGACACCTACATGTACCATTCCGGAACACCTGGGTCCATATTCATGAAACTGTTATGATGCTCAAGCCCAATTTCTTATTCCGGTTACATATTAATATAGAAATAATATTCTGACAAATATTTTTTAAATAATTTGAAGATAGATGAATCGAAGTACGGGTTTCAATGATTACGTGTTACTTTTTGAGCGTTTGCCATGATTTAATTATATTAAAAGAAAGCTGACTTGAGCACATAATCCATACTTGAGCATGAGAACGGTGTCATGAATACGTGCTATATCTTTTTTTTCTTTTTCATTATGGTTATCATCCCTTTGTTCTTATTTTGTCCCTAAACTTGAAGCGAACATCAAGCCTAATAACTTATTAGATATATAGATTTAGTTAAGATTAACTGATATCAGCAATATTCAAGATGGATTCTTACGCGGTTACCGGTACAGCAGCAGTTGAAACACGGTATTTGTAAACACGCGCCCATTTTGAACTGTCTTCTACCTTCGTTCAATGTTTTGTTTTGTTTTTTGTCAAGAGCTTCTAGTTAGTTACCGCCCAGGTTTACTTCGTTTTAGGCTTATTTTTGCATGGTTATGAACTGGATTTTTTCCTCATAATTTTTAAGAATCCCGAAACATTTCCCAAAGTTACGTACATGTACATGTATATTGAACCTGTAAGTAAGAATTGTGGTTTTATTGACGCTTTTGTTTTCTGTTATATTTCAGTAATAATCATTATCATATGTTACTGTTCAGATGGTAAATGGACA
The DNA here is from genome assembly GCA_947623455.1 of Mimachlamys varia. Lineage (NCBI taxonomy): Eukaryota > Metazoa > Mollusca > Bivalvia > Pectinida > Pectinidae > Mimachlamys > Mimachlamys varia. The sequence continues at coordinate 13,042,554 of OX392535.1, forward strand.
GTATGGCATGCCCTCATGAGATGGTGTCGGTGTCTGTTCGGTGAGTTGATGGACAATCGAAATAAAGGAGGGTGAAGTCTATATTAGGCTAGGATGTGCTGGGGATCGTTTCAGTCTCACATGAATTTGTTTCTATCTGGTAATGTATTGGTCTAAGTAGTAAAACAATTAATACTGAGACAAGAATAGCACACATAATTGCCACGCGTGATGGTATCCTTGTAGGGAGATATTTTAATGTTCATTTTTAAGATAAAGGAATGTATCCTTGTCCGTACAAGCAGTAAACGGCGAACAACCACCAGCGATAAGATGAATGGTGGTACAATGTAAATTGGCGATTTCTCTCTGTAATACAGGTGTACATAGCACAACATTGCTCGTCGTGAACACAACAAACAACGATAAAAATGTAAATAGAGAGTTCATATAGTTTGAAGGCTTTTAGTTCTGAAATCTAAAACAGCCTTTCATTTAGTGTACGATATCACAATGAACTCGTTTAGTATCCCGCGCGCTTCCACAGGAGTGAGTTCAATGCTATCATATTTGGACACTCGTATTTCCCCCATGTAATGATGACATGGAGAAGCAGGGACACGCCGTACATATCACTGCATGTACATGTTATCCTTTTACATGTTTTATTGTTGGCCACAGGGGTTACATATCCACTTCTGTGGAATTCTTCATTAGACTACATATTGTACATAGACACTGAATTACGTAGTGCATTGCTCTGTATGGCAATTGAAACGGCAGAAACACTAAATATCATTACTTACATGTTTACGATTGACTACAGCTATCTAGGAGTAACAATCGCCAGCAATTGCCTTCCATCATTTGATATCGACTGGGTACAAGTGCAAGAACCCTATAGTGAACAACAGGCAACTGTTGATTTCCATACGGAGAACACCACGTGTCCTTTCATCATATCCGATCGCCAGTAAGACGGTAAGACAAGTCGTGTGGAGAGCAGGCTACAAAAGTCACTTTATCACCTCAACAGTTACAGGTGTGCGCACGTGCTGGTTTGTAAGTGCTACATCTTCCTTGTTCCCTGTAGTGTCGCAAAAACAGACCGCATGCATTCCTATATGTTATGTTCCCTTCAGGACCAAGTGAAAAATGGGAATTGACGTGAGGTTCGGGAAACCTTACAGAGTACTACAGACGTGTAATACGTGCTGTTGGAATAACGATCAAACTACGGAATCTGTAGCATTCATAGCCAACTTTTGTTGACAATACAGTTTGCAAAATAGTTGGTTGCTTCACAACAAAAACAAAAGTGTTGACCTCTCCCGACCCGGAGTTTTGTTTGCATTTATAAAACCCCTCAGCAGGGTCAGCAGCATGCTAATTGACCTTCTGTATTCAAGGCACGATAAAATGCTTCTTAGTTAATGCGAAAAACGTGGGGTCCCGTGTATAATAGAGTTAATTGTTCTGTGACGTGTGCTTAAAGGCGAGAAGGAGGCCGTAATTGACATTCGCCCTCCCTACAAGCCTTTCAAATCTCTGTGGTCGCTTTGAGCACCTACCTACGGAACTTGCGTAGGACAAAAACAGTCATAAATGCCCCTACCAAATGCATGTGTATTAACATGCGAGGCTGGTACAGTGTAATACATTATGCAATCTTTTTTCTGGTGGCGTATACGGTTGATTAAATGCAGTAGTCATGGCAGTTCATTGAACAGTTCTCGATTTGCCTAACTAGTGTCCAAAAAAATTCGCGGCAAAATATGAACAACGGAAAGATTAACCATGGAAATCCAGAAAAAAGGAACAAGCTAATAAGATCATATGTTGCGTAGGAGAAAATGCCACGTCAAATCCTCAATCACACGAGTAGGCATACTTATGAGCATACTAAAAAATGTCAAATGATAAATCAATCAATCAATATTTATACTTTTTGTACATACATGTAATAACATATGACAGCAATTTTATATTAAAATGACAATTAAAATATTTGAGTGTGTTAAAATGTGTTTCCCAGCCGAACTCGGTTTATTAGACACTATACAAATAATTTATTACATTATGTACAACATGCATCGATAATTCATACAGAAGACAATTTTCTATCTACACAATATACACATTGAGATAAAATTATATAACTCTTAAACCTGAAGTTAATTTCCTTTCTTAGCACTATCCTTCCATAGTTTTGTAAACCAGGCTGTTTCGTCCAATATCTTTAACACGCACTTTATGTGTAGCAATTTTACGTCGAACACTTTAAGGCTAAAATGTCCACTACATTAAGTTTGTTGGCCAGTTTCTTTACTCTTGCTTCCCACGCATGTGATTTTAAATAAAAGTCTATCCACATTGGTATCTTGTAGCCGAATCTTATAAGACTCTTTCATATGCGTGTATGTAGGATAGGGATATTCCACCCGAGGGGTCACAAAATGTGGTGAAACCCGAGGCTTGCCGAGGGTTTTACCACATTTTGTGATCCCGAGGGTGGAATATCCCTATCCTACATGCACACATAATGAAAGAGTCTTTTTCTCTCATATCAACTGCCCGAATAAGCTCAAAAACCATGAAAATATGTTTAAACAGGCTACCATTTTGAAATTTCAACTTTTTCCTTGAGCTTTTTTGACGAAAACGAATTAAACACCGAGTTTAAGCATACCCTATATTTGCAAACAATGTTTGCGCAGAAGAATTAATCTCCTCTTCCTGGTGTTTATGGTTAAAATTTTGTGAAAGGTTTTAATTTTATCACGCCGTCGTTTTCTCTTTCCGGCATCAGAGTTTACCGTATTCGTGACGTCACGTCATTGTTGAGCCATTGTGACGTCACGTCGCGTGAAATGCTATGTAAGATAAATTTTCCTTGCATAGCTTTCTTACATGGGCAATCTATATCCAACATGGCGAGATATGAGAGAAAAAATGTTTCCAAACGTTGTTTTGTGGAACAGGACAATCATCCCACGTCACCAAGTACGCCGACATTGGAAAAGTATTTTTCGAATCCAAGGTAAAGATTCATGGCACTATTTTGAACGTTATTGATGAGTCCCAATGTCAAGGCTCCATAATATAATATGGGCTGGACAAGGCTTTCAAACATTCCATATCGATGAGACTAAGACGGCAACCATTAAACTTGCTTATTGTCTTCATCAACCTGCATATCGCAAACCCATGTGTTGTTAGTTAGTTTCTCAGTATCCAGTGTATATTACGAACATTCTAGTTTATAGATAAAGTCCTAGAATAACTAATCAACTGCGACATGTTAACGCAGTGAACTTTTGTTAGGTAGAGATTGAGGTCAGCAGCAGATGTAGAAGACTCGGTCGTGTCCTTTATTTCAAATTCAGAAGGAACATGTATTATCGATCGACGTGGTCGATAAACTTCTTGTAAACTTCTCTGAAAGTGAAGTTTAAAGATTTGGCAAGGTTTTTGTTACCTGTCCTGATAAGCTCGTATGAAAACAAAAACAAATCAGCTAAGAGTGGCGCACAGTTTGTTCTCATTGGATTGCCAAGCTTTCCCCCCGATTCAACGAAGATATTGTCAAGTAGGAATTAAATTATTCGTACTATATCTTCTTCAGGTCAGTATATTTCATCTGAGCTTTTGTTGTTTTTAAAATATGCCAAACACGGACAGCTTATTACTTACGACACGATAAACAGACGATTTCCATTTCTTGATAGTAATATCCCTAGTTCTCCAGTTTACTCCTGTTTACATGTCGCAGTTGATTCCTTTTTTCTAGGGCTTGCTCTAAATATCGTTATTGTCGTGATCGATGTTGACTGCTGAAAAACAAACTAAAAACACAGGTATTCGGGAAATGCAGGTTGATCAGAACTATTGGCAAGTTTAATGGTCGCCTTCTTTGTCTCATTGAAAAATATTCTGTAATTATTGTGTGATATGAAAATGAATTAGAGAATACTGAAGCGTTAACAAAATCAATCAACAAAAGATGGACGGTTTTTAGTATGCTCATTAGTGTGCTTACTTGTGATTGACAATGATGACTCGGTTCTCATTTCGAGGAGTTGATGTTTGATGTTAACTTGTATGTGGCATTGCAGATGTCTTCGATAAAGAAGACGCTCACTCTTCCGAAATGGCTGTTGCTTCTCTTGTACTTTTTTGTCCAATTGTGGTTCTTTCCTTTTTTCGCATTTTGTCGCAAGTTTAAACGATTTTGAACTTGGATTATGGTTTTGAGTGCTGCTTCGGTGTTATTTTTTTTTATTTTATTTTACAAAATTAGTATAAATGCATGCAACATATAAAAAGTTGAGTATGTTTTAAGATAACTATTAAAAAGGGTTTGTCAATTATAGCATAATGTAGCGTAGTGTAGAAAAAAATTCCAACATACGTAAAACTGTGGTCATCGAGAAGGTCCTGTCTGCCGTTTAACGTCGTTTACCAGTATGCGAAGTAAACATTTGATTCTAAATGCAAAGCTAATGATTTTGGTCAATCTTTGCTTCCTTTGAAATATAAATGGATCAATGGTATGCCAAGATACTATGACATCCTGTATCGTTTACGAATGGCCTTTAGTTATAAATTGATTCCGTCCTGCTGGTGGGTCTGCGCCTGGACCTGGGTATTTAGTAGACCACAGTTAATAATTAAGGTTTCGCACTTCAGCTGCAAGGTCTCCCATGTGTTGTTTACAGAAAACGTGTACCGAAACGCCATGATCTCAGCCTGTTATGACAAAATTAAGATATTAATCTGAAGATTTATGGCTTATATTGCGATCATCAATGAACAACAATGACTTGTTTTTCGACCTTCATGCATTATTTGAACATGATGTGCACAATACATCGCTCCGTGAAGTGTGCTATAATAGGAAAAGATGAATCTAGAAAGATATTTTCTCGTTAGGAGTAAAGTCACGAATACACGTAGCCTTGCAGTAATTACAGGTCGTCATGACCTAGCTTGTAATTACAGATGTAGAGAACGTGCTACAACCTCACAGCCCGAGTAGCGCTGAAAATGTACATGGCCAACCAAAGCAAGACAACCAGGTTCAGAACGCCTGAGAAAGTAAGCATCGCAACCTTACGGTAAAATTTCAGCATAATCATTAGACATTGCGTTACATATAAACATAGCTTAACCTTGAACAAACGCCATTTTTTCTCTCGTTTCCATTCTAGGACGATAAATCAAAGTTGGGTAGAGCTTGATGACGACACACTAGGGGCCCATTGGCCCACATTACCGTAGGTCTGCAGAGGAAGTAACTACATCCAGCAAACTAACAGATAAATTATTCAAAAGAACTCGAAAAACTGTATCATGATATAAATTCTTAATAAAAACTGTCTGTTCCTTTATGTGTCCTAGTGGACATTTCCGGGTATGATAATCAGTATTGGTTTGATATTTATGTGTATAATGGACGTCTGGCCCGTGCTATACTAAAAGGTTTCTTTTGAAGAAGGTCCCGTAAAAACGGTGTATGGCCAATTACAGTTCTGTTTTATTAATACACATGCTTGAGCCATATCTTTGGTCCCCTCGTCTTTGTTATATAAATAAAGAGACATATCTGAAATCATAACCTTTATATAGAAGATCCACTTGATACATCCTTTCAGAAGTCGAGAACAAATGTTATCAAACTATTTTGAAGAAGGCATCGAACTCCCTTAAATCCAAACAAAGAAGTATATCAGCAGATACAAAACCATTATCAAGCTATTAAGATAAACTTTTTTTTAAAATAAATATGATCGTAAACGAAAGCAAATTCCGTAAAGCAAACAGACACTCGTCCGTAATTTGCTTGTAGTCCTGACATTACCAGCCAAATGGTGTAGATATTATGCTATGGCGAAATTCCGTTTATGTTGATACTCCTAGATTAGTCTCAAACAAGTATTGTAATTTGGTCATATCAAAACCAGTTTTCTCGTATGTATGGTCGTTAATGAATATTGCTTAATCAAAAACAATCTATTAGTTTGTTTAACGGTTACGGTGTATGTATTCTCTGATTTTGTTCTTGAAGAGACCAAATCAACTATCTTCTTAGCAATATATAACTTACTATATCGTCTTTATGGTGAACGAAACAAACATGAAGTTTCAAAATAAAATCTGTATCTTTATGGGTTAAATGAGATAATCATTATTTTCTGGTGTCATCACTGAAGGTATGAATTTCAATATTATCAACAATTCCACCGAGACGCATCATAAATAACCAATACTTTGTGGGATCGACAGGTGCTACAGGCCGTACCTTCAGCTTTGTTGTATACAGATGACACTAGATAACTAGATAAAGTGTTTCCCAAAAGAACGGTTCTAAAAAGCTTCAATAGATAGCAATATTGAAGTTGATGACACTTTGATACGCGGTCAAATTACCGTGTACAGGTTGATATTAGCGGGTGACAGAGTGCCACGTACGTGCGCAAAGTCAATACTTTGTAGGTCAATAGTTTTCAGGTGAAAATAAACTTAACACAAAGCAATAAGTGGAAAACGTGCTTTTACAAATCCACAGTCAGACGTGCACGTGTACATGGCACCAATGTATATATTCCTCAACAAATAAACAAAACAAACATACCATCCTTTGCAAGGAATATCTGATGTAGGCCTAACACTATACATTAAAATTTATTCAATATACCCTTTCGCTCGAAACATTTACAAAAATAATTGTAATTAGCTGCATTTTTCCCTCGAGATGTTAGAAAATATTAGCTTGAAAAAAACGTATATCACTTATATAAACACTAGATGAACATGAGGCACTACTTGTGTACTGTTTGTTAATTTTGCAACGGTCAAAATATGTGGTGTAGGTACATTTTAAAATCGGCTTAGTATAGTACTTTGTAAGTTAATTCATTGGTATTTATTGAAATTGTTAATATGTTTTTGCTTTGTTTTTAATAACAAATTTATGTCCTGTGACGAATTGATATCATTATGTAAGCTGTACACTCCGTCTCGATCAGCTTTGACCGCACATTTGAATATTATATATACAATGTATATAATCCTAGGGGTTAAAGCTTCGGGAATTTCGAAAAAGACAATCTTCCATACTCGTAAACTAAATTTTATGTTTAACGGGAAACCATTGAATACATGATATAGCTTTTTTTATTCCTGTTTTGGGTATTTTCTTTTCATTCTCTTCCGTGTTTATACAATTTAATTCGCAAACAAAAGGGAATTACAAACAACGTAATATACTCACGGAAAAAAACTGTGCAACACTGAAATTTATTTTTCGCAAACACTATATACATTGTAACGTTTCTCAATAAAATTTCATGGACATATATATCGTGTCATATCATATGCTACCACGCGGTAAGGTCAGCTGTGATTTTCTATGGATACCATATGAACCAATAACCACCTTAGCTTGGTAATAAATTAGAGAAAACCAAAGAGTTAACAGCATCCTAATCCGAACTAAAAATGGATTTAACCAGGGGCAAAATATGAACAAAGAAAAGATTTACATGGAGACCCTTGTAAAAGTACAAGAGAATAAGACCAGGTGTCCCGGACGAGTAAGTGTCTTTTTCTTCATCGCCGAAACCCGCTACATACATCTTTGTCAAATCCAAGTAAACATCAATTTTTCAAAATGAGAACCGAGTAGCATTGTCAATCACATCAAGTAAACACACTAATAAGCATACTCAAAAAAGGCCATCTTCATATCACTTAAAGATACAGAATATTTCTCAATGAGACAAAGATGGCGAACACAAAACTTGCCCATAGTTCTGATCAACTTGCATCTCTCGAATCTTTGTGCTGTTAGTATGTTTGTAAGCAGTCGACATCGATCACTGAAATCACGATACGTAGAGCAAGCCGTAGAATATTGAATCAACTGCGACATGTAAACGCCATAGGTTGGAGAACCAGGGATGTTACTATCAAGAAAGGGAAAGTTCACGATCGGAAAAGTGAAATCATCACGTTTATCGTATAGCTTAATAGTCAGCTGCCCATGTTAGTCGTAGCTCAAGTAGAGATTGAGGTAAGACATCCCAGTTTTTTGCAATGCCACGATTGACGGAAAATGAGCGTTTGCGGATTATCGGCATGCTTAATGCAGGAATGGCTAAACATGGAACTGCACAAAATGTTCGTGGGCATAGAAATACCATACAGTCTTTGGTAAGACGTTATCGGCAAAATGCCAAAACTCGGAATTAACCACATTCAGGACGACCTCGTGTGAAGTCACGGCAACGGGACAATCACAAACGGTTAAAGCATCTTAGAAATCGTTTCCAAACGGCCAGTTTAACGTCATTCCTGAACTAAGAAATATCCACCCAATAACCGTCCGAAACCGTTGGAGGGAACACCTGATCCGCAACGTTCGTTTGGTGCTAGCAGTGTCATGGTTTGGGGAGGCATTCCTGGCCATGACAGAACCCCTATTGTGTAAGTCCAAGGTAATTTGACTAGAAATTAATACAGAGATGTAATCATTACAGCATGCTGTGCCCTTCGTGCGTAGCCAACCACGTCAAGAGACATTACAGCAAGACAACGCCTGTTCGAATGATGGACGTGTTGTTACTGACTACTTAAATCAACAGAACATCAATGTTCTTCCATAGCCGGGCGTTTACCAGATTTGGCACCAATCGAGCATATGTGGGACTAGATGGAACGTCGTCTACGTCAACTGCCTAATCAGCCATTGCCGTTAACTCAACTTGGCCAAGACTTAATCAGAATGTGGAACAATATTCCTCAACACTTCTTCTGGACATTAGTTCGCTCTATGAGCCGTCGTTGCCAAGCTTACATTAACGCAAATGGTATTAACTCGGTTTTGACCCCATATGAATTTGAACCCGTGTGAAATGAATTGTTCTTCAAATCAATTTACTATTCTAAAGTGATTTTTTGTAATGAAATAAATAAAGCAACATGCAAAATGTCAACCTGATATGTTAATTTTATAAACGTTGTAACTTTGCAACCGATGCAACTTTTTTTATATAGTATACATATTAACGGCTGGATATCACCAGTGTTTTCCTATGATTAATATATTTTTTCTTCAATAAAAATTGTTTCCTAATATTAATAGTTTTAAAGTAATGCAGAAGTGTTAAACGAAAAGCGTCGAAAAGCATACAACGTTCATGAAAAAGTAAGTAAAAATGCACTGTCAAGACTACCGGAATGTACCATTTGCATTGTCAGTCATTTTATCTATATGAACGGATGCCAACAAATAACCATTACAAGCCTATACAAAACTGAATGCATAAATTTAGTTTTTAATGACCTTGGCGCATTGTATATCACGGAGAACCCGCTTAAAACTTTAAATTAATGGCATTTATTTAAAGCTAGCATCATTTCTCGTTAAATTCTAAAATACACTATATGGGTTGAAATGTACACTATCTTGCGGCGCTCTGATGGTAATACATATATTTCATTGTTATTTCACAGACATATAAACAATTGTGATGTAAGCCTACCAATGTGTTATAGGATATCCCTTCTGCAATATTGTCCCGTAATGTTTTAACATGTTTGAATGGGTTAATTTGAGTAAACGTCCTATTCTAAGCTAGGGTCATTAAAGGACATGTATTCATATATGTAATGAATGTTTGAACACTGTGTTTTTGAGAGTTGTCTTTGTCTCCTGGCGGTGGTAGTTCCGAGACTAGCCAACTCACTGAAATCAATGTATAGTGTACTTCTAATAACATTTTATTTATTTCCCGGACAAATCAATTGTAAACTACAAAGATAATAAAAAATATTTCATTCGAAATAAAATTCAAAAATAAGTTTGTCTGCTCTGAATGACATATTAACAGGACATTTTGTAACCAAAGCCACTATTACTTTTCAAGAATACCTTTGCGATTTTTTAATCTTATTTCCTTGAATGTGTTTCGTTAAATGAGTCTACCTCGTCTATACTGGATACCCCAACTATACGAGGATTCTTGCAAGCAATGTTTTATCGCTGGCTCTGCTAATTGCTCAACCAAGCCTTTATCAAAATTTCTTGAGACAAATGTACATTTAAATCGGGACGATGGTCTCATTGTGACACTGTATACTCCAAAAGTGGAATAAACGGGATTTGAATTTTGAAAATTTCGAGAGATCGTCTAATCAATTTTGAACACCCTCTTCTTAAAACAGTTCATATGTCAAACTATCTGATTGTTCATCCCTATACACTACCCTACATGTACCTCACCCTTAAATAAAAAAAACCTCTTCGATCTCCTGAGAGCATAATTTTCCTTGAAAGGCGGATGACGATACCAACTTTATGATTGTGAGCTGTCTTGGAACAAACATTTTTAAACCCACATCAAAATCAAACAAAAAATATTCTAAGGAATATGTACATGTAGTACGAATGATTGAATTCATGGTTGATACTTTTCTTTAGTTCGGGGAAAATGAAAAGTATGTTTACCCTGATTAAGATGACATGTGTACCAGATGAGCGTTTTGATTCCCCTAACCCCGCACAGACCTTGCTATGTAGTTTAGAAGACGCGACTATTCCGTCTGGCCACAGTTCAATATGATATACCAATACTGTGACATTTGTCCGTGTCACTCGGACTCATTGACACACGATCACGAGCAGCAATTAGAGACAGGAATTGCCGCGCACTGTCCGTAATTGGCTGGAATACTGGTAATCTATGTCCCCGTTACTCACACAAGGGTCAATAAATTAATGTACATGGTGTTCAAATTACGGTTATGAATGTACAAGTGAGCCTACTTCTAACGAAATATGGCGTCCGTGTCAACCTCATACAGGATATATAAGACTGGCCTCACAGACTTTTTTTTCAAAATTTTAGAATTTGTTACAGTTAAGAAAGGTAATAAATAGAGCAAAATATGATATTTAGCGTCAATAATGAGAAAAAAAAGTTTGATAGAAACAAAAGAAACAAAACACGCTGTGACGTTGAAATACAACATGTACATGTGGCAATCACGTATTGTTGCGTTTACATGTAGGCATTATTGACCATCTAAACCTTAGAGTATCAAAGTCGATTGCATGTCAAACTCTTTAGGGATAACGCGAGCTTATCAGATTGACCTAGACACCGTATGTGATTAAGATGCATTTACAATGATCGATTCTACACGTCAGATGTACCTATAGAACTGTTCAGTGATTGACCTTTCTAGTGGAGAGATGAAATCCGTTACAAAGCTTACATAATTCCCAGATCTCGCACAACAATACATAATACGCGTACCTATCTAATTATAGGTCCCATGCCACCTGGCCAGCATTGATGAACAGGGCGCACCCTTGCTCTTGGCGTCCCGGTCAGGGTAACCTTATAAATTACGTAATCCCAAATCTTATGAAAATGTAGGCGACGGTCGATACTTCTACTGGTGTTGAAGGGTGTAAATCTGTCAGGTTGTCCGATGCTATATACGTACTTCCGGAAGTGATTGGCCAATAGGGATGAAACAGACACCTGACGTGATGTCGCGCCTGGCACTGTCGTCAGAGCTCCACTCATTCCCTTCTCTTCTTGCCTCTGCCATGCCTAGCGATGCACTCTTATATTCTAAAAGATAGACACTACTGGGTCGTTGTTGTTTTCTCAATTTTGACTTTTTTTATTCGATATCATCTTGATGTGTCTAATAATGGTACAGTTACAGTGTATTTGTTTGGATTTATTCGCCTACAGCTTCAGATTTTGAAATATTCTTTGATGTCAGTTCAATCAATATTTTTTTCTAATAACAAATTGCTTATATTTTTGTACAGGCCAAAATGGTGATACATTAGGGTTATTGTTGGAAAGTTAACACCATTCAATAAAACATATTGCTGCCCTGCAGGTAGGCCGTAAGATTATTTTACCAGCTGCCCCCATCGCATGATCATAAGAGGCGACTAAATTTGGATTCCTACCTTTTTCCATTTTTTCCTGAACAATTTACTCCTTCTTCGTGTCTCCCTTGACACTACCTTAGTTTTGGCTGCTAGTTGAGCGTTCACCCCTGTGAGGAAGGCTATGGGTTCTGTCGGCAAACCGAGCTCAGCATAATGGGAGTGAAAGGACGGGTTCACCCGTTGTCAGTATAATGTGATAGGGTGGGGTGATCTGCTGAAGGCCTTCGGCTTATTTCAGTGTGGTACAGTGAAGCACTTTAAATAGGTAAAAGACCCGCACTATCGCAAGAAGGCTTACACGAACATAGCACATCCTCCCAAATACACACGTACTCAACATACAAATCAACATGGCATACACCGGGAGACCGTCCTTAAGTGATCCCTACTGTTAATATGACGACAAAACAATTAAACCAAACCAAACCAAATCAAATGTATTCATACATATTCAAAATGTACATCCAATTAAGCAATTTAGTTTTGATTTCATATATAAGCTATGGTACTATACTGAATGACAATTCTGTGCTTAACTAATACATTTTTGATTCGTTTCTTTTGTTATTTTTTTTCTCCTCTCAGTTGTGAGGATTTTGCAACGAAATGTTCAACGCGTAAGAAAACGGCTGTTTGCTTGATCACAAAATATGTTTTTAATTGATTGCTTGATTGATTGACTTTTTCGTGTTTCGCTGTTTTAACAAAATGTTTATCACGATTTAAGGTTTGTTTTCTTATCCACAGTTCACTGTAAATATACGTTTACGTTAATAGTTTTTGAACATTTACTGAAGGCATTTTCTTACACATTGACCGGTTTTTCGAAAGATGAAATACTGTCGAACCATGCTACTGTATTACAATCTTTCCAAGTACCGGTTAATGAACAAGACGCTGACCTACCTTGTCGTTATTGGAAACCGAAACTACACAAGGATCCTTATCAGCAACGTTTTATCGCTGGCTCTGCTAATTGCTCGACCAAGCCATTATCAAAACTTCTTACTACCATTAAAACAAATCAGGGCTTCAGTCGTATTGTGACACTGTATACTAGAGAAGTGCAATTAATGAGATGTGGATTTTGAAAAACTCGAAAGATCTTTTGATTAATCTTGAACACCCCCTCCTAAAATACCTTTTCGGTCAAAACATTTGATTTTGCCACCCTGTACACTACCATACCTCATACAAAATTGAAGAAACGTCTTCGATCTCATGTTTTGAGAGCTTTTTTCCATGAAAGATGGACGACGATACAAATATATGGTAATGAGCCATCTTGGAGCATACTTTGTGAAAAACACGACAAAAGCTTTGAGGAAATATACTGAAGAAGATATAGTAAGGATGACTGAATTCCTGGTCGACAGTTTTTTTTTGTGTAGTTCAGAGGAAATATTTTCCAGCAGACTGTTGGCATTCCTATGGGAAAAAAACCAGGACAGGTAATAAAAACCTTACCAGATCTTTTAATTTCACTTTCAGATATATCGACGATGTGTTGTCTATAAACAACAAGTAGTTTGCCGACCACGTCGATCGTATATATATGTACCCTTCTGAACTTGAAATAAAGGACACAACAGACTCTTCTACACCAGCTGCTTACCTCGATCTCTAATTAAACTACGACTTACATGGACAGCTTACTACTAAGCTATACGATAAACGTGATGATTCCAATGTTCCGATCGTGAACTTTCCATTTCTTGATAGTAACACCCCTGCTTCCTGCTTCTCCAACCTATGGTGTTTACATGTCGCAGTGTATTTGATATTCTAGGGCTTGCTCTAAATATCGTGATTTCCGTGATCGAAGTCGACTGCTGCCAAACTAACAGCACCAGGATTCGAGAATCAGGCTGATCAGAATTATGGACAAGTTTTATGGTCGTCATCTTTGTCTCGTTGAGAAATATTCTGTATCTTTAAGTGATATGAAGATGGACGTTTTTGAATATGCTCATTATTGTGCTTGCTTACTTGTTGTGAATGACAATGATACTCGGTTCTCATTTTGAGAACTTGGTGTTTACTTGGATGTGACAATGATTACATGGCGGAAGACGCTTACTCTTCCGGAACACCTGGTCTTATTATCTTGTACTTTTACAAGGGTCTCCATGAAAATATTTCCTTTGTTCATATTTTGCCCCTGGTTTAATCGATTTTGAGCTTGGATTATGATTTTGTTACCGCTTCGGTATTCTCTCTTTTATTTTCAATTTATCCAAATTCTTAAACACCCATACAGACGTTCTTTCTGAGCAGTCTCGAGAAAATTACAATGCAGAAATTGTTAATGCATCGAAAACGTAGCTGGCCTAATAATGGTTTCGTTTAATTATATGATATGTAGCGTCCTTAACAGTTCTGTTCTCCTGTAACAGCGCGGAAGTGCTATCAACTTTATAGTGTTATATCACTATAATTACTTTGATGTACCAAAGACATACAGGACAGCATCCCGCCATCCAGGTTTTTATATCATCTATAAAAGTGACTTGCTACTATGAATATGTCAGAGTGTCGAAATGTCTACCAATGGGACCTCGAACATTTTTACTAGGGATGTCAGATTGTTGCAGTGGGAGCAGCTGCAAACATTGCTGGCTAAGAGAAATGGTGCCGTTCATCATGAGATTAGGGCCACGAGTCTAACATTGTCTTACTTCGTCACCTAATTATCAAACACAACGTACACCTTGTTTAAAATATATAATAGTTTTTCCAATCCATCTATAATAGACGATTTGCCACTATAGTTATGTCAGAATACAGGACTGTCTATCCCTGCGACATCGAAACATAACTAATTGTGAATGTCGATTTGGCGCAGTGGTACATGTAGCAGTGTAACTAGGTCATGGAACTAGGTCGAATTACCACGGTTAAATCTGAAGTATGAAAAGTATACACTTGCATTGTGTCATGAAGTGATTTTATACCTTTTTTTCTGTGGTTTTTACCAAGAAAAGCATTTAATATTGCAATCATAGACATCACAAAACAGGATTGAGGAGTCACTTGGTGAAACCTATTGTAACAAAAAATGGCGTTTTTTTCTAATCACGAGAAAATAGCCGAACTAATTCCAAGTTTATAGGAAAAGATGTTATG
Source organism: Mimachlamys varia (assembly GCA_947623455.1). Taxonomy (NCBI): domain Eukaryota; kingdom Metazoa; phylum Mollusca; class Bivalvia; order Pectinida; family Pectinidae; genus Mimachlamys; species Mimachlamys varia. The sequence goes on from OX392535.1 coordinate 13,057,639, forward strand.
CCAATAAAGCACTCGTCATATACAAGTGAAGCTTCACAGGCTAATCCATAGTTGCGGTTACAATAGATGCGGTATGTATGTTCAAACCTAATCTAATCTGGCTGCCAATTTATTTCGTCTAGCAATCTGTGATGTAGCGCCGCGCACGTGTCTCTGTTTGTTGCGTTTCGCTTGTCTTGCCTAATAAAGTCATTTGTTTCTTATGGCAACTTCGGAATGTACAGAAAACCAATTCCAACGTCGTTCTATTGCACCGTGATAATTCTAGCACTGGCCGTGTTACCAAAGGTAGATACTTAGGCGAAGTTAATTTAAACCGGGCTGAGGGACTTGGTAATGCAGAAACATGGCATGACATTGATGGATTTGTACCGCTAGGACTGATTTAAAACACATCCCTGTCACGTACGTATTCCTACGAGGTGGCTCCTAAAGGGCACATGTGTGACGACGCATGTTTGTGTGTCTGTTTGGTTGCTTAACGTCCCATGAAAAGCTCTGATCATATAAATACATGTAAACACAGAGATTTTATTCTGGCAAAATAATGATTTTATCTATTGATATTCTTCTCCGAAATGAAAAGCTTGATACATTGTAGGATGAAGGAAACACAACCGGAAGGAGGATACATCAAAAGGAATTTAGATTTCGCGTCGTAGGTATAAAAAGTGTTTAAGATTTCACACCTTTTTGTATAATTCATCAAATTACAAATGAAATGAAATGGTCAATTTGCGGATGGCAAATCGTTTCATTATAGAAAAAATATAGAACTTTTAATGTTTGAAGTAATACTAAGTGCTTTCCAAAAATATACATCATCAAACATTGGGTGTCAAAAAGTCATAAAATTAACAGCTGTGGTAATGTTAAGGATGTGCCTCCATACAAGTTTTAAATGCATACACGTTTATATGTGCTGAAGTCATTAATGTTGATGGTCTTGCATATTGTGAATGGTTGCGATAGTGCGTGGATATGATGCCAACTTTAAAGTGTATCACATTGAAAAACAATCCCGAAGGTCCCCAGCATAGCACTTCCATCGATCACATTAACCCAGCAACCGGCGAATAAGCTATTATAATTCCTCTTAATACTGACATGTTAAGCAGGGACATATTTTAATGACTTCGGTTTGTCCCGTTCTTGCGACAGAAGAATGGGTCTGTACTTATCGTATGTAGGTGAACAATTAACATTAAAACAACAACGCGTTGCCAATCACACCACTGGGACATGGAAAAGGTAGTCAGAAGGCGACAGAAATACAAACTGTAGTAGGATTCCAAATATGGCATTGGATGTAAGCGATTTTCCTTTTGCCGCTTTTGCATCCCTGTGTTAACAGCAAATCTCATCTTATGTAAGGGGTCCCTTACTAGTTACCTGTTACGAAAAATGCATTTTTTTCGTTTTTCGATCGCTTGCTTGTAGAGGTGATGTTCTCAAGGAACGCTCTAGTTCAATGAATTTAGAATAAAATAGATATATGTAGCAAATGTATCGACCTACAGGGAGTGGACGTAGCCACACCTTGTTACTGAATGTGTACAGCACTTTTCTGTAATTAAACAAAGATAAACCAGTTAAAGTCAATAAACAATTTGTATTATGTGTCCTATGCTTAACGCTCAACTTCCGGCAGCACCTATAAGACCAATAAAGCGCCATCAAGCTGCATCCAGCTAATCACAATATATAGTGAAATGCATTGTGGGATATGAAGATGGACGCTTTTGAGTATGCGAATAAGTGTGCTTACTTTTGATTGAGAATGATGACCCGGTTCTCACTTTTGGATGTGACCAAGATTAACATGGCGATGTTGTCGATGAAGCAGAAGACGCTTACTCTTCCGGAACACCTGGTCTAATAAATCATGTACTTTTACAAAGATCTTCATGTAAATAGTCCTGTTCTTAATATTTCCATCCTAGTTTATTCGATTTTGAAACCGTATTATGGTATTGTTGACGCTTATGTGTTAAGCATTAATGTTGAGTACATCTTTATTTCGGAAAGAACTAGTGAAGGCCTGCTCTATTCCTCTACATGCCACGAACAGATATATATTATACAGATCTTTTAGGCAGAATATGAGGTTGTCGTTAATATTCCCATAAAATGAGAATATCTGTATCCTCTTATCGACACACTTTGGATATGCATTTCTCCTTTACTTGTTTTTCTTCGTTTTGGGAGGTTTCTGAAAAGGATCCTTTCTTTGTAATTATGACCTTGGCTGCTGCGATGAACAAAAAGACTACAGAGGCGAAACACCGAATGCAAAGAATTACGAACGTATCGGCACGAATTGCCGACTCCAGTCTGGTGCTTATGATACAAACACGTAAACAATCGTATTTGTTTGTAGATAACCTGGAGCTTTCCGAGCGTGCTGACCTTTGCTGTGTGATAGAACGCTAACGTGTCAACATCCGTTTTAATTGTGCTTTTAACAAATGATTCCACTGGGGAAACTGAGCTGCATTAGATATATATATGCAGTACGCCCAGGGCAAGTGCGATGTGACAAATTGGCTCTCGCATCGTCAGAACCGTAAAATAGCCATCAGAAGCTGTTATACCAATTGATATTACGGCCAAAGCGAATTGATAAATATAATAAGTATCTTTTGACAGAAAACAGATAAGTAACACTGTCAGTTCAGGGACATAGGTACATGTGTGATGGAGGACCTTCTTAAGGTACAGCTAGCCCGGTTTTTCTGAAGATGTCATTGATCACACCAAAACAATTGGCCTGACACCATGAATAACAATTTTTACAATATACCAAGGGGACTACAAATAAATTTATCGTTTAGAAACGAATGCTGCAGAATACAATTGATACTAAAGATCATTATTGGTATGATGTATTATAATGGATACTTTTGGATATAAAAGTATCTTCAGTGATACCAAATATATCTCATGAGTGAGGCGTATATTATTAAAAAAATATCAAAACATTAGTCACACGATACTGTTTGATAATCTCTTTGCTACATTTTTATGGCAAAACCTACTCGGGCAGCAAAACCTACTCGATCAGCTTTTCATTTTCTCTTGCCGTTTGTAAATAGTGTTTTTATGCTAAAATCAGAAAAAGCAAGGATTTTCACTTGTAAAACATATCACTTTTACATAACATGAAGAATTTCACTGTAAAAAATGAAATAAAATATCACTGGGTATATCCTGTGCTAATCTGCACCATGGGTTATAATGGGTAGTGCAGATTACAAGCTGTTTCCTGGATTTTAACGAATAAAGCAGACTTCAATACGTACATGTACCCGGTACCAAAATGGGTAAGGCAGACTCAAATACGTACATGTACCCTGTATCATAATGGGTAAAGCAGAATTAAATTCGTACATGTAAATATACCTTGTACCAGAATGGGTAAAGCAGATTCCAATATGTACCTTTCAGCATAACGGGTGTTGCAAATTACAATCAGTACATGTACAGTAGATTGGAATGAGCACCATCGGCTACATTGAGTTCAGCAGATTAATTTAGGAACAACGTTATTGTATAGTTCAGCAGATCAAAGTTGTAACATTATAGTATCATATTATCATTTGAACGATGTTACCAATGCGAACATTAGTATCATAACAACAAACACGTGGTATTTCAATGGCTCCATTTATCACAATTCGTACAGTAGTTTACCATTTCAACTATTTCGAGTTTCCCCCGATTGTAAACTTCCCCTTTCTTGATAGTAACACCTAATTTTTGTTAGCCTATGGCGTTAACATGCATCAGTCGATGTAGCGAGCGGAACTCTTCTGTCACACCTGGTATTTTTTTCTTGTACTTTTTCGAAGGTCTTCATGCGGATCTTTCCTATGTTCATATTCTGCCCCTGGTTTGATCGATTTTGAATTTCGTTGGAACGTGGTTTTGCTGATGCTTCTGTTTTCTCTTAATTTATTTCATTTTTTTCTTTTTACAAGGAGTATATGTGCAATGCTATACCGGATTGAAATCGATAAAACTGATAACAAGTGTAATGAATCAATCACTATTTCTCAAACGTCCTATTACAAATAGACTTACTATAATAAAGTTGATTCTAATCCAAAATTGGATGCTTCTTACGATCATGCTAGTCAATTTGCACCCTCTTCCATTTCCTACCTGTGCTAATTAGGAATAGATATGTAGTATTATAAAATATACAAAAACAGTCTCCAAGCGTAGCATTTTACTTCTTCAGCACTCAAATCCAAACATTAAACATAACAGTGTGCTGACGATGAATTACTCCGGCGTTGCTTCAGATGATCTACAAAAGCGTGAGTACTAGGTAATGGTGAATGATTTGTCCTTAGAAAGTTATCTCTGGCTGTAGATACTACACTGGTAACTCCCGTTCTACAATGTATCACCTCACACCCATTTGTAACACTAGAAAACATGGGGCACCTGCATACAATCTCATAAAACCGTATCAAAGCTGAATCCTTGCTGGAACATATACGGCACCACCTGGTGGCAATCTTTGTCAAAGTTCCTAGCGTGGGAGGTAACTTGACCCTAACGAGAAAAAGTGGGGTTAACGATGGCTTAATGATTGCAGGGGAAGAGAGACAGGCGTAAAAACATCACAGCTACACAGATAAAAGACACATTGATATTAACGTAAGATTGGCGCCTCATCCGATATATATGTAATTACCGAGATAAAAGTCGTAGTAGACCTCGGATTGACAAGTATATTACAAGAAATGGATGCGGATTGTGAATTTATACTACAAAGTGATAATGGATCCGGATCCGTTCTGTCTATTCTCTTCTCTTGAAATGGTCATCAACAAACACCTAGCCTGTTTACACCATACCATAGTTAATTAGTCCTTTCTGCCGAGACCATTTAACGAACGATTCTTACGTGATATTGCCATAGCTATGTTTTCTTGTAGATGTGCGTTACCACGAACACCTGCTTTGAACTTGTCTGATCAGTACGAGACGCAACGTTCCACAAAAGACAGATTTGGTGTGGAAAGTTATGGCTTTATCTATCAACAAAGGATGCGAGTCAGTGTTCTCCTGCCAGCACGTGTGTGCATGTTTTACACGACCGCCGGCGTCTTCCTGAGAATAAACTCGACATCTGCACTAGCTTTCGATCTCTACAAATGTCGAAAGTTAAAAGGGCGGGCCGAGGTTTACTCGGTAGCAATCTGGAAAAACAGACAATAATACACAATCTGGCGTAATGTTTAGATATGTGGTGACAGATTTATGTCCTAGTCTGTACTCCATAACTATTCCGCTTCATACACGTGGTAAATTACTGCCGTATTATTGTATTATTGCGCGAAATAAACCGCAATCATGTGACCTCACTGCGAGAGATAATACCATAATGAAACAAACGTACATCCAACATACATGTACCACAAATCTTGAGCTTAGATGTCGGTGTATACCATATCTCTACGTATCGTTATTGAAATAATAATATAAATATTTATATATAGCAAACTGCATGATAAGAATAATCGAAAAGTACATATGACAAATATGGTTTGCCGATATTTTTATTGGCGTAGTTGCAGATATTTAAAAAAAATTATGATTGATGATTGGATGTTATTCCCTAAGCAAGAACATAATAATTAAACTCGTATGTTATATTTTCAAAGAGCATATAGAACACGTTATAATTGTCTCCGGAAATAAAAAAAATGAAGGGGAAGTTACACAATATTGGTAGATGTGTGTATTTTGAGCCATGTGTATACATGTACTATATACATGTACTGTAATATTGTTTACGTAGGGATTAATACACAATGATAACAAGGTGGCTAAGGGATATCTAAATACAACTATAGATCGACATAAATATTTGCTAATTAAGTGAAGATAACTGTTGTTGTGAAAGTATATACCATGTTCAAATTCATATCTACCCGGAAATTAAGGATTGCCATTGGAAAGGTGTATATTTATACAGTATATACATGTACAATTTTTGTTTCTTTATCTTACGTAGTAATTAAAAAAATGATAGCAATGTGGCTAAGGTATAGTTAAATACAACTATAGATCGACATATATAGTTGCTAATTAAGTGGAGATTACTGTTGTTGTGAAATTATATACAGTACCATGTTCAATGTTATATATACTCGGAAATGAAGGATTGCGATCGGAAAGTTGTATCTTTATACAGTATATACATGTACTATATTTGTCTGTATCTGTCTGATACATATACAATTCTACAATTTGGATGATATAACAAAAAAGTAAAGGTTGTCAACGTTCACGTAATAAACGATTGGAAACAAAATGTAAAATTCTACACAAACACGGTTCTTCTCTTGTTAGTCTCACATTTACTTGTCTAAACACTTGTTTTAGCACCGTTACCATGTGTGATCGAAAGCGGGGTGTGGAATCGTATGCCGTACCCGGACCAGCACCACTTTCAAGTACATGTACCTACACTTAACCACAATTGTATATTTTTTTCTATCAAAACTTTGGCCTTTTCATAGAAGAAACATTAAAACTGAATTGTATTTTTACAGAAAATTCGTGTTTTTATTTATCAAGACCTTCATGACATTAAAAGTACATGTATAGTCAGTGCACAGGGAAGGGGTCCATGTTTGGGCTCAGCGTACAATTTACACCTCAACTACGATATTAATGATGAAGGCATGGGAAGCTTCTGTGTCTCTTCTTTTTGTTATTCCGACGATTAGTTTTTTTTTTCGTGCGATATCTTTGAATGATATATAGTCCATATTCTTTTTATGTCGGAATATGGTACCATGATAATTGACCTTAAATTGAAACCGTTATTTGCATGTTCTCTTGTATTGCTGATGATTAAGATAAGACTAGGGGTTTCTATTCATAGTTCTGTAATTAAACATTTTTGGAACCAAGCGTAATGTAGAATTTAGTCAGCAGTGTCGACATTCTGCAATTAGTTTTTTGATTCAATTTCATCAGAACTTTGTCAGTTCCTTATAGACGTTAACTATTTCAAACATATCGTATTGTGCATGTACATTGTTATAGCAACACGAGTAAAACAGTCAATACTCTTCTACTAGTACATTTATTAACATTTAGTCTATTGACTCATCGGTTTTCAAGTAGCAACATAACTGTAAACAATCTTCATAGTCATAGTTTTACTTCATATATTGTATTATATATACATGTAGAAATATCCTTGAATGACCACAAAGTTGATTAATTTGCCACCCCAATTTATATCTACCCTGAGACAGACTTTAATTTCCCGTTCTGACAATGACGTATTCACCTACACCTGTTAAATGATGACCGACGTAACCTAGGAACATTTGTACATGTAAGTTCGGACTGAACACAGGATCTGCACTTGACAATGCGTGTGTACCATTGTTCGCCGGAGCCTGTCCCTTCAGCAAGTCTGCCCAGTGTTGTCTAGAAGAACCACGATCTAATCGTCACCAAGGTAAACCACTCGTAACAAATACCAGGGGACGAGCAAATGTGTGTTGCATATTCAAAAATAAACATGTTGTGCTTAATTTTATTGTAAATGAGTCTGGGGCTTTTAAACATATATTCTTCTAGTCGAGTGTACATCCGGACCGGGGTCTCGTGCTTTACACTACAAATACACCGGGCAACGAAGCACTAACTATTGAAATAACGAACACGATCATAGGCAATATATGAACACATGGAACGGAAAACAGCAGAATAATTTAATAGTACGTCATAAGAGTCACACATTGATTCGGAATTTGTTTAAGAGGGATGAAACACTTAAAATGGTTGCATGAGGGGATAACGTCCATGCTCGCGCTTTCGGTCACACCCAGAGCTGATATACGGTATATCCATGATTTTGGTTGTAATCGGTAATGTTTGTTACACATGGATAGTATTTGGTTTGTCATCGGAAAGAAACTGAAACCAATAATTGTACAATCATAGTTACTATGTGATAACCCCGTTTGGTCAAATAGTACATACGATTGAAGTAATGTACAAGCTATTGAAAGCGGTCACATACTATTAAAAAACAAATCAACTCCAACATTTAAATACCATAGAATGGAGAAGCACGAATGTTACTCTCAAGAAAAAAAAATTACGATCGCAAAACCAAACCTTTGACAGCGTTGCACATGTTCCAACCAGGTTTGTATGTACAAGTGAACGGCAATTTATATTAATGTACATTTACATGAAACATTAAAACATTAAAACCAAAAAACAAATTGGTGGTAGTTTTTTTCAAACAATTCTTAAATCGATGTAAAAACGAACCCATTTTTTCGATCACATAAAAAAGGGATTTTGTGCAATTAACGATCCCATTAGATAAACTTAGCTGTAAATATCGTATAGTTTACAATGCATTGTATTTTATTCATATGTAAGATTACCATAACGCTGAATATGTTCTCGAGCATGAATAACGCCTATTATCATTATTATATGATTGTGCGTTCAATAGAAACAAATAAACTAATTTTCCTTTTAGACCTAATTGCATGCCAATTGGATAAGGGGAAAAATCAAATTATTAATACACCAGTATACGAACAAAGCAATAACTTTTAGGTAAGAATATAAATATCAAAACTAAGACATCATAAAGCCTTTGTCATTTATTGACGTTTCATTGCAAGTACTCAAACAACAAGACCTTGACCTACGAACACGGAAACAAGAATTTCTCATTTTAAGAGCGCCTGTGTAGAATTTAGTAAAGTTTGCGAAATAGCTTAGTTTTTAGTTGATAGTTTCATGTTGGTAAACTTAAACAAAAGTTACAGCAAGAAAAGTTGTATCCTTATTTAAAATATTCAAATCCTTCTTTACCTGTAACCGTCAACAGAAAAGGTTTGTGGATTCATACTGAATCGTATTAATCACTCTGTATATAAATTTACCAGTTAGATGTTGCGGTCGCAACGTGTCGGAACTGCATAGTATATCTCGTAATCTATAGTTTGTGCAATTAGTTCGTATTTTGTGAACAAGTGACGTGACTGTTAAACGTTATGAATTCAACCTTTGCAGCTCGCATTGGATTTGTAAGCACATTTACGTTGATGGTGTATTGATAGATACAGCAATACGATAGGCCTACAGTATATCACTCTGCATAGCTTGGAAAAAATAGAACAAAAATGATTACATTTGACTGTGACATTCTAATGCTATTTTCTTGTACTACTTTACGGATATCTACACATTAAATGCTATATAATACAAAACATGGACCGCTTCTATTCCGGGATTTATACCGAGCAATGGTGTTTTCCGATTACTTTTAGACTAGCAGACTGAAATTTTGGAGTAAAAACTAGAAATATCCATCAACGTGTAACATTATTTCAGAGTTTTTCAGCTGGTTGAAGGTTGACACAATCTATAACACGTGTTTTAGTGTAACTGGTACCTAATACGCAGTGCATTGAGGCTGGTCTTCAAATAACAATGAGCTATATGCGGGGGCAGGAGGGATACCTTGTCCCGGCGCCTCTCTCTCTCTCTCTCTCTCTCTTTGACTGGTTTGGTATCAAAAGAGTTTTGTTGGATTCATTGGGACACCCACAGACGGGACAAGATGACAAAAACTGCAAAACGAAGCATGTGTTTGAAGTTACTTGAATCTTTGGTGAGGAAATCGCCACAATCTGACAACAATAAACAACAATACCACCGACAGAAAAAAACAAAAAGGACTTTCCTGAAATTGAAAAAAAGGTTCTTATTAAGCCTTCCTTTGAACGAATTATCACAAACTATTCATCGGTTTAATTCGCGTCGAAGAACGAGAAACAATCTAATATTAGAAATGATGGATCGTAATGTCTCTCGTCTTCTAAAATGAAATTACAGCCTGTTCAAATTCAATATCTTAAAGCCCCTTTACTCTCAACTTGTTTTGAAAATGCACGTTTGAATAAATTGCCAAGAAATGTGAATCTTTTCATTAGTTGAAAGTAGTTCAATCTAGGTCTTAATTTAATTTTGGTTCTGTTAGTAAAATGTTTGCTGAGATGACGGATGAGCCGTTCTTTTAAATCACCTAAAATCTTCCAAAGTTCCATCAGACATATTGGAAAGTCATCTCAGCATGATTGGTGGGGTGCCGGTAGCTGTCCGGTGACGTGTAATGAAATTGTTGCCTGTGTTTGTAGTCCCGATAAGGTCAGATATGTACCATCGATCATAGCGTAAGATATGTCACAAATACACATTTGTCTTTTCACAGTTTTATTTTCAATTTTCAAAAGTGATGTAGAATGACGGCGTGGTATTGATGTTCCCACGGGTTATCAAGTCGATACTTAGACTGATGTTCCCACGGGTTATCAAGTCGGTACTCAGACTATCTGGTATTGCCGAGAGAACAACCCTGTATGGTAGCTTTCCTAGCGTGGTACCTACATATTGTACATCACCTGTAGTCAAAATAAAATGACGTGGTCGATCTTTACGAGACATTTTAGGAGGTATGCAATAGTTATTTCTATTTCTCTAATAAAGCTATATGAAAATAATTGACTGGCTTTCACGAAAACCTGAAGTCTGTGTTCGGACCCATACCTCCCACATAGGTCTATGTCACTTTGACGTTTGAAATATTTACATGTACTAACTATGACCGCAATCCATACCTCCCACATATGTCTATGTCACTGAGACGTTTGATATATTTACGTGTACCCATTACCGCATTGAGTTTGAATTAACCTTTCTTTGTCTTTATTAGGTAACTTGGGTGTATATACCTGTGGTAGATTTCAAGGGTAACATGGAGACCTGTCATGTGGATTTCATTATACATTTGTACAATATACCTGGTGTTGTGACGTTACCCATTCACCTGTATTACGAACCCTTTTGATGTGGTCGTCATCCAATTGGACTGTTGCACAATACACTAACGACAAGTTGGATTTCACTTTCAACTATCACTATGTACAGAAGTATCAAATTCCATAAGTGTTTTGTCAGTAGACAATGCAATGTTGCCCTCGAGGATTTTTGAAAGCTAATATACTCACGGGATCAATATGGCCTCTTCGGGCCTCGACTGTGGTGCATCGATGCTGCATGTTCAGTACTTATCGCGGCCTTGTACACATTCATAGGGAATGTTTAAAGCGATAAATACATTTGTTGCAGATACTATGTTGTAAGTCAAAACAATGATAATGACAAACGTACCTGTAGCGGAACCCTTTTATTTCGCCGTGACTGGATCTGTCACTCACCCGCAACAAAACGTAACAGCCAGGTACAGTGTATTTCAGTTGATACTACATCCGTTGTCAGTATAATGTGACCGGGTGGGTGTTCTACTGGGGGCCTTTGACAGTTTGCTATGTGTGGTAGCACTATAAATCGACATAAGATTCGGAATATCGCAAGAAGACTTACACGAACTTGTCTCCCAAATACACACGCACACTTAACACATGCATCCATACCGCATACAACGGGTAGCCGTCCTGAAATGACACTGGCTGTTCATAGGACTTATAAAATATTCAACCAAAACAAAACATTAATTCTTAATTTTCTGCACATGTATCTAGGCCACATATCAAAGGGGGTGTTATTGGGTTTTTTTTATAAATAAGAAAGATGTTACAAAACATCAGTAAACTTAGAACTAGAGGTAGTGTAAGGTATGAACAAAGGAAAGCTTAAACTATGATCCGATGGGCGAAAATGCAGGTGTTCTTGAAGGTAACGCGTATTCTACTTCATTGTCGATACCCGCCTTGTACGTTATCAAAACGATAAATGTCAACAGATAAATGAAACGAAACTTAAATGAGATTAACCCAAATGATCCTTCAACTTATCAAAAAGCGGGTCATCAACCTGCTTTCATATCCCGTTCATTTAACGGTACAGTGTAACAGAGATGGTAAAACGGGACTTGCAGAAAGTAGGGGACCTCATCTTAAACCAGTTGCAGTAGCCATGGCCAGTGCATTGCGCATCAGAGTATACAGGGAAGGTCTGAATAATCTCTGAATATCTTCTATCTACTATTGACAAAATGTTGTCGTCATGACTTTGATCCGACTGTTATAGCATTATCTACCATGAATTACAGTGTAACGACTACCTACAGCTGTACATATACAGCTGTACTCTTCTACATGGGCTGATAGACATGAAGACGGACGCAGGAAGGGTCAATGTACAGAGCTTACATTTCGTATAAACTTTCAAATGATATTGAATTGACGCCTTACATCATGCACAGTACATAAATAGGACCTTACATGAGTTTCCATTACATATGGTATTTCTGAAACGAGTCTGAAAGAGTCTGGCGAGTCTGAACAAAAAATAAAAAAATAATGTGACGAAGTCCTTAAATCCTATGTGATAGGTGATAAATGTATAAGTGATACATGTATAAGTGATAAATATACAAGTGGTAATACATGTACGATTCAAGTCTGGAGCATTGCTAGTAATAGAATAAAAAGACAAATTACTTAACATGGAGACGTTGCACGCCGTGCATATAGGGATGGGGTAAAAGCGGAAGCACGGAGTTTGAGACACTACCGGTAATCTCTGTAAATACGCGTACGAAAGACAACTTTTACAGTATATGGTGCTTCGTTCAGGGTACTATGGGACATTTGGGTAAATACGGACGAGCGGAACACTTGTCAAATGACTCATACATCACTAATCAAACTCCGTTTTGTTAAACGTTTGTCGTCATTAGAGGAAAAAAACTGGAATAACACATTGTCTGAAATTATCACTAATGTGCCTTATCTTAATATTTTGTTCACCTTACGACAGGTACGGAAGCTTGATTTCCGATAACGATGTCCGACATTTAAGCCACAGAAATACTTCATTTCTCTTCAAATATACCAAATGCACTTACATATATTTTGTTTAGATTTAGGCAGTTGACGGTTAAGAAATTGAGGAAGGACTGTCTTGTCGGAGTCACCCGTTCTTCTATCCCTTTCGATCATGTGGGTAGATACGGGCAGTTGTGTCAGTATTAAATTTAACTTTTTGTATCTTTTGTCCACTTATGCTTTATTCTCAAATAAGATCGCATTTTATGAAAGAAGTTGATACAATATTCATTGACGTAACCCTATTGTTTAAGATACTTATCATACAAATGTACCAATACATATCATAAACCAATGATACACGATCGCCACCTTCCCATTGCGGTGCTGTAGTACACCTTCCTTACACGTATCCAATGAAAAGTAGTCGCCTGCAAGCACCTGTTCATCACCTTATAATTACCCGTCAACAATGTTACAGAAGCTCGGACATCGTATTACACGTAGACATTGCTCGTAACGGTTTAATTAGATAAAGTTTCTCACGATAGATCTCAGTATAAATAAGGTGAGCGGATACTTTTTCAATAGTTGTGTTGACAACAGCAGCTAAGAAACGTTATTCGATCGCAAATTTTCCGGGGGTTCGGTTCTAAGTCATCCTTTATGCGTAGGGTACGTACATTTGTACAGAGTTGATGATCTTGCCGAATAGGGTTAACGTATTGAATTAGATGGCATTTTCGTGTCTGTGAGATTATGTTTAAAATATTTACGATCACGTCTTCCATAAAAACCCGGGAAAGACAAAGTGGTCAGCACATCAATACGACTTGTACTTTGAGGGGAGGTGGGGGGGGGGGGGGGGGAGAGAGAAGGGGGGTCGTGACCCACTAAGGCCAACAACCTGGATGGGACAACGTAGTGGCCTCTTGTGCGTTCGGGATCTCGTGCTGTGTCGCATTAAATCTCGGACAAGTGGCCATTAATTCGGCCACACAAAATGGTCTCCATACACAACGGTCATCTACCCAAATACGATCGACACAATTAGCACAAGTTTAATTTCGTGGGGACATAAAACACGGCCGGTACTCTATATAGGGATCGGACAAACTGGTGGAACTTTATCTAAATACGTCATAGCCTTAACGATTGTATATGTACACAAAGAACGACACACCGAACGAAACGACACAGTTATATCTATATATGGCAAAGGATCCCGGAACTATCGACTCTAGGAGGAGAAAGGAAGAGTCTCAAGAACGTACATAAGCACATAATCATAATAAACCCCAATTTAAAGAAAACAGTGTAATTCAGTGTTCCATAGGTTATTCATAACTCAGTTAAGTCAACAGTGTAGCGAATGTGACAGGGCCAGTCTATAGCCAAATACATGAAGTAGGAATCTAAACACAGCAAATAAAACAACAGTCTATTAAGAACTCGGTCTAGATACATCACGTAACATTGTTATTATATACACAAATACAGGACTAAGCAATGCCTTTTGTCTTCTCTCATCAATGTATATTCTGGACTTGAGTGGTTCCGGTCGAATTCATTCAATGTACAATGTAGCAACAGGTCAATACTTCACCTTCCGGTTCCGGTTGAAATACATTTGTGTTGTACAAGTGTTTGAGACCAGAGCCGTCAGAAATAGGAACAGAGCGTCTAACAACACTGTTAAAAGGAGCAAAAATTAACAAAACTCGTCTTGTATTGCTGACAAGAAGGACTTTTGTTTACATTTTAAAATACAGAATGATTGTCCTCGTTCAAGTGAGAAAAAAATAGTGACCCCCCTAAAAACACAGAGTATTAAGTCTCGGTATGTACCCTAGTCCAGTAGTGACCCCCTAGTAACGCAGATTATTAAGTCTCGGTATGTACCCTAGTCCGATAGTGACGCCCCTAGTAACACAGATTATTAAGTCTCGGTATGTACCCTAGTCCAATAGTGAACCCCCTAAATCAAATGCAATAGTCGCTATAAAGTCGCGTATATCAATCAAAGCAAGTTCAGACCACCTGCAGAAGAAAATTAAACATTTGCTGTCTGTGATTTTGAGTTTCATTACATGCATTAACATTACTGAATTTTGAACTGCCCATCAGCTCAAAGGAGATCGTAAAGAAACTGACATCAAACAAGTAATTAGATCAAAGACAGATGCTGACTTGAAAGGATAAACTGGTTATCCAGTTGATTCCAGATAATGGTTTTATACTGTTTAATAAGTGTTACGAAAATGTACTTACTGATAGGAAAAACCAAGAAGTGCAGTATCCTAACGAAAGGATTTAAACAACGATTTTCCTTTCTAGCCCCCCCAAAAAAAACGCAAGCAAAAATTAATGGAAACTGTGTTGAAACTAATCACAGAGGAAATCCGAAAGGCAATCCGTATTGCCAAGCAAATGATGCAGGACAACAAAACCGGCAAACACGGCTCAAGACGGCTTCATCCTTAATCCAAGTTTAAAAATAGAGAACACTACTATTATTGTCTTTGCGTTATTTTTCTCCGAGGGATATATAAAAACGATATAAAATAAGAGGTGTGATCAGACAGGGGTCGTACATGATAAAACAATGGAAATCAGAAACAGTTTGGGTTGACTTGTTTAATGTTGTTTTACGTCCTATTAACAGGCAGGGTCATTCAGGACGTGCCAGGTTTTGGAGGTGGAGGAAGGTCTGTGAACCCGGTGAAAAACCACCGATCAACGGTCAGTACCTGGCAACTGCACCCACCAGGGTTTCGAACACGCAACCCCGAGGGCGGAGTGCTAGTGGTAGAATGTCGAGGCACCTTAACCACTCGGTCCCTTCAGAAACAATAGAGAACAATAGATATCGTTTATTTCCGACACAACACACATGTACCAGACACCTGTACCCGTGTAACTATCATTTCTTCCGTATGCTCAGAGGATGCGGGAGAATGAATTTGTAATCTGGCATGTCACCGACACAAAGGGTACGGGGTTTGGATAGCTTTGTAATCTTCCGTGTCACAGAATCTGGTGGTACTGCGTACGTTGTACGTGAACTTAACTTGAACTTTCAATTTTCTTAATACAGGCTATGCCTTCTCAGGGGACCTTCCTCAATGACGGTTTTATATGGCAACATTTTTACAAATGTTACATCCAGTTTTAGATTCTGCTTTGGAACACAATTGTGGGATTTGCTTTAGAACATTTATTATTGATCAGGGACTTCTATATATAATTGTAACGCATACACCTGCCTATTAGGTCGGCCGATATGGCCGTGAACTTTCACTGGTGTTTTTTGAGGACACATTTTATGTTTCAGATATTGGGTGATAAACAATAGGGCTTACAATATAGACCTTTTTATACAGATATCGAGTATTGGACAAGAGGGCTTACACAATAGACATTTGTATCCAGATATCGGGTGATGGACAATAGGGCTTACTAAATAAACCTTTTTATACAGATATAAAGTGATGAACAAGAAGACTTATAATATAGACTTTTTTATACTAGACAAGAAGGCTTATAATATAGATCTTTTTATACTGGACAAGAAGGCTTATAATATAGATCTTTTTATACTGGACAAGAAAACTTATAATATAGACCTTTTTATACTGGACAAGAAGGCTTATAATATAGATCTTTTTATACTGGACAAGAAAACTTATAATATAGACCTTTTTATACTGGACAAGAAGACTGATAATATAGACCTTTTAATACTGGACAAGAAAGCTTATAATATAGACTCTTTTTATACTGGACAAGAAGACTTATAATATAGACCTTTTTATACTGGACAAGAAGACTTATAATATAGACCTTTTTATACTGGACAAGAAGACTTATAATATAGACCTTTTTATACTGGACAAGAAGACTTATAATATAGACCTTTTTATACTGGACAAGAAGACTTATAATATAGACCTTTTTATACTGGACAAGAAGACTTATAAAATAGACCTTTTTATACTGGATAAGGAGACTTATAATATAGATCTTCTTTTATTTACAAATATCGAGGGATGGCGAATGGATCTTACAACAGTAATGCTGAACTCTATGTCTGGCAATGTTTACAATCATCCAAAAAAAGTTAAAAATGAGTTCACAATTACATAGGCATGGATAGTTGTATCTCGAACACAATGGAATGTATCATCGTAGGAGTCTTCAGGCCATTTCGGCCTCTTCATTGTCCTAGCTATTACACTTTTAGCAACCTAAGATTTACGGAATAAAACATGAACAAAGTATTTAATTGAGTTTGTTATAAACTAGACGTGTTGCCCTGTGTAGATCGCCTAATTTCAGACTTCATTTGATTTACACCTTTATAACGGCACGAACGTAAACACACGGAAATGGCGTAGTTACCGTCGGACTACTCGTCCTTTGTTCCATGTAGTCGTGTTTACCTTGTGCGCAATCAGGTGTCTGTAGCCTGGCAACAAATGCATTAAGATATATCATTTAATATAAAAATCCGAGCTGTTGCCCGTTTAATCCTGCCCTGAATGCTATGCTGACGATTAATCATTATCTAAGGCTTTGAAACACGAACCTGTATTAACTCTTATGAAATGAAACTGTATCATTAATGAGATAATCTATCGCGTACCTGTGTTCCCTACAGGTACAACCACCCAGGTTACAACCTTCAAATACAGACAATCGGTTTTTGATATCACTTTGCGTTGATAACACCTAAATGATACATGCGTATTAACTAGTTTTAAACAAGCTTCGCAATTCTAATACTACTAACAATTGGGTACATGATTCGAACATACCTAGGTCCGGCACTGTATCAATACAGGTATCAGAAGTGTTGGAACAAACGAGATAAGACTCGTTAACATCCGCGCTACGAGGGTTTCTTTTGTAGAGTTTCGAGTTGCGAGTTAAAAAATGCGAGTTACGAGTTCCTCACACTTTTCAACTCGCAACTCGAAACTGACAAAAAGTGAACCTCCGCACTCAAGATGTACCACGCTAACACTCGTTAACATACACACTACATATGTACCACGCTAACACTCGTTAACATCCACACTACAGATGTACCACGCTAACACCCGTTAACATACACACTACAGATGTACCACGCTAACACTCATTAACATCCACACTACAGATGTACCACGCTAACACTCGTTAACATGCACCACGCTAATACTCAATAACATCCGTACTACAGATGTACCACGCTAACTTTCGTTGCATGCATTGGTCATTTGCTTTGTTACCCAATTCCTAAACGTTCATTGTTAATGTCAACAGCTGTGAAAAAACCCACCAAAACGTCAACAAAACCATAATCCGAACTCAAAATGATTTATTTAAACCTAGTGCAAAATGTGAAAAAGGAAAGATTTACATGGATACCCTTGTAAATATACAAGAGAATAAGGTCATGTGTTCCCGAAGAGTATGCGTCTTCTGCTTTATTGACGACACCCGCCATGTAAAACCTGGTCACATTCAGGTAAACATTAGACAATCAAAGTAGAACCGAGTCATTATTCGTAGCGCCTCGTTTGAGTGAATGAGCCCAGTATATGACTAGACACGAGTGTTATCTTTAATCTTGTTTCAGTCAATATACACTCTAACTTACAGCATAATAATAATAATAATTCAAAGTTCTTATATGCCGCTTTATTACGACCTTAAAGGGCGCCTCAAAGCGGTTCACAAATTATTATCCGTGGTTACACGTTTATAATGCCTTAGCAACCAGCCAATATCGTTTTCAACTCCCCGGGGAGCATACAACCGGTGCTGCCATTTCGGCGCTCATAGCTAACATTCTACAATTTCTAGCACTACCCAACCACGTACTCATTTACAGCTGAGTAGACTGGAACAAGCGGAGTAAAGTATCTTGCTCAAGGATACAACACACGTGCCGTGAACGGGACTCGAACTCGCAACCCTTCGATCACGAGCCCGGCGTCCTACCACTAGACCATGGCCTCCATACATGTACGAGACTTTTTTCTGATCTATGTTGCAATGTACATAACTCAAGATCCCAGTGCGTACAATGTATCTTATTCTGCATACTACATAAACTTTGTATGGGAGACAGAATTGTACATGCTTATTAAACCGTGACGTATACATGTGTGACGTCGAATCTCCTCTTACGCTGTACACCTACGTGTATACCGGCTATATACGTATTGGATTTTGCCTCAACATCGCGTTAGTTCTGGATACATTTTGTGTCCCAATAAACTATGTCGTGTTGACATGTTTACTTCCATAGAACTTCCCTCCTATACAGCATTCGCCATCTGGAGGTTTGGGGATTCTAGCCAGGAATAGCCTTTGATCTTTTCTATCATTTTAATGTTGTAACCTTGAATTAATGTACTTGTATTAAATAAAAACGGTCCAATAAATGCGGAGCAGAAATTTAACTAATATGCACTTTTTATTTCCGACTGTGTGTCAATTAAATTTGATATATATACAGGCAATCACGTGAAAATGCCATAGTATCATGCTCTGAATTACGACCAGCGTATATAGTCATAGGAAATGTCGTTAGCTCTCTAACGTCAATACATATAATGCAAAATACGTGGTGGTCATTTAAGTCAAGTTTTTTCGGACCAAAGTAGATCTGCCCGTCCCTAACCTCCAGTCTGATGTTCTACTCTTAATAACCTAATCCCCGCTCTATTAGGAAATAATTTCCTCTAGTATTATCGAATCACAGTAAAGGACCAATACCTTGACCTAATTGCCGCGATTAAGGCAGATTTATATGCAAGTAATGTGAAATTACAGCTAGAATATGAGTTTCTCGGGCAAACAATCCTTCTTCTATCCTAGATCTCCCTTATCGGTTGTGGATTAATAACCAAAATATCGCCCTCTGTGCAATGTTAAAAAAATAATAATTCCCAAATTTTACGTTAACCCTAGATTATTAAAGTTAGTATCACATACAACACTGTAATTTCGCGAAGCTTATTGATATGCAAGGCTTACCAGCTAGCGTATGTATACGTTCGATACCACACAATGCCTGCTAGACATGGACCTGGTGTCACACTCGCATCGTGTTCGGGAAATAGACAGGGCTCGCAACGAATTTAAGAGAACATTACATCTTGAGGAAGGTCACGGGGCAATTAAAGACACTTAGGGAAAGCGCTGTACTTGCTACAGCGCCGTTCACGGCGTTAAGCTATACTCAATAAGATGGTTTAACATCTATTCGGAAGAAACATTTTGGAGTTGAATCTTAAATTGCGACAGCATGTTGTTGTTTTATTCGTGCACAGTTCTATTAAAGCATGTGGATGGCGGAATATATAGGTGTATATGCACACAGGCATGTGTAGTCCGTTCCAGGTTAACAATGGCGTTAGGGTAACGTTTGTTGCAAATACAATCTATATTCGTTCATAAACATGACCTTTGTGTGAACAGTGTTAAATATGAAAAATACCGATGTTCTTTGGGCATACATCTATGCTACATCAGAAAACATTCATGTTCCATCAGTAAACAGTGATGTTTATTCTGCGGTGAAAGAAAACACAGAGTTTTATTGAAGAGAACCGATGTTTGAGAAGGAGCTGTGAAACGTCTTGCCCAAAAAGTATTCAACAACACCGCAGTTCGGGACAGAAAACAAAATCTACATTCCGACCCATTAGAGGTACAGTACACTGTACATCTATCGGAGAAGGCACAGGAGAGTGTGTCCGTCTCTCACGACTTCATAGAACACAGCCGTATACGTATTTTGCTGATAGATACCTACTTTGGCAGCGTTTTTGTAATTTATTTATTTAATATGCCATTGTGTCAGATTGTGCTGCTTTTCAACAGGTTATAAATTGCTTGATATAAAAATAAAATGAGGCAATTGACTTGGATGTGACCTAGATTGATACTGCGGGTGTCGCCAATGAAGCAGAAGATACTTACCCTTCCTACTTAACTGGCCTCATTCTCTTGTACATGTGCTTGTTCGAGGGTACCGATGTACAACTTTTCCTATTTTCCTATTTTGAGTTAAGTTAAAGGTTTTGTTGACGCTTTTGATCTTCCTTATTAAAAAAAAATGGTCTAGTACATCACGTGACTGAATGCTGCCTTCCCATTGGCTACACACATGGGTACTATGAAGCGATAGTGCCCGCTCACCCGGGAACTATCAAATTTGGCGCGATGGTCAACGTGAATCTATTATGACGTCACTATTGAGTGACGTCACTATTACGTCGTGCTACTGTTCTCCTTGAAAATGGCCGACTCTGGAAACGACCCAAAGCTGGCCTTGGTATATCATGATAAAACGAGTGTTGCTGTATACATATGTAGTTAATGGAAAGGTGATGTACTAAACCCATTATGGCCCTGTTGAGAGGGCACTATTGTCTCATAGTATTGTCTCGTGATGAGATAGTGCCCTCGCCTTCGGCTCAGGCACTATTCCATCCCTCGACAATACTATGAGGCTCTCAACAGGGCCATAATAGATAAATATACAATTGACACACTGACTCCATTGTTTTAATATACTATTTGACCATTTCGTTCGTTTTTATGCTTGTATTTTAGTTGTACTACATGTAACCTCTTTAAGAGTACTCCTTTCTATTGCAAGGCTGACAGTTCTGCCTATGAGATTATTACTGCTAAACTATGGTACTCCATATCTACTGATAACAAGCTACATTTCTCTGGACACAAAGTGTTTGTCGAAAAGAAAAAAAGTATTTAAAATTATTCTTATATCATTCGTTGCTTTACAGAAATATTTTTCTATCAAAACAATAATATTACCACTCTGAACACATGCCCGTCCATACTAGAAGGGACTACATGTACCATTGCTCTTTTGTTCTGCGGTTTAAGGCGGAAGGAAATATTTGTTTTGTAAGATTTCTCGGTAAACACAAGTCGACTCTAGATCTGCTGCTAGTAAATGCGTCTGCATTCCTACACTATCGTTGACTTAAGTAGGTCTACAAATGCCTAACTTATAGTTGACCTAAATGGTTAACTCTTTTCCATTATAGTTCACAGTGGGTGTGCTAAGTATATCAAAGTATCAAAGGAAAAGTGCATTTATACATGCATTTTTTCATGAAACGCATGTCATGATGATATTTTTAGGAGGGTTGTTGAGAACGTAATGCGAGGATTAGACCTTTGTGTTGATGTACATGTACTATGTATCAGTAATAGATTTGTTTGTTTGAGATATGAATCCATTGCTTATGTTCGTACGTAAATATCATTTACCGGGTGATGTAGTTAATTATATATTCCAAGTTGTTACTGTTGTATGCACGTGTATAGCAAACGCATTACGGACACGTATATCTCACTGGTTTCTTAATTAATATGAAATACAGAATCGATGTTAATATCTTGTTGCTAAGTCCCGAACTGAGAAATGGGATTGCTTTAAACCTCTGCTGCGTAATATGCAATTCCAGAAAAGAGTGATTTTTCATATTTGTGATAACAAGAATTCGGCATTAACTGTTTCTGGCAATTGCGTTGAGAGCAGAATTAAAAGGACAAACACCATCAAGGGGATGTCGAGGAGTTGAAATAATTGTTCATCAGCCGAACGGTACTAAATAATGGGATGAAATAGAATTATACCGTCTTGATAATTGAGAGACCGAGGACGTACGTCAGAGACGGGGCAATGTCTTCACGACGCGCGAACGCCTTGGATACAGGGCTCAAGGTAACCATATAAAACGACCGCCGTAGACTTCTCGCTTACACAGATTCATATAAACAGGCCGATACTATAGTAAAATAATTGTCAAAAGTCATACAGAGACAGTTTCATAGAAGCAGGCCGCTACTATAGTAAAATAAGTGTCAAAAGTCATAGACACCATCGCTTACACAGTTTCATACCCAGCGTGAGAGAGATTGTACATGTCTCATTATGTAGTGTTACACCAGTGTTTGTATAGTAAAATAAGTGTCAAAAGTCATAGACATCATCGCTTACACAGTTTCATACCCAGTGTGAGAGAGATTGTACATGTCTCATTATGTAGTGTTACACTAGTGTTTGTATGCAGTGTGTTACCCAGCGTGAGAGAGATTGTACATGTCTCAGTATTACCCGACTAGGCATTATTATGTTCATGTATGTAGTGTTACACCACTTTGTTTTGTATGCAGTGTGTTACCCAACGTGAGAGAGTTTGTACATGTCTCAGTATTACTCGACTACAGATTGTTGTGTATGCAGTGTTACACCACTCTGTGTTGTATGCAGTGTGTTACCCAACGTGAGAGAGTTTGTACATGTCTCAGTATTACCCGACTAGGCATTATTGTGTATGTAGTGTTACACCACTTTGTTTTGTATGCAGTGTGTTACCCAACGTGAGAGAGTTTGTACATGTCTCAGTATTACTCGACTACAGATTGTTGTGTATGCAGTGTTACACCACTTTGTTTTGTATGCAGTGTGTTACCCAACGTGAGAGAGTTTGTACATGTCTCAGTATTACTCGACTACAGATTGTTGTGTATGCAGTGTTACACCACTTTGTTTTGTATGCAGTGTGTTACCCAACGTGAGAGAGTTTGTACATGTCTCAGTATTACCCGACTAGGCATTATTGTGTATGTAGTGTTACACCACTTTGTTTTGTATGCAGTGTGTTACCCAACGTGAGAGAGTTTGTACATATCTCAGTATTACTCGACTACAGATTATTGTGTATGCAGTGTTACACCACTTTGTTTTGTATGCAGTGTGTTACCCAACGTGAGAGAGTTTGTACATGTCTCAGTATTACCCGACTAGGTATTATTGTGTATGTAGTGTTACACCACTTTGTTTTGTATGCAGTGTGTTACCCAACGTGAGAGAGTTTGTACATGCCTCAGTATTACTCGACTACAGATTGTTGTGTATGCAGTGTTACACCACTTTGTTTTGTATGCAGTGTGTTACCCAACGTGAGAGAGTTTGTACATGTCTCAGTATTACCCGACTAGGCATTATTGTGTATGCAGTGTTAAATACGGCTAGAGAGCGTTATGCACTTGATTAGGAAATGTTGTGTGTACAAGTAACTGAAAATGTTATACCCATTTGATAGGTAGGTATATACGACAGACAATACCTCAAAGCCATGCTCTTTATATCACCAAAACTGACCTAACACTGATGTTGGGTGCGTTATAAAGCGTAGATTTGCTCATATGAAGGCAACGCCATACATAAACCTTTTCAGGGGAGAACGATGTGTCAGATTGTAGAAATCGTCACTTACAATACAGTTCCAGTCCTCAGAAAGACTCAATTTGGAACTGACCTTAATTTAGCATGATCTTTCTAATTCTATGGTCAAGGCCAATAATATAAACTGGCATTTCTATTAGAACCCGAAAAAATCATATAATTCTTGTTCCAACTCCAATACATATTCGATCGGAAAAAATTAATTAGTGACCATCACTCTTCATGGAACATTCCTTGGTGGCCAAGCATTTCCGCTTCAATAATTAATGTTGATTGGTCAGTTCCAGAGCTGTCAATCTAATGTCGTACGCGCTGACAGACTGCGTAACCTAAGACGATATAGCCTCTGTTTTGATAGCTGTTAACAACAAGGTGAGAAAACCATGTTTGATGGCACTTGAAACAAACGAGCGTTATATTCGATACGGAAGTAACCGATGGAGACGACCGGGACAGTTTGTGTTTGTACCTCACTCACTAGCATCTGTCTAGGAGAGCGTTCATATTCCGCGATCCTAAATACCAAAGTGCGCGGGCAGATGGGTATTCGCGCAAGAATCGGTGTCGGTGCATGTAGGCAGTTTTCCATCCGTATTCCTATGTCAGTTGTAAATTGTATGCTGATATGCGTCGATCTGTAATACTATGTGTTGTTGTACATTGTATGTAGATATGTGTCTATCTGTAATCATATTTGTTAGAGTACATTGTATGTAGACATATCTATCTGTAATCCTATTTGCTAGAGTACATTGTATGCAGACATGTATCTATCTATAACCCTATTTGTCGGAGTACATTGTATGTAGACATTGACGAAAACGAGCGTCTTTCTGTAATACATGTACTGTGTCTGACTATGCCGGCGGTGGTATATCTTAACCTTTTGTGTCATACATAGTACACATTGTGTATGTATTCATGGTTATTTCGTAATCGTACGTATGGGTTTAAGTAGGTGGGTGTTTGAAGATAGGGATCTATCCGAATTCCTACATGTACGTTTTGCTAACCAAGACAGGCGTTAATGTAAAAATAAATTAGAGAATACCGAAGCGTTAACAAAATCATAATCCCAACTCAAAATTGATTAAATATCAGGGGCAAAAACTGAACAAATGAAAGTTTTACATGGACACCCTTGTAAAAGTACCGAAGAATAAGACCAGGTGTTCCGGAAGAGGAAGCGTCTTCTGCTTCATCGACGACCTCTGCCATGTTTATCTTTTTCACATCCAAGTAAACATCTTTAAACGAGAGCAGAGAATCATTGTCAATCACAACACACTTATGATCATACTCAAAAACGTCCATATTCACATCACTCAAAGATACAGAATATACAGGAAATGCCATGTAGTTGGTGATTATATCGACGTTTCGAAATCACAATACTTACGATACTTGCAAAAACACCTTGCAGTCGGCAGGAACGGTCAAACGTATGCTGTAGATAAATCGAAGCGCAAAGCATTTGGTACATACCCGGGTGGTCAAATAATACGTTTTATGTTGTATAATTTATTCCTAAAAACTGTTTCCTATTATTGGCTTATATTGTCTTTCGTATAGTATCAGCAATATATTAGAAGGGAAGAGGACGTGCTATGCTCATTGCGGCCAGGTCAGACATTTCGGATCAGATGTCCGTATAACTCAAATTAATCACAGTATCCTGTCTAGCAAAGCTGTGACAGGAGCTCCACCTAGTGTCTGGTCACTGCCCCCACGGCCAACAACTCCAGAACATGTTTTTGGTAAATATTTGTTTCTTGACTCCCCTTGGGGTTGGTGTCGACTGTCCCATTCAATCACAGCTGTATCCGTAGTGTAATGACGTTGTATCGATTATGTGCCGCCCGTGCACCTAAAGTGCCGATTTCGACCCTATCTGTCAGAAAACCATGATAAGAGAGACATAACGACGATATGTATGGTCCTGGGTCAAAACAGGGTTCCCGTCCCCGCGACATAACGCCACTCTCGCTTTAACAATCTAAATGTAGACCTTGCCACAACGTCGCGGCTTCTTATTTTGTTTCCAAAGCTGTTTTAATTTGACCAGCCACAATATTCCCTACTCGGTTGTTATGCTTCATTTGACATGTTTGGGAATATAATTGATACCAATGACATGAATATTTTAAGGAAAAAGCTCAATGAAAATAGAACTGAAAGAGCCCTTCCAGAACTGCGGTACATCGTATAACGCACGTCGGCCTGAAGACCAATGTCCATGTGTCGACGCATGTTTAATGTGAGCCTACTATCGTTCACTCCAGGCGCTGACGAAGTGAGTGCTGTCGAAACTAAATTGCTCCCGAATACGCAACTTAGATTAATCTATGTCGTCTTAAAGCAGTGAAGATCAAGTAATTTCAATAAGACTGCAAGATAAATGCGACTTGTACTTTTTAAGCCTTTCTATGTTGCGCCAAGTGTATAGCTCTGATAAGTTTTATTTTCCTTCTTTGTTTCCTTGGTGCTGATAGAAGGTATATTGACCACAAGCGGTATGTTCCGGTAATGGAGAGCCGACCCGGCAAATTGACAGCTGTTCAATCCACTCCAGGAAATTTGTCTGCTTCCAGCTTATTTACTGGATCAGACCAGTTTCTATACCTGGATCGGAATACGTACACTGTATCTATTTCCGGGTTCTGTTTCCACATCCGTTACATGTAGTTCGGGAATATTAAACTACATTTCGACACGTCTTTCTGGGAATGACGTACCTGGTACAGGAATGTTACGTGTGGGCGACATTCTTTACTACGGTCAGTGAGATACGTGCAAGTGATACATTTGTAATGAAATAATGTTTATTTCCGTGTGGTACATATAATATTCAGCACCTCTACAACCATCTGGCTATGGTCAGGTGGCAGGAGGTACCCGTGTGTCCCCGGCGTCCTATCTTAAAGTACTAACAACCTCGAGTACTTCGTGCAATATCCCATTCCGTTCTTTCCTTGCGTTCTTGATCCAATTCTGACCATCTAACGTCTGTCACGAACCAGTAGAATATTTTTACCGATATTTCTGCTTTAATTACAGTTTCTCATGAGTTCCGTGTATTCCCTTATCAATTAAGTTCGTGTTAGCACGATATCATAATCTATAGATTTGCGCTAAGGAATTTCGCGTTTTCACTGTTCAGAGATGGTTCGCATAATGTTTATCCTGTTTGGTTTTGGTTTTGGTTTTGGTTTTCTAGCATAGAATACACAATTTCACTGATTAAATAAGCAATTTAACAACCAATTGTTGCTAAATCTTGATGCAGTTTCAGAATGGTTCATCATGTCGTCCTTAAGTAGACCAAACATCCAAGTTTGTCCGAACAACCGTCGCAATATATTCATCTATCTCCTCCCCCGGAACAAAGTTAGAGGGTTTACTGGAACCAGCTAGTCTGTCTTTAAGTCCGTCCGTCTGTCTGCATGTAGAATTTATTTTCCTGACAACTCCTCCTTAACCTGTTAATCAACTTCAATGAAACCCAGTTCTCGTTTTGAGAACTTGAAGTTTACTTGGATGTGACCAAGATTTACATGGCGGGTGTCGTCGATGAAGCAGAAGACGCTTACTCTTCTGGAGCACCTAGTCTTATTCTCGTGTGCTTTTACGAGAGTCTCCGCGTACATCCTTCTTTTGTTCCTATTTTGCCTCTAGTTTAGTCGACTTTGAGTTCGGATTATGGTTTTGTTGATGCTTTGGTATTCTCTGGGTTTTTTCTACACATATTGGTAGATAATAAATAAGGGAATACCAAAGCGTTGACAAAATCATATTCCAAACTCGATATCGATTAAACCAGGGGCAGAACATGAACAAAAAAATATTTACATGGAGACTCTTGTAAAAGCACACGAGAATAAGACCAGGTGCTCCAGAAGAGTAAGCGTCTTCTACTTCATCGACGACACCCGCCATGTAAATCTTTGTCACATCCAGGTAAACATCAAGTTCTCAAAATGAAAACCGAGTATCATTGTCAATCACAACAAGTAAACACACTAATGAGCATACTCAAAAACGTCCATCTTCATATCACTTAATGATACAGAATATTTCTCAATGAGACAAAGATGGCGACCATAAAACTTACCCATAGTTCTGATCAACCTGCATCTCTAGAATCCTTGTGTTGTCAGTTTGTCAGCAGTCGACATCGATCACGAAAATCCCGATATTTAGAGCAAGCCCTAGAATATCGAATCAACTGCGACATGTAAACATCATAGGTTGGAGAAGCAGGGATGTTACTATTAAGAAATTAAAAATTCACGATCGGGAAATTGAAATCGTCACGTTTATCGTATAGCTAAGTAGTAAGCTATCCATGTTGGTCGTAGTTTAAGTAGAGATCAAGGTAATCGAGGTGTCGTCGGTGAAGCAGAAGACGCTTACTCTTCCGGAACACCTCGTCTTATTCTCTTGTGCTTTTACGAGAGTCTCCATGTAAATCTTTTCTTTCTTCCTATTTTGCCCATAGTTTAATCAATTTTGAGTTCGGATTGTGGTTTTGTTGACGCTTTGTAAGCTTTCAGTGTTCTAAATTCATCCTGCCGTAATTGTATATCAGTTTCGAAGCTAGGAAAGTCCTCTTATAAAAATGTCAATATAATTTTTTTTCCGCTGATATTTTGTTTCCAGTACAATAAGCTATAATGACTTGTAATGAGCTGATTGCTAGTCCATCAATTGAGTATTCAACATAAAATCCATACTTATTCTAAACGGCAGGCCATTGGTCTCCGGGGGATATGACCTGTTGCGTCATAATGTACACAGTATTAACAAATCTGAGCAAACAGTCTGGATAAGCAGTCGCTATGCTTTAGTATCCTTACATTATCAGGTAAAAAATCAGCCTACGGGGAAATATCCGATGTCGATTATCAGGTAAAAAATCAGCCTACGGGGAAATATCCGATGTCGATTATCAGGTAAAAAATCAGCTTACGGGGAAATATCCGATGTCGATTATCAGGTAGAAAAATCAGCTTACGGGGAAATACCCGATGTCGATTATCAGGTAGAAAAATCAGCTTACGGGGAAATATCCGATGTCGATTATCAGGTAAAAAATCAGCTTACGGGGAAATATCCGATGTCGATTTCAGGTAAAAAATCAGCTTACAGGGAAATATCCGATGTCGATTATCAGGTAGAAAAATCAGCTTACGGGGAAATATCCGATGTCGATTATCAGGTAAAAAATCAGCTTACGGGGAAATATCCGATGTCGATTTCAGGTAAAAAATCAGCTTACGGGAAAATATCCAATGTCGATTATCAGGTAGAAAAATCAGCTTACGGGGAAATTGCCGATGTCGATTATCAGGTAAAAAATCAGCTCACGGGGAAATATCCTACATACATAGATATAGGGGACAATGAATCCATGTAAACCTTTATCACAACATAAAGGATACCTTCATTTGGTTTTGAAAACAGTTCCCCGGAAAAGTAGCTGTACACCTGTTTATGTATTATATATAAGACTCTTCCATTACCTGGGACGTAGGATAGGAGTTTTTAGATTCAGTTAAGGCCGAGGCGTTGTTGTATATGTTGCCAAATTTGAAAATACTGTGGTTTGACATTTTCTTACTCATATCCTCATCATTAAAATGAGAGAATATTTTTTGATCATTCAAATTACCAGAATAAGCTCCATCAACATGGAAATAAGCTACCAATCTTAACATATCATTTTTCCCTTTGCGATTTTTGATGAGACTGAATCATTCCGCGAGATTAACCAAATATTTTCAACGTAAACAACGTTTATATCATCGTCAGCATATTTTGTTATTTATAGACAACATATTGGGCAATGTTTATGTACTGATAGATCCAGCCTCGTACGAAAACAAAAAAGTCAGCTCAATTCAATTTTATAAAAAATCTATTGATATCAGAAACTAAAGTATAACGATCACACGTACTGAGTAAAAATCTTTAACTTTTAATTATTAGCTCGAGCATGTTTCACTGGCTGCTCTCTGCCAAACACGTTTACTTATTATATAACTATCTTCTTATTTCATTTCTCCTTCCATCCTATATTTAAATTTAATCGAATCTTCCTCATAGGTTGGACCATCTTTAAGCATTTAAAAACACATTGATACAGTGTATATAATCTAAAATAGTTCTATACCTTACACAACTTGGATTTTTAAAGCTGTTTTTTACAGTCTATTATTGCAAAGGAAGATATGAAGGGAAATTATAATTGTTACATCTAAAATACCTTTATTTAATAATAATTTTGATCACCCTATTGTTTGCATAGCACCAGAACAGAAAAAGTCCCACTATACAAATGTATACATTGTCAGTGAAAGATTTATGATTTGATAATGCTAGTATGTTATCTTGATAAATATGTTTTTCTCTCCAATGATAGCTTTGTTCTTCGTGTGAGATATTGTAATAGTCGTATATGCTGCTCACGTCACATTTGGTTTAGATAAATGTAATTGGTGGTACGGCCTTTGCTCTATTAATTAATGGGTTATTTTAGGAATGTAAAATATTTTGAGAAACTTATCGTTAATGATTTGTTTGCACTTGTCACAACTGTTTTCAATACCAATCGAATTGGTTTTATGGTCCTATAAAGCAATTAAACTTGAATATGTTTATCATTAAGAGAAGTTTAAACTATTTTCTTTGCGCCTTAGTTGAACGCGTACCAGGTGTTTGCTCAGCTGAAACACGATGAATTCCAGTGTTGTTTCAGATGGAGTGACGTGCTAGATGTCAATAATACATTGTCTGGTTACTCTGATCGGCTAGTTTTCTACTAGGTTGTCAGTTATATTGTAATTTGGTTTCTTTCAGTAGACCCCTGAACCATACAGTACATCGAATAAAGTGGCATGTCAGTCAACAACCCTTACTGGATGACACACGACATGGCTTTGTTTAAGCTTATGTTTGTGTTTCTCTGCACTTGTTGCTGGTGTAGCCAAGGGGAGATAACCTGTAACATTCAAGCATGGTTATGTGTAACTGATAAAATCCTATTCGGAATGTCTGTAAAGGTAATCATTTGATCGATTGCTTTTGTTCTGAAATGCATTTTGCCTTTGCATCAATTCTGTGTGTGGTTTCAGCATTAATGCTTTATCACGAATCGCTGCAACACGGTACACAGTAATTATGGCACAATTGTGTCTGTTTTACTTATTTATTGATTTTGACGTATGTAACATTTCAATGAAATCTTCTATAATGGTTATATTTCACTAAGCATGTTAGTTACAAATACAACAAATTATTATCGTAGCATACTGAACTGCATGTACGACTGTTTTGCTATATACATAATGTTAAACCAACACAATCGTTGCATTCAAATTTATATCAATTTTATTGACGATTCACACAATAAACATCGATTGAACATTTTCAATAAAGATAGCATGATGAAATTAGTTTTATTTGTAATGTATTATGCTTGTTCAAACTAACCAGATCGCCGTAACTACCGAACCGACCGAAACATGAACCTTATTTGATAAACTTCGAACACACGCTTAATCAGAATTCTATTAACGATTCGTAATAATAGATAAAACATTGAATAAATGCTGCGCCAATACTTTCAATAACTGATTGTATTAAAACAGACCTTTTTTTATTTTTGTGCGTTATGCTTTGCCGTTTTATCAGCTGGAAACATTTTCAAAAGGTTGGTCTATCATCTTCAAAAACATTCTCTGTTTTAGTTCTAATTATTGACTTACCGATATATGAGTAGGGCCGTTATTACACATTTAAACCCCTCCGCCAACTCATGCCTAAATGTAAATGTTGAGACAAAAGAATGAAAGATTGAAAACGATTTTGAAAAAAAAAGTTTCAAAGTATTTGCAGGTATCTAGTTGGTGTGAAATCGGCCTATTTCCATCGTTTAAACAAAGAGATATTTTTCAAGTGAGTTTGTTTCACTTTACATGTTAGCCATATATTGTAATGCTACAATGTTATATTCTAATTTCCACAACAACATTTCTAGATTTTAATTTTACAATAAATACAATGTAATTATAATAAAACCGATTTTTAATCGAAACAAATCTTTCAAAACGGATAATCGATAATCTAAATGTTGATTATGGAGAAAGTATCTAGCTAAATACTTGAATAATCAACTCGATATTCGCGAATAAGCCTTCTTCAGTTCATGCTTCTATTTCTATTTTCACCTTGAAAGCGTGACATTACTTTAATTTAACCTGATCAAGCGCGATATATTTTTTGAGTGAACAGAACGATATTTTCTCGTTAGAAGCATCTTTTGTAAATGAATTTGTCAAATTTTGTTGAAAGAAGAAAAAAAAATCTAGTGCATTATGTTTTATGAAAACAGTTGGAAGACATATTTAAATTGAATATATCCAGGACATATGACATTTCATAGTGAATGAAGATAAATAGGTCTGCCTAGCAAAACTCGTATTTTTTAACCTCGCCTATCTGAGTCAGAGACGTATTTTCTAACGGAGAACTTAAACGGATATGCGTGTATCCGAATAACATTAAACCACAAGTTATATTATTATACTCTCATAGAAGGCTTCTAGGGTTCTGTCCCCTGCCCGAGACAATTCGTTTTATAAAACTGACTCATACAGTTATGGTTCCAAGTTAAACGTTAAGCATTAACGATAATGATAACAGCTCGTTTAGCTGTATCAATATTTTGGATGGCTTCGGCATGGTGGTTCATGATCAGATAGGTAACACTGTTAAGCCAACATAAGCTGCCATCCGCACATATACATGTACCAACATACAGGATTGCTCACATACAGGATTACACACATACAGGATTACACACAAACATGATTACACACATACAGGATTACATACATGCATGTACATACATACATGATAACATGCATACATGTACATACATACATGATTACATACATACATGTACACACATACAGATTACACACATACAGGATTACACACATACATGATTACACACAAACAGGATTACACACATACATGATTACACACATACAGGATTACACACATACAGGATTACACACATACAGGATTACACACAAACATGATTACACACATGCAGGATTACACAAATGCATGTACACACATACAGGATTACACACATACAGGATTACACACATACATATACACACATACAGGATTACACACATACATGATTACACACAAACATGATTACACACATGCAGGATTACACACATGCATGTACACACATACAGGATTACACACATAAAGGATTACACAACACACAAGTTTACACAACACACACGGAAGGACATCATTAAAATAACATCAGCTGTAAGCAGACCGGTAAATAAAATAAAGCCACTTCAAATAAAGATGACGTATACGTAATACACATATGTGCTACACCTTTTAAATTTGGTAATATGAACTCGTATACAGAATAATAAAAAAAAAAATTAAAATGCATCATAGAACAGAATATCTAAACTAATGTGGAAACAAATGGGTCATGTGCGTGACATTTTACAGTTTATTCAAATTATCGAAAAGTGATACTCCAAATTTCTGAAAACTTAAAAAAAATGCTCGCTAGCTTTAACGTGAATACGACTTTCTTTGTAATATATATCTGGTTATTATACTGTATCAAATACGTTTTTTGAAATAACAGATAGAAAAATATGTATATATATATGACAACAAAATCTATTTTATAATGTTCTTGTCCACACTGTTGCATTTACAAATACACGATTCAATAATCTCAAAACTGTTATTGAGTATATGCTTGGTACATGTATATATTAATAGAAGTCCTGTTTCCTACTTGAGAGCGAGTGTAACATTTGGTTTGATTTACGCCGACCTTTGGTATTTTGTTACATATATACTTGTCCTTCCTTTCTGTGCACTTGGCGAGGAAGTGCTATAGAATATATTGAGTTGTGTTAAACCTAAAGTCCCTAATGTATTCACCGCCCTTACTTACCTGTCGTTACTCCAGTGCGTTATTGTAGTCAGTGGACCTTGTTTAATAGCCTTGCTATAACGAGACACCTGGTCCTACAATTCCTTGTACTTTTTTAAGAGTTTCCATGCAGTTTTTCTCTTGTTGACATTTTCTCCGTGTTTCAACTGTGAATTCAAAATAAGTTTGTATAAGCACTCTGCGTTTTTCCTTTTTCGGTGATTCTCTTTGTAACGTTTATACATGCTGTACATTTCGTTCTTACATAACATAAACGACTCTCCTACAAATGGAAGTTACATTGTACAAGCGACAAGCGACAGTTGATTTGCTTATCAAGATTATTAAATAGATATGTTTTATTAATCATTATAAACATAGACATGGTAATATGTATTAAATGCGTATCTTCAACTGATATGGGATTTAAATGTCTTTTCAAACGGTGTACTGTGTTCTTTTTGCGCAATATTGCTGTTTTGATCAATTGATCGTTTAAGAGTCTTACAATAAGCGATTTATTACAGTAAAGGTTGCAACAGTGCATACAGTTTTTTTTATTTTACCATTTCCATACTTTGACAAGGCACATGACTCACGACATCTTCCTTTTTGTAAAGCAATCTCCTCAGCTCCCGCGTTAGTCTTTCCATGGCAACTTCCTGGTTTGTCTGTGTACACATCTAGACCCACGCGAGGGCTTACCACTGGACATGTGACAATTATGGCCGGATACACATGTCACAATTGGTTGTCATCAGCGCCATTGGAAAGAATATGATCGGACATCGTTTCCTTATGTCTGAAACATTGACTATTTACACACGTTACATGAAATGTGCTGTGGTGTTCCGTATATTGATATTTCGAGCCAGTATGCAATAATGAGAATTAGGAATAATGTAATAAGCTAGTCGATAGTTTAAAGGTGATAGGCATCTACAACAGAGTAAAGTAGACAATGTTATTCTGAAATGTCATTTCCAGTTTAAACACATTGTAAATTTGATCTTTGGCCACCCCCATATCCTTTAATATGTGGTTATATTTGTGTTATTTGATTAACGGAAGCTTGTTAGTACGATGTATCTGATTTCGTAGCCAGAGTTGTATGGTCTCGCGGTGATCTGTCCTTGCTCCCACGTGACTGGTTTTCGTTTCTTGTCCTTAGCGGTGAAACAGACTTAATAACCAATTCCACTTTGATATTAGTTAAATGCTCGACTTTTTATGACTAAAATATTGAATGGATTATGCGTGTTCTAGTTATCTGATATGATAAAGCAGCAAATATCCTTTAAATGAATAATTTACAATATGCTGTCACCAATGTGATGTTAAGAATTTGAAATAGCATGTATGGTATGCAACCTATTTTATACAAAATATGAACATCTGCAATAAAGTGCATTAGCGTATGCATTTAGTTAATTGTATTAGGTTGTACGTCCTAGTAACAGTCAGGGTAATATAAGGAAGGCCACCCGGTGTATGTAATGCAAATGTATGTTTTATGGAGGCTGCGGTATCTGCGTGTAACCTTCCTTACGATAGTCTGGATTTTTTGCCGATGTAAAGTGCTACTATACTGAAGTATACTGTACCCCAACAGAACACTCAATCCGGGCACATTATACTGATAACGGATGAACCAGTTGTTCCACTCCCATTATGCCGAACGTTAAGCAGAGATTATTCACCATCTTTTTAGACACTCTTGTGTTTCGTCCATGGAATAGAACCGAAAGCCTTCCTCACCTCGAAAGCTTAAAGGCCAGTTGTGAGTCGTTAGTGTTACAACATTGTTTAGGGTTTGACCGTCAGGATCATTAGGCCTTCGCCATTGAGTGACAGGTTTAATGAGCTAGTATCCAGGTGCTGACCGCTTGTCGATTTTTTTTTCTCTTAAATCCAGGTCCTCTTCGCCACCATCATTGGTATCTATATGTCTCTAAACAAACATATAACTGATGATAGGACGTACAGAAATTTAAAACACAAATATGTTGTGTAGTGATTTTACTTTACATTTGTTTTATCACAGTAATCAGAAAATGTGTTCACATGGTAGTAGGCATACTTCCTTGTAATGACGAGTACAAAGTATGCTAATATTTATATCTATGATACAATTAAATCAAATGACATTCCCCACGGAGATGTATGGGAAATCCAATGGAGCTCTTCACGATAATTATACCCTTGTGGCATACTTAACATACGAAACATTTATGGTTGCATATCCACTGTCGTCTTAATGGGATATGTTAATTATCAAATATGTGCAAATATAAAACCCCTGTCCACCAATGATGTACTTTACTTTAATGTGTTCTACACGTGTCTTTATCAATCAGTAAATATCTAAAACGCGCATATTTTGACGATCCATCTGTACTTTTAGTTATTATTGTCTCCGATTGGCGTGGTTGTATTGCCGTTACATATGCTGACAAACATGCTTCTGAAAGTACCAAATTACTAGAACTGTGCGTGCAATTTGACCTATGCTAATGTTACTACAGAAAGCATTCACAAATAAGCTCGAATATCAGCGTAATATTTGGCAAGCTGCTGAAGATGAACGTACTCAGTAATGACTAACTTGTTATAATTCTTATGTCCCGATTACATTGTATCTGTGTTTGGTCGATAGGACTGCAGAGGAGAAATCATGTTACTGTCAGTATACGGACACGTATCACTGGTACAGCCCAGCCATGTGGTAACACTCATACTGATATGTGATTAGACGCTGTCAAAAGTACAATTGTTCGTTTAATTAATGTCATATTCCAACGAAACATGGATACATATGAATGTTTTAATACGTACTAAAAGTCCCGAACAGCGTTATGACTCCACAATGAATTGTCTAAGTATGTAACCGGAATTATCTTAAGTACTAACATGCTATCTCACCAAATTTAAAGCACAATCTGACATTTTATTATTTACTTGCCGTTTTAAAATTCATAACATATTGGTAGTTAACACGAACCAACCATCAGTTGAATCCCTTGCGTAGTTGTTAGAAAGCACGAAAATCTACTATCTAGGTCAGGCTAATAAATTGTTGCTATTGTAACAATATGATACGTACTTTACTGGTGAACAGGTTTGTAATTAGGTGTACAATGTGCTTGTATATAAGGAGCCAAATATTTGGATATATTAATATAAAACATTAAGAACAACGATGACAGTATCCTTCATCACTGCAATGCTCAAATCATATTTTATGTTGTTTAATATCAATATTACGACGATGAATTTGCGGAAGAGCTAATCAGAAAATTAACAAAAACCTGCCAAAATCTTTTCAATTACAGATATATCGATGATGTGTTGTCTATGAACAACAAGAAGTTTGCTGACCACGTCGATCGTACATACCCTACTGAACTTAATAGCAAAGACACCACAGACCCTTTTCCATAAGCTGCTTACATCGATGTCTACTTAAACTATGAGCAACATGGAACGTTTACTACTCAGCAATACGATAAACGTGATGACATCAATTTTGCCGACCGTGAATTTTCCATTTCTTGATAGTAACATCCCTGCTTCTCCAACCTATGGTGTTTACATGTCGCAGCTGATTTTCTCGATCGAAGTCGACAGCTGAAAAACTGACTAACACCACAGGGATTCAAGAGATGCAGGTTGATCAGAAAGTTTAATGATAGCCATCTTTGTCTTATTGAGAACTATGCTGTTTCGTGTGTTTACTTGTTGTAATGACAATGATGACTCGGTTCTTATTTCGAGGAGTAAATGTTTACCTGGATGTGACCAAGATTTACATGGCGGTTGTCGTCGATGAAGCAGAAGACACTTAATCTTCCGGAACACCTGGTCTTATCCTCTTATACTTCTGTTCTCCGTGTGGATATTTCGTCTTTTTCGTATTTTGCTCCTAATTTAGCCTATTTTAAGTT
This sequence comes from Mimachlamys varia, assembly GCA_947623455.1. Lineage (NCBI taxonomy): Eukaryota > Metazoa > Mollusca > Bivalvia > Pectinida > Pectinidae > Mimachlamys > Mimachlamys varia. Next base: position 13,095,712 of record OX392535.1, read on the forward strand.
TGAATTATGGCTTTGTTGAAGCTTTGGTAATCTCTTTTTTTGTTTTTGTTTTATTATTATCAAAGTGAATTTTTTACAGCTAGAACACAAACATCAGGTTACATTATCGAGATAAACAGGCTTCAATTATGAAACATATTTTAATTAAAAACCCATAGTGACCTTGTGATGGGAATAAATATCAAGAAAAAAACAAACCCAGATTCACTAGTGTTACGAAACTTGACAGCACATAGAACCTGACATGGGCAAACAAATCAAACAGATCCGTCACGACGAAACATTGATTCGGGTACCAGGGGCTGTAATTATATTTAAGAAAATATCATTGTGATGATAAGTACATATTGTACATGGACACACCTAGACTTGGATAAACAATATTTTACAACAAGGAGCAGAAATGAAACTAGTGAGACGAGCGAGGCGTGAACCCGAGACCTCTAGGTTATGGAGCCAGGACGTTACAACCAGGACAAAAGGTTCGATCAATTCCAAGTTGACCTGGTTTGTAATTTCCTGATATTGTTATGCAAGAAATCAAGAATACAAGATTTTTTTCAGTAGTATTACAAAGTCATATATATATTTCGTCTAAAATTTGAAACACATCATATATTATTTTGACCAAAGGTAAATAATTTGGTTTTATACATGTATCAAACTATACAGAAATAAGAAGACACTTTTATCAAGAAAAGAAGCTGTTCATAATTCAAATTTTTATTTTCTTACTCGTAAACTATGATTGACATTTAATTTCACACCTCCCCAAGTGTAAGCCTGGATTGGCCAGTAACATATTCGACATTTCTCGCTTGGTTTTGTCTGGGTTTTTTTCATATCACGTTCTATAACATCTTACTGCCAATTACGGCGATTAACTGGTTTGTGGGATATGGTGAATGTATCAAGAGTGTGTGTATTTTGAAGGCTGAATGTTTAATTTATATGACACTTGACAAGAAATACTAACACTTTATTCTAATCAAAATTGTCTGAAGGACATCTGTTATAAACAAATAGATGCCTATAGATTGCTATTGAATACGTGTTATATATCTTATATTAATGAGGTGTCACACTGCAATAAGAGCAAGAAATTTCGAGATAATAACTCGAAATTGCAAGATAATAACTCGAAATTTCAAGATGATAACTCGAAATTTCGACTTACTAACTCGAAATAATAACTTCAAGATAATAACTCGAAATTTCACGATAATAACTCGAAATTTCGACTTAATAACTCGAAATTTCGAGTTATTAACATGAAAAAACGAAAATTATTTTTTCCTGCATGGCCCTTATGCTCTTCCGTAGGGTCAGGTGCGTAAACCCCTTTAATTTATTAATTTAGAAGTAAAATTAAACTAGTTCTGTATAATTTCAAGTCGTGTACTACGAAAATGTACCGTTCAACTACTCCAATATGATGAACTGTGGCTATTGGGGCTCCAGCAAACCTCGGGGGCTAAAACATCCACCAACAGAGTCTGCAACCCCCTATCATAAAGATGACGTAACACACACATATGCTGCACCTCTTGAATTTAGTAATAGATACAGTATGCCGAAAAAATAAATTAAACTGCATCATACAGCTGTTTCGTCCTCCTAGGACTCTTCAGTGTTGCTAAGGGCCAAAAGGTAGGAATCCAAAATACAGCAGAGTCTTGCGTTGGCTTAATTGCTTAAGCGAAGTTGTACATTGTTAATCACAACGTTCAATCAACACGATTTCAAAGAAATTCAAGATTCTTTTTAATTCTCGTCAGTGTGCATATCAACATTTCGTTTGGTAGTGTGTAAACTTTAGATCGTCGCTACGGTACCCATTGCCATGAACGGGAAATGGCCCGTTGGTGGTTTGGAATTTCATACCACGCTGATTGGATATAAATTAAAGTAATACCTCAACGTAAGTAAGATACTAACAATAAAAAACCGTTTCTACTTAATTTGTTACAGTAAAGTTGTCAAGCATTTTTGTCGATAAAACTAAAGACTAAAGTCCCCTTAAGAAACATATAAAATCGTCCATGCGTTGTTTTGTTTTTTGGTTTTATCACAGATTAAATAACGGCCCTTATTCTATTAAAACAAAACTGTTTAAAGCAGTTTTACTTTCATAATTGTAAGAAAAGAACATTAAGGGGAAAAGGCACAGCTGTCACTAACACCAAATACATGGTTTGTTCCTTACCATACTGATATGATACTTTTATTTAATAACATTTCAAATAAAAAAACTAAGACCTCGAAACCATTCCGTTTCAAGAATATAGCCTCAGCAAGTTGATATTATTCAATGTTACGGAGTAGTGTCGAAGTCCCTTTAGAGAGCAATTTTCCTTTCACTGTGACTGTAAGATAAACCGGAGCAGTCGTTTTTACTCAGCAAAGTACCTGTCGATCCTCTCGAGTATTACATTCGTGTGCCTACCCTGTCTCATTCACGAAGGTACGGCGACTAATTGGTGCGATATATAACAGTCTTGCAGCTGCGTCCATGAGCGTTATTGGTTATGTATTGATAATAGCAACGGTTCATTTCTTTGTCATGAAATGCAGACCGTTCCTTGTACTCAATTTCTCTTTCTGTGCTGTCTTATTCTTATATTAAAGAATAATCGCATGATAAAACAGCTACAGCCTTAAGATAAAAAAAATACATTAAGGTCACAATGACCTTATTCATTTATAGAAAAACAAATCAGAGAATACCAAAAACTCAAAACCAATTAAGCTAGAGGCAAAATAGGAACAAATGAAAGATGTTATTACATGGATACATTATTTTTGTACCATCGTAAAAGTAAAAGAAAATAAGACCAGATGTTCCGGAATAGTAAGCGTCTTCTGCTTTTATAGAATGCATATCATCATAACAAAGCAGTTTTCTATCATCTAGTTATGATATACTTTCTGCCTATACTCTCCGTGTGATAATACCGGGATTATTCTTAGGTAATTAAAATGTTTAACTCATGGTTGAAAGAAAACAGATCAAGTATCACACTATGAATTGCGACCATATGCTCCAAACTGGTAAGCATTATCGACATCTTATGAAAAAAAAAAAAACATTTCTCATGTTACCTATAAGATGATGTAACACACATATATGCTGCACCTTTTAAATTCAGTAATATATATAATATGCCGAAAAAAAATTTAACCTGCACCATACAGCTGTTTCGTCCTCCTAGGATCTTCAGTGATGCTACAGTGTAGGGACCAAAGGTGGAAATCCAATATTCAAACTAATATAGAAGGAGAAGGGTCAGGTGCGTAAAACCCCTTTAATTTATGAATTTAGAAGTGAAATTAAAAATGTGTATAGTATGTACCGTGCCACTACTCAAATGAGATTAACTGTGGTTAGTGAGGCTCCAGCAAACCTCGGGGACTAAACCAATGTGTAATCTGAAACAATTTTATTACTTACGCATCTTTTTTTACAACGGACACAGCGTAATTTGGAAATACGAAAAGACAACATGCATGTAAAACGTTAAAGCTGTAATTCTACTATTACGTTTACTTCTGTGACATTGTGACCTACATGTGTTACTGTGGCCTCTAGATATACAGAACATAGACAGTTGTTGTTTTTTCAAAAATATTTTATTAACAATAGTCAATACATATATAATACATACAAATATTTATGCATGCAAATATAGTATTGCCAAAAGGATAAGACAACAGGCTAAGCCTATATCAGTCTTCTTCTAGACATGTTTTATTTTTTTAAGTTGTCTTTGCGTACAGACCCGTACACGTTCGCTGTTCCACTTTAAGCGTACCGTTTGCGTAGCATTTCCGTAGCACTTCCGTACCATTACCGTAGCATTTCCGTACCGTTTGCGTAGCATTTCCGTAGCATTACCGTAGCATTTGCGTCACACTACCGTAGCATTACCGTAGCATTTGCGTCCCACTACCGTACCATTTCCGTAGCACTAGCGTCATTTACAAAGCGTTCGCGAAACGTTCGGTTGAAAATTTTACGGAATAAATCTGACGAAACGAATAGTTCATGTTTTTATAAGCTGCATAAACTCAGAATGTTGTAAATTATCTCAGTCTCAAAAATTTACAAAACAAAAAAGAAGGCTTTTATTAATGTGTATGAATCTGACTAAATTTAACATGAAATTAAATTAAATTAAATAAGAATATCAAGGTCATATGCCCCAGCCAGTCGGACAACAATGGGCCTTTCCAGCAAGCTCGTAAGAACATACCCGAGGTGTTCCGACTGATGCCCATGGCTACCTGTCAGAGTAAGTCAGGTCTCTTTGACGGAAAAAAATCAAACATGTTCCAATATTACCGATATTTGATATTGTTCCCAATTACTTTTAAGGCATGTATGTTTGTTTCACTCTCATACCATTATCTTAATGGCAAAGCAAACATTAAAAAACAATCGTACGCATGTGTACACGCTGGATCTCCACTTTCGGTTTCAGAACACGTTTCCCAATGCATTATGGGTATTTCGTTTCGTTTGTATGTGTGATTATGTGGATCCGATTTTATAGAAATCCGTTTATATGATCGACCGTTTGCAAGCGTCATCCGTAGCATTTCCGTACCGTTTGTGTAGCATTTCCGTAGCATTTCCGTACCATTTGAGTAGCACTTCCGTATCGTTCGCGTAGCATTTCCGTAGCATTTCCGTACCGTTTGCGTAGCATTTCCGTAACATTTGAGTAGCATTTCCGAAGCACTTCCGTACCGTTTGCGTCTAAGGTGGAACAGCGAACGTGTACGGGTCTGTACCATTGCCTCGCTCTGATGTACAAACATGTAGCTTTTTGTATGTCAATAGTTTTAATTACTTCGAAATACAACTGTATTTGATAATGATAATGACATTGTATTCTTGCGTTTACAAGAATTATTACGATATAAGCGGTTTTAGGGACAAGGCAAATATTTTCATGGTTCTGTTACCCGATTGTTTCTCTCGGAGGTAAGATTCACAGATCACGTACACACCAGTTAGATATCTAAGTCTGCTAACAATATTGGAATCAAGGAAAGAGGAAAATAAAAACCTACCTAAATATATTTACTGCAATACGATTGTTGGTCCGTAACGTGTACAATATCCGACATTTATGTCCAGTAGAGTGCGTAACACTCACGCGTTCTGATGTAACCCGATTAGAGACTATAAAGCGGACATTATCCGTTCTTTACTACGTCATGTTAAATGTCAGTAGAATGGTGATATATCAAAACGTAGTAATAACACTGTAAGGCTCATCTGTCGCATTACAATGGGATTCCATTAAAAATCACATAACGCATAAATGCACTTCAAGTTACCAAAAATGTATAAAAAGGCACATTTCCTTTGTTTCTAATGAACGTTTGGATGAGAAAATAAACGCAGAAATGTCCCCTGGGACAGGCTTAATTAAGCGAATAGTTAACCTACTGTAACTAAATAGAAAATAATAAATCCTTTGTAAAACAAGTAAAGCAAATAAAATATTGATGTCTTTAGCGTAGCAGAGAAATCTGTTTATATAAGATAAGTTTATTTTCAAAATTAAATGATAATTTAATATAATTGATACAAATGCATCTTGATATGCATGTTTAGCAGTATGCTGTATACATACATATCATATTGTAGTGTGTTGGAGTAATAACACAATGTCAGTTACAAAAAAAAGTGTGCACTGTGCATGTTTTATAAAAAAATCACCATATATCATTTGTCTTTAAACACACAACCCATTACATGTTTAAAATTTACACAATAGTTATTATTTTACTAAAGTCACGAATACATTCAGTACATTCTACACTAACTGCCCCTAGATCCAATATGGTTCGAATAGCAATGCAAGTACAGTCTGGCTGGAACCGCTATTGTCTTATTTAAGTATTTGTAGGACACAATACCCCTATCCAAGCTGTCGGACTTTCCGGGGGAAATTGCTCTATACCTTTATATCCTTATACAGCTAAACACATTTTCGCAGACGTTTCAAGTTCCAAGATATTGTCAGTCTTTCATCTTGCGACAAACAATGATGGAGACAAAGCATTGACGGTGTTTGGTGTTGTGGAGATTCTAGATACGGCCATCAGATAGGATGTACAAAGGACCAACATCACCGCAATAATCAGCGTCCCAAACAAACCACGACGATAACGTAATTACGTGCGAGACATGATAACTCAGAGAAACGGATAGTTGATGTGATTAGCCCATCTGTGTACATGTGGCGGTAAAGTCTGATTATACATGAACCGAGTATTACAACACCAGGGGTTGAACTGCACTGCCGGCATGTGGATGGATTATACTGACAGTGGACTGGACACTCAGACGAAGTAAAGCAAAAACGCGTTATGGGCTAGATACGACAACTGATATCAAATATAAAACATTGGATGAAATACTAAAACTATAGTCATAAGGATTAATTTCATGTACAAACTTTGTCCTTTTACATCTGCAACTATCGCACACAAATATTCACTGAAGACTTAGCAGCTACTAACTACAAAATGAGATGCAAATTTGGATGATGAATATTGAGGAATGCATGAGTAAATGATTCGTTGGTCGAATGATTAATTGAAAGAGTGGACAAAACACTGTGGAATCACACGGCTAGTGTGAACCAGACATATTCAAGTTACAAGTAGGCAATGCAGCTTACTTGAACAGATCACTCTATGCCAGACATTATATACATTATAGACTACGTATACATACTAGACGAACATACTTATACTAGAACAAAAGAACGAATGCATATCACAAATTGTTACATGGCCATTACCGCATATTGATTCTTCGTAAAGAATGATGTCTCCTACGTTTCAAAGAATCGGACCTTCGTTACTTTTGGTCATCGAGTGTCCAAAAAGAAAATAACGATAATTTACTAATATGCTTATCTCATTTAAAAATGATATAAGAATGATTAAGCTATTATTTGTAGCAATTAAATGAAACAACAATTATTTTTCAGATGTTTCTGGTTTTGGTTTCATAGAGAGGGGAGCTCCCAATTAACAACAGATAACTTTTGAGGATATGCTTCTCTGCTTACTTCAGCATTGAAGGGTACTGTGGTGTCTTTTGTTTGCTTTTTCAGTGCGATAGCACTACAAAGTCGGTATCAGATCTGCACTAAAATCAGAAGAATACTACACCAATACACCTTTTTCTCCAGCACACATACACAACAATCTTTGAGGAAATTAATATAAATCGTAATATGCCGCTACTCAAAATAAAACCAAACACATCCGTGCATAATGGTGTATAACTGCTTTTTAACTGCCCTGTCAATGACAAGTACACCAGGTGTTGCTGATTCACGTTAAGTGCCGACAAAACCAAATATCAGTTAGGGGATGTTCTACACCGCGGCATTGGGGACAATGCGCATCGTTCCTCATTTTATACCGCCACCTCACTTGAATGCTACAGCATAGATACTGCAACACCAATCCCAGACCATGTTATATATAGTTCACCTTGGTATTTGGAGATTTGCGGGCATGAGAAAAATATTTTCTCGGAATAATTCATGCTTACGACGACTTTGGGGATTGAACTCTGCCCGCGTGCATGTCACAGTGTTAACCACTTGACCAACCTAACTTTGCACTCGTATACGGATGCTGGTGTTTTCTAGTATTTCAATAACATTTATTATCAAAAATTGTATTTGAACCTACGTCATGGACATAAGTGCGAACAGTAACAATATATTCCTACAAGGTCGGCGGACTGTCCAAAAAAGAGTCGTTATACACGTGTATACTTCATGACCATCTCAAACCCTTCCACACAGAGCTCAAAAGTACATTAAGATTCGAAAAATTATGACCACATCGTTAAACGTTTTTTTCAGAGTCCTGTTAAGGCTAAGTACGCGTTTGACAAGGTCCTGACATGTTTAGGTAAAAACTTACATTTACTTAGTTACATATAAACGTTTGACAAGATCAACCACTGTTTCAGCGGTGTTTGTAATTGCGTAAAGTGTTCAATGTTATGTACAAATATAATTCAAGAGCTCTTTGCTTCAAGCAATTTCTACAATGGGACCAAAGGGAAAGGTACCAGTTAATGCAACCACCTGACCTTTAACGACCAAATTATTCGTTCGACTAAGCATTTGCTGACAACCGACCATGTGAGTTGTGTGGGAGAACAACTTGTGAAATTGTGAATGAGATGTCAATAGTTATTCTTTATTTGTATTCTTCTTTGCACTGTTGGTGTGTAAATGATATAAACAATTATATGCCTAGCCTATTTTACATTGGTTTTGAGAAACCAATATTACCATCATAAGTTGGTTGGTTTTGTCTATGTCTGACATATTGGTGACATTTACACATTATGGATCCTTTTTAAACTCAGCCTGGCTGAAATCCTACAAATCCAGTCAGATATTTATGACCAGACATGTTTTGACTGGACGTCAGAGGCATATCCGGTGAAGAAGTCACGTACCAATTGTCGACATAATTCTCAGACTATCCATGACTTCCGGAAGATGTCTAGGTAACTGATAGTCTTCCCAGACGTACAGATTCTCATATAAAAGGAAAGCTGGATATGGAGATAAAGTTTTGGTGGCCATTTGTCGAGAACAAATGTCCTCATCGATCTACGATAAGATAGGCCCAACTTTTCGATCGCCTGTTGTTAATTGCAGAGAGATGTGTCCTGACATAGCCACATTACGTGACCAGAAGGCACCAGTTATCGTGGCCATGAACTCGGCCAGCCGTGGTGGCTTCATTCCGGATAACCAGTCAGACCTAACGAAGGGTGACACTATTAAGCGTTCAGAATGCAATTTGATCTTTCGATAACGGCAATACACGTTAGTGCTAGCCTGATAATTAAATAACGTTATACATAAAACAGAAAAATTAAATAACTGTATACAAAGGGTCGGGCCATGTGGACAGTGCTATATAATGTTTTTGCCATTAATTTCGAATCAGGTCATCATGAGCGTGGTTGCTTGGCTCAGTACATGTGATCAAACTATGAAGCTCCTCAGGAAGCTGTCGGGCTATGGCGGTATTCACTGATGACAGAGGTATATATTACATGTATAACATAGGAGACTCTTTGCTGATTCAATGATCCCAATCCAGGTTTCGATATGACATATAAATTAAATTAGATTTACTTCAATATCAAAGACGTAATGGCGCAATAATAACCTTTCTTAAACCCGATCTACATGATACGTATTTGCACTGTCTACCTACAGAGAATGTGATGATATTATATTTGCTTGAAAACGTTTTTTTTTTTTCACAAAACTAACTATGCGTGCTTAAAAACCAGGGCAATCCAACTAACACACTCTCCGGTTTTTTAAAACTGAAAGCCTATCTGATCAAACATTAGTATTACAAACTTTCAGGGTAACAGTTTATGAGAAGGATGCTGACCTACCTCGTCTATACTGGAGACTTAAACTGCACAAATATCATTATAAGTAACGCTTTATCGTTAGTTTTGCTCGACCAAGTCTTTATCGAAACTGCCCAGTGGGGCTCTTAGTACAATTAAGTCAGGACTGTATTCTTATTGTGACAATGGATACACTATATTCGTATTACAATGGGAACTAACTATGCCATACACTCTACACACTTGTTTCTGTTTTAATACGAGGCTGAATTTGTTGAGGAGCTTATAAGAACAGGTAACAAAATCCTTGCCAAGTTTTACTATTCACTTTCACATACACGTATATCGACGATGTGTTGTAGTCAACAAGACGTTCGCTGACCAAGCATGTCGTATTTACCCTTTTTAACTCCTCCTCTACAACCGTGGCTTCGTTTGAACTATGATCAAAATTGGCAGGTTACTACCAAGATTTACGATTAAAGTGAGGATTTCGATTTTTTTGATTGTGCACATTTTATTTCTGGATAGTAACATCATTGCTTCTTCAACCTTTTGTGTTAATTTCTTTCAGTTGATGCGTTAGTTCAAGGTTTGTTGAACCTTCGTGATAGATGTCGACTTCTGACGAACAAATTAATTTTGGTCACATTTGCGGATATTCAATATCCTTGTATGGTACGAAAGTGAACGCTTTTGAATATCCTCTTTAGTACGTGTGTTTGTTGTGACTGAGAGTGATGAACACGATCTGACTCAGATATACATAGCGGGTGTTGACGATGATTCATAAGTTTACTCTTCCGGAACACCTGGTCTTATGCTTTTGTGCTTGTTTAGGGTCTCTGAGTGGAAACAATCCTTTGTTTATATATTGCCATTAGTTTAATACAGAAAACCTAACGACCCATCAACAAAATCATTTCACATAAATCCCTAACGACCGATCCACGAAATGAGATCAAAGAAAGGCATACAACAGTGTAAACGGCCCATTATTTCAGCAATATCATACAGGCCAGGTGTTCTTATATGGCCTGTAAATAAAACAAGTTCATACAGGCCAGGCAGACGAGATGGCCCATAGATAAATCAAGATTATACAGGGCAGGTGTGTTTAGACTGCATGTAAATAAACCAAGGTCATTCAGGCCAGATAGTCTAGAAAAAAAAACAAGGTCATACTTGGGGCTGTAAATAAAACAAGAGCATACAGGCCAGGCAGACAAGATGGCCCGTAAACAAAACAAGTCATACAGGCCAGGTGTTCTTAAACGGCCCGTAAATTAAACAAGGTCATACAGGCCAGACAGACAAGATGACCCGTAAACAAAACCATGTCATACAGGCCAGGTGTTCTTAGACGGCCCGTAAACTAAACAAGGTCATACAGGCCAGGCAGACAAGATGACCCGTAAACAAAACCATGTCATACAGGCCAGGTGTTCTTAGACGGCCCGTAAATTAAACAAGGTCATACAGGCCATGTGGTCTAGACGGTCCGTAAATAAAAAAAGGTCATACAGGCCAGGTGTTCTTAGACGACCCGTAAACAAAACCATGTCATACAGGCCAGGTGGTCTAGACGGTCCGTAAATAAAACAAGGTCATACAGGCCAGGTAGTCTAGACAAAACAATGTCATGCATGGGGCTGTAAATATAAGATCAAACAGGTCAGGGGGTCTAGACAGCCCGCAAACAAAGTAAGGTCACACAACAAATACAGAACATAAGTATGCATAAAACCAAGGAAATAAGAAACCCGTCCATTTTCAGGGCCTGCTAACATTATACGCGCATAATGAGTACAAAACAATATTGGTTTATAGGCATGGGATTGTCATGAACATCCTATAAAAAGCAGTATTGATTATACAACTCATGGTGTCATTTTTGCCCGCCAATCAGACATAACTACCCTTTAACAACAAAAAGCTGAAATTGCCTCGTGGATGTATCGCCAATCAACACATTGAGGTCAACTGAAACCATAAAGTATCTGGACAGGCAAGTAATTAAAACAAGAATGATAAATTATGGAAACAAAGAGATAAAGATTTCACGGATTGTAATACATCACACGTGTTCCTATGAAGAGGACACAGAAATTCTGATCTCATATGGAACTCCACAGTACACAGTACCTCTACGGTGTGAGCTAACAAAGTCGTACTACACAAAACGTTGACTTTTTGTCGAACCTTGGAATTTCTGTTTAACTCAGCCGTTTAGAATTTATCTGTATTAGGCATTTGGACAATTCTTATTTGATTCGATCTTTGTTTTGACAAAATGCCTGTTTCCCTTTTGTCCCGTGAAATCTTTTGTATAGACAAAGAACAATACTATGTACAACACTTTGAATACTTGCAAATTTCTCTAAAGCCTAAATAGACGTCAGTAAACAAAGTAGTAAACGAATGCAGAAGTGTCAACAAAATCATAATCCGAGCTCAAAATTGACTACACTATGATTAGAATATAAACAAAAAACGCCTTATACGGATACCTTTGAGTAAGCGTCTTCTGCTTCATCGACAACACCAACGAAGTAAATTTAAGTCACTTCCAATTAAATGTCAAAGTGAAAACATTTCATTCCGTATTACAACTAGTATGCATGTTAATGAGCATATTAAAATACGTCCACCTCCTGTTCATGAATAGATACAAAATATTACTCTACGAGTCCTTGGAGGTGACCATAAAACATACCCAAAGTCTGTATCAAATTGCATCTCCCAAATATCTGTGTCCTAAGTTTATTGGCCACCAGCCGGCTTCTATTACGAAAACCTCTCTTAAACATGCCCTAGGAGAACGAATCATTAGTTCTGCAGAAATCTTACTATGAAGAAAGGGATATTTCGCGATCGAAAGATCGAACTCATGAAGTTAATCGTACATGATTAGGTTAATTATAGGCGAATTTAAAAGAGGGCGAATATTTTAGCAAACATAGGCTTGCGTCATATATTACACGTACGATAATGATCCAAGTTATAACGCTATGGCATCCAAAACACAAATGATCATCGCAAATGGTATGTATAAGAAAAAGTAATGTTTTATTTGCTAAGCACAAGTATATTGAAATATGCGAAATTGTAATAGAGAATCACAAATAAATTGCATGAATTAAAAACAAATTTCATCTCGTTCGTATATATAATTTTTTTTCTATATTAAAGAGGGCGAATTAAAATCGTTTCAACACAGGGCGAAATAAAGCCAGGGCAGTGAGCAGTTCCCATCTCACAGTAATTGCAAGTGAATGTACTAAGATGAATTTTATATCGAATCAGTCATATATAATGTACGCGAGTATTGGTTGAATTTGAAAAATGTGAACGTTGATATAGTACTATTAACGCCTGTTTCCACTAGCTATACATGTTTTGCTGGGGAGAGCTATCCAGTTTAAAAAGTAGTGTCGACAAGTTATTGTTAGTGGTCCAACAGTCCATGTACTCATCATAGTTCATGTCTCCGTCCATTTATCTTACAGATCTAATGTACACTGTGTGTCAGAGTCGACATTGGTTGTACCTAATATTCCCCTACAGACACCATGTACTGTTGACGGCTAATCCAAAGTCTGTTTATACTAGAAATACATTGTCACATAGTCCGTAAGTAATGGTCTCCACACTGTCAGCAGCCTCCCAAGCGTGATCCATTACACCAGGTATTGTTGACATGAGGCGTTCGCCTGACTCCCCCTAATGGCGATATGTAATGTTCACGAACAAAGATGTATTACCCGAAAAAGTCCAATAGTCCTTAGGTGAGGTTCTCCGCCATGTAACAGCATGTTGGCCACTCGTCAGTTGACGTAAGGCGTACCCTTGACTCAAGTAAATACATTATGTACTTCCCACGTACACAGATGTATTATCCAAAATGGCAAGTAGTCCTTATTCAAGGTTTCTCCTCCATGTAAGCTTCTTCTAGACATACTGTACAGTTGACATGAGTTGTCGCAATACTACGCGATGTTCATGCCACAAAATCATCTTAAGTGAAACGTATCCACTTCTAGACATACCGAACAGTTGACATGAGTTGTCTCCTTGACTCCCCTTAAGATATACGTGCAATGCCATGTTTTATCCAAAAAGACCAACATTTATTAGGTAATGACTACCACCATGATAGCCACTTCTAGACACTGTACAGTTGACTTAAAATGTCACTTTGACCTTGCTAATGACAAGTTATACAATGCACTGTCTATATGTATGATGTACAATATAAAAACTTCCAACAGTGCACATGCTTCTTTGTTTTAACTTCCTACCACGTGTTAAAGTTATGCAATGCCGTTTTATCATGCATATTAAATGAGCAGGAGGAAAAGTATGTTTATGTAAATTCAACCTTGCAATTGCTTGAGTCTCATGCCGAACGGCAAATAGAAAAAAATAACAGCTTACGTTTGTAAGTCTTCTGTTACAATTTTCGTGTAGGCCTTACGACAGAACCATATCTTACTAAACTTCGGCTTACGCCGACCATTCAAGCAAAGATAGGGATATTACCAAGTAAGGCACTATTACAATTAGAGCCGATGTTTTCTGTTCTCTTGTAAATTGACCTATAGTTTAGATCAATCAGAGTCAATTGTCGTACCATCCAAAGTAATTTATAAGCCGTCTCGGTCACCTTGATGGCATGATCAACTAAAAGGCACGTACATTCCATGGCAGATAATGTTTTGTTTCCACAAGTACTTTATCCGTGTTTCGTGAACCTCTTCGTTCTTTCAGTTTTGCAAACACAAACTTGTAAGGAAGGGTATGGTTCACTGCTGTGTTTGTCTTCTGCAGTGAATACCACTTGACGAATATCAGGACAGATGCATCTTTAGTCTGTTCCTAATTAACATACATGTACAAGCATTGTTTCTGTTGGTCGATTGGTACTCATTAGTAACATTTAAAGCAGTACAGTTTTACTACTTTGGTACACTGTATGGGTGTCAGGATCGTCATTATATATAGAGGATATTCAATGGTTTGCCGTTTAATATCAAATATTTGCCATTGAATGGCATTGCCACTATATATCCCTACCAAATTCAGTTGGCATTCATCAGGCCATGAATGCCAATGACCGATTGTTGATGTCATCATTATTATGACGTCATAATTGTTACGTTGGAAACCATTTACCGTCCCCGGGCGATGGCTGTTCTTTTCATTGAACAAGCATATGCGACAAATACATTTATTGAGCTAAATGCTGAGAAATAAAATGTGTTATTTATTGTTTTATGACATGAGCAGATTCTAAAAATGGTAAATATAAGTATTGAACTGCTTTCAGTTGGCATTCGCGCTTCATTGAATTTGCCTTTGACCATATATAGCCTATGAATGCCAACTGAAAGCAGTTCAATGCTTAAATATATTTCACGAGTATGGCAGAAAAAAATCTGCCATACAAGTGAAATATATTGAATTGTCTTTTTATTATATTTCGAAAGAGGACTAAGATATTTTCATTATTTTTTTCTTGGTCTACTTGCCTACTGCAAAGGAGCTAAGTCTACTGTAATCCGTCGAAATCACAACCGATCGGGTCCAGTACACAGCTGATTGGGATAAGCTGATCGGAAAAGTTGAACCATTCTCATCTTTAAATTCATTTCATATTTAATCCTGCAGCAGTTCCAATCAATATGTACTATTGATGCCATTTCGTCAAGACCATCTTTCCCCATGAGACAAGTTCTAGCAGACGACAACAATGGCGAGCCTCCAAGATCCGATCAAGGGGAACAACTCATACAAAAGTTTCGGTGTTACGTGAAAAAAATGACCCAATTGAAAACTACCCACCGTTGAAAGCTACGGCGGGTCACTTTTTCAAGGGACGAATTAAGGAAAAATCGAATGGGGTCATTTTTCTACAGATGGCCGTGTACGATTTCTACTGTTAAATAACGACCCCGGGTAACTTTTGCAACGTAGAATAATGACCGGGTGGTATTTTATTGTCGGGTCACTTTTTCACGTTACACTGAAAAAGCTTTATATTTTCACTGCTAAATCTTATATTTTCACGGCAAAATTTTATATTTTCACGGCAAAATCTTATATTTTCACTGCTCATCACTACAGTGAAAATATAAGTTTTATCAGTTTGAAAATTTTCTATATTTCACTGGCAAAAATGTAATAAAAGAAGTTATAATATACTAATATATATAATAGAAACTATATATTAGTATACACATATCATTGCATTTGATATTGTAACATCAAATGAAGAGGCTTGCCTTTTTGTTCACACATTCAGATTAAAAACACATTGCTTTAGTTTTTTGTAAGTTGACTGCTTGATTTTTTAACGTATACTATGTTTCCTGAAAATATCAGAACGTTTTTTGAGAGTTATCTAACAGTTTGCGTAACAAATACTTACCAAAACAAAAATTATTTTCTATATTTTCGATCCTATTAAATTAACAAAAGTTTAGTTAAAAACCAAATTATTACAGTTTCGTATTAGTTCTTCTCCTTCAGCGATATTTGAGAACTCTTCACTTATTTTCGGTAATGCCTCTTTATACATCATTTTTTATGCATGTGATATACCATAAGCAGACTATAATCTATACATACGGTAGGTGAATGTGATTATTTTACTCTCAGACAAACGCTACTCTCGTGGCTATTGTATTGCGCTTGATCCCCTTCTACAAGAAACATGATTTTTTCTGCATTAAACAATTTGCAATTGTATCTAAGTTGGCAAAAGCAACTTATTGACGAAGGTATTGACGTCACGTTCCTTATAATAGATTCAAGAAAGTAAGCATCCTTTTCAGGTGTGATGGACAACCTTATGTGAAAGATTCATAGAAAGCGGAATTATCCGAGCCTGCATTTGAGATTATCCTTCCGACCGAAAGGGGACGAGGTATTCTCTACAAGTCGACCACGAATAAATGTTGTTTCATTGTGGCCGAGACCTTTGACGGCCGTAAACATATTTTTGTATCTAATGTTCTTTTGCATTATAAGGAATCGTTATTTTCCTTTGAGTCAAACTTTCCTTCTATATCCTAGTGACTTGATTAATTATATCTTACTTTCAACTTTTCTGGTATAGAACATTCGCCTTGAAGAGGAGAGGGACGCAATATAATAAAGTAAATTTACTATGAACATGCTCTATATAATTTTACTTCAATAGCTCGCTTTGAAACAATTCTATTTAGAAGAACTATTTTTTCCTTTGTACTTTCACAATGTATGATTACTAAAGCGTTAGTGAATTTATCATGTGACTTTAGCTTGCTCATTTGAGATAAGTATGTTTTTCGCTGCACTTTGTACATTGAATTGTCAACAAACAGTTGATTAAAAATTGTAATTAAAAAGACATTTAAATACGTATGTATTGTATGTGCGATGAGTGTCTTTGTTTTCAATTAGAACGATTCGTAGATAGATACGTGTAACAACATGTAAATCAGTGAAAGGATTGTTTTGATGGTAAGGAGTACAATGTATTGTCATACCCCCTAGGCGCCAGGTGTGAATTTAGCGAAGAACGATCTAACAACATGAAAGCTTCTTCCTGGCGCGAGAAATACGCATGAAACGGCTGGCCTTTGTTCTCAGTGAGACTGGTCCTGTCCACTGCAATCAATAAAACACATACGGGAGGTATAATAAAGCATGATTCCAGTATTCCTCTTCAGTTCCGCCCATTTCCCCGATACCAATGTTATGGAGATGTTAATTACCCATTATCTCGCGGTCAATGAGTACAATATTAGCTGATCTGTCCCCAGGGCAGCTGTTTCACTTCCGCCCGTGTATTCGGTTTATCTAATATAAAAATGGAAACAGGAACTAGTGGGCTTAATCTCGGTACGTACCTCGCATAGGACTCCAACAACAGGAAGACATAAAAAAATATAACATCAAAATCCATTCATCAGAGTTAAGCTATATAAATGTGAAGTATGTGTCATAAGCTTGCGCGTGTCACAATGTGATATGTGAATGGGAAATCCATTTCTTGTTTCACCACCCTGTAGTGTAAACATTGTTCAGACCACTTCCTGTACTTTATATCTAGAACTTCACAGCATATGGTCACTAAAGACATGATAATGGCTTTACCACACATTCAAGTCTTATCTATCGCCGTTTCGGTTGAGCAAGTCGATCCAATTTTGATTATTTCGGATAAAAAAACTCTTTTTGTATGACTAAAATACAAATAAAGGCGAAATGATATATAAAAAGTGCCGCTCCAGAAGAAGGATAACACCCATTCATTACATCTTTGTACATCGGCCGTCCCATCTACATACTGAATTTATGTATGTATTGAAGTGTTGGTTTAAATAAACAATGTTTTTTTTTATTTCTATTTCTTCCAGTGTAATTGCCACAGGACACTTACTTGCTTAAAAAGATGGTATTATTTATCTTGGGCATTTTTTTGTATTGAATATTTTTGTCCTTGTAAATAATCTTTTTGTTGGATGCATATCTTATCGGATTCACTAAATGGTGATATCTTGATAATATTTTATACACACGAAAATCACGTATGGCTTAGTGTTGATGTATACCACGGACGCTTGAAACTTGACCCCGCCCCCTTTACTCGGCAAAAGTGGGCACGGTCCAGATTCGATCGCCCGTGTACTTAGCATTATGTATCTAGATATTAAATTGAGATTTACGCAATGCATAATAAGGAACACACCAGCAGGAATATATTAGTATACATTCTAACTTATCTTCCTCAAACAACTTCGTTTTGTTTCGTCACTCCAGACATATCAAATCTTGAACTGAATGTAATTCGTTAATCGTGCCAGCATGTGTCCCATTCTCTCATTGGTTATCACGGTTTCCATCTCCGATCAGACGTAAACAGGAACGGATAACCGACCCGACCACGTTGTTTTCAAACGGATACACCGTGTCCCTCCTCAAAAAGTAACCCTTGCACGCTACATGTAAGATGCAGACCAGCATAGTAATTATACATGTCGAAAACCAATGAGGTTTATTCATGGAATATCAATTTATGTAGCCATTTTTTTCTGCACTTGAACCATATTGGAGTATCTGGTTTCACCACCGATTATACGTGTATGGTTAGCTTTATTCCAACCAATATATATTTGCATACGATGTCTCAATATCAATTCCAGTCGTTTTCATGTATCCCCCCCCTCCTAATGTCATATCGATTTTTACTTCTCTCACCTTTTTAACTATTTCGTATTTGTTTGTAATTTGTAATTATGTCATTTGAAACCAATTAAAAAAAAGTGATGTCACTGAAAACGTGATATTTCAATAACTGTTTTAAAACGAAATATCAATAAATTTTGCCCTACTTTAATTTAAAGTGGGCGAAGCGATAGCTCATCAAGCACCTTATAAACCATTACACTGTTACATATATCAATATCTAGTGTTTCCTTGTACGAACTTAGTCTCAGGCAATCATCCGACCTATAATCATAGGCTTTACCTCCGCCGACACAGCTACTGCAGAGATATAGATCTCATATTACTGAAAATATGTAAGTTGCTGCATTATACGGTGCTTTGAATACCGTTTTGAAGACATTCATTGATGTGTAATAGAGTTACCCTTCCATACAGTTCCTATCGCACTTAACTATCTCTTGTCATCACGGGGCGGCTATAGACTGTCCGGCTACATGCGTTCCAACACGCAAGCATATACCAAAAATGTATCAAAAACGACCTTGATAGGCCTAGTTAGGTATCTTGGCGAATATAATTCAATTCTTTTGTTTGTTTGAATTCACTTAAACTCCATTTTGTCACATGATATGATCGAAGAGGAAATATTCTTCAACAAACAAAACCAGATAAAATTCTTTTAATGTGTAGATACGTAAATAGAAATGAGAAGCAAAATTATTAGATTCCGAATTTCTAACTGTCAATATGAAGGGAGATTGACTGCCGCGCTGTTTGTTTCCATGGTGCTAGGCACAGGCTAACAAACACAGAGGTTTGTGAGGTTGTTTACCTCCGAGTAAGATTTATCTCCGACCACAGCCCCCCATGGGTGACTAGGCCGGGATACGCGTGATCAGGGACCGCTTCATATACTCAGTCTATTAATCATCCCATTGCGAAATTGAAAAATCAATCAACGCATTTGGAAAAATAATTGAACCCTATTTAATAGAATATTTTGGTGAAGAAGTAAATTACATAATTTGGAAACTAGGATAACACTTAAACACGAAATTATCTCCTTTGGAATATAAAAAAGGAAAAGTAAAATTCAATAAACGATTCAAAGTTAAATATATTAACGAATGTGATATCAATTTTAAATAGATGACGTTTTCTGTATTTCTATTCTCTGTGGAAAAGTGCAATTACTTCGCAGGAAGTTTGTGAACAACATTTCCCTGTAACCCGAGACCAAATGGGAATGAGGAAGGGCCGTGCACCGCTATTAATTGCTTTCCCAAACTGCATACAATCAAACAAATAGATCTATGAATGTCTCATAAAAGGTAATGAACATGCTTAAATTTATCGGTTAATGAGGCCACGGCTATAACGTATTTTTATTATTTGACATTTTAAGTAATTTATCATATATATCATTTTGAACTTGAAATCAAGAACACAACAGACTTTATATCAGCTTCTTACCTCGATCTTTACTTAAACTAGGAGATTTCCCTTTCTTGGTAGTAACATCTCTGCTTCTACATGATGCTTAACTTTTTATGTCTATGTTCAAATTTGTATTTGCAAAATTTTGTTTATTTCAAGAATGCTCCAAACTTTCCCGTGAATAGCTTGATTTCTCCTTATAACCATTTTTATGATTTTCAGCCTAAGACCCTGGTTTGGTTTTTTAATTTGTCGTCGTTAAATAATATTTCCCTGGTCATAACAGGGCATTGTCATTATTAACATTGCTTGTGAAACACGCACTCGTAAAAAGCATAGGAAAGCATTCTGTCAAGGTGAACAATGTGATATTCCGCGAGGACCCATTGGCATTAAAGATTATCTAGCCGGTGGTATGATATGAAACAATGCCTCACCCAATGCAATAATCCCGAACTCCAATAAAGCTTTAATAAGACAAATCGCCAGTGAAATTGATTTTCTTCCCTCTCTAATATTGCAAGCAAGCACGGTTTACTTTATGGTCATCAACAGTTGCGATGCATTGAAAAGAGAAAGTATGTACAAATATTTAATGTTCAAGCTACTTTACATTTTTTTTTTAATATAACTTTTTTTCAAGAATATTTTAGCTAATGCAAAATACGGATTTTTGTGTAGTTCGAAGAACCATGGCAAGTGGCAAATTAGGAGAAAGCAAGAATCTATTTTGATTTCGAAATACAGCTTGTTTTCACCTTTTTACACATCAGTTGATGTCGGCGTCTATCGTCTTCTAACGAAGGTGTGTACTGTCTAATATAAATAATTTACTGGTGTAAAGTGTAATCGTACTAAGGTGCTTTACCATAATCTAAAGCGTACATTCTTCGCAAGTTATAATCCTCATCTGAGGTACTTTTATCATAAGAATTTCTATTTAGTCTGTCATGATACTTATTTACAATGGACATAAATACGATCAACCCATTGCGTTTGATAAAAAAACTAACGAAGAATGTACCTTGAAGTACCTACGTAAATACTTTAATTATCAACACGCACTCTGCGCTAATATCTGTGTACTTTAGTCAACACTTAAAAGTCTTCCACAACATTTCTTTTGTTGTTCCTTTCTTTTCTTATTTAGATTTATAGTGTTGATTGTAAATACATTAAACCATTGCGGTAAGAAACTGTTACCTGACCAGATATTACGGGAGAAATCACAACAGATGAAACATGATAAACACCCCCCCCCCTCCTTATCACGACGGTACACCACTATAGTAAAAATCCGAATATATCCATCCATTTTTGTATTGTTAATATAGTTGTCACTTTCATCGATAAGTTCAGATTTTCATTTTTTATATGATGGAACTGTTATTGTATCAATTGTTTGAATATTTTCATATCAATCTTTACTTTTTAAATGAAGAAAATACTCTCTGTCTCTCAAGCATATAGACACACATAAATGCATGCTTTAAACATAAAGTGACACGTCCTGAAATTACCTTAGCGTTTAAGAGGAATGAAATTAAATCTTACTCACCTAAATTTGACCTTTGATGATTTTTATATCATGATTATTATTATTGTTACATGTTTACCAGCCCTTTAATAAAAGAAAGAATAAAATGGTCGAGCAAAGCAATTGCATGCAAAATACAAAGCCGGCTTATCTGGAAAGATCTTTGAAAGTGGCAATTTGCTGTTTTGAAATTCACTTGAAAATACAGTAGCGTCTAAATTAAATCAGCAGCGATATAGCTGGTCCTACTCCAAGACTGTAACTTTGTAACATTCATTGTTGTATCCCTGTTATTTCAAGGTTTATATATGTTCAGCTGTATCATTTCGGCATTATGTTAAAGTCGACCTCAGATCCACGCTATTTTAAGGAGGCAAATACCCCAACATATTCCTTATTAACCACGCATGCGTAAAACATACAATTACACATACATGTACGTAGCACACTTTGAGACACGTTCGTAAATACATATGTAGCCTAAACTATTAGAAAGTGAACAAAGTAAAATGAAAGGGATGGGGAAACTTACAAAATTTGTATTAGTGTGCTATACTAAAATGTGTTATTTTTATTGAAATGCAGTAGTTAATACATTTGAGATTCAGATGAATTCGGAAATATTTTCATCAGTTCACTGGCATTTCCTTAATAGCCGACTTATTATGAGGCGAAGCACAACTATTTCAGGCACGCATATTTTCACAGGCGTTTAACATAATGAAGCAATTATCAAGTTGTCAATACAAATTAGAATCATATTTCAAGTAGACTGAGAGTAATTAAGAGAAAAAAAAGCTATAATAAAAATCCCTGTTTCTCCAACATTGAAAGTGTGTGTTGGCATTGGTTGGTGTCCAGCAGGTGTAATAGAAAGGGAATGGCACAGTCATCACTATTATCTCAGCAGTGTGTAGCAAGCGCAACCAGAACTGTTGCAACAATTTCCTGTTAATAGAAGCTAATTGATCCCACACTTACAGATAGTTAAATACGAAGAGCGGACGAATCTCGGGCAGTGATGTGGTTAATGCATATCACCAATAGTGTTCTCGATCCTGATTACTCCGGCGTGCACAGGTGATGGCAAAGTCCCATTTTCTCATGTGGAAAATTTAGGGTGATGGTATACCACAGCCTAATCAGCCGGCTTCATGGAGTTTAAAGACGAAAACATACCTGTAAACAAATAAAAACATTGCCAAAATCACAAACGTCTTGTATATCGCATGTAACGAGGGGAAACATTCCGAGCTAAGAACGCTGAACGTAACGTATCGGTATGGAGAAGAGGCAGTCGGCCGTTTCTGTCATCCCGTACGGAAAACTCTATTACTGTAGCATCTACTCAGCGTCCTACAGTACTGCCGGCATGACACGTGTACAAACTGTTAACGCAGCCCAGGGCTTGTTTTGTTTTTATCGTATCGTGTTTATAGTACAGGTGACTAAACGTTACGCCTAACACTACCGTTTTCCTTACGAGTGACGGATATTTCGTCTACTTCATTTCTTTACATAACAAGTACCTGAGTTTACGTTTACCACTTTCGTTTACCTTACGAATGACTGCCATTACGTCTACCACTTTCGTTCCTAAACAGTGACTGAGAGTACGTCGACCACATTGTTTACAATGCATCTTATATGCATGAGTGACTACGATTACCATCACTTTTGTCCACCCTACGAGTGACTGAGATTACCATTACCTCTCTCCGCATTACGAGTGACTGAGATTACCATTACCTTTGTCCACATTACGAGTGACTAAGATTATCATTACCTTTGTCCACCTTCTGATAGACTGCAATTACATCTACCACTTTCGTTTATCATGCTAACGATTGAAAGTACGATCATTTTTGTTCATCTTACGACTTACTGAAATTACGTCTACATGTACTTCTTTTGTTTACCTAACAAGTGACTGATATTTCCTCACCACTGTTTTTCCTTACACATAACGGATATCACCTCTATCAGTTTTGTTTATCTTACGAGTTACTGAAACGATTGAGGGAAATTACGTCTTCTTATTCTGGTTGCCTCGTGAATAACTGAGATAATGTCTTCGATATCATGATTTGAATATTTTAGGAATGCGTACACCCATACGAAGATTTGATGGCAATTGTTCACTAAATTAAAACGAAATGGGTACACGTGTATCTATGACGTTCTTAACATTCAATTAAGTTTATCGAAGAAGAAATAAACTGCAAATAAATGCCAGGAGAGAATACATCAGTAGTGTGCATAGCCTTGTATGGGTAACAACGAAGGTGATATCTGTAACGTGAGAGCAACATATTGCAGCACTTTAGAATTAAACATTAATATGGGTAATGGTTTATTGTTTACACTACTTCCAAATAGCACCCAGGCGAATTCGTGGTTTTTCAGGGCTATTTTTCAATGATATGCAAGGAAAAGATATTACTTGACTAAGAAAGGATGGAGGATTCGCTTGGTGGGCTTGCGCCCTAATGTGACATCTCTTATGTAGATCAAGCCGACACAAATTGGTATATATGTCCTTTGGTTATTCTACGCTTATTAAAGCAAACTTGTAGCAGTGACTTCTATGTAATTGTCATTGAGTAGGTTTCCCAATTACTGGAGGCAGTTACGGTCATTTTTTATCACCAGACGACAGCCTAGATAAGGATTCTTGAGTCCGCTATATATTCCGTAACCTTGCAGTTTGGATTTCCTCTTTCATGGTTTCAACATTTATTCAATTTGTAAATGACTTACCTGTTATAGCCTTAAGTTGTTAAGAAACGTGCCAATCCAAATAGGGTTTCACAGCCCAATTTCACAGTTTTTCTAAATTGAATTATATTTCCACTCTATGACCTTCCGCATACATAGCTGTTTAGTCCGAAATGAGCAAAATGGCTGTATTGTAAGCATAAGATTGAGTGTGACTTGTTTTTACTTCTATTACATTAACCAAAAGGTGCTGCCCGACTTCTTATTTCCTGAAACTATTTTCAAAATTGGATTGGCACGCTTCTGTTAAAGATGACCAGATTCATGTCCCGAAAACAGTCCGTTGACAAAGTTTTGTAAGGTATAAGGTACGGCATAAAAGTATTACTACATGTATAATTGACATCTGTTAGTAATTTTACTGGTGATGATTATTTCACAAGCTTGTGAGGATAACTGGCTTTCAATTACAGTAATGTTACACTTTTAAAGTTATACATTTTATTAAATTGTACATTATTCAGTATTGTACAGTAGTGTAGTCAGTATAACATGTACTATATCTACAATTTATAAGCCTTCAATGCAGTGGTGAAGGAGTTACTTAATTTGGTATACAAACAATATTTTTTTTCATATTGCCTACAATGTTTCATTTTGAAAAGATACATTATATCATAAAAAATCTACTGCAAAGTTTAAATTTTCTTTATGAGTTAGCTTATCAAAACGACACTTTTTAAAAATACTGAACACCGAAAAATACTGCACACGCAAGAGATAAATAAACTCTCACAAAATTATGGCCATGATGATACGACGTATATCTGTTCAATTACAGTAAAAACATAAATCGTTACGCAACGAGTAATATGGCTGATGATTCTAAGAGCATTCACATTTACGGATATCGCAAAGAAGTTTAACATATAATACACACAAACTCCACACAAATTCACAAATGACTCTAGCAGTTAATAGGAAGTAAAAACAATTAAACAAACTAAAATCGATCAATGAAGAAGAAAAAAATATTTTATTGACACAACATTTTCTTCTGGTAATGAATAGTTTGCTGTCGTTAGTTTTAGTCAAAATTACTCCAAACCAGATTGTGTAAATATTTCATAACATGCTTACCTTCTTATGGATCAACACAATGTTAACACCTGTACTGGTTGGGATCTAGATAGCAGTAAGTCTGCAGCTAGCACTGCCTGATTTTTTTAAGGTGATCAAGTGCTTATTGAACAAACACAAAACTACATTATTATAAATCTAACGTAACCATTAGAATATCTAAAACTTATGCTTTTCTGTACGTCTTACTATGTTCAATTTTTGCTTCTCTGGTAAATAACTCGATCATATCTAATTCGGAAATTATGAATAAAGTGATGCGCAAAATATCATTATTTGATTTGCATCTATTAACAAAAGGAAACATGAGAATTGCCAGTTATACATTAGTTATATCGTACAACAACATTGTATAATACGTCCGGTTTACGAATTTTATCATTATATCCGATCGTTAGCCCACTACAGCCTAACTAACAATTATACACTTTAAGATTAACCAAAGGTGTATGACGTTAGGTTGTCGTTCCTAAGCCATGGCAAACATCCATATCGCTTTTTGCACATGTATGTAGGAATGCCTGTGATTCCTGAACCTTTCTGTGATGTTCTTTACAAACTATTGAAGTGTAGAAGTGGTTAAATGATGATACAGGAGATGTTGGGGATTCCAGGGACGAAATCTGTGTAAATACTGCCACTACATCAAACATTACCACACATAGCTATCGATACTCGAATCCCAACTTCCATGGGTACTGCATAAAACGCTTTAGAGTTGAGGTTGTAAGAATTTCTTTCCGCGGCAAAAAAAAAAATGAGAAATGTCGCATCAGATGACTTTACGCCATTCTTTGGCAGAGTTCATCGGCACTTGATTACGTCGTAATTACGACAGCAGGGTAGTGTGTCGGCTGGTTAATTTGTTTTTGGCCAGTTACCGTTTTGATATTGGGCTGGGTTAGCGCATAGCTATCATGACAATAACATAACGATTATATACGTATTTTCCCCGTTGATAGAATAAATAGAAAAAGATGACACTAAAGCATCAATGATGTCTAAATTAAAAACAAAACAACGATTGGCAAAAACAACGAACACACTGCCGAGATATCTGTCTTTATCAAATTGCAATAATTTATTATCACATAATCAAATGTCCGCTGTATCTATTTGTTTATGGACCAAGCTCTATATCATGGTTTAGCAAAGTATTTCTGATCGACAATCCTGTTTTATTTTGAAAGAAATGCGTCTTATTGCTACTTAGTAGAGACAGATGTATCGACAGTGTGGTCGCTGTTTTGTCCAAATGAGACAACGGTAAAATCGTCGTTTAAAGAGTCTAATTAACAGTCTGTATCATTTCAGTTGTATGACATTCATTTACTAACACACAATACACCGTAGTTGTCTTCAAATGACGCAGTTTAATCTCGACAGAAGTGATATTGGTTCATTTGACAGGCAAATAGTCATATAGATGTACATTCACCCATCACGAGGTTTTACAGTGCACCAAAACCATTTACGTTTTTGCATATGCAAGAGAGCTGCAATTATGTGTCGAATAGCAAAAACAAATGTGTGTTATTAGTTGATGTACCGTTCCAATTGTTACATCGCCCCAGGAATCTGTCTGGTATTCACAAGTACATCGTGATTAGTGTCGTCACAGTGTGAATCGAGCACCTGCATAGGATAAAGTAGCCAGTGGGAGGCAATGTGTACTGGTAGAAACTGTCTGGTGATTGGTGTAAGATATTGCCAAGACGATGAGCCCCACTGTCAATATAACATGTAAAGCGGGTGTTTCTGCATACATTGTAACAATGCTATTATATTGTGTCACTTTTTGCCCTGATATTATTTACATTCAGGAATGTTTATCTGAGTGTGGTGAATGGCGTCACTTACTTATGTACCTCAGTCATCAACAATATTATGATAACACGATAACATGATGTCATAAAAGCGAAATTGTTGTGTTGTCTGGTGTCACACTTCGAATTTCGTGTTGAGTTTCAAAAATGTTTCAATATTGCAACACTCGTGTCCTTTTCCTTTGCTTTTGTAGTATTGAATCTGTATCCAAATTAAACGCATAAAAACAAGTCCCTAATCCATAAATGAACGTTTTATATGATGATCAGCCATGTATAGTTGTACGTGCTTCTACCATCTTTATCAATATACAAAATGGGGATTACGTCAGCATCAGCTCCATGACAACTGGCCGGATATCGACGCCTCTGGACACCTTGGTCTACGTGTCATGAACTGTCTTGTGCTTCCTGTCTAGGTGATATCATACTACACTTGTGCTGGGATATAATTCTTGCTTTTCAAGAATGTGAAATTCCTGCGAGCTAAGTGCGACTATAGTTGTTTGGATCGATCGTACATTTCACACACCGTTGTCACCTTAGTAGCTATGTCGTAACTCAAGGTCACATGGGCGTAAATAACCAAGGACATACAAATAGCAAAAACGACATTGAGATGAGCGGGCTCAATAGGCTGTGGCATACGAACATAGGGGTTCATATTAGTAGTTGTTGTCCATATATGCTGGTGCACTTGAATTGAAGCTGGTATTTGTGGGGAGGGTAGCGTCATTCCTGATACAACACCAATACAAAAATCAGCGTCATTACCGATCACGCACTGCCTTACCGGCAAAATAAAAGACGATATTAAACATATGATATAATTAAGCATAATGCACGGATATCTTAAGATAATTAGCCGTAATTCGCCAAATGTCTGTGCAACGTTAATTGGAAGATACCAAAGGTTGAATATCAAGTCAGAATAATCCTTCAAACATCTGAAGTCCTTACCGATAAGTAATTTGAACACTGAAGGAAATCACTGGTAGAAAGCCAGTAGTGTTAACCGTTGTACATGAAGTGCAGTACACCGCCTACGTGTACCAATAGCATTCAATAATTATCAATGGTCGACAGGGTTAGAGAACGGAATTACCCATTTTCTCAGTACATGGAAAACACGAAAATGTTTGTTTGCACCATGTGATAGAACAAAAATAACAAACAAACAGACTTGATCCGAAAAAAGTTCGTCATAACCATATCAATAAAAAACATTTATTTTAAAAGGTCATGGACAAGATGCTTGAAAGAAATCATTTTTTTCTGCATAGTTTTAAGTAAGATTGTCTTTTGTCTTCGTACCTCGTCCGTTCCTAGACCTTTTTTCGACTGCTCCTCCGAAATCCCTGATCAGATTTGAATGAAACTAGACAGGAAAACTTCCAACCTTCCTAGCCCCTAGGGTCCTTAGGAAAAGGGCCAAAAGCGATCTTAATGCCTTTGATTTCAACAATGTTCTACGTTAAACTCCGATATGCTGAAACTAACTAAATACTATTCAAAATGAAAGGGTCTTAAGGGTCTTCATCAAGATGATGAATGGTATGCCACCCGAATTCCATGTTTCCTGCTATGGAGAGGGTGATACTTTTGAGTATGCTTTATTCAGCTAGGGTTGAATAATTTATACTCTAAATCCAAAACAATAAGTTTGCAGTTCTCCGACGTTTTAACAACGATCCATTCTGTTTTAAGACGGATAGCAGAATAAAATAATTGTTGTACAGCTATACACCAGTTCAAAGAACAACATTTTGTTTCTTTTAAAAGGTAAGGAGAAAATCGAATTAAAGATTAAATGAAATGAACACATAGGCATGGACCACACGTGGGTGCCGCATGTATTCTGATGTAAAAATATAGAACGTTATCAAATAATACATAGTTTGTTAGTATTATGCGTGTCCCTATAAACCCTATTCTTGAATCAGCGAAACATGGAATCCTTCGGCACTGTGCTATATCGTTCAGTAGAATAACGCAATATATGAAATCCTTATAGCAGATATTTCAGCTAACATTTAAACTTTGTCAAAAGCTCATTTATTAGATGTTCATTGAATAGCCTTTGGTAGGGTTACCCAAATGTTTGCGAATAATAAGATTTAATGATCGTTAAAATTTACAATGTACAGACGTTTACTAGCTTAATATAATTTTCTTTAAAATAATTTTCGTAGATTGGGGGGTAAAACGACATGGCTGTCAACTTAAGTGTGAGCCTAGCCCTTTTTATGCTTTTAAGTTGAACGTAACTGGAATTTGACCTAGATTTACAAGGCTGCATTGTCCATGAATACGATGCCGGAGTACCCTGTCCTATTCTGCTTTGCTGGTTTAGCAGAGATGTGGGTGTATAAGCGATATGCGCATGGCCATCACGAGAGTTTTAACACACAGCATTGTTTCTAGGACTACAAACCCTTCAATAAACAACCCCCTCATATGTTTAACTACATTGTATTTAAAGTTCCACAAGTTAAAGTCTTTTGTTATTTGTGATTTAACCTTAAAGTTCCACAAGTTAAAGTCTTTAGTAATTTGTAATTTTAAACTTATCTATAGGTTTTGATGTATGATCTAAACTTGAAGAAGAAGAAAAAGTAAACGAAGAAAGATGTAATTGGTAAAACTGTTGATGAAGTCGAATTTCGTTTTTCTGAAGATCTGAAGTCTTAATAAGACCCAATGTATGTTATTAGGGTCCCCAAAGAAACTTGCAAAGACTAGGGAAATTAAAATTGAAATAAATGGTCATGTTATTCAAACTGTTCATGGTGCCAAACTTTTAGGTGTTTTTATTGATGAATGTTTAACTTGGAAAGACCATAACGATTTTTTTCAGCAATAACATTTCCAAAACAACTTAGTATTTTCAAACGAGTCAGAACTTTTATGTTCTCCAATATGACAAAGACATTTAATAATAGCAACATTTTTCCTAATTGTTTTCTATTGTTTTGGATTATGGAGTACGCAACCAACAATATCCATCTAGAAAGAGGCCAGCAAGAATTATTTTAAAAGTTGCTGATGTTTTTACCCCTTCTTCTGAGCTTTTACTGCAGTTAAGATGACTACCTATACAGAAGTCAAAGTCACATCTAGAAAAACACTCTCTTTTATTAGTCGCAAGTTGTATATAAGAAAATGTTGGACATCAACTTATATGAGGTGTTTTAGCTACTCAGCAAGTGCTTTATGGAACAGCCTAGACAGTTCAGCAATGTTTTAACAACCTCAAGTCTTTTAAGAAGTCTCTCTCAAATAAACTATCTTAGTTACCTCAAATGTCACGTGTTCCGACAGACAAGTACACAGTACTATACTGTATGTTTCACCAATGTACTTGTAATCTGTCTATTTGTCTATGTATAATTGTGTATCAGGGCCATATTGAAAATTAGATGTCAATCTAAATAAGTCACTCTGTATGAATAAAAGATTGTATTATTGTTATTATTATAGTAATAAATTTTGAGAATAAAATGCATTCTTCTATAATCGTATATCAAAAAAACAACATGAAAAGTAGCTTAGGGATATCCTTTCTGAGCATGTCCTCTCTGTCAGCCTCTCTCCAGGTCAAGCACATCGTAAAGTCGTTTGCAAACACCTTTCCAGAACTTCCAAAACCTGCATACGCCAAACCGAAATATGTGATCGAGGCGATAATTGCCATTATAAAACCCGTTCGTGGAGACTTCGCAACAACCACTTTCACCTATAACGTCATCAGAAAGACTAGTTCATATAACCGCCATCTTTGTTATACCCCGCCATGATATTTTGCGAGACATATAGTGTAGTCCATGTCCGCCCCGTTCTACCGACTCAGCGACCGACATACACTGTAACGTCTTAAAATTTCTAGTTCTTTATCCGTTTAACATAAAATGAAACATTCAATTATGCTTTGTTTTTAGTTGTAATAATGACTAGTACTACAGATGAGTATAATTGTTTAGTATTAATAGTATTATAAAACATAGATTGCAAGCTGCACCAAACAACAGGTATGTGACGGCTTGTTCAGACGCCGAGAGATTTGGGACAATACATCTGGATAGTTTGAGCAAACTAATATAAAAATCGGTTTGTTATCGACGTTTGGTACAATAAAATAGATACCTCATTTGCCGAGTCTGACAGCGATATCATCCGCGCGACCTCAGCAACTGTCAACGACTAATGAATTTAATTTTGATTTACTACATTGCATCACATGTGTAGAATATCTACAATCAATATATTTTTATTGGAGCCCCATATACAATATGTAGCACGAGGGTTCGCTGAGGGAATCTCATTGGTTTTAGTGGAATTCTTCGAATTGATCATACTTCTTTGAAACACACGCGCTCGGTTAAATATTATGTTTAGCACCTAATCAGTCTTTTACATAAACAAACATTCCCGAGTTAACAGTTAATGTACAGTACCATCTCATCAGAAATCTAGACACCCGTGTCCCTAGATAGGCAGTTTGTTGACCAATCCCAACGTCGTCAGGAAACCAATGTCAATGGTTAGGTAATGTGTTGACCAATTCCACCAGACATCTAGAAACAAGAGTCTCTGGATAGACAGTTTGCTGACCAATCCAACCGGACATCTGGAAACCAGTGTCCCTGGATAGACCGTTTGCTGACCAATCCCACCAGACATCTGGAAACCAGTGTCCCTGGATAGACAGTTTGCTGACCAATCCAACCAGACATCTGGAAACCAGTGTCCCTGGATAGACACTTTGTTGACCAATCCCACCAGATATCTAGAAATCAGTGTCCCTGGATAGGCAGTTTGCTGACCAACCTCAACAGACATCAAGAAAGCAGTGTCCCTGGATAGACAAGCTGTTGACCAACCCACCAGCCATCTAGAAACCAGTGTCCCTGGATAGGCAGTTTTTTTACCAATCCCATCCGACATCTAAAACTTAGTGTCCGTGGGTAAACAATATGGTTACCCATCACAGTTCTTGAATTCAGTGCTTCTAAGGTTATTCTTTCTGACTCGTAAGAACCGATTATTTTCTTTTAACATTTCAGTTTTTCTGTCTGTTAAAACTCTTTCATGTAGGAATCAGGGCTCCAGGAGAGACATTTTGGTTTTGGAAAGTACATGGAAAAGACCGATACCTCATTGGTAAACAGATACATTATTGCTTAGAGAAAGACATTTCACCCTAATACTTCGCATGCTTGCCCTGCATTAAACACTTACGGACGAGCTGCAGGCCCGGCCTTTTATAAGTTATCACCGGCTTCTGAAAGCACACGCTCGGCTACCTTATGATTATGAAATTATTATCACGCTAGCGGAGTTCTGCTGTCTGTAAATGTTGCAATAGCATTCAATTAAATGTTTTGCACGGCAGTTGCTAGAGATCCAAAGCTCAACCATACGAGGATGATTCGAAGATAAAAGTTTCTAAGTTATGGCATGCATCCATGTTTAAACGTTAGTAAGAAACCGAATGTTTGTATTTGATAAAAAAGGTGTAAAATAGGGCTACGTATACTGTACATTTCCGAATAATCGAACATAACATACAGTTGTACACCTTTACAATTTTACATAAACCGAATAGGCACGTTCCAAAATAAATAAGAGAAACCGAAGCGTTAACAAAATCATAATCCAAACTCAAAATTGATTAAATGAGCACTCAATACAACCTATCTTAACCCACAGATCCGTATTCATCACTTTCAATAGTATGTTTATCTATCAAACAATGGCGATCTAGAAATACTTGAACCCCGTCAAAGGTAGCTTCTGCGATAAATTTGATATTTGCCTAAATGATAACATAATAGTGTGTGACCCTTACCTAATAGCAACAGCGCACATCTCTTAACGTCAACCCTCATTATATACGGTTTTCTCAGAATAACAGTTTTTGTGTTCACATTGGCGCACGTGTTGATGATTACACGGGCACCGATCAGCGTGTGAGAAGCTTTGATCAATTGAGTATGACGGACCCAAAACTAAGTGTCATAATTATCACTTATTTAATTCAAGTACATGGCAACCAAATTACGTTTTTTCTCAGAAATAGGTGTTCTCCTATTCGTGCATCTGTCGGCAACACACCAAGCAATAAGGACACTTCAGTGAATACTGACTATAGGAGTAGCACATTGTACATTTTCTTCATGGTATCTTTCCAGACAAGTCTATCTAATGTAACATTGACTTACCATGACGAATTTACGTAAACATTCGCCTTCTGATATTTGGTTAAGTCAAAACTTTAAAATTGTTTCAAACTTAACAATGGAATACCGTATCGTACGTGTTTGCAATGTACACTCCCCCTCTTGAACTTGTTTGAAAAATGATATGTTTATATTCTTTTCGAGAAAATACTTATGTAATTAAGAAGAGTACAAGGGGCATCATGACAGTGGTTTTTTTTTTTTTTTTTTTAAACCATACTGCGATCGTCGTCATCGAATTGTATTCTATCATTTTGTCATTCATTGTATTTTTTTCGATAACCATGATGCACTTGCCACATTTGCTGGTCGGGGTTCGAGAATGATACACCCGTTGTTATCAGTAAATGTATCACAAGGAGCGACTTGAGTTTCTAGTATTTGCTGCTCTGCGTCCTACTCTTGGTATAAAAGTGATCAAAATAAAACTACTGAACCAGTTGCTACATTTCGGATAGCTAATGTCTTTAAATGTATAATTCCTAGTGCCTTACGTTACAGTGCCTAGTTTAGATTGTCAGTACTTAACAGTCGCCCATGGTCAGGTGAAGAAAACAATGGGACCCGGAGACCTCATGAGGTGTTGTTTTCTTCATAACACCCAACATACATGGTAAAGGTAACGACAGAATCACACATTGTCAGTAAAATGCGACCAAGTAAACACCGTGGCCTCTAGCATGAAGTGTAAGGGAGATAGAGAATATAAAATTGCCTCAAATCTGCGATTTTACGAAAAGCCGAGTATACACTGCCATCCAAAATGTTTGTTACAAACGTTGTGTACAAACTAAACCGTTAACCAACAAAAAATGAACACACCTGATGCAAGTTCCACAAGATATTCTTTTTAGGTGTAATAATTGGCATTTTATTTCAAAAATACCTAAGTCTTGGAAGCTGCAGGGAGGGTCAAAGGAGAAGTCAATCTTTGATAATGTTCAAAA
This sequence comes from Mimachlamys varia, assembly GCA_947623455.1. Taxonomy (NCBI): domain Eukaryota; kingdom Metazoa; phylum Mollusca; class Bivalvia; order Pectinida; family Pectinidae; genus Mimachlamys; species Mimachlamys varia. Next base: position 13,130,205 of record OX392535.1, read on the forward strand.
ATGAAAAAAAAATGTTTTTCTTTCATTTGCACAATTAAATTGAATTAATACAATGGGATCTACTGACAAAAATATAAGAAAGAAATATATTGTTGAACTGTATGTATTAAAAACGGGAAATTGCAAAACTATTGCATTTTGAGGATTTTAATTGTTTCAAAATCCATACATGTATGTAGTTGAAAATAACAAAACATCGTAAGTTGTTAATTATTACATTAAAATATTAAATGTAATCCATACTTCAAAATTGGGTTGTTCTCAATTTCAAAGCATTTGCAGAAAAGATGTATCAGAACTTTTGGATGCGAGTATATACATGTAGTAACCTGCCTCCGGCTCACAAACGCACGCACACACACACACACACACGTACACACTCCTGCACCTTTAGACACACACATACACAAAAACCTATAACATTCTAATATGTTTTAAATTAAGTGTACGTAGCACAAATTCGTCGAATTTTAAGAATGAAAACCATCGAGTTTCTGTGCCTATGTGTACTATAATTATCTTTGTAATAAATATACAGTGTTGACACTATTGTGAACATGCTACATATAGTTTTTGCGTTCCAATTTTATAATAACATGTTCGCTGCTATTCTATATTTTAATGAATAAAGCATCAATATGAGACATTCATCAAAAGACTCCGTGGGAAGCTTCCGGTGGGCGCCTCGTTATCTCCAATCCTTTGTTACAACAACGAAGCCAGCTCTGCATGCGCTGGTGTCCCCGATATTGGTTATTACTTCTTAATAACAAAGATACACTTTTTTGTCAAATTTATCTTTTTTTTTTTCTACACCAATGTGATTCTATTGAGGAACGATTTGAGCAATATTTGTATCGCATGCGTAGCTGACATCATCTGCCACCCATTTCCGGTTCCTAAGTACCATGGAGGTCAGTTCATACGGGAACAATATGATAAATTAAGAACATTATAGTTTAACAATTTCAAGGACGAGTTACCACAAATTGTGTTCTTGGAATGATGCGTTTTGACATGAATTTTTATTTCTTAACTGATATTTCATATCGACTACTGTTCAAGGTTAGCTTGTAAAAATGTGTCCCTCTGGATCGATAAGTCTTGCAATATTACATTGTTCAGGTTTCAACAGGATCGGTCGGAGTCAGCAAGATCGGTCGGAGTCAGGCCTTGATCGGGTCGTTACGATATGACAACAGGATCGATGCATACCCGCCAAACCAATGAAGTATCGGGAAAGGAGGTGTGGCATGGCGGCCAACGATCGACTTGTTTTAGTTTAAATCAAATAATGAGCCTATAATACAAAGTGAAACAGTGTTTTGTTTTCATGTACATGTAGATGACATAGGCGATGACAGCGACATCTTTTTAAAGATTTTGTTGCATCTTTATAGTCGAGTGCTTTTTATTCAAGATATTGCAATATTATCAAAATCGATAAATTTTTGCTTCCACCGAAAACGCCCAGGGCGCTTAAAAATAGAAAAAAAGAGAGGGGCGCTTACGGGCGACATTCTATTTATCTGTCACCAAAATTGTATTCATATGGACTGTATACTATATCTGGTAACAGTTCAATGCTTAAATACATATTTTCGTAGTACATAATTTGAAATTATACAGAACAAGTTTAATTTTACTTTTAAATTAATAAATTAAAGGGCTCTAAGCACCTGGCCCTTCTGCTTTTACATTAGTTAAACCATTTTGGATTCCCACCCTTTGGCCCTAGCATCACTGAAGAGCCCTAGGAGGACGAAACAGCTGTATGATGCATTTTAACTCATTTTTTCGGCATGATGTATCTATTACTAAATTTAAAAGGTGAAGCATATGTGTGTGTTACGTCAATTTTATCGATATTTGTATCAATTTGTATTTCTATTCGTTTTATTTATACAACGAACTACTTGTACAACGAATTCAATGTCAATTTCCCTGAAGTTCGTTATAAATAAGTTTTACTGTACATGGTTAACTTAATTCTTGTTTAAAACAACGTTAACAAAATACATCAAAGCAAACTGAAATTTCATAGACACAAATTGGATATATTTAGTCTATGGATAGAAGTAAAACATATGACGTTACTGGGGAAACTCGTAAACTTATATAAGGATTGAAAGTCATTTTTTTAACTTTCATAGTGCTATGAAAGGTCAGCCGTTACATCCATATTAAATGAAGCCCGTTAGGGCTTCATGCTAAATATAGATGTAACGGCTGACCTTTCATAGCACTATGAAAGTTAAAAAAATGACTTTCAATCCATATATTTACATATTTACTATAACACAGATACTGAATTCCATTTTTATTTTTTCCAAATGATAATGTTATTAGCTGCGCTTCTATAGGCGTCGTCATTTAAACGACATTGGCGGAACAGCCCAGCTTTTTTGGCGCCAGCTAATTTGGCGCCAATGATAATGACGAGTCTTTTGAGCGTTTGACGCAAGGCGAATCTCCATGTTATTCGAAGCGGCACGAAAAGACTCTCATTGAACAAGCTTGATCTATGACGTCATAATTAAACCACTTGCTACGTCTCGAGAACCATTGCTTTCATACTTTTATTAAAGGCATTTTTACTGGTAATGTTCATATAGTGGGTTGCAGCGCAAATGTAAATATATAAATATCATAACAGTGTGCTTGTTATCAACCGATTTATCGACCCGAAACAATCTCAAGTCAACACCAGTTATATAATGTTTTGATCTTGATGCCAATATAATAACGTACTGAACAATCGAGTTATCCTCGTAACATGTACTATATAGTCTTCACGGCTCAAACAATCAATCAAATGTGTCTAAATATCCCGAAAGATTCTACCCTTCGCCTGACGAAATAAGTGGAGCCATGATTAACGGAATCGGAAGTCTTTGACTTTGAACTTTATACCATCTATTTTCTGGCAAAAGGAATATGCAGACACGGTGACTAGCGTCAAAGCAAAGGTCGGTAGATAATGTCTGTCAAATTACATTACCTCAGCTGGTCGACGAACTGGTCCAGCCCGAAAACAGCTATTTTTGTTTTCATTATACAATTCAATCTTTTGCCTCAATTTTTTTCTTCTTTTCCCCCCGAGTTTAAGTGTTTTCCCCTCAAACCTAATCAATTTACTTGGTAAACAAAAGATCGAGTTTCAGCAGATAATCGTTACGAAAATATTCGCCAACATTAACTTACTTACATATATCTTATATAAAGCTTATAAAGCGCTATTTCCATGCACGTGTCGATGCATGTCCATAGGCAGCAACCTTGTTTGTGGTAAGCACAGTAGCCGTGAGATAAGTATTGCGAATTGTATTACTGTCGAATAATCAAACTCGCAGCACGAGACTGTCCGGGACATGAATCCGCTGTCCGAACAGGCGTTTATTTATAACCATTGTCAGTGCAAACTCTATGTCGGTATAAATGCAAAGGTCTACAATGTACATGCGATCATTGTAACCACCATTCCCTGCCACCATAGGATAGTTTATACTGTAAATGAGTATCGAATATCGAGTAAATGTCCTCTATATGTATACTGCATATTAAAGAGAGATGATCAAATGATCTGTATATCAAGTACAATCTAGTTGCAATTAACCGATACACAGTTAATTTGTATTCCCCTTTAATGTGCATAGTGACCTGTAATTAAATAAGTAGTATATATACAGGAACAATCACCACGCATACATTAATTCGTCTCCAGGTTATCTTAGAATACAATTACTTGCGCCTGTCCACAAAAAATGCTAGATTTTAATTGATGAACACATGAACATTCATAACTTAACATGACGTTGTTTTTCTGCATTAATTTTGAACTTTAATGAAATGTAAATTAAAAGAAAACTTTTCTACGTATAAGAATGTCTACATACATTGCAGTATTAATTTTAAGAGTTTGAGTTATAATCAATTTATCCTGTCAACATCTGTAAGTTGAATCAATATAATACAATATTGAAAGCCATATGTGTATGTACTATAATAGTATTGTGCTTGCTTTCGTTCAACTCCATCCGTTGAACCCGCTTCTAATAATATGATATAAAGTATATACATCAATGTATGTATATGTATAAAGGAAGTGATAATACAGACGGACTGAATAGCCTTCGAATTAAAAAGCATAACTGTTGATTAGATTCTAATGAATACCATCGCATTGCCATCAACGGAAAGTGACAAGTTGATTTTCTGAATATTTAGAAACATCTCTGCCGCTGTACATGGAACACATCGATTTGCCCATTTCTCGCAATGTTTAAGCGACGAGTTTTTTTATGACCTGTCACTCAGCCGACACACTATAGGGAGGGACATTTATTAGCCTGATCGTTTCTATCAACAAGCAAAGGGGTGTAATACACACGGTATAACCCTCTGTAACACTGCAAACAAACGACCTTCTCTGTGTAACCTTCCGACTGATGACGCTAGGAGACATCTATTAGAGGGTGTTATATGGACTCGCATGATGGTTTGGTAAGACGTTACAATGTAACTACAATTATCTACCAGTCGAGTTCACAGGACAGGTATTGTAAAGTAAACATGGACTCGCGTGAAGGTTGGGTAAGAAGTTACAATGTAACTACTAGTATCTACCAGTCGAATTCACAGGACAGGTATTGTAAAGTAAACGTGGACTCGCGTGAAGGTTGGGTAAGACGTTACAATGTAACTACAATTATCTACATGTCGAGTTCGCAGGACATGTAAACTAAACATGGACTCGCGTGAAGGTTAGGTAAGAAGTTACAATGTAACTACTAGTATCTACCAGTTGAATTCACAGGAAAGGTATTGTAAAGTGAACATGGACTCGTGTGAAGGTTGGGTAAGGCGTTACAATGTAACTACTAGTATCTACCAGTTGAATTCACAGGGCAGGTATTGTAAAGTAAACATGGACTCGCGTGAAGGTTGGGTAAGAAGTTACAATGTAACTACTAGTATCTACCAGTTGAATTCACAGGGCAGGTATTGTAAAGTAAACATGGACTCGCGTGAAGGTTGGGTAAGGCGTTACAATGTAACTACTAGTATCTACCAGTTGAATTCACAGGGCAGGTATTGTAAAGTAAACATGGACTCGCGTGAAGGTTTTGAAAGACATTATAATGTTACTACGTCTACTAGTATATACTAATCGAGTTCACAGGACAGGTATTGTAAACTAAAAATTAAACATGATTGAAACAAAAAAACCTAAGATTAGAAGATTTTTCTTTTAAATACGAGAGCAGTCTCTCACATAAAAAAAACAAAAGTAAAAGTAATGTTTCCACATTACATTATAATTTGTTTCCATTTCCTTAATTCTTGCTTTAGTCTCCGGTTTGCTTTCCTACATGACCTAGCTTAGTCAGGATTGGATAATGAAATACAATGAACCTGTCATTACGTCAATCCTCAACCTGATAACAGGCAACTAATTGGGAACATAATATTATACATGCATCACACCTTAACATGGGAACACAAACACGATATTTATAGATTATCACGCTGTACTTTCAGGGTTAGTAGAGAGAACAGTTTTCACATCGCGAGCACATGAAAAGGGTGGATTCGATAATTTATCCACGTTCACAACAAACTCTGAAAACACTGTGTGATAAACTGTTTTTCTTCTGTATAATACTACTTTATATATTTCTTAATGTAAGAAAAGTCAACTAAACACAATATTTTTGGAATTACATTAAGGGTCATCGATCGCGATCTGTCTTTGACAACTGTAAACAAACAAGATTTGCTTGGAAGAATATCGTGAACCTATAATATACATGCATGTGAAGGAAAAATTAAAACAAAGATATCGCCATTGGCTTTCTAATATGAACATTTACGTTTGAAATTGTGTTTTTAATCTTTAATATTTTATAAGTGTAATTGATGGACTTTTATTTTAAGCAGATCACTTTCCTTACGTCCGTTTTTGCAAAAAGACGTTCTAAAGTGCTTTGAAATGGGAAAAGTCTATCTCAAATTCTTGGCACGTTGTACTCTACTTCTTCTCACACTATAAGCTCACGATATTGAGTTTAATATGTTACTGGTAGGTTGTACCCTGGCCAACACAAGTTAAAGTTCTTAAACTTCTGAACGTTCACCTTTAAAAGGTTTTGGTAGGGACAAGATAAGCCTTTTTTCAATATTATTGAGGTTTGTTATATGTACATGTACACGTGTGCAGATTATGATATTTCAGGAATTTGCTTTTCAACATTATACTCTTAGGGACTAGAGCTTTGGATCTCCGCTACAAAGTCGTGAACCTCAACATCTCCAGTTTATTGTTTAACCTATCCAGACTTGATTTATAATATACTGTTATCATGTATGAGAACTAGTTGAACTTAAAAATGAACGTTCTCTCATGCCAGTTGACATTCGAAACAGGAAAAAATTTGCAAGTGATCGGGATTAGAATATTTACCGACATAAACATATCAATACATTGTCTTGAAAGTTACGAAAGTATATTGGTAAAAGACCAACACATAAGTAAATATGCAAATATAATGAGCAGTGAAGATATGACTACAGTGTATTTCAAAGTTATTAGTTTCTACATTTTTTTTTTAAGATTGATTATATTCTTCTGCTCTAATTGTATTTTGTAACAGGCCAAGGATTTAACATTGATGACGATTGAGCCTTAAATCATTTTCAAAACATAGGTTTTGGTTGCCTTGGTAATGAAGAACTAAGTAACAATGTATTATACGGTAGATGATACAAGCTTATCACATATTGTTTTGACGGTTTGCCGGGATAACACTTTTCTCGTCATGAGCCGATAGATGAAATCGAGAGGCCACCGAAGACGTCTAATCTATAAAAAAAACACGTGTCGAATTGATAGAATCTGTAGCTTGTCTTACCATTGACAACATGATATAGCAACTCAAACAAACGTACAAATTCGTATATCAGGATACTGACTCGTATTATTTATTTAATTAGCTTTCTTACCGATTAAATATTACATGTGAACGTCTGATACATAGGAAACACATTCTTAGAGGATCAATCCAGTTGGCACTAATCTGTATTTGATATACTTGCTACATGTAGAATGCTTATTTTCAAAATCACCAACGACATCTTGTTGAATTTTTGAGGCCATTTAAACATCTTAGCTGTGTCATCCATGACCATTATCACAAGGTCATGCATAGTATATCCATTTGTAATAAGTGCTAAAGTCATGTTTATTTGTTCGAAAACGTTTCCTAGCTCCATAGCGCGGTTTGACACTACACATGGCCCAGCTGTTTTGTCGCTTTAAGACTCCTCCAGGGAGAACCTGTCACTGTCAATAGAGCTATCTATGTCAGGCTGTTGGAAATTGTGTTTACTTCCTGTTTAACTGAATAAGGATTTACTATTATGTGTTGTTCTAAACACCGTAAGGTTAAAGTATTTGTCTTGCTCTATTCTAACAAACCAGCAAGCTCATAATACACACTTTAAAGGCTAAACTTGATCCTTTCATGACACAGTCCACAATTCGTCCTCCTAAAGAAACCCTTTGTACGTGATAAAACTCGTATATTTATTGGTTCCTCCACAGTTGTCAACGCCACTGCAGCTTTACATGCACTTTAACCGATCGGACGTACAACAGGAGACCGTGGACTTTCTCTGTGTATTCCAGTTTTCTGCCACAGCAAATAAGAATCCGCCAAACTCCTACCGAGATAACATCCGGGCTACCAGCAATGACTAGTACACATTGTAAAGCTCTTTTTTTCATATTTTCTGCATTTATTATTAAGCTACAGTAACAAATTATATTTTCCAGGTGCTATTTCTCAAAAAGATACTAACAAGATATTTCATGTTATTCGAAAGGTTGTCTAAGCATATCTCAATCATGGTGTGTTTAATTTAAAAACAAGATGTTGCGGTCGTTCGTGAAGGCGAATCGATTGCCGACTTAAAGTGCTACCACACTGAGGTATACTGTCGAAGGCCCCCAGGAGAACACCCCACCCGGTCACATTATACTGACAACGTGTGAACTAGTCGTTCCACACCCATAATGCTTAGCGTATCTTAATGTGATACATGCTAGATTTTTTTGACTTACTGAATTTGCTTTCCTATACTATTAAAACATATCGTTTCATAAAAGGCCCTTTATAGATATGTGATTTCTCTTTTTTTACTCTTTATAAATGGATTTGTGCACGCATTTTTTTTCAGAAAAGGAATTCACATTTGCCCGCTTGTGTGCCCTTAACCTGCAATATACAATAAATACAGCATCATCAACGGGTTTCACGTATAGGGCATTACCAATCAGAATTATGTATTCGAAAATAAGCAAACGAAGCTGAGAATACCGGAGCGTCATCAAAATAATAATCTGAACTCAAAATCAATAATATGAACAAAAGTCATCCTTACACGGAACCCTGGAAGTATATAAGAATAAGACAATGTGTTGCTAAAGAGTAAGCGTGTCCTGCTTCATCGACGACACCCGCCATGTAAATATTGGTCATGTCCATGTAAATGCTATGACCACAAACTGAGAATTGCGGCATCATTCCGAGTCATAAATCTAGACATACTATCAAAAACGTTCATTTTCATAAGTGTTCCTTTCAGGAGTTTGACATTGCCAGTTGTTTATATCTTTTTGTTAAGTCATATTAAAACATATAGTACATGTATGTAACAAATTAAATACGTGCAGACTGAATATACTGAATGCACTGTGTAGCATTTATTTGTTCATGTAAATTAAAAACTCAAAATCAAAAATTACAATTAAAAGTACAATTTTAAACGCTTGTCAGTGGTGATGAGTATTGTGCTCGTCACGATACGTTGGTGAATTTTGATAAGCGATCTCTATAAGATCACGTATATCTATAGATCTATATGCATAAAAAAACACAACTAAGTACGTGTACATGTGTATTCACTTAATGTTTTAATGTTTTATCGGAAATAGCGAATTCCTGATATATCGAAATCTTTTTCATGGTCTCCATCAATTCGTAATAAACGATGTTGACTGTCTTTATTTGTTTTAATTAAGAATTGTTTGAATGAATTAAAATTATAGTCATTTACTTGAAAACAAATACTGTACTAAGTTATATATTTCAAATACTGTAGAAATAACTGTAATTCAATTCGTGCTCACGTTATTTCAGTGAGATATCACTATGCAGTCGACATTGGTCCACGCCTGTACAAGGAAGCACTTCCACTGAAAGGTACCTAATCGTTAGGCCCTCCAAAACCAGTTTCCTTTTGAAATGCACATGTTTAGGGACAAACTTGGTTATTACCACCCCCCCCCCCCCCCCCCCCAAACCTCGACAACAATCAGGACCCCCCTGCAAGGAATGATTCGGAGCACCATTTTGCCTGTATCGACTGTCCGTCGTACTAAACTCTGTGTAGCACGTAGTCAACCTTCTCGCTAGCACACGAACAGATGTTTCCGTGACGTCCCTAACATTACTTTGACCAGAAGGGGAGACATTTTATATCAATATAATATGTTATGATTAGAAGAATACCCCTGGGATGTCAGATTCCGACAACACGTTCGCTATCTTGCTACAGTAGTCATAAGTACGGTAATATTGTCGCTCCCGATCAACTTGATGAGTAATTATGAAGTAATTACCTCCCCAAGCACACTTGCTCCATCTCCTAGGAAATAAAACCTAAAACCTAAAATTGACGCGAGGTATTGATAGTGCACGAGCTCAGAGTTATCAATGAGGGAGATATTTGTTCGCCGCGGTCAGAGATGCGTGAACTGGTGTAGAATAATTATTATCTACATTTAAAACCCATGAGATTTGTCCTCCAACCAGACAATGTCATATACAATTGACGATATTGTACATTGCTATGTTGTAAATGACATTTACCGCACAAATTGAACATGTAGAAATTTGTTACTACCGTTTTTGTTTTTTTTTATTTTGCTTGAGGAAATAACTGGTCTGATTTATATTTATCTTTATATTTAATTAAATATATTTTTTTAAAGTTTTATTACATGTAACGCAAAAGGCTTCTACGCTATTAGCCTCTGATCCAAATCATTCATCTTTGATCCCTAACAAAGATGTATGGAGTCCAGACTATATTGATAGAGCCCAAAGATATCTGAACGATAAAAACGCAGCGTCCGTTATATCTTATCCGTATCATAGTTACCAATTCATCTTGCTGACAGGTGTATTTGAGCTTTTAACTAAACAAATATTAGTGAAATAGATGACACAACAAATACTGCATCACTACATTAACAACCATAACTGTCTTGTTTATGGTAAAAATCTACAAGACGGTCATGTTGGCTGCCACTGTCTAGGCCGATCTCCGGACAGTGCGTGACGGGCTGTCCAGACGAGACGAGACGCCATGTAATACACATTATGGCAGGGGACAACAATAAGAGGAAAGCAATAAAGGAATTATAGATTTGCAATATAATTCAATTTAATTAGTAGGAAACGGAAGCTGATAGCAGACCGGTGAGCGGAAGCTGATACCAGGGACGCCAGGCGGCGCGAGGAGGCGTCAGCACATCCATCACGCGCGCCGGCCCAGTCGGACAGGTAGGCCACGTCATGTCAAAGGGTCAGTCACGTGATCATAAGACGGCGCGACACGTACACGGTTGTTTTTAATTACAGTTACCGATTTATGCGAGAAGACGTAACTTTTCGGTTTCCATTATAGAAACATCGAATGTTTATTTGTATAAGATTAATTAATACTGAGAACTCTGATTCAGGGAACGAGTTGTGGAGGAGGATTCTGGTCCCAGATTGAATTACACATTACGCAATACAAACAGTAATATTTGAGCACAAGCTGATAGTTTGCTGGAAAAAAATGCAGAAGTGCCGTTCTATTGAATTGAGCTCTGATTGACATCTGGTACGAGAGGTGGTGTCGTGATGTACCGCGATTGATTTCACCAGGGACTATTAATAATGGAGCGGTAACGAGGTTACAATGACCATGCGTCCCATACTGGTGACATTTGATTCGCGATTGATCCTAACAAAGGCTGCGCACTCACAGTTTACGTCATTGTATATTTATCCGCAGTACGTGGCATATGTTTTAACCGACGTAAAACTGCAAAGATTCTAATATTGAATATATGTATGGCTTACATAAAGTCTAAACAGTATTGTCGTTCTGTTATTTGTTATATTGCTGTCAATGAAAGACTGTTGTTGATGTGTATATTGAGACCTATTAGTTTCAAACTTTTAAAAATTATATTTACACGCCATTCTCTCAGGATTGTTGAAACAGTAGCACATAGCCAATATTCAGTGACACTATTTTTTTCACCAATCGTTAAATGATAAAATGATTTTGAAGATTTAGATGGTCCTTTGAATAAGTAGAAAGATTGATCGTAGGACATGCTGTTGTTTTCTTGTCAAACGTCTGTATCTTATATTTTATATTTTACCATAGTTAGCCTTTGTTCTCGGGCTCCGGATAACTAGAGTATACAAATTAAAAAAGTTCATAGACACACATTGTTTTATTCACAAACAGCAATGCGGTTTAGGAGAAGGAAAAATACAACGGAACAACGTCACTTGCTGATTGTTGACGCCTTCGTCATTTGGCGGGAAACTACGATCTGATTATGTTTACGCCCACATTGCCCGCCGTTCATTTTTATCTAATTCAATTAAGTACTGTTGTTTTCGGCTGAAATTGTGGTAGAAACAGATCAAAGGACTTGTGGTTGTTAGATATGGTATGCATTTCACTCGCGTTAGTTAATTTGCAAAAGTCAAAAGAGACACTCGCTAAAGTTCGTGTCCTTTGTAACTTTTATAATTATCAAGCTCGAGTGAAATAGATGCAATACCCGACAACTACTCGTTGTGTAACTTCTATTTAATCTACGGGGAAGTGTTACATTACATAGTTTGTCAATTACGGAAGCCGGTTAGTGCCACATGAAGTAAACTTTTATGTCGTAATTACGACTTAGTATGTCGTAATTACGACTTAGTTATCTCGTAATTACGACTTAGCTATCTCGTAATTACGACTTAGTATGTCGTAATTACGACTTAGTTATCTCGTAATTACGACTTAGCTATGAGATAACTATGAGATAATTATGAGATAACTATGTCGTAATTACGCGATAACTATGTCGTAATTACGCGATAACTAAGTCGTAATTACGACATACTAAGTCGTAATTACGAGATAACTAAGTCGTAATTACGACATACTAAGTCGTAATTTCGACATAAAAAATACCTCCATGTGGCACTAACCGGCTTCCGTAACACAGAGATCCTTGTAAAAACACAAGAGAATAAGACCAGGTGGTCCGGAAGAGTAAGCGTTTTCTGCTTCATCGACGACACCCGCCAATGAAATCTTGGTCACATCCAAGTAAACGTCAATCCTCAAAATGAGAACCGAGTCATCATTGTCAATCACAACAAGTAAACACACTAATCAGCATACCCAGAAATATTTATATCATACAAAGATACAAAATATTTCTCAATGAGACATCAATGGCGACCATAACACTTGTTCATGGTTTTGATCAACCGGTATCTCCCGAATCCCTGTAACTATGATCTGAAACTCCTGCTCGTACATTCAATTGTATTCTCCTGTACTTTTGAATGGGTCATCATGTAAATATTTCCCTTGGTCATTTTTGCCCTTACTTTAATCGATTTTGAGTTTGGATTATAATTTTGTTGACGCTCCGGTATTCTTTAATAATTTTGTTTGTCAGCAGTCGACATTTAGCAAGAAAATCTGGAATTCAGGGCACGCCCTAGCATAACGAATCGACTGCAACATGTAAACACCATATGTTGGAGAAGCACGGATGTTACTATGAAGAAATAGAAAGTTCTTGATGGTAAAATTGACTTGGTCATCAAAATACTTGTTTTTTGACAAAACATCGTCGATATATCTGAACGTGAAATAAAAGGATTCGGCAAGGTTTTTGTTTTGTATATGTATATATACAACTTTGGTTTTTTGAAAGTTTTAGTTGAGACTTTAATTGATTATAAGTTCATATTATGCTTTTGTTGACGCTTCGGTACGCTCTGATTTTCTATTTTTTCTTTTTATCTGAAATATTTTTCAAGTCTCTAAATGCTGGACATAAAGACTGATAAAACATGTCTAATGTTTTCCTAATTTATTATCGTACCTAAAGGAAAACCGACCTGATGTATCTACAGTCGTAACGATTATTTCTCTCGTTTAGCAGTATGTATTAGTTACAATACATTAAACTCGTTGCAGGTATTGGAGAACAGAGATTTAGATGGCATTTTTTTTCTTTGACCTTTGAGCGCTCCAAATCTTCTTTCCGATAATGAATTAGTGAGTAACATTTTATGTGGCAGTGCAGAAAGAGCAGTCCTACTATTCCAGGAGCTCTTTGATCTGTCGCCCCGAGTCGTACAAAAATGGCCGCTAAACTGAATTTCAATTTAAACACAAGTTCGTATGCCTTATATGTTAGTACCTAATTGATTCCCGAGTAATCGACTATCGCAATACGAGTTATTTAAAGACCAATAATACTTTAAAAAGAGACATTGACAAAATAACTAAAACTGAATAGATATTTACCATTAAACAACTTCAGAAATGCATTTGTAGGAAGAGAAATATCACATCACAAGGTCATTAGTGTAAGTATTTATATATTAATTGACAGGAAATTTAAAAGAAAAACAAATAGAGAATACCGAAGCGTCAACAAAACCATAATCCAAACTCAAAATCGCTTACACTAGGGGCAAAATACGAACAAAAAGAAAAGATTCACATGGGGACCTTTGTCAAAGTACAGGAGAATAAGACCAGTTGTTCAGGAAGAATAAGCGCCTTCTGCTTCATTTTCTTTGATTCTCACAAACTCATTATAGAGGATACACGATAGAATGATCTGTCTTATGTTTGTTTAGTATAAGCATATTTAATCATCACATAGCTTGTGGCTGTATATGATTGATATCATGTAATAAGGCCTAACATAAATGTAAACAAAGTGTGATGTACATGTAGTAGTTGTCATTTGTTGGAACATTTGGAGACAATGTAGACTAATAAAAATACAGGTACTTATTTTAACTCCCTCCTGTTAATGAGCTAAACATTGTCACCAATAAGATTATTTTGAAACACTACGAAATTCCACACCATTTGTTTAAGCTGATCAAACTATTTTTATAGCATATTTTTTCCTGAATGCAGGATATAGCCTTTTTAAAATCTTTTTCTAATTTGCTTTAAAACTCCATTTAAACACTTGGTTTGCTTCAGTTGTTCCTCTTGTATTATCGCGAGGCGTAAAAGTCGCAGCTGGTATCAAATCGTTACCCTTTATGTGATTCTCATCAACGTTATATATGTCGTCAAAACATTAACATTGCTATGAATGTACCATTTAATTCGATACTCAATGTTGTTTCTGTCTTACGTGATTAAAAGATTGGTAATGCAAGGCATAGTCAACTGAAATCTGTATCAGATCTAGTAGATCAGAGAATAAGTAAAACAATTATCACTCATAATCATGATCTCTGCGTTATTTAAATTGGGTTGCCTTGCTTCACGTTTGGAGGAATCGTTTTCATGATTATTTTTCTATACTATTTCATAATGTACGGCAGCACTGCGTGTCGGTTTGTGATTGCTGTAGGAGCCCGTGTGTGCGCTAGAATGACACTTTACAGGTACTATAACGGCTGATGTATGGCTGCATTTGCACGTCTGTATTACGACAGTAAAAGGACGCATATTCCTAAAAGACATCACCGTGTGTTGCTGTTGGAGTTTAACAGCCGTGTTATACTTTGTCACGCGCTCGTTCTGTGTGCAGGACCAACTTAATTCAGTCATTAATTAATTGCATTAAACAAGTAGCGACTCCGTCTGGTCTTATCCAGGCGAAGTACTGCGCTGTGTTAATGGGTCGTAATAGGCGTAATAAAACACCGAGGATATTCCGAGTAGCACGAAAACATTGCCGCATAATAACCACAATCAGACGATCCAATTACCAAAAAGTTTTAACTCTTCAAATGTATTTTGCTGTTTTATTTTATTCTTCGATTCATAGAATAATTAGCAGTGTGATGATACATTGTAAATTTTTGTGTTTCACAAATAGGCTGTGAATGGTTCTTGTCGCTATTGTCCGTGGTTTGACAGGTCGACACAATGACCACATGTACTTTTAAAAGCAATAACAAAGTTGGCAATAAACACATTTTCTAGTAATAAACATCCTTAAAGGCATTGCAGTTTTTGCAAGTATTAGCAAAATGAGTCGGGCATCGCTTCCTCGTGTAGTTGTTGTTGAACGAGACATGCCATGTCAAACACACCGATCCCTCTGATGCTCTTTCTCTATTAAAAACCTGAGATTCTCAATTGTCTCCAGCATAACTAAACGGTGCTCGTTTGATCGTTAGCTGTGATATATAAAGGTTGTGCTATGCGTTTACATTGTACATACTGTTATTTTGTTGCAATAAAAGATTTAGGCAATGTTGCTAAAGATGGGAGAACGGTACATGAACAAATTTAAACATGTAAAGTATATTCGAGCGACAGCTTTTATGTGCTATTTTAATTGCTGTAATAATGGCTGTATGTTTGTATACCATTTAATGGTCGTAATAACCAATTATGTGTTGAAACTTAGCATGGTTATATTCCACGAAATTGAAATATCTGTTATAAAATTATCAGTTTTGTTTCTCAGCTTATAATCAATTTTTGTTTTTAATCTAAATGACAAAGATATACATGTACACTTTGTATACATTAAGTTTACCCTTACCTTTCATGCATTTTTAATTTATTAATGTTTATGGACGTTCGTGTATCATGCCTTGTAATTGCTGAATTGAAGAATTAATTGCAATACCTGAAGATATATATTTTTTTAAATGGTCTCTGGATGATCGTGAATTCGTAAGCTACTGTCTCCATACAACGTTCAGTTTATCTTTTCATTAGTCAGTAATAGATACTTTATTAAAGTTCTTAAACCATTCACAATTGTTATTATTTCCGGAACATTCTGCGTATGGTCGTACACAGGTTACGTAAATCGTTAAATACATATGTAGGTTCGAGATTATATTACCCGTCGAGCTACCATATTTTAGTGGATCAGACGGGCCCTATAGTTTGGGGATTACAAAACAATACTTCTGCTGTAGTATATTTTTCTACAGTCAACATTTGGACAACAAAAGTGTCTAAACTATCTGCTTATAAAATATTTGTTATTTAACGCTTTGTTATTGTGAAGAAATCTACAAGAACAATGTCATTGCATTTTTGTTTTGTTTTATTTTATTTTATTTTTTCAGAATTCATCTTTGTCTCCAAGGAAACATCTCTCCGGCGATATCGGCAAAAAAAATATGTTTTTGTTCTGCAGCTTTCAAAGTATTATTGCCATGTCAGGTACCGAAGGAGACTTTGGACTAATAGTGATGCCACTAACAAGGTGTTACCTAAAATCACGGGAGGGACATGAAGTAGCATCACAAGGTACAATGTATTATTGCGTTCTCATCAATCAATAGTTTAAAATATGTTCAGTCATCGAAACCAATCAATTAAAAACGAAAGTCATCATTTGCCACAGCATGACCTATGATACAATTAGTATGATTAATCATCCCAGTACATGTAGGCATCCCGTGCCGTTAAAACAGCCTGTCCTTTACTTGTTACCAACTTCCAATTACCGGGCGACGGATTTGAGTTTATTTTAACAGTTGGAGACGGAGAAGCAGGTTTCCGGAGATCTGCCGAGAAAAGTGTTATAATTAAATGTGTTTATAATCTTTTTTCTTCGTGTGGTTCCACATTTGGCGCTAGTTTTATAGTTTAAGTACATTCTGTACAATTGATTAGTGTAACTGCTTGTATCAGGTCGGGATACTGAGACATGAGAACCCATATCCTACTGTTCAAAAGGAAAATTAATTTGGCCACACAAAAGAATATAAAGTTATACAATCAAGCCAGCATGGTCTGGATGGTTCCCCGCTGGCGATATAGCCTTACCTGTGAACAAGACTCGGAAAGTAATGTCGTCTGATTTAAATCTATAAAAATACTGGTGTAACATTATTGGTTTTATACAGAGCTAGTTAACGACACCAGAAGACGAAATCCGGGATATGTCTTACAAGTAAGGAGTACATGAGTACAGTGTAACACTTGCTGATTAGGCAGGTATGTTACACGTACTCTTGATCTAGACTGGGTATGGAATAGGACGCTTTTATTAACATAACTGCGTAGATGCAATTTTAGCATGTAGCTGATTTCTTCTTGCTTAAATTATAAGCCATCATAACTTTGAAACATCAGCATCTTGGTGTGTGGTGGTTTGGAGATAGATTCATGTAGAATCGGCGTCACTATCTAAATGTAATAGCGGTAAATATTGTATATTCGTAAATATTATATATTTAATTAATTGAATCATGACCATTTTTAAGATTAACTTAATACTCAATATGTCATCAGGTACTAATAAAGCCTATTGTTTATAGTATCATTAGCAGTAATCATTCTTCGGTTATGATATAAAACCTTGCATTACACATGATCAGTCGCGTATACAGTTTAGGTCATAATTGATCGTGATCATATGAGGGCTTTTAAGTTATATCGATATCCCCATGAAAGGTGGACGAAGATACAAATATGTGGCTGTGAGTTCTCTTGAAACAAACTTTTTGTAAACACAACGAAATGCTAGATGAAATGTAGTAAGGATAATATACCAGTGCAAGTGATTAAATTAATGGTTGCCAAACACCTTTTGATTTGTAAGGAAAGCTTTCCTAGCTCGCTGTCATAGTAGATCGTATTCAGCAGCTACTTACAAATGTATATCAATAATGATTTAAACTATGATCAACATAGAAAAGATTGATACTAAGATATACGATAGACGTGACGATTTCAATTTTCCGATCGTGAGCTCTCCCTTTCTTAATAGTTGAATCGGTATTCTATGGTTTGCTCTAGACATCGTAGTTTTCGCAACAGATGTCGTATGCTGCTTATTCGCTTATAATTTTCCAAGGGACTCCGTTTAAGTCTTTTCTTTGTTCATATTTTCTCCCCGATCCTATCGATTTTGAGTTCGGGTTTTGGTTTTATTCGGGTATTACTTGGGTATTACATTTTGTAATACCCGAATATTTGAGGTGACACAAAGATATAAAAAACATGACCTTATACAGCACGTCATAAAAAATGAATTGTATATAGTTTTTCCTTAAAAATTTTTTTTGATATGTGGTTAATTACATTATATTCTTTATATTCTCAAATATTTGTCTGTTCTTGTTATGCACTGCTCAAAATAATTTGAATAGATATTTGTAACTAAAACAAAAACTAAATTATCCGATGGTACTTTGTATCTCAATGAAGGTAAAACTACTTTTTTGGATTGCAAGTGCCACTTCGTGCCAGGAATTGTTCGTGCAGATTTATAGGTACAAGTATCGAAAGCGGTATTAATTCAATTTAATCATTTTCACAACCCGTTCTTTTTCTGACAGCATTGGAAAAAGCAAAAGTAAAATGGTACCAGTTTAGGGCTTGCCTGATGTTATGTGTCACATAAACCCAAGTCAATCGGAATCACGTGACAGTATAATTACCTGCTGGAACCTGTATGGTCATATCACATTGAACTCACATCGTCCTCACTAGGGAACAAAATGAAATTAAAAAATAAGATTAGATAAACTGCTTATATTGCCGTAGTATTGGGTTTTTAAAAGTCGGTCATAAGTACTTCCATGTGCATTTAACTAGTTAACATCAATTGACAATGATTGCTCCATCCGGGAACATGTAAATGCTACGTCTGGTAGATCTAAAATATTAACAGCATGAAAATTAGATCTCAACTAATGTATTCATCGACATATGATACAAATTGACCCCAAGGGTTCATGCATATTTCTGGTTTTCATGCAAGGCGCCCGTTTACGTGTCAAATTAACTTGGACAACAGGCACAGGTCAATAGGCCAATCGGTTATAAGGTCAGTTGTCCACTTAGCAAAGCCAACTCTCGCAAGGACGCTTAAGGAAAATAAATCTCGCGAGGACGCATTGAACGGTATAGATAGTCATCAAATATTATCAAATATGAATAATAAAGGTGACACGCACAACACAAATCCCAAGATAAGTATTTTGATTACACATATTGTAGTATATCAGGTATAATCATTGACATATGGTTGAGTACACAAACAGATTTTGCACGTTTCAAATCTAATAACAAAAGCATTCTTTACATACAATATGCAAACATTGTCTAATTAAAAAAAAGTTTATTTGTTGTTGTTGTTTTTTTGTTTTCTTTTTTGTGTTTTTTTTTTAGCAAACTAAACTTTTAACATGTAATAAAAACAGCGAATACCGAAGGGGGAGGCAAAGGCATCAACACAACTCAAAATTGTTTAACCATAGGCAAGATATGAACAAAGGAAAGATTTACACGGAGCCATTGTAAAATATTAAGTAATAGGACCAGGTGCTCCGGAAGAGAAATCGTTTTCTGCTCTGTCCTTTACATCTAATTGGTCACCTATTTGTAAATGTCTAGTTATTAATCGTACTGTACTCACAATTCAATCATTTCAGCAAGGATCTTTGAACAAAAAGTATCGGTTTTATGAATTTAACGTCCTATAAACATTTGAGGTTAACTAAAAACGTGACCCGATTTGGTATGTATGCCATCTGTACGTAGATGTTTTCCCCCTTGAGATAGGGCGGATTCAATGCCAACTTTATACATGTATATCTGTCTCAATGACTTGTCAGCACCCATCCCAGCATTCCACCTGATCATATTATACTAAAGATGATTGAACCGTACACAGTTGTTTACTGGCATTGGGGGCAATAGATGATATGTTGGATCTGAAGACAAACTGTTGCCCGAGGCAGAAGACAACAGTTTCTATGAATTGTTATAACCCATTTACCTGACCTGAAGTATACGCTGAATATATTCCTGTGAAGTCGCAGCAAACCTAGTGCTAGCCGCATCAGCCATGTTGTGTTTGCCGGACGCCAAATGGTATGGTAAGAGGTTACGTCATTGTATAAGACGTGACATCACCGCGGTCAAACATCATTTTTTAACAGTCAATTTTAACACTTAGTTCCGCCCGCTGACTAAACAGTTCGTTTGTTGGCTAATTGAATACATAGATTGTATAGGAACTGTTCTATAAGGGATAGGATATAGCAATCTAAAGAGGTAAAACGTTGTTAAGCAGGGACTAGCGACTACCGTTTTAAGGATTTTTGCATACCTTAGCCTGAAGACAGGTGCCATTTGCTTCCGCATCTGGAACAACGTTAAACATTCAAAACAAGCATTGTTAAAAACAAGGTGGTCGGGTGGTGCAGTGGATAGCGCACTTGGCTTTCACCAATGCGGCCGGGGTTCGATTCTCCGACCGGACATGAAAAGGTATGGGGTCACCTGCCTGACCACGTGGGTTTTCTCCGTGACTCCGGTTTCCTCCCACAATAAGACCCCTTGCGCGCTAACATCCGGGCCAACACGATTGATTAATATAAACTTGTTTCATAATTGTTGTAAAATAAATAAAATTTATATTTATATATTTATATTTAAGAAAAACAAGGTGCTGGGAAAAAATAGTTGCAGTTGTAGTAGACAGAACTATCAATATACCAAATACTGGAATAGCTGCAATATCTCGTTTTTGTCAATAATGTAATGCAATTTGATGTAATTATTGTGAACTATCACTCTGGTTTTAATCGTGATGTGCTACTCTTCCATATTCAAATAATCGAATTCAGATCGTTTCTTGATCGAGCTACTCACATCAGATACTGTTTGATTGCTAACCAAGTACCGTGTATATGTATCATTAACTTGGACACACATGGACAGTTTATTGTATAAAGTTTACATTAAAACGTCGATTGTATAGGTACTTTTTAAATCGTCATTCTGCAAGTAGTGTCCAGTAGAGGTTTACATGATCAGGAGCATCCCTAGTCCTTCTGTCGAGGTTCAATCTTTAGGTCTAGGTGAATGGCCACCAGCAGACATAGTCCACCAATTTTATTTCCTTTTTTGATGTAATCATTCGCACATTTACAGCGTTGTTTGGTCCTGAATACCAATCAATGTCAGTGGGATATAAAACTATACAAAAACAAAACATGATATGTTCCCAAAAATATATATTGAACAAATAAATTATCAATCAGACATCTTTATTCAAGTAATGTTCACACAAGTGTTAATAATTTGTTGTTATTCAGGTTGTTGAAGATTTTTGGCAAGTTTTATGGTCGCCATCTTGATCACATCGAGAAATATTCTGTATCTTTGTGTGATATGAAGATGGACGTTTTTGAGTTTGCTTATTAGTGTGCTTATTTGTTGTGATTGACAATGATACTCGGTTCTCTTTGTTTACTTAGATGTGACCAAGATTTACATGGCGATGTCTTCGATGAAGCAAAAGACATTTACTCTTCCGGAACACCTGGTCTTTTTATCTTGAACTTTTACGAAGGTCTCAATGTAAATCTTTCCTTTGTTCATTTTTTATCTCTGGTTTAATCGATTTTGAGTTCGGATTATGGTTTTGTTATTGCTTTGGTATTCTCTGATTTTTTTTTTCATTGAAAAACAGTAGCATAAATGAACAACAATTAGAGACATACACCATGATCCGTCATTTCCAGAAAGGCTGTCATAGCCAAATGCATGACACTTATTGAAGGCGAATGGTGGCAAAAGGTAAAAATGAGTACTACATATATCGTATAATGTATATATATTGGATCCGATGCCGTCCGGATAACTACAGTGACATTGGGTAGGTCTTCATAACGGCACTAACTGAATGGTAAACTGTAGGAGGAAATGACTCCGTTATTTGGTCAGAAAAATTGACACTGAAAATTGTTTCGGAAAGAAATCTGATTCCATTTCCTAATCAATCCATTTCCCAGAGATTGCAATCAGCAGTGTGGTGTGTGTCGGGTATTTATTAATGCGTTCTGTCAGCTAGGCGGTGAACACAGACTCTGTGTGGGAGTAGCAACCACATATGCTTTCATTATTCTCTCACAAAGGACACATTTAATTGAAAACCAACCAAATAAAATAACAAAATTGCAAAGCAAGGCTTGTTCTCAAAGTGTTTTATTTTTTTCAAGCTGAAGTTGTTATTGATATATATATGTTCGTATAGACTTCCCTGTCAATGATAGCATGTATTGTGTGTTTGTTTTTTTACTTTAAATATCTTTTAATGTGCGTTGCTTTTAGTTTTTCTTTGACATTTCTTATTTTGTACATATCCAGCTGTCCCTTCTCACCATCCTACCTGCGTGTTTTAGGAGTGGTATGGTCGTCCCCCGGGACCGTCTCACCATAGATATATACATACAGAACGTACAGGATACGGTTTTACGGCCCTGATGTATGCTGTCTGTCTCAAGTATTTACACATCTCTTTAAATCAGGCAATGCTCTGGATAACAATTTTCCATATCGGACGTTTTCATGCGAATGCATTTTGATATCTAGCATTCATTCTTCCAAAATTATGTAAATAGAATTGTACGATAAACGACCTTTAGTCGTATTGTTTGTATATCGCTAGTGCTAAAGTGGCATTTTATGGAAATAAGTGACGGTTTATGTCCATACATATATGTGTACTTTTGTCAGATATAATTTTAATATCGTTTTTCGCAAAAACATCACAATTTCACACAGACATAACAATTTTTTTTTTCATGGCATGAACTCGCTACATATACACTGGCCAATCGTTGTCTGGTAATGTGCCATTAAACAGAGATAACGGAACTGTACCAGTCGTTCAGTTTCAAATGAGGTCATGGCATGTAAACTTATTTTACAGCAATTATGGAACAGGTTATATAATTTATATTAATCACTCTTGTTGGCACAGATGTTAGCACGCGGAGGCCTTAGTGTTTGTGAAAAACCGCTGTATTCTTAGAAAACCCACATGGTTGGGCAGTTTCACGTTCGATCAAGGAATCGAACCACCACCATCCTTTGCATCACCCGATCACCCATCATAAGATGACACAGCAACCAGCAGATACATGTAGTACAAGCTATTGATAAAGTCGTCGATGAAGCAGAAGACGCTTACTCTTACGAAACACTTGGTCTTATTATCCAGATGTTTTTTCAGATGTCTCTTTGAAAGCCTGTCTGTGTCTATTATTCTTCCCCTAGTTTTATTGATTTTGAGTTCTGGTTACGGTTTTGTTGATTCGTTGGTATTCTCTGTTTTTTTCATTGATTGAACACATACGAAAGTTGTTTATTTTCTAATCAATCATTTCTTAAATCGTCTATTCCTTAAAATGTAAGATAGGCACTACTTGAATGCCCAACAATTATATCGAATTTTCTACACTGTACATACCAAGCAGGTGATGATCTCCGTCTACATTACAATTATACTACATATGATGCTACCTTGTTTCCGCTGCTTTTCATCGCTTGTTAAAGAACGTTTGAATTGCTTCTTACCAACGTGATGAAATGTGTGATTTATAACGCTATAATGTTATCAGGTCTCGTTAAGTACCGAATATATTATGTAAGTGTAGAGTATAATTAAGATAAACCAGGTACAGTGTATCTATTTCATTACATTTTATGGAGCGTGGGCAAATATGCCAGTTTGAAACAAATATAAAATTCGTATGGGTTTGTGCACTGAACCCAGACATTATGCAGATATAGAACATTTCAAATCGTTTTACAATTATTTAAAAAGAACATGTTTAGCATAGTGTTGTTGATAAACAGCTTTAACTAATTGCGACAACAGTTAGCACATGTATATGTATGTTGGGAACTCTCTCCATTTAGGAAACGGAATTGTACAATTGTTTCGTGGCTATTTGGGGACCGTCAACATTATCATCCAGAGGTAAGGGGGACACACTAGGGAACTGTTTACCCCAGACCGCTAGGCTGATGGGGATGCCCCGGAGGAACGTTTTACCAAAGACCACAAGGCTGATATCAAAACAACTTCCACCTACCGAGGGGTGATGGCTTTGACTCTGCCTAAATAGTACTTGGACTTAATTATTCCCAATCAGACAATTTATAGTTAAATATATCAACATAGAGTGACAAAAAGAAAAATATGGAGATTACCGAAGCGTCACCAAAACCTTAATCCGAACTCAAAATTAATTAAATTAGGGGCAACATACGAAAAAGGAAATATCCACATGGATATCATTGTAAAGGTACAAGGAACAAGACCAGGTGTCCCGGAAGAGTGAGCGTCTTCTGCTTTATCGACGACACCCGCCATGTAAATCTACATCCAAGTAAACATCAAGTCCTCGAAATGAATACAGAGTCATTATTGTCAATCACAACAAGTAAGCACACTGATAAGCATATTCAAAAGCGTCCATCTTCATATCTTACAAAAATACAGAGTATTTCTCAAAGAATATGACGACAATAAAACCTGTCAATACCTCTGATCAACCTGTATCTCTCGAATCTCTGTGTGTTAGTTTGTTCGTCAGCACGAAAACCATGATATTTAGAGTAAGCCCTAGAAAAACGAACAACATGTTAACACCATAGGTTGGAGAAGAAGATATATTCTCTCATATCTCGCCATGTTGGATAGAGGTTGCCCATGTAAGAAAGCTATGTAAGAAAAATCTATCTTACATAGCATTTCACGCGACGTGACGTCACAATGGCTCAACAATGACGTGACGTCACGAATACGGTAAACTCTGATGCCGGAAAGAGAAAACAAGGACGTGATAAAATTAAAACCTTTCACAAAATTTTAACCATAAACACCAGGAAGAGGAGATTAATTTTTTCTGCGCAAACTTTGTTTGGAAATATAGGGTATGCTTAAACTCGCTGTCTAATTCGTTTTTGTCAAAAAAGCTCAAGAAAAAAGTTGAAATTTCAAAATGGTAGCCTGTTTAAACATATTTCATGGTTTTTGAGCTTATTCGGGTAGTTGATATGAGAGAAAAAGACTCTTTCATTATGTGTGTATGTAGGATAGGGATATTCCACCCTCGGGATCACAAAATGTGGTAAAACCCTCGGCAAGCCTCGGGTTTCACCACATTTTGTGACCCCTCGGGTGGAATATCCCTATCCTACATACACGCATATGAAAGAGTCTTATATTACTATCGGGAAACGGAAAGTGCACGATCGGAAAATTTCAAGTCGTCCCGTTTATCTTATAGCTTAGAAGTAAACTGTCCATGTTGGCCATAGTTAAAGTAAAGATCAGAATAAACAGCTGATGTAGAAGAGTAGGTTGTGTCCTTTATTTCAAGCCCCGAATGGTACATGTATATACGATCGATGTGGTCAGCAAACCTCTTATTGTAAACCTCTAGTATTTCCACTATAATCAACACTCACAAAATGTCACTGACATGCTTAAAAATAGATACCGAGGTGGAATGCCCGAGCATCAAATTCGCGCCGGGTAACAGTTCACTCTGACCGGGTAACGCTTGCTTGTTACATTCTACAGGAACGCATCTGGAGAAACAACCAGTCACAGTAAAATGAATATTTTTAATGCAAATGGGTAAAACAGTTAAGCCCGCAGCCATTGTCTTGTCCAGTTTCTAATGAGACATGTTATGTTTTACTTGCGCTAAGCTGATCGTAACATAGCAAACGAAATAATTAACAAAGAAACGGCGCAATGTATCTTCCGCAACAAAGTCATAGAAATGGCGTGGACAGAGGTCTAGAGTCGGAAACACTCTTGCCTTAGGGGGTACACACTACCAGCGTTCACAACTAATATAATGGTGAATCACAACAATATCTTAGTTTCGTTCCCTTGGATATTTTCATGATGAAGGTTCCATTGGGATTAATCAATTAATAAAATCTTTTTTGTCTTTGCGAAAGTGTTACATGTACACAATCAATTTCTCGCCTTTTTATAAATGGTATTTATCGTGTTTCTCCATTGTTAACCAGTGCAGATTTAGAAAAGGAACAGGCCTGCTATACCCCAATACCTCGTCGTAAGCCAAACTTATGTTAGGAACCCTTTGCTCATAAGTGTACATGTAAGTGCCTTCCTTGCCTTCTAATGAGCAGATGATGCAAACATCAAGAATAGACGTGTCTCCTACATTGGTGCAATGGACGAGACCAAAATAGATATGAAGGTTCTATTGTATTTCTTTGGAAAACTTTTCGTCTCCTATATTCCATGTCCACATTCTGTTTCTAATTCTTTTCTGTTTCATGTATTTTTATCAAGGATCCCATCCTTGACCGCCGGTGGAACGACTTTCAGGCCCTCTAAAAAAGGCTTTGTTTTCCGTAAATTGTTGTTAGAATACACGATCCAAACACTATTTAGCTGTTTACAGGCCGACCAAAGTTGGGTTTACTCTGTTGGTAGGTATGAAGCAGAACGTGCTGTCGCCCGTATACAAGAGGAGAAAACACCGGACAGCACATACATCATAACTGTTTGCTCTAGTCAACAACACTAAAATATCTCTATTCAAACAAGACTAGATATATATCGGATTGGTCTGTCTACTGATGAAATCCCTGGTGGTTAGCATGGTCTTCAGGAGCACGTCATCGCCGAGGCGTTTACATTATCATTTAAAATGATACATGTATATTGCTTTCTCTATGTATAAGCGTACTCGGGATTGCATTATGACAACATTTTACCATTACTATTTACGACACTATAAACGCAATTTCTACTAATTCTATTGTTAATGACATGATGAACGACATGAGTTCATGTATTATACTAAAAATAAGTTGGTCTAGTGATCAAAGGTCTATGATAGTATCTCCATCAGCTTCAACTTATGAGATTTCACATTATGATGACAGGTCGTCTATCATAATGAGTATACGGTACGTTATAGGAATTGATTTTCTATTTTGTCGCAAGAAAATATTTTATTGTCGGTACAATGTAAGATGAATAAAGTTTTATTCAATCAATTCGATCGAGATGCCTAGTGTGCAAAAAATTCAGGCACACAGGCATCTGGACATACTGCTCAGCGTTCTCGAGAATTTTCATCAATATTTGCATTCCTTTCTTCGTTCATTTTCAGCGATAAACCTTGGTTTTAGCCTTGGTGTTATTCTTTGAAAGAGTTTTATATCGACTTATATTTGGTTTAGTTTATTTTGCTTTACGTCCTAGTTACAGCCAGAGTCATTTAGGATGTGACAGGTTTTGAAGGTGGAGGAAAGCCGGAGTACCCGGAGAAAAACCACCGACCTACGTAGAGTACCTGGTAACTGCCCCACGTGTGATTCGTACTCTTAACCAAGAGATGTAAGACTAGTGGTAGAATGTCGGAACACCTTAACCACTCGGCCCCAACTTATAAAACTAATACACACATGTAGTATATTACACATACTGACACATTGCTTAATAAGCAATATGTGTAAGATATCTACGAGGAACTCTCATGATTGATTTATGATATATTTGTTGAGACGTATATCAATTAAACAATATCAAAAAGTTGCTTCAGTCACTAAGCTGGTTACATCCATTAGCAAATCTTGATAAATATTTCGTAATTTGGAAACTTAAGAGTTTTAGAGCTACATTAATTTGATTAACATGTACCATTGCAATTCCCGTAGTTACACGTGTGCATGGATGCAGAAAGTGCAAATTAATAATGAAATCCCCTTAACACAGCGATTCCGCTAATAAACCCCTTGCTATATGTATGTGAGAAGATCTAACCCAAACCGATGCTACATGAAGTAGTAATTCGGAATCCACATGCCTTCTCTACAGTTCTCCAAATCCCCTTTATACCTTAGCTTCTTTGGTGAAATATAAATGTACCTTACATGTTTAATCAATGTTCACCTAAGCGAGGGCGACATTGGGGTGTCTCCTGAATATGGGACAGATAATTTTTTTTTCCAAAAAAAAAAGACATTTATTATGCCTTGCTTAACTGTCAGTTTTTATTTAATGAAATACAACAAATTGACAGCCCCGTTTCTATATGAAGTGACCGGTCGAATCTTGAACAGAAATTGTTGGGCATTGTGTTTCTAGTTCTGCGCTAGGAAAATCACACAGTAAATGTAAGCGTGCAAAAACATGATACCATGTAGTTTGCTTTGTTAAAGCAGGTTGATGGTAATGTGTCTGGATCAAACGAAATATCAAAATGAAATAACAAATCGGTACATATACTAGCTGTTTTTGCGGATGTTCAGCTTAAATGTTTGAGGTTTGAACGTCAGTGCATGGATGTGATAGAGTCCATGTTTTACCATTTCAGTGGTTGTTTTTTATTGATTAGTACCCAAGCTATGTAGATATGAAGGAAAACACATTTCACTTTGACGTAACCATGGTATATACGGTTTATCGGCCCAGAAATCGTTAATTTATATAAGTTATGTTTAAAAATCGTTTGTTCATCAATTGCAACGAAATTAAATTTTGATTTTAAACTGTACCTACAGTATTGTTGCCAAATGAAGAGTCAAGACTGAGCATAGAAAGGGAGGTAACTCAAAAACTGGAAAAGGATTCATATCTCATCCAACTAAAGTTCGAGCAATCAGTTTCATCAAAACCTTCCAAATGTCTTGAAGTTTGCGTGAGGAGCTCCTTGATTTATATAGCGTATTTCATTTTGTTCTTCCAATTAAAATACACCTTTACACTTGCTTTCTGTATGAATTTATTATTGTAAAGTCTGCTTCGGGACATACACATTCTTTCGTATTTCACGGTTCAAATGTCAACAAGATAAAATTAGAGAATACCGACGCGTTAACAAAAGCATAATCCGAACTCAAAATCGATTAAACTAGCAGCAAATTATGAACAAAGGAAAGATTTACATGGGGCCAGTGTAAAAGTACAAGAGAGTATTACCAGGTGTCCCGGAAGAGTAAGCGTCTT
Source organism: Mimachlamys varia (assembly GCA_947623455.1). Taxonomy (NCBI): domain Eukaryota; kingdom Metazoa; phylum Mollusca; class Bivalvia; order Pectinida; family Pectinidae; genus Mimachlamys; species Mimachlamys varia. The sequence continues at coordinate 13,159,330 of OX392535.1, forward strand.
CTGCTTCATCGACGACACCTGCCATGTAAATCTTTGTCACATCCAAGTAAACATTAATCCTCAAAAGGAAAACCGGGTCACTGTCAATCACAACAAGTAAGCACACTAATGAGCATACTCAGATCACACAAATATACAGAATATTTTCAATGAGACAAAGATGGCGACGATACTGCTTGCCAATAATTCTGATCAACCTGCCTCTCTCGAATCCACGTGTTGTTAGTTTGTTTGTCAGCAGTCGACATCGATCACAAAAATCAAGATATTTAGAGCAAGCCCTAGAACAACGAATCAACTGCGATATGTAAACACCATAAGTTGGAGAGACAGGAAGAAGCAGGAACATTTTATTTCTTGACGTCTTTCCTCGCAATACCATTGTTTTGGCTTTGATTGTGAACGTTTGCCCGAATGAAATATCTCCAAACAAGAGCTATGTATTTCCGAAAACTGCGTTAGCACTGAAATACATATATCCATTTATATGGTGTGCGTTCATATTCTTTCTGATCAAAGTTTACAGAAACATGAATCGAATTATACACTAATACATGTACATTAGATACATACCAATGTGTACATATGTACTGGATATATTGTGCTGTAGGTTCACGGAAGATATGCTAATAATTTATAAATATCATGACAATATTGTTAGGTTATCGATTAATTATAACCCACAAGATAAATTAATGTGTGAGTATGACTCAGACAACATATCTGACTCGCCATCAATCTATGGAATCGATTTACCTGGTAAAACCGTTCTTGTGGAATTAATTTTTGAAGGGTTTCCGGACATGAAGCTGGTTACAAGGTAATGAACAGATAGACCGTGTCGCTAATGCGGCTTTATTGCTACCATCTGTTGAATGTAATATCCACTTTACAGATTTTAAACCGCTAATAAATTTTATATGCCATTATAAAAGCAAAATAATTAGAACCAATGCATATGCAAGGCATTACACACCGGTAAAGTAAAAATAATAAATTAGAGGTATCCCAGTGATAGAGATTACAGCCGAGACGAGTTGGTCCTTGACAAACTTCCGATGAGGCAGTCATGCGTTAACAATTCTAAAGATTGAAATGCGAGGGCCAATCTCAATAACATGTAAAAGCATATCACGAACCATTTGCAGTGAACAAATTGTTATAAGGTTGCATTGGCCTGCAGAAACGCGAAAAAAAAAGTTAATAGTATTATAATAATCTTGAATTGTATTCCACTTAAATAATAAATTTATTATATTAACATGTCTGGAACAAGTCTATTTTTACAATCGTGTGATGATCCCGACCATCCGGAAGTACAACGTGTCTGAGGTGGAATACTGTAAGGTCCGAAGTGATTTCCAACAGTTTAGCACTGAAGATTAATGTTCTCGATGCAGTCCTTGCAGCCTTCTTGCATTTGTTGCTCCGGTTTCATCAAGTCGCTATACTATGCGACAATGGACGATCAGAAACTGACCCAGTAGCACGACAAGTGTATATATACGAATAAGTATACATTGGGCATCACTAAATAAGTTCACAATTGCTCCAAATCCATTTGAACATTGTAGTATTGTATGCGTGGAAAATAAGTCAACAATTGCTCTAAATCCATTTGAACATTGTAGTATTGTATGCGTGGAAAATAAGTCAACAATTGCTCTAAATCCATTTGAACATTGTAGTATTGTATGCGTGGAAAATAAGTCAACAATTGCTCCAAATCCATTTGAACATTGTAGTATTGTATGCGTGGAAAATAAGTCCACAATTGCTCTAAATCCATTTGAACTTGGTAGTATTGTATGCGTGGAAAATATATGTGGCTAAATCCAAAGTCTGTGTTGAAGTGATTGGTTGAAACAATACAGCCTCACCTAATCAGATCATACGATTTTGACTAAATTGGCCAACAAAGCCAGATAATGACGTCGTCACACTTTGATAAATCAAATGTAGGTTGTCTAGAAAAGAGTTCCTACCAGGACCAAACATTTCCAATTTCATTACGGCAATGGTGTTCTGAAGGAGGGACTTAAACGCTTTTTTTCGTCAAGTATTTATTTTCGAAACGATAATAACATATTTCAAACATATACTAAAACTAATGGTCTGTTCAAAAGAAGAAAATGATAAAAACAACGCACACGGATTTAACTAAGCTATGGTTTATTATTTAAGCTAACACATTTTTACAAAATGACCCATACAGGACAAAACAGATCCGGAGATGGACAAGGAAAGCACCGATTCAGTGGTTCTCTCTATAGCTAGGGGCCACGGTGCCCGTGTGGTTAAGGATCCCGACTTTCTACCACTAGTCTTCTACCTTTTGGTTGCGTGATGCAGTTGCCAGGTACTGACCGTAGGTCGGTGGTTTTTCCCGGTTACTCCGGCTTTCCTCCACCTCTAAAACATTGCACGCCCTTAAACTTAAATGGCCCTGGCTGTAAATAGGACTAACAACAAAATAAACCCAACCAAATATCTATACCGATTTTCAGCTTTACTCATAGGTTTTAATTAATTTAAAATCAACAGGTCTTCAAAGGTAACCACAGTTCTTTTAGTTTATTTTGTTAATGAAATAAATAAATGACTGTAATATAATGAACAATGGTTATATTTATTGAGAATGTATTCCTTTTATGTATACATTGTAGTAAAACATATGTCATTATTTGAATTCGGATTTGCTAGTCGGGGAAATCAGTGTACACAAACAAAGCGCGATAACTCTAGTACCAAACTAAAACTATGACACGTTCCTAACTACATGTACATGTATAACTGTGACTCTTGATATTGTTCGTCTCAAAATCACTTATTGCCATTCGATCCCTTTGTTCCCCGTCCCCAAGTCCCGCGAATAAGCCATGACCATAGCTTTTAATATGTCACCCCAATAGTATGGTTATAATTTGTGCCAAAAGCAGTATTTTTTTTTTAAATCATACACAAGTACATGTGTAAATATGTTTTACTATTTTTTAAGTACAGTTCCTATGTTAGATACAATAAAGAAAAAAATGTTATCTGTGAACTGTAGTTTCATCCAATCAAAAGGATGAATAATTTCATCTGATCCAAAAATGTTGCTTATTCATGGGAAAAGAAGTGAATGACTGAACTGACCTTTCAGTTACGATACTTAAACGTTCTCCTAATCATATTTTTGAATTTTCCTATTATAGATGACTTAACACACATATGTGCTGCACCTTTTCAAATTAGCAATAGATACAGTTTGACGAAAGAATTAATTAAACTGCATCATACAGCTGTTTCGTCCTCCTAGGACTCTTCAGTGATGCTAGGATGCCTAAAGGTGGGAATCCAAAATTTCTAAACTAATGTAGAAGCAGAAGGTCGGGTGCGTAATACCCCTTTAAATGAATTTAGAAGTAAAATTAAACAAGGTCTGTATTATATTTACATCACAGAATAGTTGACGAAAGTAGTTGTAGATTGATCGAAATCTAACGAGCATTGTTAGAGTTATCTTTCTTCTTACAGCTGTACCGGATTCTTCTGTTCCATTTGCTTCGTTCATACTCAGTATAAAAAAGGGTTCATACAGGGCAGTTGTAAATAATACAATTAACAGTTCCATTATACACTTTCGTGTTTTGAGCATTTGTTTTTAAAATTAGTTGTTTGATCTTTTCGTTGTTATTGACATTTAAATTATTTTAGCTTGTTTCACCTGCTTTTATTTTCCATAATGACCCATTTGTGTTAATGGATCTGTACGAATCCAATAATAATGGTATCTACTGCCTCATTGCAATGTTTGGGATTTGTTCAGTTTTTCGCCTGTTTTATACCATTTTCTTTACAGTGTATTTCATTTTTTTTTTTTTTTCATTTCAGAATATTTTATTGTACTGATGTTATATACAATCGGAATTGGGCAACAGGCATAGCCTATATTAGCCCTCACCTTACAAAGATAACAGATTATACACATCATAAAATTCGATAACATATTCTTCTTAAGATAAAGAAAATAGGAAATTTGTGTAGCTTCGAATATGCTTGAACAATGCACACTGTAAACTAACTTATATAGGCATTCTCAAATAATAGCGTATAACACAGTATATCAATTGTTTTAATAGTTACTCTTATAGAAAATATTATTTCATAGTACTATTAAAGAATCTGATAAAAACGTCCAGTGTCTCGAATGAATCTCTGAACCATTTCCATAATATATTTATCCGAATCTAAATCTTGTGTTTGAGAACCATAAATAAAAGTTTCAATATTTAGGGGAATAGTAGCATTCGCCGCCAACAGAGAATTAAGAAATGTTTGTCTTTGGTTAGCATAGAGAGGACAATGAAGAAAAAAATGATCTCTATCTTCAGAAGGGGAACCACATATGCAGGAGGGATTATCATTTAAATATGAATTAAATAGATCTGAATTAAGATTACTCTTAAAATTTCTTAATTGGCATAATAATATGTTAAATCATCTAACACCTTGATATTTAAAAATATTACATACTACATAATGGATGAACGTCCTTATCAGATGAACATAAACATTCTTTTTTCAGGGCTCTTAAGAGACGTCACAGTGGGAAACAGACAGACTGGGTTGTTCCATTCTGACATAAGTTTTGAAAAAAAACTAGACTTATAAAGGTATGTTCTTGATAAGGGAACATTAAATAATCTATTATGTCGAAAGGTATAGTGTTCAATATTATTAAAATAGGGCATAATTAAATCAGAGACAGGAGATGGGCAACTGTTGTTAAAAAAATTAAAAAATGCAATATTTTGATGTAAATGCCTTATTTTGTTAAGTGTATCAGATCCAGTCTCTTTATATAATATGGAATGACTCGTTCCTCGCCTTAAACCGGTAACAATACGTGCTGCTTCAAGTTGGATATATTCTTCATCCTTTACAGTTGTTGACCCAAATTATATGGGCCGTCAAGGGTCCGATAGCTACGTTGTGTACGTTGTAACTTACACCTGTATTGAACAATGGTTTGGTTGAGTTCATAATAGCCGATACCTTTTCTTTCATATTACAGCATTTTTGAAAGATGTTACTTTTGAAATATTGCTATGAAAGAATGTAGGACTCTTCATGTTTTCCAAGATTGCAACCAACCTGAAAAATAAAATTTGTTAATATTATCTCAGCATCATTTAAGAAAGGTTTGGGCTGAATCCCATTGATGGAACTTGAAAAGTTCAAAATGTGAAAGGGTTCATCTTTAACCCCTTACAAAAGCCGAAAATTAACATTTTCCCTTACTACAATATATAAGAAAACATGTGTTTTTGTTATTTTCTATAAAAGATCATATTTGTAACTAAAGTCGATAAAACGATGTACATGTAGCTGTTTTGTGATTAACCAAACAGCGCTTACCGCGGCCATCTTGTTTTTAGGATCTTATAAACACGTATCAAAAACATTGAAGGTACATGTACATATACCTACGGTAACATTATTACATATATGTTTAGAACAAAATATCAATTGGATTAAAGGGTATTACCGAATCACGTTATCGGTTATTGTGGGTAGAATGAATAAATCATAACACTGTATAAAAAGTCTCGCCAAGCTTAAATTGCTTAGAATGTTTAAACGTCTGCTACATTATGTAGCCTATCAAACCTTTCAAGAGATGTATTTGTAATGTCCAGTTGAAGAGTTCAGTGGTGTACAATGGGATTACTTTACTCGAGTCCAGAAAGTTTCGCATTCGAAACTTAACGGATGGAAACATGGTTTACAAAACTTGCAGGAAGGGCCAGAATGTATTGGGAATCTGTATGGCAAACTCTTCAATAAAGACGTTTTATTTAAGGATTTCATGTATATGTTGTTGCTTGCATCGGCTGAGGAAGTCAAGGGAACCTCGCTCAAATGAAATGAACTACGAAGCAGTTCATGTACCATTTACTGAAGCGAGTCAAATAAATTTGTCGGAAGTCGGATTCCAGCGAGGTCTAAGCATATTGAAAATGTCTCATTAACAGTGGAATTAGGCATAGCTTTTGCCGAAAGTATGATGAAGTTGATTACATGTCATTCAGATGATGACATGTAATCAACTGGATTAGTGATTTGACGATTTTTATTTTTTGACATTAACCGAAAACTGCAAGCTATTAAGATAGGCATACGGAACGGTTTTATTTGGACAAGATCACTGGTGCCCGAGAATTTGTCAAATCTTGGTGTGAACCTTAACTAAGGTTTTTATAGCATTGTTACACTTATACATATTAGATTAATTTCCAATAACAATGCCATACTAATCTAAACTCCTCGGAAGTTAAAACTATTCTAGACACCATATTTACCTCGCCAGGAACGAAAAGGCGTGTTCTTCACTTACTTCATCAGGAAATGAAGTAATAAGAGTTTACAAGTTTCATCCAGGCCAAGCGAAGTGAAAATGTTAATAACCTATTATAACCTAGACATTTATTATTATTGAATTGATCAAACCATCATGTGGCTTCTATCAAAAATGTATATGATAACTTTGCGAAGACATGAATATAAAGTAGTGGCAAGTTTACCAAGCATCGTAGCAACTACGTATACAACCACAATGTAACTAAAACACCTAGGCATCTGCTGTCAATCTCTTGACATTTACACAAATTGTTAAGTTGGCCAGTCCCAGGTCATTTCAAAACTTCTTTCACTCTACAATCATTCTTAGTACCGTTAAATCAGGGCTTCAGTCTCCTTGCGACACTGTATACTCCAGGAGTTGCATGAACGGGATGTGAATTTTGAAAAACTAGAAAGATCTTATGATCAGTCTTGAGCACGCCCTCTCAAAAATGTGTCGTCTGTCAAAACATTTGATTTTTCCACATTAAGAAGGATTAGTATTTCACAATAGTATCTGAATAAGAGATGTATTTTTTGTCATTTCATTGATAAATATAAGTATAAACTAATCATTTCCGCTTGGTTATAAATACTTTGGAAAGCTGTTTAATTTAGTTATATACAAGAAAAGAACACGAAAAACTATAATATATGCAATCATAAAATGCAAGCTTTCCTTCAATCTGTAACACTTCGACATTCAAAATTTCATATTTCAAACCAAGAGTTCCCTTGTGTAAACTGGAAATAGCATTACAAAGACATCACAATCCATTACATTTAATAAATAGAGAGTGGTTCAGTCAGAGTATAGATCAAATTGCCAGATAAACAACAAATAATCCTGCCAATATATGATCTACTAAAATCACTTTTCCAGTCCAGAGACATTTAGATTAATGCTACATGTTTAGTTCTTCCATCATCTGAGATAGATACACTTATTTGTTGCGTTTACGTTCTATTTGTAGTTTGAACATTCATTATATACTTATAAACTTGTAGTGTTACAATGAATATCTTAGATTCACTGAATACTCTTACATGTAATGCGTTTCAGTTCTAAAACCAATGTACTTCCTGCATGGTAATATAAATACTCATTAAATACATCATACGTTCCCTGTTGGCTCATTCTATTATGATACGCAGAATGTAATTGATATAATCATTCAGTGATTATATCGATCCTTAGTACTATAAACTATCATTTTTTTCCATAATGGGTTCCCCTTTTCCTAATGTTAATCTGGAATGTATTCACATGAGTATACATGCAGTTCAGTCTACCGGACAATGTATTTGCATTAGTTTGGTGTTATGTTAACCTATATTACGTCAACGGTTTGCTTGTCGCCTCATAATACATATCAAGCGTTAAATTAATCTCTTTCCTGATTACAAAACGTTTCGAAACCACAATATGGCTGATATAACCAAGTAAACACAAATATTAATAATCGATAATCTCGAACGATTTTTTGAGTTTTATGCAATCAGGTTGACACGACAATACTGCTGGCGATGTGTTAACTATGTACTGAAATTTGACTGTCGAACATATTATCATTTCGTATTAAAACAAGCATTTACCAGCTGCATAACAGATAACACCAGCAAGTGAAAAATTAATAGTTTTGTCATCATCGAAAAGGCATCACTATTTCTATTTCACAAAGTAGGTTCTGGCTTATAACAGTGTTGTTTTCCCTATCCCTAAGCACTAGCTGTGATATGATCCTCGATCACGTTCCTATAGTGTGGAGTGGATTCCCTCGGGACCTGGCTACGTCTTAAGATGAATACATCACGCAGCTTGTTCTCACCTCCAGCATAAAGTATTGTCACCAGTTACGCAGGCAATTGTCGGTAACATAAGGCTCGTCGTAAATCGGGACGAGTGAGTGCAAATGCATTTTACAACGTTCAATATGAACGGAATATAGACCTGCGGGCCGACCTGATGAGTCAGTACAGGGGACACACGAGAATAAAGTCAACGACATATCCTAACGGCAGTGTCATCCAGTATATGACTGATAGGAAAACATGGTTTCATGGCAAAGAGATGCAGGTTGATGAATACTATGGACAAGTATATGGGCGCCATCTTGATCTCATCAAGAAATATTCTTTATTTTTGTGTGATATGAAGATGGACCTTTTTGAGTTTGCTTATTAGTGTGCTTACTTGTTGTGATTGACAATGATGCCTCGATTCTCATTTTAGGGTTTGATTATATTACTTGGATATGACAAATGTTTGCATGGCGGGTATCGTCGAATAGGCAGAAAATGCTTACTCTTCCATGACACCTGGTCTTGTTACGAGAGTCTCCATGTAAATCTTTCCTTTCAAAGTTCAAAGTCATACTCAAGGTGTAGAAGCGTCATATACCAACCGTAATAATTAGTCAAATGGCACCCTGTCTACCCCCTTGGTCATTTTATGTTTTATTCAATGATAGACCAGAATTGTCAAATCTCCTTTATAGTTTTATCATTTTATCCAAGGCAACATATTGTAGTACCAACATCCGATCCCGAGATTGTCCTATTGAGTACGTAATAGCTAGCTACAACATATGTGCACCTGCACGCAGTATAGTTACACTGTAGAATACGTCCGCGTATACGTAAAAAACACCCTAGTACGAACAATACGTATATCTACTAGAAATACGAAGATTTTTTTTTATACCAGCACTTTTCGGTTAAAATACAGTAAAGGAACACAACTAAATGCATCAGCTGCCCTTTAAACAGGCGAACGTTTTTCGAGTTCGACAATTCACGCCCAACTGCTGCTATATTGGTTTTCTCCTTGCCCAAGTCTGTTACCGAACTCATTTTCATATTTAAAATATTCCGGTTTTTCAAACGTCGTTTATTTCTTAAAATGATAGATAAAGAATAAATTCTACATAAATTGTCAACGGTTTTTTTTAATTGTCCCAAATACATATGCAATATTGTAGGCGCTGATCGAAGAATGGCTGTCTGCCAAAGGCCCTCAATATATTGTATGTGCTATGTATTATTTTCGTATATACTGTTTTATAGCCTGAACTGATAAGTAGAATGCCAACCAAGGACGACTCTACGGATCAGTATGAGTTTAAAGGGAACGTGCAGTGTGTAACACATTCGGAGCTCTGACGTCATCTCATTTGCAGCACGTGAAGTAGTTGTTAAGTGTTGGAAGCTTCCGCATTTGTCGTAAAATTAATTTCAACACGAACACTTTTATGCATGTCAGAAATGCAATTACAAATATATATGACAGTCAAACGCTCATCATAAAACTGAAAAATGGAAATAATTGGATTAAAACAGAATAAGTTTGCCTTCAACGGTAAACACCGTATTTGTCACACAAAGATGTTTCTATTTTGATTTCCTCAACAAATATCATGTGAGCAAAGTCCAACACCGCCGGGAGTCCGACCTAGGAAGCGCAGATGCTGATGCTAAATTACAAGGATATGGATCCTGATGGAACCAGTCTGCACCAAGCTGCTAGCACTGATATGAGTTATGCTGATGTTCAAATTGCTTCAATACAAAACAATTTGAACGTGTTTGACAAATCCATTTTTGGATGTGAATTATGTAAATTTCTAATCTGTATTCCCGGTTACAGTTAAATGAGCTTAGATTGTTTTTTGAATTGCCCTTTTCCTATATACCTTAAATAGAGTCGTGTCACGATACAAAGAATCACCATAGATGACAGTTTTCTTTTAGCAATATCATACTAGATACACTCTCGCGTTCTCTACTGCTAAGTGTTCGACTTGATATCATATCATCAAGTGTTAGCCTAAATAGCACGTTAAATGTGTGCCCCAATATAGACAACATATCGTCGATTTATCTGAAAGTGAAATCAAAAGATTCAGCAATGTTTGCAGTACCTGTCCTGGTTAGCTCTTCCATAAATTCAGGCTCTCGGGAAAACAACAACAAGTAAACAAAAGTTGGGTACAGGTTGGTGGTTCCCATGAGAATGCCAACAGTCTACTAGAAAATCTTTCCTCCAAACTCAACAAAAATATTGTCAACCAGGAATTCAATATTTCGTACTTTATCTTCTTCAATATATTTCATCTTTACTGTTTTGCAGCAGTCTGAAATTGAATGATCGGATTCCTTCTCATGGATATCTGACTTTATAACGGAACTGTATCCCTATTATAGGCATTAAAGCGTTTCGATGTCTGTATCACGTGCGCTGGCTCAGTGACGACGATGGAAGTGACGACCAGCTGTCTAGATATAGTCTGTGTATGACATCGGGAAGGCTTTGATGTGCTCAAGACAGTTGAGACGGGTTAGAAATTAATTTGAATTAGTTGTGGCAATACAAGTATACTGTTTGTCTCTGATATCGATTGTGTGGTGATGAGAAAAGTAGTACGCCCTGTCGTCTACAATGACCCAGTTAGAGGATGTGGTACAACCCTATTCCATTACAATAAGCTTATGAGTTAATATTCCGCCCACAGTCGCCAAAATTTGGTTTGGTTTGATTGTTTTTACATCCTATCAACAGCCAGGGTCCTTTTAGGTAGGCCTCTTGGTGTAAGCGATGTGGATGCGCATTGCGGCGTGTGTATTTGGGAGGCCACGGTACACTCATGTAAGCTTCTATGCGATAGTCCGGACCTTTTTTCTGATTTAAAATGTTACCACGCTGAAGTATACTGCAGAAGGCCCCCAGAAGAACACTCAGCCCGGTCATTTTATACTGACAACAGGTATACCAGTTGTTCCACTCCGATGATACTCAGCGTCAAGCGGGGAGCAACTACCGATGTTAGAGACTCTGATATGTTTCGGCCTGGGGACAGAACCCATATCGTTCTTCACAGGAACGAACACTCATTTATAGACAAAAGTGAGGTAGAGTCAAGGGAGACATAAGGAAGGAGAAGCACATTTTTTAAACAAATGGAAAATAAAAGATCCTAAATATAACCGCCTCTTACAATCATGCAATGGAGGCAGCTGAAAAAATGACCTTTGCAAAGCTTAAAGATACCTCAAAAGTTTCGGGTATCACTAATTGCTAATTACACTAATTATCTTTTTATTAATTGGGCACGGGTCAATCTTCAAGGTTGACAATGTTCCTTGAAGCGACTAGATTTATACATGTCGATTTAAGGATTATCGTTTGAACATTTTTTTCATTGTGAGCATGTGTATAACAACGAGATGCCACCACAGTTTTTTTAAACGACGTCTAGGGTCATCGATCGCGATATGTTTGTGGCAAACGTAAACAAACAGACGATTTGTCTGGAGGGATGCCATAAACCTTATAATTATATAAAATGATTGAGACCAAATATATCGTCATTGGCTTTCTAAACTGCACATTTACGTTTGAAATGGTATTTTCAAATTATTGTTTTGAAGTTATACAGTATGTATTAATATTTTGCTTCTAAATTCATGAACTCCTAACGCCCTTAACCCTTCTACATAAATGCAGAAAATTTCAATTCAAACCGTTTGGCACCTAGCATCACTGACGAGTCCTCGAATGAGGAAACATTTGAACGGCATACTGTATGCATTACTAAATTTTAAAAATGTGCATCATGTGTATGTAATACGTCATTTTTCGGCATTGATTTATTGATATGTTTATGGCAGACTATTCTCTTACGCGGATCACCATTGTTGGGATACGATTTAGAAAAAAACGACGTCACCTTTCGCGAGAGGACGCACGTTTGATTTTATAAATACATTACAAAGTGCTGGGAAAAGGGAACATCCTGTCTCAAGTTCCTTTCGACATAATGTCAGCCGATGATAATAAGTTTATTATGTTACCGGTAAGCAGGTGGTATAAATAGAAGTTACACAACGAGTGGTTGTTGGATATGGAATTTGTTCCACTCGAATTAACTATTTCTTAAAAGTTACAAATAATCCGAGCTTTTCTTTTGCGTCACGCTGTGCCGACATCGACATCAGATGCTCATACGAATATGGAAATTTGAATTTTGGGCAAAGATCAACACCAAATTTCTAGTCGACAGCAAGTACGATGCATGAAGAAGATCACACAAAGACACCGGAACCAAAAACAAAGGCATCACGAATGTGTTGATTTTGATTAGGAAATAGACACGAATGCTGAGCGAAGGCAATATGACGACTTTACGACGTCGGATTGTGAAAACGGTGTATTAACGATGGCGTCGCGAGACCCTTCGATATGTTATACAACCTTCAGTTGACCTTGGAAAATCAACAACACGAGGAGAAAGAGTAAGAATCGAGAAAAATTAGCTGGTGGGCTATTAAAATCGATTTTTGTCCGTCATCCGTTCGTCCGTAAGCAATTCTTATTACCGCTATTTCTTATAAAGTACAGGATTTTTCTCAAATAGCATTTGTAGGTTCCCCCTGGTCCCCTAATCATGTTCCATTTTAGATCGATCGGTAATCAACATATTACAAAAAATTAATACAAATTAAATTTTATTTAATGTAATTTATAAATGTTCTAGTATTACCTTTTGTTATATGTAACAATAGCATTTTATTCTATGTACATTTTTTATGTACTACATTACGTTAATATGATGTTTGGATATGAATGAAAGCTGACCACTAGGAGAAGGTGATGAGGTCAATGTCGTAGGAATTTGTGGCTATATTTATAACATTATATAAGTAGGTTCATTAACCGACCACAGGTCATACGCCTGCTGAATATGATGGAAGAACAAGGTGTGTACCTTCTGTTTTATTTTTTTTCTAATTTTGAAAAAATACTTATTAGGAGAATTTTAATTACGTGTTGACTACGAGTGAAGTGTTTCATTTTCAAAATGTAATGCCGAATGTGGTGGTGTAATAGGACACAGTTTTGTCAAACGCCTTGACCGCGCTACAAGGTCCAAGGACAAATTTTTTTTTTCAGATAAAACGTCAAGCAGTTACATACATGAAGCAATTAACTAATTACTGTTTGAATGCAAGAAGATGAAGGATTAATGCTAAAAGTACATGTTATGTTTTATGTAATGTGGCATGATTATTACAAAAATGAAACATGTGTACTATAGTGTTTGTTGATTATTTCCACGTTTATACTTACAATAACCTAAATTCTCCCGTATCGTCAATATTCAACATCAGGGCATTTCATCTTGATATAACAACATTTTGGAATTAATTGCGTAGAACATTGTTCCCCAATGAGAGGTGAGGGGAGGCAAACATGTTTTCTGGGTCAAGGCGGTTGTCATGTAAACTAGAACAATGTACAACACAAAGCACACAATAACAAAAGATATACTGTAGAACAAAACACCATGACAAAAGATATACTGTAGAATAAAACACAATGACATGAAACAGATAACAAATTACTAAAAGCACACCAGCAGGGAAACGCTGACGCAAAACGAAAATACATCCTGTATGTCAAGGCCACGCACTAAATCCGTCTCAGGCAATATATGGCAGCGTGAAGACATCTGTAATCACTATACGGAAGCATAACAGTTGTAAATCCGGTCGAAATGACGACTGTTGTATGTCTTAAAACTTTCAAAGTCTCTCGGTATTTCATTAGGTTAATTTACAAAGTTTACCTTGGTGCTCAACACTTGTAGTAGAGCTCAAATAAATTTAAGCATTCATACTCATGGGGCTTAATCATCGCTAAAGTGCTGAGAACATGAAAGTGATCGGTTGTGAAATAAATGTCTTCGCGATTGTTAAATATATGGGAAGCAAAAGGCAATAATGGTAAGAATGTGAGCGAAGAAAAAGATACTTTGGTTTGTTTCATTTCAGCTTCCTGTGTAATAAAGGTTCTGGTTATATCAACCCCTACTGGATAAATGAAATGTTTTGAAATGTTTCTTAATTACATGGCCTGCAGAATGATATCAAAATGTTGGTAATACTTATTTTCGTGGATTACATGAAAATGGAAAATTAATGTTTATTCTTGAAAATGTCCATATTGACAACGTACGAGTATCCGATTCGGAATTTAAAACAAAATTTCGTTAATCACCTGGCTTATCACAAGAATGATTTAAAGTTAAACAAGCCCATGCTTATCTTTTTATGTACATTTTCTCAACAGTAAATGCTGTTCAACAAATTTGCCATACTTGACAATTACTGACAATTACTGAAAGTGACCTGAGAATTTTTAGTATCCGAATCGCAACCTTTCTTTCACGACTGGACGTGCGTTTGGACACCATAACTGAGTAGTGTTTCCAAAGTACCACTTTAGAGTGTAAAACACCTAATATTGCAATGCAATACATTATATTGAAAATGACGAAACACACACACTTTTGGAATGTGTTCGTGGGAAACTGAGATTTACAATGTATTTAAGAAACAATTTTTCTTTTTTGTTGTTTACTGGTGTGTAAAATGATTTTTATATAGAAACTTTTAATGACGCGCAATATGTTGAGCCATTTGTATAAAAAAATCAGTTTACACTCTAGTTAACAACAAAAAAGAAAACATATTTCTTATATTTACATTCTGGCACTTTAAAATTGATTTACGTAGCTTACAAACGTAACAATCGCCATTTATTGAACGTTATACGTATTGACTGAATAGCCGACAACTGATACAATACCAAAACAGCTTATTCCAATTTGGCGGAAAAGGTTGTCAACTTCAACTTGCCATCTTTGTCTCATTGAGAATATTCTGTGTCTTTAAGTGATATGAAGAGGGACGTTTTTGAGTATGCTCATTAGTGTGTTTACTTGTTGTGATTGACAATGATACTCGGTTCTCATTTTGAGAGCTTGATGTTTACTTGGATGTGACAAAGATTTACATGGCGGGTGTCGTCGATGAAGCAGAAGACGCTTACTCTTCCGGAACACCTGGTCTTATTATCTTGTACTTTTCCAAGGGTCTCCATGTGAATCTTTCCTTTGTTCATATTTTGCCCCTGGTGTATTTGATTTTGATTTTGATTATGATTTTGTTAACGCTTTGGTATTCTCTTATCTATTGTCAAGACGTGAATAGAATATAGTCCACAATAACATTGTTTGTTATCGTTAGAAATTGAAGATATTTTATTTTTCATTATTATTTTGCTTTCGTTTGCTTATAAATGTTTTAAAAAGTCAAGTTCTTCCAAAGTTTGAATTAAAGGTAACAAATTAACAATGCGCATTCACACCAATAGCGCAAGCGTGATTGTGGTCCGGCTTGTATTCATATACACGCTGGACTAACGTTTACATAAGTGTAAACGTCAAAATTGTTGGTAGTTCCATAAAGGGCATACACACCGGAAATGTAAATATTGGTATATAAACTAAGGCTTCATGCTGAAGGAAAAACAGCAGTGAAACTAATCGATGTAAAAATTAGTCCAATGAACAGAAAGAATAAGGGTAAAATACAGTTTAAATTATTATGTTTGTTCGGGGTTCTGCGTCTCCACTTGGTTCTTTAATAAAATATGCACGTCATATTTGTTCAGTCTATTCTTGGATTTATTTGTAAAGGGATGGCGTTTAATGCCATTTAATTTTACTTAAAACTTATTTTAGGACTAGCATGATCAACTCCAATATGTACACAAATGCGAAAATATGGTTGTAAAAATCTCACAAACACAACGGACATCAAAGGAAGCATAATGAATAACTGGTTAGGCAAAACCCAGAATCACCCTAGCATATGTCAATCGCCACAAATATAAGGGGTAATAAAACATACACAATAGTATATGGACACGTGAGTAAACAGTGAAGATTAGATGTGATGGCATGATGATTGCGTGATCCTGTTGGTTTAACGTTTTACTGACTCCCATATAACCTATAAGAAACTATTATCTCCATACAAATCAGCTAAACGACAGTCTGCTGTAAAGACATTAAACAGATGTAACTAGGGGCAAACAAAACGCCCTTTGGTTGGGACAAAAATCATTCCTTAACTGTCGATATGGTAAACACACAGAAAGGCATTACGTCAGGGTTTTGGTCAATGGTAGCATGAACAAACGCGGAATTTCAGTCGATATGTAAATCTTTCCTTTGTTCATATTTTGCCCCTAGTTCGAATTTTGTAAACGCTTCGGCATTCTCTAATTTATGTTCAAATGAATGGTACATATACATGCACCTTATTACTCAAACTTTATCGAGAAAGATTTTTTCGAACAAAGATTTGAACAACTACATTGTGTATGTTTATTGATACCTATAAAAAGTATTCAATGGTGCTAGGAAAGCATATCCTTTCTTCATAATTACGATAAAACTATAATATAATTGCTTAGTAGTTATGTTCAATGCATGTAATGTAGATAACAACTATTACAGCACAAGTCAATATATAAAGAATCTTTTTGGGTACCTAAACTGTTTAAATAAGAGCAAATGCTTAGGAAGAATATGCAAATATAAGATAATACCAGGTAGACATATAGTCCTAAAAATGCAAAGTCCATATCGGTTCACAATTATAAATTACTTTCAAATTGGTAGCATACAAAGTTTGAACATAACTTAAATACATCAGGCAGGTTTCCATCATGTTCTTTGTCAAAAGAAAAAAAAAGAATAGTCGACCTGGAACTTGGATCTGATGACCTTTAGGTGTTTGGTCAGTTAAGTTTTAACTTGATTCTGACCATCTTTATTTCATAATATAATAATAAGAATTTGATCAGTTAAATGATATGAAATTTGTCATTTGATGTGATGACCTTAAGTTCAAGATGTTAAAACTGAGACTGATCTAATGAGCTTGATGTTTTGTCAGTTGCTTTTACAAGGAAAGGACAAATAGCATCACACTGGCGTACACCTGTGAGTGTTTGAAACAGGTAAAATTAAATATTGCTCTTTAGTAAGGTTTACCAAGGTCATCTTCTATGACAAAGTTATGGAGTAGATACGTATGCTTCACAATAAAGTAAACAACTATGAAAAGCTTCATTCCTCTACTACAAACATGTGGAGAGGAAACAAATATGATTCACAAATGGAGGGGTCTCATACAAAACTTAGTATGCTACCTTGACCTTTTGGGGACAAAAATGAATGAAGCATGCCGAACCCTTCTAATAGTGATTAACAATCACGTAAAGTTTCATCTTCCCATTACCACAGGTTACCCAGTTATGGACCGGAAACGAATGCGTTTAAAACTGACGGACGGACGGACGAACGAACGGACGGAACTATCACTACAGGGCATCCGCCACTACATGTATGTGTCGGTGACCTAATAACGGACATTTGGTTGGTCAGCCATTCTGTCCCATAAAAGACTAATACAAAAACATCATAGTAAGGACACTAGTTTGTCGCAATACCGCACGGAAAAAGAAAACAAAACACACTCCAATTAAGACTGATATACGCACAGGAAAGTATGGAATTCTAGACGTAATCAGCTATTTAAAATGTGTTTTTCTAATATTTTTGTTTAAATATTGTTTAACTTTCATTCGAGGCAGCCAAACGAAGCCAATAAGGCACAGGCATGTTTGGTGAACTAGAAGGGCAAGAAAGCAAACTTTTAAAATAATCTAACGTCCCACATGTACAAACTGTGTATCGGTACATGATACTAAATACGCTGTAATGGGATCGAAAGGCTGTAGTTATCAGTCACAGAGTGTCCTTCCACGTTTCATTGGCATCTTTTACTTTTAAACTTTGTTTTAAAATTAAATACATTTTTGTTTACAAATCTTATGTGGAAAGTACATGCTATTCGAGAGTATGAAACTGGTGGGGCGGACATTGGAGTAGGCCATTTAAGTTAATGTCCAGATCTCGTGTGTACGGGAGGCAATTGAGTTGTCGATACAATTGCGCGGAGAAACATCTACTTCCATTAACAAAAAAAACTAACAAGAACTAAAGAGGTTTATCAACTCAAGGAAAGTCAATAGAACGATACCTAACCAAAATCTAAAAACTTCATACATGTAAAACCTAACAAAGACATTTGAGACGAAAGCAGAAGTGAACCATATCAAAATCAACTTTTCGTGTGATAAGGGCCGCGGTGGCCGAGTGGTTAAGGTGTTCCGACATTCTACTACTAGCCCTCCATCTCTGGGTTGCGAGTGGGGCAGATGCAAGATACTGACCGTCGATCGGTTTTTTTTTTACTGGGTACTCCGGCTTCCCTCCGTCTCCAAAACCTGGTACGTCCTTAAATGACATTGGCTGTTAATAGGACGTAAAACAAAATAAACCAAACCGAAGAATGTGACTAACGTCAATATCAACATTAACATGTCATTGTTTAAGGATACGCGTTTTTATAAAGGCGTAGCCAATTGTAGCTACAGAGTAGGACTGAAATTCGTAATATGAACACATTTGTGTTTGGGTCGTCGTGGCGAGAACTGCTGCAGGTTACTTACCTATTGGACATACGTACATATACGTGCACTTACCGTGGACAATCAACGATAAACATATTGACCATTTTTTCTCAAAAGAAAATGATCACGAGAGGAATGGTTTTAATTGAAATAATGTCCTTTTTATAGATTAACTGCGATTACTTCAAAACAGTGTCTGTCTTTGAAACAAGACCTCGAGAGGCTTTGCAGCCCATTTCTAGTGACTAAAGGTTCCAATTAACAGACAGCATGAAAGATATATCGGTTATTATTTTACTATAAAGATATTCAAAACCACCTCGTACATTGTACAGCCTTTGATAACCAGCTAGTTTTGTCTGTCTGTATGCCTCAACCATTCTTTGATTTTACCCCTTGGGTCCTTCTTCCCACAACAAACGAAAATAGATGAATGAACAAAACTATTATTCTTCATTTAAGGCCACTAACAAAATGGCGGGACAACACGCAATCTTCGGCAAAATCCATCCCGTTTGTCCATCGAGACCAGGATGGAGATAGAGTCGAGGAGCTAAGAAAATAAGACCTGTTATTTTCCGTATTTAGTTGTTTAATCTGCGTTATCCAAATTATAAAATGATCACAAGACATTCCAACTGCAGATACGCAATAGCATCAGCGGGATAGAGAAGATATTTGAGCAAAAACTAAATGTTATAAATGGTGGCATTTCAATCGTATTAAGCAGTTCACCTTTGTACTCTTACAGGCCGTAATGGTAGAAATCGTTCACTGTAAGATAAAAGATCATGTAAAATTCATTGGGGACGCTGGCTGTACAGCAGATAACTTTTCGGGGGCATCGCATTGCTATCGTATCGCCCACAATACATACCCAGTCATTACCACTGCAATGGACAACATCGTGAAAATAGAATGGAAAGTAAAATAAGCAGTTATAGTCCAGGTCGACATCTACGACGACCACAGGCTGAGTAGTATCCTGTGGGTTACCGTGTATCCCCGTCGTATTCCCGTCGTGTTAAGTATAGGTCACATGTAGGAATGGCTCAATGTTGTATTGATACTACCATTAATCACTATGCAATAACAAATAACCTAGAAACCATGACTTGGAAAGAATTCCCTATACTGTGTACGATATTTACTCATTAGCAGTAAGGCGCTAGGATATACTCACTGTGAATGTTGCAGCAATCTAGTTTAGGCGACTTGCAGGTTTTTATTTTCCTAACGTCTCATTTGTAATTATCTCCCCTGTGATCGCGGTGTTGATATTTTTACATGTATTACCTGGCCGCAATAAAGAACTAAAATGTTAAATCCAATAATACTGTTGATATGTTGGAAAAATATTGCAGCATTGACAAGTGTACCTCTGTCTTAAGGACCGGGCGTGCTTGCGGGCGTGCGTGCATGTTACATGTGAGGGTGAACGAGGAGGTGTGTGGTAATTCTGCATGAATATATGTGCACGTGTATACGTATTGCGTGCGTGCAAGTGCGTCATGTATGTATTTATGTATGTGTATAATCTCTACATTATGTTTATTATTCGTCTACATGTTTGTAACACCATTTGTTACTTGAGGAGAGGACTTCAATAGGCTACGCCTACTGTCCAATCCTTTTGTTGGTAATATGTTTGAGTTACCATCAAAGAATTTCGAATGCGCATCATTGGAAGTTTGCTAAATACCATTTATTGTTTTGCTCAATAGGCGAGAATTTTGTTTCTGTGTTTATGTCAACATTTCCTCACTACTTTAAAACTAGCATATAACATTTAATTGTCGTTTGTTTTTAGGTGTTCTTTGTGACAAGTCCTTTATAACTTTTTTATCAAAAACTTTGTGACCGAAATGACCTCCTCTGCGTTGACGACCGTACATTTTTAATAATCATACTATACATAAGTCTTATCAATAAAACATCTAAGTCTTGAATGCATGTTGTCTCCTAGACTCGCGCTATACCAATGAGACAAATACATCCAACATACCCTGTCACCGGCACATATACATCAGCATACCCTGTCACTAGCATACCCCAACACACCATGTCACTGGCACACATACCCCAACATACCCTGTTAATGGCACACTTACACCAACGTACCCTGTCATCGGCACATATACATCAGCATACCCTGTCATCGGCACATATACACCAACATACCCTGTCATCGGCACATATACACCAACATACCCTGTCACTAGCATACCCCAACATACCCTGGCGCCGGCGCTCATACTTCAACATACTCTGTCACAGGCACATATACACCAACATACCCTGTCATCGGCACATATACATCAGCATACCCTGTCACTAGCATACCCCAACATACCCTGGCGCCGGCGCTCATACTTCAACATACTCTGTCATATGCACATATACACCAACATACCCTGTTTCCGACACACTTACACCAACATACCCTGTCGACCGGCACACATACACAAACATACCCTGTCACCGGCACACACATACACCAACACACTATGTCACCGACACACATTCACCAACATTCCCTGTCATTGTCACACATATACACACGCACGCACGCACGTACGCACGCACAATCCACATTGATGACTAAAATGACCTTCGCTATCAATGGGTACATACATGTATGTAGTTAAATCATAATTAACAAATTTTAGAAAACAATGTACTGTATCATACTGTCGCCAATACATGTTGCACACATGATGGCATGAATTGCCCTTTTAATTGTTTATCCTTATGAGTAAACTTGCCTATACATGTACTGTATCTATTAACAAAACGTTAAGACTTATACATTGTAAAACCAACAAACATCTTACGAGCAAATCAGATTCATATTGGAAATATTTCATCCATGGTATAGCTATTGCATTTCGGTTTGGAATACTATACACTTATCATGCATGTCAATGAGGTCGGACCTGCATGCTAGTTCATTTTATTGAGTAGGCCTGTAATATTCAACTTCATAGCATGAAAGGCGACTTATCTGGGACTCCCTGCAAAATCGAGGGTAAAAAGGACCATTGGTAGACCATAATTGCAACACCGGGGTTATTTTTTCTCTTTGTTCGATATCTCCCTTGGCACTTATCTTCATTTGACCCAATTACATGCTGCGAAGACATTTATCATAAAAAAAAGCTGTAGATGGTTTCTTAACAGCCCATCAAAACTAGGTTAGTAGGTCAAATGTTGTCCCAAAACGTAACGGAATAGAACACAACACAAATCAAGTCAGATCTGTCACGAGGCAGTGGACGTACACTGAAATGGGAACCAGGGACCAAAATTACATCAACGAAAAAATAATTGTGATAATTAAAACACAAAAAAAAACAGGATAATAAGTAATATCTTACAATAATGAGAAAAAAATAAACAAGTGAGACTAGCAGGGCGTGACCCCGAATCATTAAGGTCATTGACGTAGACCAAAATAGCTGGACCAGTTGAACTGGCTCGTAACTTCCAAATGTTGTTATGCAAGGTCGTATTTCTTACGTCAAAACGGTTATCCAACAAATAAAACAAATAATCTTCAAAATTCAACGGTTTGTTTACAATTAAATAAAAAAATAAATGATCATTCAATTAATCTAACCTACAGTATGTAATGGAATAATATCATCAAGTTCCCAAAAGTGAGAATCGTGTCATCATTATTAATCACAACAAGTAATATATTCAAAACAGTCCACTTATACAGGGGAACAAAATACATGTACTTCTAAATGAGACTGCGATGGCGACCATAGGCAAGGAACCCCTCGTCTCTGCAATTATATATTAACCTGATATACCATTCACCGATTCAAGGATTTTCACAAAGTCTTCGCATTGATTCCTTCAATTTTAACCACACTGACCCGACATCATTGTACATAACCAGTGATCATCGTGTTATCCACAATGAAAAGTCTCGTTACCTCAAATACATGATAAAATTTAAACTAATCAATTAATTTAACGTGTTTAAGGCCAAGATAAATAGCATTGACTTCCGTTAGAACTATTGAGTTATTCAATGCAATTAAGATCCATTCCTATTCAATCAAAATTATGGAATTTTATTTTCAATTAAACTAAACAGTATTCCAACATTTGACATTTGCGTTTAAACACTTATAAATAACACCCAATAAACTTGGATGTTATCCAATTATTTGCAGCAATCGGTATTCCATCGTTGAGCTGTCAAATCTAACACTGAATTTAATTTACGCCTTTCGTTCATTCTTTTCGGAATTACAGTTGAAATATTAGGACGTTTACGTATTTGTACTGATAGTTTGAAAAGTGAATGTGCGGTCGCCCTACCCACACTGCATCAATATGCAGTTTATATATACTACCTGTAGCTGTACCTCATATTTGTGGAACCTTTTTGGGTTATCGTCTCATCGCAAATTACGACAGACTGAGTGTATTAATGTACAGAGCAATTGGGACACCGGATTCGATCAACTTAATTAAACATTTCGTCCACACTGACATATATGTATACCTGTACATGCATTCTCTACAGTGAAAACTATGGTGGCTGATTCGAGACATCGTAACATCGCTTCGTTTTATACAACGCGATATAACTATATTACGATGGGATATAACGATACGAATTTATCTTGGTATTAATCAGGGCCGGTGGATTATGTCCTACTTTATTGTCGCCAGCTTTAAGTCGTATTACAGGGTTAATACTGTAACAACGTAAAAACATAGAAAATGATACTACGCTGATGTTTTTCCGGCATAAGAAAGACTTTGGGCATGACGAGAGTTTATGAATAAAGGTTTTCTTTTGACTGTTCATTTAAATGTAAAACGAAATACTTCCTTTGCTCTCCTGAACAATATCAGAATTATGCTAAACTTGTGAATTGATGAAATTCGATCAAAAGCAAATTTCAAGTAAAATAGAAAATCAAACACATTATCATGTTTTCAATATACAAGGACAAATATCCATTTAATACATTTTTTTTCTTTCTACGATAAATATTATCTATATACGTTTATCGAAATGTTCTTTATCTACATGATTATCGAAACATTATGTTGATACGATTATTGAAATTTTCTCTTGATACGATTATTTAAATTTTCGTTTTATACGATTATTGAAATGTGCGTTTTATACGATTATGGAAATATTTCTCTAGGTTCGGTAACTAAAATATTATCTATATACGATTAATGAAATAATATATCTATCTAATATACGATTATTGAAATAATATCTATATATACGATTGTAGAAATAGTATCTATACACGGCTATTGAAATATTATCTGTATACGATTATTGATTTATTATATATACACGATTAATGAAATATTATCTAAATATGATTATTGGATTATTCTCTGTCTATACGATTATTCGAATAGCAATACTATATATCTACGATTTTTTAAATAATATCTATATATGATTAATGAAATATTGTATATACACGATAAATGAAATATTATCTTTATACGATTATTAAAATATCCTCATTTTATACGATTATTGAAATAGTACCTATTCACGGCTATTGAAATAGTATCTGTATACGATTATTGAAATATTATCTAAATATAAATATAGGATTATTCTCTGTCTATACGATTATTCGAATAGTACCTATTTACGATTATTGAAATATTATCTATTCACGATTATTGAAATATTATCTATATACGATAAATGTAATACATGTAGTATCTATATACAATGTACAATTATTGAAATATCATCTCCATACAAACAGTACTACTGATAACTGATTAAACTGTTGAGTTTGTTCAATGTTTGTTCAAACACCTTACAGCAATTTGGATTTATTTGGAAAGGTCATGTTATAAATATCCGATATCGTTGTCGTCGCGATCTCTAGATCTGGGCACATCACTCTGATAATGTTCCCAGTTACCCATGTGTATATCATAACAATTTTAATTCTATTATAGTCTTATTTTGGGTTCACATTTCGTGTTGAAAGAAGTGATTTCCCAACAGACCTATGGTTTACGTGTATGAGAGATCACGTTTTTGTTTTCTTTTAATGTGCTAGTATAAAGTTACAGTTTAGATGAGATGTGGGCCATGTGGGTGGCGTGATATGCGATGTTTACCTAGTGATGCTATAACAAACAACACAATCGAGCGTTTTTTTTGTTTAGTCAAAAGACATCATAGCATGATCTGATTGTTAAAAATAGAAAATCTAATACAAAAACATATATCGTCAAAATATACAAGATTAGTCTCCAAAATTCATGTTAATACCACAATACTTTAAACAAACTAATTTTCGCGTGCGATTAATTTTCGCGTATTTCGCGATTGATTAAAATTTGCGAAAATGAATTACAGCGAAATGGTTCCAATCCGAGGTATGCCAACTGCAGGAGTACTGTACTGTACTTTACATAGAACTTATGACCTTATAAATTTATCGCGAAATTAAATCGCCCCAAAATTGTAGTTTCACATGAAAACGCGAAATAAAGTCGCCGCAGAAATAAATTGGTTTACAGTACAATAAGACAGGAGGGAACACCCAAGATGACATAAGCTCTCAAAACATTAAGGGCTCTTTCGCCTATGTAAAATAGAGGAAAGATATTTTAAGAAATATTCTTGGTATTTATTTGGAGAGGAGATTTTATGGAACTAGTAAAATGTCATTTAACGTTAAAATCGAAAGGCATTGCAATAACAATAGCAATGTTATGGTAAGTTTCATTATTTTACAATGTTTTTATTGTCTTTAAAATCTCACGAGTCAAAGTGTTTGTTATCCAAGTGTTAGTGTTATGTCAGATGAATTACAGTGTGTGTTGCAATGATGGTGTTTATGTGAGTATTTTTTAATAGTTTGTATTGTTTATGACTTATTTCAAAACTATCACTTGAGAAGCTTTTCACACCGATTTTCTTCATTATGCTCTGCCAATTTGTAACCGTGAATTCCGTCAAGAAATACGACCACAACTGCCTGTGCTATTGTTGGGGTGCAGAAAACATTTTAATTATTTAACCGTACAATCCTTGAGAGAATGTACATGTACATGTACGTATAAAGTTTAGTATGGCCCATGCCATTTCGCAAAGTCAACATATTCGTTCACTTATGATTCGAAACTTATCGTTGGTATCGAACACATTGTTCATTTAATTTTGGCGTCTGTAAACTGATGTTTTCCCCAGGACAAGATATGTTCACTGTGTAATGTACATGTACAGTTGTGGTATCGCACAACGCACCAAACACTGCGTGCGTGTATCGTGCATACATCGTGCACACATCGTTCGCCCATGGTGCGCACAACCGGGCGATCTAAAGATCGTGCGTTTATGTGTGCGATTAAATCGCACACACGCACGATTTGGTACAATTGGTCTATACATATTACGGAATGAAAAACATATGGAACCCTCTTGACCAAAAACTATTTAAATTCGCATCATATTTATTGGGATTATGTCAATTTAACAATATACAGTAAACAGTATTACAGTGATCATAAGACAGCCAAGTGTGGGTTAAGCTACCAGGTATCAGAATATGTAAATAACATGCCGGAGTTTTACCTGTCCCGTGTGCGGCGATACGCTACGACAGCCATTACCGAACGACCGTTATGAAAACAAACTGGACTCTTTTAATCAGTTATTTGAAAAAAAACCCTCCCCTCCCCAACACTTTACCTGTGTTTTCACACCTAGGCGAGTGTTGTAAGTGCCCCGGGCCATATATTGGCCATGTACAGGTACAGTTTATAACTTTGTAAAACTGGCAATATTTACTTGAATGAGAACTTGTCAATATGAGTTGAAAGTTTACATACATGTGTCTATTTGGTTTGTTTCTAAAACTACAGAAAGACTATTATTAATTTTTAGAAATATATAGATAGAACTATCAGCGAATGTAAATAGTTACAATATAAAAATATGTTTAAAACAACTAGCGCGAAACCGTATATATTGTTAAACCATTTCTAAATATACATCAACCACGATTGTCATCGCACAATGTTAGTCTATCGTGCGCCCACATGTGCGTTAGAAATAATCGCCCAGGATCGCATCGTTCGCACATCGTGCATACACCGTTCGCCCATCGTGCGCCCACCGCACATCGTGTAACGTTGTGCGATCCCACAACTGTATCATATTCTCTTAAATCACGCTTTAAACAAGTCAGACTAATGTAACTGCCATGGTTTAAAGTAACAACCGAGGCATAATCTTTAATCACAACAAATAGACATACTAATGAACATATTCAAAAAAGTGAACCTTCATATTAAACAAGTATATATACAGAATATTTCTCAACGACACCAAGCGTGTCGTACGCTGTATGTAATGCGTGTAGAATGTAATGGTGTGTCACATTGGTATTGAACTGAAAGTAAACTGATGTCACATGTTTGTATAATTAAATGAAATATATTTCACATGGATATCTTACTACAGTGTTAAGCTATAAGATAAACGTGATGATTTTAATTTTCCGATCGTGGATTTTCCATTTCTTGATAGAAACATCCTGCTTATACAACCTTTGTTGTTAACATGCCGCAGGTGATTCGCTATTCTATAGGGCTTGCTTTAAATGACGATATTTCCATGATAGATGTCGGCTGCTAACAAACAAACGTACGACACAAAGATCCAAGAGATGTAGGTAGATGAGGATGAAGATCATGCCATAGGGGCCGTATTGAGAAATATTTTGTATCTTTGTGTAAGATGAAAGTGACGTTTTTGAATATGTCCAATAGTGTGCTTACTTCAATTTTTGCCCTTCGAATTATGATTTTGTTGACCCTTCGGTATTTTCGGATGTTTTTTCTGTATTTTGATACTTTATAATGTAGAACGATAGAATAACTGTAGACACATTGACCAGGATACTTGTCTGATAAGTTCTAATAATGTTAAGCATATGTTATTTTCCTGCGTTTTTTGCCAGTTCGGTAACTCTACACGTCTACTGTTTGTGGGTCTCTGTTTTGATATATATGAGATGTCAAGATATGTTTCAAGTTGCTACTTTAATCTAAAATGACAACTGTAAATATCATTCAACAATGTGAAACTGACACGTAACTGTGATGTTTTATTGTATATATAAATCAAGTGAACGTTTCTGAAAGAAACCTATCACTATAGAGATATCCCCATACCTTGTAAGATAAAATAAAATTCTCGTGTTTTAACAGCAACAATTTAACGTAGAAACAACACATTTCAACTTGAATTTTATCATGTTTGATATCATTTTGATTAAATAACATAACTTTCGAAGTCTATAGAAAATAAATCAAATATTTTAATCTGGTTTGGTAAAAAGAATTTCTTTTAAATACAGATTTATTTTAGGAATGAATGTCATTTCATAACCATAAATGTGTATTAACAATTCTAGAAAAAGGAATCGAGCACAGTCGATTTAATAGCATTCTAAGTTATCTTAGAGAGACCGTGTACGTAAATCAATCACCCTGCCTATAACATAGATATAACATTGAGCGCTCCATATCTTTTATTCTATTTAATATCAATATACGCTACGCCTAACGTAGGCTTATTACCGGGCCTATCTGACGTTCCTCCGCGTCTCCGGTGCTTATAAGTTACATATGTAGGTGAGACATGTTTACTCATTTCTGAAATGTATTTAATCTGAGTACTCCGCGTCGGTAATATTTCATTGGGTAAAGACATTGCCCGACCCTAATATTTAAAGTACGATAACTCGTGCGATGCGAAACCTGCTCGTAGTGGGTTTTGATTCGTTTAAATGAACAATTAAATGTACCTACATGTATGACGTGTTGTCAAATGGGAAAAAATGATGTGGTATTTCTGAAATTTTTCGTGTTTACCGTCCGGTTTCCGGGTTTTGTAAGGACAAGAACGCCAGGATAACAGTGTATACCAAACTCCTACGTATTGTTCTTGATCGTTTTTTTAACGACCTTCTGGTTTTGGAAAGAAATCAAACTAAATGCAGATTTCAGATTCTAGACTTTATTGCAGTGTATCGGCATTATGCTGCTGTCTATGGTGGACAGGATTGGGAGTGTCTATCATTCTATTTTACGAGCGCCGGTTAATTCGTATTTTCATCTCCTCTGCCCTATTGTTTTACTTGTGCAATAACCAAGGAAAAAGTGTGTGTGGGGGGGGGGGGGGGTGGGGCGGGGGGGGGGAGGTGTTTGCATCGGCTGATGAAGTCAAGTTAATCTCGTGAAATGGTACATGAACTGTTTATTTCAATGGCGCGAGGTTCTCTTGACTTCATCAGCCGAAGCAAGCAACACGATAGACATTCAAACTTCAAGTGTTTTCAAGTATGAGTATCAAGTCCATCTCCTTACTCACTAATAAATATTATACAGAACGTAGTTTCACTAAAAGTGGCATTTTCAACCACAATTACAGTACAATGATAATTTTTTATATGGAGTTTGATTTGCTGGTTGTTTTAAGTATCCTAACCCCAAGCAAAGTATCTTACATTTGTATAGTTAACCGATTTCATTATTCCATTAAATTCTCTTGCCCATATTTAATGTTTAAGCATCATTGGACATAAAATGCATGTTGGGATAAGCATGCACCTATTAGTAACGTGATGATATTTTATTTTGTTAAAATGTACATGCTTGTTCCAAAATGCCTTTACTTGAAACAAGTTTTTCAAGTGTTATGGAAAACGAGAACTAAAATAAAAACACCAAATATTACAATACTAGAATTCATGAAGGTATGTACATGTAGCTCAAACTGTTAAATACATTTGATAGATTAAAGACACAACAGACTCTCCTACATCAGAAATCTTACCTCGATCTTTGCTTAAACTATGACCAACACGGGCAACTTACTACTAACCTGTATGATAAACGTGACGATTTCGATTTTCCGATCGTGAACTTTCCCTTTCTTGATAGTAACATCCCTGCTTCTCCATTCTATGGTGTTTACATATCGCATTTGATTCGTTATTCTAGGGCTTTCTCTGAATATCGCGATTTTCGTGATAGATGTCGACTGCTGACGAACAAACTAACGACACAGGGATTCGAGAAATGCAGGTTGATGAAGACTATGGGCAAGTTTTAAATCAATCCCTATACTTATCACTATAATATTCTAATACAGTGCGCATTTTGTTTTCAAGGGGTGCATGGTGATACATGTAGATATATTGATTTAAGATTAAATTGTATACTGTATAGTTTTTTTTAATTTCACGAGGAGAAATTTTCGCGTTTTTCTTATTGGGACTTATTCACGGGTATAAAATTGAGCGCTCTACCGGGATTAATTGTTCTCTAATGGTAATGCGTGTTATATTGTATGGGTATTTAATCTCGCAAAATTTTATTTGAAGATGAATATAGCGAAATTAAATCCCTGCGACTATAATCAACTATACAGTATGAACATAATTCAAAATGTATGTCTATTTACTTAAAATCGGGTGTGACCGAGTTGATTACATGTATTTTCCAGGTTAGCCTAGGGTGCACTTTCACATAACAATAATAGTAATCTTTCTTTAACACGATGAATCTTTCCCGTTGGCCACACTCCCGTGAGCGTCTGCAGTGTTAGGTGAACAGGTACAGCAGGGTACTTAGTACTTACCGCTTCAGGTACTATAGAACAAGCATGATAAACTATGATGTCGATTTATAGTGATTACCAAATGCACGTCTACTCACAGTACTGCATCGTCGGAAACCTACAATACACTTCTCTGACGCTTGCATACCGTGGGCTAGAATAGATTTAGGCCTAAATCGTCGTTTCCCCGAATAGAAGTTTTTTCAGAGATTTTGACCTATCAGAATGGTCGTTTCTCGAGACACTCTGTTAGATCTTTTTACCTTGACAGCGACAGCATATTTCTGTAGGTATGACGTTTATGTCAATCTCTGTATAGTAGGACCTTATATTCTAACACAATAGACACAATTATAACACAATCAACATGTTTTGTTGACATGCGGTGCTTCAAATTGAACGGGAGACAAATCAATTCAAATAGCTTCTATATAATTGGGTTATTTCTAAGCATTGGGATAAAACTGCAAAGCCCAAGGCAATATAGTCTGTAAAAGACCTACTGTGGAAATAAACATACATTGCCCATATTGTATCACAGTCATTGCATTTTATTTGTTCTTTGTTTCTCACGTAAGAAATGATATTAACTCTCTCGGGGAGACAAGATTAATATTATTATTATTCAATTGTAACGGCCTGTCAACAGAAGTCATTAGGACCAATGGAATTATAAACATGTAGACGAAATAACATCAAACGAACAAAAAGGTAACAAAGAGTCGCATTTCCTCACCATAAGGAAATATTGTAGTCCCATAATACAGCAGGTTCAGGATGACTAATAACTAGGCAAATAAATTACAAATTAATCAAGTATGTATTGACTAGCGTTACGACATCAACCAGAAAATCAAGACAAGGCAAAATAATTATTTAACTTTATTATTATTTGCAACCATATGATGCTCTCAGAATAAAAATAATGCCCTGATTATTCAATGAAATAACAGAGATAACAGCGAGTCATGGCCACTTCGTAGATCAAGTATCACTACGGAACACTGCAAACATGCAACATGATTCTATTGCAATCACTACTGTTGAGAACGACCTTCTCCTTGCGTATTCCTCTTTCCCTGTTTTTCAAATGCTACAACTTTAATAAAGCCGCTACACACCAACGCCGATGTTCATGTTGATTCGCCTTTTTTGTCATTTGTTCAACCACTCGGAGCTAGGATTTGATGTGTGTTTGGTTTGTTTTTGTTTTTGTTTTTTTTATATTGCCTAAGATTATCTCGAGTAAGAGAAGCATGACCAGGAAAATTCAAGCCTGTAGCAAATCACTATGCTGTATTGTTCTGTCATGTCATCAATGCTATCCTATCATATTGATGTTATTTATATACATGAATTATACCATTAGCCATAAGATAGAAAACATCCATTTCTTTTCAGGTACAGGTGGCCCCTTATTTAAGTATATAGGATAATATAATTACAGGAGAAAGGCACAGGGTAACATAATGATATAGTTTATAGGACGCTGTCGTTATGTAACACGAGGATATCTATGATATATTGGAGACTCCCTTACAGTAACACGACAATGGAAATGGGTTGTGTTACACACGCTCAGACATCTGATAATATACTAGTCGGACTTCCGTGGAAATAATAGCCATGCAAGTACATGACCTAGAGTCATCGAAGTATCCTTGGACATGATACGAACCGTTCTGGTTGCATATTCCTCGAGACAACTTCGTGTTTAGTTAAATTAACCTTAGCTATCCATTTCTATTACATATATCCGTTTGAAAATGTTCGATATTTCTTTTTCGAATATGATTTGAACGTTGCTTCACTCCAACCATTCTCGACGTCAGTGTAGATATATCAAAAACCATTAAGAAACACAAGATTTACACTGAAGTACCGAGGGAACTAATTATGCGTCGTGGCTCACCATTTCGCCTTGTGTAGTTCTTGATAATTGAAAGTTTTGAGAGAGGTCCCCAAACCATGAAGAAGCACGCAACACGGACGTCAGTCAGAGGCCTGAAGGTCACGCACTTCAGGGACTTTTATGAGGACTGGTGATGGAAACAGTTTGTTAGAATATCATTTAACATAGTAACATGGAAGGTAATCATACATACGCATGTTGAATTGATACACCATGTGTTTTGTGTTGTTTGAATTAGTAAGGATCTAACACACATACACTCTGGCCTTCTTTACACACACTGTATTGTGTCTATCTTTATATATTGCTTATCACATCAGTATGTGTCGCGATTAGATCAATATTCAATCATTTTCGCCGGAAAGGCTAGTTTATTCGTAAATGAGGTTATTGCTACGGATAATCAAAACTACACTCCTCTTTCATGCGCGGATTCAATATGTTTTTATTATGCCATAATGAAATACGTATCCATAGAAATAACCTTCATTGAAAAGTAAAATCTAAAATTCGAACTAATGAAGAGCGTGATTTGAGTCCACGGAAAAACACACAACCACTTTGACTCAAAATACATTTGTGTTGATACCAATTGTGATATTCTAACCTTTTCGCTCAGCAGAGCGTACACTCAAATCGCGTCAGAGGTAAGTACCCTTTCAAATAAAGGGCCGTGCGTTAGAGCTCAATTATAAATGTAAGGCTACATTCAAAACGCTTCACATAAATCACCAAACCAACATCTTAGCAAAAAGTAAGCACTTTCAAATGGCCCGTTTGAGTTTACAGATTTTTCTTTTAGATCAAAGAAACCATTTGTTTCATTTTTAGATTCTGAATTGCCGATCAACACTAAATTTGATATTATACACTTACACGGAGTAGAGTAGGCTAAAGGAAAGAAGAGTAAGCGAACAATAAGTTACAAGAAAGATGTCAATTTATAACTTTAATCTGGCTCAAAATTATAGAAATGCATCTATGTATAGATCATCGAAAGGCTATGTAAACAAAAAACAAAACAAAAATATCAAATCACTTTCAGACAAAAAAAAAGCAAAAACAAAAGCAACATCTAGCACTTTATTAACCTGAGTAAACGGGAAAATGTCACATCAAACCAAAACTGAAGATATTTTTTTCAAACACCGTGTTATTTTGAAGGTATTGTTCCTTACACAACGTAATATACCCAATAGCATGTCTTACATATCAAAGCGCGGTGAGCATGTCTCTTATCCACATAGTAGAGGTTACTGTGCTAGATTACCAGTCTGAGTCATCTATCAGTCATGTCACAACCTATACTGAAACACGCATATACATGAAAGCAATATCATATAATACATTGCCAATATATAAAGCCAACAGAAGGAGTTGACATGACATTAAATAATATCTGAAGAGCTCCCACCGATGGAGTGAAAGCGCTAAGTAATGTGTCCGTGTCGTTTTTTATTTTTACATATATATATAGATATATATTGCCCAAACTAAAACAGTGTACTCTCAGAAGATTAAAGTACACAATGCTGAATAGTGTGTTGCTTTGGCCTGAAAAGTGAAGATTTAACGATATAGGGAAAGGAAATAGAACTAACGAAATGAAACCAACATCAATTTGAAATAAAATAAGAGACTACCGAAGCGTCAACGTAATCATAATCCAAACTCAAAATCGATTAAACCAGGGGCAAAATTTGAACAAAGGAAAGTTTTACATGGGGACCCTTGCAAAAGTACAAGAGACTAAGACCAGGTGTTCCGGAAGAGTAAGCGTCTTTTGCTTCATCGACGACACCCGCCGTGTAAATCTTTGTCACATCCAAGTAAACATCAAGTTCTCAAAATGAGAACCGAGTATCATTGTCAAACACAACAAGTAAACACACTAATGAGCATACTCAAAAACGTCCATCTTCATAAAAGCAACATTTGACATTGATAGTTAAACACATGTCATCAGGACCACGTAATTAGCATAATCAGTGATTTGCACAAATTGCATTTTTGCTAAAATAATATTATTGAATTATTTCAAATTTTGATATGTCACTTTATATACAAAAACATAATATAAATTTGAAACCTTTTGTTAAAGAGTTATTAATTATAAGCTAACAACCTAACAAACAACTTGGTCTAAACCAAACCCTCAGGTAGATAAACGTTCGGTGCGGGCAGACGTATTCAAATATATAAGCGAACATATTCTCATCATTGCATTTTAAGATGAACCCTTGCGTGAAGCATGAATGCGACTAGAACTAAATGTGCGCTCTGGTTTATCAGCCCGTGCGGATAAGAACGATCAGTTTCCCCTTTTTTTAATTCGCTACCATATTTACTCGACACGTAACATTTCACATCAGATTCTAAGTTATCTACAATTAATGAAAGTGCGGACACTTGGAGTAATTGCTGATTGACATTCTGTCACTGCGTTTGTGGGCGTTATCTCGACCAAATAAATCAAATGGTCTTCATTGATGTTGAACTATACGACATCATCAAAATACTGATAACGTAGCGGCTTTCACAGATCGAAACCTGCCTGAATCAAAGTTTAATGAATACTTAAATGAAATATTGGTACATTAAACAAGATGAAAACATCCCAAGCTTTAACATTGAATTACAAAATGTTAATTTGAATTAGGTACTCAAAAATAACAAATACCAAGGCAGATACCAGCACAAAAAGAAAGGCGTCACTGATTGCGAAAGCAACATCACATGGAAGGTATGTCACACCACGACCGTTTAGAAGAATGAACGCACCTTGTAACACCTGGGGCGAAGCCTTCAGTGAGATCTATTACTAGTACACAAATGTCAACCTTCTAAGAACTAGAAACACTAAGCGAGCATAACTTGTCGTCCTAGGTTTGGTTTATGTCATTTGCTAGAATTAGAAACAGTTTCCAATGCCATCGGGGACACCGATGAAAAGGAAAGCTATAAATTACAGGAGGTTCACAAAGTTATTTTAGTTTTTTTTATTTAAATTGATAAGTTTATTCTGATATGCAATTCTACGAGGAACCGCATGTCGATAAATCTGTACCAGACTAATGCTATTATTCCTGGTGACTTACTAGGACTGAGTACACATAGATATTAACAAACACCAGACATTCAGTAGTCCCCATAATGCTTCTATTTCGATGCGTGTAAGTGTGCAAGTTTAATCAAAGTGTAACATTAAATTGATAACAATGAATAGTTAAACTATTTCCTTGATATACCTCGCCGAAGACATGGAGAAGAGTTCATTACCTGGTCATACTATATTTACAACGGTAATTGTTTGGTGCTCCCCTCCCCCCCCCCCCCCCCCCCCCCCCCCCCCCCCAAATGGATTGCTACATGTACATATTTACCAAATAGGATGTGGAATAGAGACTCTTTCTTGCTAAGAAAAGTAACGAAATAAAGCACATGAAACAAAAAACCAAGAAACTTGTATTTTTATTTAATTAAACTTTATATAAAGGTTTTAAATTTCGACGTAAAGGATACTCAACTAGAACGTTAAGAGAAGAGGAACATAGTCCGCATCATTGTATTTTAACTACTGTCCCCATGGAACGCCCAAAGATGGGATCGAATCATTTTCTGTTATTTCTATCGACTATTTCTTTTCTGATTCCTCTCTTGACACTGCTTCACTTTTAGCCTTTAGTTAAACGTTCACCCCTCTGAGGAAAGATCTAGATCATATCCTTTGGACAAGACATACAAGAGTAGGTTGGTAGGTACTACTTCATTTTTGACGATTAACATAACGGGAAAGGTGCGACTGGCCTACCAGTTTCCAGTTTAATGTGACAGGGTGAGTTGTTCTGTTATAGTTTATTGTTTGTCACACCAGATCCACACTGTCGTAATCTTACACTTACACTTATTTTTGTACTGTTACTAGGGTTTCCATATTAATATTCCTTTGTTCATATTTTGCCTCTAGTTTAATCGGTTTTGAGTTCGAATTATGGTCGTGTTGACGCTTTGGTATTCTCTGATTTTTTTTTAAATTAATAAAACCAAACGAACTGAAGTACCGCCGTAAGTGTCATTGCAAGTGAAAACAATTTCTTTTTAGTTCATTGTAACTTGTTCGACAAAGCCTTGCGTTTTGTCTTCGAAATAAATGTTTGTCTTGGTTAAGAAGACATCAAGCTTAATGGTTGGGATATGTAAAATTTGTATTTCATCGTTTTTAAACACAGGCGTATTCTTTAGAGAAACTAAAAAGGAGGATAGCGGTACAACGGCGACACACCCACTATGCAATATACTTTCTCATTGACAAGTTTGACGACCATAAGAATAAAAAAATAATATCTACCAAAAGTTTGCCGACCACAACAATAGAAATTGAAATTTTTTTGTATATTAGGCACAAAATACGTGAAACAAAGGCATAGAAAAATTGTTATGTTATGCGTATAACAAAATACTCCTGTAGATCACATTGTACATGTTACTATTCAAGAACGATCAACAGAAACAGGATGCAAAATTTGATTTGGAATGCAATATTTCCTGAAGAATAGATAACACAGAGGTTCATGTACAATTCTGCACAAGCCTGACAACTTAACTGATATAATGACACTCGTGCATGTTGCGCTGATATGCCGTCCTCATTCCCGAACCCTTTACATGGTTCATATGCAATGTACAGGGGATCAGGAGCACGTTCTCTGTCATTTTCCGTAAGAAACCATCAAACTACAATCGTTGCACCCTATTATATCCATTGCTGACTGTCGAACAGCGCTATATCTGACTGTTCTATTTCTGATTATACCGCGATCCTCGGGGTGG
Source organism: Mimachlamys varia (assembly GCA_947623455.1). Classification (NCBI taxonomy): domain Eukaryota; kingdom Metazoa; phylum Mollusca; class Bivalvia; order Pectinida; family Pectinidae; genus Mimachlamys; species Mimachlamys varia. The sequence continues at coordinate 13,196,503 of OX392535.1, forward strand.
AGCGGTAGAGCTTCTCATACACATAATTGGTTCCGTTTCGAAACGCGATTTGTTACAAAACTGGAATTACTTTGTCTGACGTTTAATTTCTATTTCCTGAATTTTCTCATTGTATGGGGTAATATTACACCAAATGCCCCTAGCACTTGATATGCCTAAATGGTTAATTAAGTCGCTGCGAGTTCCGATTCTACGAAAATGTCTTTTCGCAGAACACTACTTTCAAAACAAATGTGTTAGTTGATAGCCATCATTTGAAATTACTTTGTAATAAGGAATGATATTCATTCCATCAATTGGAAAGGGTTTGAAACAGTAGCTAGTTACGGATGACTGCCAGTAACTAGGGATGAACATCAATAGTTCAACGTCTCATACATAATGTAGAATAATGAACAAATCAAATTCAAACTAAGTTATTGGATAGGCTACCTGTAAAAATAAAGTGTGGTGCGGAATAATTGTTCTATGGGTCTAGTATTTATAGACGCGCCATCCGTGTTCATTGACCTAGCATGTCATATACTTCTAATTGACGGACCTGATAAGAATAATATTGACAGATGGCGAAGGCCGATATGAATTTTTGTTCAGACCTGTGCAAGGTCCTTAAAATCAGGGATACACCAAATCTAAGTATACAGTTTTTTTAATTCATGGCATTTTATAATGAGAGTAGTCATGAACATATGAATGCAACAAACTACTTTGCAGTTGCAGAGAAGGACTTCAATAAAGTAGCCTTTACGATCAACATCATCAGTAGCTTCACATAGTTCAGTATCTGATGACGTTATCTATTTGTAGTTGAACTTATTAGTTTTAATAACATTGTGCTATTTTAAGTATATGTCTTTAATACCTGTCTATATATAGGTCAAAGTTTGAAACACTTTTCTGTCCATAGCATGATGTTTGTAATATATTCTTTCACTGGCTGTTAGTCGATGGCTTGAACATACTCTTAGACTATTGTAGTAGCGATCTGTAACACTTCTGGGATTTAGGTCGAGGGCTGCAACACCCTTTATTTCGTCATTTATAGGTCGAGATCTGTGAGACATTTTTCTCTAAATATAGGTCGTGGTCGGTAACACATTTTTTGTAATTATAGGTCGAGGATTGTAACAATTGTCTATATAAAGACCGTCATCTGTAATACATTAACAGACTTGTTCATATGCTGTTTCTCCTCATATACGTGGTAGCTGGGTTACACAATTGCATTGTTAAACGTATTGAGTAACTCGTCGCTAATAGTGCGAATAAATTTCGTTCAATCGTGTGTTTTATAAGTTTGCAACTTTTTAAGAAATCAAATATGATCTGCAAAACACATACGGAATTCATTACGAGTTCTTAAACATTGAATGCATGTTACACAGTATTACAACAACAAAAAAGTTCTCAACAGTTGGATCTTACTCGAGATTACATGTAAAAAAACGGAGTAAAAATTACCTGCTGAAGTACTTGGGTCTCAATGAGTACACAAAGGATAGTTTCCCGGAAAGAACTAACACAGAAACCAATATTTGTTGTGCCGCTGTGCGGTATTTATTCAAAATAGTCTAGACGTATATTGGCACTTTTCTATATATATACTTCCTTGGCATAATCAAACTAACTCTTCGTTAGATCACATTATGCATTGATAATATCTCCTGTGGCCTGACATCGAGCTATCGGCTTAGTCATTGTCGCTATCAGGATACAGTTAACCGACATAAAGACAGACTCAGATAGCACATATGTAAGTTTTGAATGTCTTCTTAGCGATATGACGTAAGCATAGAAATATGTACCAGTGGGATAGAAACTGACTTTTCTCGGAATATAGTGCTTTTTTGGATGTCAGTTTCCCCATAAAATACGTACAGAAGCGTGCTATAATATAGATTTTTTTGGTAAAAGAAATAGTGGATACTATCATTAATATTGCCCTTAACATATTCAGAGCATTAATCAAAATCCGAACATAAAATATCCATCACCAGGTTATGTTGTACGTACATGAACATGCTCTGGTATTGCATATGACATTTCAAATCCATTATGGACAGTAAACAGTCCTTGTTATCACATGTATAATGCATCGATGAATAATTGAAGATGAAAAACATCCCAATCTGATATTCGATACATGTACGGACACGAGGTATATTGTACCTTATTTCGCTTGAACCTATCGGATTTCGTTTTAATTTCGTAACATCGCACAAAATGGGATTGCACAAGATTGTATTGTCAAACCTATCTGATCATCGTTTGAGCCGGTTACGTTTGATCCGGTTACGTTTGATGTAACTGGTGTTATCGGATTTAAGTGTAGTAAGGTAAACTGAAGTTGCAGATGCAGTTCAGCTTTTGTAGCTTAGGCGACCTTTTCGTTTCCACGATTTCCTACATGACGAGAGACAAAAGAAACATTTTATGGCAGTGTTTTACAATTGAAATAATGACAGAGAAATGCTGCACGTGACAGATCAAAATTTTTATGGCAACTGGAATAGCTGTTACATATATGTCTGCGACATAAATAGATACGCAATTAAGAACACGACGTAATACAGTATTGTATCGGTAACGCTAGCTTTTAAGTGTAGCAGAGATATCCCAATTCATTTATATAAAACCTGGTATGTTTGAAATGATACATGAAAGAAATGTCTAAATATGATGTTACCAATATTATTTGAATTTGAATGTCAAAAAGTTAAAAGTGAAAATAATCATTACTAAGACAACAAATTAAATTTTGCTAAGCAGAGTTTTGGGAGTTTGATTTCAACTGAATTCTTAACTGTCTGATAATATGTCCCTACATTTGAAAGCATTTGGTTTTCACTAACAGCTCCTGAGTAATAGTGCTTACCACTGCAACTCTCAAATTGGCCGGAAGTCGGTCATTGAGATTTTCAAATCAGTACCTTTTGTATTCATAATAAGGGTCAATAAAAATCCTTAAGATAACGAACTTAAAAACATAAAAAAACTCGTAACGTGCTTTAATAAGTAACGCTATAACATGAAGTAAATAAAAAGCACACATAACGGGCGAATTCTTTAAAGAATCATATATTGTTAAACTAATTATGATAGAACAGTTTTTTTTGTTTTAATTTTACTTTTATATCTTTGCCAGGTCACACATGCATATTAACGTTTCCTAGTTGTCTAATAACGATCTGCATTTTTATTTAATACTTACAATTAAGTGCTAATATAATACTGCTTTAGAAGAAGAATGGACTCTCTATGTAGTTTTGCCCAAACTATCACTACTTATATGTATCACTACAATTGTTAATAGAACAATAAGGATTTTGAAATATCATATTTTGAGTGAAGGAATCACATGTCGTTATTGTAAAACATCGCATCATAAAAAGTTTACTGTACAAAGTTATCTGAACGTTGTAATTTCAGCCAACACTTAAAAATCTAATTTTCATAATAACCTAAATACAGCATATTTACAATGTATCTTTTGTATTGTACACGGAACTATACGGAGTTCGATACTCTGGTTCGTCGCAGTGATCGCATGCGTTACAAAAATGCCCGTACTGATTCTAGTCAACTTCTAGGAAACTCACTTTCGACGTTCATCTACATTTCTCGGAGAAAAAAACCCGGATGGCGATAAACCGGTTATAAAAATGTACAATATGTACCAAATAATGTTTCATAAGGACCAATATTTCTATACAGACATTTACCAAATAATGTTTCATAAGGACCAACATGTCTGTACAAACATTTGCAATCGAAGGTGTCATCGGCACATCGACGTGTACGAAATTATGCTATGTAAAGCTCTGAACTTGTATGGCGATGATGTGTCGTAATATAAGTTACAATTGTTCTGCTAAACGTAGTCAAATGGCCATCTGAATGACCATCGTGTTAGGAAGTTACTGTAACGTTAGTTCAAAGGAAACTGTAAATATGTTTACCATTAGTCGTGTCTTTTGTCATTTCAGATATATAAAAACGGAGAATACCGTAGCGTCAACAAAACCATAATCCTAACTCAAAACGATTAAACTGGGGACAAAATATGAACAATATGTCGCATCTAAGTACATGTAAGTCCTCAAAGTGAGAATCGAGTCAGCATTGTCAAGCATAACAAGTACACGTAAGCACACTAATAAGCATACTCAAGAACGTCAATCTTCATATCACACAATGATACAAAATAGTTTCAATGAGACAAAGATGACAACCACACAACTTGGTTATAGTTCTCATCAACTTGCATCTCTCGAATTCGTGTGCCGTAAGTTTGTTTGTCAGCAGTCGACATCTATCACAACATCTCAATATATTGAGGAAATAATCCCCATGATTATATAACTACTACTACATTGTATTTATTCGTATATGACCAAATGGATTAAACTTCCGGCTTTAAGCTTATACTGAACAAGTTATCTCCATGTAACATTGCATTGAATTGAAGTAAAAGCAAGTACATGTAATCCATTCAAATGGAAATTACATTATCGAACCTATCACTTTCATCATGTAATTCAACATTTTACTTAATGTATTTTTTTTTAATTTTTATTTTAAATCAGATAAAGTAATAAAAGTTTAGGACATGTTGCTGTATACAAATACAGATGAGGGATAAGGGAATATCATCCTCCCTAGTTTGATAACTTGATGTTTACTTGGATGTGACAAAGATTTACATGGCGGATGTCGTCGATGAAGCATAAGGCACTTACCCTACCGGAACACCTGGTCTTATTCTCTTGTACTGTTACAACAGTAACCATGTTCATCTTTCCTTTGTTCATATTTTGCCCCTGGTTTGATCGATTTTGATTTCGGATTATGATTGTGCTAAAGCTTCGGTATTGTTTAATTCAATTTCTTATTCTAAAGTCCATGGACTATCACCCTATTGTCTTCTAATCAGGAATTGATTCGACACGCATCTCACAGCTGCACATGTTAAAAATGCATGCTATTTGACATAAAGTTTATCTACGAGCCAACGTCAATATCAATAATGCAAATACATGTAATGTAGTTTTTCCTAATCCTAATAATTATTTCAAGAATTCATTGATTAATTTTTTTTCTATTTTGGGTTATTTATGAAATTCCCACTTTCCAGAAAAATACATTAAATCCTACTGACAAAGCAGCAAGATGAGGTTCTCGACATCTGAATTATTTTGATTCTTACATACAGTTTTTGAACATTATTAATAGCAAAACTTGCTTTAAATACCTTGATGTTTTTATTTTTTTTTTGTAATTTTCCATTATAGTACAATGTATTAAGTGAAATTAAAGATAATTAAACACGTAACATGTAACTACATCAATGGTCTAGATAATATCATAAAACAATCTTCCTTCTGCCATCATAAAACTTTCACATGTAGGAACAGCTATTATGTTTTACAAGTAGAATTCTCTATTTTCTAGAATAATCTAATAAAGAATGTTCTGACAGTCTACTGATGTTTCCAATAGTACGTGTATAATTATATTATATGGATACGCTAGTAAAACTAAATGGATTAAGGGTCTTATGATAAGCAATTATTTGTTCATAAAACTCTCCTTTCTAAATCATTAACAAATCAGGTAAACAACAAGGGGGTAAAATTCCCCTTTGCGCGAATCAATATCAGATTCATTCCTTCTTTAATTTGTTTATATCTACGATTAAAACGACTTACTAAATCAAATTATTTTTTATTATCCTTGAAACAGAAATAAATTATTTTTTTCGTTTCCTGAGAACTATAAACAAACTGAAAGATCAAAGACAATGTCAATTGAAGAAAAAAAACAGTTTTCGAAATAATACAAGGTGTAACGTTTTCTCATGTTGATTGACGGTAGATACAATCTAATATTAAGTGAAAATTGATGCTGACACACAATGCATTCAGGTTGATCTACACGTTCCATTAAATAAGAATGTGTTATGTTTGAAAGACTAATGAAGAGACGGGCAAGGAAAAGGTCTTCTCGGAACCTCTTTCTTTACCTGGGTCGTTATTTATTGACTGCAGGTTTAATTGAAATATAATTTGTTGTCTACGCAATAATTTAAATTAATTTGTCATTGGGATTTTATAAATTTTGCAATAAATTGTTTAAAATCAAAATAATTTAAGTTTGAAACCAACACGTAGAAGCAATATTGCTGCTTTCGCAGAGCGATCTGTCTTTTCATAACGATGAACAAAAACGTAAGGTTTAGTGTTAGATTGAGATGCTGCGTAAAGTGAAAGATCAACCTCCGAGGAGACCGGAACCCACGGAGAAATAACAACCGTAGCAAAAGGTTAGATGGTATCGATATTATTTTAGGTATTCAGTAGGGATCATACATCATTGTATTAGAATACCGATGTTCATCACACTTTGGTATTTAGATAAAACAAGTGGTCCACCTGAATTTTGATTGACTAGTACCAAATTCTTTTGTTGTTGTGCCCTCAAACTGAAATTATCATTAACTTCAACCAAATTTGAGCTAGAACACTAGTAACATCCTTGCTTCTCCAACTTATGGTGTTTACATGTCGTAGTTGATTCGTTATTCTAGGGGCTTGCTCTGAATATCGTGGTTTTTAATGTCGATTGCTTGCTCTAAATATCGTAGTTTTCGATGTCGATCGCTGACAAACAAACAACAAACACAAGGATTCGAGAGATGCAGGTTGATCAGAAATATGGGCAAGTTTTCGAGAGATGCAGGTTGATCAGAAATATGGGCAAGTTTTATGGTCTCATTGAAAAATATTCTGTATCTTTGTGTGGTATGAAGATTGACATTTTTGAGTTTGCTTATTAGTGTGCATACTTTTTGTGATTGACAATGATCACTCGGTTCTAATTTTGAGGAATTATTATTACTTGGATGAGACCAAGATTTACATTGCGATGGGTGTCGTCGATGAAGCTGAAGAAGCTTACTCTTCCGGAATACCTGGTCTTATTCTCTTGTGCTTTCACGAGATTACCCATGAAAATCTGTCCTTTGTTCCATTTTGGCCTCTAGTTTAATCGATTTTGAGTTCGGATTATGTTTTTGTTGACGCTGTGGTATTCTCAGATTCCTTTTTTTTAATCCTTAATTTATTTTGATTTTAAATATTATGTGTTGGGAAGAAACGACAACATTTTTTTTCAAATCTGACACAGAAGTTTAATGGTTTCATTACAGAAAGAGGTCGGCCATCGAGGATGAGCTTTTGTCGTCGTGGAATTTATGTAATTGCCAACAATGATGTTGATAATGAAATAATATTATGATTTGGCAATCGCTATTATTATAGTCGAATCGATTTGTTTGTTTACGTTTAACAGCCCATCGACAACTATTGTCATTGATGGTCATGCTGGTTTTGGTATCCCTAGGATATAATGGTCACTTCATAAAAGAGGCCGAAATCAAGACTTATTAAAACATAACCAACTACCAAAGGTCATTTAAAGGCATCAAGGAATAAAACAGAGTTTTGTAAAAGTCATTTAAAAATTATTTCGGACGATGGTCATAGTGAATAAATGTACATAATGTAAAAGGTTCGAAAGAGATCGGATGAAAACTTTGTGAAGTGAAACATGTGCATTTGTAGTTTACAATTGCTTTTCAAAAATAAGTCGAATCAAACCAATGTTAAAAAAACTATATGTCATACAACGTCATATCATTCCGTCCCTGTCATTACACTATCATTAACTGTAACTGGTGTCAATAACAGAAATGCCATAAAGGAATCGCTCAGACAGTCAACACCCGAAACTTGATAGAAGTGCATGTTTTTGTATCATGAGTACTCCATGACTATGTCCTCATAATTTTTGACAAATATCAGCAACGCCTAGATTATTGGTGTTCAGTAGAGATACATGAAGCAGGCAGTACCTACGAGAAGTACAATTTCTAGTTATGTCGCCTATTAGACATGATAACGACCAGGACTGTGTCTAAGACAGCGATTTATCTGTCCCCTTGGGAACTCTTCCCTGGCTAGGTCTACAGAATCTGACAAGAACAGCAATGAAATTATTCCTCATGTGGAGAATGGTTCGCATAGGGCATAACTTTACTTACATCTATACGATCGAATATCTCAGTTACGACAAGATGAAAGCTTATTATTTCGATTTGTTTTTCGTTCTTACTTCTTCGAAGTACGTACATGTATTTGTTTGTTTAGGTTTCTCAGCAGTCAGGGTCTTTTAATGAAATATATCTCGGGAGACACTATATCAAACAGGAAGTAGATACATAGGTTAAACAGAAAAAAAGGCAGAAAAGATACGAAACGAAACAGATAAAAACTATTGCGATGGGGGCGGATGATTAGTTTTGATCTCTTTCGTATTTTCGTTGTAAAAGACACGGAAATAAACCCAACTGTATTAGTCTTTTGCAATACACTTGCAGTTAAATACAAAAATGTGCATTTATATTTATTTTATTTTTGTTATTGTATTATTGATTTCTGCAATGTTCCCCAAACCAATACAACGCCGATTGTACATATTAGTCGTTCCTAAAGGTAATGCAGTAGCACCAGTCATCATTTTCTTTACCCGAACATGTGGGGCAAAATATCAAGTTATCGAATTGGTATGAAATCTCAGGATTTTATTTAAAACCTATTTTTCTACATCGGCGTCTTACCTCGATCTCTACTTACAACTAAGACCAACGCGGACAGCTTACTACTAAGTTATATGATAACTTCTTACCTCGATCTCTACTTACAACTAAGACCAACGCGGACAGCTTACTACTAAGTTATATGATAACTTCTTACCTCGATCTCTACTTACAACTAAGACCAACGCGGACAGCTTACTACTAAGTTATATGATGAACGTGACGAATTTAACTTTCCGATCGTGAACTTTCCATTTCTTGGTTGTAAAAGTGTCTTGCTTCTCCAACCTGTAGTGTAAACATGTAGCAGTTGATTCGTTATTGTAGAGTTTGCCCTGAACATCGTGATTTTCATGAACGATGTCGACTTCTGACAAACTAACAACACAGGGATTCTAGATATGCAAGTTGATCAGAATTATGGGCAAGATGTATTGTCGCCATCTTAGCAGAAGAGTATTATCCTGTTTTTACAAGGGTCTTTCCTTTTTTCGTATTTTGAGGTCGGATTACCGTTTTGTTGACGCTTCGGTAATTTTTTGTCCCTTTATGGACTTTTGTAAGCCAACATACTGTAGTCGGCATGCATGCACACCCACGTGCACACATAAACAGCAAATACGGAAACACTGAAGTTTAACATTGCGTCCAGCTAAATAAATAAAAAGAAAACTTTCTGACTTACGAATCGTTTAATTTGTTACCTGTTTTTTCAGTTGTTAATTTGTAAGCTGATTTCTCTTGGCTACTCTTGACAGTAATGTCGCTGTCACTAATTTGGTCTCTTGAAAAAATCTGTATACATTTACTTAACATGATTAAAAGGGAGGAGGTGTAATGTAACCATGATTAATGTCATCAAAATTGGCTAATAACTTTAAACAAAAACACATATTATTTATCAATCACGAGTAAAAGAAAATAGAGGAAAAAAATTGCTATTTTATCTTGAACGATTATCAGCATACTCAATATATAAAAGTTACATGGCAATACAGTAAGGGGTAAAATGTATTTAAAATTATTTCAAATGATGTAGTGTCATTTTACAGGTTATTATTCTAATGTTTCTTTTATAGTATTATAGTATATTTGTAAGAATGATAATCTTCGATACTGATACAATTTTACTACTCTTTTGTTTTTATTTTTAACCGATGAATGTATTAGCAAATGTTGTTACAGTCCCCTATAACACATTGCTATTGATGACAAGCTTAATTAATCCCGTTATTGCTTTATTTAAGTTTGTCAGCAATAACAATGAGTGTTATAGGACTGTAACAATATTTGCTAAAAGGTTCATTACTTGTATTTACATTTTGATAGGATAATTGTGCTTTATTTTGTTATTTCAAAAATATTTTTAAAGCAAACCAAACGTAGACAACAATGTAATTAATGACGTCATAGTAGAGATTGATGACATCACAATAGCAAATATTGTTATAGTCTGAGGCACTGGGTGTTATAGGCGTATGATGGGAACTGCCTCTTAGCATTGTGTCAATGGGGTAATGCGGAGCAAATGAAGATACATGTATATAGCAATATGGTAAACGATAATTGGTGTATGTTTTGTTTAAATACAATTTGAACTACGGGTATAGCTTAACGCTAGCTATCACCTTAGTAGAAATGATTTTGATTGTCTCTGGCCAATACGAACTGATCGTATGTTAAGCGGAAGTAAAAGGATCATTTTCCAATGTTGTTTGTTTCACAAATTGTGAACAGTATATCTTATGTCCTGTACAAATATAATCTTTGCGGTTTTTGTCAGACATCATACAAAGATATATCGATACAATCAAGTCGTATTGTAATATATATCTATACTGCAGTAGACAAGGCTGTTCTTTATTTAATATTCCTCAAGATTGCGACAAATCTGTGTACTTTTCCCCGACTCTGAACCTTAGCTAAAAGTACACCAAGGTCACTTGTCTGTAAAGGTCGACCGCAGAATATAAAAAAAGAAACTAGCTTGGCATTGATCTAAAAACACGGATCATTAATCTGGCGGTCTGTAATCAAGGCTGTATCCAGAATGAGGCTGATGCTATTAAAAAGTCCTTAATATGGCAAAGTTGAATGACAATGTACTTACGCGTAATTCGTCTGTCTGTAGTATGTATACGCGATATCATTTCATCAAAATATAATCAAGACTTAGTTACGGTTATTATTTTGAACGACGACAAAAAAACTATTCACTCAAACGAGACAGTATTGTACCAAACATCTATCTTCTTGCCACGTAATAGTACTGAATATTTGTCTTTGGGATGGCAAAATATAAAGATCATTCAAAGCAAACTGGTAGATTGTAAACCTTCTAAAACATTGAGCCAGCAATTATCAGGAAGTCTTCTCTCTGGTCTTGGGGATGTGCTTTTTCACGAAAAGAAGGCACAAGTACCATTAATTAATCTATCGATGCGACTCCGCCAGACTGAACTGAAACAATTCCGATATTTGCGGAAGCAAATTGCAGTGAAACATAGACGCACGTACACTGTTGGCGATACTTATTGTCTATAATGACCGCCTGATGCTACATGCATGGAGTTCAATGTAGTAGATTCTATCTATACAATCAGTTTTCAGATATAAATCATGGAATCAAGATAAATAGCGTGCTGATGTGTGTTGAAATCAATTCCAATTAATGCTAGACTGGACCAGTATTTGGCTGAAAAGGCCTGGCGTGGTTGTTATCACAGCTTAACAGTCCGATTGGTTTTGTAAACAGTTCCTTATACCACAGAGATTCCATGTACATACACTGTTTACAGACCTGGTACTGGTCGGACAACAGAGTTTACCACGATCAGGACATACTTCATTTCCAGTAACTCACCAAAATTATTAAAAACAAACTGATCCCATTCAAACAGATAAACGTCACTGCCTCATCTAAACAATCATAAAATATGTTCTTTCCTCTATTTACCTTGCTAGCTTCCGCAAGGCAGTCTGCAACTATAGTATATCATGGATTTTCTGAATTTTGTCACTATGTTTAGTAGTATAATTTTAGTTTATGTGTATGTTTTTTCAGAATTGATTAATTTGTTTGGGTAGGATTGATTTTATTTTGTATAACGTCCAGTTACATTTAACAGCTAAAGCCATTTAAAGAATGCTTGTGTGAGTGATCTGGAGGTACGTTTAGTTGATGTATCTCACTCTTTCTATAGTGCAGATAAGATGCCTTATTTAAAGTGCTACGTCTCTAACATACCCAGCCATTAACAAACTGTACTAGTGTGCTTATATACATGTTCATAACACTGTTCTTACCGAAATCAGCAAAGAACAAATGAAGGGGTAAAAAGATGTTGTGGAGCATTGTAATGTAATATACGATATTATCCAACTAAAAGTTTACATGTAACTCTATGGAGCTTTGTAATGTAATAAACGATAGCATCCAACTAAACGTTTAAATGTAACTCTGTGGAACATTGTAAGGTAATGTATGACATTATCCTACTAAAAGTTTACATGTAACTCTGTGGAGCATTTTAATGTAATATACGATATTATCCTGCTAAAATTTTACATGTAACTCTGTGGAGCATTGTAATGTTATATACGATAGTATCCCTTAAAAAAGAACAAAACGTAAATTACCGTGTATTACATTTAATAATATTTCGATATTTATATAACACACGTGGACACAAATAATTCGTAAAAACAAAGTCAGCACTAAAGACAACTCCAATTATTTGTGACGCTTTGGTTATATAATGTGTAGCCAACGTCTACTTTTACGCTTTGGTTATATAATGTGTAGCCAACGTCTACTGTTACGCTTTGGTTATATAATGGGAAGCCAACGTCTACTGTTACGCTTTGGTTATATAATGTGTAGCCAACGTCTACTGTTACGCTTTGGTTATATAATGTGTAGCCAACGTCTACTGTTACGCTTTGGTTATATAATGTGTAGCCAACGTCTACTGTTACGCTTTGGTTATATAATGTGTAGCCAACGTCTACTGTTACGCTTTGGTTATATAATGTGTAGCCAATGTCTACTTTTACGCTTTGGTTATATAATGTGTAGCCAACGTCTACTGTTACGCTTTGGTTATATAATGTGTAGCCAACGTCTACTGTTACGCTTTGGTTATATAATGTGTAGCCAACGTCTACTGTTACGCTTTGGTTATATAATGTGTAGCCAACGTCTACTGTTACGCTTTGGTTATATAATGTGTAGCCAACGTCTACTGTTACGCTTTGGTTATATAATGTGTAGCCAACGTCTACTGTTACGCTTTGGTTATATAATGTGTAGCCAACGTCTACTGTTACACTGCTGGTTATATAATGTGTAGCCAACGTCTACTGTTACGCTTTGGTTATATAATGTGTAGCCAATGTCTACTGTTACGCTTTGATATGTCTCCTAAGTCATTCACCCTGTAGAAGAGTGCACAATATACTATACCTATGTCGTAAAAGACCACCGCTACTCCGACAAGCAGTAATAATGTTGAATATCTAATTTAAATGAACACTCACCTGCATAAAAGTACTGTTGAAAGTACCTTTATGTGTAATTAGTAAGTAATCAAAATGTAATTTATAATAAGATCTATAAGCAAATTTATTTATGAAATAAAGTAACTTATATCGGTTTTATATTGACAATGTTCACAAGCATCCATATTCGCACATACCCGATTTATATATAAATCTTGCTCTAACGTCCAAAATATCCAATGACTTACAATTGCCAGCAGCCAGGACAATGAAGATAAAGCTTTTTTAATAACGTTGATATAGCCATCAGTGTCACTGATTACAGAAAGCTTCAGAATACGTTCGACTCATTAGAAAAGTTCGGTATCTAGGAAATGGTTTATAGAAGTGTTAGAAAGATCGGGTGTTTACTTATTTGGCAAAACTCGTCGGAGAGGGAAACTAGAACAAGACGAAGGCTGGAAGTGGTCCAAGCCTGACCGAGTAAGGACCATTCCGCTGGTCCATTAGCTGGCAGTACTTACACATCACATACTATATAGAGGTAAGTACAAACCTGTCAGGGCTCAAAGATAGCAGTGTTAGCGTAGAGATCGATCCAGGCCTTCTGAAAAACATCTGTCAAAACTCTCCACCCCATATTGATCGCGACGTGTATAACACTCTTAAGTCTATCAAGTATATCATCTCGGCAGTGAGGTGTCCATCAACCCTGCCGTCTAAGGTCGAGCTTTCGACTTCGCGTCATCCTATCTTACCAATCTCCTACCCCTCAATGAACACACGTAGCTGACAGGATGCCAGCTGGCACAAATCGCAAACACTAAGGATTGTGTCGATCAGAGGTTAAAACAACGGACATGTAGGTTCAATGTCATCCCTGATAACACATGGCTATGGAAGTATTGAACACATCCTTTAAGAGAACCAGAGTTTTCAGATACAGTACACTAGGTTCAACAAGAACCTTCTGTAACCTTAAGATAATAGGTGACTATAGTAGGCCTCTTAGAGTACTTGGATGTTTTCTGTAGTTGTCTCTGTTTATGGGGTTATCGAGAAACTAAAATTGACCCACTGCCGCGAATATAATTTTTCTTACTTTTCCTCTTTACGCCAGTGGCTTGAAAATCCGTATGATCCTAAATTGCACGAAGACATTAAAATTAAAAACAAAAACATCTTATTTGACTGTAACATTGTGCTATCACACAAACCTACATAACATGTACCATTACTGCGTTGTAAAGATACTAGAAAGGCGGTGAAGTTTTTTTTTTCTTTTACCTTGTTAAACCTCCTGCATCTTTAATATTGACGTTACATCAATGCAAGACAATTTTGATGTAATGTGATTGAAGGGTCGAAGAGACGGCATTGTATTGTTGCCGTGACGTCATCGTATTGTTGCTTTAAAGTCATACAATTTTTGAGAGCTTGTCGCAACCTAGGGCGAGATAAGAAAATCTCATGGGTAAAAAAACTAAATCAGAGAATACCAAAGCGTCAACAAAATCATACATAATCCGAACTCAAAATCGATTAAACTAGAAGCAAAATAGAAACAAAGGAAAAATTAGCATGGCGACTCTCGTAAAATCACAAGAGAATAAGACCATGTGTTCCGGAAGAGTAAGCGTCTTCTACTCCATCTACGACACCCGCCATATGAATCTTGGTCACATCCAAGTAAGCACCAATCCTCAAAATGAGAACCGAGTCATTATTGTCATCACAACAAGTAAGCACAATAATAAGCAAACTCAAATACGTCCGTCTTCATATCACAAAAAGATACAGAATATTCCTCGATGAGATCAAGATTGCAACCATAAAACTTACCTATAGTCTTCATCAACTTGCATCTCTTAAATCCCAGTGCCATAAATGTGTTCGTCAGCTGTTGACATTTATTTATCACGAACGTCTCGGTATTCAGAGCAAGCCCTAGAATAACGAATCAACTGCGACATGTAAACACCATAGGATTGGGAAGCAGTGATGTTACTATCAAGGAAGGGACAGTTCACGATCGGAAAATCGAAATCGTCACGTTTATCATACAGCTTAGTAGTAAGTTGCCCGTGTTGGTCATATTTTAAGTAAAGATCGAGGTAAGAAGCTGATGTAGGAGAGTCTATTGTTTCTTTAATCTCAAGTTCAGTAGGGTATATACGATCGGTCAGCAAACTTCTTGTTGTACAATACATCTTCGATATACCTGAAAGTGAAATCGAAAGATTTGGCAAGGTTTTTCTGACCCCCCTGATAAGCCCTTCGACAAATTCAGCCACGTATGAAAACAAAAACCAATCAGCCAGTGGGGCTCAGTAAGTGCCCATTAGAATGCCAACAGTCTGTTGAAAAACCGTTCCTCCGAACTCAAAAAAATATTGTCGGCCAGGTAAAAGTGTGGTATCCCTGTCCAGAGTAAGAGAAATTATTATGTCTACAAATATATATTGAATTATTACAAACAGCATACATACTAATCACATGCTCTGATACTGATACAATTGATTATACAACAAATCATCCTAACTTTGCTAGATACCGCGATATAAATTTCATGTTTCCTTCCTCCTTCCGCCAATATGTAATATTAAAGCATGATAAATAATATCTTCTTTTTATTTTAATACATATACCTCGTATGTGTTGTACTTGATACTTTCATGTAACATTTCCATACCTGTAATCCATTTGATTGCCATGTTGGACGTATATGTACGATGTACTTATGTGTGCTTTTCGCTCTGTAATTTAACCGTCTTTTACGCGCTTGCCCTAGCGCCAAACACATGACGTAAGAGATATGGGTTGTAATTGATGAGTTTGCTATGATTACAATACATTGTTCCTCTATAATGTGCTTCGAACGTCGTTGTTTGTTTTATCTAACAGATCATATCTATCTCTCCGGAGTTGAGTTCACCCATGATAGTCTGGAACGCTGTCAAATAAATCAGAACGAGACACACTATATATACGGTAATAGGGAGGAAATGTTCCACTCGCTGTTGTTCTACAAGACATCCCGTGCAGTAATAACACAATAATAACGAAATACATCCAATATTGGAATTGTGCCTTACTGCTCTTTCATACAAGTTTGCTTTTTAAAACGTTAAATTGGGATATCATCAACGTACACTATGAAAGCTGAACATGTTTAGGGGTATGGATAGGTTGTCTGCTGGTGGAATAACACACGGGTCTATTGTTTCTACACCGCAATTTATTCCGAGACCTAACATGCACTTGAAACATATCCATAATCCTTAAGTCCTTTCGGCGGGAAACCATTACAATGTCGTCCTAAATGGTTTATCTGTATTGGAAATAAAAGTACATTATAAACCATCCCAGCAGCAGGAGATTATTTTGTATATTGAAGAAACACGTTTCTACTTAATAAATGCCAATAATGGATTACATTATATTGTAATAGCTGAAATCGAAATTCTAATATTTTGTAATCATCAGAACGAATTTTGTCATTTAAGCCGTAGATTTAATTTTTTTCTAAGCGAATTTCATTTTCGCTTGGTCTGATATTTATCAATAAATGTTTGTACGAATTATGAAAGTTGTCAGCAAAACTGTTCTTATTTTCCGAATTACATTTCGTTTCATTGAATTGAATTTAATCTAACTCGGAATTATTAGAGCGATACGAGATTCTTTTGATTGGTCTGTCTTGATTGGGTTTCGTTTCCTATCAATAGCAAAGGACATGCAAATATGACATAGAGTGTCTACATGAACAGCATAAACGACTGTCTACACATCATTATGGTATATCTAATGTTTCGGTGTTTAAAGATGACGTAATACACACACACACACACACTATTTATGCTGCACCTTTTAAATTTATTTAAAGATACAGTATGCCGAAAAAAAAATGAATAAAACTGCATCATACAGATGTTTCGTCCTCCTAGCACTCTTCAGTGATGCTAGGGGCCAAAAGCTGGGAATCCTAAATTTCTAAACTGATGTAGAAGCAGACGGATCAGGTGCGTGAAACTCCTTTGATTTATGAATTTAGAAGTAAAATTAAACTAGTTCTGTATACTTTTGAATCGTGTACTACGAAAATGTGTATATAATGTACTTTACTATCATTCTTCATTTTAGAGGAATACTTTCATCTCTGTTATTAGAAGTTTCGTTTGGTTGCAACTTCAGTTATACGTTTTGGAAGAAACGGATTCAAATAATTCGGTAAGAAGTAAAAGATGTCATGCCAGCTTCACAAACAAAACGGCGCTGAAAATCCTACAGGCGTATCTGAGTTATACTAAATACCTTTCACAAACCAACACTAAGTACAATGTGACATGTCTTTATTGTGCGATAAAAGCAGAGGCAATTGTTTAAATGAATATCAAAGTGTATTTTGATAATATAATAATGACTCGTTTGTTCTTAATTACAACTAAATACAGCGGTAGCTAAACAATTTTATGTTGTTCCAAATGTGCAAGCACTTTGTGTTGACAAATTGTTAATTGTTTTGTTGAGCTTCGGTATTCAATAAATTTTGTTCAATCTCTAAGGTTTCATTTCTTATCTAACTCGTATAACCTTGGGGTTAAACGTCTGAAAACAAACCAAATGTTTTCTAGTCAAATTATAGCAACGTCGGGACACATTTGATGACTGTGGATTTGTAATAATAACGTATATTCAATGTTCGACATATGCATACTAAATCATTATATATTCCTACAATATACAAAAATTTTTGGTAGATACTCGTATTAGGACTAATTGTAAAACAAAAGAAACGAATACGCCACGTCCTTTTTGTCCGAAGTTTGCGTGGAATTGGTTTCCACTGTTGCTGCAAGCTTTACTAAACAAAATACAATGCCAGACTTCCAAGGGACAAGGAAATATATGATCCTGTCATTTTCCTTATTAAACTATCTGCCTAGGGGTCTTCCCCGTTCCGCGGCATCTGGTGTAGGAATGATGTCTCCTATTGTAAAAAATTTTGTCTCAAATATCACGACCCTTTGTCATTTCTAGGTTTTACTAACCTCCTTTGGGCATAATTCAGCCACCGGGCAACCAGAGACTGTTTTGGAGACTCCTAAACCCCGATCCTCACCGACGCATTTCTCCTTAATCAATTTTATTTCGATCTTGCAGCAGATGCCTGTGTCGCATATTTACAGTCCTTTGTAACCTGCGCATGATTGAAGAACGCAGCACGTGATGGTCAGAGAGAATCGAGTGACGACGACGGCAGTACTTGCACACAATAGGTGTCCGCCCTGAGACCATTATCAGTGAACACCTTAATATATTGTATGGACTTCCTAGACTGATTTATCAAGACAAAGTCCGCCATGTCATTGGTAATTCAACAATTGTCTTTGGAAACATCCCAGACCTTCTTAACAGTAATTTTCATGTTCCAAATAGCATTATTGTTTTATTTAGGACTGATGTTTAACGACCTTCCTGGTCCCTAAATGCCTAAGATAGGGCCGGCCCGGTACTACTTACAATGACCGCCTATAGCGGACCGGCCTAATATTTGGCCGCTTCCAACTGATAAGCAGGCGCCAGCAGGAGAGGTCTTTAGCGATTTTTTTCTCATCAGTTTGGCACAGATCCCTAAGGGAAAGACAAAACAGATTACAACATTAATGCTCCTTCACGTAAGCCTTAGAATGCACATTGACAACATCATATGGTCAACTTATTTAATAAGACAACAGTAGAATGATTACTATCCTTTAAATGTTTTTGCTGTGATGATAGTGAATATTATTTCGTCTATTGGCCTGGCCAGTCGCTTACATAAATGTGTTATCCAGGATAAAAGGAATCGAACTTTTGAAAAAACGATTGCAGTTCTGTATTTTAATATTAAATTTTATTACTTAATTTATCTAAGCATCAAACATTGTAATAAACTACTCGGAACAAATGATTTATTGAACGCAACAACCTTTTTTGACTGCTACTTGTAGATTTATTCCATGCTTTCCGAACGAGAATTCAATAACGGCGCTCGTTTGTAGCTTAAACCTGATATTCAACCTTTTTAACCCTTCCACATCAAATTATTCCTAACCGGAGGAAACAAAAATACATGTATGTTAAAATACAGTCTATATTTGGCAGTGTTTTATCACCAAGCTAATATCTCCAATACCTTAGTTTACATAGGAGTATGATATCATATCATGTTAATACAATATGTAGATATTTGTATGTAGATATCATTTTGCATAGGAGTGTAATATCATATCGTATTTATACAATAAGTAAATGTGTGTATATAAATATCTCCAATCATTCCGTTTACAGCGTAGTACATTATTTATATTGATGTTTGGTGATAAATATCTCCAAACCTTCAAACTCCTAAAACAAGTGAAATCGACAGACATTGATTGGCGTGTTAATATTTCATGTTTATTACCAGCAATACTTATTCGGAGGTACAAGTATCAAGTAAAGTACATTAACTTAGTTGTTTGTTGAGGATCAGTATATTCCAAATAACAAAGACTAATTTTCAACAGAAATACCAGCATGATATCAGAACAAAATCAGAGAATACCAAAGCGTCAACAAAACCATAATACGAACTCAAGATCGATTAAACTAGGGGCAAAATAGGAACAAAGGAAAATTTTACATGGAGACACTAATAAAGGCACAATGAATAAGATCATGTGTTCCGGAAGAGTAAGCGTCTTCTGCTTCATCGACGACACCGGCCATGCAAATCTTAATCACATTCAGGTAAGCATCAATCCTTAAAATGAAAACCGAGTCATCATTGTCATCACAACAAGTAAGCACTCTAATAAGCAAACTCAAACACGTCCATCTTCATATCACACAAAGATACATAATATTTTTCGATGAGATAAAGATGGCGACCATCAAACTTGCACATAGTCTTTAAATGCAAATTTCGTACATTCAACTGAAACATGCTACATTGGATCCCACTGTAGCAGGCAGTGAAATATCTCCTCTCTCACTTGGATGATATACACAATGGATGTATGCTACCAAAACAACGACAGTTCAATGTATTGTAACATCTTAGTGGGCGTAGATTCATCGACGATGGAGCGTGTTTTCTGATCGACATTTGAGCTCTAATTTCTCTCAATTAAGACAGTGGTAGTCAGCGGTATGGAAGATACATCATTCTCTCTGCTTTGCTTGGGTTATAGTCTATTATCTAACGGGGGAGATCTGGAGCATACGCGTATCCAGTATTTTGTTTTCTTAATCGTGTTATATTAAAATAAAGCAGAACTGATGCAGCAAATTAGGATAACCTAGAGAGAGCACCACAATCGATGTCGACAAATTGGAAGAAGCGGTGTCTGTTCGCATTCAAGACAAAGTATTGAGCACAATGAAGTTAATTGTGCTGATAGATAAAATCTATTAAAGAGTGTATTTGATGTTCGCTGTATTGATGACGTCATTAAGAGTAGTTAGCATTATATAGACCATTATAAATCGGTGCAGGGCGCTTTGATCGACTGGAACTTATTTCGAGAAGACTGTGTGGTAAATAATTTCCCATCCAGTTGTCGTAAGGTCGTTAGTTTGATCGAGGCGGGCTACATAGGAATGCACAGTAAGGATCTATGTGAGGCTTTGGTGCACCATTCTCATACCTTAACGTAAATAATGATACACAGGGTTGATGTTTAGTGGATCGACACAATAGAGGATAGAAGAAACGGAGAACACTGCCAAAATACATGTAACTAGATGTGGAGTTAATGAATGTGTACATGCACACATATGTGATAGTTTTACAGTTTTGTTTCAATAGCAACATAGTATAAACTATAGGTAACATGGAAATATGGAACAACTAAACAGGACTACTTTCGTTCATTTTGTGAATCAAAAGCAGAAGTCACCTAACCAAACAACTGGATTGTGGAACTACGAATCGCATACATGTAAAAATAAGTTCCTGGCAAACCCAAATAGGTCATTAAAGATATTTATGGTGTTTTTTTAGTTTTGTTTGGTTTTATTCTAGTTTACGTCTAATGTCATATATGAACGGTCTCCCGCTGTTTTCATTGTGAGTGTATGTGCTGAGTACGTGTGTATTTGGGAGGCATTGGTGTATTTGTGTAAGACTCCTTGCAATTGTTCGGAACTTATACCAATATGAAGTGCTACAACACTGCATTATACTCCCGAATGCCGCCAACAGAACATCCCATCCAGGCACATTGTACTGAAAACTGATGAGCAAGGCATTCCACTTCCATAATATTGAGCGACAAGCAGTGGGTAGTACCCACCATTTCATAAGACTGATATATCTTGCCCGGGGGCAGAACCCAAAGCCGTCCTCACCGCGGCGAACACTTAAATAAAGGCCAAACATGAGACTGTGCCAAGGGAGACATCAGCAAAGAGAAAGTTGTTGAAAAGTCGTCTCTTATGTATCATTCAATGGAAACGGGGGTTGTTTACATGTATAACGCCCTTCCTGCAGGAAGTCAAAAAGACAGGATACCAAAATAAAGTTGTCCTTTACGAATCATTCAATGGAGACAGCGTGTAGTGTACATTCATTTCATTTCAATAAATTTTATTGATAAAGATGTTCAAACGTCAATTGGATTGAATAACAGGCAGAAGCCTATATAACTTCTCTCCGCAGTAATTTAGTTTATATAATCAATTAAGAAAAATAATGTGAAATGAAAATTAATTTTGCATAAGCACAAAACAAAAAAAATAACAAGGGAGATTACTAGTAAATGTTGACAAATACGAGCACAACACATTGTACATATTACACAATACACAACACAAGCACAGTAGATATACAGTACATTACTCTCTATAACTTTGATGAACATAAATAATGTTATAAACAAACATATATATTGTATGTTTATATACATAATAGTTAAACAGCCAAAATACCTGACCAAAAGTCCACGTGCAAGTATATATACTGCACAGGTCATTTGTAAATTGGACTGCCCAACATAAATATTACAAATATATCTTGATTAATTTATACAGAGAAATCAATATCAGAGAGTTTACCAAGACTATAAAATACTATTCAATTTAGGACTCATCCATCAGTCAGCCATACTGTTATGCTGTTGGTGGAAAAATAATACTTTTTTAAATAGTTAAATGTACATGTACATGATACACATAATAAGTAATAAAGTTTGAAGCGTTTAAATTTACCAATTAAATTTAAGACATCTTTTAAAATTTGCCTGTTTATATCTATATCACAGAAAGGACATCCATGAAGGAAAGTATGTATATTTAAATGATTCTGATTACCATTACTATTAAAAGAAGCCAAAAGATTATGTCTCTGTTCATTATACATGGGGCAATTAAAAAAATAGTGAGATACGTTTTCAAAATTAAAAGAACATGAACATGCTGGACTGGCTAATAAGTGATCTTTATGTAAATCAAAATTGAGGTCACTGCACTCATTTCTAAGTTGGCATAGAACAATATTGGCCCTTCTGTCCCCTTCTAATTTAAAAATTGAAGAAGTTATATTTGTTGTAACTTTATTTATTAAAGATCGTTTAAAACTAGAAAGTGATGGAGAATAAAACAATGTACATGTAACATCCATATTATTAACCGTACGGCACATATAGGGAAAAAAGCTATCAAAATAATTATTAGTTCTGCAGAGAGGTAGATTGAAGTGTCTTATTCGTCTAAATGAGTGAGGGTTGTTATTTTGAATGTTCATGAAAGGATTAATGATTTCTTTTAAGTAATGAGGTGCTATGCCGTGAACTATTGTATACATCATTATACGTTTATGTTTGTGTCGTCTTTCTGCAAGTGTTTTCCATTCAAGTTCGTTATAAAGTTTATTGTGAGATGTTCCAGAACGAAGACCGGTTATAATTTTAGCAGCTTCCAATTGAACAGATTCTAATAAGTCGCTTGATTGCAAAGAACAATTATCCCATACTATATCTGCGTATTCTAAGATAGGTCTAATAAATGAAGTATATATTTTAATTAATGTTTTTCTGTCAACTTTAGTTTTAATATAACGAAGAATGATAAGTCTATTGGCAGCTTTTTCATAAATAAACTGTATATGTTGGTTCCATGTAGCATCATCTTTGAGTATAAGACCTAAATGTGTGTGTGAGGGTGCGTCACTGATTATATTATTCTGGAAAGATATTGGAGGATGTACAGGTTTTTTGTCTGGTAAATACAACAGATTTTGTTTTAAGTGGATTAAACTTTATGTCCCATAGGTTTGCCCAGTCATTAATATTATCAAGATCATCAGTGAGAGCTCGTGCTGCCTGAGCTGGATTATCATCAATGATCACAAATAGGGAGGTGTCATCTGCAAAAATCTTTATGTTAGTAGAAATATTTTCAGTTATATCATTAATATATATTAAGAATAAAAGTGGCCCAAGAACAGATCCTTGAGGTACACCCGCATTTACAACTTTGAACTGTGAAAAGTAGCCTTCAGTAGTAACTCTTTGCATTCTATCAAATAAATAATTTTTAAATCATAGAAGTGAATTCCCCCCAAAACCATGCGATTGTAGCTTATGTATAAGACCTGTAGGCCAAACTCTATCAAAAGCTTTACTTACATCACAAAAACTAAATCTTAATTCCTTACCTTGATCCATTTTACTGACTTTTTCATTATACATAAACAATAATTGATTTACAATAGAGTCACCTGGAATAAAACCTGACTGGTGCTTTGTTAGTATAGCATTGTCCATTAAGTAATTGTAGAGATATTTAAAAACATTTTTTTTCAATTATTTTACTAAAACATGAAGTTATTGATATAGGTCTATAATTAGAGATATCATTGGATGAACCAGTTCCTGTAGTGTACATCTCCTAAGCTCTTCCTGCAGAGAGTTAACGATGTGGGTCAGTGATGTAAAAACCTGCGTTTTCTTCTTTAAATAATGAAAGACGATGCCTGTTTAGGCACGATTGAGAAATGATATAAAAATATATGAAAAACATACAAACCCTTCCTCAGCTCCGTTCAAAAGAGGTTGGGCGGAGAATATACACCCAGGCCATGAAGACGATCGGTGTCAAGTCAACAACAACAGAACACAACAAAGTACATGTACTTATACGTATTCGGCCTCTTGATTAACTGATGCTTTAAAATTCCCTAATACTCCCTCTTACCAATACTTTATCTCTCAATTACCATTAACGTATGAGTCGATGTCGGAGTGGACTTAACCAGAATCAGTGCAAGAAGATCGCAACGAATAATGAAAGAAACATCATACATGTCCATGTAAACCATAAATATCGTTCAGGCACGCGTCAAACCTCTGTAAACAAAAATAAATAATACAGTATTCAACGTTTTCATTTCAAAGTAGACATTACTACATGTACATGGGAACGATTTAGGGTGACATTATGATCCTCGTCTGAAATAGTTTATTTATTCCTTAGACAAAAAAAGGACATTTGTTAATACACTTCTAGTGAAGTTTCGATAGCAAAAAACGAGAAATTCCTCACATCTGACGTCGTCAATTTTGATCGTTTTAGGTTTTTGTGTTTGTTTGTATGTTTTTTGTTTTTGTTTTACGGTTTCCTTGCAATGTTTGAGTTTGGCAGTTTTTACCTGATCAGTCTTGGTTTAACATCAGTATAGAAGCTAATTTTATAGGAGGATTTCCCCTGTAGAAACAAAATGGGAATAAAAAGGAAAATTTCAACAAAAAACAAAACAAATGATGGTCTCAAAAGCATCAATTAAATAGTAGATCAACTCTGATTTCTTAACCATCGTTCCATTAGCACTTCCTAGGCATTGGGACACCATTCAATGGATATTTCACTCTCTGTTTCTCTAACATATATGCTTTATCAGTGATATGTCAGTTCTGTATTCACTGATGTATAATATAAACCGTAACACAGGCTGATTCATCCAAATGCCGAGCCCGTGACCCTCGATTGCTGACGAGATCATTGTCACACTTGCCACAAGTGATTGAAGTTTGCTACCACTGGATGGTGAATGACCTTCACTAACGACAACTCTATACATACCAACGGATTAGTTATAGGGAGCTTAGCTATTCTGTCGCACAATTTTCACAATAAAACGAAAGCGAGATTTACATGTGTGTGTCACGATAGTAAGTCAATGACCTCATAATGTGTTGTCTCAAAAGCTTCTTTAGAAAACCTTCAATCGTGGTGTTAAATCCATAAGTAGATTATATGAGGGCCGAACTGCTCTGTTCAACTTAACGATGTACACTGTATACAGCGTAATGTCTCTGCATTACATATGCTATTTTACATTTGCACTGACACCGTATTATAGCCATAAAATACTGATAGTTTGAATATTCTGTATATGTTCTTAAACTGCTTTTAGCTGAATCTAAAATAATCAAACATTGAAACTGGTGCATGTAAACTACATGAACATGCCGAAGTAAACCATACACACATGTTTGACTTTTAACAATTTTTAACGTTAACAAACCTCTTCTCAAGACGATTCTTATGTTAACTGAAACAAGGCAAAATAGCAATAGGGTGAATCTAATCAAAATCAATTTCATTGACATTTTCCCGATCATGATCATTTTTGAGCTGTTCAGGATTAAAACGCGATTTTGCTGGTTCATCAAAATTTGGCAGAAAGTACGGCCAACGTGATACATTGTATGAAATAACCAAAAGACAGCTACGATTGATTTCATCAGTCCAACAAAATGTGTAACCATTATATCGTTAACAGGAAATGTGGCAGACAAAAATAAATGTAACAAGCACAGGATATCTGTTCCTCTGCGAGTGAATGAGCAGCTAAGGGTATTGACGATATTTAAGGTCTCATTAAAATGGCCGTAATCGTATTACAATTACAACTTTCTTAGAACTATTGGAAAATTCTACGAAATGTCAAATCTAATCTTCACTATGAAAGTCATCTGCTGAATACTACTGCCGATTTTCTAGCAACTTTAGTGACACATTAAGTTTATGAAAAAATAAAAAGGGTGATTTAAAGCAAGGTTTATTGTTTATTGCATTGTTTATTTCTTCTATTGAAAAGCTCTTAATGTTTCCCTCTGGCACAATTCCTTCTTTTTATCGCTTATCCGTCGACGTCTCTATTTTGCAAATCTCTCTGGATGAATTGAAAATACAACTAGGAAAATTATTTATTTGCCACATGTTGTTGTCACTAATATTTTATTTGAACTATAAGTATTAATAATATAAAGATGAACGGTTTTTAATATGCGCATTAATACATGAATGACTACTTGTTGTGATTTAGAATCGTGCCTCAGTTCTCACCTCCGGACGTGCCATTTACTGAGATATGACCTAGATTTACATTTCCGGTGTCGTCGATAAAGCGGAAGACGCTTACTCTGCCGGAACATCTGTTCTGATTCTTTTTAACAAGAGTCTCTAGGTTAATATTTTCTTTGTTTTTAGTTTATCCCTAGTTTAATCGATTTAAGCTTCAATTATGATTATGTTGACGCTTCGTTATCCCCCCCCCCCCCCATTCCCTATTAACTTGCGCGTTTAGAGAGTTGGATAACTACTCATTATGGAGATGTTGAAATGCGAGGAAAGATCAGACTGAAAGTTTTGAAAATACTTCGCTCCAGTATTTTGTTACAAAATCTATATAACAGCAAAAATAACAGAGAAAAATAGATGTTTAAATCATTATATATTTCATACATTTAAATTTCCAATGACTATATAAAACACATGTAGATGACTAGTGCAGAGAAGTTTATTTCTCATTCTCATATCTTAAAGTAGGCAAACAATCGTTCTTCAAGGAACTTTGGTGTTCTGAATGTTTTACATTCAAGTCTACGAAAAAAACATTCAGATAATACTAAAGTATCAACAATTAAATTATGGTTATTTTTCATAATTTTTTTTCTAAAAGTAGATAAAAGACATTTATATACTAACGGAATAAAGAAATGGTGCATCATTAAGATTTAATTTCACAAAAACTACCTAACGTTTCTCAGTAACATTTCATGGGCGTATTTATCGTGCCATACCACATGCTATTACGTGGTTAGGTCACCTGCCACCATTGCGTTTCGAAATATACACGGGCAATATGATAAAGACGTTATCGGAAGGCAGTATTTCAGTGTCAGTAGCTTTCTATGGGTACCTTATAAGCCCAAAACCACCCTAGTTTGAAGAAATCACAATTTCTCATAATGCCACGATTGACGGAAAATTAGCGTTTGCGAATAATCGGCATGCTTGCGGAAGGAATGGCCCAACATGACGCCGCACAGCGTTTCCATGTACATAAGAATACTGTACCATGAAGTCTTTGGCAAGACGTTTTCGGTAATACGAACAACTGGGGATAGACCGCGTTCAGAGCCAGCGTGGCAGAACCTCTCTCGTGTTAGTCCAAGATAAGTTTACTGGAATTCAATACAGAGATGCAATAATTGCACAACATGTTATGCCCTTAATTCATGGCCAACAAAGTCAAGTGACGTCACAGCAAGACAACGCATGTCCGAATGTTGTACGTGCTGTTACCGACTACTTCAACCAACAGGACATCAATGTATTTCCACGGCCGGCCATTTTGTCGCTAGATTTGGCACCAAACGAGCATGTGTTGGACTAGATCAGAGTATAGAACAATATTCCCCAATACTTCTTCAGCACCTTATTTCGCTCCATGATACGTCATTGGCAAGGTTGTATTGACGCAAATGGTGGACACACTCGATATTGACATTGTTAACTCGGTTTTTACCCCATATGGATTCTAACCCCTGTGAAATGAATTGTTATTCAAATCAAATTCAAATTCCAAAGTGGTTCCGTTGTAATAAATTGAATAAAGCAACATGCAAAATTTCAACATAAGATATTAAGCTTTGTTGATTTTATAAACGTTAAACCGATACACAGGAACTGTAAAGATCATGATCAGGTGGTCCGGTGTATGCATAGCCTATCAATGATACTGATTATTACTGCTTTGGTAAAGCTTTTGTAAGCACATGTGTACATTTATGTGTTTTGTATTGAGATTAAAACCTCAGCCTAGCACATTTGAACAAACGTTTAACGCTTAGAGCTTAACATAGTTTATATCATACAACGGGATACAACAGACCTCTTCTCTGTGAATAACATGGGGCGAACTCTTAAAGAGCAAAAAAATCTGAAATCATGAAAATTGCGTTTAATAGGCAGGCTTTCATTGTTTTCACTAAACAAATTGACAGAGAGATTGCTGTCATTTGTTCCAAGTATGTCAAATGGCGTTAATTAAGAGGAGCTAAGAGTACAACTCGCAACGTATTTGATTAGGTACAAGTCTTCATTGAAAAGCGTTGTTGTTGACAGGGTCATATCTCATGAATTTGTTTCAAATGTCCTGTTGACCTTGGTTTTCATAAGTAGGCGTTTAAAACGGTATCTGTATATGCGTCCTCTTGCATGCTCAAGAGCTCTTTTCTCGTTCAACTGTATATACTATTCCCACAGCCTACTGCAGCACTGTACAAGCCCGACTGTCATTTTAAATGAAGGATTTAAGATAAAATCTCTATGGAAAATTGGCTAGTTATGTGTTTGATGGCTGTGCACTATGATATGATGTGACAGTTAAACGTTCGCCTCATTGGTCAGCACTATAAAAGAATGGACGATCTTTTCATCTTATCTGACGCAATAGAGTCAGTGACTTGTCTTCTTTTTCTCTTTTTAAAATCGACTTGAGCTTATTACGGATTTCTCGAAATGTTCTTTGTATCCCATTTGAAATGCCTGCCTGATTTGTCTGAGCACATGAGTTCGTTAGAGCTGTAGTGAAAGTCATTGCAGATTAAATCCTTTGGAAACAGACAGGTTACACTTGCCTTAGATTGAAAATATTAAGTGACAGAAATTTTTATTCTGTTTTTCGATTGCGCTGTAGTCTTGTACTCTTAATAAATCTAATTTAGGTGCACTGCTAGTTGAGTTTTAGTGAATTTGTGGGTATACTTTGCAAGTTAAGTATCCTCCTTAAGTATGTCCAATGTAAACACTTCATGTGTCAAAACTTGGGTATATATGTAAACAGTATGGTAGTGCATTATTTCACGGCCTATCGACCATTTGAAGTATTTTTTGGGCAAATAGACCTTCACTCTAAGAAATATACACTATTTTCTTCTTGATCACCGACGGGCAGGAATGCACAATATTGATCAGAGACACAAACAGATAAATTGTTTTATCAAACCCAGACATCAATGCAGAATCAGATCTTTGCCGATTCGATCACCATTTTTCGAACAATGGTAGAACAAAGACGCTACACAATAAGAAAAAAAGGGGAAAAAATAGAATTGAAGACAATTTTTTGTGAATCTGACAATTTTTAATCATAAAACTAAAATATCGCGTATTGTTTTGCAGGCCAGTTCCATTCTCTTCAAATGCAAAACAAAGCGAAAAAAATTATCGAACGCCTGGTATAAGGACAAAGTCATTAAGACCGCCGACAATGTGTTAAATGTTGTGTAATAATTCAGCCCAAAGCCGTTATTTCATTACGGTGTCGACCTGAAGGGGACTGGCGCAACAATCGTCAAAACTCTTAACAGCCAATATAACGCAAAGACATTGACATAATTTGTATTACGGCAAACAAACAGACAACATTTTTAAAATCGGATCAAGCGATGTTTGTTTGCATTTAGTAAAGCGCAGTTTTGTTCTCACATGACTAAATCACAACTACTAAAGCCGTTTGATGACTGTATTCCATCTGGTCACATCGGAACTTGTCGGTTTATCGTGACATTCTGTATCATATGACGTATCCTCAAATTGTATTCAAATATTGAGATGTGGAATATTATCTTATTTTCTTTTTAATACGAGTGTGGAATAAATATTGGTTAACACTAATTTGATATGTATGCATTTTAATTTAACCTATGCAATTAACATTAATTTGATATGTATACATTTGAATTTAACCTATGTAATTAACATTAATTTCATATGTTTACATTTGAATTTAACCTATGTAATTACTCAATTTAATTACGTGTTTTGGATATTGCGTCGTTGAGGAAGAATTCCCTTACTCTTCCGAAACACCTGGTGTTATTCTGTTGCAATTTTTCAACGGTGTCATCATAAAACTTTACTTGGTTTTTATTTTGGCCCTAGTTTAATCGATTTCGATTCGGACTATGGTTTTGTAGACGCTTCGGTATTCTTTGATTTCTGTTTTTTGGGGTTTTTTTTCTTTTTTCTTAACTTGCCTATTTCACTTCCTTTGGAGACAGTTCCGAACAAAACAGTAAATAGTCAAAACCTCGTTACAATGACGTAGAAAATTAGTTGTTTTCCAATGGCTCCAATAAATGGCCCCAATAAAAAGGACATTCGATACACCTGCACCATATTGGTTACAAGGGGAAATCGTAGGCTCAGACTTCCCCAACCCGACTGGGGATTGAGTGATTATAATCTACACCTCAACTCTGTCGGTACATTATAGCAACTCTAAAATGTCGATATTTGATAATATTCCAACCTTCGAGTACACAGCGATAAAATACGGTATATAGCGTGAGATATGTCTGATTTCGTTTATATAATGTACAGGGTACTTAAAAAATGAAAGTATGTTAACCGGCAATGCTTATTAAATTCATACTTATAAAAACAACATTAAACATTTTACAACGAATACATTTAAATTTAAGTATTATCATTGACATCTGTTTCTGGCCTCCTGACAATATGTTACAATCTTTTGAGAATATTTATGCATTTCGCTGTCCCTCGCACTCTCAACTGCCACGTTTCCCTCGACGACATTTCTAGTTGTTCATCAATTTATATACCCAAGTTACACTCGTAAGCGGAAACGTCCTAGCAAAGAGACCGATTCTCTGAAACATCTCTCTTTATTGTTGGGTCGTTATAATGTCATCTACATATGTACAATATTGGCGGAATAACTTATGAATAAGACACAAAAGTTGATATAACTTTATTATTCATATAAAGTCGTAAATAGGTATTCGAAAGCTAGTCCTACATTTTTGTTCCTGGCACAGCCGCCATCTTAGAAAGAGCACACGGTAATATAAGTGTACATATTACACCAATGTCGACACATGATGATGACGTACTGTACAAATGTCAACTCACGGTGATATAATATACCAATGTTGATACAAGGTGATATACTTTGCTAGTTAATGTCAACAAACGATGGTTTACATGTTACATTGTATATACCAATGTCCACACACGATGGTTTACATGTTACATTGTATATACCAATGTCCACACACGATGGTATACATGTTACATTGTATATATCAATGTCAACACACGATGGTATACATGTTACATTCTATACCAATGTCAACACACGATAGTATACATGTTACATTGTATATACCAATGTCCACACACGATGGTATACATGTTACATTGTATATACCAATGTCCACACACGATGGTATACATGTTACATTGTATATACCAATGTCAACACACGATGGTATACATGTTACATTGTATATACCAATGTCAACACACGATAGTATACATGTTACATTGTATATACCAATGTCCACACACGATGGTATACATGTTACATTGTATATACCAATGTCAACACACGATGGTATACATGTTACATTGTATATACCAATGTCAACACACGATGGTTTACATGTTACATTGTATATACCAATGTCAACACACGATGGTATACATGTTACATTGTATATACCAATGTCAACACACGAGGCTATACATGTTACATTGTATATACCAATGTCAACACACGATGGTATACATGTTACATTGTATATACCAATGTCAACACACGAGACTATACATGTTACATTGTATACCAATGTCAACACACGATGGTATACATGTTACATTGTAAATACCAATGTCAACACACGATGGTATACATGTTACATTGTATATACCAATGTCAACACGATGGTATACATGTTACATTGTATATACCAATGTCAACACACGATGGTATACATGTTACATTGTATATACCAATGTCAACACACGATGGTATACATGTTACATTGTATATGCCAATGTCCACACACGATGGTATACATGTTACATTGTATATACCAATGTCAACACACGATGGTATACATGTTACATGTTATATACAAATGCCAACACACGATGGTATAATATTCTTAAGAATATCAACATTCGGTGATATCATTTATTAAATAATTTGATTCTACCAGGTCAGTATAACACCATATTGACCTCAGCAAAGGCACATGATTGATATATATCAACACCCGAGGTTATTATATACAAATGTCAACACACGATGATATAATATACTAATTAATGTCTAAACACGATATTATAAATCAATATTAATACACGATCATATGATATACAAATTAATATTGCCCCACAATGGCGAAATTTACCCGATGTCGACAAACAGTGAAACAAAATATGATTTCAAAAACCGTTGAAATAGTTTACTGATAAGGCCACTGGGTGATATAATATAAATATGTCGACATGGAATGTATTCCATTTATAATACGATAAAGTGTACTGATGTCGGCACATATAACAAAAAATACTAATGTCAACAAACGACTATGTCATATACTGTATCTAAACACAACAACAAAATAAAATAATTTAGACACACAATGAACAGCTGTCCGAAATGTAAGACTGTGTGGTGTGCCTCCGTTTTATCTCCCTTTCCCTATCTACGTGGGGCCTCTACATACATCAATCTTTACTGTAGCACATCATTCCCGATACAAAACGAAAAGACGTAAATTTACTTCAGGCCACAAGGACAAATATATCACAGCGAAAGCATATCGGAGGAAATTCATATATAAAGACGCCACAGTTTGAACAAATAGGCAAAACCATCTAAACCCAATGGACTGAATAAACACCATGTACAACTTCATCATTACACATCATTATACCTATCGTTCCTGCAACTGAGCTACTGTTGTCAGAATACACCTACTACAAATATTTTTTCTCGTCAGTTTTGTCTTTCTATCTCTCGCCGAAATACAGCTTTTATAGTTTTAAGACACTTATCATTTAAGTAAGGCATATATGTGTGATTATTTAATTTCCTTAAATGATAAACTTAGTTTCGTATTATATATTATCCTATAATCTAAAATCAGTTAACGCAAACGGTGATGGTGTCATATACCGCTATGTCTGACGCAGAATTTGGTATCAAACATTCCGATTGGTTAAAGTTGCCTGGTTGCCAGTTACTTATGAACTATAAATGTGTGATCTATCTTTAGGAGTAAAATGATAAGGAAAACCCGTAATTTAATTGTGGAGTATACGTAAATATCGGAAACAATGTGAGCAAAACAACTTCGTGGTTAATGCTAAGTGCAAGTATGGTTTTGTCGGTATAGTTACAGCACATTTTTTTGTGAATTATAAGCAAATACCGAAAAATACATGTATGTGTGCATTTTTTTTTAATCCGCGAACCGGTTTATACCAAAATCAATGCGCGCAAAACAGATACCACAACATGGACACACCTAATTGCAACCCTTTTTTCAAAACAAACTTTCTGGTCTTTTGTTGTTGGTTTTTTTTCATATTTCGATAGTTAGTTCATGTTTTCAAAATCTGGACTATCGCACGGAAGCTAACAAGGACATACCACATCCTCCAAAAGTTACCTGCATTTAACACATCCTCACATACACACACATTCCCAATGATAGAAATCCCTAATACTGTTTAACGAAACGAACTTAGCCTATGTTACTATACTACAAGAAGGATAACTCAAGTTACACTCTTACACCTAGATTTTTCACAAGGTTCAATAATTGTACATGATTATTCTACTAAGATGTACAAAACGCATAGTTTAGCTTGAGTGACCAAAACAACAATGGCAGAAACAATTACAATTATACGTTATGATAAAAACTTCAGTCAATAAAATAGCATTTTTTTTCCAGCGTAGTCAACTGTCATTCACAAGGCTTAGTATTTCCTTTACCAACGACAGGCGAACAGCAACTGTATTGTATCATGTCCCCAACATCTGAGGGTGTTTTGTATAAATCTGAATCGAATGATTAAAGGAAATATGTCACTTTTTAAATGCATTGAACAGAAGATACATGTACATGTAAATGAATTATCGTACGATCACAAAACAACTAATACATATCATGACGGCAAATATTACGGTTAAACTTCTGTTAAGTATGTCTTGACACTGAGTATATCGACTCGTCACGACCCACTAAATCTGTGATCGCGCGTTGAGAAGGGGAGGTACATATGCATTACCTTGGGGAAATCAACGCATTTTGATTTTGTATTCTAACTACTTTAATTGTGTGAAGAATTCGATGTTAAATCTTTTATACAAAAAAAAAACATAATCCAAATTCCAAACAATCGATTTAACTAGGAACAGATAATGAGCACAGGAAATATTCAAACCGGGATTCCTTCAAAGTACAAGAGAAATGTTAGCGCCTCTGCTTCATCGACGCCACCCCTCAAGAAAATGCCACGTCCTCAACGTGAGACCTAAGGTACAATTCTCAATCATAAGAAGTCGGCATACTATTTA
Source organism: Mimachlamys varia (assembly GCA_947623455.1). Taxonomy (NCBI): domain Eukaryota; kingdom Metazoa; phylum Mollusca; class Bivalvia; order Pectinida; family Pectinidae; genus Mimachlamys; species Mimachlamys varia. The sequence goes on from OX392535.1 coordinate 13,231,377, forward strand.
GCATATTCAAAACAAATGTCTACACTTATTGTATACAAGGATACAGAATGTTTTCACATGTTAATCTAGAAAGCGACCAAAACACTTGCCCATATTATTAGCCCCAACCTCCATCTTTTAATTCCTATGCCGTAGCTTTGTTTTTCAGCAGTCGACGTTTCTAAAAAATCTAAATATTTAGAGCAAATCATATATTTTCACTGTCAAGTTCATAATCGGAAAATCTAAATAGCCACATTTATCTTACAGCTTAGTAGTAAGCTGCCCATGTCTGTCATATCGTAAGTAAGCTGGAGATGAGATGTCTGTTGAATTTAGAAATGCCGGGCATCACGGAAACTTTGTTAAAATCTGTGACATCTCCAGCCTTTCCATATCAGGAAACTAGGCCAATTACATTTGATCTATGTGTTTTGTAATAATTTGATATAAAATACATTATATTGACGACGCTAGTCGCTCTATACTTAAGTTGCTAAGTGGCTGTGTAAATTGTGTCGTGTGTCAAGCACTATGACGATAGTCCCTATCTTACTTCAGTGATGACTCTTCTACAATGTATGTGCCAGCATCAAACCGAGAGCCGAGTCAAATATCGGCGACGTTTGGGACTTGCAGCCACCGGAAACAGGTGCTCCTCGTACTTTATTGGTGTTTCACAAGCGTTCGATTGATCGTGAATCTAAGACAGAAGTTGGAACGGTCTGATTAGGGTCCGTTTTACGATGGACTGGCTATATCCTAATATCCCGTGGGGCATGCCCCATACCCAGAGGGGCAGCAACATATTGAAAACAATGTTATTACAATAAAACACAAAAACACGTTCCCTCTTTGAGCTGAACCTTTATGGGTTTCATGACGTATCGTAATGCAGTTATGTCTGGTACTATAATCTAACTGAGAAAGGCTCGCTACGATACTGTTTTCTTTAATGCAATGCCCTTATTCGGCAATATTTTATGTGTGTATTTTTATCATGTCGATTTCACATTGTGTATTTCACACATGGCGAACGGTAATACGCACTCGTTTCTGCAATTGTATTCCATGTGTGCTGTTGTGAAGGGCAACGTTGGCTCAAATGATAGACAGTAAATTTAGCTTAAAGCTTTGGATACGTAAATCTTATGTTAAACAGATAGTTGTACGCTAAGTTAAAACGCTGTCAGTATGTTGTGACCTAATCAAATGTTTGAGTTTATTTCAGTGCCCAAGCAATAAAACGTCGATATCAAACAATACGCGTTATTAAAATGTTGCTCATACAGTACACCAACATATACCATCCAGAACGCATACTCTTAAATGCTTTAACACATAACGTCAAATCTAACATAACCTTTTGTCCTTCCACATGAATGTTATTCGATTGGTTTAGATACGTCACGTGACTGTCCCATATATCTCCGCTCTATTTCCCGTCTTAATTGTGTAACGCGAGTGACGTCAAGACCGCAACAACATGGCGAAGCAGTGTTTACCGAGGTTACGGCTGCACATACATTTAGGCGCTTTGTAATGAAAAATGGGACAATATCGAGACTTCGAGCAGTACCTTGATGTATAAAACCTAGTTATATTACATGCATCTCTTACTTGTATTTTCAGGCACATGTGCTTGCAAGCTGATTTAATTAGCGATTGACTATGATTTGGGGGGAGTTTTTAAGCACAAGGCGATGTCTTAATGATATAATTAGCAATTGACTAGGCCTATGATTGCGACCAGGATACCTGTTTGATTATCGATAGACTAGACTAAGAATGGTTGGATGGGGGGGGGGGGGGGGGGTGAATACCATTCATGAATCATGAATCATCCAGACAAGCCCCTTTGTGGAAAGAACGACATTTGGCTAATAAACTCAAGGTTTGTAAACTTTTCTATTTTTTGTGTTTCTGTTGTGTTCTTAAATTTTCATAACAATAAAAAAATAAAACAGTGGCAGAAAAAAAGCGTTGCAAGGTTAGTGGGTTAGTGAAGGTTAAATAAGCCTCGCCAAATACGGATAATACCCTAACCTCTTTCATTGTCTATTCCCGTTGTCAACCTTCTCTAACCATGTTACAAATAATCTGTTGATAGGGTATTCAAATCATATGGAATCAAGCTGAATCATTAGTTTGTGTATATATATTGTATCTAGCCAAAGGTACGTGTAAGCTACTCCAATTCTTGTTCAAATATGTCGTTACCTACGGATTCTATCAGTTATTGAAGCTTGCCACCAGTGAGGCTAATCACTTCGTTTTCACCCAATAGTTAGTCCATATCTGCCTCTCAGGTCCTGTCACATACAACTCAAAGACTGATTGTGTTTGAGATGGTCACCATATATGGTGACTTGTAATGTTTAATTAAAAACACAGATATACTCAAACTAGATTAATCAATTACAAGAATGACATCATATAACATAGACAATATACTGATCAAAGAAATAAACATCCAAAAAGGACAATGACACAACAAAAGCCTGTGTAGGGGATTGCAAAACTCCCCATTTGTGGGGGATTGTAAAACTCCACAACTAAAAAAAATTCAGTTCCAAATCAAGAAGATTATGATAGATATTTGAAATATGAATCAGGTTTTACAAGTTTCCTGTGGCGAACCGTAGAATGTCTCTACCATTAATCATTTGCTGCTTTTACAAAGGGGCGTAACTGAATTAACTGTTTCAAAAATATAAGCTAAAGGAGGATAATTCTTATATTTATTATACACACTATTATAATAAAATGTTGTGCAGGCCGCCAAATGCATAACATAACCTAAATGTTGAGCTGCCGTTCCGCATGCCCTGCAGGTAGGGCGTAAGAATATTGTACCTGCTGTCCCCAATGCATGATCGCAAAAGGCGACTACATCTTTTATCTTATCTTCTCTCTTCTTTCTGAACAACGGTCTCATTCCTTTTAACTCACTTTTGCCCTTAGATGGACGTCAACCCGTATGAGGAAGTTTTGGGTTTTGTCCCCGGACCACGATATACCAGAGTATTAAACGATTGTACTTAATTATTCCTGCGTGACGCATTTATCATAACACACTTTATTTATTTAGCATTAATATTATGATTTAGCCAAATGGTAATCTTCCTTAAGGTCCTTTACATTAGAGAAATATGTTTCAATATACTCAATTGAATTACGCGCATACATATCGTACAATACATCAGATATCACAGAAACATGATTTTCATGTTTAAGTTATGATAATAGTTACACAGTGTAAATGGCCGGAGTCTTATATGCATACATTTGTGTACATGCTAATATACAAAAAATGTATAAATAATTGCCAGGATACGCGCTTATATAGCATAAACTCGAACAGTGAAGATCGAGGGTTCGATCCCTGGTATAAGCACACTATTCTCTTTCCTGTTACAGTTAAACTAAGCTTTCGTTATATCACAGATCTACATGTACAGCAACTGTATGTACTTCACAAGGCAATATATTTTGCTATTGCGCACTCGCAGATCAGTGACATAGAGTAGGCCAGTGCTGACAGACAGGGTCGGGTGTATTTTGTGCCCTTGGGTCGTACGTCATATTTGTAGGAACTCCTCCATGAGACCTCACGTAAGAAACAAAGAGACGCGCTATATGAAACTGTTCTAAATTGATATAGATTGTAGTTAGTGTATGGAGTGGAGTTGATATGAAACTAACGTGGTAGTGCATAATTAAAAACAGCAGATCTCACTTCCACGGTTCTGGAACACGCGATCCAGGCGCAAATCAATCGTCAAACAATTTTCTTCTCCGTAGACAATTTTCGTTGACGTTCAGGGTTAGGGCGCTTTGTAGAAACAGTATTTATTTGTATGCGTTCGTTAAACTGGTACGGTTACCAAACATCAAACTCTCTGTCCTTCGGGATTTAACCTAAATCAAAATAATGAGGCCATTACCGTCCTGCGTCCTGAAGATCTATCTGAAAAATATTTGACATATCTCACAATGCAAAATAATAATGATTCAAATTAACAGAAATAACGCGATATACATGTACCAGAAAATTTTTATTAGCTTTTTTTCGTAATATAATGTTATAACTTATGGAGCGTTTACAAAGTTATTAATACTCATGGCCGCTCTGTGTATTGGTACTTCACATGTTTTTACCCCTTAACCCTGATCTTTGGTGGTTTGTTCTCAAGGGTGCAAAATATTACTGATTTTCCCTCCCTGTACCTAGCAAAAGGTTCAAGTTTATTGATGATGAATTTCTTTCAAATAGAAATTTTGTTATAAACAATCCATCATTTGGCAATGTGGAAACGGTCACTAGCGTATGCAAGGAACATCTCTGTTACACTGTTATTGATCGCGTCAGTGGTATGCGCAGTTTCAATTCTGCTAGAAAACTTCAAACTTTATATGCTAGAATTAATTAATAATCATTATCCAATTCTATTGGCAATAAATGACAGTTTCTAAGAAAGCTATAATCGAAATTTCGTAGCTTATAATTTTGATTAATTGAGAAAGTACCTCTTTTTGTATTTTCTTTGAACTTGTCATCGCGGCAAATTTTGTGGCCGGATTGCGGAAGGCGTTGCGCTTGTTGACGGGTCTGTGATTTTGGAAAGACTTAAAGATTAGATTTCAAGTAGTTTGCGATCAGGATGTTTAGTAATAACACACCATGCACAGAACTTTCAATTACTGCAGAGTGAGGAGAACATCGAGGCAGTCGACTGTAAATAGGCCTGCATGGCTGATACAAAGAGACACAGATAGCGAACGGGTCGCGCCCTCTAGAGATATTCCTATTATGTCTGTCCGTAGCGATATCCATGCTCTTCCTAATACGGTGCTAGTACCCCACTGTGCATAACGATAAGGCCATGTTCCCGGAAAGGTGGTCAGCGTTTTACTCGACATGACTGCTACGATGACAAACAGCATCCATCATTACCAATACGTAAGCCAGTGGAACGTTATTCCGTGTGAAGATATGTATCACGGCAATCATTTCCTGCTGGAGTGCCGATGTACCGTAGAGGAGACGTATGAGAAAGTGTCGATGTCGATAAGCCAAAGAATCGCTCTCCGGTCATCACAAAGCCCGTTATCTCATTCAACGGACAGCATCAATAAAACCTGAAACTAAAAACAGGACAACAAAACATAATAAAATAACAATTATTTATATTTTGAATAGTAATTAACCGTACGAATGAGATACAGATATAACGATATTTCCATACCGCTGTTTCCGGAACACATCACGGAACAAAATGCGAATTACCGTCGCTGTATTTCCGTGTCGAGGGGTAATGTTGGTATGACCTAGTCAGAATTGTGTCCCCGGAGGGATGTCTGGTCATTGTTACAAGCCACTTCTTACATTGTTGGACAAATGAGGCGAGCTATAGTCGTGTTTTGGAAGTCATTTTCGTTATTATATGTCTGTGGGCCGCAAAACAGAACTACCAAGGGCTTGTGTTTTTATTTTTTTATCCGTGCAGTTAGTTCCAGCGAAAACTTACTTGATAAAAAATTTGATATTCGCAAACAAAAATGTGTATTTTTCCTTCAGAATATCTCTTTACGAAGTCTATTTCCACTTAAACTAAACCTTTGTATGAGAGTTTTAACACATCAGGAAAATCACAAAATCAACATGAGCTAAATAACAAAACAAAAGGATAGCAAAAGACAAACATGGCCTTACCGTTAGGATGTCGATAATTCCAGATGCGTTATAAATATACGTACTTCTATGCTCAATTTGAGAAAATGACAGCCTGGATATGTTAAAATCCAGCTAGTAACTTCAAACATTTTAGGAGCTGCCTTGCTAGAGACGGATACACTTAACGTACCATGATGCCGTCTTTATAATTACAACCCTACCTTAATATGCATACAAATCTGCGTTGTCACAGTACATTACAAATATCTTGACATCTAGTAAAATATCGTACCTATAATCTTCAAATTCATCAATGTGAAAAGCAACTATACATGTTACAAGCCACTTCTTACATTGTTAGACAAATGAGGCGAGCTAAAGTCGTGTTTTGGAAGTCATTTTCGTTAGTATACGTCTTTGGGCCGCAAAACAGAACTACATATACCAAGGGTAGTGTTTTTTTTTTATCCGTACATTTATTTGTCCATCACATGATATGTAATACATTTTGTAATTGTATAATGATGTTACTACATTATCTCCATGTGGACCAGATGCCGGTTGTTTATTACTCACTTTAATGCTATATCGAAGCGAACGTCCGAATTTTTCATTCTGATCACGGATCAAATACTATTTCATAATAGTTTAAATCCTGAATCGTCACGCAGCAAGCAGGTATTAACGAATATGATTTCTAGAGGCTCTTCTGATATATGCCCCGGAACAGAATACTGTATGTATCCTTTTACAAACTAATGTTAATGTTAAATACGGAGCTCAAAACAGTCATTGACATATGATAACGACACCTAGAGAAATCGACGGCAGAAAGAGGACGGAACATGATAGAAAGATTGTAGACACAAAGAATACAAAACGAGGTATAACAGGGGGTTAATGAAGTGACAGTGAAACAACTATTCGTTCGATATAAATGTAGAAAGAATTCAACATTCCACGCACTGGAACAGGACCAACATTTTTTCAATATATGTGTCCTTGTAAGGTCGACAAAATGTATGTTTGCGGGTCCCCATAGAGTACAAACAATAAGAAGATTCAAGTAATTATGGATTTTTTCTCTTTTTTTTTACACAATAAAACCGCAAAACGTCATTTTGAATACAATTTGTTGCATCGTCAATTGCCCAACCGAACTATCAAGAACTATATGTAAGAAACGTTAAGATTCCGATTTTCCTATCTTTTTAATTTCTCTTTCTTGACAGTAACATCACTGCTTCTCCAACTTTCTGTAACAAACACTTAAAAGCACTGGATGTGATCAATCTGGGCTGATGAAGACTATGAACAAGCTTTACGGTTGCCATCTTCGTATAATTTGAAAGAAAATCCGTATCCTTGTGAAATGAAGGTTGGCGTTTTTGAATATGCTTATTAGTATGTCTGCTAATTGCGATTGCGAATGATGCCTCCACACTCATTTTGAGACCATTTGTTTGGATGTGGCCATGACTTACATGGCGTTTGGCGTCAATGAAGCAGAAGACGATTACTCTTCTTGAACACCTGGTCTTATTCTCTTGCACATTGTAGCTGTTCAAGGATGACCATGTATATATTCTCTTTGTTCATTTGTTTAATGGATTTCGAGTTCGGATTACGGTTTTCTTGCTACTTTGTATGTTATGATTTTTTTCTTTACTTTCCTTAATGCTTCATGTAATTTTAACGATATGTATATGTTTAACTATAGGCTCGTACGAAGTTACTAATTAATAATGTCCTTTCCTTCATTTGATCATACATTTATTGATGTCGATGAAAAATGGTTGCTGTGGTATTCATGATTGGTATATTGTAAAGTAAGAATATGTAAAAGAGTTCTTAAATCTATTTAGTTTTCAATAACACTATTTTTGAGTATTTGTCCCCGAGGTGAGCAAGTTGTCAGGATAAATGCGCTTTCCAACATCTTGATCTTAACACATAGACACAGTTTAGAGGCTAGACTCGGCAGCTGCTTAAAGAATTATCTAATTACATTTCCCTGTTTATACGTGTCAAATTAGTTTGCTTGCCCATGGGCAATCAAGGATAAAGAGACTACTTAGATCAGGACAAATACACTGGGAATGGAGAAGCATACTGAGTGTTATCATAGACGCCCGAGCTAAATAGGATTCTACAACACTCACTGTCATTGTTTATTTTTTTGCACTAGTACGTAAAGGTGAAGAAACTGAGCTGTTTTGATAAGAAGCTAAATGCTAAACGTTTTGCATTTGTTTAACGTGTACCGCCTTGTGTTATCTTTCTTACAGTATAACGCATGTGGCATGTTGCATTTGATATGACAGAATTCGATTTATGACGACACGTGGCAACATTTAGACATGAAAGAATTCGCAAGAATTTTAGTCATGTTAAATTCCATGATTATTTGTCTGTATAAGTATCAAAGATAAAGCTGGACAGAACCATTTTCATGCTCACAGAATTATTTTACAAAAGACATCAACAAAGAACACGGGAAATGGTGACAATCCTAATGAATTCGGAACGGCTGGTCGATACCGTAGAGGTTACTAGGGCAAATGACAGGCCAAATGTACCTATTATGAAACATTCTCAATCAGTTTCTGGGCAATCAACCAATGGGTCGTCACATTCAATTGATCTATATAAAATATGTTACTGTCAATATACAAATTTCAGCGGTAGTCTTGTTTTAGCGTTGAAAACTTTCCGCTAAATTACAATTGTGTCTATTGCCATTTCTGTTCTTTTTTTTCTATGGCGCCAAAATTAATACGTTAACAGTACATGCATATATTTCATAAGCAATTCGTTTCATAATGATATTAAAGGATTAACATTAACCTATTTTTTATGTTATGGGGGTATAACACAATAAAACGGAGTGTACTCTAAATAAACCGCGAAGCGAATTATGATGAGAGTACACTCCGAGTTTAGTGTTATAACCTCATAACATAATAAAAAAAATCAGAGAATACCAAAGCGTCAACAAAACCATAATACGAACTCAAAATCGATTAAACTAGAAGCAAAATAGGAACAAAGGAAAGATTTACATGGAGACTCTCGTAAAAGCGCAAGAGAATAAGACCAGGTTTTCCAGAAGAGTAAGCGTCTTCTGCTTCATCGACGACACCCGCCATGTAAATCTTTGTCCAAGTAAGAATCAATCCTCAAAATAAGAACCGAGGCATCATTGTCATCACAACAAGGAAATACAATAACAAGCAAACTCAAAAACGTCCATCTTCATATCACACAAAGATACAGAATATTTCTCGATGATCTCAAGATGGCGACCATAAAACTTGCCCGTAGTCTTCATCAACCTGCACCTCTCGAATCCCTGTGCCGTAAGTTTGTTCGTCAGCAGTCGACATCTATCACGAAAATCGCGATATTCAGAGCAAGCCCTAGAATAAGGAATCAACTGCGACATGTTAATACCATAGGATGGAGAAGCAGGGATGTTACTATCAAGAAAGGGAAAGTTCACAATCGGAAAATCGAAATCATCACGTTTATCATACAGCTTAGTAGTAAATTGCCCGTGTTGGTCATAGTTTAAGTAAATATCGAGGTAAGAAGCTGATGTAGGAGAGTCTGTTGTGTCTTTAATCTCAAGTTCAGTAGGGTATATACATTGTACGATCGACTTGGTCAGCAAACTTCTTGTTGTTTATAGACAAAACATCGTCGATATACCTGAAAGTGAAATTGAAAGATTTGGCAAAGTTTTTGTTTCCGGTCCTGATTAGCTCTGCCACAAATTCAGCCTCGTATGAAAACAAAAACATGTCAGCCAAAAGTGGTGCACAGTTAGTGCCCATTGGAATGCCAACAGTCTGTTGGAAAATCATTTCTCCGAACTCAACAAAGATATTGTCAACCAGGAATTCAATCATTCGTACTAAATCTTCCTCAGTATATTTCAACCTAGCTTTTGTTGTGTTTTTTCACAAAGTATGGTCCAAGATAGCTCACAACCATGTATTTGTATCGTCGTTCACCTTTCTTGGAAAAGAATAGATTCAAGTTAATACTTATGATTTAATATATACTCGAAATTAACTTTATTGATGGACTCTTTTCTCTAACAAATTATTACGCTGCTGCATCAGCCAATCAAAAGCGACGTTATAAACGGTATGGTAGGGCTTTGCCATCTTGAATTATGAAATACAATATTTGTTATTCTATTTCACAGAAAGTATATCGTTCTTGACCCAGATATTCCAGTTCTATTTTGTTATATAGCCGCGGATGATAACTTTTTTTTACATTTACGACTTTTGTTTTAAGAAACAATTATGTGATATGTCTGCGTCTGGTGTGAATGGCATCACTTTTTCCACGCGGCTTTGTACGCTAAAGATTAACGAAGCTTCAGGAATGTAATGAAGTGATCGCATATCTCCAAACAGTTGGCATTCAGACACGTTACCCTTGACCGAATTGGCTATTTTGTCTACAATTAGCAACTCTACTCGTTCTCACATCACGAGTGTTCAGTATATATGTACCTTGTGATTGTAACATAGTTTTAAGGGGTAAACAGAGGGTGATAGGTATACCCACAACAGTCAGATCAAGACAAATTTTGTCATTAATTGGTTATATTTACGAGTTATTCTGACTCCTATTTGTCCTTGCGACATACGAAAAGGTAAAATGTTGAAATTATCACTAGAAATGCATTTTAAATTAAAAATACAGAAAAGAAATATGACAATTGAGATAAAAGAACTGATATCTAGTGTCAAAGAGCTTACAATTAACGACATTTGACTCTTTAATAATCACCCGAAAGACGCACAAACTCATGTGTATCATGACAAACAGTCGTAGATTCAAGATAAATATAAGAACATATTAAACGACATCGTCATCATTGAGCTCTTGAGGATGTTGTCACTTCTTTATAAAAATATTGTTGCAGGTTATTGAACTTGCTTAATTGTGAAACGATCTCTAAAGGTTTGAGTGGTGGTATATGTAAAAACGAATTCATACATTTTGAACGTTTTTTTTTCTTTTAAATACAAAAACTCCACCAATGACTTATTTGAAAATATCAGAGAATACTGATGCGTCAACGAAGTCATAATCCGACTCAAGATCGATAAAGCAAGGGATGAAATTTGAGCGAAGTAGAGATGTAAATGGAGACCATTGATAAAATACATCGACGGTACCTTGGTCACAGCCAAGTTAACTTCAAGTCCTCAAATGGAAAACCGAGTCATCCCTCACAACAGGTCAACAGACTAATGAGTAAATTCAAGACTTCGAACGTCAAACAAGGATACAACGTTTTTTTTAATGTGACTAAGATAGCGACCATACAATTTTCTCATAGTCTTCGTCAATCCGTATCTCTACAATCTTCGTTCCGTATGTTTGTTAGCAGCCGATATCTACAATGTACATGTATCACGGAATTCTCGATATTCAGAGCAAGCCATAAATAACGAATCTACTGCGACCGTAAACACTAATATTGGACTCAATCTAAGCTAAAAATGTACCAAATATTTGCTGAATATCCTTATTTATAATAAAAGACGTAGATGTTGTTAAAAGAGGAAATAATTAAGGGCATACTATATACAAATGTAAAATATCGCCAATTCTCCACATTTAACACAATCAATACAAAACATGATGGTACTATTAAAATAATAGAAATTATAATAAAAGTATAATTTCCAAATAAAAAGCAATATTTCGAAAAAAACCACCACAAATTGCGTGTTGATATACATGTATACCAAAATAAGGGAATACCGAAACGTTAACAAAACTTAAACTGGCCTCAAAATTAATTTCACAAGAGGAAAAATACGAAAAAGGTAGGATCCATATGGAGACTTTTGTTAAAGTACAAGAAAATAAGACCAGTTGTTCCTCAAGAGTAAGCGTCTTCTACTTCATCGGTGTTCTGGAAGAACATCGACCACACCTGCCAATTTAGAATAAAAAGCCTAGAATGATCTAGAATTTCAAAACAAAATTAGTGCATTGAGCAATGTTAAAAATACAAACCTGTATTATACAATGTAGAAGTATGTAGCCGTTTTATGACATTTGGAAATAGACGCCATCAACAAATCGTTGCAGCAGACTCGGTCGCACCTTATTTACAAGGACGTGATGTACATGTTATACACGTACCTTTGTTCTGGCTGAAATGACCGCTGCTGTATTTGATTATACCTTCGAACATTAATGGTACTTGACGTTATGTAATAGTTTCGGACAAGCTATTACGACGTGGCAAAGAAGGTGTCGAGTAACTCATCGCGATTACCTTCGTGGCGTCTGAAAATGTCCGCCTTACAATCTCGTCTCGTCCTGATTGCGCACGTGTGGTCAGGGCGAGATGATGAGAATAGATGCCGGTTCTAGACTATGGACAGGTTGACAACCAGAACTGACACGTGTATAACACGAGTGATGGACAGACGGCAATGGTGACGGGAATATCGGCGATCAGACACCAAGGGCTCGACCCTGGCCTGCTATAGATGGGTTTGTCTTTCTTATTACACCTGTTGCACCACAGGCGAATGTCAGCGAGTTCCCCTCCTTGGACAATACTAGTCACATCAGCACGTATGCTAGATATATTAACCGGAACATGAAATAGACGAATAAGGTCTTCAGTTAAAGTGTGTAGACATGAACTTAACACATGTAATGGTACCTTAACTATGTCATAAAGTCATTTATTCGTGGTAAATTGTTACCAAATGTTACCTGGAAGAACATAGAAACTTTGACAGGGAGGAGAGGGCACATACATGTAATACGCCCTTTCTACATATTTTATTATCCTTTTAATACAAGGCAAGGAAAAAACACAAGACATAGGACATTTTTATTTTTTATCTTTCAACCAATAATTTCAACATTTAGTAATAGTTTTACCCATCTAGCAGGTTAGAGGTAAGATACTTGTTCCTACCGTCCTGGTGTGTGATTCTTGAGAGGCGGTTTCATTTGGGATCTTTAATGTTCTCTTCTTTTGTAACTTTTCCACTGTCTTCCTTGACACTGCTTATTTTTCGCCATTACGTCTTCTGTACAACGACCGAGACAAACAAGAGTCAACACATTTGGGATATAATAAGTGACCTTAGCTGTAAATGGGACGCTGAATTGAACCATTCAATATTTGAACACGGCAGCCATCTTTAGAAAATTAGTTATGTTTAGTACTCGAACAATTAAATCGGTAGCCGTTGTGAGATGAGGTGTAGAGTTAAGATTTTTTACTCCAATAACTCCTCTCCAAGATGCACTAGCTGCGTGGGCAATGTGTGAATTCTATGTGTTGGGTCCAATATTTCTGTGCAAGATGTCAAGTTCAAAATGTTATCGAAAAACCATCTCGCAGATTGCATAGTCATCAACCGATCTGAAACCTGCTGTCTCATTTAACGATGCACAAACGTTCATCAATCATCGAACCTTAGCGTAATAGGCCCGAGATAACTATTAATTTCTCTCTATTGGCTTACCAAACATATACAGGTGTAGCTCCTTCCCTATATCTCATTTAGACTAATCCTCCAGGTATGTCAAAGGTAGGTCTTTTGTACAATTCCAGCCGAAGTGTTGACAGGTTATTACAACCATTTTTTCGCGTGGTGATGTAGAGTGTGTGGCTAATGCTGCATCATGGTTAATATTCTGGCGCAATACTCAAATGACCCAGGGTAAAAAATATACCACATTTGTAGCATTCAGTACAATCAAACTATTCTTTGCGCATGAAGAGTCAAACAAAACACGAAAATCTTCTAATTTGTACCAATTAAAAACTCCCTGGGTTTAGTTTGTTCATATTTTTCCCATTGTTTAATCGATTTTGAGTTTGGATTATAATTTTGTTAACGCTTCGGTATTCTCTTATTTATTTGATCACACTACTACCGTTGGCCATTAATTCTTTACTAAATTCTCTCGGAAAAACTTGAAGAAGGGGGAATATAATTCGACATGGAAGTAAACTAACACGTTGCTATGCATGGCAGATAATATAAATGTGATTTATTCAGTGTGTGATTTATGAACTAATTTCTCGTTAGCATTACAACCAAACTAATCAGTCTGGCCTCACTGTCTATACTGAAACCCGACTCGTCCTTACACGTCCCTAAATCAGCTATGTTACAATGTGTACCATCAAACCCAACGATATTGGATTACAGGGAGGAAATCAGTCTGGTATCTCACTCAAATTCTCTAAGAAAGTTGTGGCCATTCAGATGGAGAGGACGGCCCCAGTGTGATATATTTGCGTTTGTCAGGCAGAGAGCACGGTGGAGAATCCTGTCAACCATGGTTGTCAAACACTAAGTCAACTCGTGTACATTACCTTATCTGAAAGATCGTGCGAGCATATCCCTTGGGAAGTAAAGGAGTCCATATTGTAATAAATTATAATTTAACCCATATCCTGATGCGTTTCGGAAGTACTTGTGATACTAAGAGATCAATTAAAGACCAAGAGGAGTAGCTCAGGGGGATCGGGCTTTCACTTTTAGGCTATATAAGAATATATTCACTCTGAACTGCTTAAGGTGTAACCATGACCTACTCCAGTGTAAACCGATCTCGAACAAGCATAAATATTGACTACCTTAGGGAACATTTTCTAGCAACGTTAAAGTGAATTCTGCTACGTAGGCGAAAATCATCTGTTTGTAGAATATAAACGGTTATTATGAATCAATGAATGATTATGCAATACATATCCGACCCCCTTCACTGTATCTATAAACAAGATTACAGCGTATTTTCTCTCCGCAGAACGACATTATTTATACAGTACATGCACATTTCGTTCTTGAAATCTGAAACCATAACCAAAGTAAAATTTCGGCATTAACATGGCGATTATGTTAAAAGAGGTTTATATATTACCACCATTCAGTTATGTTTAATCAACAAGGATGTGTATATTTAAAATCCAAGATATTTTGCAAAATTAACTGAATCGGCTGAATCCCTTTCAATATTAAGGAAAATCTATGTTCCCCTGCCGTCTTCGTTTTATGTTCTAAAACCTTCCTTGACAATTTGGTCTATTCATAACTTTGACGAACTATTGCCATCAAAAATCAAAGATGTCTTCTTTTTGTTTAACTTTCAGCAATAAGAGACATATGATGGCAATAACTGGTTTGCCAGTTGTCAGTATATTTTACATGGCAAAGTGCTCGGGCTACCAGTTGTCGATATAACGGGCAGCTTACTACTAAGCTGTATGATAAACGTGACGATTTCGATTTTCCGATCGTGAAATTTCCCTTTCTTGATAGTAACATCCCTGTTTCTCCATCCTATGGTGTTTACATGTCGCAGTTGATTCGTTATTCTAGGGCTTGCTCTGAATATCGGGATTTTCGTGATAGATGTCGACTGCTGACGAACAAACTTATGGCACTGGGATTAGAGAAATGCAGGTTGATGAAGACTATGGGCAAGTTTTATGGTCGCCATCTTGATATCATCGAGAAATATTCTGTATCTTTGTGTGATATAAAGATGGACGTTTTTGAGTTTGCTTCTTTTTGTGTTTACTTGTTGTGATGACAACGATGACTCGGTTCTCATTTTTAGGATTGATGCTTACTTGGATGTGACAAAGATTTACATGACGGGTGTCGTCGATGAAGCAGAAGACGCTTACTCTTTCTGAACACCTGGTCTTATTCACTTATGCTTTTACGAGGGTCTCCATGTAAATCTTTCCTTTGTTCCTATTTTGCCCCTAGTTTCATCGATTTTGAGTTCGGATTACGGTTTTGTCGACGCTTTGGTATTCTCTGATTTTTTTTAGACCGGACAAAGAGCTCGGTTTATTAGTTGTCATTATCATTTGACTGGGCAAAGTGATTTGTTTACCAGCTGTCGATATATATTTGACCTGACCAAGTGCTGTGCAATTTGACTTGTTCGTGATGTTTAACTGCTAGACCGTATCTGCAAATACTCAACATACCCTGCCTCCAACACGTACATTTACACACCTCATGTGTAGTTAAGTCCTTATAAATAGCTTTAAGTATTGATTGTATGCGAAACCATCAAAAACGAAGGCCAATTTAGGTCGTGCCACCGTCTGTGAATTATAAACAAGTGTTGTAGGCAAGGTATGCACAATGTAGATATATATGTATATTACAAACACCATGAATAAGAGACACTTACTACTTCAAAGTTGAAGATCATGATTTCTTTATTGTAAGTACGTAAGTACCGAGGTAGCTTAATCAATTTCTGAGGGATTGCCTGTTATTATTAGCAATTCGGAAGTTAACAAAAAGCGAACAGCACATGCATTTAAGCAATGCTTAGTGTTACATCTTCGATCCATTATGTGTCGTTGTTAGATACGAAATTGATTTTTTTTGTAAACGCTCATTATTGTGTTTGTTGTTTTAATAGCTCGCATAAAAAAGTTGAACTGGAATGGCTTAAGATCATCAATATCAGGTAACCATTACATTTTAAGAAAGTATTCGTTTTTGAAGTGTTATTTTCTGTAAAGTTCAAAGTTTTCATCTAAAATGTCCAATATTTGCATTCTCTTTGCCTTTAAATCAGAGAATACCAAAGCGTCAACAAAACCATTATCTGAACTCAAAACCGATTACAATCGGGGTTAATACATTCAACGGAACCATTTACACATATAACTTTGGAATAAAAAAAAATAAGATCATGAGCCCTGGAACAGTACACGTCACTCGCCGGCGTAGGGCACATCTAAGTATATGGCACGTCCTCAAATCATACAAGGATACAGAACAGCTGCCAATGATACGAAGATTGCGACCATAAATCTTGCTTATATTCTTGGTTTTGTTATCTTTAAGTGATATGAAGATGGGCGTTTTTAAGTATGTTCATTAGTGTGTTGACTTGTTATGATTGACAATGATACTCGGTTCTCATTTTGAGAACTTGATGTTTACATGGATGTGACAAAGATTTACATGGCGGGTGTCGTCGATGAAGCAGAAAACGCTTACTCTTCCGGAACACCTGGTCTTATTCTCTTGTACTTTTACTTGAGTCGCCATGTAAATCTTTCCTTTGTTCATATTTATTATTATTGCGAATAAATATGATGTTAAATGATGCCTTAATATTTTGTCTGACTCACTGGTAGGGGGAAGTTATTTATGTCAACCTTATATCTTTTCATATTTTTAATGGAATTAAACGCTAACATGCTCTATGAATTAGCTCGTTGTACAAAACGAAATTTTAGAGGTGTTTCATAAAGAAAAAAATGGTTAAAATTGACAAAATATCTTTGATTACCACTCATTTTAGTATATTTCATAGTTTCTTGATTGGTAGCGTTTCATGATCTTTTGGTGTGGTAATACTTTATGTCACAATGGCAATCGCAAGTAGGCTTGCACTAAAATACCACAGCCTTCCAAACACACACGTCCTCAACGCATACACTGACGTTACCTTGTCAAACCTCACTTTTGGCAAAGTTAAGCAATCGCCAAGATGGAAAAGGTTGCGGGTTCTTCCATCAGACCGGTGTAAAACGAAGTCATTTAAAATTGCAGTTTTTTAATGTATTCATTGTTTATATTTCAGCATTCAGGGTAATGACAATAACTTGGTCGCACGTTGGATGTCATTGCAATGTGACTTGGTAGAATGATATACTTAGTGAATCGACATGGCATTATCAAAATACAGCACTAAAAGTCAGTATTAGATCCACGCTACAAAGAGGGGCGAATTAACTGACGTAGCCTGTCCCAAATTAAGTTTTAAACACAAATAATACGATACAAAAAAAATGGAAAAACAAATTACAGTTTACGTATAGATCGAGAAAATTTACAAATGTACATTTTTTTTACTTGAACAAAATCCTATCAACAGCTTAAGATATACGTCTCTCACATACAACTAAAACATTTACTTTATGTTATTACTAAACTTTCGAGCTAATAACTTTAATATTTGAAGTTTAACATTTGTGATAACTGCATAGATTCACAGATACATACATGGCAAAGACTTCAAAGTGCAATTAATGAGGAGTTCACTGGCATTTTAGCTCATTACAAACCAGTTTAACCAATGAAATGGGACAGGAACACCCTCTGACTTTTGACCCCATATCAACCCGCCATCACATATCAAAATCTACCAAAAGTATACATTTCTGTTAAGTTAAATATCTATAGATTTCATTCGATGCAGAATATGTCAACAATTACCTTTAAACTACTCAGAATCACTGTACTTATAAGAAACAAATTTTCGGCAGGGACTACAATTCCATGACACACTTCATGATACAATGTAGACTGACTAAGTTGTTTGAGTCCTTTTAATATTTAGAACTGTATCCTCTCTTTTACAACAACTGCTTAAATACCAAAGTTCACTCGCTTTTTTCACCAAAGCAAGGTGAATTATTTCTGCTTAATGGGTATCCGTGGTGACAATTGTCATGGCGTCATACCAAGGTAATACTGTTGTCCTAATTCGACACTTTTGATTGGTGCTTGGCTGCCTTTATCATCCATGGGAAACTTCTTTGTGTGATCCTCGCTGGCATAAAAAAAAACTTTATAACTCAAAACGTCGACAGCGGTTGTCAGGTCATACATCGTTATTCTAATGATCCATTAGTGTGTGGCAATGTTTGCCGATAAATTCTTCGTTTGTCTAAGATGCCTCCACTTGTTGGAAATTACTTTTTAGCAAGTCCAAGCATCACCATTAGTTACGGTTTATCCATTGTTGTCAACCGTCTACGCTTTATGTGGAGTGCTAAAACGAAACTGACCTCACAATGGTAGCTCTCACGTCAGGTTAAACTATCAACGTGGTTATTTGTGTTTTTTCGCCAATCGTTTATCACTTTTAACTAAGGGAATATCCGCTTCTTCATGCAATTGTTCACAAATCAATACCAGTGTTGTAATATACATATAATGTATGTGTTCGTTCCTCTATCTATGTTACTGTTACTGGACTGATCGTGAGTGCTAACATCTTGTACTCTGTATCGTTATATGTGTATGTCTAGCAGTTAAAATCTCTGCAGACGTTCTTTTATTTTTGACCTGCCAACCCCATGTCGTAGATGATGTTTTTAGTATCTACAAACATAATATACATCCCGAGTAACATCATGCTATATACACATGTAAGTCGGTACCTGGTCAGAAACTAGTTCCAAATATATCACTTTGTTGGAGCTTACGGTGTGTATGATGAAGCAGAAGACTCTTACTCTTCCGGAACTCCTTGTCTTATTATCTTGTACTTTTACAAGGGTATCCATGTAAAGCTTTCCTTTGTTCATATTTTGCCTCTAAATTAATCGATTTTGAGTTCGGATTATGGTTTTGTTAACGTATTGGTATTCTCTAATTTTGTGTTCATTCTTTTTAATTTATTATTATAACGACTGTGTTTACATCTTATCACCAGGAAGAGAGGTGCAGGTTGATAAAGATTATTACATGTACAAGTGTTGTGGTCGGCATCTTGTCTTATTTATAAATATTTTGAATTCCTCTATGATATGAAAGTGGACGGGGCATTACTTAAAATTTGACAGATATGTATACGGCCGCTGTCGTCGATTTAGCAGAAGACGCATATTCTTCCGGATTACCTGGTCTTATTCGCTTGTATGTTTTCAAGTGTCAATGTAAACTTTCATTTGTTTATATTTGGTACTTTTTTAATCAATTTTGATTTTAGATTGCGGTTTTGTTGACGCAGCGGTTTTTACATTTTGTCCCGGTTAGGTAGGCAACTGGTTTCATTACTAGGCAGGGACATACCCGGTACCAAAATCCTTGAAATTGTGCGGCAAAATTGATAACGCAAATAATTGATAAAAATTTTACCCTTTGTAACTGAAATTTGACCTAGTTAAATGCAATGCTAGGTTTCGGTAAAATTCCCTACGAACCCTTCCTCATGGCCTTGGCTTTAACGAGAACGTTGCGCCATATTCTGTACGTTTAGCAATATGTGAACAAAGTACCGGTTGTGGTGTGCATGTACGTATATATTGCCTATATCATCCTGAAATCAAACTACAGACCCATTGCTTAGCATTGATTGATTCAGACAGACAATCCATATATATCACTACATGAATATATAACACCAGATAAGCGCGTTTGTATGTTTGTTGGCGTTTGCCTTCTAAGCTTTATGAAACTTGTCATATAAAGCTAATCGAATTTGAAAGTGAATAGATATAGTTTATTAGCTAATGATATAGATGTTTGATACAGTAATTGAATTGTTTGTTAACATTGAGACCGGTTATCTAAGTGACAAGTAAGATTCCTAGATCGGCCTTGCTGATATGCTTCCATCAGTTTTGTGGGCAGTCGTTATAACGTCTGATGGGGCTATGTTAGAAAACTCTTCGCCAACATCCGTCTGTCTCCTGCGTCTAAGGGATAGAGATCTACTCAGTAAATATCGGACCGACAGGCCAAGGATTATCAGGATACTTTCAAACATCGGGCTTTTGAATAAGAAATAAATTTGATCTCTTTTCCTTAAACGTAGATACTTAATCATTTCTTGACTACATACAAAACTTGGGGATTTGATATAATATAGCTACTCCAAGCAACCTCCTATGTCAAGTACATCGTAATTGATATAGGTTTAAACTGTTTGGTTTTGATTTGTATCTGTTTAACCACCTATCAAAAGCTTAGATCGTTTAAGGACGTCTCCTGGGGTATGCGATATGAGTGTGTGTGTATTTCGGAGGCTATGGTAAGGCTCTCGGCAGTATACCACACACGGTCCCATTATACTGAGAACGGGTGAAAGTCATTCCACTCCAACAATGCTGAGCGGCAAGCAGAGAGAAATAACTACCAATGTTTGAGAAACAAGTATGCCTCGGTCAGGGGACAGAATCAAAGGTCTTTCAAAGAGGCGCTCAATTAAGCGCTTTTTCAACTAAGCTGCTAAACAAACATTCGAAGTCTGTCAGGGAGTTCACCTTGTTTTTCTACATACACTTTTTAATAAGCTGGTGTTTATATTTATAATACATTACTGGTTGTATGAAATGATTTACCAGCTCCCCAAAAATGAATTCCTTGTTACCCTATTATACAGTGTACTAACTAATTTGGAAGAAATCCACAATATCCAGAGTGTCACATCTGCAAATGAACTGACCTTCTTCCCAATTATAAATCTTCCGATTCTTCTACAAAGTTACAACATTTTGATTTGATTAAATATAAGTAAGTTTATTGAATAATGTAGAAAAAATCACATTTAAAAAAGCATTGCAAGAATTGTGTACCTATTGCCCCCATTGCATGACCGTGAGACACGACTTAAAGTTTGGATTTGTTTCTATTCTCTTCTCCGTCGCATGCCATACGGAGTGGGTGAGGTGTCATCCCTTTCCCTCTAATACCGAATCGGAGGATATCTTTTGCAAAGGGGTACACTGAGAAAAATTGCAAGACTCGGGACCGTTGGTTTCTTTCACACTTAATCCCCGACATTTCCCTTTCGTTCCATTGATGTACTGTTAGGCAACCGTCTCCGCGATGATTGTCGCGATGGCTACAAACCCGAAACAAAAACTAAACCCTTGCTTATATGGGGCTTCTTCAAGACGCAGATTCTCTTACGTTTCTTCAACTAAGGTACCAAAATCGGCCAGTTGTCGTTATTGCAACACTATTGCAAAATACATTCTCTTTATCTGATGGTTTTCTAAAGTGGCAAAATAGTTCCTCTGTACACTTTCTTATTTCTTTTTCAGAAAGGATTTCCTTCGGATCCTACGTTTATATCAAAGTAGTATTGACTGGTTCCTGTATTTCTGTATCGGCCTGGTTATTGGTCCTGAGGCGAAAGCCAATATAGCAGGCCTTGGACCAATAACTAGGCCAATATAGGCCAATAACACTCAAGCAAAAAGCTATACAATTCTGTATAGCTTTTTGCTTGAGTGTTTTGTTTTTTTTTAGTTTATTTGAAGGAGAATCTTCATCTATAATTATGGTATTAATATTTAATTATCATTTACTTATAACGATGTCAGGAATAGCTTTACGCGATAACTCCATTATATGACAATTTTCGAAACATACGAATGCTACATGTATCGAAATGCGGCTCAAACAGTGTTTAACAAACTTCGACTATTATCCATAAAAACGGCTTTAAATACTCTAAATAAGATAATTCATGCCTTTATCTCTTAATCGCCGACAACTAAAATATCACGCTTGCTGGCCATCCTACTCCTGAAGTCGAATAATCTAAAATGCTGGACGTCATAGTTGATTTTTTTTTCCTTCTTCATATTAATTAAAGCGATATAGTTGAAAGCATTGGTTTAGACGCCATTTCCGATAGCGGCTGGGGAACTGGTAGGAAGTCCTTCTTGGATTCGATAGAGCATTTTTAAGATAAACAAAAATCAAAAAATTCCAAAGTGTCAACAAAACCATAAACCGAACTTGATTAAACTAGAGACACAGAATGAGAAAACGAAAGATTTACATGGAGACCCTCGTAAAAGTAGAAAAGAATAAGACCAGGTTTTCCGGAAGAGTAAGCGTCTAAATTGGACCAGGGATAGTTTTAGGATTGGCAGGAAGGTTACATTTGACTTTACTGGATAAGGTGCGTCATTAAGGCCCGAGACTTACACACATAATATAGTCAACTTAGATGTCAAAGAACCTTCATTTATTACCTCTGAGTGAAGCCGTCAAACCCTTCAAATGTAGCATAATCAGTTGTTTTCAATCTGAAGTAAAAATCACTTCCCAATATTCCAACTTTTTGCAATCAAATTTGAAACGATTGATATTCCTGCGTGGTTTCTTGCTTCTTCGGAGTTTTGATCTTTTTACTTCATGCGACATCTAAATCTGACAAGGAATCTTACGGTTTTTTTCCCCGCAATGGTGCGTTAATATTCTCTGATGAAGACAACGTTATTTACTCGTTCTTGAACATATTTAATAAAATGTTGTACCACGGTTAATTATCTGTTCTGATTTAAGACCTGGTCTACAGAGTGTCAGTAGCAAACATTTGAAGACAATGTCATAACTTAGGATGTCATATTACCTCTGCCAGGCTCCCCGACGATATATGAGCATACCAGGTACCTAAAATATATATTTTTTCGCAAAAGCAGCACTTTTGCACCCACCAGTTCATTTTTAATTTCTTACGGCGTTTATTCGTCTAACTACAGATATTTTTAGAACGCCGCGACAAGGAAAAAAACAAAAAAAACCGAAGTGTCAACAAAACCATAATCCGAACTCTAAATCGATTAAACTAGAAGAAAAATATTAACAAAGGAAATATTTACATGTTGCGCCTCGTAAAAGTCCAAGAAAATTAGACCAGGTGTTACGGAAGAGTACGCGTCTTCTGCTTCATCGATGACACCCTTGTCACATCCAAGTAAACATCAAGTTTTAAAATGAGAACCGAGTCATCGTTGTCAATCACAACCAGACAACAAAATCACACTTATGAGCATACTCAAACATATCCATCTTCATATCACAAAAAGATACAAAACTTATCTCCAGGAGATTAAGATGGCGACCATAAAACTTGCCCATAGTCTTCATCAACCTGCATCTCTCGAATCCCCGTAAGTTTGTTCGTCAGCAGCTGACATCTACCACGAAAGTCTCGATATTCAAAGCAAGCCCTAGAATAATGAATCAACTGCGACATATAAACACCATAGGATGGAGAAGCAGATATATTACTATCAAGGAAGGGAAAGTTCACGAGCGAAAAATCGAAATCATCACGTTTATCATACAGCTTAGTAGTAAGCCGCCCGAGATGGTCATAGTTTAAGTCAAGGTCGAGGTAAAAGATGATGTAGGAGGGGGGGGGGGGAATCAAATGTTTTGATAGACGAAACATTTTTTTGAGAAGGGGTGCTCAACACTGATAAAAAATAGTTTTTCAAAATCCACTTCCGTTTATGCCACTCCTGGAGTATACGAGACTGAAGCCCCGATTTAACGGTACTAAAAATAGTAGAAAGAAGTTTTGATAATGGCTTGGTTGAGCAATGAGAAGGGCCAACGATAAAACGTTTCTTATAAGGATCTGCAAACTGCTTCTGATATATTTCCCCACTCTGAAAGTTAATTCAATTCAGCATGTTCACGTTTAGCCCATTATCTTGCGTAATCTTCCACAAAGTCCTTACGAATCTTGAAATTCACATTCCATTTGATGGATGGAGTGTCTCGATACTTAGGATCTTTCATGAAAAGCTCTTAACTTTATGTTGGGGATGATATTCGGATTGCCGGTAACTACACTGTATGTATCCAGCTGGACCATAGCAATATGAGAGAGGGTCATTCGAGGGTCATCTATACTCTACTGTTGTAATGTTTGCTTGTAATTGAAAATCTTAGGTCGATATAGGTACCAAATAACTGTAGGAAAAGATAAGTGTACTTTTCAAAAAACAATAATAATATCGTAGAAAACAAATAAGATTCAATTAAACATGCGATCGGGGAAAGGCAAGCAAGCTTCTGAGAGAAGCACCGAGAAACAATTGTTTTGCCCGTCCTTGGACATCCGGAGACCCATCGTAACCCTTTGTTACATAACCAATTGTAATTCATTAAATCGTGAAGACTCGCCTCTATTGAGTTTTGTCGACCTTCAGATGAGAAATTTCTATAATAACATTACATCGTTTCGAAGAAGTAACTGTCTATTACAATTTTAGGCTTAAAGCTACTGGTCTTTTCAATAAAGCATAAGTCACCGTATCAACTTTAAATATTCAAAAAGACGTTTATAGTCCGCCTAAAGAAGCCTAAGAGGGCAGAAAAACTTTTCGTCAAACTCAGAGTTTTTTGTTCATATTTCATATATAATTATTTATTTCTATCTTGTCGGCCATTTGTCGGGCCTTACAACCATCCCTGTGTTGACGGTACGCTAATTGTTTAAACAGGAGTCAAAATAACCGTTAGATAACTTGTACTTAGTTGTGAGGTTGCATGTTTGTCCTGGTTTAGTTTAGCACCTTATGAAATGTTAAATAATGCCTCATGGTGTATAAAGCCTCCACGTTAGAGAAGCTTCACAGTCGTCATCCTAATATACTTTAAAACTGTACGACTTCTATCTCATCTTTATAACTGGTGCACTGCTCTATATAGATAATAACCTGTGTTCAATTTCCTTGATTTTGCATAAGAGGCCATAAGTATCACACATATATAGGAAACACTTCACGTGATTCTGGCGTCTATAATTAGGGGTATATTAATCTTGCTTTTCCTTCATTTCCAAGTGCATAGATTTCTTTCATTTTTTCTTTTTGTTAGAAACAATTCGTCTATGTCTACTTAACTTGTGTATTTTCTTCATTTCCCTGTACCTTGCTTCCTACTTGATGACAGGAATGCACTGTTTCTTAAGGGCAATTCAACATAAGTGACTTGATTAATTGTTGAATTGTATCATGGTTAACAATGGCCCTTGTTTCTTAAGTGTAATTAGCTATGATGTATGTTATTTGGCAAACCTTGTTCCAGGACATGTGGATGACACAAAATCATGCTACACAAAACAGTTATGCTATTATGCTTATAACTATATACATTATATGTATAGGGAAGTTGAATAATATCATATATAGCGTATGTAAGGCGCCATTTCAATGATCAAAAATACTCGTTTGACTTACTGACTATTAAGAGTTATGAATATTGCGAGAAGATTGCTGTTAGGAAAAAAGTTAGACCACCGAATTTGAGGAAAACACGGAATTATTTAAAAAGCAGCAGACCTCAGAATTTTAACATTTGTTTAGAACGTAATGTTCCCAATATGTTCTTCACTTAATATAGTGTTGTATCAAACAGGAGCTTTTGTAATAGCAGACGTACCTGCCTTAATGCTGTTTCTTTGAAACTTTTATAGTCGCCATTTGTAATTCCAAGTCAAAACAGAACCAATACATTGTATGTATGCTTGAATAAAGCCATATCCGGTCCCAGTGCATGCTAAAGACACTTGTGCAAAATATATTATCAACATGCGCTAACTGTGGTATATTTGAACATGTCCTTTTTCCGCGACTTTTCTCAAAATTAAGAAATGTACATGTCAATAGCAATGTCTTTGGTTTGGTTACCCGTCATACATGCCAACAATTGATTAAGATACTACGTTTCAACTTGCTCGAAAAAGTGATTAAAGGCTTGTAAAAATATCACTCGATAAGCCTCACAGACACCCCTAAACTGAGACATATTGAGTCGCCAAAACATTATTTATTGTCGTTAGTTGGAAGTTTTGGGCTAATAAATTAGGAACAGGACTAGACAGTATGTAGTATATCATCCGTAAACAGTAACAGGATGGAGGCGCATCCCCAAGTAACTAACTTGTGATATGTCATATTATATGCCATGCCTTTAAATGACAAAAACAGTCTTCATATTGTACTAACTATTGCCAGAACATACAATGCCCAACTGGTAAACAAACAACATGTTGGTTATTGTGTTGCTGTAGTAAAAAAACGGAAATTGCTCAAATACTTTTTTCAAATCAAATCTACTTTCAAAGGGCTTCATGTTAAACCACCAGCACAGGTGGTATCTTGTTTTAAACTCACTGGATCTAAAGACGTGACTTGGTCATGTGACATTGCTCATCGATCCAGGAAAGTGCATGTTCTTGTCTATCGGGCGCTTGGGTTTCATTGTAAAGATAACGCGAGCAACCGATACCGATATACGTTCTACCTACATATGGTCATGTACTCGGACTCAGATAACTGACATAATGTATAGTCATGGCCTATTCAACTTGTCACTCGTAAAGATTTGATTAAAAACTCTCAAAACCCCACTCTAAATAAAAGGCCGACATTGATTCCTCCCATCAATCGTGTTCCGATCTCGTCAGACGGGCGGAGCAGGCTGCTGATAGTGCCGTAGTAATTTACGCAGGTTTTCACCGCCTATAAAGTGAAACGGAGCGGTCGAATACTGCGGCCCATGTTTATGAACCTGCAAGAATGCGAAAGTTGGCCTTGGATGCGTATCTCCCAAATTGAATTTTAAATCGTTATAATTTCCGGGGAAGAGATGTTTAAAGATTCAATGTAGTGCCAACTTTTCTAATAGTTTCCTTAACAAGAATAAAGGAAAGATTTAAGAGCGATCCGCAGTGATAGCACTTCTCTACAAAATGCCTTCAAAGGTTGATTGGCTAGGGATTCTTATCCATATCCCAGACCTCTCATTTGTCCTATCGGCAAGCCTTATTTCTCAAGCAGGATCAACTCGATAATCGGAGGTTAATCTACGTCTTAATCACCTCGCGCGACCCTCGTAACGTATCATCTTTAACTGTATGTAGACATAATTGGTTGTCATTATTCCTTAAGGAGACAGAAGTGTGACATTTAATTGGACATTAGTGGACAAGCGGTCTTGCCAGTATCTTTACAACTATCGTATGCATTTCTCTAATTGGATCACGGCACAGCCATGTACAATGACTGATGTAAGAGAATTGCTATCGTCCTGTTGTGGGTTCATCACTCCCGTGTGATATATCATACTACAATATAGGGAGGAAATTATAACCCAGCTTCCTTATGTTTTGTACGGAGGTGATAAGGCAATATCCGGAGTTGTAATTATGGTTGTTTACGGTTATAACGCGCGGTTCCAAATGCTGAAGCGGTACATCAATATGATAGGGTGTGAACTGGTATTATTTGCGAGGTAAAATATTCACATCAAACCATACCGTCTGTTGGTAATGTTCCATTATCGTTGCTGAGACGTGACAGGTCCCTAATTGGCTGTATAAAATTAACATTTTATATTTTCAGAACTGTAAACAGTTTACGGTTTATGACAGGGTTTGATTCTGAAACAAACTGTCGCCATACCAGTACTGATTACTCCACCTGTTAATATCGAAATGTGGAGAGATAATATCGCTTTGTCAGAATTAAAAACAGGTCTATTTACATTTTGCTGGGCAGTTGTCAACAGCTGTGTCGAGCTACTAAACGGATCGGCAGCATTATTGGAAGAAAAAGATAAAAAAACTGAAATATTTTCTCTTCAATTCTACCTTAAATTGGCTTTTACAATCAAAGCATGTGATCACGTAAGAAAGTCGTTCCAATAAGACACCTCCTTACACTTTAAAATCAATATCATCGCCGTGATCGTGATCATTTACAGACAATCTACCTGTTATTTTGAATTAGCGTTTAATTATATGTGTCATCAATTGTATGTGTATAAATTGTTTTGAATATTACTGTTTGAACAAAACTCTGTATAAAGTCGATACGGATAAGTTGTGATGCACTAAATTTTATCAAACCGATAACTTTACTTTTTTAATGTTAACATTTACGAAAAAAGTGTATATCCAATTCACCTAAAGTAAAAACTAATATATTTGAATTAAGATTTGATACTTATGTTTGTAAACCGGTGTTTTTACAGTTGTCTGGCCTTCAGTGACTTGAACATGTATGTAAGTCGGCCTTAAAACATGAACAAACTGACATTCAAACTAATATAAATGAATGTAGATATACCCGACTTTCTATCAAGTTACACCGTACAGATATGTTATACAGATAAACCCGTCATTACCCTTACCCGTTTATACTGATCATTAAACATAATACTGGACTGATATACGGGACTTGGTTTACCTCAGTCAGTAGACGGAACCCATTAGCTTCCTCTTTTTGACG
The DNA here is from genome assembly GCA_947623455.1 of Mimachlamys varia. Classification (NCBI taxonomy): domain Eukaryota; kingdom Metazoa; phylum Mollusca; class Bivalvia; order Pectinida; family Pectinidae; genus Mimachlamys; species Mimachlamys varia. The sequence continues at coordinate 13,259,867 of OX392535.1, forward strand.
AAAGTTCTAACATCGAGGTTTAAGATCGAGGTTTTGCAAAAATATTTCTGAAACATGAAATGTAAGGAGATAAAATTCAATATGCAAATGTTGCAACTGACGCAGCAACTAAAATAATTAAGAAAAAATATTTTAAAGGGTCCTACGATGATAATTTCTTTTCTATTTCAAAACTTGCTGGGTTTGGTTTCCGTCATATTGAGGTATGCTACTCATATATGATGTACTCATTGGATTTCCACACTCTTACTTTAATGCTGTACTTGTTCCAGGAACTCCAACTGGATCTCTGCGATACCTAAAATAGCCGGTCCGAGACGATCACAGGGATAGGTCCAGACGCAGACCCTCACCGCTGTCTGATTAGCTGCGTCAACACACCGTCCATTACACCAGAGGTCACATAGACATTATGGAATATGTCTGCATAGCATAAATTGTTTATTGTTTACTTTCAAGTCTTGCTGCAGTGGACAAAAGGTTGATAGTAATTGGTTATGTAATATATGTTATCTTTCAGAATTTTTAACAAGCTCGATGAATTGTGTTAATGCAATGTTAATAGATAGATTCGCTGGAATAGCTAACCAACATCAGCTTGTTGACACTGTTCATGTTTTACGGCCGATTGACAAAAACGTTCCATGAAGGCCGGACCAACAGAAGAAGAAGCAGATGTTTACAAAAATAAATAGAGGATATCCAACAGTGTCTTCAATAATACCAAAATATATTTCACGAGTGGGGCTAATAGTTTGATATTATTCACGAGTGCGCAGCACGAGTGAAAAATATCGAAATATTAGCCACACGAGTGAAATATGTTTGGTATTACTGAAGATACTGTTGGATATTCTGTTTATTACATTTTATAGCAAAATCTATAGTGGCAGCTTTTGAATTTCCCAAACGTCGTTTGTAAGCAGCGTTCTGATTGGTCAAATAAGAAAAAATGATATTTCTCACAAGTGACAAAGATCACTTTTATAGAATGAATAGTTTTCGATATTTCACCTGTAAAATGTAATAATAGTCAAATAAGTATGTTTGTACTTTTTGCTTCGTTACAGGCAGATAAAACTCGACCCCGTATTACTGCTTGTTTTGATGTATTCATTTTCCATTCAATGTGGTGGGTATTTTTTGCATTGCTAGACGAAATGAGGCATTAATTAAATTATCTGCATCAAGCATATTTCCCTCGTGTTTAATTATCAAGGATTTTTATTGGCTTCCCTATAGTTTTGAAGAGTGTTGTTTCGATATCTTGTTATTAGTTTATCAGCTATTGATGGTCGAAATAAACGCTTCGTCAATAATCGGGGCTATCTTTCACGAAATTGAAGTTGGACATGGCAGGTTTGTTTTTCTATAAACCTGGTTATCAAATTATCTGTAGCATTTAAGCTGGAATTAGTTACATAACTCGCAAACCAAATCTTTGGGAATGCTTTCCTAAAATAGCTATATAATTTGTTGATACTAAAAACCAAGACAAACTCCTCTTGCATAAGGAAATGCGAACAGACAGTCAAAAAGTGGTCTCTTGATTGGAAGTAACGGGCTAGTAATGTATGTTATTTCCTGGATTTGACGGGCGACATCCTGGAGGGTGTAGTAGGGAGCAGATAAAACGCTTACACATCCTGAACACCTGGGTTCGGCAACATTTTTATTGGGGGTTTGGTTTCCCTTTGTTTTGATATCACCTAATTCACTCACTTCCTGTTGATGTTTTTCTCTATAAGAGATCGGTGTTGTTTCCATAATTTGATTTACCCCTCCAATATTTTAAAATGTTTTATTTCATGACGTTGTTTATATACATGTCACCATATACGCATTTCGTTTTAGATAACATATCTGTTCATAACCCATTATGTCTGTATATTTTGACATTGCACATCTGCAAAAAGGGCATTATGGGTAAGCAATTACTGCTGCAACCCAATGCCTGATTCGTTAAAATCGCATTTAGAGTTTTTGCCCTTTGTAGGATTTCATTTTGGGCCCTTAATCTAGGTACTTGAAGTCCATGTATTGTACATGTACCCATCGAAGCACCAAGCACCGGTCCATTTTATATACCTTTTTTTATTTCTTAACGTTCTATCTGAGCTTGTCTATTTTGGATTGTTTGACAGTATGTACAACAGAAAATTAACGACTTTATATATTCCTATTATAAAGGACAATTTGCATACTCAGAACTGTATACATATACGCCTGCAGACCATCCGAACATACATTTGTCTACTGCTATTGTTTCGTTGAAATAAACCTTGGATTTAAGTAACCAAACTCTACTTAAAAAAGACAAAGCAATGTTAACAGATGGAAAGAAATTGAATTTCAAACTCGCTTCAAGCTAACAAATAAGCGAACCTCTCTGTAGCTTGCCAAGAGGGGATGTCTACAGAACCTTACCCATTGACAATATTGAGATAATTGGAGAGAAACCAAAATCGGGAGAAATATAAACTGGTTTCTGCCAGACAGCAAGTTCCATTGTAAATCTGTAAAACTAGAGTCTATGTTGTAAACCATTTGGGATGTAAAAAAAACTTAATCGATGACGGACGGTCTAATCGCAAGTTACAGTTGGTCGATGGTCGTACGTTACGGGGCCGTCATCGAGTTTCACCGGTTAGGCTATATTACATAAACGGGTCAGAATCCAATAGAAAAGAGGAGGGGAAATGAAGATAAATACTTATTGCAATTTCATGGAGTAAATCCTCACTTTAAACAAATTAAAAACAGAGGAAAATTGGCAGGCGTCGAGACAAGTATAGATGTATAAATAAATTGTTCATTGAATCTCTTTTAGATCCCTAATGAATTTTCGGTTGAAATGAAAATATAATCGGAGAACGCAATTATTGAATGTAATTTGGTAATGAGGTAGGCAAGCGGCCTGTGTACTAGAATAAACCTTGGAACGAATTATCAGAAACAAGATATGCATGTAATGTAGCATGCGACATCAATTTTCATTTTTTCCCCCTGAAATCATTCCAGTAGACTTAGTAATTGATTTCTCTAGTCCTGTATAGTCCGTTTGGAGTACCGTACCTATGGCGGACAGGTGAGGTCCCGGCTGGTCCTACATGTACCAACCAGATAATTTGTTCATAAAGTACCGTCAAGTCCACACCATTTTTGTATCATCTTACCGAACGCTTTGTAACCCTTTATTTCTCGTTTATTTATAAAGCAAAGCCAAACGAAGTGAACGGTTCTGTTTCCTCCTACCATGATAGACTGAGATAAAACTTGCTTCTGTCTCTCCAGAGCCACGAACGTTCATTTGACATTTTACAATACTTCTCGATGGTATATCAGAAACAGTATACAAAGGGCAATTAATTCCAACAGTGTAGACACCCTGGTGCTTTTACATTTTTTTCGGATCAAAGCAACAAGTCCGTTCTTTAAATTAACGCAAAATCAGAAAATACTGAAGCGTCAACAACATAATAATCTGAACTCAGAATCGTTTAAACCAGGGACAAAATAGAGGGCAAATTTGCATGGAAACCCTTGAAAACTTACTAGAGCATAAGACCAGGGACCAGGTGTTCAGAAAGAGACACTCGTCATGTAAATCCAGGTCAAACTAAGGTAAATGCCAAGTCCTCACAGTGAGAATTAAGGCACCATTCTAAATAACAACAATAAAAAAATCAAATGTCACATCTTACAAGCATGCAGCGAGATACAGCAGGCTATTTTTTTCTCCGTTGTATGTATTTGATTCCATTTCAAAACTTGGATCTGTCTAAATATAAATTGTTTTCAAATTTCTTCCTACCACTGTTCTGGCAATTTATCCCTAATTTATCATCTTTATATGACCAAGCTATTAAATAGAAACATGTTGTGGACATATGATGAAAATTGTCAGACAACAACTTTTATGCAAAGAGGATTCACTTAAGTAAATCTCAAATAAATGAAACACAATTTTCTTATTCAGTACTTTATGACACAGATATAACTAGATTTGAGTTACAGAATTGTTACAGATTGTATAAACATATAATGTATTGAGTATTCGAGCAGAGCAACAATACTTCTTCTCGTTGGATTCAAAACTGCTTTTCGAAATAAAAGCAAAATCCGAGAGACCGATTTTTTATAACTCAGTCACTCGCAACCATATCTACTTTAGCGTTTGCTTTCATTTTCAGGGATGTACTGTTTGTGTTTTAATGGTTTGTGTACAGTGTATAAGGTTGTGTGTGTATGTTTGTGTGGAGATGTGTGTATTTAAAAGAGGGAAGCAAAGCATGTTGACTATTTCCTTAGATTTGTTTTTTGTTTCAGACTTGAGACTATTCATCATGATACGTTGTAGAGTTTCCTCACGTAGACCGTACACCATCAAACCCGTTTGTATATACCGCCCGTCTATTGGCCGCTGATCAGCATGTAAGTTCGTCAAATCTACTTGTCCTTCGGTAGCATACTTTAGATTGAAATCATTTATTTATAATAACTATCAGAATCAAATTCGGCATTAGATTGTCATAGCCATTAAGCCTAACGGCCCATCCGTATACAAGTATACCTGATAATCGAGTGGAAATCAAGGTTAATGACTAGGATAGGGCGATCGCTGCCATTATTTCATTAACGTGACTTCATTTGTAAGCGCGAGGCCTGTCTCGACACTTATCACGTTAGATAATGGTCCTGGAGCTATCCCACACAAGCGTATCGTATGAACCGCCAGATCCAGCGGGATTTTGATATTATTCAGTATATAGGAATTGTCTTTGAACCGAATATTTTAAGCAAAGATTTTACTTAAATGTTAATTAAGCAAAGAGAAAGTAAATAGTCAGCATTGGTTAAATGGTATTTTAATGTATATCAAGTAAATGTAAAGTATTATGGATTTTATGATATATGTAATCGTTCTGCTTAGTATGGGGGATCCGGTATTAAGAGAAAATTACTCTGCACGCACTGACATGCACATCATTAAAACTTGATTGTCGTTCTTTAAAAATCAATTTTTAAAAACCAATATTTAACAAATCTGTATAATAGCAGACATTGTTTAAATATATACATATTTGCATGGTATTAGAAGGATTTGGACACCTACAAAGACTATAGAGACACATTACAGTTATGGTAAGTTGATTTAACTAACCGCGAAAACTTCAACGTCCAAGTAAAGTAATAATCGCCACATTAACATGTAGTCAACCTATGGCAATACTATAACATGTAATCCTAACACTTTTATCTTCGAATGTAAGTCAAACCAACGAGATAACAACAGTACAAGTTTTCAACACATAAAAGTATATTGTATATAATTGTTTTATGAACTTCAAGTTTTGTCCTTGCTACAAAACTCATTAGCACACTACAGTAATCTTTAGAGAAACGAGTGCAGTACGAATCATCGTGTTGCCGTTGTTGTCAATGATATACCAAATAAAACACACAAAAATATTTAAAAACAGATCTTCAAGCTGTTGCATTATCGGTTTCACTTCATAGACAAATAACTATTCGTCCAAAATACCGCTCCAGGTCCAACGTTACATATGATGCATTAAGTAATCTTGAACATAAGCTACCCACTATTTTACTTCTCTTGGAGATTTCAATGATTATTACAGCCGTTGGGGATCCCCATGCTAACACCTGCATGACATGTTTGGTGTTTATTTAACAATACCCCCTCCCCACCCCCCGCCACGCACACACACACACACCCACACACACTCTCACACACGCACACACACCCACACACACTAATTATTCACCCAGTATCAGGATCTTTCACACGCATTGGCCTTACAATGTATCCCATTACCTTACTTTTTAGACTATACCTAGTCGGTGAGTATTGATCTTTGTTGAAGTGACCATTTCCAAATCTGTCTTAGGAATAAAATTGTCATCGATGATATCACTTCATGCTAGAAATTACACAAAGCAAATTTGATGTCTTTCTTAAACTCTCTGCGTTCCAAATTTACATAAATGCCAACTAGAACACGTCGATGATCTTATCAAAATGTTAACCGAACTTCTTTTGAATAAAGCCAAAACAAATTATTCCAAACTCTTCATTCCAATCAACACCCATTCAGTTTTGAATTGAAGAGGAATGTGTTAAAAACCATTTCCAGCAGAAAATCTGCTCCAAGAAAGTTTAATAGCTTTACCATTCAAAACTTAAATACAATTAAAATGTCAAGGGCAAAAGTGTACTTATTAATTAAGCAAATAAAAACCCGAAACACTTAAAGAGAATATGTTTGTAAAAAACGACTTCTAACAAAATATTATACAAGTGGAATACGAGAACCAGCGTTGTCTTCTGCAATGAAACAGTTTATTTCAATCAATAAACATATTTCCTACATTTGCGAGAAAGACGTAAACCATCAATCATTCATATAAATTTCAAAAGGATAAAACAAAACAAGAAATACGGAAATTCAATTTCAATTCCAACAATACAGAAGAATACATGTACACTAACCTTCACTGAATTACCAAAGTCCCTTGGAATGCCGCACACTACCAATACTAGACCAGATTATGTCCATTACGAATTCCTTAAGCATCTAATAACTATCTGCCTTCAATGTTATTTACACATATTAACCAAATATGCATTACTTGCTAAATTTCCGAATCCTGATTGTAGGTAACAATGATTCCCATTCAAACACCGGAAAAAGATGCAATAGTTCTCTTACTAGTTGCCTGTAAGAACCTCTTAAGAGAATAATCAAGTAAGACTTAATATGTGGTACTTGGAGACGTATTCTCTCGTTTTTATCTAGCGTTTGTTGACATAAAAGGAGTACATATGATAATTTACCAAAAGTTACATTAAATTTACATTCGTTCTATGTTTGCTAAAAGGGAGCATTGCGATTTTTTTAGGTTTTTTTTATCTAGATAAGGCGAAGGTAACCACACTGCAGTACAGTATCAAAAAACATTTCTACCAGGCTGGGGCGAGGGAACATCTCCCGCTTTTTATATAGAAAACTTTTTATCGATTAGACATTGTAAAGCAGGGAATCGGTTTATCCCACAGGAGTATACATTCTGGCACACGTTTGGGTTTAAATACCAATTGCACAATAAAATGTTTCGGATTACCCACAGGAGGATCTGTTTCTGTCGATAATTTTTTTAACTTGCTAACGACGGATACTTTTGAGAGGCAATAACAGCTGTGCCATAACAAACTTAAAACTTGAGAAAACGGAAACGGTTTCATTTTTTTCAAATCTTACACTGCCTATGTGCACTTTTGCTAACTCCGAAAAAGACACGATGAAACGGGACAATATTTTCAAAAAACTTAATTCAAAGTTATCTGTGTACCACATATCGAATACCTAAAAGAAAAATTCTTAAACGTTTTATTATGCGACGACACACGCTATGTACATGTATATCCTAGTAAACTTCATGTCCTCAAGGTGAGAACCGAGTCATTATTCTCAATCACAACAAGTAAGCACACTAATGAGGATATCTATGAGCGCCTACCTTCATAACATACAAGGATAAAACATATCTAAAACTTACGGTTTTCAATTTGATTATATTCTGGAAACTCAAATGGCAATCGACGGAATACTGATGAGAAAGGGAATAATTAGTCCTACACAAATGTCAATGTAATAAAAATGTATTAAGCGAGATCAGTGATTGATTATGCCACGAGCCTTTAGACGAGTGATATATTTAAATTATTTAACGATTAAAAATCTGTAGTACATTGATACGATTATACAATCATAATTATCACATAACTTATATTCATGAAAAAACACCGAAAACAGTCAAATTTTCCTTTCTTATTAGAAAGGAAAATATTCATGAGAAAAAAAACCCTAAACTATTAATTTCTTTAAAAAGCAAATGTCTACTTCGATGATACGATTTTCGCTAAGGAGACATTTATATGAGGTTACAAACACGTCATATATTTATGACGTAACAATATTTTTATTACACGTGTGTAATACCATTTTGGTGACATGGCCGTATGAAAGGGCTGAACTGATCTGTTATGTGATAAAAAAATATATTGGTTAAAATGGTTTAATATGTACTGCAGGACTCCTCGAAAACAATGCACATCCCATAATTGAACATTTTCCTATCAAATGATTTTTTTTTATTATAATTATTATCGGGCATGCCTTTCGGGAAATCGTACTCCTGAAAAATGAACTTTAACGACGCTTTTCATCAATACTTGGGCATGCGGCATTATAAAACTGAAGGAGTGCGAACGTTCTAATTATCATTTGGTGCAAGTGTTGTTCATAACGTGATATGTCGCTGATTAGAGAAGATCATAAAATCGCTATATCAAGGTACATGTAGCGACTAGTTGGATAATATAAACTATATACTGCAAAAAGGTGTAAACATTAGGCAAATAAAAATCAGGGTATTTTGCTTAATGTATATACTAAAATTCTATTTCGATGCTTCGCATTGTTATGCTTCATTCTTGCTGTGGATGTGGTCGACGTTTTGGTCAGTAACAACAAAGTCTCTACAAAGATGACGTAACACACACATATGCTGCACCTTTTAAATTTTGTGATAGATAGAGTATGCCGCAAAAAATGAATTAAACTGCGTCATATAGCTGTTTCGTCCTCCTAAGACTCTTCAGTGATGCTAGGGGCCAAAAGGTAGGAATCCAAAATGTCTAAAATAAAGTAGAAGCAGGGGGTCAGGTGCGTTAAATACCTTTAATTCATGAATTTAGAAGTAAAATTTAAAAAGTTCTGTATAATTTCTAATCGTGTACTAAGAAAATGTATATTTTATGTACCGTGCCACTACTTAAGTTGAAAAGACACTACGAACATTCTTTGAGATAATTTTCCCACCCCCTTTCGTGCGATACCCCTCCAGTATGGCCACCAGCAACTGTCACGTGCTCAAGTTAGAGACAAATTGTGATTGATGGGGTTACGGAGGAGGTGCTCCATTAAGTGGGACCTCTTTTACAAACGTATCAGTCACAAGCGGGCCTCGTCAGTCACCGGATGTTTCAATTAGTACAGAAGCACATACTGTCAAAACATACGTATTACGTGAGAGTCATACAATATTTCTGGTGGGGTCATGGTCGGCATCAAACAAAACACGTGCAGCGCACCGTCCTAATTCGATCACTCAAGTGGACCGTTTTATGGCAGGACAAACATGATATGTTTATAGGAGGAACAGCGGCTTCTATATGCGACACTATCATAATGTGGTTAGCATAACTCCCTCGCAAACATAAATATAGCATTTGTAAATCAAAAGCACGTGTTTCTAAATACGTGACATTCAAAACAAATCGCAGACCATCGTCCAATGCTCGAACCTTCGTAAAAAATGGTCGATGTAATGGTGGAACTGCAGGGGCCGACGTTAATGAGGAACATGGCACTGAGCGAGTCCAGAGTCTAAAACAATACAGAAGACTACACAGGACGATTGCAGGCCCTCTTGAACTTAAGTGTGTACAGACACGCTAACTAATGATTCAGTCGTTGACGAATGGGTGGAAAATAATCCAATTTATTATAAATAATATGATTGCAGAATGAAAAGACGCAAATGCAATCTGCAATCACGCAGCGAGGAACTTGGTAGGTCGGCCTAGTGTATGTATGGAATTGGTGCTAATTCCATCAGCGACTCTTCACTGAAGGGTCTCCGTATTACGGGCCAAATTACACGACCCGAGTCATTTGATGAATATCAATAGTAGCTGAATCCTCCGAAGCTTGTTTGTCTCGCCGCTCACATTTTACGCAATAGTCATCACAAGGCCAACCAATGCACGGGAAAAAAAGCTTTCTCGATCATATTTATATTTGTGTAGATAACCATAAATATATAGTGTAATTTTGTTAATAGGACGTTAAACAGAATAATTTTATAATTCGACTTTGATGTTGACCTCCTAGCCTGACCCGTGACCCGGCTTAGATTGGTTAGCACTGTATCGTGGGTATCACGTTCCCTACTAATGCCTTCATGCCTGATTCTGTCGCTACAGTTCAACATTTCTACATGAAATAATGAACTACGCGAAGCCAAAAATTAAACACTGACATAGTTTGAAATCTGAAAATTGATATTTTGGGTATTGGAAATGTTCTCTCATCCCAGTTACATAAACCACACAAATTGAAATAGATTGGTCGTCTCCCCAGTGTTCGGCCGTTAATGGGCTATACTGATTGGTTACCTCTCTAGTCAGGCAACCGCCGTGGTCGAGCAACCGTTGCATGTTGTCTGGTAAGTTTAAATATTTTTTGTGGATACTCTCAGCCTGAGAATGGAGGAATAATTGCTCAATGTGTGTGTCACGTCCCGCAAGTCAACTCGCCTGCCTCAGTACCACTGAAAAGCGTTCTTCTCCCATAAGACCTTACTTCAAAATGGTTCCCGGGTCGTTGTTTTAGTCAGATATCATTCTGTGTAAATCTGTGGCTTCCCCATGTATTGTTGTGAAAAGCGTTGTCCAATTCCTTGTTGTTATAGCTATTGTGTCCTGTTGAAATTTCATCTCCTATCAACTGCTGATTAACACGTAAAACCGATCATCCCTATAAAATCTCACCTCTATACCATGCTAGAAATGCAATCCGGTATCTCTGTAAAAGGCTTTCCTCAACAAGTAGCATGTTAGCCTGTAAAAGGCACCTCTCGTGTGTGTGTGTGTGTGTCGCTCTACAGTAGCCGCGCTGTGAGATTCGCTATAACAGGCGCTGACACTTTTTACTGACGGTAACGACAGGTGCGAGAGCTTCTCCAATCGTCTTTTTTTACCTCTGTACCAAACGTCAACAGAATTTCGCTCGATTAGATCTGTATGATATACAGCAGAGATCTGCTCTCATAACTCATGGATGGTTAGTGCTTTAGTAGATAGAGAGGGTCTAAGCGGCCCGTCCAGAACCGCGTGGCTGATCTACATACAACAATACCAATGCTTAGCTCTCAGCTATGCAGTCGATATTTGCAAATGAAAACTCCCTTTTCACGTTTGAACGCCCATATCCCGTACATGCGTGAGGTATAGAGTCAACCGGCGATACAGTGTCGTAGAGTGGGCCGAATACAGGCGATATCGGCTCAGCTCCTGCTTCCAGATCATTTAGGATTTATTCTCTCTGAGGATTCTACTTTTATCCAACTCATCAATTGATATGACTTCATATTTCAAGTCGTAAACAACAAGATATATATTGATAAAAAGTTCAGTGTGTGGAAAACTTCTATAATGGCAAAGCATGGATTCGCGTGTTTTTAAGAAGGGACGGCGGAAGTCTGTGGTGTGTTTTGTGCCTGAACTACATGGATAATTATGTGATTATTAGGCATATGAAGTTGTTCCACGTTAATTTAAAATGACTGCGGAGTGGTATTTGGAATTGAAGTTGCTGTCTGTCGCATTCATCGGATTATTCCTTTCTCTCCTACTGGGGTTTCTGACCAGTACCAGTGGTAAGTACCACCAAATATTAATGATTTCCTTAATCTACAGCTTACGTAATGTTTTCGACACACCGTTGACCATTAAGAAGTATGTTTCGTCCACTTACATTGCTGTTCAGTAAATCGTCAATGCAATTTTAAAACTGTATTAAAGCATACGGTAGCAGCACTGACCTTCGCAAGTAATGTTATACTTACTCAAGCACCACTGACCCGATAAGTCACTACTATAACCTACCTTTAAATAAAGTTTTATCAACTAAAAGCAACACCTGGCCCGTTAAGCGCCTTGTCTGTTTTGCTGACAAGCCAGGATAATGCTATCATCTTTAATAAGAGAACTGACCAGTCGGTGGGTCGCTATTTATTACTGACCATTAAGTGCAATACTATTATCTGGCATGAACAGAAGTTATAAGCATAAAGATATTACGAATGACCAAGAGGTATACGTGTAACGTAATTATTGCTCTTGTTTGTGGATACTAATTTAATGTAATGGCATTACGTTTGCACATTTAGCGAGTGTAACACTGTAAATATGTTTAGTGTAAATTTATTATCTTGTATTACTCGTTAATAATAATGGTCTACGTCTATATTTATTTTATAATTTCAAACTAATATATTAAATGATCCCAATCTGTCTCCATATTACCGTTCCAACAGCAGACCTAGCCAATGTCCTCTGGGCAATCCTAAGGATAGAATACTACATTTGTCACCGCTGGACCTGCCCGAATCATAAAATCATATTTCAAAAGAACTTATAGACAAAAGAAGTTATATTGATGTGTGTTAATATCGTCAACAAATACCAATGGCTACCGCTGGGCCCATCGGACATCTTCAGCTACATCAGGTGGACTGCTCTGTCTATTAGAATGATTAATATATTAACAGATAAAATAAAACTATTAAAGGGATATTATTTTCATGTTAAACAGTTAAAGTGCTTATTCGACAAATTTGATACCTGATTCAGTTTTGTCCATTACTTGAGAACGTTGTTCTTGTGGTTATACAAGAGGAAGTTAATTTCTTTCGAGTACCTGTTGGTTGGCACTCCCACCTGTTGAAGTTAATTCAAAATTTTACAAAACTAGGTCTATCCACGTATTAGGCCCACTGAATGCCTTCCGACGTTGGGATTCGTCCAAATGAGCACATTTTAATTGCTACTGTAAACATGTATTATGCAATTTACGAACAATGATAGGCGTTTCCATAGGTAATTCTTATCGAAGGTTGCTTTAGATAAAACAGTAAGTGTGCAATGATTTAACTGCTTTAGATGTGAGGACTTCTGATAACGGACGAAGCGTTGTGATACCGTCGTATCTGAGAGTGCTATAAATCGCCCGGCTGTGAGGTGAGCATTACACCGTAATGGTACCGCCATGTCTTTGAACCAAATCGTAACACAGACATTCTTTACAAGACCCTGTTTTCACCAAGTCTTCCTTCAAAGAAGCTATTACATGAGCAATTGTTTTGCGATAATTTATTGAGCCGTGTTAAATGAGACAAGTTAGCCTCAAATCGAGAACAGCACACACAGGAATGATTCATTGTGGAGTGTTTGTTTTGAGTGCATAAGCTGATGCTTCACACCTTGAACGTATTAACATGGTCGTTCCAAGCTTTTATTGTCCTCTCGGGAGGCAGGGGCTTTACGGGGATCGATGTTGTCGTGCGCCCGGGACCAGGGGGCACGAGATAACAACATCTGTCCGTGCGTCCTTCCGACGTCGTGTCCGTTCTCACATACGTCCTGTCTGTCCTTATGAGGCCGGTTTCTCGGCGTTTGTAGTACAAACAGCTGTTACAGTATCATACTTAACATTCATACACACTTTGTGTCCTAGTCCGAGATCTAAATCCAACAGCTGTAGCTGCCTCACCGAGACTAGGTTATAACGCTAGTAATATTTACTGCTAAACACCGATAAGATATGTGTTTTTATTAGATCTATAAAAGATCAGGTGACTGATTGTACTTGCGTGAATAAACAGATATTTGCTCTAAATCTACACGGCGATGACGAATATTCCCTATACAGGTGTGTTTACATAGATAACATGGCGCAGCACTACAAGCTGTCCGGGTCTGAAAGCTTTCCTACAAATGTATTTGTGAAGAAAATATTTAAACATACTTATTTCATTTAGGTAATTAACAAACGATTTTTTTCTTAACCTGCCATTTCAAGTTCGAAAATATAACGTTCCATTTTTTCGTTGCACTTTGAGTTTGAAATACAGGAGTTAATTCTGGTTGATCACGAAGGTTGGTCGACTGATTAATTAACCTATCATTACTGTTGGAACTATCTCCCAGGCTAAGCCACGGCACAGCCAGTACCTGCTCAAGTCTTTGATTAGTCAAGATTTTGTTTTCTATGTGAATTAGCACTTCTCTGCCTCCGAGGCTATTAGACGGCGGGAGCGAGCGCTGCGCCAGGCAGACCCAGACTCACATATCAATGATTCAACTCCAAATCAAATGTGGATACAAATAATTAATTGGACGTATCTTAGTCTAAGGGCATTTTTCAAAAGGTCAAGTGGCCATCTGTTCTTTTTCTTTATCCAAGGCATTGTTGCATTTCCTTTAACTAACTACAAAACTATTTTATTTAATATTTTCCGATATTTTATCGTTTTAAATTAAATCTTTTCAACAAAAACACTGGAAGAACTTTGCCTATATACGTACACGAATTCCGCCCAAGGCGAAGATAAGCATCACCTAAAAGAGTAGGTACCGGTGTATTAGTGGCGTTTGTCTTTATTATCGCCCCTGGATGGCCCTTATCATCCGTAGTTTGGTTTATGTCGTCTACTCATCCACTGGTGATAGTATCGAATTACTCAGGCCAAAATATCATAGGGTAAAAGAGCCCTGTTGATCCAGGCATCATAAGTATGAAATACATAAAACAAAATCCCTACGCCAAAAATGATAATTTGAATAACTATTTAAGTAGCAGAAGTACAAAAACAATTAATGGAATTTAAAGTATAGCACATGGAAAATAAAGATTATTTATAACTGTTAAACCTTGAAATACAAGTTGTACTTATATTATAACATTGTATAGTCACGGTAAGATTATAATATTGTTTAACCACGATACAAATTTGTACCGATTTTAATATTGTTTAATCAACGATACAATTACAATTAACCGATTATTATGTATAACCAACATTGTATATCCAACTGTACGACCTTTATAACCATTATTATATTGTATCACCTCGGTCCCATTGACTTTGTCTTTTACCTTTAATGTTTGTCTTATGTTTGTATATTGCATTTGTTATTGACGGCAATTTGTTCGTCTTAATGCAATTTCCTTTGTTGAAGGGCCGGTTGAAATGTATTTATGATAAAAAAATCAACCGAGCAACAATGTATAAAAAAATCTGTACAACATTGTTTCACCAACTACACACCATTGTATCGCAAACAACTAAACAACTTGTTACAATATTGTAGAGCCAACTGTATAACATTGTATCGCCAACTTTACATCATTGTAACACCAACAACTAAACAACTTGTAACAATATTGTATAGCCAACTGTATAACATTGTATCGCCAACTTTACATCATTGCATTACCAATAACTAAACAACTTATTACAATATTGTATAGCCAACTGTATAACATTGTATCGCCAACTTTACATCATTGTAACACCAACAACTAAACAACTTATAATAATATTGTATAGCCAACTGTAAACCATTATATCGCCATCTTTACATCAATCGCCATCTTTACATCATTGTAACACCAACAACTAAACAACTTGTAACAATATTGTATAGCCAACTGTTTACCAATGTATCGCCAACTTTACATCATTGTAACACCAACAACTAAACAACTTATTATAATATTGTATAGCCAACTGTGTACCATTGTATCGCCAACTTTACGTCATTGTAACATCAACTAAACAACAATGTATAATAATTGAATCAATGTATCACAAACCTTACAAAATTATACGAAGAAGTTAATAGCATTTTGTTAATTCACTAGAGAGAGACATTCGTCTAAGAGAAATGGTAAGACTGTTTAAGAATGTTAATCAGTAGTTGTTATTCTGCGGATGATTTCCCTTGGATGAATTGTTAAAAGGCTAGAAGATTACACGAGTCACCAGAGACAAGCCTACATGCTGCGTGACAGACGGGTTTAGTGTCACTATATCAAAAGCACTGTACATTGGTACCACCACCAGTTCCCTTACGTAACACATATATCACAAGTCAGGCCGCCTACGTAGGTAAAATCTTACAATTCAGTATGTATAAGTATCAAAAGAAAGTCATTACTTACTCAGATTGATCTTAAACAAGAATAGTTAACTGTCAAACGGTAAGAAATTATTCTACGTTATATACATTGATAAACCGACGAAAAATAATCGAACGTACTCGATGACCCCGTCTAGTGTTCACTCGACCGTACGAAATCGAGCCACAGAAGAAGAAGCTTACACTGTATCTGTCGTGGCTTAGATTGCTTAACATTAGGTCTGCCAATGTTCAACTTTGGCACCCACAAAAATCAATACACTATCTAAAACTGCATTGTCCGTGATGCAGCATTAGAATCAGTAAAACAGTTACATTTGTGTGAACCATTGTTTTGTTGAAATAAGACGACATTTATTTCTAAATTGAGAGTCCTTGTGGGGCAATGACATAAAACATTTAACACTTCCATTGTAATTACGCGTTGTTCAGAATATGTTGTTATTGAAATTATTTCGCGTCCGTGTATGTGTCGTATGTGTATGTGTGTTAAAGGAAAAGGATAATGTCCGCAATATTTGTTGTCGGAATATTCATTAAACTAATTCACAACTTGAAAAACAAAATAAGGGGAATTATTGGTTGGACCTAATAGGAAATCATCAGTTTTTGGTCTTAGTTAATTTGCAGTTCTTATTCTCATTTAGATTTGTATATTTGTAATTATATCAGAAAAGAACTGAGTTTTCTGCTTCAGTATGACTTGTATAATGTTATGTTACAATTGTTTTACATTTCATTCGTTTGTCTGTGAATAATGCTAGAGTTATAATGATATTATTTAGAGCTGTACAATTTGTAGCAAAATATAACCTGAACCTCATGTTCAGACACACTGATGATCCAGTTACCGATTTTTTCTAACCGAGTTCATGGCATAGCAGCAAATGTTAAGAAATATATGGAACTCGTTATTGTGCTATGCTCGGTCAAAGATACCAAAAGAAGCAAAAACCAAATGCTGTTTTGGCCTATTGCAGGACAATTGCTTTCAATATACATTGTATTTCAGATTTGTGATCAGAAATGTATGAATGTTTGCAGAATTGACAAAAATAGTAATTTCTTATCTACTTTGGAAGTTAACGGTCTTAAATGTATTCTTTCGGCTCAAAAATAAATTAAAGCTACCCCTACCCCTATTTTAAACGATAAAATACTCCGTTGTCCACAATTTTGTGCAGATTTAATACTTTATAAACACAGATTCTGGTGACAAACTTTTTTAAATATTTGGCAGATCAAAAGGAGGCGGGTTTCTTTTTTTAAACCGGCTTAAAAATGGTGGATAGCGTGCTTGTTTTTTTGTCCTATAATAATATTTTTCACTACTCTGAAGTTAAAATTCTAAATCACAAAAGATAAAAACGGGATTTGTACGGAGTTGTAATCTCACAAGAGCAGATTTTTAAAGGGACCTATGGGGCAATGACCATGCTCTGTCTGCGTTGTTGAACATTTTGTTAATCATGCAAAATTTGTTAATCATGCAAAAACTTGAATTACCCTTTAAAAGATATCAATTTCTTTCAAAAATTGTTTTAGTTTGATAGTTTGTACGGGGTTGTTGAAGTCCTCTCTACAGCTAAGGTTCCCGCTTTAAACAGGGAAGCTGAAACGGTCGTCGTTTTGATTCACATCCTGTCTCAGCACTGTCACTGAGTGGCGACGTGCGTACCTTTTAATTGCCCTCTTCTTTAAATATTTAGAGTTTACGTACATTTGTATGAGGAACAATTGTTTTAGATATTTTTTGGTTTCGGAAATAGTGTAAATATCATGTATACAAATGAAACTCGGTTTAGAGAAGCATATGGCTTGGGTAATGATAGTGTTGAGATGGATGGTAATGGAGTAAAATAATCGGCTCGGTATCTATCGAATAACAAAACCTGATCAAACACACAACGGCCAAGCACACACTCTACCTTAACTCGACGTCTGTCGCTGGATAATTATGGAATTTTTTCTTACCAAGAATACTGGAATTAAATAGAAAGCAAACCAACCTTTTATTTGCATTTTAATCCAATACCAACTTAAGCACACTATCTAATAAAAAATAGTTCAATTCAGTTTTGACATTTCAATATGCCGAGGGTTTTCACAAGGATTTTTGCTTTAACATCTTAAGACCACCTCCTGACTATTCTGCGTACAAATAACCCACATTGTGCGAATGATAAAATTCCATTACTAAAGTAATAGAAAACAATAACAAAATACAGTCAATTGACTAAAGCTGGTATAAGAAAAAATCAAAGAATACCAAATCGTCACTAAAACCTTAGTGTGAGCTCAAAATCGATTAAACTAGAGGCAACATTTGAACAAAGGAAAGCTTAAGATTTTAATGGATGCCCTAATAAAAGTAAAAGAGAATATAACCAGATGTTCCGTATTCTGCTCCCTAAACGACACCCGCCATGTAAATCTAGGTCAAATCAAAGTATATAGCATGGCCTCAAAGTAAGAACCGAGGCAGCATTCTCAATCACAACAATTATAGGTACCAATGAGCATATCAAACATCTCCATATCTTACAAGGATTTATAAGATGTTTCAAGACACATAAAAAGGCGGAACCTCGAATCTTAACAGTGATGCAAACTTCAGATACATTCAATTTAATCATCCATATTTGTCTATTGACTGATTTAAAAGAAAATATGACAGCATACAATCATCACGTGGTTTTATGTTGATTTTACTAGTTTGTCAGCTTGTTCGGAAATGTCCTCGTCAGGGACAAGATGAGTTGGGGAAAGTGGCAACAGTCACCAGTTGCGTGACTGGTACACCTTCTATAACCGTTAGGGAGTAGTGATGGTGTTTGACAGAATGGGGAAATCGCACCAAACACTGTCGGATGCAAAAACACAAGCATATCGAAAGCACTTCGAGGAAATTAATTCCCTAGAAACATCGGAACTGTTTTTGATGTCAAAATACCACCAACAATAGTGTTTATGAGATTGATTTGTGAAGTTAATCTGTTTCCCTCTCTCTGATGTATTTGGTCTGCTGCTGCTGCACCCACGCTGTCACCGTCTACAATATAACCCTTAAAACACCTAAACTTCAATGGAAGCCAACCATTCTTGTGACAGACAATGTAAGCTCGAGACTTGAAATCTTTCTCGTGTAAAAGCAATTGTTTTATAATATTCTCATCATGTCTGCAGTCACGCGATTCATTAAACAAGGAAAAAGATAAGTAACACTATAATCCAATGTTAAAATACTGCTTTATAATTTAACTCGTTTGCTTCATATTATAGTCGTTATGCCTCAAAGAAAGCTGGATATACAAGATAGTACGCGGCTTTTGGGCAAGCACATGACGTGACAGTACGAGATATTACGAGATCTTAGAGCAAGCTCTTCACGTGACATATATGGTTTGGAGTAGACGCCACTAACATTGACAGACGGTAAACGATGGGTTCCGAAGTACAATGTAATAAATACGAATGTTACTTCATTGTGATTATTCGTTCGTTGTTGGCATATTAGCATACTTATAGACCATTAGGTAGTTGGATATAGAGCTATACCGAACGTAAGACGTCAGTGTAAAGTCTTGTCAATATCCACTCGGACTGGACATAACAGTCAAACTGATCGCCTCCCCTGTAAGTGGTCCTGACTTGGGGGTATAACGTTTGACCATTAACGATGCCATACACCACAGTCCGACATCCTATTGTCGTTTTGCCCGTAATCTCGTAATACCACATACGTTGCACCCCCCGTGACGTAATGTATATCCAAAGGAGGCCTCTTGGGTACCAGACAATGGACATTTTGCACTCGGTTTTATTGTCATCAGACGTCGCCCTTCAGCCCTGCCCTCTCGCGGTCTGCCCTCAAAGTGAGGCTAGTGGTTCGTGCTGCTGGTTTATTGAGTGTTAGTAATGGTTGCACATGTCTAAGCTGTCTGGGGATCTAGGGTCCATTTGTAATGGCAGCCGGGATAATAGAATACACCAACAAATTGGATGCAAGCCACAGTGTCATACTGTAAAATGTATTTAACCCTTCACCGTGGTTTAGAGGCACCTGGGACGCAATATTGATAAAAAAAACAAGCACCGGATTACCAGAGTAAATGCGCCCGTCTCTGGTTCCTTTGTGAAATTGGTCTTTGTAGAGTATTGTGTAAAGCCATCCTGACCCCGGGACGTACAGCTGTCATAAACGCTAAGCCATGTCCGGTAGCACGTCTATTGCAATTGTACGTGGAACAATCTGTCAGAATGACTACTGATACAAAACGTTACAGGCTTCTTTATCGTTCATAGGAAAAGTATGTGCCGTTTGCTGCATTCTTAGTCTATACTGTATATCAAACATATATCATATGAAATATTATAAATCATTTTAGTACTCAAAAGGGTTGAATATACGGCGGCGTACTAGGGCCAATGTCAAATTCAATTTATCTTGTACAAGCAACTTATTAACTTGTACGTACAACTTATTATCTTGTACGTACAACTTAATATCTTGTACGTACAACTTACTATCTTGTACGTATAGCATGATATCTTGTACGTACAACATAATATATTGTTTTTTTTTCATGCAGATTACCGAATATCAATCACACTCAAACCTCACCAAGAAAGTCTATAGTTAGTTAAAGTCGTGTACGAGTTTAAGAGCAATAAGATAAACATTGATGCTGATATTTTGTACAATGCTACATTGGTATCTACCAAGTTCATATATCTTTGTTTAGAGATTTCTATGTAATGGAGTCCTTGACCTTTGTCGTGTCAAGGTGTTGCATGTATTTGCGCTTTTAGGTATTCACCTTTACGAACTGCAACAAATACTTAAATGCTGAATCAGAGAAACAACTCAGTTCTTTGAGAAGTATTTGTAGGATTGTCAAAGAATTCCTGGTACTCATCAGATTTTTATCTTTACGAACTATGCATAATTTAGTTTTATTCATGAACACAGGTTTCGAAGTACGTCAGTTTAGATTTCATGATAAGGTCACTCTCCTTTAATCTTTTAATCAACATGCAAGTCGAACGTGGATTAAGTGGACTGGCAGTGTCGCCATGCTTAAATCAGGCCAGGAAGTGCAAACAAGGTCATTACTTTCATATGCAGGGTTGCCCAGAAGTTTTTTGTCGGTGCTAAGATTTTATGGTTGTGACCTCGGGTCGAGTTATTATTCACTAACCATTGACGTTTAGTTAGCCTGCCTGGTACTAAACTTGCGGCAGATTTAATTGAATTATAACGCGCCGTGACGTACATACAAATGAAACCTAGCCCCCACTGAGTGCCCTCACTACGCAGTCGAAATAAACAAAAATGTACAAACTTATCGTTACGACCATGGCGTTGTTAATTCTTATTTGAATGGAAGCAATTGTAATTCGGATATCTTTTAAGTCTAACCGAGATCCTCCAAAACCTCTTATTACTTATAGCCTCAGTGTTGATCATAATCTAGGTTGTTACGGATATGGTGATATATATGTAATGTTGTATATTCGTTTATTTGTATCAAGCTATAAAGGATTATGATGTACATGTAAGTTAATTAAATACAATTACATGTCTCATCCGACTTTACTGACGCATACATATTTCTATCTGAATTGTATGTATCGCCCAATGTGTATTTCGAAATGTTGTGTCACATGGTTCAAAATCAACTCCTTTCATTGAAACATATTGGTTACCCAGATACATAGAAACAATGGCGCATTCTAAATTATCAGTAATTTTAAATTCAGTAATTGGTGGCGTTTTTTCCTCCTGTGTACCTCTATTCATCTCGTTACCACTATAACACCCGTTGTCAGTATAATGTTACCGGTTTGGATGTTCTGTTGGGGGCCTTCGGCAGTATACTTCAGTGTGATAGCACTTAAAATCGGCAAAAGATCCGGGCTATCCCAAGAAGGCTTACACTAACATATCGCTGCCTCCCAAATACACCTGATTTCAAACCACCATATTCACATCGAATACACCGGGAGGCCGTCCTTAAATGACCCTGGCTGTTGAAAGGACGTAAAACAATTAACCAAACACTACACTGTATACGTAATATCCCCCTCATCGTTTGAGGCTTAACTCTAATTCGTCGGAGGTGGCTTGTTTTAAGAGAGGTCGTTCTTTAATATTTCAGCTGCTGCTATTTTCGGCGATTTAATTTTGAAAGCCTGTCTCTATTTTATTAACGTGCTGTACTTGTCTATACGTTTTATAACATCTGAAGACGCCTGCTAGTACCAATAGTACTACCTATCATTCTACCTGAATCATCAACTCCGGCTCATCAACGCCAGCCATACCTGTACAGGTAAAACCTATCTTTACCTGATCAAACATCCTCGTCACATGCAAATCCTTAGGGACGCATCACGGCCTTGTCTGCAGGTAATTGCGAAAGCAGCCATTTTATGTGGCGTTGGCTGTGTGTACGTAAGTCCTGGCCCTGATGCCTCCCAGGGTTCACAACGCACAGCCCACGGGCAAACATGTAAAATTCATTACAGTGTTCGATGGCATTGGTTTTTTTTTTCTTTTGATAAAAAAAACCGATTCTGGTGTTACAAACTATGAATAGATAAGAATAATATCTATTTTAATATTAATGACACTTAAATTGATGTACTTTGAATAATCATGAAAATGGGACAATTTAAATGCAGTATGTTTTATAAGAACTGGGAATATTTGAATTTTCACGATAGCAGGCTATATGGTAAATTCTTATCAAGTCAGCATTGTCACCATTCACTGCATCATTGTGTGTGTGTATATGTATAACATGGTATATATACTTTGACAGCAAATGTTGTTTATCCAAAAGTGCACTTCCAATGAAATACTATAAAAGGGGGAGATATTCATTACCAATCCAATTAAAACATCACTTTGCCATTCGCAAGCTCGTTTGATGTTCACGCTTATGTCTATTGCCTGGTGGGGAAGACGTAGATATACTGCGGCGAGAGCATGCTCTGTTCGGGAGATATGGAGTACCATTGTCAGCACGCATTGGGGAATCGTATCCTAGAATCACAACCATAAAATAAACTTTACCGAAAGTACAACCCGGATATCATGATATATCTGTACTTTTCTTTAATTTTAGAAATATTTAGATAGGGGTAAGACAAATGTGTAGTGTTTAGATCGATGAGAAAGAATTACCATCTTACTCCGGGAATAACAACATTGGAACCTTTTGTTCGAAAAATCCCAGGCTGTAATAGCAAAATGGCATTACGCTATGGGTGGTGTGCTGAACAAATCTCCTACCTCGGCAGTGTTGCATAATATCTTGTAATATCCGTCATAAGTATGTGCAAACCAATCCCTAGTTTTCTTAAAATAGCTTTTATTTTACTTTATTTTTTGGGGGTAGTTGTTTTGTTACATTTTACAAATAAAATCAGAATTTGACCTGAGCATACATCTATAGGATTCGATTATTAAACATGTAAAACAAGACGATAACGTAACTTTGAGACAATATATCCATTCAAGCCTCTGCTTGTCCATCGACCTAACTTTCAGTGAATGGAACGGTTTCTCTCGTCAGATAAGATATAAAAACGTCGAAGGAGAATGAAGTTCATGACATATTGATAGAAATGACCTCCACGCCGCTCCAGTGTGCCAATAATGACTCAACTTCATGGTAGACTGCACACATTTGTAAAGGACTTACTTTTAGAATGAAAGTACCAACGTAACTTACACCATTTTGTGATTCAGACCTATGCCATCAAATAGTTGTTATTCACTTAAATGTACTTGAGAAGTAGAATTGACAGTTTCCCAATATTCCAAAATAGAAAGTCATTCACAAAGTGTATGATGCTCCATAGAAATACAATATTTGCCACTACAATATTCCTTCTCATGCATATATCTGGCCACCTTACTACGTGTGATATTCCGGTAGATTGTTAAGGAACAATTGTGGTTTGCCATTTTATGGCGCTGTGTCTATACGAAGGGTTTATCAGTAGTTTTGACAGCAGCATCTAAAGCGGTACACATCAGGCACGACACAGCACTGTTCTCTTGCTGTCCTCGAATCTTGTAGTTTTGTAATATAATCGTATCAGCTCTAGCACTGGCAAAAATAAAAGATAGTAATGCGAAGCGAATTGGCTTAATTTCAATTTTCCATGAACGTATGACCTTCAAAACTGCAAAACAACAACAACAGAGTCACAACAAACTTCCAGTGACAGCTTAATTATCGTTCATGTTCATTTTTGAAAAGCAAACGGCAGCAAAATTTACGGAATAATATGGTGTTTTTCATTAGATATTTTTCTTGTCACTGAACTCAAATAACTTCATTGTAAGACATTTCACAATTACTTTGCAACTGGTTTATAATAGTAGTATGAAATGTTTATGAAAATCAGCTGTGAGTAATCCTATCATTTAACGCAATTACTTTTAGCAGTAGTCATGTACATGATTATTTTTTAAAGTTATTTTATATCACGTAATTAATTTATGGATTCAAATCTTTGAATCAGTTAAACTACTTTATACTATCGTGCTTCGGTGCATACAAGTCACAAGATCAGGACATTTATTTAGAGTCGTTGATGCTAAACAACAAACATTACCTCTGTATAACTGTTTCTTACGTATATGTCTTAGTAATTATATACGGAATGCTTTAAAAGCAATACTTAAATTAAATTCATGTTGTTTCTACATAATAGGCATTAGTAATATTACGTTGATAATCGAAAGTGAGTTTAAGTTGCATTGAAATAGGCGAATGACGATACATTAAGGTCGTATGAACGCAGACATTGATATATATTCATATATAAAATGGTGCTCAGTAATCGAATTCCTCACTTTTGTCCAAAGAGTTACATCAGAATATCATATCTACTTTAAAATAATCTGTTTGTATTACTTTGCAAGTCATCCACCAAACATGACATTTCCCTGATGAAAATTGAAATGTATCATGGATTTGCATTTCCAAATCTACTTTCTTTGGATTTCGTTATTTTGTGCCAAAAAAAAAAGTAATGCATTATTTTAAAAAGCGTTCTAAACACTTACATAAAACACTTGATCTGTGAAAAACGGCTGGGTTAGAAAGTTTTCAAAATATTTTGTCAATTTCTTTAAAACGTTTCTTGTTCCTTGAAAACAATAGTCATAAAACTGATAGGGATCGGGCGGTGACTTGGGATTTCATATCGACCTGGTCCCCGCTCTGTTGGCAGTCTTACACACTCCCACGGCTAACACCGACAGCACAGCAACCTCCACGTGTACATCGCTAGCCAGATCGGTTAGTTGAGCTCTGAGGCAATGCTGACGATTGTTGTTACTCAAAGGAGTGACAGAGGGGCAAAGTCACGATTGTTGTTACCCTTGGGCATTTCTGATGATTTGAACCAAAATCAGTGGTACCCAGGGGGTCTTGTGAGGGCAAAAGTTACAAATGATGGTGCCTAGGGAAGGTTCTTAGGGCAATACTTACTACTGTTTTCACCCGTGGGAGTCTATAAAGGCCAAATCTACAAATGTAGATATCAAGGGGAAGTTCTGAATGTCACAATCACGACTGCTGTTTCCCAAGAGCGCCAATGTTATAACCTAAGGGATGTTCAGTGGGAGGTCCTAGGGCCAACGTTGCAACTCGTGTTATCCAAGGGAAGTTTTGAGGGCGAAACAAGTACGCAGGGGAGATTACGACACTTTTCTTTGAGAAAAAAAAACATCCTTCTTAGATTTGGTAGCCTGAAATTGACTATAATCTCTCCCAATTCCACATTATAACTCCAGTTTGACATTTATTGTCCCTCACCTTGGCACTTTGTAACGCACTTAAAAATACACGTTATTCTCTTGGGCTATAACATTAAATATAAATTGAAATAAATGAATGTTAAATTCATTCTGATTCCGTATATAAGACATCCTATATAAGGATAAGACCATAGGGGTCCTCACTAGATAGGTTACCTAGTAATCGACCAAGCCAGTAAACAGGTAGTTACGGGACAACCCTGACTTTGTTCACGTGGTGCCCGCATATCGCTGTACTTACATAATTTGAATAAGGCATATGAGAATATTTTGATTCCGATAAGTAAATATTTTTGAATTGGGTGTCTGATCATTATGAAGATGCACTGTTCATATTTATATACGATGTGTAAATATTCAGAGAGAGCCCTAGTATCACACACTGGAAGTGTTCGTGGCCGTCTATGCCCCTCTCAGACGGGCCGATCCCCACCCCCTGATTAACGTATCCCAGTCGTACACGTCACAACACGTTGGACTTCCACGACTATGACTTGGTTTCTCGAGAAATGCCACCGGCATGTAACAGCACACTCTGTTATTCTCTCCAAATCAATATAAACATTGAAAATATCAGTCTTGTAAAAATGTCAGCAAACACATTATTTGAAAATAGACATGCAACGTATTCGCTACATTCGTACCAGAATTACGTATAACGTATAAATCAGAGGGTATGCAATTCTGGATCCTTGCAAAAGAATCGATTCCTATCTTCATTTCTGATAAACACCATATATAAACCCAAACACATTTCCAACGGAGTTCTAAACCCTGGAATGAAATCGTTTTTAAGAGCCTTCTCATGATGTAGCATAGAGTCCTTTTCTTTGACATTAAATACGCATTATTGGTCAAGGTTCGGACATAGGCTTCAATAGCAAAAGCATATACAGCATAAAGATGAGTTCTCTTTCGTGTTTTGGTGAATAATGTTAACAGTTGAAAGTCATTCACTACAAGTTATACAAGACCTACAAGACCTTTTAAGGTCTGTATTTTAGGGTATCAACTTAGACGACATGTATATAAAATAAAATAAGAGAATACCAAAGTGTCAACATAATCATAATCCAAACTCAAAATCGATTAAACCAGGGTCAAAATTTGAATGGACAGATTTACATGGAAACCCCTACAAAAGTACAAGAGAATAAGACCAGGTGTTCCGGAAGAGTAAGCGTCTTCTGCTTCATCGACGAGACCCGCCATGTAAATCTTTGTCACATCCAAGTAAACATCAAGTTCTCAAAATGAGAACCGAGTATCATTGTCAATCACAACAAGTAAACACGCTAATGAGCATACTCAAAAACGTCCATCTTCATATCACTTAAAGAACCAGAATATTTCTCAATGAGACAAAGATGGCGACCATAAAACTTGACATTGACATAATTATTGACATTTGTTTATCTGGTTTGTATTAATATACATTTTTATATTATCATGTGAGCTTAGATTGTAATAAATTCTTTATTTATGCATTGTAAGTATCAAATTATTAGCCACATGTCGTGAAGCGATTTAGAGTAATTATAATTAGAGCGTTATATAAATGTTGTACAATTGTATATTATTATTATTAGTGTTACAAGCTTTACCGAACATAATCTCACATTGTACGTGAATGAAGAACGTAGTATCGTATTCGTATCAGCTTTACGTTTTTGTTTTCCGAACGAACTATCAACTCAACCACACTTCGTACGTCAAACCATGCTCTTCGTCTTCTTTGATGGTTTCGTATATCTTTTTGTTGACCAGATGCATCTGTTCCGATCGTTCAATAGTCTCTTTCAGCTTCTTTCTTGTCTAGTCTTGTGACTCTTAAATTAATATGTTACTGTTTGATAATCTAAACTGTTAAGATTAAACAAAATATAGAAAATGTTTCATGTCGTACCATTTTGAGATTCCTATAATAAGTCGAATGACGGCGTCGAAATTGAGCAGACAAGCACCAAATTAAGCGACAAATTGCGTTTTAAGGTACTTTCCGGTTAATTGACACAACCGAGACCTTCTTAGAATAACATTTGCCTTCAGAAAATGTATTTCATTTAGAAATTGGTCCAAACACGAGCTAATTATTATTATTATGTTAGATTATATTTTAATTATAATTACGACACCATGACACAGACTACTTTGGGACATATACATTGTACTACATGTTGTGTAGTACTTGAACAGACCTATTATAAAAAGCGATGTTACTTGGCGGGGCTAGGGAAGGTTTTTACGAGGAGACAGTGCCGTACGGCAGGTCATCTAAAGACACATTCAGACAGGAATATATATATATCACTAGGAATAGCCAATGCTTTTTATCAGTAAGTAAATAGTTTAAGCCCATATCACAATTTCCTTGAGAAAAAAAACGCTTTGAAATTCCACGTGACTTATCTTGAAGCCTAAATGTTCTTTATATGTCTCTATGTTCATCCGTTCGCAATCCGCGACGGACGTCCGCCCCAATTAGTCTTAGCCTGTGTGACTGGGTCCCACAGACACACGGGTCGACCCGCGCGACTCCCAATATACCGATAGGACAGGTCTGTGATGGATACTTCCCCCTATATTGACTTTTGCTCCACTGGTTGTTAGGAGATAAGAATTGGTGAAATGTTTCAATCTTTGTTGGCAACGAAGGAATCGGTTTCCGCGTCCTCTTGTAAAAATGGCGCTGCACAGTACGTGTGGAGCGGTTGCGAAATTAACTTTTAGCGTTTATTTATGGTGGAAAAACGAAACACCTGCCTGAGGCAGGATGGTGAAGATGACTTTGCATAAAGGGCCACAGACGATGCACATGTTCATTTGTTTAAACAATGTATATCAAGGGTAATGGTTCGTAGTGTCATGAGAGCAGACGGCACACATTGTGTGATGTCACAGCGATGGGCTGTCGGACTGTATTACGGACAACAAGTTTGGCCGCAAGCATGTTCGCATACATGTATGTGTCTTCTGACATTAGTGTCTACATTCCAGTTCGATACTAAAGCTAACATAAAACAATCTGCACGTTACCATGCGGGAGCGGGGTAGGGGATGCTGGTGGTGCTCCATCACAGGCTATAAATATATATACTGGTCATAAAGGCAAGTTTTCTCCGAACGGAAGTCAATAAAGAGTTAATGAATGGGGGCATATACTTATTAAATATCAATGTATCTGGATAGCGGGACTGTTTGTATGTTTGTTTTGTTTGGGGGGGGGGGGGGGGCATTGAAACATTTATGTTCTAGACAAACTTGCTGATTAGAAAGGCAAGTATGAGCCATTCCATATGCCTTAATCCATTTTCTGTCTGTTAAATGAACAAATCAAAAGCAATGAAAACAATAAACACAATAACCAACGGTATTCTCTCATATGTAAGGGCGGCATTTCATACTTTACACTTACTTGTTACCAACACGTGTATGTTCGTTTGTCGTGCCAGGAACCAAAGATGTATCGAGGGAACATATAAATGACAATTTCTAATTATGTTTCAGTCTATTTCACGAGCCGTTAATATGATATAAATTGTTTTGCGACCTTCTTAGCTCCCTTCCCCCTCGCCCGCTTGTCTTTGATGTACTAGCCGTAATAATGGGAAGGTCGTTAGAATGTGTGGTAACTAGAACAAAGTTACCTCTGGAGACACCACGACTTGCTTACGTACTGTAGATTATCCCTTTTAAGATTTAGCATTTGCGGAATAGTTTCAGACAGTTTATGAGAGGAAGAAGCCGATGAAAACACAAAACGGTTAACCATTATGTACGACTTCATAGATCGGTGTTTAACGCAGAAAATATTTTACGACATTCACAAGTCAAACAACATAAAGACTCTCACAGATATACAACTTGCAAAAATATGTCACTTCAGGTTCTAAGTAAATTATTCTAAGTAATTAGTAAACCATGCATGTTACTGGTACAATGGCCACTCCTTCAGTTATTAGCATATTGACCACTCCCTGAATTCATATAACTGGCACATTCTATATTTTCTCAAATAACCAGTGCATTATAAATAACGACACCCTAAGAAATTAAGCACACAAAACACTCCCTCACAAGATCGGCTTATTAAGACAAATATTTCCTAAAAGAACCAGTATTGTAAATTTTACTGAACTTTATTCCATAAATAATAATATTTTCAAAATATGACTATATATTTAACAAATGAAATGATTATAAAGATGCAATATTAATTGAGGATAAATGCACATAGCATACCTCAATAAATCCACGAAGGAGTGTAATCGTAATGGGTCTGATTAATCAAATTTGTTTATTAAGTGTGTTTATAAATCGAGTAATTGCACATTACATATAGACAATTAATGCTATCAATGTGTATGGTACCGACATATGCTTATAATTCATCCTCGGAATTTTCAATGATTGAATGAAATGATGGTTTGGTGATCCAATATGTGTACTGTCACCTAGATATCTTAATAGTAGAGTTTTTTTTCTTATTTCACACTGTAAGAACAACGTAAATGCCACTGTTTAAAGTAAAATGTATAAAATTATTTACATTTTTAAAAATACACTGAAGTCATGAAGGTCAATGGAGCTCAGAAATGTGTTGTATCAGTAGTTTATATGTACCATATTCATATCACGGTAAACACAAGAGAAAAATATGTAAATACATGGAAATACTACGAACATATTTCTGTTCTACTCATTTTGTCTTCCATTCTTTAAACCACTCGTTTAAACAACTCCTCTTTTGATCGGTATAGTGGTTTCTTTTAACAAAAATGGTTTCTTACTGCGGTTACAGAACCCGTATAAAGCCGACCTGTGGTCAGATCGCGGGGAAACGCAATCTCGACGTGCTTTCGACGCCATCGATTCTAATCTCGTTTAAGTGAGGGTTGTCCTGACACCTGCGGTAATTACGTAGTGGTTAGGATTTATCTCCCGGGCCAGTCCACAAAGTCAACCCATGCAATGTCACTGTGCTTCTTCTGCACAAGCTAATTCAAATTACAGGCTATACAAGAGATTTAACGCCGAGCCCGATACATAGCCAACTACACTCAACGGTCATACCATTCGACAATTTAGTAGCGAAATCTAATTTCCGATTTAAACTGTAGCGAGTGTGGCAGGCGTAATTCCAGCGAGATTCGTGACATTGTCTACACATGCACCAATGTTGTGTTTCTCGGGTTTTTTTCAGTTTTTTATACAAGTTTAAATTCCTAAAATGGAACTTGGAAACTCAATTTAACACAGAGGTTGGGAAACTATTGAGTAACACGCACACAACTGCAAAGTTAATTCGCTGGTTTGGACAAACCGATATTGGGACACACCTAGTGGTCTGTGCGGGGCTAACACGTACAACAAGCTGCATGTTCTTTTAAAAATATTACAAAAAGTCATGTTCATCTAGAAGGAAAACATTATCATGATTAAGCGGTTACTGTAATAAATAAACAAGTATGAGTTCTGCTTCCGCGAACGATCCTGACTATGTTATTTCACGAATATACGTAACTGTCAATGCTTTTAGACGGCATATCAGTATTGAAACTGTTCGTGTTCATCTGCAACCTGTCATTTGCATTTTATAAATGCAATTTCAAAATGAATCGGTTTTAATATCCACAGAACTTTAAACTAAACTACGAATTAACTAACCTCATTGCATGGAGTTAAGTTAAAAATGAAATTTGTTTAGGTGTTAAAAGGTTTAATTTAGACATATTTGAATTGCCATATGTAACTTTTTCAATCAAGTGATATTACTATTCCTGTACAATGCATACAAAGCACGCTACAGCACTGTACCTGTAAAAATTGAAGTCACTATGAGCCGAACTTTGCAAAAGAAAAGTCGCAAAGGTATTTGACAAACGCGAGCATGTAATGAAAACTAAAGGTAAATATTTACTTACTTCCGAAGTTTGAAACTCATTTACATCGTTTCGTGGTCCAGTTTTTCTTGAATATCAAACAAAGAAATACATGTACAACATTTAAATACGATGGAGGTTATTTTGAAGGGTGGGTGGGTGGGTGGGGGGGTATAGTAACTATAAAAACGTGACTTTTGATACACAAAGAACATAATTTCCATGTTTAACAAGACTATCCCTTTATAGTGTAATGCTGAAAATATTGTCCAAATTACATGTATCACCACGAATACCTGATTTGCTCCACTTATATATATTCCGTGCTTGCTACACAACTAGAGGGATCCGGTATCGAACCCCTTACAAGCTCTGTTTAGATATAAAACGCAGTTTCAGAAAGAACCGCTGTCATACGAGAACATAATAGTCATTTAGTCATTAGTTACTATCAGACTTCAAGGTCATCAGGTCGTCTTTTGAATGGAGCGTCCCTGACCTATCACTAAATGACGAACAAGTCATTATCTATCGCTATTTCATAACCTCTCGGAGCATTGGTATTATGACGCTAGCTTATCTTATAGGAAGAGGATAGGAAATATTGTACAATGGCAAATTTGACAGAAGATATGGAAGAGTGACTGTTCAGATTAAGAGAGACGAAAGTGAGAGACATCTTATTTAAAACAAAGATCATATCTGTAAACACATCTGGCATATGATTTGTATTGTCAGAAAAAGTTATTCACCATTAAAAACGGAAGCACAGAAAAACGAAACGAATTTTCTTCAATGTAAATGACCACACCAGCAATTACATGTAACTACAATGAAACAGACTAATCACCGGCAATTAATTACAATGTAACCCATCAATCGTCGACATTTTACTACAATACATGTATAACAGCATAATCACCAGTAATTGAAAACAATTTAACTGACCAATCACAGACAATTTACTACAATGTAACTGACCGATCACATACAATTTACTACAATGTAACTGACCAATCACAGACAATTTACTACAATGTAACTGACCGATCACATACAATTTACTACAATGTAACTGACCAATCACAGACCATTTACTACAATGTAACTGACCAATCACAGACAATTTACTACAGTGTAACTGACCAATCACAGACAATTTAGTACAATGTAACTGACCAATCACAGACAATTTACTGCAATGTAACTGACCAATCACAGACAATTTACTACAATGTAACTGACTAATCACAGACAATTTACTACAATGTACATGTAACTGACCAATCACAGACAATGTACTGCAATGTAACTGGCCAATCACAGACAATTTACTACAATGTAACTGACCGATCACAGACAATTTACTACAATGTAACTGACCAATCACAGACAATTAACTACAATGTAACTAACTAATCACATGAACGTCAAACCAAACCAAACTAACCTGTTAGTATAATTGGGATAGGACACTATGTTCGGTGTATTTGGGGTTGTATTTCAGCGCATACATGTATTACACATTCACTCACATACATTTCACACTTTGGTGTTATGGAATTACTCACATACAGTTCATACTTTGGTGTAATGGAATTACTCACATACAGTTCACACTTTGATGTTATGGAATTACTCGCATACAGTTCACACTTTGGTGTTATGAAATAACACACATACATTTCACACTTTGGTGTTATGGAATTACTCGCATACAGTTCACACTTTGATGTTATGGAATTACCCACATACATTTCACACTTTCATGTTATGGAATTACTCACATACATTTCACACTTTGGTGTTAAGGAATTACTCACATACAGTTCACACTTTGGTGTTACAGAATTACTCACATACATTTCACACTTTGATGTTGTGGAATTACTCACATACAGTTCACACTCTGATGTTATGGAATTACTCGCATACAGTTCACACTTTGATGTTATGGAATTACCCACATACATTTCACACTTTCATGTTATGGAATTACTCACATACATTTTACACTTTGGTGTTAAGGAATTACTCGCATACAGTTCACGCCTTGGTGTTATAGAATTACTCACATACATTTCACACTTTGATGTTGTGGAATTACTCACATACAGTTCACACTTTGATGTTATGGAATTACTCGCATACAGTTCACACTTTGATGTTATGGAATTACTCACATACAGTTCACACTTTGATGTTATGGAATTACTCACATACAGTTCAAACTTTGGTGTAATGGAATTA
This sequence comes from Mimachlamys varia, assembly GCA_947623455.1. Taxonomy (NCBI): domain Eukaryota; kingdom Metazoa; phylum Mollusca; class Bivalvia; order Pectinida; family Pectinidae; genus Mimachlamys; species Mimachlamys varia. The sequence goes on from OX392535.1 coordinate 13,293,696, forward strand.
CTCACATACATTTCACACTTTGATGTTATGGAATTACTCACATGCAGTTCACACTTTGGTGTAATGGAATTACTCACATACAGTTCACACTTTGATGTTATGGAATTACTCACATGCAGTTCACACTTTGATGCTATGAAATTACACACATACAGTTCACACTTTGATGTTATGGAATTACCCACATACATTTCACACTTTGGTGTAATGGAATTACTCACATACAGTTCACACTTTGGTGTAATGGAATTACTCACATACATTTCACACTTTGATGTTATGGAATTACCCAAATACATTTCACACTTTGATGTTATGGAATTACTCACATACAGTTCACACTTTGGTGTAATGGAATTACTCACATACATTTCAAACTTTGATGTTATGGAATTACTCACATACAGTTCACACTTTGATGTTATGAAATTACTCACATATATTTCACACGTTTTATTGTATCATTAATTAAACTATCTGCAAAGGACAATAAACCTAAAACAAAAACAAAAGCAAAGTCATACTAGACGTGTATGGTATATTGATATCATTAACTGTTACATACTATTGAAATATTGAACTTCCTTTAAATGTTACCAGTAAGGACGAATTCAGTCTTGTATCTAAATACCAATTTACAATGTGTTTCTATAAGGTCTACTTCCTCAGTTAATAAGAACAACCTTTAGATCGATCCGCTTCGTTAAGAATACAGAACAATTGTCTTTTTTTTCCAAAACCGGTCGAGGAGAGTTTTTCGCCGTCGCAGACTTCCCAGAAATGCCAGGAGCTTGTTTACAAATATCAACATCTGGATAAGTGCCAACATGCTTAGATTTAATCAGAAAAAAACACAACTAATCGTCTTTTCTTCCGAGTGTCAGTAAACTTTGGCTTCGCAGTAACAGCTTAGTGCCAGATCTCTTGAGGCAGTCGCAGCTGTAAAAACCGGGGTAACATTGTAGTAGTATATAAAGCAGAAACATCGCAAACTCCTGTTACTAACTGATCAGAAATATTGTCTTTTGTTATCTCTTGGAAGGCATGCACGATTTTAAAACCTTAATTTGTTACCTTTCTATACTTTAATCTTAGAATTCCATTGGCTTCAAAAAATATGTTATCATCCCATAACGTAAAAAATGACGTCGCCGTTTCTAACGTCGCCTTTGATTGGCTGATGCAGCAGCGTAATAATTTGTTAGAGAAAGGAGTCCATCAATAAAGTTAATTTTCGCAGGGTATAGATAAAATTATAAGCATTAACCTGAATCTATGTTTTATGTTATGGGGTTATAACACAAAATACCGGGGTGTATTTTCATCATAAACCGCTTCGTGGTTTATTTAGAGTACACCTCGTTTTTTTGTTCTACCTCCATAACATAAAAAATGATTCAAGCTAATCCTTCAATACAAACATGAATATGTTACCTCTTGCTATGAATACATTAATTTGTTACCTCTCTCAATACATACATTAATTTGTTACCTCTCTCAATACATTCTTTAATGTGTTACCTCTCTATAGAAAACACGCGATGTTTTGTCCTTTATTCTTTATAAGGTTAAGACCATCCTGTGTCATCATGTACCCTGTTACAGACGGTCGCGGTACCACATTTGGGGTGAGCATAAAAAATGCTCGAACAGCCTCCACGTTGATACAAACCTTCTCGCGTTATCAGCTGTCTTGATCACAGACTGGGTCCTTAAAATATGCTTAATTACGGATTTAACAGGCAGTAACAACAATAGATCTGATATATGGATGTCAAAAATCATTACATAGCTGGTGTCGTCGATGAAATAGAAGACGCTTACTCTTCCGGAACACCTGGTCTTATTCTCTTGTACTTTTGCAAGGGTCTCCATGTGAATCTTTCCTTTGTTCATATTTTGCCACTGGTTTAATCGATTTTTAGTTTGGATTATGATTATGTTAACGCTTCGGTGTTCTCTTATTTATTTTCCCAAATGTTAGCGCAACCTTCTGCAAAATCCACGTTCTTCTGACTGATGAAACTTTCGCTGATAGCATAACGAAAGACGTACTCTCTACGATCATCATTAACTCTCGATGTACTCTAAATCGCCTTAGATTAAGTAGGGCACTACATGTCTATTGCATTAAATAAAATTTTACGCGTTTATGACAAATCAACAAGTGATAAAAGGCGGGTAATTACATTGTTGAGGAGAGTTAAAGCTTGTTCTAATGACACCTCTGTTGGTGTTTAAACTTGTTGACGAGCTATACATGAAGCAATAATGTCACGTTTGTCAGCGCGCGGTACGCCTCAGTACATGTATCATATTACATAGCCAGCTTTACTTTCCTTAAAATTCTTTATGATCATTCAAGTCGCAATATCATGACATGCATCAAATGGCAAGCGCCTGACTGACTTTACTTATATATGAAGGGTATATATAAAGGTAGGGCGAGTTTAGACGATCACGTGTGACGCTCGGGTAGCAGGATATGCCTTCCCAGTCAACTCGGTACAGAATGCTGCACCCGACGACATGTTGTGTCCATCTATTATTTACCACGTAATTTGTTTCTAAAACTAAACAGTCACAACTTGTAAGGTTCCACTGGAGCTGTGGTACCGATTTTACAGCAGGGACACGCTGGATAGGATTCAAACTTATATAATGCTTCCCCTTCAGTGAATTTAAAATTTACTCTCCTTGGAATCTTAATAAATGAAATAAGTATAAGACATCTAGCGTGTTCATGGTCGACACCTGTAGCGGAGTAGGACAACGTAATGTTTGTAATATACACTGCGCGTGTCGGCAGTTCTCACAACAGTATGGAGATATTTCGGGAATTCGAGAGGAGAGGATTTAAGGGGTTCCATATATCGTTAAGAGAGTGATCCATAACACTTATTTAATGATGTACAGACGCGATCTCTGTCCAATCACAGGACGACTTGGTAGTGCCTTCATGTTGCGTAGTATAATGCGAAGGGCTAGCGCAGTATTTGACATGTGTTAAGAAATCTATATGTGTTAGTAGGAAAACGTGACGACAACAAACCTGGAGCGTAATGCTATCATGTATTGGAGCTTAATTAGCAAAATGTTAATAGCGCAGTAACGCCGATTGTACGCAGTACAGAAAACGTGTCCGAGATGCATGCTTCAGCCGTTAATGAACGTATTGTCTTCCGATTATTCTGCTTCTCAACAGGATGAAAATGGTAACCACGCCACATAACGCCATACAAGGTCTACAAAGTGCAAATTAAAGACAACTGTAGTCCGGGACTTAATTGTATAAATATATATATATAAATTTTTATACATTTTGATATTATACTGATGATAATTTCAATTTTGAAATCAGTATTTAAATGTGTTGATTCAAATTTGTCGTCTTTAGCTTAATTTATGATGAAATATTGAAACATGTTATAATAGGCTCGGTATCACTGAACTAGATATTACCTGTTGGTTGTGTATAGCGCCTTTGCTTGGTCAGCATGTCGTCAAAGTGTATGTTATTTACTTCTAAAATCCCTCATTAGTATCGACTGATGTTATACTGTTAGTTACAAGCTTGGCTGGTACTTGTCATACGTTTGTGTTTGTAGAAGCATACTGTTTACGTATAGACAGAATAATCCTTCCTGTAAATTGAGCAGAAACATTTAAAAAATAAATATATTAATAAATAAATGAAAAGATGATGCTATGAAAGTTTTAATAATTATGACATTTTCCTATAGCGCTTGTAAAAGCGTAATTGATATCTGGTTAAAAGTACATGTACATTACCGAGAAAGCAAATTCTAGTTTGGGGTTTTGTGTGATACGTCTAGTCATAGGCAGTGGTCAGGTCCCATCTGATGTCCAGCCACATTCCCTGCAGGTGCGAGTCTTCGTTGTAATTGGTGATATGTAGATGAAACTTGTAGCTCTAGAACGATGTAAGGATGTCAAATGTACATGACGTCTGAAACATTTTGTCAAAAAATCATGTCGTTTAGAGTATGTTGGAATAGATACATAAATTGACTAACCAGGTCTCAAAGGACAGTCCTAATCTGTATTCGTCGACCAATACAATTCAACAAATTGCCATCTTTCCTACTTTTTTGCTGACAGAAACTGTTGCAAATCGCATTAATTTCATTGCTACCGAAGAGAAAATTGCATTAGTCGAAATTCAAAAGGGTACTAAAAGTGCATTTTACAGTCAGAATGAGAATAATGTTTGAATGCCGTCACTATTAAACAGAAATGTTGGGCGAGTATGCCGTCAAGAATGTCACGTCACAGGCGCGCGCATTTACAACCAACTTAGGAATTCACGGCGAAAAGCAGTCCATCCGGTTTTTATGATACATAGATGTGCAAAAATGTAGAATGTTGGACGAAATCAGAGATTGATCGGGCAGAAGGCGGTTCTGATATAAACCATAAGGTTACGGAGGATGGTCGCCTCATCAAAGTAAACCACACGGTACCGATTTACGAGCTACCCTTAGACGCGGAAATGTAATTATTGGAATAAGGACTATATTACAACGCGGAGCAACATAATTTGCAACAGTTGTGGTAATCAATAAATTTGTTGATACTTTCCTTCTCCGCTAAATACATTCCGAACAAAAAGTTTCATGTTTCAAACTTGACGAATATCGCTGAACACGCCGACTTGTAATTGTCGTAATGGTTTACATATTTAAATAAATTCCAAACCATCGTGGATTTATTTTGTATTAAGAGTGTACACACATAATAGCAAAATAATACTCTTGATGATTTATATTACGTATGTACGTCACTGAAATGGTCCTCGGCCAAAGATTTATTGGGGTTGCTTTCAACAACAAATGTTTCAGCGTTTACCTGTACAAAATGTAAGCAATAATTCCTAGTTTGCAGATCCGGTCATGGCTTAAAACCAAAAGCAAAAAAAGGGAAAAACGGCACTAGTTCTACATTTCTCCCAGAATATGGTGTGTTCATTTTAGTAACGCGTCAATACCGTATCTATGTAATATGGTGTAACATCTTAACGTCACGGAGACCCGGGACATTGTGATTGAGAATTCCACCGGCGTAGCGGCATACCAATACGACGAAGGGGTATGATAAAACCGGAATACTCATGAAACAATTACATTATCATTTTCATTTAAGATCAACTAATATTATCTCAAAATCGCTTTCACTTCTGAATGCAAATTGGAAAAGGAAATTACAACGTTACTACGCTTTCCCTGTAATAAACCATTTCATTTTGGAAATTGAGATCGCCGTACAAGTTTGGAATTCTCTCAAATTACAGGGTTTGATCTCCAAGGAGTTTTGATTCAGAACATTTAAATTGTACACTTTTTTTAACTCTAATCATATTCTTCAAACAAAATGAGCTTGTTACCCTCCCATCCACTTGCCTCGTGTTCAATCAAGATTTAGATGGCGGCCGCCAAGATTGTTTTGTAAGAATAAAGTACAGAGCACCACTTCTTCATTTTTTCTCAAATTGAAAACCTGGTTATATTTAATAAATATTAGGCGATGTTTTCTTATATACTTTTTTTTATACAAAACGTGTGTTAATAATCATATATACATTATCTTACACACGATATACTTATACATGTAATACTTATATGGCCGTCGAAGTAATAGCGACAGTACGGATAAATAAATTGTCAAATCAAGGCTATCCGCCCCTTTATCAAGACACAAAAAATACACATTACATCACATAAATAGAACAGACATAAAACAATTTTATATTAAAATGCTAAAATTTGAATATAAACCCTTCGGCTGGTCGGCAAAGAAACATCCTAAGGTGCTGTTTAGTAAATATAAATACTAAATACTGACATTTAATTAATAGCATATAATACTTATATATACACTCCACGTAGGCATATAGAATGTATGTGTATACAAACAGGATTTATATATGTACTCGATCTAGACTAAATATGCACACATAATATAAACCCGTACTCGCTTTAGACTAGATATACACACCAAACTCATTTGTCTTTTGTGAAAATACATTAATGCTACCCTCGTGTTTTGATAAAATCCAAAAACACATTTGAGGAAATGCTCACGTATGCACACATACTCTACAACAGAGAAAATGAATTAACCAAATCCCATAAAATAATGGCATATAAGTTTTGAAATGTCTATTTATGAATAGGATACTTTTCTGTATTGAGTTGTTTTTAGAAGAAATATCTGATGAAGTTATGATGAAAAGTTTGTTGGTATAAAGTTTATCATGACATACTTGTTATACGGGTTATTTAATCAAAGTCCCATATTTCACGCAATGATTTGCCACTAAACAATGTTTGGTTACACATTCCAGCAGTTATACATGTACTCAGTACAACTTGTATTTGTACTTGCACCGCCTCCAGTTTAATCGACTTTGAGTTCGGATTATGGTTTTGTTGACGCTTCGGTATTCTTTGATTTTTTTTCTCACTTTTTACAGAAAAAATTATCCTTCATATAAGTATACGCACACTCCATGGAAAAACGGAAAAGAAAATATTACAATATGATGACATTTTGGTAATGAAAGGACTCTGAACAAAGGAGCAAACATGACATTAAGAGCAGTTTTATTCAAAAACAGCAACAGTCTATTCTTCCCATTTCATTTTTATATATCAAGTCCGTGTTTTATTTACATACTGAATCGGCTGATGTTAGCCCGGTCATATACAAACACATTTGTACACCCATAAAATATCCACGTTTGATTGTGACGGAAAACAAGCAATAATACACATGGTTTTAATTGGATAAAAAAAACTTGTTTGGTGTGTTCCTGTTTTACGTGCTACATATGTACTAACAGTTATTTAATGGTGGAGGAAAGCCAGAGTTCCAAAAAGCATCGAATTATCTACATGATTTTAATTGAGAATAAAAAGATAATGTTTGGTGTTTGTCAATATAAAATATATAACTCGATAAGCTACCATTGTTAACTATCCAGTCAGGACAATACTATATGTAACCTCCCCAGGAGCGACCGCTATGGGGGGCGACAGTATTTGACGGAGCGTGCGGAGTCACTATGTATGATAAGATCGATGGCTGCTTGGACTACATTTGGTTTGTTTTATGTATGCAGGGTATCAGAATCTTCTAAAGAATATAATCAGTGTCGAACCAGCAGTTTGACTTATTTGGTAAATGTGGTGAGGATGACATTGTAAACATAATACAGGTTGTGATATATTGTGTTTATCTGGCTAGGGACGAGTTCAACAGAGTGCATGTTTCACGGCAGTGCCAAAACGGTTCATCAATCTAAAATCACTGTGTTTGGTATTCAAACATAGGCATAACAATACAAGCGCTATAGACGAGTTAAGTTGTGCTAAAAACTAATGTTAGTAATTTTACTCCACCTTGACTTAATTGTTGGAAGCACAATCATCATCCCTCAAGTCTGACATCAGTTGTCACCGTTTTGCCACACTCTATAAGCGAGCGGGCATCATCATCGCTCTGACGGCGACTTTATGATTTGTGTCAGATGTGCTGTAAGACGCTTTCCCTTCCGGAATGCCTTACTCCCTGGTATTTCTAGCATCAGATGTGTTTTGATTGCCTTGTTTTCTGTTCCAAATCTTTATCAATAGTATTGATAGGAACCCATTTATATCATTTCAGTACAAGTGTCCTTTTATATTAGATTTATTAGGATATAAAAGCTAGTAAACATAATTAGATACATGTGATTTAATCGACTGTAAATCTGAACAAACTCGAACATGGTGTAAATATAACTTTGGAATATAATAATATATAAAGAATATAATGGAGAGTCTGTTATCATTTAAACGTTGTCAAATAAACAATCGAAAAGATAAATAACATTTACATGTACATGTATAACAATATCAAGCATTAAAATACTGAGTGAAAACCAGAATCAGGATAGCCAAGTACAGGCAGTATATATAGTTTCGTAAGACAAGACTTCCGAAATACATAAGGAAGCATTAAGTTAGTTTGTCTTGGTGACGCTGTCATTTCAATTTGCATAGCCATTACATCATTTGATTCCGTAAATTAAACTGAATCCTTCTGTTCTCACGGAGACATTAGCCAAGTCACCTACGCCGTAGGGTTGGTACATTCATATACTGAGTAAGGAATTCGGAGCAATTCACCACACCTGGGAACCATTAGCTACCCAAGTGGTGCAATACAGTTGTAAAATATCGCCGTTTTTAAAACAACCCTAGTCTATGAAATACTTTACAATCAGCTAACACAGTTATGATCGTACAGCTACGAGTAACCTTGACTTTAATTTCCTTTGTCAATTATCACCACATGGCAAAGTGTTAAACAGTCAGTTTTCGTAGCTTTTCATTACATTTTAAACACAATTTCAATTGATTCCGCTAAGAACGTTCGATGCAAGCTAATTGCGTAAGGACATCCTGCTCGTCGTAGACTATGCTTTCTTTCATATCTCCCAGCATCAGGACCGTACATATCTGTACCATAATTAACGAAATATTACCTAGCAAAATGTGGCAATATCGCAATGTGCATCATAAAACTGTATAGAGCTGATAAAAACTTAAAATTAGCACCTTTTATTAACCGAGTTTAAGTTAAAATTGGCTGCAAAGACAGCTAAATCCCTACAAGCAAATGCATTAATCCCGTAAATTTTACAGAACGTTTTCCCCACGTTGTTATAGAATTGAGGCATTGATGCCACAGTTGATAAAAGTTAACGTTGATAAAAGAAAGTTGTGTAAAGACTTGAAAGCAGAACATTTGAAATTTCACCAAACAAAATCTTGTAGTGTTCCACGAAAGGATTCGACCTAAAGATGTTACTCTGTTTAAATTAAATAAGGGTACAATGTACGTTTTATATTATTTGACCATTTGTTTTGATCTGAAATTAATCAAAACGCCTTAAAAAAATTTAATTCATACAATATAAAATCATGGATTGCAAGCTTCAACAATGTACAATTTACCGATTCACCAATGAGTCATATACCTGATCATATTTTATTGATAGTTAGTACTAGTAAACTAGTACATGTACTAAAGTATATGCTATCGACAAATAAATCCCAGAAAATGTTTTACAAACCATGTATAAACCATTCGTAACTATACCATATGATTTGATCTTAAAACATATCAGAACTGTTTTCGTACATGTATGACTGATTCGGATAAATGTTTAAGAATATTTTACTTATATTGAGGTATGCATTGTACAAGTTCATCTTTATAAAGTTATGCAAAAATTGCATAAGACAAGTGCAAAAAATACACTTTTAAACCATTAAATTGTTAATTGTTAACCGGATCAACATGAATTAGAAATAAATGCAAATTTATGATTAATGGTTTTTATAGATTAATTATTTGTTATTATCTATCTAGCAAAGAGACAACAGCCAAAACTCAGACGATGTCTTGTATCCGTACATGTATAAATTGTAAATACAATGTTTCGTACAAACATAGTGTGTATAAAATATCATCTTTGAAACGTATAAGCACTTCCTCGAGCTCCGAGTATTTTTTGAGAATGTTCCTGATCAGTCATACAATTGTACCAGTTATAATAACCCGTAGTATCATTTAGTTCTATTAATAAATACAACGTGACAAAATAGATGTATTAGGCTCTAACATAATTTGCAAAATGACTTAAAGGTACTGTAATTTATAATGGGCAATCAGTGTTATTAGAACTAGATTGTGATGTCATCTTTTAGAATGTTATAATGATGCCGACAATTAATAAAACCACCGGGTGATTATAAATTTCCGTTTGTAATTAATTCCTACAAAAAGACACTGGGATATCAGGGAAGATGGAAACACCAACGATACTAGATCCAGAGTTGCCATTTAGATTTTAAAATCCGTTTCACTGAATATACTTGTTACAATAGTAATGAACTTGGTACTGCCTTTTAGTTAGTTTTCGGTATAAATTGTCCATGTCCTTGAGCCGAATTGCCGGTTAATAAAGCGATGACAGCTCAAGCTAGGTTGAATACTTTTATTGTAGTTTCACATTTGGAAGTTCCTGGCCATGTGGCGTCTTTAATGGTGTCACCTTGTACGTTTGACATATGCCGTCAGTTCGAGGTGTCGTGAGCCTGGCCTATAAATGTGTGAGGGCGCGTCACGGCGAAGGACAGGTAAACTATACCTCTCTTTCCTTGTGACGCTTTTCTTGCTCTTTCGTCTCCCCTGACACCTATACCTGACGAGGTGGCCTTGAAATGTGTCGTTCACACGGTTCGCTAAATGTTGCAGTTTGGTTCGGTTCAAAGCTATAGAGACAGGTTTACATCCTGTATGATGTTCGACATTAACAGAGGTATGATCTGTGCGCAGAGCAAATAACCAAGACCTGTGCTCATCAATGTTCGGTGACATTGGCAGTTTAGGCGACGGTACAGTTAATCACATTGGCAAACGTTTCTCTTTCTATCTGGAGATTATTTCTCTGTAAATCAAAACATAAAAAAGAATGACAACTCGACGCGCTAAACCGGAAGTAGTTGACTGATTTTGTTTTCGACGCGCATATTGGTCCGTACGTGTCTCATCTTACTCATTTGAAGGCGTGTTTGACTTAAATTGTTTCATTGACATGGATCGTTCTGAATTTATTCAGAAATATATTTTGTTGTGTGTTGCTAAAAAGCTACGAATTCATATTCTTGCGGTAGAAGAGACATTTACGTTTTACTTCCATACTCCGATTGGCTCCTACATATGTAAACATATATACATGTACATAGCTCAGTTACACACATCGTTCACTTCTCATTGGGACAACGGTATGGACTTCGTGAGTAACACAATCCCAAACCTATGGGCAAAATCTCTTAATTATGACAATCAATAATCTTAACCTGATAGTTGTCTTAATTTGGGCTTTCAGTACAAAAATGCTGATTTTTTCTTCAAAACTCACAGCTTCATTTATCATAGTTTTTTTAATGAAACACGTGTGTTGTATAAAACTTCTAGAATTACAACTATCTAAAAGCTATTTGTCTTTTTAATGAAATAATACTCATTCCTCGGCCCTAACGACATATCCGCTGTTGGTCGTTAGGTACCTAATGATGATAATAATTATTTAAATAGAAAAGGAGTGGCGGTGTTTTTATGCGAACGGAGTGATCCCTATCCCAGACCCAGCATCACTCTAAGGGACTAGGTCTATCACACATATATAGACAATCCTAATGGTGGTGGTATGTTCATCAGAAATAAAACTTTGTTTTGCATTTTTTAGTGTATTAATTAGTAAAACATTAATCAGTAATTAGAAAGTTTACGAGACGAGCAGGTGTCCGTGGTCCGACCTTGCATAGTTGACTAGCCTCTTAACACAAGCCTAATCGCCCCCTTCAACACTGCTCCGCCATCAAACAGAATCCCTAATAACTCGTGCTGTGGGGCTATTTAAACAGAAGGTATCGGAACATGAGTAAGTTCGTTGTTGTTCTCCATAATGAATAACTTGTTTGAGGAATGCGCCAAATTAAACATGTTTTTTACACTCAGAATGTGTGAAAACACTTCGGCCTACATATATCGGTCAATGTGGCAATAACAGCTGTTGAACTTTAATGCTTTGCCAAAGGACCAGCAATACACACCCACTATGTGGTCATAAACTGGTCTGGTTCGGACAGCCTGAAGATGATACGAGTAGGTACACAATGTAGTTACTACAAATGTCGCCTGATGAGAAGTGTTCCCACAATACGTCCTTAAAGTACGTACACCGAGAGCAACCAGTATGGAGGGTCGTCGCTTCAAGTAAATAACATACAACGCAATAATTGCATTATATCTAAGCCTGCATATAGTTCCTCTATAATTAAACTTTTCATTTGTCACAGAAACATTCTTTTGGAAACATTTCATTAATTTTAGAATAGTGTTTTAAATTTTGTACGAAAAGAAACTGATTTTGTTATGGTGTATTTCGGTACACTCGAATGCGTGAATGGGGGAGTCAAAAAAAACTTTAACTTTTTTGTCTCTTGAAATGTGTGATCCAGTAGCCTTAAAACACGTAATAGTTGGTAGCAGCCATAGTTTATTCATGATCTGAAATCAATCATAATACCAGTACATGATGATATACCATATCTGCGATAGTAATATACAAACCAATAGTAATGTGCGTAGTGTCTCAAATATATGTTATATAAGAAATGGACACTACTGCTGGTCAAATCATAGCCCTCCGGTTTCTTTACATACCCTGGCCTGTTACACTCCTGGCCCCATCGCTCGGTCTATACCGAGCCTGCAACCGAACGAACCAGTATATACATCTCCTACCTTCCGAAAGGTGTACCAAATGTTGCTATCTCGAGTTACCTATCTTAACATATGCTCTTAATCCAATTAACCTCATACGCTATAAATACCTAAGAGGTGGGTTGATTACCTAATAGGCAGGGATAATTCTGGCTCTTAAAACCTATGGTAGAATTTGAGGGATTTTATGAGATTAGTAATTTTTTTATGAGATTTTCTATATAAAGTAATAATATTTTGAAATTTGAATGAGATTTTCAGGAAAATATTGGGTAAAAATCCCCTAATCTCGCCCAAAAGTGATCCCTGAATAGGCAGGTCTAAGTTTAATTAACTCAATTGATTTACACGGATAGGACATCTCCCACAAACATAGCACCTTGTGTTCATAATACTCTCCAGTTGATAAACCTCGGAGGTCACTGTAACAAATCGTCAAACTTGTAAAAACAATTAAGTGCGCATCAAAACCAATAATGGGGTACTCAACGCGTCTTTAGCGTTCTGATAACGGTGCATTTTGTTAACATATCGTTTTTTTGTGTGGTGATATCGAATGCTCGCATCTTGCTCTCAAATCAAACCTAGGTACTCTGCAACACCGCCCTCATACACTATATGATAACATTTTCCATCAAGGAGAAATTTTAGTCATAAGTCGTTTGTTTTTGTTTCTTTGGGTTTTTTTTAATCAATGTTTATCTGACTTAATACCAAGTCCAGGGCATTACAGCATTGGCGCTGAAATGGCGAAGCGTGGAATCCATGCCAGCGTGGGGATCAGATTATGTGTTCCAGCACATTCCATGTGAAATCTTTGCATGCTTAAATTAAGATTGATTGTCGAATACTGCAGACAAAAGCTTTAGTTTCTCCGTGAAATATCACTTATTTGAAACTTTCCAGAGAAAAAAAATGCGTTGCAAAATTGCAGCAATTTCAATTAAAGACGTCAAAATGGCCGTAAAGAACATAATTGGTTTTAATCACAGCCCCCTCTAATGCCGCTGACATGTAAGGAGACTCCAATATGTTACGTGATTAATGTATGCCCAAACACCACATTTCCGGAATTCCTGTTATTGGCGGACGCACTGACTTGAGTTTAGTGCATCCCTGGAATAAACCGGAAACACGGTTTTCGTCGAGATGTTGAGCAGCGATGGCAGGCCTAATCAGCATGCAGTGACCGATGCGTAGTCAATCGAGGGATTTTTCCGGGTGACGTTAACTGAATAAAGCGTTAGCAATTCAACAAATATGTTTGTGCTCTTTGAAGTTGTCTTGTTTTCATGTCTTTAACATTTTCAACATACTTCAGTTTTTGCTAAGATGTAAAATGAAAGATGTTTGAATTATAACATTTGTTAAAGTTGAGTAAGCAGACATCTATGTTGTCAAAAAGAACGGAAACGTCGTCAGATTTGATTAAACACAAATGTATACCGTAAAACGAGTATGGAGCCGGATGTCCCTACTCGTAGACAGTGGTACTATTATACACACAAGTGTATACTATAAAAAGAGTATGGAGCCGGATGTCCTTACTCGTTGACTGTGGTACTTTAACTAACACCACACAAAAGTGTTAATTAAAGCATAAATAAGAAATAATTATAAATGTTCATAATAAACCAATCACGGCGCATCATTTATATGTCTTGGCTGTCTTCGATGTGAGAATTAATTATGTTTATTAAAAATAATGACATAACATGAAGTTGTGCAATGAAAGGTTTCTGGCATAGATACACATTTTCTTCTTCAGGCTTACAGTGTTTCAAATGAATTAAAATAACATGGTGCAATGTACATTAAACATAGTGTATGACTTCTTCATGAACTTAATTCTTCTGTTATATCAAGTTATCAACCATTACCTTTCATTAATTTAATAACGGGTTGCTTGAGTTGAATTTTAAACACCCCTCAATAGAATAAGAATACCAGCGACCCAATCATCGTTACCAGGAGTTACATAATGTAGATTTATACATACTGCGATCTCAGCGTCCTCTTGTCTTCCACCTTGATATGATGGTTATAGAACATTTCGTATTATTTTAAATACCAGAATTACCGTTTTGACTCTATATTCTTTTTGGTCTGTGAATTCTTTATCAAAACCAGAACGAACCTGTGAATTTAAATGCGTTCTGACTTGAGACAGGGAAATTGTTAGACATTTCATGCTATTATTTACGCTCCTTTTCGTCGACTTGTCTATATAAGGTTGTTATATTTATCTCTTCACCCCATTTTCTTTAAGTGTGGAGGAAACTAGTCGAGCAATATGTAAACTATTCTTGATTAACTAGCCATCCGCTGAAGAAGTTACAGATGCACGTTTTGTAACCGTCAGTTCTCGTTGGTTTATTATTTTTTAAGCTATAGTTTCCATGCTGTTTCTTCACAATTTGATTAAAGATATGTTGAGAGAATTTCAGCACAGATGTCTTATTTTACGTTTACCAAAATGCTTTCTAAAGAATTTGTATTAGTTTTGGGTTACTATTGATATTTTACCTGGATTTTTGTTTATTTACTTGCTAGGCCTTTTTATATTTTGTACAGTATTGCGGAAAGTGCAATTGGTTAGTTGTGATAACTTGTGCCCAATCCTTTTGTTTAATTTTACAATAAAATATGTTTAAACAAAAAAACAATTGGCCCTTTTGTCTCAATGATATACCGCATATTTTGTTTCTCCTTAGTATTTCTGTTCTTTACCTTTGTTTATTATTATTATTATTATTTTAATACTTGATGCTCTAAGGACCTTTCAAACCTTAGTGGATAGATAACCTGTTATATCGAAATCCCGGACTTTTGAAATTTTCTGATAACGTTCGAGTGTTGTTGCAATTCTCCCCGTTTTTGTCATAGCTTAGCGTGGCATACAGAGTGGAAATAAGGAAACGCTGATCTTTATTTTATATTAAATAACTTTGTAATAATTTACGTTATTTCTGGGGTTTTTTTTCGTTAACACGTTCATTTGCGTTTACGAAGCCATAATCTGAATTTACGTGTATATCTCAACTGTCCTAAGAATACTAAACTCAAAGTATTTTCGTCAGTTTTAGTTCTACTTTTCTTTGTCATAGCAGGCCCTTTACACCTTTTTATGCTGTATTTGCGACGTTTAATTCTGTATGTATGGTCTATAAAAATAATGATCCCCGCCCCGGTAATATAGAATTTAAACCTACTCTGGTACACACGCTTTCTGGCCTGATGAATGTGACATCTGTCCTGCTATGCCAATTGAACTTACAGAGAAGCCGGTTTCCGTTTTTATCTTTGATATTTGGCAAATATCTGCGCCAACAACCAACATAGAATCACACCTCTACCCCCTTCCCCAGCCCCCTCCCCGGCTCCCTCCCTATCACTTCTCCCACCTGCCGACCGTAGGCTGGCACCACAACCTGTACTTGTCAAATCTCGTCAAGCCTCGTTTACTTCTCGTTCCCACTTCTTACAGCAGTAATGAGCTTACCATTCCAACACACTGGGCAGGTATGCGGACCACAGTTATACGATTTTAATGTAAAAAGTGTAAATCCCGATACGGCATGCCTCTAACATGCCGCTATCTCGCGCCCGACGTTCCGTTTATTCACAAAGAAATAACAGAAATAGATATGAAAAACATAAACATTCAAACAAAGGTGGGTAACGTGTAAAAACTGCCCAATATAGGACTAATGACGTGGGAGGGATTTTAATAGGAATACCATCAATTTGTTTTTCTTCTCTTATATTTCAGCGAACATATTATTTTCCTAAATTGATTTAAATGATGATTGTATCAAAGGGAGCTGATCAACTAAACGTGGATGGGAAGTTAAAACAACCGCTGGCTTATCAGTTGTAATCACCGAGTGCCTTAATAACTAGAAATAGGAAATAGACGTTTTGTAAGATACACTTACATGTACTATACTTATTTCCCCCGAGCTAACGACCTGTATATTCAGATGATTACGGGGCGTGGCCTCTATCGTGTGTGTGTACGATAGACGTGGCAATCATATAAGTGTATATAAGAAAAACGTATTGGTAATTATTTACTCTATCTGTTATATATATTTCCTAATTGGAAAGCGGTTCAGCGCATAAAAAATAAATCCCAAATAACGATGATATGTTGTCTTTTTTCCAAAATATTCCACGTGGTATGGTGACGAACAGAGTACCTCGACGTGTGGTTGTACTTTTATCCAAGTTAGTGCCCTACGACTGTCCTAAGACTTGGCTATGGCATGGGAATAGATTAGATATAACAGCACTTTTTGTGTAAGCAATGAAGTACATCCGTAGGCCCGCCACACCGACTGTAATTTGCAGGGAGCTGGTGACGAGCTAGTTTCCAAAGACAGTTCGGTAATATCTGATACCAGGAACACCAGGAAGCAAAGGCCACGGCAGGGCAACATCGGACAAATAACGTTAACCAAACCCAATCACGTGCTTACAAATATAGAGTGTGCTCTCTGGACTGGAGACAGATGGGGTCTGGGTAGTTATGATGACGCAGCACTCTGGTCTGTTGTCGGGGAATTAAGGCCGTGTGGACGACAATTACAGGTCTGGTGACGGCCAGTCCATCGGTCCAGCACGACCGGGGACGACACGTGCGGTCAGGGGCACTCATTATTGACACTAACGTGACCCAAACTCTTCTGTATGTCCGGAGGTTATAATTCAATAATGGGACAATTTCAGATGAGTATTGCGTTACGTACTTCGGGTCGGACACTTTTTAATCAATACAGTTTGTGTTACTCTCATGAGTAAGTCTACGGTCATTTTAACCAAGAAATTCTAAGCAACTACAAATTAGTGAGATGTCAAAAAACAAACCATAAGAAATTACCAGTAGTTGATTAAATATTTCACAATTAAGTAATGACTGCATTTAAGGATGGCCTCCCGATGTATCCGTGTGCTGAGAGCTTGTGCAGTTTGGAAGCTGTCGTATGTTCGTGTAAGCATTTTTGCGATAGTACGGATCTGTTGACGATTTAAAAAGCTACAACACTAAAGTATATAACCGAATGCCCCCACCAGAACATCCCACCTGATCACATCATATACATGTACTGACAACGGGTTCCACTCGCATACTGCTGAGGGTCAAGCAGAGAGTAGTAACTACAATTGTTAGAGACTCTTGCATGTCTCGGCCTAGGAACAGAACATATAGCCTTCTTCACAGGGGCGAGCGCTCAACTAAAGGCGAATAGTGAGGTACATGTAGTGTTAGGAATTATTGCAGTCACCTTTTCCGTAAGTCATTTTTTGTGGCCTTGTTAAACAAAACACTGGTATTTGCAGGTAGGGCGTATGAATTGTACATGCTGCCCCCCCCCCCCCCCCCCCCCCCCCCCCCCACCAATCATACCGATAGCTTTATTCGTGACTATACATCCAGCCGGGACATCAAGCCGGGGATCCTGTTTAATTTGTAGCACTGCCTGTCAACAAAACCTGTCGATTTTGTTAACATTGGTCCGATTGTGATTAAAATATAAGGTCCTACTATAAGGAGATTGACATCGGCGTCATGACTACAGAAATATACTGGCCGTGATCAAGGTAAAATGATATAACAGTGTGTCACGAGAAACGACCATTCTGAATGGTCGAAATCTCCTAATTAACTTTTATTCGGGGAAACGAAGAATTAGGTCGATTTTGGCCCACGGTATGCAAACGTCAGAGAAGTCTACCGTGGGTTTCCGACGATGTTCTCATGTCTCCCTTGACCTAACCTCATGTTTGGCCTATAGTTGAGAAAACGCCCCTGTGAGGAGAGCATTGGGGTCTGTCCCCAGACCATATGACATACCAAAGTTTCAAACAATGGTAGTTACTTCTCTCTGGTTATCACTCAGCATTATGGGAATGGAACGACTGTTTTACCCATACCACAGCCTCCAAAAATACACACACTCTAAACTCACGCATCCCTTAAATGACCTCAGCTGTTAATAGGACGAAAACAATCAATAAACCAGTGTTACAGTGTCATCTGTTAAAATACATCGATATGACCTGTCCCCAGGACACAAACATATACAAAACTGTAAAACACGGGGTTGTACGCACTCGATTGCAGCTCTGTACAATCACTTAAACCACCTGTTCTGTACTAGTCTTAGCGCCACCTGTTGGAGAAAGTATTAAGTGTCATTTTGAGAGAAAGCTTTAGCTCCACGTGTAGATATGTATGTTTGCAGTAGTTCTAGGTCTAGTGCCTCCTTTGGATTGGAGTTGTGTTTCAATGCAACTTATTGTTGGAAGTACACAGTGTAGAGGCGTCTCAGCTATTGGCGAATGACCAAGGTTCAAACCGGTGATCGAATTCGTGTCATCTTTTGACCGCTTTAGTGTGTCACTCATTTTTGAATATGTGTGTTGTCAGTTTGTCGTGTCTTATGTACAACCAAAGTCGTCTGTTTTAAACTTTAGTGTCATTTGATTACGGAAGGTCTGGGTTGCCTCATGGATTGCACCAGTATTGAGCGACTGTTCGAATTCATCTGGACAAACTTCATGTTTTAACCTAGTCTCGTTCATTTAAACAGACTGAAGAACAGCTGACATCGAGTTTATATTCGAGACAGCTTACTACTAAGCTATATGATTAACGTGATGATTTCAATTTTCCGATCGTTAACTTTCCATTTCTTGATGGTAACATCCCTGCTTCTCCAACCTATGGTGTTTACATGTCGCAGTTGATTCGGTATTCCAGGGCTTGCTCTAAATATCGGGATTTTCGTGATCGAAGTTTTATGGTCGCCATCTTTGTCTCATTGAAAAATATTCTGTATCTTTAAGTGATATGAAGATGGACGTTTTTGAGTATGCTCATTAGTGTGTTTCCTTGTGTGATTGACATGATACTCGGTTCTCATTTTGAGAACTTGATGTTTACTTGGATGTGACAAAGATTTACAAGGCGGGTGTCGTCGATGAAGCAGAAGACGCTTACTCTTCCAGAACACCTGGTCTTATTCTCTTGTACTTTTGCAAGGGTCTCCATGTGAATCTTTCCTTTGTTCATATTTTGCCCCTGGTTTAATCGATTTTGAGTTTGGATTATGATTATGTTTACGCTTCGGTATTCTCTTATTTATTATCATACATTTGAAAAAAATCAGAGAATACCAAAGCTTCAACAAAAACAATATTCCAACCTCAAAATCGATTAAACTAGAGGCAAAATATGAACAATGGAAAAATTTACACGGAGACCCTCGTAAAAGTACAAGAGAATAAGAACAAGCATTTCGGAAGAGTAAGCGTCTCCTGCTTCATCGACGAGACCCGCCATGTAAATCTTGATCAACATTGCTACATGTAATTACAGGTAGACACTGAAGGTCTCAGATTGTAGTTTTACTGTAGCCCACTCCCATTGCCCCATGACCCATTTAAAAATACTGAATTATCCTCTCTTATTGGCCTGGTTTGGTTTCATTGCCCACACGAAGAGTATACGTCGCTATTTACGACGTACATATCCAGAGTTCACAGTGAAATGTTCTCTCCTCCTCTATACACCACCCTCTTTAATGTGTCTACTGATGATCCAGATCATTTGCCTTCATTTACCGTATACCTGGTAATTTTCTTTTATGTTAAGGTCAAGTTGGGTGGAATTTAAACCATGTTTTAGATGAGAGTTCGCTAACTGATCTTTTTTACATTATATTGTAAATAGAACAAATCTGGGAGCACGTCTCGATACGTTTACTTTAATTTGTTGATGAGATAATTAGAATCGTCTGTTTCAATGGTAAAATGCTGCCGTTCATTAAGTCATGAACCACACAAGATCACAGGTCAAAAGTGATTGAGGTATGCCTCTGACACGGTCGACTATGTTAACGGCGTTTGAATTCTAGATTAAGTAAGATAAAAAAGCTGGTTAATATCGTATAAAGTTTTAAGACGTTTTCTTCAAAGCAAACCGGGATGCCTTCCTTTTGGGAACTGGGAAACCAGGAAGTGATGCGTTTTTATTCTACATATGCTCCCCTGAAATCGTCTGGATAAAGATGCTCCATTCGGATTTATTGGGAATTGGGATACGGACCTGTTATATGTTAAACAGATGTCTGCCAGCGATGGACTGTGTCCATTTTAAATCTATTAGCAATGTATAGCGATTTCAATCTCGTCTTCCCTAGGTATTGTCGGGATAAATTCATGTTCATTGGTCTGGCGTTTCGTTTCATTTTTACGTAGACCAGTTGTCTATTCTGTATTTGAGCTTTACCCTTAAGGCCCATATTTGGACGTTTTATCAGATTAATGTCTATAAGGATTTAAATAATGACGGAAACCGCGCATATTACACAGGTCAATATCTATAAATCAACAGCCGAGCTTATATTATCTGTCAGTATATTAGCTTTATATATAGTTCCTCCTGTTAAAGTACAAGTCTGGGGGTATGGCTTCTAGCGCTCACCGCGTGGGACTACTTGGCGAGGAGAATGCATAACTACTTCGTGACTTGGATCACAACGCCCCTGTCATGCCCATGTACATGTATGTACAAAAGTGCGCATGAAAAAACATTGGTTTGAAAGTCATGTGCGGCCTTACATATCTATCACGGACATAGAACCGACAATATTTGTAAAAGTAATGTGTTCGCGCAGTAGCACGGCGTGACTTGCATATCTGACGAATCTAGATTAAAGTGGATACCGATAGAGGGCGTGAGTGGGTGATATTGAACGATAGAGGGAGCTTAAGGCTGTACTTTTAAAAGGATCTTGTAAACTGTAGCACACTGTAAGGGTTTCACTTTACGTACACTCTGCAATTTTAAAATTGAATAATTCATATGCATAGTAAATGCAGTTCAAAAGTGCTTTGTGGTAGGATTTAATCCAAAACAATATTTTCCGAAACTGCGTTCGATTTACATTGAACGGAACAAACACTATATCTTATAAATCTTAATACGTTTATACATGTATACTTAATGTTGAAAGCATGTATAAATGTCCTGAGTGTTATTCAATCAATTTCACTGTAACACTTCATCAATAGAAAAAAATGTTTTAAACTAATTGCATACTAAATAACACATTGTTAATCCATATCTCTGTTTTGAAAGATACGTATCACCGATTTAGATATTTCGTACATACCATCTTTCCATGTTTACAAAGTAAATGTGTATGATGAAATAGAAAATTGTACGCAGTTTCTGCTGGTTAATATATAATACACCATATACAGTGACACTGAATGGAAACAGTGCAGCATTAAGCTGTATGATGTCATTTATACCTCTGGACTGTATTGCAGATTTAATCCATCATGAGAACATTTTCTATTCTTTCCATTCTATGGATCATGATTTTTTTAATATAGATTTTAATACATACAATGTATTGCGAATAGGAGAGACACTTTGACGATACAAACACGATCTGTCGTTTCTCTTTATTTCCATTGCAGATACAAAAATTCAAATAATGGATATAATTTCAAAAATTGATATTTTTACAGGCTCCAATTCTAAAATTATAAAAGAAAAACGTTTTTAGACACAGATTTTGCAGCCTAATTAAGTTATATGCCAGACAGGGAAGCACTAGCGAGCACGAGGTACATCGTTACAGTCGAGGTAGAAACACGTCGGTGTAGCATGTAACCAGGACAAATCGACTTCCCTCAGATTGTTAATCTAGAAATTTTCTCAAAACGTTTGCCCTTAAATTGAACTTTTCATGTCTCTGATTTTTCCATTCAAATATTAATCGGTAAATATTTTCGTATTTAAATCGGTAAAAAGATGATTTTTGTTGTTTACATTTTCAACTAGTATACAAATTGTATATGTATACGTCTTTCTCTAGTAAAACGATTTTCGGTGATCGTGTATGTGCGCTTATAAAGCGGAACTGAACAAGATAATATCATTATTTATAGTACACTGTACATGTAGTTGAGTAATCTTAATTAAATGGTTTCTATACACCTGTACTAAATTATGTAGCTGTCCTTTATAATATTTAGTATCCCAATAATCTTAAAGAAATAGTTCATGTTTTCGGCATACTGTATCTATTACTTAATTTGAAAGGTGCAGCATATATGTGTGTTACGTCATTATAAACTAGAGAATACCGAAACGAACAAAATCATAATCCGAACTAAAAATCGATTACACAAGGAGCAAAATATGAACAAAGGAAATATTAACATAGAGACCCTTGTAAAAATACAAGAGAATAAGACCAGGGGTTCCGAAAGAGTAAGCGTCTTTTGCTTCATCGACGACACCCGCCATGTAAATATTTGTCACATCCAAGTAAATATCAAGTTCTCAAACTGAGAACTGAGTATCATTGTCAATCACAACAAATTAACACGCCAATGAGCAGACTGAAAAACGTCCATCTTCATATTCACTTAAAGATACAGAATATTTCTGAATGAGACAAGATTGCGACCATAAAACTTGTCCATAGTTCTGCATCTCTCGAATCCTTGTGTTGTTAGTTTGTTTGTCAGCAGTCAATATCGATCACAAATATTCACAATATAGCCCTAGAATATCGAATCAACTGCGACATGTAAACACCATAGTTTGCAGAAGCATAGATGTTACTATCAAGAAATGGAAAGTTCACGATCGGAAAATTGAAATCATCACATTTATCGTATAGCTTAGTAGTAAGCTGTCTATGTTGGTCATAGTTTAAGAAGAGATCATAGTAAGCAGCTGATGTAGAAGAGTCTGTTGTGTCCTTTATTTCAAGTTTAGAAGGGTATATACGATCGACTAGGTCAGTAAACACATCGTCGATATAACTGAAAGTGAAATTTAAAAATTTGGTATGGTTTTTGTTACTGGTCCTGATTATCTCTTCCACAACTTCAGCCTCGTATGAAAACAAAAATACGTCAGCTAAGAGTGTGGCACAGTTTATTCCAACGGGAATGCCAACAGTCTGCTGGAAATTCTTTCCTCCGAACTCAAAAAAAATGTTGTCGACTGGGAATTCAATCATCTCTACTTTATCTTCTACAGTATATTTCCTCTGGGCTTTTATCGTGTTTTTCACAAAGTATGCTCTTAGATAGCTCACTGCCATATATTTGTATCGTCGTCCACCTTTCATGGAAAAGAAAGCTCTCATAACAAGAGATCGAAGGGTTGAAAATTCAAATGTTTTGGCCGAAAAGTCAAAACATAAGAGAGGGTGTTTGAACAAAAGATTTTCGATTTTTTTCAAAATCCACATCCCATTAATTCAGCTTCTTGAGTATACAGTGTCACAAAAAGACTTAAGCCATGATTCTAAGAATGGTAGTAAGACGTTTTGATAATGGCTTGGTCGAGCAATTAGCAGTGCCAGCAATAAAGCGTTGCTTAAAATGATCCTTGTGTGGTTTCGGTATCTAATAAAGACGAGGTAGGTCAGGGTCTTGCTCATTAACCGGTACTTTGAAATATTGTAATTCAGAAGCAGATTGTTACCAAATATTTGTAATAAATTGCGTTACGGTCCGTTATAATATCAATTTTTATTACATTTTTTAGCCAGTGA
This sequence comes from Mimachlamys varia, assembly GCA_947623455.1. Taxonomy (NCBI): domain Eukaryota; kingdom Metazoa; phylum Mollusca; class Bivalvia; order Pectinida; family Pectinidae; genus Mimachlamys; species Mimachlamys varia. The sequence goes on from OX392535.1 coordinate 13,317,650, forward strand.
AATATTGAATATTATTAATTCTATAATGTGATATTATTCACTAGTGAGGAATAGGATACTTTTCACTGGTGAAGATTGGGATATTTTTCACTGGTGTAATTTATCTAGATTTTCAATCCTTAACAGAATATTGTATTGCTATTCATTTGACTAGTTCGCGTTTCGATTTTCTATGTTAAAGGTTAATTTCATTGTTACTTTTTGAGGAAAAAAAGTTATTATCCTTCCAGTTACTACAATCCCTAAACATAATCTCATGAAACATCATATAAGTATTTCTGTATTTATGGTGAAGGTTAAGGTCACTGTTTCTATTTTTAGAAAACTTTACCATCGCTGTAGAGGCTTCGTTTCTCAACAGAATTTTATGAAATTTTATCATGTTATCGATTTGGCTTTCCACGTTTCAGTTTTCTTAATATTGACGGTAGCGGTAAAAAAAATACGTGACGTCACATGCTAATCTGCGACGACGAACAAGAAGCATGACTGTAGCGAATGTATCTGTTCTTGTAAAATGACGTTTGATAGTTGTTGGCAAACAACAACCCTACACCTCATGCCGGTTTATCAAACTTTACCGAGATTTAAAAAAAAAATAACTAGCGTTCGAAACATTTTACTCTCCTGGGAATCTGATATATCGGTTTGAAGCAAAAGCGTCTTCTCAGCTCAAAGACAGCTTTCACATGACAACAGTGTTTAGCGAGGTTGTAGTAACATGTCAAACCAAAGCTTACGAAGAATCTTTTTAAAATATTAAACTCCACATGCTACAAACTACTGTTACATAACGAGAAACACAATATTACACTACTAAGATCTTTGTGACAACGAATGATACACATGCATGTACATGAACATGACAGATGCAAACCACATGTTCCTATCTCAGAAGTTTCCTTTAAACTAATACTGTAAAAGTATTCGATACAAAGATGAAGATAGGACATGGCAAGTTTCCATTAGTCTGGGATGTTTGTAGCGATGTGGAATTAAAACATCATTTGTTAATGGCGGGTTGATCGGAAGGGATCTGCTTATCCGTCTGTCTGGGTCAAAGATTACGGGGATTATACTCAGTAGGAATGCTACAACACGTGCGATACTCTGACAGCAGATCATACGTCAAGGACAAAGTCAAGGTCACATTCTTAAACGTAAATGTGTAAGCTAACAATACGTCACCTCGTCAGTACAAAAGGACCTATCATATATGTATGCGTCACTTTAGCATGAACGGTCAATTTACAATCTAGCTATTTTTGGATTACGTTATTACAAATGTTCACAACTGTACGTCAATAATTTCCTTTTATTTGTAGGTAATCAAATGCAATAATTTGTAAAAAAAAAAAAAACCAAATAAATTACTTGTATTTTACTGTACTACGTACGTTTTTCCGATATTAACTACACTATTCCGTTTCTTGCCAATTAGTGTACACACCTTGACCCATCCTACGCATTCCATGGTGGCCTTGTACAGTATTAATTTATTTTTGTTCAGCCGACCATATGGTCCTCTTATGAAGTATGTGATTGCGTTAACTAACGGAATAGTCAGCTTTGCTGTTGAACTGCCCAAGGCAGTGTTTCTGGTATGTCATACTGACTTGAAGGACACTATAAAGCCCCGAGGTTATGGCCAATTGGACCTTTCGTCTCCACTTGGACGTATATTGTTCATTAAAACTGTACATGCATGTTTGAACACGTACCGTATTCTGATAAGGAATTTCCAAAACAATGTTTTTAATTCCATACGATGCCTTTCGAAAAAAAAATCAATTTCCTCTGTGTTTGCGCCTCAAAGTCTGAGCAGTGATGCCGTCGCATGTCTGTTTACTTCAGGTTTTTACTCCACATATCTGACTTCAGAGATAGCAAAGCCGTTATATTGAATATTACACATACTTATATGACCTATAAACAATACATATTATTCATTATTGTTTTATTGCTTCAAAATTAAGGCGAAAGAGGTGTTAATTATCAACTGCTAGTGCTTTATCCCCCCTCCCCACTCGTTCAGTATTTATGTACGGCTTTTCGCTAATGACAGCTAAGATGTTTCTGGTTGATAAAACGGAAGTGGAATACATTGTCTATTTCCTCTGCCTTCCCAGTGATGGTTCTGTCACGTGTTTGCCAGGGGGGAATTAAGTGCGAAGAGGTTTACCCGATCAATTGCGCCCCGACCCAGATGCCGTAGAAATCGAGTCTATCGGAGACGAACCTTCTCATTAATAGTTCTTCTTCTTTGTGCAATTGCACCTCGCGACGTGTATCCAATATATTTTCTTTTCAGAATGACCAATTGATGGCACTGCAACACAGAATTAAGAATATACAAACAAAGTACATGTACATGGTATCATAACATGGACCAACAGGTAGAGACACCATCTACCGTGAGTAACTTGTTACAGTGAAAATCTACTTTGAGGGGTTTTTTTAACTTAACGTTCCGTCCTGGTTCAATCCCCGTCTAAGTCGACCTACCGAATCAATCACAATGAACGCAGCTAACTCCTGTTCTAAAAGCGGTGTTGAAGTCTTGCTCCAATCCGGTCCCGTTTTAGAACTTTCAGAAACAATAAGTGATGGCCTACATGTTTGCAATGAGATAAAACTAAAACCGTATTATAGAAAAACAGGAGCCGATTCGGTTAGATCCGGAACTAGCGGTCGGATACCATTTCCAGCATGCACTTAGAATTCTGCTTCCCGAAATTGAATGTAATTTCATGTCCTCCTATTCATCTTGATTTAACTGGCGTTTAGGTCGGAGACGGATCTCCGTATTGCCGCCTTGAGGAATGATAGTCCGGTCCTAACCTGGTTTCCGGGACTTCACAAAGGCCAACATTGGATACCCTCTTCGGGAAGCTATCAATTCATATCACTAAACTTTGGTCTCCATTGCAAATAATCAAATCCATGGATACAACTTACGCTGATTGTTTTAGAAATTAAGATATACTGTTACTTTAAATCTGTGACCATCAACAATTATCCGGACGTCTGTGTCACATGCCTACCGCAACTGGTGAGCGTGTTTGTAAACTAGCAGCCCGGAGCATATTATACCAATAATTGGCGATGTTAGAATCCCAACTTGTAGATAGAAAGTGAGTTGGTTTTATTGGTAATATATCAAGAAATTGGCTGAGGCAGAGTCGTAAATCATGTGTAATCCTCTACCCATTGGGACCACGTGCCTCGCCAAAAAACAAAAGGTCGTTCACTACACCAAGGTCATCAGTACATGGTCAAGCAGAAGAACAGAGAAAACCACACGGGCGGAGTATCGTCCCTATAGGGCGTGGCCATACAGGATTGACGCCCCCGTCCTGTACGTAACCGGTATATTGCTGGTACTTCATACTAATATCGTCGTTATCAGTGACTTCCAATTAAAGATTCTCTGCTAAATCCTCTCATAGTGTTTTCACGTAAAATCTCTGATGTATTAAATATTTAAACGTTTGACATTTTATGTACAGTTATTTGTATTCTCAAAAAATGACTTTATAGTCTTTGATATTTCTCCAGGCAATGTGTTTAAGTTCCATTGACTTAAGAAATAATTGGTTTAGGATGATAAATATTGCAGATGGCCGACACGTGACGTCATAATATGTCCTGTTAGACTTATCAGAGTCACGTTTTCCCCTGGACTATTACTATACATGTTTGTTTTCGGGTGAACTTTAGAATTTCCAACTAAAACATCATCGTCGACAAGAGGAACGCAGAACAACAGACATGTTGTTCTGAGAAGATGCTGGATTACGTGTTTGAGAAGATGTTGGATTACGTGTTTGCGACTGTAGCCGTCCTTCCATATCTTTTTTATTGTTATGATCCGATTTTACTCGTACAAAACATCTTCGATTGTTTCATCTGAATTCATTTTTGCATAATGCATAGAATCTCAACAAAATATCATAGCCCGCATTAGTCGTGTTCATTTGCAAACATTACTTATCATTAATTCCTTATATTTTAACTGATATCGATCAAAGGAATGCCAGCTTGCATTTTCGCCTTTGGGCAAGCGTGTTGGATGCAAAACACATTGACATGAACATGCTTCCGGTGATGAATGGGATGCCGTTTCACGTCGCTGCATTATGCATTGCTTGAGTACGTCAAACTAAATAATGGAGACTGCTGATCACTGTTTACATTGTAAGTGGATGTGTGTTAGTGCCTTAGAGCTGTCGTTTGTCAATGGACCGTTTTAACATTGTCATAAATTAATGCTGCACTCTTGTACGATGTATATCTTGTTCAATACAGTGTATGAACCGTCCATGTTAGACAAGCGCTTTATGTTGCACGTTACCTGTGGCTTTGGTAAACCTCCCTCGAATTTTACCGTTGATTTGATATACCGTCTTCACTTAGGGTATTTGTCAAAGCCTTCAGCTTGTGTCATACAATGACGCTAGCGAATAATAAAATATGTTCACATAGTGGATCAGGATACCAAGTCCAGCAAGGTGCTTCTGGGAACGGGTTAGTGGAGGGAGGGAGTGGATTCATTAAAACATAGAACATATTGACGACTATATAGTTATAGCGAATATTGTGTTGTGTTTAATTGTTTATTGTGAAATTATATATATATCCAAAAGTGTTTAAAGAGAAATCTGTATGAGAGTGAGAGTATGGGAAATCTGTATGAGAATGAGAGTATGAGAAATTAAAACGGCAGTTGTGTACGCATGTGCCCCGTGTGTAATTAAGATGCTTCGTTCAAAACAGTAATTGAAATTTAAGTTTTAATGACAGTTCTGTTAAATACGATCGATGAAGGGTAAATACTGCATGTTTCTCTTTAATAACACTCCTATCTGTGTGTCCGTCTTATCGTTACTCTGTGAACCTATCTGGGGGTCCAGCTACCGTGCCAAGGAAGGGGTATAGATGCAGACTTGACCAGCCAGGTACATGTACATGGTTATAGTTATGGTACATGTAACAAAGGTAAAACAATCTGAAGGTGTGGAGCACGCGCGGTGTATTCCATAATTCACGTGCTGTTTGGCTACATTCTAATTGCACTGTCTGTCTAACGGAAGTAGGGCCATCAATGTTTCAACAACGCTTACGATACAGATCATTTCGGGTAAGACTGACAAACATCTTTATGACAGCGATCTGTCTATCCTTCTCTGGCGATATACGCTGATGTCTATATTTCTCTGTAGGTTGTCAATGCTATACCCCTGGCATCGTTAGTCTGTAAAGTCTAAGCCGTGCTCGTGATCAAAGTAAGACATGTCTACAGTTTGAAGGCGAAAAGTTAATAGTGTTACGCATAGTTGACCTGGTGAAATAGCACTTCCATGTGTAACCTACGAGAGTATGTTTTAGGAAAACATTTGCAGTGCCAGTAGCTAACGTTTATTTATCTTAGATAAGGAACGTTTTTTAAGATACCTCATACTTCCGCCCATGTGGCTCAGCCTAGCCCGAATTCAGATTGGACTTCCGTATTGGCTTGAAAGACATGCGTTTGGATTTCATATGGGTTGTCAGTTAAAATGGCGGCGCTGTGGGATATCTTGCTGAATTATTTCTAGCTACATTCAATGGACATCATCACTACTGTCGGTAAAGGTTTATGTAAGTTTGGTTCTAAATCTTAACAGTGTTAACGTACATAACGTGATTGTAATCGTACGCCCCCGCGCACCCCTCGGGTGCCCCGTGATACAGTTTTCGGAACACTATCGATTCGTTCAAAAGACTAGTGAAGAAACGTTAGGTCACTGTCAACAGAAATAAAACAAAAATCTGATGACAGAAGAGATATCGCCATGTTTAATGCAATATAAGCCTGCGTTGTGTACAGACGTTTAGCGATGATTTTACAGCGTTATCTATGACCTGTTGTGTCTATGCCACCAGCGTGATCCGCTGCTATACATAAAGGGTAAGTACCACGGCTTCGCTGTCTGCGCTTTGTCCACGTATCAATCATACCAATTATTCTATGGGTCCATATCATTTATCTTTTTTCCGTCTTAGTTGGATTCCAAAGCCTATCTTGCCGTTCATATATATATACTTTTTGAGTGACAGCTTCACAACAACGGTCGATAGGAATGGTGTAGCATTTATGAAACGACAATTTGTGAAAAAGCATCTAGGAAGTTTATATGGGACCGGAAATAGTTCGTGTATCTGATAGATCACCGGAAATCGCGATGGACGCCTACTCCCTAATTGTGCCGCTCTTGTGAAATCCGAAGGCGTACATCTCTTATCGAAGGACGTTTATACAGAAAAAACTAATACCAAATGAAATTATCCTGTCTGTGCACACATTCAAATGAACAATCGACCACATTTAGCGAGTTGGGAAAACTCTACCGAACGGCACAATGTAATCCTTAGGAGTAAGGCTTTGTTGTAGAACCCCTCATGATGTATTGACTTGCCAATGTGGTCAAAATGCCTCATCTTTCCAACAATTAAACGCTATCTGGTCTAATCGACCGGCAAAATGGTTGATTGGGAAATCCCGTGTGATTTCCAGACCATCAAAACTCCCGCGTGACATGGATGCTGAGGTTTTTGAAGTCGGCTCATTTATGTTACTACCGATAAAAATGGCCATGATCAAAGGTTTTTATTCCAACTACTGACTCCACGGAGAAAGCCATGAACGGGTTTTTCAGAGAACAAGCAAACGAACGCCCCAATAAGCGTGTTCATGACGGGAAACCTGTGGAGATAGGGGACGCTCACAGATTGGGGAAGGCGGGACAATTGCGGGTTCCCTGGTGCGTTGCTGCCTGGGGATATACGAATAAACCATGCGTACCCGAGCACGATATATAGGTCACAGATAAGTGATATCCACCTTTTACTGTATCTGGTTTAAAAAACTGCTTTCTACTGGTAAAGATCACCATACCAGCTAATGGCTGACCAGTCTAGTGGGCCATTTTTGTATCATCTTATGAGCAACACTCTGAGAAAAGACGATATGTTTTGGTATAATGTGCATACTTAACCTTTATTTTCTTCAAAAGGAAATATTTTAAAGATGACATAACACACACATATGCTGCACCTTTTAAATTTAGTAATATATACAGTATGCCGAACAAATGAATTAAACTGCATCATACAGCTTTTGTCGTCCTCCTAGGACTCTTCAATGATACAAAGGGCCAAAAGGTGGGAAACCAAAACTACTTAACTAATGTAGAAGCAGAAGGGTCAGGTGCGTAAAAACCCTTTGATTTATCAATTTAGAAGTAAATTTAATTAGTTCTGTATACTTTCAAAATGTATATAATAATTATGTACCGTGCCACTACTCAAATGAGATTAACTAAAATGTGTTTATCAATAATAAACGAAATATATGTCATTCCTTATTTTAAAGATAAAATGGCCTAACGTTAACGATATCAAACAAACTGTCGCTGTTAGATTATAAAATGGAACGAATATGAAATATATATGAACACATACTCTCAAAATAGTTCCTGCACGAGGTGACATTATAACATGGTGTAGTCGCCCCATACCGTCATGCATCTGGAAACGATAATAGACTTCCTTTAATTCTGCAGTGCTACGTGATATTTGGTATCGCCCGTTCCGAGGCATGTTTCGATTAGTATATGGACATATTTAACCAATAACTTGAACTTTCACTATGTATTTTTTTAAATGTGTTTGGCGAACATCGCCGTAATGGTTCTTCAGCAAACAAACAGAACGTCGAATTTGACGAAGCACCGACTGCATCCACTGCATACGAAAGTAAACGTGCCGCGGAATTTATAACTTCCTGTCGGCTCAGAGTGATGCGTATTTGTGGTTTCTCCAAATCGTTCAACATATTTCTCTATACCAAGAGGGTACTTACGTATCTGAGAAATGACGACGAAGTCTGTGATATACTATTAGCAAACAATTTGTTTTACCTACTCGGTAGTGAAACAACGAGATGAAATAGGGGCGAGGTGAAAAGATAAAAAAAAAAGATAAGACGAAAGATTTTTGAGACCAAATGTTTCGTGCTAAGAGGAATGATGAATAAACATCACTTAACAAAATGTAGTACTTTGTACATGTATGTGTGTTACTGCGCCGTGTGATTCTGACTCGTCAGTGATACAATTTGTACTTATGGTCAAATGAATTGTAATTCAAACTAAAGAGTTTAAACAGCAGTTGAAATACAAAACAAACATGTACAGTGAGAGGAAGTGGGCCTACACGGTGCCTTGGTACATTCTACAAAGTTACAACCTACCTCAAAGTCTGATAGTTTTCAAGACATTCATATGACAAATTGTATCCCAAACAGAAAAGACAAGGATTTATGAAGGTGGAAGGTCTAACCAAAACAGGGGGATGATCTAGGGTTACACTTCTACCGTTTATTGGCAGTCCAGGAAATTGTAATAATATTTAATGACATACTGACCTAAATAAATAGTATACATTTCATATGTTTGTGTGTACGAGAGAGTGGTCAGGCCTACTCGCTGAATCTTGCCCTAGTTCTACATATATTGTCAATTAGCCCAGCTACCATTTGATGTTTTACGAGGACACATATGTTCTTATATCTTCACACGTATGTTTGATTTAATATGCGTTTAGCTTAATATGCATATAATCGAGTATAGCGACTTTATATCAGTAATGATACTAGTCCGATCAGTCAAACACGTCGCGTACCATCAGTCGTAATGACATTTTGTTTGAAATGATAAAATATACATATGTATCAAATATGCAAACTAGTCTTTAAAGAATTAGCCACGGGCGTTGACTTTTGCGGCACTAGACATGTCGATATTGGTTTTCTGCCTAGTGTGTAGATGATACATGCCTAGTCCTTGCTGGCTTTATTGACAAGGAACATATAGGTCTCACCGTCGATTGTCTTATAATTACGTTAATAACGATTATACAGATAAAGATTTCTAAGCCCGAAGTTTACCTATACGTGGGTACAGCGGGGCCAATCCATTACACGAATTAGCAGCTCCAGCGATCTCATTAGCTGATAGCTGTAGACGAAGTCTCTCCGCACCGCCATCTAGTGGTGCTCGGCACGTTCTCCGCTCGCGCTTTCCATGAAATAATATTCGCCTGTTTAATTGGCCTAATTAAATTCCAACAATTATCTTAACAGATCTTCCTGTGCTATTATAAAACATAAAATGATCATTAAGCAACGACCTTGAAATAAATGTTTTCGTCCGTTCTGATGTATAGAGTGAGGTGATCCTGACGTGATAAATACTGGGACTGACTTCTCCCTTACACCAGACACATACTGGCGTCCTGTTGTTGAAACAAAAAGAGAAAAATCAATTAATCTGTGCTGCCAGAATTTGTGAGGCATATTGCTGTGTCGATCGGGAACATATCCTTGTTTGTTAGTTGTAAGGCATGTTTTCTTGTTTTTGTCTTATTGCTCTCTGATTGAGATAGAAAAGCACAAAAGGTTTGTAAGATGCGATGTCCTGAATTTCTTCGAAAGTGGTACATGTTGAAAAAATTGGTTCGTGTTGCAATTGAACAGGTTGAACCACATGTACAAAAGGAAATGCAGATTCTTACTGTCGCTCCGAACCTCTCCGTATTAGCAGAATCTGACAACCTCCCATCACAGTCATGTTTTGTGTTCTTAAGATGAGCTGTCTAATTGACGATGTCTTCTGCAGCAAGTCATTTCGTCAAAACATCTATACAAGGTTTTTTTGTGACGAAATGACTCATCGCGCATATAATGTTTATATACATGCAGATAGTATGTCGGCATTCGTTTGGTAATTATGTATGGTTGCTAGTTATGGACGATGCCGCGTCAGTAACTTACTTTTTACTGAACGTATAAAATTTGTCGTTCCTCTATATTTTGACCTTTACTTACAGCGAGACAAACAATATCACCAAACTACAAAACGTCACTAATTCAAATATCAAGGTCTTCAGTAATCTGTAACCACCCCACCCAAACCCCACCCCACCCCTACCCCCTTCGTATTGTCCCAGCCTGGGCAGGAATCTTGGAATCTATTCTTAGTGCCAAAATGTCTAGATTAACCTCTGAAATGTTAATCTACTGTTGTCAACTAACAATTAACGATCGTCGTCTAGATCAAATTTCAAAATATGAAGCGTTTGTCATGACATTGTATGTGTCCACTGTGTCCGTAGTCGTTTGTGACATACGTAACTTCCGGTTGTGAAGAGTACCGCATGGTTACATACCCGTTCTAGGTACACTTTGTGTGTCACTAACCCAGGTTGTTATATCAGTATTACTAATCGCAGGAGGCGACTAACGTGGCAATTCGTACAGGATACGATCTTATTCTGTGTCCTCTACTCAGGGAAATCAGGGGACTTTGCTGGACCAAACAAGAGCATAGTCTACAGATTATCACTATATGAGCGGTGTGAGTTTGTCGCCGGTACTTTTGTTATATATGTAGATGTATAAGGTGTATATTGCCATAGATATCAGTGTTTTACTTACTAAACGACACAAGGCTACGTTACTTACTCTGTTGGTTGTTCATACTGTTTGTTGGAAATGCCGTTTTGAAAATGAAACGCGTTCTGAATTTCGACAAAGTATTAAGAAAATCCACAGTCATTGAGTAAGATTTAGACCAACTAAGCGTCGTGTTTTATCCGGGCTACGGTTACAATTCAAGGCATGCTTAACTACAATCTACAGCACCACCGGTGGTCTAGCCTGAGATCGACTATACATATAGACGAATCTCAGAAATTCCCAGCAGACGGCGCTACGCATCGTTCAGGGACAGTTGTCAGCATTCCAAAACAGCTCCTAGACCTCTGTATCAAATATAACCGGCGTGGCTGCGTATGGAATACTATTGAATTTCCATGGTAATATCATAAGATATAAGATCTATTTGCAACATAAACTTCAAACGGCGGACGAGCCGTGTATTACCCTCCCATGTGAACCGAACGGACCTGTTGAATCCTATGGCCGTTTGATGGTAATGTCTTTGACAGTGTTGGCACTTTATGTGAGATAAACGCGTATTTATACACTAAGTTAGCAGAGGACTTATCGCTACTATAAACAACAAGTCTGCATACATCCCGTGCTTTTGCAGAAATCGATGTTAACGAGATTGTAATATCAGAGTTTTTTTATTCCGATGACTTTTATTAAACAGTGCTAATGCTGTTAGTTCGACATTCGGCTTATCATGGCAATTATAACCCATCTACAAGAATGTGGGGTACTACGGACGTTATAGTAGAAGGCGCTACAATAGGGGGCGCTACGATAGAGGGTGCAATGGAGATTACGGTATTAGGCGCTACGTAGGAGGTTACGGTAGGGACGCTACGGCGGAGTTTACGATATAAGGCGCGACGGCGGAGGTTACGGTAATAAACGCAACTGTAAAGGTTACGGTATAAGACTCTACGGTGGATTTGACGGAAGGAAGCGCTCCGGTGGAGGTTACGGATTAGGCACTTCGACGGGAGTAACGGTAGGGGGCGCTCCGGTTGAGGTTACGGTATTAGGCGCTACTGGTTGAGGTAACGGTGTAAGGCGCTCCGGTGGAGGTTACGGTATTAGGCGCTACGGCAGGGGTAACGGTAGGGGGCGCTCCGATGGAGGTTACGGTATTACGCACTACGGCGGGGGTAACGGTAGGGTGGTGCTTCGGTGGAGATTTACGGTAGGAGGCGCTACGGCGGAGGTTACGGTAGGAGGCGCTACGTTGGAGTTAACGGTAGGGCGCGCTACAGCGGAGGTTACAGAAGGGGGCGCTACGGCGGAGGTTACGGTCGAGGCGAGCAAGGTTAATGTAATATTTGTAGACGAGAACGACATGCCAACGCTAATTTCATCAGATTACAATAATATCGGCATTGTCGTCAAAGGAAACGTACTCACGTGACTAGGGATTACAGCGCGTCACACACAATCTGTGAACGTTATCTCGACAATGCCTATAAATGAAGATAGGCCGTGACATTTTATAGCATTTCCGCCTCTTTACAAACTGCAACTGCACTCGAAGGTAATTACCAGATAATAAGGAAAGTCGGAAATCATTCGTGTTTGTATGTTTATCCTGTTACGTAGAATCAGATCCCTGTCATTGATTAGAAATCTGACTTCACGGCCCTCGCGTAGTTTAGCTTGACACTAAGGTAATTATGGTTGCCTTTTGACACGTGTTCCGTATTTAATTCTTAGTCAATATTGGCATCAATCGCTGTTCATGTATCCTCCGGGATACATTTGGATCTGTGTATACATTGTACACAAATTATCAATTGCAGTCATGTTTGTTTTTCAACATTGTTATAACAGATTGTCTTGCTTGCGGAAACACATCGTAGCATGTCGTGTGTGATTGGCCGACTGTTACCGTACCTGTCGGGATGCTTCCGGTCCTTTCCAACATTGAAATTCAAAAAACTAAAAGTAGTTTTGTATATCAATTTGTGTCATAAATCATTCGTTAGGAATTATAGCCAGAAACACTTTCCATCAAAACGTCAGATAGCTAAGATTTAATTTGTCATTTTGTTTTGAGACAATTACAGGCAACAACCAACAAATTTCAGGGAATCATCACCACGTCGACAGGCTTCCTGTTCCAGTAGGAACTATGTGCACCGGGATTATTTTACCTTAATTCACGGGCTGTCCATACAATGATGCCATCAAACTTGTGCAAATAATTCCATCATGCCATATTCTGTCGATGAATTTGCTGGCAGATTGTATTCAATATCTCTTTGAAAATATCGATTTAAGACGTGACAATACTTAACGCTTGCATCACAGAAAACAGGATTTTATTATTCATAATCCTGTATTGCAACAGGAATGCTTGTAATCACATTGGTATTACAACGGCCACATTCCAAACGTTTCAAGGTCGTGTGGGGTCACGCCACTGCCAAAATTCGTCGTTTGTTGGTGATGTGGTGTTTGATGCCGAGATGTTGGGTCATCCCTATGGGTCCGCCCTGGCGAACTCCCATGTCGACTGGAGTGTCGAGTTGGCACCGACTTTGCACAACAACACAATTATGTCCTTAACTTTGGTTATATATCCAAGGTGGAGGTTAACCCTCATGGAAGCATGGTAAAATGGTAATTATATTTATGGGTTTTGCGGTGATTTAGAAAGATACGGAACAAATTACTATGGAATAGACATATGTATTCGTTTATTTACTGTTCCATTAGTAAATCGTAGACGCCCCCTTCAAGACAGCAATAAAAACACAACATACTAGTGTTACAGAATAAAGTCGAAGTGACGGCGGCTCATTTGCTGATGTTGGCTACAATATACGCACACGTCTAGAGCTAAATGCATCGTGTCACAAATGTCGCCAATGGAAAAGGTCGTGACAATTAAGTTTTCTTTTCTGAAAGATTTTTGTATAAAAAAACAGTGTAAATATATGGTCAGAAAGGTTGCAAAGCAAGGCTATGCAACTGCTAGCTGGCTGGAATTTAATCCGGAACTCCGAAGGTTTCCTCATCGATTGTGATACATCTATGTACATTGTATATTTCCAAGTACAAAAAAGCTATGGTCAGCTCGAGAATATGTAAACTTAAACTACAATTATTGTACAAGAATATGTATAGGGGATTATGGTAGTTTCTCATGAAGACGTTTAAACATCATAACTATCAGAATATCAATTACAGAGGAAATAGTAGGCAATAAAAAAACTTATTTAGGATGCACGCAAACATTTTTGACCATATGTAACTATTGTATTTCTTACGACTTCCATCAACTGTGTTCACGTGTCAAGTCGTAATAACTTCATCTCACGTGCATGATGTATGGATACACGGGAACAAAAGCATTAAAACACATATTAACAGTACAAAGGATGAAATAGAACTTTACTATACAGTCAACTCTTAGAACCCATTATTGCGTTTGGTATTCGTAGAGAGTCCCATAACGACAATTAAACCTAGTTTTTATTTTGACATTGATCCTCTAGTACATCGGTATAGTATCCGAGACCTGGTTCTCCTCTAGGATCAGATCGATACGGACATCGTCAGTCGTTGGTGAACGATACTTGTATTATTGTAATTGTCTTGGTGGAGCGTCTTTTACCATTTACGCTCGTTCAAGGTCACGTGTGTACATGACCCGTGCTGTATTCTTCCACTTAATTCTAAGAAGGGCATTACCCGTAATTGTCGGGCCATCCCCCGATACCACACAACCCCTAATTGGCCTGTTGTCTTTTATAAGGCTCATTTCGATTCATAAGCACGCTTTTTATTAATAACGTCATCTATTGAGATAATATGCGAATAGGCTTAAAAAGTTTTTTCCTAAGAATATTACCAAACAGCATGCAAAGGTACGGTACCCCAATAACAAGTACCTGATCCGTCCCGAACACTTTTCAGTATAGTTCCACTCCACTCCACGATGAAGAAATACTGTTTCTACAACATTCACTAGTAAGCTTCTGCCTTCGCACCATTATAATCCGAGTGGTTTATGGTAAGCATGTTTTGTCTGTACGGGGAAACCATACCCCAGGAGATCTGTAATGGCAAGTCGAGTTATTTCAGTCGCCTTTTAAAACCTGCCATTGGTCAATAAAACACGCGTTGTTGTTTTTGGTAGGACGACATTGAAATAGAACGTACTACGCATTAGTTGTGAAGGTCAAAGTAATTTATATATACTTATTTATTCGTACATGCCCAAAAGGCAAGGTCGTACAATGTATAAGTCTATACAAGTACAGGTCGGTCAACCATGTTACATTGTACAGAATGTACGTATCTCACGGGTAAAATTATAAACTTAGCTTCTATGTCAGCGTTCTCATATTGATAAACCATATTTTCCCACGTCGACAATGTGACAACATTTTATGTGGTACAACTCTGTAAAATATAAACTTTATTTTATTTTTTCAAAAATAATCATAAAACAGATCTAATGATAATCGTCTATCTCGTACAAAACTTCTAACATGTGAAATTTTAAAGAAACTTATATTCATCAATTTCGTATAAATGTTCACAGAACGTCACAATGTGGAAGGCCATAGGACTACCCGAGGAAAACAGATGTGTTCTTTGTTGTTTTTTTTTTAATATTGATCTTCGTATTACAAACCTAAATTTGTAAGCTTTGCGAAACGTGCACTTTATAACACTCTTTGCTGTTTGAGGATGCACGTGTGCATGTACAAAGATTAAGGTTTCAGCTACGCCCACGTTAAATTAAAATATAACAAAACTACTTGATACTGTTATTCTACTGGGTGGTAAAAAGAAAAACGTCCATACGTCCATTAGGAAAATTTACTCAAGAAGACAAGAAGTAAGAAAACATTTTTAGTTGTAAGAAATGTATGTATATTTGTTATGACTGACTGTGAAACTGGTTTATTTATATTGAAGCGGCCTTTGCTGATTGTTCAATTAGGTGATAATAAACTGTACACGAATGTAATAGGTGATGTATCAAACGAGTTCAATAATTTGATAGGTCAGGAGCCTTTAGGAGCCTTAAGATTGATAAGTTCCATATTACATTGACACGAGTGTAAGAGTCTTTGTATCCCATAATTTACATATTTATGAGAAAATACGCCAAAACTCTCAAATTCATCTTCTTTTTTGGCGCGGTAAAGTGTAGGGAAAGAAAATCCAATCGTGTTAACTTGTTTTGGTTAATGTCACCTTGATATATGTATATCATTTCGATATTTGTTTGTACACATGTGCCTGTACCAATAACAAGATAAACTCATTATCATGGACCGACAGTGTAAGAAGAAGCGGAGAACTCCAGAACGAATTTTCCCATTTGCCAGCACTTGGAAACGTATTTTTTTCAAGAAAGAAGTGTACTTGTGCAAGATGAGGTCGTTAACCAAAAATAGGGTCCACACAAAAGTAAACCGTGTAAGACAAAATTCCGTCATATATCAATAATTAAACTACTGAAAAAATTTCTTGAGAATAAAAACACCAATGTAGATATTAGAAAGCAATGACGATTTTCTTTGATTTCAGAAAATAAATGTAGTGTTCATGGTATTCGTTCGGGCAAATCTTCTGCTTGTTTACGTCAGCCTCAGCCATATCACGACCGATGACCGCAGAGAAATCTGGTGATAAGTTGACTTTTCTTAGATGAAAAAAATATATAACGTAGCACTAAACAGTTTAGCACATAGTATTTTTTCTCATCGTTAAAAACATAGTGTGATAATCTATATATCGTAAAGTACAGCTCTCATTAACGAGTGACTTACTAGTATATTTAGTTTAAACTTTCTTTTATTTCATTTTAAGCAATTTACACAATACAAAATGACAATGGAAAATAGGAACAAGTGTCGCAGACACTTATGTAAACCTATCACCATGACTAAACAGCAACTTGTAACTTCAGTACTTGATAACACCATTTAAACACACACTTCCAATAATACACGTGTTTACCAAATATTACTCGAAACAAAAAAAATTGTTCAAACATATAAAAAGTAAAGTTTTGGGGCGAAATTTAATCCTATAATAAATGTTGCAAGTCATATTAATCTAATGTAGACTTTTATATTTGAGTGTTGAACTATTGCCTAATGGTAGTATATATACAGTCGATATGAATACAATTTGGGTGACCGATAAATAGAGTTTAGTTCGTTAGGAATAAAAAAATAATTTAAGTACAATTTGTGTAAATTCGTCATAATAGCAAGGCTTCTGAAATCCCTTAGTCATTACTTTTCATATGAAGTTGATTAAATCGCGCATTGATATTAATTTGTTAAGCGTGAAGCGACCCCGGTTTTCATACCCTGACCTCATCACCGAAAAGTGTAGTACCTTGTTTATACTAACGGCATATATGTAAATGCAATACAGAATGTAAATATAGTTTAATATACCAGGTGGGGAGGGGTCGTTCGACGGAAATGAAATCTTCACCCTGGGGATAGAGTTTCCTAACCACTTGTACTGTGCTATATGAGGATAACCTTATTAATTACCAACAGCTGTGATAGCCACATGGGTTTGAAATCGGAATATCATAATAGGTATTAGTTTATTTGATTTATATGACGTATTGGAAACTAGAAACCGAACAAAATCTATCTTCAACAAGTGAAGTGTCAATCTGTTTATAATTCTGAACTTTCCAACCATCTTAGATAATTCTAGAACTTCCCACTGTAGGTTTCTGTGTACATAAAACAGCAATGCCGAATAGGACAATATTCATTCATGAAACTATAGACCGTTTCACTTCTTTAATAAAGTCAAGGTGCAATAACTGTACAATATAGTTCAACTCTGTCCACGGAGAGTAACTTCAAGCATATTTGTATGGAAATATTTTTTTTAAATGCGATTTATTTCCGATAATCAACCATTTAACTCCATAATGAATAATCTACGGAAGAGCATTAGGGGTATGTAGGAAAAAATAATTTACGTTTTTTCATGTTAATAACTCGAAATTTCGAGATACTAACTGGAAATAGATAAAAACTCGAAATTTCGAGATATTAACTCGAAATTTCGACTCACTAACTCGAAATTTCGAGATAATAACTGGAAATAGATAAAAACTCGAAATTTCGAGATATTAACTCGAAATTTCGACTCACTAACTCGGAATTTCGAGTTATTACATGAAAAAACGAAAATTATTTTTTCCTACATGGCCCTAATGCTCTTCCGTAATAATCAATTAAGAATCATATTTTTGCATTTTATTCGACAGTTAAGTACGGAAGCCGGTTAGTGCCACATGAAGTAAACTTTTTATGTCGTAATTACGACATAGTATGTCGTAATTACGACTTAGTTATCTCGTAATTACGACATAGCTATCTCGTAATTACGACTTAGTATGTCGTAATTACGACTTAGTTATCTCGTAATTACGACATAGTTATCTCGTAATTACGACATAGTTATCTCGTAATTACGACATAGTTATCTCGTAATTACGACATAGTTATCTCGTAATTACGACTTAGTATGTCGTAATTACGACTTAGTTATCTCGTAATTACGACTTAGTTATCTCGTAATTACGACTTATGGAATATCTTATGTGCGGCAATGCTCAATATCGTAGACGCTCTCATTGGCCGAGGTGCCTGGGACAGCGACTGGCTGAATTGAATGGGTATTATAAACTAACTTACCTTTAATTAACAACAGCAAATACTCCAAGACACCCGTTCCAATGAAAACACAGCATAATACAGAAACAATAATAATAATAATATTTATTCAGGTAAAAGGAACAATTAAATACATAAAAACTTTTGAATTTAAAATATTACAGATGGTAGTTATAATCATAGATTTTGACTTGAATTCCTTGGGATAGTCCATATAAAGCCTTAAAGGCTTATTTCCAATGGGGTTCCTATATACCAGACCAAACTACGAGATACAGTGAACCCTCGTTATACCGACACCTTTCGTCCACAGTAATTATGGCGGTATAACGAGGGTGGCGATAGTATCGAATTATGAAAATTATAACCATGAATTAAATTGAATAATAGATTGCATTTCCAACTTTTTATTAAAAAACAAGCTTATTATTATATCGTCATATAGATCTACATTTGCACAAATTTATTTCTGAAAATAGTTATTGATCTATTTTTGCCGCATGCCATTCAAAATGGAACACTAAAGAGTTCCTCGATCTCTAAAAAACAGAACAATATGGCGTTATCGTCGAGGGAAATATATAGCGATTCGGGACGTTTGTATTTTAAAGGGTGTGGCGGATGGCGGTATGCGAGGGTGGCGAGCTAAACGAGGGAATTATATAGGACAGAAATCCGTTCTAGAGTTTTAGGTGGCGGTATGCGAGGGTGGGGGTAGATTCGGGTGGCAATAGGTCGAGGGTACACTGTATAACTTAATCGTTATGACGACATACTAAGTCGTAATTACGAGATAGCTATGTCGTAATTACGAGATAACTAAGTCGTAATTACGACATACTAAGTCGTAATTACGAGATAGCTATGTCGTAATTACGAGATAACTAAGTCGTAATTACGACATACTAAGTCGTAATTACGAGATAACTAAGTCGTAATTACGACATACTAAGTCGTAATTACGAGATAACTAAGTCGTAATTACGAGATAACTATGTCGTAATTACGAGATAACTAAGTCGTAATTACGACATACTAAGTCGTAATTGCGAGATAACTATGTCGTAATTACGAGATAACTAAGTCGTAATTACGACATACTAAGTCGTAATTACGAGATAACTAAGTCGTAATTACGAGATAACTATGTCGTAATTACGAGATAACTAAGTCGTAATTACGACATACTAAGTCGTAATTACGAGATAACTATGTCGTTATTACGAGATAACTAAGTCGTAATTACGACATACTAAGTCGTAATTACGAGATAACTAAGTCGTAATTACGACATACTAAGTCGTAATTGCGAGATAACTAAGTCGTAATTACGAGATAACTATGTCGTAATTACGAGATAACTAAGTCGTAATTACGAGATAACTAAGTCGTAATTACGAGATAACTAAGTCGTAATTACGACATACTAAGTCGTAATTGCGAGATAACTAAGTCGTAATTACGAGATAACTATGTCGTAATTACGAGATAACTAAGTCGTAATTACGACATACTAAGTCGTAATTACGAGATAACTAAGTCGTAATTACGACATACTAAGTCGTAATTGCGAGATAACTAAGTCGTAATTACGAGATAACTATGTCGTAATTACGAGATAACTAAGTCGTAATTACGACATACTAAGTCGTAATTACGAGATAACTATGTCGTAATTACGAGATAACTAAGTCGTAATTACGACATACTAAGTCGTAATTACGACATAAAAAAATTACCTCATGTGGCACTAACCGGCTTCCGTAGTTAAGGCACTTTGTATTGGCTGATAAAGCAATGCTTTATCTGGCAGTGTAGTTATCGTCAAATATCTTTCGTGTTTGCAGGATAGAATTGTATTGTAGCGTGTTAAAGGCCCAATATACGTCACTTCATTTTTTCGTGATTCTGAAAAATTCTGAAAAAATATTCCAATTGACAACCATGCAAAAATAAGCCTTAAACGAAGTAAACCTGAGCGGTAACTAACAAGAAACTCTTGACAAGAAAATCCAAAGAATTGAAAATAATTCAGGTGGGACCCACTTCAACAACAAACCGAAGGTAGAGGTCGGTTCGAAATGGACGCGTGTTTACAAATAGCGTGTTTCAACTGCTGCTGTACCGGCAACCGCGAAATAATTCATCTTGAATATTGCTGATATCAGTTAATCTTAACTAAATCTATAAATATAATAAGTTATTAGGCTTGATTTTCGCTCCAAGTTTTGCCGAAAGTTACGTATATTGGGCCTTTAGTTGTATAATTTGATAATTATATTGTAGCGTGTTAATTTTATTATAACTTGAAAATGCACTGTAGCATGGTAATTGGATTCTCGATATGTAGTGTATGTTGTTAAGAAAAGATGAGAAAACTGAAGTACATATGCAAGCACTTGTCGTAAGGCTATCAAAGACACGTGTGTTCGGTACGTGTACTGGAACAACCTACGACATCCCGGAATAGTCAGCCATATCCAACCGTGAAGCCAGATGTTCATTTCCGGTAAACTGTCTGTCTGATGGTGAAAACTTCCGGCGATTTATATCACCAATGCGTAAAACGTCTCTCAGGTGGCATTCAATTGTCCGGTGTGTCCCGCAAATACAAAATGGCTTCATGTGTACGGCAGCGTCCACAACAATCAGCCGTTGTAAAGCTTGATTGAAATATATCTATATTATCGTTATACATATATATGTGTGTATGTATTGATGTGTGAATATTATTATTCAACTTTTTGTACGGCTCCTTATCTGAATATCGAACAACCCGCTCTAGAAAGGCGCTCCAATGAATTACTGTCAATGTATTGTCAGATTTTGTTGGTTCAGCATTATCAGGAGTTCACTAGTACATACAGAAATGCGGCACGCGATTAATACATCCACATATTAAGTTTTTACATGTTGTGTGATTGAAAGCATGGGAGGTTTGTTCGACGTTAGTACTTTGATTCCAAAAACCTTTTACAGAAAGCGCTTCAAATGTACCCCAACAAAATGCCACAGCAAATGTACCACAAACCCCCAGTTTTTTTTCTAACAACTTGATTTTTTTGGGCTGTGTAGGTAGAGGTGAAAGTGGAACAACTTTCAGGTAGTGTAGAATTGTAATGTTATCTAAAGTATCGAAAAGAGACACATGAGAGCTGGTACATTGTATATCGTTATTGAACCTTTTTTCATTTGGCTGAATGACAATGTAATTATGATAAGAAGGTTTTTGCTATACTTGGTTCACGACATGCTATACAGTAAGGCTGATTTCCGGATATCAATAAATAAGAGTGAGTAATGTGTGTATGGCCCATCTAGAGTGAGATTGTACATACGTAACCACACCTTAATGACATTTGTAGTTTGTGTTATGTGTCTGACTTCACCCCGATGGCCTTGTTTGTCCATTCTTCCATGTTGAAATGAATGGCAAAGCACAACGTCATAAAAATCAAATATTCATTCTAGTAACACGCTTGATATTAGTAACTGAAGAACACAGCTATAATATCAATCATCGGCATCCGATCATTTAGCGAGGTCGTGGAGGTGCTTGATTACCGAGGTCGTGGAGATGCTTGATTACCGAGGTCGTGGATGTGCTTGATTACCAAAGTGTGACAACATCACAGTACCATCTTACCTGTATTACTTTTTTTCACTCAGGGGAATTGCAGCAAATAATGTTGCCTACGGTTAATCTCGGGTTCATAATCTTCCAAACCGGAAGTTGGACGAGAGTTATCTATCTTGTTATCTCACTGACGCTTCGCGCAACAAAAACATGCCACAAAATGTCACAATTATCGGTGTGTGTGCATTTCTGCCTTCTACCATGAAGATCTGATTCTAGAACGTTTCAAAATTGAAAAAAATGAAGATAGCTTTATCATTATACTTGAACGTCACGTTTTCTGGGAGCATGCCTAGGACTGTCCATTACCGTAATTAATTTGACGTTGCTCCGTAACAGTTAGAGGGGTAGACATATAGTGTGTACAGGGACGAGCAGTGTTATGTCAGGTGTCGGTAGTGTTAACACGGTGTTATGAGAACGTGCACACGTTCGTCAGTACACGGTTACCATCTCCTAACCCCTCGTCTGATCAGTACCTTCAGATCAGTGGTTCCTTTCGTTGGCTGTTAAAGGGTGAAACTGTGCATTTCACGTCATTATATATGTCATAAGCCGACCAGTAGGCCTTGCACTATACGCAAGTAACATTGTATGTAACTGAAGGTTCAAGTGGTAGAATGAATGAATAAATATATTGCAAGACTCCTTACTATATTCCGATGTATCACCGCAACTCGGCCGACGTTATCAGTAGGTGACGAGCGGTAACGACCTCGGGTAACGGTGGAGGGTACCACCCAAAATCTTCCCTATTATATATCAACACTTTCCCAATACAAGCGCAACTGGGATGAAGTTAGAGATAATCTCCTTTTTTTCAAATGATGAATGATAATGATGAGTGTTTTGAGTGAAGGGTCAATCTTGTTAGCCAGGAGAATTAATGATTATGTTTTTCACGAACATATGCGCGTGAATTGTTGGCTGGTTCGTGTCTCCCGACAGGCGTCACCTGTTGGGGCTATCGGGTATTGATAGGACCAGTTGTGTTACGGGGAGGAACGGTATGGTGAGGAACCGCCAAGCATAGCTGTCTCTATGTTTCTTATATCAAATGCTTGATATATTCCCCATTCATAACGCATGTTGCTTATCAATCTTGTGCAGTCAAGTAGATAAAAACGTGCCAATCTAAACACTTAAGTTGGTGTTAATGTTTTACGTGTACGTGTTGATGCCCGAAATATCCTCACACTTAACCCCTTCCTTATCTAATCGCTGTTTACACATATTGACACTCTCTCATACGTATGTACATACTGCGACTTTTGTCGAAAATGTCAAGATTTAAATCATTGCAACAACCAAATCAAATTTCTCGGCTGATTCAATTTGTAGAATAATGTGCTGTATTGGCCTTGTCGGTCTGTAAGAAAACTTGTTGGTCTGTAAGAAACATTGTCGGTCTGTGGTATTTTACACCATGTTGCGAGTCGTTTTGTTCCCGCGTTTTCTCCTGTGTGGCTTCATGACATTTTGCAATGGTGACATCGCTATTACAGTGTTCAAAAAACGAACAATACCATACCATATTGTCAACACATAGGGACAAAAATTAACAACGACAACAAACATGGACAAAAATCAACAACGGCACAAACATGGACAAAAATCAACAACGACAACAAACATGGACAAAAATCAACGACAACAAACGGGGACAAAAATCAACTACGACAACAAACAGGGACAAAAATCAACAACGACAACAAACATGGACAAAAATCAACGACAACAAACGGGGACAAAAATCAACTACGACATCAAACAGGGACAAAAATCAACTACGACAACAAACAGGGACAAAAATCAACTACAACAACAAACAGAGGCAAAACACCGACAACTAGGACAAAATAGGACATAATAGGAAAGACCAATAATGAATATAATAATATCATAGCACCAGCAATCATGCGAAAAGTGCGTTAGCGACAGTATATATTGCCGAAATTACAATAGGGACAGTGTCTAATCAGATAATCAGACAGTTATATAATGAGCTGTTCTTGGACCTTGGGTGTTTTGGCGGATCTTTGTGTAATATAATTGATTGATATAATCAAATAACCTTTTATAAAGATAAATACGCGATAAAGACTAAAATCAAAGCATGAACAAATGTGAAGATGAGAGTGATGCCACAGAAGATAAATACAGCAAACAATAGAGGAAACCAAATAACGGTGACGCTGTTGTTAAGCATGCTATATTATTGGCAAATGTTTTGGATATGAAGTATAACAATGGTGGAAATAATTTGGATAATAAAGATATAACTATAAAGGTCGAAAAATATATGTCTTTCCTTAGCGTACTCAAATTCCTACTACAACTGCTAACGAGACTGAACTCTTGATTTGCGACTTTTGAGAATTGTTTGTACTATTTATCCCCGGTTGGAATAACCACAAGTCGACCCTTAAGTGTGTGCAGTATCTAGCCTGATTGCTTTGGTCTTTTCGTTTCCCGCATTTCTCAGGTGGAATAAAAAGTAACTTCTAACGGGATTTACTAATATACATTAAGGGTATCTTTGATTCATTGAAACACTGCATATATACCCGTTAAACGTGTTCAATTTCTTAATCTACATTTAATGTATACTAATGCGTCCTGTGTAAGGACATTTGAAACCGGTACATACATTTTGTATATGTATATTCTGTTCATTACCCCCATTGACAAGGAGGAATAGAGTAAGAATTTCGCTTGAGACTGGATCGCCTTTACATTTATGTAAAGTCTTGCTGTAGTAAATACATTTCATGAAATTTCCAAACAGGTCACGAGCCCATTCAGATTTTCTTCAATAAGATTGTTCTTGAACAGCGCTTTAATGGCTTTATATATGTTTGGAGCGGAATCGTCGATTTCCGATCACAGGCAACTTAGAGTATCCCGTCTTCCCTTCATTACAGGAGCACGTTGTATCGCGATAGCAGTAGTACATACAAAGTTCTCCTGACCTCCTACCGCACATGCATGCTCTTTTCGTCCTACAGAATGCATGTGCATGAGAGGATAATTACACTCTCTTTTTAAATAGAGAATGTCGAGACCTTTTATATTTCGCTGCCACATTTACGAAGACGCGCGATGGCGCTTATAACTTGATCTCCTCGTAGCCTCATCAATTCTATAATGAGCGAAAACGCTAACACTTAAAAATGAAATGGGTTCTTAAAAATGAAATTAAAACTATAAAAAATGTCAGTGTCCTGAAAGAAATGTAACGACGCATTACCACATCGCTGTATTGGTAACACCGGAAACCATTACACACACCATTCGTAAAGAGTGTAATAGCCTACCCTCCAACACACGCCATTCGTAAAGGGTTGCATGGTCTACCCTCCAACACACGCTGTTCGTAAAGGGTTGCATGGTCTACCCCCCAACACACGCCGTTCGTAATGGGTTGCATGGTCTACCTCCAACACACGCCGTTCGTAAAGGGTTGCATGGTCTACCCCCAAAAACACGCCGTTCGTAATGGGTTGCATGGTCTACCTCCAACACACGCCGTTCGCAAAGGGTTGCATGGTCTACGTCCAACACCCGCCGTTCGTAAAGGGTTGCATGGTCTACCCCCCAACACATGCCGTTCGTAATGGGTTGCATGGTCTACCTCCCAACACACACCGTTTGAAAAGGGTTGCATGGTCTACCTCCTACACACGCCGTTCGTAAAGGGTTACATGGTCTACCCTCCAACACACGCCGTTCGTAAAGGGTTGCATGGTCTACCCTCCAACACACGCCGTTCGTAAAGGGTTGCATGGTCTACCCTCCAACACACGCCGTTCGTAAAGGGTTGCATGATCTACCTCCAACACACGCCGTTCGTAAAGGGTTGCATGATCTACCTCCAACACACGCCGTTCGTAAAGGGTTGCATGGTCTACATTCCAACACACCACCGTTCGTAAAGGGTTGCATGGTCTACATTCCAACACACCACCGTTCGTAAAGGGTTGCATGGTCTACATTCCAACACACGCCGTCAGAACAGGGTGGCATGGTCTCCCCTCCAGCACATGTGCTTTTCGCGCAGGGTGACATGCTTTGTACGGTTGTTACGCTTGATCACGACAAGGTTCATTGACAATGGTCGATATCGTTTAAAAGTGTGTATGCAATATTACATGTTTAACCAATACAACTTTTCCAAATTAGAAATTTAATTTAATTTTTCGACTTAAATACCCCCTACGTTATCAAATGTTAAGCTTTCTTCACTCTGAATGACGAATAATTTAATCTTGTTTGAAACAAGCATTTTCATTGGTGTAAAAAATTATGTTATCAGCCCATAACGTAAAAATTGACGTCGCTGTTTATAATGTCGCTTTTGATTAGCTGATGCAGCAGCGTAATAATTTGTAAGAGAAAAGAGTCCATAAATAAAGTTAATTTTCGCAAGGTATAGATTAAATTATAAGTATTAACTTGAATCTATTTTTTATGTTATTGGGTTATAACACAAAAAACCGGATTGTGCTCTCATCATAAACCGCTTCGAGGTTTATTTAGAGTGCACTCCAGTTTTTTGTGTTATACCCCCATAACATAAAACAGATTCAAGTTAATCCTTAATTAAACATAATTAACATGATCAAAATGGAATATAAACATCAATTTAGGAGCCGACAACGCGATATCTTCACACGAGTCAGCAACGTCATCTGCCGTCAGTTGACACAGTAAGGCTCCATTCTATATATGTACATTCTAGAAGCAGCAGATGAAAAACAAATATGATAGACAGTAACGTTCCATGTTAAATTGTCCTTGTTCAACACATTATAATCTGTACTATATCGATTACGGAAACCATTACGGTACAAGGTTTATTGACATTTACAGTAGGTATCTTACAGACATGTACGTCATAAAGGTCTGCACCACCTGAAACACCGTCGTGTTGAACACCGTCAGAAATTTCCTTTTTATATAAGATATTCTAACACCTTGAATCGTTTTAACGACACTAATTTCGATTTGGCTATGGTGATATATATTTCCAAGTATACCCTGGTTACACTAGTTGTGGATGCTGAAATAATCTGGAGGTTTTCTCCATCCCCTAGAGTTAATGATTTTTACAAAGTCTCGGACATAAAAATTGTACTTTTATGCCAATAAGTCAGTGGAGGCACGTCATTCAATATTCCCTGTGTGTGAGTTTGGGCTATTTGATGTCTTTGTAGTATGTTTTAATAATACTATGATGGTAAATCGTTTTATGACGGACAGAATGTTTTTTTAGAACCAAGAGCAAAACAGATTATAGCTCTAGAAGAACTTAGGTATGTATCAAAGGTTGGAATGCTACAAGAATAAAAGCATTGACCTGAACAACTAGTATCATTTATGGAGAGAATATCTTTGACATTATATAATTTAGGTATATATAAAAGGTTAGTATGAATTTATAACAAATTCTGCAAGAATAAAAGCATTGACCTGACGAACTCGTTTCATTTATGAAGAGAATTTCTTTGACGTTATAGAATTTAGGTATGTAAGAAAGGTTAGTATGCTGCAAGAATAAAAGCATTGACCTGAAGAACTAGTTTCATTTATGGAGAGAATATCTTTGACGTTATATAATTAAGGTATGTAAGAAAGGTTAGTATGAATGCTGCAAGAATAAAAGCATTGACCTGAAGAAATTTCATTTATGAGGAGAATATCTTCGACATTATAAGTAACAAATGTAATGGATTCATTTGCACGTGAACGCTTCCCTGACAGAGATCTAGAATAATACGTCTCACCACACGACTCGGAGAGACATTTAGAGATGTCAACAGTTATTGGCTGCGGCCGGGCGAACTTCACGTCACAAAGGCACGTGATGAGATCGTCGGTGTCAGGAGCCTCAGTGTGGTAGAATGAAAGCGAGGCCCCTGTGGTGTATTGTCACATCCATCGGTGGCATACGCCGCAATTCCTTCGCACACAGCGTCTAGCTCTCAGATAACCAAACTTACTGTAGATACAGTCCCAAAACACAAACAAAAAGTAGAGATAAGGGACACGACCTCTATTTGTCCTGGCAGCCATTCACACCTATATTGTATCAGTCAGTTAGCCATCTATAGCGGGGTAAATCGATTTATGTTGTTCTTTGTGGTGTGAGTATTGGCCGTCAGAGGGCATTATTACATTAAGTTGACGGAATCTTAGGCCAAGTGAGGACCTATGGGAAAGGGTCTTTATCATGTGTACTTTGTCATCTTCTCTGAAGATGTAAGTTATGTAAACGCTCACGGAAAGGTTTGGTATGTCGTCCCCTGCTACATGTGTGTCAGACTACATAAAGCTGAATGTATTTCCACCAATCATCCATCATACTTGATTGATACTAGCGTTAAAACCTAGACTAGATATTGATACTTACAGTCGACAGTGAAAGTTTGCCTGGCCATGGGAATAGGCTGTGACGTTCCTGCTTTTTATTCCCCTGTAAATCAGGAATGTAGACGCATGGTACCACGTTACCACAG
This sequence comes from Mimachlamys varia, assembly GCA_947623455.1. Taxonomy (NCBI): domain Eukaryota; kingdom Metazoa; phylum Mollusca; class Bivalvia; order Pectinida; family Pectinidae; genus Mimachlamys; species Mimachlamys varia. Next base: position 13,346,027 of record OX392535.1, read on the forward strand.
TTGTCTATATAAACCTGTTTTAGACTGACTACAATTAAAATGTATAGCGGGGACAGATGTAAGCACATCAGTTATCGCTTTCCTGTCACCGCGTAATCCTCCACAAGGTCACCAGCCCACCAATTCTAAAGGTCAAGGTCATTTAATCTCTGATGTCTTTCAATTATCACGTGTATACTGTCCTGGGTTTGTGGAAAAGGTAGTTGAACTTAATGCTTCTCGAAATATTTTGGATCTTGGAAAACAGATTTTCACAGAAATGCTCCTATGTATTTCCGGTAAATTGCACGTCCATCCCTGAATGTTGCAGCATGCCTATGGATGTGAATTTGATTGAAGAAAACGATTCAAATGTATCAGGTATAGGCCTATCTCAAAAGTGTTGTTATCTCCATTGTTTTCCCTATCATGACTACATTGCCCCGTGGAATTATGACGTCATAATGGAAATTACGTCATCATGGCCCTTATTCATGAAACCATGCACATGCTCAAGCATGGCTTCTGTGCTCAAGCTTTATTTCTTGTTCTGGCTATAAGCCATTTAAACAAGCTAATGTTGTCAATGTTTTGGTAACAAAATGAAGAGACATGAAGTGGAAAGCTGTTTTCAACATTTACGATGACTTTTTTATTCTTTAACATGATTCAGGTGAGTTTCAAGAAAGCTGGCTTGAGCACAAAATTTGTGTTTGAGCATGAGAAAAGTTTCATGAATACGGGCCCTGATTGTCACATGGCTCCAAAGCATCACAATAGCACTTCCAGGAAGTCGATTTTGCATCCAGCATTGTCGCCTTGCAAGGTGAATAACAACACTTTTAGGAAAGGCCTATATACGTGGTACATGTTCAGTATCCGACTTATTCGAAAAGTGATTACCGTCGAAGGCCAAGCCCATATTTAGGTGTTGGGTTTTATACGATATATACTTTATGTTCGGTTGAACAAAGTGAATTAGAATCATAAATATACAGTATGTACAACAGTATCGGAAATAAGCTTGATAATTGCTTGTTCGGTTGTCCTTTTCATCCCTATTAACCTCCCGTGAGATCCGTGTAGTCAGTGATTTGACCCTGATCCTCTCCTTTAAGTGACTCTGCCTGCTACACCGTACTGGGGATGTATCGATAGCACGTGCGTGTTGTTAGTTGTGATGTATTACAACCCCCTGAAAGGGTCGAGCGGACCCCATGCCAAGTCCGCTATACGTCACTAGACATGAGAAATGTGTCTCCCAAATATAATAACATACTGTTGAGTTCATCTTTATGATATCATTACCTATAGATATTTATTTTCATTCTCCTAAAACGACTCATAAGTTATCTGTATATGTCGACCGAGATTGTCCCTCCGACAATCCATATGACCAGTGATTGATACCAAACATTGCCGCTCTCTCGGGCTGGTGTATCGCCGAACGGTAGACAAGAAAGCATTAACCTCTATTTATTTCTTTATATCACGGAATAGTCTCAATAAAGATATTCACTTTTTTTTAAGAAACTAAATATTTACAGGAAAGCGTGCATGTGTATATGTCGTGGAGACATAAGCCTAGCCCATGTTTGTGATCTTTATGTGTATACATGTGACAGTCAAGGTTACCGACTAGTTATGTCAACATTATTGTATCAGAAGACGAAATGACCAGCTTACGTTGTACACGTAACCATTTAAATCACGAAATGTTTATGTTATGACGTAAATAGTCATGGACATTGTAACAGTCGACGCCACGGTTTGCGCTGCAACAGTGAACATCATCGACGATTTTCGTTGTAACTGTTAACGTTCACATCACGGATGCTTTGCGATGTATCTGTTAACGTCAAGGATGATTTGCGTTGTAACTAGTACTGTTCACGTCACGGATGATTTGCGTTGTAACTAGTACTGTTCACGTCACGGATGATTTGCGTTGTAACTAGTACTGTTCACGTCACGGATGATTTGCGCTGTAACTAGTACTGTTCACGTCACGGATGATTTGCGTTGTAACTAGTACTGTTCACGTCACGGATGATTTGCGTTGTAACTAGTACTGTTCACGTCACGGATGATTTGCGTTGTAACTAGTACTGTTCACGTCACGGATGATTTGCGTTGTAACTAGTACTGTTCACGTCACGGATGATTTGCGTTGTAACTAGTACTGTTCACGTCACAGATTATTTGGGTTGTAACTAGTACTGTTCACGTCACAGATTATTTGCGTTGTAACTGTTCACGTCATTGATGATTCGCTTTGTACATGTATATGTTAACGTCACGGATACTTTGCGTTGTAACTGTTTACGTCACGGAGTATTTTTGTTGTATCCGTTAACGTAATGGATGGCGTGTTTTGTAGGGTTGTTACAGTTAACCTCACGGATGGTTTGCATTGTACCGGTTAACGTCACGGTTGGTTTGCGTTGTAACTGCTAAAGTCAAGGTTGGTTTGCATTGTAACAGTAAACTTGCAAGGTTGTTACGACAACGTATTGGGTGAATTCTACTGTCACCACTTATATTATAACGGCTTGGTGCTGATGCAGCTGACGTCACAGACGACTCTGGTACTGATCATCGTGCCTATTTAGCAAGTGTTTGTTTTAACGCTTATTTGATCATTACCTGTACATATAATAACATAATACACACACTGTTTTTGTTACCATTTTGGAGATGTCGTACATTGTCATGCATGTAAATACTGGCAAATATGTAAATATATTTAACTATGCAAGAAATTTTGACTGGGCTTGACGTCACATTTATTCCAGGGTATAAGTCGAGTCTCTCTTTCTCTGGTGACAACACGTGGTTAGCGAGTCCCTCATGTCTCCTCTTCGGTCGAAGACTGGATCACCGTTCGTTTGTAATTGTCGTAAATTCTGTGTTAGGGTTAGTTTAAACCTGTTGGATGTCTTAATGTTGTCATCATTGCAAGCTGGAGCTGGCGACTCCAGGGAGACGCGAGTGTCAATCGTTTATTAGCCCTCACCTGGTAATTCCACTAATTTGTGTAAGGTTTGAACTCTAAACATAAACAAACTTAATTATATGTGTAATTTGTACTCCAAGGAGCGCTTGGCCTGTAGCACTATCTGTCCTTTCCAATAACCACGGTTTTTCTACTCTAAATATATCACTACATCCGGGTCACTTGGACACGGCTGTCTTCCAATCGGGAGACGGCATCGATGGATATAAACAGCTGGTGAGACAAAACACAGCTCCATTTCACCTTTGTTTTAATTGAATTGTGTATAAAGCTTATATGTGGGGGCAATATAATATGCTTAGCAAATGCAATTTAGGCTTAATTCACGTTTTAATTCTAATTTGTTTGTTCCCTAATGCTTTAGTGTGCATTTACATTTGCATTTAGAATTACATCGATGTTTTCTTAATTTAACTAAGTGAAACAAAAATATTTATGTTGATAAACAATCATAGGCATTGTTGATGACGTCATAGAGCAACATCGTGTCTAGAGAAGTGACTACTTTTATCTATGATGGAATAGATTAAAAACAAAATCATCGCAGGTTTTTTGGTATTTGGAGCGAAAATAGTTTTTTTACTTATAAATCGCTAAAAAGAAACAATTCTACGGCAAATGAACATTGTAACCGATCAGAAAGTAATTCTGAATCCATATAATTTTAAATAAACATATGCGAAAGTAATACCATAATATATAAATCTGTTTAAACATAAAATGAGGCATAAATGTCTGCACAGCCATAACCTGTTAGGAAATTCATGTTCTACACCTTACGTGTAAGTGGTCTTGACTAACCAGGAAATTGCCCAAGACAGGTATCTTTTTTAGATATTGTTTTGTCTTCAGAAACATTGACGAACTATAGATTCAGACTTGATATTGGATTCACTGTATATTATATGATATATTAACATGCCTTCTTCAATCGTCATTCTTGTAAACGATCACATTAAACGAACACAGCTAATGTAGTTACCACTGTGACCAGTCCGACCAGGATATGGCCTGTTCTTACGGATACACGGGTAGCGTAATGCTTTCTGCTTTACATGACGTCACGGAAGACAGTCCCTGTCGCTCAGCCCGTGTCTCTAAGTGTACATACATTTATATAAATTTGGGTAAACTGGATAAAACACCGTTTCTTTCAAATAGTCGGCGTGACTTAAACTAAAGATAATCACAATACATTGAAATCAGTCTAACAATTGTGTCCCCTGTTGCCTTCACTTGGTGAAAAAAACACATGTCCATTTGTGTAACCTTTACTTAAGAATAACCTTGATATTCAACATTTAGATTAGTATTGTATATGGTCTCTGGTAAGGGAGGCTTGATGACATTGCTTGTTTGTGGAGTGACAAGATAAACACTGTTACATACAGAGTACGTATTTGTGATGCTGTATAACAGCTTAAACATAGGGGTTGCTCTCGGGCGACGCAAAAAAGGGAGAAACTATAAAATTGCTGTGAATCGCCTTTGAAATCGAATAAAACCGGAACAAATATTTCTAAAGAGACAGAAGTGAATACCTTTGAACAGACACATAATACAAGCACACATGTGTGTAGTAGAATTATCTCGACGAGGGTAAAATAGATGTTTCTGTAATTTATTTTTAATTCCGTGCATCTATGATGTAAAATTCTTAATTGAGAAGTATACAAATCTTTACATATACAATAATAACATACTTATAAGATACTTATCTACACTGTACACAAAACTAAATGATTTTATTAGGCTATGCTGCGTTTCCTCTTCATTTATGTTATTAGATATACTATTATTTTATTTCATGGCGGATTCGTAAAAGTGATTAAGCAGTTATGCACAGAGCCATCACTATATTTATCATTGATCACATACCAACGTATCATCTCTCCTATCAAACTATATCAATTGATGTCTTTTACGATAATTTTATTAGCAAAATCACATTTGTCTACTCGACGGAAAACTTCTCCTGGGAATTCTCCAAAGACTCTTGGACAGGATAATGTCTACTGGTGGATTGTGTCCTGGAATTCACGATTAAGACGAACCATCGTGATAGTCCTCAACCCTTTGATGATCCTGGCCGTGTCCCCAACACGTGTTACACGAGTACAGTTCTACAGACGGGTTCTATGAGTACAGTTCTACAGACGGTTTCTATGAGTACCGCTCTACAGACGTGTTATATGAGTACAGTTCTACAGACGGGTTCTATCTCAGTGTTCTGTCATCAAGTCAAGTCTTTTTTTCTAACGTTCCACACGTACCTGGTATGCCGGAGAAACATATTTATTATCCCTGTGTAGCCTCTCAATTAGAGAAGTCTGTTTGTAATCAATCAGCACCTCTTTTTGCACACGCTCCTATAAATAAAAAAGACCTTAAATATAAGTGCCTATTATAAATAAGAAAGGGTCGACCCTTTCCGCAAAAGAACGATCTCATGAATGAACAACTGGCATTCTTTGACGAAATTTTCCTTGATGTTGTTGAGATGTTCCACATTGTGATAGAGAGATATGTACATAATCCGCTGTATTGTATCAGAGTTATGTTGTAATACAGACGTAAACATCTACCTTGGAAACACGGAGTTCCAACATTACGACAGCCGTGCTCTGTGGTAATAAAATGTCGTCTCTGAACTATGACGTCACCAGGACACAAACTTGTCCTGGAGTTCACATGTAATTCCCGAAAGTCGAATGTCGTCGCGTTCTCGAGTGTTTCCTTATGGCATTATGACCCACAAATGCTTCGTTCTGAGCTGTTTCCCGTTTACATCACAAAGTGTACTCTAAGGTCCAGAGCTGTGTAATTACCACCGAACAATAAAAGTGTTAAACGTTTTCACCCCGGTAATCAACTCTTACGACGAATACGTGTGTTTCTACGCTGTAATTTGCCGTTGCTTGCAGAAGTAAGGATATTTGCTAACAAAATTGATTGAGCTATTATGTTCCCAGTGGTAATTACGTCAGTAAGTACCGGCTCCTTTTAGGTGGTCTATTGCTGAATTTGTAAGCTAATTCGACAATTAACTGGTTGTTTTCTCAGCGTCAAACAAGAGTATACGGACAAATATACCCTTGTGGAGGTTCGAGATAATCAACAATTAGGTGGTTGTCATATTGAAGGGTAAATATAGCTGAATGATTTCCTAGTCGGAGGCCAGTGGGTAATGTAATGGCATATACATGTAAGTAGTGGACGAGGGAGGAATGGTATCTTGTATATAGCTGCACCAGGCTCCTGGGGGATGATCAGGTCCATCACTACACCACTCAGTACTTACTTATGGAAATACATGTTTCTATTTACGAAGGTAGGGACACCACATCTATGACAATGAACATCTCAATGACCGATTAAGTCACGTGCTGACCGTTGCATCTTTAGCCACTGACCAGATAGTCTTTACATCGTTGGACGTACAGTATACCCATTCTCGGGTCTTGGATGAAAACGGTGTTCTGCCCGTGTCCCCGGGGAGAGTCGTCACCGTTCCCGAGTCTTGGACAGAAGACTGAAATCTGCCCGTGTCCCCGGGGATAGCTCTCCGCATTCCCGGGTTTTGGACGAAGACCGTTTTCTGCCTGTGTCTCGGGGGATATCTGTCACGGAAACACTGACGGAGATCGAAGTCTGTAAGGTATCCCCGGGGTGCTAGTCACGGAAACTGTGATGAGAGACCGCAGTCCTGTCTCCCCCGGGGCCACGCATCGTGGCGAGGACCTTAACACGGCCTGACAGGCTGTAGTGTTCGGGGCCGATTGAATATTAGCAAACCGTTGTCTGTGTACGGAATGCGGTGGCGTCACATCCTGATGCGAACCTTTTTGAGCTCTAAAATACTGCCGATTATGTAGTGAAGTCTTGCTAACTCGATCCGGCGTCCTTTAGAATAGGGGGCTAAATATTTACATGTATGAGTTACGTACAGGAATATTTACGTCGCAAACACTTATTTAGTTAGAGAATCTGGACGTGACAAAAGAACATGATAACTGCATAGATAAACCCCCAATATTTGGGAAACGTGGAGGAGACTCAAATAGGTAATTTGAGTATTCTCATATATCAGATGTTTTTATTTGTTGACAATCTGATAATTAATTGAAACGATCGGCTGTCTTTTTGAACGTTTTCATCGGGCAAGAGTCCTAACCAATGTTTTGGCAAAGAGTCCTAACCAATGATATGGCTTAGAGAACTAACCATCGATATAGCTTAGAGAACTAACCAATGATATGGCCAAGAGTCATAACCAATGATCCAATTATATAGCTTAGAGAACTAACCAATTATATGGCTTAGAGAACTAACCAATGATATGGCCAAGAGTCATAACCAATGATCCAATTATATAGCTTAGAGAACTAACCAATTATATGGCTTAGAGAACTAACCAATGATATGGCTTAGAGAACGAACCAATGATATGGCTTAGAGAACTAACCAATAATATGGCTTAGAGAACTAACCAATGATATGGCATAGAGAACTAACCAATGATATGGCTTAGAGAACTAACCAATAATATGGCTTAGAGAACTAACCAATGATATGGCATAGAGAACTAACCAATAATATGGCTTAGAGAACTAACCAATGATAATGGCTTAGAGAACTAACCAATGATATGGCATAGAGAACTAACCAATGATATGGCATAGAGAACTAACCAATGATATGGCATAGAGAACTAACCAATGATATGGCATAGAGAACTAACCAATAATATGGCTTAGAGAACTAACCAATGATATGGCATAGAGAACTAACCAATAATATGGCTTAGAGAACTAACCAATGATATGGCATAGAGAACTAACCAATGATATGGCATAGAGAACTAACCAATGATATGGCATAGAGAACTAACCAATGATATGGCATAGAGAACTAACCAATGATATGGCTTAGAGAACTAACCAATGATATGGCATAGAGAACTAACCAATGATATGGCTTAGAGAACTAACCAATAATATGGCTTAGAGAACTAACCAATGATATGGCATAGAGAACTAACCAATAATATGGCTTAGAGAACTAACCAATGATAATGGCTTAGAGAACTAACCAATGATATGGCATAGAGAACTAACCAATGATATGGCTTAGAGAACTAACCAATAATAATGGCTTAGAGAACTAACCAATGACAATGGCTTAGAGAACTAACCAATGATATGGCATAGAGAACTAACCAATGATATGGCTTAGAGAACTAACCAATGATATGGCTTAGAGAACTAACCAATAATATGGCTTAGAGAACTAACCAATGATAATGGCTTAGAGAACTAACCAATGATATGGCTTAGAGAACTAACCAATGATATGGCTTAGAGAACTAACCAATGATATGGCATAGAGAACTAACCAATAATATGGCTTAGAGAACTAACCAATGATAATGGCTTAGAGAACTAACCAATGATAATGGCTTAGAGAACGAACCAATGATATGGCTTAGAGAACTAACCAATGATATGGCATAGAGAACTAACCAATGATATGGCTTAGAGAACTAACCAATGATAATGGCTTAGAGAACTAACCAATGATATGGCTTAGAGAACTAACCAATGATATGGCTTAGAGAACTAACCAATAATAATGGCTTAGAGAACTAACCAATGACAATGGCTTAGAGAACTAACCAATGATATGGCTTAGAGAACTAACCAATGATAATGGCCTAGAGAACTAACCAATGATATGGCTTAGAGAACTAACCAATGATATGGCTTAGAGAACTAACCAATGATATGGCTTAGAGAACTAACCAATGATATGGCATAGAGAACTAACCAATGATATGGCTTAGAGAACTAACCAATGATATGGTTAAGAGAACTAACCAACGATATAGCTTAGAGAACTAACCAATGATATGGTTAAGAGAACTAACCAACGATATAGCTTAGAGAACTAACCAATGATATGGCATAGAGAACTAACCAACGATATTGGGCGGAAGATGGGAACACAAGTAAGGATTCCAGGTCAGAGTCACTAACAAAATATCTGTTATTAGGAATATAATGCCGAAAAACAAAGAATATTACATTTATAGTAAATATTTGAAAAAACAATGAAAAAAAACCCGTAACGGTATTTTGGAACATTCTCACATCGCAATGCCATCTTGTTCATGTATACAATTGAACATTATCCTAATAGTTTATTAATACCAAGACGAGAAGCTTCGAATGCTATCTCATATCATCACTGTCCTTACAATCCTTTCACTACTATCCTCACAGTACTGTCCTTACAATCCTTTCAGTACTGTCCTCACAGTCCTTACATTACGGTCCTTACAGTCCTAACAGTACTATCCTTAGAATCCTTACAGTGCTCTCCTTATAGTCCTTACAGTACTTACAGTACTGTCCTTACAGTCCTAACATCACTGTCCTTACAGTCAATACAGTACTGTCCTTACAGTCATGTCACTACTGTCCTTACATTACTGTCATTACAATTCTTTCAGTACTATCCTTACAGTCCTAACAGTACTGTCCTTACAGTCCTTACAGTACTATCCTTACCGTCCTAACACTACTGTCCTTACAGTACTGTCATTACAGTACTGTCCTTACAGTACTGTCCTTACAGTCCTTACAGTACTGCCCTTACAGTCCTAACACTACTGTCCTTACATTACTGTCCTAACTGTCCTTACATCACTGTAATTATAGTAATGTCCTTACAGTACTGTCCTTTCATTCATTACAGTACTGTCCTTACAGTAATGTCTTTACAGTCATTTCACTACTGTCCTTTCATTCATTACACTTATGTCATTACAGTCATTACACTACTGTCCTTACATTCATTACACTTATGTCCTTACAGTCATTACAGTACTGTCCTCACAGTCCTTACACTACTATCCTTACAGTCCTTACACTACAGTCCTTTCATTCATTACACTTATGTCATTACAGTCATTACAATTATGTCCTTACAGTCATTACACTACTGTCCTTACACTACTGTCCTCACATTCATTACACTTATGTCCTTACAGTCATTACAGTACTGTCCTCACAGTCCTTACATTACGGTCCTTACAGTCCTAACAGTACTATCCTTATAATCCTTACAGTGCTCTCCTTATAGTCCTTACAGTCCTTACAGTACTGTCCTTACAGTCCTTACAGTACTGCCCTTACAGTCCTAACACTACTCTCCTTACATTACTGTCCTAACAGTCCTTACATCACTGTAATTATAGTACTGTCCTTACAGTACTGTCCTTTCATTCATTACAGTACTGTCCTTACAGTAATGTCTTTACAGTCATTTCACTACTGTCCTTTCATTCATTACACTTATGTCATTACAGTCATTACACTACTGTCCTTTCATTCATTACACTTATGTCATTACAGTCATTACACTACTGTCCTTACAGTCCTTACACTACTATCCTTACAGTACTTACTTTACAGTCCTTACACTACTGTCCTTACAGTCATTACACTACTGTCCTTACAGTACTGACTTTACAGTCCTTACAGTAATGTCATTACAGTCCTTACAGAGTTTTCACCGTACTGTAAGAAGTACAAGTCCAATGTTATTGATATAGTTACATTGGACATGTACTCCTTACAGTGTATAACGTTATTATTTATACTACTGCAAGGTGTCCTCTCAATCGAAATCAGGCCATGCACTTGTTGGAAACCAGACTAGAGTTCTCGATTATTTTCGACCGTTCGTGGCTTCACTGACTCAGTATTAATCACACAGCACCGGTCAAGCTGTAAACAAAGGTCAAAATGCTGATTAAGTTGTCCTGAAATTGACATCATTGTCAACACAAATGGTCTTAGTTTATTTGACGATCGATGTGGATGCTGTGATTTGCACGTCCTCGAGACGAACACACGCTAGGTATAATTGGCAGAAAAAAAAGTAATAGTTTTGCTGTGTTATATGATATTTATTTTCCTCTAAATCATGTTTTTTCTTTCGCATGTTTTAAGTTTTGTTATACGACAGAGTTTTTATGAGACGTTTTCGACAGAGGGTCGTTAAAAGAGACATAAGAATAGCCGGTGCATTAACTATTTTCTTACTGCTGTGACGTCATAGATCTTCGCTTTATTGTTCGATGACGTATTCACAGTGTAATTTCAATTTATATGTGTATGAACGAACAACAGTGATGATTTACAGTGTGGAACCGTACATAAATTACGAAGGAATATTATGAAGGTCTTTCTTTTAACAGCTCGATGAAATGGCAACTACGCGTTTCTGTTTTGGTGCCTACCATAACTCTTTAGAGTTTTGATCTATTTGTCGATCGAAATCACTTCGTGGTGTTGTGACCGTGAAATATAAGATACAGCATGAATATGTATATGTCGTTTAAGCACCAAGAGACCGTCTATAGATACGAACACCCCGCATAATCTGCCTCCGTTCTTATTACCACGTTAAATCCTTAATAACAACTGCATAGTCTATGATAATGCTTCACCACAAACACTTTTGTTTCGAAAATGTTATGCTAGCTGCGTGATCTGACTATATTCCGACTGCGGTTTACCAATGACTATATTCCAACTGCAGTTTATCAGCAGAACATAATTACGAACTTTTCTTCTGTATTTAGTATACTGCTTGCTCTCGGCTGTTAGGGGAATTCCCGTCGTGATAGAATCGCCTTCCAATCTGCGCTATACTGTTTAATACGAGTCAACTTCGTGTTCTGTTTATATGAGAGCGAACACCATTCCTCGAGTGTATAGCGGAGAACGCTGTTTTCATCAAAGCGCAAAGATCTGATTTAAATTGCGTTTTTGACATTCAGAAAATTAAAAATAAAATCTACAAATCAAAATCTCACAATGCTCTGATGTGACATGATTGTCAGTAATAATGACTTATTGGCGGCGACATGATAACATCAAAAAGTCACTCTTCTACGGCGACATCAAAACATTACAAAATCATTGTACGACGATGACATTAAACAAGGATTGAAAGTCATTCATTTAACTTTCATAGTGCTATGAAAGGTCAGCCGTTACATCCATATTGCATGAAGCCCGCAATATGGTTTCAACCGATTTTCATTCATACCGACATGAAAATTTAAAAACCGCCTTTCAATCCCCGTGTGAAAGTTTTAAAAAAATGACTTTCAATCCATATACTTATATTCTTACCATAGAACAATTGTCCTATTTATATTTTTTTCTTATATTCGTCGTCATATAAACGACATTGGCGTGGCATCTTCTTGGATGTGACACCGATTTACATGGCGGGTGTCGTCGATGAAGCAGAAGACAAGACGCTTACATATATACCTTTCCGGAACACCTGCTCGTATTCTCTTTAACTTTTACTTGGGTCTCTGTGTTAAAATTCCCTTTGTTCATACATGTGGTTTGCCCTTAATTAAATCTCGATTGTTAACTACTTAATCACATACACTGGGAACTAATTGTACTACCTCTCATTTTTGTTTTAAGAATAACAAACCATAAAAAGGCATTCGCCCGACTACAATTTTAAATATATTAAAGATGAATAAAAGATATTGACACCAAACTCAGTTCTCCAAACTGCTAATTCCGTATAGAACCATCTGTCTCTATGGGATATATCGTTACTTAATACCATCACGTCTGCAATCTTTTCATCGAAAATTATAATCAGCGTTACTGACTTCGTAGTGTCAAGTAATATATTATTTTTGACGTAACAGCAAGTGAAGTAGAGATTTAGATAAAATATATCCACTGAACACCCCCTCTAAATTAGAAATGGGTTGACGAGGTCGGTGTGCATTTGCATAATGTTGAGTTTTCCCTCAAAGTCAGTAATGCTTTCCTATTGAGACATTTTCATTGTAGGAACTTCCTTAAGTTAAGAACGCTGATGATGAAACCGAGGCCAGAAATGTGAAAGAAAAACAATGGGAATACAAACATTATGGTTTAAAACTGATAGAAGTCTAGTTCTTGTTTTCATACATAAACAGATTCATATCAATATTTAAATGAAGAGGTCACGAAATCGCATAGCCAGACCTCTTTTAAAGCCAGAGTATCTAGTAGTATCACAAAGCCAGTCTTTACGACGGCGAGGCTATGTCACAACGTCAGGAACAAAGGGAGAACCGGTCTCCACCAACAAGGTGGTACACACCTTTAGTTTTGCCACGCTATATTCCAAGATAAACAGGGTGTATGGTCATTTTGCTTTCACACAACAATTTAAAGCAGATCAGGGGACATGTACATTGGACATTTCGCCATGGTCTCTGGAATTCCTCCACCAATAACAAGCCGTAGTAATCCTAGCTACTGTTTCCAGCCTTACTCCGTGTCACTTGCTGATCTAACTCATACATGCCTGTCGACCTGTTATTTGTCTCAACAGTTGATATTTACACTTCCAAAGACCTCTGCAGTATTATGTGTCCATCAAAATGAATACATACAAATATATAATGTGTGTTTTCCGAAAATAATATATCACACAACTGCCCGGTCTACCACAGCGCATTGAATTACCGCTTTAATATCGATCCCGTCCAATATCGGGTCACAAAAATTCTTATGCATTTCCACTAAATTGTTGAAAATTGCTGACAACGGGTTAAACTACGTTTGTCAGCAAACATTTATAATAATACTGTTTACCAGATTGTGCTATGAGTGTTAGCGTCTGACATACCACCGGTGTATCATAAGTAATTACATTACGAAACCTCGTCTGGAGAACTGTAGTTTTTAACATTCCATATATGTAAGGATACCACCTCTTAAGACCTAATTCGATTCCGCTGCACAACGCTGAAACAGCAATCATAAATTTGTGATGATTATTGAGTTATAAGATGAAGGATGGCGGTCAGGGTAACTGGATAATTCTGGTATGTCTGTGCTTCAAGATAATTACGGTATTGCCTTTACCGGCAACCTTCTCCGCCGCCGTCGCCAGACGACCGGAAGTGACCTTTTGAAACCCCTATTGACCCTGCTCCACCGTTCCAGTGAATTGGTTACTTTTGATGTTGTGTGCAGTTTCTTGGAATCCTATCACTCTATTGATCAGTAATAGTCCACCTTGACATTGCCGTATGATTCGCATTTAGGGTTAATCTCAAACGACGGCTGGGGCAACTGATCCCATATTAAGGCACAAAGAGAGGCGTACAAATGTACTATAGTTTTACGCTCAGGGCAGTTGCTTTCATTTTTTGAGCAACGACAGCATTTTATGCTAACCATAGTATACACTATTACTGTCACATTGCCTTAATTTGCTAAAGATCGTATTTTACGAGTCGCGATATACGCGGTAACGATGTGTAATAGACCTTGACTTTGTCAGACCATCGCTGTGAAGACTGACAGACCATCGCTGTGAAGACTGTCAGACCATCGCTGTGAAGACTGACAGACCATCGCTGTGAAGACTGTCAGACCATCGCTGTGAAGACTAGTACTGTCAGACCATCGTTGTGAAGACTGTCAGACCATCGTTGTGAAGACTGTCAGACCATCGTTGTGAAGACTGTCAGACCATCGCTGTGAAGACTGTCAGACCATCGCTGTGAAGACTGTCAGACCATCGCTGTGATTATATAACGATTTGTAGTAGATCATGTTCATATTCAATTAAGCGAAGAATCTCAATAATATTTGTATTAATTTTCTTATATTATAAACACGAGCAACACCTGCCATCTAATTTTGTATTGTATATTACATGTAGTTTTAGAACGATTACAAACATACAGGTATATTTGTACCGTGACAAGTTTAGACGATCTAATGTGGACTAAATTCGTCTTAAATCCCTTAATTATTTTGTGACTTTGTCGACATTATCCTTCTTGATGCGTAGACTGTATAAGAATTATAATCCAAATCGAAAGCCAAAATTGTATAACATATTGAATTTGCTACTAGTTACCTCAATATATGTTAAATTTATTTTAGACTTCACTCAATGAAAATGAAGGCGCATTCATTAACAGAGTGTGACGTCTACCTTGTTGTGACGTTAGACTTTGTTATAAATTGATTAAACAGACAATCTGTTATCTATCATGGATATTATGAACTTTTTTCTATTCTAACTCTTTAAATAGGATTTTTAAAATTCATTTAGCTTTAAATATTTAACATTTTACACATGATACGTTCAATACTAGTATGGAATTGTAGTGAAAACTATAAGGAATAAGGGCACTACAACCTTGACATCCTTCCAAACATTCTGGGAAAATAAAAATATCCTTTTGATAAATGTATTATAGTGGGCGTGTTTTACATAATATGTAAAATAATACGCGCCTCAGGTTATTATATATTTCACATAACTTTTAAAACTGTAATAAAACATTCTATTGAAGGTAAAGACTGATATGCAGGTTAAGCCTGTTGTCTTATTTTTTTATAATACATGTACATAAATTGTTTTACATTTTTTATATTCGTTTTATCTGTATTACTGAAATTATAATGTCTTTTTGATGAGTTGCATTTTAATGTATTCTATGGCTTGTCGAAAATTGTATCATTTCGCTTATCAATGTTTCAGATGTGACATGTAATCAAAACAGATCCTGTATCCTATTTTCCCACAAATATCGAGAGTCCAGATTTAGTCAGATATTTATTATGTATCACAATCTTTATGTCAAGTGTGATACAGCATATCTGATACCACACTGAAATTTCATACAATATTCATATTTGGAATTCTTTTACGATGCTATGTGGCCTTGCAATGGCATTGAAAACCCTAATATCATCATCTTGTGTATGAAGAAAGCGTTGCAAATTAATGTGACACTAATGAATTAGTTATTACATGATCTGATGTTTACGAAGTATGTTTTTGCAGTTTCCATTATAACTCATTCAACGTTCCATCAAACAAAAACTTTTTATCCACCACACTTTACAAATTTAGAAGGTTTGTCTATTTTTCAATTTCCTGACCTATCGGTCGTTCTTTATTTTCATGTTGACCTACCTCTACATCCCTCTCTGTATCTATTTTGTTTACATGAAACGAGGCAAGGCATAAAAGAATTGTTGTCGACATATACATGAAACACAATCGTGGATGCGTCAGATAAGGCAGGGCTGTTAACACTGTAGGTACACTATTTTTCAGTTCAGTTTTGAGCTCATGTTGCCTTCTCTCTTCCTTTGGTGTCTTCTTTTTTTTCTGACATTGCTTTGTGCTTTATTCTCTTCTGACGTTTGCTGTTTTGTGGCGTTAACATTACTACTACTAATAATAATAATAATAAAACCTTTCTTTTCTGAGCATAAAATACATGTTTAGCCAAAGGCTAATCTTCCATATAGTACTCTATTACTACATAACAGGCAAACCATTTGTAACAGTTGTACGTACATTTACCACGGACATGTATCTCCGGTATTCCTGATACGATGTGATATATCCTTACACGGTTCCAAACATGCCATAACCCGATAGCTCCGCTGACCGTCGAATCTGCAACAGGAAATGATACAGAAATTGAAAGTCGCCGCTTTAATTAGGTTGGGATTGGATTTTCGTTCAGTACATCGCTGTGGATCTCCTACAAATATCTTATACCAGGAACAGCCGTCTAATCACCCTGTGGTATTCAAAACAACTGCAAGCTTACGGAATAATCAGTCTGTTTCACATTGGCATACCCAAGTAACATGCATGTACGTGTAAACAAATGGCCAGCTCCAATCTGTGGGAGTCATGTCTCTTTATTCGTGGTAGAATTCTTGATTGTACATCTACAATATATCTAGATGTGGTTTTAGTGTCGATTCAAAATCGTCTGTTTTTAATTCGAAAAATTCCAGAAAGCCTACTTGTAATAAACATTCATCAATACTACGAGTTTTCGTTTGGTAGAAAAAAATATCATAAAAAATGTTTGTGTTCATTGTATTGGAATATGGTTGTGACGTGCGAGATGGCTGCTCTGTGTCAGATCCGCCATTCTTTGGTAAATAAATAGTCTTTGTATGGTATTTATATCAGTTACTGGTTAAACCTTTATCAGAAAGGAGAAAACAATTAAAGATATCATAAAACAGTACCTACAAATGTACAATGACTTACTCCCTCGGGTAGGTAAAAATTGTGAGAGAATAATGCTGTTCCTACGCAGGAAACGTGGGTTTCCTTAAAGTATATGTATGCAGCTTTTTGTTTTTGAGATTACAAAAATATTTTTTCGGTAAAAATGCCAAACCGACTAGATATATATTTTGACGCAACCGACTAGGTATATATTTTGACGCAACCGACTAGATTTATATTTTGACGCTACCGACTAGATATATATTTTGACGCAACCGACTAGATATATATTTTGACGCTACCGACTAGATATATATTTTGACGCAACCGACTAGATTTATACTTTGACGCTACGTAGTGAATAGTACGGTCGTCCACGTGTTATTATATATGCATCAGTAATAACGGAGCGTACCAGGATTAACAGGAGGGCATATGAATGTGCATGTTCCTTCCACTCGACATAAAACAGACACTGTACATGTGGGTCTGTTATCTCGTTCTTTTCATGAGTCTGTAAGCTCTTTTGCATAAAATATTGTGTATTATCCAAATACTTGAAGATCAAATGTGTATGATGTAACACGTACTAAATATTGGCAGACAGTCTTCTTTATTCATACCAGTAAGGACTAATGAAGGACACACAAAATGGTCTTTAAATTTAGAAGATGGGTCTGTCTCGTAATTACGTAACGTAGTCCACTTCTTACCTACCAAACCATCTACTAGACTATACAGCCTCGTCCTGGTCTTCATAAATTGACAGCATCACGCACTTGCAATATTACTCCGCCATTTTGTTTTGGAATTGGTTTACGCGCTCTGGAATCTTTGCACGTATGAATTTTTACGCATTCGCAGATGTCATTCACCTGGCTTGATCTGAACGCTGTACCCGAGGGGGTTTTATTGGTGTGAGTCGATTGACCGTGCAATAACTCCAATCATCATTTAAGAATACAGGGATTTTTTCCAGGGAAAATTTAAACATTTTATTTCAACAAATTAGAAATTATCGTAAGGTGATATCGCTTGAATTGGTTCGAGTTCTTCATATAGATAATTTATCTATATCGCAGGGTGTTTTTTTTATTTAGCTATTGAGATGTATGGTTTTTTCTGTTTGCGATGAAGATGCTTCTTGTTTTGGGTGTTTGCTGCATATATCTATAAGATCTATATTTTGTATCAAGACTTCACGCGATGTTGTTTTTATCTATGGTTGACTAGTCTACTCTGACCAGGCATCATACTACTGCCACGATCAAACGCAAAAACAATGCCTGGGGCTATCTCGTTACACGTACCTAATCGCATATGGCACTACAAATAAATAATTAAAGACCCAGGAGAGCGTCAATTCTTTAGTAGGCTTTAAACGGTCCTTTAGGGAGAACAAATCACTCAGTTCTGTATTCGTCCGCACCACAAAAGCCAGCGAACCATAAACATTACACATCAGAGCTCACTCATCAACAGTGCTAAATATTGAATGGTTTGCTGCAATATTAATTCCACACAGAGGCCGTTAATAGCGGTGATATATGTGTACCGTGGCGCGGATTAATACACACCGACAGTCACGTGACAGTGATGGACAACACACTAGTGGACGCTGGTTGAAATGTGTGGACACAAATTGACACACAATACGTCACATCCGCCACAGGTTCCCATGTCATGTAAAATTGTCCTCTTAACTACAGTGATGGAAGATAAACACTGACATTAATCATTGGCAGGTATAAATAATTAACTCAGCCTAACAATATCCGTGTTTTGTGTGGCGGAGCGATAAGTTGGGGTGTAATTGATATACGTATAAACTGTCACTGATGATTTAAGAGCGCTCCTCACCTATGACGGTCTCGGTTATACCTTGCTCCTACGATGGTTCAAGAGAGATTTACATTGTTTCGATATACAAACGTATCAGGTCTTATGAATCTCGACAAAACGGGTGTTTTTTGTTTAGTTTTACATGTTTTATTGGTCAAATGGTAATGAACGAATCATTTACAGTCCCCTCTCAACAAAATATATTATTATGTCAATATGTTTCAAGGCAATAGTCTTTGATCAGGTATATCTGCCTTATACCAATGATAGAGGGTGGTGACAGGACAGTATAGATAGAGAATAAGGCTTGTTGAAGGTAAAGGACAGTCAAACCCAGTGCGCTCTATATTACATGTATTTTCGGCTGGATAAAGTATTTATTTCGCTCCAGTTATTAAATTTCCCAAGGTTAAAGAGATTGAGAGTAAAATAAATATTATATTATATTCAACTAATAATCATATCAAATCCACCATGAAGCGCTAACGTTTCATTAAATTTACCGCTTTTTCAGTTGGCATTCATATCACAAGTTCAGTGCTGAAATGTACCACAGTGCAGTTATACAACTCAAAAATGAACAATTATGAAACCAAATTAACGCAAACAAACAACAAAACATGTACAACAAAATCAATACATCAGAATCGACTAGAAAAAGCTAACCGATAGACAGTCAAAGTACGGTTGGGAAAACAAAGAAAGAAAAAACGAAAAGCACGACATTTAACGAACGTCTTACCATTTCACTGTATACATTCGTAACAATGTGTATTACTTTATATGCGGTGTATTACTTTATATGCGGTGTATTACTTTATATGCGGTGTATTACTTTATATGCGGTGTATTACTTTATATGCGGTGAAGTGTCCGTAATTCCACTATTTTAAGGCGCACTGCTTTGTATTCAGTCAATTGTCTCTAATTTCTTCAAAAACATTTCTATTGCTACTCTTCATTATACGCATACAGATTAAGAGGAGGGGAGATAACTCTATCTAGTGACATTCTACTTATTGATACTGTTGTAAAATTGTCTGGAGGGTTCGTATCGACGTTAAGCTTGTCTCGTTGCGATGAGTTTAGCGATACAGCCGTGTCTGCCTCGTCCGCAGTCAAACCCGTCGTGGGATCGTGTCCACTTCACTCTGTGATAGCCTAATTCCTTTGACACGAGCGACCTTCGGAGTCATTGGATAGTCGCTGTATTAACAGAAGCACATCTAATATTGGTTTCAGCGCGAAGCTAAATGGATGAAGCTCAAATAAGAATAAGGTTATTGAAATAACACTGCTCTAACTTTTTTATGTAAACGTTCAAAGAGTATCGCATTGTCTGTAATTAGATCCGTGAGCTTGTTTACTCGGGGGATCAGGCGCCCGGGGCCAACGTGGGGTAGGCTAACTAATCATATATCGCAGTGTTAAGGCCGGAATCTACATACCAGCTCCGGGTCCTTACAGATCTGCTTTACAACACATTGTCTGATAATTCCAAGTGGCTTAGCATTGACTGAAACGTCTAAAGAATTATCTACAAGATCAAATGTATGGTGTACACATGAATACATGCACAAACTTTATTTTAAAGGCGTTTCTTCGTGTCTAGAAATATTAACGTGAAATACCGTCTGTACCTAGGTTTCCCAGTATGTTTGTAGAACCGCTCTCTATGTTGGCACCAAGGTCTATTTTCCATGCTTGATATATATTTTTTTAAGATTTGAATCCAATATTTTTCTTACAAGATTAATTCATTTAAGATTTTTTTTACTTTTTAAAAATTATTTTAATTGGCATACGTTTACGATAAAATACTGTAAAAAAGAAAGAGTAAACATCATTTTATAGAACCGTTAAATTAATTTGCGTTTATTTCAGTCGCCGAACAAAACATTAGACAGTAAAATTTAAATTGTGTGTGGTGCCTAGGACATTTTTCATCAGACGGCGGTTTTGTCGATGCTTTTGATTTCTCTGTATTGCACGAGTCGTAAATTCCAGATAAGGAGCGGTAATATTTGGTATGATTATTACAAATAGCGTATCTAGTGCTTCCAAATTGAAATTCATCACATCAATGGATATTTAAAATGAGGAAATAAAAATGAAAACAACGTTACCGGAGATGAATAATGGGGAAATGTATGTTTTGCAGTTCCAATTTGTAACACTTTGATCGAGCCGTTTGCAGGTTTATTGCCTCGAGTGCTACAAATTGAAAAATTCAAACAATTGTCATGAAATTATCATTTTATCACGCCAATAAAACTTTTATTTTGGTATCAAAGCGAGATCAGTCTCCTGCTCTCCTTCACGCCAACGCCAGTCGGGTATAACAAACTCAATCAGAAACGGAGGAACAACTACAGACAGGGTTTTACGGATAAGCAACGACCGTCCGCTAATCTTGTATATATAATATTATATATATTACATGCTGTGAAAAATATATCGCCATTTATCAACATATAACATCTTGCATAATAATTTACCATTAGGTCGAATATATTGACTGTCAATATATTATCATATTTTGTAACAAAAAGTAAAAAATAATAAAGTATTGGCAATATTATCACACGCTAATACAATAAACAACTTTTGTACAAACAAATATTAGTATCGACAATATTTTTACATACCAATAGATAAACATCTGTGATAAAATAGCAATAAAGTATTGAAAATGTTGTTTTAGTGCAATGCATAAAAACCATTCGTAACAAAACAAATAATATAGTATTGATATTATTATCAAATGTCAAATGCAATCTTTTGTTACACAAATATATATATCGACAATATATCCACATAACAATGAATAAACGTTTTCGATATCGTAGAAAACATTGCCACGTGGCAATTCTGTTCGACATATTTGATTAATTAGATCGACAATATTGTTACATGTGAACTCATAAACACATAATAGAGAAATTTAATATTGGAGTATCAACATGTCGATGTTTTACCAGTAACTTATCAAAATGTTCAACTTGGTAAAAGCTTGCATTCGAATTTATGCACAAATTATATCTTCATTTGTATTTAATGGCCAATTGAAACTACAACAGTTTTCCATTGCGCTGCTTTGAATGCGGGTGGTTACGAACAACTACAGATAAACGACGATCGTTTAGGTACGCATTTCAAACATACGAACATACTTTGCAAAAACTGAAATAGAATAGTTACAACCTAAAAAAGAGAAAAATAAAAAAAAGTAGTAAAAACCCAAAAATGGAAACAAAACCTAAAAAATAGTAACAACCCAAAACTGGAAACAAAACCTAAAAAATAGTAACAACCCAAAAATGGAAACAAAACCTAAAACGTAGTAACTACATGTACCCAAAAATGGAAACAAAACCTATAAAATAGTAACAACTTAAAAAGAAAACCTCAAAATAGAAACAGATGTATAACGAACAATACAAAAAGGCAGCAGAAAACAGAAGAAAGACTGTCTAGTTCAAAATGGCGTGTAGCCATATTGTCTAGCTACGTATGACGTGATATAAATATGAAACCAAAGTTAAAGTCCTACTTTAAGAACTATTTGTATGGTTTTATAAACTCATGAACACCATTATACTTCTGAGGAATTGTCAGGTGACATTATCTTTTACATTTTAATGTATTATTTCCATGACAACAGTTTCACATGTCGTTCTGCCATCATCTTACCAGGAGTAATGTTATATTATCGCCGTTCTTATTGTGATTAACTCTAAGCCTACTGCACCATGTTAATAAAAGTCTGTAGCTGAAAGACAATCGCTTCCTACTCGAGTCGTGTGTTGTATGTTATCAACTGTCACATGGCAGCAAGCACTTTCTTAATCTTTCCCCTTTGGGGTGGTGTACCCGCGTGAAGCACATATTTATTTAATGGATGGTTACTGTAGCTTTGTATGATCTTGAATGATAGGGGGTGGCAGACTCTGCTGATGGATTTTTTAGTCCCAGAGGTTTGCTGGAGCCTCCATAGCCACAGTTATCTCATTTCAGTAGTGGCACGGTGCATAATATACACATATTCGTAGTTCACGTTTTGAAGTTATACAGAACTAGTTTAATTTTACTTCTAAATTCATAAATTAAGGGGGGGTTACGCACCTGACCCTTCTACTTCTACATGTACATTAGTTTAAAAATTTTGGATTCCCACCTTTTGGCCCCTAGCATCACTCAAGAGTCCTAGGAGGACGAAACAGATGTATGATGCAGTTTAATTCATTTTTTCGGCATACTGTATCTGGAATGTATAACTCAATTTAAAAGGTGCAGCATACGTGTGTGTTACATCATTTTGTATGCATGTGTCTGTATACAAGTAATGGCGTGATTTTGTTTATTTTCACTTGAGAATACTTGTTTGTATGTCATTTACGCATGATCACGTGTTAACAAATATTGTGTTTGGGTAAAACAAGTTCCGCTACCTTCCACGTGTCGTATGTAAATTGAAATAGCGGTTGAAACACAATGCGCTACATGTACAGTACAGATGGACTCGCTGCTGGTGTAGAGGATCCGGAGGTTTAGTGGTGAAATAATTGTCTTACGTGCTATCCTATCCAGCCTTTACCATGTGTTCCATTTCAACAACATTTACGATTCCCTGCGGAACCTCTCGGACGCGTACGTCGATATGCAGCACATAGAATATGTTGGTTGTTCGTGAATTCATTCAAACTTGTCTCATTTATTCATATCTTTAATGATTATTCTATTAGAGGTTCGATATTTTGAATGCTGAAACTATAAAACAATTGACGCCAACACCGATAAGAAAACGCTAACACTTCAGGCCGAATTCTCTGGCGTTGGCTCATGCAAAGTTAAGCCCGTCATGAAATTGCTATCAACCCCTCCAAGCTGGCTTCGGTGTGGAATCTCTGGGATGTTGTTATTGACTAGGATCCGTACCGGGTTTTTGTGAGGAGACTACACAAGGTTCCATTCCCCCGTCGCCAATCCACGATACACAGACACTATATGCCGGATCAATTTCTCTTCTGCCATTTATCGGTGAAAGGCAAAATATGAAATGTCTGAAACAGAATCTGAAAGATTCAATATTCCAGATCTGTTTTAGATAGATTTAATGTAAATTTCTCTAATAAATTAATTACGGTGTCGATCACATCAGCGCCATCGTACAAGACGTTAGCCCTGAAAACGGGACCACAGGGCGATTTCGAATGGGTTGGTTTAGTTTTCTTTTGTTTAACGTCCTACATCAATGTAATAACACCTAAGGCCATTTAAGGTCGCGCCTCCACGCTTTTAATGTTGACGTTATATTAAAAGCGGGGTCTGTTGTTGTACACATATTTGCTGCTGCCGAACAGCTACCTTAATTAAATACCATGCCGAAAGCATTACACAGATTCCATTGTGACTTTCGTAATTTTCGTTTGGTCTGCTGTCAGCTCTATTATATAAGCCAATTACAGTAATCTTTATCAAATCCTTTTTGTATGTGATCAATCTCAAGCGAGCGACAACTGCAGTTTTACTGGTCGTTCTTGTGTTTAGTACGAACCAACGTCATGACATAATGATATGCATTTTCCATAAATAAGGAAACTCGATTTTTTTTTTACCAATTCTGATCGTTATCTGGATGTTCAAAATAGTGTAGTGTAAAAATGTCAGATACGGAATGTAATACAGCATCTTTAGGACAAATTTCAGGAAGGATGAAATTAAAGGACAAAACCATTACACGTTCATACATCGCCATATCGGGTTGGGGGGGGGGGGCTACACATCCAAACGGTATCGCAACAAAGAGGACGCACTCTGTTTTACCACACAGAAAGCGATAGAAATCCATACAGTGACGAGAATGTAATCGAACTTAACAGAATGACAATAAAACACTTACAGCCATTTTGTTTATCTATTTCCGGCTTATTACGGCCAATAAGCAGCCCTATAGACTATGTACTTTAGTGTTACCCAGACAAGATGGAATTGATGTCCGAGATCTCACAGATACTCCTCCAACAGGGCCCATTTGATGGCCTCCAGTACGACCTTCTTATTGTCAAGACAATGGATATTCTCTCGTAAACACGGGTAGTGATAGCGCCTTTACGATCACGTACTTTAATCATCTTTGAAAAGCAGCAAATTGATCGTCAGATGAAATTATGTTTAGACAATGCCACCAATATATATTTATTGTAGTTTAATGCTAAAAGTTTTGATATGCATTCGACATGTAGATAAAGATAGAGTTTTGGTTGGTGAATAATTGTATGTTATTGTGCTCCGTTCTGAGAGGGGCGTGCCACTCGGAAACCCACTACTTGTACTTTAGCCCAACATTTGTATGTTATTGTGCTCCGTTCTGAGAGGGGCGTGCCACTCGGGAACCCACTACTTGTACTTTAGCCCAACATTTGTATGTTATTGTGCTCCGTTCTGAGAGGGGCGTGCCACTCGGAAACCCACTACTTGTACTTTAGCCTAATCTGAAATGCTCTCACAACTAATAGGGGAATGTCACTCTCCAACTGACTCCCTAATTCAACAACACACTATTAAACAATGACGTCATTTATGATCGATTTGATACCACTAAAATATTGCCGAACATGTCGTTTGGAAATTACAAGATCAGAAGCAAGATATATCGTTAAATAAAAATCATGCTCATTAACATATACACTGTGTGCATGTATAGGGTCGCAGTGGACAATGTGCGTATCCAGAGGCTACGGGCTGACGTACTTAAAATGTCTAAAATAGGTGTAGGGGCGTCAACAAGTCACGCGCTCGCGTGCTTGAGGACAATAAAAGGAGATCTTCCGTGATTTCTATCAGTATAGGGGAAAACCACAGGACGATTCTGATGTCTATTATCAAACATCTTTTTCAAACATTTTTCTTTGCCCAGATTATGGTATCATCTCAATCGAGTACTTTCAAAATATGAAGAAACATAAGGAACTCGTTTTAAATCACATTTAACAATATCTGGTCGTTATGGCTATTTCGTTATTAATGGTAATTCCCTACTGGTTAAATTACCCATTGGCTGCAAGATCCCATTAGATAATGCACATGCAATGTATTCTAGATGCATAGATTTGTAAGGTATACATATTGTATATAAACTTAATTTACGAGTTCTGATCACTATACCCTTGTACAAAAACTCCAAAGACATTTTTGATTATTCCCTTTTCGGTATATGCTATCATACAAACTTGGTGATACACACAATGATTGTAAATGTAAGACACAGCCACAAATTGAATATCGTTGGTATTCTCATTATTGTAAAAGATAGAAATGAGAACCAACATGTCAAAAGAGCCTTTCTTGGGATCATGTACTGAAACAGAAGGGAAAAAAACTAAAATTTAACATCTTCGAAAATGACATGGCGGATAAGACCAGGTGTACCGGAAGAGTAAGCGGCCCGTTATATATCGCCTTCATATGTCGTGTAAATATAGGTCAAATGTATATAATTAGTACTTAGTTGTACCATCCTTATGAACGATCAGTATTTGGAATGGGTATAAGCTGTCAAGTACGCAAGATATTGTCGAATATACCTATAACAGAGCACAGTAGACGGTGTATAGAGTACATATACAATTATTTCTGTCGAAAATACCCGTAACAATGCGAAGTAAACACAATATGAGTTATATATATATATAACCACATCCGTCGATTTTTTTCCGTAAAAGTACAAAGTAAAAACTTTATAAGGTGACATATAAATGATACCAGTAATGATACCATAACTGTAACGGTACAAACACGAGTTATGTCACAGGCATACTTTGAATAAAAGTATAAAAATATAATATAGTAGCAACCAATCAATGCAAACCTTCAATGAAGAATTGACATAAATTAACATTGTACATGTAACCTCGACTTTAGCGACACCATATACGCCTGTCCTTGAACGCGCTCCCGCCATTTACCCAGGGCGGGATGAAAACGTCAGTGTATATCAACGTGAGTTTGACCTTCTGCTGATCACACATTTTTTTCTATTTTCAGCCTTTCCCGAAGACGACAGCACAAAGATTCCATTTTTTAATCCACGTCCTACCAACGTTTCGTACAACACAGGGGAAACCGCCGTCCTTTCGTGCTCCGTGATGAACGTCGACGCTCGATACGTGAGTATGACGTCACTCATCCTTATTGACATTGGTTATAATTAAGGCTGCATGCTATCTCACTGTGACACGTGCTTCCAATACCAAATAATAAGACAATAAAATATTGTAAAATGCATATGGAAACTATTTATCAAAGTCTTTTTTGATAAGTTTGGTTTAAAGGTTTAAGCAAAGTAGGATTGTATTTTTGAATGTTAATGTCGAAACGAAAATACTGTGGTTTGTGAAACAAACATTCATTAATGTGTTTCGCACGACAAAGTTTCGTAAATGCATTTTTTAGCATTTATGATAGTATGAAGATATGGTTTTCAAATAGTCCCCAAATGCACAGAACAGTTTGGATATGGCTGAACATAAATTTAGCTGTTTTAGACAATGACGAAGGTAAAAAAATGAATTTCAAACCTCAAATTAGGCTGCATTTTATGTCTTTGTGATCCTTTTACGGTAGTTTTAAACTTGTAAGCCAGTGTTTTCTATACCTACTAGTTGCGTAAAACCTGGATTGTTTCCCTTTCTAATTCTCGGACGCCAAATGTTTTTCCTGACACTCATACCAATGGGCATGGTTAGTGATATTCGAAATTAAGTAGCATAATTTTGTTACAGAACCAAGTATAAACCATATCAAATGTCAAATAACAAAACCATATGTGTGGCTGTAGAGTTACACTGTACCAATGTATATATATTAGAAAAATCTTGGATACAACAGACCCATATTATTATTGGTCTTGACCCCGACACATCATACTAACGTATATGAACATATAGAGTTGTACGACGTATCGTTATTTTGAGCTTTAGAAGAAGTAAAAGAAGAGTGATTATTTTGGAAACATGCATTTAGTTATCTGATCACATGACAGAGACTCGCACTTGCCCGCGAGATATCGCTATTACGATAAAAACGTAGCCGGCCTGCTGTGGCCACGCCCACAGTGTAGCGGAACCCTGGGGACAGGAAACAGACGTCTTTCTCGCAATAATGACCCGGCATCCGGACCCATACACCATATTAGTACTGACATGTATACCAGTCCGTAATGCCGTGTACGGCGTGACTTCCGAGGGCCCGGCGATACTTCATACTGGGCCAAGAGACCTAACCATGTGCTTTACAATCTGACAATGACCACGACTTTCTGTCACTCAAACATGCATTAGATGATGTGATGGGACTCATGCCTTGGCTTCTACCCAAAACACCGGAAGAGGAAATATGTAAGTAATAAAACACACACAAAATGGAACGCGATGGGTGTCCGGTGTCTGTGTCGCCCGAGAAAAATAAATCGTCGCTGCAGCGTCCGACCAAACCGCCTTACTCATAAATTGAAACATTGACCAGTTGACACATTTTAACAGATTGTTCAACGACATGCGATGATGTGGCCTTGAAGTAGACTAGAAACCAACGCGCATCTGTGCAGACATGTGCCCAGTAAAAGCCTTTATATGGCGGCTAAACCTTGAGTGCTTCAGCTTAACGGTCCTACTGTATCGACGGTAAATATTAAAACATGTTATACATCACAATAAAATGTGATTGCTGCATTACGTTAAGTTGCAGACTATATAGTAAATCTATAAAATAGCTTACAAGTCAATATACCTGGCGTTTGACTTGTTTGTATGATGTTTAGCGTGTTGCCTTCCGGCCTAGGCATTAGCTGCTCCATCACGCGCAGAATCACGCACGAACATTGCACGTACATCTGGTGGACCGACAGCTCCATCAGCGGGAGGCTTGCGCTTTCTCTTTACGCTTTCAATCGCGTGAAGCAGATTCAACTTGCATGACAGACTAGAAAAATCTATACTCACTTTATACTTATTTTTATAAATTAAGATAAAATAAATGAAGAAGGCATAGCTATTACTGACGTCTTGTCATCGAGGGAGATGAATAGTGCCACTCCAACCAGACACTTTACTTGTTCATTCAAGAGAAAGAGTTCAGTTTTTAATTATCATATAGACTTATCCAAGACATATTCATCTTTTTGTCTGGAGTCCTGCAAATTATGTGTTTCGGCCTTTTAATAGACGTTGGCGTGGTGGAGATAGTGGTTAGTGGAAACAACATCTCAAGTCAACATCACGTTCCAACGTTCTTTCTCACGCTACGCTACATGCACGTACATTTCTCCCCAAATGTGCGTGTCCTTTTTTGATATGCGGTCGGCCATTGAGCAAGTTCCTGGCAGTAGGCCTCCCGGTCATGACCCATTCTATGACATGTAGCGGAAGACCTATGTTTTGTTCAAGTCGCCATCACGCACAAGGATTAAAACTTCTCTTTGATCCTGTAATAAAGTAGGCAATCCATGTATACACACTGCTATACCTACAATTGTGACGTAGAAAAGGCCAACATGACACGATGTGGTGCTGGAGCGTCCGTAAAGGCGGTAAATTACTTGTCTGAGCACCTCTCTGACCCCTCATCTACGCGTCCACCAGACGTTTACGACTAAACAACTGGCAAGACATGTAAACACATCCGGGGCCACTTACACAGTCAATCTACTAAATACACTGGTATCATACAGACAGCTCAAGACACAGGTTCGATACCGTGTAACTCCATATACTAATTCGCAAATAATTTATACATTGATGTTGTGCATATAATCAGTATAAATATTGGTTTAAATTTTGTTTATTTTCTTTTACGTCCTATAATACAACCATGATCATTAAAGAACTTGCCAGGTTTTGGAGATGGAGGAAATCCGGAGTATCCGGAGAAAACCCACCGACTTGCGGTCAGTACCTTGCAACTGCCCCACGTTGGTTTCGAACTCGCAATCCTGGGGTCACCGCGGCAACTGTATAAAAAGACAATACAGTGAAGAACTCATAGCGCCATGTACACAAAATGTATGCTAGGAAATTCCAACGAGATCCAAACCATGAACACTCGACTGATCAAGTACTGCGAACTAAATTATTTTATTCCGACCCGAATATAAAATAATGTTACTGTCACATCACCGTTCTTGCTCTTTTACTGATTCTATTATATGATTCCAGTCTTACAATGTATACCCGGCATGGACTAAGTAACAAGTGTCTCTACCTCGTTCTAAACATGTCTTCATTTTATTTATTTTTGTGAATGGGCGAAACAGCCAAATTTTGATGGCTCATGTAAGGGACAGAATCAAAATTGCGATTATATGACGGTAATGGAACACCAATACGGTGACAACAAGGCGAGAAACACCAAGGAGCACTTACAGTTTGTACCGAACAATGTGCTTTGTTTGCAAAAGCTTAAAATACTCGCGAACGACCCCTATAGTTGCTCATTTGTGTTGAATGCCCAATAATAGGTGTAGCAGGAACATTGCATGCTATTGTCAGAGAAGGAAGCCGGGGTTCCCTATAGTCAGTACCTAAAACACTGCCAAACGGACAGGTCTTGGACCCAGTGGTTGAGGGATATTGGTAGCAGGATGTCAGAGGTCTTAACTACTTACCCATTGCAACAACCCTTCCAAACTTCCTGCTACCTAACACATGTGAGAGGTTACTAGAATTGGCGTTTCTCAGCAAGCGTTACAATTCCATAGCTAAAGTTAAGGTATTGCTCTCTTGGCAAAACCTGTGTTCTTGGGGTTTTTTCCACACAACCTGAACGCGTAGACCAATGACCATTCCCGTGTATGTACTCTACGGAATGTATAAATCTTTGTTGTCATGCACGTATACTCGTTCAGCCTATACGTGGCGAAGACGGGGACCATGGGGACTGACTACCACGAACGTTAGAGCAGATTTCCCGGGGATCCATTTCATAGTCCGGTTTATGTCTCGTTGCTGTGCATGATAAATTGAGAGACGTCTCTGAATCCAGTCATCATAAAAAATGCTGCTGTTTGGATGATGCTGCTATAGTTTATATAAACGAAGGTTTCCGCTCTACAGAGCCAATAAATATATTCTTGTCGTTTATACCAGGGAATACCAATGAATCTTAGGCAATGCATTGATTTGGAAATACATGCAGAAATATATTAATTACTTTTTGTGAGTTTATCCTCACGCTAAATACATCGTTCTCATCACTGAATAAATGCAGTTCTTAAGTCATAATGACATATAAAGACAACGTAGCTTTTAAAATGCGTTTGCTTTGTTGAATATGGAAGAAATAACTTGGCATGTCAACGTTAAGGCACGAAATAGTAATATTTAATGAAATTATAGAGAATATCTAAAACTGCCTGTGTATGTTGTACAGGGGACTTGCTTTCTCCACATATGGCTACTAAAATTGTCATCTTAAAAGTATCAAATTAAACGCAATGATTTCTTTTCAGACCAAAACATATCTTGCAAACGTATGTTTATAGGATAAGAATAACTTCAAATTTTATATTCCAACAGCGTAGACAAACTGATGCTCTTCAAATTCAGATTGGTTTATTTTTGTTCGAATTGATTTTTTTACGTCCTATTAGCAGCTAGGGTCATATAAGGACGTGGTTTGTTCGTAAAAGCCTTCTTGCGATAGTACGGATCTTTTGCCTATTTGAAGTGCTACAAGAATGCCCCCGGCAGAACAACCCACTAATTCAGAGCATGCCGCTCCTTTATCACAAAAAGACATAAAACAATTACATAATATGAACAAAATATATCAATTAGAAACATAATAATATATTGTTTAAATAATTAAAAAATATTAACACTTAGGTGAGCGTTAGCTGAATGCAGAGTTTTGACTGCCCGCGTTATTATCCTCTGTTTGTACGAACAACGACATACAAAATAATGTAGATATTAAAAAATGCTAAAGCTGGGATAAAAGCATGACGATTCATCCCGGGTTAAAAAAAATAGGATACGTTGTGGTAAAGCCCAAAACATCTCATAGAACTGGAAATGTGTTGTCAACTGGTGTTTTAATAAAAAGAAATATAAAAATCACATCTCATCAGAATTTAATGGGATTGATAAAAAATAAGTATTAAAAATGATTTACGAAATGACATTCTGAAATGCAGACATTTTATCCAAAAGATAGAAATTTGAAAAAAAAAATACAAATATCAGATACATGACATACGAATTGCTGACAAATCGTACAGTAATAATATGCACATGTTAAGTGTAAACAATACCAGTGGTACATAATAACTTGTTTGACAGTCAGGTTTAACATGCCCGACAAGATCAACTCGGCTGTCACGTCGCAAATGAACGGACAGGATGGCTCTGCTCCCAGTCGGGCATCTACGGGCGTATATCCTGGTACTAATTACCGTAAGGTGTTCAGAGATACTAGCAGGAAGGCTTAGACGAGGAGGGTTCTGTTAAATTGATTTCGACACATTTGTTTCTTGCTTCAAGTCCCAGAACGAGTTTATGTTTTAATTAAAGAGCCGGGTGTCAGCTATAGTAGAGAGGAAGCGGATTAGTAAGAAAATGAATGTTGACAGTTAAGGTTTTTTGTCCTCAGTTTGTTGTGCAGATACCGATTCCGTTCTTATACACACTGTACCTGACTCTTTCATGTGCCTTATCTAATATATCAACCAAGATCAGATATATAATTGGAGATACTGTACTTTTATATACAAGGTACATGTAATATTAAACACTTTTAATGCTTTTAGTACAATAAAAAAGTCATCAGAGAATACCAAAGCGTCAACAAAACCATAACCCGAACTCGAAATCGATTAAATTAGAGGCAAAATAGGAACAAAGAAAATATTAACATAGAGACTCTCATAAAAGTACAAGAGAATAGGACCAGGGGTCCCGGAAGAATAAGCGTCTTCTGCAATATTGAAAAAAAAACAATAGAGAAAACCGAAGCGTCAACAAAACCACAATCCGAACTCAAATCCATTAAACTAGAGGCAAAATATGGTCTAAGGAATGATATACATAGAGACCATTGTAAAAGTACATTGTCCCAAAGAATAAAACCAGTCGTAAACGCCTTATGCGTCACCGAGGACATCCGCCATGTACATCTACATGTAGGTCCATGTAAATATTAAGACATCAAAGTGAGAACCGAGTCATCATTCTCAATCACAACAAGTAAGCACTAATGAACATACTTAAAATCGTCCATCTGCATATCACACAAAGATCGATACATTTATCCACATTGTATGAAATACATTTTACACAATGTATTAAAAGTCCACTTCTCGTATAATGTAACATATAGCACGTTAGATATTGGATTGTTAAATATACAAATTTGATACAAAAATATAAGTTTGCTATGAACCATTTCTGTTTTGTACAAAATATTTTGTTATGCTGCTACAGGCAGTATGCATTATCAAACGAAGGAAAACGACACAACACCAGCGAGGAATCAGACGTTAATGCTGAATGTAATGGACCATTTTAATATCATAAATCTTCTGTTTCCGTACATGTATTCTGAAGGCGCTAATGCATATTGGACTTTTTTTTTGCCTCCAATTTCCATGGCCCGATTTGGATATATCAAAAACACTTTGGGAGAATACTATATCTGGATAAACGATAAAAGAATTAACTAGTTCTCTGTATTCCAACGTAATGCATACCAGTTTTGCAATTCAATTAACACAAAATACTCTTACATATACAATAGCCTTTATAGGACCCCGATACAACAGTGCAATGTAATACCTCTCTAACACAATATATGTAGGTACTTTCTGTACAGAGTACACATTATACAGTATTTGTATGTGAAAGTCTATTGACTGTCAACCTAACCATAGACGTAGTGTTGCCTAAAGAGACCGCCGAGAACTGATGTAATCTTGACTCGAACCCGTCAGTTCAGCAAAATAAAACGTATCACCAATCGACATTGCCGCCCTCTCTAACAAACTTATGTATAATTATGATAGGTTAAGATGTCGTTCTGACCTGTATCAATAAGATTATTGCCAAACAACACTTATCTAAATGGTATGGCTTTTCACGCCTTCAGTCTAATATTTACGATACCAACGTATTCCGATCAGAGAGGCGGAATAATGTTTAAGCCAGCTACCGTTACACAGAGTCATAGGCAAGCGTCTGGGCGAGTCTGATGACACTTACGTAATGGAAGCCAGCCTGGACCATTTCTCATTCCGCTCAAAATAAATAAGTTAGCACCTTTTGGTAACGTGTTTGGGTTCTGCACAGGAAATTAATTAAAGCTTCCGAACGGCGTGTATACCTGGCCACAGTAATTGGGTGCCATCCGTGTCTCTCTCTCTCAATTAGAAGGAAAGGGCACCTGCTTCCCCATCATACGGGGACCTTTCTAGAGAAGGAATGGGTAGACTTGTCCAAATCATATCAGCAAAATGTCAACTGAAAGTCAACCTGTAGTTACAATACACTTAAACTTTGACTTTCCAAGCGAACAGTATTTTTGTTTTGACATCGTGTCAAAAACTTGACATTTGAAGTGAATAGTTACGGGTTCACTGTTCTATGAGAATTCTGGTTTACTGTTAGTGTCCATTAAAGGGAATAACAAAAATCAGGGAAAACAAAACAAAAACAGCAGTATGAAGGTTTTATGTAAGGTCAATGAGAGAGCTAACTTACAGAAGCGGAAGTGGTGAGGAGGGGGCGAGTTGTCCGGGAGGCAGGTTTCTCGCCGGAATTTGTTCTGTTAATGTTAAAACAATAAACATTTAATTGTTACACACGTGTTTGTTTTAAAGAAGAATAGTATATTGAAAGGATACTTTTACTTATTAAAAGTAGGTTCCAACAGCAGGTTGTTTAATGATCTGATATATTGCTTTCTAACAGACACGGTGACATACAGACAACAAGAGGATAGTTTTTGTTAAACAAAGACATGCAAATTAATGGGATATAGATACGTTTACATATATGAAATGTATTAAGTTGTGGTGACGTGATTGTGACGTTGAATTAAATGTCATGATTTAAAACCAGTTACTGGTATAATCTAGTATTCTGTGTATTGACATTTATTCGTTTAGTGCCGGAGACAAGTTTTTATAGATCATACAAAATAACGTTGAATCAAATGCCATGACTCGTAATTTAAAACCAGTTACTGGTAAAATCTAGTACCCTTTTTAAGTTTTTATATATCATACAAAATAATGATCTTGAATATATTTTATCTAAATCTGTATATTTTATAATGAAGCATAGACCTTCACTCTTATCAAATATACAACAGAAAATACAATTGTATGTCCATAATATGTTATTAATTTACCACGGTTAGCTGAAAACTGTTGGAGCATATAACATTTTTAAAGTGTCCTATAAGCCGAATAAGGCTGGACGCCATGTACATTTTAGTCATGTTTCACAATATTTTATTGTACATTTGTATTATGATATGCGACACTCAGATAAAATATTATTGTATTTTATTGGTACAATGTAAATGTGATATAAGGCCTTCTCGGAAAATAGAGTAAGCAGATAATTGCGATGTTTTTGCTACTATCATATTTGTTTTCAATCGTATGCCAGATTTGTTAGACATCACAAGAATAGTGAATTGTCAGCAGAACAATTACTCGAGCTCAATGCCAAGAAAAAACCGGGGCAAAGTATAAACAATAACAAATTCACTCTCCTGCTTCGTCGATAACAGTCGCCATATAAAACTTTAGATAAAGCGATGTCCGTACTCCAATAACTCCGTAAGAGATGACACAAAGTTTTGGAGGACAAGAAAAGCTCCGCCATTCAGACTTCAGAAAACAACAGTTACACACATAATCAGGTATCATACGTCACAGCAGCATCATATCTCGCACGTGTAAACAGTTACAAGCAAAGCTGTTATTCTCACAGGCTTGTTTTCATCAGGTGAATCCACTTCACTTTGTGTAGCCAATAGCTTCTACGGAGAGGAAAAAAATCGGGAATTATGCTTTGAGCTTAAAGCAAAATACATTTGATCCTACTCAATTACCGAGTGTCCTAATTACAACCAGGACGTAATTTGTTATCTCCCTTTATTGTCGGTAACTAAGCACGTACTGGTGTCACCACGGACATGAGCTCAAGGACATATGTTCAAAGACCCGTAACAGTTATAGAGTTGTAAAGATGTTACACTGGGAGTCTGGCCAGTCTAGCTTATCCAAGTAACATGTAGTACAGTTCATACTACTATATTTTCCTTCTCTGGCACGAAATATCCAGCCGATATTCGGAATATATCTTTCTCTTTCCTAACATTGTCACGAACTTATGAAAATCACCAAAACTGATGTTTCTAAACCGATATGAAGACTACTTTTAGAATAAATAACCGTTTTTATGTAAAACATGAAATTCCCAGTGCATGTTTTTATCATTTTATAATATATAGAAAAGGTATTGTATAAATGTACATATAAAACGCCTACAATGTATTCCCTAATTCCTTTCGAATGTTGTACATACTGTATTCAACACAATCTTTGTGAAATAGAAAATAGAAGATAGCTTTTAGATACAATTTTATTCAATATATGATTTCATTTACCTTCAATATTTCGGCAAATGTCAAAAATGAGACCGGAGCCATAATAATCGATTGGGCATTTCTTAGATACTCTGATAATCGAGTTAGTACGCGTTAACTTCAGGTTTAGAGCCCTATGCTATGTTTGTTTCTTATTTTCAAAATGTGTTTCGATTGTCTTCCATTAATAACTCCAGTGCGGCTTCTGCTTTTCTTGCACTGATCTACAAGTGTGTTACAGTTGCTTCGTTCGAGCAGTTTGAGTTTCTGTAAGTTTATTGGTGCGCCAAAGCGCTTTCGGAAACACGCGTCATCGTATCATGAAAACCATTCATTTTGTTAATGTTATACATGTAATTTCTCTAAGGAAACACAGGTTAATATTGCTGAAGAATAGATGGCAGTGTATCTGTGTAACTCGCTTTAACGCTAGCGGGTAGTCTAGTGTGGAGGAAACTCAATACCATAATCATTTTACTACAGCCTATACACATATACCACTCCTATCGGCACATTTATGGGTATTCAAATTTTAGCCCAATCGTTCCTCTGTGTGGAAAGCAAATAAAATCTTCTGGTATATTTTTTATTTAGAAGTTTGTTGAGAAGCCAGGCCCTTTTTTCTGTCTGTATATATAACCAGCTAACCTGTTTGAGAGGGAGCGGTGGCGTTACCGCACGACTATCAACAATAGCCTTGGGTTTTACTCCCGTTTGAAGAGATAGCCGTTTTGACGAGTGTTTTGAATTTTATTGACTTTGTTCCATTTTCTTTTGAGTTAAAATGAGAATTTACGATAAGAGAGTCCCTAATGTTACCGTCCGACATTTCTCATTCTTGATACTTTAAGAAGCAGGGAAAGCCTGCATGCTCAACAACGGATTCATAACTATGAGTGATAGTGTTAGCTAATCGTCGTTGACTACGCTCTGTGAAATATCTGTTACCAACAATGGTGTCCATTTGTGTCAATAATCCTTACTAGGCCAACAATAGGGGGTTATAAACTGATGCTGCATTGTTTGGTAAAGAGTAGAAATCCTTTGGATATATCTTATTCTGGAAAGTTTCAAAGTAAGCCGCATCTGATAGGACAATTTGGAGTTTAACGCAAAGCCTTTTGCAAATTACATGGTATTTCCACACGTAAAGAAAACACAAAATATCATAATTATTATTTTCAGAGTCGTATTTCTCGACTCTATTGGTTTTGTCCGATTCTCAAAAGTGACAGGGAACTACTTTTTACCATTACGTTGCTGAAAATTTTAACTTTAATCAACATAGATGACTGCAGCACAAGAAATAGATATCTTGCATGTATTCATATATTGCATTAAACCCCGTTTTCTGTATGGGAAACGTGTTTTCGATTTTTGATAAATAATGATTTTTCATTTAGCCATAACTATTTTTCATTTTGTGAAAACGTAAATCTTTGCAGCCGTAATTACGTTTTGTTTCTTTTTGACCTACACATAAAATCGATAGTTTTGCTTCTGTAAACCGTGGCATGGTATTGTACCGAGTTACGATATGTTTGCATCACGTAATGACACACAAACAGTGTACTTGTATCTAAAATAGGATTTGATTACTTTCATTTAAGATATCGCCTTAACTTAGATCAGCAAGGTTGGGCCTCAATGGTCTGCAGAAAACTGTGCAACGTAAGATATCTTTGAAGGTGCAGCATATGTGTGTGTTACGTCATCTTTTATAATAAGGAGTGGCATACTCTGCTGGTGGGGTTTTTAGTCCCCGAGGTTTGCTG
The DNA here is from genome assembly GCA_947623455.1 of Mimachlamys varia. Classification (NCBI taxonomy): domain Eukaryota; kingdom Metazoa; phylum Mollusca; class Bivalvia; order Pectinida; family Pectinidae; genus Mimachlamys; species Mimachlamys varia. Next base: position 13,384,391 of record OX392535.1, read on the forward strand.
GAGCCTCCATAGCCACAGTTAAACTCGTTTGAGTAGTGGCACGGTACATACTATACACGTTTTCATAGTACACGATTTAAAATTATTCAGAACTAGTTTAATTTTAATTCTAAATTCATAAATTAAAGGGGTTTGACGTACATGACCCTTCTGCTTCTACATTAGTTTGGAAATTTTGGATTCCCATCTTTTGGCCCTTACCATCACTGAAGAGTCCTAGGAGGACGTAACAGCTGAAAGATGCAGTTTAATTCATTTTTCAGCATATTGTATCTATCACTAAATTTAAAAGGTGCGTCATATATGTGTGTTAAGTCATCTTTGTTTTGTTCGGGAAACAGTTTTTCGTACAATAGATACATGTAACCAATGCGACATTCGCCAGAAATTTCCGAGAGTAATGCATAGCTCTACATGTAGAGCATCATCCGGATGTGCACACTGTTTACAAAATGGGACACATTGTTTGTCCTCATCTACACGATGATGCGTAATGAAGTCATTCTGACAGTGTAGACAACACGAGATTGTGTAATTCACGAAGCAATCCTCTGTTGTGCTATGACACAAAAAGCCGATAAGCAATAGCAACGACTACATTAACATACAACAAAACGGAGATATATACATGTAAAAACAGCCTATAGTCCACATGGTTCTGTCTTTGATCCGCAAAATATCGGGGTTGCTGGGGCTTCAGAGATCTCCGGACCGCCAGCGACCCTAATACCTAGCCCTTCGGACTAAGAGCGGCCCAGGTTTGGTTTCGTTCGTTTAAGTTTATCTAAAATTTAATATGTATATCAAATCAGTTTTATGTGGTGTTGAGATGACAAAACTGTAAGGGAAAACCAAAATAATTCCTTTAAGTTCCGAAGAAGTTAGGTTCTGATTTTGTATAAGGAGACGAGTCCAATGATATAGCCATACTATTTCTACATAATTATATGATAAGATTTTAAATTCAAATTAACCAGAAAATATCCTTGATTAAAAAACAGAGAAAAAAGTTAATGTTTTATTCGCGTAAGAAAATTGCAAGTGTGAGAAATAATAAATAAGAGAATACCGAAGCGTTAACACAACCATAATCCGAACTCAAAATCGATTACACCTGTGGCAAAATATGAACAAGAGAAAGTTTTACATGGAGACCCTTGTAAAAGTACAAGATAAAAAGACCAGATGTTACAGAAGAGTAAGCGTCTTTTGCTCCATCGACGATACCCGCCATGTCACATCAAGTAAACATCTATGCTTTCTGTCTTGAACTATTAAAAAATCATCTTGTATAAACACATTTGTTTTCATATAATATAGGTCTTCATAAAATGCTAACAGGCTGACAAACCCGACCATTTGAAATATATAGTCGGTGTACGATTACTGCAAAAGTCAAGCCTTGTCTCAGTATCATTCAAGGGCTCGAGTGAACCATCAGATTCTGATTAAAGCTCATTAAAACCGTTGTTTACAATATGCACAATTCACGACACTCAGTTTTATCAGGACTTTGATTAAGATTTGTAAAAACGACTGCCTATCTAATATTCCACAGATATTATACGCTTACACAAAATCGACTTGTATATGATAACAGGACACAAGTTTACACAGTATAACAATGGAGATTGAAGTCCATTAGATTTTAAGACCACCAATCGCACTAAACACTATTCTAACTCTAAAGCTCTGAAAAAAACTTGGTCATATCCCCTCAAGCTCCATGGTACATCCTGGAAGCATATACATTTAGGTGCATACTAAGCGGTTATATATTTGTTTGATGGGTGTTTGGTCCAGCTGACCAAGGCAATGGTCAAAGTTTGAAAAGTATGAGGCGTACTAAAATACAAATACATTTGTATAAGTTGGTATAGTGGAAGAGATTGGGAAAGTGAAGGGAAAATAATAAGGATATAAGAAATTGAAATACCGAGTTATTTTATATACTCCTTGATCAATTACTTTACAATCAGAGCTGCTTTATTGCATGGTCTGAAGTACTGTTAGAATCTACTTTGTTCTTGCAATATTAATGTCTTGCTGCTAAACTGAAGAGAAGAAGAGAATGGTAGGGAGACTTTGGTTAATGTAGTTGTGTATTCTCCGACGATTGGGGCCCCTTCTGTTAGGAGGTCTGGTTTGTGTGTTTGCTGTTCCCCGACGATTTTGGGTCCCTCCTTTAAGGAGGACTTTGGTTACTGTACTCGTTTTTCTCCGACGTTTGGGGTCCCCTCTGTTAGGAGGACTTTGGTTACTGTACTTGTTTTTTCTCCGACGTTTGGGGTCCCCTCTCTTAAGAGGACATTGGTTACTGTACTTGTTTTTCTCCGGCGATTGGGGTCCCCTCTGTTAGGAGGACTTTGGTTACTGTACTTGTTTTTCTCCGACGTTTGGGGTCCCCTCTGTTAGGAGGACTTTGGTTACTGTACTTGTTTTTCTCCGACGTTTGGGGTCCCCTCTGTTAGGAGGACTTTGGTTACAGTACTTGTTTTTCTCCGACGATTGGGGTCCCCTCTCTTAGGAGGACTTTGGTTACTGTACTTGTTTTTCTCCGAGGATTGGGGTCCCCTCTGTTAGGAGGACTTTGGTTACTGTACTTGTTTTTCTCCGACATTTGGGGTCCCCTCTGTTAGGAGGACTTTGGTTACTGTACTTGTTTTTCTCCGACATTTGGGGTCCCCTCTGTTAGGAGGACTTTGGTTACTGTACTTGTTTTTCTCCGACATTTGGGGTCCCCTCTGTTAGGAGGACATTTTTTACTGTACTTGTTTTTCTCCGACGATTGGAGTCCCCTCTGTTAGGAGGACTTTGGTTACAGTACTTGTTTTTCTCCGACGATTGGGGTCCCCTCTCTTAGGAGGACTTTGGTTACTGTACATGTTTTTCTCCGACGATTTGGGTCCCCTCTCTTAGAAGGACTTTGGTTACTGTACTTGTTTTTCTCCGACGTTTTGGGTCCCCTCTTTTAGGAGGACTTTGGTTACTGTACTTGTTTATCTCCGACGATTGGGGTCCCCTCTGTTAGGAGGACTTTGGTTACTGTACTTGTTTATCTCCGAGAATAGGGGTCCCCTCTGTTACATTGACATTGGTTGTTAAATCTCAATAAAACGTAGTTCGCTGGTTTCCTCTCACACGGATATACGACGATTTTACGACACTGGCGCTCTCATTCACACTTATAAGACACTTTGAATGTTAAGTATCGCACAGCTTCTAGGTAGATCAAGCGTTTATTTATGCATATATAATTATCATAAGCAAATGAAAAACACGATTGTAGTTATAAAAGTACATTCTGAAGTAAATATGTCGTCAATACACGCGTTGATGCGCGTGCTATTGACATTGACGAGTATGAATGTTAGAGGTGAACACTAGCATTTGCAAAATAGGTACACGGCGACTTCAGCATATACAGGACGAAACTAATATTGATTCATGGCCAACACATATAAAAATCGGAAGTTGGGAGAGGGGGTAACTTGGGAGAGGGTGTAAGTTGGGAGAGGGAGTAAGTTGGGAGAACTTGTGGATCACCACTGTTATTGTTATGGGCATGTAAATGTGTTTGTAGGACTGAAAAAAAAATGTCGAAAACGACTATATAAACCTAAATCTAAGTAACATTAGGTGACCGGAAAGGGACCTATGTGTCACCAATAATGATTGGCCGTCATGCCATTCGTCTAAGATAACGTTATGTTCGCTTTTATCAAAGGAGATCGATGACTCTCTAGCACATGCATGTATCAATGGTATATGTATGTAGTGCGCTGGTAAAAATGATGTATTATCATAACAGGTTTACGAACAGTGAACCATACCACCAGCATTGCAATAAACACTATTACTCATAATATTTACATCTCTCCCTTCGTAGGGTAAGTACACTCTGACTGCGTTTCAACTAGTGATGCGAAATATAAAAAGGCTCGGCGGATTGTTTCATATTTCAAATATGGCGCCTCCCACACTGCAGAACAATAACTATTTAATGACAGTCATTGATTGCTTCCTTCAACATCTTGAAATTTGGAACATATTTGGGATCAAGTACGCTTAATTTGACAATGAACGGTTAGTGCATGGTAAACTTATTTCATTAATGCACATTCGAAAATCTCTCACAGAAATGCAAATGTTGGCGGCTTCCTGATACGACATTTAACCACGTAACTACCAGATCAGCGTGTAAATGCGACTTCATAAGGACCGTTGTAAGTAAATGATTATGTTCGGATGCTAGTAATATAATTTCATGATAATTCACATGTGAAGAAAAAGAAGAAACATATTGTATTTCAGTGCGTATTTTCTTAATTTACCACAATATCGATGCAGATTCACTCGGACTATATTGTCTTAGCAACAACGGCTATCGTGGTTATCGTCGTAGCAACATTTAAACATTATTGATGATGTAAATATTTAAGCATTGAATTTGCATTGAATTGCAAGAATACGTTTTTAGTTTCGTTGGGGTATGAAAACATTTTCATAAAAAAAAATTCACAACCCTATCAAACTAAAATAAACTTCTCAGCAATGCTTAAATATTTACATCATAAATAATGTTTGAGGTATGAAAAGAAAATCACAACCAATCAGAAAGCCGCATTCTGCATACAATCACTGGAAAATTAATTATAAGGATGTAAAAATAATGCGCACCATAGAATATTCCCGTTGCACACTGCGCGCATACCACCGTATACACAGTCTAAATGAGTGACACTCCTAAAATATCACATATATTATATTACTATGCTTTAAAGGGGGATTAGAGAATACCGTAGCCTCAATAAAAACATAATCCGAACTCAAAATCTATTAAAGTGGGGGCAAGGGAAAGATTTACTCTTCTAAACTCCGGAAGAGCAAGCATCTTCTGCTTCATCAACGACATCTGGAAATAAAAGAACAGATGATTTATACTTGTAAATATTGAAATAGACTAATACAAAGGTTTGTCCAGGTAAATTGAGGTTGTGTTGTTTTGAAATGCTGGTTGAGTGGGAATGAACAGAATTGGTCACATCCAAGTCAACTTCAAGTCCTCAAAATGAGAACCGAATCATAATTGTCAATCACAACAAGTAAACACACTTATACGCATATTACTAAATATTATCATAATGAAAAGGTGCAGCATATGTGTACAAAATATTTCTCATTGCGACAAAAAAAAGCGACCTTAAAATAAACCTCTTGTAACCTGTTATCTGACGTAAAACCGCTTGGTAGTAAAGTGAATGTTACAGGTATTTTATTGACCCGAAAGGTCAAATCATTTGCCTGGCATTAAATCCACCCTATAAAACGCTAGGAATAGCTGAACGTTATTTATTACAAAATCTTAAAATTGTATAGGACTGTAGGTACAAACAATACGTACTGACTTTACACATTGTTATCAGTAGAATCATTACAAGAAGTCCTATGTAAAATTGTAGATAGGTAAAAGAAAGGCACGACTCGTTAAAGGAATACACAGTAAAGATATCAGCTGAAGATGAATTCGGTTAAGTAATGTGGTGCGCTCGGGACATTACCTCGCAGTATTTTTGTTCTAAATCCATCCCCAGTTCCTTGTGCTTCTTTACAAGCTACATAGGTAACATAACTCAACGTGGAGTAGGATAGGTCACAGTAAGGGCAAGCTAAGCACACGACACTAGCGCATTGCTGAGATCTTATAAATATGTCCTAGGCCCAAGGAGTATCCAAATATATGGACTAGTCACGCGATTTTCAAAAACATATTATTCCCAGAAGAAGAAAAAACGAGGAAACTTATTATCCTAACGTAACACTTATATAGAGATATATATATCTATACTCTCATGAAATTCTCCCACAAGAATATCGGGGGTAAAAACGGTTCGTCTTTCTAATTGTTTCTCGGTCGTGAAGCAGGTGCCCGTTACGTATTTATCCAGGCTTAAGATTGATAATTGATCCTAAACCATTTACTTTAGCCGCCGTGTTAAACAATCCTGTAATGCTAGCGCCGCTGTCGATACATCACCTCAGTGGAAGCAGCTTCCACGAGCTTTAAGCTTCTCTATTGGGCCAAGGCTTACCTGGTCTCTATCACAGACTGCTCTGTACGGCTAATCTATTTAGGGACATTAGGGATCGCACGAGAGGCCGTTTATCTCCATAAAGGGAAATTTATATAAACATAGGTGTTGTTGCATCACTGTCCTCGATGCTGGGTGGTAAGGCATTATACTACTGGCTGCCATTCTGTTTGGTATCACTACCATATTCAACAAAAATTAGTGTGAAATAAATTCTACATTATATGTACTGTTTACTGTTTCTTTATCTTATTAAAGACACTATTTGCCGCATCTTCCATGTACTTAGCGTATTGTTTTATGGTAAGTTTAAACGTTCATTTTTAAAATAGTCAAAGGCAAAACTTGCTAGGACATATGTTTTATAATATGATATGTATAATATATATACTATACGTCTATCATATACAAAACAGAAACATCTATTAGCACAATGGTTACAATGTACTCAGTGCACATGATATCTGCTACCGGTATTCATAATACAGTTTACATGATTTTACAGACAAAATACATTTTAATGTCTATTTAAATATACGTCACTTCAAAGAAACTGTCAAAAACCTACATTACATGTAGCAGTTAGAATAAGTTATATATGAGGGGGGGGGCGAAATAGAGTAAACAGCTTTCTGATAATATAACTAATGAAATAATAAGCTGACGATCTGTTACTTGAGCAATACACTGTTAACAACTAAATTTATTGTTTGAATTAGTAACATAAGTGTAAGTTATTAACTATCAGGTATATCATGAACATCAAGGTTATCTTTTGAATGTGTCTTTAATTCCTGATTTCATTGTTCCTTGCTGCCGTATGTATTTGAGTCTTCAGGGGCGAGGGCGTCATCAAACAGAACAAGACTGAACACAAAGAGTAAAACTACAAATACTATTGAAGAACCACAAAACTCAAATGACAATATATAAATGTCTTTTCAAATTCGAATGTCGCATTTCCTATTTGTTTTCTCCGCTACTGTATTGTGTGTCAAACGTGATTTCCTACCAATGTTTGACATTACAACCAAATCCTCTGTGACTGTCTGTACGTCGGTCTGTCGTCCGTACGTAGGCCTGTTCCCTCGCTGTCCCTACACGATAACTATAATCCCGTGACGTGTGATATATTGGTCGTCACGTCCTCCCATCTTGCGTCTACTGACTATCAGGATGACATCCCCTGGCGCACCAACGTCTCACAAATAACGTCTGTGTGCCTATTGCCCATCACGTGACCTTCCCCAGGTACCGCGGTATGTCGTGATGTCCGGCGGCGTGTCTGGCAGACAACCGTTTACTTAGGGACTAGCCATAATATACGAGCAACTCTCTCCATCAACCGACGGTCATTAATAAAGAAACCGGAAAAGTATTGCACTTATGTTTTCATTTGTTATGCATTTGGTTATAAACCATCTTGATTCATTGTGCTCGAATTAGACTATGGACCATTTCTCTGTCGCTTAACTACTAGATTCAGAAACGCGAACACGTAGGCAGAAATCAGGTAAGATAGAGAGGAACTACCCGGTATCACCAGAGGACGGTCTGTTGCATAGTTGTAACATACTGCTTGATACATGTCTATATTAGATATGGTCCGAAATTCTTCAATAATCATTGTCTAAAATATGATCTCATGGAGGTCCAAAATATTATGATATTGACCTGATGTTTCTACTTTTAGAAACGCCGAGTAGATATTGCATTTGTGACGTCATAAACAGTGTGACGTTATAGTACCCATGCATGCAAATGTAAATTTCATTTTTTATCAAGATAGATATAATGCAATTTAAGTTCTTTGCAAAAAAAGTTTCACATCTAATATAAAAATGAATGACCTTCAATTGGGTTAATATGGTGTTGTACCGACTGGTCAATATTTGATTCTACCAGGTTGGTATAGCACCATATTGACCTCACCAAAGGTCCATAATTGATATATATTGTATAATAACGTTACGCGTTACACGATTGACATCCATATACAACTCTGCAAAACGGGAACTTGACGCGATGTGGAAATCCTCGCGTAGAGTTCTTTAAGGCAAACCTATCCAAATATGGAATATGTTTAGTAAGTCACTTTCTGTGTGTTTAGGTACCTGTATATAACATAGAATAACTGCAAATTCAATCTTGACCTACGTTTAATATGAACACAAACTCGAACCAATAAACTTACAGTCCTATTTGAGCATGCTCCGTAAGCAACTGTGTAATTTCCGTTTAAATATACCACGGACTTAGATAGAAAATTCCGTGATATTACATTGTACCGATCTAGGATATGAAAATGTGACACAAGAAGTATGGAACTGACCAGGAGAACATTTTGGATCAAGTGCGGATAATCGGATGCGACATTATTTATGGAATGATAGTGAGAACGAAAAAGGCAAAAGCAGAAGTGAGAGTCTTTCACGAGCGGAGGGTAGAGGAACAGTCTATCAAGTTTGATCGATGTAACGACTGTATCAGATGCTTGACTTTCGATTCAAGAAACACAAAATCCTATCAAAATCAGAAATGCACCATGCAGAGTAGCAGTCGAAAAGACGAAATAGAAGAGAGGTGTAGTATTTTTCAAATAATACAGCAATATTAAGCTAGAATTGCAGAATTAAAAAGAGAAGTATTAGTGTTAATGCATAGGTGGAAATAAAGTTGAAGGCGGAGACAATTGGTTTTTTTTAAAGGAAATAGTTTCTGAAATTAAAGAGAGGAATAACATCATTCGTTTTGGAGTTCCAGAACAATCGTATAATGTCGGAAAAGAACGTATGGAAGAGAATTAAAAAAAATGTAGCAAATTTATTAGAAGAACGTGCGATATCAAACGGAGAAATGCATAGAAAAAAATCGTACGAGAGTCCAGCGACATAACTGATTGAAGCCGGCCTCTTCTACTACGTTTTGAATCACATAAACAAAAGAAAAGAATCTTCCAAAATATTAGAACAATTAAAAAAAACATAGCCAGTTTTCAACAATACAAATAAAGCCCGGCTTTACAGAATGTCAAACAGAAGGCATTAAACAAAGCAGAAATAACACGACGATACGAAGAATAATGTATACCGCGTCCATGTACCCCTTCGGAGAAGGGAAGGTGTGCACCTTACCAAAACCAGAAACATTATATATAGATATATATATATAAAGGGAAACTTTTAGATGTTATTTCAAAGTTCTAAATAATTATGCAGATTGTTCTTGTAAATTGGCACCTTATGATGTATAGGGACTCTTGGATTTAAAAAAAAACAAAACAAAAAAACATAAATCTCCTGATTATAACTTAAGTTATGTATACAGAGCATCTGTGTTGCCTGTGTCCATTATAAGCATTAACTTTAACTTATTAAACAAAGCATTTACTATCTCAAATCATGTTGATTATCCTTAAGTTAAACAATTTGCCGTTTGCCTTTACTTAATCTTAAAATATTATTGGGTTTTGTCTAGGATAGAATCCCTCTTAAATTTATTAGGTCTACCCTAGTATAAGCATGTACGTTACTGGATTTGTCGAGGATACAACAATATTTGTTAATGTGCGACCCTACGATACCTTTGTCGGGCATTGCGTTTACTTACATATGGGCCAGGTGATAATGTGAAATATATATTACCTGATGAGCACACAGATCATTCTCCTACAGAACATGTTCAGTATGGGACTTTAAGAACAGTATCCATTGGTATAAATAATAGACATCTCGTTGTGCTAAGAATGGCTAGTTATTGAACAATGTACCGGTAATGAAATTAACAACGTCAATACACTTACGTGTGCCTTTAACAGGAGCTATTGTCAGCCAGTCAGGCGGCAATGCATATTGTTAATTATTGAAAAGGTAGTAGAAAATACGGCTATATTTGAGGACTGGTTGTTATGCTACTGCTGTATATATAAAAATCAAAAATAGAATTCATACCATCTGGGTCGGCGATTGCTTTAATTTTAAAAATGAATCACTATAGAAAAATAAAAAATATGCCAATAACTATCGTATAATGTATAATGATTTATTGAACCATATTGCCCGAATAGGATCAGTACCCAAACTGAAGCACTTGCAAAAAACGACCCGAGAAACGGGCATGCAATGCAAAAAAGATCGTTTATGTAAGTATGCAGTTCTCATCGATACATGTAATACCCACTTAAATGACGATCTGGCGGATTTTAACCTTTATTAGCTACTCATTATCGGTATATGAACAACTAATGACAAAAACAAAAGTTTCCAAAACACATTCAACAGTTTATATATATATTTATTTATCTGAAAGTGTAGGACTCGGGTACAGTGAGATGGTGGTACGGGTAAAGCAAGCACGTATCATATTGCAATGTTAGGAAAAGACTTCGTTTGAATGCATTCATTACTTTATTTTTAATAGAAAATCAACTTTATTTTTAATAGAAAAATCAAGCTTGACTTTTACTTCATGTAAACTGTTACAGTATACAGTAACTGGGGCCTTTCTCTTTGGCCGATAGTCAACAAATAAAATCTTCTACATCTTGGTTAAAGTTTCATCTATTAAAAAAAAAAATTATTTCTCTTTCACTGAAAACTGCAATACATCTCCCAATGTCAGTAGCACACGTTTATAACGGAACTACATGCAACAGAAACTAAGCCTAATTAAGCTTACACTTAAACCTAAACTGGATTCATCATTATAAAGATCTATGTATGGACAATAGAATGTAAAGTCATAAAAACCTCAATCAACACGGAAACTAAAACTGGTGGCAGTTAAATTTTAAGCTTCCAGCAATTATCCATTCTGTTTATAGAAACACATTGCCTTTCTCGGGGAATGGTCTGTAGGATTCAGTCTACCTCTATTGAAGGTCCATCTGTCAGATCTTCTTCAATTAAGATGAAAAATTGTCAGTTGTTTCATTACATCAAATATGTAATAATGTTTATATCGTTCTGTGGATAAGTCTGAAATAATTTTACTTTTTTTTTTACATTTCTTATGTTTGTTTTTCAAACTGTATTAAAGCCATTCATTTTTTATATTCACTATCAATTTTATCTGAACCGTTATTTTTTTACGATTTTGTTTTCTATTAATTTCGCAGATATACATTATTTGACATTTAAATAGGACAATGATGGTCGGATGAATAGTTCCTTAATTGAATATAACTACTGGTAAAGTGTACCTTAAATACAATGTACTACAGGTAGTACTATCGATTATAGTGACACGTAATTGTGATGTACGTTCGTTGTTAGTTCTCTGCTTTTATTTTCATTTTAAACATTTTGGTAAATATTATTGAGTCATTTAAAACACAATAGTGGACAGACTAAATACTCAACTTCTACTGAATACTCAATTTATATGTCTATGCAATATATTAGTTAATACATTTAATAGTTCTTGTACAGGATTAGTATAATGTTTAAAAAAAACAGTACCATGTAAAAGACTATACCACTGTTTTTCTTGGCGTTCTTTTTTATAACCACAGTGTATGGTTATTTAATACATATTTTGATATTTTTATTTTGCATACTTATTACATAACACATTCTTTTATAAATAACTATATTAAATTATTTCTAAATAATTGGTAGGACAGCAATGTATTAGTAATATTACTATATGGAAACTCGGATAAGGAACTGGATTTTGCCAGCAGAACAATGTCTGCAAATATTTTGATTTTAAAAATATAATTTAAGTGTCTTTTATTTGCATTTGATTTTTTATATAAAACAGATAATAGCTGTTTGCATATTGACTCTATCACGTAAAACCGTCGTTATAGGGTGTTGATATGATTGTGGATTTTGTTTTTAAAAAAACATTATTTTATAGATGGACATTTTGATATGATATCCTCTCAGGTGGGTCCTAAAGCTATGTAGATTATTGGGTAACTATAGGATATAAAATATCCTCTCTGGTGGGTCCTAAAGCTATGTAGATTATTGGGTAAATATAAGATATATCATATCCTCTCTGGTGGGTCCTAAAGCTATGTAGGTTATTGGGTTATATATAAGATATATAATATCCTGTCTGGTGGGTCCTTAACTATGTAGGTTATTTGGTAAATATAGGATATATAATATCCTCTCTGGTGGGTCCTAAAGCGATGTAGGTTATTGGGTAAATATAGGATATATAATATCCTCTTTTTTTGGTCCTAAAGCTATGTAGGTTATTGGGTAAATATAGAATATATAATATCCTCTCTGGTTGGTTCTTAACTATGTAGGTTATTGGGTAAATATAGGATATATAATATCCTCTTTTTTTGGTCCTAAAGCTATGTAGGTTATTGGGTAAATATAGGATATATAATATCCTCTCTGGTGGGTTCTTAACTATGTAGGTTATTAGGTAAATATAGGATATATAATATCCTCTTTTTTTGGTCCTAAAGCTATGTAGGTTATTGGGTAAATATAGAATATATAATATCCTCTCTGGTTGGTTCTTAACTATGTAGGTTATTGGGTAAATATAGGATATATAATATCCTCTTTTTTTGGTCCTAAAGCTATGTAGGTTATTGGGTAAATATAGGATATATAATATCCTCTCTGGTTGGTTCTTAACTATGTAGGTTATTGGGTAAATATAGGATATATAATATCCTCTCTGGTTGGTTCTTAACTATGTAGGTTATTGGGTAAATATAGGATATATAATATCCTCTCTGGTGGGTCCTTAACTATGTAGGTTATTGGGTAAATATAGGATATATAATATCCTCTCTGGTGGGTCCAAAATCTATGTGGGTTATTGGGTAAATATAGGATATATAATATCCTCTCTTGTGGGTCCTAAAGCTACAAATTGTATGTAGGTTATTGGGTAAATATAGGATATATAATATCCTCTCTGGTGGGTCCTAAAGCTATGTAGGTTATTAGGTTGTTAAGTTGATAAGGGTGATTGATGAATCGATAAAAACAAATAGACTGAAGCGTTTATCAGATCAAACCACTACGGGATATGGTGGCGCTTTACAATCTTATGAAAATAGAAAGTGTGAAAAGGACTCTGAAACCACAAATGCAAAGAATTTGGAATACTCAATATAAACAATTATTCTCATCTTTTTTCCTCAATTTTTATCGGAAATAAAACCTTAATTTGATAATTTGTTACCGCCAAGTGTTAATACGGAACATAAATGCCAGTGTGCTGGCTGCCTGGCGCCTCTAAAGCGATGTCAGCACCATAAATGGCCACATCCCTCTGCGGAATCGCGTTAAAGTTTAACTTCAATTATATCTAAAAAAAAAAACACACAATTTAAAACGTACGTCATCGTTTCCTGGCTCTTTTCTGCATTTTTAACTTATGGTGATAAAACATTTTGGTATTCTCGCGATTTCAATTTCAATTGCAAAGCAGAAGGTGTGAAAATCTGCTTTTGGTTACGCGATTCATGGAATATGTCCAGAAAGCCAATGTTGTCATGACCTTATGAATGTTGAATAATTGAATTTCATTCCTAAATAAACGTTAATAAATGGTCGACTGATTTCTTACATCTGGTTTATAATGTATATGTACAAACATATTATATATATTATACAGCCTTTATAATATCAGTATCCGGGTTTGGCTGCAGTCCCATGTAACGTATTCCAGTTTGGTTTATATGGGATACTGTATAGCCTATCTGATATATCCAACATTGTACTATAACACTTCAGAGGGTTGTGTGATTTAATTCCTTTTATCACCAGTTCATACACCACTGATGTGTTTTACAGACGTAGTTGCCTTATGGCAATGCAATGTTTCTTATTCCTGATTTTTTGGGGGTTTTTTCATACCGACAAACTTTTTAACAAGAATTTCCTTCTTTTCATTTCAAATGATCATTGCTTGAAAAAAATTAACGAAAACTGACAACACTTGTATGCTATGATGCTGTACATTTGTCTTTCCAGGTTGTTTGGAGGCGCACCTCGGAACCTAATCCCATCAGTTTCGGCGAGTATATCTACAGTCCCGACCCACGGTTCAATGTCAGCAGAAACCCCCGGAGACACGAATGGAATCTCCGTATCCGGGATGTCCGACTCACGGATGGAGGCGTGTACGAATGCGCCATCTCATCCCGGAAGAAATACATCCGCCATGTTTTACTCAGGGTCTACGGTATGGCGAGGCATTTTTATATTATTCTAGGGGAACAGGGTAGCGTGGGGCTATGGTAATGTGTATACCTTTCTCTAATTCCATATTATGTGTTTAACATATGGAAAACGTGTATAAAATATGTAAGTTCAACCAGTGGCTTTTACTATTATGTATGACGCCACAAACGGATCAGTGATTTATGATGTCACAATTGAATGCTAGTCAAAACGTCGTTTGACTTACTGATACCACTTCATGAACTGAAAGAAATGATCTTTATATAAGTATGAAGGATAAGGCTATTCTACATATGTTTAACTCTAGTTATATATACATGTATGTTGTACTCATTCTGGGTCGGGATAGTCCACCACAGCGTCATTTATTACCCCGGAACATCTAGTGATGGCACTTTCATGTATCTTTTTTTGTTGTTGAGAAAATCGATAGTGGACAGCATTTTCTCCCACCTCTTAGATTGTAAGTTACACTTGTTCCATAAGGATGACTTATTTGATAGTCTGCTATGACGTCGTCGAAATCAGATGACGGCTTTGTATTGTGAATGTTACAATCAGAGTTCCGTCTAAACGTCGTTTCACTGACTGAAATACCTTGCAGACGGTTGTCATGACACCACAGGACCAAAATGATTAGTTCACATCTTGCATGGATATTTGAATTTGAGGTATTAGTAAACCTCACTTTATCTGTTCTGCCCAGGTATTGTCGTAGCTTTTTGTATACGTTATATTGATCTTTATAACTTATGTGTTGCTTTTCTACGTTGTGTTTGTCATGTTGCACCTGAACTCGATTCAGATGTGGGAGAAAAAAACTTCTCTTGGGTGTATAACTTGGTAGAAGAACTCTAATGGTACAGTCCTGACTCTGTGTATGTTACGAACCTGTAGCTCATGTTAGTACGGTAAAGCACACCACTGTTCTGAAGTACACAGGACTATGAAAGCTCTAAAAATACTTGAAATAACTTATATCGCCACGGTAGGACACTGCGTTTTCATATTACCTATAGTCAAATAAAGTTTTGTCCAATATTACTTTTGGTCTACTGTACAGTTAACAATTTTAACATCTCTCTAGAATACAAGTCCCGAGGCAAACTCTATCTTGTGTACTCTGAAGTGGTATTATTTGTGAGAAATAATCAATAACTGGTTTTAGTTTTAATGGAAGAAATTGAGCGAAACATAAAAACACACAGAAAAGAAGAAGAAAAAGAAAAATTGCTGTGTCCGAGTGTTCGAACATTTAATAGTTGTACTGTTTTTTAAGAGGAGCTGGAGAATCTTATCCGTAATCGTTCGGCTTCATTACCAGTAGTTGTTGCCGGGACAAAGAAATAAGAGATGGCGATTGATGGTTTAATGTAAAAAAAACTTGAATAAAAAGACCAAAATATGATCGTGAACATCAAGCACAAATCTTAAAACGTTCATAAGCAACCTTCACATTCATCAGCGCTATACTTAGCAGTATAGACAAAAACAATAAGTGAAAATCATAACGCGAGATATGTGTTTACTTGCAATATATCACTAATTTAGAACTGATAATGATATTAACATATTAACAATTGGATATTACAGAAAAATACTTCCCTGGGTGATATATCGTGCGAAGCACGTTAACTGATATGTTAGTTTCATTTCCTGTCCATGAATTTTTTTCGAAGTAGTATTTTGTTTTAACGAAATCTTATTTTTTTTCTAAATATTACTTCGTTTTGACAAATTATTAATTGTTCTTTTTGCGAATTAATATGCTAAGTGTTAAGTTAAACGGGCTCCGTACTATTGCTCATTTAAAACACACACAACACAATTAGATTCACAAGAGATAAATCATCAACACATTCATATACAAAATGGCGATTCACAAGATAGGTTAGAATTTTTGTAAAAGATGACAACATTCACACATTCACAAATTGATTTTAAGCACGTTTACCTGAACATTCATAAAGCCGTAAAAGATAAGTACAATATACATGCGAAACAGTATCCATATAGAACAGGCAATTATAGCATTCATCGACATAATAACCATTCATCAGAGTTCTGTCTCACAATGATACACTATCCACAGATCTGGGCCTATTTACATACGTAACGTTACGTGGTGACAATGTAAGTAAACAAAATATCTACAGATCTGGGCCTATTTACACACGTAACGTTACGTGGTGACAATGTAAGTAAACCAGATATCCACAGATCTGGACCTACTTACATACGTAACGTTCCGTGGTGACAATGTAAGTAAACAAAATATCTACAGATCTGGGCCTACTTACATACGTAACGTTACGTGGTAACAATGTAAGTAAACAAAATATCTACAGATCTGGGCCTATTTACATACGTAACGTAACGTGGTAACAATGTAAGTAAACCATATATCTACAGATCTGGACCTACTTACATACGTAACATAACGTGGTGACAATGTAAGTGAACAGATACCAGAATCCCCTTCTTTTGTCAATATGGAGGTAAGTTTGTTATACAGAAGCTGGCCTTGACGTAGGAACTGGGTTACTGGAACCCCCGTTAGTTACAATGATTAGGTATCTAGGCGTGTTAATCACAGACTAATGTTTTCCTTAGTCGACGTAATATTCATTGTCTGGGACTTTCCACAGTCTAGACGAAACAATAGCACGCATATGAATAAAATAATACCCCTGATAATTTGGTGTAATCTTGGTATAGGGGTTACAGTAGAATATTTCCTGTGGTTATATTATGTATTGCTTCATAATTTCGATTTAATGTTGTAAGTAAAATATACATAACTGTTGTCATTATTGAATAACATATTCCGTGTAATGAATATGTTTGTCGTTTTTGTCTAACTAATTTCTTACTTATTCAATAAGTGAATATGTATTTGTTCTTTTAATAACAATGCCAATTAATTTCATTGGTCAATCTATCTTTTATCATATCAAATTAATTCACCACATAAATTACAGAAATAGTTCATTATTAGACATAAAGTAGACCTGTATAATGATATGTGCTGTCACTTGACTTGCAATTTGCTTGAAATATGTCCTGATTTCAATCATGCTACAATTAGCATTACTGTATCCTTCGTATTGCACAAAGAGACACATGTTTACCAATGAAAACACTTTATTACGCTGTGGCATTAACTGTATGTAATGACACATAAACGATTTACAAACATAAGTCCCCATTTGTTAACAGTTTAACTACGCAACAATGTTATTAACATAAGGTAAATGCCGAACAATCAGGGTGGTCATTGGGGCAGATGGACATGATGCCATTCACATAACCGTGATTTATGTCTTTTGGAGAGGAGTTTCCAATGCATAATGAAATTATGACACATTTCAAATTTGATATGTAATCAAAACGAATTTTGAAACGTTTTTGTTCGATTAAACGATACACCCAATTGAGAGTACGATAAAAAATCGCCGACAAAGAGTCATTCTAAAAATGACCATTCCCAAGCATCAAAAACCCTTACAAATATTCAACGACACAACCGCAACAGTCACGTGACCATTCACGTATTCATTTTATCAATCATATGATTAGTCATGTGATCTTTGAATACACTCCGTATTCCCAGACGTATTACAATGTATTTGTTTTATCTCATTTCTCAGTGGCCCCCGAAGGAGATAAAAGTGACATGATTCGGAAAGGTGAATAGCAGAAGACATCATTTCTTTCTTTTTCCTTCTGTCTTGTGATCCACCCAGCTTTAGTGACTCTTTAGTTTCATGTAGTGCTCTATTTCTTTGTTTGTCCTCACCAGAGCTCACCGCTGATTGGCCATCGTGTGATATTGTTTCGAAACCTTCATCCCCATATCATTATATATACTTGTAAAGAATATAATTTCAATATTCTTTCGTGATACATTTCATGTTTGAACATATTTGTGGCATTACTTCACTTTATTCTGTATTAGAATTGATTTTTTCCATAAAGGGTGACGATTTCTTTTCAGCGTTTGTTTGTTTTCATTGTAACTTATTTATTCCAAAGTATTGTAACAAATAGATTATTGCATATTATTGATATTGTTTAAATATCGCCCTATATACCTCACTCATAGAACATATATATATATAAATAACTATGACCATCCTGTCATTTAACCTCCCTGGAACTCGTACATGTAAAAACAATATAAACAAAGATTGTGTTAACCTAGAACTGTTTGGTTTGCTAAGTGACGTATGGGTGATTTGCCATTCTTCCCCCCTCTCTCTCTCTCTCTCTGTCTTAGTGCCCGCTAATCAGACAGTTCCTGTGGCCTTCACAATCCTGGCCAGACTGCGCCTTCTACTTGAAACAACGTTGTTATAGAGCCTTTCAGGAACCACTCTTTCTCTATCTGGCCCTCTCCTAATGACAGAACCATATTGTCTAAGCAATGATTCTGTTTCTGGACTTGGCATGTTTCGTTCAATGTAATCGAATTTGTACATTAGCGTAGCTTCATTTCGATCTTCTCGCCAGAATATATTGGAAAGGACACACAGGCCACCGAATCTGCAGGGATAAGGCAATCGACGCCTCGGAGCTACGTATTACCACGGCCTTCGATTACGTGTTATTTAACAGGTCTGCAGAAGTTTAATTTCAAAGTCTGACTTTGTCCTCTGCTGTTCCTGTTTAATTCTTTTTGTTTGTGCTATTTTGAAATTATGTTACGTAAACATAGTTAAAACATATTGCATGACATTTCCTGTACACCAATCGATGTCTCTTTGACATTTCAAAAGCGATTAAAGTCAATAAGGCTACAACCTTTATAGATACCCAAGGTCAGACCTGTACTTAGTGAAATGTCCAAAGTAGGATAAAGCAATAACATACATTATGCTATGGGGTGCGGAATGTTAGGTAAGCAGCGACAAATTATCGTCTCTGTATTTGTACATCTCCTCAATGGCAACAGGAATATCTATATATATCCTTACCGTCTATTTAAAATATATCTATGAAAATTCATGAAACCTTCTACACATATTGACACGTACCAGTATGCCAGTCTATATAACCGTGTTATCGTCACATCAACACCACTTTGCATGACTCCATCCTTATCGTCTTTCGTTATATATTCTCTTTATTTCATTGTGTATCACATAAGCTTTGACTATTCCCCTAAACACTATATTGCACATGGGTCAGTGTTTGGTGAGAGATCTGGCCAGCACGTCTAGCAGGATTCTGCTGTTCCAATATCATCAAAACATTGCACCTAAGAAATGACAGAAGTGCTTATAGAAGGTAGGAAATACGTTCTGTATAAAACAAGCAATAGTATTGAAAAAAACACTGATGTTTAATTTGCTCTTTTTGCATGAACAAAGCTTCTAATGATTTTTTTATTTCCACATTTCAGAGCAGCCGACCACAGCCAAGCCAAGTATGTACAGCCAGTAGAACCACTTTACATGTAGATTGTATAACCATCACATTTAATACTTACAGTTTAAAAATAAATATTCCGGTCTAACTCATTTAGACGTTTGTGTACGCTCCATTGGAATAGCCATTTAACTTAATAACATAAACGTTTAGCTGAGTTAGATTTTGACATGTGATCACATGACTGTCAATGTCATGTTGTCATGGATCACAATAGTGCATTGATTCCCGTTAGTGCTATGACAGATAGCTTTTTAATCGCTTATTACCTGCCTGCTACAAAACTATTTCACTCAGATTGGAAACTCGTCCATGTATATAGACAGTTCAATTGTATAATATGAGTTTTTTATAAATAATTATCTGTTACTGTCAAACACTCGACTCGTGCAAATTTCGTTATTTAACATGTTGTAGATGGTATCGTGTGTGCAGTATGTAATGGAATTGTTAATTTAAGCATTTTCGAGAATTAACGGAATGCATTAGTGTTGTCATGGTGATAATGTGTACAGTTGTGAACACTCGTAGACAATATGAATGATACTAACAGTTTTGAGTACGTAGACTTCCGAAAATAACACAAAGAATGGAAATAAGAGCAACCGTTACACGTCACAAATCAACACATCATCAACTTGGAAAGGTTCCTATCAAAGTGAAATAGGCTTTACGATGCTATATTTTTACATAATCAATATAATGTAATGTGTATATAAGAATTCAACAAGAATACCTCATAGTCTGCATTTCCCAGCGTTAATCACCCATCTCTATATACAATACTGTATTCGATGTAGGCAATCACAAAGACGTCGGCTTGATTAGTAAAACATGTTTAATCTAACAATGTTTGACGAAACTATCAAAGCATGTTCTTGTTATGAAATGAAACTCTGATAAAGATGGTATTGGCAAATCATGTTTTAAATGCTGTTCGCCAACCCTCACATAGCGTGTATATGATAAGGACAAACAATGATCAACCTGATGTCTTTGTTCACGTGTATGTATTCAGATCAGCAACTTCTATAACATAATGCTCATAAAGGATTTTATTATTTTTGCATACCGTTTATTTGCGTAGATCGCTTCTTAAGCATGCTTCTTCTCCACACGGTTGTGTCGGGAACGTTTATATATTTTTCTATATTGGCCACATTTTCAATTTCAATTTCTTCCTCATACACTTATCTCACAGGTTAAGTCCGCAGTTATATGTCCTTCGATGTTTCAGCCGTTTCAATGGCAGGGTCAAAGTTTGTGACCAAAGGGGAGACAATCAGTTTACAGTGCAATGCTTCGGGCACATTTCGTGCCCCGGATGACATAGACTGGTTTAAAGACGGGAACAAATTAATCCCGAGTGTTACAAACAGTATAAAAGTTAGTACTGAGCTCACGCACGAGGAGCGGACACTTACCAGTACGTTGGTGGTGAAGCATTCTAAGTTAGAGGATGCCGGGATATACGTGTGTCGCAGCACAGACCTGGAGATCGCCAGCAATCATGTTCACGTGCTGGATGGTAGGTCAAGGTCATCTTTTCTTTCTTTTAATTGTTTCGCTGCTTTGCTATATTCATTTTGCTTCTCATGTCATTTGCTATTTTCTGTAGTGCAGTGTATCTACAGCTGTCAGTGACGAACGTAAGAGTTATGATAGTAGGTGACACTAGGACAACGGACGGGAAAGAGACACGCACACGATCAAAGGACGGATAGCAAGATAACGGACAAATACGGAGAAAGCAGCGTGACCAATCTGATACACTAGAAAATACAAAGATATATGACGAATATATAGACAAACACACAGCGCGTATGGACAGATCATATTAAAGTAAAGACACAAAAACTGCAAGAAAATATAAACGTAAATGTCGAGTTTAGAGTGAGGCTAGGAATTCCTGATGGCACTGGCTCCCTACACTTAGCAATTACTGTGTATATAGAGGAGGTGGGCGTGATATCGTCAACTGTATGGAACGTTGTCCTAATGGATGTACGTCATAACTGGTCACGTGACAAGGGTACAGCGCCTGACATTTACCTCTTAGTGTTTTATTTTTTTGTAGCATATCAAAGTCGCTGCTTTTACAGCTCATCGGATGTAAACTTAATGAGAGCTGTAACGTAGAATATTTATATGACGTGTTGGTTGAAACAGAGACAGAATTTTACCTTTATTCGTGTGAAATAAACTGAAGCGATACTGACGAAAACATTAAAAATTCAACTTTTCACGACTTAAAACATCGGTATTGAACTCATTTAGTTTCGAAAAAGTACACCGTACTCCCGAAGGAAATTTAGCTTAAAAAGAAAAAAATAACTAGTCTTATGAGTGAAAAGTGCATCACTGACTTTCGTTGACGCGCCTAGGTAGGCAATGTAGTGTATTATGTGTTGCATATATTGTCAGTTTGCAGCTGAATATGACATTTTCCATACTTTTTGTTCATCTTCTTTTACTATTCTGCACAAGTGCACCTTGGTTATCCATATATCTCTATATATATACATATCTATATAGTATATATCTTGCACAAGCTTCTCCCCATCAATAGTCACATCAAACCGCGCGGGTACGTTGGTAAAAAGTATCTTAAAGTTTCTCAGCGTCTCACTACACTAGTATCACCACTTGTGACTATCTACAAATGAAAAGGGCAAAAATAGCATTAATAATGATAAACTGTGTCCAATTGAAATAAAGAAGAGAGATATGTACAGTATGTGTTATCAAAACAACTGCTTGTGATAGAAAATCTTGAATTAATGATGCAGATAGTCTTTTATTTTGGACATGTTACACTTCCTCCGAAAATCTTCGTTTAAACCACTCTTATATCTGAAAACGAACTCAGTGCGGATGTGCATCCCTTTAACAGTCGTGGTGTTGTGGTTTCGGTGTTGTGGTGGTCAGTGTGATCGTGTATAACGTTTTACGTGTGGTTGTCCTAGAACGAACGCTTGATTGAGTGATTGAATGAACGACGAAGACAACAATAGTGGTTTCGACCCAGCACGAGATTTACTCGGTAGAATAGACATGTGTTCTAGTTACTCGTTGTACAGTCCGTATATTAACATCCAATAACGATTGTCGACATTTCCAAATTGAAATACATGAATTTCGATGTCTAATTATTATTGTATCTTGTAATAATATTATATGTATGTGACTTGATAACTACTGATGTTTTTACATTTGTTTTCCAGAAGGGGAATCGCGCCATAACGTCAAAAGAGGTGAGTCGAATTTACTGTCCTAGCGCAACATTTGATGTATTTCATGATGCAAGGCGCTCAGAGCAGACTGATATCCTTCTAATACTGTCGGAATAAGATACATATTTAAAGTTGTTTATATATCTGTATAAAGTAAATAGTCACTTTGGCATGGGTTGGTAAGGCAATGGAACTTCCGTTTTAGTATAACGTCTATAATTACATGCAATTGTGTCTGGTATATCGTCATGACAATAGCCCGAGTCAGGAATCTATTTTCCTTTTTTTATTTATTTTCTTATCCAAACGGTTGGAAACAATGAAAACTTGTTAAGTGAAGAGCGTTGGTAAAAATTCCGTCGGACGATAAATACAAGCCGTATCTTTTAATACGACAGTTTTGTTCGTGAGCGTTCCCGACGCAGAAGCCAAGCCGGCGTTGGGATGGAGACACCGAAACTAAGCTTTCGGCGTTTAATAAGACCTTTTCATTGACATGGCTCTTCAACCTCTTGTCATTGCTGAGTGGGGACTGTATGCCGTCGCATTTATTGAAAAAAAGAAACAAGGAAATGAAAACTGTTCATGCTGTGGAAGTGTAATTGATTCGATCTTCCATATAGGCAATTCCCAGAAGTATTAATAACTATATCCAGTCTGCTACTGGCTGACGGATTATACTGCCCGTACAAAGGGGCTGACCGCCACGGAAAGGGCATCATGCGAAGGCTGCCAGTTCTAGATAAACTTACCGCTACCGAGAAAAAACCTATTCGATATTGCAAGGTAAAATCAATTATTCTCTCAAAAATATATATGTATATGCTGTCACCGGGT
The DNA here is from genome assembly GCA_947623455.1 of Mimachlamys varia. NCBI lineage: Eukaryota > Metazoa > Mollusca > Bivalvia > Pectinida > Pectinidae > Mimachlamys > Mimachlamys varia. The sequence continues at coordinate 13,408,151 of OX392535.1, forward strand.
ATACTGTGTTTGGACCACCAGACGTTGTCAAATAGGGCTGTGTATCCAGTTCTCGACTCTCGCGCCACAGCTGTGGCGAACAAACACTTCTTTTTCCAGTTAACGAAATCTCACGTACGACAGACCCGGACGACGAGACTTTCCAATCGAACACTAGATACAGATACTTTTTGTTTGAGCTCAGAGAGCGGAAGTATGACACCCTAGCAATGTGCGGGCTATTCTGAAGCCGATATCACGTAGAAGGAAAAGCATTACTTTCAAGCCGTGGTCACATTTAACGTTACCACACGAAGTTGGTCCTAGTGGGGAAGGACTGTAAATGATTGTAGTAGATCGTATGTGGTCTTATAGTCAAATGTCTTACACGTGTTCAAATGCGATTCAATGTACTCATAAACATTGTAGTCATAAACAATGTAGTCATAAACAATGTAGTCATAAACAATGTAGTCATAAACAATGTAGTTATAAACATTGTACTCATAAACAATGTAGTCATAAACAATGTAGTCATAAACAATGTAGTTATAAACATTGTAGTCATAAACAATGTAGTCATAAACAATGTAGTCATAAACATTGTAGTCATAAACAATGTAGTCATAAACATTGTAGTTTATGTAGTCATAAACAATGTAGTCATAAACAATGTAGTCATAAACAATGTAGTCATAAACATTGTAGTCATAAACATTGTAGTCATAAACATTGTAGTCATAAACATTGTAGTCATAAACAATGTAGTCATAAACAATGTAGTCATAAACAATGTAGTTATAAACATTGTAGTCATAAACAATGTAGTCATAAACAATGTAGTCATAAACAATGTAGTCATAAACAATGTAGTCATATACATTGTAGTCATATACATTGTAGTCATAAACATTGTAGTCATAAACATTGTAGTCATAAACATTGTAGTCATAAACAATGTAGTCATAAACAATGTAGTTTATGTAGTCATAAACATTGTAGTCATAAACAATGTAGTCATAAACAATGTTTGAACTTTTAAGAGACCCATTATTTAGCCGTGGTTAGCACAAACATGTCACCTTGTTCAAAACATCTCTATGGTGAGTCTGGATGCAAAGACACTTTTGTGACAAAAATGACATAACATACACGTGTGCTGCACCTATTAAATTTAGTAATAGATACAGTATGCCAAAAATATTAATTTAACTGCATCATACAGCTGATTCGTCCTCCTAGGACTCTTCAGTGATGCTAGGGGCCAAAAGGTGGGAATCCAAACTTACTAATATAATGTAGAAGCAAAGGGGTCAGGTGCGTAAAACCCCTTTAATTTATGAATTTAGAAGTAAAATTAAACTAGTTCTGTGTAATTCCAAATCGTGTAATACGAAAATGTTTATATTATGTACCGTGCCACTACTCAAATGACATAACTGTGGCTATAGAGGTTCCAGCAAACACGGGGACTAAAACATCCACCAGCAGAGTCTGCCACCACTTATCATTAAAGATGACGCTACACACATATATGCTGCACCTGTTAGTATTAGGTACAGTATGCCGAAAATAAAGTTTGAACATGGTGACCTTAGTTGACCGTGGTACATGCATATACCGTAGTTGACCGCAAAAAATAATGTACATTGTACATGTAATTGACCAGTGCATGGCACTGCGGTTTACACTACGATTAAGTGAAGTGAAATAGGGACATTCCTATGGCTGGATCTTTGAAGAACGTCCATAGTACGTTCATAGTACGTTCAAAGTAAAATGCATGTTCATAGTACGTTCATAGTATAATGTACGTTCATAGTACGTTCACTTACGGTTCACGTTACGTTCACGGTAAGGTACGGTATGGCTAGCTAGGGTCAACGAAAGTTAAGATTAAGTTTATAATAGGATGAACTATGTCTAGCTGCTTTAAGAGTTTAACTAAGACATCCTCGGTCCACTACATCAAGTACGGTCTGATCCCGCCTCGGTCAACTACATCAAGTACGGTCTTATCCCGCTTCGGTCAACTACATCAAGTACAGTCTTATCCCGCTTCGGTCAACTACATCAAGTACGGTCTTATCCAGCTTCTGTCAACTACGGGTGTGACCGTAATATGTGACCGCGGCTTAAAGAGGGATACTTCTGGAGATTTACTTGATTACATGTATTTAGCATTCACTTCGTGCGAGGATGTTGGGTACATACCCTGAAGCGATAGGGTTCCGAAATGTATGATATTGTTATCATAACTATTGTTTTACTTCCGCTTAAAATAATATGCTATATTCTAGAAAGTAACATCTGACCAATTCCATTCATGTAAAAATAACATCATTTGATTAAACGCATTAATATCAAATATTGATTGAAAATACTATCCCAGAGCTATTTTATAAGTAAAAGTCTTTATGATTATTAAATGGGATGTGGAGACAGACTGATCTCATGGAACGCTTTAAGAGCAGAGATAATATTGCGGGTTGTTTTTTTTTTCTATTTTTTTTTTTTTTGTTTTTTTATTATTTCCTATTGCAGAATTCGAATATTAGATTTTGTTTTGTCGTGATTTTTTTTTCTTGCGAGTCCACTGCAATCATTATCAATTTCTATAAATGTCCAACAAACCAAAATATTTAAACACATAAAATAAATAATATTGATATGATATAAAATTTCTTTTTTGATGCCTTAACTTCAGTTCTACAAACAAAAAACATCTAGATTTTGATAATTTGTTTATACGCATATTTTAAATTAAATTGCTCATACATTGTTAAATATCGCTGAAGTCCCTCACATGAGATCACAACGAGATTCGAACGTGATCGAACCATCAGAAGAGCATATTGATTGGTGAAGGCAACCAACCAATGAGATAGAAGCATTTGATATGAAAAGAGAAAAAACACTAATTGTTTTTTATATCACTAAACCCAAAAAGCATTAAGATAGACATATTCGTATCTAATTGGTTCATTAGTAAAACCTTTATCTCGTCTATAAAGTGTCAGGATTACTGTACAAAGCTCATACGAAATTATACTGATGACGTAGGCTACTGAGGAACGATTCCTATCAAGTCACGAGAACCTTCAGATAAACGGTTCATAAGCAAATATATGGTATCGTTAAACAAAGGAGAGCGTCCTGTTGGGCTATTTGATACCTGTCTCTGTGTCATTTATTGTTATGTTTTATCGCCATTTGAAAAAAAAATCGTCAAGATATCGAAACAGAAGATGACTGGATTTCGTGTGACAGAACGCGAGTTAATCTGTGGCGGTATATATCGGCAGAAGCTATCAGTCACAAACAGTAATACAGTAGCATATCTAGTGGCTACTGTCAAACTGTCTGCCTAAATATATACCCCGCTCTTACAGACAGGATCTGGGGGAACAACGTTCCTTATCTTCTCACGGGATGAAAAATATTTTAATCGAAAAGACATAATTCCTTAACTGTGCTGTCAGTTCAGTAGGAGATATGGATACTTAGCCGACGTGACTTCTTGTGCCCTTTCCATTGCTCCTGTCATTAATGTCGGGCGCTACACCTTTTACACTGTTCCTCAATTTACATTCTGTTCCATATTTCCTTTCCCCATTTTATCAGGAGAACTGAGAATCAATTTGTCTGCTGAAACATTACCAATGATTCTTGCTTGCAGAGACAGTAACTTTTCGTTCAATCGTGCCGTGAAAACCCATCGCAATGATTCAAATGGGTAAAATACGTCATTGCTAGCTCAAATGAAGTCAACGCTTTAAGTATCTTTGTAATGAGTTTCCCTTTCTTCCGTGGTTGGAAATAATGCATATTGTGATGTTAGCATACGATATATTACCTTTTGGTTAACGGAACATTCTACAGCTTCCCAATCCTTTATTACATAAGATACATCCACATGTATCACATTTAGGTATAATTATAATGTTTCAATCCTCAGAGAGATTTGAAGTGTGTCTCGCCAAACATATTACTATCAACGTATACTGTAAATTAACGCGACGGCAAAAATATTGTTAAATACGAAATATAATAAAACAGAAGCAATTTCCATAAACACGAGCGGAGATATCTGAACGTATCCGCTCCTTCAAATAAACTAAATAACAATATAATATTGAACACTGTATGAGTAAAAACATTTAATGGTTTTGTTGTCGTTTCGGTGGTCTCTGATTATTTTATCACCATAAAAATTCTGAACTAGATATGCGATGGTATCCGAAATTATAATAAAACCAAAGGTGTAATCCGCATCCACTGATTACATCGTAAATAAATAATCGAAAAAAGGAAATAAGAAATAGATTGTGTTTAAACCAGTCTCTGTGTGACATGTGTCACATGTGACGTTACTTCTTATTGAGGTTAAGGTGACTGGCCAAGTCAAAAGTTAAAAGTCAAGACTTAAAATCGTATCATGATCGTGGGACCAGACCTGAATACATAAGGTACCCACTGCAACATTGTACAGAATGAATGGACATATTTCACCAGGCCAACACCACATATTACAAAAACAGTTTAACCAATAAAACCACACCGATACAAGTAACGGTTTCCGACACTTTATTGTTATCAACTCCAAGTATATTGCTTACGCTGTTCAAATTAATATGATAAAGTAGAAACGCATTGTAATAAAACTAAATTTATACACGTGAAGGCATCCGCTTCTTCAAAGTCTTCCAAAATAGCTAGGCGTTGCAAGTTTTCATTTCACTAGCGAAACAATGACCTTACAGAACGGTCATTTATTCAATGTTTTCATGTTTTGTTCTATAACTGCAGGAAAAATATATCTATTATCGGATTTGATCAAAATGGTAAATACAGCATTCATAAACGCACATAAAAGATGAAAAATTCAGAGAATACCGAAGCGTCAACAAATCCATAATCCGAAACTTTGGGCAAAATACCAACAAAGATAAGATTTACATGGGGACCCTTGCACAAGTAAAGAGAATATGACCAGTTGTTCCGGCGTCTTATGCTTCATCGACGACACCCGCCATGCCATATCCAAGTAAACACCAAGTCCTCAAAGTGAGAAACGAGTCATTATTCTCAATCAAATGTAAGCCGACTAATTAGATTACGCAAAAACGTCCATTTTCATATAACACAAAGATACAAACTATTTCTCAATGAGATAAAGATGTCGACCATAAAACTTGGTAAAAGTTCTCATCAACCTGCATATCTCGAATCCCCGTGTAGTAAGTGTGTTTGTCAGCAGTCGACATCTATTCTATCACGAAAATTTCGATATTAAGAGCAAAACCTAGAATTACGAATCAACTGCGACATGTGACCACCATAGGTTGGAGAAACAGGCATGTTACTATCAAGGAAAGGAAAGTTCACGATCGGAAAATTGAAATCGGCACGTTTATCGGAAAACTTAGTCAAACATTCCCTGTCACAGTGTACGTTCCCCCATTTAAAAGTAATACTGTATTTTGAAATTTTGTTCATAGCCATAGGCTCGCTTTAAGAAAATCAGAAACTACCAAAGCGTCAACAAAACCATAATCCGAACTCAAAATCGATTTAACCAGGGGCAAAATAGGAACAAAGGAAAGAATTACATGGATATCCTCGTAAAAGTACAAGTAAATAAGACCACGTGTTCCGGATGAGTAAGCGTATTCTGCTTCATCGACAACACCCGCCATGCAAATCTTGGTCACACCCAAGTAAACATCAAAGTTTAAATGTGAAACTGGAGCACATGTGCAAGTTTGCTGAAGTTAATGGCAGTTTTTCGTTTTGTGTTCGTGCCTCAACTGTGCCGTGCCTTCTGATCGATATTTAAGCCTCTCATTGGTTCTGACTGTTGTCTCTTCGTGTCGAAGCTTAGTTGGGATTTGTTTCCTTGTCTGTGTTGACGCTATAAAATATGAAATATTTTGATTCAAAGATTCACAAAGGATGTTCATAAATCAATTAGTTAAAAGAGCTTTCTAAGTTAAAGATACAATGTATATCTTAAATACACTCCGAGGACAGATCTCACGCAAAAATGTCTTATATAAATAGCTGTTATAGTCTTGACATGTGTATTGCCTTCAAATGTGATGACAGCCTTTCAAAAACGTGGCGTGTATTTCCAAACAACTCGTCCATCTTTCACAGTCCGTATATAAGGAAGGTTTATTTCTTCAGTCAAAACACATTCCCTGTGAGGTAATGCAACATCCCACAAAACATGGCCTAATTAATCTAAATGATGTCACGTAAATAACGTTGCTCTCGGGAATTCCACTAATTAGGATTCCCATGTACAAGGTTCCCGCACAGCGGGGCTTCCAGCACTGAACACCACAATTGATGGAAATCATACATTTGGTAAAAAGTGGTCAAATCGCTGGAATATTCTTTTGCATTTTTAAAATGCATTAAATCTTATTTCGCTGAAATACTTGATCATTAATGCAAACACATTGTCTATATAGCCATTTGATACTTTGTATATAAACATGTGTTCAAGAATATTCCGGAAATTGTCGGTGTTTACCAGATATTGAAAGAAACTCATTTATGTTTTGTTACATCCGGAATATTCTAGACACTTAAAAGTATATATAAGCTAGACCTGTGCTATCGGGTCTGAGCACTGTTTAAATGTCTGGGGATTTTCGTACAACTTAACTATGCAATTTACGGATATAAACTACGTCTTATCGGAGTAAAGCATTTCGCGGAACAAAAAAAATCAGAGAATACCAAAGCGTTTACAAAACCATAACCCGAACTCAAAATCGATTAAACTAAACCATGTGAATCTTGGTCACATCCAAATGAGAACCGAGTCATCATTGTCAATCACAACAAGTAAGCAACTAATAAGCAAACTCAAAAACGTCCATATCACACAAAGATCCAGAATATTTCTCGATGAGATCAAGATTGCGACCATAAAACTTGCCCATAGTCTTCATCAGCCTGTATCTCTCGAATCCCTGTGTCGTAAAGTTGTTCGTCAGTAGTTGACATCTATCGCGAAAATCTCTATATTCAGAGCAAGCCATCGATGTTACTTCCAAGAAAGGGAAAGTTCACGATATGAAAATCGAAATCGTCACATTTATCATACAGCTTAGTAGTAAATTGCCCGTGTTGGTCATAGTTTAAGTAAATATCGAGGTAAGAAGCTGATGTAGGAGAATATGCTGTGTCTTTAATCTCAAGTTCAGTAGGTATATACGATCGGCTAGGTCAGCAAACTTCTCGTGGTTTATAGACAACACATCTTCGATATACCTGAAAGTGAAATTGAAATATTTGGACATTTTATTTCCTATCAAAGTAGAATTGTGAATACAGTTGCGATTATTACTTTAACAGATATTTGTAGTTACATTGCATTTAATATTTGCTATTTAAATAGTCTTTGCTATATTGTTGGCCTTACCGTGGTTTAGTTATGACCGTAACACCATTCAAAAGTGGTTCCTAGGAAGCAAAATAGTTCAGCACTTATATGCCATTAAAATGCCTTATATAGATGCATATTGTCTACAAATTTGGAATGCGAAGTTCAAAACGGGAATTTTATTATTATTCATAGGATATTCATTATTCATATATATATAGGATTACATTAAAGTGAAAATAACGACGCATTTTAAGTTAATTTTGCTTTTTTCCCCGTTAAGCTAAATTTTCGACATGAGTCTTCTGTTATGAAGATGTTTTCTCTTGTTGGATCATATCGTATGGGGCGCTTCTATGATTATAGTTCGACATGATTGAAATGTGACAACCTCAGTAACGAAATAGATGTGCCAGACAGACCCTATGCCAAAGTGATGATTTACTTTATATTTGAGAGTAACTATAACGTCATTCATGTTTCGTCTACAAGATTAATCGTGTACCTTCAGCACGTGGTAACCATATAGACCATGTTGATAATGAAGTGATTTATTGACTGTTGTATTGATACTTTTGTCTTTTAATGCTCGCCAGTGTCCGGTATGAAGCTGAGCTTACTCTCCCCTCTTGCATGCCTTGTGTTAGTTTTCCTGGCTATTGTTGTGTGTATTATTGGCCTCTCCATACACACTGTCATCTGTTTCTACATTTCCATCGACAGAATATTTTCTTTTTTCTTCGCATGACATTTCCGTCGCACATTATTGATGGCGAGCTTTGCATGAACCACTATCTCCTGTCCTCCTACACTCTACAATACACGGTATTGTTTATATTAGGTATGTTTCTACCACAATACGCATTGTTATTTCACTCTCAGACCATTGTGCAAACGAGCTACCTATGTAACAAATATATTTAACTAATAACACTAGTGGTACATGTATGACTTTTCGGAATTTGATTGGTTGGAAAGTTGAATTTTCATCGGGAATCACGTGGTTTAATGTCACATGGGAACTGTTGGCGTCGTCATCGATTGTTGAAGTTGTCACGTGGTGGGAATATACAAGATGACAATATGTTGTCCTGCATTAAGTAAGTGGTTCACTCCAACTGTTTCCGACTGAAATTGTGGTAGAAATAGTTCACACGACTTGTAGTTGCTGTATGTGGCATTTATTTCAATCTCGTTAGTTCATTTAAAAAAAATTCAAAGATAAAGCGGATACCTTTATAACTTTTGAAAATAAACTAACGAGATTGAAATAAATACCATATCCAACAACCATTCGTTGTTTAACTTCTATATATATATATGATGTTTGTATATCAAAAATCTTCCGACTTCAGTTATTTACACTCCCGTTTGTAGCTTACAACATGTTAGAGAACAAAGTCATATATTGTGTTATCAAGTCTGTGGTTTTTCCAAGGCGCTTTATCTTCCGCGGTGACTGGTATGACATATACATGTATGAATTCACGAATAATTAAAGATTTACAGTAATATTTGTAAAAACAGACGATTCACGTAGTTTTCAGTTAAAATAACTTTATACTGGTTTTATACACTGTAAAACGTGATATTTCCGCCCTGCCTTTATTTCGCCCTCTCATGAATTCCCCTTGTCTTGTATTCACCCTTTAAAATGTAGAAAAGTTATATATACATAAAATATGAGATAGCACTACATACAAGAATTGACTTATTCGCTTTAATATGAGTGTTGAAGACACGTTCATCCGTGTATCCTTTGATACGATAACTGTAATGCGAGCGTAAATACAATCTGGACGGAGTGTTATTAATTTTTAAGGTAACATAAACTGCTTTGACCTTTATGAAAAATGAGAAACTTATAGCACATTCGTTTTTAATCCTTAAATCCACAATCCAGTGAATGATATGACGTCATTAAATTCAAAGAACGACGAGAAGTGTATATTTATCTGATTAACTTATGTTGTATGATCCGTATTTGCGAAACAATTTTAAGGGTATTATTTCCTTTATATATTTTATCGAATACACAGGCTTCCCATCAGAAACATATTTACGTCAATCAAATGACGTTAAACACTATGAAACCTGTGCGTTTCGACTTAAGATTTATTTATTGAATCTAAGTGGTGCATGTACTTTAACGTGAGGAAGGTATTCCGTCTATGTGTGTTATACATATAAGTTGAGTGTTGAGAATTTTCCCTCTGAGTGTCCTATTTTGAAAAGCATGTCCTATCTCAAAGTTACCAAGTTGAGTCACATATATATTATTATGAACCTGCCTCGCCTGTTTGTATCTTATGACGTGTATGGTAGTCTTTCTCATGATTATGTGTCATGTCATATGTAGCAGTTTGTCCCTCTTCTATAAGATGGCATGTGAAGAATTGGAGAGTGTCTCTGTGTTATGTTGAATGATTAGAAAACTGACCCGCCGCTGTTCAAAGTGCAGCGGGGATATCCCGAATCTATCTCGCCTATGTTTTATGTAAAATGATGGGAGCCTGTCCCTCGTATATACTACATGTATATGGATTGTTTGGAAACCTACCCCGCCCTTCGTTTAGTGTTATATTAAATATAATGTCCCACCTGTGTTTTTATGGGAACTATTTAGGTTTCGGCCAACCTACGTAGTATGTGTAATATTTGGGAGCCTGACCCACCTACATATTACGTGCAAATTTGTATACAATGTAGTTACCTTCCCCACCCCTTTGTACCTTGTGAATTGGTTGGAATTCTGTCCCTCCCTTGGAGTGTAATTTGAAAATCAGTGTCTGTCCCGCCTATGTTTCATGCGCAATATTTGGGAGCCGATGTCCCGCTTTAGCGCCTACGTAATATGTGCAATATTCGGAAGCCATTGGTCCACCTTTGTGTTATAAATATGTAGGAGTCTGCCCTGATTATATTTCCTTTGATATGGTTGGTTAACTTTTCGCCTTTGCTTGTTGTAATCTATGTGGTAGTCTGTCCCTCTTACTCTGTACATGTGTGTGATGTGATCTATGTGGTAGTCTGTCCCTCTTACTCTGTACATGTGTGTGATATGATCTATGTGGTAGTCTGTCCCTCTTACTCTGTACATGTGTGTGATGTGATCTATGTGGTAGTCTGTCCCTCTTACACTGTACATGTGTGTGATGTGATCTATGTGGTAGTCTGTCCCTCTTACTCTGTACATGTGTGTGATGTGATCTATGTGGTAGTCTGTCCCTCTTACTCTGTACATGTGTGTGATGTGATATATGTGGTAGTCTGTCCCTCTTACTCTGTACATGTGTGTGATGTGATATATGTGGTGGTCTGTCCCTCTTACTCTGTACATGTGTGTGATGTGATATATGTGGTAGTCTGTCCCTCTTACTCTGTACATGTGTGTGATGTGATCTATGTGGTAGTCTGTCCCTCTTACTCTGTACATGTGTGTGATGTGATATATGTGGTAGTCTGTCCCTCTTACTCTGTATATGTGTGTGATGTGATATATGTGGTAGTCTGTCCCTCTTACTCTGTACATGTGTGTGATGTGATCTATGTGGTAGTCTGTCCCTCTTACTCTGTACATGTGTGTGATGTGATCTATGTGGTAGTCTGTCCCTCTTACTCTGTACATGTGTGTGATGTGATCTATGTGGTGGCCTGTCCCTCTTACTCTGTATATGTGTGTGATGTGATCTATGTGGTAGTCTGTCCCTCTTACTCTGTACATGTGTGTGATGTGATCTATGTGGTAGTCTGTCCCTCTTACTCTGTACATGTGTGTGATGTGATCTATGTGGTAGTCTGTCCCTCTTACTCTGTACATGTGTGTGATGTGATCTATGTGGTAGTCTGTCCCTCTTACTCTGTACATGTGTGTGATGTGATATATGTGGTAGTCTGTCCCTCTTACTCTGTATATGTGTGTGATGTGATCTATGTGGTAGTCTGTCCCTCTTACTCTGTACATGTGTGTGATGTGATCTATGTGGTAGTCTGTCCCTCTTACTCTGTATATGTGTGTGATGTGATCTATGTGGTAGTCTGTCCCTCTTACTCTGTACATGTGTGTGATGTGATATATGTGGTAGTCTGTCCATCTTACTCTGTACATGTGTGTGATGTGATATATGTGGTAGTCTGTCCCTCTTACTCTGTACATGTGTGTGATGTGATCTATGTGGTAGTCTGTCCCTCTTACTCTGTACATGTGTGTGATGTGATCTATGTGGTGGCCTGTCCCTCTTACTCTGTATATGTGTGTGATGTGATCTATGTGGTAGTCTGTCCCTCTTACTCTGTACATGTGTGTGATGTGATCTATGTGGTGGCCTGTCCCTCTTACTCTGTACATGTGTGTGATGTGATATATGTGGTAGTCTGTCTCTCTTACTCTGTACATGTGTGTGATGTGATATATGTGGTAGTCTGTCCCTCTTACTCTGTATATGTGTGTGATGTGATATATGTGGTGGTCTGTCCCTCTTACTCTGTACATGTGTGTGTTGTGATATATGTGGTGGTCTGTCCCTCTTACTCTGTACATGTGTGGGATGTGATATATGTGGTAGTCTGTCCCTCTTACTCTGTATATGTGTGTGATGTGATCTATGTGGTGGTCTGTCCCTCTTACTCTGTACATGTGTGTGATGTGATATATGTGGTGGTCTGTCCCTCTTACTCTGTATATGTGTGTGATGTGATCTATGTGGTAGTCTGTCCCTCTTACTCTGTACATGTGTGTGATGTGATATATGTGGTGGTCTGTCCCTCTTACTCTGTACATGTGTGGGATGTGATATATGTGGTGGTCTGTCCCTCTTACTCTGTATATGTGTGTGATGTGATATATGTGGTAGTCTGTCCCTCTTACTCTGTACATGTGTGTGATGTGATATATGTGGTAGTCTGTCCCTCTTACTCTGTACATGTGTGTGATGTGATATATGTGGTGGTCTGTCCCTCTTACACTGTACATGTGTGTGATGTGATATATGTGGTAGTCTGTCCCTCTTACTCTGTACATGTGTGTGATGTGATATATGTGGTAGTCTGTCCCTCTTACTCTGTACATGTGTGTGATGTGATCTATGTGGTGGTCTGTCCCTCTTACTCTGTACATGTGTGTGATGTGATATATGTGGTAGTCTGTCCCTCTTACTCTGTACATGTGTGTGATGTGATCTATGTGGTAGTCTGTCCATCTTACTCTGTACATGTGTGTGATGTGATATATGTGGTAGTCTGTCCATCTTACTCTGTACATGTGTGTGATGTGATATATGTGGTAGTCTGTCCCTCTTACTCTGTATATGTGTGTGATGTGATCTATGTGGTAGTCTGTCCCTCTTACTCTGTACATGTGTGGGATGTGATATATGTGGTAGTCTGTCCCTCTTACTCTGTACATGTGTGGGATGTGATCTATGTGGTAGTCTGTCCCTATTACTCTGTACATGTGTGTGATGTGATCTATGTGGTAGTCTGTCCCTCTTACTCTGTACATGTGTGTGATGTGATCTATGTGGTGGTCTGTCCCTCTTACTCTGTACATGTGTGTGATGTGATCTATGTGATGGTCTGTCCCTCTTACTCTGTACATGTGTGTGATGTGATCTATGTGGTGGTCTGTCCCTCTTACTCTGTACATGTGTGTGATGTGATCTATGTGATGGTCTGTCCCTCTTACTCTGTACATGTTTGTGATGTGATCTATGTGGTAGTCTGTCCCTCTTACTCTGTACATGTGTGTGATGTGATCTATGTGGTAGTCTGTCCCTCTTACTCTGTACATGTGTGTGATGTGATCTATGTGGTAGTCTGTCCCTCTTACTCTGTACATGTGTGTGATGTGATCTATGTGGTGGTCTGTCCCTCTCACTCTGTACATGTGTGTTGTGATCTATGTGGTAGTCTGTCTCTCTTACTCTGTACATGTGTGTGATGTGATCTATGTGGTAGTCTGTCCCTCTCACTCTGTACATGTGTGTTGTCATCTATGTGGTAGTCTGTCTCTCTTACTCTGTACATGTGTGTGATGTGATCTATGTGATGGTCTGTCCCTTTTACTCTGTACATGTGTGTGATGTGATCTATGTGGTGGTCTGTCCCTCTTACTCTGTACATGTGTGTGACGTGATCTATGTGGTAGTCTGTCTCTCTCACTCTGTACATGTGTGTGATGTGATCTATGTGGTAGTCTGTCCCTCTTACTCTGTACATGTGTGTGACGTGATCTATGTGGTAGTCTGTCTCTCTCACTCTGTACATGTGTGTGATGTGATCTATGTGGTAGTCTGTCCCTCTTACTCTGTACATGTGTGTTGTGATCTATGTGGTAGTCTGTCCCTTTTACTCTGTACATGTGTGTGATGTGATCGATGTAGTGGTCTGTCCCTCTTACTCTGTATATGTGTGTGATGTGATCTATGTGGTAGTCTGTCCCTCTCACTCTGTACATGTGTGTGATGTGATCTATGTGGTAGTCTGTCCCTCTTACTCTGTACATGTGTGTGATGTGATCTATGTGGTGGTCTGTCCCTCTTACTCTGTATATGTGTGTGATGTGATATATGTGGTGGCCTGTCCCTCTTACTCTGTATATGTGTGTGATGTGATCTATGTGGTAGTCTGTCCCTCTCACTCTGTACATGTATGTGATGTGATCGGTTTAACTGCTCGTCCCCTATCTCTGCTAATGGTGATATATGAAGCAATACCCCAGCCCAAAATCATTTGCACATGTTGTGTATTACGCAGCAATTCGTTTTGGATACGCTCTATACCCATATATAACATTTTATATGTGTGACATTGGCTTATTCAATACATACAGCGCTGAACTTACTTTTAAATTGTAAAAATGTTGGTCCCTTGTTATGGTATTCCCTTCACAATCGTAGATAGACCTTTGCACGTGTATGCTATTAAATAAAAACAAGACATTGACTTTACATTAGGTTGGGTGCGAATGCTTTTTCTTTCATTTGACGTTCAGCTCTTCTTAAACGGTGGATATGTGACATTTCCTTCTAATAAACAATGCGTCGATGACATTCCTTTCTCGTAGAAATAACTGTGTAACATTGCCTTCTCATAAACATTCCTTATAGACAATATATGTTGCTGTACCCCTCCTCAGCCACAGGTATTTCTGACATTTCTCTCTATAAACAACGCACGTGTGACATTTCTCTCTATAAACAACGCACATGTGACATTTCCGTCCTATTTACAATATGTGACACAACTTTCTCATAAGCAATGTACATGTACATGTGACACGTGTTCTCATTGACAATGTACTTAAGATTATCTGACATTTCTGTCTCGAACGCAATGTTTGTGTGAAATTTATGTCCAATTTAAAATGTGTCACTTTTTCTCTATAACGATGTGTATTTTACCTTTCTTTCCCATGAACCCTGTTTGTGTGATGTTTCAAGCTCCCCCCCCCCCCCTTTATACATGTGTTAAACTCTCACGATTACCATCACGAGGCATAAGATAGTACTTTCCAGAGCACGTGATAATCTCGCTTCTTACCAATTACAAACCAACGCTTACTCCGCTGATGTAAAAGAGCTGTAGATTCCACACATGTGTATTTGTAATTGGATTTCCATATCATGGATATGCTAACGGAAAGAAAATAAATTTATAAGCATGTTTATTCGAAAGCGTAATGGTCTTCGTGTTATAATTCTACTCTACATTGAAACTTGTCTAATGTACTCCTAGATATTCTAACTTTCACTATCTGTCCTATGAGAGATTTTATGAACTTATGAAAACTATGAAAAGACTAGTGTTGTTCGTTATACTTAACTTACCTTTGTCCTTCATGTATTTCACAGTCTATTTGAATACTTCTTATATGCACGTAAACGTGTTTTAGTATGTTTATTTATTTTTCAGATTATTCAATTTGACAAAATGCGTATATATCGAGAAATAATAAATAATTTGTCCAATTTACATTACGTTATATTTTGTCGTTACGACGAAATCAATTCAATATGTACATGTACAAGGAGGCGGTACTCAGTCCTACATAATGTATACCTGTGCACCTTTTGAACTGGTGCTTGGCACTGATTGCCTTGCAAGGCACTGATACACAGGTGTTGACAGGTGTTGACAGGTGTCTGCTGCTGTTTTACAGGTACGTCCAATGGTGGAAAAAACCACTGCTGTATAACCTTCTCCAGCCATTTTGCAGGAATATTAGCCGTTTCATTGACATTTAATTATCTGATACAACAACTGGCGAAGACGTGACAAACCTTAAACGGACACCCACAGGATGCTCACCAATTCGTTCTCACTATAACGTCCATACAATATGCAAGGGAGCAGCATGTAATCATTGCGTTATTTCCTCCGCGTTCGTTGGTTCATTTCGATTTAGCTCTCAATACATTTACCGTAAATTTAGTTTGATTGATTATTTTTACGTAACAATAAGTTAAAATGCAATAGATGGTCTTGTTACTTAAAATACAATATAAGCAGTCATAATTATATTTGATGAACTAAATCAATTATTGATTTGGAAATGAATTGATAATGTATGTTTAGCTATCGCACATTGATATTGATGTACAATGCATATATAATTGCCATTGGCCAGATGTTGTAATTTGCTTAGTTTGATGTAAGCTGAGCACAATTTTGAAATCGGTCGGTCAAACATGGTTCAAAGTGAACTAATGTAAATGAATTATGTGTAGGTCAGTAAATATAAAAAAACACCTGACAGAAAATACAAATACTCATCATGCAGTTTTAGTTATGTAATCTGTATAAAACTCCGAATGATATGTTTCAGATTTATACATACATTTGCATATAGATACATATATTAACACATATTATTTATATATTGAATTTGTTCTGTTAAATTGTTTATGACTTCAATAATTGATAACTAATGATGATATTATTTTACATGAAATGTTCTAGTGTATGATACCGAGTGAAAACATTGTGTATAAGATACATAATTTATGCCTTCATATGATCTGAATGTCAAGGTGTGCGTGTGACGTGTACTTGCGTGTGCGTGTAAGTGTTCAATATGCACATATGTGTTGTAAAATTGGTATATGAACGGACATTTGCATCAAGTTCTGGTCAGGTTTTGATGAAAATATCTTTTATCGATTTATATCAATGCATGATATATAAATAAGACAAATATTTGTAAAAAAAAAATAGAGAATACCAAATGGTCAACAAAACCATAATCCGAACTCAAATCGATTAAACTAGGGGCAAAATAGGAACAAAGGAAATATTAACATGGAGACTCCTGTAAAAGCACAAGAGAATAAGACCAGGTGTTCCGAAGGAGTAAGCGTCTTCTGTTTTAATATTCAATGTAGAAGTAAGCCAAAACGAAAACATTTTAACAGTACCAGTGTAGACAAACACCACAGAATGTTTCTAAAAATGCAAATGTAAGGTAGTACAAAAGAATCTTTCCAATTCAAAGTAGTTAGGCATTAAACTGTTTCATTGATAAATTCCTGTAACTCGCATAAATCTTGGGACATGTTTGAGATGTCAGAATAAACATTGAAACCCATTTCCCCTAAATTCTTCCAATTTACTTAAAAATCGATAATCACCGAAACAAAAAATTAGGGTTTCATTAAATAATCCAAGATGGTACATAAGAACGGTTTCGTGAATACGGGTGATAAAGATACAAATTGAATTTTATTGTTTCCACTGTATATTGTGACAGGTTTACACCGAATTTGAGAGCGCTCATGATCTATTATTACGTCCCGTAAGAAAAAGGGGGGTTTATTTCTGAAATTCTAGCATTCAATCTTGTTTAACTAATTTTTTTTTCTGTTACGAAAAAAACGATTTGCTATGCAATATATATAGGACTTTGATTAATTTATTGTGCACTGTTTTCGTCAATGTATTTGCATAAAAAATGTTTTGATAAAGTGGCAATTTGTTGAACCCACGCTTGTTAAAATTAACTAGAATGAAAAATACTTATATTCAACCAAAGGAATCCGTACTTGATAATTAGATACCGTGTAGCCGATGTCCGATATGGTCAGTTTAATTATTGGGAAAGCCCGCGCCAAATATAGCGACACCAGTATAAAGCACGGATATTAACTTTAGCAATTGGTAACGGTATGCTTATCGCGAACTTTGCTTAAGCATGAGTACTTTTGAATGTGGTAACCAGAAAAAAATGACATTTATATTAGTAACAGAACCCAATTTTCATCAAAACCTGATAAGAGCTTTGGGGCCATGACTATGTGTGAAATTTATTAAATAATGTTATAGTCATTATCGCTATACATCTGATATTTTCACATATGACATATTTAACCTCGTATGATTTAGTTCCTGTTTGAAATTGATCTTTTTAACCCATGTTGTTGATAAAACTGTTGTATGTATTCTTGTGTTTTATACTCCATATAGCTTGATATGCAAGTACGACGATAGTTATACCGCCTATCTACAAACTGTGTTGTGTCGATACTATCACCAGTGTTTCACTAATCACACTATGGTTGGTTAATTGTTATGGCACTTTGGTCCTCTTGTATACCAAAAATACATGTGTTTTATATGATATGATAGGCCATATGATATGTTTGATAACGACACAGTACGCGATAATTGACCCCCTTCCACGAACATTTGAGAATAATCATTTAGCCCATCGCACGTGTAGTGCGTGAGTGAGCCGTTTGTATGGGTCACGTGATATTATCAGGTGCTCGGGAAATGTATTTACTACCACGTGACAACCGTTGAGAGATCACATGTTACATTTACCGATAACGCCCACACGATAATATAGCATCTTCATATATCGATCATATTGGTATGAATGTTGATAGTTTGATCTACTATATCTGAAATTGTTGTGTTACGTCGTGGCTCAATTTTATTAAATTGCTTGCTGCAGAAACTTTTTTTAAAAAAAATGCATCAAATTATGCTTGAACTATTGGCTCTGTATCATCTAAATTAATAAAATATGTTTCTTATGTGTCAGCTGTTTCAGAGCATTGCTGTTTGGTCGCAATGCATTTTAGTAAAGAGATGTAATTTTCATTTTGTTTTCCTTGTCTAGACTTTCTAAACAATGAATTGTTCTACAATATATTGTACATTCAGACAGTATGCAAAATGTAGGAGTTATCAATTGTCAAATGGTATTTAAATAAGATAAGTTATCTTAACTTTTGTTCAGAACAGTTGATATTGAGTTTACTCGACCTTGTGTAACTCTCCCACGAAAATTACAAACACTGGCTATGTGATAGGTACCTGACAAGCGATGTATGTGTCCTCTCGTGCGTCTGATGTTCCTCCTGTACGTGTCTATGACGGGCGAGCGACCCTCCTGTTTTGTGTGTTTGTGTATGTTTTGATTGAAAGTAAATATACCTCAATATAACTGTACATGTTCGATAAGCAAATATATTTTCTTATATGACGAGAGAAACGCATTATTGTAATTAGTTTGTTTAAATATCAGTCAATATTTAAAACAATGTGACTGAAATATTATTATTTATCAAATTTGTATATAAAAATGTAAAATGATTTGTACGACTGAATCATCCTGAATTAAATTAAAATTTTTACTAATTTCAGATTCTCTTGTTTTCACTCAAATTTGTTTTATATGTTTAAAGACATTTAAACGACGGGTATTAACTTACATTGTACCTACGTCAATGAGTTCAAATGTCCAATTTAGAACCAGTGACTAAAGTATCTATGATACAATTTCCCCTACACATGCCTTCAACAGCTTCGTTTTGCTTCCTTGAAGTTGTAACTGCCGGTGCAATCCTTTCACGTAATTCGTATGTCCGTTGTCTTTTGTAGGTGCAGTGTTTTGTTTTATAATTTATCTCCCTGGCACATCTTTTGAAAATGTTTATATTCAAATAAGTTGTTCCACAATGTCCTTACTCAGCACAGTTCTCCCTTAAAGAGCGCCTCGCTGGACTTATTAACATTGCTATTATAATTAATTATAATTAAACAATCTGTCCCCTATCGAGATTTCCGTGGTAGATGTCTGCTTCTCACAAACAAATTTATAGCACAGGGATTCTAGAGATGCAGCTTAATAAAGACCGAGCTAGGTTCACGACGCATTGTTTGTCTCATTGAGAACTGTTCTGTTTCCTTGTGTAATATGAAGGTGGTCGTTTTTTATTATGCTCATTGATTTACTCACTTGTTATGGTTGAGAATGATGACTCAGCTTAGACTTTGAGGACGTGGCATTTACATTGATATGGACCTTAATTTACATGGCGGGTGTCGTCGATAAAGCAAAGACGCTTACTCTTTTGGTTTTTATTCTCTTCTACATTTTTAATGGTGTCCATATATCTCTGCCCTTTGTTCATATTCTGTCCCTAGTTTAGTTCATTTTGAATTTTTGAGTTCGGATTATGGTTTTGTTGACGTAGGGTATTCGTATTCTCTGACTATTTTTCCGACTCCCTAAAGGTCGGTTAATCAGGAAACTACTAGGCCATTGTTAAACGATTGTATTCTTTCTAGTCAATAAGTCTTGAGCTATGTATCATATACGACTCTATGTTTCTCTGTACCCCCGTACTGCCCTTTCCTTTTCTCCCTCTCTCATCCCCCTTTCTCTCATTTTTCCCTCTTCTTCTTTATTGTAATATTTATATTTTTCTAGTATAATTTTTCATTTTGCTTTTTTCTACCTCTTCAAACCACTTTCTTATCATTTTGATACAATGTGTTACATAACGCAATTAGGATTTCTTGAAAAGAAATATATCTTTTATTTCAGATGTTAATCTCAAAGCTCTTAAACGCACCAATGATAAATGCGATATATTAGATGACTCTACCCTATACTAGCATAATGAAATGTTACTCATGTTAACAACAATACAAGAATAGAATACAGAAATAGTCAGTTGAATGTAAATACTCATCAGGTGTTTTCCTTTCCTAGTGTCTACAGCGCCCCCTTGTGACGTCGTTGACAGTAGCACCATGATTCCACTCAGTCTGGGATACAAACAATTCCTAGGTGAAATGTGTGTTTTGTTAATTGGTTATAAACCTCCGTATAATGTATTTCGGCAGAAGCATCAGTCAGGAGCCGATAATAATTATACTGCTATGATCCACTACGACATTACCATGAATTTATGATACAGCCTATTGATGTTACAGAAACCATGTGGAGTAAGCGACGTTAGCCGACATTTTCAGAAGACAAGAACTTCGTTAACAGATCAAATGTAGGTCACGAATCCTTGTGAATGGATACATTTTCCCAAGGTTGGATGGTGATAATATTAATAAACTGTCACATATACTGTAACTACAATACATAAACATGGCATAGGTCGACACACCTACATAATAATTAGCAGAAACAGTACCAATCGGTTAAATTGATACAAAGTAATACGTAAATGTACATACATTAATCGACTCAGATGAATTTGAAAATGCTTAGAATAGAAAAATAGAAAAAAATAAGTTTAGCAAACAACACAAATCAATTGTTTTATGTTTTAGATACCGAGAATGATAAAAATAAGAAAAAAAGTTATATTAATTTTATGAATATCCTTTTTCAAAAATACGTTCGCATTAACCACGATATAACTTTAGGTAGACATATTTCAAAAACATTTGTTTGAATCATAATTATGTGTTTATAAGATACTTAATATCCAAAAACAAGGTAGATATCCGAATATGTAGACAAAAATAAAACGGAACTAAAATTAACATAGGTTTAACCGTAAAACGTATTCAAACTAAATAATTCAAACTTGAGCTAGATTTGAATAAAGGAAATATTCATAGGGAGACACTTGGAAAATTACAAGGTGAATAAGATAAAGTACTCCTATAAACAATATTATAAAAATAAATATAATAAACAAAATTATACAACATTTAACAATACATACAATTTCGCTTCCTTAAAGTATAAATATAATATTATTAATCTATATCAGATAGACCTGTAGGATTTGAGAGATGTCAGTTGTGATCAGACTACCGGTAGAATGTCGTAGGCCAGGACTGGCTTCCTATCCTCGATATACAGTATGTGTCCCGGAATACCAGACCTGTGATTAGTGTATAAAAACTATCTGCTATCTAAGTGGCTACGGTGCCAACCATTACGGGATATTGATGAGCTTTGGTTTGATTACGTGTCGTCTCGTTACAGCTAGCACAGTCACTTCTACTTCAACCAAACGCATAAATGTTGGGTTTCTCGTGGGCTCCATTTGTTACGTCGCTAAGCGACCCTCGTGTCTCTTGCTGTTGCCCCATCACGGGATACGTACGTACTCAATGTCAGGTACTACCCAGCAGGCACACGTACGTTGAATAAACGTTTATTCAACGTTGAAACTCAACGTTGATTCAACGTTGTATTTATATTAGATTTTGAAAGTTGAAACAACCAACCAAAATTCAACGTTGAAGTCCAACGTTGAATAAACGTTGAAGCCGGACATTGAATAAACGTTGGATTGTGGTACGTTGTTTCAACTTTCAAAATCTTATATAAATGAAACGTTGAAACAACGTTGAGCTTCAACATTGAATAAACGATGACTGTAACATCACCATTAAACATTCTAGCCACAGTTTCCATTTGACTTAGACGTTTTGACAGAGGTAGACGTCTTGTATCAGATATCTATCTGGTAAAACATCTTACAGGTGTCAGGGCAAGAAGAATTTCAGCTGGCTAATGGTAAAATAAAATAACAAAAAACAGACAACAACACACTGTTTTTAGTAACATTTTATTTCTCAAATTAACCTGATCTGCAGCTTATGGCCCATCTCCAATATGTATTGCAGGGATATATCTTGGAATGCAGCATCTAACATATGGAATGGCAGTTGGTCAGTGTCTGCAAAGCATAAAAAAATATATATATTACAACTGAATTACAAAGAAAGCTGGTTTGATATTTTACATATATGTCATTTATGCTTAGAAACATTCAAAATTAGAAAGAGACCAATACAAATTAATATATATCGGGCTATATGTAATATATAAATACAATATCACATAGAAAACTATTATTGTAATAAAAAATGTAGAAGTTCCTGCGATTCCTGTCTGGTATTGTAAATAAACTATATTGCTTTATACGTCACCAGTCTGCTTCTAAAAGGCTTTCATGAACAGATAAATAGGAATATATACAGAAAGAGAGTGTAACTGTATGTGCTTTGAGTGTTTCCTTTTAACACGTGTTTGCAAACGCAGTAGCTTACATGTATATACACAAAGGTATGTATGTTGCTAACGGCTGTGTGACCTACATGTAGCTTTGGCTGGTTTATGATAACAGTGATAGACTGGACAGTGAGTGTATACACATGTGTAAACGAATTTCACTCTCCTTTAGTTTGCCTGGGAATCAAACATTCAAAAATTACATATATGACTGTATTATGCCGTAAAGTGATTTTCAATTCTAATTCATATTGGTATTACAAGTGTGTAAAATGAAATCGGCCTTTAATATATTGGGATCGACTGGGATCAGATTTGAAATGAACTTCAACTCAGAAAGTGCTGGGGTCGGGAGGACCACAAGTCAAATGTATGTTGCATGTATACACATCGAACACGCTATATCACGTTTCTAATAATATAGACATCATATTTCACTTACCTTATACTGAAATGCAGCACTATGTTGCAATGATAAACAAACTTCCATCTTTAAGTTTCACATCCAGTTTTGTATAACCCGCGATGGTTTTTGTTTTTGAAAAGATGGAGTTTATAACGCATGCGCAACTACAGTTCCACCTGGTGCCAAAAAACATAGACTAAGGGAGGTAAACAGACAATGCATGGCTTGGAAAAGAAAAATAAATAATCATGTAACATTATAAATATTGGGTAATTAAAACAAAACCCTCTTTTTCAAAATTCAAGTTTGTATATTTTAAAAGAAATAAAAATAACAAAAAAGTAAGATAAAAGCGTCTAGTATTAATAAATTATTTAAATAATACATTTCCCAATAAATTAAACAGTGTGACTTAAAATGACTGGGCAGTAGATGATGCACACAAAGTTACTTTACTTTAGATTTTCTTTCAAATAACAGGACAATATTAATCAAATATAAAAATAGAATCCTTAATAATTGAAAACAGGTCGTTGAATCGACGTTGAATCAACGTTAGCATTCAACATTGTCAATAAGGTTGATAAAAACCAACATTTTCAACGTTGTTTCAACGTCATAAAACAACAACATTTCAACGTTGAAAAAATGACGTTGAATCAACGTTGATTCAAGGTTTATCAACGTCACGACCAAATATCTACTTCATTTCAACGTTGAATAAACGTCGTGTGCCTGCTGGGTACTTACTGCTGGATCCCGGGTCACGTGGGCCAGATACGTCAATACACGTGGATGTGACAAACTGCTGGGGGCATTCTTATCATTGCAGCCCTTGAAAGTAATGGCTGGTGACGTTAACAAAAGTATGTGCTCTCTACCTCGGCTCTCTACCTCAGCCAGACGACATACACACGGGTTACTTAACGGAAGTCAAAATCATGGGATTTAGAGCGTCACGTGGTAATATGAGCAATTGCATATTATCGCTAGGCGATAATTTCTTTATATTGTATAGGAAGAGATCAATGGTATTTTCTCTGCTAACGCGGAACAGTACCGTCCACTAGGAACTATTAATGGTGTTGACCTATATTTTCATATAGAGCCCGTAAATCAATGACGTCTGAAATATTCCCAGACATTTATCTTGATAAAAACTATGATATCGTTAGCAAAATGTAAAAATACTTCAGCTATGAGTGCACTTTTTAGTTTTATTTGATGTTCGCGGGTTTAGACTATTTTTGCAAAGGGAATGTGTGAGTGTGTATTCCAGAAACTCCAAGAATAACAAAGTCAACACAATAATAAAACCAGATAGACTACTTGCAATGCTTCCGAAATCTATCTAGAACTTAAAACACGAGATATTTAGGGCGTATATATCGATCACGTCTTAGACTTACATTAAAACAGACGACCGCGTATCTAATTTCTGGTATTTTAATCTTAGGGGGTAAATTTCTGGATTGAAATTACATTCTTAATTATCTGATCTGGCCTTACACAATTTTATCTGTATATACAGTAAATAATTCAAAGGCATTTCGCTAAGGGGTATAATAATAGCATGGTTTATGCTGTGTTTGGGTCTACTTACCTTTATTACACTCGCATTCGTTGTTTAATGAAATCTATGCCTACGTTGGCTGAAGAAGAATAATTTGTGGTATCATTTTTGGAATCTTCAACACATCTAAATAACAACATTTTAGAAAGCAATTATTGATATGTTAATGTATTGCATTTACTTAATGCACTGATTTGGTATGATAACTACAATAGCTTTCTATATGTTGCAAATCAGACAGGATTGCTATTGGACTTCGTTATAAAATCTCAATTCACTTACAAAGTACATTTGTTATAGCCCAATACCGGTATTCATTATATCTCCCAGGTCATTTACCATGCAAACAAGTAGTGCAATACAGACGATAAATCAAACATACAATAAACATGCACATGATGTTTATAACTTTGGAAAATCCATTGTGACATCAAAAAATTTGAGACACGGTGTTTTAGTGGTAGGACGCTAGATACTTTATTCTGCTTGTTCCAGTCTACTTAGCTGTAAATGAGTACGTGGTTGGGCAGCGCTAGACATTGTAGAATGCTAGCTGTGAGCGCCAAGATGGTAGCACCGGCTGTATACTCCCCAGGGAGTTGAGAACGATATTGGCTAGTTGCTAAAGCGCTTTAACCACGGACAATAATTTGTGGACCGCTTTGAGGCGACTTTCATGTTGTGATAAAGCGGTATATAAGAACCTCGAATTATTATTATTATTGAAACTCAGAAATGTGAATAAGACTTCCAAAATATAGGAGAATCATTGAAAATAAAAAAAAAATTACAATTTGTTCTCAAATTATATAAAAAAAACCAACGTAAGCCTCGTTTCATTTAAAGTAAATAAAGTTATTGAATCAATTCAATATTACATGAACACAAGTTTTAGCTCCAATAATACCTGTGGGACCAGAAAACTTAAAACATTTAATCAATTGACTGTACGTCTTTTTTCGTTTTATGAAATATGGGAAGCACAGAGCTAAGTCATGGCATCTGTATTTTTAACATTTTGATTTTTTTCAAAGTTGACATTTATGCATTCTAAAATAAAATGTTGCAAAATTTAATTAAAAAAATCAGAGAATACCGAAGCGTCAACAAAACCATAATCCGAACTCAAAATCGATTAAACTATGGGTAAAATAGGAACAGAGGAAAGATTTACATGGTTACCATTGTAAAAGTACAAATGAATAAGACTATTTGTTCCGTAAGAGTAAGCGTCTTCTGCTTCATCGACGACACCCGCCATGTAAATCTTGGTCACATCCCAGTAAACATCAATTCTTCAACGTGAGAGTCGAATCATCACAAGTACCAGGTAAGCACACGAATTAGCATTCTCAAAAACGTCCATCTCCATCACACAAAGATACAAAATTTTCCTCAATCAGACAAAGATGGCGACCATAAATCTTGTTTATAGTTCTAATCTACCTGCAACTCTCGAATCCCTGTGTAGAAAGTTTATTTATCAGCAGTCGACATCTATCACGAAAATATCGATAGTAAGAGCAAGCCCTGGAATAACGAATGAACTGCGACATGTAAACACCATAGGTTGGAGAAGCAAGAAATTGAAAATTCACGATCGGAAATTTGAATTCGTCACGCTTATCGTATAGCTTAGTAGTAACGTTGTCCGTGTTGGCCATAGTTTAAACAGACATCGAGGTAAGCAGCTGATGTGTAAGAATCTGCTGTGTCCTTCATTTCAAGTTCTGAAGGGTGACAAAGTGAGAACTTTAAAGGAAAGCTGAATCTATTATGTACATGTTCAGGAAGATTAATTTTGTTTAAAGATTAAATCTCATCTGAATATTAAAACAAAAGACTCAGACTAGTATCTTATTTTCTCGTTTTAACATCTCTTATGATCAGCTTCATGATAGAAAAATTAAAATCCTACAAGATCCTTTAATATTACAACAACAGCCATGTGATTTGTACGTTCATACGGCAAAATAAATATACAATATACATATGATGAATGAAAGAAATTGTTTTTCTTTATGGATGCCACCAACAAGAAAATATCATGTTTACTTATTGTGCTTGTTGAAATATTTAGCACCACCTGTCAGCAACCCCTTCCCACACAGAGTTTACATCCACAACCCAAACTGAATAAATTAATATTTGTTTTCTAAGAATCCATCTGAGCAGATTTGATATCTATTAATCTTTAAAATTATTTATCTTTTTGTTCTCACAACAGTCTGATATAGTTCCCGTTCGTGCTAACTGCTGGCTCGTTTATTCCATGCCGTCCTTTCTGAAAATTCGTTACTTCTTAGCAGGAACTTTAATACTTTTAGGCCCCGCTCCCTCATCGTCGTAAGTTATTGTTTTATACCACGCGAACCTTTTCAACACATTTAGTGTGCCACTTTCATATTGATAACTTGTAACTGTTGATCTGTGCCTAATGAGTATTAAGCTTTGTCTTGGGAACAAGATTCAAGACCACAGTTGATCCATATCTAATGGGCCGCACAGCAGTACGACACACGAGTCTGCCGGATTTCATGCCGTGTTCGGTTCTCAACGTCAGAGATACCAGTACCAGTGTGACGATTTCAGGTCCATGTGTTAAGAGTTGATTTTTCAATCCTGTTATTTAAAAGTAGCTTGTGCACTCGAAACACTCGGGTCTAAACATAACCACATTGTTTCTCATAACGACAACTTCCTAGTATAAAGTCAATGTGAAAATCAGTCCCAGAGGTTGCATCTGGTTTTTATTTATTTACAATATGATACTCATTATCTTATAAACGTGATACTTCGGGGTAAATCCCTTTCTGCGTCATCAAATTATTCAATCTTATTAATTAGTTTTTCTGGGGGGAGGGGAGATATTTTATTTATCTATGCATTTTTTTTTTTTAACATTGAAGGAAAACTCGATTCCGTTCATGGGATATTTTCCTAATCTGCTGCAAATTATATGGAATATATACAATCAGAGATGATATTTTTTTGTGTATAAAATAATTACGTGTTGTTCCATATAAATATAAAAGCCAATCAAACATATATTATTGAATAAAACTGCTTATTTACAATATATATTTTGTAACAAAAATGAACATTATGTGCAGCAATGATATTGTGAATCGTTCTCATCTGCTGTTAATCAGACTCTAATAATAGTTGTTCTATGGTTAATATCTGGCTAGGGCATGGGAGTGCTTCAACTATCGTACTAGACGGTTAATACTATCTTAAAAACTATCGTTAATTCTTGTAAAAAATATATATCAAATATAGAATATTTGTATTAAGATGCACAAAGATGATAGACTATTGAATAGACATACTTTGCCAACGGAATAGATATAACCGCAAGGATATCGATAATCTCATTACTCTGGGAGTACCCATATTAACGCTAGTATATTTAATATATAAACCACAGCGTCAACACAAAAAGAGAAAAATATTACACACGGTCATCACACATACTTAGTAGTAAAAATATACCAGCAACTGATAGCATCCGACAGACAAATGTAATTCAGGGCAACCCACGAACTCATTTGAGTAGTGGCGTGGTTTATAATATACACACTTTCATAGTAACCTTTTTTAAATTTTAATGGGCTTTACGTACCTTACCCTTCAGTTTCTACAGTAGTTCAGAAAAAATCAGAGGATAACAAATCGTCAACAAAACCATTTTCCGAAATCAAAATCGATGGCACTAGAGGCAAAAAATGAACAAAGGGAGGATTTACATGATGACCCTTGTAGTACAAGAGAATAAGACCGGGTGTTCCATTAGAGTAAGCGTATTCTGCTTCATCGACGACACTCGCCATTGAAACTACAATTGTAGGTCAGAACCAAATAAATGTCATGGCTGCAATGTGCGAACTGAGGCATAATTCTAAATTACAACAAGTAGTCATACTAATGAGTACATTCAAATCCATCTTCATATCATACAAGAAGAAGAATATTTGTCAATTAGACCAAGATGGCGACCATAAAACTTGCTAATAGTCTTCAAAATTAATATCGATTCCCACCTTCTGGCCGCTAGCATCACTGACGAGTCGTAAAAGAACGAGACAGTTGTATGTGTAACACATGCGTTTGTTTTAGTTTCATATCTTCCTATTCCTTTTTTCCTGTTCAAAGAGGGATAACTCTTTAATGGATGTGCGACTACAAACTTTCCTTTCTGATTAGACAAAAATATCTTCTTTTATCACTTTCATTCAAATACGCTTACATGTACCTTACATGAAGAATCAAAAGAAATTGAAGAGCTGTCGTGAACGAGGAGAAAACAATCCATCTTAAGACAACTATCCAAACGTTTTCTTCAATAGTTTAAAAAGTAATATTAAATAAACAACAGTATGAAATTATCAAAATATAAACAGACCAGTATTGGATTGTTTTCCAAAAAATTCATGTCTTTTCACTGTGTACGTAATGGTGCATACGTACGTTTATGTGACAGTTATGTAATGACCCAAATGAAGAGGCTATACAGACAACGATCTAACGGCATGTCAATATCTAAAATAGTTTATTACACGTCATCAAATGGCATTCATAAGTTAATATCACAAGCCTGTTACAATCATTATCATAAGTAAATATCACAAGCTTGCTGCAGACATGATAGGGTTATCGATGGTAGGTGCAGTTCTGTCTAAACTGGAAATCGTATTCGGCTAAGCGTGAAATGTTACTACAAGATCATATCAAACATTAAGAAGAATTTAGGGGATACCTTTAATCTGAATCGAGTAAAAAAAGAAAATTAAAGACAAATAATAGTTTTGTATTTCGTTTGAATTGCATTAGAATATCCAATATGCGTTTCAGGTAAGTATACATGATTAAAAAAGAAAGTGAAAGCAGATTTCAACCAATCAACGTGATGCATGGCATGACAAGGTTTAACTTGATGAATGAGGTCGTGAAAATACCGAGTCATACCAATAATATACAATATGTTAATGAAATGGAATGTTACAAGAGTATATATCACAACCAAAGAAATAGGATCACTTATGTCTACTGCAATTATACCTCACATGCATTGTATACATTATGTATGGTGTACTATAACATTTCAAACGTGAAAATGGTTTTACAAAATCCAAACAATGCTTACCCGTGGTGGACAAAGAAACAACACACCAAACAAAACCAAGTGTGGTAAAAATGTAAGAAACTGGTATCATTACATGATCACAACAGCTAACTCAAGATGAAATCAAATATGTTATGGGACATGTCAAAATGTCATTTTGGTTATACCACATCAAAGGATAAATATGCTTGCAAACATATAACAAAATGTATTGTTATGTTATCAATTTAGAAATCCTTGTAGTTTAAACATTTCTTGATACTTTTCACTGACAGTGGTGTGGAGATTATCACGTTGGAGGTGACTATATTCGTATACGCGCTATAAACTGTATTTTACCACAAAAGGTAGGGCATTAAATAACCATTACAACTATTGAATAACATTCTGTTTATACAAAAATGTACCACATGTGGAATAAACTCGAAGCGCGTTTTGATTTGTTGACATTGTGAATGTTCACCAAAACAAAGTCACTTACAGATTTGTTGATGATGTCATTATTTGGCGGGAAAATACGCTCTGATAGTTTACGCCCAAAGTATCCGCCGTTTATTTATATTAAATTAAATGACATTTTGCATTTTCGGCTGAGATTGTGGTAGAAACAGGTCACACGACTCGTGGTAGTTGGATACGGAATTCATTTCACTCTCGTAAGTTAATTTTCAGAAGTTACAAAAGTCACTTGCTTAACTCGTGACAAATTGTAATTTTTGAAAATAACCTAACGAGAGTGAAATAAACACTATATCGAACAACCACTCGTTGTGTAACCTCTATATATAAGCTATAATATTTTTTTTAATGTGTGAGGATGTTAATTTAATCAACGCGAAAAGAAAGTAAAACATTCCATTTAAAAGTAATACGAAATAAACAGGAAAAACATTCACTTAAACTTCTTTTCATAGCACAACTTTCACTTCCCCTACTTCCCCATAAATACTCTACAGCAAACACTCTTTCTTCAGTCACTATGGCGACACACGTGCCTTTATCAAGCAGGCATGATATAAAATAAAAATATTTAACAACATAATCATCAAAGGAAATCACATGAATATTGATGTATTTGAGACTGTAAATAATCATCATTTAGATACTATGATATAAATATATACAGAAGCAGAGACCGCAGTAGTTATAAGTCAACATTAAGCTTCGTTTCAACAATACCACAGTGACATATTGCCTGTGTGAGGACGAGAACACTTACAATATATAATGTAGGAAACACGTGCCATGGTCTCACATTAACACACAATGGAACAGCCTAGTGGTCAGAATTCTTAAACAATAACACTCAAATCTGTAAACAAATGTCCATCACAGCTCTGTAAACATGAAATCAACAATAAGTCCGTCCTACAGTGACTGTCAGGCATGCGAGTCCACTATATGAAGTTCTAATTCTTTATTTTCAGGTAAAGCTTCTAACTTATTCCCAGAAATATTTTCGGTTTTCATTTGATCATAAAGGGGATTGGCGAATGCGTGAGAGGCGTCGCGTTGCCCAGCACTAGGCTTTGTATAAACAGCGTCGCCATTACTAGACAACGTGACGTTGTTGTCCTTCTGAGTGTCTCCATGGTAACCATTGGTCGATGGCTGAACTGTCACATCATACATCTGGTTACTCATGGCTAAACTGCCATCCTGGGAATGCTCGATAATATCGTCATGAAAACGCTCATGTGGTACTTTAGCTTTCCGTAACTTTCTAACTTTAACGAAACACACCACTGCTATTATAGTTATAGTGAGAATGACGATAATAACTACTGTAAATGCTGCAATGGCGCCACCTGACACTTCCGACTGCTCGGACTTCTGGGGCCGCACCGTCAAGTTCCTGTCTATGGTGGCGTATTCGGTGGTACTTATGGTGGGTTCACTCGTGGTTGTGGTAATTCTTATAGTGGTAGTTGTGGAGGGTGGTTGTGTGGTGGTTGTAGAGGTTGTTGTAGTTGGTGTAGTAGTTGTAGATTTAGGTGTGGTGGTAGTGGTAGTGGTACTGACGGTGGTTGTTGTGGGAATGCGTGTGGTAGAACTATGTGGAGTCGTTGGTTTCGTTGTGGTTCTTGCGGTTGTCTTTGATGTGGTGGTTGCTCGTGTTGTTGATGGTGCTCCAGTTGTCTTGGGTAGGGTAGTTGTTGTCATCGCTGTCGTTGGACTAATGGTGGTCAACGGATGATCTGAAAAAAAATATCACAAGCATTCAATAAAGAATATTCTACTATAAACAGTACAAACAGTACATTCGTACTTGCAAATGTACAGTTAAATCAATCATTTTCACGGGATTTGAGTTTTTTTCCGTAGGTCCGCGAATTACTAAAATGTTTGAAATATTGTCATTAAGGGTATTTATCGTATATGTATTTGGTATTAGTTACATTACGTTTAAACCAAACAAAGGTTAAATCGTAAATATTTATACATATATGATATAAGAAATTGGTAAATTGCTGTTAAACAATAAAATACTCCAAGTTAAGGTATGTTACTCAAACATGTTCTAAACACGAAACTTAAGCCCCAAGATTTTACAGCAATTAATTTAGTGTTACATAAAACTTGTTTGAATTAATACGCTTTATTTCGTGTATAATTTGATGTAGGATATGTAGGATACTTAAACTAAGCATCGAAACTCTCAACTGATTATCGAAAAGATTAACTTGAATGCATAACAGGATGCCTTTACACAAAAAAAATGCCAAGTAGACAGCCAGAAGACACCTACCCCAGCACATGACGCCCACGTCTTCCGTGTGGTTACAATTGTGAGTCCCGATTCCTCGATGACTACATTCAAAGATGGTGCTCTCGTTACCAAGGCAACGCACATTGTCGAACCAAATAGGCCCGGTCCCTCTTCCAAACGCAGCGTCCTTGACTGCCTTGCCTCCAGCGTAGTTGAGCTGCCGGCATACAACATTAGCCGCTAGGTCGTCCCAGAAATCATCACAAATAGTGCCCCACTGGTTAGGTCCCTTTATATAAACTTCCACCCGGCCAGATAGCTTATCCGGGCCACCGATCAGGTGAATTTGTGTAGGTTCTGGAGAAAGCAACAAGAGAGCTTCAGTGATATTTCGTTATAATCAATTTTAGTTTTGTATTACCTCACCGTAACACACACATCTGCTGCGCCTTTGAAATTTAGTAATAGATACAGAATGCCGAAAAAATGAATCAGAGTGCATCATACAGCTGTCTCGTTCTCCTAGGACTCTTCAGTTATGCAAGGGGCAAAAGGTGGTAATCCAAACTTTCTAAACTAATGTAGAAGCAGGATCCGCTGCGTAAAATCCCTTTATTTATGAATAGAGATGTTTTGTATAATTTGAAAATGTGTATATTACAAAGCGTTTAATTCTATCCTCAAACAGAGTTAAAAGTCAATAAAGAAAGACGGCAACGGGAGTAGCAGTATCATTTAAGCAGGAAGAATATCATCCGATCTCGGATAAATAAACATATACTTTTACATCAAGTAAGACTTCCCCAATGAGACAATTGAACTATTTGTGATATACTCACCCACTGGTTCATTGTAACATGCAGAGTACGCTCCTGGTTCGTTGAACATACATAGATCGTCCAGGAAAGAGGAGTTAAAACCAGTGTTAAGACAAGTCATCATCGTCTTCTCGTTGCCCTGACAGAAGAAGCCGGTCACCCACCTGTTGATCTGAGGCAGTGACTTTTCCACATTATAACTGACGATTCCGTCCTGGTATCCGAGCTGACGACACAGCACCTTAGCGTCGGCTGATTGCCACGACCACGAGCACACTGTGCCCCAAACACCGTCGTAGAATATCTCCACGCGACCCTCCGAAGATGGCTGCTGCCTGCGTGTATTCAGTCGGTACTTCATACCTGCGCGGATGAAAAATAATTAATGACGTATTAAACGTAAGAAAAAGTCGTCTTAATAATAATAAACTGATGAAATAATCATTATGCACACGTCAATTTCAAAACGGGCCCTACGGGAACTTAGCTACATAGGTTTTAACGACTCAAGGGCAATGACACTCGTTTTATAGTTATTATATCGACATGGATACAGGTACGTCAATACGATTGGTACATTACGTCAATACGATTGGTACATATATCAACAGAAACCAAAAACAGAAGGAAAAATGTAAACAATTTAAAAAAGGTCCTTTCAAATCCAAAGTACTCACCCGATTTTTTGTAACACAGTATGCCTGCGTCGTTGGAATTAAAGTTACAGTTGTCGAGGTCTGGATGTGGGTTGTGAGGACAGTCTGTCAGTTTGTTCTCTGTACCCTTACATCGCACACTGCGCAGCATGATAGGACGGCGGTTCTTCATGATGTGTAGGTACGCTAGACCTCCCGCGTACCCCTGATGTTTACAGGCTACGTTAGCGTCCCGGTCGTCCCACTCGTGCATACACACGCGTCCCCAGATTCCGTTCTGTCGTACCTCCAGAATACCGTGTACCTGACTAGCCAGACTGTCAGGGGCAATTCGAACCTTAAAACCTAGAGAAGAAACACAATGTTATGTTTATAATATTATATGTCTAAACTTAATACATCACACATATTTATTATCGTTAACGTACAGACGAACCTCGTTATTTCGAAGAAGGCGAGACCGTGGAAAGCGAGTTTTTTCGGTTAGACGAATAAAACGTGGTCGAATGTTTGGTATGAACTTCGACCGGGGCGACGGTATACTACCAATTGAATAAGGAGTTAGAGTTCTATACGAGATCGAAATAGGGATATTCGGCTTTAATGTTATAAGTTCCTAACAACCAACATTGTTGCAACACTTTTAAATCTAGCAATGACTTTGGATGAGATCGACATTTGTTTTTCATTAAAACATCAACTACATGGTTGCCTTTATAAATTACACACGTCCAGATAGAAACATGTATATATATATCTGTAAGTATTCGATTCCTTGTCTAACAGAGACAACATGTCACATACCTGTGTCGACGACTGTCTTGTTACTGCAGTAAACGGATGCATACATTTTACTTTTGCACGTGCCGTTGAACGTACTATCGCACTTTGTAATGTCTGTTGCGCCCGGACGACACTTCATGTTCGTGTACCCGATCGGCCCAGTCAGATTTCCGAAGGCCGAACCGTTTATGGCACGTCCGTCCACGTAGTTTAGGCCGAGGCTTAAGCAGGCGACTTTCGCCTCTAAGTTGGTGAATCCATCGTCACACACTCCGTACCATTGGTCGTCCTTGTAGATTTCCAGTCCACCCATTGGTGAGTTGTAACCTTCATTTAGGCGCACTGGAACACGGGAAGGCAAATATATTATACATTATAACACCATAATTACACATACACTATATTAAAATGTCTTTTGCATTTAATAGATCATTCGTAAATAACTGATATTCCTTGAATTCACAAATAACCAGTTATATAAAATATGCAGCATTATTTATGGCGCCCTATGTTTCGAACATACGCTGCTCAAAGATGCTTTTTAGTACAACGACATGCTCATTTTTATACAACCAATACAATCAGCATATACCATTATGAAGAGTTGGCAGGAGCTGCTTTATCAGGAGCTAACTACTTTTTAGTCTTATGACACCTGGCTACTACAAACAATGCCAACCAAAAAATAATCAACTGACCGTTTTGGTAACAGAAAACGGAGGCGTCGTCCCTGTGAGAGTCACAAATGACCGGAAGTAACCAACTGGCTTCGGTGAACTGGTCGTTGAAGCCCCTGTGGGGGCAGTTATGGAGTCTATCTTCCTGTCCAGTACATTGTAGATGACTCAGCCAGATAGCACCTTTGCCCATGCCATAGGCGGCTCCAGCAATAGCCACTCCTTCTGTGAAGTTGAGCTGTCGACACAACACATTCGCCTCCCGGTTATCCCAGTACGCGTCACACACCGTTCCCCACGTGTTATCTATTGCAATCTCTACACGCCCATAATTCTTCCCGCCGCCTTTGAGACGATACGTAAGACCTGCATCAAGAAATGTAGTTATGCAAATATTATTCGCAATAAAACTAAGGTTAAATCATTAAAATATTTCAATTTTTTTCATGTTCTTCGTGAATTTTTGGAAACCGATATTTGATATTTATTTAAACGTTTTCTGTGGACTCACTCACCTGTTTCATTATAGCACAGAACAGACGCTATGTGTGACGTTGTGCAGTTTCCTAGTGACAATTGCGTGTTGTGGGGACACTTTAATAGTGAGGCCTCGTTCCCGGTGCAGTTGAATCCGCTGAGCCAGTACGGTCCCCTCATTGCCTCCATCACAGAATTCTCGTCGTGGAGGTATGCAATGCCGGACTGGAAACCTTGGCGTCGACAGACTACCTTTGCGTCATTGTCATCCCAATCTGTGCCACAGATGCGACCTTGAACACCTAGGTGATCTACCAATACCTGGCCCTTACTCTTGTCCTCCAGCTTAAATGTGTAGCTTTCTGTCACACAAAGATGAAAATTCAGGTAAGCATGTTATAAATAAGTGCATTTAATTTCATCATTGATGATATCATAACATAAACCACTTATCACAATGACTGCTTTATCATTGAATTCCAACTGATTTAAATAGACATACCTTCGTTGATATTACCGGCTTCCTCCTTATGGAAGCAGACGACAGATGCGTATTGGTCACTCACACACTTCTCCTCTCTCAAGCACTCTGGAACAGACTTCTCCTGCCCTGAGCAACGCAGCGTGTAGTTTGTCTGGACCTGTTCTGTTGTCCGGCCGTATGCCGAGCAGCACATGGCGCGTCCGTCTGTATACCCAAGTTCCTGACAGACAAGGCGGGCGGACATGTCGTTAAAACCAGTGTCACAGACACGCAGCCACGTGTTATTCCGGTACAACATGACTGCGCCTGTGTGTGCCAACTTTCCAAATCCATTTGTTAATTTCACTGTAACGAAAAGATAAAGACTTGCGTTTGACACATGTTATATTATAGTGTAGGAACAACTATTTTGAAATGAAGTTTGAAGATGTACTATATCAGATATTAGAATGTTCTTACCATTTGTGTAACAGAAGACTCCAGCGTCGTCTTTGTGGCTGAGACAAGACTGTGACTGACTAACCATCCAACCCTCATGGGAACATTTATTAAGGCTATCCTCCTTTCCTCGACACCGGAAGTTGGTCTCCCACACGGTCCCTGTTGCCATAGTATTGTAAGGACCATACCGAGGATCGCCCGTACTGTACCCAAGCTGTCTACAAAAGACGTCTGCCTCACGTCGGTCCCAGTATCGACCACATATTGTTCCCCATTGGCCCCGCACGGATACGTTTATATAGCCATATCTGTCGTTTCCGCCCATCAACTGATAATATATACCTGTAAAACGATGGAAGCGGTACTGTTAAATATAGAAATATATAACTTTCCAAATTATTACACTGAAAGGTGCATGAAAATCACCTTACAAATGTTAAAAACAAAGGATCAGTTATTTGTTTATCTATAGTGTATGGTTGGCTTGTGAAAGCAACGAACACACCCAATAGAGCGCGAAATTGTACATGTCTGACAAAATATAATTGCTACTTACATGAAAAATTGTGTTTACGAAATGCGAAAATTAACCAAAGCTTAAATGTAAAGTAAAATTATGTTGATCCATTAAAAAAGATATTTCATTCAAAACGAAATTGACTATTTCTTATAATCTCAGTCGCAAGCTGTACAATATGTTCTGTGTTATTTTATTAATAAAATAGAGTCAATATTGAGATGTGACACTTACCATCGTTGTTGTAGCAGAGGACTCCGGCGTACGAATTATTCACGCAGGACTGGACCTGTCCTAAGCCTACATGAGGACATTCAGATAACCGGGACTCGTTTCCGGTACAGTTGACCTTGGAGGTCCAGTAGGGGCCGCTGTACTCAAAGAAAACGAGGTCGGACTTGTAGTGGTGGTAGGCCATGCCGTTCGGGTAGCCCAGCTCGTGACATACGACTTTGGCGTCAGCATCGTCCCAGCCGTCTACGCAGATCCTGCCCTCCACTCCTAGGTATGTCAGATTCACCTGACCCGTGTACGAGGATCGACCTACCAGCTGTATGGAATAGTCTGTAATGGAAGGGTCCGGACGGTTATTGTGATTATACATGAACACTTAATTAACAAAGGGAAACGGCATCACCCCATAATTAGTTATAATTATGAAAACTATTTCTTCAGCATCATAGGTCGAAAAATATTTAGTAATCTCCCTTTAACATGTCTATAGAGGAATAAGCAACCAAAAACTGGGTTGTTTCTGAGTAACTTTCCTTGCAATGTTTTCCATGCACTTCGGCAAAAACATCGCAATTTGAATCCTTATTTTGAAAAAAGGGTGTGTTGACAAATATTTTGCAATATTGAAAATGTTTGTTCATGTATAGTTTTCCCAGAAATAGCACTCTTTACATTCAATCCTAACTCCATTATATTTATAATAAAACAACCTAGCTAAGTCCGTCTAGTTGTATTACCTGAACAGTGTACAATATGACTAACCTTGAGTTCTTGTGCCGTTGTAACACACAATAGAGGTGTAGTCTTGAGAATGGCACCCGGTCTCTCTGTATACCTGGGTTTTATTACACTCTGTCAGGTGAGTTTCCTGTCCTCCACACTCAAACCTTCCCACAATCACGTTCCGGAAGCTGTATCCGTACGGCGTACAACACAGAGGCATACCGTGCTGGTAGCCGTGTAAACTTCTGCATGCCACGTCTGCATTACAAACAGAAAGACATTGTTCATTGTATACTGTTTATAGTAATAGTTAGCGTGGGGATTTCACTTTTGTTAATACTACGAAAAATAAGTGAGCTGTAATGCCTACCTGCTTCCGTTTGATGAAACCCACTCGAGCACACAGTACCCCACGATCCCTGCTGGTACACCTCCAAGATACCGTTATTTTTGTAGTTGCCTCGGTTCAATCTCACTAGAAATAACAACAAAAATGCTTGTCGTATTTATTTATGTCGTTAAAAAATAAAAGACAGACCCTATATGACCTTTTTTCCAATTTATGTAAAAACAAAGAAAACGTATTGTGAACCTACCTGACTTGAAGCACGCGACCCCAGCGTCAGTTCCGTGGTTACAGTATCTGGTCTGGGAAAGGCCCCAGGACGCCTTGCAGTCGAGGAAGTTTGTTTCGTTACCATGACAGCCAACATGCGTCATCCAGATGCTCACGTCACGTGCTGCTTCCAATCTAGGGCGGACCTCTATGCCCCCTACATAGTCCGGAAGTTGTCGACAGAACACGTCGGCATCCCGGTCGTCCCACAGCCTGTTACAGATGGAACCCCACTGACCGTTCACGAGCAACTCTGCCCGACCACTTCCGTCCACCTCGTCACCAATCCTAAACTGGACTCCACCTATAACCCACACATGTGAGAACAGAGACGTCACGGTTGCTCAAAAATATTTTAGCAACAATAAAAACATTTGCAAGCTGTGTATATCTTAACAGGAAATACATTGAAACGGTATTATTCTTATGTGCTGCTATAATAGTCTTCTTGTTACTTGTAAATATTTCCTTTGTTTGTACTTTGTTTAATCCATTTTTAGTTTGGCTGATGTTTTTTTAAACTTCGCTATTCCCTGATTTTATGTAGATGATTTATTCTGATTAGTCATAGGGAAGACTAAATAGAGTGAAAAGCTTTACACAAATGAAGAGGACAAACCGTTGTCTTTGGAACAGACGACCGCTGCCCGCGTGTTTCTGTCATTACAATGGTGGTCGTCTGTAAAGGAGGTCATAGGACAGTCACGAAGCCTCTTCTCCGTGCCTTTACAGTGAACACTGCCCAGTACAGTGGGGATGTCCGAGCTGGCCGCCTCCTTGGATGCGTTGCCGCTCTTGTAGCCTAACTCTCTACAAAGAACCGTGGCGTCCATGTAGTCCCAGTCCTTATCACAAACTGACCCCCAGATCCCATACTGCTGAACCTCCACAGGGCCGTAAAATAGGGAGTCTGGTACTCGGGCCTCCATACCTGCAAGGATATTGGGTAATTTGTCCAGATGTAATCATGAAAACATGATTAATCAACAAGACAAACCTAACTTTTAGCCTGTTATTTTCGACAAAACAGTAAATAAATATGAGCTGGGTTTTTCTGGCGTCAATGAGTGAATATTAAGTAATTCAGCAATGCTTGCCTTTCTCTTATTTTCCACGTAAGCATGATATCAATCAAAAAAAGAAAAATTCAGGCGAAATAAATCTGCCAATTAATGCCTGCAGAGAAAAAGCTGAATTTTGGATCAACAAATTTCGATATGATATGTAAGAGTAGGGCATTGAAAACTGCCAGTTGCCTCAGATATAAGAAAAAAACAAAATATTTTATATGAAATCATTTTGTTAATGCACTGCATGTGTATCGAACAATGTGCTTACTGTAGGTCGAAGTGTCATTGTCGAGACAGACAAGTGTGACATAATGGCCAGTCTCACACGTTCCGTAGCTATGATTACAGTCGCTGAACTTCCGGTTTTCTAGTATACATTGTACGTCGGTGATACCAATGGGTCTAGCAGAGAGGAACTTGTTACCAAGTGCAGAACAACATTGCGCACGTCCATCGTGGTAGCCCATAGACTGACAGGCTATTCTAGCATCTAGTTCACCAAAACCCTTGTCACAGATGGAGTACCAGCCTGTCCCATTGTAGACCTGTAGCTGTCCGTAGTTTGAGAGTTTGGAAGCTCCAGACAGACGCACTGTATCAGATAAACACATACATCAGAAATAAGCATAATGTAATACCCAAATAATGTGTCCGAGGATGACAAAATTATCAAAAGAAATGATAAGAATAAATATAAAAAAGGGATTATTTTGCATTATAGCAAGCACTTTACATTTTAAACTTGATCGATGATTCAAGAAAAAAAATGTATGACGATCGTAATCGTTATCATCTTGTAAATGTGTAATTGGTGTCTGCTAACGATAAACTGGGCAGCTCCTCGGCCAGAATAATGGGATAAGTTTAAAAGCGAAAATCCGGACGGAAAGTGATTGATTCTTATTGATTATAAACTATCGTCTGTACTAACCGTTGCTGTAACACTTGATGCTGACGTCGTGTTGATGAGACGAGCAGGTTCTGACAGGTTCCTCGCCCAATGAATCCACCATGCACTCGTAAATGGACGACTCATTACCTAGGCATGTGATGGCACTGATCCAGACCGGACCTTCATCGACCGTGGAGCTAGAGGCGAGGTACACTCCGTAGGTATACCCCTTCTGACGACACATGACCGTGGCCTCAGAATTCCCTATTGACCATGCACACATAGTTCCCCAGGTGCCGTTTATCTTGATCTTGACCAGTCCCTCGGACGGTGTTTTACCTCCCACCAGGTCGATATCATGACCAATTTTATCTGGAACACGACATACAAGCTACAAACCCTTTACAAAGAAACTGTAAGTCATTTAAATGAAGTCCGCATACATGCGATTCGCTGAATTATCAATACATTGTATGTTCAGCTTTATTTCAGCAATTTTGACAAGAAATACCTTGACTTACGATTATGTGTGAATTACCTTTGTCTAAATAGCAGAACGCCGCAGCATATTTCTTTTGTGAACATTTTCCGACGTTTCCCCAGTCAAGTTGTCCACACTGTTCTATGTGCGATTCCGTGCCGTTACAACTGAGGTTTCTAAGCCAGCGAATGTCCTTACTGAAGAGAAGCCACTTATCTTTGGTCTTAGCCAGGTAGCTGAAGCCGCCAAGGAACCCGGCCTGTTTACATATCACATTTGCGTCATTGTCGTTAAAATCTTCACCACAAATGAAACCGTTATGGCCGAAGTAGTTGATCTGTACTCGTCCAAAGTGACCGTTCTCTAGCGATAGTCCATAACCTACAAACAATATTGGTAGTTAAGCATAAACTGAAATTTCAAAACATATCTTTATTTCGAGTCCGGTTTGGAGGATAATAAACGATTTTGTATTTGAAAGTTTGATGGAAACATACAAATGTTCATCGTGTTCAGTACAATAATTCTTTCTCATTTGGAAACTTTGACATTATGGAATTGGTTCCATGGACTGTTATATCCGAGCAGTTAAGCCTATACCGTAATCCCCGAGCTTGGTTTACTTATCACAGGAACTTTGTGTCAGACATTAAATGAAATAGTTTTTACTTACATAAATTCTGTCAAGGAAAATCTAATCGATGTCGAAATGTCTTTATATACTAAGAACATTTATATTTAGGTCGAACAAATATCATGAATGTTTCATGTGATGTATACTTACTAGTCTTTAGTTATGGACTGAAGATAACCGATTAGATGTCACATATACATACAAGACGGATACAGACTAAGGACAACAAAGTCTTAATCTATGGCAACCAAATACAAATGTAACATTGCAGAATAGAAATTCGAGAACTAGACTAATACTTCTGAACAATAAATATACGAGGCCACTGTTACATTAATTTACTTAATATGTTTTACACGATTGAGTAAAATGTTACCTAGTGAGGGGGTCTTGTCCGAGCACACTACAGAGGCGTAAGTACCGCTGTCACAGTAGCCAATGCCCTTATCAGACGGACAGTCTGCCAGACTGGCCTCTCGACCTGTACATTGTATGTTGGTCCTAGCCAGCATGAAGTCCACGTCACCAAATGCTGAGCAGCACAGACTGACTCCGATACCGTAGCCCATGTCCCGGCAGGCTACAGTAGCATCGAGGTCATCAAAGCCATCACTACAGACCATACCGTAGGAGTTCTTGTTCCACACCTGTAGTCCCCCGTAGTCCTCTCCTGGCACACTGCTCACTAAGAATAAATACAGAGAATTCAACTGGGTCAGTATGTCTAATGTTTGTTTACTAGTTGATTTAAGATATCCTTAAGGGATATTTAGAGTGGTTTGTTTTATTTTAAATCGTTACCACCGTAATAATTCTTAAGTTTTTTTAACCTGCAAACTCGTTGATGAAAAACACTGCTAGTTTTATAAAAAAAAATGAAACAGGCGATGTAACAGATTAAACGTTCTTGTGTGCTATGTTGTGTTCCACTGGACATGGACTTACCTGGCCTGTAGCAGTAGGCGCTGGCATCATGGCCATGTTGTTTACAGTAATACTGGGCCTTGTTCCAACCCCGACTGGGACATGACAGTAAAGACGACTCGGAACTGTCACAGAACATCCCAGAGAGGTACACAGGACCAGTCCCCGGGCCGTAGTGCGACTGTTTAAACGATCGGCCGTCTGAAAAGCCAAGCTGCTTACATAGGACTCTTGCATCATATTTGGTCCAGTCATAGTCACAGATTGTACCCCATGTACCGTCGTATGACACCTCTACGCGACCATAGTGTCGCTTTCCACCAGCAAGACGAACCTGTACTCCTGCAAAAAGTATTGGATGTCAATAAAAGTTCACATTTTTTTCTTGGCTAAGGATATCTTTTCTGCAGCGCTGAAAATGCAGCAGGTATCTCGAGTATAATTAACATCGCCAAAACAAATGGCAAACAAACATTCCTTGTGGATTGGTTTTATTTTAAAAATAAGGTGTGAATCAAAAACTTGAATGTGATCTTTCCTATATGGATCATGGTGTTTACATACAATGGTTTGATTTATTTACCTGTTCCATTGTAGCATAGAACGCCGGCGTTTTTGATGGATTGCATACAGTTAAGAGGGATGGAAGTATTGACATCACAATCTGTCAGGTGGTTCTCGGTACCGACACACTTGAAGTCTGTGTACCAGACGGGCATTCCTCGGGAGTAGACTTCCGGAGGCCCCAACACCACGCCTCCGGCGTACCCAAAAGAACGACACGTGACATTAGCGTCACGTTCGTCCCAGTCATCCACACAGATGGTGCCGTTTATACCATATCTCTCCACCAAGACCATTCCATGATACCCATCCGTCAGGTATATCTTTGTATCTGCAATCAATAAAACATACTACATTAAATGGAGGAATCCTCATCGTGACATATCTCATTAAAAGCAAGGAAACTGTTATAATAGATGAGTGGTTGCATGATTATTATACATTGACAACATTAGACTTGCCTTTCCAGTCGCCGATCATATGAAGATTGAGTTAGTCCTCACTCCTACGTGTGTTACAAACTAATATATGCTGTGTGTCTTCTGGTTTTACCATTTTATCCATTTTGACACTGGATGTTAATTATTATAAACGTGTTATTCGGAGATGTTCAGAATGCCACATACCTGGGTCTGCATCCGCTTTGGTACAGAGAACGCTCGCGTAATTGTAGGAGGGAGACACACATATTCCTTGGGTGTCACTGACGCAGTCTCGAAAAGAGCTTTCCGATCCATTACACTTTGTATTGGAAACATAGCTGAGGGAGTTGATGGAGCCAAACGAACCCGGAGCCAGGACTTGTGCCGAACTAAAACCAATTTCCCGACAAACAACTTCAGCCTCCGTCTGGTGAAATCCGTCTGCGCACACGCTCACCCAACGGGTCAAATTAGTCGGAATCATTTCCACACGTCCTGCCAAGAAAGTCGACGTCTTCTTCCCGCCCACGATGCGCACTAAAACCGAGACATAATGGGTTTTTTTTTTATAAAATTCCTGTATGGATACAAAGTTGCTATATGCAAAGTATTATATCATATAAGTGTAAAATAAAATTTGGGATGAAGACTATGAACAAGTTGTATGGTCACCATCTTGGTTTCATCGAGAGACATGCGGTATACTCCTTTTCCTACTTCCTACTACTGATTGAGTGAATGTAACTGGTTGTGACCTAGATTTACATAACGGGTTTCGTCGATGGAGCAGAAGCCGCTCACTGTTCCGGAACACCAGGCGCCTTATTCATGAAACCGTTCTCATGCTCAAGCATGGAATTTGTGCTCAACACTGATTTTTTGTTCTGGCTATAGTTTATTTAAAAACTCTTATTTTATCGAAGTATTTGGGGAAAATAAAGATCCATGAAGCAAAATACTGCTTTCACAACATTCACAATTGGCATTGATCGTTGACATGATTTACGTGAGTTTCAAGAAAGCTGGCTTGAGCACAGAAACCATGCTTGAGCATGAGAACGGTTTCATGAATACGGGCCCTGGTGTTATTCTCTTCT
Source organism: Mimachlamys varia (assembly GCA_947623455.1). Classification (NCBI taxonomy): domain Eukaryota; kingdom Metazoa; phylum Mollusca; class Bivalvia; order Pectinida; family Pectinidae; genus Mimachlamys; species Mimachlamys varia. Next base: position 13,453,130 of record OX392535.1, read on the forward strand.
AAGTAACCAATATTGTGTGTCATTTCTAAGTCATGGCCTACCGTTGCCGAAGCAGTAAACTCCAACAGAGTGATATCCGGTACCGCAGGACTGTGTGTCTGTAGAGCGCCATCCGCTGGACAGACATTCGATGAGAGAGGCCTCTGTTCCGGTACAGTAGACGTCTGACAGGAATACGTCGCCTGTAGTAGGGGAAACGCTGAAACACAAAGATTCAGACACATCAGGGAACGTTATACGTCGGCTTTTGATTGATTCAAACCTCCGGGTAATTTGTTTGCTACTTCTGTGTATGTTTGTACAGTAAATATGTCGAGTCCCGCAGTTGGACAATACAAGAAAATGTACTTTCTATGTCCAGAAAATATATTGGCTTGATTGAACCACGAACCTTTCAAAGAGTATTCTACAGCACAACTTACTCATAGGGTTCGCCACTGACGAAGCCGAGCTCTTTGCAAACCACCTCAGCCTCGTTCTGACCCCAGCTCCGGTCACAAACTATGCCTTCCTCGTCGTCTATCGTCATGGCAATCCGTCCAAAGTAGTGATCGCCACCAACAAGCTTTACCTTCAGATCTGAAGAAACGTTACAAATGAATCTCAATAATAAAAAGAAAACATACGCTTATGAAGACATGAACGAAATTATTTGGTGTACGATATCTATGACTGAATTACAAACCGGGTAAATCTTTAAAACGCTGACTATCAAGCGATACTTCGATGATGAAATAATCGAATCCGTGTTATAATTATTGTCTTATATAAATAACTGACATATATAGCAACGAGTTTGTGTAAGTGATGCTGTTAACCAAATAACATAAAGCATTCCACATTTGAGTATTTCCCGTTCACATTTCAATTACAAATATAAAGCAAACCAGTTGCAATCTTCATTGCAACCATACAAAGACTGTAGTAAAAGACCATAGATCTGTGGATATTATATTCTGATTTCGTTCTTACCATATTGGTTGTAACAGACGGCTCCAGCCACAGTGTTACTGTAGCAGATACCCATCTCTTCTTTACACTCCGTAAGGGCCGACTCTGTGCCCTTACACATGAAGTCCGTCACCACGATGGGCACACCTTGGTCCCGGTGGTAGTTGGTGGCCCTGCCGCCCTTGTATCCAAGACTACGACACAGCACGTCAGCGTTGGTGTCCAGCCAAAAGGACGAGCATACCTGGCCGGCCACATTGTACCGCAACACAGAGACCCGGCCATAACTAGTCTTTCCTGGCTCACGTGATTGTAGCGAGATCACAGCGTCTGAAAGAAATTCAAGTCTACTCAGTCATGGAGCGGCGTTCGTAGGATAAAAAGTAAAAACATGACTAGCAATGATGTCATATGCTTTTAAAGACAGTGATTATGGGAATACTAGCAGCTTAACTCAGCTCAAACTGGAGAAATTTTGACAAAGTGGGTTATATTTTATATCAAGATATATTGAACATCATCTATATGTCGATCAGACTGCTGAAGGTCTCCAGAGCTCAGATTTACATATAAGGTAAACTCGGGATGGGACCTCACACGGCCCTTTTTGGGAGATTGCAACTGGGAGACATAAGAATGGGTATCGAATTGGGGAATAGACAGAGCGATACAGACCACGGGAATGGACGGACAGACAACACAAACACCTGGATGAACAGATGAAAAATTCGGAACTTTAACAACAAGAGTTAGTCACTCCTGCTTTGTTACAAGAGCATTCGGCCTTATTAGGAAGAATGTAAACGAACAGCAACTGAAGTTAAACTACTGATTTAAACATGTTAATTTAGCATATTGTAATAGACATATTGGATGGTTAGTTACCTTGCGATGCTGACCCGTTGAAGCAGGACACCACAGCGTATCCATGGTAACGGTTGGCACAGACGGCGTCTTTGTTGTAGGGACAGTCTAGGATTGACTTTTCCTTCCCGCTACAATTCAGACCCGCTCTGACGATCTTGAAGTAGAATTTGCCGTACCCACCCTGGGGCAGGGCTTTCCCGTTCTCGTATCCTAGCTGGCCACAAGCCACCCTAGCACTGACGTCAGTGAATCCCGATCCACACAGTCCGTACCACGACCCGTTCAGGTACACCTCGATAAACCCAGTGGACTCCGACATCTGACGACTGAGACGAACTGAAGAAAACATATAACGAATAAATTTACATCAGACCATATCACATTTTAAATGTACATGTATACACCGAGACAAAGATTCGTAAAATGTAGTTAGAGTTATCTCTCTTTGCAAAGTTCTAAAATATTACTCACTGTGTCTGTAGCACTCCACGCCTATATCCAATGAATGGGACAGACACTCGGGGTCCGTAGCCTGCTGCCAGCCAGTGTTGTTACACAATAGTAGAGATTTCTCTGTACCTTTGCATGTCACCGAAGACATATAAACATTGCCCTGCCCCTTCGGGACACTAGCCAATACATGGCCGTCCGCGAAGCCTTTCTGGCGACACACCACGGCCGCGTTCTTGTCTGTCCACTTTTCCATACCACATATAGTTCCAACCTGGCCGTCATATGTGATGTCCACACGTCCGATATGTTTGTCTGTGATGCTGATAACGGGAGCTTCAAGAGAAGTACAGTGACGATCAAAGGTGTGAAAATATAGGGTGCATGATTCAGATAAACTGTAAGACAACATTAAAAAATGTGTGCTCCTACATTCACTTAAGATGTAATTAGTACAACTGCCATCAAATTAATGAGTAAAATTCAAAAGTTTAACCTTTACAGGGTGAGTCCTATATTTTTTATTTTACTTGTGTTCCTATGATAGTTGACGAAAGCACATTATTTGTCATTTTTCTTATGTTTAATTGTAACACAGGTAAGTTTGTCTGATCGTATTTAGCAAAGACAGTCCTTAACTGTAATTTTACCTGACTTTTTGTAGCAGAGGACGGATGCCGCTTTACAGTTAAACACCGGTGACCACACGCCTTGTTCGTCCTCGAGACATGCTTCTAATGACGTGTCGGTGACGTCACAATGACGGTGCTGCATCCATCCGATCTTGTCCAGAGTGACGTTGGTTCCGTACATAACTCCGCCTGTGAAGCCTTTTTGCTTGCAGGCAAGTGACGCTTCTATTGGTCCCCAGTCGTTGTAACACACGTGACCCCATTCCCCGAGGTGGTGCACCTCTACGGTACCATAATGGCCGCTCGATAGTCTGATGTCAAACGCTGAAGTAGGGTAAGATCAAAATTCATTAAATTCTCTTATGATTAAGTAAGTATACAATTAACATTTAAGAATGTCCACGTGTGTAAATTATTGACAAAAAGTGTTACTCATTCTAGTGACGTGTAATATATCTAGTAAAGACAGTCAGTGCAGTTCTTTTGATTTATTAGTTTACAGTTGTCTTTGTCCTTGATCGCACATTTTTGAAGTCAAACTTACTTTTGTTGACCCTATCCAGCGGTGTGTTGTAACAGATGACTCCTGCCATGAAGTTATGATGACAGGTGGACGATGAGAAACGCTTCTTGTTACAATCTAACAGAGTCGTCTCATTGCCAAAGCAGGTGAAGTTGTAGTAGGCCTTCTTGTAGAGGATCCAGATTTCGTACTCAGCCGAATCTTTGGACACATTAGACAGAGCTCGTCCCGAGGAGTATCCCAGCTGACGACACACCACGCCTGCGTCGGTGTCGTCCCAAGACCGGTCACTGCAGACCTCCGCCCAGCGGTGATCCGAGAAAATTTCCACAGACCCTACATTTGGTTGTAGTGCGGCGTTGGTCAGACGAACTGAAAACGGTTTACAAAGTAAACATTGAGTAATTTAATTTGGCAAGTCCACCAATGATTAATATTTTAGATCTTACTGTATACATTTGTATGTATAACCTAACAAGTTAATCACAATAAGCCATCAGTGTCGTTTGGCTTAGCAAGTAATTTTTTAATGTCTGGTAACGTGGAGTTGATTCAGCAAAGTATAGGGTTTTGTTGAAACAATAGTTTTTATTTAAAGATTATATAGTCTTTAGTGAATATAATCGATTGCATATTTGAATTTAATATTATCTAGAAGTCATGATTATTTTTAGGTAAAAAGGTATATAACGAAAAATATGCGAGAAAAAATCTTGGTTTTAAAATATTTTTACATCATAGCTAATCTCAAGGATAATACAACAATCTGCTGCTTAAAATAAGGTAAATTTAAAACACCTCTGTTCGATGCATCTGTAAAATGTGGTTTAGCTAGATTGCACAACATCCACAAAACAGAAGAGGTCATATACCAGCCATTATAAACGCAGTCTTACTTATCGATATTTTGTGCCTGGATAACAAAACTACTTTCATTCCAAAGATACTCCAGTATCGTCTTCGTCAACAGCTTTACAAACTCATATTCATACCTGCAGTTTATGACAAATTAATGTCACATTTGTCATTTCTGATTGTTTTTCAAAACAACTTCAAAGTGATTGAACGACAGGCTAGGCATATCTCGAATCTCTTTTTAATGATAAAATGATTGCAGTTCTCAGATGCATATATGCTAAAATTCATGCAACCAATATGTCATAACAGATAGATCTTATGTGCTATGGTACGAAGGCAGAGAGATACGTGGAGTGTATGTGTTATGGTACGAAGGGAGAAACTGTATCGACAGTCAATATTTCGAATTTCGCCATGACAATAATGTGTGCATTGATATGATCAGACTTTCGAATTGCTTTGCTTTCAGATATTTTAGCTTTCCTTTCCTCAATAGTAACATTCCCTGGGTAATTCCATATTCTAAAGACTTTACAAGGCAGTATGCTTGTCTGCCTTAGTTCGTCCCTGTTTACTAATAATCTACGCCGTACATTGCTAGTATTTTGTTCTACTTTATTCTGTTTAAATCTATATCAAACACACAGGAAACCTTTTAGCCGATCCTTTTGGAAACACGGAGTGGTGTACCCTGTGCTTTTGTTGTATTTTCATGGTTTGGTGCATAGTTTTAGGTTTTTTGGTCTCGGCATTTACATAACATTTTGCTCGAGCGAGGTGACGATGTGGTAATCATCTTCTTCTTTATTTCAGGAAAGGAATGTAGTGGTGGATATTAAGTAAATAAGGGATATGTCTTTGTCATCGTGGCATTATCAATAATATATATACATAATCCAGTTTTAAATAGTCAATATATCCTTATAATTAATTTAAGGGTGCAAGACAAAAAACTTATTTTCAGAAATAACATTAATAATTTGTTTTATCTTTTAAAGTGTGAAAAACAATAATCGTATATATCGATATATCGTATATTGACTAATCATACATATGTATGATTTTATTACATTGAACTTAATTTACATACATATACAATATTTCATCGCTCGGGCAATGAACCAGGAAACGTCAAAAACTAAACGAATATGTTTTTTATTCAATTTTTTCAAATATGGACTGCGAATAGACATAAAATGTATACGTTTGCACATTTATCATGGAGTTTAATGATGTCATAAATCTATAAAATATATCGGTAAGTATTTAATATCAGTGAATAAAAATCATGAAGAATTACCGCGTAAGAGTTATCTTCAATACTTAGAATCTTTTTTGATGTTTTTATATTTACTCATTAAAAGAACTAGGACGCTAAGTTATAGACTAATTTATTTATACAAAGACTTTCGTATTACAAACACATGGGAGAAGAGGCATAACTCTCTTAAAATGTATGGTATACACCAGGCAAGACAAATATATTGAACAAATAAATAAATAGAATAATCACATGGACATATGTAAATGATCTTAGTTGTTTATGTGACGTTATACCTAATAAAACAAAACCATTCATTAAGGGAAAGTCTAATGTTGCAAAGACTAAAAGTAGCCCAAATGTAGATCAGTATCTTTCGTTTACAAGTATGGTTCAGACATGAGTCTGAAAAGTTTGGTTATTACGTCAGTATATTTACACAAATATGTGCATAAACGGATACACTGCAATCAATACCTTGGGGTTTTTTGCTATGCAGTTACATGTTATGAATATTTTAAAATCGTGTGAATCAAACGCACAAAATTAAACCGCGCCTATTATTATAATATCTGTTAAAAACTTACAAGCAGTTACATTTGTATCTGTTCAATTGCCCATTTATCATGGCAACGATACATCAACACTATCCTCGGTATAATAGAAACTAAAACATTAAAGTGCCGTTCATACATGAGTTTCCGATAATTTTACATTCTGGTTATTACATAGATGAAACCTATATACATCATACCTGTAATAAACACCTGTCAGGTATGATATATGACATGCATGTGTGCTGATGTATAGATGTAATAAAGCACTGCACTTAATACAAAGACGGGAACAATTAACTCATACAAACTTCAGTATCTATACCAATTATCCCTATCATCTTGGTTGTAGTGTACCCTGACAAGTCACTAACATTACCTTAAAGATATGGACTTGTTTAATACATATGTATGTCAAGCAATGTATCTATCGATCGTGTGTTCCCTCCTGAACTTGAAATAAACGACACGACAGAATCCTCTACATTAACCTATATCTTTACTTTAAATATGATCAATATGTAAAGCTTACTACTAAGCTATACGATAAACGTGACGATTTCGATTTTCCGATCGTGAACTTTCCCTTTCTTGATAGTAACATCCCTGCTCCACCAACTGTTTACCTGTTTACATGTCAAAGTTAATTCGTTATTGTAGCACTTGATCTAGATACCGACATTTTCATGATAGATGTCGAATGTTGACAATCTAAGGTACGCCACAGAGATGCAAGAGATGTAGGTTGATGAAGACTATAAGCAAGTTTTATGACCGCCATCTTGCTCTCATCCCAAAATACTCTGTATCCTTGTATGATATGAAAGTTGACTTTTTTGGACTCTACCGGAACACTTGGTCTTATTATTATCTTGTATATGAAGATTGACTTTAGTTTGCTTATTAGTGTGTTTACTTAATGCGATTGACAATGATGACTCGGTTATCATTTCGAAGCGGAAGACGGTTACTCTTTCGGAACACCTGGTCTTATGCTCTTGTACTCTTACCTTTTTCTCGTATTTTGCCTCTAGTTTAATCGATTCTGAGTTCGGATTGTGGTTTTGTTGGCGCTTCGGTATTTTCTATTATTTTGTCCTACATGTAATTTTTTAACTTTTTTCTTATTTTGTCCCTAGTTTTATCGATTTTGTGTTCGGATAATATTTTGTGACGCTTCAGTAATCTCTGATTGCACCGAACTTAATGTGTGTCAAGAAACATTTCGTTGAATTCATTGAATGATTTACTGTAATTGATGAAAAGAGACCTACCAATAATAGAATAAGTCTGTTCGACAGAAGTACTTTTCCTATATAATTGCAAACATGACGTCGCATCTCCTTTTCTCTCTCGCTAAATACGATACGGGTCTGTACAGACGATAATATGTAAGATATAACGAATCTATATGCATGCATGTGATTATGTATTGGTATACACTTTTTATGTAGTTATGTACAGTATGGTGGCTCATATATGACATTTCGATTTTTCGCTTTGTCGCCTGTGAAATGGAAAAACGAAATAAGGAAAAAACGAAAACCCGCCAAAGCGAATTGAGTAACCCCAAAACTGAGTGACAAAAAGACGCCAGCCTGCAAAAACGAGATAACGCCAAACCGAAGCAAAAACAACGCCAAAGCGTAGATGAAAAATGGCTTTGCCTCCTTCCTTTTTTTGCGTTATTTCGTCTTTTGCTTTGGTGTTGTTGTTGTTTTGGGTTTTTTTTGCCTTTTTGCATTGTCAGGTTTTCGTCTTTTCGTACTTTCTTGTTTTTGCTACGCGTAATTTCGGGGGCGACAAAACAAAAAGGAGAAACGTTATATATAGGCCACCATAGTCTGGATATCTTTGTGAGATGTTTGGTTTTTATACACTTGTCAATCACGACGAGTTATAATTACCATAATGATAGCGTATGTTAGTGCATGTTTACCGCTATTGTCTGCATAAATGATATACCTGATGCATGTCTGTTTGAATTTATGCAAATCAATTCAACAAATCTGCATATGTAAATTACGTTTCATTATCTTAATTACGTTAAATCAATTAATCAATAGCTATTTCTATATTAATACCATAGCTATATAAGTAAAAGAATATTTTAAGGCGATCTATTTGAATCCAAATAAATGTTAGAATATTCTTATTTTGACATCCGAAGTTTAATGTTAACTGCATAGCACTAACTTATATCAAATTATGCATGTCCCCAGTTATCATTTATCTATGTTGATTTCACCTGTACATATACCTGTGTTTCTTCTTTAGCACGTTGCACCTATCTCTGCCAGCATCTACCTATATTTTATAATGTCCCACTAGACACTTGGTTAGTGATGGTAATGCATGGTCGTTTCACTCTACATACATGATCTGCTTACCCTTATCTTTATAGCACGAGACCCCTGCGTCCTCCTGGTGATTACAGTTATTCTGGCCCCAGGGGTTGGTCCGACAGTCCAGCAGGGACTCCTCCGATCCGTCACATATCACCTCGTCCAAAACTATTGGCAGTTCCGCCGGTCCAGGGCCGAAGTGGGCAAGAGGGTGGGCCATCTGTCGAAAATAATGCAACTGCCTTTACCACTCAGAATCTACATTAATATATCAACTTGACAAACTTAGCGAATTCTTCTTTAATTTTTTTTTATGTTGAAAACGACAGTAACGTTTACACTTACGCCCCATTTTAATCCCAGCTGGCGACACACCACGTCGGCCGCCGCGCCGTCCCAGAAGTCGTCACACACCGTCCCCCACGTGACGTTGTCCTTGGAGATCTCCACGCGACCGTTGGTAGGGTCAGTACCATCTTGTAATCGCAAATACAGCACTGGAATGAAAGAAAGAGAGGAACGATAAAAAAAGACGGAAACTACTCATTAAGCACAAACAATTCATCCCTATGTCTATCTAATATGATGGTAAATGGTATTGTCCTAAATATTAGCTGCTATATCCCGGGTATATAGTTCATTTACGAGACAATAGCTTCTGGGGCTATGTTACTAACAAACCATACATCTCGCTCCTCCCTCATACATGTCAACACATTTATAGACTAGTTCAATCTTGAGGGAGATAGATGGATCTAGTTTTCGACACTGACACATGTATTTGTTTGTTATCCAGCGAGATATTGATGAAAAGTGAAAAATAAGTCTGCATCTTGATAGATATTTCAAACTTGTGGTCTAGACTTTTGTTTTTTTAATGTCCCTTTGTTTCGTATCGGTAACATAAACCAGCTTGTATATGGGATTTCGGGATAAACGTTTTTACAAGTTTTACTCCCTTTACCAGATGTATTCCCAAGGGCAAACGACATGTGTTTGGTGTTTACAGACATCGATGGCAACGTTTTTAAAACAAAAACAAACGTACTACATCTCGGAAACCAAGACTTTAAATCGTTTTTATTACTCTCATACAAAACACACAAACATTTTTGAAACTTTTTTAAAATCAATATCCAAGCTGTTATTTCCGAAACCGTATCAAGAACTACATCTCTGCTTACAATGTCGTCTGCATTGTTGTCAAAATATCGACAACTGAGTCGGATTGCAAATTTTGAAATGTGGCTGTTTGAGGTAAGCGCCATTTTAGTTCGTCTCCCACCATTACGTACATTGGTCCGTAAGACCAAACCGCATGTAAATAGTCAGGAATTCCCTTAAAAACACTCGCAGATGATTATCTTCGGCCAATACCAATCTGTTAAAAAACTATGAATAAAAAAACTTAACCATTCGTCTTGCAAACGACGTTTATAAGTCGACAAATGCCATACAGAACAACGGTAATAACACACGTTTAAAACAAATCACGGTTATTTATCAATTTATTTATCTCTCATTTAAAGAAGAAAAACGTCGTTTCAATAGTTTGACGTCGTAGTGGAAGCTCAACACCATGACACTTGACAATGTCAGCTACTTTTGATGGTGGGATTCCTTAGATTTGATAGTGTGACTCCTTAGATTATTGTATCAATATTTTCATCAAATTAAAACAATTTGTTTCATAACATTGTTACGTAGGATAAAGATTATCCGAGAAAGTTTCAGGAAAAAAAACATACTTTTACTGACATTTATTTGTAACTGTGTTACTATCCGCACAGGGCATCGCCATCTTGTGGCAATATAGAATTATGACTTTGATATCAAGTGATTTAATCCGTCGATCGTTTACAAAGGTGATAGAGGCATAGCGCAAATAACCCTTCGATGGTTAGACGCTGTACATGGGAAACAGTAAGGTAATGAATGAATACTTAGTTCTCTCTTTGAGGCCATGGCCTTAATTTGAATCTGACCTCGATTTACATGGCAGGTGTCGTCGATGAAGCAGAAGACTCTTACTCTTCCCGAACACCTGGTCTTATTCTCTTTTATATTTACGATGGTTTCTATTTAAATATTTCCATGTTCATATTTTGCCTCTAGTTAAATCGATTTTGATCATGGTTTTGTAGACGCTTTGCTATTCTCTGATTTGTTTTTATTTTATTTTTTTTTTTTTTTGTATAATGGATATTTTTTAAACGATGAATTTTTTTCTTCGCCAGGACGACGTTTCGATTCGGACCTGTAACTAGTTCGATTCAGTACAAACAATTATCATCCATTCCCTCATTTAAGACAACTAGGCTTTGTAAAGCGTTGCTGGTTTAAATAATTCGTCCATCGTTTCCTGCTGTAGGAGTTCAGCGGAGAACATCCTTACATCTCTGGATACTGACCACTTCCTATTACTAGTGCAACCTATAGCTAATATACATTAAGGACAATGGTAGGTCCGCTCATCTTAATATTGGTCTCCAAATACATTCTTAGGGTTTTCTTACAGAATAATTTACAAGCCAATTAAGATTAAAACAAAACCTACAATATTTATCACATCATCATGGGACATTGATTAGATTCCACCCCCTGCTGAGAGACAAAGCCAGGCAGGAATCTCGACCTGGCGTGACAATCGGATAGACTGGCAGAGCGGTGTGGCGGAGGGTTGTTGAGGCGAGGGGTTCTGACAGACACATGAACAATCCACGTGTATAAAGGCAGATCAGTTTAGACTTAGACAAGGCCTAAAATTGAATGTAATTAGTAGTGTTTTTAAATATCTGATGTTGCTAAAGATAACGATTGTCTCCCACCTTGGGGTGGGTCTGACGTCTGTACACATCCGTGACCTCGCCAGCACACTGTCAGACACCTGTAACGGACCACACGTACATACCAAGTCGACTTACTCGATAGTAGGGATTTTTGATTCGATATGATTATAATCCTTTGTCACATGCATCCCTAGTGTGATGTGGAGGTCTGGGATACCGTTTGATTTATACAGCATGGAGTAGTCATTGAGACGTCATAACAAGGAACGGGGTTATTTGTTACGTCCAATACCAGACTGTTGGGGGAGGGATATATCATTTTGGCAAATATGGGTTATTATCAATGGAAAGATCTAAGATCACATTTTTGTTTGTATCAGCACGGTCTTTATACATTTCTGATAATTACCAGTGTTTCTGATAATATTTTAGCTTGTACGTGTATCATAGTTAGCATGTTATATCTGTTCGGTTTGTTTAAGGTCATTTGGAAGATAAGTAATTGTTCTAAATATGATTCGCGATTATCAACCTCCTGAAATAAAATCATCATTTTTAATATTAGACTTTAATAGGAAACCTACATATTGACCTTAATATTTTCTTTGAGAGTTATTAATGTGATTGAAGTAATGATGAATTCTTTCTAAAACACCTTGCGTAGAGGTTGTAGCTAGGCATATACTGTAATAGAAGGAGGGGGAAATACTCGATCTTAGTCTGATATTAGGAATCAAACTCTTTTCATTTTATATCAACCGCTGTTAAGATTTAAATATGATTTGTATCGAAGCATTGAAATATGAAGCAATTAAAACAGTTGGGGTCTGTTTGTTTCGCGAAATAACCAATTTTTGCGTTTTTAAATGTAACAATTTCCAGGTATAAATCCTTGTAAACCTACAAAAGTTCATGTCAACAGCATCATATTACTTGGTCCGGCCTTATTTTATAAGCAACGATTCTGAACAAGGGCTTGGATCGCGGATACCCATACTATGATATCGAGGAAGGTGTGAGATTAAAGTTTTTCTCAATGTTACAACCAAGGTCAAACCTATACAACATCCATAGATGAAGTAACATTTCAATTACCTTTTAAAAGTATTTTACCTTCAATTCACAGAAAATCTATTTACCTTAGCAAAACCCGTCAACCGGTCACATTGTGATAACAGGTTTAACTACAATTCATTGTGTGTGTGAGTCTTTGAAGTATAGAATTGTTGAATCTGTGTAATGAGGATTAGGTCTAGTAGTATCTAAGTCAGGGTTTCGGGTAGTTTTAAATCATTATGCCCTGTCTGTGTTGTGATATTTGTTTGATTCATTTGGTCTCTTGAGTGAAATGTTATTCCCTGGGCTTATCTAGAGATATTTGATTTTCTGGGTAAAGTCAGTTATTTGAATTTCCCGGGTGTATAAAAAAATCAGAGAATACCAAAACTATAAGTCTCATAAAACTCAAAATGGATTTAACTAGAGGCAAACTAGGAACAATGAAAGATTTCCATGGAGTCCCTTGCAAAAGTGCAAGAGAATAAGATCATGTGTTTAAGAGTCTTCTGCTTCATCAACGACACTCGCCATGTAAATCTTGGTCACATCCAAATAAACATCAATCCTCAAAATGAGAACCGAGTCAGCATTGTCAATCTCAACAAGTAAACACACTTATAAGCAAACTTGTGTCCAACTTCGTATCACACAAAGATACAGAAATATTCTATGCAGTGTTTGTTTTACTGAGTCTATCCAGTGATATTTGAGAATAACTAAGTATACGAATATATACAGTGTTATTTAGGCACATTGTCTCTATATTAATGTTTGAGTTCCAATGTCTATGAAGTCACATTTATAAAAGTAATCCATGTAACGTATTTAAGTCATATATCTTGTTGGCACATTCAAATTAACAGTTATCAAGTCTTTGAGACCTTCTTGTTTGGTGCGTGAGGTTTTGTTCTTTTGTCACTCGCTATGTTGAGGTTAGTTCAGGGTCGTATTGAAGGTTTCCATCATCTACCACAGACGAGAAATGACAGACAGTGATGGACTATTTTTTTGAAGGATAACAAATATAAATTAATATAAATGATGAAATAGATTTAAATGTTAATTAATACTGTTAGACTGTGTCGTTAGTACAGGGAGCGGCTGTGTGTCGCCCGAAGCTCATTGGTCCGTAAATCATTTCCAGCGACGACGGTGACAGGTAAATGATCGTTGTTATACATAGGTACGACGGCCAATCAATGAAGCTACGTAAGGTCACCACAGACAGGTCATTCCTGCTGCCCTCTGACAGAGTAACAACAAGACGTATTCAAAAGTCCGTTACTTCACTCTGTCACAAACAAACCGTATCAGATATCGACAGTCCGTGATGATAGACCTCACAGGCAAATCCGTATCCAGACAAATAAGTACATAATTTGTTTGTTTGTTCAGGGTTTTGCCAATAACATCTAAGGTCATACATTAAATGGCGACAACGTCCACAGATCATGGGCACTTCATAGCGCCATCTTACTGAAACGCACAACACCCACACGATTAAAACTTTCTGATAACTTGCTACCGAAAGGAAAGAGTCGATAGAGAAAATAGAATGTTTATCAGTGCTCGAATTGCTAGACTAGTTTATGATTATTTTATGCTCCCGCCATAAAACTGGGGGCATATAGCGTTGCTCATGTCCGTCCCATCCCGTCGCGTAGCATCGTGTCCCGTTCGGATTCAATATAAGCAAATATAAAAGCAACTTCATTCTTTGACCGATTTCTAATCAAACTTCATACAAAGGTCAAGTTTGAGTATATCTTGGACATTGTTGTGCTTCAGGGTTCTAATGTAAAAGTCAAGGTCACAATTGCTATGTATAACTACCTAACCATCCCAATTGAATATAAGCATAAAGCAACTTTGAACATTCGTTGACAATACTTTAGCAAACATCATACAAGGGTCAAGCATGAGTATATCTTGGACATAACTGTGATTCAGAGTTTCAAGGTCTAGACATTTTCTATTTGTAACTACTTAAAGATCCTGATTCAGTATAAGCACATACCAACGGTTGGGGCTTTTCTGTCTTATTGACATTTTTATGTTTATTCAAGCAACTTTAAATCTTGATAATGTCATCACAAACCAATGACGTATACATTGTAATGATCATCCACAAAAGGATCTACTTGTAATATATGGCTACAACTTAAGCTTTATTGAGCATAGCAGACGAATACGTGTCCTACAGCAGACCTCATCAGACCGCAGTTGTAGCGAAAAAAAGCAAAGTATGACTGACCCCTATGGTCATCCGCTAACGCCAACCTTTGTCTTGCGTTCGTATGATCGGAAGTCCGCCCTCCATATTTGATACGCCTTTACTGTTGTACTCGTGAGCACGGTGTCGGCCTCATCGACAGACTTCTCTTGTACTACCTGTCATGGAATGTGCGCACTCTCGTGAAAGCACGAGGAAGTGATCCACGTGACCAATAAACATCATAATAAACATAACAAGGGTTGTATGGGTAATCATGTCTATATATATATAAGTATCGATAATGTGGCGCGAACACCCACGTTCTCGACAGCACGTGACCAGATTCTACTCTGTTGATATGCCGGAGGACATTTTCTGGTCAGGTGGTGGTCAGCCGAAATATCTGCTACTAAAACATGGTCTGTCAATGACCGCTTACTCTCGAGTACATACTGAAAGGTTGTCTGTAGTCGGTGTTAGAGTTTATCGTGCATATACATACCAATCATTGCTTTGTTCGTTTAACTCCTGTTTGGTTAATGCTACGTAAGTCAGCTTACAACACATTTCTAATTAGCTGCAAAACGTACAAATGACCAGAGCCAGGTGTGATACGTCACGTGTCATCATAACTTTGTTGCATTTAAGTTTGCCTTGTAAGAGTGTAATTAATTAGGTGTAAGATAAGGATTGCTATCTCCATTTAAATATGTTTAGGCTTCAAGACGCAGTTTATGAAAGTGTAACGCTTTACGTTACATGGGTTGATAAGGAGATTCTAGAGAGCGTCACGTGTTACGTTACATTGGTTGATAAGGAGATTCTAGATAGAGTCACGTGTTACGTTACATGGGTTGATAAGGAGATTCTAGAGAGCGTCCCGCGTTACGTCACATGGATTGAAAAGGAGATTCTAGAGAGCGCCACGCGTTACGTTACAAGGGTTGAAAAGGAGATTCTAGAGAGCGTCCCGCGTCACGTAACATGGTTTGAAAAGGAGATTCTAGAGAGCGCCACGCGTTACGTTACACGGGTTGAAAAGGAGATTCTAGAGAGCGTCCCGCGTCACGTCACATGGATTGAAAAGGAGATTCTGGAGAGCGTCCTGCGTCACGTAACATGGTTTGAAAAGGAGATTCTAGAGAGCGTCCCGCGTTACGTCACATGGATTGAAAAGGAGATTCTAGAGAGCGCCACGCGTTACGTTACAAGGGTTGAAAAGGAGATTCTAGAGAGCGTCCCGCGTCACGTAACATGGTTTGAAAAGGAGATTCTAGAGAGCGTCCCGCGTTACGTCACATGGTTTGAAAAGGAGATTCTAGAGAGCCTCACGCGTCACGTAACATGGTTTGATAAGGAGATTCTAGAGAGCGTCCCGCGTTACGTTATATTGGTTGATAAGGACAGTCTAGAGAGCGTCACGTGTTACGTTACATGGTTTGATCAGGAGATTCTAGGGAGCGTTACGTTACATGGGTTGATAAGGAGATTCTAGAGAGCGTCCCGTGTCACGTAACATGGTTTGATTAGGAGATTCTAGAGAGCGTCCCGCGTCACGTAACATGGTTTGATAAGGAGATTCTAGAGAGCGTCACGTGTTACGTTATATTGGTTGATCAGGACAATCTAGAGAGCGTCACATGTTACGTTATATTGGTTGATAAGGAGATTCTAGAGAGCGTCACGTGTTACGTTATATTGGTTGATAAGGAGATTCTAGAGAGCGTCACGTGTTACGTCATATTGGTTGATAAGGAGATTCTAGAGAGCGTCACGTGTTACGTTACAAGGGTTGATAAGGAGATTCTAGAGAGCGTCACGTGTTACGTCATATTGGTTGATAAGGAGATTCTAGAGAGCGTCACGTGTTACGTTATATTGGTTGATCAGGACAATCTAGAGAGCGTCACGTGTTACGTTATATTGGTTGATAAGGAGATTCTAGAGAACGTCACGTGTTACTTTACATGGTTTGATAAGGAGATTCTAGAGAGCGTCACGTGTTACGTCACATGGGTTGATAAGGAGATTCTAGAGAGCGTCACGTGTTACGTTATATTGGTTGATAAGGAGATTCTAGAGAACGTCACGTGTTACGTCACAAGGGTTGATAAGGAGATTCTAGAGAGCGCCACGTGTTACGTTACATGGTTTGATAAGGAGATTCTAGAGAGCGTCACGTGTTACGTTACATGGTTTGATAAGGAGATTCTAGAGAGCGTCACATGTTACGTTATATGGGTTGATAAGGAGATTCTAGAGAGCGTCACATGTTACGTTATATGGGTTGATAAGGAGATTCTAGAGAGCGTCACATGTTACGTTATATGGGTTGATAAGGAGATTCTAGAGAGCGTCACATGTTACGTTATATGGGTTGATAAGGAGATTCTAGAGAGCGTCACATGTTACGTTATATGGGTTGATAAGGAGATTCTAGAGAGCGTCACATGTTACGTTATATGGGTTGATAAGGAGATTCTAGATAGAGTCACGTGTTACGTTACATGGGTTGATAAGGAGATTCTAGAGAGCGTCCCGCGTTACGTCACATGGATTGAAAAGGAGATTCTAGAGAGCGTCAAGTTATATGGGTTGATAAGGACAATCTAGAGAGCTTAACGCTTGCTTTACGTTACAAGAGTTGATAAGGAGATTCTAGAGAGCGTCACGGTTACGTTACAAGGGTTGATAAGGACATTCTAGAGAGCGTCACGCTTTACGTTACAAGGGTTGATAAGGAGATTCTAGAGAGCGTCACGGTTACGTTACAAGGGTTGATAAGGACATTTTAGAGAGCGTCACGGTTACGTTACAAGGGTTGATAAGGACATTCTAGAGAGCGTCACGCTTTACGTTACAAGAGTTGATAAGGACATTCTAGAGAGCGTCACGGGTTACGTTACAAGAGTTGATAAGGACATTTTAGAGAGCGTCACGTGTTACGTTACAAGGGTTGATAAGGACATTTTAGAGAGCGTCACGGGTTACGTTACAAGGGTTGATAAGGACATTCTAGAGAGCGTCACGTGTTACGTTACAAGGGTTGATAAGGACATTCTAGAGAGCGTCACGGGTTACGTTACAAGGGTTGATAAGGACATTCTAGAGAGCGTCACGGGTTACGTTACAAGGGTTGATAAGGACATTCTAGAGAGCGTCACGGGTTACGTTACAAGGGTTGATAAGGACATTTTAGAGAGCGTCACGTGTTACGTTACAAGGGTTGATAAGGACATTTTAGAGAGCGTCACGCTTTACGTTACAAGAGTTGATAAGGACATTCTAGAGAGCGTCACGTGTTACGTTACAAGGGTTGATAAGGACATTTTAGAGAGCGTCACGCTTTACGTTACAAGAGTTGATAAGGACATTCTAGAGAGCGTCACGTGTTACGTTACAAGAGTTGATAAGGAGATTCTAGAGAGCGTCACGTGTTACGTTATATGGGTTGATAAGGAGATTCTAGAGAGCGTCACGTGTTACGTTACAAGAGTTGATAAGGAGATTCTAGAGAGCGTCACGTGTTACGTTATATGGGTTGATAAGGAGATTCTAGAGAGCGTCACGTGTTACGTTACAAGAGTTGATAAGGAGATTCTAGAGAGCGTCACGTGTTACGTTACATTGGTTGATAAGGAGATTCTAGAGAGCGTCACGTGTTACGTTACATTGGTTGATAAGGAGATTCTAGAGAGCGTCACGTGCTACGTTATATTGGTTGATAAGGAGATTCTAGAGAACGTCACGTGTTACGTTACATGGTTTGATAAGGAGATTCTAGAGAGCGTCACGTTATATGGGTTGATAAGGACAATCCAGAGAGTGTCACGCGTTACGTTACATGGTTTGATAAGGAGATTCTAGAGAGCGTCACGTTATATGGGTTGATAAGGACAATCCAGAGAGTGTCACGTGTTACGTTACAAGAGTTGATAAGGAGATTCTAGAGAGCGTCACGTGTTACGTTACAAGAGTTGATAAGGAGATTCTAGAGAGCGTCACGGTTACGTTACAAGGGTTGATAAGGACATTTTAGAGAGCGTCACGTGTTACGTTACAAGGGTTGATAAGGACATTTTAGAGAGCGTCACGGGTTACGTTACAAGGGTTGATAAGGACATTTTAGAGAGCGTCACGCTTTACGTTACAAGAGTTGATAAGGACATTCTAGAGAGCGTCACGTGTTACGTTACAAGGGTTGATAAGGACATTTTAGAGAGCGTCACGCTTTACGTTACAAGAGTTGATAAGGACATTCTAGAGAGCGTCACGTGTTACGTTACAAGAGTTGATAAGGAGATTCTAGAGAGCGTCACGTGTTACGTTATATGGGTTGATAAGGAGATTCTAGAGAGCGTCACGTGTTACGTTACAAGAGTTGATAAGGAGATTCTAGAGAGCGTCACGTGTTACGTTATATGGGTTGATAAGGAGATTCTAGAGAGCGTCACGTGTTACGTTACAAGAGTTGATAAGGAGATTCTAGAGAGCGTCACGTGTTACGTTACATTGGTTGATAAGGAGATTCTAGAGAGCGTCACGTGTTACGTTACATTGGTTGATAAGGAGATTCTAGAGAGCGTCACGTGCTACGTTATATTGGTTGATAAGGAGATTCTAGAGAACGTCACGCGTTACGTTACATGGTTTGATAAGGACATTCTAGAGAACGTCACGCTTTACGTTACAAGAGTTGATAAAGAGATTCTAGAGAACGTCACGGGTTACGTTACAAGGGTTGATAAGGACATTCTAGAGAACGTCACGTGTTACGTTACATGGGTTGATAAGGACATTCTAGAGAACGTCACGCTTTACGTTACAAGAGTTGATAAAGAGATTCTAGAGAGTGTCACGTGTTACGTTACAAGGGTTGATAAGGACATTTTAGAGAGCGTCACGCTTTAACAGTTACATGACATTTACTACAGTATCGATCACCAACTAATGACCCGTTTTTGTTTTCCTGGATATTACTGTTTATAAAATTACAGGTGACATGAAACAAAAATGGGAAACGTTGGACACAGAACTGCTCTATCACAGCCATGTGTCGCCAGGCGGGATCGTAGGGGCCAATATATCATCTTATAACGAGGATTTCCGCAGTCTTTTGTAAAGTGGAAAGGCGACGAACCTAGGGAACATTGTCTACTGGGCCCTTACATAGTACTATTGTTTACTTAGAGGGTGTAAAGCGTAAATGTCGCATCAAAAATAGTAGAAAAAATGCATTGATGAAGGAGCAAAATGTTTGGCATTGTAAGAAAAAAATGTTTTCTTCAATTACAAAGGTCTACGAACAAAGTATTTCTCTTGTAGACATAATTTGTGTCTCTTCCAAAAAATAAACAATTCAACATTGCAAAGTTTCTTATGTCATTGACTGCATTATGTTGAGGTAATAGACATGAAATGAAGTAGCTTTCGAAAGAAATAGAGAGAAATTATAGACATGTGTGTCTTCTTAGAGCATCCTACAAACTACAAAAAGGTGTAAATTGTGAAGTATGCCGGGAATATATTGATGTACGAGAACATGTCGTCAAGTTAGAAAAAATACAACGCTTGGAACAATGGCTGAGAGCCTATTACAGCATACTGATGATATAATGTATATGTGCTACATGTATTAAAGAGAAGGTTACACGTCTTTCACACGATACTAAATTCTGTGTTAACCAAACGGGGTTACAAGAAGCTATGAGAGGTTAATTGTTCTATAAATACCTTTCTCATTGGAGTGGCATTATGCCAAGTGTTTATTTAAACACCTATAGAAATGAATGTTCCCGTAGATCAAAATATGCTACACACATATATAGTTATAACAAATTATCAGGTCCATATACTCTGGACGTACTACACGTAAAGTTGACAAATTATCAAGTCGCTATGATCTGGTCACCAAGTGGAATGAGTTCATTCTGTACTAGATATGACCCTATTGAGGAACACAAATTGAATGGTAATGTGACCAAATATCCTTCCATTGCTGAAGAATCTCAATGAGACAATATTTAAATTGACGTGTCCAGATTTATTCAAAAATTAAAATTGCTGTTTGATATTTCATTATGCTGTAACTCAAATGAACCCAGGTCAGCCTGCACAGTGTATTTAGTATACACAGGACAATGAGTAACTGTCCACAACACCATCAGACTGCTGATAGACCGCTGTGGAATTCGTCAAACCATCCATATGGTAATTAGTAGCACAGCTGGTTTTACGACGGATCTGTTTTGATGCTATCGGTCTTATCTGTTAAGGATGCTTATGGCCTATCGTCTTCTTTAAGCATCAAGTGGCCAGACAAGACTATGCAACCCCGGGGTTGTCACTCAGAATGTAAATCACATTTATGGATTGAGTCTCTTATATTTATGTATTTAACTGCAAGTAAGAATCGTGTTTTTTCTCGGACCATACAATCGTTCATACGACACCTATATATCTGTAACAATGTGACGCTTGTCATCAAAGCGGAAACGGAAATACGTCGAAGCTTCTCTAATGCGTTCGAGACAAACGGAACGCAATCAAGGATAACTCACTACAAGTTAGCATAATGTATGTTTTGGTCTTTTTTTTTTTTATTTTAAGCTTCAATTATATTTTGTCAATATTGGAAATACCTTGTCGAGCTAGAATCTAGACGTTTTAAGAATGTGGTAATTAGCCTAAATGCTGAACGATGTAGAATATTTCGGTTTGATGTGACCGGGCTTTCATAGTAATAGGCTCACAGCATACATGTAAATTTCATGTAATATTGCATAAAATACCATAGTCTTTTATTTTCTCAAATATAACAATTGATGTTTAAATTCTGTCGGTTGTGTTTTTACAAACCAAACTTCGTTCTCCCTACGGCGTTCAGATCAAACATTTTGTACGACCTGGCTCAAGGCAATATTTCTGAAAAATGAAATTTATTGCCTTTTGATATGATAGCTGTATACAATACATATTTCAAAGAGTACAATTACGAAAAAGGAAGTTCATATGCCGATAGAATCTTAGCTGAAGGGGTTCTTGGAGCAATTTACCCATCATACCTGAAATTGAACTCCTCCACCTTTCAATGAACTTGAAGTTTAACATAGAAAACCATTTTGACTTTTTAAATCCTTCGGAAATGGTGTGGCAGTGTTCTCAAATTCAAGGATTGTCCCTTACAAATGGTGCATGTTTTTTGAGAGTGTTTTATCGTTAAAACAATATCTAACCATTTTAGAAAGTGTTATTTATAAATATATCCTACTAACGGCCGCTTGCAATAAGAAGGTCACTTCTAGCCTTCAGCGTAAGTTTATAGATCAATAATTTGACAGACAGTGTTCTATTTCATCAACCCATTGTTTCCTGTTATTTTACTGACCCAAGACAATACGTATAAATTAAATATATCAAAGCGGGTTATATATTTACATCATCACTCACAGTAAAAACACGACCTCTAACATCTACCATCCGGGCTACATAAATCAATTGACACAAGAGACTTCAAAGCCAAGGGAGATCACTGTGCAATAACCATGCATCCCTTTTAGGTCATACTTCATTCTTGGTGTCCGACGAACGCCCTGTCGATGTATTTAAAACGTATTGGATCGGTGTGTTGATGTTCCAGACAATCAACAGCCATGGGAAATGATCGAAAAGAATGAGATCTTATTATAATATCAATCATAATAAGTCTTGAGAACACTTAGTGACACATCCGCAAAGAATGCCCCACAGAACAATGACTTGGCATGGATGTATTGATAGACAGTGATATCGTTTTATCTTAAATTCCTCGTTACTTAAGTAGTGTGTGCTATCAAAGGTCATCGATATCTGATTTGATAAGCATTTATAATAAAATAAATCATACCGGTTTCAAAAATATATTTCGACAATGAGTCTTTGGCGTGAACTTACACTTCTAATATATATATGTTCTGTGTCAAGCCTTGGTTAGGTCGGGGCAAGTACGTATAAAGGTACCTGTACAATCAACTGCGGCTATAAGTCTGTGGTACAAAGAAGTTAAAAAAAAAAACAGAAAAAGTTTAACCTTTCATTAGACAAAACTATATCGATACTCTGTAGTCTAACGTTCACTTTGCCTTTAAAATGATAGTTGTCAAAATCGTAGACTACATTTAAAACGATAGATATCTGGACGCTCCAGCTAATGATCGTGTTTTAATCTGCGACTCGTACATTTTTTTCTTGTTTCTGTAGTTAAGCGTCATGTGATATCATCAGTGATAGATGTTTTTAAGTCCTAGAAATGATACTTCAAAGTAATCACTTGTTTCAGCGACGACAACATCGCGACAGAAGAGGTTAAAGGCCAACCAACTGCCTCCGGTGGGTGTTGCGATAACTAACCCGAAGGCTTTTTGTCCCATTAATATTAGCGAGATCATCTGTTAGATCAACAGAGGTGAGATCTTGAGATAGCTAGTTACAGAATTTGACAGTGACATACTCCAGTTAAGGCAAGGTTTACGGAGAAGATCGCTATCTTAAGCAGCCAAATGGCTTGTTTACTAAGACCGTTGACCAACACCTGTCGGCCTAGATCAAATGGTCTATTTACAAACATTTTTGACCAGCACCTGTTGGCTAATATGAGTTAAACATCATTTCTTTTGTTATATATTACTGTCAATAACGGAATAATGTTATCATTTTGTAGCATTTGAATAAATGCTCTTTTTCGACTAAAACCTTCTCTGAGTTTTTCCTTAGCAAATAACATAGCAGAGTTTTCACGGTTGTTAGAATTAGTTTACTAGGTATATATAACGTATTATAAACAACGATGATATAAGTGGTAATATGTCCAATTAATGTTTAAATAAGTACATCGAATATACGAACAAATTTTCACAAATTCTTTTGAAAAGTACTGCTTTATGGTTTTGATGGGACGTGGAGCATTGTTTATTTTTTTAAGAGAGAAGCATCATATTTCTTGAATTGAAATTGGAAATGTAGTTCTTTAATGCTGATGTCAATCTAACTCTGTTATAGATACACAGTAGACGTACTAGTATGTAAAATCCGCTATGTTCCCATGTCCTGAGGAACTCTCGGTGCACAGTGTAGATTTAGGGCGACAACGTTACTCAGGAGATGTCACGTGGGGTAGCACGTGTGATGAATGAAGATGTAACACCAGGAAACACGAATAAGTGTGAAATCGAAGTCATTATTCAATTTTACTTTTTGTTTTGTTGTCAACGTATGTGTCCGTGGCGTATACATACATGCCGTTTGTTTATAACGCGCTGCGTTTAAGCCTGAGGTTTTCGACACTTTTATTCTGTACCGTTCATTCCCACTCAAGACAGTGTTATATTATTTTATTAAACTGATTATTTTGTCATCATAAATGAAACCAACCTTGAAATCTTGAACTGTGTAACAATTCAACATCTCTTCGAATTAGTGTTGTTTATCGTAATTTGTGACTCGATCATTAAAATTGTCATGGCCCTGATTAAGATAACAACTATTGGATTGTTCAGGATTTTTAAACCACCGTTTACATGTCTTGAATGAGATAGGGATCACTTTTAACCAACAAATTAGACCGGAGTAATTATTAACCAATCAATGAAACGAGAGTCATCATTATCCAACCAATGAAATGAAAGTGGTTAATTACAAACCAATGAAACGAGAGTCCTCATTATCCAACCTATGAGATGACAGTCGTTAATTACAACCAATGAAACGAGAGTCCCCATTATTCAACCAATGAAACGAGAGTCCTCATTATCCAACCCATGAAATGATATTAGATAGTTACAAACCAATGAAACGAGAGTGAAACAGGTGTCATTATTTGCAAACTAATGAGACGAAATGTAATTAACCAACCAGGGAGTCAGAAATCGCCATTGATATGTTTTGTTTAATATGTTGATTTTGCCAAAAAGATTTAAACCAACTAAACCAACTCTTAAATACTGAGCTATGTAATAATCCGCTCCCTCTTCGAACAAACAAGCTTGCAATAAAAGGTATCACGACTGTTGGTTTTAACTTTCATGTCCCTGTCAGGTTAAGATTTACGACACAGTTAAATTTTTACTGTAGTTAAAGGTATTTAGCAGAAGGATGAAATGGTACATAACCTGACTTAAACCAAAGTAATAAACAACAATACGAGAGGTCATGTTGACTTGCTGACTCAGTTGCACCTCACTTACGATACAAGATGTGCAGTTAACATTCCGATCAATATAATCTCATATGCGCTGTAATGTGCTTATTAATTAGACATTTCCATAGAATCACAATCACAGAAGACAAACAGTATATTGCCCTATCCGAACTTATACCATGTATTTAGAGGTGCTTTCTCATTTCTTCCGTGTTATCATCTCATTTCAAAAACTGTAATAAAACTTAAATGAACACGTGCATATGAACTAAATTCGAAATGAAATTAAGATTCTAAAAAATAAAAAAGGAATTATAGACACAATGCGGAAACTGTTTCACAATCACTGCAAAGCTCCTGTAAGTTATATGTGTCTCGGGGTAATTAATGGGATATAGCGGGAGAGGAGGCTTTCTTAACCATCAAATAAACAGGTTTGTCCACGTACATGTACAGGTGTGTGCTGTCCCAGACAAGTATGATATGTACAATGCCATGGTTTCGTAGCCTTTCTAATGTATACTTGTGTAGGTGGAAGATATCCAAAAAACCACGATATTATAATGGCTAAGCTAATGGTGTCATATACGTACATCTATTCTATCTAAATGTTGGAACATTTGCGTTATGTATACGTGCAGGTCTGCCTGTACAGGTACGAGTCCTACCATTAATTATAACATAATGGACTGCAAAACGTAACAATAAATTATAACATAACGAAATGCATAAAGTAACAATTACTTCCAACACAAGATACTTCTTAAAGTAAGAATTAGTTACAACACAATAAACTGCATAAAATAACAAATGATTAAAACACAAAGTACTTCACAAAGTTGTAAATGATACAAAACAAAGTAGCAATTACATTTGTATTTACATCACAGAATATAGAAATATGCTTTAGAGAAGGTAACCAATATTTACAACACAAAGTACGACACAAAATAACAAATATTTACAACACAAAGTAAGTGTTCTGAATCACAGGGACCTGAGAATTTGTTACAGCTAGTTTTGGATCTAAAATAGGGTGTTTAGGGTTATTTTACACATTTGGGGGGTTAAGATCGATTTTCGATAAAAATGCCCCCTCAATGGTTATAGCTTTTATGACCATTGAGGGGCATTTTTATCGAAAATTTATCTTAACCCCCCAAATGTGTAAAATTACTCTAAACACCCTATTTTAGGTCCAAAATTAGCTGTAACAAATTATCAGGTCCCTGTGTTCTGAATATCGTTCCACAAGCAACACGAATATTTAGCGGATGAGATAGCCAGAACCCTCCGGACTATACAAACGGTCATAATTAATTACAAGGAAATGTACGACACAGAGTAAGATTTAATAGCCTGGTGATCATTACACGACAAACCACTGTCACGACCATAACAAAATCTCGTCCGATGTAACACTGGGCTGATGATAACTGGAGACCCTGTTTACACAGGTTAAGGGGTTATACAGAGTCCGATATAAACAGGACTGTTGAATGCCAGTTTATTGAAATTGAGTATTTAATGTAAAATGACCGTTTTTGGAAACTGAAAAAATCTTCAGGACTTAGTCGGCAATTAACTGATGTAGTTGTGCTCAATATTTGTATAGATCGAACGCATAAACGTAAATCCGTTAGTGTTAATTACGAGACTTATATACACACATAAATCAAAATGGAAATTAACTGTTTTATGATATCATGAAGTATTGTGAAATAAAATGTTTTGTCTGTCTTTGAAGAACACAAGTATACATATCAGGTAGGACATGGTGCCACTTTTTGTCTGAATTCCATTGGCTCGTGGAATGGAAACTATGTGTGTGTACATTTTGGTCCCCAACTAAGACCAAAAATAATAGTTTCATCTTTAATAAAGAAAACATGAAAGATTATAAAACATTAGGTTACTGTCGTTTTCTTCTAAGGAATAAAAACTATTATTATCAATAGTATATCAATGTGTTTGTTATATTTATGTATATATTTTGATGGTCTTAAAATGTCACTCTAACAGTTGTATATATATACTCGTTTTATCAATCCACAGTTTTATATAACTGAATCATATGTAGACTTGATGTTGAACATTAAAGACATACGAGATATATATATAGTATACCTTTCACTGTTTTTAACATTCTCGTACAAATATATTTACACGGAATTTACCTGCGTCATATGAAACAGATTTGACGTGAATTATGAACGAGGCCTTGAGAATATACTACAGGTAGATCATGATTCTAATGTACGAGCGGCTTTATATGGTAAATTATCATCGTCATTGCCGTATATGTGATACAGACAATACCTATATATAGACTAGTTCGTAACTGTATAATACACGGAAGTAGTCCTCGAAATCTTCCTTGTTAAATATCAATTTTGTTTTAATGGTGAAATTAATTACGATTTCGATATTCAGACTCATTTATGTGTGTAACAAGAGTTTAGCATGTGTTACTAATAGGTGACGAGGAAGTATCAAACATATGTGACAAGTTATCAATAAACTTACCTTTAGTTTACCTGAATATATATAATTCATGGTGTGTTAATACACAAGTTCGTAATATTATTTACACATCAGAATTATAAAATTTGTAATCTCTATCAAAGTATCAAAGATTGATACACGACCCAGTTATATATCTAATTGATTTTTAACTTGTATAAGTGATAACGACCATTCAGTTAAGTGAAGTATATAAATGAAAATAATGACATCTAGATTTTTAGCTTAGTCACTTCAGATTACGCGAAATTCTCTAAAGTATACAAATATTTAAACGTTGTCGCTAATGTTAAACCATCAATCCTACTACAGGATCCTGATACTAGATAGATGATTTTGTGGTCACTCTAGTTTTGTTGATGACATTTGACGGACAAGGTGGGTTTTATTTACCAAACACGGATTTCCAGAACTGCATATCATGCTATGACGTCACTTTACAGCAGCACGTGACTTGCTCATTAATATCAAATGTCAAGATGTATTGAATTGTCATCATTTATAAACACAATAATTATACAGTTATGCATTTAATGTGCAAAAATACAAATGACTGATAATTACATTTTTTTTCTTATATGCATGACATTATAGAGATGTATCTATATATTGACGAACACGTTGTCGTGCGCTGGTGACACACTGTCATCACTACGACGTGTGAACCACGTAGCCTAATGGAGGTATGTCAGATCACCACCTTAATATCACTCAGGCGACATCG
Organism: Mimachlamys varia; assembly: GCA_947623455.1. Lineage (NCBI taxonomy): Eukaryota > Metazoa > Mollusca > Bivalvia > Pectinida > Pectinidae > Mimachlamys > Mimachlamys varia. Next base: position 13,481,055 of record OX392535.1, read on the forward strand.
GCCACATTATCATAATGAGCTGGCAGCTTTATGTTTTTTCAAATCATGGTACATTCCGCAAGACAGTATAATTATAATGTAATGATGATTACACTTTCATCCAAGTGTAACAACGGTATTGTCGGTAATCGTTCTTGAATTGTAATAAAACAGGCACTCTTCCGACCGTTTGTCCTTGTCTATAAAATATAAAGTGCGTCGCTACATCATTAAGGAACAATGAAAAAAACAAGTCCGAAATCGCCGTTCGATGTGGTTTTAGTTCCTTTTTTGTTAACTCTGGAAAAACTGGACAAAGTTTTCTTGCAACCGCTGTTTAATGAACCAAATCGTTCCAAAAAGGTAGGGAACCTTCCTGTAAGGAAAAGTTATAGCACGGTACCACCAACTCTTGATTGGAACTGTTAAAGAAAATAGTATCGTTGCGATCGTGCCGAATACCAATCTTAACTAATTCCAATATGGTAGACACGGTTATTGGGAATTCCAATACAGACCCCGTAGTACTGCTGTAGTAGTATCCGACTTTCACCGATTTTGTATCTCGTTCAGGATTTTGCATCCCCGTAATTTTAAAGATTCTTTGGGACAGTGTCGGAGATTGGGCCACTAGGATATGACGCCGACACGAACGTGATATCGGGCTAACCAGAGGTGCCAAGCGAGACGTAGTACATGTACAAAAGGTCCAACAGTTTTACTGAGGTAGCACATCAGTGTCTTGTTCCTATAATACTCATTAATCAGGAGACACAGACCAGAATCACTATTTACCTAGTGTGCCCCACGTTATATTCCTAATAGGATTTTGCAGTGGGATACGATTGTTTAAATGTCGAGTTTTAATTGATACAGAGCCGTGTTATTGTCCTGTTTTTCAGTTACATTAGCATATATGCACTTTTTGTAAGTTGTGCGAGGCGAATTTGTTTCTCTCGTTAATTAATTCGACTCCGATATAGATGAGTTTTCTTTTGATGTGATTCAGTAAGATATGCAACGCATATTTCTTTGATCTAGAATTCATTATGAAATTAATCTTCTATAGCAATGTTTATAAGCACCATAGCTACACTTGTCTGAATGTGTACTGTAAGATCCTAACAGTTACATGTATTTAATGGTACGCGTACTTTTATCATTGGGTTTCCTATGTTGTGTGTGTAATTATATATTTAAGTGGCTCATAAATCAGGACACGTCAGATATCAACACACAACTTGTGAATATTCTAGCGGATGTAATACTTACGACTACATCATAATAATCACGGTTACTATGTGATGGGGGACATGCATTGCCTTGTTAATATAAAGATTTATTGCTGTGTTGCATATTGTTATGTGCATATCCTAAATGACCATGTATGGTGGCAATAGAAAATCTGCAATGTGAGAAATAAAGTTTATCTTAAAGGCCCAATATACGTAACTTCAGGAAATGTTTCGTGATTCTGAAAAAATCTGAAAAAAAAATCAAATTGATAACCATGCAAAAATAAGCCTAAAACGAAGTAAACCTGGGCGGTAACTAACAAGAAACTCTTGACAGAAAAATCCTAAGAATTGAAAATAATCCAGGTGTGGCCCACTTCAACAACAAGCCGAAGTTAGAAGACAGTTCAAAATGGACGCGTGTTTACAAATACCGAGTTTCAACTACTGCTGTACCGGTAACCGCGTAAGAATTCATCTTGGATATTGCTGAAATCAGTTAATATTAACTAAACCTATAAATATAATAAGCTATTAGGCTTGATTTTCGCTTCAAGTTTTGCCGAAAGTTACGTATACTGGGCCTTTAAGGGAAAGCGGTTGTGTTTACGCTTTTGTATCATCCTGGGTGGGTTGTTGTGTAGGTAGGTAGGTAGGTAAGTAGGTAGGTAGACATATTTAACACTGCATACAACTATCGTCATACGCCGACAAAATACTTTAGAGTGTTACATGCATAACAAAGGTAGATAGGTTTAATAGGAACACGAGATGTATTGTATTTGTCCTGGTGTGACAAATGGGAACCATGTTTTGACTAAAACCATAAAAAATGTCTTTACATGTTTGATAACTGGACGTCATCATAGAACGGTTGAGCATGACTACAACAACGTAGTTTGATTGTTATAACCATCTGTGGACGCCAAGCCTATTACCTTTATATAAAAACAGCGGTGCATCTAAGTCAACACATCGTTAAAAGCCGGCTAGCTGTGTAAAAGTCCAGTTTGTGGTTTCTTCATTAGATTGCTGTCCGTTTGTCATGAGGGAATGACAAAGCTTTTATTAATGATGACTTATAATGACTTATTATGTTACGTACAATATCATTTCATTACTAATATTCCTTATCCTGTACTAAGTCATACCTACCCAAACCTATCATCATATACAAGTAATTGAAGATGATGCAGTTAATCAAGCACTTTCTGAATCCAGCGGAAGCTGCAATGGAGCTAACAACGACCTCCTCTACATTATCTGCTTTCCTTGATTTTTACTTTATAGATGACCAACATGGGCAGCTTACTACTAAGCTATACGATAAAAATGACGATTTTAGTTTTCCGATCGTGAACTTTCTCTTTCTTGATAGTAACATCCCTGCTTCCCCAGCCCATTTCGCAGTTGATTCTTTATTCCAGGATTTGCTCTAAATATTGAGTTTTTCGTGATAGATATCAGCTGCTGACAAACACGGAGATTCGAGAGGATGATGAAGACTGGGTTTCATTGAAAAATATTTGTATCCTTCTATGATAATGAAGGTGGACATTTTTGAATATGCTCATAAGTGTGCTTACTTGTTGTGATTGAGAATAATGACACGGTTCTCACTTTGAGGACTTGATATTAACTTGGATGTGACCAAAATTTACATGGCGAGTGTAGTTGATGAAGCAGAAGACGCTTACTGTCCCGGAATACCTGGTATAATTATTTTACAAGGGTCTCTGTGTAGATATTTCCTTTGATCATATTCTGCCCATAGTTTAATCGGTTTTGATTTCAGATTATTGTTTCGTTGACGCTTCGGTATTCTCTTATTTGTTTTCAGATTAATTGATTGATGATGAATGATGAATTGATTATCGAATGACACAAAAAAAAACATATGCTTTGGATGTCTCTTCACCGTAATGGAACAGTGGCAATTCTTTGACCGTTTGACTGGCCACCGACAACATATAGCAATACATAAACTATACATTTGGTAGTATCAGCTTCCATCTTACCTATAGAGAACTGAATTTATTTAACTTTGTCAGTATTCTTGCCCCCAAGACACCCAAACCTCTAATCAGATACATTTCTGCTAACATTAGTTACTGGTAACCCCCGAAGTCTTTCACACTTATCGTCCTCTCTGAACTAACCACATGGCTGCCCCGGGGTGTTAGGAACAGGACACACTCAACACATGGCCCACTGTAGTGACCTACCCGGTACAGTCACCGGCACCAGGAGAAATGTCACATGACCTGTCTGTGGTGACGTACCTGAACAGGTCGGTATCTTGCATATGACATGAGATATTAATGTACAAGGTGGGGTATACCTACATAAACCCATATAACATCTGGCTCGGTAGTGCTCCAGCCATTCCCCAAAAATTCAAACTTAAGTAGTTTGCTATTTATTGTTATTTGGTTTCTATTTCTTGTTATTTTATGTATCCTTAAATTTATTTAACAATATAAAATATCATAAAGAAACTGAATTAGACTTTTAGGTTACCAAATGACTCTAAATTTGAGTAGACACCGGTTTTATGATCTGTAATACTTATTTTTTTCAATATTTTTGGTCAATGTTAACACAATGTTCTAGTAACTGATGCTTACAATATGTGTCCATTAAGTCCTAATGTGAGACATGTTTTATCACGATTTCCCTCGTAATGGGTCAGCCATTGGCCATAACACATGGTGTGTCAACGTCCAATTGTAGACGAAGAAATGTTCCAATTGAAGTTAATCAACATGCATCGCGTGAACATGAGGTATTCTCTGTTGGCGAGCCAGGAGACTTCCGGTACAGAACTGAGAGTCCTAATCAACATTGGTCATCATTGGTGATATTTAGCACGAATACACACCAATTTAAGATATTAAGTAAACAGAAGATACGAAAACAATTCCTACAAAGTATCTATATTCACATGTTTACTTATAGACAAATTACCCAAACGTAGCATACGTACAAAGCAGGCATTTTCACGTCCGAAAAAAAAACAATGAGGTGCATGCCAGACAAAAGCCTTTATTGACAAGAAGATGTAATAACGAGACGCAAAAACAACTCTCGATGTGTATTGATACCATCAGATTGTAGCGTAAAGACACATATATCTGATCGGTGTGTCGATAACCTTTGGCGTGGCCACTCATGATCAGTTCTTTCTTATTGCTACTGTTTTATGTTGTCATTGTTTCCAGGCCCCTTGTGTCCCGTACATCTCAGACCAATGTTTTAGCGGGGTTTTTTTTGTGTTGTGCTATCAATGGTATGGTCTCTCAGGCCAGGGTTACTGGTTCAATGTGATACTATAGTAACTATTTCTGAGGCTTTGTTACTAATATCTCTCGGGACCATTGTCGTGATTTTGATACCAAACCCTGATTAGTGGTATGTTGTGCTATTACTATCATAATCTCTAAGACCCATGTAGCGTTAAAATTTACATTATTGCGACGGTTTGTAACCTTTTTACCGGTATATTTTTCTACTTTTGTCACAATTTCTCATGCCCATGTTACAGGCAAAATTTGATACCAAATCATATTTTGAGACACTTGTTACCAGTATTTCGTGCCGCGGTAACTACAGTATACAGGAGTGTTTTGATCATCCACACGTGTCTGATGCCTCTCTCGACACTGTGGAATTACCTACGACGACTGTCCCTTACGGCGACCGTTTCTTTATCCTGCAGCTATCAGTTTAACGTATCTCATCAACAGATCTCTGGCATAACCTGTCTGGTTTATATCACATTTACAAGTCCTCTCCTCAACTGTCTGGGATTCCCCAAATTAACCAAGAATTGGACAATGAGTGTCCTTGTAATAAATTAATTAACAGCGCTATAAACATTGCATATTTGTTTAATTTGTAATTCAAATTAGTTACACTCCATTCATTACATTATATAATGTGCATTATTGTGAAGTTGCACATATCGAGTGAACGTTACATAGCCCATATATTGACTACAGGGTACCATTCCGGGGATGTTACGAACGGTTCAATACACCATTCCGAGACGCGAACTCCCATACATAAAAAAAACTCGGAGTAAAGAGTGAACCCAATGTAACTTAGTTGTATATCATTGGAATCTTATTTATTTCAGCTCTACCTCCATTTTCGTTCCCTGTTGCTCAATCGTTTTGGAAATTGGTTCCCGCTTAAATCTTTCGTTAAGTATTAGATGGTACGGTTTTAATCGTGCTTATTTATATTGCTAGTTACATGGTGTTTATAAAGTCTTCGGTAGTAGTTAACGGTCAGGAAAGGTATCGCTTTGTTACCTGTTAAATGGACAGCAGTTTTCGCTCTGATGAACACGTTAAAGGTCATCTTTGACTTATCCATTTTAGCAGGTCATGCTGATGATGTAGACCGTACCTTATCAATAGCCTTGGGGAACGACACTACAAATGACCGTTACAACGTGAACAGGCTGGACAGTAGTGTACCATCACACATAAATCTCAGACGTCTGAGTCAGACGCACGCCAAAAATAACACTATATTTACATGGCTTCCTCTTGACAGTGCACATGTTCCTACTTTGTATAATCCATATGCACGTGTTTGTCCATTATTATTTATCAAACGAAGGAATTGTCAGCTTGTCAACTCCATAACCTATCATGGAAAGGTCAAAACGCTCGTAAAACAGGATTGCGTAAGCACTGAGCACAGCGTTACTAAGTATGGTGAATAGCTTATGTATGATGGTGATCTATCCAGCACTACCTATCCCGTGCTTATACATGACATAAACGATAGCAATACCGGAGACATACCTATAGCCGTATGGGGAATAAAGCCCAATATTGTCCAATAGGGGGAGAATAACAACAGAATATCATGGGGCAGGCATTAAGCAACAATAAGGTCAAAAGTCAAGGCATTTATATAAGTTAAAATTAAAAGACATACATCGCCTAAGTTAGTGTAAATAAAAGCACTTTAGAATGTGCAGATTTTTAGACAAATTGCACCATATGTTGTTAAGTAAGAGGTTAGCCTACCTTGGGTGGATGGTTTTGCAGACTGGCAGCATACTAATTCCAGGAACAGGATACCCACACACAGCGGCAGCAGTATTGTGTAAATGTGTGCCATGTGCCCTGTTGTGTACATACAGAACCATACGACACGCGCTGTAACCGGTGTCCTACTCCCACTAATTACAGGTAATAACAGGTACTTAGCTCTGTAGTATCCATACAATCGTAATAAAATCCAAGACAAAGAATCCAAGTAGTTTCTTACACAATCACAGAGTCACTACACAACAGCTTTAACAGTCCACTTAGAGGATCTAGGAAAGCCCTCTGGTTACCTGATCGTGGCGATACGCTTCGCTGAACACAGGTGTCAAGCTAGTGTAAAAACATGCAACTGATCATGACACCAACAAGGACTTAGAGAGAGAGGCGTAGCTGCTCGGGAACGTCTTTCCGCCTCTTATCATACCTCCGTGATTGCCGAGATATATCCACTTAAATGATTAGTTTTTACTGTGTTATACAGGTAGGGTAGGCAATGATGGCTGTGGCCTCTGCTGGCCTCGCGACTGCTCGCGCAGATCAGCGATAAAACGTATGGACCTCAGGCGCACTGATACACCTCCGGCCAATCACTGGTCAGTCACTTTACATTTGACCACTAGATGACATGTCGTATATAGTCAGATAAAAAACAAGAGCTTGACCCCTCTCGGCGCTGGACAGAGCGAGGCAAACATCAAAAGGATTACTTAGTCTGTTTAGTGTTAAAATATTTAGAGCATATGTTGACAATTCGACTAAAGCGCCATCGGTGATTCAACAACATCCTTAGAAACGAAAACAAGTTATTTTAGTCACATGACAAATCGGTATCATCTCAAACTACAAAAATGTTACATTAACTATATACCAAATAACAAAAATTTAGTCTCAGTTACATGTATATACAAAGTGACAAAACGTAACATCAACTGCATAGAAAACGACAAAAATGAAAATCATCAATTATATAACAAGCAATGGATAAATATCATTTATAAAACGTCAAATATAACACCAATTATATACCAAACGACAAATGTAATATCCATTAAAAACAACAATTATATTGAAAACGCCAAATGTAATATTAATTTTACAGAAAAAAAAACAATTACAACATCAAATAATTTAATCTTGTTTGAAACTAGCATAACGTAAAAAATGACGTCGCTGTTTATAACGTCGCTTTTGATTGACTGATGCTGCAGCGTAATGATATGTAAGCGAAAAGAGTCCACCAATAAAGTGAATTTTCGCAGGGTATAGATTAAATTATAGGTATTAACTTGAATCTATTTTTTATGTTATGGGGTTACAGCACACAAAAACTGAGTGTACTCTCATCATAAATCACGATTTATTTACAGTACACTCCCGTTTTTGTGCTATAACTCCATAACATAAAAAAAAGGATTCAAGTTAATCCTTAATTGAATACAAAAGAAAAATCAAATTCACCAAACGATAAATATGACATCCATCAGTAAACAACAAATGAAAATCAATTTTACAGAAAACAGCAAAATTAATAACATCAATTATTGAAAAATCAAAGCATACCAAAGCGTCAACAAAACCATAATGCGATATATTTAACTAGGGGCAAAATATGAACAAAGGTTTACATGGAGACCCTTGTAAAAGTACAAGAGAATCAGACCAGGTGTTCCGGAAAAGCAAGCGTCTTCTTCTTCATCAACGATACCCGCCATGTAGATCTAGGTTAAATCCAGGTAAATGTGATGGCCTCAAGTGAGAACTGAGGCATGATTATCAAACACAACAAGCAGGCATACTAATGAACACACTCCATCTTCCACCTTCATATCATATAAGGATGTAGAAAATTTCTCAATGAGATCAAGATGGCAACCATAAAACTTGTCCATAGTCTTGGCCTGTATCCTTCGAATCCTTGTGTCGTGAGTTTGTTCGTCAGCAGTTGACATATATCACGAAAATATCGATATTGAGAGCAAGCCCTAGAAAAACGAGTCATTTTCGACATGTAAACACCATAGAATTCAGGAGAGGGGATGCTACTATCAAGAAAGGGAAAGTTCACAATCGGAAATTCGAAATCGTCATGTTTATCGCACAGCCGAGTATAAAATACAGCAAAAAATGTTGCATCAAATTTATAAAGAAAACAACAAATGTAATACCAGTTATTTCCAAAACGGCAAACAGGTAGCATCAATTTTAAAGAAAACAACAAATATTGCATCAATTATTAAAAAAAAAAAAAAAAAAAATGTAGCATCTATTTCATAGAAAACAACAAATGTAACACCAGTTATAAAAAAAGATGACAAAAATGTAACATCAGTTTTAAAGAAAACAACAAATTTAACATCAATTTTACAGAAAACAACACATGTAATACCAGTTATAAACAAGACGACAAAAAAAAACAGTCTAAAAAAACAAATTTAACATTAAAAATATACTAATCCACAAATGTAACATGAATTATATAGGAATTATTAAATGTAATATCAATTATATATATAAAAAACGACAAAAATCCAATATCAACTAAGACGACAAAAATTGTAACACCAGTATAATACAAAATGGATACCAGTTGACAAAATTGTATATACCAACTTAAGAACTAAAACACAACGGAATCTTTATCAATTACGAAAATAAAAATAAAAACCAGCAGACCCGTGATGATGATATAGGAATAACAGCTAATAAGAGCTCAAAGATAATTGTCAATTTGAATCGATATTAAAGGCATACTTATGAGAATAATAAAGCATAGGTCTTCAAATCACACGAAGAACAAATATATGTCTCACTGATATATCTGATACAATGCCTTCCACGTCCTGTATAAATAGATTCCAAGTTATGTTTGTCAGTAAGCAGTTGACATCTGGAGGTCAGTTCTTTATCTATGGAGTAAGGTCTTGAATATTAAAACATCTATTAATGCTTTAAGTTTGACTTAAAAACAAAAACATCGATTTGAATTATAAAAATGCTCATTTTGATTAAGTAACTTATTTTAGATTCATTTGGATTTAAATAAGGATATTATTTTCGATTAAAAGAAATGTCAAATATTAATATCAATCAAATATCAAAAATGTATTTGGAAAGTGACAAATTTCATTTTGATTCAGCAAAACAACATTGGTATGCAAAAACAAAGCATCATGGGAACAAATTGTACTTTTTAAATTCAAATGACTCATTTGAATCTAAATGATATGTCTTTGAATACAAATTAAAAAAATGGAATCAAAATAATATTTTATATGAATTAAAACAATAACTTTCGAAATACCAATGTTATCTTCGGAATCCAAATAAAATCTCTGAGTTTAAATAAGCAATTGTGAAATTCAAATTGACAGGGTTTTTTTTAAACTCAAACACAATATTTTTAATTCAAATCTTTTTTTAAATTCAATTACCAATATATGAAATCTGGATTGAAGCAATACTTGCCATACCAATACCGTTTAGAATAAGCAGGTCTCAATTAATTATGGAGACCCTTGTTAAAGTACAAGACCACATGTTCCGAAATAGTGAGCGTCTTTTGCTTCATCGACGGCACCTGTTATGTAAATCTAGGTCAGATCCAAGTAAATACTATGACCTCAAAGTGAGAACTGGGGCATGAATCTCAATCACAGCAACCAGGCATACTAATGAGCATGTTCAAAAACGCATATCGTCATATCATACAAGGATGTAGAATAAATAGAAAAGTTGCAGAAAAAAGTAAACGTCGCATATTAACGCCATCAGAGGAGAGCATGACCATCGACAGATCTGCCCGTGACTCGTTTCGGCCTCCATCTGGCCATCAGTAGTCGACAGAAATTTAGATAATCGTGATAATTGTGTTAGGTTGGGAAAACAGGATGTTCCTGACCAGGAAATGGCAATTCAAAATCGGTAAATATAATTCACCATATATTAAAAACATTTTTTGTTCAGATTCTATTGAAAGGTCGAGAAAATAAGACAGTCTTTAGTTTCCCTGTTACATGTCCTTTCCATATTTTGTAAAGGTTTGTCGCTTGCTTATCTCGATGTTTACTTAAGACCAATACAGACAGCTTACGGTAAGCTATACGATAAACGTGAGGATATTCAATTTTCCTATCGTGAATTTTCCCTTTCTTGATATCACGGTAGTAACATCCCTGATTCTCCAACCTATGTTGTTTACATGTCACAGTTGATTCGCTATTATAGAGATTGCTCGGAATATCGAGATTTTCGTGATATAAGTCTGCTGCTGACGGACAAACTTACGGCACAGGAATGCGAGAGACGCGGGGTTATGAAGACTATGAGCTAGTTTTATGGTCGCCATCTTGGTCTTATTGTGATATATTCTACAATGTATATCATTATATGAGCTCATTAGTATGCCTACTTGCTGGGATTGAGAATAATGCCACAGTTCTCAATTCGATGTTATGACATTTACATGGATGTGTACATTTTTAAAGTGTCTCAGTGTAAATCTTTCCTCCATATTTTCCCCCTATTTTAATCGATTCTGAGTTATGCCTATGGTTTTGTTAACGCTTCGGTAGTGTCTGATTTTTGTAGCTGAAAATTTAAAACAAAATGTTTGACAATGTCTTCGTTCCAAAACCTGAAAAGATTTCAAATATGTATCCAGTCTCATTGGAGAGCAAAACAATAGACAAAAGCAGGGACAAATGTTTTACTCATAGGATTCTTACTTGTTTCTAACTGAACAAGGATTGCGTTCTCCTTTCGAGGAGCATCATGTTAACATAGCAACTCGTTTGTCATATTTTCATTTTATATTTACAATTATGTTTGTATGCTGTATGCTGACATGTATTATTGCATGACTGCACCAAATCACCTAGCCATTCCCAGAAAATGAACTAGTAAGCAGTTTTTGTTGATATCGTTATCTTGATATTAATACTATGGATACCAAGCCGTCCATCCGAATCTCACAGCAAGTATCCTAGGTCACACAGCATGTCATAGACAATATATGAGTGTTGGGAAACACAACCGAGCTTCGAATTAGTGAACGTTAGGATAATCTAAAATATTTAAATATGTGTCGGAACATGACGGTTTCTTTTCTTTAGTTTAGGTACACTATTATACCAACAAATATTTTAAATTGATGAAATCATCATAATATCAATTTGCCTTAGGTTTTTCATATTGGCAAACCAAGATTCCGCACTTCGCCCTTACAGCACACTCCTACCGACTCGTATTATGTTATTACGTAATAATAGAAAACATTCATGTGATAGCTATGCTGTGGATGTTTTAGTTTTCATTTTGAGTTACTCCTTTTCTCAAAGCACTAAGACACATAGACTATGTTAATCATGTCAACAAATTAAAGTGAACCAGTCAGCAACAAACACCTGTACACGTTGTGTTTCCGTGTTTCTCTTGGCGCACGTGAACTTTCTAGCCCTTTTTTGTATGCATCATTGTTATTTGGCGGGCCGATAAATCATAAGTTGCACTGAAGAATGGAGGTAGAGACATCAAAGGGTGAATGTATCATAACAGTTTGCATTGCAAACGATCATTTCTACGCACACAGTAGTTAGTTATTATTTTTGAGAAAGCGTTAAATATATAGATTGAAGTGACGAACTCACCAGATACACTACGGTAGTATAGAGTCGGACTTTTAGCAAGGATGGCTTAAGGCCCAATATACGTAACGTCAGGAATTTTTTCGTGATTCTGAAAAATTATAAAAAAAAATCCTGTTGACAACCATGCACAAATAAGCCTTAAAAGAAGTAAACCTGAGCAGTAACTAACAAGAAACTCTTGACAGAAAAATCCAAAGAATTGAAAATAATTCAGGTGTGGCCCACTTAAACAACAAGCCAAAGTTAGAAAACAGTTCAAAATGGACGCGTGTTTATAAATAATGAGTTTCAACTGCTGTTGTACCGGTAACCACGTAAGAATTCATCTTGAATATTGCTGATATCAGTTAATCTTAACTAAATCTTTCAATGTAAAAAGCTATTAGGCCTGATTTTCGCTTCAAGCTTTGCCGAGAGTTACGTATGTTGGGTCTTTAAAGTCGTAATACAACAGAAAGTGAAAATCAGCTACGACGATGTACGGGATTAGTTGGTCAGGTTTACAAGACAAGAATTTTATCTTAAAGGTGCAATACTGCAGGATACAAAATAAACTTCGTTAAAAATAACAATTAGGAAAATAACTTTTCGTAACAATTCTAATTATAAAGCTATCACCACAACAAACTTTTATCTGATGACGAAGATAACAATACAATGTATATATAATATATATTACAGACTTGACCATATTGGCCAGTAAACAGCTCCCACGTGCTGTGGACGTTTAAATCACCATTATGTTAAAACCTTTCCAGTTGTTGTGATGGGCCTCTTTATGTACATTTCTAAGGCTTACCTGTTGTATCTCTTGACATCAAAACATAACCGACATCTTTGCCATTTCGCCTGTACCTCACCTTTAGTGGTCCTGGACAGTTTAAGTATCAGTGGACCAAATACAAGTGTGTGAAGTCGAATACGCATCCACGTGTCCATTGTGATATATAATTACACCAATAATTAAATCACGGGTAATTAACCACAGAGGAAATAATTAGGAAAATACATTCAATGGTGATAACAAAATACCAGTTATATAGTGAAAAACCTAATACACGGTCACACAGCTGTGTTACATGATATAGATACGATATACACATGTAAAATGTCTTCATGTCAATTCAGGTAAAATTGAGGTCGATTTCGTGTAAACATTTTCAGGACAAATTGACCTGAAAAGAGCAAAGCAAAAAAATCCTTTCAAGACCATTTTTTTTACTTGGAAATGGCCTGAATTGAGATTTGTTCAGATCAAATTTACCTGAAGTCATTTTGTCTTTGTAGTGCATCTGTGTCTTTACCAAAACTAGAGCACTGTACTCAATTAGACAACATTAGGGTTGACAAAAAAATGTAAAATGTAAATAAACAGCAACGTATATGAAACCTACCAATTATGTGGTCCAATCTGATTGAAATGCATATCTTACCTGGTACCTCTCAAATATGACCTGTCAACTTCACATAAAAGGTCATATTCTGGTGAACTTTGGCATAAGCAAATCAAAATTAAGCGTACATGATCTTGAAAGTGATTGTTATTTGGTGAAAAGACATGCATGATCCTATTTAGCGTTAAGTCATCCGTCAAAACACGCTTATTAAATGTGCATTTTGTGACGAAATGACTTGCTGCAGATAACATTGTCTATTATTCAATTAGCGTGGGTTTTCTCTCAGTACTCCGGTTTCCTCCCGCAATAAGACCCATCGCGCGCTAACATCCGGGCCAACAAAAGTGATTTATATAAGTTGGATAACTTGTTTCATAATTGCTGTAAAATAAATAAAATTCATTCAAATGTCAACTGAATATGACCTCTTTTGGAATGCTGTCAGATCCTATAGGTAAGGGAGTGAGAATAAGGATCTGCATGTATTTTAAATCAGAATATATTATGTATACATTGTTATTTGACATACTAACCTTACCATTAAAAAATAAGTTAAATTTGAACTAAACATTGAACGAAACACTTCTTTTCATAATTTCACAATTACGGAAAAAATGACTTCAGGATTGTGAGTTATATGACAAGTTATTTGTTGTACAACATTTGGCCAATCTTCTGAAATATTTATAGTTACATTATATATGATACTTTGGGGGGGGATGAAAATCAGAACAGAGGCACTTGTAGGGTATTATAAGCGTCTGCTGCTTCATCGACACCGCTCATCAAGTGAATCTAGGTCACAGCAATGGTATACGTACTCAAGGCGAAACATCAGGAAGTGACAACAAAACAACACAACCCACACACACATATATATAGCAAATTCATCATTCGAACCACACTAAAAACAAAATAGTATGTGAGATTAAGGTGGCGACCATTTATCGTTTTCCAATAACAGTCTATCACGAAACAATTACTCAAGTAGAAAGTTCTATGATACCCAAGCAACTGCCACATGCTGTTACCAAGAAAGGGAAAGCTAAACGAACGCCCGAAATCATCCTGTTTATCTTACAAAAAGGATAATGGTAAATTTAATTGATATATTTTTGGCTAAAATTAATCTTTCAAATGGTTCCCAATTTTTGTGTTCAAAAATACAAATTAGTTATCGAAATTGACATTGTTTCTAAGGTTATGTCACTGTTAGTACAATTGCTACTTTTTGGAACTTTGAAATTATTTTCACCTACATGCATATATTTTGCTTCTACCGTGACCCTCTTACACAAGGAATGCATTATCCGATAAGAATTCAGGAATATTCTGATAAAGGTGTTAACACAGACAACTTTAAGAACTTGTTGCATTGTCACTCTACAACAGTCCGTGTCTGTGGACATCTAATATCATACTGGCTGTCTGTATTTAATCTAGTATAACAGTTTAAAAAATAATGAAAAACAAAGGAATCGCGCAACCTTTGTCTTATCCTACAGAAAAAACAACACAATAACGAAGCGTCAACAAAACCATAATCCAAACTCAAAAACCAAGGAACAGAACATGATATCACTGAAGGAATAAAGTACCCAAGATTTCAAACTGGGAAGGATGAACATGATCGAAAAGATCAACAATTCTATTTGTTATTTATTTATTTATAGAATGTCGACAATATATATCTGAAAATGATATTGAAGTCTTAGCCAGGATAAAATGTACAAAAATAAATCGGCCAGAATAGATTCAAATATAGTAAGCTTCTCATAGGAAAGCAATTGGACTACCGACAGTGTTACTGATCAACGATGATATCAACTAGGAACTCGGTTATCTCACTATTTCATCCCTAGTTTATTTCACTTCTCATGTTCGTTAAATATTTTCGCCAAAACAGTTTGCAGCCATATATGTATGGTGTCTTTGTTGAAATAGAATTTTGTCATGATAAAAGAAACGGAGCGTTCTATCAGTTTGATATGAGGAACAGTAAATATGTAATGCTAAAAATCGAAAAGACTGGTACAATGTGGTTGTTTACCTGATTTCATGGTGCAAAACTTGTTCAAAACGAGTGAAAGATCAAGGAAATAAGTCAGTTTATTAAAGTGTTAGAGGATTTATAAATAAACTTGGCAATGATATAACCCTGTCAATTACGGAAGAAAATACATTTACTTCAGTTTCAATATCTACAGACTGTACAAGCATTTGTATCAAATTGGAGCGCTTTAGAGTATTTTTACAAATTATATAGAGCGCTATATAAATGTTGTATATATACTTATTAATAAATATATAGGACAGGTAGAGTTACTCCCCTTTTTCCTTCATACGAGTTACTCATGTATCCAGCTAGCTTGTAACGAAAACTTATCCAATATACACTGTAAATTCATTTGAAAATAATTAACCAAAGTTCAACACTTATTTGCATCAAATAAAAATGATGCAATCTAAATAACGGAACGAATCAACTAGAAGTTAATCCTGTATTGTTATATGAGTCATGTGTGTCATGTATTTATACGTCAGGTAACAAACTTGTTTGAACTGGGAAATGATAAGACGGTACCAGGTGTATGTCCTTGTTGTCATTGCGATGTATAGTTTTGTCTTGTGTTTGAGTACCAACATCGTACAGTATATACAGCAGTGAAGACCAGTGACCTTGTCATACAGAACTCTCAGTTCATTGGTCATTGATAAATCAATTTTCAATTTTTAAATATGTATACAACAGGTACCGTCATTTACATATTACATAACGATAAATTGTTGCATTTTCAATAAAGCTAGATCAAAAAAATATGTATATATAATCTACAGGACACTGGAATGGAATCAATTCTTTTTATAATTTTAACCAACATTCATGCATTCATATCAAAGGCCTAATATACGTAACTTTCGGCAGAACTTGAAGCGAAAATTAAGCTTGATAACCAATTACATTTATAATTAATGTAGTTAAGATTAACTGATATCAGCAATATTCAAGATTAATTCTTACGCGCTTTCCGGCAGCAGTTGAAACTCGGTATTTGTAAACACGCGTTCATTTGGAACTGTCTTCTAACTTCAGCTTGTTGTTGAAGTGGGCCACACCTGGATTATTTTCAATTCTTTGAACTTTTCTTTCAAGAGTTTCTTGTAAGTTACGCTCAGGTTTACTTCGTTTTTGACTTATTTCTGCATGGTTATTCACTGGATTTTTTGTCATAATTTTTCAGAATCCCGAAAAAATTTCCTGAAGTTACGTATATTGGGCCTTTAAAAAGTATATTCATGAGATTAACTAAAGTATTGAGTAATGAATAAATAAAAAAATAAAGTAATGAATATTCGACAAAATCATTGAAAATATGCAAATGAATCTAGTGAAAATATCTTTTAACACAAGGAAATAGTATAGGTTAATTATGGTCATAAAACATTTAAATAAAGATGAACTGAATGTATTTGTTAACCTGGAGCTGTTGAAGTTGTTGTTGTTGAAGTGGGCCACACCTGAATTATTTTTAATTCTTTGAATTTTTCTGTCAAGAGTTTCTATAGAGGCACAATCAAATATTGAAGATACTAATGCTGTCCTCCCAAATATTGTAGATGAATGTAATCATCGTTTATCGAATATTAATATATCCAATACCGATGTAAAAGATGCTATACTTAATCTTGATTGTTCCAAAGCAGTCGGTCCTGACCTTGTGAATCCGCGACTACTTAAAGAAGCGGCTAATATTCTATGTACTCCCCTAAGTATCCTTTTTAACAAGTCTCTTACCTCCGGAGTGTTTCCATCTGAATGGAAAAATGCAAATGTCACCCCTGTGTATAAAAAAGATAATAAGTCCATATTGTCCAATTACAGGCCTATATCATAACTATCATAGTCGGCAAATTAATGGAAAAGTGCGTCTTTAAGTATATGTATAATTTCTTACATGACCATTCCCTTTTATCCCCCAACCAGTCAGGATTCCGACATGGTGATTCACCTGTCAATCAGCTTCTAGCGATAATTCATTATGTATATTCTGCTCTAGACAAAGGTAAAGAAATAAGAATGATCTTCTGTGATATAAGCAAAGCTTTCGACCGTGTTTGGCATAAAGGTCTTCTTCGTAAATTATCTTGCTTTGGAGTTCGGTCGTAAGCAAAGAGTTGTTATCAACGGCAAAAGTTCAAATTGGTCAAGTGTCAAAGCTGGGGTTCCTCAAGGTTCCATATTGGGGCCCTTTTTATTCATTATTTTTATTAATGTATTGTAAAAGATATAAATGCTACAATTAAGTTATATGCAGACGACACCTCCTTGTACACTATGATTGATTCTCCTAGAATTAGTGCAGAAATGCTAAATGATGACCTGGATAAAATATATGAATGGTCCAAAAGATGGTTGGTTAAATTCAATCCTGCTAAAACAGAAACCGTACTAATAAGTAGGAAAACTATTACGCCTCTTCATTCCCCACTTATTATGAACAGTGTAGTCATTACTGAAGTAACGTCGCACAAACACCTCGGTTTATTTCTGTCTGAAACTGGTTGTTGGACCGAACACATTAATTATTTAAAATCAAAGATATCACCAAACATTAACATTTTACGTAAATTCAAATTTACCTTAGATCGTAGATCCTTGCAAACTTTGTATTTTACCCTTATTCGACCCATACTGGAGTATGGTGATATAATTTGGGACTGCCTGACCAAATCTCAATCTGACTTACTAGAAGACCTCCAACTAGAAGTAGCACGCATAGTTACAAGTGGTACTAGGCTCACTAGTAGAGTTAAGCTTTATCTCGAAACCGGTGGCTTCCTCTCGAACAAAGACGTAAACATCACAAGATCATCCACTTTCATAAAATGGTCCATGGTTTAGTCCCAAAATACCTAAAAGATATGCTCCCTCGTCGTAACAATAGCATTCATGCCCACAATACCCGTGTCAGCAACAATTTTCGTCCTTTATTATGTCGTACTAGTCTGTATAGGAAGTCTTTCCTACCTTCAGTTATTGGTCTCTGGAACTCCTTGCCAGACTCTATAAAAGATGACCCCTCTACTTCTAGATTAAAAAAACTACCTGTATGAACCATCTCACAAAGTCCCATCTTTCTATTTTATTGGTAGCAGGCTAGGCCAAATCCATCAAGCTAGACTTAGAATGGAGTGCAGTTCTCTTAGTTTTTACTTACATCGTAGAAATCTTATTGATAGCCCTTTATGCTCATGTATGGAAGACAACGAGAACAACGAACATTATTTGCTCCACTGTCGTCTTTATTCCCCACTCCGTGTACGTACATTGTATGTTCTCTGAGATAAATCGTCCAATTTCATGCAAATTACTGTTGTTTGGTGATGATGATTGTTCACATGAAGAAAATGCCCTAATTTTCTCTTGTACTCAAAACTTCATTATCAGCTCCCGAAGATTTGAATGAGTTATTTCTCTTCTGTTCTTCCATATTTCTATTTTTATATATAGTCTACCCGTCGTTTACAGTTACATCCTTCATGTACTTAGCTGTTTACAATAACTGAATACAGATTAAATATTACATAATTCACTGTTCACCATTACTAAATACAGTGTAAATCTGAGCAACTGTCTCTACTCTCTTTCCTCTCTTTCCCTTCTCGTTCTCCTTTATCGTTAACCTTTCATTATTCATTTTCCTTCCATACCCAACGTACCGTTAAATTTTGTTCTCTTTCTCAATATTATAATGAAATGAAATGTAGTCCTCAATTTTCAAACGTAATTATTTCAATGGAGATGGATTAATATAAGTTGCAAAACTTGTTTCCAAATCCAATTTCGAAATTTGTGTATTTGCTCTTCAATATGTATTGAATTGAAAAAGAAATAAAATAAAGTTTATACTAAGAGTTTCTTGTAAGTTACGCTCAGATTTACTTCGTTTTTGACTTATTTCTGCATGATTATCCACTGGATTTTTTGTCATAATTTTTCAGAATTCCGAAAAAATTCCTGAAGTTACGTATATTGGGCCTTTAAAAAGTATATTCATGAGATTAACTAAAGTATTGAGTAATGAATAAATAAAAAAATAAAGTAATGAATATTCGACAAAATCATTGAAAAATATGCAAATGAATCTAATGAAAATATCTTTTGACACAAGGAAATAGTATAGGTTAATTATGGTCATAAAACATTTAATATAGATGAACTGAATGTATTTGTTAACCTGGAGCTGTTGAAGTTGTTGTTGTTGAAGTGGGCCACTTACAAAATATATTCATGAGATTAACTAAAGTATTGAGTAATGAATAAATAAAGTAATGAATATTCGACAAAATCATTAAAGGGGCATCCCGCGAAAGTAAGCTTTTTTTCATATTTTTTTTACAACTCAATGTCTTGAGGAATTTTTTTCAAACTTTCTTTATATATACAAGATACATTCATATTCATTTAAAATCTAGCCAACTTTCAGCGTCTTCACACGTTAACACGTATCACGGAATGCGAACATTTAAGTCCATACACTCATATAACGCACCACACACTAAGCATGACTACATGTATATCAGATTTGGAACTGTTAAAACACTTAAAACTAACTGTTATGAACATGTTATGATAATTCCGCTTTCTTTTTACATCTTTTTTGTCATCTTGTAAAGGGACGGTGACCTTTAAAAAAAAAACCTGCAGGAATGGAATATACATATAGGTATATGTTGTATAACTTTGTTGTTTTTTTTTTTTTCCCCGTTATGTATATATTTTCGTATCAAATTCACTACCGGGGTCGCAACCCAATGATAGTTGTACCTTCACTAATTTATACATTAAGTATGAACACGGACTTAGATAATCTAAGTCCGTGATGTAACATACACACAATAGAGCAGGTAGTTTCTCCTTTGAATACTTCCCATCTCTCAATATGATTCCGTAACGCAGTCTTGCGTCATATTTTGACCATTCGGCAACTTTTCGCTTAGTAGTTAGGCCTTATCGTGGTGTAACGGTAATAGCAGATAGAGTGTTTACAATGGAAGCGGCGCTCGCTGCGCATGCGTAGGTAGGTGGAAATCCCAAACCAAAACGTCTAGCCAGACGTTCTGGGTTTCCACTAGTTATTTTGAAAGTATTTATACTTTATTTTGTGAATACATATATGCAAAATCCGATCGTCGCAGTCCATAAGAATACCCACTCGATATGTGTATGTAATATTTTGAAAAAAATATGAAAAAAAAAGCTTACTTTCGCGGGATGCCCCTTTAACCTGGAACTGTTGAAGTTTGAGGTGTAATTTGGAGGAATCATCAGCACGCAAGACTCACCATACCAGGAATTATAACTTTATCGGTGCGTCACGTCTGGTGAATGACACTTACCGCCCCTTACGTATTTCAAAATTTAAATGACTATACGGTTTTGAATCTGCGACAACAGTTAACGAGCGACCTCTTTCAAACTTTGTTTATTTATATTATACAAAATTTACTTGACTGAACTCAACAGGTACAAATACTAAGTTTAATAGTGTCATACTTACCAGGGCTATCGTAAAGTATGTACTTTTAGTTCCAGTAAAATGTAGGTCTGTTGGGGGGGGGGGGGGGGTTGTGGACGTTTACTTTCATAGGCATTGTAATCTTATTTGAGATGAAAGTGCACGGTACACTAGACTTTCTACGTGAAAGCACAGGGGCTAGGCACGGACCTACGTCACTAAGAAATGATTGTCAAATCATTTTTACCTCTCTCGAATAAAGCCCCTCCCACTACAAATATCTCTGTCATATTTACTATAAAAAGTGTAAAATATACTATAAGTATTACTACAAGAGACCAAATGTTTTTAATGTAGGATTTGCATTTGTTCAGTTGGCATTCTTATTGCCTATGGATACCAACTTAAAGTACTGTAGTTCAATACTTATATTTACAATTTTTTGAATCTGCTTATCCCATGGAATTTTGTATTACACTTTCTATTTCTAAGCATTATTAATGCCAACTGAATTCGGTAGGTTATATATAGAGGCAATGCCATGGTTAATATTTTCTTATGTACTCTTTTTGTTTTCAAGATATAATAATCTGATATTATTTTCTTGCTGTCTTTTAATTTATCTACTTCTATATTGATTTATTACTTTTATCGCAGAATATAAAATTATAAAGATACATTTTTTAAACCAATGGAAAGATAACTGAATTTATAAACCTAAACAAAACAGTAAATACTTAGTGACAGGGACGTATAAACATCCCTGTTATTGATCTGACAACTAAAGGAGGATCAATCAGACTTTTAAAAGAATATGATAAAAACAATTTTCAAAACATTTGAACTGGCGACTAAAATAAATCCGTTACTGTTCTTTCTCTGTCTCGGTTTACAGTTAACATACAATGTATATGGTAAGCATAATTATATGTCTCTCATATAAAGCACGGACTTATAATTAGATTAGGCGTGTTCGAAATAACACATGCTGGTCAAAGCAACCGAAATAAGCGATGCTTACAACTAAAAATTGACAAAATATCCAGAATTGTGATCTTTTTTCAAGGGTAGGAATTTTACTGTCTCAACTTCATCTTTCAACATCAAGAATGTTATAATCCGGATAAGACGTCGGTTTTGCGTTTAGAATCAACCTTATTTCAAGCGCACAAGAGATCTTGATGAGGACCGAAAAATCAACATGAGTGCGAAAAGCATGATGGTGAGACGGGGAATCACGTTGAAGTTTTCGAATGGCCATTTGTCAGTAATTATTCATTGACACGTTTCCAAGTTCATTTGTCTTGATGTAACAGCAATATTTTGTCGAATTTATTATATATATATGTAGCACGCTTAAGTTCAGGTTCTGTAAACCACGGTTGTTTCGGCACCAAATCTGCCGATAGAATCCGTTCGACACGGAATGATTTATATCCGCACCATTTACATAAACGCCTTGCAACAGTGTTCTAGATAATCTGTATACAATCCTAACGGTCTACATTTACACCAACAGGCCCATCTTTACTAGCTGTTTACTGGAAATGGTGGTCAAAGCAACCCAAATTAGCTATCGACAATACAGATTATTTTGCTGTTCAATTATACCAGATCAGAATACTTATATATGTTGACTTTCGTGGGTATGCTTAATAAAAAAAATATCAAAAGCTTAGAGAATATTAAGGCTACTGCTTTGTTTTTGTTCCCAGACACTAATTCAAAAACATTCCAAAATATAACATCAACTATGTAAAAGATATATGCATTGATATCGTTGCCTTACAAATGTGAGCTTTAATTTTAGCTCAGTGGTAGAGCATGCGAATCGTGCTGGAGAGCCAATTCAAAGGTCATGGGCCCCGGTTTGAGCCCCAGCACTAGCACTATCTTGATCACTTTTCCTTGTCCTGGCTTTTACACGTGCACTTGAACACAGAATAACCTTATCACCTTATATAGAGTTAGAGGATAAGTGGTGAACAACACCCTACAGTACTGGTAAAGTGCAGTAACCCAATGGCTTTAACATTGGTTTATCAACTCATTCACCTCTTAATTTAAATAACATGCATAATTATGTAAATATATCTTTGCTTTGTTTATCTAGATACACTGACCAGCATGTGAGTCGGAGTGACTATTACATTTAAATGACCAATCCACATGACCAGCAACTGAAGCTGAATTTACTAGTCAACTGTGCTGACCGCCAGATTTTAACTGACCAGCCACAATGTGCAGTAACCTGAACTGACCAGCGAAATAATGCAGCCACCTGAGTAATAACATACACGGTCAACAAAAGCTCCTCCCCCGGTGATGGCTCAGCTCCACCACACCCTGTGTAATCATACACACAGGGCGTTAGGCAGGTACTGGAGGTCAAAGGCTAATAGACAAGCAGTTCAACTCAATTATTGTAGATCATTATATGTGAGTGATGCATGTTTGTGTGATCATCAGAAGGAAAATGTCAGAAAAAATGAAATTGGTATTCAAATGTTACCACCTAATCTTCGTGACCAGTTGTTTGGCAAAGAAGTTGAGCAGAAATCTGAGACTGATCAATATAAAAATGGTGATGGTAAAACCAAAATGGCTGTGATAATAAAACACTTGTCTGCTCATGGTTTATGGGGAAGGGAGTCAACAATCTTGCCAGATGTGGATATTAAGATACCTGAGTTAAAAGGTAAGAATGTGGCAGAGCATATGCAAAACCTGGCTCAGCAGCAGGTGGATGGATACCAGACTCTTGCTGGCCTCATGGCCGATCCAGAATTTAAATTTCCTCCGAAACCTAAGACCTGGGCGATGTCGCCAGGATGGACAAAGTATGACTGCAAGACTGGGAAGAGTGTGAAAGTTGACTTTCCTGAAGAGAATGTCCTAGTATTTGATGTGGAGGTGTTAGTTCCAGAGGGGAATTACCCGACCATGGCTACCGCTGTGTCTCCTGAACACTGGTAGGTGATCCCTGTCGTAGTAAATCATGTGCTCTTAACTCTGGTATGTCACTATTGTTGTGTGTTTTAACTGGGGCTGTGGTGGCCGAGTGGTTAAGGTGTTCAGACATTCTGCCACTGGCCCTCCACTTCTGGGTTGCAAGTCGTAATCCCAAGTGGGGTCAGTTGCCAGGTTCTGACCATTGGTCGGTGGTTTTTCTGTGGGTACTCTGGCTTTCCTACACCTCCAAAGCCTGGTACATCCTTGAATGATCCTGGCTGATAATAGGACGTAAAAAAAAAAAAAAAAAAAGGTGTTTCAAGTAGTGATCATGGCCCAGATGCTCAAAAGGTGATTTGCTCAATCAGTGATTAGTGCAATTATCCTGTAACTTAAAATCCAAACCATTGAATTAGTTACAACTTTCTAGATATGAAATATGTAGTACAGTCAATTTACATCCAAAATTGTGGGATCGCACCTTGTATATTGACAGAATTATTAAAGGTTGAAAAATGTTGTTAAACAGTGATTAAGCTACCGGGTAATCATCTTTTGAACAACTGGGCTCTGATCTCAATAGCAAGTAAATATATGTTCAATATCATTTAAATTGTTCTAAAATTATTGTAGCGTAGAATATACAAATTTCAACCTAGTACTTAATCATCAGATTTCAGTAAAGCTTTTCAATTCTTTTTTTTACCTCAAGCATTAACTGTAAACAATTATAGAAAACACACAAATCACATGGACGAGATCTTGGCCCATGAGACAGTTATGTATTCTAAAGAACAGGTAAAAGATTATATTTAGCAAAGTATATATTATACAAGCTATCTGCAGGTATTCGTGGTGTAGTGAGCTAGTGTTGAAGGACCGTTACCGCTGGACCAAGGTGCCGTTTCTCTCGGACCTCATCCCTCTGGAGTCCGGACCCAGTGTAAACGGTCAGTCACCAAAGGACTGGCCACAGCGACTCATCATTGGCCACAATGTGGGCTTTGATAGATCTTTTGTGAAGGAACAGTATTTTGTACAGGTTTGTAAGAAGGAGCAAATGTTTGATTGCTCCGTCGTAAAAGTGGATTAAATCAAAGAGTGGCGCAATATGATTAAAATACAGATCCTAACTATTATTATCGTGTGTAGGATCTGACAACGACCAATAGCTGTCATGTGCAGATGACCTTTGTCAAATCGCTGCT
Source organism: Mimachlamys varia (assembly GCA_947623455.1). Taxonomy (NCBI): domain Eukaryota; kingdom Metazoa; phylum Mollusca; class Bivalvia; order Pectinida; family Pectinidae; genus Mimachlamys; species Mimachlamys varia. Next base: position 13,506,060 of record OX392535.1, read on the forward strand.
TACCAGATTCTGAAAGTGAAAAGCTAATTTCGATTTGTTTCTACACTTGTTGTTAAACCAGAGTAAAGTAGTGAGAAACCCAAACAACTGTATACAAAAATGTTTGACTTGTAGTTTTTCGTTTGTCCGAAAAAAACAAAAACAAGTGAAGGTAAAGAAATTATCACAAAATTTACTAATGTAATTGTTATATAACGCCCTAAATGATTTTCTCATCTTCTCTTTGATCTGCCACCATTTTTGTTTGTCTACCAAACACCATTTAAAAGAAGCAATTTGATTGGCTGTTCATTTCCTAGATATGGCAATAGTAAAGGTCATCTGCACATGACCTTCTACTAGTCGCTGTTGGATCCTACACACGATATCGATAGTAATAGTGAGCATCTGTATTTTAATCAGATTGAGAGTGAAGGAAGATCTTTCAATGAAATTATTTTACACCAAAATCCTCACCACTTTACAGTGTGTTGTGAAATCTAGTATACATACCACTTTCATGTTTACCCCATGGCCAAGGTAAAGTTATAATTATGTCAAGGTCAATTTTTAATTGTAAAATCTGTTCTCAGTCAAGTTTTGTAGTTCACTTGTAATCTGGACAATTCCAATTAATAGCCAAATACATATTTTTTTTTTTTGTATATGTAAGAATCTGTATGCAATTGGTTGTGGACCACTAACTACATGTATTGTTTGAACATTTATAACAGAAATCGAACCTTCGGTTTTTGGACACCATGTCCTTGCATATTGCTGTATGTGGCCAGACAACGTACCAGAGGATTCTGTATAATGCTACAAATAAAGCCAGCAACAGAAAGGAAGTACGGGAGCATACTGCCCGCACCAAGCACATGCAAGTAAGTACGGGAGCATACTGCCCGCACCAAACACATGCAAGTAAGTACAGGAGCATACTGTCTGCACCAAATACATGCAAGTAAGTACAGGAGCATACTGCCCGCACCAAACACATGCAAGTAAGTACAGGAGCATACTGCCCGCACCAAACACATGCAAGTAAGTACGGGAACATACTGCCCGCACCAAACACATGCAAGTAAGTACGGGAACATACTGCCCGCACCAAACACATGCAAGTAAGTACGGGAGCATACTGCCCGCACCAAACACATGCAAGTAAGTATGGGAACATACTGCCCGCACCAAACACATGCAAGTAAGTACGGGAGCATACTGCCCGCACCAAACACATGCAAGTAAGTACAGGAGCATACTGCCCGCACCAAACACATGCAAGTAAGTACAGGAGCATACTGCCCGCACCAAACACATGCAAGTAAGTACGGGAGCATACTGCCCGCACCAAACACATGCAAGTAAGTACGGGAGCATACTTACCGCACCAAACACATGCAAGTAAGTACGGGAGCATACTGCCCGCACCAAACACATGCAAGTAAGTACGGGAGCATACTGCCCGCACCAAACACATGCAAGTAAGTACAGGAGCATACTGCCCGCACCAAACACATGCAAGTAAGTACAGGAGCATACTTCCCGCACCAAACACATGCAAGTAAGTACGGGAGCATACTGCCCGCACCAAACACATGCAAGTAAGTACGGGAGCATACTTACCGCACCAAACACATGCAAGTAAGTACGGGAGCATACTGCCCGCACCAAACACATGCAAGTAAGTACGGGAGCATACTGCCCGCACCAAACACATGCAAGTAAGTACAGGAGCATACTGCCCGCACCAAACACATGCAAGTAAGTACGGGAGCATACTGCCCGCACCAATCACATGCAAGTAAGTACGGGAGCATACTTACCGCACCAAACACATGCAAGTAAGTACGGGAGCATACTGCCCGCACCAAACACATGCAAGTAACAACTGTACTGTAAAGTCTAAAATGTAGAGTTCATGATAGCAAACCCAAAATATTAAATAGCCCTGGAGTGAAGGACAGTTAAAACATGTGACCTGTATTCATAAGCTTTTTAATGTAGGTAGAGCATACTCTATGTCTGTTAGCTTGGTAACTATGGAGTGAAGAAGTATGTCTGGAGCACACAGTCTTCAGCAGATATGTCTCCCTTCTCTGGAAAGATTCCTATAAATTATTACATAATGAGACCCATGATATCATTTTATAAAGTGAAATTAATTAAAACAAATAACATTAAAATTAGTAGAAGATGTTTGCTACTTTGTAAATTATTCTTGTTGAAGTTTGAAATATGTATGAATTATATAATTGTAATTATTTGTATATCTTATTTGATGATCATCCCATTTCATACATGAGTATAGTTAGAAAAAATAGAATGACTAAATTAAAATTAAGTCAATAGACAATACAACCTATATTTTGACCTCATATTTAGTTTAAGGGAAAGTGTTTCTGTAGTATTTCTCCTATACTATTTTTATTATAATGTAGAACATCTCATGAAGCTGAAAGTAGCTTATCAAAGTTGATTACTGGTATCTATACTTTGATCTATTATTTATCAAAGATATTTCCTCACTGTTTCATGTATAACAATAGCTTCATCGTCTTTAGTGTGAAGTCAGTGAGGAGTAACATGAAATCATTTAGTTATGTTTTATATGATCTTGACATCAATTTTCATAAAAATTCTGCAATCAAAAATAGTATATCACAGATGGTTTAAAGGTTAGGTACATTGGAAATTTAACCAGAGTCTTCATCAGAAACATGATCTCATAAGGACGCAAATACACCTCTAACCTTTACCTCCGGCATTTATAAACACATAAAACACACGAGACACATCCTTATCAATGACCTTAGTTGTTGCTATTAAAGAGTTAAACAAAATAACACTAAACTAACCATACTTTTAGATTGGGGTTTTATATCAAACTTATACTGTAAATATATGTTTTTTAGGATAATTTTATTTTAGCAGTAATCTTATTTTATCAATTTTTTTGCTGAAACCATTCCTCCAAATTTGTATTGCATGATGACAGTTTACTGCTTTCTATAGAACATATTGCAATGTATGCGTCAGTTCATCATTTTGCTGATCTGTTTAAATTCTGCTATGTGCTTTAGTTTGAGTGTGCAAAAATAAACATGTTGACAATATAAAATAAATTCTGACGTATCTACAGGTTGATGATGAATGGAAGATGGTCAGTACACTTAACAACCTAAATGACGTACACAAGCTCCACGTCGGGGGAGACGACTTAAAGAAGGAAACCAGAGAGGTGTTTGTGAAGGGAACAATGGAGGATGTGCGAACACAGTTTCAGGTAAAATATTCTGAATTAACCAGTCCCCCTAATTAAGTCAGAAATAGTACCTTTGGTAACTTCATCTTAAGGGAGAATACTTCAAGTCTAAAAAACCCAAGAGTACTAGTGTATCTCTTCTTTGCCAGTACAGTATAATTGATATTAACTAATTAATAACTGATCAATACTAACAGATGTTATGTTGGCAGGTCCATTAAAACTGGACCTGCCCACATACTTTCAAGATTGTCCTAAAGATCAAAGATCAAATAATAGCAAAAAAGTTCAGTACATTCTTTTGGAAGACATACATTTTTGGTGAAAAGTGCTAATCAGTAACTAAAACTAAATTTGGTATGAAGAAAACTATGTACATGACTCAATTTACTATTTACAATTTAAATTGAGTATTGTGTTAACTTCATAAACAGGAGTTGATGGAGTATTGTGTTAACTTTATCAACATGAGTTGATGGAGTATTGTGATAACTTTAAGAACAGAAGTTGATGGAGTGATGTGTTTTTGAGTATTGTGATAACTTTATCAACAGGAGTTGATGGAGTTTTGTGATAACTTTATAAACTGGAGTTGATGGAGTAATGTGTTTTTGAGTATTGTGATAACTCTATAAACAGGAGTTGATGGAGTATTGTGTTAACTTTATAAACAGGAGTTGATGGAGTATTGTGTTAACTTTTTAAACAGGAGTTGATGGAGTATTGTGTTATTGAGTATTGTGTTAACTTTATAAACAGGAGTTGATGGAGTATTGTGCATCTGATGTGGTTGCAACAACAAAAGTTTTTCAGCAGGTATATCCAGAATATAGGAAAAGGTAAGATAACAAATGAAAACATGTCTATTTGGTCAGTCAGGTGATATTGTACAAGTTCATTTCTGTTGAAAAATAGAAAAGATTAAGAATTCCACATCCTGATTACTTTTTTGGTAAAAATGAAATTAATAGTTGTTATAAAAACTGTTGCGAATTTGTATGCCCCCGCCATAAAATTGGAGGGGGTGGGAGGGGGGTCATATAGTGTTACCCATGTCAGTCCCATCCCATGGTAATGTAACCAGCTTATTTAAATAACTACTGATCCGATTGTCATCAAACTTAGCATATTAGTAATAAGCATAAAGAACTAATTTCATATAGGGGAAGGGGGCATTTATGTCTCCCAGACATTTCTAGTTTTAATCAATTCTGATAACATCTTTGAATACATTAACATCATGTATGCTGTTTATATTTTTGAATATAAAAAGTTTAAAAGATTTTTACTTCCTGTTCATGCTTTTGAATATAACATATTGAAGATTTCCACATCCTGTAACAATGGCTGGTATGTTGGAGATGGGATCTGCCTACCTGCCTGTCAATCAGAACTGGGGCCGCTACATTGATGAATCCAACGACATTTATAATGACCTACAGAGAGAGCTGAAATTATTGCTGATGAAACTGGCCGACGAAGCATGCCAACTTCTACACAACGAAGAGTATGTTGGACTTTATGTGAAAATATACATGTATACAAACCATAATGTGTTTATGCTATTTTCATACAAGATGACTTTACCTAGATTGCTCCATAATTTCAACAAGACTGAACCGAAATGTACATCCAACTGAGATGTTTTAAAATTGTTGAATGACAACGTAAGTATGACTAGGCCGGATTATTTTATGATAACATACCAGATAAGTACATGTAGTCTGTGATTGTCTTATGATAACATAAATAGTCTGGAGGTCGAGGGAAAAACCATCTTCAAGGGTTTATAAATTGCCATATTCACCTGCAAACAGGTCACTAATTGTTTCATTATATGACATTTCAATAAACTAAACCATGTGTACCACCATGATTTTGGCCTCTCACCTCAGGACAGGTTTGTCTTCACTATAATCTGCCATTTTCAATTCAGTGAGGCAACGGCAGTCTGTGGTTCTGATTAGTTGAAATTTGCATGGATTCTGTCTGTTTCATTTTAATATTGCCTGATTTGGTTAACATCACAAAATATTTAGACCTATGACAGTGTATTTTGACCAATCAGCATGTTGGAAAAATGACAGTCATATAATAAAATGATTTCATAGTGTTTCTTTGTTTAACAAAATTACTATATCTGTTACATTATAATCTATCATGATGAATAATTGGGCACTTGAAGGCTGCTTTCAGATTTGGTATGATAACAGTATCAATGTTTTGTTTTGAGATATTTATTTTTTTCTTTTAACCTAACGTGAGGAAAGACAACTATGAATTAAATCATCCTACAAATTAACAACCTTACCAAATATGGGAGCAGAGTTTTGGCGGGTGAATTAAATGTTGTGTACAAACCATTATTTAGGTAACCCAAATAAACAATTTATACACAACACAAACACAGATTGAAAGTTCAAAAATTTATTGAGTAAAATTATAGTAACTTGTTCAGGTTTTGTAACAAAATTTTTGGCATTCTTAGGGGCTGCTCTGCTACTTAATCTTACTACACAAATTACATAATATGCATTAACAGATCTATTAAACAAACACACTTAGCTAAAAGAAGGAGTGGGACGATCCCCGACTTGAGCGATCTCAAGCAAGTTACAAAGCTGGGGTGATCCTAAACCATGGAGCGAGTAGCTAACAGGCAGCAGAAGTACGTGACAATTATAAACAATGAACTGTTGTAGGTATAAGAATGATCCGTGGCTGTGGGATCTAGACTGGAAGGTAGCTAACATCAAAATGAATGCGGAGAAGAAAACTGGAAAAAAGAATCGAGAACAAGTAAGATACACCCTCCACTTGTACGGTGTAGGAATACCAGGGTTCAGGTTTGATAGACAGTGATATGTGTACAGGACAAATGTATGGTGATACTTTCCTGTAATAATAAATTCTGTTATCATGACAGGATAACATATTTAGAAACTCTGAATTAGTTGATCTGTAATTCCTCGAATACACCACATTCTTCAAACAATAATTTGTCCCAGATTCTTTATAGTCATAGTGTTACTAGTAGTCCTATGTATTAGTCAAACATGTGTGACTTGTCAGCCCTGACCGATATTTTACCTGTGTAGCGCATTGGCACTATCATCAACATGCCTCGAGGCAAAGCTACAGTCCACTCATAGTTCTTAAAAACATGTAAGTTGGATGTTAGATATTTAAAGGATTTACTACAGTATCATTAAGTAGCTGTACCTTAATGATGGTTTGTGTGCGTATTTATTGTTTCCAGATGATTTTTTATGTTAACATTTGCTTCTCAAATCTTTATTAGGAAAACAAAGATGGAAATGATACAGATGAAATCATTGCCAAGACCTATGCTACAAAAAGCAGGATCCCAAAGAGGCCTACACATGCACCAGGCTACCCCAAGTAAATACCATATAAACAAATGTCTATCACAGTAACCCTTCAGGGAATATTACCAAACAAACTTCCATTATTCAAATATAGATGTACAGTAAAACCCCATTATATCGCCACCCGTTATACCGCACAACCCGCTTATCGCCATGAATTTATTCAGAAAGGATTTCCATCCACAATAATGCACCCGTTTTACCACCAAACTCGCCTATCCCCATCCGCCATAATATTCCCAGAACAAATGGTTAAAATAGCACTATCATGACCTCGTTAATATCGCCAAATTGAGGTCAGAAGGACGCGTTGAGATGTTATTGTTACGTGACTGACTGACAGGTGACCGTGTGTACACACATGGAATCAATGAACCATGGCTATTCCTTTGTCGTCTTTCTACTGGTATGTTTCAGAAGTTATGATGAAAACAATATCATGAAACCATTCAAATTCACGGAAAAAAACATTCCTCTCCTCCTCATCATCAAAGGCCGACTCGATGCCAGCATTTTGCATCCAAGTTCGTGTTGGTGAAGGAAATCTGCGAGAGTTTTTTTATCAGGCAATCAAATTACACAGAATTACATGTTGGGAAGATGTCATAATTTCCGTATTAGACTCGCAGCAAAACGGGGACATTCCTGTATTTGTTTTTGGACGATAGGCCTATATGCGCGATAAGCAGTTAGAGCAGTTGGTCTGCATTGCGGAATATGCCGCGATAGCACGATAATTTTAAGGGATAAATGTATATTTATGTACAATTTGATGTAATTATGTGATATGAATGAAATTTTTTTTGAAAACACTTTCTGAAGTTAATTTTGATCTTCAAAGTTTACAGTTGTTATTGAAATACTTGTTATAAGGTTTGGACGGCAAACTCAGGTATGAATGTCGAACCCGATATACCGCCAAACTCGTAATATCGCCACAATCGCTGAGAACAGAAGGTGGCGATAAAACGAGATTTTACTGCATGCATACAGAGAGAAACTATTCAAACCCTGATGAAGGACTTAGCCCTGAATCATTTCACAAGATGTCAAAATACTTTTCTCAATGCTGATGGAACTTCTGAGATATTTCTTGAAATTAATTTTTAGATGAAATTCAAATATTTAAAATGCCTTTAACCTAATGGTTACTCAAACTTTAGATTCCTGCCCAATCACAATTTCTTATTCCCAGAATAAATTTTATTACATTTTGACATTTTGTCAAATGTTTGGAAGAATTTAGGAGGAACCTAAAGCTGAATACTCTTTTCAATGTTTATAATTGATTTTGGACCTTGGGACATGATTTCAGTAGGTGTGATAAAAAATCTGGGCTTGAGCATGAGAAAAGCTTCATGGTTAAGGACCATAATCAGTAATTGTTTACATGACATGTTTAGATATCTTGTTAACCTTGAAGGTTGTTTTACAGTTTTATTTTAATTTTACTGGACTTGATCACATTTTATTAAATAGTCCTGTATCACTTCATCAATCTGCAGACACGTTTTGTCTGTTTCTGATGAAACTTGATGAGAAACATTACTTCTTGTATGGAGTTGTTTTTCAACCTTCTGGTGTAAGACAAAGTGTCTCTGTTTCTCTGAATAATGTTTTGTTGTTATCACAAAATTTCAGTTTCTTCTCTAATTGTTTCCTACAGAAAAAAAATGTTACTAAGGATTTCTGGTTATTTTGCTGTCATTCACTCTGCATTTTTACCTGATTGTCTCGAAATGTTTGTGTTCACAAACATCACACCTAGTCATAAGTGACCCAGATTCTTATTCTTTAATGTCAAATTCAAGAATTAGAAACTAGGTCACTGTGACTTTAATATTGTAACCATTCTCACCCCTGAGACACCTTTGAACTCCTCTTATCCAAAGTTTGGAATAGTTCAGTATGAAATTTCACGGGTGAATGAGTAATTATTTCGGATCGCTAAATATTGGAAGAGAATTATTATCGTCTAAAATGCCTGAAACATTTAAACTTTTTTCCTTGTAGTTGGTATCGTGATTTGTGCCCCAGAAATAACAGCCCAAACTGGAGTGTTGGCCCATCTCTCATCAGTACCCAGGTAAGGGTGACACCCAAACTAATGAGGATGACGTGGGATGGATACCCTCTACACTATAGTGATAAATATGGCTGGGGCTATCTCGTCCCTGACCCAGAAAAGGCTGCCAGGGACATGAACGACCTTGACAATCCAGAGGAGCAGGAAAACGGGAAGCCAAGATTTCCAATAGAGTAAGGAAGTATTTTACTTTGTGGTGTAACACAGCTATGTACCAGTTATCGTAGATTAGTACATACCCCCGGTAGTTCAATATTCTGGCCCTTAGCATTATGGATGAGTCCTAGAAGGAGAAATCCGCTGTATATTTAAGCATTGAACTGTTACTAGATGTAGTATACAGTCAATATGAATAGAATTTGGGTGACAGATAAATAGAATGTTGCCTGTTATGGCGACATTATTATATGTCACCTAAATGGTATTCATATTGACTGTATACTACATCTGGTTACAGTTCAGTGCTTATATTTACATTAAGGATAAATTTTAAATATACCTGCATTTATTCCTTTGGGAATATTGTCAATAAACATTCTACATTTTCCCATGTGTGTTCATTTACTGGAAGAGCCTGATTTAAATCAATGTCATCTAAGCTATTGATTCCAAGCCGCCATACAAGTTATTTGAGGCAACGTGCAAGCGTTGACTTAACATGATCCAACATGGCGCCAGAAATGACATCATAATACCTGATTTAAATCTTTGTCATCTGAGTGATTGATTCAAAGCCATTATACATGTTATCTGAGGAATGCAAAGTTTTGATATTATGTAGTCCAACATGGCATCAGAATAACATCATGTGTTTTGGCATGAACAAATTGTAGTATACAGCATGATATACTACAATTTGGGTTAAAATTGATATATATGGGAAGGCAACACAGAATGTAAATGTATATATATATATAGGGTCTAGTAAGTAATATTGCTGGTATGGTCCACTATATGTACTGGATCGTAACAAACAAAGTTCATTGGATGTGTAATACTAAAAATAGAATATCCTCGATATCCAGGGGTTACGTTCACCTCAAAACAGGCTGCCCACTCAGCATCTGTACTGTCGCTATTACTTCAATGATCATATATATGAGCGGATAGCCTTGAAAATTTGACAATTTGTTTGTCCGTACTGTCGTTGTTACTTCAAAGATTATGCATATATATGTGGTGTAATACTTTATGGTATGCTGTATCCGGCCAAAATAAAAGTGTTTTATTTTAGCATTGATTTCCCTTTGGTAGGTCGGTACTTAAGCTGTGTGGAATGTCGGTGTCGGGTGACTCAGGGAATCAGGAGTCCCTTACAAGCTTAGAGGATACAATGGACTCTGTGATGAAGGATGCTGCAGAGGATCTAGACTTAGACGAAAGAATGCGTCACTTGGACAAGGCTAAAATCAAACGAGAAAGGAGGCCTTCTGTTTTACGTGACCGAGAAAAAGGGGTACTTTAACTTTGATTTTACTTCAGACTCCATCATTTTTAACAGTTAATGTGTCATCACTGTTATTGTATTATAAAAGTAATATTCATTCCAACATTATTTTCATGTTAGATTTCAAATAAACGGATAATGATAGACAAAGTTCTTGCTCTAGTATTCAAGTTACCTATGTGACAAAGATTAATTAATGCAAGTCATAAAAATATATCTTGTGAATGCAAATTTTATTTAAAAACAAGAACTTTTACCAAATTAGTTACTTTTGGACCATGTTGCTGTGCATCCTTTGAAGGTTTTTAAATATAAGTTATATTTATTGGTCCTGCAGCAAATTCTAGAACCTATGGAGGATGAGGAAATACCAGGGTGTCACTTCATACCGCTCCCTCACAAGGTCAGTGTTCCCCGCTCCCTCACAAGGTCAGTGTTCCCCACTCCCTCACAAGGTCAGTGTTCCCCACTCCCTCACAAGGTCAGTGTTCCCCACTCCCTCACAAGGTCAGTGTTCCCCACTCCCTCACAAGGTCAGTGTTCCCCACTCTCTCACAAGGTCAGTGTTCCCCACTCCCTCACAAGGTCAGTGTTTCCACTCCCTCACAAGGTCAGTGTTTCCACTCCCTCACAAGGTCAGTGTTCCCAACTCTCTCACAAGGTCAGTGTTCCCCATTCCCTCACAAGGTCAGTGTTTCCCACTCCCTCACAAGGTCAGTGTTCCCCACTCCCTCACAAGGTCAGTGTTCCCCACTCCCTCACAAGGTCAGTGTTCCCCACTCCCTCACAAGGTCAGTGTTCCCCACTCCCTCACAAGGTCAGTGTTTCCCACTCCCTCACAAGGTCAGTGTTCCCCACTCCCTCACAAGGTCAGTGTTCCCCACTCCCTCACAAGGTCAGTGTTCCCCACTCCCTCACAAGGTCAGTGTTTCCCACTCTCTCACAAGGTCAGTGTTTCCCACTCCCTCACAAGGTCAGTGTTCCCCACTCCCTCACAAGGTCAGTGTTCCCCACTCTCTCACAAGGTCAGTGTTCCCCACTCTCTCACAAGGTCAGTGTTCCCCATTCCCTCACAATGTCAGTGTACCCCACTCCCTCACAATGTCAGTGTACCCCACTCCCTCACAATGTCAGTGTACCCCACTCTCTCACAAGGTCAGTGTTCCCCACTCCCTCACAATGTCAGTGTACCCCACTCCCTCACAAGGTCAGTGTACCCCACTCCCTCACAAGGTCAGTGTTCCCCATTCTCTCACAAGGTCAGTGTTCCCCACTCCCTCACAAGGTCAGTGTTCCCCACTCCCTCACAATGTCAGTGTTCCCCACTGCCTCACAAGGTCAGTGTTCCCCACTCCCTCACAATGTCAGTGTTCCCCACTGCCTCACAAGGTCAGTGTTTCCCACTCTCTCACAAGGTCAGTGTTCCCCACTCCCTCACAAGGTCAGTGTTCCCCACTCCCTCACAAGGTCAGTGTTTCCCACTCCCTCACAATGTCAGTGTTTCCCACTCTCTTACAATGTCAGTGTTCCCCACTCCCTCACAATGTCAGTGTTTCCCACTCCCTCACAAGGTCAGTGTTTCCCACTCCCTCACAAGGTCAGTGTTTCCCACTCCCTCACAAGGTCAGTGTTTCCCACTCTCTCACAAGGTCAGTGTTTCCCACTCTCTCACAATGTCAGTGTTTCCCACTCTCTCACAATGTCAGTGTTCCCCACTGCCTCACAAGGTCAGTGTTTCCCACTCTCTCACAATGTCAGTGTTTCCCACTCTCTCACAAGGTCAGTGTTCCCCACTCCCTCACATGGTCAGTGTTCCCCACTCTCTCACAAGGTCAGTGTTTCCCACTCCCTCACAAGGTCAGTGTTTCCCACTCTCTCACAAGGTCAGTGTTTCCCACTCCCTCACAAGGTCAGTGTTCCCACTCCCTCACAATGTCAGTGTTTCCCACTCTCTCACAAGGTCAGTGTTTCCCACTCCCTCACAATGTCAGTGTTTCCCACTCCCTCACAAGGTCAGTGTTCCCCACTCCCTCACAATGTCAGTGTTTCCCACTCCCTCACAAGGTCAGTGTTCCCCACTCCCTCACAATGTCAGTGTTCCCCTCTCCCTAACAATGTCAGTGTTTCCCACTCCCTCACAATGTCAGTGTTCCCCACTCCCTCACAATGTCAGTGTTTCCCACTCTCTCACAATGTCAGTGTTCCCCACTCCCTCACAAGGTCAGTGTTTCCCACTCTCTCACAAGGTCAGTGTTTCCCACTCTCTCACAATGTCAGTGTTTCCCACTCTCTCACAATGTCAGTGTTCCCCACTCTCTCACAAGGTCAGTGTTCCCCACTCCCTCACAAGGTCAGTGTTCCCCACTCCCTCACAAGGTCAGTGTACCCCACTCCCTCACAAGGTCAGTGTTTCCCACTCCCTCACAAGGTCAGTGTTTCCCACTCCCTCACAAGGTCAGTGTTCCCCATTCCCTCACAAGGTCAGTGTTCCCCATTCCCTAACAAGGTCAGTGTTCCCCACTCTCTCACAAGGTCAGTGTTCCCCACTCCCTCACAAGGTCAGTGTTCCCCACTCCCTCACAATGTCAGTGTTCCCCACTCCCTCACATGGTCAGTGTTCCCCACTCCCTCACAATGTCAGTGTTCCCCACTCCCTCACAAGGTCAGTGTTTCCCACTCTCTCACAAGGTCAGTGTTTCCCACTCCCTCACAAGGTCAGTGTTCCCCACTCCCTCACAAGGTCAGTGTTCCCCATTCCCTAACAAGGTCAGTGTTCCCCACTCTCTCACAAGGTCAGTGTTCCCCACTCCCTCACAATGTCAGTGTTCCCCACTCCCTCACAAGGTCAGTGTTTCCCACTCTCTCACAAGGTCAGTGTTTCCCACTCCCTCACAAGGTCAGTGTTCCCCACTCCCTCACAAGGTCAGTGTTCCCCACTCTCTCACAAGGTCAGTGTACCCCACTCCCTCACAAGGTCAGTGTTCCCCATTCCCATACAAGGTCAGTGTTTCCACTCCCTCACAAGGTCAGTGTTCCCCACTCCCTCACAAGGTCAGTGTTCCCCACTCCCTCACAAGGTCAGTGTTTCCCACTCCCTCACAAGGTCAGTGTTTCCCACTCCCTCACAAGGTCAGTGTTCCCCACTCTCTCACAAGGTCAGTGTTCCCCACTCCCTCACAAGGTCAGTGTTCCCCACTCCCTCACAATGTCAGTGTTTCCCACTCCCTCACAAGGTCAGTGTTCCCCACTCCCTCAGGGTATCCGCATCCCAACTCTCAAACTTGAAAGTTTTTGGAGTGAGATCTTAAACAATTTCCAACAATCCCACACCCTTCATATTTAATTTGTATGTTCACTTAATAAACGGTTGAAGAGTAATGTTACAGCAAAACACTGTTGATATATTTTGAATTTTGCAATGTTTGGGACTTTTTGTATCAAAAGTCACTTTAAAGTTTTTGGGAGTAAGTTTTTGGAAAGCTTTTAAGTCTGTGAGGATAAATACCACACCCTTCCTATTTGGTATGCACAGCCAATTGGAGGTATAAGATTTTTGCTTTATTTTGCACTTTTTGTATTTGTAAATGACAGGGAATGACTTCTATTTTACAGAATGGTAAAGGTAACCGGGTGGGGAACCCTCTGGCGCGGGACTTCCTCAGTAAGATAGAGGAAGGAACACTGAAGGCTATGTCTGGTACAAGTGCACAGCGCATCCTCACACTGGGCAGTATGTCATCTTACTGGAAAAACAACATGCAGAGAATAGAGTAGGTCATTTGAATGTGTAAGTCGGTGAGGCTAAGTCAACACATCTTATTTGGTACATCCTGTAATTCTTAATAGAATTTAATAGAAATTTAATGGACGTAGGCTAAAAGCCTCTATGTCCATATCAGTAAATATTTAACAAAAATAATATGTAAAAGCATATTATACAACAGAGAATCAATAATCATATATTACATCCCTGAAGTGATCATCCACTAGTTTTTCAAATTGAATAATTGATTGAGCCTTAAAAATGTGTGTTGGGAGACTACTCCATGTATCGTTACCACCCTATATGTGAAAACGTTGTTTCTCAGCTCTGTATTACAGTGGTTTTTGTACATCTTAAAATTATGGCCCCTGATTTGATGGTTGATGTCAAAAGAAAATAAGTTTGAGGTTACTCTGTTATCGAAAAAATTATTTTAAAAACTAATCAATTCTGATTGTACAATGGGGGGGGGGGGGTGTTCAGTTTTACTGTACATGATCATTTTAGCAGGTTTTACAATTGTCTTCTAAGTAATATCTGTAAGATTAATCACCTTTTTTAAATTTTAGGTTACATATTAACAAATTATGCTTAAACTGAAGGCTACAAAAACAGAAGTTATACATCTTCTCTGTGGCAAATATACAATAGTATTAAAGTGAGAGGCTCCTAATGGGAGTGGTATTATTTGATCACTACTAGACATTAGGTTGTATACTTATCCCTCTATACCCAACAGAAGTCAGATGGCCCTCGGTCTGACATCACAAGACCTGCCTGATGCCATTACAAGGTATGTACACTATGTCACTCAATTTACGGGTGACTAACCTGGGTCACTGGTAAGTCACCCGTAACCAGTGAGCTAATGATGAACTTTAGATTTTTGTAGTTTAAATCTACTAGATTACTAACTTAATCTAGTTAATCTAGAGCGATCAATAACAAGTTGATAGTATTGTGTCGGTAGAAAGCTGGGATGAACAGCTACAAAGATTGTTCAAATTAGTCATTACTTAACCATCTTTCCATGTCATAGGGGTTAAATGTGTTAAAAATCTTTAAACAACGTCTTCTCAATAACCAAAAAGCCCAGGGTGTTGATATTTAACCAGGTCAGTAATATGCTGGGATGAATGGCTACCAAGTTTGTTCAATTGAATAACCTCTTTCAACTTCATTGGGGTTAAATAAATATGTTAAGAACTTTAAGTTTTTCTCCCAATAACAAATACTTCCTGGGTTAATATTGTATTTGCATGGTAGCATGTGTTGGAAGTTTTGTTTTAAGTTTGCAAAAGTTGTCTTATGTGACAAAAGTTAAAAGCTCCATAGCAGGTGAGCAATTCAGACCCATTGGGCCTTTTGTTTGTGTAAACCTTGGATGACAGTTAGAATTGTAAAATTTTATCAAACGTTTAATTCAACATCTGAAAACTTTAAAAATCATGTTAAGCTTGAATAGATTTTGCATTGGGAAAGCTCCTAAGAAAGTTTCCCTTACTGTAGCTGTCTTGTTCATTTGATATTTCTCTTGTTCTCTTGTCAGTAATCAGGAATATGATGAGAAGGATTATCTGGGTGCCATTGTTCCCCGAATTGTTCCAGCGGGAACTATCACCAGACGGGCGGTAGAACAGACATGGTTGACGGCCAGTAATGCATATGTAAGTAGTACAATACTTAGTTAACAAGGGAGATAAACGTTGGTACATTGTAAGAGAATTTGAAATTCACTGCTATTTCAGAAGAAGAATTTTGGCAAAGGCATCAGGCATCAGCTCTACAATAAGATTTGTATTTTCAAATTTTATACCAATAGTGCTGTGTTGGATGAACCTATGTTTATGCTGCTGTTTGTAATGTATTACAGCCGGATCGTGTGGGCATTGTGCTGTTGTGTTGGATGTAACCTAATATGGCTGTTCCTATGTTTTAAACCATAATAGGCATCATAAACAGTTTATGTTGCTGTTTGTAATATATTACAGCCAGATTGTGTGGGCAATGTGTTGTTGTGTTAGATGTAACCTAATACGGCTGTTCCTATGCTTATGCTATTACAGCCAGATCGTGTGGGCAGTGAACTGAAGGCAATGATACAGACCCCGCCCGGCTACAGGTTTGTCGGGGCTGATGTCGACTCTGAGGAACTGTGGATAGCAGCCATCATAGGGGATTCACATGCTAAAATCCATGGTAGGTCATAGGGGATTCACATGCTAAAATTCATGGTAAGTCATAAGGGATTCACATGCTAAAATCCATGGTAGGTCATAGGGGATTCACATGCTAAAATTCATGGTAGGTCATAGGGGATTCACATGCTAAAATCCATGGTAGGTCATAG
Source organism: Mimachlamys varia (assembly GCA_947623455.1). NCBI lineage: Eukaryota > Metazoa > Mollusca > Bivalvia > Pectinida > Pectinidae > Mimachlamys > Mimachlamys varia. The sequence goes on from OX392535.1 coordinate 13,522,339, forward strand.
AGGATTCACATGCTCAAATCTATGGTAGGTCATAGGGGATTCACATGCTTAAATCCATGGTAGATCATATGGGATTCACATGCTAAATTCATGGTAAGTCAAAGGGGATTCACATGCTAAAAGTCATGGTAAGTCATAGGGGATTCACCTGCAAAAATTAATGGTAGGTCATAGGGGATTCACATGCTAAAATCCATAGTAGGTCATAGGGGATTCACATGCTCAAATCCATGGTAGGTCATAGGGGATTCACATGCTAAATCCATGGTAGGTGAAAGTGAATTCACATACTAAAATCCATGGTAGGTCAAAGTTGATTCACATGCTTAAATCCATGGTAGTTCATAGGGGACTTACATACTAAAATTCATTGTAGGTCAAAGTGGATTCACATGCTTAAATCCATGGTAGGTCACAGCGGATTCACATGCTAAAATCCATGGTAGGTCATAGGGGATTCACATGCTAAAATCCATGGTAGGTCATAGGGGATTCACTTACTAAAATTCATGGTAGGTCACAGGGAATTCATATGCTAAAATCCATGGTAGGTCATAGGGGATTCACATGCTTAAATCTATGGTAGGTCATAGGGGATTCACATGCTAAAATCCATGGTAGGTCATAGGGGATTCACATGCTCAAATCCATGGTAGGTCATAGGGGATTCACATGCTCAAATCCATGGTAGGTCACAGGGGATTCACACGCTATAATCAATGGTAGGTCATAGAGAACTCACATGCTCAAATCCAGGGTAGGTCAAATTCTTTAACATCAAATTTTCATCCTTCTGTAGTAAATACCATATCTAACCCTCTTGTAAATTTTGCTCTTCAGAAGGACAGGCATAACTGGCACAAATAAACTGCAGTGAATATTTTTCAACATTCAGTCTTTATGCCATGTTGTAAAAGAAAAATGTCTCTAACTAAAGAAAAAATAATTATCAAACTGACCCTACCTTTATTTCACAATAATGTTCATTTTGATATTTGAAAAGTTCAAACAAAGTAACTATAAAATATAATATGTTTGTTTTATATCATATCAAGGATGCACTGCATTCGGCTGGATGACCCTCCAGGGAAAGAAGAGTGACAAGACCGACCTCCATAGTAAGACTGCTGATACCGTGGGGATCAGTCGGGACCACGCCAAGGTAAATATATGTACAACCTAAACTTGGAGGTCACTCATTGGTTTCCTCTACCACCTCATCCTGGCATTCATTTAAATCATTACAGTATAACTGTAAATAGAAGATAAAATCTCACCAAACTTTATATCAAGATTAGGATATTCTTAATTTCTTTTTTGTGTTTACTCATTTCAGATATTCAACTATGGGCGCATTTATGGAGCAGGAAGGATGTTTGCCCAGCGATTGTTGATGCAGTTCAATCATAGACTGACAGAAGCAGAAGCCACAAAGAAGGCAAACATCATGTACTCCAGCACCAAGGGCAAACGGTAGGGTAGTCCTCGTAATGGTAGGGGAACATGTATTCTAGCACAAAGGGCAAACGGTAGGGTAGTCGTCATAATGGTAAGACAACATGATCAATTGTATTTCTGCACCATTAGGGTCACACGGAATGGTAGCCATATAAAGGCACACTAGCAGATTTCCAGTAGAAAGGGCAAGTGCTCAGGAGGGGGAGATAACTTTTAAAAACGTCCACATTCTGCTAATGACTTTGACTGACAACAGGTACATGTAGACCTGAAGTTAAGCATGACTGGATTGTTTGTGTATATTTTGTAATTTGTTGTTCTATAATTTTCAGAAAGAAGATGTTACATGAAAGTGAAGATGGAAAACTGTTTTATAAATTGGTTTGGGCTGGTGGCAGGTAATTAAATTATTAATCATATAGCTGTATAAATGTTACAAACTGAATTCACTAAAATATAAAACTATGGATTTTGTACAGAAAACGTCAAATTTAATCTGTGTTTAAAAAAAATCTGAGATACATGAATTTGCCCCCACTTGAATGGTCATTACTTTAGTCTAGAATAGCTCTTGTACATTTGTTGCTGAAGTGGTATTTCCATTACAGTGAAAGCGAGATGTTTAACCAGCTGGAAGAAATAGCGAAGACAGAGAGTCCTACAACACCTGTACTGGGCTGTCACATCAGTAAGGCCCTGGAGCCCCAGTATGTTGGGGACGATGTAAGTAACATGTACACTTAAGTAATAGTGATCCCCCCTCCCCTCCGCAGCCTATCAATTTTTGTCTGTCCATCTATCAATAGAAAATATTTTTCGGAACAACACCTTCCAAAGTAATAGATTGATCAGTTTCCTGTTATGATTGCTACAACACCACCTAAAATCTTGCATCCAGGTATTACTTTTTGATTGGATTATGACCAATTGTTGAAAACTACTCTCCCTAAACTACAAGTTAGGCCAATTTCAGATATGATAGCTATCCCCTCTCATCATGTAGTAATGTACTTTCTATTTATTATTTCATTTGTTAGATCACCTCAAAAGGACAAGTGCTGGTGTCTGTTGTCAATCTGTAACCTTTTTTTTCTGAAATCCCTATTAGTCATAAAAGACTTAGCAAGTTTTGAATAAATTTATTCAGAAAATTCCTTGGGGAGAAAAGGGAAGTGCAAAGAAGTGTTTTAGAAAGGCTTTATATGAAATAAAATATTGCATGTCACATCACAATGTATTGATACCACTGATTTATCTCTACAGTTTATGACGAGCCGGGTGAACTGGGTGGTACAGAGTTCGGCGGTGGATTATCTCCACCTGATGCTGGTGTGTATGGGTTGGTTGATTAAGGAGTACGATATCGACGCTCGTTTCTCAATCAGTATCCATGATGAGGTGCGCTACCTGGTGGCAGAAAAGGACAAGTATCGTGCGGCCCTGGCCCTACAGATCACCAACCTCCTCACACGCTCCATGTTTGCATATAAACTTGGCATGAAAGATCTTCCTAGGGTAAATACGAGATGACATACGGGGGAACCTATCACTACACTTAAAATTGACTCACCAGGGTCTGTATTCATGAAACCGTTCTCATGCTCATCATCATCATCATTATCATGCTCAAGCATGGCTTTTGTGCTCAAGCCTAATTTGAGGATAATTTCTTGTTTCAGCTATAAACCATTTGAAAAATATTACTGTGTTAAGGATTTGGCAAAAAATTGAAGAGACGTGAAACTGAGTACTGGTTTCAATGTTTGTAGTTGGCTTTTTGATCGTAAAACATAATTAAGGTGAGATACAAGAAATTTGTCCTGAGTACAAAATCCATGCTTGAACATGAGCGCAGTTTCATTAATACCGGCCCAGATCTTAGTAGTGTATGATATCATCTACCTTTACAAATATTTTGCATTAGTCAATTCACACACATTTCATTCTCCAGCATTCTAGGGAATATTTAAAACTGTATTTTTTCATGTCTAGTTTATGGTATTCTGCAGTACTGTAGACATATTAACTCTGTATTTCTGTTTTCAGTCTTTAGAATTCTTCAGCTCAGTAAACATATCCAACCATTAAATTTGTTTCTGTATGACGTTATTGATGTATACAACCAATTCATGTTTTATGTGAGGTTTGGATGACTGGTATATAATGTACTTTGTCACATTCACCAGACAAACAATCAGCCAAGTGTATACACACAAAGGTGTAAACTGTGTACTAGTTGTCCATGAAAATCAGTTGATTTTGGCTCCCCTCTCAAACATGTGTACAGTTGTTAATGTACCGAAATGATTCAATTCAAGTACACTTTGTTTGTTTAAAACTTGGTCATTAAAACATAGCATAAAATATTGGATGTGTAAAAGAATCTAGACATAAATCATACTTTCCAAATAGTAGAAAATGTTTACGAATGTGTTACATTTTCCAGTACTTTAGACATATTTTAAAAGCTACACCTCTTTTCCAGTCTGTGGCGTTCTTCAGTGCTGTAGACATTGACACATGTATGAGGAAGGAGGTGACTTTGGATTGCAGGACGCCCTCCAACCCCCGAGGAATGGAGATGGGTTATGGGGTGGAGAATGGTAGGTGATATGTGGTCATTCACTGAAATACCTATCTTGGTAACAATAAATGCTTTATAGTTATTCAATTTTGTGTGTTTAAAATTTTTCGATTTTCTGTTTGAGATTTATTCATGTGGGGTTTAATTTTGCGGATCACAAAATATTTGCGTAATTCTAAAGCTAGCTTATGATTATATGATTGTAAAAATTTTCACAAGGTGTTATTGCGTGAAGTTTTATGCATTTGCAAATATAGTGAAATTAAAACCCCTGTGATTATTACTATACAGTATCCTAATTAAAATTGTTCATACTTTATAGCAACTCTATACTTTTGCTCACTAACAAAGAATTGTTTCGTGATGAGCTAAAAAATCCTGTAATTAATTTACCGGTAGGTCTATATCTTCCATCGTTTGTCCCTATTTTGTCTTTTTTTTTTTGTGACCCCTATACCTGTTACAGGTGAGGCACTAGACATTTTGGAAATCCTTGAGAAAACTGATGGCGGACAGCTGCGGGCAAACCTCGAGAGGGAATACCTATCTTCCAAGGCAGCTGCTAATGAGACAATTTATGGATAGGAACACTAAAAGGAGAAAGCTGGAGAGACATTTGCAGATTTAATTTCCAAGTGTGCCAATATAGTTATATTAACAATGATCGTGTTCAGTAACACTTTGCCACTGCTGTGTTCGGAGGCTGATATCTCGACCGTTTACTAATGTTAGGATCACTGTCTGAGATCTTAAATAGTTTTTGTGTCCTTTGGCGGGATTTTATGGTGAAATAATTATAAGATCAGAATGAAATTAATTACAGTGGAGTGTATATCTCTTATACCTCTCTCATAATGGTTCATGGTAATAAGGTTCATACTGACTTCAAGGCCCAATATACGTAACTTCAGGAAATTTTTCGTGATTCTGAAAAGTTCTGAAAAAAATCCACTTGATAACCATGTAAAAATAAGCCTAAAACGAAGTAAACCTGAGCGGTAACTAACAAGAAACTCTTGACAGAAAAATCCGAAGAATTGAAATAATTCAGGTGGGGCCCACTTCAACAACAAGCCGAAGTTAGAAGACAGTTCAAAATGGACGAGTGTTTACAAATAACGAGTTTCAACTGCTGCCGTACCAGTTACCGCGTAAGAATTCATCTTTAATATTGCTGATATCAGTTAATCTTAACTAAATCTATAATAATAAAAAGCTATTAGGCTTGATTTTCACTTCAGGTTTTGCCAAAAGTTACGTATACTGGGCCTTTAATTTACATCTTCTGTAAATACTCCAGGACTTTTGTTTCAACATCAACTTGAAATTCAACTCACATGTTGCTGTAAAGGTGCAACAGCCCCTTTATACAGCTTTCAGTAAACTTGTAACACATGGTCTTAGATTTACAGAAATGTGTGTAAAGAAATGATGATTACATGTATAATCAAGTTCACCTTGTAATTTTGGACTTTGGTTTGTAAGGGGAGATAACCTTGTTAAGCATAATCTTGCATTGTTATTTGTATTAAAAGTTTTACTGTGCTATTTTTACTGACATTGTAACAATCATCATGATAACGAAGTATGAGAAATATGTGTTTCTTGGGCATGTTGAGCATTTATTAGTACAAGTTGATTTTAACAACTTTCTTTAGTTTTGACCAAAAGAAACCTGAATCCGAGGATCCTTTATGTGGGGCAGTGAGGTATTGTTTATAATCAAGGGATACTACAATACTTCTGCCATGGCAAGCTTTTAGACATGAACAAAAGACAACAAATGAAGAAGAGGTCATAAGACTTCTACTTAACATTAAATTATCAAATTAAGCTTAGCTCTTTCAAAAATGAATCTCAACCATTTGAATTCCCAGCAAAATCATGTTATCATGCTTGTCTATATAAGTACTTAGGAAAACCAGTGCCAGTAGTCATAAAACTGTTTTCACTCTCAAACTCATCTGTACTCACCTCTTCTTTACCAAACCCAGTTTCTTGTTTCAGCAATAAAGTAATAAAGGCACATTTGGTTCGTGATCTGGAATAAGTTTTAAGCGACCTTTTGCAGATTACTGTTTTCAAATTGAAAGACTTGACTTTCTGACCATGTCATATGTTTGAAGGATGGGTTTAAGACAGAATTCATGCTTGAGCATTGAGACACAATGTTAAAAGGTTATTCAATATACCGTGAGGATGTCAACAGATTCTTATACATGTACATGCTGTGAGTGTGGTACGATTCATTTGTACAACGTCTGAAATACTGTTTGGTTGATAATGTCATTGTTATATCTATCTAGTGATACTTTTATATTTTGTTAAAGATTGTCTGTGGATATCATTTTATAATAAAGATTTTACAATACAGTTTTCATTGTGTTTCGTATCTAGTCCACTGGAAGCAGTTACAATACAGTTTTCATTGTGTTTCGTATCTAGTCCACTGGAAGCAGTAACATATAATCTATTAATAAAGGAACCTTTATTTTTAACTCACCTGCCCAAAGGGCAAGTGAGCTTATGGCATGCATGAAGGGATGAAGGGCTACCTATTTTATTTATTCAATTTCCAAGGTCACAGGTCAAATCTGTAAACAAATTACAAACAATTTCTTCTCCATAACCATAAGGCCCAGGATAACAATATTATCCAGTATCATGCTGGTATAAAGGGCTAACACGTTTGTTAAATGAATGACCTTGACCCACTTTCAACGTCACATGGATCAAATGTCTGAAAATCTCAAAGCAGCTTTTTCTCAAGAAGAGAAAGGCACAGGATACGGATAAGGGCTTCCAAGTTTGTTCAAATGAATGACCTTGGCCTAAGTCAAGCTCACGGTCAAATGTCTGAAAATTTCAATCAAGCAACTTCAGGACACCGTTTTTGGGCTTGCAGCATGCTGGGATGAAGGGCAACTAAGTTAGTTTAAATGAATGACCTTGACCCACTTTTACAGTAAAACAGGTCAAACATATTTAAAATCTTTAAAATAAAACCTTCTCAATAGCCATAAGGCTCCGACTACTGGTACTAATGTGCGTGTAGTGTGGTGAAATGAATGACTAGAAGGTTGTTGAGATGAATGACCTTGACCCACGTTCAGGATCACAGGTGTAATATGTAAAAAATCTTATGTTTTATTTTGATTTCAGACACTGATATTTTGCCTGTGTCTGTATCGTAGTTCAATTTTAACATCAAAAGTGATAGATTACTAGTATTAGCAGATGAGTGCTTCATGTCCATTGGGCCTCTTGTTTTGAGATATGATGGCCTTTGTTTCTTGGTGGTTTTGAGAATGTGTTGCCCTATTGATAGCTAGTTACATGTTACTTGGCAGATACACAACTCAATTAAATGCAGTATAAATGTGTAACAGAAATTTAAATAAAAGGTTGTGCCTTAATGGTTAAAAAAGTGTGTATTCACAACAATTAAAATACTACACTTTAGGGTTAACAAAGAGGAAAGCGGTATGGTACTTACACCGGGACAGTAGGCCGTACTATGGAAGGTAAGCTATAGTGTAAAATATCAAAAGATGCTTCGAAAAACTAGGTTAAATAGTTTGAGAAAATGGAGATATTTTGGCATTTGTTGCAATATTTTTTACGTGATAAGCTTCTAAGAAAACAGTTTAATAGTTGGAGAAAATGAATGTGTATGTCCGCATTTGTTCAATAAATGGAAATGCAACTGTTGAAATCCTATATGTTGACACACCAGTAAACGGTCGATAACTCTTCACATTTTATTGAGGTCATCGTGATCAGGAATTTTAAGAACAAAGTAAATTAAATCCAACATGGTAAACACTCTTCAATAATGTATACATATACTGTATGAGTACAGTTATTCACGAAATGTATTTTAACCAACACCTAACCAAAGGTTTAACAACAGAAAACCGTGCTCGAATAGTGACGATTGTATTGCTAAATTCATCAAAATTCATTTTAAGATGATGTGGTATTTACGGTAATAGCTTGAGAACTTGCTAAATATACTATTACCGATCACAGGGACCTGAGAATTTCTTACAGCTAGTTTTAAACTTTGGTGTTTAGGGTATGTTTTACACTTTTGTGGGATTAAGATCAATGCCCCCCCCCCCCCCCCAAATGTTGGGCAGTGTTATCGAAAATTTATCTAAACATCATCAAAAGTGTAAAATTACTCTGAAACACCTAAGTTTAGGCCAAAACCTAAATGTAACGATTCTTAGGCCCCTGTTTTACTGATCATCAATATAAAAATAAAAGTTAAAGACATAGAACATGTTATACCAAATCATCAACTAAAAGTGGTAGGTGGTCCAATATACTTTACCACGTGAATATAGAATAGGCCAGGAATTCCATTATTAATTTAATTCTACACAACAGCCAATACTACTGTAGTATTCTTATGCAAGACCAAACATTCCATATATTACTCAATTGCGTAACACAACATAAAATGATAGCTTTGGCTAAATTTATTACTGGTATTGATGAGATAATTAATTCAAGGGATGTACAGTACCGTGCCAAAAGTACTAGTATTCGGTCACGTCCTAGTTTTACTACGTGTATATACGGACTTAGATTATCTAAGTCCGTGATATATTTCATGCATTCAGATAAATTTTCAACTCATTCGTAAAATTTTCTTTTCAACAGATTTTCTTCTCACATACTTGTAGAGGACAATAAGTTCTTTAACCTGATAACTTCTAAATACTTTTCATGTGCGTTTTCGAGAAACAGATGAATTTATATGCACTGTATCGAAAGTGTGACGCCGTTTCGTTCTTTATTCTTAACTAATATTATCGTTTATTTATAAAATGTATGAGGTAATATCTCATGAATTCGGCTACAGAAAATTATACAAATGTTTTTTTGGAGAGGAAACAGCGAAAAATTATCTACATGCATGTGCGATTTCATTGAATTCCTTTGAAAAATAAGTCATAAAAATGTTGAATATTTGTCATAATGCATGACATATATAGTAAAACGTATGACGTGGAAAAATATGTTTGATGCGCGGCTTACAGAATATAACGATAGCAACGCAAAGTCAATAGGTTTCATACCCGATCTACACAAAATTATGACATTATATGATATAGATTATTTCTTTGGAACGTACAGCGCGGAGGACGAAATTCCACCTAAATCATCATGGAAATACTTCATTTACCGCGTAATCCATACAAGTGAGGAACAACGATGGAGAGACGGTCTTTTAAAAAAGGACAGTTTACACATTTTCGCGAGCGTCCATACTGGCAAAAATGTAATAAATACAGATATGCTTTCATTTTTTTCATTCAATCCTGTAATTATATATATTCTGATATGATGTAAATGCGTAAACAATGTATACTCCCGTGTGAAAAGGGAAATAAAGATGATTTATCTATCTATCTATCTATGGTAAAACGTTTGACGTGCCGAATACTTTTGGTACGGTACTGTATATGTGAGACCCCTGTTAATCCATATCACTTGTCCATCCTGTTCCACCATGGACTAATATCACCTTCTCTACACTGGCTATATTGTCTACGAGAATAAAACAATTACCATTGTAATTGTGGAGATATAATATGTCTCTGTGAACGGAAGTCAGTGAAAGATAAATGTTCGGAGCTAAATGGAAAGGTATCCATAACCCATTACAGTAATGGAGAAACAATGCTGGAACCAGAGGGGATCTCCAGGATTCTATGTAGTTCACCGTTCAATATAAAGGTTATAGGTCAACAACAAAAATAACCATAGAGAAACATTTGTTTCTAAACGTTATTTGGTACTACTGGGGGAATGTTTAGATGCTGAAGACAAGATTCTTCATTTAAGTCATCGAAAGAACAAGAATATTATAAACAACACTTGTCAACCCCAAGAAAATGGTGACTGTTGTCTTTTTTAAAGACACTTATTAATAGTAAGTTTGGTGTACATCCAGTAAATGTAAAAAAACTCAAACAAAACACGAATCACCGTAAGAATGTTAAAAATTACAAACCAAACAAACGGAACGGAAACTGTTGCTTTCCTAGAAACAGTTTGATCACAGGTGATAGAGGTTATTTTAGTTCAAAACAGATCAAATACAACATTTCGAAACGACCAAAATCAAATGGGGAAAACGAGTCACTTAGTCGGCGTCGTCCGTACAAATGGTTTTATAGTGGTAGCTCTGGCAGAGACATAAATACAATGTATAGAGGAATCTAACAGTGTTTTCAATAATACCAAATATATTTCACGAGCGGGGCTAATGTTTTGACATGTTGCGCACGAGTAAATAAATATCAAATTATTAACCGCACAAGTGAAATATGTTTGGTATTGCTGAAGATACTGAAGATACTAGAGGCAACCACTAGCGTTTTCTTTAAGGACACAAAAACGTACATATACACCGGTATGGCTCACAGGGACCTGAGAATTTGTTACAGCTAGTTTTGGACCTAAAATATGGTGTTTAGAGTAATTTTACACATTTGGGGGGTTAAGATCAATTTCGATAAAAATGTCCCCTCAATGGTCATAAAAGCTAAAGGGTGGAAAGCTTTTCAGATCGAAAAATCGACCCCACCTACCTTTCTTGCATCAAAAATCACATTTCTAGTTGATGTACGATAAAACGCTTGGTACGCTGGAAAGATGGATAATTTTTATTTTATAAACCTCCTAAATGCAAGTCAAATGTATCCTCTTTCCGCAGAAATAATCTCCATTTTCTCCATAAACACGCAAAATTTCCGTGTCTCAAAATTTTCGGCGGCCTGCCGGCCAGTTTAACATATTCATTGCGGTTGATGTCACCCTGCGTGCTGATCTTTTGCTATCATTGGATGCCTAAATGTAAAGGAAGACCGCCATCCAATGACAGCGTACGGCCACCGCGTGCAGTGACGTCAAAACGCAATGAGGCAGGCCGCCGAAAACTTTGAGACACGGAACTTTTGCGTGTTTATGGAGGAATAGAAGTTTATTCGCAGATTTCGACCAATTAGAATGGTCGTTTCTCGTGACACTCTGTTAGATTATTTTACCTTGACCACGACCAGTATATTTCTGTAGGCATGACGCCGATGTCAATCTCCGTATAGTAGGACCTTATATTTTAATCACAATTGACACAATTCTAACACAATCGACAGGTTTTGTTGACAGGCGGTGCTACAAATTAAACGGGATACCCCGGCTGGATGTTGTCACGGATGAAACTATCGATATGATTAGCTACTATTTAAGTACGAAAACGAGAGTTTCCATTGATTCTGGCCCACGGTATGCAAACATCAAAGAAGTGTACCGTGAGTTTCCGACGATGACCAAACATTGAGTTAGCCTTTTTCATAATTTTTCGCTTATAGATCTATGGTTTTCAAAACTTAATTCTGGCTCAAAGGTGACTCCTATATCTACAGTGCCGAAATTCTGGCAATTACCAATGCATTTTGGAAACAAGACATTTTTTCTCCTTTTTGTGGACCGTTTATTAGATGTTTTAATATTCAGTATTTGGTAAGAGGTATTCTACCAGATTATTTTTTTTCGTGTATCAACGTTAGCATTGGGCTTAGATACATGTTAACAAGTTGGCCTATACATCAACTTGGTAACTGTTCTGTATACATTAAACTTACACACGCTCATCAGCACCTGTTACATTTATTACACACGTTTCTGACCTGGAAATTAATGAGATATAAATAAAAGTTGATTTATGTTGCTGATAATTAGAGTATATAAATGTATTTTTGTATGCCCTTAGATTCTTATTGAATGGAATATTCATGGATTTTTTTAGTATTATCACGGACTTAGATTAGTCTAAGTCCGTGGTAGGGTTATTTGTATATCCTTGTCTTTATTCATTGTACTGTACACTCGAATGCGCCCCAAAACTTCAGCCTCGTTTTGGGGTACTATCCTTCACCTTTAACAACGTGGAGCGGATAATTTGAGCTGAAGGAAAACATTATTGCTGTTGATTTCAACAATCGTATGAGATTGCAGACGTCGATGGAGACACCATTAAGTATAACTAAGAAATCGCCAATCAACGCCAGTCGTTTACAAACGGGCATATCTGGTAAGTCCACAAAGTTATGAATCCTCCATCTCTCTGTCGTCCCTCATCACCTGATTCAGCGACTGGTAGGGACATAACTGTCATTCACGGTCGATTTTTCAATGAAAGTTTACTAGAGCATACTTCTGTGAGCATTATCGACAAAATAATAATTGAAAAATGACTTCAGTTTTTGCCATGTATTGTTGTGAAATGTTTATTTTCTGTAATAATTTGGTAATTTCGGTTAGATGGCTGAAGCCTATCCAGTTTTGACGGGTGCTAAACCGTTATATTGCACTAGAGGACAGTTATAATTTTCTGGTTAATAAAGTGTTATATAGGATGAGGGATATCACTGTTCAATGTCTGTTATTGTTGTATCATTAAAAAAAAAAACATAACTTGTAACATATATACATTATAGATGCAGTGATATATTATGTATTCATTTTATGTTCAGTCACATTGTTGTGTCATTGCTAAGAATAGTAACATTCTTACAACATGTAAGTGACACCTTTTTATTCATTGAACCTTGTCCAAAGTAAGATGATACTTACATCCTGGTAATAAAATAGACATAATATATTTTAATGTGTATCATAATATATTTTCTGTGTATTTCATAAATTTCATGACAGGTATACTAGCCTCGTCTGTCAATGTACTGACTCATGATCATGATATAATCTGAGTGTATATATATATACCAGAGAAATGCAGGGTTTGCGTTGGAAGCTGTCAGCATTAAAGGGCAAACCAACTATTTGTTGTAACTTGTTTGGCAAATCAAAATTATTTTACATACAGTCAAACCTGCTCTAACGACCGCCTGTCTATAACGACTGCCTGTCTATAACGACCGATTTTCAGATTCCCCGTGAGATTTCACTATATAACGACCATCTGTATAACGACCACCTGTCTAATGTGGCTAACGACCGGTAATTTTGGAACGACGGTCGCTAGTTCGCTTTCTATAACGACCGATTTTCAGATTCCCCGTAAGATGAGTGTAGTCATATGATGCGATTGAACAGCGTTGCATCATTCGTGTTCACGTTTATGCAGGCCTGTTCGCGACCCGTGTGTTAGGCCGTAATCGTCAGAATTACCGTCAACCCAGTACACTGCCGACTCTATCGATGTCTAGACTCACAGAGAAAACGTGGAAGATTAAGTCTTATGTAAAATTTAATTGAATAATTTATGAATGATATTGCCGTGAAAACATCGTTTATTTCAATTATCAGTATTTAGACCTGTGCCTTCGCTGGTGTCAACAGATCTTCATCGTAACTCGCGCGAGGTGTCAATCAATGTCAAGCCTAATTAACGAGGCATTGTGTTATGTTTTCAAAGTTTCTTACTCAAAAGGTGTTTGTTTTATTAACCTTAAATGCCGACTCACCTGGTTAGTGCTATCATTCTGACTTGACGTTTATTTAGGAAAAGAACAACAAACTCAACCAAGACTTCACAAATGTAATAAAATGAACATGAATATTATTGAATAGGGCATTCATCATACCATTTTAAGATGTTTTAAAAAATACAGATTTAAACCTATAATTAATATTATAAGAATATATTTCAAAACAAAAAGTTTGAGTTCTGAAAATGTTATACTGAATGCCCTATTTAATGACAAGTCATTTATGACATTTTCAATTAAAGTGGTTGGTCCAAAAATCTCGACCTGTCTATAAAGGCAACCTGTCTATAGTGACCGTTTTTCTGTCTCCCCTTGAGCGGTCTTTATAGACAGGTTTGACTGTACTTATATATAGTTAAATTTTAATAGGCACATCACATATTATTTTTAGTTCAAAGATCTATGTAACTTAGTAAGGCTAGCTATGTTGTTTTTTGACAATTATTGTGTTTTATATTATTTGGCATTTACCCAGATAAGCATAAAAAAGTATTGTTATAGTTTTGTAATTACATCTGGAATACTCCATGTATTTCTAAAAATCACCTTTATTATACACGGCCCATTAAAATATATTCCCTGTTCACATCTATTTACACCCAATCAAGCTTAAGTCAGAAGAACATACCGGGAATGAGTATTCAGGAAACCAATCCTATCGTAACTCAGGGTCAAAGCTAATTAGAATTATATATGTACAATAAGAAGTAAATTATTTATCATATTCTTCATTCTGTACTACTTCACAGTATGATATACATTTATATCTCTAATTTACATGAATAATATTTTACAAAACCCTGAAAGTAGATATCATGCTGTTTCATGACACTAATTACAAAACGATCATTATAAACATCAGTAACAGGTAACAGGGTTAGTAACTCCAAACCATCCCTTTAAGTGACATCCTTTAAATTAAAAGTTTATGTCATGACCACCATATTGGGTTTAAAGCATAAAGGCATTCTTTCGTGGTTGAGGATTCAAAATAGTGCCAGTTGAATGTCAGAGCTGACCCCTGGATGTGAGAAGTATGGCCAACAATGCTTGGCATCAAGTGATAAGCATAAGATCCCAGGGCAAAATATATATATTATAATATCATGATTAATAATCTGGGATCTTGCCCTAATTACCCCTAAGATTTTATTTCTTTGCTCACAACTTTGAAATGAATGAAATACCCATACCCATACACTGTATACAACATTGCTTGCAAGTGATAAACAAAAATATTATTATATACATAGTATACCATAATTATTTGGCATGAATATCCAGATGATTTATATAGGTGCTAGATTGGATGTCTTGTATTGATAAAAGTTGGGTCCCAGCTACAAATTTTTACATACAATCATCTGAGCTCCAATTGTTCAATGTTTTTCATCAACTTAAGTTAAATTAAGCTGGACAAAGGATGGTAAAGGCAGTATCTGGAGTTAAAAACTTGGTTACAAGTATAAACCATTTATAATTATTGTACACTTGCCAACATTTCAAAGTTTCATGTGAAACTTTGTGGTTAAATCTACAAACATAGAGAGACAACTTGCAATATCCTTTAGGGCTTTAGATTTACACAATTATTGGGTAGAATGTCAAGGTTGAAGCTGTTCAATTGTCTTTGAGCCAAAAGCAGTTTGTGGAAAGTTTTGTTGATTGATTACAAATCAGAAACAAGTGGTTAAAAGAAATTTAAAGTCTCCATCTGAAATGTCGAGTGATTTAATTGTCAAGAATAAGATTGACATTGTTTACATAGTATATATAATGCACATGGAGTGTTGATTTGATGTATTTAATGAAGAAAAGGTACAGACATACATTGACCCTGACTATGCATTAATAGACAGTGTTTAATGTTTTTGGTAAATCTATTGAATATCAACTTTATTTAACAACAATTATAATACAAGCTTTACAACTAATGATACCTGTTAATCAGTTAATTCACTCCTGTTGGCCCGTATGTTAGTGCACAGGGATCTTATTTTGGGTGGAAACCAGGGTACCTGGAGAAAACTCACATGGTTGGGCAGGTGACCAGAGTACTCGGAGAAAACTCACATGGTTGGGCAGGTAACCCTATACCTTTTCACGCACAGGGGTCTTATTTTAGGTGGAAACCAGAGTACCCAGAGAAAACTCACATGGTTGGGCAGGTAACCCTATACCTTTTCACGCACAGGGGTCTTATTTTAGGTGGAAACCAGAGTACCCAGAGAAAACTCACATGGTTGGGCAGGTAACCCTATACCTTTTCCCCATCACATCAGGGAATCAAACCCTGGTCGCCTTGGTTAAACTTAAAGGCAAGTGGGCGTGCTATCCAATGCACCAACAGACTACCCAATCTTATTAGAGTTTTTGGAACAGGAAATTAGCATTCAGTTGACAGTCTGACAAATATCACTTGTACTACAGTTCATGCACATTACCAATTATCTTCTTGTGCTGCAAATGCAAAGTGTCAGTTTTGGTCTTAAAAGATAATAAAATGTGAGGTAATTGATTTTTAGTCCGAAGGGCCAAGTGAGTTTATTATGCCGTGGGGCAGCGTCGGTCTGACATCAGTCAACTTGTTCCTTTTATCGGTACATGTTCTTATAATTAACAACTCAGGATTTTGACCAAACTTGATAAGGGAGCATTTTTGATTAATTGGGCCTCAAGTTTGTATAAATGGTGGGTTTGATCCCCCTGGAGGCAGAGGAGCAGGGTCTAATAGAGGAAATAATGCAAATTCTTAAAAGTCAGTCTTCTGAAGGAATGCCAGTATTCTGCTCTGAATTTGGTCTGAAGCCCATTGGTGGGGCTCGGCCCCTTAAAAGGTGGGAGGGGCAGGGCCCAGTAGGGAAAAAGGACAAATTCTTTAAAATCCCTTTTCTTCCGTAGGAATGCCAGGATTGTGTCCCAATTTAGTCTAGCATTCTAGGGGGTGAAGGGGAATCAATCTTGTGTGAAGGTTGGGTCTTGGTCCCTAGGGGCAGGAGGGGCTGGACCCAATATGTGAAATGGGGCAATTCTTAAAGGCCTCCTCCTTCTGTAGGAAAGCTTTATATAGGATTCTGTCCCAATTCGGTCAGAAGAGAAATGAATTATGTATAAAACTGTTAAAAGCTTTCATCAGAATGTACCCATTTCCTTGCTTGTTTTAAAGGACTGTTTAGTTTGGGCCTTTTCTGTCCTTCAAGTTTTGTTTGTTAGATTACTAAAACTCTCAAATCAATGTACAAATATGGAATACATCCCTGATAAAACTGGAACAATAATTATTTGTTTCAACTCTGGTTGTCATGGCAACTATCTCAAATATGTATAAATTAGGGAATTTCGACACTTTTGTCAATTTTTGCCCAATTTTTTACCATGGCAACCATATAGGCACAAACAAATAATAATAGTACATTGTATTACAATTGCACTAGGGATGTAGTCTATATTTGTAATAAAATTATTTGAAAGTTCAATAATGAAATTTCAAATTTGACTGATTTCTGGGCCAAATTTTAAAACAGGTAAAACCACACATGATATGATTTGTGATCATGTATAGACAGTATTTACAGTAATATTTTGCTGTCTATGGTTTCCTTTGCTAAATATTCGTAAATTTTCATCTAACAAAGTTATTACATTGTATGTATATAGGTATTACCAGCATCACGTCACCTGTCTACTCACACTTGTAAACAAACACCAATTGTAGTCCACCGGCCAGGTGCCAACATGCTACATATATTTTGTTATTATTATCAGATGTGGTGTATATATAAATACAAGGAAGTATGAAAAATGTCAGGACATTAACATATTGTCTGTCTAATGCTACACAGAGTGTGTAATATATGAAGGAAGATGTGATGAACATATTGTGGTGTCCAGAACCAGTCTGTGTCAACTACCGTATTTAACATTCTGAATTTCTGGTCGAAAGGTTAGCTTGATTTTTTTTTTTTTATGTGAGACAGACACTGTTGCTGCTATTATACTGGTATCATGTGGTGACCAGTGATATGATACCTGTGGTTATTGGTACCAGCTACATGTATGTCCTATTATAATAAGGCCTGTTGTGATGATCCGTTCTCAGTGAGCTCCCTACTGACTCCTATACATGATCATGAGTTGTATTACTTCTATTACCATCCTCCTTGGCTTATCCTTTTCTATCATCTCCTTTAATATCCTTTCCTTTTATTTCCCATTTAACCCGCTTTCCCTTGTTATCTTTCCTTTCCTCTAGATCTTCTTTCAGATACTTTTGTCCCATCTCCCTTTCCCATTTCTTCCTCTCATATGTCCCTCTCTCGTTTTCCTTTTTCATCTTCCCTAGCTCTTACAATTTTCTGTTATCTCTCTTCTCATCTCTCCATTTCTCTTCTCATTTATCATTCTTTTCTTAGCTTTCCACCTCCTCTTGTCTCATTTCTTTTGTGGACTTCCTAATTTTCTTTCACTCCTTCTTACTCAATTTTCTTTCCTTTCACATCTTTCCCTATCAATTTTCTTTCCCAATTTTCTTTCACTTCTTCCTGCTCAATTTTCTTTTCTTTCACATCTTCCCACTCAATTTTCTTTCCTTTCATCTCTCCTAGAGATCTCTCCCTTTCCTTTCTCTTAATCTTTCATCTCCTTTCCCTACGGACTTTCTTGAATACATTTCCTGCTGTTTCTATATCCCTCCCTCCAACAATCCCTACATTGTATCTCCAATCTCCTGTTGCATAATCCTTCTCCATTAAGCCTTCATCTTACTTTCCTCCATTCCCCTGTCTTTACTTTCCATTTTTGTCTCACTTTACCTTTACCAATGTCATCCTAACTTTCATCTATTCTTGACATTTTACCCTGGTTATCTTACTTCTCTTCTTTCTTTTTTCTGCCCTCCTTCTATATGTCACATCTAAAATCTCCATCTACTTTTCCTTTCTTGTGCTCTATTTATTTATTTATTTATTTTGAGAGTTGTACGTCCTCACATGGCCTTACGACCTTCGACCTTCGGTGGCCGTAAGCTAAAATCTGGGGTTGGTGGGCATGTTTAAGAGATAAAGGGTATCCTCCCATGTGTTTCGTCACCTACTGTGTCCTGTCTGAGTCTGGTTGTGTAGATGGCCTTTGGTCCCCAGTTTACAGTGTGCAAATTGATTTTTACTTTGACACCTCATGTATAGAGTAGATAAGAGTTTGGCTTGCGTGATGATGGTATATGTAAGCTCCAAGATTTCCTGATAGTGTGTGTGATGGCCAACCATTACCTAATGAGTAATGGAGTATGGCATCATATTACTGATAGCAGCCATTTACAGTTTGGCTATCTAGTCACATCAGGCATTGTAATAGGTACCCAGGTGAGAGTTCAAGGAATTTATTTATTAAAAAATATATAAACTTTATTTATTTTACAACAATTATGAAACAAGCCATACAAATTTATTTATTAAACAGTATCTTGATTTGACACATGTATCATCACCGTGCAGTTGGGTGCAGAAGATACATGTGTGATGCACATTTAACGAACATGCATGTACACTGTCAGTAAAATAATTGGAAATGATAGGTTGTTTTGGTAGTCAGGAAATGTATATTACATAATACACATTCTGGCTTCCGCTGGATTATTCTAGGCCTTTGTGCTATAATCCTGTCTCAATAAAATACCACTGATCCTTAATTACATTATCATCATCCAACAGTGGACCTCAAAAGGCTAGGGAAATATCTAAATGTTGAAACAGGATTGGTAATTGTGTAGAGATGTTTTAAAGCTTGGAGCAGTCATTGGGGATCAACATTACACAGATACTGTGTTGATAGGGACAAACACCCTGTGTCATGATCCTAGAACCAACTTCCTGTTGTGGTGTTGTGAGCAGAACCATTCCTGAACAGTTGCTTTTCTTGGGTAAGCACTTGTATGCATAATGTAACAGCCTGTGTAGACGGCTTCTGAGCGTTACACATTCTTTAATATTTGTTGGAGACCGGAAATTGATTTCCAGGTTTTTCTTGGATGTGTTGGGACTGATGATGTCACACATAAATGTATAGAGAATGTACGTAGATCAAGTGGGATTGTGGTTAATATCACGTTTATATCACATGTGCTTTCCACCATTAAGTATTAATGGTATGTAAGATTTCATTACAAATAATTCACACGTGTACATGTACAGCAACCTGCAGACTTGCACATGTATTTAATGGTACATGCATGTGCACAAAACTCAGGTGGATTCAGTGTTTTCTCCAGATAGTGAGTTGTGGATATATCTCCCCTTAAAATTTGAAATTCTACAAATCTTCTCCCCTTAGCTTTCCATCTTTGTAATATCACATAATACATAATTGATGTAGATCTTGTATTTCCAGTAGATAATTTGTATTCTGTTTATAAATTTTCTCATTTTTTTTTAGCAGAATACAACCAACATTTGGTTTAAATTTTAGCATTCTTAACTGGCAGGGTCATAAGAGGTCAAACTATTGGATTTGCTTGAAAATTGACATTTTCTGCCATATTATTTTTTTAGCATTTTATAGATTTCTGTAGAAATGCAGTGGTAGCGTGCACGCTTCCCCTCGGGGACAAACAACTAATCCAATGAATTGATGCACGTTTAAGGTGTAAATATTTGCTGATTTGTCTTGGCTCCTAAACTGATAAACAGATTTCAACCAAATTTCAAGGAAAAGGTTGGTTAGCTTACAGAGGTAGGTAAAAAAGCATACCCTCCTTGGGACTGAGGGTTGGGTTTGAAAAGGGTTCAAATTAAATTGCTTGATTAAATCTGAGTGACATCTACTTCCAAATGATGGGTACAATATTCAACTCATAAAGAACAAAGGGTATACAAATTAGGCAACTGACCTTCCTATAGGAGCTGGAGGAGAGCAACGGTATGAATTAAGGGGACTTAATGGTAAACTACCTGGGTAAATTTGGTCTAAATGGTAAACTATCAGGGTAAATTGGGTCTAAATGGTAAACTACCAGGGTAAATTGGGTCGAAATGGTAAACTATCTGGGTAAATTGGGTCGAAATGGTAAACTATCAGAGTAAATTGGGTCTAAATGGTAAACTATCTAGGTAAATTGGGTCTAAATGGTAAACTACCAGGGTAAATTGGGTCGAAATGGTAAACTATCTGGGTAAATTGGGTCGAAATGGTAAACTATCAGAGTAAATTGGGTCTAAATGGTAAACTATCTAGGTAAATTGGGTCTAAATGGTAAACTACCAGGGTAAATTGGGTCGAAATGGTAAACTATCAGGGTAAATTGGGTCTAAATGGTAAACTATCAGGGTAAATTGGGTCTAACTGGTAAACTATCAGGGTAAATTGGGTCTAAATGGTAAACTACCAGGGTAAATTGGGTCTAAATGGTAAACTATCAGGGTAAATTGGGTCTAAATGGTAAACTATCAGGGTAAATTGGGTCTAAATGATAAACTTCCAGTGTAAATTGGGCCTTTATGGTAAACTATCAGGGTAAATTTGGTCTAAATGGTAAACTATCTGGGTAAATTGAGTCTAAACGGTAAACTATCAGGGTAAATTTGGTCTAAATGGTAAACTATCTTGGTAAATTGGGTCTAAATGGTAAACTATCAGGGTAAATTGGGTCTAAATGGTAAACTATCTCGGTAAATTGGGTCTAAATGGTAAACTATCAGGGTAAATTGGGTCTAAATGATAAACTATCAGGGTAAATTGGGTCGAAATGGTAAACTACCAGGGTAAATTGGGTCTAAAGGGTAAACTACCAGGGTAAATTGGGTCGAAATGGTAAACTATCAGGGTAAATTGGGTCGAAATGGTAAACTACCAGGGTACCAAGGTAAGTTGAATTGTGCAGGTGAGAGATGACAAGCCAGCCAAAAGAGAGAATGTTGTTGATTTGACTAAATATGTGGCAGTACTTTACAGACTGTTAGGAACATTTTAACTGACTACTGGGTATATTTGAAAGTGTTTTTCAAAATAGCCAGGTCAGTGATCTTTTTGCAACAGATACACATTACCTTGCGTCAGTAACTGATGAGAGGTAGTTTCCTTTTTACAATTTAGGTCCTGCCCATTCAACTCAATCATTGAGGTGCACCAAACTTGAGGATAGCTTTCAGTCTGAATATATAGAATATTTCCTGATATTTCTCGTACTTCTAAATTCTTAATTGAATTTAAAGATTGTGCAGTTAACCACCTCCAATGGCAAAGTTTTTCAAATGTTCACCAGTCTGCCTGTAAAATAGATCTTCCCTTTACAAGTTAAGAATGGCCTTTGGCGCATTGTTGGAAATATACAGTACACTTCTCTATCGTTTGTATACTGTAGGCATGACACCGATGTCTAAGTCAAGTGAATAAGTTTTATTGTCACTTAAGTTATGCAAACAAAACTGTACTCAAACCATAGGTTTTCTTGACAGGCGATGCTGCTGCCATATTGGTTTGTATTGTATAGCCACAAGCAGGATATCCCGGGTGGATGTACCCACAAATTAAAGAACCAATATTATTGGCTAATGTTTTAGTGTGAAAACCAGATTTCCCCTCTACTCTAGCCCACGGTTATGTCGGTATACAAACGATAGAGATGTGTACCGTGGGTCTCCATCGATGCCTTTGATGGGGACTTTCTGTAACATTGTTCCACATTTTGACTATTTCCTGTATTTTTTTTTTTTTTATATTTTGATCGTATACCTGTGGTGTTGTCTATATGCTGGCGAAGGTAATTTCAGCTGTTTTAGTCATCTAGGAATCTGTTTGTCTCTTCTCTATAAACCCCCTTCTACATATATATATATATATATTTTAAATACATGGCTTAACTTAATCAGCAGTGAAATACAAGATCATTAATATCTGGGAAATCACAAAGAATAATAACAAAAATATTTTAAAATTGTATGAAATTATCATCTGAGAAAAATTAGTGCTGAAGTTATTTTTTGGTCATTACTTTAATGTCACATTAAAAAAACACTCTAAAGCTAGGAACTACTTAAAAAATGTGAGTTAATACTAGTTTACACAATTTGGATATAAATGTCAACTGACCAGTGTTTAGGTTCATCAGGTGTATAGAGATACTCTGTGGGGGTGGACAGACTCATAGTTGATGAAAAATGTTTGAGATTAGAGAACAGGAGTGGTCATAGGGAGTAACAGTGCTGAAAAGGTCAAGGGGTCAGGTATTACTCGGAGGTCAGAGGTCATAGAAAAATGACAGAGGAAGTCGGATGATGGAGACATGTGCTTTTTAGCTCACCTGAGACGAAGTCTCAAGTGACCTATTCTAATCGCCTTTTGTCCGTCGTCGTCCGTCGTGCGTCCTTAAACTTTTTACATTTTCGACTTCTTTCCAACACTGCTGAACCAAATTCAATGAAATTTTACAGGAAGTTTCCATGGCTGAGGGTGAACCAAAATTGTGAATTATATGGTCCCCACCCCCCAGGGGCATGTGGGGCGGGGCCAAAAAGGGTCAAATTGACTAAAACTTCAAAAATCTCTCCTCTACTCTCAGATATGGTAGAATCAAATACTCTTCATAGATGGAAGGGTCTTAAGGTGCTTTACCAAAATTGTGAATTTCATGACCCTGGGGTCTCATGTTTGCCCCTGGGGAGGGGGTAAACTTTACTATAGTTTATATAGGGAAATCACATTTTTGACTATTATTTGTTGGATTTGTATTGGAATTCATTCTTACTTGTATCAAATTATCAGCATGGGATGACACTTTGATGGTATGTACATGTTGGCCCTAGTTGACCCCCAGGGGCCTGCAGGGCAGGGCCAAAAAGGGTAAAATTTACAAAAATTTCAAAAATCTTCTTCTCTACTCTTAGATATGGTAGAATCAAATACTCTTCATAGATGGAAGGGTCTTAAGGTGCTTTACCAAAATTGTGAATTTTATGACCCTGGGGTCTCATGTTTGCCCCTGGGAAGGGGGTAAACTTTACTATAGTTTATATAGGGAAATCACATTTTTGACTATTATTTGTTGGATTTGTATTGGAATTCATTCTAACTTGTATCAAATTATCAGCATGGGATGACACTTTGATGGTATGTACATGTTGGCCCTAGTTGACCCCCAGGGGCTGGAGGGCTGGGCCAAAAAGGGTCAAATTGACAAAAATTTCAAAAATCTTCTTCTCTTCTCCCAGATATGCTGGAATCAAATACTCTTCATAGATGGATTGGTTTTAAGGTTCTTTACCAAAATTGTGAATTTCATGACTCTGGGATCTTGCATCTCCCACTGTGGAGGGGGTGAAGTTTACTATAGTATATTGGCAGATAAAACATTTTTTTGCATTATTTGTTTAATTGCCATAAGAAATGATGCAAATTTGGTTTAAATTATCAATATGACATGACTTTTGAGAAGTACGCACATATTGACACTGACTGACCCCCAGGTGCCTGAGAGGTGGGGCCTAAAAGGGTCAAATTGACATAATTTCAAAAATTCATTTTTTCCACTCCCAGATATGCTACAATGTATTGTTATAAATATTCATCTCAACATTCCCATATTTCTCTTTCATATCAAACATCAGGTGACCGTTAAGGCCCATGGGCCTCTTGTTCTTCTGACATTGTCATTGTAACACATCGGCTGGACAAAAAGTAAACACCCCAAACCATACCTAATCTTCTCTGCTGGTGATCTATATGACTGGTTCTCTGTGACTGGACATTCAGTCATGACTGCAAGTGGATAAAAAGGTTTCAATGTGGGATAGCTTATGACATTAGTTGAATAACTTCTATCTTTTATGACAAAGTCAAAAGATTCACATTATTGATATTATTATTTTTGGTGATTATTTACAAAATGATATACAGATATCAGGGTTTACATAGAAATATATATTTACAACTCATCACACAAGATTGGTTTAATGATACCGTGAAGTTTTTGATATTTTTGGAATTTCATTATCAATCATTAATTCTGAGTCCTCATTAACTTTACCACTTGTAAAATTTAAATAACCTCTTGTAGTAGAGCACTAGATAAGATGTGTACCTTGAAGTTTTTGATTTTACATAATGAAAGTAACAGTAGGTTTAATCAACCCCTCAACCATGTATGGCCATTGTGTAGGGATTTATAGGTTATGATAGGGACAGTGGGACACCGACAGTTTTACAATTTCTCTTGATAGAAAATAAGTAAATTGTCACTGTTGATAGATTTGATGTATTAATCAGGGTAGCACAATACCTTTTAGATTCATGTATATCAGCTCTCATATATTCTGATGTATTTTGATTTAAACATATTTTATTTGTATAAAATATATACAATGGGATTGGGCACAAGTTTACTAACTTAGATGAAGCTCTTTCCGAATTTTCAGATGTAGATGTGTAGTATTCATCAATGTGTGGTGTACAGATTGAATGGACCTGGGTATTGTATACTTTAAAGTAAAATAGGAAGTACATGTTATATGTGTAGAGCATAATAGGACTAGAGACTTACAGGACGTGTTGCTTTGTGTAGACTAGTATGTGTGCATTATCATACTTCCTGACTGTTATTTTACTGACCTAAGACACACAGGTCCTTAAACTTTACACACATATCTATCACCTAACACCTGGTAGGTAGGTAGGTAAAACCTACCTGTACCATACCTTCTCCATAGTTCCCCAGAAGTTGAATGAGAACACCAGGTAGGATATATACATTTTATCTCTGTGTACAGGTAAACAATACATTCCAGACATACACTTGTCTGTAGGATACTCTCAACAATGGAGAAAAGTTGGAGATGAAACTAAGTTGTAATTAAATGATGGGTATATTAAATTGTTTAGGTATACAGCATACAGAGTACCCATGGCCAGTAGCTGTCTACAAGACATTTGTAGTTGATTGTGGATTGTAGTAAGGTATATGTATCGATCTAGCCAGCATGAATGACTTGAATACAAACGTGTGTGATAGCACAAGCTGCCATGACCATTAATTATCAAGTCAACATTCAATCAATATATGTACATATTCATAGGATGAAAATTATAGTTGTAAATCATTAGAACTAAGGGTTTTAACAATGTGTTGATGTATGCTATATATTATCATCAATAAAATCATGTTTATGAAATAATGACTGCTGATAAGATTGTTGGTCATTTGAAAAAAAATATATACCAGGTAAAATAAGGCTTTATCAATGTACTGAAATAATGTTTTATAGGTGAGACAGAATCTTTCACTTTCAATACAAGAATTTTATAGTTCTGCAGGTTATTTAGGCATGTATGCTGCATTGACAACAGCATAAATCCTAGATAAAATGTTCAACAGACCACATTTAACAAACTATTTAGCATCACTGATTCAGAATCTACTGTACACAGTGTGTAGTAGTGACAGCGGCCTTTTAGACTATAGCCACATTACCTTAACGTAACATTAATAAGTGTACAATGTACAATGTAAATAGTCATTGTTCGACCTCTCATCATTCATAAGCCATATAGGTACTGCAGTTTCTATTTCTGTAATTTTCTATCAGTTATATTACGGTTTTCATATAGTTATCATTATATAATCAGGGCTTAATCAGGGCTTTTTATAGGGTATCTCCAGGGCCGATATAAGGCCCCATTCTCAATGAGATTTTGCCTTCAATATTCCCAATTTAAGATTTATTTTCCCAATCAGTAAACTAGGCTAAATTCCAGTCTGTAATTTCCTCAAAACTTCTGAAAGTTATGTGAAAATGTAATAAAAAAAATGTGTGCTTTGCAAACAATGCAGACAAAACGATATATATTGT
The DNA here is from genome assembly GCA_947623455.1 of Mimachlamys varia. NCBI lineage: Eukaryota > Metazoa > Mollusca > Bivalvia > Pectinida > Pectinidae > Mimachlamys > Mimachlamys varia. Next base: position 13,548,741 of record OX392535.1, read on the forward strand.
GCAGTTTGATATCATATACATGTATATTAATAGATTATTTTTTATTCAGGGAGCTGTTTTGTTGATATAAAGATGAGTTTTCCCAATTTCACTCAGAGGTCTTTTCCCAATTTACCTAGAAAAAGATAAACAAGCCGTTAGGGAGTTTTGTAAGACAGTATACATTTGTACAATGTATATCTCTGCAGTCCATTCGGCAGGGTTCCAACTTCAGTCTCAGAAAAGTTCAAGCATGTTTGATAAATTTTTCTCAATAAGCACAACATACGGGACTTACAGTCGTATCAGTGTATGTGCTCCTTTCACAATATTTAACTTTCAGGATGAAATAGACATATATTTGTTTGTCTTGAATACTTCCATTTCATCTCATCCATTGGTAGATGATATTAAATCACTTTTACATCACATCAGTCTTATTAAGCATAAGATTAAGACACCAAAGATTGATTAATTCTTTCCAAAATGAATCTTGTATAGCATTCTTGTCAAGTACACAGTATAGATTTTACAAATTGAGTTATTTCCCTTTGTCTATGTACTGTATGATATGAATATTATCATGCTTGAGGTTAAACTTTCTTTGCATAATGAGTACAGTGTAATGCAATATAGGCCTATCTCAAAATTGTTATCTCCCTTCTTTGCCATATCATGACTACATTTGGAAGTGTTTTTTAAACAAATTTGCTCCATGTTATTATGATGTCATAATTGGAATTACTTCATCTGGTTGTCACAAAAACACTTCCCGTTAGTCCATCTTGTATCAACCATTGTGGCCTGGCATGGTATTTTATTAGATAAGAATAAAGAACAAAATGACGTCCAGCTTTTATTAATGTGCATATATTCGTCTATTGCGGGAAAACTAAGCGCTGGAAAATAATTGAAATATATCAGATGAAAAAGCTAACAATTCTTAACGTGTGTATGGAGTTTCAAGAAAATCCATTGAAAAATGTCAAATGCATGAAATATATAGCAAAAATATTATGTGTCAGAATATTTATTGCACTACACTATACATGGAAGAGTAAAATAGAATGTGTAATACATTGTAGTATAGAACTAAGTCCCTTGTCTTAATTCTGAATGATTAGGTAAACTAAGTGTGCCATTTAAAACATATCAACACATTTTTTACCCTGAATCTGAACAGTTGTAGTCAAACTTTCTCCAGCAGAATCTTACTTTGTTCAGTGGTTGTATTTTTACTTCCAGGCATGGTAAAATCCAATGTAAAGCAGGATGACAACATTGCGGGGCTCAACCCCTAAGGAGGAAGAGCGCGGCACAGCCTCCTTATCCCTGGTACGCCAGCTCAGTGGACAGATTGCGGGGGTGAGTACAGCATCTCATTCTATATAGTTACTGTGCTGCTCAACAACTTAGAAAATCTACCATCAAGCCTACCTCTACCCTGCTGCTCAACCAACTTTATAAATCTATAATCAAACCTACCCCAAATCAAAAGCTAACTCTAAGGAAGAGAAATCCCATCCATGCCTCGAGTTAAATGTCTGTAAAGGGTCTGTCAAGATTTTGAATTCAAAAATATATGACAAGGGGCATGAAATGATAAAAATCAATTAAGATGTTGTGTTTATATAGTCATTTTGATCGTTTTTGTAAAATTCATTTACAAATATTTACCATTGCATGGTATTGCCTTTATAAACCTTGCAAGATCCAGTTGGCATTCATAAGGCCATAAATGCCATTGACTGATTGTTGATGTCATCATTATTATGACGTCATAAATTCCAACTGGCCAAGCAAATCCAGCATGAAGTGATAGTGCACTTCATTATATTTGTTTTTCCAGTTGGCATTCATAGGGAATATAAATGCCAAATGAAAGCAGTTCAATGCTTAACAAATTCTTAATAGGAAAAAGAAAGACTTGAACAGTACATTGTTACCTGTTGGAGCACCTGTCTAAGAGTTAGTAAGGTCTTAGATTGAAATCCTTGACTTGCCATACGTTTACATTACTTTCCTGTTATAGTGGTGCATGTGACGTGCAACCCTTGTTAAGTAATAGGTCTGGACTTGACAAGGATAAACCAAACTTTGAGTGTAAATAGTGTTGTTATGTATTAAGCTTTACTGGGACAATCACTACGTGGGCCCAGTTGTTCAGATTGAAAGCTATCCTCAAGTTTGGTGCACCACAATGATTGAGTTGAATGGGCAGGACCTAAATTGTAAAAAGGAAACTACCTCTCATCAGTTACTGACGCAAGGTAATGTGTATCTGTTGCACAAAGATGCCTAAAGACTGCAAATCACTGACCTTGGCCGAGTTGTTCAAAAGATTATTAGCTTAATCAGTGATTAGTGCAAATTTTAATTATTCTGTAACTTTAAAATGAAACCATAGATTCAGTTATAGCGTTGCAGATATCAAATATCTAATAGTGCCAATTTTTATGCAAAATTTTAAGATTTTACAATTTTAAAATGTTGTTAAAAAGTGATTATTAGCTAATCACGCTTTGAACAACCGAGCTGAAGTTGTTTGGTTAGATCGTCCATCTTGAGTTCAGAGGTCATTGGTTGGGATTCTGGTCGTTTTTTCTTTCCTTTTACATGAAGGTAGGTTGTTGACTCAGGGTGGAAATTTATCAGAATGTGGGTCCATTCTCACCAGAAAATTGTTAGAAAAACAGGTTTTCAATCAATGGCTTACAAATGGCATGAGTCATTGTAAAAGGCACAGTTAATTAATGCTAAATAGCAATGATTTGACCTCCTAAATCAAGCACATTAGAAGACTAAGCTATTTGTATAAAAAATGTAATTTGAAGTAATTGAAATTTTTTCAACTTATTTTTTTTTTTTTTTCATTTTGAGAAAAATGTAGGACTGACATTTAATGTATGATGGTCATAAAAGCCTACTTTTAGTTCTAAACCTGTAAGATCAATTTATAGCAGGGAAGGTTACACATTGTATTGTCTGTATCAGTCTATTAATAGTTACATTTTACTCCAGCCTTCTTGGGAATATAAGATTCAGAATCCATCCCTTTGTTTGGTAGAATATTGATATTGTTTAAAACAGTTTCTTTGTGCAGAGCTACAAACCTTTTTTTATAGCCATTAAGACTTTTTCTTCTTGGAGATAATTTAATTTGGGATTCTTTGTTGAATATTCCTTGAGTATTTTCATTTCCCTGTGGACCTTGGTATGTTAAATTTCCGTGAGAAAACTATTGATGTTCTTGCAAATTGGTTTCATTGGATTGAGAAAGCCGTTAAAGGGAGATAACTCCGCTGAGCCTTATTAGATTCTAAGAAAAATACGAAATTTTGCAAACTACCTATTAGTCGCTATATGAAGATGCACTGTTATTTACAAGGATTTCAGGAGTCAGACAGGTAATTTTAACGTGGGGATGAAGTTTAGGGAAAACTGTAAACAGGTGGATGTATGGGTTTACTTACATCTTCATTATTGAATTACAACTCTTTGCATCGGAAGGTTTAAAACCTTGTCTCAGGTTATCAGACTTTTTAAATATCAATTAATTCATTTAGCAAATACACAACGCTTTTTTTATGAGAATTCAGATATTTAGTACTTCTTTCTGAATTTGCAAAAACAAAAAATTAATAAAAAGTAAACACTTTCATTTTTTTCAACCAGTGCACATTGTTTCATAATTTCCCTTGTGGGGACTGACTATCAAAATCTTGAAATTGATTAAACAAACTGGTGAATCAATTTTTTCCAAATCGACCACCCTTATTGTTGTCCATGGAAAGTCTGTTGATGAACCAGGTCTGAGATAGTGTCTTAGTGACAAACCTGGCCTTAGAGGGTCCTTGGTGGCCACCCCAGGTCCTAGAAGGTCCTTCTTGATTAACCTTGGTCCTAGATGGTCCTTCTTGATTAACCTTGGTCCTAGATGATCCCTAGTGGTCATCCCATGTCTGAGATAGTGTCTAAGTAACAAACCTTGCATTAGAGGGTCTCGGTTGGTGACCCCAGGTCCTAGAGGGTCCTTGATTAACCTAGGTCCTCATTGGTCCCTGGTGGTGATCCCAGGTCTGAGATAGTGTCTAAGGGTCAAACCTGGACTTAGAGGACCTTGGTGGTGATCCTAGGTCCTAGAGGGCCCTACTTAATTGATAACCTTGTCCCAGATGGTCCCTAGTGGTGACCCCAGGTCTGAGATAGTGTGTAGGTAACAAACCTTGCCTTAGATAGTCCCTGGTGGTGATCTCAGGTCCTCCAAGGCCTGGATGCTCCTTCTTGATTAACCAAGGTCCTCGATTGTTCCTGGTGGTGACCCCAGGTCTGAGATTATCCCAGATAGCTATATAGTGTCTTAAGGGACACACCTGGCCTAAGAGGGTCCCTGGTGTCCTCTGGTGTTGACACCAGGTTCTAGAGGGTCCTTCAGTACTCCAGAGTCAAGTACATAGTATAGTATAAGACTGTCCAGTCATGATCATTATACAAATTAATATGAAACGTACTGCTAATTAATGACATTTTATTGTTGGGGCACATAACTTTTGGCAAAACTTGAAGCGAAAATAAAGCCTAATAACTTTTTTGTATTTATAGATTTAGTTAGATTAACTGATATCAGCAATATGCAAGATGAATTCTTACGTGGTTACCGGTACAGCCGCAGTTATATTTCGGTATTTGTAAACATGCGTCCATTTCGAACAGTCTTTTACCTTCGGCTTGTTGATGAAGTGGGCCCCACCTGAGTTATTTTCAATTCTTTGGATTTTTCTGTCAAGAGTTTCTTGTTAGTTACCGCTCAGGTTTACGTCGTTTTAGGCTTATTTTCGCATGGTTATCAATTGGATTTTTTTCAGAATTTTTCAGAATCACGAAAAATTTCCTGAAGTTACGTTTATTGGGACTTAAATATAAACCTTGGCTGCTTGTCTGATGTTCATCAACACTGAGCTCTTGGAGGACCTTTCTTCCTAGTTGAACACCCATTTGGTATTTTACATCACAGCAAAGTTGTCAAAGTTAATTCCTGCTTTCCTGTCTTTGCATGTAATACTATCTTAAAATAGTTTCCGCAAATATTATTGCCTATTTCTTTGAATGCAGTAGTGATCAAACTTAACATTAGACCCGTTCACAATCACTGCCTACTGCTGCTTTGGATTTTTCTGCATATGTTGTTTCCGAACAAATTGACACTATGCCAGATTGGTGAAATATCAATAAAGGATGATGCTGGAACATCAAGTCATAAAGAAATTCCCATGGAGCAGATGGGTGTGGAAACATAAGTGAAGGAGTTTTGTGGGAGAAGATAGATGGCGATAAGTGTGTGAACTGTACGGGAGGAGGATGAGGACGGAGAGTTAACACCTTGCTGCAGCTGCTGTGGGGATTGGTGACAGGGTTAGACACTGTTCAGTCTGTCACAACGTCTGCGACTTGCTGTTTACAATTTACATAATTGGGAAGACAGTAGAGGTCAATGTGTCTTAGTCAAGGACATTTAAAGATAAACATCCAGTGTAGAAACAGCATGCCAGTTTGTTTTTCATTGATTGGCAATTTAAAAGGGAGGTAAATTCACTCTCTGTTAAATTGTTGGAACATAATTGAGCTGTTATGAGCATGTTGAGCTGTTTCAAGAACATTAGGTACACCTGTTTATAGCCTGTTCCATGCAAACAGTCATCTATGATAAAACAATTATGGTATACCTTTAATAGATGTATTGTAATGAATTTTGATGCGGAGGGGTTAAAAAACATTATACCAAACAAAAATGCTAGAAAAAAAAGTATAATGTCAAAAATATTAAGTTGGATTATATATATGATATGTAACACATGTTTCTTGGCTGATTTTGATGAAACTTCACAGGTTTGTTTTGTAATCCTACATTTGGACATGTTTGGATATGCATGTGATCTCTCAAGGATGCTCAGACACCAAAAATAGAGAGTTCTACCATTACACTAATTGCAATCACTTTAATGACCTCATTTAGAGCAAGCACCACATCCGTAATACAGGTGCCGTGTAGTAATCTGGCTGTCTGTCCACATTTTTTGTTTCCGGAGATTATCTGGTAATCTGAAAGCTTTAGCCCAATCTTAATGAAATTCGACATGCTGATACACTAAAAGGTAGGTAGGCAATTGGAGTTTAAAAGTTCAACTTTACTACTACTTAAATAGACCGGGAATTGAGGGGGGGGGGGTCGATCAGGCACATGACCCTTGCTGACCTTCTAATATTAGACTGGGGAGAGAGGAGGTTCTTGTGATTTGCTTTGAGTCTTTTATTATGTCTTTTCATTTCTCTCAAAATATTTCCAATAAAATCCTCCGTAAAATATTTCTTACAAAATAAATTTGTTCCATACCAAGTACTGTCATCAAACTCAAATTTGATACTGGACGTACCTGTGAAAGGATCATTATTCGAGTCATTCAAACTCCTATGAAACTTCTGATTCAAAGAAATATACCTGAACGAAAGTATCCCTCTCCTCATTCAGTCATTGTGAGCAAAAGCTGACTCACTGCTGACATTTGGTATTCATGTTTTGTGCTGGTGAAGGAAATCTCTGATAGTATTTCATATAATTATCAGACAATCATATTATACAGAATTACTGCAAATGTATGTTGGGAAGGTATGACACCGTTTCTGTATTAGACGCCAGCAATTGGGGACTAAATAGCAGGCAATATGTCTCAAATAGCAGGCAGGATATTGGTGGGTTAATGTGGTAGCACTATGAAATCGGCATCAGATTGGCTCAAACTGAAGCCTCAAAAATACAGACACGCTCAACACATAATTCACATCACGCACACAGGGAGGCTGTCTTTAAATGACCGAATCAAACCAAACCAAGTTGACTTATACGAATCTTCAATAATTTGAATGTTACATTCTACTTTAAGTGTTGTTAATTGATTAATTAAAATTGACTTATACAAGTAGCAATATTGATTTTCCAAAATTTATTGTTTAAGTTGTTAGTTACCTGAAGTTTACAAATACATTCTGTATTTAATTATCATAAATACCAAAACTGCAATGTTAATTACCAGAAGTTGACAAAAAAGTACAAAGCTAGTTTTATCTAAAGGTGACTAAAAACAGCAAAGTTAATTACTGAAGTTGACTAAAAACTGAAAAGAGTAATTTACTTAAGGTGCCTAAAAACTGCAAAGTTAATTACTTAAGTTGACTAAAACCTACAAAGCTAATTTACCGAAAGGTAACTAAAAATAGCAAAGTTAATTACTAAAGTTGACTAAAACCTGAAAAGCTAATTATCTAAAAGTGACTAAAAACAGCAAAGTTAATTACTAAAGTTGACTTGTAGTATTGATGTGCCTTCCCTACATTTGATTTGCACTGACATTAATTACTTTAAGTTGACTTGCACAAATCTGCTTTTGGTGTTGTTATTACCATAAGTTGACTTTTAGAATTGTCATCTGTCTGAACTTGACTATGCTTGTGATGTGCCAAATACATCAAGTTGACTCCTTCAATCACCATGTTGCACAAGACTCAATCACACTAATTGATATCAGTCGATGGCTTTGACATCGAGACAACTTCAGCCAATCAGCAATCCTCAGTGCTTTTCTTCATATTGATTTCTTGTCATTTGTGGCTGGTGCTTTAAATCTGGACGTGATAAAACGAAGATTTATTTATTTATTTTGTTTTTTTATTTAGCTGAGTTGATTACTTATTTTCTTTTGAGAATAACCTGAGGACCTGTATATAATCTGTGATACATAAGGTAACAGTTTAATCACGGTAAACAGATATTACATTGATTGTGATTCAGCCTAGAGCGAGACAAAGCATTTGTTTCCTGTTTATAAAAAGAAACTGCAACGAGAACAATTCCCAGCCAGTATCAATTTACTGAAAATCTAACCAAGTCGGTCAATTGTATTTATAGTTAGATTGAAATGTTTGTTGTCCCACTACCACCACCAATTTGGAGACTTGTTTGATATAGTATCAGTATCACTTTCTTTATTTGCAAGTGTGAATTGCTTCTTGGACTTTTAGGTGAAACAATCTATTCCTATGAAGTGCTTTCACTTTTAAGTCAACCAAATTGTTACCAGGAATAGATTTTATTTGACAGCTTTCTCGGAAAATAATACTATGATATCACTGTACCCAGATCAAGACACATTTTTGATCAATGTTCTCTATATTAAACTATTAATTCCAAAACTGTTTGTTTATTTTTCGTAAATAGATACTATCTTTTTTCAGTTCTATTCTGCATCAATATTTTGGGCTTGTGGTTCTATAAATAAAATGCAAAATACTATCCGCTTTATGCATGCCCTTGAATCAGCATTGATATAACCGAATGCTGAAAGGGACGCCTCAGTATTCTAACATTAAATATCTGGGGATAAACAATCCATTTCATCAAGAGTATAAGACACATGATGTGACATCATACTGTTTAATAATTATATTGCAAATTAAGTCAGTAATAATAATGGCTATAAATAGATTGATTTTTCCAAAATTTCAATCACTTGTGCCACATTTTGTTACAGGTCTAGCACCAAGGTTAGCTCTATTTCTGGCAGTTGATTAAATTTCTAGCTTATTTCTAGCTTGTTAATACCATGTTGAGTGTTGACAAAGCCAGCGGTACTGTGTCTCCTGCACACCTCCTCGGTCCGGGACTACTGTCAAGTGAATCACAGCCTAATATCTCTACTCTCATTATAGCTCAACAATTCTATCATTACAACTGAACAGTCTGTTCTCTTAACACAACTGAACGCAGCAAATATTTTTCTTCATTGCAGAACAGAACAGTCAGCCAATTTCTTAGTACAGCTCAACTCTTTCTCTTCTACCATTACAACAGTTGGTGTAATCTCTCATTGTATTGTAACTAAACACTGATAATAAAGATCACCGTTCAGTGCAGCTAAAATAACCAGCATTTTCTCTGCATAATTAAGACCTTTTCTCTGCATGACTAAGACATCTGACCATTCTATGATCACGCCAGCGTCCTCCACCACTGGGTTGTGGGGATTTTCTTTATGCACTTGACAAATTCTTAAATATAACCTTGAGCTTTTGGTAGGATATAAAACTCTTTTCTATAACTAAAAGTATGTTTCTTCTTTCATTATGTTTTGAACACAGCCATGCTGCCTTCTCTAATTAGTACAGCTGAACTCAGCCGATCTTTTATCATCACATGTACAACTGAATAGTCAGTACGTCTTTTATCTCAGTACATCACAAAGAAATACAGCTAATTTTTGTCTTTCAGTGTAGCTGATCAGAGTGTATCAATATCATTGTATATGTATACATCTTCTTTCAGGATAACTGAATGGTAAAAGTGGAACTGTTTGTGACGTGAACATTTCCGCTTATTTCGCTTGCATTAGTTAAATTCTCCACAAATATATCCACATGTGAACATATTGAACACCATTCAAAGTCTTCAGTGTCTAATAGTATTATATAGGTTCACTGTTCAAAACAGCACAACTGACAGTTCGAAAATTTCCACACGGAGAACAGTTCGGAGGCTAAACAATAAAATCCACACTCGGAAATATTGACTTTTACATTAACTGAATGGTAACACTGTCTAAACAAACATTCAACTATGTCTCTAAACTATTTTCGGCAATCTCTTGGGCCTCTTGGTTGTCTCCCTTACTGAGATCAACAAGGGGCTTCAGCCTAATCTGTCTGAAAGTGTCTTGTTATTACAGCAGAACGTTGGCCTACTCCTACCTTCAGTACAGTGAATGACATTTTCTTCTTACAACTGAACACTGTCAACATCTCTCAGAGACCCTGGAATAAAGATGATGGTACCATAGGTGTTAACCTCTGAAACCTCCAAGGAGGGAGATCTCCCTCATTGCACAGGTGTTAACCTCTGAAACCTCCAAGGAGGGAGATCTCCCTCATTGCACAGGTGTTAACCTCTGAAACCTCCAATGAGGAAGATCTCCCTCATTACACAGGTTTTAACCTCTGAAACCTCCAATGAGGAAGATCTCCCTCATTGCACAGGTTTTAACCTCTGAAACCTCCAATGAGGAAGATCTCCCTCATTGCACAGGTGTTAACCTCTGAAACCTCCAATGAGGAAGATCTCCCTCATTGCACAGGTGTTAACCTCTGAAACCTCCAATGAGGAAGATCTCCCTCATTGCACAGGTTTTAACCTCTGAAACCTCCAATGAGGAAGATCTCCCTCATTGCACAGGTTTTAACCTCTGAAACCTCCAATGAGGAAGATCTCCCTCATTGCACAGGTGTTAACCTCTGAAACCTCCAATGAGGAAGATCTCCCTCATTGCACAGGTGTTAACCTCTGAAACCTCCAATGAGGAAGATCTCCCTCATTGCACAGGTGTTAACCTCTGAAACCTCCAATGAGGAAGATCTCCCTCATTCCACATTTCCAATGAGGGAGATCGAAAGTGTGTAAAATTCATCTAAAACTCCATTACTCAATTTGTTTTCCCCTTTTTATGTATCAAACAACTTCATAAAGTATTCATTTGATCCAGACACACCTATATTGGTCATTACACACACCCTACATTATTATTGAACTAGAATATCATTTGACCACAGGACGTAGATTTGGAGTTTGTGTGAGATTGGCTTAAATGAGGGAGATTTCGAGGGAAATTGGTAAATTATGGTCAAAATGAGGGAGTCTCCCTCGTAATGAGGGAGGGTTAATGGGTATGTTTTTAGTCAACTTCAGTAATTAACTTTGCTGTTTTTAGTCAACTTTAGGTAAATTACTTTTTCAGTTTTTAGTCTCCACCGTAATGAAGGAGGGTTAATAGGTATGTGGAACCCCTTCCTATTGGTTTGATCTCTGATCGGAAAATGAAATCCTTACTCATGGATTCAAGAGTAAGGATAACCCTACCCTTACATTCAGACCCCTGTGTGAGATTGACCCTTAGACCCAGTACTCAGAGAACTATGAACAAAAACGATAGTGCCCCTTATTTCAGATGAAGATTATGATCAAAGTTCTAAAAGACACTCTCATGTGATTAGGTAAACAGTTGTGTACATCATACATGTATGTATACAGGAATTTAGAGTGAAATGTAATGAAGCTAAATTAAGCTTATTTTGAAAAACTGTCACACATTCTGTCAAATATATATCGCGTCAATGTTGATAATTCAAAGTCAGCCCTCGTAATTGTTTATTTTATTTACAAAAAATGTAAAGAATGTATGAATTGATGTCAAAACATGTATGTCTGTGTATAGAAATTTAAGTGAACCATCCATATACAAGTTCTAAAAGAGGAAATGACTTGTGTCGTTATCGTGTTGGAGGTTGACTAATGGTAGCTCTTCCTGTACAATGTTTTATATGCGAGTAGAAGGAAACCATCCTGGTAAGGTAAGGTCCTTTGTTTCTTAATGCCCCCTGTTAATGTTTTTGTTCACAACATGAAATATATTGAAAATGCATGGTCATGTAGCTGAGGTGTATAGAATTAATGCTTAGCACAGTATTGCTATCAAAGAATTCGAAGTTCACTTTGAGAAATAGAATTTGTGATTTTCTGTCTCACTGGCGATGTAAGCTAGGTAACGAACCATTATACAATTTACAACTTCAGATGCAAACAAACCTTCAGATGGTTGATGGGCTTTTGCCATGTAATCAGAAAGTTTAAATCAATTTGTGGAACTGTAAATAGAAAAGCAAAAGCAATGAATGCATATGATTGTAGGATGGAAACTTGGTTACAGTAAATATTAAAATCTTGACAGGGCTTTGCAGGATGATAACATCGGTCATTATATTAAAGTGCTGTAATTACCAGTCGCCTATATATAGACGATTCTTTGTAGAATTGTATGTATGATATAGCAAGGAGAAAAGGCTTGGTAATAAAAGCCAGTGTAGAACAAAATATCGTTTATTCAATTGTCATTATCACTTTGTTTTTAAAGCGATTTTTATCTGTAGATATTTTAGTGTTGTAGACCTGTTATAAACAGGCAGTGGTAGGCCTGCCATGTTATTTGGTTGTAGTTATAATATTCCACTGACATAGGTCTCCTTCAGGAGTGTATTTTGTCACACCTTGAACGAAAAATGCTGTTCATTTTACAGCTTTGACAACAATTCCAACATGGACAAAAAGAAGTTGTTAACGTTTTAGCATAAACTTTTCTGCCCATTATTGATTAAAGATTTTTATAGGCCTGAATTACTTGATATGATCTACTTTTTATCAAGCGTCATTATCTTGTACGAGTTTGCATTTCAAATTTTTCATGGTCAAAACTGGGTCACTGTTACTTTAAATAGAATTTTAGTGCCATCATTAAAGTTCCATTTATCCTAGATGCATATATATATATATACCCTCTCAGGAAAACAGGTCTTATCTAATCACTCAACATTTCCCTTTTCACTTTGTATTTAATTTTTGATGTTGATGCACGAGCCGAGGGTATAATCTGCGATGCCTTGTTCCCTTCTCCCCTAAGTCAACTTGGTTGATTTATATACCTACAAGCCATTATATTCATTAAGAAGTACAGGATGTTTATAGGATTTATATTGTTAATACTACTGTAATTGTTCACCTAATTAATATACACTGTAGATAGTTGCCAACCTCTAATGGACAGATGGGAAACATGAAATGATTCAGTTACTGGCCCAGCCTATACAGGCTTGTCTGTTGATGTAAATGCAAACATAATTTCTTGGGTTATGTATGTAATAGATGTGCAACAGGTGCTTTTCAGTGAACACCAGAACCAAACTGGCAATAGGCCACAATATCAGCTCTGGCTCACAATGAATGCTGCTCCTTTGTTTAGCTGGAATGTTTTTTTAGAGAGGTATGATTCAAATTTTATCAGAATTATCATCCAGTGATTGCAATTTGATTGTAACCATGATACTTAAGGCCCTGACTTACCCCTCAGTGGCTTGATGGGTGGGACCAAAAGGTGTGAATCTGGGAAAAAATTTAGCAATTTTCTTCTCCATGGCATGCAGACCCATATATGCTGGAATCAAATACTTTTCAGGTATGAAGAGGTCCTTTGGTGCTTTTTCAAAATTGTGAATTTTCTAGTCATTTATTTTCCTGTGGGTAGGGGAGTTACATTTACTGTAGATTATATAGAGAAATAACACTTTGGAGCATAATTTGTTTATTTTCAGGGTGATCATATTCAAACTTGATTTGAATTACACATAATTGCAATGTGATGGTATGAAAATCAAGACCCTGACTTTACCCAAAGGGTTTGAGAAACAGGGCCGAAAAGGGTCAAATTGGAAAATGAATAAAAAAAATCTGCTCCTTTTGATATGCTAGAAACCACTCTTTAGGAATGCAAAAATCTTTAAATGTGCTTTGTCAAAATTCTGAATTCCCTTATACTTTCAGGTAACATAATCAGGGTTTTTACGTCCATACCAATCCTATTTCAAATCCAACGTGGCACCCAGTCACTTTCCATGTTAAATATTCATCTCCTTCTCTGAAACAGTTGCAGTCATTGACCCTCAATCTATGGATTTCATATGAGTATTATTAAGGCACAGTCATACAAATAACCACCAGTCGTCGTCTGCACGTTTGTTACGGTTCAGTTTGGCAGTTATTTTACGACAATTTCTGTCTCAGTCTCATAAAAAACATATACTATGTAAGTGGAAGACATCTTTAATGGGAAGCTGTTATATCATGTAACGATTCTGTTTCATGTTACATATGACATCCAATTAAAAAAAAAATGTACTTAAAAAGTAATCTCCCCAGATATCTTTGATAGTAAATAGGCTAGACTAATTATAATAAATTGCTTTATTGAATTTATTGATCAGTGAAAATTGACAAATTAAAAGAAAAAAACCCTTGGAAGTTTCCATTTGAAAATGAATATGTAGATTGCTTAGAGGAACTCCCCGAGGCATCTAGTGTGACGCAATGTGGTCGATGTTAAGTGGAGATGTTGATAATGAAATAAATGCCTTTACAGAAATGATGTGATCCATCGTAACTGAGGTATAAAAAATCATTGAGGAACTTGTCAGTTATCAATAGTGATACTGAAACAAGCCACGATAATTGGGGACAAATTCCCAAAGTACTGGATCAATTAATAGCCGCGAAACATTAGAAAACCCTGCAACCCATCCGACAGTTACGGATATCACTGCACTGTAAACAACGTGCACAGTGTGATATCAAAATCTGAAGTGCAAAAAGTTGCTCATCAGGCTCGGAGGGGAGCTGTCGTTTAAATACAAATTGGGTGTAAAAGTTTTATGGTGATAAGAGGTAATTGGTTGAGGGTGCTGTACAGCCGTGTCTTTTGGGTGGAAATTATCTATTGATTTCACAGTATTTGTTGTGTAATCCTGGCAGCTTGGTACCTCCCTGGGAAATGTAATGTTGGAAGAGACACGACTTTCTGATTTGTCTCCATGTCTGTTATGATGTATGGCCAATTTATTATATAATTCATTGATTACATCAACTACATGTTCTACAACTGGGATAGCTTCACATCAAATTTTGAATTTCAGTCTGCAGCTGGACCTCTCTGAACAACAATAAACATCATTTGACTACTGTTATTAATTTTACTTGAGATTGTTTTGTTTGAAACTATTGTTTGTTGTGGTAAGAGATCTGCTTGCTTTTATTTTATGAAGAGTTTTAACAGCAGCTGCATTGAAATAATAGCCTGCATGCTGGAATCGAGATGGAGATGGATATAGTATTATAGTGCTACGGAAATAGAATTCCTCTGCTACAGTAATTGAATCAGACACACAAAACCTAATCTTTAGTTTCTATATCTTAGACAAAAACCAAATATTTCGTTACAAATACTGCAGTGTCGTGCTGTTCCGTTTTTAAGAGCTCTGCAATTTGATGGTATGGAAACATGTTGTTAAAATGCATAGTGAAGGTTGACATTGCACCTTTAAATGTTTGAGTTTTACAATCGTGGCTGTTTGGTGAAAGATAAACAGTTCCATGTGGCTTCATTTTTGCAACAAGTGGAAATAATTCTGTCTGAAAAAAAGAAAAAAAAAGTCTGAAACACTCCTCATTCTGTCATTATATCCCATGGTGTATAATTTACTGTAATCAACCTGTCTGTTTTTCTTTCTGCAGCATTAACTTGTCTGGACATCTCAATCACAATTATTAGGAATTTAATGAAACTTCACATGGATGATGATTAATCAGTATATTAAAGTTGTGCACAGGCATTTTAATTAAAACATTCCAACCCTTTGTAAAGGAGAAACCACCCTTAATGCGAAATAATGTCACCGTCTTAGATCACAAGCCCTCTATCACTGGGTTGGGGTTCAAGGCCTACATTGGACAATCCCCTAGGTTACTTGACCTGAGATCACAAGCCCTCTATCACTTGGTTGGGGTTCAAGGCCTACATTGGACAATCCCCTAGGTTACTTGACCTGAGATCACAAGCCCTCTATCACTTGGTTGGGGTTCAAGGCCTACATTGGACAATCCCCTAGGTTACTTGACCTGAGATCACAAGCCCTCTATCACTTGGTTGGGGTTCAAGGCCTACATTGGACAATCCCCTAGGTTACTTGACCTGAGATCACAAGCCCTCTATCACTTGGTTGGGGTTCAAGGCCTACATTGGACAATCCCCTAGGTTACTTGACCTGAGATCACAAGCCCTCTATCACTGGGTTGGGGTTCAAGGCCTACATTGGACAATCCCCTAGGTTACTTGACCTGAGATCACAAGCCCTCTATCACTGGGTTGGGGTTCAAGGCCTACATTGGACAATCCCCTAGGTTACTTGACCTGAGATCACAAGCCCTCTATCACTGGGTTGGGGTTCAAGGCCTACATTGGACAATCCCAAGGTAACTTGACTTTCTAAGATGTGACTGTCTGCAAGTTTGTGTTTTTCTCTGGGTATATTTAGCCTTTTCTACTCTCTCTTCTAAACCTGGTATGTCCGTTAACAACGGTATCTGTTATAAGGATAAAACACAATCAAGCCAAACCCAACACAACACATTTCTGTTAAAAATGTCTGACAATATCACAGGATTTTTATGTGGCTTTGGTGTGATCTCATTTCCTTTATATTGAATCTCGGACAGAAAATGATTGATACTCATCCCTGTAATTTCAATAATTAAAATGGAAGTCTTTTAAGAAATTGACATATTAAGATACAAAGGTTCATATTAAGTAATCATTCACTGATGCTGTATATTTTCAACAGCAGCACAGTTTGTCAGTGACAGAGGACTTGTAGATGGACGTCTCGCCTAGTGTCAGTAACATAGATCAACTGCCATCAGTGACAGATAGAACCTGTCTGCAGCCATCCCATCCATTACATCTAGATTGTCATGAGTGAAGACAGAATGTGTTTCCCCCATGTTGTCCATTGTCAGTGTACTGTATACCAGGGAAACTTTTCTCCAGTCAATGTGCACCTGTCACTGGTAGTAAAAAGCCATGTTCATTCTGTGTTAATTTCGCCCTTCAAAAATGATTGTGTCTGTAGCTACAATATCCACTGTCAGTATCATATCCCTACCGTCATCAGTTACAGAGTTACTTGGTAGTCACACTGTCAGTATCATATCCCTACCGTCATCAGTTACAGAGTTACTCAGTAGTCACACTGTCAGTATCATATCCCTACTGTCATCAGTTACAGAGTTACTCAGTAGTCACACTGTCAGTATCATATCCCTACCGTCATCAGTTACAGAGTTACTCAGTAGTCACACTGTCAGTATCATATCCCTACCGTCATCAGTTACAGACCCAGGACATTTTTGAGGGGAAATTAAGTTCATCATAAGGGGATTTCAAGTTGAATATATCTTTCTGGTACAAGTCTATTGCAAGTGCATTTTAAGTGGATTAAGTGGATTTTAAGTGGTTACCATAAGGGGATTTAAAGCGTCTCGAAATATTTAAATGAGCTTTCCAGCGGATTTCAAGCAGTCCTGTTAAGGGGATTTCAAGTGGCTTTCCCAAGGGGATTTCAAGTAGTCCTGTTAAGGGGATTTCAAGTAGTCCTGTTAAGGGGATTTTAAGTGGCTTCTCCAAGTGGATTTCAAGTAGTCCTGTTAAGGGGATTTAAAGTAGTCCTGTTAAGGGGATTTTAAGTGGTTTTTCCAAGGGGATTTAAAGCGTCTCGAAATATTTAAATGAGATTTCCAGTGGATTTTAAGTAGTCCTGTTAAGGGGATTTCAAGTAGTTCCGAAAAACATATTCCAGTGGATTTCAAGTGGGCTGGTCAAGGGGTCTATAAGGTGCTCCACCAAGTGTTTATCGAGTGGTCCTGCTAAGCCTGAGGGGATACCAAGAAGTCCATTAATTTTTGTAATTTTCTTGTAGAGTGAAAACTGCAGCTATTGGCATGAAAGCTGATGTAGGGAGTTCATAGCTGCTCAATACCTTAAAATAAAACAAAAACAATAAAATAAAATTACATGAATTTATCCATGGAATTATACAAAACATATTTCAAACTTTGATTTTTTTAACTGCTTTCCCAATTGCTGGTCATCACGGAAGATGTACAACTGGCTTGGATTGTGTCCCGGCAATTTCCTATGGTTCTGATTGAATGAGCAGCTCATGCAGTTGATCAATTGAAAAATCTGTAACACACAAGACAATGCAAAATGTATTAAGAATAAATCAGTGACTGAATACAAACAAGTTTTTTTCACTAGTATGTCTACAATATGGCATGTTGTTAAATGTTTTGTTTCATTTGCTGATCATTTTACTGCAATTCACTTTTAAGTTAAGTTACATGTAGCATAAATAAAGCCACAGCAAGACAAGAGGCCTAATGGGTCTTAACGGTCGTCATCTAACTATTTATAATTTTAGTTGTTTATGAGATTTACATACTTGACCCCTGTGATCTTGAAAGTGGCCCTCCATACCCTCCTCCCCCGCAAGTTGGCTCTTTGTGCAGATGACCATGAACTTAAATATGACCAATTCAACCAACTACATTGTACATGTAACAGGGCAGCTAATATATGACAAATTTATAGGAGTATTGAGTGGTACAACTTCATCATCTTTGTAAAATATGAGCTGCTGACAGTGACAAATAAGAATTTAAAAGAAAATTACCATCTGTTGGTGTTGTGATCCACATCACATATTTCTGTTAGTTAAAGAAAATGAAGGTCCGGCATCAAATCTTCCAACATCCAGACCAGCTTTGCACAGTCTAAGTGAAAAAAAAGGAAAAGAAAAACTATACTTGTACTGCTGTTTCATTCACACTGTTTGAATTGATTTATAAACTATTCACATGTTTATATAATCAATTTCTTAATTTATTAAAATAAATAAGAACCATCCTGAATTCGATTTTTTTAGTTCAGGTTTTTCACGTCTACATGCCTCGGTTCAAATTTCAATCAACAATGATTTTTCATTTTATTTCAGTAAATACATATTAATTAAATGAAAAGTAAACAAGGTTTTTTCATACAACAATGGTTAACCTAAGCCAAGTTAAGTAAAATCTGAATAATAAATCATTATTTCACACATTTACTTAACATGCAGACCCACATAGTGACATGCCAAAATTCCTATTTCTCCATAAAAAACGTAATTTTTTATACAAAGAAATAAAAGAATAGAAAATTTGAAAAAAATGAAATACTTGGCACGTCACTATGTTTACAACTGTTCCGGCTCATGACTAGGAATCGAAAGTTTTATCTCTGTACTGTACTGAAAAGTAGGCCTAATAATAATCAGGAATCGTTAACCAAACATATTTCTATTTAAATCCATTTGATTCCTGGATAAATTATTATTTCACAGAGAAAACAATGTCCGATTAATATGGCTAGAGTAGTTAATTTCAACACGTTAGTGTCGTTGGACATCGAAAACCTGCATCAATTTAAAAAAAAAGAAGATTTTCACGTGGGGAACTGACACTGACAGGGCCGGTATTGACACACAGAAATCGATAATTAGCTCTGGATTAAAAAAGATTCAACGAATATTCACTTATGAACAAGCTAAACTGGATTGCATATTTGTAACATTTCCGTTTAGACAATTCAGGTATTTACGGAAATTCCGCAACTTGACGAGTAAACTTACGTTTGTAATGGCCGCCATGTGTGTGCTGGCGAGGTCTTGGCTATGAGTAGTCTATCTAGGCCTATATCGTCGCCGTTTGTGTAAAAACATATTCCGTTCATTCAGACGTGTTGTTCTCAGGTGCTGGGGATCCTTAATTATTAGCATAACATGAAAAAAACTGCAGCTTTCCCGGTGAAATTGAAGCGTTTTGACATCGCCCGGCTTGTTGACATTGTCAGCTCATCAGAGGTCGCCTGTCAAATTCAAATTCCCGCCTTCCCGGTTCTACTGCATTTTGGATGTCTCGTTCAACCAGACTCTTGTCGACAACGAACGAAATATTGGAGCGTCTGGTTGAACGAGACTAGGTTTACACAAACACGATAATGCTTCCGGGTAAGCGGCATTGGTAATAAACTCGTTCAATATTGAACGAACTTTGAATTAAAAGAAATCACCATCACATCAAGTATGAAGAACAGTTAAAGATTATCTATTTATATCTAACTGCCGACCGGTCGCCGATAAAATTACAACGTTGATGAATACAACATAAACGAAGTCGAACGTATGATTTACGACGGACATGATTTTACGGACGGGATGGGAAAGTTTCTTACGATCTTTCCGGCAAGTTTTCAATAAAAAACAGAAGGTATATCAATGCATACCGAAAGTGCTACAGAGTTACACAGCCGGAAATACAGATTTATTTAATTATGATCCATTGTTCAAAACTTCTATAACGTTGGGTTATTTTTTGTTTGTTTAATATTTCAAAATATGTCATTGAATTTTTCTACGTACAAAAACGATATTATTAAGCATTTATTATCGTTGAGTACAGCATACATTTTTTTGGTTTTAGAAATTTTCGTTTTGTTCCTTTTTTTAATTAGGCAATGTTTATTGAAACCAAAATAACACAGATTTGAAGTCAGTTTATTCATTTGTTTGGCTTCCTATTTTTGGCATTAAAAATACATTTGTGGTTAAATTTATGAAGGTACTGCATATAGAGAATATAGCAGAAATTGTCCAACATATTTTTTAAAGGTGTATTTGTTTAATTGAAAAGAGTTTTTCAAAACTTCGAAACAATATTTTGCATTATCGAAAAGAATTTGAAAGTCTAGTCCAAATGGACACATTTTCGGTAAATAATAATATGATCATGAACATTGAAAATAATCAATGTCTGCAAATGATGATCAAGTATTTTGAGTGGAAAATAAGTTGCCAAAATGGTCTGCAAATCATGACCAAGAGTTTCAAGTGGAAAATAAGTTGCCAAAATGGTCTGCAAATTATGATCAAGTGTTTCAAGTGGAAAATAAGTTGTCAAAATGGTCTGCAAATCATGACCAAGAGTTTCAAGTGGAAAATAAGTTGCCAAAATGGTCTTCAAATCATGACCAAGTGTTTCAAGTGGAAAATAAGTTGCAAAAATGGTCTGCAAATCATGACCAAATGTTTCAAGGGGATATTAAGTGGTAAAAACATCACTTTCATCTATGGGCTTATTTTCCCCTTTGCTGTTAGGTGACTCTAAGTTGGGACACTTGAAATCAAGTTGGTTTTAAGTGGGTGTAATATTCCCCACTTGAAATCCACTTCAGATCTAATGTAGAATAAGGGGCAAATAGGGGGATTTTAAGATCCACTTGAAATTCTAAGCCCCCCTTAGGTTTGTCCTGGGGAGTTACTCAGTATAGTCACACTGTCGGTATCATATCCCTACCGTCATCAGTTACAGAGTTACTCAGTAGTCATACTGTCGGTATCATATCCCTACCGTCATCAGTTACAGAGTTACTCAGTAGTCACACTGTCGGTATCATATCCCTACCGTCATCAGTTACAGAGTTACTCAGTAGTCACACTGTCAGTATCATATCCCTACCGTCATCAGTTACAGAGTTACTCAGTAGTCACACTGTCAGTATCATATCCCTACCGTCATCAGTTACAGAGTTACTCAGTAGTCACACTGTCAGTATCATATCCCTGCCGTCACACTATCCACTGTCAGTAATACCTCTTTTGTCATTAGTGGCACATTCCAATTCCAAGGTGTATTGACGGCCTTTCAATGTCATTGCTTATTGCACATGCTACTCAGCTTAGAAACCTGACACTCTAGCACCTTGTATAATTGTTAATACCAGGGGATCCGGTGTTAGATTGATTAAAAGATTTCAGGTTTATTTGTGATATACATTTCTTTGGGGAATATCTGTGGTAATCATGAATTCAGAGAAATAAAGGTATGTAAATCTGGGATAATATGGATAATGCCTATTGTAAAACTGTATTATCTTTCTCAGACTTCTGAGCTGGAAAGTTAATTTGAAAATAAGGTGAAAAATCAATGGTAGAGATGAGGCTTTACTACAAGCATCTATCGTTTGAAATGTCAATAATGACTGTCTATGATACGGTAACTCCGCGGACTAAGTAATCAGCTCGGGCTTTGTGTCCGTAGCTAATTTGTGCCTCAAATCCTGCTTTTACAATGATTTTGCCTTTCTCTTTTATTAATGAGGCTAAGCCAAATATTTTTTGTGATTGCTGTAAGACATATTGGGGAAGGCGATACACTAATGGCTAGGATTTGATGAGCTTCACATTGTGATGTGTGATCTACCATCTCACTGTATAGGCCTGGCATAAACGGGGCGACTCCAACTCCCATGTTCTAATAGTCTCGCTGTTAATGAATTTTCAAAATAGTGAAATCCAGGAAATTATCAGAACATTAAATCTTACAGTTAAACTTTTAAGTTTGATGTATTGACCTGCTCCAGTACAAAAGTGGGGTTTGAAAATGTATAAATAGATTTGATTTAGACTTTTTGTCTGTAATTGTAAAAAGAATATTGACTATGAGGTTGACTTATCTTAATTAGTGTCAGCATATACAACAATTTTGATGCTAACATGTAAAGGAAAACATGCATGGTACCTACTGATGTCCAGTAGATTTGTTGTCTCAGATTTACTCCGATGCTAACTTACATTTGTATATATATAAATGTTTGATGCCCTGGATATAGCAGTATGGATGTGTACTGACGTTTGAATTTTGTTTGCTGCCTGAGAGATGTTACAGTGGTAGAAATTGTTGTTTGCTGAAGGTGGGTACAGGACAGGAACTGTGCTGTTTGTCGTGACTGGAGGAAATGCTACAGGAACTGTGTTGATGGAACAAGTCAGGAAAACTAACTGAGCTAGTAACAGTTTGTGGACTGCTTAGATACATCAGAAACTCTACTGATACAAGTCAGAAATACAGTGTAATGTTTACAGCTTGTAAAAGACAAAATACTCTGTACTTCAAGCCAGGAGTAAGAACTGTAACTTTTCGAACTTTTCGAACGCCAAGATAAAGCAGGAAAGTGGGTTGTTGCTGTTTATACAGTCATAGATTAAACGTTTTCTGTTTATGCAAGTCAAGAATACTAATGAGCTATAACAGTTTATTTACAGCCAAAATATACCAGGAACTGTGTTAATTGATACTGACTATATACAGCAGGAAATATGTTGATACTGACTATATACAGCAGGAACTGTGTTGATATTGACTATATACAGCAGGAACTTTGTTGATATTGACTATATACAGCAGGAACTTTGTAGTATACTGACTAAATAATGCAAGAACTATGTAGTATACTGACTAAATAATGCAAGAACTATGTAGAATACTGACTAAATAATGCAAGAACTATGTAGTATACTGACTAAATAATGCAAGAACTATGTAGAATACTGACTAAATAATGCAAGAACTATGTTGATACTGACTAAATAATGCAAGAACTATGTAGTATACTGACTAAATAATGCAAGAACTATGTAGAATACTGACTAAATAATGCAAGAACTATGTAGAATACTGACTAAATAATGCAAGAACTACATGTATGTAGAATACTGACTAAATAATGCAAGAACTATGTAGAATACTGACTAAATAATGCAAGAACTATGTAGTATACTGACTAAATAATGCAAGAACTATGTAGAATACTGACTAAATAATGCAAGAACTATGTGGAGTACTGACTAAATAATGCAAGAACTATGTAGTATACTGAGTAAATAATGCAAGAACTATGTAGTTTACTGACTAAATAATGCAGGAACTGAGGGAACACGTCAGAAATACAGAGCTATAGTAGTTTGTTTACAGCCAAAATACAACAGAATACACCATTTGATAAAGTACTTGTGCTAATAAAAACAGTTTGCTTCAGAAAAACAGCAGGAACTGTTTTGTTCTCTGAATACCAACTGTTAACATGTTGTTTGCTGTCTAAATATACAACAGAAACTATATGGTTTTATTGAGATTGGTAGATACCAAATGTTAATTATTGTTTGCTGTCTAAATATACAACAGAAACTATATGGTTTGTTGAGATCTGTAGATACCAAATGTTAATTATTGTTTGCTGTCTATATATACAACAGAAACTATATGGATTTGTTGAGATCGGTATAGATACCAAATGTTAATTATTGTTTTCTGTCTATATATACAACAGAAACTATATGGTTTTGTTGAGATCGGTATATACCAAATGTTAATTATTGTTTGCTGTCTATATATACAACAGAAACTATATGGTTTTGTTGAGATCGGTAGATACCAAATGTTAATTATTGTTTGCTGTCTATATATACAACAGAAACTATATGGTTTTGTTGAGATCGGTAGATACCAAATGTTAATTATTGTTTGCTGTCTATATATACAACAGAAACTATATGGTTTTGTTGAGATCGGTAGATACCAAATGTTAATTATTGTTTGCTGTCTATATATACAACAGAAACTATATGGTTTTGTTGAGATCGGTATATACCAAATGTTAATTATTGTTTGCTGTCTATATATACAACAGAAACTATATGGTTTTGTTGCTTGCTGTATGCCTGAGATATATACAACTAATTATTGTCAGAAATACATAAAAGAAACTACACAATGGTTTTGTAGAGATTGGTGAATACCAACTGTTGATATATTGTTTGCTGCCTAAATATACAACAGAAACTAAATGGTTTTGTGGAGATTCGTGAAACTAACCGTTAAAATGTTGTTTGCTGCCTTAATATACAACAGAAACTATATGGTTTTGTGGAGATTCGTGAAACTAACCGTTAAAATGTTGTTTGCTGCCTAAATATACAACAGAAACTATATGGTTTTGTGGAGATTCGTGAAACTAACCGTTAAAATGTTGTTTGCTGCCTTAATATACAATAGAAAATATATGGTTTTGTGGAGATTCGTGAAACTAACTGTTAAAATGTTGTTTGCTGCCTAAATATACAACAGAAACTATATGGTTTTGTGGAGATTCGTGAAACTAACTGTTAATATGTTGTTTGCTGCCTAAATATACAACAGAAACTATATGGTTTTGTGGAGATTCGAGAAACTAACTGTAAAAATGTTGTTTGCTGCCTAAATATACAACAGAAACTAAATGGTTTTGTGGAGATTCGAGAAACTAACTGTTAAAATGTTGTTTGCTGCCTAAATATACAACAGAAACTATATGGTTTTGTGGAGATTCGAGAAACTAACTGTAAAAATGTTGTTTGCTGCCTAAATATACAACAGAAACTAAATGGTTTTGTGGAGATTCGTGAAACTAACTGTTAAAATGTTGTTTGCTGCCTAAATATACAACAGAAACTATATGGTTTTGTGGAGATTCGTGAAACTAACTGTTAATATGTTGTTTGCTGCCTAAATATACAACAGAAACTATATGGTTTTGTGGAGATTCGAGAAACTAACTGTTAAAATGTTGTTTGCTGCCTGAGATACAACAGAAACAATGGTTTTGTGGAGATTCGTGAAACTAACTGTTAAAATGTTGTTTGCTGCCTAAATATAAACAGAAACTATGGTTTTGTGGAGATTCGAGATCCTTACTGTTAATATGTTGTTTGCTGCCTGAGATATACAATAGAAAATATATGGTTTTGTGGAGATTCGTGAAACTAACTGTTAAAATGTTGTTTGCTGCCTAAATATACAACAGAAACTATGGTTTTGTGGAGATTCGTGAAACTAACTGTTAAAATGTTGCTTGCTGCCTTAATATACAACAGAAACAATGGTTTTGTGGAGATTCGTGAAACTAACCATTAATATGTTGTTTGCTGCCTGAGATATACAATAGAAAATATATGGTTTTGTGGAGATTCGTGAAACTAACTGTTAAAATGTTGTTTGCTGCCTAAATATAAACAGAAACTATGGTTTTGTGGAGATGAAACTAACTGTTAAAATGTTGTTTGCTGCCTTAATATACAACAGAAACTAAATGGTTTTGTGGAGATTTGAGAAACTAACTGTTAATATGTTGTTTGCTGCCTGAGATACAACAGAAACTAAATGGTTTTGTGGAGATTTGAGAAACTAACTGTTAAAATGTTGTTTGCTGCCTTAATATACAACAGAAACTAAATGGTTTTGTGGAGATTTGAGAAACTAACTATTAAAATGTTGTTTGCTGCCTGAGATACAACAGAAACTATGGTTTTGTGGCGATGAAACTAACTGTTAATATGTTGTTTGCTGCCAAAATATACAACAGAAACAATGGTTTTGTGGAGATTCGTGAAACTAACTGTTAATATGTTGTTTGCTGCCTGAGATACAACAGAAACTATCTGGTTTTGTGGAGATGAAACTAACTGTTAACTCTTTCCCACTCGAACATTGTTGCAACATTGTATCTGTTTTACTTGGTGGAGTGTCAGAGTTGGCTCTGTTCCAACCTCTGCAACAGTGTATAATTTGTGCACCCATTTCCTCAGGCATTTTTTCAATTTTTATTCAAAATTGATGTGTGTTTTTAAAACTTATTTTTCAGATAATATTCAACAAAATATGGTATTATAAGTATACATTTTTTGTTTCAGTGGAACCTGCACAATATTTTGATACATATTTAAATTTCAAAATCAGAAGTATATGCAAGTTTCAGTAGATTTATTGCAAAACATTGATGCAACGGATGGATATTTGCAAAAAAATAGTTTTTCATATTTTTTTACTGTTATTACAGATTTGATCCCTTCATTTTCTAAAAATATGTCTTTAGACCAAAAGTCTTTGTAAGATGGTAATTGAAATACTCCCATAAAGATAAGCATTGGCAGGCAGACATTTCGTTTCGTTTTCTGTAATGTAGTGTACCATATCTGATCTTCTCAACCCTTTTTCTCACATTTCCGCCGGGTGTAAACATTAGTATATCGCACGATATCTACCGAACTTTCTGGCTTAAAGACGAGATTAAACTAATCTAAAGGTGTAGTAGTATCAATATTAAAACCATCACGCAATACTGGTCGAGTTTCTTGCGGAAAAGCATGAACAATAACATCGTTAAGTTCACACGGTTGATCGCCGTAGCAGTGAGTAGGGTTGAACGCTTCCGGGTTGTCTTCGTCGCTCTCATCGCCAACCTGAGTCACTGTCACTACTAAAAACTACATCACTTTCAATGCCTGAATCCTTTTTGTTTGAAAAACCATAAAATCTATCTGAATCTGAATCGTCAGAGTTGAAAATTTCCTCATTGGAATTCGTTCCCGGCTCGGCCGCCATTACGTTTCTAGCCACGCTTTCACAAGTTGACATTTTGCGATTTCTTGACTGAATTACGTCACAAGGTCAAGGTGATGATCTATAAAAAGTATCTAATTATATTGACCAATCACAGAGCTACACGCAGGTATGCGTCATTCAGCCCAGTCATGAACAGTGACCGAGATATTTCGTTTATAAATAGGTACACGGGGAAACACGCTTCCGCGGAAAACATGGCCATGCGTTCTCGGTCGCTTGTGAGTAAATACGATGCATGCGTCCAGACACGCTTCTGTGGAAATAACGGACAGGCGTCCAGACACGCTTATGAGTGGTAAAGAGTTAATATGTTGTTTGCTGCCTGAGATACAACTAATTATTGAAGCTGAGCAGCCTGTGGATGTGTCTCCTATCTGAAGTGTGCATAGGACATAGCGCTGTGATGGGGACAGATCCCTATTTGTGTGAGTGGCTGCTTGTGCTGGATGTACGCTTCTGTCTCCGTCAGCCGTTGTGTGTCCCCACACCGGAGACCTATGGATCTTAAAAGTCCCCAGGAAAGAAGCTGCTCCAACTGTGTCTTTGTCCATGTGTTGATAATTACGGAATGATCATCGTAAACGTTCGTTTTTAAAGGAAGGAGTTTTCATTTATTGTCTATACAATACACTGGCTTATATTTTTCAGTTTCTTTAAGTGAGATTCTTGACAAAGGGTGTTTGTCAGTGTGTGATATAAAAAGCCTGTATTTCCGTGAAGCAATAGCTTGCACCCAGGTGCGTATCTAGGATACCAAATTAACACTTGTGGAATCATGCTAAGAAATTTACCCTGGATTGTGAAATAAAAAAAGAGAGAATTCCAGGATAGCTGAATTCCAAGTGGAATACTTAATTGCCGTTGAAGGTATTTATAGTTTTGAAATTTAATATGGATACCTCAAAAGGTATGTCTCCAGTTAAAAGAGACCAATTGTCGATGAAGCCTATTTTGTGGTCCCATGCTGAGCGTACCAGTGGGTGTTTTTATTTATGAGAGCACTGGCGAGACAGGTTTGATGTTATGGAGCTTGAGTATGTAGTCCTGTCACCGGGAACACTATTACTATGGCAGGGTAGGAACACCACCTTTCTACATTAAACACACATATAGGCTTTCCCGGCACATCACACCCATTACATTGATGCAGAAGGTTAAGAAACTATCAGGAAACTTCGCAGCACAACTAAGCGGGATGCTCAAGGTGAACAATGATTTTGAGACGAGGTCTCGGACAAGCATCACCTCAATTCTCGAGGACCTGGTACACCTGAGAAGGTCGTTCCTGCGAGGGAAGGTTGATGCTCAGGTAATACACGCACATGGTCACTGCCCGCAACTTAATACAACCTCTGATGTTTTATGATGTAAATATAGTAGTACATGTAGTTTTATATGCTGCCATGTAGGTATATATATGTAGAGTAAGGCAGTAGGGTACGATGTATATACATGTGTGTAATGCTGGGTTGGGTGCTGATGTTATAGTATTTGAATGGAATAACAATATCAGCCACACACTTGTCTGTTATGTAATGTTTACTTATTTTCTGAGAGTATACATGAAGAAACAGTTTATAGTAAGGTGTGGAGTGTATATTTACAATATTTGGTAAGACATACAGACTATATAATACCTGGTGAGGATATACATTTATTTGGTAAGACATACAGACTATATATAATACCTGGTAATATAAGGATATACAATATTTAGTAAGTCATATAGACTTTACATAATACCTGGTAAGGATACACAATATTTGGTAAGACATATAGACTTTACATAAAACCTGGTAAGGTTATATACAATATTTGGTAAGACATACAGTATATACATAATAGCTGGTGAGGTTATACAATATTTGGAAAGACATACAGACTATACATAATACCTGGTGAGGTTATACAATATTTGGTAAGACATACAGAATTTACATAATACCTGGTAAGGATATACAATATTTGGTAAGACATATAGACTTTACATAATACCTGGTAAGGTTATATACAATATTTGGTAAGACATACAGTATATACATAATAGCTGGTGAGGTTATACAATATTTGGAAAGACATACAGACTATACATAATACCTGGTGAGGTTATACAATATTTGGTAAGACATACATAATTTACATAATACCTGGTTAGGATATACAATATTTGGTAAGACATACAGACTATACATATTACCTGGTGAGGTTATACAATATTTTGTAAGACATACAGACTATACATAATACCTGGTGAGGATATACAATATTTGGTAAGACATACAGACTGTACATTATACCTGGTGAGGTTATACAATATTTGGTAAGACATACAGACAATACATTATACCTGGTGAGGATATACAATATTTAGTAAGACATACAGACTATACATAATACCTGGTGAGGATATACAATATTTGGTATATATATATGTTTTGCTAGGAATGCGCTGACAGATTACACAGTAATTGAGTAGACACTTAAATAATCTCAATCATGTTTCCATTATGTCTCGGACAATTTTGGATTTTGCACACATGATGTAAGACTATAACAATGTAGAAATTGTAACATAGGAACACTGTAACTGAGTATTTTGGAGCAAGTGTGAAATATGATTACTGGCAAAATAGTATACGACCAATTTAATAAATTATAAATATTTTCAGTTTATCATTGCGTCAATTTTTGCAATTACTTATGGTACCATAATGATGGTGACTTTTGTCAATGTTTGTAGTACACTAAAGGTACCCTTATGATGGTGGCCACGAGTCAGTCTTTTTCTACACTAATGTTATTATATTGATGGTGTCCTTGTGTCAACATTTATACCTCACTTAAGGTGATGGTGTCCTTGTGTCAACATTGATACCTCACTAAAGGTACTTCAATAATGGTGTCCTTGTGTCAACATTTATACCTCACTAAAGGTACTTCAATGATGGTGTCCTTGTGTCAACATTTATACGTCACTAAAGGTATTTCAATGATGGTGTCCTTGTGTCAATATTTATACCTCACTATAGGTACTTCAATGATGTTGTCCTTGTGTCAACATTTATACCTCACTAAAGGTACTTCAATGATGTTGTCCTTGTGTCAACATTTATACCTCACTAAAGGTACTTCAATGATGCAGGTTTCATTGTGTCAACATTTATACCTCACTAAAGGTGATGGTGTCCTTGTGTTAACATTTATACTTCACTAACGGTACTTTAATTATGGTGTCCTTGTGTCAACATTTATACCTCACTAAATGTGCTTGAATGATGCAGATGTCCTTGTGTCAACATTTATACCTCACTAACAGTACTTTAATGATGGTGTCCTTGTGTCAACATTTATACCTCACTAATGGTACTTCAATAATGGTGTCCTTGTGTCAATATTTATACCTCACTAAAGGTATTTCAATGTTGGTGTCCTTGTGTCAATATTTATACCTCACTAAAGGTACTTGAATGATGCAGATGTCCTTGTGTCAACATTTATACCTCACTATAGGTACTTCAATAATGGTGTCTTTGTGTCAACATTTATACCTCACTAAAGGTACTTCAATGATGGTATCCTTGTGTCAACATTTATACCTCACTAAAGGTACTTCAATGATGCAGATGTCCTTGTGTCAACATTTATACCTCACTAACGGTACTTTAATTATGGTGTCCTTGTGTCAACATTTATACTTCACGAAAGGTACTTCAATGATGGTGTCCTTGTGTCAACATTAATATATCACAAACGGTACTTTGATGATGGTGTCCTTGTGTCTACATTTATAATTCACTAAAGTACTTCAATAATGGTGTCTTTGTGTCAACATTTATACCTCACTAAAGGTACTTCAATGATGGTATCCTTGTGTCAACATTTATACCTCACTAAAGGTACTTCAATGATGTTGTCCTTGTGTCAACATTTATACCTCACTAATGGTACTTCAATGATGGTATCCTTGTGTCAACATTTATACCTCACTACAGGTACTTCAATGATGGCATCCTTGTGTCAACATTTATACCTCACTAAAGGTACTTCAATAATGGTGTCCTTGTGTCAACATTTATACCTCACTAAACATAATCCAATGATGGTGTCCTTGTGTCAACATTTATACCTCACTAACAGTACTACAATAATGGTGTCCTTGTGTCAACATTTATACCCCACTAAAGGTACTTTGATGATGGTGTCCTTGTGTCAACATTTATACTTCACTAATGGTACTTCAATAATGGTGTCCTTGTGTCAACATTTATACCTCACTAATGGTACTTCAATGATGGTGTCCTTGTGTCAACATTTATACTTCACTAAAGTACTTCAATAATGGTGTCCTTGTGTCAACATTTATACCTCACTAACAGTACTACAATAATGGTGTCCTTGTGTCAACATTTATACCTCACTAATGGTACTTCAATAAAGGTGTCCTTGTGTCAACATTTATACCTCACTAAAGGTACTTCAATGATGGTGTCCTTGTGTCAACATTTATACCTCACTAAAGGTGATGGTGTCTTTGTGTCAACATTTATACCTAACTAAAGGTGATGGTGTCTTTGTGTCAACATTTATACCTCACTAAAGGTGATGGTGTCTTTGTGTCAACATTTATACCTCACTAAAGGTGATGGTGTCCTTGTGTCAACATTTATACCTCACTAACGGTACTTCAATGATGGTGTCCTTGTGTCAACATTTATACCTCACTAAAGGTGATGGTGTCTTTGTGTCAACATTTACACCTCACTTAAGGTGATGGTGTCCTTGTGTCAATATTTATACCTCACTAAAGGTGATTGTGTCCTTGTGTCAACATTTATACCTCACTAAAGGTGATGGTGTCCTTGTGTCAACATTTATACCTCACTAACGGTACTTCAATGATGGTGTCCTTGTGTCAAAATTTATACCTCACTAAAGGTGATGGTGTCTTTGTGTCAACATTTATACCTCACTTAAGGTGATGGTATTCTTGTGTCAACATTTATACCTCACTAAAGGTGATGATATCCTTGTGTCAACATTTATACCTCACTTAAGGTGATGGTGTCCTGGTGTCAACATTTATACCTCACTTAAGGTGATGGTGTCCTTGTGTCAACATTTATACCTCACTAAAGGTGATGTTGTCCTTGTGTCAACATTTATACCTCACTAAACGTACTCCAATGACGGTGTCCTTGTGTCAACATTTATACCTCACTAATGGTACTTCAATGATGGTATCCTTGTTTCAATGATGGTATCCTTGTTTCAATGATGGTATCCTTGTTTCAATGATGGTATCCTTGTTTCAATGATACATACTACTTGGAAAGGTGCACCATCATCTTGTTTACTTTAAACAACTTTTTCTCAATAATAGAAAAGGTCCATGGTACTGATATAGGCCCTGTAGCATGCTGGGAGGAAGTGCTACCAAGTTTGAATGAATTTGGCCTAGTTTGAAGGTCACAGGGGTCAAATCTGTTTCAAATGACTTCTTCTCAATAATCAGAAAGATCCAGCTAGGGTACAGAACTTAGGCATGTAATATGATGGGATGAAGGATGACAAAGTTTGTTCAAATGAAAGGCCTTGACCCACTTTCAAGGTTGTAGGGGTTAATTGTCTTTACATCTTTCAATAAAATCTTTTGATCTTTTGCTGTGGCTGTTCACCAATAAGATCGCAATCAGAGATTAATATTAGGTAAGTGATTCAGGCCCATTGGACCTCTTGTCTTTGTTCAAGGTTTTTGTTGACATGATGTGACCAATCAGAGACCATTGTAAAGTGTTATTTTACTGTCTGAGCCTGGAATGGTAGTGTGTGTCCCGCACTTCTAAGTCTTCTTACCTTACAACAAGGTAGCCAGAAATGGTAAGGTGACACTAATAAGTCTTGTTACCTTACCATAAGGTAACTAGAGGGCATTAGGAGTCAAGGGAGTCACCACTTAAATGAAACAGTCAATAAGGGAGGATCAAAAAGGTACATGTTAAAGGTGTTAGATTTCTCCAGTACCCACTGATGAGGAGGAAACATAACCCAGCGTCTCTAATTCTGCAATGGTCACACATTAGTCGCCGCTAAATGATATGTAATGGGGGGAAAAGATGGTCTTCTATTGTCACTGTGTAGTTACTCTAGTCAGGTATATAACTGTATTATGTTAAATAGTTTAGTGACAATCTCTGCTCAAGGAAATCCACAGATTGTTGGAAAGCCTAGTAGTCTTCTCATGAGAAGACTGTAGGCTCATTTTGGCTACATCTGAAATGGCTTTGAGGGTTTTGAAGTGGGACATATAACATTATTGTAGGAGGAATTCTATAAAGGTTGTAAGACGAGAGAACTAAATTCAGCAGCAGAAACCAAGAAAAATTTTAACACACCCTAACATATTCATGAATTATACAGGTCGTAATTCTCCAAATCTGTTATTTACGGACACAATATCCAAACAACTACCTGATGCTAAAATCATCTTCCAAAAATGAATAAGAAACAGCAATTGTTTATTTGAAAGGAATTTCTCTGGAATGGATTCATGGTGTGGTTATATATATGGCAAAATTTCATGTAACCTTTGTGAATGAAGACTATTTAGAATAATTTCTAAACTTACTAGACTAATATGTGAAACCGAAAAAAAAGGTTTATTGTTATGAAGTCTACACAGTGCATTGATTTGTAACGATTTCTTTTGCTTCCACATTAGTTTAGAAAGTTAGGATTCCCACCTTTTGGCCCTAGCATCACTGGCGAGTCTGAGAAAGACCAAACAGCTGTATGATGCAGCCTAATTATTTTTTTCATCCTACTTTATCTATTACTAAAGTTTAAAGGTGCAGCACATGTGTGTATTAGGTTCATCTTCCTTATAGTGATCCAAGTAATACATGTATTAGATATTCTGATCTATACTGTACCAACAGCTGTTTTGTTTTCTTGTTTGTTTTTACTTAGTGCTAGAAGTATGTGCAGGGAATTTTTGTGAACTAATTGTATGTCAGGAGTTCAATCGCTCCTTTATTGTTGTTTACTGGCTACAACCTTTTTATTATGATACCAAAATAGATCTAGTTACTTACCAATGATCTGTACATATTTTTGGGAAGAACACATGCATTTATTTATATATAATAACTAAATCTTTGTTGAGGCATTATTACCCAAATAATATTTCTAGCTGCTGGCTTCACAGACAATTGTTGCATCAACACACTGATTCTTATACACTCGTGTTACTACCTGTAATGAGCTCTGAGCAATTTATGATTTCTTGTAAATGATAGTGCATACAAAAACCTAGCACTTACAATATGTTATTGAGGGATATAAAAAAATTCCTGCTCATTTTCCTTCATTTTGTGTTTATGCTTAGAAAAAGGAATTTTGTCAAATTGATTCTGGAAATTGGAAACGAAAGCAAATTCCATCGAGTGTCTCCAAAGCTCTACAATGATTGCAGCAGGGAAAAAATACTAGGATTGGTATGGCTGTCTCTACATCAAACCTCAGTGTAGTTGGTAATTGGACTATTAGTATCGGCAAGGTTTTTGTTGTTACTATTTTTAGTTCACATTATATTCTCAATCATGAGTGACAGGAAGAAAAGATACTAGACTTTTTACTGTCTGGTGAAATACTAACCATGTAAAATATCTCTACTCGAGTCTAAAATATCAGTTGTCGGGTAGAGATATTTTATCACCTGTGTTTATCATCAGGTATCAGGTAAAAATACTTTATCACCTGGGTTTATAATCAGGTGTCAGGTAAAAATACTTTATCACCTGGGTTTATCATCAGGTGTCAGGTAAAAATACTTTATCACCTTGGTTTATCATCAGGTACTGTATCAGGTAGAGATACTTTATCACCTTGGTTTATAATCAGGTGTCAGGTAAAAATTCTTTATCACCTGAGTTTATAATCAGTGTCAGGTAAAAATACTTTATCACCTTGGTTTATCATCAGGTGTCAGGTAAAAATACTTTATCACCTGATCTTATAATCAGGTGTCAGGTAAAAATACTTTATCACCTGAGTTTATAATCAGTGTCAGGTAAAAATACTTTATCACCTTGGTTTATCATCAGGTATCAGGTAAAATACTTTATCACCTTGGTTTATCATCAGGTGTCAGGTAAAAATACTTAATCACCTGAGTTTATCATCAGGTGTCAGGTAAAAATACTTTATCACCTGATTTTATAATCAGGTGTCAGGTAAAAATACTTTATCACCTGAGTTTATAATCAGTGTCAGGTAAAAATACTTTATCACCTTGGTTTATCATCAGGTATCAGGTAAAATACTTTATCACCTTGGTTTATCATCAGGTGTCAGGTAAAAATACTTCATCACTTGAGTTTATAATCAGGTGTCAGGTAAAAATACTTTATCACCTGGGTTTATCATCAGGTGTCAGTTAAAAATACTTTATCACCTGGATTTATAATCAGGTATCAGGTAAAAATACTTTATTACCTTGGTTTATCATCAGGTGTCAGGTAAAAATACTTTATCACCTTGGTGATCAGGTGTCAGGTAAAAAATACTTTATCACCTTGGTTTATCATCAGGTGTCAGGTAAAAATACTTGTATCACCTTGGTGATCAGGTGTCAGGTAAAAAAACTTTATCACCTGGATTTATCATCAGATGTCTGGTAGAGATTCTTTATCATCTATAAAAGCAATCTTTAGACTTGTGCTACACTTGTCCAGTTGTGTCTAGATTGTGTCTGATGCGTGGTTAGAGACATTTTCACAAGAGATTTAAGTGAATGATTGAATGGCAACAGATAAACGTTCCATATGTAAAATTCAATTTTAAATCAAATTGATGAAACAGGTCTAGAAATTTTCACGTAGTGTAGCTATGCCCTGGGACAAGTATCATATGAATATCTCAAAATGGAAACAAGGTCAATAACTATTTGTAATATAAAGGAGGTTGTATTGTATTTGTGGTGGAAAAAAATGAACCACAGGTGTAAGGCATCAAAAACCACATAATCTCCGCAATGAACTGCTTTTACTCATTCACCCCTGAATTTACATAATAAACTATTCCAACCTTTGAATTGGAAGAGGTTAAATGTGTCTTCAGGGATGAATGAGTTATGTTGTTGAAGCTGTGAGTTATGTTGTTGAAGCTGTCAGTGATGATAATTCCTTTGGTGCTCGGGAACCAAAGTTACCAGAGTTTCTACTGCTGGTTGTATACCAGAGTTTCTACTGCTGTTTGTATACCAGAGTTTCTACTGCTGGTTGTATACCAGAGTTTCTACTGCTGGTTGTATACCAGAGTTTCTACTGCTGGTTGTATACCAGAGTTTCTACTGCTGGTTGTATACCAGAGTTTCTACTGCTGTTTGTATACCAGAGTTTCTACTGCTGGTTGTATACCAGAGTTTCTACTGGTGGTTGTATACCAGAGTTTCTACTGCTGGTTGTATACCAGAGTTTCTACTGCTGGTTGTATACCAGAGTTTCTACTGCTGGTTGTATACCAGAGTTTTTACTGGTGGTTGTATACCAGAGTTTCTACTGGTGGTTGTATACCAGAGTTTCTACTGCTGGTTGTATACCAGAGTTTCTACTGCTGGTTGTATACCAGAGTTTCTACTGCTGGTTGTACAAGTCTTACAGAATGGAAGTCACAATTCATATATTCCTGATAACTTTGCTCATACATTTTCAACCTGGTTAAAAATGCATACTGTACATTGATGCTAACAGGGCTCATCAGGATGATCTCCAGCCATCTATAGAAAGGAGATACTATCTGTTATAACCGGACCCCAGTACAGAGTTTTGGTGACGTCAAGTCCCCCGGGGAAGATCCCGCCATATCCAAGCCAGAAGTTGGAAATTGGCGGACAACTTACCATAGACAGTAATTGGAGCAATAAAGTTTGGGTATTGAGCCTCATGGGAGGAGGTTTACTATTGTAAACCCTGGTGTAATCCTGCCCAGATTACACCTCACCAGCAATAGTACCACGGTTCTTCTGTATTTGGACTTAAATCCTTGGCACGATTATGGAGAGCTATTCACAAATTGAGTTTGTAAGGTGGTCACGTTTTATTGATGACCGAAAGGTTATGGAGATTTTATCAGGGGCAATATAGAGCACATGCTGAAATGAAGCTTGTACCCGGGGATTTAATGGAGCGTAATGGCTGCTGATGTGGGATTTGACTCCTTTCTTAGTGGCCTTTTTGTATTTACATCCTTGATATACCATTGGCTCTAGATCTAGAGCTTTCACTGTTGTTTATGACATTGGGGCAGTGATTGTTTGCTTATAACACAAGAATGTACCGATATTTCCAGGGAAGATGTATGTTATGCATTTTTAAAAGAGGAAGAGCTCTTATTACTTCTGAATATGTTGTACTATATGTTTGTACTTCCAATTTCTGTTCATGAAACTTGAACGAGTACCTTATGTCTTTTCACTTAGCACAGAAAAAAGTCTGCCCACTAAAATATAACCAGTGTACTTTGTTCATGATTATTTAATAATTTGACTTGGCTAAATTCAAGTTGTTTAGATCCTTTAACAAGAAAATTAATCTTACTCCAGGCTTTTATAAATTTGTGTCAATCTGACCCCGAGAGGTAAAATATGTTGGTAGACTGGCACCATTATAAAACTAAAATGGGTTTAGACAGAGCTGTGCTGGAAGTAATTCTTTTCTTCATTTGAAACAAAAATCATTCCTAAAGAAATCTCGTAATTATAGTGACTCAGGGGAATCCGTAAAGATTATAAGACAGACAGTGAAATAAAATGAAATTTACTCTATTGATTGGCAGGCTTAAGTCTTGCTGTAATCCTACGAGCTTCAACACTTGTCACCTAGCTTGACAACACTAATGCATCATCTTTCTCATACAGTGTAGCGTGCAATTCAGTTCATCTATTATGACATTGGCACATAAAACTGTTTTCATTTGAAATTTACCATTTCAAAAACCATCAAGTAAAAACAACACAGAACTGATGACCATTAAGTTGATGTTGAATCTGTGCTTGGTAACTCTCATCATACCAGCTATCTTTGAAGAGGCTGC
Source organism: Mimachlamys varia (assembly GCA_947623455.1). Taxonomy (NCBI): domain Eukaryota; kingdom Metazoa; phylum Mollusca; class Bivalvia; order Pectinida; family Pectinidae; genus Mimachlamys; species Mimachlamys varia. Next base: position 13,586,659 of record OX392535.1, read on the forward strand.
AAGTCTTCAGTCTGATTTTGTCGATACCACAGCAGTCATCGGCAGTTATTGGTGGTAAAAAGCAATCCTAGAGTACTGAAAATGTCTGTATTAGCCAACATTTCTTTACAGTTGATAAACTTGTTGTGTAAAATAAGTCAGTAGTTTTGTAAGCACGCAACAGATTTTCAAATCGCTTACCAGTTATCACCTACTCTTGGTGGTTTTGAGGCTGTTGTGTCTCTTCTACTGAAGTCTGGTTTTGCCCTGCTAAGATAGGTTACCAAGGCTGGTGACTGTCAAGACAAATATAATGGTTACCATAGTTAGTGTAATCCTACTGAATACTGGTTACCAAGCTGTATGGTCCTGTATAAGACAGGTTACCAAGCTGTTTGGTTCTGTTGAAGACTGGTTACCAAGCTGTTTGGTCCTGTTGAAGACAGGTTACCAAGCTGTTTGGTCCTGTTGAAGACTGGTTACCAAGCTGTTTGGTCCTGTTGAAGACAGGTTACCAAGCTGTATGGTCCTGTTGAAGACAGGTTACCAAGCTGTTTGGTCCTGTTGAAGACTGGTTACCAAGCTGTTTGGTCTTGTTGAAGACTGGTTACCAAGCTGTTTGGTCCTGTAGAAGACAGGTTACCAAGCTGTTTGGTCCTGTTGAAGACAGGTTACCAAGCTGTATGGTCCTGTTGGAGACAGGTTACCAAGCTGTTTGGTCCTGTTGGAGACAGGTTACCAAGCTGTTTGGTCCTGTTGGAGACAGGTTACCAAGCTGTTTGGTCCTGTAGAAGACAGGTTACCAAGCTGTTTGGTCCTGTTGGAGACAGGTTACCAAGCTGTTTGGTCCTATTACCATTATTTACGTAATGATTACTCTAGCAGATGATGTGGCCACAATGAAGGCAGGTTATCAGTGCTGATATGACTGCTGAATGTTACCCTGTGAGCTTAAGGCTGGTTTACAATGGTCACTGCTTTAGCCAGGACACCAAACCTTGGGCAGTCAAGGACCCAAGGACATAATAGCTTTACTCAATCGATAGCATGTTAACTTAGATATCATGTCTTCTTCTGAGGGAAATCGTTTTGTTGCAAATTTGGGTAATTTTGTGTCCCGCCTGTTTGTTACAGCATGATTGGTATCCTAACCACTTGAATGATGTGTCTGTGGTCTCAGTCATAGATAAAAGGACAGAATTAAGTGATCAGATTATTGGTGAATTACACTTTGAAGGCTGATGAAGATATATGGAGTCTTGCTGCTCTCAGTCAATTTCCATTGTGACATAATAGAAAACCATGTACAGATTATACATATCAAAGTTTAAGAGATGTGTTGCCTAATTTGCCTACCAGTTTCACAATTGTCTTAATCAAAGAACATACCTAATGCTATCTACAATTGTGTATGGTGGATGATGATATCTATGTCCAATGGTATTTTCTGTATGCATTCCAATATTCTGTAATGCTATTTTCAGTGATGGTATTTTACAATTATACATTAAAGATCCCCATACCACTGCTTTGTAAGTGATGGTACTGTACATTAAAGATCCCGTACCACTGCTTTGTCAGTGATGGTACTGTACATTAAAGATCCCTGTACCACTGCTTCTTCAGTGATGGTACTGTACATTAAAGATCCCCGTACCACTGCTTTGTCAGTGATGGTACTGTACATTAAAGATCCCCGTACCACTGCTTTGTCAGTGATGGTACTGTACATTAAAGATCCCCGTACCACTGTTTTATCAGTGATGGTACTGTACAGTTGTACCTTAAGGACCCCTGTACCACTGCTTTGTCAGTGATGGTACTGTACAGTTGTACATTAAGGATCCCTGTACCACTATACCACACTCTTTACAGTAAACTATGTGGCAGTTATTTCCTCTTCTCCCCATTGCAGACTTCCTGTTGACTGATTTGGAAATAATGTGATCAAGGTTCCATGGTAACTAGCTTAATTATTGCCCTCAAGACAATCTCTACAGCATTGTTCTGTGACAGGGACTTATATTTGTTGCTTTTTATCACCAGCTCTGTAGTTACCTGTACAGATAACAGAATCAGATATGTCTGGAGTGCTGGCTTAATCTAATCACCGATTTAAATATGATTTGCCATATTATACATACGGAAAGAGATTCCAACTAAAGCGCCTGTATTGTTTAAAAAAAAACACAGTCCAGATGCTACTGAACAAATGTGCTCTTCCATATAGAAGATGTCTGTCACACAAGCTTGAAACATTTTATTTATTGAATATCACCATTATATAAAAATTTTCCTTTTAATATCTATAGCCCTGGGGTCTGGTTTGGTGAGTATCACATACTAAGACTGTTGTATAAGTAATTGATGAGTTATGTTTTGAAACATCAACTAGAAAGTCATTAGACTTACTAAAGCTGAATGTTTCATCACTAACAAGGGCCAATGATTAACAGTATCCACAGCTATATATATAGTATGTAAGCTTATGGTTTTAATGGCCAAGGAAAGATGATTGGTGACTTTTATTACACTGTCTGCTGTTCCTACTCACAGACAACTATTACACCTTGTCCACTGTGTAAATAGACAGGCTATTGTCCGACCATTACTTGATGTACTACACATATTGACCTAACATTTATTGTCTCAAGTGAATAAGGGAGCCAGCCACATTAGTTGATCAATGTAACATACATAAAGTTATGATAGAAAGTTACATCACACTACTTTTATATGAAGTCTTTAACTCATTTACTGCTGAAGTTTGGTTTGTTTAGTTTTGTGTCCTATTAACTCTTTCCGTACTCATGACGCCTTGAGACGTCATAAAAAAGTGCTCACGTATCCTTCATGACGCCTTGAGACGTCATAAAAAAGTGCTCCCCTATCCTTCATGACGCCTTGAGACGTCAAGAAAAACGTGTGTGTAACTCGCTCGTTTGGTGTGTTTGTACGAAGGAGTTTACAGATGTAATTCGTATTTAACAAATAATAAATATCAAAAAGAAATTAAAAACATTCAATATTACTTATAACAAGCGTAACTATTTGTTATTATAGTCGTAAAAACGTTCACAAATATACCAAGAGGTACAAATTATCGTCAAAATAAAACAAGAATATGTTTAACGTGTTTTCGCAACAAAATAAAAGGGTTACGATGAAGTGATATTCCACACATGTGTGACACGGTGAACAGATAAACAGTTTGACTTCCTGTCATTCTACCGGACGATTTCGTCATGTATTCTCGTAGATACTTGATAAACATATTTCTGCAGATTTCAAACAATGCATTTCAACAAATAAATGACAACGTACTGGACATATAAGCACCAGACAGCCGTAAATCATCTTTTAATCGAAGCGGTAGCATTCCGCCATGTGCTCTGAAAAGCGTCATGCGCAAAGGACAAACCGGTGATCACTTCTGGGTAGCGAGCGGGAAATTTGAACGAGTACGGAAAGAGTTAACAGCCAGGGTCTTTAAGGATGTGCCAGAATTTGTAGGTGGAGGAATGCCAGAGTACCTGGAGAAAAGCCATCGACCTACGGTCAGTACCTGGCAACTGACCCATGTGGGATTCAAACTCGCGACCCAGAGGTGGAGGGCTAGTGGTAGAATGTCGGGACACCTTAACTACTCAGCCACCGCAACCCAGAGGTGTAGGGCTAGTGGTGGAATGTCAGAACACCTTAACCGCTCGGCCACGCGGCCCAGGGTTGGAGAACTAGTGGTAGAATGTCGGAACACCTTAACCACACGGCCACCTTCACCCAGAGGTGGAGGGCTAGTGGTAGAATGTCAGAACACCTTAACCACTCGGACACCGCGGCCCAGGGTTGGAGAACTAGTGGTACAATGTCAGAACGCCTTAACCACACGGCCACCTTCACCCAGAGGTGGAGGGCTAGTAGTAGAATGTTGGAACACCTTAACCACTCGGCCACCGCGGTTCAGGGGTGGAGAACTAGTGGTAGAATGTCAGGACACCTTAACCACACGGCCACCTTCACCCAGAGGTGGAGGGCTAGTAGTAGAATGTTGGAACACCTTAACCACTCGGCCACCGCAGCTTAAGAGTGGAGAACTAGTGGTAGAATGTCTTTTTTTGAATGTTTTCGCCCAGAGCAGTATTGTTCACTAAACAGAATTTTGGCCAGTTGATATTATTATATAGATTGTGTACAATTCGTAACTGGCCAAATTTTGAGACCTCAGAGTTATCTGGTTCTGTTGGCAGTGTATAAACATAAACTAATAATGGGAATTCTTGTTTCTTGTCACATAACACACCCTGACACATAATTATTGTAGACCAGGAATACACAAATCAGTGGTATGATGGACTCACAGTATACTAATATCCACGGTTGTGATAATTCACCCACATCACCCGAGGCAAAAAGACAAAAGTTGAAATACAGTAAAAAAAAAAATGCAGCATACTGTAGTTAAGATTTTATGTATATCCCAGCAACACAATTGATCACCGCTCCTGGTAGGCTGGCGTTTTATCACATATAATTGGGGTATCTGGAGGTTTCTTGAACATTTATGTTTCTCCCACATGTGGTAATCCATGATTGCCCTTTGTCTGATCTGTTTTAAGTTTGAAGATTTTTTGTTGTAGTAAGATAAAATCATTTATCAATGCTATGGTAATTATTATCCTAGTAAAAGATGTGGGAGGGATGGAACCAAGTTTTATATAATAGCCTTGTGATTTATGTAGCCAACTTGTTTTGGGCAGATTTTGAACTTACATCATGAATTTAAAGCAAGCTTAGATTTAGACATAAGAAAAAACCAAGATATCAGTTAGGAAAAAAGAACGTCACCATCTTATATGTTATATGTGAATGCCAGATGTTTACCCAATACAAAGAAGAAAATGATCTGTGAACTTCTTTCAATTTTTGAAACATTGACAGAGTGTAGTTATTTAATATGTTACAAAGTAGGATATGATGTGAAATACCAACATACTAGTAGCATATTATGAAAAATACCAACAAATAAGATTTTGATTATCACAAAGTAAGATATCATGGAAAATACCAACAAAGTAAGATATTGAGTTAAATACCAACAACGTAATTAAGATATTGTGTTAATACCAACAAAGTAAGATATTGTGTTGAATACCATCAAAGTAAGATATTGTGTTAAATACCAACAAAGTAAGATATGAAAAATACCAACAAAGTATATTGTGTTGAATACCAACAAAAGTAAGATATTGAGTTAAATACCAACAAAGTAAGATATTGTGTTGAATACCAACAAAGATATTGAGTTAGATACCAACAAAAGTAAGATATTGTGTTGAATACAAACAAAGTAAGTTATTGAGTTAAATACCAACAAAGTAAGATATTGTGTTGATTACCAACAAAGTAAGATATTGAGTTAAATATCAACAAAGTAAGATACTGAGTTAAATACCAACAAAGTAAGATATTGTGTTGAATACCAACAAAGTAAGATATTGTGTTGAATACCAACAAAGTAAGATATTGAGTTAAATACCAACAAAGTAGGATATTGAGTTAAATACCAACAAAGTAAGATATTGTGTTGAATACCAACAAAGTAAGATATTGTGTTAAATACCAACAAAGTAAGATATTGTGTTAAATACCAACAAAGTAAGATATTGTGTTAAATACCAACAAAGTAAGATATTGAGATAATACCAACAAAGTAAGATATTGTGTTGAATACCAACAAAGTAAGATATTGTGTTGAATACCAACAAAGTAAGATATTGAGTTAAATACCAACAAAGTAAGATATTGAGTTAAATACCAACAAAGTAAGATATTGTGTTGAATACCAACAAAGTAAGATATTGTGTTAAATACCAACAAAGTAAGATATTGAGTTAAATATCAACAAAGTAAGATACTGAGTTAAATACCAACAAAGTAAGATATTGTGTTAAATACCAACAAAGTAAGATATGGAAAATGTCAACAAAGTAAGATATTGTGTTGAGTACCAACAAAGTAAGATATTGTGTTGAATACCAACAAAGTAAGATATTGAGTTAAATACCAACAAAGTAAGATATTGTGTTGAATACCAACAAAGTAAGATATTGTGTTGAGTACCAACAAAGTAAGATATTGTGTTAATACCAACAAAGTAAGATTTTGTGTTAAATACCAACAAAGTAAGATATGGAAAATGTCAACAAAGTAAGATATTGTGCTAAATACCAACAAAGCAAGATATTGTGTGAAATACTTACAAAGTACAAATATTATGTAAAATACAATCTAACCAAATAATGTGACAGTAACTTTGATATACTGACATTCGCAGATTCAATAATCTGTCAAAAAAGTCTTTACATTGAATACATGTATTTTATGATTTGTGAAATGCTAATAAAGCTAAATAAATATTTGTATACTTGATCTATGAAATACCAACACATTGCCATTGTAACCTGATCTAAGGAATACTTTATACATGGAATGATATAATTGCAGCAGGAGAAGTGCCTCTACAACTGTTGCGAGGTCAAGTTTCTGTTGGCCAGTTGTATTGATTTATACGCATGGCAGAGTCAATATTGATTGTCTTTTATGCCAGGTCTCATGCCTCATGTGTTTTAGTATTCATGGCTTTTTTATTTCAAACAGAAAAAAAAATCAAAATGAATTGGATTTTTTGGCGACATTTTATTCCATCCTAGGTCTCCGGCAAATTTTCCAGATATTGAGTGTGAAGAAAGTTCAGAGGTTATGTGTTACTATATCAGTATAAATGCTGCTGCTTTGTTGTAAGTATAATGCATGGTTTCTGTTAGATATATTTTATTTCAAGTAAAAGCTGCAGCACAGTTAAACACTATATGTTACTGTTACTATGGTTTTATGTCTTTGCTCTATATTTGATAAATAATCCATTGTAATGAAGTTTTAAGTGCATACAATATATGTCTTCAAAGATGGTATTTGCAATATGTTCTTATAAGCTAGCTCACCTTTGCCATAACGGTCAAGTAAGCTTATGTCTTTGTCTAGGTCCCTGGCATAATGGCATGAATTCTCTAAAGTATCCTCAAATAAAAAACCTTGACCAACTTTTAAGATCACATGGGTCTAATATTAAAAGAACTTTTTAAAAAATTCTAAAAATTTAATTTTGGATGACCAGAATGCCTACACTACAGATTTTGTAACGAGTAGGTAACTAGCATGAAGTGCTATAAAGTATTCTTATATAAAAATCCTTGACCTACTTTCAAGGTCACAGGAGTCAGATAAGTTAATATATTTAAACCACTTTCTCTGCTATACCACGATGCGTTGGGTGATGATTAATTTGACCAGTAGTATGTTGGGACAAAGTAGTATATAGTTTATTTAGTATGGAACATTCTTAAGACTCAATGTGTGGAAAAGTTTGTTAACTACATTTATTGAGAAATTTTCCCACAATCGCACAACTATTTAGGTGAGTGTTACAAGCCGTCTGGGTCTCTTGTATAGTTGTACATGTGTCTTTACTATCTTATATATCATACAGTACAATTGTTTTATTGAGTACCAAATATGAGACGCGGCAGTGTTCACCTTTTATTAATCTACACAGAAGAAAAATATTATCCTTAGATGCTTTTTCTCTTATTTTACGGATCCATGAAGGAACGAAAGATTTGAATCATCTTGTTCCGAAAATATAATGTCTCTGCTTTGTCTCTTCTGTTAATGATATTTAGGACTCCAATAAAGAAAAAATAATGTCTGGAGCATTTCTGAAATACAAATTCATCAGAGATAAAAATGTAGGTCACTGTGACTTGTCTTCCATCCATGCCACACTTTGTTCCAGTTATCGATAGAATCTCCCCTAGGTATAGATGATGTTAAAACTGGTGGACAATCAAATAGAACACTGTATAATAGATTCATGATGGGCAGGAGTGCTACACGATAGCTATAATATATAGCTGGAATGTCCTGATGTGAAAATCCAATAAACATTTTAAGCCATGGTCTGCTTTAGCGACAAACCAAGGCTACCCAGGAAGTCCTTGCTTCAAGTTCCATTTACTTTGCTAGACATTCTGGATTTATAGCTGCAAAACACATTTTGAATTTTTTTTCCATTAAATTGATTTTCTTCTTTTATAAAAAATATATGACCAATATATTACATGTCTTGTTCATAGATTCTGAAAGGTTTCTAAGGATCCTCATTGCCATTACCAAAGTATGAAATGTATTTGATGAAATGTTTTTATAAAGCTATAACCTTGCAAAACACACCAATGATGGACCTCTGACACCTTTAAATTAATAACTGTCAACTTTCTGATAGTGTCAATAATAGTAACCTTGCCCATTCTCTCAGATGTTTATATCCAAATGAAATTAAAGATAATTTACACTGAATAAACGAATTACTTTGGTGAAAATATTTTAGAGAAAATGTCCTTTTAACAAAATATTGTTATGCTCTTCACTTGTGTATATTCGTGAGGACAGCCAACATTGTAAGGCATTTAGGCCAAAGAACAGACTGTTTAAAATCATCTATATTTAACTTAAACAGTTATACTATTGTTGGTTAAAATATTGCTTTGAGTCTACTTGGCCTAGGCTTTTGTCCGAATATTAACAAAAGTTGATAAAACCAACTTTGAGGGAAAAGGTTGCAAGATCAGTCATCTAAATGACAGTGCTGGAAATTTGGTGTCACTGACACACCTTCCACCATGTACTGTGTTCTGTATGGTTAAATGACAGTGCTGGATATTTGGTGTCACTGACACATCCTCCACCATATACTGTGTTCTATATGGTTAAATGACAGTGCTGGATATTTGGTGGCACTGACACATCCTCCACCATATACTGTGTTCTATATGGTTAAATGACAGTGCTGGATATTTGGTGTCACTGACAAATCCTCCACCATATACCGTGTTCTGTATGGTTAAATGACAGTGCTGGATATTTGGTGTCACTGACACATCCTCCACCATGTACTGTGTTCTATATGGTTAAATGACAGTGCTGGATATTTGGTGTCACTGACACATCCTCCACCATATACTGTGTTCTATATGGTTAAATGACAGTGCTGGATATTTGGTGGCACTGACACATCCTCCACCATATACTGTGTTCTATATGGTTAAATGACAGTGCTGGATATTTGGTGTCACTGACACATCCTCCACCATATACTGTGTTCTATGTGGTTAAATGACAGTGCTGGATATTTGGTGGCACTGACACATCCTCCACCATATAATGTGTTCTATGTGGTTAAATGACAGTGCTGGATATTTGGTGTCACTGACACATCCTCCACCATATACTGTGTTCTATATGGTTAAATGACAGTGCTGGATATTTGGTGGCACTGACACATCCTCCACCATGTACTGTGTTCTATATGGTTAAATGACAGTGCTGGATATTTGGTGTCACTGACACATCCTCCACCATATACTGTGTTCTATATGGTTAAATGACAGTGCTGGATATTTGGTGTCACTGACACATCCTCCACCATATACTGTGTTCTATATGGTTAAATGACAGTGCTGGATATTTGGTGGCACTGACACATCCTCCACCATGTACTGTGTTCTATATGGTTAAATGACAGTGCTGGATATTTGGTGTCACTGACACATCCTCCACCATATACTGTGTTCTATATGGTTATAGTTGTTGGTGTGCGGTAATCATTAGGGTGTTGTTTCATGTCAGTATAGATCCTTTATCATAGAAAACACACAGGTTATAAACCAGGTACACAGTAAAAAATTACTTCATGTCTTTGGTTAATAATGTTGATAGGATTAGTTATAGCATTAACACATATATATTTCTTCTCTGTGTTAATCACTATCATCAAAGGAGAGAAATGTCGAGTGTGCCTACTTGGGTATTGTATGTTCCATTGATTCTTCATACCTACAGGTAGCCAAGCTGTAGGAAACCTTTTATTGAGTTCAATACTGCAATACTCCAGCATGTGACCACATTTGTCACCTGATCCTCACATTTTATCTGATTCCATCTTAGGAGAGATTATTGCTGGGAAAGCCTTAAGCTGTTGTTTCCTGGTGCTGGGCATTTAACAGTTCCTTGTTTCACTGTGTATATGTATTACAGGGTAGTATAGTATTGTTTCTATGGTGATATATTACAGGGTAGTATAGTATTATTTCTATGGTGATGTATTACAGGGTAGTATATAGTATTGTTTCTAAGGTGATGTATTACAGGGTAGTATAGTATTGTTTCTATGGTGATGTATTACAGGGTAGTATATAGTATTGTTTCTAAGGTGATGTATTACAGGGTAGTATATAGTATTGTTTCTATGGTGATATATTACAGGGTGGTGTAGTGTTGTTTCTATGGTGATGTATTACAGGGTAGTATAGTATTGTTTCTATGGTGATATATTACAGGGTGGTGTAGTATTGTTTCTATGGTGATGTATTACAGTGTAGTGTTGTTTCTATAATAATGTATAGTATTGTTTCTATAGTGATGTATTACAGGGTAGTGTAGTATTGTTTCTATGGTGATATATTACAGGGTAGTATAGTATTGTTTCTATGGTGATGTATTACAGGGTAGTGTAGTATTATTTCTATGGTGATGTATTACAGGGTAGTATATAGTATGGTTTCTATGGTGATGTATTACAGGATAGTAAAGTATTGTTTCTATGGTGATATATTACAGGGTAGTATAGTATTGTTTGTATGGTGATGTATTACGGGGTAGTGTAGTGTTGTTTCTATGGTGATGTATTACAGGGTAGTATCATTGTTTCTATGGTAATGTTTTACAGTGTAGTATAGTATTGTTTCTATGGTGATGTTTTACAGTGTAGTGTTGTTTCTATAGTGATGTATTACAGTGTAGTGTTGTTTCTATGGTGATGTATTAGTGTAGTGTTGTTTCTATGGTGATGTATTACAGTGTAGTGTTGTTTCCATAGTGATGTATTACAGTGTAATGTTGTTTCTATAGTGATGTATTACAGTGTAGTATTGTTTTTATGGTGATGTATTAGTGTAGTGTTGTTTCTATGGTGATGTATTAGTGTAGTGTTGTTTCTATGGTGATGTATTAGTGTAGTGTTGTTTCTATGGTGATGTATTACTGTAGTGTTGTTTCTATGGTGATGTATTAGTGTAGTATTGTTTCTATGGTGATGTATTACAGTGTAGTATTGTTTCTATGGTGATGTATTAGTGTAATGTTGTTTCTATGGTGATGTATTACAGTGTAGTGTTGTTTCTATGGTGATGTATTACAGTGTAGTGTTGTTTCTATGGTGATGTATTACAGTGTAGTATTGTTTCTATGGTGATGTATTAGTGTAGTGTTGTTTCTATGGTGATGTATTACAGTGTAGTGTTGTTTCTATGGTGATGTATTAGTGTAGTGTTGTTTCTATGGTGATGTATTAGTGTAGTTTTGTTTCTATGGTGATGTATTACAGTGTAGTATTATTTCTATGGTGATGTATTACAGTGTAGTGTTGTTTCTATGGTGATGTATTAGTGTAGTGTTGTTTCTATGGTGATGTATTAGTGTAGTGTTGTTTCTATGGTGATGTATTACAGTGTAGTATTGTTTCTATGGTGATGTATTAGTGTAGTATTGTTTCTATGGTGATGTATTAGTGTAGTGTTGTTTCTATGGTGATGTATTACAGTGTAGTATTGTTTCTATGGTGATGTATTAGTGTAGTGTTGTTTCTATGGTGATGTATTACAGTGTAGTGTTGTTTCTATAGTGATGTATTACAGTGTAGTGTTGTTTCTATGGTGATGTATTAGTGTAGTGTTGTTTCTATGGTGATGTATTAGTGTAGTGTTGTTTCTATGGTGATGTATTACAGTGTAGTGTTGTTTCTATGGTGATGTATTAGTGTAGTGTTGTTTCTATGGTGATGTATTACAGTGTAGTGTTGTTTCTATAGTGATGTATTAGTTTAGTGTTGTTTCTATGGTGATGTATTACAGTGTAGTGTTGTTTCTATGGTGATGTATTAGTGTAGTGTTGTTTCTATGGCAATGTATTAGTGTAGTGTTGTTTCTATGGTGATGTATTACAGTGTAGTATTGTTTCTATAGTGATGTATTAGTGTAGTGTTGTTTCTATGGTGATGTATTAGTGTAGTGTTGTTTCTATGGTGATGTATTAGTGTAGTGTTGTTTCTATGGTGATGTATTACAGTGTAGTATTGTTTCTATGGTGATGTATCACAGTGTAGTATTGTTTCTATGGTGATGTATTAGTGTAGTGTTGTTTCTATGGTGATGTATTACAGTGTAGTATTGTTTCTATGGTGATGTATTAGTGTAGTGTTGTTTCTATGGTGATGTATTACAGTGTAGTGTTGTTTCTATAGTGATGTATTACAGTGTAGTGTTGTTTCTATGGTGATGTATTAGTGTAGTGTTGTTTCTATGGTGATGTATTAGTGTAGTGTTGTTTCTATGGTGATGTATTAGTGTAGTATTGTTTCTATGGTGATGTATTAGTGTAGTATTGTTTCTATGGTGATGTATTAGTGTAGTGTTGTTTCTATGGTGATGTATTAGTGTAGTGTTGTTTCTATGGTGATGTATTAGTGTAGTATTGTTTCTATGGTGATGTATTAGTGTAGTGTTGTTTCTATGGTGATGTATTAGTGTAGTGTTGTTTCTATGGTGATGTATTAGTGTAGTGTTGTTTCTATGGTGATGTATTAGTGTAGTGTTGTTTCTATGGTGATGTATTAGTGTAGTGTTGTTTCTATAGTGATGTATTACAGTGTAGTGTTGTTTCTATAGTGATGTATTACAGTGTAGTGTTGTTTCTATAGTGATGTATTACAGTGTAGTATGGTTTCTATGGTGATGTATTACAGTGTAGTGTTGTTTCTATGGTGATGTATTACAGGGTAGTGTAGTATCGTTTCTATGGTGATATATTACAGGGTAGTATAGTTTCATTAAACTCGATCCAGTGGTTTATAGGAAGTTGTCCGGACAACACGTTATTACGGAAACCTGTGTATAGTCACCTCATTACCATGGCAACCAAAATTTTGACAAACGAAACTACTATATTACACTAATATAGTATTGTTTCTATGGTGATGTATTACCGTGTAGTATTGTTTCTATGGTGATGTATTACAGTGTAGTATTGTTTCTATGGTGATGTATTAGTGTAGTGTTGTTTCTATGGTGATGTATTACAGTGTAGTGTTGTTTCTATGGTGATGTATTACAGTGTAGTGTTGTTTCTATGGTGATATATTACAGGGTAGTATAGTATTGTTTCTATGGTGATGTATTACAGTGTAGTGTTGTTTCTATGGTGATGTATTAGTGTAGTGTTGTTTCTATGGTGATGTATTACAGTGTAGTGTTGTTTCTATGGTGAAGTATTACAGTGTAGTGTTGTTTCTATGGTGATATATTACAGGGTAGTGTAGTATTGTTTCTATGGTGATATATTCTGGGTAGTATATAGTATGGTTTCTATGGTGATGTATTACAGTGTAGTATAGTATTGTTTCTATGGTGATATATTACAGGGTAGTATAGTATTGTTTCTATGGTGATGTATTACAGTGTAGTGTTGTTTCTATGGTGATGTATTAGTGTAGTGTTGTTTCTATGGTGATGTATTACAGTGTAGTGTTGTTTCTATGGTGATGTATAACAGTGTAGTGTTGTTTCTATGGTGATATATTACAGGGTAGTGTAGTGTTGTTTCTATGGTGATGTATTACAGGGTAGTGTAGTGTTGTTTCTATGGTGATGTATTACAGGGTAGTGTAGTATTGTTTCTATGGTGATGTATTACAGGGTAGTATATAGTATTGTTTCTATAGTGATGTATTACAGGGTAGTATAGTATTGTTTCTATGGTGATGTATTACAGGGTAGTGTAGTATTGTTTCTATGGTGATGTATTACAGGATAGTAAAGTATTGTTTCTATGGTGATATATTACAGGGTAGTATAGTATTGTTTCTATGGTGATGTATTACAGGGTAGTGTAGTATTATTTCTATGGTGATGTATTACAGGGTAGTATATAGTATGGTTTCTATGGTGATGTATTACAGGGTAGTGTAGTATTGTTTCTATGGTGATATATTACAGGGTAGTATATAGTATGGTTTCTATGGTGATGTATTTTAAGTAAAGTATTGTTTCTATGGTGATGTATTACAGTGTAGTGTTGTTTCTATGGTGATGTATTACAGGGTAGTATATAGTATTGTTTCTATGGTGATATATTACAGGGAAGTATAGTATTGTTTCTATGGTGATGTATTACAGGGTTGTATATAGTATGGTTTCTATGGTGATATATTACAGGGTAGTATATAGTATGGTTTCTATGGTGATGTATTACAGGGTAGTGTTGTTTCTATGGTGATGTATTACAGGGTAGTATATAGTATGGTTTCTATGGTGATGTATTACAGGATAGTAAAGTATTGTTTCTATGGTGATATATTACAGGGTAGTATAGTATTGTTTCTATGGTGATGTATTACAGGGTTGTATATAGTATGGTTTCTATGGTGATATATTACAGGGTAGTATAGTATTGTTTCTATGGTGATGTATTACAGGATAGTAAAGTATTGTTTCTATGGTGATATATTACAGGGTAGTATAGTATTGTTTCTATGGTGATGTATTACAGGGTAGTGTAGTGTTGTTTCTATGGTGATGTATTACAGGGTAGTATTGTTTCTATGGTGATGTATTAGTGTAGTATTGTTTCTATGGTGATGTATTAGTGTAGTATTGCTTTTTTTATGGTGATGTATTACAGGGTAGTATAGTATTGTTTCTATGGTGATGTATTACAGGGTAGTGTAGTATTGTTTCTATGGTGATATATTACAGGGTAGTATAGTATTGTTTGTATGGTGATGTATTACAGGATAGTATAGTATTGTTTCTATGGTGATGTATTAGAAAGCTGTCATAGTGTAGTACTGTTTCAAGGTCTCAAGGGTAAAATAATTCAAACATTCAAATGAATTTTTCCTAAAATATTGAAAAAACAAGAGACATGATATCTAGCTGGAAGTCTCCTTGGATGAAGGCAAAGAAGGTTTGCGGAAAAAACTCAACTTTGACTTACTTTCAAGGTCACTGGAGTCAAATATGTCAAAATCTTTAAATGACTTCTTTTGAAATAATGGAAGGCATAAAAACAACTAATTCAGCTTTCTTGCTTACTTGGAAGAAGGCCCAAACAAAGTTTGTGAAAAAAAGAAAATTAAGTCTTAGGGGTCAAATATGTCAAAATCTTTAAGCAATGTGTTCTGAAACCAGGAAAGACCTTTTAGACATGATATTAGGCTGGTTTCTTTTGAAGAAGCTGAACAGAATTTGTGAAGAAAATAAATTTGACCTTCTTTCAAGGTCACCGGGGTCAAGTATGTTTAAATCTTAATTAACATGATCTTTTGAAAGACTTGCAGTCATAGATTTTATACCACTTTTAAGATACAATTAAGAAATTAATGCCAAGTGAGTAATGCAGGACCTTTGGGCCTCTTGTTACAAGAGGAGAATGTGCTAATTCTTCTAAAACTAGCACATTTCAAACAATGTGTAATTGATTTGTCAACTGTGTATTATATGCCCTTGGAACCAATGTGTGACATTTGATCTGAACTTGATGTAATCAGTCTTAAGCTTTGGTCTTTGATGGTGCTTTTGTCATTAAACTTTTGTTTGTCTTTTTACTGTTTTTATGTTTTAATAGATAAAATTTGGATTTATTTTGGTATCGTTGATATTTATACAACTTAATTTTTAGCTCACTTGATGGGGTGGCTTCCATCCATTGTCCTGTCAACTTTTCTTTTAAACAGCTTCTTCTGAAATACCGCAAGACCTAGTGACATGAAATTTGTTTAGTAGCTATCTTGTAAGGAGCTGAACAAAATTTCCAAAAAAAACAAAAAATGGCCTAGACCTATATTCAAGGTCACAGGTCCTCTGATTAACCAAAAGACCTAGAAGCATAATATTTAGCTGAAAATTTCCTTAGATGAAGCCGGACAAAGTTTGCAAAAAGAAATGACCTTGACCCATATTCAAGGTCACAGGTGTCAAATCTGTTAAAACATTTAAAAGACTTCTTCTGATTAACTGAAACACATATTATGTACCTAGAAGCATGATATATGGCTGAAAGTTCCTTGGATGAAGCCCTACAAAGTTTGTGAAAAGAAATGACCTTGACCATATTCAAGGCCACAGGGGTCAAATCTGTTGAAAACTTTTAAACAATTTCTTAAGATCAAACAATGCCTAGAAGCATGATATTTGGCTGAAAGTTCCTTGGATGAAGCCTGACAAAGTTAACATAAAATAAATGACCTTGACCCATATTCAAGTTCACTGGGATCAAATCTGTTAAAACCTTAAAACGACTTCTTCTGATTAACCAAATCTTTCAAGGTCACAGGGGTAATATTCGTTTAAATCTTAACGTGTTCTTCTGAATGTCTTACAGTTATTGACTTTATGCAACTTTATGGTTATAATAAGAGATTGACACCAGGTGAGCAATGCAGGCCCATTGGGCCTCTTGTCTAAACTTGGACTATTATTTTGATCATCGCTCACCAATCAATAATGACAGTATATGTTTGCCCAGTTGTCGTTTTTCTCAGTATCACAACCCCATTCTGGTTAGACTCCTTTTGTCATTAGCTAAAAGAAAGCCACACATAATGTTTAAAATAGACTCCTTGTGACCATCCCAATCCGACTGGAGTTCAGACAATGAATTGACAAATGAGCGTTGTGTTTCAGCGGTAGGTAGGCCAGTTTGGTATACCAGGAACTGTCAGGGGCATAATTCATCTCTACAGTTCAACACATGCTGGTACTTCTGTAAGATAGACGCTGTTGTGTTTCATGATTTTTTTAAAGCCTTGCCGTCCAAATTAAGTTGAAGCACATTAAGATGTGAGAAGTTGGAATAATTTGAAGCTGTGCTCTGTTATTTTAGTCGAGTTGATTGAATTAGGATTGACAGCCCCTCCAGGGTACTGTGCTTAAACACCTAGCTCTACAGCAGAGTAGGTCAGCGGTACATCACACGCTTCTAGTGATCATAATTTGCCCTTGTGGGCAATCCCAGCTTTACCTTTCCGTGTCAGATTTGCTAACATACATATTCTACTAGTTAGAACCCTAGGAAAGGAAGTTTAAGGTGGGCCGATATAGTAATCACTCTGTCCATCTGTCTGTCCTTGAAATTCAAAAATCAAAACTCAACATCTAAACTGTCTGTTGGATTTTTTGTATGTGTCGTGGCAATGGAGTCATTGCCCTTGAAAAGCACAATTTCAGTATGTAACATCTTGTAAGCACAGCACTTCCTTAACCATTTTTTGATGTGTCCTGTTTAAATAAGCACAGGGAAAAAAGCCTAGTTAAATGTACTGATAAAGGAAGGGGTTTGTATAGATACAATTTGTACCACCTCCATACAAGGTTTGAATAAATAAAGGGTTTCTCCAGATTCAAAGGGTCTTCAATCTGAAAAATATATATCATGCAAGTATTATCAATGTGCTGTTCTTTTTTGCTACAACAGTATTCTGAAATGTAAATAAGCTATATATTGTATTGTACATATATAAATGTACATGTACATCGCTATAATATCTTTGATTTAGAGTTCTATGATAGGGAAGACTTTTTTTGTTCAGTAGTTTCTACCGGATAATGAATTATTCAGAATAACCAAATCATTACCAGTTCATGAAATTGTGTGTTTTAGATATGCCATCTTCTGGTTTTCATAAAATTCTAATTTTGCGCTTAAAAGACTTTTTATGGAAGGCTAACAGTTGCATGTTGGGGTTACCTGAGGTAGCATACTACAAAAGTGGATTTTTTCGTGGTGTGGAAATTTTCGCTAATTTCGCTGGCATTAAATCTCTTCGCAAATATATCCACACGTGAACATATTCAACAATACTCAAACTCTACAGTGTGTAATAGTCTCGTATGTATTATTATAGGTACATAGTGCAAATCAGCATGAATGCAGAGTGAAAATTTCCACACCACAAACAGTTTGGAGGCTGACTAAGCAAAAAATTCCACACTCGAAAAATATTCACTTTTACAGTACACCTCCTTAGACAAAGAAATGTTCTGAAAATAAATTAAATGAGTTCCATCGATCACCAGCGGTAAATCGTGTACAGCTTAGGTCCACAGTTACAATATTTATATCCTACTGGCATTAAACTGAACCATCATCTAAGTATATATAATAACTGAATTATTTTTATACCTCTAATTTAGTAACATAATTTGTACATGGTGATCTAGTCTAAAACAATCAATTTTTAGTCATTAAATGGTACAGGGTGTCTGTTCAAAATCATTACTAATTAAATGCAAATTGGTTTGTTGAAGGAGAAATAGGTTTTGGGTCTTCCAATATCACAAGTAAATTTGTTTTCTCGAGCCTGTTAATGTGTAAGGGTATATATGTTCAATGAACAGGTACAGATAACAGAAGGTTTCATCAGTTAACATAAAGAGTTGGGTGATGAAGACTCATAGTCTTATAATGGTTAGCTACCAATGTGGACTGATTATATATCCATAGGTACAGATAACAGAATGTTCCAGCAGTTTACATAAAGAGTTGGGAATGAAAACTCGCAGGGGCCGTGGTGGCCGAGTGGTTAAGGTGTCTCAACATGCTACCACTAACCCTCCACCTCTTGGTCATGGTGGCCGAGTGGTTAAGGTGTTCCGACATTCTACCACTAGTCCTCCACCTCTGGGGCAGTTGCCGGAGACTGATAGTAGGCAGGTGGTTTTTCTCCGGGTACTCCGACTTATCCTTATTTATGGCATAGTGTACTCAACACCTGAGTAAAAATTTGTAATAAGAGTTTGATAGGATAATATCCATTTAAGATAAGAGGGGAAAGGATTATTACCCCTTTCAGAAAGAAGTTTTAAGATAACTCTTCGTAAATGAAAAATTGTAAATTGTATGTAGATTAAGAGTACTTTTGATGCTATATATAATCATTACCAGAGGTAGTTGCTTACAAAGCATTTATGTGATCTGCATGATTAATATTATCTCAAATAAGATTTGTTGAATGGTTTGTATATTTGCAGAGTCAAAGGTCATGGGTAGAAAAGACCTTTCACAAGCGCGAGTGCTGCAAATTCATCGCCAGCCTGCGTGATCCGGGCAAGTGAGTAATGCACCTTTAATTTTGTTACAATAATGAACATTGTTCCTAGTTCCATCAATACTTAAATCTCTATTTCAAGGCAGATTAATGGCACAATGGCAGGCTGGATATGAAGGACTGAGAAAAAATATCAGGTCAAAATTTGTTGAAGGGCTGTAGGTCAAGTATTATTGGGATTTATGGGAAGGGTTACTGGTCATATACTTGAGTATGTTCAAGTCACATATATATTTACATGGATGGGCAGGTATTTGAATAATTATGATGGGACATTTTAACACATAACCTTGAGGGGGCTAAAAGTCGTATGACCTTGATGTTCTCATAAGCCTTGCTGTACTAGATCTCTTTGTTGTCGGGGGTATTAGTCAGCCCCTCGGCAACACTTCTAATTTTTTGGGCTTCAGACTGCCATCTTGAAAAAAATATTTTGAACTTTTTAAGTTTCACATGTGCAATCGATCTGATAATTTGGCAGATGTGGAGAAACTGCATTGATCAGTGTTGCTTTCATTACCCTAAAAGCTAAAATATTCAAAATTGCTTTAATCGTAGGTCTTCATAATCATGATGTCGCTTAAGTCCAATGGGCCTCTTGTTTGTTTCCAGGTGCTGCTGTGGGCGGAACAAGGACTGGCATGACACTCTACCGAACCTTTATAGTCCCACCCCTGTCAATGAGAAATGGCATCCCTATGGACACACAGAGTCCTATCCTACAAATGCGTATGGCACCATTGAGTTCCAGGGGGCACCGCATCCCAGCAAAGCACAGGTATGATTGGGGAGACCAGAGGCAAGGAATAGAAATAATTCTTGTTTTTGGCTTTCAATTTTTTCCCCTTTTGTTAAAAATAGTTAAATAAAACACTTTATTTAGAGAATAGATGTTACATTCTAATTTGGAGAGTATTATTTCATTCTGGTTTAAAGATTACATTCAATTGCAACATTCTTATTTCAAGAGTATTCATTACATTCTGGTGGAGGGAGTAGATGCTACATTCTGATTTTGAAGTATTGCGGCTTTTTCCACCTTACCAAGTAAAGTCTTGGTAACAAAGGAAATTGGCCACAAGAGTATAAAGAGATGATCAATCATAATTAGGGAGATCCTGCATGTGTTGGGTGTTAGTTAATATTGATATAGTTGCAGACAGCCAGAAAAGCTTCTACAATGGAAATTAATTTCACGTTTTCTGAGAAAGTTATTGCTTATCTCAGTTGACGGCCCCTGCCTTGGTCAGCGCCACCAAACATTGTTACAGCACGACGTTTCAAGAGAGATGAAAATCCTCTTCCAAAAGAATTACTTAAATTTCCCATTAAAACCCCTTAAAATGTGGCTTTTCCTCCTTTTTCATAAATTTGCTGTTTTCATCTCTGTTTCAAGAAATGCTACTGTTATTTTCTAACAGATGTAATTTACAAAACTAATTTTGTATTTGTGGAATAAGAAGTGTGATCTATTCTCTCGTCTTGTCGTATTCCCAATATTGGTTGTAACGTAAGTGAAACATTGGTTAAAACCTACCCAATCAGACTGAGGGGCTTAGCGTGTGTGTGTTTTGGCGATAGAGAGGCTGATCAGCTTATCAGACATGCTGGCCGTCAGTCAGCGCCAGGGCTGACTAACACGGTGTGTACTGCCAAAGTGTTGTACTGTTGACACCTGAAATTGATGATGACAGTCATATCACATTGATATTCAATTTAGTCCATTACACCATTACAGCTGCCCGACAGCTTACAGCTTCATCACTTGGCCGTTAGTAATACCACTCCTGGTAAATACCTATAGTAGAGGTTACTGTGGTGCTGGAGGCTGAGGCTGAACCCCAATTAAGTCACTTCTTTAAGCTGGTTCTCTATAACCTGAAAAACCTCAAAACAAATTGTGTAGAAGACATTAAGAAGTCCTATTTATATTGTAGGCTATCTACTTTTATTAGTCCCCTTACCAGTACTATAAGAGGGAACCATGCATTTACATTATGCGGCTGTCATTCTGAATTGTCCACTTGACCATGCATTTCTTTCTTTATGAGGTGTCCTCTTTCGTGTTATACACAGAGTTAATGCCCTTCATTCAATTTTTATACTCCCTTCAACAAAGTTAGTGGGGGTTTACTGGGATCACCCTGTCAGTCTGTTTGGATGTCTGTCATCAGTAGTATTTTGTCCAGAGATCAACATCTTAAACTGGCAGATTTTGATGAAACATCACTTGAATGTTCAGTACATTATTATATAGTTGCGCAAAAGCATTTCTGTATAAGATTTCAACCCTTTTGAGGGTAGTAATGGCCCATTATGCAAAATAATTTGTCCAGAAATTCCATCGTAACTAGCCAGCAGATTTTACTGAAACTTTGTTTAAATGTTCAGTATATTATGTAGTTGTACATCAGCATTTTAATTTCAGACTTGACTCTTTTAAAGAGAGTTGTGGCCTTTATGCAAAAAACCTTTTGTGGAAAACTAAATCTGTTATATCTAACTGGCAGATTTTGTTCAAACTTCTCTTGAATGATCAGTATTTTATGTAGTTGTGCATCAGCATCTGTTTCAGATTTCAATCCTTTTTTAGGGAGATTCAGCCGTGTATAAGAAATTATAAACTGATCCACTATATTGTGAACATTTAAGTTCCCATTTCTGTAAGTTGAGACCAAGGTCAAGGTCACAAAGTGGTGTATAAGTGACCACCATCTTTGGGGTATTAGTTATCCTATAGATGCCAGTTGTAGTTGTACCAAAGTTTTGTTTTGAGGTTTCAGGACTATTGAATATTTATCTATTAATTTGTTCACTCCAGTAGATTTTAAGATTGACATGCTGAGACTTTATTCTGATAATGCCTTTTGTTGGTAGGTTGTACATCTTGTACTGAGTTGATAGTTTATCACATCATTGCTTGAAATCTATTGTATCAAAGAACTGAACAATAAATATTCTGAAATAAAAAAATAGCTTGAACTGCTTTTTACCTAGATAAGGTAGAGCTGGGTACCACAAAATCAAAAGTACCACGGTATTTAGGCAAATACTGCGTTACGTATCATGGTATACCCCCTTGATTGAATGCTTGAGTTAGCTAAAGGTCTCTGGCTGTTTTTGTTCTGAAGCCAATCAACAAGAGGCCTGTCATAAGTATCTCGTTGTGTTATCCTCTAATATTGTTTGAGTGAAGCTAAGTCTGTCCTAGTTGATCAGCAAACTTATAGGAAATTATAATTAAACCATATTGGAATTCCAATTGATCTATGTAACAAACAGTTCTTTCCCCCAAAAACACCGGTACAGGACTAATGTACCATTGTATGTACCATCACAACTTTATACCACAGTATACCAGTAAAACCTCCCAGCCCTAAGATAAGGTCGGCAATGTTAATGACCGGGGTTGATCTTTACAGTGACTGTTACAGATCCACACTGTTATAAGTTTGATTTTTTGCAGTATGTACGGCTTAGCAGCTTTGACACCAAGCCTGAACAGGTCCTACAGTTACTTCAGAAACACTGGAGCCTTGATTTCCCTAAGCTTCTCATCACAGTACACGGGGGTATCCTCAACTTCGACCTCCAGCCAAAATTGAAGCGAGTGTTTAGAAAAGGACTTCTGAAGGCCGCAAAAACAACAGGGGCATGGATCATCACTGGGGGTACCAACACAGGTGGGTGATATACATACAGTAAAACCTCACTTACTCGAAATCTGGGGGTACCAACACAGGTGGGGGATATACATACAGTAAAACCTCACTTACTCGAACTCTGGGGGTACCAACACAGGTGGGTGATATACATACAGTAAAATGTCACACACTCGAACTCTGGGGTACCAACACAGGTGGGTGATATACATACAGTAAAACTTCACTTTCTCCAACTCTGGGGGTACAGTACCAACACAGGTGGGTGATATACATACAGTAAAACCTCACTTACTAGAACTCTGTTAAAACCTTCAAATGACTAAACTACCAAAATGCCTAGAAGCATGATATTTGGCTGAAAGGTTCCTTGAATGAAGCCCAACAGAGTTTGTGAAAAGAAACGACCTTGACCTATATTCAAGGTTACAAGGGTCAAATCTGTTAAAACCTTCAAACGACTTCTTCTGATATACCAAAAGCCCTAGAAGCATGACATTTTGCTGAAAGGTTCCTTGGATGAAGCCCAACAATGTTGAGAAAGAAATGACCTTGACTTATATTCAAAGTCATAGGGGTCAAATCTGTTAAAACCTTTGAGCGACTTCTTCTGATAAACCCAAAGGCCTAGGGACATGATATTTGGCTGGTAGCTTCCTAGGATGAAGCCAAACAAAATATGCAAATGACAATAACATTATCTTACAAGGTCACAGGGGTAAAATATGTTTAAGTCTTAACATGCTTTTCTGAATGTCTTAGAGTAAAAGTCAGAGATTGATACAGGGTGAGCGATGCAGGCCCATTGGGCCTCTTGTTTGAATGAGTCAGGTGTTTATTAGACTTAATTCATAAAAAAAACATACATTTGTATGAGCCAGGTGTATAATAGACATTTTTTCTGCGGATACTCTGGCTTTCCTCCACTTCCAAAACCTTGCTGTTAATAGGATGTTAAAACCAAACCAAATATTTTCATTTCAATAGATTTTATTGACAAAGATGTTCAATAGTCAATTGGATTGAATAACAGGCAGAAGCCTTTATAAATTTTCTCCATAGATTGCCGAAAATAACAGTAATTTAGTTTAGATAATCAATTAAGAAAAATAATGTGAAATAAAAAATAATTTTGTATGAACACAAAACAAATAAAATTAATAAGGGAGATAACTAGTAAATGCTGACAAATACAAGCACAACACATTGTACATATACACAACACAAGCACAGTACATATACAGTACATTACTCTCTATAACTTTGATGAACATAAATGATGTTATATGCAAACATTTATATTGTATGTTTATATACATAATGACTAAACCAAATATAATAGGCAGAATTCATTACAACCAAATATTTGTTTTGAGTCAGGTATATAATAGGCTGAATTCACAATAATCATACATTTGTTTTGAGTCAGGTATATAATAGGCTGAATTCACAATAATCATACATTTGTATGAGTCAGGTATATAATAGGCTGAATTCACAATAATCATACATTTGTATGAGTCAGGTATATAATAGGCTGAATTCACAATAATCATACATTTGTATGAGTCAGGTATATAATAGGCTGAATTCACAATAATGCAATGTTTGTACAGATAAGATGTGTAGTACACTGTATTCACTTCAAACTTGTTTAAACGTACAAACTAGAGGGGCAGTACAGAATGTTTGTTGATTAAAGTGGTGACTGCTGCAGAGATTTATAATTCCTTAGTCTGAGTTCGTGTTAAGATCTGATAGAGAGAAATAGACCAGTGATCAGGCGGTCGTAATCACAATCAATGGGCTTGTAAAGTGGTGGGCACATCTGAAAATCAATTTGGGTTGCAAACACAAATGCTTTCTTCAGGCATAAGCTGGGTCTGTGTATCAGATAAAGAGAAGTGTTTTCAGGTGTACAGTTGGAAACTACGACTAATCTGATGGATGTAATCAGACGGATTTAGTTTGGTAGTAAATATCTTCTCTCAATCCTGGTTGGTATTCTGAGACACTGATTTAAATAAAGTTTCTCAAGGTTTATAGTCACGTTACAAAATATCAAACAAACATTTTCGATTTAAGTTTGTTTTCTTATATTTACAGTCTACACTGACATTCACTCAATAACCATTGTACTGCAAACTAGAGTTATTTTCCAATAACTGTGCTTGAGAACGTGCCAAAATTATATGACGTCAACAACAATACATGTGGGCGGAGCTATGCAAAGTATTCCGTTCGAATCACAGTTGTATGACGTCATCAACAATTTGCATGGGCGGAGCTAGCTATGGCCTATGCAAACTTCATGCTTTTACATTATTGAACCGTTTTCACGTTTGTAGGTTTTGAAATGAAATATATGTCCGCAGATGGGGCTAAATTGAACAGAAAAGTTATGAACCATTTACAGAAAAATACTGAAAATATAAGAATTAACCTTTGATTTTGTTTAGTATATGAGATCATAAATCCAATGGAGCAGTCGGTAAATTTCATATAAAACAAAAATATTAAAATAAAGTTTGTTTTTTTATAAGTAGTTTCACAATAGTTATACACTTTTTTGATAGGCTTGGGAACTTTAGCATATTTCTTCAATCTTCACTAATTTCCACATGCCACACTTCCAATGAGTACCATTCTTATACAAATAAAGTCTTAACAATAAACAATTTTCTCTGCCAAAGTACGTGTATGCCTCTTCAAGTTACATCATCAGACTTGTATCTGAAATGTATTTTAGAAGTTGAAATGTCTAATTGAGAAATCAATCAATAAAATTGTAATTCCAAATTTATGACCTGTTTTATATGTTAATTTTCTTGATGAACGAATCCCTTTCTGGGTAATCTGGTTAATTCTCTGGGTAATCTGGTTGATTCATGTGGTACTGGGGTTGATTAACCTGGTACTGGGGTTGATTCACCTGGTACTCTGATTGATTCACCTGGTACTCTGGTTGATTCACCTGGTACTGGGGTTGATTCACCTGGTACTCTGATTGATTCACCTGGTACTCTGATTGATTCACCTGGTACTCTGATTGATTCACCTGGTACTCTTGTTGATTCACCTGGTACTGGGGTTGATTCACCTGGTACTCTGGTTTATTCACCTGGTACTGGGGTTGATTCACCTGGTACTGGGGTTGATTCACCTGGTACTCTGATTGATTCACCTGGTACTGGGGTTGATTTACCTGGTACTCTGATTGATTCACCTGGTACTCTGGTTGATTCACCTGGTACTCTTGTTGATTCACCTGGTACTGGGGTTGATTCACCTGGTACTGGGGTTGACTCACCTGGTACTCTGGTTGATTCACCTGGTACTGGGGTTGATTCACCTGGTACTCGGATTGATTCACCTGGTACTCTGATTGATTCACCTGGTACTCTGATTGATTCACCTGGTACTCTGATTGACTCACCTGGTACTCTGATTGATTCACCTGGTACCGGGGTTGATTCACCTGGTACTCGGATTGATTCACCTGGTACTCTGATTGATTCACCTGGTACTCTGGTTGCTTCACAGGAAACTTGGGTTGATTATGATATATATGTTATTATGGCAAATAGAATTTCACAATTAGCAGGTTCCAATCTACTGTTATTCCATTCCTTCAACCCTGTCTTTTCCATCCCTTATCTACAGTACTCTCAGCTCTTTATGATTGTTCAGTTTGTACACCATTGTGTAAGTGTTAGATTTATTTCTGGGAGTACGCTCCGACTTGACGTTTTTTGTAGGCATAATAGTGATGTATAGTAAGTAGAGATGTGTTGTGTTTGTAACTTAAATAATCAATACAGTAAAATACTACAACTTCTATCACGAAATTGTACAATTCATCACATACAATACATGTATACTAAAATGGATTTCAGTGTTTTTATAAGTAAAAATATAAAAATACTTGTACAAATTGTTGTGAACCAGATAAATCTTTTTATTAGCCTCCACCCGGAGGCTTTGATCGATAGTCGTACAATATTCTGTGGTACACATGTTTGTTTGTTTTCTCAAAAATTGCCATTGTTCTAGCTACTTCCTATAGGAATCTTGACTGGAGTTAATATATTTATCAAAATTAATTATGACAATACCGCCAATAATTTCCTGTTTCAGGGTAACAGAGGTCAAGGTCAAAGTAACTTACTATCTATGGCAACTTCAATCCCACATGGATTTTGATCAGTCTTTGATTATTTTTAGAGTACTTTCCTTATGTTAAGATACCAAGTCAGGTGTAGGTCATCACTCACTGTTCCTGCGTGAATTAAATACACCTCATATAAGATTATGTGTTGGGGACTGATCCTCACTATCATTGCTTATATCATTGATTGTAGAGATTGAATGAATGTTTTTTAAGATTCATTAATTGAGGTCCATCTTCATGTTAATAGAAATTCATCCCCACTCAATCTGGGGCCGAATTCATGAAACCGTTTGCATGCTCAAGCAAGGATTTTGACTCAAACCATGCTCAAGCATGGGTTTTGGCTCAAACCAATTTTATATGACCCGCTTACCAGGTCGATTGATCAAAAAGGTAACATTGAAAACAGTATTTGGCTTGAAGTCTCTTCAACGGTTTAATGAACCTTTGTCAAAATAAGATTTATCATTAATTTACAACCTGAAAAAGAAATTAGGCTTAAGCACAAAATCCGTACTTGCATGAGCATGAGAGTGGTTTCATGAATAAGGGGCACGGTCATTGGAACACAAACGTTACCTGATCTTCTGTATATATCTATTAATTCCTGTAATTCTCTCCAACATAACAGTGCTACAAGTGTGGTTTTTAATTTGTGTTTTGTATGTTGTCTGTGATTCTAATGGAGAGATATTACAAAAACAGTCACATCAACTATCAGAGGATGAAGTTTTATGTAGGGTGAGATTAACAAGAAACTATTAAATATAAACTAGAACTACACTGTGACAGATTTGTAGGTGAATCCTATCATGAGATGTTTGAAATAAGTTTACCAGCAATAACCCTAAATTAATGATGTCGGCTGAAAACTGTTTGAACAAGGTTGAACTTAAAATATAATACCAATCATTGCTTTTTATCGCTGGTATATTGACATTTGGAATTGCCTTGTTGCGTGATGATAAACAGAAAGCAGTTTTTATGTGATTTATTGAAACACAATATATATTAGTCTTGTGAATTTATGGTGTCGGAGCTATATGGTGGGAAACACCAGGTGTCTGTGCAGGATATTGTAAACATTATGAAGATGATGACTATATCTTAAGTATATCATGCTATAAGCAACATACCGTAAAAACTCGTGTAATCTACGCACCAGTGTAATTTGCGCACCCTAAAAATAACCCTAAAACAACTGGAAAAAGGTCTGTATTAATATAACTTACGCACCAAAAAAAATCGAAAAAATCGCAAAGTTGACGACCATTAATTTGTCTCGTTCTCATGTCATTCAATATTCTTTTTTCTCTTTTTAGGTGACGATTTTCTCCAGTAAATAAAAAAAACATGGATGAGTTTGTGTTATTCATTTATTAGAAAAATGCATAATTATTAGCAAGTATAAGAAAAACGTATTTTGTGCCTACCAGACCCTACACACGCCTGGTCGATCAAAAACCATCCTCGGCCAAGCTGACATGTAATTATCGCTGACAGGTGTAACTAAAAGCACAATTATACTGATCTCATTGAGTAGGGTATCTTGTTTAAACGGTAATTACCTTAGAAGTGTTCTCCTGATCAATTAGACGATAATTACTTTCATTAAAACCCATTCTGACGGCTTGGTATAATTAGGCTACCGCAATCACACGGGTACAGGCCTAGGACAGTCCCACGGGTTGACCAATGAAAAATTGCCTTTTTTGACACGCTATCAGTCCTCGATAATAGGCTACCTTTGATTGGTTATATCTAATGTAAACACAAAGGCGACCACGTGGAGACGGTGAAAGCATTGTCGCGATATATTAGCGGTAACAGCATAGATGATATGGCATAAACGTTACGTTGCATTAATTTATAATATGTGTAAATGTTATAACTCTTACGGTAAACTCCTCGGCCCCTGTTAACGCCTTTACGCGCTTTATTTGCTTCGTGTGGTCTCTGTTATTGCTTTTATGAGACATCGTCCGCCATCCTTGTGGTTCCGACGGTCGTGAAGAAGCGATTTTACGATTGGTATAGAAAACATGTTACGACGGTTTTGATTGGCCGAATGTATCACGCGACTCTGGCGACCGTAATAGTAATGGAAATTTCCATTCATAAAGGCATCACATGACACGATATTCCCGCGAAAACCAAAGAATTTACTACGAAAGTTACTCACGTAGAACGCAATGGCGACTTTCGATTTTGAAACGAGTTCCTGCGAATTCGATGACATTTTGAAATATTGACTGCCGAAGATGTTGCAAGTGCAATTGAAATGGCTGCAGAATTACGAGAAGAAAAGCAAGGAACTTAATTGGACACGCCTTTAGTGATTATTCGTCTGGAACTGAAAACGAAAGTATGTCAAAGTGATAATGAGACGAAACTTTTACCGTGGTCGGAATATTTATCGGCAATATCAATACCTGATTTTTCCTAAACTATTAGATAAACTATGTTTTTAGATGACCACACGGGTGAAATAGAATGCCTGTATTTGCGTTAAATGTTTTGTTTACCTAATTATAATTACTTGTCAAATAAACGTTGTATGCCGAGCGGCCGTCTCAACTCTAGATCTGGCCTGGTCCAAATTACATCGGGACGTCAATCATAAATAACTTATCGTCAATTCCCGTGTAATTCATGAATAACAACACAAATACAGTATATATTTTGAATGTTTTTAATATTAATTTATCTATTCTGCTTGCGTCGTCTGGATCTTGTGTACAAAAGGAAACAATCCCGACTTTCCAATATGGCGGCGTCCTTCAGATTTCTCGATCTTTCACTGAAAAAAAACTTGACAAACGTCTATATCATTGTAATTTACGCACTCCCAACTATTTGATTTTAATTTCCCTTAAAAAAGTGCGCAGATTACACGAGTTTTTACGGTACATATTTTCTGATTATTTCCTTTTTGGTCTTAGAATGAATGTTTAACTTCAGCGCATTTAGAATCCTGAAAAGACGGGGGAAATCACGATAAATCGTAGGGAATTTCATGACAAATGTCAATCTTACAAGTGTTTGTGTTGCATTTACAATGTCGCAATTACTCACACCGGATTGTCTACTGCACACTGACAATTCCCATAAGGGACACAATTCTCCTGACTGTATTCACGGAACTACAATGTACAGGCTCATATTACCGTAATGCAATATCATATATGATACAATACCTGCTATACTTTATGATGCAGCCATACAAATCGGAGCATGTCATTTTGGCTTTAAAAACCAGTTTTGTGTTATCAGACACTCACCAAACACATTCCTATGGAAACAAAAACTTACAGTTATTAATCATTGATGATCTGCAACATAAACAATAATGAATGCCTATTTTAAACCAATGTCAAGTGGATGAATTGTTTTTCTATGGTATGTTCATACAACATTTATTATTGTCTCAAATATAAACACTGATCAAATAATAACTGGGTGGCCGGGTGGCACAGTGGATAGTGTGCTTGCCTTACACCAGAGTGACCAGGGTTTGATTCCCCTGCTGGACGTGAAAAGGTATGGGGTTACCTGCCCGACCACATGGGTTTTCTCTGGGTACCAGGTACTCCAGTTTCCTCCCACAATAAGACCCTGCGCATGTTAACATCCGGGCCAATAGTAGTGTTTTTATAACTTGTTTCATAATTGTTGTGAAATAAATTAAGTTTATTTAAATGACTGGGATCATGTACTGTCAATGACAGACCAGCTGTCCCGACATACTGGATCTTGGAAATGCTGTGTTTTAAAACTAATTGCACATCCGACCAGCTACAGGACCTTTTCATCCCCTTCAGATAATTGTACTTGCCTTATAAAAAATGAACTATGTTATAAAGTGCAAGGTAGTTTTCTTGTATGTAAAATAACATAATTTTTCAAAGTACGTTGACCAGTCAGAGGGGAATTGTCACAAAATTTAAGTTTGCTTATGAAATATCTTTAGGGGTAATAATATGATACTGTACAATATTGTTTTTGTTTTGTCGGAGAAATGTTTTATGATCATCACCCACCGAACAGCCAAGTATTCATTGTGTTCCAGTTAATGATTATCATCAAGATACTTTTGATATATGGTATAAATTATGTAAAGTTAAACATTGCAGAAATCAACTGTTGCCATACTTCTGATATGATGTATTTAAATTGCATGTTCTGTATTTTAGTTCTGGTATGATGTATGTAAATGGTATGATGTATGTAACTTGTATGACGTACGTAACTAGAATGTGTATGTAACTAGTATGATGTATGTAACTGGTATAACTGGTTTAATGTATGTAACTGTTATGATGTATGTAATATGTTTAATGTATGTACTGTGTTTTGTGTATTTTAGGTGTAACTCGACATGTAGGAGACACCATCAGTGACAGAACAACAAAGTTAAAGAACAAAGTGGTGGCCATTGGAATAGCACCCTGGGGCATTGTTGAAAATAAAGAAGATCTCATCGGCAAAGACGTAAGTCTGTCTGGTGCACCACTATTCATAGATCCATAACCAAGACCGTCACAATGTCTATTCCTCATTCATTGTGACAAAAACATACATCCCAGCATACGGCATGTCTGACGTTCGATTTACCATGACAAAAAAACAAGTCAGAGATTGTCTGCTGTACGGTGCCTATACTATCTGAGCCAAATATTAAGTTCATCACAGCAAAAGCAGGGGTTGGTGACGCTGCTATTTGATTTATACTCTCACACAGAGATAATTGTGTAAGTATTGGAGAGCTCCTGTCTGCTCTGCCTTTTATATATGGTGTCAGTTAGGAGAACAATCAAGTCGTACCATCGATTGTAGAGACGTCTAGCAACAGATGCTTCGCACAATTGACCGCTGGTCAATGGACGATCAAACAGTCTTTTGATGAGCTGTTGGGATAAAGCATTGGAAAACCCTTCTGCTTTGTAACATAATAATAGGTATTATGTATCACATAATTGGGATGCTGGCCCTATCGTATATCATGTAATGTCTTCCCTATTGTATATATCATATAAGTATGATATACATGTATGCACTATTGTATATCATATAGATGTGATGCCTGCACTATCGTTTATCATATAGGTGTGATGCTAGCCTGATAGTGTATAATACAGATTTAGCACTTGCTGATGGTAAATGCTTCAGAAAGCTGGTGTGACCATGGTATATTGTATAAATCAGATATTTGCCTTCCATATATTGTATAGATGAGACACTCTCCCACTGCACATTGTGTATTTGAGACACTATCCAACTGTATATTGTCAGATATGTCAAGACAACTTCTTTTGAAATACCAAAAAACCTAGAGACATGGTATTTGGCCGGTAGCTTTTTTGGAAGGAGCCAAACAAAGTTTCAGAAAAAATAATTAATTTTACTTTTTTTCCTAGGTCACAGGGGTCAAAAATGTCAGAACTTACAAACAGTTTCTTCTGAAATACTGAAAGCCCTAGAGACATGAATTTTTGCTTGTAGCTTCTTAGGAAGGAGCCAAACAAACAAAAATCTTTGACCTACTTCCAAGGTCACAGGGGTCAAATGTGTCTGTAACATTATAACAGTTTCTTCTGAAATACCAATAGACATGATATTTGACTGGTAGTTTCCTTGGAACAACAACTGTCTTTAACCTACATTTTGTACTCTTAAGGTCGCAGGGCCAAATGTTTCTTAAACCTTTAAAAAGAACTTCTTCTGAAATACCAAAAGGCCAAGTGACATGTTATTTGGCTGGTAGCCTTCTTAAAAGAAGTCGAGCAAAGTTAAAAAGACTTTATAATAATTTTTTGGACCACTTTAAGATTACAAATGTGTTATTAATTTTAGGTAAGAGATGCAGGCCCATTGTGCCTCTTGTTAATGTATGAGGTGTTGGAACATTTGTTAGTTTGTGTATCCTAAACTTACAGTACACATGGAGGCAATATCATGGCTGTATGTGTAGTGGTTCTGTTTAATTCCCCGATTTCTGTCAAATGCCTGTTTGTTTACCAAGCTTGATGACTTGTTTCCTTTCTGTGAGTTATAAGACTTCCCATCTGGGGATCAATTCACACACAAGTTAATACTTACCTACCCTATGTTGATCTAACTGATAATCAAGGTTTCTTACTGTGGAAGTAATTTAACTATTTATGATACATCAGTGTTTATTAAAACAACACCCTGTTGTCAGTTTGACAGTTCTATCTATAAAAAGTAGGAAGACATAGATTGGTTTAAGGTGGCACTTCTGCTAAGGTTTCGTTATTGACTTGATATCTGTAACAGGAGAGTTGTTGAGTTGGTGATTTTGTTCTTTCAGAAAGTGGTGCCGTACCACTGTGTGTCGTCACCTAAAACTAACTACGCAGTCCTAAACAGTAACCACTCCTACTTCCTCCTCGTAGACAACGGCACCGTCGGCAAATATGGCGGGGAGATCATCTTCAGGAAAAGGCTTGAAAAATACATCGCACAACAGAAAATATCCATAGGTATGTAGTTGTGTTGGTGTCAATTGATATTGTGAAGGAAGGATGCTACTTAAATACTTCTAAATACTTGTTATCTTAAATACTTCTAAATACTAATTATCTTAATCCCCTAACATCTTCCCTCCAATATACCCCAATCATTAGTATAACCTTGTGACGTGTCGTCAAGGGTATCTACCAGGGATATCCCCTGAAACTTCACACAAGTGTTCACAGACATCAGCTCTAGTATAAATTTATGTTTTCAACTTTCTTCCATCAAAAACTAGGTCTTTGTTTCTATAAATAGAAATTACAGTCAAACCTGTCTATAAAGACCGCTCAAGGGGAGACAGAAAAACGGTCACTATAGACAGGTTGCCTTTATAGACAGGTCGAGATTTTTGGACCAACCACTTTTATTGAAAATGTCATAAATGACTTTTCATTAAATAGGGCATTCAGTATAACATTTTCAGAAGTCAAACTTTTTGAAATATATATATTCTTATATTATTTTTAGGTTTAAATCTACATATGTATATTTTTTTAAACATCTTAAAATGGTATGATGAATGCCCTATTCAATAATATTCATGTTCATTTTATTACATTTGTGAATTCTTGGTTGAGTTTGTTGTTCTTTTTCTACAAATATAAAATTAAACAGTACCGTCATTTCTCGCATATAGTGCGCACTCGCGTATAGTGCGCAGGTACGTTTTGTGGTCCAAAAATTAAAAAAAAAAAAATTCAAGTCGGAATGATAGCACCAACCAGGTAAGTCGGCATTTAAGGTTTATAAAACAAACACCTTTGAATAGAAAACTTTGAAAACATAACACAATGCCTCGTTAATTAGGCTTGACATTGATTGACACCTCGCGCGAGTTACGATGAAGATCTGTTGACACCAGCGAAGGCACAGGCCTAATACTGATAATTGAAATAAACGATGTTTTCACGGCAATATCATTCATAAAGTATTCAATTAATGATTACATAAGACTTAATCTTCCATGCTTTCTATAAGATAAACAATTTGGAAGTTTCTGTGCGTCTAGACATCGATAGAGTCGGTAGTGTACTAGGTTGACTGTAATTCTGACATTTTCGGCCTAACACACGGGTCGCGAACAGGCCTGCATAAACGTGAACACGAATGATGCAACGCTGTTCAATCGTAGCATATGACTACACTCATACTGGAAAGCACTACGCGTTATTCAGGTTAGGAAATAACCTAGATCGTCGCTATCAGTAGCCAATCAAAATGCAGGATATTGTCGAAAACAGATGCAGCAGTGATGGGCTCACCGGAGATTTCATTTGTCATAAAATCATAATTTCTTCAGTCAATGTGTTTTACAACTCATATTTTCAACATTTATAGTATTTTCTACTAGTGAATCATGTAGGCAAATACCGGACATTTGGTACGGAGCTGTACGACGGGTTACCGGAACGGCTGACATTGTCCGGCTGACCGGCCAATTTCGCGTGGCCTGCAAAGTGTGTGTAGGAATTAATTCTTGTAAAAAACATCGTTTATGGCTTGGAAATCGGTCGTTATAGGAAGCGAACTACCGACCGTCGTTCCAAAATTACCGGTCGTTAGCCACATTAGACTGGTGGTCGTTAAACAGATGGTCGTTATATAATGACATTTCACGGGGAATCTGAAAATCGGTCGTTATAGAAAGCGAACTAGCGACCGTCGGTCCAAAATTACCGGTCGTTAGCCACATTAGACAGGTGGTCGTTATACAGATGGTCGTTATATAGTGAAATATCACGGGGAATCTAAAAATCGGTCGTTATAGACAGGCAGTCGTTATAGACAGGCGGTCGTTAGAGCAGGTTTGACTGTACTTTACAGGCTGAAATTTGCAACTGATTAACATACAACTTCACATAAGTGTTCACAGACATAATTTCTTGAACAAATTCAACCTTCAGCGGTTATAAACTAGGTCACTGTTACTATAAATAAAAATTGACAGAAATTTTGGTCACATTTTTTTCCAAATTGCATAAATAAATTTGGCATAAAAAAACATTTTGAAAAATTAAATGTATTTTATTCACAATAATTGAAAGTTTCCTCTTGTTACATACAGGTGTAGTGAATTGGTTTATTGTTTGACTGCTAAAAATCTATTTTGAAAAATACTCTTTGGTCTTAAATCTAGATAATGATGATTGCTAATTCAGGTCAGTTTACTTAAATAGAGTTCTGTAAAATGTGTATGATTATTGCTGACAGAGGAGTCTGATAAAAGAAGGGAACATAAACATACGCCTGGTACATTTATTGCACATTAGTTTCTGTAATTAATGCTGTAAATGTTCTAATTATACAAAAACAATTAAATCAACATGGTAATATTTTACCACAAATTTGCTTCTTGACGTAAAAAGTATGAAAACTGTACATATAAATTAGGTCAAAACAATGTTTCTTTTGTGGAAGAACGAATTAACAATGTTCCAGTTTGAAAAGAAAATTAATTACATGTATAATGTAATGAGGATCAGACAAGCAGCTGATAGCTTATATTAATTTCTCTATTCATAGTTGTGGCCGTATCATATCAGGGTCGTTTACACATACATGTATCAGCGATGACATGTGGGCGAAAACAAAGACAAGTTGAGTAGCATGCATTAGACATTTATGACCAGATTCAATAAAAATGCTTTCAAAAAAAGAGTTAAATTTCTGTGAAATTAATTTTAATCAGGCATTGCTCAAGCTTACAGCAATATGCATTACACGTATGCCACATCATTTATTCATCACCACTGCATTAATGTACCTATTTATTATTAAGGGCTGACTAATTTTAAAAATCACATCTTACGTAAACTGTCATTGTCTTTGACTGTATCAATTAAATGCCAAGTGGAAGTGAACGTAGGAGGTAGGTATTTCCACAACCTTTTCTTTAACTTTATATTCCATAGGTAATAGGGGGTGCAGAAGCAAGTTATCTCCCCTGGAAATTGTTATTGTATACACTGCTCTGTATGATATATACACATTATAACAAAAGTCACTACTCAGTTATCTCCCCTGGACATTGCTATTGTATATACACTGCTCTGTATGATATATACACATTATAACAAAAGTCACTACTCAGTTATCTCCCCTGGACATTGCTATTGTATATACACTGCTCTGTATGATATATACACATTATAACAAAAGTCACTACTCAGTTATCTCCCCTGGACATTGCTATTGTATATACACTGCTCTGTATGATATATACACATTATAACAAAAGTCACTACTCAGTTATCTCCCCTGGACATTGCTATTGTATATACACTGCTCTGTATGATATATACACATTATAACAAAAGTCACTACTCAGTTATCTCCCCTGGACATTGCTATTGTATATACACTGCTCTGTATGATATATACACATTATAACAAAAGTCACTACTCAGTTATCTCCCCTGGACATTGCTATTGTATATACACTGCTCTGTATGATATATACACATTATAACAAAAGTCACTACTCAGTTATCTCCCCTGGACATTGCTATTGTATATACACTGCTCTGTATGATATATACACATTATAACAAAAGTCACTACTCAGTTATCTCCCCTGGACATTGCTATTGTATATACACTGCTCTGTAATATATACACAGTTTACATTAGGAGTCACAATTCAGTTAACTCCCCTGGAAAAAGTTATCATAGATTAACTGCCCTGTAATAAATACACACTTTACAAAGAGACATTATTCCCTTTGTAAAGTGTTTCCTTTTCTAGTTAGATATACACTCTTTAATCCTGTATAGTCATTACTCAGTTACCTCCCCTGTGATCTCATAGAAATATAAGTTACCTTGTAAGATATATACATTATAAACTAGTATTCGCTACTTAGTTACCTCCCCTTAGATCTCATGATCAAAGAAATAGAAGTTACTTTGTAAAATATACACACTATAAACTAGTATTCGCTACTCAGTTACCTCCCTTTAGATCTCACAGAATTAAAAGCTACCCCGTAAGATATACACACTTTGAACTAGTATTCGCTACTAAGTTACCTCCCCCTAGATCTCACAGAATTAGAAGCTACCCTGTAAGATATACACACTTCGAACTAGTATTCACTACTCAGTTTTGTCCCACAGGCATTACTGTCTTATGACACTTGAAACCTGTATTCACTACTGAGTTATCTCCCATTGGCACAATTCCCTTAGGGTTTCACTTACATGTAATGCCGACATTTGACTGTTGTATCCTATCTCAGCTTCCCAAATCGCACTTCAATTCCAGGGGCTTCAGATGTTGTTGCATCCAGACTGATGAATTACTTTGTTATCAAATTGAAATGCTGAAACAGTTGTAAACAGTATAGAAGTTAGCCCTCGGGACATTCCAGCTGTATGTCCTGGAGATTGTGTCTGCTTCCAGTAAAAGATGTACGCAACTTTGTCATGATGCCATTCCAAAAGATCTTCACTCCGGAAGACCTATAAAATAGCTTATATTGATAGATAGAAATTTGGACTTGGTCATTTCATTAGTGATACAAGAAAGTTTCTAATTGGGACCCACATCAGAAATGAAGATGCCCTGTAGTGATCAGGATATCTGTCTGTCCATCCATCTGTCTGTTCATCTATTAGTCAACACTTTTGTTGTTGGAGATAACCTTTATATTCAAAGTTCTAAAGTTAGGGTCAGGGTTACTGTTAGTGTTACAAAAAATTGAGGTTTGGTTAGGGGATTGAATTAAATGTAGCAAATACATTTGATGACCTTTGTGACATTAAATGTTTATCTTGAGCCTATAAAGTATTTGGTTGATATGTCAGAGATTACACAAAGATTTGGTTCCGTGTGTAAAATTTTGTTTATACTTAATTGTAATCAGCATTTATAGTGGATACTGGAGACGGTTGATAGAGGCAGAAAGTGTACGCGATTACTTAGGGTACATTATCTGGATTCCGTAATCCAAGATGGCCACCATGCCTTCTGATTGCCTGAGACCTTTCGTTCTTTATTTTAGTTCCGTGGGTGTAATTTTGTACATACTTGGTCGTCAGAAGTACTTGATCAATGACATACTTGTGTAACAGAGTTATAACCCTTATAATGAAATCTAAAGTGATAGCTGTGGTCTCTGTTTTTTGCAATAATGGGAGTTAAAAATGGACAGGTACAATACGGTACCCTTACTGACGTGTCATTTGTCTAGCTTATAACATTTTGTTACCAAAAAGTAGTAATGGAAGATAATATATACTGGTATGATCCCACCTGTACAATGTGAGCTCTGATAGTACTATACCGTGCGATAATCACAATTAGTTTATGACGGTTCTTAAACAAAGTCTTTTATCTTTTCCTTTTTCTTCTGCCAGAAAGGTTTCCATCACTATTCTCAAAAAACTATTACTCAGAAATGAAACATTAGTTTCATGAATGGTAGGAAGTGCTAATATCTTGTGTTTTGATCGGCCATTAATTACTAAGCTGTCACAGCCTCTGTTTGGAAAAAAATATATTTATTGACCGATTTCATTTAACTGAAATGTAGGACTATAATGCTTCTGTGGACTTGTAGTACTGCCTCTCTTGTTTTCTGATTGGATTTAGGACACCTAAAATTGGCCTCAGATTGGTCGAAATCTGAGTATTGACCAAGAATTGACGGGTAGGAGTATGATATGGTACTGCTAACACTTCTGAAACCTGCATTAGCATCCTTTGTTACAGCAAGAATGGATTTGGGCTGATTTTGTAACGGCTTATAATTATTTGACAATCAACATTTGTTTCGAGTACATGTCTGAATTACAAAAAACAGATGTTGTAAATTGGAATTTCAAGATAAAAATTGACTTTTCTACAATAATTATTGTATGTGTTTTTGCACCATTGTTTCTATGGTGTTATGAGTCATTTCAAGTCACAGCACTTTTATATCGTCAGCAGCGACCCCAGATGCGAAAGGGCTGTTAAATCTAATAGTTATCCCAAACATAGCCATATTGAGCTCACCATTATCTAGGTACATTTGAGACAATTCAGACTTTGGTCACCGAGAGCAAGAATTACCAGTGACTAATCATTAGTCAGATCTGTCTAAGGCTTGTGTACCACAAGATTGGCATGTAACTTTATAACTTTATCTAAAGTCAAGAAATGTCTCCTGATGACCATACAAGATTAGATATTTCATGAACAGGAAGAATATGGACTAAAAAATCTGATAAAAATGTGTTTCTTGGAAAGTGTTTGTAAAGATCAAGGGTGGGTTGTATAGGAAAAGTCTACTTTGAAATATTATTTCACTAAATTATAAAGGAGAGGGATTTCGACTTTAAAGAGCATCTTTGAAAATGGCAAGAGAAAATTAAGCTGAAAAAATCAGCAGGTAAGGATGATCACAAATACAAATGTACTTTGCTTGACGTGCGATAGATATGATATTCAAATCAAGTTTTGTCAGTATGGACACTTTTATTGCATGGGTTGCTAGTATATAAAGTACATTTATTTATAATAATGATTATGAGTGTTCCCTGGTCAGTTCCATTGTCCAAAGTGGGTTTTGTTATGAAGAGATAAATCAAATCCAGAGATAATTTGATTTGCCAATAGTACATAGACTTCAATCTATATTTACGACGATTTCATGTTTTGATGTCCATCATGTTTTATTTATAAATCACTTTCGCTCTAGACAACTCAATAAATCTGGATCAGCTGTTTTGTTTGGATATTGTACTGGACTGATGATTTGATACATGACTGTGGCTCTGTGACATAGATTAGGTAATACAGAGTGAAGGCAAGTTCTGCTAATACCTAGTAAGGTCAATCTCACAAATCAAACATTGAAATTTTCTTGGATGTACGATCAGTGCAATGGCACATTAATATATTGGTTTTATATTCAGCTTACGTATATACAGTATGGATGAATGTGTTTAAATGTGAATAGGCGGAGAAGATATATATCCCCGCATTGGTAATAGTTAGCTTTGCTTGTCGCATTGTACCGTACTTGTTCTGTGTTTATATTTGGTTTTCTGTTGGGGGGAAAAGAACCTAGCCATTCAGTGTGTGTCTGCCTATTATCTAAGAGATAAAATATGGGATTGGAAATTTAATAGGGGATATTATAATAACCCTTGGGGTATAGTGTGTGAATTTTTATGTATTCTGTATAGGAACAACCTCTGGAGAAATTTATTTTTATTACAGCATCATTCTGTTAAACCATAGTCTACCATTGTAGAGAACAGTTTATCACTGTGTGTACTCTACTGGATGTTTGTAGAGCAATGCTGTATACAATTCCCTTACTACTTCCCTGTAATTTTAATGTTACAGAATTGAGGGAAGGATGTGGTGGGATTAGGGGTTGTGGAGATGACACCTCTTATGTAATGACAATGAAAGAGTTGATGAAATTTTAGATGACACCTCTTTTGTAATGACAATGAGAAGTTTACTAATTTTGATATTGAGCATACGTGACGTGGGTCAACTTCAAGGAGATTAGATCCAGTTAATTGAAGTGTGTGGAGTCTCTCCAGTCAGTCACTGGCCCAGTCATGTCTGACTGTGAAAGATGAACCAAGCATTCTCTATGGGAACACTCCAGTCTGTCATTGGCCCAGTCATGTCTGACTGTGAAAGATGAACCAAGCATTCTCTATGGGAACACTCCAGTCTGTCACTGGCCCAGTCATGTCTGACTGTGAAAGATGAACCAAGCATCCTCTATGGGAACTTTCCAGTCTGTCATTGGCTCAGTCATGTGTGGCTGTGAAAGATGAACCAAGCATCCTCTATGGGAACTCTCCAGTCTGTCATTGGCTCAGTCCTGTCTGGCTGTGAAAGGTTAACCAAGCATCCTCTATGGGAACACTCCAGTCTGTCACTGGCCCAGTCATGTCTGACTGTGAAAGGTTAACCAAGCATCCTCTATGGGAACACTCCAGTCTGTCATTGGCTCAGTCATGTGTGGCTGTGAAAGATGAACCAAGCATCCTCTATGGGAACACTCCAGTTTGTCATTGGCCCAGTCATGTCTGACTGTGAAAGATGAACCAAGCATCCTCTATGGGAACACTCCAGTCTATCATTGGCTCAGTCATGTCTGGCTGTGAAAGGTTAACCAAGCATCCTCTATGGGAACACTCCAGTCTGTCATTGGCTCAGTCATGTCTCGCTGTGAAAGAT
This sequence comes from Mimachlamys varia, assembly GCA_947623455.1. NCBI lineage: Eukaryota > Metazoa > Mollusca > Bivalvia > Pectinida > Pectinidae > Mimachlamys > Mimachlamys varia. The sequence goes on from OX392535.1 coordinate 13,628,475, forward strand.
GAACCAAGCATCCTCTATGGGAACATTCCAGTTTGTCATTGGCTCAGTCATGTCTGGCTGTGAAAGGTTAACCAAGCATCCTCTATGGGAACACTCCAGTCTGTCATTGGCTCAGTCATGTCTGGCTGTGAAAGGTTAACCAAGCATCCTCTATGGGAACTCTCCAGTCTGTCACTAGCTCAGTTATCTGGGGTTTTGAAAGGTGTACCTTAAAAATTTCCTTTATGGGAACACTCCAGCCTCTCATTGGTTCAGTCATAATTATATGTGGCTGAAAAAAAGATTTACCAAGTATTCTCTTTGGAAACTCTCCAGCCTCTCATTTACTGTGTAATGTGGGCTGTAAAAGATTTACTGAGTATTCTTTACGAGAACTCTTCAGCAAGTCATTGGCGCTACCATGTGTTGCTGTAAAAGATGTAACAATTAAGCGTCCTCTGTAGGCACTTCAACTCAGGTCATTGTCTCTACCATGTGTGTTGAGGAGTAAGCGTCCCTTTAGAAAAATAAAAATTCGGAGAGTGTGACTTGTTTATGTAGAGTGTGTAGCAAGCACTCCCTTGGGAAATACTCTCGCACTAGGTCAACAGCTTTCTGATTCAATCTAAAATGTCAAGTTCCTTTTTCTGTGAGACCATTTTGGTAAAATTCCCATTGAGAAAAGTGGGTAATTGAACAGGGAAATGACCAGCGTGATGGGACACCTCGAGTACTTGTGATGTTGGTGGCGTGTGCGTGATTACAGCCAGTCACACCACGATTATGTATTGGTACTATTACAGATGTCAGCACTGTGGATGTGGTGCCTAATACGGCACGACCACAGGATGAATTCCAATGTTAGGAGACAAACTGGTAATTGAAGCACATGGCAGGTGACTAACGAGGTGCTCACAAACTTTGGATTAAATGGATAAAACACCCCAGTTTTCTTTCTCTGCACATTCTATTTTAGAATGTCATTGGGGATAGACACCTTGCGCCGAGGGAATAATACAATGGATGGGATAGGGAAGCATTTCTAGTTTAGCCACAAAATAATGGCAATATGTTCACCTGTCAAGATTTCCTGAATAAAAATCTTATGAACTTTCCAGTATTTTTTTGTAAACCTCTTCCATTGCTAATTCAGAAAGGTCTTCTATCTCTCATCTGATTAAGCTCTCTGTACTGAGCCCATCGTGATATCATCGCTTCAGAGATTTCTACTTATCCGACAATACAGTTTGAGAATACCATTAGTGATCCAGCTTAGGTTTGCTGAATCGGTTTTAAAAAAAGTATTTTGTTCGTTTAATTAATCCATAATATTAGTCTTCTACATGAAGTCCTATTACAGCCATAATCTCTACAGTTTGGTAATGTTAATATAAGGAAGCTTATAATGCTTGCTTTACATCAGTGTTCCCGAATTCCTGTGATCTGAGTGGTCAAGTGTTTGATCTATACCATTGTTAAACCTCTAATGAAATTCCTGTGATCTGATTGGTCAAGTGTAAGATCTATGCAACTGTTAGACCTCTAATGAGATTTCTGTGATCTGATTGATCGATACAATATAACTGGTGGTTTCCAACTGTCACAATAGCAGAATGTGACACTTTTCCATTTAGTTGACGGAAAAGTGGTCCCCAACACCCTTAAGCAGAATGTGACAGTTTGCAATGTACAGTGCAAAAGAGAGACTATGAAGAAAAGATGTAATGGTTTGTTTTGGCTGCCACTTTTAGATCACTTGGCAGGTGAGCTTATGTGGTGTCTCTCTGGCGTTATCTTTTACTTCAACAACTTCATATTTCTTCTTAATAACTGAAAGGCCCATGGTACAGTTGTTTAGCCAGTAGCGTGCTGGGATGAAGGGCCGCCAATACAAGTTTGTTCAAATGAATAACCTGAGCTCACTCCCAAGGTCACAGAATTAAAATGTGTTAAAACTTTCAAGCAACATCTCAATAACCAAAAGGCTCAGGGAACTGAAATTACTGCAGTGGTATGCTGAAATGATGAGCTACCAACTCTATTCAAATGAATGACCTTGACCTACTTTCAAGGGAAAATGGGTCAAAAGAGTTTAAAATCTTCAACTCACCTCAATAACCAAAAGGCCCAGGGTACTGATATAGGGCCAGTAGCATGCTGGGATGAAGGGCTGTCAAGCTTGTTCAAGTGTATGTTCAAGGTCACCCTATGGTTAATTTTGTTTAAAGCCTTTAAACTCTCAATAATTATTCAAGAAGTAAAAATGATGAAATACATGCTGCAGATGAAGGGCTAGTAAGTTTGTTTGAATGATTGGCTTTGACTTATATTAAAAATCAATAGGGTCAAATGTCAAAACTTTTAATGACTTCACCAGGGTTATTCTGACTCTAAAACCTATGGGAGAATTTGCGGGATCAGCAAAATAACTATGAGATTTTTCTATATAAAGTAATATAACTTTGAAATTTTAATGAGGTTTTCAGTAAAAATATGGGTGAAAATCCTCAAATCTCGCTCCAAAGTGATCCCTGCTTCACTTGGACAAGCATATTAGGGGTCCCCTTAGTGTTGATAATAGAGGTTCTTTTGAATTTGAAACAGTGATATTTTGTCTATAATTTGAATTAGGTCCACTGTAAGGATTACAAATGTGAGATTGATACCAGATTAACAATGCAGGTCTATTGGGCATCTTCTTCATGTTTAGTTTAAAAAAGTAAATACTACATTGATTAGTTGACTGTGCCTAGGGTCATCGATTGTTTATCACTGTCTCCATCTAATAAAGGTAAGTACATGTGTTTAAACCATAGCTGTCAGCTGTAGAGATATTTCATCAGTTCTTCGGTTTGGAAACAAATCTATAGTAGTTGGGATGAATTACCTAGTAAGATTTGTGTTCTATTTCTAAAATGAATTTCCCTGTACAGTAATTCCTGAAGAAATAATCAATGTGTATTACAGCTCACACTTTTGTGTACATTGGACAGTTTTCATCCTTACCTCAGATAATGTCCCTTTACTCATAGGTTAGCTAGCTAACCAACTAATTTTATACAAATTGTCCCTTAATACGAGACGGGGAATAGTTGATATGTGTTTAGTATAGTCTGTTGGTACCTTCAATGTATGACAGGGCATTCAGCTGTTTACCATACCCGGTACGAAGAATTTTCTGTAATGAAGAGAATTTGTACTTAAACAACTCAACAACTTAGGAGATAGTTTGTCCTTGCCCCTTGACAACTTAGGAGATAGTTTGTCCTTGCCCCTTGACAACTTAGGAGATAGTTTGTCCTTGCCCCTCTACAGCTTAGGAGATAGTTTGTCCTTGCCCCTCTACAGCTTAGGAGATAGTTTGTTCTTACCCCTCAACAGCTTAGGAGATAGTTTGTCCTTGCCCCTCTACAGCTTAGGAGATAGTTTGTCCTTGCCCCTCTACAGCTTAGGAGATAGTTTGTCCTTGTCCCTTGACAACTTAGGAGATAGTTTGTCCTTGCCCCTTGACAACTTAGGAGATAGTTTGTCCTTGCCCCTTGACAACTTAGGAGATAGTTTGTCCTTGCCCCTCAACAGCTAATAGGAGATAGTTTGCCCTTCGACAGCTAAAAGGAGAAAGTTTGTACTTGCCCCGCTATAGCTAAAAGGAGATAGTTTGACCTTGCCCCTCGACAGCTTAGGACTGATAGTTTGACCTTGCCCCTCGACAGCTTAGGACTGATAGTTTGACCTTGCCCCTCGACAGCTTAGGAGATAGTTTGTCCTTGTCCCTTGACAGCTTAGGACTGATAGTTTGTCCTTGCCCCTTGACAGCTCAAGAGATAGTTTGTCCTTGCCCCTTGACAGCTCAAGAGATAGTTTGTCCTTGCCCCTCAACAGCTTAGGAGATAGTTTGTCCTTGCTCCTCTACAGCTAAGGAGATAGTTTGTCCTTGCTCCTCTACAGCTTAGGAGATAGTTTGTCCTTGCTCCTCTACAGCTAAGGAGATAGTTTGTCCTTGCTCCTCTACAGCTAAGGAGATAGTTTGTCCTTGCTCCTCTACAGCTAAGGAGATAGTTTGTCCTTGCTCCTCTACAGCTTAGGAGATAGTTTGTCCTTGCCCCTCTACAGCTAAGGAGATAGTTTGTCCTTGCTCCTCTACAGCTAAGGAGATAGTTTGTCCTTGCTCCTCTACAGCTAAGGAGATAGTTTGTCCTTGCCCCTCGACAGCTTAGGAGAAAGTTTGTCCTTGCCCCTCAACAGCTTATAGGATACAGTTTGTCCTTACCCCTCGACAGCTTAGGAAATAGTTTGTCCTTGCCCCTCAACAGCTTAGGAGATAGTTTGTTCTTGCCCCTCGACAGCTTAGGAGATAGTTTGTCCTTGCCACTCGACAGCTTAGGAGAAACTTTGTCCTTGCCCCTCAACAGCTAATAGGATACAGTTTGTCCTTACCCCTCGACAGCTTAGGAGAAAGTTTGTCCTTGCCCCTCAACAGCTTAGGAGATAGTTTGTTCTTGCCCCTCGACAGCTTAGGAGATAGTTTGTCCTTGCCCCTCGACAGCTTAGGAGAAACTTTGTCCTTGCCCCTCAACAGCTAATAGGATACAGTTTGTCCTTACCCCTCGACAGCTTAGGAGAAAGTTTGTCCTTGCCCCTCAACAGCTAATAGGATATAGTTTGTCCTTGCCCCTCAACAGCTAATAGGAGATAGTTTGTTCTTGCCCCTCAACAGCTTAGGAGATAGTTTGTCCTTGCCCCTCAACAGCTAATAGGATATAGTTTGTCCTTGCCCCTCAACAGCTAATAGGAGATAGTTTGTTCTTGCCCCTCAACAGCTTAGGAGATAGTTTGTCCTTGCCCCTCAACAGCTTAGGAGATAGTTTGTTCTTGCCCCTCAACAGCTTAGGAGAAAGTTTGTCCTTGCCCCTCGACAGCTCAAGAGATAGTTTGTCCTTGCCCCTCGACAGCTCAAGAGATGGTTTGTCCTTGCCCCTCGACAGCTCAAGAGATAGTTTGTCCTTGCCCCTCGACAGCTCAAGAGATAGTTTGTCCTTGCCCCTCGACAGCTCAAGAGATAGTTTGTCCTTGCCCCTCGACAGCTTAGGAGATAGTTTGTCCTTACCCCTCAACAGCTTAGGAGAAAGTTTGTCCTTGCCCCTCGACAGCTTAGGAGATAGTTTGTTTTTGCCCCTCGACAGCTTAGGAGATAGTTTGTCCTTGCCCCTCGACAGCTCAAGAGATAGTTTGTCCTTGCCCCTCAACAGCTTAGGAGATAGTTTGTTCTTGCTCCTCTACAGCTTAGGAGATAGTTTGTCCTTGCCCCTCGACAGCTCAAGAGATAGTTTGTCCTTGCCCCTCGACAGCTTAGGAGATAGTTTGTCCTTACCCCTCTACAGCTTAGGAGAAAGTTTGTCCTTGCCCCTCAACAGCTTAGGAGATAGTTTGTCCTTGCCCCTCAACAGCTTAGGAGATAGTTTGTTCTTGCCCCTCAACAGCTTAGGAGATAGTTTGTTCTTGCCCCTCAACAGCTTAGGAGATAGTTTGTCCGTTCATGACAGTATGATCAGGGATGGTCTTCTTTGTCTTTTTAGGATATTATTGTATGACCAGGACTTGCTGGGTAGAGACAATTTGTTCTATAGTTTATTGACTGGATAGGGCATTCTTAATCTGAGATGGTTTGTTCTTTTATTATTGTCAGGGATTCCTCTGAATCATCGATTGTCTTGTCCTTTAGGTTATAGCCAGGAATTCCTGTTTAGTAGAAACAATTCATTACAAAAAGTTATTGCAGGAAAATGGTGTTTTTTTTGGTGGAAACAGTTTGTCCTTTTTAGTTGCTTGCCTGTTATGGTGGGAAAATTTGTACCTTTGATGCTAAAATGGAAGTCACTTTCTCTGGGGCAAATACTAAAAGTCATTAGCAATGAAAAGATTCTCATGTGCACTTCAGAATGCTTAAAAGTATTTCAGCTTAAAGAAGTTATTCAAATTCCACAGAACACAGGCTAGTGTGTTCACAATGTCTATGATGACAGATGATGCAATGGCAAAGAGAAAATTGAAGAAGAGTTGGTCCATCCACAAAGCTATGGTAATCAAAACATCAAGAAAATAATTAAGTCAACAAAAATAAAACCAAGGTCATTCCAGCAATAATATCTACATTGTTAGTTAATGTGAGTTGATGTTCTATAATTTTGAATCAAACATCCATATGAAATAATTAACAGCAGAAGAACAGGAACAGTTGGAGAAAATCCACAAGGGAATAATATAAATTCATCAAAGGTATACCCAGACGGAAAGAAATTGTAAAAGTCTGCTGACAGACAATAATAGATCTAATGGCTAACATAATTGAAAGACAGTCACAAACTATTTGTTAGACAGACACTATTAGATCTACTAATGTAATGATAGACAGTCACAACTGTTTACCAGCAAAAGAAGTCCTGGAGAAAACAGGTGATGCCAGAGACCTGGAAGTACAAGTAATAGGACATTTCCAAAATGTGGGACAAATTAAATCAAACCTGACAAAAAAGACAGAGCCAACCTTCCATGAAGAAATGTTTGAATCAGAAGGACTTGAGCACATAAAGAGCCCAATGCCTTATGAGAACATCGTATAAAGACAATCGCTCATCAATATTTTCATAAACAAGACAATGAGATATATTTTCACCCTCTGCTTTAGGGACAGTTGCAGATACAGACAAAATAGATCAATTGGCCTACCCAAGGCAGTGCTAAACTGTGCCACCAAAATGCCATAGACCTCAAGGTAAAAGTGAATAAAATAGTCATTATAAGCCATTAAACATAACTTCGTGAACCAAACAGCCAAAAGCAGGCAGAGGAAAGAATAGCAAGGCCATAGACCTAACACTATACATCAGCATTCTCTTGGGCACCACAATTCACGTTACAAATTTTTCTATAGATGTACTGTATTAGGAGACAACTTTTCAACCCTGCATGTTGAAAAAATGAAAGAATAGACGATCTAAAGTAAAAGAATTTGCTGACCAAGCAAAAAATATTAAAAGAGTTTGTGGTTGCAAGATTGAGACCGAGGCCTTGCACGTCCTCATGCTAACTTTTCAACCATGCATATTGAAAACAATGAATGGATAGACAAAAGAAATAAATCTGCTGACCTAGCAAAAAACTGTAAAAGAAAGTCCATGGTTGCATTATTGAGAAAGAAGCCCTGTACGTCCTCGTGCTAGTTCTTACAAATCTCAGTCAATTGAGTCTGCCGAGAATGTGAAGCATCGTTAACAGCAGTAACCAGGATGTAGAAGGCCAAGTCATCAAAGGGAAAATCACGTTCAGTGAAACATTAGAAAGATGGAGTGCCAATATTCAGAGACAAATATTTAAATGTCCCCAAGTATCAATATATTAATTGAGATTACAGCCATTTAAAGTTGGTGTGTGGAGCCAGCTTAATGTTTCGCTAGAACTGCTCTGCTTTAAATTGTCCCTGAATGAGTTAGTGCAATATAATGTCATGATAAAGATGATTCAACTGTTGCTAATCCATACTCTCGGTTCAGTTAGTCCCACTTGATCGGCTGTCTGTCAAAAGTGGATAGAAGTTCCAGACGAACACGACAACGTGGATTAGAGGGATATTTCAAACTTTCTGACTCCGCATGGATGCCGATCCACCGTATACTTACTGTAACGTTTAATTATTAAACTTTACTCCGTCGTATTGGGTGATCGCTTCTGTGGCTGTTGGTCTTAGAAATTTAATATTAATCACGTTTCAGTGACAAGAACTTGATTATAACGCGTGCGGTAAACGTAATACAGCACGCCACAAATGGTAGGTTAGCTGTACTGTACAATCAAACCACTGGTAAATCATGTGTGTTTGTTGTCATGGTAACAACATTTCTGTAACAAAGCGTCTGATAAAACATACTTAATTAGCATACCTGTAATTTCCAACAGTCATAAAGTAGCAATTTCCTGAACAAATCAAAAAGCCGTCTGTTAGGTGATGATAAGATCAGCTTAGAACAGGGTCCTAATGAAGCTTGTGATGGTAGGCAGTTATCTGTGTGACAGCACATAGCTTGAGTCAGGAACACCCCGTTACGTGAATAGTCAGTTCCATCACAACCAAGTCAAACCCAATGATGGAGGCATGTAAGTTCAATCACCGTCCTGGTCCAACAGACATTTTGGCTTTTCTATATTAAGTTGATATATCCAATGATGTGAACACTGTGTCAGTTATACTACAAACATAACAATGTAGACACTTTGTACAATAAATCACAAACCCAGTGATGTAATCACCTCATTCAATCAAAAACCCAATGATGTATTCACTTCTTTCAATCACAAACCCAGTGATGTTATCACCTCATTCAATTACAAACCCAATGATGTATTCACTTCTTTCAATCACAAACCAAGTGATGTAATCACCTCTTTCAATCACAAGCCAAATGATGTATTCACTTCATTCAATCACAAACCCAATGATGTATTCACTTCATTCAATCACAAACCCAGTGATGTTATCACCTTGTTCAATCACAAACCCAGTGATGTTATCACCTTGTTCAATCACAAACCCAGTGATGTTATCACCTTGTTCAATCACAAACCAAGTGATGTAATCACCTTGTTCAATCACAAACCCAGTAATGTAATCACTTCATTCAATCACAAACCCAATGATGTATTCACTTCATTCAATCACAAACCCAATGATGTATTTACCTTGTTCAATCACAAACCCAGTGATGTAATCACCTTGTTCAATCACAAACCCAGTGATGTAATCACCTTGTTCAATCACAAACCCAGTGATGTAATCACCTTGTTCAATCACAAACCCAGTGATGTTATCACCTCGTTCAATCACAAACCCAGTGATGTAATCACCTTGTTCAATCACAAACCCAATGATGTAATCACCTTGTTCAATCACAAACCCAGTGATGTATTCACTTCATTCAATCACAAACCCAATGATGTATTCACTTCATTCAATCACAAACCCAGTGATGTAATCACCTTGTTCAATCACAAACCCAATGATGTATTCACTTCATTCAATCACAAACCCAATGATGTATTCACTTCATTCAATCACAAACCCAGTGATGTTATCACCTTGTTCAATCACAAACCCAGTGATGTTATCACCTTGTTCAATCACAAACCAAATGATGTAATCACCTCATTCAATCACAAACCCAGTGAAATTATCACCTTGTTCAATCACAAACCCAATGATGTAATCACCTTGTTCAATCACAAACTCAATGATGTAATAAAATATAAACTTTATTTATCTTACAACAATTATGAAACAAGCTATACAACTTATATTAATCACTCTTGTTGGCCCGGATGATAGCGCTCGAGGGGTCTTATTGTGGGAGGAAACTGGAGTGCCCGGAGAAAACCCACGTGGTCGGGCAGGTGACCCCGTACCTTTTCACGTCCGATCGGGGAATCGAACCCCGGCCGCCTTAGTGAAAGGCAAGTGCGCTATCCAATGCACCACCCGACCACACAATGATGTAATCACCTCATTCAATCACAAACCCAGTGATGTTATCACTTTGTTCAATCACAAACCCAATGATGTAATCACCTCATTCAATCACAAACCCATTGATGTTATCACCTTGTTCAATCACAAACCCAGTGCTGTAATCACCACATTCAATCACAAACCCAGTGATGTTATCACCTTGTTCAATCACAAACTCAGGGATGTTATCACCTTGTTCAATCACAAACCCAATGATGTATTCACTTCTTTCAATCACAAACCCAGTGATGTAATCACCTCATTCAATCACAAACCTAGTGATGTAATCACCTCATTCAATCAAAAACCCAATGATGTATTCACTTCTTTCAATCACAAACCCAATGATGTTATCACCTCATTCAATCACAAACCCAGTGATGTTATCACCTTGTTCAATCACAAACCCAGTGATGTTATCACCTTGTTCAATCACAAACCCAGTGATGTAATCACCTTGTTCAATCACAAACCCTATGATGTAATCACCTTGTTCAATCACAAACCCAGTGATGTAATCACTTCATTCAATCACAAACCCAGTGATGTTATCACCTTGTTCAATCACAAACCCAGTGATGTTATCACCTTGTTCAATCACAAACCCAGTGATGTAATCACCTTGTTCAATCACAAACCCAATGATGTAATCACCTTGTTCAATCACAAACCCAGTGATGTTATCACTTCATTCAATCACAAACCCAATGATGTATTCACCTTGTTCAATCACAAACCCAGTGATGTTATCACCTCGTTCAATCACAAACCCAGTGATGTAATCACCTTGTTCAATCACAAACCCAATGATGAAATCACCTTGTTCAATCACAAACCCAGTGATGTATTCACTTCATTCAATCACAAACCCAATGATGTATTCACTTCATTCAATCACAAACCCAGTGATGTAATCACCTTGTTCAATCACAAACCAAATGATGTATTCACTTCATTCAATCACAAACCCAATGATGTATTCACTTCATTCAATCACAAACCCAGTGATGTTATCACCTTGTTCAATCACAAACCCAGTGATGTTATCACCTTGTTCAATCACAAACCCAGTGATGTTATCACCTTGTTCAATCACAAACCCAGTGATGTAATCACCTTGTTCAATCACAAACCCTATGATGTAATCACCTTGTTCAATCACAAACCCAGTGATGTAATCACTTCATTCAATCACAAACCCAATGATGTATTCACCTTGTTCAATCACAAACCCAGTGATGTAATCACCTCATTCAATCACAAACCCAGTGATGTTATCACCTTGTTCAATGAAAACCCAGTGATGTAATCACCTCATTCAACCACAAACCTAGTGATGTAAACACCTCATTCAATCACAAACCCATTGATGTTATCACCTTGTTCAATCACAAACCCAGTGCTGTAATTACCTCATTCAATCACAAACCCAGTGATGTTTTCACCTTGTTCAATCACAAACTCAGGGATGTTATCACCTTGTTCAATCACAAACCCAATGATGTATTCACTTCTTTCAATCACAAACCCAGTGATGTAATCACCTCATTCAATCACAAACCTAGTGATGTAATCACCTCATTCAATCAAAAACCCAATGATGTATTCACTTCTTTCAATCACAATCCCAGTGATGTTATCACCTCATTCAATTACAAACCCAGTGATGTTATCACCTCGTTCAATCACAAACCCGGTGATATTATCACCTCATTCAATCACAAACCCGGTGATGTTATCACCTCATTCAATCACAAACCCAGGGATGTTATCACCTTGTTCAATCACAAACCCAATGATGTATTCACTTCTTTCAATCACAAACCCAGTGATGTAATCACTTCATTCAATCACAAACCTAGTGATGTAATCACCTCATTCAATCAAAAACCCAATGATGTATTCACTTCTTTCAATCACAATCCCAGTGATGTTATCACCTCATTCAATTACAAACCCAATGATGTATTCAATTCTTTCAATCACAAACCAAGTGATGTAATCACCCCCTTCAATCACAAGCCAAATGATGTATTCACTTCATTCAATCACAAACCCAATGATGTATTCACTTCATTCAATCACAAACTCAATGATGTAATCACCTTGTTCAATCACAAACCCAGTGATGTAATCACCTTATTCAATTACAAACCCAGTGATGTTATCACCTCGTTCAATCACAAACCCAGTGATGTTATCACCTCGTTCAATCACAAACCCGGTGATATTATCACCTCATTCAATCACAAACCCAGTGATGTTATCACCTCATTCAATCACAAACCCAGGGATGTTATCACCTTGTTCAATCACAAACCCAATGATGTATTCACTTCTTTCAATCACAAACCCAGTGATGTAATCACCTCATTCAATTACAAACCTAGTGATGTAATCACCTCATTCAATCAAAAACCCAATGATGTATTCACTTCTTTCAATCACAAACCAAGTGATGTACTCACCTCTTTCAATCACAAACCCAATGATGTATTCACTTCATTCAATCACAAACCCAATGATGTATTCACTTCATTCAATCACAAACCCAGTGATGTTATCACCTTGTTCAATCACAAACCCAGTGATGTTATCACCTTGTTCAATCACAAACCCAGTGATGTTATCACCTTGTTCAATCACAAACCCAGTGATGTAATCACCTTGTTCAATCACAAACCCAATGATGTAATCACCTTGTTCAATCACAAACCCAATGATGTAATCACTTCATTCAATCACAAACCCAATGATGTATTCACCTTGTTCAATCACAAACCCAGTGATGTTATCACCTCGTTCAATCACAAACCCAGTGATGTAATCACCTTGTTCAATCTCAAACCAAATGATGTATTCACTTCATTCAATCACAAACCCAATGATGTATTCACTTCATTCAATCACAAACCCAGTGATGTTATCACCTTGTTCAATCACAAACCCAGTGATGTTATCACCTTGTTCAATTACAAACCCAGTGATGTTATCACCTTGTTCAATCACAAACCCAGTGATGTAATCACCTTGTTCAATCACAAACCCTATGATGTAATCACCTTGTTCAATCACAAACCCAGTGATGTAATCACTTCATTCAATCACAAACCCAATGATGTATTCACCTTGTTCAATCACAAACCCAGTGATGTAATCACCTTGTTCAATTACAAACCCAGTGATGTAATCACCTCGTTCAATCACAAACCCAGTGATGTAATCACCTCGTTCAATCACAAACCCAGTGATGTAATCACCTCATTCAACCACAAACCCAATGATGTAATCACCTCGTTCAATGAAAACCCAGTGATGTAATCACCTCATTCAACCACAAACCTAGTGATGTAAACACCTCATTCAATCACAAACCCAATGATGTAATCACCTTGTTCAATCACAAACCCAGTGATGTTATCACCTTGTTCAATGAAAACCCAGTGATGTAATCACCTCATTCAACCACAAACCTAGTGATGTAAACACCTCATTCAATCACAAACCCAATGATGTAATCACCTCGTATAATGAAAACCCAGTGATGTAATCACCTCATTCAACCACAAACCTAGTGATGTTATCACCTTGTTCAATCACAAACCCAGTGATGTAATCATCTCATTCAATCGCAAACCCAGTGATGTTTTCACATGGTTCAATTACAAACCCAATGATGTAATCACCTCGTTCGATAAAAAACCCAGTGATGTAATCTCTTTGTTCAATCAAAAACCCAGTGATGTAACACCTTGTTCAATCAAAAACCCAGTGATGTAATCACCTCGTTCAATCACAAACGCAGTGATTTAATCTCTTTGTTCAATCAAAATATAGACTAATTGAGTCCATATACTAACTCAATGTTTATCAATTGTGTAGTGCTTACATTTTATTGTTGTATATATTCTAGCTACTGTGAAACCTTCAACAGTAGTATATTGTAATCATCTTACACATTTACTAACATGCAAAAAGTAGGTACTGGATTGTCTGTTAGGGGAATACTACAGATCAGCCTAGACATAATGGTAAAGATGAAGTCTGGCGAGGGTTGTATTCATCAGATGGGTGTTAAAGCTACAAGAGGGGATTTTGTACAGATGATAACATATGTCTATCTATCCATGATAACATATGTCCATACCAGATATGTTGTCAGTAGCTGTACTGTAGGACATATGTAGTTTCTACTGATACCTCATTGACAGTTTGGAAGTCATTCAGCTCAGAAAACTGTAGTGATCATAACATTCTTCTAGTTATAATTTATTATTGGGAAGAGTTCAATTCAATTTATATTTTGATTCATTGTTTTAGAATTACATAAATACTCATGATACAGTTGTTGTCATTTAAGATTTTGGAAAATTTTATCATCTGTTTTTTCCCTGAACTTTTCTTTAAATATTATTATAAGTATTGTATTTTACAGGAGCTAACTGTAGTAGTTACATATTGGAAATGGTTATATAGTAGATATTGAATGTGTGTGTCCTGCCAATGCACCAGCACCATCCATCTTACCACTGCAGTGGGATGTGTAGGTACATGATTAAGATATCTGTCATACCACTTACGGCCAACATCCTTAGGGTGGGTCCCATCACAAACTGTCTGGCTTCAGTAACAGCCAGCCCACACTAAAACTCACCTCTGTCCCATGTAACCACAAGCATGGGATGATCAGAGAACTGTAAACATACAACACCGCCTTGTGTCTGAACTTATAGTGCCACCTTGTGTTGAAACATATAGCGCCACATTGTGTCGGAACCTACAGCGTCACATTGTGTTCGAACAAACAGCGCCACCTTGTGTTTGAATATACAGCGCCACCTTGTGTCCGAACATACAGTGCATATTGATTTCAGATTATACTTATACTGCACCACCTGGTGTCGGAACATAGAGTGGCACCTGTGTTGGAACACATTATAGGTGCCACCTTGTGTTGGAACACATCATATGTGCCACTTTGTTTCGGAACACACAACACCACCTTGTGTTGAAACATGCAGTGCCACCTGGGGTTGGAACATCAAATTGACACCTTTGTTGAAACATACAGCATGACCTTGTGTTCAATTACGTCACAACACCACTTTATGTCAGATTATATAGCACCACTTTAAGTGTCAGAAGATAGCGCTTCACCTTGTGTCGAAACATACATCACCACCTTGTATTTGAACGTACAGCGCCACCTTGTATTGGAACATACAGCGCCACCTTGTGTTGGAACACATCATATGTGCCACTTTGTTTCGGAACACACAACACCACCTTGTGTTGAAACATGCAGTGCCACCTGGGGTTGGAACATCAAATTGACACCTTTGTTGAAACATACAGCATGACCTTGTGTTCAATTACGTCACAACACCACTTTATGTCAGATTATATAGCACCACTTTAAGTGTCAGAAGATAGCGCTTCACCTTGTGTCGAAACATACATCACCACCTTGTATTTGAACGTACAGCGCCACCTTGTATTGGAACATACAGCGCCACCTTGTGTTGTCGAACATACAGCACCACCTTGTTTTGGAACATACTTACCCTGTGTCCGAACATACAGCGCCACCTTGTGTTTGAACATACAGTGCCACCTTGTGTTCGAACATACAACGCCACCTTGTGGTAGGACATACAGTGCCACCTTGTGTTTGAACATACAGTGCCACCTTGTGTTTGAACATACAGTGCCACCTTGTGTTCGAACATACAACGCCACCTTGTGTTTGAACATACAGTGCCACCTTGTGTTTGAACATACAGCGCCACGTTGTGTTTGAACATACAGCGCCACGTTGTGTTTGAACATACAGCGCCACCTTGTGTTTGAACATACAGCGCCACCTTGTGTTTGAACATACAGCGCCACCTTGTGTTTGAACATACAGCGCCACCTTGTGTTTGAACATACAGCGCCACCTTGTGTTTGAACATACAGCGCAACCTTGTGTTCCGAACATACAGCGCCACCTTGTATTGGAACATACATGACACTTGGTGTCAAATTAACACACACCACTTGGTGATAGATATACAGTTCTACCATACAGCTCCCTCTGGTGGCAAACTGCAGTCAGAGAATGCTCCAATATCAACACAATCTCAGATTTTTGTTTTCAGGACTGTTTCAGATTGAATTTTTGGAAGAAATATGGTTGCAGCCATGGTGTTTCAATGAAAAAATCTTGACAGTTGATGGTTAGAATTCAAAAACATTTTTTGCGTGCTTGGCTTCATGTCATCTAAAGTGTTGGATGACTCAACGATTCTCTCAATTGCTTTTAGTGGAGTGAATGAAAATTCAAACATGGTGTGACATTTTACAAAAGTATTTGTATGACTTTTTTAGATCTGTTTTCTATAAATTGACATTAAACAAATTTTGTTGCTTAATGATGCTACAAGATGATAAGTAGATGAGAATGTGGCAGACATTCCTGTCGTCAAATCCATGCTGTGATATTGAACACTGCTATTGTATTCCAACATCAAAATTTTAGACTTAATGTACTGTGTGTGTACAAATCTTACATCATCTTGGCAGTGTGGAGAATTGACTGTACCAAATACTTAATGAGTCACTGGGTAGAGGAAGAGAACAATAGAAAAGCATTGTCATGAGAAGACTGCCCAGATGAGAATCTTGGCACCAAAGCCAGGCTGTAAACTTTTATCCAAATCTTTTGTATTTTCAGCAAGTGGTGTCAAGGGTCGTGGTGTTCCTGTGATATGTGTGGTGTTAGAGGGTGGCGCCAACACCATACGGTCCGTTCTGGAGTACGTCACCGACTCCCCTCCCGTCCCTGTTGTTGTCTGTGATGGAAGTGGTCGAGCTGCAGACCTCCTAGCCTTCACACACAAGTACACACTGGAGGATGGGTAAGTGTCACCTCATTGTAACCTCATATACACTGGAGGATGGGTAAGTGTCACCTCATTGTAACCTCATATACACTGGAGGATGGGTAAGTGTCACTTCATTGTAACCACATATACACTGGAGGATGGGTAAGTGTCACTTCATTGTAACCACATATACACTGGAGGATGGTAAGTGTCACCTCATTGTAACCACATATACACTGGAGGATGGTAAGTGTCACCTCATTGTAACCTCATATACACTGGAGGATGGGTAAGTGTCACCTCATTGTAACCTCATATACACTGGAGGATGGGTAAGTGTCACCTCATTGTAACCTCATATACACTGGAGGATGGGTAAGTGTCACCTCATTGTAACCTCATATACACTGGAGGATGGGTAAGTGTCACCTCATTGTAACCACATATACACTGGAGGATGGTAGGTGTCACCTCATTGTAACCTCATATACACTGGAGGATGGTAAGTGTCACCTCATTGTAACCTCATATACACTGGAGGATGGTAAGTGTCACCTCATTGTAACCTCATATACACTGGAGGATGGTAGGTGTCACCTCATTGTAACCTCATATACACTGGAGGATGGTAAGTGTCACCTCATTGTAACCTCATATACACTAGAGGATGGTAAGTGTCACCTCATTGTAACCTCATATACACTGGAGGATGGGTAAGGGTCACCTCATTGTAACCACATATACACTTGAGGATGGTAAGTGTCACCTCATTGTAACCTCATATACACTGGAGGATGGGTAAGTGTCACCTCATTGTAACCTCATATACACTGGAGGATGGGTAGGTGTGGCCTCGTTGTAACCTCATATACACTGGAGGATGGGTAAGTGTCACCTCATTGTAACCTCATATACACTGGAGGATGGTAAGTGTCTCCTCATTGTAACCTCATATACACTGGAGGACTGGTAAGTGTCACCTCATTGTAACCTCATATACACTGGAGGATGGGTAAGGGTCACCTCATTGTAACTTCATATACACTTTAGGATGGTAGGTGTCTCCTCATTGTAACCTCATATACACTGGAGGATGGGTAAGTGTCACCTCATTGTAACCTCATATACACTGGAGGATGGGTAAGGGTCACCTCATTGTAACCTCATATACACTTTAGGATGGTAGGTGTCACCTCATTGTAACCTCATATACACTGGAGGAAGGTAAGTGCCACCTCATTGTAACCTCATATACACTGGAGGATGGGTAAGTGTCACCTCATTGTAACCTCATATACACTTTAGGATGGTAGGTGTCACCTCATTGTAACCTCATATACACTGGAGGAAGGTAAGTGCCACCTCATTGTAACCTCATATACACTGGAGGATGGTAAGTGTCACCTCATTGTAACCTCATATACGCTGGAGGATGGGTAAGTGTCACCTCATTGTAACCTCATATACACTGGAGGATGGTTAGATATCTGATCAAATCTTACATCCTCATTGACAGATAGAATAGTCTGATTCTTGCAGAATGTTTTGAAATTTAAGAATCTTTTCAAAATGTATAGATCCCCTAACTTCCCCCTAGCTTCACACTACCATTTAAAGTAAACACTTAACATCTTTATTCTTTGACAACTTTTTGTCAATCAAAGTTCAAGTATGACCAGTATACCACTGACATCATTATGCTTCATGGTTCAAAGGGCAAGGTCCCAGTTGCTATATATAGCAAATCAAAAGCAAATCATCACTTGATCCCAATTTGCTATCAGCATTTTCAGCACTTTCTAAAGAAAGCTAGCATATTATTTAGATTGCAGCGTACAGTTCCTTGTTTTCCTTCTTGATTTTGATTTCACATGCCGATAAAAACAAATTATGTTGAATGTCTTGGTAAAATCTGTGAGATATGGGACAGATATTGGGACTTATACCTCTGATTCAATAAATCACAGATTCCATAATTCCTTGTGTGACTTCTCAATGACACTTAAGCGCCACTTAAATCTTGTTGCCTGTGGAATATTTTCAGTTATATGTTCACGGAAAAGTGATGTTATAAATCTTCATTACTTAGAAAATGCTGTGCTGGCAGTGATTTGATGCTTGGGATCAAGCTTGATAGTTTAAAACAAATAATTCATTACAAAATAAATCAACTGGTTTTTTTTAAAATGTTTCAGTTTTGTCAATGCATTACCTCATTCATCCCTAAATTTTTACAATAAACTATACGCCAACATATGAATTGGAAGAGTTCAAATGTGTCTTCAGGGGTGAACGAGTTAAATGTAAGATTCAATGTCTGTGATATTGTTATTCTGCCATTTGTGAACTTTAATTTAAACTCAAAAACAAAATTCTAAAGAAGATAATTAAGCTATAGGGAAAACAAATCAAGAATCTGTTCTGGCGATACCAGGTAGAAGTGGTGGAAAGCATTAGGAGTGTGAACTGTTAGGTAAAACGCTGGTTCAGCAAAGCTGCATACTTGCCAACCCTCCCTATTTAGGAGGGAGACTCCCGATTTTGGACCCTAAAATGTTGCATTTTCAACTGGGGAATTTGCCTAACTGTTCATATTTTTAAAGATCTGATGATATCTACTGAAAGAAGAGCTCAAAAGAAGCCATTTAAAAGTGTTATTTTTCGTCTGAATGTACATGTATACATATTATTTATGCTTTCAATTCTGAGCACGTGTAATATCCCCCATGGAAATTTCAAAAAGTTGGCAAGTATGAAGCTGCAGAATTTGTAGGCACTAAAGAGGCGTTTGTAACTGTTAGATTTGTGGGGCCCTGTTAGGTACTGTAACTACTGTGTTGTTGTCACTTAGGAGAAAAAACTGATTGTATTCTGTGTTATTTCAGCACAATGCCAGAGAGCTTACGAGATCAGCTCATACTCACCATTCAGAAGACATTCCAGTATTCTCAGGAACAAGCCGAGAAGCTCTTCATCGAGTTGATGTTGTGTATCAAGAAAAAAGAACTGGTATGTTTAGATAAAAGTCTATTTCAAAAAAGAACTGGTATGTGTAGATAAAAAGTCTATTTCAGCAAAGAACTGGTATGTTTAGATAAAAGTCTATTTCAGCCAAGAACTGGTATGGTTAGATAAAAGTCTATTTCAAAAAAGAACTGGTATGTGTAGATAAAAAGTCTATTTTAGCAAAGAACTGGTAGGTGTAGATAAAAAGTCTATTTCAAAAAAGAACTGGTATGTGTAGATAAAAAGTCTATTTCATCAAAGAACTGGTATGTGAAGATAAAAGTCTATTTCAGCGAAGAACTGGTATGTTTAGATAAAAGTATATTTCAGCAAAGAACTGATACGTTTAGATAAAAGTCTTTTCAGCCAAGAACTGGTATGTTTAGATAAAAGTATATTTCTGCCAAGAACTGGTATGTGAAGATAAAAGTCTATTTCAGCAAAGAACTGGTATGTGTAGATAAAAGTATATTTTAGCAAAGAACTGGTATGTGTAGATAAAAGTCTTTTTCAGCAAAGAACTGGTATGTGTAGATAAAAGTATATTTCAGTAAAGAACTGGTACGTGTAGATAAAAGTATATTTCAGTAAAGAACTGGTATGTGTAGATAAAAGTCTATTTCAGCAAAGAACTGGTACGTGTAGATAAAAGTCTATTTCAGCAAAGAACTGGTATGTGTAAATAAAAGTCTATTTCAGTAAAGAACTGGTATGTGTAGATAAAAGTCTATTTCAGTAAAGAACTGGTTTGTGTAGATAAAAGTCTATTTCAGCAAAGAACTGGTATGTGTAGATAAAAGTCTATTTCAGTAAAGAACTGGTTTGTGTAGATAAAAGTCTATTTCAGCAAAGAATTGGAATGTGTTGATAAAAGTCTATTTCATCCCGTAGAGGGCACTATGGTCTCATTGTGTTTCTAAGTGTCCTTGTTACGAGTCTCTGTTTTCTGCTGCTGTTATTGACTCCAATTTAACTACCTTTTGAGGGCACTCTGGTCTAATCGTGTTGAGTTACAAGTGTCAATGTTAAAAAGGAGTGCACTAATTCATTCCAAGATAACAGAGGGTAGTGCCCTCAAAAGAAGGAAATAATTGTTTTAGTACATCACATGACTTATTTGTTGGTGACTTACGGGAGGTAAGGAAACGGTGAAGTAACGCCTAATTGATCTTGCCCTTTTGATCAGACAGATCACTATCCCTATAGAGTATTGTGTAGTTATACAATCAGCTTGATTTTATCATTTGGTGTACTAATGTTACATAAGTCCTGTTATTGAATGTGTAGTTTAATGGTTATGTAGGTTGTAAGCTGGTAATGAACTAGTACTTAGGCAGGTGGTGGTTTAATACCACAGTGGAGGAGGTATATAAAACATGAACTAATGCCTGTCGTTGAATGGAGGAAACACTTCAGTCTAACTTTGTATCGTAAGCATCTATTCTGATTTAAAATTCTTTAAAATGTTCATTACCTCCCTTGATACATGGGATGACCCTTATTGATCCCATTACATTCAGCCCTAGGGACGAGATTAGCCCCCATCTCTATAATTATGAATTTAGAAATATAAATAAAATAATTCTGAGATTTTTAGGTTTTGAATACATCAGCGGTAATGAGTAGTGCAGTACGTATCTACAGGATTTTTTGCCTTTTAATTATATGTTGGTTCTTATTTCCCCTCCGAAATACAGTATACAGTTGTAGACTGAGGTTGAGGGCAACAGAAGATCTGTGGGACCCAAAGACAAACTGTTGCCCTTGGCCTTGGGCAACAGTTTGTATGAGGGTCCAACAGATCTTCTGTTGCCAAAATCACGGTCGACAATCGTTTTGTTATACCTCCACAGCTATGATGTCATAATTGTTTGTTACGGCATAGTGGGCAACAGCACATTTAAACAGTCAATTTTAACAGTTACTTCCGCCCGCTGACTGAAAGGTTCTGTTGTTGGCTTTTTAGCCAACAGATGGTGGGCTATTCAAATCACCCTGCGCCCTTGGTCCATCACCCGTCCGTCCTTAAACAATTTTTGTTACCGTTATATCTTGAGATGTACTAGCTGAATCTTTCTCAAATTTCATATGCAGATTCCCCTTGGTTCCTAGCTTTGCTGTATTTATTTTGTGACTGATCAGAAAAACGAAATGGCTGACAGGTGGCCATCTTGTATATTGACAATGGAATTTTGCTACCGTTATTATCTTGAGAAGTACTGGATGGATCTTTCCCTAATTCAATATGAAGGTTCCTCTTATTAAGAAATACAAGATGGATTTGGAATTTGGAACTAATCAGAAAAGCAAAACTCCTGACATGAGACCTTCTTTCAAGTATTATTAATTTTCAAGAGTAATTCATAGAACTAAGATGAAATACATAAATGAAAGCTAAGATAAGAAGGGAAAAGATCCATCTTTCTAAAAACGAATGAAAAATTATCAATAGTGGGTGCCAAGATCCCTCTGGGATCTCTTGAATAAGTGCATAGATTGTATAGGAACTATTTTATAGGGGGTATAACAAAGGGGTATATAGTTTGTGTTGTGTCCGCCTGTCCTTCTTGCCGTCCTTTTGCTATATTGTCTGGGCTCCATTACCTACACTTCTTGTCACTGGAACTCTATATTTGGTATAATATTGGTTCACCTTGTTGCGACGGTGTCTAAATCAAAAGTAGGTCACACTGACCTTCACTTTGACCTTTAACCTAGCTACATAAAAAAAACCGATTGTCCAGGATCTGTTTCCTTCATCACTACTCACTGAACTTCATACTGGGGTTAAAGGTTTAGCATGGTAATTCCTCTTATTGTTTTGTTAATTCAGGTCCCATTGCGTTTCAAAATAATAAAAATTTAAACATGATATAACAGTTGTGTGATGTTTTTAAATATTATAAGTCAAAACTGTTAATGATTGGATTGTATTATAATGTAATTCATCTGCAAAAAAGTAGCATACTGTTTGGTAGGTACTGAACATGTTGTTACATTCACAGCGATTATTACAACTTTTTGCTATCCCTTTTACAATTATGATCAATCGGCTTTGTCTTTCTTGCCATAGAAATACAATGTTCTGTGACAAAATGATATATATAGGACATATCTAAATTGGTTTCATCCTTACTTGGATCATTGTATTTTAAATATATTCTTTACCCGAAAAATTGATTGGAATTGTTTTCTTTCGAATGCTCTGCAACTTAGTAAGGATGAATTAGTTGATAATCTGTATTGAAATAAGCTCCAGAACTTGGTCGTCGGCAATAAAGTGAATTTGAAAACGGCTAACTGGAGACATTGATTATGAAGTGATGGAGGCACAGATATTTCTAGAAGTTCCAGTGTCATTCATGTTACACTAATAGAAATTGGGACTAAGATTCTGTGATGACAGAAATAGATTTGCCGATGGTATAAGTGCCTGCTGGTTCCATTGACGCGGAAGCCTCATTGACGCAGACTTCTGTCCTCTCTGTTACAGATAACGGTGTTCCGCATGGGAGAGGGAGCACAGGATATAGACCTTGCCATTCTTACTGCACTGCTCAAAGGTGAGTTCAAGGTCATACAAAACAGCGGAGAATGGTTCGCTGTCCCTTCAACACAATCTATAAGTATGTCAATTTGCGAATGTTTGCCCACCGGTCTTTATTTGCCCACATCCTCAGGTTTGAAATGCCAATCCCTCAAGTCAGTGAGTATATGTGCAACCTGAGTTTGTGTTACTAGTGCCTCTCAAAGACAACTGAAGTGATCATGATGAAACTTTGTATACATGATTCACCTATGTCACAGCGTCTGCCTTCTTCAAACTTTGTCATTTCTTCAACATTGAAAAAAGTTACCATGCCATCTTTTATTTTGGCAAGGCTATTGTGAGTTAACTCATTCAACCCTAAAGACACACTTGAACTACCAGAATGTTTATCAATCATCTATATATAATATAAACTTTATCTTTTTTTACAACAATTATGAAACAAGTTATCGAACTTATATTAATCACTCTTGTTGGCCCGGATGTTAGTGTGCGAGGGGTCTTATTGTGGGAGGAAACCGGAGTACCCGGAGAAAACCCGCGTGGTTGGGCAGGTGACCCTCATACCTTTTCACGTCCGATCGGGAAATCAAACCCAGGCCGCCTTGGTGAAAGGCAATTTGCAAGTGCGCTATCCACTGCACCACCCAACCACCTGATTAATCAATCATTAGGTCTATATACATGCAATAACTGATGTCCTATTTACTGGCATGCATTTTTTATCACACAAAAATCACCAATATAATACTCACCTGAAGTATTTCCTACCCATCAATGTTCAATGTATATAAGTCTATAATGACCAGGTCACGTTTGTCTGTTGAAGGAACTAACGCCAGTGCACCCGACCAACTGAGTCTGGCTTTGACGTGGGACAGAGTGGACATAGCGAGAAGTCACATTTTTGTCTATGGTCAGGAGTGGCCTGTAAGTTGGTTCAAATTTTTTCAATGTTGTGTTATTTCATCATTGCTATATATGGAAACTGACACCACATCCTTAGACTGCATTTACTGAAACTCCTAACCCGGTTATAATGAGGCTGATCATGTACATAGTACCGAACCATTCCCAGAACCGTTTTGTTTTCATTGAAACATTGTCTAGGAATGAATTGTATTAAGTAGCAAAGTGACCAGGCTAACAAATAGAAATAGTAAGCATTGATCAATCAACAATACATGTTTATGGGTCCTTTATGGACATATTTCTAAAAACAATGAGTCCTACATTGTTAAATTGAAGAATTTCCAAAATTTCTATGAGTCCTAGCTACATCTGTATCATAATTTTTTTTTTATGAGTCAAGGATTCGGGACTGGCATGTAGATTGGTCACTGAATATTGAATACATGTCTATACCTATACTAAGGTACAGGTACAAATTAAAGTTTTCCCCTACACCATTTTGTTCATAAATATCTGCGTGGAGCTAATAACCTTCATGTAACTTTCCTGAAAGTTATTTGGTGTCATTGTTGCTATGTAAGTATCCCTAAATATGGAAAGTGAAAGAAAAAATAATTCATAACCTGTTTGAAGGCCAGAGAAAAAAGACTAGAATGAAGAAATCATCAAACTGAAGATGCTCAGATAACATTAGTCAAGCTTACAATAAATTGATGGAAATCCTTGATCTGGTTTATATGTGTTTCAAGAATATTGAAATTCAGAATTATAAGGTTATGAGTATCTACAGGCAGAAAACAGAAATATTTCAAAAATGTTTTTTAAGATGTTTCTTGGGGTCCTGATTTTGATTATTTTTATAAACTGATGAAGCTAATCAGGCTTTGAGCAGTGAGCTACATGAGACATATGAAATCCATATGTCCTTTTTATAGAGTCTGGTATAGATTGATGGCCTGTAGGGCAGTATAACCATCTGTACAACACATAAATGTAGCCTTAGGTCACAGAGCTGACCATCATAGGTGACAGGCTGACCACTGATAAGCTGATGGCTGACAGGATAAGTATTACACCTCTGTAATAATTAATAAATATCTCAAAACTTGACAAGAGTTAAGCTCCTACAATAGAAAACTGTAGCCTTGATGTGTCGTGTTTCACTGTTTTTGTTGCAAGTTGGTAAACCATCTGTACCAGCCCCAGTATTGTAGAGCCCCAGTATTATAGTGTAAACCCCCAGTAACAGCTCCAGTATTGTAGAGTAAACCACCAGTACCAGCTCCAGTATTGTACAGTAAACCCCCAGTAACAGCTCTAGTATTGTAGAGTAAACCCCCAGTAACAGCCCCAGTATTGTAGAGTAAACCTCCAGTAACAGCCCCAGTATTGTAGAGTAAACCTCCAGTAACAGCTCCAGTATTGTAGAGTAAACCTCCAGTAACAGCTCCAGTATTGTAGTGTAAACCTCCAGTAACAGCTCCAGTATTGTAGTGTAAACCTCCAGTAACAGCCCCAGTATTGTAGTGTAAACCTCCAGTAACAGCTCCAGTATTGTAGAGTAAACCTCCAGTAACAGCTCCAGTATTGAAGTGTAAACCTCCAGTAACAGCTCCAGTATTGTAATGTAAACCTCCAGTAACAGCTCCAGTATTGTAGAGTAAACCTCCAGTAACAGCTCCAGTATTGTAGTGTAAACCCCCAGTAACAGCTCTAGTATTGTAGAGTAAACCCCAAGTAACAGCCCCATTATTGTAGTGTAAACCCCCAGTAACAGCCCCAGTATTGTAGAGTAAACCCCCAGTAACAGCTCTAGTATTGTAGAGTAAACCCCCAGGAACAGCCCCAGTATTGTAGTGTAAACCCCCAGTAACAGCCCCAGTATTGTAGTGTAAACCTCAAGTAACAGCTCCAATATTGTAGTGTAAACCTCCAGTAAAAGCTCCAGTATTAAAGTGTAAACCCCCAGTAACAGCCCCAGTATTGTAGTGTAAACCTCCAGTAACAGCCCCAGTATTGTACAGTAAACCTCCTGTAACAGCTCCAGTATTGTAGTGTAAACCTCCAGTAACAGCTCCAGTATTGTAGAGTAAACCTCCAGTAACAGCTCCAGTATTGTACAGTAAACCTCCTGTAACAGCTCCAGTATTTTAGTTTAAACCTCCTGTACCAGCTCCAGTATTGTATAGTAAACCTCCAGTAACAGCTCCAGTATTGTACAGTAAACCTCCTGTAACAGCTCCAGTATTGTAGTGTAAACCCCCAGTAACAGCCCCAGTATTGTAGTGTAAACCCCCAGTAACAGCTCCAGTATTGTACAGTAAACCTCCAGTAACAGCTCCAGTATTGTAGAGTAAACCCCCAGTAACAGCTCCAGTATTGTAGTGTAAACCCCCAGTAACAGCTCCAGTATTGTACAGTAAACCTCCAGTAACAGCTCCAGTATTGTAGAGTAAACCCCCAGTAACAGCTCCAGTATTGTACAGTAAACCCCCAGTAACAGCCCCAGTATTGTAGTGTAAACCTCCAGTAACAGCTCCAGTATTGTAGAGTAATCCTCCAGTAACAGCTCCAGTATTGTAATGTAAACCTCCAGTAACAGCTCCAGTATTGTACAGTAAACCTCCAGTAACAGCTCCAGTATTGTAGTGTAAACCTCCAGTAACAGCCCCAGTATTGTAGTGTAAACCTCCAGTAACAGCCCCAGTATTGTAGTGTAAACCTCCAGTAACAGCTCCAGTATTGTAGTGTAAACCTCCAGTAACAGCTCCAGTATTGTAGAGTAAACCTCCAGTAACAGCTCCAGTATTGTAGAGTAAACCTCCAGTAACAGCTCCAGTATTGTAGTGTAAACCTCCAGTAACAGCTCCAGTATTGTACAGTAAACCTCCAGTAACAGATCCAGTATTGTAGAGTAAACCTCCAGTAACAGCTCCAGTATTGTAGAGTAAACCTCCAGTAACAGCTCCAGTATTGTACAGTAAACCCCCAGTAACAGCTCCAGTATTGTACAGTAAACCCCCAGTAACAGCTCCAGTATTGTAGTGTAAACCTCCAGTAACAGCTCCAGTATTGTACAGTAAACCCCCAGTAACAGCTCCAGTATTGTACAGTAAACCCCCAGTAACAGCTCCAGTATTGTAGTGTAAACCTCCAGTAACAGCTCCAGTATTGTAGAGTAAACCTCCAGTAACAGCTCCAGTATTGTAGAGTAAACCTCCAGTAACAGCCCCAGTATTGTAGTGTAAACCTCCAGTAACAGCTCCAGTATTGTAGTGTAAACCTCCAGTAACAGCTCCAGTATTGTAGTGTAAACCTCCAGTAACAGCTCCAGTATTGTAGAGTAAACCTCCAGTAACAGCTCCAGTATTGTAGAGTAAACCCCCAGTAACAGCTCCAGTATTGTAGTGTAAACCTCCAGTAACAGCTCCAGTATTGTAGTGTTAACCTCCAGTAACAGCTCCAGTATTGTAGTGTAAACCTCCAGTAACAGCCCCAGTATTGTAGTGTAAACCTCCAGTAACAGCCCCAGTATTGTAGTGTAAACCTCCAGTAACAGCTCCAGTATTGTAATGTAAACCTCCAGTAACAGCCCCAGTATTGTAGTGTAAACCTCCAGTAACAGCTCCAGTATTGTAGAGTAAACCCCCAGTAACAGCTCCAGTATTGTAATGTAAACCTCCAGTAACAGCCCCAGTATTGTAGTGTTAACCTCCAGTAACAGCTCCAGTATTGTAGAGTAAACCCCCAGTAACAGCTCCAGTATTGTAATGTAAACCTCCAGTAACAGCCCCAGTATTGTAGTGTAAACCTCCAGTAACAGCTCCAGTATTGTAGAGTAAACCCCCAGTAACAGCTCCAGTATTGTAATGTAAACCTCCAGTAACAGCCCCAGTATTGTAGTGTAAACCTCCAGTAACAGCTCCAGTATTGTAGAGTAAACCCCCAGTAACAGCTCCAGTATTGTAATGTAAACCTCCAGTAACAGCCCCAGTATTGTAGTGTAAACCTCCAGTAACAGCTCCAGTATTGTAGAGTAAACCCCCAGTAACAGCTCCAGTATTGTAATGTAAACCTCCAGTAACAGCCCCAGTATTGTAGTGTTAACCTCCAGTAACAGCTCCAGTATTGTAGTGTAAACCTCCAGTAACAGCTCCAGTATTGTAGAGTAAACCTCCAGTAACAGCTCCAGTATTGTAGAGTAAACCCCCAGTAACAGCTCCAGTATTGTAGTGTAAACCCCCAGTAACAGCCCCAGTATTGTAGTGTTAACCTCCAGTAACAGCTCCAGTATTGTAGTGTAAACCTCCAGTAACAGCTCCAGTATTGTAATGTAAACCTCCAGTAACAGCCCCAGTATTGTAGTGTAAACCTCCAGTAACAGATCCAGTATTGTAGTGTAAACCTTCAGTAACAGCCCCAGTATTGTAGTGTAAACCTCCAGTAACAGATCCAGTATTGTAGTGTAAACCTCCAGTAACAGCTCCAGTATTGTAATGTAAACCTCCAGTAACAGCCCCAGTATTGTAGTGTTAACCTCCAGTAACAGCCCCAGTATTGAAGTGTAAACCTCCAGTAACAGATCCAGTATTGTAGTGTAAACCTCCAGTAACAGCTCCAATATTGTAGAATGATGATACATTGCCTCTAGATAAATTTCGAAAATCAACATTGACAACTTGATTTCCCACCAACTTTTGAAAATCAATTAATTTTCACAACAGCTACATTTTGTATATTTTATGTGAACCTTTTTTAATGATTAGAGCAGTTGTTTATAATCATACTCAGACTAAGGACACAGGGTTAAGAAAGAAGTTTAGGGAAATTTAGGGAGTTCAGGTGTGCTGTGAATATTGCACTTGCCTAACACCAAGGTAACAGGTTTGATTCCCAAATCAGATGTGAAAAGGTATCAGGTCACTAGGGTTTTCTCCAGGTAGCCCTGTTTCCACCCACATTTAGACTCTAACTTCAGGGCAGCCAGAAGTTATGAATATTAATTGACGATAATTTGTTTTATAATGGTGCTGTAAAAACCAAAAAATATATATGATATACCATGTAAATGTGGTATATATGATATATCAGGTATATGAATTTGATAATGAAACAGACAGAATGGCTCTCTACAGAAGTTGTTTTTAGTTTTGATTACTCAGAGAGGTACTGTATGATTGACATTAATGTCCGTTCAGTTCATTTCCACAGGTCACATGGCTGGGGGACAGACACTTTCACTGTTCCCATGTCTGTGAATAACCCCTCACACGCAACGTCTCACACACAAAGTGCATGTACATGTAGGCTATAGTTATTCAAGTACAACATGCAAATACAGGTGTATTGCATCAATATGTCTGTTAACATAAATCTGAGCTCTCCTGTCACAAAGGTAGATTGCTGAGTGTTCCAGGAGTTAAAGCTGAGCTCTCCTGTCACAAAGGTAGATTGCTGAGTGTTTCGGGAGTTACGTGATGTGGGTCTCATAAAATTCAACCCTATTTTTATCCCTTCACAATAAAGAAATGGACATTTTCTATGGTAACAGTTCTTGCTGTCCATCCTAATGGGGTTTTTCCCTACTAATGACTTCTGTACTTACAGTGTAACCATATAAAGTTCCCCAATGAAGTGCTCTGATACTTGGGATCAGTTGTTGTACAAAGTGCATTGTCACGATAATTAGAGAGAGAAAGTAAGATTTTTTGCATTTTTAAGATTTCTTGCATTTCCAGATCAATAGGAAGGTCAAGGTTGCTGATGATATAGATAAAAAATGGTTTCTGCTGATACAACTCAAACGAGCAGTCAAGGTCAACGTTGCTACAGATAGCAAAATATGTTTTTCTTTTTTATTTATATCAAAAGAACATGGTTCCTATAGTTAAAAACTGAGTTTCTGAACATTGATTTCAATATCTTAGGCTAAATCAACCTTACCAAATTATTTATTTGTTACGGCTTGGTCGGAAACGGGGGGGAGGGGGGGTGGGGGGTGCAGATTTATTGTTCTAATGGCTATTCTGGTGTACTATAGACATCCACTATAAAGTGTATTGCTTTCCAAATCGAAATTTTATATTAAGCGTATAGTAAGATGATCACAGTTATAAAATCCCTTCAGAGTAAAGACGCTGACAAGAAAAAAAAATATTTCAGTCTGGAAGAAAATATATATGCTTCAAGTCTAAACTCGTGCACATGCATAATATCCATATATAGCTTCATTTGGTGCCTGGTCGGCATCCAATAGAAAGTCGCAATCGTAACAGCATTCGCGACACAGACACCAGGAAATTCTCTGACTGCTTATTAAGTTTTACTTATCTGCTGCAATCATCACGTCACCACTGTCACAGTTAATCAAATCTACACGAGTCAAGTATTATAGTTTCCGAGATCTAGACAAGTCCTTTTATGTATGTGAGATGTGGCTGCATTGTTGATTAAACTACAGTGAATCTACCATTATTTGTATGAATAGAAAAATTCTCCAGATTCGGATATTAATTATTCTGAAATACAGTTTTTGTCTCGCCTTTGATGATATGCTAGAAAAGCGAGACCAAGGTATTGCTTTTTCGGCGACCAACAGCGAGACATCGTCAGCATTTGTGTTTAAGTCCACTTTTCACAGTGTTATAATAATCAAATTGAATTTAAACTTGATTACATTACTCAAACTATCACACTAAATACCCTTGAGAAGCAGCAGGTTCCTAAATGTGGTTTTACCAGAATAACTATGCAATCATGTAGGTAAGTAATACAGTGGGGCTAGATGGTGGGGGGGGGGGGGGGGGGGGGGGGTGGGGGGGGTATGTAAGCTATGATAACAAGTCCTGATAGCCTTATCAATGAATATTTGTTACTGATGCTTGGTATCATCTGACTATTGTGGCAGCTGCATGACCATTGGTCACTTAACAAGGTCATGTGATCATATGACATGTACAAATTATTCTGTATTCTGTTTCATGGCCTCATATCTCTACCATATGGAAATATTGCATAGGCACTCCTGTAATGACATTCCATTTAAAGCTTGAAATGCATATTTGTTTTTGCAAACATGCACAAATTTAAGTTTTAACCTTGTGTTTGACAAAAACAATACGCAAACCCAAAGTGTCAGACCTATCTGTTGTAAAAATTAAAAAGTATCATTTTCAATTTTTATCAGAATTATTTGTATGAAATGCAAATTTATTCAATGAGAGAGGAAATTGTAGACAGAAGATAGATGTGTATAAAGTGTGTGCTATATTGCACCAAATAGGAACAGTCATTCCTTATGTAATCACTAATGTTAGGACAGATACGGGCCTTTATCCCTGTAGCCATACACTTAGTTGTAACAGAGCTTGTGATAGACGAGGAAGGGTTCGTCTTTTGATAAAAACACGCAAGATGATGATGTCGTCATTGTCACTGTTGTCAACACTCTGTTGTGTTTGACAGTCGTCAGACCAAACACACTTATCATACAGAACAAAACACCTGGAAGGTAGCCCGAGGCTGTACATGTGTACTAGTCGCCACAGTCCAGGAGTGGACTTCACACCGACAGCAAGTACAGTCAGGGAATTACAGAAACTACAGAAACATCCACTGAAAGGGATCACAGAAACCTTTACAAGGGATTTAGGAACTGTGTAATAAACAATGCAGTCCCAATGTGACCTTGAAGGGACAGTGAAGTCACACTATGACCTTGAAGGAGTATTACAGTCCCAAAGTGATCTTGAAGGGACACTGCAATTCAAGTGTGACCTTCAAGAGACAGAAAAGTCTGGATCACATCATGACCTTGAAAGAACCGTGCACTTCCAGATTGACCTTGAAGAGACAGACCACTCTGAGAGTGACCTTGAAGAAAGTGAACCCTTTAAGTATGACCTTGAAGGGACAATGACTTCCCAGTGTGACCTTGAAGGGACAATGTTTGACCTTGAAACAATTCAGTCAACATATTGCCTTGAAAGAACGGTACAAACTAAATGTGAACTTCAAAAGACTCTGGAAAGTGACTTTGACCTGCAAGATATATTTGAAGTCAGATATGGCCCAAATAGTTTGATGGAATCTAAGTGTGAGCTGTATGGAACTATAATATCTACGATGCACGTTGGAGAAATATGCCTGAGGAAAGACCTGAAAGTCTGTTATTGTGATTTTTTGTGGAATTTTATCGTTGTCTGTATGTGAATTACTGAATCTAAATTGCTCTTTATTACAGTACACCAGTAGGATAGCGTCTTCTCCCTATTCCTCCCCTCTGCCGCTAACACCAATATTTACACCAGTAGGATAGCGTCTTCTCCCTATTCCTCGCCTCTCCCGCTAACACCAATACTTACACCAGTAGGATAGCGTCTTCTCCCTATTCCTCCCCTCTCACGCTAATACCAATACTTACACCAGTAGGATAGCGTCTTCTCCCTATTTCTCACCTCTCCCGCTAACACCAATACTTACACCAGTAGGATAGCGTCTTCTCCCTATTCCTCGCCTCTCCCGCTAACACCAATACTTACACCAGTAGGATAGCGTCTTCTCCCTATTCCTCGCCTCTCCCGCTAACACCAATACTTACACCAGTAGGATAGCGTCTTCTCCCTATTCCTCGCCTCTCCCGCTAACACCAATACTTACACCAGTAGGATAGCGTCTTCTCCCTATTCCTCGCCTCTCCCGCTAACACCAATACTTACACCAGTAGGATAGCGTCTTCTCCCTATTCCTCGCCTCTCTCGCTAACACCAATACTTTCACCAGTAGGATAGCATCTTCTCCCTATTCCTCGCCTCTCCCGCTAACACCAATACTTACACCAGTAGGATAGCGTCTTCTCCCTATTCCTCCCCTCTCCCACTAACACCAATACTTACACCAGTAGGATAGCGTCTTCTCCCTATTCCTCACCTCTCCCACTAACACCAATACTTACACCAGTAGGATAGCGTCTTCTCCCTATTTCTCCCCTCTCCCGCTAACACCAATACTTACACCAGTAGGATAGCGTCTTCTCCCTATTCCTCGCCTCTCCCGCTAACACCAATACTTACACCAGTAGGATCGGGTCTTCTCCCTATTCCTCGCCTCTCCCACTAACACCAATACTTGCACCAGTAGGATAGCGTCTTCCCCTCCTCTCACCCCTCCACTATCACTAAACACCACAAGTCAGAGTATGTGTTTTTACTATTCCCGTCCTAGAACACTGTCCTGTACACACAACTCACCCAATCTTTATCCTGCCATTGTCCTCCTCTAGAACTTTTAAGACTAACATGATCATGTTTAACTTGTCTACATGATGTATTCAGATAATGACCTTGACATGTTGAGATTGTTTTTGTAGGTCAAAGGTCTTCGCATAAGTTTTGATTGTTTTTGTAGCCAAAGGTCTTTGCATAGAATAATGATAAATAATATGTTTTAAACAACAGGTCAAAAGTTAGGATATTGAGTTTGAAGTTGAAACCAAACGTTGGACCTGACAAATATCGTAACCATTATTTATTTCAAAACTGGCATTTTAATGAAAGCATCATGCATTCTTTAAACTGTTATTTACGTGTAAGATCCAGTGAGGGATGTGTAGGCCCAATGATGTAGAGGAAGTATGAGAGCGATGTCTGTCATCATACGTAGTGACATAAAGCTATTCCTTGCGCTACCACTTCCTGTCCTCTCTAGGATGTGTAAACTTACCGTTTTACAGTTTGTTGATGTCATTTAAACCAGCATTGTGTCCTGGTGATGGTTTTTATAAGTTTAATTTCGGAGTCGTGTTTGTTGGACGTGGTTATTTTGTTGTGATATATAACTACTGGAGGTGATGGATCTAGTTTTGCGGACTGATTACTTGTGTAACGAAGATTCCTGTGAGTGTAACTTATTAACCTGCAACAACACTGTCCTTGACCTGCTGTTAAATGGGGTACGCGTTTTTGTTTTTTGTTTTGTTTGTTGTAAATCTAAATATTTTAACAAAAACTCTCATCTTTAAAAATCAATCTTTGTTAGATGAGTGTGTCATGAAGGAATACCTGTTTACTTTTCTGTTGTACCTAGTTAACAGATGTACATGTAGGTCTTTTTTGAGAAAATGCACAATTTTTGTATTGGGGAGATCATTTGTGTGCCTTTTCTCTTAGATGAAATATACTGATTTATATGTTAGAGGACAGTAAAAATATCTCGCCTTTAATAAAATATCTTCAGAAATACACATTAGAATTATCTGCAAAATAAACAATAAAATTGTCTGTAAGTTTTGTGTGAATAAACAATAAAATGATTTCATGTATCTGAAATCTAATACAATTTTTTACTGCAAGTTCAGCAATTCAAAAATAAAAAATCAGAAAATAAGATAAAATATAATGGAGTCTAACAGAGGGAAAAAAGATAAGTAAAACTTACATTCTCTAGTACATGACCTGACCACAAAACTTCCATCATGTCACTGGGTCACGTTATAGTATAATCAACTGGTCTTGATACTTACAAATAGAGAGTGTCAGAGTATTTGTTAATGTGAGTGTGTTTGGTTGATGGTACATTATTCATTATTATACTCCAGAACTTCAGTAACTGTGCAGATGTTGATAGTGTGAGGTATATCTATGTAAGAGCCAAGGTGTGCAGTGTTTTAGCTTACAGGAATATTCATTTTCTGTCCTAACTTAACACCTTGTGTAGTTATACATGTAATTTGAATATGATTATGGCTAACATTGTTTAACAAATCTGACACTGTTATTAATGGACTATTCTCTTTTTCATAAAAGATGTTGTATAAGGTAATTTCAGGGCAAAAACATACGAAATCAGCTTTCTACAGTGATAGTCAAGGTAAAACGGTTACCATACAATGTGTTATAAAGTCTCTTCTGATTAACACTTGGCTGTGTTCTACCTAGTGTATCACTGTATCAGGTCTAATCTGGTGACATGCAAAGCACTTTTGTGCAGTTTGAAAATAATTATTTAATTTAATCATTTTGTAATTTCTGCAAGCATGTTACATTTAAGTTACAAAATAAAAAGTGACATTTCTTCTTTCTCGGGTACAGTGGACGAATTGTTGTCAACCTATAGCCACACTTCAACTAATCAACCCGGGAAATTGCATAATGAACACGTAATTAACTCTATCCAACCTTTGGATTGGAAAAGTTCAAACATGTCTTCAGGGGTTGAATGTTGATCAATCCATAGATAGAAATTCCATATAAAGATTAAGAATTTAGAAAAATTCCATATAAAGATTAAGAATTTAGAAGAATTCCATATAAAGATTAAGAATTTAGAAAAAAACTTAACAGAAGTCATCTTGTTCATAGAAAGTGGTAGATAAAATTCTATGGTAAATTAAATACTGTATCTGTTATAGAAATAGCCCTATAGTGATTTGACCAATTGAAAACAACTTGGTAGATTATAAAATTTCTCAGCTAATACTTGAACCATCAATTATTTTGAAATATCTTACAATAAATGGAAAATGAATTAATTCAAGATTTGTAAACAGAATAATGAATTTCAAAATAATATGTTAAATAAAGGCATATACATGTAAAATGAAGATTAAGTATAAGAAATATATCTTTGTGTTAAACATTTATAGATCACCAGTTAAAAGTAACAGAGATCGATTTGCTGTTCTGGAATCTCCGACTTGTACACCACTGTCTGTGTACACTGTCTGTGTACATATATTACTGATTCTTTTCTACGTTAGTAAACGTCATGAATTATGACAACTATTCCTAGAAAAGGAAAACTTTAAAATCTCTGTTAATGATATTTAGGAATACTGATTTCCTGGATTTTGTTTCAAATGTTTTCAATTTGTTACCTTGACGTGTTGCTGTAGTGGCTAAAGTAATCACATGGTAATTTGATAGGTGGTCGATTCTCCATGCAGAATACTACCAATATAAAAATATGAAAATGATACAGTAAGTTAACATGTTGTTATTTTGCAATATAGAAGAAAGTAAGCCATGTTTAATAAGACCACCTTTTCTACTGGTTTGTGCATTGGTTTGTCGGAAATTTCACATATAAAAATTTGTTGCTGCTTCCTTGCCAGAGAAATAGACGGTGTTGTGTTTAATGTCACTACATCCGACACTTAATGTGTGCTGTCCCAACAAACACGGCTAATTGTTCTCGTCTGTTCAAGTGAAGTTGACAGCTGTCCTTTAATTGCAGCAGAAAGTTGTAAAATTGTGTCTGCATGATTTTTACACAGAAATTCAGTAATGTTTATTTATTTTTTACAAAGATGTACTGGCATCAGTTCCTGTATTAAAATTTAATATTAACACAGCAATATAATGCTGCTTCAGCTAGTGTTAGTATAAGTTCTACAAAATATAATTAAAATAATTTGTTAGTAAATGAAGCTGTATTGACTTAATGCCATTGATAAATAGAGGGAGGTATGAATGTTAACGAGGCTGACCATTACATAGAGGGAGGTATGAATGTTAACAAGGCTGACCATTACATAGAGAGAGGTGTGACTGTTAACGAGGCTGACCATTACATAGAGGGAGGTATGACTGTTAACGAGGCTGACCATTACTTAGAGGGAGGTATGAATGTTAACGAGGCTGACCATTACATAGAGGGAGGTATGAAAGTTAACGAGGCTGACCATTACATAGAGGGAGGTATGAAAGTTAACGAGGCTGACCATTACATAGAGGGAGGTATGAAAGTTAACGAGGCTGACCATTACATAGAGGGAGGTATGAATGTTAACGAGGTTGACCATTACATAGAGGGAGGTATGACTGTTAACGAGGTTGACCATTACATAGAGGGAGGTATGACTGTTAACAAGGCTGACCATTACATAGAGAGAGGTATGACTGTTAACGAGGCTGACCATTACATAGAGGGAGGTATGAATGTTAACTAGGCTGACCATTACATAGAGGGAGGTAAGACTGTTAACGAGGCTGACCATTACATAGAGGGAGGTATGACTGTTAACAAGGCTGACCATTACATAGAGGGAGGTATGACTGTTAACGAGGTTGACCATTACATAGAGGGAGGTATGACTGTTAACGAGGCTGACCATTACCTAGAGGGAGGTATGACTGTTAACTAGGCTGACCATTACCTAGAGGGAGGTATGAAAGTTAACTAGGCTGACCATTACCTAGAGGGAGTTATGAAAGTTAAAGAGGCTGACCATTACAGGTACCTTTCTATGTGATGCTCAGCCTTTTTATACTTCAATCACACCAATCTATCAATAACTGAAAAGTCAAAAGCTTGTTGTATTTCACAACCAGGTTGATTATCAGACGTGGCTTTTAACTTTTCCTTGACAACCAATTCAAGACTTCGATTATTTTGATGATGAAATATTAAAAGACTGACAAAAAGATTGGAATTTCTTCTTTTCAACTTAGAAACAAATATTTTAGCGTTGTTTGGCAGGATGGGCTGAAACTATGTGCTGAGCATTGATCTCCCATGTGTGTAATCCGACAGAAATACCTCAGGAGGGATCAGTAATCAGGCAAGAAAAAATAAAGCTAATTACCAAATTCATTTCAAGGAGATTAGAATGGTAATTGATAGCCTGTTAAGACCTAAAACACTGTGTTCCTGTTTGTAGGAAGGCTCCCTGGAGCAAGCCATGATGGATGCACTCATCAACGACCGTGTGGACTTTGTAAAGCTTTTACTTGAAAATGGTGTGAGCATGCAGACATTCCTGACCATACAGAGACTAGAGGAGCTGTACAACACGGTAAGACTGTCACACAGACATTCCTGACCATACAGAGACTAGAGGAGCTGTACAACACGGTAAGACTGTCACACAGACATTCCTGACCATACAGAGACTAGAGGAACTGTACAACACTGTAAGACTGTCACACAGACATTCCTGACCATACAGAGACTAGAGGAGCTGTACAACACTGTAAGACTATCACACAGACATTCCTGACCATTCAGAGACTAGAGAAGCTGTACAACACGGTAAGACTGTCACACAGACATTCCTGACCATTCAGAGACTAGAGGAGGTGTACAACACAGTAAGACTGTCACACAGACATTCCTGACCATTCAGAGACTAGAGGAGCTGTACAACACGGTAAGACTGTCACACAGACATTCCTGACCATACAGAGACTAGAGGTACTGTACAACACCTTAAGACTGTCACACTGACATTCCTGACCATACAGAGACTAGAGGTACTGTACAACACGGTAAGACTGTCATACAGACATTCCTGACCATACAGAGACTAGAGGAACTGTACAACACGGTAAGACTGTCACACAGACATTCCTGACCATACAGGGACTAGAGGAACTGTACAACACGGTAAGACTGTCACACAGACATTCCTGACCATACAGAGACTAGAGGACCTGTACAACACGGTAAGACTGTCACACAGACATTCCTGACCGTACAGAGACTAGAGGACCTGTACAACACGGTAAGACTGTCACACAGACATTCCTGACCATACAGAGACTAGAGAAGCTGTACAACACAGTAAGACTGTCACACAGACATTCCTGACCATACAGAGACTAGAGGAACTGTACAACACGGTAAGACTGTCACACAGACATTCCTGACCGTACAGAGACTAGAGGAACTGTACAATACGGTAAGACTGTCACACAGACATTCCTGACCGTACAGAGACTAGAGGAACTGTACAATACGGTAAGACTGTCACACAGACATTCCTGACCGTACAGAGACTAGAGGAACTGTACAACACGGTAAGACTGTCACACAGACATTCCTGACCGTACAGAGACTAGAGGAACTGTACAATACGGTAAGACTGTCACACAGACATTCCTGACCGTACAGAGACTAGAGGAACTGTACAATACGGTAAGACTGTCACACAGACATTCCTGACCATACAGAGACTAGAGGAGCTGTACAACACAGTAAGACTGTCACACAGACATTCCTGACCGTACAGAGACTAGAGGAGCTGTACAACACGGTAAGACTGTCACACAGACATTCCTGACCGTACAGAGACTAGAGGAACTGTACAACACGGTAAGACTGTCACACAGACATTCCTGACCATACAGAGACTAGAGAAGCTGTACAACACAGTAAGACTGTCACACAGACATTCCTGACCATACAGAGACTAGAAGACCTGTACAACACTGTAAGACTGTCACACAGACATTCCTGACCATACAGAGACTAGAGGAGCTGTACAACACAGTAAGACTGTCACACAGACATTCCTGACCATACAGAGACTAGAGAAGCTGTACAACACGGTAAGACTGTCACATAGACATTCTCGACCATACAGAGACTAGATGAAGTCTAGAACATGTACAGTTTGCCATTCAGTCTGAAAATCAAAAGAGAAACTGTACTTTTGCTGATATTATACTGAACCATTATGAACTGAGAACAGCGATCTATTGTTTGTGTCCAATGAGTTTGAATCTTGTCTTTATACAAGTCCCGGAATGACGTCTGTATTACATCAGAATGTCATGGTTGAACGATAGTAATTGTTGAGGTTATTAGACTCCGAGTATAAGATATCACCACCTTAAAGCAGCCTACAGACGGGAGATGTTGTTTGGTTTGGTTTTAATGGTTGTAGGAGCCATAAACAGGCAGTCAGAAACGGTTACAAGTGTTAACAGAACTAAAACGTATACATAATGGGCCTAAACCTAACCCTGTATTCCCCAACGGATGCCCACATTTGTGAGCACTGGATGGAACCGCTGGTTGCATGCTGGATTTGTTCAGCGTAGAGTGATGTCACCCCTACTTCATCAACACACACACCATTCTGTTTTACACCAAACAGGAAATGGACTTGAATGATTTCGGTAATTACTAAAATTACGCATGCATTGGCAATGATCTCTGATTCCTGTTTGTTAGAGATGAACTAGCTCCGTGAGACATACTGTACTTCAGGCCCAGGAGCTAAAACTTAGTAGGCTTTGATAACAACATCATCGATCTTACACACTATACCCAGTGCTTTCTTTAATACAATGATATAATTGTACATAATGATAATATTATACATAATAACCATGCTGTTGTCACTGTTATAAAGTCCTTTCGTTATTAACCCAAAAATTAGGCTGTTTATTTCAAATCGCTCTGCATCTACGGCCCGTGGTTAGTCACCTGTCCTTAACAATTCTTGTTATCTCTTTTTCATATGAAGTATTAATACTTGCTAGATCTTTCTCATATTTCATATACAGGTTCCCCTTTGTCCCTGAGCTGTGCCCTTTGGATTTTGTGACTGTTGTAAAAACAAATTGCCTAATAGTTGGCCATCTTGGATTTTGACAATTGATATTTATTTGCTATTTCTAAAGACGTACATAAGATCCTTCTCAAATTTCTTATTTAAGTTTCCAATTGTTCCCTAGTTGTGCCCTGTTGATTCAAGGACTGATCGAAGAAACCAAATTGCTGACAAGTTAGTGCATCTTTGATTCAACAGTATCAGAGTATTATTGCTATATCTTAGGTGGAATTCTTAAATTTTATGAAATTAAGAGCAAGTACATAGATAAAATTTATTTTTCTGAGATTAAAAGAATCTTTCACCCCTTGGGGGTGAGACAGGGGAATCTCAACCCGAGGGGTAAGATTCTTAAAGAGTAACTGTAGTGAAAATAGAAACTGTTATTATCAGACTCGTTATGCCGGCATTAATTCATTGTCGAAAACCGCATCGAAATCAGCCGACCGGTTAGAAAGTTACGACAGGTTGAAGTTTGGTTTTTTACCTGTTTTGCCACAAGCTAATTAAGCGCACCGTGAACCACAGAAAGCTGTGCACACATATTGGTGACGTCACAACGGGAACACAAGAAATTCTGTCCTATGTCTCTCTATATATAATAGTAATATGTACGTCTGGTTGATTAATGATTCAAAATGTATTATACAAT
This sequence comes from Mimachlamys varia, assembly GCA_947623455.1. Lineage (NCBI taxonomy): Eukaryota > Metazoa > Mollusca > Bivalvia > Pectinida > Pectinidae > Mimachlamys > Mimachlamys varia. The sequence goes on from OX392535.1 coordinate 13,669,332, forward strand.
GAAATTAAGGGATGTATCATAATATGGGGGTCGGGAGAATAATCTGAAATCGTCATTGAAATAACTTTATTTTGATTCTTTCATAAATATAGTGTTTATTGATTGTTCAAATTCATTTTAATTGACCCATATATATATGCGCTTTCATATTGTAAAACTCTGTGTCATTTATAATGTCAGTTATACATATCATTTATCCAATGATTCAAGAGTGACTCTTATAATAATACCTTTGAATATTGTAAATCTCATGTTAGTGTCCATTATATTACGTAATCAGATTAGCGGGATAATCTACCTGGTCAGTTCGATAACTTCGCATGTAACTTGTTACTCAAATAGCAAGTAATTAACATTGGAGAGGGGTGGGGGGGGGGGGGGGGGGCTATCAAAGTTTACTAAATTGTAATAGTTGAGTATGTTGCGGTTATTATCCCCTCTTTATAACTTCAAAATGTGTACTCTAAATCTGTAGTTACATGCAGATCTCGACTGGAACATAGACTATCGAGTGCACGTGTATCTTTTGAAATCTCCGTAACCCACCGTCAACTCACACAGTATATGACACTTTTTTTAATTTCGAGTTTGACTCTTCTATTCAACGAGAAAAGTTCTGTTGAAAACTAGCTTGATATGTCTCAGGGACGTATATGCACATATACGTCCCTGGTATGTCTGTATCACAGTTTTTTCAACTTTATTTTTAACATAAATGAATAAAATGCGGATTAAAACCACAGGCACTTGTGGCTAGGAGAATAGCCATCTAAATATATAGATAACATAGCGAAATATGATAATTGAAATAAAATATAAAAACTGAATTTTCACAAATTTTCTTTTTATGTTATTAACCATCTAAAACCATATTGAAAATAATTGCCAAATTTCAGCTTGATACGTCAAGCGGTTTAATTTAACAAAAAAATCGACTATCAGACACTTTTTTTTGTGAAATTAAACCGCTTGACGTATCAAGCTGAAATTTGGCAATTACTTATTACATCTAAGTCCGTGGTCTAAAGCAACACAAATATCCTTTTCCTTATCTGTTTGTTTGAGGTTGTTTCTAGGTAGTTTTGTATTTATACAGCCGACCGACATGCATTAAAATTTTTCAGCGTGCATTTTAAAAGGTGTTACGATCAGTTTCTGCTGATATGTGCATGCAATCAACGTGACCATCAGTGAATACACACGCCGTTTTAGCGGTGTTATATGAAATAAAATATGAGAAAATTAATACCTAATCATATCAAGTGCATGTTTTGAAGTCTTTCCGCAAAATAATAACCTGTTAATCATGTTAGCGAGTCCGGCGGTTATTGATTTATGGTCGAGTGATCATGACCACGTGTGCCGAACACCTGTGGAACTCCCTCCCGACCCCCCTCACCACTAATCACGGCCCCCTGGGGCATACAACACCTTGGAATTATCAGTAGGGTCATTAATGAACTCCATACAACCTTGATATATAATAAGTGTCATATTCTTGAATAGAAGACTCTATACAAATAACAAGTCGTGATACGATTCATGTAATTTTAATATAATGAGTACACAAGTCTATCAGTGCGGTCACCGTTGTGACGTCACTTCTGGTCGTATGGCAAAATCAGGGATTTTCTGATTTGCGTTCAGGTGTGAAATTTAGAAAAATGGTCAAAACTTCGTAATTTTTACAAAAAAAAAATTTTCGTGAGAATTATCTCAGTTTCTATTTACCAATCTTTCCATACACAAAAGATGGTTTTGCACTACAGTTACTCTTTAAGTTGCCAAACACGAGGCTTGACAAGTGTTTGGCAGCTTAAGAATCTTACCCCGAGGGTTGAGATCTCCTGTCTCACTACCAAGGAGGTGAATGATTATTTTTCTCTTACACTTTTACCCTCATGTATAATCTAATATTGACGTTACATCAATGCAAGACAATGTTGATGTGATGTGATTGAGGTGTTGATGTGACATCATTGGATTGTTGCCGTGACGTCATCGTATTGTTGGTACAACGTCATTCAATTTTTGAGAGCTTGTCTCAACCTAGGCGAGACAAGAAAATCTCATTCCAGTTAAAGTGTGGATATCCCTGTCCTGAGGGTAAGAGAAAAAATGACTCCCATCCGCCAGAAGACTGATGATGAAAGTGCCCTGGTTATCAAGGCACTCCATGTTGACTGGCATGTCACTGGTACCAGTAAAGTACACAGCTAATAGATAGTTACTTTTGATGGATGATTGTGAAGACAACTATTTAATTAAGATGTTTAAAATCTTTCCAGGAAAATTTAAATGAATCAATACCATAATTAAATCAATGTTTGCGCTTACAGTGGAAAATTTTGGTTTGTTTTAATCAAGATTGATACAAACTTTTCGACAGTCTTAAGTGTTTTGTTCACTTGTTCCAAACATGCAGGAGGAAAAAGCACGGAAAAATTGTTTAAATTTGATGCTAAACAGATTCGGTAACATTAGGTTCCAGGAAGTTATTTTGTTAATCAATTTAGTAGTTATTCCTGTGATGATATATTGAAGGTGTTCATACCCGGGCAGAAAATGTCAGAAGATTCCATATTTTTTCTACGGAAAAATCTAAAACGAATATTATTCAGAGTATTTGGCCTGACAAGAAAACAGTTTGTTTGAAGTTTCATGGACATTTTCTGTAAGTATTGACAGTGACAGCCATTGAAAAACTCTGTGGACATTGTCCGAAAGTGTGGACAAGAACACATTACGTCCACAGTCTGTGGACTTTTTCCATAACTGCAGACAATGTCTGAAGAAAAAAGCCACACCTACAGAAAAAATATGCATGCATTGTTTACAATTATGGACAAGTTTTTTTCCGAAAGTGCGGAAAAAATCCATGAATATGAACAATTACCTTTGAAATCCACAGATTTCTTTCACATTCCACGGAAAATCCATGGATTTCCGTGGAATGTTGATATCCAGTCAGATTATTTTCAGACAATCTATAGGTGGGTTGCCACCATTCTTTATATGTATCACCAACTTGGGGTACCAAATCACTTATTAGTTTCCAGTTTTGAGAGAGAGACTGTAGTTTTGCGTTACTTCCATCCTTTCATCCACTCTTCCGCTATCTTTTCCGAACTGTATCTCATACACTTCTTGTCACTGGAACTTCATACTTAAAGCATGTGTTCACTTTGTTGAAGTGTTGTGTCCTTTATCAAAAATAGGTCACTCTGACCTACATTTTGATCTTTGACTTACAAATGTACATCAAGCGAAAAGTTTGATAGAGTATGTGTTCACTTTGGTGAGGTGTTGTGTCCTGAATCAGAAGTAGCTCAGAATAGAAGTAGGTCATTCTGACCTACATTTTGACCTTTGACCTTCATCAAAGGAAAAGTTTGTCAGGGCTCTATTTCCTACATTACAAATAACTTTAATTCATACTTGGGGAATTGGTTCACCTTGGTGAGGCGGTCGGTTTCAGTGGGTGACTGTAATTTGCTGAATTGTCTTGTTTGACAGTTAGATAATAATAGTTTGGAGTTTGGAGGGTTATATTTTCAGCATTTCGGTGTCTGTTAGTCCTGATCATATTTCTAGAAATCTTGGAATTTTTTAAAGCACAAGTTAACATGGAAAGGAAATTAAAAAAAAACAACATCATAACTAAAAATTGATTCTGCTTCCGTGAAATGCGGGTATTTGTATTGGCCTTTTCACATATTCAAAACCTCACAATGTAGTATATGTGTGGGTTATAAATACTGGTAGCAAATTTAATTAGGAATAACGCTACCATGTTATGAGATTATAGTGGTAATATATCACAATTATACTGTTACAAATTTAGGTTTACTTGTGACATACATTCATGTAAGCTAAATTGATGTCAGTTTTTGTGTGTTTTTGTGAAATCTAGGTCACTAGTAATGTTTAACGTTAGTACAAGTCTGAGTGAGGCGGAACTCATCATTGACCTTTCAGGGTCACACTGTTCATCTGCAAGTTATTTAGACTAAGTTAGACACATTTGAATGGTTGAATTTACACAAAGTGAATTTCGTTGATAATATTTAGTATGCTGAACTATTCTGAACTCTAAATATATGTGTAATTTTTTGTAAATATCTGGTTAATCTGATGATTTCAGAGGCATGGCCCCAGCAACACCCTGAGGTACCTGGTACGAGATATCAAAAAGGTAAACAGTACTGCATTCCTGGTCACTATATAATTGTATTAGTGTGTTATGGCTTTTCCTTCCATATTGCTGCTATAGCATTGAAGGTCATTATTATGACATATAACATTATATATTATAAAATCTTGATGATGATCCACTCTAAAGGTGTAGTTTGCATATAGAACAATACTTTGTGGTTGTTGGTTCGAAGTTTCTTAAATGCTCAAAATTCTCAGTTCACATTGGTCAAACCCTGAGTGAGCTTCCAAACTGTATTTGGACACTGAGGGAGAGAGGTTGGCAGTTTTTTCACTGTATTTGGATACTGAGGGAGAGAGGTTGGCAGTTTTTTTCACTGTATTTGGACACTGAGGGAGAGGTTGGCAGTTTTTTCACTGTATTTGGACACTGAGGGAGAGAGGTTGGCCATTTTTTCATTGTATTTGGAAACTGAGGGATAGAGGGTGGCAGTTTTTTCACTGTATTTGGAAACTCAGTGATAGAGGGTGGCAGTTTTTTCACTGTATTTGGACACTGAGGGAGAGAGGTTGGCCATTTTTTCATTGTATTTGGAAACTGAGGGATAGAGGGTGGCAGTTTTTTCACTGTATTTGGACACTGAGGGAGAGAGGTTGGCCATTTTTTCATTGTATTTGGAAACTGAGGGATAGAGGGTGGCAGTTTTTTCACTGTATTCGGAAACTCAGTGATAGAGGGTGGCAGTTTTTTCACTGTATTCGGAAACTCAGTGATAGAGGGTGGCAGTTTTTTCACTGTATTCGGAAACTCAGTGATAGAGGGTGGCAGTTTTTTCACTGTATTTGGACACTGAGGGAGAGAGGTTGGCCATTTTTTCATTGTATTTGGAAACTGAGGGATAGAGGGTGGCAGTTTTTTCACTGTATTTGGACACTGATGGATAGAGGGTGGCAGTTTTTTCACTGTATTTGGACACTGAGGGATAGAGGGTGGCAGTTTTTTCACTGTATTCGGAAACTCAGTGATAGAGGGTGGCAGTTTTTTCACTGTATTCGGAAACTCAGTGATAGAGGGTGGCAGTTTTTTCACTGTAGGTGGACAGGGAGTGATAGAGGGTGGCAGTTTTGTCACTGTATTCGGAAACTCAGTGATAGAGGGTGGCAGTTTTTTCACTGTAGATGGACAGGGAGTGATAGAGAATGGCAGTATTTTCAAAGTATTTGGAAACTCAGTGATAGAGGGTGGCAGTTTTTTCACTGTAGGTGGACAGGGAGTGATAGAGAATGGCAGTGAGAAATGCAACAATTCTTACTGTAGAATTATAATGGTCAGTATTTCCCGCAGTAAGCTATACTTCCTATCAAGACCCACGTTTATGAAGATTGTAGTCTCCCTTAGGATTATCGTTCTGTTGAATCTGTATGTTTTTGCTCCTCTGAGATCCATTTTGTCTCACCTTTATTTGTGAACTGATGTACTTTGCAGCATGTCCCCTCCAACTACCGGTACAACCTGATTGACATTGGCGCCGTCATCGAGCACCTGATGGATGGAGCTTTCCGCGCCTCTTATTGTCGGAAACGGTTCAGGCAGAAATACAACGCCATCAAGCGTAATGTATGTCAAAAGGAAGGAATGTGATAAATCACTCTACCTCATTATTTTTAACACTTTTAAGCTCGTTACAAATAATGATTACCTTAACAGTGCCGTTACTTCTCAAGAATTATGGTTATTTTTTTTTTTTTTTTGTGCTCCAAAAATGGAGTTTTAATTTAGAGTTTTAATTCTCTAGAAAATGTGGAAAATGTTTCTTCTTATTTTTATCATTTAATTGTCTTTATTCTGATTAAACTTCTGTAGCTTTAGCAATATTAGAATATTAGGATGTCAGTACCCCTACATTTATTCTGTCTCTGCCTTGAATTTATCTGCAGAACTATCGGATCAGCACATCAAACCACATGTAGTAATTGATCTGTGCACTTTGAGGTGACATTGACATGTCATAACATTGCATGAAATTAAACTTTTACGTAACATCTGTCATTAACTTTTGAAAGATGATGACGGGATAGAGAAGGTCATCAGCACTAAACTGTGTGTCTACACCTGTCTAGTTTCTACCTGGGAGAACATTATTCCTGTCCCTATATTACCATACCTAGACTGCTGGGCCTGTTACAACACTGACAGGAAGTGTAATCATTTACCTTCTACACCTGTCATCTCTCATCAGTCGTTAGTGTGGAGTGAACATGTGATAGCTATCATAGAAATACCATCATCTCTCATCAGTCGTTAGTGTGGAGTGAACATGTGATAGCTATCATAGAAATACCACCATCTCTCATCAGTCGTTAGTGTGGAGTGAACATGTGATAGCTATCATAGAAATACCATCATCTCTCAGACTGAACATGTGATAGCTATCATAGAAATACCACCATCTCTCATCAGTCGTTAGTGTGGAGTGAACATGTGATAGCTATCATAGAAATACCACCATCTCTCATCAGTCGTTAGTGTGGAGTGAACATGTGATAGCTATCATAGAAATACCATCATCTCTCAGACTGAACATGTGATAGCTATCATAGAAATACCATCCTCTCTCATCAGTCGTTAGTGTGGAGTGAACATGTGATAGCTATCATAGAAATACCATCATCTCTCAGACTGAACATGTGATAGCTATCATAGAAATACCATCCTCTCTCATCAGTCGTTAGTGTGGAGTGAACATGTGATAGCTATCATAGAAATACCATCATCTCTCAGACTGAACATGTGATAGCTATCATAGAAATACCATCATCTCTCAGACTGAACATGTGATAGCTATCATAGAAATACCATCATCTCTCAGACTGAACATGTGATAGCTATCATAGAAATACCATCCTCTCTCATCAGTCGTTGGTGTGGAGTGAACATGTCATAGAAGCTATCATAGTCAGTCAGGTATATTGTTTTCAATGTGAACATAGCAAAAAAGAGGCCAGTTTTCAGTAAAGTAAAGTAAATAGTGTGTAACGGTTTTTTTTCATGTTACCTGAAAATGTGACATATAGGTATTACTATGGCGGTGGCGGCAACATTTACATGGCGGTTTCCTTATGATAACTTCATGGTCACTGTTACAATAAATAGAATGCTGGTTTCTTTGCGATAGCTCAAGTTCCCATGGTCCAATCAATCTAAAATACAATGTTTCCTTACCAAAAGTGCTTGCTTCGGATTGCTTTTCAGGTTCAAAGGTCAAGGTCAATGATACTATAAATAGAAAATTGGTATCCATGTGATAATTTGAGTTCCCTTATGCCAATCAAACACAAACTCCATACAGCAATTCCTGTTTGGGATTGCTTTTCAGGTTCAACAGTCAAAGGTCAAGGTCACTTTTGCTATAAATAGAAAATTGGTTTTGGTGCAATAATTCGAGTTCCCTTCGGCCAACCAAACTCAAACTACATGCAGTGCTTCCTTACCAAACGTGCTTGCATTGGATTGCTTCAGGTTCAAAGGTTAAGGTCACTGTTACTGTAAATAGAAAATTGGTTTCCATGCGATAACTTGAGTTGTCTTGGGCCAATAAGACTAAAACTTCAAGGAATGCTTTCCTACAAAAGTGCATGATAAGGATTGCTTTTGCTATTCAAAGGTAAAGGTCAAGGTCACTTACTATAAATGGAAAACAGTTTCCATGCGATAAATCATGTTCACTTTAGCTGATCAACTTGCTCAGGATTGCTTTAAGATGATATTGCCGTATGAATGTTTCTGATATGTATAATACTGTATATATGTTTTGTATGACAGGGCGTGGCTGGTAACATGGGTAACCTAGTCACCACTCTGCCACTGTTCCTCGACACGAAGGAAGCACAGGAGCTCTTTCCCTACCCCTTCCACGACCTAATGATCTGGGCCGTCCTGATGAAGCGACAAAAGATGGCACTGTTTATGTGGCAGCATGGAGAAGAGGCTATGGCCAAGGTATGAACATGTACGAAGGGAGATAACTGCGACATTGGCTAAGCACTTCTCTCATTGTAGATTTATTACTTGTTAGGACTATTGTATCATCCACATATTCATATTTTAGAGAATTTTGTTTGTATCTATTATGTCATTGTAATTTCTGTTTTAATTTTTTTCACAAATTTTCAACATTTCTTTCAACTACATCTTACTTTTGTATCCTTTAACAGTGAAAAGATCTTGGATTTTCCTCCTTGCTTAGTATTTTTCATATTAAATAAATTGTTAAAAGTTCATTTCTTTTTTATAATTGCTAAAAAAGTGAATCATCATTTTATTGACATGCTGTTGTTTAGGCCCTGATGGCTTGTAAGCTGTATAAAGCAATGTCACACGAGGCTGACTCGGATGATCTTGAAGTGGACATCTCTGATGAACTCAGGTCTTATGCAAAGTAAGTGGCTTCCCTTCATTTATTTTTTTTACACCTATGTAACTGGAGTACACCTACCATTGTGGTCTACAGTGGTGAAAGAAATAATACTTTTGATCCCAGCTTTAAATTCATTATCAAAAGAAATATAAAATTCATCATAAAGATACCAATATTAGATTTAAGATGTTGCCCTAATGAACATTAATGAAGCTGGGGGCGGAGTGCTCGAGTGGTTAAGGTGTCCCAACATTCTACCACTAGCCCAAGTTTGAAACCTAAGTGGGGAAGTTGCCAGGTACTGACCATAGGTCAGTGGTTTTTCTCTGGGTACCCAGGCTTTCCTCCACCTCCTAAACCTGGCTTGTCCTTAAATGACCCTGGCTGTTAATAGGATGTTAAACAAAAACAAATCAAGTGAAACTGGTCTCTTTCACAGATGTACGTAAATTTTGTACAGAAATCTTATAAATAAAGAAGGATATCATCTCATTGTCAAACATTACAAATACCATCTGACCTACAAATGTATAAATAGAGGATATCTAACAGTGCCTTCAGCAATACCAAATATATTTCACGAGTGGGGCTAATATTTTGATATTTTCCACACAGGTGCGCAGCACGAGTGAAAAATATCAAAATATTAGCCACATGAGTGAAACATGTTTGGTATTACTGAAGATACTGTTACATATGTAGATATTCTGTTTATTACATTTTTGTATGAAAATCTACAATGGCAGCTTCTGATCTTTCCAAAGGTCGCTTGTAAGCAGCGTTCTGATTGGTCAAATCAGAAAAAGTGATTATAGTGATCTCACTAGTGAAAAATATCACTTTTATAGAATGAAAATTTTTTGATATTTCACTGGTAAGAATGTAATAAAAAGAATTCTACAGCTATAATTATCAGACCTACAAATATATTTATAAAATTTTACATCTGACATACCATCACACCTACAAATATATAGAAAGACTTTGAACCTTTCCAGGGAATTCCAAGTGTTGGCGTTGGATTTACTGGAGCACTGTTACAAGATAGACGACGACTACACACAGCAGCTACTTACTTATGAACTCAAGAACTTCAGCGACCAGACATGTCTCAGTCTGGCCGTGGCCGCTAACCACCGCGAGTTTGTAGCTCACACTTGTTGTCAGATCCTCCTCAATGACATGTGGATGGGAGGACTACAGATGAGGAAGAACAGCAGTCTAAAGGTCTGTCCCTACATCTTAAGTTTGAATTTGTGTAGGACCTCTGTACATAAATATATTTAAGACTATATGGTACCTTATTGTAATGTGTCTTTTTTCAAAGGAGTTTGGCTCTAAGAAACTTGTGATATATATGAATCATGATTTTAAATTGATTTTCAACTCAAAAGGAGTACTAAAGAATACAAATTAGTTGCTGAAAAGGTGGGGGGCACCTGTTTAGGCAGGATAATATTATTATCATTTGATTTTGATGATTTTCGGTAAAGAGCTATATGTGTACATTATGCAAGGGAAACAACTCCTATGAAGATTCCATGTCTGAGTCAGAAAACGTTTTCCAAAGTTTACGGAGAAAATATAACTCTGTAGATTTTTACTAAAACAGCCTGCAGCTCACAGGCACTTGTGGCCAGAAGAATAACCATCTATATAAATTATATAATATATAAAATATAGCAAAATTTGAAAAAATAAAATAAATATATAAACTAAAGTTTCCAATTTTCTTTTTATGTTATTAATCATCTAAAACCATAATGGAAATAATTGCCAAATTTCAGTTTGAGAATCAAGCGGTTAAATTTCACAAAAAATAGACTATCAGATACTGAAAAAGAGAGAAGGTATGAAACTCTGTGGCAGAAAATAGCTTGACCACGTTACAAAACAGTCATAAAAACTTACTTTCCGTTCATACTAGAGAAAAACGAACAGCTTCCAACCATTCCCTATATATTTCCCTTTCTTAACAGCTATAATGATCCACACTTTTATTTATCGATCACAAGCACGAAGTCGTAACATCTCAGAAACCCCCAAAAATTTCGATATAGGAATTACCTGTGACGGAAGTGAGGTTCCGAACAGCAGTAGACTTATGGAAAAGCCAGAAAGGTCTCGATGTCCATTTTTGTGCCAAAATACAAACATCATTTTTTGCTTCAAGTTAAAAACTTTTGTTTAAATGATTTCCGACGATGGCAGCATCGGATTTCACCACTAGACACCTTAAGATGGTTTAATGGTAAGATAAACTTAAGTCGTTTGTATACCAATGATTTATGAAATATTTTAACATTTTAGAAGTACATAAATATAATCGGAGTAGTCTCCCCTGAGACGTTACCAGTGACTTCCATCACAGGTAATTCCAATATCAAAGATTTCGGGGGTTTTCTGAGATGTTGTGACTCCTTGCTCCGATCGATAAATGAAAGTGTGGATCATTATAGCTTTTTAAAAGGAGAACATATAGGGAATGAATGGAAGCTGTTCGTTTTTCTCTAGTATGAACAGAAAGTAAGTTTTTTGGACCATTTTGTAACATGGTCCAGGTGTTTTCTGCTACTGAGTTGCATACCTTCTCTCCTTTTCAGTATCTGATAGTCGATTTTTTGTGAAATTTAACCTCTTGACATATCAAGCTGAAATTTGGCAGTTATTTTCATTATGGTTAAAGAGTAACTGTAGTGCAAATAGAAACTGAAATGATCAGACAAGTTGTGTCGATATTAATACATTGTCGAAAACCGCATCGAAATCGGCCGACTGGTTAGAAAGTTACGACAGGTTGAAGTTTGTTTTTTTACCTGTTTTTCCTCAAGCTAATTAAGCGCACCGTGAACGCTAAAAGTTGTGCACACGTATTTGTGACGTCACAACGGGAACACAAGAAATTGGGTCCCATGTCTCTCTATATAATAGTAATGTACGTCCGGTTGATTAATGATTCAAAATGTATTTTACAAGGAAATTAAGGGACGTACCATAATATGGGGGTCGGGAGAATAATCTGAAATCGTCATTGTGATAACTTTATTTTGAACCTTTCATAAATTTAGTGTTTATTGATTGTTCAAATTCATTTTAATGGACCCATATATATATGCGCTATCATATTGTAATACTCTGTGTCATTTATAATGTCAGTTATACATATCATTTATCCAATGATTCAAGAATGACTCTTAAAATAATACCTTTGAATATTGTACATCTCATGTTAGCGTCCATTATATTACGTAATCGGATTAGCGGGACAATCTACCTGGTCAGTTCGATAACTTCACACGTAACTTGTTACTCAAGTAGCATGTAATTAGCATTGGAGAGGGGTGGGGGGCTATCAAGGTTAACTAACTTGTAATAGTTGAGTATGTTGCGGTTATTATCCCCTCTTTATAAATTCAAAATGTGTACTCTAAATCTGTAGTTAGTTCTCGACTGGAACACAGGGACCTGAGAATTTGTAACAGCTAGTTTTGGACCTAAAATAGAGCGTTAAATAAGAGTAATTTTTCAAATTTGGGGGGGGGGGGGGTTAAGATCAATTTTCGATAAAAATGCCCCCTCAATGGTCATAAAAGCTAAAGGATGGAAAGCTCAGGGAGGTATATGCACATATACGTCCCTGATATGTCTGTATCCAAATTTTTTTTCATATTTTATTTTTAACATAAATGAATAAAATGCGGATTAAAACCACAGTCACCTGTGGTTAGGAGAATAGCCATCTAAATATATAGATAATATAGCGAAACATGAATATTTAAAATAAAAAAAAATAAAAACTGAATTTTCCAATTTTCTTTTTATGTTATTAATAATCTAAAACCGTTTTGAAAATAACATCCAAATTTCAGCTTGATACGTCAATCGGTTTAATTTAACAAAAAATCGACTATCAGACACTCTTTTTCGTGAAATTTAACCGCTTGACGTATCAAGCTGAAATTTGGCAATTACTTTCATTATGGTATTAGATGATTTATAACATAAAAAGAAAATTGGAAAATTAAGTTTTTATATTTTATTTTAAATATTCATATTTTGCTATATCATCTATATATTTAGATGACTATTCTAGATCTCCTGATTAAAACCAATCAAGTAATATTCTCATCTTATTTTCAAAAGATGTTCCATGTGCATTTCTTGTCAGTAAAACACATGGGTTTTCAAAGATCTTATCTTATTTTTTCTCAAACAGAATTCGAAATACATTGTTCTTGATTTCTATTTCGATGTGTGTGCCTGAAGACAGGTAACATCAGGATTTCGCACATATTCCATTTATTTTACAATATTCACGATTTGAAATTTTTTCTTATACTGCATAGCCATAAGTAAATTATCAGTGGATAGAAAGCTGTTAACTTTTATAAACACCTATACACACCATATATAAGGATAAAAGAAGTCGAAATGTGATACCTGTTAAAACAGGTTATACAGGTCGAAAGCATTGATAAAAGTTATATATTTTTATTTTCCAATATACGTACATTGTATTGTACGTATAAAAAGGGTGGTCTTGTGATTCTATATGACGTTACTAACTGTTCTTCTTTGAAGTCCAATAAAATAATATTATATGGTTTTCTAAGTTCTCAGTCTATACACAGAATTAGATTATATCTTAGTCCGTGGTCTAAAGCAACACATATATCCTTTTCCTTATCTGTTTGTTTGAGGTTGTGTCTAGGTAGTTTTGTATTTATACAGCCGACCGACATGCATTAAAAATTTTCAGCGTGCATATTAAAAGGTGTTATGATCAGTTCCTGCTGATATGTGCATGCAATCAACGTGACCATCAGTGAATACACACGCTATTTTAGCGGTGTTATATGAAATAAAATATGAGAAAATTAATACCTAATCATTTCAAGTGGATGTTTTGAAATCTTTTCCACAAAATAATAACCTGTTTATCATGTTAGCGAGTCCGGCGATAATTGTTTTATGGTCGAGTGATCATGAACACGTGTGCCGCTCACCTGTGGAACTCCCGACCCCATGGGGGCCACCTCACCACTAATTACGGCCCCTTGGGGCATACAACACCTTGGAATTATCAGTAGGGTCATTAATGAACTCCATACAGCCTTGATATATAATAAGTGTCATATTCTTGAATATAAGACTATACAAATAACAAGTCGTGATACGATTCATATAATTTTAATATAATGACTACTCAAGTCTATCAGTGCGGTCACCGTTGTGACGTCACTTCCGGTCGTATGGCAAAATCGGGGATTTTCTGATTTGCGTTCAGGTGTGAAATTTAGAAAAATGGTCAAAACTTCGAAATTTTTACCCAAAATTTTTTTTCGTTAGAATTATCTCACTTATTACATACCAAACTTTCCATACACGAAAGATGGTTCAGCACTACAGTTACTCTTTAATGATTAATAACATAAAAAGAAAATTGGAAAATTTAGTTTATATATTGTATTTCATTTTTTCAAATTTCGCTATATATTATATGTATATAGATGGTTATTTTCCTGGCCACAAGTGCCTGTGCTGCAGCTTAGTTGTCAACGTTTTTAATGTTCATCTTTGATTAACTTTCAATAGATACTGTAAAAATATGTATGGTAAAATTACAGAATTTATTTGATATTAATGGCCTTATTCACAGGTAATTATGGGTATACTGATCCCTCCATATATTCTGGCCCTGGAGTTTAAGAGTAAAGAGGAACTACAATTGATGCCCCAGACAATGGAAGAACACTTGGATGAACTAGAGAACCAGGCCAGTGAGGAGGGAGACCTGTCCTTTAGTGAGGACATCAATGAGGATCATGTTAATGAGGTATGTTTGTGTGAGGAGGGAGACCTGTCCTTTAGTGAGGACATCAATGAGGATCATGTTAATGAGGTATGTTTGTGTGAGGAGGGAGACCTGTCCTTTAGTGAGGACATCAATGAGGATCATGTTAATGAGGTAAGTTTGTGTGAGGAGGGAGACCTGTCCTTTAGTGAGGACATCAATGAGGATCATGTTAATGAGGTATGTTTGTGTGAGGAGGTAGACCTGTCCTTTAGTGAGGCCATCAATGAGGATCATGTTAATGAGGTAAGTTTGTGTGAGGAGGGAGACCTGTCCTTTAGTGAGGACATCAATGAGGATCATGTTAATGAGGTAAGTTTGTGTGAGGAGGTAGACCTGTCCTTTAGTGAGGACATCAATGAGGATCATGTTAATGAGGTAAGTTTGTGTGAGGAGGTAGACCTGTCCTTTAGTGAGGACATCAATGAGGATCATGTTAATGAGGTAAGTTTGTGTGAGGAGGTAGACCTGTCCTTTAGTGAGGACATCAATGAGGATCATGTTAATGAGGTAAGTTTGTGTGAGGAGGGAGACCTGTCCTTTAGTGAGGACATCAATGAGGATCATGTTAATGAGGTATGTTTGTGTGAGGAGGGAGACCTGTCCTTTAGTGAGGACATCAATGAGGATCATGTTAATGAGGTAAGTTTGTGTGAGGAGGGAGACCTGTCCTTTAGTGAGGACATCAATGAGGATCATGTTAATGAGGTAAGTTTGTGTGAGGAGGTAGACCTGTCCTTTAGTGAGGCCATCAATGAGGATCATGTTAATGAGGTAAGTTTGTGTGAGGAGGGAGACCTGTCCTTTAGTGAGGACATCAATGAGGATCATGTTAATGAGGTAAGTTTGTGTGAGGAGGGAGACCTGTCCTTTAGTGAGGACATCAATGAGGATCATGTTAATGAGGTAAGTTTGTGTGAGGAGGGAGACCTGTCCTTTAGTGAGGACCTCAATGAGGATCATGTTAATGAGGTAAGTTTGTGTGAGGAGGGAGACCTGTCCCTTAGTGAGGACATCAATGAGGATCATGTTAATGAGGTAAGTTTGTGTGAGGAGGGAGACCTGTCCTTTAGTGAGGACATCAATGAGGATCATGTTAATGAGGTAAGTTTGTGTGAGGAGGGAGACCTGTCCTTTAGTGAGGACATCAATGAGGATCATGTTAATGAGGTAAGTTTGTGTGAGGAGGGAGACCTGTCCTTTAGTGAGGACATTAATGAGGATCATGTTAATGAGGTAAGTTTGTGTGAGGAGGGAGACCTGTCCTTTAGTGAGGACATCAATGAGGATCATGTTAATGAGGTAAGTTTGTGTGAGGAGGGAGACCTGTCCTTTAGTGAGGACATCAATGAGGATCATGTTAATGAGGTAAGTTTGTGTGAGGAGGGAGACCTGTCCTTTAGTGAGGACATCAATGAGGATCATGTTAATGAGGTAAGTTTGTGTGAGGAGGGAGACCTGTCCTTTAGTGAGGACATCAATGAGGATCATGTTAATGAGGTAAGTTTGTGTGAGGAGGGAGACCTGTCCTTTAGTGAGGACCTCAATGAGGATCATGTTAATGAGGTAAGTTTGTGTGAGGAGGGAGACCTGTCCTTTAGTGAGGACATCAATGAGGATCATGTTAATGAGGTAAGTTTGTGTGAGGAGGGAGACCTGTCCTTTAGTGAGGACATCAATGAGGATCATGTCAATGAGGTAAGTTTGTGTGAGGAGGGAGACTTGTCCTCAATGAGGATCATGTTAATGAGGTAAGTTTGTGTGAGGAGGGAGACCTGTCCTTTAGTGAGGACATTAATGAGGATCATGTTAATGAGGTAAGTTTGTGTGAGGAGGGAGACCTGTCCTTTAGTGAGGACATTAATGAGGATCATGTTAATGAGGTAAGTTTGTGTGAGGAGGGAGACCTGTCCTTTAGTGAGGACATTAATGAGGATCATGTTAATGAGGTAAGTTTGTGTGAGGAGGGAGACCTGTCCTTTAGTGAGGACATCAATGAGGATCATGTTAATGAGGTATGTTTGTGTGAGGAGGGAGACCTGTCCTTTAGTGAGGACATCAATGAGGATCATGTTAATGAGGTATGTTTGTGTGAGGAGGGAGACCTGTCCTTTAGTGAGGACATTAATGAGGATCATGTTAATGAGGTATGTTTGTGTGAGGAGGGAGACCTGTCCTTTAGTGAGGACATTAATGAGGATCATGTTAATGAGGTAAGTTTGTGTGAGGAGGGAGACCTGTCCTTTAGTGAGGACATCAATGAGGATCATGTTAATGAGGTAAGTTTGTGTGAGGAGGGAGACCTGTCCTTTAGTGAGGACATCAATGAGGATTATGTTAATGAGGTATGTTTGTGTGAGGAGGGAGACCTGTCCTTTAGTGAGGACATCAATGAGGATCATGTTAATGAGGTATGTTTGTGTGAGGAGGGAGACCTGTCCTTTAGTGAGGACATCAATGAGGATCATGTCAATGAGGTAAGTTTGTGTGAGGAGGGAGACCTGTCCTTTAGTGAGGACATCAATGAGGATCATGTTAATGAGGTAAGTTTGTGTGAGGAGGGAGACCTGTCCTTTAGTGAGGACATCAATGAGGATCATGTTAATGAGGTAAGTTTGTGTGAGGAGGTAGACCTGTCCTTTAGTGAGGACCTCAATGAGGATCATGTTAATGAGGTGATTATATCTCTGACACAGCTTATAGTATATCTGGTCAGCTCTAAGGGTGTCAAAAGACCATAATGTCATGTAAAACAGTATGGTGAGGTTACAAGAAAAATATAATGTTACAATAAGAATTTGAGAGCTCAGAAGATTTCTGGATAAAAGCAGATTAGGAACTATTGTAACTATTATTGAAATTGGAACAAAAATCGGAAGCAACATGTATTATGTTAAGTGGGTAAGCTGGAATGAGGGTTAGGCTATTTAATTGTTCTTCAGTAAAGATGCAAGGTAGAATGATTGATTAGATGATAGTGTGTTTATGGTGGATGACAATGGAACTTGCTGTTTATGTCAGATTAATTACCATCTTTCAGAACCTGTACATAGACGATGTCAATATAGAGACGAGCTTCCATTCGTCTAGCCAGGGCTTCCCTAGGGAGAACGGATCCATCCACAACGAAAGTAACCAAGAATACTCACAGTTCACAATAAAGAAGAAGAAAAGCCCATTACGACTCGGCAAGAGGATTTATGAGTTTTATAATGCACCGATCACTAAATTTTGGTTTTATACTGTAAGTATGACATGCCTTCCGTGCAAACAATTGACATCAGTAACCTAAGAAACAAAATCATATGACTTAACATGGTAATAATTCCCCGGTTTGTACTACCAGAGGGGGCTATAAGAGTGCTCTAATCTGTCCACCTCTAGTGTCATGCCTTGTCTGAAGTGTCTATATCTGTACTTTTCACCTAGAGTAACTATATTTAGTATGCAAGTACAGACAGTACAAGAAGTATGTCGCTATGACCTTTGCTTTGACCTTTGACCTCAAGATTTTGAAAAAAATTGTCCAGGCGTATCTTTTATAGTATTTCTCCTGGAGTAACCATATTTGATATTAAAGTATACTTGGCGGGCACTAGTAGAGTACAGTGAACAAGAAATATGACCTTGTGAACTTCAACCAGAGATAGGTTTAATACATTCACAGCTTGGTAAATAAAGAAATCATCACAAGTAGGTGACTGTGCTTTGTCTTCGCTACTTTGCCTTGCTTTGTTATACGTTTCTACAGCCTACAATGAATTATATTTTCAGATGGCCTATCTTGGATTCTTGATCTGTTATACATATGTAGTGTTGGTGAAGACCTCGCCACATCCCCGGTGGCAGGAATACCTCGTCATGTCCTATATGTTTACACTGGCAATCGAAAAAATCAGACAGGTAAGGGCACATACCTCTGACCACCACAGCGGCCCAGAACAATACACGCTAGGAGCTGTAGTCAAAATCACCATGTCATTCCAATGTCAAAGTTTTGTATTAAGTATTGACCTCCCTATCGACCACAAAAACTATATTATATGGTATTGAAAATCCTTCATTCAGAATCCTCCCCTCAGAAACATTCATTTAAAACTCTCTCCTCACAACCCTCCCTTCAGTGTACCCTTACAACTCCCCTCAGATCTCTCCCCTCAGGTCCCTCCCCTCAGAACCCTCCCCTCGGATCCCTTCCCTCAGATCCCTCCCTTTAGTGTACCCTTACCACTCCCATCAGATCCCTCCCATCAGATCCCTACCATCAGAACCCTCCCCTCAGGTCCCTCCCCTCAGAAACCTCCCCTCGGATCCCTCCCCTCAGATCTCTCCCCTCAGATCTCTCCCCTAAGATCCCTCCCCTCAGAACTCTCCCCTCAGATCCCTCCCCTCAGAACTCTCCCCTCAGATCCCTCCCCTCAGAACTCTCCCCTCAGGTCCCTCCCCTCAGATCCCTCTTCTCAGATCCCTCCCCTCAGGTCCCTCTCCTCAGATCCCTACCCTCAGATCCCTCCTCTCAGATCCCTCCCCCCAGATCCCTCCCCTCAGAACCCTCCCCTAAGATCCCTCCCCTCAGAACCCTCCCCTCAGAACTCTCCCCTCAGAACCCTCCCCTCAGAACTCTCCCCTCAGATCCCTTCCCCCAGATCCCTCCCTTCAGATTCCTCCCCTCAGATCCCTTCCCTCAGAACCCTCCCCTCAGAACCCTCCCCTCAGAACCCTCCCCTCAGATCCCTCCCCTCAGATCCCTCCGCTCAGAACCCTCCCCTCTGATTTCTCCCCTCAGGTCCCTCCCCTCAGAACCCTCCCCTCGGATCCCTTCCCTCAGATCCCTCCCTTTAGTGTACCCTTACCACTCCCATCAGATCCCTCCCATCAGATCCCTACCATCAGAACCCTCCCCTCAGGTCCCTCCCCTCAGAAACCTCCCCTCGGATCCCTCCCCTCAGATCTCTCCCCTCAGATCTCTCCCCTAAGATCCCTCCCCTCAGAACTCTCCCCTCAGATCCCTCCCCTCAGAACTCTCCCCTCAGATCCCTCCCCTCAGAACTCTCCCCTCAGGTCCCTCCCCTCAGATCCCTCTTCTCAGATCCCTCCCCTCAGGTCCCTCTCCTCAGATCCCTACCCTCAGATCCCTCCTCTCAGATCCCTCCCCCCAGATCCCTCCCCTCAGAACCCTCCCCTAAGATCCCTCCCCTCAGAACCCTCCCCTCAGAACTCTCCCCTCAGAACCCTCCCCTCAGAACTCTCCCCTCAGATCCCTTCCCCCAGATCCCTCCCCTCAGATTCCTCCCCTCAGATCCCTTCCCTCAGAACCCTCCCCTCAGAACCCTCCCCTCAGAACCCTCCCCTCAGATCCCTCCCCTCAGATCCCTCCGCTCAGAACCCTCCCCTCTGATTTCTCCCCTCAGGTCCCTCCCCTCAGAACCCTCCCCTCGGATCCCTTCCCTCAGATCCCTCCCTTTAGTGTACCCTTACCACTCCCATCAGATTCCTCCCATCAGATCCCTACCATCAGAACCCTCCCCTCAGGTCCCTCCCCTCAGAAACCTCCCCTCGGATCCCTCTCCTCAGATCTCTCCCCTCAGGTCCCTCCCCTCAGGTCCCTCCCCTCAGAACCCTCCCCTCAGAACCCTCCCCTCGGATCCCTTCCCTCAGATCTCTTCCCTCAGATCCCTCCCTTTAGTGTACCCTTACCACTCCCATCAGATCCCTCCCATCAGATCCCTCCCATCAGATCCCTACCATCAGAACCCTCCCCTCAGGTCCCTCCCCTCAGAAACCTCCCCTCGGATCCCTCCCCTCGGATCCCTCCCCTCAGATCTCTCCCCTCAGGTCCCTCCCCTCAGATCCCTCCCCTAAGGTCCCTTCCCTCAGAACTCTCCCCTCATATCCCTCCCCTCATATCCCTCCCCTCATATCCCTCCCCTCAGATCCCTCCCCTCAGGTCCCTCCCCTCAGAACTCTCCCCTCAGATCCCTCCCCTCTGATCCCTCCCCTCAGATCCCTCCCCTCGGAACCCTCCCCTTGAATCCCTCCCCTCAGGTCCCTCCCCTAAGATCCCTCCCCTCAGAACTCTCCCCTCAGATCCCTCCCCTCAGAACTCTCCCCTCAGGTCCCTCTCCTAATATCCCTCCCCTCAGATCTCTCCCCTCAGATCCCTCCCCTCAGAACTCTCCCCTCAGATCCCTCTCCTCAGAACTCTCCCCTCAGATCCCTCCCCTCAGAACTCTCCCCTCAGGTCCCTCCCCTCAGATCCCTCTTCTCAGATCCCTCCCCTCAGGTCCCTCTCCTCAGATCCCTACCCTCAGATCCCTCCTCTCAGATCCCTCCCCCCAGATCCCTCCCCTCAGAACCCTCCCCTAAGATCCCTCCCCTCAGAACCCTCCCCTCAGAACTCTCCCCTCAGAACCCTCCCCTCAGAACTCTCCCCTCAGATCCCTTCCCCCAGATCCCTCCCCTCAGATTCCTCCCCTCAGATCCCTTCCCTCAGAACCCTCCCCTCAGAACCCTCCCCTCAGAACCCTCCCCTCAGATCCCTCCCCTCAGATCCCTCCGCTCAGAACCCTCCCCTCTGATTTCTCCCCTCAGATCCCTCCCCTCAGAACCCTCCCCTCTGATTTCTCCCCTCAGAACTCTCCCCCCAGATCCCTCCCCTCAGAACCCTCCCCTCAGAACACTCCCCTAAGATCCCTCCCCTCAGAACTCTCCCCCAGATCCCTCCCCTCAGAACCCTCCCCTCAGAACCCTCCCCTAAGATCCATCCCCTCAGAACTCTCCCCTCAGAACCCTCCCCTCAGATCCCTCCCCTCAGATCCCTCCCCTCAGAACCCTCCCCTCAGAACCCTCCCCTCAGAACCCTCCCCTCTGATTTCTCCCCTCAGAACCCTCCCCTAAGATCCCTCCCCTCGGAACCCTCCCCCCAGATCCCTCCCCCCAGATCCCTCCCCTTGGATCCCTCCCCTCAGAACCCTCCCCTCAGATCCCTCCCCTCGGATCCCTCCCCTCAGATCCCTCCCCTCAGAACCCTCCCCTCTGATTTCTCCCCTCAGAACCCTCCCCTCTGATTTCTCCCCTCAGAACCCTCCCCTAAGATCCCTCCCCTCAGAACTCTCCCCCAGATCCCTCCCCTCAGAACCCTCCCCTCAGAACCCTCCCCTAAGATCCCTCCCCTCAGAACCCTCCCCTCAGAACTCTCCCCTCAGAATCCTCCCCTCAGATCCCTCCCCTCGGATCCCTCCCGTCTGATCCCTCCCCTCAGAACCCTCCCCTCAGAACCCTCCCCTAAGATCCCTCCCCTCAGAACCCTTCCCTAAGATCCCTCCCCTCAGAACCCTCCCCTCAGAACTCTCCCCTCAGAACCCTCCCCTCAGATCCCTCCCCTTGGATCCCTCCCCTCAGAACCCTCCCCCCAGCTCCCTCCCCTCAGATTCCTCCCCTCAGATCCCTTCCCTCAGAACCCTCCCCTCAGAACCCTCCCCTCAGAACCCTCCCCTCAGATCCCTCCCCTCAGATCCCTCCGCTCAGAACCCTCCCCTCTGATTTCTCCCCTCAGATCCCTCCCCTCAGAACCCTCCCCTCTGATTTCTCCCCTCAGAACTCTCCCCCCAGATCCCTCCCCTCAGAACCCTCCCCTCAGAACACTCCCCTCAGAACCCTCCCCTAAGATCCCTCCCCTCAGATCTCTCCCCCAGATCCATCCACTCAGAACCCTCCCCTCAGAACCCTCCCCTAAGATCCATCCCCTCAGAACTCTCCCCTCAGAACCCTCCCCTCAGATCCCTCCCCTCAGATCCCTCCCCTCAGAACCCTCCCCTCAGAACACTCCCCTCAGAACCCTCCCCTCAGATCCCTCCCCTCGGATCCCTCCCCTCTGATTTCTCCCCTCAGAACCCTCCCCTCAGAACCCTCCCCTAAGATCCCTCCCCTCAGAACCCTCCCCTCAAAACCCTCCCCTAAGATCCCTCCCCTCAGAACTCTCCACCCAGTTCCCTCCCCTCAGAACCCTCCGCTCAGAACTCTCCCCTCAGAACCCTCCCCTCAGATCCCTCCCCTCTGATTTCTCCCATCAGAACCCTCCCCTCAGAACCCTCCCCTAAGATCCCTCCCCCTCAGAACCCTCCCCTAAGATCCCTCTCCTCAGAACTCTCCACCCAGTTCCCTCCCATCAGAACCCTCCCCTAAGATCCCTCCCCTCAGAACCCTCCCCCCAGATCCCTCCCCCCAGATCCCTCCCCCCAGATCCCTCCCCTTGGATCCCTCCCCTCAGAACCCTCCCCTCAGATCCCTCCCCTCGGATCCCTCCCCTCAGATCCCTTCCCTCAGAACCCTCCCCTCTGATTTCTCCCCTCAGAACCCTCCCCTCTGATTTCTCCCCTCAGAACTCTCCCCTAAGATCCCTCCCCTCAGAACCCTCCCCCCAGATCCCTCCCCCCAGATCCCTCCCCTTGGATCCCTCCCCTCAGAACCCTCCCCTCAGATCCCTCCCCTCGGATCCCTCCCCTCAGATCCCTCCCCTCAGAACCCTCCCCTCTGATTTCTCCCCTCAGAACCCTCCCCTCTGATTTCTCCCCTCAGAACCCTCCCCTAAGATCCCTCCCCTCAGAACTCTCCCCCGGATCCCTCCCCTCAGAACCCTCCCCTCAGAACCCTCCCCTAAGATCCCTCCCCTCAGAACCCTCCCCTCAGAACTCTCCCCTCAGAACCCTCCCCTCAGATCCCTCCCCTCGGATCCCTCCCGTCTGATCCCTCCCCTCAGAACCCTCCCCTCAGAACCCTCCCCTAAGATCCCTCCCCTCAGAACCCTCCCCTCAGAACCCTTCCCTAAGATCCCTCCCCTCAGAACCCTCCCCTCAGAACTCTCCCATCAGAACCCTCCCCTCAGATCCCTCCCCTTGGATCCCTCCCCTCAAAACCCTCCCCCCAGCTCCCTCCCCTCAGATCCCTCCCCTCTGATTTCTCCCCTTAGAACCCTCCCCTTGGATCCCTCCCCTCAGAACCCTCCCCTCAGATCCCTCCCCTCAGATCCCTCCCCTCTGATTTCTCCCCTCAGATCCCTCCCCTCTGATTCCTCCCCTAAAATCCCTCCCCTCCGAACCCTCCCCTCAGGTCCCTCCCTTCAGATCCCTCCCCTCAGAACCCTCCCCTCAGAACCCGCCTGTCAGAACCCGCCCCTCAGATCCCTCCGCTCAGATCCCTCCGCTCAGATCCCTCCCCTCATATCCCTCCCCTCAGATCCCTCCCCCCCAGATCTCTCCTCTCTGATTTCTCGCCTTAGATCCCTCCCCTCGGATCCTTCCCCTCAGATCCCTCCCCTCGGATCCTTCCCCTCTGATTTCTCCCCTCATATCCCTCCCCTCAGATCCCTCCCCTCTGATTTCTCGCCTCAGATCCCTCCCCTCAGATCCCTCCCCTCAGATCCCTCCCCTCGGATCCTTCCTCTCAGGTCCCTCCCCTCGGATCCCTCCGATCAGACCAGCTCCACTCTCTGTACCTCAGTGTATCACAACTTGATTGTGTGTTCATCCCTAACAACACTCTCCGCCTCGTTACACAGGAAATGGTGCTTTCAGGCATAAATGTAGTTATTGTTGATCTGTTAATGGTTTAGATTTTAAACATTTAAAAATTTGTCAACATGCTAATTGTATTCTATCGATATTAGTATGTTCACCTTTGCGCGCCGCCAGTAAATCGTATATTGTTACTCTAAATGTTTTATTTAATGTTGTTTGAATTGTTTTAACATATCAAATTGATATCGATAGTAAGTGTGTTGTGTGTATCTTGTCTACTGTGTTCCAGAATGATGATGTACTTACCAACCATACAGATATTTCTAGATTTGACATTAAATTCCTCAAACCCTGTATATCTCATGAGTGATTATCCATGCTTGATTCCTATGTATGATAATGGTTTATGCCTATACAATGTAGAGTTAATTTTGTCTTTAACATCTTTCTATACAATTTTTTCCTTTTTCCCCCTCAATGAAATGTACTAGAAACAATCAGAATCACCTCCTAATAGCGAGTCCTGTAGTATTTTTAGGTGCCCACATCAAATGTCAAGGTCGTTTTCAAAGGTCAAATCTCGGATATTACAATATTCAACTACTGCATGTTGAAATACTGTTTTAAAGGCAAATTTTTTATGTCACGTGAAAAGGCAACATATGGGGATCACATTGTTGGCGGCCGGCGTCAATTGCGTTATCCAAACAGTTAGGTTTCTTTGTGATAACTTGTGATCCCTCAAGCCTATCAGACTTGAACTTTATAAAATGCGTCTTCCTGTAAGTTCCTGCTTGAGATTTCTCTTCAGGTCTGAAGGTCAAAGATCAAGTTCAATGTTAGTATGAATAAGACTGATTTGAAAACAAAGGTTTCTTCACAATAGCTTGAGGTCTTTTTGGCCTGTCAAACTCAAACTTTATATAGTGCTCCCTGGAAGTTCTCGCTAAGGACTTTGTATCAGGTCTGAAGGTCAGATTAAGGTCACTGAATCTATAGATAGAACTGATATTAAAAAAAGGTTTCCATGCAATAACTGGAGTTTCCTTCATCTTATATGATTCATCTTATTATGCCCATATCATAAATGGGCTGGAATGGATATTGTTGCCCTTGTCTGAAACAGATAGTGTTGCCCTTGTCTGGAACAGATAGTGTTGCCCTTATCTGGAACAGATAGTGTTGCCCTTGTCTGGAACAGATAGTGTTGCCCTTGGCAGAATACATGAAGGTCAGAATATGTGAGGGTCAGAATACGTGAGGGTCAGAATACATGAGGGTCACAGGGTTTTCCCTGGGACCCCCAAATTTAATAAATTTAGGAGTCCTGGGACTCCCATCACATATAATATAGAGTAACACTTCATCAATTTGGGGCGTTCTTTGTCAATTTTAGGAGTCAAAGTACAGGTTTTTGTGCGTCAGGGAAAACCCTGGGGTTAGAATACATGAAGGTCAAAATACATGAGGGTCAGAATACTTTAGGATCGGAATACATGAGGGTCGGAAAATATAAGGATTAAAAACGTGGGGGTTGGAATATGTGAGGATCGGAATACTTGAGGATCGGAATACATGTGCCTTAGGATAAAATCAATATAATTTATATATACAGTATTTGAAAGATGTCTTTTTACACAATGGTCAGACTAGAAGGGTTTGATGTTCCTGTGTGGGTGATATTGATTAGCTAGCTGATGCGTCTGTCGGTAACACCATTGAGATATTCCAATGTTTACATACATCAGTTGATGCCATTGTGTAAATGTAATCTTCACCATACAGTTCCATTTTAACAAGTTCTGTGTTACAATAGTGAGATCTGTTGCTATTGTCCTTAATGAATCATATTTCTCTTCAAGTCATATAGCTAATCCCTAAACTGTCATCAGTGCTGTCGTGTATAGGCTATTTACTGTTATAATTATGTTCATAAGGATGGTCCGATATTCTAAATCCGTATCAACTAAGTGTGAAAACTAATGGATTGGCAGCCAATGGCGTAGTCACTGGACCAGAATGGTTCTCAACAAGACACTCTTTATTTCATCATGTAACTCAGCCTTTGGTAATATGTAGCCCATTGCTCAATATAACAAGGGTACGAAGACATTGTCGTGTCTGAGAAGCTTAGTGAAAATGTCAAAAATAAAAATTGTATTTAGAATGTTTCTTTAAGAAACCAGATTTAGTGGGAATTAGAAATACATGTCATTGAATGAACAAGTTTTATGCAATATGTAGTTGCTGTTGTTACAAAGAATATGAAAGATTTGATAAATTTTTATTACTTCACCTTGAATGAAGTGACAACTGAGCTTATGGTACAGTGTGTAGTGTGTCATTCATCAACTGTTTCTTTAAACAATTTCTTAGAACTGGAGCACCAAGGGCTGTGATATTTGATCAGTTTGTACCTAGGATAGAAAGCTATGACGTTTCCTCAAATAACTGACCTTCACCTACTTTTAAGGTCATAGGGGTCAAATATGTAAAAACCTTGAATATCTCCTGACCAAGAGACTCAGAGTAATGATACATGATCAGTAGGTATGCAATGGTATAAAGTGTCCTCAAATAAATAACCTACCTTCAAGGTCACTGTGGTCAACTAATTGAAAATCATTAAACATCTTTATCGATAAACATAATGCCCAGAGTCATAATACTTAATTGTAAGTGCTATGAAGTTTCCCCAAATAAATGTCCTTGACAATGCAATCTTAGATTAAATTATAAATAATTACATGATCATGCCGTTCACACTTATATTCTACAAAAACAGATAAGATAAATCTGAAAGTAAACTACAAATTTATTTACAAACAACAGAGAAATATCAGTCAAAGTTGGCCGTTTCCCTTGAGGGTGTGATCATGAGGGGTAAGGAAGTGTCCTGACCTGAGCCCACACTCACACTCGACTTGAAGGTCAGTCGGGCCTTAGGTGGGCTCTTACTCTGTTTCCACTGACACATAAACTTGACAAATTCCATGCGGAACCGTTGGCCCGTTAGACAATACAAAAAAAAGTTGATAGAGTGATTGATATACATAAGAACAAAACAGATGACCTTGCCGAGGACCTGATTACCAAGTTCGTCTAAGCTCCCAGCCTTGCCCTTGACAAGTCCTAACACAGATCGCGGTAGTGTGGTCACTATCCACACGAAGGAGATGACAAGAAGAGTGATCGCTAGGCGACGGTGTCTGTACCGAGCGACACGGTCATCTTTGGTCATGTTGCTGAAGATGCCCTTGTTTCGGACAAGTGACACGACGATGAGCGAGTTGAACACCAGTAGGATCCCAAATGGTAGAAATGAGTAGAGGAGAAGGTTAACCCAGGGAAACACATTGCACACAAAGTTCTGGTAGGCGTAGGCTGCACATATAGCCCGAGACCCTTCTGGTCGCGACGGGTCAGTTAGAAGCTCTGCCGTCCAGAATAGATAGACATTCACTAGCACAAAAGTCAGAGCTATCATAAATGTGACGAACTTGGCTCGGGACAGGCTACACATTCTGTTGGCCCTCAGAGGAAACCAGACAGCAAGAAACCTCTCGATTGTCACAGCCACAATGAGCCACGCTGAAAAGTGGAGTGAGAATTGGATGGTGAATATGAATGTCTTACAGGCAGCGTTACTGATATGCAACAGTTCAAAACCCGTGATGATTCTGATCCAGGTCTTCAAGGCACTTAGGTACAGCACCACAGTGTCCGCCACGGCAAGGGCTGCCAGGTAGAAAAACGTAGGGGTCTGTCTCATCTCCCGCCTCATCATGATGATGAAGCTGAGCACATTGCCAATGGTTCCGATACAGACAATGATGGGGAATCCCCAGGTGATGAGCTCCATGGCAAGGATGTACCCCATGGTGTCCTCCACGCGCTCATACCGCAGCGGGGCCGATATGTTACTTTGGTTCACCTCCATTTGTTCAAGCGTTCCTCCTTTGGGAGAGACGTCAGTCACTTTGTGAAGATTATGCACACAAAGTTTATCTACTTACATAAGTTATGAAGAGTAGAAAAATGGTGAGCTGTTAAGATTTGACAATACTTCATTTTAAATGAATCACAGCTTTACATTGGTGATATTTCTACATCCGACTGTCTCTTTAAATGTGAACTCTGTAATCCATTCCCACGTCTAAAAGAATGCTTTGGCTTTGCTTTCAAAATCAATTGTGTGTGATTGTCATTGAAATGGTGTTAATGGCTATATAATGCCAGTATTGTTTGCAGATCTGCCGTCACAAATTCCTGGCTGATGTAGGGAGTGGGGCCACAACAACAGGAACCATTCTTTTGATCTGAAACTAAAATCAAATTGAAAGTACTGTTAAAACCCTATTGATTTTCTCTCATCGCATCTAACATTGTTATCAGGTGCTTGTCAATAGAGGTAGGGCTGTCAGCGGCTACCTGGAGACTCCTACTGGACCTTCCGTGACTTAGCTGGTCAGCGGAAACTGACCTCCTCCAACAGATGGATATGGCTTTCCTAAACAAATAATAAACTGCTGGTAGAAAGAATTCTAAAAAGCCTTGGGACTAGAGGGATACAATATTGTCTTAATGACATATGCCACCTTTCCTTGATAATTTATGTACCTCCTTTTTATAAGAGTTTCATGTTGAGATAGAAAACTTAAATACAAATCACAGGTAAAATACTGTTGATAATAATGTAAATAGGAAATGTGGCTAATATATGAAAAAAAAACAAAATAAAACCACTTTGCAGATTTTTGAAAAAAAAAACCCACCTACAGCAAGAATTCATGACATTTTCCCTTTACCTCTTCTGAAGTCACCATTGGAGATTTTACTCACTGTTAACGAACTATCCGATGATGTTACTACAAACAGCTGGAGTATTAGGAAAAATCAATGTTTTTATAAGTTTATATTTAAAAAGTGTACAACTGTCTTCCGATTAAAGCCTTAAAAACTTTGATTTTTAGTTCAAAATAATGTTAGTGTCATTGATTTTCTTGGTGAATTTTTGGTCTGTTTTACTGTTATAGTAATGTAATACTAGCAATCAGTAAAATCTTCATTAAGAATGCTATCATAAAACTACATCATATTTCAACTGCATTATCCTTCAATTGATTTCCTGAGAATTACTATCCTATATGTCATGTTTTATGGTGCAGTGAGTCAAAATATCTGATTGGATAGAAAGGAAATGTCTTGAAATAAAACAAATATTGGAAACTAGACATTTCAAATTATACTAGAATTACAGCATTGTTTTTGTCTCGCCTCAACAATAGTCGAGAAAGCAAGGCTTAGGTGTTACTTTTCCGGCGACGGCAGCGGTGTCAACAATTGCTTTAAAGTCCACTTTTCACAGTGATAAAATTATCAAATTGAATTGAAAGTTGGTCACATTACTTAAACGATCATACTAAATACCCAACCTTACATAAAATGAAATCGTGGTACAGGTTTTGCTGTTTTGGGGCAAAACATGGGAATTTTGAGAATTTGCGATAAAGTCCACTTTTTATAGTGTTACAGATATCAGATTCACTTGAAACTTAATGTAGTTACTAACATCATCATACCGGACATCATACTGAAATTTAGAGGAATTTTATTTGCAGGTTCTGCTGTTTTGGGCCAAAAAACATTTTGAGAAATTGCGTTAAAGTCCATTTTTATAGTGTCACTGATATCAGATTCAATTGAAACTTAGAGTAGTTACTGATAGTATACTGAAGACCTTACTGAAATTTGGAATTTTGAGAATTTACTTCAGCATCCACTATTTATAGTGTTATGGATATATGTAATTAAATTGAAATGTGACCAAGTTACTGATATCATCTTGCTGTATGTTGTCATATTAATTTTTCCATTGGTACTTAAACATTATCGGCAAAGTGGGAAAGGCGAGATATATAATTACGCGTAATTCTTGTTGATAAAGTTGTATCATCAGAACTTCATGTAGAATTCAATAAAATTTGATCTCCTACACTTACAGTGCTTAGTAACAGTACACCACTGTCATAGAAATATCAGAACTGCATGTTCATCAGTACACAACTGTCATAGAAATATCGGAACTGTTCATCAGTACACCACTGTCATAGAAATATCAGAACTGTTCATCAGTACACCACTGTCATAGAAATATCAGAACTGTTCATCAGTACACCACTGTCATAGAAATATCAGAAATGCTCATGGCTTTTTTGTACTTCACTAAAATGAAATCTTTTGTATTTGTTTAATGTGTATTTCACAATATTCAATATATACATTGACAAAAATGGTCGTTTATCTAGCCTCACATAAACGGTTTATAAACAAATACTATTGTAGTCACATGGATATGCCGCACGAGTAGATGTTTATCCGACCTGTTAATTGATCTATAAAATATATCTGTCTACTTATTGTTGTGGATATGGTTAACATACAATCTGATTATATTTTACAAAAAAATATGATTTTGTTATAATAACATACAATCTGATTATATTTTTACAAAAAAATACCATTTTGTTATAAAACTTATGCATAAAAAAAAGAAAAAACCCAAATAAAAAATTCAGATTACATTATTATCATTAAGGACTTGTTGACGTTGTACGTGAAGATATCAAAGAGATTACTTACATGTCAGTGTCCTTGAGCTCAGGCAGTAGTATGGAAGATGTTGGTGCTGTCTCTAGTCTCTGTAAAACTATTATCCAATGGTATTTCTGTGGTAGTTTCCAATGGTATTTCTGTTGGTAGTTTCCAATGGTATTTCTGTCGGTAGTTTCCAATGGTATTTCTGTCGGTAGTTTACAATGGTATTTCTGTGGTAGTTTCCAATGGTATTTCTGTCGGTAGTTTCCAATGGTATTTCTGTCGGTAGTTTCCAATGGTATTTCTGTCGGTAGTTTCCAATGGTATTTCTGTTGGTAGTTTCCAATGGTATATCTGTCGGTAGTTTCCAATGGTATATCTGTCAGTTGTTTCCAATGGTATTTCTGTTGGTAGTTTCCAATGGTATTTCTGTTGGTAGTTTCCAATGGTATTTCTGTCGGTAGTTTCCAATGGTATTTCTGTTGGTAGTTTCCAATTGTATATCTGTCGGTAGTTTCCAATGGTATATCTGTCAGTTGTTTCCAATGGTATTTCTGTCGGTAGTTTCCTATGGTAGTTCTGTTGGTAGTTTCCAATGGTATTTCTGTCAGTAGTTTCCAATGGTATTTCTGTCGGTAGTTTCCAATGGTATTTCTGTCGGTAGTAGCCAATGGTATTTATGTCGGTAGTTTAAGTCAAGCTCCCGATGGTAATCCTATTAGAAGTGGAACCGTTACAATGGCATCCCTTACGATGATGGGGTAGTTTAATTACGGTGATATCTGGGTGGTCACAAGTCAGTATCCAGTCATACATTAGCTGGAAGTAAAATTTGTCCTGATCTTTACTTGTCAAGATTAGTTGATGTTTTATAAGGAGGGTTCACTGAACGATGGTGCTAATTGTGCTGTTTCCTTTGTTAAGCAGGTAAAAAAGGATTATTCCATAACTTAGCGACGGTAGATGTCATTATAATATTAATTAGTTGGTCCTCCAGGCTGTTGGTATGGTAACCATTTCCAATTAAGTCACTCATTAGTTTTGTAATATTCTACCAGCATTGCTCAGATGTTATTCCAAAGCCTCACCTACGTTCTGTCCAGTGTCCATCAACGACCAACAGTCAGTGATAAGGAGCAGCCAGTGGTGTTACTACAGTGGTCTATGGATGGATGTGTAGACAAGCAGTGGACTGTTGGTCTTTGGGTAGTGGGAGGGGGGTCAGGGGTTTATGATGCTTTAGAAAATGGTAGGTTTTAATTGATTTTGGGGTTGTGTAAGCTTCAATTGCTTTTGGGATTGTGGGGGTCTCAAGTCTGTTGTGTTGTGCATTTTTAAGTAGACAGAGGAGCTAGAAATATAGGTACACATGTAGGGCTTAGACATAGGTACAGATGATGTAGGGCTTAGACGTAGGCACACATGATGTAGGGCTAAGACGTAGGTACAGATGATGTAGGGCTTAGACGTAGGTACAGATGATTTAGGGCTTAGACGTAGGTACAGATGATGTAGGGCTTAGACGTAGGTACAGATGATGTAGGGCTTAGACGTAGGTACAGATGATGTACATTTGTGTAGGGCTTAGACGTAGGTACAGATGATGTAGGGCTTAGACATAGGTACAGATGATGTAGATTGGGCTAAGACGTAGGTACAGATGATGTAGGGCTTAGACGTAGGAACACATGTAGGGCTTAGACGTAGGTACACATGTAGGGCTTAGACATAGGTACAGATGATGTAGGGCTTAGAAGTAGGTACAGATGATGTAGGGCTTAGACGTAGGTACAGATGATGTAGGGCTTAGACGTAGGTACAGATGATGTAGGGCTAAGAAGTAGGTACAGATGATGTAGGGCTAAGACGTAGGTACAGATGATGTAAGGCTTAGATGTAGGTACAGATGTAGGGCTTAGACGTAGGTACAGATGATGTAGGGCTTAGACGTAGGTACAGATGATGTAGGGCTTAGACATAGGTTCAGATAATGTAGAGTTTAGTAGTAGGTACAGATGATGTAGGGCTTAGACGTAGGTACACATGTAGGGCTTAGACGTAGGTACAGATGATGTAGGGCTTAGACGTAGGTACACATGTAGGGCTTAGACGTAGGTACACATGTAGGGCTTAGACGTAGGTACACATGTAGGGCTTAGACGTAGGTACACATGTAGGGCTTAGACGTAGGTACAGATGATGTAGGGCTTAGACGTAGGTACAGATGATGTAGGGCTTAGACGTAGGTACACATGTAGGGCTTAGACGTAGGTACACATGTAGGGCTTAGACGTAGGTACACATGTAGGGCTTAGACGTAGGTACACATGTAGGGCTTAGACGTAGGTACACATGTAGTGCTTAGACGTAGGTACAGATGATGTAGGGCTTAGACGTAGGTACACATGTAGGGCTTAGACGTAGGTACAGATGATGTAGGGCTTAGACGTAGGTACACATGTAGGGCTTAGACGTAGGTACACATGTAGGGCTTAGACATAGGTACAGATGATGTAGGGCTTAGACGTAGGTACAGATGAGGTAGGGCTTAGACATAGGTACAGATGATGTAGGTCTAAGACATAGGTACAGATGATGTAGGGCTAAGACATAGGTACACATGTAGGGCTTAGACGTAGGCACACATGTAGGGCTTAGACGTAGGTACAGATGATGTAGGGCTTAGACGTAGGTACAGATGATGTAGGGCTTAGACGTAGGTACAGATGATGTAGGGCTTAGACGTAGGTACACATGTAGGGCTTAGATGTAGGTACAGATGATGTAGGGCTTAGACGTAGGTACACATGTAGGGCTTAGACGTAGGTACACATGTAGGGCTAAGACATAGGTACAGATGATGTAGGGCTTAGACGTAGGTACAGATGATGTAGGGCTTAGACGTAGGTACACATGTAGGGCTTAGACGTAGGTACAGATGATGTAGGGCTTAGACGTAGGTACAGATGATGTAGGGCTTAGACGTAGGTACAGATGATGTAGGGCTTAAACCCATACTTGAATTTTTATGCCCCCGCCATGAAATGGCGATGGGGGGATGGGCATATAATGTTACCTATGTCCGTTCCGTCCCTTCCCATTCCGTCCCGTCCTATGGTAATGTAACCAGCTTAGTTAAATAACTACTGATCAAACTCCAAATACATAATAAGCATGAAGTACTTTTTTCATATGGAGGGCGGGGGCATTTATGTCTCAAAGACATTTCTAGTTTTTTTTTCCCCTTGTATTTTAATGAATGGCTGAGGTCATTTAAGGACTAACTCCCAAAGTATGCAATGTTACTATGTGTTGAGTATGTGTGTGTGTATATGGGAGGCTGAGACATGTCTGTGTATTAAGCCTTCTTGCGATAGTCTGGGGCCTGTATTCATGAAACCGTTCTCATGCTCAAGCATTGATTCTCTGCTCAAGCCAGCTTTCTTGAATCTCTCCTTAATCATGTCGAAGAGTCAAAAAGTCATTAGAAATGTTGAAAACAGTTTTTGGCTTCATATTAACTTTTTCCCAAAACTTTGACAAAGTTAGATTTTTTAAATAATCTATGGCGAAAACAAGAAATAAGGCTTGAGCACGAAATACATGCTTGAGCATGAGAACGGTTTCATTAATACGGGCCCGGATCTTTTGCCAACTTAAAGCGCTATATGATCGCACTGTACTTGCAAAGGCCCCAAGCAGAACACCCCGACCAGTCACATTATACTGACAACAAGTGAACCAGTCTTTCCACTCCCATAATGCTGAACGTTAAGCAGGAAGTAGTAACTACCATTGTTAGAGACTGATATGTCTCAGTCCGAACACCAAACCGGCATAGCCTTCGTCACAGGGGCGAACACTCAACTAAAGGCCAAAAGTGAGGTAGTGTCAAGGGAGACATTAAGAAGAAGAAAGTGGTAGGGAAAGAGGAGGAAAGATAAGATCCCAAACTTGGTTGCCTCTTACGAATTATGTAATGGGGCAGCAGGTACAACTCTTATGCCCTACCTGCAGGGCAACCCATACTCGGCCATAGTAAACCTCTTGACTTATACTTACATCCATAGCCCAACAGATGCAATGAAAATGTGTGAATATAAAAAAAAATAGGAATAAGCTGTGTCTATTAGATTGTGGGTACAGTGTTTAATAGACTATTTTAATTTGACTTGGAATGGATAGATGAAGAGATGTGCGGAACTAAAGGGCCGTAGTTGACAGGAATGGGATAGACTTCAGGTCTGTTGGACTGCAGACAGGAATAGTATATAGACTTCAGGTCTATTGGGCAGTATATTGGGTTTGGGTAGAGTTGTGCCAATTTATAGAGTTTTTTTGGGATTGGTAGTGTATAGGATTTGTGTTGGACTGTGGCAGTATATAGGGTTTGTGTGGGACTGTGGCAGTATATAGGGTCTGTGTGGGGCTGTGGCAGTATATAGGATTTGTGTGCAGCTGGCAGTATATAGGGTTTGTGTTGGACTATGGCAGTATAAAGGGTTTGTGTTTGACTGTGGCAGTATATAGGATTTGTGTGCAGCTGGCAGTATATAGGGTTTGTGTTGGACTATGGCAGTATAAAGGGCTTGTGTGGGACTGTGGCAGTATATAGGGTTTGTGTGGGACTTGCAGTATATAGGTTTGTGTGCGGCTTTGGCAGTGTATAGGGTTTGTGTGGGACCGTGGCAGTGTATAGGGTTTGTGTGGGGCTGGCAGTATATAGGGTTTGTGTGGGACTGTGGCAGTATATTGGGTTTGTGTGCAGCTGGCAGTATATAGAGTTTGTGTGGGACTGTGGCAGTATATAGAGTTTGTGTGGGACTGCGGCAGTATAAAGGGTTTGTGTGGGACTGTGGCAGTATATAGGGTTTGTGTGGGACTGTGACAGTATATAGAGTTTGTGTGGGACTGTGACAGTATATAGGGTTTGTGTGGGACTGTGGCAGTATATTGGGTTTGTGTGTGGCTGGCTGTATATAGGGTTTGTAAGGGGCTGGCAGTATATACGGTGTGTGTGGGACTGTGGCAGTATATAGGGTTTGTGTGTGACTGGCAGTATATAGAGTGTGTGGCTGTGGCAGTATATAGGGTTTGTGTGGGACTGTGGCAGTGTATAGGGTTTGTGTGGGACTGTGGCAGTATATTGGGTTTGTGTGCAGCTGGCAGTATATAGGATTTGTGTGGGACTGCGGCAGTATATAGGGTTTGTGTGGGACTGCGGCAGTATATAGGGTTTGTGTGGGACTGTAGTAGTTTATAGGGTTTGTGTGGGACCGTGGCAGTGTATAGGGTTTGTGTGGGGCTGGCAGTATATAGGGTTTGTGTGGGACTGTGGCAGTATATTGGGTTTGTGTGCAGCTGGCAGTATATAGAGTTTGTGTGGGACTGTGGCAGTATATAGGGTTTGTGTGGGACTGTGGCAGTATATAGAGTGTGTGGCTGTGGCAGTATATAGGGTTTGTGTGGGACTGTGGCAGTTATAGAGTTTGTGTGGGACTGTGGCAGTATATAGAGTTTGTGTGTGGCTGGCAGTATATTGGGTTTGTGTGCAGCTGGCAGTATATAGGATTTGTGTGGGACTGCGGCAGTACAGAGGGAATTGTGTGGGACTGTGGCAGTATATTGGGTTTGTGTGGGACTGCGGCAGTATATAGGGTTTGTGTGGGACTGTGGCAGTATATAGGGTTTGTGTGCAGCTGGCAGTATATACAGTGTGTGTTGGACTATGGCAGTATATAGGGTTTGTGTGGGACTGTGGCAGTATATA
This sequence comes from Mimachlamys varia, assembly GCA_947623455.1. Lineage (NCBI taxonomy): Eukaryota > Metazoa > Mollusca > Bivalvia > Pectinida > Pectinidae > Mimachlamys > Mimachlamys varia. The sequence goes on from OX392535.1 coordinate 13,705,641, forward strand.
GAGTTTGTGTGTGGCTGGCAGTATATAGAGCTTGTGTGTGGCTGTGGCAGTATATAGGGTTTGTGTGGGACTGTGGCAGTATATAGAGTTTGTGTGTGGCTGGCAGTATATAGAGTTTGTGTGGGACTGCAGCAGTATATAGGGTTTGTGTGGGACTGTGGCAGTTAAAGAGTTTGTGTGGGACTGTGACAGTATATAGGGTTTGTGTGGGACTGTGACAGTATATAGGGTTTGTGTGGGACTGTGACAGTATATAGGGTTTGTGTGGGACTGTGACAGTATATAGGGTTTGTGTGGGACTGTGACAGTATATAGGGTTTGTGTTGGACTATGGCAGTATAAAGGGTTTGTGTGGGACTGTGGCAGTATATAGGTTTTGTGTGGGACTGTGGCAGTGTATAGGGTTTGTGTGGGACTGTGACAGTATATAGGGTTTGTGTGGGACTGTGACAGTATATAGGGTTTGTGTGGGACTGTGACAGTATATAGGGTTTGTGTGGGACTGTGCCAGTATATAGGGTTTGTGTGGGACTGTGGCAGTGTATAGGGTTGTGTAGGACTTGCACTACAGATTTATATAGGGTCTGTCTGGGGCTGTATCAGTATACTATAGGGATTCGTTTTCGGCTGTGACAACACATTAGGTTTAGGCTGTAAGGCAGTTTATATGGTTTGTGTGGAGCTGTGCCAGTGTGAAGAGTTTGTGTTGGGCATTGACCGTATAAAAGTGATTTTGGGGCTTATATGCAGTCGAAAGTTGTAGTATTTAAAAAAAAAAAAATTAATGGGTCTGGAGATATTTAAAGGGTTTCTGTTATATCTGCTGCAATCTCCAGGGTTGTGGCGTGAATGTACATGGTCGTTGAGGATACAGGGGTATGCAGTATTGTGTCAATACCAGTATAATGGAAAGTGGAGTGTTGTAATGACAATACACACATCCATTATCTGAGAATCAATAGACTTTGTCACTACATGGTCGCCGTCTCCATACAGTAAGACTACTGATGTGGCACACCCATCCCATAGAGCACTTGTCTCCAGGTAAAGTTTCAAATCTCCCACGTCTCGGCTGTTTGAATAAACCCTTGTGCTGATGCGGAACCCTTGGAAATCATGTGTTACGCATTTAATCTAACTGGTTCGGCATCAGTAACAGCATGCATGTACAAAGGATATATGTTACTTCAATCCATTCACTCCTGAAAATTCAAGATGAATCATTCCAACTTTTGAATTGGAAGAGTTCAAATAGGTCTTCAGGAAGGAAAAAGTTATCAGTTTGTATTGGTGTCACAACAACTAATTGTTATTGACGTAAATGACCTTAAATAGGGTTAATACATCCTGTAATATCGGCTGTTCAGTAAATGACCTTATATGGGGTTGATACATCCCGTAATATCGGCTGTCAAGTAAATGACCTTATATAGGGTTGATACATCCTGTAATATCGGCTGTTCAGTAAATGACCTCATATAGGGTTGATACATCCCGTAATATCGGCTGTTCAGTAAATGACCTTATATAGGGTTAATACATCCTGTAATATCGGCTGTTCAGTAAATGACCTCATATAGGGGTGATACATCCCGTAATATCGGCTGTTCATTAAATAACCTTATATAGGGTTGATACATCCTGTAATATCTACTGTTCAGTAAATGACCTTATATAGGGGTGATACATCCTGTAATATCGGCTGTTCATTAAATTACCTTAATAGGAGTGATACATCCTGTAATATCGGCTGTTCAGTAAATTACCTTATATAGGGGTGATACATCCTGTAATATCGGCTGTTCAGTAAATGACCTTATATAGGGTTGATACATCCTGTAATATCTACTGTTCAGTAAATGACCTTATATAGGGTTGATACATCCTGTAATATCAGCTGTTCAGTAAATTACCTTATATAGAGTTGATACATCCTGTAATATCGGCTGTTCAGTAAATGACCTTATATAGAGTTGATACATCCTGTAATATCAGCTGTTCAGTAAATGACCTTATATAGAGTTGATACATCCTGTAATATCAGTTGTTCAGAAAATGACCTTATATAGAGTTGATACGTCCTGTAATATCAGCTGTTCAGTAAATGACCTTATATAGAGTTGATACATCCTGTAATATCAGTTGTTCAGTAAATGACCTTATATAGAGTTGATACATCCTATAATATCAGCTGTTCAGTAAATGACCTTATATAGGGTTGGTACATCCTGTAATGACCGTGGCTCAGCCTGACACAGAGGTCATGTTCACTGCGTCTTAATTAGTATATTACAGCTTACATTGCGTGTTAAGAAACATCAATGCAATGTATATAAAAAATTAAAGAAATAGTTGAATTATCAAAAAATCAAAGCAAAATATTAAATAAGGGGAAAGTATATTATGGTACTGTAATTCTTTTCTTTCACAACTATTGTACAATTTACAATTGTGGAACAGAATCTATAAAAATCTCTGATCTAGTGTGAAATTAATTATATTCTGTATCGTAATCATTATTAGCTATACTAGTGGCCATATTGGAGGTTTCAAGTATACGTGCATATATATTGACTGCTTGGGAAGAGACTATTATTTGATTTAAAAAGGTTTAAGAAAATGGTTATCTGGATGTGTTTTTGCTTTGTACTAATGATTATAAGGTCAGTATAAAATACCAGGTAAAATATATATGAAAAAATAAAAATGTTTACCCCTCATTCCTCGTTGTACAGGTTATTGCGTCCGAGCCAGTGAAGATTCGTGTCAAGTTACGTGTACACTTCAGCCAGTTGTGGAACGTGTGGGACTCTATTGGGGTGGTGCTCTTCACCGTGGCTGTGTTGATGCGCCATGTTCAGGACACCACCAATAACGTGCGGGTCCTTTACACCATCAACATTGTCTTTTGGTACATTCGCATCCTCGAGATTCTGTCCGTCAATAAATATCTCGGCCCCTATGTCAAGATCATTGGCAAACTGGTAAGTCACTCAACCTTCAAGTCATCATGTCAAGGTTATAAGCAGCGTAGTGCCTTGCTGTCTGGGTTTTTGGTTTAACACTAATCCCCATATCACAATTATTGCTGAGCCAGTACAGTATACATGTACAGTATATCTCAATTTTTTTTGCCCAGTCAAATTTTCGCTCTTCAAAGGTAATACATGTTTTTGTCTTTTTTTCAAATACAAATTTGCTCTGCTGACCCCTCGCGCGCTAACATCCGGGCCAACAAGAGTGATTTATATAAGTTGGATAACTTGTTTCATAATTGTTGTAAAATAAATAAAATTTATATATTATATATAAGTGTGGAATGTAATTATTAACAGATTATGATAAACTGACTGTGCATTATTACAAAGACAAGTTATTATCATTTCTTCTCATCAAAGGATAAATAACTTGTAACTTTGTCCTAGTAGATGACCTTGACGTACTTGAGTTTGATACTTGTTTTTACATCTTACCCTGACCTACTCGACTTTGATACTTGTATTTTACATATGACCTTGACCTACATGAGTTTGATACTTGTGTTTTACAGATGACCTTGACCTACTCGACTTTGATACTTGTGTTTTACAGATGACCTTGACATTCATCAGTTTGATACTTGTGTTTTACAGATGACCTTGACCTACTTGAGTTTGATACTTGTGTTTTACAGATGACCTTGACCTACATTAGTTTGATACTTGTGTTTTACAGATTACCTTGATCTACTCGATTTTGATACTTGTGTTGTACGACTGACATTGACCTTATACTTAAGTTTGGTACTTGTGTTTACAGCTGAGAGACATGTCTTACTTTATCATCATCCTACTGATTGTACTGATGAGCTTCGGTATAGTGAGACAGGCCATCCACTTCCAAAACGAAGAACCGTCCTTCAAACTGGTCCGCAACATGTTCTTTTACCCATACTGGATGATCTATGGAGAACTGTTTGCCGACGAGATTGATAGTAAGTAGCTGTGGTGAAGAGGTCTCCTAGGAATACTCTACATTTTAATGATAAAAGTAATTGAGTTATTTTGACATATCTAGCAGGTTTTCGTCAGGCCCCCTGTATGATTCCAAGTGGGAAAAAAATTTTTTCATAAATATTATCCGGCAAATAAATTTCACATATATATATATGTTCATATAAGTAAGAAGCAACTTGGAGGTATTAGTGTTTACAGTATGAGTGAGGTATTAGTAATGTTGTTCTGGTTAATAAAGGTAGGGTTGTTCACAGTAAGAATAAGATGACTGATTGAATGACATTGAACTTGTTTCTGTTTCAGCCTGTACAGACATCGAGCGTCACCCTGAGGGCTGTACATACGGGTCGTGGGTAGCCCCGGCTCTGATGTGTGTCTACCTCCTAGTGGCCAACATACTACTGGTCAACCTCCTCATCGCACGCTTCAAGTACGTCATAGTCTGGGTAATAGTACGTCATAGTCTGGGTAATAGTAAGTCATGGTCTGGGTAATAGCAAGTCATGGTCTGGGTAATAGTAAGTCATGGTCAGGGTAATAGTAAGTCATGGTCAGGGTAATAGTAAGTCATGGTCTGGGTAATAGCAAGTCATGGTCTGGGTAATATTAAGTCATGGTCAGGGTAATAGTAAGTCATAGTCTGGGTAATAGTAAGTCATAGTCTGGGTAATAGTAAGTCATGGTCAGGGTAATAGCAAGTCATGGTCTGGGTAATAGTAAGTCATGGTCAGGGTAATAGTAAGTCATGGTCTGGGTAATAGTAAGTCATGGTCTGGGTAATAGTAAGTCATGGTCTGGGTAATAGTAAGTCATGGTCAGGGTAATAGTAAGTCATTGTCAGGGTAATAGTAAGTCATGGTCTGGGTAATAGTAAGTCATGGTCTGTCATGGTCTAGGTAATGGTAAGTCATTCTTAGTCTTGATTATGGCTTAAGTAGACCCCCTTAACACAAACTAATGATGCATAAGTGTCAACCTCAAACTTTCTTTGAAGAAGATCTCCCTTATTTTTCATCTTTATTGAGGGGAGGAAGTGTGACAAGTAGAATATCATTTAGCCACAGGATGTAGATTTTGAGGTTATTAAAGCACTCATCGTGCGCAAACCACACAGTGTGTTACATAGTGTGGTCCTATAACTGTAGCAAGTCCCTACTCATATTTGATGCTGTACCAAATTCACTGAAATTTAAATGAGATTGCAACGATTTGATTGGCCAATGATTTTAGGGCGATATCTTTTGAAAGAATTATTAGATTTCAACGAAAGGATTTGATCTGGTTGCATTTAACTAAGTTTGGATGTATTTTATATACAGAATATATCATCTGCATAGCTGATCTGAATTTTCTTTTTCAGTGCAACTTTTATTAAAAACAACGCCAATTCTAGAGAGATCTGGAAATTTCAACGATATCAGCTGATCATAAACTACGAACTCCGCCCCATACTGCCACCTCCATTGCTATTCTTTAGTCACATATTTCTGGCTTTTAAGTTCATGATTCGGCGCTGCAAAGGCAAACGAGACCTGTTTGACAATGGTTTAAGTAAGTAATTAGTTAAGTTTTTGACCTTTATACAGGAAATCCTTGTTTGTCTAGACGTGTCAAGTCTCCATCTCTATCACAAGTATAACACAGAACTTGTCTTAATTAGTAAGAGCTGTTGGGTTTCTGAGTGTAGCTATTCCATCAATTTAACCCAATAGCTACCGTGATTTATTCTTTACACCAAGTTGCAGTTCCCGTTATCCTAGAGCTGTGTCATTGAAAAACAAAATTAAAGTGCTAATACAAGTATTTTTAACATAATTAGGGGAGTCTTATTTGGTGATATCTGAAATTAACTGCTGTGTTAAAAAAGATGTTTAAAAAACTTTTGATGGGCTATTTGACTGGATTAGGATTGACTGTAATTATACAGATATTTACTTTGAGATGGTTGATTACTGTTACCTGACTTACATTGTGATTGTGCTGTCTACCTGTAGAACTGTTCCTGTATTTACTTTGAGATGGTTGATTACTGTTACGGTACTAACATTGTGATTGTGCTGTCTACCTGTAGAACTGTTCCTGTATTTACTTTGAGATGGTTGATTACTGTTACGGTACTAACATTGTGATTGTGCTGTCTACCTGTAGAACTGTTCCTGTCGCTGGATGACACAGAGAAGCTACACGACTTTGAGGAGGAATGTATAGAGGATTATTTCCGGGAAAAGGAACACAAGTTCCAGTCCTCGAATGAAGAGAGAATTCGAGTCATCAATGAAAGGTAGGACTGTACTGTACTGTATTGTACTGAGAACTGGTAAACTTAAATCATTTTATTGAGTCTCACTACTGCCTATGATCAAGTGAAGTACTATGCTCAAATTCTCATGCTTTACTTCCATTTGTTGAAGACTATGTTCAAGCATTGTTTTGTATGGTTGTTTATATCTTAGCGAATGATTTCACTTAGTGGATGTTTTTCCTGTTACAGAGTTGAGAACATGACACTGCGGATGGATGACGTGAACCAGAAAGAGAACTCCATCAAGCTGTCCCTACAAACAGTGGAGTACCGTTTATCTAAACTGGAAGAAATTTCTACCCAGTCCGCTGATACACTCCACTCCATGCGTAATTTTATGGCCCGAGGGGTACGCCACATCAGTGCATCAAGTGCTACATCTAGTCACGGTCGTCTGGGTAGCCAGGACTCTATTGTGGAGACGTCTGATTTACACGTGTACGAGACTCTAGCCAAGACCGAGCAAGAAGCCACCACGACTAGTCGGGGAACGGGATCAGAAAAAACCTCCGAGTCCTCTATAACAACCCCTGATGCCAATGCCACTATGCGTAGTATACCGTCACCTCTGTTAGTACATTCCAAGAAGCCAGTAAAGGAGGAGCACATGCACCGTTATACAGACTTCACAAAGCCCGCAACCCTGCAGAGGTCAGGTTCAGGTCCAAGGTCACTGGACCGCTCTCATAGCCAGAAGTCTCGAACCCCACTGCCCCGTCTCTCAGAAACAAGTCCGGAGGCCAAAAAACCAGAACCAATTGCTACAAAGGAAACATCTCTACAACAGCGACGGAAAGGAGGGCCAGGTGGGCCCAAACTAATGGTTGACATTGACAAGGCTAATCTTTCATCCACTGAAGATCTGACTCATGTCATCAACAAGCCTCGTGGCATCCTGGTACGGGAACACAATGTCAATGATACGAATCAATCAGCTGCTGTCTACACTACCGCTAAACTTGTGGTAGACACGAGGATGACGACGGGTCAGAAGACCAACAACGGCATGATCGAGGACATGTCTGATGAGGAACAGCAGGAGATATCGAGTAAAGATCCACCTATCATCACCACCTCCCTATCCTCGTCCCCGGTACGCTCGTCTGGGCATTCAGCCACTGCAATATACACTGTGCCTAGTTCTATGGTGGCCCAGCTCACGCCCATCCTTACTTCACTGAGGTCCGAGTACACAACTATCACCGATGAGATTGATACATCCTGTATGATAGACAAAAGTCCGCCAGGCAGTCCCTCCACAGCAGGGGCTTTCTTCGATGGGAAGTTTGATTGCAGTAAGAAAAACTCAATAAAACTGCTGAACGAGAATGCCTTGTTGAAGCAGGCGGAAGAGGTCGGACATAAACGCATGGAAAAGGTGATCCGACATCGTTTACGACAGATCTCTCTCGATGAGAATGACAGCATCAGTGACATTGCCAAGCTTGTGGTTAGTGAAATGAACCTGACAGAAGAGGAGGACCAGTCGGGCCAGGAGGACGAGCCAGAAATGAACCGTTCAGATCACCACGGGTCGGCGGAGAGTGTCATCATGGGTCACCTCACCACCGATATGGTAGAGATACGGATACGCAGGGCGTCCACAGAGGACAAATCTGACATGACATTATGACTTTGTCAGTTTTAGGTTCTTAATTAGGTATATTGGCCATCTTTAATTCTGGTTGACAGTGAGCAACTGTTACCATGGTGACAGATTTCTGCGGATCATTGACCAGTTTTACCCTGGTTGCTTTCTTAATCATTGACAACACAATGAACTGTGTTGATGAAAATTGTTTTTAGCATTATAGAATGTGTTCCTCTTGGAATTGTGTGTGTATATGTGTTCTGTGATAGTTTTCTCTAGTCACATGTTACTGTAGGGTATGTTGACAGGAGTTACGTGTCTGTCACGTGTTATTGTAGGGTATGTCCAGTCACATGTTACTGTAGGGTATGTTGTCAGGGGTTACCTGTCCTGTTACGTGTTACTGTAGGGTATGTTGTCAGGGGTTACCTGTCCAGTCACGTGTTACTGTAGGGTATGTTGTCAGGGGTTACCTGTCCTGTTGGTGTTACTGTAGGGTATGTTGTCAGGGGTTACCTGTCCAGTCACGTGTTACTGTAGGGTATATTGTCAGGGGTTACCTGTCAGTCACGTGTTACTGTAGAGTATGTTGACTGGGGTTACCTGTCCTGTCATGTGTTACTGTAGAGTATGTTGACTGGGGTTACCTGTCCTGTCATGTGTTACTGTAGGGTATGTTGACAGGGGTTACCTGTCAGTCACGTATTACTGTAGAGTATGTTGTCAGGGGTTACCTGTCCTGTCACGTTATACTGTGGGTATGTTGACTGGGGTTACCTGTCCTGTCATGTGTTACTGTAAAGTATGTTGTCAGGGGTTACCTGTCAGTCACGTGTTACTGTAGAGTATGTTGTCAGGGGTTACCTGTCCTGTCACGTTATACTGTGGGTATGTTGACTGGGGTTACCTGTCCTGTCACGTGTTACTGTAGGGTATGTTGACAGGGGTTACCTGTCCTGTCACGTTATACAGTGGGTATGTTGACTGGGGTTACCTGTCCTGTCATGTGTTACTGTAGAGTATGTTGTCAGGGGTTACCTGTCCTGTTACGTGTTACTGTAGGGTGTTTCCCTGATCCAGTAGTTGGTATTAACTACCGGTGGTAGATTATGATGATGGGTAAAACATGTATCATGGCTTGAATGCTCTGTGTAGTGTTTGTATAGTTGTTTACCAAGGAAGAACTCAGTTCTTCTGAAGTCTGATAAGATGTTACTTTCAAACTTGTTAAATTTTCAATAATATTGCTGTAGAAATATTAGGTTAAAGCCTGTGATCATGCCTACAATCTTTCAATTGTTCATGTATAGCAAAATGAAAAGTGTGATACATCTTATTATGGAAGAGGTCATCAAACAAATAATACATTTAACAACTTCACTTACATCACAAGGAGGGGGATATTTATATCTATGTGAGCCCCTTCTCACTTTGTTTTTGTGTCACTTACAAAAAGCAGGCAACATGTAGGTATCATTATGTTGGTATCTGCAGCGTCGTTGTCAGCAGCAGTGTGGTCCACATAAAGATTTTCATGTGGTAACTTGAGCTCCCGTCAGCCGATCAGAATTTCAACTTTATACAGTGTTTCGTTACCAAAAGTGCTTGCTTGGGATTGCTTTTCAGGTATAGGTCAAAGTAAGTGCTACTATTAACAGAAAATCTGTTTCTCTGCGATAAGAAGTCGCTTTTAAGATTGGCTGATCAAACTCAAACTTCATACAGTGCTTCCTTACCTTAATTGATTTCTTGAGATTGCTTTTAAGGTCAAAAGTCAAGGTCACTGTTACTTTAAATAGAAATGGATATTTTTGTGGGATAACTCAAGTTTGCTTTGGTCATTCTAACTCAAACTTGATGCAGTTGCAGTGCTTCCTTACAGAAATTGCTTGGGAGTGCTGCACAGGCAACACATCCACTTTCGTTTTAATTCTTGTATTTTCATTAATGTTAATACCCACTGTACTTAGATTTCAATTTTGTTGTATAAACAAATAGTCAGATTTGGTTAATATTTTTCGCTTTGAGGTATTTTATTCTTCTCAGATGGATTTGCAATTAATTATTTTAGAAACAAATTTGATGCCAATTAAACATTGTTATTTTTCTAATGTGTTTACATGTTTATAGATGAGGTGAGTTTGTGAGGGCGAGTAGTTATAGATTATAGGGATATGAGGGAAGGTAGCCTGTTCAAGGTCAAAAGGGGGATGAATATATTTTATATTAAGAGATGAGGGACAATGTTCAAAGCTAAACAAATAGGGTTGAAGTTACTGTGTGAAGTGTTAGAGAGTTGTGGTGTAGAAGGAGTGGGCTGTTACAAGAGGAGATAACTTATAGCTTACCCATTAGTTGAATGCAGGGACATATAAGGGAGGTAATTCATTGTCCTACTGTAACATATCAGTTATTTGTTTAATCAAATCCACTGTTTTTGTGTTTCTTTAACAATTTAGGATGTAAATACTGGTCACTGGTATTTTTACATGATTTACACTGTTGCATATCTACGAAAATAAACCTTACAACATTTATGAAGATTAATGTTAATCAGGAAGTTACAATATCTAGCTGTTTCAGGTGTTATAATACAGGTACTAAGGTAACCATACATGTAACAGGTGTTACAATACATGTACCAGGTGTTAAAATACATGTACCAGGTGTTATGATATATGTACCAGATGTTATGATACATGTACCAGGTGTTATGATATATGTACCAGATGTTATGATACATGTACCAGATGTTACCATATATGTACCAGGTGTTATGATACATGTACCAGGTGTTACAATACCTGTACCAGGTGTTACCATATATGTACCAGGTGTTATGATACATATACCAGGTGTTACGATATATGTACCAGGTGTTACCATATATGTACCAGGTGTTATGATACATCTACCAGGTGTTACAATACCTGTACCAGGTGTTACCATATATGTACCAGGTGTTACGATATATGTACCAGGTGTTACAATACCTGTACCAGGTGTTACAATATATGTACCAGGTGTTACAATACCTGTACCAGGTGTTACCATATATGTACCAGGTGTTACCATATATGTACCAGGTGTTATGATACATGTACCAGGTGTTACGATATATGTACCAGGTGTTACGATACCTGTACCGGGTGTTACAATATATGTACCAGGAGTTACGATACATGTACCGGGTGTTACCATACCTGTACCAGGTGTTACAATACCTGTACCAGGTGTTACGATACATGTACCAGGTGTAACAATACATGAACCAGGTGTTACAATACCTGTACCAGGTGTTACGATATATGTACCTGGTGTTACAATACCTGTACCGGGTGTTACAATATATGTACCAGGTGTTACGATGTATGTACCGTGTTACAATACATGTACCAGGTGTTGTGATACATGTACCAGGTGTTACGATATATGTACCAGGTGTTACGATGTATGTACTGTGTTACAATACATGTACCAGGTGTTGCGATACATGCACCAGATGTTACGATATATGTACCAGGTGTAACGATACATGTACCAGGTGTTACGATATATATACCTGGTGTTATGATACATGTAACAGGTGTTACGATATATGTACCAGATGTTACAATACCTGTACTGGGTGTTACAATATATGTACCAGATGTTACGATATATGTACCAGGTGTAACGATACATGTTCCAGGTGTAAAGATACATGTACCAGGTATTACAATACAGGTACTAAGGGTTACCATACCTGTACCAAGTGTTATTATACATGTGCGGCCAGGTACAATGAAACATTGACAAGATGTGTATATTTATTTTTATCAGGTTAGTTCTAAAGATATTCATCTATCTAGGTGTATTTTTTGCATACAGGTATAAAGAAGATGTATTTATGTTATATTGAAGTCATGATTTTGGTATGTCATATTTGATAATGGAAAGGACAAGAATAAAGTTTGCTGTCCATTGTGTGGTGGGAAAAGTCTGAAAGAAAAGCTGTTGAACTTCATTTTGACTCTCCCCATTTTGTTAAATCTGACTTTTATTTGTGCATACAAAGTCTTAATTGTTGTTTAGATAATGTGTTCATGTTTTATTGCTTGCCAACTTAATGTTTTTAATTACTAATGCATTCTTTTGTTTTTCTTTATTTTATGAAATAATTTACACAGAGAAATTTTTAAAGATACACGCAACTGCATGACAACAACAGTATAATAAATATCAAATTATTGTGACTAGAAAGAGAAACTTGAAAAGAGGGGAACAGACACAGAAAACCTTGGAGAGAAAGACAAGATTGGAGGGAGATAAAGAGAAGGAAGAGGTAGAAAAGGGTAAAACTTAATTGTGGGGGAGGGGGGGGGGGTTCACTCTTCAGTACCACGACTTACTTGTGACCACAGTGTGGGGGTCACCCTTCAGTACTTTGACTTATCTGTGACAACAGTGTGGGGGGTCACCCTTCAGTACTATGACTTATCTGTGACCACAGTGTGGGGGTCACCCTTCAGTACTATGACTTATCTGTGACCACAGTGTGGGGGTCACCCTTCATTACTATGACTTACCTGTGACCACAGTGTTGGGGGTCACCCTTCAGTACTATGACTTATCTGTGACCACAGTGTGGGGGGTCACCCTTCAGTACTATGACTTATCTTAGACCACAGTGTGGGGGTCACCCTTCAGTACTATGACTTATCTGTGACCACAGTGTGGGGGGTCACCCTTCAGTACTATGACTTATCTGTAACCACAGTGTGGGGGTCACCCTTCAGTACTATGACTTATCTGTTACCACAGTGTGGGGGGTCACCCTTCAATACTATGACTTATCTGTGACAACACAGTGTGGGGGGTCACCCTTCAGTACTATGACTTATCTGTGACCACAGTGTGGGGGTCACCCTTCAGTACTATGACTTATCTGTTACCACAGTGTGGGGGTCACCCTTCAGTACTATGACTTATCTATGACCACAGTGTGGGGGTCACCCTTCAGTACTATGACTTATCTATGACCACAGTGTGGGGGTCACCCTTCAGTACTATGACTTATCTATGACCACAGTGTGGGGGTCACCCTTCAGTACTATGTCTTATCTGTTACCACAGTGGTGGGGGTCACCCTTCAGTACTATGACTTATCTATGACCACAGTGTGGGGGTCACCCTTCAGTACTATGACTTAATCATACCTTGATCAAAAAATGTTTTTTTATGTCCTCTTGACATATTGGATCTGAATTTATTTTACACAATTTATATCTTTGATTTTTTGTTAGAATGTTTATTATATATTTACACAGCATTGATATCCTGAGAAATAATGAAATTTTATCAAGTAATCTTTCAAATTATATTTGTATATGTAGTCAATCTGTTCTATCAAATAAGTTTTTAATACTCAGTGAATGACAACAACTTGAGTTGATGGTAAACCAATTGTTTTAATGTGTAGCATTTAATTAGAGCTGATTGTGAACTATTTAAAGATGAAGTTTTCTCTTGACTATTACATGTATTGATGAAATTAAGTCCAAATTATAGGACTGACTGTAAGAATCTCATTATGTATATATACTGTCCATGTGTGTTTGTGTGTTAATGTGTGAGCGTATGTGTGGGCGAATCGGCTATGTTGTTGTACTGAATGTGAGGACATTAATAAGATGTTACACTCTTTAATAATCAGTAATATTCCATGTGATCATTTATTAAGAGTTGATGTTTTAATTCAATATTTGTTGTTGTATCAATAACATGCCATTGCAGAAGTAGATGATTTGTGTTAGAAAGTTTTAATGACACAAGACATGATGTGAAGTGTGGGTTCAAGAGGCTAATACATGGACAGAACTTGGAACAAAACGAACAGAATGTAATAATGTACAAATATTTATTATTAAGTTTTGATTTCAATTGTTAGTTCTTGTTCAAGTTTGATTATAATATTATGCAGTCACTATATATACAGCCTGTCCAGCTATTACAATCCTATGCAGGGCTAGTTTATTTAGAACTAGTGTTGTAGATGACCATCAAATATGTATACCTTATACAGCTCTATAGTCACAGCATATACATTGGACAAGGTAGTCCTACAGTGTAGGATATAGGCAGGCTTACACTGTAGGACTAGGTAGGCTTACACTGTAGGACTAGGTAGGCTTACACTGTAGGACTAGGTAGGCTTACACTGTAGGACTAGGCAGGCTTACACTGTAGGACTAGGTAGGCTTACACTGTAGGACTAGGCAGGCTTACACTGTAGGACTAGGCAGGCTTACACTGTAGGACTAGGCAGGCTTACACTGTAGGACTAGGCAGGCTTACACTGTAGGACTAGGCAGGCTTACACTGTAGGACCACGTAGGCTTACACTGTAGAACTAGGCAGGCTTACATTGTAGGACTTGGCAGGCTTACACTGTAGGACCACGTAGGCGTACACTGTAGGACTAGGCAGGTTAACATTGTAGGACTAGGCAGGCTTACACTGTAGGACCACGTAGGCGTACACTGTAGGACTAGGCAGGTTAACATTGTAGGACTAGGCAGGCTTACATTGTAGGACTAGGCAGGCTTACACTGAAGGACTAGGCAGGCTTACACTGAATGACTAGGCAGGCTTACAATGGAGGAATAGGCAGGTTAACATTGTAGGACTAGGCAGGCTTACATTGTTGGACTAGGCAGGCTCACACTGTAGGACTAGGCAGGCTCACACTGTAGGACTAGGCAGGCTTACAATGGAGGAATAGGCAGGTTAACATTGTAGGACTAGGCAGGCTTACACTGTACGACAAGGTAGGCTTACACTGGAGGACTAGACAGGCTTACACTGTTGGACTTTGAAGGTTAACGTTGTAGGACTAGGCAAGCTTATACTGTAGGACTAGGCATACTTACATTGTAGGACTAGGCAGGCTTACATGGTAGGACTAGGTAGGCCATCGTTGGATACCCACGGTTGATCTCGCTTCGCTAACTCACTCATCATGATGAGTGAGTTAGTGAAGCGAGATCAACCGTGGGTATCCGACGATGTAGGTAGGCTTACACTGTAGGAATAGGCAGGTTAACATTGTAGGACTAGGCGGGCTTACACTGTAGGACTAGGTCAGTTTACATTGTAGGACTAGGCATGCTTACACTGAAGGACTAGGCAGGTTAACGTTGTAGGACTAGGCAGGCTTACACTGTAGGACTAGGCAGGTTAACGTTGTAGGACTAGGCAGGCTTACACTGTGAGACTAGGCAGGCTTACACTGTTGGACTAGGCAGGCTTACACTGTAGGACTAGGCAGGTTAACATTGTAGGACTAGGAAAGCTTACACTGTTGGACCACGTAGGCGTACACTGTAGGACTACATATAGGCTTACACTGTAGGCTTACACTGTAGAACTAGGCAAGATTACACTGTAGGACTAGGCAGGTTAACGTTGTAGGACTAGGAAAGCTTACACTGTAGGACCAGGTAGGCTTACACTGTTGGACTTGGAAGGTTAACGTTGTAGGACTAGACTGGCTGTGAAGGCTGATCAAAAGTTCCTGAAATTTTCAACAGAATATAACTCGCAAATAAAGATTGCTATAGAAAGGTTTGCAGAAGATCTTAATTAGAACTGCCAATCACTGGGCTAGGAAGCTGATGGTATGTAGTATAACTTTGACCAATGCTCTCCACCTGGGGCTCTCAACAGAATTGTATTCTCATCACTGGCCTTTGTCCTTCTGTATATTTCCTCATTGATGTTTAAAGAACTCCAGCCAAAATTAACCGCAACTGTCTGAAGGGTCACAATGAAATAACCCAGGGATTGAGGGAGGCTCTCAGGGATTTGAGGGGCAGGTTCAGTATGATTATTGTAATATTTTCACATTGAAATATAATCATTGTAATATTTTCACATTGAAATTAAAAAACAATTGTAAAAAAATCAATTTTCATGTAAGGTAAAGCATATCATGACACAAACTGCAGACGGTGTAATCTTCAGATTTATCATTACACCTTCCAGAAACATAAGTATACATTCTGCTTCTCAAGTTAATTAACACTGGAACACGCGTTTGCTTCTTTATTTAGGCATTCAGACATGTGCTTTAGCTGTTATGTTAATACATGCAGAGAGATTGACATTGGTATGATGTCAATTCCTAATGGTGTTCAGCTTTAGCTCCCAAATAGTAGAAAACAATAAATAACTTCTGTGGACTGCCACAGTTTATCTTTGGCTAGCCAGTATTGACTGGTTGTATTCTGTGTCTAACAAGTGTAGATCATGTGGCTGTTAGGATGAGTTAGTCTGAAGCCAGCCAGATGTGTGATCTGATTGGCATTAGACTACATACATAGAAAATTCTGGCTGAGAGTGGTTTAGTTGGCCAGTGTGCTGGCTGAAAATGGTTTAATTGGTCAGTGTGCTGGCTGAGAATGGTTTACTAGTTATTGTCCACTCCCAGTGTGCTGGCTGAGAGTGGTTTAGTTGGCCTGTGTGCTGACTGAGAGTGGTTTAGTTGGCCAGTGTGCTGGCTGAGAATGGTTTAATTGGCCAGTATTGACTGGCTGAGAATGGTTTAATTGGCCAGTATTGACAGGCTGAGAGTGGTTTAGTTGGCCAGTGTGCTGACTGAGTGGTTTAGTTGGCAAATGTGCTGGCTGAGAGCGGTTTAATTGGCCAGTGTGCTGGCCATGAGTGGTTTAATTGGCCAGTGTGCTGACTGAGAGTGGTTTAGTTGGCAAGTGTGCTGACTGAGTGGTTTAGTTGGCAAGTGTGCTGGCTGAGAGCGGTTTAGTTGGCCAGTGTGCTGACTGAGTGGTTTAGTTGGCCCGTGTGCTGACTGAGAGTGGTTTAGTTGGCCAGTGTGCTGAGTGGTTTAGTTGGCCAGTGTGTTGGATGAGAGTGGTTTAGTTGGCCAGTGTGCTGGCTGAGAATGGTTTAATTGGTCAGTGTGCTTGCTGAGAATGGTTTAATTGGCCAGTGTGCTGGCTGAGAATGGTTTAATTGGTCAGTGTGCTGGCCATGAGTGATTTAATTGGCCAGTGTGCTGGCTGAGAATGGTTTAATTGGCCAGTATTGACTGGCTGAGAGTGGTTTAGTTGGCCAGTGTGCTGGCCATGAGTGGTTTAGTTGGCAAATGTGCTGGCTGAGAGCGGTTTAATTGGCCAGTGTGCTGGCCATGAGTGGTTTAATTGGCCAGTGTGCTGACTGAGAGTGGTTTAGTTGGCAAGTGTGCTGACTGAGTGGTTTAGTTGGCAAGTGTACTGGCTGAGAGCGGTTTAGTTGGCCAGTGTGCTGACTGAGTGGTTTAGTTGGCCCGTGTACTGACTGAGAGTGGTTTAGTTGGCCAGTGTGCTGAGTGGTTTAGTTGGCCAGTGTGTTGGATGAGAGTGGTTTAGTTGGCCAGTGTGCTGGCTGAGAATGGTTTAATTGGTCAGTGTGCTTGCTGAGAATGGTTTAATTGGCCAGTGTGCTGGCTGAGAATGGTTTAATTGGTCAGTGTGCTGGCCATGAGTGATTTAATTGGCCAGTGTGCTGGCTGAGAGCAGTTTAGTTGGCAAGTGTGCTGGCTGAGAGCAGTTTAATTGGCCAGTGTGCTGGCCATGAGTGGTTTAGTTGGCAAGTGTGCTGGCTGAGAGCAGTTTAATTGGCCAGTGTGCTGGCCATGAGTGGTTTAGTTGGCAAGTGTGCTGGCTGAGAGCAGTTTAATTGGCCAGTGTGCTGGCCATGAGTGGTTTAATTGGCCAGTGTGCTGACTGAGAGTGGTTTAGTTGGCAAGTGTGCTGACTGAGAATGGTTTAATTGGTCAGTGTGATGGCTGAGTGGTTTAGTTGGCCAGTGTGCTGGCTGAGAATGGTTGAATTGGCCAGTTTGCTGGCAATGAGTGTTTTAATTGGCAAGTGTACTGTCCACGAGTGGTTCAGTTGCAATGCTGGCTGAGAGTGGTTTAGTTGGCCAGTGTGCTGACTGAGAATGGTTTAATTGGTCAGTGTGCTGGATGAGAGTGGATTACTTGGCTAATGTATACTGTCCATGAGTGGTTCAGTTACAGTGCTGGCTGAGAGTGGTTTAGTTCTACACTAATGTATGTGATCTGTTTTGACTAGATTGGTGTAGTGTGCCGGGTCCGGTTTACCAGTGTGCTGGCTAAGTTCTGCCTGTATTACGTGTAGATCTGATTTTACTGTTATACAGCTGTTTTGCCAGACCACCTGTGTATCAGACACTGTGGTGTGTGATAGCAGTGACATCAATAAAACTAAGTATTATTTTACCTACAATAAATCTGAACAATGTACTCCACCATTGATGTGATCAATAACTTATATATATTGTCAAACAAACAACTATTAAAACAGTTTCAGAACGATTTGTAAGTGTTTTTTATTGAAGCTTAAACTAGCTGGATTGTTTCAGAAGCTCTTAAATATTTTGATATTATAAGAATCAGAAACCGAGAACTGAAATTAATTTTAGTGTCAAAGCTTGTTTCAATGTGTGACTTGGCTTTTTACTACATTCTAGATGATGTTTGGTGTACATGCAGTGACTGCTATCTGGTTGAAGATTCTATGATGTAATCTTTTTCTTGGCTGCAGGTTGTTTTTACACCTGGTTAACAATTCCACCTACATTAGCTGGTACAGGTGACTTCCACTAGAACTCCTGGAATGATAGGCGAGATAAATAACAACAGAAAAAATAATAATTTTATTTGTTAAGATTTATTTGGAAAAAAGGCTGACAAAAAAATTGTCATGAAAACAAAATAACCAGACACCTTATAATGTTTTGAAAAATAAACCAATATATTGGTGTTAAGTTCATACATAAATAATGATCATTTCCTTAGGGATCCAAAGTACGAAGAATTAAATCTGGACCAGAACCAGCTCCTATAGAAACAGAGCAAGACTAGTCCCATTATCTCCTAACCTATATCAACACGAGAACCCCAGAACCAGCCTCAAATCTCGTACATCTAGATCAACACGAGAACTCCAGAACCAGCCCCCCAAGTCTTGTACATCTAGATCAACACGAGAACCCCAGAACCAGCCCCAAGTCTCGTACATCTAGATCAACACGAGAACCCCAGAACCAGCCCCAAGTCTCGTATATCTAGATCAACACAAGAGCTCCAGAACCAGTCTCAAGTCTCGTTTATCTAGATCAACACAAGAAGCCCAGAACCAGCCCAAAGTCTTCTACATCTAGATCAACACCAGAACCAGCCCCAAGTCTCGTACATCTAGATCAACACCAGAACCCCAGAACCAGCCCCAGGTCTCGTATATCTAGATCAACACAAGAGCTCCAGAACCAGTCTCAAGTCTCGTATATCTAGATCAACACAAGAAGCCCAGAACCAGCCCAAAGTCTTCTACATCTAGATCAACACCAGAACCAGCCCCAAGTCTTGTACATCTAGATCAACCCCAGAACCAGCCCCAAGTCTCATATATCTAGATCAACACAAGAGCTCCAGATCAACCCGAGAACTCCAGAACCAGCCCCAAGTCTCGTACATAAAGATCAACACGAGAACCCCAGAACCAGCCCCAAGTCTCGTATATAAAGATCAACACGAGAACCCCAGAACCAGCCCCAAGTCTTGTACATTTAGATCAACACAGGAGCTCCAGAACCAGCCTCAAGTCTTGTACATTTAGATCAACACATGAGCTCCAGAACCAGCCTCAAGTCTTGTACATTTAGATCAACACAGGAGCTCCAGAACCAGCCCCAAGTCTCGGATGTCTAGATCAAAAGTGCCTCATCTAAAGCTTCACTGTTGATGACTGCCCAAGGAAGTTGGACTATACACTGTAGCAAAGACAAGCTTCAATATCTGATTGTCCAGAAAAGGTTGATATGCTGTGTACACTGGAGCATGACAATTAATAACTAGATTAAAATAATAACAAGAATAAAAATGAACATGTGCAAAATTCGTCAACATGCAATAATGCTTTAAACAAAACATGAATAATCAAACCATGATAATAAATGTAACCTCCTTTAGCAACTTGTGGAGTCACCCCCACCTCATCCATCAACGGTTTGAGGATAATTCTTCCAAAAGAATTGAATTTCAAAGCTAAAGTTGAGTATATATAGGGATTTAAATGGATGATAAGAATTCACATTTTTCGCATTGCGCTGATCACTGGGCCTTCACTCAGTACTGAGCTCCATTTTGGATATATCTTTATTTCCATTTGGCAACAAAAGTCTAAGTTATTGTTATCAGTTTAATCTCTACAAGGGGAGATAATCTGGATGGTTATACTCTTCTGTAAGGGAAGGGGAGATAATCTGGATGATTATACTCTTTGGAAGGGAAGGGGAGATAATCTCGATGGTTATACTCCTCTGTAAGGGAAGGGGAGATAATCTCGATGGTTATACTCCTCTGTAAGGGAAGGGAGATAATTGGTCAATATGGTACGCATTAAACCAAACTGACAGGTTACAACGGTCATAACAAACACATAAACACTATCTCTCATTCTGACAAAATACAAAAAAAAGTACCGAATTGACCAGCTGATACAGAGGATTACTGGTTACACAAAGAGGAATAGCATTCATATTACTTCATCAAATACCTAAATCAATACTCAAATACTCAAATCAACAAAATACATTAAACTTGCAAATAAAATTATTTCACATTTACCCTGTGGATGCTCTGGATCAACAAAATACTTAAATACTTCAAAAGTAAAACAAATCTAATATAAAACAATGATAATACTGGACCATATACCACACAGCTAATGTATATACGGGGGTGATGGAACTGGTAAAGTTTTATTGCACACAAATTGGAGTAAAAATATAGTTAGCACCAGCAGAGAGGGAAACAAACATGATCAGCTCTCGCGCTCACTACACCGTACTTACAGTTTAAAGGCTTACATACCAGTACATACTAACTAAAAATGCAGAGCTCACATACCTTGTATCATACCTTCTGTAACTAAAAACAAACGATAACAAAGTCCGACTCAAAAACCAACAACACATTATCTAGACTTAATCACAGAATGTAAATTAACCTAGCACAACTCAACATACAACAGCGCGAACAAAGCCAGTCCTACTGATGCTGGGGTTCCACAATAGCCCCGTCACAGCTGCCCTGTACTAAGACAGAACTATTTGGAACCATAACAAAGATTTTCGAAATATGATGCCTAAAAGTCTCTCAATATCGAAACTAAAACTGAGAGACGGACCAGACAATATCAAACTCATAATTCAGGATTACTCGGAACTAAATTGATGACATGAAACAGATCAGTTACTACATATAGTACATGATTCAGCAATTTATATTAACAAAGCTTTTTAATGTTTAAAGTTCACGATACAATAATTGAATAGAACATTTTTTAGTCTGTTGAAAGTAACAGTTAACATGGGCTCTTCCCAAAAATGGTTGCCACTAGGGGTCACCACTGTCTAGAATGGTTGCCACCAGGGGTCACCACTTTCTAGAATGTTTGCCACCAGGGGGCACCACTGTCTAGAATAGTTGCCACCAGGGGTCACCACTGTCTAGAATGGTTGCCACCAGGGGTCACCACTGTCTAGAAGGGATGCCACTAGGGGTCACCACTGTCTAGAATGGTTGCCACCAGGGGTCACCACAGTTTAGAATGGTTGACACCAGGGATCACCACTGTCTAGAATGGTTGCCACTAAGGGTCACCACTGTCTAGAATGGTTGCCACCAGGGGTCACCACTTTCTAGAATGTTTGCCATCAGTGGTCACCACTGTCTAGAATGTTTGCCACCAGGGGTCACCACTGTCTAGAATGGTTGTCACCACTGTCTAGAATGGATGCCACTAGGGATCACCACTGTCTGGAATGGTTGCCACCAGGGATCACCACTGTCTAGAATGGTTGCCACTAAGGGTCACCACTGTCTAGAATGGTTGCCACCACTGTCTAGAATGTTTGCCACCAGGGGGCACCACTGTCTAGAATAGTTGCCACCAGGGGTCACCACTGTCTAGAATGGTTGCCACCAGGGGTCACCACTGTCTAGAAGGGATGCCACTAGGGGTCACCACTGTCTAGAATGGTTGCCACCAGGGGTCACCACAGTTTAGAATGGTTGCCACCAGGGATCACCACTGTCTAGAATGGTTGCCACTAAGGGTCACCACTGTCTAGAATGGTTGCCACCAGGGGTCACCACTTTCTAGAATGTTTGCCATCAGGGGTCACCACTGTCTAGAATGTTTGTCACCAGGGGTCACCACTGTCTAGAATGGTTGCCACCAGGGGTCACCACTGTCTAGAATGTTTGCCACCAGGGGGCACCACTGTCTAGAATGGTTGCCACCAGGGGGCACCACTGTCTAGAATGGTTACCCCCAGGGGTCACCACTGTCTAGAATGGTTGCCATTAGGGGTCACCACAGTTTAGAATGGTTGCCACCAGGGGTCACCACTGTCTAGAATGGTTGCCACTAAGGGTCACCATTGTCTAAAATGGTTGCCACCAGGGGTCACCACTGTCTAGAATGTTTGCCACCAGGGGGCACCACTGTCTAGAATGGTTGCCACCAGGGGGCACTACTGTTTAGAATGGTTGCCACCAGGGGGCACCACTGTCTAGAATGGTTGCCACTAAGGGTCATCACTGTCTAGAATGGTTGCCACCAGGGGTCACCACTGTCTAGAATGTTTGCCACCAGGGGGCACCACTGTCTAGAATGGTTGCCACCAGGGGGCACCACTGTCTAGAATGGTTGCCACCAGGGGGCACCACTGTCTAGAATGGTTGCCACTAGGGGTCACCACAGTTTAGAATGGTTGCCACCAGGGGTCACCACTGTCTAGAATGGATGCCACTAGGGGTCACCACAGTTTAGAAAAGGTTGTTGGCAGGCACCAATGATAATCAATGCTGACATAATAAAAGATGTTCTATACAAAAAAATGTTCATGAATATCCTGAATCACAAGTTTGACCTTATTCTCTGGTAAAAATATTAAATTGATCTGATAGTGGTAGCACCGATGACACTAATAAACACCACACTGTATACAGTAACACTGAGCGAGTGTAGATACCCTGCCTATAACAGCAACAAGTACGTTAGTGTGTTATACAAAGACCATCAACATATGTACAGTAATCAACAAAAGTAACAGACCCTCCCTTCTACCCAGAACTCCCGTAATCTGAAATCCTCACAGGGATCTTTGAATCTGAACAGTTTTTTGGAGACATTGGTCTTGGAGTAGTAGGTCCTTTTGATGTTGTGTATCCGTCTGGACTACTGGCTCTGTGTGACAGACCTGTTGATGGACTCCTGTAGGGCTGAGGAGGTATGTAGGAAGGCAGTAGCTCCCGGGCCGGCGACTGTCTACTGCCCTCCCCTGAACACACCGCTGACACATCGGACGTGCTGGACGAAGCGCTTCTCTTTGGTGCGATTGTCACTTTGGACACAAATGTAGATGTCGGTTTACCTAAGGGCGTCTTTATTGTACAGATATTCTGGCCTGTCCGTAGGGAGGCAGCACTGAGTTTAAGGTCTGGTATATTTGCCAAGGCAGAACTGACAATATGAGGAGAATTCCCTGTGTGTGATGTTTCGCTAGC
Source organism: Mimachlamys varia (assembly GCA_947623455.1). NCBI lineage: Eukaryota > Metazoa > Mollusca > Bivalvia > Pectinida > Pectinidae > Mimachlamys > Mimachlamys varia. The sequence continues at coordinate 13,729,169 of OX392535.1, forward strand.
TGGTCCCTTGGTGGCCGAGGAGAGACGTACCTCCCCCAGGTTTTTCTGGTAAGTGGAGGGTGAGCTGACGGTCACTGTTTGGTAGTAGCTCCTATTAAATCCTTCAGACTGTCCAACGTGGCGGGTATGGCCGTTGCTCTCGGTCCTGAGCTTCTGTCGGCACACCTTGTCTGTTGGACTGGCAGACACAGAGAGTTGGGACTCTAGTTTCTGTGAAATATAACAGGGTCATTAGCATATCTTCACATCCAGATACACACACTTGTCTAAGTAAGGGTATGACTAGTTATAGGTACTTTGTTCAGGCAGTAGTCAACACTTGTCTAAGTAAGAGTATGGCTATAGTTACAGGTACTTTGTTCTGGCAGTAGTCAACAGCTGTAAGCAGCAGAGGTGGAACAAGTTCCTTATCACAACTGCTCGGCAATAGGCTTTAGGAAAGGCTTCATTGCAGTGAATGTACCATAAGTTCTGGCAAAAAGAATAAAGAAGATAGTCACTAAGAGACTCCCTGCCACCAGTATACAAACTTATATAGTGTTTAAGGCTCATCTGGTGTACACCTCCACCTTGAAACATCAGAGATTATAATACGTTGTAGATTACACCAAGCACACACAAACAAGCCTCACACACAAACAAGCATAATACAAGATATCCTTTGTACGACTACTACACTTTCATGCATAGAAAACTCAAATTTTCAATGTTCACATTCATTACACATTCTTTTGTGAGCTAGTTTGACTAATCCATCAACACATGTGTTATTCTAAAAGCATAAATACATTTTGAACTTAAGAAATCTATTCTGTTATATTACTAGCCTTGTTAGACCAACAGATATCCACCATAACTAGCCTAGTCTGACCACCAGATATTCATTCCCTTACAAGCTTACATCACCAGCCAGATATCCAATCTGTTACTAGCCTTGCTAGAGTTCCAGATATCCACCATAACTAGCCTAGTCTGACCACCAGATATTCATTCTCTTACAAGCTTACATCACCAGCCAGATATCCAATCTGTTACTAGCCTTGCTAGAGTTCCAGATATCCACCATAATTAGCCTAGTCTGACCACCAGATATTCATTCTCTTACAAGCTTACTTCACCAGCCAGATATCCAATCTGTTACTAGCCTTGCTAGAGTTCCAGATATCCACCATAATTAGCCTAGTCTAACCACCAGATATTCATTCTCTTACAAGCTTACATCACCAGCCAGATATCCAATCTGTTACTAGCCTTGCTAGAGTTCCAGATATCCAATCTGTTAATAGTCTTGCTAGAGTTCCAGATATCCAATCTGTTGATAGATCTCCAGATATCCAATCTGTTGATAGATCTCCAGATATCCAATCTGTTACTAGCCTAACTAGGGATCCCAATAACAAATCTGTTGCTAGAGCTCAAGATATCCAATTTGTTACTAGCCTAGATTGATCTTCAGATATCCATCTTGTTACTAGCCTATTTTGATTTGGATGATTCAAACCTAATATGGAACAAATCTTTTCATTCTTATATAAGAAATAGAATTTTAAAAGAAATTACTATTTCTCCTATTCGGCTCCACCATTTAGGCCACTGGGGGTCAGACTCACTATTTATACAAAATAACTGTCCTTGTTTTTCCTCCATACTAGGATACATCAACTTGTATTCTTGTCAGACCTCTATAATCCATATATACAAACTTAAGCCTGACCTTGTACAACTTCTATAATCCATATATACATGTACAAGCCTGACCTTGTACAACTTCTATAATCCATATATACAAGCCTGACCTTGTACAACTTCTATAATCTATATAAACAAGCCTGACTTTGTACGACTTCTATAATCTATATATACAAGACTGATCTCTATAATCTATATATACACACCTGACCTTGTACGACCTCTAATCTATATATAAGCCTGACCTTATATAACCTCTATAATCTATATATACAAGCCTGTTGTCAGATTTGATCTACACATTTCCACCACACTAACATTTATGATACAGTAAAAATCATTCTCAGATTAGTTGTTATTTCACCTCACACTGTTGGTGAACTGAGGGTACCACTGACCACAGGGGTGATACGTACATAATGTATAAAGTGAAATTAATTTTGATCAAAACTATATTACACGACATTTTCTGGGTCTGATGAAGCATTTACTATTTTGATCATTTACATTGTTTTGGAGGATTGTTTTTTGTCCTTTTCTGTAAAATGTTTCAGTGAAATATTTCCATATCTCCTACAGGAGTGATCAGCGGTAGCCTACGGTTAATGAACAACATGCTTCCTTGCCTTTTAATCATGTTCCATTAGTCAGGACTGAAACTTCTGAAATATCACAATGATAGAACAAAGTAACAAACAGGTGATCTGTTGACCAATAGATCTAGAAATCCCAGGAAACCCGGGATCTAAATGTGGTGGTACTTGGGTCCAGGTGTGTGACACTAGTCTGGTGTCAACTGTACAACGGGTGTGCACGTGACCAAACGGAGGATCTCTCGACCAACAGACCTAGAATCCCCAGGAAACCCGGGATGTTAATGTGGTGGTACTCGGGTCCAGGTTTGTGACACTAGCCTGGTAAGTGTCAACTGTACAAACGGTGTGACCAAATTGATGGTGGATCAGTACATGAAAACTTTTTCTGAACTAGATCATAATGCAAATTAATTATTGGGTTAAATGAACAGGGCTAGAAATTTATGGATGTATTAGAAATAGAAATGAGTAAAGATGGAGGATATTGAACATTCTGCTGAGAACATGCAACAGACATGGCTTTAGATAACAATGTACTGTTATACTAATTAGGGTTATAATTAATGACACACTGTTATAATGAACATTAGTATCATAATACATTCAAGTTATTTTTGTTGATAGGATTTTTTTCTTTTAATAAGAAAGAAGAGATCTTGGTTCTCACCATTGTTTGAACTTTATTTGCTCTTCAAAAGTTGGATTTTTCGCTTCCTTTCTCTTATTCCTCATATTTGCTCTTAATTATTTGAAATTTTAGAATTCCTTTTGAAAATATTGCAACCAAAGTGTTCAACTGTCAATTAAAGATGGTCGCGCCTGTCAGTAATTCAGTTTTTCTGAAGGAAACCAACATAAGAGAATTTGAGAATCTCTCAAGAAATAGATAACAAACTGCCTTTGTCAAAACCCAAGCTGGCCACTTGTCAGCCATTTTGTTTTTCTGATCAGTACTAAAATCAAGGGCACAACTAAAGACCAAGGGGTAACTAAATAAATTATGAAATCTAGAAAAGATCCATCCGGTAATTTTCAAGAAATAAAAATAACAGATCATTAAATTCAAAACCCAAAAAGGCTTTGTATTTGAATTTGTTCAGAAATGAGACATTACAAAACAATCATACAAGAGGAAACTTCATATGAAATGTTAGAATGATACATCCAATACTTGTCAAGAAATGGGGAAAGCAAATGAATACTGCATAAATCTAAGATGGCTGTCTGTCTAACAGTTAAATCTTGATAACTGCATAGTTGATAGAAAATACATAGCTATCATTACAAGTACCATTAGAATATCTGTAATTCACCCTACAAACACGAACCTTTAATGCTTGTCGTCGTAGAAACTCAAGTTTAGCCTTTTTGGTTGCTATGGCTTCTGGTATGTCAGGAATGGCGTATGCTATAAGAAACTTGAGGACGAGAATGATGTGCTGAAAAACACAGGTTACAAACTTGTTAATGGTTATACAAACAACTTATATAGCAAACCTTTCACCAACTGTTAAATTATTGGTGGAAATAGTAATTAATTATAATAGTATTACTCTGTTATAGTATTGTTACAGTCACATCTGTACTACACACCTGTATTATAGAGTGATACAGTCACACCTGTATTATAGTGATATAGTCACACCTGTATTATAGTGATATAGTCACACCTGTATTATAGTGATATAGTCACACCTGTATTATAGTGATATAGTCACACCTGTATTACAGTGATACACCTGTGTTATAGTGATACAGTCACACCTGTACTAAAGTGACACAGTCACACCTGTATTATAGTGATACACCTGTATTATAGTGATACACTTGTATTATAGTGATACACCTGTATTATAGTGATATACCTGTATTATAGTGACACAGTCACACCTGTATTATAGTGATATAGTCACACCTGTATTATAGTGATACAGTCACACCTGTATTATAGTGATAAAGTCACACCTGTACTATAGTGATACAGTCACACCTGTACTATAGTGATACAGTCACACCTGTATTATAGTGATATACCTGTATCATAGTGAAACAGTCACACCTGTATTATAGTGATACAGTCACACCTGTACTAAAGTGACACAGTCACACCTGTATTATAGTGATACACCTGTATTATAGTGATACACCTGTATTATAGTGATATACCTGTATTATAGTGATATACCTGTATTATAGTGACACAGTCACACCTGTATTATAGTGATACAGTCACACCTGTGCTATAGTGATACGGTCACACCTGTATTAAAGTGATACAGTCAAACCTGTATTAAAGTGATACAGTCAAACCTGTGCTATAGTGATACACCTGTATTATAGTGATATACCTGTATTATAGTGAAACAGTCACACCTGTATTATAATGATACAGTCACACCTGTATTAAAGTGACACAGTCACACCTGTATTATAGTGATACACCTGTATTATAGTGATATACTTGTATTATAGTGACACAGTCACACCTGTATTATAATGATACAGTCACACCTGTATTAAAGTGACAGTCACACCTGTGTTATAGTGATACACCTGTATTATAGTGATATACCTGTATTAAAGTGACACAGTCACATCTGTATTATAATGATACAGTCACACCTGTATTAAAGTGACACAGTCAAACCTGTGTTATAGTGATACACCTGTATTAGAGTGATATACCTGCATTATAGTGATACAGTCACACCTGTATTATAGTGATACAGTCACACCTGTATTATAGTGATACAGTCATACCTGTATTTTAGTGATACAGTCAAACATGTGTTATAGTGATACAGTCACACCTGTATTAAAGTGATACAGTCACACCTGTATTAAAGTGATACAGTCACACCTGTGCTATAGTTATACGGTCACACCTGTATTAAAGTGATACAGTCACACCTGTATTAAAGTGATACAGTCACACCTGTGCTATAGTTATACGGTCACACCTGTATTAAAGTGATACAGTCAAACCTGTATTATAGTGATACAGTCACACCTGTATTAAAGTGATACAGTCAATAGTTAGTTTAGAGTAGGAATATTACTGTACATTTTATATAACTAGGATTGGGACGATGAGTCGGCCTTACCTCTAATATGACGATGATGATGATAGTCGACACGATGCTGGAGTTGGGTACCATCCTGGTCACCTGACCTGATATACCAATGAGAGCACAGTTAACAATCACAGCGATGACCCCCATCAGTTCTAGCGCGTCCTGCCACGTACCTATGTTCTGTACCTGCTGGCCGAACGGTCTCTGATGGTTCATACACAGCTTGAAGGCATCACTCCTGATCTCCACGATGTTGTTCATCAGGGCACAGAGCGCCGCCAGAGGGAACGCAGAGGAGAACAGGGTCACATAGCCGAACTGTATAAACATCTCGAGGAAGTCCTCAAACGTGTCCTCGTACTGTACAACACAGGAAACAACAGGGTATATTACTGTCGACCACTTATAAGAAGATATTTTTTCTGACAGTGAAATCAACACTAAATAATGTAATTCATTCAAGGATTGGTTGTTAAATTTTGACATTCATTGTTGTGTAACACACATTGGTACACCTACATATTGAATGGTGCATTATGTTAAATATGTACATGTGCCATGTATGTTACACACCAATGAATGTCAAAAACTTGACAACCAATACACATACTTATATTTACATTTTTTGTTAACATACATACAGTTGATGCAGAAATATACATAGTACTATATGTCAAAGTTTATTTCAACATCAGGGTAACAGTCACTCGTTGACAGCAGAACAGTGCAATCTCCAACACTACAATTATAAAGTCATAAGCATGATGATATCACCATGTCCCAATGTATGTTATTTGGAAATAATATACAATGGGCACAGAAGGTTCAACTAGTCTATGTGCAGTGGAAATGTAGAAATTATTATTTCTCCCATATCTCGCCATGTTGGATAGAGTTTGCCCATGGAAGAAAGCTATGTAAGAACTAGAAATGTCTGTGAGACATAAATGCCCCAGCCCCCCATATGAAATTAGTTCTTCATGCTTATTATGTATGCAAAATTTGATGACAATCGGATCCGTAGTTATTTAGATAAGCTGGTTACATTACCATTGGACGGGACAGGACAGACATAGGTAACACTATATGCCCCTCCCATTTCATGGCGGGGGCATACAAAATCTGTCTTACATAGCATATTTCATGCGACATGACGTCATAATGGCTAAACAATGACATGATGTCACGAATACGGTTAACTCTGATGCCAGAAAGAGAAAACAACGACTTGGTGAAATTAAAACCTTTCACAAAATTTTAACCAAAAAAAATTAGAAAGGTGACAGTAATTTTTCTGCACAAACTTTGAAATTGTTTGCAATTATAGGGTATTTTCATGGTTTTGTGTTTCTTCAGGTAGTTGATATGAGAGAAAAATAATCTTTCCTGACCAAAGGTGTAAGATAGGGAAATTCGGCAAAGCCTTGGGTTATACCAAATTTGAAAACCTTTGGGTGGAATTTCCCTATCCTAATCCCTGGTTATAAAAGAGTCTTATAATAAGAGTGCAGCTCTAGGGCGTCAAAGGTGTCCGAGCAAAGCTCTTGAATGGTAACACATTTATGTGTAGACAGAGTTGCTTCCCCTTGTTGCTACCCTTTGCCTTTGTTTTTTTTCATCCGGATGTAGGCCTCGAGTGGGGAAACTGGAAACACATCATACAATTACGTTTCGTCACACTCGGCCTTCATCGGTTATTTCCGGATTGCTGAAAATAACTCTCAGCTGGTGTCTGTTTTGTCACTTTCAACTTGAACCAGTACATGAAAGATTCTCAGTAAATATCAGAGATTTAATAAAACTGCGCTCTTTTAAGGCTTTGCTTTTTTCATATTATTAGTATATATTACCCATAGTTCTCACAAACAGTTCTGTGTAGCTCACCTTATTCATTGTGCCCTCCACTTCAGCCTGTGTTAGTGACGGCTTTTTCTGGTGTCCAGCAGCTTCAGTTTTTCCTGCTTTGTTCAGCTCATTTTTATCTTCCACCTTCTTTCTCTCTCTGACCTCGCCTGTACTACCTCCCAGAGTCTCGGTGTGATCAGAGACTTCTGTTTTGTTAGTGGTAGAAGTATCTGAGGTCATTTCATACCCGACCTTGTACAGTCTAATCTTCCACAGGAGGTATGGCAACAGAGCTTCCTTGATATTCCCAATCACCTGACGTGTTATCAAAATGGCTGCAAGTTGCTGAAAACATGATAATCATTTCTAATTTTACACTTGATTTAAATGCTTTAAAAAACATTTACCAAAGAATTCACTCATATTGAGAAGATTGTCGAGTTACATCCCTTTAGTAAGAATTTCTTATGGAGATTTTCTTGAGTGATAAGTCCTGCTTGCTCAATATTTCCCACAGCTGATATCATCATGATCTGCTGTGGACTCCACCGTTTATTACTTGACCAATGGTGGGCAGGAGAAATAAACAATTTAACCATTTGTGTGTGAAGTAAACAGCAGTCTCAAACCTAACATCAGGCCCAGTTGCTCAAAGGGTGATTAGCTTAATCACTATTTAACGACATTTTTCAAACTTGCATGAATAATTAAAATCTTTTTAAAATTGTATATGTAAATTGATAATATTAGGTATTTGATATCTGTAAAGTTATAGTTAAATTTATGATTTCATTTTAAAGTTACAGGATAATTAAAATTTGCACTAATCACTGATTAAGCTAATCATCTTTTGAACAACTGAGCCCTGATTTCGAAGTTTAATTTAGCACCAAGCTTTGCTAAAAGCTTCATTTCCAGAATCATCTGATCCATCGGGTAGAAATTTCTGTCTATAAATACTACTGGAGTGATTGATTTCCTACCACTAAGAACTCAAAGTATTCCACCGTCATTAACGACAAGGAACACACGACATGATTAATGACATGGGCCTACCATGTTAGAGTTAAACTGAATGACAAACTATACACCTACATGTCTTTCCTTATTAGGTCAACACAGATTTACTTTCATTCCAAGAAGAGACACCAACAAATACTTCTGAACTGAAGGAGAAAGTACAATCTCTAAATTTATATACATTGACAGCTCATTATATCTCTAGATATCAATCTGATTAAAATACAAATCCTCACTATTACTATCGTGTGTAGGATCTGACAGCGACCAGCAGCAGGTCATGTACAGATGACCTTTATTATTTCCATAAATGCACCTTGTAAACGGTGTTTGGTAGACGAGCAAAAATGGCGGCGGATCGAGGCGAACAAGAGAAAATCATTCTGGGCATTATATAACAATTTGATTACTATATTTTGTAGTAATTGCTTTACCTTCAGTACTGGGCGCCGCCATTTTTGTATACGGTCATTTGGGTTTCTCGCTACTTTACTCTGGTTTAACGACAAGTGTAGAAACAAGTCAAAATTAGCTTTTCACTTTCAGAATCTGGTAAGCAGCGATTTGATTGTTGAATACAAAGGTCATCTGCACATGAACTTCTACTGGTTGCTGTCAGATCCTACACACGATAGTAATAGTGAGGATCTGTATTTTAATCAGATTGCTCTAGATATCATGTATATACAGGATAAGGGACTTACATCTCTATCAATACATAAACAGTATCACTTTACTTGTGACATACTTATAAAACACACAGTATTGGTTATACTTACATCCTTATAAAACACACAGTATTGGTTATACTTACATCTCGTAGCCGGTCCATGTCCTGTAGGTAAAACGCTATGTAAAACAGCGATAGAAAGGAGTTCACGAATTGGAACTAGAAAAGAAAGGAAGACAGGTTTCATATACATACATGTATATATTAGTTCAGACATCAGTTATATAACTAATTTACTACTATTTTATTACAATCTGTAATTGATTAATCATCTTGTTATCAATTCTTGCAATTCTTGCATGTACGGGCTGGTTGTTAGTGTTCAAGGGAAACAACTCTTATAGGTCTGCTTTCTGCTGGTGAATCTAGTTGAATGACCAGTAATTTATGTTGTAAGCATTGAAAGCTGTTGAAGCATTACATCTGACCATTAAATATAGGTCTGACCCTAATTCATAAAAGCAAAACTTAACTTCAACAGGTCAAAACTTTGACAGGGCAGGTTGTAGACGTGTATAATTTTTCAAAGGGTGTTCCCACCCAAGTGTGGATTACTGCAAAACCTTCAAAAATTCCCTATTCAACATGAACCTATCAATGTGTAAGTATTCAGAAGTTTGGACAACAGTAATTATTCCTGATCTAGTGGTTAAGCTATTATACATTTTCTCTCTCCTTAATTTTGTGGCAATGCAATGAACATTAAATTAACTTTGTTCACATATTCTATCAATTTCATTTAACATGAAATCAAATTTTTAAATTCTAGTGCTACATATACATGTTAAATGATTCTTTTTATATTAGACTGTGTAGAGTTCTGACAAGTTATATGAGCTGACGTACACTACAGCATGTCTTACTTCTGGGAAACCACAGAGTGGCCTCTTACTGCAGGAATGGTCTTAACTCATGAATGAACAATGCAATATGTCAAACTGTTTCACAAGCTTAGCTACCTGTTAGACAGTGTGTATCCTCTGATGTTACATATACTTACCAACACCAGTTTTATGATCAGGAAATTTACTTACCAACACCAGTTTTATGATCAGGTGATTTTCATAGGTTTCAGTCATTCTGTAATTTTCTGAAAATAAACAAAAAAAAATCAGATGGGTTCTGATTTAAACAAATTCTTTGTTTCCTGTATTTAGATATCCTAAATCAACACTGTTGATATTTACAACATGAACATAGGATTAAGATAACAAGAATTCCACAGAAGTGGATGTGTCGCCTGCGCAGCAAGTTCGGAGATAAGTTTTTAGGAGCTATCTATGGATATGCTTTGTATCAGTTCCAAGTGGAATAGAAACAGTGACCTTAACCTTTGACCCTGAAAAGCAATCCCAATCGAGCACTTTTGGTAAGGAAGCAATGTATGAAGTTTGAGTTTGACTGGCCCAGGAAAAGTGATTTTCTATTTATAGTAACAGTGACCTTGACCTTTGACCTTCGACCCTGAAAAGCAATCCCAAGCGAGCACTTTTGTTCAGGAAGTACTCTATGAAGTTTGAGTTTGATTGGCCCAAGGAAACTCAAGTTATCACACGGAAACAGAATTTCTATTTATAGTAACAGTGACCTTGACCTTTGACCTTCGACCCTGAAAAGCAATCCCAAGCGAGCACTTTTGTTAAGGAAGTACTCTATGAAGTTTGAGTTTGATTGGCCCAAGGAAACTCAAGTTATCACACGGAAACCAATTTTCTATTTATAGCAAGTGACCTTGACCTTTGACCTTTGACCCTGAAAAGCAATCCCAAGTGAGCACTTTTGGTAAGGAAGCACTGTATGAAGTTTGAGTTTGATTGGCCCAAGGAAACTCAAGTTATCGCACAGAAATCGATTTTCTATTTATAGCAACAGTGACCTTGACCTTTGACCTTCGACCCTGAAAAGCAATCCCAAGCGAGCAGTTTTGGTAAGGAAGCACTGTATGAAGTTTGAGTTTGATTGGCCCAAGGAAACTCAAGTTATCGCACAGAAACTGTTGGTGCCCCCGCCGCCCCCGCCGCCCCCGCCGCCCCCGCCCCCGCCCCCGCCGACATAGTGATCCCTATACAGTACGCTTCAGGTGATTTGGTACTCAAACGCGCCGCGGGCGAAAGCCGCCGCCGGAGCGGAGGAGATTAAAACCCCTCGGAGTAATCACCTGAGCAAAGTCGCGGGGTCCCGCTCCCAGCGCGCGGTCCAGCGTTGGGGATTAAGTCTATCTGCCACTTACACTACTGTGAGGTGAACACTGACAGTCCAGGATAACTGAATGTTATACACATCTTTATGTGTTTTTTTATGAAATTTAATACAGACGTAAAACGTGTCGTGTCGTATTGTTTATGTTCACGTCAGATCATCAGGTGAAAATGGTTAATAAAACAATCAATATGCAAGCTAAAATTGCTAAGTTAACGTATTGTATATGCGTAACAAAAGCCTATAATGCAGTTGTTAAAAGAAGTCCCTTGTTTGGAAATGTTGTTTTATCATATAATCGAAAATTTTCAATGGCAAAATCCGCCGATGATTTACATTACGTAATGCGAGGTCAATAAAGGTGAAGCCAAAAGTACGGAATAAGATTGCTAATTTACTTACGTCCGTGCCAAAATGTTTTGGTATTTCAAAAACATTTTTTTGAAAGGAAATATTAAGAAACAGTTAACGGGAAAAAAAAACGTATGTTCTCCAATCATTCGTTATCGTAGTGAAAGTCATGTGTCCCTTTCGCCTCCGATCTTGACAAATGCACAAAACAAACACGGCACTCACGGATTTGGAGTCATGCTTTCAACCCTAAAATACAGAATACTTGGTCCATACCTGACTTAATTAGCTAGTCCATATTCTGCCAGAGGGTAGAAAGCGTTTAATTTTTTTTACCGGCCGCGGCGGGGACCTTTGACCTACAGCAAGGAGCTCTGCAGCCCAGCTAACAGGTGTCTCAAGTTGTGAAAGCTTGGTTAGCTTTACTCTTCTTTTTATTGTGTTAATGTATTGGACAAACTCATCTTTTTTGCATTTACAGAAAACTAATATATATATATATGGAACAATCTTGAACACTTTGGTCTTCTGACAGTATGCATATTGTAAGCGGAGGTTAATTTTTGGCTAGTTTTAAATCAAAATATTAGCGGATCTTTTGCACAAGCTTACTAAACCCATGGATGCAGCGAACTGTGACTGACGAGTGACAGCTACCCAAGAAGTCAAACACAGGGACCTGAGAATTTGTTACAGCTAGTTTTGGACCTATAAATTTTACATGTTTGAGAGGTTTAGGTCAAATTTTCGATAAAATACTCTATAAACCGGCTAAAGGTCCAAAACTAGCTGTAAAAAATTCTCAGGTGCCTGTTGTCAAAAGATCAAATCTCGCTAATCGTTTCCATTTATTATTTCATCTTGCAGATACGAAATGCTCTATACACAATAAAAAAACACATTATATTCTGATGAATGGAAAAAAAATAATCATAAGATACGTGTATTTTAATCCAAACTTTTTCTTGTGTACGTACCATTATAAAAAAAAACATTTTTTATTCTAACAGCAAAATTGCAAAAAAAACACGGGAAATGGCTGAGCCCGTACCCCTCACTCCCTTTGCCCTTCACCTATCGTCAAACATTGTTTTCAGACAATACACACAATAGTAAATTGTTTATACAGGCACCGTACAATTAACTGTTGACCGTGGTTTCTCTCACCTGGCAGTCGCTTAAGATCGTAAAACTGTTTGCATTTAACAGGAAGAGGGGGGGGGGGGGGGGGGGTGTCAGCGTAACACCTGTCAATCAAAACAGTTTGACACAATGGACAGTATCAACTACAACACAGTTTTAACAACCCCCAGGAAACAGGTGTGAAACTTGCCCTGGGGTGTATACCCGTACAGGTGTGGCGAAAATGGACTGTAATAATTACCATATGATGTCGTAAAATTGTCGATCCTTAACTCATTCGCTCATAAAGACACACTTGAACTGGTCTGATTGAATGGTTGGAACAGTTCATTATGAAAGTTCAGGGGGGAATGACCTGTGTTCATTTATGTATTTTCAGTGTACAATTATTATCGTCGACAGCACGGGAAATTATCTATCCAAGTCCGTGTCGATACTTGTACAGTTAGAAACAAATAACGAATCTCAACTTTGTGATAACAGTATCCGTTCTTTTTGGCTTCTTGAGAAAACGTTAAAAAAAATAAATGTTTGGAACAATGGGTCTTGTATGCATTTCTTTAATAATAAATTAATCAAATATTAATTACACATAGAATACGGAAGCTTGTGTATTGAACACAAGTGAAGTTTTCAAAAGTTGTATTCGAATTCCTGTTGCATTTGTAATAAATTTTATTAACGGGAGAAATGAAGTTTATAGTAAAATGTGGTATGGAATGCTGACATTGCACTATCAACTTAGAGATGCAGATATGCCTGGTGTAGATAATGATTATTGGAACATTTTATTTCGTACTGATGAAATATAGATTTGATTTACAATTAAGTCTGGTAAAAAAATCTCGTGATCAAATTCTCACAGTCATTTTGAACTTTTGTCAGCTTGTATTTTAAATTACGTCGACAGATTCGTGGAACTAATCAAGCGACCGGCACTGGCTCTTCTTAGCCACATTTAACGTTATCATAAATATATACAAAATATAAACTGGAGTACATGCATAAGAAAAATAAAACCAAGATTTGATTCATTTCGATTTTAATACTGTGTCGTAGTGATTTCGATGGTTGTACGTCCGTTATTGAGACCTTACGGCCTTTCGTTGGACGATATACTGTACGTGCCTGTAACTTTTTTGGTATATAAATTTTAAGAAATACGGATAAATGTATATCAAACAAAGCTTACATTGCAGTTAACTTTCAAAACGTAGTTGGTTTGATGCTGTTAGTTTATACAGGGATGTATACGTCCCTGGTTTATATGATTCTAGTATAAGTGTATTTCCTATTGTAAAAGCTTTAAACACAAACTGGACTAATTGCCTTAGAATATTACCAAAATATTATATTTTTCAACAAACTACACCAAATCCAGGAATTACCTATAACAGTTACGATTAGGTAATACTTTCTGTTTCCGATTTATACGTAAGAAATAAGTCCATGTAATCGAAGTCAACGTTATAGCTAAAATAATGATGTAAATCAACTGCAGACTGCCACTTATAATCAATAATATTAGGGACGTATATAACGTCCCTGATAATATATATTTTTTGTCATTACGCAATGTGACCGTCGTTATTTTTAAACACAATTTATATAAATTGATTGTGAATGGCACCTCGACGACACGGTCCATCATCTAGTTCAGTCACAGGATGCGGTGCATTGCGTAAGCTCCGCCCATTATGTCACGAGGACTACTGTGTTCAGGTGTGATTGACATTTCAAACCAACCAATCATTCAGAATGCAACAGACCAGAAATTGTCAGCCCCGATAGGCTAGATGTCACAGGTTAAAAATAAATGTTGATCGGTAAGTTTTGAGAACTTTCGACATGGTGTACACGGAAAAACATATAATGTTAATGTGCATAATCATAAAGATGCAATAATCTTGTATTATTCGAAGTAGAATCGTGTAATCTAGTGGAACTGATCGACACCTGCGTATCAGGTACACTGTCTATTTTGGGGTAGAACCATCACGAAACCACGGCATTGACGAAACGTAATGGTATTTGATCGTAAAGTTGAATGGAGAATGTTCTTGTGAGATGCACTTGTTTACAGTCGTCCTGTTCATTGCAAAATGTTTGTTTCCCGGGGATTACAGACAGTTAGCCTACAGTACAGTACAGTACAGTACATATTTGATAGCGTTATTTCTTTTCCGTCCGCCGAATTCGAGTAGCGCTTTCTGTCACGATACGTTTGTCGATCATATTTCCGGCATTGAACATCGTACAAGTTACTGTATACTGTAGGCCTAATTTCTGACCAAAGTTAATCCCCATCACCCATGACCACGGGATAGTCGCGGGGGGCTAAGGCCAGCGGATCTTACCTGGACGGCCGGAGTTTCGCCTGCGGTCATCCCGCGGCTACGAGCGACAGGTGAGCGGGATTGTCGCTCCGCGCGCGTTTGACTACCATATCACCTGAAGCGTACTGTATGTCGCCTTTTCAGGCGACACAAAAATTGGACTGAAAAATACTTGTAAACATCAATAAAATTTAAACAAGAGGCCCACAGGGCCTGTATCCCTCACCTGGATACATAGGTATCTAGGTAATCATGGTAAAATATTTTCTTTTTGGCCCCGCCCCTCAGGCCCCTGGGGGGGTCAGTCCTACAATTAGTACAATTTTGAATCCTGACCACCAAAGGATGCTTCCTGCCAAATTAGGTTAATTTCCTTTCAGTGGTTATGGAGAAGAAGTTGTTTAAAAAATTGTTGACGGACGACGGACAGACTGCGGACGGATGACAGACAGATGCCTCAGTATGACATAAGCTCACCTCGGTCCTTCAGACCAGGTGAGCTAATAAGTCTGTCAGTAACTATATGATACATCATATATACCTATGTGGTTGAGCCAGTAGGCAATTTTCTTGTAGACCTCGTCGAGGATACCGATAGAAACGGCGAGTAGGACCTTTGGCAGGAAGGTACAGAAGCCTGGGACGTCCCCCTTAACCACCAAGTTGTTGATCCACTCCTGGAGCTGGAAGATCAGCAACATGACAACAAACACCAGGCACAGACACAGGAAGATGATCGGCCAGCTGATGAAGTAACGGAACAGGTTACGTTTCCATGGAGCATAGTAGGGCTCCTGTCTCCCCGTCACAGGGCTTTCCCGGAGACTTCCCTGATAAAGGCACCAAGCATTGTGTTATAACTGTGCATACAAACTTGATTAATCTTACATTTGTATGTGATAAACTTAAAGAATCTTTCATCCCCCTGAGGGTGAGACAGAAGGATCTCAGCCGAGGGTAAGCTTCTTCAGTTGCCAAACACAAGGCTTGCCAAGGGGAGTTGCCTCACATTTCGGTAGGTTAAATGTCTATACCCCATTATGACATCTTCAGCTTACAGTTTATGGCATAATATCATTGGTTTCCTAGCAAATATCATGGCATCACAATACCCACCAAAAAGGGAAACAACTCTTGTTTACAAAAGATCCAGTAATGGTACTTGTGTCATGCACCTGAAGTTTGATTCCTCAATCAGACATAGAATTGCACGAATCCAAATTGGTCCCCCCTTTGTGTGATCATACTCTTGTCAAAGGAATATAGGAAAGATGGAAATTTGAACATTTCAATATACTTTTTTACCGAAAACAGCGGGCGTGGATCATCCAACAGCTCATCCTTCTTGTCCAGTGTTCCCCACTCATACGCCAGTTCAGAACTGCGTCGCTTCCAGTGCTCCAGGTACAGTGTGGCCCAGAAAGCGTTGAATAGCGCAAAGGCAACAAACCACTGGTCATCCACAGTCTAAAACAAGTCAAAGGTCAAACAAATGTAATCAACAGTCATTTACAACAAGTTCAAATTGTTCAAGGTCAATGAGTGGTAATGGACCATGAACTAAGGTCAAAAGTTCATTCAAAGTACTGACATCTCTTAATTTTTGAGAATCACTGTTCTTACAGAACTATGTATAGAACCATTAGTCCTATGTAATTACAGAACTATGTATAGAACCATTGGTTCTATGTAATTACAGGACTATGTATAGAACCATTGGTCCTATGTAATTACAGGACTATGTATAGAACCATTGGTCCTATGTAATTACAGGACTATGTATAGAACCATTGGTCCTATGTAATTACAGGACTATGTATAGAACCATTGGTCCTATGTAATTACAGGACTATGTATAGAACCATTGGTCCTATGTAATTACAGGACTATGTATAGAACCATTGGTCCTATGTAATTACAGAACTACGTATAGAACCATTGGTCCTATGTAATTACAGGACTATGTATAGAACCATTGGTCCTATGTAATTACAGGACTATGTATAGAACCATTGGTTCTATGTAATTACAGGACTATGTATAGAACCATTGGTCCTATGTAATTACAGACTATGTATAGAACCATTGGTCCTATGTAATTACAGGACTATGTATAGAACCATTAGTCCTATGTAATTACAGAACTATGTATAGAACCATTGGTCCTATGTAATTCAGGACTATGTATAGAACCATTGGTCCTATGTAATTACAGAACTATGTATAGAACCATTGGTCCTATGTAATTACAGAACTATGTATAGAACCATTGGTCCTATGTAATTACAGGACTATGTATAGAACCATTGGTTCTATGTAATTACAGGACTATGTATAGAACCATTGGTCCTATGTAATTACAGAACTATGTATAGAACCATTGGTTCTATGTAATTACAGGACTATGTATAGAACCATTGGTCCTATGTAATTACAGGACTATGTATAGAACCATTGGTCCTATGTAATTACAGGACTATGTATAGAACCATTGGTCCTATGTAATTACAGGACTATGTATAGAACCATTGGTCCTATGTAATTACAGAACTATGTATAGAACCATTGGTCCCATGTAATTACAGGACTATGTATAGAACCATTGGTCCCATGTAATTACAGAACTATGTATAGAACCATTGGTCCCATGTAATTACAGAACTATGTATAGAACCATTGGTCCTATGTAATTACAGGACTATGTATAGAACCATTGGTCCTATGTAATTACAGAACTACGTATAGAACCATTGGTCCCATGTAATTACAGAACTATGTATAGAACCATTGGTCCCATGTAATTACAGAACTATGTATAGAACCATTGGTCCCATGTAATTACAGAACTATGTATAGAACCATTGGTCCCATGTAATTACAGGACTATGTATAGAACCATTGGTCCCATGTAATTACAGGACTATGTATAGAACCATTGGTCCCATGTAATTACAGGACTATGTATAGAACCATTGGTCCCATGTAATTACAGAACTATGTATAGAACCATTGGTCCCATGTAATTACAGGACTATGTATAGAACCATTGGTCCCATGTAATTACAGGACTATGTATAGAACCATTGGTCCCATGTAATTACAGAACTACGTATAGAACCATTGGTCCTATGTAATTACAGGACTACGTATAGAACCATTGGTCCTATGTAATTACAGGACTATGTATAGAACCATTGGTCCTATGTAATTACAGAACTATGTATAGAACCATTGGTCCTATGTAATTACAGGACTATGTATAGAACCATTGGTCCCATGTAATTACAGAACTATGTATAGAACCATTGGTCCTATGTAATTACAGAACTATGTATAGAACCATTGGTCCCATGTAATTACAGAACTATGTATAGAACCATTGGTTCTATGTAATTACAGGACTATGTATAGAACCATTGGTCCTATGTAATTACAGGACTATGTATAGAACCATTGGTCCTATGTAATTACAGGACTATGTATAGAACCATTGGTCCTATGTAATTACAGGACTATGTATAGAACCATTGGTCCTATGTTATTACAGGACTATGTATAGAACCATTGGTCCTATGTAATTACAGAACTACGTATAGAACCATTGGTCCTATGTAATTACAGAACTATGTATAGAACCATTGGTCCTATGTAATTACAGAACTATGTATAGAACCATTGGTCCTATGTAATTACAGAACTATGTATAGAACCATTGGTCCTATGTAATTACAGAACTATGTATAGAACCATTGGTCCTATGTAAAACTAGGTATTTTTTATTTTGAAGGGTAGGTCACATAGACTTCATTTGTAGATTATTATAGAGAAAACTTAAATCCAGTTTGATAATCAAGTGATGAAGGCAAAATGTCCTTAAAATGTGAAAATTCTAAGTTAATTCCTGGAATGTGAAACTTAAGTACAAATGGAAATGCACTCAGCTTATCCAACTCAGTATTTAACTCTTTTTATTCTGATTCAAGATAATTTGTATTAACCAAACAACACATGTATCACAGTGAAGTAACACTTGGATAAGTGACATGATCTTACATAAACTACACATACATGTATCTACAGGAAATCTGTAACATACACAGGCAAAATTTCTTGATGTCAATTCAGGTCAATTTCAGGTCAAGATTTTTTCAGGTCAAATTGACCTGAAGACATTTTGCCTGTGTATACAAGTCTAGTACAATAGTGATAAGGTAACTATGTTCATTTACTGCTCTTCTAGTTCTCAACATCTAATAAAAGTTAAATACTTATTAAAATCAAATATATGCTGTCCATCGCTCTATGGTCGAAGGTCAAATATATGCTGTCCATCTCTCTATGGTCAAAAGTCAAATATATGCTGTCCATCTGTCTATGGTCAAAGGTCAAATATATGCTGTCCATCTTTCTATGGTCAAAGGTCAAATATATGCTGTCCATCTTTCTATGGTCAAAGGTCAAATATGTGCTGTCCATCTCTCTATGGTCAAAGGTCAAATATATGCTGTCCATCTCTCTATGGTCAAAGGTCAAATATATGCTGTCCATCGCTCTATGGTCGAAGGTCAAATATATGCTGTCCATCTCTCTATGGTCAAAGGTCAAATATGTGCTGTCCATCTCTCTATGGTCAAAGGTCAAATATATGCTGTCCATCTTTCTATGGTCAAAGGTCAAATATGTGCTGTCCATCTCTCTATGGTCAAAGGTCAAATATATGCTGTCCATCTGTCTATGGTCAAAGGTCAAGTATATGCTGTCCATCTCTCTATGGTCAAAGGTCAAATATATGCTGTCCATCGCTCTATGGTCGAAGGTCAAATATATGCTGTCCATCTCTCTATGGTCAAAGGTCAAATATATGCTGTCCATCTGTCTATGGTCAAAGGTCAAATATATGCTGTCCATCTTTCTATGGTCAAAGGTCAAATATGTGCTGTCCATCTCTCTATGGTCAAAGGTCAAATATATGCTGTCCATCGCTCTATGGTCGAAGGTCAAATATATGCTGTCCATCTCTCTATGGTCAAAGGTCAAATATATGCTGTCCATCGCTCTATGGTCGAAGGTCAAATATATGCTGTCCATCTCTCTATGGTCAAAGGTCAAATATATGCTGTCCATCTCTCTATGGTCAAAGGTCAAATATATGCTGTCCATCTTTCTATGGTCAAAGGTCAAATATGTGCTGTCCATCTCTCTATGGTCAAAGGTCAAATATATGCTGTCCATCGCTCTATGGTCGAAGGTCAAATATATGCTGTCCATCTCTCTATGGTCAAAGGTCAAATATATGCTGTCCATCGCTCTATGGTCGAAGGTCAAATATATGCTGTCCATCGCTCTATGGTCAAAGGTCAAATATATGCTGTCCATCTGTCTATGGTCAAAGGTCAAATATATGCTGTCCATCTTTCTATGGTCAAAGGTCAAATATGTGCTGTCCATCTCTCTATGGTCAAAGGTCAAATATATGCTGTCCATCTCTCTATGGTCAAAGGTCAAATATATGCTGTCCATCTCTCTATGGTCAAAGGTCAAATATATGCTGTCCATCTGTCTATGGTCAAAGGTCAAGTATATGCTGTCCATCTCTCTATGGTCAAAGGTCAAGTATATGCTGTCCATCTCTCTATGGTCAAAGGTCAAATATATGCTGTCCATCTCTCTATGGTCAAAGGTCAAATATATGCTGTCCATCTCTCTATGGTCAAAGGTCAAATATGTGTATGTCATCAGCCCTAACAATCTTCTTTTGACTGAAAGGTCAAAGGTCATGTATCGATAAAAATCAATCACTGTTTGCCCATCCTCCCTAAGTAGAATTGATCTCTGTGGTAACTAACCTCATCTTGTCCTTGGAAAAACCAAATCAGTGCCCCAAGGAATGCTGGGATACAGAGAGCAAGTGTGTAATGACCAAGGTAGGCGAAGTACATAGCAATCTTCACTCCAAAGTAGTCGCGGATCTTATCTGTAGGAAATCAATATCAACATTGGATCTTATCTGTAAGTATATCAATATAAACATTAGGCCTTATCTGTACGTATATCAATATAAACATTGGGCCTTATCTGTACGTATATCAATATAAAAATTGGGCCTTATCTGTAGCAAATCAATACAAACATTGGATCCAAGGCTGTCACTTAATCGTTATTTATACCAAAAGTGTTTTTTATCTAATCTCTTATCAAGTTTACTTACTGAATTTGTTATACTCCAGTAAATCACCACCTGAACTTACCCAATGGTTGTTATACTCCAGTAAATCACCACCTGAACTTACCCAGTGGTTGCTATACCCCAGTCACAACCCAAACTTACCTAGTGGTTGTTATACTCCAGTAAATCACCTACTAAACTTACCTATTGGTTGTTATACTCCAGTAAATCACCACATAAACTTACCCAGTGGTTGTTATACTCCAATGAATCACCTACTAAACTTACCTATTGGTTGTTATACTCCAGTAAATCACCACATGAACTTACCCAGTGGTTGTTATACTCCAGTAAATCACAACCCAAACTTACCCAGTGGTTGTTATACCCAAGTGAATCACCACCTAAACTTACCTAGTGAATGTTATACTCCAGTAAATCACAACCCAAACTTACCTAGTGGTTGTTATACCCCAGTGAACCACCACACGAACTTACCTAGTTGTTGTTATACTCCAGTAAATCACCACCTGACCTTACCCAGTGGTTGTTATACCCCAGTGAATCACCACCTGAACTTACCCAGTGGTTGTTATACCCCAGTAAATAACAACCTGAACTCACCCAGTGGTTGTTATACTCCAGTAAATCACCACCTGAACTTACCCAGTGGTTGTTATACTCCAGTGAATCACCACCTGAACTTACCCAGTGGTTGTTATACCCCAGTAAATAACTACCTGAACTTACCCAGTGGTTGTTATACCCCAGTAAATAACCACCTGAACTTACCCAGTGGTTGTTATACTCCAGTGAATCACCTCCTGAACTTACCCAGTGGTTGTTATACCCCAGTAAATAACCACCTGAACTTACCCAGTGGTTGTTGTACCCCAGTAAATCACCTCCTGAACTTACCCAGTGGTTGTTATACCCCAGTAAATAACCACCTGAACTTACCCAGTGGTTGTTATACTCCAGTAAATCACACCTGAACTTACCCAGTGGTTGTTATACTCCAGTGAACCACCACCTGAACTTACCCAGTGGTTGTTATACCCCAGTGAATCACCACATGAACTTACCCAGTGGTTGTTTCTTGAAGAAGCCCTGGACCCAGCATTTCCTCATCTCTAGCAGTGTGTCCTGGTTATGGAGGGGAAACACCTGGGACACAATACGTTTGGACTGTAACAGGGGAACTGTAACAAACAATTTAGCAAAAGTGTTTATTTTGTTTTAAATTAGTTTATTTGTGTCGCTATGATAAATGAAACAGTTATAAAATGGGTATTTCAGGAAATATCAAATCAATATGGTCCCCTTTGGGATAAAACTATTTCCTTTTTTTGGTTCCCTAATGGCTGCCAAAAGAAATAGCATTTCACCCTGGGGTATAATACACTTATACTCATTCTATAACTATATATTATGATAATAAGCTATGCCATAACCTTGCTATAGCCATAACTGTACTATAGCCTTGCTATAACCAAACTACAGTCATGTTATAATCTTACTATAGTCATGTTTTAACCTTACTATAGTCATGTTATAACCTTACTATGACCATCATGCTATAACTTAACTGTAACCAATTATGTTATAACTATTTTTTTCTGCGTTAATCTTACTATAACCATGTTATAACCTTACTATATCCATGTTATACACTTACTATAGTCATGTTATAACCTAACTGTAACCATGTTATAACTATTTTTTCTGCGTTAATCTTACTACATTGTATAACCATGTTATAACCTTACTATAACCATCATGTAATAACCTGACTATAGCCATGTTATAACCTTACTATAATCATCATGTAATGACCTTACTATAGCCATGTTATAATCTTACTATAACCATCATGTAATAACCTAACTATAGCCATGTTATAACCTTACTATAATCATCATGTAATGACCTTACTATAGTCATGTTATAACCTTACTATAACCATGTTATAACCTTACTATAGCCATGTTATAACTGTACTATAACCATCATGTTATAACCTTATTATAGCCATGTTATAACCTTACTATAACCATGTTATAACCTTACTATAACCATCATGTCATAACCTTGCTATAACCATGTTTTAACCTTACTATATCCATGTTATAACCTTACTATAACCATCATGTCATAACCTTGCTATAACCATGTTTTAACCTTGCTATAACCATGTTTTAACCTTACTATATCCATGTTATAACCTTACTATAACCATGTTTTAACCTTACTACATCCATGTTATAACCTTACTATAGCCATGTTATAACTGTACTATAACCATCATGTTATAACCTTACTATAGCCATGTTATAACCTTACTATAACCATGCTATAACCTCACTATAACCATCATGTCATAACCTTGCTATAACCATGTTTTAACTTTACTATATCCATGTTATAACCTTACTATAACCATGTTTTAACCTTACTATAACCATGTTTTAACCTTACTATAACCATGTTATAACCTTACTATAACCATCATGTAATAACCTTACTATAACCATCATGTTATAACCTTACTATAACCATCATGTTACAACCTTACTATAACCATCATGTTATAACCTTACTATAACCATCATGTAATAACCTTACTATAACAATCGTGTTATAACCTTACTATAACCATGTTTTAACCTTACTATAATCATGTTTTAACCTTACTAAAGCCATGTTATAACCTTACTAAAACCATGTTTTAACCTTACTATATCCATGTTATAACTTTACTATAACCATGTTATAACATTACTATAACCATGTTATAACTTTACTATAACCATGTTATAACCTTACTATAACCATGTTATAACATTACTATAACCATGTTATAACATTACTATAACCATGTTATAACATTACTATAACCATAATGATATAACCTTACTATAACCATGTTTAAACCTTACTAAAACCATGTTATAACCTTACTATAACCATGTTATAACTTTACTATAACCATGTTATAACATTACTATAACCATGTTATAACTTTACTATAACCATGTTATAACTTTACTATAACCATGTTATAACATTACTATAACCATGTTATAACATTACTATAACCATGTTATAACATTAATATAACCATGTTATAACTTTACTATAACCATGTTATAACATTACTATAACCATGTTATAACATTACTATAACCATTATGATATAACCTTACTATTACCATGCTATAACCTTACTAAGTCTCTGTAACACAATTGTGTTTTGTTTGTTAATATCACAATCCTCATCATGTATACTTTTAAATTGACAGATAAATCACCAGACAAAGACACTGAGCCAGTCTGTAGGGATAACAAACTATAGATGTGCCTGACACTGTAGGGATAACAAACTATAGATGTGCCTGACACGTAACAATCTGTCATAACCAACCAAATAACGGACAGGGTCTGTAGTTACTTATTATCAAGGCAACTTGGGGCCTGTCCAAATCCATCTATGTGATGATGTATAGCAGCAGCACCAGCCACCAGACAATTAGAGAGTGCATGTAACTGTCTCAAGGGAGGGCCAGGTCCACCCTGCCACTGACAGATTATCACCAGTTCTACAGGGGGGGGTGTCTTTATCCACAGTACTCCTGTGATAAATGGTACAGTTATCTCATCATGATCCTCTACCTATAGACATGTACATCTAACAGGTACTATTTATAACTTGTCTGACCAACTCTGGTAAACAATGACCACCGAATGACTATTGGTTATCTGCTCCGACTCCCTACTCAGACCTTGACCACCACTCTACAATGACCCTGTTTGACCTACTCAGACCTTGACCACCTCCCTACAATGACCCTGTCTGACCCCCTACTCAGACCTTGACCACCACCCTACAATGACCCTGTCTGACCCCCTGATCAGACCTTGACCACCTCCCTACAATGACCCTGTCTGACACCTACTCAGACCTTGACCACCTCCCTACAATGACCCTGTCTGACCCCCTGATCAGACCTTGACCACCTCCCTACAATGACCCTGTCTGACCCCCTGATCAGACCTTGTCTACCTCCCTACAATGACCTTGTCTGACACCTACTCAGATCATGACCACCTCCCTACAATGACCCTGCCTGACCCCCTGATCAGACCTTGACCACCTCCCTACAATGACCTTGTCTGACACCTACTCAGATCATGACCACCTCCCTACAATGACCTTGTCTGACCCCCTGCTCAGACCTTGACCACCTCCCTACAATGACCCTGTTTGACCTACTCAGACCATGACCACCTCCCTACAATGATCTTGTCTGACCCCCTACTCAGACCTTGACCACTTTCCCTACAATGATCTTGTCTGACACCTACTCAGACCTTGACCACCTCCCTACAATGACCCTGTCTGACCCCCTGCTCAGACCTTGACCACCTCCCTACAATGACCCTGCCTGACCCCCTACTCAGACCTTGACCAACGCCCTACAATGACTCTGTCTGACCCCCTACTCAGACCTTGACCACCTCCCTACAATGACCTTGTCTGACACCTACTCAGACCTTGACCAACTCCCTACAATGACTCTGTTTGCCGTAATCAGACCTTGACCACCTCCCTACAATGACTCTGTCTGACCCCCTACTCAGACCTTGACCACCTCCCTACAATGACCCTGCCTGACCCCCTACTCAGACCTTGACCAACTCCCTACAATGACTCTGTCTGACCCCCTACTCAGACCTTGACCACCTCCCTACAATGACCTTGTCTGACACCTACTCAGACCTTGACCAACTCCCTACAATGACTCTGTTTGCCATAATCAGACCTTGACCACCTCCCTACAATGACTCTGTCTGACCCCCTACTCAGACCTTGACCACCTCCCTACAATGACCCTGCCTGACCCCCTACTCAGACCTTGACCAACTCCCTACAATGACTCTGTCTGACCCCCTACTCAGACCTTGACCACCTCCCTACAATGACCCTGCCTGACCCCCTACTCAGACCTTGACCAACTCCCTACAATGACTCTGTCTGACCCCCTACTCAGACCTTGACCACCTCCCTACAATGACCCTGCCTGACCCCCTACTCAGACCTTGACCAACTCCCTACAATGACTCTGTCTGACCCCCTACTCAGACCTTGACCACCTCCCTACAATGACCTTGTCTGACACCTACTCAGACCTTGACCAACTCCCTACAATGACTCTGTTTGCCATAATCAGACCTTGACCACCTCCCTACAATGACTCTGTCTGACCCCCTACTCAGACCTTGACCACCTCCCTACAATGACTCTGTCTGACCCCTACTCAGACCTTGACCACCTCCCTACAATGACCCTGCCTGACCCCCTACTCAGACCTTGACCAACTCCCTACAATGACTCTGTCTGACCCCTACTCAGACCTTGTCTACCTCCCTACAATGACCCTGCCTGACCCCCTACTCAAACCTTGACCCCCTCCCTACAATAATAACAGACCTTGAGTAAATCCCAAACAACCCCTGACACAGTTATCTATATATATACTCTCTATAATAGAATCAGCACACACATCTTAACATTCATCATGTCAAAAGCATCATCAACACCTGTGGATATGGGTTGTTCACAACATCTATGGTTAGTTATTACAGAGAAACAAAGCAACCCCATGCTATCCAATAGACTATACTGAAAAGTCAACTCCAGGACAGCTGAAGGGATTCTGAAAGGTCACTGAGTGGTCAATGAGGGGCTACTGAAGGGTCACTTAGGGGTACTAAAGGGTCACTGAGGGGGTACTGAAGGGTCACCTTTGGGTCACACAGAGGGTACTGAGGGGCCACTGAGGATCACAGAGAGATTATCGTGAGGCCACTGAGGGGTCACTGCGAGGGTACTGAAAGGTCACTGAGGGGGGGGGGCACAGAAAGGGTAACTGAGGGGTCAGAGAGGTACTGAATGGTCACTGAGGATTAACAGAAAGAAAGGGTCATTGATGGGTCAGTCACAGAGAGGGTATTCATGGGTCACTGAAGGGTCAAAGAGAAATTACTGGGGGGCTACTGAGGGGATCACAGCAAGGGCATTGAAGGGTCAATAAGGGGTCACAGAAAGGTTCACTGAGGGGTTACAGGGAGATAGTGAAGGGTCTATGAAATGTCAAAGAGAGGTACTGAGGGTCACTGAGGGGGTCACAGAGAGGCTACTGAAGGTCACTGAGGGGGTCACAGAGAGGCTACTGAAAGTCACTGAGGGGGTCACAGATAGGCTACTGAAGGTCACTGAGGGGTCAAAGAGAGGCTACTGAAGGGTCACTGAGGATCACAGAGAGATAACTGTGGGGTCACTGAGAGGTCACATCGAGGTTACTAAAGAATCACTGAAGGGTCACAGGGAGATACTGGAGGGTCACTGAAGGGTCAAAGAGAGGGTACTGAAGGGTCACAGAGAGAGTACTGAAGGGTCACTGAGGGGGACGTCACAGAGAGGGTACTAAAGGATCAATGAGGATTCAAAGAGAGGGTACTGAAGGGTCACCAAGAGGGTCACAAAGAGGGTACTGAGGGGTCATTGAGGGGTGACAGAGAGGGTACTGAAGGGTCACCAAGAGGTTACTGAGGGGTCATTGAAGGGTGACAGAGAGGGTACTGAAGGGTCACAAAGAGGGTACTGAGGGGTCATTGAGGGGTGACAGAGAGGTACTGAAGGGTCACCAAGAGGGTACTGAAGGGTCACAGAGAGGGTCACTGAGGGGTCCCAGAAGGGGTACTGAGGGGTCACTGAATGGGTCACAGAGAGGGAACTGAGGGGTCACTGAGTGGGTCACAGAGAGGGTACTAAGGGGTCACTGAGGGGTCACAGCGAAGGTACTGAGGGGTCATTGAGGGGTGACAGAGAGGGTACTGAAGGGTCACCAAGAGGTTACTGAGGGGTCATTGAAGGGTGACAGAGAGGGTACTGAAGGGTCACAAAGAGGGTACTGAGGGGTCATTGAGGGGTGACAGAGAGGTACTGAAGGGTCACCAAGAGGGTACTGAAGGGTCACAGAGAGGGTCACTGAGGGGTCCCAGAAGGGGTACTGAGGGGTCACTGAATGGGTCACAGAGAGGGAACTGAGGGGTCACTGAGTGGGTCACAGAGAGGGTACTAAGGGGTCACTGAGGGGTCACAGCGAAGGTACTGAGGGGTCACTGAGGGGTCACAGCGAAGGTACTGAGGGGTCACTGAATGGGTCACAGAGAGGGAACTGAGGGGTCACTGAGTGGGTCACAGAGAGGGTACTAAGGGGTCACTGAGGGGTCACAGCGAAGGTACTAAGGGGTCACTGAGAAGACTGTTATGAAGAATATACAGTCAAGCAGCTTCTACAGAGACATAGTAGACAGTATTATAGAGAATATAAAACAAGTAGTTTCCACAGAAAAATGATATCTAACACTTTGTAGAAGGGCTGCCAGCCATTAACAATTCCTTGACAATAAAACAACATTTTTGTCAATATCCATATAATGGAGAGCACCTGTCGCCAAATCAATAAACACACAGAAAGAATAACAATAAGCCGTGGAATGTTTAGAGAGACCTGTACAACTGTCACAGCCTTTCCCCACCAGACATAACCATTCTCCTGCTAGTTTAATGTAGTGCAGCCTCCGCTCAGTTTCAGGGTATAATTATCTTAGCAATGATACTTCAATATTCTAATCGGGACTGATCTTTCTGTCCCTAAAAGAACATTGTAAAATAATGAACGCCGCTGAAATTGTTTTTGCTAAGTTCTTGAATATTTGACTCGGAATCGGAATACAAAAAAACTCTCAATTTTAAAGGCAAATTAGTGTTGTCACACATTTAGCTGTCAGATGTTTAGATGTCATACCAAAGACAAGGTTAATATTAAGCTGTCCAATTCAAGGCCACACATTTTAGTTAAACTGAGGCAGTTAGGAGAGTCACAGTTTGCATGTGTCTGTTTCTGAGTCTTTACAGTAAGACATCACAGTTTGCATGTGTCTGTCTCTTGGTCTTTACAGTAAGACCCTTTTTGGATGTTCATTGACACTTATTCTGCACATCATTTTAGTACATGGGTCCTCTTTATTTTTTATTTCTCTATTTCAAAACTCTGTCTTCAGTAGGGTTTTCCCTAGACATCTCTGTGGTTAGATCACAGTCATCTAGTTTAACCGAGTGGAAAGTCATGCCCTCCTATGTCAAGGTCATTACACCCAGTAAGATGGCCTGTTAAAGTGTCACTTTGGTAGTAGCATTATTTCACTGTTTTATCTACAGACTAAGTATCTGAAGTGAGAAAGTAAAACCCTTTACAATACAAACAGATGGATATTTAAGTATTACCTATGGGTTGGCCCTCCAGGAACTTGACCTTGCAGAGTTGTTCCCCCTTGATAGCCCTGAGGTTGTTGAGCATGTAGTGTATGATACTTTGTCGTTCCTGAGTGGTAAAGAATTCCTCTTCATTCTCCACACCAGCGAAGCAGTCTTGGTCCTCGTAGGTAAACTCCTTCATCCCCCCTCCATAGTCTTCTTTGAGTGGTTTACACACCCCCACATCCTCCGCTCCTCGCAGCAAGCTGGAAAACAAAACCCCACATATACTAAGACATCTTAATTCCCTGTACTCTATGCAATATTCTTTACTTTGACTAAAACATGTCACATGTTTAGTTACAAAATTTTTTTTCCGAGACAATGAAACACCAGGGTTATTAAAGACATAAAGATATTAAAGATCAAGCAGTATGACCTTATTTTACCCTTTAACTTAACCCAACAACCACAGAATCTAATCAAGTATCATATTTAGTGTGATGCTATGGTGTGAATATAATGAAATTTGTCAAGGCAACATATCTTGTACACAAGCTTTTTATTTCCGAAGTGATCAACTGTGACCTTTGCCCTTTAACCTTGACCAATGACCGCCAAACTCTAATCAGGTGTAGAACTTGATAGTGTGATGCTATAGTGTGAATATGAACCGAATCTGTTTAGGGGTTTTTAAGATGTCTTGTACACAAGGTTACTGAGGAGGCACACACAGACAAAGTGATTAGTATAAAATTATAACCCATTCCCCCTTACCTTTGTGAGGGGCATCAAAACCACTTTCCCAGATAGAGCCTAAAACCAAGAAACTATCTATTCATTGTCCTTAGCATAGTATATAATCCTGATAAATAACCCTTCAGAGCCTCAAGAAAAGAGACTACTCCAAAATAAATTTTTGTCTGCAATAATAAAACATTTATGGCCTTCAATGTAGGGGCTATCTAGCAACGTCTGATGTGACGATTCCCAGGGGAGTTATATAAGGACGGTTCAGAACTTTCTATGATACTGGAAAGATATAACAATAATGTTCCTCGGCTATATAATAGTGACACACTGCTTATCAGGGACCTGCTGGATTGGTGACACATCTTCTGATGTGGAGTGTCGTCTTCTCAGTACATCAACACCTAAGAACGTGTCGTAATTCCTGCTTCAATGTTTTATATCAAAAAAGTAATAAGATTTCGTCATACACATGTTATCAAACAAAACAAGGCACAATATTTGAAGTCCCTGACCTCTTGACAAATTTAGAGTGAGATGAAAGGACACTCCTCTGTATAACTAACTGCATAACACTCAATTACAACAGCTATATCGGCATACAGCATGTGACATAAACCCAAAGTCTACTGACAAACACTATGTGACACTCAACAACCCCAAAGTCTACTGACAAACATTACAATACAATTTGTGACACAATCCAAAAGTCTACTGACATACAATATGTGATACAATCCTAAAGTCTACTGACTTACAATATGTGACACAATCCTAAAGTCTACTGTCATACAATATGTGACACAATCCTAAAGTCTACTGTCATACAATATGTGACACAATCCTATAGTGTACTGGAATACAATATGTGACACTCTACAATCCCAAAGTCTACTGGTATACAATATGTGATACAATCCTAAAGTCTACTGACATACAATATGTGACACAATCCCAAAGTCTACTGGCATACAATTTGTGACACAATCCCAAAGTCTACTGACATACAATATGTGACACTCTACAATCCAAAAGTCTACTGACATACAATATGTGATACAATCCTAAAGTCTACTGGCATACACTATGTGACACAATCCCAAAGTCTACTGGCATACAATATGTGATACAATCCTAAAGTCTACTGGCATACACTATGTGACACAATCAAAAGTCTACTGGCATACAATTTGTGACACAATCCCAAAGTCTACTGACATACAATATGTGACACAATCCTAAAGTGTACTGGAATACAATTTGTGATACAATCCTAAAGTCTACTGGCATACAATATGTGACACAATCCTAAAGTCTACTGGCATACAATATGTGATACAATCCTAAAGTCTACTGGCATACAATTTGTGACACAACCCCAAAATCTACTGGCATACAATATGTGATACAATCCTAAAGTCTACTGGCATACACTATGTGACACAATCCCAAAGTCTACTGGCATACAATATGTGACACAATCAAAAGTCTACTGGCATATAATATGTGACACAATCCCAGAGTCTACTGACATACAATATGTGACACAATCCCAAAGTCTACTGACACAATCTAAAGTCTACTGACATACAATATGTGACACAATCCCAAAGTCTACTGGCATACAATATGTGACACAATCAAAAGTCTACTGGCATATAATATGTGACACAATCCCAGAGTCTACTGACATACAATATGTGACACAATCCAGAGTCTACTGACATACAATATGTGACACAATCAAAAGTCTACTGGCATACAATATGTGACACAATCCCAAAGTCTACTGACATACAATATGTGACACTCCGCAATCCCAGAGTCTACTGGCATACAATATGTGACACAATCCCAAAGTCTACTGGCATACAATATGTGACACAATCCCAAAGTCTACTGACATACAATACGTGACAATCCACAATCCCAAAGTCTACTGACATACAATATGTGATACAATCCAAAGTCTACTGACATACAATATGTGACACAATCCCAAAGTCTACTGGCATACAATATGTGACACAATCAAAAGTCTACTGGCATATAATATGTGACACAATCCCAAAGTCTACTGACATACAATATGTGACACAATCAAAAGTCTACTGGCATACAATATGTGACACAATCCCAAAGTCTACTGACATACAATTTGTGACACAATCCCAAAATCTACTGACATACAATTTGTGACACAATCCCAAAGTCTACTGGCATACAATATGTGACACTCTACAATCCAAAAGTCTACTGGCATACAATATGTGATACAATCCTAAAGTCTACTGGCATACACTATGTGACACAATCCCAAAGTCTACTGACATACAATATGTGACACAATCAAAAGTCTACTGGCATATAATATGTGACACAATCCCAAAGTCTACTGACACAATCCAAAGTCTACTGACATACAATATGTGACACAATCCCAAAGTCTACTGGCATACAATATGTGACACAATCAAAAGTCTACTGGCATATAATATGTGACACAATCCCAGAGTCTACTGACATACAATATGTGACACAATCCCAAAGTCTACTGACATACAATATGTGACACAATCCCAAAGTCTACTGACATACAATATGTGACACAATCCCAAAGTCTACTGACATACAATATGTGACACAATCAAAAGTCTACTGGCATACAATATGTGACACAATCCCAAAGTCTACTGACATACAATATGTGACACTCCGCAATCCCAGGGTCTACTGGCATACAATATATGACACAATCCAAAAGTCTACTGGCATACAATATGTGACACAATCCCAAAGTCTACTGACATACAATACGTGACAATCCACAATCCCAAAGTCTACTGACATACAATATGTGACACAATCCAAAGTCTACTGACATACAATATGTGACACAATCCCAAAGTCTACTGGCATACAATATGTGACACAATCAAAAGTCTACTGGCATATAATATGTGACACAATCCCAAAGTCTACTGACATACAATATGTGACACAATCAAAAGTCTACTGGCATACAATATGTGACACAATCCCAAAGTCTACTGGCATACAATATGTGACACAATCCCAAAGTCTACTGACATACAATATGTGACACAATCCCAAAGTCCACTGACATACAATATGTGACACAATCCCAAAGTCTACTGACATACAATATGTGACACTCTACAATCCCAAAGTCTACTGGCATACAATATGTGACACAATCCCAAAGTCTACTGACATACAATACGTGACAATCCACAATCCCAAAGTCTACTGACATACAATATGTGACACAATCCAAAGTCTACTGACATACAATATGTGACACAATCCCAAAGTCTACTGGCATACAATATGTGACACAATCAAAAGTCTACTGGCATACAATATGTGACACAATCCCAAAGTCTACTGACATACAATATGTGACACAATCCCAAAGTCTACTGGCATACAATATGTGACACAATCCCAAAGTCTACTGGCATACAATATGTGACACAATCAAAAGTCTACTGGCATACAATATGTGACACAATCCCAAAGTCTACTGACATACAATATGTGACACAATCCCAAAGTCCACTAACATACAATATGTGACACAATCCCAAAGTCTACTGACATACAATATGTGACACTCTACAATCCAAAAGTCTACTGGCATACAATATGTGATACAATCCTAAAGTCTACTGGCATACACTATGTGACACAATCCCAAAGTCTACTGGCATACAATATGTGACACAATCAAAAGTCTACTGGCATATAATATGTGACACAATCCCAAAGTCTACTGACACAATCCAAAGTCTACTGACATACAATATGTGACACAATCCCAAAGTCTACTGGCATACAATATGTGACACAATCAAAAGTCTACTGGCATATAATATGTGACACAATCCCAGAGTCTACTGACATACAATATGTGACACAATCAAAAGTCTACTGGCATACAATATGTGACACAATCCCAAAGTCTACTGACATACAATACGTGACAATCCACAATCCCAAAGTCTACTGACATACAATATGTGACACAATCCAAAGTCTACTGACATACAATATGTGACACAATCCCAAAGTCTACTGGCATACAATATGTGACACAATCAAAAGTCTACTGGCATATAATATGTGACACAATCCCAAAGTCTACTGACATACAATATGTGACACAATCCAAAGTCTACTGGCATACAATATGTGACACAATCCCAAAGTCTACTGGCATACAATATGTGACACAATCAAAAGTCTACTGGCATACAATATGTGACACAATCCCAAAGTCTACTGACATACAATATGTGAAACAATCCCAAAGTCCACTGACATACAATATGTGACACAATCCCAAAGTCTACTGACATACAATATGTGACACTCTACAATCCAAAAGTCTACTGGCATACAATATGTGATACAATCCTAAAGTCTACTGGCATACACTATGTGACACAATCCCAAAGTCTACTGGCATACAATATGTGACACAATCAAAAGTCTACTGGCATATAATATGTGACACAATCCCAAAGTCTACTGACACAATCCAAAGTCTACTGACATACAATATGTGACACAATCCCAAAGTCTACTGGCATACAATATGTGACACAATCAAAAGTCTACTGGCATATAATATGTGACACAATCCCAGAGTCTACTGACATACAATATGTGACACAATCAAAAGTCTACTGGCATACAATATGTGACACAATCCCAAAGTCTACTGACATACAATATGTGACATTCCGCAATCCCAGGGTCTACTGGCATACAATATGTGACACAATCCCAAAGTCTACTGGCATACAATATGTGACACAATCCCAAAGTCTACTGACATACAATACGTGACAATCCACAATCCCAAAGTCTACTGACATACAATATGTGACACAATCCAAAGTCTACTGGCATACAATATGTGACACAATCTCAAAGTCTACTGGCATACAATATGTGACACAATCAAAAGTCTACTGGCATACAATATGTGACACAATCCCAAAGTCTACTGGCATACAATATGTGACACAATCCCAAAGTCTACTGACATACAATACGTGACAATCCACAATCCCAAAGTCTACTGACATACAATATGTGACACAATCCAAAGTCTACTGACATACAATATGTGACACAATCCCAAAGTCTACTGGCATACAATATGTGACACAATCAAAAGTCTACTGGCATATAATATGTGACACAATCCCAAAGTCTACTGACATACAATATGTGACACAATCAAAAGTCTACTGGCATACAATATGTGACACAATCCCAAAGTCTACTGACATACAATATGTGACACAATCCCAAAGTCTACTGACATACAATATGTGACACAATCCCAAAGTCTACTGACATACAATATGTGACACAATCCCAAAGTTTACAGGAATACAATATGTGACACAATCCCAAAGTCTACTGACATACAATATGTGACACTCCACTATCCCAAAGTTTACTGGTATACAATATGTAACACTCCACTATCCCAAAGTTTACTGGTATACAATATGTGACACTCCATTATCCCAAAGTTTACTGGTATACAATATGTGACACAGGATACCAGCTAAGGTATGCTAGGGTGTTCCACGGTATTAAAGAAAGAGAGGTGGTCGGTTGCAAACACCAGGTAAAACCAGCCGACAAATAAGGTTTTGTATCAACTCTAACCTTCCAGCCTAGCCAGTCAAGCCTCTGAAAACATTCACACATGCAAGTTTCCCTGCTGTTTTGCAACAGCCACAGATACAGCAATGAGATGTTATTTACCTTTCGTATGTAGCAGTGAGATGTAACACAGACTCTTTGGTGTTGCTGTGGTGACGTACATGAACTATGACCTCTGGTGACCTTGCCCTGAGTCGGTCTAGGAGCCACATAAGAGTGGTAGTCTCAGTGTCCCGTGGGAAGCACAGAATGATGTCACAGTCCTGTGTTGGCACAGGGTTCTGTAAAAACTGGGTCGAGGCCACCAAACGGCCACTTGTCTTGAAAATCTTCTTCCCAAACAGTTTGTATGCTACAACAAATGAGAAGTTGATAATTGAAAATACTTTTTGTACAAAATACATGTAGCATATTTTTGGTAGATATTAACATACCAATATCATTGTGAATCATTATTTTGCCTTGGAAACAGCATTCAGCCTATAATTTACTACATATTTTAATGTTTCCAGCAATATAATGAGGTCACCATGGAAATGATGTATACAAACCTACCAAAAGAGGAGCTCGAGGCAACTCTTGTTTATGAAAATAGCTCAGAGCTGGTAGAGTTTGGTAGACACAATTTCGATGTAGATGAACATATGACAACTTGTCAAGCCACCTTTTTCCAAGTAATGTTTTATAACCAAAATTTTGTCTGATTGATGATGATAAATGCAATGAAAATCTTGTGTAATGATCGAGCTAATAACTTGTCAGAGACTCAAGGCAACCTGTATAATATTCCAATGAAAGACTTCACTACAAAGGATAGTAATATGTAGATTATGTATCTTCAACTGACTTCATATACACAGTATTACTGACTTCCTGTGTCAGTGTGTACAGATAAATATCCATGTACACTGTATTACTGACTTCCTGTGTACACAGATAAATATCCATGTACACTGTACTACTGACTTCCTGTGTACACAGATAAATATCCATATACACAGTATTACTGACTTCCTGTGTCAGTGTGTAAAGATAAATATCCATGTACACTGTATTACTGACTTCCTGTGTACACAGATAAATATTCATGTACACTGTACTACTGACTTCCTGTGTACACAGATAAACATTCCTGTACACTGTACTACTGACTTCCTGTGTACCCAGATAAACATTCATGTACAGTGTACTACTGACTTCCCGTGAACCCAGATAAACACCCCTGTACACTGTACTACTGACTTCCTGTGTACACAGATAAACATCCCTGTACACTGTACTACTGACTTCCTGTGTACACAGATAAACACCCCTGTCCACTGTACTACTAACTTCCTGTGTACACAGATAAACACCCCTTTCCACTGTACTACTGACTTCCTGTGTACACAGATAAACATCCCTGTACACTGTACTACTGACTTCCTGTGTACACAAATAAACATCCCTGTACACTGTATAACTGACTTCCTGTGTACACTGATAAATATCACTGTACACTGTATTGCTGACTTCCTGTTTACAGATAAACATCCCTGTACACTGTACTACTGACTTCCTGTGTACACAGATAAACATCCCTGTACACTGTATTGCTGACTTCCTGTGTACACAGAAAAATATCCCTGTACACTGTACTACTGACTTCCTGTGTACACTGATAAATATCACTGTACACTGTATTGCTGACTTCCTGTTTACAGATAAACATCCCTGTACACTGTACTACTGACTTCCTGTGTACACAGATAAACACCCCTGTCCACTGTACTACTGACTTCCTGTGTACACAGATAAACACCCCTGTCCACTGTACTACTGACTTCCTGTGTACACAGATAAACACCCCTGTCCACTGTACTACTGACTTCCTGTGTACACAGATAAACATCCCTGTACACTGTACTACTGACTTCCTGTGTATACAGATAAACATCCCTGTACACTGTACTACTGACTTCCTGTGTACACAGAGAAATATTTCTGTACACTGTACTACTGACTTCCTGTGTACACTGATAAATATCACTGTACACTGTATTGCTGACTTCCTGTGTACAGATAAATATTTCTGTACACTGTACTACTGACTTCTTGTGTACACTGATAAATATTACTGTACACTGTATTGCTGACTTCCTGTGTACAGATAAATATTTCTGTACACTGTACTACTGACTTCCTGTGTACACAGATAAATATCACTGTACACTGTATTGCTGACTTCCTGTGTACAGATAAATACTTCTGTACACTGTACTACTGACTTCCTGTGTACACAGATAAACATCCCTGTACAATGTTATGTTGATTTATTTAATTAATCGCAAGTAAAAAAGTTGTACTAATTAAAGCTGCAATTGCAACTTACACCAGATTAACAAAGGAAAGTCATTTTTTTTTAACCAATCTGAATTCTTTCTCTTTTTTCCCCGACCGCTTACACTTTAAATGTCAAACATCTACTAACTCACCTACACAATCTATGTCTTCTATAAATCTAGATTCCATTTTGTGGTGCAGTTCACTTGAAGAACTGGAATGTATAACAGCTACAGTGCTGCTCGAGCCAATAAGCTTGTCATGTGTCTCCTAGCCTACGGCCGTCACCACTGTACAGTAAACCTCAGACGTCATATCTCGTGGTTCAAAATGTCACCGCACCAGTTCCACCAACCACCTGTAACACTGTGTCCACACCACAAGTTGGAACAAAGTGTTGTGACACCACAAACTGGAGCAGATGACAGCCACCAGGAATGTAGCTGTGTGCTGGACATTTAATACCAATAACTGTAGCACTCAGGAACCACGACACATCCAAAACCATCAACATCAAACACAGAACGTCCTTTCCCCCAAAGCTGTGGCATTAATATGATTCAACGTTGACATCGTAATTGTTGGATTCCCCGTAATTCCCTAAATGACAGTTAATCTGACCAAATATTGCACTGCCTCAAAACCCAACACGTTTCCACAAAAACACTTCCCGGTTACTGACAAGCTACAATTCATCATCAAGTTGGACAAAAAGTGTCAATACAAGGCTAGTACTATTGATTTTACTTATACACCATGTGTCATAAGTCTGCACACAGAACTTACCCAAAAGGAAGAGAAACATTTTATACTCTGTCATATTGTCATAAGTCTACACACAGAACTTACCCAAAAGGAAGAGAAACATCTTATACTCTGTCGTATTGTCATAAGTCTGCACACAAAACTTACCCAAAAGGAAGAGAAACATTTTATATTCTATCAAATATAATAATAAGTCTGCACACAGAACTTACCCAAAAGGAAGAGAAACATCTTATACTCTGTCATAATGACCTCTAGAATAAAGAATAGTCAAAAATTGACATGACCCTGACAAATGCATTATTGGCCCAAGATCAAGTTGACCATCACAGACTACCTTTGGGTCAAACTTAGTAAAAAACTTGATGAATACTTTTAAACACTGTGAAGGGACAGTATTCTGACCAAGCTTGAAAAAATTCTATCCATTGATTCATGATAAGTCAAAACTGTTACGGTCAAGCTAGTTTGCAGGAAGACAATGGAAAGTAATCAGAATAGGTCACATGAAAACTGAAACTAGGAATATATAGGTACATATGTAACAGGAGAAAGAGAAAATGTAGCGTCCAGACCGGGGTTCGAACCCAGGACCTTCCGAACTCTAGACGAACACTCTACCACTGAGCTACCTGGTTGCCGATGATCGACCCAGTCCACTTACGCTACGCGTATGTAGGTTGTTTTCAATTTGAAATGGGTCATTGTACAGGACTCTAGTAAACACATACCTGACAAACCCCTGGTAATAGCATTCAAACATTAGTCTGAAGCTGTTTACCAAGGGAAACTAAAAGCAGCGAGTCATTAAACCAAAGTACAATATTTCCATTACACATTGTACAACAGAAGAATACAATTGTATAGCTCTAATTCCTTTATTTACAAACAATAAGGTGAGCCAACTTGGAACCAATTTAAGGGGAAAAGAGGAAAATACGTTCAAGAAAAAATGGGTTATACAATATACACATCAGCATTGTTTATTTTCAGACAAACAAAAACCATCAAAAGTTGTAGTGAGCTAGGCCAGGCTACCACAACCTTGTTTATAGCCCTACACTGTATGTACCAGCTACTTTCATCTTGAAAATTACACAAGTAATTATATTGTTAGGAACTGACTTACTGTAGCATACCAAACATACTTGTTTTATCATACTTAGTATGTACAAGCACTCTGACCTATACTCCTCACCCAATCTGATTGTAATGACAGAAGTAGAAGTCCTATAACAGGTAGCTAGTACAGGTAACACAATACTGTATACTTAGCCGACATCTGTGATTGTCTGCTGCCTTCAAATCATATTTCCTTCATCATTGTACATATCAAACCGGCAAACAGCTTGATTAAATGGAACACAAAATCATAGGATTGTAAATTCGGGAACACAATATCACAGGATTGTAAATTTAAGAACACAAAATTACAGGATTGTAAATTCAGGAACACAAAATCACAGGATTGTAAATTCGGGAACACAAAATCACAGGATTGTAAATTCAGAAACACAAAATCACAGGATTGTAAATTCAGGAACACAAAATTACAGGATTGTAAATTCAGGAACACAAAATCACAGGATGATAAATTCAGGAACACAAAATCACAGAATGGTAATTTCAGGAACACAAAATCACAGTATGTAAATTCAGGAACACCAAATCACTGTATGTAAATTCAGAAACACCAAATCACTGTATGTAAATTCAGGAACACAAAATCACAGTATGTAAATTCAGAAACACCAAATCAATGTATGTAAATTCAGGAACACAAAATCACAGGATGATGAATTCAGAAACACAAAATTACAGGATTGTAAATTCATAAACACAAAATCACAGGATGATAAATTCAGGAACACAAAATCACAGAATGGTAATTTCAGGAACACAAAATCACAGGATGATAAATTCAGGAACACAAAATCATAGGATGGTAAATTCAGAAACACGAAATCACAGGATTGTTAATTCAGGAACAAAAAATGTCAAAGCAACAGAACCAGAAACCAAAGCTACGAGCATGCAGAGATCAGAAAGACCTAATCAGTACCGGAGTATCAACACACAGCCACAATGACTTCCCTTTAAATTCCAAGTAAAATATTTGTAATAAGCCTCAGCATTGCAGCCAGGCTGTACATAACAATGTTGTCTATATATAATAAGCACTAACAAATATTGTATAACAAATGTTCATAGGGATTTTCTGCTATTCAATTTCACTGCCATTCATTTCCGTTTGTTATCATTAATATCAATAAAACTGAATCAATACTGACAAAGCTTAATTGATAGGGTTTTAATCCCACCAAAGTACAGAACAACCTCTGAGCACTGATTCCCTTCTCCATTCCAAACTCTCACCTCATAACAGATTGGGCGAGTGTTATAAACACTGTGGTCTTTCTCACAGGTGACCAGGGTTCAATCTTGAAGTTGTCACAAGTACACATGGAATATTTGAATTCAAAGAAGGTGGTTTTCTCCTGCCCAATGGTCTTGGGTTCCAATATTTGTGCTATAGCATTCAAGAGAGGTGTCACTATAAAAGATGCTGTTTGAGGAACGGTCCCACTACCAACAGATCACAATACAACTCCAGCACACAGGCATACATACACACGATAGGGAGATATTAGCCAGGTGGTGTAGGACTAGTAGTTAGTGCCAGATAAGGCACCTTCTGTGAATTCCTCAGAATTGTATGTTAGACATGTAATATGTTGATTGTATAAACAGGGTAATCCAGGTATCTATATGTACTGTAAAGCACTGTGAGTAACTTATGTTAGCTAGATAGGGCGCTACAATGTATATCAAATGCTGTTCTAACATGTAATAATCATAACAGCATGGCTGCCCCTAAAGTACCTAGTCTCATACCAGTTCTCATGTCCTTAATGCCTCATCTCATAAAGTACCTAGTCTCATACCAGTTCTCATGTCCTTAATGCCTCATCTCATAAAGTACCTAGTCTCATACCAGTTCTCATGTCCTTAATGCCTCATCTAATAAAGTACCTAGTCTCATACCAGTTCTCCTGTCCTTAATGCCTCATCTCATAAAGTACCTAGTCTCATACCAGTTCTCATGTCCTTAATGCCTCATCTCATAAAGTACTAATGGTCTCATACCAGTTCTCATGTCCTTAATGCCTCATCTCATAAAGTACCTAGTCTCAAACCAGTTATCATGTCCTTAATGCATCATCTCATAAAGTACCTAGTCTCATACCACTTCTCATGTCCTTAATGCCTCATCTCATAAAGTACCTAGTCTCATACCAGTTCTCATGTCCTTAATGCCTCATCTAATAAAGTACCTAGTCTCATACCAGTTCTCCTGTCCTTAATGCCTCATCTCATAAAGTACCTAGTCTCAAACCAGTTATCATGTCCTTAATGCATCATCTCATAAAGTACCTAGTCTCATACCACTTCTCATGTCCTTAATGCCTCATCTCATAAAGTACCTAGTCTCATACCAGTTCTCATGTCCTTAATGCTTCATCTCATAAAGTACCTAGTCTCATACCACTTCTCATGTCCTTAATGCCTCATCTCATGTCCTTAATGCCTCGTCTCATAAAGTACCTAGTCTCATACCAGTTCTCATGTCCTTAATGCCTCATCTCATGTCCTTAATGCCTCGTCTCATAAAGTACCTAGTCTCATACCAGTTCTCATGTCCTTAATGCCTCATCTCATCTCATGTCCTTAATGCCTCGTCTCATAAAGTACCTAGTCTCATACCAGTTCTCATGTCCTTAATGCCTCATCTCATCTCATGTCCTTAATGCCTCGTCTCATAAAGTACCTAGTCTCATACCAGTTCTCATGTCCTTAATGCCTCATCTCATAAAGTACCTAGTCTCAAACCAGTTATCATGTCCTTAATGCATCATCACATAAAGTACCTAGTCGCATACCAGTTGTCATGTCCTTAATGCCTCATCTCATAAAGTACCTAGTCTCATACCAGTTGTCATGTCCTTAATGCATCATCTCATAAAGTACCTAGTCTCATACCACTTCTCATGTCCTTAATGCCTCATCTCATAAAGTACCTAGTCTCATACCAGTTGTCATGTCCTTAATGCCTCATCTCATAAAGTACCTAGTCTCAAACCAGTTATCACATCCTTAATGCCTCATCTCATAAAGTACCTAGTCTCATACCACTTCTCATGTCCTTAATGCCTCATCTCATAAAGTACCTAGTCTCATACCAGTTCTCATGTCCTTAATGCCTCATCTCATAAAGTACCTAGTCTCATACCAGTTCTCATGTCCTTAATGCCTCATCTCATAAAGTACCTAGTCTCATACCAGTTCTCGTCCTTAATGCCTCATCTCATAAAGTACCTAGTCTCATACCAGTTCTCATGTCTTTAATGCCTCATCTCATAAAG
The DNA here is from genome assembly GCA_947623455.1 of Mimachlamys varia. Lineage (NCBI taxonomy): Eukaryota > Metazoa > Mollusca > Bivalvia > Pectinida > Pectinidae > Mimachlamys > Mimachlamys varia. The sequence continues at coordinate 13,772,611 of OX392535.1, forward strand.
TACCTAGTCTCAAACCACTTCTCATGTCCTTAATGCCTCATCTCATAAAGTACCTAGTCTCATACCAGTTCTCGTCCTTAATGCCTCATCTCATAAAGTACCTAGTCTCATACCAGTTCTCATGTCCTTAATGCCTCATCTCATAAAGTACCTAGTCTCAAACCACTTCTCATGTCCTTAATGCCTCATCTCATAAAGTACCTAGTCTCATACCAGTTCTCATGTCCTTAATGCTTCATCTCATAAAGAACCTAGTCTCATACCAGTTCTCATGTCATTAATGCCTCATCTCATAAAGTACCTAGTCTCATACCAGTTCTCATGTCCTTAATGCCTCATCTCATAAAGTACCTAGTCTCATACCAGTTCTCATGTCCTTAATGCCTCATCTCATAAAGTACCTAGTCTCATACCAGTTCCCATGTCCTTAATGCCTCATCTCATAAAGTACCTAGTCTCATACCAGTTCTCATGTCCTTAATGCCTCATCTCATAAAGTACCTAGTCTCATACCAGTTCTCATGTCCTTAATGACTCATCTCATAAAGTACCTAGTCTCATACCAGTTCTCATGTCCTTAATGCCTCGTCTCATAATGTACCTGGTCTCATACCAGTTCTCACGTCCTTAATGCCTCATCTCATAAAGTACCTAGTCTCATACCAATTCTCATGTCCTTAATGCCTCATCTCATTAAGTACCTAGTCTCATACCAGTTCTCACGTCCTTAATGCCTCGTCTCATAAAGTACCTGGTCTCCTACCAGTTCTCACGTCCTTAATGCCTCATCTCATCTCATAAAGTACCTAGTCTCATACCAGTTCTCATGTCCTTAATGCTTCATCTCATAAAGTACCTAGTCTCATACCAGTTCTCATGTCCTTAATGCCTCATCTCATAAAGTACTAATAGGTCTCATACCAGTTCTCATGTCCTGAATGTCTCGTCTCATAAAGTACCTAGTCTCATACCAGTTCTCATGTCCTTAATGCCTCATCTCATAAAGCATGGATAACTAAGTTCCTTAAGATTATTTTTTGTGAGTTGTCTCCCCTTTTTATGTAACACCAATAAAACTGTAATATGACACACCTTCTTATAAGAAGACTCAAGTATAATGGTCTTGACTATAAGCTATATTTATAAATGAACAGTTAAAGTACTTACATTGTAAATGATTTAGCAAATCAATAATATAATGTTATAACACATAAGCAATAATGAAATTATATGAAATTCAAAACAAAAATGTTATTTATATATTTGGTTTGAGTGGAAATACAAATATTAACATGTGCTTCCTAGGGAACACTTTTATAAATGACAGAGTGGGAGATTCAACAAGGAAAAATGCAACCTATAAAGGCTTCATAATCTGTAATACTGTGGAAACAAAGTGAACAATATACCTACAGAGACTATAGACATGATTCCTGACTAACAGCCAGGTATAACACAAAGAAGTAGACAGAAGTAGGCAGACATATGTTACATATAAGGCTATATCACCACACAATAGACTTACATGTATTACACTGATGTTGTAGGTGGGTACGTAATACACAGACTCAATGGTAAGCTTAGGACTGTAGTAGTTTGACCAATCCAGTTTTCCTCAGAGTGCCAACTGGCTCATTGATTTTATGACATCTTTTAAACTAATATGAACCCATTGTATGATTTGTCTCTGATGGGGAGATTTGTAGAATCTATCATCTCAGCCCGAGGGTAACATTTCTCAATTACAGCGTGAAGCTTTGCAGAGTACTGCTAAAATTCATTCCTATTATTCCGAAGGTTGAGATTTCTCTTTCTCCTTATACAGAGGCAATTGATTATTTAATCCCACACTTTAGTTTCTTACCATAAAATAATCAGTAAAACTGAACTCAGTGTATCCCGCCATCATAAATGGAATATATGTATTGTGCGAAGAAATTAATGGCATCACTCTGTTTACACTGCATAAGGGGATGACACCATAGTGATCATGACAAAGTGTATAAATTATGAGTTTTCTTCATCTACACTTCTTGGGGGCCCTCACTCATGCTATATCCAATTACAATTTGTATTTGTAACATTCATTCGATTTGGACTTTTAATTCGGGGAATTATGCCCCCAATTCATTATTTGAATGTTTTTGTGTATTTATTTTTGTAATCATAACCAGTTTGTTGCGGGCTGGGGAGCACCCCTCAAGTCATGTACTTATATTATCCTGGTTTGCTTATACTTTGTCACTTGCTTGAGATCGCTCAAGCCAGGCATCGCCCCACTCCTTCTATTTAGCTAAGTTCTAAGTTATGTGTGTTTTGTCTTAAGCTTTAATAGATCTGTTGTAACATATATCTTATGTAATTTGTGTAGTAGAATTAAGTAGCAGAGCAGCCCCTAAAAATGCCAAAAAAATTAGTTAAATAACCTGAACAAGTTACTTTAATCTGATTCAATAAATTTTATAAAGTTCAATCTTGTTGGTGTTGTGTATAAACTACACGCATAGGTAATTCAAGACAGGTTTTTCTCCTACCCTGGACAGGGATATCCACACTAAATTTACCAGTGTGAGATTTTCTTATCTCACCCTAGGGTTGAGACAAGCAACACATGCTTTTTGCATGTTCTAAACAATTGTATGATGTCATAGCAACAATAGCCATGACATCATGGCAACAATACAATGACGTCACACTGACACTTCAATCACATTGCATCAACATTGATGTAACATCAATATTAGATATATATGAGGTTTAACAGGGACTAAGAGAAAAATAATCATTTACCCCATTGGTAGTGAGACAGGGGATCTCAACCATCGGGGTAAGATTCTTAAACTGACAAACACTCGGCAAGCCTCGTGTTTGGCAACTTAAGAATCTTACCCCTCGGGTTGAGATTTTCTTGTCTCACCCCCAAGGAGATGAAAGATTCTATTAATCTTTCACTAATAACAAGAGGCCCATGGGCCTTAACGGTCACCTGATGTTTGATATGAAAGGGAAATATGGGAATGTTGAGATGAATATTTATAACAATACATTGTAGCATATCTGGGAGTGGAAAAAATGAATTTTTGAAATTATGTCAATTTGACCCTTTTAGGCCCCACCCCTCAGGCACCTGGGGGTCAGTCAGTGTCAATATGTGCGTACTACTCAAAAGTCATGTCATATTGATAATTTCAACCAAATTTGCATCATTTCTTATGGGAATTAAACAAATAATGCAAAAAAATGTTTTTTTCTGCCAATAAACTATAGTAAACTTAACGCCCTCCACAGCGGGAGATGCAAGACCCCAGAGTCATGAAATTCACAATTTTGGTAAAGAACCTTAAAACCAATCCATCTATGAAGAGTATTTGATTCCAGCATATTTGGGAGAAGAGAAGAAGATTTTTGAAATTTTTGTCAATTTGACCCTTTTTGGCCCCGCCCTCCAGCCCCTGGGGGTCAACTAGGGCCAACATATACATACCATCAAAGTGTCATCCCATGCTGATAATTTGATACAAGTTAGAATGAATTCCAATACAAATCCAACAAATAATAGTCAAAAATGTGATTTCCCTATATAAACTATAGTAAAGTTTACCCCCTTGCCAGGGGCAAACATGAGACCCCAGGGTCATAAAATTCACAATTTTGGTAAAGCACCTTAAGACCCTTCCATCTATGAAGAGTATTTGATTCTACCATATCTAAGAGCAGAGAAGAAGATTTTTGAAATTTTTGTAAATTTTACCCTTTTTGGCCCTGTCCCGCAGGCCCCTGGGGGTCAACTAGGGCCAACATGTACATACCATCAAAGTGTCATCCCATGCTGATAATTTGATACAAGTAAGAATGAATTCCAATACAAATCCAACAAATAATAGTCAAAAATGTGATTTCCCTATATAAACTATAGTAAAGTTTACCCCCTCCCCAGGGGCAAACTGAGACCCCAGGGTCATGAAATTCACAATTTTGGTAAAGCACCTTAAGACCCTTCCATCTATGAAGAGTATTTGATTCTACCATATCTGAGAGTAGAGAAGAAGATTTTTGAAATTTTTGTAAATTTTACCCTTTTTGGCCCTGCCCCGCAGGCCCCTGGGGGTCAACTAGGGCCAACATGTACATACCATCAAAGTGTCATCCCATGCTGATAATTTGATACAAGTAAGAATGAATTCCAATACAAATCCAACAAATAATAGTCAAAAATGTGATTTCCCTAAATAAACTATAGTAAAGTTTACCCCCTCCCCAGGGGCAAACTGAGACCCCAGGGTCATGAAATTCACAATTTTGGTAAAGCACCTTAAGACCCTTCCATCTATGAAGAGTATTTGATTCTACCATATCTGAGAGTAGAGAAGAAGATTTTGAAATTTTTGTCAATTTGACCCTTTTTGGCCCCGCCCTCCAGCCCCTGGGGGTCAACTAGGGCCAACATGCACATACCATCAAAGTGTCATCCCATGCTGATAATTTGATACAAGTTAGAATGAATTCCAATACAAATCCAACAAATAATAGTCAAAAATGTGATTTCCCTATATAAACTATAGTAAAGTTTACCCCCTCCCCAGGGGCAAACATGAGACCCCAGGGTCATGAAATTCACAATTTTGGTAAAGCACCTTAAGACCCTTCCATCTATGAAGAGTATTTGATTCTACCATATCTGAGAGTAGAGAAGAAGATTTTTGAAATTTTTGTCAATTTGACCCTTTTTGGCCCCGCCCTCCAGCCCCTGGGGGTCAACTAGGGCCAACATGCACATACCATCAAAATGTCATCCCATGCTGATAATTTGATACAAGTAAGAATGAATTCCAATACAAATCCAACAAATAATAGTCAAAAATGTGATTTCCCTATATAAACTATAGTAAAGTTTACCCCCTCCCCAGCGGCAAACATGAGACCCCAGGGTCATGAAATTCACAATTTTGGTAAAGCACCTTAAGACCCTTCCATCTATGAAGAGTATTTGATTCTACCATATCTGAAAGTAGAGGAGAAGATTTTTGAAGTTTTAGTCAATTTGACCCTTTTTGGCCCCGCCCTCCAGCCCCTGGGGGTCAACTAGGGCCAACATGCACATACCATCAAAATGTCATCCTATGCTGATAATTTGATACAAGTAAGAATGAATTCCAATACAAATCCAACAAATAATAGTCAAAAATGTGATTTCCCTATATAAACTATAGTAAAGTTTACCCCCTCCCCAGCGGCAAACATGAGACCCCAGGGTCATGAAATTCACAATTTTGGTAAAGCACCTTAAGACCCTTCCATCTATGAAGAGTATTTGATTCTACCATATCTGAGAGTAGAGGAGAAGATTTTTGAAGTTTTAGTCAATTTGACCCTTTTTGGCCCCACCCCGCATGCCCCTGGGGGGTGGGGACCATATAATTCACAATTATGGTTCACCCTCAGCCATGGAAGCTTCCTGTAAAATTTCATTGAATTTGGTTCAGCGGTTTTGGAGAAGAAGTCGAAAATGTAAAAAGTTTACGGACGCACGACGCACGACGCACGACGCACGACGGACGACGCACGACGGACGACGACAGACAAAAGGCGATTAGAATAGGTCACTTGAGACTTTGTCTCAGGTGACCTAAAAAGTTAAATACACCAGTGAAGTGTGGAAGAATGAAAGAATGTCTCACCCCAAAGGCAGGGTCTCTGAATGGACAACTGAAGACAACAACAGGGTCTCTGAGTGGACAACTGAGGACAACAGGGTCTCTGAATGGACAACTGAGGACAACAACAGGGTCTCTGAGCGGACAACTGAGGACAACAACAAGGTCTCTGAGTGGACAACTGAGGACAACAACATGGTCTCTGAATGGACAACTGAGGACAACAACAGGGTCTCTGAGTGGACAACTGAGGACAACAACAGGGTCTCTGAATGGACAACTGAGGACAACAACAGGGTCTCTGAATGGACAACTGAGGACAACAACAGGGTCTCTGAGTGGACAATTGAGGACAACAGGGTCTCTGAATGGACAACTGAGGACAACAACAGGGTCTCTGAGTGGACAACTGAGGACAACAACAGGGTCTCTGAATGGACAACTGAGGACAACAACAGGGTCTCTGAGAGGACAACTGAGGACAACAACAAGGTCTCTGAATATACGACTGAGGACAACAAGGTCTCTGAATGGACAACTGAGGACAACATTGAGGTCTCTGAACGAACAAATAAGGACAACAACAGGGTCTCCGAGAGAAAGACTTTGATCAACAGCAATACAATGTTCAGTTCCTCATTCATTTGATAGAAACTATCGTGTTGTTACAGCTGATCGCTTACACCTGTTTTGGTGGACTGCTTATCAGACCTGGAAAATATTTCTGCCCCTTTCCCCAATGAGTCCTCGGATATGGGCGTACATCTATTCTTTATGTTATATATACCGGTATACACTTCCTCCATACTCATTGATCTATATGCTTTCCTCTCAACCATTTTAGGTCCATAACTGTAAGCATTTAAAGATTGACCTGTATTCCCTTTTAGGATATAACCCTCAGCCCCCAGAAAACCAACATTATTTAATGACAAATATAGAATGAAATGGCTGTGACAATGTTTGCTCAGAATTATTCAAAACCCCATTTGTTTTCTCTTATACTGTTATCATTATCTTCTTCTAAATAATTATTGATATTTCAAATTGTTTCGATTGCTTGGCTCCTACACCTGAAAATAAGAATAAATGAGATAAGTTGTCAAACCTAATTACTGTGTTATTCTGTGTCTAGACAAAAGGTGGCAGTGTTAGAAAGCTGTAGGAACTCGGGCTAGCGCACTGCTACGGATGATATCATAAAACCTTCAATAAATGTGAATTATTAGACTTTAAACAACTGTCTTCAATATGGCAAAAAAATATTGTTTATGACCGAGATCTGAAGTACACAACTAAATTACGTAAAAACTTCTGTGTTCAAGTACACTGAAGGTCGAACCGATAACTTCATATCTGCCAAATGTTTACTTCATTTCTGTAGGATATCAACATTTAACATCATTATTCCCTTCACTACAACCCCACGCAGTAATACACACAGCCACACATCAACTGTTCATATCAGCAGTATCGCCCAGATCCCAACTCAAGTTGCATACTTTGTAATCTGACAACTTAAGAAGCTAAAAGTTTCAGCTAACATGAGGTCATGATTGCATGGTATTGATGGAATACCTCTTTTGAAGATTAGTATCTAATTTCTCAACACTAATATTGGGCCCTGTTACTCTATTTACATGCAGGCAACCCTCTTTATTATAAAACTTGAGCCTTTAATGATCTAATTAACACATCAGTTTAATTCTGTTTATTTGGAATAAAGTTGTTGTCCAATAAAGTTTTCCACTTCCCCACATTCACCGGCTTCAACATTCCATGACCAGTGATACCATTGAGATACTTATGTTATACTAAACATTGAGATACTTATGTTATACTAAACATTGAGATACTTATGTTATACTAAACATTGAGATACTTATGTTATACTAAACATTGAGATACTTATGTTATACTAAACATTGAGATACTTATGTTATACTAAACATTGAGATACTTATGTTATACTAAACATTGAGATACTTATGTTATACTAAACATTGAGATACTTATGTTATACTAAACATTGAGATACTTATGTTATACTAAACATTGAGATACTTATGTTATACTAAACATTGAGATACTTATGTTATACTAAACATTGAGATACTTATGTTATACTAAACATTGAGATACTTATGTTATACTAAACATTGAGATACTTATGTTATACTAAACATTGAGATACTTATGTTATACTAAACATTGAGATACTTATGTTATACTAAACATTGAGATACTTATGTTATACTAAACATTGAGATACTAATGTTGTATTGACCACTGAGACACTAATGTTATACTAAACATTGACACTTATGCTGTTTTGACCATTGAGAGACTAATGTTGTATTGACCATTGAGACACTAATGTTGTATTGACCATTGAGACACTAATGTTGTATTGACCATTGAGACACTAATGTTGTATTGACCATTGAGACACTAATGTTGTATTGACCATTGAGACACTAATGTTGTATTGACCATTGAGACACTAATGTTGTATTGACCATTGAGACAGTTATGTTGTATTGACCATTGAGAGACTAATGTTGTATTGACCATTGAGACACTAATGTTGTATTGACCATTGAGAGACTAATGTTGTATTGACCATTGAGACACTCATGTTGTATTGATCATTGAGAGACTAATGTTGTATTGACCATTGAGACACTAATGTTGTATTGACCATTGAGACACTACTGTTGTATTGACCATTGAGACACTAATGTTGTATTGACCATTGAGACACTAATGTTGTATTGACCATTGAGACACTACTGTTGTATTGACCATTGAGAGACTAATGTTGTATTGACCACTGAGACACTAATGTTATACTAAACATTGACACTTATGCTGTTTTGACCATTGAGAGACTAATGTTGTATTGACCATTGAGACACTAATGTTGTATTGACCATTGAGACTGTTATGTTGTATTGACCATTGAGACACTAATGTTGTATTGACCATTGAGACACTAATGTTGTATTGACCATTGAGAGACTAATGTTGTATTGACCATTGAGACACTAATGTTGTATTGACCATTGAGAGACTAATGTTGTATTGACCATTGAGACACTAATGTTGTATTGATCATTGAGAGACTAATGTTGTATTGACCATTGAGACACTAATGTTGTATTGACCATTGAGACACTACTGTTGTATTGACCATTGAGACACTAATGTTGTATTGACCATTGAGAGACTAATGTTGTATTGACCATTGAGACACTACTGTTGTATTGACCATTGAGACACTAATGTTGTATTGACCATTGAGAGACTAATGTTGTATTGATCATTGAGAGACTAATGTTGTATTGACCATTGAGACACTAATGTTGTATTGACCATTGAGAGACTAATGTTGTATTGACCATTGAGACACTTATGTTGTATTGACCATTGAGACACTACTGTTGTATTGACCATTGAGACACTAATGTTGTATTGACCATTGAGACACTAATGTTGTATTGACCATTGAGACACTAATGTTGTATTGACCATTGAGATACTACTGTTGTATTGACCATTGAGACACTAATGTTGTATTGACCATTGAGACACTAATGTTGTATTGACCATTGAGACACTAATGATGTATTGACCATTGAGACACTAATGTTGTATTGACCATTGAGACAGTTATGTTGTATTGACCATTGAGACACTAACATTGTATTGACCATTGAGACACTAACGTTGTTTTGACCATTGAAACACTTATATATATTGTATTGACCATTGAGACACTAATGTTGTATTGACTATTGAGACACTAATGTTGTATTGACCATTGAGACACTAATGTTGTATTGACCATTGAGACACTAATGTTGTATTGACCATTGAGAGTTATGTTGTATTGACCATTGAGAGACTAATGTTGTATTGACCATTGAGACACTAATGTTGTATTGACCATTGAGAGACTAATGTTGTATTGACCATTGAGACACTAATGTTGTATTGACCATTGAGACACTAATGTTGTATTGACCATTGAGACACTAATGTTGTATTGACCATTGAGAGACTAATGTTGTATTGACCATTGAGACACTACTGTTGTATTGACCATTGAGACACTAATGTTGTATTGACCATTGGGAGACTAATGTTGTATTGATCATTGAGAGACTAATGTTGTATTGACCATTGAAACACTTATATATATTGTATTGACCATTGAGACACTAATGTTGTATTGACCATTGAGACACTAATGTTGTATTGACCATTGAGACACTAATGTTGTTTTGGCCATTGAGACACTAATGTTGTATTTACCATTGAGAAACTAATGTTGTTTTGACCATTGAGACACTAATGTTGTATTGACCATTGAAACACTTATATATATTGTATTGACCATTGAGACACTAATGTTGTATTGACTATTGAGACACTAATGTTGTATTGACCATTGAGACACTAATGTTGTATTGACCATTGAGACACTAATGTTGTATTGACCATTGAGACAGTTATGTTGTATTGACCATTGAGATACTTATGTTATACTAACATTGAGACACTAGTGTTGTATTGACCATTGAGATACTTATGTTATATTGACCATTGAGACAGTTATGTTGTATTGACCATTGAGACAGTTATGTTGTATTGACCATTGAGACACTAATGTTGTTTTGATCATTGAGAAACTAATGTTGTTTTGACCATTGAGACACTAATGTTGTATTGACCATTGAAACACTTATATATATTGTATTGACCATTGAGACACTAATGTTGTATTGACTATTGAGACACTAATGTTGTATTGACCATTGAGACACTAATGTTGTATTGACCATTGAGATAGTTATGTTGTATTGACCATTGAGACAGTTATGTTGTATTGACCATTGAGACACTAACGTTGTTTTGACCATTGAGACACTAATGTTGTATTGACTATTGAGACACTAATGTTGTATTGACCATTGAGACACTAACATTGTATTGACTATTGAGACACTAATGTTGTATTGACCATTGAGACATTAATGTTGTATTGACCATTGAGACATTAATGTTGTATTGACCATTGAGACACTAATGTTGTATTGACCATTGAGACACTAATGTTGTATTGACCATTGAGACACTAATGTTGTATTGACCATTGAGACACTTTTATTATACTGATTATTGACATTAGTGTTGTATTGACCTTTGAACAACCAATGATGTATTAACCATTTAGACACCTAGGTTGTTTTGACCATTGAGACACCTACATGTACGTTGTATTGATAATTGACATTATTGTTGGTAATTGACCATGGAGATACCAGTTTATTAAAGAACTACCTGAGTATAGCTGGCATAATCAGCTTATTAATGCTCAAATCTGACAATCAATTTACATCAGATTCCGTGACTGCAAAGATTTTATACAAAATCAATCTGTAATATCAGTCATCAGTATGCCATTCATATATCACAGTATTTATCAGCTTTAACTCTCCTGGGCCTCATGATCAATAACTTAATCAACAGCTTAGACAGCAGTACTTTTTCCTCTTCAAATATTCTCTTCCATATTCTATCACGTAAACCTAAATCCTGTGGAATATGAGTCTAGAGACATCACCAGTGGGGTGAGATATGGTTTTCTACCACAATACCCTGTGTTACTCCACTCTCAGACCATTGTATAAACGTGCTACTACCACAATACCCTGTGTTATTCCACTCTACCACAATACCCTGTGTTATTCCACTCTACCACAATAACCTGTGTTATTCCACTCTACCACAATACCCTGTGTTATTCCACTACCACAATATCCTGTGTTATCCACTCTACCACAATACCCTGTGTTATTCCACTCTACCACAATAACCTGTGTTATTCCACTCTACCACAATACCCTGTGTTATTCCACTCTACCACAATAACCTGTGTTATTCCACTCTACCACAATAACCTGTGTTATTCCACTCTACCACAATACCCTGTGTTATTCCACTCTCAGACCATTGTATAAACATGCTTACTGTTTGATAGTATTTTATACCACTAGTGGTATATGACCTTCCAGACTTTTGATTGGTTGAGAAGTTGGCACTTTGACCAGAAATCACATGGTTCAATGCTACGTGCTGATTGTTGACGTCGTCATTGATTGTTGACATCCTCCCAACTTGGCGGGAATATATACGAGATGAAGTGTTTTTGCGCAAAAAGCCCGTGGTTCATTCAAGAACTGTTGTGACTGATGTTTCCTGTGTAGACAGACATCACTCCCTGTGGTGTGTATCCCCTGTTGTGACTGATGTTTCCTCTGTACACACAGACATCACTCCCTGTGGTGTGTATCCCTTGTTGTGACTGATGTTTCCTGTGTAGACACAGACATCACTCCCTGTGGTGTGTATCCCCTGTTGTGACTGATGTTTCCTGTCACAGACATCACTCCCTGTGGTGTGTATCCCCTGTTGTGACTGATGTTTCCTGTGTACAAACAGACATCACTCCCTGTGGTGTGTATCCCCTGTTGTGACTGATGTTTCCTGTGTACACACAGACATCACTCCCTGTGGTGTGTATCCCCTGTTGTGACTAATGTTGCCTGTGTACACACAGACATCACTCCCTGTGGTGTGTATCCCCTGTTGTGACTGATGTTTCCTGTGTACACACAGACATCACTCCCTGTGGTGTGCATCCCCTGTTGTGACTGATGTTTCCTGTGTATACACAGTCATCACTCCCTGTGGTATGTATCCCCTGTTGTGACTGATGTTTCCTGTCACAGACATCACTCCCTGTGGTATGTATCCCCTGTTGTGACTGATGTTGCATGTGTACACACAGACATCACTCCCTGTGGTGTGTATCCCCTGTTTGGACTGATGTTTCCTGTGTACACACAGACATCACTCCCTGCAGTGTGTATCCCCTGTTGTAACTGATGTTTCCTGTGTAGACAGACATCACTCCCTGTGGTGTGTATCCCCTGTTGTGACTGATGTTTCCTGTCACAGACATCACTCCCTGTGGTGTGTATCCCCTGTTGTGACTGATGTTTCCTATGTACACACAGACATCACTCCCTGTGGTGTGTATCCCCTGTTGTGACTGATGTTTCCTGTCACAGACATCACTCCCTGTGGTGTGTATCCCCTGTTGTGACTGATGTTTCCTATGTACACACAGACATCACTCTTTGTGGTGTGTATCCCCTGTTGTGACTTATGTTTCCTGTGTAGACAGACATCACTCCCTGTGGTGTGTATCCCCTGTTGTGACTGATGTTTCCTTGGTACACACAGACATCACTCCCTGTGGTGTGTATCCCCTGTTGTGACTGATGTTTCCTGTGTATACACAGACATCACTCCCTGTGGTATGTATCCCCTGTTGTGACTGATGTTTCCTGTGTACACACAGACATCACTCCCTGTGGTGTGTATCCCTTGTTGTGACTGATGTTTCCTGTGTACACACAGACATCACTCCCTGTGGTGTGTATCCCCTGTTGTGACTGATGTTTCCTTGGTACACACAGACATCACTCCCTGTGGTGTGTATCCCTTGTTGTGACTGATGTTTCCTGTGTACACACAGACATCACTCCCTGTGGTGTGTATCCCCTGTTGTGACTGATGTTTCCTGTCACAGACATCACTCCCTGTGGTGTGTATCCCCTGTTGTGACTGATGTTTCTTATGTACACACAGACATCACTCCCTGTGGTGTGTATCTCCTGTTGTGACTGATGTTTCCTGTGTACACACAGACATCACTCCCTGTGGTGTGTATCTCCTGTTGTGATTGGCTTTCTGGTGTTTTGACATTTAACAATGCAAAATATTACATAACAGATATGATCCTAGCCTCAGAGGACTTATTATTCAGGAAACTAAAACATGAATTAACAGACTATCGAGGAATGGAGTTGAACTGATATGCCAATCATCCATATCATATATTTACCCCATTTTAATTTTAGAATATTTGGTGCTTTTCCAAGACATCTACATAAAATCATTTTTTCTGCATTTAGTTTGTTGATTGTGTTGTAAGGTTTTAATTACTATGTGCTGCATCAGTACATACTTTGTTATTGCTATCGGGAAACAACGAGGCAGATATCTGTATATCAGGAGACATTCATGTGACATACAAGTAGATATCTGTATATCAGGAGACACACATGTGACACACAGGTAGATATCTGTATATCAGGAGACACACATGTGACACACAGGTAGATATCTGTATGTCAGGAGACAAACATGTGACACACAGGTAGATATCTGTATATCAGGAGACAAACATGTGACACACAGGTAGATATTAGTATATCAGGAGACACATATGTGACACACATGTTGATATCTGTATATCAGAAGACACATGTGACACACAGGCAGATATCTGTATATCAGGAGACACACATGTGACACAAAGGTAGATATCTGTATATCAGGAGACACATGTGACACACAGGTAGATATCTGTATATCAGGAGACAAACATGTGACACACAGGTAGATATCTGTATATCAGGAGACAAACATGTGACACACAGGTAGATATCTGTATATCAGGAGACAAACATGTGACACACAGGTAGATATCTGTATATCAGGAGACAAACATGTGACACACAGGTAGATATCTATATATCAGGAGACACATGTGACACACAAGTAGATATCTGTATATCAGGAGACAAACATGTGACACACAGGTAGATATCTGTATATCAGGAGACAAACATGTGACACACAGGTAGATATCTGTATATCAGGAGACACACATGTCACACACATTAAGATATCTGTATATCAGGAGACAAACATGTGACAAACAGGTAGATATCTGTATATCAGGAAACACATATGTGACATACAGGTAGATATCTGTATATCAGGAGACAAACATGTGACAAACAGGTAGATATCTGTATATCAGGAAACACACATGTGACATACAGGTAGATATCTGTATATCAGGAGACACACATTTGACATACAGGTAGATATCAGTATATCAGGAGACACACATGTGACACACAGGTAGATATCTGTATATCAGGAGACAAACATGTGATACACAGGTAGATATCTGTATATCAGGAGACAAACATGTGACACACAGGTAGATATCTGTATATCAGGAAACACATATGTGACATACAGGTAGATATCAGTATATCAGGAGACAAACATGTGACACACAGGTAGATATCTGTATATCAGGAGACAAACATGTGACAAACAGGTAGATATCTGTATATCAGGAAACACATATGTGACATACAGGTAGATATCTGTATATCAGGAAACACATATGTGACACACAGGTAGATATCTGTATATCAGGAGACAAACATGTGACACACAGGTAGATATCTGTATATCAGGAGACAAACATGTGACAAACAGGTAGATATCTGTATATCAGGAAACACATATGTGACATACAGGTAGATATCTGTATATCAGGAAACACATATGTGACACACAGGTAGATATCTGTATATCAGGAGACAAACATGTGACACACAGGTAGATATTAGTATATCAGGAGACAAACATGTGACACACAGGTAGATATCTGTATATCAGGAGACAAACATGTCACACACAGGTAGATATCTGTATATCAGGAGACAAACATGTGACACACAGGTAGATATTAGTATATCAGGAGACAAACATGTCACACACAGGTAGATATCTGTATATCAGGAGACAAACATGTGACACACAGGTAGATATCTGTATATCAGGAGACAAACATGTCACACACAGGTAGATATCTGTATATCAGGAGACAAACATGTGACACACAGGTAGATATTAGTATATCAGGAGACAAACATGTCACACACAGGTAGATATCTGTATATCAGGAGACAAACATGTGACACACAGGTAGATATTAGTATATCAGGAGACAAACATGTGACACACAGGTAGATATCTGTATATCAGGAGACAAACATGTGACACACAGGTAGATATTAGTATATCAGGAGACACACATGTGACACACAGGTAGATATCTGTATATCAGGAGACACACATGTGACACACAGGTAGATATTAGTATATCAGGAGACACACATGTGACACACAGGTAGATATCTGTATATCAGGAGACAAACATGTGACACACAGGTAGATATTAGTATATCAGGAGACACACATGTGACACACAGGTAGATATCTGTATATCAGGAGACATTCATGTGACACACAGGTAGATATCTGTATATCAGGAGACAAACATGTGACACACAGGTAGATATCTGTATATCAGGAGACATTCATGTGACACACAGGTAGATATCTGTATATCAGGAGACACACATGTGACACACATGTAGATATTAGTATATCAGGAGACAAACATGTGACACACAGGTAGATATCTGTATATCAGGAGACAAACATGTGACACACAGGTAGATATTAGTATATCAGGAGACACACATGTGACACACAGGTAGATATTAGTATATCAGGAGACACACATGTGACACACATGTAGATATTAGTATATCAGGAGACAAACATGTGACACACAGGTAGATATCTGTGTATCAGGAGACAAACATGTGACACACAGGTAGATATCTGTATATCAGGAGACACATATGTGACACACAGGTAGATATCTGTATGTCAGGAGACAAACATGTGACACACAGGTAGATATCAGTATATCAGGAGACACACATGTGACACACATGTTGATATCTGTATATCAGAAGACACATGTCACACACAGGTAGATATCAGTATATCAGGAGACACACATGTGACACACATGTTGATATCTGTATATCAGAAGACACATGTCACACACAGGTAGATATCTGTATATCAGGAGACACACATGTGACACACATGTTGATATCTGTATATCAGAAGACACATGTCACACACAGGTAGATATCTGTATATCAGGAGACACACATGTGACACACATGTTGATATCTGTATATCAGAAGACACATGTCACACACAGGTAGATATCAGTATATCAGGAGACACACATGTGACACACATGTTGATATCTGTATATCAGGAGACAAACATGTGACACACATGTTGATATCTGTATATCAGGAGGCAAACATGTGACACACAGGTAGATATTAGTATATCAGGAGACACACATGTGACACACAGGTAGATATCTATATCAGGAGACAAACATGTGACACACAGGTAGATATCTGTATATCAGGAGACACACATGTGACACACAGGTAGATATTAGTATATCAGGAGACACACAGGTGACACACAGGTAGATATCTGTATATCAGGAGACAAACATGTGACACACAGGTAGATATCTGTATATCAGGAGACAAACATGTGACACACAGGTAGATATTAGTATATCAGGAGACACACATGTGACACACAGGTAGATATCTGTATATCAGGAGACAAACATGTGACACACAGGTAGATATCTGTATATCAGGAGACACACATGTGACACACATGTTGATATCTGTATATCAGAAGACACATGTGACACACAGGTAGATATCTGTATATCAGGAGACATTCATGTGACATACAGGTAAATATCTGTATATCAGAAGATACACATGTGACACACAGGTAGATATCTGTATATCAGGAGACAAACATGTGACACACAGGTAGATATCTGTATATCAGAAGACAAACATGTGACACACAGGTAGATATCTGTATATCAGAAGATACACATGTGACACACAGGTAGATATCTGTATATCACAAGATACACATGTGACACACAGGTAGATATTGGAGGCAACGTGGTCTAGTGGTAGGATGCCGGAATCGTGGTCAAAACCATTTTAAGTTCAAGTCCCGGTCACAGCACTTGTGTTGTATCATTGAGCAAGATACTTCACTCTGCCTGTTCCAGTCTACACAGCTGTAAATGAGTATGTGGTTGGGTAGTGCTTGAAATTGTAGAATGCTAGCTGTGAGCGCCAAAATGGCTGCACCAGTTGTATGCTCCCCAGGGAGTTGAAAATGAAATTGGCTGGTTGCTAATAAGGCCCTATAACCATGGATAATTACCAGGTATTTGTAAACTGCTTTGGGCGGCCTATAAGGTCGTAATAAAGCATTATATGAACCTCAAATTATTCTTATTATAAGTGCACCTTCTATAAAGTAGAAATCAATGAACTGGATTTGGATACCGGTATATATATGTATAGAATGACAAAACAAATGCAATATGTGATTGAATAAAAATATATATCAGACATAATGTTATTTACTTATTATATCCTTCATATACAGTACGCTAATGTGAAATATTGTTCCTTAAAAACGATTCTGTCCAACTGCTATTGCAGAGACATTTGTTGCACATTTCCTGGTACATGTGTATTAATATAATTAGTTGAACAGGTACAGGTAACAGGAAAATATTAATAGACATGTGCCTGTCATTGTACTGCCACAGCTGTGTAACATACCCAGGAATATATAGGTACATCGCCACCATTATCATACACTGATGAGACAGCAGGCAGGAGCAAACAAGCTCTTCAAGTAGATATCGGAGTCAATTAAGTGTGAACTATCAGAAATATTGATTTACCATTATCTGTGCCTTTTAGCATTTTCTTTTCCTTCTGTACATCATTAAAGCTTAAAATGAAATGCAATGAGTATCAGCAGTTGCTTTGCCGTGATGTTTGGCTCGAAATGTTCCGGCTTGCTGTACATCCATCAGTGTAGATCATTGTGTGGAGACTCTCCCCTCCAAATAGCATCGCATTATATTCTATATGAGGGGTGGGCAACTCACTTCCCTAAAATATCACACAGTTTCTATTTATATTTATCAAAAGAAGGCTTCTGTTTAAGTGATAAGTAGTTTGTAAATTTGCAGTAAACTTGTTGATTATAAATTCAAGTGACAGCTATATTTATATAATCTAAAAATAATCTCCATGTACAGTTTTAAAATCTCTTCCACATTTTGCCTTTTAGTTCCCCACTATAATATACTATGTGTGTATTGTATAAGATAAAGAACATGAAAGAATTAGGAAGAGCTGTTGAAAATGACTTTATCTGATGTGGCCTGAACACTTGGCAGTTTCTCCCAGAAACATCACATCAGCGTGGCATATCAACTGCTCTATCTATAACACAATATGTAAACTTTACAATTACTGACACCTGTGAATGAAATAGCTTCTATAAATATTCTTCAAATGTTGGATGAACTAGAACAGCCGACCAACATCTCCTTAGAACTAGAATACATGACACTGTATAAAGTTTGGAATTGGTACAAAAGTACCCCTGGCATCACCTTTTGACTAATTACTTTTCCACCTGTAATAGCCTCAGTTCAGTTGATACAATCTAGTTCTACAATGAAAAATAAAATGCACAACTGTTGATGATGAAAATGATGATGTGTATAAGGTTTCAACAAAGTTAGTTGGGCAGGAGCAATGCAGACAAATAATCCACAGGCGGATAAGTTACAGACACAGATGGAGAGTTGACTTTAGTTTATAAACAATCTTGTACATGTTAGGATTACAATTTTGACATTATACCTGAAAGCCTCAAAGTGCCTGCTAAACATTAATTTTTAACTCAAAAGTTAAAATGTTTGCAAAATATACTGATGTTGAAACTATGGTAATATCATATGTCCCAGAAATATTGAGAATTCTTTTATTTTGTTAACAGTTAAAACATATCCAATGTTAGTTTTCCTTTTCTGTGAATGTATATGATTAGGGCTGGGCAGCTTTACTGTTATATCAGTATATAAAGTTGGGATGGTATGTACCTTTGATTGGCTTCACAACAAAAACAGCCAGACGCTGAAACATTCAATCAAAGTGGTATACCGTGGTATGTACCACAGTATTTGCCTGGTAACCCATGATACTTTTGATTTTGTGGTAACTAGCTAGCTCTTTATATGATTCAAGGACACTTACTAAACAAGACATCTTGCAGATGATATATATACATGTATACCCTTGCATTTCAAAGTTGTAAGAAATGCAAAGTGTATTAAGGGATATGTAGAGAGATTATAGACCTGTTTTCATGAGCAGGTGTGCCTAAGTTAAAACTATCTTTAGTGTTGAAATTAAGACCTTTAACAAGGAAAATGTCATGAAAATTGGTCAAAAAAGAGTGCTGTAGAGTACTATAGTGACACTGAAATTTTATTTATAGTATAATCAGTGACCTAGTTTTTGACCACAGAAGGCCTAGATCAAAATGCCATGAGTTGATGTTTTTTGAACACTTGTTAGAAGTTTCATGTCAAACGGTAAAGAAATGAATTATGTAGAGCAGCAGAACAGAAACTTTTCTATAGTAACAGTGACCTAGTTTTTTTACTACAGAATGTCAAATCATATACATGTACATATGTATGTGTATCCCGGGCATCTAAACATGCATTCATTGTTACATTATCATATAACTGACCCATTCATTGTGACGTCATCAAAAATTGTTTTTAGGATGTCATATGATTGTCTCAGCAGTGAAAATTGTACTGTCAAAGTAGAGATTTGCTTGTTTTATAGAGAAAGAATTTGAGAGTTTTCTCATGAATATAAGTTATGTGATAAATAGAATCTTACACTCGTGTTTATATAATTTGGAATTTATTAAACTTGTTAAATAATTTAATATATATGTCAATTAAATTATTGAATTTTTAAAAGTTTTTTGCAGAAAAATAAATAAATCTAATAAATTCCATCCATGACATATTACATCGACACTCGTGCAAGATCCTCTATATCTCACAACATGTTTCATGTCATGCTTTCTCCGCAGGAACAGTATGATTGGTGTGCGACCCCGAAGGGCAGCTGGAATACTGACATTGATCCAAGTGTAACACATGGCATTCAATGATCACATGATCATCACTTTCTTTATCATATAAGGAATAAACTATACAACATGAGAAAGATCCATTAAGCTAAATAATGATTAAAGTAAACTGGTAGACTGGCTCCCATCTTTAGAACAGTATACAGATATTGAATTATTTAGAAAAAATAGTCTAATCACTCTAATAATTTTGATCACTTAGATGTCTGACTGATTCTAGACCTAAGTTTGAAACAAGGGGGAGATAAGCTAGTAGTAAAAATCAGTAGCGACATTCTCTATAAAAACTTAGGGTCTGGTAGCCAGTCTAGTTAATTGAATATAAGCTAAAATTTGAAAGCATGGACAAGGGAAACAACATTATTATGCCCAGCACCATACTGGTGTGATTTCTGGACAATGGTAACACCATATGTCCAGCATCACCTCAGTCCAACACATATATATAGGAACAAAGGTAGCACCATATGTCCAGCACCATTTCAACCTGAATATGGATACCTTGACCCTTATGTAGAAATCCCATTGATTATTCTAAAGAGAGGTCAAGGAATATCCTTTGATACTTGTTTAGAGGTTTGACACAATAAGTCCAACATGTTTTTTGGTGTGTGCGATGAGTCGATGACTATGCTTTATTTTGACCTATAATAACAAATTCACCACATAGAAATACATGTTTTCATATAAATTCCAAAGGCCATCATGAAATGTGTAAATGCAGCCAAAAAAGGTTTATTTGAAGTGTAAGGCTGCAAAATTGGAATTGCGCTGCATGATTGGTAACATAAGAGTGTTCTTTAAAATATATTCAACGTGAACCCTGCTTGTTATTTTTTTAAGAGCATCCATCAATATTTTTCATTACATTTTGCTACAACCATAATGGTTTTAATTCAATCCTCAGAATTTTTAATGAATTAATAAAATGATGGTTTGGTGATCCAATTTGGGTACTGTCACCTTAATTAGACATCAAACAATTTAGTACATTTTATAATGTTGTATATGCGCTTTTTAAAAAGCCATATGTTGATGATATGTACAAGAATTTTAATCATACTCATAGAAGAATATAGAAATTTTGAAAATTCCATTACAAAATAGTTAACAGCTGGAGAAAAAAAATATTCAATTTAGAATTTAGAAGATTTTTTCAAAAAATTGTTCAAGTATGCCTTATACAAAACAAATCTTATTTAACTCGTTCAAACTGACATTGTTTAATGACATTTTCAAAAGTGGTGGAAATACACTAAATTATTATTTTTGAACAGGTAACGTTAACACTTGACCATACCTTGCTAAATGTGCGTTACTTGAACGATACCAGCTGGACCCTTCAGGTTCAGTATAACTATAGGAATATAGACTGGCCAGTTGATACACCTGAAGATGAATAACACTTATTATTCCTGACCAGTCGACACCTTTATACCTATAAATAGGAAAACTACACCACAATACACAGCGAACGGTGCTCCATTGATAATGTCAACAAACCAAAACATGGATGCAACTTACGGATTTTTTCCGGAGAACCAGACAGTTTCTCTTTGTTTTCTGCTGCATTACTACAAGTATCGCTAGTGGACTCCATTTTATCCGTTATCTATGGTTTCCATGGATGCTAGGCTTACGAAAGTGTTGCTAACCTCACGCAAGCAACGTCCCGAACACACTGCAGCATCCTCTGCTCTCCATGTTTTTGTTGTTACAGGTCACATGATCAAGTCCTCTAGCGGCAAGATTTGAGTTTAATACCGAGGCGTGTTCGATAAGGAACAATGTAAGCAACAGCTTGGATAACAATATGATAAGAATTCCTTAGAAATGAATCATGTCAAGTAAGCCTACAAGCCAAGTCAGTTAATATTTAAATCGATTTAAAAATGCCAGACTCTATCACGTCATTAAAACTATGACGTCATATTGCTATTTAATAATCATGTCACTTGAGTAAAATCTAGACCAAGATTTTTTTTCAGGCAATAAACATTCATTTTTCTGCTGAAAATTTGCATATAATTTCGTTTATTACAACCTCAAAAGTTTGCCCCCTCTTCTCTTCATTTATTTTTTTTCTTCACCAAAATGGAAAACCGCCTTACTCTGCTCCACCGTAGACGTATCGATGCCCATCTAGCCTATTCGTGATTTGAAAAATCTGTTTATTTTATTAAAGAAATAAAGGCAACGAAAACAAAAGTTGTTTAAATTGTTTAAACATTTAAATTTTCAAGTTATTTCGATTCTTCTTGTCGTCAGAGACGTATAAAGCCAGAGATTGGCAACTCTCTCTTTCTCTTACCGGAGCTCACCCGTGTCGGGCGGACTATGCGGAATCCATCAATTTCATTGCTACGGTCTATGATATTGTTAGAGGAGTTCCGAAATGCAAAAATTACGGCTGCCATAGGCGGCATTGCAAATCTTGTTATCTTAATAAAAAAAATCAATATTATGCTTTGATTTTCCCTAGAAGATTTATTTCAACATAACTATTTTGATTACTATTATTGTTATTATTTGTTGTTTTCACTTCAACTCCATAAAATAATGACTATGCAGTTAAAATATGAAAATTTACCGTGATTTACTGTATAAAGAAAATAGGCAAGAATGTTCTTTAAACTTCTTTTTTTCTAGAAGGTCAATTTTAAATCTGTTTGGTTATTTGTATTTTATAATATGTTTTATATCAGTCTTGTTTGGTTCAGCTTCGGGAAATAACGAAAATAGGCAAGAATGTTCTTTAAACTCCTTTTTTTCTAGACGGTCAATTTTAAATCTGTTTGGTTATTTGTATTTTATAATATGTTTTATATCAGTCTTGTTTGGTTCAGCTTCGGGAAATAACTGCAAAATTGCTTAATTCATCTGAGAATGTACCAGTATTTCAAAACGAGGAAGTCATAATACCAAAACAAAAACAGGCAAAACTGTCGTTAAACTCCTTTTTTCTGGACGTTCAATTTTAAATCTATTCATGATTTAAATTCAAATTTTTTCTCTTATATCCCTTCACATATATCGATTTGAAATAAAATCTAACTGAATATAGGGTGAACTATAACATTAAAAATATATTTTTAAAAAACCATGTGATTTCACAATGAGCATTTTATATGAGCATCCAAATGGTCATTTTATTCACTTCGCCTGTTTGTTTGTTGCCATTTCAACGCTAATTATATACTGGGACACACAATTAACCCCTGCGGGGATGGAGAGCCGCGGGGGTCATTACAGGTGTGAAATGACTTACCTGTGTGGCGATCTTACGGGAGCTGAACAAAGGGAGGAAGGTGTGGGTAGGGAAAAAACGCCTCAAGGGATCGTTCAGTACTGTTAATTGTAATCTTACACTTCTGACTAGTTAGTATAACTATTCTAGGCGAAGTTCATAACATATTTACACACCCTGCCAACTGCCAATTCATACCCAATCTCTTACATGTAAAAGTATATAATTTACATTTTCACACAAGTTAGTCACCCTTATTTTACACTTATAACGATCCCCATGGATTGTGCAAAGTTCATATACATCTATTTTATAAATCAGATGAACTTCTATATTATCGCATGTTTATTTTTTGAGATCTGTCATTAAACTTGTCTCCAGTATCTACTACACGCGGACCGCAGCCCTATCTCGCGACAAATCTCTGAGAACAATAGGCTCATGCGAGAAATTGCGAGATCTACGCGAGTTGCCAATCTCTGGCTTTATACGTCTCTGTTGTCGTTTAACTGAATACGCCGAAACGTTAAATGAAAGTGGTCGGGCAGATGCCACATTATCTTTGTATGTTCGGTCACGGACTTAAATAATCTGTGGTTCGATCAGGAAATTGAAGTCTGAACTTCTATACGAAAAGCGAAGATAATGCGCTATCCACTGCGCAAACCGGTCACCTTAGATTGTCTCAAAATCACACAGACATAAAATAACAGAAACGGTCTTTTATATATTACAAGAATAGATCTATTATGAAACAAGTTATTCAACTTATTTTTTTTCTAAGCTACAATGGAGATAACCACTGTGGTCAGACAGGCGACCCCATGCACATTTTCACGTCCGATGGGGAGTCGAACCCAGGACGCCATGGTGAAAAATTTTAATCTCTCATGGCGTATCTGCGTACAACGTGACGGTGGTACACTAAGGACAAATGCTCAATAATGTGTTCTATGTTAATTATGTCGAGCGATCGACGTTTGTCTTGAGCGCTCGATATAATTAATGTAGAAAGTATTATTGTGCATGTCCTAAAATGTACTCATACCGTAACGTCCCGTATTATTGTTATTTTTTTCTTTTAAATTTGTTTTTCTTCCTTTTTTTTATCTTATAGTATTTGTTTTCAAATTCACTTCAAAACTAACCTTGGTCTTTTTAAATAACTACGTGTAAAAGCTATGAGGGATGAATGAGGTTAAGATAAATAAGTCACTTTTACGTTGGATACCTGTAGGCCTAAACAAAGCGACACCGATCTCTTAGTCCTCCAAAATAACATATTTCCGTCCGTGTATTCGGTTCCTGTCAGGGCCATACACAGGACGGATGGAAGTCTTTGAGATACTGATGTGTCACGGCGATTACCACTTATCGGTGTGTCGTTAACCATTTCGTAACACCATGATCAAGGTAACAATTAGTTAGATGTTAAAGTTAAAATAACATATTTCCTGGTCAATTTTCTACATAACCAATGACTGAATAGATGGAGAATGATAGGAATTACACAGAACTATATATATGTGATATATGTTGTCTCTTAATTTCTTTGACGTGAATTATTACATGTCTGTATTATATATAAACATGTACTTGTAGACGTGTTTGTGAGAGGGTGGATTTATATCAATTGTGAAGAAGTTTTGTTTATTAAGAAAGTGTGTATGTGCATGGCCATAATGAACTATATTTTTAATCTTCTTGTATTATTGTTACTATTTCATGTCTTGTTTCTAATATTCTAATAAGTCATAAAATGCTTTCTGGATAACTTGAGCTAGACTGGTCCCCGTCCATAGAATAGTATACAGAGATTAAGAAAAAAAAAAACAAATCAATTGTACACTTGGATGTCCTTAACTAATGGGAGATAAGCTATAGTAGTAAAATTCACTAGACATTCTCCATAAAAACTTCATCGAGAGCATCTCAGTAATACCTGTATATTCCGAGATTGAACTTCTACATATACTGAACCGAACTGTGTTAGTCCACACAATCGAT
Source organism: Mimachlamys varia (assembly GCA_947623455.1). Taxonomy (NCBI): domain Eukaryota; kingdom Metazoa; phylum Mollusca; class Bivalvia; order Pectinida; family Pectinidae; genus Mimachlamys; species Mimachlamys varia. Next base: position 13,798,429 of record OX392535.1, read on the forward strand.
GAATGGCCAACTACAATGTAACTACGCTAATTCTATGTCAGATCATATAATGTACACCCTTAAATCTGTAGATTTAGATGATGTCTTAGATAACAATCTTATTTTGTTTGCTGAAATCGATCCAATTCCGATATATATGCAGTCCTTTAAAGTCTTTCGGATCGTCAAAAAGCAGCGTCTAATCTCACTAAACAAACAAAAAAGCGAGTCAACGGTTTTGTGTTCGGTGCCTGCTATAGCCTATTCCTTAGCTCATTCACCCCTGAAAAAATATTTGAACTCTCCCAAAACAAAAGTTGGAATAGTTCATTTTGAAATTTCAGGGAAACAGCCATCGTCGGATACCCACGGTTGATCTCGCTTCGCTAACTCACTCATGAGTGAGTTAGCGAATCGAGATCAACCGTGGGTATCCGACGATGGGATACAGCTTGAGCAATATATAGCGACCGGGAACTGGCGCAATGTCACATGTATATTTCCAGCTGAGGAGTAATATCCAGTATTCCAGTTTTTGGTCATATATATACATTTTATATCCATGAAATTATAGATGTCCTTTTTGTATCACTACGGGTTGCGCTCTGGCGAATTTTGATAATTTTAGTATTTAAAGGTTTGTCAGGCATGTCAGTTCGTGGAATACCTCCATCGCAGGGTGGGAACGGAAAAATTACTCTATATACGTGATTGAATAGGTTTAGTTAGTTTCAATCAGGTTCTTGATCCGTACACCAATAAATCCTCAGTAGAGCACGACATAATGTAGTCACATACAAAGGGGAACCACTCCACGCCATACGGTAACAAAATCTGCGTCTTTCTTTGGCTACATGTAGGACGTAAACCGGGGACGTATATATGTGAGACATATATACGTCCCTAGTGTAAAATTTTACACCATTAGATGACTAAACCGAAAGTTGTCGACTGGGACGATTGAGAGGTGATGTTTTTAAAAGCATTTGATTGGTTTACTACTCACGCCTTCCTTTAATTTTTCAGTTTAGTGGTTTTGTCTCGTATCGCTCGGTTTTGGCCAGAAAATATTCAGCGGTGATATTTCTTTAATAATTATTAACTCAACAATTCCAGAAAATTGCAGTGTCATACTTCACAAAGAGCTGGGTTCTACGTCTCTGTGCTGGGTTCTAGTATCACTACATTGTCCTGAATATACGTCTCTGTGTTTCGTTTCTTTTTTTTCGGGTATCAAAAAGATCGTGACATTACTGTGTGCTGCTAGAACTACACGGGAAGAAGTTTTGTTTGGTACTGATGTGCCATGAAATGTCAAAGAACAGAAATATCCGGGCGATGTAAGGTTGCGAGCTGTAATTGACCTCCATGATGACACATGAGTTGTTTATGGGTCTGCCAGATTCCGTGTGATGTATAAAACCAAATATTTACAGTCTACACCGACATTCACTCGATAACCATTGTACTGCAAACTAGAGTTATTTTCCAATAACTATACTTGAGAACGTGCAAAAATTCTATGACGTCGACAACAATACATGTGGGCGGAGCAATGCAAATTATCCCATTCGAATCACAATTGTATGACGCCATTTACAATTGACATGGGCGGAGCTAGCTACGGCTTGTGCAAACTTCATGCTGTTACATTTATTAAACTGTTTTCACGTTTGTTAGTTTTACAATGAAATGTATGTCCGCAGATGGGGCTAAATTGAACAGAAAAGTTATGACCCATTTACACAAAATACTGTAAATATAAGAATTAACCTTTGATTTTGTTAAGTTTATGAGATCATAAATCCAATGGAGCAGTCGGTAAATTTACCTCGTGCTCCATTGGATTTATGATCTCATAAACTAAACAAAATCAAAGGTTAATCCTTAAATACAGATTTCCCAAATTGAAACATTATCCTTATTTCGTTAGTCATAAGAGCGGACGCGTTTATCCCAAACACGGACTTAGATTCCCTGCACCAACAGTTCCTACCCCAAGTTTACAGAGACTTATGTTTATCCTATTATATATTAGTTAAAGTCGAAAGTTTTCAAAAGTTTCAATGTGCCAAAATTTTGCGTTTTCCGATGGTATGTAGCTAGGCCTACTTTAATGTACCTAGAGTAGTCGTGCACTTCATGGTCCATGTGTCGGAATTTATACAGGATAGACCCCTATTGGTCGATTTATCTTACATTTTCCGTCGTGTATTTCTGGAAAACTACATAGTTATTATTCACTGCTAATTTCCGTGTGACGCTATTTCTGTATATATAACCCTAACAAAAAGTTGATGTAAATAAATTATGATTTCCCTGGTCAAAACAGTGAAACATTATGAGATAGAGCAGGAAAAACACATATATACGTCCCTGTCTAGAAGCACGGACTATAGACTAATGTAAGTCCGTGCTAGAAGTATACAAATTTTCATTAAAAATAATCCATTCACAAAGTTAGCAAAATGCATCGAAAAGAAAGTTTGAAACACAAAACAAAAAGTAAAGTAAAAATAATAAAACTGTGAAATACTTTTGGCACGTTACTTTATACGCATAGCAGCACTGTACCAAAGACATAGGATAAACTTTCCCGCCATATTTCCTCTTCGTCGCGCGAGCTCGAGGGCTTCAGGATAAGACTTGCTACAGTATGTTATATTGTGTTATCTAATGCGTTCTCATACTATTTACTTTACTCATCTATAAAGGACATTGGTCTCAGAATATGTAACACGTACACTACGGATTTGGATAAGCATTGTGTAATAGGACGATATAGATCTAGAACACCCACTGGAGCCTCTTCGTTGCTCGGTCATATGACTGGTAGATCACATGACTTGGTTGGTAAAGATGGCGGAACTAACAATGTTTGGGTTTTTGTGCGTCTGCTGTTGTTTTCAATTTATTTTGGGGAATAGTCAGTTGCCTCTCCAAGACGACTATCATGGAGCGAAACCAACGAGAGGAGAACCATGGCCGTTGCCTCAGATCTACACGCCAAGCGCCGAAACATTCTCCTTGAATTATTTGTCGTTTGAGTTTCCTGTGACTGGTTCCACCTGCGATACTCTGACGGCTGCAACACTACGTTACCATCAGCTAATCTTCGGTGCTGCAGCCACTGACACTCGACTGAAGTTCTTTCCAAGATTTGACCGTTTCAACTCGGCCGCCGGAATCGTGAACTCACTAAACGTAAATGTACTGGAGGCGTGTGATACCGCCGATAACAAGTACCCGGCTCTCGAGTCCAACGAAGCGTGTACGTATAGCGTAGGCCATAGCTAAAGGCCTATATATGCATACAGCTGGCTATACATTATTTAGGCTGTATCAGGATTGTAATGTATATTAAAAACCTCTTTTGCGCTATCACCTGTAGACCGTGTCTGCTACGATAGATGGCTATAGATCTAGACTAGTATATAGTCGTTAAGAATTCTAGACGTTCAACAGTTCAAGTCGGTCATTTGGTGATTTGCATTGTCCAGGCATTAGCTATATATAGGGACAGTGTATAGATTTAGATTTATATAATAATTGATCAATAAATACCTACAGTATATATATTGATATTCATTGCAAAATTTCATCATATAAGTCTAAACAGGTCACAGTGGTGTAGGTGATTAGTTTACAGGGAAAAAAATATTAGGTAGTCATAATTGGTGATTCAGAATGATTTTTCTATAAATTTACATTTCTGGGGCCTAACATTAAATGTCACAAATTAAAATGCTCAGTAATCGGAAGGAATAGTTTATTTTCTACATTATTTATTTTAAGATATCTGTATTGAGAATTTAAAAGAAGCAAATTGGGAAAAATCACCAGATTTTTTTTTCATTTTGAACGGACTTAAAGAGACGGGTTATAAAGCCCTGGATAGTGGCTATCAGTAATTATGTGTAGGTTGACCATGAAGTGAATGAAGTAATTAAATCAACAACAGAACACAAGGGCTTGTCTAGATGATTTAATTAGAAAATTTACTATGTTTGAGGGCCAGGATACACAGTCAGTCATTAATTAAATCAACTGGACCCCATGCATGCAAAGAAAATATATGTGTAAATTTACAACCCAAAGTACAAATGAGTAAGAAAAATAATCTGCAGAGCAATAGTGCATTGTGTTAACATATTGTGATAACAAAAAACATCACTGTTTTAAACACATTTTACTGTTAATAGATATAAGATGTATACTACATTTGTACGTAGCTATCAAAATCTTTGAATAAAAGAAAGATTGAAACTATTTGTTATTTAAAGATTTTTATTCCAGATAACTTGACGGTGGCTAGTCCTACGTCCCAGTTAACTGCTACAACAGTATGGGGAGCTCTGCGGGGCCTGGAGACATTCAGTCAGTTGATCTATGAAGGTTCCGATGGCCAGGTATAACAGCTAGTATAAGGAATTTCAATTAGCACTCAACACTTTTCATGCCAATTTTTCAAGGGTTAATACAAGATTCATTATAATTTGATCTGTTATACAGTACATGTACATTGTATTTATCATCTATATACTGCTTAATACCACCTACCAGTAACATGATCAACGCAGTAACATGATCAACGCAGTAACATGATCTGACAGTGTGAGAAAAAGTTGAGAACGACTTGAGAGGAACTTGAGAACGGATTTTCCCATTTTACAGGCACCACTTGAGAATGTATTTTCTCAAAAAGAACATGTGCTCACGATTACATGACGTCATTTCCAGAAATAGCTAGTATCCCACCAAAAGTGATCCGCGCAAGAAAAGAGTCTCTCATTAAAATATCAATAAAAAATAATAAAAAAATATTTTTAGAATAAAAACACCATTTTAAAGGCCCAATATACGTAACTTCAGGGCAATTTTCGTGATTCTGAAAAATTCTGAAAAAAAATCCAGTTGATAACCATGCAAAAATAAGCCTAAAACGAAGTAAACCCAAGCAGTAACTAACAGGAAACTGTTGACAAAAAAATCCAAAGAATTGAAAGTAATTCAGGTGGGGCCCAGTTCAACAACAAACCGAAGGTAGAAGACGGGTCGAAATGGTCGCGTGTTTACAAATAGCGTGTTTCAACTGCTGCTGTACCGGTAACCACGAAAGAATTCATCTTGAATATTAATATTGCTGATACCAGTTAATCTTAAGGATGTACACTTCTGAGGTTTCAGTCACGTTCAGGTCTCGTTTCTGTCTCATTTAAAGATTTTTTGTTATATTGAAGAAATTATTATCAATTTTAATAGCAAATATGCATCTGAAAATTGTGTCAAAAATGTAAGTTTATGTTGCATGTAGAACTTTTTTTACATGAATTTAAAAAAATTACCAATTTGGCGGCCATTTTGAACATGCATATGGCCTCAGACCACAATTGTTTGTACTACAGTCAAACCTGTCTATAAAGACCGCTCAAGGGGAGACAGAAAAACGGTCACTATAGACAGGTTGCCTTTATAGACAGGTCGAGATTTTTGGACCAACCACTTTAATTGAAAATGTCATAAATGACTTGTCATTAAATAGGGCATTCAGTATAACATTTTCAGAAGTCAAACTTTTTGTTTTGAAATATATTCTTATAATATTATTTTTAGGTTTAAAATCTATATTTTTTAAAACATCTTAAAATGGTATGACGAATGCCCTATTAAATAATATTCATGTTCATTTTATTACATTTGTGAATTCTTGGTTGAGTTTGTTGTTCTTTTTCTAAAAAAAAACGTCAAGTCGGAATGATTATGATAGCACCAACCAGGTGAGTCGGCATTCAAGGTTAATAAAACAAACACCTTTGAGTAGGAAACTTTGAAAACATAACACAATGCCTCGTTAATTAGGCTTGACATTGATTGACACCTCGCGCGAGTTACGATGAAGATCTGTTGACACCAGCGAAGGCACAGGTCTAATACTGATAATTGAAATAAACGATGTTTTCACGGCAATATTATTCATAAATTATTCAATTAAATCTTACATAAGACTTAATCTTCCACGTTTTCTATATAATAAAATGAACAATTTGGGAGTCTCTGCGTCTAGACATCGATAGAGTCGGCAGTGTACTGGGTTGACAGTAATTCTGACGATTACGGCCTAACACACGGGTCGCGAACAGGCCTGCATAAACGAGAACACGAATGATGCACCGCTGTTCAATCGTATCATATGACTACACTCATACTGGAAAGCACTACGCGTTATTCAGGTTAGGAAATAACCTAGATCGTCGCTATCAGTAGCCAATCAAAATGCAGGATATTGTCGAAAACTGATGCAGCAGTGATGGGCTCACCGGAAAGTTTTCACTTGTCATAAAATAGTAATATCTTCAGTCAATGTGTTTTACAACTCCTATTTTCAACATTTATAGTATTTTCTACTAGTGAATCATGTACGCAAATACCGGACATTTTGTACGGAGCTGTACATGTGCGACGGGTTACCGGAACGGCTGACAGCCAAATGTGAGATCAAAATATGTTCACCCGATCGCGAAATCGGTCGTTATAGGAAGCGAACTAGCAGGGGCGTAGCTGCCATGTAAGCACATAAGCCCGTGCTTGCACATCATTTCCCAAAGTATGTGTATTAAAGTCGAGAAATTTCATTTTTAAAACTCGACTGATATTGTAATTCTTTTTTTTTGTCGAATTGTCAGATTAACAGACCAGGTTGCAGTTAGTTTGTTAGCTATATATACGTAGACCGACTTGTTTTGTATAATCATGTCATATTAGGTTTTAGTAAATCTTTATTAGATTTAATATAAAAATGGCCCTTTAATCATTCTAAGAGTAATAAAAGAAGGGTATTTTTTTACTTAATTTTCGGGCAGTTCAAACAAAACATCACCAATTATACAATTATAATGAGCCAGGCCAAAATTCCTTAAGTTAAACATCTCCATAGGAAAGCGTTTCAAAAAGAAAGGAAAATTCATTTGACTTAGATTTTCCCGTTACTTCTTTAATGCTTTTCTATGGAGAGTTTTAAGTTAAGGAATTTCCTTTCGTTGAGGAACGTTCGTGAAACTAGGACTGTTGGAATTGTACAAAACTGTGTTAAGAAAATAAGCATGAGTTATTTCACCAGAAGTTGTATTAATGGCATATTAACATATACTTACTAACAGAGACGTATGTATATCAAGATGGTTTTATTCACATCGCCCTGCGTCCGTGGTCGGTCCGTCGTCCGTCCGTCTTTAAACAATTTTTGGTTATCAATATTTCCTAAGTACTGCATAGATCTTTCTCAAATTGCATATGTAGGTTTCCAATGGCGCCTAGTTGTGCCCTTCTGATTTTGGGACCGATAAGACAAAAGCTGAAAGGCGGCCATTTTGGATTTTGACATGAAATTTTTTCATCGCTATTTCTTGAGTAGTACTTTATGGATCTTACTCAAATTCCATATGTAGGTTCCACTTAGTGCCTCTTTCTTGTACTGTAATATGGCCGATAGGCAGCCATCTTGGATTTTGCATTGATAGTTTGTGGTTGATATTTCTTAAAAGTTTTAGTTGGATCCTTCTCAAATTCCATATGCAGGTTTCCCGTGGTCCCAAGATGTGCGTTGTCCAGTTTGTGGAGGTGCTTCATACAACAATGTGGTTTCAGACGACAATCTTGACAGTAATAGTTTGTGATCGCCATGTTTTGAGAACAGGTTCTGTTTGGTCCCTACAGCTTCTAGTTGTACATTGTCTAATTTTTAGACTGCTCCAGGGGTAAAATATGGCCGCCTGACGGCCATCTTTTATGTTGACTATGGAAGTACATTATGGTTATTTTTTAAAGAAATACAAGATGGACCTTTCTTAGATATTTGGAATTTGGATTTGATCAGAAAAACAGAACTCCTGACAAGAAACCCTTTTACATCTATTATCAATTTTCAAGAAATATTCAAAGAACTAAAATTAAATACATATATGAAAGAAAAAAAAGAAGGGAAAATATCCAACTTTCTAAGAATTAATGAAAAATCATCTATGGTGGCCGCCAAGATCCTTCTGGGATCTCTTGTATGTCTCTATTATTACTTACTGACCAGTAAATGACCTAAGAAAGGTATGGATACTGATTTTGTTTCCATACATCATGGAAGTAAAAGATACTGTATTCCATTCCGCGTTTATTATTTGTATAATGATAGGCTAGACAATGATCATTCAAACAAGTCCAAAACACTGGCAACATATGAAGTCCAAATGAGATCCCCCCCCCCCCCTCCCCAAAATGTAAAAGTCATGGGGCTTGCACATTAAAATACCCCCAGCTACGCCCCTGACTAGCGACCGTCGTTCCAAAATTACCGGTCGTTAGCCACATTAGACTGGTGGTCGTTAAACAGATGATCGTTATATAATGAAATCTCACGGGGAATCTGAAAATCGGTCGTTATAGAAAGCGAAATAGCGACCGTCGGTCCAAAATTACCGGTCGTTAGCCACATTAGACAGGTGGTCGTTATACAGATGGTCGTTATATAGTGAAATCTCACGGGGAATCTGAAAATCGGTCGTTATAGACAGGCAGTCGTTATAGACAGGCGGTCGTTAGAGCAGGTTTGACTGTATATGTTACTACCAAAGAAAATCAAAAATTAAAATATTTAAAAAATTTGCCCAGGGCCTGGTTCTTATTTGATGCTGTAGTTCTATTCAAACTGAACCTACAGTGAGCTGGAAAGTACCTCATGACCGGCATTTTAGAAAGATATTTTTATTTGAATGTCACCACCCTTCATTTACAGGGGAAAATACAAAAAATCTCAAAATATCAATGCGCAAGCCTCATCTCTCACTGTGTCCTGCTGCAAAACCAAACTTGATATCGGTGTCAAACAAAAATTAATCACTAGAATAGATATTGTTGAACATTTCTATGTAAAGAAACTGTGCATATCTGTCATAGGTCATTCAGGAAAAATTATTTAGTAACCCACCTGAAATGTCCTTATGCACTACATTCGTGTACAACGACCCGGAAGTTTTATTGTGGTCTGAGGCCATATTTCTGTCTATTTTATGCACTTCGCAAAGGCCAAAATTTCACCTTTTTTGATGCTATATCGCTCTCTTTAAAACGTCAGTGTTTGGCCATTTTCAATTATAGCAAGCTCATTTTTGCTGTACAACTTTATAATGTTCAATTTCATAGAAATATTATGCTATAAAGAGGATGATTATACAATTTTAGTATTTTTGTCATATATTTAGTGTAACTGGAGCAGTACTTATTTTTGAACCCAAAACTGTGAAAAAAAAACGTAAAAAATACCGGGACAAAAAATTAAGCACACTAACCCCCCATTTTTATGACTGTTTTAGAAAGAGAAACCCATTTTCTTTTCATATGCTAAATATTAGAAAAAGTTTGATATCAGAACTTTTTTTATTAAGCGGTTAATCTGCAAAAAAGGGTGAAAAAATGATAATTTTCTCAATAAAAAATAAGGGGTAGGGGTAACTCCAATTGCTTTCCTGAGTAAAAATATTAAGTTAGAGAATTTTACTTCCATAACTTAAAAGAACACACTAATTTGGTCATTTCTGCAAACCTTCATACATTTTGGATCACAAATTCGAAAGATATTGTATGAAGATGTCCCACAATTGGTCAAAACTACAAAATTCACTTAAAATTGCTTATAATGTCATATTGGTATGTTTGACCGATCATAGCACAAAAATGAGCACACTGACATATCATTGTCTTTGCATTTTCTGTCATGCCTTGAACTCCCTTATCCAAAAATGTACATGAGAAAAAAAGTTTGATACAGGAAAATTTTGACTTCTCAGAGGTGTACATCCTTAACTAAATCTATAAATATAATAAGTTATTAGGCTTGATTTTTGCTTCAAGTTTTGCCGAAAGTTACGTACAAATGTATATTTGGGCCTTTAAGCATAAATATGCAGATAAGAAAGTCAATGGCGATAGGTTGTTTTCAGATTATTATTTTTTTCACATAATTTTAGTGTTCACAGTATTCCCTCGCGCAAATCTTCTGTTTGTTTACGTTTGCCAAAGACAGATTGTGAATGATGACCCTAGAAGTTGTTTCAAAACTATGGTGTTTAAATGACATTTCTTATATTAAGAAATATATAAGGTAGTAGTATACAGATGATTAACTTTTTATCACACAGTTTTTTCTGGGTTTGTTGTGTGAACAATTTTCTCATCGCTCACACGTGGATAAAATCTTGAGTCCACCTGCAGTGACCTCTCAGTTTTATCCACATGCTCGCAATGAGAAAATTGTTCTCAAGACAAACCCTGAAAGTAGAGTGTGATAATCGATAAATCTCAATTGAATATTATTTGTATGTTTTCTTGACATGCATGTCTTGTTGTGATAATCAACTTACAATTGTCCACTTTCAAATCCAAAGGTATTCAGACATTAGCTTGCTTTTGTATTCAATACATGTGTCTTCTTTACAGGTAAGCATTTTACCAGCATGAAAAACGATTGTGGTTTTTTCCATTTGACACTTCTTTGAGTTCAGCTAACATCATGCTCGCCTTGGGCATGTATCAGTTTGCAGATGTTGTGAATTATTCCGTCATGAATTCAGTTTATTGATTTGACTTAAAATGTACATGTTGTATTTATATTTATTTTATTTCAACAATGCTGATACAGTTTGAGGTCAATAAGACGGTGATTGTGGATTTCCCGCGGTTTAAATACCGTGGACTTCTCCTGGATTCTTCCCGCCACTTCCTGACTGTGGAGGTCCTAAAGGAGAACCTGGTAATTTGGCTGTCCAATTACAGTAAACCTACATATTTGAGTGGTGATAATATTTAATCATTTTCACACTGAAAGTATCCGATAAATCATGATTACATTAATTACAGTTTCTGCGTATATATATTGCTTTCTACAGCAAGTATTGTGAGTGCATCAATTTAACATTGAGATTATCTACTTAAATTTGGTTATGAGGCAAAAATTTGAGTGTGCCAAAATATGTAAGTTTACAGTTTTAAGTGAAAGTCAGTAAACCTTCTTACTCAACCATTTGCTCCTGTGGACTGGTAATCATATATATAACCATATAACCAAAATATCTAAAATCTCTTGTTTGAGGTACTCATTCTAGGTCAGTAATTTTTTGTGTTTTATCAAAAGAGTCTGTTGCAAATTCAAATACCTGGTGAATACTGATTTACTCATACCGATAATACTTATTATATCAAAAAAAGGTCGGCTTTTAATACGAAAAATTTGAGTCATATTGTTATTAAGTATATCAAAATATCAATTATTCATAAACCTATGAAACAGTCCTTTAATGTTAAATATCTGAGATTACTTCTGTGTTTATGATAATACATATTATTGTAGTAACATATATTGCACAAAAATTGTAAAATAAATTGAAACAGATTCATAGTGTTGACTGGGAAAAAAAGTTATATGGTAAAGATTACAATTCTTTTGTATGGTTATCTTTTTTGCTTGATGCCACATAGGGTTTTTCTGTTTGTTACAGGATGCTATGGCTCAGAACAAGTTCAATGTGTTCCACTGGCACATTGTAGATGACCAGGCGTTCCCGTACCAAAGTGCCCTGTTCCCTCAGATGAGTGCCACAGTAAGTGGACAAATATTACATAATCTACCAGTACGCTAGGGACACTAGCAATTGGTTAAAAATCATAATCAATAGTTGTTTTTTAATTGGAAATAGCAAACCAATCAATGATCAATTGCATAATTGGTTCATAATTTTATGGGACTGTATACCCCAAAAAGCTGAGAATACTACCGTAACATCAATAGACAATGTTTTTATCTAAATACTAGGTTTTGTTCTTAGATTCATAGATTTCAAGAAATTTGTATAGTTTTATCTATCATAATTATGTTAAAAGTTTTAAGAATATATGACTGTTAATACATTAATTTAACACCTTGATTTTATTGAAGAGGTGATGATATGGGTAATGGATTTTGCAGAATCGGAAAAGACAAACCAATCAATTATACTTGATCATCAGCCCTAAAACATCACACCTACCTTAACTTATCGCGAGCTGAAATGACATAAACCATCCACCATATCCTACTCAAAGCTAGCTCATATCGTACACAACGTACATCTGACCCTTTGTATTCTCACATTGTGCTCACCTTGTCTCTGACTGCTCCGATAAAGCGTTTGTTGCAGCATAAATATTATCTGACAGTACTCAAATAACCTTTCATCTGTTGCAAGGAGGCACAGTATAATTATCCTTATCCAAACCCACTGACTAATCTATTTACTGCATTAACACAAAACAGTTTACGTAGTTGTGAATGCAACGTTTTTTCTCAGGAATAACAAACGTTAAAGTATGCGGTAGGGCAGTTTGTTTGGTATGTTTACCTGTATCATACAATAGTTCACTTTGTGATGTATGCTTTGTTTCAGGGATCATACTTTGGTATGTCTCACACCTATTCTCAGGCACAAATCAAGGATATCGTAGAGTATGCTAGGCTGAGAGGAATCAGGGTCGTCCCTGAGTTTGACACACCAGGTAATCTTAAACACAAGCTTGCTATGGGATGATATCATTTTATTAGAATTGGTATTAAATGTTTTGTGTGTAAGTGAACATTTTACACGAAAAGGTGATTTTTGTATTGATTTTCAAAAAGTCTGTTCTGTTAGCTTTGAAATACTACAGGAACCTTGTTATCTCAGACTTGTGTAACTTGTAGTATCTTATCAGCCCTGGCCAGACTTCACACTAAGTATTCAAACTAGCTTGGAAACTCGAATAACTCAAAGTGTTTTTTTTGTGGTACCCTTGACATCGAGATAACAAGGTTTGACTGTTCTAGATTTTTGATTGCTGTAGAGATCTGATAGATAAATGAATTTTTAATTAAATCCTGGATGATGGGAGATTTCCAGTGCTTTGAATGCTCACCTTCCTTATATTGTTTAGGCCACACCCAGTCCTGGGGAAAAGGAATTCAGGACTTGCTGACGAAGTGCTACTCCGCTGGCAAACCCACTGGTACCTTTGGACCCATTGATCCAACCCTCAACTCTACTTATGCTTTCCTGACCAAGTTCTTCGGTGAGGTGGCTGAGGTTTTTCCTGACCACTACATCCATCTGGGTGGAGACGAGGTGTCCTTTTCCTGCTGGTTGGTATCTGTTTGTAACCTATGTCTGTATGACCTTCACCTACATAAAGGCATTTGTTATAACTATTGCTTTCTAAAATAAAGGTCAAGGTCAAATTGATAATATTTTTTTTATCATTATATATTCAAAATAGATATACAGGATATGTCTTTTTTCAGATATAAAGGTACCCAGGTGTACCTTGCTTTGATCTGTACAGTCAGATATAAAGCTACCCAGGTGTACCTTGCTTTGATCTGTACAGTCAGATATAAAGCTACCCAGGTGTACCTTGCTTTGATCTGTACAATCAGATATAAAGCTACCCAGGTGTACCTTGCTTTGATCTGTACAGTCAGATATAAAGGTACCCAGGTGTACCTTACTTTGATCTGTACAGTCAGATATAAAGCTACCCAGGTGTACCTTGCTTTGATCTGTACAGTCAGATATAAAGGTACCCAGGTGTACCTTGCTTTGATCTGTACAATCAGATATAAAGGTACCCAGATGTACCTTGCTTTGATCTGTACAGTCAGATATAAAGCTACCCAGGTGTACCTTGCTTTGATCTGTACAGTCAGATATAAAGCTACCCAGGTGTACCTTGCTTTGATCTGTACAGTCCGATATAAAGCTACCCAGGCGTACCTTGCTTTGATCTGTACAATCAGATATAAAGCTACCCAGGCGTACCTTGCTTTGATCTGTACAGTCAGATATAAAGCTACCCAGGCGTACCTTGCTTTGATCTGTACAGTCAGATATAAAGCTACCCAGGCGTACCTTGCTTTGATCTGTACAGTCAGATATAAAGGTACCCAGGCGTACCTTGCTTTGATCTGTACAGTCAGATATAAAGCTACCCAGATGTACCTTGCTTTGATCTGTACAGTCAGATATAAAGCTACCCAGGTGTACCTTGCTTTGATCTGTACAGTCAGATATAAAGGTACCCAGGTGTACCTTGCTTTGATATGTACAGTCAGATATAAAGCTACCCAGATGTACCTTGCTTTGATCTTTACAGTCAGATATAAAGCTACCCAGGTGTACCTTGCTTTGATCTGTACAGTCAGATATGTGTCTACAGCTATAACCTTAACTGGTCCTGTCATTTTGCATATGAGTCACATGACGTACATACTATAATGACATGAAAGATGACATTTGTGACTTGCTAAATAACCTACAATTGATAGACCCAAACTAATTCTGAAACAACCTTTATAGAGATAATTTTGATGTAGATAGACTGTATAAGAATAATTTTGAAATGACCTTGACCCACTTAAATACAACAGTTGTAAGCTTATTGTTTCCTTCATATAGGTCGAGGTGTCAATTAAGAATTACATAAGTCGTAAAGATAAGCTGACATGTGTCACCAGAGTATATTGCGTTGGGGTGAAAGTGTGTATATACAAGCAGATATTTTGCATCATTTAAACATCCAATATGACACCATGAATAACGACCATCACAGATGATGCTGGTACAACCAAGTATGGTCTATGGTGCCTGTAGCATACAGGCTATGGCTTTAACTAATTTATGTGACAAAAAAAATAGCGCACTTTGGAAAGCTTCTGTTATACACACAGTTAGCAGATAGTGTTTGATTTTTAAAAAATACTTTGAATCTGTGAAAAACTCAATCTCTAACATCTCACAAATTAAAACTTCAGTTTCAGTAAAAGGAATATTATGATATATGATACTCATGTATGTATGTGTATTTCAGGCAGAGCAACCCTCAGATAACAGCTTTCATGAAGAAGATGTCCTTTGGAACTAACTATGGAGAGCTGGAGCAATACTACATGCAGAAGTAAGTCAGCCAGTGTCTGGTTTGGTTAATGTTTTCCCCGTGTATAGTGGACAGGGCTAGACATTTTAATATTTGTATGGTTTTGGTAAACGTTGACTTGGCTAGACATTTTACTATTCGTATGGTTTTGGTAAATGTTGGCTTGGCTAGACATTTTAATATTTGTATGGTTTTGGTAAACGTTGACTTGGCTAGACATTTTACTATTTGTATGGTTTTGGTAAACGTTGACTTGCCTAGACATTTTGATATTTGTATGGTTTTGGTAAACGTTGACTTGCCTAGACATTTTAATATTTGTATGGTTTTGGTAAACGTTGACTTGCCTAGACATTTTAATATTTGTATGGTTTTGGTAAACGTTGACTTGGCTAGACATTTTACTATTTGTATGGTTTTGGTAAACGTTGACTTGCCTAGACATTTTACTATTTGTATGGTTTTGGTAAATGTTGGCTTGGCTAGACATTTTACTATCTGTATGGTTTTGGTAAATGTTGACTTGCCTAGACATTTTACTATTTGTATGGTTTTGGTAAATGTTGGCTTGGCTAGACATTTTACTATTTGTATGGTTTTGGTAAATGTTGGCTTGGCTAGACATTTTACTATTTGTATGGTTTTGGTAAATGTTGACTTGCCTAGACATTTTAATATTTGTATGGTTTTGGTAAACGTTGACTTGCCTAGACATTTTAATATTTGTATGGTTTTGGTAAACGTTGACTTGCCTAGACATTTTAATATTTGTATGGTTTTGGTAATGTTGGCTTGGCTAGACATTTTACTATTTGTATGGTTTTGGTAAATGTTGGCTTGGCTAGACATTTTACTATTTGTATGGTTTTGGTAAACGTTGGCTTGGCTAGACATTTTACTATCTGTATGGTTTTGGTAAATGTTGACTTGCCTAGACATTTTACTATTTGTATGGTTTTGGTAAATGTTGGCTTGGCTAGACATTTTACTATCTGTATGGTTTTGGTAAATGTTGACTTGCCTAGACATTTTACTATTTGTATGGTTTTGGTAAATGTTGGCTTGGCTAGACATTTTACTATTTGTATGGTTTTGGTAAATGTTGGCTTGGCTAGACATTTTACTATTTGTATGGTTTTGGTAAATGTTGACTTGCCTAGACATTTTAATATTTGTATGGTTTTGGTAAACGTTGACTTGCCTAGACATTTTAATATTTGTATGGTTTTGGTAAACGTTGACTTGCCTAGACATTTTAATATTTGTATGGTTTTGGTAATGTTGGCTTGGCTAGACATTTTACTATTTGTATGGTTTTGGTAAATGTTGGCTTGGCTAGACATTTTACTATTTGTATGGTTTTGGTAAACGTTGGCTTGGCTAGACATTTTACTATCTGTATGGTTTTGGTAAATGTTGACTTGGCTAGACATTTTACTATTTGTATGGTTTTGGTAAACGTTGACTTGGCTAGACATTTTAATATTTGTATGGTTTTGGTAAATGTTGGCTTGGCTAGACATTTTACTATTTGTATGGTTTTGGTAAATGTTGGCTTGCCTAGACATTTTAATATTTGTATGGTTTTGGTAAATGTTGGCTTGGCTAGACATTTTAATATTTGTATGGTTTTGGTAAATGTTGGCTTGGCTAGACATTTTAATATTTGTATGGTTTTGGTAAATGTTGGCTTGGCTAGACATTTTACTATTTGTATGGTTTTGGTAAATTTTGGCTTGGCTAGACTTTTTATTATTTGTATGGTTTTGGTAAATGTTGGCTTGGCTAGACATTTTACTATTTGTATGGTTTTGGTAAATGTTGGCTTGCCTAGACATTTTAATATTTGTATGGTTTTGGTGGACGTATGTCCCGTGTGTAGTTGACTGGGCTATAGACTTTTTATTATTTATTGGTCCACTTACATACTATTTTAGCAGATACTTTAATTGGATATTATTTCTTGCCTGTGCTACCAGCTTGGTAGAACACAAGACGTTGTATATTAATGGATCTCTTATCCTTAGTGTACAGAATACATCTAAAATGTAAACCCTAGTTCTCAGCTAATATAAGCAGTTACCCAGATTAATATTAAACAAAAGATTCTTTGTGCTTTAATATGAAAAAAAAGAAACGTTCAGTCATGTTATTACAGTTAATTGAATTTTCTTTTGCAGCCTCCTGAACATTATCAATTCTCTAAAGAAGGGCTACCTCATCTGGCAGGAGGTCATAGACAACGGTGCTACAGTAAGTATCCACTCCCAGTCACATATAATCTCACCCACCTATACACGGGGCAAGTCAGGTTTAAAATCTGTAGAGATGACTCAATTAAACGATACTCAGCATGTTCAGAACCATCATACCAAACTGATGTAGAGTGTTAAGGATAGATGAAGGTCATACCGTGTTTTATGAGGTGAGACTGGAGTGTAATGATAACTACTGATGTAGAGTGTTACAGGTAGGTGAAGGTCATACAGTGTTTTATCAGGTGAGAACAGAGTGTAATGATAACTACTGATGTATAGTGTAAAGGGCAGATGAAGGTCATATCGTGTTTTATCAGGTGAGACCAGACACCATTGTAGAGGTATGGAAAGGTGGCTACCAGGCTGAGCTAGCCAAGGTCACCAAAATGGGCTATCACGCCCTACTGTCGTCCTGCTGGTACCTTAATCTGATTGCGTACGGCGATGACTGGAAGCGGTACTACGCTTGTGACCCCCAGGATATGGTCAATGGTACTGGCTATGTGGGCTTTTACTGGTGCATGGAAACTATATATAGAACAGTCAAACTTTGGTATCATCAAGGTCAAAGGACTTGGAGAAAGACATCGGAGCATGGTGTATAAGTGTTTTGGTCTATCCATTTGGCAGTTTGTTCAAGAAACATTTAGTTAACTACAGCAACAAATTATTTGTTTCCTATATAGTTATGTCAATCGAAGATAGGGAGAGTGAGAAAGGGAAAATCGTGCCAAGGTTTTTTTCAAGGATCCAATATCAAAGTTTGACTATGGTATTTGCTTGGTGTATCACTGAATGACAGAAAGCTTTGTTAGGTGTATTTATCAATGTTTTACTGTATTATTAAATATATTACTGCTTGGTGTATCACACAGAGCTTAGTTTAGTCCATTTTGGTTATGATTTTAATGACCACTTTCACCTTGTACTAGTTGTAAGTGTAACTTTTTACCATTCTTTGGGCAATGTATCATTTAAAAAAAGAAAATCCTCTTAACTTCCAATAAGCCTCAGATATGATCCAATAGAGGGAATACTAAATCATTTGTATTGAATTTGAAAAGATGACAAAAGAGATTTTCTTACCTGTAAAAACATTCTAGAAACTTGCAATATGGACAAGGTGATGCAATTATAGATCTGCAAACATTATATGTTGTTTTTGTACTGATTATAGCTTGCACTTGGAACAAAAGAAGTGCCTTATATTAAACAGACACACAAAAATGGGTCTTATATCAAACAGAAACAATGCCATCTGCTTTTAAATTGTTATCCTTGCTTTTGAAAGCAGCGAGGATATCAATGATGAACTGTAGATATTTGGAATAAGGAAATAACTCCTTACTTAACCAAAAATTTCTACAAGGATATTTCATGACACTACATAGGTATTTGCTGTAGGTATGCCCTGACACTGTGTATTTGCTGTAGGTACTCCTTGACACTGTATTTGCTGTAGGTACTCCTTGACACTGTATTTTCTGTAGGTATTCCTTGACACTGTATTTGCTGTAGGTACTCCTTGACAATGTATTTGCTGTAGGTATGCCCTGACACTGTATATTTGCCATAGGTATGCCCTGACACTGTATTTTTGCTGTAGGTACGCCCTAGCACTGTGTATTCGCTGTAGGTACGCCCTGATACTGTATTTTTGCTGTAGGTATGCCCTGACACTGTATATTTGTCGTAGGTGTGCCCTGGCACTGTATATTTGCTGTAGGTATGCCCTGACACTGTCTTTTTACCATAGGTACACCCTAACACTGTGTATTCGCTGTAGGTACGCCCTGATACTGTATATTTGACGTAGGTATGCCCTGACACCGTGTATTTGCTATAGGTACGCCCTAGCACTGTATTTTTTGCTGTAGGTACGCCCTTACACTGTTTATTCGCTGTAGGTACGCCCTGATACTGTATATTTGCTGTAGGTACGCCCTGATACTGTATATTTGCTGTAGGTATGCCCTGACACAGTATATTTGCTGTAGGTACGACCTGACTCTGTAAATTTGCCTTAGGTACGCCCTGACACTGTGTATTTGCTGTAGGTACTCCCTGACGCTGTATATTTGCTTTAGGTATGCCCTGACACTATGTTTTTGCTGTAGGTACGCCCTGACACTGTATATTTGCTGTAGGTACGCACTGACACTGTATTTGCTCTAGGTATGCCCTAACACTGTATATTTGCTGTAGTTATGCCCTGACACTGTATATTTGCTGTAGGTATGCCCTGACACTGTGTATTTGCTGTAGGTACGCCCTGTCACTATGTTTTTGCTGCAGGTACGCCCTGACACTGTTTATTTGCTGTAGGTATGCCCTGACACTGTATATTTGCTGTAGGTAAGCCCTGACACTATATTTGCTGTAGGTATGCCCTGACACTGTATATTTGCTGTAGGTACGCCCTGACACTGTGGTGGAGGTCTGGAAGTCTGGCTATGTGGAAGAGCTTAATAAGGTCACTCTAAAAGGCTACAAGACCATTCTGTCAGCTTGCTGGTACCTTAACTACATCTCCTATGGGTCAGACTGGAACACATACTATAGTTGTGATCCTCAGGGATTCCTTGGTAATTACGCGGATGAAATGTGAATTTCTTCACCTATCTGTAACAGAGGTCATAATTTATTTAAATGCCTCCGCCAGGAGTCGAACCCGGAACCTCTGGCTACTAGTCTTACGCTCAACTGATCGAGCTAAAGAGAAGACCTCTCTAGCGGAGCGATATATTGCAGCTAGTTTTAACCAGGGTTACATACTCCCCCTCCAGGAAAGAACTTGTCCCAAGTTTACCGGGGGTCATAGGGATTCCTTTGCAAGTATCCCTAGTTTATGGCATTTCCGGGTCCCTACGTGGGCGCCATTGTAACAGAGGTCATAATTTATTTAAATGCCTCCGCCAGGAGTGGAATGCGGGACCTCCGTCTACTAGTCTTACGCTCAACCGATCGAGCTAAAGAGAAGATCTCTCTAGCCCAGCGATATATTGCAGCTAGTATTAACCAGGGTTACATATCAATCGACCTTGATTTTGTAGATAAACTATTAGGATACATAGCCAAGTTTTATCAACATTTGTAGGTACAGTACACTACCATTACAAGAGATAATAAACATAAATGTACTTGGACTTAGATTCACAAGAAAGCCAGGTATTAATGCAAAATGTGTACGAACTAATTCAAATGCCCAATGATAAATAATACACTAACTTACAAAACTGTGAATATGTTTTATTTTAAAGGGATACATTTGTTACTAGCTCAAACATATTTATTTCACTTTATTTTATTATGCATGATTCATCCATTTCATATTTTACTGTTCTTCACAGCTTTTAGTCTAGTAATCCAAAGCACTTAATCTGCTTCCGTCAAATATAACTAATCACAAATGAATTCAATAAATAATGCTCGATTATACTGTACCAAAGACTTAAATGTACCTTGTATGATTACACAATGTATTTTATCATTGAAATAAACATGCCAAGATTAATGATAGATGTTGCATGAGCTAAGTGAAGTTCATGGTTACAAATACATGTATCAAGTAAATTTGTATTTTTACTTTGTCATTTGTATATCTTTGTAGTGAAGAATACATTAAAGACAGCGAGTACATTTATATATAATGATTGTGATATGTGATAGGTACCCAGAAACAACTAGACCTAGTGATCGGGGGAGAGGCGTGTATGTGGGGCGAATACGTGGACAGCACTAATGTCATCTCCCGTACCTGGTGAGTACCTGTTGTATATACCTGTCACACATTTAGGTAGACAGGTAAATAGTGTTGTGTAAGATATCAGCACCAAGTCATCTCCCTTACCTGGTGAGTACCTGTATTTACCTGTCAGACATTTAGGTAGACAGGTAAATAAGATTGTGTAAGGTATCAGCACCAAGTCATCTCCCTTACCTGGTGAGTACCTGTATTTACCTGTCAGACATTTAGGTAGACAGGTAAATAGTGTTGTGTAAGATATCAGCAGCAAGTCATCTCCCGTACCTGGTGGGTACCTGTATTTACCTGTCAGGTAGGTAGACAGGTAAATAAGGTTGTGTAAGATATCAGCACCAAGTCATCTCCCTTACCTGGTGAGTACCTGTATTTACCTGTCAGACATTTAGGTAGACAGGTAAATAAGATTGTGTAAGGTATCAGCACCAAGTCATCTCCCGTACCTGGTGAGTACCTGTATTTACCTGGCAGATATTTAGGTAGACAGGTAAATAAGGTTGTGTAAGATATCAGCACCAATGTGATCTCCCGTACCTGGTGAGTACCTGTATTTACCTGTCAGATATTTAGGTAGACAGGTAAATAAGGTTGTGTAAGATATCTTATGTCGGCTTACAGTTGTGGCATTGACGAGTGTTAAGTACAAAGAAAATACCGTAGTAGTGGTATGTATTCTGCCATGCAAGTGGCCTTTGTATACAGAGGACCCTCGATAATCCGGACACCATCGTTCCCAGCACAAACCGTCTGCGGACTGCCAAATTTTGGGCTGGTTAATACAAATGATGTTACGGAAATCCATCAGCGTCCGGATTATCCCGAGTCCACTGTATAAATGTGCATGCAGCTCACAGAATCACACATGAAAAACAATATAAGTATATGATTATATGATATTATTTTTATTAAATGAGTAATTCCAGATATCTCTTTGGTGAAAATATTCTTAATGTGTATATTTGTATATTATGAAGTAATATATGATGTGTAGGCTAGGGGAAAAACATTGTTTATTTGTTGACAGAGATTATGAAGGTTGTCCAATATCATTTGGTGCGATATGTGAACCTAGGGATGTATTAAAATAGACTTTGTTTTCTGATGTTAAGGCCTAGAGCTGCTGCTGTCGGGGAAAGGCTGTGGAGTAACAAGGATGTCCGCGACGGTACGAAGGCTGCTCCACGCATGGCTGAACACAGGTGTCGTCTCATCAGGTAAGCAGATGTACCTGTATATATACCGGTATATGTATTATATAATAAGTAGATGTACCTGTACCGGTATATGTTTTATATAATACGCAGGTATACCTGTATATGTATTATATAATAAGCAGATATACCTGTATATGTATTATATAATAAGCAGATATACCTGTATATGTATTATATAATAAGCAGATATACCTGTATATGTATTATATAATAAGCAGATATACCTGTAAATATATCATATAATACGCAGATATACCTGTATATGTATTATATAATAAGCAGATATACCTGTATATGTATTATATAATAGGCAGATATACCTGTATATGTATTATATAATAGGCAGATATACCTGTATATGTATTATATAATAGGCAGATATACCCGTAAATGTATTATATAATAAGCAGATATACCTGTATATGTATTATATAATAGGCAGATATACCTGTATATGTATTATATAAGAGTAATGCCAATAGTCTAGACAATATCATGCCGAGGAATATTGGGGGGGGTTAGAAAATAACATTATTTTGTTCTAGTCTTACTTTTGTCTGTATGGTTTCAGAGGATTAAAACGGTTATCAATATATACTCGTGATATGCCCTGAAAGTCAATGATGTTATGACTTCATGTATGTTGAAAAAAATATATTTCATTGCTTACGTTTACTTTTTACGAAGCTTAAATTTTCAGTAACAAGTTAAAAAAATATAAGTATATATCTGTCTATACATTGAGGCAGTGAGAGTATTTTTTGTGGGAAAATGAAAACATCTGTTTGGGTTCCTAGCAGCACGGCAATAAAATAAAAAAAAAAACCATTGTTTCATTTTCAGAATTAGTTTGTAGAATTCATTCAAGTTGTATGTTTTTATCATACACATTAATCATTTTATTTAAGTTTTAAAAAGTTTTAGAACATGTTTAATGTTAATTTAATAAGTATAGCAAATCTACATGGAGGTACCTGTCATGGCTGATGTGAACTAAGTAGGGCATTTAAATTGTGATGTCATATGAATACACAGTGAAGTAGTAACCTGTGTTATACAAAGAAAATTGTTATTTTTGTCAATGGATCCCGGTGTCATATCATATTTGCAACCCGCCTCAAAAAGGTATCCGGATACTTTTTCCACCATCAAAAAAGTATCCGGGGATACCTTTTAACCCATCAAAAAAGTATCCCCCCTATAGTATTTGTATCCCCTCCTTGCCAAATATTTTTGTTTACAAATGTACTGTTTATATCAGGTAAGTTGCATGTCAATTGGCCATAGGTTTAAATTTATCATGGCCATGGGTACCTTACCGGTGTCAAGGTGACTAATTACACCTGACAGGTATTGTTACATAACAGCTAGCCAGTGCTCGGGTAGGCTCAGGTGTCTATATACAGCCACTATATATAGTAGACAATTAGCTGATGATGACCAGGTAAATTAAGTCTATGTTGTCAGGTGTAATTACACTTTACAATGGATGAGTGTTTACCTGTACAGTTATATATGTAAGATTTGCTGTTGTAAGTGGTAAAACTTATCAAAAGCAGGATAATACCAACTTATACAACAATAGATATAATACATATCTCATTTTCATTATCATTTATGTAATAAGTATATCAGCTAGCTAATAATATAACTTCTGGATCTGGATGAATACTTTTCCGGATACTTTTTTGATGGCTATCATATATGTATCCCCCCTATATCTCATAAACCTCCCCCCGGATACTTTTTTGATGGTTATCATATATGTATCCCCCCTATATCTCATAAACCTCCCCCGGATACTTTTTTGATGGCTATCATATATGTATCCCCCCTATATCTCATAAACCTCCCCCCAGATACTTTTTTGATGGCTATCATATATGTATCCCCCCTATATCTCATAAACCTCCCCCCGGATACTTTTTTGATAGCTATCATATATGTATCCCCCCTATATCTCATAACCCTCCCCCCGGATACTTTTTTGATGGCTATCATATATGTATCCCCCCTATATCTCATAACCCTCCCCCCCGGATACTTTTTGGATGGTTATCATATATGTATCCCCCCTATATCTCATAAACCTCCCCCCAGATACTTTTTTGATGGCTATCATATATGTATCCCCCCTATATCTCATAAACCTCCCCTCCCCCCCCCCCCCCCCCCCCCCGGATACTTTTTTGATGGTTATCATATATGTATCCCCCCTATATCTCATAAACCTCCCTCCGGATACTTTTTTGATGGCAATCAAATAATTTCAATATGGATTTGCTGATAAATTCATTCATTGATATACAATATAAGGTCTTTTAAAGTTGTATACAACAATATAAAATGCATGGTTTCTACACTTACAAATAATCTTTGCATGCATAAAACTTAAATTCATACATAATGGGATGTTCATAACAAAGGAATAGGTTGAAATTATGTTGTTGTATGTATATTATATGGACTAAGAACAAATTATGTTGTTGTATGTATATAATATGGACTAAGAACAAATTATGTTGTTGGATAATAGTAATCACTGACATCCAGAAGTTCTGCTATACAGTTTACATATACACCAAACACTATTAAAACTCAGCAAAGCCAATTTTGAAGTTTATGTTGCAATTTTTTTTATATGATAATTAATTTCTTAAGATGTGTTTTGTCCATTTTTATTATTTTTTAACATTATCTTTGTTTTGATACTAATTCAAATACTCAAAATGCAATATTTTTGGAATTTCATGTTGAAATTCGTGTATTTTGGTACATGCAGTTATAAATACCAGTTATATATTTGCTTTCAGTTGACAATTCTAATAAAATCATTAATATTATGTCCAGGATATTAATTGAAATATTTATGTCATTCATAATTTAACATATGATTCGGAGAAAAACAAAGGAGAAACACAAATTAAAAAGGAATGAGCCTAATTATACACCTTAATTTCCCTCCGCATAGAAGTTAAATAGTATTATTAAATTTTCAGACAAAGTCTTATGTGTGTGGTTATTAACTTTAGGGTGGATTAGGGGAATGAAAGAGGAATTATCTAAAAGACACAAGTACTAAACTTAAAGTTTCCTTCTCAATTAAATAGTTTATATATCTATATGGCCATGACTGGCATGGTATATATACCCACCAAATGATCAAGTGTATAAATAAAATTGTTACGCTAAAATAGATGCCTTAGATATATGCATTTCATATAATTCATTTTGTAATATGTGTGCAGACTCTAAAGCACATGCATGGCTATTACACAGGTAAATTTACCTGTACATCAATTGATCCCAACACCCAGCACCTAGGCTAGGTGTGACCCTCACTTATAATTATCTCCTGTTATGTAACACTGTCATGTTGAACCAGGTGTAATTAACTCACCTGTACAATTACCTTGACACCTGTATCTACTTCCTTACAATATATTATTAAAATAATTACCAAAAAACTGTAAATCATCATTAATGTTTAGGGGGATACAAATACTATAGGGGGGATACTTTTTTGATGGCCAGAAAAAGTATCCGGATACTTTTTTGATGGGGGATACAAATTTGATATGACACCGGCATACAGATTTAATATTATCTGGTGGTAGGGGAACAAAAGTTTGATGTTGTTTGTTACTGCATTGAATGGATTTTCATGTAAAATGACAATGATAAACAAAAAAATATGTTCATACTGTTGTCAATTAACACTCTTATTTCTTTCGCAGACGAGGATTCCGGGCTGAGCCTGTAAATGGCCCCGACTATTGTGAGCACGAGTACGGTGAGGTGTAATTATCTAACCTGATTCTCCGAGTGCCAGACGGGACCAGTCTCTCAATCCATGCTCAATAGAGGCAAACTGAAACAGGATTTTACACTTAATTTTAGATTTTTGCTTTACAAAAAAAAATGATTTCATTTTGCTAATTGCCACTTGATATAAAAAGATTTACTTTAGGAAGTTTGTCAGTGATATTGGTGTTTTACCTATATAGCTACCTGTGTGCAGTGGAAATGTATCTTTATATATGGAAGTGATGATGAAGTATCTGATACAAGTCTTTTACAGGCTTTCAACGATACCAAACCTGTGATTCAGTGTACATGTACTTCTATATGTATTTTAGTGTTTGTCTTTATTCCTGTCGATTCTCATCTTCATTATAAGGAACTTTCATGAACTTTCATGAACTATCATGAACAATCATGAACTATCATGAACAATCATGAACTATCATGAACAATCGTGAACTATCATGAACAATCATGAATTATCATGAAATATTATGAACTATCATGATAGTTCATGAACAATCATGAAATATTATGAACTATCATGAACTATCATGAATATAGAATTTTACTTTGATCACAACAGACGGATCCAGATAGGTCTCAAATAGAAACAGACTGCCACATTTAGGATGCAAATAGAGAACAATTAATAATTTGGGATAATACACAATAAGGATAAGTCTATTGAAGAACAATTAACGGTTGGTACAAATTCATTGGGTAATTAAATGGTACCTACATGTAAAAGTTAATTGGGACGATGAATGAGTGGTTTTAATTAATAAGGGATAATGAAAGACGAGAATAACTCCATTTGAGTGGAAGGGGGGATAAGGATAAGTCCATGAATGCAATAAACAATGGTTATATATTTATATATGGGGCAATTTTATTTGGTACTTTTCAAAGGCAGTTAATGCTAGCTATAAACACATTTTGTACAATATATTACTACATTCTGACATTGAATTAATGTAGCTTTTGTGATTTTGTTTTGTATTTTGTCATATTGTGCTTTTTAAGAAATTATGTTGTTATAATTTCTTTTGATAATAAGATTTAAATGTTTATTTAATCATTTGTTTACTATAGATGTGATAGTAACTAAAAGTGCCATCATAAGTTCTTCTCATACATTCCTCCAAACTTGCCAACTGTTGTCACGCCAACTTAAAAAACTGACAGTTATTTCTGAGATGAAATCTCAATATTTTCCATTTTCGTGGTATTTTCATGCTGTTGAAATAAGAAAAACCAAAATACCCCAAAACATGACATTGTTTAAAAAGAACAGACTTAGTAGTGTAATTGGTTTCATTCACCTCAGAGGTCACCAATTAAGGTGGTTTTGTTTTTCTACAGGAAGTAAAAGCTGTGATAATAAATGTATAAGTAACATTTCCATGTGAATCTGTGTTTGTGTATGCTTATGCTGCTACAGTATGTATATATAAAGTATGTTGTTAATGTTTCGTTCTAACAAACATAATGTTTATGACTGAAAGGTTCAATTTGAAATGTTTTTATAGATCGAGACCTTTGTTTACATTTCAAGAATGCATTTTTATTTTGTATTTTCTATGTATAACTGATTAATATTTTGAGTGGGTTACA
Organism: Mimachlamys varia; assembly: GCA_947623455.1. Lineage (NCBI taxonomy): Eukaryota > Metazoa > Mollusca > Bivalvia > Pectinida > Pectinidae > Mimachlamys > Mimachlamys varia. Next base: position 13,826,046 of record OX392535.1, read on the forward strand.
TATATTTTTGATTGACAAAACATCATCATAGGATTGTTTAATATTAATCACATTTATTGATCAAATGATATTGAGATTACTTTGAAATATGTTTATATGGTAAACCCCAGGTGACCCAATAATTTAGCTTGGCATCTATAGCTATATACAATTCTTTATGGAGTCGGATATTGAGGAGATCCCTAAATGAACATTAATCAGCAGGATGTTTGTTTTAACCTGTTAACTGTAGTATAGAACCTGCGGGTACATATAATTGTATAGATGTTGTAATAGATAACCAGAACAACAGGCAGCGACCCGGCCTCCTGTTTATTTATCGTGTGTATTTTCATTGCTTCTTTATATCATTTCTCAAGTCCACATATTGCTCTTTCTGGTTTAAAGGACGCATATGACTTTTACTGCAGCAAGCATTTTTTGTCATGAAAAACAAACACAGGTTTTATCAATGATAATTCAGATCCGGAGGTGCCTCGTGTCTCCAGTTCCACTAATTCAATGTTTTAAGATTTACATCAGGAATACTATCACTCAGTCCCTATACATATAATCAGAATGATTCTTACTCGGTATGTAATTATATTAGGCAATATTTACATGAGTGAGGGGAACACATTTGTATAAGTATATTATACATGTATTCCAAATCAACAATAAAAAGGGAGACAATTCCAATATGACAACAGGACACAGATAAAAAGTTTTAGATTGGTTCTGTGAAGTGATACACAATTGATAATCTTACATCCTGATATCAATGAAAGAAATGTCAGTCATTCTTAGAAAAGAAAGAAAACATATATCTTCAGATAATCTTTGATTTCTTGCTTGCCTATGTAATTTTGCTAATTATACTACACTATACAAAGGTACATACTACAATATCGTGAACTCTAAGTTCTATTGTTACTAGTTCATATCATGTATTCCCAAGTAACTGAATAAAACGGAAATATTGTGAAAAAAGGGAAAATCTGTGAATAAATGATAAAGCATTGAAAAATTGTACGAGTGAATTACTGACATTATCCATTGAGAGAAAAGCTATTTTAATATTCAAATGTAATCTGTACATTTTAATTTGTGGAGCTTCAGAAATAAATAATATACGCAAACAAAGTTCCTGTGTTTTGTGAACTTTAAACCTGTTTATTATACAATCACATCTATGCAATGAAATAAATACAAAAACTATCTCATCATGTTGTTTTGGTTCTTTTTAACTCTATATTTATTAAAAACAAAAAAGTCTGAGCGAGAGTAGACTTGGACAATTTGGTGTATCTAGTCTGATGGAGAATAGACCTGGACATTTTGGTGTATAAAGTCTGATGGAGAGTAGACCTGGGTATTTTGGTGTATCTAGTCTGATGGAGAGTAGACGTGGGTATTTTGGTGTATAAAGTCTGATGGGGAGTAGGCCTGGATATTTTGGTGTATCTAGTCTGATGGGAGTAGACCATGGTATTTTGGTGTATCTAGTCTGATGGAGAGAAGAACTGGGTATTTTGGCGTATCCAGTCTGATGGAGAGTAGACATAGATATTTTGGTGTATAAAGTCTGATGGGGAGTAGACGTGGGTATTTTGGTGTATCTAGTCTGATGGAGAGTAGACCTGGGTATTTTGGTGTTTCTAGTCTGATGGAGAGTAAACCTGGGTATTTTGGTGTATCCAGTCTGATGGAGAGTAGACATGGGTATTTTGGTGTTTCTAGTCTGATGGAGAATAGACCTGGACATTTTGGTGTATCTAGTCTGATGGAGAGTAGACCTGGGTATTTTGGTGTTTCTAGTCTGATGGAGAGTAAACCTGGGTATTTTGGTGTATCCAGTCTGATGGAGAGTAGACGTGGGTATTTTGGTGTTTCTAGTCTGATGGAGAATAGACCTGGACATTTTGGTGTATAAAGTCTGATGGAGTCTGTAGACCTGGATATTTTGGTGTATCTAGTCTGATGGAAAGTAGACCTAGATATTTTGGTGTATCTAGTCTAAGAGAGAGTAGACCTGGGTATTTTGGTGTATCTAGTCTGATGGGGAGTAGACCTGGGTATTTTGGTGTATCTAGCCTGATGGAGAGTAGACGTGGGTATTTTGGTGTATCTAATCTGATGGAGAATAGATCCGGGTATTTTGGCGTATCTAGTCTGTTGGAGAGTAGACCTGGTTATTTTGGTGTATCTAGTCTGATGGAGAGTAGACGTGGGTATTTTGGTGTATATAGTCTGATGGAGAATAGACCCGGGTATTTTGGCGTATCTAGTCTGTTGGAGAGTAGACCTGGTTATTTTGGTGTATCTAGTCTGATGGAGAGTAGACCTGGTTATTTTGGTGTATCTAGTCTGATGGAGATTAGACTTGGACATTTTGGTGTATATAGTCTGAGCGAGAGTAGACTTGGGTATTTTGGTGTCTCTAGACTGATGGAGAGTAGACCTGGACAATTTGGTGTATCTAGTCTCATGGAGAGTAGACCTGGGTATTTTGATGTATCTAGTCTGAGCGAGAGTAGACCTGACCTGGGTATTTTGATGTATCTAGTCTGAGCGAGAGTAGACCTGACCTGGGTATTTTAGTGTATCTAGTCTGATGGGGAAGTAGTCCTGGATATTTTGGTGTATCTAGTCTGACGGAGAGTAGACCTGGGTATTTTGGTGTTTCTAGTCTGATAAATAGTAATAGACCTATGTAGATATATCTAGTCTGGTGGATAGTAAGCAGGAGACCTAGGTATACTCTTGATAGTGGACCTAGACATACTCCTATAGTATCTGTAGATATAGATTTACCCCTTTAGTAGACTTGGATATACTCCCTACATATTGTATATTAGACCTAGATATACTCCTATAGTAGACCTAGATATACTCCTATAGTAGACCTAGACATACTCCTATAGTAGACCTAGATATACTCCTATAGTAGACCTAGACATACTCCTATAGTAGACCTAGACATACTCCTATAGAAGACCTAGACATACTCCTATAGTAGACCTAGACATACTCCTATAGTAGACCTAGACATACTCCTATAGAAGACCTAGATATACTCCTATAGTAGACCTAGATATACTCCTATAGTAGACCTAGACATACTCCTATAGTAGACCTAGACATACTCCTATAGTAGACCTAGATATACTCCTATAGTAGACCTAGATATACTCCTATAGTAGACCTAGATATACTCCTATTGTAGACCTAGACATACTCCTATAGTAGACCTAGACATACTCCTATAGTAGACCTATATATACTTCTATACATGTAGTAGACCTAGATATACTCCTATAGTAGACCTAGACATACTCCTATAGAAGACCTAGATATACTCCTATAGTAGACCTAGATATACTCCTATAGTAGACCTAGATATACTCCTATAGTAGACCTAGACATACTCCTATAGTAGACCTATATATACTCCTATAATAGACCTAGACATACTCCTATAGTAGACCTAGATATACTCCTATAGTAGACCTAGATATACTCCTATAGTAGAACTAGATATACTCCTATAGTAGACCTAGACATACTCCTATAGTAGACCTAGACATACTCCTATAGTAGACCTAGACATACTCCTATAGTAGACCTATATATATTCCTATAGTAGACCTAGATATACTCCTGTAGTAGACCTAGATATACTCCTATAGTAGACCTAGATATACTCCTATAGTAGACCTAGACATACTCCTATAGTAGACCTAGACATACTCCTATAGTAGACCTAGACATACTTCTATACATGTAGCAGACCTAGATATACTCCTATAGTAGACCTAGATATACTCCTATTGTATACCTAGATATACACCTATAGTAGACCTAGACATACTCCTATAGTAGACCTAGATATACTCCTATAGTAGACCTAGACATACTTCTATACATGTAGCAGACCTAGATATACTCCTATAGTAGACCTAGATATACTCCTATTGTAGACCTAGATATACTCCTATAGTAGACCTAGATATACTCCTATTGTAGACCTAGACATACTCCTATAGTAGACCTAGACATACTTCTATACATGTAGTAGACCTAGATATACTCCTATAGTAGACCTAGATATACTCCTATAGTAGACCTAGATATACTCCTATTGTAGACCTAGACATACTCCGATAGTAGACCTAGATATACTCCTATAGTAGACCTAGATATACTCCTATAGTAGACCTAGACATACTCCTATAGTAGACCTAGATATACTCTTATAGTAGACCTAGACATACTCCTATAGTAGACCTAGATATACTCCTATAGTAGACCTAGATATACTCCTATAGTAGACCTAGACATACTCCTATAGTAGACCTAGATATACTCCTATAGTAGACCTAGATATACTCCTATAGTAGACCTAGACATACTCCTATAGTAGACCTAGACATACTCCTATAGTAGACCTAGATATACTCCTATAGTAGACCTAGATATACTCCTATAGTAGACCTAGACATACTCCTATAGTAGACCTAGATATACTCCTATAGTAGACCTAGATATACTCCTATAGTAGACCTAGACATACTCCTATAGTAGACCTAGATATACTCCTATAGTAGACCTAGATATACTCCTATAGTAGACCTAGACATACTCCTATAGTAGACCTAGATATACTCCTATAGTAGACCTAGATATACTCCTATAGTAGACCTAGACATACTCCTATAGTAGACCTAGACATACTCCTATAGTAGACCTAGATATACTCCTATAGTAGACCTAGATATACTCCTATAGTAAACCTAGATATACTCCTATAGTAGACCTAGACATACTCCTATAGTAGACCTAGACATACTCCTATAGTAGACCTAGATATACTCCTATAGTAGACCTAGACATACTCCTATAGTAGACCTAGACATACTCCTATAGTAGACCTAGATATACTCCTATAGTAGACCTAGACATACTCCTATAGTAGACCTAGACATACTCCTATAGTAGACCTAGACATACTCCTATAGTATACCTAGATATACTCCTATAGTAGACCTAGATATACTCCTATTGTATACCTAGATATACTCCTATAGTAGACCTAGACATACTCCTATAGTAGACCTAGACATACTCCTATAGTAGACCTAGATATACTCCTATTGTAGACCTAGACATACTCCTATAGTAGACCTAGATATACTCCTATAGTAGACCTAGATATACTCCTATAGTAGACCTAGATATACTCCTATAGTAGACCTAGATATACTCCTATAATAGACCTAGATATACTCCTATAGTAGACCTAGATATACTCCTATAGTAGACCTAGACATACTCCTATAGTAGACCTAGACATACTCCTATAGTAGACCTAGACATACTCCTATAGTAGACCTAGATATACTCCTATTGTATACCTAGATATACACCTATAGTAGACCTAGATATACTCCTATAGTAGACCTAGACATACTCCTATAGTAGACCTAGACATACTCCTATAGTAGACCTAGATATACTCCTATAGTAGACCTAGATATACTCCTATAGTAGACCTAGATATACTCCTATAGTAGACCTAGATATACTCCTATAGTAGACCTAGATATACTCCTATAATAGACCTAGACATACTCCTATAGTAGACCTAGATATACTCCTATAGTAGACCTAGATATACTCCTATAGTAGACCTAGATATACTCCTATAGTAGACCTAGATATACTCCTATTGTAGACCTAGATATACTCCTATAGTAGACCTAGATATACTCCTATAGTAGACCTAGATATACTTCTATAATAGACCTAGATATACTCCTATAGTAGACCTAGACATACTCCTATAGTAGACCTATATATACTCCTATAGTAGACCTAGATATACTCCTATAGTAGACCTAGATATACTCCTATAGTAGACCTAGATATACTCCTATAGTAGACCTAGATATACTCCTATAGTAGACCTAGATATACTCCTATAGTAGACCTAGATATACTCCTATAGTAGACCTAGACATACTCCTATAGTAGACCTAGACATACTCCTATAGTAGACCTAGATATACACCTATAGTAGACCTAGATATACACCTATAGTAGACATAGATGTACTCCTATAGTAGACCTAGACATACTCCTATAGTAGACCTAGACATACTCCTATAGTAGACCTAGACATACTCCTATAGTAGACCTAGACATACTCCTATAGTAGACCTAGACATACTCCTATAGTAGACCTAGACATACTCCTATAATAGACCTAGATATACTCCTATAGTAGACCTAGATATACTCCTATAGTAGACCTAGACATACTCCTATAGTAGACCTAGATATACTCCTATAGTAGACCTAGACATACTCCTATAGTAGACCTATATATATTCCAATAGTAAACCTAGACCTACTCCTGTAATAGACCTAGATATACTAGAGAGATCGTTTATACATATATAATATCGGTCCTAGCACCGATTCTTGGGAGTACTTTAGATGTTAAATTTTTAATGTCCATTTTGAGTTGTCTTCGTTTAACGATATACTCGTTGCTGCCTGTCGGAAATAAAACTGGCCGTCCAATTAGTGATTATATCACTTATTCCGTATGGTAACATTTTTATATGGAACAGTATCGAATGCTTTTTGGAAGTCCATGTATACATATATATACTGTCAATAGCAACTCCATTATCTAGCAGTTTAATCCATTCATCTAAAACTTTGAGAAAATGTAAACTGGTAGATCTTCCAAATAAAAATTCGCACTGTTTCTTAGACAAAAGCAAATTGGCCGTAATGTATTTAGGAATGTGACTTATTATTTTATTTTTTTTTTATACTTTGTCGCAAAACTTTTTTTGCTGTTTTTATATTTAAAGCATTTCAGGTCAAACACGAGGACACGTGTAACTTGATAATGGTCATCCTTTCCCATGTAGTCATGTTTTAAAGTATAAGATCAAGCAAGTGTTTTAGATTTTATACATTTCATGAACTGTATAAAATCGAAAACATGTCAGCTATAGCAAAAAAATATACGCAACAAAGTAACATTAATTTTAAAAAAGGAAAAAGAAGTACGATGATGAGATGTCTCCGTTATCTTTTTTACTTTAGATTTTATTTTGAAAAAAGGCAAAACAAAAATCGATGTTAAAAATATTTATTTATAATCATGAACATGAATTTATCTTATATTACGACAAAGGTGTCTATATTACATATGTATCATACGAATTAGCATTATAAATATATCAAATTAAGAATATTTAACAATAGTAAACCAAGATGTTCATAATTTACCTGTATTATATGTATCGTAAACACTTAACAATATATGTAAAAGAACAGAAAAATAACATTCAGAAATCAAGAGCCAAAAATCTTACACTGTACGTAACAAAAAAATCAAAGTCACAACGTCAGAAGGGGCGTAACTCTTACAATGATTTTTTTCCTGAATAAGGGGAAATAACTCTGTTTTTGTTTAGAAATGGCTGCAAATGGAAGAATTTTAGTTTATTTGAAACGAAAGGGACATGACGAAACACCGGTGATTGCCAAGTTCACACAAGTAAGGGATCGTCAACTTTATATATTTAGGCAACTGTCAACTTATATGATTTAAAGTCCGTGATTGTCAAGTTAAACAGGTGGTATTGCACGTGATAGATACAGTTACATTTATTGTACACATGCACATGCATATAACAATCTAGATATATATATAGGCTACAGTATAGATCACAGGGACATGCATGTAACGGATCTGGACCACATGTGCTTGTGGACATGAATGCGATTTTTTTTTACTCTGCATGGGTTGTTATTGTGAACTTTTATAATTAAGCAGTCTATCATTATGAAACATCATATTTGTCTGTTATAATGTATACGTACTTTCTATTTTGAATGAAAAAACACATTCAAGTCCACAAGCATCTGTGATCTGGACTGGGTCAATCGTTGGTACAATTGACATTGACAATTAAAAAAATCAATTCAGTGCTTTCACAAGAGCCCAAAATTGTTTCAAAAATTAAAACTAACAGTAATACAAAACATGCCAATACTATGCTTACTGTTATTAATTTGTTGCAGAAGTGATCATGAATTGATTAGGTTAACTTGCATTTACAAGTGTGAGCTACATGTAGCTCACTGAGTACCACTGAAAATCATAAGACCATGTGAGGACGTAAAACTCTCAAAATAAATAAATGAGTTGTAGGGCACTTTTGGGGATTCCCTTAAGCTCAGTGGTTAGGCGTCAGGCTTGAGACCGAAGGGTCGTGGGTTCGAGCCCCAGCATTGGCATAATCATTTATCCTCATCCTATTACAAACTGGTGCCGATGACCCTCCCTGTGTCAACGTAGGGGGATCCTGGGCGGGGATCGAAGAACCAGGGTTGGAGATTTAGAAAAAGGGAGGAATATATATACATGTATATGGACCCTATCACTATATATGCAGCATTTAGCATTTTAATCTAAAATTTTTCATGTTTTATGTATATTAAGGCTGTTTATGTGATGTAACATGTATTTTATGTGTCTTGATAAAGGAATGGATAGCCTTGAAAATTTTGACAATTTATTTGTCTGTACTGTCGCTATTACTTCCACGATCATATATCTATTTCTAGTAATACGCATCCTTTTACTAGACCCTATACTATATATAAGTGTAAAATATGGTCTAGTAAGTAATATCGACGGTATGATCCACTATATGTACTGGATCCTAACAAACAAATGTTCGTTGGATGCAATATTACTAGAAATCGATATATGATCCGATTTATTTGTCCGTACTGTCACTATTACTTCCACAATCATATATATATAAAATGTGAATTTCCTGTCATAATTGTACCGTGCTTAATATATGTAATATTGTACAATTCGTATCCATGTATGTATATGCATTGCGATCCAAGTGTTCACATCACTATAATAGACGATTTCCACTATGATCATGTCAGAATTCCGGACCGTCTATCACTGCGACTTCAAAACATCCTTTTTTTTGGGGATGTCGAGTTGGCGCAGTGGTAACGGCCGCAGGTATTTCTGGCTAGGTGATTTGGTGCCGGAGATCGTGAGTTCGAGGCCCAGATAGGGCACGAGTCAAAAAATTGTCTTCCTTCGTCAATTGTGTTTCCGTGTTATGTATATATATATAAGTGTAAAAGATGTGCAGTGGTTGGGTTGCTTGCATTAGCCCAGTGGTGTAAAGAGCATCGGGCTTGAGAGCCAGGGGTTGCAGGTTTGAGCCCCGGCAACAGCACTGTCTTAATCGTAGGAAAGCATGAAGATTAGGGGAAAGAATGTAGGTCAGGGAAAGAATGTAGGTCAGGGGAAAGAATGTAGGTCAGGGAAAGAATGCAGGTCACAGGAAAGCATGTAGGCCAGGGGAAAGAATGTAGGTCAGGGAAAGAATGCAGGTCACAGGAATTAAAAGCATTTAGGCCAGGGGGAAAAATATAGGTCAGAGGAAAGCATGTAGATCAGGGGAAATAATGTTGGTCAGGAGAAAGAATGTAGGTCAGGATAAAGAATGTAGGTCAGGGGAAATAATGTAGGTCACAGGAAAGCATGTAAGTTAGGGGAAGGAATGTAGATCAGGGGAAAGAATGTAGGTCACAGGAAAGTATAAAGGTCAGGGAAAGCATATAGATCAGAGGAAAGAATATAGGTCAGGGAAAAGAATATAGGTCAGGGGAAAGATTGTAGGTCAGGGGAAATAATGAAGGTCACAGGAAAACATGTAGATTAGGTGAAAGAATGTAGGTCACAGGAAATAATGTAGGTTACGGGAAGTAATGTAGGTCACAGGAAAACATGTAGGGGAAGGACTTTATAACTTTGTACCATTGATTTGTTATTTTCCAAATATCCTTCATTGTACCAAATGTCACATTGAACACCAGTGAATCAACTCTGTATGTATATATGTGATGTGTTTCAGAGTGTTCTGGATTATTTTTCGGAGGATAAGAGCGTTAACCAATCAGGGGTTTTTGCAGAACTGATTGACAATCACCTAATAGTTACAGATGACAAATCAGAGTCCAGACATAACTCCATCAAAATCAGGGTAAGTACGTTACTCTGTGTCAGCAGATCCCTCACTGCCTACTATAGCCCATGTTGGCCTAGATGTCTAAGCTCACACTTTATTTTTGGGTTCCGTTAATTTCCCTGATCGGATGTGAAAAGGTATTGAGTTACCTCCCTTCTGACCACACAAGTTTTCTGCAGGTAATCCTGTTTCCTTTCACATCAACATATTTACAATCTGCATCCTTATTCCATCTGGGCCAAGAAGAGTGGACAATATAAATGTTTAAAAGTGTTTATTTAAAACAGATGCTTAATAAATATGTTATGTTACTTAATTCTCAGTATCAAGGGAAATATGTGTAAGACAGGTAGATTTAAAATATCATTCAAAGTTCCATCCCTCCACTATGATATGTTACTAACTTAAGTTATTGAGCAGACATGAATGCATTTTGGACAAATGGATGAACAGAACAAAGCATCACAGACATAGTGATAACTTTAGGATGTCTGCCTTTGTGGCAGGGCCCTAATTATTCATGTACTGTGGTGTCAGCTCATTTTATCAAAGTGTGATATTATGTTGAAGGAAATGTATTATGTTTATTTACCTGGTATGTTTTTAAAGTAATCAAGTTCAGAGCTAGAACAAAATATATGAGAAAAATATAAAACTTTCTTTCAATTAGAATTTTGTGTGTCAATTGAATGTGAATAGTTCCTTAATTATAAAATGCTTTACCAAATTGATTCACAAATCAAATAGTTTTTTGGATGATAAAAGAACTTCATGAGATCTGAGGTAGACAGCTGTATAATGTATCAGTTGAAATTAGGGTTTCGTTATTCCAGAGACCTTCCTTCTGTCCCATACACAATCTCAAGAAGGACAACCTTGAGGCATTACCCGCGGACATTTTAAACAGAGGGATAGATGTTGGGGCAGCTGTGTTACTGGAGTCGGCCGACAACAAAATTCTGTTGACTCGCCGATCAAAGAGCCTTCGCACATTTCCAGGCATTTGGGTTCCGCCAGGTTAGGATACAAAGTTTCAAACACCTCAAATGTTGTACCAGAGCTTACATTAATGTTTGAGTTATAATGTTCCTGTATGTGTATGAAATGTTGACAATAAAGTTGATAGTGTCTATGGTGTTAAAGATTAGATTCAAGATTTTTGCTGTAACTGTATAAATAACTAAGATGCTGTTATGACAATGTTACCAAGCACCTGTCCCATTGTAGCCCATACATGTTTATATATGTGATGAAATATTTTTATTGAAATTATTGTTTTATACGGACAGGTGGACATTTAGAAAAAGACGAAACAGTAAGTTGCACAGACAATTACCAGTTATGAAAAAGAAAAATGCAGCATTTTAGATAAGTGGTTTGATTAGATATTATGTTTGATTTTTAAAAAAAAGGGGCAGCGGTGGCTGGTTGCTTAAGGTATTTGTGAGTTCGAATCCCACATTGGACAGTTGCCAGGTACTGACTGTAGGTCGGTTTTTCACTGGGTACCCTGGCTTTCCTCCACCTCCCAAACCTGGCATGTCATTAAATGATCTTGGCTGTTAAAAAGGACGTAAAACAAAATAAACCAAACCAATTGATTTCAAATAGATGACAATAAGGTGGAAACAATAATTACACATACTACCCACTCAGCAGAAATTGCTGCTATGGAATTGAATACTCTGCTTTAATTTTACATCTTTAAGAGTTTGGCCCAAACACATTATGCAGAGTAAAATGATGCAAGTTTTCCTTATTTTAGGACTATAGGTTTTGAGAGTGCTTAGGTAATGATAATGTGTGGTTCTTTTTCTTTCTTAGTTCATTGAAGCAGGATTACGAGAACTGCATGAGGAAACTGGATTGAAGATATTGCCCTCCCAGTGTGTCGGGGGTAACTTACAGATACAAGCTCTTTGGGAGGTAGGTATTGTATAGTGCTGTCTCCAACACTTCACATGCACATTCCTGTTTTTAGGGGAAATTTATCTTTTTCTAAAAAAACTTTCAATTTGCCAATTTACAAAAGAATTACATCATGACTTTGTGCAGCTCTGATCCATACCACAATAGGACTTGGTTTTCGGTTTTATCCAACACTTCATGGATCAGTGATAATTATAGAAACACTGTGTCTTCCCATCACAACAAAGTATTTTGTTGAATAGGAAAGTTTTGTATGAAAATGATTAACCGTCCATTGGCAGATGTAGATAGACTATTGTGAAACTTCTGGAATACTTCACTTCAGATTTCTATGTTCTGCACACAGGAGTGAAAAGTGTGGCAGGGTATAGATTCTTGGCCTTTGGATAGCTGTTTGTTATATATTGATATAATAGTTTTATTCATTTCAATCAATATACACCTTGATTATGTCAGTTCATTCTTGATACTGTCATAATCATGTTTTATTGCACATCAATGTTAACAAACATCCTGACTTTATTTCAGTCCGTTTTTCCTCCCAAACTGACCCTAGGACTACCAATGCGCCACCATGTTGTTGTATACCTACATGGGAAGTTGACCTCTGACCTCACGTCCGACATTCTTACAGAGAGGATTAGACTACAGCCGGAGGAGGCCGAGGCGTGTGTATGGCTTGACAAGAAAACCATACAGGGTATCGTGGACCGCAAGGAGGAGGAAAAGTCTGATATTGACTTCACAAAATTAAATTTACCAGACACGTTTATGTATGTTCATGATTTAACTACTCACTCCCTTTGTTGGTCATTTGTTAGCTCCCTTTGTTGGTCATTTGTTAGCTCCCTTTGTTGGTCAATTGTTAGCTGCCTTTGTTGATCAGTTTTAACTCCATTTGTGGGTCATTTTTAGCTCCCTGTGTTGGTTATTTGTTAGCTCCCTTTGTTGGTAATTTGTTAGCTCCCTTTGTTGGTTATTTTTAGCTCTCTTTGTTGGTAATTTGTTAGCTCCCTTTGTTGGTTATTTGTTAGCTCCCTTTGTTGGTTATTTTTAGCTCTCTTTGTTGGTAATTTGTTAGCTCCCTTTGTTGGTAATTTGTAAGCTCCCTTTGTTGGTTATTTTTAGCTCTCTTTGTTGGTAATTTGTTAGCTCCCTGTGTTGGTAATTTGTTAGCTCCCTTTGTTGGTTATTTGTTAGCTCCCTTTGTTGGTCATTTTTAGCTCTCTTTGTTGGTAATTTTTAGCGCCCATCGTTGGTCATTTTAAGCTCCTGTTGTTGGTCATTTTAAGCTCCCGTTGTTGGTTATTTTTAGCTCCCTTTGTTGGTTATTTTTAGCTCCCTTTGTTGGTCATTTTAGCTCTCTTTGTTGGTCAATTTTAGCACTCTTTGTTGGTCAATTTTAGCTCTCTTTTTTTTTAGCTCCCTTTGTTGGTCAGTTTTAACTCCATTTGTGGGTCATTTTTAGCTCCCTTTGTTGGTTATTTGTTAGCTCCGTTTGTTGGTCATTTTTAGATCCTTTTGTTGGTTATTTTTAGCTTTCTTTGTTGGTCATTTTTAGCTCCCTTTGTTGGTCGATTGCAGCTCTCTTTGTTTTTTCAGCTCCCATTGTTGGTAAGTTTTAGCTCCCTTTGGCGGTTATTTTTAGCTCCCTTTGTTGGTAATTTGTTATCTCCCTTTGGTGGTTATTTGTAGTTCCCTTCGTTGGTCTTTTATTTGTTCACCATTGTATCTCAGTATCATGTACACCATGTCTTTCACAAACGAAAAAAGATGTCATCAAGAACAGCAGAAATGATTATTGTAAAATTTGGTATGAAGCATCTGATGGCCAATAATCAGAGTTTGTGAAAATTTAAAGTGTGGACCAAGCTTGGTCCACAACTATTCCAACAGGACAGATTGAGAGATTAAATTTTGACCAGTTAAAAGCCTCCCTGTGCCATAAAAATGTTTATTTCAAAAACTGTATTATTTGTAAAAGGAAATTAAATTTTTCACAAAGCTTATTTTTTCTCCCCGTAATATGTTTTTTTAGTCAAGAAACTTACATAAATAATTCTTTGCAATTTTGTTTTTCAGGGGACTTGTCATACGAGATGAAGATAAGAAACAGGTGACCAGTGAAATCCCGCTCCGACCGCTATTTAACACATCCAGTGATACGACTGATGGGGAACGTGTAAGCACAGGGACTAAGTTTGCTCTGGAGGAGTGGCTTAGTAATAAATCAGCATCAGCAGCTTTGTGATTCTCAGTCTTACCTCATTTATCCTCCACGACCCTGGAGTGGCAAATACACGAACCAGGAGTGGCGAATACACGAACCAGGAGTGGCGAATACACGAACCAGGAGTGGCGAATACACGAACCAGGAGTGGCAAATACACGAACCAGGAGTGGCGAAAACACGAACCAGGAGTGGCAAATACACGAACTAGGAGTGGCAAATACACAATCTCGGTTTGGCGAAATAAACAATAAAATGGTTAGCCCTGTGATACTAACATCTTAACTTACATAAAATGTAGGTTAATTATCATCCACTAATCTTGAGTGCTAGAACACGAGAATCTGAAGCCCTGTGGATGTACTTTTGAAATCTACAGGAGTGGCTGGATAGCGATGTACGTATTAACATTCCGTTGGACACAATGTGTCAATCTCACAGTGAATTGCGATTTCTACTCATATACTCAATATATGCAGATTTTTTTACGACTGTAGGAAATTAAAACATTTCGTTTGCTGTCAGCTTAATTGTGAAAGTTGCAATACATAGTTCATGTAGTTGGTTACAAATATTACTGTTAACAAATTTTGATAGTAACTTAGAATAATCAATTTCCACTACTAAAAAAGTATTACATTTGTACTTCAGTATATACTGTAAAATGCATGTACACATATGTACATGTATTTGAAGGATATCACACCTTCTCTAACACATTTTGCAGCACATTTCATAAAAAATCCTTTGAAATATTTGAGATTTTTTTTTTATCATGTTTCACCCCAATTTTGTCTATATGTACAGAACTCCTGCATCATTAGATCATTACTTGTGAAACCACTATGGATCTTATACATAACAAATTTGTACCAGGGTCTATGATGGCGTGTAAGTTGTATGACCTACGGTATATACACATCATTGGTATGTGTGGCATGCATTTCCTGCAAATAAATTGTCTGTGATAATCTTGTTAATTTATTATGAACAATTGTGTTTGGAAAACTAGACCTGTAAGCCAACGTCCCTGCCCCAATCCTTTGCAATAAAAACTGTTACAAGGCAATGTTGATGACAAACAATTTTTGATCTGCAGATACATCTAAACATAATGTCCCTAACATCCCACTGTCCGGGCAAAATTTTCCAACAAAATCCTGTTTATAGTGACCTGGTTACGATGGCAACCAAACTTCTGCAAAAAGTAATCTGCATGCATATCTACACTAGCAGTGGTCCACAACATTCATGTGTAACTTCATTGAATTTGGTTCACTGTTTAGGAGGAGTTGTCTAGTCAAAAGCTTCCAACAAAAACCTGTGTTTATGGCCTGGTTACCATGCAACCTAAATTTCTGTAAGAAAAATGAAATCGGCATGCATATCTACATATAGTAGTCCCTTAAATTCCTGTGGAGTTCCATTGAAATCGGTTAAAAGGTTTAGATGGAGTTGCACTGACAAATTAGTGTTCCACAAAAATTTGGATATTTTGACCTGGTTACTATGACAACAAAATTTTCTGCAGAAAAAAACCTCTTCATGCACATTAACACATAGTCTTTAACATTCCTGTGTAGTTTCACTTGAATCGGTTCACAGGTTTATTACATGTAGTAGTTGTCTGAAAAAAAATTCTCCCAAAAATACAATGTATAGTCCCTGGTTACCATGTCAACCAAACTTTTTTAACGTGATATAGATTATGCACATCTACAATGTATAAGGATCATTGCCACCAAGTTTCGCTAAAATCCTCTCATTAGTTAAGGAGGAGTAGCTGGTACATCGTTGTGTCTACAGACGGACAGACAAATGGACAACTTGATTCCAGTATACCCCCTTTAACTTCTTTGCGGGGTGTATTAATACATCCTACTTCCTTTACTATGTAAGGGAAACCTGAACTGAATTTGTTGATAAAAAAAGAATTATGGTATGACATTGATGCCTGCCAAAATATTTGTAATTGACAATAATGCATTCAGAAACTTAATTTTTTAAACTTTAGGAGATGAGATTGTGCCAGTCTTGTGCTAGAATTTCTAAAAGTTAAAATTAAGAACAGCTAGAATCTGTTGGTCTATTTAGAATGCTGAGGACAGACAAATACTGTTTGTTGCTTTAAAATTACTATAAATCCAATACCTTCATGCTTTTCAGCCTTAAATTTTGTCTAATATTCTTATAATTTATTTCTGATTAGTAATGGCCCATCTGTACCACAAGTTTCTTACATAAGAAATTGGGTTGATATATGTAAATCATTTTCTTGATCTAATGGTAGATGAAAAAAAATCTCAATTTTGATATTTAGGGTTTGTTGCCAAATGACACTTTTGACCATCAGAACATCAATATGTTTCATATACCCTCTGGTATATTGGATATTGTATATTTGCCTATGTTAGAGGCAAATAATATTTGTTAGCAAATGTCAACTAATGAAGTATATCTTGAGAATAGGAGGATAATTATAAGACTATCAAACAACAATATGTATCTTTCTTTGGGAGAAGCGACTGTGGATCACAGTCGCGGGAGAAAGACATCCTACAATGTAGTATATAGTCTGTGTGGGAGGTATAACCAATCACAATCACAATGAAGCATATCTGTCCAGGGTAGAGGCAGACAATCACAGTCAGAGTCAGCCAATGAAGCATATCTGTCCAGGGTAGAGGCAGACAATCACAGTCAGAGTCAACCAATGAAGCATATCTGTCCAGGGTAGAGGCAGACAATCACAGTCAGAGTCAACCAATGAAGCATATCTGTCCAGGGTAGAGGCAGACAATCACAGTCAGAGTCAACCAATGAAGCATATCTGTCCAGGGTAGAGGCAGCCAATCACAGTCAGAGTCAACCAATGAAGCATATCTGTCCAGGGTAGAGGCAGCCAATCAGTCAGAAGAAGTCAACCAATGAAGCATATCTGTCCAGGGTAGAGGCAGCCAATCACAGTCAGAGTCAACCAATGAAGCATATCTGTCCAGGGTAGAGGCAGACAATCACAGTCAGAGTCAACCAATGAAGCATATCTGTCCAGGGTAGAGGCAGCCAATCACAGTCAGAGTCAACCAATGAAGCATATCTGTCCAGGGTAGAGGCAGCCAATCAGTCAGAAGAAGTCAACCAATGAAGCATATCTGTCCAGGGTAGAGGCAGCCAATCAGTCAGAAGAAGTCAACAAATGAAGCATATATGTCCAGGGTAGAGGCAGCCAATCACAGAAGAAATCAACCAATGAAGCATATCTGTCCAGGGTAAAGGCAGCCAATCACAGTCACGAAGAAGTCAACCAATGAAGCATTTCTGTCCAGGGTAGAGGCAGCCAATCACAGTCACGAAGAAGTCAACCAATGAAGCATTTCTGTCCAGGGTAGAGGCAGCCAATCAGTCACGAAGAAGTCAACCAATTAAGTATATCTGTCCAGGGTAGAGGCAGCCAATCACAGTCAGAGTCAACCAATGAAGCATATCTGTCCAGGGTAGAGGCAGCCAATCACAATCCGAAGAAATCAACCAATGAAGCATATCTGTCCAGGGTAGAGGCAGCCAATCACAATCAGAAGAAATCAACCAATGAAGCATATCTGTCCAGGGTAGAGGCAGCCAATCACGATCAGAAGAAGTCGACCAATGAAGCATATCTGCCCTGGTAGAGGCAGCCAATCACAATTGCTGGTGAATGTCAACCAATCTTTGTAGTAGCTGCCTTGGGAAGAGTTTAGACATCACACAAAATAAAGGCGACATCAGTTCATTGATTGGTGTTGACGAATCAAGTTTTCTGGAGAGGCAATGTTGACATCTGGGAATCTGAAATGTTAAGGATGAAAATGATGATTTAAACAATAAACAAGAATTGAATCATTCGTAGATGCATTCTGATCAAAACCTTCATTTCTTACCTTGCATTAAACCAGTTATACCAGCTTCCAGGCAGAGAACTGTCCCTCACATATTTCTGTTTCACTTGGCAAATCAATGGCATTGATTTTTCCATGCTTGATAAGAAGTCACACTGCAAGTCATCATATTTACCAAATACAGAGGCAATATGGTCAATGAAGCAGTTAAACTGCTCACTCATTGCTCGTTCCTCTGTCCCGATGGCAGAGATTCTGTGAAAGAACCATAGAAGGACTTTGGATATGGTATCGATCTCCTGGCCTATCTGGAAATTGCTACCAGTGACTATGTAGTGTGTGAAGTAACGATCAAACGCTTGTTGAAGAATGCAATGACATAATTCACTGTATATCTGACACTGCGGAAGTTGGGCGCTGATGCCATCCTCCTCCACCATCTTGGCCAGGTGAAACAAAGCCCGACATGAGAAGTGGCTGGAGTTGTGCAAAACATTTTCAAATGCAGTGTTCCGTTTGGGTCCTGGCGGAATGACCTTGATGACTCGTATGCATTCAAGGTCATGAAGTGTTGCATCTTTTGTGTACTGGTACAAGGCCTCAATGACATCTTCATCGATCATGTCACTCAAATTTTCCAGTATCTCGAGGACAGAATTGAGGATTGGTGACCAGTGATATATCTTGTGGACAGAATTGAGGATGGGTGACCAGTGATGGTTACCAAAGTACTCAACGATTTTCGTCCAGTGTTGGAAGACAATGGTAGGAAAGTCAATTCCTATCTTGCTACCATAAGCTAGCAGTTTCGTGCATGTGTTTTCTGGTATAGTACCGCTTTTGAATGGATTATCGAATGGATCAAGGCCATGCTTCAACAGAATGATCAACATCAGTTTGTTGTGATCATAACTGCAGTTAGTGTACAAATCATTAGACTGTAATAGATTACACATGTCTTGTACTGTCTCCTTCCTGTCAGTTTTCACGCACTCCTCCAGGACCTATAATCACAACCGTAAACAAACATTAAACTCTGATAAAGTCACAACCGCATACAAACATTAAAATCTGATAAAGTCACAACCGCGTACAAACATTAAAATCTGATAAAATCACAACCGCGTACAAACATTAAAATCTGATAAAATCACAACCGCATAACAACATTAAACTCTGATAAAGTCACAACCGCATACAAACATTAAACTCTGATAAAATCACAACCGCGTACAAACATTAAAATCTGATAAAATCACAACCACATAACAACATTAAACTCGGATAAAGTCACAACCGCGTACAAACATTAAAATCTGATAAAATCACAACCGCGTACAAACATTAAAATCTGATAAAATCACAACCGCATAACAACATTAAACTCTGATAAAGTCACAACCGCATACAAACATTAAACTCTGATAAAATCACAACCGCGTACAAACATTAAAATCTGATAAAATCACAACCACATAACAACATTAAACTCGGATAAAGTCACAACCGCGTACAAACATTAAGATCTGATAAAGTCACAACCGCGTACAAACATTAAGATCTGATAAAGTCACAACCGCGTACAAACATTAAAATCTGATAAAGTCACAACCGTGTACAAACATTAAAATCTGATAAAGTCACAACCGCGTACAAACATTAAACTCTGATAAAGTCACAACCGCGTACAAACATTAAAATCTGATAAAGTCACAACCGCGTACAAACATTAAACTCTGATAAAATCACAACCGCGTACAAACATTAAACTCTGATAAAATCACAACCGTAAACAAACATTAAACTCTGATAAAATCACAACCGTAAACAAACATTAAAATCTATAAAGTCACAACCGCGTACAAACATTAAACTCTGATAAGATCACAACCGCGTACAAACATTAAACTCTGATAAAGTCACAACCACATACAAACATTAAAATCTGATAAAATCACAACCGCATACAAACATTAAACTCTGATAAAGTCACAACCGCATACAAACATTAAACTCTGATAAAGTCACAACTGCATACAGACATTAAAATCTGATAAAATCACAACCGTAAACAAACATTAAACTCTGATAAAATTACAACCGCATACAAACATTAAACTCGGATAAAGACACAACCGCGTACAAACATTAAACTCTGATAAAATCACATCGGTTGACATCACCCCGCGTGCTGATCTTTTGCTATCATTGGATGCCTAAATGTAAAGGAAGACAGCCACCCAATGACAGTGTACGGCCACCACGTGCAGTGTCGTCAAAACGCAATGAATATGTTAAAATGGCTGGTAGGCCGCTGAAAACTTTGAGACACGGACATTTTGTGTGTTTATGGAGGAAATGGAGATTATTTCCAACGGTACCAAGCGTTTTTTCATACCTTAACTAGAAATGTGATTTTTGATGCAAAAAAGGTAGGTGGGGTCGATTTTTCGATCTGGAAAGCTTTCCACCCTTTAGCTTTTATGACCATTGAGGGGGGATTTTTATCGAAAATTGATCTTTACCCCCCAAATGTGTTAAATTACTCTAAAGATCCTATTTTAAGTCCAAAACAAGCTGTAACAAATTCTCAGGTCCCTGTGTTCTTATCAATGGGACTATTGATACTGACCTTTGTGAGGTTTGATGCTGACCTTGGTGAGGATTGATGCTGACCTTGGTGAGGACTGATACTGACCTTGGCAGGGACTGATACTGACCTTGGTTAGGACTGATCCTGACCTTGTTGAGGACTGATGCTGATCTTGGTGAGGACTGATACTTACCTTTGTGAGGACTTGTACTGACCTTTGTGAGGACAGGTACTGACCTTGGTGAGGGCTGATGCTGATCTTGGTGAGGACTGGTTCTGATCTAGGCAAGGACTGATACTGACCTTGGTGAAGACTGATACTGACCTTGGTGAAGACTGGTACTGACCTTGGTGAGGACTGATACTTACCTTGGTGAGGACTGATACTAACCTTGGTGAGGACTGATACTAACCTTGGTGAAGACTGATACTGACCTTGGTGAGGACTGATACTGACCTTGGTGAGGACTGATACTTACCTTGGTGAAGACTGATACTGACCTTGGTGAGGACTGATACTGACCTTGGTGAGGACTGATACTGACCTTGGTGAGGACTGGTACTGACCTTGGTGAAGTCAGATACTGACCTTGGTGAGGACTGGTACTGACCTTGGTGAAGACAGATACTGACCTTGGTGAAGACTGGTTCTGACTTTGGTGAGGACTGATACTAACCTTGGTGAGGACTGATACTGACCTTGATGAGGACTGATACTAACCTTGGTGAGGACTGATACTGACCTTGGT
Source organism: Mimachlamys varia (assembly GCA_947623455.1). NCBI lineage: Eukaryota > Metazoa > Mollusca > Bivalvia > Pectinida > Pectinidae > Mimachlamys > Mimachlamys varia. Next base: position 13,847,492 of record OX392535.1, read on the forward strand.
GAAGACTTATACTGACCTTGGTGAAGACTTATACTGACCTTGGTGAAGACTTATACTGACCTTGGTGAAGACTGGTTCTGACCTTGGTGAAGACTGATACCAACCTTGGTGAGGACTGATACTAACCTTGGTGAGGACTGATACTAACCTTGGTAAAGACTGATACTGACCTTGGTGAAGACTAGTACTGACCTTGGTGAAGATAGATACTGACCTTGGTGAAGACTGATACTAACCTTGGTGAAGACTGATACTGACCTTGGTGAGGACTGATACTAACCTTGGTGAGGACTGATACTGATTTTGGTGAGGACTGATACTGACCTTGGTGAAGACTGATACTAACCTTGGTGAAGACTGATACTGACCTTGGTGAGGAGTGGTACCAACCTTGGTGAAGACTGGTACTGACTTTGGTGACGACTGATACTAACCTTTGTGAAGACATTGTTACATGCAGGTGCTTCAGTACACTGACCCAGGTGCAAAAGGCTTCGTGTTGCTAAACCTGGAACAAGAATAAATCATAACAATAAATTGCTATAGGTGAAATCGTAGTAATATAGCTTGATCAGATTGTTTGTGAGGAATGTCTTCACTTTCTATTGACCATTATTTAAACACAAACCATCTTATTACAATTTTTAGTATGGTAATTAGACAGAGCTATTTTTTTTGCTTTGTTTATATGTAGAAAATGTAAACAAACATCATATCTGTTCACCAGGCAGCCTTTCCTTATTTTTTTCGTTTGAGATCATACTATCACTGAATTTGTCTACAGAGAGGATTTTAGAGACAGTTTTATGAGAACTCACCAGATGGGATAAGCATGCCTGTACCCAGTTTAATTGCAGAACACCTTATACTTCCGCAGAGTTGCGCACGAAGGTGCAATGATAATTCATCTGCTTCTGTCAATAAACAGGCCAACATGCTGTCATGTATGCGTGCCTCCTCCCAATGTTGTATAAAGGCTGTGGCGTAGCGTTCCACTAGGTGTTTTCGTTCTACGCCCATATAATAGGTGGACTGATGAATCTCCTGCTTTAATGCATTGACGAAACCATATTTCTCATCACGCAAGTACTGAGTACTTGGGGCCTTCCTTATTTCCCGGGCATTTCCTAATTCTGATGCTCGAAAACTGGCTTCTAAAAGGATTTCAAGATCTGCAGCTTTGGAAGAGCCAGTTTTGAATTCTCTTGTGTTGTACATCTTATGACAAATGTACAGAAAAGCAAAGGCATGTTGGACCTGTAAATAATATAGAACACACAATTTGTTACATACACACAAGTGCATATTGTTACGAAACGTGACGGCATATAGAACCTGACGTTGGCATACAAATCAAACAGATCTGTCACAACATAACTTTTAATCGGGTACCAGGGGCTGTAATTATATTTAAGAAATGATCATTGTGATAATTGGTACATTTCATTCATGCACACACCCAGACTTGGGTTCTTATTTAATACAAACATCACAGCATGGGAAATAAACAATATTTTACAACAAGGAGCAGAAATGAAACTAGTGGGACAAGCCGGGTGTGAACCTGAGACCTCTAGATTATGGAGCCAGGACGTTACCACCAGGCCAAAATACATTTAACGAATCCTACTTAACACTTCATGAGATGACATGTTCCTATAGGAACCACATCTACCAGGTTATTTCAAATTATGATTTAAAAGAAAGTTAGGACATGAACTGAAAATTACTACCAAATTTAAAGACAAGTTTGAATTCGAATTCATAACTTTTTTAAGGTAAAATTTTTATTATTTGTAAGGGTGTGTATATACTCTCCATCATAGACAATTAACACCAATATATATTCTACATCAGGAACAATGAACACCAATATATACTCTCCATCATAGATAATGATCACCAATATATACTCTCCATCATAGACAATGGACACCAATATATACTCTCCATCATAGACAATGAACACCAATATATACTCTCCATCATAGACAATGAACACCAATATATACTCTCCATCATAGATAATGAACAACAGTGTACATACTCTCCATCATAGACAATGAACAACAGTGTACATACTCTCCATCATAGACAATGAACAACAGTGTATATACTCTCCATCATAGACAATGAACAACAGTGTACATACTCTCCATCATAGATAATGGACACCAATATATACTCTCCATCATAGACAATGAACACCAATATATACTCTCCATCATAGACAATGAACACCAATATATACTCTCCAACAGGAACAATGAACACCAGTGTACTATACTCTCCATCATAGACAATGGACACCAATATATACTCTCCATCAGGGACAATGAACAACCGTGTATATACTCTCCATCATAGATAATGAACACCAATATATACTCTCCATCATAGACAATGAACACCAATATATACTCTACATCAGGGACAATGAACACCAATATATACTCTCCATCATAGACAATGGACACCAATATATACTCTCCATCATAGACAATGGACACCAATATATACTCTCCATCATAGATAATGAACACCAATATATACTCTACATCATAGACAATGAACACCAATATATACTCTACATCAGGGACAATGAATACCAATATATACTCTCCATCATAGATAATGATCACCAATATATACTCTCCATCATAGACAATGAACACCAATATATACTCTCCAACAGGAACAATGAACACCAGTGTATACTCTCCATCATAGACAATGAACACCAATATATACTCTACATCAGGGACAATGAACACCAATATATACTCTCCATCATAGACAATGGACACCAATATATACTCTCCATCATAGATAATGATCACCAATATATACTCTACATCATAGATAATGAACACCAATATATACTCTACATCAGGGACAATGAACACCAATATATACTCTACATCATAGACAATGGACACCAATATATACTCTCCATCATAGATAATGAACACCAATATATACTCTCCATCATAGACAATGAACACCAATATATACTCTACATCAGGAACAATGAACACCAATATATACTCTACATCATAGACAATGAACACCAATATATACTCTACATCATAGACAATGGACACCATCAATACTCTCCATCATAGATAATGAACACCAATATATACTCTCCATCATAGATAATGAACACCAATATATACTCTCCATCAGGGACAATGAACACCAGTGTATACTCTCCATCATAGATAATGGACACCAATATATACTCTCCATCATAGACAATGAACACCAATATATACTCTACATCATAGACAATGAACACCAGTGTACATACTCTCCATCATAGACAATGAACACCAGTGTACATACTCTCCATCAGGAACAATGAACACCAATATATACTCTACATCATAGACAATGGACACCAATATATACTCTACATCATAGACAATGAACACCAATATATACTCTCCATCATAGATAATGAACAACCGTGTATATACTCTCCATCATAGATAATGAACACCAATATATACTCTCCATCATAGACAATGGACACCAATATATACTCTCCATCATAGACAATGAACACCAATATATACTCTACATCATAGACAATGAACACCAATATATACTCTCCATCATAGATAATGAACACCAATATATACTCTCCATCATAGATAATGAACACCAATATATACTCTCCATCATAGATAATGAACACCAATATATACTCTCCATCATAGACAATGAACACCAATATATACTCTACATCATAGATAATGAACACCAATATATACTCTACATCAGGGACAATGAACACCAATATATACTCTCCATCATAGACAATGGACACCAATATATACTCTCCATCATAGACAATGGACACCAATAAATACTCTACATCATAGATAATGAACACCAATATATACTCTACATCAGGGACAATGAACACCAATATATACTCTACATCATAGACAATGGACACCAATATATACTCTCCATCATAGATAATGAACACCAATATATACTCTCCATCATAGACAATGAACACCAATATATACTCTACATCAGGAACAATGAACACCAATATATACTCTACATCATAGACAATGAACACCAATATATACTCTACATCATAGACAATGGACACCATCAATACTCTCCATCATAGACAATGGACACCAATATATACTCTCCATCATAGATAATGAACACCAATATATACTCTCCATCATAGACAATGAGCACCAATATATACTCTCCATCAGGGACAATGAACACCAGTATATACTCTCCATCATAGATAATGGACACCGATATATACTCTCCATCATAGACAATGAACACCAATATATACTCTACATCATAGACAATGAACACCAGTGTACATACTCTCCATCATAGACAATGAACACCAGTGTACATACTCTCCATCAGGAACAATGAACACCAATATATACTCTCCATCATAGACAATGGACACCAATATATACTCTACATCATAGACAATGGACACCAATATATACTCTACATCATAGACAATGGACACCAATATATACTCTACATCATAGACAATGAACACCAATATATACTCTCCATCAGGGACAATGAACACCAATATATACTCTCCATCAGGGACAATGAACACCAATATATACTCTCCATCAGGGACAATGAACACCAATATATACTCTCCATCAGGGACAATGAACACCAATATATACTCTCCATCAGGGACAATGAACACCAATATATACTCTCCATCAGGGACAATGAACACCAATATATACTCTCCATCAGGGACAATGAACACCAATATATACTCTCCATCAGGGACAATGAACACCAATATATACTCTCCATCAGGGACAATGGACACCAATATATACTCTCCATCAGGGACAATGAACACCAATATATACTCTCCATCATAGACAATGAACACCAATATATACTCTCCGTCAGGGACAATGAACACCAATATATACTCTACATCAGGAACAATGAACACCAATATATACTCTACATCATAGACAATGAACACCAATATATACTCTACATCAAAGATAATGAACACCAATATATACTCTCCATCATAGATAATGGACAACAATATATACTCTCCATCATAGATAATGAACACCAATATATACTCTCCATCATAGATAATGAACACCAATATATACTCTCCATCATAGATAATGGACACCAATATATACTCTCCATCATAGACAATGAACACCAATATATACTCTCCATCATAGACAATGAACACCAATATATACTCTACATCATAGATAATGGACACCAATATATACTCTACATCATAGATAATGGACACCAATATATACTCTACATCATAGACAATGAACACCAATATATACTCTCCATCATAGACAATGAACACCAATATATACTCTCCATCATAGATAATGAACACCAATATATACTCTCCATCATAGACAATGAACACCAATATATACTCTCCATCAGGGACAATGAACACCAATATATACTCTACATCATAGACAATGAACACCAATATATACTCTACATCATAGACAATGAACACCAATATATACTCTACATCATAGACAATGGACACCAATATATACTCTACATCATAAACAATGAACACCAATATATACTCTACATCATAGACAATGAACACCAATATATACTCTCCATCATAGACAATGAACACCAATATATACTCTCCATCATAGACAATGAACACCAATATATACTCTCCATCATAGACAATGAACACCAATATATACTCTCCATCATAGACAATGAACACCAATATATACTCTCCATCATAGACAATGAACACCAATATATACTCTCCATCAGGGACAATGAACACCAATATATACTCTCCATAAGGAACAATGAACACCAATATATACTCTCCATCAGGGACAATGAACACCAATATATACTCTCCATCAGGGACAATGAACACCAATATATACTCTCCATCAGGGACAATGAACACCAATATATACTCTCCATCAGGGACAATGAACACCAATATATACTCTCCATCAGGGACAATGGACACCAATATATACTCTCCATCAGGGACAATGAACACCAATATATACTCTCCATCATAGACAATGAATACCAATATATACTCTACATCATAGACAATGAACACCAATATATACTCTCCATCATAGACAATGAACACCAATATATACTCTCCATCATAGACAATGAACACCAATATATACTCTCCATCAGGGACAATGGACACCAATATATACTCTCCATCAGGGACAATGGACACCAATATATACTCTCCATCAGGGACAATGAACACCAATATATACTCTACATCATAGATAATGGACACCAATATATACTCTCCATCATAGACAATGAACACCAATATATACTCTCCATCATAGACAATGAACACCAATATATACTCTACATCATAGATAATGGACACCAATATATACTCTACATCATAGATAATGGACACCAATATATACTCTACATCATAGACAATGAACACCAATATATACTCTCCATCATAGACAATGAACACCAATATATACTCTCCATCATAGATAATGAACACCAATATATACTCTCCATCATAGACAATGAACACCAATATATACTCTCCATCATAGATAATGAACACCAATATATACTCTCCATCATAGATAATGAACACCAATATATACTCTCCATCATAGATAATGAACACCAATATATACTCTCCATCATAGACAATGAACACCAATATATACTCTACATCATAGATAATGAACACCAATATATACTCTACATCAGGGACAATGAACACCAATATATACTCTCCATCATAGACAATGGACACCAATATATACTCTCCATCATAGACAATGGACACCAATAAATACTCTACATCATAGATAATGAACACCAATATATACTCTACATCAGGGACAATGAACACCAATATATACTCTACATCATAGACAATGGACACCAATATATACTCTCCATCATAGATAATGAACACCAATATATACTCTCCATCATAGACAATGAACACCAATATATACTCTACATCAGGAACAATGAACACCAATATATACTCTACATCATAGACAATGAACACCAATATATACTCTACATCATAGACAATGGACACCATCAATACTCTCCATCATAGACAATGGACACCAATATATACTCTCCATCATAGATAATGAACACCAATATATACTCTCCATCATAGACAATGAGCACCAATATATACTCTCCATCAGGGACAATGAACACCAGTATATACTCTCCATCATAGATAATGGACACCGATATATACTCTCCATCATAGACAATGAACACCAATATATACTCTACATCATAGACAATGAACACCAGTGTACATACTCTCCATCATAGACAATGAACACCAGTGTACATACTCTCCATCAGGAACAATGAACACCAATATATACTCTCCATCATAGACAATGGACACCAATATATACTCTACATCATAGACAATGGACACCAATATATACTCTACATCATAGACAATGGACACCAATATATACTCTACATCATAGACAATGAACACCAATATATACTCTCCATCAGGGACAATGAACACCAATATATACTCTCCATCAGGGACAATGAACACCAATATATACTCTCCATCAGGGACAATGAACACCAATATATACTCTCCATCAGGGACAATGAACACCAATATATACTCTCCATCAGGGACAATGAACACCAATATATACTCTCCATCAGGGACAATGAACACCAATATATACTCTCCATCAGGGACAATGAACACCAATATATACTCTCCATCAGGGACAATGAACACCAATATATACTCTCCATCAGGGACAATGAACACCAATATATACTCTCCATCAGGGACAATGGACACCAATATATACTCTCCATCAGGGACAATGAACACCAATATATACTCTCCATCATAGACAATGAACACCAATATATACTCTCCGTCAGGGACAATGAACACCAATATATACTCTACATCAGGGACAATGAACACCAATATATACTCTACATCATAGACAATGAACACCAATATATACTCTACATCAAAGATAATGAACACCAATATATACTCTCCATCATAGATAATGGACAACAATATATACTCTCCATCATAGATAATGAACACCAATATATACTCTCCATCATAGATAATGAACACCAATATATACTCTCCATCATAGATAATGGACACCAATATATACTCTCCATCATAGACAATGAACACCAATATATACTCTCCATCATAGACAATGAACACCAATATATACTCTACATCATAGATAATGGACACCAATATATACTCTACATCATAGATAATGGACACCAATATATACTCTACATCATAGACAATGAACACCAATATATACTCTCCATCATAGACAATGAACACCAATATATACTCTCCATCATAGATAATGAACACCAATATATACTCTCCATCATAGACAATGAACACCAATATATACTCTCCATCAGGGACAATGAACACCAATATATACTCTACATCATAGACAATGAACACCAATATATACTCTACATCATAGACAATGAACACCAATATATACTCTACATCATAGACAATGGACACCAATATATACTCTACATCATAAACAATGAACACCAATATATACTCTACATCATAGACAATGAACACCAATATATACTCTCCATCATAGACAATGAACACCAATATATACTCTCCATCATAGACAATGAACACCAATATATACTCTCCATCATAGACAATGAACACCAATATATACTCTCCATCATAGACAATGAACACCAATATATACTCTCCATCATAGACAATGAACACCAATATATACTCTCCATCAGGGACAATGAACACCAATATATACTCTCCATAAGGAACAATGAACACCAATATATACTCTCCATCAGGGACAATGAACACCAATATATACTCCCCATCAGGGACAATGAACACCAATATATACTCTCCATCAGGGACAATGAACACCAATATATACTCTCCATCAGGGACAATGAACACCAATATATACTCTCCATCAGGGACAATGGACACCAATATATACTCTCCATCAGGGACAATGAACACCAATATATACTCTCCATCATAGACAATGAATACCAATATATACTCTACATCATAGACAATGAACACCAATATATACTCTCCATCATAGACAATGAACACCAATATATACTCTCCATCATAGACAATGAACACCAATATATACTCTCCATCAGGGACAATGGACACCAATATATACTCTCCATCAGGGACAATGGACACCAATATATACTCTCCATCAGGGACAATGAACACCAATATATACTCTACATCATAGATAATGGACACCAATATATACTCTCCATCATAGACAATGAACACCAATATATACTCTCCATCATAGACAATGAACACCAATATATACTCTACATCATAGATAATGAACACCAATATATACTCTCCATCATAGATAATGAACACCAATATATACTCTCCATCAGGGACAATGAACACCAGTGTATACTCTCCATCATAGATAATGGACACCAATATATACTCTCCATCATAGACAATGAACACCAATATATACTCTACATCATAGACAATGAACACCAGTGTACATACTCTCCATCATAGACAATGAACACCAGTGTACATACTCTCCATCAGGAACAATGAACACCAATATATACTCTACATCATAGACAATGGACACCAATATATACTCTACATCATAGACAATGAACACCAATATATACTCTCCATCATAGATAATGAACAACCGTGTATATACTCTCCATCATAGATAATGAACACCAATATATACTCTCCATCATAGACAATGGACACCAATATATACTCTCCATCATAGACAATGAACACCAATATATACTCTCCATCATAGACAATGAACACCAATATATACTCTACATCATAGATAATGAACACCAATATATACTCTACATCAGGGACAATGAACACCAATATATACTCTCCATCATAGACAATGGACACCAATATATACTCTCCATCATAGACAATGGACACCAATAAATACTCTACATCATAGATAATGAACACCAATATATACTCTACATCAGGGACAATGAACACCAATATATACTCTACATCATAGACAATGGACACCAATATATACTCTCCATCATAGATAATGAACACCAATATATACTCTCCATCATAGACAATGAACACCAATATATACTCTACATCAGGAACAATGAACACCAATATATACTCTACATCATAGACAATGAACACCAATATATACTCTACATCATAGACAATGGACACCATCAATACTCTCCATCATAGACAATGGACACCAATATATACTCTCCATCATAGATAATGAACACCAATATATACTCTCCATCATAGACAATGAGCACCAATATATACTCTCCATCAGGGACAATGAACACCAGTATATACTCTCCATCATAGATAATGGACACCGATATATACTCTCCATCATAGACAATGAACACCAATATATACTCTACATCATAGACAATGAACACCAGTGTACATACTCTCCATCATAGACAATGAACACCAGTGTACATACTCTCCATCAGGAACAATGAACACCAATATATACTCTCCATCATAGACAATGGACACCAATATATACTCTACATCATAGACAATGGACACCAATATATACTCTACATCATAGACAATGGACACCAATATATACTCTACATCATAGACAATGAACACCAATATATACTCTCCATCAGGGACAATGAACACCAATATATACTCTCCATCAGGGACAATGAACACCAATATATACTCTCCATCAGGGACAATGAACACCAATATATACTCTCCATCAGGGACAATGAACACCAATATATACTCTCCATCAGGGACAATGAACACCAATATATACTCTCCATCAGGGACAATGAACACCAATATATACTCTCCATCAGGGACAATGAACACCAATATATACTCTCCATCAGGGACAATGAACACCAATATATACTCTCCATCAGGGACAATGGACACCAATATATACTCTCCATCAGGGACAATGAACACCAATATATACTCTCCATCATAGACAATGAACACCAATATATACTCTCCGTCAGGGACAATGAACACCAATATATACTCTACATCAGGAACAATGAACACCAATATATACTCTACATCATAGACAATGAACACCAATATATACTCTACATCAAAGATAATGAACACCAATATATACTCTCCATCATAGATAATGGACAACAATATATACTCTCCATCATAGATAATGAACACCAATATATACTCTCCATCATAGATAATGAACACCAATATATACTCTCCATCATAGATAATGGACACCAATATATACTCTCCATCATAGACAATGAACACCAATATATACTCTCCATCATAGACAATGAACACCAATATATACTCTACATCATAGATAATGGACACCAATATATACTCTACATCATAGATAATGGACACCAATATATACTCTACATCATAGACAATGAACACCAATATATACTCTCCATCATAGACAATGAACACCAATATATACTCTCCATCATAGATAATGAACACCAATATATACTCTCCATCATAGACAATGAACACCAATATATACTCTCCATCAGGGACAATGAACACCAATATATACTCTACATCATAGACAATGAACACCAATATATACTCTACATCATAGACAATGAACACCAATATATACTCTACATCATAGACAATGGACACCAATATATACTCTACATCATAAACAATGAACACCAATATATACTCTACATCATAGACAATGAACACCAATATATACTCTCCATCATAGACAATGAACACCAATATATACTCTCCATCATAGACAATGAACACCAATATATACTCTCCATCATAGACAATGAACACCAATATATACTCTCCATCATAGACAATGAACACCAATATATACTCTCCATCATAGACAATGAACACCAATATATACTCTCCATCAGGGACAATGAACACCAATATATACTCTCCATAAGGAACAATGAACACCAATATATACTCTCCATCAGGGACAATGAACACCAATATATACTCTCCATCAGGGACAATGAACACCAATATATACTCTCCATCAGGGACAATGAACACCAATATATACTCTCCATCAGGGACAATGAACACCAATATATACTCTCCATCAGGGACAATGGACACCAATATATACTCTCCATCAGGGACAATGAACACCAATATATACTCTCCATCATAGACAATGAATACCAATATATACTCTACATCATAGACAATGAACACCAATATATACTCTCCATCATAGACAATGAACACCAATATATACTCTCCATCATAGACAATGAACACCAATATATACTCTCCATCAGGGACAATGGACACCAATATATACTCTCCATCAGGGACAATGGACACCAATATATACTCTCCATCAGGGACAATGAACACCAATATATACTCTACATCATAGATAATGGACACCAATATATACTCTCCATCATAGACAATGAACACCAATATATACTCTCCATCATAGACAATGAACACCAATATATACTCTACATCATAGATAATGGACACCAATATATACTCTACATCATAGATAATGGACACCAATATATACTCTACATCATAGACAATGAACACCAATATATACTCTCCATCATAGACAATGAACACCAATATATACTCTCCATCATAGATAATGAACACCAATATATACTCTCCATCATAGACAATGAACACCAATATATACTCTCCATCAGGGACAATGAACACCAATATATACTCTACATCATAGACAATGAACACCAATATATACTCTACATCATAGACAATGAACACCAATATATACTCTACATCATAGATAATGGACACCAATATATACTCTACATCATAAACAATGAACACCAATATATACTCTACATCATAGACAATGAACACCAATATATACTCTCCATCATAGACAATGAACACCAATATATACTCTCCATCATAGACAATGAACACCAATATATACTCTCCATCATAGACAATGAACACCAATATATACTCTCCATCATAGACAATGAACACCAATATATACTCTCCATCATAGACAATGAACACCAATATATACTCTCCATCAGGGACAATGAACACCAATATATACTCTCCATCAGGAACAATGAACACCAATATATACTCTACATCATAGACAATGAACACCAATATATACTCTACATCAGGGACAATGAACACCAATATATACTCTCCATCAGGGACAATGAACACCAATATATACTCTCCATCAGGGACAATGGACACCAATATATACTCTCCATCAGGGACAATGAACACCAATATATACTCTCCATCATAGATAATGGACACCAATATATACTCTCCATCATAGACAATGAACACCAATATATACTCTACATCATAGACAATGATCACCAATATATACTCTCCATCATAGACAATGAACACCAATATATACTCTCCATCATAGACAATGAACACCAATATATACTCTCCATCATTGACAATGAACACCAATATATACTCTCCATCATAGACAATGAACACCAATATATACTCTCCACCATAGACAATGAACACCAATATATACTCTCCATCATAGACAATGAACACCAATATATTCTCTACATCATAGACAATGAACACCAATATATACTCTACATCACAGATAATGGACACCAATATATACTCTACATCATAGATAATGGACACCAATATATACTCTACATCATAGACAATGAACACCAATATATACTCTCCATCATAGACAATGAACACCAATATATACTCTCCATCATAGATAATGAACACCAATATATACTCTCCATCATAGACAATGAACACCAATATATACTCTCCATCATAGACAATGAACACCAATATATACTCTACATCATAGACAATGGACACCAATTTATACTCTACATCATAGATAATGGACACTAAAATATACTCTACATCATAGATAATGGACACCAATATATACTCTCCATCATAGACAATGAACACCAATATATACTCTCCATCATAGACAATGAACACCAATATATACTCTTCATCATAGACAATGAACACCAATATATACTCTCCATCATAGATAATGGACACCAATATATACTCTCCATCATAGACAATGAACACCAATATATACTCTCCATCATAGACAATGAACACCAATATATACTCTCCATCATAGACAATGAACACCAATATATACTCTCCATCAGGGACAATGAACACCAATATATACTCTACATCATAGACAATGAACACCAATATATACTCTACATCATAGACAATGAACACCAATATATACTCTACATCATAGACAATGATCACCAATATATACTCTCGATCATAGACAATGAACACCAATATATACTCTACATCATAGACAATGAACACCAGTGTACATACTCTCCATCATAGACAATGAACACCAGTGTACATACTCTCCATCAGGAACAATGAACACCAATATATACTCTACATCATAGACAATGGACACCAATATATACTCTACATCATAGACAATGAACACCAATATATATTCTCCATCATAGATAATGAACAACCGTGTATATACTCTCCATCATAGATAATGAACACCAATATATACTCTCCATCATAGACAATGGACACCAATATATACTCTCCATCATAGACAATGAACACCAATATATACTCTACATCAGGGACAATGAACACCAATATATACTCTCCATCATAGATAATGGACACCGATATATACTCTACATCATAGACAATGAACACCAGTGTACATACTCTCCATCATAGACAATGAACACCAGTGTACATACTCTCCATCATAGACAATGAACACCAGTGTACATACTCTCCATCATAGACAATGAACACCAGTGTACATACTCTCCATCATAGACAATGAACACCAGTGTACATACTCTCCATCATAGATAATGAACACCAATATATACTCTCCATCATAGACAATGGACACCAATATATACTCTACATCATAGACAATGGACACCAATTTATACTCTACATCATAGACAATGGACAACAATATATACTCTACATCATAGACAATGAACACCAATATATACTCTCCATCAGGGACAATGAACACCAATATATACTCTCCATCAGGGACAATGAACACCAATATATACTCTCCATCAGGGACAATGAACACCAATATATACTCTCCATCAGGGACAATGAACACCAATATATACTCTCCATCAGGGACAATGAACACCAATATATACTCTCCATCAGGGACAATGAACACCAATATATACTCTCCATCAGAGACAATGAACACCAATATATACTCTCCATCAGGGACAATGAACACCAATATATACTCTCTATCAGGGACAATGAACACCAATATATACTCTCCATCAGGGACAATGGACACCAATATATACTCTCCATCAGGGACAATGAACACCAATATATACTCTCCATCATAGATAATGGACAACAATATATACTCTACATCATAGACAATGAACACCAATATATACTCTCCATCATAGATAATGAACACCAATATATACTCTCCATCATAGATAATGGACACCAATATATACTCTCCATCATAGACAATGAACACCAATATATACTCTCCATCATAGACAATGAACACCAATATATACTCTACATCATAGATAATGGACACCAATATATACTCTACATCATAGATAATGGACACCAATATATACTCTACATCATAGACAATGAACACCAATATATACTCTCCATCATAGATAATGGACACCAATATATACTCTCCATCATAGACAATGAACACCAATATATACTCTCCATCATAGACAATGAACACCAATATATACTCTACATCATAGACAATGAACACCAATATATACTCTACATCATAGATAATGGACACCAATATATACTCTCCATCATTGACAATGAACACCAATATATACTCTACATCATAGACAATGAACACCAATATATACTCTCCATCATAGATAATGAACACCAATATATACTCTCCATCATAGATAATGAACACCAATATATACTCTCCATCATAGATAATGAACACCAATATATACTCTCCATCATAGACAATGAACACCAATATATACTCTCCATCAGGGACAATGAACACCAATATATACTCTACATCATAGACAATGAACACCAATATATACTCTACATCATAAACAATGAACACCAATATATACTCTACATCATAGACAATGAACACCAATATATACTCTCCATCATAGACAATGAACACCAATATATACTCTCCATCATAGACAATGAACACCAATATATACTCTCCATCATAGACAATGAACACCAATATATACTCTACATCATAGACAATGAACACCAATATATACTCTCCATCATAGACAATGAACACCAATATATACTCTCCATCATAGACAATGAACACCAATATATACTCTCCATCATAGACAATGAACACCAATATATACTCTCCATCATAGACAATGAACACCAATATATACTCTCCATCATAGACAATGAAAACCAATATATACTCTACATCATAGACAATGAACACCAATATATACTCTACATCATAGACAATGAACACCAATATATACTCTACATCATAGACAATGGACACCAATATATACTCTACATCATAAACAATGAACACCAATATATACTCTACATCATAGACAATGAACACCAATATATACTCTCCATCATAGACAATGAACACCAATATATACTCTCGATCATAGACAATGAACACCAATATATACTCTCCATCATAGACAATGAACACCAATATATACTCTCCATCATAGACAATGAACACCAATATATACTCTCCATCATAGACAATGAACACCAATATATACTCTCCATCAGGGACAATGAACACCAATATATACTCTCCATCATAGATAATGGACACCAATATATACTCTCCATCATAGACAATGAACACCAATATATACTCTCCATCATAGACAATGAACACCAATATATACTCTACATCATAGATAATGGACACCAATATATACTCTACATCATAGATAATGGACACCAATATATACTCTCCATCATTGACAATGAACACCAATATATACTCTACATCATAGACAATGAACACCAATATATACTCTCCATCATAGATAATGAACACCAATATATACTCTCCATCATAGATAATGAACACCAATATATACTCTCCATCATAGATAATGAACACCAATATATACTCTCCATCATAGACAATGAACACCAATATATACTCTCCATCAGGGACAATGAACACCAATATATACTCTACATCATAGACAATGAACACCAATATATACTCTACATCATAGACAATGAACACCAATATATACTCTACATCATAGACAATTGACACCAATATATACTCTACATCATAAACAATGAACACCAATATATACTCTACATCATAGACAATGAACACCAATATATACTCTCCATCATAGACAATGAACACCAATATATACTCTCCATCATAGACAATGAACACCAATATATACTCTCCATCATAGACAATGAACACCAATATATACTCTCCATCATAGACAATGAACACCAATATATACTCTACATCATAGACAATGAACACCAATATATACTCTCCATCATAGACAATGAACACCAATATATACTCTCCATCATAGACAATGAACACCAATATATACTCTCCATCATAGACAATGAACACCAATATATACTCTCCATCATAGACAATGAACACCAATATATACTCTCCATCATAGACAATGAACACCAATATATACTCTACATCATAGACAATGAACACCAATATATACTCTACATCATAGACAATGAACACCAATATATACTCTACATCATAGACAATGGACACCAATATATACTCTACATCATAAACAATGAACACCAATATATACTCTACATCATAGACAATGAACACCAATATATACTCTCCATCATAGACAATGAACACCAATATATACTCTCGATCATAGACAATGAACACCAATATATACTCTCCATCATAGACAATGAACACCAATATATACTCTCCATCATAGACAATGAACACCAATATATACTCTCCATCATAGACAATGAACACCAATATATACTCTCCATCAGGGACAATGAACACCAATATATACTCTCTATCAGGAACAATGAACACCAATATATACTCTCCATCAGGGACAATGAACACCAATATATACTCTCCATCAGGGACAATGAACACCAATATATACTCTCCATCAGGGACAATGAACACCAATATATACTCTCCATCAGGGACAATGGACACCAATATATACTCTCCATCAGGGACAATGAACACCAATATATACTCTCCATCATAGATAATGGACACCAATATATACTCTCCATCATAGATAATGAACACCAATATATACTCTCCATCATAGATAATGAACACCAATATATACTCTCCATCATAGACAATGAACACCAATATATACTCTCCATCATAGATAATGAACACCAATATATACTCTCCATCATAGATAATGGACACCAATATATACTCTCCATCATAGACAATGAACACCAATATATACTCTCCATCATAGACAATGAACACCAATATATACTCTACATCATAGACAATGGACACCAATATATACTCTACATCATAGATAATGGACACCAATATATACTCTACATCATAGACAATGAACACCAATATATACTCTCCATCATAGACAATGAACACCAATATATACTCTCCATCATAGATAATGAACACCAATATATACTCTCCATCATAGACAATGAACACCAATATATACTCTCCATCAGGGACAATGAACACCAATATATACTCTACATCATAGACAATGAACACCAATATATACTCTACATCATAGACAATGAACACCAATATATACTCTACATCATAGATAATGGACACCAATATATACTCTACATCATAAACAATGAACACCAATATATACTCTACATCATAGACAATGAACACAAATATATACTCTCCATCATAGACAATGAACACCAATATATACTCTCGATCATAGACAATGAACACCAATATATACTCTCCATCATAGACAATGAACACCAATATATACTCTCCATCATAGACAATGAACACCAATATATACTCTCCATCATAGACAATGAACACCAATATATACTCTCCATCAGGGACAATGAACACCAATATATACTCTCCATCAGGAACAATGAACACCAATATATACTCTCCATCAGGGACAATGAACACCAATATATACTCTCCATCAGGGACAATGAACACCAATATATACTCTCCATCAGGGACAATGAACACCAATATATACTCTCCATCAGGGACAATGAACACCAATATATACTCTCCATCAGGGACAATGAACACCAATATATACTCTCCATCAGGGACAATGGACACCAATATATACTCTCCATCAGGGACAATGAACACCAATATATACTCTCCATCATAGATAATGGACACCAATATATACTCTCCATCATAGATAATGAACACCAATATATACTCTCCATCATAGACAATGAACACCAATATATACTCTCCATCATAGACAATGAACACCAATATATACTCTCCATCAGGGACAATGAACACCAATATATACTCTCCATCATAGACAATGAACACCAATATATACTCTCCATCAGGGACAATGAACACCAATATATACTCTCCATCAGGGACAATGAACACCAATATATACTCTCCATCATAGACAATGGACACCAATATATACTCTCCATCATAGATAATGAACACCAATATATACTCTCCATCATAGACAATGAACACCAATATATACTCTCCATCATAGACAATGAACACCAATATATACTCTACATCATAGACAATGAACACCAATATATACTCTAAATCAGGGACAATGATCACCAATATATACTCTCCATCATAGACAATGAACACCAATATATACTCTCCATCATAGACAATGAACACCAATATATACTCTCCATCATAGATAATGAACACCAATATATACTCTCCATCATAGATAATGAACACCAATATATACTCTCCATCATAGACAATGAACACCAATATATACTCTCCATCATAGATAATGAACACCAATATATACTCTCCATCATAGATAATGGACACCAATATATACTCTCCATCATAGACAATGAACACCAATATATACTCTCCATCATAGACAATGAACACCAATATATACTCTACATCATAGACAATGGACACCAATATATACTCTACATCATAGATAATGGACACCAATATATACTCTACATCATAGACAATGAACACCAATATATACTCTCCATCATAGACAATGAACACCAATATATACTCTCCATCATAGATAATGAACACCAATATATACTCTCCATCATAGACAATGAACACCAATATATACTCTCCATCAGGGACAATGAACACCAATATATACTCTACATCATAGACAATGAACACCAATATATACTCTACATCATAGACAATGAACACCAATATATACTCTACATCATAGATAATGGACACCAATATATACTCTACATCATAAACAATGAACACCAATATATACTCTACATCATAGACAATGAACACAAATATATACTCTCCATCATAGACAATGAACACCAATATATACTCTCGATCATAGACAATGAACACCAATATATACTCTCCATCATAGACAATGAACACCAATATATACTCTCCATCATAGACAATGAACACCAATATATACTCTCCATCATAGACAATGAACACCAATATATACTCTCCATCAGGGACAATGAACACCAATATATACTCTCCATCAGGAACAATGAACACCAATATATACTCTCCATCAGGGACAATGAACACCAATATATACTCTCCATCAGGGACAATGGACACCAATATATACTCTCCATCAGGGACAATGAACACCAATATATACTCTCCATCATAGATAATGGACACCAATATATACTCTCCATCATAGATAATGAACACCAATATATACTCTCCATCATAGATAATGAACACCAATATATACTCTCCATCAGGGACAATGAACACCAATATATACTCTACATCATAGACAATGAACACCAATATATACTCTACATCATAGACAATGAACACCAATATATACTCTACATAAGGAACAATGAACACCAATATATTCTCTACATCATAGACAATGAACACCAATATATACTCTCCATCATAGACAATGAACACCAATATATACTCTCCATCATAGACAATGAACACCAATATATACTCTCCATCATAGACAATGAACACCAATATATACTCTCCACCATAGACAATGAACACCAATATATACTCTCCATCAGGGACAATGAACACCAATATATTCTCTACATCATAGACAATGAACACCAATATATACTCTACATCATAGATAATGGACACCAATATATACTCTACATCATAGATAATGGACACCAATATATACTCTACATCATAGACAATGAACACCAATATATACTCTCCATCATAGGCAATGAACACCAATATATACTCTCCATCATAGATAATGAACACCAATATATACTCTCCATCATAGACAATGAACACCAATATATACTCTACATCATAGACAATGAACACCAATATATACTCTACATCATAGATAATGGACACCAATATATACTCTACATCATAGATAATGGACACCAATATATACTCTACATCATAGATAATGGACACCAATATATACTCTCCATCATAGACAATGAACACCAATATATACTCTCCATCATAGACAATGAACACCAATATATACTCTCCATCAGGGACAATGAACACCAATATATACTCTCCATCAGGGACAATGAACACCAATATATACTCTCCATCAGGGACAATGAACACCAATATATACTCTACATCATAGACAATGAACACCAATATATACTCTCCATCATAGACAATGAACACCAATATATACTCTCCATCATAGACAATGAACACCAATATATACTCTCCATCATAGACAATGAACACCAATATATACTCTCCATCAGGGACAATGAACACCAATATATACTCTACATCATAGACAATGAACACCAATATATACTCTACATCATAGACAATGAACACCAGTGTATACTCTCCATCATAGACAATGAACACCAATATATACTCTCCATCATAGACAATGAACACCAATATATACTCTCGATCATAGACAATGAACACCAATATATACTCTCCATCATAGACAATGAACACCAATATATACTCTCCATCATAGACAATGAACACCAATATATACTCTCCATCAGGGACAATGAACACCAATATATACTCTACATCATAGACAATGAACACCAATATATACTCTACATCATAGACAATGAACACCAATATATACTCTACATCAGGAACAATGAACACCAATATATACTCTCCATCATAGACAATGAACACCAATATATACTCTCCATCATAGACAATGAACACCAATATATACTCTCCATCATAGACAATGAACACCAATATATACTCTACATCATAGACAATGAACACCAGTGTATACTCTCCATCATAGACAATGAACACCAATATATACTCTCCATCATAGACAATGAACACCAATATATACTCTCGATCATAGACAATGAACACCAATATATACTCTCCATCATAGACAATGAACACCAATATATACTCTCCATCATAGACAATGAACACCAATATATACTCTCCATCAGGGACAATGAACACCAATATATACTCTACATCATAGACAATGAACACCAATATATACTGTACATCATAGACAATGAACACCAATATATACTCTACATCAGGAACAATGAACACTAATATATACTCTCCATCATAGACAATGAACACCAATATATACTCTCCATCATAGACAATGAACACCAATATATACTCTCCATCATAGACAATGAACACCAGTGTATACTCTCCATCATAGACAATGAACACCAATATATACTTTCCATCATAGACAATGAACAGCAGTGTACATACTCTCCATCATAGACAATGAACACCAGTGTATATACTCTCCATCACAGACAATGAACAGCAGTGTACATACTCTCCATCATAGACAATGAACACCAATATATACTTTCCATCATAGACAATGAACACCAACATATACTCTCCATCAGGGACAATGAACACCAGTGTACATACTCTACATCAGGGACAATGAAAACCAATATATACTCTACATCAGGGACAATTAACAGTGTATATACTCTCCATCATAGACAATTAACAACAGTGTACATACTCTACATCATAGACAATGAACAACAGTGTACATACTCTACATCATAAACAATGAACACCAATATATACTCTCCATCATAGATAATCAACACCAATATATACTCTACATCATAGACAATGAACACCAATATATACTCTCCATCATAGACAATGGCCACCAATATATACTCTCCATCATAGACAATGGACACCAATATATATTCTACATCATAGATAATGGACACCAATATATACTCTCCATCATAGACAATGAACACCAATATATACTCTCCATCATAGACAATGAACAGTGTATATACTCTCCATCATAGACAATGAACACCAATATATACTCTACATCAGGGACAATGAACACCAATATATACTCTCCATCATAGACAATGAACAGTGTATATACTCTCCATCATAGACAATGAACACCAATATATACTCTCCATCATAGACAATGATCACCAATATATACTCTCCATCATAGACAATGAACACCAATATATACTCTCCATCATAGACAATGAACACCAATATATACTCTACATCAGGGACAATGAACACCAATATATACTCTCCATCAGGGACAATGAACACCAATATATACTCTCCATCAGGGACAATGAACACCAATATATACTCTCCATCAGGGACAATGAACACCAATATATACTCTCCATCAGGGACAATGAACACCAATATATACTCTCCATCAGGGACAATGAACACCAATATATACTCTCCATCATAGACAATGAACAGTGTATATACTCTCCATCATAGACAATGAACACCAATATATACTCTACATCAGGGACAATGAACACCAATATATACTCTCCATCATAGACAATGAACACCAATATATACTCTCCATCATAGACAATGAACAGTGTATATACTCTCCATCATAGACAATGAACACCAATATATACTCTACATCAGGGACAATGAACACCAATATATACTCTCCATCATAGACAATGAACACCAATATATACTCTCCATCATAGACAATGAACACCAATATATACTCTCCATCATAGACAATTAACAGTGTATATACTCTCCATCATAGACAATGAACAACAGTGTACATACTCTACATCATAAACAATGAACACCAATATATACTCTCCATCATAGATAATCAACACCAATATATACTCTACATCATAGACAATGAACACCAATATATACTCTACATCATAGATAATGGACACCAATATATACTCTACATCATAGACAATGGCCACCAATATATACTCTACATCATAGATAATGGACACCAATATATACTCTCCATCATAGATAATCAACACCAATATATACTCTACATCATAGACAATGAACACCAATATATACTCTCCATCATAGACAATGGACACCAATATATACTCTACATCATAGACAATGGCCACCAATATATACTCTACATCATAGATAATGGACACCAATATATACTCTCCATCAGGGACAATGGACACCAATATATACTCTACATCATAGACAATGAACACCAATATATACTCTCCATCATAGACAATGGACACCAATATATACTCTACATCAGGGACAATGGACACCAATATATACTCTACATCATAGACAATGAACACCAATATATACTCTCCATCATAGACAATGGACACCAATATATACTCTCCATCATAGACAATGAACACCAATATATACTCTACATCATAAACAATGAACACCAATATATACTCTCCATCATAGACAATGGACACCAATATATACTCTACATCAGGGACAATGGACACCAATATATACTCTACATCATAGACAATGGACACCAATATATACTCTACATCATAGACAATGAACACCAATATATACTCTACATCATAGACAATGGCCACCAATATATACTCTCCATCATAGACAATGAACACCAATATATACTCTCCATCATAGACAATGAACACCAATATATACTCTCCATCAGGGACAATGGCCACCAATATATACTCTCCATCATAGACAATGGCCACCAATATATACTCTCCATCATAGACAATTAACACCAATATATACTCTACATCATAGACAATGGACACCAATATATACTCTCCATCATAGACAATGAACAACAGTGTACATACTCTCCATCATAGACAATGAACAACAGTGTATATACTCTCCATCATAGACAATGAACACCAGTGTACATACTCTACATCATAGACAATGAACACCAATACATACTCTCCATCATAGACAATGAACAACAGTGTATATACTCTCCATCATAGACAATGAACACAAGTGTACATACTCTACATCATAGACAATGAACACCAATATATACTCTCCATCAGGGACAATGAACACCAGTGTATATACTCTCCATCAGGGACAATGAACAACAGTGTATATACTCTCCATCATAGACAATGGACACCAGTGTACATACTCTCCATCATAGAAAATGAACACCAATATATTCTCTCCATCATAGACAATGAGCACCAATATACACTCTCCATCAGGGACAATGGACACCAATTTATTCTCTCCATCATAGACAATGAACACAAATGTATATACACTGGTGCTCATTGACTGTGATGTGAATTCATCTATTCGCCTTCCTTAGAGTACCTCTGATAGGTCATTCATCTTTGTGTCCGGGTGTCCAGAGGTCAAAGAGTGCTCAGCGGTTGTTTGAAGCATGACTGTTCTGGAGTTATCATCTATCCTCCAGTGGTCAAAGCTCATTGTGCTCTCAGTTGTCTCCATGTTATCCATGTATCCAAGTTCCTGCTTGAGGATCTCATCATAAGAAAATATAACATCATCATCATCATCATCACCACCATCACCATCATCCTCTTCAATAGTGACAGCCGCAGTGACGCCAGTAGCAGCAGTGACACCAGTATTAGTTATGACGCCAGTAGCAGCAGTGACACCAGTAGCTGTTGTGACGTCAGTAGCAGTTGTGACGCCAGTTGCAGCAGTGACACCAGTAGCAGTTGTGACACCAGTAGCAGCAGTGACACCAGTAGCATCATCATAGATGATCTCCATACCTGAAGGAAATAGAATGATGGTTTATAGCTGACACCTGTTTCTACATGTAAACTCTGCTTATGTCTGCTTTTACATATTTACAAAAGTTGACTCACATATGAATTGCCCCCTCCCCCACTTTAAACACTTTTTGTAAAGTCTTTGATCATCAAAGAAGTTTCTTGAATATTTTAACACATTTGACCCTGTGACCTTCAACGTAGGTCAAGGTCATTAATTTGGACAAACTTGGTAGCGCTTCATTCAAGCAGGCCATAGGCCACATATCAGTACCCTAGGCCTTTCAGTTATTGAGAAGAAGTTTCTTAAAGATTTTGAGACATTAACCCATTTGACCTTGAAAGTAGGTCAAAGTAATTCATTAAAACCAATTTGTTAGCCCTTCATTCCAGCATTCTACCACCCAAATATCTGTTCCCTTGGCGTTTCAGTAACTGAGAAGAATTTGTTTGAAAGATTTTTAAGACATTTGACCCCTTTGACCTTTAGTGTAAGTCAAGGTCATTCATTTGAAAAAAAATAATAGCCTTTCATTTAAGTATGCTACAGGTCAAATATCCGTACCCTGGGGCTTTCAGTTATTGAGAAGTTTCTTGAAGATTTTCAGACATTTGACCCCTGTGACCATCAAGGTCATTCATTTGAACAAACCTGGTACCGACACTTCATCCAGCATGCTACAGACAAAATATAAATACCCAGGGCCTTTCAGTTATTTAGAAGTTACTTAAAGATCTTAAGAGATTTGATTCTTTTGATCTTAAAAGCTAGTCAAGGTAATTCATTTAAAGAAATTCAAAAGGTAGCCCTTCATCCATGCATGCTACATGCATAATGTCAGCACCCCGGGCCTTTAGTTTATCGAGAAGAAGTTGTTTGAATGAAAAGTTTATATGCACAGCTGTTTGCTCTTTTGTTGCTAAACAAATGGAGTACATGAGATATACTGAAACCATATGGCAGATTTTCCCTAGAACTATATTACAGCTGTACCTTACTGACAGATTTTCCCTAGAACTATATTACAGCTGTACCTTTCTGACAGATTTGCCCTAGAACTATATTACAGCTGTACCTTACTGACAGATTTTCCCTAGAACTATATTACAGCTGTACCTTTCTGGCAGATTTTCCCTAGAACTATAATACAGTTGTACCTTTCTGACAGATTTGCCCTAGAACTATATTACAGCTGTACCTTTCTGGCAGATTTGCCCTAGAGCTATAATACAGTTGTACCTTTCTGACAGATTTGCCCTAGAACTATAATACAGCTGTACCTTTCTGGCAGATTTGCCCTAGAACTATATAACAGTTGTACCTTTCTGGCAGATTTTCCCTAGAACTATATTACAGCTGTACCTTTCTGGCAGATTTGCCCTAGAACTATATTACAGCTGTACCTTTCTGGCAGTTTTGCCCTAGAACTATATTACAGCTGTACCTTTCTGGCAGATATTCCATAGAACTATATTACAGCTGTACCTTTCTGGCAGATTTGCCCTAGAACTATAATACAGCTGTACCTTTCTGGCAGATTTGCCCTAGAACTATATTACAGCTGTACCTTTCTGACAGATTTGCCCTAGAACTATAATACAGCTGTACCTTTCTGGCAGATTTGCCCTAGAACTATATTACAGTTGTACGTTTCTGGCAGATTTTCCCTAGAACTATATTACAGCTGTACCTTTCTGGCAGATTTTCCCTAGAACTATAATACAGCTGTACCTTTCTGACAGATTTGCCCTAGAACTATATTACAGCTGTACCTTTCTGACAGATTTGCCCTAGAACTATATTACAGCTGTACCTTTCTGGCAGATTTCCCCTAGAACTATATTACAGCTGTACCTTTCTGGCAGATTTGCCCTAGAACTATAATACAGCTGTACCTTTTTGGCAGATTTGCCCTAGAACTATATTACAGCTGTACCTTTTTGGCTTCTGTCTGCTGTGTCGGTCTTTGATAACACAGAGAACTGAAACAGAAATGAAACTTATCAAACTGTGCCTCGCTGTGCTGTTTCAATAAAGGATACAGGCCTAATTTATCATTATTTCTTTATTTTCTCCACCATTATTACGCTGCTGCATCAGCCAATCAAAAGTGATGTTATAAATGGCGACGTCATTTTTTACATTATGGGCTGATAGCATAATTTTTTAAGCCAATGGAAATGCTCGTTTCAAACAAGATTAAATTATATCACTGTCAACTGTATTTGTTGATATATCTCTTTACCTCTAATCAATACAACTCCCTCAATGTGATAGTTTAAACTAAGTTTGTAATAAGGAGAAAGGGAGAGATCAAATTTGATACACATGATTCCCATTTGTAGTAAGGTTGTATGACAAAGACTGATCAATTATCTTCAGAGAAACTTTTACAGCTATTTATATTACATATCAGCAGGATGTGACACATTGAGAAGAAATGTTCTTACCTGTCTTGAGGACTGTAGAAGTCTTTGGAGTAGAAATATGCCATATTTCCACAATGTTTTATCAGAATCCTCAGGCCCAAACAGAACCAAACTCTCAAAACGGTACATCATCACAGACAAAGGTTCATTGCTAAAAATAAATAATTACAGTAAATCATCCTCCTTATGAAAAAAATGCAATACATAGAACATAATCTCAAATGAAATCCTTTGAATTCCTTATTTTACATGTAGGGAGTTTCATATACCTCCCGTTAATTTAAGTTTCATAAAATTAACCCTGGTATCACCAATGAGTTTTCTATACTCATTCACCACTGAAAATATGTTTGAACACCTCCAATTCAAAGGTTGGAATATATATGATAGTTCGTTATGAAATTTCTGGTGTGAATGCAGGGATGATCGAGTATGTATACTTTCTGAGTAAAGATGAAACCGCTGTATGGCGCTGTATACCGGTATTTTATTCTGGTTTTTCACATAACACCATTGAGCGCATTCTTGAACAAACTTTATATTTCTCCTAAAGATGTGGTACAAGTTCCCACATATTCTCATTTGATATGAAGTTTGTTCAAGAATGCGCTCAATAGTTTCTAATAGAAAAACTTTCCAAAAATGAGCCAAAATTGGCTAAATGGTCAAATTTCCCTAATTATGCAAATTTGAGATGGTTGCCATGACAACCAAAGTTGATATAACAAATGGTTATTGTTTCAGTTTTATCAGGGATGTAATCCATATTTGAAATACATTCATTTGAGAGTTTAATAATCTGTTTCAAAATTTGATGATGAGGGGGCCAAAAAAGGCCCAAACCATACATAGTCCTTTAAATATCAATTTATGGCAGTTTAAATCATTTGTTTAGACCTAAATGATAACATAAGATATATAAACAGACTAACATCAGAGTTAAATCCACTTTAAAGAGATTAACTGTTTTGACATGGACTGCTCTGACAGCATTGAGGAATAGAGGTATCTGTGAGAGCTGCAAAGATGGCTGCCGAGAGTCCTCACTCCTTCCACTTCGAGGTGCAGGTATCTGTGGGAGCCGTAAAGATGACTGCCGAGAGTCCTCACTCCTTCCACTTGGAGTTGCAGGTATCATTATTGAATGAAAGGCTGTCAACTCACAAGGAATTTGTGGTCGGATCCACAAAGCTTTTGAATTTCTGCGAATGTAAGAAAGTACAGATTTTATGAATGTCGATCCATGTGTTTACAACAACAAGCTCATTAATGTCTGAAACTTAATTATTACCATATGAAAAGTGAGGAGGCACAAGACCATTTTGGGAATACATGTAAAACTAGCACTGTTAGCCAATAGCTTACTGTACTAAGTACAGTAACCTGGTTACCATGGCAACCAAAACGTTGGAAACTGATATAGAATACCTGGTATGCACATCTACCATGTATAAGGATTATCGCCACCAAGTTTTATTGAAATCCCTTCAGTAGTTTTGGAGTAGTAACCGATACATTGTTGTGTCGACAGATTGACGGACGGACACACAACCTGATTCCAGGATACCCCCCCTAATTTCATTGCTGGGGTATAATCTCTAGTAATCACCTAAATCATTTGAGTTTATACTATGGTATCCAGGCACAAGTCATCTGTACGATTAGTTTTTAATGGTATTACAAACATGAACCTGTTGTTACCTGTAGTAATTGTTTTCAGGGCTATGACCTGTTTTGTTACCTGTAGGATTTGTTTGCAGTGGTGTTTCCTGTTTAACTGCATGTTACTTTTCTGATTTTTTTTTTCAGTGTTATTCAATACTTGTTTAACAATATTTTACCTGTAGGATTTGTTTTTGTTAGTGTTACCTGTTTAACTGATTAACAGCCCTGATCACCAGTTCACGCTCTTTCCCATCAAAGGAGAGAATAAAACATGTACACCATACTTCTAGTTCTTTAGAGAAATCAAGAAGTCCTCTGGGCACAAAACCTATGGATGGTAATACAAATTCATAATCATACCTGTTTAATTCTTTTAAAAATGGTAAGAAGGAAATTCATCACCAGTAAATATCAGATATATAGTGTCAAAGAGGCCTGCTATACATTGTCACAGAGGCTTGCTATACATTGTCACAGAGGCCTGCTATAATGTCACAGCGGCCTACCATAGTGTCACAGCAGCCTGCTATACATTGTCACAGCAGCCTGCTATAATGTCACAGCGGCCTACCATAGTGTCACAGCGGCCTGCTATACTGTGTCACAGTGGCCTGCTATACATTGTCACAGAGGCCTGCTATACAGTGTCACAGAGGCCTGCTATACAGTGTCACAACAGATTGCTATATAGTGTCACAGAGGCCTGCTATACAGTGTCACAGAGGCCTGCTATACAGTATCACAGCAGATTGCTATAAAGTGTCACAGAGGCCTGCTATACAATGTCACAGAGGCCTGCTATACAGTGTCACAGAGGCCTGCTATACAGTGTCACAGAGGCCTGCTATACAGTGTCACAACAGATTGCTATATAGTGTCACAGAGGCCTGCTATACAGTGTCACAGAGGTCTGCTATACAGTGTCACAGAGGCCTGCTATACAGTGTCACAGAGGCCTGCTAAACAGTGCCACAGAGGCCTGCTATACAGTGTCACAACAGATTGCTATATAGTGTCACAGAGGCCTGCTATACAGTGTCACAGAGGCCTGCTATACAGTATCACAGAGGCCTGCTATACAGTGCCACAGAGGCCTGCTATACAGTATCACAGCAGATTGCTATATAGTGTCACAGAGGCCTGCTATACAGTGTCACATAGGCCTGCTATACAGTGTCACAGAGGCCTGCTATACAGTGTCACAGAGGCCTGCTATACAGTGTCACAGAGGCCTACTATACAGTGTCACAGAGGCCTGCTATACAGTGTCACAGAGGCCTGCTATACAGTATCACAGAGGCCTGCTATACAGTGTCACAGAGGCCTGCTATACAGTATCACAGCAGATTGCTATATAGTGTCACAGAGGCCTGCTATACAGTGTCACAACAGATTGCTATATAGTGTCACAGAGGCCTGCTATACAGTGTCACAACAGATTGCTATATAGTGTCACAGAGGCCTGCTATACAGTGTCACAACAGATTGCTATATAGTGTCACAGAGGCCTGCTATACAGTGTCACAACAGATTGCTATATAGTGTCACAGAGGCCTGCTATACAGTGTCACAGAGGCCTGCTATACAGTGTCACAGTGACCTGCTATATAGTGTCACAGAGTCCTGCTATACTGTGTCAAAGAGGCCTGCTATACAGTGTCACAGAGGCCTGCTATACAGTGTCACAACAGATTGCTATATAGTGTCACAGAGTCCTGCTATACTGTGTCACAGAGGCCTGCTATACAGTGTCACAGAGGCCTGCTATACAGTGTCACAACAGATTGCTATATAGTGTCACAGAGGATTGCTATATAGTGTCACAGAGGCCTGCTATACAGTGTCACAACAGATTGCTATATAGTGTCACAACAATGATGTTATACATTAAAAGCAGGAAAAAGAATGTGCTGGTGTTTATACTTCAATATCTGTGGGTCTTTTTCATCTTTTTTAACTGTACAGATGCTTACATACTTCTGATGTTGAATGACAAAATTAATATTAGACGGTATTAAAAGTCACAATACATCTGAAACATGTTGAAACTAGGCTGGTAAATATATTATGTATAGATACTAAGGTTGGGACGTACTTACATTGGAATGCTGTTGAGACTAAGACTGCCAGTGTATTTGCGGCCTTTTCTATTTCACCAATTTTAAGCAGATTTTGAATTTTCCTCCTGTATCTGTAATACCAGAGGTTTGGTTTTTGACGGAAGTCAAAACTTTGTGCTGTACCTTCAGATGACCTACAAATAAAAACATGTAACAATAACACCAGTATTGCTTAAGGAATTTCATTTCTCGAAATCCAACTAGATCTTTTTCAAAGCTGGCTTAAGACTCGGACACTGTCAATGTAAGGTAAGAATGTGTTCCCAACAGTTCAACTCTCTACAAACCGACCAATTATATGGTCCCAAAGATGTCATAATTATTCAGCACATATTTAATCAATGTACAGAAGAAAACAAACGGTACCAAAAAGTACAAAAAAGGATCAGTTTCCGACACTTATCAAACAATTCACCATGACATCTGCTGTAAACTCCAGGAAATAGCGAATCTTTAATCCTGGTTATTTCTAAATCAGATCCCAACATATACTGAGGCAACTCAAAATCAAGACAGAAGGAAGAGAGGCCGGAAGGAAGACTTTAGATTAAAAGTTGTACCGTGATCACCAAGGTGAAACTGAAACTACACTATATTATGGCACATTAATATAAGTACATTAACTAAATGACACAGCAAAATTTTAGTGCCCAGAAAATAAATGTTGAAAGTCATGTTTTTAGGTGTTGGTTTGAAATAAAATGCCAAGATATGAATTTGGAGTAACATGATAACCATAATTTATAGAAAAAGCACCAACCATCAACAATGGAATTAGATGTATTAAAGTCAGAGTTACCCAGATCTGGCTAATTTCAGCAACTCAGTTCCCATGCCCTCCAACGTCTTGAACCAAAGCAACTTTTCTGAAGTGCTACAGTCCTCAAAAGTTGGGTCGGGTGCGCCGTGGGTCACATTGATCTCTGAACGTACATCGTGTAGAGCATCTGTTCAGGCACATTAATCAATTTATGAATAATATCTTTTTGTACAGTAAATTTATCCAACTTACTCGAACCCTATAACTCGAATACCCCTCATTCGTGGAACAGTTAACGTTCCCTTGGTCCTGACGAAATTTGTACATATTCAACCAACCTTGAATTACTCGAATACCATGCAATATGTATTTCTCAACCTATTGATAAGGTCTGTGAGACATAAATGCCAACCCCCCCCCCCTTCCATATGTATGAAATAAGTTCTTCATGCTTATTACATATGTAAAGTTTGGTGACAATCAGATCAGTAGTTATTTGAATAAGCTGGTTACATTACCATGGGACGGGACACGACGGGACGGACATGGGTAACACTATATGCCCCCCCCCCATTTCATGGCGAGGGCATAAAAACTATCTATATCAACTAAGATCACTAAAGTATCAAATATAATTCACTTGCATGAATGTTTCAATTATCAAAATACAATCAATGAAGCTTAGTCAGAACTTTCTTCTCAAACGTATGAGACTAAAATCAAATAAAAATGTACACTAGGGTTATAGCAGGAGAATATGGATGAAAAACCATTAGCCAATCAGGCAAGTTGAGAAAAATATTTAGATGGCTATGACATGGAAATGATAGGGGTCTGGCTTTACGCTTTTACTTATAACTAGTAACCAATGATTTACTATGTTACATGTACCTATGGTCTCCAACATGGGTAAGATTGTGGTTTCTGTTGCCTTCTTAACAGTGACCTGTAGTAACTTCTGAAGCTGGTCCCGTGACATTCTTGAGAGCATCTCTGTCATCGGTGCATGTACTGGCACCTGTACATGTAATTACCAGGTAGTTGTTAAACAAATTTTGAATTCCTCAGAAACTCTAGCGTTATTTGATGGCTTATATCTAATTACCTAATACATATTGAACAATAACTATGTTAATCAATTTTTCAGAACATTAGGTATAATTTATTTTTGTTCACAGGATTGATGAAACAGAAAATAAGCTTAAGTGTGGCAGCATTGGAATAGACTTTGAAAAAATCTGATTGAAATACAGATCCTCACTATTACTATCGTGTGTAGGATCTGACAGCGACTAGTAGAAGGTCATGTGCAGATGACCTTTATTATTTCCATATCTTGGAAATGAACAGCCAATCAAAATGCACCTTGTTTACAGTGTTTGGTAGACAAACAAAAATGGCAGCGGATCAAAGCGAAGAGAAAATCATTCAGGGCGTTATATAACAATTTGATTAGTACATTTCGTGATAATTGCTTTACCTTCAGTTGTTCTTTCTTTTCGGACAAAAGAAAAACCACAAATCAAACAGATAATGGCTAAAAAGAACACACGCTTTGTGTTGAAACCACTTTTGTATACGGTCATTTGGGTTTCTCGCTACTTTACTCTGGTTTAATGACAAGTGTAGAAACAAATCTAAATTAGCTTTTCACTTTCAGAATCTGGTAAGCATCGATTTGAATGGAGAATATAAAGGTCATCTGCACATGACCTTCTACTGGTCGCTGTCAGATCCTACACACGATAGTAATAGTGAGGATCTGTATTTTGATCAGATTGACTTTGAAATTACCTATAATATTGGCTGTTATCACTACAACCCTATACTTATAATATTGATTTTACAGCTAAAATTGATGGATCATTCAAATATTTAACCTGGATTAAGATGAAAAATATGGTAACAATCCAATTAATTAGATAAAAGTAAAAAGTGAATGATTTACAACTGTGTGACCTATGTATGGGATGAGAAGTGAAAACCCAACCTTGGAAGGATGTCGCATCCGATGTAGGATAGTGGCAAGGGTATGTTTACACCAGGCAACATTAATATTCCTGCACAGAGAACAGGAGGCCTCCACGATTCTTTGTTTCTCAAATCTGATGATCACTTTGACTTTGATGTCCCCTATATCCCCAGGGAGGAACTGTGTAATGTCAGCCGCCAGGAGAAAACCTTTAAACAGATCAATAGTACCCATAGTAAATGAATCAAAGATTGATTTCAGCAGGAAAACAGTATGCAACAGTATCACATCAAAGTTAAAACAAATAGAAACTCAATTAATTTTTGAAAAGACAATAACAAAAGGAAACAAAATAAAAGGATAAGAGATTAAGAACAAAAGTGAGTATCAAATCCATGAGATATAGTAGTATTAGTTCTAGTAACTTAATATATTGCTTCAAAATAAAAAAAAAAAACTTTTAAATCAATGAACCACCTAGGTTCTCTGAAAGTGTGATAGACAATCTTCTCCAAACATGTAAGACACCATGATCTCTGGATTTATAAGTTGTTTTGAAGAATAAGACACCAATTTACAAGGTCTTTGGAAGTACAAGACACTATCCAGCTCTTTGGAATATATATCAAATACCAAATTCTTTGACAGTATAAGACACCATGATCTCTTGAAGAATAATTTACCAAGTTCTCTGGAAGAATAAAGTAGTAGCTTTTCTTTAAAGTATATCTCGTAATTTGGAAGTATAACAAACCAAGTTCTCTGGAAATACAGGACAGCATGCTTTCTTGCAGCATAAGATACCAAGTTCTCTTGAAGTATTAGATACCAACTTCTCTTGAAGTATAAGAAACCAACTTCTCTCAAAGTATAAGACACCTAGTTCTCTTAAAGTATAAGACACAGAGTTCTGTTAAAGTAAATGACACAGAGTTCTCTTGGAGTATAAGATACCAAGTTCTCTTGAAGTTTAAGACACCAAGTTCTCTTGAAGTATAAAACACTGAGTTCTCTTGAAGTATAAGACACATAGTTCTCTTTAAGTATAAGACACAGAGTTCTCTTGAAGTATACAATTTCAATTGTGATTCCATGGAAAAAGATTTGGAAACATTTTTGTCAAATTAAGTTAAATCAAAGGCTATGAAATATATTACAATATATATAAGACAAGGTTTGAATAAAATAGATGCTGAGGGTTGATCAGGAGTTATGTCCCTTTAAATGAACACCAAAATTTTAGAAGCAAAAATTGCATGTACATCTACTTATGGTCTGTATAGTTCTAATGAGGTTTTATCAAAACTGGGTGCATGGCTGCAATTGAAAACAACAAAGAAACTGTACCAACCCACTTGTCTGCTGTCCAGTAAGGCCTCATAAGCAACTAATGCCTCAGCTTGTGTCCATATCCGGGAGGAATTTAAACCAATCGATACGACAGTCTTCAGTCTCCTCTCATCCTCAGGAAATGCATGCATACAGATCTAACAGAAAATAATGAAAAACACAACAAGATATTCAAATCTTTGATTGCATATCACTAAAGGTAGAAGTACATATCACTAAAGGTAGAAGTACATATCACTAAAGGTAGAAGTACATATCACTAAAGGTAGAAGTACATATCACTAAAGGTAGAAGTACATATCACTAAAGGTAGAAGTACATATCACTAAAGGTAGAAGTACATTTCACTAAAGGTAGAAGTACATATCACTAAAGGTAGAAGTACATATCACTAAAGGTAGAAGTACATATCATTAAAGGTAGAAGTACATATCACTAAAGGTAGAAGTACATATCACTTAAGGTAGAAGTACATATCACTAAAGGTAGAAGTACATTTCACTAAAGGTAGAAGTACATTTCACTAAAGGTAGAAGTACATTTCACTAAAGGTAGAAGTACATTTCACTAAAGGTAGAAGTACATTTCAATAAAGGTAGAAGTACATTTCACTAAAGGTAGAAGTACATTTCAATAAAGGTAGAAGTACATTTCAATAAAGGTAGAGGGTAATTGTTTCACTGAAGCATGCTTATTTAACTAATTGAATTGTACATTTCACTGACGGTACATGTTTACATCCCTACAGGTCAAGGACCGGGGAAAAAATACAACCAGTTACCCACCGCTCGTATCGCAAGAACTCAGGAAGAAATTCCCCGCAGAATAGTGTAAAAGTATTTGGGATATTTCTCCCAATTTGTTTTTTTTTTTTTTTCTATTTCTCACCACTAGCCTTGCAAGACCTATCAGCTTTTGAAAAGAAATGTACATTTAAAAATGTTAACTACAAACAACTAACTTAACCTTACATGTCAGACAGGCAACATGATCATTTTATTTAATTTCATTGAAGTTACATCATTTCACTTAGCTATAGGGTGCCTGAACATTTCTGGTCATACCCGTTGTAGCATGTGTTCATCCAGTGGACATTTCAGCGTTGGTGCGATTGTAAGAAGATTATCGCAGCTGAAGTGTTTTGCTGTTGTGCTTGCCGCAAGGTCACTGAGAGACTGGACGGAAACACGTCTCTGTGAGATATTGGTGGAGACATCAGCAAGTAAGCCTGCATCTGAAAAACAAGAACGAAATAATCGGACACCAGCCAAATGTGAATAAGTACAAATTATATGTTTATCTGTATGTGACAGCCATTAGTAATATCTTCCAAAAAAAAATGATCATAACATTTTGTGAAGTAATCATGTTGTTGATAGATTTCTGAAAAAGGAACAAGCTGGGTTTTGTAGAGGGCAAAGCACAACAAAGTAACTGTTCATAGAGTGCAGAATGATATTAGCCTTGATCATCAACCTTTTCAACTTCCAGAAAACATTTTTGTCTGCGATCTAGATAATTAATATATAAGCTGTTGAAAATGTAGATTGAAATTCTAGATAATCTGAAACATGAAGAAAAATCTCTGTTTTGAGGCATTGGGTGAACTGTGACAGTTGAGAATGGTTGAGAATGAGAGCAATTTCAAGTAAGAATGAAGCTAGACAAAGATAGAATTTTGTTTCTGGGCAGGCATAACCATCAACTTTATAGTACAATAAACCATAAACAACTACAGAAGATTCTCCTGAAGGGTCAAGTGAGCTTATGGCATGGTGTACGTGGTGTAGTCCATCATCCATCTGTTGTCCGTCAACTTTTCCATTCAATGAGTTCTTCCAAAATACTGAAAGGTCTAGAGACATGGATGATATTTGGTTCATTTCAACAAATGTAAACTTATTTCATTAAGAAAAAGGATCAAACAAAAGGCATATAGCCTACATGTATATTAGTTCTCTCCAAATTATAAGATATGGATTAGGTATATTTGGTTGCATGGCATCGTCGGAAACCCATGGTACACTTCTCTGACTTTTGCATCCCGTGGGCCAGAATCGGTATAAACCTTCGTTTCCCCAAATAGAAGTTTATTCGGAGATTTCGACCAATCAGAATTGTCGTTTCTTGTGACACTCTGTTAGATCATTTTACCGTGACCACGATCAGTATATTTCTGTAGGCATGACGCCGATGTCAATCGCCGTATAGCAGGACCTTATACTTTAATCACAATTGACACAATTATAACACAATCGACAGGTTTTGTTGACCGGCGATGCTACAAATGAAACGGGATACCCCGGCTGGATGTTGTCACGGATGAAACTATCGATATGATTGGCTACTATTTAAGTACGAAAACGAGAGTTTCTTTTCCTTTTAGCCCACGGGATGCAAACGTCAGAGAAGTGTACTGTGGGTTTCCGACGATGGTTGCATCATAGCTTAATTAATTCCTTGGAAGAAGCTGAGCAAAGTTTGCGAAAAAAATCTTTACGCATACTTTCAAGGTCAAAAGGGTAAAATATGTCGCAACTTTCAATTAACTTCTTCTGAATTATTAAACGCCTAGAGACATGATTTTTGACTTGCAGCTTTTTTGGAAGGAGCAGAATGAAAATGACGTTGACCTTTTCACAGAGGTCAAATATGTCAAAACCTTCAAACATTTAATTACTGATGAAATATTGCATGGCTAAAAAAGACATGATATTTTTGTGATTGCTCCCTGGTAGAAGCAGAACAAAGTTTGGGAACGAAAATAATTTTGTTTTAAGTAAACATGATTTACTCTGTTTCAAAGAGTAAAAAACATATCAATGTACATGTAGGTTACATCGTAGACTGGCTGGACTAGTACTACATGTATATATATATATATACACAGCAGTTAGAGCTAGGCCTGCTACCAGTTTGTTATAGTACACTGTATATGGATGCCTACACATAAATGATCACATATAATCCTAGACTAGGGGTAAAAATGCAGTATCGGAATCTGACGTCACGTCATTGTCCAGTGTGACACATGTAAGATAGGCCTAGTATAGATAGGCTATATTGACGTCACGTCATTGTCCAGTGTGACACATGTAAGATAGGCCTAGTATAGAAGGCTATATTGACGTCACGTCATTGTCCAGTGTGACACATGTAAGATAGGCCTAGTATAGATAGGCAATATTGACGTCACGTCATTGTCCAGTGTGACACATGTAAGATAGGCCTAGTATAGATAGGCTATATTGACGTCACGTCATTGTCCAGTGTGACACATGTAAGATAGGCCTAGTATAGATAGGCTATATTGACGTCACGTCATTGTCCAGTACGTGTGGCTCATGTAAGATAGGCCTAGTATAGATAGGCTATATTGACGTCACGTCATTGTCCAATACGTGTGGCTCATGTAAGATAGGCCTAGTATAGATAGGCTATATTGACGTCACGTCATTGTCCAGTACGTGTGACTCATGTAAGATAGGCCTAGTATAGATAGGCTATATTGACGTCACGTCATTGTCCAATACGTGTGGCTCATGTAAGATAGGCCTAGTATAGATAGGCTATATTGACGTCACGTCATTGTCCAGTACGTGTGACTCATGTAAGATAGGCCTAGTATAGATAGGCTATATTGACGTCACGTCATTGTCCAATACGTGTGGCTCATGTAAGATACAGTTGAGTGTAAGCTAACCTTTACACCCTAGTGCACTAGGAGTGCACTATGTTTAAACTAGTAGTACTAAACTACAGGTAAACTAGTAGTGCACTACGTCCAGCCAGGTGTGACCACAAAAACCCCTACAGGTAATGGGAGGGTCCACACCTACCTGTGTCCTTACCTGTACAGATGTAATATGATTACCTGTACTTATGTTATACTATTGAAGTCATTAGTTTGTCAGTACTTCCTCATATAAGTACAAGAATGAAAAATTCTGAGTTTATGCCAGACGATATTTATCATAATACTTTAAATAAATTTATTCACTGCATGTCAAAATCTTAAATAAAATAATAATTTAGATATACTAACTTATAATTCTTTTTAAAGAAGTAACAATGATTCTTTTCTATTTAAATATTTGTATTCTACAATTAAATTGAAAGGTATGTGTTCAAATAAAAAATGGTTCACACATGTTTTATGTTGAAATTATTTAGTTAATCCTACTAAAAATATAAACAGAAAATAAAGTAAACAACAGATTGTAATTTAAAAAAATAAATAGATATTAGAAGAACATATTTTGTACTTAGTATAGTTGTTTCAATCACAAATTACTTTTAATATTTGACATTAAGAAGCTAGCTGTGCAATATCAGAGACGTACAAGGTTTTATACGTCTCTGGCACTACTACCTAAATGTACCAGTATTAGTATTCTGTTTCACTATACACTCAGGTACAATGCATACGAATGAAAGGTTATATAAACATCAAGTACTAATATAAGAAAAGATTACTTTCACCAGAACATTTAAAGCCATTTCCTTCTTCATATCAAAATACCAACATACATCTACATGTAATCCAATTGACTGTAATCAATGTTATCATCATTAATCAATTAACAGGCTAGGGCCCTCAGGCCTTTAATCAGACTTGGCCAGTGATGGCTGTGGGGGAGAGGGAGTTGAGAAATTCACACCTGGCTAACTACAGACAGCCTAGGGGTGTCCCCTATCTTGACCTCTGTATGTGAGGATGTGGCCCAAGCAGGTCAGGTACATGTACGTAATTATGCCTGGAGGGTAAAGGATTCTACCTGAAGATCTATATTTGTCCCTTTTAGGTAGATTTTATATAAGTCATTAGGTTGATTTAAAAGTACAATAAATGTGACTGGCATAGGCTTAACTTTGTTCTAAGTTATAACTGCATATTATTTATTTGTTGTATACTTAGTCCAGGCAGAGACGTATAAAGCCTCTTTATACGTCTCTGGTCCAGGGACGTATATGTGTCACATATACGTCCCTGCTTAGTCTTACAATATAGAATTAATTAAAGTGATTCCATTAAACTGACTTTGCTTTTTTTAAATCATTATTTCATATATGCATAAACCTTCAAGTCATATTTAATACAACCTGTAATTACCTTCAATATTTAGGCCTAAATATTGGAACTGCATCATTTTAAAATATTTTATACTGATAATTAGAATAAAATTAAGTATAATGAATGTTAGTATTTTATTATCAAACTATATATATGAAGCGACTGAGCCAGAGAGTATATATTCTCTCACATATATATACGTCCCTGATTACACCCAATATAAACTAGATAATTTTTCAACATTTAACAAGTATATATATGTAAATATTTAGAAATCAAAATGCGTCATTTGATTGTATTTAATCAAGTGTCATAAGATACTTGGTATTTTAAGTTAATTTTTAAGAAAACCAGAATCTGGTAAAGGACTGATATAGACTTACATTTTTGTCCAATTAATTATTATTAATTTCAATGTTATTTTATGTACTATCAATTTATTATTGTATAGTTAAATGTTTTGAATGAAACAAAAAAATGGATTAAAGTCCTCAAAATATCCACTATTTAAAGGGAAATGTGTAAATATCTAGATATATTCTCAAAGATTTTTAATTTCATATAAACTTGATGAACCCGAGTAAAAGTTAAATATGTATTATCATATTTATGATCCTGGTCATATCCAGCTTAGCCCTTTAGTAATCAAATTGGTTTCAAGTTTGACCAGTGGTGGTCAGATGAGAAATTCACACCTCAAATATGTCACTGACAGGCTTATGTCAGCAGGTGTTCCTAGACAAGGTTGAGACAGGTCAGGTAATTGCCTGAGGCCTGAGGGTCAAATCAAAACATCTGTCCCTTACTGAACAATCTGACTAAATTTCAATTTATTGTTGTCTTACTTTTTTTTTTAACTTCAAATTCTTATATTTATATTAACACTGTTGTATGTGGTGATATATATACATACAGATCTTAATATAGAAAACATTTAGAAATAAAGATTATCAAAACTCCATAGTGCGTTCATAAATATATAGATCTGAGGCATGAATGTATTTTATAAAAATATATATCTAGTATAATTAAGTAATAAAAGAATATTTATTTGTTATTTTCGCAATTAATTTTTACAATATTTAAAAATATACTTCTAAACAAATAATAATCAATAGATGTTCCTTCAATTTTTCAATATACTTGATTGTAAATTGGTAAATTAATATAAAAAAAAACGTTAATAGTGTATATTAAATGAAATATAAGACATCAAAACTGCTAGATAAATATTAATTTTCTATTTTATGTATATGATGTATGCAAGAAATTTTTGGGGATAATTGTAAGAGTAATTATCATAATTTCACAATTTCTAGTTTCGAAATGAAAAAAAAAATGTTGTTTGAGAAAAATAACTACATAAGATGCATATATATATACATATATATACGTATATACGTCCCTGATTAAAGTCATAAATATTAACTAATGATAAAGCCAGCTTCAAAGTACCAGCAGACGACAAAGGTGAGGTACAGGTAAAAATCACAGGTAGATGGATGGGACTGCCCATTTACCTGTAGGGGTATTTGACCTATATGGGGTTCAGGGTGTAGTGCACTACTAGTTTACCTGTAGTTTAAATGTAGTGCACTACTAGTTTAAATGTAGTGCACTACTAGTGCACTAGGTGTAAAGGTTAGCTTACACTCAACTGTAGGCCTAGTATAGATAGGCTATATTGACGTCACGTCATTGTCCAGTACGTGTGACTCATGTAAGATAGGCCTAGTATAGATAGGCTATATTGACGTCACGTCATTGTCCAGT
The DNA here is from genome assembly GCA_947623455.1 of Mimachlamys varia. Lineage (NCBI taxonomy): Eukaryota > Metazoa > Mollusca > Bivalvia > Pectinida > Pectinidae > Mimachlamys > Mimachlamys varia. Next base: position 13,891,100 of record OX392535.1, read on the forward strand.
ACGTGTGACTCATGTAAGATAGGCCTAGTATAGATAGGCTATATTGGTTGTTAATTATACTCACCGTCTTCCGAATCGCTCCGATCACTATTGGAGTCCGCCACATTATCAAAACAGAACATTTGGCCAGACTGCTGGATAAAACATTACGTGGTTCTATAAATAGACATTTGGAAATACCAGTTACACTACATGTGAGAGGGACATAACTCTATCAGGAAGTGTTGAAAGACATTTTCAAAGATCAACGTAATTTACCCACAGATATTCTTATTTTACCGTGATGATAACAATTAGTTTATCGTGCTATTGGTGAGGACCATTTGTTTACCGTACTATCGGCGAGGACCATTAATTGGTTTATACTGTACTAGAGACTAGGACCATTGATTTACCGTGCTATTGGTGAGGACCATTTGTTTACCGTACAATGCGCTATTAAAGCACGTGAGGACCATTGGTTTACCGTCCTAGAGACGACTAGGACCATTGGTTTACCGTGCTATTGGCGAAGACCATTTGTTTACCGTACAGTGCGCTATTGGAGCACGTGAGGACCATTGCTTTACCGTGCTAGAGACCAGGACCATTGGTTTACCGTGCTAGAGATTAGGACCATTGGTTTACCGTGCTAGATAATAGAACCATTGGTTTAAAGTGCTAGATATTAGGACCATTGGTGTTTCGTGCTAGTGGTGAGGACCATTGGTTTACCGTGTTACAGATTAAAACCATTGGTTTACCGTGCTAGAGACCAGGACCATTGGTTTATCGTGCTAGAGATTAGAACCCTTGGTTTATCGTGCTTGTGGCGAGGACCACTGGTTTACCTTACATCGCGCTATTAGTACACGTGAGTGCCATTGGGTTACCGTGCTCGTGATGAGGACAACTGGTTTACCATATTTGTGGTGAGGACCATTGGAATACCGTGCTATTGGTGAGGACCATTGGTTTACCGTGCTATTGATGAGGACCATTGGTTTACCGTGCTTGAGATGAGGGCCTTTTGTTTATCGTACAGCGTGCTATTGGTTCATGTGAGGACAATTGGTTTACCGTGCTAGTGAGAAGGGCCATTGCATTGGTTTACCGTGCTAGTGATGAGGACAACTGGTTTACCGTGCTAGTGGTGAGGACCATTGGTTTACCGTGCTAGTGGTGAGGACCATTTGTTTACCGTGCTAGAGATTAAAACCGTTGGTTTACCGTGCTAGAGATCAAAACCATTGGTTTACCGTGCTAGAGATTAGGTCCATTGGTTTATCGTGCTAGTGGTGAGGACCATTGGTTTACCGTGCTAGAGGTTAGGACCATTGGTTTATCGTGCTAGTGGTGAGGACCATTGGTTTACCGTGCTAGAGATTAGAACCATAGGTTTACCGTGCAAGAGATTATGACCATTGGTTTACCGTGCAAGAGATTAGGACCATTTGTTTACCGTGCTAGAGATTAGAACCCTTGGTTTACCGTGCTAAAGATTAGGACCATTGTTTTACCGTGCTAGAGATTAGAACCATTGTTTTACCGTGTTAGAGATTATTACCAATAGTTTACCGTGCTAGAGATAAGTATCATTGATTTACCTTGTCACTGACGAAGTAAAACAGTTTACCTTGCCAGTAGTTGAGACTAAACGTTCATCAATTAAACTAATGGCGATGACAAAGGGCTTACCGTGTTAGGGGTGGAAACAAATGCTTTACTGTGTAAGTGGTGGAGATAAATGGTTCACTGTGCTAGTTGCAAGGAGTCATGATTTACCGTGCTTGAATTGAGTATTGGCTGTGTCAATGGTGAGTACTATGTGGTACTATTATCGTTCTTTAGAGGTGGCTTATGTTTACCTGTTGAATCCAAAGATAAGGCCATGCAAGCTTAGTCGGCTTGAAAGACATAGGGTCAAAACTTTTACTCGAATTTTTTCGAACTATTGAGATACACAGGATACATATCTGTGACCAGTGCCAAACAGGAATACATATATATAATTTGTTCGTTTTAACGACATTGAACCTCTTGCAAGGTCCAATGAGCAAAATCTGAAAAAAACATTAAATTACCGCCGATTTTTCAAACAGCTAGTCTGGCGATGCTCGTTTAAGTGGCGATTTTTTCCCAACAGAGCAACCCTCCGTTTAATAGTAATACTATCATACTTTTTATTTGGAAATTAAGCAATATTGAGGGGAAAAAACCCCACCAAAATATAACGTTGATTCTAAATAAATAAATATTTATAAATCATTTCTTATATTTTTGAACTCATTCTACAAAACGATTACCTCAGTAAATTCACAGGAAAGCAGTACCTAAGTAAAGCAACTAATTACCAGGATCAGTTTTCTCTAGGCCCGTAGAACTCATAACGGGTGTTTTTACATATATATATCGCTTGAACATATTTGACATTGTCAATTACGTAATTTACTATAACACAGAAGATAAGCTCGGGACCTGTCATAAACAATGTACTAACTGAGATTGTTAAAATTGTTATAGTTATTTCAACATTTCACACATCACTTTAAGAAATCTTAGCGACCTTCGGCGTCTAATTGGCCGAAGGGTTGTTCGGCAACAGTATCATATATAGATAGCTTTGTTTTATTTACGTGATGTAAACTGCGTACTTGACAAAGGGGCGAAACGCCTCGAAAATGTGACATTTATTTGTCCAAACTGTCGCTATTATTACTTCAATAATAATAATTTACAAGAACACGTGTGTATAAAATAGCTGGCATGGAATCTCTCCAAAACCTTGCTGCAAGAAAGACGGCACAGTATTGGGGCTGTGACGAGCTGGAGTCGACTACAGTACTACTAGACGAGCATCTTCTCAAAAAGGTAACATTGTTGAGTTTGCTTTGATTTCATTTTAGTACTAACGGCTAAGGTCATGTAAAGACATGCTTCTATGTGTGTATGTGAGCAAAGGGCCATGAGAATTTGTTACAGCTAGTTTTGGACCTAAACTAAACTAAGATCGAATCACACTGGAAATGTAACTTATATCACTACATTGTACTTAACAATTGTGTTTAATATGTTTATCCAATATTCAGTTGAGTTACACTCTATTCTGAGGTTTGTTTATTCAGATTTGCGAAAATGCATTCCCTGACAATGAGAAGGAACTGAAATGTTGGATTGATGTTGACGTTAAGTTACAAGCAGCTTGGAACCGCGTAGGAAGTCTTATAACAACAGGGGCCATATTGAAATGTAAACAGATAGGTACGTAGATAAGAAACAGCCTGCGTTATAGCTTAAACATATTATTTATTTTAGATTATCACGCGGTTTTTCGTTTTACTAGTTGAACAATAACAACAGCAGCAAAGTGGTAAAAGATAAACGGATCTGCACGGAGAATTATATTATATTTTGATCATTTTCGCGAGACAAATTATTCGTAGAAACATGTACCTGTGAGAAAGTGGCGTTACTAGGTATAGATGCATCTTCTAAAACAGAAATATCATAAGAAGAATTAGTTTATGTATTAACAGGTGAATGTTTAAACTGTGACTTTTAATAAACGGGATCATGCAGAAAAGGGGTGATACATATGTCACTTAAATGTTCTGTTTATTACGACTTTACATCGCTTATAATGAGCTGGAATAGCTTTATAGCATGGTTTTAATGAGACCAGCAAGAAAACTAATTTTACCTAAATATATATCTAGTCGACAGCAAGTAGGTTTTAAGGGATACCAAATGGGGTACAGTAATAAGCTAAAATATGATATGCTGTTTTCAAAATGAGTATAAAACCCCATAAAGTATGATTTCTGCTAATGAAAATATGTGTAAATTTTTAAAGTTAAATCATTTGAAGTTGATTATGTCAAAGGGAGGAGCAAGTCAGGGATGTGTTTTACGTAATTTTCCAATGCAAAAGTGTTTTTTTTTTCTCTCAATTATATCTTTTCCATGACGGACCTGAAGTGAAACAATAAAGAGCTCTATCTTCAAAGTTGTAAGAGTTGTTATCTATAAAGGGAAGTAACTCATTACACTTTAAACGTTGTAGGAAGACTTGAAACCTACAAACCAACCTACATGATTTGTTAAATAATTGGGAACTCATCAATTACAATCTGTTGATATCTATTGCGAATTCGCAATGAAAATATAGGAAGTGGTCTTCATTGTGATAAATCAAATTAGATCTTAAGAGTAATTGTTCATTTATCTATTCTTTATCCTTGATTGATTTATTTCTGAATTATTTCAAGGGTTCCTTTTAGCTGCTAAAGTTCGTCTGTTGCAAACCATACGGCGATGTAGTGAAAGTGAAGATCCCGTGAATGTTTGTGTCAAATTTGAGAAACAGACTATCACACACGTTTCCTGTTCTTGGTGCAAGAAGGATGTCTGTTGTGTGCATATCCTGGCGGCCATTTTATACAGACTAAGATTTCATGACCAGGTAATATAACGACCGCCATCTTGTACAGGTATTGTTTTCATTGTGTATGGCAATACATGCGGAGCTCCGATTTGTTTGTTTGTTTGGGTTTTACGGCCCGTTGACAACTATGGCGAGACTTCTGTATTTTAAAACAGTCAACTAGCAACATACATTTAAAGTTTATTGGGGACAAATAAAACAAGAATAGTTGTATAAAACCTTGCAAAAGTGATTACGGTCGATTAAAATTGCAAAAACGAAGAAAGATTATGGAATAGTAAAAATGTGACAACATGATTGTGTTAGATGATAATAATGACGAAGATGATGATGATGATGAAGATTATGATATTGCCAGTTAAATTTTGTTAAATAAAGCGATCTCTGTTATGTAGCCAAAGGGTAGGTCTACATTTACGACACTGAAAAGCGTTTTCACGTCGGGGACATGAAAGTACTTCTCACGAATATGTTTAAAATCGACGCATTCTATTAAAAAGTGCTCTACTGTACGAGGGGAGTCGCATGCGTGGCATATAGGTGGATCTTCCCTTTTCAGCAGATGCACATGTGTGATGTAGGTATGTCCAGTTCGGAATCTCGAGAGGACAACTTCCTCCCTACGATCTCTCCGACTGGACAGACATGGTTTAAGTGTCGGTTGTATTTTAAAGAGTTTGTTTGAAGTCTCTGTTATCCATTATTGTTGGCATTGAAGTTTGATGGCTGACTGAATAATTGGCTTTATATCTGTATATGGCAGCTTGAAATTCGTTTGGTCTAGATTAAGAGCCATTTTGGCAGCTTTGTCCACTTTTCATTTCCCTTTATATCAACATGACTTGGGATCCATAGAAATACAATTTGACATCTCTCGGAAGTTCGAAATATTCTAGAAGAAAGGTTTTGGATTAAGGTGTTTTTGTGTTCACGTGATTGTAGAGCCTGAAGGGCTGATCTTGAACTAGAATAGATGATTGCAAGATCAATGGCACATGCTTTTGAACTGTGAAACTGATATTGTGCAATATAACTATAACTATTTATGAAGTAGTTCGTTTTAAGTCACCTGAGCAAAGCTGCCATCGTGTTTCATCTGACGTTGTGCGTCGTCCGCCGTTAACTTTTCACATTTTCAACTTCTTCTCAAGAACCACTAAATGGATTCCAATCAAACTTGTGAGGAAGCATCCCCACGAGAAGCCGCTTCAAGTTTGTGAACAAAAAGGGTGTTGCCTCTATAGGACCCCAATAAGGGAAAAAGTCACGATTAAAATATTCTGCTCTTCATGAATAAACAGTCAGATTGACTTCAAACTTGATATTTATGGTATTTAGGGTAAGGTCTTCAAGGTATGCGAACGATTAAAAAATGGACCCACCAGGGCAGGTGGCACTCCAAATGGTCAATAATCCAATTTTAACAGATTTCAACCAAATTTAGTAGAGAGTATTCCCTAGTGAAGGAGATTCAGGTTTACGTGGAAAGTGGTTATGTCCCTTTGGAGCGCGTAATGGGCCAAAAAGAGGCCACGTGAAGACGTCTTCATTGGATAGCTTTTGTAATGTCCAGCTAGGTATATATGTATATGAGGGGGAAATACTGCCTAATTGGCGAGTTAGCTTTTCCAGTTATGCGGTATTACCCGGGGTCGACTCATATGAACAAAGGAAAGCTGAAAATGGAGACCCTTGTAATTGATTACGACTGCTTGTAAATGATTTCTTAAGTTTTATTTATCATCGACAATTATTCCAAGGTCTTTTGGAATTACAGGATAGGTTATCGAGCAACGCTGCATGTACTTGATTTTATTGAAATTCTACATGCATCCTATTACATATAGTATACTCATTTCTATGTCTTGTTTTAGGTACCTGTGTACCCACCGATGACAGACACACTGTGCCGATTGTCACGTGATCAGCTACAGAAGCTCATCCAATTCACTGTTCAGTCCAATACAGCTGATATGATCCTGCCGTTGTCCAAAACAATAGGTGATTATTTAAACAAATAACAAGGTTTAACCAGTATCATAGTACAACCATACCGTATAACACTGAAGACAAATACAGTAAAAAAACAACTCACTCGAACCCGGTTAATACGAATAGCATGTATTCCTTGAACTTTTGATAAGGTGCCCCGTGAGTTCAAAGTAAGTGGGGTTTTATTGTACATAATTATTATGAATTATAATCTCTTCACCTCAGCAACCAACGTTATGTCACGATTTAATGCTAGTCTACCTAGTATTTATACATTGCTGAAATATTTAGGTGTTTTAATTTGTTTTTTTTATGTTATTTCAACTGTGACGTTGATTATGAAACGAGTATCAATAATAAGTATAATGATAAGTTTTATAGGATTATCATCCGATGTAATACTGGCAAATCGTTGTTTTTGTCAGAGGAGTTACGCATCCCCAAATCGGAGATTAGCATGATCAGAGGTGCAGTCGATCCTACGTTTGAGGGAAATGGCGACAACTCGCGATCGGAGGAGCATCTTTGGCAAAGGGTTCTCAAAGGCCTCACCGTCAATTTCAAAAATGATTTTATCAGGCTATACTCCATAGGAAAGAAACGAAGTCTACATTATAGGTTTGTCTTTTTAAAGATCAAATTCTTAAGAGATTTCTTATGATGAATTCAAATGTTTTTATTTCGCAATTGGAATTAAAATGGTGTGCTTTCATATATGTTTTAAAATAAATTCATTAAAATATATTAAATGTAAAAGAATGTTAATACCGTAGACTACATAATGTTGATAATGTAGTAATGGGTTTTAGTCTACATCAAATAAATGTGTCGTGGAAATCCAAATAACTGCTAAGTTCTACTCCGGCTTCATTGTGAGATGTACAATTAATTGTCACAAACATACTAATTAAATATGATGTATCACTAATGGATCAAATTTTACCTTTTCCCTTTTTTCGTAGTAAAAAGAATCGTTTGTTCTATAACGATCCCATCGAATTCTGTGATGAATATATGAGGAAAGTTGCTGATCTGATCCACAATAGAGAAGTAAACAAAGCCGGCGATGTCCTGGGTGTTTTAGCTGCTACTGTCGCTGAACTAGAGAGGGGTACAATCTTATATATTATTGGTTTATATTTTTACATGAAGAGTCACACAAATCGAAACTGTGTGTATGTTGTTCAGAAATCTGAAATTTATAATTTCTTTTACCGCTAATAACTGCGAGATCTTCATAAGTAGCACTTTTTAATTGTGATAAGTTTGCAATAATGACTCCCGAATTTATGATTATGCAGTGAAAGAAGGCAAATGCTCCATGCACCGATCGATGTTTTTGGTTTAAAAGTAATTAATATTGAAGTTTGCATCTACCTGGGAATATACAACTTATATTACACAGGGGATATTTTGTTTCAATGTTTGTAGATAGAGTCATCACTCCCAGTTCCAGTTTGGTAATAAGAAATGCTGACATATGGATGGCTTGTTTCATACTTACTTTTGATGGCAAAGCGCGGGATCATTTATTAGACGTACTAACAGATATCCACAGGTAAATTCTAAACTTGTAGGTCAAAGTTGTATACAAATAGGGACTATTAAGACCTACACATGGCTGATTGCTCTGAAGCTAAAACCTCAATATGAATGCTACTTAAACTATGACCAACAGTGTACTATGAAGCTTTATGATAAACGTGACGATTTCGATTTACCCATCGGGAACTTTCATTTTCTTGATAGTAACATCCTGTATTTATTGTTGGAATAACTACCGTGCTCCATCTATTGATAAGTTAATATGTAAATGATGGAAATAAATAGCACAAGTTATAGCTGTATGGACCAACGACTAAATAAAAAATATAATTAAAAATTGTAAATATTTTTAAAGAAAATCTTAAACATCAGTCCCTGTGAATTATTTTGAATATCTGTAAGCTGTATCAATCAATTCATACAAGATACAAAATATTTTAATGAGAATATGATCTATATACATTGTATATATACATAGTACCTATATACTTTACAACAGCACATTCAGAGAGTCAAACGACTCAATAGTAGACTTTACAGCGGGCGTTGGTGACCTGCTCCTACTGTGTCGTTCCCTAAACATACCTGACCAGACACATACATCGGAGGCTGCTGGAAAGAAAGAACTAAATGAACCAAATGTCCTTTTCCACAACAGTCTTTGTGCTGGGAAATGCAAGATTGTTAGTTTGGATCTGTTGCAAGAAGGAAAATTCACGTCAGCCATCAGGTACTTGTATTTTAAGTGGTAATATGTATTCAACATCTAGTCAAAACAAAAGCTAAAATTGTACGATCTTCGTTTCAAGAATGATGGACAAAATGTTTGAATGTCTGTCACGTCATCTTGTATATGGATTAAATCTGATGTCATTACGTGGAGCGGTAAGACTTAGGACAACGCAATACACCAACAACTAATTTATTTAACACATTTTCTGTTCTATAATATGCTTGAATCTCTAACACTTGTTTAGATGTATATAAAAAGAGTTAAAATCTAGTCAGGTAAAATTAAGTATTTCACACGTACTAAGTATTTCTCCTCTGAATATACTGTAATACAATCATACAAGTCATTGAATAAGAAAGTCGTGTAGGGGGAGGGGGGTATGTTACACGAGACTAATTCAAATAATTATCTGTTGATTAGACACTAATGTTTTCGTTTTGTTTCAGAGAGGAACCAATCCCTCTAATGCTGTTTCGATTCAAGAGCCTATTAAAATTTCGGCGTAATGATATGACCAAATATGGATGTCTCGTTCTTCGGAAATGTATGGGGATGGAGCACGACATGGTAAGGACATACACCATACATCCTTTATTATTTAAGGATTTTCCGTAGAAAGCAACCCTATTGCTATCTAATTACTGCTTTTCATGGAGATATGATTTCGATTGGATAAAAGGGACGTTTAATGTTAAACCCGGATATTGTTCTTCATTCGTCTGTGGTCAATTAAAGGAAGATTAACTACCACGACCAAATAGATTAGTACATACCAGCAACATATTTATCATATCTTGAAAGTCATTTTAAAACCTTGTATTTTTCAGTTTTCAGGGACTCAATATTCAGCCTCCTTAAAGATCGAAGGTAATTTATTATTCGTCTACAAGTTTTTTATACTCAAGCATACACTAACGTGAAGAAAAAGCATAAAGGTGATACCGGCTCAGCAGTTCATGACGTTAACAAGTTCAAATCGGTTAATAATTCAAGTTCAAACCCATCTTTCTTAATTATAGTAAATGACTTGCCGACATTTAAGTTCATTTTTCAATTGTCGGCATATTATACTTTCTTCTGTTCGTATTTCTTCCTTGTTTATTTTTTCTATAAATCGATAAAACTAGCGGCAAAAAAGATCAATAGAAATATTTACATGGATACCCTTGTAGAAGTACAAGAGAATAGTAAGCGGCTTCTGCTTCATCAACGACATCTACCATGTATTTTTTTGTCACAGTAAACGTCAAGTCCTCAAAGTGAGAACCGAGTCATAATTCTCAATCACAACATGCAAGCACTCTAACGAGAGGTTAAATAAACGTTACCCCTAGAGTAACAGGATTGAAGCAAAACGGAATAACATTCCATACTGCCAGTAAAACAAAACGGAGAATAGTAAAGCGTCAACAAAACCATAATTCGAACGATAAATCGATTATGCTAGGGGCATAATAAGGACAAGTAAGGGTTAAGACGTAGACCTCCCAGAAAGGTTGAATCGGTGACACTCGCCATGTAAATCTAGTGAATATCACATCCTCGCAGTGAGAACTGGGGTACATATATGTATATTTGTATTTTCGTAAACAATAAGGCATATCAATGTAACGTTCAGAACGGAATACCAAACATACATTCAATTAATGTTTAATTCTTAGCTCACCTGGTCCGAAGGACCGAGGTGAGATTATTCCATACCGTGGCGTCCGTCGTCCGTCCGTCCGTCAACAATTTCTTTAAACGACTTATTCTCCATAACCACTGATAGGAAATCAACCTAATTTGGCAGGATGCATCCTTGGGTGCCCAGGATTCAAAATTGTACAAATGGTGGGACTGACCCCCTAGGGGGCTGAGGGGCGGGACCAAAAAGGGTTATTTAGCTATATTGGTTTAATCGACCTCTTTTCCATAACCATTGATTGGAAATCAGCCTTATTTGGCAGAAAGTATCCCTAGGTGCTCAGGTTTCAAATTTATTCTCATGGTGGGACTGACCCCCTAGGGGCTAAGGGGTGGGGGCCATAAAAGAATTATTTAGCTATATTGATATAAGCGACGTCTTCTTCATAACCACTGATGGGTAATCAACCTTATTTGGCAGGAAGCATGCTTAGGTGCCCAGGATTCAAAATTATACTAATGGTGGGACTGATCCCCTAGGGGGCTGAGGGTGGAGCCAAAAAGGGTTATTTAGCTATATTGGTTTAAGCGACTTCTTCTCCATAACCACTGATTGGAAATCAACCTTATTTGGTAGGAACCATCCCTATGTGCTCGGGATTCAAAATGATACTCATGGTGGGACTGACCCCCTAGGGAGCCGAGGGGCGGGGTCAAAAAGGGTTATTTAGCTATACTGGTTTAATCGACTTCTTCTCCTAACCATTGATTGGAAATCAGCCTTATTTGGCAGGAAGCATCCCTAGGTGCTCAAGATTCAAAATTGTACTAATGGTGGGACTGACCCCCTAGGAATGGAGGGGCGAGCCAAAAAGAATTTTTTTTATCATGGTAACCTAGATACCAATGTATGCAGGTGAGCGATACAGGCCCTCTGGGCTTCTTGTTGTCTCTATAAATTAGGGAGTTGTTCCTTAAATAGAGAGTCGGTAATAAATCATTTGTTTATTGGTACTGGTGAAACAGTCAAACTATCAGACCCTCGGTAGCAGGGACGTTCTAGGGAACGGGTGCCCTCGGACTTCGGCCTTGGCCAACTGTTTCCTAGGTCTTCCCTGCTACCTCGGGTCAATGATTTGACTGTTTAAAGTTTGGGGATACCGAAAATAATCCAACCGTGTACATGTGTAGCAGCTGCAATGCCTTTTTACATTTAAAGAGGTAACACGGTTTGGATTTGAGTGAAAATTTCGACTGTCAAACATTTTTGGCAACGAGTTTGGACTTTGAAATAAGGTTTACTTTTCCGATGTTTTTTTCCATAAAAATTGGAGAAGACTGTGAAGCCGGCCCCTCACAGCCGAAAGTCAGACGCGTGAACAGCTCGTCGTCCCAGAGTCTCCAATCTACTGCTGGTCCCTTTGGGGTAAATCTTGAATTAATGAGTGTTTTACTTCTGTTATTCTATCTATAATGTTAATGACATCAATAAACTCCTTATTTGTAACATTGAACACCATTTCACATTGTCCTAAATGATTTAATTAACATATTTTTAGGAGTGGATTTCCGATATATAACATACATGTACTGAATTCCACGAAATATGCATTGGTCTTCACTTAGATCGTGTTCGGGGCACAATATTTTGTGGATACTCCATAAAAACGAAGCGTAGTCGACAAGTTTTTGTGGTTCCTTTGTCTCTATGACAACGAAGGATTTTACCACCCAGAAAGATTTTATGTTTAACAGTAAAAACCTGACAAAATGTCGTTATGCTTTTATGGCCTATATTTTTTCCTTTTATTAAGATTTTTCTCTCGAAGGAACAGATGGCATGTGTGATTCTGTACCTTTGTAACAGAATGCGCGTTCAGGAGGTGAATCTACACAACAGTTCAAACTATGTTGTTGCCCAATGTTTGATGGCAGAAGCAACTTTACGTGTGGCGAATGAGGAAAGAAACGTGTTTTCACGTCGTTTTAAGCATCTGTTTACCATCAGATGGGACACTTTCATCTCAGAAATCCAAAAAAGATTATTAAGCAAAACATTTCTTGGACTTTTCTCGTCCGTTATTCTGAGACATGTACTGGCCTCCGAAACCTTCTACAGTATCCACATCAAGAACCTCCTTATGTTACTGACTACATCGGAATATCTACCGATAGACTGGCGGGTAGAGTTGTGTGAACAAGTAGTGTGTTCTACTCTCAGCACCGACTGTATCGTGGAAATCTGCTCGTTAGGTATTCCTTACATATAGTAAAGCTAAAATATATAGGAGGCCATGAATTTTCTCGTTATCTACAACATGTTTAAGGTATCAACTGTGCTCATAACTTTAAATCTTAATAGTACTTATCCTAGTACTTAACATGTTCAGCATCTTTCTTTTCACAAGATAGCTACTGAAATGAAAAGCACACACTTTTACTTGTATACATGTATGCTTTATTTCTTGTCTTCACTGTCGTTTCGTATATGGTCATTTCCTGTATCAAGTATAACGTAAATGTTTACTGTTTTTCTATAATTTTCGCTGTTTCTGTAGTAAATTAATATTTTATTACGGTATGGTTTGATGTTATTCCTGTGTGTAAAATAGGGCATCAGTTTAACTCCCCACAGGAATAGCGTTACTTTGTGTGTTTACCGTTGATTTTAATTTCGTACGACATAATTGTAAGGTTTTGTATACAAACTTATTGAAACCTCCTTTGTCTTCTTTACAGGGGTTCGCAATGATGTCATCGTGGAACTAATGTCATGGTTGTCACAACAGCATTTATGTGTTAAACGCGAAGAAGCTGTCACAAAGGTATACATTTTCGTTCCACAGACAGTAGAGGATAAATTAGTGGTTTGCTATTACACAATAGTAAACGCGCTGTTCGTTCGCCTATATATAGGCGGGCAGTAGTTCACACTTCGTTTCGGAAAATGAGCCCAGAAGCTGGTATGTTTAAACACGTTAATGACTGTAATACAAGTTTAACAGTTTACTAAATATCAGTTCCAGATCAAAATCGCTGTTACACTGTAGTTGGAGTAGATCATATTTCCATATTAGTGGATAGTCTTAAAGACACAAAGGTCATATTTCCAAATAAGTGGATAGTCTTAAAGACACAAAGGTCATATTTCCATATAAGTGGATAGTCTTAAAGGCACAAAGGTCATATTTCCATATTAGTGGATAGTCTTAAAGGCACAAAGGTCATATTTCCATATTAGTGGATAGTCTTTAAGGCACAAAGGCCATATTTCCATATAAGTGGATAGTCTTAAAGGCACACCGGTCATATTGCCATATAAGTGGATAGTCTTAAAGGCACAAATGTCATATTTCCATATTTGGGGATAGTCTTAAAGGCACAAAGGTCATATTTCCATATAAGTGGATAGTCTTAAAGGCACAGAGGTCATATTTCCATATTAGTGGATAGTCTTAAAGGCACAAAGGTCATATTTCCATATTAGTGGATAGTCTTAAAGGCACACAGGTCATATTTCCATATTTGGGGATAGTCTTAAAGGCACAAAAGTCATATTTCCATATTAGTGGATAGTCTTAAAGACACAAAGGTCATATTTCCATATTAGTGGATAGTCTTAAAGGCACAAATGTCATATTTCCATATTAGTGGATAGTCTTAAAGGCACACAGGTCATATTTCCATATTAGTGGATAGTCTTTAAGGCACAAAGGCCATATTTCCATATAAGTGGATAGTCTTAAAGGCACACCGGTCATATTGCCATATAAGTGGATAGTCTTAAAGGCACAAATGTCATATTTCCATATTTGGGGATAGTCTTAAAGGCACAAAGGTCATATTTCCATATAAGTGGATAGTCTTAAAGGCACAGAGGTCATATTTCCATATTAGTGGATAGTCTTAAAGGCACAAAGGTCATATTTCCATAGTAGTGGATAGTCTTAAAGACACATAGGTCATATTTCCATATTAGTGGATAGTCTTAAAGGCACATAGGTCATATTTCCATATTAGTGGATAGTCTTTAAGGCACAACGGTCATATTGCCATATTAGTGGATAGTCTTAAAGGCACATAGGTCATATTTCCATATTAGTGGATAGTCTTTAAGGCACAACGGTCATATTGCCATATAAGTGGATAGTCTTAAAGGCACAAAGGTCATATTTCCATATTAGTGGATAGTCTTAAAGGCACAAAGGTCATATTTCCATATTAGTGGATAGTCTTAAAGGCACAAAGGTCATATTTCCATATTTGGGGATAGTCTTAAAGGCACAAAAGTCATATTTCCATATTAGTGGATAGTCTTAAAGGCACACAGGTCATATTTCCATATTTGGGGATAGTCTTAAAGGCACAAAGGTCATATTTCCATATTTGGGGATAGTCTTAAAGGCACAAAAGTCATATTTTCATATTAGTGGATAGTCTTAAAGGCACACAGGTCATATTTCCATATTTGGGGATAGTCTTAAAGGCACAAAGGTCATAATTCCATATAAGTGGATAGTCTTAAAGGCACAAAGGTCATATTTCCATATTAGTGGATATTTTTAAAGGCACAACGGTCATATTTCCATATAAGTGGATAGTCTTAAAGGCACAAAGGTCATATTTCCATATTAGTGGATAGTCTTAAAGGCACAACGGTCATATTTCCATAGTAGTGGATAGTCTTAAAGGCACACCGGTCATATTGCCATATAAGTGGATAGTCTTCTAAAGTACTGATTAATGTCACCTTTCCCTTATTATATATCTTTTATGATAGTTTCTGATTGGCTATGAGTTTTGGAATATATTTTTGATCCTGCTAGTCTTAACTTGGCAGTAAATGATATTTGTCTAATATTTTTGATGGTTTTAGCTTCATTGAATGTATTTGTTAATGCTGGATGTCAGTGTCTATGAATAAAATTATGGCGTATTTATACTTTCAAATACATTGAATTACAAAAGCATCACATTGTTCATTCGTAGATTTTTCTCGGTACCAGTGATTGTCTTTTCTTGTAATTACCAAATTCCAGTTAAGTATTTTAGATGTATACGTTCTGATGATAAATCGTCTTGTTTTTGTAGATGTTAGAAGCATGCCTACGATGTAAATGCAGAAAGACGAGTCAGTTTGTGCTGAACGTATTAAGAAAACAAACTTTAATAGTGAACTACAACCACAGTGCACTCGTGTTGCGGCTGCTTCTGCATCATCTGCCCCGAGGCGACTATTATCGAGAGAAGAAAGAAGAGCTTTTTGATGAAATACTATGGTTTGGAGAAACAATTGGGAGTCAATTCCCAGTCATTGTATTTCCAAAATGGGAAATCCTCTCCGAAACACTTGACAGACTTCGACTGGCCAAAATCCTCAATGCAATCTCCCATTCACTGAACCCGCCTTTACCGAGTGACGTCAATGATGCCTTGATGACGTATTTTCGCGCTGAATGTCACCACGATGTAGAATGTATTGATTTTATCAGGTCGACTCCGAATGGTCAAATTAAAACAATGGCATATGAGGCCGTTTACCTGAACTCAAATCATTATTCATGCCAAGTACTGTTTCAAGTCGCGAAGATGGCAGAAGAGGACAACAGTAGCTTACCTTTACCAGTGTCTGATATTTTAAGTGAACACGGGTATCAGTTGCTACGAAAGGCGTTTGATAGATATCAAAATTCGGCAAACGACATCATTCTAAGTGGTAGTTCTATACCAGATGTGTTGAACTGGTTCTTCTATAGAATCATGAAGATCGGGACCGAAGAGCGTGCTGCAGGGGATCAGTTCCAAACCGTCATGCAATCCATAGGTGATGTCTTTAGATTTGATGAGGAAATCCAAAATTTCTTTCTTTCAAAACTACAACATTCTCCGCCACTATTGGCCGCCATCAGGGAATACGTGTTCAAAGAAACTGAAACTGACATGTACATTAATCCACACTGGCAGGATTGGTTCGACATATCATAGTTTACAATGTATTGGATTGTCTACTCAAAACACTAAGCTTTTGAACTCATAAGTTTATCTGATACAGAGCTTTTCGAATTGTTTAATAATGATTTGTTTTTGTATTCCTCTGTTTTTCAACTCATATTTGACTTCAATACACTAGTTCAAATGTCTCTTTGGAGATGAGATGAGTGTTGACCTAGTTTTTAAAGAATAGAGTTATGTAAATTGCAATTAATATATTCCCTAATTGGACTGCAATATTTCGTAATATTTAAATTATTATAAATCGGTATCGATGAAACATGTTTAGTATATAGTTTGTACGTTCTATACGTCATAAGTATTAATATGTCAAAAGATAAGACCAGTGTAATTGCTAATTTGAAATCAGAAATAGGCTAGCTGACGTTTGCTTTTTGAAGATAAACGAAATGTTAAACTTAGTTTTATGTTGTTTGAAATGAAATTATAATTTATGATCAACAAACCAAAAATACATTATAATAACTTTTAGGCCAAATATTTGGTTTCAGATATGGAATTGTACACTTTTGAAGACAATCTTAGAGTATCTATTACAAAATGTTCTATTGGTTCGTAATATTATGTAAGATCCTTAACAAATTCTGTTTCTCATTTTCGAATCATTATTTGACCTCGGTATCAGCATGCTTCAACATGTTCCTGACAGTGGACCTCGGTACCGGTGTCAGCATGCTTCAACATACTCCTCACAGTGGACCTTGGTACCGGTATAAGCATGCTTCAACATACTTCTAACAGTGGAACTCGGTACCGGTATCAGCATGCTTCAACATACTCCTCACAGTGGACCTCGGTATCGGTGTCAGCATGCTTAAACAAACCCCTCACAGAGGACCTCGGTACCGGTGTCAGCATGCTTAAACATACCCCTCACAGTGGACCTCGGTACCGGTGTCAGCATGCTTCAACATACCCCTCACAGTGGACCTCGGTACCGGTGTCAGCATGCTTCAACATACCCCTCACAGTGGACCTCGGTACCGGTGTCAGCATGCTTCAACATACCCCTCACAGTGGACCTCGGTAGCGGTGTCAGCATGCTTCAACATACCCCTCACAGTGGACCTCGGTACCGGTGTCAGCATGCTTCAACATACCCCTCACAGTGGACCTTGGTACCGGTGTCAGCATGCTTAAACAAACCCCTCACAGAGGACCTCGGTACCGGTGTCAGCATGCTTAAACATACCCCTCACAGAGGACCTCGGTACCGGTGTCAGCATGCTTCAACATACCCCTCACAGTGGACCTTGGTACCGGTGTCAGCATGCTTCAACAAACCCCTCACAGTGGACCTCGGTACCGGTGTCAGCCTGCTTAAACATACCCCTCACAGTGGACTTCGGTACCGGTGTCAGCATGCTTCAACATACCACTCACAGTGGACTTCGGTACCGGTGTCAGCATGCTTCAACATACCCCTCACAGTGGACCTCGGTACCGGTGTCAGTATGCTTCAACATACCCTTCACAGTGGACCTCGGTACCGGTGTCAGCATGCTTCAACATACCCCTCACAGTGGACCTCGGTACCGGTGTCAGCATGCTTAAACATACCTCTAACAGTGGACCTCGGTACCGGTATCAGCATGCTTAAACATACTTCTAACAGTGGACTTCGGTATCAGTGTCAGCATGCTTCAACATACTCCTCACAGTGGACGTCGCTACCGGTGTCAGCATGCTTCAACATACTTCTAACAGTGGACCTCGGTACCGGTGTCAGCATGCTTAAACATACCTCTAACAGTGGACCTCGGTACCGGTGTCAGCATGCTTAAACATACTTCTAACAGTGGACTTCGGTATCGGTGTCAGCATGCTTCAACATACTCCTCACAGTGGACGTCGCTACCGGTGTCAGCATGCTTCAACATACTTCTAACAGTGGACCTCGGTACCGGTGTCAGCATGCTTAAACATACCTCTAACAGTGGACCTCGGTAACGGTATCAGCATGCTTCAACATACTCCTAACAGTGGACCTCGGTATCGGTGTAAGCATGCTTAAACATACCTCTCACAGTGGACCTCGGTACTGGTGTCAGCATGCTTCAACATACTCCTCACAGTGGACCTTGGTACCGGTGTCAGCATGCTTAAACATACTCCTCACAGTGTACCTCGGTACCGGTGTCAGCATGCTTCAACATACCCCTCACAGTGGACCTCGGTACCGGTGTCAGTATGCTTCAACATACCCTTCACAGTGGACCTCGGTACCGGTGTCAGCATGCTTCAACATACCCCTCACAGTGGACCTCGGAACCGGTGTCAGCATGCTTAAACATACCTCTAACAGTGGACCTCGGTACCGGTATCAGCATGCTTAAACATACTTCTAACAGTGGACTTCGGTATCGGTGTCAGCATGCTTCAACATACTCCTCACAGTGGACGTCGCTACCGGTGTCAGCATGCTTCAACATACTTCTAACAGTGGACCTCGGTACCGGTGTCAGCATGCTTAAACATACCTCTAACAGTGGACCTCGGTACCGGTGTCAGCATGCTTAAACATACTTCTAACAGTGGACTTCGGTATCGGTGTCAGCATGCTTCAACATACTCCTCACAGTGGACGTCGCTACCGGTGTCAGCATGCTTCAACATACTTCTAACAGTGGACCTCGGTACCGGTGTCAGCATGCTTAAACATACCTCTAACAGTGGACCTCGGTACCGGTATCAGCATGCTTCAACATACTTCTAACAGTGGACCTCGGTATCGGTGTCAGCATGCTTAAACATACCTCTCACAGTGGACCTCGGTACCGGTGTCAGCATGCTTCAACATACTCCTCACAGTGGACCTTGGTACCGGTGTCAGCATGCTTAAACATACTCCTCACAGTGTACCTCGGTACCGGTGTCAGCATGCTTCAACATACCCCTAACAGTGGACCTTGGTACCGGTGTCAGCATGCTTCAACATACTCCTCACAGTGGACCTCGGTACCGGTGTCAGCATGTTTCAACATACTCCTCACAGTGGACCTCGGTACCGGTGTCAGCATGCTTCAACATACTCCTCACACTGGACCTCGGTACCGGTGTCAGCATGCTTCAACATAATTCTAACAGTGGACCTTGGTACCGGTGTCAGCATGCTTCAACATACTTCTAACAGTGGACCTTGGTACCGGTGTCAGCATGCTTCAACATAATTCTAACAGTGGACCTTGGTACCGGTGTCAGCATGCTTCAACATAATTCTAACAGTGAACCTTGGTACCGGTGTCAGCATGCTTCAACATACCCCTCACAGTGGACCTCGGTACCGGTGTCAGCATGCTTCAACATACTCCTCACAGTGGACCTTGGTATCGGTGTCAGCATGCTTCAACATACCCCTCACAGTGGACCTTGGTACCGGTGTCAGCATGCTTCAACATACCCCTCACAGTGGACCTCGGTACCGGTGTCAGCATGCTTCAACATACCCCTCACAGTGGACCTCGGTAGCGGTGTCAGCATGCTTAAACATACCCCTCACAGTGGACCTCGGTACCGGTGTCAGCATGCTTCAACATACTCCTCACAGTGGACCTTGGTATCGGTGTCAGCATGCTTCAACATACCCCTCACAGTGGACCTTGGTACCGGTGTCAGCATGCTTCAACATACCCCTCACAGTTGACCTCGGTACCGTTGTCAGCATGCTTCAACATACCCCTCACAGTGGACCTCGGTACCGGTGTCAGCATGCTTCAACATACCCCTCACAGTGGACCTCGGTACCGGTGTCAGCATGCTTAAACATACCTCTAACAGTGGACCTCGGTACCGGTGTCAGCATGCTTCAACATACCCCTCACAGTGGACCTCGGTACCGGTGTCAGCATGCTTCAACATACCCCTCACAGTGGACCTCGGTAGCGGTGTCAACATGCTTCAACATACTCCTCACAGTGGACCTCGGTACCGGTGTCAGCATGCTTCAACATACTCCTCACAGTGGACCACGGTACCGGTGTCAGCATGCTTAAACATACTCCTCACAGTGGACCTCGGTACCGGTGTCAGCATGCTTCAACATACCCCTCACAGTGGACCTCGGTACCGGTGTCAGCATGTTTCAACATACCCCTCACAGTGGACCTCGGTACCGGTGTCAGCATGCTTCAACATACCCCTCACAGTGGACCTCGGTACCGGTGTCAGCATGTTTCAACATACTCCTCACAGTGGACGTCGCTACCGGTGTCAGCATGCTTCAACATACCCCTCACAGTGGACCTCGGTACCGGTGTCAGCATGCTTCAACATACTTCTAACAGTGGACTTCGGTATCGGTGTCAGCATGCTTCAACAAACTCCTCACAGTGGACGTCGCTACCGGTGTCAGCATGCTTCAACATACTTCCAACAGTGGACCTCGGTACCGGTGTCAGCATGCTTAAACATACCTCTAACAGTGAACCTCGGTACCGGTGTCAGCATGCTTCAACATACCCCTCCCAGTGGACCTCGGTACCGGTATCAGCATGCTGCAACATACTTCTAACAGTGGAAGTGTATACCGAGAGCATCTCTGGGTTCATATCTCTGGTTTATGGCTATGTAACATGAAATTCTGATGTGATGGTATCTCTAGTTCAAAGCTGTGTTACATGTAATTCTAACGTGAAAGTATCTCATGTTTATGGCTGTGTAACATGTAATTCGGATGTGATTGTATCTGTGGTTTATGGCTGTGTAACATGTAATTCTGATGTGATTGTATCTGTGGTTTATGGCTGTGTAACATGTAATTCTGATGTGACTGTATTTTTGTCTATATATATATGTATATCTTTAGTGGGAAGGTTTTTCCTTGTGTTTTATTTAATTTGATCTATGATAACGTACACACGTATACTGTTCATGTCTTTGAAATCAAGAGTTACGCAGTATTCAGTGTATGTGTTAAGAAAGTACTTCTCATTTATATACGTTATTGTAATTTTGAAGAAAATAACAAAATTGAAAGGTATTGTTGTTCACAAAGACAAGATAATAGCTCATATGAGATATTATGATGTGAGAAAAGACAATTTAGGTCCAAACAAAACACAGGAGATGTGTGATTAGGGTCAGGCTAACTAAGGGACTATCATGTTGGTATGAATTGATAGGCGATATTGCTGTAAAAAATCTATGTAAAATATTTTAGCTTAGTGATTCCTTGATTTCTGTTAAATTACTGATTGAATTATTTACGTTTACTGTGGTACGTTTGTGTATATCCAATATGGTATTTCAATCGTAATGTCGTCCATTATATCAACAAGGTGGACATATATTGTGCAGCCAAATCGTTGACAGTTTTGTTGTCATTTTATACATAAGTGACACCTCAGTGTATATATCTGTTTCATAAGGGTATATTAATATCATATGGGTGATCGGAACGTCGTATATATAACTGTTTCGCTAGCTGTGCTTCATGATCTGTGTGCTAACATACTCTAACATGTCTTAAATATTCTAAAATGTCCATTGCCTTTTAAATATCTTTCGCCGTCTTATAGATAGACTTCGCTGTACACACATTTGAGAAATTCTTATCATGCAACTGAAATCCGTCCGAGCAAGTTTTGTATTTTCATCCATGTAAACTTTAAGATATCCAGACAGTCTTCCTTTAACTTTGTAATATAAACAGTGAAATTTATTTAAATTTAAGTAAAATAAATCAATAAATACACAACATTTGATATCGCGTCATTTCTAGCGTATATAAGCTATTGTAAAGCGCTTTACAGAACATAAATACATGTATACAATACAATCAATACAACAAACATATGCAATAATGATTGAATTCACAGAAGCCGACTTATTAGGTGTTAACTACTGGTCCTATGTCACCTGGCTTTGATCTCCCTATGTCTGTAAGCCTGTGTGTGCTGGAGATGTATAACATTGTTGGTAGTGTAACCGTGCTTCCAACGGCCTCTTATTTAGTGCCATATCACTAAAATGCTACAGCACAAATACTGCAACAGTCGCCCACTGCCGTTTTATACTCCACCTGGGTTGTTGGAGTTGTTTAAGAAGGAGAAACACACTTTCTCTGAATGTTCCATGCGTACGATCCGATTGCCTGCATGCAAGGCCGAAGTGTTACCACTCGACCAATCAGTCCATAAAGTAATACATTACTTACTAGCATACGTCATCTTGGAACACACTTTACGAAAAACCCAACAAAAGTAAGGATGAAATATACTGAGAAAAATATTGTACGAATGATTTAATTCCTGGTTGATAATATTTTTATTGACTTCTGAGGAAAGATTTTCCAACAGGCTGTTGGCATTCCAGTGGGAACAAAATTTGCCTAACTCTTATTTGTGTGTGTGTTCATTCGAGGATGAGTTTTATCGAGGGGCTTATCAGGACAAGTAACAAAAACCTTGCCAAATCTTTCAACTTCACTTTCAGGTACATCGAAGATATGTTGTATATAACCACCGAAAAGGTTGCTCACCTAGTCGATCGTATATACCCTTCTGAACTTGAAATTAAGGACACAACAGACTCTTCTTCACTTACATGAGCTCCTTACCTTGATCTTTACTTAAACTGTTACCAACACGGAAAGCTCACTACTAAGCTGTATGCTAAACGGGACGATTTCTTGATTTCCTATCGTGATTTTCCACTTTCTTGATAGGAACATCCCTGCTTCCCCATCGTACGGTGTTTATATGTCGCAATTGATTCGTTATTCTAGTGCTTGTTCTGAATATCAAGATTTTCGTGATAGATGTCAGTTGCTGGCGAACAAACTTACGGCACAGATTCGAGAGATATAGGTCGATGAAGGGTATGGTCGCCAACTTGGTCTCATTTGGAAACAGTCTACATCCTTGTATGATATGATATGAAGATGGTTGTTTTTTAATATGCTCATTCGTATGCCTTCTTGTTGTGGTTGATAAAATGCATTAATTGTCATTTTGTGGTATTGCATTTACTGGGATCTGACCGAAGTTTACATGGCGGGTGTCATTAATGAGGCAGAAGATGCTTACTCTTCCAGAACACCTGATCTTATTCTCTTGTGCTTTTCAATTGTTTCAGTGTTAATCTTTTCTTTGTTCATATTTTGCCAATGGTTTAATCGAAATTGAGTAACGAGTATGGTTTTTCGACCCCTTTAAATTCTGATTTATTTTACAGTGAATTTGTTTATTTTACATATACGATGTGTCATGTAAATAATTATGTCAGAAATATTGTCAAAAGGACCAATATATACAGTCTAGTTATTTTTGATCTTTCTCAATAAAGATAGATAAGCTTTTCTCTTGTTTATTACATATCTCCGGACCGAAACCATAATGTGTTTTAATCCTGTAACTCATGGCAAGTGTTTTTACTTTTTTTTTTAATTTTCTAACCCAGGACCTTAGCGTTTCTTGAAACTGCTTATCATAATGGTTTCTTTTTTATTATATTGAATATGTAACTTTGGACCATAACATTAATGTCTCTACAGAATAAATCCAAATGGTTGATGCATGTTTAACAGGGTATATTTTTAGATTCATTTGTAACTATATATCGCTACATATATACTTAATATTATGTAATTAGTTTAAATACATATACCAAGTATTAGAATATATATAGTGTAAGGCATCGGGTTTATACATATTTAATGTAGGCACAGGTTGTCTGGTATGAACGATAGTGCAAGGGCTTGTAATGGATCTGTGTATGTGACATATATTTAACCTGTGTATGCACGTGAGTGAGTGAGTAAGTGAGGGAGAGAGTTGTTATGACACCTGGCAGAGGACGAGCCATATGATTGGTCAGAAAAGATGCCTAATTTTACCTAGGTAAATGCTTTGACCACCTTGAGCACTCTGCTACTGACCTTCATTGGAACAACAGCTATTGACCTTTTGGGAAACAAGCACAAATTAATTCTTGGGTGAGTTTTTACTTTAGTTTTTTGTAATAGGTTTTTGGATATCTTATATTAAAGATAATGTAGTGAATATTGTATTTTGTAATTTAATGGAGGTTATGTGTTTTATTTTTTCTTTATAAAAAGTAGTTCACATTTTGCCATTGAATAATTTCAAGGTCAGAATGGAAATTTATTTTGTAAAGATAAATCTTTTTGTTATTTACATTTTGATGACTTTCTATTCAATTTATAAGGTTTAAATTAGAAAAGGTTAATTCAAATTATTTTAGAAAAAATGTAAAGCTCCTGGGGAATTTTGGAATGCACTGTACTCTACATTAGAGAATTAAGGGAAATCTTCCACACCAGAGTGTACTTTAGGTCTGAAAGGGTTTTAAACATGTACATGTATGTACTAAGATTGTATCTGTAGAATGTATGTAAAATTCTAATATTGTCTTTGTATAATTGGTAGAGTAAAAGTATACGTTAGTGAGAAATTATATTCATATAAATATGTTAAGAATTAGGTAAATGAATATATATATTCATACTAAAGATTTAGAAATTGTTATATTAATAAATATCATTGTCTATGTACATTTGATAGGGTAAGATAGATATATAGCATTTGTCGATGGGGTTATTTCCCTTTATCTATGTTACATATGTAAGTATGCGAGGTATGTAAGATTTATATGATGTATTTGTTTTGTTTACAGGGTTAATTATTGGATCAAAATTAACTTGTCGAGTATCGATATCTGGAGTCATCGTTTTGATGAGTAGTGAACCCTTGTAACACGTGTAAGGGATTTCAATTATTTCTTTTTTTACCTGCCAAAAACCAGCAAATATGTGGGCTTTGTTATATAACCTTTATGATTTGACATTTCAAAAATGAGAACCATTTGAATTATGTCGCTAAGAAGTTGTCATTTAGGAACTAGGAAATATATAGTTGTTTGACGTTTTATTATTGTTGTTTTTATTAATATTGCCAATAAACATTGAACAAGGGATAAGGCACAATTTATCTCAACTTATCACAGCCTTCTCCCATCATACATTTACAATTACATGACAAAATTGATGAAAGACATAAACATAATACATAAATGGTATTTATATGATATTAACACACGTATAAATACACAAAATAGGAAATGCTGTCGAAATATCTTGCTGTCAAGTTTTAATGAAATAATGCATATGTCTAGAATCGTTTAAGTTAAGGTCTACCGATAATTCAGGACAACCAAAGATTATATCTAAGGTATTCAAATTTCAAAATAATATTCGTCTTTCGTTGGCAAAACGTTGACATTCAAGGAAAATGTGAAAGGCATCTTCACAGGGATGGCTACAAATGCAAGCAGGACTCTCCACCAGGTTTTATCGAAAAAGGTCATACAGAGGATTTCTACACAACAACACTGAATGGATATGAAAATAATTAAAAATATTGGTGGAAGACACTTCCACCATAAGGAGTGATGCACAGAGCACTTGACAGAATAGACAGGAACACAGAAATCAGGGTAGAACATAAGAGGACTGCACATGGAAATGGATGAGGTGAAAACAATCATGAAGAATATGAAGTTAACAATTCTTGAAAAAACAAAGTCAATATAACACACGCAGTTGAAGAACAAATGAAAAAAAAGAGGAACAAAGAAAACGAGAAAGCAATGATGTGGTCTTCAACCTACAAGAATCAAAACAAGAAGTTGGTACCAAAAGGAAGGAAGAGGATTTAGAAAGCACAGAGAAAATATGTATTCAACTAGGCACAGGAAATCTAAACATAAAGGGAATCATCAAAATAGGTAAACCAGTCAGTGGCAAAATCAGACCAGCAAAACTAACATTTAATGATGAATCTGACAGATCATCCTTGTTAGGTGGAGCCAGGAGTATCAGGACCATACAAGAGGAACACCTTAAGTATGTAATACTAACAATGGACCAAACGCTCCTCCAAAGAGAAGGGGGTAAAAGGTTAAGGAGAGAACTGAAGGAAAGATGTGACCTAGGCGAAAAAGCAACTTTAAGAGAGAGTAGGATCATAGAGGATAAATCAGAAGAAAAAAACCATGCACACAACTGGCCCGCTACCAGAAAAAGAACATGTAACGAGAGAACCCCGCAAAAATAATTGACAGAATAACTACCAAGGTTATATCGGTATCATCAACCCCAACAACATCAGATAATCCAGCCTCTGTAAAGCCGGAGAGTGGATATACCTCCAACACGAGAACTGTGAAATGTTGACAATTAAAACAGGAAATCAAAGTTACGTAAACAGAGATTTGTCACTCAATTTATTTATTTATTTATTTATTTTGAGAGTTTTACGTCCTCACATGGCCTTGCGACCTTCGGTGGACGAGAAAAGATAGGAAAGAGAGTAGAAGGGATAAAGTATGTAGGAGGAAAGGCAAGGGGAATGGGTTGAGAGGGTAGATATAGGAGTCGTCTG
This sequence comes from Mimachlamys varia, assembly GCA_947623455.1. Taxonomy (NCBI): domain Eukaryota; kingdom Metazoa; phylum Mollusca; class Bivalvia; order Pectinida; family Pectinidae; genus Mimachlamys; species Mimachlamys varia. The sequence continues at coordinate 13,917,831 of OX392535.1, forward strand.
GCCTACCAACCTACATAGGGGCGCTATAATTTTGAAGACGGCCCCTTTGCCTAAAAATTCCTACCTTAAATTCGGAAGTTTGCCGGTCGTATCAAGATGACTTAGCGCGAATGGACGATGACCGAGAGTGAGACGAGTCTGTTCCCAGATAAAAAAAAAACCCCGAAAAAACCGTCGATCCGCACCGACCTGGCCGCCCAGGGTTCACTATCGAATTTGGTATTATCTATCATTTTGGATGTCCGCCAAAATAGCTAATAAAGATCTATTTTGTGTGACTCAACACAGATCTGTCCTTAAATACGACTTACACGAGTACGGATGACCTCAACTTTGAGGTTGGATGCACTACACAAGGGAATGGCCACAAATAGGATGATAGTTTTAATGGGTGTTCTGATAATACTCAAACGTTAACTGTAAACAAGGTACATCTAAAAGTTTTATACTCCAACGTGGACTCCCTTCCTTACAAGAGAAAGGAACTAGAGATACAACTAGAGATTGAAAATCCAGACATTGTCTGTCAAACAGAAACACTTCCAAAAACAACCCCGAAAACATCAAACCTGGAGAAATCGGGCTTGATAACTACAGTATGTTCTATAACTCTGTAGATACTGGAAGAGGAATAGTAATTAAACATTAAAGTGACCTCAAAGCAGAGGAACAGGAAATGAAAATAATGATTCCAAAGAACAACTATGGTGCAAAATTCAACTGGACAATAGACAACATATCATTTTTAATGCATATACAGAAACTTGTTAAGAAGAAAATTCGCAAAACCTTATTTAGCGGATAGAAAAAGCAATAAACACTGAACAGACGGTCATTATCGTGGGGGACTTTAACTATCCAAACATAGACTTGGAGATTGAAAAAAAAACTGATGATGATCTAATACTAGGTCAAGTAAATTTCTGGAAGGCCTTCAAAATAATTACGTATACCAACACGCAAAAGAACCAAAAGTGGGTAAAATAACCAGATATATTTGACCTCATTGTGGCAGACACGCCTGTCCAGGTTTCCTGATAATTATGATTATGTAGTAACAAAAGTAAAAAAAAAAAAAAAAAGAGCATGATATGATTTCCTTGGAAACAAAACATGGACAAACTATGTGACATACATCACGGCTAGAAACAACACCAACAAAATTAAAAGGCGAGCTACAAAACACTACGAAAAAGGGGGTAGCAGAGGAGAGTAAAACAAACCCTAAAAGGTTCTGGCAATATGTGAAAAGCAAAACTAAACGGAAAGAAGGAATACCCTCAATAGACATTGGAAATGGATTGCTTACTACCACAGACAATGAGGTTCTGGAAATTGTAGCCTCTGTCTCTTTAAGTACCTTTGGGTGGATATTATCGGGTCCTGGAAATTTTACTGGATCTAATATGTTCACTCGCACTCGCCACATGACTACCATGCACATTCGTTCATATCTTTACTTCGAATAAATACATTTTGAATATAATACCTAAAGCTCAGAGAGTGGGTGTCCTCTTCACACATAAACCTCAAGACAGCAATAGATTGAGCATAAAAAGTTGTCATTTGAATTAATATATGTACTTATTATAAATTTAGACACAATAATGAATTGCTCTGGCCCTGGTTTCATCAACATTCCCTAACTTAAGGAAAATCCTTAACTTAAATCTCCATAGGAAAGCATTACAGAATTTAAGGAAAGTTCCTTAACTAAGGATTTTCTCCTTAAATTCTGTCATGCTTTCCTATGGAGAATTTTAAGTTAAGGAATTTCCTTAAGTTAGGGAACGTTGGTGAAACCTGGGCCAGAGAGTAGGTGATCGGGAACTTTGATCTAACAAACTCTCTGGCCTTTCATAGTGTAGATTTACATGAGTAAATGGATAATGAATTGAAAACGTTTTGATATGCGGTTACAAGAAGAAGGTAAAAATGTAAAATTAAACAAAAATTAATGTCTACAGATGTTGCCAGATCAAACAACCGGAAGAATTAGGATTTGCAAATATTGTAAAGACAGATTGGACCATCCCAGGACCGGAGTGGACCACTCTCCTGAATTCTTTGAAAAGCATTTGGGAGACTGTTCCACATCCGGGCGGCCTCAAAAGCAAATGTCTTTTGACCATACTTCACAGTGTTTACCATCGCACATCTGTCACATATTCATTCCTGAGGTCATAGTTAGATTTATTAATGTTGATCAGGTTTTGAATAAATAGGTGATATCCGTTTGACTACTTCAAAAAAAAATCACAGCCCGTATCTTTCAAACGCCTTACATGAAATCTATCACTATTGGTAAAATTAAGTACCTGGTAAAAGATAAGTTTTGATCATTATGAATAAAACGCATGGCTCTTTCTTGTATCTTTTCCATCTTTCTTATAATTTTTATTGAACAGAAAATGCCACACCATGGGAGAGTAACTAAAATTTGACACTATGAACGAATTGTAAAATATAAGTCTACTTTGTTTAGTCTAAAAGCTTCAAATGCGTTTCAGAATTGATAGTTTTCTACCTTCGATATAGACACGTGATGCCACTTCACGTACATTAAATGTAGTGACAATGGTACATTAACCCGTTAAATATTTATCTGTCCACCCAATTTGATGACGGATGATTATTTAGTTAAATATCTTTAATGGGATACATTTTTGGAGTTTCAGAGCAGTCATAATTCAATAGTAACGAAACTACTATAATTGTATGCCAGCAAAAAGCTTTATATCTAGTGCCTACTGTTTTTCCTAATAAAAGAAAACTTTAAAAACATTTCATTGCGTATAAATCACGTCTTTTGTAGTTAACTCTTCAATGATTTATATTGGCAGCACTGTGGTTTTATTGATCATGCGAGTTGTTTACCTTGGACTATTTCTTGAATATTTCTACTTTCGTTTTGTTAATACAACGTAGCGATAAAATGACGAGTTTGATTTTGTTTACTGAACATTTGAATAAGAAGATATCTTTTGTAGAAGCGTCGTGTACGTAATAGATAATGACCGAAACCTGTGATTTCTTCTTAATACAACCCAGAAATAAAGTGTTTGATAAGATTGACATACAAACAAATATGACATAAGTGTTATTATTGTCTCGCTGTTCTCGGAAGTATTAGGTAACCCACTAGGTTATTTATAGATTTTGGTTTTCATACGCGACACACCACAATGTCAGACAGCTCGGATTTATGCTCCTTGGATTCAGACCTAGAGAACCATTATTTTCCCTTTTTACACTTTAGCCAAGACCCAGGTAAAGCATGAATTTTATTATCGTATTCCAATGGTGATCTTATTAATTGGTTTTGGTTCATTATAGCGTCATTTTATTTTAAATCATGAGGCTAATTCAGTCATAATCACAAAACATAACGAAACCGACTTATTCTCTTATGACGTAGTTTGGTGTCAGAACGTATTTAAATATCTATAGTTATTATTTTACTTCCATTGTCGTCTTATAGAATATAACGTATTTTATAAAAAGATAGGGGCACTTTTGAGCATATGCATTGAGTAAATTAGAATACTTTTTTTGAAGTGGAGATAGAGGTTGTACATGTATGCTAAAGCTTTCGGTTATGCCAGAAACTCCACATTGTGAATTAGAGTTGGGGTCATTAATTGTGGCCTTAATGAAAAAAAACCAAGGGACGTGTTATAAATTATACAAAGTGCTCACAGATCAATACTCGGTACATTACAATACTGATCACTTCAAACAAAGGAGTCACGTGACTACAGTACTCCTTTGGGTATACTAAATTCTGACACGCACAACTGCAAAATCAATCCGGAAATAAAATTTTCTTTTCAAAATAAAAAGATGATATAATACTGTATACATGTTCACCTTTGTTTGGATGAATACGTACGCATAACAGAAATATACACCATTTCACATTGATACATATCTAAGCGAACTGGAAGTTACCAGGCTTTATTTCCTGTATTGGGTCATCACGCGTCTAATTTTCTGATTCTTGAAGTTATTGATCTAAACTAAATACATGGTAAAAGAAAGCAAACACCTTATTTATGTTCTAACTGAATCATTCTAGAGAGGGTAAAATGCATTGAACGTTTGAATATGTAATTATCAAAAGTAAACATAGGGAGAAATAGTGGTTAAAGGGGAGTTTATAAAATATTCAACATGATAAGCGATCGACTCACACTTTGATATGTAAAAAAATCGACACATGATATTCATAGAGCTCGAGAGTGGCGAGGATAGCCAGGATGATGTCGTGAAACCGGGACTTCCGGATACACATGGTATCGAATCACTCAAAGACCTTGCTGCAGGTGTAACCTCCAAGTACTGGGGTTGTAATGAGCTGGAGTGTAGGCCTACCACTCTACAGCTGGATGATCACATTCTAGAGAGGGTAAGGATTGGATGATCACATTCTAGAGAGGGTAAGGACTGGATGGTCACATTCTAGAGAGGGTAAGGACTGGATGATAACATTCTAGAGAGGGTAAGGATTGGATGACCACATTCTTGAGAGAGTAAGGATTTGATGACCACATTCTAGAGAGAGTAAGGGCTGAATGATGTAAATTACAGAGAAGGTTAAGGTTTGGTGATCACATTCAAGAGAGTATGAAGGTTAGATGATCACATTCTAGAGAAGGTAAGGGCTGGATGATGTAAATTCCAGAAAAGGTTAAGGTTTGGTGATCACATTCTAGAGAGGGTAAGGGCTGGATGATCACATTCTAGAGAGGGTAAGGTTTGTATGAACACATGCAAGAGAGGGTAAGGGCTGGATGATCACATTCTAGAGAGGGTAAGGACTGGATGATGTAAATTACAGAGAAGGTTAAGGTTTGGTGATCACATTCAAGAGAGTATGAAGGTTAGATGATCACATTCTAGAGAGGGTAAGGGCTGGATGATGTAAATTCCAGAAAAGGTTAAGGTTTGGTGATCACATTCTAGAGAGGGTAAGGTTTGTATGAACACATTCTAGAGAGGGTAAGGTTTGTATGAACACATTCTAGAGAGGGTAAGGGCAGGATGATCACATTTTAGAGAAGGTAAGAGCTGGATAATCACATTCCAGAGAGGGTAAGAGTTAGATGATCACATTCTAGAGAAGGTAAGGTTTGTATGAACACATTCTAGAGAAGGTAAGGTTTGTATGAACACATTCTAGAGAGGGTAAGGACTGGATGATCATATCATAGAGAGGGTAGCGGCTGGATGCCCACATTTTAGAGAGAGGCTAAGGTTTGGATGCCCACATGCAAGAGAGGGTAAGGGCTGGATGATCACATTCAAGAGAGGGTAAGGACTGGATGATGTAAATTACAGAGAAGGTTAAGGTTAGATGATCACATTCTAGAGAAGGCAAGGTTTGTATAAACACATTTTAGAGAGGGTAAGGGTTGGATGATCACATTCTAGAGAGGGTAAGGATTGGATGTCCCAATTCTTGAGAGGGTAAGGGCTGGATGATGTAAATTACAGACAAGGTTAAGGTTTGGTGATCACATTCTAGAGAGGGTAAGGGCTGGATGATCACATTCTAGAGAGGGTAAGGTTTGTATGAACACATTCTAGAGAGGGTAAGGGCTGAATAATCACATTCTAGAGAGGGTAAGGGTTGGTTGCCCACATCCTAAAGAGGGTAAGGGCTTGATGACCAAATTCTTGAGAGGGTAAGGATTTGATGACCACATTCTATAGAGGGTAAGGGCTGCATGACCACATTCTAGAGAGGGTAAGGGTTGGATGATCACATTTCACGTAGGGTAAGGGCTGGATGATCACATTCTTGAGAGGGTAAGGATTGGATGACCACATTCTAGAGAGGGTTAGGGCTGGATGACCACGTTCTTGAAAGGGTAAGGTTTGTATGGAAACATTCTAGACAGGGTAAGGGTTGGATGATCACATTCTAGAGAGGGTGAGGACTGGATGACCACATTCTAGAGAGGGTAAGGGCTGGATGACCACATTCTTGAGAGGGTAAGGATTGGATGACCACATTCTAGAGAGGGTAAGGATTGGATGACCACATTCTAGAGAAGGTAAGGGCTGGATGACCACATTCTTGAGAGGGTAAGGGCTGGATGACCACATTCTTGAGAGGGTAAGGGCTGGAAGCCCACATTCTTGAGAGGGTAAGGATTGGATGACCACATTCTAGAGAAGGTAAGGGCTGGATGACCACATTCTAGAGAAGGTAAGGGCTGGATGACCACATTCTTGAGAGGGTAAGGGCTGGATGACCACATTCTTGAGAGGGTAAGGGCTGGATGACCACATTCTAGAGAGGGTAAGAGCTGGATGACCACATTCTTGAGAGGGTAAGGGCTGGATGACCACATTCTTGAGAGGGTAAGGGCTGGATGACCACATTCTAGAGAGGGTAAGAGCTGGATAACCACATTCTTGAGAGGGTAAGGGCTGGATGACCACATTCTAGAGAGGGTAAGAACTGGATGACCACATTCTTGAGAGGGTAAGGATTGGATGACCACATTCTAGAGAAGGTAAGGGCTGGATGATCACATTCTTGAGAAGGTAAGGATTGGATGACCACATTCTTGAGAGGGTAAGGATTGGATGACCACATTCTTGAGAGGGTAAGGGCTAGAAGCCCATATTCTAGAGAGGGTAAGGGCTGGATGACCACATTCTAGAGAGGGTAAGGATTGGATGACCACATTCTTGAGAGGGTAAGGGCTAGAAGCCCATATTCTAGAGAGGGTAAGGGCTGGATGACCACATTCTAGAGAGGGTAAGAGCTGGATGACCACATTCTTGAGAGGGTAAGGATTGGATGACCACATTCTAGAGAGGGTAAGGGCTGGATGACCACATTCTTGAGAGGGTAAGGGCTGGATGACCACATTCTAGAGAAGGTAAGGGCTGGATGACCACATTCTTGAGAGGGTAAGGGCTAGAAGCCCATATTCTAGAGAGGGTAAGGGCTGGATGACCACATTCTAGAGAGGGTAAGAGCTGGATGACCACATTCTTGAGAGGGTAAGGATTGGATGACCACATTCTAGAGAAGGTAAGGGCTGGATGACCACATTCTTGAGAGGGTAAGGGCTGGATGACCCCATTCTAGAGAGGGTAAGGGCTAGAAGCCCATATTCTAGAGAGGGTAAGGGCTGGATGACCACATTCTAGAGAGGGTAAGAGCTGGATGACCACATTCTTGAGAGGGTAAGGGCTGGATGACCACATTCTTGAGAGGGTAAGGGCTGGATGACCACATTCTAGAGAGGGTAAGAGCTGGATAACCACATTCTTGAGAGGGTAAGGGCTGGATGACCACATTCTAGAGAGGGTAAGAACTGGATGACCACATTCTTGAGAGGGTAAGGATTGGATGACCACATTCTAGAGAAGGTAAGGGCTGGATGATCACATTCTTGAGAAGGTAAGGATTGGATGACCACATTCTTGAGAGGGTAAGGATTGGATGACCACATTCTTGAGAGGGTAAGGGCTAGAAGCCCATATTCTAGAGAGGGTAAGGGCTGGATGACCACATTCTAGAGAGGGTAAGGATTGGATGACCACATTCTTGAGAGGGTAAGGGCTAGAAGCCCATATTCTAGTGAGGGTAAGGGCTGGATGACCACATTCTAGAGAGGGTAAGAGCTGGATGACCACATTCTTGAGAGGGTAAGGATTGGATGACCACATTCTAGAGAGGGTAAGGGCTGGATGACCACATTCTTGAGAGGGTAAGGGCTGGATGACCACATTCTAGAGAAGGTAAGGGCTGGATGACCACATTCTTGAGAGGGTAAGGGCTAGAAGCCCATATTCTAGAGAGGGTAAGGGCTGGATGACCACATTCTAGAGAGGGTAAGAGCTGGATGACCACATTCTTGAGAGGGTAAGGATTGGATGACCACATTCTAGAGAAGGTAAGGGCTGGATGACCACATTCTTGAGAGGGTAAGGGCTGGATGACCCCATTCTAGAGAGGGTAAGGGCTAGAAGCCCATATTCTAGAGAGGGTAAGGGCTGGATGATCATATCATAGAGAGGGTAGCGGCTGGATGCCCACATTTTAGAGAGAGGCTAAGGTTTGGATGCCCACATGCAAGAGAGGGTAAGGGCTGGATGATCACATTCAAGAGAGGGTAAGGACTGGATGATGTAAATTACAGAGAAGGTTAAGGTTAGATGATCACATTCTAGAGAAGGCAAGGTTTGTATAAACACATTTTAGAGAGGGTAAGGGTTGGATGATCACATTCTAGAGAGGGTAAGGATTGGATGTCCCAATTCTTGAGAGGGTAAGGGCTGGATGATGTAAATTACAGACAAGGTTAAGGTTTGGTGATCACATTCTAGAGAGGGTAAGGGCTGGATGATCACATTCTAGAGAGGGTAAGGTTTGTATGAACACATTCTAGAGAGGGTAAGGGCTGAATAATCACATTCTAGAGAGGGTAAGGGTTGGTTGCCCACATCCTAAAGAGGGTAAGGGCTTGATGACCAAATTCTTGAGAGGGTAAGGATTTGATGACCACATTCTATAGAGGGTAAGGGCTGCATGACCACATTCTAGAGAGGGTAAGGGTTGGATGATCACATTTCACGTAGGGTAAGGGCTGGATGATCACATTTTTGAGAGGGTAAGGATTGTATGACCACATTCTAGAGAGGGTTAGGGCTGGATGACCACGTTCTTGAAAGGGTAAGGTTTGTATGAAAACATTCTAGACAGGGTAAGGGTTGGATGATCACATTCTAGAGAGGGTGAGGACTGGATGACCACATTCTAGAGAGGATAAGGGCTGGATGACCACATTCTTGAGAGGGTAAGGATTGGATGACCACATTCTAGAGAGGGTAAGGATTGGATGACCACATTCTAGAGAAGGTAAGGGCTGGATGACCACATTCTTGAGAGGGTAAGGGCTGGATGACCACATTCTTGAGAGGGTAAGGGCTGGAAGCCCACATTCTTGAGAGGGTAAGGATTGGATGACCACATTCTAGAGAAGGTAAGGGCTGGATGACCACATTCTAGAGAAGGTAAGGGCTGGATGACCACATTCTTGAGAGGGTAAGGGCTGGATGACCACATTCTTGAGAGGGTAAGGGCTGGATGACCACATTCTAGAGAGGGTAAGAGCTGGATGACCACATTCTTGAGAGGGTAAGGGCTGGATGACCACATTCTTGAGAGGGTAAGGGCTGGATGACCACATTCTAGAGAGGGTAAGAGCTGGATAACCACATTCTTGAGAGGGTAAGGGCTGGATGACCACATTCTAGAGAGGGTAAGAACTGGATGACCACATTCTTGAGAGGGTAAGGATTGGATGACCACATTCTAGAGAAGGTAAGGGCTGGATGACCACATTCTTGAGAAGGTAAGGATTGGATGACCACATTCTTGAGAGGGTAAGGATTGGATGACCACATTCTTGAGAGGGTAAGGGCTAGAAGCCCATATTCTAGAGAGGGTAAGGGCTGGATGACCACATTCTAGAGAGGGTAAGGATTGGATGACCACATTCTTGAGAGGGTAAGGGCTAGAAGCCCATATTCTAGAGAGGGTAAGGGCTGGATGACCACATTCTAGAGAGGGTAAGAGCTGGATGACCACATTCTTGAGAGGGTAAGGATTGGATGACCACATTCTAGAGAGGGTAAGGGCTGGATGACCACATTCTTGAGAGGGTAAGGGCTGGATGACCACATTCTAGAGAAGGTAAGGGCTGGATGACCACATTCTTGAGAGGGTAAGGGCTAGAAGCCCATATTCTAGAGAGGGTAAGGGCTGGATGACCACATTCTAGAGAGGGTAAGAGCTGGATGACCACATTCTTGAGAGGGTAAGGATTGGATGACCACATTCTAGAGAAGGTAAGGGCTGGATGACCACATTCTTGAGAGGGTAAGGGCTGGATGACCCCATTCTAGAGAGGGTAAGGGCTAGAAGCCCATATTCTAGAGAGGGTAAGGGCTGGATGACCACATTCTAGAGAAGGTAAGGGCTGGATGACCACATTCTAGAGAAGGTAAGGGCTGGATGACCACATTCTTGAGAGGGTAAGGATTGGATGACCACATTCTTGAGAGGGTAAGGGCTGGATGACCACATTCTAGAGAGGGTAAGGGCTGGATGACCACATTCTAGAGAGGGTAAGGGCTGGATGACCACATTCTAGAGAGCGTAAGAGCTGGATGACCACATTCTTGAGAGGGTAAGGATTGGATAACCACATTCTTGAGAGGGTAAGGATTGGATGACCACATTCTAGAGAAGGTAAGGGCTGCATGACCACATTCTAGAGAGGGTAAGAGCTGGATGACCACATTCTTGAGAGGGTAAGGATTGGATGACCACATTCTAGAGAAGGTAAGGGCTGGATGACCACATTCTTGAGAGTGTAAGGGCTGGATGACCCCATTCTAGAGAGGGTAAGGGCTAGAAGCCCATATTCTAGAGAGGGTAAGGGCTGGATGATCATATCATAGAGAGGGTAGCGGCTGGATGCCCACATTTTAGAGAGAGGCTAAGGTTTGGATGCCCACATGCAAGAGAGGGTAAGGGCTGGATGATCACATTCAAGAGAGGGTAAGGACTGGATGATGTAAATTACAGAGAAGGTTAAGGTTAGATGATCACATTCTAGAGAAGGCAAGGTTTGTATAAACACATTTTAGAGAGGGTAAGGGTTGGATGATCACATTCTAGAGAGGGTAAGGATTGGATGTCCCAATTCTTGAGAGGGTAAGGGCTGGATGATGTAAATTACAGACAAGGTTAAGGTTTGGTGATCACATTCTAGAGAGGGTAAGGGCTGGATGATCACATTCTAGAGAGGGTAAGGTTTGTATGAACACATTCTAGAGAGGGTAAGGGCTGAATAATCACATTCTAGAGAGGGTAAGGGTTGGTTGCCCACATCCTAAAGAGGGTAAGGGCTTGATGACCAAATTCTTGAGAGGGTAAGGATTTGATGACCACATTCTATAGAGGGTAAGGGCTGCATGACCACATTCTAGAGAGGGTAAGGGTTGGATGATCACATTTCACGTAGGGTAAGGGCTGGATGATCACATTCTTGAGAGGGTAAGGATTGTATGACCACATTCTAGAGAGGGTTAGGGCTGGATGACCACGTTCTTGAAAGGGTAAGGTTTGTATGAAAACATTCTAGACAGGGTAAGGGTTGGATGATCACATTCTAGAGAGGGTGAGGACTGGATGACCACATTCTAGAGAGGATAAGGGCTGGATGACCACATTCTTGAGAGGGTAAGGATTGGATGACCACATTCTAGAGAGGGTAAGGATTGGATGACCACATTCTAGAGAAGGTAAGGGCTGGATGACCACATTCTTGAGAGGGTAAGGGCTGGATGACCACATTCTTGAGAGGGTAAGGGCTGGAAGCCCACATTCTTGAGAGGGTAAGGATTGGATGACCACATTCTAGAGAAGGTAAGGGCTGGATGACCACATTCTAGAGAAGGTAAGGGCTGGATGACCACATTCTTGAGAGGGTAAGGGCTGGATGACCACATTCTTGGGAGGGTAAGGGCTGGATGACCACATTCTAGAGAGGGTAAGAGCTGGATGACCACATTCTTGAGAGGGTAAGGGCTGGATGACCACATTCTTGAGAGGGTAAGGGCTGGATGACCACATTCTAGAGAGGGTAAGAGCTGGATAACCACATTCTTGAGAGGGTAAGGGCTGGATGACCACATTCTAGAGAGGGTAAGAACTGGATGACCACATTCTTGAGAGGGTAAGGATTGGATGACCACATTCTAGAGAAGGTAAGGGCTGGATGACCACATTCTTGAGAAGGTAAGGATTGGATGACCACATTCTTGAGAGGGTAAGGATTGGATGACCACATTCTTGAGAGGGTAAGGGCTAGAAGCCCATATTCTAGAGAGGGTAAGGGCTGGATGACCACATTCTAGAGAGGGTAAGGATTGGATGACCACATTCTTGAGAGGGTAAGGGCTAGAAGCCCATATTCTAGAGAGGGTAAGGGCTGGATGACCACATTCTAGAGAGGGTAAGAGCTGGATGACCACATTCTTGAGAGGGTAAGGATTGGATGACCACATTCTAGAGAGGGTAAGGGCTGGATGACCACATTCTTGAGAGGGTAAGGGCTGGATGACCACATTCTAGAGAAGGTAAGGGCTGGATGACCACATTCTTGAGAGGGTAAGGGCTAGAAGCCCATATTCTAGAGAGGGTAAGGGCTGGATGACCACATTCTAGAGAGGGTAAGAGCTGGATGACCACATTCTTGAGAGGGTAAGGATTGGATGACCACATTCTAGAGAAGGTAAGGGCTGGATGACCACATTCTTGAGAGGGTAAGGGCTGGATGACCCCATTCTAGAGAGGGTAAGGGCTAGAAGCCCATATTCTAGAGAGGGTAAGGGCTGGATGACCACATTCTAGAGAAGGTAAGGGCTGGATGACCACATTCTAGAGAAGGTAAGGGCTGGATGACCACATTCTTGAGAGGGTAAGGATTGGATGACCACATTCTTGAGAGGGTAAGGGCTGGATGACCACATTCTAGAGAGGGTAAGGGCTGGATGACCACATTCTAGAGAGGGTAAGGGCTGGATGACCACATTCTAGAGAGCGTAAGAGCTGGATGACCACATTCTTGAGAGGGTAAGGATTGGATAACCACATTCTTGAGAGGGTAAGGATTGGATGACCACATTCTAGAGAAGGTAAGGGCTGCATGACCACATTCTAGAGAGGGTAAGAGCTGGATGACCACATTCTAGAGAGGGTAAGGGCTGGATGACCACATTCTAGAGAGGGTAAGAGCTGGATGACCACATTCTTGAGAGGGTAAGGATTGGATGACCACATTCTAGAGAAGGTAAGGGCTGGATGACACCATTCTAGAGAAGGTAAGGGCTGGATGACCACATTCTAGAGAGGGTAAGGGCTGGATGACACCATTCTAGAGAGGGTAAGGGCTGGATGACCACATTCTAGAGAGGGTAAGAGCTGGATGACCACATGCTAAAGAGGGTAAGAGCTGGATGACCACATTCTTGAGAGGGTAAGGGCTGGATGACCACATTCTTGAGAGGGTAAGGATTGGATGACCACATTCTTGAGAGGGTAAGGATTGGATGACCACATTCTAGAGAAGGTAAGGGCTGCATGACCACATTCTAGAGAGGGTAAGGGTTGGATGATCACATTTCACGTAGGGTAAGGGCTGGATGATCACATTCTTGAGAGGGTAAGGATTGGATGACCACATTCTAGAGAGGGTTAGGGCTGGATGACCACGTTCTTGAAAGGGTAAGGTTTGTATGAAAACATTCTAGACAGGGTAATGGTTGGATGATCACATTCTAGAGAGGGTGAGGACTGGATGACCACATTCTAGAGAGGGTAAGAGCTGGATGACCACATTCTTGAGAGGGTAAGGATTGGATGACCACATTCTAGAGAAGGTAAGGGCTGGATGACCACATTCTTGAGAGGGTAAGGGCTGGAAGCCCACATTCTAGAGAGGGTAAGGGCTAGAAGCCCATATTCTAGAGAGGGTAAGGGCTGGATGACCACATTCTAGAGAGGGTAAGAGCTGGATGACCACATTCTTGAGAGGGTAAGGGCTGGATGACCCCATTCTAGAGAGGGTAAGGGCTAGAAGCCCATATTCTAGAGAGGGTAAGGGCTGGATGACCACATTCTTGAGAGGGTAAGGTTTGGATGACCACATTCTAGAGAGGGTAAGAGCTGGATGATCACATTCTTGAGACGGTAAGGATTGGATGACCACATTCTAGAGAAGGTAAGGGCTGGATGACACCATTCTAGAGAAGGTAAGGGCTGGATGATCACATTCTAGAGAAGGTAAGGGCTGGATGACCACATTCTAGAGAAGGTAAGGGCTGGATGATCACATTCTTGAGAGGGTAAGGGCTGGATGACCACATTCTAGAGAGGGTAAGAGCTGGATGACCACATTCTAGAGAGGGTAAGGGCTGGATGACCACATTCTAGAGAAGGTAAGGATTGGATGACCACATTCTAGAGAAGGTAAGGATTGGATGACCATATTCTAGAGAGGGCAAGGGCTGGATGATCACATTCTAGAGAGGGTAAGGGCTGGATGACCACATTCTAGAGAGGGTAAGAGCTGGATGATCACATTCTTGAGAAGGTAAGGGCTGGATGACCACATTCTAGAGAAGGTAAGGAATGGATGATCACATTCTTGAGAGGGTAAGAGCTGGATGACCACATTCTTTAGAGGGTAAGGATTGGATGACCACATTCTTGAGAGGGTAAGGGCTAGAAGCCCATATTCTAGAGAGGGTAAGGATTGGATGACCACATTCTTGAGAGGGTAAGGATTGGATGACCACATTCTTGAGAGGGTAAGGATTGGATGACCACATTCTAGAGAAGGTAAGGCCTGGATGACCACATTCTTGAGAGGGTAAGGGCTGGAAGCCCACATTCTTGAGAGGGTAAGGATTGGATGACCCCATTCTAAAGAGGGTAAGAGCTAGAAGCCCATATTCTAGAGAGGATAAGGGCTGGATGACCACATTCTAGAGAAGGTAAGGGCTGGATGACCACATTCTTGAGAGGGTAAGGGCTGGATGACCACATTCTAGAGAGGGTAAGAGCTGGATGACCACATTCTTGAGAGGGTAAGGATTGGATGACCACATTCTAGAGAAGGTAAGGGCTAGAAGCCCATATTCTAGAGAGGATAAGGGCTTGATGCCCCACATGCTAAAGAGGGTAAGGGCTGGATGACCACATTCTAGAGAGGGTAAGAGCTGGATGACCACATTCTTGAGAGGGTAAGGATTGGATGACCACATTCTAGAGAAGGTAAGGGCTGGATGACCACATTCTAGAGAGGGTAAGGGCTAGAAGCCCATATTCTAGAGAGGGTAAGGGCTGGATGACCACATTCTAGAGAAGGTAAGAGCTGGATGACCACATTCTTGAGAGGGTAAGAGCTGGATGACCACATTCTAGAGAGGGTAAGAGCTGGATGACAACATTCTTGAAAGGGTAAGGGCTGGATGACCACATTCTAGAGAGGGTAAGAGATGGAAGCCCACATTCTTGAGAGGGTAAGGATTGGATGACCACATTCTAGAGAGGGTAAGAGCTGGATGACCACATTCTTGAGAGGGTAAGGATTGGATGACCACATTCTAGAGAAGGTAAGGGCTAGAAGCCCATATTCTAGAGAGGATAAGGGCTTGATGCCCCACATGCTAAAGAGGGTAAGGGCTGGATGACCACATTCTAGAGAGGGTAAGAGCTGGATGACCACATTCTTGAGAGGGTAAGGATTGGATGACCCCATTCTTGAGAGGGTAAGGATTGGATGACCACATGCTAAAGAGGGTAAGGGCTGGATGACCACATTCTAGAGAAGGTAAGAGCTGGATGACCACATTCTTGAGAGGGTAAGAGCTGGATGACCACATTCTAGAGAGGGTAAGGATTGGATGACCACATTCTAGAGAGGGTAAGAGCTGGATGACCACATGCTAAAGAGGGTAAGGGCTGGATGACCACATTCTAGAGAAGGTAAGAGCTGGATGACCACATTCTTGAGAGGGGAAGAGCTGGATGACCACATGCTAAAGAGGGTAAGGGCTGGATGACCACATTCTAGAGAGGGTAAGGGCTGGATGACCACATTCTTGAGAGGGTAAGGGCTGGATGACCACATTCTAGAGAGGGTAAGGGCTGGATGACCACATTCTTGAAAGGGTAAGAGCTGGATGACCACATTCTAGAGAGGGTAAGAGCTGGATGACCACATTCTAGAGAGGGTAAGACCTGGATGACCACATTCTTGAGAGGGTAAGAGCTGGATGACCACATTCTTGAGAGGGTAAGGATTGGAAGACCACATTCTAAAGAGGGTAAGGGCTAGAAGCCCATATTCTAGAGAGGATAAGGGCTGGATGACCACATTCTAGAGAAGGTAAGGGCTGGATGACCACATTCTTGAGAGGGTAAGGGCTGGATGACCACATTCTAGAGAGGGTAAGAGCTGGATGACCACATTCTTGAGAGGGTAAGGATTGGATGACCACATTCTAGAGAAGGTAAGGGCTAGAAGCCCATATTCTAGAGAGGATAAGGGCTTGATGCCCCACATGCTAAAGAGGGTAAGGGCTGGATGACCACATTCTAGAGAGGGTAAGAGCTGGATGACCACATTCTTGAGAGGGTAAGGATTGGATGACCACATTCTAGAGAAGGTAAGGGCTGGATGACCACATTCTAGAGAGGGTAAGGGCTAGAAGCCCATATTCTAGAGAGGGTAAGGGCTGGATGACCACATTCTAGAGAAGGTAAGAGCTGGATGACCACATTCTTGAGAGGGTAAGAGCTGGATGACCACATTCTAGAGAGGGTAAGAGCTGGATGACAACATTCTTGAGAGGGTAAGGGCTGGATGACCACATTCTAGAGAGGGTAAGAGCTGGAAGCCCACATTCTTGAGAGGTTTAGGATTGGATGACCACATTCTAGAGAGGGTAAGAGCTGGATGACCACATTCTTGAGAGGGTAAGGATTGGATGACCACATTCTTGAGAGGGTAAGGGCTGGAAGCCCACATTCTTGAGAGGGTAAGGATTGGATGACCACATTCTAGAGAGGGTAAGAGCTGGATGACCACATTCTTGAGAGGGTAAGGATTGGATGACCACATTCTAGAGAGGGTAAGGGCTGGATGACCACATTCTTGAGAGGGTAAGGATTGGATGACCACATGCTAAAGAGGGTAAGGGCTGGATGACCACATTCTAGAGAAGGTAAGAGCTGGATGACCACATTCTAGAGAGGGTAAGGGCTGGATGACCACATTCTAGAGAAGGTAAGAGCTGGATGACCACATTCTAGAGAGGGTAAGGGCTGGATGACCACATTCTTGAGAGGGTAAGAGCTGGATGACCACATTCTAGAGAGGGTAAGGGCTGGATGACCACATTCTAGAGAAGGTAAGAGCTGGATGACCACATTCTAGAGAGGGTAAGGATTGGATGACCACATTCTTGAGAGGGTAAGAGCTGGATGACCACATTCTTGAGAGGGTAAGAGCTGGATGACCACATTCTTGAGAGGGTAAGAGCTGGATGACCACATTCTAGAGAGGGTAAGAGCTGGATGACCACATTCTAGAGAGGGTAAGGGCTGGATGACCACATTCTAGAGAGGGTAAGAGCTGGATGACCACATTCTTGAGAGGGTAAGGATTGGATGACCACATGCTAAAGAGGGTAAGGGCTGGATGACCACATTCTAGAGAAGGTAAGAGCTGGATGACCACATTCTTGAGAGGGTAAGGGCTGGATGACCACATTCTAGAGAGGGTAAGAGCTGGATGACCACATTCTTGAGAGGGTAAGGATTGGATGACCACATGCTAAAGAGGGTAAGGGCTGGATGACCACATTCTAGAGAAGGTAAGAGCTGGATGACCACATTCTAGAGAGGGTAAGGGCTGGATGACCACATTCTTGAGAGGGTAAGAGCTGGATGACCACATTCTAGAGAGGGTAAGGGCTGGATGACCACATTCTAGAGAGGGTAAGAGCTGGATGACCACATTCTTGAGAGGGTAAGGATTGGATGACCACATGCTAAAGAGGGTAAGGGCTGGATGACCACATTCTAGAGAAGGTAAGAGCTGGATGACCACATTCTTGAGAGGGTAAGAGCTGGATGACCACATTCTAGAGAGGGTAAGGATTGGATGACCACATTCTAGAGAGGGTAAGAGCTGGATGACCACATGCTAAAGAGGGTAAGGGCTGGATGACCACATTCTAGAGAAGGTAAGAGCTGGATGACCACATTCTTGAGAGGGTAAAAGCTGGATGACCACATGCTAAAGAGGGTAAGGGCTGGATGACCACATTCTAGAGAGGGTAAGGGCTGGATGACCACATTCTTGAGAGGGTAAGGGCTGGATGACCACATTCTAGAGAGGGTAAGGGCTAGATGACCACATTCTTGAGAGGGTAAGAGCTGGATGACCACATTCTAGAGAGGGTAAGAGCTGGATGACCACATTCTTTAGAGGGTAAGGATTGGATGACCACATTCTTGAGAGGGTAAGGATTGGATGACCACATTCTAGAGAAGGTAAGGGCTGGATGACCACATTCTTGAGAGGGTAAGGGCTGGAAGCCCACATTCTTGAGAGGGTAAGGATTGGATGACCACATTCTAGAGAGGGTAAGAGCTGGATGACCACATTCTTGAGAGGGTAAGGATTGGATGACCACATTCTAGAGAAGGTAAGAGCTGGATGGCCACATTCTTGAGAGGGTAAGAGCTGGATGACCACATTCTAGAGAGGGTAAGGATTGGATGACCACATTCTAGAGAGGGTAAGAGCTGGATGACCACATGCTAAAGAGGGTAAGGGCTGGATGACCACATTCTAGAGAAGGTAAGAGCTGGATGACCACATTCTTGAGAGGGTAAGAGCTGGATGACCACATGCTAAAGAGGGTAAGGGCTGGATGACCACATTCTAGAGAGGGTAAGGGCTGGATGACCACATTCTTGAGAGGGTAAGGGCTGGATGACCACATTCTAGAGAGGGTAAGGGCTGGATGACCACATTCTTGAGAGGGTAAGAGCTGGATGACCACATTCTAGAGAGGGTAAGAGCTGGATGACCACATTCTTTAGAGGGTAAGGATTGGATGACCACATTCTTGAGAGGGTAAGGATTGGATGTCCACATTCTAGAGAAGGTAAGGGCTGGATGACCACATTCTTGAGAGGGTAAGGGCTGGAAGCCCACATTCTTGAGAGGGTAAGGATTGGATGACCACATTCTAGAGAGGGTAAGAGCTGGATGACCACATTCTTGAGAGGGTAAGGATTGGATGACCACATTCTAGAGAAGGTAAGGGCTAGAAGCCCATATTCTAGAGAGGATAAGGGCTTGATGCCCCACATGCTAAAGAGGGTAAGGGCTGGATGACCACATTCTAGAGAGGGTAAGAGCTGGATGACCACATTCTTGAGAGGGTAAGGATTGGATGACCACATTCTAGAGAAGGTAAGGGCTGGATGACCACATTCTAGAGAAGGTAAGGGCTGGATGACCACATTCTTGAGAGGGTAAGGGCTGGAAGCCCACATTCTTGAGAGGGTAAGGATTGGATGACCACATTCTAGAGAGGGTAAGGGCTAGAAGCCCATATTCTAGAGAGGGTAAGGGCTGGATGACCACATTCTAGAGAGGGTAAGGATTGGATGACCACATTCTAGAGAAGGTAAGGGCTGGATGACCACATTCTTGAGAGGGTAAGGATTGGATGACCCCATTCTAGAGAGGGTAAGGGCTAGAAGCCCATATTCTAGAGAGGATAAGGGCTGGATGACCACATTCTAGAGAAGGCAAGGGCTGGATGACCACATTCTTGAGAGGGTAAGGGCTGGAAGCCCACATTCTAGAGAGGGTAAGGGCTAGAAGCCCATATTCTAGAGAGGATAAGGGCTGGATGACCACATTCTAGAGAAGGTAAGGGCTGGATGACCCCATTCTTGAGAGGGTAAGGGCTGGATGACCACATTCTTGAGAGGGTAAGGATTGGATTACTCCATTCTTGAGAGGGTAAGGATTGGATGACCACATTCTTGAGAGGGTAAGGATTGGATGTCCACATTCTAGAGAAGGTAAGGGCTGGATGACCACATTCTTGAGAGGGTAAGAGCTGGATGACCACATGCTAAAGAGGGTAAGGGCTGGATGACCACATTCTAGAGAGGGAAAGGGCTGGATGACCACATTCTTGAGAGGGTAAGGGCTGGATGACCACATTCTAGAGAGGGTAAGGGCTGGATGACCACATTCTTGAGAGGGTAAGAGCTGGATGACCACATTCTAGAGAGGGTAAGAGCTGGATGACCACATTCTTTAGAGGGTAAGGATTGGATGACCACATTCTTGAGAGGGTAAGGATTGGATGACCACATTCTAGAGAAGGTAAGGGCTGGATGACCACATTCTTGAGAGGGTAAGGGCTGGAAGCCCACATTCTTGAGAGGGTAAGGATTGGATGACCACATTCTAGAGAGGGTAAGAGCTGGATGACCACATTCTTGAGAGGGTAAGGATTGGATGACCACATTCTAGAGAAGGTAAGAGCTGGATGGCCACATTCTTGAGAGGGTAAGAGCTGGATGACCACATTCTAGAGAGGGTAAGGATTGGATGACCACATTCTAGAGAGGGTAAGAGCTGGATGACCACATGCTAAAGAGGGTAAGGGCTGGATGACCACATTCTAGAGAAGGTAAGAGCTGGATGACCACATTCTTGAGAGGGTAAGAGCTGGATGACCACATGCTAAAGAGGGTAAGGGCTGGATGACCACATTCTAGAGAGGGTAAGGGCTGGATGACCACATTCTTGAGAGGGTAAGGGCTGGATGACCACATTCTAGAGAGGGTAAGGGCTGGATGACCACATTCTTGAGAGGGTAAGAGCTGGATGACCACATTCTAGAGAGGGTAAGAGCTGGATGACCACATTCTTTAGAGGGTAAGGATTGGATGTCCACATTCTAGAGAAGGTAAGGGCTGGATGACCACATTCTTGAGAGGGTAAGGGCTGGAAGCCCACATTCTTGAGAGGGTAAGGATTGGATGACCACATTCTAGAGAGGGTAAGAGCTGGATGACCACATTCTTGAGAGGGTAAGGATTGGATGACCACATTCTAGAGAAGGTAAGGGCTTGATGACCACATTCTAGAGAAGGTAAGGGCTGGATGACCACATTCTTGAGAGGGTAAGGGCTGGAAGCCCACATTCTTGAGAGGGTAAGGATTGGATGACCACATTCTAGAGAGGGTAAGGGCTAGAAGCCCATATTCTAGAGAGGGTAAGGGCTGGATGACCACATTCTAGAGAGGGTAAGAGCTGGATGACCACATTCTTGAGAGGGTAAGGATTGGATGACCACATTCTAGAGAAGGTAAGGGCTGGATGACCACATTCTTGAGAGGGTAAGGATTGGATGACCCCATTCTAGAGAGGGTAAGGGCTAGAAGCCCATATTCTAGAGAGGATAAGGGCTGGATGACCACATTCTAGAGAAGGCAAGGGCTGGATGACCACATTCTTGAGAGGGTAAGGGCTGGAAGCCCACATTCTAGAGAGGGTAAGGGCTAGAAGCCCATATTCTAGAGAGGATAAGGGCTGGATGACCACATTCTAGAGAAGGTAAGGGCTGGATGACCCCATTCTTGAGAGGGTAAGGGCTGGATGACCACATTCTTGAGAGGGTAAGGATTGGATTACTCCATTCTTGAGAGGGTAAGGATTGGATGACCACATTCTAGACAAGGTAAGGGCTGGATGACCACATTCTAGGCAAGGTAAGGGCTGGATGACCACATTCTAGGGAGGGTAAGGATTGGATGACCCCATTCCTGAGAGGTTAAGGACTGGAAGGTCACGTTATAGTGAGGGTATGGGCTGGATGATCACAATCTGGAGAGGATAAGGAATGGATGATCACATTTTAGAGAGGGTAAGGGCCTGGATGACCATTTCTTGAGAGAGTAAGGATTGGATGACCACATTCTAGAGAGGATATAGGCTGGATGACCACATTCTTGAGAGGGTCGGGATTGGATGACCCTATTCATGAGGGGGTAAAGATTGGATGACCACATTCTAGAGAGGGTAAGGTTTGGATGACCCAATTCTTGAGAGTGTAAGGGCTGGATGACCACATTCTTGAGAGGGTAAGGATTGGATGACCACATTCTTGAGAGGGTAAGGGCTGGATGACCACATTCTTGAAAGGGTAAGGTTTGAATGGCCACATTCTAGAGAGGGTAAGGGCTGGATGACCCATTCTTGAGAGGGTATGGTTTGGATGACCCAATTCTAGAAAGGGTAAGGTTTGTATGAAAACATTCTAGACAGGGTAAGGGTTGGATGATCACATTCTCGAGAGGGTAAGGACTGGATGACCACATTCTAGAGAGGGTAAGGGCTGGATGACCACATTCTTGAGAGGGTAAGGATTGAATGACCACATTCTAGAGAGGGTAAGGGCTGGAAGCCCAATTCTAGAGAGGGTAAGGGCTGGAAGCTCACATTCTAGAGAGGGTAAGGGCTGGATGACCACATTCTAGAGAGGGTAAGGGCTGGATGACCACATTCTAGAGAGGGTAAGGATTGGATGACCACATTCTATAGAAAGTAAGGGCTGGATGACCACATTCTTGAGAAGGTAAGGGCTGGATGACGACATTCTAGACAGGGTAAGGGCTGGATGACCACATTCTAGGGAGGGTAAGGATTTGATGACCCAATTATTGAGAGTGTAAGGGCTGGATGACCACATTCTTGAGAGGGTAAGGATTGGATGACCATATTCTTGAGAGGGTAAGGGTTGGATGACCATATTCTAGAGAGGGTAAGGGCTGGATGACCACATTCTTGAGAGGGTAAGGATTGGATGACCATATTCTTGAGAGGGTAAGGGTTGGATGACCATATTCTAGAGAGGGTAAGGGCTGGATGACCACATGCTTGAGAGGGTAAGGATTGGATTACTCCATTCTTGAGAGGGTAAGGATTGGATTACTCCATGCTTGAGAGGGTAAGGATTGGATTACTCCATTCTTGAGAGGGTAAGGATTCGATGACCCCATTCTTGATAGTGTAAGGGCTGGATGACCACATGCTTGAGAGGGTAAGGATTGGATTACTCCATTCTTGAGAGGGTAAGGGCTGGATGTCCAAATTCTAGAGAGGGTAAGGGATGGATGACCACATTCTAGAGAAGGTAAGGGCTGGAAGCCCACATTCTTGAGAGGGTAAGGATTGGATGACCCCATTCTAGAGAAGGTATGGGCTGGATGATCACAATGTAGAAAGGATATGGACTGGATGATCACATTTTAGAGAGGGGAAAGTGTTGGATGACCCAATTTTTTGAGAGGGTAAGGGCTGAATGATGTAAATTACAGAGAAGGTTAAGGTTTGGTGATCACATTCTAGAGGGGGTAAGAGTTGGATGATCACATTCTAGAGAGGGTAAGGTTTGTATGAACACATTCTTGAGAGGGTAAGGGTTGGATGATCAAATTCTAGAGAGGCCAAGGGCTGGATGCCCCACATGCTAAAGAGGGTAAGGGCTGGATGACCACATTCTTGAGAGGGTAAGGGCTGGATGATCACATTCTACAGAGGGTAAGGATTGGATGATCACATTTTATAGAGGATAAGGGCTGGATGCCCACATTCTAGATAGGGTAAGTGCTGGATGATGTAAATTATAGAGACGGTTAAGGGCTGGATGATCACGTTCTAGAGAGGGTGAGAATTGGATGACCCCATTCTTGAGAGGGTAAGGGCTGGATGACCCCATTCTAGAGAGGGTAAGGGCTAGATGACCACATTCTAGAGAGGGTAAGGGCTGGATGACCACATTCTTGAGAGGATAAGGATTGGATGCCTACATTCCAGAGAAGGCAAGGGTTGGATGACCCATTCTTGAGAGGGTAAGGGCTGGATGACCACTTTCTAGGGAGGGTAAGGTTTGGATGACCCCATTCTAGTGAGGGTAAGGATTGGATGACCAGATTCTTGAGAGGGTAAGGATTGGATGACCAGATTCTTGAGAGGGTAAGAGTCTGATGATCACATTCTAGAGAGGGTAAGGGCTGGTTGACCCCATTCTTGAGATTGTTAGGTTTGGATGACTCCATTCAAGAGAGGATATGGGCTGGATGACCACATTCTTGAGAGGGAAAGGATTCGATGACCACATTCTAGAGAGGGTAAGGACTGGATGATCACATTCTAGAGAGGGTAAGGGCTGGATGACCACATTCTAAAAGGGTAAGGGTTGGATGACCACATTCTTTAAAAGGGAAGGGACTGGAAGATCACATTCTAGAGAGGGTAAAGATTGGATGACCACATTTTAGAGAGGGTAAGAATTGGATGACCCAAGTCTTGAGAGGGTAAGGGATGGATGACCACAATGTAAAGAGGGTAATGATTGGATGACCTCATTCTATAGAGGGTAAGGGCTGGATGATCACATTCTAGAGAGGGTAAGGGCTGGATGACCACATTCTAGAGAGGTTAAGGGCTGGATGATCACATTCTTGAGAGGGTAAGGATTGGATGATCACATTCTAGAGAGGGTAAGGGCTGGATGACCACATTCTTGAGAGGGTTAGGACTGGATGATCACATTCTAGAGAGGGTAAGGGCTGGATAACCACATTCTAGAGAGGGTAAGGTTTGGATGACCACATTCTAGAGAGGGTAAGGGTTGGATGATCACATTCTTGAGAGGGTAAGGATTCGATGACCCCATTCTTGAGAGTGTAAGGGCTGGATGACCACATTCTAGAGAGGGTAAAGATTGGATGACCCCATTCTTGAGGGGGTAAGGGCTGGATGATCACAATGTAGAGAGGGTAATGACTGGATGATCACATTTTAGAGAGGGTAAGGTTTGGATGACCACAATCTTCAGAGGGTAAGCGTTGTATGAACACATTCTAGAGAGGGTAAGGTTTGGATGACCACATTATTGAGAGTGTAAGGGCTGGATGACCACATTCTAGAGAGGGTAAGCGTTGGATGATCACATTCTAGAGAGGGTAAGAGCTGGATGATCACAATCTAGAGAGGATAAGTGCTGGATGATTTAAATTATAGAGAGGGTGTAGGTTTGGTTATCACATTCCAGAGAGAGTAAGCATTTGAAGATGACGTCACACACACATATACTGCACCTTTTAGATTTAGAAATAGATACAGCATGCCGAAAAAATGAATCACTTTCTAGAGAAGTAGGTGTGTTCAAAGCAACAACATGTAAAACAGTTGAGTACTTACTGTAATATAAAGCATGCTGAACGGATCAAGGAATTATTTGTTTGAATAAAGAAGTAACGTAACATAACCACTAATGAAATGGCAATATTTCCGTGGGGTTCGATTCTCTCCTTCATTTATTCTTCTTGTGGTGTATACTTAAGGCTCATAGACAGAGGCGAGCGTCAGAAGAGGTCTATAAAATTAAAGACCAAAGGGGTCTGTGAACCCCTATCTCAATCCTTTATTACTTTGTTCTGCCAAATTATGCACTTGACTGCTACTCAAAATAGTCTGTACCGGACCTTTTTTTCGGCAATATTTCGGATAATACACAACCATATTTGTAATACGCATCCCAACAGGCGCCCCATTCACTTTGTCGTTGAATGTGATGTTGTTTGAATTGCTTGTAGGTTATTTCATCATGTGAGTAGATCCCGCCTTTGTAGGGACACCTTTTTCGAGTTAACAATGTTAATAACTTCATAGAAAAACTTAGTAACATTCTTACAATTTCAGAGAATTAATGTCCATGAATTCATGTAGATACTCCTTTGTAAACAGAGAGATTTTTAGTTTGAGTAATCCCCTTACTCATGCCGCTAATGATTAGGTCGATCAGATACTACTTATGATTTGTGTTAATTTATAGATATGTGCGAAGGCTTTCCCTGTGGATCAGAAGAAACTGAAGAGTTTTGTAACGCTTACTTCAAAACCTTATCATGATGTATGGGAACATGCGGAATGTTTATTTAAGATGGGATCAGTAAAGGAATGTAGACAGATAGGTAAGTTATATATATTAGTGGTAAGGGGGACGTTCATGTTATTCCAAGGGTTCAAAAACGTTTTTCTTTTCATTCGAGCTGAATTTGTCGAGGAGCTTGTCAGGACTGGTAACAAAAACCTTGCCAAATCTTTCAATTTCACTTTCAGGTATAGCGACAAAGTCTAAACAAGATGTTTGCTGACCTAGTCGATCGTATATATCCTAATGAACTTGAGATTAAAAGCACAACAAACTCTTCTACATCTGCTTCTTACCTCGATCTTTGATTAAGCTATGACCATCACGGACAGCTTACTACTTAGCTGAATAATAAACGTGACGATTTCGATTTTCCAATCGTGAACTTTCCCTTTCTTGATAGTAACATCCCTGCTTCTCCATCATATGGTTTTTCATGTAGCAGTTGAATCGTTATTCTATGGTATGCTCTGAATATCGAGTTTCGTGATATATGTCAAATGCTGACGAACAAGCTTACGGCACAGCGTTTCGAAAGATGCAGGTTGATGAAAACTATGGACAAGTTTTATGGTCGCCATCTTGATCTCATCGGAAGACATTCTGTATGTTTGTTTGATATAAAGATGGGCGTTTTTGATTTTGATAATAAATGTGTTTACTTGTTGTGATTGAAAAAGATGACTCGGTTCTCACTTTGAGGATTGATGTTTACTTGGATGTGACCAAGATTTGCATGGCGGATGTCGTCGATGAAGAAGAACACGCTTATTCTTCCGGAACACCTAGTCTTATTCTCTTGTACTTTACCAGGGTCTCCATGTAAATCTTTCCATTGTTCATATTTTGCCTCTAGTCTAGATTTTTTGAGTTCGGATTATGGTTTTGTTGATGATTTTGTATTCTTTGATTTCTTTTACATATATATATCTATAACCAATGTAGGGGACATTCAAGGTAGAATAAACGTTTTATACCTATCGAACAACATTTTGAGCAAATGAACACTACGCAAATATCACAGAAAGATACCCGTAAAATAGACGCATCTAGCTGGAATACATTTTTTCTAACATTTTGTTTCTTTTTCAGGTTTTGATATGTCAAATAAATATGGTTTAGTTTCAAATACTTACATTGTTTTCAAATGTTATTTATTCTTTTTTTTTAATTACTGTAACCCAAATATAGAAAATGAAATATCGATAGTGCTCCATCGTCACAACCATATTTAATACAACACCAAAAAAGTGTCATGTACGACTTTTTTTTAATTCTTATGATTCATTTTATCCTTATTTAAAACAAATCAATTTCAGGGTTTTTATTGGCTGCTCAGGTAGTGCGATTAGAAACAAGCAGGGAACATGCACGTGTTAGTATCAAATTCGAGAAACAGCGTATCACATATGTTTCCTGTTCGAGATGCACGAAAGAGTTCTGGTGTGAGCATATACTGGCCGCCATCTTATACAGGGCAAGGTTTCCTGAAAAGGTCAGAGCTAAATTTATTTCTCTTTAATGTGATTGTTCTACATATTTCAGAAAAGGGTTTCGTATCAAGGTTAAAGCTAAAGCAGTTATTCCTAGTCGAAAATTTATTTAAAGGCCCAATATACGTAACTTTTGGCAAAACTTGAAGCTAAAATCAAGCCTTATAACTTATTATATTTATAGATTAAGTTAAGATTAGCTGATATCAGCAATATTCAAGATAACTTCTTACGCAGTTACCGGTACAGCAGCAGTTGAAACTCGGTATTTGTAAACACGCGTCCATTTTGAACCGTCTTTTAACTTCGGCTTGTTATATCAATTCTTTGGATTTTCCTGTCAAGAATTTCTTGTTAGTTACCGCTCATGTTTACTTCGTTTTAGACTTATTTTTACGTATATTGGGCTTTTAAACTATAACCAACATTACTAAGCTAAACGATACACGTGACAATTTCGAGTTTGCAATCATAAACTTCCCTTTCTTGATAGTAACATATGATGTTTAAATGTTACAGTTAATTCATTATTCTAGGGCTTGCTCTGAATATCGAGAGTTTCGTGATAGATGTAAACTGCTGACAAACAAACTTACGGCAAAGGGATTCGTTAAAAAGCTAGAGAATTCACTAAATGATGATATGGTTCCTTCTGATAAATGGTGAAAACAAGCGAAATCTATCACCAGCTTTACCAACAAATCCTCTTCTATCCCTCCTCTTGACACTTATCGCCAAGTCATTCACCATCCTATTTGAAAAAGCAGAAATTCTTAACACTCACTTCACTATCATTTCTGCATCATCACCTGGCCTTGACCTTCCTCACACTACTCTGCCCACTACTCCATTTTCTCTAACCAATACCCAAGTCACTCAACAAGATATATCAGGCCAACTTAATATTCTCAACATTAATAAAACCCCAGGTCCTGATGGCATTATCCCCAAAGTAATTAAGAAACTTAGTACTTCTCTAACATTACCTCTTACACTCTTATTTAATAAATCTTTAGAATCAGGTGTTATACCAAGTAGATGGAAACAAGCAGGTGTTAATGCCATTTATAAAGGTAAGGGTTCAACTTGTGATGTTTTAAATTAAAGGCCTATCTCAATAACTAATTTGACTCTTAAGTTAACCAGTTATTGTTTATATATAATAAAAATTGTTAGCAATATGGATCAGTGAAAGGAGTTAAGATTTATTTTTTGTGATATAAGTAAGGCTTTTGACCTAGTATGGCATCAAGGTCTATTATAAAAATTGAAAAAAATACGGTATTGACGGAAATTTGCTTATTTGGTTTCAGATAAAATGCAAAGAGTCAGCACTAGGGGTTATCGTTCTCAGTCCAGGGTTGTAAATGCTGGAGTACCTCAAGGATCTGTTCTCGGGCCACTTCTTTTTCTTCTTTATATTAATGATATCACTGAAAATATAAGTTATTTGCTGATGACACTTCTTTATATGTAATAGTAGATAAAAATCCAGCACAAGCACTATCAGCTGACCTTACTAATATTGGTGAATGGGCTGACATGTGGGACATTGAATTTAACCCTGATAAAATTAAATCAGTTTTTCAACACAGTCAAGTTACAAACACAACAGATCATCAACACTTAGGACTAACTTTTAAAGACGACACAACATGGAAATTACACATTCACAACATATATACGAGGGGTGTTCCATAAATAATGTCATCTGTGCTTTATTTCGCGGAAATCGTGCAATTTATGCACAAAACCACCTCGTGTCGATTGAGTGATCACTGGCTCGGGACACAGGTAAATATCTCGTCCACACATCCACTGACCTCGGTACAGTGTACATCGTTTCATAGCCTATTCGTTAGACTAGACACAAAATGACAGGAAAACGAGCTGAAAAAGTTCTTGAAATTAGGGCCTATATAATTACTCGGCAAAAAGGCTGTAGATATTCACCGCGAGGTGTGTGACATTTATGGGGAGGGCCAAATGTCTCACAGGACTGTTTGTAGGTGGGTAGGTAAATTTAGTGCTGGGCAGCAGCAACTGAAAGATGCTGCTCACCCAGGTCGTCCTGCAACAACTACGACCAAAGGTAACATAGAAAAAATCCGAAATATCCTCCAAACTGATGCTCGATTCACCATAAGACAATTGGCTCGAATGACAAACTTGTCGTTAGCAAGAGTTCATGCAATTTTGAAGAAACACCTAAAAGTTAGAAAGATAAATGCAAGATGGATATCCCATTTGTTAACGGATGAGCAAAAGAAGACGCGTGTAACATTGGCAAAAAACTTCTCAAAATGTACCCAAAATATAGTAAAAAGGCTTTTGATAATATAGTCACTGGTGATGAGACCTGGGCGTATTATTTTGAACCAAAGCGGAAGGTTGCCAACCGAATATGAGCCACTAAAAATACCAGACGCCCAAGTATTGCCAAACGAATACGAACGGTAAAGAAGGTTTTGTATGCTATTTTTTCACTAATAAGGGTCCAGCTATTCAAATCCCGGTGCCAAAAGGCAGAACGGTCACAGGCAAGTTCTATAAAAACGTTGTTCTGAGAAAGTTGAAGAACTACTACAAAAGCCGCCCCAAAACAGGACTTAAGTATATCCGACTTTTGCATGATAATTCACCCGCTCACAAGGCACGTATTGTGACTGACTTTTTGGAGTCATAGAAGGTTACCGTCCTTCCGCACCTTCCGTATTCGCCAGACTTGGCCCCCTGCGACTATTTTCTCTTTCCAAAACTTAAATATCATTTATCTGGAAGAAGATACAATTCGAGAAATGCCCTTGGATCTGCTGTTTATCAGTATCTGATGGGTGTACCCATTGAAGAGTATGAAAAATGGATTGACCGGCTAAAAAGGTGTGTTCTGGCTGTCGGAGAGTATTTTGAAGGGCAGAGCAAATTAAAATGAACAAAAGCACTTCCGCTATATGAGCACCGATGCAAGTGACATTATTTTTGGAACACCCCTCGTATTAGTGTACTAAGACAGACTCAACATTCTTCGTTATATTAAAACTAAGGATAATCGAAAATCATTAATTACAATTTATACTTCATTTATACGTAATGCCGTAATAATATTGACTCGTCTATAATACTTGATCATCAGTGAGATTGCAATCATGAACTAAATTTAATGAAATTAATATTTGTCAACAGTTCCGGCAGATATGACCTGTGCACTTACTGCACATATGGGCATTTGGTCAATCTGCCAGGTAACTGAATAATTTGTAATTTATAGTTTACGTATGCATGCAGGATGATAATTACAGTATATATGTATTCTGTCAATAAAATTTATCCGTGTTAATCTTTCCTTTCTTCATATTTTGCCCCTAGTTTGAGTTAGGATTATGGTTTTGTTGACGTATTGTCTGATTTTTAAAATAAAAATTTGTCAAAAATATGTATTCTCTCTAGTTAAGTTGTCACTCGATAGAAGAAGTCATTACTGTTTCAGGTACCAGTACATTCACCGATGATGGAGACTCTGTCGAATATGTCACGTGATCAGCTGCTGAAGTTGATTCAATATACCGCCAACATCAACGTTTCTCACGTGATATTGCCGCTGTATCAAACAATAGGTGATATGACTAATATAAATATGGAGTGATTAGGTTAATATGTTAACTTGTGTCATAATTGGGAGGTTATGGATCTTTTGGATATAAACGGAATATCAGGGGGATTGACATGTCATATCGATGATCATTCAGCTGCTGATTAACGTTATTGATGTTGGGGTTAGGTGCATTCTAATTATTAATATTACAAATTCAAGAACGATTTTCTTCAACGCCTTTTAAAATTAATTTCGTTTTGTTGTCAAATATTGAACAATATTTGGGTAAGGAATTCTTCATTGATTGTAAGTTATATCTGGGTCATATTACATTATAATCACGAGTGTAATATTAGTAAATGTCGGAACATGTTTACACCTGACTTATATAGTGGACATACTTGTCCTAAAAGTTGTGGAACTGTATGTGTACATTGAACACTTCAGTGTGTGTATATAGTGGAAACACATGAAGGTTATAGTGAAACTGGGCGTACGGAGTGGAAAGTCTTGAAAACTTGTCAAGTAACCATCTTACATGCCTATTATTTTATTGTGATATATTTGTGAATATTTGCCAAAATCAATATCTAGATATTTCATAAAATCGAAACCAATGCAACTTGCATATTGCTTTTTATATGCAGCTATATATTTTTACGTAAGGTGAGTTGCGGGACCCAAATTCGGACATCAGCCGAGCAGATGGCGCCCCCGACCCCACATATGATGGCAGTAATGGTGACATGGGAGAGAGGCTGTGGCAAAAGACCCTCACAAAATTGAAGTCAAACTTCAAAGAAGAAATAGGGTAACAAATCTAAATAAACTATGACTGGTTATGTTGTTCTGACGGTGATTTGTTCATTCAGCTACGATTAGTTATAAATGCATTGGCTCACCTGAACAGATATTATATCCCAATAATGCTGTACGGTGTCCAAGATATGCTAGTTCCCAATGTATATTGACGATTTTAGTATAGGGACAGTTTAAACCACACTTTGGCCTGTATTTCGTATTTCAGCTAGAGAGTAAATATAATATAGCATTGAGTTCTTAGCTATCCTAATAAGGGTTAGAATGTCACTAGTTCCTGCGACGAGAACTCACATTTATTGCAGTAAGATAGTTCTTTATGAATGACGGAATATTTGAAACAAACGAAAGTCCACATGTTTTTATTGTTGGTTTAAGGTAGCGTATTTTAAGGCAACATATCTGATCAACACTAGCTTAGCTTGAAACACATGCAGTTTTAACTTAGCAGATTTGTTTTCGTTTTCATATAAAAGTCCATTTGACAAGGAGCGTATTGGGACAGGTACCAAAACCGTTGCAATTGTTTCAGTTTTACTTGAAATATATCGACAATGCAATGCTGACCTAGTCCATCGTATTTACTCTTCTGACCTTGAAATCAAGGACACATAATCTTCTACATCAGCTGCTTACCTCGATCTTTACTTCAGCTTTGACCAACATGGGTGGCTTACTACTTCGCTGTACGATCAACGTGACAATTTCTATTTTCCGGTTGTGAACTTGATGGAAACATCTCTGCTTCTCCACCAAATAATGTTTACTTGTCGCAGGCAGTTGATTCTTTATTCTAGGGCTTGTTCTGACATTTTCATGATGGATATCGGCTGCTGACTTACGACACAGGGATTCGAGAGATGTACACTGTAGGTTGATGAAGACAATGAACAAGTTATATGGTCGCCATCTTTGTCTTATTGAGATATATCCTGTATCTATGTATGATATGAAGGTTATTGTTTTTGAATATGCTCATTAGTATGCATTCTTGTTGTGTTTGAGGACATGACATATACTTATATGACCTAAATTTTGCTTAGATGTGACCTAGGTTTACGTGGCAGGTGTCGTCGATGAAACAGAAGACCCTTTATTGTCTGGTCTAATTCATTTTTTATTTTTTTTGCAAGAGTCTCTGTGTAAATTTTTCCTTTGTTATTATTTTGTCCCTGATTTTGAGTTCAGATTATGTTTTTGTTGACGCTGTGCTATTCTCTGATTTTGTAATTGTAGGGAAAAAGCATTTGGTCTAATTTTCAAAGAGGCTTCTGAGCACATATCGCTCATAATTTGTTTTTATTGATTTAAGTGAATTTTATGGAGCTGAAATTCCCGATGAATATTTCTTGAAAATTAGTGAACTTATTCATAACAACGAAACCAACAAAGCAGGCGAGGTTCTGGCAGTTTTAGCTGCTGCTGTAACGGATGGTTTTACAGGTGGGTGTTCCCTTCTTGTATCTCAGTTCTGGTTTTACAGGTGAGTGTTATCTAAGTTCTGGTAGGCGTAGCTACTGCTGTAGTTTTATATGCAAGTCTTATAAGTTTTGTGCTGTTGATATTTGAATAGCAAATAAGTTTGTTTGTAGCAAACATCTGTTGCATTTTCAAAAGCTCTAAACATTAGGACATATTTGATCATAATAGGTAAGTACTCATAATATTCCGTGTTACACTCTTTAGCACTCTCATAATTATAATGGTATAACTTAAAAGATGACGTAACACACAATGCTGCACCTTTTAAATTTAGTAATAGATACAGTATGCCAAAATAAACAAAATATGAATTAAACTGCATCATACAGCTGTTTCGTCTTTCTTGGACTCGTCAGTGATGCTAGGAGCCAAAAGATGGGAATAAAAAAATTCTAAACTAATGTAGAAGAAGAAGGGTCAGAAGCGTAAAACCCCTTTAATTTATGAATTTAGAAGTAAATTTGAACCAGTAAATTTGAAACAATGAATCAGGTGATGACTAACTGCGCTCCAATCAATGGGTATTACTTTCTGGTTGCAAATGTTCTTCTTGTTTTCCTTTTCTTCAATGAAAAACATGGAAGTTGTATTTAGCACAATGAAGTATTTTGTTTGAAAATTTGTGTTTAATTTTTTACGGAGAAATCTTCTGATTGTTTGAAATGTCTCATATGGAATGCGCCAGTTTCAAAGTAAACAATGTAGTTTTCAATAGTGTATATATAGACTGTTCATTGCCATATAAGCAATACTACCTTATGCTTTACATTTAACGTTTAGGTGTATTATCTGTCGATGTAAATATTTTATTTCACATTTCTATCGAAGAAGAAGGAGAACCGGGTGTCTACTATTTTCGGAGAGAACGCGCACGGTTCAGGATCAGAGACCTAGATATAGCGATGGCCTCGTTTATTCTGTCGTTCGATGGCAAAGGGAGAGACCATCTATTAGAAGTTCTAAGAGGCATACACAGGTACGTTGACAACAGATCAATAAGCATTTGAGTTATGCAGTTTAAAATGAATAAAAGGTATTTACGCTAGACTTAAGTTGTTATACTCTATGACGATAACGAGCAGGCGATCAAATATGTTACTATTGGTCACAAGTGCTACGAAATAATAATTGGAATTTTTTTTTTAATCTTTGAACGTTCTGTACAGACAATTTCTGATTGATTTGATCACAATGTTATAGCAAGCAAAATAGGAATTTAAAACAATTAGAAAGAATTGTTTTCTTAAAACAATAATCCCCATAATTAACCATTGCCTTCTTAACATTTAGTGAGCTTAATTTAATTAAATATATCAAAGATTTGGTATAGACACAGGTTTCTTCTTTTTTAAACCGTCAAAAGCTGATTCGCCTTAATTAGCCGAACTTTCGTCCGGTAATCAGGTAGAATTAAACTGAAGTATAATACTCGTTTATGTAGTGCAATCGCTGGTAAATGCTTGTATATACATAGACATGACATGACAAATCCGGAACATCCTTTCTTCAATACAATGATACTTCTATCGTTAACAACGACATTCCATTTCTCATGCATAACAAAAGGAAAAACACTTCATTCCATTTCCTGAAGGACTTCAACTTGTGATTCATACGTTACGGATGGCTATTTTTGCCAAGCATATTTACTTCTTTTGTAAACTTTGTTTCGATAGCTTAGAAGTGTCTGACTTCAGGGAAGAAGAAAGGGACTGTTACAATTTTGACTTGACACAAGTACTTCGTTTTGTTAACCTACCAAGTCATGATGATACAGCCAAGTCACTTGATATCAGCGGAGATGTACCAAAGAAGACACATTTCCTTTTTTGTAACAGTCTTCGCGCTGAAAAATTCCAGATTGTGGGTTTAGAACAGTTAGAAGAAGGACATTTCACATCTGAAATATGGTATGCGTGAATTTTCATTCGTGTGTGCTACCTAACTGATCTTATTTCAGCAGATGTTTATTTCCGCAGGTTTGCTTCGGAAGACGTCATTCACTAGGGTCTTGATTCGTATGCACTATCTAATTTTTAGGAATTCTTGTTCGACTCTACTTGCTGGTTCATTTTAATATTTATATTAATTGAAAAATAATGCATAAATTGATATTCGACGTGTCAATGTGAAAAAATTAAGATAGTCCAAGATCCTTAATCCTTAAGATTTACCTCAATTCTATACGACCTTCAACAACCATTGCATCTTAAAGTACTACTACAATACTTCAATGTATTGTTTTTGGTCATTCCAGTGAGGAACCCTTACCTGTAATGCTGTTCCGGTTTCACAGTCTAGATAGGTTCGGGTTGATTCAATGTGATCTTACAAACTACGGAACCCTGCTTCTACGGAAATGTATACAGATGAAAGAAGAAATGGTTAGGAAACAATACAATTATGACAAAAGTTATATAGGCTATGTATCCTTTTGGTTAAATATACCCAACTACCAATTTATATGCGTTATCCGCCTCCTTAAACTGATTTGTATATCAAAAACGACTATGTCTTTGGCAAATTGAGTGCACGGATGAATTTTTTTCTAAAACTTCACCTGTTATCAAGTAGAAATGGGTTGAAGAGTCAACAAAACCACAATCCAAACTCAAAATCGATTATAAAGCAGGGCAAAATTTGAACAAAGGAAATATTTAAAGGACTTTCATTCTTGTTCAAATGCACGATCCTAGCATTTTTTTAAATGTCACGGGTATTAAGGGTAAATACGGTAGTTGTAAAAACACTACCTTTGATATAATAAAGAGACCAATGGTCGCGATAAAGAATAAACTAGAACAACTGTTCAGGTCAATAATAAAATCCAGCCGAAATATTCTAAGGACGAGTTAGCAGTTAAAGAGTGATCAATGAAATTGTTCACCATTGACCCTATACGTATAGGGTAAGGGTTACTGTTCTTTTAACATTTTACCTTAAATCATTTATTTATTAAAGTTGATTGTGTGGCCGCGCAAATCTCTCCATTTTTTGTCGATTTAAGCAATAATTGCACGTATGCCATGTTCCCTTGGTTTTTAAAGGTAGGCAATATTTACATCACAGAGAACAATTGTTTTTTTATTTTATTTTATATAGATAAATGGTATACTTTCCACATATGTCCTTAAACTGCCATCTTTATCACCAGGACAATAAATAAAATGTATGAATTTGTAATTTTAAATCTTCCACGATAATAAAGATAATAGATTCAACATACCTTCAATGGCATTCCGTTTACCTTCCAGGTTTCTGGTGTCCACGATTCACGATCGTTCCTGGAAGGTATGTTTCCTTGGAAATGCTTTAGATCCAAGAATGTCGAACAGTTTTCTATATAGAGGTTACTAAACGACTGGTGGTTAGATATGGTATTCATTATTATATACGGATTTACACTTAGAACTTATTTCAATTCAAGGTCAATTTTTTAAGCTCAATATTTAGATATGGACATAGAGGCATTTGGTTTGCCCGCGTCCATCAATTAACTTAAATATGAAACAAGTTACTTATTTAAATCACTCTTGATGGCCCAGATCTATATACATGTACACATAAGGATTCTCACTTGGTTGGTGGGTAATTATATAAGACATTGGAAACTACCTTCATACTTCTAGATTACAATGCACAAGTTAATTTGATCATTTTTACTAGCTGTTTCTGCAAGAAAAAGGTTTCTTTGCGAATGGACACCCTGTACATTGTATGTAATTATTTACTCGAGGGTACCTATAACACATGTGGGGCCCAACATAGCATCGCCAATCTCAGACGAGAATGAAGGTCTTCAATAAAAACTATATAACGTCATGATAACGACAGAAATTTCTCATGTAATAAACCTTGATGAACCATTACCAGTAATACATTATACACTGCCATCCAAAGGTTCTGATACATCTTTTCTGCAAACGCTTTGAAATTGAGCAAAACCCAATTTTGAAGTATGTATTACTATTAATATTTCTATGTTATAATTAACTGCTTACGATGTCTTTATTTTTCAACTATATGTATTATCAAAATAGACCCCACCATTGACCCTCCCTACAACTTCCAGGACTTAGGTATTTTTGAAATTGTCACCAATAAGTGGTTATCTTTAGGAAATTGCATCAGTTGTGTTCCTTTTATGTTGGCTAATGGCTTTATATGTACGCAACGTTTGTAACAAAAGTTTTTGATGGCAGTGTATGATCCTTTTTAATGTTATGGGATGAGACAAGTATTTGATGGCTTTCCTGGAATATCTGAAAAGCGTTTAGTATGTTTTTATAGGTACTGCAAGAGGAGACGACGGGGCCGGTCCTTCACAGCCCAAAGTCAGGCGGATGGACAGCACATCCCAACACCACAGGAACAAAACCGTCCTGTCACCGGTATAACAGATGTTGAACCTTTCTGTTAACTATCTTAGCACATTAAAAGTCAAATTGACTATACAAATAGTCATTTTGAGTAATAATTCACCAGATATTATGTTATGAATTGTGTGTCACAATACATAAATAACCTGTTAAGGAAGCCATCAGTATCGTCATCAAAATAAGAAAACTGTGATTTTTCAAATAATTTTCTTCGAATGAAAACCAATATCTGCTGAATATCAAATAATACTATACGATGCTAAAATAACTTTACTTCTAATTCAGAATCAACATGCATCTGTGACTTTGCACCTTTTAGAGAAAATTTACCCAGATTCAACCGACTATCATTCAACCGATATAAGCGTGATGATAGAAGCAATTCTGTGTTTGGAGGTCATGCAACGAAAACTGACATTATACCTCGGGCATATCAATTGTCTGTTTGATGAAAGGTGGGATGTGTTGACGTCAGTGATTGAAGAGAGCATTCGAAACAAACGTTTCGTCGAACTCTACTCGTCAGTTTTCTTAAAACATTGGAATGTCTCGGACATTTTCTACAGTAACCGTAACAGGGGACTTCTAACTCTGCTGACCACAACGGAAGACCTACCGATAGGCTGGCGGGTTCAGTTGTGTGGAAATGTGGTGTGTTCTACACTACAGGCGAAACCGTACTCATCAGGTATAATATGTTATACCTTTGTGTTTCTTTTTATGTATTTTTGTTTGAAACTAAATCCGAACGTATTGTTTATTTTTACTTTTAAATTGCAACGATTTGATTTTGTCTGTGTGAGTGATTGTGTTGGAGGAGGGGGAAGAGAGGGAGGGGGGGGGGGCTGTTACACTCTGAATTACTTAATATTTCTATTTACCAAAACTGCTAAAACTTATGAAAAGATAGAGGGCAATATGACCATAACAAAATATTATGTAGAACATTAGTAATTGCTAATTAATCATATAAATGGAACGTCATCATTCCTTTCTCGTTATAACATTGTAACTGTTTACCTCTCAATGTTTTAATGGATTTTACCACATTTTGACTGAGTATACAGTAGTATGCCTGGATTTCACCACATTTTGACTGAGTATACAGTAGTATGCCTGGATTTTACCACATTTTGACTGAGTATACAGTAGTATGCCTGGATTTTACCACATTTTGACTGAGTATACAGTAGTATGCCTGGATTTTACCACATTTTGACTGGGTATACAGTAGTATGCCTGGATTTTACCACATTTTGACTGGGTATACAGTAGTATGCCTGGATTTTACCACATTTTGACTGAGTATACAGTAGTATGCCTGGATTTTACCACATTTTGACTGGGTATACAGTAGTATGCCTGAATTTTACCACATTTTGACTGAGTATACAGTAGTATGCCTGGATTTTACCACATTTTGACTGGGTATACAGTAGTATGCCTGGATTTTACCACATTTTGACTGGGTATACAGTAGTATGCCTGGATTTTACCACATTTTGACTGAGTATACAGTAGTATGCCTGGATTTTACCACATTTTGACTAGGTATACAGTAGTATGCCTGAATTTTACCACATTTTGACTGGGTATACAGTAGTATGCCTGGATTTTACCACATTTTGACTGCGTATACGGTAGTATGCCTGGATTTTACTACATTTTGACTGGGTATACAGTAGTATGCCTGGATTTTACCACATTTTGACTGGGTATACAGTAGTATGCCTGGATTTTACCACATTTTGACTGCGTATACGGTAGTATGCCTGGATTTTACCACATTTTGACTGGGTATACAGTAGTATGCCTGGATTTTACCACGTTTTGACTGCGTATACGGTAGTATGCCTGGATTTTACCACATTTTGACTAGGTATACAGTAGTATGCCTGGATGTTACCACATTTTGACTGGGTATACAGTAGTATGCCTGGATTTTACCACATTTCGACTGGGTATACAGTAGTATGCCTGGATGTTACCACATTTTGACTGAGTATACAGTAGAATGCCTGGATTTTACCACATTTTGACTGGGTATACATTAGTATGCCTGGATGTTACCACATTTTGACTGGGTATACAGTGGAATGCCTGGATTTTACCACATTTTGACTGCGTATACAGTAGAATGCCTGGATTTTACTACATTTTGACTGCGTATACGGTAGTATGTCTGTGGTTGGCAACGAACAGTCACTGGTAACACGCTTATGGTGAATCTAACGTGTACGCAGGCATAATGTTCAGTCAATATATTTACATATCAATTTAAAGTTCAAAAGTTATACGAAGTAAAACAAACATCCTAAGCGGGTTACTACGATGATATTATGATAGCCGTGGTCGCTAAGGTAGTATACTTCCAATCTACGCGATATTCAAATGTATTGGTATAGAAATACGCAGTGAACAACACGATCGTTTTTCATTTCATCGCTTATTAATTTTTAGTTAAAACCTATTAGTAGCCCTTTGGATATATTTATTCATTTTTCTCGGTTGTTACGTACACCGTTAAGAAATCAGCTGGATAAGCTAAGAAATGAGTTTATTTGTTCATGATTAAGCTTTCGAGATTGGGTTAAGCTATAGATATCAATGTTGAGTTCAGCTATCGAGGATGACTTAAACTAACATAGATGAATAATTTTAATGAAGTAAACTATTTAGGAATAGTTTTTAGAAATGTTGTAGTAAATAGTATATGATTACCATTGACAGATGCTGACGTCGATGACATTGTACAAAAGACAGCACTTGTTGCAAATGTGTTGATTCAAGACTGTCACGGTGGTAGCTGCGAAACTGTTACAAAGGTAATTATAAGAATGGATGAATGTCTACAGGGCCTTATTAAGGACCCCGGTATATTAGGATGTTTAACCTTCTTAATCTGTTCAATGATGTTCCAATTATATTACATGCGAACAAAAAATAAGTAAAAGTTCGACCAAAAGGTAGTTTTTGAGGGTACTAACAGGAATACAGTGAATTACAAATATAAAATGCTACTGTATTTCCAAAATCAACTTGACAATCGTGATAGTACTGTATCTGCTGCTTAAGTAACCGACTGAAAAGTATCTGAAATCAAATCGTCCGTTAAAAATCGCTTACATAAAAAGGATGATTAAGAATATATTCATAAAATGCACTACACACCATTTGTTGGTATTGAGTAATGGCTTTGGGCATCTTGAGAGACTTTCAAAATTGCGAAGTTTAAGATGTGTCCAGATGCTGTAACTCGGTATAAAGGAAAAGGTGAGTGTGTAATAAATATGCATTTTAAAAAGGTGTTCTCAATCAAGTAAACCTGTAAATTTAACTCAAAATATATTTTAGAAGAGAAATATTGAAAAGGCAAAGTATTTTCTCACTCGTTAAGCTCATTTTGAAAACAGCATATTATATTGGTATTTTACCGTCTCCCTCAAAAGACACCTTCGGTAGAACGTTTACCTTAAGTTTTCTCCGCGTGTAATATAATAGGACATCCCTGAACAAACTAAGGTGAACATCTTAATTTACCGGACCGAAAACGGACCCTATTGGCACCCATCCTTTGCTGAAATGAAACGTTCCGCTTAAATTGTTCAATTAAAAATGATACACCATTGTCCTGTCTTGTAGATTTTGGAGGCTTGTCTCATCAGTTCTACTGAAGTGATATCTCAATGGGTGTTCGGTGTATTTTGGGACAACAGATCCAATATGAACTGTACCAAACACCATGAACTGATGTTGTGTCTCTTCCTGGAACATCAGCGCTTGACCAATACCTATAGACATTTGGCGAAGGGAGAGATCCTCGGTGAAATATTAACGTGTGCGGATAAAATTGGAATTCGATTTCCCGTTGTTGCATTTCAGAACTGGAAGATCCTATCGGAAACGTTTGATATGCATCATTTGTCCATCATTTTCAACACAATATGCCTTGCGTTGACGCCGCCATTAACCAATGACGTCATCGACGCGGTGGTGTCATACCTCAGTGCAGCTTGCCACCATGATCTCGAATGCATTGATGTCCTCAAAACTATTCCAAAGGGACCAAGACGAAAACGAGCACTTGAATCTGTCTACGTCAACGCCGACTATTTCTCATGTCAGGCTCTGTTTCATGTAGCGAGAACAGCAGAGGAGATCAACAGTGGTTTACCTGCTGCTAACATTTTAAGTGAATTGGGACATAAACTATTGCAAAAAGCATTTGAGAGATATTGCGATCCGACAAATGCTGATATCTTGCAGGGCCGTTTGCTGCTTTCTAGTCGTCCGGTATTAGAGGTCTTGAACTGGTTCTTCTGTAGAATCTCGGAGATGGGGTCCAAAGAGCGTGCCGCCGGAGATCAGTTCCGAACTTTTGTGCATTCCATTGGAAAAATCTTCAAATTTGATAAGGATACTCAGCTGTCCTTTCTGTCACATATGCAAAACTCCCCAGCTTTACTGTCGGTCATTAGGGAGGCCGTCTCAGCAGGAGGTGGTGACATTTATATAAATCCCTGCTGGTATAACTGGTTCAACACAACGTAATTGACCGTGTGTGTTCATACATTGCTTTAACATAGGGAATACATAGGAGTGTAGAGAGCGTAGTTGATCGAAACCCCTGCGTATCGAGGATGCTCTTAATAGTACGTAAAGCAAAACAAACTAAACCAAACTCTCTGGGGTAATCATCCTAAGTATCAACAGATACCCACAGCATGTGTTTTGTTAGTTAAATGAATGAACACAGTATGGTTAATATTATAAAACAACTAAACCAGCATACATTCATACCTTAAATACAAGTCTATTTACTTACCATGTGTTTGGCTGATTCGTATTTCAGTAAGATCAGAAAGGTTTTAATCGATACGGGATTTTAAAAGTATATATTCAGTATTATTTCATTGTTATTCGAGATACGTGACGTTTAACTGACAATTAAATGTATTAACAAACAACGTAACTTTCAACTTCACATTATCTTCAACTGTTGATTGCGCAACTGACATCATTACTTTAATATGCAATTTAATTATAAATCATCATGTCTGTCAATTACTTGTTAATGTTTTGATCATGAAACAGTCTTTTGAAAATATTTACTTTTAACTTTCGTCCGAATTTGTGTTCTGACCCTGTGATATAACTTAACGTTTATAGTTTACTATAACTACTTTGTGATATTTATTATTACAGAGATACGTGTTGTGTTTGTTATGCTGTAGACAGGAGTTATCGCGCTTTGACAGATGAATCGTAAAACAGCCAAACGTACATCAACGACAAGGGAAGAAATGGCAATCAATATTAAACCGTTGGAAAAAAATCATCACAGAAGATGTATTTTATCGATGTTGAGTTACATGGGATAATTCACTATAGAAGTTAGGTCTTCTGTGGATATCCTCTGCCTCATTCAGTATAAAAGGCAGGTCTTCAGTGGATATCCTCTGCCTCATTCAGTATAGCAGTTAGGTCTTCAGTGGATATCATCTGCCTCATTCAGTATAGCAGTTAGGTCTTCAGTGGATATCCTCTGCCTCATTCAGTATAAAAGGCAGGTCTTCTGTGAATACCCCCTGCCTCATTCAGTATAAAAGTTTGGTCTTCTGTGAATATCCTCTGCCTCATTCAGAATAAAAGTTAGGTCTTCTGTGAATATCCTCTGCCTCATTCAGTATAAAAGTTTGGTCTTCTGTGGATATCCTCTACTTCATTCAGTATAGCAGTTAGGTCTTCTGTGGATATCCTCTGCCTCATTCAGTATAAAAGTTAGGTCTTCTGTGAATATC
Source organism: Mimachlamys varia (assembly GCA_947623455.1). Classification (NCBI taxonomy): domain Eukaryota; kingdom Metazoa; phylum Mollusca; class Bivalvia; order Pectinida; family Pectinidae; genus Mimachlamys; species Mimachlamys varia. The sequence continues at coordinate 13,961,042 of OX392535.1, forward strand.
CTCTGCCTCATTCAGTATAAAAGTTTGGTCTTCTGTGAATATCCTCTTCTTCATTCAGTATAGCAGTTATGTCTTCTGTGGATATCATCTGCCTCATTCAGTATAGCAGTTAGGTCTTCAGTGGATATCCTCTGCCTCATTCAGTATAGCAGTTAGGTCTCATGTTGATATCCTCTGCCTCATTCAGTATAGCAGTTAGGTCTTCTGTGGATATCCTCTGCCTCATTCAGGATAGTAGTTTGGTCTCATGTGGACGATGTCCGATGCCTAGTTCAGGATAGCAGTGTATTACCAACGATGGAAGGTCTGCAATGTCTACTGTAATACTAAGCATATCCTCACCTTCGCTCTCTACATCCCTAGAATCATCCTCGATATCCAGGGGTTACGCTCACCTTCAGTCTCTACACACCTGAACCATCCTCGATATCCAGGGGTTACGCTCACCTTCAGTCTCTACACACCTGAACCATCCTTGATATCCAGGGGTTACGCTCACCTTCGCTCTCTACACTCCTGGAATATGTCAAGGCAAAACGAAGATGCACTAAGCATGGCATCAAGCGTTGTCATCAAAATGGATTTATAAAACAATAGAATCATTGTATGAGCTGGATTTCACTCTGAAAGATGCTGGTGTCTGTCATACTTTCTATGATTTGGCCGAGACATATTCATAGATGATAAAGTACCTTTATTAGATTGCAGTTTCTGGTTCAACCAATAACATTTTGTGTGTGGATTCATGGTAAAGACGTCTCGCTAGTTTGATTTCTGTTTTGTATTAATTTTACTTTAAATTCCGTTGTATTTTTCTTAATATGTTCTTCTTTAAAGCATCGTTGGGAAGTTAATGAAATGACTTCTATAAGATTGATATTACTATTACAACATATTTTTCATTTTTATGGAACTTCAGTATATGGGGATAGTTAATTGATAATGGGGACGATATGGGCTATGCGTTTTCTTTTTGGCTGCGGCGTCTTAATGCTTTGGCTTGTTAGTTTAAAAAGAAGACAGCTTAGACATTTTACATGTATGATACAAAGTTTTCACATTCCGACAAATATGTTTTTTTTCTAAAGCAAAAAATACAAATTTTAGTTTTTATCATAATACTCATCGTCTTTTTAATTGAACCTATAAAATCCAGTGTTCGTTGCGCACATTGGACATCAATTATGAAGACAAATCTCGTATCTACTAACTACTTATATAACAGAAAAGACCATCATCTTATCCAAAATCTCTCATCCAAGTCACCAAATTGAGTTACGTATACATTGGCTATTATGGGTTCACCAAACATAATATATCATTATGTTTACTTGGATGTGACCAAGATTTACATGGCGGGTGTCGTCGATGAAACAAAAAACGCCTACTCTTTCGGAACACCTGGTCTTATTCTCTTGTACTTTTACGAGGGTCATGAAATTGGTAATCATTCCTTTGTTCCTATTTTGCATCTTGGTTAATCGATTTTGAGTTCAGATTATGGTTTTGTTGACGCTTTGATATTCTCTGATTTGTGTTTTTTTTAAACATCATGGCAACAAGTGTAACAAGCAACAACAAAAAATGTATGGTTTCCTGAAGGCAAACTGTTAATCTAGGTTAATAGGGAAGGACTCTTAACTGAGATGTCGGACACTTTAAAACCTTCACAAATCTATGATTCCACTATTTAAAGTCAGGATAATAAGACTGACAGAGCAGTTCTCTATTTGGAGTATGTATAAAATAAACGACAAGAGAGTCAAAGGGCGTCCGACTTAATTAAATGTAACGAATCGATTAACACATTTTAAATACACAGATATTGTGTTTGGTATCATCATTTTCTCTTGGTGAATAGGACACCATGCTGATAGAGCTAAGATTGATGAGGTTGTAGTGCCAGTGTTTCTTTGTGTATATGGGACAGTGGGAGGGTCTCCCGACTGGAGTAAGGGTGGAGGTGGGGTGTAAACTCTGACACCAGATACACGGCAGCTCTGTGTGCGAGGACCCCGGGGAACATTCACGAGACACCCTATGGGTGGAGTGAGTGGCTACAATTACGTCAAATACATAAATGCCACTTCGGGGTTATGACAGGGTCGAGGTCAGCCGCCATATCCTCGTTGTAGTTTCTTACATTATTCCACGTTGTGTTATTTATCACCCAGTATCCTCTGACATCTAACGCCTTATTCACTGCTCTATTTAAACTCCAATTTACATCAGACAAGTCGTGAACTAATGTTACAGTTTGTAGTGCCGATGATGTTTATTTCACATGACGGTTATGCAGATATCATAATACATTTCTCCTGTTACGTATAATTCGAATTATTTCATCGTATTTCACGTCTCTACATTAATATTAATCCCGATGCACTTCATGTCACGTTATTATTTCTACATGGCTAAGTGATAAATAAGAAATGTTTTTTTTTTACTTTGTCATCATGACCTACTTCCCACTAGTATACTAGTAACTAGATCATCTGTTGAGTGTTGACCTACACACACTCCTGGATTGTACAGGGTACATGCTGTTGAGTTAAATAAATGCGCTTCCTTCTAAGCAATTGCATGATTCTTTATTTAATTTTTGGTAGTCATACCTTTTGAGGCGTTGTTACTAAAGTGTCGACAACTTTGTTTGTTCCACTGTAGCTTACAGAACAGGTTTACATCAAAACAAATTTCACCGCTCTGACGACAATCTGTTTCCATTTAAGAATGCAGCAGTTTTCGCATCTATCAATCTTTGCAAATAAAGCTATTGCTGAATGGAATTGCCTTAGTGGTTTGGATTTTATTTATCATTAACTACTGTAGACAGGTGACATATATCGCTACTAACAAGATAAAGATGGTTTTTATAGCCTAGATAGATATCACGACTATTGAATTTTGTTTGTGCTTAGCTTATAAGACTCTTTGAGAAAAGGTACCAGTATTTAGTTGTTAAGCAATGCATACTTTGAACTTTAACAATGGGTGAATTCTGAAGTTTCCCCATTCAGAAAAGAATAACCAATGTGCGATACAAAATGTCTGGACCGCAATGTTCGAAGCATAGGAGGAACTAGGCCTTTTTGATGACCAGGGTAACCTTTCTTGCACATTAACCGGTTATTCTCAAAAGATGAAATATTATCTAACCAGGCATCTGTATTGCAATGTATACAGATACCGGTTGAGGAGAAAAATACTAATTAAAAGCGTGTGGATTTTGAAAAAACTCAAAACATCTTGTTATCAATCTTGAACATCCCCTTTTAAAAAATGTTTCGTCTATCAGAACATATGACTGTACACTAATATACCTCGTACCAAACCCGAAAGAACGTCTTTGTTCTGTCGTTATGAGAGTTTACTTTTTTCAAGAAAATATGGTGGGAACAAGGTGTAAGTATATGGCCTGTCACTATTGTGTAACATACTCGGCGAAAAAACACAACAAAAGTTAACAGAAGTGACTGAGGAAGAGATGTAGTACGAATAGTTGAATTCCTGGTTAACAAATCTTTGTTGAGTTTGGCGGAAAAACATTTTTTAGCAGAATGTGGTTACACTGTAGTTGTGTTTCGCAAGATTTTGAAGAACGAAATCTGTGATGTACATATGCATTTGTAGGTTGTGAAGTGTGTTACTAATAGTGCCTCGTTGTTGCGCTTGTGATAGCATGTTCCATGAGTTTACCACGAGATTCATGCGAGTGATACTGGGTGGTAGTTTGTAAGGTTGATGAAGACCACGAGCAAGTTATATGGTCGACATTATGATCTCCTCGATACATTTTCTATATCTTTGGGTATGCTCCTTAGTATGCCATGTTATGTTTGCACCTCAGGTTTACACGACCGTTGTCCTTGATAAGGCATCAGACGCTTATCCTTTCGGAACATCTGGTCTTATTCTCTTGTACACTTCCAACGGTCTCCATGCAAGTCCTTCCTTTGTTGATATATATATAGTCCATTCTCAAATTGATTCAGAAACACGGATTATGGTTTTGTTAACGCTTCATAATTCTCTGATGTACTTAAACACGCCAGGCTACAAATCCTGCTTAGGTTTAACAAACAAACAGCAAATCATGAGATTTTCGACATGTGTTTTTATTTTTTATTATTACAATATTCACATATTTGTGCCCTATCTTTTTAAACTATGTATAATTTGAGGTTAACATTATGTAGCCTATTGTCTACGCCAAAATAGCGACCGAGTGTGATCTTCTATACCGTTATTACTTAGAGGTCAATATAGGATGGTATTAGAACTAAGGAATCGCCAGGAATACACCAATAAAGTCGGATGTTAACATTAATTTGACAAGGTGCTTTTTTATTATTGTAGCATAGTAAAACAAATTGATCTAGTAGAATGACAAATTATCATCGGAAAATACATGTATACTGTATAAATAAACATATAATGAAGTATAACAGTGAGTATGACTGTACATGACTATATAGACGATGACGTATTAACAATGACAGGCCAGGTATCTACAGGCCCCGTACAATGTAAAGGTAGGCACTAAATGAGGTAAGTCAGAAATGATCATGTTTGATGGGGGAAGTTTAATAATGGTGGGCTGATTATTGAAATTAATTTGAAATATGCTACTTTATCTAAAGTCTTGTAGTTTGAAAACTGTAGCTTTGATATGAATAAAAGTTATATATGAAATGAACAGAGGGACCACTCTTACCAATGATTAGTTTACCTGTACTTATTATGACAGCCACTCAGGAGGTAGGGCAGAGTACCTCGTGTTATTAACTTTAACACCCCAAAAGTCATATTTTAACCTCACCAAATCAATGACTAGGTAGTCTAGTCTTACTAATGACATCTATACAGGAGGTAGGGCCGAGGACCTCATCATTCACGTTTACAACCCTAAAGTCATATTATAACCCTAAAGTCATATTACAACCCTAAAGTCAGATTATAACCCTAAAGTCATATTACAACCCTAAAGTCAGATTATAACCCTAAGTCATATTACAACCCTAAAGTCAGATTACAACCCTAAAGTCATATTACAACCCTAAAGTCATATTACAACCCTAAAGTCAGATTATAACCCTAAAGTCATATTACAACCTTAAAGTCAGATTATAACCCTATATCCTATTACAACCCTAAAGTCAGATTATAACCCTAAAGTCTGATTATAACCCTAAAGTCAGATTACTGCCCTAAAGTCATATTACAACCCTAAAGTCAGATTATAACCCTAAAGTCAGATTATAACCCTAAAGTCATATTACAACCCTAAAGTCAGATTATAACCCTAAAGTCATATTACAACCTTAAAGTCAGATTATAACCCTATATCCTACTACAACCCTAAAGTCAGATTATAACCCTAAAGTCAGATTACTGCCCTAAAGTCATATTACAACCCTAAAGTCAGATTATAACCCTAAAGTCATATTACAACCCTAAAGTCCTATTACAACCCTAAAGTCATTATAACCCTAAAGTCAGATTATAACCCTACGATCTGATTATAACCCTAAGTCAGATTATAACCCTAAAGTCAGATTATAACCCTAAAGTCATATTACAACCCTAAAGTCATTATAACCCTAAAGTCATTATAACCCTAAAGTCAGTTTTAAACCTCACCAAATTATTGACTAGGTAAGTCTAGTTAAGATACATACAGAGTAGGGGTGTATATGTACTTATAACTGACAGCTACAGGAGGTAGCGATATAGGGACAATGTCCTTCATTTTACATCTACAAGAGTACTAGTAATGAGATGGCGGCCCAGTATACCCCCTTTATAACTTGTACTAGGTACAATGAGGTCAGGCTTGGTTGCCTCGCTTTACATACTCTTTTATGACTGCTACACAAGAGATAGGGGCAGGGCCCTTATTTGACATCAATATCATTAATACAACTATGCCCATATTAGGATGTAGAATGCTATATACAATGATATGTAGTAGGGCCAAACTAACACTTGCAAATGTATTTAATGTCACAATTAAGTAACACTTAAATAAGTAATACATGTCATATCAATGCAATAAACAATATTTGACTTTGGTTGCAAGTAATTTGTTTGAAATCATTTAGTAAAGATGATTTTGATCAGGTACTTAGCAACTGGTCAAACATTTGATGTCAAAACATAAAACAATTGAAGAAACTCATAGAAATTTTGATTTGTTAACTGTCAGAAAAAAAAGAAAGAAAATTACAAGTTTTTAATAGATAACTAAATTGAAAGAATTGTAAAACATATTTACAATTTCAGGAAATGTACACTACAACCTGTGATATTCTTGTTATTATTGTCAGGTCAGTTATTGCTAAACATTACTTTCTGAAAGATTCTCTCAAACAAGTAAACCATACCTGTACCGAATACACAGGTAAAACAGGAACAGGTAAACCAAACCTGTACCAAATACACAGGTAATCAGGAACAGATAAACCATACATGTACCAAATAGACAGGTAAAACAGGAACAGGTAAACCATACCTGCATCAAATACACAGGTAAAACAGGATCAGAAAATCATACCTGTACCAAATACACAGGTAATCAGGAACAGGTAAACCATACTTGTACCAAATACACAGGTAAAACCGGAACAGGTAAACCATACATGTACCAAATACACAGGTAAAACCGGAACAGGTAAACCATATCTGTACCAAATACACAGGTAAAACCGGAACAGGTAAACCATACATGTACCAAATACACAGGTAAAACAGGAACAGGTAAACCATACATGTACCAAATACACAGGTAAAACCGGAACAGGTAAATCATACCTGCATCAAATACACAGGTAAAACAGGAACAGGTAAACCATACCTGTACCAAATACACAGGTAAAACCGGAACAGGTAAACCATACATGTACCAAATAGACAGGTAAAACAGGAACAGGTAAATCATACCTGTACCAAATACACAGGTAATCAGGAACAGGTAAACCATACCTGTACCAAATACACAGGTAAAACCGGAACAGGTAAACCATACATGTACCAAATACACAGGTAAAACAGGAACAGGTAAACCATACCTGTACCAAATACACAGGTAATCAGGAACAGGTAAACCATACCTGTACCAAATACACAGGTTATCAGGAACAGGTAAACCATACCTGTACCAAATCGCAGGTAATCAGGAACAGGTAAACCATACCTGTACCAAACACAGGTAATCAGGAACAGGTAAACCATACCTGTACCAAACACAGGTAATCAGGAACAGGTAAACCATACCTGTACCAAACACAGGTAATCAGGAACATCGCCACCTTGACTGCTGACAACCAACAGGTACACAATATATCTACCAATTACACAAGTAAACATGGATACCTCCACTTGACTACAAGTATCCCAATAAATACATTAAATATCTGCACAAATACACAGGTAAAACCATGTTGTTTGCCCATGAATGCAACAGCTACCAAACACATATATCTATACCAAATGCACAGGTAAAATTCATCTTTATTGACAGGTTAGCAACTTCCTAGAAACCTTCTCAGTACGATTGTTCAGCGACCGAACCTGGCACAGGACACACTCTACAGTTCCCTGTAAATCGGCTCTTACAACATGACACCAGCAGTCTGGTGATATCATCAAAATACTGCTAGTACATATAATGCTAGCTTTTATAACATGATCAGCAGTAAGAATATTAATTCAGCACTTATAAACATGGTAGATTTTGTATAACGCATAGTGCATAAACAACTAGCACAACTATACACAATGATACCTCATACACACAACTTATTCCAGATCAGTTTAACTTCATAACTTTACACAGCATATATTATATTGCTAATATTAGTTTTTCTGACACATTACGAATGCAGGCATCAAGATGGTACAGTGACACCTGCCTAAAAAGGAAATCTAAAATGTACCACATATAGTTGTGGAATTTGGTTCAGGTAAAATTTGATCTAAAATGCCTTAAAAAGACTTCTTTTGCTAACTGATTTACCATTCTGTTTATGTAAATTTATAAACAATATTTGAACCAATAATATTTGAACCAATACGCACAGAGTGATGTTTACCAGTGGATGTGACAGTGAACACAGATAGGACCAGGTTATAAGGTGTGTAGGCACTTTGATTATACGATCAGAGGTAGAAAAGTTTCTGTGCCTATTAATTCCTACTTTGTCCAGGACAGGACTATCCTTAAGCTGGAATTGCATAATTAAATCTATTGCATAATAAAGTAGTGTTTTGTTTTTTTGTGACATTTGTAGCACTTGAAAGGTTTTGCAGAAGAGATTGACATGTTATAGGTTAGTTGAGCTGTCTTTATAAAGATGTCAGCCATAATTCATGCTCTATTTTTGTTTATCTTATGACGGCTATGTTTTTGTTGAACAGCCAATGTACACTTTCAAAATATTGTAATAAGTAATTACATTTATAAATAAGGATTTTGATTGAAGTCTTTGAATCTCTTTATAGTGATTATTGCATCAGTAAGGGGGCTTGTTGAACCTTAAGCCTTTCATCCCTGAAGACACATTTGAACTCTTCCAATTTAAAGGTTGGAATTACCCATAATGACATTTCAGGGGTGATTGGGTTTAGGATCCCAACACCACTGACAGTACCTGTGCGTCAGAAACTTTATTTTTGGCCCGTCTTTGATCAATATCAGCCGTCACGTTGTAGAAGGAGACTGAAACAGGTTGTTGGGTTTCCTGAAATCTCGTACAGTGACCTATGGAAACCAGTGTTTTGGGAGAGTTAGGGCCACTTTGTGTAATAGCCTACCAGCTGCTATAAGAAAGCCAAATACCCCCCTCCCCCCAAATTCAATAAAGATTTAAAGACTCATCTCTTCATGTTTTCTTTTTTTTACCTGATTATCATCTAGTTTAAATCATTCACCCCGGACATTTCACAAAAAGCTTATTGTAAAATTTCAGGGTCAGTTCTATCAATTGTTTTACAATAACTTTATAAGTGAGGACATTGAACAGAGAAAGGCAGATTATGATGACATAGGTATGACTGAGATAGGTATGTAAGAGGTAAACAGGTGATCATTACAGAACTATTATTGGATTAATATTATCAAGATCACTTTCACACCGAATATATAGGATACAGGTCTGACATTAACAATCGATTCACTGGCACATGTAAATATTTCAAAGAAGCATTCGTCTTTGTCAAATGTTCTTCCTGTTTGACGTTGCCATTTGAACTCTATACACAATAAATAGTCTTCACATGTGGAAGTTCCACCTTTGACCTCTAGATCTGTCCTTCACATTTAATGTTGTCAGTCACCTTTGAATGTCTATCCTTCAAATCGAATAATCTTTCACATGCAACATTTTCACCTTTGACCTCTGCCCTTCACAATCAGTAGTCCTTTACATGTGATATTTTCACCTTTGACCTCTCCCCTTCACATTTAGTAGTCCTTTACATGTGACATTTTCACCTTTGACCTTGGTCCTTCACCATTAGTTGATCTTTCAGATCCAACCCTGTTCTCATCTTTGTTGTGTACATTTTACTTCCACAAAGAACGTACGGTGCTGGTCTTTGAATAAATTCAAGATATCACAATATTCCAGTACAAACAAGTAGCATATAGCATAGCTTACAAAAGAATACATCAAATATGTAGAGGGAAACTCTCTCACCAAACCTGACATCCATGCACCCTTACAAGTATTTATATACATTTTCACACTTTAACCTACATGTCATTGGATAATGCAAAACCAAAATGGGAGCAGGCTCTCCTAAACATGGACCTTCCCCGTCTCGGCCTAACATAACCTGTATGAATGCCTTACTTATCCTAGATTTACAATTAATTCTCTCTATTTACAATTATTTCTCCCTCTCCTTCCATAATCACAATGTTACTGCCGACCTGGGTCTGTTGGTGACACAGAGATGAGTTCCCATTATGAAGGTGGACAAAAACTCTATATTATCACTACTCTCCTCACAATTCCTTTTATACAATGTGTTCTTTCGTAATTACTAACCAACCTCTCTCTCCCTCCACCCCCTCCCCCCATCCTTTCTTTTTACTGGACTCCTCAGACACACCCCTTCCATCAAATGCACCATGACCCCTTATAAGTCCCCACCCTATCTGATGGTCTTGATGTGTAACAGCTGTGGGCCCCGTTTGTGAGTCCTCACCATATCTGATGGTAATGATGTGTGTTAGCCGTGGTTGGAGTGGTGTGGGCCCCCCTTGTGGCGGTGCATTGTACAGGTATTACAGCACTTCTCGCTGTAGAAAGGATAGGAGCAGAGTCTTGCCTGGGCCACAAGGTTACATATCTTTATTTTGTCTTTACAACTTGGATCTGTAAACAGAGAAACATTATGAATTAGAAAATATAGTCCTATCTTTATTTTGTCTTTATAACTTGGATCTGTAAACATAGACGCATTGTGAAATAGGAAATATATTGCTAACAACCTTGATGAGTTAGTCCATACACCACAGATCTGTTACAGGGAGTAAGGGAGATAACTCCTGCAGTGTTTAGAATCAGTTGCATGTTTATATTATAAATATATTTCAATTTCAATTGATTGTACTTTAGACCTCCAAACAAAATTGTTAAAAACATCATGGTTTTCATGACCCACCATCAAAAAATCCGTTTGAAATCCTGACATATCAAGTACAATTTTTTATGTTTTAAAGTGAATTCTTCAATCTACTGATCAAACTTTCAATTTTACAACATTCAAAGGAAACAAGATCCAATGTCCAATGTATAGATAAACACATGAAGACAAGTATGGGAGATATCCTTGGATTATTGATAACAATGGTATTACCTTCATCAAGTTGTGGCAGTTCACAGGATTGTTTATTACAGGCCGAGCGTCGCGACGGCCGGGAACCCACAGGACATGCTGAGTTTGGATGGAGCTTTGGATCCAAGCATTTTATTTCTCTAGTTCTTGTACCTGTATCACAGCTTTTGGAACACTGAAATCAACAAGTTCATCATTTAGTGTCCTATAATTACTATACAATTTCAAAGTCACCAATTCACCAAAATGTTCTTCTATGAAGAAATTACTTGAGGAATATTTATATCAAGAGGCCCATAAGATATGTAATTTCACTCAATTTGAAACAGTTGGATCAACGTCATTTATTTGAACGAAATTGATAAAGCCCTTCATCAGGACAACCCTAAGACATACTATCATGATGCTAAGTTTCCCAGTGTGTTGGATTTTTTCTGAATATATTTGACTTCCTGACAGTGAATGTTATATATAGACTATGCTTTTTATCTTAAATGATGTTGATAAAAATCCATAATGTAACTGCTTCAGCTTTGTGTCTCACTGTTAATAAGAAACAGCTTTTATACTTTAACATATCTGACTCTTGTGTTTTTTAGGTGTATCAAGATAATCTTTTTATGAACAACATTAGCTCTTCATCTCACAAGCTACAGCGACCGATGACGGGGACCACATAAGGTGATACGTACCTGAGTATCTCCCAAGCTACAGCGACCGATGACGGGGACCATATAAGTTGATACGTACCTGGGTATCTCACAAGCTACAGTGACCGATGACGGGGACCATATAAGGTGATACGTACCTGAGTATCTCACAAGCTACACAGCGACCGATGACGGGGACCATATAAGGTGATACGTACCTGAGTATCTCACAAACTACAGCTACCGAAGACGGGGATTATATAAGGTGATATGTACCTGAGTATCTCACAAGCTACAGCGACCGATGACAGGGACCATATAAGGTGATACGTACCTGAGTATCTCCCAAGCTACAGCGACCGATGACGGGGACCATATAAGTTGATACGTACCTGGGTATCTCCCAAGCTACAGCGACCGATGACGGGGACCATATTAGGTGATACGTACCTGAGTATCTCACAAGCTACAGCGACCGGTGACGGGGACCATATAAGGTGATACGTACCTGAGTATCTCACAAGCTACAGCGACCAGTGACGGGGACAATATAAGGTGATACATACCTGAGTATCTCACAAGCTACAGCGACCGATGACGGGGACCATATAAGGTAATACGTACCTGGGTCCACTGGGTGACGAACCATTCGGACGGACACTCTGGCAGCGGTCCACATGATTTCTCTGTTATTGGTTTGTCAGAAACATCACAATTACCAGGCTTCACTGATGCAAACAGACGTTCTCCCACTTTCTTTATACAGACTACATCTCTACGGCGGACACCCTCCCCACAAGTTGCTGAACACTGAAAGTAAAATAACACCATACCATGCAAGCATACTGAAAGTTATCAGGCATGTATTCTTACCAGCAAACTTTAATTTACCTACCTATTTAATAAGTCAAAAACAGCTGAGATCAGATTCCCCCGAAATTTTCCAAGAAATAATACTGACGATACTTTAATTGTTAAACTCCAAGATAACGTTTTGGTACACATCTTGTACTTATCAATCTGTCTTCATGCACAACTAAGGACCGAGGGGGGAAGTTCAAACCATGAAAATGTGAGAAAGATCTATGACACATTTTTCAGATTCAGCAGTGCATGATTATCTTAAAATGCCAAAATTTAACATTGCAACCTGTCATTTATCTAGTTCTTCTGATCAGTCTCAAAATAAAATAATCAGGCACAGCTATGAAGCAATAATATTGTATCATATGAAATTTGAGAGAAATATTTTAATTTTTGAGAACTAGTTTTAACAAGAATTGTTTAATGAGTTATTACAGAGATAGACCGAATGAAGATGAAAGTTGATCTGAACAGTTAGTCGTCTTATGATGGTAGGTATAAAATTCCGAGGCAATTTACACTTTTATTATCTAGACAACTTACTAAGATGTTAAATATTTGATTTTAATTGAGTTGTAGTAATTACAAAATGAAAAGACTTCAAAAATGAAGTAAAAGGCTGCATAAAACTTTTAAAATTGAATTTGAAATAAAATTTAGCATGGAGTGTATTTTATAGAATAAACTTAAGATATATCGCAGTGATTAAAAATGTTAAAAGAATGACAAACAAGAACTATTAGGATTATAAATTCATTGCATGGGTCCTCTATGGGCGCCTATTGAGGAGTACTTTACACCGCCTTACCTTTCTGAACTCAACTATTTACTTCAACATTAACCATTGAAATATGCATAATCCACAAAAAATTCTTCTGCAGACAACCAAATGCAGCTATACAACTGTAAGTATATTTCAATTAATTCCATTTCAATATTTGATTTAAATTTACTTCCCTGACACTTCAGTCTAACAGACATTCCAGACCGACCAGATTTCTGTTTGCTAAGGAAATTTGAGTCGCCACTTAAAACCCAGAATTCCATCAGCTGTCATGTCATAAGTAATCATAATGGATTATCAACTTAGTTTACAATAACAGATAGTTTACAGGAGGCAACTGGACATATTTTGGAGAGTGCTTGTGTCATAATTCCCTGGTCAACACCACAAACAGTCAGGACTAAGGGGGCTGTAATATAGTACTTGTTTACCACCAAATAAACAACCATTTAATGGCACTGTAATGAAACTAAATCTGACATGTAAGTAGGTGTTTGTTTCTACTACAGATCTACTAAGTAACAAGTTATATGTTATTGCTTTAACTGAATTCACATTTACATCGTTACAAATTTTCATACATTTGCAAGCGAGCTGTAGTTTAAACAATTTTATTTTGAAAGTGGGACACCATTTTCAATTTGAAGATGAAAATTTGAACCTCTTTTTAACTTAAGACACTATTGAACTCTTTGAATTCAATGGTTGGTAAAGTTCATTATGAAATAATGATAAATAAGTTAAAGGTCCACCCAATGTAACTGTTTTATAACTCGTGATCTCCCACTACACACCTCGGACCAGGGACCCTCAACTTCCCCCTAACACCAAATGTAACTGTTTTATAACCCGTGACCTCCCTCTACACACCTCGGACCAGGGACCCTCAACTTCCTCCTAACACCTAATGTAACTGTTTTATAACCCGTGACCTCCCACAACACACCTCGGACCAGGGACCCTCAACTTCCTCCTAACACCAAATGTAACTGTTTTATAACCCGTGACCTCTCACTACACACCTCAGACCAGGGACCCTCAACTTCCTCCTAACACCCAATGTAACTGTTTTATAACCTGTGACCTCCCACTACACACCTCAGACCAGGGACCCTCAACTTCCTCCTAACACCAAATGTAACTGTTTTATAACCTGTGACCTCCCACTACACACCTCGGACCAGGGACCCTCAACTTCCTCCTAACACCTAATGTAACTGTTTTATATCCTGTGACCTCCCACAACACACCTCGGACCAGGGACCCTCAACTTCCTCCTAACACCTAATGTAACTGTTTTATATCCTGTGACCTCCCACTACACACCTCGGACCAGGGACCCTCAAACCAACTTCCTCCGCAGGGTTTCTTGTTTTTGCACTTCTTCCTCTCTCGTGGTTTGCTGCCGGAACATTTCTTCTCATCCAGTGGGGTACCATCCTCCGCAGAACAGTACACTGTCCGATAGTAGTAGCCCTTACCACAGTCAGCAGAGCACTGTAAATACACACAGGAACAGCTATATTAAAGGGTCAATATAGATGTCACAATATAATCAGCTAATTACTACTTACAAGAGGCCCAATGGGCCTGCATCACTCACCTGTAATCAATCTCTGACCTGTAACCCGAAAGTCACCTAAAATCTATTACTGTAAGACATTCAGAACAACATGTTAAAATTTAAAAATATTTTACTGTTACTTTGTAGGACAAAGTCATTTTTATTTGCATATTTTGTTTGGCTTCTTCCAAAAAAGCTACCAGCCAAATATCATGTCTCTACTCCATTTGGTTAATGGGAAGAAGTCATTAACATGTTTTAACAGATCTGACCCCTGTGACCTTGAATATAAATCAAGGTAATTTCTTTTTCTCAAACTTTGTCAAGCATCATCCAAGGAACCTTTCAGCCAAATATTATGCATCTAGGGCTTTCAGAAGAAGTCATTTAAAGGTTTTAAGATTTGACCCCTGTGTCCTAAAATAGGTCAAGATCATTTCTTATCAAAAACTTCAAAATTAAAAAAAAAAACTCAAGGAAGATTCCAGTCAAATATCATGTCGTTAGGCCTTTTTATTAATCAGAAGAAGTCACTCAAAGGTTTTAACAGATACAAGTTCATACTATACAGAACATGTATATCTAATTTGATATCATATTTAGGAAATATGAAAAAGGGGGGTGTAAGATTTATTTTTAGGCACTACAATGATAAGTGTCATGCACTAAATATAGCCATTGTTGGGTGACATCCCCCATAAGGTGTTTTGGTCGACCTTGACATTGACGATGTAATCATCAGACAACATCCTGCTAGTACTTTGTGTAAGTATAAACACAATGGTTATTTGGTTCATGGCTATCAGGAAGTGCCTCAATCTGCTGCTGAGTGCTTGTATGGAGTTGCAGCAATTAAAACCTGCATAACTGTAAGAGGTTTATATTATTGCTCTCTCATGTAGAGGAAGTACTGACATTGTATTGCCTTGCACCCACACAACTTCCGTTCTATATCGGGACTGTAAACTGAATAACAAACACAATTAAACTCAGATTTTTGAGATGTTAATTGACGTTTAGTCTTTTGCAGATGAAGATATGGTTCATTGTATCACTTTGGTAAATCATAAACTCGCTGTTAAAATGTGAACTAATCCAGTATTACGACATTCTTGACAGCATCTGTGTTACTCTCACAACAAGACAAAATAAAAATTTACACTGTATCAGCAAAAGTTGGTTACGACATTCCTTACAGCATTAGTGTATGGAGTACCCAGACAGTATAATTTATCAACAAAAGTTGGTCAAACCTATTATCACTGATGAGGGAAGAAATTCAGTCAAGTCGCAGCAAGTGCAACACGATTTTTTCCATCCTTACTGCGGTTTGCACTTGTTTATGTAATCTTGTTTCGGCTGCTGATAGCACCATTTTAGCGGTGAGATAGATATCTTACGTGTGTGCATCTCTATCATTTCTCATCCCGGGCCAGGTTTTGTGGTCTAGTATCAATGAGATATGCAACCACAGCCCTGTATCCTATACATGTTTCAACGACATTAAACATACTACTATCGATCATGATCTCAACCATAGTATACTACCAATAAACTGACATTAAAAACCCTTTACACCCCCTTTACACAGACATTACAAATACACAACACCGACATTTTAAATACACACAACACCCCCTTTACACCGACAATACAAATACACACAACACCCCCTTTACACCGACAATACAAATACACACAACACCCCCTTTACACTTACATTACAAACACACACAACACCCCCTTTACACCGACAATACAAATACACACAACATCCCCTTTACACCGACAATACAAATACACACAACACCCCTTTTACACCGACAATACAAATACACACAACACCCCCTTTACACCGACAATACAAATACACACAACACCCCCTTTACACCGACAATTCAAACACACACAACAACCCCTTTATACGGACATTTCAAACACACACAACACCCCCTTTATACGGACATCACAAACACACACCACGCCTCTTTTTCATTGACATCACAAACACAAACCACACCCCTTTATATCATATATACATGTATCTTACACATCTTGCACAGAGATTGTGAAGACACTCCAAGCTGAGTTTTCTTAATCAAGATGACTAATAGAAAAGTTAAAGCCTCATCGCAATAGGTACAATAGAAGGTGAATGACTTGCCAAAAATACCAAACTGTTAATGATATCAACCCCATCAGTGAGACAGTGGAACATTAAAACTATAAAAATAGATTTGAACATTGTAGCTGGAGAAGGTTTTGGTATCAGTGTGGCTCCCACACACTCACACTGTCAACATAAAAGGCAAGTGCTGGGGAGGGCCCGCGTGGTTTTCACACAGTCTTTTTTATAGATTCCTGGCCAGAATCAAATGTACACAACACAGAATGAAAGAAAACAGACAGAAATGTGTTTGGCGATTCTTCAAGTTGAGAGAGAAATTGCGAGGCATAACATTCCAAGATATTCCAATCTTCTCATCAATCTTGAACATTCCTACCAATCTTTCAAACACAACACTGCAATACCAACCCCATGTAGGTTCATTGGTAGTTCAAGCATATCTTCAAAGCAATCCTTTTTTATACTGAGAGAATTTAATTCTAAATACTGTTGGTAATAAAAAACATGATGCTGTCTCCCTCCAAAAGAAAGAATATATCTAAAACAACAGATTTATTTTCTTAATTTCCCTGTGAAAATCCATAAGATAAGAAAGACAAGCAGGTGTGTATGCTTAATCTGTAAAACGGGGAAGTGCAACCGATTTAGATTATTGAATTTTGTTCAAAAACACAGAAATGGGACACATGAGATATGGGGTCTATCTAGTAGACTTGGATCAGTACTTTTTCTCCCATGTTCATTTTCATTAACATAAAAGTATAATGACATGAGGCATATCCATGGATACAGGTACATGTGGACTTGGATCTGTGTTTGGATAGAGGACTCAGTGAAAATGAATGTCACTTATTATTATTGTGTTCAAAGACCCGATAACAGACAGGTCTATATAAATTGGGTTTCATAAATTTGAGTAAAGTGAAATGCAAAGATTTGTTTTCTCAAGATATTGGAGTATGGTTAAAAAGAGTGTATTCTATACATTAAGGATATTAGAGGGTTTCTATAGATTACGATGATGACATAGATATCTCTACATATATAGGAGTATGCTGATTTGAAACTTTCCATAAACATATAGGAGTAATTTGATGTGTAGGTCTCTACAGGCATAGGAGTAGGCTGGTGTGGAGGTCTCCACAAATATAGGATTAGGCTGGGGTGAAGGTCGCTACTGATATAGGAGTAGGCTGGTGTGGAGGTCTATACAGATATAAGCATAGGCTAGTGTGGAGGTCTACACAGATATAAGCATAGGCTGGTGTGGAGGTCTACACAGATATAGGAGTAGGCTGGTGTGAAGGTATACACAGATATAAGAGTAGGCTGGTGTGTATGTTTCCACAGATATAGACATAGGCTGGTGTGGAGGTCTATACAGATATAGGAGTAGGCTGGTGTGAAGGTAAACACAGATATAAGAGAAGGCTGGTGTGTATGTTTCCACAGATATAAGAGTAGGCTGGTGTGTATGTTTCCACAGATATAGGCATAGGCTGGTGTGGAGGTCTACACAGATATAAGCATAGGCTGGTGTGAAGGTATACACAGATATAAGAGTAGGCTGGTGTGTATGTTTCCACAGATATAAGAGTAGGCTGGTGTGTATGTTTCCAGATATAGACATAGGCTGGTGTGGAGGTCTATACAGATATAGGAGTAGGCTGGTGTGAAGGTATACACAGATATAAGAGAAGGCTGGTGTGTATGTTTCCACAGATATAAGAGTAGGCTGGTGTGTATGTTTCCACAGATATAGACATAGGCTGGTGTGGAGGTCTTTACAGATATAGGAGTAGGCTGGTGTGTATGTTTCCACAGATATAGACATAGGCTGGTGTGAAGGTCTACACAGATATAAGAGTAGGCTGGTGTGAAGGTATACACAGATATAGGAGTAGGCTGGTGTGAAGGTATACACAGATATAGGAGAAGGCTGGTGTGTATGTTTCCACAGATATAGGAGTAGGCTGGTGTGGAGGTCTACACAGATATAGGAAAAGGCTAAGGTGGAGGTCTACACAGATATAGGAGTAGACTGTTATGAGAAAAGACCAATGTAGGGCCTAGATTTTAAGATTCTGTGTTCATACTGTGTCTGGATATTAACTCAACAGTTGTAGAACATGAGTGTGAAGGCTAACTTAACAATATCTCTTTTATCACACTGATTATAAAAGTGTCAGAAAAGGTAGAGAAAGCAGCTAAAGCTATTTATCATGGGATGTAATACAGTGCAACCTTTTATACTTATACATAAATTATGATTTATAAAATATTTGCACACACATATACCGAGATATATTATTGGTCTATAGTTAGGTGAAGGTTTGCAGTCTACAGCTGTATAGAATCTGTGTTATTTTTAGTTTATCTGTGAAATATGTTCACCTGACCAATTTACCAGAAATATTTAAATAGCTGTCAATCTTATACTCAATATATGGTAAAATATAAGTATTTAATCTTCAATATTTTATCAGGGGAATGAATTGCATAACTAAGGTAAATCTTTAGCATCATTTTATGTTACCTTGCATTAAGAAAGAAAAACATACTCTATTTAAGTACTGTTGCAGCACAATTGACATCTTAGATGATATGGCCCCGATATCTTAACAAATTGTCTATAAGATATTTTACAAATCACAATCAAGATATTTCACAAACTATCCTACAAATTGTTCCTAAAATATCTTACACATTGTCCCCAAAATATCTTACACATTGTGACCCAGATATCTTACATTGTGACCCAGATATCTTACACATTGTGACCCAGATATCTTACACTTTGTGACCCAGATATCTTATACATTGAGACCCAGATATCTTACATTGTGACCCAGATATCTTACACATTGTGACCCAGATATCTTACACATTGTGACCCAGATATCTTACACATTGTGACCCAGATATCTTACACTTTGTGACCCAGATATCTTACACATTGAGACCCAGATATCTTACACTTTATGACCCAGATATCTTACACATTGTGACCCAGATATCGTACACATTGTGACCCAGATATCTTACACATTGTGACCCAGATATCTTACACTTTGTGACCCAGATATTTTACACTTTTGACCCAGATGTCTTACACTTTGTGACCAAGATATCTTACACATTGTGACCCAGATATCTTACACATTGTGACCCAGAAATCTTACACTTTGTGACCCAGATATCTTACACTTTGTGACCCAGATATCTTACACATTGTGACCTAGATATATTACACTTTGTGACCCAGATATCTTACACTTTGTGACCCAGATATCTTACATTGTGACCCAGATATCTTACACTTTGTGTCCCAGATATCTTACACTTTGTGACCCAGATATCTTACACTTTGTGACCCAGATATCTTACACATTGTGACCCAGATATCTTACACATTGTGACCCAGATATCTTACACATTGTTACCCAGATATCTTACACATTGAGACCCAGATATCTTACACACTGTGACCCAGATATCTTACACTTTGTGACCCAGATATCTTACACATTGTGACCCAGATATATTACACTTTGTGACCCAGATATCTTACACTTTGTGACCCAGATATCTTACACATTGTGACCCAAATATCTTACAAATTGTAACCCAGATATCTTACACTTTGTGACCCAGATTTCTTACACATTGTTACCCAGATATCTTACACTTTGTGACCCAGATATCTTACACTTTGTGACCCAGATATCTTACACATTGTGACCCAGATATCTTACACATTGTGACCCAGATATATTACACATTGAGACCCAGATATCTTACACACTGTGACCCAGATATCTTACAAAATGTGACCTAGATATCTTACACATTTTGACCCAGATATCTTATGATTGTGACCCAGATATCTTACACTTTGTGACCAAGATATCTTACACTTTGTGACCCAGATATCTTACACATTGTGACCCAGATATCTTACACATTGTGACCCAGATATCTTACCCTTTGTGACCCAGATATCTTCTCACCATAAGCACGCAGATATATTACAAATTGTCACTTGATATTATAGATGCTGTCACCATATATCTTACTCCGTGACATCAGATAGCTTAAATCATGTTCCAAAGGTTTCTTACAAAGTGACACAGGAATCATACATATAATCACTCCAGATATTCTAAATATTATCACCTAGATATCTTGGATGCTTGCATCATGTATCTTACAGTGAGTCAGTAGATATCTTCATCTCAGTGACATCAGATATCTTAGATCCTGTCCCAAAGGTTCTTACAAACTGTCACCCAAATCTCTTAAATATCATCATCCAGATATCTTGAGTATTATCATTCAGATATCTTGATATGTACTATCACCCAGATATCTTCAATATTCTAACCTAGATATCTAAACTTCTGTTACCCTATAATACAACTAGGTGCCTATATACATACCCACAAACTGCCATATGAAATATGGGTTCAAACTCCTTTGCTATTTGGCTGAAAACCCTTCACATGTGGCCCATACCAAGTAATGAAGGACACCCAAGGTCATAAATGTAGGTTTTCCTCCAACTTACGGTATTAATGATGTGATAAATACTAGGCAATGATAATTTATATCAACAAGGATAAAGGTGAAAGGCATCTGCATGTGAGCTTAACACATAAAGTTATCTCTCGGAAGTTTTAATGATCTACGACCAATCAGCATTCACACATTTACCTGCAGCTGAATAGGCTGTAGGAAAAAACGTGAAAATTGATCACAAAAAAGTCACTTTAAGTAACCGTTTTTATTTGCTGGGGGTGTGTCCAGGTGTACCTGACATCCAGACCTTACCGTTTTCTAATGGAGTCTGAAGTTTGTTTCCCATATAAAAAGTCTCTATAAAAACAAAATTGCATTCTCAGTCTGGTATGAGTTGCAAAGTGATTGTAAGCCTATACCCTCCCGTACACCATGTGTTAACTACTCAGGAGGGCCCAGGGCATGTACCACAAACAATGACCAGCTCTTATAGACTTGCACAGACTCACCATATATTTCTTTAAAATTCCACTTATTAAGTATTCAAAAGGAAAACTTCTAATACTCTTGACACAATTTAAGATCCTGTTTAGTGATTTTGATGTATTTTTTTTGCAAGTGAAATATATTGCTTTGCAGTGAAAATGATATTGATATATTACTGTATTGTCACACTTTGAAAAAGACATTAAAGCCAGGGTTTTATGCTATATTCAAAATAAATAACGATAGACATTAATTGTGATTTGGACATTTTGTTTCTTCAGTCAAAACTGTAATTAATTAAATTCATCAATCAAGTTTAAGAATCAGTATAATTCATCAGTCAAGACTGGAAGCAATAGAATTCATCAGTCAAGTCAGGAGTCAATATAATTCATCAGTCAAATCAGGGGTCAATTTAATTCATCAGTCAAGTCAGGAGTCAATATAATTCATCAGTCAAATCAGGGGTCAATTTAATTCATCAGTCAAGTCAGGGGTCAATTTAATTCATCAGTCAAGTCAGGAGTCAATATAATTCATCAGTCAAGTCAGGAGTCAATATAATTCATCAGTCAAGTCAGGAGTCAATTTAATTCATCAGTCAAGTCAGGAGTCAATATAATTCATCAGTCAAGTCGGGGATCAATTTAATTCATCAGTCAAGTCAGGAGACAATTCAATTCATCAGTCAAGTTCAACAATATACTTGTCACTATGAATGTCTTTAGGAATTCTTTTAAAGAAAACTTAACTTTTTTATTTAAATTTGTATTGGAATGTACTTTTAACTTGTTAGAAAACATATTGTTGAAGTGTTTTCTCAATTTGTGAAGTTGGCAGTCCTGATTAAACGAGATAGAGTAGGATAGGCCGAACGTTATCATATTACATTGTTTCTACATCAGTACGGAGTTGTCGAGGAGGTGTTGACCGACAGAGATCGATCTCCAAATACATCATGACCTAACTCATTGCTAACAGATTTAGGTGTTATTGTACCAGTGGCCACACCTAACATCTGACACCTCCAGAGTACTTCTCTCCTACTGGTTAGAGGATGATATAGCACACATCTGTTATAACTGTTCACAGAACACTGACCTCACATGGAGAACTAAATAAACAGATGAATTTCATCAGAATTTATTTTGAAATCTGTCTCAGTTTGACTAAATACATCTGAATGATTTTCACATCAAACTTACACAGCTTTGTAAAGAAAACGCTGTTTGAGCTGATACAGAACAGCCAAAGGACAATCACTAAAGTGTACAAAGTTTGAACGAGTATAAACAATTAATATGCTTGCAAAGGATTAACTATGTACTCTTACAGATGTACTGAAGGTGAACAAATTTCACGAGCACACTAACTTGGTAATCTAAAGTTATGTTCTGACTTACAGAACAGGAATTCAAATTTGGAGAATCTGTTTAATCCTACAATTGAATGTTGATATTGCACCATCAGCATTCCTAATTTACAATATAAATCTGACCATGGGAAGGTTAGCAAGGGACTCATCCTATATACTTAGCTGTGACCCCAAGGTACTGTAAACCTACACATTTTAGCGGTAATTTTATTTTAGCGATTTGTGTGCTAAATCATGATTGCACTATAATTACAGTTTCTGTATATTGTTTTCTACTGCAAGTATTGTAATTGACAAATATATATATATATACATATATGTATGAATGCATGTACATGAGGAACATTGTAATATTTAATGTCTTTGTTTTTGTGATGTACATGTAAATGTGTCTAATGTGTGTATAGGTACTGTACTGTTTGTTAAAAAAAAAAAAACTTCTCGGATACTTATCTGACTATATAACTAAGAAATATTACCATTTTCTTTTCTAAATATCACTCCTGTGAGAGGATATACATACAGTTGTATTACAACTACGTTAATATAAAATTATGCATGATGTATCTGTGAAGATGGAAATACAAAAAAAAAAAAAAAAAAGTATTGTGAATGCACCAATTCATCACTGGGCATATCTGTTAAAATTTGGTGAAGAACTTATATATGAGTGCATCAAAATAAGCATATATATTAACAGTATTTTTTTCATAAGATTGACCTTGATGTTTGCCTTAAAAACTTTTAAAACCTTATATTGCACATCTTCATATCACTTTGCTATTCTATTCATATGGAAATAAACAATGAATTCAACAAACATTTTTTTTGCGTTATTCAAAATGGATACATCATATAGACAAATTTTTCCCTGTCAAATTGCATTGAGTCTGGAGCATAATCATAACATCTATAAAGAATACTTTTCTATGGGAAAAATCATATATGTTTGTGTCATTCTTAGGCCAAAATGTATGCCAGTATTTAAAGAAATAACTGCATAATACTTAACATTATGTGTGTGACCAACCCAATAAAGATGTGACTGACCTGACTTGACTTGAACACAGAATAGTTTGACCTTGGTTACTGCAGACCAATATTGTAATGACTTTTACTTTTTAAAACACAGTGTTACTGACACTCCTAGAATACCTACGGCCCAGTGTCAGTAAGCTATGGACATCTGGCTGTCTGGCATTCCATAGTTTGATGGCAAACCAAATATACGAACTGGCTTTTTGACATGTAAAAGATCAGTGTAAACACGATAAGTTGGTACTGAACAAGCTTCTGTGTGACCTTGCCCAGTGTAAACACAATAAGTTGGTACTGAACAAGCTTCTGTGTGACCTAGCCATGGCCAACACTGATTTGTAATTAGTGTAAGACCATATACTGCTGATCACTCCATAAAGGTTTAACATTACAGAAAACGTTAGGAATGTGGGGATCCCAAATGTTATCATCTCCAGGTCATCAAATCTTAGCTTTTCTCTCCAATACTTTACCTGGAAACCACTTGGAACTCATCAGGATCTTTACCTTGAGACACCTTTGTAACTTCGTTATTACCCCATGAAAACATAATTGAGGTCTTCCAATTCAAAGGCTGAAATAGTTCATTGTGAAATTTCAGGGGTGCAAAAAATAGACGCCCTGTCAGACAGACTCCTTTAGACTATCTGGTATAGAACCAGCCCTTGGACACTGTCAGACAGACCTATCTCTTTAGACCACCTGGTATAGAACCAGCCCTTGGACACTGTCAGACAGACCTACCTCTTTAGACCACCTGGTATGGAACCGGCCCTTGGACACTGCCAGACAGACCTACCTCTTTAGACCACCTGGTATGGAACCAGCCCTTGGACACTGCCAGACAGACCTACCTCTTTAGACCACCTGGTATGGAACCAGCCCTTGGACACTGCCAGATAGACTGGTATAGAACAAGCCCTGGGACACTGTCAGACAGACCTACCTCTTTAGACCACCTGGTATGGAACCAGCCCTTGGACACTGCCAGACAGACCTACCTCTTTAGACCACCTGGTATGGAACCAGCCCTTGGCACAGGTACCCATGTCACAAGTGCTGATATTCTCGGGCCTGATGCCCTTACAGACATGCTCCTCTGCTTCACCTCCCTCAATACCCTCACAGTACACCTTCCGTACCCTCTCACCACGCCCACAGTTGGTCGAACACTGAAAAGGAGTCAAGCATTGGTAATAATATGACAGTCATGCGATAACAGTTATCTATAGCAAAGACACTGTTTACTTTACGACAAGGACAGAAGAGTAACATTCTAAGCTTGTGATGCAGCATTCTTATTAATATCGACTTTTGAATAAAATAACAGTCCATGATATGGACCTATAAATAATTCTTTTCTTAAATAGTCAAAATTAGTCAGTATATCTAAACGTACTTCTCCCCAGTCCTCAGCCTTCCAGGAGGCACATGCTGGAGCCTTACAACTCCTTGCTGATTGTGGCCGCTCCTCGCCCCCACAACGGGAGGCGGCCACCGTGACTATGTGAGTCGCGGACACTCGCTGACGACACACAACCTCCCTAGTCTGCATCCCCTGCCCACATGTCACACTGCAGTCTGTCCAGTTCTGAGAATGCCATCTAAAAGAGAAATGAGACATAGATATCACAGGAACAAGTTAAAGGGGACACAGCTCACTTTTTACCAAAAACGAAGGGGACACAACTCATACAATACCAAACACAGTAACGGCAAGGGGTCAGATAACCAACAGCAGATCAACACCAAAAGGACACGACATGGGGAAACTAACAAATGACACCGAAAATACACAACTAGCATATTTATTTAAGTTACACCCAACACCAAAGGGACACAACCGGCATATTTATTTAAGTTACACCCAACACCAAGGGGACACAACTAGTAAAACATCCAAAACCAAGGGGACACAACTAGCATATTTATTTAAGTTACACCCAACACCAAGGGGACACAACCAGCATATTTATTTAAGTTACACCCAACACCAAGGGGACACAACCAGCATATTTATTTAAGTTACACCCAACACCAAGGGGACACAACTAGCATATTTATTTAAGTTACACCCAACACCAAGGGGACACAACTAGCATATTTATTTAAGTTACACCCCAACACCAAGGGGACACAACTAGCAAAGCATCGAAAACCAAGGGGACACAACCAGCATATTTATTTAAGTTACACCCAACACAAAGGGGACACAACTAGCAAAACATCCAAAACCAAGGGGACACAACCAGCATATTTATTTAAGTTACATCCAACACCAAGGGGACAGAACTAGCAAAACATTCAAAATCGAGGGGACACAACTAGCAAAACCAAGGGGACACAACTAGCAAAACACTATAAACACCAAGCGAATATGGCAAACATCACGAACATCACGAACACCACGAACAAGAAGATGAATAGGTGTGGCGAATTTCCCATCAAATTTGTCTTTTTAGAAACATGAACTCATCATGTCAAAGCCATCTTAAACAAAAACAAATCCAATGTTTTTATATTCATGTGGAGTTTGCAGTTCAGTGTTTGTTTCATACTGTGAACTGTATCAGACACCCCTGCCATGCTATACACCTGTGATGCCCTAACACATACAGGACTCTGTGGTACAGTCTTAACTCACACACAGCACAGCACTGTGAGACAAACACTTAACTCCAGTGTCCTTTCTTTAATTAAATTATTCCCTGCTGACATTTTGCATCATGAGTGTGTCAGATTGGGAGCTCCTCGCCTATCACCAGATACCACTGGTATGTTATTGCTTCTCCAAAATAGCAACAACTACACCCAAACTTCTGATAAACCAACTCCAAAATACAAAAGAAAATATGTGACACGTACAAATACTTCAAATCGACACAGGTAGCGATACAAATAAAACATTTATCATCTGTAGAGCTACCTAAATCTGGCTATGTAAAGACACAAACACCATGTTTATCCTTTAAACTGGCCTAGTGTATTGTCACAAAACAATTTCTCCAGCTATGGGGTGCGAGTTAAGACAGAATACTTTCAAATTAAATGGTAGAAGGCCAAACACAGTACTTAGGTATTCTTTATATACCTGACAAAAACATTGGCCAATAAATTGTCTATGAGGCTTTTCACAAGTCAGCACAAACTAAATAATTTGTCCTACAGACCGTCTTTCTGAAACTTTTTAAAAATGTTGCTATGATTTTTCTGCAACAGACAAACTTATAGTTGAATTGATTTGAAATCTTATGACTTAAAAAATCAAAGGTTTACATATTAATTTTCAATACCTTTATGTTTGATAATTATTGTATGTTGCAACACTTACTATTATCTTAGTATAATCTTAGAATTTACTAGTATCAGCTGAAAAACTGGTACACATTTAACAAATTTGAAATTTACACAAATTTGCCACCAGTTTTCATTTATTTCATGAATGTAGATTTATACTATGTTGATAAAATTGTTGAGATAAGGAATTGAATTGACATTTCCCTCCCCTACTCAACAATTCTGTTCTTTCTCTAATTCAAATTTTTCTATTTATATACTTATCATCTTGACATTTTCAAATTTCAATGCAAACCCTAATTTAAATACAGCCAGATGATATCGCTTTTAAAGGTCTATGAATGCCATTGGATCAGTGTCAGACACTTCTCTTCAAACGTCATCCCATGAGGCTGGCATTAGATGCAATGTTTTGCAGACATTGGTTTTCGATTTAATTTTGTACTGATAATATACACAGTGTCAAATTACTAGATCACTAAAATAATTACTACATAAGAGAGCAGAATTTCGAAAAGCTTTGTATGACTATTCAACATATGAATGGTGGCATCACAATAACAGCTCTGGCAAGCCTCAATCCCCATTCCTAAAGACACTTATGAAGTCTTCCAAAGCAAAGGTTGGAATAGTTCAAAATGAACTTTCATGGGTGAATGTGTTAAATAATTATGCTGGAAAATTTGCTTGCTGCTGAGAATGTTTGTTCAGAGTTTTTCATTTACTGGTACAATAGACTTTCTTTCCTTTAAATTTCAGCAGGACACTCTTCACATAAGAACCTTTAAACTACATCTAATCACTGTAGCTGTGTGACCTGCACCATATACATTCCAATCCTCTCTGCTAAAAGAGTATTTAAGAGGCCCTTTAGTTTTTTTGGTAATTTCTTCATTTTTATTAAAACTTCTAGATTGATATTAAACAAAAACTGAACAGAATTCTTCGTAGCTTGACTTTTTCTGTTAATTTCCGGTTTTCTACAAGAAGATAACAGCAACAGAAATGTTTAATATCATAGTGCATTAAGTGTTATGTGATATTACTTCTGCTTTCTCAAATTTCTTTTATTACTTATAAAAATAAACAATAATTATAAGGACTGTGGTGGTAGATGTTGACTATCTTGGCGATCAGTAATTAGACTGTACACACCCACAGAACCCCAGTGTTAACTGGGAGTGGGGCACTCACTTCAGTGTATGTAACCACACTTCAAATCATATGTATACATACATTTACATGCTTTCACTCATAGTGACAGCATTGATAGCAGAAAGACAAGAATTTTAAAACATCTTATAATGTAACATCAAACTCGTTTTCATTGAGAACTTCTCTCAATTTATGCAAAAAACTTTTTTTTTCTAAAATCAACTGAATTATGCTCAATAGAAAATGTCCATTTACGTCCGTGTAGTGTAACAGGTATGTCCCACTTGGTACGGAATATTTGTGATGGAGGAAAAAGATCGCAGTACCTAGATAACCATGTGTTTCCTCATACACCTTGCAATACATAAATTATTTTAAAATAGAAGCAGCAGGTGTAGCCATTCAATGTCTCATTAAAGTGATTTCTTCAAAATGCATTGTAGACGAAAAAAACCTGAAAGAAATTCCAAAACTTAGAAATTTCAATAAAGAATCAGCAGCTTTCAAAATTCCAGATTTACATTCTGATAATTTTCATAATTATTCATTCATATTTCAGGCAAGTTCCTGATACCATGCATCAGACTTATGAATGGGAGTCTTTTGTTGATTATATTGTGAGCTTTACTCTCTGCCAAAGATCATGTTGCCAAACTTGTTGAAAGATTTATTTAGAACTTAATTGAATTTGAGATTACCCCAAGGTTCTGACAAAGAGCCCTTTTTCATTGTCTATTGCTTCACAGTGTATAACGGATCTACGCAAAGTGGTTCAACTTTGACTTTACCATTTCCACCCCTGAAATTTCATAAAGAACTATTCCAACCTTTGATTTGGAAGAGTTTAAATGTGCCTCCAGGGGTTAATGTGTTGACTACCTGGTTACCCATACTTATACCCAGTGTGTTTACAGTGCCCTCCATTGTGGAGTACCATTACCTCTATCATATATAGGCCTTGATCAGTTGTATGGACCTGCCATGAATATGTTATCACATAATGTAGAGAAAATGAATTCCTGATTAGGTCTAGCACATCGCCACCGAGCACCCATACCCTCAATATAATCATAAAAACACAGACATTTTATAGCTAATCATACATAAAACAATTTTCCCTGGGAAAGTGTTTAAGACATCATATATGTATAAATGACAAAGTAAGTTAGGCAGTGAATCGCTGATAAGATGCCAAGCAAGATGTGCCACATAGATAACTCATTCACGACTGCACGGTGTACAACAATGAGACAACTTGTATGGGATGCACGTCTCCACAGCGGACCGCAATATCAGCAGGATGGGTTGGAAAACTGCACGCCTATGAAAAAGGGCCAACTTGTACAGGTGAAAACCTGCAATGCCTACAAAAAGGGCCCAACTTGAACAGGTGAAAACTTGCAAAGTCTACAAAAAGGGGCCAAATTGTACTGGTGTAAACATGCATAGTCTACAAAAAAGGGCCAATTTGTACAGGTGAAAACCTGCATGGCCTACAAAAATGGTCAAAGGAACTCAAGTTATCTTACAGAAATCTTTGTTTAGACTTCAGTTCTATTTACAGTAACTGTGACCTAGATCTTTGACCTTAAGACCTGAATAGCAATCCCAAGCAAGGACTTTCAGTGAGAAGTTTAAGTTTGATAGGCACAAGGGAACTCAAGTAAGGGCACAGACAAAATGGATGAAAAATTACATAAAATTCTGAGTTGTTCACAGGAGCTGCCTTATCAGGAGCTTACTTGTCCTATACCACCTGGCTAATATCTCCCTACGTGTGTGTATGTATGCGTGTGTGCTGGAGATGACTTGTGTTCTGTTTGTAGTGGGACTGTGTTTCCAACGGCATCTTTTATAGTGCCACCTCACTTGTATGCTACAGCACAGATACTGCAACACCCACCTCAGACCATTTTGTACTCCACCTGGGTTGTTGGGAGTTATGTTGGCAGGAGAAAAACGCGTTCTCTGAATATTCCATATGTATGACGATGTCAGGGAATGAACCCCGGCCAACTGCATGGAAGGCTGGAGTGTTAACCGCTTGGCCTATCCGCCAAACATAAGTAATACAGGAATGAACTGATTAAATGTATAGGTGTGCAGTGTCTTGTCCGAGGTACAACATGAGATAAACTGCACTGGGTGCATGTAGCACCGTCAATTAGTACGTATAATTGCCTGCTGTGGACCACATATTACCTTATATATTAATTAAGATATTTGATTAATAACAAACTTATTTTCCACCTGTTTTCAGCTGTGTGAATTATCTCCCTTTACCACATTAGGATGTCACTTGCCTGCTTCTCCTCCTCCCCTTCCCACATCCTCCCCAATACCAATGTGCACTTAAGGCCAAATATTCTTTAATCAACAATAACATGTTAACAGATATCAGCTGTAGTACAGTTGATTGTTATGTTAGGCCAGATCACAGGGTCAGTACAAAGGAAACATTTCTTTGCTTTATTGAAACATTACAAACATTTTCTGTATTCAAAGTTGAAATATAAAACCATGCTCACAATTCTGTAGTATTGGTATGTTTTCTAATCTGTTCTTTTCTGACATGACAGAATTTATTTGCGTCAGCCAACAATTTACGTTGGCTAGATCAGAGAATCAAAGACACTAATTGTAAGCCGTTTGAATCCTCGATACCATATGTTTAACAGGGGTCAGAGGATGGGCTATTTACCTGTGATTTCATGTGTACACAAAGCAATTTCCTCACCAATAACAGAATTATTTACAAACAGAAAAGATATCAAAGAACACAAGATCGTTTGAAGTTTTGAATTCAAGGGGGAAACTCAACCAACTCAACCGTATGTATTATGTCTGTAACAAGTGTCTATTTCTCTAATGTATTTCTGCTACCCTCTCAGGTCACTATCAGTATTACCCTTTCAGGTCACTATCTGTGTAACCCTCTCAGGTCACTCAGAATATCAGTGTTACCCTCTCAGGTCACTATCAGTGTTACCCTCTCAGGTCACTATCAGTGTAACCCTCTCTGGTCACTATAAGTATTACCCTCTTTGGTCACTATCAGTGTTACCCTCTCAGGTCACTATCAGTGTTACCCTCTCAGGTTACTATCAGTGTAACCCTCTCTGGTCACTATCAGTGTTACCCTCTCTGGTCACTATCAGTGTTACCCTCTCTGGTCACTATCAGTGTTACCCTCTCAGGTCACTATCAGTGTTACCCTCTCAGGTCACTATCAGTGTAACCCTCTCTGGTCACTATCAGTGTTAACCTCTCAGGTCACTATCAGAGTTACCTTCTCAGGGCACTATCAGTGTTACCCTCTCAGGTCACTATCAGTGTTACCCTCTCAGGTTACTATCAGTGTTACCCTCTCAGGTCACTATCAGTGTAACCCTCTCTGGTCACTATCAATTTTACCCTCTCTGGTCACTATCAGTATTACCCTCTCAGGTCACTATCAGGATTACCCTCTCAGGTCACTATCAGTGTTACCCTCTCTGGTCACTATCAGTGTTACCCTCTCAGGTCACTATCAGGATAACCCTCTCAGGTCACTATCAGTGTTACCCTCTCTGGTCACTATAAGTGTTACCTTCTCTGGTCACTATCAGTGTTACCTTCTCAGGGCACTATCAGTGTTACCCTCTCAGGTCACTATCAGGATTACCCTCTCAGGTCACTATCAGTGTTACCCTCTCTGGTCACTATCAGTGTTACCCTCTCAGGTCACTATCAGTGTTACCCTCTCAGGTCACTATCAGTGTAACCCTCTCTGGTCACTATCAGTGTTACCCTCTCTGGTCACTATCAGTGTTACCTTCTCAGGGCACTATCAGTGTTACCCTCTCTGGTCACTATAAGTGATACCCTCTCAGGTCACTATCAGTGTTACCCGCTCAGGTCACTATCAACCCTCTCAGGTCACTATCAGTATTACCCTTTCTGGTCACTATAAGTGATACCCTCTCAGGTCACTATCAGTGTTACCCGGTTAGGTCACTATCAGTGTTACCCTCTCAGGTCACTATCAGTGTAACCCTCTCTGGTCACTATAAGTGTTACCCTCTCTGGTCACTGTCAGTGTAACCCTCTCTGGTCACTATCAGTGTAACCCTCTCTGGTCACTATAAGTGTTACCCTCTCTGGTCACTGTCAGTGTAACCTTCTCTGGTCACTATCAGTGTTACCCTCTCAGGTCACAATTAGCGTTACCCTCTCAGGATTACCCTCTCAGGTCACTATCAGTGTAACCCTCTCTGGTCACTATCAGTGTTACCCTCTCAGGTCACTATCAGTGTAACCCTCTCTGGTCACTATCAGTGTAACCCTCTCTGGTCACTATAAGTGTTACCCTCTCTGGTCACTGTCAGTGTAACCTTCTCAGGGCACTATCAGTGTTACCCTCTCTGGTCACAATTAGTGTTACCCTCTCTGATCACTATCAGTGTTACCCTCTCTGGTCACTGTCAGTGTAACCTTCTCAGGGCACTATCAGTGTTACCCTCTCTGGTCACAATTAGTGTTACCCTCTCTGGTCACTGTCAGTGTAACCTTCTCAGGGCACTATCAGTGTAACCCTCTCTGGTCACTATCAGTGTTACCCTCTCTGGTCACTATCAGTGTTACCCTCTCTGGTCACAATTAGTGTTACCCTCTCTGATCACTATTATTGTTACCCTGAAAGTGAACTTTGCAGCTTTTTATTATAATATTATGTTCTTACCTATTTTGTCGGCTTTTATGGTTCTACATATTTCTCGCTGCATGAAAGATGAAATATTTTCTGACCTTCACATGTTATCCTGTACCTATGTATTTCAACTTATCAAGTTTAGGGTGGAAATCTGGCTAGAAACATCACAAACCCAAATCAATTTCTATGTCAGATTTTTGTAACACCTGTAATTATCACCTGTGATTTTTACCTGAGACTACAAAGTGTAGATAGACAAACCATCTACCAGCAGCAATAAATCGTTTGGTAACCCGAGCCTCTACATCAAGGTTGATACCTGTTAACACCTGTAATCATCACTGACCCTAACTAACTGTCCCAAGTGGGTCCCTACAAGAGAAGTAATTGACCAGTAATCCGACTCTTCCTACCCTTGTAGAAGTTTGTTAACACCTGTCATTATCTCCAGTGCTAACAACCACTGACCAGTTAGGTGTATTTAGTTTGTTACGAGCAATATATCAGATATAATAGGTGTAAAACAACCCCCATAGAACGCCACAACTGATCAGCATGACAAATTGAGCACCCACAGACACTCAATGTTCAGGAGATTAATCAGGAGGAGAAAGCCCTAGCCTACATCTACAGGTATTTACCAGACATTATACCAACGAACAGTTATCTGTTGGTAACCAGTATCAAAACAATCCCATCTATATTGTCTCACTTGTGTCTATTTTGACCACGGATGCACGTGTCAAGTTACTAACGCAAAAATTTAATGTTGATGAAGATGCTGACAAAGATGACGGACCATGAAAACTGCTTTTGCCATGAGAACGATAAATATTTTTGTAAACTAAAATATTACATATACGTACACAAAAATGTAAGTGTTTCATACAATTAAAGTAGTTTTTTCACCCAAACTGGTCATCAAACTGTTAAAGTCAATATTTTCAGGCATGGAACTTTACGCTTATATATATTTTTTGCTCCCAAACTGTTAACAGTTTGGTAGTTGTTGAGATTTAATGCAAGTGAAATAAACCAAAATTTCCCCGCTGTGAACAATCTCACTTTTACAGTAAATGCTGATTCAGCAGTTTTCAGGAAAGGAAGTCTGTCACTTGCACAGGGTTAAAATCAGAATATTCTATAACCTAGGACAGCTATTGATCTCTTACCACCACATACTTTGGCCGTAGGAGCCTGGATAATACAGTTCCATGGCAAAGGCCAAACAACCTTTTACATGTATATATATATACATACCTGTCAGATGACAAACATGACAAATGGCCAGGGCCTTTAATTAAACAATGAAAGAAACAAGGGACCAGATTTAGTGAAACTAGAAAACGGCTCTCAGAAAGAACACCTTATTCTGTAGTAGGAGGAACGGGTCCTTGTGGAGCTCAATGTTTTGTTCATTTTGTTTAGAATTTTTGTTTCATTGATTGCTTCCAGATGGAGATGGTTTTTCCCAAAATAAAAGTTTGTAAAATTGTGATATTTTAATAAGAGCAGGAAACTTACGCTGGTGGACAGATGTTTGTATTACAAGCTATGGTCTGGGTGGCTGGACGGAGGTTGGGGTCACAGTTGTCTATCGTCACAATCACATTGGTGTTTCTTTTCATACACACGACCTTAGTCTGCTGGTTCCCTACAAAACAAAGGCAATGGTCATATTAAGGATCTTGATAACATCATTTGGCAGTAAACAAATACTGTAAAATGGTGTGGAAATTTTTGCTCATTTCGCTGGCAGTAAATCTCCGCGAATATATATCCACACGCGAACATATTCAACAATATTCAAACTCTACTGTGTATAACAGTTTTATAGGAACACAATGCAAAATAGCATGATTGCAGCGCAAAAATTTCCACATCACAAACCGTTTGGAGGCTGACTAAGCAAAAATTCCACTTGCAAAAATATTAGCTTTTACAGTACTTGAATAATTAATTTACATAAAATATCTACTTCTGAATGTATTAAAACACACATTAAAAGAACATGCATTACTAACAAACTGTTAACTCCATAATCAACCTTTATAAGTCATCATGAATTTGAAATGAAGACTGAACACCTGCAACAATTATCGTTCTAATCTAAATATATATCTGGATGTATCTTCTAAAATACATATCCTAAGTAAAAGAAATGTGCATTTCCTTCCTAGTATGATCAAGAATGATTTCCATTGAAATACACTATGTATTCATGCTGCATGTTTGTTTGACGGACTGTTTGCCCCTAACAGCTGAGTACTGTGCAAATAGAATCACCATCAGCAGTCAAACATTATCTTGCCAATGTTCTTATTGTATGACGACAAATGCAGAGTCATCTTTTCCTGATTAATGTGTCCATATCCTTTATTGTAGGGGAGATCATTTAAAATACTATATACATCGCCAAGACAGAGTTATCTTTTCCTGGTAACTTTCAGCAGGGGAGATAACTTGATATAATAGCTGCAATTGCATGTTTATATTCAAGAATATACAAATACATGTATATCCTTTACGTTGGGAACATTTGTTTAGATATTAGAAATCTTCAAATCAACAACTTAGTGACCTACATTCCAACGTAGCCTGACAGGTATTAAAAACATTATCTATAATTTTCATTTTCATTTCATTTATACGCAAGTTTCTGTTTATCACATAAGTTGTATACTGGAGCCAGAAGTCGGCCACATCGCCCAACGGCTACGTCTTTAATAGATACACATCAGCAATGTAGGCAGCCAAGCCCAAGGCCTGCTAAACAATTTAAATTTGGTTATTATTCCAAGTATTAGATCATCTTGCCGAGTTTCTCAGTTCTCTGATAACTGGACTCCCGGAGTTTGTCAGTTGCCCTGTAAATCCATTATCCGCCCCCATTCATACTACCCTTAAATATCCCATCTTTATTTCTGTTCTATATCAGAAACTGGTCATTTATCTTTCCTGGGTACACAACTTTGGCATTCATTTTGTGGTTTTTAGTACAATGTTTTAAGATATGTCAGTATTTTATCTAGAATGACGAAGTAAGAAGGGATGCATTCTGCCATTGAGTGCCATTAGGTAGACATTGCATGGCTTGTGAAATAACCAATCACTGGACCAATAATTAAATGTCTTGTTTCTACCATCTCATAGATGTCTTTTAAAAGGGTTCATTTAGTAAATCAGACAAATTTTACTCCAGGTGTAAGACTTGTTGAATGAAGATGATTTGGACTCAAATGATTCAAACATATCTTTGTATCACCCCCAAAAGCTGTTTAAGCATTACTGATACAAGCTTTGTTTCCACTATTGATGAAAGATAAATTCATGTGAAAAGATCTATCATTTTATCATTGATCTCTTATATAAAGGTGGACCAAAGAACAGCTCCCAATTCACTTTTAAAAGGAAAAGATGCTTTGAACTTTTGAAAACACACTATTTCTGCAATTTAGAGCAAACTTTGGACTTGTATTTCTTCCTTGTAAAGAATTGTTCTACTAGACCTAATCTATACGGACAGGATCTGAATGGCTGGATATACAGACAGTCTAGCAAGCTTGATAATCAAAGACCAATTCCGAATAATGAAACAGTTTACTGACAAAGATATATAAGATGGTAATCATTTTACATTTTTACTACCGGTATATAAAAGAGAAAAGGGCACAACTTATTTACTTTATAATGAAGGACAGAGCATATAATTTATTTCCTTGCAATGTCAGTCTTATTTCAGTTTTAACTCTGTCTGACAAGACACCAAGTATTCCTGTTATTACACTGACAAACTCTGTACATCAGAAATAATTTAAAAGCGGGATAAATATAATCAGTACAGAGAGGTCACGACCTTATACAACATTTGTTTCTATGTCTTCTCATTCTCACATCAAAATCTGGAATTAAAGTACATGTAATTTTAGCAGATATCATATACACATTTCACTCTGCAAAGATAGAACTTCTTGTCTAACAAACTCAACAGCCTATGATACCTGTGTAATTGATTAGCAGCTACATACAGGTGTTTCAACAGGCCGGACATTAACATAAGTTAAGATCAGCATCTCAGTACATGAGACTGAGACCTGATACCATCAATATGCCCGGGGATAACTGTTACACTCCGGGTCATTCCTTTAGTATAAATCTATGTAAGTTACGATTAGCCTGATCTGTAACAGACAATGTCACATATCCTGTCGTGATTTTGTCAATTTCTTCGACTCAAATTAATATTTCAGTGATTATACTCAGTGCAAAAATGTTTCCAACGCAGCAAAATTTGAAACTAGACATTCTGACATGGTCTTTTCATCAATAAAATCCAAAATGCAACTAGCAGGCACATACATTTTCAAATAAGGGTCAAAACAACTTGGGCAGGTACGTGACTGATTATTTACGAGTGTGTAAAGTTTCATAAAAATCAAAGAATTATCATATCTATTTGGCACCAAGATTTCATTCATCTGACAGACGTTCAATGGTTATATTTACATTTAAGATGTTTTGTTATACATTATCAAGTCATGTTTGCCACTTTAGTAAGTTTTCTGTCCTTGCATGTTAACATACTGGAAGAGCTTTTCGAAAATCACAATCATCTTAATGATTAACGTAAAGCTTAGGTATTATTTGAGGCGACGTGCAAAGCGTTGATGTAACGAAATAGGAAGATGACACTAGAGAAGAATTGATTTAAAACAGCAAAATTTCAGTTTTTGATTGGAATAATTACCAAAATTCGTTTAAAGAAAAATCAACGATAAAGCTCATCACAACAAAATGTCTCATTTCTGTCGTCAACTTGTTTCAATGTATCTATATATATATATACAGATGCATGGTTAAGATAACTGAATTTTTAAGGAATGTCATTTAATGGACTGGAGTAAACAACAGGATGACAATACAAATACCTGACGCCCCCAACCCAGCACGACGCCCCGACCCAGCACGATGACGAGAGGGCACCATTAACACAGTGAGACGGGCAGTTTTGTGGGGTGGTGTGGCTGATCTCGATCTTTATGTAGCTGATATATAGACATACCTACATCATGGAGACCAGCAAATCACTCATGCATATAAGTAAAGGTCACCCTACAAATGTCCCAATTTGTCAAATTCTACCGAAAAATAATTTCCTGCCATAACAATCAGATGTAACTGAATAAGGGACAGAAATGATTCTCCAATTTGCATTTTTATTTTTTCAAAATAAAGATGTAGAAGGTAGTGTGTACTTTTATAAAGTTTTCTATAAGTCCTGTGTCGCATTACCATTATTATATATGTGCTGATATTACTGTAAATAACCTGTCACTCTGACGGAACAGCCAATTAACCTCGGTGAGGTAATCCTATTTAGAAAAACATTACTTTTATACTAACGTCAGATTCAATGACTTGGCGTTTTAGGCTGATGTTTTCACCATTGTTGAAGAAGTCGACCATTAAATGATATCGCACTTGCTTTGTTAAGCAGCCGATAAAAAATAACCCGATACCAGCAAGTGTGACATATCCCCTGACATCCAACACAACCTTGTTAGCCACTGGACCCCACAACTAAAGTGAGAACACATTCTACAGCAAGTTTTGGTAGCAGTAAGGACAAACTTACAGAAACTATTTTTTAAGTAACAGGAAATTTACAGCAAGCTTTGTGAATTTGAGCGAAAAGTTACAGCAGGTTTGGTGACTGATAATTTCGGGAAGATAATTGCTAAGAGATCGAATGATGAGAAATAAAATTCAGACGGTAAGAAGACTTTGAGGAAAAAGTCATAGCACTTTGATGTTAGTGAGAGAAATGTTTGAGGTAGTGTGGGGAAAGTTAGAGTAGGACTTGAAGGTGTGGGGGATAGTTACAGTAGGACTTGAAGGCGTGGGGGATAGTTACAGTAGGACTTGAAGGTGTGGGGATAGTTACAGTAGGACTGGAAGGTGTGGGGATAGTTACAGTAGGACTTGAAGGCGTGGGGGATAGTTAGAGTAGGACTTGAAGGCGTGGGGGATAGTTACAGTAGGACTTGAAGGTGTGGGGATAGTTACAGTAGGACTGGAAGGTGTGGGGGATAGTTACAGTAGGACTGGAAGGTGTGGGGGATAGTTACAGTAAGACTGGAAGGTGTGGGGATAGTTACAGTAGGACTGGAAGGTGTGGGGGATAGTTACAGTAGGACTTGAAGGTGTGGGGGATAGTTACAGTAGGACTGGAAGGTGTGGGGGATAGTTACAGTAGGACTGGAAGGTGTGGGGGATAGTTACAGTAGGACTTGAAGGCGTGGGGGATAGTTACAGTAGGACTGGAAGGCGTGGGGGATAGTTACAGTAGGACTTGAAGGCGTGGGGGATAGTTAAAGTAGGACTGGAAGGTGTGGGGGATAGTTACAGTAGGACTGGAAGGCGTGGGGGATAGTTACAGTAGGACTTGAAGGCGTGGGGGATAGTTAGAGTAGGACTTGAAGGCGTGGGGGATAGTTACAGTAGGACTTGAAGGTGTGGGGATAGTTACAGTAGGACTGGAAGGTGTGGGGGATAGTTATAGTAGGACTGGAAGGTGTGGGGGATAGTTACAGTAGGACTGGAAGGTGTGGGGGATAGTTACAGTAGGACTGGAAGGTGTGGGGGATAGTTACAGTAGGACTTGAAGGCGTGGGGGATAGTTACAGTAGGACTGGAAGGCGTGGGGGATAGTTACAGTAGGACTTGAAGGCGTGGGGGATAGTTACAGTAGGACTGGAAGGTGTGGGGGATAGTTACAGTAGGACTGGAAGGCGTGGGGGATAGTTACAGTAGGACTGGAAGGTGTGGGGGATAGTTACAGTAGGACTTGAAGGCGTGGGGGATAGTAAAAGTAGGACTGGAAGGCGTGGGGGATAGTTACAGTATGACTGGAAGGTGTGGGGGATAGTTACAGTAGGACTGGAAGGTGTGGGGATAGTTACAGTAGGACTGGAAGGTGTGGGGGATAGTTACAGTAGGACTTGAAGGTGTGGGGGATAGTTACAGTAGGACTGGAAGGCGTGGGGGATAGTTACAGTAGGACTTGAAGGTGTGGGGGATAGTTACAGTAGGACTTGAAGGTGTGGGGGATAGTTACAGTAGGACTTGAAGGCGTGGGGGATAGTTACAGTAGGACTTGAAGGTGTGGGGATAGTTACAGTAGGACTGGAAGGTGTGGGGATAGTTACAGTAGGACTTGAAGGCGTGGGGGATAGTTAGAGTAGGACTTGAAGGCATGGGGGATAGTTACAGTAGGACTTGAAGGTGTGGGGATAGTTACAGTAGGACTGGAAGGTGTGGGGGATAGTTACAGTAGGACTGGAAGGTGTGGGGGATAGTTACAGTAGGACTGGAAGGTGTGGGGATAGTTACAGTAGGACTGGAAGGTGTGGGGGATAGTTACAGTAGGACTTGAAGGTGTGGGGGATAGTTACAGTAGGACTGGAAGGCGTGGGGGATAGTTACAGTAGGACTGGAAGGTGTGGGGGATAGTTACAGTAGGACTTGAAGGCGTGGGGGATAGTTACAGTAGGACTGGAAGGCGTGGGGGATAGCTACAGTAGGACTTGAAGGCGTGGGGGATAGTTAAAGTAGGACTGGAAGGTGTGGGGGATAGTTACAGTAGGACTGGAAGGCGTGGGGGATAGTTACAGTAGGACTTGAAGGCGTGGGGGATAGTTAGAGTAGGACTTGAAGGCGTGGGGGATAGTTACAGTAGGACTTGAAGGTGTGGGGATAGTTACAGTAGGACTGGAAGGTGTGGGGGATAGTTACAGTAGGACTGGAAGGTGTGGGGGATAGTTACAGTAGGAGTGGAAGGTGTTGGGGATAGTTACAGTAGGACTGGAAGGTGTGGGGGATAGTTACAGTAGGACTTGAAGGCGTGGGGGATAGTTACAGTAGGACTGGAAGGCGTGGGGGATAGTTACAGTAGGACTTGAAGGCGTGGGGGATAGTTACAGTAGGACTGGAAGGTGTGGGGGATAGTTACAGTAGGACTGGAAGGCGTGGGGGATAGTTACAGTAGGACTGGAAGGTGTGGGGGATAGTTACAGTAGGACTTGAAGGCGTGGGGGATAGTAAAAGTAGGACTGGAAGGCGTGGGGGATAGTTACAGTAGGACTGGAAGGTGTGGGGGATAGTTACAGTAGGACTGGAAGGTGTGGGGATAGTTACAGTAGGACTGGAAGGTGTGGGGGATAGTTACAGTAGGACTTGAAGGTGTGGGGGATAGTTAGAGTAGGACTGGAAGGCGTGGGGGATAGTTACAGTAGGACTTGAAGGTGTGGGGGATAGTTACAGTAGGACTTGAAGGTGTGGGGGATAGTTACAGTAGGACTTGAAGGCGTGGGGGATAGTTACAGTAGGACTGGAAGGTGTGGGGATAGTTACAGTAGGACTGGAAGGTGTGGGGGATAGTTACAGTAGGACTGGAAGGTGTGGGGGATAGTAACAGTAGGACTGGAAGGTGTGGGGATAGTTACAGTAGGACTTGAAGGTGTGGGGGATAGTTACAGAATGACTTGAAGGTGTGGGGGATAGTTACAGTAGGACTTGAGGTGTGGGGGATAGTTACAGTAGGACTGGAAGGTGTGGGGGATAGTTACAGTAGGACTGGAAGGTGTGGGGATAGTTACAGTAGGACTGGAAGGTGTGGGGGATAGTTACAGTAGGACTTGAAGGCGTGGGGGATAGTTACAGTAGGACTGGAAGGTGTGGGATAGTTACAGTAGGACTTGAAGGTGTGGGGGATAGTTACAGTAGGACTGGAAGGTGTGGGGGATAGTTACAGTAGGACTGGAAGGTGTGGGGGATAGTTACAGTAGGACTTGAAGGTGTGGGGGATAGTTACAGTAGGACTGGAAGGTGTGGGGGATAGTTAGAGTAGGACTGGAAGGTGTGGGGGATAGTTACAGTAGGACTGGAAGCCGTGGGGGAAAGTAAGAGTAGGACTGAAAGGTGTGGTTGATAGTTACAGTAGGACTGGAAGGTGTGGGAGATAGTTACAGTAGGACTGGAAGGTGTGGGGGATAGTTACAGTAGGACTTGAGGGAGTGGGAATAGTTAGAGTAGGACTGGAAGGTGTGGGGGATAGTTACAGTAGGACTGGAAGGTGTGGGGGATAGTTACAGTAGGACTGGAAGGTGTGGGGGATAGTTACAATAGGACTGGAAGGTGTGGGGGATAGTTACAGTAGGACTGGAAGGTGTTTGGGGAAAGTTACAGTAGGACTTGAAGGTGTGGGGGAAAGTTTTAGTAGGACTGGAAGGTGTGGGGGATAGTTACTGTAGGACTTGAAGGTGTGGGGGAAAGTTTTAGTAGGACTGGAAGGTGTAGGGGATAGTTACTGTAGGACTTGAAGGTGTGGGGGAAAGTTTTAGTAGGACTGGAAGGTGTAGGGGATAGTTACTGTAGGACTTGAAGGTGTGGGGGAAAGTTTTAGTAGGACTGGAAGGTGTAGGGGATAGTTACTGTAGGACTTGAAGGTGTGGGGGAAAGTTTTAGTAGGACTGGAAGGTGTAGGGGATAGTTACTGCAGTATTAAAGTAATGAAGGGGGAAAGTTACAGAAAGTTGGTAATAGTTGGGGAAAGTTATAGCAAGAATTGAGGTAGTGAGACAGAACTACAGCAAGATTGCAATGGAAATACTAGAACAGATTTGGTTACAGTAAAGGAAATTTAACACACCAAAAACAAGTGTCAAGTTGTACGGCTTCACAGATATTTACATCTTAACATCACTTAATACTTCGAGTTACTCAAATTGATCTCAAAACCATCTTTACTTGCACATTCTTTTCATTAATGTTACAGCAGAGACTATTTAATAATTAAAAGCTCAGTACAACTGTCACTGGTTAGTATACTGTAAAAGTTGAATTGTTTGCGGTGTGGAAATTTTCGCTTATTTTGCTTGAATAAATCTCCGCGAATATATCCACAAGCGAACATATTCAACATCACTTGAACTAATAGTATTATAGGTACACAGAACAAAACAGCATGACTGAAGCACGATAATTATCACATCGTGAATAGTTTGGAGGTTAAGCGAAAATTTCAACACGTGGAAATATTGGCTTTTACAGTAATCATGAGTCTATATATATGAACAAAGAAAAAAGTAAATGACTACACAATGGTTTATTGATTAGCATAGATCCCGAAACAGGGAGTTTGGTATCTTTGTTTGAATACAGCACCTGTGTTATGAAGCCTATGATATACACATCATCCCCTCCCCCTCCCAAGATTTCAATCTTTCCCATGCAGCCTGGTGCAGTCAATATTAAAAGTTACCACTGTCAGTGATGTGGTAGTTTTCACACCATCAAAATAAACAGTTCAGCAGTAAATTCTCTATTGAATATTTGAGGTTAAAAGAGATTGAAGAACAGTACCATACTCAATTATACTCAACTTCACTGATATGTAACCACAACTTCAAAACCTCACATAAAATCTAGCCACAAACACCACAAAAATAACTGCTGTTTGATAAATAGGCTAGTTTATAGGGTTCAGTAGTAACTAGTTGATAACAGTATGTGGTTATAAACCTTGTAATTGGATATTAACCAGATGTGACAGTTACACCCCTACATCTTACAGACTGTAAACTGAAGAAAGTCTATCATATATTGTGAGACTATTACACTATACAGCAGATTATTCAATGGGTTTGAACCATAATAAGTCCATGAGAACTATTCGGCTGTATTTTTGAGAAATCATTGTTATACATTTTCTGGAAAACTTTCCCGCTTTTGAAATATATACAAGGTATTTGTCTTACAGTTCTGAACATTTTCAATTCAGGTAGTCTCTGAATGAGAAATTCGAAATGACCTTTAACGTTTCAAGATAATATCAATTTTGTCCCCACTGCCGCAGCCCTACAGCATATAGCTACCCAGTGGTCAGGAATGCCAGTGGGTATTTTCATAAGAAAGTTTGTGAAATATTCTTGCATTATATTTGCCTCATTACCTTTATTGACATCAGCGTAATCAGCACTCAGACATGACAGCTGAGCCCAAACATGTTATTTAGTAGGGCCGACAGGCATTCTACTGCTCACCCCTACCACTTCTATTACACTGATACATCAGTACCACAGACTGGCGAAGACATTGCTGTGATGTAATTAGCTTTGACTGAGTTGGCCGCCAGGTAACAATAGTGTTGCTCTAACAGGTCTACCCCCCAGGTAACAAAAGCTCCGCCCTAACTGGTCCAATCGGAACCATAGGTATGATCATCAGGGCGACACACAAAGGAGTCGTGGTGGCGGCGAGGCGGAGGTGATGAAGGGGCGGAACGTCCCGACACACAGCCTCCGACCCTAATTATTGTCAGTGTGTGTATAGGAATGTCAGGTGACCATAACTCTTCCTTATTTGTGAGGACATCTGTCACAGATAACAAAGATTTGTCCCTAACATACACCTGTACAACTTTCTCACCCCAGCTCAATATATTAACAACATCATGTGTAAACAGATAGAATCACCTCTCCTTTTAACACAGAGACGTGATCCAAAACCATGTGAAAA
The DNA here is from genome assembly GCA_947623455.1 of Mimachlamys varia. Taxonomy (NCBI): domain Eukaryota; kingdom Metazoa; phylum Mollusca; class Bivalvia; order Pectinida; family Pectinidae; genus Mimachlamys; species Mimachlamys varia. The sequence goes on from OX392535.1 coordinate 14,006,013, forward strand.
GACTCTTCTGTACATGGATCTGCAAGTCTTAATAGACATCAAACTGTCAATGTTAATGAAAATGTCAATCCTTCAGACAGACAGAATCACAGATAATTGTCAAGATTGAAAATAATATAACAAAGCAGAATGGTGAGCAATGCAAACTCCACTTACTCGAACTGATCAATAGTTCAAGGAATATAGTAAAACTCCAAGGTACATTTTATTCAAGTAATCAAAGATTGGTTGAATATGTATGAACTTGAACGGGACCAAATGAACTGTTCGACGAATGAGTGTATTTGAGTCAACCAGGTTCGAGTAAATGGGTTTTTACTGTGCTAAACAGTAAACAAAAAGTTACAACTCCGTTAAAGGTATAAATACAGAAATGAGGATAAATTATGGACCTCCAAGGACTAGGTCCTGTAGATGCTCTAACTAAGCTTTCTATTTGTCAGGGATCAACATCTGATCCATCCCCTTATCCCCCACCTCACCCTCCTCCGACCAGAGTCGATTTAATACATGTCATTATTGTGTTAGTCCTCAGTAAATATGTTGCTATGGGAATAAGAATTTACCAGACAGATGTGATTGCAGGTGTGTCGCCCCTGAAACGAAACGTTTGTGTGTATGACCGCAGTTATCCACCCCTTAACGATAATGGCATCTACAAGAACGGTGCCAGTCTCTGTCATGATCCACACTTGTCATAACATATAGACAGAGTAGCGACCCCTGATTACAGGTAAGTCCAGGTAACGCACAGGTAAACAGGCGTGCTTCATTTAACCCCACTGTATAATTTACATATTTGGCCCTGTGTCCATAACCACTTCATTGTCAATGCTCATATTGGACATTTGTTGGCAGAAATTTAGACATATCACCTCCCCAAATAAACACATGATGGCCTTGGTGTTCCATTCCCTTCATTCTTTGTCACACTACTCCACCTTGTATTGATCAAATCTCACCCTTCAGAATACTTGGAACTGCACCTTTGTTTTAAAAGACGAATGGAGAGATGACAGCAGACTTCTACATATAAAAGCTTCAGACTTTTTAGATTTATTACAGTTTTTTGCTATTTGCATGTTCTGATAAAAGTTCATAAAATATCAACCTCAAAAATGTTGCATTTTTGATACAAATAAAACAGTGCGAATAATACTGTTTAATAAAAAAAAATTGAAATTGGCATATTCCAAGAACAAAATCAGAAAAAGTTGTCTTCACCAATTTAAGACACTAAAGAGAGTTCATATTGTCTTCAGGGTAAACTAAACATTTCCTGTTAATTATTTAGTACAATGTCATAGCCATAGGTGATAAACAGCTACATCTATCATTACATTACAGGCAGATCAGACTGGACTAGAATAGGCTAAGGTTTTTTATTGAAAAAGAATTATTACTCCAAAAGGATTGGTAGAATTAACTATTTCAAAGCGTAGTGATAGCAAATAGATTAATTATCCAGACAAGATGCTGTATATAGACAGCTAGACAAACAAATTCAAGTATAATTCTACCATTATACACCCCAAAATGTGTTTGATGGGTTAATGTTAGGAATTGGGTGATATAATAAGATACCAAATTGAAATACATGAAAGTTCTAATTATGCAAGGGAGATAAATATAGATCAGCCGTTAAATGTATAATTTGTAAATAGAGAAGCAATTTTTCTTAATTTTACCATGTGTGAGCACAATTTTTCGTAATTTCTTCTCAAGACCTGAATTTAAATTAAAGACAATGTTTTTATGAATAAATATGGGGGATCCATCAGGCTTAGGAAACAGAATGGCATACCGTTATATAAATTTCCTGTCATTTTTTGTTTCTCAATTGGTTTCAATTTGCTTTGACTTATAGGAGATACTGGTAAAACTATTAAGTAACACCAGTTCGCAGTAACAGGCTCTTGCTTCACGTTATGCTGGGATATGGCCTGCTAATTATTCAGCAATAGGTAATGAAAATAAAAAGTACCTTCTTTCATGTTTCAACAAAATGTATTTAAAATTGTAAAGTTTGGCTATATTTCTGACATAAGAGGACAACTGTGAAATATGTTTTAAACATGCAGTGGATGAATTGCCCTGAAGTCAAGCTGCAACCGGCAAAGTAAAATTTGCATCTATATGTTGTTTTGAAATGTGCATGATCTTTTCACATGCTACCCATGTCCCCCCAACTCACTAGCGAGGGAAATTTAAAAGTCAGCACATTTCTGAGCCACATGTATTTTATGCTTTTTTAAAAAAAATAGACAAAGATTTCTGATAAATATCGTACAAATTAAAAGAATGTGAGCAAGCCTGGGACTTTTAACTTTTTCTGGTGACCTATTAACATTGAATCAGGTGAAGAACTTGAGAGTGTGATGTTATGTTGCAGCTCATGAGAACAAGTTTTTTTTTCCAAAGTGGTCAGTGGTGACCTTTGACCTTTAACCTTGATTGGTGACAACTAAAATCTAATCAGGTATGGAAGTTGATAACATGATGCTGTGGTGTGCATATGAACCAAATATGTCAAGGGTTGTATGAGGCATTCTTGAACAACAGCTTTTCCCCCAAAGTGGTCAATACAACCTCTGACCTTTGACCTTGACCTATCAACAAAATCTTATCAGATGAAGAAGTTGATATAGTGTGATGCTGTGCTGTGCATATAAACCAAATATGTCAAGGGTAGGTTCATGGGACATGGAAAGCTAATCAGGTGTAGAAGTTGGTAGTATGATGGTATGGTATGAATATGCACCAAATCTGTCAAGGGCTTTATAAGACATCTTGTACACAAGCTTCTTATTCCCAAAGTGGTCAATTTGTGGTGATATCTGATCTTTACCTTGGCCATATTGGGGGAGGGGACCAGGAGTTATACAGTTTCCTATCAATATAACATCCCTTGAGATTTCCAAGACATTTTATTGGTTGTGATTTCCTGATATAGCATTGACACCCCAATTATAGGTATTACCTTTCTATCATAAACAGGGCATTGCTCAGATGTCCAGGGTTTTGTTTTATATTTCCTTTCCATTGCAAGTCATTTCTAACTGATTTGTATCAATTGAAATGTTCATACACTTTTATGCTTTAGGTTTCTTGTACTCGCTGCATTAAATCAAATGGCCAATAGCTGTGCATCACTTAAGATTTGCTGTAGATCGATGTACATCGCTTTAAGGTTACTTGCAGGTATATATTGCTAAATTAAGATTTCTGATAAAAATCCTAAATCAGGATTTTCCAGGTTTTATGGCCAAATTATTCCTAACTTAAGTGTTATCACATGAGAATTCCCACAAATTAGCATTTCCTGAAGACAATGCCTGATATTTATCCCTTCAGAATTTTGTATCGTGCGAAATCCCCATAACTGATTTAATTATTTCAACAGTGTTAGTGGGTCACTTACTTATATATCTCTATCACCACATGTTTGACTTTTGCATGAATTTTATACAAAAGTCAAACAGGTCTGGATGTCAAATGTTTTCAGACAATTACGAAACAAGTTATTCAACTTATATTAATCACACTTATTTGGCACGGATGTTAGCACACGTGTGACAGGAAACCAGAGTACCTGGAGAAAACCCTAGCGGTCAGACAGGAGACTCCATACTTGTACACGTACAATTGGGGAATCAAACCCTGGTTGCCTTGGTGAAATGCAAGTGTGCTATTCACGGCACCACCCTTGAACCTTTACTAATCTGTTATATTTTACTGGATATACTTAGGTACAATATATGTCTAAATCTGCATAAAACCTGTCCCTTTAATCTATATACTGTACTATCTGGACACCCACAGGTGATGAACACGACATGACAATTGTGTTGGTTTAACAAATCGCTATACAACTCTGCCTCCCACCTTACAACTAATGACAGCCATAAACATTCACTAGCAAGTCCATTGTGCTGGTGAAAAATACACCCCAAAGGTGACGCTATCTACAGCTAGGGTCATCCCAAAGGTGATGCTTTTTACAACCAGGGTCACCCAGGTAACACATGTTCTAGTCAAAATCTGTCCTCAGACCACCAAGTCAGTCATGTGTGTCCCCTGCAACATGACACATCACCCTGGCGATGGTTTTGTTGGTGGTCGGAGAGAAGCTTGCCCCTCCCTGTCTACAGATTTATAAGCTGGGGGCAGTCTTAATTTGTGATGGATGGTCAGGATCTTCTAACTAATGTCATCAGAGATTTGAGGCACAGATTGGTGATGGGGACTAAATGTACTATTATAACTCATATACAGAAACCCTAACCTACATACAAATGGGGAAGATGAGTAAAAGATGGTTAAAAAGGATTGGAGAAGGACCACGAAAGGAGGTAGAAGTCTGGCTGGCTGGTGTGCCCAGGAATTGTGTCAGAATTAAAGGCCCAATATATATAACTTCAGGAAATTTTTCATGATTCTGAAAAAATCTGAAAAAAAAATCTAGTAGATAACCATGCACAAATAAGTCTAAAAGGAAGTAAGTCTGAGCAGTAATTAACAAAAAACTCTGGACAGAAAAATCCAAAGAATTGAAAATAACTCAGGTGTGGCCCATTTCAACAACAAGCCAAAGTTAGAAGACAGTTCAAAAAGGACGCATGTTTACATATACAGAGTTTCAACTGCTGCTAAACCGGTAACCACGTAAGAATTCAATCTTTACTACATCTATAAATATAAAAAGTTATTAGGCTTGTGTTTTGCTTTAAGTTTTGCCATTAATGCTGATGAAGAAGATCTGCCAATAAAAATAATTTAGTGATTAACCTTTGTAACACAGGATCAGATAAGGCACCTTAAAGACTTGTATGAAGCTCTTTTTGCTTGTTCTATAAAGTGTTACCAATAATTAAGGAAACACACCAGCTATGACTTAGTATCATGTATCAAAGACAACATGATATTTGATATATAAATTACAGCAGCTATTCAAATATTCTTTAACCAATGACATTTTTTCATTATTTAAGTAGCTTGGTACATCTGTGTTCTACTTTTTATATGTAATGACTCCCCATTAATAATGTCTTATTCCAGTGTGAGATACAGTTAATGAAGTCTGTTATGCCTCCAGTGGAAACAAGGACCTCAGACAAGAGTCATTCTCATGCTTTATAATTAATCCGAATGGTTTCCATACTTTGTGAACTAATCCTAAAATGGAAGTCTACATCATAAGGAATAGACTATAATAAACTTTATTTCAAAACAATTACGGAACAAGTTATCCAACTTATATTAATCAGTCTTGTTGGCACTGTTGGTAGCGTGTGAGGGGTCTAATAATGGAAGGAAACCGGAGTAACCAGAAAATACCTACGAAGTCTGGTAGGTGACCCCATACTTTTTCACATCTGGTCGAGGAATCGAACCCTGGCCGAAACTACCTTACCTCAAACACTGGCTAGCTATTTTCTAGTTGTTGTCTTTAAGGTTAGTGATATTCACTCACCTCTCCCACAGGGTTCTGTACAGTTGTCTCTACGGTTAGTGATATTCACTCACCTCTCCCACAGGGTTCTGTACAGTTGTCTCTATGATTAGTGATATTCACTCACCTCTCCCACAGGGTTCTGTACAGTTGTCTTATTGTTATAGTGATATTCACTCACCTCTCCCACAGGGTTCTGTACAGTTGTCTCTATGGTTAGTGATATTCAATCACCTCTCCCACAGGGTTCTGTACAGTTGTCTTTACGGTTAGTGATATTCACTCACCTCTCCCACAGGGTTCTGTACAGTTGTCTTTACAGTTAGTGATATTCACTCACCTCTCCCACAGGGTTCTGTACAGTTGTCTTTACGGTTAGTGATATTCACTCACCTCTCCCACAGGGTTCTGTACAGTTGTCTTTACAGTTAGTGATATTCACTCACCTCTCCCACAGGGTTCTGTACAGTTGTCTCTATGATTAGTGATATTCACTCACCTCTCCCACAGGGTTCTGTACAGTTGTCTCTATGGTTAGTGATATTCACTCACCTCTCCCACAGGGTTCTGTACAGTTGTCTCTATGATTAGTGATATTCACTCACCTCTCCCACAGGGTTCTGTACAGTTGTCTCTATGATTAGTGATATTCACTCACCTCTCCCACAGGGTTCTGTACAGTTGTCTCTATGATTAGTGATATTCACTCACCTCTCCCACAGGGTTCTGTACAGTTGTCTTTACGGTTAGTGATATTCACTCACCTCTCCCACAGGGTTCTGTACAGTTGTCTCTATGGTTAGTGATATTCACTCACCTCTCCCACAGGGTTCTGTACAGTTGTCTCTATGATTAGTGATATTCACTCACCTCTCCCACAGGGTTCTGTACAGTTGTCTTTACGGTTAGTGATATTCACTCACCTCTCCCACAGGGTTCTGTACAGTTGTCTCTATGGTTAGTGATATTCACTCACCTCTCCCACAGGGTTCTGTACAGTTGTCTTTACAGTTAGTGATATTCACTCACCTCTCCCACAGGGTTCTGTATAGTTGTCTCTATGGTTAGTGATATTCACTCACCTCTCCCACAGGGTTCTGTAGGGTTGTCTCTATTGTTTGTGATATTCACTCACCTCTCCCACAGGGTTCTGTACAGTTGTCTCTATGATTAGTGATATTCACTCACCTCTCCCACAGGGTTCTGTACAGTTGTCTTTACGGTTAGTGATATTCACTCACCTCTCCCACAGGGTTCTGTACAGTTGTCTTTACGGTTAGTGATATTCACTCACCTCTCCCACAGGGTTCTGTACAGTTGTCTCTATGGTTAGTGATATTCACTCACCCCTCCCACAGGGTTCTGTACAGTTGTCTCTATGGTTTGTGATATTCACTCACCCCTCCCACAGGGTTCTGTACAGTTGTCTCTATGGTTAGTGATATTCACTCACCTCTCCCACAGGGTTCTGTACAGTTGTCTCTATGATTAGTGATATTCACTCACCTCTCCCACAGGGTTCTGTACAGTTGTCTTTATGGTTAGTGATATTCACTCACCTCTCCCACAGGGTTCTGTACAGTTGTCTCTATGATTAGTGATATTCACTCACCTCTCCCACAGGGTTCTGTACAGTTGTCTTTATTGTTAGTGATATTCACTCACCTCTCCCACAGGGTTCTGTAGGGTTGTCTCTATTGTTTGTGATATTCACTCACCTCTCCCACAGGGTTCTGTACAGTTGGTGAAGCCAGCTATCCTCCAGTAGTAGTTCACACTGTCAGGTATGTTCTGGGCGGACAGTTTCGGCACAACCTCATTGCTGATGATGTCACCAACATACGGTTGACCGTTTCTCCGGTAGTTACCAGTCTGCTGACCCACTGTCTGCGACAACTGCTGCCGGTAGCTAGGGTCAAAGGGGTCAAATTGACCACTGGTTACTTGTGTTTTACGATAATCTGTATTATATGGGTTTAGATAAGTAGACCTATCCCTATTGTCATAGCGATCCTGTGTACCACTCCTAGGGATGTTTGTCCCCTGGGTCCGACCATCATTTGTTTCCAAAGCAAGGTTCTGATTGCGGGAGCTGTCATGGTTCGCACGGTAAACAGGGTTTTCAAGGACCCTAATTTTGCCCTGGCGGCCATGGTTACGTTGGTTTCTCTGGTGCCCAGAGTGCCGTGTGTGGGGACTGGAACCCTTATTGTTGATGGCCGCGAGGTAATTGTCCATCAGGTTCGAGGGAATGGTGAATTGGTACTTAATGCCTGGGTTCCGTCGGTAATACAGGAGCTGTAATATAAAACATTACGTCTTAGTTATACAGTCAAACGTGCCTGACATAAACAGACTCTTTGTCTTTATTTTTTCTTTAGATTTTGATAACATCAACCTTGACCTTTCACAAACCAGATGGCCAAAATTGAGGGCTCTTTTCCCCCTTGAACTACCCAATTATATAAAGAGTCCAAGTTCTAATTTGAACAATATTTTCTGTTTCTTTGCAGAATTAATGTCAGACAGATAAATTAAATCGTCATCTTACCTAAAGCAACATTTCATCAGACACAAGGATTTGGGAAAAAAACATTTTAAAGTTTTTAATTAACGTTACAGAAATTCTCCGACACAGAGCAATGCTTCTTCTACTCTGTCTAATACCTTGAAGAAATCCATACTCGTAAATTGTTTTAAATTGAAAGTTTAATGAGTAAAGTCAATATGATCAAACTTCCATGCAGTAACTTAATTGTGTTAATATCATCTTTGATACCTGTCTGTCACCATATAAGAGGATCCTCTCTGTGTTATGCAAGGAGCACCTGGGGTCTGCAACTTATCAAAAATTACCAGTTTTCTTCCCTTCAGTTTTTTTTATAAACGTGGAATTTAAATCATGAAGTCTACATAGAAATGGGATCATTAGAACGTAATTATATCTAAATTTAGCTGTAGAGACACTTCCTTTCACCAAATTTTTTCTTCTTATCATCTCATTGGCAAAAAAATGAAATACCAACAGAAGGTCTGTTGGGAGTAAGAGTGTGGAAGGTTTAGATCTAAGACAAGGTCTGTTGGGTGTAAGAGTGTGGAAGATTTAGATCTAAGACAAGGTCTGTTGGGAGTAAGAGTATGGAAGGTTTAGATCTAAGACAATGTCTGTTGGGAGTAAGAGTGTGGAAGGTTTAGATCTAAGACAAGGTCTGTTGGGAGTAAGAGTGTGGAAGGTTTAGATCGTAGACAAGGTCTGTTGGGAGTAAGTGAGTGTGAAATATTTAGATCTAAGACAATGTCTGTTGGGAGTAAGAGTGTGAAAGATTTAGATCTAAGACAATGTCTGTTGGGAGTAAGAGTATGAAAGATTTAGATATAAGACAATGTCTGTTGGGAGTAAGAGTGTGAAAGATTTAGATCTAATACAAGGTCTGTTGGGAGTAAAAGTGTGGAAGATTTAGATCTAAGACAAGGTCTGTTCGGAGTAAAAGTGTGGAAGATTTAGATCTAAGACAAGGTCTGTTCGGAGTAAAAGTGTGGAAGATTTAGATCTAAGACAAGGTCTGTTGGGAGTAAGAGTATGGAAGGTTTAGATCTAAGACAATGTCTGTTGGGAGTAAGAGTGTGGAAGGTTTAGATCTAAGACAATGTCTGTTAGGAGTAAGAGTGTGAAAGATTTAGATCTAATACAAGATCTGTTGGTACTAAGAGTCTGAAAGATTTAGATCTAAGACAATGTCTGTTAGGAGTAAGAGTTCGGAAGATTTAGATCTAAGACAAGGTCTGTTGGGAGTAAGAGTTTGGAAGATTTAGATCTTAGACAATATCTGTTGGGAGTAAGAGTGACAGCAAGATATAGATCTAAGATGTATATAAGGTAGTAATACTTATATTAATATATATAAATATCAAATTCTTGTATACTCCTCTGCAGTCCTTTCATAAAAATAGAACTTTCTTAGTGGCCATTTGATACTAAAGACAACACACAAGTTATGTTTAAAACAGTTGTTTTCGTAATTATAATCAGTACTATAATCATCTAACCATCTTAAGCTAAGAGTTCCCATTTTACAGATGATGCAGTGACAATGACATTGATAAGTTTTATCACATCTGCATGAAAGTTCACTTTTGATACCAATTTTCTTATAATTTATTGGATACTCCTTATTATTCATTGATTAAAAAAATGAAAAATTCCGGGATATGAATTTCTATCCATAATTAATGCCTGTTCAGGGTTTGTGACGAGAGAAAGAGGAAAGGTAATGCAATCCCACAGTAGCACTTTAATATGCCATACCTGTGTATACTGCAGTTGTGTGTGTTATAGACATGACAACAAGGTAGCGCCAGGGTGGTAGCCTTGCAGATAATGAGTGGTGTAATACAGGTATTTAACAATTCTCTAATAAGACCCTGGCTAATAGAACCATCTGTATGTACACTTAACAGGGTAGCAGCAACAGTATCACATCCTACCTCTGTGTTTGAACTTCATACATATAGCCCACCTGTGTTGGAGCTTCAAATGATCGAGAACATGGGCCCAAAATGACATGCAAACAGCCAAAAAAATAACGTAATTGTGCGTCATTAAGACACAAAGGGACCAGATCCGTGAAATCATTTTCCTACAGTTATTCCTGACTCAAGGTTTAACTTTGAGTCACAATTTTTTTTTTTTTTTTATGCAAATATATTGGGTGTTTCCGATTTGTTGACTCTGATGAACACATAAACAGCAATCTATATGAGGGTGTGAATGCACACAGGGAGGGACCCTGAACACGACATTTACTTTAACCTCCACAACGATGTATCTACAATCACAGTTTTTGATGTGATATTGTGTCAGATTTAAGTCAAGTGGCTATAACCTCCCAGCAATTTACTATCAAGAGTCGGAGGCCGAGTCATGAACAAAGAGTAAGCACAAGCAGTGAACTCCCTCACACACATATGTAAAACTGAATTCTTTCTTCATATAACATCCCAAAAAACACCCTTTCTCATATAAATATATTGAACTGAAAATCTTTAACAAGAAAGAATAACTTTTCAAAGAAAAAAACCTTTTATTTCACTGGAAAGGAGTTAAAAGAGGGCGGTTCCCTTCATCCTAGTCTGGATTTTTCTGAAATATTCCCATCGTTGGAAACTCATATGGTACACTTCTCTGATGTTTGTGTACCGCGGGCTAGAATAGTCTCAAAATCTCATTTTTTGTGCTAAAATAGTATCCAATCATATTGATTCTTTCATCCGTGTGGACATCCAGCCGAGATATTGCGTTTGTAGCTATACCAGACAAACCAACATGGCGACCGCATCGCCTGTCAACAAAACTTGTCAATTGTGTTTGAATAACATAAGGGACAATAAAGTAATTACTGGAGATTGACATTAGTGTCATGCCTACAGAAATATACTGGTTTTGGTCAAGGTAAAATGAACTGACAAAGTACCATGAGAAATGACCATTCTGATTGGTCGAAATCTCTGAATAGAATTCTAGTCGGGGAAACAAATTTTCTTTCTATTCTAGCCCATGGTACACAAATATTAAGAGAAGTTTACCTTGGGTTTCAGATGAAGGAATATTATAAATGATGGGCTTGCACCCAGTGAAATGTGGTAAGTATACCATAATGAGAATTTTAACAAAACTACAGTATAACCAGACAGTTTGATCTTTATCCAGTGTATTCTGATCCCATCATTAAAGATTGGGTTGTTGTGTTGTTTGATGTTTTTAAGCATTTTGCTTTTCTTGTTGTCATGACGTTAAACATATAATACAAACTGCATGATAAATGATGAAATCTTATACCTTAAACGTTCCATTCTGATGAGATGGAGGCTGCACCAGAATTACAGAATGGGGTTGACCTTTGACCTTTTGAGTATTATTTGTAAGCACTATGTAAGGACTTTAAAATCTTATTTCTTGTATACATCATTAAATGTATATTAAACATGATGAGAACTTACTTTTTTTAAATACTTTTCATTTAAGCTCACAACATGCAGAACAAAATGATATTGTAAGCACTATGTATATGTTGCATATTCAAAACCACTTTCAAAATGTTTAAAAGTTAACGACTTTCGACCTAGACTTTAAACTATTTACTTAAGAACAGCTGGTTCCATTTGAATATCTAAATAATTTAAGTGTCCTTGATAGCTATTGAGGTCAGCCAGCGATAACATTAAGATGTACCCTACTGGCCACACGAGGGCTTGTCTACTCATTAGAGAGTCTGAGTACATCTTATGTCGCCACGGTGAATGCCGATCTACAACAAGCCTATTGGCACGTTTGAAGCAATCCTTTCCGATGCTTTACCAACTACTAGAGGAAAAGGTTGAATGGTCAAGTGAAAATAAGTGGGTTTTTAAGAACAACATCCTTCTCAAGTTACGAACACTTCATTTAAAATTGATCAATTTTACGACATCTTCTTGAATAATCTTTAAAACTGTAATGGCTTCATGATTAGACCCCAAAACTATGACTCCTAGTACACAAGCCAGTAAATTTACCCCGATTTTATATCAAGTACCCAGACCACCATGAATTGACACAAATGAAACCCAATTCCATGTACACTAGCAGAAATACATGGATTTTATGAACAAACACAAACTGTACCGTTCCTATGGTAACCATGTCTACTGTTGTGACTTCTTGAAAAAATAAAAATTCCTGAAGAATGTTGAACATATCAATCACCGATTCATTCAAACAACTCTTCACAACAACCTCAAGTTGCTATGTATGTTATACCAAAAGGTGTTCATAGAAATTTAACAATGTTGTCGAAATTTCTCATACTAACGAATATTCAGAACAGGAAGAACTCATTGAAAACCTGTTCAATATCAAATACACTCAATGAAAATGTTGAGCAACTTGATTTGTAAATCCAAACTTTGACATCAAAAAGAGCTCACAAGCAGAAGTAGTGTTTGATAGATAAGAAAAAAAAATCAAAAAACCCTACATGGGTCGTGAAAGTTTGATTTTTTTAACATTTGATATATATTCTCACAATAACCCCAAGTTGACCTGGACAATCGTCCAAGATTAACGGTCAGGTGATGCACCCCCTTGGATACCTTATAATGGATGTAATTTGTTGTCATGATGATGTGTGGTCAACAAGCTTGACCGTCTCATTACACCCACACAGATCATCACACTGGTCAAGTTATGTGTCCGTAGGGACATTTTACACTGGTCAAGTTATGTGTCCAGGGAACGTTTAATATGTCACTCGGGGATGTCCTAATTCGTTCATGTGTGTGTTCATCAGAAGGCTTGTTTCCTACCTGAATGAGCCTCATTTGGGGTTTTCACACACCTGTAGTCTACCTTGATTAAGCTATTTTAGACTGTCACACCTGTACTCAGAGATGTTTTACTTGTATAATGTCAATTAACACTAGCCTATCAATGTGAATCAATGAAGCTCAGGTATGAGGGGTCAGAGAATACACATATTATGGTACTCTTATTGATGTTTGATGTAAAAAGTACATGTAGCATGATTTATGTTGTCTTCTGATTTCTTAACAATTGAAACTTGACAATTAAATTTAATGCTTTTGTTTTACCAAGAAAAGTTGAAAGGTATGGGGTCACCTGCCCGACCACGTGGGTTTTCTCTGGGTACTCCGGTTTCCTCCCACAAAATGTTGATCTATATTTAGTGCTGAGAGTGACCTGATTAGGGGGTGTCTGTTGCCCTTCAAAATAAACTATTTAGGAGATGATATCAGTGTCATCATGTGTGAACATTTCAATGTGACCTAGTTATTTGATGATGTCACAGTGACCTTAAATGCGACAGCTACATTGCAAGTGTGACCTAGTAAGATGATGATGCCACAGTGACCTTAAATGCGACAGCTGAGTGTGACCTAGTTAGATGATGTCACAGTGACCTTAAATGTGGACAGCTGAGTGTGACCTAGTTAGATGATGTCACAGTGACCTTAAATGTGACAGCTGAGTGTGATCTAGTTAGATGATGTCACAGTGACCTTAAATGTGACAGCTGAGTGTGACCTAGTTAGATGATGTCACAGTGACCTTAAATTTGGACAGCTGAGTGTGACCTAGTTAGATGATGTCACAGTGACCTTAAATTTGGACAGCTGAGTGTGACCTAGTTAGATGATGTCACAGTGACCTTAAATGTGGACAGCTGAGTGTGACCTAGTTAGATGATGTCACAGTGACCTTAAATGTGGACAGCTGAGTGTGACCTAGTTAGGTGATGATGTCACTGTGTAACATTGGAAGTAACCTACCTGTATATCCACTGACTTGTCTGTGGGACCTGGTGCCTGGAAGCACTGGCCTGGACATCCTCGACCTTTGTGGGCACTGTAGGTGAAGGTCGTCCCAGCAGTCAGGTATTTACCAGGATTGCTGAGTCGTAGTCCACCATTTATAACGTTTCTACCGTTGGTTACTTGAAGGGCTGTGATTGGAAAAACAGGACAGAGGTTAGAGTTCATTCTCTGGCATTATTTCTTGTTTCCATTATGAATAGCTAAGCAGTAATATAACAAGTGGTTCAGTGGGCCCGCATCACTCACCTGGAATTAATCTCATATTTGCAACCTTTAAGTGGTCTCATTCTAAAGAACACAAAATTTAAACATGTTTGTCCTTCCAAGAACCTTTTAGCAAAACATCATGCTTCTAGGCCTTTTGGTTAATCAGAAATTGTTTAAAATTCAACAGATTTGACCCCTGTGACCTTTGTCGGGCTTCATCCAAGGAAACTTTCAGCCAAATATGATGCTTTTAGGCCTTTTGGTTAATCAAAAGAGATTGTTTCAAGGTTTAACAGATTTGGCCCCTGTGACCTTGAATATGGGTCAAGGTCATTTATTTTCGCAAACTTTGTCAGGCTTCATCCAAGAACCTTTCACCCAAATATCGTGCTTCTAGGCCTTTTGGTTTATCAGAAGGAGTCGTTTAAATGGAAAAGTTAATGCCAAATAACTGTACTCTAGATGGACAGACAGAAGACGGATCCCATCATAGCATAAGCTCACATGGCCCAAAGGGCCAGATAGGCCTAAAATGTTTAAATCATATTGCATTTACTAGCACCTTTTCTAACAACCAGTAAAGTATCTCTTGATTTGAGCAATAGTATTTCACAACACTGTTTTAGTAAGAGATGAGCCCCGGAGACAACAAAACCTCCATTAAATGAAGGTAATTGATTATTTTTGATACAATGGTATTTGTGTGGACTACAGTTATTGCTCTACTTATAGCAAGTCATGTTAACCTTGACATTTGATAGCACTCTTCAGCAAAAACAAATTTCTGTTCTCAGTACCAGTGACCATAACTTTAATCCATCAGCCTGTAATTAGTGATCCTATGCAAGTTTTTCAATTCTCAATAAGGATCAACTATAATACAGTCTGTGCTACCTCTCAACAAAAACTTAATTTTCTATTCATACAAACATTACCCTTGACTTTTGACCTGAAAAGGAATCTCAAGTAAGCAAATTCAGAAACAATGTATGGAATTGTCAACCAGCCTAAAATTTTATTCCCAGTGTGTTGGTTTAGACATGTGATGCTGTATAAAGTTTGACAATTAGTTTTTGTACAGAATTTAAAATATTTCCATAATAAACTTTCCAGTTTCTGCACCATGTGAAACTATACATTGACTTCATTGATATTCCTGACCTGTGTCGACATTCTACATGAATATATTCATTCAACAGATACAAAGCTTATAAAACAGCCCTAACAGGTCTCCATTCAGTGTGACAGTCCATTCATACATTATAACATTCTCGACAAGAAAACGAAAACCTGCCAGTTGTCAAAATTACAGCAGCTATCACAACACTGGTAGATAATGATATCTCACTCATTTAATCACTGGCAGATATAATACCAATACATGTGATTTATCAGGCAGCCGATTAATACAGAAGATAGGTATGTTACTGTCATAACCAGCATTAACACTAAACGATAGGTTATCAGTCCGTCTGTCAGCAAACCTACTAAATAGCCGTTTAACAGTACACATGAATGTAGTACGCCTGGCATGTAATCGTAGTATATACACTTGTCATACAAGTGTGCACTTTCCCCGACTCCTACAATTATTTCATTTACTTGATAGAGGAAATCAATGCCCCACGTCTCCTGTTATAGTCGGGTATAACCATCACAACCAGCATGTTTTATCGTAATATACCAATATCATATGTGTTTAACTCTACATTAAACGCTCATGCCGGTGAAGTTGATTAAGTAAGGTTACTGAATCATATCCTTCGATCATCTGATATCGGCTTTGATATTTCAATCCTGCGTGTAAGTACCAATATCACATGTCCACTTCGTCTGACCAAAATCATTCCGTTTATAAAGTGTTCCGCTTCCATGAAATTTGAAACTGAATTTGTATGAGAAACTTGGTGTTAAGAGTATGATATGGCATGTATTGAAACAAATTTTCATTTGTCTTTTAAAAAATATAGTAACTTAACACAAGATTTCTGTTTTTAATGACTCAAAATATCACAAATCATAGAAAGATTGAGTCAAGTTTTGAGCATAGCTTATATATTTAATAATTTGATTCACCACCATTTTAATAGAAAATGTGAAACTACATGGGATGCAAAACCAGCCTGGATCGATCTTGTTTTTTAATAAGTAATCATAGCAGAAAAATCTACAATAGATTAATAATATGTCTCCTGGACGGTATCAGGTCAAAAAAGCCTTTACAAAGACTTGAAATGTTTATATTTACATGAAAGTTTTTTTTAAATGTTTTTGTATTAGTTCTGCTGAGAGCTTAGATCTAATAATCTTGGTCAATTGTATATAAATTCAAATGAAAATGAACAAAAATATCTCAGTGGAGAGTGTTTGGTAGATAGTACAAATTACACAGTCCAGGAGAAAACATACATTATACTATTGACAGGTACTATGGGGCCTACCTATCTCAGTGTAGGCGTTTCTAGATTGCATACTCTTGTAACACGATTTACCTATCTAAAACCTATAGCACTGTATCAACTTTCTCAACCGGTGCTAAAGTGTAAATAAATTTGATTAGCAGAACATTTATCGGAGCTGTTTGATAAGTGGAGAGGCGAGAGTGACCTATCAACATCCAGTATCTACTTCTGTCATTGAGAAACTTTACTTAACGACTTCAATATCACACAAGTGTTCACTTGTAAATGAGTTGCGTATTTAAGTAAGGGAAATATTTTACTTGTAAAGTAATTTATATTCTAGTTTCTGATAGAAATTTTCAGGTCTGATGCCAACGTCCCGGCAGATTGACTAACTAAATATAGGGCTTGTATAGAATGTCAAATCAAAACTAAAATCTTATCTACTACACAGTGAAATTTAGCATCCTCCCCTGGTACATATCCCTTACGAGGGGCTGATACCATCATTTACTCTACAAATACTTTTGCCAGCATGCCTTGCGACAACCCCATTGTTGACTGGACCAACCCTATTAATTTCTGTAACTGATAGTAATTGTTGTTGTGAAAGTCGCTGCCCCTGTTCTACATCTGTTTCTGCCTAATGGACAATGAGGTCAAAGTCACCAGTAAAATGATCAAGCTATTTTCTTTTCTCTATAAATAAGAATAACGTCACCACAGAAGTCTAAATTCCTGGTAACACAGATTTTTTTTCCAATTAAAAAAAACAGAATGATATATATACACATAAATTTATGCTACAGCCGAAGTGCAAAGCAATCCAGCCATATGATAATAGAAAAAAAATTATGAATTTTTTTTCTGTCATCAAAGAAATATTTAAATGCAAGCCCAGGAAATCTTGTGCAGAGTTATTATGGAAGGGTCGCTACCCTTGACCAGCCGACCTGAACACTGTGATGCATCATAGCAGCTAGGCATGATGGATGTCAGAGAACCACAGTAACCGTTGTACAGTCAAAACACCGTCATAATGGTTAATTAATGTTTTATCACTAAAACTGACTATAAAATGGATTAAATATGCACAAATACAGTCAGTTTCCCAATAAACATGGCGAGAATGAGTGAATACGGTCTCATTTCCATTGATTTCCTATCAGTCCTTACTTCTAAAATGACTTTCAACTAACTCTGCACTAACAAGTATATACCTAAGACAGGCTGTCGAGTTGTATGTGAACAATTTAGACATTTAATGAAAAATCTTCGTCAGTGTTATAAGTACACCTGGTAGAGCTCACTCATTCAGCAGTATAATGTACACCTGGTAGAGAGCTCACTCATTCAGCAGTATAATATACACATGGTAGAGAGCTTACTCATTAAGCAGTAAAATGTACACCTGGTAGAGAGCTCACTCATTCAGCAGTTAAATGTACACCTAGTAGAGAGCTCACTCATTCAGCAGTACAATGTACACCTGGTTTAGAGCTCACTCATTCAGCAGTATAATGTACACTTGGTAGAGAGCTTACTCATTCAGCAGTAAAATGTACACCTGGTAGAGAGCTCATTCATTCAGCAGTATAATATACACCTGGTAGAGAGCTCATTCATTCAGCAGTATAATATACACATGGTAGAGAGCTTACTCATTCAGCAGTAAAATGTTCACCAGGTAGAGAGCTCACTCATTCAGCAGTATAATGTACACCTAGTTTAGAGCTCACTCATTCAGCAGAATAATGTACACCTGGTAGAGAGCTCACTCATTCAGCAGTTAAATGTACACCTAGTAGAGAGCTCACTCATTCAGCAGTACAATGTACACCTGGTTTAGAGCTCACTCATTCAGCAGTATAATGTACACTTGGTAGAGAGCTCACTCATTCAGCAGTATAATGTACACCTGGCAGAGAGCTCACTCATTCAGCAGTATAATGTACACCTGGTAGAGAGCTCACTCATTCAGCAGTTAAATGTACACCTGGTAGAGAGCTCACTCATTCAGCAGTTCAATGTACACCTGGTTTAGAGCTCACTCATTCAGCAGTATAATTTACACCTGGTAGAGAGCTCGCTCATTCAGCAGTATAATGTACACCTGGAGAACTCACTCAACACATTTAAACTTGACTTGTCCAGTCTCTGATCATTAAAATGTGATTTTAAGGGTAAATGAGCCGAATATGTGGCCAATACACAGAGTCGGTCAAGCATGAAGGTAAAATATGCAATGAAGCATGGTGCTGTGGTTGTACCGCCATCATGGTCATACAGAACACCCAATCTTTAAATATAGGTCCGCCCACTAGATCAAACACCAAACATCACACAACAATTCAATAACGTCTAGTAATGATTCACCACTGACCTTTTTATGTTTTATAATCAATGTGGAAAAAGCTGCTTAATATTAGCTTGCTATTTTCATAGGTCATACAAATTGGCCTAATTTGACAGAGAAGAGAAATGGCCTTTTAATGATAGTACATATAGGAAGGTCTTTCAAATCCCATCTATCACTGGTAATGCTTGGTACTGTAAGTTCAACTTTGCACTGTGTCCATGTGGTATGATAGCTAAACTTTGTCATGCCCTGTGTCCAATGAGTTTTCATGATCAGGTCCAACTCTTGTATCAATTGTTTGGGTACAGTCACAAACAACCATTCAAGTTTTCATGAAATGTTAAGCAGTCCAATTATTTCATTTTATTTTGAATATTGGGACATTTTTTTTTCAATTTTCAAAATAACATCAATATGTTCAAAATAAACATTTTTAATTATTATACATTATGTATTTACTGACTTTGGTAAATTATTTTGACAATTTTCTTGAGTGTTGGGTAGAAATTTTCAGAGGAAATATTTTCATACTATAATTATGCTTAACCAAAGAGTAAAGTATTTTCAAATGTTTGGTTTGGTTTATTTTTGTTTTACGTCCTATTAACAGCCAGGGTCATTTAGGTTTTGGAGGTTGAGGAAAGCCAAAGTACCTGGAGAAAAACCACCGACCTATGGTCAGTACCTGGCAACTTCCCCATGTGGGATTCGAAATCGCAACCCAGAGGAGGAGGGCTAGTGGTAGAATGTCAGGACACCTTAACCTATAGACATCTAAGAGTTATTCTTGGGTTGTCTGGTGAGACCTGCATTCAACATTCTTAGGCTGTTTTTCAGCTGTCTGTTAAGACATCTTGCACTGTTTTTCAGCTTTCTGTTAAGACATTTTAAAATGTTTTTCAGCTCTGTTAAGACATCTTGAGCTGCTTTTCTGCTTTCTATTAAGACATTCTTGAGCTGTTTTTCTGCTTTCTGTTAAGACATCTTGAAATGTTTTTCAGCTCTGTTAAGACATCTTGAAATGTTTTTCAGCTCTGTGAAGACATCTTGAGCTGTTTTTCTGCTTTCTGTTAAGACATTCTTGAGCTGTTTTTCTGTTTTCTGTTAAGACATCTTGAAATGTTTTTCAGCTGTCTGTTGAGACATCTTGGGCTGTTTTTCAGCTGTCTGTGAAAATGACAGAGCTGTTGAACCTGAACATTTCAAAAAAGTTGAAGATCGCAGACATTTCAGGCGGTGTTATCTCATTCAACTCTGAAGTTTTATAATGATCTATCCCAACCTTTGAATTGGAAAAGTTTAATGTGTCTTCTGGGATGACCGATTAAACCTGCGGTCCATCAGACAGTATTGTTTACCAGACAGACAACAACAGGTAAATAGACATTTAATACACACCGGTCTCTTCCTGTACCGTCCTTGTCAAGTACCCTACACAAACAAACCAGCACCCTTATTCTACACTTCATCTACTCCACCCGTGTTTTCTAACCTAATACGACAACAACAGAGCGTGCCCCTCCCACTCATACAGGTGCACATAGCATCTCCGGTCCTCAGGTAATCTCTAACACAGGTAAGATAAATGGTAATAGCTGGTACAATTACCTCAATCCTCCAAAAACAGCCTGTAGTATGCTAATTAGATGCTTACCTGTACAGGTATTGTGCCTACCTGTACTACAATACCTTGTCATTGTCTTACCCAAAGTAGCTAATACATTCAACTCTGATCTGATGTAGGATTGTTGACATAGAACAATTTTTATTTTATCATAGTCATAATAATATATCTGAGAATATTATTTACTTGTGACCTACAATAAACTTTGTTTACAAACAGCTAAATACGCTCCAATACAATAGCCGAATTAATTTGCTAATACCCATATTCAATAATCTGCTAATACTGGTACACTAATTTATGATAACCCGCTACTTCCAATACACTTATCCGGTCACATTCTAATACACACTTTCAATGACCTGCCAATTTTAGTTTCTACATTCCATGAGACCTCAGCAGTTCACAGAGACCTGTCAGCATCGACCTATGAATTCAAACATCCATATTCAATGACCTGTCAATTCAAACTTCCATATTCAATGACCTGTCAATTTAAACATCCATATTCAATGACCTATGAATTCAAACATCCATATTCAATGACCTATGAATTCAAACATCCATATTCAATGATCTGTCAATTCAAACATCTATATTCAATGACCTGTCAATTCAAACTTAGATATTCAATGACCTGTCAATTCAAACATCCATATTCAATGACCTGTCAATTCAAACTTAGATATTCAATGACCTGTCAATTCAAACATCCATATTCAATGACCTGTCAATTCAAACTTAGATATTCCATGACCTGTCAATTCAAACATCCATATTCAATGACCTGTGAATTATAACATCTATATTCCATGACCTGTCAATTCAAACATCCAATAATATTCAATGACTTGTCAATTCAAACTTCCATATTCAATGACCTGTCAATTGTAACATCTATATTCAATTACTTACAAATTCTAAGATACAAATTCAACAGTTGCCCAATGCCTAAGGTTTGAAAATATTTTCAATTCCTTGCCAATTTGAAGACAAATTCAATGACCTGACTGAAGACACAAATTCAAGAACTTGCCAATTCTAGACATATATTCAATGACTTCAATGCCAGTTTTAAGACATGTTTAGATCCTTACCAATCTTAAGACACGTTCAATGACTTGCCATTTCAAAGGCACAAATTCAATGACTTGCTTGTTTTAAGAAACAAAGATGTTGCCAATTCTCAATATGTGTTGGATGACTTCATTGTGCAATTGCCTATTCAACTTCTACATTCAAAGACCTGGCAGTATTCAATGACTTATCAATTTGAATGTCCATATTCATGACATGACTTACAAATTCAATAACTAGCCAGTTCCTAAGACATGTAAATTCAAAGAATTTATAGCCAAGTGAAGACAAATTCAATGTCTTGCCTGACTGAAGACACAAATTCAAAGACGTGCTAATTCTAAACATGTACTGGTATTTTGTTTTGCTTTGTTGCCAGTTTTCAGACATATTCATAGTCTTACCAATTTCACGACACATTCAATGATTAGCCAGTTCAAAGACACAAACTCACAATGACTTGCTTGTTTTAAGACACAAACTCAATGATTGTCAATTCTAGATTTATCTCTGATGACTTCTGTGCCAGTTTTAATTAAGACATTTTGCTAATTCTAGTAGTATATTCAGTGAATTCATTGCCAATCTTAAAACATCATATCCAATGCCTTACAAAGAAAAATAGTCATGTTTTGAGAAACAAATCCAAAGACTGATCGTCAGTTGCAAACAAATATTCAATGACTTCCAAAGCCAGTTTTAAAATACCAATTCAAGGACTTGCCTTAATTTTTGAAGACACATATTCAGTGACTTATCAATTCCTAACTATTCTTTATATCCTCATTGACTGTCAACTGTAATCACTTGGACAAGCTTAATTGTTTAAAGTTTTTTTTTTGTGCAATAGATGTTGTTTTATCAAATTAAATATCTGACACAAAAAGAGCAATCTGTACAAAAAAATTACTTGACTGCATGAGCAAGGAATGACCGCATCATAATGAAAGCCTTGAAAAATGCAGGGATAACTTTACTGTTGAGAATTGTGTAACAATAAGGGAGTGTATGGAATCGTCAGTCTTACAATGTGTTCTACACCTGTCCTGTAGAACCACACATGTCCTGAGTTCTACAATGTGTGATCAAGTGATAACAAATCATATACAATGTTTTATGTCTCTTGATACAAACAAGAAAAAGAAAACAGATTTAATTTCACTTGTAGTTAAACCAGGAAAAATGATAACCATACATAGCAAGCCAATATTCAAGAAGATTTTTTGCTCAATAACAGAGAAGAATAAAGATCCTATCTCTGCCTTCAATGCAACCATATCAAATATTCACACCACTGTCTGTTTTATTATATACACATGCAGCATAAAGGTGTGAAGCAGAACAGTGTCAGATTTCAGCACAAATCTTTTTTAAGAGTATATAGAGCATGGAAATTTAAACCCCTCATTAACCTGATATAAGTAACAGTGTTTACATATTCACCAAACTATCTTTTACTTACTGTAGAATTTACAGAATCAACACCCTAAGAGGCCTAAATGGCCTGTTTTGTTAGCCTGAATATTAAACCCAGTCATGGGGAAAATATTTCCAATGAAACATTAAAATAATACAAAAGGCTGAATGGGCCTGCATCGCTCACCTGGTGCCAATCTCTTACTTGTAACCTTACAGTAACCGAAAATATATTCCTGTAAGACATTCAGAAGAACATGTTAAGATTTAAACATATTTTATCCTTATGACCTTGAAAGTAAGACAAGGTCTTTTTCATTCCCAAACTTTGTTTGGCTTGTTCCAAAAAACTTTCAGCCAAATATCATGTCTCTTGGCCTTTTTGTATTTCAGAAGAAGTCGTTTAAAGGTTTAAACAGATTTGACCCCTGTGTCCTTGAATTTGGGTCAAGGTCATTTCTTTTTGCAAACTTTGTTCGACTTTATCAAAGGACATTTCAGCCAAATATCATGCTTCTAGGCATTATGGTATTTCAAAAGAAGTTGCCATGGACAGACAAGGGGTGCAGTACCATATGCTATGGAAAGACAAGGGATGCAGCATCGGTTGCATGTTGTAAGCTAAATTGTACCTTGCCACACACAATTTTATTACAGAGCTTTCAGCTTATATTACGCATAGAATCAAAATTCTATTTTATTATATGATATGATAGACTGTATACAATTGCTTTCCCGCTAACCCAGTCTAACAAGAGCAGAGTGACCCAGTTACATACTTTCAGTCTTTCCTAAATACATATGATAGATTTCCTTTTGCAGAACTGACAAGTTATAAGGTAAAAGAGGACATGATGCTTTGAAGGACTATCCACGTCTGTGAAACCCAATAGGCTCATTATAAAGTGTAAAGGGACCATGACATAGACCAGGACTGATCTAGTGAACTGACACTACACTAGTAGGTGTTACACAGTGTCTCATGTCCGTTAACTGTTGTCTAGTGATACGTTGAGATCTTCCAGACTCCAAAATTACCATATTGGTATCCATTGATTTGTCTGCAGTCTGCTTACCAATGTCAAGAATTTGTTATTGTTGGTCACGATATTAAAATAGCAATGTTCACATCACCTGTTTCTCCTACAGTTCTTAAGAAACACTACAATAGGTTTATTAACTCCCTCTAAACAACTTGTACTGACTAAATACACCTATCGGTTCCTCAACCCCCAGTTACCTGGCATTGACGACTAAATAACATCATTAACGTCAATAGTTGTTGGTATTTTACAATCTAACATGTAGATGTAGTTTTAAGGTGTTTTACTTAGAATATATATTCTCCATCAACCCCTTTAAGAGTTGATTTAAGTGTTTGTGAAATATATGGTTTGGTTTGTCTCTGGTATTTTTATATTTCTATTGGCGTTAACAGCCTGATCCATTGAAGCCTGCCGGGCTGAGTTGTGAGACTAAGGATGTTGGAGGGCTGAAGTGAGATTGGGGATATCATAGGGCTGAAGTGAGACTGTGTGTTACCTGTAGACATTTATTTATTGAATGACAGGACATTGTCAGCGCTTATGATCTTACTAATATGACATAATCTTATAATTAGCTCTAACTATTACTGGTATGATAATATTGTATCATTAATCAAAACATTTTCAAAACTTATTATATAGCCAAGGTCTAGACATCATAAGAAGGCCAAAGTCAGGACAACCTCAAGGAATTAAAATATCATGTTTAACATGCATCCAAAGGTCACGCACTACGGACAGGAAGCCCAGTAGTCCTCAGGTCAAAGGTCACGCAATACTGACAGGAAGCCCATCAGTCTGCAGGTCAAAGGTCACGCACCACGGAAAGGAAGCCCAGCAGTCCTCAGGTCAAAGGTCACCTACTACGGAAAGGAAGCCCAGCAGTCCTCAGGTCAAAAGTCACGCACTACAGACAGGAAGTCCAGCAGTCCTCAGGTCAAAGGTCATGCACTACGGACAGGAAGCCCAGCAGTCCTCAGGTCAAAGGTCACACACTACATACAGGAAGCCCAGCAGTCCTCAGGTCAAAGGTCACACATAACGGACAGGAAGCCCAGCAGTCCTCAGGTCAAAGGTTATGCACTACGGACAGGAAGCCCTGCAGTCCTCAGGTCAAAGGTCACACACTAGGGACAAGAAGCCCAGCAGTCCTCAGGTCAAAGGTCACACACTACAGACAGGAAGCCCAGCAGTCCTTAGGTCAATGTTATACTCTATAACCTACTGTATGAGGTCGGTAGGAAATTCCGTCCCATATCACCTGATGCAACTGTTCCTCAATCTGTCTCCCATTATGATATGGTATGCCTGACAACCAGTACATGGTCCTCCCTTCCCTGTAATCATCACTCAGGTACAGGAAAGCGAGAAACAAACTTCAGGTGAGAGTGTTATCACCTTCAAAGTGCCACATATCTGTGTCGCTTGGTACAGGGTATGGGGAGGAAGGATGTGACCAGGCTACAGGACAACTGGCACAGGTAGCTGTTGTACCTGACAGAGATATATTTGTAAATAAATACCATAAATTATGCATCAATGCAGGTCAACTATAGAGAATAATCTCACACACTTCTGAAACCTGGTTGGAAAACCAGAAAGGGAGAATTAAATTATTCAGTTTGTCATACAGGTAGGTCCTGAACCAATATCTAGGTTGTAATAAGTTCTGAACCAATATCTAGGTTGTAATAAGTTCTGAACCAATATCCTAGTTGTAATAAGTTCTGAACCAATATCTAGGTTGTAATAAGTTCTGAACCAATATCTAGGTTGTAATAAGTTCTGAACCAATATCCAGGTTGTAATACGTTCTGAACCAATATCTAGGTTGTAATAAGTTCTGAACCAATATCCAGGTTGTAATAAGTTCTGAACCAATATCTAGGTTGTAATAAGTTCTGAACCAATATCCAGGTTGTAATAAGTTCTGAACCAATATCTAGGTTGTAATAAGTTCTGAATCAATATCCAGGTTGTAATAAGTTCTGAACCAATATCCAGGTTGTAATAAGTTCTGAACCAATATCCAGGTTGTAATAAGTTCTGAACCAATATCTAGGTTGTCATAAGTTCTGAACCAATATCCAGGTTGTAATAAGTTCTGAACCAATATCTAGGTTGTCATAAGTTCTGAACCAATATCCAGGTTGTAATAAGTTCTGAACCAATATCCAGGTTGTAATAAGTTCTGAACCAATATCCTGATTGTCATTGGATTGTACGTTGCATGCTGATCCCAGATCTAAGACACACAATCAGTCCAAGTTGTAAGGCATAAAACTGTCCAAGATTGAACACTTAACACACAAAATAGTCCAATATCAAAGACACCAATCAAGTCAAAAATTTAACAAATAAAGCAGTTCAAGATTTAACACACAAATCTAGATACCAGACAGTTTTGATGTAAGACATATGGTAATCCAAGATTTCACTCACAACATGATCCAAGATATAAACCATGAAAGTAACAAGAGGCCCAACGGGCCTTAACGGTCATCTGACTACCAATTGTAAAATCACTATGAAAATATGTGTAGTCATTAAATCAAGTTATAATATGCCTGTATAGATTGACAAGTTCAAGATAGTGGCCTTCTTGGATTTCTGATGGGCTTGAAAAATAACAACACTTTGTTGGGACCATCTCAGGATATCATTTCTGGCAAGTTTCAGCTCAATTCCACTGGTAGAACTTGAGAGGTTTAGAATGTGTTTTCAAAATGGCCGCTGTGGAGGCCATCTTGGATTTTTGACTACACGAAAAATAACAACAGTTTTGTCAGGACCATCTCAGGAGAATTTCTGGCAAGTTTCAGCTCATTCTCACTGGTGGAACTGGCGAAGTTTAAGATGTGTGTTCAAAATGTTGGCCATCTTGGATTTCTGACGGACTTGAAAAATGACAACACTTTGTCGGGATTATCATAATCATTATGTCAGGATCATTTCTAGCTCATTTTGGAAGTTGAGAAGTTGAAAATGTGGAAAGTTTATGGACGGTGCATGACGACGGACGAAGCATGATGACTATAGGTTATCCCGACTTATTGGGTCAGATGACCTGAAAACATGGGATATTCAAACACAGATAAAACTTACGATACATTCTGAAAGTATTAGGAAATTAAGACGATATTGTGCATTTAGTTAAAGTTTATAAACGATACTTGGTTCAAAGTCTAACTTAAGTATTTCACCTTTATCCCAGCATGCCACAAGCCCAATATCACATCTCTGTGCCTTTTGGTTATTCAGAAAAAGTTGTTTTAAAGATTTTGACCCTTTTGGCCCCAGTGACCTTGAATGAAGTTCAAGGTCATTTATTTGAACAAACATGGTAGACCTTTATCCCAGCATGCCACAGGCCTAATATCAGGTCTCTGAGCCTTTTAGTTATTCAGAAGAAGTTGTTTAAAGATTATGACCGTTTTGGCCTCTGTGACCTTGAATGAAGGTCAAGGTCATTTCTTTGGACAAACTTGGTAGCCCTTTATCCCAGCATGCCACAGGCCCAATATCAGGTCTCTGGGCCTTTTGGTTATTCAGAAGAAAATGTTTAAATATTATGACCGTTTTGGCCCCAGTGACCTTGAATGAAAGTCAAGGTCATTTCTTTGAACAAACTTGGTAGCCCTTTATCCCAGCATGCCACAGGCCCAATATCAGGTCTCTGGGCCTTTTGGTTATTCAGAAGAAGTTGTTTAAAGATTATGACCGTTTTGGTCCCTGTGACCTTGAATGAAAGTCAAGGTCATTTATTTGAACAAACTTAGTAGCCCTTTATCCCAGCATGCCACAGGCCCAATATTAGGTATCTGGGCCTTTTGGTTATTCAGAAGAAAATGTTTAAAGATTATGACCGTTTTGGCCCCAGTGACCTTGAATGAAAGTCAAGGTCATTTCTTTGAACAAACTTGGTAGCCCTTTATCCCAGCATGCCACAGGCCCAATATTAGATCTCTGGGCCTTTTGGTTATTCAGAAGAAAATGTTTAAAGATTATGACCGTTTTGGCCCCAGTGACCTTGAATGAAAGTCAAGGTCATTTCTTTGAACAAACTTGGTAGCCCTTTATCCCAGCATGCCACAGGCCCAATATTAGGTCTCTGTGCCTTTTGGTTATTCAGAAGAAGTCGTTTAAAAATTATGACCGTTTTGTCCCCTGTGACCTTGAATGAAGGTCAAGGTCATTTCTTTGAACAAACTTGGTAGCCCTTTATCTCAGCATAACACAGGACCAATATCAGGTCTCTGGGCCTTTTGGTTATTCAGAAGAAGTTGTTTAAAAAGATTTTGACCTTTTCGGCCCCTGTGACCTTGAATGAAGGTCAAGGTCATTTGTTTGAACAAACTTGGTACCCCTTTATCCCAGCATAACACAGGCCCAATATCAGGTCTCTGGGCCTTTTGGTTATTCAGAAGAAATCGTTCAAAGATTTTGACCTTTTTGGCCCCTTTGCCTTGAATGAAGGTCAAGGTCATTTGTTTGAACAAACTTGGTACCCCTTCATCCCAGCATGGCACAAGCCCAATATTGGGTCTATGGGCCTTT
Organism: Mimachlamys varia; assembly: GCA_947623455.1. Classification (NCBI taxonomy): domain Eukaryota; kingdom Metazoa; phylum Mollusca; class Bivalvia; order Pectinida; family Pectinidae; genus Mimachlamys; species Mimachlamys varia. Next base: position 14,034,523 of record OX392535.1, read on the forward strand.
TGGTTTATGAGAAGAAGATGTTTAAATGGAAAGTTTACGGACGGCGCACGGCGCACTGCGCACGACGCACGACGACGGACGAAGCATGATGACTATAAGTCATCCTGACCCTTCGGGTCAGATGACCTAAAAATTAGCCACAAAGCATTTACAACACCAGACTTGACAAAATAAATGCATGCTGCATCAATATTTGTGTTAACAGATAGACCCTGATTTCCCGTCTTTCTGACTGTGTAAGTACATGTAATACAACGTAGAAGTTTAAAGCTATAACGTTTTTAAGCACTGCCATAAACGGACCTACCAACAAATAAACCCTTTGTCAGAAACAGTCAGGGATGGACTTAACCTACCTACAGCCTAACAAACTTCATCATTACCCGGCAGGTTACTCACAACATCAAAGTCAATGGTAAAGTTCAATATATCTTCAAAACAAATTAAACTGGGAAGGGATGAGTCAAAGCTATGGCCGTCCAGATGTACTTCTTGCCAGTATTGTGGTGGGTTTGGCTTTAAACACACTGTAGTGGTTTGCTATTTCAGTGACATACAGGAAATAACAAATGAATCCACAACTTAAACACCAGAGACAAACAATCTAGGGATGAATGGTGTTAACGTCAGTCAGCAGACTCACGGCTGGAGAATGATACAGACGGTTCTTCTTTTAGACTGATGATATAGGCATCTGCACACTCTGGATTGGAAAGATGGGGCTACAGAAATTTAAAGCTAATTATCTAATGATCTCTCCTCTTACGGTACAGATGGATGTCCCATACCTCTGGGAGGATCGGAATGGAGTTGTCAGGGAGTCAATGGTGGGGTTCCCATGGAACCAGCAGGCACATTGGTTGTCATGGAACTAGTAAGGGCCTTGCTTCCAAGTAAGGGCACTGTCAGGGAGAAAGCTGGTGATCAGAGACTAGTACAGCTTGACCATCACAGTGTAGCTTGATCATCACAGTACCGCTTGACCATCACAGTACAGCTTGACCATCACAGTACAGCTTGACCATCACAGTACCGCTTGACCATCACAGTACAGCTTGACCATCACAGTACCGCTTGACCATCACAGTACAGCTTGACCATCACAGTACAGCTTGACCATCACAGTACAGCTTGACCATCACAGTACCGCTTGACCATCACAGTACAGCTTGACCATCACAGTACCGCTTGACCATCACAGTACAGCTTGACCATCACAGTACAGCTTGACCATCACAGTACAGCTTGACCATCACAGTACAGCTTGACCATCACAGTACCGCTTGACCATCACAGTACAGCTTGACCATCACAGTACAGCTTGACCATCACAGTACAGCTTGACCATCACAGTACAGCTTGACCATCACAGTACAGCTTGACCATCACAGTACAGCTTGACCATCACAGTACAGCTTGACCATCACAGTACAGCTTGACCATCACAGTACAGCTTGACCATCACAGTACAGCTTGACATGAGATATCTTTACAGTGCATGTTAAGGAAGTCAATAGATAAGGTCGTCTTGTGATAACTTGCACTTTCTATCAAAGCATGACATATGCTGTCAGGGGTCTCAGCAATACCTGGTAATAAAGATAATTGAGGGTTGGGATGGGTTGTCAATGGCACAACTAAGGGGTCCTAATTAAGGTGTAGTCAGAGTGTTTAACAAACTGTTTCCTCATTAGGTTCAGAATACTGGGGTAATCAAGGAGCCAGCAAGACTTGTTGGCACCCTTCCAATATAATAGGGACATCTCAGGACAACACATGCAGCCGATTGTCTTCCTCATGAATACAGACAGTAACTACAGGCCCAGCAGCTCTTCAACCAACATTGGTTTGCCTAGTTAGAGCTATTAGGAATAAGATTTATACCGAGTTTGTTTTGTACATAAACAGGAATTGAAAACTTAATTTGCAAGCTATCGAAAACGTCTGTTTCCTTTGTCAAGCAAAGAACACAATAGCTGAGTGCCGTGTTATGACCACTAAAATCTGCTCACTACCCGAAATAGGGCGAGTTAGAGAAGTCAGCTGTCAAAAACGTAGCACGACATTTTGTCCAAGTGTACTTTAATACTACAGATAGACAGAGGGACGAGTAAGATGTTTACCCATTGGACAAAATGTTGTGCTGTGTTTTTGACAGCAGAGTTCTCTAACTCGTTTTTCGAAGGCTCGCAAATGAAGTTTACAAACTCAGTATACTTATTAGAGCTAGTTAATTAAAATGCCTTGTAATGTACCCATCTTTTACAGTATGGCCACTTACATAATCACCTTCATTTAATTTACTGAAAGTACTTAAGATGACCATATTAAGATGTCTTAACTTTTCTCACATGTATTACTCACTCTGCCCAAAGTAACACAAATAACACCAGAAAAATATCATTATCCCCTAACTCATCCACATTATTTGGTGAATTTCAAATAATTTCAGTAACCTACTAGAATTTTTAACCTCCAAGTCTATTTTAAAGACACTCAAAATCATAAACAAAATTTTCTTTTTAATTTCTATTTATTGTAAATAACCAATAATATACATATAAATATCAATTGTAATATTAATTCTATTTTGATTATCGCAAAATGGAGTGATAGAAATTTCGAAGATTGATTTTATTTCAGATTTTTGGACTTATAAAATTTAAGTAATTTTTGAAAAATTTGGAAAGTCTTGATAGTATGATATCTTGCCTAGAGAAAACCGGTAGGCATGTTATGATACTGTGAGGCAACTTTTGTGTTAAAATACAAGAATTCCACTGAAGTTGGTGTGTTGTCTGCACAGCAATCGCAAGCAAACACTTTCTGTAAGGAAGAACTTTATGAAGTAAAAGCAAACATGAGTTATGCTACCAAAAGCAAACTTCTATTTTAGTAACAGTAACCTTGACATTTGACCTTTCAACCTGAAAAGCAATCCCAAGGAAGCAATTTTATTCAAGAAAGCATTGTATGAGGTTTGAGTTAGAGTGGTCAAAGAAAACTCACGGAAACAGATTTTCTATCTATAGCAACAGTGAACTTCATCTTTGAACCTGAAATACAATCCCACACAAGAATTTTTGGTAAGGAAGCATTGTATGAAGTTTGAGTATTTTCAGCCAAAGCAAACTGGAGTTATTGCATGTGCACCAATTTTATATTCATAGTAACAGTGACCCTGACCTTTGACATTCCAACTTGAAAAGCAATCTAAAGCAAGCACTTTTGGTAAGGAATCACTCTATGAAATTTGAGTTTGATGGTGCAAAACAAACTCTAGTTATTGCAAGGACACCATTTTTCTATTTATAGTAACAGTGACCGTGACCTTCGATCTTCAAACTTGAAAAGCAATCTCAAGCAAGCACTTTTGATAAGGAAGCACTGTACAAAGTTTGAGTTTGATCAGCACAAGGAAACTCAAAATATCGCACGGAAACCTTTATATTGATGACGCCGCTGACACAGACACCAATGCCGCCGACAGAGACACCAATGCCACTGACACAGACACCAATGCAGCTGACACAGACACCAATGCCGCCGACACCAATGCTGCTGACACAGACACCAATGACGCTGACACAGACACCAATGCAGCTGACACAGACACCAATGCCACTGACACAGACACTAATGCCGCTGACAGACACCAATGCCGCCGACAGAGACACTAATGCCGCTGACACGGACACCAATGCAGCTGACACAGACACTAATGCCGCTGACACAGACACCAATGCAGCTGACACAGACACCAATGCTGCTGACACAGACACCAATGCCGCTGACACGGACACCAATGCCGCTGACACGGACACCAATGACGCTGACACAGACACCAATGCCGCTGACACAGACACCAATGCAGCTGACACAGACACCAATGCCACTGACACAGACACTAATGCCGCTGACAGACACCAATCCCGCCGACAGAGACACTAATGCCGCTGACACGGACACCAATGCAGCTGACACAGACACTAATGCCTCTGACACAGACACCAATGCTGCTGACACAGACATTAATGCCACTGACACAGACACCAATGCCGCTGACACAGACACCAATACCACTGACACAGACACCAATGCCGCTGACAGACACCAATGCCGCTGACAGACACCAATGCCGCTGACACGGACACCAATGCCGCTGACACGGACACCAATGCCGCTGACACGGACACCAATGCCGCTGACACGGACACCAATGCCGCTGACACGGACACCAATGCCGCTGACACGGACACCAATGCCGCTGACACGGACACCAATGCCGCTGACATACATATATTGCCTACTTTAAGCAGGCGACACAATAAATTGGTAAGGTACCAAAAATGAACAGAAATATTCATCTGGACAGAAGTTGTATTTTTGATAGAAATAATCACGACTGACGTAACCATCATTACTGATTATATAGTCTGGACAAAAAATGAAAGTTTGGATGGCAATTGAATGAAGAAAGATAGACCAGCTGATGTAATACAATCCTCTAGTCCTAGGAGTACCTAATACTATCACATACTTTATGATCACAGTCATAAACAAATTACATAAAACTGGATCAAGGTTCACAAGGACAAGAAGTTGACACCATTCCTGTTTTCTATAGTCACCTGGACCTACTGTCATATACCACTCCCGCGTCAGTTTGGCGTCAAACATCAGGTCAGAGCTGTTTGATAATAATAGCAGGTTGTCAGCGCTAATTACCAGACAATTAAACACGGGTAAATATGTTAATGGCTTAAATTACTGTTTAATTAACAGTACCTGAAAATGACTTCCTCTCTTTAATTAATTACCTACTTATTAAGTAACGCTTCACATAATCCCTACCTACATCTGTTACCTCCGATATCTATATATATATACAAACTTGCTGGTGAAATGTTTTAACTTTAACAATTGTAATTTATAGTAACCTTTTCCACACTGGAATGGGATGGTGATATATACGTTAAATTTGGAGGGAGGGGTGCTATTTCTACAGCGACTGGGACATGTCACACAAGACACAGTGGAGGGGCATCATAACTCATCCGATAAACTCAGCTGATAGCTGTCCTCTGGTGTTTGCCAACACAATTTGGTCTTCTATTTTAACTCATTTAGGACAATTAGAATCATTTTAGACATTTCACAGATGCAGATTACACAATATTTACACACAATTTATAAACATAATTTTGTTTGTCCCGATACAATCTGTTCTGACCATTGCTCACAGTATTTTTTGCGTATTTTGTAAGTGTCAGGCAAAACTCAGGAGTCCAAAAGTGATGTAACTTGTGAGCATGGTTCTCCATAAATAATGTGTTTGGCAATGTCAAACTTTACATATAAATACACTATATACACATGTAAACATAAGTAGCACTCCAAATTATCATTAATTCTTCCACAGGCTTAACTGTTTTATATGGGATAATAACAACATGTTTCCGACCTTGATATAAAGAATCATTTAGTGGTTGACCATGAAATGATCACAAACCAGATAACTTTATATATGTCGTTTTCTCAAACATCCATCCTTATTTGTTTACTGGTCTCTCAGCATCCTTGCACAGGATTTATATCTTTGGTTCTGTGTGTATACGACAGACCTGTCTACAGGGCAAGAAAGCGGAGTAAAAGATTCCTATACTGAACACCTGATTTCATGTTTAGGACAATGAGACAACAATGACATGAAATTCAGATTACTGCGAATGACCTTATTTTGGCGTCCTCAAATTTTAGTGCATAATTGAATTTTACACCAGAGGGCAATGATGCATTGCATTGGTGTAGCCGAAATATTTGCCAGAAATAAATCGCAATTGGCGCAATCATAATTTTGTGGTAAGATTTCCGTGCAAAAAGACCTAAAATAAGATTACCGCTCAAATATTTACATTTACAAATTTGATGCAACATGGCTAGAATTTCCCTATACTATACAAACTTGGGCTTGAAAATGTCTTTCATTCTTTATTGATACATAGATTCATTTAAATCCTAACTTTTTAGATTTTTAAAGATTGTTTTACTTTATGGCACCAGAACCGATAATGTTTTCAGCAATCACCTCATCCCTAACTTCTTTTATCTTTATGAAGAAACATCAGGATTATAGCATTAAGCCTTACTTAACACTTGCCACAGGAAACTGTAACTGTTAAAAAATCTTGAGATATATGGCACAAACATTGTTAAAATATGTTCACTTCAATTAACTTTTCCCCACATTATTTTTCTATAATTAATTTTTTTAGAGCCTCAGATGAATGTTACTGCACACCATTACTGCTATAAATGCCACAAAAAGCACCATTTGTTACCAGGAATGGCACGCCATCACTCATATTTTTATGTACACGGAGACAGGAGGATGGAAAATTTCACAGATGATGAACTGAATTTTTTAGTAAATCTGAAGTTTTCGCCATATTAGTTCCATCAGTGTACAGGTGTCAACAACCACAGAATGATTTCTTAAAATTTTTTTGCCCTGACATACACACGCTTTATTACAAAGGTACTACTAACAGGGCTTGATGTGGTTTGGTTTGATTTATTTTGTTTAACGTCCTATTAACAGCCAGGGTCATTTAAGGACGTGCCAGGTTTTTGGAGGTGGAGGAAAGCCAGAGTAACCGGAGAAAAACCACCGACCTACAGTCAGAACCTGGCAACTGCCCACGTGGGATTTGAACTCGCAACGCAGAAGTGGAGGGCTAGCGGTAGAATGTCAGAACACCTTAACCACTCGGTCACCGCCGCCCCTGCCTTGATGTGACCTAACTGGCATCTTAATTTGTTAATTAATACAGGAACTAAACAGCACACTTTTGGGAAACAATCCTATTTGTGCATGTATGATTCCTGTTCTTTTAATTTCCAGAATATGTATCGAAAGGTGATTAACTATGGAATAAATATTTGTAGAAAATTAGAAAATTGATCTTGTGATGGAATAAAGTGATTTACATAATCTAGCTTTGAAACAGCAAATTTTGATTCCAATAGGGGTTACTGCTTATCTTAATTAGAAATAAAATCATTAACAAATTTTCAATAAAGCACACTAGATATCAGCAGTATTTAACGTGACACTTGAGGTGAACGTTGACAGTACAAACTTACCCAAGTAGTTTCTACTCCTCCCCATCTCTGTGATGCTGATGTTGCAGGCCCCTGCTGGGATCTGTGTGATCAAGTTGTATCCATTAGGAAGATGTGTCCGAGTAAATATTCCGGATATCACTTGGCATGAGGTGTTGTCTCCATTGCACACACCACATCCATCTCGTTCTAGTCCAGACCCGACCACACCATCACAACCCGCCTTCTGTGATACAACAAAGTTTAGGTTATTATAAATGTCTACAGGGACAAGAAGATCTTAAGCAATGGATCCACATCAAATCTCAATGTCTGTCTAATCATCTTGTTCTATTTAATCAATTACAATTAAGCTGAAAAACAGCTCTTTAGTCAAGGACTCAAAACAATGTAAGAAGTATGAGTTAGATTGGCAGAAGCTTGGAACATGGAAAACTGGAGTAGACAATGAAAGGAGACAGAAGATAATATTGTTGGAGCTGTACCGTCCTAGGCGACAGTTTAAAGTATTAGTGCTTTAACGGTCATTTAATGGGAAGTTAAGCTTTGGTGGAGGAAAGTTAAAGTATTCGGGAAAACCTAATGACAACCCCATATAGGCTTCGAACCTGTGACCCAGTGGGGGACAGCTAGTGATTGTAGACAGTCAGATGTCTTAATCACCCACCCACTAACCCACCACTGCCCTCGACAGACACTGAAAAGTAAGACACGTTGAGGAAAGAACTTTGAGACAGCCCTTTACTGTGACGACTGCTGGAGTGAGGGATTCCTGCTGGGAAGCCTATAGAAGGGGATTCAGACCTAGTGACCTGCTAGCAAATTCAAAATGCAGCGTTTACATCAATCTGTATAATATTTCATTTAAACAGCTTTATATATCATGAATGTCTGAATGATTTTGTGGAATGGTATTAATTCTATATGAATGTGATATAACTTCAGTTGAATGCACAGTGCAGGTATTCAAAAGGCCCCCTACTATTGAATGCAATAAAGCACTTTATAGCGAACCACCAATCCATCGTTTAACATGCAGTACATGTAAACAGTTATGTTTTCAAGTATAATACAGACATGCCATAAAAGTATGTGTATGGGTATTGACAGGACTTATATATATATACAGGTATCTGTCCCAGTTACAGTTATAAAAGCAAACATCCTAGCAACAGCTAAGGCAAAGGATTCATCAAATTAAAAGTTGAAGTCATCCTACCTCTGTACAGTATTACATCACATAACACAGAGAAACGGTCACTGTGACACACTACTACCTGATTACTGCTCAAAATAGGCAACACCAGATATTACCTATGTAACAGGACAGGAACAATGCATGTCAGACCAGGACTCTAACTCTGTACACCTTCCAAACTCCCTCCAACTCTATGCACCTTCCAAACTCCCTCAAACTCTATGCACCTTCCAAACTCCCTCCAACTCTATGCACCTTCCAAACTCCCTCAAACTCTATGCACCTTCCAAACTCCCTCCAACTCTGTGGACCTTCCAAACTCCCTCCAACTCTATGCACCTTCCAAACTCCCTCCAACTCTGTGGACCTTCCAAACTACCTCCAACTCTATGCACCTTCCAAACTCCCTCAAACTCTATGCACCTTCCAACTCCCTCAAACTCTATGCACCTTCCAAACTCCCTCAAACTCTGTGGACCTTCCAAACTCCCTCCAACTCTATGGACCTTCCAAACTCCCTCTAACTCTATGGACCTTCCAAACTCCCCCCAACTCTGTGCACCTTCCAAACTCCCTCCAACTCTATGGACCTTCCAAACTACCTCCAACTCTGTGGACCTTCCAAACTCCCTCCAACTCTATGGAACTTCCAAACTCCCTCTAACTCTATGGACCTTCCAAACTCCCTCCAACTCTGTGGATCTTCCAAACTCCCTCCAACTCTGTGGATCTTCCAAACTCCCTCAAACTCTATGCACCTTCCAACTCCCTCAAACTCTATGCACCTTCCAAACTCCCTCAAACTCTATTCACCTTCCAAACTCCCTCAAACTCTATGCACCTTCCAAACTCCCTTAAACTCTATGGACCATCCAAACTCCCTCAAACTCTGTGGACCTTCCAAACTCCCTCAAACTCTATGCACCTGCCAAACTCCCTCCAACTCTGTGGATCTTCCAAACTCCCTCCAACTCTATGGACCTTCCAAACTCCCTCTAACTCTATGGACCTTCCAAACTCCCTCTAACTCTATGCACCTTCCAAACTCCCTCAAACTCTATGCACCTTCCAAACTCCCTTAAACTCTGTGGATCTTCCAAACTCCCTCAAACTCTATGCACCTTCCAACTCCCTCAAACTCTATGCACCTTCCAAACTCCCTCAAACTCTATGCACCTTCCAAATTCCCTCAAACTCTATGCACCTTCCAAACTCCCTTAAACTCTATGGACCATCCAAACTCCCTCAAACTCTGTGGACCTTCCAAACTCCCTCCAACTCTGTGCACCTTCCAAACTCCCTCCAACTCTGTGCACCTTCCAAACTCCCTCAAACTCTATGCACCTTCCAATCTCCCTCAAACTCTATGCACCTTCCAAACTCCCTTAAACTCTATGGACCATCCAAACTCCCTCAAACTCTGTGGACCTTCCAAACTCCCTCAAACTCTATGCACCTGCCAAACTCCCTCCAACTCTGTGGATCTTCCAAACTCCCTCCAACTCTATGGACCTTCCAAACTCCCTCTAACTCTATGGACCTTCCAAACTCCCTCCAACTCTTTGGACCTTCCAAACTCCCTCCAACTCTGTGGATCTTCCAAACTCCCTCAAACTCTATGCACCTTCCAATTCCCTCAAACTCTATACACCTTCCAAACTCCCTCCAACTCTATGCACCTTCCAAACTCCCTCAAACTCTATGCACCTTCCAAACTCCCTCCAACTCTGTGGATCTTCCAAACTCCCTCAAACTCTATGCACCTTCCAACTCCCTCAAACTCTATGCACCTTCCAAACTCCCTCAAACTCTATGCACCTTCCAAATTCCCTCAAACTCTATGCACCTTCCAAACTCCCTTAAACTCTATGGACCATCCAAACTCCCTCAAACTCTGTGGACCTTCCAAACTCCCTCAAACTCTATGCACCTGCCAAACTCCCTCCAATTCTGTGCACCTTCCAAACTCCCTCAAACTCTATGCACCTTCCAAACTCCCTCAAACTCTATGCACCTTCCAAACTCCCTCCAACTCTGTGGACCTTCCAAACCCCCTCGAACTCTGTGGACCTTCCAAACTCCCTCCAACTCTGTGCACCTTCCAAACTCCCTCAAACTCTATGGACCTTCCAAACTCCCTCCAATTCTGTGCACATTCCAAACTCCCACCAACTCTGTGGACCTGCCATAAACTCCCTCCAACTCTGGGGACTTCCCAAACTCCCTCCAACTCTATGGACCTGCCAAATTCCCTCGAACTTTGGGGACTTCCCAAACTCCCTCGAATTCTGTGCACCTTCCAAACTCTAAATAGACCCTCTACCAAGAATACCTTGTCCCAGAAGACCAACCCGGTCCAGTTCCATTACATTTCTCCCCCTTCCTGACCCAAAAGACACAACTATTTACAAAACAGATTCAGTATTCCGTTACCAGGTATACATGTTCTAGGTAAAACAAGGGTTGGCCGCAGGCACCATTATAACAGGACACAGAAAGTACACAGCAAGACTGGGGTTCAAACCCAGGACCTTCCCAACTCTAGACAGCCAATCTACCAATCAAGTACTTCAGAGTTGCCGATGATCTGACCCAATTCAGTTCAGATACAATACCCATATAAATTACTCATGATACCTGTTCTGCATACCTATATGAAACAAGTATGCAAGTTTTAAACTTGAATTTGCACAATTCATTACACACAAACATTAAAAACTTTAAAAAAAAATTTAAACACAATATCATATATCAATAACAGAAATGAAGCTTGCACAACTGAACACAAGTGATAGTATTTCTTATTTACTGATCTCCTCTCCAAGTGCTGTCTACAACAATAGAACAATTGATGTCTATTCTATGTCTCACCTGTACAAACATAACACCTGTATTTTACACAGAAAGATTTCCCCTCGTCCTTGTATATGATAACACAGATATTTCTCCTTACAATATTATTGTTTCTCACCTGGTTGAGAACATGTACATATTTCACATAGCAAACACTTGGATAACATATATTGTTGTAAAATTGTACAGGTTCGTTTATTTGCACATTGAATCTCGGTATACAGTTCAGCAAATTGTATAGCAAAAGAGTTGCTCTCATACAACATATAAGCAAACATACGAGAGATCCCAGAGCGATCTTGTCCCCCACCATCATGAATAATATCGGTATGTCAGTTCAACAAATGTTGGAGCAAAAAAGATGTTCTCACACAAAATATAAACATACAAGAGATCCCAGAGCAATCTTGTCCCCCACCATCATGAATAATCTCGATATGTCAGTTCAACAAACGATAGAGAAAAAGAGTTGCTCTCATATACAACATAAACATACGAGATACAAGGGGGATCTTGGTTCCCCACCCACAACCAGGACTCTTAAATTATATCATTGAGGATTGAGTGGAGAGTATTGTATCAACCTTCATGGACCAAGACATCCACAAACCTATTGTTTTACATGTGTTATATATCATATAAATAAAATCTAGACAAAGTTAGAATACTGCTAACTCTTGCCATACCATATAGGTAATTATATATTATACAATCAAACACACCACATCAATAAACTAGCACCAGTCACTGCAGTGTTTGTGCAACCTAACATGTGCTGTTCCTAACCCAATGAAAGCTGATATTTGTTTAGTAGACATGGTGTGGCAGGCTTTGACAAACCCGTACTGCAAAACAAAGCCATGGTATTTCATTATTTAAACCTGCAAGACCCCAGGATCTTGCTCTTTATAAAAGTTCATGAAAAAAAAATTAATTTGAGCACAAAGATTAACATTATCACTGTACGGGCGGTACCAGTAAATCCCATGTGAGAAATGATAAAGATCTTTCTTCTTTCATTACACAGAGGAATTCATTATAAAATACATGTAACTGTAAGTGAAATCACGCCTATCAATTTTCATGTAATGGTAAAATCTAGTCCATTATGACGAAAAGGGAAAGCTGCTCACCACAGTTTGTAAAATTGGTGCCTTTTGTTGAAGGAAGAAATTAAACGAAGCCCCAATAGATTTGACAGTAACACACATACCACCCTGGACTCAAGTATCACTTTAATTAAGACTTGCAGCTTTAATTAAGTGGAAATGTCTTCACATAATCTTTTATAATTACACGAACCCTGTTGACGACGTCCATTGTGCAGATGTACGTCAAAGGGTGTCGAGGTACGGGGATAGTCGGTGGAGTAAGGCGATACTGTATTTACCTGTCGTTTATGTACACCCCCCTTGTAATCTGCCGACCCAAGCTTCACATACAGCCGACACTGTCTCTTACATTCTGACAAGATCATCATGATATTTCAAATCCAGTATGTTTGTTCGTGCAGGCTGTAGCAATAATGTCTACCTAAAAACATCAACCTCTCTGATCTTGGCAATGGGTGTTTTTTCGAATCACTTGCTAAATTTGACAGTTATCTATTGACCGTCTACGAAAAACAGTTACGAACCTTAGCTCTTGTCACTCACAACTGCTTATTTGGTCACCTATCAATTCAACTCGCCTGTACACGAGCAAGCGTAATTTTGTTCAAAAAGAGATGAAAACTTATAAAATAACACTTCACAAGGAATACTTCTGTCAGTAATCCATAGTCCAGTCTTCAGCTGGCACCTCAAATTTAGGACGGGCCAAATATTTGTGTATATATATATACTACATCACAGGGTATACTAAAAGAAGGATTCACATGTACAAGTATAATATCTGGAATCTGTTGTAGTCAAGACTGTGAAAAAGAATTGCTCATAAAAAGAATATTTTTCAGAAGATAAACGGCCTTCTCCAACACATTTGTCTGGTAGTGTACGTCCCATTGGGGACTATATAAATGAAAACTTTCTGAGCTGTCTTCAGCAATTTTGGCTAGTTTCATATTTGTATCTTTATTAATTTAAAGCAACACAGTCAAATTGTACTACTGTAAAACACTGACAAACACCTTCCTGGCACTGTGATGAGAAGGCATCACACCAGAATCAGTTTAACCCACCATAGATCAGATACAGTCCAAGGCCTGTCACTGATAAATTATAACAGAGTGGTACTGTCATGTAGACCCTCTCTATACCATAAAGACACACCCTTCCGACACCATCAAAACACACCCTCCTCACACCCAAGACACACCCTCCCTACAACTGCAAGATAAGCCTTCTCTACACACCCAAGACACACCTTCCATACAACCTCAAAACACACCCTCCCTACACCTAAGACATACCCTCAAGATACATCCTCCCTATACTGTCAAAACACATCCTCCTTACCCTGAAGACACACCCTTCCTATACTGTCAGGCACACCCTCCTTACCCCGAAAGACACACCCTCCCTATACTATCAAGACACCCTCCCTATACTGTCAAGACGCACCCTCCCTACACCCAAGACATACTCTCAAGACACAACCTCCATATACCCAAGACACACCTTCCCTGCAACCTCAAGACACACCCTCGCTACACCCAAGACATACTCTCAAGACATACATTCTCTATACCCAAGACACAGCCTCCCTACAACCTCAAGACACACACTCTCTATACCAAAGACATACTCTCAAGACACACCCTACAGACAATGTTAAGACACACCCTCCCTATACTCTCAAGACACACTCTCAAGACACACCCTCCCTACACCTCAAGACATACTCTCAAGACACACACTCCCTATACCCAAGACATACTCTCAAGACCTACATTCTCTATACCCAAGACACAGCCTCCCTACAACCTCAAGACACACACTCTCTATACCAAAGACATACTCTCAAGACACACCCTCCAGACAATGTTAAGACACACCCTCCCTATACTCTCAAGACACACTCTCAAGACACACCCTCCCTACACCTCAAGACATACTCTCAAGACACACACTCCCTATACCCAAGACATACTCTCAAGACGCACCCTCGATACACCCAAGACGTACTCTCAAGACACACGCTCCCTATACTCTCAAGACACACCCTCCTTATACCCAAAAGGCACACCCTCCCTATACTGTCAAGACACACCTTCCCTATACTGTCAATTGCAAGACACATCCTCTCTACAATGTCAAGACACACCTTCCCTATACTGTCAAGACACACCTTCCCTATACTGTCAAGACACATCCTCTCTACAATGTCAAGACACACCTTCCCTATACTGTCAAGAAACACCTCCCTATACTGTCAAGAAACACCTTCCTATACTGTCAAGACACACCTTCCCTATACTCTCAAGACACATCCTCCCTATACTGTCAAGACACACCCTCCCTATACTGTCAAGACACACCTTCCCTATAATGTCAAGACACACCTTCCCTATACTGTCAAGACACATCCTCTCTACAATGTTAAGACACACCCTCCCTACACCTCAAGACATACTCTCAAGACACACCCTCCCTACACCTCAAGACATACTCTCAAGACACACCCTCGCTACACCCAAGACATACTCTCAAGACACACCCTCCCTATACTCTCAAGACACACCCTCCTTATACCCAAAAGGCACACCCTCCCTATACTGTCAAGACACACCCTCTCTACAATGTTAAGACACACCCTCCCTACACCTTCAAGACACATCCTCTCTACAATAATGAGACACACACTCCCTACACCCAAGACATACTCTCCAGACACACCCTCCTTATACCCAAAAGGCACATCCTCCCTATACTGTCAAGACACACCCTCTCTACATTGTTAAGACACACCCTCTCTACAATGTTAAGACACACCCTCTCTACAATGATAAGACACACCCTCTCTACAATGTTAAGACACACCCTCCCTACACCTTCAAGACACATCCTCTCTACAATAATGAGACACACACTCCCTACACCCAAGACATACTCTCCAGACACACCCTCCTTATACCCAAAAGACACACCCTCCCTATACTGTCAAGACACACCCTCTCTACAATGTTAAGACACACCCTCTCTACAATGTTAAGACACACCCTCTCTACAATAATGAGACACACACTTCCTACACTCAAGACATACTCTCCAGACACACCCTCCTTATACCCAAAAGGCACACCCTCCCTATACTGACAAGACACACCTCCTTAAACTGTCAAGACACATCCTCTCTACAATGTTAAGACACACCCTCTCTACAATGTTGAGACACACACTCTCTACATGTCAAGAGGAAAGTCATCTTAAGGAATAGTAACATGGTCATACATCATACAACATCAGAAAACCCAATAGAAACAGACAAAAATCAAGTGACATTGTCACATTGTTCCAACTAATCCTGAAGCATCAGTGAATGTGATAGTGTACTGAGTATAAACAAACACAATAACATTGAATAAATGCATGACATTGAACCACAATGTTTAGAGTGGAGGTTACCGGTAGCTGACGTTAGGTTTCCAGCACCTGGGGTCTACAGTCAGTAAAGTCAACACAGGTAGCAGGGCTTTAATGCTTTCAATTAGATCTTTATCTTCAGGATTCTTAATCCCTCAGTTCGGCCACCTGTCTACAATCCGGCCAGTTTCGGACAATGGTCAAGAGTAACATCTGATTTAACTTCATAATTCTAAACTGATGTGTATTCTCCCTAGCTTAACTCCTTACCTGCTAAGTATACTTGAGGGGTCGAGGATCATAACTCGAATCCCTCGTCTCAATTACCTGTTTTAGTAGCTGATCGGATTTCCCACCCAACACAAAGTAGTGTATTCTGACCCGTGGGGACTACAGGGTCTACACAAATTTGCTGTTATTTCTTATTTACTCAAATCAGACGCTAAATACCTGGAGTAGGGATTACACAGCAGAGAAAGAAACTTGTACGTGTTGTTTGTTTGCAATCCCACTTGAAAAGTTTTTTAACTCGCAGTTGAACATGTGTTCCCAATGTGAACTATTCCTACCTTAATATCTATTGGTCCAACCTTACCAAACACAGCATTTGTACCTTTTCAAACTTAGATAACTAGCAATTTGTTCGGTCTGAGGCACGTACTTGTAGCTGTTTAATCTCATCAAGTCATCAATGGCCTACCTAACAGGGTTATCGAGTGTGTTCAATCACTCGCAAGATCTACAAATCTAATAGAGTTTTTACATAACTTGGGGATATATATCTACTTAGAATTGGACTTGGAATGCACATTTCACTATTTAATATGCATAGCTACTTAGAATTTAGATTACGATTTATTCATTTAGACCATGATTTTAATTCTGTTAATAGAACAAATTAAATTTAATTTAAAGCTAAAATGTTGACACCAGGTATGTGAAGAATTCTGTATTGTTGATGATAAAAAGACATATTGAAATGTATGCTCTCTGTGGAAGGGTTTAGGTGAAATAATATCTTAGTTCAGTAGGAATTTAATATATATGATTCAATAGATACATGGAAAGTGTTACGAGCAAACATTTCAGAAAATTTCAGTCATGAAGGAGATGAAATCCTATACATTTACTGAGTGTTTTGTCATGAAAATGAAATTAAAAGAAATGGAATGGGGAGTTAATCCCATATCTTTTCTTGTCCAATCGGGGAATCAAACCCCTAGCCACCTTGGCGAAAGTTAAGTGTGCTATCCACTGCACCACCAGACCACCAAAAATTATGAAAATGAATTTGTTAATTTATTTTTTGTCCTGTTTGACTTTGTATATTTTTAATGAAGTGTGTTTATTACAGGACAATACACTAGTATGGTCCGACATCTTAGCTGAACTGGTTCATGTCTAGCTGGGCTTATTCCCAGGCATAGGCTTATTCACAGATAAACGTGGTACTATACATGTATAGTTATTGCTTTGCTGCACGGTCATATACTTGATTTACAATGTGATGGTGAAAGCATTTCTGCATCGTGCAGCTAAGTTTTACCGCCTAAATCATCTAGACTAAAATAAATATCACATCTTATGAATACATTTGCTGTCCCATCAAATTGAAAAAAAAAGTCCTACATACTGCAAATTGTGAACTGTAAAGTGAATACATTATGTCTATTCCCTGTGTCCCTACATGTCTGAATGTGGCCTGGTTGGAATAAAATAGTCTTGATAGCCGCAGTCTTATGTCAGCACATTTAGAGACAGGAGATTGGAGGTTCTGATTTTTACTGTGAGTAAATTCTTCATCAACAACAGGCCACATCAATGTACCTTTAATGTAGCAGGCTAGTTACCATTTCGAGGTTATGGTGCTATATTCAGGTGAATGTAATGAGCACAATGACTTCTCAACAATGGCCCAAAACTACTTTAATTGACATTCCATTTACTATATTCAGCTTTAATTCAAATTCATAGTCCCGCATAAACTCAAGAAATACTATCACAAAACTGATTAAAAAAGGCAATATTTTTTTTAATTCAATCTTGTCTTGACAAAGAAACTGGTGGAAACTAAATTTCTTTGGAAATAAAACTCACATATCATTTCATGAATATTATAATAGGAGAATACAACATTGTACAAGGTCACACTCTTGAGTTACGTATTTAATTTTAAAAAGGTTGTTGATCGGGTTACCTGTCAAACAGTTAATATGATACAGTAAACCAAAGTCTACAGGTGTCAACGATGAAATATTCCTTCGGCTCATCAAAATAATTATCAGCAATAGTTGTCGCCAGCACTTCGCACAGTATGCAGCCTGGTGTGTGGCCAAGTAGGCAGCCATTTATATCAGTCAGGACCATGTGTGCACCATCTTATATTAAGATTTATTGTGAAAGAGATTTAACTATAATTTCTGAAAATACATTTTTTTCTGTCCGTTTTTAGGACCATGTGTGCACCATCTTATATTAAGATTTATTGTGAAAGAGATTTAACTATAATTTCTGAAAATACATTTTTTTTCTGTCTGTTTTTAATTAGGTAACAATTCCAGTCTTCTACCTAAATCATCTTGTAAATGAAGACCATGGCTTTCACATGATGATATGTGGGACATAATTGTTATTCATCTTTGGTTGTAACATTTTTTGGAACATATGGCAAATTTTTCTAACATGATATTGTTAGACCTAATATATTTCTACTATTAAGGAACAAATACTTTACATATTTTGGTATTCTGAGACAGGCTCTATGTAAGTAAATATATATATATATATTAGTGCTTATTGAGGCAAATGAAGGTAAAGAATCTTGGCAAGCCTAGACACCCTGTAGAGCACAAACAGTATATAAATTAAACAAGTTTGAGACATTTACTTTAGAGACAGCACAATAGGTGAAATATCTCCCCACGGATACGCAGCATGACCGTCGCTAGACATCGACTCAATGCAGTGCTGGGTGCATCAGTGCAATGACGCAGTGCTGTGTGTCATGTTAACCCTACGTGCACTGTACACACTGTAAGATCACCTGGTCGCCTGTCATCAAACAATACACAAATTAATGACATGACATTCCGTAAATCTTCGGGTTTTATTTCCGCAGAAATCAAAGACAAACATGGAGTGAAATGACCTGCCAACAATGGCTTGATGTAGCGAAAACAAAGCATATTTTTACCCTTATTTCTCACCCAGATTTAAAATCACACCTGGTAAGATGAGATGACGAGATAAGATTACTTGAGATAAGATATATACTATTATAATGTGTACATATGTCACATATCAATACATCATAAAATGCATAACTTTGTAACACTGCAATAATACCCAGGTGAGGGCGACCACTTTTAAAAAGTTTTAATTCAAATGTTGAAAAAAAAACAGCAGTGTTTTCGAAACAATTAATCTTCTTCAATTTCTCTTTCATTTTTCATTGGAAACATAACACCTAACAGCATTTGTTTAAACATAAACTTACCATACAATCACTTTACATGGAAATGTTTAGGTGCTGGTGATGACTTGCAACTTAAGGCAGTCAGTTTATCAGTCCTACTAGAAATCAAATACATGTATATGGTGTCTGTAAAATGGGAGGTCTCCTTTGTTCCCCTTATTTACCTCCATCACCCCTCCCCTCCACCTACATGCACCTCTAATAACTTTCATCTGTAATTAAGGGTCCATAATCTTATAATTTAATGGACACTTTAGGAGAACATGATCTGACCTCTAGTAACTTACACCTGTAAGTGTCCATAATCTTATAATTTAATGGACACTTTAGGAGGACATGGTCTGACCTCTAGTAACTTACACCTGTAAGTGTCCATAATCTTATAATTTAATGGACACTTTAGGAGGACATGGTCTGACCTCTAGTAACTTACATCTGTAGTGTCCATAATCTTATAATTTAATCGACACATTAAGAGGATATGATCTGACCTCTAATAACTTAGACCTGTTAGTGTCCATAATCTTATAATTTAATGGACACATTAAGAGGATATGATCTGACCTCTAGTAACTTACACTTGTAAGTGTCCATAATCTTATAATTTAATGGACACATTAAGAGGATATGATCAGACCTCTAATAACTTACACCTGTACGTGTCTATATAGGACATGGTCTGACCTCTAGTAACTTACACTTGTAAGTGTCTATATTCTTATGATTCAATGGACACATAAGGAGGACATGATCTGACCTTTAGTAACTTACATTTGTAAGTGTCTATATAGGACATGATCTGACCTCTAATAACTTACACTTGTAAGTGTCTATATAGGACATGATCTGACCTTTAGTAACTTACACTTGTAAGTGTCTATATAGGACATGATCTGACCTCTAGTAACTTACACTTGTACGTGTCTATATAGGACATGATCTGACCTCTAGTAACTTACACTTGTAAGTGTCTATATAGGACATGATCTGACCTCTAGTAACTTACACTTGTACATGTCTATATAGGAAGGACATGGTCTGACCTCTAATAACTTACACCTGTAAGTGTCTATAATCTTATGATTCAATGGACACATTAATAGGACATGATCTGACCAGATACTGCTACTGACAAGGTTACCATACAAGCATCAGCTGTTATGAAATTCCCATTATCTTGCTGGTAGAATATGGACTGGAGAGCCAGTGAGAGCTACTGACTGGACCATGTTAGGTATGCGACATAGTTACTTAGACAGGTCTGATCGGTGCCTGATAATATGTAAGATAACTTTACCTAATATATGCATAACCACACACTAACCTAGTTAGGCTTGTCCAATATACGTTTTTTGTTTGTTTTGAGCCTAATTATGAAGATGAAGTGCAGATATATCTAGTGTTAAACCTACATTCCTTATAATGTTATTGGGACACACACCCAGGAAGCTGCAAGGTTCAGCCCCCCTCCCTCACTCATCCATATGTATATACCGTCTATTTACCTACAATAACAAGACAGCTTTTCCTGGATTATCATTACACACACCAACAGGCACAATGTATTTTGGACATGACAATATAATGTATTACTTTCTAGATCCACATATACTTACTAATTAGAAGACAGTGTCTCTCTAACACACCATCCCATTACTTACAGAACCTGTTTACTGTGTACAGTACATCTGGGTCAATGTCCAATTTGTGTCCACAATTACTTGACACAGCCTAGGAATGTAAGTAAAGACCTAGATATATTACATCCCTCCTCCGCATTCCTTGGTCAGTATAGACTATTACATCTCATCTCCACATTCCTCGGTCAGTACAGACTGACATATACAATAATTACCAATAGATTTAACCACATTGTCACAACGGATGGTTCCAAATGTCAGCAATCCTGCTGATGAACTTGACAAGGTTTAATTGACAGAACCAGTACTACAGTTGAACCTCCTTATCTCGAACTTGCATAACACGAAGACCCTATTTAATCTTAAGTATTTTGCCCGTCCTTACCATGCTTTATACTCTCATTCAAACACGAGTAACTTGAATACTCAGATAACTCAGAGTTTTTCCGTTGTTCCGTCGACTTCCAGATAACAAAGTTTGACTGTAACGGGTATATGATTTTCAAGAAACTTTTGAACTCCTTTGATGATGAACTTCATTCAGTGGTCATTTTACAATTTAAAGGTATAAATCAATGCTTGCAGTACAAACACTTCTCAAGCAATTCTCAATTCTCTTACACAACAAAGAGGTAGATCTCAAACAGAGCTTTAGGATCAGAGGTAATGCAGCATAGTTATAATATTTATAATGTAGGATTTATAGCTCTGAAGAAGATGTTTTACATGTCTAAACATATTACAACTGTTATTTTGAAAGAAGCTTGTAAGGTCAATTTCATCCAGCTGATTGGCAAATACCATGAAGTTTCACCAAAAAACAGTAGAATAAGTTCTTTGAGACATAAACCCCTTTAACCTGAGCTCATTCACTCCTGAAATTTAAAATGAACCATTTCTATCTCTGAACCGGAAGAGTTCAAATGTGTCTCTATGGGTAGAACGAGTTAAATATAGATAAAGGTAAACTGTTTGAATCAGATAGCCCTATACTTCAACTAAATAAATAAATAAATATACAACATTTGATATAGCACCCTATCTAGCTAACATAAGCCATTCTAAAGTGCTTTACAGTACCTAGATATACAATTCTTATACAATTAACATATACAGTTCTATCATATACAATTCTGAGGAGTTCGCATGAGTTGCCTTATAAGGCACTGACTATTTGCCCTATACCACCTGGCTAATATCTCCCTATATGTGTGTATGTATGAATGTGTGCTGGAGATGAATTAAGATAAATAAACACTAGCAAACATCATAACTGTAGGCTTCAAGCTTTTGAAATTTGCACATTGGTTAATTTGCCTAAGCAAGCTTCATGACAAATGGTTATGAACGAGGTTCTAACTTCTGAGTACATTAAACTATATAAGCCTAATGAATGTGTGTCAAGGTCATCAGCTAGAGGACAAATAGTAGTATCAAAGCAGAAGTTGTAACTACGACAACTGCTCTCCATAACAACAAGCCAGTCATGCCAAATATCAGCACTATGGGCCAGAATGTAGATGTTGTTTAAAGGAAAGATAATGATGGACAGAAACCAGCTGCTGCACTATTACATAAGCACAAGAGTACTTTTTGTCAGGTGAACTAAGAATACAGGGTGTATGATGTAGATCATGTTGGTGTAGGTCAGAAAGATAGAAGTGAAGGTGGCAACAACTCACCATCAGAACATGTATATACTAATATACTCCAAACGTCTGGGTCTAAATACAGCTGTCTGTAGACACAGGGTCTGAACACAGCTGTCTGTAGACACAGTGTCTGAATATAGTTGTTTGTGGATACAGGGTCTGAATACAGCTGTCTGTAGACACAGGGTCTGAACACAGCTGTCTGTAGACACAGTGTCTGAATACAGCTGTCTGTAGACACAGTGTCTAAATACAGCTGTCTGTAGATGCAGTGTCTAAATACAGCTGTCTGTAGACACAGGGTCTGAACACAGCTGTCTGTAGACACAGGGTCTGAACACAGCTGTCTGTAGACACAGTGTCTGAATACATCTGTCTGTAGACACAGGGTCTGAATATAGCTGTTTGTGGACACAGGGTCTGAACACAGCTGTCTGTAGACACAGGGTCTGAATACAGCTGTTTGTGGATACAGGGTCTGAATACAGCTGTCTGTGGACACAGGGTCTGAATACAGCTGTCTGTAGACACAGGGTCTGAACACAGCTGTCTGTAGACACAGGGTCTGAATACAGTTGTTTGTGGATACAGGGTCTGAATACAGCTGTCTGTAGACACAGGGTCTGAATACAGCTGTTTGTGGATACAGGGTCTGAATACAGCTGTTTGTGGACACAGGGTCTGAATACAGCTGTCTGTAGACACAGGGTCTGAATACAGCTGTCTGTAGACACAGGGCCTGAATACAGCTGTTTGTGGATACAGGGTCTGAATACAGCTGTCTGTAGACACAGGGTCTGAATACAGTTGTCTGTGGAAACACGGTCTGAATACAGGACATCAAGATGGGTCTGAATTCAGCTTGTTTGTAGATGGCTTAAACAGAATCTGAATACAGTTGTCTGTGAACAGCTCAAGATCAAGAATGGGTCTGAGCTCAATGACAAAATTTTAATTTACAGCAACTCTTTACTGCTTTTAACCAAAATCTGAACAGTTGAAAAATATAAATAAATGCCCCACAACCAAACAGTCTAATTATATAGCAAACCTATTCACAACTCAGGACAGGGTCTTAATACTGCCAAACTTGTTACTGATCAATACACTCTGGGTCTGAATACTGCCACAAGACAGGATCTTAGACTTATTATATAAATAACACCTCACCCTCCACAGTATGATACAGGTTCTAAATGCAGCCAAATTCTCTACAGTTCAAGATCACCTTTCTAAAATAGAAACCAGTGTTAGGAATCGATAAACATGACATGGAAATAACAACCCGACAGATTTTATCAGGATTTAAAGTCAAAATTATAACAGGAGGTGCACAGATGTGTTTAATCTCAGGACCACAACCACAAGCTACCATTCCAAATCTTAGATAATCTCGCAGGTCAGAATCAATATAAAAGGCTCAATCCATTGATATCCTGGGATTAGGGCAGTCACTGGGGCAGGTATAGGGGGTCCGGGGTTGGAATCTGAGTAGTAAGAGCCTGGCCTGGGGGCCTGGGTGCTGATATCTATAGTATTTATATCATCTGTTTCAGGTATTTTGTCAACCTGGGGAAGGTGTTATACTTCCTTGTATCAATTATAAATCAATAAGAATTGACAATCTTTGAGAGTTTACTAAATAGAAATTTACATTTTCAGTGTACAGGAATGTGATCTGAACTTTATCCAAAACAGTACTAAGCTCTGTCGTCTGAATCATTCCAGCCATTTTTCATTAACTCATTTTACCACTAAAATTTCATAATGAATTATTCCAACCTTTGAATTGGAAGATTTCAAATGTGTCTGTAGGGATGAATGAGATAAAGAGAAGACTATAATTACAAACACTGGTTCCCCTGTTGAAGCGTTTTTTGAGTTCGGTTTCACAATCATTTATGTGGTATACTCAGTGTCCCTCAAATTGCAATGAAGAGGAGACATATACAAGGTCATTCGGTCTTGAACACTAAAGAATAACATTAAAGAGAAACCAATGTCACAAAACTCAGTTCATACACTCTGTCTAATACTACTTGAAGATCGGACCAAATTTACCCTGCCAACGATCAGTTAGAGAGAAGATTCCAATTTCAATGTCAACTCATTTAAAAGCAGTAGTATTGGTTTAGTTTTAGGAGTGTGAAGGGGAGACTACTCTTTGAGTGACGAGTGTTTGATGGATGGAGAAAGTGTTTGAGTGATATGGCCTACAGTCCTGACTGTAACTCATCTGACTTGCCCAGTACCACTTAATCTCCTCAGACTCCATCTTCACTTACAATTTATGATGTGTTTTAAAGTGATTTCACAAACGAAATCTTACAAATTTTAAACTCTGAAGACATCTGGGAGAATACATAAATCTAGATAAAAACAAGATAAAAACAAAATGCGTAATTCAAAGCATCATTTTCTTCTCCAACCTAAGATATCATCTCTGTATCTCTGTGTGCATCACATAGCCCCGTTACTCTGTACAAATTCCACGAATTTATATAGTGGAGAGTCAGTTCTGCTGGGGAGTACACTAAGTGACAAATACTGTATTTTCCCTGTCAGTATGCATTGTGACACACTGCAGAGACGACAAGTACATACTAAGCTGTTTCTATGATAGACAGCAGTGCGAGCAGAACTAATACCGTCAATGGGTGTGACTTATCGGGTAATTGTGCGGCATCCTCTGTACATTGGTATACCTATAATACATACATTAAATTGTGGTTACAATAGCACGCTCAAGTGACTACAAACCATTAAAACCATTCAATCATTTTCAGGATGGTGCTGTATTTTTTTTATTTATTGTGACTTGGTTTTGCGTTAGTTTTACACTCGTTTTCAATAACAGAATTTTAATCACAGTTTAATGATTCGTACTAGTTCAATAAACCACCAGTAATATCACCCATTGTCTTTTTACCTAATGAACCACTGAAGTTTAATGCGTATTAAATGACGCTGACAACCACTCTGGGACCATTAACACTACTTTTTTTCCCCAAGGAAGTTAAACTACAAAATTCATGTTGAAAAAACAAGCCAACCATTTTTTGAGATTCCACAATCAACTTGACTTTCAATATAGATCATAATAATCTATCGATAGTTTCCTTCTTCTACTTCAGATACAATTGCTTGTTATTTAAAACTGATTCTACTTCAGTTACAATTGCTTGTTATTTAAAACTGAAACTTTTTGAAGAATTTATAATGTGTACATTCCAATGATACCTAAATTCTGAACTTGGAATTAAAAAGGCTTGTTTGAATTTGTGGGAATGTAATAATTGAGACCGTCCACTAAGACGCATACCTTACTTCAAAAGCCATACATGACTCTACATAACTTAGAAATGTACATACACTAAACTATGTACAACATCAAAACTTAAATGTTTTTGTTCCTCAGTATGGCACACATAGCCACACTGCGAGTAGACATGCCAGCTTTTTACCCTCTTCTGACTTCACATGATGAGAAAACAACTCATTAATATTCTAGCCCACCTTCCTGGTGGCGTCATAATTTGTGCTTGCTGACAAAGCGGTGTAAGGGTCTGGACAATGGGGGGAGATTATTGCGCTATATTTTAGGGCAATGTGTTACTCAAGTGTTTCCATACGTTCCCTCGGCTAGATCTGCGGTGTATGTGACAGACAGAAATGTTTGATGTGGGATACCATGCTGGAGAGCCCTCTCACCAATTAGAGGAATTAGTTAAAAACTAGGTGAGCACTAGTGACAGGTACTCAGTTGTAGCGGGGCTCAATCAGACACCACTATAAAACCTAGGTGAGCACTAGTGACAGGTACTCAGTTGTAGTGGGGCTCAATCAGACACCACTATTAAACCTAGGTGAGCACTAGTGACAGGTACTCAGTTGTTGTGGGGCTCAATCAGCCATCACTATAAAACCTAGGTGAGCACTGGTGACAGGTACTCAGTTGTTGTGGGGCTCAATCAGCCATCACTATAAAACCTAGGTGAGCACTGGTGACAGGTACTCAGTTGTTGTGGGGCTCAATCAGCCATCACTATAAAACCTAGGTGAGCACTAGTGACAGGTACTCAGTTGTTGTGGGGCTCAATCAGCCATCACTATAAAACCTAGGTGAGCACTGGTGACAGGTACTCAGTTGTTGTGGGGCTCAATCAGCCATCACTATAAAACCTAGGTGAGCACTAGTGACAGGTACTCAGTTGTTGTGGGGCTCAATCAGCCATCACTATAAAACCTAGGTGAGCACTAGTGACAGGTACTCAGTTGTTGTGGGGCTCAATCAGCCATCACTATAAAACCTAGGTGAGCACTAGTGACAGGTACTCAGTTGTTGTGGGGCTCAGTCAGCCATCACTATAAAACCTAGGTGAGCACTAGTGACAGGTACTCAGTTGTTGTGGGGCTCAATCAGCCATCACTATAAAGCCTAGGTGAGCACTAGTGGCAGGTACTGAGTTGTTGTGGGGCTCAATCAGCCATCACTATAACACCTAGGTGAGCACTATAGTGACAGGTACTCAGTTGTTGTGGGGCTCAATCAGCCATCACTATAAAGCCTAGGTGAGCACTAGTGGCAGGTACTGAGTTGTTGTGGGGCTCAATCAGCCATCACTATAACACCTAGGTGAGCACTAGTGGCAGGTACTGAGTTGTTGTGGGGCTCAATCAGCCATCACTATAACACCTAGGTGAGCACTATAGTGACAGGTACTCAGTTGTTGTGGGGCTCAATCAGCCATCACTATAATCACTGCAATGTTTCATTGAGATATGTCCAGCTGTTATACATTGTTTCCTGGGAATTCAAACTACAAGACTTCATGCCATATTATATAACTTTGACCTTAACTCTTTCCGTACTCGTTCAAATTTCCCGCTCGCTACCCGGAAGTTATTACCGGTTCGTCCTTTGCGCATGACGCTTTTCAGAGCACATGGCGGAATGCTACCGCTTCGATTAAAGGATGATTTACGGCTGTCTGGTGCTTATAAGTCCAGTACGTTGTCATTTATTTGTTGAAATGCATTGTATGAAATCGGCAGAAACATTTTTGTCAAGTATCTACGAGAATACATGACAAAATCGTCCGGTAGAATGACAGGAAGTCGAACTGTTTATCTGTTCACGGTGTCACACATGTGTGGAATATCACTTCATCGTAACCCTTTTATTTCGTTGCGAAAACACGTTAAACATATTCTTGTTTTATTTTGACGATAATTTGTACTCCTTGGTATATTTGTGAAGGTTTGTACTACTTTTGTGCCGTTTTTACCGTCATTAATGCCTTGAAATCGAAAGTAAAATCTGGGTCCGCCATTTTGTTGTCAGTGTAAACAACTCGGACTAAACTCGATAAAAACCTGCCGTTTTCTGTGAAAACGACTATCATAACAAATAGTTACGCTTGTTATAAGTAATATTGAATGTTTTGAATTTCTTTTTGATATTTATTATTTGTTAAATACGAATTTCGTCTGTAAACTCCGTCGTACAAACACGCCAAACTAGCGAGTTACACACACGTTTTTCTTGACGTCTCAAGGCGTCATGAAGGATACGGGAGCACTTTTTTATGACGTCTCAAGGCGTCATAAAGGATACAAGAGCACTTTTTTATGACGTCTCAAGGCGTCATGAGTACGGAAAGAGTTAACTGAGAAACAAACTCTTTTTAGCAAAGTTAAACTTTGGATCAACAGAATCATAAACCTTATTCCCTATAAAGTGACTTCAAGCTTCAAGACAACAAGATTCAACCATTTCAAACATAAATGCCATTCTCTGAACTATGACCTGTTGTAATGACCTTGATGTTGGGATTACAACGGTATTTCAAATCATGATGTGTCTATCTATGAAGCTTTGTTAAACATTGTTCAGTCTTTCAGATGCTACATTGGCCCTGACGTACATAATGATGATGTGACCTTTGACCCCTTTTGTAGTAACCTTACCTAGCCTACAGGTATTTATGATTGGATAAAACAATCTACAAAACTGACTTGTTCATGCTTCTATTGAAGTCTTTCAAGCATTTCAGCATGGATATAATGTCATCAGGATGGCCTTACTTTTCACTTACAACCTACATAGTGACCTTGACCCCCGGGTACCAATCCAGAACTGTTGTACGACACAATGTCAAGTACCAACAAAACCATGTAACATAATTGTCAAGATGGTGAGGTATCTACCAACTTTTCGGCTGTATAATCCTATTTACAACAAGGTCGAAAGAAGTTGGGTGAGATGGTGAACCTCTATTAGGACCATAAAACTGTACAAGATGGTAATGCTGATTTGTAGTCAATTCGGCTACACTTTGTTTAACACTTGAACAAAGATGTGCGACAGGCTGTGGCCCCCTCATCCCTATTCAGTACTGGCCTTCCGAGGCGTATGATGAAGGTGACAGTGAAGTCATTAAAACATCACATTTAAATATCCTATTGGTTGGTTTATATACCTCTATTCTATTGAAGTTATACTAACCTGAAGAAAATGTTCCAAAATATACAAAGATCTGTCACTTTATAGATTATGATATTGGGCTCTGGACGATAAAAAGAATAGGCCCTGGTGTTTTTTCACTAATCTCCCCTAATTCAAACGTAGGGGACTTATTTAAGCTAATAATCTATAAGTTTGAAACAGTCACCAAGCTTTTAATCTACAATCAACATTCCACTTCAAAAATAAATCTGATTTACTAGAGTAGCGATCAGTAGAAGGTACAGCAGACTTACAGTGTGACAGTCACTGACGGCGATAAACATGTACGGTAATTTATACAGAATGGTATAACACTGTGTACCAGTCGTTATAAACATGTACGGTAATTTATACAGAATGGTATAACACTGTATACCAGTTGTGTCGCTCACTATTTTTGTATATTATACCTCATTCATTTAAGTGCCTATACGACTCTAGTAGTTGTTCCGGTCACTATTCTTGTATATTGGCCAGAGTCAAGGACCCCAGGTCAACGCTGGTATATATTTTAAACATCATAATTGGAGTTTGATGTTATATACAATGCAGTGGCATCGGACCTAATGGTCTGTTCTTATTGCATATTATGAGGTCGTGTTGGGTAGAATCGGTATAATGTAACAAATATTGCATGTCACTTCGGGCCAAGCTGAGGTCCATATACATATTTTGGGTGACTGACCAGTCCATAAACTCCCATATTGCCCTCAGTCCCATGCAATATTTGTTAAATGTACCTTGTACAGAACGGTTCTATCTTATCGCTGTGTCTATAGTTAGCTCTGTATTTTGCTCCCTGTCAGCATTTAGATTCTAAAACTTTAATTCTTATATCACAAAATGTACAAATCAAGAGATACAAAAAGTCTAATTGACCAGCAAATCTTACATCATCCAGTTTGTGACTGGAACTGAACATTGTACAGACAATGCCCGTGATTCTATTCTGGTATGGGTTAGAGTTTCTAAAAAGTGTTGGCAGAATGGATGGAAATGTAATTTCTTTTAAAAATTTTATTTGCATACATTGTTTAGATAACAATAATACATGATCTTTAATGCTGGTGCGATTTTTTAAAGTTAATACTGTCCAAGACTGATTAAATTTCTAAACATTTCAAGTTTCATTAGATCTGCTTGATATTATTACTTTCACTGTTGAGCCTCAATTTACGCCACTGATGTTGTTTTATTAAGTGAGTCACTGTTCACTACTACCTTTTCTCACAATGGACAATATCAAGTCTTATAGAAATGAATTTCATAAAAACATAAGAATGATTTTCAAGGTTTCCTAAAACCTATGAGTTAGGTTTTGATAATAAGATACTATGCCCGAGTCTGTACAGCCCCACACATGCTCCTTAATTCCAGGCGGTAAAACCACCAGACAAATAATTATCCGATACTATGCCAGAGTCTGTACAGCCCCACACATGCTCCTTAATTCCAGGCGGTAAAACCACCAGACAAATAATTATCCGATACTATGCCCAAGTCTGTACAGCCCCACACATGCTCCTTAATTCCAGGCGGAAAACCACCAGACAAATAATTATCCGATACTATGCCCGAGTCTGTACAGCCCCACACATGCTCCTTAATTCCAGGCGGAAAACCACCAGACAAATAATTATCCGATACTATGCCCCATACTATGCCCGAGTCTGTACAGCCCCACACATGCTCCTTAATTCCAGACGGTAAAACCACCAAACAAATAATTATCCGATACTATGCCCCATACTATGCCCGAGTCTGTACAGCCCCACACATGCTCCTTAATTCCAGACGGTAAAACCACCAAACAAATAATTATCCGATACTATGCCCCATACTATGCCTGAGTCTGTACAGCCCCACACATGCTCCTTAATTCCTGATGGTAAAACCACCAAACAAATAATTATCCGATACTATGCCCCATACTATGCCTGAGTCTGTACAGCCCCACACATGCTCCTTAATTCCTGATGGTAAAACCACCAGACAAATAATTATCCGATACTATGCCCGAGTCTGTACAGCCCCACACATGCTCCTTAATTCCAGGCGGTAAAACCACCAAACAAATAATTATCCGATACTATGCCCGAGTCTGTACAGCCCCACACATGCTCCTTAATTCCAGGCGGTAAAACCACCAAACAAATAATTATCCGATACTATGCCCGAGTCTGTACAGCCCCACACATGCTCCTTAATTCCAGGCGGTAAAACCACCAGACAAATAATTATCCGATACTATGATACTATGCCCGAGTCTGTACAGCCCCACACATGCTCCTTAATTCCAGGCGGTAAAACCACCAGACAAATAATTATCCATGTTATAGCCACCACTGTCGCTTTTACTCAAAATTGATATCCAACCTTCGAACTCGACATGTGCAGATTTTTCCAAACAACCCCTTTCGTTACTTTTTTGTCCATAAAACTGCCTCCTTTTTCCTTGAATTTCAACATTACACATCCTGAGTACATATGCCTTGCTGTTGGTTATCTGACCCCTGACCTATTTAATGATCACTTTCCTTAAATGACCCCTCCGCAACGACAGCTTAACAACTCCAGTGGATGACAAAGCAGTTTGTACCATGTACACTTTGTATGCCAATGGTAAGGACAATTTTACCACACATTTGGATCAGAAATAATTGAAGCTATACACAGAAGAAAAACCTGAAGCAAAGTCAGCCCTGCTGAAAGTAATTATTTCAATGAATAATACATTCAGAAAATGTCCACTTTCTGCGCATTTTTAAGGCTACAGCTTTTAAAGACAGGAACCTGTTGTACAAACCACTAATCAGATGAGGCATTGATAAAGTCTTCTACCCGACCTTAACTATGATCTAAATGATTACCTTGATAACCTTGTGACCTGTGAGGAAATGACTTTATGTGACCCATGAGCAGATGACCTTATATGACCTGTGAGAATATGACCTTATCTGACCTATGAAAAGATGACTTTATGTGACCTGTGAGTAAATGACCTTGTGTGAACTAAGAATAGATGACCTTCTGTGACCTATGAAAAGATGACCTTGTGACCATGAGTAGATGACCGTATGTGACCCATGAGTAGATGACCTTGTCACCATGAGTAGATGACCTTATGTGACCCATGAGTAGATGACCTTGTCACCATGAGTAGATGACCGTATGTGACCCATTAGTAGATGACCTTTGAATAGATGACCTATGAATAGAAGACCAAGATGTGACAAGTGTTCAGATGACCTTGTATAACACTTGCTTTGGTAATCTTGAATTATTTTAATTTGATATAATGATTAATCAATACTTTCTCACTGAAATGAGAAAAATGTTATGAATGATTTCCTGGGCATATCCAACCTACAACTTGTTAACAAGCAGGGCGAAGTAAACCCATAGTGTTGTGACTACCAATTGATATTTTTGTTGCCCTTATGAAATATGAATTTAGGACAGGGAATGAAATTCTCCTGATTTCTATAGAAGTTCCAGTGATGTGGTGCGTCAGATGGTACAGAATATACTTAATAGCCCCAATAAAACACATACTTTTAAAAAGCCTTGTTAAGTGTTGTAGAGTTTGTACAAGGCTATCTAGGAGTGACATTATAACCGGCTATCCGCCAACACTTGTTGACATTTTGTCTGATCACATTCTATCATTGCACCAACCCAACATCTTGTATTTATCTCCGCACCAAACAAACAGTAGGTGTTACCAGCTACACACACTTTTAATTCCTGTCTCTGACCGAACCTGGACCCAATTCAAACAATATCCTATTTTTATTTCGACTGCATACCCTACCAGAATCAAAGCATGTGTTATTTTTATATAACACCTGTTTAGAATCGGGTAAGTTTATAATCATATTATATTAATATCAGTATTTAAAATTTCATTTATGTATTGCAATAAACATATCTATGAAAAGATGCACACAAAAAATACTTTTAATTAAATCATGAATGCACAGCATTATATAAACATACACAAAAACCTATTTACATTAACTGTGTCCCATTTAAGGTCAAAACCTGCACTCTCTCATAACCGATTATTCTACTCTAGATCCATTCCTCTCAAAAAATCAGTTTGAAATGTGTTATTTCTAAGGCCTGAAAAAAAGTTCTTTCATGTCTTGTTTAGCTAAGATGGTGACAAATATGTTATATATGTATCACAGAATTAATCCATAGAGAATTTCAGCATCGACAAAACTTGTATTTTAAAATGCTTGAAAAAGTCACATGATCAGAAAACACAGGTGCCTGGCCTGGGGAAGTGTATGCATAATAAATAACATAAGCTGAGTATGAGCAAACAAAATCGAACAGCCATGAGAGTATGCATGCATACACCTATGTTTTATGGTCGCGACCGACTTGTTTCCTTTCATGTCGAGTTCTGCACATTCTAAAAATGTAATACAGCACAAAGGTCTAACAGTTTAAACTCAGACCTTGACTGGAAAGTCATATGTGGTATTATAATCCAGCTTCTACACTTTAATTTTCAATTCTTTTCTTACATAACCACATCTGCACTCAAACCTATTAAAATAATCCTCCGACTAAGTACTTTTCAAAATACTGTTTCAGAACACTTTCCATGTGACTGCGAGCTGTAGCTGTAGTGTGTAAAACTCTCCAGCCTTAAACTTACTTTCTAATGAATTCTAATCTAACTACAAATCATTGATCACATCAGATTACTAACACTTAAATACACACTGTATATGGAAAATAGTTACCAACATTCTAACACTGGTCTCGCTCAGTAAAATCACATCTTTATATTATATAAATCAGAACTGTATCTGTAGAGATAATCTAACATCTTTTTTATAACTATATGGAAAGTTTGGAATATTTTATCTACAGTGATAATGAGTATGGCATCTTTAGAATAAAATATTCTACCAATTTTACATAGTAACTTAATACCAAGCATACCAATAATTTTAATTATGTATCTTATTCAAATACAAATGTAATGGAAATAATTGCAACAACATCAATAATGTATAACATTGTATATTTAATGTGTTTTTTTCCATATCAATAATGTAAAACATTGTAAGTTTTTTGTAATTTTATCAATATCAATAATGTAAAACATTGTATATTTAATTCATTTTATCATTATCAATAATGTGAAACATTGTATATTTAATGTACTTTATCATTAACAATAATATAAAACATTGTATATTTAATGTATTTTATCATTATCAATAATGTGAAACATTGTGTATTCATAATATAGAACACTGTATCTATATATTGAAAATTATATTTTAAAGATTGTAACTATAAAGATTATATACAGTGTATTTTGGATACCAGTAAAGATTGTAACTACAGATGATTGGGATACAATGTATTACAGTGTATTTGTAACTACAGATTATTTGGAAACAATGTATTACAGTGTATTTGTAACTAGATGATTTGGATACAATGTATTATAGTGTATTTGTAACTACAGATGATTTGGATACAATGTATTACAGTGTATTTGTAACTACAGATGATTTGGATACAAAGTATTACAGTGTATTTGTAACTATAGATGATTTGGATACAATGTATTACAGTGTATTTGTAACTACAGATGATTTGGATACAATGTATTACAGTGTATTTGTAACTATAGATGATTTGGATACAACGTATTACAGTGTATTTGTAACTACAGATGATTTGGATACAATGTATTACAGTGTATTTGTAACTATAGATGATTTGGATACAACATATTACAGTGTATTTGTAGCTATGGACAATTTGGATACAATATTAAAGATGATTTGATTTGGATGTATTACGAGTACAGTTAATTTTGAGTATTACAGTAAAGTGTTAGTATTACAGTAAAGTGTGAGTATTACAGTAAAGTTTGAGTATTACAGTGAGTATTACTGTACAGTACAATGTGAGTACTGCCCGGTGACAGTGGTAGACTTACCAGAAGGAGTAATGCGATAGTTAACAATCCTCCATGAGGCAGACTCATTATCTTTCCGTGTTGCTTTCACTCATGGAATCACATTTATACACACTCCAGTAAAGCCGAGCCTAGTATAGCTCTAATGCTCCCTTAAATAACTGTGCTGTATAAAAGCTTCGTAGGTTAACATACACCTTCTACCTGTCGACAGGTAACCAACACTGGGACAGGTAAGAAGGCCTGACCAGGTATATAGGTGTATTCAGGTTGTTTGTCGGGGTGCCCGTCAGGTGTGCGATACAGTACGGTGGTATAGAGTGGTGTGCCCCTCACTCCCGGCCAGCCATCCCTGTATGTCAGACCCTATCCTGGGTGTTCCTGGGGATACTTTGATGTACTGTCCCACCTATCTCCTGGAGGATCACGGTTTTAGTTTACCCTAAATTCTACACCTCCACAATATAACATACAGATTCTCCAGATACAATTCTCATCTACAATTTGTCAATTTTTTCTAAGCTTAAAAAATGTTTTTTTCTTCATTAAAGTGAAACTAGAGAAATTATTTTCATAAAGCCAATCCAGAACTATTTTACTACTGGTGACAGTAAAACAGTGTATAGTGTAGGAGTGTCCCCAGACTGTGCTGTGTTATCAACGAGGCTGCTCACGCCGCCACATCCTATATACCACAGCTCTTGTTAGAATGATATCAATCTGACTAAACATGGCCACCCTCAACAACCAAAAAACTTTCTCTACCACACTCTCGCCTGACCTCCTTGTGCCACCATTTAGCAGACCTGTGAGCAAACAGTGTTGACCTAGGTAGATCACCAGTATCTTTGATCACTACAAATATATACCCTTATATCATCTTATTTTTTACACCTTATCTCAAGTAAACAGTTTTCGTAAGCGAAACCATAGACATCTTATTTCCAAAGATTCAAAAGAAACAAGTTCTGCCTCAAACTGACCTGGTGAAGTGAAATCTTTTACAATTATCGTGCTTGTTCCTGCTCTTTAGGGGTAAAATGGAGGTTACATTAAGTCATTACCACATTATGGATATTTAATTCGTATTCGTAGTTCTAAGTGGATATGTTTCTGATGAAAATAATATGCCATAATCAAGCATTATAGGTGTATCAACTTTGTGCTTATTAATTTGTAAAGTTTTTGTAATAAAATTTTAATGGATTTTTTTCATGCAAGTTATGGTGAAAGGACATGGCTGCTAAGATAAGACTAAGGGTTAGGGTCAGGCAGGCTTATGAGTGAACTTCGCAGCTAGAATTTGAGAAAACACAGTCAACTTCTATTCTTACAATTATTTGGCGAATTACAAATATTTGCTAACCTAGTTTTACATGGAAACATAAGGATGTATGATGCCTAATAACTCGGAGACTTAAGGTTATATGCTACCTTACAGTGCATAACACATATAGACTTAAGGGTGTATGCTACCTTACAGTGCATAACACATATAGACTTAAGGGTGTATGCTACCTTACAGTGGCATCACACATAGACTTAAGGGTGTATGCTACCTTACAGTGCATAACACATATAGACTTAAGGGAGTATGCTACCCTACAGTGCATAACACATATAGACTTAAGGGTGTATGCTACCTTACAGTGGCATCACACATATAGACTTAAGGGTGTATGCTACCTTACAGTGCATAACACATATAGACTTAAGGGAGTATGCTGCCTTACAGTGCATAACACATATAGACTTAAGGGTGTATGCTACCTTACAGTGCATAACACATATAGACTTAAGGGTGTATGCTACGTACCTTACAGTGGCATCACACATATAGACTTAAGGGTGTATGCTACCTTACAGTGCATAGCACATATAGACTTAAGGGAGTATGCTACCCTACAGTGCATAACACATATAGACTTAAGGGTGTATGCTACCTTACAGTGCATAACACATATAGACTTGAGTGTGTATTCTACCTTACAGTGCATAACACATATAGACTCAAGGGTGTATGCTACCTTACAGTGGCATCACACATATAGACTTAAGGGTGTATGCTACCTTACAGTGCATAACACATATAGACTTAAGGGAGTATGCTACCCTACAGTGCATAACACATATAGACTTAAGGGTGTATGCTACCTTACAGTGGCATCACACATATAGACTTAAGAGTGTATGCTACCTTACAGTGCATAACACATATAGACTTAAGGGAGTATGCTGCCTTACAGTGCATAACACATATAGACTTAAGGGTGTATGCTACCTTACAGTGCATAACACATATAGACTTAAGGGTGTATGCTACCTTACAGTGGCATCACACATATAGACTTAAGGGTGTATGCTACCTTACAGTGCATAGCACATATAGACTTAAGGGAGTATGCTACCCTACAGTGCATAACACATATAGACTTAAGGGTGTATGCTACCTTACAGTGCATAACACATATAGACTTGAGTGTGTATGCTACCTTACAGTGCATGACACATATAGACTCAAGGGTGTATGCTACCTTACAATATACATTAACATATAGACTTGAGGGTGTATGCTACCTTACAATATACATTTACATATAGACTTCAAGGTTATATGCTACCTTACAGTGGCATTACACATATAGACTTAAGGTTATATGCTACCTTACAGTGGCATTACACATATAGACTTAAGGGCGTATGCTACCTTACAATATACATTTAACATATAGACTTGAAGGTGTATGCTACCTTACAATATACATTAACATATTGACTTGAGGGTATGCTACTTTATATATGACCATACAATGACATATAGACTTAAAGGTGTATGTTACCTTTATATGCTACCATACAGGACATACTGACTTAAGGGTGTATGCTACCTTACAATATACATTTCACATATAGACTTGAGGGTGTATGCTACCATACAATGACATACAGACTGAAGGGTGTATGCTACCTTACTGTGGTATGGAGACTAAGGTATACATGTTTCCTTATTGCGAACTGAGACTTGTACATGTTTGCTACCTCAGAACGAGTTGCTGTTTTTTCCTATTATTATTTTGAGAAATATTTTGGTACAATATCTAGGATTTCTACCGTAATAACACGAAGTAGCGACATCAGCATGTTCTGCCATGATTAAATGCTTACAACTATCAATTAAAAAGATTAATAAAATAAATTGAGTGAGTTTATGAATGGTGTGCGTTGATACACAGCCATCAGTTACCTTGCTCTATCTCCATACCATTGACAAGTGGAGTACAAACCTAGTTTAAACCCTGCTTCCCATTATAATACTATCTTTATTATCAGGTGCAAATCATGTCCCAGTGGTGCTGATACACAACTTAACGGTGATGACAGATATTGTTAACTTGTAATTCAGATCTATCCTCAGATTTGTCACATGCACATTACCTCATTCAACCCAGATTTTATAATGAACTATTTTAACCTTTGACCTGAAAGTGTTCAAAGGCGTCTTAGGGATGAATGAGTTTAAATACACTGTTTCAGTGACAATGCAAACTCAGTTAGGAACTAGGTCACTGAAGGAGCCATGGTTATTCGTTATCAGTGGAGTTCCTTTTTGATGTCCACGCATCATTAAAACATGGATGGTACGTGCTTGGTATGCTGTACATATGCCTTGTCCATTCATAAATCTTATTTAACTTTTCATTCACCATAATTAATCTAATAAAGAATGTCTATTAAACACAGAATTACATTTATGGATACATCTTGAGAAATACTTTACTATATCAAATGTAGGTCATTGTGACCTTAATGTCAAATATAGGTCATTGTGACCTTAAAATAAAATGAAGGTCAGTGATTTTTATTTTTCACTTATCTTACTTGGAAAAACTTTACATTTAGTTCCACCTCTATAAAGAAGAAGCTTAGGTGGTCGGGTGGTGCAGTGGGTGGTCGGGTGGTGCAGTGGATAGCACACTTGCCTTTCACCAAGGCGGCCGGGGTTCGATTCTCCGATCGGACGTGAAAAGGTATGGGGTCACCAGTGCCCGACCTCGTGGGTTTTCTCTGGGTACTCCGGTTTCCTCCCACAATAAGACCCCTCGCGCGCTAACATCCGGGCCAACAAGAGTGATTAATATAAGTTTGATAACTTGTTTCATAATTGTTGTAAAATAAACAAGAGGCCCAACGGGCCTTAACGGTCATCTGACTACCAATTGTAAAATCACTATGAAAATACGTGTAGTCATTAAATCAAGTTATAATATGCCTGTATAGATTGCCAAGTTCAAGATAGTGGCCTTCTTGGATTTCTGATGGGCTTGAAAAATAACAACACTTTGTTGGGACCATCTCAGGATATCATTTCTGGCAAGTTTCAGCTCAATTCCACTGGTAGAACTTGAGAAGTTTAAAATGTGTATTCAAAATGGCTGCTGTGGCGGCCATCTTGAATTTTGAACAAACCTAAAAATAACAACACTTAATCAGCATCATCTCAGAATCATTTCTGGCAAGTTTCAGCTTATTCCTAGTGAGTAAACTTGACAACAAACCCTTTTGGCCCCTGTGACCTTGAATGAATGTCAGGGTCATTTCTTTAAACAAACTTGACACACCTTTATCCCAGCATGCCACAAGCCCAATATCACATCTCTGTGCCTTTTGGTTATTCAGAAAAAGTTGTTTTAAAGATTTTGACCCTTTTGGCCCCTGTGACCTTGAATGAAGTTCAAGGTCATTTATTTGAACAAACTTGGTAGACCTTTATCCCAGCATGCCACAGGCCTAAATAAGGTCTCTGAGCCTTTTAGTTATCCAGAAGAAGTTGTTTAAAGATTATGACCGTTTTGGCCTCTGTGACCTTGAATGAAGGTCAAGGTCATTTCTTTGAACAAACTTGGTAGCCCTTTATCCCAGCATGCCACAGGCCCAATATCAGGTCTCTGGGCCTTTTGGTTATTCAGAAGAAGTCGTTCCAAGATTTTGACCTTTTCGGCCCCGGTGACCTTGAATGAAGGTCAAGGTCATTTGTTTGAACAAACTTGGTACCCCTTTATCCCAGCATAACACAGGCCCAATATCAGGTCTCTGGGCCTTTTGGTTATTCAGAAGAAGTCGTTCAAAGATTTTGACCTTTTTGGCCCCTGTGACCTTGAATGAAGGTCAAGGTCATTTGTTTGAACAAACTTGGTAGCCCTTTATCCCAGCATGCCACAGGCCCAATATTAGGTCTCTGTGCCTTTTGGTTATTCAGAAGAAGTCGTTCAAAGATTTTGACCTTTTTGGCCCCTGTGACCTTGAATGAAGGTCAAGGTCATTTCTTTGAACAAACTTGGTAGCCCTTTATCCCAGCATGCCACAGGCCCAATATTAGGTCTCTGTGCCTTTTGGTTATTCAGAAGAAGTCGTTTAAAAATTATGACCGTTTTGTCCCCGTGACCTTGAATGAAGGTCAAGGTCATTTCTTTGAACAAACTTGGTAGCCCTTTATCTCAGCATAACACAGGACCAATATCAGGTCTCTGGGCCTTTTGGTTATTCAGAAGAAGTTGTTTAAAAAGATTTTGACCTTTTTGGCCCCTGTGACCTTGAATGAAGGTCAAGGTCATTTCTTTGAACAAACTTGGTACCCCTTTATCCCAGCATAACACAGGCCCAATATCAGGTCTCTGGGCCTTTTGGTTATTCAGAAGAAGTCGTTCAAAGATATTGACCTTTTTGGCCGCTGTGACCTTGAATGAAGGTCAAGGTCATTTGTTTGAACAAACTTGGTACCCCTTTATCCCAGCATAACACAGGCCCAATATCAGGTCTCTGGGCCTTTTGGTTATTCAGAAGAAGTCGTTCAAAGATTTTGACCTTTTTGGCCCCTGTGACCTTGAATGAAGGTCAAGGTCATTTGTTTGAACAAACTTGGTAGCCCTTTATCCCAGCATGCCACAGGCCCAATATTAGGTCTCTGGGCCTTTTGGTTATTCAGAAGAAGTCGTTTAAAATTTATGACCGTTTTGTCCCCTGTGACCTTGAAAGTAGGTCAAGGTCATTGATATGAGGTAACTTTGTAGCACTCCATTCCAGGTACCTACTGGCCAAATATGATCACCCTTGGCCTTTTGGTTAGTGAGGAGAAGATTGTCAAACGTTTTTTTACATATTTGACCCCTGTGACCTTGAAAGTTAGTCAAGGTCATCGATATGAGGAAACTTTGTAGCACTCTATCCCAGGTGCCTACTGGCCAAATATCATTACCCTAGACCTTTTGGTTACTGAGAAGAAGATTGTTAAAGGTTTTTACATATTTGACCCCTGTGACCTTGAAAACAGGTCAAGGTCATTGAAATGAGGAAACTTTGTAGCACTCAATCCCAGGTGCCTACTGGCCAAATATCAGCACCTAGAGCCTTTTGGTTACTAAGAAGAAGATTGTTAAAGGAAAAGTTTACGGACGGCGGACGGCGGACGACGACGGACGAAGCATGATGGCAATAGGTCATCTTGACCCTTCGGGTCAGATGACCTAATAAAGTTTATTTTAAGCTTAGGTAAAATTCAGTTCTGAATGTTATTGAACTGGGTCGATTGCCATTGTGACCAGCTTATTCAATAATAGAGCTCATCTAGAGTTCAAAGATCCAGTGTTTCAATCACTTGTAGCTCCATTACTTTTACTAGAGCATTTGTTAAGAAACTGGAGATCCTAATAGGACTGTTACATTTGTTAAGAGACAAGAGATCCTAATAGGACTGTTACAAAAGCTTTTGTTAAGAGACAAGTGATCCTAATAGGACTGTTACATTTGTTAAGAGACTGGAGACCGTATTGGGGCTGTTATATTAATGTGCTCATGTTTTATAAAGATTCTCTTGGGTAATCTTTTACTCCTCCCACAGGAAAATATAAATACTTAGCCTTTTTACAGAGACTGTCAGTAGTATATAAACTAAAACATGTTTGTAATGAACGAGGGCTGTAAAAACTGACCATAGACAAAATCTATGTTAAATGAGGCTGCTTCCTGTCAGGGGCAACAACTCTGACCTTTTCGAGCAAAAATCAATAACAGGTTA
This sequence comes from Mimachlamys varia, assembly GCA_947623455.1. Classification (NCBI taxonomy): domain Eukaryota; kingdom Metazoa; phylum Mollusca; class Bivalvia; order Pectinida; family Pectinidae; genus Mimachlamys; species Mimachlamys varia. Next base: position 14,076,525 of record OX392535.1, read on the forward strand.
GTAACTATTTTACCTCACCCAATACTCAGCTTATTGTAATCTGGAAAAAGGTGAAGTAAATAAATCTATAACTGAATGTATATTTTGTACATGTTAACCATGTCTTAACTTCCTACATGTCACTAATTTTTACAGCATACATGGGTCTAATAGAAGTAATCTGAAGACAGGTCGGTAGTATCTTTGGTATACTTTGACACATTGATATATTGTCTGTACAATCCGTGATATACTGAAGTAAAAAAGGGTTACCTGGCTAAATATCCATCCAGTAGCAATGCTATCAAAGCAGTCACAACTTTAATCTATGAGAGACTGATCAAGACATCACTGACAATAAAAAGATCACAAACAATTAATAACTTACATTAGGCCACACATAACATCTATTGACATTTATTACGTCAAACTGACCCAGATACAATTGTATCACTGACCCTATCCAGATATTAACCTTAATATATATATAGGTCACACTGACCCATATCACACTGACCTTATTAGATCACTCTGACCCAGATCACACTGACCCTATTAGTCACTCTGACCCAGATCACATTGACAGACCCAGATCACATTGACAGACCCAGATCACATTGACAGACCCAGATCACATTGACAGACCCAGATCACAATGACCTTGTAAGGTCACACTGACCTAGATCACACTGACATTATTAGATCACACTGACCCAGATCACATTGACCTTGTAAGGTCACACTGACCCAGATAATATTGACCTTATTAGGTAATTCTGACCCAGATCACATTGACCTTGTAAGATCCATATCACATTGCCATTATTAGGTTGCACTAACCTAGATCACATTGACCTTATTAGGTCACACTGACCCACACCACATTGACCTTAATATTTCATGAACTGAATCAGGACTAGACAGACATAGGCAATACAATACAGTCAGTAGTCGGATGGGAAACAGCCTGCAAGTTACGTTACCAACCAGCCAGAAATACTCATGAGTGATAATTTCTTTAATTAATTGAGTCTCTATTTCACTGCTTCAGATGTAATACACAGTGAAAGGTGATTTGCAGTGTTACAATAGTTACTTTAGGTGTAATGCTGGTCTACACACAGTCACAGTCACTTTTATACTGTTTCTTCTAAATAATTCACTTGCACTGTAACAAGTGCCCTTCCTGTGATACTTGTCATGTGAATTGCCTCCATATACAATATTTTTAGGATATAGAAGATAAGTTCTTTTCTGGGAACATGGAAGAATTTCTCTTCTTGGAACATGATAAAATTTCCCTACTCTGTAGTAGTTGAGAAAACTTCCTCCTCGGAATACACAAGTATGGCTGCACCTCGCTTCTCATTTCTCTCCTCTTGAGTACAGGTGTATTGCTTTTCTCCAAATACTAAATAGAAGAGCTTCCTTTTTTCTGAGTACTGATAATATGGGCTGAAGAGTTAGAAAGAAAACTGCTATGTTCTGTTCTGATTATGTAACTCAATGGAAAAGCTGTTGTATAAATAACACAAGTGGCTTTCTTCACTTCTCTAAACAAAACTTTCATGAATTTACAGCTTCAATGACATTTCCCATTCAATACAGGGAAAATCTTACATAGTGGCTTCCTCTCTTCTTTAAACAAAACCGCCATGACTTTACAACACAGGTACAGGGAATGAAGTAGGAGATGTACACAATGGAGAGGAAACGGGCCCAGACAAACAGCTATCTCTGGACATTGTTTACTGTTTCTGTACAGACACAGATGCTGTTCCTCTTCAACCTTAAGTAACACCAATAACAACCCGCCATTACCGACTATTATAATGTCTACTACTTGAATAGCAGACTTCAGCAAAGAACTGGACATTTAAATGAGCAACAAATATAATACCCCTTTTATCATCACAATTACCTACACTGTCTAAAACATCATTTTCCAAAATCATAATGATATACATTCTGAATTGCTTACTTGATTGTATGCACTTCAATATGCATGTTCGTTAAGGATTCTCATTCCAAAGAAGCTAAACAAACCTAGAACTACAAGCTAATGGCCCGCTTCATTTGCATTAGAACTTGTATAAGGTAGTAGTGAGGTGTAGCTAGATTTTATCAGATACAGGTATGTCATATAACATCAGCAATTATTAGTACATAAGAACTGAACCAGACAATTTCTATCATCACTGGACTCTTCAGGACTGGACTTGTATTACAGGTAACAAAGATGTAAAGTACACTTCTACACTCAAAATTATCTCCGTTCTTTTTCACGATTTTCCATTTTTTGCATGTACAAATGGCCTCAAGCACGACATTTAGTGAAATGTTAAACAAAGATATGCAGAAAATTTGAAAATTTAGCAAATAACAGAACAGTGCTAGAAGTCATTTTACAATGGACCACTCTACCAACAGCCATTACTCTGCCAACTTTGAAACCTCATCAACAGGTTCAAAATGTAACATCAGCAATTATTAGTACATAAGAACTGAACCAGACTATTTCTATCATCACTGGACTCTTCAGCTAACTTATAATTAGTAATACATTCCGGCCATGATGACAGGGACATCTCCCTGGTGTCCGGCATGACAGTTCCGACATCAGTACTATGTGACTACTCATGGTCTTAATAAGAAGGATGTGACCTTACACCTGTACAGGTGTAGTAAAGTAATAATAACCTACAGTAATTAACAGGTAAGTCTGACCTTCCAGCTGGAGAAGTCTACAGAAGAGGACATTTGACCCATGTCACAATGACATCACTCTAGCTTGTATGACTTTATCCCAGTCGCTTTGTGAATCGTTGACAGAAATTGTATGTTTTAAATGAAGTGATAGAATTAGCATTTAAAAGCTATCCTCACCAAGCAAAGCCAATACATGTACAAACTTACACAAAAAGGAGTGACTGTGTTGTTTTTTAATCATTCACCCCTGAAATGTTGTAATGAACTATTCCAACTTTTGGAGTGGAAGAGCTCAAATGTGTCCCCAGGGGTGGATGGCTTGATTAACTTACAAATACATTAGAACAAATATGTTGTAATGTAACTCAAAATAAATACTTTTCACTAGCTTTTGAAAGTTACAAAAGTTTACCAATATTTTGTAATGTAACTCAAAATAAATACTTTTCACTAGCTTTTGAAAGTTACAAAAGTTTACCAATATCTTGTAATGTAACTCAAAATAAATACTTTTCACTAGCTTTTGAAAGTTACAAAAGTTTACCAATACCTTGTAGTGTAACTCAAAATAAATACTTTTCACTAGCTTTTGAAAGTTACAAAAGTTTACCAATATCTTGTAATGTAACTCAAAATAAATACTTTTCACTAGCTTTTGAAAGTTACAAAAGTTTACCAATACCTTGTAGTGTAACTCAAAATAAATACTTTTCACTAGCTTTTGCAAGTTACAAAAGTTTACCAATATCTTGTAATGTAACTCAAAATAAATACTTTTCACTAGCTTTTGAAAGTTACAAAAGTTTACCAATATCTTGTAATGTAACTCAAAATAAATACTTTTCACTAGCTTTTGAAAGTTACAAAAGTTTACCAATATCTTGTAATGTTACTCAAAATAAATACTTTTCACTAGCTTTTGAAAGTTAAGTATCTCCCTGTTTTATACATAACTCAGAAGTACAATAATCGCTGTGTATTCTCATAATAATCTTGTTGCAATATAACTGATACTCACTACATGTATCTTGTATTGTTATTTAGAAACACATTAATTGAGTACTCCTACAAGTATCAGGGGATTTTGGGAATCAGACCCTGAGATCAAATTGGGAAACATTGATCGACATAACAGATTTTTTGGGAAATTTTGAACAACACTATTATAACAACTAAGTACATTATTTCTTTTCTAAATAACTATTTAAAGCACTGCCAGTACTCATGACATTTACAGTCCATCTTTCTTATTAAATTTAATGTCACAAGAAGCTTCTGAAGCATGTAAAACCACCAAAGTATCTGAATTAGGAATTTTTAAGTGGAAATTTGGGAAAAATCACACCTTTTTTTATTGGGGATGGGTCAGTTTACCGGACCTAAAAAGAGGGGTGATAAAGCCCTGATTTCTTTTGTTTTTATAATGTAATACTTAACTACATGTACAATACTGTAGATACATAGTTAAACAGATCAACACTGATGTCCCTGTCCCTGTACAACATTTTCTCAACAGCATTCCCAAACAAATTACCATTTTACCATTACAAAGATTAGAGTCGGCTATATTTCATCAGCTGCTGCAAAAATAATTCTTATTCACCAGACAAAAAGATAATAAAATCATCCAGAACTCAAGATAAAGCATGACTTTCTTAATGCTACAAGGTGCAATTTTTTTCTTTTAATGCACTTTAAAAACAAGAGCACCTAGGACTTGTATCATTGTTACCTTCTACTTAACTTGTATTACAGGTAACAAAGATGTAAAGTACACTTCTACACTCAAAATTATCTCCGTTCTATTTTTCAATTTTCCATTTTTTGCATGTACAAATGGCCTCAAGCACGACTTTTAGTGAAATGTTAAACAAAGATATGCAGAAAATTTGAAAATTTAGCAAATAACAGAACAGTGCTAGAAGTCATTTCACAATGGACCACTCTACCAACAGCCATTACTCTGCCAACTCTGAAACCTCATCAACAGGTTCAAAATGTTTTACATAATGTGGAAATAAAGACACGGCAAAACAAGTGCAACAATATTCAAACCTAAACAAAATAAATAAATCCTGCTTCAGACTCTCTAACTTTTCCGCGGCAGAAGTGCATGGCATTGCTACGATTCCATGTACAAATGCATAAAGTATAGATTTTCACAAGTAGAATTTTCTATGCACATGGAGCAAAAATTGCCACATAAAACAATTTCAAGAACATATTATGGCATGACAACAGTACTGGAGAACTTTACATAGTCTACCCAATACACGGTTTACCAGTTCATGATTGTATGAGCTCAACTAATGTTTGACCTCCAGCTAGGAGGCTGCTTTGTTTTGAGTCAATTTGACCTTTTGACCTTAGGCAAGCTGCTTCCCTCCCCCCTCCCCTCTCACCAATGTCCTCTACTAAAAGAACATCAGAAGAAATAACAAAAAGGTATCATCTCCAGGTTCTGTATGTTTATTTTCATTAACATATTTACATTTCTGCTGAGACCCAATATAGGAACATATACCAGCAGAAATCCTTTTCATTTGAGCTTGAATGCAGAACCTTTCCTGATGTAACATGTGGTTTACTTAATTATGATTTCACTGATTAACCTTGTAGAAAGAGAGTCTTTAAAATCCTAACCAAATACAGCATGAATGCTGAAAAATAATCCCATTCCATCTCTATATGAAGCTACAAGTCAAAATTAAGGGAAGGAGTTGCCTGAACTTGAAGAGAAATTTGACAATCCCATCAATCTTGTTCTGTGTGGTTTTTTCATGCATTGCTTCAGATTATCATAGGAAAACTGTGTCCATCATTTGTGCAGATGTTCAAGACATTTCATTATGCAATATCCTTTAAAAAGGTTTTCCTTAAAATTTTGTTTAACAGTATCTTTTTCATCTTCAGAAAAAACAAAGCAGTCATTAATGTACAAGAATGACCTACATATCACTATAACATGCACGCCTGCTGAACGGTGTTACTTCGTGCTTGCATCACATTGCAACGTTTGGCATTCAATGCATTCTGACACAAACCCTGAATGTAGAAACGTGTCTAAAGCTACTGGGACCTGCTACACACTCACACACATGTCTCCTTAACTTATCATTGGTGATTCCCACAACATGGGCAGCTTTTTAATGACATAAACGCCACGCCTAAACATGTATACATTTTCATTACTGAACTCTTTCTGGAGATTTATACTTAAAACTTCTCATGAAACCTTATCATGTAGAGTAGAATTCTGTTAAAATGGGAGATGAAAACCAAGATTGTACAACATTGCCGAAATCTACAGAATGTTGAACACAGAGTATGAATTGCTGTGCACATTAAGATTTTAACATGCATGATTCTACCATGATGAATGGAAAAATGTAAAACAGACATGTAAATCCTTTGTACACTAAACAACTTTAATCAGAAATGTGATTAATGCTGTAAACAGACACTGTATTCTAACTATAATGAGATGATTCAAGATTTCTTTAACCTTGTTTGACCTTGAAACAAGATTTCTTTAAGCTGTGTTTGGCCTTGAAACAAGGTTTCTTAAAGCAATATTTGACCTTGAAACAAGGTTTCTTTAAGCAGTTTTTGACCTTGAAACAAGGTTTCTTTCAGCCTTGCTTGATCTCGAAACAAGATTTCTCTAAGCATTGTTTGACCTTGAAGCAAGGTTTCTTTAAGCATTGTTTCACCTTGAAACAAGATTTCTTTAAGTCTTGTTTGACCTTGAAACAGTTTTCTTTAAGTCTTGTTTGACCTTGAAACAAGGTTTCTTTAAGTCTTGTTTGACCTTATTGAAACAAGATTTCTTTAAATCTTGTTTTACATTATTTAAACAAAGTTTCTATAAGTCTTGTTTGACCCTGTAACAAACTTTCTTTGAGCTTTGTTTGACCTTATTAGAACAGAATTTCTTTCAGCCTTGTTTGGCACTGAAACAAGGTTTATTTAAAACTGTCTCATGATGGATCACAGGAAACAATTTGTTTATTTAGGAAGCAAAATGAAACAAATATGAACAATAAATAGCCAAGAGCAGAACAGGTTCATACTTTGTATAAATATTTCTTCTTGAAACGAGCCAAGACACTGATAAACTACCTGACTTATAACATCACAAGGATTTAGTCTGATGGTAGCATAGGTACAACAAAACGGTCAAAATTAAAACACCTTTTCTATCCATCTCAAGGACTATAATGATACTTTCTTGAAACATTGCATCACAATGAGGTGCTAGAGAAGGTCAAGGGTCAATTGGGTCAGATAAGAAGCGGGAAATCATGTTGATTTAGCTGTGGTGCTGCGTGTCATGTTTCTCTGGGGTCAGGAGTGGATACTGAACAAGTCTGAATCACATTCCAATGTCAGCTGGTTCAGCTTTTATTGTCTGATAGGTGAAACAAAGTGTTGGATTTCATTTAGAAAATTAATTCTGTTGCTAACACCTGGACCATATTTATGCAATGAGATTAACAAAGCTATAAGTGACAGGGCTATAAACAAACTAGAGAAGGAGTAGAAGGCCAGGTTATGCTCCACTGATTCACATGTCATGGTATACTCTCTCATCCCGTCCCACAGTTATTGTATGATTTGGATTGTCCAGAGAATATCTTCAGCATTCGATGCAGTTGAAACTTCAATGAGAATATAAATTTGTTATATTGATGTTTTATGCAAGATCTATTGGAGTCAGTTAAATTAATAATTTGAGGTTCTTATAAACCCCCTTATCACAACCTAAAAGCTGTTTCAAAGCGGTTCACAAATTATTATCCATTGTTATAAAGCCTTAGCAACCAGCCATTATCGTTCTCAACTCCCTGGGGAGCATACAACCAGTGCAGCCATTTCGGTACTCACAGCTAGTATTCTACAATTTCTAGCACTGACCAACCACGTACTCATTTACAGCTGAGTAGACTGGAACAAGCAGAGTAAAGTATCTTGCTCAAGGATACATACTTGACACCAAATGTCATGACCGCAACTAGAACATGCAAACTTCCATCACTAGCCCGGTGTCCTACAACTAGACCACCACAATATCTATATTTAGGTGTCAAACTATTTTCAGTTTTCATTCATAGGAAAACAAGAAATGAAATTGTATACAGATGAAAACTTGTTGGTGCTTCATGCAATATGACAGAATTGAAATGAATTCTTCAGAGGCTATATTGGCCATACAGGTACCATTTAGAGAGTCAATTTCAAACATCCAAATATTTTGAATATCATTATCTATGACAGATTTCGCAAATTACACCCTTCTTGACATTGGCCCATTGGAATCAATTGTTGTATGAGGAATTGTTGTATCTGTCTCGGGGAATATCAAGTTGTTTGGGGACCTTGACCTGAGGTACAACTACATAGAATCATTAGAAAATATTCTCAATGAAAGTACTTAGCAAATATGTCGAAACGTATAAAGTCTCCTTGGCTTAAGTATGTCCCAAACTAAATAAAGCTTTATACAACTCTATCCCAACATGTTAGTGGTTAAATGTCATCACCAAAGAATTGGTTTGGTTTTGCTTATTTTGTTTTATGTCCTTTAAACAGCCAGGGTCATTTAAGGACATGCCAGGTTTTGAACATAACAAAAGGACTAAATTGTTTACCCCTAATTCTTTTGAAAGTAGATCAAGGTCACCTTTTTGAAGGAACTTCATAGTATTTCATGCCAGGTACCTACTAGGCAAGTATTATTACTCTTGGCATTCTGGTTATTGAGAAAAAAAAAACTTAAACATATTTTTTTTTTTTTGTATTTGACCCCTGTGACCTTAAATAAGGCCAAGGTCAATTGTTTTAGGAAACTTCATACAACTTCATGCCAAAAGGCTAAGTAAAAGGTTTTACTTGTTTGGCCCATGTGGCCCTGAAAGTAGGTCAAGCTCATTTATTTAAACTGACTTTATAGTATTTCATACCAGGTACCTGCTAACCTTGTAGAAGGTAAGTCAAGGTCAATTGTTTGAGGAAATTTTTAAGTTTTTTGCCAGGAGCCTACAGGCCAAGTATCGTATTCTAGGCCTTCATATCAGGTGACCTAATAACTAAGGTAATGAATTAAACATAAACATTGCATCCACCAAGGTCAAATATTCATCATAGAACTAAGGTCAAACTTATGTTATCATGGTAAAACAAATATGGTATCAAGGTCATACATATTGTGGTATCAAGGTCAAATAAACCTGGTACAAGGTCATACATATCAAAGATATCATGGGGCCAAGGTCAAACAAACATGCAGGGTACAAAGGTTATTTGTATCACAGTACCAAGGTCAAATAAAGGTCAAACATATATCATAGAACTAAGGTCAAATACATCTTGATGCAAAAATCAAACAAACATGGTACAAAGGTCAAACAACCATTGTATTTGATTTCTAGGTCAAATACCATGATACGTACCAAGGTCAAACATATATGATAGGACCAAGGTCAAACAAATTCCATAGTGTATCAATGGTAAGATTGTGTCATTATCTATGAGATTATTCAAGATTAAACCAAACATTAAGATATCTCTGGCTGTTTTGGTCTGCAAAGCTCAATATATACACCAGTATGTGTAAAAGATTAAAGAAACATCCATAATAATAAGAGACGTTCATTTTGACTCTAATCTGGCTATAGAAGGAGGCGGGGAAATAAAAACAATTCATGATTTTGTCAAGAGAACAACTTGCTTGGTGTCCATTGACATGACATCCTACAATTAGTGTGTTAATGATGACTTGTAAGGAATGATGCAAGGCCGCTTAACAAGGGGTTAGCTAGCACTACAGGTATCAACTTCCTCAGGTATTTAGTCAGAAACCAGTCAGCTGACAGTTAGAACCGACAATGAATGGAAAACCAGCATTTACAGATATTCCAATGGATGTGTTTTATCTAAACATATACATCAAAAGAGAGATCCTGTTTCAATATATAATCTGTACTTGATACTGGTGGAATTGAACAACAGCTGATTTATAAATACATGTAAAACAATGACAGATGATCGGGTAAACCAGACAAAAGAGCTGTGTTGACCAAGATTCTACCTGTTACCCCCTTTAACACGACAACCACACAGGGCCCAAGTGCTTACTTTGAGTTATGGAGAGATTCCTGTGACACCCGGTTACATTATCGCAGACAAGCGCTATATTTACATCAGATTTATGCCCCGACCCCGTATCGGACAGTTTTAGGTGACAAGGAAACAGTAATTGAATAAAAAAAGCTCATATTCAGTGGTAAGCACATCTCGGAGTCCAAATCATTTAACTCTTTTATTTGGGGATTTATGGACGTAACAAACGTAGCAGGTCATCTAGGGTTTCCTGATCTCGGTGTTATAGCTAGGTTTTATCAACATGTACTTATAAGGTAGAAATGTCCCATTTAGCTTTTGTCAATGAATGGTGAGATCCAGCCCGGCCCATTCTGGTCACAACATTCCAACATTACGAGAATGTGTGCATTTACCTGTTAACGACTTTGATCCCCAGGTGTCACAAACCCAAACACACGCACAGGGCTAGTTTTTACAGTTATGGTTAAATTCAAAACCAATAAATGGTCATGCTATTTTGTGTAAATACAAACTGATCTTTACCGAAGAATGGAGATTTTTTGAGCTGAAGGCAAGATTTTTCACACCTGAGGACACCTTTATGTCAACAGGTGTAAAAGTCTTACCTGTAAGGTATGACCCAGTCACGGCCAGGTCTGTATAACTGTTCCTTTAATGCTTAGTCTCTTCATATCATATATTTTGTGTAACAAGATAAATTGTATTTTAAACCGTAATGGTTTCCAGAGGCTTCAACTCTTTCTGGAAATTTACCTGATCTTATTTGCTGAAGCCTGCCACAACAATATCTTTGAAAGATCAGAAAACAGATGCAAAGTAGATAAATATAGCACTCTCGATGGAGAACGCATATCTTGTGGATCATTTGCTGAGCAATGCAAAATGGAATCATTTTTATTTCAAGAAAAAGCAATCCACATCATGTTGATCTAATTCCTATTCAAAGAGAGCAATTCTGACTGTTCAACATTTTGTTGAGAGAAACATTTTGTTGAGGACAATATTTACTTTAAACAGTTTACAAAGCAATACACAGGCCATGTACAGAAACATAAGTTGTGTACATGTTACAAAGAGTCCTGTATTGTGTAGATACATAACAGAGTTACACCAGTATGTTCTGTAATAATATAATGGATCACAGGCATCACAGGTAGCTAGTGGTGACATACAGGTAACAATCTGGTGTACAGGTAACATACAGGTAACATACAGGTAACAATATGGTGTACAGGAAACATACAGGTAACAATGTGGTGTACAGGTAATATGTAGGTAACAATGTAGTGTACAGGTAACATAGAGGAAACAATGTGGTGTACAGGTAACATAGAGGTAACAATGTGGTGTACAGGAAACATAGAGGTAACAATGTGGTGTATAGGTAACATAGAGGTAACAATGTGGTGTACAGGTAACATAGACGTAACAATATCGTGTACAGGTAACATAGAGGTAACAATGTGGTGTACAGGTAACATAGAGGTAACAATGTGGTGTACAGGTAACATAGAGGTAACAATGTGTTGTACAGGTAACATAGACGTAACAATGTGGTGTACAGGTAACATAGAGGTAACAATGTGGTGTACAGGTAACATAGAGGTAACAATGTGGTGTACAGGTAACATAGAGGTAACAATGTGGTGTACAGGTAGCATAAAGGTAACAATGTGGTGTACAGGTAACATGGAGGTAACAATGTGGTGTTCAGGTAACATGGAGGTAACAATGTGGTCTACAGGTAACATAGACGTAACAATGTGGTGTACAGGTAACATGGAGGTAACAATGGGGTGTACAGGTAACATAGAGGTAACAATGTCGTGTACGGGTAATATGTATGTAACAATATCGTGTACAGGTAGTATGTAGGTAAAATTATATTGGGGAATAGGTTACACATAGCCAAATTATTTCTGACAAAATTCCGGACAGTGGGAACAAGTTGTCCTCCTAATCCATCACCTCTCGCCAGACAACCAAAATATCGGCTCAGTTTCACATAAAACACGATACTTTTAAATACCCCAGTAATGAAACAAAATTTATGGTGGATTACATTACCAATGATAATTATGAACATGAGGGTCTCTTGTAAATAAATTAGAAGTATTTATAACTTACCTGACATACTTTTATAACTTAAGACTTATCTGTGATTCTAAACAATAAAGTATATCTTGTAGCTGGCATCTGATTGTAAGGGTGACACGTTGCGGAGTCTCTCCCTATGTTACGTTCAGTGAAGCTACCAACACACCAATTATACTCGTTTGATATATTGTACTGAGCTAGATACCACTGAAAACAATACACCACAATGTAATTCTAAACTTTTATAAAAAAGATATTCAAAGATTCACAGCTATAGTCTCTGGGAAAGTCCAAAAGTTTAGTCAGTAAAATAAATTTTAGCTACAATGTATCAGGGAAGCATTGCAAGGCGTTACCCAGAGCCCCTTACAGTTTAATAGTTTCTAGCAAACAGTAAATTACAGTGGCCTATTTGAATTCTGCAATTCCAAAATGTCCTTAAACACTAATTCTGGTTATTCCAGGTGGAAAGTAAAGAATAGTATAATGCCCTGGACATTTTTTTTCAAAAGTAATGGCCAAAACATGTCACAGTGACCTAATTCTTGAGAGCTGCACTAAATCGTACAGTTACAAACTTGTCCTTGTACACTGAATCGGGCTACTACAGAACACAGACTAATCAGTCTGACAATGTTCAGACAACAAAAGGTCCAACAGACTTGTATAATCAAGGTCAGAACATAGAATAATCAGTTTGACAATATTCAGACAACAAAACGTCTAACAGACTTGTAAAATCAAGGTCAGGAGATAGAATAATCAGTTTTGACAATGTTCAGACAACAAAAGGTCCAACAGGTCTGTATGATCAAGGTAAGAACAAAGAATAATCAAACTGACAATGTTCAGACAACAAATAGGTCCCACAGGCCTGTATGATCAAGGTAAAATAAAGGTCAGGACACAAATAATCCGTTGGACAATGTTCAGATAACTTAAGTCTTATAGGCCTCCATTTAGATTTATAATTAATCCAGCTCTTTTTGATAAAGCTAACATCACACTACCCAAATTGGTACAATTTTGACAGTTTTTCAGTGATATCTACAAATTCAGATATTGTATCCCGAATGTTCCTTGATTTTTGACAAAGACTATGTATGTTTGTTCATTTTTCAGAAAAGAAATTATCCTTACCGCCTTCAAAATTACTGAAAATGTTGTTGATGCACAGCATATTTACTGGTTTTCTGATATGCTGATTTTGGATGTCATCATGTGTTGTAAATTGTTCCAGAAAACAAATATGTTTGATGAAAATGCTGACAAATATCTATATATATCAAGATTTTTTCCAGCCATTTTTTTAACATGTACTAAATGGGGTAACGTACCTAATGTCCCTAATGACAACCGAAGAGGAAATTCTTTTTAGGACACCTTTTTTTCAAATTCTTCTAATGTAAGACAAAGTTCTCCAATGTCTTTTTATACATTTTTGTCAAACTTTTTTTTTTACTATTTGTCTCAAACATATTGTTTTAGTGAGTTATCATATCAATATTATGCCCTCAGATGATTTTTTGTCAAACTTCATAAAAACTCTCTACAATTATGGCCATTATTTTTATTTCATATTCTGGAAAGATAGGTGGACGTTAATCAATTAAAACTCAACCTACTTCTTGTCATCTTACAACTACATACCAAATTACAGTTCAATATCTCTATCCGTTAAAATGTAAATGAGTGGCAAATGAAATTTTGGAACATGTACATGGCATGACAGAATGACAGCCAACGCCAACACTATGCCTGGGCCATTTCATGATGGCATACCCATTAACTCTCCCTCATTACAAGGGAGATTCCCTCATTTTGACCATAATTTACCAATTTCCCTCGAAATCTCCCTCATTTAAGCCCAATCTCACACAAACTCAAAATCTGCGTCCTGTGGTCAAATGATATCCTAGTTCAATAATAATGTAGGGTGTGTGTAATGACCAATATAGGTGTGTCTGGATCAAATGAATACTTTTTGAAGTTGTTTTGATACATTTAAAGGGGGGAACAAATTAAGTAATGCAGTTTTAGACGTATTTTACGCAGTTTCTCCCTCATTGGAAATGTGGAATGAGGGAGATCTGCCTCATTGGATGATATCTTCCTCCTTCATTGGAGGTTTCAGAGGTTAACACTTATGTGATGGGGACATGAAAATGGAACTTTCCAGTTTGATTATACATCTACATTTTTGTATATCAAGTAAAGTAGGTCATAAACCAACGTTTCTTATCAATTATATCATTAAACAAAATATACTTCATCACAACTTTCAGTTCCTTTATATTTCTTCCACAGCACACCTTCCACTTGATAAAACTGGTATAAAACCCAAAATTGACTTCCTCAATGGTAGAAATGCCTGTTGACGAGGTAGTAATAGCATGGAGCTCTATCTATAACACAGTGATGAATGTCTTCATTTGATGGGTTAAACAGTCCCGCTAGGAATGTCCCGTCCTGGAGAAGTTATCCAGTAATAAGTAATCTATCAGCTCGTAACTTTGCTCACACACTGCAGAATTTGTAGGCTGTCTACAGGACGTCACAATGACTGCTAGGTCGTTTATCTGGTATTACACTATACATGATGTTTAACTGTAAATTACATTCGATAAAGTAGATATGAACCAGGATAAGAAACTTTCAGAAAACAACATCCATCTCTTTCATTATAATGTGAAAAACACGAAAAACCATGGTCAACATTAGCCCTGAACTATTTCCCAAAAAATAGAACAAGGATTTAGGATTTACCTGAAATGGGGAACAGTACGATCCTCTTCTATTTAGGTCATTCTTTAAAAAAAAAACATCCAAATCATTTGGTTGGCATGGTGCTGTGTTTCACAGGGTAATTACTTGACTGATTTACTCATAAGACCCATAGGTATAAATCTTCATTAGGCTAATGCTGTAACAGTTAAATTTACATTGTAAAGTTTACTCAGTCATTCAGACTGGACTGTAAAAAAACTTTTATGTTCTTATTTTCAATAATTACAATCTGACACAACCTGTACATCACAGACAGTCCCAGACAGGAAATTTCCAAATCTGACGAAATCAAAGGATGATGAAACCAATAAGAATTGTCATTGCCAAAATCAGCACGTTGAATGCTTGGCAAGCCTCTAGAGAAACTTGTCCCAAAACCTTAACCTGGATTTACATGATAAAAGCCTACCTTAACCTGAATTCACATGATAAAACCCTAAGTCTAAAACAGGACAAATTTTGATTTTTTTCCAAAAATTATTTCAATTCTGACTCCATGAAATGAATGTTAAGCCCCATAAGAATTCTTATTGCAACATCAGGGATTCCGGAGGGATCTTGGAGCCCAACATGGTTTGACCTGAATTTGTTCCTTGAATGTTGGATCTTTTTCCTTTTGCTCTTCTTTTCTGTTATTTGCTCTTAATTTTTCAAAATATGAGAATTACTTTAAATAAATATAAATGATAGTCTTGAACTGTAAAATCAATGATGGTCGCTTATAAGCTTTTGTGTTTTCCTGATCAGTCCCACAAACATTAGGATACCACTTGGGTCCTAGAGGAACCTGCATATATAAAGTTTAAGAAAGATCCTTCCCATCTATAAAGAAATGGTGATAACAAAATTTCAATGTCAAAATCCAAGATGGCTGCCTCTCATCAATTAATATATGCAGAAGTAGTAATAAAGAATTGTTTATTGATGGCCGTCAGGCGTCTGACGATGGATCATGGAAGGACCACGGAGCACAAACGCAGGGCGATTTGAATCTGACGATGGTGGTCTGAAATTTAGCAACATTATATAATCACTGAATGCTTGGCAAGCCTCTTTAAAAGAGTGGCAACTATATCTACCCGAAATTTTCAGCAAGTATAAAAACAATGAATACAACTGATGTACATTATTTGTGTGTTACGCTAGTGTGTGTCTACGTAAGCTGCGTTTAAGTTGGGTGTTACCAGGAGTTAGAACCCTTACTGTAGCTTACAACAGTGAACACTCTCTCCAGAAGTATCGGGTAGCACAAAGATATTCGGAGAGAGTCAGGCGGAAGTAAAACGTTCATCGTTTAATAATAGTGTGTTATAGTGCATACTACTCAGACTTAATGAGGCATGTTTGGTGTCAGATGATCATATAACCCCTCTAGCCTACATACCTTTATTTCTATCATATCTTGTAATGTTGGATAGAATTTGCCCATTGTAAGAAATTAAAGCTATGTAAGAATCTCTATCTTATGTAGTATATCTCGCGATGATATAACAATGATGCGATGTCATGAATATGTAAACTCTGATGCCATATGGAAGAGTCTTATAATCTATAAACAATTTCTGGTAGATAGTCCAAGGCAAGTGGTTAAGGTGTCCCAACATTCTACCATTAGCCCTACGCCTCTAGGTTGTGAGTTCGAAACCCATGAGGGGCAGTTGCCTACAACTAATCGTGACAGAAAGATTGAAATATACAACATTTTATTAATTTTTCTGCCCTTGCTGTTTTGCATTTTCCCACAACTACCACAACATCAATGGGTAGCAGGTAAATTTGTAGAATGACAGAACCTGTGCAATACTATTCAACATACTATTCAATTAATTGCAGAATCCAATAAAGACATGCATTCAAGAAAACTTTCCAACTGGAGCTGAATATAAGAATATTAATATGACAGCTAGTTGAGCTAAACATTCTGCACATCACAATTTCTTCAAATCAAATCATTAATAGGAGAATTATTGCAAGGCAGCCAATTAAGTAATCTGAAGTATACATGAGTATAACAACTAGGTGCATTGGTGCAAGTCTGTAAATAGATTTTTTTTTTTTTACCTTTTCTGAAAAACGAGAGATGATAAAACTGGTTTCCATGCCATTAGCTGTACACATTGCTGTGACATCTGGGTTACCAGGGTCATACTGCAGGTCAAAGTTCAATGGAACTGGACAAAAGAGAAGCAATGACAACCTCACACTCCTAATCTAATAATTACACACATCAAGTAATCTCAGATTTCTCCAATACCCCAGATTATCACTTGGAACCTTCTCCTACACAGGGTATAATTACACCTGAGGTATTACCACTAAATAACATGCAACTCCAACCAAAGGTTTTTCTACAGGTGGCACCTCCCACCCGTAAACCTTGTAGTGTCATGTTGCAAAGCTCTCTGTTTCTACAACCATATACTACTATAGCTTTTCACTTTTTAAGAAATCCCCATTAGTAAGTGAACATGGTGTAAGTCAATACCTCACTTGTTACATTTAAGTCTTTATTGTAATTCTTGAATGACTTTTTGAATGACTTTGCCTTTTAACAGCAAAGAACAACAATGAAATTGTTAAAAAGGCCTGTATTCCGCAATGCCCCCTCCCAACCAAGCTAAAGGCCTGTATTCAGCAATGCCCCCTCCCCACCAAGCTAAAGGCCTGTATTCAGCAATGTCCCCTCCCCACCAAGCTAAAGGCCTGTATTCAGCAATGCCCCCTCCCCACCAAGCTAAAGACCTGTATTCAGCAATGCCCCTCCCCACCAAGCTAAAGGCCTGTATTCAGCAATGTCCCCTCCCCACCAAGCTAAAGGCCTGTATTCAGCAATGCCCCCTCCCCACCAAGCTAAAGGCCTGTACTCCGCAATGCTTCCTCCCCACCAAGCTAAAGGCCTGTACTCTGCAATGCTTCCTCGCAACCAAGCTAAAGGCCTGTACTCCGCAATGCCCCCTCCCCACCAAGCTGAAGGCCTGTACTCTGCAATGCCCTCTCCCCACCAAGCTAAAGGCCTGTACTCCGCAATGCTTCCTCCCCACCAAGCTAAAGGCCTGTACTCTGCAATGCTTCCTCGCAACCAAGCTAAAGGCCTGTACTCCGCAATGCCCCCTCCCCACCAAGCTGAAGGCCTGTACTCTGCAATGCCCTCTCCCCACCAAGCTAAAGGCCTGTACTCTGCAATGCTTCCTCCCCACCAAGCTAAAGGCCTGTATTCAGCAATGCCCCCTCCCCACCAAGCTAAAGGCCTGTACTTCGCAATGCCCCCTCCCTGCCAAGTTATGTGTCATAGTTGCTTGACACCTTGTTTATTCCAACCAACTTTGCTTAATAATATCAAAACAAAATGATCAGAAATTTAAAATTTGACCTTAACCATTAAACAAATAGGCTTCAGGTTAGTTTTGTCAGTTGAAACCTGGTCTGATTTGGCCAACTTTGCCACATCATTTGTTAACAACTTCAGAAATATAAAATAGGACCTGGACTTTTGACCCAATGACCTTGAGCTTTGGCCAAGTGATACTTTGTGATTAACTTAACTAGGTACATAATCTAATAGCATAAAGTTTACCAGTTAAGGAACATAGAATACGACCTTTGACCTAATAACCATCATCTTTGGTCATTTGAAACCGTGTTTGATTCAACCATCTTTGCTTCACAATATAGTAACAAAATGTTAACCAGTCAAGAGATTCAAGTTTGACCTTGGCTTGACCCAATGACCTTGAGCTTTGGTCATTTGATATCTTGTTGCATGTGAGCAACTTTGCTTCATAATGTCATAACACGTGGGATCCTTACAAGAGGCCCCTTAGACCTGATGTGGTGTTCAATATGACCTTCAAAGTTTGCGAAAATTCACATTTCTTGACAGAAATCTATCTTAGCATTAACAATTAACTAAAACATATCATTACCCCTAGATTTGTTTGCTATTCTAAATAATTTGTTCAAAGGGCAATATGAAGTGACCGACAACTGTGACCTTGAAATTAAAAAAAAAAAATTCTTCAATTGAACAGAATTGATTGCCCTTTATCTGAAATACTTCTGGTCAGATTCTGTTGCTTTAGACCTATTAAACTGCTGTGACCTTGAAAGTTGAACATTTGCAGAACTTAAAAGCTTTTGATACAAGCTTATCTAATGACCAAATATCATCACTGCTGTATTGGTTATTCTCAATAAGTTGCTAATTCTAACAAGCCAGCCAACCAGCCAGCCAGCTAAATGGCTAAGGCAGTTGAAATTGCACTATTCCTTGAGCTCACTTGACAAGTTAAAAATTGAAATGCATAATTATACTGGTATGATATTATTTTACTGTTTATAAATCATATTTCATTAATGGATTACAAGCACCTGTTCATCTTAAATAGTCACCTTTGCCTACCAGCTCTGTTTTATGGACTGCTATATAAACCTATGGGTTCTCAGAGACAATACATCGAGTCTATTGTTTGTAGCCGTACAGGTAATGAGATAGGACTAGTGTCCTGTGTATTGTCAGCCCCCAGTTAAAGCACCATTAACAGACAACAATTAAGACGTTGGAATGCTACTTATAAAACTGTGTTATCAGAGAGTCTGTCCACAAGAAGGATAAGTATACACTAAATCAGAGCCACGTCCTGCTGCAGACATCTGACCCTTCCTCCAGCACGTTTATCAATGAATGCAGACTCCAACACCACCTAGCCTTATCTCATGGCTATGCTCCCTCCCATCCCCACATTTTTCTATGAAAGGTAGTATATAGGTTTTCAGATAAGAACTGAAGTTTGCACTCACAGACACATTAATTTATCACAGTAGCCCTTGTTTAAATATCAGTGGGGTTTTAATGATATTCTAATGGACTTTTCCACCCCACTTGTTCACCCAAGGACGGCAGAGATGATTGTGGATTCACAGCTATCTTATGTCACACAGCATCATAAACAATTCAAGCTTAATTGTTTTTACACTGGATTCGTAAACCATTTCACATTGGGATAGGATCCAGAAATCAGAAAGTATAGAAAATTGAGCATGCTAAAAATGGCCAACAAATACTTTTATTGTGAACCAGCTATAAACCAAGAGCTCATATAACAGTATTCCAGCACCAGCATCATACACCTGGACACACCTGGACAAAACCACAGGTACTAATTACAGGTGTTGCTTAAGTTTATTTGGTTTTGAGACAATGGGCAGTTTCAGAAATAATGCAATGCTCTTTTGAAGATAACACAGAATTTGAAATCATTACAATACAGAAGCATCTATTAAGTGTCCATGAAATTCAATACTGTATATCTATTTGTACAAAGTAAATGCTTGGCCATATCTCTTTTTATACTGAGCTTTATTTACAAATTAACATCTTGGAATATTGATAAGAATTCAAAGAAACAGACTTTTAGCAGGAGAAGGAGGCCAGACTGGGATTTGAATCGGTGACCCTCCAACTCTATACACATGCTCCTCCAATACAGCTACCTGGTTATCAATGACTGACTAACTCAATCAAGGGATATATATAAAGAGATATACAATCATACATAAACTTCATTTATTTTACAACAAATACAAATCAAGTTCATTTAACTTAAACTTCTCAATCTTAAGGGATTGTACTGTGAGAGGAAAGAGAGAAGGATGAAAAATTACACCTGGTCAGGCAGGTGACTTCATAGTCCTTTATATGTCCAATCATGGAATCGCACCCCAGCTCTGTTGGTTAACAGACAAAACACTATCTACTAAGCCATCCTAAAGCACATGACTAATATTGAATATAATGACACATATGCAATGATGATATTTTAACATCAATCCATAATCCATAATAAAACTTTTTGAAATAGAGATCTCCAGTGGAAATGTGTCAGCTATTGACATGATATGGAGTTGTGTATCTCTGTATCTGTTACACAATCTTTAAATGTTCACGTCACCGAGAAAAACACACATTAAGGCGACTTCCACACAATAAATAAATCATACAAATGTTGGTTCCTGTCCACACCTGTTAAAAGCGTGCAGAGCATTTAAGTGTCTGTTTACAGGTGTAAATTATACGATTCTCATTTAATCCAATCAAAAAGGTATCTCCTTTTAAATATCTAAGTCAAACGCTTGGACCTCAATTGCAATATGATGGTGGAGCATGTGTGAATAAAGACATTGTCAAGTCATTGTGACCATCAAACTTTAATCAGTCAGATCAACGTTGATATTTTGAGAAAGGACTGGTTTTGTATAGCATGAGAGTTGAGGTTTACCACTGCCTATACCCTGTACATTAGGATAACATGTTCTTAACCAGTGCAAATTGTCTTTTTCCATCGTCTAGTTTGCGTACAACTCGAAAGTTATTAGGAATTCATTTTTTCAAAAGAAATATATTTCAGTTGCATCATTAATGACATGTAGAACTTTAGGAAGATGATAATTGTCCAAGGGACCAAATTTTTTTCAATAATTTTGGCCACTATACATTTTATGAATAGAGGAAGCATAGGGTCAACCTCAGAACTGTGTATGAAACATGACCGAAACTGCTTTGCTTAATTGATCTATCAACTTGTCTGCCTTTGTTTGGTTCTCAATTTGCCTGTTTTTATCTGCTTGGATACTTTTAAGCATTGGAAATAGCACACACTTGTTCATGGGGAACAAGCATATGCACCTCCTTGCAATAGTTACACATACACATATCACTAATAACAACCGTAAACAGCAAATATCACTTTCCCATGCTTTAATATAAATATCTAAATAAACTCATTTTATCTGAAGTTGGCGGCCGTGTTCAGATACATAAAAATATTTAAACAATCAGCAGTTGTTTTATTCTCGAGGTTTTTACCCCCCATGACGCAATCACAGACTGCACAGCACAGCCACGGCTACCATTTGTATTCTCGTACAGTTTTTATATCCGTATGGCTCGTTCACTTTTTATATCACGATGCAGTGGGAAATAGCTGGCATATTTCTGCAATATTTATACACTAAATCCAGTCAACAAAGATTGATAAATATTCATCAGTGTCCTGTACCGTGTTGCGTAAAAGCACACAGATATAAAACTAAGATCTACAACTTGAGGCTTTCCAGTCTTTGATAAGACAATCCCTATATATACCTAGGGAATATGTTGATTAAGGCAATGTACATCTAAAGTATAGGATGAGGAGGAGTAAACAGAAATGGAAAGAAAACAAAATCGCTGGTAAAATCAGCATAAAATAAACATTTTAAAAGTACAATTTACCTGTGGCATGTTCTCGGCAGGAGTCGACCAAGGGAAAGCTAAAGAGAGGACGACATGCCTGGCCACGACAGGTCCACCAGCTTCGGCACCAGTCAAGGTCCGCACTCTAAATTAGGATGTCTAGTCAGAACTACCTAACTTTAGTACTTACAGTACAAGAGGCCCACAGGGCCTGTACTGTGGGCCTCAGAGGTCCTGTATCGCTCACCTGGATATCTCAGATAAAGCAATATCAAGTCAAATTATTCTCCAAATGACCTGCAGGATAGCGCCATGGTGTCATGGGTGAAGGGATCTCAACTGGTTGTAAACTAAGTTCTAAGGGTTGTTAAGGGTTGTGGCCAGACCCCAGGGTCAAGAACTTCTAATATCATGGCAGCATTCGTCTCATCTAAACAATCAATGCAAGTTATTCTTCTGACATTTTCTGGGATAGAGCCAATTTGGTTATAGGGTGGGGATTTCAACTGTTTCCAAGTTGTGACCCAGAATAAGTCCCTAGGGTTGTGCCAGACCTCAGGGTCATGCAGCTCTAATATCATGGCAAGATTCATCTTTTTATGCCCAGCAATTGTACATATAGATTTAGGGTGGGGATCTCAACTGCTTTAAAGCTAGGGATACTTCCAGCTAAGTTTACCAGCAGTTATGGAGAAAAAGTAGTTTTGGAAATTGTTGTTGGCTGCCAGATACTGATGGCATTGGCTCATATTGGTCCTTCAAATTCAGACCAGATGAGATAACTATGGCCAGAGATCAAGTACAGGAAAGAATTTTAGTACCTACCATAGTTGAATAAAGATTTAAAGTGAAAGACTGTCAGATATTCCCAGACACATAAGGATTGTAAAAAAAATAAATAATTTCACACATGTTTAAATTTATCCTTCATTTTGGGAAAATAACATGTTTTCAGAGGGGAAGCAGACTATTTTTTTCTGTAAGACAAGCCAAAATAAATCACAGGAAATTAAAGGTATCATGTGATGTCATTATTTAGCTTTGTCAATAAACCCCCCAAGTTTTATAATCAAGGTACATGTTAACCATGTCAAAAGAAGAAAGCAATTTACGTCAAGTTGTAGCCTTCAATCCATGCCACGATATATAACCCCCTATTCTTTATAAACAGCATGTTCGGTGTTGACAGGAATATGTAGGAGAACTGACCTGTAACCAAATGCACTTTTTAAAAGTGTGAAATCTTGTAAGAAAAGGACAGTCGTATTTCTGACAGCAGTAATGTGAATTGAAGCCTCAGCAGATACAAGCTTTGACAACAGGCCTGACTGACTTGGTATAACTGTAGGTTACAGTACACGACAGCCTAAAGTACAAATGTCAGCACCAATTCACACTCCTGTCCCCATCAGTGTTATGACATTTCAACCAAGTGCCTTATGTTATTTTTCTTTCCAATGTGTGGGTGTATACAGTTTTCTTTATATCAAAGTTCCAACCGAACTTGTATTATATACACTACAAACAATATCGGTGTCAATCGCAAGGGTCAAATAGCACCCCACACTCAGGTGTCACGACCAGACACATTGACATCTGACTTAGCTATTTCAAATATTTATTTAGCTATTCTCTGACTTTTAATACATTTATCTATTTAATAAAACTGCATGAAAATCTAAAATGATTTGAATTTTGATTAAATGCACCCTCACAGACTTAGCCAACCAGACAGGAGACACCGAAGGACCAAACGACTGCAGGCTGGCCGGTCCGCACCAGGACAAGCGACCAAATATATTCATAGTGATCCCCAATATAATACTGTATACATGTTTAGTGACATAAGATTACGTGAATTTGAAAAGAATGCTAATTTGAACATAACCTGGCCGGTCATCAGTTACCTGTTGATTGTAGGAGCTGAACTGTCGGCTGCCAGGTTATGTGACAACAGAATGGAAAAACTAAAGTGTGAATTATATAGGCTAAGTAAATAAACATGGCCTCTGTTACTTCAGCTTGAATAGGCTGGTTATCTACCAAAATCTGTTAACACAGACCATACCTATCTACCCAATCTACATCCATTTAACAGGTTACGTACATTTATGTCAAGTAGGGAGCAAGTTTTCTTTTCCGTTTTCTGCCCTGGGTGTGAATAAAACATCAGGGTCACCATGACCTTTAGGTCAAACTTTAGGACTCTTAAAATTATCATTTCAAAGAAGAAAGTTAATCTAATAGCACTATTTCTTTTCAGATAGTTTTGTTATTTATGTCTTTAAATTCAAGTTTTTGCTCCAATATTGGAAAGCGTAAGGAGAAGCTGGTGAACAACATCAAAGTTATCTCCCCTGTTTGTCCAATCTCTTTACCACTTTCATTACCTTACAATGATACTACTTTATTTTTAATGGATCCAAGTGAACACTCATTTCCAGTTTCATGCTAACTTTTCAACATGTAGACATTTTATAGGGAAAAAAATCTCTACAATTGATTTTTTTTAAACTTTGAAAGATAGCAAGCAGATAACGTCCATGTTATCACAGTTCTGCCTTTATATATATCACACAGAAAAAAACCAAAACACTTAACATTTACCGTAAACTTACTATTAGGTTACAATGTATCCACAAACCATTAAATCTTACTAATTCAAGTGAAATGAATTTTTGCACCAAGAGCTCTTAAACAAAATCAAGACTTACAGATATAGCTAACAGCAATGACTTCATAAACAAAGCTGTGAATTTCTGATTCCGTTTTGCTACAGGGTTTTGTATGCTATCATTCTGAGAATGAGAATTACCAGGTGTTTCTGACATAACTATAGGGGGACTAGGGACTACAGACCCACGGATTCAGTACAATATACTGCTACAGTACCTGTATTCAGTACAATCTACTGCTACAGTTCCTGTATTCAGTACAATATACTGCTACAGTATCTGTATTCAGTAAAATATACTGCTACAGTACCTGTATTCAGTACAATATACTGCTACGGTATCTGTATTCAGTACAATATACTGCTACAGTATCTGTATTCAGTACAATATACTGCTACGGTAACTAGATTCAGTACAATATACTGCTACAGTATCTGTATTCAGTACAATATACTGCTACAGTATCTGTATTCAGTACAATATACTGCTACAGTATCTGTATTCAGTACAATATACTGCTACAGTATCTGTATTCAGTACAATATACTGCTACGGTACCTAGATTCAGTACAATATACTGCTACAGTGCCTGAAATATGTCTAAATATAGTTCTACATATCTTTATATTTCAAATTCATCTGATAAACGGTACTGCCGTTTATTTCTTATGGAACCATGTATAATTATATACAGTAATCAACCTTCATTAATTTTGCGTAACGATGTATACATTGTATTTATTCCTCAGAAACTATTTATCTTTTACGGCCCTGTTGAGAGGGTACTATTGCCTCAAAGTATTGTCGAGGAATGGAATAGTGCTGAGCCATTAAAGGCAAGGGCACTATCTCATCACCAGACAAAACTATGAGGAATTAGTACATCACATGACTGAATACTGCTTTCCCATTGGCTACACACATGGGTACTATGCAGTGATAGTCCCCGCTCACTCGGGCACTATCAAATTTGGCGCGATATTCAACGTGAATCCATTATGACGTCACTATTAAGTAACGTCACTATGTTTGGAGAGCACGATTATTGGCACATGGATCATGAGTTGCTTGAAAATGGCTGACTTTGGCATCGGCCGCAAGCTGGCCATGTTTTATCACTATAAAACAACTTTTGGTGTATATGTAAGCAGAAGGGTGATGTACTAAACCCATTATGGCCCTGTTGAGAGGGCACTATTGCCTCATAGTATTGCCTCGTGATCTTCGGCTCAGGCACTACTGTAAACGTACTTATTTTAGCGTTAATCATATTTTAGCGCGAAAAGCCCTAGCATTAGTGCGCGGATTTAAGTGCAGCGCTAATATATGTGCAGCACTAAATTTTGTATCTAGTAAGTGTGCATACATTACGTGAAATAACTAGCTATGTTTTGCTAGTAATCCTATCTCCTGTGGTGTGAACCAGTTATTTGACATCAAACACAAATTAACGTACAATGCTTATCAATCGATGTTTATTTTATTCACAAAAACACAAAAAAATAAATACAACACTACGCAAACACTGTCTCTGTTAACAGTTCATATGGCAGTAATTAAGGGTATAAGCCGCAAGCAGTTCAGTCACGGATTTTATGAATAGCTCCCCGTATGCCGCTTTTGTCCCAACCACGCATGACTGCATCTTTCTTCACAGACTGAAAGGACGAAACCATCCAACCAGCATGGAGGGGTTTCAGGGTGGTAAGCAAAGTATAGTCGATTCCAGAAAAGCATCGATGCACTAATTCATGATTGCGCGAATATGTCGCTGGTGATGGTTTGCGCGAAAATATGAGTGCGCTAATATAAGTACGTTTACAGTATTCCATCCCTCGACAATACTATGAGGCAATAGTGCCCTCTCAACAGGGCCATAATAGATAAATAGTGTCCTCTCAACAGGGCCATAATGCCAAATGGGTTTAGTACATCACCCATCTAAATATACACCAAAACTTGTTTTACCGTGATACACCATGGGCCATTTCCAGAGTGGGCCATTTTCAAGCAGAACAGTAGCAAGGGATGTAACTCATGATCCACATCTAATTTCGCACCAATAATCATGCTCTACAACATACTAATGACGTAACGTAATAGTGACGTCATCATAGATTCATGTTGAACATCGCGCCAGATGGGCGGGCACTATCGCTTCATAGTACCCATGTGTGTAGCCAATAAGAAGTTGGTATTCAGTCATGTGATGTACTAAATGTATACATTTTATTTCTTCCTCAGTAACATTGCCCTATATATCATTAGTTGGGTTTATGTTTTACGTCCTATTAACAGCCAGGGTCATTTAGAGACGTGCCAGGTTTTTGAGGTGGAGGAAAGCTTGAGTACCAGCAGAAAGACCACCGACCTATGATCAGTACCTGGCAACTGTTTCATGTGGGTTTCAAACTCGCAACCCAGCGGTGGAGGGCTAGTGGTAGAATGTCGGGACACCTTAACCACTAGGCCACCGCGGCCCCTATATTTCAAAATATATCTATGAATACTGATATCTAAGTTTATAGTTTTATTAAATAGAATCATTATTTTTGCTTAACCCATAATGTCTGCAATATGTTTATTTCAATGGCGGACAGTTTGTATTGGATACAAGTGATTATGTCTGTCTTATCCAAGAGCATTGTGCCAATCATCAATCTCGGCTGAGCAGTATTTCAGACTTATCAACACCCACTCCAAAATAACCTAACAGATGTGAGACATCTATCACCATTACACATCATCATTGTCTGCCAGAAACTCCAAAAAATGCTGTATTTTTTAATTTCCATCTTTACCGATTTACTTTCATTTTGTCAAAATATACGCTAATGATGCTTCATGGACACGGAAGTTATACAGAGTTCATATTTCTTAAGCCTATTGCATGGTGTTTATTAAAACCAATTACTGTGCTGTACTGACTCAACATTCCAGGATGACATCAAAACATTTTGAGAATATACTTACCATTCTTGTTGAAATCAGAAAGATTTGAAATTTAAATGTAAGACTTGTTGTACAGAGAAAGGTTTATTGTACAGAGAAAGGTTGTATTGTACAGCTCAGAATTGCTATATCTATACATGTAAACATCAAATCAAATGTCTTAAAGAGACTTCCAGCAAATTCTCTCATTCTAAGTTTTTAAGATGATCATTGGCATAAAATATTTAAGATCTTTTTATCAATAGCTTTCCAGTAGAGAGAAGAACCTCATTTGAGTGATGTTTGGTATCTGAAGTTATGTTAGCGATATATCATCTGAACTGGCATTCATTTGAATAAATATACCATTATTTGATGATAATGAAAATAAACAAGTGAATCTTCTTAATAATTTTTCCAATAATCTTTAAGCCAAATATCTTTGGGATACCTATAATAACAACAGATTGTTTTATTCAAATAAATTTAAATTAACTGTAAATAATTAAGTCTGCATCACAATAACAAGGATCTCTTCTAAAACAATTCAATATATTATAAACAAAGTATTGTTATTAGTATATCTTAGCAACTTAAATATAATTCTTAAACACACTCAGCCATATCGATATAAATACTTCATAATGATACCAAATGAGCCGTAATAAAATTCAACATAAGTTGTATACTAACCATTATTAATATCAAAAGTATTTCAATCCACGCCATCATTTCATGCCTACAAAAGTTTCCACACAATATATTTCCATGTGAAGTTGTCTATAGCCGTGTAACACTTTCACACCTCAGAGTTATCTCCTCCTACTATCACAGAGGCAATATATGATCTCCGTATTGTATGTATGTGGTATACAACTGGTATCTCTCACAGTGTGTATCCATATACACTTCAGCCAGTGAAAGTTAAAGGGACATTTTTTTAGCTCTTTACAGCAAAAAATCAAAACTTACAAGATTGAAGTGTTATTTTTTGAGCAGCTGATATGTTGAACTATTGAGGGGGTGTAAAAATAGATAATGAATCTAATGTTAGACATACAAGGAGGAAATCTAACATGAAAATAAAGACGGCTAGATTGCATAAATGTTTATTACCTTCCATAATGATACAAACCTACCTCTTATGCTAGTACAATCAAGCATAGGGATTATATGAAAGTCTATCGCACCTACACCTGGTAATATTTTATCTTTTATTTCTAAATTTATATATATTTAAATTTTTTTTTTTTACTGATAAATAAAAGACTTCTTTTTCAAATAAGATTAAGTTTTCCCTCTGATACAATTACATACAGGATCTTACACAAATTTTCAATTCATAGTGGCTTTCTTTTTTTACTGAGTCTCACGTGATCTAAATTGAAAAATTTGAGACAAATTCATAAACCTGATATGACAGAACGAATGCAAGATTTTCATGCAACATTGAAAAGTAAGTCATTTTGAAACCAGTACAGAAGTCAATGACATCATGTTATTTCAAAAGTTCCTAATGTTTTTACAAGAAATTGTTATGCCAAAAATTGATATCCTAAAAATATGTCTTATCTGTTAAACAACTACAGCGGACCCTCGAAAATACGGACACCTTCGTTCTTAGCACGAATTGTCCGGATTACAAGTTTTCCAGACTGCTGAATTTTTTACTGGTTAAACAAATAACGTTACAAAAATCCATTCTCTTGCATTTCTGTCCGGATAATGAGCTTTCTGGACTATCAGCGTCGGGATTATCGCTGGTCCACTGTATAATGCTATGTAAGTCCCATCACACATTCACAAAACTGTATTTTACAATGTACAAGTTGTATAACAATGGTTTGACCAATGTCCGTACAGATACCTGAATTAATGGGCATCAGAAACATAAATTTTTTTTCCATAAAAATGAAAGTTTGTGAGACTCCCCAAGAAAGGCCACACATTTCTAACATCTATTCAGAGGACAAAACGTCAATAAACAGACCTTCAAGGGAAACACCCTGTTTTTTTTATTAATGTAACGAGGAACTTGGCGACGCCCCCTGATTTACTTTAAGTAACTAAACAGTGACTGTGAAAGTTTACATCCGACTTTATCCCTGTGGTATTAACTGGGATAAGAAATAAACCCTCTGTGAGCATGGTGAAGTGACATGGTGTTCACAAATGACATGCGACTCTACAGTTGATTCAGTCGTGTAAGCAGGGGAACAAAGCTCATGGAAAAAGGAGAAGTTCTTACTTCTATCATATAACCTGACCCACCATCTTAACACGACAGACTTCACAGACAGGTTAACAAACCAAGCTTTTATCACCTGGAATAAACGACATAACCTTAGAATACAAAATCCTCTCCCTTAAGGTATACATACAGTGGGTCTCAAGGGGGCAGTAAATAAAATAACATTATGGAAATACTCCAGAATAAAACGGGATCACAAGTTTTAAATCTGCACACAGAAATTGAAGTTTGCACATAAAATGGTGTATCATTTCTTCAGGATAAAAAAGCTTAGCTTATAGTATTTTATACTTAATCTGTTGATACATAAAACTTTGGAATGAGAAAAATGCCTCTTCATACAAAACATACTGATGCAACAACCTTACAATGATATAAAGATAGGCATAATTATTTAATCACATTTAAACTGTCTTTCTCTTGATCTTTTCTTTAATTTGACAACCTTTTTCATCTGAAACCTTCAGATATTGTGTCATCCATTACAGTTTTGTATAATCTGACACCCTATATAATCCGACACCCTATAATATTATGATCTGTACACCTGTATAATCTGACACCCTATGTGATCTCTCAACCTGTATAATGTGACAGCCTATGATCTGTCAACCTGTATAATGTGACAGCCAATATGATCTGTCAACCTGTATAATGTGACAGCCTATATGATCTTTCAACCTGTGTAATCTGATACCCTATATGACCTGTCAACCTGTATAATCTAGATCTGACATCCAATATGATCTGTCAACCTGTATAATATGACATCCTATATGACCTGTCAACCTATATAATCTGACACCCTATATGATCCATTAGCCTGTATAATGAGACATCATTTATGATATGTCAACCTGTATAATCCGACACCCTTTATAATGTCAACCTGTATAATGTGAAAGCCTATAGGATCTTTCAACCTGTGTAATCTGATACCCTATATGACCTGTCAACCTGTATAATCTGACACCCTATATGATGTCAACCTCTATAATCTGACATCTTATATGGTCTGTCAACCTGTATAATCTGACATCCTATATGATCTGTCAACCTGTATAATCTGACAACCTATATGATCTGTCAACCTGTATAATCTGACACCCTATATGATGTCAACCTCAATAATCTGACATCTTATATGGTCTGTCAACCTGTATAATCTGACACCATATATGATCTGTCAACCTGTATAATCCGACATCCCATATGATCTGTCAACCTGTATAATCTGACATCTTATATGGTCTGTCAACTTGTATAATCTGACATCCTATATGATCTGTCAACCTGTATAATCTGTCGCCCTATATGATCTGTCAACCTGTATAATCTGACACCCTATATGATGTCAACCTGTATAATCTGACAGCCTATATGATCTGTCAACCTGTATAATCTGACATCCTATATGATCCGTTAACCGGTATAACCAGACACCCTATATGATCCGTTAACCTGTAAAACCTGACACCCTACATGATCTGTCAACCTGTATAATCAGACATCCTGTCTGATCTGTCAACCTGTACAATCTGACATCCTATATGATGTCAACCTGTATAATCTGACAGCCTATATGATCTGTCAACCTGTATAATCTGACACCCTACATGATCTGTCAACCGGTATAACCAGACACCCTATATGATCTGTCAACCTGTACAATCTGACATCTCATATGATCTGTCAACCTATATAATCCAACATCCTATATGATCTGTCAACCTGTAAAACCTGACATCTCATATGATCTGTCCAACCTGTATAATCTGACATCCTTTCTGATCTGTCAACCTGTATAATCTGACATCCTTTCTGATCTGTCAACCTGTACAATCTGACATCCTATATGATCTGTCAACCTGTACAATCTGACATCCTATATGATCTGTCAACTTGTATAATCAACATATATGATCATTCGAATCAAATCTGGCCATGCATTTTTCCTTTCCTGTTACACACAATGTAATGAGTAAAAGCATAATACCTTAAATTAGGTTTTGTTGTATAGTAATTTTTCTATACCTTTTTGGTTATCAACACATAACCTTTATAGGCAGAAGGAATGAAATAACCCTTCATCACCTCCTGCATCCAACTTATTAAATCACAAGCTTTTAAATCTATGAACCTCTTTATGTGTCCCTGTTGTGTCCTAAAACTCAATGACCTAGAACACCAACCCTATCCAGAAAGCCAGGTACACTGATTGGACATCAAACACCTCATTGAAATGTCATAACTTCCAGTTCATTCAAAACACTGTCAAAACGATCCTACATCCACACATATTTGTATATCATAATCACCTAGCTTTCTAACGTGTTTTTGTATCCTGACATACACTCCATTTCTTTACAACAAAATTTGAATGTTAATCCATCAAAATGATGAATATTTAATTTTTCAATCCAACAGGGAGGTTATTCATTATAGACTTAGCAACCGTTGGTGGTCCAGGGGACCTCATGTACACAGCTATCTATGTTTAATATCTTATAACAGTTTTTGCTATCCATACCTTTACCTAATATAACTACATTAGTTTAACATTCCACATCTTATTCCCGAGATATTACTAATTTTACACCTGAAATATTTTAACACTCCACATCTTATAACTGAAATATCTTTACACTCCACATCTTACACCTGAAATATCTTTACACTCCACATCTTATACCTGAAATATCTTTATACTCCACATCTTACACCTGAAATACCTTTACATTCCACATCTTGCACCTGGGATATTTATATATATCCACATCTCATACCTGAAATATTTTTACACTCAATATCTTACACCTGAAATATCTTTACACTTCACATCTTACACCTGAGATATATTTAAACTCAACATGTAACACCTAAAATATCTTCACATTCCACATCTTATATCTGAAATATCTTTACACTGCACTCCACATCTTACACTTGATTCCACATCTTACACCTGAGATATATTTAAACTCAACATATTACACCTAAAATATCTTTACATTCCACATTTTATATCTGAAATATCTTTACACTGCACTCCACGTCTTACACTTGATTCCACATCTTACACCTGAAATATCTTAACACTCCACATCTTACACCTGAAATGTCTTTACACTTCACATCTTACACCTGAAATATCTTAACACTCCACATCTTACATCTGAGATATTTATATTTATCCACATCTTATACCTAAAATATCCTTACAGTCAGCATCTTAATTAGAACTGAATGAGTAACAGGTACCTTTCAATTTAATGGACTTGCACTCTTTTTCATTCCACATATCATAAATTCTCTCTACTCTGCTCAATCTTGACAGTGTTTAGTGCTACCTTAATGCATTATGAAAGGACACAGAGGTATGAATGTACCTGTGTCTGCAGGGTACATTTAAAGGGCAGGAACTCTGGTTCGTCAATAGCTTACCTGTGGAGTGTCAGAGGTGTGAAGTGTGTCAGTCAATCAACGCCTTACTTAGAGAGCTAATTAAGCATGGCACATGCCATACATAACCAACGACAACATATAGGTACTCTAGCAATCCCTTCCAAAAACATACAGCAGTAAGCACACTCATTATCAGTGTCTGCCTGACAGATCACCTGCCAACCCAACATTCAATTTACCATGGAAAAAGTGCAACAAACTTCAACCTGAAACGAAGCATCTTGAAGGATCAGATCTCAAATGCTCTCCAATATTATCTCAAGACAGTGGTCACTACGTATACCCAATGGCTAGCTGGAAGAGGGGGACCTGGGGGGGGGGGGGGTCTTCCAAATGAAGCTCCCAAGAAATACTATCTATCTATACTGTATAGTATACACATGTATTGAACCAGTTTCCCTATCAACCTAGAATTATATTCACACTATAGGCTTACAAGGACCAATACAGTCCTGAAATAATACTTTCCTGGAACCGTCTCTCTACAATATCCATCCAAATGACTTCTTCGGAAGCCTTTTGACCTTTTGACCAAATTACACTATATGCCTATGTACTTCTTATCATCTTAACAGAACTTCAAAAAGGCAAATTATAACTACCTGGTACATTGTATATAAAATCTATAAAGTGCAATCCATCAGTCACTGGGATCTCTAGAACTAATCTAAATGAAGAACATACCTTGATCATGACCTTTAACCTTTCACAGATTGTCTTGATAATGACTTTAAGTACAGATGAGGCTCTAAATATTGTAAGTATACCCGGACAGAAAATAAGACGGACAAGATCATGTCAATGTATATATAGCCTCACTATAGGTAGAAGTTTAGACATGCATTTAAGGATTAAAGTTTCTTTCTGGTGGTTTTATCAAAGGATAAAGTTCAGTAGGATATCGATAGTTGGAATGGAACGCGAAGCGTTCCATGAAACAACTATCGATATCCTACTGAACTTTATCCTTTGATAAAACCACCAGAAAGAAACTTTAATCCTTATATTTACTGTCCAGACCTTATATTCCCACGTGTAATTATTTCTTTAATCAGATATTATGATACTTACTGCGATGAAATCAAACAGTATCGTTTGATTTCGGTAGACTGTTGAAACAGCCGCCTTAAGATGTGACGAACTCCCGCGAAATTTCAGACAACAAGTAAACAAAAAAGTTCCAAAAGATTACATCTTTTTATTGTTATTTTTTTCACATAAGTTCATATATAAACAAACCATACTGTCTTTGTTACTGTTATTGTATTTAAAAAAAACATTAAAATGCTTCTTATTTATTTCTTAAATAAATTAACACATACTACGCGGCAGGATATTGATCGAGTCTGGAAAGTAGTGACGCGGCCTCGTGTTCAAATCGTAACGGAGTGTATTACTGCGCGCTGCGCCAATAGGCGCGTGATCCACTGATTTTATCGGAAAATAAAGTTCAGTAGGCATTCGTAGAAATGTATAGGCAATATACTATCAATTCCAAACAGACTGTAAATATATAAAAATGAAGACTGCTAAGGCTTATAACCAGTCAGTTGTTTCCAAGTGATGAACACTTGTAAGCCATTACAATTGGGAGTTATCTTCTTTATCCAAGGTCAAGGTCAAACGTACTCTGATAGAAGTGACAAGTCAATGACATCACAGTCATCGTTTTCATCTGTCTGGACTACAAACACAGCTATCCAGGATCTTCATCTTATCTTCAGTCCTTGTCAATCCATCATATAATCCTACAATTTCCAATCTATATGCATATTATATTCAGGGCGAGTCACCCAAGATACTGAACTGATATCTGCAGTGTCTAACAGAACAAACTAGAGTTGAGCACATCTTTTAAGTCAAAATTTAATTGACCAGAGTTTGATGTTTGTCCGTTGGCAAAATATACTTCCTATAGTAGGACATATCTGAACTCTGTCCATTTGTCCAATT
The DNA here is from genome assembly GCA_947623455.1 of Mimachlamys varia. Taxonomy (NCBI): domain Eukaryota; kingdom Metazoa; phylum Mollusca; class Bivalvia; order Pectinida; family Pectinidae; genus Mimachlamys; species Mimachlamys varia. Next base: position 14,111,728 of record OX392535.1, read on the forward strand.
TTTTTCTCAATCAAAGACAAATGCCATTATAATATATGTAAGATTTATATGTAATTGATCCCTTTGTATTAGTATATATTGTAAACACACAGCAATTTAGGATAGAAACAAGGGATTTTCGTATTCAATTCGATGTTTTATATGTAAATATAACTTCAGAATATACTTGAAACCATCCTCCAACATTGTGGTGTGGTTGATTTCTTGAAATGCTAGAGTACACTCATCTATCACTATGTGTAAGCTGTCTATGTATCAGAGAGAAAATCACAAAACCAACAGATGTATCAAGTGTTCAGCATCTCCCACTCAAACCACTGGATTACAAGCCACACCAACTCAACATTTACCTTATTGTGGTAAACAATTCCAACTTTCAGTTTTTGGCATTATTGACCTTGAACATTTAACCTTGGCTGCCTGGTCATTAGCCAAGAACCGACTAACAAAGTCAATTGGCAAAAATGACAAGTTGAAATGCAATTAGTGAAAAGCACCTGCATACAACAACGCAATAATGAAACGTTTGAGCAAGGGCAAAGGGCACCTGCATACCCTCAATCACTCTCAACTGACCTTTCCTGTCTATCACACTGTGTGTATCTCAATATGATACGTAACTATTTGCCTAATTGCTTGTTTACAGAGGCGTCCATTATTTAAGGAAGCTGACTAGTGATGGAGGAGAGTGATGGAGTAGCCTGACGGAGGAGCCTGACGGAGAAGCCTGGATCTGTGGGGAGACCTTGGAGACACTGGTATGTTATCAGCCACCATCAACACATGTTTGTAACAAGGTCCTGACACCATCAATATTCACAGCCCCCATATAACAACTCTCAAACAAACCTTAACAACTACCCAACAAAATGTGTCAGCCTCCATCATATCACAGCAACAATTTCATGAGGATATACTTATGTACATGCAAAGGTGAATAAACTTGACAAGCTACCGTTCATAGCCGTTCATAGCCGGAAATCTAGGCAATGTCACACCATATACAGTAAAATCCTACTTACTCGAAAACAGTTTACACAAATACCCCTCGTTTGTCTAACAATTATTTTGGTCCCGACCAAGTATTCAGTCATCATCCGATGACTTGAATACCATGTATTCTTGAGCTATTGATCAGGAATCCACAACTTCAAATAAGCAGGGTTTTACTGTAGTTCTCAACAAGGGCTGGATGTTGGAGAGAACTGAAAATAAAGGCTTTAAGTCCGAGTTAAATTTATCCATTTGATTAAGATTATCAATCGAACTTTTTGAAATTGAAAATTTGCTTAGAACAAATGATATATCAAATACATGTAAATACACTATGAATTATATAACTCAACCTGGAGGGTGAGATTTTGAGGTTGAGCATGAGGCTAGCTAAGCTAAGTCCTAACATTAAAATTCTCCACAGGACTTGTAAAATGCATGTCATTATTAAAACTCTTGTATCCTATCTATTCTTTTTCCAATGGCTTGGGATGAAAAATGCTATAAGGTTGAATGATTGATTGACAGACTAATTTTAACCAATACAGAACTTCCCAGGGATGATAACCGCAGAAAAACTACGCTTTTTTTAAATATCTGAAAATCTAGCTTTGACAAAAACTTTCACCTTGTATTGGTATAAATAATCCTTTCAGATTTGAAAATCGGTAATTATGTAATACTACCCATGTACCCCATAATCTGTAGTATCGGACAACACATCAATACAGGGGTATATCACTCCAACATCTACACCACAAACATATTACAGATGTGCTGCACACATTCCAAACTACTTTACCAAGTCTCCGTGTGTTTCCCCGTCAAATCCCAGATAAGCCGAGATAAAACACATAGTGTTGTACAATGATACCACTATAGGATGGTGTGCCAGACTTTCTCCTCGTAAACATGCAGCGCCACGAGAAGCAATTAATACAGGGAAGTAAAATACCATTATCAGCTTTCTCCTAACTATCGATAAGAATCTGATACAAAAATTAACGTCTTATCTATATAGAACTTTATACCAAAGCCACACTGATACCAGTGCTCAACAATTATCTGAAATATATCGTAATATAAATATTCTTGACATATTTCCATGGTAAACACTGAAAACAGAAATTTTCAAAATAAATATAAACCTTATTGACATGAATGGCGTTGCTACACAGAAAGACCAGCATTCTTCCATAATTTCATTAAGTTCATACTTAAAGGTTATGACAAATACCAAATTTTGTTTTCAAATAAATCTACTTAAACGAATCGCAACAATCTAAACATTACTACATTAACTCTCTGAGATGTACAAGTGCTTCATTTTTTCTCAGGTTTCCAAAATTGGTTCAAGTATGTTATTCTCTGTTGACAACTTCAATCAGATTTAGATAAGCGAAGAAATGAGACTCATGTGAAACTTGTATGAGAAACTTGTATACAAAAGTCCAATGACCATTTAGTGAATTTACTGGGTTTCCCTCAATCAAAGAATATTTAACATTGCAGTGACTTATGTATCTCATTTCTATTAAAGAGTTCTGCACCAAGTATTATAAGTGTGAAAGGTAGCATACATTCTGAATATCTGAAGGGAGGTAACTGATATAAATCACTGGTTTGAAGGGTGACATATACATGTATATCTTTTATCTCATTCACACCTGAAATTTCACAATGACCTATTCCAACCTATGAACTGGGGGAGTTCAAATGTGCCTTCAGAGGGGTAAGTGAGTTAAGGGGGATAACTGTTAAGGGAGATAACTAACATACATCAGAGGTTTTTGTTTCAAATTGTTTTACATCCATAAGCAATTCAAATCATTAAAGACCGTCAATTAGCAATTTAAATCATTGAAGATGGCCACTATTACAGGTATAATGTAATGGGTATGTAGTATATATTCTTAGGCAAATAACTCCTGACATAAATCACAGATTTGATATTTTGGACTTATATAGGAGATAAAGTAGCTGTAGCATTAATCACAGGAACTTGTATCCTTATGGAAGGTATAATGTACAACACAGTTAGTATTATGTTCCAATTATTGGAGATTTCTTTTGCTCTCTAAAATCCAGTTAAGGTACAGTGAAATAATAATATTGTCAAATGGCAACACATTTAGTACTTAATTGTTACCACCAGAAGAACATTTCCAATGAAAGTTTATCTCATTCTGTATTTAATTTTTCCTGTACTGATCGATGTATTAACAAATAGCAATGATTCCTATCTGTACATTACAGCTACCAAAGAAAATTTCAAGATTATAAATCTTTTAGTTTTATCACAAAAGTCAAGACTCTCACACATTGACACAATGAATTAGGTTTATTGTATCTGGTAGCTAAGATTGTATCATCTTTACAAGCTTGTACTTACTAACCTGTAATACAAATACAGACAGGCTGTAGAAATACCAATGGCTACCAGGAAAGTATGTTAGATATTCCTTACATTACAACTCAAGTACTGTACACCTTGTCATAAGACATTGGATTAGACCTTGTATATCTGTCACAGCTGATGTGTGTGGGAAAACAACACATCAGAGAATGTCTGATATTAAAACAATGGGGTATTGTACGCCACTTAAGTCTGGGAAAGGTTATCACCACAGTGTAGACTCATGCAGCTACCCACCGTATACTCAACCCTTAACTCATTTCAGAATGATCAATGCCAACCATTAAATTGAAAGAGTTTAAGTGTGTCTTCAGGGGTGAATAGTGAGTTACTAGAGGCTCCGATGTCCATCATGCCCCGATATTGTTGCTAACCACTCCATCTTGTCTAAATGAAGGCCAGGATTTGCGCTGGGTATTTTATAAATGGGGTCCTTTCCAAAATATATGGGGTTCTTAAGCTTCTGCATAGTTTAAATGGAAATCCTGAAAATAAGTGGGGTTCTTTTCAATTCCTATGCTTGAAAATGATATGGGGACGGCTTCAATGCAAACCCTGAAGGCCATGGTCAACTACATCTGTATCTAATGGTTAGGCCTAGTACTGTCCTAACTTAAGATCTGAACTGTTCACTGTCCCTTTATACTGCAGGTATAATAGTCACAGTCTACTGTCTACCCTGAGTGTCTACCAAACCCTTAACAATACATGCATAATCATTTGTCCCCATTTCTTGTTGATTTTATGACCTTTATAGACAATGGTCTGCCACCAATTGTCTTTACTGTAGGTAGTTTTCCACCACAATGCTGTCCCTGCCTCTTTACTCTATAGACTAGAGTCCATCTCGTCAACCTCCCCCTCAATGATACAGGCAATACTCTGTCTGCCAGCACTCACATAATGGTTTCTGGCAAGAGTTTCAGTTCACAGATTATAAGGGAAACCTAACAAACTATTTCCTCCTACACTGCAAGCTGTACTCTTATTAGCAGTGTCTGTACAATGAAAATCTCTCATCTCTCTTGGATATGACCAAGATTTGCATGGCAGGTGTCGTCAATGAAGCAGAAGACACTTTCCCTTTCGGAAAAATCTGGTCTTATTCTCTTGTACTTTAATAAGAATCTCCATGTAAATCTTTCCTATGTTCCTATGGTGCCTTTAGTTTAATCGATTTTGATTTCAGATTATGGTTTTGTTGACACTTTGGTATTCTGATATTTTTTATTTCTAAACACCTGGTTCAGATTATTTACTTGTACATAGCTATAATACAACAAGTATGTTATTAATTGATCATCTTCTAAATAATATGATAAAATTTAAGAAAAAAATTCTGTACATAGAACAGAAAGAAATTTATTGAACAATTATTTTCATCTGTTTTTTCTCTCAATTATAAGTCTTTCAATTGTCTATTTAATATTATTTTTAATTTATTAATTATCATACAGACTGATACTTGTACACTTCACAAATCCCGCTATTAGTTTTATCATTATAGCACCTGTGGATCATATTAATTAGCTATTGATCAAAGATGGGACTTGCAGGCAGACTTTCTCAAGTCCCTTCCTGTTGAGAGAACGATGGCATCTACCTTAGATACAGGTAGAGTAAGCTGCAGGTATACACTGGTCCATTAGACATGTAACATGCTTTTAATTCTGGCAAAACAGCACACATTTAGATATTTTATTTCAACATAATGACCTTGAAATAATCACAAACAACCTCCGTATATTTATGACATCCACATAGCCATGGGAAAAGGGTTGTACAAATGTATAAAAAAAGGTGCAACCTGTCTAATTTAAACAAAAGGCCAAAGATCTAGAAAGATTTCTTGTCATATCAAAACTACAATGAATCTTCTTTTCTGACATTTGTGACGAAGTAGAAAAGCTGTTGTTCTTTTCAAGAATCATGTGAATTGTACATTAAGTGAACAATTTTGTAGACTAACGGCTAAAATTTATTTGAAAAAGCCAGTGGATCAAGTAACAGCTGTAGTGAAAAAAGCTTACCAATACTGACTCAATTAAAATGAGCTGACGAAATAAAGCATTTGGATTTGACCCACTACAAAAGAATCACTGCTGTCATAAAACCGATGTCTTGCTAGACAATGATTGTGGCATACCCAGTCTTTTTCCTTTTCAGAAGGGTCTCCATCTTCTTACTGTAAAACAAATAACATGAAAAAAAACGAAGACTGCTAACTTGCAGGATGCCATGGCCTTGCCATCACAATCTTGACTCGAAACTGGCCTCTATAAAAAATGTCCTTATAAGGTACTTTAGTACTACTTACCAGGCACTGGCCCTGGACACAGACTTGGTCCGTAGAATCGTCACTCCCACATGGTGTACCGTCCTCAACCCGGTCATCAAATGTGTAGTGGAAGTTGTAGTAGATAGCCCGACATGACAGCTCACATCGGTTCTGGGCTGTGGATACAATCAATGTCTTAACGTCAATTAACCATCATTGTATTTTATATTGATCTACCTGTATGAACCTACATGTTTTACTTCACCTACATTGTATTTTATATTGATCTACCTGTATGAACCTACATGTTTTACTTCACCTAAATTGTATTTTATATTGATCTACCTGTATGAACCTACATTTTATATTGATCTACCTGTATGAACCTACATGTTTTACTTCACCTAAATTGTATTTTATATTGATCTACCTGTATGAACCTACATGTTTTACTCCACCTACATTGTATTTTATATTGATCTACCTGTATGAACCTACATGTTTTACTCCACCTACATTGTATTTTATATTGATCTACCTGTATGAACCTACATGTTTTACTTCACCTACATTGTATTTTATATTGATCTACCTGTATGAACCTACATGTTTTACTCCACCTACATTGTATTTTATATTGATCTACCTGTATGAACCTACATGTTTTACTTCACCTACATTGTATTTTATATTGATCTACCTGTATGAACCTATATGTTTTACATCACCTAAATTGTATTTTATATTGATCTACCTGTATGAACCTACATGTTTTACTTCACCTAAATTGTATTTTATATTGACCTACCTGTATGAACCTACATGTTTTACTTCACCTAAATTGTATTTTATATTGATCTACCTGTATGAACCTACATTTTATATTGATCTACCTGTATGAACCTACATGTTTTACTTCACCTAAATTGTATTTTATATTGACCTACCTGTATGAACCTACATGTTTTACTTCACCTACATTGTATTTTATATTGATCTACCTGTATGAACCTACATTTTATATTGATCTACCTGTATGAACCTACATGTTTTACTTCACCTAAATTGTATTTTATATTGACCTACCTGTATGAACCTACATGTTTTACTTCACCTACATTGTATTTTATATTGATCTACCTGTATGAACCTACATATTTTACTTCACCTACATTGTATTTTATATTGATCTACCTGTATGAACCTACATGTTTTACTTCACCTACCTTGTATTTTATATTGATCTACCTGTATGAACCTACATGTTTTACTTCACCTACGTTGTATGTTATATGGATCTACCTGTATGAACCTACATTTTATATTGATCTACCTGTATGAACCTACATGTTTTACTTCACCTACATTGTATTTTATATTGATCTACCTGTATGAACCTACATTTTATATTGATCTACCTGTATGAACCTACATGTTTTACTTCACCTACGTTGTATGTAATATGGATCTACCTGTATGAACCTACATTTTATATTGATCTACCTGTATGAACCTACATGTTTTACTTCACCTACATTGTATTTTATATTGATCTACCTGTATGAACCTACATGTTTTACATCACCTACACTGTATTTTATATTGATCTACCTGTATGAACCTACATGTTTTACTTCACCTACACTGTATTTTATATTGATCTACCTGAATGAACCTACATGTTTTACTCCACCTAAATTGTATTTTATATTGATCTACCTGTATGAACCTACATGTTTTACTTCACCTACACTGTATTTTATATTGATCTACCTGAATGAACCTACATGTTTTACTCCACCTAAATTGTATTTTATATTGATCTACCTGTATGAACCTACATGTTTTACTTCACCTACCTTGTATTTTATATTGATCTACCTGTATGAACCTACATGTTTTACTTCACCTACATTGTATTTTATATTGATCTACCTGTATGAACCTACATGTTTTACTTCACCTACACTGTATTTTATATTGATCTACCTGTATGAACCTACATGTTTTACTCCACCTACATTGTATTTTATATTGATCTACCTGTATGAACCTACATGTTTTACTTCACCTACATTGTATTTTATATTGATCTACCTGTATGAACCTACATGTTTTACTCCACCTACATTGTATTTTATATTGATCTACCTGTATGAACCTATATGTTTTACATCACCTAAATTGTATTTTATATTGATCTACCTGTATGAACCTACATGTTTTACTTCACCTAAATTGTATTTTATATTGACCTACCTGTATGAACCTACATGTTTTACTTCACCTAAATTGTATTTTATATTGATCTACCTGTATGAACCTACATTTTATATTGATCTACCTGTATGAACCTACATGTTTTACTTCACCTAAATTGTATTTTATATTGACCTACCTGTATGAACCTACATGTTTTACTTCACCTAAATTGTATTTTATATTGATCTACCTGTATGAACCTACATGTTTTACTTCACCTACGTTGTATTTTATATTGATCTACCTGTATGAACCTACATTTTATATTGATCTACCTGTATGAACCTACATGTTTTACATCACCTACATTGTATTTTATATTGATCTACCTGTATGAACCTAGATATTTTACTTCACCTACATTGTATTTTATATTGATCTACCTGTATGAACCTACATTTTATATTGATCTACCTGTATGAACCTACATGTTTTACTTCACCTACCTTGTATTTTATATTGATCTACCTGTATGAACCTACATGTTTTACTTCACCTACGTTGTATGTTATATGGATCTACCTGTATGAACCTACATTTTATATTGATCTACCTGTATGAACCTACATGTTTTACTTCACCTACATTGTATTTTATATTGATCTACCTGTATGAACCTACATTTTATATTGATCTACCTGTATGAACCTACATGTTCTACTTCACCTACATTGTATTTTATATTGATCTACCTGTATGAACCTACATTTTATATTGATCTACCTGTATGAACCTACATGTTTTACTTCACCTACATTGTATTTTATATTGATCTACCTGTATGAACCTACATGTTTTACTTCACCTACGTTGTATGTTATATGGATCTACCTGTATGAACCTACATTTTATATTGATCTACCTGTATGAACCTACATGTTTTACTTCACCTACATTGTATTTTATATTGATCTACCTGTATGAACCTACATTTTATATTGATCTACCTGTATGAACCTACATGTTTTACTTCACCTACATTGTATTTTATATTGATCTACCTGTATGAACCTACATGTTTTACTTCACCTACATTGTATTTTATATTGATCTACCTGTATGAACCTACATTTTATATTGATCTACCTGTATGAACCTACATGTTTTACTTCACCTACATTGTATTTTATATTGATCTACCTGTATGAACCTACATGTTTTACTTCACCTACATTGTATTTTATATTGATCTACCTGTATGAACCTACATGTTTTACTTCACCTACATTGTATTTTATATTGATCTACCTGTATGAACCTACATGTTTTACTTCACCTACATTGTATTTTATATTGATCTACCTGTATGAACCTACATTTTATATTGATCTACCTGTATGAACCTACATGTTTTACTTCACCTACATTGTATTTTATATTGATCTACCTGTATGAACCTACATGTTTTACATCACCTACATTGTATTTTATATTGATCTACCTGTATGAACCTACATGTTTTACTTCACCTACACTGTATTTTATATTGATCTACCTGTATGAACCTACATGTTTTACTTCACCTACACTGTATTTTATATTGATCTACCTGAATGAACCTACATGTTTTACTCCACCTAAATTGTATTTTATATTGATCTACCTGTATGAACCTACATGTTTTACTTCACCTACACTGTATTTTATATTGATCTACCTGTATGAACCTACATGTTTTACTCCACCTAAATTGTATTTTATATTGATCTACCTGTATGAACCTACATGTTTTACTTCACCTACCTTGTATTATATATTGATCTACCTGTATGAACCTACATGTTTTACTTCACCCACATTACATTTTATATTGATCTACCTGTATGAACCTACATGTTTTACTTCACCAACATTGTATTTTATATTGACCTACATGTTTTACTTCACCTACATTGTATTTTATATTGATCTACCTGTATGAACCTACATGTTTTACTTCACCAACATTGTATTTTATATTGACCTACATGTTTTACATCACCTACATTGTATTTTATATTGATCTACCTGTATGAACCTACATGTTTTACTTCACCAACATTGTATTTTATATTGACCTACATGTTTTACATCACCTACATTGTATGTTATATTGACCTACCTGTATGAACCTACATGTTTTACTGAATCTGTTTCTGTTAGGACATATATAGGGTATAAATCTCACACTCATGACATACATAATTATCTTCCAGCCAATATTTCCTTGAATGGCATTTTTAGCTTAGTCAGCCTGTAAACATTTCACGATGTGGAAATGTTCAGCCTGTCAGTCATGTTGTTTTGCACTGTGTACCTATAATACTATTATACACTGTATAGATTGCGTGGTGTTAAATACAATGTATGTTGGCGTGTGGATATATTTGCGGAGATTTAATGCCAGCAAAATAAGCGAAAATTTCCACTCTATGAAAATGTCCACTTTTACAGTAATTCACTCACAGATGTAAAATGTTCATTAGTGTGCTTACTTGTTGTGATTGACAATGATGACTCAGTTCTCATTTTGAGGACTTGATGTTTACTTGGATGTGACCAAGATTTACATGGTGGATGTTGTTGATGAAGACTTATTGACTTTTACATTAAATTTCTTGAAGGAACAGAATGCTGTAACTGACACCTGTAAATACCCGGTAGGTGTTTTCGGTATGCTCCAGTCCCCTTGAATATGGTCAAGGTTAATATATATTATATAGATTTATTTATGAACCTTTTTGTAAAGCAACATTATTTTTTGTCATCCTATTTCAATTACTTTTAAAGAACTTTAAAACTTCTTCTCAACTTTTTCTCTTAAAAGAATACCTCATCCTAAATGCTTAACCTAGTGAATATATTTATCAAAAGGTTTAAGAAAACAGTACACTAATAGAGTTGAAGATAGCAAAAAACTTGTTATTTTACTTTCCATAAATGTTCAACACAACATGCTTATCCTGACTTGCAGGTGCATAGCTGCCTGCAGGCACCAAGTGATGTGCGAAGATCATTATAAATAGGACCTATCGAATTTCCCAAAGAAAGCAAAACAAACTTTTTTTATATATTCTACATCCTGCCAATAAATTGAACATGCAATTCTATTTTAACATTTCTAAGTGAAGCCAGAAGATATTGCAATGGTTCGGACTTGATAATTGAGGGTGTGAATCACAGTTCCTGATGTTGAGCACTATTGAAGTTGTTGTATCACAGACTAAGATAGCAATATAATGGTTGTATACAGAACATGAAACCTTTAATTTATACAATTTGATTATACAACATCGAAAAAATTTGTCTATTATATCCGAGACTGATACATGTTTATATATTTCACCTTATGGACATGCGTCTGGACCAAATTGCCAATGAAAAAGTCGTGGATCTCTGAGTTCTTGGAGGTCAATTAACCAAAACATACCTTTGATATCTCTTGATTTACATGTTGACCCCTACAATTGCCTAAGCTTATATATCTAGATCTCTGCCCAAAGTGACATTTTTCATGAATTGCATTGAATGTTGTGTTGTGTATGTATATATATTGGTCATTATACACTCTTTTCCCAAGAATTGGCACACTATTTGATAAAGAATCATCACAGTCCATCACTAAAACCTACCGTAAGTAGACCGGACCAAGCCACTGCAGCATGATCACTTTCGCGCCTTGAGATGGAAGGGACGTAACTCCCAATAAAAGCACTGCATGATGGTTGCATGTCGCTAACTATAGCAGATAATTAAATTATAAAGTGACCAGAGTAAGAAAATTCAAATCCTAACATTTCGGGAAATATAACTGCTATATAAAACACACTTATCTTTTTTTTTTAATTTCATTGATCCATATCCAGAATAATACATTGTGGATAAATAAATTCAACTGGCATATACATGTATATATATATACTAAGTAAATTTTATAAAGCGCATGAAGAATCTATGTATAGTATATATGATTATAGCTACTTACGGTTGATGTGTTTGACCCATTGGTACCGGCGGCCTCTCACTAACTGACCATTGTATCTACGACACTGTGCGGTACGCTCGTCAACCTGCTTCCCGTCACATTTCTGTAGATCAGCAATATAGAGTACACGTTATATGATAACTGTTAGAACAGCGTGGAAATTACGCTATATCTAGGTTCGTGTTGATTGCTCTTAATTTATTTATTTATTTATTTATTTATATATTCATTTATTTATTTATTTATTTATTGTTTTATTTCTTGCCAATGCAGATCAATCTCACGCACTCACGTATAAAACTGCAGATATTTGGCAAAAATATCTCCTTAATTTCAATCACGTAATAAATTAACTTGAAACAAATCCCCCATTTGCTTCATTAAAAATGGTAACATGTACCTGTATCTCACACAGTCGATACTCCATACCTGGGCCGCTACAGTAACTGGGGTTCGGACTAGGCTCTCCTCTGAAATAGAATAAAAACGCTCTGGTACAATATACACTTCTCTCACACGTATTTAACCCACTCGTAACTTTAAAAATCGGATTCATGGGTAATAGTATTTCTGATGATATTGTTAATGAAGCGGTAAAACGGGGACACCAGCAAAATGTAGTTAGCGTGTCATGTTACTAGACTAAATCATGATCCCAGTACAGTGAAGGTGAAGTATATTTTAAATAAAAAAAAACGTCATTCCCCATGAAACTGAAAATTAAATTCCTGCGTCATCAACAAAGTCATAAAGAGCGCCAGAGACCATTTTACAATTTTTACAAACCTATCATGTGCTGAAAACCGGTTTATCCAACGCATATTGACAGAAAATGTGCAAAACATTCCATACTGACTTTCAAAAATAAAAAGGTTCTAAAGCAATATAATAAAGTTCTTTTATTAAGTACGTTGTGGTTTCATTGAACTCACCGCTCATTGACACATTTCCGGTTCCGGTATTGGACACCTTGGTTGCACGTCTTGGAACACCCTGACCATGGCGTCCACTCGTTCCATGATAAGCTTGTCTGATTTACCAAAATAATAAAGAGGTTATACTCTTGTCCGCATAGTTAGTCGCCTGGTCATTCTATATATCATATCATGTAAAGCCTCAATCAAACAGGTTCAGAACGGGGTAAATCTTATAGTCTGAACCTCAGGAACATGAAAATTTGTTGCATTTTTATCGAAATTATACTAAACTCCATAAAAGTGTAAAAATAACTCTTAACACATTAGTTTAGGTCAGAAAATAGCTGTAACAAATTCTTATATCCCTGTGGTCTGAACTAAATCTCCATTTTTTAAATGTTCGAAACTGTATTCATTAGTCTTTATAAATATGGCGTTGCAATAAAAGTATTGCAAGAATGTAATGCCATACCGAGTATAATATTCGGACGCAGCAAAAACGATATTTTATGTATACTATAACCAAGAGCATCGTTCGATACTGACCTTGACCTCTTGGCCCCGCGCTGTCACACAGAGCAGGATCACAGCGACCCAAATGGCTGGCCTGGAATATCACAGAGAGATAAGTGAGATGAGTGGGACAGATACGTGTGGTTGAGGAGACAGCGGTATAGATTGATTAGTTGGTAATTACTACAAGCCTATCACAATAACAATACATACATGTATTGGGATACAATACAACAATCTCTAGACTTAATAAGCTTATTACATACTTGAACCACAAACTAAGATATGTCTTAATGCAGTGTCTTTGAAGGGAAATATTAATTAATGTTTTAAAAAGATGTATTTTGCCGAAGCATACTGGGAGAAAAATGGTACATGTATAAACTTTGAGCTACCATCTCCGTCAGACGTTGACATCTGTTAGTGGGAAGGTCGGAATACTATTCTTTTACCCCAAAGATCAAAGGAATGAGAAAAATAACAAATCAGGACAATTTTGTCTGGACCGCAACTTAGAAACCACGTGATGAAACTTGAAATGTGCAGTGCACTACCATTGGGCCATTGTGTCTTTTACCCAAATATCAGGGGTGAATACGATTCTTTTGGGATCTTATCTGAGCTGCGATCTAATTGTTAGCTGTCTTGGTAAAACTTAAGTGTAAATGCATCACCTACAAATGACGTTAACTGTAGTCAAACGTTCAAAGATCGTTGCCAAGGTGATACCAACAGTCCTTGTATTGTATTATTTTGTTTAACCTTAGCATTCCAGTAAATTATGACCTTGTAAACTACGTCTAAGCATCGTTGGCTTTTATGGGGATATCGTCTTTTCAATAAGAACTTATTCATATATGAATTTTATAAGTTAGCATTAAGCAAATCATGAAAAAAACTTCCAGTACAAGTGCACTGTCGTTATAGGTCATTGTGACCTTGACCTAGAGGTCAAAGGTGAAAAACAAAGTTTTTAAGAATACCTTGTCCTGGCCGTATATTTTAAACTGTTCAAAAGAGAATACGAAAGTTTTTGTTCACAAAAACAGATTTCTTTATTCAACCTGTCTTTTAAAGTTGATTTTAAAAGTTTTCATATGGCATTCCCTTACTCCTGTCCTGCTTGTACCACCTTGAAAATAATCGGTAATATTAGCCAATGTAAACGAAACAATTCACAGTGTCTGTCCTGATATATCGAGTAAAAAAAACTCAATTCCAGACGGTCTAATAAGTCTAATATCACGATCAAATTCATCTTCATGTTCCATTGGTAGCGCTTCTGTAGGTTCTCTATGCTTTCGGAACTGTTTCGATTTTAAAAATGGATGAAATTAAACTTTAGTGGTTTGCTCCACAGGCACTTGTGGTCAGGAGAATAACCATCTATGTATAGAAAATACATGTATAGCGAAATATGAATAATTAAACAAAATTGTTCATTTTTTTATGTTATTAATCATCTTAAACCATAATGAAAATTAAGTCGATTTTTTGTGAAATTTAACCGATTGACGTATCAAGCTGAAATTTGGCATTTATTTTCAATATGGTTTTAGATGATTAATAATATAAAAAGAAAATTGGAACATTTTGTTTTTATATATTTTTTGAATTATTCATATTTCGCTATATTATCTACACACAGATGGTTATTCTCCTGGCCACAAGTGCCTGTGGTTTGTTCTCGTTTTGCTGTTTGGGGACTCATGAACTGGAGACAAGTACTGATTCTTATTGAGTAATCATAGTGTACCTACTGAAACAGCCGTTCGGTAGAGACCGGCTGTGTCTATCAGACTGAACTCCGAGTACTAGTCTGGCTGTTCTACTAGAATGGACTCCGGGTACTAGTCTGGATTCTACTAGAATGGACTCCGGGTACTAGTCTGGATTCTACTAGAATGGACTCCGGGTACTAGTGTGGCTGTTCTACTATAATGGACTCCGGGTACTAGTCTGACTGTTCTACTAGAATGGACTCCGAGTACTAGTCTGGCTGTTCTACTAGAATAGACTCCGGGTACTAGTCTGCCTGTTCTACTAGAATGGACTCCGGGTACTAGTCTGACTGTTCTACTAGAATGGACTCCGGGTACTAGTCTGGCTGTTCTACTAGAATGAACTCCGAGTACTAGTCTGGCTGTTCTACTAGAATGGACTCCGGGTACTAGTCTGGCTGTTCTACTATAATGGACTCCGGGTACTAGTCTGACTGTTCTACTAGAATGGACTCCGGGTACTAGTCTGGCTGTTCTACTAGAATGGACTCCGGGTACTAGTCTGGCTGTTCTACTAGAATGGACTCCGGGTACTAGTCTGGCTGTTCTACTAGAATGGACTCCGGGTACTAGTCTGACTGTTCTACTAGAATGGACTCCGGGTACTAGTCTGACTGTTCTACTAGAATGGACTCCGGGTACTAGTCTGGCTGTTCTACTAGAATGGACTCCGGGTACTAGTCTGGCTGTTCTACTAGAATGGACTCCGGGTACTAGTCTGTGTTCTACTAGAATGGACTCCGGGTACTAGTCTGACAGTTCTACTAGAATGGACTCAGAGTACTAGTCTGGCTATTCTACTAGAATGGACTCCGGGTACTAGTCTGACTGTTCTACTAGAATAGACTCCGGGTACTAGTCTGACTGTTCTACTAGAATGGACTCCGAGTACTAGTCTGACTGTTCTACTAGAACGAACTCCGGGTACTAGTCTGGCTGTTCTACTATAATTGACTCAGAGTACTAGTCTGGCTGTTCTACTAGAATGGACTCAGAGTACTAGTCTGGCTGTTCTACTAGAATGGACTCCAGGTACTAGTCTGTCTGTTCTACTAGAATGGACTTCGGGTACTAGTCTGACTGTTCTACTAGAATGGACTCCGGGTACTAGTCTGACTGTTCTACTAGAATGGACTCCGGGTACTAGTCTGACTGTTCTACTAGAATGGACTCCAGGTACTAGTCTGTCTGTTCTACTAGAATGGACTCCGGGTACTAGTCTGACTGTTCTACTAGAATGGACTACGGGTACTAGTCTGTCTGTTCTACTAGAATGGACTCCGAGTACTAGTCTGGCTGTTCTACTAGAATGGACTCCGAGTACTAGTCTGGCTGTTCTACTAGAATGGACTCCGGGTACTAGTCTGACTGTTCTACTAGAATGGACTCCGAGTACTAGTCTGACTGTTCTACTAGAATGGACTCCGGGTACTAGTCTGACTGTTCTAATAGAATGGACTCCAGGTACTAGTCTGACTGTTCTACTAGAATGGATTCCGAGTACTAGTCTGTCTGTTCTACTAGAATGGACTCCGGGTACTAGTCTGACTGTTCTGCTAGAATGGACTCCGGGTACTAGTCTGGCTGTTCTACTAGAATGGACTCCGAGTACTAGTCTGGCTGTTCTACTAGAATGGACTCCAGGTACTAGTCTGACTGTTCTACTAGAATGGACTCCAGATAATAGCCTGACTGTTCTACTAGAATGGACTCCGGGTACTAGTCTGACTGTTCTACTAGAATGGACTCCGGGTACTAGTCTGTCTGTTCTACTAGAATGGACTCCGGGTACTAGTCCGGCTGTTCTACTGGAATGGACTCCGGGTACTAGTCTGACAGTTCTACTAGAATGGACTCCGGGTACTAGTCTGGCTGTTCTACTAGAATGGACTCCGGGTACTAGTCTGACTGTTCTACTAGAATGGACTCCGAGTACTAGTCCGGCTGTTCTACTAGAATGGACTCCAGGTACTAGTCTGTCTGTTCTACTAGAATGGACTCCGGGTACTAGTCTGACTGTTCTACTAGAATGGACTCCCGAGTACTAGTCCGGCTGTTCTACTAGAATGGACTCCGGGTACTAGTCTGACTGTTCTACTAGAATGGACTCCGGGTACTAGTCTGGCTGTTCTACTAGAATGGACCCCGGGTACTAGTCTGGCTGTTCTACTAGAATGGACTCCGAGTACTAGTCCGGCTGTTCTACTAAAATGGACTCCGAGTACTAGTCTGGCTGTTCTACTAGAATGGACTCCGGGTACTAGTCTGACTGTTCTACTAGAATGGACTCCGGGTACTAGTCTGGCTGTTCTACTATAATGGACTCCGGGTACTAGTCTGACTGTTCTACTAGAATGGACTCCGGGTACTAGTCTGGCTGTTCTACTAAAATGGACTCCGGGTACTAGTCTGTCTGTTCTACTAGAATGGACTCCGGGTACTAGTCTGTGTTCTACTAGAATGGACTCCGGGTACTAGTCTGACTGTTCTACTAGAATGGACTCCGGGTACTAGTCTGACTGTTCTACTAGAATGGACTCCGGGTACTAGTCTGGCTGTTCTACTAGAATGGACTCCGAGTACTAGTCTGGCTATTCTACTTGAATGGACTCCAGGTACTAGTTTGACTGTTCTACTAGAATGGACTCCGGGTACTAGTCTGGCTGTTCTACTAGAATGGACTCCAGGTACTAGTCTGTCTGTTCTACTAGAATGGACTCCGGGTACTAGTCTGACTGTTCTACTAGAATGGACTACGGGTACTAGTCTGTCTGTTCTACTAGAATGGACTCCGAGTACTAGTCTGGCTGTTCTACTAGAATGGACTCCGAGTACTAGTCTGGCTGTTCTACTAGAATGGACTCCGGGTACTAGTCTGACTGTTCTACTAGAATGGACTCCGAGTACTAGTCTGACTGTTCTACTAGAATGGACTCCGGGTACTAGTCTGACTGTTCTAATAGAATGGACTCCAGGTACTAGTCTGACTGTTCTACTAGAATGGATTCCGAGTACTAGTCTGTCTGTTCTACTAGAATGGACTCCGGGTACTAGTCTGACTGTTCTGCTAGAATGGACTCCGGGTACTAGTCTGGCTGTTCTACTAGAATGGACTCCGAGTACTAGTCTGGCTGTTCTACTAGAATGGACTCCAGGTACTAGTCTGACTGTTCTACTAGAATGGACTCCAGATAATAGCCTGACTGTTCTACTAGAATGGACTCCGGGTACTAGTCTGACTGTTCTACTAGAATGGACTCCGGGTACTAGTCTGTCTGTTCTACTAGAATGGACTCCGGGTACTAGTCCGGCTGTTCTACTGGAATGGACTCCGGGTACTAGTCTGACAGTTCTACTAGAATGGACTCCGGGTACTAGTCTGGCTGTTCTACTAGAATGGACTCCGGGTACTAGTCTGACTGTTCTACTAGAATGGACTCCGAGTACTAGTCCGGCTGTTCTACTAGAATGGACTCCAGGTACTAGTCTGTCTGTTCTACTAGAATGGACTCCGGGTACTAGTCTGACTGTTCTACTAGAATGGACTCCCGAGTACTAGTCCGGCTGTTCTACTAGAATGGACTCCGGGTACTAGTCTGACTGTTCTACTAGAATGGACTCCGGGTACTAGTCTGGCTGTTCTACTAGAATGGACCCCGGGTACTAGTCTGGCTGTTCTACTAGAATGGACTCCGAGTACTAGTCCGGCTGTTCTACTAAAATGGACTCCGAGTACTAGTCTGGCTGTTCTACTAGAATGGACTCCGGGTACTAGTCTGACTGTTCTACTAGAATGGACTCCGGGTACTAGTCTGGCTGTTCTACTATAATGGACTCCGGGTACTAGTCTGACTGTTCTACTAGAATGGACTCCGGGTACTAGTCTGGCTGTTCTACTAAAATGGACTCCGGGTACTAGTCTGTCTGTTCTACTAGAATGGACTCCGGGTACTAGTCTGTGTTCTACTAGAATGGACTCCGGGTACTAGTCTGACTGTTCTACTAGAATGGACTCCGGGTACTAGTCTGACTGTTCTACTAGAATGGACTCCGGGTACTAGTCTGGCTGTTCTACTAGAATGGACTCCGAGTACTAGTCTGGCTATTCTACTTGAATGGACTCCAGGTACTAGTTTGACTGTTCTACTAGAATGGACTCCGGGTACTAGTCTGGCTGTTCTACTAGAATGGACTCCAGGTACTAGTCTGTCTGTTCTACTAGAATGGACTCCGAGTACTAGTCTGACTGTTCTACTAGAATGGACTCCGAGTACTAGTCTGTCTGTTCTACTAGAATGGACTCCGAGTACTAGTCTGACTGTTCTACTAGAATGGACTCCGGGTACTAGTCTGTCTGTTCTACTAGAATGGACTCCGGGTACTAGTCTGTCTGTTCTACTAGAATGGACTCCGGGTACTAGTCTGACTGTTCTACTAGAATGGACTCCGGGTACTAGTCTGACTGTTCTACTAGAATGGACTCCGGGTACTAGTCTGACTGTTCTACTAGAATGGACTCCAGGTACTAGTCTGTCTGTTCTACTAGAATGGACTCCGGGTACTAGTCTGACTGTTCTACTAGAATGGACTACGGGTACTAGTCTGTCTGTTCTACTAGAATGGACTCCGAGTACTAGTCTGGCTGTTCTACTAGAATGGACTCCGAGTACTAGTCTGGCTGTTCTACTAGAATGGACTCCGGGTACTAGTCTGACTGTTCTACTAGAATGGACTCCGAGTACTAGTCTGACTGTTCTACTAGAATGGACTCCGAGTACTAGTCTGTCTGTTCTACTAGAATGGACTCCGAGTACTAGTCTGACTGTTCTACTAGAATGGACTCCGGGTACTAGTCTGTCTGTTCTACTAGAATGGACTCCGGGTACTAGTCTGTCTGTTCTACTAGAATGGACTCCGGGTACTAGTCTGACTGTTCTACTAGAATGGACTCCGGGTACTAGTCTGACTGTTCTACTAGAATGGACTCCGGGTACTAGTCTGACTGTTCTACTAGAATGGACTCCAGGTACTAGTCTGTCTGTTCTACTAGAATGGACTCCGGGTACTAGTCTGACTGTTCTACTAGAATGGACTACGGGTACTAGTCTGTCTGTTCTACTAGAATGGACTCCGAGTACTAGTCTGGCTGTTCTACTAGAATGGACTCCGAGTACTAGTCTGGCTGTTCTACTAGAATGGACTCCGGGTACTAGTCTGACTGTTCTACTAGAATGGACTCCGAGTACTAGTCTGACTGTTCTACTAGAATGGACTCCGGGTACTAGTCTGACTGTTCTAATAGAATGGACTCCAGGTACTAGTCTGACTGTTCTACTAGAATGGACTCCGGGTACTAGTCTGACTGTTCTAATAGAATGGACTCCAGGTACTAGTCTGTCTGTTCTACTAGAATGGACTCCGGGTACTAGTCTGACTGTTCTGCTGGAATGGACTCCGAGTACTAGTCTGGCTGTTTACTAGAATGGACTCCGAGTACTAGTCTGGCTGTTCTACTAGAATGGACTCCAGGTACTAGTCTGACTGTTCTACTAGAATGGACTCCAGATAATAGCCTGACTGTTCTACTAGAATGGACTCCGGGTACTAGTCTGACTGTTCTACTAGAATGGACTCCGGGTACTAGTCTGTCTGTTCTACTAGAATGGACTCCGGGTACTAGTCCGGCTGTTCTACTGGAATGGACTCCGGGTACTAGTCTGACAGTTCTACTAGAATGGACTCCGGGTACTAGTCTGGCTGTTCTACTAGAATGGACTCCGGGTACTAGTCTGACTGTTCTACTAGAATGGACTCCGAGTACTAGTCCGGCTGTTCTACTAGAATGGACTCCAGGTACTAGTCTGTCTGTTCTACTAGAATGGACTCCGGGTACTAGTCTGACTGTTCTACTAGAATGGACTCCGAGTACTAGTCCGGCTGTTCTACTAGAATGGACTCCGGGTACTAGTCTGACTGTTCTACTAGAATGGACTCCGGGTACTAGTCTGGCTGTTCTACTAGAATGGACCCCGGGTACTAGTCTGGCTGTTCTACTAGAATGGACTCCGAGTACTAGTCCGGCTGTTCTACTAAAATGGACTCCGAGTACTAGTCTGGCTGTTCTACTAGAATGGACTCCGGGTACTAGTCTGACTGTTCTACTAGAATGGACTCCGGGTACTAGTCTGGCTGTTCTACTATAATGGACTCCGGGTACTAGTCTGACTGTTCTACTAGAATGGACTCCGGGTACTAGTCTGGCTGTTCTACTAAAATGGACTCCGGGTACTAGTCTGTCTGTTCTACTAGAATGGACTCCGGGTACTAGTCTGTGTTCTACTAGAATGGACTCCGGGTACTAGTCTGACTGTTCTACTAGAATGGACTCCGGGTACTAGTCTGACTGTTCTACTAGAATGGACTCCGGGTACTAGTCTGGCTGTTCTACTAGAATGGACTCCGAGTACTAGTCTGGCTATTCTACTTGAATGGACTCCAGGTACTAGTTTGACTGTTCTACTAGAATGGACTCCGGGTACTAGTCTGGCTGTTCTACTAGAATGGACTCCAGGTACTAGTCTGTCTGTTCTACTAGAATGGACTCCGAGTACTAGTCTGACTGTTCTACTAGAATGGACTCCGAGTACTAGTCTGTCTGTTCTACTAGAATGGACTCCGAGTACTAGTCTGACTGTTCTACTAGAATGGACTCCGGGTACTAGTCTGTCTGTTCTACTAGAATGGACTCCGGGTACTAGTCTGTCTGTTCTACTAGAATGGACTCCGGGTACTAGTCTGACTGTTCTACTAGAATGGACTCCGGGTAATAGTCTGGCTGTTCTACTCGAAAGGACTCCAGGTACTAGTCTGTCTGTTCTACTAGAATGGACTCCGAGTACTAGTCCGGCTGTTCTACTAGAATGGACTCCAGGTACTAGTCTGTCTGTTCTACTAGAATGGACTCCGGGTACTAGTCTGACTGTTCTACTAGAATGGACTCCCGAGTACTAGTCCGGCTGTTCTACTAGAATGGACTCCGGGTACTAGTCTGACTGTTCTACTAGAATGGACTCCGGGTACTAGTCTGGCTGTTCTACTAGAATGGACCCCGGGTACTAGTCTGGCTGTTCTACTAGAATGGACTCCGAGTACTAGTCCGGCTGTTCTACTAAAATGGACTCCGAGTACTAGTCTGGCTGTTCTACTAGAATGGACTCCGGGTACTAGTCTGACTGTTCTACTAGAATGGACTCCGGGTACTAGTCTGGCTGTTCTACTATAATGGACTCCGGGTACTAGTCTGACTGTTCTACTAGAATGGACTCCGGGTACTAGTCTGGCTGTTCTACTAAAATGGACTCCGGGTACTAGTCTGTCTGTTCTACTAGAATGGACTCCGGGTACTAGTCTGTGTTCTACTAGAATGGACTCCGGGTACTAGTCTGACTGTTCTACTAGAATGGACTCCGGGTACTAGTCTGACTGTTCTACTAGAATGGACTCCGGGTACTAGTCTGGCTGTTCTACTAGAATGGACTCCGAGTACTAGTCTGGCTATTCTACTTGAATGGACTCCAGGTACTAGTTTGACTGTTCTACTAGAATGGACTCCGGGTACTAGTCTGGCTGTTCTACTAGAATGGACTCCAGGTACTAGTCTGTCTGTTCTACTAGAATGGACTCCGAGTACTAGTCTGACTGTTCTACTAGAATGGACTCCGAGTACTAGTCTGTCTGTTCTACTAGAATGGACTCCGAGTACTAGTCTGACTGTTCTACTAGAATGGACTCCGGGTACTAGTCTCTCTGTTCTACTAGAATGGACTCCGGGTACTAGTCTGTCTGTTCTACTAGAATGGACTCCGGGTACTAGTCTGACTGTTCTACTAGAATGGACTCCGGGTACTAGTCTGACTGTTCTACTAGAATGGACTCCGGGTACTAGTCTGACTGTTCTACTAGAATGGACTCCAGGTACTAGTCTGTCTGTTCTACTAGAATGGACTCCGGGTACTAGTCTGACTGTTCTACTAGAATGGACTACGGGTACTAGTCTGTCTGTTCTACTAGAATGGACTCCGAGTACTAGTCTGGCTGTTCTACTAGAATGGACTCCGAGTACTAGTCTGGCTGTTCTACTAGAATGGACTCCGGGTACTAGTCTGACTGTTCTACTAGAATGGACTCCGAGTACTAGTCTGACTGTTCTACTAGAATGGACTCCGGGTACTAGTCTGACTGTTCTAATAGAATGGACTCCAGGTACTAGTCTGACTGTTCTACTAGAATGGATTCCGAGTACTAGTCTGTCTGTTCTACTAGAATGGACTCCGGGTACTAGTCTGACTGTTCTGCTGGAATGGACTCCGAGTACTAGTCTGGCTGTTTACTAGAATGGACTCCGAGTACTAGTCTGGCTGTTCTACTAGAATGGACTCCAGGTACTAGTCTGACTGTTCTACTAGAATGGACTCCAGATAATAGCCTGACTGTTCTACTAGAATGGACTCCGGGTACTAGTCTGACTGTTCTACTAGAATGGACTCCGGGTACTAGTCTGTCTGTTCTACTAGAATGGACTCCGGGTACTAGTCCGGCTGTTCTACTGGAATGGACTCCGGGTACTAGTCTGACAGTTCTACTAGAATGGACTCCGGGTACTAGTCTGGCTGTTCTACTAGAATGGACTCCGGGTACTAGTCTGACTGTTCTACTAGAATGGACTCCGAGTACTAGTCCGGCTGTTCTACTAGAATGGACTCCAGGTACTAGTCTGTCTGTTCTACTAGAATGGACTCCGGGTACTAGTCTGACTGTTCTACTAGAATGGACTCCGAGTACTAGTCCGGCTGTTCTACTAGAATGGACTCCGGGTACTAGTCTGACTGTTCTACTAGAATGGACTCCGGGTACTAGTCTGGCTGTTCTACTAGAATGGACCCCGGGTACTAGTCTGGCTGTTCTACTAGAATGGACTCCGAGTACTAGTCCGGCTGTTCTACTAAAATGGACTCCGAGTACTAGTCTGGCTGTTCTACTAGAATGGACTCCGGGTACTAGTCTGACTGTTCTACTAGAATGGACTCCGGGTACTAGTCTGGCTGTTCTACTATAATGGACT
This sequence comes from Mimachlamys varia, assembly GCA_947623455.1. Taxonomy (NCBI): domain Eukaryota; kingdom Metazoa; phylum Mollusca; class Bivalvia; order Pectinida; family Pectinidae; genus Mimachlamys; species Mimachlamys varia. The sequence goes on from OX392535.1 coordinate 14,135,973, forward strand.
CCGGGTACTAGTCTGACTGTTCTACTAGAATGGACTCCGGGTACTAGTCTGGCTGTTCTACTAAAATGGACTCCGGGTACTAGTCTGTCTGTTCTACTAGAATGGACTCCGGGTACTAGTCTGTGTTCTACTAGAATGGACTCCGGGTACTAGTCTGACTGTTCTACTAGAATGGACTCCGGGTACTAGTCTGACTGTTCTACTAGAATGGACTCCGGGTACTAGTCTGGCTGTTCTACTAGAATGGACTCCGAGTACTAGTCTGGCTATTCTACTTGAATGGACTCCAGGTACTAGTTTGACTGTTCTACTAGAATGGACTCCGGGTACTAGTCTGGCTGTTCTACTAGAATGGACTCCAGGTACTAGTCTGTCTGTTCTACTAGAATGGACTCCGAGTACTAGTCTGACTGTTCTACTAGAATGGACTCCGAGTACTAGTCTGTCTGTTCTACTAGAATGGACTCCGAGTACTAGTCTGACTGTTCTACTAGAATGGACTCCGGGTACTAGTCTGTCTGTTCTACTAGAATGGACTCCGGGTACTAGTCTGTCTGTTCTACTAGAATGGACTCCGGGTACTAGTCTGACTGCACTTACAAGAGTAACATTCTGGGGTGATCTGTCGGTACAGACATACATTGTGTGGGTTTTCTGCATTGTGGGGATATCCCCACAATGTGAATGTCTGTAAATACATTGTGGGGTGATTTTCTCTTCAGAAAAAAAAAATACCACCACATTGAATTGTCTGTTGTCTGTCTCAAGAATGTCTGTCAAAAAGTGTCTGTTTGACATGAGTTAATTCCCCTTAGACCACTTTGGGAAAACGAAACTACAAAGAGTAAAACATCTTGATGACCTAAACTAGTCTGTAGAAAACCATTCGGAACACTCCGTGATTTTTCTTTATGGTCAACATGACCGCCATTTTTGAAAACCTGGCTACAGGCAAGGAAAGAAGGAGAGGAAAGAAGGGCTGAATACAAGGTAGGTAGACAAAATTGATTGATAAATATGTTTAGTTTTAAGTGTAGTATTTCAATGCCTATCGATACATTGATAATTCAGACTATGTCATTGAAAAATGTAATAGATTATGTCCGAACTAGAATTGAAGTGTAACCACACGACATGTGCTTAAGTACCAGCTGGATATCATACGAATCACCTTTCAGTCTTTCACCAAAACAAGTTTATCTAAACGTGTTCACAGCTGAACACAGTCTTTTAATAACATGATATTGAAATATATACTCATTCAGTATTTTCTATTAACCACTTGAGTGCGTGGAATATAACTGGTGAATTTGCCCACTTGAAGCAAGTGCTAGGCTAAAAGCACGCAAGCAAAGATAAATTGCCGGTAAAATTTGAAGTAAATGTTAAAGATAATCACCATAAAAGAACATATTAACAACAAAAAATATATCTGAAACGTAAATAATACAGCTGTGATTTGGGGTAGATTTGTCTGTCATAATGGGATGAGACACAGAGTCTGTCAATATGGGACAAATTTGTCTATCTTTGTGGGATGAACATGTAAAGACAACGACTTACGAAACTGTCAATTTGTGACAAACTTTTTCTGTATGTGTAGATTGATTGAAAATCACGTGGAAAGATACAAAGTCTACCAATATGGGGCAAATTTGTCTCAGTATGGGATGAAAACTGCAAGTAAAGACAATGATTCTATCAGTATAGGGCAAAGTTGTCTGTCAATGTGGGGATAAAAAAAAACACACAACTTTGAGTCTGTTAATATGGGGCAAATTGTCTGTCAGTTTGGGATGAAAACTAGGAATAATTATACTGGCTCTGTGGGATGAGACACCAAGTCTGTCATTATAGGGCTAACTTGTATGTCAATGTGGGATGAAAAACACAAGACAGAGAGTCTGTCAGTATGTGCCAAACAAGTTCACCAAATGATTTCATTACAGGTGACTGCTATAATAAACGTTTTTTTTATGACGCTTTCTCTTTTCAGATATTATGGAGAAATATGAATTATTTGTATTCCTTTTTTATGCTTTTTTCCAATTTGCATTGCGAGTTGGTTTTATTTTTGATCCAACTTTCACAACAGTGTTGACATCACTATTCCTGGATCTTTTGTTTGGTTTTGTTTTCCTGGTTTATGCCATATTTCTCCATTGCCAGAGTCCAGAAGGTAAGAATCACTTCAAGTTAAAATGTTTGGGCTGTCTCACAGAGGTTTATAATTTGATTATCCCAACACCTGAGGTAATGCAAAGAAAAACAGTCTGAAGTTTGGCTACCAGTAACCTTATACAAATGGTTACATGCTCATAGCAGAGCATGCCCACTTTTTGCCTGTTATATTAACATGTTTGTGTGTTTTTCATAACATGAACATATTCCAGTCATGTAGTTTAAGATGCTGTGAATGATTTAAATAGCTTCAAACAAATTATACAGTATCTTTTGTACATTTATTTTATCCTGTTGTAATAGAATGAATTATGAATCACACTCATTGCTTCACCTAGGCATTATCAGATATAATATTGATACAAATTGTAGAGGATTAATACAACTTAAGTTCTAAAGTTAAAACTAGTCATGCAGTCAGCCATATTGTGAAATTTGACAGAATGAAGACAGCTGGTGGCAGGTGTCTGGGACAAAATTGAATGCGTGCATCAAATTTTATTTAGAAACTGAAGAATTTTGTTGAAGGTCACACAGATTTGGTGCATTAATTACCTAGAAAACTAAGTATGTGTTGATTTATAAAGAAAAGAAAAACAAATTTAAGCCTCCTTACGTTTATACATGAATACATCAACACTTTAAATGTTTTGATACTTGATCAATGTGCTCTAAATTTCAATCAGTGGCAGCATTAATATAAATTCCATAAAGTAATTTTGTCCTTTGTTAATATCAGCAGTATATATTTTCCTTATTTGAACAAATATATTACGCATCCATATGCATTGCTCTTGTTTTATATTTCAAACATCAGTCTCAGGGATTGTATGTCCCGTGGAGCAAAACTTATTTAAACTGACTTACCTCAGTTGTCTGAGAGTAATGCACTAGTCAAAAGTGAACACAATAACTTGTTTACGTGTTGTGCTTAGTTTTATTTTGCTATTAATCAATTCATTGCAAGGACAAGGGAACCAAGGATTATCTTATCATTAGAGTATGTGGAACTGTATGTGAATATTATACTTCACAGTGTTATTACAGACAAATCTCCCCACAAAGACAGACATATATTGGTCATGTGACTTGGTATTCAAGATGGCTATCACATTTGAGCACATGGCCTTGATCATGATATGTGTTATTGCTATTCTAATAGCAATTGGAGTCGTACTTGAATTGTCTTTATATATTTCCATATTGAGAGTGTCTAATCGGTGGAATAATTTGTTTCTAGAATGGAATCAGGAATTACAAAGACAAAAAGACAGAGAAGATAGGCAGTATTGAAGTGTAGGTATGTACAGTATTGCTGTTCAGGTGATTTATTTTATATGGATATATGATTAAAAAAAGTTGACTAAGTAATCTAAATGTCACAGATAATATTTTTAATAATTATTGCAGATGTTATAATTACCTCAGTCATTTTTTTTTTCAGACCACCCAGACCAACATGAATCTTAGAAGAAGAGGACAAAATGGTGGTGGTCAAAATATCACAGGTAATTTAAATTATTTAATCCATTCAAGTTTTTTGTGAAATATTTATATGTTGACTTTCATTATGTATTATAGTTTTCTCTCATCTATGGTACATATAGCATTATAATATTGAAACAATGGAGACTTTATAAACCAGCAAATCACATTGATCATAAAAGGTAATTCTAATATCTAACTGAATGCAGAGCTCTACACAGTCATTGGCATGTACATGGTTGTGCTCCCTTTTGGATTCTAATCTAAATGGTTAGAATATAATTTCCAAGGTAAATATTAATCCTGCCCTACAAGCTGATTATGTGGGATATTAAATAAGATATAAACCACAGAAATGTTTTACAAAGTACGTACTTTATGTATATATATATATATATAACTTGTGAGCTTCATTTTCAGGTGAAATTAGAAGTGGAATTGAAAAGAAACAAGTTGACCTGCAGTGGACTAAAGGTAAATATATTTTATTAGTACATTTACATTTTTATCTAACCTCTCAGCAGTTCAGATATAAAGTAATAGGTATTTAGCAAAGTTGAAGTCTCTGTCTTTTTTAGTTCAGCTGTCATTGCTACAAACAATAATTACAGATAAATTTATAATTTTATGTTGTCATTTCCACATTTTCTGATTGAATATCAATACTCATTCCACACTTGAGGCCTTGTTATTTGAAGGGATGTTCCCTCAAAGTAATAGATTTATGAATTTTCTGTACACTTAAAATCCCTTTCAGATGTTCAGTGTATATGGCACATCAAAATATTTCCAGGGGTCAAATTTTGAAAATATACCCCTGTCTTATCAATATTTATACCACATAATTATAGCATATTATGAAATGTGTACACCTACCCGACCATGCCAAGGAACCTGTACCTGTACCAATATAAAACTGATATCTCCAGGTCAAAATTATAAATCCAATACAATGCATTGTTTAATACAATTAGACTTCAAACGAATGCATGTTTGTGTTTATAATTGCTATGGTTTTGAACAGGTTGGGTACATTATACAGAAATCCACCACCAACACATAGAGATGACCACATATAATGCCATCTTTTCAGTCTAGTAATTATAATTATATAATTGTTGATCATATGAGATACCAGCAGGTCAGTCCGGGAAAAAATGTTGACTATGCAGCATGAAGAACATTGATGTGATCACCAATATCATCTGAACTTTATCCATACCGTATTTATCCGCAAATAAGCCCATGCCTGGACGGAGAAAATTGATGCACAATCATTATGACGTCATCAATAAGCTCGCTTAGCAACTACTACTCGCTACTAATACTACCCCCTTAGTGACAGACATTTATCCCCACATTGACAGACACTTTCAATTTTGCTATATCATTACCCCCATATTGTTACAGACACTTTTATCCCCATAGTTACAGACACTTTATTATCCCCACAATGTTACAGACAATTTATCCCCATATGGTTACAGACACTTTTATCCCCATAATGACAGACAATTTATCCCCATAAGGTTACAGACACTTTTATCCCCATAATGACAGACAAATTATCCCCACAATTACAGACACTTTTACTAATACCCGTCACTTATACTACATACTCGCTTTAACACTACAACCCCACAATGACAGACACTTTATCCCCACATTGACAGACACTTTATCCCCATAGTTACAGACACAATTATCTCCCCTTCTATTATGATGTATTATTCTTGCAAACGGCCCATTATCAAACAGGCGGACCGAAATTAGGGTTAGGGAGGCGGCCGACTATCAAACGGGCGGAAGGAGGCGGTAGCTTAGGGTTAGGGCTACCTCTTAAAGGTTAGCTACCTTTATGTTTAAATGGCTCCTTTTAGGCGTAGGCGCCGTTTTAAAAGGTTTAAGAGCCGCCGGCAGGCATTGTACCGGAGGTACCGTCGACGACGAAGGAGGAGTCGTCCATATAGAAGATTCAGACCACGTTTTTCTACTCGCAGAAGGCGCTATCGCAGAGGACGTGTCTCCCAAGGAAAAAGAATGGTAACACGTATTTTCAGGTCGTTGCCTATCCCCATAAACCCTCAGTCTACCACAGATTCGTACATGAACTCTTTTAACTTCAACCCTAAAGTGGCGTACGATTTAATAGTTGGAAACACAGTCCTAGATGATTATGCAGCCTTGTATGATAGTTTCCGGGTACCTAAAGTTGTAATGAAGATATGGATAGGATCTACAGCACCATCCAACGACGGTACAGATACAACACACACCATCACAGGGGAAATACCTTCAATAATGATCGCGTATGATTCGGATGCTCAAGGCCGTGCATTTTCAGGATATGATGACTTCATTAGAGTGGGAGCTAAACCTCATTTTATGAGACCAGGAAGACCAAAAACTCTTACTCTTTATCCGAAGATTCAGACGAAGAATACTACAGCAGTTGTTTCCAAACCTACCAGTTGTCCTTTCGTCGATGCTGCAAACCTAAAGGCAAATTCTTATTATCCGAACTCTATACAATATCATATTAAAGAGTTTTCAGGAAAGCATAATATTGAATGCCAATTTACCTTCACATACCAGTTTAGAGGACTTAGAAACGGCCAGGCCTATTTGAAGGGTTTTGATGATGGTTTTCCAACCATACCTGATGATGATTCTCAAAACATGGAAGTAATGGACAATTTTGAAATGTTGAATTGTTGATTTTATTCAATAAATTAATTATCCCCACATACTTGCCAACTTTTTGAAATTTCCATGGGGGAGATTACGCCTGCTCAGAATTGAAAACATAAATAATATGTATACATGTACATTCAGAGGAAAATTAACACTTTTAAATGGCTTCTTTTGAGCTATTCTTTCAGATGAAATCATCAGATCTTTAAAAATAGGAACAGTTAAGCAAATTCCAAAGTTGAAAATGCAACATTTTAGGGTCCAAAATCGGGAGTCTCCCTCCTAAATAGGGAGGGTTGGCAAGTATGTCCCCACTATTCGTGGGATAACCTGTCAGAATGCTAAATGTTTCTTGTGAGTTTAATTGCCAGATCATCCAGCGGTCTTGAGATAGTTTCGCATGGTCGGGTAAAAAGTTCGCCAAACACATGACCTTGGCTGGTGTGAATACTTTAATCCTTGACTCATATTTAGAACTAAATATACGGCCATTCTTAAGCGCCTCTATGAAGGAATAGTTAATGTGTTCCTCTGTACTCCTTGTGAAATCAAACACCACGTAAGGCTCCTCCTGATAAGCAAACGCAAGGTCCTTTTTCCCGCCATTTTCCATGATCACACTGTCTCTATTTGCACTGATGTATTTGCTCAAGTAGGTTTTTCCGAGGTTACCCTCCTCGTCATAGATCCATAACACTTTCCTTTCACTCTGAATATCCAATTGTTCTAACGCTTTTCTTTGCCATGGGTATAACACAATGTTCTCCATTTCCTGTGCTGTGCGTTCTTTATTTTTCATCTGTAAGAATCTATCGTACATTTCCTTGAACTTCCTTTGTTCTGCAGGTATGAGGCGACAGTAAGGATAACTCAATGGACTCAACTTATCTGTCTTCATACTGTGACACCACGCCTGGTAATAAGCCCACCCATGTCTTTTGCAGTTCAGTAGAAATCCCAACCAATGTTATTTCATTGTCCTGCAATAAGCCCACCCCCTACTTTGAGTCAAAGTTTAAGTCTTGGCCCCCTGGGCTTATTGCAGGATAAATACGGTAATAATACCTTTGTTTGTCTTTTCTAGGTGATCTCATCTTTCATCATGCACATTGCATAAACATGTCATTCAATTATTTCTTAAACAAGAGCACCGCATGCGGAGGCATGATACGCCCGTCACACCCTTACAGAAATTTACTGAGATTAAAGTAGGCAATATCAAATTTAAATGCAAAACAGATCAAAAATTATTCTATATTGTAGTCATAGTTGTGCACAAAACGGCAAAAACTTCATAATGCCCAAGATTGCCAATTAACTAAGCATGTCGAAAGTTGATAATCTACAACAAAACCTGTTATATATGTTACACAATATTGCTTAGTGAAGTAACATACCAAATTTGAGAAGAATTGAAGTCAATATAAAAAAGTTCTAGTGTATCTTACATAATACTCTTAAAAATTATATCAAATGCGAAGTCCCAAACGGCCATAACTCTGGTAAATATGGTCAAATCCCTTCAGGAAATCACAAGTTCATGTGATGGTGATTATGCCTACCAAGTTTGAAGGAAATCGGTTGAAAACTGTAGGAGGAGATCTCCGGACAAACAAAAGTTTACGACGGATGTACGGACGGACGGACAACGCCATACCATAATATGACCCGTCAATTTTGACGAGCGTATAAAAATTGATAGGTCAAGAGCACTGATATTTGGCATGTAGCATGGTAGGATGGAGGACTACCACGTTTGTCCAAATATCACAAAGACCTTGATCCACTTACAAAATCAAACACAAAAGCCTGTAACTTACGAAAGGGAAGAGACATGTTTTAGGATTAATTATCATAAGGTGTATATAAGCATATAATTTAGTTAAATCAATATTAAAAGACTTATTAATTCAAGTCAAGGAAGTTTAAAATATTGTTAACGAGATGCTTCACTAAACTAACATTTGTGACCCAGGAGTAGTCTTATTTTAATACATATGCCTCTGTTAAAAAAGTTCTTTCAATATTCAGAGTTGTTAGAAAACAATGGAGAAGCAAGTGGAGATCTTGGAGAGATAGGTGGAGATGCAGACGAGGCAAGTTCAGATCTAAAAGAGGACAGCCATGTAGATGAAGATGAAGATTTCATCCCAGACCTGCCAGAGGAGGAGGATGAGGAGCCCATCAGAAATAGTATGTAGATAAATAATATCAGAAAGGGGAAGAGGTAGGAGATTTGCCATGAATAATTTGGATCTAGGTAGCTGATAGAGACCTATCTCTCTTTTTAGGTCATCTGACCCTTCATCCGCCGTCCGTAAATTGTTCATTCAATCGACTTTCTCAACTGAAAGGCCTATGGTGTTCATATTTGGACAGTAGTGCATGCTGGGATGGAGCCCTACCAAGTTTGTTCAAATGAATAACCTTGACCCGCTTTCATGGTCACATGGGTCAAAAGTGTTAAAATCTTCAATTGACTTCTTCTCAATAACCGAAAGTCTCAGGGCACTGATATTTGGCCTGTAGCCTTCTAGAATGGAGCCCTACCAAGTTTGTTCACACGAATGACCTTGACTCACTTTCAAGGCCAGGGGGGGTCAAAAGTGTTTCTCGGATTACCCCAAATTTCCTATGTCATCTTAAACATTTCTTGTTCTCTAATAGCATTGGTTGTTAAAAGGATGAAAAATACAGACCTGTCTCTCTTTTTTTCCTTCATTAGCACACTCTCATAAGCAGTTTACTGTCTAGTGGATAGCTGTTTTGTCAGGAAATCTGTCTGTTATACCCTATATCAAACTTCATTTATCTTTCAGATTGTATTTTTGCTTGTGTTGATTTTATTATACCATATCAATAACCATAACTTAACATCTTGATCTCTGCAGAACCAAACAAAAAGAAGGCACCAACATTAAACAGACATAAGTGGACCCCAAAAGAGCTGGGAGACCTCAGGGATATCTTCAAAGAGTTTTTCAACAAAGACAAAACCCCAGGCCAATGACAAATTGAAGATGGCAAAAAGATGAGCCGAAGAAGAGGAGGGTTAATATGGGGCTTGGAGACATCCAAGATCAAAAAAAAAATCTCCTGGCTCAGGCTTCATCCGGACTCCAGCTTTGCCTAGGATTGCTTTCTGAAACTATCCATTTTGTTATGATCATAAATTCCTTATTGGTGCCCCACCAGGAACAATGGGGGGACTTTAGTTTTGTGTCGTTCCGTCCTTCCGTCAGTCTGTCCCGAGATCTTGTCCGGGCTCTAACTCCTATACTATTTGATACAGGAACTTCAAACTAGGCATGTGGGTGCACCTTGGTGAGACGACGTGTCACATACCGCAAGTAGGTCACTGTTGCCGTGACTTTGAACTTTTACATGCATCAAATTAAAACCTTCTTTTTTGGTTTGGCTCTTTAAACGAAAACCATTGCATTTAACCTGCAAATGTCAGACACCCATGATGATTTTACTGTCACTTTTCTATCAGCAATAGTACAATCCAACGTTGGTTTCCCGCGAAGTAGACTTGCAGGAACCAAATATTTTAACATCTGGTGGGGGACTGGAATTCTTTGAATTGTCTTGTTAACATAAGAATTACTTTCCATATGATTCAATCATGACCCTATGGTAAGGGTTTAAGTTAATATGCCTCAATTGCTATAAAGACTGTATGGATATGTCATATCTTCAAGAACACTGATGTTTACAAACATTAATTTTAACTCCTGTATTTTTGGTTTCAAATACAGTTTATTTCACATGTTTTTGCATTATTACATTATATAATTGTTGATGCTGTTTGTCTGAAAAAAATCAGAATCTTCAACTTAATATTAAGGTACGTTGGCTTCCATGTGTTGATTATGCTGTATGTTCTCTTTTAGAATAAAGTTGATTTTTATAGTTGACATTGTCATTAAAAGCTACACAGTAGCTATAACCCCAACTAATTTAGATGTTTTTCGCAATAAAATTGTGAGGGGAACTTATAAACATTCTGTTGTACAGTTTTTGGAGGGAGTTGGAGGATTGGCTATCTAGCCTTCCCACCATCGGCTTTTTTTTCCCCAGATCAAACTTTATTTGTTCCTCCACAAATCAATTAGACCCTGTTTGACCAATTTAAATGAAACCTGGCTAAAAGATATTTGAATCACAGACAGAATGATCAATACCAAGGTCAAATGTCAAGGCCATTATGTCATAGGTCTGATATTGTATCGTTTCTCTGATGGAATTTTTGTGATGACAATATGAAACAAATGTGCAACCTATTTCACCGTTCCTCAGTAGGTGAGTTTGTATGATTGTCTCCGTGAGCATGACAAACATGGTTGCCTGTTATTCATTGTTTTTATTTGATTTTCATATAAAAGAAAGCTACAAAAGGGAAGTGATAGTATTTCATTTACTGAACTTTATTCTTTTCGACATGTTTTCTGCATTATTATTCATATAATTGCAAATATACAAGATATGTATATGTTGCATAGAAGAATTTATGTTCAAACTTATTTTGATGTTTATTTTTCAGCCATTTTACCGACAGTATTTTTAGCCCACCGTCTTATGATGGTGGGCTATTCAAATCACTCTGCGTCTGTTGTCAGTCTTCCGTCCATCCATTGTCAGTCCTGAAGTAATTCTTGTTATTGCTATTTCTTGAGAAGTGCTCAAAATCAAATCTAGTTTGCAAGTTTGCTTAGGTATATACTTGTGCTGTTTTGATTTTGGGACTGACCAGATAAAACAAAATGGCTGACTGGTAGCCATCTTGGATTTTGACAACGAAAGTTTTTTGTTGCTATTTCTTGAAGTACATGATGAATCTTCCTTAATTTCATATATAGGTTTCCCATGGTGGCAAGTTGTGCTGTTTATTTGGGACTGGTCGGATAACAATATGGCTGACCAGCAGCTGTATGAATTTTAACAATGAAAGTTTGTTATCTCTATTCTAAAAAAGTACTTGATGAATCTTCTTCAGATTTCATAAATATGTTGGCGGTTGTGCCTTTTGATTTTTGGACTGATCGAAAAAAAACAAAACAAAATGGCTGACTGGAGGAAATCTTAGATTTGGCAATGAAAGTTTGTTATCTATACTTTTTGAGAAGTAGTGGATAGATCTTCCTCATATTTCATGTGTATTCATTATATTTCTAATCTAGAGTAAAACTTTAAAGTAAAAATATGATAAACATTAAGAGGTTGAATTTAAGGTACACTCCAATGCAGGATTTCCTGCAAAAGAAGTAAAGATCATTTTTTAAGATCTGATAAAATTTCCTCTGATGGTTGTTGGGCGCCAAGATCCCTTTTGGATTTCTTTATTTCATCTTGCTAGTAATAATCAGTGGTAGTATTTGATGGTAAAAGTAAGGTTGGTGGTCTGTTTATATGATAGATGATGGCATAACATTTTGTGTATTATAATTTTGCAAATATGAAATATTTTTGGCATAGTTTTTGCTAAAATGTCTTTTCAGGAGATGGAGATCTGTACATGAATGGATAATAAATAAAAGAAACATATATTGGTAATGAGTCTCTGATGTCTTTATTGTACCTTAAGTATGCAATGCAGTGTATGAAACAACATTCATACACTACACATATGTGGAAGCGAAATAGACAGTCTGTATATTGGGCGAATTTATCTGTTAGTATGGATGAAAACGGACTGTAAATATGGAGCTTACTTGTCTGTCTTTGTGGGTTGAGACACAGAGTCTGTCAATATGGGGCTAACTTGTCTGTCTTTGTGGGATGAGACACAGACTGTAAATATGGAGCTAACTTGTCTGTATTTGTGGGATGAGACAAATGGTCTGTCAATATGAGGCAAATTTGTCTGCCAATGTGACGCTAATTTGCAAGTTAGGATGAAAAGAAATAAAGACGCAAGACTCTGTCAATGTAGGGCGAATTTGTCTGTCTCTGTGGGATGAGACACAGAGTCTGTCAATATGGGGCTAACTTGTCTGTCTTTGCGGGATGAGACACAGTCTGTCAATATGGGGACAGCGTCTATCAATATGGGGCTAACTTGTCTGTCTTTGTGGGATGAGACAAATGGTCTGTCAATATGAGGCAAATTTGTCTGTCAATGTGGCGCTGATTTGCAAGTTAGGATGAAAAGAAATAAAGACGCAAGACTCTGTCAATATGGGGCGAATTTGTCTGTCTTTGTGGGATGAGACACAGAGTCTGTCAATATGGGGCTAACTTGTCTGTCTTTGTGGGATGCGACACAGACTGTCAATATGGGGACAGAGTCTATCAATATGGGGCTAACTTGTCTGTCTTTTTGGGATGAGACACAGAGTCTGTCAATATGGGGACAGAGTCTATCAATATGGGGCTAACTTGTCTGTCTTTGTGGGATGAGACACAGAGTCTGTCAATATGGGGACAGAGTCTATCAATATGGGGCTAACTTGTCTGTCTTTGTGGGATGAGACACAGAGTCTGTCAATATGGGGACAGAGTCTGTCAATATGGGGCTAACTTGTCTGTCTTTGTGGGATGAGACACAGAGTCTGTCAATATGGGGACAGAGTCTGTCAATATGGGGTTAACTTGTCTGTCTTTGTGGGATGAGACACAGAGTCTATCAATATGGGGCTAACTTGTCTGTCTTTGTGGGATGCGACACAGTCTGTCAATATGGGGACAGAGTCTATCAATATGGGGCTAACTTGTCTGTCTTTGTGGGATGAGACACAGAGTCTGTCAATATGGGGCTAACTTGTCTGTTTTTGTGGGATGCGACACAGTCTGTCAATATGGGGACAGAGTCTATCAATATGGGGCTAACTTGTCTGTCTTTGTGGGATGAGACACAGAGTCTGTCAATATGGGGACAGAGTCTGTCAATATGGGGTTAACTTGTCTGTCTTTGTGGGTTGAGACACAGAGTCTGTCAATATGGGGCTAACTTGTCTGTCTTTGTGGGATGAGACACAGACTGTAAATATGGAGCTAACTTGTCTGTATTTGTGGGATGAGACAAATGGTCTGTCAATATGAGGCAAATTGGTCTGTCAATGTGGCGCTAATTTGCAAGTTAGGATGAAAAGAAATAAAGACGCAAGACTCTGTCAATGTGGGGCGAATTTGTCTGTCTCTGTGGGATGAGACACAGAGTCTGTCAATAAGGGGCTAACTTGTCTGTCTTTGCGGGATGAGACACAGTCTGTCAATATGGGAACAGCGTCTATCAATATGGGGCTAACTTGTCTGTCTTTGTGGGATGAGACAAATGGTCTGTCAATATGAGGCAAATTTGTCTGTCAATGTGGCGCTAATTTGCAAGTCAGGATGAAAAGAAATAAAGACGCAAGACTCTGTCACTATGGGGCGAATTTGTCTGTCTTTGTGGGATGAGACACAGTCTGTCAATATGGGGACAGAGTCTATCAATATGGGGCTAACTTGTCTGTCTTTGTGGGATGAGACACAGAGTCTGTCAATATGGGGACAGAGTCTATCAATATGGGGCTAACTTGTCTGTCTTTGTGGGATGAGACACAGAGTCTGTCAATATGGGGACAGAGTCTGTCAATATGGGGCTAACTTGTCTGTCTTTGTGGGATGAGACACAGAGTCTGTCAATATGGGGACAGAGTCTGTCAATATGGGGTTAACTTGTCTGTCTTTGTGGGATGAAACACAGAGTCTATCAATATGGGACTAACTTGTCTGTCTTTGTGGGATGAGACACAGAGTCTGTCAATATGGGGACAGAGTCTGTCAATATGGGGTTAACTTGTCTGTCTTTGTGGGATGAGACACAGAGTCTGTCAATATGGGGACAGCGTCTATCAATATGGGGCTAACTTGTCTGTCTTTGTGGGATGTGACACAGTCTGTCAATATTGGGACAGAGTCTATCAATATGGGGCTAACTTGTCTGTCTTTGTGGGATGCGACACAGTCTGTCAATATTGGGACAGAGTCTATCAATATGGGGCTAACTTGTCTGTCTTTGTGGGATGAGACACAGAGTCTGTCAATATGGGGCTAACTTGTCTGTCTTTGTGGGATGCGACACAGTCTGTCAATATGGGGACAGAGTCTATCAATATGGGGCTAACTTGTCTGTCTTTGTGGGATGAGACACAGAGTCTGTCAATATGGGGACAGAGTCTGTCAATATGGGGTTAACTTGTCTGTCTTTGTGGGATGAGACACAGAGTTTGTCAATTTGAGTCAGATTTGTCTATAAATAGCTAATGAAAACCAGAAGTAAAAGACAAACTAGTGGACAAGAGTCCGAAATGTTTATTACATGGTTCTTTAAATTGAAGCTATTCGGAAAGTCTGAAGAGTTCTGGTGTAACTGGAATTATGCAGCTAAAAGCCATATATTGAATTAATTTCCTAAAGCTATACTGAGTTCAAATAAAAGAAGATTGAATTTATTTCTTTTTTTCTCTTCTTCAAATTCACTTTATATTTGATGGCAATATTTCCCCACACATGCACAACGTACTAACATAATTAATGGTCCCCATACTGAACAGACGAAAAAATGCACAATAGCCATTTGTACCGACAGAAATATTCATCCCAAACTGTATATTTATCCTGATGAAATAATCCCCAGAATGAACAGACAAGCATATCCCCATAATGTATGTTATGTAGGTAAGTCTGTTCTACTAGAATGGACTCCGGGTAATAGTCTGGCTGTTCTACTCGAAAGGACTCCAGGTACTAGTCTGTCTGTTCTACTAGAATGGACTCCGGGTACTAGTCTGTCTGTTCTACTTGAAAGGACTCCAGGTACTAGTCTGTCTGTTCTACTAGAATGGACTCCGGGTACTAGTCTGTCTGTTCTACTCGAAAGGACTCCAGGTACTAGTCTGGCTGTTCTACTAGAATGGACTCCGGGTACTAGTCTGGCTGTTCTACTAGAATGGACTCCGAGTACTAGTCTGACTGTTCTACTCGAAAGGACTCCAGGTACTAGTCTGACTGTTCTACTCGAAAGGACTCCAGGTACTAGTCTGTCTGTTCTACTAGAATGGACTCCGGGTACTAGTCTGGCTGTTCTACTAGATTGGACTCCAGGTACTAGTCTGGCTATTCTACTAGAATGGACTCCAGGTACTAGTCTGACTGTTCTACTAGAATGGACTCAGAGTACTAGTCTGACTGTTTTACTAGAATGGACTCCAGGTACTAGTCTGGCTATTCTACTAGAATGGACTCAGAGTACTAGTCTGGCTGTTCTACTAGAATGGACTCCAGGTACTAGTCTGACTGTTCTACTAGAATGAACTTAGAGTACTAGTCTGGCTATTCTACTAGAATGGACTCCAGGTACTAGTCTGACTGTTCTACTAGAATGGACTCAGAGTACTAGTCTGGCTGTTCTACTAGAATGGACTCAGAGTACTAGTCTGGCTGTACGTAAGTCGGACATGAAGTGGTATACAGTTATCTTGTCACATTTATCCCTACATGACGTTTGTAGTTTACAGTCAACACCTGAGATTGATGTTTGGTCAGTTATAGATAACATGTCCCGTGCCGCGGTCCGTTCCTCAGCAGACCTCTTATGTCCGAACGTTTCAACTTGACCAGTAGCTTAAGCAAATACCAATCTATGTTAACAGTCGATAGGGTCGCATTGTATCGTACGTAATGTACCTCTTATAATGGTCCCATTAAATGGCACTTACGGCACCAACGATACCAATACCAAAACCACTACAGTCCCGACATTACGTATACCAAAACCTCTACAGTACCAACATTACCAATACCCGAACCACTACAGCACCAACATTACCAATACCCAAACCTCTACAGCACCAACATTACCAATACCCAAACCTCTACATCACCAACATTACCAACACCAAAACCACTACAGCACCAACATTACCAATACCCAAACCACAACATTACCAATACCAAAACCACTACAGCACCAACATTACCAATACCCAAACCACAACATTACCAATACCAAAACCACTACAGCATCAACATTACCAATACCCAAACCACTACAGCACCAACATTACCAATACCCAAACCTCTACAGCACCAACATTACCAATACCCAAACCTCTACAGCACCAACATTACCAATACCCAAACCTCTACATCACCAACATTACCAATACCCAAACCACAACATTACCAATACCAAAACCACTACAGCACCAACATTACCAATACCCTAACCACAACATTACCAATACCAAAACCACTACAGCACCAACATTACCAATACCCAAACCACAACATTACCAATACCCAAACCACAACATTACCAATACCAAAACCACTACAGCATCAACATTACCAATACCCAAACCACTACAGCACCAACATTACCAATACCCAAACCTCTACAGCACCAACATTACCAATACCCAAACCTCTACATCACCAACATTACCAACACCAAAACCACTACAGCACCAACATTACCAATACCCAAACCTCTACATCACCAACATTACCAACACCAAAACCACTACAGCACCAACATTACCAACACCAAAACCACTACAGCACCAACATTACCAATACCCAAACCACTACAGCACCAACATTACCAATACCGAAACCTCTACACTACCAACATTATCAATACCCAAACAACTACAGCACCAACATTACCAATACCGAAACCACTACAGCACCAACATTACCAATACCCAAACCTCTACAGTACCAACATTACCAATACCCAAACCTCTACAGTACCAACATTACCAATACCCAAACCACTACAGCACCAACATTACCAATACCCAAACCACTACAGCACCAACATTACCAATACCCAAACCACTACAGCACCAACATTACCAATACCCAAACCTCTACAGTACCAACATTACCAATACCCAAACCAATACAGCACCAACATTACCAATACCCAAACCTCTACAGCACCAACATTACCAATACCCAAACAACTACAGCACCAACATTACCAATACCCAAACCTCTACACCACCAACATTACCAATACCCAAACCTCTACACCACCAACAATACTAATACCGAAACCACTACAGCACCAACATTACCAATACCCAAACCACTACAGATGACGTATACAGTACCAGTACTTAGTACCTGTATTTTGATGTCCTGTCCATACATGGTGTATGCATGTAGTAACAATATAATGTTACTGCATTCAAAAAAGTCACAATCATGAAACTGGTCTTTAAGAACAATTCTTTTGATAATTTTACTGATACCGCTGTACATTTGAATGAACTGTATTGGCATGTGTAATAGGTCATCTTAAACAGCGTAGTCATGTACAGCCTCGCTATCCAGAGGTTACGCTCACCTGCGCTCTCCCTGGATTATGTCATGGCAAAACTGAAGGCTCATCTTGTTGATGAGACAGGAAGACTGGTTCGACCCTTTGATGTACATCAAAAGAATCTCGTGGTAACATAACGGAAAAAAATGACAAACTTTGAAGTCGATTGCGGCTCTTTTGTAATCTTCAAAAGACAGGCATGCAGTATAGCGATACGTCCTTATTTTCACCTGAGCGAGTCTTCGGTTTTGCCATGACATATTCAAGGGGTGTAGAGAGCGTGACTGAGCGTAACTCAAGGATATCGAGGATGGGTCATATATAGTTTTAGGGCATTCAGCAGAATCAGTATAAATATCTTTATAAAGTTTACATATATCCCTAGACTGGCTACCAGCCCCTAAGTTTCTGTAGAGAATTTCTCTACTTTATTTTAATACTTGTTTATCTCCCCCTTGTTTCAAACACAGGAATCAGACATCCAAGTGATCAAAATTATTTGACTATTTTTTCCAATATTTGTATACCATTCTAGAGACGGGAGCCAGTCTTATATATCCCATGTGATCAAAGTTTTGGTTTCCAAGGTCATTTGAGAGGCGCCTTAATGCGAGTTTCGTGTGTTTGCCTGAGACAGGGTATGTTGGTGTACTCGTCTCCTTGTGATAGTGAAGATTTGCATTATATCATTGAAACAGTCAGCACAGCAGTCCGTCCGGTCATATTTTACTGACGTTATGTTGACTAATGACATTTATTTGAGCACTTTCAACATTCAAGGATATGACGGGTCATTAATGATATGTATATAAATTACTCTGACCTCCAAACTTAACAAAGGCCACCTATTTGGAGAATCATTTAGAAAAAAATAGAATTTTGTCATCTGACCAACGACGACCGACTTTCGGGTGAGAGCAGAACGTTTTTGCATATTGTTTTTATCAATTCATCTATCAAAATTAAGGCATTGACATATTGAAGTTCTTTCAGAATTTCTACCTATGTTTGCAGTAAGATATCTTGATTTCTTCTGTGATATCCACAAATATTGCTTCCTTTTAAGAATCATCCAGTTCACAACTACAGTGTACTTTTTCGTGTTTTACCGTTAAAGCTCTCCCTGTACGTAATCATAAGAGTAACATCTCTTAAAATACAAACTATTATCAAGGGCATTGAAATTGCCGTATCAATATTGATTTTACAGGATAGTACATTGTTAGAAAAGGTCGATTCTTGGTTTCTGAATGAAAAAGAAAGTTTAGCTGAATCGTGCTAGCGTAAATGTATACTCGGTAGATACCGAGCTTTGTCGTGGACTACAAATGGACTTGGTTGTTGTATGTTACGTGCCACCATTGATATAACGACCGCCGGATTTTAACATCCCCCTGTGTAATTGGTCCTCGGAGACTCGGCCTAATGTACGTACTGTCTCACTGTAAATTACTTATACGGTAAGTGGAATACCTGTACATACGGTAAGGGGAATACTTGTGTATAAATCAATACAAACAAATCAATCGATACGGTTATAAGATACTGCCGATACTCACCACATAACGAACATATCTAGATGACCATCGCCGCAGAAATGATAATTGTCTGACAATCTGAACAAATATTTGGATGCGTATCACTGGTCCGTCTAGTCTCTCCGACCGTTGGTTAGACTTGAGCGGTCAAAAGCAACACAATATGTCTTTGTCCGGAGCAGCTTGACCATACCGGTGCCCTACTGTTTAGAATTACATGCCGAGTACTTCCGGACAATAATCGTATAACCTCTTAATGTATACAATGCTTAATCAACTGAAGATATATAGGTCTGATTGTCCGGACCAATTTGGCCGATGACCAGTTATGGTGAGGTAAATTGACCATCAGTGTATTACTGGCACTCGATCCAAATATTGCCACAAGGTTTAAATGTGTAGTATTGGTTACATTGACACAGCCAGCTAAAGCGATTACAGATTAACTCGTTAGCACCGAGCGGTCAATCGAGATTTGACCACCGGACAATACACCTGGCGGTCACCAACTGACCATTAATAGCGATCATTGTTAAGCATTGATTTACATAAGTACTTATAACCTTTATATATCCAATGTTTGATGTTGGAACAGATACCCGGAGTGTTATATAGATAAGCACTTTTGGAGAGCTATCCAGTTACTACTACCGAAAATCTAATTCTACTATTTACCTAGGGTGTCATAACCAATCGCCATATCTCACTGCCACTACAGTGTTTACACGCCCGATTTGATAGGTTACACAACAGTAATGATAATAAATACGATTTTCTAAGCGATAGGTACGACTGTTTGACAGTCGACTTAGCACTACCAATACACAGTTCTGGTTAGGGCAGTGGGGACTCGTATTGCGTAAGAAACCAGATGTCCTCCCAGTTCTCGAAAGATTTCATAAAAACAAGACCCACAGATAGCGAATCCCTAATGATAAAGAATGTCAAGTATAGGGCCAAGGTATTCAGTAATGTGTTTGACGTATCAGCCTCGCATGTCAATCTCCTCTTGACTCGTACCATGTTTTTGGAGTTGATTCAACTTTTGGGTCACTTAAATATTACAACATCAGACTCGAGAGATAAATAGTTACATGTTAAATTGTTACAGATATAAACCCTCTTTACACCGACATCCGAAAGTTCCGTAATATGTTTTATGCAAAACACTTCAAAATTAAACACTAAAGCCAATTTCAAAGTGACATTGCATTGCTTCTATGTCATAGTTTCTCCAGATGTTTTTTGTTCATGTTTTATAATACGTTAACGTTCTATCCATTAATAATGATGATATCAGTTACCAACTCAGTAAAATAATAAGCTAAATACATAAAGTATCTATTAAAACATGTGCTGTTAGCATTAGTACTGCGAGAATGTGGTCTTGAGCAAGTTACAAATTATACAAAGTATCTAGCAAGTGACAAATTATACAAAGTCTTGAGCAAGTTACCAATTGTACAAAGTCTTGAGCAAGTTACAAATTATATAAAGTATTTTGCAAGTTACAAAGTTAATGTTCTGACTTGGCTTCTGAAGTTTTCAGTCGAATCGGTGCAAATCATTGAATTTAATCTTTTTCGCAGTTGTGACAGTAGTCAATGAAGAGAGGGGATGTGAACAAACGAATCTGGGTTTAATAATTATCTTCTTCGGTTCAAAATGCATGTCAAAGAAATTGTTGTGTCATTTGTAGAACAACCTTTCGACAAAAATATGATCGTCGTTCTACGCAGACAGTTACGTCAGAACTTTCGATCGAAAATCATTCGTGGATTCCAGTTATAATTTACACTAAACGTTAATGACTGGTCCCCGATCACTCAATCGGTTTGCCGGAAAAATACTGTTTAACATTAAAGATATGATGACGAAACTTGAATACCTGAATACTGACGTTATCCAATGCACTGCCATTAGCATATTTTGACATTGACCATAAGGTAAAAGGTCAAACATGCATCTTGTCAGGGTCATTACTTTTAAACCATAAAAACATTGACAATGTGCAGTGCTAAAGTCATTGCAGGTCATTGTGACATTGACCCAAAGGTCAAAGGTTAAAAAAAGTATGATTTTTTTCAAATATTCAAATGTGTATGTCAAAGTAATCACTGTGTCTCATTTTGTTTAGATATTGTAAGAAAGTACATGTATGTGATAGCATCAAATCTCTATACAGGCACTATTTACGACGATGGAGTCAGTTTTAAGGACATTTGTAATGGTCTCCATTATAATCCGAACTTGTTCATATAATAATGCTTTTCATAAACAAGCAAAGCGCGTTTCCTCTACTTATAATGTCAAAATAAGTGCTAAATTATTCTGATAAAAATAAAATATGCGCAATGTTTTCGGTAGTATCATGTCCGGGCCATCATACGCTTTCGTCATCTACTTTATGCATATTGCTATAAACGAAATAAGAATACAAAACTGTCAAGGATGTACAAAAACGCCATTTGATAAGATTTTTACAATTTAATTCAGACGAATGCGCTTCTCGGTGGTCTCAGACCTAGCGTTACTGTAATAGTCCCTGGCACCAAGGTGCACGCGAGGGAAGAACGCAGGGAAGAAGTAGTCTGGAGTGTTGTCCTCTATTGTAACGGACGGGGGCGAAGACGGTGGCGCGTCCAAGCGGCGGGCCCGGTAGTTAAGTTCCGGAAGTAGCATTAGCACCTCCACAATGATGAGAAATGTGAGAACAGCCATCCAGATGATTATACCCACAAACATAGAGCTGGTCAGCAGGTCTTCAGCAGTCACTGTAAGGTATAAGGCGTGAAATGGTATGTAATAGGACATGAAAATAACTCATATTATTGCATTGAAAAATACTAGAAATTGTGTTAAGCAATTGATAAACTTTTCTTTTTAATTTAAATAATGCAATTGGAACAATACTCAATCTTTTGACAGAAATCTTGCAAAAAAACCCCCCAACATTACCCGACACACACATGGCATATACTTACCCTGGCTTAAACCTGTTACAGCATCGTACGGACCTACACACACGTGACCGTCCCACGTGTTGATACACGTCTGGTCAGCAGAGCAGTCCCCATTGTTAACCAGACATTCGTTGATATCTAACAGGAAAAAAAGATACGAACAAACTTCAACAATTTTGTTTAGTCCGGGACAGAGCGAACATGCTACATGGGATGAAGTTTATGTTTCATAATGACCGCATTCATTTTACATCATCTAACTGCAATATATAGTTTCAAATTACAATCAACGATTATTTTTGGATGATATTCTTGAACTTCGATCCCCCCTTAGCCTGTACACATCAAATTAACTAAGATCAATATACGTTCTATTATGCTGATATGACTTCCGGTTCCGTTTCTAACACTCACCATCACATCTGTGTTGGTCATTTGCCAGCGTATAGCCCTGGGGACAGGAACATACGTAACTCCCAACGGTATTTTGGCAGAAATACTGACAACCACCGTTTTTCGTAACACACTCGTCAACGTCTGAGGCAAAAACATAAACATTTAGCATTAGTAGGCCTCATTTGTGAAAAATCGTACATGGTTAAACTTGTCAGTAAATCAACTCTCCAAACACGTTTAATAATGGTGACCCAAAACACAAACTTATAAGTACTGCAAGTCCACGTACCTTGACAGTCACCGTTACTTTGTAAATTATAGCCATTGCGGCAGGTACACGTGTACCCGAGGGGACTGCTGGTACACCCGTGGTCACAGTCGGTCGTGTGGAGGGCGCAGTAGTTCACGTCTATAATAAAACACTAATATTTCATCTATCACTGAATTATCTAAACACATCTTTACGAATGTTTTTGTGTATTATTTTTGACCATATTGAGTAAACCATATAGAAATATTGCATATAGCATTGTTTAAACCTTTGTCTTTATTATTGGCGATAACTCATCGCCCTGATTGTAGTACCCTCTGACAACGAGAAGCTGCTTACCAAACGGGTCCCATATCGGCCCTTGTATTCCGGTTGGTCCAACAACCCCGTTTTGGCCTACATTCCCTTGTGATCCCCTTTCACCTTTGTCCCCGAGTGGTCCCTTCTGTCCGGTCAGACCCAATATGCCTACCACACCACTGCCTCCCGGAAGTCCATCCAATCCAGTACTGCCAACGTCCCCTTGGTCCCCTCTGTCACCCAACCCACCCGGACTGCCGTGTGTTCCTAGCGATCCCTGCACACCGACAGGTCCCTGGGGTCCCCGGAGCCCCGTGCTGCCTGTGACGCCCCTTTCCCCGTTTATTCCAACAGGTCCCAGAGTCCCGGGGCTGCCTTTGGCGCCAGTCGGTCCTGTTGAGCCAGCTGGTCCTGCAGCACCTGTCGGTCCTTCCATTCCGAGAATTCCCTAAGAAAAATTGATCATCACAATTCACACTTCATTTTGGTTATATTCGTTAGACCGAGAACAAATTATACAAGAATACTAAAGAAATATCCAGTGTCTGACTAACCGATCGTTAAGTGTATGAAAAAGTCAGGTTAAGGTTGCAACTTACTTGTGGTCCAGTATTTCCGATCAGGCCAACATATCCGGCAACACCTGTTTGTCCAGGTAATCCGGTTACTCCCTCGGGCCCCGTGTTTCCCTGGGAACCCCTGTCCCCCGTCACTCCAGTAATAGATGGGGGTAATATCGCTGTTAACACGAAATCGTACGATGTGACAATGTCCACATTATGGGAACATCCTAGACGTACTTTTTGTTCTATCCTTATACTGTTCTTCTTTATTATATTTGTACGTTTTAAGTATTGCGATGGACCAATAATTCGGTAATGACGTCACTAAACTGAATGAAGTAGTAGTTACCCCAGGAGGAACGATAGCGTAGAATGACCAGTGGTATGATAAGGAGGTCGAATTCGATGAGAATCTTTTTCAATGGAAACGTGTTAAAATGACATTACATGTTTTAAAACCATGTGGTTCAGGAATGGTGTCACAAGGAACATAAACTACACTATGATCCTGCATGTGCAGCCAGGATCTAGAGATGACGTCACAGGGAACACAGTAATTACCTTACACGTACAAAAGACGCGGGATCCAAAAGAACGCAAACACAGAAATGACGTCACAAGGAACAGAGGATCCAAGAAACAACGTGTCACAAGATTATAAACGGAATAACTAACCTTCGATTTCCGCTAAAACGGAGAACCTGTGTGTGACTTGGAAATGACTGAACACCACCTCCGTTCCCACGCTAGCTATTCCGGACCGGAAGTCGTAGGAACCGGATGGGGAGAACCGCGCAGGGATAAACGTGAACTCAAACTCCACACACGGCGTAGTGGACACGTCCACAAATACGATTCGGTCATCGACGGTCGTCACCACGTAGTCGGAAACGTCTATCTGGACAACAAAACAATAACAAAATAGTCAGTCCTGACGTACGAGGCAGTTACACCCGACATACAAAATAATAACAAAATAGTCAGTCCTGACGTACGAGACAGTTATATTTGACATACAAAATAATAACAAAATAGTCCGTCCTGACGTACGAGACAGTTACACCCGACGTACAAAATAATAACAAAATAGTCAGCCCTGACGTACGAAACAGTTACACCCGACGTACAAAACAATAACAAAAAAAGTCAGTCTGACGTACGAGACAGTTACACTTGATATACAAAATAATAACAAAATAGTCTGTCCTGACGTACGAGACAGTTACACTTGATATACAAAACAATAACAAAATAGTCTGTCCTGACGTACGAGACAGTTACACTTGATATACAAAACAATAATAAAATAGTCAGTCCTGACGTACGAGACAGTTACACTTGATATACAAAACAATAACAAAATAGTCAGTCCTGACGTACGAGACAGTTACACTTGATATACAAAATAATAACAAAATAGTCCGTCCTGACGTACGAGACAGTTACACTTGATATACAAAACAATAACAAAATAGTCCGTCCTGACGTACGAGACAGTTACACCCGACGTACAAAACAATAACAAAATAGTCCGTCCTGACGTACGAGACAGTTACACTTGATATACAAAACAATAACAAAATAGTCCGTCCTGACGTACGAGACAGTTACACCCGACGTACAAAACAATAACAAAATAGTCAGTCCTGACGTACGAGACAGTTACACCCGACGTACAAAACAATAACAAAATAGTCAGTCCTGACGTACGAGGCCACAGCAGCAACAACACCACAATAATCAATCTTGACGTCGGAGTGATACCTATCTCTAACAAAATATAAGTTTATGAATTGGAATGCGAAATTGAAAAAAAAAATAAAATAAAATTTGAAATAATGGAACAAATCCCCTGCAGATGTCATTATCTCAAAAGTTTTTCTATCTCTCTTGTTTGCCAGATCATAGCTACATTAGGAATTGTTTTAGAAAAAAATCGCACCCTGTAATTATGATGTCATAAATGAGAATTACGTCATCCGATTGTCACATGGCGCCAAGTCATCACAAAAAAAATCAGAGAATACCAAAGCGTCAACAAAACCATAATCCGAATTCAAAATCGATGAAACTAGGGGCAAAATAGGAACAAAGGAAAAATTTACATGGAGACCCTCGTAAAAGCACAAGAGAATAAGACCAGGTGTTCCGGAAGAGTAAGCGTCTTCTGCTTCATCGACGACACCCGCCATGTAAATCTTGGTCACATCCAAGTAAGCATCAATCCTCAAAATGAGAACCGAGTCATCATTGTCATCACAACAAGTAAACACACTAACAAGCAAACTCAAAAACGTCCATCTTTATATCACACAAAGATACAGAATATTTCTCGATGATATCAAGATGGCGACCATAAAACTTGCCCATAGTCTTCATCAACCTGCATTTCTCGAATCACTTCATGGATGTCCATTTGGTATCTACCATTGTGGCATATCAAGGGTAATAACAACACTTTTGGGAAAGGCCTGTGGTTTTGCGATTACATTGTATATATATAGTGTTCATATTGATGACGTCTTCGTTTGCTTGTACGTCATAGTGGTTAAATAGCGGTGACGTCATCCTTTTCTGCTGAACTGTACCTATAATGGTGGTGTCACTATTTGCTTGTACAGTATAGCAGATGCATTTAGTGAAGGTTGTTTTCTCTACGTAAGTAGTCGGAACTAACCTGTCTGTTTTATCATTTCCAAATGCTAACATCGCGAACTTGTTAGTTTATCAAAGAGAAAATATCTTCAACTGAATAGGTGAAAAATGTGAATTCGGAAGTGAATCAGAATAATTTTATTTCTTTCACATCACCAGACTAATGGTTAAATTGGGAATCCCGGTCACCTTGTAGTATCCAGTCGATGTAAAGTTCTGTATCCTTGTCGTGTACTTCATCCTATACGTCATAGTGGAGGGGTCGACAACTTTCCAGAGTTGAAAGTAGACTTGGCAGTCATTTCCTTGTATGTTCACGTGGAAAGCTAGGATGTGTCCAGACATCAGGGCGACATCTCGTAACATGACGCCAATTCCAGACATGGCGGACTGTAGCAGTTCACCCCCGGTCGTGTTAAACCCGAAGTATGCTAGGACAGAAAATGAAGTTTAACCGGAAATACAGAAGTGTACACCAAACACTATCTCAGTTTCATACAAATTATGTTGGGTGTTGATGTTGAGGCAGCAATGCTTGCGTCCACTAAAATCTGTAAAAATCATACAAAGCCGTAAATAAGTGGAATAGATGAGGCCACAGTCAAATTGAACAAGAAGTAGACTGAAACAGACGACATCAGCGAGATATTCAATGGACATTGCTGTTTACCATACAGATACAGTAAATCTAAAGTACACCATTACAGAAATGGTAAAATAATAATGCGGGACATTTCCTGATTTACTTTAGACATTTCATGCAGGAATAGATTAATTAGTAATATCGATTGAAATAATTACTTACCAATGCTGGACGGCTTTGTGTCTATATAAAAAAAAATAAACAAAAAGTTACTTTCATTTTAAAAGGAAAATGTATATGACTCTAGCGTTCATGACTGTGCAGAAGAGTACTATGACGTCAAGTGTGCCCGAACACAACTGACGTAAATAAACAAACAAATAATTATATAACATTTGATATAGCGCCCTATCCTGCTAACATAAGCTACAATTAACGTATACAATTCTGGGAAATTCGCAGGCTGTGCTTGATCAGGCACTAACTACTAGTCAAATGTCACATAGCTGTTATATATCTGTGTGTGCTGAAGTTGTAGTGTGTTCTATTTGTAGTGTGACCGTGCTTCAAAAGGCATCTTTTTATAGTGTCATTTCAGTTTGAATGCTACCACAACACCCGACACCGACCAGTTTATATTCCAACTGGGTTGTTGGAGAGTTTATCACAAATATCACACTAATACATGTAGGTGAACCTATACGTAGAGAACTATGTAATTGACGATTTAGAAGTTAAATAACCAAATCATAGTAAAACCCATAAAAAGGACTATGTATTTGTACATGTTAGAATTCCAGTTTACCTTGTATGATGGCCATGACCCCGTAGTGACTGGTGTCCTGGTATGGTACAAACGTGTAGCTGTTGCCCAGCGTCGGAGACTGACTGAACAGGTAGGTCATTGTGGAGGACAGCGGGTTGGTGACAAAGGTGAAGGACACACACTCCTTGAGGTTTGTGGCCGTGAATCCCATGAACTCTGACCCGGTCAGATTGATGGCGTTCCCGAGTCCCAGATCTACCTATATTGCAACAATTGAGTATTAGTTTTAGTGTTAACAGTCTGCTAGGTCTAACGACAGGGATGGTGACTTAGCGACGTATACTGGTTCAACAACTCGATGCATCAAGATATGCGTAAAGTTTAGATTGTAATGAAGACAAATATTCGTGACTGTATGAAGATTTTTCTTGTATTGCCGACCAGGTTCTAAGTACCAGCGACACAGTCTAGATTAAATGTTTTGCCTGTTTTATTTCTCAACGGTCAGTGTTTTAATCTAGAAAGGTTTCCTGGTTCTTGAAATTCCTCATATATATAAAACATATACAGAAAGTCACTCAAAGTGACGTAATTCCTAGGACTTCAAGATGGGAGTTACTGCTCCAACCCTGTGTTATACGTCATCGTCCACCCCTCTATCTAGGGGCACACCGTGTGCGGTGTGTGTGTGGGTTGGTGAGGTGAGGGAGGAGGAAGTTGGGAGGGGGGGGGTATGAGTTCCAACATAATTATTGGTGAACAATGACATGTCAATCTCGGGTAAATCTACCTGTTGTTGCCCGTCCGTGAGGAACGATTGCCTATCGGTGGTGAAGATGAGGGTGTGGTCCTGTTGGCTGTCACGTGTCCATAACTGCAGACGGAAAGAACAATTGGCGTCCGTGGTTACTAGAAATCCGGTCAACCAACCGCTCGGAAGGTCAACTCCGGATAATAGCACGGTCTTCTGTCCACTCTGGGAGTTTGGGATGGCCGTCGTGATATTGAACCCCACGTACACTAGATAGATAATTATTACATAAACCTTGTCAAAGCATCGTTACAAATACTGCTCCTTAGAAACGGATTATGAACTTGCATTTTGTTTTTAATCGGGTGCTTGTTTCTGTAACATTGATAGTAAACTAATACAGCGTGGATAAAAGGATGTGAAATTATATGTTTTGGTTTATTTAATAAAACACTGGTTAAATAAAAAATATAATGACAGCATCTTAGACACGTTAACTGTGAGGGACGTTTTAATACTTACTAATATTCTGACCCAGCGTAACTGAAAAAAAAGTTTTCACAAATTAACAGGTTAGGAATTTATTCATGAAAAGTGAGTCAATCTGTTTTACATTCAAATCCTGCTCAAGCTAAAGCTTCACGTGTAATTCTGCTGTTCTTGCTACATCGTGTTTATCACCAGAACTCATTGTCAAACGTCTCTGATATTACCAAAACTTTGGACAAATATAGCACAAACCATACAAATAACTTGAGTGAAGACAACGGCAAATGGTCAACGATCAACCGCGTCAATACGGGTATATACAGGTAGCGTCATCCTGATGATTACGTCCCAATATAAAAGTACACTTCTCCCAGAAAGATTTTATTAGGCTACATGAAATATTATTTTAACGTGTTTTAGACTACAATGTACTTCAATGAGTTTCCACACCACCCAAGATTTTAAAAAGAAAGTCAAAGCGATCTCCTTGAGGTAGAAAAAAGACAGAAAAGTTAATATCATGTTTACGATATTTTTATGAAATTTGGAAGAAATAACATAATAGTAGTTCTTTAAATTTTAAAATGTGGACGTCAACGTCATAATCATACGTCAATTTACAGCAGTGCTGACACTAAATGTCATTGTTTTTTTTTCGCCGAAAAAAAACATGCAATTAAAAAATATGTCATTGCAGTGTG
The DNA here is from genome assembly GCA_947623455.1 of Mimachlamys varia. NCBI lineage: Eukaryota > Metazoa > Mollusca > Bivalvia > Pectinida > Pectinidae > Mimachlamys > Mimachlamys varia. Next base: position 14,165,629 of record OX392535.1, read on the forward strand.
CTTGAACAATATATTACAGAAAAAAATATGGTATGTAAAACATTGACTGTACCCACCTCCACAGCCCGACAGGACCACCAACACCAACACTCCGTAACTGATGACGTCAGCGTGGTCAATAGCCATGGTTTCCTGTAGATCTGCAGTGCTGTTCGTATTGCTGATTACTTTTGCAGCTAGGGGATGAGTTGGTGAAATGGTTGCGGTATGATGAAATGACAATAAAACAGTCTTTGTTCTCAAAGTCACAGTGTAGAGTATCACAGGTACTAATTAATACAATCAATTCGGTCAACTGTAACCGTGATAAATCTAACTACTGAGTAGGCCTAGAGAGACTAATTTATTACGTTACAGTATCTGAATAAAGAATTCCTCATAAAAATAACTGTCGTTATAATGGAACAAAAATGAGTTTACAAATAATGTCTCTCTCTCTCTGTATATATATATGGATTCCAAAATCGAACAGGTTAATGATCTAAGGGAGACAACTGCTTCACAAAAATTCAAACAGAAGTAGACCCCTTTGTAATTAATGAAGTCTTTAAAAGTAAAGCCACGGAATTAAATAGAGAAACTAATTAAAAGACATCAAACATACATGTAAATATGGACGGCACCAAAACTTCTGCGCTGGTGTCAGTGGGCTAGTCAGCGGTATCACTAGGACATGAGGCAGAGTCGCTCAGGCATGGAGATGGTACGGCAAGTTGCACGCCCTCGTGCGCGTGTTAATCATACACGTTAGCACACATGTATAACACATGTAGTGTCGATAATTTGTTCCAATTAAAAAATGCTGTCACAGGGACCTGAGAATTTGTTACGCTACTAAAATGTTTAGAGTAATTTTACACTTTTTGGAGTTTAAATAAATTTTTCGATAGAAATACCCCTCTTCCCAGTTTAGGTCCAAAACTAACTGTGAAAAATTCTCATGTCCCTGTGGTTGAAATCACAAGGACCCGAGAATTTGTTACAATTTTTTGACCTAAACTAAGGTGTTTAGAGTAATTTTACATTTTTTTGTGGTGTAGATCAATTTTTTATTACCCCCCCCCCCAACAATTGTCAATTGTCATAAAGCCTTTAGGACCATTGCGAGGGCATTTTTATAAAAAAAAAAATGATCTAAACCCCAAATAAGCGTAAAATTACTCTAAACGCCTTAGTTTAGGTCCAAAACTAGCAGTAACAAATTCTCAGGTCCTTGTGGTATAGGCCAATATCAGACAAAAGGTCATGCCATCAATGCTTTTTCTAAAAGACTGGATCAGTATTGAATTTAATTGTCATTTTCTTTATATATGTTATACGGAACTTGCCGAGAGAGTCAATGCGTACCTCTAGAGACAGCTACTTGCGAAGATAGTGGATTGATCCTACAGTGTTTTAAAATTCAGTAAAATAGTACTTGTGGAGATATCAATAATTTAATCCTACGTTTTGTCACTTTATAAATGGTAGGCCTAATTGTGGTGAGACAAGAAAAGAATTCGAATATAGCGGTCGTGTTTCGGTAAAATGTGTAAGCTTGATGTTGGATGTGACCAATCTGTAATTATATCTGCGAATAAAATATTTATCAACTTTGTTTTTCTTCAATTTTGCTGGAACGAATATGATCAAATGAAGAAAACCCTTTGAATGTATAGCCATTGTTGTTAAATCAATTCAAGAATAATTCTTACTCTTTTTAATTGATTGTTTTTTGTTTTTATCGACTTTGAAATGACTTATTTTCAAAGTTCATTTTAGTGTGGTGCGTTTCGCTCTTTTCAGAAAATGGAATGCGGAAGATTGATTAACCGCGACACGTTTCAGCACCAATACGCCGAATCAAACTTAGCGCTTCCTTTTCCGTTTTGGGTTGATGCCGGTTAGCAAGGTACGTTTTGTGGACAATTTTCTTTTCGTTTTCTTATTGATTTGTGCATATAACTGTAACATTATTTGAATGGAATAATAATGCGATATAACATTTCACTTTGGCTATCATTTATTATATTTGATTTTGTCAAAAATAGTATATTACTCGTTTCAATAGCATTCAACCAGTTTGCATACGTGGCTAGACTTTGTGTATCGTACCGATGGCCCAAAAATTGGATTAAATTAATAAATTCCGGATAGGCAAACAATTAAACATTTTTACTCGGTAAGCATATCGTGTATTGAAAAGTGGACGTATCGATTGCGACGGAACTTACAAAATGTAGAACTAAAAGTGTAGTACGCTGAACATGCTTTACACCCATTCATGGGCCGCATTCATGCGAATCACAGATGTAGTTCGACTTCGAGTATCCTTTACTAGGCCTAGCAATGTTTGACAGTTAATAAGGCTATTACCGTACACTATTTTTAGTTACAAATTAACTAATAACTATATATGGTTTTCTTTCTTGTGTTTCAGATGAAGATTTGGTTGGCAGCGTTTGCTGCTTTGTGTATGGTCTTGAGCTGTAATGGTGACAATGCTAGACTGTTGGCATCTAAGAACATATTGAATCAGTATTTGGTTGAAGGCAGGGATCTTACCGTACAGTACAGCATTTATAATACTGGTGGAAGGTAAACAAATATGCTTTGCATCCAGAGAAACCTTATCTATACATTATCAAACATTTTAGTGAACATCCAGGAAATTAAAAGAAAACGGTTTGATTTAAACTATTACATTTAATAACAACTTATTATGAACAAAAAATAGATAATTATGTTGACCAAATCCATTTAATTACAGGGATAATTCTGGCTTTTAAAACCTATGGGAGAGTTTGAGGGATTTTATGAGATTAGTAAAATTTCTATGAGATTTTTCTATATAAAGTAATACTCTATTGAAATTTTAATGAGATTTTCATGAAAAATATGGGTAAAAATCCCTAAATCTCGCCCAAAAGTAATTCCTGAATTAATACAAAGCATGGATGCGGTATTACCATTTTTCTATGTTTTAAGTGTCTGAAGAACAATGTAAATGTTTAATCATACATAAAAATAACATTTCTTCACATTCTGACATTGATGCACATACCGGTAGTACATACACACTTGAAATTTTTGATTGGAAAAATTTGAATACAAAATTGGGAAAATTTATCCAAGGGAAGGGGCATATATTTGGCCCCAAATGTACCCAATAAAAATCACTGCAAATTGTCTTACATTTTTCTGTGTATCACTAGTCGCTGGCAATTTTTCCTATGACATAACCATTTTCTTGGGCCAATTTGTAAACAAAGGACTATACTGGGACCCGACCAGTACTCGTGATTTTTACAGGTTTTTCATTAATATTTTCTGTTTCACTTCACAGGTACACGCGAAATTTCAGCTGAATAATCTGCAGGGAATTACTGATGTAATGACACAAAAATTGAATGTTATTTAATTTTGTATATTACTTAAACACCGAAATTGTAACTCAGTATTTCAATGCGTATTTGACGTCGACGGAACCAGTAGTCGTGACGGTCATTCTTCTACAAATGGTCGGTTATATTCCATGTTTACACGGACATGTTTCAAATTCCAAACGTCTAAGATATACGTATGAGGGGAATAGTTTCAAATTAAGGAGTTATATGGCAGTTATGTTGTAGTTTTTACTCATCTTGACATCGTACTTGTTTTTGCGTCCGTTTTCGTCATCATGGTAAACACCGAGGTCACGAGGTCACGTTCTGTGTGTAACTAAAAGCTTGGCGGGACGGCTGCTTGGTCCAGAAAGCATCCGGAATCATCAAACACGACACGGTCATAAATAGATCGATCATTCCTCAATATCGGAGGAAATGATTCATACAAGGTTTTTATTTCAATTAGCATTTCATTTACACATATTTAGATTGGTCATAAAAATATTCAATTTCACAGGTCTTTCTCATCTGTACAACCTGTTGTTATACTTTATATTTACAAATACACAGTTGGGTTATAGAAAATTAAAACTAGAGGTCTTATACATGTAATGGACTTTCTAAGCATACAATATATATTTAAAACAATGCATGAGAAAATTGATAAAAGTATTTACACATTCTTTGTTCCATTTGAAGTAAATACAGACACATTGCATGAGAAAATTGAAAAACTTATTTACACATTCTTTGTTCCATTACAAGTTAATTATTATACTAACACACCTCCACTGTCCATTTCATTCCACTTAATTTTAATTAAGATGTTATAAACATATTTTTCTTATTCATGGGGAGTCAATTTTGCAAATGTAATCTGATAACAGAAAGATCATACATAATTTTAATCATATTACCTAGAACATTAATGAAAGTTATATAAACATACATTGTCCATTGAGTATATCGATTAAAGTGTGAATAGACATTTTAAGACATGTATAAAAGGATCAGGGACAATTTATGACATTAACTACTAACACAATCTCCTTCAATTCTCACATCAAATGATCAATAATGTTCTCATTCATTCACATTCATCACACTGAAATACATCTGTAACCAGTCCTTTTACACACGACTCGTGGTACCATTTGTCGCAGCTTTCACATTGAATCCAACTTGTACTTTCAATGTCTACATCACTCTCCTCACTTTCTGGATCTCTCAATCCACACTTTCCACACACAACATCAAGGTCATCTTCGCCCTCGCTTTCATCATCTATATTTACACAGACTTGTGTCTTAGCTTTCTTTTTCCCGTTTTTGCGACTCTTTTCATTCTCTTTTTCTTTTCTCTTTTCCTCTCTTTCCTTTTTTCTCCTCTCGATACCCTCTCTCTTTTCTTTCTCATCTGCATCTTTTTTCTTAAGTTGGTCTAGCATTTGATCTCCTGTGATGACCCTGGCCTCTGTCACCACTCTTCTCTTTTTAGCAGGTGCTTTTTTTGGCAACATTGGTGTCACGAAAATTGACTGCATCACAGGCGGCAATTCTCTAACTTCCGGGATGGGATGCGGCAAGGTAGATGCTCCACATGTCTCACATGTACTGATGGTGGTCACTAAAATTTGATGATGAAAGGAGAATAAAAAGTATTCAATATCTATGCATATTGTTTGATTTCTCCGAATACTGTGTTGAATTTGCGAAGGCTATAGCTATTTATTCTTTATTTTGCTACCTTTGTTTTCAGAGGATTTTTGGGCACCAGCGCTGGATGTCCTCTGGTAGAAGATGCGACTTGTCTATTGCTTCTTGATTAAGAGGAATCAAACCAGTTTTCCTTGAAAAGAAAAGTGTTTGTTTTATTTCGTGTGTTGACTTATATATATATATATATACCTGGTCTCTCTCTCTCTCTCTCTCTCTCTATCTCTCTCTCTATCATCAATTTTTAACAATTCAAAATCAGATGTGGACAAAGGAATATACTTGAAAGGGGTTGTATGACATGGAGTTATTCACTAATTCCAATTGTTCTTGTTGACATATTGGTTGCTGTAAAGAAAATTCCATACCGAAATGCAGATTTGATCATTCCTGGTGAGCAAATCTGGTCAATGGCATATGACATTAGGCATGGCAGAGTTGCCTTGCTAACACACATCTGGCTGTTTATCAGTGCCATAGATGTCGCCAAGCATCTCATTTTTTCCTTAAAGAGTAACACATAACAATCGAGTTAACCGTGATACAATGACGTCATCAATTAAAAGCATGTATCGAAGATTAAGATAATAAGAGATGATATAGCATTAAACTTGGAATGCTTTTATTATGAATTACTTTAAGACTGTACATGCATGATGCTTGCATTAGAATGATCGATGAATTAATTATGGGAAGTGCTATATGACATGAAAGGAATACTGGCAAGTGTTTTTGCAGTTTACAAAGGATACTAGGTTAATCATTTATGGAGGTGGAACTATTTTTTTTATTGTTGTTCATTATGTGATTATAACTGGGGATTAGATAAATATTTTACCTTAAGTGGTCCAAACACATTCACATCTAAAGGCTGTAAAAGGTGTGTTGTGTGGGCAGGAAATGCCAAAATTTCAATCTAAAACAAAGCCATCCAGAACAGTTTCATTTACGGAATTGGCTTAAAACTTTAAATACAGTTTTATCATCATTTCACCGACACAATTATCATTTTCCATTACTGGTGACAATGTTGGTCTGTGATACTTGGGGAAAATACAGAATAACGTGATTAATTATAAAGGGGAGATAACTACCATTTATACGTGATTGATGAAAATCCACAATAATGCGATGTATTGTTTTTTATTTTCAGTCTTATTTGACATCATTATTCTTCGATAATCTAACACTGCAAGAATGGTTATATAACTCTTGAAATGCCCTAAATATTAAGATTCTTTCATGTCCAAGAAAAATAGTGACTCAAAGATCACGCATGTCAATTTTCATGACAATCTGTCCATTATTTTCTGAAAGTGCTACATCTCCTTAAAATACGAACCTGTTCTGCTCTAGCCATTTCAATGATTGGTATCCCAATATGGCTGTCATGGTTATCCAAAAGCAATAATACTGGCCTCTCTTTCCCACAATGCTTCACAAAAACATTCTTGAACCACATCAGGAACAAATCACTATCCATGTATCCTAAAGTATATGAAAATATTCTAAGTCTAATAATACGAGTTACAAAATAATGGAGGAAGACATAGAGGCATGTCATAGAAAATATGCTTATACCTACATATATATATCGGTGTGCAGATTTTTAATTAAGTACCTGAATCGGACACGCCAAACATCCAAGTTCTAGGTACATCCTCCCTATAGGGTCTGTGTGGAAGAGCCTTCTGGTATATTATAAAGGTTGGCATGACAGAGCCGTCACCACATACACACATATGGGCTGTCACATGATCTATAGTGTGAATCTGTACACAATTTAAAAAAAGAAGGTACAGTCAAACTAAGGCAACTCCTCGGTATTAATTTGTGTTCATCAGTTCATATCAGTAAAAACTAATTGACTAATTCGTTTTTGAAAACAGTCCAGCAATTTACTCTACTCTTGTATTTTGTTGGCTTTCATTCATGTATAACATAAATTTGATATTTGCTAATAATGCTGTGTAAATTCTTGTTTCCCATAATGATCTAGGTCTAGTGTTACATGTATATCATTGCGATTATAATCTGTGAAAATACATTTATCATGAATATAGATAATACACACCCGACAAAAAACTCTGTAATAGTTAGGTTAAATAGTGTACACTTTTATAAAAGAAACACATTTTATACCAGTAATATATATATATACATAATGTAAGGGCATCGTACTTGCTGTTGAATGCATGGGTGACCCTTTTGTCCAATAACTTTCCTAGAGGTTCCCTGCTTATCAACAAACCCTGTCTCATCGCAGTTGAATATTTGTGCTGGCTTGTTCCTTAATTGCAAATGGTCAATTGTCTCTTCTAAAAACAGAGTTACAACCTTGGATTAAAATGAATATTTTTAGCAACTATATTTTCCTCATTCCTTTTGTTTTTAAATGTATGTAAATATTGTACTTCTATTGCCTCGGATCATATGAGTCACTCAAAAGATTTTATCTCAGGAGAATATCAGAATACTTTGCAAAAACACAGGTCAGTCAGGTTATCATACCAATACACTTTCACCTCTAATAAGATTTTAAGTATTGAATTCTGGTTACCATGAGTTTCGACTGCTTTATTCACTCTTATCTGTGTTATGTTATGAATCTTAAACACAAAACTATTGCTGGACATCAAAATAAATTGTGTAATACATATGTATGTTAAAATTGAATTGAAGTTTTATTCGCTCACCATATTTCTTAAAAAACTCGTCCATCACTGTTTGATTAGACATCCGTGTTCGCCCTTTATCACGGATCTGGGGAGTTTTTTCGCTGAGTTCGGGATGATTTCTTATGAACTTAAGACACCACTTGTCTGATGGGCCTTTGTCCAGGTTGAAAAGCGAATTTCTGTCTGCACGCTTTATCAGTTCAAGTACATAGGAGCGGAGATGTTGCCTATTTAGAGGGAACCCTCGCTCTCCCATGTACTTAACATAGGCAACCAGAGCCTCTTCCTCTTTCAAAGTTAACATTTTCTCTGGGCCCCGTTTTCCCAACAGATCCACATCTCTATCTATGTTGTCCATAATAGTTTGTCGCGGCACCCCATATTCTTGTGAAGCCTGTGTGGCATTTAGTAATTTGTTCCTCACATCCTTGATGGCATTTTCTAGATTTAGCAAATCATATTTTCTCTTTGACTGCAAAAAGGATAATTTGGATCTGTGTATTTCCACTATTTACAATAAAACTTATGAATAAAAATTGGTATTTTGCAATAAAATATCACTACATATGCTGTGTTAAAATTAAGACTGCATTATCATTTGAATAACTTTTTATGGTAATATTGTATAATAATTCAGACCTACACAATAATCAAAAATATTTTCACTCTCCCAATATGTTTTATTGCCAATAACAAAAATAAAACTTCTTAAAACAACGGTATTATATTTTGCATGTTCACAGTCACTGGCAGGTGGTTTTTGTATGAAAGTTGGATTTTAGTACTACATAGTTTGGGGTTATCTCCCTTCTACAACTCGCGTGCAGACGTTCTCGTTGTCATCTACGATTTGCAGACGCTGTTTGTAAACACAAAAACTATCATTTACAGCAAATATAGAAGTAAGTGGCATTTTTCCTCATCCCCCCGATATTTTTTACATAGTTTTTAAGCATGAAAACAGGAAATATGAAAGTTTTCATCAGTGCATTTAAATAAAATGCAATAATTTTCGGGACGTAATCTTACCATCTTGAGTTCTTCTTCACCAGCCTCGGACATCGGGAAATCGCGCGTGTACTGGAACGTGCATACATTCACGACTACTGTTCCGTCACGAGTACTGGTCGGGTCCCAGTACAGTATACAACAATGATAGGTTGCCATAGAGGATTTGATTAACCCTAGCTTACAGAATGTATAATATAGCATACCCCCAGGCCATTCACTGATTGTGTTTTATGTGTGATTTTTCAGTGCTGCCTTGGATGTCAACCTGAAGGATGAAGGGTTCCCAGAGGCTGATTTTGAGGTTGTCCGGGGAAACCTCAATGTTCGTTGGGAGAGAATTGCTCCGTATCCTTTGTTTTATTGAAAAAGTATATGGAAAAATAGCAAGAAATAAATCTTATATTAATTTTAAAAGAACAAACATAAAAACAAATGACTGTAATGTATATTGATTACGTAGAATTTTGCTGCATGTTTGACCACACTGGCACAGGTCTCTGGTTGAGAAAAGCCTGTAAATATTACAAAATGTTAAAGATATTGTGATATTAATTAAGGTTTGCTATTCTTTTTGTTTACAGTTAAAGCAAAGGGCATGGATCTAAAATTGATGTCTAAGATTAGACAAGTCTATGATCACTGGTAACCCTTAAACATCCAATGTCCTAGTGCGGGTTGACATGATGATGAGAAAATTTCATTAAGGTTTAACATGAGTTTACCAATTCAAATAGATATAAACTGGAACCAAAAGTATACAATTTACCTTGTAACTGCCCAATGGTATCAATACAACACTGGAAACTTTATCTGGAAATGTCATTATTGCTGGGATTAAACATGTTTGGGGAAAAGTCACGTTTGACAACTTCTCTACCTGGCTTATGACATCATTTGAACTAAATATTCTATCATAATTTTTTCCTTAACCGGAGCTTAGTGGCACCAATGTGACACATTCTGTCATCCTTCGGCCACTTCAGTATGGCTATTTCAACTTCACCTCTGGAGAGGTCAGCTACAAGGACTCTGAGGATGCCACCGAGTCTGTGGTAGGTATCCTGATACACGATTAGTAGAATAATAAATTACAGAGAAAGATCTGTTAAAATACAATGAAAAAATGTTGTCTTAAGGTACATTGTGTTTGTAAATATTATCTAAAGCCATTGGGTATAAGAAATAGTTATAATCTCACTGAAAGAGATTGTACATTAGAATGTCAATGGAAATCATTTTAAACCAGATTTATACTTATGTAGTGATAGTGAATAGATCATGATTAAGTTTCTATATTTATTTTATTTACAGTTCGGATATACCAGTGCACCAGGAGAAGGCGGTATCGTTAACAGTAAAGAATATGACAGACGCTTCTCTCCTCATGTTGTAAGTTTCATATCGTGATTATGCATTCTGAATAAGTAAATATTTTGTGCTAACATCTAAAAAACAATACTCATGAATGTGATCGTTAGTTGTCAATATTACTTGTATAGTTTTGTTGCTCAAAAACTGATTATTCGACAGTTTAGTGACTGAGACATATGTTTAGGATTTGTAGGTCCCGACTTAAAATCCCAGTTTGAATTGTTGTGTTCCTTGGTCTAGACTCTCGTCTTACTATCATTTCATAAATACATGCACTAGCAACAAATGTTGAAAGTATCAAAACAGACTTTTTGCAGAGGCAAAGATTTTGAAAATGGAGGTTTATGTAGAAAAGTTATTTCATATAGCACCCTGTTAAGCTAGGAAATATGTAGGTTTTGAGCTAATTGTACTACAAGTTGCTGAATTATTGCTTTATGTTTCAGCTGGACTGGTGTGTATTTGCCGTGATGACACTCCCATCTCTAGTCATTCCATTCCTCCTATTTTATAGAAGCAAAAGCCGGTACGATCAGCCCAAGACGAAGAAAAACTAAATTATAATATGCAGCATATTTTCATTTTTTTTTATAATAAAATTTAACATTATTTTAAAATGTTGTTTCTTTTTTTTTCGCAAAAATAAAGATGTTTATAAGGACCTGTTTACATTGTTGGTTTAGAACACCAAGAACAATATATTCTAATAACAGACAACTCAAGGAAAAATGAAATATTTGTTGAAATGTTTTCTGAAAAAAACCCAAAAGATTTGGCACCCACCACTGATGATCTTCATTTGTTCTTGGATCTTTTTCCTTCCTTTCGCATGAATGTAATCAAATCATATGAAATATGAGAAATCCTCTTAAAATAGCTGTAATAGTCTTAAACTGTTAATTCAAAGATGATCACATGTCAACAATTTTGTCTTTCTGATCAGTCCAAATATCAAAAGAGCGCAAGTAAAGATGAAGAGGAACTAACAAATGAAATTTAATCAAAGATCCTTCCTGTATTTCTCTCGGGTAATGTCAAAATCAAGATGTCTTGTCGATTACACTTGTATTTTGTTTGCTAGACCAGTTGGAAACAAGAACTGTCTCCAGGAAGGCTGACAAATATCCCCTGCAACGCCTATGAGATAAAAGAAAGGGTCCATACCTTTTTGAAAATTGGTCAAAATGCAAAAATACATCGGAGGGCAAAACTCCATTTTTCACTTACCCTTTCAATAAATTTTTTAAGAAATATGAAAACTGAGAGAATGCATAGCCAGAAAAAATTGTGTTATTTATAGGGGCATAACTCTCTGAATGGAGTCAAAATGTAAAATTACTGCAGAGGTCGCATCTCCATATTGTACTGGCCACTCGCACAAGATTTTTTAAAAAGATCCACTAAATTTTTTTTATTTTTTCATTCAAACAAGTGATAACTCCTGTAGGGGATGCAAAGACATTTCAGGGGGAACATCTCCATATTGTTTACTGGCATTCCTACAATTTTTTTATTTTTTTTTTGTTGTAAACTTAGTGAATGCATTGCCGGACAAAATTGTGGGAATTCTTTATATAAAAGGGGGATAACTCTCTGTAATGGGTCATTAATGCAAAGTCATTTCAGGAGGCATATTTCCATATATGAAAATATTAAGAAGATGAGTTGTAGACTAAGCGAATGCATAAATGGCCAAAATTGTGTTAATTGTTTATATAAAAGGGAGATACTGTAACTCTCTGCAAAATTACTTCTGGGGGCACATCTCCATATTGTATTGGCCATTTTCATAAAATTTATAAAAGATCCCCAATAAACTTAGTGAATCCAATGTGAATGTCCGTCAACCATGGTATTTTTTAAATCCATCCAAAAATGGGACAATGTACAACTAGAGACTGTGTTCACTCTAGTCTGAAAAAAGTTTTAGCAAAAGTCACTAAAGACCACTTTTCTCTTATAGCAAATAAAAATTTCCTTTATCAACTTTTACTCATTAGTAGAGTCAATATTCAAGTATATTACTATAATTTCGGATGTATTTAACATACCATTCATTGAATTGGATCAAATTATTTAAAATAAATCAACCTTGGTTGATTTGTGACATTTCATCAAAATATCTGATGTAAACAGAATTTTCAAAACACGACAAAGGATGTAGACAGACACTGGTAACATGAGAGCTATATACATATGTAGTGGCATAAAAAACCAACACTTTTGAGGATATATTTCAATATTTAATTTCCAAGTACCAGTACATTTCAATGACTAACTGAAGGCACTACTAAATAGTGGTGCTGGTATACATAATGATTAAAACATATTAGGATTCTTTAATACTAAATTATTTTTTTTTGAAAAGTGGCAAATTTCACAAACATTTTTACAATTTTCTGTCTGGAACGCAATTGCTTGGGAATAGTTTTGTTAATCACAAAATAACTGTGGAACCTAGATTATATTGCCACATTATGACTATTACAACTCTGAAGTACACAATTTCTTGTTGTAGTTGATTATCATTAACTTATAAGAAAACAATTATGAACATGAACAATATAATTTTACTCAAGGGTAAATAAAATAACAATGAATAAGTTAAAATACATTTCAGTCTCTGGTTTAAAAATCCCAACAATTTATTCGTGCTTAATATCAACAGTTTTGACTCTTGACCATGAAATTTAAATGCTACAAATCAATGTCTGGGGAAAAAAAATACTCATGCAATTCTTCAACTTCTTTGATAGGCATAGAGATTAAGGGCTTAATACTTGTAATCAATCAATGTGCAAGGAAAATGAATTGAAGTTGATGGGTATATATATGTATTAGTTAATAATCACAGATAAGATGAGACTTGAATACCTACTATGTACCATACAGATCTAGAGCCAGTTTTATCTACAGGAAACTTTCATGTATCCTCTCGCATAAAGGAACTTAATACAGTGTTGTTGTTGCTGAATGTCATAATGAAGATTTTTAAAGGTCAAAGCACATTCAAGAGCAATACACAAAATAAAACCTTACTACATACTTAAACAGGAATACAGCTTGGACCTTTCTGTCTTTAAGACTAAGCCTGATGGACATATTAATGTACAACATGGGATCACTGTGGCCATTCCTACTTCATCAAGGAAAAATGATAATCCAAAGTTGAACTATAATCTGCTGGTTATCATAAATGGAAATTTGTTTTACATAAAGATCTGTAACTCCCTTAAAAGGGTCTAAATCTCAAATCAAAATGTCGGTGTGCAACTACATAATATTTATCTTTCAAAGTTTTAATAAACTCTGCCAGTAAGAAAGGATGGAGTTTTCTAGACAAATCATTTCACACAAGGGGTCGAAACTCCTTTTAAAAAAATGTTGAAAGCTCTATTTACAATGCCGATGCAAAGCTACATAATAGGCCTATATGACATTCAAGTGGAGTTTCCTTACTGTTAGTTACCGGGTAAGATGGATATCTTGTTTCTGCAGAAGACAGACATCCTGGATGATTCCAGAATACCTCTATAACTTTGTTGTGGGGGGTTAATACCGGTAAGTTTATTCAATATCTAACACAAATGTAAAACAGATCCGTGTAACATTTTTTTATGTGGGATATATTTCAACAGAAGATTAAAGGTACCACGACATGATTTGAATCTCTGATTTTAACAAATGTATGTTGGGTTTTATTTTGCAAATTTCCCTTGACTTGATAGTATCATAGGGAAAAGCATCAACTGTATGTAATATAGACACAGGGCAGTTTGGTCCAAAAATCATTCATATATAGGTATTTATATATATCTCTAAAACATACATGGGCAGGTATAATGATGTAAAAATAGTTTGGATCGCATGTAAGATAGTATTGGCATCTAGTTATATATGTACTACAAAGGGATGCAAAACTTTGCTTCATCCAGGCACTCAATTGTGCACTTTTAGATTGTCAAATTTCCATTTTAATATTGTCAAAACCCCCAATTATGAATTATTTTTCTTCTGGTCTGAAAATGAACCTGAATGTATTACTCACTAGAAACATTCGAATTCTGATGTAATCATTTAAAATGTGAAATAAAATACTAAAATGCTAGGAAAATAAATGTTGAGGTAACTGACCAGTAATACCATATAAATCCAATTTCTCATTTATGGGGTCCAATGTGTAATGACAGGGTTTCTACCCAACTATAAAATGTAAGCCAGCCCTTTTTTCTGAGCTTGCAGGAAAAGGAAAGGCAGGTGATGAGTCAGAGGAGCGTAAGCCTTAACTAAAAGTCATTGAAAACAGACAGTTTAATAGAGCAGTAGAATAACTGGTAATATAGATGCATTTACATGTATGTCTATGAATTATTTGAGCAATGTGTTTTGTATAGAAGGGTATACATATTATATACATTACATTCATACAATACAAGTTTATTAATATGACTGTTTTCAGAATTATTCCATGTATTTAGCAGAATATGAAAGAAGAGGCCAAATGGGCCTGCATTGCTCACCTGCTCTAAATTATATGCCTGTAAATATGTAAAGATTTAAACATATTTGACCCCAGTGACCTTGAAAGTATGGCAAGGACTTTTTTATTCATACACATTTGTTCAATTCTTCCAAAGAGGCTACCGGCTAAATATCAAATATACAGGCCTTTTACAACTTCTTCTTTAGGTGTTGGCGTTTTTGCCAGGCGAATATTATGTCTCTAAGCCCTGCAGACGATGTGGTTTAAATATTTGACATATTTGGCTCCTGTGACATTGAAAGTATGTCAAGTTACTTTTCTTTTATAAAATTTTGTTTGACTCCTTTCATGGAAGCTACCAAGCAAATTTCATGTCTCTAGGCCTGTAAGAATTGGTTTGATGGTTTGGACACATTTGACTCTTGTTACCTTTAAATTAGGTCAAAGCTAAAAACAATTTTCACATACTTTGTTCAACCTCTTCAAAGGCAGCTACTAGCAAAATATTATGTCTCCATATCGTATTCGTATTTCAGAATAAGTCATTTAAATCCAACGTACTCTGCACCATGACATAAGCTTGCTGAAGCCTTTGGGCCAGATAAGCTAATAACGAAAGGCAAGCATTACCAGTGTACATTACTACGTAGCTCTCAATTTTCTCCTTTTCATAAATGATTGAAAAATAACTAATTCATTGGTTGCCAATTGCACAGAGACAATAAATTGTTTAAAAATGTCCGCCATTAGTGACGTAATGCTATATCGTTTGTATCTAAAATGACACAAATATCGTAATAATGCTTTCATGCTCTAATGTAACTGTAAGACTAAAATGCATCATGTAGTGAAGTCTGTCTTTACCTTATCCTGAACTATTCTGACATCCTTTTAAATTGAATACACAGCTGTTTTAATTGATTTCTAATTAAAAACTGTCATAAAACCTGTGTATGCAGACAATCTACATCATTGGTTGAATCCCACAGGGTGTTCGGTAAGACTGTCAAACAATACAATAACCAAAAAACATCTATTAGGAATCTCCTAGAATGTTAGCTTTAGTTTGCTTCAGTTTTTGAAGCCAGGCAGTAAGATTTTCACTGTCCAATGAACCCCCACTGATAGGCATGCTGAATGAAGGTTGCACAGAAGTCTGTGACACAGCTGTAGATTTCGAAGGTGTTCCTCCTTCAAGCTGGAATCCTCCTTTAAGTGGAACAAAAGAATCATCTAAATCATCCACTAGTTCCACTTCTTGCCCCTCTAGTGACAGAATATCGTCCTCCACACCTGCATTATCACCTGATGACCACTGTGTAGTGGGCGGTAAATCTCTGTGAGCTAGCCAGGGACTGGTCTGAAGGTGAAGCGAGTTGTCTATCACAGGTCTGTGAGGGGTGAGAGATATCAGGATATCACTGTCCTCTCCTGTCGTGTCAGTGCGGGGAAAACCTGGCGTGGCACCAAAACTACCAGTATGTGCACTGTCCAGACTTGTCATTCCAGGGATGAGCCCAAGTTTGGGTGACCTCCCTTGGTGGTCAAACAGGTCTTGCACTCCATCTGTGAAGTCATCCATGGACATGTTTGGGAGTTGGATATCCTCCAGCTGTTCCCCATCCATCCCTCCTAGACTATTAAACATAGCTCCATCTCCTCCACCTCCCACGTCAATTCTAGCTCCTGTAAAGACACAAAAGTATGTAAACAATGTACATATATTTCCACTACAGTTCCATTTTAAATATTATAACTAGGTTGTGTTAAAACATAATTTAAGCTCCTGTGAAGACGTACAAATTGTTAAGGTGAACATGTAAACAAAGAACATATTCCAACCACAAACAGTATCAATCCAAATACTTTGACAAGTTTATGTTGGTACATTAAATGTTAGTTGGAAACAAATGTGTACCTACTGATTCATTGCAAGATAATTTAATGATAATACAGCTATGTAGTTTTTAGCCAAAAATTGGATTATGCAGTCTGTTCTAGACTCAATATCCTTGAAGTGACCACAACGTACGTTGTCGGTTGTTTTGATTCTTTGTGAAGGAGAGGTTTGTCTGCTGTCTTAAATTTACATGTATCAAAATTATTCTTACCTGTATCAGTTGCCCTGGTGAAGGAGAAGTTGGTCTGTTTCTGAACTCAATCTTACCTGTATCAGTTGCCTTTGTGAGAGGAGGTTCGTCTGATTCTTACCTGTATCAGCCTTGTGAGAGGGGTTTCGTCTGATGCATGTCCATGTTCTTACCTATATCAGCCTCCCTTATGAGGGGAGGTTCGTCTGAAGCATGTCCATATTCTTACCTGTATCAGCCTCCATCGTGAAGTAGATTTTTGTCTGATGCATGTTCACATTCTTACCTGTATCAGCCTCCCTTATGAGGGGATGTTTGTCTGATGCATGTCCATGTTCTTACCTGTATCAGCTTCCCTTATGAGGGGATGTTTGTCTGATGCATGTTCATATTCTTACCTGTATCAGCTTCCCTTATGTGGGGAGGTTCGTCTGATGCATGTCCATATTCTTACCTGTATCAGCCTCCCTTATGAGGGGAGGTTCGTCTGATTCTTACCTGTATCAGCCTCCCTTATGAAGGGAGGTTCGTCGATGCATGTCCATATTCTTACCTGTATCAGCCTCCATCATGAAGGAGATGTTTATATGATGCATGTCCATATTCTTACCTGTATCAGCCTCAATCGTGAAGGAGAGGTTGGTCTGTTTTCCAGATTTGGACCTTGGTGTCTGTGTATCCTGCATGGCCTCCTTCCACATGTCTCTCACCTCCTTAGACAGAGGACTGGCCATCACCATCATCGGTTCTGGCTCCGGTTCTGGCTGATCAGCCTCCGGTAATGCATCACACACTGTTGTTAAACACATCACATTTAGGAAAATTTACAATGAATTGCATCTAATAACTTGTACTCTCTATCTTTAAAATCTGAATTAATATTTTATTTAATCGCTAATTTGATATTTTGTTTGGTATTCTTTTTTTTTTTTTTTAAAGATTATCCTATGAATTTAAGTTAAACAGAAATTGAAAGTACTGGCCCTTAAACAGATAAATATGGCCCTGGATTAGTAACACCCCTGGTAGTTGTCATTGAAATTTTGAAAACAAATTGAAAACATAGAGCTTACTCTCTGCTTTTTTAAATACACTTCAAATTTCAAATGATATTGGGATATGATGACGAAAGTTATCACTTTTATATTTAAAACTACACTTAAGCCAAATTGACTTCAACTTGGTAAAATGTCCTTAATCATAATGTACATATCTTTGAGTTAGAAACCAAATTATTGGCAAACAAATGAAGACTACAAATTGAGCTATGGCTCTAGCTACCAAATAGACATCTCACTGATATTGAGAATAACATCATCCAAGATTTTTTTTTCCATTAAGCACCTGCTATTAACAATTACGAGTGTAAATGAGAACCAGATTATCTTCATGCCAAACAGAGATAAACAATGAAAAGGTAGGTTATGTAATACAGGAATGTGTTGTGACTGACCTTCCATGAGGGATTTCACCAATGCCCTAGCAGATGTTGGACAGGAATCGTCTGACTGGTTCAAATCTGCCTGTGGAGACCCCAGGTCCAGTCTGTAGGGGGACCCGTGTCCGTTACTGATGGGAAGTGAGTGGTCAGAATGAAACTGAGGTGCAGGAAGTCCGGAATTCACAGACCCTTTGTCACTCCTGTCTGATTGTAGAAACTCGGGCTGCTCCAGCTCGAATGAAGAATTATGATGGTTTTGAAGGGTGTGCCTTGAACTATCCAGCTCAAGGGATTTATCTAGATGATCACCTGTCAAAGATCTTAATTTGGAGGTGTTTAGTCTCCCTGAGTGGCTGGAGTGTACAGAGTGAAGACTCGTGTTTGGTGACTGGTCACTTCCTTCCAGTAAACCTGACGGGCGAGACAGGTTGGAGCTGACCGAGTGGACACTTTGTCGTGTGAAGGACTGATGGGAACGGTGTGACCCTTCTGACCTTGGTGAGTTGTTGGATTCCTGTGACCTTGCTGAATTGAATGAATGATGTAAGGATCCTTTCCCAGTTAAGTTTTCAAACAGTGACTGATGTGAAGTCTGTGACCTTGGAGATTCATTAAATGACCTTGAATGATTAACAGTTTGTGGTTTAGGAGAGTTATCTGACCTTGCATGCTTGGAGTCATGCAATATTGAAAGGTTGTGTGATTTTGATTCCTGGGAGCCATACGACCTTGAAGAATCATTTGAACCGGGGAGCTGGCCTGTCTTAGAGTTGTACAACTCTACTGACTCGTGTGACAAATTTGCTTCCCTTGGAGTTCGTGATAACGTAGATCGTGGCGACTGTTCTACACACAATGGTAGCATACCCTTCAACTCTCCTGTATTACCAATGCCCATAAAGTCTTCTGAAAAATTAAACCGATCTTTAGAAATTGTAAGTGGAACAAAATGATATAACGAAATTTTCAAATCTTTGTCTTTTATGTTTCAAGGAATTCTAAAGCCATTTTTTTTCTAAATTTTTAAATATTCAACATTGTCCTTTTATAATTGTTCCAAGAAAAATAGTCTGTTTTTTATTTAACTATTGTTGCTGGTCATAAAAGGGAATTTTTCTCACAAAGCACTTGAACAAAACGTTCTTATAAATAGGTATTAAATTTTATGAATGAAGCAATTATGATGCTTCAATGTTTGTTTACCTATACAGTGATAAATACAAGCCTGTTAGCTAGTGGAGTATTTCTTACCTTCATCAAACTGATCATGTAAACTGGAAGACATCATCCTGTTGACAATGACATCACTGGGGGACAGATCTTCTATGGCAGTTGTCCGTTGAACCTGGGTGGGAGGTGTCCTAGGTGAGGGGTGATTGGGGGAGGCATTATCTGTGGTGGGACTGCCCCCAGTACAGCTAGTGATCCCAGTCAGTGTACGGTCTCCACTGCTGAGTGACTGCTCCCGAGACGACGATGTAGCACTTTGATAAGAGGAGTTCTCAACACCTGTATCAGACATATGAAATAGTTTAAAGTGGTTATACTTAAATTAAAAAAAAGACAGACACACAAATGTTAGTTATAGAATTGTTTGATTCTCGATCGAAGCTTGAAAACAATGATTATCAAAACTTAAAACAAGGCATTGCAAACGATACAAATCCCCTCGCGTGCTAACACATGAACTCTGACGCAAAATGGGGGGTGGGGTTATTGCAGGACATTGAAATAACATCAATTGTCATTTGCACTGAACTGCAATAGACATAGATGGGCTTATTATCAGGCATGGGCTCATTGCCAGATAAATATGGTATATATTGTTATGCATTCAACAGTATCTGGTTACGCATCATACTAGCAACTTCATTTCCTGATAGTGATTATAATTATGTGTGTATCTAAATGCATATATAAGCATTCTCCTTTGTTCAGAAGGTTTAATCAGCATAGTAGTGCTGACAAAGATTTTCAATCAATAGTAATAGTGACCTTGACCTTGGCACCCTGAAACACGAACTAGTTCGAGGTATTACCTTGCTGGACCCATATATGAAGTTTGGTCAGAATCCGTTCAAAAATGAAGTCGCAAGAGCGCTGACAAAGATTTTCTATAAATAGTAACGCTGACCTTGACCTTGGCACCCTGAAACATGAACTTGTTCGAGGTATTCCCATGCTGGACCCATATATGAAGTTTGGTCAGGATCTGCTCAGAAATGAAGTTGCAAGAGTGCTGACAAAGATTTTCTATAAATAGTAATGGTGACCTTGACACCCTGAAACACGAACTCGTTCGAGGTATTACCATGTTGGATCCATATAGGAAGTTTGGTCAGAATCCATTCAAAAAAGAAGTCGCAAGAGTGCTGACAAAATGTGAACATATGTACATGTATGTACGTAGGAACGGAACGCTATATCCCCTCCTCGACTTTCGTCGCGAGGGGATAATAAGATGATTTTACACAGCTATTTTTTCTTTTAAAGTTTCAGTTAAGTTAAAAAAAACAAAAACAGACTACTCCCCCCCCCCCCCCCCCCCCAAATCACTATGTTCAAAACACACAAGGAAAAAAGTCCTTCTTTTGACTTTACTATGGATGTAACCGCTGACCTTTCATAGCACTATGAAAGTTCAAAAATGATTTTCAATCCATATATTTATCTTTACTATAGAACAATTGATGAATTTCGTTCATATTTTTTTCAAAAATTAGTTTATTACCGTGTTTGTATATGGGCCATCATTTAAACAACATTGACATTGGCAAAACAGCATAGTTTGAATGCAATTGGCACCAATGATAATAAATAGTTATCGAGAACAATTGCTTTTATACTTTTATGAAAGTCATTTCTACTGGTAATGTTCATACAGTGGGTTGCAGCACAAATTAAGTATAAGTCAATAACATAAGCTTAAGGCTGTAAGATTCTGCCAGTGTCAGCTTTTTAGCATTTTTATTTCGATTTGAAGACCAAAAGAGCTTGGATGAATAGAAGCTATATGTTTTTGCACCTGTGCGTGTGTGAAGAACAGCCGTGTAGGATTTACTGTGACTATTGGTGGGTGTAGATTGTAGTTGTTCAGCAGGGTTCCTCGTCCTGGCCTTCTTACTCTGCACCTTACCGACCTTTCTTGGTACCTTGGTAACAGGAACCCTTCAAAACAATCATCAACAAAATATGTTAGTCTCATGATCACAAAAACTCATGATCACGAAATGTCTTTTGAACATTGAATATGGGATCGCATTCCAGCTCTATCACATTACACTCTCGTAATATGGATGCTGTGCTCAATTGATTCAATGAAAGTAACCAATCTCATTAAAATGCAGATCTCTATTCTCACTCTGTAACAGAGGACTTTAACATTCCACAACTGGTCACATTCTGATTACTTTTTCACCCTGTGCACTTCACACTCGTGGCAAATTGTCTAACTGATGATGTCACTCAAGGTAAATCATATCGTCACAACATACTTGTGATAAAATGACTAAACACACCAATAAGATTATACAAGATTTCTCGCCCACCAACTTCACTTTAAAGATCCTGTCATTTGTCATTTGATTGGCTATAAATGTTCACCAGAAAATATTCCCTTATAAAAAGATCCTATGTATGGGGAGAGTAACGGAGTGACACTTAGGATCTGTGTGTATCAGATTGTTAAAGTAACAAATACTGAAACTGTTGTAATTTTAGTGATAGATTTATTAGAAACAGAGTACAAGGATGGTTATCAATATTCTATTACGTACTTCTTTTTAGCATCTGAGGAACTGAAGTTGAGTTGAGGGACATACTCTGGTGAGCCCTGGAACAGCTTTGCCTGCCCTCGACGTACTGTCTTTAAAACACCTTCAGCCAACTTATTAACAGCTTCAGGTGTTGTTTCTGCAGTAAGCAAAAGTTATACACATAACTGCTTTAACATCTACAAGATCTTTTTTCTGCAAGTTTATTGTATACCAAAAGTGTGCTGAAACATTTCATTCATGCATAACAAATGAAGATAAACCAAATAATTAGTATCATTGTAAGTTAGATTTCAAGACATGATCTGTGATTTTAACAATAATGACTTAAATATTAGTAGAAACTTCATGGGACAATTTAAGGACCATTTAAAAACAGCTGTCTACAGTGTAAGGATTAGTTGCAAAGTGCTATAAAAGGTCCAATTATATGTTAAAACAAGGGCTTGATACTTAAAAAATAAATAAAAAAGACAAACCATTTTGGGGTGTGCGGCGTAAAGCAGACTGTACATGCATGTCCCCAGACCCGGTCGTTAGCCCTGGGGTAAAGGACAGCGAAGGGGAAGGCTCCAACAGTCCTAGGCCAAGTGACTGTTAAATAAAACCAAAATATTAGCATTATTAATTTTTTTCCCCTCCTTTTTTCCATTAGTATAGCAAAGAGACAAGTTTTTGAAATTAGTTAATACAGCATGGTATTAAGTACAAAGTACTTTCAATTAGGAAAGATAATATCAAGTATGTACATGTATTTCTAATTTGTCATGTATTTAAACATTATTTCAAATGTTTAATTATGAGGAATTGAAGGAAAATAAATTTTTTAGAAAATACTGAGTGATCCCCGAGGGATCCTTGCACCCATCAGGGGTTCCCATGAATAAATCACAGAAAAATGATAATTTCTTAAGGTTGTTTAATACTTGAGACTTAATGACAAATTATAGGACAAAACATGGTGCAGCCGATACCGATACAAAAAAAACCCACAGCATCATTGCATATTAAAAGAATCAATTCACTGCGACTTTATATTAAACTAGAGATTTCAATCTACCTACTGTGGACCTAGCACTGCGTGGAGTACTGTTTTGGACAGTCTGACTATCCAGACTTTCCCGCAGTTGCTCCACGGATTCCTTCAGTTTGGGCAGGTTGTTGTTGAGCTCCTTCTTCAGAGTCCTGGTGTTGGTCAGATAGGCGTGGTTACTGTGGACCTGTCTGGTGACAGTCCCTATGTCCTCTGTAAAGTCGGGTACACCTACTGCAAGTAAGTATCACACAGGATAAGATATACACTTAATGTATCGAGAGTCTGAATTTGACATGTAACAGCAGAATGCTTTTTTAAAGCACTTTTTACTTTTAGATACCAAAATGTTTTGCATATGATAAAAAAAAATTCTTTTCAATTTTTCAAAACAAATGCTCACATGGAAAGACTTATCAGTTTTATCATTACTTGGTGAAGTATGTGCTGAAATAGGGAAGAGTCTGGTGCATCCCTCTTTGTACTTATGATTTATCAAGCACCTGTCTACCAGATATTACTGTATACTGATAAGTAGCCTTAATTTATACATTATGATTCACCCAGTTACAGTATATTGGTATAACTGGTTCATACTTAGGTGTAATCCTTTTTGTTATTTCTGGAATTACCTTGGTGTAGTCGTTCGATGTATAGATGGAGACTAAGGTTCCACAGTTGTAGCAGACTGACAAGGTTCAGCTTTCCTCCATGAAATGTGTTGTCTACGTGTCGCTACAACAGTAACAAATTAATCCTCAACAACAAGTATTTCTATAATTGGTTTTAGCTATCAGAAAAAACAATTTTAATAATCATGCTTTAATAACTTGGGACTATTCCAGGAAAATATCTATCCCTGCCCAGGACTTCAGGTTTTGTTTAAGGGGTTCCACAAACAAATATAGTTTTATTAATAATTTACGATAGAGGCAAGAAAAACCAACTATGGACAGAAGTGATTTATTTTGGAGTCCCAGGGTAAGGGAGATTATTTACGGGAACTGCTCTTACTGAAGTTTGTACTTGTAGGAGGAATTATAATTTATGTGAAAATCATCTTTACAGATTCTGTTACAGAAAGTTACAAAACATGAATTGTTAAGAATATGATTTTTTTCCCTGCAAGAAACATTCTTAGCAGGGCATCAAAGCAACTAAGCATGTTTGAATGATTTCCAGGTTTTCTGTATCCTGCAAGATCTCCATGCGAGCTAACTAGACAGGTCTGCTCAATGTTGTTTGTATTTACTTACCCTCCGGATTTCCTGTTCACACTCTCGGAGAAGGAGGTCAGGTATCTTTATATTGATGGCCGCGGCATCTATTTTATGCTGACTCATTGTACGGTCCACAATGGATTCTATAACTTCCCTTTCCGCTGCCTCATGTTCACAGAAATCATTCACTTGCTTCCACATATCTCGTACCTGGGTAACAATTGTACAGAATATGGAAACAATATTCTCAAAACAATCTCTACACTTTTTTCATTATATTCATAGCATTTTATAAACATAACATTACTATTAATTTGTAATTACTTTCTCATTCAATATTAACATTTATTAACTGTCAATCACTATATAACTAACGGTAAACGTTAATATAAATCATGGGTAAAAAGCCATATGAGCATGTCATTAATGTCACGATCCCTCAGTAAGGCATTTATTTAAGACCATGCGTCTTGCATTCCAAAATAAAACAGCATGGTATCAGCTGAAAACCTACCTGCTGTATTCTCTGAGTGCGTTTGGTGGACTGTGGGTCTAACTCCGAGTCATAACAGTCTGATCTTCTCCTCCTCACAGGGCTGTAACAAGTCAGATCTCTATAAATTCTGGCATCTTATTCCAAATATTTTAATGAGAGAGAAAGATAATTAAATACTTTGATAAAAAAGCACAAACAACAATATTGCATCAAAAACATCTGCTTACAATTAAATTGCTTTTTAAAAACTGGTTATTGATAATTCAAATAATAATTGGATTATGATTAGAATTTAATAGATATTATTAACTACACAATGAACACTTTGTAAAGTTCCTGGTCACATCACTAATAAAACTAACCTGCCTCGTACCACAGCAGCCTCTGCAGCTCGCTGTTTTACAACCCGTTCTTTGTGTTCTCCTTCCCTCAACTCCTTAGACAATTTCCGATAGTCTTTCACCAACTCACTGTTTACATAACATAAGGCTGTTACAAAGATGCTAAAACCATGGGCTTAGAAACAAAAGCCGCAATGCAATAATGACATGTAAAACAAAGACAAAATCAGTGTAGTAGACCATCAAATCTCAGGTATTGTCAGACAAGCATCAAATGTAGCAAACAAAGTTGAAATAGTTAAAATTTACCAATAAAATTATTTCAAAATCAAATCTGAAAACTTGTTTTAATACGAACTAGTATATGAGTTGTAGATATTGTTCTCCCATCCATACCCAGCTACAGGTACTTACTTGGCGTAGTCCTTCCATTCCCTGTTCAGCACCAGTGTCGTCTGAGACTCCTCCAGAAACTTCTTTCTAAGACGTACTACAGCACATTGAATATTTTTGGCCATCACATCTCCTAAGGCAGCTGTTTGAGTAGTTAACTGTGGGTATCGAAGCTGATCAAATTCTTTGACACCTTTATCAAATTAAAGAAAAATGAACTAAGTTGAGCTCACAAGAGGTAATATGTGAAGAGGGTCAACAAGTGTCAATTTAAGTTGACAAGTTAGATCATTTTTTTTCTTTGCTCACACAGTATCAGGAGGCACAGTGGTCTAGTGTAAGACGCCGGGTTTGTGAGCAAAGGGTCGGGATTTTGAGTCCCGGCAACGGCACTTGTGTTGTATCCTTGAGCAAGATCCTTTACTCCCCTTTTTCCAGTCTATTCAGCTGTAAATGAGTATGTGGTTGGGCAGTGCTAGAAATTGTAGAATGCTAGCTGTGAACTAGAACAATGACAGCTTAGCAAAGCCCTGTTTAAGGCTTATATATCTCCCAAAATCATTTGAGCTTTTAACCCAATGATCAAAGTCAGTGACTTTGATCTGAGTTCAAATGACTTCTCAAAAGAGAAAAGTTACAAATGTTTTCCTGGACTTTTGAATCAGTGACCTTGACCTCTTTGACATTGACCTTTGGTCAGTTGACTCCTTGCTGAGTTCCAACTAGCTTTGCTTATCAAACCATCATCTTTTGGTTATAGTTCTGACTAGGTTTGAATTATTTCCCAACTAAAAATGAACAAAATATATCCAAAAGAGTAATTTTCTAATATACTGGTAAACAATAGTAAATAGAGGGAGGGATGAGGGTGCATGGAATCCCTTTTAGACCTTTCCATCTTTTAAGACAATTTGAGATTCCAGTACTTTTGATATTTTATCTAATTTGACCCGTTTTGGCCCTCCCTCATGCTCCTAGGGGATAAGGACCATATATATGCGTATTGGGCCTGTGAAGGTTCCTGCTAAATTTCTTTCAAATTGGTTCAGATGAACCCATTAAAGGTTTAATAAACAGATGGATACCCTTTTTTGTTTGCAGACGTACCATTTTCTGTTCGTATCACTGTCCTCAACACATATCCTGAGAAGTGGAAAAGAAGATTGTAGAATTTGTCTCCTCCTGGAGACATGAAATGAGAGGCAACAATTCTTGGTAGGAGGGAATCTGGCTCCGTCTGAAACACGATCATTTACAATACTGAAAGTTCAAGATCAAAGTTATTGCAGATATAATTCTATGAAAGAATATGAGTAACTTTCAGTTCCCTTGGATCAGTAATGCTCATGACCAAATTTGTCAATTTCATGTATAAATATTTGGCTCATAGATAATTTGGTGCAAGAATTCTTACTCTGGAAAAACAAAACTTCTAGTGCAACTTTTTAAAACCCTGAACCCTATATTCTTGATTACCTGAACAATGATTCACTAGAATTTAAATTCACATGCCCAATTACCTTTGCTATGTTTACCAGCCAGTTGTGACATGTTCTGCGGAACTGTTGTTCTTGTTGTTTATCAAGTACAGGCCAGCAATCTCTACAAGTACAACATTAACACAAGTACATTAAAGGAACTGTTGTTCTTGTTTATATAAGTACAGGCCAGAAATCCCCATGAGTACTACATTAACGAAAATGCCTTGTTAAACATGAACCGTTTATGTCTATGATTTTGCCATTTTGGTGATAAGGAAACAACTGTCAATACCTAATATTTGGATTTAGAAAAAAATTAAATCATCTAACAGTTGATTAATCAATTATTGGCAATGCAAGCTCATATTGTTATAATGAGCCATTCAAATGTTTAAAATTGCACTTTGTTTTGCAAAAATTATCATTCAATGACCAATGTGGCAGATCATATATATGACTTTTAATACATTTCAAAATATATTACAGACTCTATAAATTTCGAATTAGAATATTGCACTATGTTCCATTATGTCATAAAATCCTTTATATGCTGTTTGAGGCTTTGGCTAATATTGCCATCAATATATTTAGTAATAATAACAGATGATTTTTTTTTCTTATTTGCTTAAGACAACACTATCAATATACCTGAACTCTTCCCTGCACATTATTGGATTGAGTTTGTTGAAAAGGAAATAAAGCACAACTTCAGCTCCTTTCTTGTTTGGAAGATTGAACATGTTTCTGAAAAAAAAGCAAGAGTACAATCGATGTCTAATTAGAAATGCAAATAGTGTATGATGATCAATATAACAGAACCAAAAAGCTAATCATATAGAATCAATCGGCAGTATGTACATCCTCTATATCCAGAGGTTACACTTGCCTCAGATCTCTACACATCCCTGATATCCAGAGGTTATGCTCAACGATGCTCTTGTACACATCTTCAATATCCAGGGGTTGTGCTCACCTACATTCTCTACACATCTTCATGATCAATATCTAGGGTTTACATTCACCTACGTTCTCTACACCTCTGGAATATGTCAAAGCAAAATTGAAGTCTCTGTGTGTGCCACCTTGAAAATTTGTTGATGAGGCAAGAAGACTAGTTTAATGAACTGTTTGATGTTCATCAAAAGAATTGACAGGCTTTGGAGTTGGGTGCCGCTCATTTGTAATCTTCAAAAGACAGGATCATCCTTGCAATTTGTTAGGTATTTTTGTTCCTTTAGTTTTGCAATGACATATTCCAGGGGTGTAGAGAGTAAGTGAAAGTAACCCCTGGATATCAAGAATGTAACATGTACCGTTACATGATAATGTAAGCATTTCTTTTTAATACAAACTTAGATCGCCAAATTCATGTAAAGATTATACAATTAAATACAAAAATAAAACATTTGGTACCATTGTATTATAAAGATTATTATAAATCTATATGATTTTATGTAATTATAAACATAAAACATTAAATATGTGTATGCATTCATCTATTTTTCATCTTATTTTCTAGTTTAACCTTTACTTTGTTATTCATTTCTGGCTATACTACAATACAGTATAATTTTTGTCTCTGGACTTTATTGTCATTCTTAAAAATAAAAAGCATGTGATATTTAGATTAAACAATGTGATTCTGGCTCTGACATACTTATTAAATGGTACACAGTATGAAGCCTCCATGGCTCCAGAGTCAAACCCCAACAGCTGTAGGTTGGTGAACAACATCTGCTTCACTTCTAGTGTGTCAGCCATTTTTATAACTCCAGATGTCCAGTGTTCGGATAAGTGTTGAAAATAAAGTTTAAAAACTCATTTTCTATCCATCTAAAAAAACAAAACAAAGGGTTATCACTTAGTCATATATAAAATGAATGTACTTGCACCGTATATGTATCATCTCATACATGTAATTATATATAAATACATACAAAAAAATTAGTTAGGTATTATTGCTGGGACTCTAGATCTTTTTATCCTAAAATTTAGTGCATGCATGTACTTGAAGATGTCTCCAAAAGCAACAAGCAGAAATCATTGTCAGCAATATTTTACTGGTTTTATTATATATATATAATTAGGAATGGTTAGGAGTGCTGAAGAATATATATATTGTTCAATCAATAACAATATTACAGGGTTTCATGACACTATGCAGCATATGCCTAAATGCACAATTCAAATTCCCCTGCTATGAAAAACAGTTTCATAAAGCTATTTAAGCTAATGAGCAGGTTGCTTCTTTGGCTCAGTGGGTACTGCCCGCAATAAATCATGCTAGAGTTGATTTGGATTTGATTCCTGGTCAGGGCACTCAGACTTAATAAAATTAGAAATACCAGGTAGGTATCTGCGTTTCCCAACCGACCATGTTTTCATGATGACCCTAATACATTTTATTGGCTTTCAGTCATGGTTATGTATTAATAAACCATTTATAATTTGCTATGGACTTTATTTGAATAACAGCTAAGAAGTCATAGACAATTGTGGTTATGATATATTATATAAGTTGGGATTTGAAGGTAAGTGTGACCAGTTTAATAGCTTAAGTGGGGTGGAGACCAGTCTGTGACAACAGTGTTTGTGCATCAAGCTGATCAGGTCAGCTGATGCTGACCACAAGGCTCCAATTAGCAGGATTTATGGCTAGTTTACAACTGTATAGTGCCAGAATTATGCTATTTGGGGCAGATAGCAAGGTACATGAAGTACAGCTTGGGAGTGGAAGGAGAAACAACTGCGCATGGGTTATTATTTTATTTAGGGAGATCTACAATGTACTTAAAATAACATTGAAAGTACATAACATTTACATGCAGGCGGGTCAACAAACAGTTTAATTTACTTCAAAGCTTCTTTTGTGCCTAGCCTGCTTAACATAGAAACTAGATATTTATATGTCTATAGTACAGTTGGTTGATCTTTAGTTAGGCCTACATGTCAGAATGAACAAGGTAGTTCGTAGAATTAATATCCCCAGCTTTTCCCCCTTTCGAAAGTTAAGGGGGTAATCATATTGTAGGTAAAAATCTTTTGGAATTTTCATGCTGTTGACACAATTAAGATGTAGTATTGCTTGGACATTGAATAAAAACTAAAGCCTTATACACAGAAATTGGATAATATTTGTTGCCGTGATTGCAAGGAAACATCAATTAAGGGCTCATAACTCCGCTAAATAAAGTCTGCAAAAAGTGGCGATCGAACTTTGCTGTATTATACCCTTTAGGCAATTTACATTATTTCTGGAAAATCGGATAATGATTGGTGTAGTTTTTGCAAGCAAACGAAAGAAAATGACATTTTTCGTCAACTGAAGGGCCATAACTCCGCCAAATAACATCCACCACAAGTGGCAATCGAACTCGGCCGAGCCATTTTGGCATTTTAACATGTAACAAAGTTTTAAGAAAATTGGATAATATTTGTTGGCGTTATTGCATGGAAACGAAGTGTGACAGACAGACGGACAAGCCCAAATCATGAAATTAATACTCTCCGTTTCGCTGAAAGCGGGGGATACAAACACAGGGGCTAGGCACGGACCTATGTCACTATGAAATAATTGTCAGATATTTTTTTTACATTTCTCGAATATAGCCCCTCCCACTACTATATATCTGTGACAAGGGAAAGAACTAGCCTGAACGAGAAAATCGACCTATTTTCACTCTAAGCTTGTTTTCGTCACTGAATGAAGTCCAAGTTTTTACATGCATGCCTCATTTAAAGATGAAACTTTTATCTTTCAGCCGATACCAAATATATCCCGCTACACGCATGTAAAAGCTCACTAGGCTGTCTAGAATCCGAGGTTTTGCATGAAAAACCGTAGGTAGGCACTTGCCTGTCCAGAGCAACTGTTCGGAGTTTGTCGGTCTACATGAGTAGTGCAAAAATTTGAAAAATGTCGGATGAAGTTCATATCTTCGGTGAACCGTAAATTTAACCTCGGATGACCTGGATTTCAATAGCGATAAACATTCGACTTCAAGGTAGGATAACGTGCTTTAGCATTAGTGATGGAACTGCAAAGCCGTTTTCAGTAATCACCACGTTAATAAAGCTATACCCATTGACATGGTTAGACAAGGTATGAAGCACTGGACAGGCAAGTGCCCACCTACGGTTTTTCATGCAAAACCTCGGATTCTAGACAGCCTAGTGAGCTTTCACATGCGGGATATATTAGGTATCGGCTGAAAGATAAAAGTTTCACCTTTAAAATGAGGCATGCATGTAAAAAATTGGACTTCATTCAGTGACGAAAACAAGCTTAGAGTGAAAATAGGTCGATTTTCTCGTTCAGGCTAGTTCTTTCCCTTGTCACAGATATATAGTAGTGGGAGGGGCTATATTCGAGAAAGGTAAAAAAAAAATCTGACAATCATTTCATAGTGACATAGGTCCGTGCCTAGCCCTTGTGGATACAAATTGTAAGTTACAATGTAACGTTATTGATAATTATTAATAGACATATTCAATATTCAGGGTTGTCAGAGGCTATAACAATATATATCTGCATTTATAGTCTTAATTTTAACGCTTGTTTATGTACAGTTTATTGGAGTGTTGTCGGCTACTACACCGGCTTACCTAAAACGGGAGCTATTGGCAGTCGTCTTGCTAAAAACAGGACCGAACTTGAACTTCAATGATGACCGCGATTGGTATTATAATTATAAATATGCACAAAAACGGAAAGCAAATTCGACTTGTTTGTCCAAAACGATGACACCTTATGTTTCTTACCGTATACAATTGCGTTACATCGTATATTCAAATCGTGGCGACAGTACTAATCCATGTTTAAACGCTGCAAGTTGTTGAGTGATGTGACAAGGTAGCCATATTGAAAGTAGCCGCCAAGGGAGTTGCCCGGATGTTGGAGGAAAGGGGGTTTACGTGATGATCTTTAATTTAATATTTCTCAATTATTGTCCCCCAAAATATTATCTGTATGTACTTTTTACTTCATATTGTTTTACTGTTTATAAACTGCATTGATCGACAAGTTTATTTTGTATTAAGTAATTATTTGCGCATCATATTAATTTTGATTAATTATTTCCTAGTTTATCATTTTTGTTTACAGTCGCAACCAAAATGACAGTCACCATCACCTATGGTAGGGGAATATAGCAAATGAGCAACATAATGGAAGGTTTGTACCCTATTTCTATGTACACATGTGTAAGAAGTGATCCAGGTTAAACAGATTATAACAGAGAATTGCCTTCTTAGTCCATTTAACAGTGACTATTATTTTTTCCAGAAGGCAAAATAACCAAGGCCATGCTGAAGACCAGAAGTGGGGAATTTGAACTGGAGAGCATACATTCCATTAATCTGAGGGAACTAGGTAACTATCGGCCGATATATATAACAATAGACAAGTTGATATGAAAATACCTATCACTTTGCTTATTGTCTCACTGTCCTCTTTCACAAGATATATCACAGGGACATGTATGGACTTATGATAAAATTTAGTGATAAATACCTATGCAGTATCATAAGTCTATACATGTCCCTGTGCATACATTACTATATAAAAAATAGATTCCCCTCACAATGTTTTAGATGTACAACTTTAGCAAATTCATCAGTATAATGATCGACCATGGATCCCAACTAAAGAAAACATTGGGATGGCCACCCCTCATATTTGATGAATTAATTGGCTCCATAAATAAACATTTATCATCAGCAAGACCCAGCTGACATCCACACACAGCTAGAGTGCATAGCTGCTTTTAAATGTACATTGGAATATTTTTACCTGCTATGTGCTTACTAACTATGCAACAATATTCTTAGGAATGGGGCACATGATTGTGAAGAAGGAAGAATATTCACCCATTGGTATAAAAAAATTACATGTTTCACTAAGTTTTTATGTGTTAGTATTACACATACAGTAAAACCCTACTTACTCGAACTCGTAGGGACCTGATCAATAGTTTGAGGAATACAGTAAAACTCCACTTACTCGAACTCATAGGGACCTGATCAATACCAGTAATTGGAGGAATACCTGGTATTCCAGTAATCCGAGATTGGTTGAATATGTGCTAACTCGGTCCAGATTAAACAAACTGTTCGATGAATGAGAAGTATTCGGGTACACAGGTTTCAGTAAGTGGGGTTTTACTGTATATAACAATACTCAGACTTGCTCAGCTTGTTCTGCTATATTGTGTATATCAATGACATTTAATTTTGTGTTGTAAAACTTGTAATACAGTCAAAATCACAAGATTATATTCAAATGTGTTACATGTATCCATTACAGAATAGTAATGTACTGTTTGTATTTTTTATTACACCACAGTGTCTGCTGTCTGCCAACTTTCATACCTTATAAGGTCCTATAGGTGTAACAGTTTGAACAATTTTATCTTAGATAGCTGTGGAGTGTCAAGAGATCATATTAGCCTATATCATTAAATACACGCAAGAATATCTTTCAAATATCACCATAGAAAATTTAAACATGTCTAAAATAATGTTTACTTCCAATTTTATGCATTACCTTTTAGAGCTGGGTACCACAAAAACAAACGTACCACGGTATACCATGGTATTTAGGCAAATACTGCGGTATGTACCACGGTATACCACCTTGATTGAATGTTTGAGCTAGCTAAAGGTCTCGGGCTGTTTTTTTTCTGAAGCCAATCCACAAGAGGCCTGTCATAAGTTTCTCGTTGTGTTATCCTATAATATTGTTTGAGTGAAGCTATGTCTGTCCTAGTTGATCAGCAAACTTATAGGAAATTATTATTAAACCATATTGGAATTTCAATTGATCTATGTAACAAATAGTTCTTTCAAATTGATAAGTTAAATTTTATGCATATGAAAGTCCCCAAAAAAAACCGGTACAGGACTTAATGTACCACGGTACGTACCATCAAAACTTTATACCACGGTATACTGGTATACCGGTAAAACCGCCCAGCCCTATTACCTTTACAGTTGTTCCTTGTTCGCTTATTGGCCAGGTATTACAGATCTTGGATGTATAGGGGAGTGTACTGGATTGGAAAGAGCCAATCTGTCCAGAAATGACATCACAAAGCTAACCAAGTTAGCAGGACTTACAAACCTTGCTATTCTAAACCTTTCTGCAAACAGAATCATGTCTCTAGGTGAGTTCTATCCTGACATATATTGTTCTATACCATATTTCTTGTTTCAATTCAGCTTAATTACAGATGTTATATTTTTTGTGCTCAGGCAATGAAATGTTTTTAAATTTATCAAAATCTACACACGTTTATTACAGTCTTAATTGAAAATGTAAATAAATACTTATTTTCTTTCCATACACAGAAGGATTACAGGCTCTTGATAATTTACAGTCGTTAAACTTGGCTGGCAATCTTATTGGTGGGTGAGTATGATTTTGTCAAGGATTCTTTCGTTTAAATTATGATATGGTGAATGATGTATTTACATTTAATTATTGTTTCATCATAATACCCTTTTAAGTATTCTAAGCTTCATATAAGCAACATAAAAACTTTCTATTATAAGTCACTGATATAACAAGGGTCCCTATATAATTATCCTTACTGTGAGTTATAATATAAACCAAACCCACATATGTATCAAGTCAATATGTAAAGATTATTTTTATTATGTAAACTATCAATTAGGTTATTTCTCACTTGTAAAAGTTGGCTAACTTCAGGATGAATTGTCATCAAGAAACTTAAATGTTAAATATAATTTAATTTTCCATTTCAGCGTTGAAAACTTGAGGTGTTTAACCGGCCTAGATAAATTAGAAAGTCTAACAGTTAATGACAAAACACTGTCCAATCCCTTCTGTGTTAATAAGGGGTACAAAAAAGATATAGCAAAAATGTTTCCACGGCTGCGGACCATTGATGGTAAGTGGCCAGTATATTTGTCTTCCTTCTCCTTTTCTTCACTTGATTATTCAGTTTTCGTTTCTTCATGATTATGACATATTTACCATTCTTCTCTCCCTGTTTGGTTGCTTGTTTTGTCTTTTCCTAATCACGGTATGTGGATGGTCTTGGGCATACAATGAGTTCTGCCAAAACGATCTCTCCGCTTTTTCTGTGAGAATTGTTATCAGGTAAATATAATACATATGTATTGATGATTATAAGAATTGCATACTGGTTTAATATTTCTTAAAAGTAGTACCATTTTCAAAAGAATTTTGTCTTAATGAGCACAAGAGATTTGTGCAATGACTTAATTGTCCAAAAAACTTTTGATTGGACCACAATCATGTCGTCTATTTGTCCTGATCACATGTCAGATTGATACTTGGTATCTCACTGAAAGATGGGTATCATAACAGTGTGCTAGTGCTAAAACACGGTACATAACACCAAGGTTAATCCACCTGCAGTGAAACATTGTTCTGCTTTTCTAATCAGTATCTATTGATTGGCTTATAATTATCATACTGTCTTTTTAGCCCACCATCATCAGATGGTGGGCTATTCAAATCGCCCTGCGTCCGTGGTCCGTCGTCCGTCCGTCCGTCCGTCAGTCCGTCCGTTAGTCCGTCCGTAAACAATTCTTGTTATCGCTATTTCTCATAAAGTACCGAAGGAATCTTTCTCAAATTTCATGTGTTGGTTCACCTTGGTCCCTAGTTGTGCATATTCCATTTTGGGACCGATCTGAATTCAAGATGGCCGACAGGCAGCCATCTTGGATTTTGACAGTTGAACATTGTTATCCCTATTTCTGAGAATGTACTGAATGGATCTTTCTCAAATTTCATGTGTTGGTTCACCTTGGTCCCTAGTTGTGCATATTCCATTTTGGGACCGATCTGAATTCAAGATGGCCGACAGGCAGCCATCTTGGATTTTGACAGTTGAACTTTGTTATCGCTATTTCTGAGAATGTATCAAATGGATCTTTCTCAAATTTCATGTGTAGGTTCCCCTTGGTGTGTAGTTATGCATATTGCATTTTGGGACCAATCCGAAAACAACATGGCCGACAGGCAGCCATCTTGGATTTTGACAGTTGAACTTTGTTATCGCTATTTCTGAGAATGTACTGAATGGATCTTTCTCAAATTTCATGTGTAGGTTCCCCTTGGTGTGTAGTTATGCATATTGCATTTTGGGACCAATCCGAAAACAAGATGGCCGACAGGCAGCCATCTTGGATTTTGACAGTTGAACATTGTTATCCCTATTTCTGAGAATGTACTGAATGGATCTTTCTCAAATTTCATGTGTTGGTTCACCTTGGTCCCTAGTTGTGCATATTCCATTTTGGGACCGATCTGAATTCAAGATGGCCGACAGGCAGCCATCTTGGATTTTGACAGTTGAACTTTGTTATCGCTATTTCTGAGAATGTATCAAATGGATCTTTCTCAAATTTCATGTGTAGGTTCCCCTTGGTGTGTAGTTATGCATATTGCATTTTGGGACCAATCCGAAAACAACATGGCCGACAGGCAGCCATCTTGGATTTTGACAGTTGAACTTTGTTATCGCTATTTCTGAGAATGTACTGAATGGATCTTTCTCAAATTTCATGTGTAGGTTCCCCTTGGTGTGTAGTTATGCATATTGCATTTTGGGACCAATCCGAAAACAAGATGGCCGACAGGCAGCCATCTTGGATTTTGACAGTTGAACTTTGTTATCGCTATTTCTGAGAATGTACTGAATGGATCTTTCTCAAATTTCATGTGTAGGTTCCCCTTGGTGTGTAGTTATGCATATTGCATTTTGGGACCAATCCAAAAACAACATGGCCGACAGGCAGCCATCTTGGATTTTGACAATTGAAGTTTGTTATCGCTATTTCTAAGAAAGTACTGAAGGTATCTTTCTCAAATTTCATGTATTGGTTCACCTTGGTCCCTAGTTGTGTATATTCCATTTTGGGACCGATCTGAATTCAAGATGGCCGACAGGCAGCCATCTTGGATTTTGACAGTTGAACTTTGTTATCGCTATTTCTGAGAATGTATCGAATGGATCTTTCTCAAATTTCATGTGTAGGTTCCCCTTGGTGTGTAGTTATGCATATTGCATTTTGGGACAAATCCGAAAACAACATGGCCGACAGGCAGCCATCTTGGATTTTGACAGTTGAACTTTGTTATCGCTATTTCTGAGAATGTACTGAATGGATCTTTCTCAAATTTCATGTGTAGGTTCCCCTTGGTGTGTAGTTATGCATATTGCATTTTGGGACCAATCCGAAAACAAGATGGCCGACAGGCAGCCATCTTAGATTTTGACAGTTGAACTTTGTTATCCCTATTTCTGAGAATGTACTGAATGGATCTTTCTCAAATTTCATGTGTAGGTTCCCCTTGGTGTGTAGTTATGCATATTGCATTTTGGGACCAATCCAAAAACAACATGGCCGACAGGCAGCCATCTTGGATTTTGACAATTGAAGTTTGTTATCGCTATTTCTAAGAAAGTACTGAAGGTATCTTTCTCAAATTTCATGTATTGGTTCACCTTGGTCCCTAGTTGTGTATATTCCATTTTGGGACCGATCTGAATTCAAGATGGCCGACAGGCAGCCATCTTGGATTTTGACATTTGAACTTTGTTATCCCTATTTCTGAGAATGTACTGAATGGATCTTTCTCAAATTTCATGTGTAGGTTCCCCTTGGTGCCTAGTTATGCATATTGCATTTTTGGACCAATCCGAAAACAAGATGGCCGACAGGCAGCCATCTTGGATTTTGACAGTTGAACTTTGTTATCGCTATTTCTGAGAATGTACTGAATGGATCTTTCTCAAATTTCATGTGTAGGTTCCCCTTGGTGTGTAGTTATGCATATAGCATTTTGGGACCAATCCAAAAACAACATGGCCGACAGGCAGCCATCTTGGATTTTGACAATTGAAGTTTGTTATCGCTATTTCTAAGAAAGTACTGAAGGTATCTTTCTCAAATTTCATGTGTTGGTTCACCTTGGTCCGTAGTTGTGTATATACCATTTTGGGACCGATCTGAATTCAAGATGGCCGACAGGCAGCCATCTTGGATTTTGACATTTGAACTTTGTTATCCCTATTTCTGAGAATGTACAGAATGGATCTTTCTCAAATTTCATGTGTAGGTTCCCCTTGGTGCCTAGTTATGCATACCTAAGAGACAATCGAAAGAAGAGAAAAGAACCATCTTTCAAAAAACAAACTTAGATCATTTGATGGTGGGCGCCAAGATCCCTCTGGGATCTCTTGTTTATAAAACCTCATTGATGGATGTAGCCGTACCCTTTTAATTGGTCAAGGTTAAAAGTAAAATAAATGTTCAGGTATATTTTGCCTGCATGTATATACATCCATTTAGCAAAAGGATTCAAGGACTAAAGTCATTGATGAAACTTGACAAAAAAAAAACCAAGCATATTGAGTATTGCTGAAGCAATACATGTCTCCAACTTCAAAAGCCAGTGGTGTACAATATGCTACTCTCCTTAGCATATTGTACACCCTTGGCTTGTGAAATTGACATGTTCCCTACCTGCCCCGCAAGCTATAAAGATGCAATGATTCACTAAACAAATTACAGGGACCTGACCTAATCGTAACCAAATCAAAACTTGACCTAGATATTCCCATGATGTATCTGTTTACCAAATTTCAGTGCAATATGTGCACACGTTGCAGGGATAATAAATAGAAACCCCAAAAAGGTGACAGATAGACATCAAAATGAAAGCAAGCAGTCAAGTTACTTATATCCAGATGGGACTATAGTACTATAGCCTATCACACTATACTCATGACACTATCATTGAATGAAAAATTAGACCTGTTTTGCTTTGCAATACTTCATTATTCATCTTTGACATGGATTGATCAAGGCACTTAGCGCTATACAGTGTATTTAACAGACCCACTTTCTGTTACAGGAGAACGCTTAGTGCTATACAGTGTATATAACAGACCCACTTTCTGTTACAGAACACTTAGTGCTATACAGCGTATTTAACAGACCCACTTTCTGTTACAGAACACTTAGTGCTATACAGTGTATTTAACAGACCCACTTTCTGTTACAGAACACTTAGTGCTATACAGTGTATTTAACAGACCCACTTTCTGTTACAGAACACTTAGTGCTATACAGCGTATTTAACAGACCCACTTTCTGCTACAGAACACTTAGTGCTATACAGCGTATTTAACAGACCCACTTTCTGTTACAGAACACTTAGTGCTATACAGTGTATTTAACAGACCCACTTTCTGTTACAGAACACTTAGTGCTATACAGTGTATTTAACAGACCCACTTTCTGTTACAGGAGAACGCTTACATGGTCGAGGGAGTGAAGTGTTTGAAATGTGCAAAGACATTGAAGAAGCCTTAGAAAGTAATCATTTTTTATCATCCTTTTATTTTAACTTAATATAAAACAAGCTGCTGAACTGCTTTCTACAGTGGCTTTGAAAGGACATTACATGTACATGTGATATATAAATACCGGTAATTACCAGTGGCATGTTCAAAACATTTTCTATCTCGATAGATCAAGATGATAAGTCAATCGATCAAGATAGAAAATATTTTTATCATGCTACTGGCAATTATTCATGTACATGTAATGTCCTTTCAAAACCTGGCACATCATTAAAGGCCCAATATACGTAACTTCAGAGAAATTTTCATGATTCTGAAAAATTCTGAAAAAAATCCAGTTGATAAGCATTCAAAAATAAGCCTAAAACGAAGTAAACGTGAGCGGTAACTAACAAGACAAACAAATCCAAAGAATTGAAAATAATTCAGGTGGGGCCCACCTCAACAACAACCGAAGGTAGAAAACGGTTCAAAATGGACGCATGTTTACAAATAGCGTGTTTCAACTGCTGCTGTAACGGTAACCGCGAAAGAATTCATTTTGAATATTGCTGATATCAGTTAATCTTAACTAAATCTATAAATATAATAAGTTATTAGACTTGATTTTCGCTTCAAATTTTGCCGAAAGTTTCGTATATTGGGCCTTTAAATGACCCTAGCTGTTAAAGGGGCATCCCGAGGAAGTCTACAATGAATTTATTGAATGAACATGCTGTCTGCACTACCAGATGCATTTTCCTGTTATTTCAATATTCAAAGTCCTCTCAATATGTGTTTATTAGCCACTTGCAAAATTGCATTTCTCGGGAAAGCCCGATAAAAATAGCGATGATCACGCGTCAATCACGTGACTATTTTGTCGCATGTCGACGAAGGGGCCCAACGGGAGGGGACGCGTAATGTATAGGTCCAATGATGAACCAGACACAAAGTCCGTGTATCAATTTATTGAATCATATTCACATTAATAATCAGACGTTAATTACACACGATGTTCATATGAAGAAATTTATGTCGGCATCTCTGCATCATTTATCGACATCAGTACCTGACTGAGACCGTTAACCATGCATTGTCAGAAACCAATACGACACTGCACTATCTTACATTGTACGTTTAACAGTGTCATGTGGGTTTCCGACGATGACAACCATAGGGCAAACCTTAATTTCTGTAAAAAGTTATCTTCACGAATCCTCATTTAGAACCATTTCACAAAAGGTGTGCATGCATTGAAAAGTGCAAAAATAAAATGAAATGATTCGGATTTTTTTTTATACAACTCGATGTCTTGAAGATATTTTTTCAGACTTTCTATATATTCATCTAAAATCTATCCAACTTTCAGCGTCAACATACTTTAACACTTACAATTATATATGTATCACGGAAGTCCGTGCACTCATATGACGCACCACGCACTAAACATGTAGAATACATGTATAATATATATATCAAATTTGGAACTTGTCGAGAAGATAATTGTCCAATACTTAATCCATTTATATATGTTATGATTCATTTTACTTTTTTTTATGTAAATTTAAAGGTTCGTTAACATTTTCAACACAACTGCAGACATGGGACATACATGTATATGATTTTTTTTTATGAATTAATGACTTCACTTATATAATGCATATATTTTGATTCATATCAAATTTAATACCGGGGTCCAAACCCGATAATATTTGTACAATCCGTATTTTATAG
This sequence comes from Mimachlamys varia, assembly GCA_947623455.1. NCBI lineage: Eukaryota > Metazoa > Mollusca > Bivalvia > Pectinida > Pectinidae > Mimachlamys > Mimachlamys varia. The sequence goes on from OX392535.1 coordinate 14,206,604, forward strand.
ATTAGGTATGACAATAATTTTTTATCCGCACATGATGACATAAATTTATTCATTTTGTCCAAATTGAATCTGTATACATTAAACTCAATCGCCCGGGATACCGGCGTTTTATAACGTAACTCCCCCCCCCCCCCCCATACGTTTTTTCTTGTATGTGAAAAGGTCTTTCTCTTCAGCAATAAAATTCAATAATGTCGTTTTACTGGAATATCATAAAGGGAATACATGTATTACAATACACGCTTTCAAGTTTTACACACGCATTTCATGTAACAGAGGAATGAAAGAGTTATCCCTTGGGAAGCCCCAAAACCAAATCAAAACTGTGTCACCGGCTATCCAGAGGAAAACTGTAACAATGCAAACAACTGGGCTGTTAGTCTCTCCCTTGAATACTTCCCATCCCTCATTATGCTTCCGTAATATAATCCTTACGTTAAAATTTGACCATTCGGCCACGTTTCGCTTGGTAGTTACATGTAGGTCACGCGGATCGCCATTTTTTGTTTATCGATTTAGCTTGTTATGCGCATGCGTTATTATATGTGATGCAAAAAAATTTGCATGTCCAAATCGTTGATCAACGAATAGTGATTCCCTTTTTTAATTATTAATTAAAATTTTTGAGAACATAAACAGCGTAAATCGCCCATTAATTTTTCACAAGAGTATACATTTAATTCATATATACAATAATTCTAAATAAGCATAAAAAAATATAGTTTTAACGTGATGCCTCTTTAATAGGACCTAAAACTAAATAACCAAGCCTTTCCAAGCCACCATAGCTTTCACTGATGAACCCTAAATCACTTTTTTTTTTATTTCCTACAAAATTTTAAAGCTCGTACTCCTGTTGGAGTGGAATGTCAAATCATCCTTTTGGTACAAAGAAAATGTGGCTTTCTTTTCATACAAGGGCTAAAAGATAAATAATACATGACCCCTTTTCTGAAAGTTGATGTTTAGAATATCACATTACTTTTGTAGTGCGGACCAGTAACAGTGGAGACACTAAAGTCAGCAAGGCAGAAGAGTGGCTCCCAGACAATTTCTGGACGTTTTCCTCCAAAAAATTTGACCAAACAAACTTAGCCGATGCAGATGAGCAATTGCAAGGTGAATTTGACTACAACTTAAGAGTAGAATCAATGTATTTTGAAACAATTAAATGGGTGTCTTATTAGCTGTAAATACAGTGATTAAATGTATGAATATTGAATTAGCTTTGAGTGTAGCACATGTAATATGCAGAATGTATTCAGTTTTAATCTCTCTTCTATAAGTTCATTTTCTAATGCAGGATTTGTATGACCCTCTGCATCAGACTTGCTTGTTTAAAAAAAAACAAAACATTTCTAAACTTATTTAATCTGATTATGATCCTTTTTTGAGACTTTCTATTTTGGTGTTTTTAAGGTCTGTTGTACTCATGCCAGCTGCTGAGTGAGAAAGCTGATGTTGCTTTATCTCCTGTACGCCCCACCTCCTCCGGCGGAGACAACTCTTGACAGAGACAGAAATCATGAAAAAAACCTTAACTTTCTCTTGAAATGTTCCATTTTAACAACTGCAGACAGCTTACTGACAGTAATAGCTGTTCAAAGCTGGCAAATATCTCTATTTCTATTCACTGAAGTTTCTTCAGCATTTCTTCTACAGTTCTTCATTAAACTAAGTATATGGATACATCAAAGGACGGCAGAGTGTCATGATTGAAATGTAGGTCACCGTGAGTGACTTTAATTTGACGTCTGACCCCATTTGGTTATTGCATGTTAAACAATAAAGATATGCCTCAAAAGCACTTTTCTCACAAAAACTAAAGGTCAGACATCACAATATAGGTCACAGTGACCCATTTTACCATACATACAATAAATCAAAGGCCAGTGTGACCTTACTCAACACTCTTCTTATAGGTAGACAAGCTAAGGATTTCTATTGATACAGTAGTACCAAATAACGGCAGTGAATTCCTGGACCACTTCAACTTCAATTTTTTTTAAAGATACCTATAGAAATGCTATGAAATATATTCATATTACTGATTTACCAAATCGTTTTGAGCATTTCAGCCAATGGGTACTGTAGACAAACAACATATAAGGTTACGTAGGTCAGAGGAAAACTTGTAAATTCATTTCACTATGCATCAGTTTATGGAGTATTGAGTAATTATAACCATATGATGATAATGCTTTCAATAGGATGTTATGTAAATGCTTTTTGAACAGAAATTTCTCATAGATGCTGGCAGAGAAATAAAGAGATAATTCACCAGTTTTATATTTAGGCAAATAATAAGTCATAATTTATTAATATGTCTATCTAGTAAATGTTTGAATTGTATCACAATAAAATACATGATGAATTGATCTTAAAGTCATTTATTTTCTTTACACAAAGGTATAAATTACAATGTACATTGTACACATAGTAAGTGTACATCAACCCACGACCACACAGGTATAAGCTGACTAGGAGTCTTTCCAATCAACATCCATTGCTGGTCAACACACTAAGTTCTTTACACTAAACCCACTGACCGGTATGTCATTAGACATATTGGTAAAAAAAGATGACAAACACTACTGAAGCAGCTTACAGGTTTGTTATGTGTTACTTTTGCCAAATGGAACCACTTCCTGTTAATTTGGACTCTGTGCTGCTGTTTGGAATGTACACAATTTAACGAAAGTCCCATCAAGTATGGCCCCATTCCTTGTGTAAAGTAGAATGTTTACATTTCCTCTTTCAATGAATTTTACATTAGTCTGACCTTCAAACAGAAGATGAAATATCATGTATAATGTTCTTTGTTGAAACTCTCTACTAGAGCCAGATCAATGATCATGACATGTTGCAAACATGGCCGAGGTTACTTGGGTTCGGTCCGATCAAGGCTGAAGATGTGTGTCTGTCACTCTTTGAATTTCCAGTCCTGTCGACACATCGGACACAGCTGGTTCACCTGCTGGGAGTTGAGCCACTTAACAATGCAGTGGATGTGGAAACAGTGAGAACACTCCCCCCAGACTGTAAACAAACAAGCAATAGAAATCATTGCAGAAACACATACCTACACAATTTAAAGGACATATTTATTATCTTATTAAATCATTTGCCTCTGACCATAAAAATGTCATAATCTGTGTTTTTTTCCTTTTAAAAAGATTCATCACTTTGGATGAAGACATAAACAATACATTTAGACTACATTACTCAGTGATTAGTAATTACATTATGCCATTTACCTTAGATTGAAAAGACAAAACTTAAGTTTACCTACAATAAAGATACTGAAGACCTAACCCAACACAATGATATGGTTAACAATGAGGCTTACCGAGAGGGCAATCATCTCCTGGAAGTTTACAGTCCGGGCAACAGCCATCGAACGCCATGCGACATATTCCACAATTGTCATCGTTTGCAACCCACCGCCATGTTGCCACTGCAGTCCAGCTGTAAACCAAGTAATATAATGATTAGTAAACCAAGATGTACTGACGACCTAAAATGATCAGTAAACAAAGATATACTGATGACCTATAACTTATCGAACTGTACACCATATTGCAGTGATGAACTATTTAAAACCAAGTGTTGAAGTCATCTATAAAACACAGTTAATGTATAAGAACTAAGTCATATTTATACTGATGAGTAAAATAAGATATATTCCTTATTAACTGTTAACCAAACAATAGAAATCATATTCTGTAGAGTAGGGTTCTATGATGTCGGAGGACTTTTACATGATACAAACAATCAATACTTACCCTAGCCATAGTTATGATAACCAGACGCAGAATGATGTAGAGGACAGCACATGAAAAAGGAAAGAATGACGAATGTTAGCAGAGCTTCTAGAAAAAATATATTCATAATCTTATATTATTAGTCCATCTGATTGCAAAATGATGATTGGAAACTGGGAAATCTTGGCACAACTAAAAGTTTATGGTGCATGGACAATGGCTATGCCATAAGTACCATAAATAATAATATTTCCTGTCAACTTTGAATAAAGAGACCTTCGTTGTTATCCTCAATATCTGAATGTTTAAGAATGTCTATAGACTATAAACAGGTTGGGCACAACGACACCTATGGGTGTAACGGGAAAGGAAATATGCATCCAGTCAGACTAGGGTTTGAACCTGGGACCTTCCAGACGGACACTCAATACCCATGAAGCCAATCTTGACTGGGTTGATTGTCTACGACCAGATCTAGATAGTTTAGAAATATACCCACTGTAAGATGTATAGGGTCTTGTGTGTATCAATTTACCATATATATTCAGTTACAATTTTATTACACATTATAGGTAATTGCTTAAAGGCCCAATATACGTAACTTTCAACAAAACTTAAAGCGAAATCAAGCCTAATAACTTTTTATATTTATAGATTTAGTTAAGATTAACTGATATCAGCAATATCCAAGATAAATTCCTTCGCGGTTATAGGTACATCAGCAGTTGAAACACGCTATTTGTAAACACGCGTCCATATCGAACCGTCTTCTACCTTCGATTTGTTGTTGAAGTGGGCCCCACCTGAATATTTTTCAATTCTTTGGATTTTTTTTGTCAAGAGTTTCTTGTTAGTTACCGCTCAGGCTTACGTCGTTTTAGACTTATTTTTGCATGGTTATCAACTGGATTTTTTTCAGAATTTTTCAGGATCACAAAAATTTCCCTGAAGTTACGGATATTGGGCCTTTAATCGAATGGTAAGACATTCGTGCGTAACTTGAGTTGTTTCCCCTTGCAATTGCTTCCCTTTGCCTTTGCTTTTTTTTAGTCCCCCAGTGGGGAAACCAGAAACACGTCATAAAATTATGTTACATGAACATCTTACTCGGACTTCATCAATTATTTCCGGAAGGTTGAAAATAATCAGAATATCTTTCAGCAGATGTCTGTTGCATTCAGAAGCTGTTTTTTTTTTTTTTAAATTGCCAACTTTAAATTATTCAAATTTTATCTCACTCTAAACCAGTACATGGATATAATTATCAGAAAATATCACAGATTAGCTAAAGCTTAAAGGGTTTTGGCCACGATTTTTCATAATTTCATATTTTGATCTCATTTGATGCAACAATACGTGTAGTGACCGATACCCCGTCTCCCTCGGTCTTGGGAAAGTAGGCAAGCTAGGTGTGACGCCCCATTTCTATGAGCATAGTGAGTATGCATATTTTGACCGGGATTCTAGGTCACGTGATGTGTGACGTCATTGAGGCACAACGTATCCGATACCTGTACACGCCCATTACATATTTATGTATTATCTGTGAGTTTAAATATTGACTTTTATCTAATTTTTTGGTGTAAGTAAAGACAGCAACCAATACATGGTATGTGGTTAAAATTATCAATCGTCATTAATGATCTTGTCAGAAAAATAAAACTTATCTAATTCCGATTTTTACATAAACTGCATTCAATTAGAATCTAGTCCGTGACGTCTCAGCAACTCCAAGCTTAGAGACAGTGATACAATTTACACAAACTGATTTTACAGCTATGTTAGTTACCTGTAGCCTTACCTGTCATACATATACTAGCCAAAAGGCATTTGTAGTATCTACCTGTTAGTTGTGGCAGGTGTACTAATTGCCCTGTAATTACCAAGAGGTGTGAATGTAATGCCCAGTGAATTCGAAGGGCATTCATGCTAATATAATTACCATTCCTCTAAAAAGCAATATACACCGGCACAATAATTTTTATCCCTAGCCCTCCCCAGTGTTGGAAGAAAAACTATTTATTAAAAAGGATTAAAGGAGTTTTCAACAGAATCTAACAATATTTTATCAGTATTTAACATTAGGCTAGTAATCTTGGCAAAACTTGACACTGTTAATTAGGTTAAACTATAATCTATATATGTATTACATATATACGATGTTCTGAAATTTCTAAATTTTTTTGAAGTTTTATTATTTTTGTAAAATTGGTGATGCTGATACTATGATGTTTTTAAAAAAAGTTATTGCATATTTTAAAATATCAACATAAACATTTGGTTATTGGATTTATCAGGAACGTATATATATCTGTCCTTGGATTTATGATGTATATTCAGGGTGGATCCAAGAATTTAGATGCGTTAATGTGACACACTTCTACTTTCAGGTATAAACCCCAATTTATCCAGATCTTGTTTATGAAAACTGTATGAAAAACAAGATATAACTTGTCTAATGATTTAAGTCCTAGTTGAAATGAATATCACCAACTATAGAGTGAGCCTAACAAAATTCATTTATTTATCGCGTTTGAATTTCACGTATATCTAGAATCCTGTGCCTTTTCTAGTACAATTCAAAGAATATGGCACAGTATTTTTCTGCGCTAGGATTGAGAGTAATTATTTCAAACTGTAACCACTTCAACCCAAAACTGGGTGACTAAGAGCTGTAAAAATGTATGCAGTAATCGTAGGAGAACAATTTTTCAAAATAAGTTTCAATAATCATTAGCATATGTTATTTGTTTTAATCATGACCAGACTTTATCCTTGAAAAAATATTTATAATTATTCCACACAAATAGACTGGTGTGTTACTGAATTAAGGGAAATAAAAAAGTCAGGAGGAGCTTTTTATTTTTGCAAACCGATTTCAGTCCAAATTTTAAACAATATTTCAATTTAACACAAATAATTTAGACTGTCATGTTTTCACATCTATTTGTGACAGTTTCTGCTTTATTGAAATCAGACAGAAATTGTTTGTTTACGTGCACAGTTCAAAAATTGAAGGATTTTTGTTTTTTTGCATTCCACATGTACGTGCTGTACTACTACCATATACTTGTACAGTATATGTTAAAGAGTGGTGGGGTTTGCCGGACACTAAAACATAAACTCATCGTGGCTTAATTTACTCCTTCTCCACAAATCATACTGTACTGTTGACGTCATAAAAGATAATACTTCTGAAGTATCAACGAAAACATTTGATTGTACAGCGTAAACAGTTTGTATTAGCAAATCACATGCATGATAATGAAACCACCAAGATCTAACACAGAGTATATTACCGGACACTATATATAATATGCAATCAAGGAAGATTTTAAATGTTGTGGGTATAACTTGGAATACATTTTCATGATTCAGCACTGTATGCTGTTTTAATTTAATTCCAGCTTAATAAAGTCTATACAATCAAACGTTTGAAAAAACCCTGCTATTTAAAGAAAATGGCTCCGTCCCTAATATACCTCTGTTGCTACTGTTTTCATATACTATCTATAAAACCAATTTGTAATATGTCTGTAAAAACCATATAGTCCTTTCACAGGCTTGACTAATTCCGTGGTCCTTTGTAGAAGCATTATTGTTAGGATGTGATGGATGTGTAATACACACTCACAACACGATGTTTTTAAATGGCATTTCCTATTTCCTTTCTTAAGTTTACAATTACATACAATGTATCTATATTTTTTTCAAGGCATTTTATTTGTTAATCAATAGAATTAAACAACAATCAAGATCGACTTACATGTCGAAATCAATAGGCGTTATTCTACTCAACTTTCTTCGTCAATGTACCACTGATCAGTTTACCTGAGTCGATCAGTTGTGCTTCAATGACGTCACAGGTACCACGTGACTGGTCAGCTCATTAAAATTCTCGCTAGTCGGGAGCGGTCAACTTTGACTGTCAATATCTAGATCCCGGGACACAATCGAATGCTCGTTGATGGGCTAATCAGTATTTATTGAAATGTACTATAAGTTTCATAACTTTTTACAAGATTTTCAAAATCGTGGCCATGCCCTTTAAACACTCTTTTAAGGCTTTGCCTTTGTCATGTTATAATAAGTGTGAAATAAAAACAAATGAAGCTCTTTTATACACTTTGTGCAGAAAAAATGGCATCGTCCGTTTAACATCTACATTAAACACTACAAGGTGCATTTGTACAGGAAAACATTTTGAATTTCTATTTCACTTTTCCCAGGGACAGATACCCTCTCACATATATACGTCCCTGCTTTTCTATTACAACAATTTGGTGAAATCGGGAAATTGTTGTCACAACTGACACTTACATTATTTCCCCCAGCAACGAAGACATTATTTATACTCACTCTTTACTTTCACCTTCATGTATATGTTCGTTTACAGAAGGTATGGATATAAGTTCGGATCCTGCAAGTTTTCTTTTTCGTCAGTTTGTTTTCCCTCTTTTCATGGCTAGTCTAAAATGATCTGAAATCGACAAAAAAATCCGGATGGACCAAACATAACTTGAACAACTTGTGTAAAAAATGTAGTTGTATAGACTGTTTAAAAGTAGATGAATAAATGATATAACATATATGTTGGTTTCTCTTACAAGCTTCTTTTAAATAGTAATTGGTATTAATTACCAGTGATGATCCGGATATTTCCTTGTCCGTAAAGTTTTTATTTTAATAAAGCAAACTGATTTCCGGTCTAAACTTTTGAAGCCGAAGCATGGATCACAACACATCTACTCCGATATATTGGTACCAAAATAAGCAAAATGTTTACATCTGTCTATGCACAAATTCACGTATTATTTGTTTCAGTACGTAGAAGTCCTTGATATCGTATACAAAATCGTCACCAAGGTGTCGCTTATCAGTGGCACCAGTGGTCATATGCACAGGGACCTGAGAATTTGTTACAGCTAGTTTTGGACCTAAAATAGGGTGTTTAGAGTAATTTTTACACTTTTGGGGGGTTTAGATGGTCATAAAAGTGTAACATTACTCAAAACACCATATTTTTGGTCCAAAACTAGCTGTAACAAATTCCCAGGTCCCTGTGGTCATAAGCTTGCAATAATTGTTATATGTGTATAAGCTTATAAATGTCACCATGCATGCACTGACTGTCCATGATTGCAACAGCTCAAAACACTGTGGACTGTGTTTCTCTTTTATACAAATTATTTTAAAAGACACTTTATACAGCTTTTAGGACCTAATTCCTTAAGTTTCACCCAGAGCAACATCAGAAATCATTGAATCAGGGCAAGTCCTATGACTTTCATCCAGTCAAAATGTGTTATTAACAGTTAACAGTGTATTGTATGATAATCGAAGTAATAGCGACAGAACAGACCAAGAAATTGTCAAATTTTCAAGGCTATACACCTAAAACGGATGAAATACATGTTACATCACATTAACAGAATGTAAATGAAACAATTTTAGATTTAAATGCTTAATTTTGCATATAATAACCTCGGCTGATGGGACGCTGAAGGTCCTACTTAATCAGCAAAGAAACATCCTTAGGTGATGTTTAGTAAATATAAAATGCAGTCAAAAATGTTCATACTAAAATAATCATTGTGGATCAGTGTATTATAGATATACATATTAAAAAAAAAAACTATTTTTCAAAATCTTGGAGTTCTGGCCCTTGGAATTTTAATATCTGCAGGGCTATACACAAACCTTGTAAGCTGATTATGGGGTATACATGTAGTAATGGTTAAGTTGTTTTTTAAGTAGAAGGTTTAGCTTTGAACACCGAAAATACACAAATGTAGCTGCATATAGCATAGCTAACAATCTGTTTATTAATATTTATTGAAATTACTTCAAAAATGTTCTACAAGGCAGGAAATACTTTTTGACAGGTGTCGTTGGCCTGTCACAGCCAGCAAAATCATATCTGATAGAAACAAGGACAAACAGTGGCCTCTTATGTTATGGAAGTATTATTAAAGTATGCTGGACAAAGCTTAAGCCACAGATCTGTGTGTATAGTGATTTGAGTTCAGACAATTTTTACTTGAAAATCCTTTATATAATTTTATATCCTTTTTGATATTTTTTAGAGAGTCCTGCACGTAGATAGGATGTGACATGGACTTTCCAGAGGCAAATTTTCCGTTCCACCAGAGTGCACGAACAAAAAGACGAGAGGTTTTCTATGAGTATGGATCTCATGGTTATGCGGATGTTAGCAGCGTTTATGGCCAGAAGATTGAAGCTTTTTGTCAGAAGGTCCCAGAGGGCTTCCATAAAAACAAGGATTCTCTTTGTGCTAAACGACCAACACTGCCACTTTCACAAAGACCAAATGGTATTGTAAATATGTAAATGTTGCCTTAAGTTTATCATCACATATTATAACAGATAACCTAATCATAGTTTCTTTACAATATTCTAACTATTATTTTATTACAAAGTGGTGTGCCTTTTTTTTTAATTGGATCCAATTACCAGGGAGTAAAATAACCCCAGTTTCCTCTGGCCCTTGCACCAGACTTAGACATTTTGACGGATATATGTCTGGTGGTGAGGGCCAGAGCACAATCCTATATGAAAGTTGAAAAGGTTGAATTACTACAAACACTGACCATTTGGTAGCTTTTGATGTGTTTAGAAAGTTTTTAATGTGCTGACAGCAAAAATTAACTATGACAAAATCTCCATATGGACTCCATTTATTTATCTTTTAAGTAGGCCATGAGGTGACTAATCAGCAAATCGTATTGATCTGGACTAACAGTGGAAAGACAATTTTCTTGTTCAGAAGATTTCCAGACTGTGTCTTTTTTGTTGGTTACAGTAGTCATTCCCCGATATTGTTTGGTGGCTGGTGAATTACATATTTTCATATCACAGTATGCTCTGGCCATGGCAAAATATCCCTTAAAACATTAAATACAGTTTCGCAAAATATCAAGTAAAAACTCCCAATCCATGATTGATTTTTTTTGCACTAGGACTTAGGCATTTACATGTATGTTTAAGCAGCAGTAAAAGAGCTTAATGAAGTATGCATTTTGGATATATTGAACTTTACGTTTACCTACAGCCGTGATCATGTATTAAGGCTGACAAAATCATGAAAAAAGTTCTACATAATGTGGGTTCTTGAGGGGTTAAAGTTTTGGGTGAATATATATATATTACCTTTTAAGTACCTTAAAATCAATACGATTATCTGATTAGTCACCTCATGGCCTACTTAAAATGTACTTAATAGTTAGTGACAAAGAAGTAATGCAGAAAAGGCTAAATGAGCTGACGGTTTTCTTGAAAATTCAAGGCTATCCGAAAGAAATTATAGAAAAAGGAAAGCATTTGGCTATTGAAAAGGGACCTTTTACATCCAGTATATGACTTCTGATGAAAACAAGAAATTAGTGATGCCGTTTGTTTCAACGTTCAATCCCCTTAATTCTGATGTGTTTCCAATTATTCGTAATAGATGTGACGAATTAAGGCAATGCAATGTAAAAATGGGAAAAGTTTTTCAAAAGTACACATTAATAAATAGCAAAAGACAGCCTAAAAGTCTTAGGAGTATTTTGACATGTTCTAAATTCATTAGTAATACTAAATGCGCAAAGGTGTCTAAATGCAACACGCCACGCTGCGGTACAAGCAAACTGATTGTAGAAGGTTGTGCTTTCATCTTTAAAAATAATTTCAATTTCAATGTTAAAAGAAACATGGATTGTAAAACCAAAAATGTTATCTATGCAATGATTTGTTCTAATTGTAATGATTTTTATATTGGACAAACTGGTAATGAATTACAAACCAGAATGACGGTCCATCGCCAACAAATATGTTCAGATAGTCTTAGATTTTTAAATGTTAGTAAACATATTCATAATTGTAGTAATGGTGAATTTAAAATTTTTCCTTTATATAAAATGGACACTTCTGATCCAATCAAAAGAGAAACAAAAGAATCTTAAATAATTTGTCTATTGAAACCCAGTCTGAATAGCGTATAATAGTTTTATTCATTTGTGTATTTTTTTAAATTGTTGCTATAGTCTAACTCTCAGAGTTATTATTCTTTGTTTTGTGGCGTCATAGTTCTTATGACGTCATAATCATCATGACGTCATTAAAAATGTTTAAATAAACAGTCTGAAGAGCTCCCACCGATGGAGTGAAAGCGCTAAGTAATGTGTCTGTGTCGTTTATTATTTTTGCATATATATATATTAAGCACGGGTACAATTACGACAGGAAATTCACATTTTAACCTTCGGATCAACAACACTAAGTGTATATGATACATTGTAGATCATGAGTTCGAGGCCCGGATAGGGTACGAGTCAAAAAATTGTCTTCCTTCGTCACTTGTGTTTCCGTGTTTCTTATATATATATATATATACTGTAACGAGGCTGGTTGAATCTCTGTTTTTAGTTAAATGTTGGGGACACATGGTGAAACAATACTGATATATGAATACATATTGTAGTTCTAATTGCCTGAGTCTTTCTTTTTTATACATGCATGTAACAATATCCTTATTTTCAGATGTGTATACAAACAAAGATGATGTAATGGAAAAGACAATCAAACTTCAGAAGGAAGCTCAAAACTTCAGAAAGCTTGTAAAGCTTTACAATTTTAAAGTAAGTATAACTGTGTCAGAATTGTATAATGTAGATAATGACTTTGTGTATTGTGTACAGTTCTGTACCAAGTTACAATGTAAAGAATGAATATAGCAATCTTTTAATACTAACAGGAAATCATAGTACACTTTTATATTTCAGAAACCTTTAAGCAAAACGATAGCACCAATAGTATACATACATTTTGCAAACAAAAAAATAGTTCTCATGAAAAAAAACCTGACATCAATGTTTAAATATATTTGCTGCATTTATCAAGCAATAAATGTTCAGGAAATCTTTTGTTAAGCTCTGTTTTTATAAAAGATTCAGTTGGTCTCTAAAAAAATCAGCATTACAATCATTATTAGGTAACTCCTTTTAAATTATGTCAAAAGATCAAAGGTCTAAAATATCAGAATTGTTTTAATGTTCGATCATCATAGTTAGATGACTGTCACAGCCGATTGGCTTCTTGTTTTACTTCAGAATCAAACATTATCATCAAAGGTGAAGAGGCAATTAAGATCGTACCATTCCTCATCGACATCTGACGAAGGAAAAGATCTACACACTGACATCCTACAGAAACTGACAGAACAGTACCAGCAGCTTCGTGATCTGTCAGACATTCCTGTAAGTGTAATGTTAAACAAAACTAACAGAACAGTACCAGCAGCTTCGGATCTATCAGACTTTCCTGTAAGTGTAATGTTAAACAAAACTAACAGAACAGTACCAGCAGCTTCGGGATCTATCAGACTTTCCTGTAAGTGTAATGTTAAACAAAACTAACAGAACAGTACCAGCAGCTTCGTGATCTATCAGACATTCATGTAAGTGTAATGTTAAACAAAACTGACTGAACAGTACCAGCAGCTTCGTGATCTATCAGACATTCCTTAAGTGTAATGTTAAACAAACTGACAGAACAGTACCAGCAGCTTCGTGATCTATCAGACATTCCCGTAAGTGTAATGTTAAACAAAACTGACAGAACAGTACCAGCAGCTTCGTGATCTATTTGACATTCCTGTAAGTATAATGTTAAACAAACTGACAGAACAGTACCAGCAGCTTCGGGATCTATTTGACATTCCTGTAAGTGTAATGTTAAACAAACTGACAGAACAGTACCAGCAGCTTCGGGATCTATTTGACATTCCTTAAGTGTAATGTTAAACAAACTGACAGAACAGTACCAGCAGCTTCGGGATCTATTTGACATTCCTGTAAGTGTAATGTTAAACAAAACTGACAAAACAGAACCAGAAGCTTCGTGATCTATCAGACTTTCCTGTAAGTGTAATGTTAAACAAAACTGACTGAACAGTACCAGCAGCTTCGGGATCTATCAGACATTCCTTAAGTGTAATGTTAAACAAAACTAACAGAACAGTACCAGCAGCTTCGGGATCTATCAGACTTTCCTGTAAGTGTAATGTTAAACAAAACTAACAGAACAGTACCAGCAGCTTCGAGATCTATCAGACTTTCCTGTAAGTGTAATGTTAAACAAAACTAATAGAACAGTACCAGCAGCTTCGGGATCTATCAGACATTCCTGTAACACAATATAGTTCTGTGAACCAGAGATGTTTCACCATTACATATCAAAATGCCTATATCAGTTTTATACATTTTACATGCACTTTAAGATCGTCAATATCTGGTAAATAAAAAGAGAGATTAATCATGGGAAGACTGGACATCATTTGGTAAATCATAAATTTGAAATTTGAATCTATGCAAAATATATGAATCAAACATGTGGCACATTCGTAAAAAAAGATGAAATTGTACAATGCTTAGAGCCTTATTTCCACATAATTTGTGTTTAGAAAACCAACTCTGAGTATGCTGGTGGCTGTGTGTCCTGTCTCCAAGGGTCAAGGTCATCTCCTAGCAACACTGATTGCCGCCTTGTGTCTGCCATAGGGAAAAATCTCTCACAGCTCAGTATCCTTTCATAGGAATGAATAGCATATATAGAGACAAGCTGCTGTAATTATGGTCTGATGATCATGAATATAGCGTGCATTATTCATTTTGTCTGCAATCCTGTTCCGTGTTATAGGACCATAACACGGAACAGAATGCTGTTTAATGCTTAAGTATCATTTGTACACAATCACCTGCTATACCAAATACACTTAACTGTTCTGAGGAATCACAGACATCAAAATCAACCACAAAGACTTGACATTAAAATCCGTAAATCATCAAGTGATTGAAGCTACGCCTGTGAGAGAAGTGACCTCCAGGTGTGTCTCTGGTAAAGGTCAGTACCCCATAACTTTGTGTGCTTGGAATGGCAATAATGAAAGCAATTTTTCCAGGTAAAAACCAAAATTATGTTAGTTCATAGCTTTCAAAAGTTAAAAAAATATTAATTTGTGCTTGACTACCTTTGACTTTACATTACTGTGTTCTACTTGTACACTTGCAGACTAGCATTAGAATAAACTATTCTCTTGTCTTTTAAACTTTAACTACTGGTGCCAGTGTAACTATAGTACAATCTGTAAATACCAATTAGAAGGATAGAAAGCTGGTGGTCAGGTACTACAAAAAAATCTCATTTAGAATCTTTCTACATTTTAGGTATGTTTCAATTAAACTTTCAATCATGTTAAGAGTTGATTTCTTGTCCACAGAACACATAGCTCTGCGAGGTCTCACAGGATGTACACTGTACAGTCTTGGACGTGACGACAGTGATGTTACTCCAGTAGGGCAGGAACAATTCACCCCGGAGCAAGGACGTCCAACATCTGTTTGTCTGAGGTGTGTAGACAGTAAAGCAATAATGACTGATAGTAATGGGTAGTATTCCTGTCTCGGTTATTTGGTAAATATGTGGAAATCAATAACATAGCTTTTAATAGTAGATACACTGTACTTTATATTTATGTTTACTAGCAGTCAAATAAAAAAATACATTTAGTTTTCAAAATAATTGTTCTTTGCTAGGTTTGGTGAATGTGTTGAAGGTCATGTAACTTCTGTATTTGTATGAGGAGGTTGTGTTTGGTATGAAGGGTAATTCACTAATGTAGTATTCATTTTAGAAAATGATATGAAATTCTACTTTGTGATCTGTATTATAATAATATTAATCTACAAATATGTGTTTGATTACAGTGGCTACATCCCCGGTGACTGTTTGGTATCCACGACAACTGGGGCTGTGTACATATGGTCACCAGGCAACAGGTATGTCTTTAGTTTACATACTTACAGAGTTTTCCATCAAAGCCTATTTAAGTTTCTATGAAAAAACAATGTTCTGTTACTTTCATTGTACCTGGTATCTGGTAATGACAATCGCCGTTACATGTTCATCGGAAGTCATTCATTAGTTACAAACTTGCAAGGTTCCATGTCCAAAAACCGTATGTTTGTCTGTATCTATTGTTAATTTACTTTATGAAACGTTAACTAGATACATTTCAATGATATAGGCAAAGACAGGTGATACAGGATAGGTCAACCAGGTTCAAGTGTACGTTACCATGGAGACGGGCTGAGTTTGGAGCACACCCTCGTGAAGTTATAGCCTCTGACCCAACTGTTGTACAACTGTTTGATATAAGGGTAAGTATCACTTCAGATTATTATACCCCCCCCCCCCCGCAACGAAGTTAGGGGGGGTATACTGGAATCAGCTTGTCTGTCCGTCTGTCTGTCCGTCTGTCTGTCCGTAGAAAAATGTTGTCCGGACAACTCCTCCTAAACTACTGGATCGATTTCAATAAAACTTTGCAGTATTGTTGGGGACCATGTGTAGATGCGCATGCAGGGTTTCGTTTGTCAAAATTGTGGTTGCCATGGTAACCAGGTCACTATACACAGGTTTCCATAATAAAATGTTGTCCGGACAACTCCTCCTAAACTACTGGATCGATTTCAATAAAACTTGGCAGTATTGTTGGGGACCATGTGTAGATGTGCATGCAGAGTTTCGTTTGTCAAAATTTTGGTTGCCATGGTAACCAGGTCACTATACACAGGTTTCCGTAATAACGTGTTGTCCGGACAACTTCCTATAAACCACTGGATCGAGTTTAATGAAACTTGGCAATATTGTTGGGGACCATGTGTAGATGTGCATGCAGAGTTTTGTTTGTCAAAATTTTGGTTGCCATGGTAACCAGGTCACTATACACAGGTTTCCATTATAATGTGTTGTCCGGACAACTCCTCCTAAACTACTGGATCAATTTCAGTGAAACTTGGCAGTATTGTTGGGCACCATGTATAGATTTGCATACAGGGTTTCGTTTGTCAAAATTTTGGTTGCCATGGTAATGAGGTGACTATACACAGGTTTCCGTAATAACATGATGTCTGGGCAACTTCTTCTAAACTACTGGGTCATTTGCAATGAAACTTCGCAGCAAGTAATGTTGAGGATTACTATACACAGGTTAAAATTTGTCCATTCGGCTTTTAAAATTCTGCTGACTGTTGACATTATATAATGCATGTTATATACAACTTGTACTACATCATGTTTTTTTCAAAAACATGTCAGACACCTCTAATAAGAGGTAGCGGGGGGGTATTAGTCAGCCATCGGCTTACAGTTCTAGTTACAACAATGATCAGGATTATATATAATAATCATATGTATATTGGTCAACCTACCTCGTCTCTACCATTGCTACCAATTACTCCAACACTTAGCACCTGTGATAAGTTTGCCTAACCTACATTTTCTTCCAACCTCCATCCAATAACATACATTGGGACATTGTGACATCATGCTAATGACATGATAAATTTAGCTTTGGAGACTGCACTGCCCAACTGTCAATGTGTGGCTGTTCTCTGTCTGGATTTACCCTGATGTCGAAACATTCTTCGACTAATACTAGTATATGTCTGCATCAGCTAGATGTTGGTCCCATGTAAGTGTAAGTATTGGTTGTCATATTTTTTTTTACATTCGTTCGTTCAATATGTAGGTGTGCCAATGTATGTTACACACCAACGAATGTCAAATATAATATGACAACCAATCTTTGAATGGATTACGGAGGCACCCATGTAGTTGCTGATCAAATTAAAATAAGTTAGATAGGGTTGACCTATTATGTATGTTGTAGCTAAGTCCCACAAAGAAGGGTATTGACCTTTTATGTATTTTGTAGCCAAGTCCCACGAAGCAGGGTGTTGCCATATTGTGCATTTTGTAGTGAAGCCCTATGAAGCAGGGTGTTGACCTATGATGTATTTTGTTGTGAAGCCCCACGAAGCAGGGTGTTGACCTATGATGTATTTTGTAGCGAAGTCCCACCAAGCAGGGTGTTGACCTATTATGTATTTTGTAGCGAAGTCCCACCAAGCAGGGTGTTGACCTATTATGTATTTTTTAGCGAAGCCCAATAAAGCAGGGTGTTGACCTATTATGTATGTTGTAGCGAAGCCTCACAAAGCAGGGTGTTGACCTATTATGTATGTTGTAGCGAAGTCCCACGAAGCAGGGTGTTGACCTGTTTTGTATGTTGTAGCGAAGTCCCACGAAGCAGGGTGTTGACCTTTTATGTATGTTGTAGCGAAGTCCCACGAAGCAGGGTGTTGACCTGTTTGCCCTGCCCAGTCCCCTGGTGTTGTCAGGAGAAAGAGTACATGTATCTACACAATCTACAGCCTCAGAGTTTTATCACTTTGTAACGTGTGACTACAGCTTCTTCCTACTAGACCAGCGGTTTCCCGGAACTCCGGTAAGACACTTACAATTAGGATTCTCGATATGTAAACACAATCACAAGAACTGAAATTAGCTGAATTCCTCATCCAGCTTTAACAGATATTTGATCTTAATATTAAGGTAGAAAATCTTCAAACACCAAGATAGTAAACTTGGACTTTAACATGTTCGGTTGTGTACAGTATGATATGTCGGTCAATCAGTGTTAAATGTAAATTTTGGTCTAAAGTTGAGTGTTCGCCCTTGTATGGAAGGCTTTCGGTTCTGTTCCCAGTATGAGAAATATCAGAGACTCAAAAATACTTGACGCTTAGCAACATGGGAGAGGACCGACTGGTGCACCTTTTGGCAGTATAATGTGACTGAATGGGGTGTTTGGCTAGGGACTTTCAACATTATACTTCAGTGTGGTAGCTCTTTAAGTCATCATCATAACTGTTGATAGAATGTTAAACAAACAAACAAAAACTTACCATTTGAAAGGTGACTGTACATGTTGGCTTTTCGACTACTCTAGCTAATTGTATTGTGGATATTTCTATGATGTTAATGTTGCTGCAATGTACATGTATGTTCATGAAAGCATTTATTTCTTCTGACATACATGTGTAGGAAATTTACAAATAATTCTACAGCTCAAATATTTCATTTCATTGGTATCAGTAAATGTTACTATGTTTGATGTAAATATGAAAGAACAGGGAAAAAAACAAAAAATATTTATAGATCAAATGGGACCATTACATCATCTTTTAGCTTATGTTTAATTACTTCAAATTGTAGGTGCTGAGTTGGAAACATATGCTTGTCAATCCTCCCCAGTATTTGGATGGGGTCAATTTTCCTTCGAAAGGTCACAGCCTCCTGTTGATGGCCAGTCAGAGTCCTCCAGAAGTTTGCTGTTACAAGTACAACTGTAGCTCAGGGGTTGCAGCTCAAGCTTTAGGGGCACCCTGGCGAGTGTCTAGGATTGAGTAAGTCTTGTTGGTATTTTCTGTGTTTTGTTATACCTGGTATGTGATCGTACCAATGTACTATAAGTAAGTCTTGTTGGTATTATCTGTGTTTTGTTATACCTGGTATGTGGTCGTACCAATGTACCATAAGTAAGTCTTGTTGGTATTTTCTGTGTTTTGTTATATCTGGTATGTGATTGTACCAATGTACTATAAGTAAGTCTTGTTGGTATTTTCTGTGTTTTGTTATACCTGGTATGTGGTCGTACCAATGTACTATAAGTAAGTCTTGTTGATATTTTCTATGTTTTGTTATACCTGGTATGTGGTCGTACCAATGTACTATAAGTAAGTCTTGTTGATATTTTCTATGTTTTGTTATACCTGGTATGTGATCGTACCAATGTACCATAAGTAAGTCTTGTTGGTATTTTCTGTGTTTTGTTATACCTGGTATGTGATTGTACCAATGTACTATAAGTAAGTCTTGTTGGTATTTTCTGTGTTTTGTTATACCTGGTATGTGGTCGTACCAATGTACTATAAGTAAGTCTTGTTGGTATTTTCTGTGTTTTGTTATACCTGGTATGTGGTCGTACCAATGTACTATAAGTAAGTCTTGTTGGTATTTTCTGTGTTTTGTTATACCTGGTATGTGGTCTTACCAATTTTCAATAAGTTTGATATGTTCTTCAGGCTGATCTTCAGCCTGAAGTCAATTATTTTACAGCATTTTCAAAATTTTTCTTTTAACAGTTTTGTCACAGTTTATCATTATAGAATATTTTTGGAATTTATAACCCAATATACTCCCTAAAATTATCTTATCCAATATACTCCTTATTTATTAATTCTTAACAATAAGGATAAAGGATGAATAGATTTGCACAAGTTTCCCTTGAATAATAATACCAAGTGGTGACAAAGTGTAAAATTGATGTATCCAGTAGTCTTCCAGTTTTCTCCCTTTGGTTCAGTAATACTCTTCCAGTTTTCTTCTTTTGATTCAGTAATACCTTACCCTTCCAGTTTTCTCCTTTTTGTCTAGTAGTGTTCAATTTTTTTTCCTTTTGGTCCATTTTTCTCCTTTTCGTTCCACGTTTCTCCTTTTGGTTCCAGTTTCCTAGACTATAAGGTTGATTTAAATCATCTTTTGTAAATACTTCTCTTATGAAAATACCACATGCATGTGTAAATGACATTTAATTATGCTTTCAAAAAATACCAAAATAAAAATGTGATGTCTTACAAGAGCATCGTCCGTCATATTAAATCAAGATGTCAGTAGATATTATACCGTCCTTATTGGCATTAATTTATAACTGTATCAGTACTCCCAATACACAGACAAGTGTTAAAGGTACCCTACCCTTTCCTTGTATAGGACTCATACTACAGACTTACTGCTTTAAAGGCCCAATATACGTAACTTTCGGCAAAACTTGAAGCGAAAATCAAGCCTAATAACTTTTTATAGATTTAGTAAAGATTAACTGGTATCAGCAATATTCAAGATAAATCCTTAGGCTGTTACTGGTACATCAGCAGTAAACACGCGTCCATTTTGAACTGTCTTCTAACTTCGGTTTGTTGTTGAAGTGGGCCCCACCTGAATTATTTTCACTTCTTTGGATTTTTCTGTCAAGAGTTTCTTGTTAGTTACCGCTCAGGTTTACTTCGTTTCAGGCTTATTTTTGCATGGAAATCTACTGGATTTTTTTTCAGAATTTTTCAGAATCACGAAAAAATTTCCTGAAGTTACGTATATTGGGCATTTAATTTCTGTAAAAAATAACATTACAAAAAAGTGGGATGATGTGTGGGTGTGTCCATCTGCTAAATGAACAAAGCATTTCTTATACAGTAAGTATAAGATATTGAGAAGTTAATACTGGACATTGGCCAGGTTTTATTGAGTGTATTTTCCAGTATATGAAAATGTGATTTTTTGACAGTGACGTATTCCAACATGGATCTGTATGCGGAGGGACGGCAGGAGTTATGGTATCCGAGAGATTCAACACGTCTCTGACAGGTGTCGCTGCTGTACCTGTGGAAGATGGCTTCTTTGCTGTTCAGGTAAATTCTTCTTGTCTCCGTTACCAGAAGGACAAAAAAAGGCAGAATATAGCAAGGTTAAATGATTGGGCAAAATGTAGCAAGGTTAAATGATTGGGCAAAGTGTAGCAAGGTTAAATTATTGGGCAAAGTGTAGCAAGGTTGAATTATTGGGCAAAGTGTAGCAAGGTTAAATTATTGGGCAAAGTGTAGCAAGGTTAAATGATCGGGCAAAGTGTAACAAGATTAAAAGATTGGGCAAAGTGTAGCAAGGTTAAATGATTGGGCAAAGTGTAGCAAGGTTAAATGATTGGGCAAAGTGTAACAAGATTAAATGATTGGGCAAAGTGTAACAAGGTTAAATGATTGGGCAAAGTGTAGCAAGGTTAAATGATTGGGCAAAGTGTAACAAGGTTAAATGATCGGGCAAAGTGTAACAAGATTAAATGATTGGGCAAAGTGTAACAAGATTAAATGATTGGGCAAAGTGTAACAAGATTAAATGATTGGGCAAAGTGTATTAAGGTTAAATGATTGGGCAAAGTGTAGCAAGGTTAAATGATCGGGCAAAGTGTAACAAGGTTAAATGATCGGGCAAAGTGTAACAAGATTAAATGATTGGGCAAAGTGTAGCAAGGTTAAATGATTGGGCAAAGTGTAGCAAGGTCAAGTTATTGGGCAATGTGTAGCAAAGTTAAATGAGTGGGCAAAGTGTAGCAAAGTTTAAAGATTCGGCAAAGCCAAGAAGCAAGGTCAAAGTTTCAGTTTACATATTTCTGAAGGTGAAACAAAGGAAACGGTTGGATTACAATCCTTATTTCTGTAAGCGCTATAGATACAAACAGTGCATCATGTCATATGATATGGATCAAGTGTACTTCTGCTGAGATTGAAATTAATGCCTGAATACAAGGAGATCATAAACATTTATTACATTTTTGCCAGTGAAATATAGGAAATTATCAAACTGATTAAACTTTTATTTTCACTGCATCGATGAGCAGTGAAAATATAAGATTTTGCCGTAAAAATAGAAGGCTTTTTCAGTGTGACGTGAAAAAGTGACCCGACAATAAAATACCACCCGGGTCATTATTCTACGTTGCAAAAGTTACCCGGGGTTGTTATTTAAAAGTAGAAATCTTACACGGCCCTCTGTAGAAAAATGACCCCATTCAATTTTTCCGTAATTCGTCCCGTGAAAAAGTGACCCGCCGTAGCTTTCAACGGTTGGGTAGTTTTCAACTGGGTCATTTTTTTCACGTAACACCGAAACTTTTGTATGAGTTGTTCCCCTTGATCGGATCTTAGAGGCTCGCCATTGTTGTCGTCTGCTAGAACTTGTCTCTTGGGGAAAGATGGTCTTGAAGAAATGGCATCAATAGTACATATTGATAGGAACTGCTGCAGGATTAAATATGAAATGAATGAAAGATGAGAATGGTTCAACTTTTCCGATCAGCTTATCCCAATCAGCTGTGTACTGGACCCGATTGGTTGTGATTTCGACGGATAACAGTAGACTTAGCTCAGGGTTCGTACAGACCTTGTAAAGTGCTTAGTTTTTAGGGGGGTGCTTAGAAAGTACTTATAAATGGTCATGTCCTTACAAAGTGCTCTGTTTTCACAGTCGGTGCTTGTAAAGTGCTTATAAATCAGTATTTTCCTTAAAATGTCTCTTTTATTAGGTTGACACTTTGAAAGAAGCAATTTTCGGAAGTAAAAAGGATCGTTTATTTATTATTGTTTTACGGAAAGAAAATCCGGTCCCATCGATTTCAGTATTAGAAACACCGGTCTTTAAAACGTTTGAAAATCGATTCCAAGCTAAGCGCTTTACTGAACCTGACCACGTCAAAACACATGTGTCATTTGCATGAATGACTTGGACTAGTTAATGCCTCGCTGAATAGAATGGGGAAATGTACATACAATCCTGGCTGGGCGAACAAGTATAAACGGGTCAAGGCCGGGAAAACCGATGGAAAGGCCACATGTTCTGTTTGTCAGAAAGATATTGATGTTGGCAGCATGGTCGAGAGTGCGCTCAAAGCTCACCGCCAAACGGACCGACATGTAGGCCAAAGGTTACAGCGACAAATTGAAGGTTCAAAGCTAGATTTCATTAAAAAGGAATCGACTTCCGATGAATCATTAACTGTGCCACCACCTCCTGAACCAAGACAATGTACAATTAATAATTTCATTTGTGGAAACGAAGTATTGAAGGCGGAAATTTTATGGACAATGCACACGATGGTCTCGCACTGTTCATACAAATCAAACGAACAAATTGTAATTTGTATTTGGATGTGCTTATAAAGTGCTTATTTTTTAAGTCATTTTTTCTGTACGAACCCTGTAGCTCCTTTGCAGTAGGCAAGTAGACCAAGAAAAAAATAATGAAAGTATCTTAGTCCTCTTTCGAAATGTAATAAAAAGAAAATTCAATGGTTTGCCGTTTAATATCAAATATATTTCACTTGTATGGCAGATTTTTTTTATATTTTCACTCGTGCTACGCACTCGTGAAAATATAAAAAAATCTGCCATACTCGTGAAATATATTCGATATTAAACAGCAAACCATTGCATATCCTCTATATACTTTGTATTAATGTATATGTTTACTATTTACTTTGTTTGTCAAATTTGAAGAAAGAAATGATTACATGATACTTGTATGGATCCTTTTAGGTGGACAGTTGTGGAGAAGTGTTTTATCAGGGATACACTTTCACCAGTAAGGAACAAGATAAGACCTGTTCTATGGAGACGAATAACCTTTCCTGGGATGACATCACCATCGAAACGGGGCGTAGATGGTTCTCACGATATGTTAAACTTCGGCAAAAGGGCAAAGACAAAAATTGCGAAGAAATACTGAGACAACCAGTAAATATTTTCTGTAAAGGTAAGTGTGATGTGTTATGACTAGAAATTTTATAGCTGGAACACTGTACTTTGTTTTCTGTAAAGGTAAGTGTGATGTGTTATGACTAGAAATTTTATAGCTGGAACACTCTACTTTGTAATCTATATTTCTATAAAAGTCATTGTGCATTTAATAATAAACCTTAACAAATCACTGTATTGTTGTTACCCTATAAAAATCATTGTATTTTTGTTACCCTTTAAAGATCACAGTATATTGTTTCCCTATAGAGATCACCCTATAGAGATCACTGTATATTGTTACCCCATAGAGATCACTGTATATTGTTACCCTATAGAGATCACTGTATATTGTTACCCTATAGAGATCACTGTATATTGTTACCCTATAAAGATCACTATAGTGTTACCCTATAGAGATCACTGTATATTGTTACCCTATAAAGATCACTGTATATTGTTACCCTATACATATCACTGTATATTGTTACCTTATAGAGAACACTGTATATTGTTACCCTATAGAGATCACTGTATATTTATCATTACCTTAAAGAGATCACTCTTATGAAGCAGCCCCACATCAGCTGTCCACTTTGTCACCCAGAAATGGAGAGAATCGACAGTGATACTGACTTGTGTCCAGCCTGTCACCAGAGCCCCGCTACCAGTCAGCAACTCGTACACGCAGGGAAGGTATGTATATATGTCACCTTGGCTACCAGTCAACAACTGGTACACACAGGGAAGGTATGTATATATGCGACCAGAGCTCAACAACTGGTACACACAGGGAAGGTATGTATATATGTCACCTCGGCTACCAGTCAACAACTGGTACACACAGGGAAGGTATGTATATATGTCACCTCGGCTACCAGTCAACAACTGGTACACACAGGGAAGGAAGGTCTTCTTGTTTATCTTTGTTGGATTGGTGTTATATTGTGAAAGTCACTTTTATATCTGTAGCATAGATTTCAATGCAACAAAATTGTAATCTTAATTCTATCACAAAATTCTAAAATTACTCGGGTACATTTGTCTCAGTCCACTATCATCTGGGAGCTGGCATTTGAAGTTGTATAATGTTTTGGTTATCTCCCTTTACCAAGCAGGTACATGTACCTGGTAATGGCACAGGAATGCTGGTGAAAAAAATATATACAACCTATATAATAATTACGTTCGTATAATTATACCCCCTATTAGGTAAGGGGTGTATATAACAACCACTTTGTCTGTCCATCTGTATATGCATGAGAACATCTGTGTTGGCCTTGTGTACAACATACAAGCACCTGGTTACATTTAGTTCATATTCACCCAATGCATAACACAATCAAATTCTACATCTGATAAGATTTTGGTTGTCATTGGTCAAGCTTAAGTCAAAGGTCACCCTTCATTACTTTAAGAATAAAAAGTTTGCGTCAAGACATCTCAAGAACCCTGGACAGATTTGGTTCATATTTACACCATAGCATCATACTCTCAAGTTCTACACCTGGTTAAATTTGTATGGTCATTAGTCAAGGTTAAAGGGTTGAAGGTCACACTTCATCACTTTGCAGAGGCGTTGGTATACCTTTTGTGAGCCCTCATTCACAGTGTTTTTACATTGTAATGTTTATTAATTTTTCAGGGATTGGTAGGATACTGGCCTGATGCCATCCAACTCTGGGGAGAACAAACTCAGGGACAGCAGGTCAGGGAGACTCACACACTAAATACTAGGAAAAACAATGAAATTCCCCAATCACAGATCAGAAGTACAGAAGAAGAGGAGAGTTTTCCACAAGCTAATGCCCTCAGTAAGATCCTCACAGCCATGTGGGAGGAGGAGAGTCCAGACCTCACCCAACTGTTGCTAGAGAAGGTATGTTACCAAATAGCCTTCTGATCTGTGTAACACCAGAGCCCTCGTAGAATGGTACAAAACGGAAGATGAATTCCGGTGTATTCTGAAATGTAATCACCAAATGTCACATGTTAGGTAGACTTAAAACATGTACATTTTTTGTACATATTTCAATAATTGCACATGTCAAATCTACTCCACTACGAAGTACAGGGTTTCTCGGCACTCAGCCAGATGTCAATATTTGCTCAAATATCACACGATATTTCACTACTAAATACCTTCTTTTTATGATGTAAATTATACATCAACATCTGAATAATTTAAAAGCACAGTACCTGGTATGTATATTTGATAGGAAATAAAAGGTGGAGCACCTAAACAAATTAATTAAAAGTAAATTAATGAAAAAAAAAGACTTTTTTATTTGAAAATAGTACTGAAACAAGTGTAATCAATTTGTAGCTCACCTATTGTCTAATAGTAATTTGATGATAAGGTTTAGAAATCTATGTGTAGGCATTTAGTAATGGCCTCAGCTGGTGAGCTTTGCAATCACTGATTGTCTTTTTTAGCCCTGCAGGTGTCTTCCAGTGATAGGAAATGGGAAGTTCAGAATAATTCATATTTTTAGGCAGATGACCTCATATCTTTTCTTGTTTGACCATACATTTGAACCATCGTCCAAAAAAATCATGTATACTTCTTTGACAAAACAGAATGTTGAAATCCATGAAAACATATTGTGTATATTTGTACAAGTAATACTTCAAATCATTTCAACCCAATTCAGGATGAAGAAACAAAGAAGAAAAGGGAAGAAAGGAAGAAAACGAGAAAGAAAAAGTCCAGCAAAATCCTTGAGGAGGACCAACAGTTGATCAGAAATCTTCAACAGGCAGTGGATGGTGGGAGCTCTGAGAGTATACATGGGTCACCACCACCAGGGGGCACTGGGAGTAGGCATGGGTCACCACCACCAGGGGGCACTGGGAGTCGGAGTGGGTCACCACCACCAGAGGGTTCTAGGGATGACAACTTAGTGTCACTTTCAAGGGGAGACAATTCAGGAAGAGGAAGTGATGGAGAAGAAAGTGATGCAAGTTTTCACCGACTGTTTGGTATTGATATAAGTACAATGAGGGACGATGACTATCAGCAGATAGATGGTGCCTACTCTAGTGCCATCACACAGAGTGACACTCGGGGAACACCACACAGAAACTTCATAAATAAACAGTCATCAAGGAAGAGGAAACGTTTAACATCAGAGAGTTTGTTTTCTGATGATCAAAGTGAGGGTACTACAAATCAACCAACAGCTGATCTAGAAGATGCCTCCCTGGACAGAATTTACAGAGAGACACAAACACACACTGGGGGCACTACAGGAAATGACGAACATTGGGATAGCCAATTCTTCTCTCAAGATATTGCACAATCGTTTACCATGTTTTCAGGCTCTGTAGTGTCACCTAGTCCGGCTACTCCTACCCCTAATCACCCACAATTGTCTTTCACCTCTAAACCAAAGCAGCTTTGGATGACTGCTTCCCCAAGCAAAGACTGGAAATCACACAAGAAAAAAGGTAGAATGTCCATAGGGGGATTTTGATACAAAGGCAGTTTATGGTTGTTACTGTTCAAACTTAGCAATATCCAACATTGTTTTATTTTCTTTAAAATTATTAGGCAAGAATTATCAAAACTTATGTGATGGTTTCTTAGGACTATACCTTATGCAAACGAGTCAGTTAATAGTGAAGACATGCATGCCAGTGAGATTATATATCCATTATATAACATGCCTTATACATGTTACTTATTTTAAATGTTGATGAACTTCTTTATGTATTAAGTATTTCTCACTGACTTGATATTATTTATTGATATTATATTAAGTTTTAGGTCATGACCTAGAATATATTGTGATACTTTTTGTTATTTTTTGTTTCATTAATACCAGGCAATCATTTGTATATTTAAAGATTACTTACATTTTCTGTGATTTTATATTCTTATCGATTGAGGTCGATTATTAATTATAAATTAAGTATATAAATAATTATTGACACATACACAATGTGTAACATAGAACTGTTGTGCTGAGTGACATGATTACACAACATGCACACCCCGACAGAAAGCCAAATTTAAAAGCTTTCACTCATCAAAACATGGCATTGCACCATACATGCTGTGTAAAATTGAAGTTAAAAATCTCACAGAAAATTATAGCAACTGCCCTTGGTAAAAGATAAGTGCTTCGATGAATATTCACACAATATATGTTGTATGAAAATTAGCACAGACATTTAAAAAAAAAGAGTCAAAGCTGAAATATGTATTTGTAGTGTTTAAGTATAGAAAACTGTTTTTGGTTAGTGTATTATCTTAAGTGCAATATCTAACATTTTTACTTTTCTGGCTGGTATAAACCTTTTATAAATAAAGCTACCATTTTCTCAAGCTTGAATGGGACTGTTGGTTCTCATCTGAAATGACTTATTTCAGTATAATTTGATATTCATATGGAGTTTGTTCAGCGTCATGTTATACCTATAGCTGAATTTGCCGGACTCAGCTGTACATGTGTATTCCATATCTACAATTCTACCTACTGTAAGAGCAGACAGCTGGAGTCTCCCGCTCGTCCGCTTTAGATTGTCCATCCTGTTGATATAGTGACAACATACACAACAGGACTTGAGGGGTGGCTGTTGATATAGTGACAACATACACAATAGGACTTGAGGGGCAGCTGTTGATATAGTGACAGCATACACAACAGGACTTGAGGGGCGGCTGTTGATATAGTGACAACATACACAACAGGACTTGAGGGGCGGCTGTTGATATAGCGACAACATACACAACAGGACTTGAGGGGCGGCTGTTGATATAGTGACAACATACACAACAGGACTTGAGGGGCCGCTGTTGATATAGTGACAACATACACAACAGGACTTGAGGGGCGGCTGTTGATATAGTGACAACATACACAACAGGACTTGAGAGTACAATTAGAGTACAAATTAGTACATTTTCATCATATTTTCCTTACAATATTTTTAAAAAGTTACCAGTATTATCAACGCACATGTATTGGTGTATGATCAAGAAAACTGTGTCTCTACACATGAAACATTGTAACGGAAAAGACAGACATACACAATTTATTATGCCTGTACTTGCTATTTATTTTCTGAAATTGAATTCATTTTATGATAAAAGTTTTTACACTTTAATATTGTATAGATTTTTGTTTTACAATGTTTTAATAGAGAGCTGAAGAGACAGTGATGGCAAAATTTCATTCCCATTTAAGCTAGGCTATAAATTGTAGTATCTTGATAAGCTATATTATACCAGTTAACATGTATTGAGTCTTGGGTAGAGGGTATGAAATCCTGTACCAGAAATCTATCATTGAATGTTTGAGGAGTTCTGATAGATCTGTTAAGTCAAGTTTGAGATCATGCTAATGATGATGTGAATAAAATGAGTTAAGAAAGCACTCTCTAAATGGTAATGATTGGTTTTACTGGAAATCTTAAGCTATCGGCTGTTACTTTACTGAACTGTGATATTTCAGTAATTGACTTTCATATGGATTTATAATATTTCTTACTACCACTCATTATTATAATGGTTCTGATATTAATAAGTGTATTAATGAATATTTTGTCAGATGTCCAATGATCATTGCTAAAATATACAGCCATTGACAATTAAAATTGATCGCTGAATTTGCTTTCAAGGTGTCAAATCTGATATACTGAAAGGCCTAGAGACATTAGGCTAGAAGCCTTTATGGCCAAGTATTGTTTTTCAGTAAAAACTACCTTATCAAAAATTCAATGTCACAGGGATAAAAAATATTCTAATTTTAATTTCTTCAGAATGACTTAATCATATGTTTTAGATCCAAAGATCCAGAATACTGATATTTGACATGTAGCATACTGAGATGAAGGGTTACTGAGTTTGTTCAAATGAATGACCTTGACACACTTTCAAAGTTAAGGGGTCAGATGTCGGATGACTGTTAAGGCCATTGGGCCTCTTGTCACAAAGATCAAAGGAGTTTCAAACCTTGTCTTTCCGATTACAAATAAGCCCTTAGTGCATGGTGTGGTAGTGTGCAGCATGTACATGTGTTTGAATGAAGTAGGCTCTCAAGTTTGCAGAAGTTGACTTAAAGGCCCAATATACGTAACTTCAGGGAAATTTTCGTGAATATGAAAAATTCTGAAAAAAATCTAGTTGGTAACCACGCGAAAATAAGCCTAAAACAAAGTAAACCTGAGCGGTAACTAACAAGAAACTCTTGATAAAAAAAATCCAAAGAATTGAAAATAATTCAGGTGGGGCCCACTTCAACAACAAACCGAAGGTAGAAGACGGTTCGAAATGGACGCGTGTTTACAAATAGCATGTTTCAAATGCTGCTGTACCGGTAACCGCGAAAGAATTCATCTTGAATATTGCTGATATCAGTTAATCTTAACTAAATCTATAAATATAATAAGTTATTAGGCTTGATTTTTGCTTCAAGTTTTGCCGAAAGTTACGTATATTGGGCCTTTAAGAGCAGGTGAGTAATTCAGTCACTCTGGCAATCTTGTCTTCCAAGCCAGATATGCTGTAATCAAATACTCTGGTCATATGACAGAAGCTTCCCTTTCCTGATTTGAGAAAGTGACCTCCATTGGGAGTAAACTAATGTGTTAAAATATAAATGTTGCCCGATTTCAATACTCAGGTGACAGTTAAGGCCCAAAGGCCTTTTGTAAAGTTCAATGTCAGCAGCTAAGGTCAATTTTAGGACCTTCTTCTATTACTCTTAGAATGATAAAGGGTCATTTTGTATATTAAATCTAATACAAATTTACTAAAAAAAAAAACACAGAGAGTACCAAAGCGTCAACAAAACCATAATCCGAACTCAAAATCAATTAAACCAGGGGCAAAATATGAAAAAAGGAAAGATGTACATGGAGACATCTGCTAACGTACAAGAGAATAAGACCAGGTGTTCCGGAAGCGTCTTCTACTTCATCGACGACAACTGCCATGTAAATATTGTCATATCCAAGTAAACATCAGGTTCTTAAACTGATGCTTATGTTTGGATGTTGTTTGGTATTCATTTGTATACGAATTTTCTCACGATAAAGCCATTACCTATATTGTCGTATTGAGCTGTTTTATAAATATTATTTGAGTTGTGTTGGCTGCGATCTCCGACATCTTGCACAATTATATATGATTTAATATGTATGTGTATTGTAATTCTAAGTGCTGTTGCATTCGGAAAGAAATGAAATTGAATTTGAAGTATTTATAGCTAACACACTTTCTGCAGCCTAATATGTTAATCTGACGAGTCAAAAAAGGAGTAACAATATCAGTGGACTTTTAAGAATATAAGTTGGATCATGAAATTTCTCGACTTTAATACACATACTTTGGAAAATGATGTGCAAGCACGGGCTTATGTGCTTACATGGCAGCTACGCCCCTGCAGAGCTCTGTACGAAAACTGGGTGAAGCTGTTTTGCACGTAGACCATTATCCGTTACAGGCCCATTGTGACTTTTGTGTATATGAGTCTGGCGAGATCACCTTGGGATAGAAGACCCAGACTGACACTTGTATGACACATCCTATTGGTTTGTGTCTCAGGTATACATCCCCGATTAGCTTCTATTCCTGTACGAAACCTTGGGAGGAACGTCTACATAATAGCGATACAGCCACTTGTCATGAGTC
Source organism: Mimachlamys varia (assembly GCA_947623455.1). Taxonomy (NCBI): domain Eukaryota; kingdom Metazoa; phylum Mollusca; class Bivalvia; order Pectinida; family Pectinidae; genus Mimachlamys; species Mimachlamys varia. The sequence goes on from OX392535.1 coordinate 14,238,253, forward strand.
ATGAAAGTTATTTCATCAGCCATGCGAATATAAAATGTTGTAAAATATTATTTTTAAAGTTTATTACATTCTTGTTACCAAGCCTCTGATAGGTCCCGGCTCCCCGCACTGTTACGGGGAACTTGATACGCCAGGAACAGACATTTTAGATCTGTATCAAGTTATCATGAGATTTATGAATGAAGTCCAAATCCGTGAAAGCTTCACGCTGTGTTATACAAGTTACATATCTGTATCTTATATAAGGAACATGAATTATGTCCATTGCATATCTTGGATGACATAATGCTTTCAATTTAGGTTCCCCCTCATTTTCTGTCAAAGTGTTAATTGTGCATACTTAAAATGCCGCTTGTCATATTTTTAATTATGCATCCTAAAAGCATACCACCTTAAGATTTTTAATGTCTGCTAAAAGTACACCGGTGTCTAACAAAATTCTGACAACAGACTTTTAACTAATGCTGTTTTTAAAAGTATAAATACCAACATTTCAATATTGAAAAGTTATTTGTTTAAACTCACAAAGCAGTTTTTTTCTTCTTAAAATGTTCATACTGACCGATAAAATTAATAAGGAAATTTATTACATTTTTCCATATTCATTCTACGAAAGTGATATGTTTCACTAGTGAAAAATATCATTTCCGTAGAATGAATTGTTTTTTCTGATTTGACTAATCAAAACACTTCTTGCAAACGACAATGGGGAAAAAATGAAAAGCTGCCCAGATAAGTTTTGCTGAAAATTACCAAATATATTTCACTCATATGGCTAATATTTTTACTCTTATTAACAGTGCGCATATCAATCACTTTCGTGAAATATATTTGGTATAACTGAAGACACTGTAAGATATCCTCTATAAATCCATCGTGACCGGGGTATAGTGTATTCATAGCGACATGAAAACAATTATAAGGTGAGGAGGAAACGCGTTCATAACAGCAGAAGTGTACTGAAATGTACCAATAGCGACATAGACAAAAGGTCATGCAAAAATGTATTCATACTGAAAGGGATGGATATGGATATATATCGCTATGGATACAAAGATGTATCCATAGCGATAGAGATACGATATCATACAAAAATTAATAAATAATGACAGAGTTACAAGGTCATACGAAAATGTACCCATAGCGACAGAAGATGTAATATCATACAAAAATCAATAAATAACGACAGAGATACAAGGTCATACGGAAATGTATCCATAGCGAAAGATACAAGAGCATCCAAAAATCAGTAACAGCGAGAGATCCAAGGTCATACGGAAATGTATCCATAGCGCTACATAAACCACATGACTAAGGTGTATGTCATCGTCCTACACGCACGTGACATTGCACATTCGTTTGTGCATACGTATAAGGAGATAGTGTCTTTTAATGACTTTGAAAGTGAACATCATTGATTGCTTTCTGAAAAACACCTGGTTCAGGTACATGTACATTCTTCCCAGTTAGACAGGATAATTTGACGGAAACCTAATTATCTTTGAAGGAAATTCGTTATGAAGGGAGGTAAACCGTTAATACCACTCGGGAGAAAATGCGTAGTTTGGATCGCGGAGGTATGTCCATAAAATTACTGATATAGTAGTTAACCTCGTAACAAGTCAGTGCTATTAGGTCAGGCTGGGATAAGTATACACCTGTAGGTCGGTATGTAGTCTAAGGTCTAAATAAAGAATATAGCGCGATCGACATTTGGTGCTTTTAATCAGTGACTTATGTACGTAATTAAATCATGTAGAAGTTTTTCAGTTATATACTTTCATTTGGCATCCTTAGGAATGCGTGTTAACGCTCAATGCATTCTTTTAGATTACCAACTGAAAGCAGGGTAAGTTTTAGGTGTTCTGCACTTCGTCATATCACTGATTGGTTTTCTTTCGGTTTATAGAAATTCAAGTCCTATAACAACAGTCAACGTTACAAGCAATGAAGGACGTGCTTCCGTGTAGGCGTGTATGTGTGTATTTGTGCTGGATGCATGGTATGTTGGTGTATGTGCTGGATGCAGGGTATGTTGGTGTATTTGCTGGATTCGGGGTATGTTGGTGTATTTGCCCCCGTATGATAGCGTGGATCTGATGCCGAGTTTATAGCACTATATCACTGTATATCGTCATTGAAAAAGAGTCCAGCACAGCAACCGCCCGGTCATATTATACTGACAGTAATGGAACGCCAAATTAACATACACTCAATTAATTCCACATATCTTCAAATAAGTGAAGATTGGTGCAATTCAATTGAAGATAGTTTCAATTCAATTGAAGATAGGTTCAACTTAATTGCACCTATCTGCAAATAATTAAAGATAGGTAATTGTACCTACTTTCAATTAAATTGAACATATCTTCAATTAATTGTACTTATCTTCAATTATTTGAAGTTAGGTGCAATAAATTGAGTATATGTTAATTTGGCGTTCCATAGACAATGGGTGGGAATATAGGGGTGTAACACGATTTTATACTGACAACGTTCAGCCATTAATACAGTCCTTATTTAGAAACTCGAATTAGAAGACTGTATTCTTGAGTTAGTTTGGTTAATTTAGTTTTACGTCCTAGTTACAGCCATGGTCATTTAAGGACGTGCCAAGTTTTTGGGGTGGAGGAAAGCCGGAGTACCCAGAGAAAAACCACCGACCTACGGTCAGTTCCTGGCAAGTACCCAACGTGGGATTTGAACTCGCAACACAGAGGTGGAGGGCTAGTGGTAGAATGACGGGACACCTTAACCACCCGGCCACCGCGGCCCCTTGAGGCATATAATGTTATGAAAAGGAGAATGACATATATATATTTACCGCCTACACTGACATTCACTCGATAACCGTTGTTCCACTGACTATCATTATCACCTCATAACTGTGGTCAAACACGTGCCAAATTTCTATGACGTCGACAACAATACATGTGGGCGGAGCTTTGCGAATCCTCCAGTTTGAAAAACAATTGTGTGACGTCACCAACAATAAACGTGACGTTACCAACAATAAACGTGGGCGGAGCTAACAGCGATTTATGCAAATCTCAGGCTGTTACATTTATTGAACCATTCTCACGTTTATTAGTTTTGAAATGGAATTTGTGCCCGAAGATAGGACTATAAGGAACAAAATAGACACGAACATTTCACAGAAAGATACTGTGAATATAAGGATAAACTTTCTATTTTGTTTAGGTTATCGGGGGATAACTACAATGGAAAACGGGTAAATTATACATAACCGGCTATTGAATTTACCTGTGTTCCATTGTAGTTATCCCCCGATAACCTAAACAAAATAGAAAGTTAATCCATAAATAACTGTGCCGTGAAATGAGCTCTTCACATTTTGTATTTTATACGTATTAGTTAAAGAAGGCCAATGGTCAAGGTCACCGCTGTACCGTATTTGTTTTGGAGATCACTATATGTTTAACGTTAAACATGTTTCAGTCAGTAGCATCACATTTGGCTGTGATGTTTAGTTCAATGCCGTAACATTTTGACAGGCGCCTTCTCAGTGTTTCAACCTTTAACTCATACACCCCTGAAATTTCTCAATGAACTATTCCCACCTATGAATTGGAGTTGTTCAACTGTATTTTCGGGGATGTATAAGTGCAGGACTCCGGTGATATAACCAGTTACAATTTTTGACCCTTAAAACCTCGCACTTCCGTTCGACTGGGTGGCCTTAACACTCCAAGGTCGAAGGAATCGTGAGAACTCCTTATATTGATGTCACATTCACCCGGAGACTAACCTACTCAGTCTACGTCTAAAATACTGGTACCACTTGACCAACTTTCTTATTATAACACTACTCCCGTATTGCCGCAGCTGTTATCTAAAGTCGTAGAGGTGTCTGGTCTGGTCATCGGTTGCTTACATGTATATAAACTCGGTCAATGAGCTTCTCCTTGTATGCTCGAGGCTTGGTTTGGTTGAATGTTACTTATCTCTCTTCACTGTAAATCTGCGAGATACATCATTTTCGCGAGGAGAATCGCTTGCAATTCAACTAAGTTACAAAAGTGTATGTACGTTCATGAATATGATTATGTAGGGAGCATGTTGGTGATGGTTTTTGTTTTGGGAGCTAAGTGTCCAAACTTATATCCTTTAATTTGTCCTCTGGTCCCTGTGGTTCCGTTTTGTAGTTTCCTGACGTCGATGTCTCGCTGTCACATCCTGTAATTTGTCCTCTGGTCCCTGTGGCTCCGTTTTGTAGTTTCCTGACGTCGATGTCTCGCTGTCACATCCTGTAATTTGTCCTCTGGTCCCTGTGGCTCCGTTTTGTAGTTTCCTGACGTCGGTGTCTCGCTGTCACATCCTGTAATTTGTCCTCTGGTCCCTGTGGCTCCGTTTTGTAGTTTCCTGACGTCGGTGTCTCGCTGTCACATCCTGTAATTTGTCCTCTGGTCCCTGTGGCTCCGTTTTGTAGTTTCCTGACGTCGGTGTCTCGCTGTCACATCCTGTAATTTGTCCTCTGGTCCCTGTGGCTCCGTTTTGTAGTTTCCTGACGTCGGTGTCTCGCTGTCACATCCTGTAATTTGTCCTCTGGTCCCCGTGGTTCCGTTTGTAGTTTCCTGACGTCGGTGTCTCGCTGTCACATCCTGTAATTTGTCCTCTGGTCCCTGTGGCTCAGTTTTGTAGTTTCCTGACGTCGGTGTCTCGCTGTCACATCCTGTAATTTGTCCTCTGGTCCCTGTGGCTCAGTTTTGTAGTTAGGTGATAATATGTATCCAAGCGTTATCTAGGAATCTATTACGGTATTTTAACGACTAACTTAATTTTCTAGATATATTCTTCTGACGGTTTTATGTCCAAATCCCCACAGGAGGTTTTTCCATTCATGAATTTAAAAGCTCCCACGCTTAGCTCTACACTTCAGATAAAATGTATGATGAAATAACGGTAGGTATATATATGATTTCATAAAGAAAGAGCACCGACACTTTTGATTACATGCGTACTTTGTCTTTAAAAAGGAAAAAGAATAATTTTTAAACGGCACATTTCTGTGTATTTATTGATATCATATTATTCAAATTGCCAGACACTAGATAAACTTCATGGTGATTTGGTGAATACGCAAAGAAATGTTATAGTTTTGCATTGTTCAACGGCCCATCGACTGTCTAAGTGGTTAAAGGCCAAACAGCATTGTTAGGAGTAGATATTCACAAAAAATAATACATAACTCCTCACCCCCCCCCCTACCCCCACCCCACCCCCTTTAAAACGAGTGTTAAAATCTGTAAAGGGTATCAAAATATATCAACGGCAAACGAACTGTGTATGACATGATAATATATCTTACTTTAAAGATTAGTTGAATAAGAAACACGGTCACATGTTTATTAAAATAGAAACATCGACCGAATTTCGAAATATGCAATTATGATACTGTGTTATTTAAAAATCATGACCTCTGTTACTTCATACACCTTTTCGTTTTCTTCAAACGTCATTTATCTCAAACCTAGTCCCGATTATGTAAAATATACATTCTTAGCCAAATATATTCGTCAAATGTGTTTTATTGATTATCATGACGAAAACAAATTGCTATTAAATTGCAATGCAATGGAAAGCTTTTTAAACCCTACCTAAAATTGTGTAACCTCCGATAATGTATGTTAATCTTAACATTGCCATTTTGTTTAAATTATTGCTACAGATATAACGGAGAACAGATCCTCAGTTGTATTGATTTCAAAGCCACATATGAACTGAAATCTACTTCCAGTAAGTAGATCTACGCCTATCGTCGATTCCAATAGGAAAGCGTAAGCCGACCAACACTGTTAACAGGTTTGACAATCCATCACTGTTAACAGGTTTGACAGTCCATCACTGTTAACAGGTTTGTCAGTCCAACACTGTTAACAGGTTTGACAGTCCATCACTGTTAACAGGTTTGACAGTCCATCACTGTTAACGGATTTAACAGTCCATCACTGTTAACAGGTTTGACAGTCCATCACTGTTAACGGGTTTAACAGTCCATCACTGTTAACAGGTTTGACAGTCCATCACTGTTAACAGGTTTGACAATCCATCACTGTTAATAGGTTTGACAGTCCATCACTGTTAACAGGTTTGTCACTCCATCACTGTTAACAGGTTTGACAGTCCATCACTGTGAACAGGTTTGACAGTCCATCACTGTGAACAGGTTTGACAGTCCATCACTGTTAACAGGTTTGACAGTTCATCGCTGTTAACGGGTTTGACAGTCCATCACTGTTAACAGGTGAGACAGTCCATCACTGTTAACAGGTTTGACAGTCCATCACTGTTAACAGGTTTGTCAGTCCATCACTGTTAACAGGAGTGACATTCCATCAATGTTAACAGGATTGACAGTCTATCAATGTTTACAGGTTTGTCAGTCCATCACTGTTAACAGGTTTGACAGTCTATCACTGGAAACAGATTTGACAGTCCATCACTGTTAACATGTTTGACAGTCCATCACTGTTAACAGGTTAGACAGTCTATCACTGTTAACAGGTTTGACAGTCCATCACTGTTAACAGGTTTGACAGTCCATCACTGTTAACAGGTTTGACAGTCCATCACTGTTAACAGGTTTGTCACTCCATAGCTGTTAACGAGTTTGACATTCCATCACTGTTAACAGGTTTGACAGTCTATCACTGGAAACAGGTTTGACAGTCCATCACTGTTAACAGGAGTGATATTCCATCAATGTTAACAGGAGTGACATTCCATCAATGTTAACAGGATTGACAGTCTATCAATGTTTACAGGTTTGTCAGTCCATCACTGTTAACGGATTTAACAGTCCATCACTGTTAACATGTTTGACAGTCCATCATTGTTAAAAAGTTTGATAGTCCATCACTGTTAACAGGTTTGACAGTCCATCACTGTTAATAGGTTTGACAGTCCATCACTGTCAACAGGTTTGACAGTCCATCACTGTTAATAGCTTTCACAGTCGATCACTGTTAACAGGTTTGTCAGTCCTTCACTGTTAATAGGTTTGACAGTCTATCACTGTTAACAGGTTTGACAGTCCATCACTGTAAACAGGTTTGACAGTCCATCACTGTTAACATGTTTGACCGTCCATCACTGTTAACAGGTTTGACAGTCCATCACTGTTAACAGGTTTGACAGTCCATCGCTGTTAACAGGTTTGACAGTCCATCACTGTTAACGGGTTTAACAGTCCATCACTGTTAACAGGTTTGACAGTCCATCACTGTTAACGGGTTTAACAGTCCATCACTGTTAACAGGTTTGACAGTCCATCACTGTGAACAGGTTTGACAGTCCATCACTGTTAACAGGTTTGACAGTCCATCACTGTTAACAGGTTTGACAGTCCATCACTGTTAACGGATTTGACAGTCCGTCACTGTTAACAGGTTTGACAGTCCATCACTGTTATCAGGTTTGACAGTCCATCACTGTTAACAGGTTTGACAGTCCATCACTGTTAACAGGTTTGCCAGTCAATCACTGCGAACAGGTTTGTCAGTCGATAACTGTTATCAGGTTTGACTGTCCATCAATGTTAACAGGTTTGACAGTCCATCACTGTTAACAGGTTTGACAGTCAATCACTGTTAACAGGTTCGACAGTCTATCACTGTTAACAGGTTTTATAGTCCATCACTGTTAACAGGTTTGACAATCCATCACTGTTAACAGGTTTGACAGTCCATCACTGTTAACAGGTTTGTCAGTCCAACACTGTTAACAGGTTTGACAGTCCATCACTGTTCACAGGTTTGACAGTCCATCACTGTTAACGGGTTTAACAGTCCATCACTGTTAACAGGTTTGACAGTCCATCACTGTTAACAGGTTTGAAAGTCCATCACTGTTAACAGGTTTGACAGTCCATCACTGTTAACAGGTTTGACAGTCCATCACTGTTAATAGGTTTGACAGTCCATCACTGTTAACAGGTTTGTCAGTCAATCACTGTTAACAGGTTTGACAGTCCATCACTGATAACAGGTTTGACAGTCAATCACCGATAACAGGTTTGACAGTCAATCACCGATAACAGGTTTGACAGTCAATCACTGTTAACAGGTTTGACAGCCCATCACTGTTAACAGGTTTGACAGTCCATCACTGTTAACAGGTTTGACAGTCCATCACTGTTAACAGGTTTGACAGTCCATCACTGTTAACATGTTTGACAGTCCATCACTGTTAACAGTTTTGTCAGTCCATCACTGTTAACGGATTTAACAGTCCATCACTGTTAATAGGTTTGACAGTCCATCACTGTTAACAGGTTTGTCAGTCAATCACTGTTAACAGGTTTGACAGTCCATCACTGATAACAGGTTTGACAGTCAATCACCGATAACAGGTTTGACAGTCAATCACCGATAACAGGTTTGACAGTCTATCACTGTTAACAGGTTTGACAGTCCATCACTGTTAACAGGTTTGACAGTCCATCACTGTTAACAGGTTTGACAGTCAATCACTGTTAACGGATTTTACAGTCCATCGCTGTTAACAGGTTTGACAGTCAATCACTGTGAACAGGTTTGACAGCCCATCAGTGTTAACAGAATGACAGTCTATCACTGTTAACAGGTTTGACAGTCTATCACTGTTAACAGGTTTGACAGTCCATCACTGTTAACAGGTTTGTCAGTCCATCACTGTTAACAGGAGTGACATTCCATCAATGTAAACAGGATTGACAGTCTATCAATGTTTACAGGTTTGTCAGTCCATCACTGTTAACAGGTTTGACAGTCTATCACTGGAAACAGGTTTGACAGTCCATCACTGTTAACATGTTTGACAGTCCATCACTGTTAACGGGTTTAACAGTCCATCACTGTTAACAGGTTTGACAGTCCATCACTGTTAACAGGTTTGACAGTCCATCACTGTTAACAGGTTTGACAGTCCATCACTGTTAACAGGTTTGACAGTCCATCACTGTTAATAGGTTTGACAGTCCATCACTGTTAACAGGTTTGTCAGTCAATCACTGTTAACAGGTTTGACAGTCCATCACTGATAACAGGTTTGACAGTCAATCACCGATAACAGGTTTGACAGTCAATCACCGATAACAGGTTTGACAGTCAATCACTGTTAACAGGTTTGACAGCCCATCACTGTTAACAGGTTTGACAGTCCATCACTGTTAACAGGTTTGACAGTCCATCACTGTTAACAGGTTTGACAGTCCATCACTGTTAACATGTTTGACAGTCCATCACTGTTAACAGTTTTGTCAGTCCATCACTGTTAACGGATTTAACAGTCCATCACTGTTAATAGGTTTGACAGTCCATCACTGTTAACAGGTTTGTCAGTCAATCACTGTTAACAGGTTTGACAGTCCATCACTGATAACAGGTTTGACAGTCAATCACCGATAACAGGTTTGACAGTCAATCACCGATAACAGGTTTGACAGTCTATCACTGTTAACAGGTTTGACAGTCCATCACTGTTAACAGGTTTGACAGTCCATCACTGTTAACAGGTTTGACAGTCAATCACTGTTAACGGATTTTACAGTCCATCGCTGTTAACAGGTTTGACAGTCAATCACTGTGAACAGGTTTGACAGCCCATCAGTGTTAACAGAATGACAGTCTATCACTGTTAACAGGTTTGACAGTCTATCACTGTTAACAGGTTTGACAGTCCATCACTGTTAACAGGTTTGTCAGTCCATCACTGTTAACAGGAGTGACATTCCATCAATGTTAACAGGATTGACAGTCTATCAATGTTTACAGGTTTGTCAGTCCATCACTGTTAACAGGTTTGACAGTCCATCACTGTTAACAGGTTTGACAGTCTATCACTGGAAACAGGTTTGACAGTCCATCACTGTTAACATGTTTGACAGTCCATCACTGTTAACAGGTTAGACAGTCTATCACTGTTAACAGGTTTGACAGTCCATCACTGTTAACATGTTTGACAGTCCATCACTGTTAACAGGTTAGACAGTCCATCACTGTTAACGAGTTTGACATTCCATCAATGTTAACAGGATTGACAGTCTATCACTGGAAACAGGTTTGACAGTCCATCACTGTTAACAGGAGTGATATTCCATCACTGTTAACAGGTTTGACAGTCTATCACTGGAAACAGGTTTGACAGTCCATCACTGTTAACAGGAGTGATATTCCATCAATGTTAACAGGAGTGACATTCCATCAATGTTAACAGGATTGACAGTCTATCAATGTTTACAGGTTTGTCAGTCCATCACTGTTAACAGGTTTAACAGTCCATCACTGTTAACAGGTTTGACAGTCCATCACTGTTAATAGGTTTGACAGTCCATCACTGTCAACAGGTTTGACAGTCCATCACTGTTAATAGCTTTCACAGTCGATCACTGTTAACAGGTTTGTCAGTCCTTCACTGTTAATAGGTTTGACAGTCCATCGCTGTTAACAGGTTTGACAGTCCATCACTGTTAACGGGTTTAACAGTCCATCACTGTTAACAGGTTTGACAGTCCATCACTGTTAACGGGTTTAACAGTCCATCACTGTTAACAGGTTTGACAGTCCATCACTGTGAACAGGTTTGACAGTCCATCACTGTTAACAGGTTTGACAGTCCATCACTGTTAACAGGTTTGACAGTCCATCACTGTTAACAGGTTTGACAGTCCATCGCTGTTAACAGGTTTGACAGTCCATCACTGTTAACGGGTTTAACAGTCCATCACTGTTAACAGGTTTGACAGTCCATCACTGTTAACGGGTTTAACAGTCCATCACTGTTAACAGGTTTGACAGTCCATCACTGTGAACAGGTTTGACAGTCCATCACTGTTAACAGGTTTGACAGTCCATCACTGTTAACAGGTTTGACAGTCCATCACTGTTAACGGATTTGACAGTCCGTCACTGTTAACAGGTTTGACAGTCCATCACTGTTATCAGGTTTGACAGTCCATCACTGTTAACGGGTTTAACAGTCCATCAATGTTAACAGGTTTGACAGTCCATCACTGTTAACAGGTTTGACAGTCAATCACTGTTAACAGGTTTGACAGTCTATCACTGTTAACAGGTTTTATAGTCCGTCACTGTTAACAGGTTTGACAGTCAATCACTGTTAACATGTTTGACAGTCCATCACTGTTTACAGGTTTGACAGCCCATCACTGTTAACAGGTTTGACATTCCATCAATGTTAACAGGATTGACAGTCTATCAATGTTTACAGGTTTGTCAGTCCATCACTGTTAACAGGTTTGTCACTCCATAGCTGTTAACGAGTTTGACATTCCATCAATGTTAACAGGATTGACGGTCTATCACTGGAAACAGGTTTGACAGTCCATCACTGTTAACAGGAGTGATATTCCATCACTGTTAACAGGAGTGACATTCCATCAATGTTAACAGGATTGACAGTCTATCAATGTTTACAGGTTTGTCAGTCCATCACTGTTAACAGGTTTGACAGTCCATCACTGTTAACATGTTTGACAGTCCATCATTGTTAAAAAGTTTGATAGTCCATCACTGTTAACAGGTTTGACAGTCCATCACTGTTAATAGGTTTGACAGTCCATCACTGTCAACAGGTTTGACAGTCCATCACTGTTAATAGCTTTCACAGTCCATCACTGTTAACAGTTTTGTCAGTCCTTCACTGTTAATAGGTTTGACAGTCTATCACTGTTAACAGGTTTGACAGTCCATCACTGTAAACAGGTTTGACAGTCCATCACTGTTAACATGTTTGACCGTCCATCACTGTTAACAGGTTTGACAGTCCATCACTGTTAACAGGTTTGACAGTCCATCGCTGTTAACAGGTTTGACAGTCTATCACTGGAAACAGGTTTGACAGTCCATCACTGTTAACATGTTTGACAGTCCATCACTGTGAACAGGTTAGACAGTCTATCACTGTTAACAGGTTTGACAGTCCATCACTGTTAACAGGTTTGACAGTCCATCACTGTTAACAGGTTTGACAGTCCATCACTGTTAACAGGTTTGACAGTCCATCACTGTTAACAGGTTTGACAGTCCATCACTGTTAACAGGTTTGTCACTCCATAGCTGTTAACGAGTTTGACATTCCATCACTGTTAACAGGATTGACAGTCTATCACTGGAAACAGGTTTGACAGTCCATCACTGATAACAGGTTTGACAGTCCATCACTGTTAACATGTTTGATAGTCCATCACTGTTAACAGTTTTGACAGTCCATCACTGTTAACAGGTTTGACAGTCTATCACTGGAAACAGGTTTGAGAGTCCATCACTGTTAACAGGTTTGACAGTCCATCACTGTTAACAGGTTTGACAGTCTATCACTGGAAACAGGTTTGACAGTCCATCACTGTTAACAGGAGTGATATTCCATCAATGTTAACAGGAGTGACATTCCATCAATGTTAACAGGATTGACAGTCTATCAATGTTTACAGGTTTGTCAGTCCATCACTGTTAACAGGTTTGACATTCAATCACTGTTAACAGGTTTGACAGTCCATCACTGTTAACATGTTTGACAGTCCATCACTGTTAACAGGTTTGACAGTCCATCACTGTTAACATGTTTGATAGTCCATCATTGTTAAAAAGTTTGATAGTCCATCACTGTTAACAGGTTTGACAGTCCATCACTGTTAATAGGTTTGACAGTCCATCACTGTCAACAGGTTTGACAGTCCATCACTGTTAATAGCTTTCACAGTCCATCACTGTTAACAGGTTTGTCAGTCCTTCACTGTTAATAGGTTTGACAGTCTATCACTGTTAACAGGTTTGACAGTCCATCACTGTAAACAGGTTTGACAGTCCATCACTGTTAACATGTTTGACCGTCCATCACTGTTAACAGGTTTGACAGTCCATCACTGTTAACATGTTTGACAGTCCATCGCTGTTAACAGGTTTGACAGTCCATCACTGTTAACGGGTTTAACAGTCCATCACTGTTAACAGGTTTGACAGTCCATCACTGTTAACGGGTTTAACAGTCCATCACTGTTAACAGGTTTGACAGTCCATCACTGTGAACAGGTTTGACAGTCCATCACTGTTAACAGGTTTGACAGTCCATCACTGTTAACAGGTTTGACAGTCCATCACTGTTAACGGATTTGACAGTCCGTCACTGTTAACAGGTTTGACAGTCCATCACTGTTATCAGGTTTGACAGTCCATCACTGTTAACAGGTTTGACAGTCCATCACTGTTAACAGGTTTGCCAGTCAATCACTGCGAACAGGTTTGTCAGTCGATAACTGTTATCAGGTTTGACTGTCCATCAATGTTAACAGGTTTGACAGTCCATCACTGTTAACAGGTTTGACAGTCAATCACTGTTAACAGGTTTGACAGTCTATCACTGTTAACAGGTTTTATAGTCCGTCACTGTTAACAGGTTTGACAGTCAATCACTGTTAACAGGTTTGACAGTCTATCACTGCGAACAGGTTTGTCAGTCGATAACTGTTATCAGGTTTGACTGTCCATCAATGTTAACAGGTTTGACAGTCCATCACTGTTAACATGTTTTATAGTCCGTCACTGTTAACAGGTTTGACAGTCCATTAATGTTAACAGGTTTGACAGTCCATCACTGTTAACAGGTTTGACAGTCCATCTCTGTAAACAAGTTTGAGCTTCCATCACTGTCAATAGGTTTGGCAGTCCATCACTGTTAACAGTTTTGGTCGTCCATCACTGTTTACAGGTTTGACAGTCCATCACTGTTAACAGGTTTGACAGTCCATCACTGTTAACAGGTTTGACAGTCCTTCACTGTTTACAGGTTTGACAGTCCATCACTGTTATCAGGTTTGTCAGTCGATCACTGTTAACAGGTTTGTCAGTCCATCATTGTTAACAGGTTTGTCACTCCTTAGCTGTTAACGCGTTTGACAGTCCATCACTGTTAACAGGTTTGACAGTCCATCACTGTTAACAGGTTTTAACAGTCCATCACTGTTAACAGGTTTGACAGTCCATCACTGTTAACAGGTTTGACAATCCATCACTGTTAATAGGTTTGACAGTCCATCACTGTTAACAGGTTTGTCACTCCATCACTGTTAACAGGTTTGACAGTCCATCACTGTGAACAGGTTTGACAGTCCATCACTGTTAACAGGTTTGACAGTCCATCACTGTTAACAGGTTTGTCACTCCATACCTGTTAACGAGTTTGACATTCCATCAATGTTAACAGGATTGACAGTCTATCACTGGAAACAGGTTTGTCACTCCATACCTGTTAACGAGTTTGACATTCCATCAATGTTAACAGGTTTGACAGTCCATCACTGTTAACAGGTTTGACAGTCCATCACTGTTAACAGGTTTGTCACTCCATACCTGTTAACGAGTTTGACATTCCATTAATCTTAACAGGATTGACAGTCCATCACTGTTAACAGGTTTGACAGTCTATCACTGGAAACAGGTTTGACAGTCCATCACTGTTAACAGGAGTGACATTCCATCAATGTTAACAGGAGTAACATTCCATCAATGTTAACAGGATTGACAGTCTATCAATGTTTACAGGTTTGTCAGTCCATCACTGTTAACAGGTTTGACAGTCCATCACTGTTAACATGTTTGACAGTCCATCATTGTTAAAAAGTTTGATAGTCCATCACTGTTAACAGGTTTGACAGTCCATCACTGTAAACAGGTTTGACAGTCCATCACTGTTAACATGTTTGACCGTCCATCACTGTTAACAGGTTTGACAGTCCATCACTGTTATCAGGTTTGACAGTCCATCACTGTTAACAGGTTTGACAGTCCATCACTGTTAACAGGTTTGCCAGTCAATCACTGCGAACAGGTTTGTCAGTCGATAACTGTTATCATGTTTGACTGTCCATCAATGTAAACAGGTTTGACTGTCCATCACTGTTAACAGGTTTGACAGTCAATCACTGTTAACAGGTTTGACAGTCTATCACTGTTAACAGGTTTTATAGTCCGTCACTGTTAACAGGTTTGACAGTCCATCACTGTTAACAGGTTTGACAGTCTATCACTGCGAACAGGTTTGTCAGTCGATAACTGTTATCAGGTTTGACTGTCCATTAATGTTAACAGGTTTGACAGTCCATCACTGTTAACAGGTTTGACAGTCCTTCACTGTTTACAGGTTTGACAGTCCATCACTGTTAACAGGTTTGTCAGTCCATCACTGTTAACAGGTTTGTCAGTCCATCATTGTTAACAGGTTTGTCACTCCTTAGCTGTTAACGCGTTTGACAGTCCATCACTGTTAACAGGTTTGACAGTCCATCACTGTTAACAGGTTTTAACAGTCCATCACTGTTAATAGGTTTGACAGTCCATCACTGTTAACAGGTTTGTCACTCCATCACTGTTAACAGGTTTGACAGTCCATCACTGTGAACAGGTTTGACAGTCCATCACTGTGAACAGGTTTGACAGTCCATCACTGTTAACAGGTTTGACAGTTCATCGCTGTTAACGGGTTTGACAGTCCATCACTGTTAACAGGTGAGACAGTCCATCACTGTGAACAGGTTTGACAGTCCATCACTGTGAACAGGTTTGACAGTCCATCACTGTTAACAGGTTTGACAGTTCATCGCTGTTAACGGGTTTGACAGTTCATCGCTGTTAACAGGAGTGACATTCCATCTCTGTTAACAGGTTTGACAGTCCATCATTGTTAACAGGTTTGTCAGCCATCACTGTTAACAGTTTTGGTCGTCCATCACTGTTTACAGGTTTGACAGTCCATCACTGTGAACAGGTTTGACCGTCCATCACTGTTATCAGGTTTGACAGTCCATCACTGTTAACAGGTTTGACAGTCCATCACTGTTAACAGGTTTGTCACTCCATCTCTGTTAACAGGTTTGACAGTCCATCATTGTTAACAGGTTTGTCAGCCATCACTGTTAACAGGTTTGACAGTCCATCACTGTTAACAGGTTTGGCAGTCCATCTCTGTAAACAGGTTTGACAGTCCACCACTGTTAACAGGTTTGACAGTCCGTCACTGATAACAGGTTTGACAGTCCATCACTGTTAACAGGTTTGACAGTCCATCACTGTTAACAGGTTTGACAGTCCATCACTGTTAACAGGTTTGACATTCCATCACTGTTAACAGGTGAGACAGTCCATCACTGTTAACAGGTTTGACAGTCCATCACTGTTAACAGGTTTGTCAGTCCATCACTGTTAACAGGAGTGACATTCCATCAATGTTAACAGGATTGACAGTCTATCAATGTTTACAGGTTTGTCAGTCCATCACTGTTAACAGGTTTGACAGTCTATCACTGGAAACAGATTTGACAGTCCATCACTGTTAACATGTTTGACAGTCCATCACTGTTAACAGGTTAGACAGTCTATCACTGTTAACAGGTTTGACAGTCCATCACTGTTAACAGGTTTGACAGTCCATCACTGTTAACAGGTTTGACAGTCCATCACTGTTAACAGGTTTGTCACTCCATAGCTGTTAACGAGTTTGACATTCCATCACTGTTAACAGGTTTGACAGTCTATCACTGGAAACAGGTTTGACAGTCCATCACTGTTAACAGGAGTGATATTCCATCAATGTTAACAGGAGTGACATTCCATCAATGTTAACAGGATTGACAGTCTATCAATGTTTACAGGTTTGTCAGTCCATCACTGTTAACGGATTTAACAGTCCATCACTGTTAACATGTTTGACAGTCCATCATTGTTAAAAAGTTTGATAGTCCATCACTGTTAACAGGTTTGACAGTCAATCACTGTTAATAGGTTTGACAGTCCATCACTGTCAACAGGTTTGACAGTCCATCACTGTTAATAGCTTTCACAGTCGATCACTGTTAACAGGTTTGTCAGTCCTTCACTGTTAATAGGTTTGACAGTCTATCACTGTTAACAGGTTTGACAGTCCATCACTGTAAACAGGTTTGACAGTCCATCACTGTTAACATGTTTGACCGTCCATCACTGTTAACAGGTTTGACAGTCCATCACTGTTAACAGATTTGACAGTCCATCGCTGTTAACAGGTTTGACAGTCCATCACTGTTAACGGGTTTAACAGTCCATCACTGTTAACAGGTTTGACAGTCCATCACTGTTAACGGGTTTAACAGTCCATCACTGTTAACAGGTTTGACAGTCCATCACTGTGAACAGGTTTGACAGTCCATCACTGTTAACAGGTTTGACAGTCCATCACTGTTAACAGGTTTGACAGTCCATCACTGTTAACGGATTTGACAGTCCGTCACTGTTAACAGGTTTGACAGTCCATCACTGTTATCAGGTTTGACAGTCCATCACTGTTAACAGGTTTGAGAGTCCATCACTGTTAACAGGTTTGCCAGTCAATCACTGCGAACAGGTTTGTCAGTCGATAACTGTTATCAGGTTTGACTGTCCATCAATGTTAACAGGTTTGACAGTCCATCACTGTTAACAGGTTTGACAGTCAATCACTGTTAACAGGTTTGACAGTCAATCACTGTTAACAGGTTTTATAGTCCATCACTGTTAACAGGTTTGACAATCCATCACTGTTAACAGGTTTGACAGTCCATCACTGTTAACAGGTTTGTCAGTCCAACACTGTTAACAGGTTTGACAGTCCATCACTGTTCACAGGTTTGACAGTCCATCACTGTTAACGGGTTTAACAGTCCATCACTGTTAACAGGTTTGACAGTCCATCACTGTTAACAGGTTTGAAAGTCCATCACTGTTAACAGGTTTGACAGTCCATCACTGTTAACAGGTTTGACAGTCCATCACTGTTAATAGGTTTGACAGTCCATCACTGTTAACAGGTTTGTCAGTCAATCACTGTTAACAGGTTTGACAGTCCATCACTGATAACAGGTTTGACAGTCAATCACCGATAACAGGTTTGACAGTCAATCACCGATAACAGGTTTGACAGTCAATCACAGTTAACAGGTTTGACAGCCCATCACTGTTAACAGGTTTGACAGTCCATCACTGTTAACAGGTTTGACAGTCCATCACTGTTAACAGGTTTGACAGTCCATCACTGTTAACATGTTTGACAGTCCATCACTGTTAACAGTTTTGTCAGTCCATCACTGTTAACGGATTTAACAGTCCATCACTGTTAATAGGTTTGACAGTCCATCACTGTTAACAGGTTTGTCAGTCAATCACTGTTAACAGGTTTGACAGTCCATCACTGATAACAGGTTTGACAGTCAATCACCGATAACAGGTTTGACAGTCAATCACCGATAACAGGTTTGACAGTCTATCACTGTTAACAGGTTTGACAGTCCATCACTGTTAACAGGTTTGACAGTCCATCACTGTTAACAGGTTTGACAGTCAATCACTGTTAACGGATTTTACAGTCCATCGCTGTTAACAGGTTTGACAGTCAATCACTGTGAACAGGTTTGACAGCCCATCAGTGTTAACAGAATGACAGTCTATCACTGTTAACAGGTTTGACAGTCTATCACTGTTAACAGGTTTGACAGTCCATCACTGTTAACAGGTTTGTCAGTCCATCACTGTTAACAGGAGTGACATTCCATCAATGTAAACAGGATTGACAGTCTATCAATGTTTACAGGTTTGTCAGTCCATCACTGTTAACAGGCTTGACAGTCCATCACTGTTAACAGGTTTGACAGTCTATCACTGGAAACAGGTTTGACAGTCCATCACTGTTAACATGTTTGACAGTCCATCACTGTTAACGGGTTTAACAGTCCATCACTGTTAACAGGTTTGACAGTCCATCACTGTTAACAGGTTTGACAGTCCATCACTGTTAACAGGTTTGACAGTCCATCACTGTTAACAGGTTTGACAGTCCATCACTGTTAATAGGTTTGACAGTCCATCACTGTTAACAGGTTTGTCAGTCAATCACTGTTAACAGGTTTGACAGTCCATCACTGATAACAGGTTTGACAGTCAATCACCGATAACAGGTTTGACAGTCAATCACCGATAACAGGTTTGACAGTCAATCACTGTTAACAGGTTTGACAGCCCATCACTGTTAACAGGTTTGACAGTCCATCACTGTTAACAGGTTTGACAGTCCATCACTGTTAACAGGTTTGACAGTCCATCACTGTTAACATGTTTGACAGTCCATCACTGTTAACAGTTTTGTCAGTCCATCACTGTTAACGGATTTAACAGTCCATCACTGTTAATAGGTTTGACAGTCCATCACTGTTAACAGGTTTGTCAGTCAATCACTGTTAACAGGTTTGACAGTCCATCACTGATAACAGGTTTGACAGTCAATCACCGATAACAGGTTTGACAGTCAATCACCGATAACAGGTTTGACAGTCTATCACTGTTAACAGGTTTGACAGTCCATCACTGTTAACAGGTTTGACAGTCCATCACTGTTAACAGGTTTGACAGTCAATCACTGTTAACGGATTTTACAGTCCATTAGTGTTAACAGAATGACAGTCTATCACTGTTAACAGGTTTGACAGTCTATCACTGTTAACAGGTTTGACAGTCCATCACTGTTAACAGGTTTGTCAGTCCATCACTGTTAACAGGAGTGACATTCCATCAATGTTAACAGGATTGACAGTCTATCAATGTTTACAGGTTTGTCAGTCCATCACTGTTAACAGGTTTGACAGTCCATCACTGTTAACAGGTTTGACAGTCTATCACTGGAAACAGGTTTGACAGTCCATCACTGTTAACATGTTTGACAGTCCATCACTGTTAACAGGTTAGACAGTCTATCACTGTTAACAGGTTTGACAGTCCATCACTGTTAACAGGTTTGACAGTCCATCACTGTTAACAGGTTTGACAGTCCATCACTGTTAACAGGTTTGTCACTCCATAGCTGTTAACGAGTTTGACATTCCATCAATGTTAACAGGATTGACAGTCTATCACTGGAAACAGGTTTGACAGTCCATCACTGTTAACAGGTTTGACAGTCCATCACTGTTAACAGGAGTGATATTCCATCACTGTTAACAGGTTTGACAGTCTATCACTGGAAACAGGTTTGACAGTCCATCACTGTTAACAGGAGTGATATTCCATCAATGTTAACAGGAGTGACATTTCATCAATGTTAACAGGATTGACAGTCTATCAATGTTTACAGGTTTGTCAGTCCATCACTGTTAACAGGTTTAACAGTCCATCACTGTTAACAGGTTTGACAGTCCATCACTGTTAATAGGTTTGACAGTCCATCACTGTCAACAGGTTTGACAGTCCATCACTGTTAATAGCTTTCACAGTCGATCACTGTTAACAGGTTTGTCAGTCCTTCACTGTTAATAGGTTTGACAGTCCATCGCTGTTAACAGGTTTGACAGTCCATCACTGTTAACGGGTTTAACAGTCCATCACTGTTAACAGGTTTGACAGTCCATCACTGTTAACGGGTTTAACAGTCCATCACTGTTAACAGGTTTGACAGTCCATCACTGTGAACAGGTTTGACAGTCCATCACTGTTAACAGGTTTGACAGTCCATCACTGTTAACAGGTTTGACAGTCCATCACTGTTAACAGGTTTGACAGTCCATCGCTGTTAACAGGTTTGACAGTCCATCACTGTTAACGGGTTTAACAGTCCATCACTGTTAACAGGTTTGACAGTCCATCACTGTTAACGGGTTTAACAGTCCATCACTGTTAACAGGTTTGAAAGTCCATCACTGTGAACAGGTTTGACAGTCCATCACTGTAAACAGGTTTGACAGTCCATCACTGTTAACAGGTTTGACAGTCCATCACTGTTAACGGATTTGACAGTCCGTCAATGTTAACAGGTTTGACAGTCCATCACTGTTATCAGGTTTGACAGTCCATCACTGTTAACGGGTTTAACAGTCCATCAATGTTAACAGGTTTGACAGTCCATCACTGTTAACAGGTTTGACAGTCAATCACTGTTAACAGGTTTGACAGTCTATCACTGTTAACAGGTTTTATAGTCCGTCACTGTTAACAGGTTTGACAGTCAATCACTGTTAACATGTTTGACAGTCCATCACTGTTTACAGGTTTGACAGCCCATCACTGTTAACAGGTTTGACATTCCATCAATGTTAACAGGATTGACAGTCTATCAATGTTTACAG
Organism: Mimachlamys varia; assembly: GCA_947623455.1. Lineage (NCBI taxonomy): Eukaryota > Metazoa > Mollusca > Bivalvia > Pectinida > Pectinidae > Mimachlamys > Mimachlamys varia. The sequence continues at coordinate 14,259,386 of OX392535.1, forward strand.
GTTTGTCAGTCCATCACTGTTAACAGGTTTGTCACTCCATAGCTGTTAACGAGTTTGACATTCCATCAATGTTAACAGGATTGACGGTCTATCACTGGAAACAGGTTTGACAGTCCATCACTGTTAACAGGAGTGATATTCCATCACTGTTAACAGGAGTGACATTCCATCAATGTTAACAGGATTGACAGTCTATCAATGTTTACAGGTTTGTCAGTCCATCACTGTTAACAGGTTTGACAGTCCATCACTGTTAACATGTTTGACAGTCCATCATTGTTAAAAAGTTTGATAGTCCATCACTGTTAACAGGTTTGACAGTCCATCACTGTTAATAGGTTTGACAGTCCATCACTGTCAACAGGTTTGACAGTCCATCACTGTTAATAGCTTTCACAGTCCATCACTGTTAACAGTTTTGTCAGTCCTTCACTGTTAATAGGTTTGACAGTCTATCACTGTTAACAGGTTTGACAGTCCATCACTGTAAACAGGTTTGACAGTCCATCACTGTTAACATGTTTGACCGTCCATCACTGTTAACAGGTTTGACAGTCCATCACTGTTAACAGGTTTGACAGTCCATCGCTGTTAACAGGTTTGACAGTCTATCACTGGAAACAGGTTTGACAGTCCATCACTGTTAACATGTTTGACAGTCCATCACTGTGAACAGGTTAGACAGTCTATCACTGTTAACAGGTTTGACAGTCCATCACTGTTAACAGGTTTGACAGTCCATCACTGTTAACAGGTTTGACAGTCCATCACTGTTAACAGGTTTGACAGTCCATCACTGTTAACAGGTTTGACAGTCCATCACTGTTAACAGGTTTGTCACTCCATAGCTGTTAACGAGTTTGACATTCCATCACTGTTAATAGGATTGACAGTCTATCACTGGAAACAGGTTTGACAGTCCATCACTGTTAACAGGTTTGACAGTCCATCACTGTTAACATGTTTGATAGTCCATCACTGTTAACAGTTTTGACAGTCCATCACTGTTAACAGGTTTGACAGTCTATCACTGGAAACAGGTTTGAGAGTCCATCACTGTTAACAGGTTTGACAGTCCATCACTGTTAACAGGTTTGACAGTCTATCACTGGAAACAGGTTTGACAGTCCATCACTGTTAACAGGAGTGATATTCCATCAATGTTAACAGGAGTGACATTCCATCAATGTTAACAGGATTGACAGTCTATCAATGTTTACAGGTTTGTCAGTCCATCACTGTTAACAGGTTTGACATTCAATCACTGTTAACAGGTTTGACAGTCCATCACTGTTAACATGTTTGACAGTCCATCACTGTTAACAGGTTTGACAGTCCATCACTGTTAACATGTTTGATAGTCCATCATTGTTAAAAAGTTTGATAGTCCATCACTGTTAACAGGTTTGACAGTCCATCACTGTTAATAGGTTTGACAGTCCATCACTGTCAACAGGTTTGACAGTCCATCACTGTTAATAGCTTTCACAGTCCATCACTGTTAACAGGTTTGTCAGTCCTTCACTGTTAATAGGTTTGACAGTCTATCACTGTTAACAGGTTTGACAGTCCATCACTGTAAACAGGTTTGACAGTCCATCACTGTTAACATGTTTGACCGTCCATCACTGTTAACAGGTTTGACAGTCCATCACTGTTAACATGTTTGACAGTCCATCGCTGTTAACAGGTTTGACAGTCCATCACTGTTAACGGGTTTAACAGTCCATCAATGTTAACAGGTTTGACAGTCCATCACTGTTAACGGGTTTAACAGTCCATCACTGTTAACAGGTTTGACAGTCCATCACTGTGAACAGGTTTGACAGTCCATCACTGTTAACAGGTTTGACAGTCCATCACTGTTAACAGGTTTGACAGTCCATCACTGTTAACGGATTTGACAGTCCGTCACTGTTAACAGGTTTGACAGTCCATCACTGTTATCAGGTTTGACAGTCCATCACTGTTAACAGGTTTGACAGTCCATCACTGTTAACAGGTTTGCCAGTCAATCACTGCGAACAGGTTTGTCAGTCGATAACTGTTATCAGGTTTGACTGTCCATCAATGTTAACAGGTTTGACAGTCCATCACTGTTAACAGGTTTGACAGTCAATCACTGTTAACAGGTTTGACAGTCTATCACTGTTAACAGGTTTTATAGTCCGTCACTGTTAACAGGTTTGACAGTCAATCACTGTTAACAGGTTTGACAGTCTATCACTGCGAACAGGTTTGTCAGTCGATAACTGTTATCAGGTTTGACTGTCCATTAATGTTAACAGGTTTGACAGTCCATCACTGTTAACATGTTTTATAGTCCGTCACTGTTAACAGGTTTGACAGTCCATTAATGTTAACAGGTTTGACAGTCCATCACTGTTAACAGGTTTGACAGTCCATCTCTGTAAACAAGTTTGAGCTTCCATCACTGTCAATAGGTTTGGCAGTCCATCACTGTTAACAGTTTTGGTCGTCCATCACTGTTTACAGGTTTGACAGTCCATCACTGTTAACAGGTTTGACAGTCCATCACTGTTAACAGGTTTGACAGTCCTTCACTGTTTACAGGTTTGACAGTCCATCACTGTTATCAGGTTTGTCAGTCCATCACTGTTAACAGGTTTGTCAGTCCATCATTGTTAACAGGTTTGTCACTCCTTAGCTGTTAACGCGTTTGACAGTCCATCACTGTTAACAGGTTTGACAGTCCATCACTGTTAACAGGTTTTAACAGTCCATCACTGTTAACAGGTTTGACAGTCCATCACTGTTAACAGGTTTGACAATCCATCACTGTTAATAGGTTTGACAGTCCATCACTGTTAACAGGTTTGTCACTCCATCACTGTTAACAGGTTTGACAGTCCATCACTGTGAACAGGTTTGACAGTCCATCACTGTTAACAGGTTTGAGAGTCCATCACTGTTAACAGGTTTGTCACTCCATACCTGTTAACGAGTTTGACATTCCATCAATGTTAACAGGATTGACAGTCTATCACTGGAAACAGGTTTGTCACTCCATACCTGTTAACGAGTTTGACATTCCATCAATGTTAACAGGTTTGACAGTCCATCACTGTTAACAGGTTTGACAGTCCATCACTGTTAACAGGTTTGTCACTCCATACCTGTTAACGAGTTTGACATTCCATCAATCTTAACAGGATTGACAGTCCATCACTGTTAACAGGTTTGACAGTCTATCACTGGAAACAGGTTTGACAGTCCATCACTGTTAACAGGAGTGACATTCCATCAATGTTAACAGGAGTAACATTCCATCAATGTTAACAGGATTGACAGTCTATCAATGTTTACAGGTTTGTCAGTCCATCACTGTTAACAGGTTTGACAGTCCATCACTGTTAACATGTTTGACAGTCCATCATTGTTAAAAAGTTTGATAGTCCATCACTGTTAACAGGTTTGACAGTCCATCACTGTAAACAGGTTTGACAGTCCATCACTGTTAACATGTTTGACCGTCCATCACTGTTAACAGGTTTGACAGTCCATCACTGTTATCAGGTTTGACAGTCCATCACTGTTAACAGGTTTGACAGTCCATCACTGTTAACAGGTTTGCCAGTCAATCACTGCGAACAGGTTTGTCAGTCGATAACTGTTATCATGTTTGACTGTCCATCAATGTAAACAGGTTTGACAGTCCATCACTGTTAACAGGTTTGACAGTCAATCACTGTTAACAGGTTTGACAGTCTATCACTGTTAACAGGTTTTATAGTCCGTCACTGTTAACAGGTTTGACAGTCCATCACTGTTAACAGGTTTGACAGTCTATCACTGCGAACAGGTTTGTCAGTCGATAACTGTTATCAGGTTTGACTGTCCATTAATGTTAACAGGTTTGACAGTCCATCACTGTTAACAGGTTTGACAGTCCTTCACTGTTTACAGGTTTGACAGTCCATCACTGTTAACAGGTTTGTCAGTCCATCACTGTTAACAGGTTTGTCAGTCCATCATTGTTAACAGGTTTGTCACTCCTTAGCTGTTAACGCGTTTGACAGTCCATCACTGTTAACAGGTTTGACAGTCCATCACTGTTAACAGGTTTTAACAGTCCATCACTGTTAATAGGTTTGACAGTCCATCACTGTTAACAGGTTTGTCACTCCATCACTGTTAACAGGTTTGACAGTCCATCACTGTGAACAGGTTTGACAGTCCATCACTGTGAACAGGTTTGACAGTCCATCACTGTTAACAGGTTTGACAGTTCATCGCTGTTAACGGGTTTGACAGTCCATCACTGTTAACAGGTGAGACAGTCCATCACTGTGAACAGGTTTGACAGTCCATCACTGTGAACAGGTTTGACAGTCCATCACTGTTAACAGGTTTGACAGTCCATCACTGTGAACAGGTTTGACCGTCCATCACTGTTATCAGGTTTGACAGTCCATCACTGTTAACAGGTTTGACAGTCCATCACTGTTAACAGGTTTGTCACTCCATCTCTGTTAACAGGTTTGACAGTCCATCATTGTTAACAGGTTTGTCAGCCATCACTGTTAACAGGTTTGACAGTCCATCACTGTTAACAGGTTTGGCAGTCCATCTCTGTAAACAGGTTTGACAGTCCACCACTGTTAACAGGTTTGACAGTCCGTCACTGATAACAGGTTTGACAGTCCATCACTGTTAACAGGTTTGACAGTCCATCACTGTTAACAGGTTTGACAGTCCATCTCTGTTAACAGGTTTGACAGTCCATCTCTGTTAACAGGTTTGACAGTCCATCATTGTTAACAGGTTTGTCAGCCATCACTGTTAACATGTTTGACAGTCCATCACTGTTAACAGGTTTGGCAGTCCATCTCTGTAAACAGGTTTGACAGTCCACCACTGTTAACAGGTTTGACAGTCCGTCACTGATAACATGTTTGACAGTCCATCACTGTTAACAGGTTTGACAGTCCATCACTGTTAACAGGTTTGACAGTCCATCACTGTGAACAGGTTTGACAGTCCATCACTGTTAACATGTTTGACTGTTCATCGCTGTTAACGGGTTTGACAGTCCATCACTGTTAACAGGTTTGACAGTCCATCAATGTTAATAGGTTTGACAGTCGATCTCTGTTAACAGGTTTGTCACTCCATAGCTGTTAACAGGTTTGTCAGTCCATCATTGTTAACAGGTTTGTCAGTCCATCACTGTTAACAGGTTTGACAGTCCATCACTGTTAACAGGTTAGACCGTCCATCACTGTTAACAGGTTTGACAGTCCATCACTGTTAACAGGTTTGACAGTCCATCACTGTTAACAGGTTTGTCACTCCATAGCTGTTAACGAGTTTGACATTGTATCACTGTTAACAGGTTTGACCGTCCATCACTGTTAACAGGTTTGACAGTCTATCACTGTTAACAGGTTTGACAGTCCATCACTGTTAACAGGTTTGACAGTCCATCACTGTTAACAGGTTTGTCACTCCATAGCTGTTAACGAGTTTGACATTGCATCACTGTTAACAGGTTTGACAGTCCATCACTGTTAACAGGTTTGACAGTCCATCACTGTTAACAGGTTTGACAGTCCATCACTGTTAACAGGTTTGACAGTCCATTACTGTTAACATGTTTTTCAGTCCATCACTGTCAACGGGTTTGAGAGTCCATCACTGTTAACAGGTTTGTCACTCCATAGCTGCTAACGGGTTTGACATTCCATCACTGTTAACAGGTTTGACAGTCTATCACTGTTAACAGGTTTGACAGTCCATCACTGTTAACAGGTTTGACAGTTCATCGCTGTTAACGGGTTTGACAGTCCATCACTGTTAATAGGTTTGACAGTCCATCACTGTTAACAGGTTTGTCACTCCATCACTGTTAACAGGTTTGACAGTCCATCACTGTGAACAGGTTTGACAGTCCATCACTGTGAACAGGTTTGACAGTCCATCACTGTGAACAGGTTTGACAGTCCATCACTGTTAACAGGTTTGACAGTTCATCGCTGTTAACGGGTTTGACAGTTCATCGCTGTTAACAGGAGTGACATTCCATCTCTGTTAACAGGTTTGACAGTCCATCATTGTTAACAGGTTTGTCAGCCATCACTGTTAACAGTTTTGGTCGTCCATCACTGTTTACAGGTTTGACAGTCCATCACTGTGAACAGGTTTGACCGTCCATCACTGTTATCAGGTTTGACAGTCCATCACTGTTAACAGGTTTGACAGTCCATCACTGTTAACAGGTTTGTCACTCCATCTCTGTTAACAGGTTTGACAGTCCATCATTGTTAACAGGTTTGTCAGCCATCACTGTTAACAGGTTTGACAGTCCATCACTGTTAACAGGTTTGGCAGTCCATCTCTGTAAACAGGTTTGACAGTCCACCACTGTTAACAGGTTTGACAGTCCGTCACTGATAACAGGTTTGACAGTCCATCACTGTTAACAGGTTTGACAGTCCATCACTGTTAACAGGTTTGACAGTCCATCTCTGTTAACAGGTTTGACAGTCCATCTCTGTTAACAGGTTTGACAGTCCATCATTGTTAACAGGTTTGTCAGCCATCACTGTTAACATGTTTGACAGTCCATCACTGTTAACAGGTTTGGCAGTCCATCTCTGTAAACAGGTTTGACAGTCCACCACTGTTAACAGGTTTGACAGTCCGTCACTGATAACATGTTTGACAGTCCATCACTGTTAACAGGTTTGACAGTCCATCACTGTTAACAGGTTTGACAGTCCATCACTGTGAACAGGTTTGACAGTCCATCACTGTTAACATGTTTGACTGTTCATCGCTGTTAACGGGTTTGACAGTCCATCACTGTTAACAGGTTTGACAGTCCATCAATGTTAATAGGTTTGACAGTCGATCTCTGTTAACAGGTTTGTCACTCCATAGCTGTTAACAGGTTTGTCAGTCCATCATTGTTAACAGGTTTGTCAGTCCATCACTGTTAACAGGTTTGACAGTCCATCACTGTTAACAGGTTAGACCGTCCATCACTGTTAACAGGTTTGACAGTCCATCACTGTTAACAGGTTTGACAGTCCATCACTGTTAACAGGTTTGTCACTCCATAGCTGTTAACGAGTTTGACATTGTATCACTGTTAACAGGTTTGACCGTCCATCACTGTTAACAGGTTTGACAGTCTATAACTGTTAACAGGTTTGACAGTCCATCACTGTTAACAGGTTTGACAGTCCATCACTGTTAACAGGTTTGTCACTCCATAGCTGTTAACGAGTTTGACATTGCATCACTGTTAACAGGTTTGACAGTCCATCACTGTTAACAGGTTTGACAGTCCATCACTGTTAACAGGTTTGACAGTCCATCACTGTTAACAGGTTTGACAGTCCATTACTGTTAACATGTTTTTCAGTCCATCACTGTCAACGGGTTTGAGAGTCCATCACTGTTAACAGGTTTGTCACTCCATAGCTGCTAACGGGTTTGACATTCCATCACTGTTAACAGGTTTGACAGTCTATCACTGTTAACAGGTTTGACAGTCCATCACTGTTAACAGGTTTGACAGTCCATCACTGTTAACAGGTTTGACAGTCCATCACTGTTAACATGATTGACAGTCCGTCACTGTTAATAGGTTTGACAGTCCATCACTGTTAACAAGTTTGACAGTCCATCACTGTTAACATGATTGACAGTCCGTCACTGTTAACAGGTTTTAACAGTCCATCACTGTTAACATGATTGACAGTCCGTCACTGTTAATAGGTTTGACAGTCCATCACTGTTAACAAGTTTGACAGTCCATCACTGTTAACAGGTTTGTCACTCCATCACTGTTAACAGGTTTGACAGTCAATCACTGTGAACAGGTTTGACAGTCCATCTCTGTAAACAGGTTTGACAGTCCATCACTGTTAACAGGTTTGACTGTTCATCGCTGTTAACGGGTTTGACAGTCCATCACTGTTAACAGGTTTGACAGTCCATCACTGTGAACAGGTTTGACAGTCCATCACTGTTAACAGGTTTGACAGTCCATCTCTGTAAACAGGTTTGACAGTCCATCACTGTTAACAGGTTTGACTGTTCATCGCTGTTAACGGGTTTGACAGTCCATCATTGTTAACAGGTTTGTCAGCCATCACTGTTAACAGGTTTGACAGTCCATCACTGTTAACAGGTTTGACAGTCTATCACTGTTAACAGGTTTGACAGTCTATCACTGTAAACAGGTTTGACAGTCCATCACTGTTAACAGGTTTGACAGTCCATCACTGTTAACAGGTTTGACAGTCCATCACTGTTAACAGGTTTGTCAGTCCATCACTGTTAACAGGTTTGACAGTCCATCACTGTTAACATGATTGACAGTCCGTCACTGTTAATAGGTTTGACAGTCCATCACTGTTAACAAGTTTGACAGTCCATCAGTGTTAACAGGTTTTAACAGTCCATCACTGTTAACATGATTGACAGTCCGTCACTGTTAATAGGTTTGACAGTCCATCACTGTAAACAAGTTTGACAGTCCATCACTGTTAACAGGTTTGTCACTCCATCACTGTTAACAGGTTTGACAGTCCATCACTGTGAACAGGTTTGACAGTCCATCTCTGTAAACAGGTTTGACAGTCCATCACTGTTAACAGGTTTGACTGTTCATCGCTGTTAACGGGTTTGACAGTCCATCACTGTTAACAGGTTTGACAGTCCTTCACTGTGAACAGGTTTGACAGTCCATCACTGTTAACAGGTTTGGCAGTCCATCTCTGTAAACAGGTTTGACAGTCCATCACTGTTAACAGGTTTGACTGTTCATCGCTGTTAACGGGTTTGACAGTCCATCACTGTTAACAGGTTTGACAGTCGATCTCTGTTAACAGGTTTGACAGTCCATCATTGTTAACAGGTTTGTCAGCCATCACTGTTAACAGGTTTGACAGTCCATCACTGTTAACAGGTTTGACAGTCTATCACTGTTAACAGGTTTGACAGTCTATCACTGTAAACAGGTTTGACAGTCCATCACTATTAACAGGTTTGACAGTCTATCACTGTTAACAGGTTTGACAGTCCATCAATGTTAACAGGTTTGTCAGTCCATCACTGTTAACAGGTTTGACAGTCCATCACTATTAACAGGTTTGACAGTCCATCACTGCTCACAGGTTTTATAGTCCGTCACTGTTAACAGGTTTGACAGTCTATCACTGTTAACAGGTTTTATAGTCCGTCACTGTTAACAGGTTTGACAGTCCGTCACTGTTAACAGGTTTGTCAGTCCATCACTGTTAACAGGTTTGTAAGTTTAAGATGAGCGTAAAACATCTTTAAAGTATTATCGGTATAAAAAAATGAATTGAACCGCAGCATACAACTGTATCGGTGATACACACAATGGATGGCTGAAATGTTTTATATTTTGAATTTTCGGTGATGTTTCGAAAAGTTTTGTTTATATATTACACTTTGTTACATTGTATTGATACGTTTAGGTTTAACATTTCATGATGATCTAAAACCAGAAAATCGACACTGTGATTGGTGTCATTGGTCTATACTGGAATGCCATTTTTCGATAACTTGTTTATTTTTCATGTTTTTTTTTTCTGTCTGTCCGTTTCACCTGGAATGCCTACGCACAAACCGGCGTGTTTACAAACACTGAGCGTTGATGTCTAGACGCCCCGCTAACAGATACGGCCTGACAGGCGCTACCATTAACGCCAGATTGCCGGACGTTGAGGAGATTTTTATCCCGATCAAAAAACTTCATTCACAAGACCGCGGAAAGCTAATCGTAGTAAAACATGGCATGAATTAAATTAAAGTGCATAGATACTCCAGCTATATAACGGATCGGCGTTAAATTCTCTGGGCCTGTTTCCGCTCGATACCGCTGCCGTGAGTAACGAGGCCCACAGCCAACGTAACGTGTGAAAGGAGGCCAGCGCGGAGTAGGCCGCTAGGTTACTGGGCCAGTTCGGTATTCTACGACCTGGTACTTTGTTTACACGGCATTGTAAGAATTTCATGTTTACGGCTACTGCTACTACGAGTTTGGCAGCTTCACAAAACCTATTGCTTTATTAATCCAGAAAGTTGGGCGTTAGGCCTGTGTTTCATTACGCCGGGTTTCACAAGCTTACAAGTCGTGTTCTGATGAAGCTGCATGAATGAAGCATACAGACACCATACAACAAACAACTAGCCGAATCCATTTATATTTTTACCAGTCGAGGCTGTCATCGACTTGATTATGATCTTACCGCGTGATATTTAGCAGTCTCACATTTTCGCCAAATTTTCCAAATGACGCATTCCTTGGCAACGGTACGGAGTTGGATTCCGGCCAACTTGCTTGTCCAATCAGACACCTCCCAGGTACACACACCCCTATCTCAGATTGTAAACACTCCAACCTTAGACTACTAACCTTGACCCAGTTGGCACTCTGCGCTGTGAACCCGATAGATGCCTCGGTCAAAGATGTTTACCAAACGCATTTTATTCATATTATTTACGACGATGTTGAACAAGTCAAGAGAAACGAAGACAGTGAGACACTTATTAACTATACGTACCTTAGTGTATAATTTCTATTATAGTAGAACCAGTTATTCGACATCAATTCAACATTAGTTGTACAGCAAGGGGCGGGCCCAATAGGAAAATATAGTAAATTCTTTAGAATTCCTTTTTCTTTAGGAATGACAGGATATTGTCCGTTCTAAAGTATCTTTGGAGGAAGGGGAACATTTTTTTGTCTGACCCCCTAGGGCTGGGCTCAATAGGGGGAATATAGGAAAAGCCTTTTAAATTCCTACCTGCCATAAAGTACTGAATGGATTTAAACTAAATTTGGTCAGAAACAGTCTTTGGAAGAGGGGAACAGATTTTGTATAAATGGTGACTCTGACTCCCTCGGGCAGGCGGAGCGAGGCCCAAAAGGGGACATACAGGAAAAGCCTTTTAAACCGTTGCTTGTTTAACTTGGTAACCTATAACAAGTTAACCTATAACAATATACTATTGCTTGGCATAAAGAGACTAACACAATCAGGATGATATGATTGGTCCCGGAGTGAGTCTCGTCCTTGCGGAATCAATTTCTGAATCATAACTTTTAAACGGTTGAGATCCCCACCCCAAAACTATATATACAATTGCTGTGCATTAAGAGACGATCACAATCCTGATATAGATTTGATCCCAGGATCTACCATGCCCTTGTAGAATTCCTAACCATATACTATACAATTGCTGAGCATAAAGAGACAAATGCAATCATGATATTAGCATTGGTGTCAGGGTCTGGTCACAGCCCTTAGGGACCCAGTTTCTCAGTTGAACTTGAAAAGTTGAGAAACTCACCCATTAACCAAACTTTAATTTATACAGATATGCCTCAAGGATAGGTCTTAAGGTCTGTCCTTGTCCATGTAATGCACATGATTGAAATTTTAATCAATTTGACCTATTTTGGCACCGCTTCTAATGCTGATGATGAATGAGTTATATTGTCCTCGGCTAACCTTAGACTGGGCATACAAGTGTCGTATGTGATTATCAACTAATTGGCATTATTTTCTTTTTTCGATTATAAGTAATGGTGTACGTTGATACTTAGATACACCAAAATTGGGAAGAAGTTCATGTTAAATATTTTTCAAGACCAACTCAATTCATCACCCCATGAAATCGACCAAATCAATATTAAAATCTCACTTTTCAATCAACGTGTTTTTCAATAATTTTAAATTACGACGTCCATTCCGATAGTTTGTCCACATTCTAGAGTTTGTGCAAGTCTACATGTACGTATTGATGTGATGTTTAACATATAGTCCGTCATTGCATGACCACCATACAGGGTAATGGTGTATACGTTAAAGGCCCAATATACGTAACTTCAGGAAATTTTCCCGTGATTCTAAAAAATTCTGAAAAAAAAATCCAGTTGATAACCATGCAAAAATAAACCTAAAACGAAGTAAACCTGAGCGGTAACTAACAAGAAACTCTTGACAGAAAAATTCAAAAGTTTCAACTGCTGCTGTACCGGTAACCGCGTAAGAAGTCATCTTGGATATTGCTGATATCAGTTAATCTTAACTAAATTTATAAATATAATAAGTTATTAGGCTTGATTTTCGCTTCAAGTTTTGCCGAAAGTTACGTACATATTGGGCCTTTAATAGTTCAATACAGCCAAATTGTGTAGAAATAAAACACATAATCAGTTTTGTTAATGGCACATTTGTTTTGTTGCTGAACATAGTAAGAAGATATCACATTCTGATGCGTCATCGAGGTAGAATAATGTCTATACATCCTAGGCTCTGCGCTACAAGTGTGCGGCGCTCATCTTTTTACAAGTATGACGTGGAGAGCCGCTTTAACTAGTTTCGAGTTTCTACATTCTTTAAAATGTGGAACTTATCTAATTAATCGTCGATTAAACAAGGAATTAGGCGAGGTTTAAAAGGACGAAACAATTTAATGCGGCACTTTTCGAATTTCTTTCAAACAGGACGTGTTCAGAGGCTCGCAATCTCGACTTTTTTAATCCTCGCCAAAAATAAACCCTGTATTGTAATATACTAACCGTGTATTCTGTTTACCATGCAACCATCATACACAGATATTCACATTAAACAAAGCAAAAACGCCATTTGTTGATCTTTTATTTCACGGAAGCCATGTACTGGCTATGTCCAGTAGGAAAATATCCATCCAGGCCCATTTAATACTTTCAGAAAGTCAAGGTGCAATACGATATAGTTGTATTCTTTTTAAGTCTACAGAGAGTAACTTCACGCGCGTGTATATGCAAATATCACATTCATTTCCGATAATCAAAACCGTTTAATACCACGATAAGTTCATAGGTCAATCACGAAATACATTTCGCAAGGGAAAGTTCACGTGCATTGTATTGACGGATACAGCATAGTGTATTGACGGATATAGCATAGTGTATTGACGGATACAGCATAGTGTATTGACGGATATAGCATAGTGTATTGACGGATACAGCATAGTGTATTGACGGATATAGCATAGTGTATTGACGGATATAGCATAGTGTATTGACGGATACAGCATAGTGTATTGACGGATATAGCATAGTGTATTGACGGATACAGCATAGTGTATTGACGGATATAGCATAGTGTATTGACGGATACAGCATAGTGTATTGACGGATATAGCATAGTGTATTGACGAATATAGCATAGTGTATTGACGTATATAGCATAGTGTATTGACGTATGTAGCATAGTGTATTGACGTATATAGCCTAGTGTATTGACGGATAAAGCATTTTGTATTGATGGATATAGCATAGTGTATTGACGGATAAAGTATATTGTATTGACGGATACAGCATTTTGTATTGACGGATAAAGCATTTTGTAATGACGGATAAAGTATATTGTATTGACGGATAAAGCATTTTGTATTGACGGATAAAGCATTTTGTAATGACGGATAAAGTATATTGTATTGACGGATAAAGCATTTTGTATTGACGGATAAAGCATTTTGTATTGACGGATAAAGCATTTTGTATTGACGGATAAAGCATTTTGTATTGATGGATAAAGCATTTTGTAATGACGGATAAAGTATATTGTATTGACGGATAAAGCATTTTGTATTGACGGATAAAGCATTTTGTATTGACGGATAAAGCATTTTGTATTGACGGATAAAGCATTTTGTATTGATGGATAAAGCATTTTGTATTGAAGGATAAAGCATTTTGTATTGACGGATAAAGCATTTTGTATTGACGGATAAAGCAGTGCTTTATCTGGCTGTAGTTGTCGGCCGATACTGTGGTGATTGCATGATAAATAGTACTATCGAAACCACTGCTTAAAGAACTGTCCAAATAATTACTAAACAAAATTATCGAAACCTCTGTTAAATAGAACTGTCGAAATCACCGCTAAATAGAATTATAAAAACCACTGCTAAAAATAACTGTCCAAATAACCACTTTATAGAATTATCGAAACCTTTGCTAAATAGAACTGTCGAAATCACCGCTTAATAGAATAATCGAAACCTTTGCTAAATAAAACTGTCGAAATCACCGTTAAATAGGAATTATCGAAACCACTGCTAAAAAGAACTGTCCATATAATCACTTAATAGAGTTATCGAAACCTCTGTTAAATAGAACTGCCCAAATAATCACTAAATAGAATTATCGAAACTTCTTTTGAATAGAACTGTCAAAATAACCACTAAATAGAATTATCGAAACTGTTGCTAAATAGAACTGTCCAAATACCAACTACTAAATAGAATTATAAAAACCACTGCTAAAAAGAACTGTCCAAATAACCACTTTATAGAATTATCGAAACCTTTGCTAAATAGAACTGTCGAAATCACCGCTAAATAGAATAATCGAAACCTTTGCTAAATAAAACTGTCGAAATAACCGTTAAATAGGAATTATCGAAACCACTGCTAAAAAGAACTGTCCATATAATCACTTAATAGTTATCGAAACCTCTGTTAAATAAAACTGCCCAAATAATCACTAAATAAAATTATCGAAACTTCTTTTGAATAGAACTGTCAAAATAACCACTAAATAGAATTATCGAAACTATTGCTAAATAGAACTGTCCAAATACCAACCACTAAATAGAATTATCGAAACAACTGCTAAATAGGACTGTCAAAATAGCCACTAAATAGAATTATCGAAACTATTGCTAAATAGAACTGTCCGAATACCAACCACTAAATAGAATTATCGAAACAACTGCTAATTAGAACTGTCGAAACCACCGCTAAATATATATACCGCTTATTATGTATTAGGCTTTGGGGCAAAATGAAGTAACAAAGCCTGATTGTACTGCAAAGTACTGATTTCACACATTTTAATGCAGAAAGGTACTGATCCTAGGTACTTGTGTAACGGTTTTATATGTTGCGATACTAACATGTATTACGCATTTCGTTCAGCATTCGCTTGCCTCATTTTCTGACTTTGCGACTGCAACAAATGTGTTCCTATCACTCCAGTTCCTGATGAAAACACATACTTTGTAGAGAAGGAGAAAAAGCAAATTACACAGAATACATGTCACACCGTACATTAACGGGAACAACGAAATCTGAGCGAATATGCTTCTGTCAAAGCTCAAGGACAACAAGGTCATACACAAAGGGAAGTTTTGAACTCCTGTTTCCAAGGAGACCGTGATTCGCATTGGTGCATCAAGCCTGAACATGGTGGCCACTAGGTACCCGAACAGGTAGCCCACTAAGGGCAGGAGAAAGGCCCCGGCGTAGATACTCCAGGACACTTGGTACATAAACGGGTACATCACACTTATCAAGGTGGTCGTCAAAATCACAGCAAGGGCGCCCGCAACACTTCCGCACTGAAACACATTTCAGAGGGTCTGTTAAGGTAAATATAAAACAAGTGTGATGATACCTTGGTTAAACTTTTATCAAACAATGACGTTACTACAAAAGTTGGAACGGAATAATTCGTCTCGTTGTCAAATAATGACCTATATTTAAACAAGCCATTGGAGTTGTTATGTCCCACCTGTGACCATCAATGTCCCCGTCAACGTTAGTTGGTTTTACACTTTTAAAAAAAAATCAGAGAATTGGCTTTAGTTTGTTTTGTTTTACGTTCTTTAAACAGCCAAGGTCATTTAAAAGACGTGCCAGGTTTTGGGGGTGAAGAAAAATCGGCGTACCCGGAGAAAACCACCGACCTACGATTAGTACCCGGCAACTGCCCCGCGCGGGTTTCGAGCTCGCAACCCAGAGGTGAAGTGCTAGTGGTAGAATGTCGGAACACCTTAACCACTCGGCCACCGCGGCCCACTTCAGAGAAACTGACTCAGAGCCTTATTGTTGATTGGGATGCTGACCAAATCAGTGTAAGTAGACGTATGGGTTCAGATGTACTAAATAAGATGCATTTATTGTACAAGTTTTCATTGGTTGGTCTAGTATACAGAGAAATCCTTGTGTTGAAGCTATCGCAGAAAACGTAGCATTACTGTCTCGCTATGGCTACTTTGTGGAGGAGAGACAAAACCATGATATGTGTTCTATTTATTCTGGTGTTTTGCGTTATTTAATAAAATATGACTACAAATGTGTCTGAGTGCTAACAAGTGCATGTAGCCATCATATATATATGTAGCGAGGCTAAATACGCCGTATCTTTCGTCACTGGCACATTTGCTTTAATTTGTTGATAAACATAACCTGTTCGCTGTCTGGGACTCGCTCAGAAGAAAAGCTGTTAAACGTACTCAAAGCTATAGCTGATTCATATAAAGAATAAACTTCAATAACTTTGAAATATCTAATTATCTACCTATTTCGAAATGAACGATTATTTCTTGATTACAAATCTAACGCGTTATAACATGATTATCTACCTGGAGCTAGATTAGCACGTTAACCCTATACAAATAGCCAGCTATGTCTTATATTTATTTACTCTGGAGATACATGTCCAATTTAAGAGCCTAAAAATGAAAACATCACTCATGCCACTCAGTAAATATTTCGTATTCCATATGAGTGAGATTCATACGCTGATCAGTGCAAACGATATTCATGGAAAGTGCCGAATCGCAACAAGATGTTGCCTCTTTTTCATGTCAAATAGACGGAACCCACTCCACTGAAAGCATTTAAATACTGTGTATTTTAGACAAAAAATGTTCAAGTGTACTGAACGATATATATGTCCTCATGTAAAAGAGTACAAATATCTACATATATTCACGCCGTATATATTATCCCCCGTCTTTCACCGTAATCCATTTCCCCTGTTTTTTTTAATGATAAATACAATCTGTTGGTGTGGGCGCGTCAGCACTGTATAAAGGTAACGTGTTAAATTTACTTTTAAATTTTCATAAGCCTATATTTTGAAAAGTTGGAACACCATTCACAATGCTGAGGGAAAAACTATATCGTGTCAAATTAATCTGTGTCGATGGTTACATCAAGTTCGATTATATGTTTTATTGCGTGATTGTCCTTGTTACTCTCCAGAATATTAACTTGTCACTTCAAAGTTTTGCTTTTCATCAAGGGAAAGGGAAAATGATAAAAAAGAAAACGACAAAGCATTGATGAATAAGGATCATAAAGAAACGCACCAAGTTCAGTAAATAGCAGTAAAACGTTACAGTATCATAACACCTCGTTATCTATACTCAATATCATGTGATTTATGGTCGATATCTTGTGATGTGTATTCGAAAACTTATTGTATATATTCGATATTAAGTGGCAAATATTTGATTAGTAAAACATTGTGTATTTATTTGACAATCTTGTGTTTCGTATTCAATAATCTTGTGATTTGATATATTCAATATCTCGTGATGCATATTCGAAGTCTTGTTATGTTTGTTTGAATCTTGTGATGTTTGTTTGAATCTTGTGATGTTGGCTCGAATCTTGTTATTTGCATTGTAAAATCTTGTGTATTGTAACTGATGATATTGTGTTTTGTATTCGATAATCATTTGCATCATCATGATTATCAAATACAAAGCACGGGATTATCAAATACAAAACACTGGATTATCAAATACAAAACACGGGATTATCAAAAACAAAACACTGGATTATCAAAAACAAAGCACGGGATTATCAAATACAAAACACGGGATTATCAAATACAAAACACGGGATTATCAAATACAAAACACGGGATTATCAAATACAAAACACGGGATTATCAAATACAAAACACGGGATTATCAAATACAAAGCACGGGATTATCAAATACAAAACACGGGATTATCAAATACAAAACACTGGATTATCAAATACAAAACACGGGATCATCAAATACAAAACACGGGATCATCAAATACAAAACACGGGATTATCAAATACAAAACACGGGATTATCAAATACAAAACACGGGATCATCAAATACAAAATACGGGATTATCAAATACAAAACACGGGATTATCAAATACAAAACACGGGATCTTCAAATACAAAACACGGGATCATCAAATACAAAACACGGGATCATCAAATACAAAACATAAGATTATCAGATACAAAACACGATATGGAATATATAATGCCCAAGTCTTCAAACATAAACAATAAGATATTGAACATACTGTACAACGCCAGTGTTTTTTTAATATAGATAACAAGTCAAGTCAATTATAATATTCCAACGTTGTGCACGGCATAGTTCAGTACTTCTCTTGTTCTGAATTCAATTTTTGCTTTGAAATGCTGTGTGTGACGTTATATTCTGAATGTTATCAGATAAACCAAAAAAAAAAAAAACCATGAACAACGCTTGCAATTCATTAAAAACCAATAAAACAAATAAAGCTGAGCGACAGGATGAAATGACGGCGAGAGAAGCGGGGCTAATTACCATACTGTGTTACAGGTGTGACCGGGTCACGGATCTAGGCTACTGGAACAGTATTACACTTGGCAGCGACAACGCCGAAAAACTTGGCTGCTAAACCTCCATTTAGAATACTATAGGGTGTGCAGAGCAGTCTCACGTTGGAAAGCTAGTAAGAGCAGGCCTACAATACGGTTCACACTCCAAGATATTGTACTAAGTGTTTTATCATCAATAATTTTTTTTAATGAAGCGATCACTTATCATGGGTGTTTATTCTACGTTATTTATGTTTCTGAAATATATGGACGGGTTACGATACCGCGAAAGCTCTGAACTCAGAAATCGTTCTTAAAGTTCTACCCTCCTTCTGGGCAAGATATTTTATTTAGAGGCGTATAATCAACCCATGTAGTGGAAAGCGCACTTGCCTTTCACCAAGGCAGCCGGGGTTCGATCCCCCGACCGGACGTGAAAAGGTATGGGGTCACCTGCCCGACCACGTGGTTTTTCTCCGGGTACTCCTGTTTCCTCCGACAATAAGACCCCTCGCGCGCATACATCCGGGCCAACAAGAGTGATAAATATAAGTTGTAAAACTTGTTTCATAATTGTTGTAAAATAAATAAAGTTTATAATTTTAATAAGACACTGCAAGGAGTGCCCGTGTAAAAGATTAACAATTGATTGTCCTTTTACGCAAGGGCTTTCAATCTTCCGTATACTACACTATGTATCGGAACCGGACTGGATCGTTCATCTGCGAACAGGTAGCTGAGCGTTAGAGTGTTCGGCTAGATTTCGGTAAGTTCCGGGTTCGTACTCCGGTCCGGCCGCTACATGTTCTCTTTCTCCTGTCACACAATTGGCGAGCTTGCCAACCTTTGTCTAAAGCATTTTGGGGGTACACTTAGCAACGGATAACTGAACTTAGGTGTTCGCTTGGATAGGAGGGAGGAATGTAGCGGAACTGGACTTGATCGATCATCGGCGACCAGGTAGCTCAGTTGGAGATTGTTCGTCTAGAGTTCGGAAGGTCCAGGGTTCAAACCCCGGTATGGCCGCTACATTTTCTCTTTCTCCTGTGACATGTTTATAACTTCATTCTTGTTTAATATAGTAACTCAAGTTGCAAACGCAAGTAGAGAGAAGAACTCGGAGTGTTATCACATCTACCATGGAAATCAAGTTACTGAGAACATCACGATTGGAAATCAAAATCATACCTTGACTATGATATCGGCCACCTTTGGCCATTTCCAGCGAAAGAACACCCCGACAGCGGCTGGAGCGATGGTCATCACGAAAGAGAGAGCGATGTTAACATAGGGAATGACCAAAGTCTGGTCAATCCAGCTCCGGCTGTAGATAAACAGATTCAGCGGCATCATCCACATCGCCATGACAGTTGACGTCGCCGTCATCGCTACACTGATAAAAAAGAACAAAGGTCATCTTGTCAAGTTTATATAGTTCAGGTCGTTCTCTTAACCCCTGGAATATGTAATCAGAAGAACAAATGTTAAGCGTCCAACCATTTTGTGGATGAGACAGGGAGGCTATTCTCATCCTTTGGTGTACAGTTTTAATCTCTTGGTCACGTAGCGGAAAAATTTAACAGTTTTCAGTCGGTTGTCGATTTTCTGTATTCTTCAAAGGACATGTAGCAGCCTAACGATTGGTCGAGCTAATTCAGCGGAGACCAATCATATAGCTAGCTGTTTGACTTTAATCTTGCTACATATTCCTGGGGCGAAGAGACCAAAAGTTTATGTATTGAGGGTTGATTACGGAGTGACATAATGTTGCATTTTTTTTTCAATTCACATAGTTTGTAAAAGACATTTTATTTACCTGTATGCTTGCTGTCATTACATGTGATGTATACGTAGGGTTAATTTATCTACCTCACAATAGTGTAATAGGAACAAAATAATGAAAAAACAAATTTCCTCCAGCGGGGTTCGAACTAACGACCCTTCGGTCTCTAGTAAACACCCTACTTGTTGATTAAAGGGATATTCCCACTAGCCAAGTCTAGTAAGGCGACTTGTACTCTGAACGTCTACACTACGCCCTCATACACAAGATCTTGTTCGACCCCGAAGACAACACAACCCATATTCGATATATCCAAGGAGGTAGCACCTCAGTCTCCTAGTTTCTACCCTTGAAGTAGTAAACGGCACCAAATCTGTAATAGGAAGGAGTAATGTTGGGGGTGGGGGTGGGGGTGGGGGGTCTGGCCACACCGGGATTCGTACTAGTGACCCTTCGGTCTCTAGTCAGATGAAATACCGCTGAACTGAAGGAAATTCTTAGTAGCCAATTCTTTAGGCGACATGCACTCTCAACTTTCGTTCTATGTACTAGTCTTACGAATAAGGCGTTTGTACCACATGATGATATGTTCGTCCCCGTTTTAACGTCACAGGACGTTGTATGTAACACTAAAAAATGTTTGCATTACACGCATTATTATGAACCTGAATAATTTAATCTTGCTTGTAAGGGGCATTTTTCTTGGCTTATAAATTTGTGTTATCACCTTATAACGTAAACACTGGCGTCACCTCTGTAACGTCGCTTTTGACTTTCTGATACAACAGCTTAATGATTTCTGAGAGGAAAGAGTTCCACAATAAAAGTGGATTTTTATAAGGACTATATAGAAAGAGTAAATTATAAATTTCATTTTTTTTTCGTGTTATGGCTCAATAATATAAAAATAGATGAAGCAAATCCTTAAATAGATACGTTTAACATAAAGCGTTACCCGAGTGGGACGTCACCATCCATCCAATAGGTGAAAACATTCGATAAGCAACCGCCAGGACACGTTCCAATCACCAGCATTCCAAGTGCAGGATATGGAGGCAACTGCAGCGCATGCGCAAGACCAAATGTGGCCGCCGGAAGTACAATGAATTGTGAGAGCATGCCGATGGCGATACCAGCCGGCTTTCTGAAGTGCTGGAGGAGGGGTTTTATCTCGATAGTGCTGCCCATGCCAGTCATGATGATGACGAGCCCTGTTTTTATGACGATATTAGATGCTGTCCTTAAGGCTGACGATGAAGGTGGCGCCATTGTCAGGTTAGCGGACGAGTTTGGGGATAGAGTTGTCACCTCATTATAGTCGAATAGTTGGTCTAGCCCTGAAGTTGACATGTCCGAAATGTATGATATTTCAGCTAAGGAGTGAAAGGAAAATGGATAAGTAAGTATATAGTACACATTTGTTATCGGAATTATCGGTATAGAATTCACAAAACTTTAATGTAGCCGTGTGACAGCCAGAGCAGATGTTTCTGTATAACAGTTCTATAACTGGCACCGTGTAAACACCGTCACCTTCATCATAATGAATTCTTTGTCAGTCATCATAGCCACACAGTGCTATAAACATTGCAATCATCACGCTATGAATGCCATGTTATGATTGTTGCACCGACACATTTTATTGATGAATAGAAAGTGACAGTTCTACTCAACCTTCATCACTCCCTCTATATTTCTACTACACTGTAATCCCTTCCTGTCGGGATGGATCTGTGAGGGACCAGTGAGGTACTGACCAATGATCTTTTATAGGAATTTCCTCTGGGTTCAAAATGGACTTAATACCCAATAGGGACATTGAGGGACCGGGGATTGTCTTGCGTAAAGTCTATACATGCGTCGCTTTTTGAAAATGTTCATCTCGGGATTAAATGTTTGGGGTACCAACAAAATTCAATTGCTTGGCCAAAGAAAGTGGTATAGAAGACATTTATTCGGTGGTATATAAGAACAAGACATTCATTTCCTCGCTATTGATGCTTCATGCGTGTAAGGAATAACATCGATCAAAATGAAACACATGTGTAATTTATGTGCTGAGGAATGTTGTAGAGCTCATAATTTACTTCGGCATAAGAGAGATAAACGTTTAATCCGATTTGGAAACATTATCTCCTATCAACAAGTGCCGAAGGTGCCGGAAGAGGTGCCGCCGCATAAAGTGCCGCATGTGCCAGTCAGAAGAAGTGCCACAGGTGCCGCAAAAAGTAATGTTAATACCGCTGGTATAGACTTGGCGCAAGACAATCTCCGGTCCCTCCATATCCCTTGTTGGGTATTCAGTCCATTTAAGAACACGCAAAGAATTCCTTTAAAAGGTCATGGGTCAATCCCCCATCTTCACTGGTCCCTCCCAGATCCATCCCGACAGGGAGAGGTTAGTATACATATAGAGGGATGGAAGTTTCGTAGATCTGTCATTTCCTTTTCATCAAGTATCAGTTTCATGATAGGCTGATGTCATTATTTCCAAAGGCCGCAGCCAGTAGACCTGTGTGTTACAGTTCTCAAGCTACGTTAACAATGTTAAGTTATTATATAACTATTATTATAACATATATGCATGTCTATTATACATAATCAATTACTCAACTGTAAATGAGTACGTGGTTGGGCGGTGCTAGAAGTTGTAGCTGTGAACGCCGAGATGGCAGCACCGGTTTTATGCCCCACCGAGAGTTGAGAACGATACTGGCTGGTTGCTAAGGCCCTATAACCACGGATAATAATTTGTGTACCGCTTTGAGACGACTTTCAAGTTGTGATAAAGCGGTAAATAAGAACCTCGAATTATTAATATTATTTTAACAACATTTTATCATATTTATCAACAATGTACACTATTTATCAACAGTTTAACTATTTATCAACAATGTACACTTTGTAACAACAGTGTACAATATTTATCAACAGTATACACTATTTATCAACAGTGTACACTATTTATCAACAGTGTTCAATGTTTATCAACAATGTACACTATTTATCAACAGTGTATACTATTAATCAACAGTGTACACTTTTTAACAACAGTGTACACTTTTTAACAACAGTGTACACTATTTATCAACAGTATACACTATTTATCAACAGTGTACACTATTAATCAACCGTGTACAATATTAAACAACAGTGTACACTATTTATCAACAGTATGCACTATTAATCAACCGTGTACAATATTAAACAACAGTGTACACTATTTATCAACAGTATGCACATTTTATAACGTGTACAATATTTATCAATAGCGTACTAATATTTATTAACAGTGTACACAATTTTTCAACAGTGTACATTATTTATCAATAGCGTACAAATATATATCAACAGTGTACACAATTTATCAACAGTGTACAGTATTTATCAATAGCGTACACATATATATCAACAGTGTACATAATTTATCAACAGTGTACAGTATTTATCAATAGCGTACAAATATTCATCAACAGTGTACAATATTTATCAACAATGTACATAATTTATCAACAGTGTACAGTATTTATCAATAGCGTACAAATATATATCAACAGTGTACATAATTTATCAACAGTGTACAGTATTTATCAATAGCGTACAAATATTTATCAACAGTGTACAGTATTTATCAATATCGTACAAATATTTATCAACAGTGTACATAATTTATCAACAGTGTACAGTATTTATCAATAGCGTACAAATATTTATCAACAGTGTACAGTATTTATCAATATCGTACAAATATTTATCAACAGTGTACATTATTTATCAATAGCGTACAAATGTTTATCAACAGTGTACAGTATTTATCAAAAGCGTACAAATATATATCAACAGTGTACAGTATTTATCAATAGCGTACAAATATTCATCAACAGTGTACAATATTTATCAACAATGTACATAATTTATCAACAGTGTACAGTATTTATCAATAGCGTACAAATATTTATCAACAGTGTACAGTATTTATCAATATCGTACAAATATTTATCAACAGTGTACATAATTTATCAACAGTGTACAGTATTTATCAATAGCGTACAAATATTTATCAACAGTGTACAGTATTTATCAATATCGTACAAATATTTATCAACAGTGTACATTATTTATCAATAGCGTACAAATATTTATCAGCAGTGTACAGTATTTATCAACAGTGTACAAATATATATCAACAGTGTACAATATTTATCAATAGCGTACAAATATTCATCAACAGTGTACAATATTTATCAACAATGTACATAATTTATCAACAGTGTACAGTATTTATCAATAGCGTACAAATATATATCAACAGTGTACATAATTTATCAACAGTGTACAGTATTTATCAATAGCGTACAAATATTTATCAACAGTGTACAGTATTTATCAACAGTGTACAGTATTTATCAAAAGCGTACAAATATATATCAACAGTGTACAGTATTTATCAATAGCGTACAAATATTCATCAACAGTGTACAATATTTATCAACAATGTACATAATTTATCAACAGTGTACAGTATTTATCAATAGCGTACAAATATATATCAATAGCGTACAAATATTTATCAACAGTGTACAGTATTTATCAATATCGTACAAATATTTATCAACAGTGTACATAATTTATCAACAGTGTACAGTATTTATCAATAGCGTACAAATATTTATCAACAGTGTACAGTATTTATCAATATCGTACAAATATTTATCAACAGTGTACATTATTTATCAATAGCGTACAAATATTTATCAACAGTGTACAGTATTTATCAAAAGCGTACAAATATATATCAACAGTGTACAGTATTTATCAATAGCGTACAAATATTCATCAACAGTGTACAATATTTATCAACAATGTACATAATTTATCAACAGTGTACAGTATTTATCAATAGCGTACAAATATATATCAACAGTGTACATAATTTATCAACAGTGTACAGTATTTATCAATAGCGTACAAATATTTATCAACAGTGTACAGTATTTATCAATAGCGTACAAATATTTATCAACAGTGTACATAATTTATCAACAGTGTACAGTATTTATCAATAGCGTACAAATATTTATCAACAGTGTACAGTATTTATCAATATCGTACAAATATTTATCAACAGTGTACATTATTTATCAATAGCGTACAAATATTTATCAACAGTGTACAGTATTTATCAAAAGCGTACAAATATATATCAACAGTGTACATAATTTATCAACAGTGTACAGTATTTATCAACAGTGTACAGAATTTATCAACAGTGTACAGTAGTTATCAATAACGAACAAATATTTATCAACACTGTTCAATATCAATCACCAACGTACAATATTATCAACAACGTCCTATATTTATCATCTATGTACTATACATATGTAATGTTCCATACCTGCCTGAAATGTGGTTCAACCAGTTGAAATGGATTTCTATCACCAAAGTAATTTTAGCAAATGTCGCACGATGATAATAAATCCCGTTACACCAATTTATAATCGGAATACGGACTGAGAACAAGCATACATGACATAAAACTTATTTACATATCCCGGGCAAATCATTGTGGTTTTGAATAGATTACCAACCTATTGTGATGTTGTGGAGCATTGTTATGTATCATTTTGTTAAAGGTGACAGGACTTACTATTCATAAACCACATGTTACCATGATGATCTCAGTCAACATTTAGCAAACTGGAGATAGTGACGAAATAATATCTTATACTAAACACAAAGTGTTGTGTATATAACTCAATAATATCTTACTAAACACTTAGTATTGTGTATATAACTCAATAATATCTTACTTAACACTTATCATTATGTATATAACTCAATAATATCTTACTGAATACTTAGTATTGTGTATATAACTCAATAATATCTTACTAAACACTTAGTATTGTGTATATAACTCAATAATATCTTACTGAATACTTAGTATTGTGTATATAACTCAATAATATCTTACTAAACACTTAGTATTGTGTATATAACTCAATAATATCTTACTAAACACTTAGTATTGTGTATATAACTCAATAATATCTTACTGAATACTTAGTATTGTGTATATAACTCAATAATATCTTACTAAACACTTAGTATTGTGTATATAACTCAATGATATCTTACTTAACACTTATCATTATGTATGTAACTCAATAATATCTTACTGAATACTTAGTATTGTGTATATAACTCAATAATAACTTACTAAACACTTAGTATTGTGTATATAACTCAATAATATCTGACTGAATACTTAGTATTGTTTAATAACTCAATAATATCTTACTAAACACTTAGTATTGTGTATATAACACAATAGTATCTTAAAGGCCCAATATACGTAACTTTCGGCAAAACTTGAAACGAAAACCAAGCCTAATAACTTATTTTATAACATTTTTACCAGTGAAATATCAGAAAATATCAGCTTGATAAAACTTATATCATCACTGCTTATATCATCACTAGTGATGATATAAGAAAATCTTATATCATCACTAGTGATGATATAAGTTTCGGTCCAATATCATTGCGCACTATTTGTGTACTATTTTTTCGTTATTCTAGAATCAAATCATATAAAGTAAGGAATTTAAAATCCTTTATAGTATTTTGGAAATTAATAGATATCTAATGAATTTTATTAATATGTTTTTGTATTTTAAATATAATTTAAACCAAAAATAGAACTTCATCCTGTGGCAAATTAATATTCTATAAGACTTAGACACTCCGTCTCGATCAGTTGTAACCGTAAATTTTATAAATGAAATAAGACTTTTGGTAATTTCGAAAATGTAATAAAAAGAAAATTCAATGGTTTCCCAATATATATCAAATATATTTCACTCGTATGGCAGATTTTAAATATATACTCGTGCTACGCACTCGTGAAAATATAAAAAAATCTGCGATTCTCGTGAAATATATTTGATATTTAACGGGAAACCATTGAATAGCCTCTATATACTAAGTATTAATAGATTTAGTTAAGATTACCTGAAATCAGCAACATTCAAGATGAATTCTAACGCGGTTACCGGTACAGCAGCAGTTGAAAATCGGTATTTGTAAACACGCGTCACTTTTGAATTGTCTTCTTCCTTCGGTTTGTTGTTGAAGTGGGCCCCACCTGACTTATTTTCAATTCTTTTGATTTTTCTGTCAAGAGTTTCTTGTTAGTTACCGCTCAGGTTTACTTCGTTTTAGACTCATTTTTGCATGGTTATCAACTTGATATTTTTCAGAGTTTTTCTGAATCATAAAAAAAATTCCTGACGTTACGTATATTGGGCCTTTAAGTGCAAAACCAATTTCTTGTTATATCTGAAAACCGAATCATTGATATGAACTAACGGTATTATGGGCACATTTTTGGTTGGTTTGTCGGACAATGTCTTTAAAAGGACGGCTCAAGTTCAAAAGCAGCCGTTCAATAAATTATTTAAGAATAAATATTTACATTTTTGCGTTATCGTTTCCCATTAACTCAGTACTGTTCTGGACTGTATTCACAGTAGTATAGATGCAGTCAATACCACCGACAATAATGTGAAGTCATGCTGGTGCCATGTTTATCTACGTTAGGTCAACGCTTTGCACATAGCCTCATATAACACGCGTTATAGCTTTACGTTAATAAGTAAGGTGATTGTGATTTTCAGAAAAGCTCTTCAGGTTAATCAACATACAAGGTCAAAAAACCTTTATAAATCGGGGAAAATGACATGAGTATGCATAACAAAATATCTGTAATGTAAATGTAATATGTTTAAATAAATAAAATTGTTTATATGGAAAGAACGACGTTTTAGTGAACAAAAACACCTAGTATGGTGTGTAGGGACCTATAACACTGTACTAAAACAAATGTATTTTATAAGCCGATACACCATATGTTTCGGAATGTTTCTATCATCATAAAAAAATATTTTCAGAACGCATTACTAAGCCGAGTTCAAAACATTTAACGGGCAAATAGCATGCAAAGAATACGTCCCATTTCTTGACTCGGAGAAAAATCCTGCCGCTCTTGATGCATCCAGTAAGTGCAATGCTTCTGTATTGGGCCAAGAATGTTGATGAATGATGACGTCACTGCTGAAATTTGATGATTGTTCACGGACAAACGTCACGGAATTGAGTATGATGAAAAGGTGTCTTATCAAGCAGCGTCCTATCATATGTCCAAATAGAAATTCTCGCCATTGGTGTTCTACGTTTTAACCTTATATATCAACATTGAATTATTCAGAGGGTCATCCGAACTGTCAGGTTAAGGAAGGTTTGGAACGCCAATGCCACGGGAACGTGTACTTTTGTAAGAATGTGAAACTGTCTACACCCTCTACCGGCGTCATCCCAAGTTTAAGGTCACCTGTACGTGACATTCCACATGTGTTATATGAAACATTTTCGATCACAATCAAATTAGGTATCATCATCCCAAGTTCAAGGTCACCTGTACGTGACATTCCACATGTGTTATATGAAACATTTTCGATCACAAGCAAATTAGGTATCAATGGAAAGAACATATATTTTTCTACTAACTTGCACATTTAATCGAGCCACAAAAGGTTGTAAAGTAACTGTCGCCACCCATTTGTAAAAAATAACCAGATTCCTGGCATCTGTTTGAAAAGTGCCTCCGCCTAACGTCACGTGATACAAAATAAATAGTTTAGAATGAAACTCTCGCGATGCGCGGCCATTTAAACCAGCAGAGTAAAATATTTATAAATAACATACAGTATTTATTTCCAGCTTACAATATTTTTAACAGCGTACATTATGTATCACAAACGTACAATATTATCATCAGGATACAATATTTATAAAAAACATACAATATATATTTCCAGCTTACAATAGTTTAAACAGCCTACATTATATATCACAAGCGTGCATTATGTATCACAAACGTACAGTATGTATCACAAACGTACAATATTATCATCAGAGTACAATCTTTATAAAAAAACATACAATATATATTTCCAGCTTACAATAGTTTAAACAGCCTACATTATATATCACAAGCGTGCATTATGTATCACAAACGTACAGTATGTATCACAAACGTACAATATTATCATCAGAGTACAATCTTTATAAAAAACATACAATATATATTACCAGCTTACAATATCTTAAACACCGTATAGTATGTATGACAAGCGTACATTATGTATCACAAACGTAAAATATCATCATCAGGATACAATATTTTTTACAAGCGTACAACAGTTATTAACAGGATATGATATTTGTCAATAGCGTATAATATGTATAACAATGCATTATGGAGACTATTTACCAGAACAATATTTATTTACAGCATACAAGTAATTATCACCAGCGTACAATATATGCACCAATGCATATTATTTATAAACAGCATGCACTATTTATCAAAAGCGTACAATATTTATCAAAGTGTACAATATTTATCAACAGCGTACAATATTAACAACACAGTACAATATTTATCAAGTGTGTAAATATTTATCAAAGTGTACAATTTTTGTCAACAGCGTACCACATTAACAACAGCGTACACTATTAGCAACAGTGTAAATATGTATCCACTGTGTTTTATAGTTTTCAACTGTGTAAATATTTATCAAAGTGTACACTATTTATCAAAGTATACAATATTTATCAACAGCGTACACTATTAGTAACAGTGTAAACTATTTATCAACTGTTTACAATATTAACAACACCGTACAATATTAACAACAGCGTAAATATTTATCAACTATGTAAATATTTATCAACTATGTAAATATTTATCAACTATGTAAATATTTATCAAAGTGTACAATATTTATCAAAGTGTACAATATTTATTAACAGCGTACAAATATTTGTCAACAACGTATTTTTTTAAAAAAAAGTACAATATTTATAGACACCTTACAATATTTATTAAAACCGTAAAAAGCGTATAATTTTTATCAAAACGTACACTATTTATTGGCATCGTGCAATATTATTAATTTTTAAACGGCGTACAACATTATCATCAGCGTATAATATTTATGAACAGCGTAGAATTTTTTTTCAAAAACGTACAATATTTATCAACTGCGTAAACTGTTATCAATTGTCTACAATACTAACAAACGAGTACAATACACAATATTTATCAGAGCGTACACTGTTTACCGTCAGCGTACAATATTTACCATCAGGGTAAAATATTTACCATCAGCGAACAATATTTACCATCAGCGTACACTGTTTACCATCAGCGTACAATATTTACCATCAGCTAACAATATTTAACATCAGTGTACAATATTTATCACTGCGTACAATATTTACCATCAGCGTACAATATTTACCATCAGCGTACAATATTTATCACTGTGTACAATATTTACCATCTGCGTACAATATTTATCACTGCGTACAATATTAGCCATCAGCGTACAATATTTACCATCAGCGTACAATATTTACCATCAGCGTACAAAATTTACCATCAGCGTACAATATTTATCACTGTGTACAATGTTTACCATCAGCGTACAATATTTATCACTGCGTACAATATTAACCATCAGCGTACAATATTTACCATCAGCGTACAATATTTATCACTGTGTACAATATTTACCATCTGCGTACAATATTTACCATCAGCGTACAATATTTACCATCAGCGTACAATATTTATCATTGTGTACAATATTTACCATCTGCGTACAAAATTTATCACTGCGTACACTATTTACTATCAGCATACAATATTCACCATCAGCGTAAAATAATTTCCATCAGCGTACAATATTTATCACTGCGTACAATATTAACCATCAGCGTACAATATTTACCATCAGCGTACAATATTTATCACTGCGTACAATATTTAACATCATCGTACAATATTTACCATCAGCGTACAATATTTACCATCAGCGTAGACTATTTATCACTGCGTACACTATTTACTATCAGCGTACAATATTTATCACAGCGTACGATATTTACCGTCGGCGTACACTATTTATCACAGCGTACATTATTATCAACAACGAACAGTGTTTATCATCAACGTACAATAAATATGTGATGTTTCATACCTGTATTAAATGAAGTTCCAGTAATTCATATAAGTTTCATATAAGAATTTCGTGTTTTTGAGAACGCCAAGGCTTATCGAAAATTGGAGACCGCGGTCAGGAACAATTGATAACATACATGTTGCAATGTATTAATTATTTCACTTTATAATCCAAATAAGGACAGAGAACAAGTAAACGTGGCATACAACGTAATATACATTAACAGATTGTTTGGACGTTACATGTACTCATTATAATAGAATACTAATCTATTGTAATGCGGCGGAAGTTATCATCTGTTATGTCACTCAGTTAAAGGTGATAGGATTTACTATTCATAAACCACATGTTACCCGGGTGTTCCCAGTCATCATAAAGCTTACTGCGGGTAGTAACTTAATGTTGTCTTACTGAACTACGTCTTGTGTGAATAGCTCATAACATTGTGCAATTTAGTATTGTTTGTAAAGCTCTATAACATTTTAATATTTAGTATTGTTTGTAAAGTACAATTTAGTATTGTTTGTAAAGCTCAATAACATTGTAATATTTAGTATTGTTTATAAAACTCTAAAACATTGAATATTTAATATTGGTTGTAAAGTTATATAACATTATAATATTTAATATTGTTTGTAAAGCTCTATAACATTGTAATATATAGTATTGTTTGTAAAGCTCTAAAACATTGTAATATTTAGTATTGTTTGTTAAGCTCTATAAAATTGTACTATTTAGTATTGTTTGTAAAGGTCTATAACATTTTAACATTTAGTATTGTTTGTAAAGTTCTATAACATTGTAATATTTAGTATTGTTTGCATAACTCTAAAACATTGTAATATTTAGTATTGTTTGTAAAGGTCTATAAAATTGTACTATTTAGTATTGTTTGTAAAGCTCTATAACATTGTAATATTTAGTATTGTTTGTAAAGCTCTATAACATTGTAATATTTAGTATTGTTTGTAAAGGTCTATAAAATTGTACTATTTCGTATTGTTTGTAAATCTCAATAACATCGTAATATTTAGTATTGTTTGTAAAGCTCTATAACATTGTACTATTTTGTATTGTTTGTAAAGGTCTTTAACATTGTAATATTTTGTATTGTTTGTAAAGCTCTACAACATTGTAATATTTTGTATTGTTTGTGAAGCTCTACAACATTGTAATATTTTGTATTGTTTGTAAAGCTCTACAACATTGTAATATTTAATATTGTTTGTAAAGCTCTATAACATTGTAATATTTTGTATTGTTTGTAAAGGTCTTTAACATTGTAATATTTTGTATTGTTTGTAAAGCTCTACAACATTGTAATATTTAATATTGTTTGTAAAGCTCTATAACATTGTAATATTTTGTATTGTTTGTAAAGGTCTTTAACATTGTAATATTTTGTATTGTTTGTAAAGCTCTACAACATTGTAATATTTAATATTGTTTGTAAAGGTCTATAACATAGTAATAAATTATGCTTATTCATCCATTGATAGACTTGTTTTATAGCATTAACCTTAAATCAATCAGAGAATGTAAAAATTATTGGCGTCATACACCGTAATGTTTGGTGCGTACTGAGCAATGTTGTGTTTAGTGCAAAACCCTTTTTTGTTATCAAATCTAGATACAAAATCATTGATGATTTAATAGAATAGGGGGGGGATTACTCAGTAAATAATGAAATAAATGTACACACAAAATACAAACGCAGATGCTACATACATTGTTCAAAACAAAAACGACATTTACACTATTGCTGACACGTTAGTAAATTGATTGAATTGCCATCGTATTAACACATTGTATGCTATACCGTATAGCACCATTCGTTGCGGAAAGTTCTTATAAACAACAAATCTAGTACATTGTAATACATATCTATTTTCAGAACGCATTATTGAGCCGAATTCCATGGAGTTGACAGTCATATAGCATAACGCAGAATGCGTCCTATTGTTTGATTTGGAAGACAATCCTGCCGTTCTTGATTTACTGACGTCACAGAGTTTAGGATTTATCCAGTACTTGCAGCGTTTCTGCACCAAGCCAAGAATGTTGATGAATGGTGACGTCACTGCTGAAATTTAATAATCGTTCACGGCCACACGTCACATAATTGAGAGCCTTATCAAGTAGCGACGTCCTATCATATGTCCAAACAGAAATGTTCGCAATTGGTGTTCTACGTTTTAACCTTATACATCAACATTGAATTATTCAGAGGGTCATCCGAACTGTCAGGTTAAGGAAGGTTTAGAACGCCAATGCCACGGGAACGTGTACTTTTGTAAGAATATGAAACTGTCGACACCCTCTACCGGTGCCATCCCAAGTTCAAGGTCACCTGTACGTGACATTCCAAATGTGTACACAATGCAGTTATATACACACAGATAATAGGTTTGTTTGATACTTCTCCATTTCGTTACAGTGCAGGTAGTATTAGTTAGTGGTCCATATGTCTGTACATCGGAGATGCATAATGACACCCAGCTTATATGTGTGACGAAGGAAACAAAAAGGTAAAACTCATAACCTGACAGGCCTTCCAATAGGTTCCAAAACAAAGGTCTCCTAAATTTTCCCTTTACCACAAAATAGGCACAAACCCTGAGCTATCAAAAATATATTAGAGGAGAAAAACACATTGGTCTCCCAATACTTAATCATATAACACACATTGGTCTCCTCATAATTTATCATATAGCACACATTGGTCTCCTCATACTTTATCATATAGCACACATTGGTCTCCTCATACTTTATCAGATGACATACATTGGTCTCCTCATACTTTATCATATAGCACACATTGATCTCCTCATACTTTATCAGATGACACACATTGGTCTCCTCATACTTTATCAGATGACACACATTGGTCTCCTCATACTTTATCATATAACACACATTGGTCTCCTCATACTTTATCAGATGACATACATTGGTCTCCTCATACTTTATCATATAGCACACATTGGTCTCCTCATACTTTATCATATAACACACATTGGTCTCCTCATACTTTATCATATGACACACATTGGTCTCCTCATAATTTATCAGATGACACATTGGCCTCCTCATATTTCGTCAGATGACACACATTGGTCTCCTCATAATTTATCAGATGACACATTGGTCTCCTCATACTTTATCAGATGACACACATTGATATCCTCATAATTTATCAGATGACACACATTGGTCTCCTCATAATTTATCAGATGACACACATTGGTCTCCTCATACTTTATCAGATGACACACATTGGTCTCCTCATACTTTATCAGATGACACACATTGGTCTCCTCATACTTTATCAGATGACACACATTGGTCTCCTCATACTTTATCAGATGATACACATTCCATCAAGGGAAAAAAAACATTGCTTTTTTCTTTCTTTTTTAGGAGAAACCTATTAGTATTTTCATACTCTATCTGGGAAACATATTGCTACCTTAATACTATATCAGATGAAACACATTAGACTTCTCATACTATGTCAATTACATTGGTCTCCTAAACTATATCATACCCGCAAGTTAAGTTACAATCTAACTCAGTTTTCTTGGATATTAAAGCAAAATTACAATGCTTGCCTATAGAGAACGATTGATTGCAAAATTTGGTAATGCGGCAAAGATCACTTGCCGTAAAAAAGTTTTGTTATATTTGTAATCAAACGAATGCCTATTATGAAATTTATAATTTTCTAAAGGAAGGCCAGATTAAATTTCCAGATCATATCTCAAAATAATGTCCTGAAAAAATATGTAATTTAAAGGTGTTATCACAAAATCCAATTCTAGAGGACAATATGATCACATGTCAAAGATAAGTTATCGAAAAAGCACATTAACTTGTACTAGTATTTGGTATTATCGCAGCAAACGAAACAAAAGTGAGGCAAAGGACAAAAACAACAGCTTATAACCACAATATGATCTTTGCTCTTACAAAAATCTCACTATGACATTGTTATACAAAGTATTCTTTGACTTTCTTTCACAAAACAATCTTTAACATGGTAATACAAAGAACTCTTTGGCATTGTTATACAAAGCTATCCTGGACATTTTAATTCAAAGCGATCGTTGATATTGTGTTTTTTGGCATTATTATACATTTTGATAAAGTATAACAATTAGTTTTATTTCTCATTTGTGGGATCCACACCATGGACACTGTCCAATTAAGACCAATATCCGCATGTTATAAACCTTCCTTCGTATTCTGTTTGTGTATCATTACATTCCTTATTTCTTTGTCTCTGGTACTGCATCCTGTTTACGATTTTAATGTCATACATGGAATTAAACAACCACAAAGTGGTATAATCTTACTGACGTTGGTTTTGAGGAGTGTCGCGGACAAGGAGAGTGTTCAATGATACCAAACAAACCTTCATGGCGCCGCTGTGACGTGACAACTTTAACACTCACAATTTAACCAATCTGTGACGTGATAAACATATTTGAAATATTTCAAATGACAAGTGGTAAGCAAATGGAAAAAACCTAATTCTGGTAGGATTGTTCAAAGAGTTTGAGCTGTCAAAGATTCGGAAATCTGATTCCTCGCGCGCAAGTTGTCTAACACCAGGATCTGGGTACAACAGGGAGGGGTGAGGGGGCGGGGGGAGCTGCAGTCCCAATCTGTACAACTACCAGCAAATATAGCGCGAAACGTCAATAATCCGAGGATAGCACGGTCACGTACTAGGACGTCATATATCATTAGGTACTTGTTTTACACTGGAATGATATACGCAGATCCTGGTGCACTGACTGCCTTGTTGTCCGGTAAAGATATGTACCAATATATTCTCAGGCTCCTGGGGTTTATAAAACCAACTCCAATGGAATGCTTGGACTTTAGCAACATGCGTAAACCGGTGGATAGATTTCGACATGTTTGAGAGAATTGGGACAAACAACAAATCATAAGTGATAAATGGTATCCAAGAGAACTTTATTGTTATTGATATTTGGGTGTGATAAACGATCAGCGGATAAGATTGATTTAAACATGACATCCTGATGAAAATCGTTTATTTAAGGTTTAACAATTTATTTTGTTTAGCTTATTATATCATAAATCCAATGGAGCACGAGGTAAATTGCGTAAACGCATTTCCGTAAAATTTACCGACTGCTCCATTGGATTGATGATCTCAAAAACTAATCAAAATAAAGGATTCATCCTTATATTTACATATTATATATTTATATGGTCCTTTATAACTTGAGAACAGTTGAATAAATATAACAGGATGACATTTGCATATGACGTGGTTAAATCCGCAAACCTATTGTTGATGACGTCACTCAATTGTTGCTTGAACCAGAACAAAATGTTTTACTCCGCTCACATGTTTTGTTGTCGACGTAATAGAAAATGGCGCGTTCTCAACTTAAGTTATAGGATGATAAATCTAGTTTGCGGAAAAATCGAGTAAAGGACATAATTGAATATTCACGCGCCAAATTTGATATTCACGCATCTTACGACAAAATAATGGTCTTTAACCTTTACCTGTAATGCCAGTTTTCCTAAAATAATTGTCGGTCGAATTTAGTTAATAGAGTTTTGACGAGATTAGAAGCATTTCTTTATATAGTAGGTAACAGTACATGATCTTAATGTTAAACTGCCGTTATATAGCAACAAAAAACCTTCCGTTGTAGCCAAAACAAACCAAAGGCGAGACGCTCTCAAAGTACTTTGCTAGGTCAAGTTATAACAAAATACAGAAGGCTGACCTCGTGCCGCCATATCACAGGCCTCTTATTTGGGTTGTTCTGAATGCTTCGTTATTTCGTGTGTTTGGTGTTGCGGTCATTAAATAGTTCTTATGCCTGATAGTACGTGGGAAAGGGGTTCCGCGTTCTTTGGGTGTACCTATTGCCCCGGAACAGCGTCGTTGTTGATGACAAAGTAACCAAATAAGATTTTATGAAACAAGGCTTCATATACGGTTTTAATCTTTCAAGACTATTCTAGCTGCATGGCGTTGTTCCTGCACCATCTTCAATAATGAGGGCAAAACAAAGGTGTATAGTCTGTGTTGACTGGCTCCTCACTTCTGAAAGGTTGCATCCAGATCATCTTTGTTGGTTTCATAAAGCTCAGTTAATTAATTCATACGCAGGTCATGTGTTTGTATGCATCGATGGACATATAAATCACATTTCTAAAACAAACACATGCTTTTGGGAAAAAAAACCCACAGATATAAGTATCCTCGTTCGTACGCTGGAAACCTGAATATTCAAACAAACAAACAAACAAATTACTCGATTCTCCCGTGGTTCCGCTTACTTCCATCCCTACAACCCTGCAACATTGAAGACACAGAGACCGATGTTTAATTGGTATCTGGCATGTAAAACCTGACCAATCGCTAGGCTGATACCTGTCACATGACAACTACAGAGGAGTAACATTCGATTTAAAAGTCAGTCAGTTTACCGTTACCGCGGGATTCTTTTGATGTACATCAAATGATCAAACTAGTGATATTGTTATAGAAATGTGACAAACATTGGGTTTTTAATTTTGCTTTCAGATAGTCTTGGGGAGCAAAGAGTGAGTATGGACGTAACCTATAAAGTATCGGGGCTTTATAAGTCCTTCGGATAATTTTGAATTCATACCAACAGTAGGAGATTGTAGTTGACCACAATTCATTGACGTGACAATTTTGTCCTTTCAGCCGAGTAAGTGGCTGCTGAGGAACAAACTTACGGTATAGGGATGCAGGTTAATGAACACTTCGGGAAGGTCGTAGGTCAAAGGTTATGGTCACTGTTACTCTAAATTAAAAAAAATGGTTTCCTTACGATAATTCGAGTTTATTCGGCTATCAACATCAAACTTCATACTGGGTTTCTTTACCAAAATTGCTTTCTCTGGATTGCTTTTCATGTTCCAACTCCATACAGTGCTTTGAAGCCGTGTTTAAAGGTCAAGGTCACTGTTACTTTAAATAGAAGATGTATGCCCAGTTCCATTTGGGCAAATCAACCACAAACTGTAGTGATTATTCGTTTCTTTATGAAAAGAAAATGAATAAACATTTATTATGATAGGTAAAATAATCAGGAAAATCTATCCATTGGATGTCCGTGCTATGAGCCACCAAAATCTGTTTATTCATTACCTGGAAATCAATCAGGCAAATCATATAAAACTTGATTCATTTAACATCTACCAGCTGGTTTAGGCGAGTTTGAGATCAGATTATGTTTTTTTACGCTTCGGTCTTGTCTGATTATTTTTCAAGTGCTTAAAAGGTAATTCTTGTGTTATATGTATAAGTTAGGTTGGTTCTTATTAACGATCACTGATGTTATTATATTCCCTGAACGTGCGCGTTTATAGATTTTCGTTACCCAATATCTATTATCGACCAAATATCAAATCCTGTATATTTGTTTTGTATGTCTTTGGCGCACAACCACAACTTAACCAACACAGTTTTGATTATCTTACATGACACAGTTGTGGGCTCCGCTGCTGATCATCTTGTATAAAATCTAGTTCCGGCAATGTTTTAAGAAATTCTATTCTAAAAGTAAACCCTAATTTTGTAATATATTGAGGGATTTACTTTCATTTTTACAATTATTTTGAAACTGTTCCTTTAAATTTATTTTTAGACCTCTTTTAAGGATAATCAGCTTTTTGTACAAAATATTAAATCGGACGTATGGAATGTCAGGAATGCCAGCTATGCAGGTTTCCACATTTAATAGGTTCTATTGATGTGTAGGTATGTCTGGAATTCAGTTAAATGTGACTATGACATCGCAAATGCAACACTAAATATCATTTCTGGATAATGTACAAAGAACAAATATCATCATATTGTATATATTTGAATAGAATGAGCAAAGTATACGGTACCTGAGATACTCTCAAAAGATCCAATATACGTAACTTCAGGAAATTTTTCGGAATTCTGGAAAATACTGAAAAAAATCCAATTGATAACCATGCAAAAATAAGTCTAAAACGAAGTTAACTCGAGCGATAACTAATAATAAAATCTTGACAGAAAAATCCAGAGAATTGAAAATAATTCAGGTAGGGCCCACTTCAACAACAAGCCGAAGTTAAAAGACAGTTCAAAATGGACAAGAGTTAACACATACCGAGTTTCAACTGCTGCTGTACCGGTAACCGCGTAAGAGCTCATCTTGAATATTGCTGATATTAGTTAATCTAAACTAATCTATAAATATAAAAAGTCATTAGGCTTGATTTTCTCTTTGAGTTTTGCCGTATATTGGGCCTTTAAAAATTGGAGCGGTTTTAGAGCCAGTTGGTTTGGTATTTGTTTCCAATGCAACTGAGTGCTATTTGGCCGGATGGACACCTGGCTATATTGTCAATCGATTACTGTCACGTTTTATACAAATAATGATTTTTATGTAAGTATAACAGCTACAGTTCGATGAAACCCAAATCGGTTTAGGAACCTCAAGTTCCGGAACTTGGGGTCATCGAGTGCATCAGTGTGGGATGGCTTATCCTACTTGGCGTTTCACACGGGACAAATCGTATTATATTAATACAGTTACAGATGCTGGGAAATACTGTAAATCTGACATTTTATGTATGGTGCAAATTGTGAACGTTAGCCCTTGAGATTTATTTGTTTTAAAGAAAAGAAAATTATATTCAGCTATTTTAAAATTATAAAGTATGATGGTAATCAATTTTCCCGCATCGCAGCTGTTAAAGATGACGAGAGATAAGCGTACTTTTCATGTTACTTATTTCCTATTCAGTATATTACTAGTACCTATTTATTTGAATATGCATTATTCTAGTATTACGAATTGAATCCATTATAAGTTGAGTGTTTCACATTGAGTATGGGACTTTATGGGTATAAAATATACTCAATGTGTTATAATAGTCGTAAACATCGTTTAAATATACAAACTAATTATATAAAATAAGGTCAAAATAAATGGCTTTCGTAGTGCTGGCACCACATGCTGTAGTTGTTATTTATTTTGCTACTGTATTTTCCCATAAAAAGGACAAATTTATGTTTCCTACATTTGTGTTTGAAGTTGTGAACAATTTTAAACAGTTCAGCTATCAGTTATCATCTACAACAATAGAACTGTTTGGTGAGTTGTGTTGGAATGATCAAAACTGGGGCGATAGCTATGCTTTTGTATCGTTAACTATTTGTATTGGGAATTATTATTTGACTGAACGGCAGATGCATTTAGTGACTTATTATAATTTACAATCAAGATGCACGTAAATTTGTTCGAATTTCATCATATCTATTTCACATTGTTCCAAGAATGAACTTATGGTTTGCTACATAGATAAGGAGCTGGTGTTGGTTCATTGCCTCATCGTTGTCGAAACTGTTGGAAGTTTTGTGTCTCATCTTAAGGTGCTTATACTTTTACTCAACTTTAGGTTACATTGGAAGCACTGGAGACAAAAATAATACCAAACCGTCAACAAAACGATAATCCGAACTCAAAATCGATCAAACCAGGGGCTAAATATGAACAATGGTACGATTTACACGGGCACCCTTGACATGTACAAGATATTAAGACCAGGTGTTCCGGAACAGTAAGCGTCTACTGCTTAATCGACGACACCTGCCATGTAAATCTTGGTCACATCCAAGTAAACATTAAGTTCTCAAAATAGAACCGAGTCATCATTGTCAATCACAAGTAAAAACACGAATAAGCCTACTCAAAAATGTACATCTTCATATTACACAAAGATACAAAATATTTCTCAAAGAGACAAAAATGACGACCATTACAGTTGCTCATAGTTCTGACCAAACTCCATCTCCTCTGAAAATCAGCTTTGCTGTCATTTATCCCTCTTACTAACTTGTATGTTTGTACCATTTCTGACCTGAATCTCCTATATTCTATGATAATCCAAGGGCTACAAGTCTTTCAGAATACATTGTAGCGTAAATCTGACGTACAAGGGAGCATGACAATTTCGTGGCCTTCCTCTGGACATTTTCAATGGATACTTTGTCTTTATAAGAATGTGTCCCCAGACTACTATATAAATCTTATAAGAGAAATAATAGGGTGGTGAACTATATTTCTTATTAATACAGCTAAAAGTTCTACATTTCTGTTTGCTTTAGCTACCGAATGGTTGATATGCTCACTAATTTTTTTTAGAGTCAAAAGTCACACTTAGATTTACTGCACTGTTAACAGTTTGTAGTTTATATAGACTTCTCGATGTTTTTCGAGGCTGTATGAAGTGTCAATTTTGCTGAACTATTGTTGTAATTTCAAATATTTGCATTTGTTTGAGATCAGCTCCATCGCACACGCCTTTGTCCAGTTACTCAAGCGTTGTAAATCTTCCTGTCTCTCTTCTCCATAATCCATTGATCCGTTGCTCGATATATTTTTGTGTCGTCAAAAACATTGTTAGTAATGTGATGAATAACCCTGGTAGGTCGTTAACCTAGATGAGGAACAGGACTGTTTCAAGCACTAACCCGGGGAACTTACACTTTTAACTTCACATGAATTGGATTTGCATCCAGTTATCAAAGCTTTTTGCTTCATGTCACTAGGCAGGGCTGTGATCCATCCCAATATGTCCCATTAGTGTTATTACCATTTAATTTTTAGTCTCCATCTTTGTCTCATTGAGAATAAAAGAATGTTTCATCCCCTTAGGGTTGAGACATGGGGATCTCAACCCGAGGAATAAGATTCTTAAGTTGCCAAACACGAGGCTTGCCGAATGTTTGGTAGCTTAAGAATCTTACCCCGAGGGTTGAGATCTCCTGTTTGACTACCAAGGAGGTGAATGATTATTTTTCTCTTACCCTGTTAAACCTCATGTATATCTAATATTGACGTTACATCAATGCAAGACAATGTTGATGTGATGTGATTGAGGTGTCGACGTGACGTCGTTGTATTGTTGCTACGACGTCATACAATTGTTGAGAGCTTGTCTCAACCTAGGGTTAGATAAGAAACTCTCACATCAGTAAAATTGTGGATATCCCTGTCCAGGGTAAGAGAAATGTTCTGTATATTTGTGTGATATGAAGATGGACGATTGTGCGTATGCTCGTTAGTGTGTTTACTTGTTGTGATTGGCAATGATGACACGGTTCTTACTTTGAAGACTTGATGTTTATTTGGATGTGACAAAGATTTACATGGCGGGTGTCGTCGATGAAGCAGAAGACGCTTATTCTTCCGGAACACCTGGTCTTATTCTCTTCTTCTTTTATAGGGGTCTCCATGTAAATCATTCCTTTTTCATATTTTGCCCCTTGTTTAATCGATTTGGAGTTTGGGTTATGATTTTGTTAACGTTTCGGTATTCTCTAATTTATCTTGACACGCTGATCAGGCTCTGGTGTAGAATAAAATATCCTGGCCTGACAATTCGTGTATATATTGGTACTATACTACTTCTGAGGAAAGGAAAGTGATATTAAAGAGTGTGACATTTAGATACGAGTATTGTCGAAATCCCTCTCATATATACTATTGAAAAGGGATGACCACTGTCATGCTGGTGGAGGAGAATGGCTAGGTATGTATCCCATTGAAACAAAATGAATATGTGTTTTTTTTATATCACGTCCCTATGTATCAATTAAGTACAAGTAAGATTTTGGTCTTCAAGCTTCATAGCTATTTTCAATTAATTTGATTGTACATTGTTGATTGAGTGGTTTTTACATATTTCAGTCATAGCCCGCCGTGAAATTTGCTTCACTAGTACGGATTTAAAAGAGAGGCGATGTACGGTTAAACTCCTTAGTATTCAGCAAAAATGTTTCTTGTGTAATGTCAGAAGTCATAACAAGGGAAAGAACTCTATTGAAAATTGTTGTCTGGAACCTCGAATTATGAAACAAGACACGAATAAATTAGCGGATAAAGGATCACTTCATCCGAATATTAATCATCCCTATTTATTTAAGGTGAATATTATTTGTTTGAGTCTAAATAAGTAGTTTGTACATGGATAACAATCGTATCAAATCCCGTGATTAGATATTTTATAGACATGCGCTAGAAATACGATTTAGAGAAGAAATAGTGATAAAGTAAGTTCATCACCATTATACCGAATATTTTACTCTTGATGTTTTTAGTGACATAAAATAGCCATCAGAATTTAACTTTGTTTTGGATTTTACGAGTACTTTAAAACAAGTCGGCACCACAAACAATGGTTAATGGTGATATTGTACAACAGAAATGAAACGCAGAGACAGGTTTTGTGTACAAACAAACCACCCTACACATTGGCGTCCAATACATCGCCTGCGTAGTAGTAAGTGGGAGTGTTCCTAGTCAATGGTCAATTTCCATCGGCAAGCTGCCAAAAAATATGAACCAATGTCGGAAGCTGTATTTGATAAGGTATGAAGGATGGCTAACTTGCTGAGCGCCTCTGATTTTGTGTGATACTGTGCCGAGCTTGATTTTCTGTTGTGAAACACATAGTATTTGTGACGTGGATTTCAGAACCATCACGAGGCCTGGGATGCAAATAAAAGGCGAGGACCCCCAGACTGGACCCAATCATAAGTGATTTAACACTGAAACACGAGTTCGGCTTAAGTCGTTTATATACTTTCACCTGGATATTGAACAAGAGGTAAATATTAGTTCTGGACTTAAATACATTTCTAACAATAACTTGTCTTTCACTAAATCATTTTCTTTTGTAAAATGTAGATCAAAATAGCTTATATAATAGTGAAGAAATGAAATGGTTTCAATGTGTTTAATTTTAAGAAATTGTGCGCAATTAAGAATACGAATACAAGGATTCAGTAAGATAATGTACCGTTAATTAGGTGTTTACTGTCGAGTCCGCGACTATGTTGTGATTATGTTATAGCTGCCCGTACTAATTGGTACCTAACTGACCGGGCACGCGCCTGACGTAATTGGAATGATTCATTAATGCATACCCTCTATCTATCTACGTGTTTGTGTATTTGTAGTGACCTGCACTGACCGCAGCCATGTTGGAGGCCGATGCAGAGCGAGGTCAGACCCTGGCGAAGGTAGGTCAGCATGTTTCGCACTGTTGTGCGTAAATACTATTAACATAGAATTTGAAACATGTCTTTCGTAAATGCGGATGTTTCGTAAAAGCGCGTGTTTCGAAAATGCATGTTGTGTTTTACTTTACTACACGTTTTTAAGAGACTAATGTTGTACGCATTTACGTTTTACGTAACTTTTGTTGTATGTATAAATATTTGTGTTAAGTAATTGCATGAATTCTGTATATAGGTAAAGACATGTAGATAATTATCATTATTATTATCATATTTCTTCACAATTATTTTATTAAAAGTATATTATTTGCTTAACAAAACTTTTTACTTACACTTAGACTGTACGATCATTGATGAGTAAAATAATTGCAGGATAGGCATTGATATTTACAAAATGACATTAATATCGTTTAAATATTACAAAACTTGTTCCCTAGAAGAATAATCACACGTCATTTTGTGTTTGGATTCATGTTGCTAAATCACATATATGAAAACTTCTTGCTCCGAATGATTCTGTCGATTTCGATGTTTAGATTGTCTTAAATACTTGTACAGGCATTC
This sequence comes from Mimachlamys varia, assembly GCA_947623455.1. Taxonomy (NCBI): domain Eukaryota; kingdom Metazoa; phylum Mollusca; class Bivalvia; order Pectinida; family Pectinidae; genus Mimachlamys; species Mimachlamys varia. Next base: position 14,304,342 of record OX392535.1, read on the forward strand.
TAGATTTGTTTTTCAAATTTTTACAATTACGCAGTTAGTATAAACAGTATTTTATTATCCAAAGTGTTCCCACAATTGTTCAAAATGATAAAGTATATTTGGGATTGGAAAACAAGCTGAAAGCTTATATAAATCCCTATCTAAGTCACGTAATTAAATTTTCTAAATAAAATCAATTCATTTACACGTACCAATTATTAATCTGTGGAAGTAAATATTCTTACCCATTTTTGTTTTGTTTAGCTCATGCATATTTCATATTTTTGTTAAATTCAATCCTTAACAACACAATTGACAAATTAAGAATAAATTAATTGTTAAGGATTTTGTTGAAAAATATAAAATGATTAATTTAACTATGATTGAAAAAGGTATAATTTGTGATAGGTAATGGAACAGTGTTATATTTCTTATTATCAAACGCAATAAATGATATCAGAAATATATTTTAATTATGTTATATAATTTTTTATAGTTTACACTTCTAGATTTGAGATTTTTCTTGACGAATATCAGACTATTCTTTTCTTTTCAATCTAAATTGATATTACTATTCTTAGTTTTTCATATCCGATTTATTCTATTTTTGCAATATTATGTCATTTAGCACTTCTTAAAAACCTGTAGATAGTTTAAAAATTCTAACTATGAAATATAGATTATATACCGGATACTGAGATTCAGTAACCTACTAAATTAGATTATGACTGAAAATCTATAGTTTTAAAACATGCATAGTTTTATTTGTTTATATTTCGTAGTTCTTAATGAAATTAAATGATTACTGCTACTGGATTAAACCATTAAGGGAATTATCGTTGGATGACTAAACTAGCATCGGTCTATGGATCTTGAAATCTTGAAAAAAACTTGTATTTTTATGTAAGAGCTGACTACTTGTTTTACTGCTCGATATCAGCTTAAGAAATTTAAAAAACGATTGAGTAATTTGTATTAGGAAAATATGTTTATTTCATAATTAATAAATATGTATCTTTTCAATACCCTTTGAAAACATATTAATACTAACGATATAAAACATCTGAAATTTACATAAACATTCGATCTGTACTAATTGATGTGTAAACTATTCTGAATGCTAATTTGAACTTTTAAACTATTTCTGAAAATGGTATAAAAATTACACAGGATGTCTATCTATACATGTAAGTGTAATACTCATATGCACATTTATTATTAGGCTTTATAATAGTTAACTTTTTGATGTGTGGTTGTTGCTATCACATGGTTTTATGTCTATGTTATATAACATATTTTGCTCGTAATCTTCCTTAATCTTATATGGGTCGAAATGTTCCTTTATATTTAATCAATCTGAATTTTAATAATTTGGTCCTAATCTTACTGAATATTTATAATTAGGTCGAAATCCTCATGATTATTTATAAATACGTCGTAATGATTCTGAATATTTATCATTTGATCAAACTTTTCCCTAAATAATTATATACGGGTCGTACTCATTCTTAATATTCATAATTGGTCGGAATCTTTTTGAATATCTATGTATTTGTAAAATTCATTCTGAATACCACAAATTGGGTCTTTATCTTCCTGAATATTCAATCGTTTATTAATATTTGTAATGGGCCGTAATCTTTCGTAATTAGTATATATGTGTGGTTATAATTCTGAATATTTATAATTGGGTCGTTATCTTCCTCAATATTTATATACGGGTCGTAATCATTCTTAACATTTATGATTGGTCGTATTCTTCATGAATTATTATATAAGTGTGGTAATCATTCTAAATATTTATAATTGGGTCGTTATATTCCTGAATATTTATATACGGGTCGTAATCTTCATGAATATTTATAATTGGGTCGAAATCTTCTTGAATATTTTTAAATAGGTCGTAATGATTCTGAGTATTTATCAAAATTTCCCTGAATATTTATATAAGATCGTACTCATTCTTAATATTTAGAATTGGTCGGAATCCTCTTGAATATCAATATATTTGTGAAATTCATTCTGAATACCACAAATTGGGTCGTTATCTTCCTGAATATTTCTAAACGAGTCGTAATCATTTCTTAATATTTATAATGGGCCGTAATCTTTCTGAATATTCATATATGTGTGGTAATCTTTCTGAATATTCATATTTGTGTGGTAATCTTTCTGAATATTCATATATGTGTGGTAATCTTTCTGAATATTCATATATGTGTGGTAATCTTTCTGAATATTCATATATGTGTGGTAATCTTTCTGAATATTCATATATGTGTGGTGGTAATTATTCTGAATATTTATAATTGGGTCGTTATCTTCCTGAATATTTTTATTCGGGTCGTAATTTTTATAATTGAGTCTTATTCTTCCTGAATATTCAAAATTTGGGTAGGACTCTTTCTAGATATTAATTCTTTATTTATACTAAATCTTCCTGAGTACCTATAATTAGGTCTCAATTTAGCTGAATATTTATAACTGGTCGTTATCTTCCTGAATATGCTTATATACGTGTCGTAATCATTTTTATTATTTATAATCTTCATGAGTATTTATGATTGGGTCGTCATCTTATTGGATATTTATAATTAAATCGTATTTTTCCTGAATATTTATAAAATGATTTTAATCTTTCTAAATATTTGTAATTTGGTCGTTACATTGTATCTTACTGAATATTCGCTATTCGCCTGTAAATCTAGATAAATAATTGTTGAAGATGGATTGTTATCATTTATGAAAGTAGATCAATTTAAACTCTGATAGATTAAATACAAAAAGCACACAAACAAAACAGAAAAGATTTAAGAAAATACCGAAGCGTATTTATCAAAGGCTTTTGAGCACGGATACATTCTATTCAAAATTTCGAATTTCTACATCTCTTATGAAATATATTTGAAATCAGCATTAAATGAATTGTATAGTATTGACGCTTTACAATTGATAATCATAAACATCATGGTAACTAAGGATGTATGTCTTTGGCGCAATATCAGTTACCGACTGGTTTGGCAGTAGGTGAGTGAGGTATCGCTTCTATGACATCACGAATCACATTGATATAGCATCGCTTTGCTGACCGGTTTTTGACAAGATGCTTATTGCTTAAATTTTCGACATGTTCTCTTGTTTGAACGGAAATAAAACTTATTAAAGTGATTTAGTGTTAGTTTCATGTTGAAAAGTACTTTTTGCACAATACGATGAGTATGACTGGTTACCGCGATTGAATTTTAATTTGATATAATTTCGTATAAAAGAATAGTTCCTACAAAGACTACAATATTATATTACAGGTAACGCACTATATCCATACGATATGGTCTGTTTGAACAGTTATGACATACACTGTCTTGATTTTTATCACATATTGTATGGGTTTTCAAAAATGTGACACTATTCGAAACAAATTATTGCGATTAGTGGTTTCATTCGAAAACATTTTTTCACCCAAAATAAGATTAATGAAATTATCAGTTATAATCATATTGACATTTTGATAATGAGAAAAGACGTTTTGAAAAGCATACTCATCAGTGTAGAAATATGAAAGGAAGGTGTTGGAATGGAATAGACATTGATTTAAAATCGAAAGCTAATTAAACTATTCAAAGTAGTATTTCCGTTAATATAGGACTCGCTGGTGTTAGAGTGTTAGAGCTAACCAACTTGGTCATAACATTTACAAAAAGAAATTTTAGAACATGGTATGCTTGTTTTATGCCAACGCTGAACATGGAATATGATAAATACGCTGATTGGTAAAATAGAATGCTAGTAAAAGACAAAAAAAATGTATTCAAGCGAAAGATAACAAAAACTAAATAATTGTTCATACGGCGTTTCTGTATTTTCAATTCCTCGTGATTGATTAGTACTTTTGATGTATACTAAGAATAATAACATGCAGTATATGACACCTCCAAATATGATAAATGTAACATTATAGCGATTGTACGGAAATGAAACCATGCCCGATTGTAAATTTATCTCCAAAACTATTGCATTGTTTAAGAAATGATAAATGTAGAAAGTATTTTTTATTTATTTAAGGATTAATTTTAATATTGTTTTATGTTATGGAGGTATAACACAAAAAACAGAGTGTACTCTAAATAAAACGCGAAGCGGTTTATGGTGAGAGTAAACTCCGGTTGTTTTGTGTGTTATAACCCCAGAACATAAAAAATAGATTCAAGTTAATCCTTATAATTTAATATTTACCGTGCGAAAATCACTTTATTGATAGACTTGTGTCTCTTACAAATTACTACGCTGCTGCATCAGCCAATCAAAAGCGACGTTAAAAACGGCGACGTCATTTTTTTTTACGTTATGGGCTAATAACATGTTTAATGAAAGCCAATGAAAATGCTTGTTTCAAACAAGATTAAATTATAAACATGTTCATACGCCAAAATCACAAGAACAGCAAACATTATTTTATAGGTAGTACTAAAGAAATAACGACTATATTGTAGAATATTAGCTTAAATGTGACTAAAGCCTTGGATAAATGTGTACTCACTTTTAAGATATTGAGGAGGAGCATATCGATGGGTGCCTAAAGAAAATAGGAAAAATTTCATTGTGGTTTTATGGTTACATGATATCATGTCTTTGTTTTCGTTTGAGTAGTTTTTGTTCTCATATTTGTCCTCAGGTGTTGAGGCTATGGCTCAAAGTTGAGATGGGCACCTTCTCTTTCAACAGTAATGACGATTATTCTATTTCTTATCTTTCTGTCCTGTTATCACCTCATAGTTCTAGAGGTATCTGTATACAAGATTTTTTTATTTACCCTTTCTTAATAGCAACATCCTTGCATTTCCAGTCCTAAAGTGCTAGTATGTCATAGGTAATGTTTATGAGCTTCTGCTAGATGTAAGCATGGAAAAGACTACCAAATGATGCAGCTATCGATAGGTGTTTTGTTTTGTTAATTGATAAACATGCCATTTCATTTTGTGATATTGGGTCAATGTTTGGTTATGCCTTTAAGTGTACCACGTTGTTTTGATGTCCCTTCAAAAACTCTTTATTAGAAGACGTTATATTAGGGTTTTTATGACGCTAGAAACATCAGTATTCTTTAAAAAATAAAAATTAAACTATTTAGAGCGGGAGTATGTGGAAACTGGCAAAAGCTCTTACGACCGGACACTATATAATTGACCCTATGCCGTTTTGCTTTCAAGATAAGATAATACCATATCAACAAAACGTGTTATTGGTATATATATAGTAAATATTCCATTACAATATTTTTGACCCAATAACGTTGCTCTACTTGGCGGATCGTATTGAAGGTTTGTGGAAGAAACGTTCCAGGTTTGAAAAGATAGCAGATTTCATTTTCATTGGATAGTCTCTATGAACTGGCTTATGATTGGTTGAGCTGATAGGTCCTTATAGCTTCATTCATTTGTTTATACAATGTTATAGTGATAAAATGGATACACTTAGGCTCAACGACCGATGTTTTTAGCCAGGGTATTCATGACAGCTGCTGTAATTCTGATTGGCTGATAGATTACGTGACATTTGTTCAGATAAATGGTTCCTCTCCTCCCCTCTCATATTGTTATGTTGTTTTAATTAAGCTATGAAATTCATTTGTTTCATCTAGTATGCCCTTCTCCAGAACAATGTTTTTTCATGCATTAAAATGTACATAAAACATTGTTCTCGTTATTCAGTAATTGTGTTTTGCCCGAAATAACGTGGAATGTGCTCGATATACTTCTGTCTACACATGCAAAGTATTCCATTAATTTTTTGCTCTGTGGGATACTATATGAGACGTATGCAGTGGCTATAATCACTCATCGGCAATAACATTCCTAGCTCAGTGATCATCACTCTATCAATCAGCCTTATCTCCCGTTAACTAGACAGCCGCGAGGGGGCGTAATCATCGTTGATCGGTCAGTGGTACGGGGTACAACTGACCCTGCTAAAGAACATTCTCGAAAATAGTGCTACAATCGTTCACAGTGGTTTCGGGTACAACTGACCCTCACTAAAGAACATTCTAGAAGTTAGTGCCACAGTCGTTCACCGCAGAGAACTGTGTTAGCGCACAAAATAGTATTCTGATATACAGGGATAGCATGCATTTAATATTACTTCACATATCAATCGATCATTTCATTCAATCAACTACAATGAGCAGAATATCAGTGAGGTTTTCTCCCTGTTTTAAACTTTGTAGATTATACATTACAAAGAGTAAGTAGGTCAACTACAATAAAGGATGATGTTGATGTCACAAAATCGAAAACAAAATATATACACTCTATTAATATAGAAATAGCCGATAATAGAAGAAGACCATCCAGTATATTTCCCCAACAAGTCATCAGGTATTATGTTGTTTTATGCGTACTTGATAATTTCTCCACCTCAGTGTTGAAAGAGTATTTTTGACTGTTATCGTATAGCAACTTTCATTATTTTATTTGATATTAATGAATAATTCTAGTGTCACAAAATTAATATCTTAATAATCTAGGACATGAATATAAAATATTTGATTTTTATTCCATCTTTCCTTAGATTGTGCTGTTCATTTGATTATTATGAATACATATAGTCAGAAGAAATGTATTTACATTGTATACATTCACAGTGAAAATATGTCGCATAATTGCTGTTAATTTTCTTTTCTTTCTTTCTTTCTTTGATTTCTTATCCTTTTTTTCCTTTTTTTTCTTTACAAGGCAGGTGGTCGTTTAAGAACATGTCCAACTATAACATAACACGCTGACTAGATCTATCCTCTTGTGTTATGTCGTGTGCCACACAGAGATAATCTAAATAACGATATTCAAGCTAGCGTCCCGCAATGACGTTCATTAATAATTCTTCAGGTCGCGAGTATGAAAAGAGCTTTCTTTGAGTCGTTTCGTCGTATTTTTCCTCAACGAACGATGTGCCCCTATCTTTTATAAATTAGTTGTCATTGTGTTTGTTACGTGTGCGATATATGTACGACAGCCATTAATTTGTCGTGACATTTGTTTTCCAGAGCAATGGAAGACGAATATGAAGACAGCGTTCTCATGTTTACGCGCTTTTAAGATTACTATCTGGTTTGTGTTCAGTGTACAAAGCATACAGAGTAGCCTCCCTTCGGAAAATATAAACATGGAATATTATGTCCTATATTCTAGAGTTACGTTCCTTTAATGGGGGAATTAATGTGTCGAGTAAAATTCTAAAGTACACGATACATTTAATACCTTTTGTATTTTTGTTCAATTAATCCTTATTTTGTTTGTTATAATAACATAATTGTTTCCAATAATTTACCAAGCTCTTTTTTATTTATTTTTTTCTTGTTTTCACATTGTATGGTTTAAGTTCGTCATTTGTGTTTCTGTGTTATTTATATCAAGATTAGAAATATATAATATTTTAAATTGTCTATCACTACATGTATGCTTATCATTTTAGCTAGTAAAGTTGTTTGGTAATACTTGCATACCCTCTATTCAATATAGAATAAAAGTCTCAGTTTTAATCTAGTATTTCCTTTTAGAAAGCTATGTTATTGACTTTACTTACATATAACCATTTAATGTTTCTTTTAATGTGATTATAAAAGCAAATTATTACACAGTACATTCTCTGATAACAAATTACTGATCGTAATTACAATTAATGTTCTGTTACTATAAGCCAATCTCAAAAGTGTTGTTATCTTCCTTGTATGCCATATCATAGCTACACTGGGAATTAATTTTTGCGCCATGTAATTGTGATGTCATCAATGGGAATTACGTCATCCGATTGTCCCATTACACCAAATTATCACAAAAACCCTTCCCAGAAGTTCATCTGGTTTTTACCGTTCTGGATTATCAAGGGGAATAACAACACCTTTGGAAAATGCCTATATAATCGGGCATGAACTTTTTTTACCTGTACTGACTGTAGTTGTTATTTCTGGCTGTAATAGAATAGTTTTACATCGTGTATTACATAGTACTGACTGTTATTACATAGTATTGCAAATTAATAAATGTAAATATATCGTTAAATATATTTTTAAATACTACAGTCTATCATTACATACTTTTATTTAGTATCAAACAATATAATATTATAAAATCATATTACTTTATGTATTTTCAGAGTACTTTCCGCAACATGAAGCAGATGCTCGACAATTCTTCCAAATGGAAATGGATATCGCTGATATTCACCATATCCACCACTGCATTCCTCGTCATCAGCGTTTCCGTTTGGGTGGTAAAGGACCGCCAGATCGAGGCTGCAAAGATTCCAAGCTGTGCTCACGATTCCGACAAACCGCTGGAAAGGTCCAAACGCCACTCGGTAAGCGAAAGCGACGTCTTCGCTGCCCTAACTTCCGAGGAAATTGATGAAGTTTTAGACTTTTTGTACACGGACACAAACTTTAATTTGACAAAACCGGATGAAGCGGCCATGGACTCAAGCTTTATCCACACTATAGAACTGCAGCCACCGAAGAAGCGAAGCGTGCTTGATTATCTGTCAGGTTTGACCGGACCACCGGAAAGGAATGCCAAGGTGTTGATGTTCCGCGGAGATGCCTCTCCCCCAGTCCTACAGGAGTATCTTGTTGGTCCCCTGTCAAACATATCGCAGGCTAGGGTGATGGACACAACAGCCAGAAAAACAACTGTTCCATACAATTTCAGACCATTCTCATCTTTTGAATTTAAGGCAATCTACAAACATATTATAAGGTACGTGGCGATGCGCGCCGATCATGTACTGAGGGAGAGTTACAACGCCACCCCGTTTGATTGTGGACGCCAGTGTTTAAGGTTCTCCATGACACCAATATCGAGTGCTTTTCTTTCAAACGGCGAACGCAAGTCATGGTTCTGGTTTGCTTACGACATCGAATTCTACACGTTGCATCCTTTGGATTTCCAGTACAGAGTCAACATGACAAGTGCTCACCCCGAAGACTGGACCATTGAGAATGTATGGTACGCAAAGCAGATGTTCCCCAGTTTGGACGACTTTCTAAAAGAATACACTTGTGGGTCGATCAACAAGACTGTAATGACATTTCCATCCACTGAAGAATATAGGTATAGTTCCCTAGAGTTCAGAGAGCCATTATTCCCTGAGGCGGTTCTCCGTCCTCCAATTCAGGTCGAACCCGACGGAACCCGTATCACAACAGCTGGAAATGAAATCCACTACCTTGCTTGGGATTTGAGGTACCGCATGTCTCCGACTGTCGGACTTCAACTATTCGACGTGAACTTTGACGGAGAGAGAGTTCTGTACGAGATAAGTCTACAGGAGGTTGTGGTAACGTATTCCGGATTCAGCCCAGCCGCTCGCATGCTGAACTACGCTGACAGTGCGGGTCTATTCGGTACAAGGTGCAGAGGTCTGCTCCCAAGTGTCGACTGTCCGGCCAACGCCAAATTCATTGACACACACATGTACTCTGCTAATGAAGGAGGTCATCGGACATACCAAAACGCAATGTGCGTATTTGAACATACTACGAACACACCCATCCGCAGACACCGTGCCTACGGTCGCATAGGGGCTTTTTATGGTGGTCTCGTCAGTTCTGTGTTGGTGATGAGAACGATTCTGTCTGTGATTAACTACGACTATGTTTACGACTTTTACTTCTATCAGACCGGTGCAGTGGAGGTGAAAATCTCCCTCACAGGCTATCTCGGCACTACCTTCCACGTCCCGGAGGAAAGTCCATACGGAGTCCACATCAAGGAAGGCATCAACGCAGGAATCCATAACCACTTATTTCACCTCAAGGTGGATCTAGACGTAAAGGGAACAGAAAACCGGTTTGAAACTCTCGACATCAAGGTGGAAAACAAGACAGATCCCTGGGTCAGTGGTGGATACCACATGCAGACTTATTACGAACGAAATGTAAAAGAGACTGAACTTGAAGCACGCTGTAATTATGATATTTCAACTCCAAAATATCTTCTAGTCTCTAGCCATAACGAAACCAGTGCACAGGGTCTTCCTCGGTCCTACCGCCTGTTACCTAGAGGGATGTCACATTTGTTGGTAAATCCCGACTACGGGTTCTCCAGTTCTATTCCATGGGCAAGACAGCAGGTGGCAGTGACACGCCACAAGGACGATGAGGAGACGAGCTCTTCCATCTTTGCTATGTGGGATGCCAGTGATCCAGTAGTCGACTTTGCTAAGTATATAGCGGACGACGAGAATATTGTTGGTGAGGTATGTATATTTATTTATCGAAAAATCTGTTTATTCAGTATCGTTTTTTGGAACTTCTGACATCGTATTTTCTTTGTAAGGCAAGGATGGTCGTTAAGCACTTTTATCGAGACAATATCACGCTAAGGTCAGGTTAACGTTTAACATCCATCGATTAGTAAGAACTAGGGGTTAATATAACTGTTATATCTCTTTCTGTATTCAAACATTTTAAAATATATTTATTTTGAACGGGTCGATTTGTGTTTTTTTTGCAGGATGTGGTTGCCTGGGTAACGCTTGGAACTCAGCATATCCCACAGATCGAAAACGTGCCAAATACAGGAACTGTGGGTACTCATTTGTCTCTCTTCATCATGCCATACAACTACTTCGACGAAGACCCCTCAATGAGATCACGGGACGCTGTGCGCGTCACCCCAATTTCAAATGACCGTCCGACAGAGGGAGCGTATGTAGAGCGTTATAACCGGAAGGTAGACGAGGCATGCGTTGCGAGCGTATCTCTCCCTGATGAAGATCTAAAACAAAACAGTAGATTTCTGTTCACATAGTTATAATCACTAGAACACAATTTCAAACGCACAGGCAGCTAAGCTATTTCACAAATATACACATAGATTACGATATACTTCGACGAGAAGGAACGAGGCAGTTGCTTATTGATCAAAGGGTCATGATTTGTGCTCTCAGTGTTCAGAGGATAAACTGCTAAACTAAATGTGATTATTTTTATCATTTGTTAGTACACATGATTTAAGCAAAGTAACAATGCAATTTTTATGTTGTCTGGATATTGTTTATCATCTTTACATTTTGATATTTACATGTTTTCACACTAATTACATACGCATGTATAATTAGGCTGTACATTTACATTCAAATCAACCTCCACATTGATATTTATTTAGATGTATATAATGTTTTGATAACTTTAATATTAACCATGTGTTATTAAATATCAACGAATACCAATAACCTTATTGGAGAAATAGAATGTGATTCAGAATAAGCTTACCTAGAAAAGATGTTTCACCAGTTTATTATGTCTCAAAATACCATTTCACAGAACGACCATGCCACCGTTTATTAGAATGCAGTGCAGTATTATTAAACTATCATTCAATGTATATGAATTTGCATTTCTACAATGTATAAATGTCAATCCGCAGTACGTTAATGTGTGAACAGGCTTCCCTTCAATATATCAATCCGCAGTACTATAATGTGTGAACAGGCTTCCCTTCATTATATCAATCCGCAGTACTATAATGTGTGAACAGGCTTCCCTTCAATAAATCAATCCGCAGTAATATAATGTGTGAACAGGCTTCCCTTTATTATATCAATCCGCAGTACTATAATGTGTGAACAGGCTTCCCTTCAATAAATCAATCCGCAGTAATATAATGTGTGAACAGGCTTCCCTTCAATATATCAATCCGCAGTACTATAATGTGTGAACAGGGTTCCCTTCAATATAACCGCATGACTTTGAATATTAGGAGATGCGCTACTCCAACTATAATCAAATGTGTAGACAGGTGTCCCTTCGACATATCAATCCACAGTAATGTAGATATGTAAACATGCTTTCCTTCATTATATCAATCCGCATTAATGTAAAAATGAAGACAAATGTCCCTTCAATTTATCAACCTGCATTACTTAAATGAGTGGACAAGCCAACCTTCAGTAGAGTAATCCGCAGTACGATCATAGTGTGTAAACATACTTTCCTTTAATATATCAATCCGCAGAACTATGTCTTACACAGCTATAGTATATTGTACTATAGTATATTGTACTACCAATCTGACGTTCTATAAATGTGTTGACAGGCTATCAATCAACGTATAGTTATATATATATATGTATATATTGAATATATAAACCAGTGTTCTGATTGACAATCTTTTATAAGGTGTGTTCAATTGTTTTGTTATCAACCGAGAGTTTTATTTTTTACATTGTGCTAAACTACTAACATGTTACGTTGCATTCGTTTTCATGCACACATTCCTATTAATTATGTGTGGGGAACGAAAACACATTTACCACGTTGTTTTATGACGGCAGCAACCATATAGTTAACTTATTTCATTATGCTTATTATGAACATTTTGTTTTTGTGTTTTATTTGCTTTCCGCTGTTTTTATTACGAACGTATACAGATATCATGGGCTTACCTCAACCTTATCACAGGCCTTACATCTGTATTAATCTAGAGTTTTGCTCGCAAAATTATTATCACTTGCTATTGTATAAATGTTGATAAATATTGCATGTTGACGAAATGCTCATTGGAGCAGAAATTTGAATTTTCTACTATTATTTCCGACTGGGCACCATCATGCCCGTTAATATTCAAGATGTTTTGTGAAACTTATTTGGAAATAAAAGATTAAAAAAAAAGAATCAGAATTGTTGTTATTTATCTGTCATAATTTGAGATGTTTCAATTATGACAAAAGGGATGCTAACATTATGGAAAAATAAATCGATAATAAACATTTTGAATTTGTTTCCATTTTCAAAAGTTGAAAACTCTCTGAGGTTGAGTTAGAATCTAAAATAACACTGAGCATTCTTATAATGATGAGTATTTGATGACCTTTTGGTCTTGTTCAACATGTTAACTCTGCATTTGAGTTTGAAAGACAGCGACTGTATTTTTCCTACGAGTACATAGCTTTGTCCTCAGCTTCTGGGGGCTTTAACTATCGGTGATGAAAGGAAAACACCAAACTAGATCTGTATAGGTAAATCTCCTCCGAGATAATTATACATTTATTGAAAGCATACACGATGCCACTTCCTTGTGGCCGATTGTTGTCCTTGACGAGAAACTTGATACAAGGGTCAATTATATCATGGATAGTTCTCGTCCATTACCACCCAGGTAAATAGATGAACATCCTTTAGGTTGTAGAAGAGTAAGTACGATGTCCGGTAGTGGCCAAACTTGATTGTGTGTGTGTTTACGTCCTATTAAATGTTGAAGACATGTCAGGTTTTGTTGGTGGAGGAAAATTGGAGAAAAAAAACACCTACCTGTTGACACTATCTGGTAACTGCCCTCTGAACCCCTCGATCCCACGACCCAGTGGTGGATGGCTTGTGATCGTGGACGAAGGGACGCTTTGACCTAACGGCCATCGCTGCCCCCTGCTCAAAAAATGTTTAGAGAATACCGAAGTGCCAACAAAACCATAATCCGAACCTATAATCAATAAAATCAAAGGTAAGGTTTTCACGGCGACTCTGAAAAAGTAAAGAGAATAAGACCAGGTGTTCGGTATAGTAAGCGACCTCTGCTTCATCTACTACACCAACCATGTAAATTTAAGTCAAATCCAAGTTAATGCCATGTCCTGAAAGAAAGAACTGAGACACCAATTTCAACCACAACAAGTAGGCGTACTAATTAGCATATAGCTTGAGCACTATTTATCAGGTTATAACAATGTGTAACAGATAATCGGATACGCTTAAAAATATTCAAACCGAGGATGAAAAAAAGTATGTTTATGTACATATTCATGTAAGAAAAACAATATCACCGCCTTAGGGTGAGGTGAATCTTCACGATTAAGAAAGAAATCCAAACGACGATTCAAATATGTCAAATTATTACAAATTATCAGGACTTCTAAGGAAAGTGTTTTTGTCTTAAATGTCACCATATCAACAACAGAATGACCTTGCATTGTTTGTAAACTAAAAAGGGGCCGGGTAACAATCTTGTTGAAATGTTTTCAAAAAAAAAAAAGAAGACTGATCTCCCCTTACTCAACACTTGCTACTCATACAATGTATATATAATAGTAAAGACTTATTTAATTTAATTTAATGATAGAGTCACGAAGATGTGTTCAGAATTGAGAATTAAAATAATTTCAATAAAATCTTTGAATCCCCATCATTGTTGAAAATAATTTGTCAGAGATGTAGATTGTATCTAAGTGTGCTTACTTGTTTCCATTGACGGTGGTGACTCGATTCTCATTTTGAGGACCTGATGTTTACTTGGACGTGACCAAGATGTCCGTCTCGGGTATCGTCGTTAAGAAGCAGAAGACGCTTACTCTTTCGGAACACCTTGTCTTATTGTCTTGTATTTTTGTAAATCTTTCCCTTTTGTTCTTATTTTGCCCCTACGTTCATCGATTTTGAGTACGGATTGTGGTTTTATTGACGCTTCGGTATTTTCTAATTATTATTGAATGATGAACTCGGTTCCTTTAACGCCTTCTCCTCCGTACACTTCTCACACTAGGGAATTCGCTAATCCGATTTACTATCGCAAACAAGACGGAACCAACACTCATCCGTTAAATACGATACGTATGTCAAAATTGTGAAACACATCAAAAATAAAATGATGACAAAATGTTGAATAAGCTTTCTCAATAGCTCGTGTGTAAATTCACATGGTCATATTCTTGATCAAATGTCCAAGAAAAGGGTGGATTTTTTATGAAAATGTCCAAAGTTTTTTTTTTTAAATAAGTTGAGTATCCGTGTTCTTTTATAAATGTTACAAATGATACAAGAACATGTGCGCTACATATTCTAACATACAGGTATATCTATACAGTTGTTAGGCTAGTCATTCAAAGTTAGAACTGGTACGCTACATATTCTAACATACAAGTATATCTATACAGTTGTTAGGCTAGTCATACAAAGTTAGAAGTCACCGAAACGTACACGAAATTATATGTGCAGTAAAACTGACAACAGTCGGAGCCAACAACAATATCAACAACTGTGCACCTGGGGGTCAGGATCTCTGGTTCCGCTAGTGAGTAACCTTTGGCCATGACCAACATGATTGTATCTTTAACTCATTACTTGGGTTTTAATGACAGTGGCGACAACATTCAAATGTCCTCGTTTATGTCTTCGTTACCTTCGAAGGGAACTCGAGTTGGCTATTAAAAACGAATTTCCATCGGCAATACATCTTTCCGGATTCTAACCTTTTAACATTAATTCTTATTTGATTACCATGAACGTGGAGCATGAAATGAGAGTCATACAGATAGGAATATCCCGTTCCCATCTACTGTACCGATGGTGTATTGCTGAATCAGACAGCTCGCTACCAGATAGGAGGGTCAATAATGTTATGGAATTGGTTCAACATCTTTCAGAAATGAAAAATAAAATCAGAGAATACCGAATCGCCAACACAACTTTAATCAGAACGCAAATCTAAAACTAGCGACACAATATGAGAAAAGGAAATATTTACACGGAGACCGTTGAAGAGGACAAGATCCAAGAATAGGTGTTCCGGAAGAGTAAGCGTATTATGTTTCATCTTCAACACCCACTATGTAAATCTAAAAAAAAATATAATTTTTGTCTAACATGTCCCATTAACAGTTTTTGGTCATTTAAGGGCATGACAGGTTTTAATGGATAAGGAAAACAAGAATACTCGGAGAAAAATACCGACCCGCGGTCAGTTCCTGACGTCTGTAGGACTGGAAGTCATCAACACTGGGGTAGACGGCTGATGGTTATGTCCATTGAGGTAACTGCGGGTAGTCGTTTTGGACATTACGTAAAAGTTGTTCAAACTGTAATAAACGGGTTATACTTACGCAACAGTCAAGCCAATGCTGGAAAACCCCACCATTTTCTGTCTGATGTTAAAACTGGATCGTTTAAGAGAAATAAAGATAACTTATAAACATGGATATAATCTCGAGATATACCTTCACTTTACTAAACTCTCCGTATAAACCGGAGGAAAAACTGTTTTCAGATTTACAAGATCATTCACGAAGTGGTATTTAAGAGAGTATTGAAAATTTGGAACCAGCATAATTTTCAATGATGAACGTAATCGAGATACATTTGATGGTACCCATAAAACGTAGTAACAGAATACACCTTGCCAAACATGAATTACAGGTGTCTCATCCCTCCGGGAATCATCGGTGATGTTTGTGATTAATTCATTGATGCAGTAAAGGGGGGGGGGGGGGTTACCCTCTTATTTACACGTTTTAAATAAATCTGATAAAAATGCAGATCATTATTATCAAGGATCTGACAACCTCCCATATGAAGTCATGATCTTGAGAAATGTATGTTAGGTGAGACTAAAAAAATGAAAAGTATGCCAGGCGAGGCTAAGTAATTTTGAACGGTATTCCAGGCGAGATTAAATACATGTAGGTGAGACTTAATAATTTTGAAATATATGCTACAAGTAGGTGAGACTAAAAAACATGAAAAGTATGCTAGGTGAGGATAAATAATTTGGAAGGTATGCCAGGCGAGATTAAATACATGTAGGTGAGACTTAATTATTTGCCAAGATTTCTAATACTGCTCCTATTGAGTACAATGTCGGTCGTCATAATTTGTTCATTTCTTATTTCAGGTTTGTATTTCTTAATAAAATCTTCTGCAGTTCAGGAGCTTGATGAGAATGTTAGCGCTAAATCTACGGATTTTTTTTTTGCGTCTGTTGCTGCCACTTTTAAATACCCAGGTCATTTTCCCCTTACCGCTCCTGAAAGTCGGTGACACATGCTGACAGATACGGGTGTTTTGTAAGTCAATTGCTGAATTAAACTTTTATTCTATATTTGCGACAAAGCTAACGATCCGGATCGCCACTTACGTAGAGATATACTGATTACAAAAACTTGATCGAGTTTCTTACTTAGTAGGCCTATTGCACCAAGTGCACACTTTTTAATGCGACTGTTTGAGAACCTTCAAAACGTACACATACATTTGCAAAACAAGTGATTTGGTGAAAATAACACTTACACTTTTCAGCTTTACGCGTCTTTGCTTCATATATATTGCTACGGATTTCTCACGATAGGTACACATATTCGTTCGGTGAAATTTTATCAGAACCTGTATAATGCACATAGCAATGGACAAAATATAGTTTATTTAGCTGTTAGGATGCATTTATTTTATTCTCTGTCCTGAAAAAAACCTTTTTAGGTCAACTAGGATAGTTTGAGGTATAACCTGTACCTTGATAGGAGAGAGATGCTTGAGACTTCTTTTTTTCATTTAATATCCATTTTCCTAACTACCAGCAGCTTAGATTTAAATGATTAATTCGCCTTCCTCCCAACGATAATGCTAACCTGTTACTTCATGGTAGTCCAAACTTATCTGTTCAGTTTAATGAGGTTATTTTTTTTATTAAATTTCTCCAATCAGTTTACATGTCCCTTGCAGGTTCTCCTTTGTGCTTAGTTATGCCTTTTTGATTTTCAGACTGACCAGTAAACATAAAATGGCGGCCAAATTAGATTTAGATATTGAAAGATTGTTATCACTGTTTCTTGATGAATTTTTTCTCAAATTCCATATGTAGGTTTCCTTTCGTGCCCTGTTGTGCCCTTTATATTTTGCGACTGATCAGTGAACAAAATGGCTGAGAGACCGCCATCTTTGATATTGACATTGAAAGTTTGTTATCGCTACTTCTTGAGAAGTAGCAATTAATGGCTCTTTCTCGAATCTATATGTATGTTCCTCTTGGTCCTTATAGTAGTGCTATTTTGTTTTTCGGAACGATCAGAAAAACAAAATGACTGACTGAAGACCATCTTGGAATTTTAGCCTGCCGGCTACCATTTTTCAATTAATAATGCCTGTTTTTTATAACTAAAATTTAAAACATTTAGGAAAATGGAAGGGAAAATATCCCACTTTTAAAGTACAAAAGCCATTGTCTATGGTGGGCGCCAATATTCCTCTGGGATCTATTTTTTATTATTTCACAAAGAAAGATTGTGCTTACTAATTATGTGTGCATACATTAGTATTGTAATAGGGTTGGTGTGTGTGGATCGGTCCAGAGAGGGTTATTAATACGGTAGATACAGTGACTGAGGTCATAGGTCAGGAATACACCGAGACAGATTGTATTGTTGATAGTGACCATCTCACCAGAGTTAAACTAGGGGTAGGGATTATGGCTGAGGATAAGAACACTACTGAGGGAGTGAATCTTCCGCGAGCAATTTCAATGAAATTATTGTTTTGAGCAAGAGGCCCAATGGGCCTGCATCGATCACCTGGTGTCAATCTCTGACTTATATTATAGTGTAACCCTAAAGCCCCCTAAAATTTTTACTGTAAGACTTTTAGAAGAACATGTTAAGATTTAAACCTATTTTACCCTGTGACCTTATAAGACAACATCATTTTCATTTTAATTTTGTTTGGCTTCATCCCAGGACGCTACCAGCCCAATCTGATTAAAATCATATCTTGATCTCCGCGCCGTTACATAATCTTCTCTCTGCTGCGTTAAGATCTGAGATAATCCCATAGAGGGTCATGTCCCGATGACCTTTCGCATTAGCCAATCAAATTACTACTGGCAGAATCTTGACAGTGAAATTTTGAGGCGACAAAGCTGGCATTAACACATTTTTCCGTTTAGTCATTTCGTCACCAAAAAGTATGTGCGGAATAATGTGACGAAATAGCTTGCTGCAAGATGACAGGTCGTTGGAAAAATATTTTAGTGTTAAGTAAAGAGGCGACAAAGGTCATCTGGACGTGAACTCTTATTGGATGTTGTCAGATCCTTGTAAAACGGAGTGAGAACAAGGATCTGTATTTTAATCAGATTGCTACCAGCCAAATATCATGTCTCTAGGCATTTCGGTTTATCAGAAGAAGTCGCTCAAAGCTTTTAACCGATTTGACAACTGTGACCTTTAATATTGGTCAAGCTCATATTCCTTCCCATAGTTTGTCAAGCTTCATACAAGGAACCTATCATGTTTCTAGGGCTTTTGGTATTTCAGAAGAAGTCGTTTAAAGGTTTTAACATATTTGACCCCTGTGACCTTGAATATAGGTCAAGGTCATTTCTTTTCGCAAACTTTGTCGGGCTTCATCCAAGGAACCATTCAGCCAAATATCATGCTTCTAGGGCTTTTGGTATTTCAGGAGATGTCGTTTGAATGTTTTAACAGATTTGAACCCTGTGACCTTGAATGTAAGTCAAGGTCATTTCTTTTCGCAAGCTTTGTTGGGCTTCATTTGAGGAATCTCTCAGCTATATATCATGCTTATAATGCTTTTGGTATTTCAGAAGAAATCTTTTAAATGTTTTAACAGATTTGACCCCTGTGACCTTGAATATAGGTCAAGGTCGTTACTTTTCGCAAACTTTGTCGGGCCTCATCCAAGGAACCTTTCAGCCAAATACTATGTTTCTAGGGCTTTTGGTATTTCAGAAGAAGTCGTTTAAATGTTTTAACAGATTTGACCCTTGTGACCTTCAATATAGGTCAAGGTCATTTCTTTTCACAAACTTTGTTGGGCTTCCTCCAAGGGACATTTCAGCCAAATATCATACTTCTAGGGATTTTGGTTTATTAGAAGAAGTCGTTCAAAGGTTAAAATAGATTATACCTCACTGTGACCTTGAATATGGGTCAAGGTCGTTTCTTTTCGCAACTTTATTCGGCTTCATCCAAGGAAGCTACCGGTCAAATATGAGGTATCTATGCCTAACGGTATTTTAGAAGAAGTTGTTTAGCTCACCTTGGCCGAAGGGCCAGGTGAGCTAAAAACGGATCATATGAGAAGAACAATTCAGTTACAAACACCGCTACATCGAGCAATTTTTTATAGGTATGACGATAGTGTTGGTTGCAATGGCTATGGTTGGCATGATTAGTTCTGATCAGTTAGTTCATGTGTTAATTACAGAATATACTGATAAGTATAAAACATCTGTTTCAAATCTGGCGACACTGTTATACAGCAACTTGCCTATGTTGCACGGTTTACCGCACATGCAGTTGGCAAGGTTTACCTCTCCAGGAGAAGCGGGTCGGTTCACCGACCCTGTCAAGACACTGATCCATGCTCGGACCTGCTCCCCCTCCCCAAAACAGCCTCAAAGACGAGTGTTAAAACTGTGAATCTCTAACCCAGTTTCATCATCTAAAAGCATGTGAGCGAGAAGTGGTATCCTATTCCCGTTATTACTATCAACCACTTCCGGTCGTCTGAAAAGTGTAAACACACAGATTTCAGCACCGGTATCGTAGCAGCTTATCAGCCCTACTCAAAGTTGTGATGAATAACACGGAAAGTCACAGATCCTTATCTGTATATCATAAACAATAATTATACTTAAACAAAGTAATACAAACATGAGAAGTCTAAACCCTAACTTCTCACAGTATCTCTAATGCCGGGAAAATTCTTTATTGGATGTCTTCAATGTTTATAAGACATATTATTTATGTTAGATATGTTCCAAAGTTAATGAAAGATGTCGTGTTTGGTTTCTATACGACATCATATATTTTATGAGATATTAGGCACACCTATATACACAGTTTTATAAAGGGGATACACCTATATAAAGTGGTATAGAGGGGTTATGAAGTAATTAGATAGCCTTTGACCACAATACAACCTTAATATTACCTTAAAAATCTAGGTCATGCGAAGACAGTTATATATCACGATTTAGAAGTGATGCATACATTATATATACCATCTAGAGATCAGCTAGAACATGGTTAATTTCGTCGCGCTGGGAATAATCTGTCTTTTAGGGTCAATTATATTAGACAAATATTAAATTTTCATGTTTGACTTTTGAATTTTGACCTTTGACCTTGATGTGACCTTGACAGTACAGTTCAACAAAATTATTAAAAACAATAAAATAAGTATTGACAATGCATACTCCACATATAACTAAAATGCATCAATGTGAGGAATAACTATAACATGAGTTATACCAATTTCTGTACCTTTACCCCAAGAATCTGTAATTTCAATCTACCTTACAATAAACATAACAAAAGGCTATCATATTTTTCCAAACTGAATTACTTGGACATAGATATACAGAATATAGTGTTATGTTACCCATAGCACAACTAAAACAATTTATTGGATCAATTTATGTATTTTCATTAAAAAGACAATGAACAATAAAGAGTAATTTTAGGGGAAAACGATACTTTTTGGAGGTATTTGACCTTCAGAAAGGAAGTCATATTATAACTTTTAAATACGAAAATTTTAAGTGATGCAAATGTGATTTATATATACCATCTAGTTATTCATCTAAAGAGGTTTAGAAATGATAGAGCAATTTCTGTACCCCTACCCGATTTTCCAAAACTGCCATTTGGTTTGCCGAGGTAGTATGTATATGACCCCACAAAAAATCTCTAGTGGATTTCCCAGAGGGGTGGCCAGCTGAAATATACCCTAGAAGGTCCATACTTATGAAAAAGATTGTCCATCCTTTGACAGCAAGGGGGGTGTCCACCTACCTTAAAAAGCGCCCTTGGCCCCTGGGGTATATATACAATGAAATGAAAAAACAGTTCTATAAAAAAAACTGCTCACGTGGCTACATCACATCCGTTTTCATTTGTCGTATTTTTATGTGGGTATGCTATGTCTACGCCATGATGCAAACTTTTATTACATTACAATAACATACATTTTAATATTGGAACAAATGTACTACTATATGCCGTTTTAACTTTGAATCTGTTATTGCTCCCGTGGTCGCAATTTTGCATTTTCAATTGGATCTCGGGTGTGCTTTGTGCTTTAATCTAAGTGTTGAGGGGAGGATTTATTTAATAAAGTTCATTTTGTGTCTTCTACACTAATACCGTTTATCTCAGTGCATATATTGAAATAAACACATTCACCTCCCTGTAAATGGATCAATATTCATTTGAAATAGAAATTGATATTTTAGTAAAAATGGTAGAATCGGTTTTTGTAGTTTGAAAGACAACTCGCCAATCTAAACAAATTGCGTGTTATTGGGTTTGCTCTCAACACTTACGCAATCCTTATTCTGAAACCTTCTCATATCGAAACTTAGTATACACCCATACAACAAAATCACTTCAATAGCTGTCGAAAAATGCATACTATTGTTAGACGTTTTAGCGTATCAGTACTTTCCTTTCAGTAATTTGGCTATAGTTCAGGTCTTGTCGCCATTGCGTCTCCATAGATTTCAATTTATTCATCAGCTTTAGCCCGACAAACACGTACTATACTTCTGGGCGGAAACATGGAGTCAGGTAAGTGTTGTGCTTTAGTTTGAATATCGTTGTTTGATTGTATCCAAACATATCCTAAAAATACTAATTTATCGTATATAGCTGATACAATTAACTTTCAGTATCATCAAGATATTGTTTGAGCGTTTTTTATGTTTTCTAATACAGCTCATATCGCCTGATCTGTTTCCATGTAGTGTCTTATGTCTATCCCCCGTTCTCTTTCTCTTTATTCTTGTCTGTATCCCGTGCATCTTCTGTTCTGTTTCGGCTTTATCCGTGTCTCTATCCCTTCTATCCCCCGTTCTGTTTCTACTTTCATCCGTGTCTCTATTCCTGTCTATCCTCCGTTCTGTTTCTACTTTCATCCGTGTCACTATTCCTCCTGTTTAGCTGTTTTACAGATTCTTTATCTGCCTGTTTTTATCTCTATTCCTTTTTACTGTTTATATCTCTATATCCGTGTCACGTTGATGCGAAATATGTTAATTATATATAAATTTACATATGTAAGTTCTTCAAACCACAGTAGCTCGAGTGTCTGTCCGTAAATAATAAATATAGATGTGTGAAATGAGCCTCCCATTACAGTAATGCTGTAATGGGCCGCGGTTCCATATATATAAACATTTTTATATACTGACAGAAAATCAAGCATCTGTGATCAAACCAATCTGATTGCACTCACATTAATTCTGAGTTTTGTTTATAACATAGGTCTTGATTTCAAAATGCTATGATGATAACTATTCGATGATATCAATTTTTCATTTCAAAATATTTTATTAAATCAATATGATTTAAAGGGATTGAGCAACAGGCAATGCCTATACAAGCTCTCTCCCTGGAGGTACATAAACATCTCAAACATAACTCAAATAATACAAAAGCAAAGATACAGATTAGCACAATGCATTATATATGTACACATAAACATCAAGCATGCATAAATACATACCGGAATTATTAAAATACAAACACACATGCATATGTACGTGCATACACTTCCATATGAACAAATATACATGTACATGCATACGCATAAACACATGCATACATAGATACGTATAAGTATATAGTATACGTATAAGATGATATAAATCTGTTTGGGATCAACGTTTTACTGATACATAAACATTTGTAGTGACATTGAAGTCCGACTGGCTCCTTTTTGTTATTTACCTGTATAACACATGTCGGTCGACCTACCGATAGAGTACGTATAGTGTGTATACACAATGTGTGGAAGAGTATCACTGATTGATAAGCTGATGGAGTGTGTTGAAGTATTGTCTGTTATTTGTTCGGCCTCCATATATTCTTACTGAATAATACTGAACTTGTTAAATGTCCCTGTTTTAATGCTAAATCTACTTGGTAGTCAGATGACCATTCCGTGTTATGGGTAGTGTATTCCCCGTGTACCTACAATCTTCTTCCCATGTCCGTATCGAATTACCTGTCGGTTCAAGAAGCAGTTCGTTTCTGTTATGACATTTGTTTTCCGGACATATTATTACAAGACACGCTCAACATGAACCTGTTTATACTCTGGAACTAACACTGTCTGTCGATTATATATCAACAGATTTCTTCGCGGGACGATGTGATGGTATAAATGCGATTATGCATTCGGTGACATTTAAGATTCATTCACAGATATACAAGCAATTTCAAAGTGCTTATTCAGTCTTGTCACCCGTTGAAAGCATTACTGCATTAAGCTTAGTAAAAGTAGGTTACCAGATAAATTACAACACCGCCGTGGCTCTCAGTAGTCCGAAAGTTACCTGTTCAGTCAATGTTAGCGAATGTTACAGAAATATTATTACAAAGGGCGACATACACACGAAATTAATAATGGTTTTCTTATCCTATGTTTGGAAAATAATGTGTAGATATTAAATATAATCATATTGATATTTGCAACTATATAATAAAGACAGGTGTGATATTACACCTGTACTGTCCTTTCCTCTCGCATCTAAAATGCCTTCTACAATTGTAGGTATCATATGGCATCTCGAACACTGTAAACATAAACTTAGTCTTATTGTTTACATGGTAGGTATAAATATAGTGAGTCTCTGCGACTACCATCTACAGTCATTATCCGAACTAGAAATTCTAAGTGACTTACACTGAACCTTGGCTTAGCCAGACTGTATGATCTATTACATTACCAATTCTGGGAATGACTAGAGCGATAGCACGTTGAAACGTACAGAGAAAAAACATGACCAGGTGTACAATAAGGGTAAGTGTCCTTTATCATTGGTGACAGCCGACTTGGAAAGACAGGTCTAATCAAACGCATGCGCAGACCTGGACATTGATAACGAAGTAAGGTACGCTGAATGACAATAGGATATGTCATACACCAAAACCAAACCCATGACTTCCAGTGAGATCAAAACGGCGACCATAAAATTCGTCAAAATATCATTATCAATATGTATCTTTGGAACCACTTAGAAGTTATGAGTTTATGCAACAGCAATCCGACATGCGTCTTTTTCTATGAATAAGAACGGCTAAAGCGAAAGCAGAAGGTAGCTTTTTGTATGGCAAACAACGACCAGGCACATCTTTTTTATACAGCACACGTTTGTGGTACATAATTGAGAAACAATTTTAGAGTTCATTTCTTACCCACAACAGCACGAAATAATTATTCCATGTGATTAATGAAATACTAAAGGGAGTTCACTCTGCCTATTCACAAATTCATTTTCGGAACCCCTCATCTTTTCTCCTTCATACACGTGTTAAAAATTGCCTTCAAGAAAATTAGCCACACAAATCCTCAAGAGGCAATTTTCTTAAGTTACTTCTTTTTGTTTTCTTGTTAAAACCAGCCGTACTCACAAGTACCAATATCGATAGAAAAAGGGAAACGATTCAGCATTCAGATAACGACCAGGTGTATATGTACAGCAAGCGTAACCGTCCCCTTTTCTCCGTAAATTATTGGGCCGTACTGCTATTCGTACTCATGGCAACCTCAATGTAAGGATGACTGACAATATGCATAGGTAGTATTTTATACAGATCAACTGATGCGTGACTTCTATTTTACCCGAACATTTCTGGTACTGGTCAGTAAATTTGACAGCCAGCATCTTTTTCTAGCCTTTGTTCTTCTGCATAATGTTTACCTGTGAGATGAACCTCAAGAGAATGGCTGGTGGCGCTGTAAAAAACAGGGCAAGTACATTTAAATAAATAAACCTTGTTAAAATATAATTCGTGTAACCGACAAGAACTTCTGTGGTACCACACAAGGGTAACGTTGTACAGTACAGAAGCAATAAGAGGAAAACAAAATCACTTTGAACATAAAACACTTATTGCATGTGTGTGTGTGTTGGGGGGGGGGGGGGGGGGCAGCATGGCAGGCTACCCCACTTGTGTAATACCATGTTGACAACTAACAACAAGGTGACCGTGATAAAAATCAATCGACCGAAATACAGACAGCTTTAAACACGAGCGTGTGTACCGTAGGAAGGATTTCAATCGAACGACATCAGTAAAGTTACGTAAATATGAAAACTCATTTAGAGCTCAGATAGAGATATTGTTTGGAAGATCTATTGATACAGAATGAATGGCTGTACTTATTTATGAGGAGGTTATGTGGTTTTAAAGCCTATTTATTTGTTTACAAAAAATGAAACACGTTTGCCCATGTTCAGTAAGCTTGAAAACCTACATTCTGGTTAACGTTAAAGTGTCACTAATCAGAATTTAACACAATAGAAGAGGATCACATACACATACAATTATAAACAGCCGCTATGTTTGTCAGCACGTCAATGCTGTAATTGTATTGCCATTAATAAAGATCGAATGTCAGAAGAACAATGCGTCATCATGAAATATTTACATTTTACATGATGGCTTGCCTTTGTAGTAGGGTTAAGGGACATCCATAAGAGGAGGTCGCCACACATTCGCGTTGTGTTCTAATGTCGAACAATTTCTGATTGGCGCCACCCAGTTATGTCAGTGCCTACTACTCCCAGGTTCGATATGTGCCAATGGCATAGAGTGAAAACCCACAAAGAGTTATAAATAAAGTTCAACAATTTAATAAATAATAACAGTATGATGATATTTACAATGATATTAGGACTGGATAAAGTAATAAGGCATCAGCCCTGTATGATTATCTCAAAATAAGGAGAAATTATCCCTGATAAGGGTTTAAGATAACCCTTACAAATAGTATGACTAGTTGGTATAATTACAAAGTTATAATTCCTGACAAATAGCACTTATGTATGTTTAAGTACAAAGATACCAATATGGTAGCAATGGCTAACAAATCTCAATGTATAAGAGTGATAAATGAGATTCAGTATAGCATGAGACTGGTGTGTCCTTAGTAAAACTACCCCCCTGTAAAGTTGCTTCCCTACATATCTAAATGAGGGTTACGTGAATGCATAAATACCACCCGTCCACCCAACTACATCTCAAAAACTAATCTAACCCCTACCCCAAAGCTATATAATACGACCACATTCTGCTGACGGAACGAATTGGCATAGGGACTAATACATAAAGGTAATATAATTCCGCTGACGGAACAAATAGGAACTATAGAAAGGTTCTAATTTAAACCTAAACGTACCACATTCCGCTGGCGGAACGAACGTAAACAACTACGACATGACTTTATGGCTGCTGATATCCCGCTGTCGGGACAAGCTAATTACTAAAGAAAGGAAATAACAGCAGCATCCCGCTGACGGGACGACTCTTAGGGAGGCTTACCTCACCTGATAGAGTAGAACTAGTAAGTCGGCAGCCGACTAGAAGACAGAGACCGGACACTTCGAACTACTCGGCTAAATACCCGAGAAATAATCTCTAACCAAATGACTCCACTGAACAATATCCTACGAAACGAACGATTGGCTGAAGCCGAGACGAACAACCAATCACAAAGCGGCTAACAAACATAACCACTTCCGCCTATATGGCAGCAAAATAGGACAACAAACAGACCACGAAGTGTTCTGTGACAAAATACCGGAATTAAAAGAGCACAAATAATACACGGTATTACAAAATGGAATCTAGAGATAACAGACTACTTCCGCTAGCCAACTGACACAGTGTCACGATATGCGAAGGTGCGTACAAGTCTAAAATTCATACTGGCTAAAACCACCACTGCCACACCTTTAACTTAACATTATAATCTTAACATTATTTACAGTAAATATAGATGCAGACCACCGGACAATAGCATGACGTCATTTTGGCGCCATGTTGACATACGTTACGTCAACGCTTTGAACGTTGCCTCAGATAACTCGCGTTATAGTTTTACGCTAATCACTAAGGTGATTGTGATTTTCGAAAAGCTGTTACAGTTTGAAGGACAAAAAATTGACTGACGCCGTTCTATTGATCTAGCACCCAGATTGCATTCATATGGACATTAACTAGACTGTGTATATTTGCACTTTTAAAGTAATAAACGAATTGAATCGAATTTTAAAAAATAAGCCAACAGTTTCCCAACCGTGAATGACCTCACTTAAAATAGAATTCCCTGGTGGTTACATATGTGATAACACTTCTTCAAACACGTTATGTGTATGCGCTTTCTGTTTGGACCCTTCCGCTGACCTATTTATGTGTCGCGTACCCAAAATCTCGACACACCTATCGGGAGCTCGCTGCACCTAAAGGTAAATATACACACCGCTGTCGTTCTAATAGCCCCTTATAGAATGATGAACAGGATTTCATCGCGGGACGATGTCATGGTATAAATACGATTGATAATGGGACCTACGTATGCATTCGATGACATTTAAGATTCATTCAAAGATATACAAGCAATTTCAAAGTGGTTATCCAGTCTTGTCACCCGATGAAAGCATTACTGCATTTTTTATTGCTCAGAGTCGGTGAATAAAGCTTAGTAAAAGTAGGTTACCAGATAAATTACATCACCGCAGAGTCTCTCAATAGTCCGAAAGTTACCTGTTCTGTCACTGTGATCGAATGTTGCAAAACTATTATTACAAAGGGCGGCATCCACACGAAATTTAAAAAAATGTATTTTCTTATCCTATGTTTGGAAAATGATGTGTAGATATTAAATAATAAACATATTGATATTTGCAACTATATAATAAAGACAGGTGTGATACTACACCTGTACTGTCCTTTCCTCTCTAATTTCGTCTATAATGCCTTCTACAATTGTAGGTATCACATGGCATCTCGAACACTGTAAACATAAACTTAGTCTTATTGTTTACATGGTAGGTATAAATATAGTGAGTCTCTGCGACTACGCTCTACAGTCATTATCCGAACTAGAAAGGGCCTGTTTCCAAAATGGCCCCTTCTCTGATTCAAATTCCCTGTTGGTGGTGCATTGCCCATGCCGTTGTGGTCACAAATCTATAAAGTATAAAGATTTAGGTCACTTGGTTTGTTTTTTATGGCTCCTCAAAGTTGTACCTTTCAGAAGCTGTCTAAGTGTTGATAAAATGTGCATGTTATGAAAAAATATTAATGAAAATCTAATCAAATGATAGTCACCGTAAAGAATACATTCATGGCATGATTGTGACAAAAAATCATGTTTCCATTGCGCCATTTGGCTGTTTTATGGAAGAAACAATCTCAAAAATGCCATTTTCGATGATAACATTTTAGACACAAAAACTGTGTTTTTATAGAGAATACACCCTTTTATGGGCGTTGGATGCAAACCAATTTTTATCCTATCAAACAGTACGTAATATGCTATTGATGAGAGGAAAAATTATCAAAATGTAAGTGGTGGAACATTTTCAAATCTTGGGTTGAATTAGCCTATGGTTGAATTGCCGATTTTCGACTTTCTTTAGATAATTAACAAAAACACGAAAGTATTTTCTCGGTATCTTGCGAATATGTACACAGATATGAAAAAAAGTGAGAGAAACACTTTTTCATGAAAGAAATCCAAGATGGCTACTTCACAAGTCCCCGTGGTTGAAGACATTGGCTGACAAATAGACAGAACAACACACAAAACGTGTTCCTTATGATTTTGGTTAGTTTTTGCATTTACGAGAGTGTTCATAGCTACGGGCGATTGTATAATACCTATATTTATAAGTTTGGTGAGTCACATGGTAACGGGGATCTTTCATATCGAGCCCCAAACATACTTTTGACATATGACATATGACATTTTGACATGTTGCCGCATGGAAAACTATTTCAAGTTTTATCGGAATTTCTTTACCTGTGGTTGTAATGGTCGAGGGTTTTCCAGCGCCCTGTAATACCCAAGGTACAATTGTAGTACAAGATACTGGAGATATGCGCACACATTCCCATCGTTCTCTCTCCAACTTGGCACTGGCAGTAGAAGTCTTTTATTGGGGCCTCATCATCAGGTGAAACGGTGAACCGTACCCAAACGTTATATTTCGTTTGGCTTTTGTATCGCGAATGTATTTGACATCGGAGAAGGTCTGGGGAGTGCTGGTAAAGCCGCACCTCATAGTCTCCGTCATCACTTACATGTTCGGCGATGTAACCAGGAGCCAGAGATATCTGATACGTTCCACACGTAATGGTTCTCAAGTAATCGAGATTGAGACGGGGAAACAGTACGGAAGATGCATCCATCTTGACAAAATCGGACCTTGCCCGTCTAGATAGATCCGGATCTGGCTTGCCTCTCTGAGCTAAACCATTCGGTGTTGTCAAACGGTCCTTCATACGTTCAGCCATTAGCCTATCTTTGGCATCTCTCTCTGGAGTTCTCCGGTAGATCGGTCCTCTATAACCATTCAGACAGGCTGTGACGGTTCGAAGCAAAGCCTCAATGACATTGATAAAGCTGTCGGAAGAACGTCCAGTGTTTCAGACGACCATGATAGGATTCCACAATCCACCTCGATTTGGTGATAGTTCTGTCAAGATTTGCTTTGACGTCAGAATGTTGACTTTGACCGTGTTTCAGGTATGACGGCATGCTAGCATTGAGGGCAGAGGCTTCGAGAACTTGTAGGACATCTCTAAAACCTCGGTCAACGACAACATTGTCATCTGGTTGTAGCCAAGTAACTAGCTTGTCCATGATATCTTTTGTAATTGTAGCATCATTTTCGCTGCCAGTGAATGGTCCTACTGTGTCCAGAATGTAGCCATCTAGTAAGGTAGTAAGGCGATGCTCATGAATTTGAGATAGTTTCTCTTCTTCTGGCTATAGTAGGACATTTTCTGGAGCTTGTGGTTGAAGCTTTTCTGGATATAAATATAGGTGCCATCTAATATGGCAGTGGCTTTATCTCCAAAAAATGCTTCTGAAAAGACAGTATTGTGCCCGAGCAACTGTTCTCTTGTCAAGTGATCCGGCCCTAGCAAATGTGGATCTATCGATGTGTCTAATGCCTGTACTATGGAGTGGAAAGTTTTGGACACACTTGACTTGGAAATTCCAAAAGGAGAAGAACACTGACTCCAGGAGATGTCGGTTTTCAGTTTTACCCAGAACAGTAGTAGAGCATCGTGTGTAGTCTTGGTATATATACCAGATGAAAGATATGGGGAAGAGTGCGAGTGGATTTCGAGGAACTGATCTTTGGACCAACCTGTCCAGGCCATGCATGCCAAGTCATCAAGAGAAGAAAAGCTTATTGCAAACGCAGACTGGTTCTGTGAAAGGACGTGCGACACTTCTAAAAGGTCATTAATGATTTCGGACGATTTTGATGGTAACTGAGATTGTAAGGAACCTCTACCATCAAGGACTACCTCTGTAGACGGATCTAAGTCGTTACCAATAACATGAATGGAGCAGACGCGGGATGAGGTGGGGCACCACAGATTGTGTGAATAGATCAGGTGATGTCTTTGATTTTGTTCCATTTATTGCAAAGGTAACAAGACAGAGACAGCATTTTATGTGTGAAGATGATCCATTCAAAAGATCATGAAGGGTCAGCAACGGCAGGATATGGGACGGGGAGTCGTCTTCTTCCTCTATTTCCTGGTTCTCCTCGGTTTCAGGTTCAGGCTGATTTTTGTTCCGAAGATACTTCATGTAGCACTTCTGGCAAATGAGTGCTTGTTCCTTTGCTGACAACAATCCTTGTTGCACCAGCGTATCTAGGAGCCATTAATATTGTGGACTATTAACATTGCGTGCACTTCTGTTCTTATTGCCACTACGTTTCTTGAAGTATAGTTGACAGCCTTCTCCAACACATTTACCTTCCATCTTGAAACAATAACGATTGGTTTATGAAGCGTCGATAAAGTAACAAAATAGCAAGCCACCGATGATTGCTGTAAACAGCTAATACTTAGTAGTGTGGAACAATTATGCGAAAATGTGTGATAATAACGAATTGATTGATTACTTAGAACAAAATAAAGTATTTCATACGGATAATCTATCTAATCGATGTGGCGTGGTCGGCAGGCACAAAGAAAGTGAAACAAGTCAGGGTCCCAACCCTGACAGAGCCACAACGCTTTGGAGATGGGACAATAAAACAAGGGAGGTGAGACAAGAATAGCTAGCGTCGAGTCAATGATTCCGTAAACGTATAGACAAAGACAAGAAGATACGGATAAATGTTTAAGGTCACACGATCAGAAAATTCAGAAGAGGACAACTTGAGGTAGAAAAGTATTCATGTATCAGGGTGTCCTCAGTGTAAATCTTTATATCGATACTATTTATTTAGTCGTTTGATATCATAAAACTGTCATGAATATAATCGCTCTGATATTCAATATAAAATTTTGTATATAATAAGCTATATAATAGGGTTTCAGACAAGATTGTTTCTCATTTCCCCTTTTCTTTCAATTTACAACCACATTCAGGCGGGGATATGAGAACGTTCCACCACATGGAATTAGCTGATTTTTGGTACACATATGAAACAAGTTAAGCTCTATCCGATTTTGTGATGGAAATTTGCATCCAAAACTATTTAACGGGAGAAAATTGCAATTTTATGGCATTTTGTTCACTAATTGTGTCTCTGCAATAGCATTTTCATCCGAGAATTTTTTTTTTTTATGTTTTATGAATAAACACGATGTTTTGCAAATATTTATCAAAAAAAAATTATACTATGTTGCTAATTACAATTTGGAGATAACCTTCTTTTATTTACGACCTGATGTCTTTAAAGCTCAAAATGACAACTTTATAAAAATACATTTTCACTGAAATTATGAAATCCGGGTGTCGGAAAGGTGTAAAATTATTCTTCGGAAAAGAAAAAAACTGTAGTGGAGCTAGATAAGAAATTATACGGGGGCAGGCTCCTATGGAGAATTAACATTACTGGAAACAGGCCCTTTCTAAGTGACTTACACTGAACCTTGGGTTAGCCAGACTGTATGACCTATTACATTACCAATTCTGGGAATGACTAGACTGATAGCACGTTGAAACGTACAGAGAAAAAACATGACCAGGTGTACAATAAGGGTAAGTGTCCTTTATCATTGGTGACAGCCGACTTGGAAAGACAGGTTTAATCAAACGCATGCGCAGACCTGGATATTGATAACGAAATAAGGTACGCTGAATGACAATAGGATATGTCATACACCAAAACCAAACCCATGACTTCCAGTGAGATCATAACGCCGACCATAAAATTCGTCAAAATATCATTATCAATATGTATCTTTGGAACCACTTCGAAGTTGTATATGTATGAGTTATGCAACAGCAATCCGACATGCGGCCTATTCAATGAATAAGAACGGCTAAAGCGAAAGCAGAATATGGCAAACAACGACCAGGCACATCTTTTTATACGGCAAACAACGACCAGGCACATCTTTTTATACGGCAAACAACGACCAGACACATCTTTTTATACGGCACACGTTTGTGGTACATCATTGGGTAGTAATTTTAGAGTTTATTTCTTTCCCACAACAGCACGAAATAATCATTCCACGTGATTAATAAAATACTAAAGGGAGTTGACTCTGCCTATTCAAAAAATCATTTTCGGAACCCCTCATCTTTTCCCCTTAAAACACATGTTAAACAATTGCCCATCCCTCTGCATTTCTTCTGATATTATCAATATGGAACTTAAACAATCATTTGACACAATATCTAAAATTCTAATCAATCTTCCTCTTATTCTTCAAGCTTTTAAAAAGTAATTTTCTCGTGCATTCAGAAGTTACCTTTTCGCCATTTTCGGTGTAATACTTTGATGAAATAGTTGTTTTCAAGAAAAGTTAGCCACACAAATCCTCAAGAGCCAATTTTTTTAAGTTAGTTTTTTTTTCTTGTTAAAACCAGCCATACTCACAAGTACCATTATCGATAGAAAAAAGGGAGACGATTCAGCATACAGATAACGACCAGGTGTATATAAAGCAAGCGTAAGCGCCCCCTTCTCTCGGTAAATTATAGGGCCGTAATGCTATTCGTACTCATGATAACCTCAATGTAAGGATGACTGGCAATATGCATAGGTAGTATTTTATACAGATCAACTGATGCGTGACTTGTATTTTACCTGAACATTTCTGGTACTGGTCAGTAAATTTGACAGCCACCATCTTTTTCTAGCCTTTTTTCTTCTGCATAATGTTTACCTGTGAGATGAACCCCAAGAGAATGACAGGAGGCGCTGTAAAGAACAGGGCAAGTACATTTAACAAAAGTAAACAATATGGTACATAAATAAACTTTGTTAAAATATAATTCGTGTAATCGACAAGAACTTATGTGGTACCACACAAGGGTAGCGTGGTACAATACAGAAGCAATATGAGGAAAACAAAATCATTTTGAACAATAGACATATCAGCTAGGGAAAGTAGCTGCTCTCTTTTTATTTTACGATAACTCTGGTATTCTTTGAAGTAGAAATAGAATACTACTTAGGAAGGTGATACTAACATGGTCAGGATCTGATCTTTCGGGAAAGCCGTTTATAAATGGTTACCACTTAAAAAAAAAGTTGATTTATTTTTAAGTTACAACAATTGAGAAATACTTGAACTAATACAATACTCCTGTCGAACCCGGATGTTAGCGCCGTAGACACTCATTATTGTATGTGTGTGTGTGTTGGGGGTGGGGGGGGGGGGGGGGGGGGGCAGGCTACCCACTTGTGTAATACCATATTGACAATTAACAACACGGTGACCGTGATAAAAATCAACCGACCGAAATACAGGCAGCTTTAAACAATAGCTTGTGTATGTAGGAAGGATTTAAATCGAACGACATCAGTAAAGTTACGTAAATATGAAAACTCATTTAGAGCTGTGATAGAAATGTTGTTTGGAAGATCTACTGATACAGAATGAATGGCTGTACTTATTTATGAGGAGGATGTGGTTTTAAAGCCTATTTATTTGTTTACAAAAAATGAAACACGTTTGCCCATGTTCAGTAAGCTTGAAAACCTACATTCTGGTTAACGTTAAAGTGTCACTAATCAGAATTTAACACAATAGAAGAGGATCACATACACATACAATTATAAACAGCCGCTATGTTTGTCAGCACGTCAATGCTGTAATTGTATTGCCATTAATAAAGATCGAATGTCAGAATAACAATGCGTCATCATGAAATATTTACATTTTGCATGATGGCTTGCCATTAACTTAACATTATAATCTTACCATTATTTACAGTAAATATAGATGCAGACTACCGGAAAATAGCATGACGTCATTTTGGCGCCATGTTGACATACGTTAGGTCAACGCTTTACACGTTGCCTGAGATAACACGCGTTATAGCTTTACGTTAATCAGTAAGGTGGTTGGGATTTTCAAAAAGTTTGTTACCATAGAAGGACACAACCTTAATAAATTGACAGACGCCGTTCTGTTGATCTAGCACCCAGATTGCATTCATATGAAAATTAACTAGACTATATATATTTGCACTTTTAAGGAAATAAACGAATTGTATCGGATTTCAAAAAATAAGCCAACAGTTTGCCAACCGTGAATGACCTCACTTAAAATAGAATTCCCTGGTGGTTACATATGTGTTAACACTTCTTCAAACACGTTATGTGTATGCGCGTTCTGTTTGGACCCTTCCGCTGACCTATGTATGTGTCGCGTACCCAAAATCTCGACACACCTATCGGGAGCTCGCTGCACCTAAAGGTAAATATACACACCGCTGTCGTTCCATAGCCCGGTATAGCATGATGAACAGGTAGGTCATTATTCCTATAAAATGACTGTCGAGATGTAAACAGACAAATCAGACAGCAGGAGGGGACGGATATGTAATTTCACTGTAGAGTATATAAATTGTGACATTATATGAACCTGTCTCATAGGTCCCATACTGTTGGTTAGTTATCATATTTTCAAGGTACATTTCTTATTTATATGGCGACTATAACGAGAGTTAACGGACGTATTATTACATTTGCATTGCTATAGTAACACGGTTTCTCATTACGCATTAGACGGATTCCCAGCTTCATTTTGTCGATGAGATAACAATTGAGACTGGATCATTGGTATATAAGTAGAATTTAAAGTGTATACTTAATGCGTATTCATAAGGCGTCGTAGTTAAAGCTGTATTTCATCTAAGACGATATACACATGTTGTATATGTGTAGCGTTTATATAATTATATAATACGAGCATATTGAGTACTGTTGAAGCAATACATATCCTCTACCGGCGATTACTAAACAAATTACAGGCACATGACGTAGATATCCCCATTCTAAGGTCAAGGACCGTAACTCTGTAAAATATCATTCAACCGTAACTAAATCAGAACTTGACCTTGATATCCCCATGATGTATCTGAAATTTACCACATTTTCAGTTCAATATGTGCACACGTTGCAGAGATAATGCACGGAAACCTCAAAAAGATGACGGACGGACGGTAAACTAATAGTCCCCACCGGCTTCGCATGACTCTTACTTGGAGTACTAGCGGTAGTCAGAACCCTTCGGACTAAGGGATGACCTATGGATCTAGATTAACATTTTAAAGTAAAACAAAATAAATTTGCATATTCCTTCTTAATTGTATATGTGCAGTTGACAACAAATTATTTGATCGTATGCATGAAATATGTCGTCAGCTTATGTCGTTTACTTATACATATTTTCCTTGTTGAATATTTGTCATCCATATATGTGGATATAAAAAATATCAACTTTTAAGTTTATAATACGACGGCGACATCTTTCTTTACAATGTTTGTTTTATTACATAAGCTTATACCATGAATTTTGTAACGTGCATTGTAAATATTGAATACGAATTTGAATACGAATCATTGTATTCCAAAGTATGATGTATATATCTGGTGTGCCCTTACTAGATATTTGTGTAAGAAATGTCTTAACAAGGTAGTAGACTGCGAAGAGTGTAATGGAGTTTTGCAATATAAGTTTTGGTAGACTGATCTAGATATACAAAAGTACAGATAGATTAGAGTTATATTTAGAAACATTTCTTTGCTTTATACAGTAGATCCTACTAGATAATAAATATAACACATCCATCATCACGAGGTTTGTTGTCTACAGGCTACAGATGAAGACGGTGCGTATGACTTGTATATCTACACACTTTAAAATGATATGATAATGACGTGTACATTTTTTTTAAAATATAAATATACTCATTTGAATTGTGATTTATATATATATATAAGTCCGCCTGGAGAAGCCTGAGAGGGCAGAAAGGCCTTGCGGCAAAGTCTTTGTTTTTTGTTCTTTTTTATATTTAACTTCGCAAGGACAATTAATAACTTTTCTTTATATATATATATATATATATACATGACTTTTTACATACGTACCAATCTAGAAATAAACACTTATAGACACCTTTAAGTGAATATGGCATCTTATATGAAATATACTACATATACATATCTTATAACTTATACCGTTTGGAATTCATATCGTCATAAAACCAAGTCCGATACAAACAGGTGACTTACAGTAGACTTCTTCTGTTCTTTTTCAAGTTTGGTTAAGAATATTGTTTATTTTCTTGGTATGTAATAAATGACAATAAATCTTTAGAGAACAATGATAATTTATCACAGTTTTACAACCGTTTACACAGGACCGGTAACAACATACAGAGTCAGTGTGTGTTCTCCGTCTGTACGCACATCTAGATGAACCAGTCGGCCTAGTGAAGCTTATTCAAGGTTAGGTTATCATATTTTTGACATTCATTGGGGTTCAGCATACATGGTATACCGATATATTGACATTCATCGATGAAAAACATACATTGGCATACCTACATACTGATATTCATCGGTGAAAAACATGCACTGATATACTGACATATTGCAATTGACATTCATCGATGAGAAACATGCCCTGGCATACCTACTGAATGGTGCTCGGTTTGTATGTTACACACAAATGCAAAAAATGTCATAAATATGACAACCGATAATTACATTTTATTTCTTTGTTAATTAACATACAGTAAATGCATAACTATACGTGTAGTATTAGTCAAATGGTGCTCTAACGGCAGGGTCAATCTGACCGTTGACATTGGAGCCGTGCAGTGTCCGGCACCACGTCTTATACTGCACCATTCCTCTTTTACGTTATTTCAAAATGAACAAACAGCGGCAATGATAAGATCGTTTTTTCATATACCATGTATCAAATATTATATTCATTACTTTTTCACCCAATTTGACGAAAAATAATGATATCAAAGAGTCAGCAAAACCAGAATCAGATGATACAGTTTTATTTTCAGGAGATGTTGATGGTCTTCAAAATATGCCGGATTGTTTGCAGGTTTATACTGAAAATCGAGTTCAACTGGGAATACGGAAAAACCCTGTTTCAATCCTATTTATTCCGTATGCAACATCAGATATGATAACAATATAGATACATATTAAATCATATACAATACATATTATATTATATATTATTTTGCAAATTGTTGTAGAACAGCAAACATAATTCAAATAATATTTATGATACAGCTCAATACGCCAATGACTTTATCGAGAGAAAATTCATCATATACGTTTCAAAAACAAACAACATCCAAACATGATTATCAGTTTTGAAAACTACCTTCATACATATGTAAAGTGTCCGTGTCAAAATTGCATGATCTTCAGTAATTTTCAGAAAGTGCAAGCGAATATTACCGAATGAACATTGGAAATTTCATGAAACCCAAGAACATTGAGGTCATAGATCAGTTTTGTTATTAAGGATAAGTATTTAATTATAATGGAAGGTTAACATTGGCTCAGAGTGCTTAAGCCTCTCAAGGAAGGAAAGCTTATTTTCTTTGCAGAATCAAATTAAGGATCACATGCTTATATTGAAACAAAAGTATCACTATTTGACACGTTTGTAACTTGTATACCTAATGATGACAATGATGACTCGGTTCTCATTTCGAGGATTGAGTCATACTTGGATGTGACCAAGATTTACATGGCGGGTGTCGTCGAATGCAGCAGAACACGCTTACTCTTCCGGAACACCTGGTCTTATTCTCTTGAGCTTTTACAATAGTCTCCATGTACATCTTTCCTTTGTTCCTATTTTGCCTCCAGGTTTTTGAGATTTTGAGTTCGAATTATGGTTTTGTTGACGTTTCGGTATTCTCTGATTTTTTTTTTTTAAATAATGGTTGCGATGTGTAGGTTCATCATCTAGCACCAACAATTGAAACTGTACATCTTCTTTTTTCTGTACTATTGAATGTGAAGTTTTATGGTGTATTCTGAAACGGGTAGATATTATTAACATGTACAGCGTAAAACAAATATCATGAAATATTGGTTAAAGTTGATAAAAAGAAATAATTGTGTATTGCAGTCATATTATGACACTTTGTTTGAGCTCAATATAAGAAAGCCAAGTTATAAATTAGACTGGATTTTTCAAGTTAAATATGAGTTATATATAATTTATGATCTGTTAAATCTTATCAACGTTAGATTATATTGAAGTCTTAAATGTTATAATGACAAAGTAAATTTCCATTTGAAAACTATTTATTTAATTTTAATTTTTAATTTTAAGTGCAAATGTATAATTAAATGGAATAATTCACTTCATCTAATCATATCAGCACAGTTTAGATAGATATATATATATTAGATATAGAGGTTCACCACTGATTAAATACTTAACACATATTGCATGGCGCTGAGGGCAATATGGGAGTTTATGGACTGGTCTGTCACCCAAAAATATGTATATGGACCGAAGGGAATGGGAGTTTATGGGCTGGTCAGTAACTAAAAAATATGTATATGGACCGAAGCGAAGCTGAGATCTATATACATATTGACTGACCAGTCCATAAACTCCAATATTGCCCGAAGTGACATGCAATATTTGTTAAATTAAACCGAATCTACCCAACACAACCACATAATATGCAATAAAACGGACCATTAGGTCAGACGCAATTTTGTTCATTGTCTGGAATGATGACGTCACTTCATTGTCTATAACGTGATCCTGCAATGATGACGTCAAAATATATTGTGTCGGCCCGTAGTCCTTGATTCCGGGCCAATATACGAAAATATTGACCGGAGCAACTACTAGAATCATATAGGCACTTAAATGAATGCTAAACACTACCAAAATTAATCCTTCTAACAACATTCTTCCCCATATGTTTTTTTAAACGCGGGGAACGTGGAATACAGCCGGTACCCGCTCTCTCCTAGTGAGTGTTAACATCCGGTACAGTGTCAACAAACGTCAATCATGATCAAGATGATTCATGGCACACTCGAGAATCGTCATGTTTTGTTACGCACTCAGGCAGGCGATGCTTTATACATAATTGTACAGAAATGCTTGCATTTAGCGTCAGTGTCCACCTGTGTCATCACCATACGTTGTATTTTATCATAGTATATATTTGCAAAAATAAATATGACATCTTAAGTCACAGATAACAAACTAACCGTAAACTGTAAAACACACTTGTTACGCTACACATTTGATAAAAAATATTGTACTTCTTGAAATATTTAAGGTGAGTACGTAAGTATGAGTAATTGTAAGCCAGCAATGCAATGACATGTGTTGGATTATACACCAACAAAAAGGGACATTCGGAATATTGTTGGCCGTACCATGTATTTTTTTTAACTATAATCGAGTCCCAGCAGGACGAAACAGCTGCATGATGCAGTTTAATTTTTTTTTTCTGCATACTGTATTTATTACTTAATTTAAAAGGTGCAGTATGCGTGTGTGTTACGTCATCTTCTGTAAAGTATCGATAGCTATGACTGTCCCCTGTTTACTTCTAGGTCATGTATGTTTTACAAGTATGTGTGTGTACACGGTTGTGTGAGTAACAAGTCCATCACGTGACTGTTTCAGAACGAGTATTCCGCTAGTACAGTGTATAAAGGCGTAGTGTCTGTAAAAAGGACCAACTAGTCTTCTTGTCTCATCAAAGTGTATCGTAAACAGAGCACACGGTTTTGCTGCGACATTCCAGGGGTGTTGAAAGCTTAAGTGAGCGTAACCCCTGAATATCGAGGGTGTGATTCTCATTATGGTCTGTCCTTGTCAGTGTACCTTTAAATTTTAAAATCAGCTTTTCTTCTGTTATATTTTACAGATAAACCGAAGATGGAGAATCGGCGGCATTCTGCTGGACGCTGGCGACTGGCAGTTTTCGTTCTCTTGTTGTGTATCCTTGCCCTGGTAGTGGCGATCATCGTCATATCTGTCACGAAGAATACAGATAAAACAGATACGAAACATGAAAAGCTGGAGGACCCGGTGGTGCCAGAATGTTCCGGAAAGGAGGACATCAATTTAGAGCAGCCAGATGACCCGTCTGTGTTTCACGATCTCACTACCGTTGAGGTGGAGGGGCTTCTGAAGTATTTGCATTCCCAAAACAGTCTGAATTTAGTCCAACCTGAAGAGAAACGGACAAACAACAGCTATCTGTATCTAGCGGAGATCTACGTACCAGCCAAGATAAAAGTAATAAACTATCTCGATAACAACGGGGTGAAGCCAGAAAGGGAGGCGATGGTCACAATTTTCAGGGGAGATAAGCGACCCCCTATCGTAGAGGAGTATCTAGTAGGACCTCTTCCCAATCCTAATTATTTGAAGGCAGTTCCTTTTCGTCGACAGAAAATCCCTTTCAATTTTCGGCCATTTACTGCACCAGAATATAACGCCGAGGAATTTTTACTTGGGGAGGCTATTCACTCCACTTTATATGACCTAGTTTTGGAGAGTTTCGGGGGCAAATTTAGAGACTGTGGCGACAAATGTTTAACAATGGCGGTCCCTTCTCCAATCTCGCCTGCAATATCCGGCGAACCTAACGGGCGCAAGATCTGGTATACGATGGTACGAACTGTAGAGTTTTATAACCAGCATCCTCTTGATTTTGCTGTTCTTATTGATTTTGATTATGAAACTCAAAATATATCGATTGATGCGGTTTGGTATAATGGACAATCATTCAGTAGTCTGGAGGAATTAGCAACCGGATATTCTGACGGATCCGTGAGGAAACTGAAAGTACCATATTCACCAGAAAACGACAACACGTTCTCGAAAATGACAAGACGAGGCCAAGCGTTCCAGAATGAATACAAGAGAGACCCCATAGAAGTGGAACCGGATGGTAAGAGGTACTCAATACAACATAATCACGTGGAATATATGGGCTGGAAATTCTACTACAGAATGTCGTCCGTGGCTGGACCACAAATATACGATGTCCGCTATAGGAACGAGAGGATTGCCTACGAAATCAGCTTGCAGGAGATATCTGTGCTGTACTCTGGGTTTAACCCGAGCCAGATGTTTGCAGACTTTTACGACAGCTGTGTTTTAATAGGACCCCAGGCCACGGGCCTATTACCGGGGGTAGACTGTCCAGCCCACGCCACTTATATGAATGCATCATTTGTCCTTGGATTCTCAGAAGAGCCAACGACGTTTCAGAATGCGTTCTGTATTTTTGAGCATAACACCGGATATCCATTAAGGCGACACAATGCATATGGTAGTTTTTATGAAGGAATGCCAAATGTGGTTCTAACTTTTAGATCAATTTTTACTGTGGTGAATTATGACTATATATTTGATTTCATCTTCTTCCAGAATGGAGTTGTTCAAGTTCGTGCTATGTCAACGGGCTATATATTGGCTACTTTCCATACGGATCGAGAGGCACCCTATGGAGCTCAGGTACATGAAAACCTTAGCGGAAATATACATGTCCATCTTTTCAACTTTAAAGTTGATGTTGACATCAAAGGGACAACAAACCGATTCGCAACATGGGACATCGCTCCCACAACCACGCCAAACGACTACTCTGTCACTCCAAATACCAAGTACCATATGACAAATTACTCTCGTAATGTAAAAACTACAGAACTGGCGGGCGCCTATAAATTCGACTTCGACGCGCCGAAATATCTGCTCTTTTACAACGAGCAAGAAAAGAACGCATTCGGAAATCCGAAAGCCTACCGCATTGTGAACAGGGGCATGGTGAAACAGTTGTTTGCTGAGGGTGAGGGGAACGAACCGTCGGCGAGTTGGGCGAGGTACCAAGTCGCTGTTACCAAGTATAAGGAGTCTGAGCGAATGAGTAGCTCAATGTATGCCTACATGGACTCTTCAGACCCAGTGGTACAGTTCCAGAAATTCATCGACGACGATGAACCCATCGTAGACGAGGTTTGTGCACATACATTTTATATTTTGAAATCAATAAGTACTTCTCTGAAGATCAGAAAAGTAGGAGTTAGTATGCAATCCTTTCAGATCTTCAAAATGTTTAGCACCCTAGTATCAACACTAAGTCCTAGAAGGATGAAATAGTTGTATGATGAAGCGACATTTATTTAAAAAAAAAAAATTCTTAAAGGAGCAATCCCAACTGTCTGTGTGTTGCGTTGATATTTCATAAAAGGATAAAATTATTTTGTATTGAAACAATATTAATTAGTAAATAAGTAAGTTTCAATAATTGCCATAATGTGAGATACATATGTAATATTTAGGGTTGAAATACACTTATCGAAGTTCTTTGTCGGGCCAAGAGTGAGTGTACCTGGTTTCGTACACTTTTGACAATGAGTTACAATCTTATTTGTAAATGCGCCTCTAAGAAAATCGGTTTTATTTTGATCTAACAGATGTACATAACCTGCCGCTATTTCTGGTAATGTGACGTCATATGAGCATAAATTTACTGCACATGGGAGTTTTCTTTTATCGTCATACATTTTCTTCAAATCTGCCAATTTTCAAACACAGGATATGTCTTTAAAACAAAAAAATTATGAGTTTTTTTGCAAACATGTTTTTGAGGATGATGACATCGATCTGACTGAAATAATTTGTGAGTAAATATCATCTCTACATTTACAAAAAAAAAAAAAAAAATTAATATATGTGGTATAAAACATGTTTGATCCCCGAGTATGATTTTAAGTCCAAAATTGAACAGATATTTTAGATCAATTGCTAGATAAAGATAAATACGATGATTGTCCTGTCAAAGAGTGGGCGTGCACGCTTGAAACACGCGGTTATTTGTTGTTTTCAGCGTCTTTTCGATATTTTTTAAAAAGTGAACGAAACATTGATATTTAATTGAAATAATATCAAGCTGATCACTAGAAAATTGGCTGGATTTTGATTTTGAAAATATTTTGAAGTTACATGGGTCCCATTCGACAGCCGACATCTCGGATTGTTAGTTTCGTTTTGAAAAACGGGACTTTTGAGAAATTATGCAATAAGCATTCACTGAAGAAGGGTAATGACAGTGGTTTACTTTGGGAACGATTTTATGCTTCAATAGAAAGCGATTAATTAAAAAACATGGGAAAACTATGAAGTGTACGAAATCAAGTCCTGTGCGAAATCACGTTCCCTTCTTACTCTTTCGTTATGCTGGAGATCTCGTGTCCATATCTTGCTTCAGACGTTCACCATATCCTTTACAATAGGGAAGGTTATAGCTGGCTATATTGTGTAGGTGATTTGCTGACGAGGAAGGAATTTGAGGAAGTATTGATTTATCTATTACATTCAAAATTGTACATTTGTAAGGTACCTTTCCTTACTCGGAACGCTTAACATATTAGCATAACAATTGCCATCCACTTGATATTTTGTGCAACCGATTACTATAATATGTATTTTTTTTGGCAATTAGCATCGATATAATATTTGATATTAGCTACATATTTGAAATTCCTGGTTATCAATCATGACAAATAAAACTTTTTGTATTACCTTT
Source organism: Mimachlamys varia (assembly GCA_947623455.1). Classification (NCBI taxonomy): domain Eukaryota; kingdom Metazoa; phylum Mollusca; class Bivalvia; order Pectinida; family Pectinidae; genus Mimachlamys; species Mimachlamys varia. The sequence continues at coordinate 14,348,947 of OX392535.1, forward strand.
TACTTTCAGTCGATATTCTAGAATTATGATGTTATGATTCCTCTTGATTAAACTGCGATGGAAATGGTTCTGAAGTTACATATGGGATAAAACAAAATAGTGTTTATGTCATTAAAAGCCACTTTTGACATTTGATATACCTTCCAATTAAGAATAACTATTTTGGAGATTCAGTTTTTGATTTTGGAACCATACAATTGTTACTTCATGATATCGTATTGTATACGTAATTGACAATGATAAAATGTTATTTAAGGTACAATAAGGTGACAGAACCCAAATAGGATCAGTACCCAAATCGTATCACTTTTTTTTTAAATACTTCTAAAACAACAACAGTGTCAACAGATTAATTATAACAATAATATAGTCTTAGAATAGATAGTCACACACCATTTTATTTCCACATATCATTCGTTTTTTAATTTAAATATGCCATAGAACACGATTGAATTAAAAACTTTGTGTTTTGTTACGTTTCTGAAAAAAATGGCGCGTGCAACGACTATGCGTTCTGTTTTGAACTATAAAAGTAAATCCACCGATAGAAATACTTGTTTTCATATAAATTCTAAAGGACATCATTAAATGTTGATATGCTACAACAAAAATATTAATTTAAATGTAAAATACTGCAAAATTCAAGTCTTGATCCGATTTGGGTCCTCAAATTCGCAAAATCTCGAACTGCTGATTGGTTACGTCAGAGCGTTCTATAAATATCCAACGTGAACCTCAAGTGTTATTCGATGTTCTTCTTTTGATGCAACCATTAATGGATATAATTCATCCTCAGATTTTTTAATGAATGAATAAAATGATGGTTTGGTGATCCGATTTGGGTACTGTCACCTTAGACATTACACAGGATTAAAAATGTTGGAAATTGTTTTCTGCATTTAAAAGGTTAACACTATTTAACATTTATTTGGTAACGGTTGTTCTTAGTTTCATATTCTATATCAATCGGTTTTGAGCTGCTTGGAGTTAACTTTTCAATTTTTAACTAACTCTGAGCCGCAGTTATCAAAATGACATATTACTAGCGCATTACAGATAATGTTCCTGGTTGACAAAGGTACGAAACTACATTGTCATTATAGAAATTTGATTCGGCTGGTCACTGTTTAAATAATGTTTCCGGCTATACGATTGCCAGAGACAAATGGGTCCAATAATACACCTAGATATTTAACAGATGTTTTTGTTTGCAATTTTGCATCCTTCTGTTTTTCCTGGATGCAATTAGAGGTTTGTAATTAATTAACCATTTCTGATAACTGGACAGTTCTCCGCTGAGTACAGAGGAAATTCTTCGGTAACTTTTATCTGAAAAAATAATCGTTTGATCGTCAGCGTAAAGTAATAATTTGCATGTGTCCATATCGTTAAAATCATATATTAATTAAGATAATCTTTTCTCAGAGGAACCCACCTTGCAAACGTTCGCTTCGGGCGTTCATGTGATTGGAAATTTCCAACATTTGACAAATTAGTTCATCATTTACTGTACTCCACATTCCTGAAAAAAACGTTTGTTATGAAGTTGGTATCCTGGAATTATAGTAAACGGAGGGACAACCCAATGAAGAGGTATAAGAGGTTATACCCCCTCTTTGATTGATACAGCAGTTTTGGCTATACGTATCCTCATCCTTTCTAATTCGACCCCACCTTTTTAAGTACAAATATTGAAATAGGTATTCTAGATGAACCGCGATATTACACATACACTGTTAATGATATATATCACTGACATTGACTCCTTTATCATCACTTATTCATCCTGAATCAAATGTGTACAAATATGAAACATTTATTATGAATATAATACATTTTCGTTAACACTAGTTTCTCTAGTGATGTGAGCTATTCCACCAGTCAACTTTTTCTTCATATATATATAACATATCAAATGGTATCCTAGTGCACTGGGGTGTCATTGTAGTTAACAATACACTTTCACATCAGTGCATGGTTTTATGATATTAAGTTCAAAAGCATCTGCACTGGAGGTCACAACCTTATTCAATGGGGAAAATTGCCTGGTACAATTCTAATCATAAAAAAGGTCTTTGTTTTCCTCGGTAAGAGAAAACTGTCAATTTCGTCTTAAAATGTTATATATATATACTGTATATATCTTTCATAAATCTTCTTTAAATCATTAACATTTTTAACTACCCATTGTTACATCCAACACACTATATTTACAGGACCTGGTGGCTTGGGTAACCATGGGTATCCATCACATCCCCCACACCGAGGACCTGCCCGTCACACCCTCCCCGGGGATGGACCTTAGCTTTTACCTCCTCCCCTACAACTACTTCACTGAGGACCCGGCAATGGCCTCCAAAAGCTCCATCCGGATCGACCTTAAACAGGGAGTTCGAGTAAAGCACTACGGATCAATGAAGGCCAAGCAATGTGTGACAAAGAAAAACGACTATTTTGAAATGTTGATAAATAATCCGTATGTAGTTGTGGATTCTGGAGACGGGTCGAAATAGAGTCTTAACTGTCCAGGCAAAAGTACGTTACACAGTTGGAGATAAGAGGGTCAGTTAACTGATGTTCTGACATGAGTTCTGACTTAATCAGTTGTCTATGAGCCCTGTTGTATCACAAGCACTAGCATCGTCTGTCCAACGTCTGAAACACAAACACAGGCAGGGACTTCCTCGGTCCGGTGAAACCTTCGATTTTGATACCTATCAGGGGATGATCTTGCTAGATAGTAAAATATGTTAGCTTTAAATTGATACACAATTTTTTATTATCATTACGTAAATTTACTGTAGACGCCATGGAACATTTGCAAAACTGTCAAATTTAAGTTGACCGTGCGCTGTCCACAGGAAAAAATCGCGAAATGAGCATTTTAAAACTCAAGGTATGTACGCAATTTGGCCTTTGTACAATGTTACTACGACAGGAAACAAACTTACTTGCATGATTGTTCATGTTTTTACATAGAAACGCTATTCTTAAAGCGTACATTTACGCGCTACCCACTAGGGATTTAGCTCGTGACACCGAATTTCTGTCTTTTGAACAGTATACTGTATGATATATATTAGAAATCAAAATAACGAACAAAGCAGTTTTTGTCGATCCTGACAACTCCTGGCGTCATGTTATGAACGTTTATAAATCATCGCATGTTTTCTGGAACTGCATTATATTGCTTACGGGACGGAGTTCGCAACCTTGGTTATAATATGAGTGTATTGACATATGATGCTAATACCTGGTTGAATATATCGTTTGGTCGTTATGTTATTCCCCAAATTTACTTGACTTCATTACAGATCAACATATGTACATTTTTTAAACATATATTTAGATTTTACAAAATTAAGTTGCAACGTTTACACTTCCAACCCTCTGACAATGAGATATAATTATGTAAACAGGTGCTTTTTAAACTATACATACCTGTACATATAATTATATACCATTTCGTTACCATTAACACCTGTTACGTTGTAATACCTGTAATCTTGTAGGAGTTATCTTCTCCTTTTGACAAGAACATCTACGCTTGATAATTGCCCGGCATGATCAGAGCATGCAATTTTGTTGTAAATTCGTTTAATCAATCGTCAAGGGTGAAATTCCCGTCTTAACTGATTTATACAATGTATTGAATTACATTACAATCTTCACTGATTTATACAATGTATTGAATTACATTACAATCTTCACTGATTTATACAATGTATTGAATTACATTACAATCTTCACTGATTTATACAATGTATTGAATTACATTACAATCTTCACTGATTGATACAATGTATTGATTTACATTACAATCTTCACTGATTTATACAATGTATTGAATTACATTACAATCTTCACTGATTTATACAATGTATTGAATTACATTACAATCTTCACTGATTTATACAATGTATTGAATTACATTACAATCTTCACTGATTTATACAATGTATTGATTTACAAACTATTATTTTGATGTAGTATTGTTTTCAACAAGTTGTCTTAATGAGTGTTCGGGATTAATAAAACTCGGATTCAATTAACATAGCCATATCAACCAATCAACAAGTGTTTCAGACGTCCTTAATCCCTACAGTTATTCCAAAATGGTGTTTTTGAGCGATACAAACGTAGATATTAACATTATTCTTTAGGTGTAAATTCAAAGATATTTTAACTTTAGAAAAAGGGTTCAAAAGTCAAGGTTGATCCTAAATGCTAACAACCTCTGCCAAGTCATTATTAGACCACTCCTCTCATACACACTTGGTATATCATTATCAAGTAATTAAAAATATAATTAGAATATGCTCTACCACTGATAGCCTATCAGCTAAGATTGGATCACTGCTTACGTTGTAAAAGTCATGTTTGGTGTAAATTTTACTAGGTTTTTGTGATTCCTAACGCGTCAAATTGTTTAAAGTACTGTACAATTGCCGAAACTGAAGATACCTTGGCCCGTATTTATGAAACCGTTCTCATGCTCAAGCATGGATTCTATACTCAAGCCTTATTTCTTGTTATGGCTATACATTATTTAAACATTTAAGTGGTAATTGTGCTGATTAATAAGTGTAGAAAATATAATATTGTTTAGTGGGAGTTCATATCATGTTAGTATAGTGAGAACCGTCGGCTTCCGACATCAGGGGAGATAACTTGTGCTTTCTTAGAATTCCACCAAACGTCACAATTGTACTGTACTTTCAAACTATTTCTTTTATTACTGTGACCCGATGTTGAGGGGTTAATAGTCCCTATAATGACTCGTACGACATACCCAGACAGTGTGATGGTCCTTTTGTGGCTGTTTCGATATCTTATTGCTGCTTGTATACCATTCATTAATATGTCCAATTATCTGTAATGAATGTTGTGATATGTTTCTTTGCATGTAGCCTTTTTCAATTTTAGTGTTTAGTGTAATTACTCCAAGTGTTTTATCCACGTATTCAGTATATTTTATAACATTGATTATGATTACAATTATGTCAAGTTTATGTCCATAATGTTTGCTTTGTTTTCCTTTACCGCTGTTTGTCGTCAAATAAGTTCTACAGAGCTACTGCTTTAAATTTTACCTATATACGACTTTGAATAAAATTTCATGTATCTTGTAGCAAGTGCTTCATGTCATTGTAACCCTTAACTAAGTTTTTTATACATTAAATTAGTCTTCATGAGTAGGCGTAATTATACATTGCTATATTTTTTATACAGTGTAATCCTTACATAATTATATTTAACTTCGGAAAGTATTTTTCTTATGGTTTTATTGATTTTAATATGTGTTCGTGTAAAAGTGTAAATAGTTGTGCATCATTGGATTGTCCAACTCGACAGTAGAATCGGAATAATTGCATAACCGATTAGTACACTTTAAGAAATCTGCTTCAGATGACTGTTAATGTGGAAAGTAACAGTAGAGCATTAAGTTGCTCCCGGATGAATAGTAAGAAAAGTTTTTAATGAATAAGTGTTCGTCCGAACAATAAAGTAAATTAAGCTTTGACAGGATAGGAAATGTTCATTTAAGAGGTACATGCATCGGTAAATAGCCCTACCGTACTTTTATAATAGTTTGTTTGTATCATTCTTAAACACTATGTGTTTATATATACAATGTATTATATTGTCCTTATTAAACAACTCTTTCCTAGAAAATGTGTGTTTGTTTTGGTGTCACTGGTATCGCTGGTGAAGAAAACACCGGTCCTTGTGAGGAGAGATGAAACTTGCGGTACATATATGGAACGTGATATTACAGTTATGGCTTAACAAGACGGAAACACAGCGAGGCACGTGATCACGAGATAATTGATATTATTAACATTTATATATCACCTCACACTACCTATTGGTAGCATGATCAAGCCATTTGATCATGAGATGTCAGAATGACAATACACAACAGATTCAGGTGGAGTGGAGCAGTAAGCGACGTACTCATTGTTTTTTTTTCACAATTTTCAAGTTCAAGCTTTCGCTAAACACTTTTTTCTTTGTTTTTCACAGACCCAAGAATTATCAAGTAACCAAGGTATTTCTGAAACATGGTGTTTATTTTGACTTGGTTTCACAAGTCGAGAAATACATAAGACAATATTATATTGTCGATAACAAGTGTTCGTTTAAACCCGTAGCAAAATGTAAACAAAACTGATTAACAGACTCCTAAAAGAGAGGATATAATAAAGTCAGTTGTTTAGAAAGGGCTGCGTGTCTTCTGCTTCATCGACGTAACCCGCCATGCACATACGATTGGTCACATCCAAGTAAATAGTATCTCTGAATGCCAACTTTTTAAACTCGTCTACAGGACATGTTTTCTTTTGTGATAGGTATATAGTCTTTTCCCTTAAAGTGGTCCCATTTCCAACAGGTACATTTATCTGATAAAAACTTCCGGCATAATTATTACATTAATTTTATCATCACCGTTTATCTTCGTGATACTTTTATAAAACAAATATTGTTTTTTTTTTTAGATAATGTTACTATTATAAGGTTTCGAAGATTTTTTTCTATATATATCTTTATCTCTGAGGACGTTTTTGTTTCATTTCATAGCAGGTGTAACTTACCTTTTCGGAGATAATAAGGGCTAATGTAATCACACAGGTTAATCACTCCGTCAACAGCGTCCCAAGTCACTGAGGTTAAAGCTTTGTTCCAGACAATGTTGGATCATCACATTCAATACGGTGCTATGTATTATACGGTTATGGTATTTATATGGAGTGTAAACGTTGTGCTGAACCATATTTTCATAATTTAGGGACCAAAACTGATTCATTGGACTTAAACAAGGTTGAGGGTCAAGGTTTCTGGCAAATGTTCTTTTATGAAGTGTTGTATCACTACGGCAAATATGCTGTTGTCTGCTGTGAGGTTGGAGTATTTATATAAAGTGTAAGCAATATCCTGGACTATATTTATATATCTTAGAGGCCAAAGTAGCTTCATTGGACTTGGTTAAATGTTTATGACTTCAGATTACAGTTTTATGGCAAATTCATTTCAGCAGTGTTGGGTCACCACCAGTAATACAATGTTGTCTATAAAAGGGTGGACTTATTTATATCTAATTATATATATGAGGGCTATCAATGTGCTGAACCATGGGCCGTAATTTAGTTCAAGTTTTTGGGCAAGGAATTTGGAGCAGTGTTGTAGCCATAATCAGTGTGTAGTTGACTATTAGACATTGTGTGGTAATCCCATCATCTGTCAGATGTCGGCTGCTGACGAACAAACTTAAGGCCCAGGGATTCTAGAGACACAGGTTGATGAAGACTGTGGGCAAGTTTTATGGTTGCCATCTTGGTCATTTGAAGATAGAAGTTTTTGAATATGCTCATCAGTATGCTTGCTTGTTTTGATTGAGAAGTATGCTTAAGTCCTCACTTTGACGCCATAATATTTACTTGCATCTGACCTAGATGTACAGGGCGGTTGTCGTCGATGAAGCAGAAGACGCTTACTCTTCCGGAACACCTGGTCTTATTCTCTTGTAAGTTTTAAGGGTCTCCGTGTAAATCCTCTTTGTTCATATTTTGCCCCTGATTAAACGATTTTTAGTTATGATTATAGTTTGTTGACACTTTAGTTGAGAATATCGAAGCATTAACAAAATCCTATTCCGAAAGTTAGAGCAAAACCCTTGCTTTATTTTCGTCATTTGATATGAGAAATATTAATACTTTGAGGTCATCAATGTAAGAACGTATATATTGACAACCGAACAATATGGCACACTTATGGATATATCCAAAACATCCATAAGTATACATAGTAAATGCATGCCCCAATGATATCATGATGGCGACCATAAAACTTGCCCCTGGTTTTCATGAACCTGCATCTCTCGGAGTAAATAACAACCGACTGCCAATCAACATAAATACCAGCATACAATAGTGTCATGGCTATTTGGAGGAAAAGTCATCCCGGAGTAGGGGAAGCCCTGGGGAAAGTAGGCCGAAGTCTGCCAAACTGTGTGGAAACAGGGTGTTCCCCTATCTAGAGATGACACAGTTACATATACAATGTATATACCAACAACTCTTTATCAGTTCAGTTTAATTCAATTTTCATTCCATTATAGGGACCTTTAACTTTAGATAGATTATCATTCTAGCCATAACAAAAACCATGTAACAGATCTACTGTTTATAGAAATTCAAAATGTCCCCGATACCCACACATCGCGTGCCCTTGACCTCTCATTACTAAGGGAGGATGGGGTCGAGTGTCTCATGACAGGGTCATTACTTGTTCTGTTCACTAAACCTCAGGTAATATTTCAACGGCGTCTTTTAGAAATGTGTACTAAAACATTAGTACGATGACCAGTAGCGGCAAAGGTAATTTGGTTTGTTGTTCGTCCTTTAACAGCTAGATTTCAAGAGTTGAGGAAGAAAAGTTATCTTGAATTGCTTGAAATGTTGATTATCACAACGAAAACAAATCGACATATATCTGGGGAAGAAATATGTAGAATGTGGGATCTGTCCTTTAAAAACCAACGTAATACCCATATAATCTATATTAATGATAAAGTTAATAATAATCATTAACACTTAATTTTTTAAAATATACTATCACTATGGGTTACCGTAGCGACAACACAAACTTAAGTCACTTGAAAAAGATAGCCATGCTATTGAAACGTTGTTAGGAACTATATATAGTTTATCAAAGTAAAGTTAAACAAATGAGAATTCGAATAAATTCCTTAAAAACTCTAAGTTGAAACCCCTTTTTTGTTGGAGCTGTTACTGGATTTATGGTTTCGCCTTTTCGTAAGTTTAGGATTACCTCACTTTGATTTCTATCTGTTCGGGCAAGTTGATAAGTTTTTTTTTCAAACTCCGAAACGGCATCAACCTCGCGTGATGTGATCAGTAAATACATGTTTTGCACCACCAATGTTTCCCTATGCATGGACACCTTATACGATCTACAAAAATACAATGTATCCCTGCGTTAAATTGTATCGCTATCTATCACATTTTACAAATGAAACTTCAGGAATTAAACCCTCGATTAACACTGCATTCTCACATATGAAGCTATTAGGTTTAGCTAAAAGAGCCAAAACAAATTCCTGAGTTTTCTGATGTAGCAATACATCCAACGCGTTAGTTGTACTATAGTACTAAGTGGAGATTTCAATGATATCTCTGTGGGATATCACAAACATAGCTGTCAACCCTTCCCATCACGACCAAACTTTACTAATCTTCCTCGAAACTTCCTTATCCAAAAGTCAAACTCATTAAAAACCAAAAATCAAAATCCTTTGGCCTGCTTCCATTCTTTCTCTATTCGTTTATCACAAGCTTGTGAAATGTTTACGATGACTGCAGGATCATTGATTTCAAGTCACATTTTGATGATACGTAAAGGTGTGAGAGTTTCCCATACATGCTTTCCTGATATGTGTCTAAATTTCAAAAGTGCGCGATGATGACTGGAGTTATATAACAGGTGTTACCGATTGACGGGCGGAGACCTGATGTCGAGATATATAAACAGCTCTTGATCCCGTACAATTCAGCACATGTATTCATCATCAAGTTCTCATTTTATTGAGTCAGTCATTGGATAGTGTACTTGTATCAAACCATCACCCAATGTTTTACGCTACACTCTATATTAGTATACATAAGCCCTTTGGTCAAACCTATGATCATAACAGGTATGCCTAAATCAAATAAATGTTTTTGTTGTGACTTCGAAACAAAAATGAAAGATACAATCAGTCATGATAATTGAGAAAAGTATATTTAGTTTTATGTTGTCTGTCCTCAGTGTCTGTTGTCTGTCCTCAGTGTCTGTTGTCTGTCCTCAGGGTCTGTTCTCTGTCCTCAGTGTATGTTGTCTGTCCTCACTGCCTGTTGTCTGTCCTCAGTGTCTGTTGTCTGTCCTCAGTGTTTATTGTCTGTCCTCAGTGTCTGTTGTCTGTCCTCAGTGTCTGTTGTCTGTCCTCACTGTCTGTTGTCTGTCCTCAGTGTCTGTTGTCTGTCCTCAGTGTTTATTGTCTGTCCTCACTGTCTGTTGTCTGTCCTCAGTGTCTGTTGTCTGTCCTCAGTGTTTATTGTCTGTCCTCAGTGTCTGTTGTCTGTCCTCAGTGTCTGTTGTCTGTCCTCAGTGTTTATTGTCTGTCCTCAGTGTCTGTTGTCTGTCCTCAGTGTCTGTTGTCTGTCCTCAGTGTCTGTTGTCTGTCCTCAGTGTAAATTGTCTGTCCTCGGAATCTGTTATCAATGCTTCTCCATGGTTCCTATTGTTAAGATGTGTTTTTCCTTTCCCGCTACATGGTTTAAGTATTCCCATAAGATAAACCCAACACATATTTGCTGCACCTTTTTATTCAAGTAACAAAAAGTCCGTCAGTGATGTTAGCGGCCAACAGGTGGGAATCGAAATTTTCTAAACTAATGTAGAATCAGAAGGATTAGGTCCTTAAGTACATTTCCTTTCCTTTCTAAATTACTTTGACCTTGTTGGCTTACTTGAAGAAGTTGTAACAAATAAACTCGTTTCAGTTTTTTAGTCTCGATATAAAAAGTCAATTCAAGCTTTGTTTGAAGCGTTTCTCGACCATTACCCATGTGTCGTTCATTCTACATGCGGTCGGTGGCACTTGCCTCTGTTACATACATGTAACCCATTACATGTAGTGTAGCGGTGGAGTCCCATTACCCCTTACAAAAACAACACACGCAGTTATGATTTACGTGGTAGCCGGAACGCTCTCTGTAATAGTGCATAAATGGTAATCCAATCAGTAATTTAGACGTCACCGCAGGATATTATATCTCGCCACAGAAAAAAAATAAATCTTTCGATTTAATTTTTTTTTTCAACGGCTGCACCTTGTTCCACTTCATATCTTCTTTCAAGTATTATACGTGTGAGAAACGCCGATATGAACAGGAAATATTACGGAGGCAAGAACCAAACCACCATCATACAGTTGCCAGGAAACAGAGACTTGTGCTTACATGGGTACTGGAGCTGAGCTTTGGCGATCGGTGGCGACCAGGTAGCTCAGTTGGTAGAGCGTATGTTTGAGAGCTCTGAGAGTCCTGTGTTTGAATTCCAATCATATGTTTTTCTGTTAAATAACATTTATTAGATATCAAATATCAAACCGGGTTGGCGCTCAATTCTACATTTCCTTACAAAGAGCCTGGAACCTGTTAACAGGACCTGGATTCTCTCCTTCTTGTAATAGATTAATTGAGAGTGCATCCTACATGTACCACACAAGGGGACCAGAACCTGTTTATGTATACATATTTCACAAGGTGACCTGAAACCGCACTTCCGTGATGAGTTCCGGTACCACACAAGGGGACCAGAACCTGTTTATGTATATATATTTCACAAGGTGACCTGAAACCGCACTTCCGTGATGAGTTCCGGTACCACACAAGGGGACCAGATTCTGTTTATGTATATATATTTCACAAGGTGACCTGAAACCGCACTTCCGTGATGAGTTCCGGTACCACACAAGGGGACCAGATTCTGTTTATGTATATATTTTTCACAAGGTGACCGGAAATCGCACTTCCGTGATGAGCTCCGGTACCACACAAGGGGACCAGATTCTGTTTATGTATATATATTTCACAAGGTGACCGGAAACCTTTCCGTGTTGAGTTCCGGTTCCACATAAGGAAAAAAAACCTGTACATCTCTGTACCACAAACGACATAACCCACGCCTTCATTTGATGTGAGGTTGGTTATGCAGGTAGCATGAGAGAGACTTTTAAAAGTTTAGACACAAACATAACACTCATGCAATGCTACCTAAATCTCGACCAGCACTAATGGTCATTGAAAGCAAGTATTTTTGTTGACAACCCAAATTAATTGTAGTTAACGCATGTAATAATCAAGAAAAATAACATAAAACATTTTTAAATATTTAGTTCATTTCTTGTTTTTTTTTTATTTTAAAAAGGGTACAGAAAACATTTGTTGATAAGATTTTGCATCCTATATTTAGAGACTTGTTCCCATGGCGTCTCCATACTATTCTAGGTCACCCCGTCGCGCTATAAGTATAGGGGGTTCATCAGACTCGTCAAACCCACAGCAGTAGCCGAGCTCCTCGGTGGTAAACATGGAGTCCGGTAAGTGTCCTCGCATCGTTGTTGATTTGAACATTATTGTTTGATCATATCTAAATGTATTGTAATAATGCAAATACGCAATGCTTAGCTGAAACAATTAACCGGGTTTTAATGGAAAACTAAGACTACAGATTCGTATTTTAATGTTTGTTTTTTAAAAGTTTTTGTTGTGGTTTGTTTATATTGCTTGGTCTGTCTCTCTGCATGCTGTTTCTGTACTTTCCAATCTGTCTACTTCTTTCTGCTATTCGTTCTCTACCCGGTTATAATAATTTTGTGAAATGTTACATATTTTCCATGATTGCAAGATGATTTGATTTCAAATCCCGCTTTCATGAGACTAAAGGTTTGAGGGTTTCCCATAAATGTGTTCCTGGTATATACGTCTAGATTTCCAAACTGCGCGATGATGACTGGAGTTATATAACATGTGAAACAGATTTACGGGCGGAGACCTCCGTCAGCAGCTCTAGATCCCACACATACGTCATCGAGTTATAATTTTGTTAAATAAGTCATTGGTTCGCGTACACGTATGAGAGCATTACCCAATGGTTTTTTTTACTATACTCTATATTATTATATATAAACACTATTTATTTTACATCAATTATGAACCAAGTTATTCAACTTATAGCAATCGCTCTTGTTGGCCCGGATGTTAGTGCGCGGGTGTATCATTGTGGAAGGGTACCAGAGTACCTGGAGATGATTAAAACAAACAATATTGGGACTTATATAAATTATACGTGATGTACTCTCCAATGTAAATAGATGTGGTTCGTATTGTTGTACTGCTGTATTGAATGTTTGTTGGTATACATATGCTCTATATCCGATGAGTAAGATGGCTTAAGGGATAACGAACTTGAAGTTTATGGAGGAATCGAACGTCCGTGGTCTTAGTGAAGGGCAACTACGCTACCAACCCGACTCCTGGCCACCCTTGGAGGGAAATCAACCCGCCTCCTGGCCACCCTTGGAGGGAAATCAACCCGCCTCCTGGCCACCCTTGGAGGGAAATCACATCCACTACTGAGGACTTGTTTAATTTTTTTTTTAACTTTAAAACTTTAATTTGAGATTAAAGACACAACAGACTCTCCTTCATCAGCTTCTTACCTGGATCTTTACTTAAACTATGACCAACACGGGCAACTTACTACTAAGCTGAATGATAAACGTGACGATTTCGATTTTCCGATCGTGAACTTTCCCTTTCTTGATAGTAATATCCCTGCTTCTCCATCCTATGGTGTTTACATGTCGCAGTTGATTCGTTATTTTAGGGCTTGCTCTGAATATCGCGATTTTCATGATAGATGTCAACTGCTGACGAACAAAATTACGGCACAGGGATTCGAGAAATGCACGTTGATGAAGACTATGGGCAAGTTTTATGGTCGCCAACTTGATATCATCGAGAAACATCCTGTATCTTTGTGCTTGTTAGTGTGTTTACTTGTTGTGATGACAATGATGACTCGGTTCTCATTTTGAGAATTGATGCTTACTTGGATGTGACTAAGATTTACATGGCGGGTGTCGTCGATGAAGCAGAAAACGCTTACTCTTCCGGAACACCTGGTCTTATTCTCTTGTGCTTTTACGAGAGTCTCCATGTAAATATTTTCTTTGTTCCTATTTTGCCCCTAGTTTAATCGATTCCGAGTTCGGATTATGGTTTTGTTGACACTTTGGTATTCTCTGATATTCGTTTCGCTGTCTTACTCTTATTTTACAAATCATTTGAATACTTGTTCTAAATATACCACGATAGTTATGAAATATTTTAGCGAAAATGGTTTTGGCATATTAACATATATGGAAAACGGTTGGTTTTTTTTCAGGGATTTTTCAGCATGATAGAAAAATTACAAAGATACCGTACGTCTTATAGTTCTGAAATTAGAAACTGATATCAATATTCGAAAATTAAGCATATTATGTTTATTATTTTCAGTTTGCCATTAATATACAGTTCTACACCATTGGACTTTTATTATGTATTCTATAAAACTAGGTGTAAATATAACGTGAAAGTTTGACAGGGCTGGATTAACCTTGTAATGGTAGACACTACTTAAAATAACCCAAAAAAATACAAGTTTACGGATATATCATAACCTGGTTGTAGTATCGGAAAAAGGAATTTTAATTATGTTAGGTAAGTTAATGTCAGCATAGCCTAGCTACCATGCAATGGATTTTATGCTGCCCAAGGTTCGCTTCAAATGATAAACCTGTTTAACACAGTCAATATTACATAAACTCTGGCATTAAATCCTCTATAAATCAGACATCAGGAAAGCGTGGATTCACTTCAAGGGTTAGAGCTGATAGGACGTAAAACTAAATATTACCAAAACCAATCAGGTGGAATTTCACGGAAGATCATAATGTGGGAGGAAAACGGAATTTCATTCTCACAACCTGGTTGAAGTTCACGGGGGATCATCATGTGGGAGGTAAACGGAATGTCATTCTCACAACCCAGGATATTGATCAAGTGGAAGGAAGTAAGGTGGCTGAATAATTTTTGGGAACAGAAATTGCAAGTTAGCCCCTTAGACCGGAAATTGGGAGATAAGCCCATTGGTCCGTCCCAAGGATCGGAACAACGGTATCTGTATTGTAACAGAAGAATTACCTGTCAATGGGAAATGAAAATTATCAGATTGTCTTCCTAAAAAAAGTGACTAGAAAATCTACCTGTTTAATGAAAGTGACTAGATTATCTACCTGTTAAATGAAAGAGTCTTCATGATGTACCTGTAAAATAGGATTGACTAGATTATCTACCTGTTAAATGAAAGTGACTAGATTATCTACCCGTTAAATGAAAGAGTCTTCATGATGTACCTGTAAAATAGGATTGACTAGAGTATATACCTGTAAAATAGGAGTGACTAGATTATCTACCTGGGAAATGAAAGTGAATAGATTATCTACCTATAATAGAAGTGACTGGATTATTTACCTAACCTTGGAAATGAAAATGACTACATGATCTTCCTGTAAAATAGTGACTTAATTACTGCTAATGTTGCTGATTTGAAGGTTTCGAGTTCATCTACCTTGGAATGAAAGTGTCGAGTTAATCTACCTCAAAATGAAAGTTTAAAGTTCATCTACTTTGGAATGACAGTTTCAATTTCATCTACCTTGAAATGAAAGTTTCGAGTTCATCTACCTTAAAATGAAAGTTTCGAGTTCATCTACCATGGAATGAAGGTTTCGAGTTCATCTACCATGGAATGAAGGTTACGAGTTCATCTACCTCAAAATGAAAGTTTCGAGTTCATCTACTATGGAATGAAGGTTTCGAGTTCATCTACCATGGAATAAAGGTTTCGAGTTCATCTACCATGGAATGAAGGTTTCGAGTTCATCTACCATGGAATGAAGGTTTCGAGTTCATCTACCATGGAATGAAGGTTGGAGTTCATCTACATTAAAATGAAAGTTTCGAGTTCATCTACCTTTGAATGAAGGTTACGAGTTCATCTACCTTGGAATGAAATTGTCTTCTTGGTACAACTACCTATTTTGGCTCCAGTGTCTCTGCCATGAGTGTAATTATTAACACAAGTACATGTTACACAGCTTTTGTCAGTTTTTGTAACATCATTAACTGTGTAATCGTGTTATTATACCCGTCATATATTTTAGCCTATTAACCCAAGTTATACATGTATGCCCCATCAGAGCTATATCAATGGTTGTAATATGCAATTATTTCAATTGTGACGTCATATAGACTTACGCGATGGAGACAAAATGACGACTTTATACATCTTAAGTTAGCACGAACATTATCGTTTTACACCAGTAATAGCCATAACTAGATTGTGTAATAAAAATAACATCACTCTTGTTTTCATTTCGTATGGTGAAACTCTATTTAATTTTTTAGTTTAGCTCTCCAGTGGCAAAATTTTCCTACATTTGTGTAATAAACCAATGGCTTAAGCACAGAGAGAAACCTGTGTATATCGGTGTTGTTGTAACCTTTAACGTGTTTTCATATATGTACAAGCGACACAAACATTGGACGAATGGATATGCCTTTGAAAGACCCATTCGGCATGTTAAATTGATGTGTGGTGGATAGTAACATCATTGCGAGAGTTGGAAAGGTGGGGTTAGAAATATAATTCAAATATCAATCTTATCATTTTCGAATGATTTATTTCATGAATCGTATAAATTATTTGTGTGTTTTCTATAAAATATCAGTGTTTTGTGACTTTATTTAGGAGATATATGAACTATGTTGTGTTTATATAAAAGTTCTATGTATATATACTGTGTTGTATTTATATAGGAGATGTATGTACTGTGTTGTATTTATATAGGAGATGACAAAAAAGGACAGCTAACTACTTAGCTATAAGATTTCAATTTTCTGATCGTAAACTTTCTATTTCTTGATAATAACATCCCTGCTTCTCCAGCCTATGGAGTTTACATGAGCAAGTTTTATGGTCACACTCTTGGCCTCATTGAGAAAAATTTTGTATCTTTGTGTGATATGAAGATGAACGTTTCTGAGTATGTTCATACAAGAGAATAAGACCAGGTGTTCCGGAAGAGTAAGCGTCTTCTGCTTCATCGACGACATCCCCCATGTAAATCTTGGTCACATCCAAGTAAACATCAATTGTCAATCAAAACAAGTAAACACACTAATGAGCATACTCAAAAACGTCTATCTTCATATCACTTAAAGATACAGAATATTTCTCAATGAGACAAAGATGGCGACCATAAAACTTGCCCATAGTTCTGATCAACCTGCATCTCTCGAATCCTTGTGTTGTTAGTTTGTTTGTCAGCAGTCGACATCGATCGCGAAAATCCCGATATTTAGAGCAAGCCCTGGAATACCGAATCAACTGCGACATGTAAACACCATAGGTTGGAGAAGCAGGGATGTTACTATCAAGAAATGGAAAGTTAACGATCGGAAAATTGAAATCATCACGTTTATCCTATAGCTTAGTAGTAAGCTGTCCATGTTGGTCGTAGTTTAAGTAGAGATCGAGGTAAGAAGCTGATGTAGAAAAGTCTGTTGTGTCCTTTATTTCAAGTTCAGAAGGGTATATACGATCGACGTGGTCAGCAAACTTCTTGTTGTTTATAGACAACGCATCGTCGATATATCTTTAAGTGAAATTAAAAGATTTGGCAAGGTTTTTTGTTACCTGTCCTGATTAGCTCCTCCACAAATTCAGCCTCGTATGAAAACAAAAACAAGTCAGCTAAGAGTGGGGCACAATTTGTTCCCATGGGAATGCCAACAGTCTGCTGGAAAATCTTTCCTATAATTTAGAGATTATATAACCCACTGTTACGTAACTAGGGCAAAGGGTGAACGAATCTATTCATTTACTTAATGGGATGCATTTTATGAATACAGCTCTGCATAAACTTCAATGTAAACCGATACGTATGTCCACAAGCGGCAGTGTTTATACATAGACTGGTTCTGTTTTTGGAATAATATATAAATATTAAATTATTTTAAAAAAACAGCTTTAAACTTGGGACAGATGAGCTAGTAGTAAGAGATTGTTTTTAATACCCAGGGGCTGATAGCCTGTCTAGTTTATGCATTGTGGAGGAAGGAATAGGAAGGAAAAGACTAATATAGGCTTTGCCTGTGGGTTAATCAATTTATAAATACTAGTGTTTACTATTTTTTTTTTTTTTATTTCTTGTTAATTGTAAATTGTATCAATAATAAACTATTTTGAAATTCAGGATGAGAGAACGTGGAAAAGAATATGCTTATCAAAGGCTACATCGTTGAAGCATCTTCGAACCACAAATACCACAAATATTTGATAATACAGTGTAAAATGAAAACAACATCTAACGCTAACTGGCTTTATCATAAAAAAAAATCAGAGAATACCGAATCGTCAATAAAACCATAATCAGAACTCAAAATCGATTAAACTAGGGGCAAAATAGGAACAAGCAAACTCGAAAACGTCCATCTTCATATCACACAAAGATACACAGAATATTTCTCGATTATATCAAGGTGGCGACCATAAAACTTGCCCATAGTCTTCATCAACCTGCATTTCTCGAATCCCTGTGCCCTTTGTATGTCAGCAGTTGACATCTATCACGAAAATCACGATATTCAGAGCAAGCCCTAGAATAACGAATCAACTGCGACGTTACCTAAATCACCAAACAAATAAATGATGCTGTGTATTTATTTTAGAATGTTAAAATATAATCCAGATCGGTATCTGTATTCCTGTGTTATCAATGTTTCAGTACACGATCCCACATGTTATCTGTGTGTGTGTGCTGTATTGACTTAGCCTCATATCAGTGTTAAGGTCTACCCCTGTCCCATTTATATATGTCCTTACCACAACTCCCGCCGGAACCGACGGAGGCTCACACAACCTCAGGGTAGGATATTATAGTCTGTGACACTTATTTGAACTCATATTTCTCTTTAGACAGAATAGCAAGACGTAAACAGGTAAATTTGATTTGTTTGTCCTAGTACAGGTGTGTTAGATCTGCACTTCCATTATGTTGCACCACAGTTGCGGGAGTTAATAAAAAAGATTATATAACAAGAAGCTGCCCATTATAGAATATACATTCTGTAATGGGCGGCTTCTTTTATATATTATTTACTAACAGAAACTCGAGCACCTGAGGATGCAGTTTACTAGGTGTCTGCATCTGATAGGATAGTTGTCAAATTTTGCTTCAAGTACTTGACTACATGTCTGCATACTATTGGTCGGATGTCACATTTCGTCACAAGTTTTGTTGCGTAATAACAAAGAACAGTGCCAATAATTAATATTATAAGAAATAGTAGTTCCTGTGTCCTTGTTAAAGCACTGTACCAATACATAAATCGGACAATGGTAATAGTTTCCCTTGTTTCTCACTTGTCGTAATATTTTCCTCACTAGATATTTGTTGAAGTAGTGTTTTTAACTAGATATAAGTTAGTATGTCTTAATTATTCCTATTTGAATTTTCGTGATTCATAATTTATATGATATGCATAAAACGTCATTTGAAGACATAGCGCTAAATTTTGGTATGTAGTTTCCCATTTGCCAGTTACAATACTTAAATGATTAGAAAAGATGATATCGTGCCATCGAAGTTAGAACAGGAAACATATTGGTATAGCTTCTTCCTAACTACATGGGTGCATTATGAATTAAACTGCTTACATTTGGCATTCATAAGCAATAGCACGCTATGAATGCCAAATTTTAACAATTTTGGAATATATTTATCTCGTGTCCAACGTACCTTCGATGACTTACGAAGCATTTATCACCAATAGAAATGTGACTTAATTTCCTAAAACGTTCTAAACCCGCGGTGACATAGAATGGTTATAATCTTGTTAAATGAAATACAAAATGCATGGTTAACGCCGATGTGAAAAAGCAAAAGAATGGAGGATAGTCGAACTATTGGTAGGATCAGGAGATGATCTTTTGAATAATCGGAACTGGTCTACGTAATGCGTCGTAAAACATGTCATGAACAAGCTAAGTGCAGCTGATAGTGCAGAATGGGATAGATAACTATGGAACGACAATATAGCACGCTTTAAAATTAACGCAGAACATATCAACAATTCATTAAAACGAGGAGTGTTTCCAAGTGTTGGAAGACTTCAGCTAGTTGTGGAGACTGGAGGATACACGATAGGCTGACCATTAAACTTCATGTTAGACTGAATATTGTAAAGCCCGATTATGATTTTAGATTTATCCGACACCGCTGCTGGCTTCATCAGATACTAAAAACAGATAACTCCATTTTCTATATTTTGAGTTGGATATCCCGCGGGAAATGCTCAAGAATTTCTGTTGATACATGTTTTTGTTGGTGCTGTTTGTCTTAGCTAGATACGTTTTGTATTATTTTAAGTAGATATTAGATAGCTTGTCTCAAATAGATATGTGTTGTGTGTCTCAACTACACATTTGTTGTTTTAGTATGTTTTAATAGATGTTTGTTTTTGTTTAGTATTTTGTTTGTTTTCCTATTCATAAACAAAAACATACATGTACACACATAGCGAATACGTAAATATATTTTCACACAGCCACATATGATACAGGTAAATGTACACACAAACACATAAATATGCATAGACATGTAATACACACACATACATACATATACAGACATGCATGTGCATATATAAATACACATGAACATGCATTTCGACCCATTACACAAGA
Source organism: Mimachlamys varia (assembly GCA_947623455.1). NCBI lineage: Eukaryota > Metazoa > Mollusca > Bivalvia > Pectinida > Pectinidae > Mimachlamys > Mimachlamys varia. The sequence goes on from OX392535.1 coordinate 14,369,368, forward strand.
GTTTAATTTAAGCGTTAAACTGCATTCTGTTTCGAGTTATAGGCGATATGAACGCATTACAGGTAAATAGCATGAACCGCACTAGCGGTTCATGTTATCTGCATGCATGCATACACACATACACATTTACATGCACACACATGCATATATGTACATTGCATGCAATCATGTATATTGCATGAAATCGCATACCCACACACATACATGCATGGATGTACATTGCTCGCAACACACACCCACACACGGCATGCACATGCATGCACCCATGCACACACATGCACATACATGCCCACATATAAGTACACAAGCTAGTCGTTTGTGCTTCACTTATACATGTAGTTATCAGTATATTATTTGTGTTGTGTTCTTTAGCTAGATATGTTTTGTTTATTTGAAGTAGACAGTAGATAGCTTGACTCAAATAGATATTTGTTGTGTATCTTAACTATAGATTTGATTTTTGAGCATATTTAATTAGAAATAATTAATTTTCCATTGATTGTATGCAGAATGCGGCTTCTGATTGGTTGAGATTTTCTTTTCATACCTCTATGGAAACAAAATCCGAAAATGGCGCGAAAACTATGACGTCACAATGCGGCAATTGACGTTGCGTATTGATTTGTAAAAAAGAATCCGTTGTTAGATCAGTCAAATTGTACATAAACATGTTTTGAATTTAAAAATAAGTTTCAAAAATTAATTATAAACATTGATGTCAATTATTTTTTAATTTCATAGGGTTATGAAAAAATTTTGCTTGCAAACTTTTGTAAGAATCCGCTACGATTTTTTTTTCTGGTTTTGAGATCGTCCCTATCTGTTCCGACCATCGTTTCTAAGGAAGTGCCGACATTTTAGTTTTGCCATTGCTTGGTAACGAGTATGGGTCCCGATGGGTATATAAAGGTCATAGCTTGTAAAACCGGTTTTTAAAGTACTCCTGACCGTCACAACATTCAGTGCTCCGCGCACTTGGCAACCGCTGTCAAAAATGAAACGCACTCACCTGTATACTTTGAACCACAATACTGCCATGCTGGTTGTTACTAATAACACATTCTTGAAATTGCGTATCCGAAATAAAAGGTATATCACTGAAAATACTTCCATAAATCCAATATATATCGCCGAACTTTCACGTGCATATAATCGCACCCACGTACAAACTCTTAGTCTTGGTCATGTAGACGCTTGACAAGCAAACACGTGTAAAACACGGCACACCCGGGTGTGTAGTCAACAATGTGAAATTATATATATTTTGAACCATTCTCATGGACTTATTTGGAATTATTATGGTTTCTACGCTGGATGTTAGTACTAGTTGGATATCAGAAAGGTAGGCATAAGCGTTAATTAGCCATTTGTTTGTTTCATTTGCAACATATATATTATTACATAAAGTTTTGTCGTGTTATATTGTTGTAAGTTTCATAGGGAAATGGATGTTTTTATTACAATTTCATTTCACATTCATTATATATCTTTCCAATATCCATATCCATATTCGTAAAAAAAACCGAAAACGAGCCGTAACGTAATGTGTACAGACTATCTGTACCTGTAAAAGACGTGCTACAGCGAGAGGGCAGTGTCGGAATGAAACCGGTTTTGTAACTATTGGTGCTTTTATACCCAATGGTGTCTATACACGTTACCAAGCAAGGGTAAATCAAAAATGTCTGCCACTTCCTTGGTTACGAAAACCGGAAGACACATGGTCAATGTAGGGAACATCTCGGAAGTATTCTGAGTAATCACAATCTGAATATTTTTTTTCAAATCTCAATTAAAAGCTTTTAACTTGCTCTGTCAGCTTTAAGTATATTTTACTAAATATTTGTTTTGTAGCATATTTAACTAGATATTTGCTTTTGTAGTATATTTTACTAAATATTTGTTTTGTTTTGCAGTATATTTTACTAAATATTTGTTTTGTTTTGCAGTATATTTTTACTAAATAATTGTTTTTGTATTATTGATTACTAAATATTTGTTTTGTAGTATATTTTACTAAAAATCTGTTTATGTAGTATGTATTATTAGATATTATTAGATGTCTTAAAAGTATGTTTTTACGAGAGTTTTGATGGCGTACAGTGTTTTGGGCAACCTCGATATCCAGGGATTTCGTTCACACACGTCCCTCACACCCGTGGGATATGTCATGACTGAACTGAAGGCTCCTTGTTGATGAGACAAGAAGACTAGTTCGATCCTTTGATGTACATCAAAAGAATCTCGCGGTCACATGACGGTTAAATTAACATGCTTTGAAGTTGGTTGTGGCTCCTTTGTAATCGCAACAAGACAGATAGCAGCACAGCGATCGGTCAAATCTGCCTGCCTATAGATTGACCATGCCATAGTCCATGGTCGATGGGGGATATTTAGGGTATTCATTGGTGAACGCTGTATAAATATTTGTTATACTCACATAGGTATATTATAGTGCATTAGTTGGGTGACAGTTTATTTACATTATTTAGCATAAGACGAGTACGAACTTAACTAATTACCAATCACACGATGTAATAATTCCACTATAACTGTTTGCAGTTAAATGATCTTCTAGAACGGTAACGTGTTTTAGATCACAATGAAACATCTTATCACAGTTTGAAGGACTGTTCACTGGCGTATCAACATATAAAGTCACCGTGTGATATCTGTATGCTGATCGAAGACAACCAGAGATAACAAATAGATAACATGTATACCTGTCTGTACACATTCTGTTTTAACACAGAGACGACATTCATACACACATACACAACCACGACTGATTTCAAAGGCCAGTGGGAATAAGCAGAGGCAATGTCAAACACAAAGTATGCAGATACAAATGTAGCGGCCGACATATCTCGAAATGCACTAGCGTTGTTTTGAACATGCATTATGTGGCGAAACTACCACATATGTATTTAGTACGCGAACTATACTTGTGTGAGTATGAATGTAAATGTCCAAAAAGGTTGTTTGACTGAATGTTCAAGGCGCATGTGCACAAAAGTTTATAACACATGGGTGTGACTGAGTCTATATCACGTGTTTGTGACGGAGTGTGTAACATTTATGGGTGGTTGGGTGGTGCATTTGGTAGCGCATTTGCTTTTCACCAAGGCGCCTAGGGTTCGATTTCTCGACCGGACGTGAAAAGATATGGGGTCACCTGCCCAACCGCGTGTGTTTTTCTCTGGGTACTCCGGTTTCCTCCAACTAGAAGAACCCTCTCACTCAAAGATCCGAGCCAACAAGAGTAATTGTTATAAGTTGCATAATATTGTTGTAAAATAAATAAAGATTATTTTTACAGTGTACAGAACGTTTGCGTGACACTGTACATCACGTGTATGTCATAAAGTATACAACACGTGTGTGTGGTTGAGTGTAAAACATGTGTAGGTGAGTAAGTTAAGTAAGCTTAGTTTTAACACGTGTTTGTGTGACTGAGTCATACAAATCGAGTTTGTGACAGAGTGCACAACACCTGTATTGACTTGATTAGTCTATAGCATGTGCGTGAGCCTGAGTATGATGGATCAACACGTGTGTGTGCCTGAGTGAAATAGGTCAACACGTGCGTGTAACTGAGTGAATATAACGTGGATGTCTTACAATATAGACTACAAACGTGTTTGTGTTGCAGAGTGAATGACACGTTTTTACAACACGTGTTAATGACCAAGAATGTTAATACTATATTATATAAAATCAGTTAAGCAATTACTTAACATGTAAATGTGTTTTAGCTCCTAAAACAACGATTGTTTGAAGGGAATTTATTGCACGCCATCATACCGGCTGGTATAGAGACCTTCATGTTGTTTATTTATAAATGTCATGATGTTGTAATAGTAAAACTTACTGCCTTACTAGTATTCCTCCCATTCATTGGTAGCTCTGATTAAACCAACTTCCCTTGGGTTCTCATGATTATAGTCATTTATCAAAGTAAGTAATTTTTTACCAATTTGATATACAGTACTTACTCATCTTATAATGTCCCAGTTTATCTAGTAATGTAGCCACATCCAAATTGAGCCAATTATTCGAACGGTTTTATAGGCCATACGAGTCACATCAAGCTACATCGCGATCAGCCTTCCTGTGTGTGCGTGATACTATGTAGGAGAGAGAGAGGATATGCACGCATTTCGTTTTTAAAGGTACAGTATATTTGAGTTTCTGAAATCAAACTTTACTTGTATACTAAAGCTGGCTATGTTATGCAAACCTTGACCCAAATAGAAAAACACAACTGATAAATGTGTGTAAAATTCTCCGGTTGTTAAGAGCACCTCAGAGTGTGTTCCAGTGAAACATTTATCTTGATGTTATGATAGAAAGTTGTCCTTAGTAAGTCTCTTTATCTCTGTCGTTGTTATCTTTGTTATTGGCGATTGGTCTGTGTGTTGTTCAGTTATAAATGAATATGGAAATTAGCATTTGCAATATCTTATATACGAATTGCGTCTATAATCACCAAATTCGGTAATACGAATGTGTTTCCTTATTTGTTACATTAATTGCGTCTGTACATAATCTCATATTGATGTATTTCATGAGATTATATAACGATTGAAGTTTACCATCCAAATAATATCGGATGATGCCTGAATGTAGGCACCTCGATATCCAGAAGTTACGCTCACCTGTGCTCTCTATCTCCCCTCTAGCCTCTAGATATTTAGGATTGGGTGTAGGTAACAATTTGTATGAGCAGACGACAAGTCGACCGCCGGTTTTAAATATGTTATTTGTACGAGAAACACACGTTTATATGTATAAGTATTGTTCCGAGAATCAAGATAAAATGATATATTGTTTATATTTCCATTGAATCATGCTATATGAACTGTTATAATCAAGCAGAAGACGAATAAACGTCTTCTACGACGGCCATATTTGATTATATTGTTAAAAACATTCGCAAATGAGCGTCAAACAATATAATATTAACTCGAATTTCGTTTTTACCTCACGGAGATGACATTTACTTGGATGTGACAACGATTTACATGGGGGTGCTGTCGATGATGCAGAAGACGCTTACCCTTCCGGAACACATGGTCTTATTTTCTTGTACTTTTTTCAAGGGTCTCCGTGTTAATCTTTTGATTGTTCATAGTATATTTATCTCTTATTTAATTGATTTTCAGTTCAGATTACGGCTTTGTTGACGCTTTCTTTTCTTTTTTTAATGCTTATTTATTTTTTTTTATATTTATTTTATTTTTCAGAAATTTTACATAATAATACAATTACAACACATAGTCTTTCATTCATACTTTCACTCTTCCTTATCATCAACAATACATCATCAATATCATGAAACAATGTATTATAATCATCTTAAAATTAAATATCTATATACCCTTATCAGTGTCACATCATTTTCATTCATCAAAATATAAAGTATTTCATATCGACAACATGATTTCATCGTCATCACTTCATCATCATCATCATCATCGTCGTCGTCATCATCATCATAATTTCACCACAGCTTTATCATCATCATCTCTCTATCATCACCATATGCATAATTTCATCAAAATATAGAGTATTTCATCAACATGATTTCATCGTCATCACTTCATTCCATCATCATCATCCTCATCATCATCATCATCATCATCTCACAACAACTTTATTATCATCATCGTCTCTCTATCAACACCATAAGCATAATTTCATCAAAATATAGAGTATTTCATCGTCATCACTTCATTCCATCATCATCATCATCATCATCATCATCTCTCTATCATCACCATAAGAATAATTTCATCAAAATATAGAGTATTTCATCAACATGATTTCATCTTCATCACTTCATTCCATCATCATCATCATCATCATTATCATCATCATCTCACAACCACTTTATTATCATCATTGTCTGTCTATCAACACCATAAGCATAATTTCATCAAAATATAGAGTATTTCATCAACATGATTTCATCTTCATCACTTCATTCCATCATCATCATCATCATTATCATCATCATCTCACAACAACTTTATTATCATCATCGTCTGTCTATCAACACCATAAGCATAATTTCATCAAAATATAGAGTATTTCATCGTCATCACTTCATTCCATCATCATCATCCTCATCATCATCAACCTCATCATCATCATCACTCTATCATCACCATAAGCATCATTTCATCAACATATAAAGTACATTTTGTATTTCATCAATATCTACAGTGTAATTCATCTTCATCACAATTTATGACATTTCCGTCATCCTCACATGATAACCTTTACATGATATCATCATTCTCATCAACATGAAATCATCATCATCTCACCATTACTTCGCCATCATATACTAATACCATCATTAACATTTACAACCTCATCATCATCATCATCATCATCATCATGACATTGATACATTATCTTCTTAACACACTCTTACACACTCACAAACTCACAAACTCACACACCCACAGCTTTTACAATATGTAAACAGACATATAGACACCCACACATACGAGAGAGAGAGAGAGACAGAGAGAGAGAGAGAGAGAGCGAGAGAGTATTCACTATTCAACAAATTAAGTAGAAGTCAGAAATTTATATTGTATTTTATGTAAATATGAGAAAAAAAATTAAGAAAACTTGAGGAGGTAAAGAGAGAGTGAGAGAGAAAAAAACCAGAAGTGTCACAAGATATCATAAACGAGTCTTACATGAATGAACATGGAGTTGTAATTATGATAAAAACTATCAATATATTACGGAAATATATGTACTATTGAATATATATATTAATACTGTTTTAACGGCAAACACATACAGAGTTATTGCAACTTATGCATTAATCAGTTGTTTCCATTTATTCCATTCATTATCTAACTTCCCCAAATACATTTCCCCTTTACTTATTGCAGTATATTTTTCAATGTAATGTGCCTCCTTAATAAGTCTTTGAAGTGCATGTACAGACAAAGTTAGTTGTAAACATCTTGATCTGTAAATATACTGTTTAATTATTAAAAGGATTAAGTTATCAACTCTCTTGTACACATTGTTTTGATTGAGTAATCCAAACATAAAACTTTCTTTATTAAAGGCAAAAGGAATAAGTAGAGTATCAAGAAGAATTTCAAAATTTTCTAAAAAAAGTTGCACCTCCATACAGTCCCATAACATATGAGTTATTGTTTCTATTTCAGTCTGACAATGATGGCAGTATGGCGTGTCAACAAGACCAATTTTAAATAAAAATGAGTTAGATGTTAAAATATGATGGTTGATTCTATATTGTAACCAATGTAACTTCGAATTTTTAGTCACCCGAAAAGGGATAATATATATCAATTTCCAGGTTTCATCATCAAATTCAAACATTTTATTCCATTTCCTTTTCCCTGTGGATGTAGTATCATTTTTACACAGCAAATTATAAAAATCTTTTGTGCCTTTTTTATGCTTCAAAAAAATTTCTAAATTCATAGGTATATAAGGATAATATATTACCATATTTGAAGTATTTCCTGCTACATACTTTTTTATAGTATTAACAACACCTTGATAAGTGAGAAAATTTGTACTAATTTCAAATTTTTGTATAAATTCCTCATAAGTTAAAAAAAAGCATCCATTAAAATCTTTTATGAAATCATTAATTATCCTCACCCCTTTATTGAACCATTCTTTATAAAATAAAGTCTTGTCTCCTACTTTAAAGTTTGTGTTATGCCAAATAGGTGTTTTTAATAAATTGTCATCTTTGTCCCTTACCTCCCTTTCTTTTAGATCTAAATTCTTCCATGCTTGGAAAACATCTTTCCAAAATGAATTTGTACATGTCCGTTGACAACGAGATATATATTCAGGCCCACAATTGCTAAGAATATCCTTATCTGCATATAAACTAAACAGTAATTGCCATTTACCCCCTGATATAAAAAGTCTGCGAATCCAGGTAAGTTTCAAGGATTCAATAAAAGATTTGATATTTATCATCTTTAAGCCACCCTCCAGGTAACTTTTAGTTATTATATCCCTTTTTATTTTATCAATTTTACTCTTCCATAAGAAATTATATAATTCTGAGTTAAGTTTTTTGATGAAAATGTCATTTGGATTTGGCAGGGATAAAAAAAGATGGTTAAATTGTGATATAAGTAAAGATTTAATAACAGTTATTTTTCCTATTGGTGTTAACATTCTTCTACTCCAGGTATTAAGTAATGACTTAAGCTTGACTAACTTTTTGTCGTAATTAAGTCGAGGTATCAAGTGTAAATCTACATGAAATTCTAAACCTAATAATATAAAATTGCTATTTCCCCACTGTAAGTGTAATTCAGGGTAATAAATCTCATCACTGTACTTTTTCTCTCCTATCCAAATAACTTGAGTTTTACTCGAATTTATTTTCAACCCCGAGATTTTGGCAAATTTAGAAAGTTCATTTAATGATTCACTCAGTGATTTCTTAGTACCATCTAAAATTAAAGATGTGTCGTCAGCATATTGAGAGATTAATATTGGACTTTTCTTCACATCTATACCATGTATATACTTATTATTTCTTAGATTAATAGCAAGAATTTCTGCACATAATATAAAAATATAGGGGGCTATTGGGTCCCCCTGACGACAGCCCCTCCTAATATCAAAGAACGCTGAGAGATTACCCCCTTGATTTATAGCCGACATTGAATTATTATGAAAAGTTTTAATCCAACTTCTTATATCTTTGCCAAAATTGAAAAAAGTTAATACTTTACCTATAAAATCCCAACTAACAGAATCAAACGCTTTTTCAAAATCAACTATCAATAGCATACCTGGAATATAATGTTCTTCTGCATAGTGCATTATATCATATACTAGTCTAGAGTTTTCTCCTATAAATCTACCTGCAATGAATCCTGACTGATCTGTATTTATCAATTTACCTAAAACTGTTTTTATTCTATGAACAATCGAACCAGAAGCAATTTTATATATAATATTAAGTAAACAAATTGGTCTCCAGTTTTTTAAAAATTGTCTAGGCTTATCCCCCTTTGGTAAACATGTAATCACTCCCTGCCTTTGTGTTATTGATAATTCTCCCTGTTCATAACCATAATTAATAGATCTTACAATAAATTTTCCTAGCTGTTTCCAAAAAAATTTAAAAAATTCTACTGTAAATCCGTCCGATCCAGGACTTTTATTATTCTTCATATGTTTGAGAGTATGTGATGCTTCACTATATGTAATGTTTCCTTCTAAGGATAAAGATTCCTGATTAATCAATTTGGGAATATTATAATTAGATAAAAGTTGATCGAGATTCACATCTTCAATATTACAGTCGCTAGAATATAGCTGTTCATAAAATAGCTTTATTTCCTTAAGAATATCTTCTTGTTTTCTTATCACTTCTCCATTTTCTTTTTCTACCATTGGGATGATTTTTGAAACAAAGTTTCTACTTTCTAGATTCAAAAAATAATTTGTAGGTTTTTCTCCTTCTTCAATCCATTTCGCATTTGACCTTATCATATTACCTCTCATTTTGACCTGTCTTATTTTTTCTAATTCCTTCTTTTTCACTTCTAATTGTTCTAGATTTTTCTCAGTGTCATTTTCAAGGTATGCTATATCTTTTATAAGAGTAGTTTCCTTATTATTTTGCTGTTTTTTCTTGTACGATGAAAATGAAATAGTTTTTCCTCTTATTTCGAATAGTAAAGTTTCTAAAAAAAGTTGATCATTAATTTGGAATTGAATATCTTCATCTGTAATAGTATGGATAAACTCTGGATTATAAATTAAAAGTGCATATTGTTTTTTAATCTCTAAAATAAGATTCTTTATAACTTCAAGATATTCTTCATCATACAAAAGTGAATTGTTAAACTTCCAAAGTCCTCTCCCTCTCTTAAATTCATTAAACTTTATTGTAATATACGGTATGGAGTGATCCGATCTATATCCTGGTTCAATATTAGTTTTTTCTACATTACTCAACATATTTTCTGACACAAGAAAAAAGTCTAGACGAGCTTGCCTAATTGGGTTACTCCTTCTCCATGTATATCTCCTACATTCTGGATGTTGTTCTCTGTATATATCCACTAAATTTAGATCACCTATCAATTCTATGACTTTGTCTCTTGCCTTAGGATTGTTAATATTTTTATAATTTCTATCATAATCGAGTTCAGTGTTCAGCACTAAATTAAAATCCCCACAAATTATACAAAATTCATTTCCATACTCATATACAACATCTTTAACTTGTTGATAGAAACTAGGTGTGTCTAGATTAGGGCCATATAAGGTTACGAGTGTGACTTTTTTATTACCTATCAATATATCAAGTGCAATAAAATTCCCATCTTTATCTGTCTTATCTTTCAAAATCTTCGCTTCGAAATTATTATTAATTAAAATTGCCACGCCCCTAGAATTTGATCTGAAAGAACTAAAGAAGCAATCGTATCCCCATTCTGTTCTTATAATATTTTCCATATCCTTAGTGAAGTGTGTGTCTTGTATACAATATATATTACTGCTCTGCTTCCTAAAGTATGAAAAAACATCTTTCCGCTTACCTTTATCTCTTAAACCCTGACAGTTTGCCGATATTACCTTAATGGAATCGACGGTTGTAAAAAGTAAATATAAACATGATAAACAAACTCCATGAACAAGCAATGATGGAAAACAAAATAGGCTTATGAAAAATCTTAATGTGACAGAAGAAGAAGAAGAAGAAGAAGAAGAAAAAGAGTATCATTTACAGATTGAGAGTAGAGAATCAGCTGAACTCACGCACGTTTTATAAATATTGGTCTGCACGCTTCGATTCATTCTGCAGGAAGTAGATAAAGTACCGGAAGTAGTATTCTAATTAAAACCCCGGTTTAAAAATTCCGGAAAACAAATAATGGGTAGACTTGTACATGCCCTTAATAATTATTTTCTCAGAAACGAAAGGGAAGAAGCTTTTTTTTTTTACATTTACAAAACAGAAATGGAGAGAGTGGGAGGGGGGGGGGGACTTAATGAAGCTAATAGAAATAGAAACATAATAATATCCTTACAAATATCCGAAAAAAATAACATATAGTCACCACTATATCAGACTATATTCTATATATATGTGAAAAAATGTACATATTCAAAACTATATATTATGATATATCAACCACATTATATATACCCTATGTTATTTTATTAAGATTGATTTGCTGTTAGTTTAAAGTCTCCTAACCATAGAAAAATATCTATTAAAATGAACCGATCTTGAATGGTCTTCCTCATTTCCAATTAGATTCGCATATTGCGTTAGGAATTTTTCAGAACATATTATCTATTTTTTTTACATACCTTTCTTTCACACAGTCTCCTGCTTGATACAGAAATAACACAAATATGTATATAATCCATTTTTACACACACGGGTCACGCGATGTACACAGATCACCGAAAATTTGAATCGTCACACAGGAAACTGTCTGTGAAAACTGTGTTATATGTTATTTTCCGTTTCTTCCCACCGTCTTTCATCACGACAAACAGTTTACCGTCTATACTATAGGAATTCTGCACCGAATCTAGTTTGTATAGTTCCTTAAGCCTGTCCTGGTTCATCTTGGTCAGATCTTCAAACACACGATAGTTCTGTCCTCTAAGGATCTTCCTGGCCTTGATAACTTCTATCTTCTTTCTCCTGTGAGTAAACTTACATATTACAGTTCTTGGCTTGTTAGATTGGAAGTTGCCCAACCTGTGCGCAATGTCAATGTCTCTTTCTGTAATTGGCACATTCAGTTTGGCCCCAACAAAATCCACAATCCTACTCACACAATCTTCTGCAGATTCCCGCCTGTCCGTATCCTCCAGTCCTGTGATGCGGATAGAGTTTTTTCTACCCTGCTGTTCTAGATCATTATATGATCTCATCACCACTCTACTGCTATCCTCTGCATTAGCTATCTGCTGTTCCAAGCGTGTGACCGTCTCTTTCAAATCCTCATTTTCCTCCTCAAGGTCAAAAATCCGTCCTTCAAGCTTTTCAACAAGTTCTTTGTTCTCTGAACGTATCGTTTCCTTCAGCGACAGTAATTTTGTGTCCATATCCTTCTTGGTAATAAGGGTTGACAATGTAGAAAATATTTCATCTAACTTCTCGTTGATTTTGTCCTTTTCTACTGTCTCGTGTACATCACTGACTCTGCCGGACCTGACACTAGTCCTTTGTTGTCTTCCAGAAGTTTTCGCGGCAGACATCTTGGACACGTATAGGTATACAATTATTAAGTAAAGTCCCCTTTCTATATAGATAATTAGTTTCCTTCTAGTAACATCCGACTCGAGCACGTGCGCCTACTATATAACTATCGAACATGTACAGGTGAGTTACAAGTACATGTTACCTGTCCGTGCGCTCACTCAGCTGGTGGTCACGTATTACCGGCCATTGTTCAACATGCTGTACGTTTACTTGAGTTGGTCTTCAAAATACTCCAAAATGAGTCACTCTACACAAGTACCTAGTGAACAATCCCGTTCCACGTATATTGGTACACTTTCACATCCAACAAAAGTTCACTTTTAAGCACTTTAAAGGTTGAAAATATAATTTCTTATCGGAGCGATACAAAGCACGTCCGACCGGGTCCTCGTGACCTGTGACCGTCTTAATGCTTATTTATTGATTATTTATCTAAAAACATATTACCTATCAGTCAAAAGTAGATAGCCTATCTCTCCATACAGTAAAGGCGCGATGACCTCTGTAGCTGTTGTGGATATCTACTCCCCTACCTGGATGTTGCTACAATTTACAGTGTATTGCCTTATTGAGACAGTAAATATTTGCTGCAAGTGCTAACGACCAGGGGTATCGGATATACATCACGAAAAAGCATCGTCAGGCAAGATGCTCGGTGTTACAGCAGAAAGTTTAAAATCTCAAGTATCTTATGTTGTTGGCAATACAATCAGTACTACATTTTATTTCCGTTTCGGTATTGCTTTCTATTCTCAGGTCAATGTGCATTAATGTTATGTTTCTTCTGTTATATCTTACAGCAAAATCGGAAATGGAGAAGTATCGGCGATCGATTGGACGTTGGCGACTGGTGGCATTTGTCCTCTTATTGTGTATGCTTGCGCTGTTGGTTGGAATCATCATCATCTCCTTTGTAAAGAACCGACAGTTGGAAGACCAAGTGGTGCCAGAATGTTCCGGAAAGGAGGACATCAACCTAGAGCAGCCTGATGATCCGTCTGTGTTTCACGATCTCACGACAGATGAGGTGAAAGGGCTTATGGAGTATTTGCATTCTCAAAAGAGTCTAAATTTAGTCCAACCTGCACAGAAACGGACAAACAACAGCTATCTGTTTCTAGCGGAGATATACGTACCAGCCAAGATGAAAGTACTAGACTATCTTGATAACAACGGGATGAAGCCGGAAAGGGAGGCGATGGTCACAATTTTTAGGGGAGATAAGCGACCCCCTATCGTAGAGGAATATCTAGTTGGACCCCTTCCGAACCCTAATCATTTGAAGGAAGTTCCTTTTCGTCGACAGAAAATCCCTTTCAATATTCGGCCATTGACATCACCAGAACTTGAGGCGGAGGTTACTTTACTGGCGGAAGCCATTCACACCACTTTATATGACCTAGTTTTGGAGAGTTTCGGAGGAAAATTTAAAGACTGTGGTGATAAATGTTTGACAATGCAGTCGCCTGCTCCGTTTTCACCTGCCGTTTCCGGTGTGCCACATGGTCGGAAGATCTGGTTCACAATGTTACGAACAAAAGACTTTTTGATTATGCATCCGCTTGATTTCGCAGTTCTTGTTGAGTTCGATTATGAAACTCAAAATATAGCGATTGATGCCGTTTGGTATAATGGACAATCATTTAGTAGTCTGGAGGAATTAGCAACCGGGTATTCTGACGGATCCGTGACGAAAATAAAAGTACCATATTCACCAGAAAACGACAACACGTTCTCGAAAATGACAAGACGAGGCCAACCGTTTCAAAAGGACTTTAAGAGAGATCCCATTGAAGTGGAACCAGATGGTAAGAGGTATTCGATACATCACAATCATGTGGAATATATGGGCTGGAAATTCTATTACAGAATGTCGTCCGTGGCTGGACCACAAATATACGATGTCCGCTATAGGAACGAGAGGATTGCCTACGAAATCAGCTTACAGGAAATAGTTGTTCTCTACTCTGGATTTAAGCCGGGTCAGATGTTTCCAGACTATTACGACAGTTGTACCCTTATAGGACCTCAGGATAAGGGACTGGTGCCGGGGGTAGACTGCCCCGCCCACGCCACATTCATGGACACATCTTTTGTTCTAGAATCGTCCAAAGAACCGTTGACATTTAAGAATGCATTCTGCTTGTTTGAGCACAATACCGGATACCCCTTAAGACGACACCACTCCTTTGCTATGGGATACGGAAGCTATTATGAAGGCATGCCAAATGTGGTTCTAACTTTTAGATCAATGTTTACTGTGGTGAATTATGACTATATATTTGATTTCATCTTCTTCCAGAATGGAGTTGTTCAAGTTCGTGCTATGTCAACGGGCTATATATTGGCTACTTTCCATACGGACCAGGAGGCGCCCTACGGAGCACAGTTACATGATTACATTAATGGAAATATGCATATCCATCTTTTCAACTTTAAAGTTGATATTGACATTAAAGGGAAAACAAACCGTTTTGCAACATGGGACATTGCTCCCACAACCAGACCAAACGACTACTCCGCCACTCCAAACGCCAAGTATCACATGACCAATTACTCTCGTAATGTGAAAGAAACAGAACTGGCGGGCGCCTATAAATTCGACTTCGACGCGCCGAAGTATCTGCTCTTTTACAACGAGCAAGAAAAGAACGCATACGGAAATCCGAAAGCCTACCGCATCGTGAACAGGGGCATGGTGAAACAGTTGTTTGCTGAGGGTGAGGGGAACGAGCCGGCGGCGAGCTGGGCGAGGTACCAAGTCGCTGTTACTCAGTACAAGGAGTCTGAGAGAAGGAGTAGCTCCGCGTATGCCTACATGGACTCTTCAGACCCCGTGGTACAGTTTCAGGAATTCATTGATGACGATGAACCCATCGTAGACGAGGTTTGTGCATATTTATTTTGTATTTTGACAAGTGTACAAATGTAATGGGTATAATTTTAGTTGGATTTCAACAGCAGCAATAGTCTTAATGTATAATCAGTTTAATGCAGCAAGATTTTGCTGTTTAGCCAATAGTAAAGTAGTTCAGGTAGGATGTGAAAACAGCTTGATTGAGGTTGGGGGTTTAGCTAGGGAGATCTAGATGAAAGATGAAAAGACTGTGAGAGTTATTATTAATAGTTTTTATTTCATCGATTTTATCGGAGTTATTTATTCTATTATCTATGCTTCTTTCTTGATTTCTGTGACAACTCCACTATAGGTGGCAAACATAGGCTTTTCACCGAATTCACAATATTGTGCACCGGAGTAAAATATAATGTACGATATCCTTATCATTGCATGTTTGGTTTTCTTTGATAAAACATATTGTTGATACCTTCCTAGCCCCTCCGCCCTAAAAAAGTGTGAACATTATACATCAATTATTTTAGCCTTATAAAGCAGCCATTGCTTCTATATTTACAGGACTTGGTGGCTTGGGTAACCATGGGTGTCCATCACATCCCACACACCGAGGACCTGCCCGTCACACCCTCCCCGGGGATGGACCTTAGCTTTTACCTCCTCCCCTACAACTACTTCACGGAGGACCCGGCAATGGCCTCCAAAAGCTCCATCCGTATTGAACTTAAAGATAAATCTAAACCGAAGGACGGAATCCGGGTCAAGCAGTACGGAGCCATAGAAGGAAAGCAATGTTTGGCCAAGAAAAATGACTATTTTGAAATGATATTAAACCATCCAAATGTCATTGTGGATACAGGAGACGGTTCGACAGCAATCTAAGGCATTTAAACGTTTTCACTGTAGTTAAAATTGTGCAAGTTTGCATGAAAGAGTGTGTGAAAGAAATAGTGTTAGCCAAGTGGGTGTCAGACATGCATCTATCTGATAAGATGTTTGTAAAACCTGTTAAATATACCAATTTGTTGTCAAGCAAAACTCGGTCAATTCACTTGACTTTATTACAAATCAAACCAGTATGTAAAAATGGTATAAAATGGCATAACACGTTCGTCTTCAGAAGATTCACGTATATCAATGCCGGTGAGATATGTATATATGTATAGTGAGATATGTATATATGTATAAACACGTATTTGTGTTTTCAAGAGTATGTAGGGACGTTTACACTGCCGACACTATTGTAAATACACCCATTGTGATATCGTTATCATCAACAGGAACATACTTTAAACAGATACCAAAGGTTGTATATGTTTTTCATTTATGACGTACAATGTAATACTGTATGTACTCTGGGGGTCAAAATGTATTGGTTTTAATACATACTTGTATACATTATTTTAATTTCATAATATACTACGTAGAATTTCTTTTCATGAATCTGGCTCACAAGTGAATTTAAGTTTACTATCTTTATACCAGTTTATGCTTAAAACCACATAAAATTGATCTTACCTGTTTGTTTATGCTAGCTATTTCCCTTGCAAAGAAAATGTTGGCGAATCATTATACTCAGTTCAGGGCATACATTGTTGTCTAAGACTTTAATATCATCGTTTAATCACCAAGATTTTATCACCAAAATCAAGTTATATATATCATGATATCATACAAACTTATTAAGTAGTTTCTATGAAGGGACAATTCCGAACGAAATGCAAGAATAATGGAACAAGATTAACTCATTTCAACCAACTGTCCATCGGAATATTTTCTAAGTTTTGCGTTAGATCGGTGTTCAGTTGGTTATATAGTTCTGTATCAGAAATATCCGTTAAGCGAGATATCTCAATTCAGGGTTTTCTGATTGGAAAAGGAGAGCTCTATATTAGTGGAGTTCCCCACTCGACATTAAAGGTATGAGAGTGTCTCACAAAAGAAGTTTCAGCCGAAAAGTGTTTGGCAGGAAAATAAGAGAGATTCATGAAAGAAGTGTTTGAATCAGTGAACCCCCATTGCTTTACTGTATGTTTCCCATATTTTGGTATGTCATTCCTTAACATTAGTACCCTAATATACAATGTACAACATTTTTAATAAACAAACAGTAACGAAGGAAATGCTGATAACTGTTTTAGTGTATGACGATGCTTTGTTAAGCCAAAGAAAGTAAACAATTACAACAGTATGTCAGTTACAGTAACGGCAGTAACAGGTGCAACGCTGAGGAATTCGGTATATAATCCGAGTGAAGGAAGCATGTCAGTGTTAGAAACCAAACTTGGAATACACTATATGTTCAATAAATATACAATGAGCTGAAATATTGATATAATGAAGCAGATCGTTGGAGTTTAAATATCAAAAGAATATCAACAGCAAGCACACTAAGCATAATATTGGTATTTAAAAATATGATCAGCTTCCTGTATTTCTTAGTTGAAAGCATTCGTAATGGGAACCGCAACCAATGTAAAAGGGTATCTTTTAATTTCACTTTTAGTTATATTGACGGTATGTTGTCTATATATTAAAAGAGGTTTGCTGACCTAGTCGGACGTTGATGAATATGCTTATCAGTATGCCTACATGTGCTTAGAAATAGTTCCCCACTTCTCACTTTGAGTACTTGACATTAACTTGAATTTGACCTACATTTACATGGCGGGTGTCGTCGATAAAGCAGAAGAATCTTACTCTTCCGGAGTATCTTGTCTTATTCTCTTTTTCATTTTCAATGGGTTCCCTATAAATCTTGTCAGGGAGTTTTTTTTCTAATTGTAATGTATTATTTTATTGTAAATAGAGTTAACAGAATGAGACAAAAAATACCTCATTGTATCTCTGTAACAGACAAATGTCATGAACAAACTCATCAGAATAATTATTTATTTCATTAGATTTTGGACGTCGAGTTATTCTTTGACAAACTTGGCTATTACGATTTGTGATCATCACTTCCCCAACAGGAGACAATATTTATCTCTCGTCATATACAAACGATATGAGTATATAACTACTTATCTTTCACCTTATGCAGAATTTATCGTATATGTTCTATTATTTCTAATTGAATACAAAGCTATTAGTATATATTTATCTCTTGATAAATGGAAAATTATTATATAAGAATTAATACTATTGCGTGGATCACCAGTTCACTTAGCGACGAGCAACAAATGGTAGCCGGGAATAGGTCGACTTCTTGGTGGTGTTTTTTTGCCTTTTTCCATTCTCAGGAGTTGTTTTACAATTACTATAAGTGATTTTAAGTGTTGTGAGTTAAGTGAAAAATGAATGTGAACACTTGTTTCAATGTTAATTCGATAGGTGTTCCTCGTACATAACTTCCCGTGAAATAAAATAGTCTATGGTCCAGCCCTCCACAAGTGCTCTCCTTCTGTTCTAGGTGTCAATTAATTGTAGGTATTATGGTTTTGAGAACAGTATTTACTTTCTACTGTAAAACTGCCCCTATTACTTGTATGGGATTTTTTATTCATATTTGGCTTACTATCAAAATATTCATAATGCATAACCATACTTATTCGATATTTGTGATAAATATCCTATTGTAAGAATGATCTTAATTAAAGAGCAAAACAAACTTTTGATATTCATATCTAAATGCTAGTCATTGACGCCGGGCCGTCACGTACCGTCAGCCATATTCCATATTGAAGTATTTTCGTTTTGTAACGTTGTATATACCTAGCAACTGGACGATTTAACTTAATAAACAAATTAGCAATACTTTACCTGGAGCACTGTGCAGACAGTTTAACAATACTTTACCTGGAGCACTGTGTAGACAGTTTAACAATACTTTACCTGGAGAACTGTGTAGACAGTTTAACAATACTTTACCTGGAGAACTGTGTAGACAGTTTAACAATACTTTACCTGGAGCACTGTGCAGACAGTTTAACAATACTTTACCTAGAGCACTGTGCAGACAGTTTAACAATACTTTACCTAGAGCACCGTGCAGACAGTTTAACAATACTTTACCTGGAGCACTGGGTAGACAGTTAAACAATACTTTACCTGGAGCACTGTGCCGACAAAATAACAATACTTTACCTGGAGCACTGTGTAGACAGTTTCACAATACTTTACCTGGAGCACTGTGCAGACAGTTTAACAATACTATACCTAGAGCATTGTGTAGACAGTTTAACAATACTTTACCTGGAGCACTGTGCCGACAAATTAACAATACTTTACCTGGAGCACCGTGCCGACAGTTTAACAATACTTTACCTGGAGTACTGAGCAGAATTTTAACAATACTTTACCTGCAGCACTGAGCAGACAGTTTAACAATACTTTACCTGGAGCACTGAGCAGACAGTTTAACAATACCTTACCTGGAGCGCTGTGCAGACAGTTTAACAATACTTTTCCTGGAGCACTGTGCCGACAAATTAACAATACTGTACCTGAAGCACTGTGCAGACAAATTAACAATACTTTACCTGGAGCACTTTGCCGACAAATTAACAATACTTTACCTGGAGCAACGCGCAGACAAATTAACAATACTTTACCTGGAGCAACGCGCAGACAAATTAACAATACGTTACCTGGAGCTCTGTGGAACAAGATACTTATTGTACAGAAGGACGAATGAGGATCTGCTCTGGTTTCGTCATACAACACCTGTGTTTTGTGTTAGATTTTAAGCAATGTTTCCAGAATTATAAGCGTTTGTGGTGATCTGTCTGAAAGTTTTTAATATATTTAATAAGAAATAATATATTTATAGATTTATCCAAGGATTTCTAATAATTAACAATTTATTTGCAAGATCTGTCCGAGTGTTTTTAATGAGGTACATAAATAAGATTTATCAAAGTGTTATCAATAGATGAGTTGTATAAATTATATAATATACATAAAAATATACCTTACCAGCTGAATATACATTACCATATACATGATAGATGTACTACCCCGGTAATATATGTAGCGTGTAAAGAAAGCATAACCCGATTATCAGAGATCTTATACTCTATTTAAGATGAAGTTTACTCATGCAACTTTTTGAAAGCTAACAACTTCTATTTGAAAAACAAATCTCAGATAACATTCTATCTAAACTGTTTCACTATTTGATAACATTAAACTAGCGAGAAAAAACTTTAGTTTGTGATTCAATCGGACGATTGTTAGTTTTCACAATTCGGATGAAATGTTTCCTTCACAAAATGAATATTAAACGTTTTATACTGAAACGGGATTTTACACATATATAAAGTAAACCTACCCATAAAACATACGTTACCAATGTCGACAAGACAGGTTACCCGGATATCTACATGTATCGGACCGAACAGACAATGGTCACGCACTCGGGACAATGACCGCTATTAAAGTCGGTTCTCTCATCTCCTGTACATATATATTGTAGAAGATGGCGTGTTTGTCGCAGTTCTAGATAATCTAGCTTCAGTGGCCATTCAACATTGGGGTAACTGACCTTTGGGTCAATCTTCCACCGAACAGAAGAGGATTGGATATAGAAATCAACATACGCGATTAACAGTGGTCACTACTGACCGTAGGGGCAATGCACGATAACTTACGATCACGTAAACCGTGGTCACTAGTCAATACTGACCGTAGGGGCAATGTACGATAACTTGATCACGTAAACAGTGCGGCTACAAACATGTACTTAAGAGTCATGAAAAAAACATATCCTCAACATCAACAAATAAATACACCAGTAACAGTACGATAGAGCAACGACAGTGGCATCATACAGGGGATAAAAAGGATACGTGAGATGAAAATGATACAAGGGAAAAAATTATTAAGAGACTAAATAATAATACAGGGATAAAAAGGATACAGGAGATAAAAATAATACAGGGGACAAAAAGGATACAGCAGATAAAAATAATACAGGGGAAAAAAAGGATACAGGAGATAAAAATAATACAGGGGACAAAAAGGATACAGCAGATAAAAATAATACAGGGGACAAAAAGGATACAGGAGATAAAAATAATACAGGGGACAAAAAGGATACAGCAGATAAAAATAATACAGGGGACAAAAAGGATACAGAGGATGAAAATAATACAGGGGACAAAAAGGATACAGCAGATAAAAATAATACAGGGGACAAAAAGGATACAGAGGATGAAAATAATACAGGGGATAAAAAGGATACAGGAGATAAAAATAATACAGGGGACAAAAAGGATACAGCAGATAAAAATAATACAGGGGACAAAAAGGATACAGCAGATAAAAATAATACAGGGGACAAAAAGGATACAGCAGATAAAAATAATACAGGGGACAAAAAGGATACAGCAGATAAAAATAATACAGGGGACAAAAAGGATACT
The DNA here is from genome assembly GCA_947623455.1 of Mimachlamys varia. Lineage (NCBI taxonomy): Eukaryota > Metazoa > Mollusca > Bivalvia > Pectinida > Pectinidae > Mimachlamys > Mimachlamys varia. The sequence continues at coordinate 14,390,858 of OX392535.1, forward strand.
GAGGATGAAAATAACACAGGGACAAAAAGGATACGGGAGATAAAAATATTACAGGGGACAAAAAGGATACTGAGGATGAAAATAACACAGGGACAAAAAGGAAACGGGAGATAAAAATAATACAGGGGAAAAAAAGGAAACAGCAGATAAAAATAATACAGGGGACAAAAAGGGTACAGGAGATAAAAATAATACAGGGGACAAAAAGGATACAGAGGATGAAAATAACACAGGGGACAAAAAGGATACGTGAGATGAAAATGATACAGGGGAAAAAAGGATACAGGAGATAAAAATGATACAGGGGACAAAAAGGATACAGCAGATAAAAATAATACAGGGGACAAAAAGGATACAGGAGATAAAAATAATACAGGGGATAACAAAGATACGGGGGCTAAAAAGGATACAGGAGATAAAAGTAATACAGGGGATAACAAAGATACGGGGGCTAAAAAGGAAAAAGGAGATAAAAAGATATAAATAAAGAGGGGATAAAAGGATACAGGATATATAAATAATACAATGGACAAATAATTGAGAGACTAAATAATAATACTGGGGTAGAAATAATACTAGGAATATAAATAATACATGGTATAGAAATAATAAAGGGGGGAGGGGTAGAAATACAAGGAATAGAAGATGATAAAACACACACATGTGCTGCACGTTTTGAATTAAGTAATAGATACAGTATGTCGAAAAAATTATTATACTGCTTTATACAGCTGTTTTTTCCTTTTAGGATTCGTCAATGATAAAAGAGACCAAAAGGTGGGTATCAAAAATTTCTAAACTAAGGTAGAAACAAAAGCATCAGGTGCGTAAAACCCCTTTTTATTCAGAAATATAGAAAAAGTACTGCATATCTTCATAGTTGTGTACTACGAAAGTGTGTATAACCATGTCACTTCTCAAATGAGATAACATATGAAAATGTAATATATGGGTAAGTTATACAGATCATGAAAAATGAGTATTGAAATCTTTTTAACGTCTTCATATGACAAAACTCCTGACAAAAGGCCCTTTTACGATTTAGTAACAAAATCTGATATAATGAAGATAACATTGAATTATTATTGCATATATAATCAGCATTTTAAATTGTAATCTGAATCGTCTTTATTGTAAAGAAAAATTCCTTACAAATTGCATTATTCAGTTTTTATTTTTTAAAAAGAAATGGTGGATGTCCAGAATACAAATCTGTTAATCCATATTTATTTTTCAAATGTCAAATAGTAAACTCAAATAGTGGTTAAATGATGATTGTTACAATTGTTCATTTAAACATTAATTAAGAAAAGCAAATTAAAGAGCAGGAACTTAATTAAGCAAGAGGCAAGATATGAACAACATGAAAAAATATCATGGTGAAAGTACACGAGAAGATCAGGTAAGCGATTTCTGAAGCATTGATGACATCGCCATGTAAATGTATGTCACATATAAGTAAATGTCAGGTTTAAAGTGGGAAGCGAGTGATCATTCTCAATCACAACAGGTAAGCATATTAAAATGCGTCACCTTCATATCATACAAGGATTTCATACAAGTTATTTTTAAAAAGTCTTCGATTTTACTGTTCTGCTAAAGGCGGACAACGATACAATATACGAAACCCCAAGGTATACATTGTAATTTAATGAGAGTATGTCAAATATACAATCACATTAATTACTATAAACAGTGACTAATATTTTCAAATATTCGAAGTTACAAAATCTTAATGATGTCCATTTTTTCTTCAATTTCGTACATTTTGCCATCCCTATTTGGAGTCTACGTCTTTCCTTTGTCAACAAAGGTTTACTTACCGCCGATGTACGTCTGAACAAAGTGAGATGTAACAGCTCGTGCGACGGTCCTGGGCAATCTTCATCTGGCACTGCATCAAGGTACGTAGGAATCATACAGTATTTTCAGTAAAGGTACGGTACAGAATCGTTCCATATCAAAATGATATTCAATTCTATATATCATGACTTAATTAAGAATTGTGTAATTCCAAATTCGTTTTGTTTAACTGATTTTAGGTTCGAATGATCGATTTTTCATTTTGAATAATGTTTCCGATCTTCATGACATATTACAACACGTAAGCACACTAATAAGCATACCCCAAAACGTCCGTCTTCATATAACACAAAGATATAAAATATTTCTCAATGAGACAAAAACGTTGACCATTAAACTTGCACATAGTTCTTATCAACCTGCATCTCTCGAATCCCTGTGTTGTAAGTTTGTTTGTGAGCAGTCGACATCGATCACTTATATCATGATATTTATAGACCAAGCCCTACGATCACAAAAATCATGATATTTATAGACCAAGCCCTAGAAAAAAAATCAACGGCAACATGTAAACACCATAGGCTGGAGAAGCTGGGCGATACTAACAAGAAATGGAAAGTTAACGATCAGAAAATTGAAATCGTCATGTCTACCGTATGCGTATTGCTGTCCGTGTTGGGCATAGTTTAAGTAGAGATCGATGTAAGCAGCTGTTGTAGAAATGTCTGTTGTGGCCTTTATTTCAAGTCCAGGAGGGTACATACGATCGACGTGGTCAGCAAATTTCCCATTTTTATAGACAATACATCGTCGATATATCTGAAAGTGAAATTAAAGGATTTAGCAAGATTCTTGTTACTAGTCCTGATAAGCAACTCGACAAATTCAGCCTCGTATGAAAACAAAAACAAGCCAGCTAAAAGTGGGACACAGTTTGTTCCCATTGGAATGCCAACGGTCTGCTGGAAAATCTTTCCTCCGAACTCAACAAAAATTTTGTCAACCAGGAATTCAAACATTCGTACTATATATTCTTCAGTATATTTCATCTTGGCTTTAGATGTGTTTTTCACAGTAGGTTCCGCGATAGCTCAACACCATATTATTTGTATCGTCGTCCGCCTCCATAAAAAGCTATCATAACGAGAGATCTAAGGCGCTTTTTCAGTTTTGTATGAGGTATCTATGATAGTGTACAGGATGGAAAATCAAATTGTTTGACCGAAACACATTTTTAAGGTTTAAGGGACGGGGGGGGGGGGGGGGGGGGGGGGGGGGCGGGGGGGGGGGGGGGGTGCTGAAGAATGATCAAAATCTCTTTCGAGTTTGTCAAAATCCACATCCCGTTAATTCCAAGTCTGAAGCCCTGATTTAATGGTACTAAGAATGGTAGTGAGAAGTTTTTGAACGTTGCTTGTGTAGTTTTGGTATCCAATAAAGACGAGGTAGGTCAGCGGCTTGCTCATTAAGCGGTATTATGCAAGATTGTGATACTGACGCAGGACTAGATAGTATTTCATCTTACGAAAAACCGGTCAATGTGTATGTATGTGTATCAAGCAGCCAAATCATGTATCGCAAACTGCTTATTCTTTTTTGAATAGAGAACCTAATCGACTTTACCTACTCTGAAAGTGCATCCAGTTTAGCATGATCACGTTTTGACCATTTTCATTGACGACATATGCATAATGCCACGAATGGATACGAAATGGTTAAATTGTTTACCATGTGCAATGTAAAGCTTGTAACCGATATTTGAGCAATGAATGATTCGGTAAATACAGGTATGGTCCTATAATACAAATTACTAATTTATCACTTAAATTAATTGCTTGTGAGCAAAAGCAATGTGCAGTTAGGACCATTATACTATTTGTTAAAATATTCAGTTTTATATTTTAATTTTGATAGAGTTAGTTAAGGATTGCACTTTTATTTGTTTAGTTTATGAGATCATAAATCCAATTGAGCACGAAGTATATTCGAGGATTTAGGAAAAAATTAGCCTACTGCTCCATTGTAATATAATAGTGACTGTATGAACAATGGAAATCGAGATGGATATTCGGACATGCTATATGATTCTGTAGAAAACAGCCAAACAACATCAAACCTCGTGCCAGATTCATTTGGATGAAGAGGAGGTAATAGCAATCTAACAATTAATTACTCAATAATCAAATTATTTGACTGTCGATAGTTGCTTAAAAATAAACAAGATGTCCTGTGTGTTAATGAGGAGTCTGTTCTTTTTAATTGGTAATGTAAAAACGGCGTTGTTGATTGATTATTTCAGTATTGGACCAGTTATTGGTCCGAGGCCTGCAGGACCTGTATTTGTGAAACCGTTCAGGCCCCGATATCAAGAAACAATATAGACTTAAGTTTGTTTCATAATCCTGCAGGGGCCTGGTGCTCAAGCCAGCTTTCACAACACTCAAGAAGTCTATTGTTAAAATGGAAAAAAAAAACAGCATTCAGCTCCATGCTTTTTCAATTTCCCTCAAAACTTTGAATAAAATGAGTTTTTTTTGGCCGGAACAAGAAATATATAAGGCTTGAGCACAAAAGCAATGCCTGAGTTTGGCACGGGTACATGTACACTGTACATCCTATATTGGCCTTTCGACTCGGTCAAATATACCTGCCCAATGAGCAATATTATTTTTAAAAAATCTACTGTTGTTTTTTTCAAGTTCAAGAAGGATAACTCCCAAAGAAAATAATGATATGCACTTGGCCCCACTCTTGTAAGGTACAAGAATCATACAGATACGCATCATTGGTGATATCCCTATTTCATAATATATCTAACATCCGTTTTATAAAAAAAATTGTGAATTCAATAGTGTTATTTTAAGCAAATTTGCAAATATGTTTATTTTTATCTTTATAAGAAATAAGTTTCGGACCCGATTCGGTCCCGTTTCTGTCAAACACAGCATTCATGTCTTTTTCTGTTCTGTATGGGGTATTTTCGTTCCAAAGGCCTATGATCACATAGACTGTTCAAACCTGTTTAATTTGATTAATACACATAAACATTTTCCTTGTATGTCGACCCCGATTCTACCAGTTCGGTCCGTGTTGGTGATTCGTCGCAACGCAGAACGGTAGCGGTTCCTTGCGCTCTACTAGGCCCTACATTCACGACAACACTGGTAGAGATTGGCGTCCCACTTCGGGGAACTTTCAGATAATCTTCGGAATCATTGCCCTGATGTTGCGTCCTCGGTCCACTGTCCGTCCCTCCCTACAATGTTGTTCTGTCCGTAAATAATTCTTGTTTTTCAGAAAGAAATGAAGGTTTCTTTATCAAATTTCACTAAAGGTTAATTTCCCTTGCTCTCTTATATAACATAAAGTAAAAATAATAATAAAATTATGTCTGACAGGAGGCCATCTTGAATTTTGACAATTAAAGTTTGTTATCACTGTTTCTCAGAAAAAGCTGAAGTGATCTTTCTCAAATTTCATATGTAGGTTCCTCTTGTATAATACACTGTATATATAGTTGTGTCTTTGAGCAAGTTACTCAATTAACAATGGTTTGGATTGCATGCGACGGGCATCCCATATATCAATTGGATAGCCACCAGCTAATACATACAATGAGATCTTAAAATTGACTCCAGTAAACAAACTTTATATGGCCTTGTAGCAAATGATTCCGGTCAAAAAATTATATTACAATTCTTTTGGACAAAGTGAGTTAAAGTATTTGTGGATAAACACAAACAATCATAACCTCATAGATTCAGAGAGTGTTTTTTTAATTCATTCAGGTCATTACTGTGTGTGGCATGGGAGGAAGGTGTGGAAATGCCCGTCGTCATTGACCTCACTGATGACCCTGACAGCCCTGGAGGAAGAACACCTGATGAGATGACACATTTAAAAACTGAAAATATTGAAGATTTTCCAATTAAGCATCAAATGTTGTCTCAGGCATTAGTTTTTTTCTTTTTTTGCAAAAGAAAAGACGTCCAAACTCAAAGCACTTTTTGATTCCATGTGTTGATTTTCTACTTGTATGACTGCAAAAATGATGACGGCAATGGAGTCAGTTATAATGCAATCATTACTTTATGGCTGATCTTAAACTATATAAATCTTGATCTGGTTTGTGAGAATACTGCATTAAATATATGTCAAAAGCAGCCTTTTTTAAAGAGGCTGACAGTGAAATAAAGAATATTTATAACGAAAGATTTTTTGTTGGAGATGTTCATGGCAGAAGCATGTGGGAAACTCTTGATCCAACCTCCACAAGACGAGTTGTCACCACGCCACCAGACATTCCAAAGTTTGTTTGGCCCAGTTCTTCAAAAGCTGACCAATAAATGTGATTAATTTGTAGCATTCATTTTAGCGAATGATTTGACTTTAGCATTTTAAATCCTTAAGAGTTGGACAACAGGTAGGTTCCCTTTGGACCCTAATTCTGCTTATTATATGCAATGATTTTCCATCCTGTACACTATCATAGATACCTCATACAAAACTGAAAAAGCGCCTTAGATCTCTCGTTATGATAGCTTTTTATGGAGGCGGACGACGATACAAATAATATGGTGTTGAGCTATCGCGGAACCTACTGTGAAAAACACATCTGAAGCCAAGATGAAATATACTGAAGAATATATAGTACGAATGTTTGAATTCCTGGTTGACAAAATTTTTGTTGAGTTCGGAGGAAAGATTTTCCAGCAGACCGTTGGCATTCCAATGGGAACAAACTGTGTCCCACTTTTAGCGGGCTTGTTTTTTGTTTTCATACGAGGCTGAATTTGTCGAGTTGCTTATCAGGACTAGTAACAAGAATCTTGCTAGTCAGCTAGTATGTTGTGTTATGTACTGGTATATTGTGTTTTTAGGTTATCTGACCCAAATTGTCGGGGTGACCTAAACCCATCGTGCACCGTCCATTGTCGTGATCCGTCTGCCGTGCGTAAACGTTTTCTTCAAACAGCTTCTTGATAACCAAAAGACCTTGGGTGCTTATATTATTCACGTAACATACTTGGATGAAGGGCTACCAAGTTATTAAATGAATGACATCGACCTACTTTCAAGGTCATAAGGGTCATATGTGTAAAAATCTTCAAACAACTTCTCAATAACCGAAAGGCCGAGGGTAATGCTATTTGGCCTGTATCATGCTGGGATGATGGACTGAAATGAAGGTCTGGTCCCAAGATCATGAAACAATATTAGGTCACGATTAACGTTATGAAAAGTAACGTCATACATGTACGTGATTGGCTAAGCAAAAAGTTGAGTCTTAGATTGTTTCATGATCTCGTGGCCTGGTGAGCTTATGCCATTGCGTGGCGTCCGTCTTCAATCCGTCTGTGATCATTTGCTTCAAATTGCTTCTAGTCCTGATTGGATTTTGACCAAATTTGATCGGCAACATCCTTGGGGGAAGGGGGACAGATTTTGCACAAATGGTGACTCTGACCCCATGGGGCTAGAGGGACGGGTTCAATAGGGGAAATATAGGTAAAGCCTTATATTTACACCTCTCCCTTCTTGTGCTTAGTAAACTCTGACTGCGAATATATTACCGTATACGCAGTGAAAAAAGGCTCGGCGGATTGATATTTGTTCAAATATGGCGTCGTTCACGCTTCAAAAAAATAAGTATTCGCTGTCGGCCATTGTTTGGTTCCTACAAGATTTTGAAACATGGAACATATATGGAATCAATTTCTTTTCATTAAACAATAAATAGTTGCTAGCAAACTTTTGATTCCAAATGATGCGCATTCGCAATTATTTGATGGTAACGCAAACATGGCGGCGCCCTGCAGTTTTGACGTCTGACGTCGGACCGCGTCACAACCAGATCACTGTGTCAATGCGTGTACATAACGACCGTTATAAATAAAGAAATAAATTCGACTTGCTAGAAATATTATTTAATACTAAATTTACATATGATGTAATGAAGAAAAATAGTGTTGTTCACAGTGTATTTTCCAAATCTAGCAATATATTGATGAAATCCAATGGGACAATATTATCTTAGCAACCACGGCCATCGTAGTTACCATCTTAGCAACCCGCTTCGAATGTTTTTTTCTTCGTATAGCACTTGAAAATTAAAAATGGTGTAAATATAAGGATTGTACCTCCTTTTGACTGCGTATACGGTAGTATGCCCGCAGTTGGCAACGAACATATTCACTATGGAGCGCTAACGCGCATCATAGAATATGTATTTTGGAAATGGATTTTGAACAATTTGGTCAAAAATATCCTTTGAGGAAGGGGTACAGATTTTGCATAAATGGTGACTTTGACTCGATATTTAGACAAAGCCCTAGAATAATTAATCATATGCGACATGTAAACACCATAGGATGGAGAAGTAGGGATGTTACTATCAAGAAAGGAAAGGTTCACAATCGGAAAATTGAAATCGTCACGTTTATAATATAGCTTAGCAGTAAGCTGTCCATGTTGGTCAAAGTTCAAGTAGAGATTGGGGTAAGCAGCTGTTGTAGAAGAGCCTCTTGTGTCATTTATTTCAAGTTTAGAAGGGTAATACGATCGACGTAGTCAGTAAACTTCTTGTTTTTATAGACAACACGTCGATAAATCTGAGAGAGAAATTAAAAGATTTGGCAGGGTTTTTGTTATCTGGACTGGTTATATTTTTCTAGCTCTTCCACAAATTCAGCCTCGTATGAAAATAAAAACAATTCGGCTAAGTGTGGGGCACAGTGTGTTCCCATGGGAATCCCACAGTCTGCTGGAAAGATATCTTTCCTCCAAACTCAACGAAAATATTGTCGACCAGGAATTAAATAATTCTTACTTTATCTTAGCTTTTGTTGTTTTTTTTTCTCAAAGTATGATCCAGCATTGCTAACCACCATATATTTGTATCGTCATTCGCCTTTTTTTTGGAAAAGAAAACTTCCATAACGGGAGATCAAAAACGTCCGGTCACTTTTGTATGAGGTATGGTAGTGTATAGAGTGGAAAAAATCAAATGTTTTAATCGAAAAAAACAACATTGTTTTAGGAGGTGGTGCTCAAGATTGACCAAAAGATTATTCGAAAAAGGAAAGAAATCTCTTATAACGAGTGATCCAAGACCTTCTTTCAGTTTTTATGCGGTATGGTAGTGTACAGAGTGGAAAAATCAAATGTTTTGATCGAAAAAAAATAAGGAGGGGGTAATCAAGAATGATCAAAAGATCCTTGGAGTTTTTAAAATCATCACAAAATTCATGCTTGAGCTCGAAAACGGTTTTTACAGAAATAAGCTCTTGAAATACTACTGTAGTCTATTTTGCACTAAAAGGGTGTGCTTTGCGATTTCAAGTTCAAGAAGGATAACTCCTAGAAAAACATATATGTGCACTTGGTCGCACTCTTGACATAATGTGCAGGAAAACTACGGATACGCACATCTATAATCGATGATATCCATATTTCATATTAACATCTGCTTTATAAACATTTTTGTGTGAATTCAATAGTATTCCCACGACGGAAATTGCGAAATTAAGTAATAAAAAAATCATGTAGCTTGTACAATGTACGACCGTTATATAATTACAGCGGGAGTTTGTAATTCTTCAGTTTTAAAGGGCAACAAATATGGCATTACACACTATGCTAAGTAGACTAGCTGGTCTTGATGTATGTAATTATGATATATCTCTAACAAATGTTTGACATTTAACTCCTCACGTCGTCATGTTTTCCGAAAAATATCTAAATCATAGAAAATGTTTCAATACTTCTATACAGTTTTGTTCATAGCAGCAGAAATACTCCCAATTAGTGTAATATAATAACATTGTATTAAAAGTGTTACCAACAAGTCCACGGGGGTTGGAAGGGGGATTAGAGGGGTTAGAAACAACAAGACTGGATGCCTTGACCGTAACGACCTTTATTTAAATAATTCCACTTTTTGACATGGCGATAATAAAAGATGAAGTATAAAAAATAACAATGATTGAAATATATTAATTTGTTTTGAGTATTGAAAAAGCATTTGATTTAATTATGTTCAAATAATGTCGATAAATTGTAGTGAGTATCCGCACCTCCAACTTGATATTCAGAATCACACGTAAAATCCTTCGGTAATCCATAATGTTCAACTCTTACAGCTTGATCGGAACCGGAAGTCTCTTCATATGACATGCGTATTGCGTCTCTGGATGCCATGGATGGGTCAGAATCGTGGTAATTGAATGGGGTTAAAAAGAATGAAAGCCGCTTGCCAACAGAGGAAATAAGTGGTAGATCCTCCATTTGTGGCAGGTGATGAAGTCCGAGAGTTACCCAGGCAACCAGATCCTGCAACAGTAATACAGCAACGCATTAGATTTATGCTATATGCTAAGATATAGGACAGTCGTAAGTCCAAAACGACTGGAAGAACAGTGCGAAGTATATGTACAATGTATATGTACCAACGGACGCCAACAATTAAGGAAATTGTAGATAAAACTGAATATTCCCTAAACATTTTAAAGTTTGTTCTATTTCGATTTCGGAAATGAATTATTAAGACGGTACAATGGAAAATTATATAAGTACAAAAGCATTTAACACGCAAGGACAGAAGCGAATCAAATGTTAATATGAAAATATAAAATGCAGCACTTAAAATAAAAAAAGACACGTTGAACCCAAGCAAAAACCCAGAGAGTCAGGAAGAAGGGATACAACACGTCTCAAAAACGATTCTGACAAAACGAACTATTCTATGATTGGTAGGAAATCGGTAACGTAACTACCGTTATTTAAGGTAAATTACCTAAATAAAAGACTTAAAGATAATTGGTCGGTGGTTCCAAGTCATGGATGAATCGGTCAGCTGTTTGGTATGTCTAGTGAGAAACTGATACATACTTAACAAACAGAAGTTAAATAACTGATGCTGTGTGACACTACTAGAAAAGGAAAGTTAACACTGTAAAAATAAAATTATCATGTTTGTTATAGGTGTTGTGAAGTGAGATAGCCAGTATTGTTATAATAAATATAAAAATGTATGCCTGATTTAATGCTTTAATCCTCACATGTGCTTGCTATTCACTATATAGAAACATAATCAATAAAGCTGGATTTGGATTCAAATGATTGAGCAATTATCACTATCTTATTTTTAATTTTTATTTTGGAATGTTTTGTCGTTAAGAAGGAATTCGTAAACGATTTGAAGTTTTCATTGCTTAAAAATATTAGTGAATTACTCACATCTTGTAAACATATGACAGTAACATCATAATACTAAATGTGATAGCGTCATCCTAAACAAACATTCCAGTAATTCATGTAAACATGTTAAAATAACCCTGAACCAGCATTCCAGTAGTTTCTGTATACATGTGAAATAACCCTGAACCAACATTCCAGTAATTCTTGTAAATATGTGAAAATAACCCTGAACCAGCATTCCAGTAGTTTCTGTAAACACGTGAAAATAACTGTGAACCAACATTCCAGTAGTTTATGTATACATGTGAAATAACCCTGAACCAACATTCCAGTAATTCCTATAAACATGTGAAATAACTCTGAACCAACATTCCAGTAGTTTCTGTATACATGTGAAATAACCCTGAACCAACATTCCAGTAATTCCTATAAACATGTGAAATAACTCTGAACCAACATTCCAGTAGTTTCTGTATACACGTGAAATAAGCCTGAACCAACATTCCAGTAATTCTTTTAAATGTGTGAAAATAACTCTGAACCAACATTCCAGTAATCCGTGTAGAAATGTGAAATAACCCTGAACCAACATTCCAGCAACCCGTGTAGAAATGTGAAATAACCCTGAACCAACATTCCAGCAACCCGTGTAGAAATGTGAAATAACCCTGAACCAACATTCCAGTAATTCCTATAAACATGTGAAATAACTCTGAACCAACATTCCAGTAGTTTCTGTATACACGTGAAATAAGCCTGAACCAACATTCCAGTAATTCTTGTAAATGTGTGAAAATAACGCTGAATCAACATTCCAGTAATCCATGTAGAAATGTGAAAATAACTCTGAACCAACATTAAAGTAATTCCTGTAAATATGTTAAAATAACTCTGAACCAACATTCCTGTAATCCGTGTAGAAATGTGAAATAAGCCTGAACCAACATTAAAGTAATTCCTGTAAATATGTTAAAATAACTCTGAACCAACATTCCAGTAATCCGTGTAGAAATGTGAAATAAGCCTGAACCAGCATTCCAGTAATACCTGTAAATGAAACTAAATATGTATATCGGGTTAGTGAAAGTAAGTTATACAAAGATACGAGTAGCTTTGAAAAAATGAAAGAAAACCTTGATACCTCATCTATATAGCAATGCATATCATATATTTACGTTTAGGTAGTGAAATAAAAGATATATCAACTAGATAACAATGAAGTATATGTCTATGTTCAGTAACTTATACAACGAATGTGTACATGTGTGTAAAACAGTGACACACATAGTAAATCAAAATATACATTGTTTATACATGTATGTAGCCTGTAGATAGTTTAATGTACTCGGTGCAAGTAATCATTTTTACCAGCAGTTTTTTGTAGAAAACTTATCAAAGTTGTGCTTTAGCTGCGAGCAAGGAATCTTAAAGTTATGACATAGTTATCGCGTGTTTTTGATAAAGTTATCTTTAGAATTAGAGACACAGAATCATAGTTATATTGATTTCGGAACAAACCAGCACATTTCTGCTACATGATTAGCATTAAAAGGAGGATGAAGATAAAACGCCTCATAAGATATGTATCCACGTTTATAAAGCTTTGCTGTTTTAATGATACCCCGATTTGCTATTTTCTTATTTATTTATTTGTTGGTGTTGTTTTTTTGTTTTCGGTTGGGTTTTTTTAGTTTTGAAATTAGCGAGGTAAACATAAGTCATCTGAAAGTGACTGTTTCGAATCCCGAGATATGACCATTTTGTTTTCAGCATTAACAATAGGAAACATATCACAATTTTTGTAGTTTTTATGTAAAGACGAAGATTAATTCAGTAATTTTATTTCTAATCTTTTAGAGGATGGATAGGTTAAAGACAATCTTAGTTTCTTCATTAACCACAGTTATACTTCATAAGTTGGTGAGAATATTTTCAAAGTTCAAAGCAAGATGTGAAAACAGTCAAAAAGAAACTAAGAATATTTTGTTATTTCTCTGATCACATTGGTTTTCACAAACGGACGATATTTTTTCAGTCTCACTGTTTTTTGTTTTTGTTTTTGTTTTATGAATCAGCACCCTATTCAGTCGTGTGAAAATAAAAGAAGTCTTACTTAATTGTACCATGGCAAACATTATTACTGATAAATAATAACTATTGAATTAAAGTAGCGATAGAATAACTCAGAATGCATAAAGATGTAAGAGTTAAAACAAAAATGCATGCATACAAAGTATTTCATGCTGTTTGGTACATAGAATCTTACTGAGTTCTGTTTATTTCTATTATTTATTCGTGAACAATCCCAATCATTAAAATTATTGTAATACTATGCTAATATCCAAAATAAACGCTACATAAATTACGGTAACTTACTGTATCCACAATGTTTTCATTGTCGTCAAGGAAACTCTGAAAATTCACAATCGGTTCTTTCTTATCCCACATAGCGTAGATTGAACTACTTTGTCCCTCGTCGTCTTTCCGGCGAGTTACCGCCATCTGATACCGCGCCCACGATATCGAAGGCTCGTTTCCGGTACCCTGTGACAGTAGTTGTGTCAATCCGCCATTGATCTGTAAACGGTAGGCCCTCGGATCATTGTACGTTGTTTTATAACCTTTGTTGTAAAATATGTGATACGTAGGAACGCTGGCGTTTTGTCGGTACAAAGTATGAAGTTCTGACATCTTTGAATTTCTTTTGAATTTTATTTGTTCGTATTTTGAATTCCTTTCAGTTGACCAATCGTTGTTGTTAAACAAATGTGGCTCAAATTGCAAGGTCTCGTATTGGTTTTTAGTTCCGTGAATATCAAGGTCGACTTTAAAATTGAATGCGTGTTGACTAACTGTTCCTATGAGTTTATCCCGAAGTTGAAAGCCATACCTTCCTTCAGAAATAGAGTGAAGCATGGCCATCATATAACCCGTTAGTGACGTTCTGACTTCCAACGCACCATTTTGATGAAAAATGAAATCGACAACACAGTCCTGGTTGTAAACCGAGATTATCGTCCTGAGAACGAGGACAATGTCTTCTAATGAGCCGTAAAATCGCCCAGACACGCTGTCGTAAGCATGGTGGCGCCTCAGTGGCACACCAGTGCTCTGTTCAAACAAACAGAATGCACGTTCATAAGTGACGGGTTCACTCTGATGTTCAGTCCAGTGGGTAGCACTGACAAATGAAGCAGATGAAGGACAATCCGCTCCCGGAACAAGATCACGAGCTTGGTACCCCATCAGACTGTTACTATACAGCATATCAGAATACCTGTTCCAAGGTTTAAATCCAGAATGGAATGACGACATTTCCTGAAGACTCAATTCGTAAACGATCCGATGCCCCATGTGTTTAACATTAAACAGCTGTGGCCCAGAAGTTGTAGACATCCGGAAGTCGAACTCCCAACCCATATAAGTGACGTGTCTGTCCTTCCGGTTGTAACGCCTGCCGTCTGGTTCCACTTGCTTCGGGCTACGCATGTTCTTGGCAGGGAACTGGTTTCCTCTTAAGTTTAGGGTTGAGAAGCGCATTTGATTTTCCTTCGGAAACATCATGGATGCTTTCTTTATAGTCCCTGCTGTAAAGGCATCTGCTAATTGTTCAGCTGTGTCGAAAGACTGTCCGTTATACCAGATGTTCTCCACGTGATAGTTGCTTGGATCCTTGCCGTCTAAGTTAAAAAGGATAAAAAAGTCAACAGGGTTGAATAGGTAATACTCGGTAGAGTGGTGTGCCCAATACCAAACTTTGCGTACGTCACTTCCGGACACTGCCGGCGAAACGGCTGTCCATCGGTGCATGACCAAACATTTCCGGTTACAGTTGAAAAAGCTCGCGTCATAGCTTTCCAGTAAAACGTATTTAATAATGTTGTCAACTTCAACCAATATTTTCTTCACCTCCGCGTATTCCGCTTGGCTGTTTGGCCTGAAAAGAAATGGTGCCGGTCTTTGGTAATGTTTTGACACAAGTAAACGGTGATACGTTATGTTTGCAAGCGGCCCAACAACATATTCTTCGACAACAGGAATCTTCTTATCCCCCCTGAATAACACAATTTTTGCCTCTCTAGGTGGTGCTGTATGATGTGAATTTAAAGTGGCCAATGCCTGGGATTTGTTAGGAAGATGCAGCTCAGCAAGAAACAAGAAGCTTGAGCTTATAGCGATGGGTTGATTGTATTTAAGGTTAAACACACGGTGTCTATACAAATACTTCTTCAATCTTTTCATTTCAAGTTTTGTTAAATCTCGGAACATCGATGGTTCCATTGGCTCCTGCTCAATATTAACTGATTCCCGAACAATGACCGCGTGGGCAAGCTTCTTGGGCCGCATAATCAGTTCGTAATACACTACAGAGGTAGCAATGGCCGCCATCAGGAATATAATCACAATCAACAGACATACGGAAAACGAGCGCCACCTTCTGGCGGAGTCTAGAGTTTTCTCCATATTGATCACCTGTTTCTCTATTCTTTCCATCTTGATCTTGATTTCTACAACACAAATAACATCAAAGATTGTTGTATATGATTCCGCTTACGTTAACTGTAAAATACAAACTGGTATATACCATTGGTGTTCTGTGGAACATAATGCATTTCAAAAATTGCTTTGCATTGTTGATAAAACATTTATCTCGTTTAGCGAAGAAAAAATCCAATGCAGGCAATAATACAAAGCACGTGCATGATGCATGTTCACGTTTTTTGGCGATAAAATCAAGCTAGAATTTTTTGGCATAGTGATGGAGATATGTAGAAGTTGTAAACCTTTTAGTTAATGCATTAAAATACCGGTTGACACGTGCCAGTAATTTGCTGTCTATTTATAGAAAGTTAATTATGTTCATGAACACAAGCACTCGTGTGACACAGGGCTACATTTTGTACATTGTAGTACACATGCGCGGTCAGATAGGTCCTTCGTTGTTTATGTTTACACATGCATATAGTCTTTGGCGTGATAACCATCGAAAACATTTCACTGGAAAATAAACACAACTTTGATTGCATGCCAGTGTCATTCATAAGACACGTAAACAGCTATGGGGTAAGATTGTGTCGGCTATAAGAGCTCGTGAGAGAGGTATGTAATCTCGCGATGAGGGAGACTTGGCTGTGAGAGGGTGGCAGGGGTGGGTAGGAAGGAGATTATACCGTAGCAACATCATCACATCACTATCTGTCTCTACAGTAATAAATACGGCAGTTTATCATCACTAGGCGTATCGAATAGGGATCCACCCAAACCTACAGCTCGGCACCGAAGATCACTGTCTAACTGCGTCGTGATTTACAAACAAACAGTAACCTCCCCTTAAAAACTTATCACAGTAACCTCCCCTTAAAAACTTATCACAGTAACCTCCCCTTAAAAACTTATCACAGTAACCTTCCCTTAAAATCCCTGTCCGACTGCGCCGTGTTTAACCTAATCATAGTAACCTCCCCTTGACTCCCCCCCCCCCCCCCCCCCCTCCAAAAAAAATTATCTGCAGTGTTACGATATCTACTGGACATCTACAACGCAAAACGTTGTCTACGTCGTCTTTTATCTGTTTCTGCGCTTAAATGATGCACAGAAAGCTTATAATATGATAGACGTTATTCAAAGAGGAAAGAGCATGGTTAGCCAAAGGCGTATCTACCACAGGGTCCTCAAAGTGTTAACATGTCTTATAAAATGGCACTGGCAATTTTTTCACAATTTCCTTTTCTTGAAAAAGTCGTTCTAATTCTGCTGTGTACAGAAAAACTGATTGTGAACAAAACAAAGATCAGGTTGACGTGAACAATTAGAATAGAATATCAAAATAAGTTTTGAAATATAAATTTTAAAAGCAATAAAATTATCGATAAAGTGGTACATGTTACATATTATGTTTGATGTGGTATGGCTGAAAGTTTACATGATGAGTTTTGGTATTGGAGAAAAAAAGTTGAAATGACGTATGGGAAAAAAACATTAAATTGTCGTATTGGAAACACGTGATATAGCGGCATTTAAACGCATCCGTATTTTAACGTGAATCTTATAAAACGATGGTATAGAATTTCGGTACTAAAAGTAATGTCCAATACATTGTTTTATAAATATATCTGCTTCATTTGGTTAATATACAAACACTTTTGTCGCTACCAGACTTACTTAGGAATCGGATGTTGAAGTCGCTTTCTGTGGCCGAGGATATGTTTTAAGTTCATGGCAGGCCAAGTGTAATATTTGGTGCCAAATTGAATACATTATGTATACGTTTTTAGGTAATCATGTTTCAATGCCCAGAACTCTAATCAGAGTGTTATACGAGAAACAGTTTCTACTATTGTTTTGACAAAACCTTTCAATTTCATTTGTTCAGACTAGAAATTTTAAACACTCTGATAACATTTACGCTTTAAAACATTTTCAATTCGTATTGAAAATAACATACTCGTGATATACAATGTACCACATATAATGTGGGCAAAATATCAAAATAATTTATGAAATAATTAAATGACTCCGTTGATCCAGAGGTTTGGCTTACCTGTTAGTTGCCGTGGACCTGTGACAAAGTCGCCCCTCCCCCTCGTCTAGGTACCCCTCCGCACGTCCGTCTCTCTGGTCCCGTTATTGTGTAGTGTGGTAGTCTGCATTCTGTATGTTTCGTTGCATGTATATTTCACAAAATTAAAATATGGATAACAGGAAATTACAAAATTGATAAACGCTACATGTGTTTTCTAACAAGTCTACAGACCACGAGGTAAACTGTTTTTAAATAGGAAGGTAACGGAAGGGCAATGTTTGGAGTAGATCAGCTTGTGTACCGCGGCGTGTATCAAATTCAATATTAAAACAGTATAATACACACATGTTATCGGCACTCGACAACAGAGCGGTTATGCTAACGTTGGATCAGAAGTAACAAAACGCACGCTAGGATTATCTAGTCTGATTGGCGTTATTAGAGTTACACTATTATTTAGTAGGGCTGTGATCTATGACTGATGCGAGACCCGCAAGCACCTGTCGGGGCGGTAAATCCGACGTCACCGGCAACCCGTCCGGGAACTAGTCAGGCCCGAGGTAGCGATCACTCTATTAGTAGCTGGTTTATGGTCTATTCCTATAAAGTTTGAGTAAAACTGTACAAATCAATCCAAACTAGTTTTTACATCTTATCTAAAAAGTATACATAATATATAGGTCAAAAAAGAAATATCAACGATAAAACCCTCGGTAAGACCGGATATTTAACATATAGACGGGAAACAACTTCCAACTTTGTAGTCCACGGCGTGGTAAGAAACTATACATTCAGCTTACACTACTAGCGGATGGGATAATTGCTTAAATTAAATGTATTTCAACTTTGTTTCTTTCTTGATTAGTGGTACGTCCAGAACATCTAAAAGTAAACCAGTAGATAAATACGTTACATTTAAACAAAATAATAAAGTAACATTTAAACAAAATAATAAAGTTACAGTTAAACAAAATAATAAAGTAACAGTTAAACAAAATAATAAAGTAACATTTAAACAAAATAATAAACTAACAGTTAAACAAAATAATAAAGTAACAGTTAAACAAAATAATAAAGTAACAGTTAAACAAAATGATAAAGTAACATTTAAACAAAATAATAAACTAACAGTTAAACACAATAATAAAGTTACATTTAAACAAAATAATAAAGTAACATTTAAACAAAATAATATAAAGTAACAGTTAAACAAAATAATAAAGTAACATTTAAACAAAATAATAAACTAACAGTTAAACAAAATAATAAAGTAACAGTTAAACAAAATAATAAAGTAACAGTTAAACAAAATGATAAAGTAACATTTAAACAAAATAATAAACTAACAGTTAAACACAATAATAAAGTTACATTTAAACAAAATAATAAAGTAACATTTAAACAAAATAATATAAAGTAACATTTAAACAAAATAATAAAGTTACATTTAAACAAAATAATAAAGTAACATTTAAACAAAATAATAAAGTTTCTGCATAATATAGTCCCTATTCTAGGGTAACCATGCATGGCCTGTATATATAATTATTCTACATATGGTAAAAAAGGCTATATATTTTAATTAGATTAATGATGAGGAGGCAACGACGGAACCAAATATCGAAGATATGCATTGGACTTGTGAACAGCAGAACACTTCATTGTAGGTCGGGAATCGAGAAGAACGCACCTGTTAGTATCGACTGATGTGTGACCTCCCTGCTTTTGTGGCCACATAAAAAAAAATACAAAAAAAATCTACTGCGCCGATTGCAACATTCGAGATATAAACTTTTTACTCCTATATACCCCTCTCCTATATATACCTTCCTCACTTCTAGATACCTTCCTTCCTTCTATATACCTCCCTCCCTTCTATATACCTCCCTCCCTTCTCTATACCTTCCTCCCTTCCTTCTATATACCTCCCTCCCTTCTCTATACCTTCCTCCCTTCCTTCTATATACCTCCCTCCCTTCTCTATACCTTCCTCCCTTCCTTCTATATACCTCCCCCCCCCTATATACATCCATTCTGCCATTGATTTTGAGCGTTTGTCTAAGACAGGAAGGCGTTTGGTTTGTTATATTTTACGTCAGCTAAGGTCATTAAGGACGACCTCCCAATGTAAACGATGCGTGTGGAACGCCAAATTAACATATACACAAGTTGTTGCACATATCTACAAATTATTGAAGATAAGTACAATTCAATTGAAGATAGGTTCAATTAAATTGTACCTATCTTTAAATAATTAAAGATAGGTACGAATAATTGGACCTATCTTCAATTGAATTGTACTTATCTTCAATTGAATTGTACCTATCTTCACTGAATTAAAACTATCTTCAATTAATTGTACCTATCTTCAATTATTTGAAGATAGGTGCAATTAATTGAGTATATGTTAATCAGGCGTTCATTAGATGAGAGTATATTGCATGTGCTGAAGGCTGGGAGGCTGTGGTATGTTTGTGTGGAACTGATGCCGATATAAAAGTGCTACCAAAAATAAGTTTACTGTAGAAGGCCATCGGCAGAATTTCCTACACGATCACATTATACCGAAAACAGTATAAAGAAGGAAACCAGTCGTTCCACTCCCATAATGCTAAGCGTCAAACAGGGAGAAGTAAGTACCAATTTTAGAGACTCGGCCAGGAGTAACCAACGCTCAGAGTGAGGCGATGTCAAGAGAGAAGCTAAGAAAGATAAAGTTGTTAAGTAAGAAGAGATGAGATGAAATTCAAATTTAGTCCCTTTGTAGGAATCATGTAATGGAGGCAGCAGGTCATATATATCCGTGCCCTGAAGGTAGGGCTTAACGGGTTGTCTGCTGCCCCATTTACATGACCGTAAGGGGCGCCTATAAAATTGGGATCGTATCTTTTCTCTCTGAACAACTTTCCCTTTCCTTATGTCTCCCTTGGCACCACCTCACTTTTGACCTTTAGTTGAACATTCGCATCCTGCGAGGGGAGACGTTACGTTCTATCCCCTGACCAAGACATTACAAAGTATTAAATAATGTAGTTACGTCTCTCTGCTTGTCGCTCAGTATTTGAGAGAGGGACGACTGGTTCACCCGTTGTCAGTATAAAGTGACCGGGTGTTGTTTCTGCTGAGAGCCTTCGGCGGTATGCTTCAGTGTTGTATTACTCTAAATCGGTAAAAGATCCGGACTACCGCAAGAAGGCTAACACTAACAAATACAAAGACATACGACACACACTCACACTCACATTGCACACACCGGGAGGTTGTCCTTCAATGACCCTAGCTGTTAATAGGACGAACAAACAGTGATACCAAATCAAATACCCAGGGTATGTCCACCTTGCCCAGATGAGGCAATGCACATTTAGTCAGACAAACTATTCAGGACACAAGGAAAGAAAGGACTAACGGAGAGATCGAATAGCACCAGCAGGAAGATTATTCCCTGCCCAATATCCAACATGTCTGTTTTATGATCAGAAAATAATATCTATTAGATTATTGATATTCTCAATGATGAAAGACGGATATCTCATATACTGAAAGGTTTATACCAGCCAGTTGTAACCGAAAACTCTCGATTTTGTTTTGAAAATTTGACATCACCGACATCAACTCAATGCTAGTCCCGTAACTGTGCTAGAATGTGTAAACGAAAAGGGGATAAGAGCCATGTCAGTTATAAGCTAACCTACTTGAAGTGTTGGGTAACTTACTGTTTAGGCAGTCAAAAATAACCGAGACTTTATTTCCCATCTTTAACAAACACAACTCAAAAAGTTTCCTTTTTTGATAATTAAAACAGCTTATACTTTGATAAACTCCCTTTTGGCAATTCCACATATATCGACTCTGGGCGTCTGGTCAGGATGTTGGACAGGGATAAAGAAGGAAACAGCTTAGCAGCTACTCCAGAGGTTCCGCTCGGCTGCCTTCCCCGGCGGACCACGCCAAATCGCACTAATAGGGGCCACACGTTGTTGATATAATCAAACTCAGTGCCTTGTTCTCTATCTCCAGCATTATAAAAACAAGCATGGGGAGGATTATACACTGTGTGTATGGTAGTATTAGTAGTATTTACCTGTAATGCACATTGCGGTAAACTGGTGTAAGCAATATCGCACAAGAAATGTATATGTTCCATTGTAATGTTGATATGGCATTGGATAAACTGTCCTTTTTTGTAAACCTGAAACCTGAAACATTGATTTCAGAGAAAAAAACAAGGAGGAAACCGTTTTCTAAGTTTGGCCAGCGTATCACTTTGAGTAAGATAGCGACAGAGTGTGATGATACGTTACTGTGGGAATGAATCGCTGATCTGAAATGCAATTGCATTTTTATTGAAAACTAATTTCAAAATGTTAAGTTGATGTACAAAAATAATATAAAAAGTACCAAGTATTTGAGTAATGTGATACATTATATTGCAGGATTTGACCTCTTAACATGCACTTTTATAAAATGGTGGCTGTATATTTGTATTGTAATTTAATGACAGACTGTTGAATTGTGATTTAATGACAGACTGTTGTATTGTAATTTAATGGCAGACTATTGTATTGTAATTTAATGACAGACTGTTGTATTGTAATTTAATGACAGACTGTTGGATTGTATTTTATTGACAGACTGTTGAATTGTAATTTAATGATAAACTGTTGTATTGCAATTTAATGACAGACTGTTGTTTTGGAAATTTATGACAGACTGTTGTACCATTTGAAATACAATGACCAATCCCTCATATGAATGTTGATGTTGTTTTATCGATTAGTCAGATTTAGTTGGTTCTATTGAATATTTTGTTAATTTTGTACGGTGTATCCAAATTTGATATAAAAAAAAATCAGAGAATACCAAAGCGTCAACAAAACCATAATCCGAACTCAAAATCGATTAAACGCGAGGCAAAATTGGAACCAAGGAAAGATTTACATGGAGACTCTCGTAAAAGGAATAGATAATAAGACCATGTGTTCCGGATTAGTAAGCGTCTTCTGCTTCATCGACGACACCCGCCATGTAAATCTTGGTCACATCCAAGTAAGCATCCAATCCTCAAAATGAGAACCAAATCATCATTGTCCTCACAACAAGTAACCAAACTAATAAGCAAACACAAAAACGTCCATCTTCGTATCACACAAAGATACAGAATATTTCTCAATGAGATCAAGATGGCGACCATAAAACTTGCCCATAGTCTTTATCAACCTGCATCTCTCGAATCCCTGTGCCTTAAGTATGTTCTTCAGCAGTGGACATTTATCACGAAAATCTCGATAATCAACTACGACATGTAAATACCATAGGATGGAGAAGCAGGGATGTTACTATCAAGAAAGGGAAAGTTCATGATCGGAAAATCGAAATCGTCACGTTTATCATACAGCTTAGTAGTAAGTTGCCTAAAGACAAATTAATTATTGAAATATCACATGCAAAAAAAGCTTCATATAACACTAGTTAGTGAACTGGTGTTACATGTACCTGTATGGGAAATGTAAACAGACTCATTAGGTTTGTCACTATATTCCTATATCAGCAAGTCCTTTAAATTGTAAATAAGTAGCTGCTTTTACGGGGGAACGTGTTTTCTAGTATTTACAAGCATAACTCACCAGGTGTATATACCTATGTTTTAATAGAAATGAACTAAAACATATTTAAACTAAAATTGTTGTAAATGTTTTAACGCTTTTTGATTAGACTAAAACATTATCGCGGGGTCATTGTTAGAAGGTGATATCTGCGTGTGTTTTCCTCATTTCTGTCGGAAAATCTGTGCACAGTTTCAGCTAAAAATGTGTATCAATAATTCTCCAAAGTCCGATTGCCAACAGGTGCTATTTACTACCGTTAGCCTACCAAATGGTTCCATGCCAGTTAGTACTTCTATCTAAACAGTTTACAACCTGATAGGCAGTTATTAAGTTCCAGTTAGCATCGTCTTATACATAGGTAATAGTTACCTATGGTATTATCTAAGGAAGAGTTCATTCATATTGTCTTATCTTATAGATAAGACTAGAAGTAGATTAATCATTACTGATAACATAATATAGAATTAACGGAAGCGTCTTGGTATGATACAGGCGACAGACATTGTTAACTAATGATGTACTTTCATGGCTATTTCACATTCAGATAAAAAAAAGAGAAAAAGACAAAAGAGAAAAAAAAAACACAAAGTATGATAACATCTACTCAACAACGATTGATCCTTTTAGTAAGATATTTCCATAAAAAATGGGGGACAACCCAACGGTGGAAGATGAAACTGTTTTTTCTCGTGAAAAAGTCCAACTCAGTGATATAGATACACCTGATTATGAAGGCATCCGTGGATGAATTAATTCCTGTAGAACAACTGGTAAATGAATATATTTCCGATTCAATGCCATCTTCCTAGTGATACCGAATAGCCCTATCTGACTACATAGACAAAAAACGTTTCTAACACCCCAATCGCACTTTTAAAAATACAAAATGTTTAGTTTACAATGACTGTATGTTGCATACAACGGTAATTGCCTCTTTCAGATCAACCGAAAAAGAGCAAAATTTATGAAAGATTTGTAAAGTAACTGCTCGATACGTACGGAACATAACGATTATGTGTGTTACCCTGTCAACAGAAGATAGATAAAATGTGGACCAATCGTTCACGATATGCAAACGAAAACTGGAAGAACAATATACGGGCAAAAAGGATAAGATTACCTTAGTGCTACCACAGGGACCTGAGAATTTGTTACAGCTAGTTTTGGACCTAAAATATGGTGTTTAGCTTAATTTTACACATTTGGGGGGTTAAGATCAATTTGCGATAAAAATGCCCCCTCAGTAGTCATAAAAGCTAAAGGGTGGAAGGCTTTCCAGATCGAAAAATAGACCCCACCTACCTTTCTTGCATCAAAAATCACATTTCTAGTTGAGGTACGAAAAAACGCTTGGTACCGTTGGAAAGATGGATAATTTTTATTTTAGAAACCTCCTAAATGCAAGTCAAATGTATCCTCCTTCCTCAGAAATAATCTCCATTTCCTCCAAAAACACGCAAAATATCCGTGTCTTAGGATCATGGCGGCTTGGGGACCATTTCGTTACATAGTCATTAGGTTGACGTCACCCCACGTGCTGGTCTTTTGCTGTCAATGGATGGCGGTCTTCCTTTAAATTTAGCAATCCAATGACAGCAAAAGACCAGCACGCGGGGTGACGTCAACCTAATGAATTTGTAACGAAATGGTCCCCAAGCCGCAACGATCCTAAGACACGGATATTTTGCGTGTTTTTTAAGGAAATGGAGATTATTTCTGAGGAAGGAGGATACAATTGACTTGCATTTAGGAGGTTTCTAAAATAAAAAATATCCATCTTTCCAACGGTATCAAGCGTTTTTTCGTACCTCAACTAGAAATGTGATTTTTGATGCAAGAAAGGTAGATGGGGTCTATTTTCGATCTGGAAAGCTTTCCACCCTTTAGCTTTTATGACTACTGAGGGGGCATTTTTATCGCAAATTGATCTTAACCCCCCAAATGTGTAAAATTACGCTAAACACCCTATTTTAGGTCCAAAACTAGCTGTAACAAATTCTCAGGTCCCTGTGAGTGCTACAGGGAAAGGTGCTGAAATAAGAGAAATACAGGAAAAAGAAGGCAGCAAATGCAGATTTCATAGCAGAAGGGGAAGACTTTTTAATTCATCTGGAGTAAGGTTTTGACAAGAGACGAAAAAATCCACAAAATAAACCCCAGAGACTTACGTTTCCAACAGTTAAATTACAATATACCAGAGAAGAGTATAACAGGACATACATTGAACTTAAGAAGGAGCATGACAGTACATAAATGTCTGTCCTGTACATGAAAGAGAAAACAAATCACCAGATGTTTTGCAGAGAATACAACCTGAGCATTCACACACTGAAAAATGGACCAATGCAACATCTGAAATGGATATTCACTAGATAGAAACACTTGGGACAGAAGGTGGCAAGTTGAAATACAAATATAAAAAACGCCATCTATGCATAGTATAAGCAAGAAATGTTAAGGATTCCCTGGATGAGAAAAAAGCAAATTATGGCAAAAACGATATACGAATTTTAAGTAAGTCTTAGTTATACATCCCCCCACCCCACACCACACCCTATCTCCAAAATAACGTAATCCAAAGGGTTCTGGCTCTCTAACGCGCTAAATACTTGGTCGACAGGCGTGTCTCCCACCCGCCTGTCGCCCAATATTTAGCGGGTCAGAGTCAGAACCCTTCAGACTACAAAATAACATGAATATTTAATTTAATTTGAGGAAGGGCTAATCAGGACCGGTAACTAAAACCTTGCAAACTCTTTCAATTTCACTTTCAGATATATCGACAATGTATTTTCTATAACTATCAAGAAGTTTTCTGACCATGTCGATTGTATATACACTTCTGAGCTTGAAATAAAGGACACGGCATAATCGTCTGCATCAACTGCTTACCTCGATCTTTCACAAGTGGATTATGACAAACAGCGACAGCATACTACTGAGCTATATAATTTACATGACAACTTAACTTTTCCTATCGTTAATTTGCCCTTTTTGATAGTAACATCCCCCAACATATGGTGTTTACATGTAAAAGTTACTTTTAAGTCACAGTTGATTCGTTTTTCTAGGGCTTGCTCTAAATATCGAGATTTTCTACAAACTTAATGCACAGGGTGATGAGGACTATGAGCAAGTTTTATGGTCGCCATCTTGGTCTCATTAAAAATAATTTTGTATCCTTGTATGATATGAAGGTAAACGTTTGTGAATATGCTAACTTGTTGTGGTCGAGAATGATGATGCCGTTTATTTGGATGTGACCAGGATTTACATGACGCTTACTCTTCCGGAACATCTGGTCTTATTCTCTTTACAGGGGTCTCCGTGTGGATCTTTCCTATGTTCATATTTTGCCACTAGTTTAATTGACTTTGAGTTCGTATTATGGTTTTGTTAACGCTTCGGTTTTCTCTTTTTTCGTGAAATGTCCAAAAATTAAAATAAAAGATAAACTTCCTTTACCTGATGTCACCTGAGATAGAGAAATTTCCCCCCTCGATAACACGAGAAAGGTAACATAAGATCATAAGAATCAATTACATTGAAAAGTTTTACAATACAATATTGTGCTAACTAGTGGGCACCATGTTTGTTAATGTTGTTGAGATGTTTCGTAGACTCAGATCTCGAGGTGGAGATTTTCTACTTACAACGCTTTAAGATAATCGTGCCGATTTCGAATTTCCCTTATTTGATAGTAACATCTAAGACACCCTAAATCTAAGATGTTGACATGTCGCAGTTGATTTGATATTCATTATCAAGAGATTCTTCGTGATAAGATCTTACAAAGTCCTAAAGATGCAGGTTAGTATAACAAAGGATAGTTGTATGATACGACAGTTGATGACTTATATATGTTTATCATTGTGCCTGGTGTTGTTGTCATTGCCCCAATTCTCTGTAGGAACCTGGATTGGACCTAGATTCACAAGGCCGTTGTCATCGATGACTCCCCTGACGCTAACCCTTCAGGAATGGCTGTCTTCAATCTCCTCGGACTTTTTCAAAGATATCCTTGTAAGTATTTCCTTTTCCCCTGGTCATCTCTTGATCCATATTAATGATTTGTTTTTATCTCATTGTTGACTTGAGCTTGATCACAGATATAACTTTGGAGGGCACACATGGGGTCTAAATATATAATAATCTTGTGACCCAAAAATTACTGCATGAAGGTGTGTCTGCTACAAAGTACTGAAATACTAGTTGTCAATGAGAAAATTAGGACACAAACAACTAAGTCTATTAGGCAGGTATTTATTTACTTTCCAGCAAAGATGAATATACTAATGAAATGAACGTTGTTAATTTGTACATCATTTCTTAAACAAGTTTTATTTACAGTATTGAAATGCCATCAAGTTTATCGATTGTTCATGTCACATACGGATAAATATAAACTAGATCACAGTGACTCAGTACTGAAAGATGACAAGGACAAAGGTGACTGGACGAAGGTTAAAGAGAGTTCCTATTTGTTATCACAGCTACTATTGTACAGACACACAAATCGTCTGGACACCAGTGTCCCAGTCACCTATGGCAAAACAACGGTCGATTATCACAGACAAAAATCCTAAAAAATAAATACCCAAGATCTAAGATGCTTTACTCTAAAGGAAGATAAATAACACGTGTAATATTCATTATCTAAAGTATAATATCTACTCCTTACCTAAAGAGGCTAGTGTAAAATTGGACAGCTCGGTTATACTGCTTATACTCCATAGGAGAACGTTATTTATTGTGTCGTTTGAAATAAATTCAGAAACATGTAGCACTTTTATGAACAAGTTGTGCAAAATTATCAAATGGAATGGATAATAAATTAAAGAACAAATATCGCTTGTTAAAAATAATTTGAAAGTATCAATAATAATAACATAGTTTTCAATTTAAAGGCACAAAACAAAGAAATTAAATAATATTCTCCAACGAATTCTTTATAACACAAAAATATAACTGAATCAATAGGCAATAAGATTGTATTCCTGAGGGAGAGGTGAAATATTAAAGGAAATTTTGAAAGCATGCATGACAACCTTTTCAATACAATAACAATATTTGAACCCTCCAGATAGTGTTGTGTCTTACTAATAAACGGCCCGAACAGTTTGTTATAATAATGCTGCATGTACATGATACTTATACCTATGCACTTATTCTACAAGCTAAAACATCACGATTGCATCTCCAGTATTCAGCAGTATGAACAGTTGTAAAACTAATACATAAAAATCATAGTGTGCCAGCCAAAAATGGTGAATACATAAATACTCGTTATTTAAAATATCGGGCTGTGAGTTATTACATGAATAAAGTGTTACAGACACCACCATCTGTATAAGATCTTTGGCCTCTGACATATAGCAACAGGTAACATCAGATTAAAGCAGTGTATATTAGCACAGGTACATTATGATGGGTAGGCCGAATGCCAGCCCATATCTCCACAGGCCTCCTAACAGAGGCAATGTTAAAAGCAATGATTTCTCACACGGAGAAGATGTAGTTTTAAAAATCATATAATTCAAACAAAAAAAATGTTCTATAATGAAAATATCCTGATAAACAGTAAATAATTTTATAATATTATATGTACAAAATATTACAAGTACAATTGGTACATTAAATGTTCTCAATAACAAAATAGTTCCATTTCATTCCTTTTATATTTTAAAAGGAACCTGGAAAGGGACTGATATGGCATTTGGTCCACATTTCAGCTACTAAACAGTAATTAGCAGAAATGATAACAAATCACAAGAAAATATACATATCACTGTAGCTCCAGCATTGAGTGCCCAGCTCTACTTGTTTCCTGGTCAAAGTCCTCATGATCCTGGGATGTTTTTTTTTTTTAATTATATAACAACAGGTAAGTTACCAAGAGTTGACCACCCTACACAAGCACATAGTATGATGTAATACAAGTTACCTGGTTGATGATACAGAACCAGGAAACGAGCAATTGGTATTGAAAGATACACTATATATCAAAAGAACCCACCCATCTATAACATAAAACAATTGTTCTTGGAAATGATGTTGTACAGATAAGCATTTCTTTAAGTTGTACTGTACATAGGTTAACATGTGGCTGTTGTGATGTGCCGTTTACTTCTGAACCACTGTAGGATATTTTCTATGTGATCTGTAGATAACCAGTACCAATCGCATGGTGTGACAACAAAAAAATGGTGTCTAATTATCATATCACAGACAATATAATTAGATTGCTAGTTTGGGCTAATGTCTGATTACCTCCCTTAGGCCACAGACATCGTTAATTTGTTTGGAGTTTGCCTGGCAGCGTTTAATGGGGTGATGGTTTCCATTACTTGCTGATACTGTCGATGACCTCTGTTATCGATTTGTGCAAATTTAAATCCTGACGCGGGTCCATCCAGAGAAATGGCGGGACAGATGGTGACCCTCTTGGGTGTGTAGTCAGTACGATACATGGTACCATCCTCAAATTTGGCATTGCTTTGTAGAGCAGTGTTGTCGGGCTTGAAGCTCCTCGCTGGCTGCTGTGGGTGGGCAATGTAGTGGGCCTTCTGTGTCGACATGCCCTCGAAGGGGGCGTTGGTCGGCTGGTACTCATCACGGGTCATAGGCATGTTCTTCTGTCCCATGTCCCATTTGATGTAGTCGTTGGCGTAACTTGTGCTGCCATCAAAAGCAGCACTCCTTGCCTTGTTTGCCGACTCGGGGCGCTTGGCCAGGTGCCTCTGGATTGGGAACTCTCTGTAGGTGGCGTTGTGAGTTGTATTGGACTCCATCGCTCCCTCCGGAGCCTTGTATTGCTCTGGTGCATGGACAAAAGGGCGTTGCATTGGCCATTTCTTATAGTCGTTGCGGTTTGTTGTGTTATCCTCCAAAGGAGCACCCGATTGGAACGCCACTCCTTCTGGCTTAAAGCTATGTGTTTTTTCTCCGGTGTGACCTAAGTAATCTCGTTTGAAGGTTGTCTGTCCATCAAATGCAGCCTGTGGAGGCTTGTAGCCTTCTGTTTTGTGGACAAATTTTTGTTCCATTGGGTGTTTGATGTAGGAATCTCGGTAGTCTGTACGATCAAAGAAAGGTTGGTCAGACATGCGGGTGGCCTCGGATGGCTTGATGAGGTTTCTTCTGGGCTGGGCATGCTGCATGTAGTCATGGTGCATAGTGCTCTCACCCTCAAACCTAGCAGTTGGGCGCTCCCAAGCGTCAGTGTTCGACACCGGGCCAACACGTCCAGACATATCCCACTTCTTGTAGTCAGCTAAAAAACAAAAGACCCTTTTATAGATCTAATTTACATAATATTCGTTGTATTGCATGTCTATAAAACTTAAAATGACTTCTACTGATATATACATGATGGCACCTAATATTTCAGACATCTAGCGGCTGGTATGTACATTGTCGAGTTCTAGCGGTAGGTAAGTATATTGTGCCGGTCTAGCGGTTGGTAAGTATATTGTAAAGATCTAGCAGTTGGTAAGTATATTGTCGAGATCTAGCGGTTGGTAAGTTTATTGTGCCGGTCTAGCGGTTGGTAAGTATATTGTTGAGATAAAGCGGTTGGTAAGTATATTGTAGAGATCTAGCGTTTGGTAAGTATATTGTCGAGATCTAGCGGTTGGTAAGTTTATTGTGCCGGTCTACCGGTTGGTGAGTATATTGTCGAGATCTAGCGGTTGGTACGTATATTGCCGAGGTATAGCGGTTGGTAAGTATATTGTTGAGATATAGCAGTTGGTAAGTATATTGTCCCGGTCTAGCGGTTGGTAAGTATATTGTCAAGGTCTAGTGGTTGGTAAGTATATTGTCAAGGTCTAGCGGTTGGTAAGTATATTGTTGAGATAAAGCGGTTGGTAATTATATTATCGATATCTAGCGGTTGGTAAGTATATTGTCCAGGTCTAGCGGTTGGTAAGTATATTGTAGAGATCTAGCAGTTGGTAAGTATAGTGTAGAGATCTAGCGGTTGGTAAGTATATTGTCGATATCTAGCGGTTGGTAAGTATATTGTCCAGGTCTAGCGGTTGGTAAGTATATTGTAGAGATCTAGCGGTTGGTAAGTATATTGTCGAGATAAAGCGATTGGTAAGTATATTGTCGAGATCTAGCGGTTGGTAAGTATACTGTAGAGATCTAGCGGTTGGTAAGTATATTGTCAATATCTAGCGGTTGGTAAGTATATTTTTGAGATCTAGCGGTTGGTAAGTATATTGTCGAGGTCTAGCGGTTGGTAAGTATACTGTCCATGTCTAGCGGTTGGTATGTATATATTGTCGAGCTCTAGCGGTTGGTAAGTATATATTGTCGAGCTCTAGCGGTTGGTAAGTATACTGTCCAGATCTAGCGGTTGGTAAGTATATTGTCGAGATAAAGCGGTCGGTAAGTATACTGTTGAGATATAACGGTTGGTAAGTATATTGTTGAGATATAGCCGTTGGTACGTATATTGTTGAGATAAAGCGGTTGGTAAGTATATTGTCCAGGTCTAGCGTTTGGTAAGTATATTGTTGAGATCTAGCGGTTGGTAAGTATATTGTCGAGATCTAGCGGTTGGTAAGTATATTGTCCAGGTCTAGCGGTTGGTAAGTATATTGTTGAGATCTAGCGGTTGGTAAGTATGTTGTAGAGATCTAGCGGTTGGTAAGTATATTGTAGAGATCTAGCGGTTGGTAAATATATTATTGAGATAAAGCGGTTGGTAAGTATATTGTTGAGATCTAGCGGTGGGTAAGTATATTGTTGAGATAAAGCGGTTGGTAAGTATATATTGTCAAGGTCTAGCGGTTGGTAAATATATTGTCAAGATCTAGCGGTTGGTAAGTATATTGTTGAGATAAAGCGGTTGGTAAGTATATTGTCGATATCTAGCGGTTGGTAAGTATATTGTCCAGGTCTAGCGGTTGGTAAGTTTATTGTAGAGATCTAGCAGTTGGTAAGTATAGGGTAGAGATCTAGCGGTTGGTAAGTATATTATTGAGATAAAGCGGTAGGTAAGTATATTGTTGAGATCTAGCGGTTGGTAAGTATGTTGTAGAGATCTAGCGGTTGGTAAGTATATTGTTGAGATCTAGCGGTTGGTAAGTATATTGTTGAGATAAAGCAGTTGGTAAGTATATATTGTCAAGGTCTAGCGGTTGGTAAATATATTGTCGAGATCTAGCGGTTGGTAAGTATATTGTTGAGATAAAGCGGTTGGTAAGTATATTGTCGATATCTAGCGGTTGGTAAGTATATTGTCCAGGTCTAGCGGTTGGTAAGTATATTGTAGAGATCTAGCAGTTGGTAAGTATAGGGTAGAGATCTAGCGGTTGGTAAGTATATTATTGAGATAAAGCGGTTGGTAAGTATACTGTTGAGATCTAGCGGTTGGTAAGTATGTTGTAGAGATCTAGCGGTTGGTAAGTATATTGTTGAGATAAAGCAGTTGGTAAGTATATTGTAGAGATCTAGCGGTTGGTAAATATATTATTGAGATAAAGCGGTTGGTAAGTATATTGTTGAGATCTAGCGGTTGGTAAGTATATTGTTGAGATAAAGCGTTTGGTAAGTATATTGTTGAGATCTAGCGGTTGGTAAGTATATTGTTGAGATAAAGCGGTTGGTAAGTATATTGTTGAGATCTAGCGGTTGGTAAGTATAATGTTGAGATAAAGCGGTTGGTAAGTATATTGTTGAGATCTAGCGGTTGGTAAGTATATTGTTGAGATAAAGCGGTTGGTAAGTATATTGTTGAGATCTAGCGGTTGGTAAGTATATTGTTGAGATCTAGCAGTTGGTAAGTATATTGTCCAGGTCTAGCGGTTGGTAAGTATACTGTAGAGATCTAGCGGTTGGTAAATATATTATTGAGATAAAGCGGTTGGTAAGTATATTGTTGAGATCTAGCGGTTGGTAAATATATTATTGAGATAAAGCGGTTGGTAAGTATATATTGTCAAGGTCTAGCGGTTGGTAAATATATTGTCAAGATCTAGCGGTTGGTAAGTATATTGTCCAGGTCTAGCGGTTGGTAAGTATATTGTTGAGATCTAGCGGTTGGTAAGTATATTGTCCAGCTCTAGCGGTTGGTAAGTATATTGTCGAGATCTAGCGGTTGGTAAGTATGTTGTAGAGATCTAGCGTTTGGTAAGTATATTGTAGAGATCTAGCGGTTGGTAAGTATATTGTAGAGATCTAGCGGTTGGTAAGTATATTGTTGAGATAAAGCAGTTGGTAAGTATATTGTCCACGTCTAGCGGTTGGTAAGTATATTGTTGAGATCTAGCGGTTGGTAAGTATACTGTCCAGGTCTAGCGGTTGGTAAGTATATTGTTGAGATCTAGCGGTTGGTAAGTATACTGTCCAGGTCTAGCGGTTGGTAATTATATTGTTGAGATCTAGCGGTTGGTAAGTATACTGTCCAGGTCTAGCGGTTGGTAAGTATATTGTTGAGATCTAGCGGTTGGTAAGTATATTGTCGTGATGAAATATCTAGATGACTTACATTTATATGTTGGCTCCCCTTCAAATTTGCCATTCACCTGTCTTTGTCCATCAAGTTTCACTGGTCTTGCAGGTGCTCCTCTCTTCTCTGTGACAAAAATTAAAATTACATATAGTTTACTAGAAATCATTTCCTTAATGTTAAATGTCTAGATACAAACTTAGTCGAAGCCTCTTTGCTAAGTATAGAAATATCTGGAAATCTTTAGATATCTAATATAAACTTCATTGGTTTTACAACAATCATGTAACAAGTAAAATCAACTTATATTAATCACTTCTGTTGTCCTGGATGTAAGTGCACATTAGGTCTTATTGTGGGAGGAACCAGAGTACCCAGAGAAACCCCATATTGTCGGGCAGATGACCCAATATCCCCTTCAGACTTCTTAAACTAGAAAATGCAGAAAAAGCTGTTGGAAAGTTCAAAGCTGACACCCTAACAACCACAAGGAACAGGTCACGTACACTTGAATTTATTCTTATGACATTGATAACATTGATTTTAATGCTAATAATTGATTTTATTTTAAGGCTATGTACACTTAAATTTATTCTTTTGACATTGACGACATTAATTTTAAATTTACTAACTGATTATTAATTTGAATTTGTTTACACTTTTAATCCTCACATGTTGAATGAACTATTGGCAATCAGTAATCACCCCAAAGCAAGAAACAGTACATTTTTACTGCATGCTCATACAGTAGAATCAACTTAATATTACGTTCGTTAATGTCATGTTTCGATTATTTCAATGAACCATTTTTCGTGCTATATAATCTTTGTATTGCAATTCTAATAATTTCCATCAACTTGTTAATAACAAAATCTACTGAGAGAGGATAAAGTTCATAGTTCATACAAATTTAGACATGTTAAATTCTTTTAAAACATTTTATTTGAAAAAAAAAAAAAAAACATTTTTGGATATAAAATATTAACTGTCATCTGGGTTTAAATGTCAGTTGTAACCCCCTCTTTAATTAGATAACATATATTAAAAACTCTTAATATCTGTTGCAGATTTTACCCAAACACGTAACCTTCTATATCGAGTTCATTCTCAACAGGGTCATTAGGGTCACAATTAGCCCCTTGTTGATTATATAGCATATAAACAGTTAATTAATGTTGCAGATTCTACCCAAATTCTATCTTCTATATGGGTCAATTTTCAACAGGTTAATTCAGAGTTAAAGTACAGGAAACCCTGTTTTCAGGTTGATTCAACAAGACTTTTTGAGAGTTAACCAAATCATCTGTTTAACATAAAAGCTATTGAAAATTTCCTTTTAAAATAATGACTTTTAAACATGTTCAATGTTGAAATATAGAGTGCAAATGCATGATATTCTCAAATAAACAAATCAATACTTTGCAGCTTGCACAGGTCAGGCATGCTGAAGGACCATAGAGTGTGTAAGAGTTATCCCCCCTGACATAGTCTCTTATACTTGACACACCCCCTTGGCAACATGTAAACAACTGAGTTTGTTGTGCTGTGTTATAATAAACTGATTAGGCCCCTCCAGCATGTACATCTATATCAGGTAAACAACTCCTCCATACAAAGGTCATGCTGTGGTGTTTACATTTTATATAAAATAAACACAACATCCCCTATGTCCACATGTACCAGGTAGACATAACTTTATGGGTTTCCTGATATAAATAACTGACTACCTTATAAGTTAGGTTTATCAACCTACCTGGAGTCAGTGTTGATTAATCTATCATGTTCATTTTCATCTACAGGGTATATATATACCAGCTGGTACATATAATAAAATAGTGTTACACTTAGCAGGTTCTGATTGTATAATAACTATAGCAGCAGTCCAATTTATTTTTATTTCTAATATATTTTTTGCTGTTATTTTTCTTCCAGTTGACATTAATTTCTTGTGACCTAAATGTCATCAATGTATTCTGTAAGATTTTAGACTTATATCTAGAGTAACTAATACAGCCTTTCTGACTTGTTTAATTGTCTGCCCGCAGAGAGTTTCTGGGTGTGTTCAGCTGTCAGAGAGATTGTATAATACAAGATCTTAACCTCGCAAATATCTATGGTCAATATTGTGTGGGTTCAATACCCAGGGTACATAACACATCAAAAGGAATTTGATCTGTAACACAGAAACCTAGGGCGTATGATTTCAGGTATGCAATACTCCACCAGGTGTGTTGTCCAGAGAAGCATGAAGTGCTTTGTAAGTAAACAACACAACATGTAGACCGATACTGAACGTTTTTATTTCCATTTTTATGACACACAAGTGAGAACAAGTCACACAGTGTGTATTACAGAAGGAACTTTACCGACAAACCTGATCAATAACCACGGCTCTTACGACCTTCACTACAACTCACACGTAATTAAAAGTGTCGTTACTTTATTGTGATATGTCTCGGGCCTGTTGATCTAACAGATACCGGACTACCTGTAACTCTACTACATGTGGTACTTACTACCAATACACAGGTAATGTTTTAAAACCTGTTGAAACACTTTCTTGATTATTTAAAAAAAATCTGTTCCTATCTTGATCTATTATATACTGATGACACGTGTAGTTTAAACTGAGGTGTCCTCAGTGAAAGGAATTGTAATAAACGTTTAAAATGATTGTTATCTGAAGGCATACCAAGATGAAGGGTGACCCACACTGTGTTGTTTGGAGAATAAATTTATCAGAAGAATCATTTGTTTCGTAGATCAATATAAGTCGGCCTGAGTAGATGACACAGCTATCTACCTACGACTGGAAGTAACACCAAAGACTTTTGTCTATGCTAACAATTCCCTTACACGACCCATAAAGAGTTAGTGAAACTCCTTATTGCCAGGATCAATATTTAAAATATCAGGAACGTAAGCCATGTGACCAAGCAACCAGTGATAATATTTGCTGTAGGATGAATGCGCTCAGTTTGTATATTTAAATGTGTAAAGCTGACACTATGGGACCAATATGTATGTAAAGTTATTCTTCACAGGTTGTGGTATATCGTGGACATATAGTTGAAATATCTTACATACATACTGAATATGTAGTGGTAAATTACCAGAGTTAAATGGAAAGTTTTATGATTGTTAAAACCAGAAATTATCCAGGAGTAAAAAAAACTACTAAATAAAATAGAACAAAATATGTTCTTTAATTTATCATTACAGTATTCACCGTAATTAGAATTAGAGCCTATGGCGCCTAAAACATTGTTTCCAAAGGGGGTCCTTAATGGGTTTACAAAAAAACAGACCTGAATGCAAAATGTTGTTTTATAAAGTGAATTATGAGTACAATGTATTGTGACAAGAATGGGTAGTACTCATGATGTGCAAAATTATTGTCATCAATTTCGGACAATTTATTAACACATATGTCCGATATACGTATGTGTGTATGTGTGTGTGTGTGGGGGGGGGTCTGGTAATTGTAAACATGTACCATAAATAATTTAGTTGTGTCACGATTAAAAGGGGAGCTTATATAATTTTAATGTCACTGTAGAAGGAGGAGGGCTCTAGTTACAACAATTGGGACATTTTGATCCAATATCACTAACCAGTTAAATGACAGCCAGGACATTTTGACCCAATATCACTAACCAGTTAAATGACAGACTAGGACATTTTGACCCAATATCACTAACCAGTTAAATGACAGCTAGGACATTTTGACCCATAATCACTAACCAGTTAAATGACAGGCTAGGACATTTTGACCCAATATCACTAACCAGTTAAATGACAGGCTAGGACATTTTGACCCAATATCACTAACCAGTTAAATGACAGGCTAGGGCATTTTGACCCAATATCACTAACCAGTTAAATGACAGGCTAGGACATTTTGACCCAATATCACTAACCAGTTAAATAACAGCTAGGACATTTTGACCCAATATCACTAACCAGTTAAATGACAGCTAGGATATTTTGACCCAATATCACTAACCAGTTAAATGACAGCTAGGACATTTTGACCCAATATCACTAATCAGTTAAATGACAGCTAGGATATTTTGACCCAATATCACTAACCAGTTGAATGACAGCTAGGATATTTTGACCCAATATCACTAACCAGTTAAATGACAGGCTAGGACATTTTGACCCAATATCACTAACCAGTTAAATGACAGGCTAGGACATTTTGACCCAATATCACTAACCAGTTAAATAACAGCTAGGACATTTTGACCCAATATCACTAACCACTTAAATGACAGCTAGGATATTTTGACCCAATATCACTAACCAGTTAAATGACAGCTAGGACATTTTGACCCAATATCACTAATCAGTTAAATGACAGCTAGGACATTTTGACCCAATATCACTAATCAGTTAAATGACAGACTAGGATATTTTGACCCAATATCACTAACCAGTTGAATGACAGCTAGGACATTTTGACCCAATATCACTAACCAGTTAAATGACAGGCTAGGACATTTTGACCCAATATCACTTACCAGTTAAATGACAGCTACGACATTTTGACCCAATAACACTAACCAGTTAAATGACAGTTAGGATATTTTGACCCAACAACACTAACCAGTTAAATGACAGTTAGGATATTTTGACCCAATATCACTAACCAGTTAAATGACAGCTAGGACATTTTGACCCAATATCACTAACCAGTTAAATGACAGCACATTTTGACCCAATATCACTAACTAGTTAAATGACAGCTAGGACATTTTGATACAATATCGCTACTAGTAATCAGTTAAATGACAGCTAGGATATTTTGACCCAATATCACTAACCAGTTAAATGACAGCTAGGACATTTTGATACAATATCACTAACCAGTTAAATGACAGGCTAGGACATTTTGATCCAATATCACTAATTAGTTAAATGACAGCTAGGACATTTTGATACAATATCGCTACTAGTAACCAGTTAAATGACAGCTAGGACATTTTGATCCAATATCACTAACTAGTTTAATTTGAGTTAACATATTTCCATTCAATATCTGAACATAAGACACA
This sequence comes from Mimachlamys varia, assembly GCA_947623455.1. NCBI lineage: Eukaryota > Metazoa > Mollusca > Bivalvia > Pectinida > Pectinidae > Mimachlamys > Mimachlamys varia. Next base: position 14,429,507 of record OX392535.1, read on the forward strand.
TTGTCATCCAGCTTCATTTAGTATTGAGGTAACATTCACAACTTACCTTACAATGTACTGAACTACAATCTCTAATTCATTGAAAGTGACCATTTACCAAACAGTGTGGCTTCCATACTGCCTCATGAATGAAGTTGTGAAATCTTAGCTTCAATACAACATCAGTAATTAAACCTGGTGTATCTATCACAACCCTAATACAAATCAATATCTACATACTTACCGATGTAGTCTTTCTTATAGGAAGTGGTGCCATCCATGGCACCCACTGGCTTCTTGTACTGATCTTGGACACGGACAAATGGCCGCTCCAGAGGGTGTTTGATGTAGTCTTGTCTGAAAAAAGACAAAATGGGAATGGCTGGCTACAGAACAGGCTTATCATCAGTCAGTAGGTTTAGCAATCACAAAATGGCCTTACTGTATGTGCTCCAATCAACATTGACCTTACTCGGAATCGGTGTGTTTCCATCAAAATTGGCCTAACTCTATGTGCTCCCATCAATATATTTTACTTTCTATGGATAACCAAGACATCACGGCTATTATTTTTGTGACTTTTCGAAAGCTTTGACTGGGTATGGCAAAGAGGATTATTATATAAAATATGGTATCAGAGACCTACGGTACTTCTGAAATGGGTTAGTAATTATAACGAATAGAAGACAGAAGGATATAATTTCACTGTCTTGACTTAGCTTTTTGACATTTTCAACCTGACTGAAGCTGATTTGAACAATCCATGTTTGAGCATGTAGGTCTATAGATTTAAGTGACACAGATATTATGAATAATAAGAATTAAACCTGACAAGAAACAATGATTTAAAATATTTTAAACATTTATTGTAAGGAGATCTTTAATGAATATCACACCTTTGAAATCACTCAGCTAGGAAGAGTTCCAGGACCAATACTGGCATGGTAACAGCTGGTATTATACTTTTTTGTCTCCATTACAGAACAAGTGTATATATGACCTGATAATTACAACTGTAGGTCCATGTCTTGGTGTTATGTGGATGTCATTGGTCAAAATTAATTTGGTGTTGTGTGGATGTCATTGGTCGGAATTCTTGGTGTTGTGTGGATGTCATTGGTCGGAATTCTTGGTGTTATGTGGATGTCATTGGTCAAAATTAATTTGGTGTTGTGGATGTCATTGGTCAGAATTCTTGGTGTTGTGTGGATGTCATTGGTCGGAATTCTTGGTGTTATGTGGATGTCATTGGTCAAAATTAATTTGGTGTTGTGTGGATGTCATTGGTCGGAATTCTTGGTGTTGTGTGGATGTCATTAGTCGGAATTCTAGGTGTTGTGTACGTAAAACAGATTCTATGCTGTAAACGTATATATTTTAGCGGTAATCTTATTTTAGTGATTTTTGCCCTTGAAAGAACTCCATTAAATTATGATTGTTCAAATTACAGTTTCTATTTATTGCTTTCTACATCTAGTATTGTGAGTGCCTATCTGTTTAAATTGTTTATGGGCTAAAAATTTAGTGCGGCAAAATAGATATGTTTACAGAATTCAAAGCCTTTTTTCTGTTTGCAGTTACCAGGGTAGATAATATTGGCTGAGAATTTATGTATATAATGAACAAATTTGAAGATTTGTGACCCACTAAGGCCTACAGAGACATTAATTATATGTCTGGTATCTTATGTAGAAATATCAAACACCAATAAACGAGGACAAGCAGAAAATATATACACTTTATTTATACAAACTGTACATACAGATGATAGCAACAGTACCTAGATGTAAGGGAAGGGTGAATAGACTAGACACTTGATCAACTTTAATTCCCACTTACATTGACCTGGGTATATTATTGACAAAATGAAATGTACATATCATGGTAGAGCTAATTTTTGTACACTTGATATTTAAAGTAAATTACACATGGAATGAAAACTGATAACTGGGTTTCTTTTCTTGGATATAAAGGATGTATGTTACTGGTGCTCTAACTGACCTGCATGTGTACATGTGTGAAATATCTTAATGTATATTTACCGATAATAAACTTGTATGTATCATCTACACCACACCTGTAAGTCTAATGATTGATAACAAAACTTTAATTCAAAATAACAAGACCATACCCTTTAGTTGGTTATCTGTAACTAGAAATGACAGGACCATAATCTTTAGTTCACTAAAGTTTAACCAAAAATCTCAAGACTATTGCCTTGAGATATCTCAAAGAAATCACAAAACATGATCAGATCATAATTATTATTTTGTTATAACAAGACTATACTGTTCTAATTTACTATGTTAGCTAAATCTGTAAAATGTTTGAGTAGAAATTATATTTCTGTCAGAAATAAATTATCTTACATTTATCAAAACTGATTTGAGAAATAGAACGGAAGTATGGGTGTGGAATATGCTGACATATGTCTACTTAATCATTCTAATAGTCATGGTAAAAGTATAACACTAAACAAAAGTGGAAATGCTGCACTATGAGTGATTTGGAACTAAATTCTAACTTGAATTTTTCTCATTATTGAATTAAATAAGAATATTTAAATATGAAAATTTCATATGACAATAGAAGTACATACTTTTATACCACCATAAAAATAAACATGGCAATCACAACAGTTATATACATCAAAAACAACAGATAAAAAGTACTTTAAATTCTACATAAAAAATCACTGGCTTTAAGTTCACGGTCAACACGATCGATCACAACAGATGAGGGTTCTTTCATGAGATGATACCAGGTATGGTAATGTTTTCACCAGAAGTTGTTTTGAAGGTAGATAATGATCAGTTGTTAGCCAACACTTAGAGACACCTGTCACCAGCTCTAGTTCAGTGTGTACACACCCATCACAGTTAGAGAACCTGCACTCGTCCTTAACCAACACTACCACGTATCCACGATATCAACTCGCCCAGTGTCCCGCCTGAACTTTATCACATTATGCTATAAATCCACTCAAGTCCTAGGCACGGATGCCCTCTGAACGTGCACCAAAAACATTATTGGGTGCAAACATACTGGTGACTTTGCCCTGTGAGTGTCGATCCTGGTGGCTAGTTTGGGGGTCGTGTTGCTCTTTTGACCCCTGAATGTCGTCACTGTAACTGTCCTGCAGCCAGTCATTGTCATCCTCCACAGCTATGATGCTCGTCTGCGTCCCACGATCACATGTGTCCAGGAGAGGTACTTGGGGTTTTTCTCTTGGTGAAGTTGACTGGTTTTTATTCCAACCTTTTCTGTCATTCCCTGCCATATCTTTGTCCCAGGTGTTTTTGGAGAGTGAGAGCTGCGGAATATCTGTTGGAGACAGTTTGGGAGCCTCGGCTTGCTTCTTGTTGTTCTGGTCCCAGTAACAGTAGGGAGAGCTATTGCTGATGTCCTGCCACTGCACCTTCTTGCCCTGATGGCCCCTAATAAAGGTTTTCTCCTGGTATCTAGTGTTGAGCTGGCTGTCATCAGTATGGTAAGGAGCACCTTTCCCTAAGTCTTCTGGTCTCTCACCCTGCCTTGCCTTACCTCCCCCTAGTGGGGGCATGCTGCGGGATGTCTCCCATGATGCCCTGTAACCTGTGTTCTTGTTGCCCTTGGTTTCTTGTGGGCCTGCATCATTTACGAGTGACTTTGGCTGAAACGGCTGTTGACCTTGGCCTTGCTGTCTCGGGGTGCCAGCCACGCCCTCCCTTTTGTATGTGTTCTTGTTAACATCTTCCATGAAGTAAGGAGATTTTTTGTATATCTGCTCCTTCTGCTTGCCTCCATTTTGATTTCTTTGACTGCCATTGTTTCTTGGAGACAATGATCCCCCGTCTTCCTTAGCACTGAAGTAGCCATCATCTGAGCCTTGGTGTTTTGGACTCTGAGACATTTGTTGTCCCCTCTCAGGTTCATCCACTAGGTACGGTGCCCGAACAGACTGGAACTTTCCCCTCTCCCCTTGCCGTCCTCTCTGTGGAATATCCTGCTTTGAATCAGGAGCTAACCAGGAACTTGTATTTTTTGGAGATCCATTGTTTCTGTCATTTTGACGATTTCTTGTTCGGCTTTGCTCCTCCAGTTTGGTATCAAACCCATCAAAGTCTCTAATATTGGAGCGGAGAGAGTCCTGAAATTTTCTCTCATACTCGTCATTTGTAGAGCCCTGTTTTGACCTCATGTCCGCTCTTCTAGGGTTAAAAGACATTTTGTGAGAAGTGTAGTTTTACTCCTTGTCAATCAATACAGGTATAAAACTCTCGGTGCCAAACAATACTAGGTCTGCCAGGTGAGGCTGCTGACGATGAATAGACGTACACATATAGGTAATACAACTATTTCACATCTAAAGGTCCTGGACTTGGGGCCCAATCTGGGGAGGACTGACCAAGTTTACACGGACACTGCACATTAATCAAGCTGATGTGTTTATACATTAGTCAAGAATTTTGTTGACTAAATTTTATTGTGTAGATAAACAAGATTAATGTTGTAATTGTAATTAAAAATTAACATGTACCTTTTACAGTAATTGTTTTAAGCGTGTGAGTACCCCCTGCCATCCCTCCGTCTCACTTAGACTCCCACAGATCCATCACATCAAACCTCTCTAACTTATAAATGTGTAATGAGGCCCTGCATCGCTCTGTTATGGTTCAGAGCAAGTTTGTCTCCATAGATCCTCAGCATTGTTTATAAACAACTCAATAATTAATAACCTGCAAGCCAGCGGTCAACTGCCCCAGCCCACGCTGCACGCAGTAAACGTGGAAACTTGTCTTCCTATGGGACTATCAGACCGGGAACATCACAACAAGGTACACTTCTGGGCTTCCCATAGTCCAATATCAATATTGGAAGGTTCCGATTTGGAATTCCAGATTAGCATATTCATTATATTCTAGACAAACTGATTTATTGTTATTAAAAATGTCAAAATAAGAATTTTTTTACTGTTTGATTATTGCACCAAAATACTGGACATACAATTGTACTGGCGTTGCTATGGCAACATAATCTTGTTCTTTCAGTATCTGATTTCTTTGAAATTTTTTTGAAATTGCTTTTGATTTTTGAAAATAAACATTTACGAAATTGATTCATATTGACATTGAAAATGAAAGGTGAAAATCACAGGTTGAATAAATCAGATTACAGGACAGACAGAATGTGTGACTAGACCAAAGCTGAAATGGTCGCTTTAATAAATCTAAGCTTTGACCTCAGGATCACCTGCAACTGACCCATTCTGGTTCCACTTTAATCATTTTGCATCTATCTATCAACTAGTTGAAAGAAAGTACATGATTATCGTATTAACAAAATGTCTTACAATAATCAATATACTGTAAAAATTAGCGGCATAATTACTTCATGGAACATCAGTATACAGTACATCTATATATGTTATCACCTATAACCATTAGCGGCATAATTACTTCATGGAACACCAGTATACAGTACATGTATATATGCTATCACCTATAACCATTAGCGGCATTAGTTCATATAACCACCATTTCATCAGACATTGTGCTTGTTCTCATTGGCACTCGAAAGTACCTGGTGTTCCTGAATGACAATTTATTATGTATGTTATCAAAATCAGTTACTTTCCATCACTAATATGTCTGTTAAAATAATCTAACACACATGTGTATAATTGGTATTGGCTGTTTAAATATAATGAAAACATGTCCGACTCCCTGCTTTGGAAAACTTTCATAATACATGACAGAGAGGATGTATCCATCAATCCATTATTGTGTGTAGATATGAACTATAAATAATGTATTACTGATCATTCCTCTGAGATTCATTGCATGATACACTACAACTAAGTACACTGTAATATCATAATATAATATTAGTATTATATAATGTTAGTGGTGGATACCCCATAAACACAAGACGTTGCTATGGATACAGATCATGGCCCAAGATGATCAGAAACGGTTTAAGCCAATCACTTTGACATGTTGCTGACACATTCAAAGGAAAGTTGATTGAATATTTCATTATAACATTGTGTTTACATTTAATTACAAATCAAAGTAATTGTCTTGGACTTTTACTAACAAATTGTCCGTAGTAAGAGAAGTTTCTTATGAGGCTGTCATAACAAATTACCTAAAGTCATGAACTAAGAAATTAATCAGTTTCTTATTAAACTCTTATTAAAAACCTTGTGTGACGACTTTAATTTTAAGATACTCAGTGACTTAATCTCTGATTATGAATTACCTTATGAGGCTATCAAAGAAACCTATATATATGAGTTGTGTACCAAATCTCCGTAAAAATCTCTTGTTAAATCTAAGGCCCTAATATCAAATTATCAGTAGTAACTTTCCAGTCTCATAAAAAATGTTCTTGTGCTTAAGAATATCATATCATATTTACATATTACCTCTAGTCTCTTAGGATCTCATATCAAATAACATGTAGTGTCTTAAAATCTCAATGAGGTTTTTTGTGAAGTCCACCATGCTATTTTCTCTGTACATACAGAATTACCTGTGTGTTTGTTGTACATACAGAATTACCTGTGTGTTTTTGTACATACAGAATTACCTGTGTGTTTGTTGTACATACAGAATTACCTGTGTGTTTGTTGTACATACAGCATTACCTGTGTGTTTTTGTACATACAGAATTACCTGTGTGTTTGTTGTACATACAGAATTACCTGTGTGTTTGGTGTTCATACAGCATTACCTGTGTGTTTTTGTACATACAGAATTACCTGTGTGTTTGTTGTACATACAGAATTACCTGTGTGTTTGGTGTTCATACAGAATTACCTGTGTGTTTTTGTACATATATAGAATTACCTGTGTGTTTGTTGTACATACAGAATTACCTGTTTGTTTGTTGTACATTCAGAATTACCTGTGTGTTTGAGAATTACCTGTGTCTTTGAGAATGACCTGTCTTTGGTGTACATACAGAATTACCTGTGTCTTTGAGAATTACCTGTGTCTTTATGAATGACCTGTCTTTGGTGTACATACAGAATTACCTGTGTGTTGTTGTACATACAGAATTACATGTGTGTTTGAGAATTACCTGTGTCTTTGAGAATGACCTGTCTTTGGTGTACATACAGAACTACCTGTGTCTTTGAGAATTACTTGTGTCTTTGGTGTACATACAGATTTAAGAATTACCTGTGTCTTTGAGAACTACATGTGTCTTTGAGAACTATCTGTGTCTTTAAGAATTACCTGTGTCTTTGAGGATTACCAGTGTCTTTGAAAAGTACCTGTGTTTTTGGTGTACATTAAGAATTACCTGTTTTAAGTAATTATACTTAGTTATGACCTATCCTGTAAGTCCAGACTCACCTCTGTGTTGTAGCATCCTCAAAGGCCCCCCCTTTCATGGCCTCGGCGGCGGGTTTGAAGCTCTGGCGGGGCACCATTGGGTGCTGTTTGTATACATTGTTGTACTCCGTCAGGCTACACGGCTGATTTGTCTTGTTGATCACCCCCGATTTCCGATGGGGACAGCGATGCCGCCTAAAATGTCAAAACAAAACATAGTTGAAAAGGCTTTCAAAATCAGTTTTCTACCTTGTGTATAATGTACATGATTACATGTATTCCCAGAGAAAAAATGGAGTTGCAAAGTGTGGCATTATCCCCTCGATATGTTGTATCCTGGAAAAGCAATTAATTTTGCAATATGTATATAGGCCTCACGGAAGGGAGAATTTCTAGGATGACTTAGCTGTTATACAACTCCCGCTAGCAATCATAAACTGATGATATTTTGCTGATTGATCATTTTAGATTGTTTGAACAATTTAATTTATTGCGTAGCTTCAACAAAAATGTGAAAATTCAAGCGGTATCTTCTTTCCTTCAACATGACATTGTCATGAGTTATCTCCCCTCACAAAATCAACCGTGCAGGCAATTTGTAAATCTGCTTAAATTCATCAGCAAATGAAACAGCAAGATTTGAATTACACTTTTAGCTTGGTGGTACTCTCCATCAAATGCTGTACCAGTATCAGAGTAAAATTGACCCAAACTTAAAATCTCAACAAACAGCATTGTAATGACAGCTACATTGCGCGTATCAGTAAATTTCCTAACACTTCTAAATATTGTTGAGTTAATCCCTTCTAGCTTGATTAACCTCAAATCTAATCTCCATATATACCCAGCTTAGAATGTCATATGTGTATTATTAGTAGGGTATAAAGCTAATCAGTGTAGTACACACAGGTATAGTGATCGCAATCTCTAGATCTAATTACAGGTACATGTATGTCTTTAAATGTACAGGTATATAGTGACCACACAATGACCCAGTGCTAAGGTAAGTATTGGGCCCAGTCAGTATAATACACACTTTAAGGTGTTTTAGATCTGGCAGTACATACTGGTATATTAGTATACTATTCTGTTGTAGAACGTGAAGTTGTTTTACTGATAGAAACATGGTACATCCACTTATAGATCCATATTTTCAGTTAACAAAACTGATGCTCAAACTGATTAAGCAATTTAAGTAACGGTGACCTTGACCTTTTGATTAATTTGGTGCCTAAAATTAATAGGGGTCAATAATTTTACTTCAGCATTCTGGCAAGAAATATAAATTGAAGGACAGATTATCCCCTTCTCCTGATACTAATTGAATGGTATCTATTTCAATATTAAAACATTTATGGTAAGCTGAAATACAAAATTGTACAGATTATCCTATAGTTACACATAGCCATATTAAAGGCCCACTATACATAACTTCAGGAATTATTTTGTGATTCTGAAAAATTCTGTAAAAAAATCCAGTTGATAACCATCCAAAAATAAGCCTAAAACGAAGTAAACCTGAGCGGTAACTAACAAGAAACTCTTGACAGAAAATTCCAAAGAATGGAAAATAATTCAGGTGGGGCCCACTTCAACAACAAACCGAAGGTAGAAGACAGTTCAAAATGGAAGCGTGTTTACAAATACCGAGTTTCAACTGCTGCTGTACCGGTAACCGCGTAAGAATTGATCTTGAATATTGCTGATATCAGTTTATCTTAACTAAATCTATAAATATAAACAGTTATTAGGCTCGATTTTCACTTCAAGTTTTGCCGAAAGTTACGTATATTGGGCCTTTAAGTTATTGTTGTCAATCTTCAGCACTATTTTACATACATATCACTGTACTTATGAACATTTTTATGTGTACAGGTATAGTTTGAGGGATACAGTCAACATCGCTTCTCTTATCTAGTTTTAGTTCCACTTTCCCTTGCTTGGATACCACATGGTATACTATGTACAGAAGTAAAGTGCAATAAGCTAGGGATGAAGAAGCCCAATGTTCAGGTGAAGTTGTTGAAGTTTTCCTGATCCATAAAACCTAACAATATCTGGAGCCTCTTGCTTTGGACTTCTGGAGTGTAACCAGAATGAACATTAACAGATACAGATAATTGCATTGCATGATGTCTTTGAAGTTAATAACCTTAGAATATTTGTGTAAAAAAAAAAAAAATTACGACTGCTTATAAAACATACGTCATTATAAATGAGAAACATAAAAGACTTTCACAAATTTACTTTTAAAAACAGAACAATTTCCTGAACATTATATTGCTGTGTATGTGTAAGAAATTCTTAATCAATTTTCCATCAACAGAGTTTAAAATGCTTTTTAAAACACATTGCGTGCAGTAGGATAAATCAGGTATATTTCAATATATCTAAACATTGTGTACAACCTACTGTATGTATGATTTTATACAGGTATTGATCGCGAGGTCAGGTAACATCGTCAAGCCTCAGTGGTAACCATGACTATATTCTAATGACTTGTGGGTGTTTATACATAACTAGGTATAATGCCTGTCAGGGTATGTAGTGTAATGATAATGGATGTCTGTACATCTACTCCTATTATCATACAGTATTCAATAAGTAGACTTAAGATCAGGTGGTATGAAATCCATTATGGGTTTCGTTAAATATTTCATATCATAACACCAAGCATTCAAATTGGAACCCCCGATTGACAATAGTGGAAAGAAACGTCTCAGATGTAGTCTGATTGTAGAGACCTCTAACAAAATGATTTGGTATTTTGACCGGGATTATAGGTCTTTTACAGGATTTTGCTCACTTAGGATTAATAATCAATAGATAGATCCGCAAATCAATACATTAACGTGTAGAATCTTCTGTATACATAATTATATGGTGTCCCAACTCCTAGCAGAGCTACCAACAAAAACACCTTCTCATGTTCTTTCTCAACTCGAACCGTGTTCAAATTCTGTAAATTCACACTGGGAACAGCTAAATGCAAAGTATTTGCTTAGCACATATATCTGTTCAAATATATATGAATGGCCCACTGTTGTAATGAACATTGAACGGATGTGGACCCAGTATCATTACACACAGTATGTGTACTTTATGTATCACTCTGGAGATTTAAACAAATATTTCTTGTAATTTTATGTTCATGGATAAATCATTAAAATTAGGTCAGTAATAGTGATTAAACAATAGTGAGTTCATTTAAGCATTGAAATGTTTTCGGTTGGCATTCATAGGCTACATGAAGAAATTACGTTTCACCATATATATCAGTCCGAAGGGTTCTGACTCTCTGACCCGCTAAATATTTTGACGACAGGCGGGTGCGAGAGTCAGAATTCCTGCTTAGTAAAAAAGTTGAAATTTTACTGACCCGTGCACGGGTTGCCCAATTAAGCCGTGTTTTATGACATGAAACATTTTGATCAAATATAAATTAAGTATCAATGGAAAGAACAGATATTTTTCTACTAACCTACACATTTAATCAAGTCACAGGAGGTGGTAAACTAACTGTCGCCACCCATTTCTAAAAAAATAACCAGTTTCCTGACATCTGTTTGAAAATGGCCGCTGCCTAACATCACGTGATCAAAATAGGTATGTCACAACGTAATTCTCGCGGGATCTCGGGACGCGCGGCCATTTTCAAACAGATGTGAGGAAGCTGGTAAAATTTCCACTTTTTTACTAAGGAGGAATTCTGACTCTCGCAACCGACTGTTGTAAAAATATTTAGCAGGTCGGAGAGTCAGAACCCTTTGGACTACATATATATAAGATCATTATTGAACAACTTGATAATTTAACTAGGTAGATTACCTTCTGAATATACTCATTACAAAGAATTTTACATTTGGACAGGTTCACTGTGCATAGATTAATGACTGTTACATATGTAATGTGGCCGTGTCATTTTATGTCACTATAGACTCTCTTAATGTACCAATGACATTCAAGTCCATTAACACTTCATCACAGTTAACGGTGAAAGTTCTGCTCTGTCAGGTTGGAAGGGAAATTAATGCAATGATTAAAGGCCCAATATACGTAACTTCAGGGAAATTTTCGTGATTCTGAAAAATTCTGAAAAAAAATCCAGTTGATAACCATGCAAATATAAGCCTAAAACGAAGTAAACATGAGCGGTAACTAATAAGAAACTCTTGACAAAAAAACCCAAAGAATTGAAATTAATTCAGGTGGGGCCCACTTCAATAACAAACCGAAGGTAGAAGACGGTTCGTAATGGACGCGTGTTTACAAATAGCGTGTTTCAATTGCTGCTGTACCGGTAACCGCGAAAGAATTCATCTTGAATATTGCTGATATCAGTTAATCTTAGCTCAATCTAGAAATATAATAAGTTATTAGGCTTGATTTTCGCTTCAAGTTTTGCCGAAAGTTACGTATATTGGGCCTTTAATATTTCAATACAGACAATTGTCACGTAAACACAATTTACTGCACTTTTCAATAATGCATTAATGCTCAGTGTTTGTGGTGTATAGGCCTATCTCAAAAGTGTTGTTATCTCCCTTGTTAGTCGTATAATCGCTTCACTGGGAAGTGTTTTTGAAACAAATTTGCGCCATGTAAGTAAGACGTCATAATGGGAATGACGTCATCCGATTATCACATGGCGCTAAATCATAACAAAAACACTTCCCAGAAGTTCATCCTGTATCCACCATTGTGGCCACTCAAGGGAAATAACAACACTTTCAGGGAAAGGTCTATAGACATAACATTCAACCTTGTAAAAATTATCTCCCCTGAAATCATTCTTTTTATACCAAAGTTACAATTAAACTTGCATAATTTGTCTATATCTTAAAGTATCCATCCTTGAAGTGTTTTCCTTTTTTGTTTTTTTTGTATTTTGAATTTAATCATAAGTGATGGATTTGTTTTTCAATATTTTGTAAAATACATTTGTAATATGTATGATTATTTTAAGACATATATTTGCAAACAACCACTTAATTGTGATCAATTAGGAAGCTATATGGCCGCTTATTCTACTCCCCCACCCCAATGGAATCACAATTTATTTAAGTATTTAAAAAATTGAGATAGGTTATTTTCAAATTGTAAATGAGACCTACCTGAGAGTTAATAGAAATTGAAAATTAAAAATAATTAAAGTTGACAAAAACACAGGATAATAATATGTAACGAATGAAATTACATCCATAATGTTACTCGCACGTGTATAACATTGCTTACAACACATTACATGCTAAGCTGATCCTGTGGGAGTATATATATCCGAAATCGTTACTGGATAAAACTGTAGATAACAATACCTACCTGAAGAAATGGATTGTGTCTAAATCCCTAGAGATTTTAATACTTATATATCTATATGCTTTCATATCTGATAAAAGAAGAATATAAACATTTGTGTGACAGGCAACATTTTGAGATAAGTTACATTATTCTCTATGTGATAGTTATAAGTATATATTAAACCCATTTATTATGAGGTCTATTCAAAGAAAAACAATCTACATGTCTGACATCTGTTTAAATATTAATAAATCTTGAATTAAAAGAAACAGTTTTAGCTACCTGGTATATATTGTTCATCTGAAGTTTTATGGCTACCTTCAGTACCTGATTGATAATTGTGAATTGCTGATGTGAAATATCAGAATGAGGCCTACTTAGTGCTATATATGTATAGCTCTCGTAGCTTTAAATATTTAATCACAAACTGACTAGACTATTTTAATGTGTTTCAGTTCACAGTCTGACTCACAATCTGAAGAAGTAACTGATCTTAATGTATATTCACAGTTTCAAAAAGATTTAGACAGTTTGATTTAGATAGGTTATATAGAGTTTGATTTAGACAGGTTATATAGGGTTTGAATTAGCCAGGTTATATATTGTTTGATTGAGACAGGTTATATAGGGTTTGATATAGACAGGTTATATAGGGTTTGATTTAGACAGGTTATATAGGGTTTGATATAGACAGGTTATATAGGGTTTGATTTAGATAGGTTATATAGGGTTTGAATTAGACAGGTTATATAGGGTTTGATTTAGATAGGTTATATAGGGTTTGATTTAGATAGGTATATAGGGTTTGAATTAGACAGGTTATATAGGGTTTGATTTAGACAGGTTATATAGGGTTTGATTTAGACAGGTTATATAGGGTTTGATTTAGATAGGTTATATAGGGTTTGATTTAGATAGGTTATATAGGGTTTGATTTAGATATGTTATATAGGGTTCGATTTAGACAGGTCATACAGGGTTTGATTTAGATAGGTTATATAGGGTTCGATTTAGATAGGTTATATAGGGTTTGATTTAGATAGGTAATATAGGGTTTGATTTAGATAGGTAATATAGGGTTTGATTTAGATAGGTTATATAGGGTTTGATTTAGATAGGTTATATAGGGTTTGATTTAGACACTATGGTTGTATTAGGTTTGATTAAAACATGTAATACAATCTTTGACTTATTAGACAGGTAAAATAGGGTTTGGTTAATAAGTAATTTTTTTTCAAAATTATTTTGATGTTGATAAAAAACTTCAGTTTAACATAGGGGGAAAGTTTCATGGTCTTATACTATCTATAGCAGCTTAGGTACTGGTCAGATCTTGATTATCACTGTAAGACAGGTAGAGTTATCCCCCTCGATTACAGCTGCTGCAGTGTAACCCATGCCTATTACCTGTGGTAAATAATTAATGGCTTGCACCTTTATTTTCAAGGGTTCCGTGACCAGGACCAATTAGTTTATAGCCACGCCATTGTCTGCGAGTCACTGATGTGTCTGGTAGGTGTACATCTAGGATACAGACTGAGGAAGTACATCAGGTATATCTATGTACTGGAGTCGGGGTTATCTCTATTTTTCAGTGACATGTTCACACTTTGGCCTAAATGGCCATTGATTCTGTTAGTTGAATGGGTGACTTTCATTTTCGAATTCCATCCCCTTAATTTACGGGAAGAAATAATACTTATCAAATTTAATACAATACCAGTTTCGCTCACTGATATTAGATTTTAATAATATTTATTTAAAATTCATGTTTAAAATTATTGTAAACATTTTAATAGGAAGATAATGAGGGCACATTTTACAAGGATAACACTGCAGTTTATATCTCAAACAAAATCAAACTAAAATTGAATTAATATTATACCAATGGAACCTACCATACACTGGTGCTTGATCAACATAACATTTTACTTTTTTCTAATCCATAAAGGTTTTATATGTACATGCATTATAAGGTACATTTCATCAGGGTATGTACATTGTACATAGGTGACCACACACCAACAATCAATGTTTATTGTGTTGTTATTTAGAGGAACAATGGAGGTGTTTGTAGAAATTTAAGGGGTGGAGGTATTTAATCATGGCTGGAAAACTTTGAGACAATGAGGTATTTAAAGAGTAAAAATTTAAACATGTCTGCCTTAGCTTCCCACCAACCAAGAAAAATACAAGAAAAATTAAATTACATTTCTCTCACAGGGAATTGCCATGTGTTTTCATCATCATAAATATGAAATACAAATACAAGTTCCGTGATCATTTTATTGGGCGGGGGGGGGGGGGGGGGGGGTGTTAGAGAGAAGGGCAGAAGGCTGGGGGGGGGGGGGTTATTGAGGACAGGTTAGGGAATAGATTCTAGATACGTGGCACAAAAGGGGACAATCCATAGACATATTACAGTATCATACACGCTTAATGATTATGACATAATGTGTTCCAAGAACGGACACGGTGTTACGACGTACCATTATCACGGGCACCTGTCACACACAATCAACACGACATGTAGAATCACGATAAAATCTCCAATATAGGTCTATACACTTACGCTGGCCATTAGTCCGAATGTGTTGGGTCATTTATCAATTAAAACTAAACACAATCACACTACCTACTGTAATAAACAGTGGATAATATATGATCGGGATGACGAGGGGCATTTATTGGCCCCCGGCCTATTTCTCCTCAACAACGGGGCACAATATTGTACACTCGGGAGTTGTAACAGGTACGCGGATTTACACCATAAATCAATTAACTTACCCGCACTCGCATATTTCACAGATGCATTTGGCTACCATCCTGTTATATGACTGTGTTTTTGAGTCGTATACCGCCCAGAGTCCGCTGGTCCGTAGATGGAGGAGATGACACTAATGTTTATCACACTTCACCCCAACGTCGTCAAGACCGCCCGACCTGTTTATACAATATGGTGGATGGCAACCGGCCTCTTGTACGGCGGCACAGTAGTGCTATACCCGACAGTCTTTATACACTGCCTCACCTGGCCGTATCGACTATAACATTTATAAGATACACTATGGGGATATGTATCGGTAAATGTTTGATATTGTTAAAAAAAGGTATCGCGAAAGCAAAACATAACCCCCCACCCCCAAAAAATTGCATCGAGCACAGGGGCACAGTTATTAGTTTTTATCAATTTTCTATGTATGGAAAGTCAATGGTCACATAGAAGTGTAAAATTACTCTAAAAAACTTAATTTTGGTCAAAAATAGATTTACATTCTCTGGCCCCTACTGAAGACTTTCCGGATGATAATGCCCCCGTACGTGCTGAGATTACGAGTTATTGAGTGCTTTTGTCCATATATATCTATATACTCGTGTCCTTATACTCATCTTCATTGCGTTTATACAACTAGACCGACATAAAAAATAGCGCTCGAGAGTGAAACGGCACAAGGCAGAACAACCAGATTTAACACCAACAGACACAGAAATACTTCCAGTGTTGGTGACTGGTGACTGGTGCCCTTAAATGTAGACGGACACTTGGGAAATATACAAATATACAAAACATACAGAAAATGCACACCAGGATACATATCAAACTCTCACGTAGAACACAGACACGTACAGTATTGGTAACTCCATGCCATCTGACATTGTATCAATTTCCTCGACGCCAGCAATTTCTGAACAATCCTCGGGTCCAAGGCCAGCACCGTCCGCTCTCGTGGTAAAAACTAGGACCGCCTCGATCGTGGTTTAAACTAGAATGTTCCTCACTTGTTGTCAAAACTAAGAACGTCTTCTCTGGTGGTCAAAACTAGGACCTTCCTGAAAATATGACCTTCCTCTCTCGTGGACAAGACTGTCGCCGTCCTCGCTCCTGGTTAATTCGTGGTAAAAAACTATGACCGACTTCAATGGTTGTCAAAACTATGACCTTCCGCTCTCGTGGTAAAAACGTGATCAGTCGTGGTCAAACCTATACTACCCAGGTTACACCTGCACCCCGTTTAAAACGTTTCCAGTACAAAGATTACAACAGGGACTATATATAGCTGCAATCCATCATTAAACCTATAAACTGTCGTCATAAACTTTTGGTAGTGCCAGTATTATAAGGCTAATATAATGCCAACTTGTCAAACATTGCTGACCCCACTAACAAACAATAAAGGTTTAGTATTTTATAACACTTTTATGACAGGTAAGGGTTGTGGAACAGTTTATGAGCGACAACTTCAATGATAACGTGAAAAACGAATGTCGAAGTTTTTGTCTTCACAGACAATAATTTCTGTGGGGTTGTATGATCTCATGGACAACTCGAAACAGCTAGAAATATTTACCATTGCATGGCATTGTCTCAATATAACTCTACCGAATTCAGTTGCCATTCATTAGGCCATGACTGCCATTGACCGATTGTTGAGGTCATCATTATTATTATGACGTCATAATTGTTATGTCTCCGGGCGATGGCTGTTCTATCGATAGATACAATATTTAAAGTAAATACTGATAAACAATTGATTTTTTATGAGATAAACAGATTCTAAAAATAGTAAATATAAGTATTGAACTACTTTTAGTTGGCATTCATTAAATGAATTAAATGAATGCATTTGTCCAGTTGACATTCATATTGCCTTTGAAAGTCAACTGAAAGCAGTTCCATGTTTAGATAAACACCCAAACTTTGCTGTTGTCCATCTTACCAAGTACGTTTTAAACCTTGAATTAACATCCAAATTTGAAGTCAACCCCAAAATGGCTTTCTTTATTTACGGGACATCGAGGAAGTTTCGTTTATTGAAAATTTAAAGGCGTGGTTCATGTTCACATCAACGAGAAAGGCAGATCATATCTTAAATTATTATTCTAAAAGGGATAAAAATATAATGTTAATATTCGAGAGGTTAAATTATCAACGAAATCGACAACAATGTCATCCTCAATACCTGGAGCGAGAAAACATACAGGTCGGACGATTTTTCATGTACCACGGAAAGATACATCTCGAAACAATCTTGAGAAACATTATCAGCAGCTATTATGACGCACTCGCACAA
Organism: Mimachlamys varia; assembly: GCA_947623455.1. Lineage (NCBI taxonomy): Eukaryota > Metazoa > Mollusca > Bivalvia > Pectinida > Pectinidae > Mimachlamys > Mimachlamys varia. The sequence goes on from OX392535.1 coordinate 14,447,181, forward strand.
TGTTACTGAAATGACATTCAACCAGTTCCATTTTGTCAAGGACAATCTGAATCAAAAGAAGATACTAAAGATTCAAGTCATCGAGAGAATGGAACATTATGCATATACATCGAGTCATTTACAAGTAAAAAAAATATGCTACGATTGCAATGAAGTACATTTTTACTAGAAAATATTTTTAAAAAAATGTAAATAACTAGTAAATGTTAATGTCTTACAAAACAAATATTTTGAAATCTCATGATAGTTTCTTTAAAAAAATATTTAGGTCTGTATTCCATAATTTTTTTGATGAATGCGAAACATACGTGAAATTAAACACACGAGTTCATAGATCAATGAAACAGCTAACATTGAAACAGCAAACGAAGAGTAATTCCTAACATATATCTCCCGATGGTTCGTTTGGTTGAACCACATATAATTTGGTGTCGTTGACACTCCCCGTTCAATGAAAGAGATTGGGAGAATCTGTGGTAGAGAGTTGAAAATATTTATGTCTTCGGGAGCGAAGACTTTAAAAAAGGAGGGAGAAATGTGTCCGAAAATGGACTGGGTCATCGCTCCCCGTTCAATGAAAGAGATTGGGAGAATCTGTGGTAGAGAGTTGAAAATATTTATGTCTTCGGGAGCGAAGACTTTAAAAAAGGAGGGAGAAATGTGTCCGAAAATGGACTGGGTCATCGGTATAATATGGTTGAACTTCCGTCTAGATTTCAGAAGGTCCCGGCTTCCTAGCCGCGTGTTTCTCTCTACTGTTACACAAGTATACATGTTTTGTTTTCACTGCGTTGCTTTATATAAAAACATTATACAACACTTAAATAGTTATGGCCCTGAAATTGATATTTTTTATCATTTCGATCTATTTTTTTCTGCAGCAAGAAATCACGGTTTAGCATGATATTAATTTTATTGGGCGTACTCGGATGAAGAGGATCGTCAACGGCCATTTAAAACACCACATTCTCCAAAACCTCACTCTCCAAATGCCACACCTCCGAAATTCCCCGCACTCCCAATCCCGCATCCTCCAAATTCTATACTACCATGATACATCCTCCAAATGCTGCATCCCCAATGCAAAAATCACCATATGCCGCATTATCCAATGCCACACTCCGAATGCCACACCCTCTAAATGCCACACTCTCAAAATGCCGCATCTTACAGTGCAACACCTCTCCAAATACTGCATGCTAAAATCCCACACCTTCGAAAGTCCACATCCTCCATCAAATACCTTTGATTATGGCCTTTAATATGTATTTTGTAAGATTGTTCAATCGTTTGTGCTATGATGTATTCTAATAATAAATTAAAAAAAACAAACATTTTCAAATAATAACACTTACCGTGCATACGGCATCAATTTTGATGGTTGCGGTGCCCTGTAGTTTTGCTATATTTGCGAAAAATGAATATTCAATATGATTATCCGCGTTTCAACAAACTGGCGGTATCTCAGTTTCCATGCATGACGTCGACAACAATAAATGTAGGCGGAGCTATGCAAATTTCCATACACAATTGTGTGACGTCATCAACGGGGCGGAGTTAACCTAGGCTTATGGAGAACTAATTATGAAGTAAAAAAAAACGTATTTCACGGGAAATATTGTTTATTTGATTTAGGCCTAAATAATAATTTACCGTTTTTGATGAGAACAAAATTAAATGGTTTCGTACTCTATTTGCAAAACTACGGGCTAATCTAATTCCATGGCAAAATGAATAAAGAACAGGCCTACCAAATATTTCCGATAACCACAATATATAGGTTCTATCAGACATAAAAATGAAAACATACAGCGCTTGAAAGTAGTATTTAAACGCTTATATTTTTATCTGTACTACAGACCAGAGACGTATAAAGCTTTATACGTCTCTGCACAGGCTTAGATAATGTACTGTTAGCACAGAAATCGTAGCACATGCATACATAACCTGACCTAAATAGGTCACTATTCCTTGGAATGATTGATTTGTGATGAAACCACGGATTTAGATATGTAGCGTCTAATCAAATTCCGTGCTGAAGCCAAAGGTGTAGAGGTCAGAGGGTATTATAGGGCTTGGGGTAAGGGGATGGTTGGTTCGCCTACATGACATTAAAATGTAACTAGATAGGAACTATATACTTTATTCAATACTTACAAAGTAATGTTTTTTTATTAATTGTTTGAGGTTAGTAATTAATAATAATATAAGGGTCTGAATCAAATCAAGCCCGAGTTTCCACTGGTCCCGACATCATATCCGATTTTACATCTATATAGCTGTCAAAATGTTTTATGCCGGTCTAGTGTCAGGGCCAGAGGAAATTAAACCCGGGCTGGATCAAATCACGCAGGATCAGTATTTTCTAAAATAGAAATTATATTGACTTCAAAATACTTGTTCGACTTGTTCAGTAAACAAGAGTATGGCATAGATACGTATATTATATTTATAAGCAGATACTGACGTACACTTTTTTTGGGAGTGGGGGGGGGGGGGGGGGGGGTGTGTTAAGATCAATTTTCGATAAAAATGCCCTCCTCAATGATCATAAAAGCTCTCCAAATGTGTAAAATTACTCTAAACACCTATTTTAGGTCAAAAACTAGCTGTAACAAATTCTCAGGTCCCTGTGCTATATCTCCGAGTCTTTCGAGATTATCTTTATTCTAGATGTTCTATTATTTATTCCACGCATTAGATAAACTAGTTTGATATTGTCTGAAGTATTAATGATCAATAGGCTCCAGAAGATGTCAAAACATTAAAGACAATTCTTATTTTAGAAAAAGTGCATTGCTGAAGTTCTTGGCGGGAGTTTCATACCGTTTTGCTGAATCCAATTTGCAAGGATCGTCTGTAACAGGTTCATAATAATGTATTAGAAATACAGGTTAAATGTTATGATTCAATAAATTTTAAAAGATCGCTATGATCACGGAATTAGATTCTAAGTCCGTGCTATATGATTAGTTTGTATTTAAAAGGAAATAGAAAGTAAACATCAGAGGCCTTCCGAAAAGATCCAAAACCGGAAGAGAACCGTTCGATGTAGTTGGCGCTCGCGTGGAAATCAACACATGTGTCGTAATATTTTGCAATGTTTACCTCGGCTGTGCTAGGCCTACAAGTAACCTTTTCAAAGACAGCTGTTTGAAAAGTCGTTAGATATTTCAAAGACAGAATTGTTGACTATATCACCAAATGGTTCAGCAGATATCATTTGAAATTACAGGTAAAATCGGATTGATTGAAACGGTTATTTTGGTCCGAATCTGTTTGGGAATATTTCACTGTGTTGCCAAAACTGATCAGATGCATATGTTGATTCGTAAAATCTATGAACACTTCTTTTTTTTTGTGAATAAGCTTTAACATTGTTACTGTTTGTAACGTATGATATCGCAATTGGAAAAGATTCAATGATGTTGGGGAAGGCCTATCGGACCGAAAACCATCAGACCATATGGGAAGAACAGTAGTCTAGGCTAATAATATAAAGACCTACTGTGTACTATAGCAAGTCTTGTCTAGGTCCATTTCACACATAGATGATAGCGTGTGGCTATCAACGATTCTAGTACCCGTGTGAATAAGACATTTACCTAACCAATAATTTCGACACCTGCAGTGTAAGAATCGGTAGTCCTAAGGGTTCTGACTCTCTGACCCGCGAAATATTTTGACGACAGGCGGGTGGAGAGTCAGAATTCCTCATTAGTTGAATTGTGCACGGGCCACTGTTTAAGCTGTGTTTATAACATACTTGCCAACTTTTTGAAATTTCCATGGGGGAGATTCAAGTGCTCAGAATTGAAAACATAAATAATATGTATACATGAACATTCAGTGGAAAAATAACACTTTTAAATGGCTTCTTTTGAGCTCCTCTTTCAGATGAAATCATAAGACCTTTAAAAACAGGAACAGTTAAGCAAATTCTAAAGTTGAAAATGCATCATTTAGGGTCCAAATCGGGAGTCTCCCTCCTAAATAGGGAGGGTTGGCAAGTATGTTATAATATGAAACATTTTCGATCACATGTAAAATAGGTAGCAATTGAAAGAACAGATATTTTTCTACAAACCTACACATTTAATCAAGTCACAGTAGGTCGTAAACTAACTGTCGCTACCCATTTCTAAAAAAATAACCAGTTTCCTCACATCTGTTTGAAAATGGCCGCGGTCGCGAGATCCCACGAGAATTATGTTCTGAACTAACCTATTTTGATCACGTGATGTTAGGCGGCGGCCATTTTCAAACAGATGTCAGGAAACTGGTTATTTTTTAGAAATGGATGACGACAGTTGGTTTACGACCTCCTGTGACTTGATTAAATGTGTAGGTTAGTGGAAAAATATCTGTTCTTTCCATTGATACTTAATTTACATGTGATCGAAAATGTTTCATATTATAAAACACGGCTTAAAAGGCGACCCGTGCACGGGTCGGTAAATTTCCACTTTTTTACTAAGCAGGAATTCTGACTCTCCACTCGCCTATCGTCAAAATATTTAGCGGGTCAGAGAGTCAGAACCCTTTGGACTAAAGAATCGGGTGCTTGTGGACATGAATGTGTTTTTTCTTTTCATTAAAAATAGACTAGTAGGAAACAAACGAATACAGTATTTATAAAAATAGAAGTCTTGATTTAAAAGTACATAGTGGCAACCCATATAGAGTGGCCTTATTTCTAAGGCTCCTCTAAATGGATAGTCCGAAGGGTTCTGACTCTCTGACCCGCTAAATACTTGGACGACAGGCAGGTGCGAGAGTCAGAATTCCCCCTTAATTAAAAAGTGGAAATTTTACCGACCCGTGCACGGGACGCCATTTAAGCCGTGTTTTATAATATGAAACATTCCCGATCACATGTAAATTAATTAAGTATCAATGGAAAGAACAGATATTTTTCTACTAACCTACACATTAAATCTAGTCACAGGAGGTAGTAAACCAACTGTCATCATCCATTTCTTAAAAAAATGACCAGTAAATGGGTGGCAACAGTTGGTTTACTATCTCCTGTGACTTGATTAAATGTGTAGGTTAGTAGAAAAAATATCTGTTTTTCCATTGATACCTAATTTACATGTGACCGAAAATGTTTTATATTATAAAACACAGCTTAAACAGTGACCTGTGCACGGGTCGGTAAAATTTCCACTATTTAACTAAGGGGGAATTCTGACTCTCGCACCCGCCTGTCGTCCAAATATTTAGCAGGTCTGAGAGTCAGAACCATTCGGACTACTAAATGGGCTGTTATGCATTTTCCTACTATTTTTAACGAAAAAAAAAAGAAATCATACTCATGCCCACTAGCATCTGAACTTAGAATTAGTAAGTTTTGAACATGAACATTTTTTGTCAAAAAGATGAGAAAAATGCTGAGAAATGTCTTTAAAAAATTACAATGCTAAAATCTTAGTTGACAAATCTTCATCTTGTTGAAGGTGATCACTATATATGGTAGAACTAGTCCAAGTTAAAAAAATCCTATGGGGGTAGGGGGTTGATCAGTGGGAGGAATATAATCTTGTTACAATATATATATATAATACAGCTGAAATAAATCATTGCAATTTTTCTTCAGGTTAACTGATCAAAGATGAGGACAACTACTCCAGAAAAACTGGTTGAACTCCAAAAGAATCCATCCAACATCCGCAACATTTGTATTTTGGCTCATGTTGACCATGGTAACACATTACTGGATTTTTGAATTTTGAATGCTATAAACTTTAAAAAGAATCGGTCAACTTTTGGACAAAAAAACATTTGTGAAATTTCCTGCTTATTGCCTTTTGTGACTTTCTTTAAAGTTCAGTTTTGGAAACAAATTAAGTTAGCAAAACATTCTATGTCCTGTGTTAAAATGTTGTTTATGCTGAACACAAGAGATCACGAGAAAGCTATTATATGCATTTGAACACTCTTCACAGATTTTATATACTGGCTGTGTAACTTTGAACTGCAAGGGGATATACTTATACATCGCATACTATAGATAAATACACAGTTTATAGGTGAAATGTTACATTCTTTGTGATTAAATTTAAAGTTTAAATGTGACGTATCTGAGTTTGCCAACCTGATCACTTTTGTTTCTGATATCAAGGTAAAACCACACTTGCTGATGCACTGGTGGCCAGCAATGGCATCATTTCCCAGAGGATGGCTGGAAAAGTAAGTAGCCATATAGCAGGGGGCATGTTAAGTTATCTCCCATTAACACATGAGCTGCTTAGCAGTTCACTTACATGGCACCAACCCTATCTAAAGGCTGATGGCTGGAAAAGTAAGTAGCACTATAGCAGGAGCCATGTTAAGTTATCTCCCCTTAGCTGCTCAGCACTTCACTTACATCAATCCAAAGTCATTGTAGCAAGTACAATCAATATTGAACGGGAAACTTAATTGTTAGTTCTTAATTCTTAATTGAAGTATAAGTTAGAAATATGTGATGCAGAATTATTTTGAAATGAATAACCTGGATATGGTGATATGCAATTTGGACCAAAATGTTTCTTTTTCTGTTTAAAACTTAATGCATGAACTACACTGTATAATCCAATGTAATTGTAAAAATATATTATTATACCAGCTGATCAATGACAATCAGTCTTCATTAAAGCAGAGTTCGCACTAAGTTTTGTAATAATTGGTTTCTTTGAAAGAATAGCTGGTTGAATTTTCACATTCTGTAATGTTGACATATATAAAATTCTGAAAAAAAGCTGGTTCAAAGTTGGTGAATAACAGGCTTCTTTTGCTGGCAATCAGCTTTTAATGAGAACCCTGATTAAAGCCATCATTACTGTTAGATACTAAAAAGTTATTATCAACCATTTTGTTTGTATTAGTTGCGGTACATGGATAGTAGAGAGGATGAGCAGACCCGAGGAATCACCATGAAGTCTAGTGCCATCTCGCTAGCTGTTCAGAGAGGTAACAACTATTACAATATATTACCATGAAGTCTAGTGCCATCTCGCTAGCTGTTCAGAGAGGTAACAACTATTACAATATATTACCATGAAGTCTAGTGCCATCTCACTAGCTGTTCAGAGAGGTAACAACTATTACACTATATATTACAATAAAGTCTAGTGCCATCTCACTAGCTGTACAGAGAGGTAACAACTATTACAATATATTACCATGAAGTCTAGTGCCATCTCGCTAGCTGTTCAGAGACGTAACAACTATTACAATATATTACCATGAAGTCTAGTGCCATCTCGCTAGCTGTTCAGAGAGGTAACAACTATTATAATATATTACCATGAAGTCTAGTGCCATCTCGCTAGCTGTACAGAGAGGTAACAACTATTACACTATATATTACAATAAAGTCTAGTGCCATCTCACTAGCTGTTCAGAGAGGTAACAACTATTACAATATATTACCATGAAGTCTAGTGCCATCTCGCTAGCTGTACAGAGAGGTAACAACTATTACACTATATATTACAATAAAGTCTAGTGCCATCTCACTAGCTGTTCAGAGAGGTAACAACTATTATAATATATTACCATGAAGTCTAGTGCCATCTCGCTAGCTGTACAGAGAGGTAACAACTATTACAATATATTACCATAAAGTCTAGTGCCATCTCACTAACTGTACAGAGAGGTAACAACTATTACAATATATTACCATGAAGTCTAGTGCCATCTTGCTCGCTGTTCAGAGAGGTAACAACTATTACAATATATTACCATGAAGTCTAGTGCCATCTCACTAGCTGTACAGAGAGGTAACAACTATTACAATATATTACCATGAAGTCTAGTGCCATCTCGCTAGCTGTTCAGAGAGGTAACAACTATTACAATATATTACCATGAAGTCTAGTGCCATCTCGCTAGCTGTTCAGAGAGGTAACAACTATTACAATATATTACCATGAAGTCTAGTGCGATCTCACTAGCTGTACAGAGAGGTAACAACTATTACAATATATTACCATGAAGTCTAGTGCCATCTCACTAACTGTTCAGAGAGGTAACACTCATAACAATATATTACAATGAAGTCTAGTGCCATCTCGCTAGCTGTACAGAGAGGTAACAACTATTATAATATATTACCATGAAGTCTAGTGCCATCTCACTAGCTGTACAGAGAGGTAACAACTATTACAATATATTACCATGAAGTCTAGTGCCATCTCGCTAGCTGTACAGAGAGGTAACAACTATTACACAATATATTACCATGAAGTCTAGTGCCATCTCGCTAGCTGTACAGAGAGGTAACAACTATTACAATATATTACCATGAAGTCTAGTGCCATCTCGCTAGCTGTTCAGAGAGGTAACAACTATTACAATATATTACCATGAAGTCTAGTGCCATCTCACTAGCTGTTCAGAGAGATAACAACTATTACAATATATTACCATGAAGTCTAGTGCCATCTCACTAGCTGTTCAGAGACGTAACAACTATTACAATATATCACCATGAAGTCTAGTGCCATCTCGCTTGCTGTTCAGAGACGTAACAACTATTACAATATATTACCATGAAGTCTAGTGCCATCTCGCTTGCTGTTCAGAGACGTAACAACTATTACAATATATTACCATAAAGTCTAGTGCCATCTCGCTAGCTGTTCAGAGAGGTAACAACTATTACAATATATTACCATGAAGTCTAGTGCCATCTCGCTAGCTGTTCAGAGAGGTAACAACTATTACAATATATTACCATGAAGTCTAGTGCCATCTCGCTAGCTGTTCAGAGAGGTAACAACTATTACAATATATTACCATGAAGTCTAGTGCCATCTCGCTAGCTGTACTGAGAGGTAACAACTATTATAATATATTACCATGAAGTCTAGTGCCATCTCGCTAGCTGTTCAGAGAGGTAACAACTATTACAATATATTACAATGAAGTCTAGTGCCATCTCACTAGCTGTACAGAGAGGTAACAACTATTACACAATATATTACCATGAAGTCTAGTGCCATCTCGCTAGCTGTTCAGAGAGGTAACAACTATTACAATATATTACCATGAAGTCTAGTGCCATCTCACTAGCTGTACAGAGAGGTAACAACTATTACAATATATTACCATGAAGTCTAGTGCCATCTCGCTAGCTGTTCAGAGAGGTAACAACTATTACAATATATTACCATGAAGTCTAGTGCCATCTCGCTAGCTGTTCAGAGAGGTAACAACTATTACAATATATTACCATGAAGTCTAGTGCCATCTCGCTAGCTGTTCAGAGAGGTAACAACTATTACAATATATTACCATGAAGTCTAGTGCCATCTCGCTAGCTGTTCAGAGAGGTAACAACTATTACAATATATTACCATGAAGTCTAGTGCCATCTCGCTAGCTGTTCAGAGAGGTAACAACTATTACAATATATTACCATGAAGTCTAGTGCCATCTCACTAACTGTACAGAGAGGTAACAACTATTACAATATATTACCATAAAGTCTAGTGCCATCTCGCTTGCTGTTCAGAGAGGTAACAACTATACAATATATTACCATGAAGTCTAGTGCCATCTCGCTAGCTGTTCAGAGAGGTAACAACTATTACAATATATTACCATGAAGTCTAGTGCCATCTCACTAGCTGTTCAGAGAGGTAACAACTATTACAATATATTACCATGAAGTCTAGTGCCATCTCACTAACTGTACAGAGAGGTAACAACTATTACAATATATTACCATAAAGTCTAGTGCCATCTCGCTTGCTGTTCAGAGAGGTAACAACTATTACAATATATTACCATGAAGTCTAGTGCCATCTCGCTAGCTGTACAGAGAGGTAACAACTATTACAATATATTACCATAAAGTCTAGTGCCATCTCGCTCGCTGTTCAGAGAGGTAGCAACTATTACAATATATTACCATGAAGTCTAGTGCCATCTCACTAGCTGTACAGAGAGGTAACAACTATTACAATATATTACCATGAAGTCTAGTGCCATCTCACTAGCTGTACAGAGAGGTAACAACTATTACAATATATTACCATGAAGTCTAGTGCCATCTCGCTAGCTGTACAGAGAGGTAACAACTATTACAATATATTACCATGAAGTCTAGTGCCATGTCACTAGCTGTTCAGAGAGGTAACAACTATTACACTATATATTACCATGAAGTCTAGTGCCATCTCGCTAGCTGTTCAGAGAGGTAACAACTATTACAATATATTACCATGAAGTCTAGTGCCATCTCACTAGCTGTTCAGAGAGGTAACAACTATTACAATATATTACCATGAAGTCTAGTGCCATCTCACTAGCTGTTTAGAGAGGTAACAACTATTACAATATATTACCATGAAGTCTAGTGCCATCTCCCTTGCTGTTCAGAGAGGTAACAACTATTACAATATATTACCATAAAGTCTAGTGCCATCTCGCTAGCTGTTTAGAGAGGTAACAACTATTAAAATATATTACCATGAAGTCTAGTGCCATCTCACTAGCTGTACAGAGAGGTAACAACTATTACAATATATCACCATGAAGTCTAGTGCCATCTCGCTAGCTGTTCAGAGAGGTAACAACTATTACAATATATTACCATAAAGTCTAGTGCCATCTCGCTTGCTGTTTAGAGAGGTAACAACTATTACAATATATTACCATGAAGTCTAGTGCCATCTCGCTAGCTGTTCAGAGAGGTCACAACTATTACAATATATTACCATGAAGTCTAGTGCCACCTCGCTAGCTGTTCACAGAGGTAACAACTATTACAATATATTACCATGAAGTCTAGTGCCATCTCACTAGCTGTTCAGAGAGGTAACAACTATTACAATATATTACCATGAAGTCTAGTGCCATCTCGCTCGCTGTACAGAGAGGTAACAACTATTACAATATATTACCATGAAGTCTAGTGCCATCTCGCTCGCTGTACAGAGAGGTAACAACTATTACAATATATTACCATGAAATCTAGTGCCATCTCACTAGCTGTACAGAGAGGTAACAACTATTAAAATATATTACCATGAAGTCTAGTGCCATGTCACTAGCTGTTCAGAGAGGTAACAACTATTACAATATATTACCATGAAGTCTAGTGCCATGTCACTAGCTGTTCAGAGAGGTAACAACTATTATAATATATTACCATGAAGTCTAGTGCCATCTCGCTAGCTGTTCAGAGAGGTAACAACTATTACAATATATTACCATGAAGTCTAGTGCCATCTCGCTAGCTGTTCACAGAGGTAACAACTATTACAATATATTACCATGAAGTCTAGTGCCATCTCGCTCGCTGTACAGAGAGGTAACAACTATTACAATATATTACCATGAAGTCTAGTGCGATCTCGCTAGCTGTTCAGAGAGGTAACAACTATTACAATATATTACCATGAAGTCTAGTGCCATCTCACTAGCTGTACAGAGAGGTAACAACTATTACAATATATTACCATGAAGTCTAGTGCCATCTCGCTAGCTGTACTGAGAGGTAACACTCATAGCAATATATTACCATGAAGTCTAGTGCCATCTCACTAGCTGTACTGAGAGGTAACAACTATTACAATATATTACCATGAAGTCTAGTGCCATCTCGCTAGCTGTTCACAGAGGTAACAACTATTACAATATATTACCATGAAGTCTAGTGCCATCTCGCTCGCTGTACAGAGAGGTAACAACTATTACAATATATTACCATGAAATCTAGTGCCATCTCACTAGCTGTACTGAGAGGTAACAACTATTACAATATATTACCATGAAGTCTAGTGCCATGTCACTAGCTGTTCAGAGAGGTAACAACTATTACAATATATTACCATGAAGTCTAGTGCCATGTCACAAGCTGTTCAGAGAGGTAACAACTATTATAATATATTACCATGAAGTCTAGTGCCATCTCGCTAGCTGTTCAGAGACGTAACAACTATTACAATATATTACCATGAAGTCTAGTGCCATCTCGCTAGCTGTTCACAGAGGTAACAACTATTACAATATATTGCCATGAAGTCTAGTGCCATCTCGCTCGCTGTACAGAGAGGTAACAACTATTACAATATATTACCATGAAGTCTAGTGCGATCTCGCTAGCTGTTCAGAGAGGTAACAACTATTACAATATATTACCATGAAGTCTAGTGCCATCTCACTAGCTGTACAGAGAGGTAACAACTATTACAATATATTACCATGAAGTCTAGTGCCATCTCGCTAGCTGTACTGAGAGGTAACACTCATAGCAATATATTACCATGAAGTCTAGTGCCATCTCACTAGCTGTACTGAGAGGTAGCAACTATTACAATATATTACCATGAAGTCTAGTGCCATCTCGCTAGCTGTTCACAGAGGTAACAACTATTACAATATATTACCATGAAGTCTAGTGCCATGTCACTAGCTGTACAGAGAGGTAACAACTATTATAATATATTACCATGAAGTCTAGTGCCATGTCACTAGCTGTTCAGAGAGGTAACAACTATTACAATATATTACCATGAAGTCTAGTGCCATGTCACTAGCTGTACAGAGAGGTAACAACTATTATAATATATTACCATGAAGTCTAGTGCCATCTCACTAGCTGTTCAGAGAGGTAACAACTATTACAATATATTACCATGAAGTCTAGTGCCATCTCACTAGCTGTACAGAGAGGTAACAACTATTACAATATATTACCATGAAGTCTAGTGCCATCTCGCTAGCTGTACAGAGAGGTAACAACTATTACAATATATTACCATGAAGTCTAGTGCCATCTCACTAGCTGTACAGAGAGGTAACAACTATTACAATATATTACCATAAAGTCTAGTGCCATCTCACTAGCTGTTCAGAGAGGTAACAACTATTACCATGTATTACCATGAAGTCTAGTGCCATCTCGCTAACTGTTCAGAGAGGTAACAACTATTACACTATATATTACCATGAAGTCTAGTGCCATCTCGCTAGCTGTACAGAGAGGTAACAACTATTACAATATATTACCATGAAGTCTAGTGCCATCTCGCTAGCTGTACAGAGAGGTAACAACTATCACAATATATTACCATGAAGTCTAGTGCCATCTCGCTCGCTGTACAGAGAGGTAACAACTATTACAATATATTACCATGAAGTCTAGTGCCATCTCACTAGCTGTTCAGAGAGGTAACAACTATTACAATATATTACCATGAAGTCTAGTGCCATCTTGCTAGCTGTACAGAGAGGTAACAACTATTACAATATATTACCATGAAGTCTAGTGCCATCTCTCTAGCTGTACAGAGAGGTAACAACTATTACAATATATTACCATGAAGTCTAGTGCCATCTCGCTAGCTGTACAAAGAGGTAACAACTATTACAATATATTACCATGAAGTCTAGTGCCATCTCGCTAGCTGTTCACAGAGGTAACAACTATTACAATATATTACCATGAAGTCTAGTGCCATCTCGCTAGCTGTTCAGAGAGGTAACAACTATTACAATATATTACCATGAAGTCTAGTGCCATCTCGCTAGCTGTTCAGAGAGGTAACAACTATTACACTATATATTACCATGAAGTCTAGTGCCATCTCGCTAGCTGTACAGAGAGGTCACAACTATTACAATATATTACCATGAAGTCTAGTGCCATCTCGCTAGCTGTTCACAGAGGTAACAACTATTACAATATATTACCATGAAGTCTAGTGCGATCTCGCTAGCTGTACAGAGAGGTCACAACTATTACAATATATTACCATGAAGTCTAGTGCCATCTCGCTCGCTGTACAGAGAGGTAACAACTATTACAATATATTACCATGAAGTCTAGTGCCATCTCGCTCGCTGTACAGAGAGGTAACAACTATTACAATATATTACCATGAAGTCTAGTGCCATCTCACTAGCTGTACAGAGAGGTAACAACTATTACAATATATTACCATGAAGTCTAGTGCCATCTCGCTCGCTGTACAGAGAGGTAACAACTATTACCATGTATTAGGTTCTGGATAAGTTGATCACAGACAATTTTGACGTAAGACTTTTTAACTTGCCAAACTAATTTCTTCTTCTCGTAAATTCCAAGCTGCTTCACAGTTTTCTCTGTAGTCAGAAGTAATACAAATGTATTGTGTGCATAGTACATTGTATGTTGAAAAGTAATTATAATTGCAATGTTTTCCCCTTGAAACTAACTTATTTTATAGAATTCGCCTGTTCAAACACCAAGTGATTTCATTGACCAAATTTTGTTCTTTGATTGCTTGAAATAGTACTTTTAGAGACTCCCATAGACAACAGACTTCAATTCAATGTAAGCTCTTTAATGTTGTGAATTTTTTTTCCATCGGAAAACTTTTGAATTTAATGAAGCTCTTTTTTTATTCGATTGAAAAAGAAACTTTTAAGGAACATTCATGAAAATCAGGCAAGTATTTTTCAGATGTCTTCTTCACTACAGCTAACAAGGTCATGTGACGATGTAACAATTTGTTAAGTGCCTTAGTGCCAGTCAATCATATGATAAACATCTAACTGTGTGGCTCCAGAATGTGAAAGTTGCTACATATATATGAAGTACATATAATTAAAACAAATAATACACATTTCTATTTTATAATGTATTTAACAGATGCCCAGGAGTACCTTATCAACTTAATAGACTCCCCAGGTCATGTGGACTTCTCCAGTGAGGTGTCAACAGCTGTACGTCTGTGTGACGGAGCAGTTGTAGTGGTCGACGTAGTGGAGGGAGTCTGTCCTCAGGTCTGTTATCTTCTTTAGTCTGTCCTCAGGTCTGTTAACTTCTTAAGTCTGTCCTCAGGTCTGTTATCTTCTTTAGTCTGTCCTCAGGTCTGTTATCTTCTTAAGTCTGTCCTCAGGTCTGTTAACTTCTTAAGTCTGTCCTCAGGTCTGTTAACTTCTTAAGTCTGTCCTCAGGTCTGTTAACTTCTTAAGTCTGTCCTCAGGTCTGTTATCTTCTTAAGTCTGTCCTCAGGTCTGTTTACTTTCCTTGTCTGTCCTCAGGTCTGTTAACTTCCCTTGTCTGTCCTCAGGTCTGTTAACTCTCCCTTGTCTGTCCTGAGGTCTGTTCACGTTCCTTGTCTGTCCTCAGGTCTGTTAACTTCCCTTGTCTGTCCTCAGGTCTGTTTACTTTCCTTGTCTGTCCTCAGGTCTGTTAACTTCCCTTGTCTGTCCTCAGGTCTGTTAACTCTCCCTTGTCTGTCCTCAGGTCTGTTCACGTCCCTATAGTCTGTCTTCAGGTCTGTTAACTCTCCATTGTCTGTCCTCAGGTCTGTTCACGTCCCTATAGTCTGTCCTCAGGTCTGTTCACTTTCCTAGTCTTCCATCAGTTCTGTTGCTGTCTTCAAACTTGTTTAAGCATCCCACCTTTCAATAATGTTTTATAATCTGATATGGATTTTGCTACTTCTCTGCAGAAGGGTAATGAATTGATAATTTTGTTTTTAAAGTTAATGCCATCATTGTTTGATAATAAGTTTAAATTTTGTGGATAAGATTGAAAATGAATAATTATATTTTTTTCCAAGATGTCTCCTTATAATTGTATTCTTTGTTTTAGCATGTTACAATACAGGTAGATATGTCTTTGTTTTGACAGACACATGCTGTACTGCGACAAGCCTGGCTTGAGAACATTAAACCAGTACTTGTATTTAACAAACTTGACAGACTTATCCTGGAACTCAAGATGGACCCTCTGGAAGCTTTCTTCCATCTACAAGTCATACTAGAGCAGGTAATATTTACACCATTTTATACTGATCATGTCAGTCTCACAAGGTGGGGATATACCGTAATTTCTAGTGTATTGTGCACACTTTTTTAGGGAAAATTATAAGTGTCCAGAATTGGGTGCGCAATATATGCAAAAACAATAAAAAATAACTTCTTGCTTGCGATCATCTATCATTATTGTTTTGTGGAGATTTTCAGACTGTTTTGAAATATCCTTGCGGCAGTAAACAGTTAAATATTTTCTTAGATAATTCCGGGTTTGCAATATCTTTTTTACAACTACGAAGAGTTACAATTGAAAGACATATTTTACTGAACTTGGAGTCTTTCAAGTCGCCAGTAATCCAAAGTACCGTTAACCTGCTAATTGAACTGGTAACGATACAAATTAAACTTTGGAAAATAATAACTAAGGGACTTAAACCAGTCCAATACATATTGATAACTTCTTTTCAAAGAAGAAATACTGAAATCAAAAAGGTTTTATGTTTTTTTTTATGTCTTGAAAATTCGGCTGAAGGCAGTCCTTGCATTCTGTTTGAGTGACTGCATTTAAACACACTCTTCCTAGTACACACGTATACACTGCCGACTCTATCGATGTCTAGATGCACAGAACCTCTAAATTGTGTATTTTACAGAAAACGTGGAAGATTAAGTCTTACATAAGGTTTAATTGAATAATTGATGAAGGATAGTGCTGTGTAAACATCGTTATATTTCAATCTCCTGTATTATGCCCTCGCAGGTGTCAATAGATCGTCACCACAACTCGAGAAGTCAATCAACGGCATGCCTAATTAACGAGGCATTGTGTTATGTTTTCCAAGTTTCCTACTGAAATTTGTTTAATTAACCTTATTTGGCAACCTACCTGGTTGGTGCTATCACTGACTGAGTTACCTGTCTAGTTACATACTTTAAAACAATCATTGAACAATATTGATTTGATATGTAAACATTTGGTGAAATATTTGTACTGATGATGTTTTTGTTTAGGTAAATCTAGTAACCAGTGAGCTGTTCACTACAGAGGTTATGGCCAAGACTTCTAGTGTAAGTACCGACCACAGATTTACTCATCGAAAATGTAAATCAACAATGTAAAGAGAGTCTTTCTGAGGTGTTGTAAATCTTACTCAATTAAAAAAAATTATTTGGTAAAAAAAAAATCCAAAATGCATATTATATGTTGTAAAAGTCCCTCATGTTGGAGTGAAAATGTTTAACATTTGAATGATGTTCTCTCTATACAGCAGACAGATGAGACAGGCCAGGAGACAGATGAGTCCAAGGCACCGGTGAGAATTACTAGCCTACTACATCAAATCATGGGTAGTCATTGGAGTTCACATCTACAGCGATGTAGTTCACATCTACAATTGTGTAGTTCACATCTACAATTGTGTAGTTCACATCTACAATTGTGTAGTTCATATCTACAATTGTGTAGTTCATATCTACAATTGTGTAGTTCATATCTACAATTGTGTAGTTCACATCTACATCAATTAATTTACTTATATAATTGTGTAGATTTTCTCTTGGTATTAGGTTGATTTGAGTATCTTATTTCAACCCTTCCAACTTTTATAAATATTTGTTTTCAGTCACATGATTGGACAATTCAGGCTGATGATGAAGAGGAGGAAAGGAACATCTTTTTCTCACCTACCCAAGGCAATGTGGTATTTGCCAGTGCTTATGATGGCTGGGGCTTCACGTAAGATTGTGGTGTTTGTCAGTAAATGTTAAGACATGGAATCACATAATGTTAGTGTGTTTGGTGACTGGAGATTCACATCTCTATTTGCAATGTTACAAGCATTAACCTGTATCAGAATTCTGTTATTATTCTAATTTTACTGTTATTTGACTATATAAAGCTGAACTAATTAACATTTAAGGGTCCCTGTAACATTGACAAAAACTGATATAAAGTGTTGGTAACCTTTTTCGCTTTTGCATAATTTAAGTTTTGGTAAACCATTTTTTAGAAGAAAACACTTTCACACAGGTCTTAGAAGTGTGAAAAAAATTGGAATAAAATCAGCTCGGCTTAAGGCTGCGGGGCTAGATCTAGATTTTAGCCCTGAATTTCAGGATGTGTAACTGTCTCTCAAACCATTTGAACTATGTGGTCAATGGAAATGTCAGTTGTTCTATAGTTACATAGATTTTATATTAATATTACAGGGACATTACATCACAGAAGACAATTGCACAGGGATCCTTAATTGGAGATAAACTAGTACAGGGGCACAGGAATATTTAAGGGGAGATAATTTTACACAGAAAAAACCAGAATAGTGGCACCGAGATCATTAAAAACCTGTCGCTGATGGTAATTAAGGATTGAATCCTGTTCTGTTGAGGTTTATGGGGTATAAACCTCAATGGGTTTTGAGACAAATTTGTCTCTAGACCCATTGAGATTTATACCCCATAAACCTCAACAAAACAGGATTCAATCCCCATATTTACATTCAGGTTGATTTTGGTATTCTGTGGTTATTTCTAAAATATTGGACTTGTGCAAGTCTATGCAGCGGAAGGTGCCAACATGTGTGACATCATCAATCACTGTGTGACGTCATCCCAATGAAATTCATAGCTGTTTTCTTATTGATTGAAAACAACTATAAAACGGTTAAACACAAACACGGTTATTTGATCTGAAGACAGTTTATCGAAAAATAACCTTTAAACACTTTAGTAGATTTATTGAGTCCAAGTTCAGTAGAAATGTAAATATTAGAACATAATTTTGGTACAAGTTCCTTTGTACTTTATGTGTATTCCTGAATCAATGGATGTATCAGAAGATTTTTTATGGCATATAATCAATATAACATTGATCAATAAAATTTAAATAAAAGTTAAGATCAGTGAAAAGATGTTTGAGATTATGAAGTAATAAACAATTCTTCACATTTTGTCATCATTTGACGATATTGTGACAGTGATGGTACCGGTAACTTATATATTTCAAGACAGATT
This sequence comes from Mimachlamys varia, assembly GCA_947623455.1. Taxonomy (NCBI): domain Eukaryota; kingdom Metazoa; phylum Mollusca; class Bivalvia; order Pectinida; family Pectinidae; genus Mimachlamys; species Mimachlamys varia. The sequence goes on from OX392535.1 coordinate 14,465,937, forward strand.
TGTCAATAGACATTGTGCTTTTTTCCAGGATCAACCATTTTGCTGAGATGTTTTCAAAGAAATTGGGAATTAAGAAAGAGGTTCTACAGAAGACACTGTGGGGAGACTTCTATCTGAACAGTAAGACCAAGCGAGTGATGAAAGGTGCTCAGTCAAAGGTCAAGAAACCGCTGTTTGTACAGTTTATACTGGAGAACATCTGGGCAGTGTATGAGTCTGTCAGTATTAATAGGTGAGTGGACATTTAAATGTCTTACTTAATAGGTAGGCATACTAAACCAATGACAGGGCTTGGTGAGGTAGGCTACTAGACCAATGACAGGGCTTGGTGAGGTAGGCTACTAGACCAACGACAGGGCTTGGTGAGGTAGGCCTACTAGACCAATGACAGGGCTTGGTGAGGTAGGCTACTAGACTAATGACAGGGCTTGGTGAGGTAGGCTACTTGACCAGTGGCAGGGCTTGGTTAGGTAGGCTACTAGACCAATGACAGGGCTTGGTGAGGTAGGCTACTAGGCCAATGACAGGGTTTGGTGAGGTAGGCTACTAGATCAATGACAGGGCTTGGTGAGGTAGGCCTACTAGACCAATGACAGGGCTTGGTGAGGTAGGCTACTAGACCAATGACAGGGCTTGGTGAGGTAGGCTACCAGACAAATGACAGGGCTTGGTGAGGTAGGCTACTAGACCAATGACAGGGCTTGGTGAGGTAGGCTACAAGACCAATGACAGGGCTTGGTGAGGTAGGCTACTAGACCAATGACAGGGCTTGGTGAGGTAGTCTACTAGACCAATGACAGGGCTTGGTGAGGTAGGCTACTAGACTAATGACAGGGCTTGGTGAGGTAGGCTACTAGACCAATGACAGGGCTTGGTGAGGTAGGCTACTAGACCAATGACAGGGCTTGGTGAGGTAGGCTACTAGACCAATGACAGGGCTTGGTGAGGTAGGCTACTAGAACAATGACAGTGCTTGGTGAGATAGGCCTACTAGACCAATGACAGGGCTTGGTGAGGTAGGCCTACTAGACCAATGACAGGGCTTGTTGAGGTAGGCTACTAGACCAATGACAGGGCTTGGTGAGGTAGGCTACTAGACCAATGACAGGGCTTGGTGAGGTAGGCTACTAGACCAATGACAGGGCTTGGTGAGGTAGGCTACTAGACCAATGACAGGGCTTGGTGAGGTAGGCTACTAGACCAATGACAGGTTTGGTGAGGTAGGCTACTAGACCAATGACAGGGCTTGGTGAGGTAGGCTACCAGACAAATGACAGGGCTTGGTGAGGTAGGCTACTAGACCAATGACAGGGCTTGGTGAGGTAGGCTACTAGACCAATGACAGGGCTTGGTGAGGTAGGCTACTAGACCAATGACAGAAATTGGTGAGGTAGGCTCCTAGACCAATGACAGAGCTTGATGAGGTAGGCTACTAGACCAATGACAGGGCTTGGTGAGGTAGGCTACTAGACCAATGACAGGGCTTGGTGATGTAGGCTACTAGACCAATGACAGGGCTTGGTGAGGTAGTCTACTAGACCAATGACAGGGCTTGTTGAGATAGGCCTTCTAGACCAATGACAGGGCTTGGTGAGGTAGTCTACTAGACCAATGACAGGGCTTGGTGAGGTAGTCTACTAGACCAATGACAGGGCTTGGTGAGGTAGGCTACTAGACCAATGACAAGGCTTGTTGAGATAGGCCTTCTAGACCAATGACAGGGCTTGGTGAGGTAGTCTACTAGACCAATGACAGGGCTTGGTGAGGTAGGCTACTAGACCAATGACAGGGCTTGGTGAGGTAGGCTACTAGACCAATGACAGGGCTTGGTGAGGTAGGCTACTAGACCAATGACAGGGCTTGTTGAGATAGGCCTTCTAGACCAATGACAGGGCTTGGTGATGTAGGCTACTAGACCAATGACAGGCCTAGGCTTGGTGATGTAGGCTACTAGACCAATGACAGGGCTTGGTGATGTAGTCTACTAGACCAATGACAGGGCTTGATGAGGTAGGCTACTAGACCAATGACAGGGCTTGGTGATGTAGGCTACTAGACCAATGACAGGGCTTGGTGAGGTAGTCTACTAGACCAATGACAGGGCTTGATGAGGTAGGCTACTAGACCAATGACAGGGCTTGGTGAGGTAGGCTACTAGACCAATGACAGTGCTTGGTGATGTAGGCTACTAGACCAATGACAGGGCTTGGTGAGGTAGGCTACCAGACAAATGACAGGGCTTGGTGAGGTAGGCTACTAGACCAATGACAGGGCTTGGTGAGGTAGGCTACTAGACCAATGACAGGGCTTGGTGAGGTAGGCTACTAGACCAATGACAGAGCTTGGTGAGGTAGGCTCCTAGACCAATGACAGAGCTTGATGAGGTAGGCTACTAGACCAATGACAGGGCTTGGTGAGGTAGGCTACTAGACCAATGACAGGGCTTGGTGAGGTAGGCTACTAGACCAATGACAGGGCTTGGTGAGGTAGTCTACTAGACCAATGACAGGGCTTGTTGAGATAGGCCTTCTAGACCAATGACAAGGCTTGGTGAGGTAGTCTACTAGACCAATGACAGGGCTTGGTGAGGTAGTCTACTAGACCAATGACAGGGCTTGGTGAGGTAGGCTACTAGACCAATGACAGAGCTTGTTGAGATAGGCCTTCTAGACCAATGACAGGGCTTGGTGAGGTAGTCTACTAGACCAATGACAGGGCTTGGTGAGGTAGGCTACTAGACCAATGACAGGGCTTGGTGAGGTAGGCTACTAGACCAATGACAGGGCTTGGTGAGGTAGGCTACTAGACCAATGACAGGGCTTGTTGAGATAGGCCTTCTAGACCAATGACAGGGCTTGGTGATGTAGGCTACTAGACCAATGACAGGGCTTGGTGATGTAGGCTACTAGACCAATGACAGGGCTTGGTGATGTAGTCTACTAGACCAATGACAGGGCTTGATGAGGTAGGCTACTAGACCAATGACAGGGCTTGGTGATGTAGGCTACTAGACCAATGACAGGGCTTGGTGAGGTAGTCTACTAGACCAATGACAGGGCTTGATGAGGTAGGCTACTAGACCAATGACAGGGCTTGGTGAGGTAGGCTACTAGACCAATGACAGTGCTTGGTGATGTAGGCTACTAGACCAATGACAGAGCTTGGTGAGGTAGGCTACAAGACCAATGACAGGGCTTGTTGAGATAGGCCTTCTAGACCAATGACAGGGCTTGGTGAGGTAGTCTACTAGACCAATGACAGGGCTTGGTGAGGTAGTCTACTAGACCAATGACAGGGCTTGTTGAGATAGGCCTTCTAGACCAATGACAGGGCTTGGTGAGGTAGTCTACTAGACCAATGACAGGGCTTGGTGAGGTAGGCTACTAGACCAATGACAGTGCTTGGTGAGGTAGTCTACAAGACCAATGACAAGGCTTGGTGAGATGGGCCTTCTAGACCAATGACAGGGCTTGGTGAGGTAGTCTAATAGACCAATGACAGGGCTTGGTGAGGTAGGCTACTAGACCAATGACAGTGCTTGGTGAGGTTGGCTACTAGACCAATGACAGGGCTTGGTGAGGTAGGCTACTAGACCAATGACAGGGCTTGGTGAGGTAGGCTACTAGACCAATGACAGGGCTTGGTGAGGTAGGCTACTAGACCAATGACAGGGCTTGGTGAGGTAGGCTACTAGACCAATGACAGGGCTTGGTGAGGTAGGCTACTAGACCAATGACCGGGCTTGTACATTTGTGGTGTTAGAAGGAGTATACTGTATACAGGGAATCAATCACCCAATCAGACTTTCAGCATTGACCATTGAAATCAGTCTGTACATTTCTCATATCAAATTACTGTATATCTACTTATATTTTCTGAAATGATTATTTCATCTATAGAGGGCAATGAGCGTGAAATTTTAGGTATGTTAGCTCTTTGCCTGCTAAGTAATGGAGTTATCTCCCTAGACCCAGGCACTGAGTAATTTTGAAGAAAATCAAATTTAATTTCAAATTTACGATGTATTTCCATTATTTCAACTTGCATATCAATGCATTATCTATGTCATTGCAGATGATTCTGTCAGATAAAAATTCTCTCAGAAGTCTATAACATTTAAATTTATGACATACCATTGGCTAAAAGGATGAAAATGAGCCCCATTGACATTTCCTGCCAAAAATCCCAATATAAATCAGTAAAATTTTGATTTCATGAGAACTGTACACAAATTGATAATACAAAGATATATCTTCAATTTTATTATTATAATGACATATTTCTAAGATTAATTTTGAAACTTCTTATTTCAAGTTTAAACATTTCCTTATTTAAATTGCCCAGGGCAGGTTTATTGATTTATTGATTTTGTTAACAGGGATGCTGAAATGACGGAGAAGATCGTCAAGTCGCTAGGCCTGAAGATCTTACCTCGCGACATGAGACATAACGATCCCCGAGTGAAGCTACAAGCTATCATGGGACAGTGGCTTAGTGTATCCAGGGCAGTGTTAGGTATATAATACCATATTTGTTGGAAGCTAATTACATTTAAAATAAAGTTTACACTAGAACATTGTTCAATTAATTACTGATAATAAATTTTATTGTTTTTACTCTTAACTTTGAGATTAGGTATTAAAGAAGGGAAATTGTTAATCATAATGAACAACTATAAAAAGGAACTGAAGTAAATACCACGACAGTTCCATTGTAATCAGTGTTTCCAGTGTTTGTAGGGTGGTAGGTGGATGGGTGTCAGGTGGATGGGTGTCAGTGTTTGTAGGGTGGTGGGTGGATGGGTGTCAGTGTTTGTAGGGTGGTGGGTGGATGGATGTCAGTGTTTGTAGGGTGGTGGGTGGATGGGTGTCAGTGTTTGTAGGGTGGTGGGTGGATGGGTGTCAGTGTTTGTAGGGTGGTGGGTGGATGGGTGTCAGTGTTTGTAGGGTGGTGGGTGGATGGGTGTCAGTGTTTGTAGGGTGGTGGGTGGATGGGTGTCAGTGTTTGTAGGGTTGTGGGTGGATGGATGTCAGTGTTTGTAGGGTGGTGGGTGGATGGGTGTCAGTGTTTGTAGGGTGGTGGGTGGATGGGTGTCAGTGTTTGTAGGGTGGTGGGTGGATGGGTGTCAGTGTTTGTAGGGTGATGGGTGTCAGTGTTTGTAGGGTGGTGGGTGGATGGGTGTCAGTGTTTGTAGGGTGGTGGGTGGATGTGTTTCAGTGTTTAGAGGGTGGTGGGTGGATGGGTGTCAGTGTTTGTAGGGTGGTGGGTGGATGGGTGTCAGTGTTTGTAGGGTGGTGGGTGGATGGGTCCTCTGTTAGTAATATTGCCTGTGTTAGTAATATCTAAATAACCAGTGTTGTGGTCGTCAATGTCTGTCTTTATCTGCCTGAATCAGTCCTATTCTCAAGATATAGGAGTAAATCACAACAGATAGCTGATGTATTTATAGAACTTAAGAGATCAAATATTTTATATTTACCCTGCAGATGTGGTTGTGGAGAAACTGCCTTCACCGTTGGAGATATCAGAGGACCGTGTGGAAAAGTTGATGTGTTCCCAGTCCCAGAACTTCCTGTCCTTCCCTAAGGCCACACAGGAACTCAAGGAAGGTAAGTTTTATAGAGGTCATAAAGTACCCTAAGGCCATACAGGAGCTCAAGGAAGGTAAGTTTTATAGAGGTCATAAAGTACCCTAAGGCCATACAGGAACTAAAGGATGGTAAGTTTTATAGAGGTCATGGAAGTACCCTAAGGCCATACAGGAGCTCAAGGAAGGTAAGTTTTATAGAGGTCATAAAGTACCCTAAGGCCATACAGGAACTCAAGGAAGGTAAGTTTTATAGAGGTCATGGAAGTACCCTAAGGCCATACAGGAACTCAAGGATGGTAGGTTTTATAGAGGTCATGGAAATACCCTTAGGCCATACAGGAACTCAAGGAAGGTAGGTTTTATAGAGGTCATGGAAATACCCTAAGGCCATACAGGAACTCAAGGAAGGTAAGTTTTATAGAGGTCATAAAGTACCCTAAGGCCATACAGGAGCTCAAGGAAGGTAAGTTTTATAGAGGTCATAAAGTACCCTAAGGCCATACAGGAACTCAAGGAAGGTAAGTTTTATAGAGGTCATGGAAGTACCCTAAGGCCATACAGGAACTCAAGGATGGTAGGTTTTATAGAGGTCATGGAAATACCCTTAGGCCATACAGGAACTCAAGGATGGTAGGTTTTATAGAGGTCATGGAAATACCCTAAGGCCATACAGGAACTCAAGGAAGGTAAGTTTTATAGAGGTCATAAAGTACCCTAAGGCCATACAGGAACTCAAGGAAGGTAAGTTTTATAGAGGTCATGGAAGTACCCTAAGGCCATACAGGAACTCAAGGATGGTAGGTTTTATAGAGGTCATGGAAATACCCTTAGGCCATACAGGAACTCAAGGAAGGTAGGTTTTATAGAGGTCATGGAAATACCCTAAGGCCATACAGGAACTCAAGGAAGGTAAGTTTTATAGAGGTCATAAAGTACCCTAAGGCCATACAGGAGCTCAAGGAAGGTAAGTTTTATAGAGGTCATAAAGTACCCTAAGGCCATACAGGAACTCAAGGAAGGTAAGTTTTATAGAGGTCATGGAAATACCCTTAGGCCATACAGGAACTCAAGGATGGTAGGTTTTATAGAGGTCATGGAAATACCCTAAGGCCATACAGGAACTCAAGGAAGGTAAGTTTTATAGAGGTCATGGAAATACCCTAAGGCCATACAGGAGCTGAAGGAAGGTAAGTTTTATAGAGGTCATAAAGTACCCTAAGGCCATACAGGAGCTCAAGGAAGGTAAGTTTTATAGAGGTCATAAAGTACCCTAAGGCCATACAGGAACTCAAGGAAGGTAAGTTTTATAGAGGTCATGGAAGTACCCTAAGGCCATACAGGAACTCAAGGATGGTAGGTTTTATAGAGGTCATGGAAATACCCTTAGGCCATACAGGAACTCAAGGATGGTAGGTTTTATAGAGGTCATGGAAATACCCTAAGGCCATACAGGAACTCAAGGAAGGTAAGTTTTATAGAGGTCATGGAAGTACCCTAAGGCCATACAGGAACTCAAGGATGGTAGGTTTTATAGAGGTCATGGAAATACCCTTAGGCCATACAGGAACTCAAGGAAGGTAGGTTTTATAGAGGTCATGGAAATACCCTAAGGCCATACAGGAACTCAAGGAAGGTAAGTTTTATAGAGGTCATAAAGTACCCTAAGGCCATACAGGAGCTCAAGGAAGGTAAGTTTTATAGAGGTCATAAAGTACCCTAAGGCCATACAGGAACTCAAGGAAGGTAAGTTTTATAGAGGTCATGGAAATACCCTTAGGCCATACAGGAACTCAAGGATGGTAGGTTTTATAGAGGTCATGGAAATACCCTAAGGCCATACAGGAACTCAAGGAAGGTAAGTTTTATAGAGGTCATAAAGTACCCTAAGGCCATACAGGAGCTGAAGGAAGGTAAGTTTTATAGAGGTCATAAAGTACCCTAAGGCCATACAGGAACTCAAGGAAGGTAAGTTTTATAGAGGTCATGGAAGTACACTAAGGCCATACAGGAACTCAAGGATGGTAGGTTTTATAGAGGTCATGGAAATACCCTAAGGCCATACAGGAACTCAAGGAAGGTAGGTTTTATAGAGGTCATGGAAATACCCTAAGGCCATACAGGAACTCAAGGAAGGTAAGTTTTATAGAGGTCATGGAAGTACCCTAAGGCCATACAGGAACTCAAGGAAGGTAAGTTTTATAGAGGTCATGGAAGTACCCTAAGGCCATACAGGAACTCAAGGAAGGTAAGTTTTATAGAGGTCATGGAAGTACCCTAAGGCCATACAGGAACTCAAGGATGGTAAGTTTTATAGAGGTCATGGAAGTACCCTAAGGCCACACAGGAACTCAAGGAAGGTAAGTTTTATAGAGGTCATGGAAGTACCCTAAGGCCATACAGGAACTCAAGGATGGTAAGTTTTATAGAGGTCATGGAAATACCCTAAGGCCACACAGGAACTCAAGGATGGTTAATGTTATAGAGGTCATGGAAGTACCCTAAGGCCATACAGGAACTCAAGGATGGTAAGTTTTATAGAGGTCATGGAAGTACCCTAAGGCCATATAGGAACTCAAAGATGGTTAATGTTATAGAGGTCATGGAAGTACCCTAAGGCCATACAGGAACTCAAGGATGGTTAGTGTTATAGAGGTCATGGAAATACCCTAAGGCAACACAGGAACTCAAGGAATGTAAGTTTTATAGAGGTCATGGAAATACCCTAAGGCCACACAGGAACTCAAGGATGGTTAGTGTTATAGAGGTCATGGAAGTACCCTAAGGCCACACAGGAACTCAAGGATTGTTAGTGTTATAGAGGTCATGGAAGTACCCTAAGGCCACACAGGAACTCAAGGATGGTTAGTGTTATAGAGGTCATGGAAATACCCTAAGGCCATACAGGAACTCAAGGATGGTTAGTGTTATAGAGGTCATGGAAATACCCTAAGGCAACACAGGAACTCAAGGAATGTAAGTTTTATAGAGGTCATGGAAATACCCTAAGGCCACACAGGAACTCAAGGATGGTTAGTGTTATAGAGGTCATGGAAGTACCCTAAGGCCACACAGGAACTCAAGGATTGTTAGTGTTATAGAGGTCATGGAAGTACCCTAAGGCCACACAGGAACTCAAGGATGGTTAGTGTTATAGAGGTCATGGAAATACCCTAAGGCCATACAGGAACTCAAGGATGGTTAGTGTTATAGAGGTAATGGAAATACCCTTAGGCCACACAGGAACTCAAGGATTGTTAGTGTTATAGAGGTCATGGAAATACCCTAAGGCCATACAGGAACTCAAGGATGGTTAGTGTTATAGAGGTCATGGAAGTACCCTAAGGCCATACAGGAACTCAAGGAAGGTAAGTTTTATAGAAGTCATGGAAGTACCCTAAGGCCATACAGGAACTCAAGGAAGGTAAGTTTTATAGAGGTCATGAAAGCAAACCAGACATTGGATTTTCAAAAAACAAAGCTGTAGGGAAAAAAAATCTACATTGAAGTTAAGCAAACACTATAAAGATATGATGTCTCCCCTTTTAATGTGTTGGTATTCATAGTCCTTATTATAATTTTGTGTCTGGGCTGTCGTTGGAGCTTTTAAATTGATTAATTAAATCATGGAAAAACTTTCAGTATACCTATAGTATATAACCCACAGGTGATATGCAGTGTATGTATTTCTTTTGGATCCTGACCTCGGGGTAAAAAATCAAATACATTTTAAACTTTTAATGATATCTTTATGAAACTTGCAGTGGGCCAGTGATTTGCATTGCTTTGTCATTAGGCCACTGTCACCTTGACCTCATGTGCAAATGTGAAGTATTTAGTCCAAATTTTCAAGTTGTAATCTTTTAAACAATTAGAATACTGTTCCATGTCAAATACATATAATGCTTAAATAAGCTTGGAAGTGATGCATATTTTTGTTCACAAACAAATTTGTTTACATGTGTAATAGTGACTGTCCTGCTATTTATCATATAAGGATAAAAGGCATCTTAAAATGTTCATGCCAGTATGAATGGAAATCTGTTACATCCATATTGCATGAAAGTTGCTAGGACTTCATGATCAATATGGATATAACCGATTTGCATTTATAACGACATGGACATTTTTAAAATGCTGTTCATTCCATATATTTAGATTGTTGCTATTAAACAATTGTTTATTTTATTATTTCTTGACTGATTGGTCAATTAACTGTATTTGTTGTTGTGTCAACCTTTAAACGACATTGGCAGAATGGCCCTTATTTGAGTAAAATTTGCACCAATAATTAATCGTAGTCATTTGAACATTTGATGCTGGAGACTGTTATCCATAATATCTGCAGCAGAGCGACAACATTTGCATTGAACTAGATTGATATATTATGTAATATTGTGTAATCCAGTTGAATCAGTGTATTCATATTGTATTCATAGTATAGTGTTTGTTGTTTTCATATGGAGAAGAAACAATGAGAATGTAAATAATTTGGTCATATATCATCACATTTGTATGTTTCAGCCTTCATTTCCTGTAGTACCGGTGACAACAGTCCAGTGATATTGTTTGTGTCCAAAATGTTCCCTGTTGAGAGGAAAATGTTACCACAATTCAAGCAACGGTTCGTCTACTGGTTATTCATTTGGTTTGTTATTACAAATATGAAATGAAAGGACAAGAAGTTTATTCAAAATGTTCAAAGATGACAATATGAAAAAGAATCTGCAGTTTATTAACAACACAGATGAATGGTGAATCTGATACACGTGACTGTCATTGATACAAACTTTTGATATGTGGAATAGCCTGTCATTTTAAGTTACCAAAAACCTTCTTAGTTTCGCTCAACCAAATTGAGGGGGGGGGGGAGGCTTATGCAATAAACTCTGGTGCTGCCGAGGTCCACATTAGGTAAAGAAACATGGTTGTGTTCAAAGACTCTGCGTAAACAGAATGAATGATGGCTGATGCTTGAAACAGTCTGTTGTACCTGAGTTTCAATCCAACTTTCATTCCATGGCATGAGGTGTGGAGGCGAGCTTTGTAATCTTTGATAACCTATTCTGTTTCTCTGAATGTCAAACTGGAAATGATTCAATTTGAGGCCATAATATAATACTTACTATTGTAAAGTAATTTACTTAAGTGTAATTTGTTTTTTAAATTTTTTTGGAACATAATTATATTAAATCCTATCCCTCATCTGTTTTCTTTACTATAGTCCATTAAGTGAAACAGAAATACAGCAGAGACGTCAACTAGCACGACAGCGCCACCTGGAGAAAATGTCTGGTACCACAGATGTGGTCAGTGTAAAAACAACAGATGAGGAGGGTAAGTGTCCACATTGCTTGACATATCCCACTATATATATGAATACAGTGTATATAGTGAAAACCGGCTGTATGCATAATACTAACCCACTGTGTACATGGTAATAACCCTCTGGGTACATGGTAATGGCCAACTGAGTACATGGTAATAGCCAACTGAGTACATGGTAATAGCCAACTGAGAACATGGTAATAGCCAACTGAGTATACGGTAATAGCCAACTGAGAACATGGTAATAGCCTACTGAGTACATGGTAATAACCCTCTGGGTACATGGTAATGGCCAACTGAGAACATGTAATAGCCAACTGAGTACATGGTAATAGCCAACTGAGAACATGGTAATAGCCAACTGAGTATACGGTAATAGCCAACTGAGTACATGGTAATAGCCAACTGAGAACATGGTAATAGCCAACTGAGTACATAGAAATCAAGCCAACTGAGAACATAGTAATAGCCTACTGAGTACATGGTAAAAGCCAACTGAGAACATGGTAATACCCAACTGAGTACATGGTAAAAGCCAACTAATATAAGTACATTGTAATAGCCAACTGAGTACATGGTAATAGCCAACTGAGAACATGGTAATAGCCAACTGAGTATACGGTAATAGCCAACTGAGAACATGGTAATAGCCAACTGAGTACATAGAAATCAAGCCAACTGAGAACATAGTAATAGCCTACTGAGTACATGGTAAAAGCCAACTGAGAACATGGTAATAGCCAACTGAGAACATGGTAATAGCCAACTGAGTATACGGTAATAGCCAACTGAGAACATGGTAATAGCCAACTGAGTATACGGTAATAGCCAACTGAGTACATGGTAATAGCCAACTAAGTACATAGAAATCAAGCCAACTGAGAACATGGTAATAAACCCACTGAGTACATGGTAAGAGCCAACTGAGTACATGGTAATAGCCAACTGAGAACAGACAGATTAGTATCATACTCCTGTTACAGAGAAAACCAGTCAGGGATCAGCTGTTAATGGAGAAGAAGCTACAGCCACAGTCACTGGCGAGTCAGGCACATCAACAGAGGCAAATGGCATCGCTATGGAAATTAAACCTACCAAAAAGGAAGCTGAGGAGGAGGCACCCACAGTGTTCGTGGCATTTGCACGGATTTACAGTGGCACAGTCAAAAAGGGACAGAAACTTTATGTTCTGGGTCCTAAACATGATCCGTCACAGGTAGGCCAGGTAAAATTTAAACAGTTTAAAATACATGTGCTGATTCTTAGAATGAATATCTGATAATAATCCTTAAACTTTTTATAGACAAAAGTCAAGTGAAGCTAAATTTTGTTATCAAAAACTAATTTGATATACAGATGGGGTAATTGACCCCTATTGTTCACTTTTCACACTAGGTAGTTCACATTCCTACAGATAATGGTTTCAGTCTTAGGAAACAACAAAAGTTAGTCTAATTAGGGCGAGTCTAATTGGAAGAGGTTATCGATCTGAAACTTAATGCTCCAGTTGTTAATGAGTAATGGTCAAATGCATCTTTAATGGTAAAGTAGTGATACAAAACGGCTCAAATTCATGCACATTGGGGCGAACACTGCTGCAAAAGCATCTTGTAAAAATCAGATATCCGTATGTAGCCTGATACTTGTAAATCTGTGGAGGGAGGGGCCGTACATGTCGGCCAATCTGTGGATACCTATAAATCTGTGTGTTTTGTTGTTGACACAGGTAGAGGGAGGGGCTGTACCTGTTGGCCAATCTGTGGATACCTGTAAATCTGTGTTTTGTTGTTGACACAGGTAGAGGGAGGGGCCGTACATGTCGGCCAATCTGTGGATACCTGTAAATCTGTGTGTTTTGTTGTTGACACAGGTAGAGGGAGGGGCTGTACCTGTCGGCCAATCTGTGGATACCTGTAAATCTGTGTGTTTTGTTGTTGACACAGGTAGAGGGAGGGGCCGTACATGTCGGCCAATCTATGGATACCTGTAAATCTGTGTGTATTGTTGTTGACACAGGTAGAGGGAGGGGCCATACATGTCGGCCAATCTGTGGATACCTGTAGATCTGTGTTTTGTTGTTGACACTGGTAGAGGGAGGGGCTGTACATGTCGGCCAATCTGTGGATACCTGTAAATCTGTATTTTGTTGTTGACACAGGTGGAGGGAGGGGCTGTACGTGTCGGCCAATCTGTGGAAGACCTCGGGGCTCAGGATCACATCACGGCCTTCACAGTATCCAACCTCTTCCTGTTCATGGGTCGAGAACTAGAGCACATGGAGGACATCCCTGCTGGAAACATACTTGGTCTGTCACTGAACTATTTCATATACACACTAGGTCTGTCACTGAACTATTTCATATACACACTGGGTCTGTCACTGAACTATTTCATATACATACTGGGTCTGTCACTGAACTGTTTCATATACATACTGGGTCTGTCACTGAACTATTTCATATACACACTGGGTCTGTCACTGAACTACTATTTCATATACACACTGGGTCTGTCACTGAACTATTTCATATACATACTGGGTCTGTCACTGAACTATTTCATATACATACTGGGTCTGTCACTGAGCTATTTCATATACATACTGGGTCTGTCACTGAACTATTTCATATACATACTAGGTCTGTCACTGAACTATTTCATATACACACTGGGTCTGTCACTGAACTATTTCATATACATACTGGGTCTGTCACTGAACTATTTCATATACACACTGGGTCTGTCACTGAACTATTTCATATACACACTGGGTCTGTCACTGAACTATTTCATATACATACTGGGTCTGTCACTGAACTATTTCACATATGTACTGGGTCTGTTACTGAAATAATTCATATACATACTGTATCTGTCACTGAACTATTTCATATACATACTGGGTCTGTCACTGAACTATTTTATAAACATACTGGATCTGTCACTGAACTATTTTATAAACATACTGGGTCTGTCACTGAACTATTTTATAAACATACTGGGTCAGTTGTGATAATATTTCATAAACATTTGTCTGTTTCCAATTTCCAGAAAATATAAATCAGCTCAAGTGTTGATAAATTAACTCATAAACTGATTTGTTATTTTCTATGTCATAGACTGCAAAACAGAATCACATTTGTTAATGTTTGGATTTTGATTGAAATTGTGTTATGGACATGGAATAACTCATCATTGTCTTCAAAATATATTGACCATGGCACAGTATTATTAAAAAAATAAACATCTAAGATATAGACAGTCTTACTTGTAAACAAGCATATACCGGTAATATAGACTGTTTTACCTGTGAACAAACATCTAATATAGAATGTTTTACCTGTAAACAAACATATAATATAGACTGTTTTACCTGTGAACAAACATCCAATATAGACTGTTTTCCCTGTAAACAAACATATAATATAGACTGTTTTACCTGTAAACAAACACCCAATAAAGACTGTTTTACCTATAAACAAACATTTAATATAGACTGTTTTACCTGTAAACAAACATCCAATACAGACTGTTTTACCTGTAAAAAACATTTAATATAGAATGTTTTACCTGTAAACAAACATATAATATAGACTGTTTTACCTGGGAAAAAACATCCAATATAGAATGTTTTACCTGTAAACAAACATATAATATAGACTGTTTTACCTGTAAACAAACATTCAATATAGAATGTTTTACCTGTAAACAAACATATAATATAGATTGTTTTACCTGTGAACAAACATCCAATATAGACTGTTTTCCCTGTAAACAAACATATAATATAGACTGTTTTACCTGTAAACAAACATTCAATATAGAATGTTTTACCCGTAAACAAACATATAATATAGACTGTTTTACCTGTGAACAAACATCCAATATAGACTGTTTTCCCTGTAAACAAACATATAATATAGACTGTTTTACCTGTAAACAAACTCCCAATAAAGACTGTTTTACCTATAAACAAACATTTAATATAGACTGTTTTACCTGTAAACAAACATATAATATAGACTGTTTTACCTGTAAACAAACATTTAATATAGAATGTTTTACCTGTAAACAAACATATAATATAGACTGTTTTACCTGGGAAAAAACATCCAATATAGAATGTTTTACCTGTAAACAAACATATAATATAGACTGTTTTACCTGTAAACAAACATTCAATATAGAATGTTTTACCTGTAAACAAACATATAATATAGACTGTTTTACCTGTAAACAAACATTTAATGTAGACTGTTTTACCTGTGAACAAACATCCAATATAGACTGTTTTACCTGTAAACAAGCAATCATATAATATAGACTGTTTTACCTGTAAACAAACATCTAATATAGAATGTTTTACCTGTAAATAAACATTTAATATAGACTGTTTTACCTGTGAACAAACATATAATATAGACTGTTTTACCTGTGTACAGGTATTGGTGGACTGGAGGATCACATCCTGAAGTCGGGGACCGTGTCCAGTACCGTCATGTGTCCGGCCTTCACTGACCTCTACTTTGATGCTTCACCAATCGTCAGGGTGGCACTGGAACCGAAGCATGCAGGTAACATTGACCTGATATTTTATTTAAAGTCACATTATGATTACAGTTTGATTAGCTCCCCTGGTTCCATAGGGTGTGGCTCCCCTGGGCCTGAGGGATCGGGCCAACAGGGTAAATAAAGAATAATCCTTAAACTAACTACTAGCTAGTCTTAAACAACTGAATGGACCAGATTTTAATCAAATTTGGTCTGGAGCATTAATGGCTTAAGTAGATTCAACATTGTTTTAAAGGGAGGGTGTAGTTCTCCTAGGGCCGGAGGGGCGCTGTCAATAGGATAGATAGTGGTAAAGCCTTTATCTGGCTTGTCAAGGACGACTGAATGGATTTTGATTAAATTTGGTCTTGAGCATTAATAGGTATAGGAGATTTGACATTCTGTGCTCACTCTAACCGTTAGCATTTTCATTCTTAACAAAATGAAATGCTTATTTGCTAAAAGAAAATATATACCTTTAGCTACTTTTGCTAATGGAATTTGTGTTGAATAAACCATTTTCATAAACACTGACTTCCTATAAATGTATAAGAATTGATCCAATTATATGAGTGGTATGTTAAAGAACTTATATTTTGACTCTTCTAATGAGCAAAAGTTGCTAAAGGAAATTCTTATGTGCTAAAAGAGAAAAGTGGTCTTTCGTGACTTTGGCTGAAACATTTTTCAGACTAGAGTCAGCACAGGACATTATTTAAACAGAGGGTGTGGCTCCCAGTTTAATTTGATTATATACTGTAAGCTTTAAACTTTCCTTTCTAGCAACCCTTCATGGAAGTTTTGTAGTAGTAATGTCACATGATGTATTACTAGAGAACACTGATTATGGAGTTTTGCTCAATATCTTACCGATAATTGACACAGGATCCGTGATTTTGACACAGTACATTACCCCTAGTGTTTACCTTGTTACACACTGTGTATACTATAATGCTGATGTGACCTTTCTAATTTTACCTGTTATTACAGGTGACATGGGACATCTGGTACGGGGACTGAAGCTGCTGAACCAGGCCGACCCTTGTGTTCAGGTGTTAGTTCAGGAGACGGGTGAACACGTCATCATCACAGCAGGCGAGGTTCACCTACAGAGATGTCTAGATGACCTCAGAGAGAGGTAAGTCATTACATCAGGTCAGGTTCACCTACAGAGATGTCTAGATGACCTCAGAGAGAGGTAAATCATAACATCAGGTGAGGTTCACTTGATGACCTCAGGTAGAGAAACGTCATAGATCTGTCTTGTTTATCTTTTTGATGTGGTTTGCCATCTCATGTTTGGAAATCTGTGTGAATTCATATGATATACTGTAAAAGCAAATATTTTTTGCACATTGTGCTGCCAGTCATCTGTTTAGCACTGTGAACCTATAATACTATCAACCACTTTAGAGTTTGAGTGATATTAATTTTTTTCACATGTGGATAATTATATTCGTGGAGATTTAATGCCAGGGAAATAAGCGAAAATTTCCACATCACGAACAGTTTTACTTTTACAGTATGCAATAAGTTCATCCTGTCATAAATCCATTACATCTCTAACAAAAATCAATTGTTGTTATTTAAAAGAGGTTCTTAGATTTAACAGTACTACAGTTCAATAGTTTAATGTAAGTCTTTAATTCAAAATTATTTCTTTTTTATTCTTTTAGGTATGCTAAAATCGGACTACATGCATCTTCACCGATTGTTCCTTTCCGAGAAACAATAATAAATCCCCCCAAAATAGACATGGTAAATGAAGTCATTCAGGATCAGCCAATCAAAACAGCCAAGGCAAAAGAGTTTGAGGATGATGAGGAAGTGATAGAGACAGGATTGGTGGAGATGTACACGACCAATCAGAAATGCTGTATCAGAATCAGGGCAGTACCACTACCTGATGCTGTCACAAACTTACTGCAGGAGCATGTCACTCTCCTCAAAACTCTTCACACCATTAACAGAGCAAAATTATATGGCCAGAATAGTGAGGCCAAGGTCACAGAGACCAAGGACAAAGGGGTCAAGGACACCGTGCTAGAGGCTCTCAGCCATTTCAAGTCAAGTCTTAGTAAAGCCTTCACAGAGGAAGGGAAAGCGTGGACAGACGTTGTTGATAATATCTGGGCATTTGGACCCAAGAGGGTCGGCCCAAATGTGCTGCTAAATCAGGTGGAGGGATATGACCGACCCTCTGTGTGGGATATTCAGGACTCTGAGGGAGTCCTTAGGGACTTTGACAGCAATATAGTCAGTGGTTTCCAACTGGCAACCATTGCAGGTCCACTGTGTGAAGAGCCCCTCCGGGGGGTATGTTTTGTGATAGAGAAATGGGAATACCTTGATATGTCTTATGCTAGGCTTGCTAGAATCAGTGAATCGGAAAGTGATCAAAAATTAACCGAGGAGGACTTCTCACCTGAACATTTGAGTAGCTCAGTAGAAAAAAAATTAATTATAGAAGAGGTACAGAAGGAGAAATGTAATGATAGCGACAAGGAGGATGATAGTTGTGAGGAGGTAAAGGATGTCATCAAACCACACAGGAAGAAAGAGTACGGCCCATTTTCTGGTCAGATCATCTCCTGTGTGATAGCAGGGTGTAGGAAAGCCTTCCAGACTCGGCCCCAAAGACTCATGGTGGCCATGTACAAGTGTAACATCCAGGCCAACTCTGATGTACTGGGTAAGTATACAAGTGTAACACCCAGGCCAACTCTGATATACTGGGTAAGTATACAAGTGTAACATCCAGGCCAACTCTGATGTACTGGATAAGTATACAAGTGTAACATCCAGGCCAACTCTGATGTACTGGGTAAGTATACAAGTGTAACATCCAGGCCAACTCTGATAAACTGGGTAAGTATACAAGTGTAACATCCAGGCCAACTCTGATGTACTGGATAAGTATACAAGTGTAACATCCAGGCCAACTCTGATGTACTGGGTAAGTATACAAGTGTAACACCCAGGCCAACTCTGATATACTGGGTAAGTATACAAGTGTAACATCCAGGCCAACTCTGATGTACTGGATAAGTATACAAGTGTAACATCCAGGCCAACTCTGATGTACTGGGTAAGTATACAAGTGTAACATCTAGGCCAACTCTGATGTACTGGATAAGTATACAAGTGTAACATCCAGGCCAACTCTGATGTACTGGGTAAGTATACAAGTGTAACATCCAGGCCAACTCTGATATACTGGGTAAGTATACAAGTGTAACATCCAGGCCAACTCTGATGTACTGGGTAAGTATACAAGTGTAACATCCAGGCCAACTCTGATGTACTGGGTAAGTATACAAGTGTAACATCCAGGCCAACTCTGATATACTGGGTAAGTATACAAGTGTAACATTCAGGCCAACTCTGATATACTGGATAAGTATACAAGTGTAACATCCAGGCCAACTCTGATATACTGGGTAAGTATACAAGTGTAACATCCAGGCCAACTCTGATATACTGGGTAAGTATACAAGTGTAACATCCAGGCCAACTCTGATATACTGGGTAAGTATACAAGTGTAACATCCAGGCCAACTCTGATATACTGGGTAAGTATATATGTTACAAGTGTAACATCCAGGCCAACTCTGATGTACTGGATAAGTATACAAGTGTAACATCCAGACCAACTCTGATATACTGGGTAAGTATACAAGTGTAACATCCAGACCAACTCTGATGTACTGGGTAGGTATACAAGTGTAACATCCAGGCCAACTCTGATGTACTGGGTAAGTATATATGTATAAGTGTAACATCCAGGCCAACTCTGATGTACTGGGTAAGTATATATGTATAAGTGTAACATCCAGGCCAACTCTGATGTACTGGGTAAGTATATAAGTGTAACACCCAAGCCAACTCTGATGTACTGGGTAAGTATACAAGTGTAACATCCAGGCCAACTCTGATGTACTGGGTAAGTATACCAGTGTAACACCCTGGCCAACTCTGATGTACTGGGTAAGTATACAAGTGTAACATCCAGGCCAACTCTGATGTACTGGGTAAGTATATATGTACAAGTGTAACATCCAGACCAACTCTGATGTACTGGATAAGTATACAAGTGTAACATCCAGGCCAACTCTGATGTACTGGGTAAGTATACAAGTGTAACATCCAGGCCAACTCTGATGTACTGGGTAAGTATACAAGTGTAACATCCAGGCCAACTCTGATGTACTGGGTAAGTATACAAGTGTAACATCCAGACCAACTCTGATGTACTGGGTAAGTATACAAGTGTAACATCCAGGCCAACTCTGATGTACTGGGTAAGTATATATGTACAAGTGTAACATCCAGGCCAACTCTGATGTACTGGGTAAGTATACAAGTGTAACATCCAGGCCAACTCTGATGTACTGGGTAAGTATACAAGTGTAACATCCAGGCCAACTCTGATGTACTGGGTAAGTATACAAGTGTAACATCCAGGCCAACTCTGATGTACTGGGTAAGTATATATGTACAAGTGTAACATCCAGGCCAACTCTGATGTACTGGGTAAGTATACAAGTGTAACATCCAGGCCAACTCTGATGTACTGGGTAAGTATATATGTACAAGTGTAACATCCAGGCCAACTCTGATGTACTGGGTAAGTATACAAGTGTAACATCCAGGCCAACTCTGATGTACTGGGTAAGTATACAAGTGTAACATCCAGGCCAACTCTGATGTACTGGGTAAGTATATATGTACAAGTGTAACATCCAGGCCAACTCTGATGTACTGGGTAAGTATATATGTTACATGTGTAACATCCAGGCCAACTCTGATGTACTGTTTAGGTATACAAGTGTAACATCCAGACCAACTCTGATGTACTGGGTAAGTATACAAGTGTAACATCCAGGCCAACTCTGATGTACTGGGTAAGTATACAAGTGTAACACCCTGGCCAACTCTGATGTACCGGGTAAGTATACAAGTGTAACATCCAGGCCAACTCTGATGTACTGGGTAAGTATACAAGTGTAACATCCAGGCCAACTCTGATGTACTGGGTAAGTATATATGTACAAGTGTAACATCCAGGCCAACTCTGATGTACTGGATAAGTATAATTATTATATGTACAAGTGTAACATCCAGGCCAACTCTGATGTACTGGGTAAGTATACAAGTGTAACATCCAGGCCAACTCTGATGTACTGGGTAGGTATACAAGTGTAACATCCAGGCCAATTCTGATGTACTGGGTAAGTATATATGTACAAGTGTAACATCCAGACCAACTCTGATGTACTGTTTAGGTATACAAGTGTAACATCCAGACCAACTCTGATGTACTGGGTAAGTATACAAGTGTCACATCCAGACCAACTCTGATGTACTGGGTAAGTATACAAGTGTAACATCCAGGCCAACTCTGATGTACTGGGTAAGTATACAAGTGTAACATCCAGGCCAACTCTGATGTACTGGGTAAGTATACAAGTGTAACATCCAGGCCAACTTTGATGTACTGGGTAAGTATACAAGTGTAACATCCAGGCCAACTCTGATGTACTGGGTAAGTATACAAGTGTAACACCCAGGCCAACTCTGATATACTGGGTAAGTATACAAGTGTAACATCCAGGCCAACTCTGATGTACTGGGTAAGTATACAAGTGTAACATCCAGGCCAACTCTGATGTACTGGGTAAGTATACAAGTGTAACACCCTGGCCAACTCTGATGTACTGGGTAAGTATATATGTACAAGTGTAACATCCAGGCCAACTCTGATGTACTGGGTAAGTATACAAGTGTAACATCCAGGCCAACTCTGATGTACTGGGTAAGTATACAAGTGTAACACCCTGGCCAACTCTGATGTACTGGGTAAGTATACAAGTGTAACATCCAGGCCAACTCTGATGTACTGGGTAAGTATACAAGTGTAACATCCAGGCCAACTCTGATGTACTGGGTAAGTATATATGTTACAAGTATGTAAAATTGAATCAAGCGTATACCTTTCCTTACAACTCTATACAGATGGCCAA
Source organism: Mimachlamys varia (assembly GCA_947623455.1). Lineage (NCBI taxonomy): Eukaryota > Metazoa > Mollusca > Bivalvia > Pectinida > Pectinidae > Mimachlamys > Mimachlamys varia. Next base: position 14,487,426 of record OX392535.1, read on the forward strand.
TGCTTGTAAAGACAATCTTTCCTGCTGTTTCAGATTATGTTATGCAGACAATTGAACATAATGTGTTCATGTAATCATCATACACTGAATTTGAATTCAAATATGAATTGGAGCTAATGGAATGTTCAACCCAGGGAACACATGTGAACTTTTTCAAATCAAAAGTTGGAATGGTTCATGTGTTTATGTGTATAGAAGTTTGATAATTTTTTACATTTTCTTGCTCAGAAGAATTTTGTTTATCAGGATAGTGGTTTCTATAAACTTGTCTACAAAACTTTTTCTGGGTTTTAGAATTCAAATCCGAATAATTGTTACATAAGTACAATATATTATAGAATTGTTTGGTTCCTTATGAATGCACTGACTATCCTTGGTAAACTGTGTGTCAGAAACCCACAGGTGATTGTACAGTAGTTTCTGACAATGTAATTTGTACTGGCACTTGGGCTTCCGACATTGCAATATGGTCAAACTGAATTTTATCCAAAGTAAACTGTTAGGGAATTACTTCTCCGGAAACCAAATGTAGTGTAAGCAACATTAGCTTCGTTATGCTGCAGGTAAGCTGAAGGTAATGAAGAAATAAGTAAACTGTATGAATGCCACTATCAGATTGTGAAGAACTATTTCTTGTATATTCAAATATGATACCTACCTTCTCCATCACTTTGTTCCCTAGGTAAGCTGTATGCAGTTCTAGGGAAGAGGAATGGCAGTATTCTGGAGGGAGACATGAAGGAAGGGTCCCAGACCTTTAATGTGGTGGCCACACTCCCCGTGGTGGAGAGCTTTGGATTCACAGAGAATATCCGGAAGAAGACGAGTGGACTGGCGAGTCCTCAGCTTGTATTTAGTCATTGGCAGGTTAGAACTTATCTCGTTTCTTTTCATCCCCACACAGATTCATGTAGAATCTTGTACTTAATTTTTTTTCAAAAAGAAAAATTTTAGTTTAGAACATCTGTTTTGGTTTCTCAAACCTTGATTGAAAATTGGAAATTCAATATCCTTTTTATTATGTGGACATGTGATTCATTGACAATAGTTTCCTTATTATATTTCTGTATGTCATTTGAATGTCACAAGTGTTGATCATAAGACATACCGGTAGTTGTGTTGGTTCCTGATAATTGGGAGTATTCAGATGGTCAGTGAACCACATGTCCACATGATAAAAAAGATATTGAATTTTCCATTTTCAATCAAATTTTGAGAAACCAAAACAGATGTTCTAACCTAAAAAATTTTGAATTGTTTACCTCTGAATATATAAAAAAAAATTTAATCAAAGTAAAATCACATGTTCATCTCCCCTTGCTTCATTCTTTGTGAATTTGGTGCACAACAGATTTTATAATTTTGAAAATATATAAATGCTTATATGACTTTGCTGATGAGGTTGAGTGTTTAACACATTCATCCCCGAACCTACAGAATGATCTTTTCAACCTTTGAACTGGAAGAGTTCAATTGTGTCTTCAGGGGTGATGAGTTAATAAGATTTAATGTTAAAGAAATGTTCACACAGCAATGCTGACACAAAAATATTGGACTGAAAAGTTGAGACATCAATGTAATGACTGTATAATATTTAGAAGAAAGTTTACCGAGTGCATTGCTTTTTAGCTCACCTGGCCCGAAGGGCCAAGTAAGCTTATGTGATGGTGCAGCTTCTGTCGTCCGTCCGTCTGTCCTGCGTCCATCAGCTTTTTCCTTCAAACGACTTCTTCTAAAATACTGAAAGGCCTAGTGACATGAAATTTGGCTGGTAGATTTCTTGGAAGGAGCTGAACAAACTTTGCGAAAAAAAATCACTTTGACCTAATTTCAAGGTCACAGGGGTCAAAAATGTCGAAACCTTCAAACAACTTCTTCTAAAATACCGTCAGGCATAGAGACTTCATATTTGACCGGTAGCTTCCCTGGATGAAGCCAAATAAAGTTTGCGAAAAGAAACGACCTTGACCAATATTCAAGGTCACAGTGAGGTAAAATCTATTTTAAACTTTAAACGACTTCTTCTGAAATACCAAAAGCCCTAGAAACATGGTATTTGGCTGAAAGGTTTCTTGGATGAAGCCCGACAAAGTTTGCGAAAAGAAATGACCTTGATTTTCATTCAAGGTCACAGGGGTCAAATCTGTTAAAACCTTTAAACGACTTCTTCTGAAGTACCAAAAGCCCTAGAAGCATGATATTTGGCTGAAATGTTCCTTGGATGAAGCCCGACAAAGTTTGCGAAAGGAAATGACCTTGACCTATATTCAAGGTCACAAGGGTCAAATCTGTTAAAACCTTTAAACAACTTCTCCTGAAATACCAAAAGCCCTAGAAGTATGATATTTGGCTTAAAGGTTCCTTGGATGAAGCCCGACAAAGTTTGCGAAAAGAAATGCCCTTGACCTATATTCAAGGTCACAGGGGTCAAATCTGTTAAAACATTCAAACGACTTCTTCTGAAGTACCAAAAGCCCTAGAAGCATGATAATTGGCTGAAAGGTTCCTTGGATGAAGCCCGACAAAGTTTGACAAAAGAAATGACCTTGACTTTCATTCAAGGTCACAGTGGTCAAATCTGTTAAAACCTTTAAATGACTTCTTCTGAAGTACCAAAAGCCCTAGAAGCATGATATTTGGCTGAAATGTTCCTTTGTTAAAGCCCGACAAAGTTTGCGAAATGAAATGACCTTGACTTATGTTCAAGGTCACAGGGGTCAAATCTGTTAAAACATTCGAACGACTTCTTCTGAAGTACCAAAAGCCCTAGAAGCATGATAATTGACTGACAGGTTCCTTGGATGAAGCCCGACAAAGTTTGCGAAAAGATATGACCTTGACCTATAATCAAGGTCACAGGGGTCAAATCTGTCAAAACCTTTAAACGACTTCTTCTGAAATACCAAAAGCCCTAGAAGCATGATATTTGGATGAAAAGTTCTTTGTATGAAGCTTGACAAACTATGGGAAGGAAAATGAGCTTGACCCATATTAAAGGTCACAGTGGTCAAATCGGATAAAAGCTTTGAGCGACTTCTTCTGATAAACCCAAATGCCTAGAGACATGATATTTGGCTGGTAGCATCCTGGGATGAAGCCAAACAAAATTTGAAAATGAAAATGATGTTGTCCTATAAGGTCACAGGGGTAAAATATGTTTAAATCTTAACATATTCTTCTAAATGTCTTACAGTAAAAATTTAAGGGGACTTTAGGGTTACACTATAATATAAGCCAGAGATTGAAACCAGGTGAGCGATGCAGGCCCATTGGGCCTCTTGTTTTAATGGGGTGGAGGATCATCAGGACCAAGATGGCTCGGAGGATCATAAGATTATTGTACGAGTTAAATGTTTCGACAAAAGTCTCCGTTTAACAAGAGTTAACACTATGTTTTCTTTGACTTATCAATTGCTCCAGAGTAGTGATGATCCTGGACTACATTTACTGATTAAATACAACATTCTGATTGAAGGTCCTGGATGTTGATCCATTCTGGGTACCGACCACGGAGGAAGAATATCTCCATTTTGGGGAGAAGGCAGACTCGGACAACAAGGCTCGCCAGTACGTCAACGCAGTGAGGAAACGTAAAGGGCTTAAAGTAGACGAGAAGATTGTAGAACATGCAGAGAAGCAGCGTACACTTACCAAGAATAAATAACCGAAGTTCTTTGATACCTGCGTGGAACTAACATGGAGTCATGGTTTAGGATCTGCTCATAGAATAATTTTGGTAAACTAGGACCAAACCATGACATGAATTTCTACAGATAGTTTACAGTATTATTTGATGAGAACTCGGTTTTATATAAAAAGCACATCCTAGCTTTTATATCTTTCTTGACACATGATATATGTGAATGTAATTTTCTTCAAGCTGAGAGAATTTAATGCTCTTGTTGAATTGTATTGTTATTGAATAAATTATTTGAGATTTTTATTACTTGTTTTTTGCTTTTTAGTTCACAACTATCCAAATATTGCTACATGTACTACTCATCAAAACAGATTTTGACCAAATTCGATCAGAAGCTTCCTTAATAGATAGTCTGTTGACTCAGCCACCTGGGGCCCATAATAGGGAAATTTGATAAGTTCCTTAAAATCTTTCTTCTGTAGGGATAATTGCATTTTGTCAAAAAATTTGGTCTAAAGCTGAACAAACAGTGGATCTGAACACCCCCCCCCCCCCCCCGAAAGGCCTAGGTGCTAAGGGGCATGGCCCAAAAGAGAAAATGGGGAATCTCTTTTAAAATCCTTCTGTTGAGATTAAATATTTTGACCAATTGAAGTCAGAGGCATCCTTAGCCGAAGGGTAACCAATTTTGTATAGATGGTGGGTGTCTGGCCTGATTAGTGGGGCTAAAAAAGTTTTTTTTTAGTTATACTTATATTACTCCTACCTTATTTAGCCCACCATCATCAGATGGTTGGCTATTCAAATTGCCCTGCGTCCATGGTCAGTCTTCTGTCCTCAAACTATTCTTGTTATTGCCATTTCTTGAGAAGTACTGGATGGATTATTCTCAAATTGCAGATGTAGGTTCCTCTCATATGTGCATGGTTCATTTTCGGACAGATCTGATCAAAAATGGCCATCTTGGATTTGTGAGTAATAGTTTGTTATTGCTATTTCTTGAGAAGTACTGGAGGGATCATTTTCAAATTTAATATGTAGGTTCTTCTTGGTGCCTAGTTGTGCATGGTCTATTTTTGGACAGATCCATTAAACAATATGGCCAACTCTTTTTGGCTGCTTGTTGTGCATGTCCAGTTTTTGGGCTGATCTGAAAACAAAATTGGCTGACAGGCAGCCATCTTGGATTTTGCATTTATACATAGTGATCACTATTTCTTGAGATTTACTGGCTGGATCTTTCTCAACATTCATATGCAGTATCCTGTTACTACCAGATCAGGAACATCGGCTGTATACGGCAGTTTATAACTGCCGATGCATGCAAGATTTTGGTTCATTCACTTGTTACCTCACGGCTGGACTATGGAAATGCCCTACTCTGTGGTATATCTGACAAATTGACAAGTCGCCTACAGAAGGTCCAGAACACGGCAGTACGTCTCGTTTCTCGAGTTAGAAAGAGAGAACACATCACTCCTGTTCTGTATTCATTGCACTGGCTACCTGTGCAATACAGGTCACAATACAAAATCTTGGTATACACATACAAGGCACTTGATGGAACAGCTCCCCAGTACATACGGGAGCTAGTTACCCTGTATCAGCCGTCACGATCACTGAGGTCGAAGACAGAATCATTGTTGTGTGTCCCAAAATCTCGTACTGTGACCTATGGAAACCGGTGTTTTGGGAAAGTTTCGGCCACATTGTGGAAAAGATTACCATCTGCTATCCGAAAAACAAATACTCTGGCTAAATTCAAGAAACTTCTGAAGACGTACCTTTTCACGTCTGCATATTAGGGACAACTTAGACGTCATGTATATACTGACATTTGTTTATCTACAGTAGATGTAGTTCGTATTTATATGCAATTTTTTTTTATATTATCACATTAGCTTAGATTGTAATAACTTCTTTATTTATGCAGTGTAAGTATCAAATTATTATCTACATGTTGTGAAGTGCTTTAGAGTAATTTTACAAATTATATAGAGCGCTATATAAATGTTGTATATTATTATTATTATTATTAGGTTCTCTGTTGTCCTTAGTTGTGCAATATCCAGTTTTTGAGCTGGTTCAAAAAACAATATGGCCACCAGACTGCCATCTTGGATTTGACACTGATAGTTTGTTATCGCTATTTCTTGAGGTTTATTGGATAGATCCCTTCTGTTTGGTCCCTAGTTGTGCATGGTCTAATTTTTGGACTGCTCCAGGGGGAAAATATGGTTGCCAGACGGCCATTTTTATGTTGAAATACAAGATGGATTTTGAATTTGGAACTGATCAGAAAAACAAAAGATTAAATACATAAATGAAAGTTAAAATAAGAAAGGAAAAGATCCATCTTTCTAAGAACGAATGAAAAATCATTGATGGTCGGCGCCAAGATCCCTCTGTGATCTGGGATGTCTTGTTGGTCATTGAGAAGAAGTTGGTTAGGAGATTTTAACACTTTTGACCCATTTGACCTTCAAATTGGTGTAAGGTGGACGCTCATTTTAATAAACTTGGCAGTCCAGCATAGTACTAGCCCAATATTGTCAGTTTATGCCTTTTTGTTATTGGAAGAAGTCTAAAGTAAAACACTGATGATAGATGGACAATACACACCAGCATAAGCTCACCAGGCCCTTCAGCTGAAATTGAGTGCAGTATCAAGTAAGACTAAAACAATTCAATAAATAAATAAATTTTATTTGACTTATTAAGCGATCATGCTTGTTGTGACAAATGGTATGCTTGCATTGCTGTTGGCCATGCTACTGTACAGGGACACCATGATAAAGCTGACACTCACTGGTATAAACAGTTATACACTTCTCATATACACAGACTCTAGAACAGCTGGACACATCAACAACTGACTGCTCTCATATATATACAGCTCGACAACTACTGACTGCTAAACTCTCATATACATATATATACAGCTTGACATATCAACAACCAACTCTGCTAAACTCTCATATATACATGTACAAGCCATAAAACTTATACTTCAAACACTGACATTCTATATTTAGTCATTATATTCAAACATTCAAATTCTCCTCGGTAAAAAATAAATATATCTAGAAAACTCGATGGTGGGGAAAGATGTATAGAAATGTTTATTTTTGGTTTGCCTTCATCAATTAACTTCAATACAATACTGTCTGATCATATAAAGGAAAAATAAATGCACCAGTAATAATATATATTAGTACATGTGTACCTACAAGATACCAGTTAAATGGAACTTCACAGTTGTCTGGACAAAACATTTTCACTTATATACATGTATTCACATTTTGAAAAACAAAATGCCTCTTTAAACATTCAACTTCACTTGAAGTTAATAGAAACACATAGACTTTCATCATGTCCCGGGCTTTTTTATGAATAGTGGCATTGGAGGTTTTCTTGATGAATATGCGACTTAAAGAAGATGAGATCTTTTGTATACTGTAAATCTTCATATTTTAGCGGTAATCTTATTTTAGCACTTTCTGTGCTGAAAGTTTCCACCTAGTTATGATTGCTCTAACAAGGATTTCTGTTCAATGCATTATATACCGAGTTAACGTTTTGTGATTGTGTCAGTTTATCATTGTGCTGAAATTTGAGTGCATTAAAATAAATATGTTAGCAGTTCACGTAATCAGTCTCATCCTTAAACTGATCAGGAAATGGAAGTGTTTTGGCGTGATACAGATCTAAACTTACAACAATTTTTTATTGACAACTGTAGGATGAATGTTAAGCCTATTTACACTGACTGAAATATAATCCTACTAGGCACCTGTGGGGATAATCTCTTTGTAGCTTTATAGGCCAATACATGGACTCAAAAGTACTCTGTACCAGGTCACTAGACAAGGGTACAGGCAGACAAGTGTACAGGTACAATGGCTAGAACAAAAGTACTCTGTACCAGGTCACTAGACAAGGGTACAGGCAGACAAGTGTACAGGTACAATGGCTAGAACAAAAGTACCCTGTACCAGGTCACTAGACAAGGGTACAGGCAGACAAGTGTACAGGTACAATGGCTAGAACAAAAGTACTCTGTACCAGGTCACTAGACAAGGGTACAGGCAGACAAGTGTACAGGTACAATGGCTAGAACAAAAGTACTCTGTACCAGGTCACTAGACAAGGGTACAGGCAGACAAGTGTACAGGTACAATGGCTAGAACAAAAGTACTCTGTACCAGGTCACTAGACAAGGGTACAGGCAGACAAGTGTACAGGTACAATGGCTAGAACAAAAGTACTCTGTACCAGGTCACTAGACAAGGGTACAGGCAGACAAGTGTACAGGTACAATGGCTAGAACAAAAGTACTCTGTACCAGGTCACTAGACAAGGGTACAGGCAGACAAGTGTACAGGTACAATGGCTAGAACAAAAGTACTCTGTACCAGGTCACTAGACAAGGGTACAGGCAGACAAGTGTACAGGTACAATGGCTAGAACAAAAGTACCCTGTACCAGGTCACTAGACAAGGGTACAGGCAGACAAGTGTACAGGTACAATGGCTAGAACAAAAGTACCCTGTACCAGGTCACTAGACAAGGGTACAGGCAGACAAGTGTACAGGTACATTGGCTAGAACAAAGGTTAATATGTTCATACAGGTGTTACATCCAGCCATGATTGCAGCACCTGCTGGTAACAATAGACTAGAATAGCTAGGTACATCGGTGGGATAGCCTAAGAATTTTACTTGAGTGATTTATACAAACTGAAATAAATAAAGTTTACATTTACACAACTAGGATCATTTTTACAGAGGTGGGTTTAGGATGATTATGTAAAGGGATGGAGTCAAGGTATAAACATGTATAACACAAAGCATGCCTAGGGTCAAGGTGAACATGTCTATAGAAGGGGTCAAGGTGAACATGTCTATAAGTGGGGTCAAGGTGAACATGTCTAGAGGTGGGGTCAAGGTGAACATGTCTATAGGAGGGGTTAAGGTGAGCATGTCCAGAGGAAGGATCAGATTAACATGTACAGAGGTCAACATTTGGTCACATCCTGTGTCAAGATGTGTCAAGATGTATGAGATTCAGACTAATTTAGCCTGTGGATGTTTGGACATTGTACTGACTGTAGTCAATGCTTACTGCTGACCATATCAATGGACTGTGTTTGTATAAGACTTGTGTGAAGATAATAGCCGGACTGACAGCTGAGGGTCCCTTCCTGTTTATACAGTGTCCCAGTACAACTTGTACCAAGGAACTCCTTCACTAACCCTCAATAGTCTGTATCTATTGTACAGGTTTGTAGTCGTGTGTGAAACCTCTCCAATACATTAGCTATTCATAATAATTTTATAGAGGCACATGAGAATATAAACTTAATAATCTTAAGTCTCTTGCAGATTAATGATATAGGATATCACTTTCTCTGTATCAATCTGCTGGTAGCAGTACTATCTCCGCGAAGTCTGTCCACTTGTCTGTACTTATAAAACACTCGTATTGTTTCGGTGAAGGAACCATGGGGATTTTAAATAACTATAGAGCCCCTTAGTTGCTGGCTGATGAGAAGGGGTTAAATTTGTATGACCTTTGAAAGCCCTAATTTGAGAGTAGGTTAAGTGACATACATCGAAGACCCTGCTGTATTGTTGATATAAGACCCTCAGAAGTGGTGTGGGTATTGGACAGTATATGAATCTGGTACCTTCTGAAGATTTTATTGGTAAATGGTGGACAAGATCCAGAGCCTGAGTAACGGTTTGAGGGGGGGACTACTGGTCGTGTGTCATACCCCACATGGTGAAGGGGTGGATAGGCTATCATTAACATACCGTTTGAAGCTGGTATTTGAAAATTTCCCTATATTTCAAGACAATAAACAAGTACATGTACATGTGCCATGTAAAGTATCCTCTTTTTCTATAAATAGAAAATATTCTGTTAATGGTTTTACAGACATTCCAAACCAGTAATGTTTACAAAGTTAAAATACCCATGAATCATATTCTGAATTTCATTTCAAGTACTTCAAAAATATAAGTGATTTTATATTACATGCATGCATAGCATAGGAATTATATATCACCATATACTAATTGAAGGCAGGTGTGTTGTAATGAGATAGCTTCTGTATAAACTACAGACACCTGTGTCGGAGGGGAGCACCTCCGTACACTTACTGTTGTACCAGGTAAAATTAGGGCCAGTGATGAAGGATACACAGGATCATATTAACCCATTCCACTTTCAATATTACCACTGCAATTTGCATTATTCCCATAATAGAAACCATTAACATCATTAACAATTCGGGGAAAACTATCGATTTACATAATAAATTATTTTCAAGATAAAGATATAAAATTCCAAAACTTATAAGTACTATCAGTTTTAAATGTTACCCAGAAACATTGCCTCTTGTTAAAATTCTATATATATTAAATATTTAAAGTTAATTCAAATCAAATTCATATCAAACCTTAAATATTTGAATAAATAAAGTTGTCTAGACTGCTCATTCTGTAGATAAGCATTTAGAGATAGAATCTCCTACAGATAAAAATCTATAGTGTATTAGAATAGGTCTCTATTGCACAATTTTGTAACCGATACAAGACATTCAGTTTTAAAAGCCCACATGTAAATAATTTCATGAATATGTTTCTCATCAAGTCTCTATGTAAAAGTCGCTATAGATAAAATCAGAATCACGCCTTCTGATTAAGTGATGCACACTGAAGTAATTTACACCTGCCATAACCTTACACTGCACCTACATAAATCAAGCTGACAAACAGGGGCCTGGTCCAGCAGTATAACTAGGTAAATACAGTCAACTACAAGGGGCCTGGTCCAGCAGTATAACTAGGTAAATACAGTCGACAACAGGGGGCCTGGTCCAGCAGTATACCTTGGGAAAATCTAGCTGACAACCAGGGCCTGGTCCAGCAGTATACCTTGGGAAAATCTAGCTGACAACCAGGGCCTGGTCCAGCAGTATAACTAGGTAAATACAGTCAACTACAAGGGGCCTGGTCCAGCAGTATACCTTGGGAAAATCTAGCTGACAACCAGGGCCTGGTCAAGCAGTATACCTTGGGAAAATCCAGCTGACAACCAGGGCCTGGTCCAGCAGTATAACTAGGTAAATACAGTCAACTACAAGGGGCCTGGTCCAGCAGTATACCTTGGGAAAATCTAGCTGACAACCAGGGCCTGGTCCAGCAGTATAACTAGGTAAATACAGTCAACTACAAGGGGCCTGGTCCAGCAGTATACCTTGGGAAAATCTAGCTGACAACCAGGGCCTGGTCCAGCAGTATACCTTGGGAAAATCTAGCTGACAACCAGGGCCTGGTCCAGCAGTATACCAAGGGAAAATCCAGCTGACAACCAGGGCCTGGTCCAGCAGTATACCAAGGGAAAATCCAGCTGACAACCAGGGCCTGGTCCAGCAGTATACCTAGGTAAATACAGTCGACAACAGGGGGCCTGGTCCAGCAGTATACCTAGGTAAATACAGTCGACAACAGGGGGCCTGGTTCAGTAGTATACCTAGGTAAATACAGTCGACAACAGGGGGCCTGGTCCAGCAGTATACCTAGGTAAATACAGTCAACAACAGGGGGCCTGGTTCAGCAGTATACCTAGGTATATACAGTCAACAACAGGGAGCCTGGTCCAGCAGTATACCTAGGTATATACAGTCAACAACAGGGGGCCTGGTTCAGCAGTATACCTAGGTATATACAGTCAACAACAGGGGGCCTGGTCCAGCAGTATACCTAGGTATATACAGTCAACAACAGGGGGCCTGGTTCAGCAGTATACCTAGGTATATACAGTCAACAACAGGGGGCCTGGTTCAGCAGTATACCTTGGGAAAATCTAGCTGACAACTGGGGGCCTGGTCCAGCAGTATAACTAGGTAAATACAGTCAACTACAAGGGGCCTGGTCCAGCAGCATACCTCGTTAAATCCAGCTGACAACTGGGAGCATAATGATATAATGAGGAACATCAAATTAGGGTATAGTAACTAACATTTTTTGAAAGCCTGATATGTCTCGGCCAGGGGAGAGAACCCAAAGCTACCTCGATTTATGGACCTTCCTATATATCTGTGATAAACAGAAAAGAGAATAGTATGTTTCCAGCAGGGATCAAACCCTTGATCTCCAGGTTCCTAGTCAGACGCTCTACCACTGAGCTAAAGGGGTCAAACCCTTGATCTCCAGGTTCCTAGTCAGACGCTCTACCACTGAGCTAAAGGGATCAAACCCTTGATCTCCATGTTCCTAGTCAGACGCTCTACCACTGAGCTAAAGGGATCAAACCCTTGATCTCCAGGTTCCTAGTCGGATGCTCTACCACTGAGCTAAAGGGATCAAACCCTTGATCTCCAGGTTCCTAGTCAGACGCTCTACCACTGAGCTAAAGGGGTCAAACCCTTGATCTCCAGGTTCCTAGTCAGACGCTCTACCACTGAGCGAAAGGGAAATTTCTTCAACCGAAAGCAAAAAGCACCTTAGTCCAAAGAACAATTAAAATCTGCCACACCACTCCACTCTAACCCCCCCAGCATTGACCTTTTAGCATTTTCATTTTTTATCCGCACTTTGTTACTTATGTAAAGAGAGGAAAATTTGTAGAAGCTATTTGTATATAACCAGCTTTGGTAAAATTTGTAGAATTCATATATATAATCTACTCAATAAAGATAAACCTACCTAAAAAAGTTTGTAGCGAACATTTCTACACAATCTACTTACCATAATCTAAATAAGGATCAGAACTGGTGGATTCATCATAAAGGTGGAATAACAAAGAATGCTATTTACAAATACAGTTAGTTGTAACAGATGTTCTTCCTGATTGAATCATAATTAAAATAGTGCTGTTAGACACTGGCAGATCATGCTGAAATGTTATATATTTACTTAGTCCCAATAAGGAGCAGATTAATGTAAGACCTGGTAAGAAGGTAAGCTAAATCACTTGTGTCCTATTTGACCAGGACTATAGGGCCTATTACAATGGTGTGGTATTGTTTTCTAGACAAAAACAGTTGGGAGTAGACAGTGGGAATGATGGGGTAGGTACCTAACACACCAAGATGATACTACATCAGGTGGGAGTAGACAGTGGGAATGGTGAGGGTAGGTACCTAACACACCAAGATGATACTACATCAGGTGGGAGTAGACAGTGGGAATGGTGAGGGTAGGTACCTAACACATCAAGATGATACTACATCAGGTGGGAGTAGACAGTGGGAATGGTGGGGGTAGGTACCTAACACACCAAGATGATACTACATCAGGTGGGAGTAGACAGTGGGAATGGTGAGGGTAGGTACCTAACACACCAAGATGATACTACATCAGGTGGGAGTAGACAGTGGGAATGATGGGGTAGGTACCTAACACATCAAGATGATACTACATCAGGTGGGAGTAGACAGTGGGAATGGTGGGGGTAGGTACCTAACACACCAAGATGATACTACATCAGGTGGGAGTAGACAGTGGGAATAATGGGGTAGGTACCTAACACACCAAGATGATACTACATCAGGTGGGAGTAGACAGTGGGAATGATGGGGTAGGTACCTAACACATCAAGATGATACTACATCAGGTGGGAGTAGACAGTGGGAATGGTGAGGGTAGGTACCTAACACATCGAGATGAAATGTTTTCCAACATTTTTCAGGTTATTTTTTGTATGGCTGAAAGCTATTAAGCAAAAACTGAGTATTAAAATTTTTTTGTTTTTTTTTCTCTATTCGTTCTCTCTCAATGCTTTTGATTGCTATTAAAAATTCATGTTTTAAAATGAAAGAATTTGATAAGTTGTTGTAAAATTTAACATGGATTTCAGGAGATTTTAATGTAATATACATAAAAATTACATCATCATGTTTAATGGAATTAACCAGCAGTACATGTAAATGTTATGGATTTCAAACTGGCACTCAACATCATATACAAAATACACAACAGGAAACTTCACACAAACTGTGATAACATACAGTGTAACACATGCATATAGCATCACAATTGTAACATATAGTGTAACACTTTCATATGGCATCACCATGGTAACATACAATGTAACACATGCATATGACATCACCATGGTAACATACAGTGTAACACTTTCATATGGCATCACCATGGTAACATACAATGTAACACATGCATATGACATCACCATGGTAACATACAATGTAACATTCATATAACATCACCATGGTAACATACAGTGTAACACATTCATATAACATCACCATGGTAACATACAGTGTAGCACATTCATATGGCATCACCATGGTAACATACAGTGTAACACATTCATATAACATCACCATGGTCACGCACAGTGTCCCACATTCATATAACATCACCATGGTAACATACAGTGAAACACATTCATATGGCATCACTATGGTAACATACAGTGTAACACATTCATACAACATCATCATAGTAACATATGTATACGAGGTAACACATTCATATAACATCACCTTGGTAACATAGTTAATTATAGCACAGTCATACATCAAGCCACATACTACATTGACTAGACTGAATTTAACTACAGTGAATTTGTTTGACCTGGTTTCCCTTATGTAAGGGGAGGTAAATATTTTGAACTGTCAGTAGATCAACTACATGTGGATTGTAATTATTTTGTAGTGATACAAAAATAGACACTAAAATTAAACAATAAAAACATCCATATTTATAAACAACAGCTGTACATTCACAAACTGTGTGCAGTACAACCAGCAGTAAGCTAACAGACATTGGTGAATATAAATAGAGGTATGATAATATTTACAATGGTGGTTGGTAATGACCTTGAAAGGCAGTGTAGTCAAATATTGCAAAAAAAAAACTTGTGTACAATCAGCATCCTACAACATACAGAACTAAGTAACATATACAGCACGGACACTGAATGGTTACAATGTCTGGCAATAAAAACAGCACCATGGTGGTCACAACACTGATACAACAGATCCTTATAGGTAATTACACTCCCATGTCCCACACTATCATTCTATGTTTTCTTCAATACTTTGCAGATTTACACAAAAATTGTCACTTACAAAATCATTTTCTGTTCTGTATTATGGGCTTAAATCACTTGTAGGTATAAAATCTAGCTATCATTGTACCGATTTTTTCCTAGAAACGTTTACTCTGAAATATAAAGAAGAATCTAGTCATTAGGATGTGATGCTATTTAATGCTCATGAAAAGTGTCACAGTGTCAATATCAATGAATACATTGCAGTGCAAGCATTATAGAATTAGAATTTTTACTATTTCAAGTCATATTCACTGTGTGAATCATACGATAATGTGCTCCACTATACACAGAAACCAAGGGATGTACATTGACCTGTTATCACTGTCCACAATACCCATTGTGCAGAACAAAACAAAATCTATGAAGAACCATAACTGTCATGAAAAAAAATCCTCATTTAAAGAAAATGTGCAAAATATTACTAAATAAAGCTATTTATGAAGACATGCACAATTTGATCTACATTTATAAAACTTCATAAATATACATATTCCTATGTTTTCAAAATGTACCGGTTATCAAATAATCACATAAAAAAAATTCTTATTGATGTCGCAGCAGAATATGAAAAAATAAGATAATGTTTTGCTTTCTACAAGACGCATACATTTAATACCCGCGAGGCATTTCAATTTGTGTTACCTGGTAGATAACTGCCTGTAAAAACAAATATTTGTTACACAACTATATGTCTGAAATAACGCAATACCAAATGCCCAATGTATGCATGCATAAACATCTATAAATACACTACCTATATATATCACCAGTATGTCTCCTGGGACCAAAGTTGTCGATTGTTGATCTCATTTAAATGTAAAATAAAAAGAACATATCACAGCCTCAAAATTCAAGCCTAATATGATTGGTGAAAATCATTACAACGTTTTTTCTCAGACATGATATTGTACAAAAGATACAAATGTTTAGCATATTTCCTAGCCTCTGATATAGGCCAGGTTAATACTGTATGATGTCTATGTTTTATTTTAGCACTAAGTTTGTTTATGGCTATCAATGGTAGAAAAAACTTTGGCAGCTTAATACTTAATTCAGACACTGAAATAAATTTCTGTGTATGAAAATATACAACATACATGAATCTACATACAACATACAGCAATTAGCCTGTCTGCTCATACGCAACAAGTAACATAATTTAATTGCTTTTTATAAGAGCTATTTTTATAACATGGAGCTATTTTAGTTAAAGATTTTTCACGTTTTCGCCCAATTTAAATTTGGTAATTAAATTGAAGAGCTACCAATTATTTTGAAAACAACCTGTCCGATTGTAATTACAGGTAAGTGATACACAGTACATATATAAACACGTCAGATCTGTGAAGAGTTTTTATCAATAATTTCTCCAATGCATTTTACTACTAGCTTATCTCTCGAGCTCCCTACTTTAGAATTTGGAATCAGACATCCAAATAATCAAAATGATCAAAGTTATTTCTTTTTTCTAAATAATCTAATATCTCTGTAATATTCTACAGATGGGGCCAGTCTACCAAAATGCCTATGGAATTTTGAATCGAACAGTAACCATCCTAAGCAAATGACAACAGATGGATGTTGACTGTATTTTCAAATTCTTATACCATAATACAACAGTACAGGTAGTACATTATTAGATATAGGTAGCACCAGTTGGTACCAGTCAGTACTGGTAGTACCAGGGGTATGACCGGTCCCAGTCAGTACAGGTAGTACCAGGGGTACGACCGGTCCCAGTCAGTACAGGTAGTACCAGGGGTACGACCGGTCCCAGTCAGTACAGGTAGCACCAGGGGTATGACCGGTACCAGTCAGTACAGGTAGTACCAGGGGTACGACCGGTCCCAGTCAGTACAGGTAGTACCAGGGGTACGACCGGTCCCAGTCAGTACAGGTAGTACCAGGGGTATGACCGGTACCAGTCAGTACAGGTAGTACCAGGGGTATGACCGGTACCAGTCAGTACAGGTAGTACCAGGGGTACGACCGGTCCCAGTCAGTACAGGTAGTACCAGGAATATGACCGGTACAGGTAGTACCAGGAGTATGGCCAGTAACTAACAACTCTTGTTGGTACTGTATACCATACAGTGTTTTATGCACTGTGTGACCCCCACAAGCCACCGACTTCAGCAGTCCAAGGCCAAAGGTCGGTGAATGCCCCTCATCCTACTTATAGATGAGTCAAGCACAACAAAATCATGTGTGATGTACATACATTGACACCTATACTGGCACATGTTCTGTGTGAAAACTAGTTATCCTTAATAATGGAAAACTTAATCAAAACTTAAAATGTTGACAGCAGTACATCTATTTCACACGACTTTAGAATATGGGTAACAAAACTTGGGTATCCCTGTATAACTGACATACAATAAAACCCACATCCTGGGATGATTCTGTAATATACTGCATTATATTGCAGTATTATAATCCAAGGAGTGGAAATGCCAACACTTTCTAATCCTTTCAGTAAGCCCACCCACAATCTCAAGTCAGAGATTAGGGTTATGTCCTCTGGCCACTTTTTTCAGAATAAAAATGGTACTTGGATGACTTCCAGTTTTTTTACCATATCATTCTTGACATTTGAAATCAGTAAAATCCCCTGCATCATGCTTTTTTGCTAAAATCACTTATTTATCATTGCCCAGACAAGTTAAACATTGGCATTCACACTATTATAACTATGTTTAGTCGAACAGGGATCACTGCACTCCTTAGACATGTTCAGATTATTCCTGTTCAACAAAAGTCAGAAATATAATACATACCTTTAACTTCATAACCCCAGTCATTAACATCCTTAATAAATAAATCACAAACTATTAATTTGTCAGACACTTTTTCAAAACATAAACAGTTCTACATTCATACCTTTTTTTTAAGGATTCCTAATAACAGTTCAAAAACAAGAAATCCAACTAATACAAATGTATGTAACATTTTCAGAATGCCCTACAAACTTTGTATTTTGAGTCATGGGACTGTAATAACATCAGAGCTGGTTAACTAGCTGTACTGAATGACACACACTTCCAGGGAACAACAAAGACATGTTTACTACTTATTGACGAAAGAAATGATATGGATGGAAAGGCTTCCATCATTTTTTACACCAAACATCTGCAGTTCATTACTTTTAATTAAGACTTCAAATATGGAGTAATCTTTAAACGTATATCAGCAGTTGTGTCTGTTCACAAGGGGCAAACATGATTGTGATATAAACTTCACCTACTAACAGTATGTACATGTAATATATCACTCATTGAGATAGGTACAGCTGGCAAGCATCATTCATCTATCAAACAGTTCTGTATTCATGTGAATGTAATTGGGCAGGTTCAATTTATTTTAAATTTTAAATAAGTTAGCATTACCTTAAGATATTTTTCTGCTTTAAAAAACACATGTTGATGCAAAGTATAGCTACACTTGTTAACAAAATAAGGACATGTTTTTTGAAAATTATGTCATTTATACATTATATTGTTATATTATAATTATTGTACAGGTCATTCTCTAAATTTAAGCTATTTGGCATGAATAAAAATATGTCCAACAAGAATTCAAAAATGGATCCGTTCATTGATTGTGTATACATAGGAAAACATCAAAATTGCAGTGATAATGCATCATTGAATATTAACAATGTTTTAAGCAAAATTTAATCTCATGTAGAACCAATAAGGAAATTTGTAAATGTAAATGATATAAGGGCTGGTTATGACAGAACATGTAAGCTTGGACGACAGTATAGAGCTTCCTGATGTGACCTATGGTAGCAGAACCGTTCAGTGTCTGTCTAGTTTCCTATGGGGAAGTATCCCACTGTTGATGTGTGTTCCCGATTCCACCGACAGGCAGACTGTATAATTGATGTGTAATATAACATGCATACAATTGTCATAAAAGTGTCTGTATAGAGACACATACATCTTCACACGGTCAGGTTACGAGGTTCTACAGGACAGTTTCCAGTCCTGGACAGCAACATGTTGCAGACAACTAATTAAAGCCTTATGTAAAATGTTCACTTATCATTGTAATTTATTGTACTCTACGTTTGACAAGGGAAACTTAACTCAGGTTTTGTTTTCTGGCCCCTCTGACAATGAACGTTTTATTTAAAACAGAGTACACTAGATTGAACCATCTCGTTCAGTTTACTCAGTGCACTTACTGTGTATACTCTTTATAACTCTGCCATGTAATATACATGTATTACATTGCATTATTACAATTTTAAATTCATTACATATTTTAAGATGGAGGAACATAAATAAATAAATTTAAGACATTAGTGATCTTGAAATACTGTTTATATGTTGTGATTTAAAGCTTTATTTAACTTTGTGACCGACATACCAAAAAAAATTATACCTGTTAGCGATCCTTTCTGACAGGCCTCAGTTCCTGACGAGACATACCTGGTATGAATATTGTCTCTGGGTTCAGGTTAAAATGCTTTCAGTATCAGTGAATGTCTTGATTTGTGTCTACCACAGTATATATATATCATTTTCTTTCTCAACTGATGTCTATCGCTGACATCAATCAATAATTACCAAAACCAAGACAAATTTTAAAAGGGGAGGTAACCCTTTGATCCAGAAAAAAATTGATATAAAAAGTTACCCTATTCTTCCAATTTGAAATTCAAAAATACAATATGAGAAGACATAAGACATCTTTGGTAAGTACAAGTATGATTATCATTGTTCCCTTGTTAATTTTTCATACTGAAATAAATGCGCCAGTAAATATTTTGTGCTCCATTTTGAAATATCTCGTTCTCAGTCTCGTATACAAAGGCACTATCAGTTTCTATTTCACTCTTAACATTTTAACATGATTTGTGACCATTTTACCTTTAAAATGTGTATAAAAACATTGAACTATAAATACTTATAAATGTATATAAATTATTGAATTATGGCTAACTATAAAATTGTATAAATTGTTCAACTTTCATTTGCTTGAAAAGCAGGGCCACCACACAAAATTTTACAAAAAAGGATATACAGTTGTATACAATCGAAATAACTGAATAACTTGTTTCCGATGAGGTTCATTTAAGTCAATCTCTTTATCATCATACCCGCTGTATAAGGCACACAAAGGCACATGTTGTTGCGTGTAAAAAAAAAATATAAAACAGTAAATATGAATACAATTAATGATAATGGCATGAATTTGTAGACATGGCATTCATAATACGAAATGGCAGTGGTAAATTTGTAAATATGTAGATGATAATTATGATGACGGTGAAAATGACGACAGTGATAATGATAATGATGATTATGACGACAGTGATAATGATAATGATGATGGTGATGATGGTGAAGATGATGACAGTGATAATGATGTTGTATCTAAGCTTAACAAACATCAACTAAGCCCCATCACTGGTTTGTTTCTATTAAGAATCCTCGGTTGGCTGTACACTATGTTTGCTAGCTTGTTCACAGAGGCATAGCTGGAAGCCCTAGAGCCAAGACACATCTGATACTGGGCTTCCTCTAGCTTTAGGTCACATATGATTGGATGGAAGGCATGAACTAGATGTGGGTCTATAGACCTGAACACAGTAATGTTACTGTCACAGAACTTGGAGTAGAGATCCACATCCTCCTTGCCCCACCCTTGAATGGAGGTGTTGAATCCTCCTACAGCAGACAAATCACTGCCGTACAAACTCACAATGCCGTAGCCGAAGCTACGCCAGTACCCCATTTCTGAAGAGAAGTCTCGCCAGTTCACTTCACAAGACGGGTTCGTTTCGTTACATATAAGGACGGGGTCAAACTGGCTAAACACTATGGGGTAATACACCTGCACACCTTTCTTGGTGTTGAGACGAATCCTCATCAGAGCCTCCTCACTAAACTTGATATCCACATCGATGAAGAACAGTAAAGAATCGCTCCCACACTGGGCGGCTCCCATATCTAAAGCTTTGGCACGCGCAAAAGGACCATCGGCAAATGTCACTTCTATACTTGATCCTCCATATTGTTTTTGGTACTTCCCCACTAAATTAACAAGGTCATCAACTACACTGGCTTCCATGTCTTTGTTGAACAGAACCACATGCAACTGACAATTCCCTTTAGTCCTGAGACAAGTTTTCTCGTAATTCTCTAAAAATCTCACAAAAATGTGAAGGCGGCCCGACAAGGGCAGTATAAAATGTATTGTCTCCATCATTTTGTTTTTTGATGGTAGACTTTCATACACACTTCCAGCACCAAGGTCTTTAAATAGAAATGGTGATTCAAATTCTGATTCATATGAATGTTTGTGACAGGTAAATGGATCTTCTATGGATTCTATACCACCAAACACCTGCTGTACATAGGCGTGCCTGCGCACTGGCACAGTCATTTTCCGTCCCTTGTGTTTTCTGTAGGTCAGCAACAAATCCAATACATAGTCGGCTCCATGTAAAGGACTTATCCGATGGTAGCCATACCACAGACTTTTGAAGTCTATCGTCCTACCTTTCTTACAAGCGTTTCTATTCACCATTTGCATCACTTGAATAATAACTTCCTCCATTGTTGTTTTTATGGGAAGTGTTAAGCCGTGCCGAGGATTGGAGTCTCGGTGAGAAATTACAGACTTAGAAATAAACTCCCATGATAGAATCTCATCAGCTGATTTCGGTGAATACTTCATCACTGATGGTGACAAACCTTGCTTGTTCACAACACTATTTCCTTTATGTAAACCTGTGATCCTGTCAACATGAGTTATCTCCCTTTGGAGACTGAGCTCTTTTTGGTGGAGGTCCTCTATATGAAGTGAACGAAGGTAGTTTGCAATGCGATACTGTTGCTTTGGTTCCTTGACTGAGTGAAGGGTCAAGGCTACTCGGACAGCCTTGTCTTTTAACGTTGTCTGGAACGATCCAATTTCTTCTTTGTAGTTCTGGTAGAACAACTGCTGCATCTACAAAACCAAAAGTTTCAATTAAAACTTGTATCCAGTAGTAACTTATTAGAACACAGGTAAAAAAGAACAAGAGTAAAACTTTCTTCAGTAATTGTGGATACGAATACCAGGGAGGTGCATTTTGTATAAACATCATTTCTGTCTACTCTCTACATTTGTAATCGATCTCTTCCAAAACATTATTTATATGGATGTGTACTCTAAGAATAATTTTACAAATGTAGGTTTTTATTTCTTCAATTGCATACTCCAATTCCCTAACAGGTATATATATCATTGGTACTGACAGAGTTAATACTTCTGAAACCATATATAATGGTTCACATCAATATAAACCAAGACAAAATATTTACTAAGTCAGCCGTCAAAAGAGACCCTTTAAGTTGAAGCCTTACTGAGTAATAGGATCAAGATAGTCTAAGCCTGTTTGTTAAAGCCCTATACCATATATGTCCAACAGTAAACCCCTGCCCAGTAATAAGCCCATGGCATATTTTATATTGAAGTTCAGTAAAAAAAGTCAACAAATACTTCATGATTGTCTTGTTATCAGCCCACCCTTTACTTTGAATAAACAATTCTATGTGGGATAAATACAGTATCTCCAAACAGAGGTGACAGTGACAAATGATATATACTATTACTGGAGATAGTGACAAATGATATATACTATTACTGGAGATAGTGACAAATGATTATATTGTTACTGGAGAAACCATTATAGACAGTATAGATCTATCCTCACAATCATTAATCTACAACTCATTCATCCTCACAAAAATAGCAGTCAGTGTATTGGGGCTGCCATTATTACAGTAGCCCTATGGCAAGCTCTAATATTGGACCTGACATTCAAGTGTCAGAAGCACAGATTCCTTTGGTATTGTTACCTTGACCCAGACTGACCCCGCGACCTCAGGTCAAGTATACCTACTGCCCAGGCTTATATACATAGTAGTTATACTGTATTATAGACAAAAGTAGATATCTCTCACATCCTAAGGCAATGATACTGAACACTGACTTCATATTCATAGCATGCTGAAGAACTTCTGTGTTTTGCAATGTTATGCATCAAAATGACATAATACAGTAGACTAGCAGGTCTTTGATAATTTTAAATTGTGGAAGCAATGGAAAACATTGAAGGGGTACTCAATATGCAAAATCCTCGACACTGAATAGATATATATAAAATCTGTTGATCCATGACCTTGCATATAATATATATACATTGTATTGACAACATGACATTGACATTGACAAATGCTGGACACTGATCTATATACCCCGGTATGATATCTGTTAATCCATGACCTTGCATATATTGACATGACATTGAAGGGGTAATCAATATGCAAAATGCTGGCACTTAATTTAAATAGAATGTCATAATAACAAAAAATCAATATAACTGTATCTTTTATATATTTGATTTCCATTAAATCAAGATGAGCCATTTCTGGAACCAGATCTTATAGATCCAAGGAGTTCCAAAAGACCACACTAAGTACACACACACTGTACATTAAATCAATCTCTGATAAATAATAAAGTATAAAACACCCAAATAATTGAGATAGGTTGATGCCTTTCTGTTAGTCTCTATAACCATTATAGCTATCACAGTAATCGGTGAACCCTCTCACCCTGTAAAGTTTTGAGTATTAAGTTGACCAATAATTGATAAAGACTACAATCCCTAACCTATTATAGCTATCGGTGAACCCCCTCACCCTGTAAAGTTTTGAGTATAAAGTTGACCAATAATTGATAAAGACTACAATCACTAAACCATTATAGCTATCAATGAACCCCCTCACCCTGTAAAGTTTTGAGTATAAAGTTGACCAATAATTGATAAAGACTACAATAGCTTAACTATTATAGCTATCAGTGAACCCCCTCACCCTGTAAAGCCTATTACTTCCGCCCAATCTCTAGTATAATCCCAGTAGTCACCTGTTTATCTGATGAGGGGGAGGCCCATCTGTATCCTCCACAAAGGTATACACTGTTACAGATAGGTTGATGTGGGAGCTAGGTTATGTCAACTTACAGGTACAGCAGCTGGGCAGTCAGCTGAAACCAGGTCAACCCATAGTGGCATTTATAGTGTAACCTTACAATGTGTCTAGCCTGACCCAGAGGCCTGTAGAAACTAACCTCAAAAGCCTGGTTAGGTTATAATACAATCTTATAAAGTGTGATTTCACTTTCATCTATTTTTATATATCAAAATTGATTTCATGTCCTTATCCTTTGAGTTTGACCTTTTATAATCTGTGTAAGCCTCTATGTACATGAGTGTGTGTTTTTGAATTAACTATAATGAATATGGAACTAATCAGGCTGACTGGTCTGGCTAAACAATTTGGTGTGGAACTAAAACACCAATATTATAAAAGCTGCTGTAAATCTAGTGTTCACAGCTGTGTGGCGAGAGGGACCAGTTATTACCTCCCCTCCTCCTGCAGAGAACACGACCCTTGACTCCTCCTCCCCACTTGGTGTTCCCCATCATTAGCCTTCACACCACAGAATCTGTCTGGTCAGGCACCGACCTTAACTGACCCCACAAACGGACAAAGCAGAGACCCCAATGAGGGTCTATGACCGAGAACCTTTAAACAAATTCCCAAGAGCTGTCATCAGTCTACATCTTGGATTTCCTTCACCATTCTTACCAAATATGGCCAGTTAAAGATCCATCTGCCTTATGTTGATTTATTCTTCCAAATTAATTCAGACCATGTTTGTTAAAGGTTCTTACTACATGTAGCTTTAACCTAAAATCCAAATTTTGTGTATCAATATAATTGTCCTTGTCAATAAAGGACATTTCAATTCTTTACCCTAAGATGAAGTAAATTTGTGCTTGTTTTTAATCATCTGCATGCTAACATTTTTAATAATGATCAAGTAAAGTGTGAAATTTAAAGATAGAATTATTAATTGACATTAGAGGATAATAATGTTACAGTTAAGTTCAACATTGTGAGTAGATGTACCACAACTTTAATGACTTTTTATAGCAGAAGAACATGTTATGATTGCCCTTTATATACTGTACTATACTTGTACTTGAATTTTTTAATGTATGTTGTTTGCTAATTTTTTCAGTCCCATTGTGAAGGGTTTCAGAAACTTTCTCACATATGTGTTACCATCCTCCATAAAACTAACAGTTACATGATCTAGACCACCAGCTTATAACCAGACATTGGACAATTGGTATGCCAGGTGTTTCTGCATGAGTGAACACAAGTGACCACTTCAAGTGACCTGCAGCCCCATGGCTGAACTTTACCCCAGTTTCACTCAGACCACCTTTGAAATGCGACCTCTATGCCCCCAGAATTCATCATACCACTTATGAAGTGACCTTAATGACCCCATACCCATCAAAATGTGAATGACCTTGAACTGCAGACACTGAATCTTGTATTTCAATGGGAAGTGGCCCCTGTTATCCCTGCAGCATAGATTAGTATCACCTACATCAATGCATGGACTGGTCCATCCTATAATTTGGGTTAAATAAACAAACCTAAATACACATACCATACCAATAGATGCTATTTTTTGTTATCTTTGTAATTGAAGCTGAAACCAGAAAACTGTACACAGAATTTCTTGGATCATTTATTTTGATAAATATCACTTTAGAAAACAGTCAGTGTTGCTATAATATTTCACTGACATCAAAGAACAATTTAATGGTATTTGTTAATGTCCTGATATCACAAGTTCACAAGTTCAGGGCATACATACCATATTTAGGAAATGTCACATCTGACATATGAACTTTCAGACAGGAAATGAATACCTCTTCTCATTTTTCCATTTTCTTGTGAACTTTGATTACCTGCTTTTTCACATTCTGTCACTTTGAAGTTTTAAGCTGTGCTTGAGGGAAGATATTTTAGATTTTCTTTCTGTGACATTTGCTCTATTACTCATCTGTATCCTTGTACTAAAAACAGCATGCAACATTGCATGTAGTACTCGATATTGATTCTACAGGTGTGCTAAATAAAGTTATGATTTGTATTGATTCTACAGGTGTGCTAAATAAAGTTATGATTTGTATTGATTCTACAGGTGTGCTAAATAAAGTTATGATTTGTATTGATTCTACAGGTGTGCTAAATAAAGTTATGATTTGTTTTTAAAAGTAAGTCATTTCATCCCGATCTGAAAGTAAATGCTACGATTCAGCCTAACAGCTTCCAGAAAGAAGTCTCTAAAACTTTGTTTGACAAGAAACCCCTCCCCTCCTTCAGGAAACTGACCCTCCCCATCCCTGACATCACCTGACACAGTAGCTTGTAATCTCCCCACACACTAAACCTGCTCACGCTATAATCTTACTACTGTACAGTCAGGAGATTATCCCATGGAAGCTAATTACCCAATCCATGTTTAAACAAATGAAGTACAGGACAAGGTACCAGGTATTACTACTCAGATATTACTTTTTTATGATAGACAGAATTACAGACTGAACCAAACCTTACATTTATGAATAGTTTATGATATTTGGTTTAGTATATTGGATATCAGTAAAATGTAATGCAATCTGGGCACTTTTCTGCCACAGAAGTTATTCTAATTTTTTTTTTTTACCTCACTTAAAACATATACATAATATCAATGAATTACGACAGTAATTGAGAAGAAGATTAATATATTAACTTGTCAGGTGTATCATTAATTTTACATAATTTCCCCTGTATGAATAATACATTATGTGCAGGTACAATAAAATCAAGGAGTGCTACTGAAGAGTTAATAAAGGCATTAAGTGACCAAAAAATGTGAATGTTCAATTAAGATCATCAGAAATGGGTGGGTTAAGTGTTTTTGGTATACGAGCAGGTGATCTAGTTCACTGAATCTGTCATAGAAAGCTGAGCTATAACTCTAGGTGTTCCCATAACTTTCTGTATACTTGGGTAACCAGCTTTCTGAATCTGTGTAATGAGTACCTGTTGCTCGTTTACTCCCTTTCTAGCTGTCAAAGGAAGTTGGACTCTCATGTGAAGTGTTCCTTTTTCAGTGTAAATTTCATGTCATTTGTCCGTTGGGGTTAAAGTACTATCTAGTAATCAAAGCCATGTTTATCCATACTGAAGACTGTTTGAAGGATACATTAGGAGTGGCTACCATGGTGAACATCGAATCATAACAAAATATATTGGTTGACAATTTATCACACATGTAAAGTAACCATGGTGATATCACACGTTACATTAGGTTGACAGCTCAGTACGTAGACACATATGTAATATTATGTTGACAGTACACATGTAACATTATATTGTTGACAGTACACATGTACGTTTGTAAACATTATACGAATTAAATGTGTCTTTATAAAGAGACAGTTCATCATGTACATTTTCCATCAGCTGATAACCTCTGTATCAAATGTAACACTGATAAATACCTACCTGTCAGAAAACAATCCCTTACAGTCAGAATACAACCCCTTACAGTCAGAATACAACCCCTTACAGTCAGAATACGACCCCTTACAGACAGAATACAATCCCTTACAGTCAGAATATGACCCCTTACAGTCAGAATACAAACCCTTACACTCAGAATATGACCCCTTACAGTCATAATACAACCCGTTACAGTCAGGGGCAGTATTGAACGACCAAATGATCAAACATAATAGGTGAATACAAATTGTAGTAATAACCAAATAATAGCAATAATTTGGAGTTACTAAGTACCAGTTAATTACAGTTTATCTTGAGCCATATTTAGTTTTTATCTGTTTGACTGGGGGTGACATAGATTGTTTGTTGGTGCTGTTAACCCAGATGTGTTGTGATGTGACCCAGTGTTGCACTGACAGTCATTATGTAGGCTGTACACAATCACAGTCCAGGACAGGGTCACAACACACTATGTGTGGTCCACCTGTCTACCCCTTCATACCAAGCTGTTGTACAAGTTAGGGAACAAGACTAGTATCATATCCACTTCAGGTCTTCCACAGCCTGACCTTGTCTACACAGCCTGACCTTGATCTAATTGATATAGAGTTAGCTACAGCTTAGTTTCAGCAATGATAATCTATTGATTTTTAAGAATCATTATACATTAAAACCCCACTTACTCGAATCCGTTTACTCGAATACCCTCCATTCATGGAACAGTTTGTTTGGTCCCAACCAAGTGCATTCATATTCAACCAACCTCGGATTATTGAATACCATGTATTCTTGAGCTATTGATCAAGTCCCCATAAGTTCGAGTAAGTCAGGATTTACTGCAGTTGTAATTATTGTATGATATACCTGTCCCAAGCACTGCCAAACATCCTGCTAGTCCCCACTCACAATTACCCCCCCCCCCCAACATCCTGCCAGTCCCTACTCACAATTAAACCCCCCCAAACATCCCGCCAGTCCCCACTCACAATTAACCCCCCCCCCCCCCCAACATCCCGCTAGTACCCACTCACAATTAACCTCCCCAAACATCCCGCCAGTCCCCACTCACAATTAACCCCCCCAAACATCCCGCCAGTCCCCACTCACAATTAACCCCCCCAAACATCCCGCTAGTCCCCACTCACAATTACCCCCCCCCCCCAAACATCCTGTTAGTCCCCACTCACAATTACCCCCCCCCCCAACATCCTGTTAGTCCCCACTCACAATTTAACCCCCCCCCCCCGATAGTCCCCACTCACAATTTAACCCCCCCCCCCCCACCACCACAAGTCCTCACTCACAATTAAACCCCCCTTCCCTGTCACTGTGCCTCATATACCACCAACATATCACCTCACATGGCGGCCCAGGATAATCTTCTACACACTAATCTCCTCACGTGATAATCTCACCACTGTAGTCAGGAGATTATCCTGTCTGAAAGTTCCCCCTCCACCAAAATCAGCCGACTCATATCCTTCCCACGTGCACTACCCTCCCCCTCCCCTGGTACTATTTTACACTGGTAATATTATAGCGTTCAGGTTCCTATATACACCTACAAAGAATACCCTAGAGGTCTACACACTGCCCACTGGATATCGTCTTTGGGTTCCTTTTTTACGAGAGAACAATTACCAGCTATATTAGATACAGGTATATGTCATAGGCTGTATAGATCTGTTATATCTATCTCTGACTGTGCAGAACTTATTCACTTAAGGTCAGACTTGATTGCTAAAATAACAGAAGCATCACAATTATTCACAGGGGAGACCACTTTCCAACGGATCTGCCACTACTTAGACATTTTTGCATGTTATAAAATCTTGGGATCAAAACAAGAAAAGTTCATCTGCCCATCACTTGATACGCACGTACACATCAAATAACTCACTGCAACCCCAAGTTTGTAGCTTTGATGTGGAAAGAAATCTTGAAAGAAGAAAGGATTTGAAACTCGAGATCAGTTTTTATGTAACAGTTACAATTTCTTGACTGACAATTTGAGTGTTGTGTTTAAGCGAGGGTAAAAATTATAAAGTAATTAAGTGCATCATTTGCCTTTACAAATTAGATACCAGCGGCCTTACCATGCTCTACTTCATACAGGAACTAATACGGTACTGGAGCTTGCAGTAAGGCTGCACAGAGACAGAATTCTGATCTAACTCCTATTTACAATGACCAGAGCACATGCTCTCAACATTACTTAATTGTTATACAGAGGACAACAATCAAGCATGGCTTCCTCTATGGGTTCACCTACAGGGGACAACAATCCAGCATGACAGACTCTTTTCGGAGGGAGCTCGGGGAGGATGTACCTCATGCCCCCACCTGACAGACTGTAAGATAGGGGAGGGTGTACCTCAGGCCCCCACCCTGACAGATTGTAAGATAGGGGAGGGTGTACCTCATGCCGCCACCCTGACAGACTGTAAGATAGGGGAGGGTGTACCTCAGACCCCCACCCTGACAGACTGTAAGATAGGGGAGGGTGTACCTCAGGCCCCCACCCTGACAGTCTGTAAGATATGGGAGGGTGTACCTCAAGTCCCCACCCTGACAGACTGTAAGATAGGGGAGGGTGTACCTCATCATGTCCCCACCCTAACAGACTGTAAGATAGGGGAGAGTGTACCTCATCATGCCCCCATCCTGACAGACTGTAAGATAGGGGAGGGTGTACCTCAGGCCCCCACCCTGACAGACTGTAAGATAGGGGAGGGTGTACTTCAGGCCTCCACCCTGACAGACTGCAAGATAGGGGAGGGTGTACCTCAGGCCCCCACCCTGACAGACTGTAAGATAGGGGAGGGTGTACCTCAGGCCCCCACCCTGACAGACTGTAAGATAGGGGAGGGTGTACCTCAGGCCCCAACCCTGACAGACTGTAAGATAGGGTAGGGTGTACCTCAGGCCCCCACCTGACAGACTGTAAGATAGGGGAGGGTGTACCTCAGGCCCCCACCCTGACAGACTGTAAGATAGGGGAGAGTGTACCTCAGGCCCCCACCCTGACAGACTGTAAGATAGGGTAGGGTGTACCTAAGGCCCCCACCCTGACAGACTGTAAGATAGGGGAGGGTGTACCTCAGGCCCCCACCCTGACAGACTGTAAGATAGGGGAGGGTGTACCTCAGGCCCTCACCCTAACAGACTGTCAGATAGGGGAGGGTGTACCTCAGGCCCCCACCCTGACAGACTGTAAGATAGGGGAGGGTGTACCTCAGGCCCCCACCCTGACTGACTGTAAGATAGGGGAGGGTGTACCTCAGGCCCCCACCCTGACAGACTGTAAGATAGGGGAGGGTGTACCTCAGGCCCCCACCCTGACCGACTGTTAGATAGGGTAGGGTGTACCTCAGGCCCCCACCCTGACAGACTGTAAGATAGGGGAGGGTGTACCTCAGGCCCCCACCCTGACCGACTGTAAGATAGGGGAGGGTGTACCTCAGGCCCCCACCCTGACAGACTGTAATATAGGGGAGGGTGTACCTCAGGCCCCCACCCTGACAGACTGTAAGATAGGGGAGGGTGTACCTCAGGCCCCCACCCTGACCGACTGTAAGATAGGGGAGGGTGTACCTCAGGCCCCCACCCTGACCGACTGTAAGATAGGGGAGGGTGTACCTCAGGCCCCCACCCTGACAGACTGTAAGATAGGGGAGGGTGTACCTCAGGCCCCCACACTGACAGACTGTAAGATAGGAGAGGGTGTACCTCAGGCCCCCACCCTGACAGACTCAGATTTAGGAGGGTGTACCCAGGTCAAACATTTCTGTACAATCATGAACACAGTATCGGGTTACTGGTAAGCTACAGATGCTGGACATCAGAAGTCCTATAATGTCAGCATGTGTAAAGACACACACAATCACAGTGACATCTGTAATTCTTCAGCAGGGAGCACTTCTATTAATACCCTAAGTCATGACTTGTGATAGTAAAGATTACTGTGTAAAGGCCACCTTCTTTTATTATGTAGTGTGCACTGATCCACAATTTACAATCTGGATAGGATTCAGAAACATAGAGGGATTATACACTGGTAATAACACCCTATAGTGAATCTTATTAACATGCATTGATAGAGTCTCAAAGCATGCATGAGCTTCATGATACCCTCCTCCTGCATAGTACAGTTTCCATGGGACCTGCTTATGAAACTTGAATTACCTTTTAAATAAAGAACTTGGAGCAAGGTCAAAGTTCAAAATTAGGTTATAATGACCTTGACACCACAGTCAGCACTGACTGATGCATTGACGGACAGATTGATGCAAAAAAAAAATAAAGTGAAAAATTATTTAACCCTGACTTTATTGAAGGGTATTAAAAGTTACAGAAGTAATAATTGGATATGATTTTCGGCTTCACATTGGGGACAGCTAGGTGTATGTTCACAAATAATATCACCAACCTGAGAATATAAGTATGACAGCTACAGTGTCTACTGGAATATTCCATCGGACATCAGTGTCCTCTAAAATCATGGACAGGACAATATCATCTGATTTCATCACTATCATATGGCCTAGCTTGCGGCAAAATTTATTTATGTCAGGAAATCAATTGTGTCATCTACTCGGTGAATGTTGTTCCTTTACATTTTTCATACCCCATAAAAGATTTACAATATAAATAACAAAGAATGATCAGTATGTACTACATACAAAAGCAAATGTCTGAAAAATCACCTAAATATTGATGTCCCCAGCCCTATGTACCAGGCACCTGATACATCTAAACAGGTACAATAGTTTGTCGGTCAATATTGTTATTAATGAAAACAAGTTGGAAAACACGCTGAAGTACTATATCATTACAGAAGTTTGTTTGGTGTACAACAGTGGGATCAGGATGTCCTTACAGAACTAATACAAGGTCGGGGCACCTGCAGGCGGTACTTAACACCATCAATCTGTACTGTTACAGAGAACAGCTCCTTTGCTGTGTAAACCTATATTGCTCTCTCGTCATACTTATCACAGCATACATCAAGACAAACTACACGGGTCAACAAAAATGACAGTTACACATATTAAAATTTCAATTATAGAGGATTTTTCTCCAAACATGAAAGCCAGACTGTGATGGTATCAGTGTTGTTCAGCCATACACACAGCAGTAACAATGGCTGTTAGGGCTAAACCGAGCCGTACAAAACAAGGAAAAACCTGTATTTAAAATCGTGTTAACTCTTCCTGAAGTGACAGAACGTCAGTTAATATCAGTATCTTACATCTTGGAGAGGATGGATGCTTTAGACACCACTGGAATATTCATGGTTTAAGGGCTAATGAGGTTACAAACCTACATTGATATCAGCTACAGTTCCAATGACAGAAATCTTGACAATGTACAAATCCTCAGGCAATGTATCCACAGAGATATCAACAGGAGGTACAGAATGTCAACTCAAATCTGTAGCTCAATTACCAGACTGTTCACAAATATAAAAGATTACAATGGTTGGATATAGATTTAGAAAAAGGAGGACAACTGCAAAATGCTTTTCAGAATAGAACAATTCACATGCCAAAAAGGACTTGTTGGGTGAATATATTGTTTAATTAGGGCTAGCTGCTAGTCAAGAAGAACATTATACAAAAACAAATATTAGGTCCCTATCCACATATGCATGGCTCTCAATTTATAAGCCAGTTGTACGTGCTTTAGATACATAATTTATTCTTTTATTACATTTAACATTACATACAACATATATTAATCAATACATGTATAATTGAGGAGTTTGCAGGAGCTGCCATATCAGGTGCTAACTGACTACTCCTATGCCACTTGGCTAATATCTCTATATGTGTATGCCTTCATATTTTCTGGAGATGTATAAATGTGTTCTGTTTGTAGATGGGTTGACATGTGCTTCCAAAAACATCTTTTATAGTACCAACTCACTTGTTAATTGATGGCTGGATATCATGTTTATCTAATTCATTAATTTATTTTCAAATACAAGAAATAGCAAGATAATTAGTAAACTTCATGTCTTTATACAATCTGTTACAGACTCAGACATAGATCTTTTTACTAACTGAAGATTCACAACATTCACAGACAACTGTTTGATTACTCAGCATATCTGCACCACTGCGATCTGTGGCATACAGGGCTGGGCCATTGTTTTATTGTACATTAGTCAGCACCAAAAATGTCTCATTTGAACTCATCTGCAAAACCCTGAGGAGGTCTCATTTTTCTTGGTTCAGCCTCGTTACTTTCGGTACACTAAAATACTCGTGTGACTTAAAACTACACTCGATGATTTTCAATTACAGGACCCTTAACTTTTGATTCCCATGATCTCCTACCCATTATATGAGGCGTAGTGTGATATTTGTGGTGTAGGGTAACATGCAGTGTGGCTATATAAAAACCACCACAGGAGCTGCACATTAACACTTCTCTATCAGGGAAACTGCATGGTCTTTGTCATTACAGGCAACTCACAATCAGCTTTATAATATGTTATATTTGTTGATATATCCATTCAACAATATTAACTTTTCTTAAGTCTTATTTCAAGCACATTCAGTAACGACCAATGATGACTGAAAAAACAGTAAAACAGTGTGGGTGAAATTTAACGATAGCTGTGTGAATTCTCTGCAGGACTTGAAACACACGTATCATGATACGAGGATGAAATAGCTTCAGTTTTAATGTAGGGGGATGCAAATTGTATAAAAGTATGCAACTCGTAGACAGTTTACTATCTGATCCAGTGTCGCTATCACTACCTGGGAAATCAAGTTCTACTTCTGGTTTTCCCATTTCATTTTCAACCACATAAGTTACATCTTAAGTATAAGAAGATTTTGTTTCCTCTACTAGACATAGCGTCATATTTATTTAATGTAGAAAAATTAAATTTGGCTTTCATATACCCAATGGAACAGAAGAATAAAAATATTTTAAAAATAACCAACCTGCAATTAAAATCATGCCACAGAAACACAGACAATTACTGCCGTTATTCCATTTCTTTCCCAAGACCCAATATTTGCTAAATGCCAGTTGTAACAGTGTGTATGCTATGATCAGGAGCTGGGCCAGAAGGATAGAGCCCCTCTGGAACGGTGACCTTTACCAGCATGCCTATCATCATTATATAACAGCTCCTGTGAAGCTCCATCTCCCAATAGGTCACACATCTGAAGGACACACAAGCACCACTCTATGATGCTGATCTCTGTTGACAGTGCATCACATGTACTCACAGCTTTGTATGACAAACCAGAGATCCCATAATGAAAACAGAGCGACATTGTATCACCACCTGGTAGATTCAGAAAGGTCAAGGCCAAACAGCATTCCACAACATAAAATGTGTAGAAATGAAGGTTAATGGTCAATGACAAACATTGCATTATCAAAGAATGGGCTTATTTAGCAGCATTGAATTCCAAGTACATTAGACACTGTATTATGGTCAGGGATGAAGGTTGACCTTCAGTTACAAAGCATGCAAGGTTATAATTACGATGACTCAATTACTGGAAGCATGGAATTTTTTAGAAAAATAATAACCAACGATCCAGAGATTTGCATTTGGAGTGGCACAAGACCATTATATCCAAAGTGAATTCAAGACAGAAATTAAAACTTTCTTTATCAATTACAATGTACTGTGAATTTTTTCTTTAGTGTGTTTTAAAGTTGGTGCTATTCAAACAGAATTCAAGCATCTATCCATGACAACCCTTTGTGTGCTACATTTGATTCAAAAGAACATATATAATTGATAAGCAGACAGGAACTGCCAAGATCAAGTGTTTACCATTCTAATCTTTAGTAGGGACCTTGACACGTATTACAAAGACTTCATTTAACTTATGAAGTATATACCTTCAAACACGTGTTTTAATTGCCATATATAGGTTGTTTTCCTTAGGGAGATTTAGATTACTTTGTTAAGTTAAGGCGTCTGTACCTTGAACAAGATCAAGGACATCAGTTCTCTGATTCAACAAGTATCATTAGGATTAATGCTTTCAATTCGATAATGATCATGAAATGGAATCCAATGAAATATTTTTACAGTGCCAATCAAACAAAGAATCTTTTAAGTCTTGATTTCAAATAAAAAGAAACGTGATGAACTATTTTTTTGTAATTTTTTATTTGGGAGTCCCTAGACAATTTTAGGAGTCAAAATGCTGGTTTTTGTGCACCAGGGAAAACCCTGACTAGACAGTATATTGGTATTAGATGGTAGGCTACAGGCAAGACTTGCTTCCAGCACTTAATTCAACTTTTTTATGGAGAATTTCTCTACTGAATTTTACTATTAGCTTATCTCCCCTTAGTTTAGAACTTAGGATTTTTACATCCTATTAACAGCCAGTGTCAGGTTTTGGAGGTGGAGAAAGGCCTTAGTACCTGAAGAAAAACAGTGACCTAAAGTCAGTACCTGGCATTACTGCCCCACATTGGTTTTGAACTTCCAACCCATGCCAGAGGTGGAGGGCTGGTGGTAGAATGTCAGGCAACCTTAACCATTTGGCCACCGAGGCCTCCTTAGAACTTAGGAATCAGACATCGAAGTGATAAGAATCATTACCGGTGGTACCGCTTTTTTTATTTTTTAAATAATTTAATATCTCTATACTATCCTAGAGATGGGGCCCAGTCTAGGTACAGGCCTGATCCCATTTCAATCCAGATATTTCAAGATTTGAATTTTCATTTTTTATTCCTTTATGTGTTGTTGATATAGATGTGACATACATGTATTTTAACAATCTTGTAAAACATGAAGGCATATGACTCAAACAAATAACAAACATTTAAAAAAGAAACATACATCAACAGCCTTGATGAATCTACCAAACAAACACACACTACAACATGACACAGACCCTTCATACCCCGAGCTCAGACAGGCTATGTGCAGTCTACACATCTGTTAGAGTCATCATGCAGTTAACACCATTTTTTGTACTATAGAACACCCAACCAGTTCAGTATGAAAGGCTGTTAATTGAGAACTCTTCAGCAATAAGGTAAAGGAGGTAAGAAAATGGTCTTGTATACGTAATTAATTATTGTTATTAAAATATTGCAACTGTCTTCAACCCATTATTGTTTTATAATATCTTATTATGATAAGTTTAATGATGTAAAACATTTGAAGTCTTATAGCCATCGACAGTTCAGACCATCATTCTAACTTAACTGTTAGTTAGAATTTGACAAAATATTGAAATTGAGTAACAGAAGTAATAACAATCATCAAGATATCAAATAGATGGCTTGACGACGGGCACAAAGCTTGAAAACTAATTGAATTTCAACTTCCTGGTCATGAAATGAATATTCAAAATCACATTTTTCAATGAGTTTCTTATGAGTTGCAGCTTGATATTGTGGATTTAATTATTTAATGGAACTTCCTCTTTTAAAGTTAATTTATAAGAAATGTAATTATCTTTTAATGGGTGATGCATACTATATGTTATTGTCAACTTATCAGAGAGAATCACCTGTGTTGTTAACTACTTATCAGAGAGAATCACCTGTGTTGTTAACTACTTATCAGAGAGAATCACCTGTGTTGTTAACTACTTATCAGAGAGAATCACATGTATTGGTAACTACTTATCAGAGAGAATCACATGTATTGGTAACTACTTATCAGAGAGAATCACATGTATTGGTACACATACGTTGTATTCTGTCTGAACTTATCTCTAATTGTAATTTGCACCTGACCCTCAGCAGTCAAAGGATTTAGAGCCGATTACTACCTGAACTTGTTCAACCGGAAGACATATTTGAACTGTTTCAATTCAAAGGATTTAAGTAAACTTCTATAATCCAGAACCCTGTGCAAACCAGACATATTATAAGGATCTGATCGAGGGTGTGAATGATTCAGCAGAACACTTACATACAAAAATGTATACAAGGTAGTGGATTCCCTGCTACATTCCCTACATTGAAGATGAAGAGAGAATGTACCTGTAGCATTGTCAATTAAGTAGACATAATGGCCCAGTAACAGCAGACAGGTCCACAGACATACCAGACAGAGGGACACATAAACCTAGTGGTACACATCAAAGGCATTGCCCTTACCCTTGTCAGTCCCCCTCCCATACCTGTCTCCCTACCCTTACCCTTGTCAGTCCCCCTCCCATACCTGTCTTCCTACCCCTACCCTTGTCAGTCCCCCTCCCATACCTGTCTCCCTACCCTTACCCTTGTCAGTCCCCCTCCCATACCTGTCTTCCTACCCTTACCCTTGTCAGTCCCCCTCCCATACCTGTCTTCCTACCCCTACCCTTGTCAGTCCCCCTCCCATACCTGTCTCCCTACCGCTACACTTGTCAGTCCCCCTCCCATACCTGTCTTCCTACCCCTACCCTTGCCAGTCAGTCCCCCTCCCATACCTGTCTTCCTACCCCTACCCTTGTCAGTCCCCCTCCCATACCTGTCTTCCTACCCCTACCCTTGTCAGTCCCCCTCCCATACCTGTCTTCCTACCCCTACCCTTGCCAGTCAGTCCCCCTCCCATACCTGTCTTCCTACCCCTACCCTTGCCAGTCAGTCCCCCTCCCATACCTGTCTTCCTACCCCTACCCTTGCCAGTCATTCCCCCTCCCATACCTGTCTTCCTACCCCTACCCTTGCCAGTCAGTCCCCCTCCCATACCTGTCTTCCTACCCCTACCCTTGTCAGAACCCCCTCCCATACCTGTCTTCCTACCACTACACTTGTCAGTCAGTCCCCCTCCCATACCTGTCTCCCTACCACTACCCTTGTCAGTCCCCCTCCCATACCTGTCTTCCTACCCCTACCCTTGTCAGTCAGTCCCCCTCCCATACCTGTCTTCCTACCCCTACCCTTGCCAGTCAGTCCCCCTCCCATACCTGTCTTCCTACCCCTACCCTTGCCAGTCAGTCCCCCTCCCATACCTGTCTGCCTACCCCTACCCTTGCCAGTCAGTCCCCCTCCCATACCTGTCTTCCTACCCATACCCTTGTCAGTCAGTCCCCCTCCCATACCTGTCTTCCTACCCCTACCCTTGCCAGTCAGTCCCCCTCCCATACCTGTCTTCCTACCCCTACCCTTGTCAGTCAGTCCCCCTCCCATACCTGTCTTCCTACCCCTACCCTTGCCAGTCAGTCCCCCTCCCATACCTGTCTTCCTACCACTGCACTTGTCAGATGTGTATCTCGCTTACATAAACCCTTTGTCTTTAAGCAGCTATATCAAGCTGCCTGTAAGACAGTGATACCACCAGTCACTGAACTTCAAAGTGTGAGCATTCCGGCCTGTCCTACCTAGACATGGAGCAGACCATGCAGCAATGACACTAACAAATGACGCAACAACCTGCAGGTTTAAACAAGGACGGAAATAGCCACCAGCTTGTCTTAGCTACCAGACCTGCTGCTAAATCTGACTACCTAAATTCTACAGAACATGATCCTATTACTGAATAGCAGGAGATTAAGACTTCAATATTAAAGGTGGTTCTGACATTGTATTCGGAGAGATGTTAGCAAGCAATTTGTTTTGACAAGATTTACAGACGAAATAAAGGCTGAAGATAGCTGCTTTGATTTCCTTGTCAAAACATAATTTTTCCCCAATGAAATGATGGGAATAAGAGATGTACTTTCCTAATTTCAATAGATATGTATGATATGACAAGCTGATTCAGAGAGTTCATCCCTTACAGAGAAAAGAGAACTCTTCCTGGGACTTCCGCCAATGTATCTTAATTATAAGTTTGTTTGTTTAGCCGAATATGAAGGCCCAAGAGAACCATTATGAATATCAATAGGACAGAATGTTGCAAAATATAAGTCGGGGCTTTATCAGCCCCCTTTTTAGGTCCTGTAAACGGACCCATTCCCAATGAAAAAAAGATGTGATTTTCCCCAAATTTCCTCTTTAAAATTACCAATTCAAAAAAATTGGTGGTTTTACATGCTTCAGGAGCTTTTTGTGACATTGATTTTAGTAAGAAACAATAAAGATGGGCTGTAAATGTCATGAGTACTGACAGTGCTTTAAATAGCTATTTAGAAAAGAAATAATGTATTTAGTTGTTATAATAGTGGTTGTCAAAATTTCCCAAATAGCTGTTATAATATATGTCAATCACTTTTTCCCAATTTGATCTCAGGGTCCGATTCCCAAAACCCCCTGAGAAAGCCCTGTAAGTAGGTATGTATGTTGTTAACAGTCTTTAAGCAAAGACAATAAAAGTATTACAAGCAATTGCGTGTGATATCAGCATGTAGTCTTCTACCTGCAGACAAATTTTAATGAAATCACAAATGTAAATGAACATTAGTATATAGCTTAGGGGGGATGACACTGACATACTTTATTTAACTACCAGGTAATAGCATCCTAAGAGGTACCTAACACACAACAGATAGTAACTGCGGGCATTTGACATGATAATTAAGTAATGCATTGAGTTCTTTTTGTAGTACATATGTACAGTACTGTACCAATGATACAAAAATTCCATCACACAGGTGACAATGAAAGCTCAAAATACAAAACAAAGTGAGGTATTCTCATACAGATCACTGTGTATGATTGAAACCCATTTAAGAATAAAGTGGCTAGCGTAAGACTGACAACAAAAACTGTCTGTACATCAATGCTCAGATATATACAAAGAGTTCTTTCCTCTCTCTAAGACCTATCGTGGGGGGATAATAAAGTAGTGCTTGATAATTCAGTACAAGTTAATGACATAGATAGTACCTGTAACCAGCTTCCCATCGTAAAGTATTTCAATTTGCCAAAAGGAAAGATAACACCATTGGATCCAGACATTTTAGACGTGAACCAACCAGTAAGGCAGATTTCATTAAATTGTTTTTGATTGTTATGCTGACGCTGATGAATGCCCCCAGTTTCCTGTCTGTTGCACCCTAAATAAATAAACAACGGTAAAAACATACGGACCCAGCACTTTAAAGCCCTTCCCTTCTCTTTCATATGGTTTCTTTAGCTAACACATGCCATTGACCGATTTATACGACAGGCAACATTTTACTGAAACCAGGCAACCTGTCTGAGAGACTGTATTTCCATCAAAAGTTGGTATAAAATGTGTTGGGTAAAAGTTGCATAATCTAATAAAACCTTGTAAGATCAATGGCTGATTGGTGGTGATTCAAGAAAGTTCACTGAGATATTTTATCTAAGTTTGAAGACTTAATCGAAATTAGTTTTGCAAAAAGGACTAACAAAAATGTTTATATTTTATGAG
This sequence comes from Mimachlamys varia, assembly GCA_947623455.1. Classification (NCBI taxonomy): domain Eukaryota; kingdom Metazoa; phylum Mollusca; class Bivalvia; order Pectinida; family Pectinidae; genus Mimachlamys; species Mimachlamys varia. The sequence goes on from OX392535.1 coordinate 14,527,852, forward strand.
GTTATCTATAAAAAACACCATTTTTTTTGCAATATCTAAATCTGATTAGGTACACTGCATCATGTGTTACGCCATGTGACAAAGGGAAAGTTTTTCCCACAGAATATTTCACGGACATCATAGAGATTTAAACAAAAGGTTGACCTAATTCTAAATCAAACTGTTTCTAAACTTTTCCTTTTAGGTTTTAGATAATACTAAATTTAATGAATATCAAGTTTAAATATGTGGCTATATTATATAATGTACTTATGAAGAAATACAATACTGTATTATGCTTTTTATGCTTTTTCCATTAATTGTCATGAAACACTTTTTGAAGCATTTGAATTAATAATATAATACAGTTGTGTTTCAGATATCCAAGGTTGTGATTTCTACAAAAACCTTTTAACTGTATCACTTCTAAGTAGGTTGTTACAACAAGGACATGGTTAACAGCTAGCTGGCTCAGATTAGCTTGAAGTCTACTACTTTAATTAGAACACTTTTATAATGTTAATCTATGGAATTATCAGCGAGAAACAGACAGCAACCACTAAACTACTACACCAGATCGAGGACAAAAGATTAGTCTACCAAGGTAATCTCCATCCTACATTTAAGTGTTATAATGTCCATCTCTTTGCAAGTTAAAATAATATTCCATGTACTCCATTCAAATCTTTGTGTCGCTTTAAAATTTGGATATCACAAAACATGATATTTTTCATTTCAGAAATATTCATCACAGATTTCAAATCGCTCCATATCTGGTTAAACTATAATAACCAGGGCCATATTCATGAAACCGATCTCATGCTCAAGCATGGATTTTTTGCTCAAGCCAAATTTCTTATTCCGGCTATAATTTATTTAAAACATCTACTTTTGTCAAAGTTTTGAAAAATAAAATTGAAGAGACATTAGTCGAAAGCTGCTTTCAACATTTAAATGATTTTTTTTACTCTGACATAATTAAGGTGAGTTTCAAGGAAGCTGGCTTGAGCACAGAATCCATGCTTGCAAGAGCATGAGAATGGTTTCATAAGAACACTGTACGGGTCCAGATTTAGGATATTGTCATTGGCCATGGGCTGGGAAGTCTGGCTGTCCAAACAAAATTTAATCAGATCATAAGTACAGTAATTGGAACGGAGTCTAAATTCTACAATTGTCATGAAGAAGCCTATTTAATCTTGGTCAAAATCTTAATTTTAGGTCAAAGAACATGGGAATATGTATATAATGTTACGCCTTAATTTTGATTGATTGTCATTAAATTGGGAGGAAGAATTTGTGATAAGGGGAAAAAACCTAATTCAGCTAAGTTCTATAATGGCCAAGAAATACTGGCCCCTCCCAGTCTCAAGCCTCAAACATCTACAGTTATAGCATTAAAATCCATAATAAGATTATTAACGTAATTTCTCAATTTCTTGAAATTTATTTTCAGAACGTTTTACCCCTGTTACAGATATCCTAGCTCTATTTCCTCATGGAAGGTTATCACAAAACTGAACTTACACTCAATTTTTATAAAACATCCCAGAGAATAAGCATTTGTAATTATTCATAATACAAAAAATGTGTAAGAAACTCCAATTTTCACCTTATTAGTCCTGATCTATCATATTACACGACCGATAAATAGAAAATCTGGAAAAAATTATTGCCCAATATTTAAAAACAGCATGTGTAGTAATACAGTCAAGTGGATCTCAGCAGAGACATCAGTAGGCTGTAATCATCATCAAGATACAAGTTACTTCTACGTCTGCAAAAACCTTACACTGCCACGCATGGGAACCAAGCATGCAGAGTGTCATGTAGCTGGGAATGAGTCCGAAACCAAATAACAGAGTTCACCTACAACAGTGTCAACCCCATACACATGTATTATATACATCAAGTCATGTGTGAACAGTAGGAAGCACAGCTTACCAAAGAAAAAGATATAGATACACAACTTGACAAAATTCATTTAAAAGATTTGTCATAATGTTCACATCATTTCTATATCTGAAATTGTAATTTTTATATCATCACATTCAGCCTACAAGTATAGCTTTTGTTTGTTTGTTTTACGTCCTATTAACAGCCAAGGTCACTTAGGGACGTCCCAGGTTTAAGTGCAGTAGCTGGAGTACCTGGAGAAAAACCAATGGCTTGCGGTCAGTACCTGGTGACTGCCCTATGGGAAGCCACGAAACTGCAACTCTCACTGAGGTGCAGGGCTATAGCGGCAAAAACTTAAAGACGCATATAAACACTCTGCCCCATGATCTCTCACTGCAGTATACAGTTGTTATTCAGTAAGTCTAACCATTATTTCAATACAGTAGACTCCACTTAATGTCACGTCGGTTAATATCACTTTTCGGTTATTGTATCCAGAGAGGGGGGGGGGGGGGGGGGCAAGAGAAGGGATACTGATTTTGAATACACTGGTATTGCAGTGGTATTTTTTAAATATATTTTCAAAGTTTGTTTATGAAAGATAATGCACCGCCGTTGTAATGATACCAAACTTTAAATTGACAGGTCCTATATCAGGTTTGGCATTATACTTTACAAGGGTCAAAGATGACTGAAATTATTGGTAACTTGGCTGCAAACCTTACACTGGTGCTTACATGATTTATAAAACAACTACTTGACAAGTATGGCATTAGTTCAAATAACCAGGAACTTGTTGTATACACTGAATGAATGTTAGTTTCCAACCTGTTAAAAGATATCTGAATAATAATTCAATTGACTCCAGTAACTTCATGTACTTGTAAAGTACATATCACATTCATCACAACATGAACATAATAATGATGGTAATCTGTGGAATCTCTGAGTTACAAAAATCATTGGATATTTCTCTTATCTGTTAACTTAAATAAACAGCACAAATACATTGTATATGGTTGAATTACGTAATACTTAGTTGTATTACTTTCACAAATGCATTGTATATGGTTGAATAACATAACACTCAGTTGTATCATTTTCACAAATTCATACATTGTACATCTGTACATGGTTGAATTACATAATACTTTAACAGTTGCATTACTTTCACAAATACATTGTACATGGTTGAATTACATCATACTTAGTTGTATTACTTTCCCAAATACATTGTTCATGGCTGAATTACATAATACTTAGTTGTATTACTTTGACAAATACATTGTTCATGGTTGAATGACATTGTGCAGAGTTGTGGCTGTATTATTGCACATAGATGTATCTACACACACATTGTACATATATACTTGTACATTGTATTACTTCTACACATAAACAATGTACATGATTTCAGGTGTGGATGCAGGATTTTCGAAAGGAGGGGGTCCAGCTGAGGCTTTTTCAATGATACAACGTTAAACATTAAATTTGTACTTTTTAACTAATGAATACACAAGAATATGGATTTTTTTGGAGGGGGGGTCCTGACCCCCAGGACCCCTCCTCTGGATCCGCTAGTGAATTTATTGAAAATACACTGTACCTGGTTGTAGGATTTACAGAAAACCTAAGCCATAATTTATACTGACATGTACCTAGACTTCAAAAAACTACATTATTTCAGGTGGCAAATGGTGAAGTGCTGGCTCCTATTGACAACTTTATAGTATGTGACAGTAACTTCTACACACATTGCATGAGACTGGCTTTTATGATATATACTTTAGTTGGTAAGGCCAAGACCATTGTCTAATCAGTTAATAAATCACCGTTCTTTTGTACAAATGGTCTGTTACATCGCAACAGGAAAGAAATATCTGACAGGCTGCCCCGACCTGGCTTCCGAACACATTTGTCACAACACTGGGTGGCAGCCATGTCAGCAGTAACAGCCAAGGACTACCTAGTTTTCTGAACAGTAGGGTACAGGAAGAAAGACCAAGCATGTTTTCAGTAGTGTTACATGTATGCGTATGAGTTTATGAATTACCTCTAACTTTACAGCTGGGAATCCACCCCCCCCCCCATCAACCACCCACTCACCCACATTATTGGAACAGATTGTTTTCTTGCTCTTCTAAAAAGTTTATTACTCAGAGAAAATATGATTGAAAACATCTACCAGGGCAAATGATTTAGGCATATATATATGTTCTATCAATTATAACTTTTTACATAGTTTTACCCACTTTTTGATATGGGGGCTTTATGACAACCGTTCCCTGTTGACTTTTCCTGTATCATTCTGGTAACCTGTGATGAAGAGTTATATACGACTGCGTAACTATTATATTTACCTCCTGGTAGGCCAGTGACCCAACCCTATATAAATCAGGGAGGGAGGTCCACATCAGTTATCAGCTGTCAGGTTATGGTCATAAGAGGATACATAAAACATACAAGGAGGGACTAACAAATGTTGTAGTGTAAAACCCTAGCTAAGGACAACTTTTACATCATGCCTTAATAATCCTGGAGAAATCGTCTGTAGTATATCTACGAGGATTTTAAAAAGTTTCCCTTATTATGTCATTTAATTATCTCAACAAAACCAGGCAGCTAAACACCTGTATTTCCTATCTTACAAATTTATCACCTGTATTCCTCACAAACCTGTACACATGGAAGTCACAAACTCTACCACACAACCATGTAGTTGGTAGTGGCACCTTATCGTGGTTCAGGCCAAATATCAGTACCCTGGGCATTTCAGGTATTGAGAAGAATTTGCTTGAATATTTGTATTAACAATTTTATTAACTATGGTAGTCCACTTATTGTGTTACCCTATTGTAGTCCACTTATTGAGTTACCTTATTGTTTTACTATGGTAGTCCACTTATTGTTTTACCTTATAATGTTAACTATGGTAGTCCACTTATTGTGCTACCTTATTGTTTTACTATGGTAGTCCACTTATTGTTTTACCTTATAGTGTTAACTATGGTAGTCCACTTATTGTGTTACCTTATAATGTTAACTATGGTAGTCCACTTATTGTGCTACCTTATTGTTTTACTATGGTAGTCCACTTATTGTTTTACCTTATTGCTTTACTATGGTAGTCCACTTATTGTTTTACCTTATTGTGTTGACCATGGTAGTCCACTTATTGAGTTACCTTATTGTGTTAACCATGGTAGTCCACTTATTTAGTTACCTTATTGTTTTACTGTTGTAGTCCACTTATTGTGTTACATTATCGTGTTAACTATGGTAGTTCACTTATTGTGCTACCTTATTGTGTTAACTATGGTAGTCCACTTATTGTGTTACCTTATTGTGTTAACTATGGTAGTCTACTTATTGTGTTACCTTATTGTGTTACTATGGTAGTCCACTGATTGTGTTACCTTATTGTGTTGACCATGGTAGTCCACTTATTGTGTTACCTTATTGTGTTAACTATGGTAGTCCACTGATTGTGTTACCTTATTGTGTTAACTATGGTAGTCCACTTATTGTGTTACCTTATTGTGTTAACTATGGTAGTCCACTGATTGTGTTACCTTATTGTGTTGACCATGGTAGTCCACTTATTGAGTTACCTTATTGTGTTACTATGGTAGTCAACTTATTGTGTTACTATGGTAGTCAACTGATTGTGTTACCTTATTGTGTTACTATGGTAGTCCACTTAATGTGATACCTTATTGTGTTACTATGGTAGTCAACTTATTGTGTTACTATGGTAGTCAACTGATTGTGTTACCTTATTGTGTTACTATGGTAGTCCACTTAATGTGTTACCTTATTGCTTTACTATGGTAGTCCACTTATTGTGTTACCTTATAGTGTTACTATGGTAGTCCACTTATTGAGTTACCTTATAGTGTTACTATGGTAGTCCACTTATTGAGTTACCTTATTGTGTTAACTATGGTAGTCCACTTATTGTGTTACCTTATAGTGTTACTATGGTAGTCTACTTATTGTTTTATTTTATTGCTTTACTATGGTAGTCCACTTATTGAGTTACCTTATTGTGTTAACTATGGTAGTCCACTTATTGTGTTACCTTATAGTGTTACTATGGTAGTCCACTTATTTAGTTACCTTATTGTTTTACTGTTGTAGTCCACTTATTGTGTTACCTTATTGCTTTACTATGGTAGTCCACTTATTGTGTTACCTTATAGTGTTACTATGGTAGTCCACTTATTGTGTTACCTTATTGCTTTACTATGGTAGTCCACTTATTGTGTTACCTTATTGTGTTAACTATGGTAGTCCACTTATTGTGTTACCTTATAGTGTTACTATGGTAGTCCACTTATTGAGTTACCTTATAGTGTTACTATGGTAGTCCACTTATTGAGTTACCTTATTGTGTTAACTATGGTAGTCCACTTATTGTGTGACCTTATTGTGTTAACTATGGTAGTCCACTTATTGTGTTACCTTATTGTGTTAACTATGGTAGTCCACTTATTGTGTGACCTTATTGTGTTAACTATGGTAGTCCACTTATTGTGTTACCTTATAGTGTTACTATGGTAGTCCACTTATTTAGTTACCTTATTGTTTTACTGTTGTAGTCCACTTATTGTGTTACCTTATTGCTTTACTATGGTAGTCCACTTATTGTGTTACCTTATAGTGTTACTATGGTAGTCCACTTATTGTGTTACCTTATTGTGTTACTATGGTAGTCCACTTATTGTGTTACCTTATTGCTTTACTATGGTAGTCCACTTATTGTGTTACCTTATTGTGTTAACTATGGTAGTCCACTTATTGTGTTACCTTATAGTGTTACTATGGTAGTCCACTTATTGAGTTACCTTATAGTGTTACTATGGTAGTCCACTTATTGAGTTACCTTATTGTGTTAACTATGGTAGTCCACTTATTGTGTGACCTTATTGTGTTAACTATGGTAGTCCACTTATTGTTTTACTGTGGTAGGAGTCACCACATACATATGTAGTGACAGGACACAGAACTGACATTCTATGTAGTGAACAATGAAGGAGATGGGGAAACCTCACCACACACTGTTGCTGGGGATGATGGTTGCTAGTGTGAAATGCTAACACACCACAATGATGGTGCAGATTATAATATACTATCATACAAATATATCCAGTTTTTGTACAACCATATCATATTCTCATAACCTAAACACAAAAAATCAAAATATACAGTGTATGTGTTATACAATAAAAGAGCCCACTTGGTGCCAGTATGTGGGTAAGTGGGTCAGCCCCTCTGTATCTAGGTATACTGGCCCAGATTCCTGCTCCAGCATCTAAGTCTTCACACTGTTTTGATACAACAGTTTTATACATCAAAGCTGTCATCGATAAACTACTCCAGAATCACATTCCTCTAGCTGCTTTAACCCCAGAGCAGGATTTTTATTACGCATTACTCTAGGGTATTGGAATTAAACTATGAATCTGAACTCAATTATCAGTCAGACATAGTACATAACGCTATGTAGGTAAGCCCTTAGTAAAGTGTTGTTGGCCTCTAACCAACCCTACAGCTTTAAATCTCCAGCCCACAACAAACTGAAAGCATTTTTGGACTAGAAAGGATTCATCAACCAAATCTAAAGCAAGCCATTGAACTAATATTAAAAGATCAATGGATTAACTAATCCTGGTATATTACTAATTATTAGTTCATCAATGCTTACAATACCTCAAGATGTACGTCACTTGAATATCACTGAGACAAAATGGAATACCTTCAGGACTAAGCTGTGACAATTATAAAGTTTTTACCCTTTTCCATATCCACTGCAATGAGGTTGAATTATCATATCACTGATCATAATGGCATAGCCTTTTTTATGCAACTAGCACTGAGTGAACATTTTCCCTGTGAAGGGTGAAAGGACTGGACAATAAAAAGTACGGGTACCCCAATTTGGGGTCACGATCGTGATCCACTACTTCAAAATTAATGTCTGTAAAAGTCATGACTTAGATTTGTTTGATCAACAGTATCATTACGTCGCTTATCAAACTAACGTTACACTCTGATGAAAAGAAAATATTTGACGAGGTGAGAAAGTTATAGAGGTTATCGTATGATAAACTTTAATTATGCCACACCATCTTTCATAAAATGTGAGAGTGATTTTAGTGCCTTTACTTTTCTTTGTGGTGACATTTTAATAGAAATTTCATTTTTTCAAAGTGAAATTGCTGCAAGCCATTATACATTTGTGGTACTGATAAGTCAAAATTAAATCCATGTGTTTCGGGGTAGAATATCAAGATTTATGATCATACCATGTTTTTGAATGGCATTAAAGGTATACATACAGTTGCCGAGTTATTAGTGTAATGTTAAATTTCTCTAAAGCGTTGCTGAACATTGAAATAAATTTTCTGAAAGCTGTGCATGAATGCTGAAATAAATAGAGTAAAGTTGTTGCTGAGTGCTAATATGAATTAGTTGTTGCCAAATATTGAAGTGAAATCTCTTCAATGTGTTACTTAAAGCTAAAATGAGTTGTTAGTGTTGCAGCTGAATGATGAAAAGAAATTTCTAAAAAGGATTTGTTGCCAAATGAATGCTCAAATAAAACCTTTCAAAAGTGTTGCTTTATGCTGAAACAATTGCTCTAAAGTTGTTGTTGAATGATGAAATGAGTTAGAACTGTAAAGTTTTTTTCTTGTTGAAATCGGAATTTCTGATTACTCTATATTTGTTATTGAATGCTTTTCTGAAATTAATTGCTAAATGCTGAGTGAGATTAATGCTCTAGTGTTCAATGTTTCTGAATCAATGATGTTCAAGTGTTAAATGTTTCTGAATCAATGATGTTCAAGTGTTAAATGTTTCTGAATCAATGTTGTTCAAAGTGAGTTTTCTCTATAATGTTTAATGCTGAATCACTATAACATAATATACCAAGGTATACCAGTATCATAAAAAGACACATCCCACATCTCTCTTAAGATCGACAAGCCTACACGAAGATTGGAATCCTGATAGTTTATCACCATATCCCCCCCCCCCTATTTCTTCCAACATCATGCATATATCAATCTGACTTTTGTTTTGTTTACAAACATTGTGTTCACCTTATTCACCTTCACAAGTAATATTCCAGTTTTAACTAATCAGATGGTTTTCTAATAAATGAAACCAATAGAAAATTGAAATTTTAATCTAAACACATAATTATATTGAAAATAGTCCCTGAAAACAAACTCAACAAGCATTTAAATTAACTTGAATTGTTTGGTTGATTATTGACACCATGTATACCATGCCTTGTTTCTATCATTTATGTCCAGAACTGGGCCCAACTAATTGGTGATATCAATATAACACAACTGTTTACCGTGAGATTTTCCACTTGTGTTCAGAGAACTATATCTGTATTGTTGTTAACGCAAATTGCAATCATTTTTTTTAAAAAGATAGTTGTACAAAGAAACCAAGATACTGAACTAAAACAAAATGTTACAATACACAAAGCATTGACAGGAATCAAGACCAGGTACCACTGAACACATGTAACATCAAATCAGACCAATAACTTAAAATTAGAATGTCAAGGCTTGCAAAGCAGCGGCTGGGATTTCTCCGTTTTCTTTCTCAACAGGCCTGTGACATTTTTACACGATTTGATTTTTTTCTTAATTTTCACACATACACAACATTTTTAAATACATCTACCCCAACAGGACTTTTTGTGATTTTGATAACATATTATTTATAATTAGGAAAAACATAAACTGACAGGAATTCTGCCTAAAACATACTCTATAAAATTGCTGAAAATAAAATAAAAAGGAGAAACATCATAAAACCAAAAATGTGTATATTTTATTTATATATCTTGATTAGACTAATTAAGATACAAATAAAATGTACACATTTTTTAGTACTTGAGAGGAAACAATAGTAACTAAATCTGTTGCAATAATTTACAGTGGGTGTCAGGTGTTGCTTGGGATCTTCAGATTAATTCTAATATTTCCCATATCCAGGGTTGGCATAGATTATAACCCCACATTACAACATACGAATAGTTGACTCATACTAAGCAAAATCATCAATAATCCACCAAGCCTATTGTTTACCTATTGTACCTCAACCAGAATTAGCAATTAAGTGCTGACAGAAATTGAGACCAGACACCCATCCCACTGAAGATCATAAGCTTACATTACTACGAAGCTAAGTCAGCCTCAAGGTTTTTTAAGTGGAGCAGATCCCATCCTGATCATAATCAGTACTGTCAATATGTAGACATAGATTAGTTTGTGGACTCCTCTAAACAAACAGTAACATCTGTTTTAAGAATTAACACAGATTTATCCATGTCATTATGTACACATACATGTACTTGTATTTAAAAGTTCATGTACATATTACATACTAAGTTAATAGGTACTACTTATGTATCATGCACAGTGTACTAGGAATTAGGTGTATGACATAATGAAACATGCTATAGTACTTGACCTGTAAAATACATTTAACACTATACAGTGTGACCTAGTGCTTAAGAGTTTAATTTGTCCTGTGGATAACAGTATTGCTAGTTAGATACTACTGCGGCCTTATTTTAAAGCTTCGTTAGTATAGTAAGTACACCATGATACAACATAGTTAGAGCTGGGTACCACAAAATCAAACATACCACGGTATACCACGGTATTTAGGCAAATACTGCGGTATGTACCTCGGTATACCACCTTGATTGAATGTTTGAGCTAGCTAAAGGTCTCAGGCTGTTTTTGTTCTGAAGCCAATCCACAAGAGGCCTGTCATAAGTTTCTCATTGTGTTATCCTATAATATTGTTTGAGTGAAGCTATGTCTGTCCTAGTTGATCAGCAAACTTATAGGAAATTTTTATTAAACCATATTGGAATTTCAATTGATCTATGTAACAAATAGTTCTTTCAAATTGATAAGTTAAATTTAATGCATATGAAAGTCCCCAAAAAAACGGTACAGGACTTAATGTACCACGGTACGTACCATCAAAACTTTATTCCACGGTATACCGGTATACTGGTAAAACCGCCCAGCCCTAAACATAGTAGTCATTTCTAACACTGTGTCTATTTATTGCTTGCTGGAGTAAAGAACACTAATAAAAGTCATCTCCTGTATGGGAACAAGAACCTAGATACTTGATAGTCTAGACCAACCTTTATATACTGTATGCTCCTGGGGGACAACAGGCGAAGGTTTAATAAGTACCTATCATCTTATTGTCTCCTACTCCTACAACATAATACTGGTCAGCCTTTTAGATGATTTTGCTGACTGTGACTACAGTACAGGCGCATAAACGTACAAAATGTATCTTGCCATGTTGGAGAATCTACTAGTCCTTCAGTATTTGATCCTATTCTCAACTTTTCACAATTATATCTACCTAGTACCAGCAAAATGAAGAAAGCATTTTACTCTCCAATCAGCTCTTGAATTGCAAAGGTCGATACATATCATGACTTTTACTGGTCACATTGTAAAATGGCTAATGAAGTTGCAATGTTCTATACATTATCATATAATTATTAATTATATTGTTCAATTTACATCAGGATCCACAGTCATTGTCAAAATAAGTTGGTTGTGTTTGATTACTGTAAACGAGACAATCCCAGGAAGGGTACAAATGTACTTGTTTGTCTGAGTGGTTGTACGTCCACTTCACTACCGAGTCCTTACCCATCAGATGAATACAGTGTACTCAAAATGACAACAGTGCCAGCACGCCTCCACTTGTGAGGGGATATTTATCTCATAACCATTATAAACTTTTCTTGAATCCACTGTATGCAACATGACAGTACAAATTAGCCCTAAACTTACATCTTCATAACAACCAAATTAACCAGGTCCAAACAGTGACAGTTCGAATTATCGAATAGCACAGCCTCAGGTCCCAAAATGGAAACACATCAAAATCAAGTTGTACAATTTATATATGAATATTTTTTTTTTTATAAAATATTAAAAGAATTTGTATGCAGACTGTCAAATAATATCATGAATAAGCAGAAATCTTAAAATTACACCCCACTTGATCTTGAAAACAGGTACCCATTTTAAGTGCACCAGTCAGATCTACATCATCATTATTGTCATTTAAACAGATAGAATCTAATTTCTTAGCAAGCCTCTCTGATGTCCATAATGATATCAATGTGATTTACAGTTCTATACTTTCACAAAGAACCAAAGCAAAACAGCGTTTTACAACATAATACCTATGGGAACAGTTAAGTCCATACCCATACTTACATACAATCAGCTCCGTCAAACAATGCTTCATATTTTGTGTAACAGTGAAGGTATATATATACTTGCAGGTTAAACAATATCTTTTTAAATGTTAAACTTGGACGTTATTGTAGAATGAGGATAATGAATACCTGATCCGAAATATTTGTATCATCCACCAGAATCGGTATGTTAAGGATTGTTAGTCACTCTTGCTATCAATCACACTAATTAGTACAAACAAGGAAAGTTTGTTCTACAATGTTTGTTACTAATATTAAGAAACAAACATCAGACAATTTCGAGATTCAAATCTTCAACCTTAATTGTTCTACAAGTTTGTTTATTATTGTGCCTTACCTCAAATGCCCAGGTACAAGCAATTCCAACATAGTTTTTGACACACCGTCCAACCTCTACGTCTTCGTGGGTTGTCAGGAGATTGTGGAGACAGCTGCCAATATGAGGCGACATCTGACGCAGAGTTTCGTGACTGAAGACTATTCCTGGTCCACCCATACAAAAATTGTCCATCTCATTCAAATGTAATTTTCCAATTTCATCTTTTTTCCCTTTGCCTGCCTGCCCAATATACTGTGGCAGTGAACTGTTTATAGATCGAAGGAATTTCTCAACTCTGTCACCTTTGATAAAGACATCATCATCAGCTCTTACAAACCATTCAAAGTTATTTATATAATTATCATGCATGTATTTTAACATCAGCAGTGATTTTCTTTGAGGTGGATATGCATCATCAACTCCATCCAAACTTACTATAGGAATTTTGCTCTTTGTTGTTGAACCTTCACTCGAAAAAAATAAAACCTTACAAGTTCCAACACAAGTCTGAGCCCAGGTTTGAAATGCTGCCACAGCCCGTGTATCTAAAAACTTCTTCGCCGTGATAACTCCAATCAGAAGAAACCCCTTTTCTTCTTTATCAATGTAAGTTGACAAGTCCAGTCCGTGTGATTTCGAACTGTCCTCATCTTTGTTAATGTTATTATCAACACTTTCGATTAACTGTCCATTCTGAATTTGTATATGTTCAACAGCAATGTCAACATGGTAATTCACATGTACTGTGCAACAGGGTCCAGTCATAGGAGAACAAGGTAGAAGTCTCTGGCGGCACCAGGATGACAGCAAAACTCCAAAAAGTAGACCAAGGACTGTACCTGCAAAGTGGCTGATACGGATGCCATGTCTTCGAGCCATTCTCTATCAAAGACTTCAGTCATTCATGAAATGATACAATATTATCATGAAGTTTATCAGGGACATATACGTCCCTGAGTTTATCAAAAATAAAATCAAGAAAGAAAATTTCCACAATTTTTTCTTCTATCTATCTTAGAAAAGGTAGGGTGTTAAAATTTGCCAATATTCACATCTTACAAGTTTCCTCTAAGCCTAAAGTGTTGCGAAAATGTTGTTTTAAGGAAATATTCCCCCCAACACGCTGATTATTACTCAACTCAACACATGTTTGATAATATATGGCTTCCCCCATAGAGTCAAACATGAGTTTTAAATCAGTCTGGGGAACACACGTTTTCTATTGTTGTCCCATCGTGCGATTATCGCCTGATTCAAAGGTCAGCCAGGTCTGTCGACACACAAACAGTAGACGGGATCACAACCGTGAGAAGTCCGCTGAAGATTTTTGTCAAGTTCCCACAAGTGCAATACACATGTAACGTTATTCGCCGATCTGTTGCCATTATCACTCTAAGACCGTTTGGTGTTAAGTCCGACTATATACTCGCGCGTGCGTCTCAGTTGTGACAGCTCAGTGTGACACAACCATGTGGTTCCCTTATTTACATTCATGTTCACACCTTTTCACAAGCCTACCTACTCATGAATGAATGGCCTTACAGTAAACGTCTGAAAAATAGGTCAAGCGAGACATCACTTCCGGTTTAAATCACAAAATAAACCAATATCACATTCTCATCTTTTAATCGAAAACATGTAGTGTGTTACTCTCTTTTTTATTTAACTGATGACTGATAGTTAATTATTGCAAAATATAAATTAATAAAAAAAAACATGTTCAGCTTCGACATCTCGAGCCGGCGTGAGTACACTCCAACATGGCCGACATTGATGCAGTGTGTTTTGCCAATTTTATTTTGGTGATAATTTGAGCTGAATGCATTATTTTGCAAATCTATTGTGATTAAGTATTCCTTTTGCATACCGATGACACTCAGATTTGTATGTCAGTAGAAAGTATGCCCACATTTACATTATAATTCCTTTTTTGTGCAAGACACCTTCACCGCGTTCAACAACATGGCGGCATCCCCATTGAAAACTAGTGATGAAAACTTGGAACGCAAATTTGAACAGGTCACCAACACACAGGATGGCGTGCAAGGGTTGTCGCTGTGGATCATTCACCACAAATCTTCCTACAAAAGAGTCGTCGAAATATGGTTGAAGGTTTTGAAGAAATGTACGTTTCTTAACCGAAAGCATCCTTTGCATTCCATGATTCGGTCATTTCGCCCCATTTGTTTGATCCATAAAACATATATATATGCATGCTATGTATCGATAATGTAATGCATCTTGTTACACACTTCCCTTTAGTTGCAGTGTGGTGGTTTGGATTGCAAAATAGAAAGAAGAGTTATCCAGACGTTTAACCAGGTTGAGCACAGCGGCGCATATGGGTAATAGTGAAGCATTTGGATAGCAGTTTTACCCATTTCTCTTTCAGTAACAATTTTGTTACTCATATGGGTAATAAAGTGAAATAAAAACACAAAATCCTTTTAAACTCTTGGAGCGAAAAAGGATGTCATTATGTTCACATAATCAAAATAAACAACGGCTAAGGACTGCATAGTCCTTTTAAGTACCACAACTGAGACCTTCAAGGCCTCAGTCAGTGCTGGCCTCCACCTCCTCCGTCATGCACCTCTTCCCCACCCCCACCCCCCCCCCCCCAATACATTATATGCCCTCAAGGACCCTGCATTGTAAATTTACAGATACAGATAGTCAATGGAGAATCCAGTCAGTGATATTTTTGAAAATTTAAGAAGAAAAAAACAGACAACAGAATTCATATTTTTTGGTGAACAGGTGCACCTTGTTGCATTATTTATACACTTATGACACTCTTTTTTGTTCCAAGAGTTTAAAAGGACTTATGTGTGATTTTATTTTACTTTATTACCCATATGAGTAACAAAATTGTTTCTGAAATGGGTAACTGTTACAAAAATGCAGAATTATTACCCATATGCGCCGTTGTGCCCAACCTGTTAACTACGATGCATGTGTAATCAAAGGCACAAAATAATGACAATTAATTTATGTCTATTGATAATAAATCTTGTGACGGCAAAATCCGATTCATTGGTGTAATCAATATGGTCATGGTCAACTATCTCTTCTTGATAACTGGTTCACTGATAATCTGGTGCTAACAGTGTGGTAAAATTCATGTGTCCTTAAGTGTCGTAGCTCTACCATCGTAAAATAGGCCTTATGGACTGAAAGTATTGCATGTTTTCAGTATTTCCTGCACAAAAATAAAATTGATTTTGCATTTGTATGATATAATTCATGCCTAAATAAATGTGACTTTAAACTGATGAGTTTAAAGTGGATTTAGCTATTTGTAGTTATTTGTAAAGTTTAAAAAATGTAAACCCCGAAAAAGTTCCAGATTTCAGTGTTTGTATTTGATCTTTTCTTGTATTTGATAGTAAGCAGTTAAAGCAGAATATTTGAATAAAAGAAAATAAACTTTTACATAATTTGTTTAATTAATGATGAATATATGATATCTTTTTTTTCAGCAACGACAAAACATAGGCTAACTCTCTTCAATGTATGCAATGACGTGGTCCAGAATGGTAAAAGGAAGAAGGCAATGATTTACTTGGAAGGATTTAAGGAAGTTCTAAAGGAAGCAGTGTCGCTAGTCAGGTAAATCCAAAGGCATACTGAAGTTATTTTTCACAAATCGGGCAAGGCCAAGGCATACTTAAGTTGTGTTCATTAGTCAGGTAATGCTGTTAGAGGCATACTGAAGTTGGATTCACTAGTCAGGTAAGGCCAAGGCATACAAAAGTTCTATATAACTGTATTTAGTTACCATAAACTTTTCTTTACATTGACTATCTTTAAATAAACGTAGCTGTTAATGTAATATGACGTTATACAAAATAAAACCAGACATTACATTACTTTACAGGATGTAGGATAAAAGCAGTAATATTATGTTTTTCTCCAGTATTAAGGCAGATAAATATCATGCAGCAAGAAACATTCCTACATAATAAATGGGAAAGGGAAAATTAACAGTGGATGAACGTGAATTTTACAAGTAACGAATGGTAGAAGTTTAACCTGGCATAAGTTTAACCAGGCAATTGCTCAATCCATTTTACTTAATAGCCTGTAACCACCTACCAAATTACGGTACTTGAATTCTTGTGGACCAGTAAATTGAAATGCCTTCGTTGATCCATTATTGAAATGTTCAATCATCCACTAGGATTTGAAGCAGTTTTGTTTTGTCTGTTGTAAAACTTGAATCTGACTTCACATACATGTACAGCTCAACAGATTATACGTTTCAAGTTTTAAGATTAATGAAATGTTTTCTTCATTTTCTCACAGGGATGACAGTATTAGAAACAATGTGACTAGGATATTGAAAATATGGAAGGAAAGAAATACCTTCCCCGCAGCTTTTGTGACAGAGCTTCAGGATACCTTGAGTAAGAATTGTATCACAACAATCTGTAAAAAGTTAAATATGAGTGACAGAATATCATATGTCAATTACTTGGTCCGTGAACAACTTGCATTGCACTGTATTGATTATATGTCCATCTGTGTAGCTTACAGCACTAGGGCATTTAGACTTCTGGTAGAAGTGATGTAGGGTTATTATTTAAGAACACGAATACAAGCTTAAGCTTTAGGAGACTGTTGTGTTAGCTTAATATCATAAACACGTTTGTAAACCTTCTACTTTTAAGCCATTATGACGCGATGTTATATAAAATGATTGAACATTTCACCAGATAAAAAACAAATTTATATAACTTTATGGTCTCTTCATCACATATAAAATGAACTAATATCTTGAGAATATCATATACATGTACAGTGGAAGACTAATACATGTAGTCAATGATCTGATCAGACTGTAAGGTTATAATTTGTGAGGGTTAATATAAGTACAGTGGACTCCACTTAATATCACCCCTGTTAATATCACATTCCTCTTTATATCATGTTTTCCCAAGCACCATTTTTCTCTCTATATAATCTATGTAATTTTATTTGGTTAATATCATGTATTTTGAGGTGAACTCCTCTTAATATCATGTTTTTTTAACCAATCACATAAAATATCTAGAAAATGATGTCGTTTCCTTTGATTTCAAATACAACTTGTACAAAATGTTGCATAGAAAATATAAAAAACATGTTTTTTAATTGAAATAATGTTAAAAATATATATTGAAACATCTTCATATGTACATTGAATAGCTTACTTTTAGTTATGGAGATTGGAAATGCACCAGATTTAGTGGGAAAATATGTTTCTCTTAATGTCACATTCCTGTTAATATCATGTTTTTGTCTGACAAATACAACATGATATAAAGAGGAGTGCACTGTATTGTATATTTTCAAAAAGGCAAACAAATCTGCTTGAAAATATTTTTGATGGAAACATATTTTGACTTGCAATTTCCAGTTAAAAGCACGACATCATTACACTAATACAGCCTACACAAGAATGTATTTTGTTTAAAACATGGCAATTTCTAAGCAGGAGACAAACATATTAAAAATGATTTAGTTGCCTGTGCAAACCGTCTACTGATATGAAAGCGATTGTGAAATTACATTTAAAATTTAATTGGAGAAGGGACTAAAATGTTTATCAAAATGAGCAGTGGTAGAAGTCTGGACACCACTATACTCATGTTTCAGTCAGACATATGTCAGAAAAACAACTATTAATAATGAAAAAAATAATTGGATGGTTTTAATTTCTTTCCCCAGCAACTACATCTCCTTTCTCTGCTGTGCGGCCATCCCCAGTGGTAACTACTGCCCCGACGACATCAATATCTACAGCTTCTGTAGCTCCCACAGCTACCAGTCAACCCACGCCAGTCCATACCAGAGCCAAAGCTGACCCAAAGATTCTTGCTGATTTCAAGGTAAATAATGAACTGATTGATCTTTACCCAACCCATTTCAGTGCATGCCAGAGACAAATATATATATACAAGGGTCATTAATGAGTGGTTCAGAGGTAATAATGGCTTGTGTACATCCAAAGTCTGTTCACTTGACCCTAATAGAACCAAAGCTCACTCGATGGCTATGCAGATACCAAATAAAGTATTTGGTAACAAGTGAAAACTAAACCATTCAAGTCAGTTCCAGGAACTAGGATGATCCTATGTTCATGATTAGTAAGGTTAATCTTTGGGAGTATCACAATACACCATGAAGATTCATTGTAACACATCATACAGCAAAATGTTATTAGGCACTGCTTGGTGTAAAAAGGTGTAGCAAGGTCATCAGCAGGTGTAGGATCTTACACAAATTTTATGAGATTTAGACTTTTTCAAAAATTTAGCAAGCCTAAAGCAAACTTAAATGAAAAATTTGTGAATTCTGGTAGCTATAAAAACAATTGAAACTAACAATAAATCACAGGGCTCTTAGGTCATATTACAGATGTGTAGTACGTAAAAATATAACATGGGTATATTTGATGCGTAACATGACAACCATGCGATAAAAAGTCATTTAACTGGATGCAACTAGTGAAAAAAAAAAAAAAACATTTTATACTGAAATGGTTGGTAAGTATGTTAATGAGCTTTTCTTGGATATTTCTCACTGCATCGGTTTTCCATGGGAACCCCAAATTTACCCTAAAATTTTTAAATTTGAGAGTCCTAAAACTTTGAGAGTCCTGGGACTCGCATTACACATAATATAAAGTTAAACTACCAATTTTGGGATTCCTCTGGCAATTTAAGGAGTCAAAATGCAGGAAAATCCTGCATCATGTTTTCAGTGATTGCTTAATACAGTAACATGCTTATTGTATCAGTAAATCATCAGTTATGTGTTATAGTCACCAGACTGTTAACATTATACAGTTTGGAATTGATAGGATTCTACATATATAATATACATTATATATTTATTAGCATTTGGAAGACGTTTGTCTGTTATGAATCCTTTATATCTAGTCATTTTGCCTGGTGGCTGCTATCATATTGGAACACGCCAGCAATTATATATAGAACTCTGTAGTTTTATTGTTTTCTTTCAGCCACAGACCCTAATTGATCGTATCAACAATTTCAAGCGTTTGGAAGGAGAGGTAGAACTGAAATGTAAACAGTTGTCAAGTCTCAAGCTGGACGCCTCCAGTATAGAAGCAATCAAACAACTAAAGGGTAAGGCTAGTGATTGGTAACATTAATCAGCAGGTAACGTAACTTATAAAATCGTGTGGTGAGTTCATTGTACTTCTCTTTAAACAAAGGAATTTGATATAAATGTTTGCTGTAAACATACCACTAGTGATATCTCTTGCTTTATATCTTATATTTCCTTTACACAAACAAACCAGGACTCTATATATACCTTTTGGTATAACAACAGTTGTACAGTACAATGTTATTGTGTCCAACTAAATGCTTGATGTTGTACAGGACTTGTAGGTCTGTGCTATGATTTTCTCCCAGGACTGTCACATTTTATAACTTAAGTCTACATGAGAACCTAGTTATCTTGAACTCAAATAAGTCAAAGACATCATTTGATTTAAAGTGTTCAAACTTCAAGCTAAACATTTGATCTCATTTAACTTGAATACACTGGAAGTTTTCCAACCGACTTGGAGATAACTGGGATCGCTTATAGTGGTAACTTCAAGCTAAACATTTGATCTCATTTAACTTGAATACACTTGTAAGTTTCCAACCGACTTGGAGATAATGGGGATCGCTTATAGTGGTAACTTCAAGCTAAACATTTGATCTCATTTAACTTGAATACACTTGTAAGTTTCCAACCGACTTGGAGATAACAGGGATCGCTTATAGTGGTAACTTCAAGCTAAACATTTGATCTCATTTAACTTGAATACACTTGTAAGTTTCCAACCGACTTGGAGATAACGGGGATCGCTTATAGTGGTAACTTCAAGCTAAACATTTGATCTCATTTAACTTGAATACGCTTGTAAGTTTCCAACCGACTTGGAGATAACGTGGATCGATTATAGTGGTAACATTACAGGTGTTAACAGAGACAGAAGGATAAGATAAAATCACATGACGAGAATATCAACAGATGATTGGTCAGTTTTATATGCCATCTCACTGAAATGAAGCATAATATAGTGAAATGATACTTCACCTAGGCATGTTATTCTGATGACGAGCCAACTAATGATGATAATCTAAAAACAAAATAAAAGAGTGGAGTAAGTGAAGTTAAAATTCTGAAGTGTTTCAATAGAAATAAATGATCACTTTTAATCTCTGAGGAAATCTTCAAAATTCTGCCGGTTACCTGACATTAGTTCCCTGTTATACTCATGCTGTGGATCTATACAGTACATCTAGTATGTCCCAATCCTATAAGTCTGAGGCAGGATTATGGAGTACTAGGACATCTAGACATTTTTAAAACTGTACCTTGCAATTTTTTTTAATAGGTCATCATTACAAATTCTTATAGAGAAATGAAAAACAGCTGTAGTTTTCATTACTGAAATAAGTTTTTGAATTGATTGTGTATAAAGCTGTTCTGATGATTCAGGGGATATATATACAATTATACACACCACTGGTTTATTTGTACTTATGCATGAGAATAATGGTGGAATATAGTGATTTTAAATTGTGGAGAAGAATGAAATTAGAGGTGACCTACTAAAATCTCTGTTTCATGGAAAAATTTGGACACAATTGTTATAGGTAAAGGGAGGTAACTGGAGGTCACTTTCATTGATATTTTGATATGTATTCAGATATAGGGTTTTTTATAAGAAAGTATGTGAATGATGAATTTTCGTCCAGTTTGATTTTTTTAACACTTGAGAATTCTCAGATTTTTATGGTACTGTGTTTTCTATTGTGTAACACTGACCAGGACCATCTAACAAGCAAAGATGTGAGTTGTTTTCTTGTCACATATAATAATGTCACCAAAAAAATGATGGGATTTATACTGTAACATGCATTAAGCATTAGTCACTCTAAAATTATAGGATTACCTGTAATCAATGTGTCAATGTATTTACCAATCATAGGATTATCTGTAACATGTCCATGTAAAAACTGAAATACAATCAGGTTGATGATAAAATGTGATCTTTTTGTAATTAGTTTGTACATTCATCTTGTCTTTCTTTGTATCTTTATTAGGGTATGGAGTACTAATGAATTTTGAATTATGACAGTCACAGAGATTTTGAGAATTTCAGTATCAAGTTTGAACTCCAAGTCGAATATTGAAAATATATAAGGATTTTGTATATAAAGCAAGGAAAGATGAATCTGTAGTATGTTAACTTCTGAATTGTTTCTGTCTTAAAGCTGACATTGCAACTTAAAAAGCTTTCAATCAATATTTTTTTTTAAAAAGTTCGATTTTTTTCTGGTTTTGAGATCGCCCCTATCTGTTCCGACCATCGTTTCTAAGGAAGTGCCGACATTTTAGTTTTGCCTTTGCTTGGTAACGAGTATGGGCCCCGATGGGTATATAAAGGTCATAGCCTGTAAAACCGGTTTTCAAAGTACTCCTGACCGTCACAATAGTCAGTGCTCCGCGCACTCGGCAACCGCTGTCAAAAATCAAACGCACTCACCTTTAGACTTTGAACCACAATACTGCCATGCTGGTTCTTACTAATAACACATTCTTGAAATTGCGTATCCGAAATAAAAGGTATATCACTGAAAATACTTCCATAAATCCAATATATATCGCCGGTCTTTCACGTGCATATAATCGCATCCACGTACAAACTCTTAGTCTTGGTCATGTAGACGCTTGACAAGCAAACACGTGTAAAACACGGCACACACAGGTGTGTAGTCAACAATGTGAAATTATATATTTGAACTATTCTCATGGACTTATTTGGATTTATTATGGTTTCTACGCTGGATATTAGTACTAGTTGGATATCAAAAAGGTAGGCATAAGCGTTAAATAGCCCTTTGTTTGTTTCACTTGCAACATATATTACATAAAGTTGTGTTGTGTTATTTTGTTGTAAGTTTCATGGGGATATGGATGTTTTTATTACAATTTCATTTCATATTTATTATATATCTTTCCAATATCCATATTCGTAAAAAAAAAAACCTCGAAAACGAGCCGTAACGTAATGTGTACAGACTATTTGTTACTGTAAGAGACGTGCTACAGAGAGAGGGCAGTGTCGGAATAAAACCGGTTTGCAACTATCGGTGCTTTTATACCCAAGGTTGTCTACACACGTTACCAAGCAAGGGTAAATCAAAAATGTCTGCCACTTCCTTGGTTACGAAAACCGGAAGACACATGGTCAAAGTAGGGAACATCTCGGAACTATTCGGAGTAATCACAATCTGAATATTTTTTTTTCAAATCTTAATTGAAAGCTTTTAACTTGCATTGTCAGCTTTAAGGTTGATGAGTGTTCCTACTATGAATCGACAAAAATCGAGAATGAAACTCAAAAATCATACTTGCATAATATTTGTTTTCATTATCAACCATGGAACAGATTGAATTGCATTCCAAATACAAATTGGTTAAAGAGCTTTCCTTTATGATAAAAGACAAGGTTTGTTTTGAACATAAACAGATATTGAAAGTTTATTTTATGAACTTTCAAGTGCAGAATGACAAGGATTTTCTCCTCTAAACTACTGAAAAAAAAGTCTCAGTGATTTGAATCAAGTAAACGATTTCAACAAATTACACTTTTGTAACCCAGACGGTCAGGACCAGGTGACATGTTTACCCATTCAGCTGATTCTATCTGATTCAACCTACTGAGGCGTAGCAAGTTGTTTTAGAGTAGAGACAAAGGTCATTTGTACTTTTCTTGTTAAAGGCCCAATATAAGTACCTTCAGGAATTTTTTCGTGATTCTGAAAAATTCTGACAAAAAATACAGTTAATAACCATGCAAAAATAAGACTAAAACGAAGTAAACCTGAGCAGTAACTAACAAGAAACTCTTGACAGAAAAATCCAAAGAACTGAAAATAATTCAGGTGGGGCCCAATTCAACAACAAACCAAAGGTACATGTAGAAGACGGTTCAAAATGGATGTGTGTTTACAAATACCGAGTTTCAACTACTGCTGTACCGGTAACCGCGTAAGAATTCATCTTGAATATTGCTGATATCAGCTAATCTTAACTAAATCTATAAATAGAATAAGTTATTAGGCTTGATTTTTGCTTCAAGTTTTGCCGAAAGTTATGTATATTTGGCCTTTAAGGAAACTGATATTTTTGAAAGCCTACAAAATTTTCAATTTTCGTTTGTGTTCGAAACAAACCTTTTGCTTTGTCATTCATACCAAACTAATGAATCTTATTCCAGTACCATTCCTTCATGTATTCTAATGTAATAAAAGTAACATATGACTTGATGTATGTATTTATTTTCATGTTGATCAATTTTGTTTTTCTCTGTATGTAGGGTATTAAAGTTAGTTTTTATTGTCACACTTGTAATCTTTTTGATAGATCGGTCCCATGGAAAGCAGTTCTCCAAGCAGTTTGAAGATTCCAGTCACAAACTGGAGGACTGTGTGGCACATGCAGAACGAGAAATTGAAGATAGGAAGTCTCTCATTCAACTGATGGAGCAGAGTGAACTCTTCTACGATGAACAATATAGGGAGGCCAAAATTGTAGCCAATGTAAGTGAAATAATATAAAGAAAAATTGAATAATAAGGGAAGAAAAATACCTGAAGGTAATGATTTCATGCGTTACATAATATGTCAAAACACTCAATAATGTTTTTTTAAAGTTTTTTTATATAGACACTAGTAGAACACTTTGAACAGATTGCAAATGGCTCAAATCTTTCACTGTTGCCCCTTACCACAATGCTGTTGGAGAACAGGATAATTCCACATCTATTCACAAGCCCATTCAGAGTATATTTAATGTCTTTAATGTCACAGACTGAATTTGTAAAGTTAATCATGATAAATTTAACATCTGTAGATTGGGTGCATTGCTCAGCAATAAGGACCCCTTTGTTATAAAATTATACCACACACTCTATTTAACACAGCAGATAGCAGTCTTTTCCCTTTTATCTCCTGTGCAGTACTAAATATTTGGTCGCTGATTACTAAATATTAGATAATGATATCATGTGTTGGTTAAATGTTTTTTCAGGCCTATAAGAACTTTGGAACAAGAATCAATAATCTGAGGAAGAAGTTGGATGACTTGAAAGGGTCACTGCCTAGTCCGATTCCTTCTCCATCCATGGACGCTCCCTCTCCAGGGAACACACCTCCCCAACTCAAAGATGATGACAATGAGGCTATTGACATGGAATTAGATGAAGAAAACGAGAATGCTCCTCACATTGTCTGTATGTATAAGCAAACTTTAATATAGAATCAAACTTCATAAATAGATACAACTTGAATACAGCAGCAATAAATAATTTAGATACAGCAGCAATAAATAATTTAGAAGTGACTTGTTTTCTGCTACATAAACTTTGTTGTTAGACTTTGCGTTTAGCTCCATTTCTTTAGTAGGACTTTGTGTTTATCTTTTCTTCTATTAAGACACTAGTTCGGGTGTGTATGTTGTACAAGCATATCAAGCTACCAACTAGCAACAAATTGGGGGCTGTGAACATTTCTTTTTGTGTCTCATAATTTTGTTAACATTTCTAAGAAACTACTCATGTTACTGGATATGCAGGATCCTATTGAGCCATCAGAAATAATATATGTTGTTTTACAATTATGACATTTTTTATCCTTTGATGATGCTTTTGGTCTATTGATCTTCTTGTAAATTGCTGTCAGGTAGCCATCTTATATTTGCATTTGACATTTTTTACAATTTTTCTCTGGCATAAATAATAGGATGATGACAGAGCTTGGTATGCATGGTCCCCTTTGCCATAGTTGTGCATGCCTCAATCGAGGATAGATCAGAAAATCTATCATAGAACATTAAAAGATGTTGTTGCTCCTTTGATCACATGATCTCCTAGTACATGTGCCTATGCAAGGAATAAAAACGAGAGAGAAAAAAGGAAGGAACCTTCAAACCAGCAATATATCATTGTCTTCCAATAATGGATGGCAAGATGTGCCGGAATCTTTTCTCTAACTCTTCAAATAGGAAAGCTGTTGTGTTTTGTTATTTATAGGTGGGTGCTTATGCTATACCCCCAGTGTCAGCGGTCAGTTGGGAAGTAACTATAAGTCCTACATCAACTAAACTTACATGGCTGATGTATCTAAGGATAAATAGCACATGCTAGGTATCAGAAGCTGGATTTTACCTATATTTTCCACTTGAGTGACCATGTTTTGAACTTGTTGAGTTCTAATACTGTGGTTAAGAAAAATGGATGCTTAGAACATTAATCTGTACCCGAGTCTCAATCTGACTTACTTTCTTGGGTTTGAGGTGAACTTTGTAATCTTTGATTACCTATTTTTTGGAACGAAACCTTGAACAGTTATTTATACAGTATAATTCCTTTTACAGCAGCAGCACCAGTCCCTATGCCTGACCGGGTCTCCATACCCAACTACAACGCAGAAAATGCCTACACCTCTAGTCCTGCTGCGGGTAAAGGTCATTATTAGTACAATGTTATCCCACCAGTTTATTACCAACCCCTGAAATCTTGAGTTGTACCAGGTTGATAGTACTTACCTGGTAATGATAGCAACGTATTCTCTGTACATTAGGGACTTCAAATCAGAGTTAATAAGGAACAGTCCAGATCATGATAGAAAAAAACCTCCAAAACTTATTACTTCGGCTCTGTAGCTAACATGTTCTGCAGGAACATTTTGAAACCATATAAATACAGTCCAGTATCTGCAGTTATTAATTTGCTTAGTATTTCAACTTAAAAAAATAAAGAAAAATAACACTTCTTCATAGCAAAATATACCAAGTACAAAGTCTGATTTTATAAGATTTCCAAAGTGGTATTAGTGTGGTTCAGTCTCAGTGATTCACACAGCTAACAAATGACATCATCCATTTTCAATTCTAGAGTCAACACAGTTATATTTATGTTATTATTTTCTTTAGATCAGACAAAAGCAAAGAAAAATTATGCATGCTTATGAAATTCAAAATTTTATATCAAACGGTCAAAATAAGTTGATTTTTACTGCTTGATACACACCTGAAGCATGATTTATTTACTTTTCAACATTCATGGATCACTGTTTGATAAAAATGGACTTGACAAACAAAAATCAATCTTTACAGGGTAGGACTGTCTCCAGCTTTTTGTATATTTAAAGAGTTATTCCCCTTCTAAACAATTTTGTCAAGATCATCTGTTTTGTGAAACTCCACAAAATACAATCAAACATTTTGAAGTTTGGTATATTCACACATTAAAGTTCTATCGAATATGCCCTATTTGTTAACCCATACTCAATTCCTCCTATTCTTATTTACCATTATTTTTTGGTCAGAGTTATAAACATTAAACCACGTAGTAAAATTACATGAATGGATGGATTTAAGTTTTGAATGGATATGATTGAACATTAACCTTTCCTTAGGAAGTGTAAACTGATAGAAATGATGTTTATTGTTATGTTGATATCTTGGACTCTGATTTGCTGCGCCAATCATATTTTTCAAGCAGGCTTCCAAAACTTCTATTGATGTACAGATTTCTTCTTAAACCTATATGGTAGACTAGATGAGACTTTTTAACCAATCCACGATCAATTTACAATATGGTTTACAAAATCTTTCAACCTTTGATAATTTTTTCAATATACAAGGTATTTCTCAAGTTTTTCATGTAAAATGATTCTACTGAATTTTTTATCTCTTTTATAAAATGTGTACATTCATTAACCGTGGTATGAAGCTCACATCAGTTCAGTTCAACATATCTGGAAGAGTTACTCCCCCTTAGTCCAGCATAGTTCACCATCGGAAACTTGTCCAGAGATCCCTTCCTACAGTTTTCAACCTTTCAAACCTTATACATTTATTTACCATGATATGAAGTTGTGTTTTACTGATTATTGGTTAGATTTTGTTAGAGAGTTAATGCCCCTTAGGCCCTTGTGTATTTCACTATGTACATATCTTGTCTGGAGATCGCCTCCAACTCAGTCACTTACCTCTGCATTTACAAAGTTGTGTTTTCCTGAACATCAAGAGTTATTGCCCTTTATGTATTTCATAATCAAGATATCTTCTTCAGCAGTTTTCAGCCAATTTCTTTTAAACTTTGTAGGTTTTAACAAAATAAAACGATGAAAACTTTCTTTGTGACATTGTATTAAAAAAAAAAGTTTCATATTTTGATTATTTTTGCATTCTGATACCATAATGTCTTTCACTTTGGCATGGAATAGGCATATTGTAATGGCCCACGCCACTGTGGTTCAATCCAATGTTTGTAATCCAAAATGGAATGTAGATTTGATAATTTGTTCCTTATGTTTTGTAGGAGACAGTGGCCTGGAGTCTAGGCTAGCTACCATGCTTCCTTCTCTACAGCAGCACACGACTGATGTGCGACACAGCTCCTCAGGTGACAGTTTGGTATACAACCCTCCCCCAGTCTACAATCCACCTCCAAAACACAGTGCCCTGAGGGCCATCCAGTTAGAGAATGGCAACGATGGGGAAAACACTCCAGTCAAGGATGAAGGAAGTGCCACTCCTGTTATGGATGAAAAGCCAGACAGTTCTCCTCCAAGACCAAAGAATCAAAATCCAATAGACTTTCTTACGCAGATTTTGTCCAAAACTACTAAAGGTTCAGAAACTGGGTCAAATTTTCTTCAGAATTTATCGCTTTTAACCAATACAGTAAAATCTCAGTTTCAACAAAAGGGGAATATGAATCAGCCAGTTCTACCTCCAGGACCGATACCTTCACCTAGTGTTCAGCCTCCCCTTGGCCCACCCCCTCAGCCCCCCAACTCCTGGGCTGAGTGGAAGGCACAGCGCGACCCCACTCCACAGCCTCCAACAGGTGTTCCTCCTCCTATGCCTGTTGCCTCTCAGCCACCCTCTCACCAGCCCCCAATGTCCCAACCTCCTCCATTGTCACAGCCTCCTCCAATGTCGCAACCCCAGAACATGCCATCTTCACAGCCCCCTGTGCCCCTAGCACAGGACCCCTTGTCTCGTCCTCCTGCTCCTCAGCTCCTTATTCCTCCCCAAATGAGGAACCCCCTCCAGCCTCCTGTTCCCAGCATGCTATCCCCACCCGCAGGTATTAGACCACCTCCAATCCCACCACCTATCTCGCCAGTTAGACCTCCAAACATCGGGTATCCCCCAACTTCTATGTCCTCTAACCAAATTCCCCCACCCGTTAGACCCGATGGATGGAATTTTCCTCCCCATGGCGCCCCTCAAGGCCCTCCCCGTGGTCCTCCTCAGGGTCCTTCTCCCCAGGGGCCACAGCAGAGGCCTCCTCAGCCAAATTTAGGCCCTCCGCATGGTCCACCACAAAGCCCAGTTTCCCAACAGCCCCATTTTATACAGGGTCCAGGTTTCCTTGGTCAACCTTCCGGTGGATTCCAGGGACAGACAAACAATAGTTCCTCTCCTCCGTGGAACCAAACACAAGGTCCACCTCAGGGTGGTCCACCTGTCCAGCAGGACCAGTCATCTGCCCCCACATCCCCATTGCAGTCACCTCCAACTCCTCCCTCTGCCCCGCCTAAAAGTATTCTTAGAAACAGAAAATCTAGTTTAAGAGAGGTGCCACTTACCCCTAGCCCCGGGGATCCTGTTGAACATTCCCCTATGAATTCACGGGTTCCGAAACCTCCCATGGAACCTCCAAGTCCAGATCATATTAGGTCGCAACGTTTATCTCGGGAGGATTCAGATTCTTCTACAGGTCATGTGCCAGATGACCACAAAGAATTTCTAGAAAAACTAAAGAGGAAAACTACAAGTAATATGACTCGACCTGCTCCTCCATCCATGGATCAAGACGAGGAAGAGTTGAGAATTCCTGTGTTCACACGTAATGTTTCTCGGTCTAACCTGACTACAATTACACCTGTGGATCTCGAGGAACCCAACGAAACTGAAAGTGCTGAAGATAAAAGTGAACAGGAAAACAATAGCCATAATATTATCACACAGATAAGTACCATAGACAGTAATCCGAGGGAACCAGCAGACAAACTTGATCCTGACGATATTCGACATGTGGGCGGCCAAAGGCACCACCATGATGACTTTCCTCCACCACATCATGAGAGGCGGCCGTATGACGATCGTGGTGACTATGATCGCTATGCCCGTCCTCCTCAAGGCCGGGACTACTATGACCGGTACAGAGATCAGCCGTACTACAGAGGACCCTATGGGGGTCCACCTCCCCCTAAAAGGCCATATCCGGACCCTTACGACTCGCACAGAAGACCTCCTAGACCGTATTATCGATACTAATGTCTAGTGACTGTGTTAGTAGGAGACTGGCAGCAATCCGGTGTGTGTTAGTGTTGTTAGGTGATTGGAGTATGATAGAGCCACAAAACATGTTCTCTTTCAAGTGCAGTATATTGTTATTGATATGCGAGGTATTCTCTTTCCAGTGCAGTATATTGTTGTTGATATTTGAGGTATTTGTCAATTTTGTTTTAAGATAACAAATAGCAGTGAAACTGTTGGGTGCATATATTTCTAATGAATTGTTGAAAGTAAAATGCCACTCTTAACTTTCAATAGAGAATAACATAAATGTGAGGTGTTTAATGTTTTCTGCATTAGATTGACGTAGTTTCTGTTTTTGAAGTTCCTGCAAGTTGTTCATTGATTGGTCTTAAAAAGACTAGATTTTAAAAGTAAAAAGCAATTGTTTCTGGTTTAATAGAAAATGTTCATGTTACTCTAGATTGTGAAGATATGTTTGATTGAATTAGCATACCTTGTGATTATGAATTTTATCTTCAATCTCAAAATACAGACCTGGTACAGCATTTTTATATGGCATACTAAACTGCATTTTTCACCAGCATCTAAAATTACAGCCACTGTCAGGGTTTGCACTGTGTATTTTATAAAGGGGGTCCTTTCTTAAATCAATGGGATCCTTCTGTATATTTTAAATGGGAATCCTGAAAATTAGTGGGGTCCTTTTCAGTTGCTATGCTTGAAAAAGATATCAGGACGCAAACCCTGCACTATAAATCTTTTTTGTCTATTTACAGACATGTATTAACTTAAATCATAACTCTTAAATTGGGTTTTTTTTTTTGATATTTTAATTCTCATGGATGGAGCATGTCAGAAGAAATTTGAGGTGTAAATTATGCATTGAATAGTAATGACGGGTAAAAGGATTATTTATAACCAATATTGCATTTCAAAGTATTAAGTTGGCTGCGTAATATTTTCAAGTTATTTGCTAAAATCAACAAATCTTGAAGAAAGTATTAGATAATGTGAACGAACAGGTATCTTGGTTACAACAATACATAAAATTAGTGTAATATGGTGCTTGGTGTTGACAATGCTGATGTGAAGCTAGTGATCAAAGGGAATGTTGATATAAGAACTTTGCAGTTATTTCTGCATTGCAGTGTTTAAAATGTACATTCAGAGTTTTCATTTTATGATAAATGGCATTATTTAAATCCATGGGGAACGTATGCTGATATAGCAGGTTTGGAGTAACAGATCCAAATGAAAGTGTTATTATGAAAGAGAAACAGATGCAGATGAATGTTTTATGATAATGAATTTGTGTAAGACATGTATCATGTCACTGGTCATGCCCTGATCTCATCC
Source organism: Mimachlamys varia (assembly GCA_947623455.1). Taxonomy (NCBI): domain Eukaryota; kingdom Metazoa; phylum Mollusca; class Bivalvia; order Pectinida; family Pectinidae; genus Mimachlamys; species Mimachlamys varia. The sequence continues at coordinate 14,559,060 of OX392535.1, forward strand.
TGTGCAGGTTAAGTGTGCTACAGTATACGTAGGACCTGACCGGACGCTATTCAGTGTGTTAGTGGCCATGTCTGAGTGTAAAGGTGTATGTTGTGTGTGGCTATTTTACAGTAACAATCATGTTTTAGAGAGCAGCATTCTTTCTGATGCTAAGTGTCAGAACGTTTTATCATCATTAATATTGCTGTAGGCTGAATGGTAATGATGACTAAAGTTGGTTCATAATAAAACAGTTAATCAACTTCATACATAGTCCAGTTTGTATTTTTGCGTTGGCAGTATGAGTACATGAATGAATACGCTGAAGTTGACAGAAAGTGTTCCATGATTAATGTAATTTTGATTTGCTTTACTTGTGTTTTATGCTGATTTACAGCTGTAATTATTTAAGGACTCGCCAGATTTTTTTGGTGTAAGAAAACAGAAGTTCCTGGTGAAAATACATGGACACAAGGCTAATATAGTGTACGTAATGACTGCATCATCTGTGTATTGAACCCAGGACACAGTGGTGGAGGGCTTGTGGTAGCAGACATCTTAACGTCTTCGGCATTATAATACCACCATGACCCTGTATATAAGCACCTAGACTCTAGTAGAAGTGTTTTCTTTGGACTAAATGCATAATGAATAGTCTGCCCTGTCTTTTGATAAAAAGAAAAAGTCTTGTATATTGCAGTTCGGTAGCATTATGTCACTAAAAGTTAAGTGTGTTAGGATGTTGGTGAATACATTTATTAGTTTATGAATACCGTAGTAGATAACCTGGAATGTGGAATGATAGTGATTTACTAACTATATAATTTCGAATGTTCCAAACTGAAGGGGTTTGGTCAAATGAACAGATTTTGCATAAATGGTGACTTACCCCCTTGGGACCAGGGGAGCAAGGCCCAATAGGGGAAATAGAGGTAAAGCCTTTTAAATCGCTACTTATCCTTAAGTACTTAATGAATTTTAACCACATTTGGTCAGAAGCATCCTTTGGAGGAAAGGAACAGGGTGACTGACTCCCCAGAGGCAGGAGGGGCGGGCCCGATAGGGGAAATAGAAGTAAAGAGTTTTAAATTGCTACATGTCATAAAGAACCCAATGGATTTTAAGCTTATTTGGTCAGAAACATCCTTTGGGCACAACAAACAGATTTTGCAGAAATGGTGACTGGGGCAGGAGGGTGGGGCCCAATAGAGGAAGTAGAGGTAAAGCCTTTTAAATCGCTACTTGTCAGTAGATACTGAATGGAATTTTAACCACATTAAATATTTGCAAAAAAAAATTATTGGTAATATTTATTCATGATTGCGCAATTATCTAAATATCCAGTTGAGTATTCTAGGCCTCTGGCCTTCGTGAAATTATTCGAAAAGAGAAATTAATATGATTCCATATTTGACTAAAGGGAAACTGAGTATCGAATCATTCACCCTTACTTCCCTTACTGCCAAATGGAAAATGAAAGCCTTTGGACACCATCAAATCACAGGTGTGGCTATTGCCACATGTGGTGCAGAAAGTCAGGAACGCCTGATATCATAATATCTTATATATCTTCAGTAACAAGGTTTTAGGGGCACACCAACATTATGTTGCACACTTTATATTCAAGTGTTTTGGTTCCAGTTGATATTATAATTACCAGTTTTTATCTGGTAAATCATTTTAAGAACTCTCCGAACAGTTTCCTTTTTCATGATCGAAAAGGCTGTCTTGATCTGTCTTGGTTAAGACTATAATCAAATGCTGACGTTTAAGGTCATCTGACCTGATGGGTCAGGATGACCGATAGCCACTGTGGTTCATTATAATCTTCCGTGTGTAAACCTTTCCTTCAAGCAAATTCTTCTTGTAATCAAAAGGCACAGGTTGCTGATATAATGCATGTAGCATGCTGCGATGAAAGGATGAAAGACTGATGAATGATTCTGACCCACTTTCATGGTCATATGGGCAAATGTCCAAAAATCTTCAAGCAACTTCTCAATAACCAGAGTTCTGATATTTGGCCTGTAGCATGCTGGAATAAAGGGTTACCAATCTTTTTCAAGATGAATGACCCTGACCCACATTTAATGTTACAAGGGTCAAATTCTTGAAACTCTTTCAAACAACAACATCTCAAATACCAAAAGACCTGGTTACTGTTATTTGGTCTGAAGCATGTTTAGATGAAGAGCTACCAAGTTTGTTTAAATAAATTACCTTGACCCACGTTTAAGGTCACATGGGTCAAATGCGATAAAAATCCTCGAGCACCTTTTTCTCGATAACTAAAAAGCCTATGATACTGATATTTTGCCAGTGCATGCTTGAATGAAGGGCTACCAAAAATGACCTATAGTTTGACTTCAACCGTTAAGAAAGGTTGTCTAGGGCATTTCTACTATACTGTTTGAATTGGAAAAGTTCGTTCAGGGGCATACTGTCTATAATATTTCAACTTAAGTAAATAACCATATTTGGTATACACGTTTGCCTTGAAAAGGGGGGGGGGGATTTTCAATTTTCTGTAAACTATTTTTGCAGTTCTACAATTATTGTGTAAACTACTCTTCTTGTTCTGGTTCTTATTCTGACCATCTTCAAGGTTACTTGGGGATAATTTCACATTCCATACGCAGATACCATATCAGTAGATAGTGTGGATTGTCGGAATTTCCTGCTTTTAAGCTATTTTAATTCTCTTCGAATCAAAGAAGACTTATTAGTAATGGTTCTCCTTGTTCTGGTAATTCTGGTTTATCTAAATAGTTCTTGTCCGAGCTATAGCTTCTAAACCATTGACGATATCATGAGGAAACTGAAAGTCTTTTTGCACCACTTAAAGTAGTCTGATGGGTTCTGACTCTCTGATCCACTAAATATTTGGACCAATAAATTTGAATTTTCCCAATAATAATTTTTCCGGTGATAACTTTTGAACCGTTAAAGAAATGTGTAAGTAAGCTTAGGCAAGTTAGACATGCCATTTATTTACTTGGATGTAACCTATATTTACATGGTGGGTGTCGTCAATGAAACAGATTACCCTTAACCTTTCGGAGCACCTAGTCTTGTTTCTTGTACTTTCGAATCTTGTTTAATATATTTTGCGCTTGAATTATGGCTTTGTTTGAGGCATCATTGCCAATCACAAGTAGTCATACTAATGATCATATCCATACACGTTTATATCTCTCAATGATACCAAGATTCCAACAATAAAACTTAATCTTCATCAACCTACATCTCTCGAATCTCTGCTTTGAAAGTTTGTTCGTCACCAGTCGACATCGAAATCACGAAATATCGACATCTAGATCAAGTCAATTAAAAACGAATCAACTGCGACATGTAAACACCATATATTGGATATTACTTCAAAATGTATCAAGAAAGGTAAAGTTCACGATTTTCAAATCGAAACCTTCACGTTTATAGTATAGGTAATTAAAGTGAAGGTCGAGGTAAGCAGCTGATGTAGAACGAGCCCTTGATTTCAAAAAGGTATATACGATCGACTAGGTCTGTTGTTTATAGACGATATATGGTCGATATCCTTGAAAGTGAAAGATTTGGCAAGCTTTGTGTTACTTGGCCTGATTAGCTCCTCGACAAACTCAGCCTCGTATGGAAACAAACAAGTCAGCTAAGAATGCCAACAGTCTGCTGGAAAACTTTCCTCCAAACTCCACTATATCCTCTTCAGTATAGTTCATGTTCGCTTTTATTGTTTTTCACAAGGTATGTTCCAAGATAGCTCACAAATAAATATTTGTATCGTCTTCCACTTTTCATTGAAAAATCTCTCATAATGAGAGATCGAATACGTTGTTTCAGTTTGGTATGAAGTATGGCAGTGTGTACATGTTGGAAAAATCAAATGTTTTGATAGAAAAAAAGAAAAGATTTTTGAGGAGGGGGTGTTCAAGATTGATTAGACGATCTTTCGAGTCTTTCAAAATCCGCATCCCGTTAATTCATTTCTGGAGTTTACACTGTAACAATAAGACTGTAGCATCGATTTAATGAATGACAGGAAGAATTTTTGATAAGCAATTACCAGTGCCTGCAGTAAAATGTTGCTGGTAAGGATTCTTTTGTAGTTTCGGTATCCATTATAGAAGAGGCAGGTCAGTGTCTTTCTCATTGTTGTGTATGATTGACCGTTATCTTGAAAGATTGTAATGCTGATTCATGGTTAACGGGTTAGATATACGAATACATATATATACATTGTATAATCATGCGAATCAGTATTCTAGATTTTGGCTTGATGCTTTGATTATAGTTTAAGGCTACAATGCCTTATGTCTTAATAGATTTGACAATAAACACAGGTATGTTAAATAAAGGAAGCCACATTAGGCCGATGTCACACCAAATACTTCAATAGTCATAAAAAATTAAAAGCAATTTTTAAATTATTTTTTCAGTTGCCTCAGCAACCCAAATAAGCGATGTGTAAACTTGAATGAAGACCGATAAATCTAGTATCCAGAAGATTTAAGGAAAAAGATACATTTTTATCAAGTAGATGGGCGTATATCACTGATGGCGATTGGTATGGAGGCTGTGCTATTGTCAGACATAGAATTTTGTATGATCTTAAATGTGAGTTTTGTTTTATTTTGGCTCTGTCCTTTTTGTTAAAGGAGAGACGAGGGTATCATATTTATTATCACTTGATTTTCTAGGAAGGATACACATCTACAACAATAGGTATACGATTAATTTATGTACAAAATGTAAAATATGCGTAAATCTCTGTAGAAGTATGGCATTACAGAACTAAAACTGCTTTATAAGTTTTTTTTAAGGAGTGACAGGGATATGTTATTCCGTGGCACTTCATACTATCTTTAGTTCCAGGAGAAATAGACCACGGTGTGCTAATAATGTAAACTGCATCATATCATATGGAAAATTTCGATAAGGAAGCGGCTTGGGATAGAGTTTAAAAAAGAGTAGACAAATGTAAGTTAAACTTAACTAACTTGTACGTGTATAGTTTTTGGAATTAAACCACGATATTTCTTAATGATACTGCAATACAAAAGACTGTTAATTGAGATGTAAGATGTTACAGAAGTTTTAGAGTTTCCCTATGAAGTCTGCCATTTGTGGTTTGTCCAAGTTAGATAATTTCTGGCTGATGCGGTTGCGTCCCTTTGACCGATTTTCGTAGTTGTTGTCCTACCCACATTTCCCTTCTACTTTAGGTAATAATTGCTGGTTTTAAGATCGCAGTCTTTAGGTGTAACTGGCTATTCAGGGTAAGTAAACAGAGGGTGTGAAGGAAGTACTTGCACATTAATGTTCAACCCGTACGGAACGCAAAATTAACATATATTCAATTAATTGTACCTATCTAAAATGATTAAAGGTAGGTAAATATATTGAAGATAGGCGCAATTAATTGAATATATGTTATTTGACGTTCCATAAACCCGTAATAGATAATCAATTAACCTGATATATGGTAGGCTCATAGTTTCCAGTAACTGGGGAAGTTTTTAAAGGAAAGGACATCCAAAATAGTACAATTAAACAAACATCAGGAACGTAAAAGACAATAAAACAATCTCTAACGGTGTGCTATTGATGTGTGCTTATTAATGTAAGTTAAACTTGACAATGTTGTATATGATTTTAGAATTAAAACATACATAGAGGATATCTAACAGTGTCTTCAGTAATACCCAATATATTTCACGAGTGGGGCTAATATTTTGATATTTTTCACGAGTGAAAAATATCAAAATATTAGCCACACTCGTGAAATATGTTTGGTATTACTGAAGACACTGTTATATATTCTGTTTATAACATTTTGATAGCAAAGTCTACAGTGGTAGCTTTTGATTTTCCCAAATTTCGTTTGTTAGCAGCGTTCAAATCAGAAAAACTGATATTTTTCACTAGTGAAAATATCATATTTCTCACTAATGAAAAATATCACTTTTATAGAATGAATAATTTTCGATATTTCACTGGTAAAAATGTAAAAGAAATATGGTTACCTAGATGTTTCTTAATGATGCTGCAATGTACAACTCTGTTCATTGAAATATAAGTTGTTGCAAGTTTGAGTCTGCTTTGTGTGGTTTGTCCAAGCTAGATAATTTCTGGCTGTTGCGGTTGCGTCCCTTCGACCGATTTTCGCAGTCCTACCCACATTTCAGATTATATGATATACTCTTCTATTTCAGATAATAATTGCAGGTTTTAAGGTTGCAGACATCATATGTAACGTCACTGCTGAAACTGCCTAGTTACTGTCAGGGTAAGTATACAGAGTATATAAGGAGGTACTTGTACAGATTAATGTTCAACCCGAGTATCGATAACTAATTTATTTACCTAACCCCGGTTTCATCAACTTTCCTAAACTTAAGGAAATATCTCAATAAGAAAGCATTGCAGAGGTTAAGAAAATTTCCTTAAATTCTGTATACTTTCCAGTGGAGATTTAAAAGTTAATGAAAAGTATCAATAACCAGGGCAATGTTGTAAAGAAAAGGACGTCCAAACTCAGTACAATAAAAAAAATATCCGGAACATAAAATATACCAAAACAATCTTATACTGATGACTCCTATTTTATATTTATATTTATATATAACATGCGAGTGTTTGTTTACTTTGATTGAAAAGACTCAATCGAATTAGAATAGTGATTAGTAAATTAGAATTGTGATTGGTTTACTGAAATATTCAATAATTTGTTGAGTGACACAGAATCTTACACAGAAATGATTATAGTTTCAAATGTCAATAATATTATGTGTATTTATTTTAAATTATACCACAGATATATATGTACTTTGTATATAATTCCGGTATTATTTCTCGTGCAATAATTTGAAAATGACGAAGAGCTAAACTTTGGTTATAAATAAGTACAAATATAACGGTTTGTGACGGTATCGCTCTTCATTTAATTTATTTTATAATGTATTGAATAAGCAAACATTTTTTAGGCTTTAAGGCTCGATATTTTAGTTAAAGTGAGTCTGAAAAGGTTTATATATTGAGGCTACAATAGGTCATACCTTTAAACATGGATGTTTATGTCGACATAACCGTCGATTATGTTGAAGGAATTATTTGAAATACGAAGTATTTTTTTTTTCCAAAACTTGGTTAGTCGACTCAGAAAGTCAAACAAAGGACAACATACAATTTCTACATTTTAATTCGAAACATTGAGTTATAATATTTGTTAAAATCTTATTTCGACAAACTGTGTTGGAACTTGATAATTAATTTAATACTAAATATATGGAAATCAAAAGTAAAAGCTTCATTTAATGCTGAGTATATTCAAATCAACATTTGGAACTTGGTAAATACATATATATGTATACAAATACATTGTGTTTAATTTATAGATATCAACGTTAAGTGCTTAGTATGTACTAATTAACTGTGTGCTAATTTGGCAAAAGTCTACGTTTGGTGCTAATTATGCTTAGTGCTGCACGTAATTATGCAAATATCAACGGACAATATTATATGTTAAAAATAACTTTTCTTGCTATTTATCATATCATATCATATCAATGTTATACGTTTTATCCTAATCATACCAAACCCAGTGTAAGTGTAAATATCTATGTTAAGTGATTATTATGTAAAAATCAAGGTTTTATTGCTTATTATGGAAGCAAACAACGCCTAGTGCTTTGTATGGTGGGACCAATGAGAGATGCTTTGTACATACAAATCAAAGTTTACTGCTTATCATGCAGAAATAAACAGATAGCAGTCAGCGTATCCAATATAGAATAATGAACGTATCTATCTAGAGCACCATCTACGTTATCTAAACTTATAAAAATACATTTGTCTGTTTCGTAAGTATGATATGTTCTGCTAATTTAGAGCTATATCCATTAAACACGACATGACAATGACTGATTTCAGCTTTAAAAAGGTACTTCATGTACAAGTCTTTATAATGGACAAGTGCCATCTTACTAAATTTATATTTAACATGTCCACATATCACTCTTGCTTCCTATCAGGCAAGTCACATATACCGGTAACCTATTGACGAACAAGCTGCTTAACTTCTTTCCGTCATTAGAATAGCGTGATATCACTAATCCTGTTGGTTAGGTGCGCGTGAAAACACGTTCTTTATTCGCCGGCAATATCAGTCTGAGTGACGTCCACTTGTGTATTGGGAGAAAGCATACAGGAATGATTATCATTTTTCAATTAAGTTGGATTACATGTAAAATTCTGGTCTGCTCTTTTGCAAATTGTAATATTACGTGTAGGCTTATGGGCTGTTGTGATTAATTGCTAATGTAATGTAGAGGGCTTTATTGACTTACCATTGAGACACTTCATTACCCGGTGTTATCCCATCACTCGCTGATTTCAACATTTGTGGAATCTAAGATTAATAAGCAAAAGGTACTTCAATGAACTCGGCATGCCATAGAAAAGTATTTACACTGTGTTTTCTAAACATACAAAATTCATTTGCATTTAACAACGACAAAGACGATTATGACAATATTCTTAATGACTTGAATCAACATCATTGTCATTATAATATCTAACGCTCATTAACAGGTCTGTTGACAATAGGGGCCTGTCAATGATACCTGACATGTGGTAAACCACTACACGGGGTTTAGCACGAGTAAATATCTCACACAATCAGCACACACACCTACCGGGGACGACTGGAATATTAAATCAGTAACAGCAGTCACATACCATCCTAGAATACAGAGTGCCAAGCAAAGTAGTCCAGTACGAATGCAATATGATCTTAATTTATGGAATTTGCAGGATTTAAAGAAGTTTGCAAAATATTTGTATCATTTACAGAATAATTACAATGCTGTGATTTTGTATTATGTTTTGTTCGTGCATAAAAAAAAAAAGAAAAAAATATAAAAATAATAATAATAAAAATGTAAAAAAACATTAAATTCCAACGTTAAAAATAACTTAACTTTAACCATTCAACTAAACTAATAACTAAGATTTGATTATTTTTAAAATTTCATTCCCGAAAGAAAAAATAGGTTAATAAGATCACATGAAATGTGATTTTTAAGAAATATTTGTTATTAAAGAAACTCATAAAACCATCAAAAAAGGTAGATACAAAAGCAAATGAAAGGAAACAACTGGCTGCTTTCTATAACCATTATTTCCCTTGAAGCTCTGGCAGTTATACTCAATATGATTATTTCCTCCGTTTAGGGTCCATCATTGATACTTTGTGTGGTCATTTGTACCTTTTAGGGTCCATCATTGATACTTTGTGTGGTCATTTCCTCCGTTTAGGGTCCATCATTGATACTTCGTGTGGTCATTTGTACCGTTTAGGGTCCATCATTGATACTTCGTGTGGTCATTTGTACCGTTTAGGGTCCATCATTGATACTTCGTGTGGTCATTTGTAACGTTTAGGGTCCATCATTGATACTTTGTGTGATCATTTGTACCGTTTAGGGTCCATCATTGATACTGGGTGTGGTCATTTGTACCGTTTATGGTCCATCATTGATACTTTGTGTGGTCATTTGTACCGTTTAGGGTCCATCATTGATACTTCGTGTGGTCATTTGTACCGTTTAGGGTCCATCATTGATACTTTGTGTGATCATTTGTACCGTTTAGAGTCCATCATTGATACTTGATGTGGTCATTTCCTCCGTTTAGGGTCCATCATTGATACTTGATGTGGTCATTTCCTCCGTTTAGGGTCCATCATTGATACTTCGTGTGGTCATTTCCTCCGTTTATGGTCCATCATTGATACTTTGTGTGGTCATTTCCTCCGTTTAGGGTCCATCATTGATACTTGATGTGGTCATTTGTACCGTTTAGGGTCCATCATTGATAATTCATGTGGTCATTTGTAACGTTTAGGGTCCATCATTGATACTTTGTGTGGTCATTTCCTCCGTTTAGGGTCCATCATTGATACTTGATGTGGTCATTTGTACCGTTTATGGTCCATCATTGATACTTGATGTGGTCATTTGTAACGTTTAGGGTCCATCATTGATACTTGATGTGGTCATTTGTACCGTTTAGGGTCCATCATTGATAATTCATGTGGTCATTTGTAACGTTTAGGGTCCATCATTGATACTTTGTGTGGTCATTTGTAACGTTTAGGGTCCATCATTGATACTTGATGTGGTCATTTGTACCGTTTAGGGTCCATCATTGATACTTGATGTGGTCATTTGTAACGTTTAGGGTCCATCATTGATATTTCGTGTGGTCATTTGTACCGTTTAGGGTCCATCACTGATACTTGATGTGGTCATTTGTAACGTTTAGGGTCCATCATTGATACTTCGTATGGTCATTTGTAACGTTTAGGGTCCATCACTGATACTTTGTGTGGTCATTTGTAACGTTTAGGGTCCATCACTGATACTTTGTGTGGTCATTTGTAACGTTTAGGGTCCATCACTGATACTTTGTGTGGTCATTTGTAACGTTTAGGGTCCATCACTGATACTTTGTGTGGTCATTTGTACCGTTTAGGGTCCATCATTGATACTTGATGTGGTCATTTGTAACGTTTAGGGTCCATCATTGATACTTGATGTGGTCATTTGTAACGTTTAGGGTCCATCATTGATACTTGATGTGGTCATTTGTAACGTTTAGGGTCCATCATTGATACTTGATGTGGTCATTTGTAACGTTTAGGGTCCATCATTGATACTTGATGTGGTCATTTGTAACGTTTAGGGTCCATCACTGATACTTTGTGTGGTCATTTGTATCGTTTAGGGTCCATCACTGATACTTGATGTGGTCATTTGTAACGTTTAGGGTCCATCACTGATACTTTGTGTGGTCATTTGTACCGTTTAGGGTCCATCATTGATATTTCGTGTGGTCATTTGTATCGTTTAGGGTCCATCACTGATACTTGATGTGGTCATTTGTAACGTTTAGGGTCCATCACTGATACTTTGTGTGGTCATTTGTACCGTTTAGGGTCCATCATTGATACTGGGTGTGGTCATTTGTACCGTTAAGGGTCCATCATTGATACTTGATGTGGTCATTTGTACCGTGTAGGGTCCATCATTGATACTTCGTGTGGTCATTTGTACCGTGTAGGGTCCATCATTGATACTTTGTGTGGTCATTTGTACCGTTAAGGGTCCATCATTGATACTTGATGTGGTCATTTGTACCGTTTAGGGTCCATCATTGATACTTGATGTGGTCATTTGTACCGTTTAGGGTCCATCATTGATACTTGATGTGGTCATTTGTACCGTTTAGGGTCCATCATTGATACTTTGTGTGGTCATTTGTACCGTTTAGGGTCCATCATTGATACTTTGTGTGGTCATTTGTACCGTTTACGGTCCATCATTGATACTTGATGTGGTCATTTGTAACGTTTAGGGTCCATCATTGATACTTTGTGTGGTCATTTGTACCGTTAAGGGTCCATCATTGATACTTTGTGTGGTCATTTGTAACGTTTAGGGTCCATCATTGATACTTTGTGTGGTCATTTGTACCGTTTAGGGTCCATCATTGATACTTGATGTGGTCATTTGTACCGTTTAGGGTCCATCACTGATACTTGATGTGGTCATTTGTACCGTTTAGGGTCCATCATTGATACTTGATGTGGTCATTTGTAACGTTTAGGGTCCATCATTGATACGTTGTTTGATCATTTGTAACGTTTAGGGTCCATCACTGATACTTGATGTGGTCATTTGTACCGTTTAGGGTCCATCATTGATACTTGATGTGGTCATTTGTAACGTTTAGGGTCCATCATTGATACTTTGTGTGGTCATTTGTACCGTTTAGGGTCCATCATTGATACTGGGTGTGGTCATTTGTACCGTTTAGGGTCCATCATTGATACTGGGTGTGGTCATTTGTACCGTTTAGGGTCCATCATTGATACTTTGTGTGGTCATTTGTAACGTTTAGGGTCCATCACTGATACTTGATGTGGTCATTTGTACCGTTTAGGGTCCATCATTGATACTTTGTGTGGTCATTTGTACCGTTTAGGGTCCATCATTGATACTTTGTGTGGTCATTTGTACCGTTTAGGGTCCATCACTGATACTTTGTGTGGTCATTTGTAACGTTTAGGGTCCATCATTGATACTTGATGTGGTCATTTGTACCGTTTAGGGTCCATCACTGATACTTGATGTGGTCATTTGTACCGTTTAGGGTCCATCATTGATACTTGATGTGGTCATTTGTAACGTTTAGGGTCCATCATTGATACGTTGTTTGATCATTTGTAACGTTTAGGGTCCATCACTGATACTTGATGTGGTCATTTGTACCGTTTAGGGTCCATCATTGATACTTGATGTGGTCATTTGTAACGTTTAGGGTCCATCATTGATACTTGATGTGGTCATTTGTAACGTTTAGGGTCCATCATTGATACTTTGTGTGGTCATTTCCTCCGTTTAGGGTCCATGATTGATTCTTGATGTGGTCATTTGTACCGTTTAGGGTCCATCATTGATACTTTGTGTGGTCATTTGTACCTTTTAGGGTCCATCATTGATACTTGATGTGGTCATTTGTAACGTTTAGGGTCCATCATTGATACTTGATGTGGTCATTTGTAACGTTTAGGGTCCATCATTGATACTTGATGTGGTCATTTGTACCGTTTAGAGTCCATCATTGATACTTTGTGTGGTCATTTGTACCGTTTAGGGTCCATCATTGATACTTTGTGTGGTCATTTGTACCGTTTAGGGTCCATCATTGATACTTTGTGTGGTCATTTGTACCGTTTATGGTCCATCATTGATACTTTGTGTGGTCATTTGTACCGTTTATGGTCCATCATTGATACTTTGTGTGGTCATTTCCTCCGTTTAGGGTCCATCATTGATACTTTGTGTGGTCATTTGTACCGTTTAGGGTCCATCATTGATACTTTGTGTGGTCATTTCCTCCGTTTAGGGTCCATCATAGATACTTGATGTGGTCATTTGTACCGTTTAGGGTCCATCATTGATACTTTGTGTGGTCATTTGTACCGTTTAGGGTCCATCATTGATACTTTGTGTGGTCATTTGTACCGTTTAGGGTCCATCATTGATACTTTGTGTGGTCATTTGTACCGTTTAGGGTCCATCATTGATACTTTGTGTGGTCATTTGTACCGTTTAGGGTCCATCATTGATACTTTGTGTGGTCATTTGTACCGTTTAGGGTCCATCATTGATACTTTGTGTGGTCATTTGTACCGTTTAGGGTCCATCATTGATACTTTGTGTGGTCATTTTTACCGTTTATGGTCCATCATTGATACTGGGTGTGGTCATTTGTACCGTTTAGGGTCCATCATTGATACTTTGTGTGGTCATTTTTACCGTTTATGGTCCATCACTGATACTTTGTGTGGTCATTTGTACCGTTTACGGTCCATCATTGATACTTTGTGTGGTCATTTGTACCGTTTAGGGTCCATCATTGATACTTTGTGTGGTCATTTGTACCGTTTAGGGTCCATCATTGATACTTCGTGTGGTCATTTCCTACGTTTAGGGTCCATCATTGATACTTTGTGTGGTCATTTCCTCCGTTTAGGGTCCATCATTGATACTTGATGTGGTCATTTGTAACGTTTAGGGTCCATCATTGATAATTCATGTGGTCATTTGTAACGTTTAGGGTCCATCATTGATAATTCATGTGGTCATTTGTAACGTTTAGGGTCCATCATTGATAATTCATGTGGTCATTTGTAACGTTTAGGGTCCATCATTGATACTTGATGTGGTCATTTGTACCGTTTAGGGTCCATCATTGATACTTTGTGTGATCATTTGTACCGTTTAGGGTCCATCATTGATACTTTGTGTGGTCATTTGTACCGTTTAGGGTCCATCATTGATACTTTGTGTGATCATTTGTACCGTTTAGGGTCCATCATTGATACTTTGTGTGGTCATTTGTAACGTTTAGGGTCCATCATTGATACTTGATGTGGTCATTTGTACCGTTTAGGGTCCATCATTGATACTTTGTGTGATCATTTGTACCGTTTAGGGTCCATCATTGATACTTTGTGTGGTCATTTGTAACGTTTAGGGTCCATCATTGATACTTGATGTGGTCATTTGTACCGTTTAGGGTCCATCATTGATACTTTGTGTGATCATTTGTACCGTTTAGGGTCCATCATTGATACTTTGTGTGGTCATTTGTAACGTTTAGGGTCCATCATTGATACTTGATGTGGTCATTTTCTCCGTTTAGGGTCCATCATTGATACTTGATGTGGTCATTTGTAACGTTTAGGGTCCATCATTGATACTTTGTTTGGTCATTTTCTCCGTTTAGGGTCCATCATTGATACTTGATGTGGTCATTTGTAACGTTTAGGGTCCATCATTGATACTTTGTTTGGTCATTTCCTCCGTTTAGGGTCCATCATTGATACTTTGTGTGGTCATTTGTACCGTTTAGGGTCCATCATTGATACTTGATGTGGTCATTTGTACCGTTAAGGGTCCATCATTGATACTTGATGTGGTCATTTGTAACGTTTAGGGTCCATCATTGATACTTGATGTGGTCATTTGTACCGTTAAGGGTCCATCATTGATACTTGATGTGGTCATTTGTAACGTTTAGGGTCCATCATTGATACTTGATGTGGTCATTTGTACCGTTTAGGGTCCATCATTGATAATTCATGTGGTCATTTGTAACGTTTAGGGTCCATCATTGATACTTTGTGTGGTCATTTGTAACGTTTAGGGTCCATCATTGATACTTGATGTGGTCATTTGTACCGTTTAGGGTCCATCATTGATACTTGATGTGGTCATTTGTACCGTTTAGGGTCCATCATTGATACTTGATGTGGTCATTTGTAACGTTTAGGGTCCATCATTGATATTTCGTGTGGTCATTTGTACCGTTTAGGGTCCATCACTGATACTTGATGTGGTCATTTGTAACGTTTAGGGTCTATCATTGATACTTGATGTGGTCATTTGTATCGTTTAGGGTCCATCACTGATACTTGATGTGGTCATTTGTAACGTTTAGGGTCCATCACTGATACTTTGTGTGGTCATTTGTAACGTTTAGGGTCCATCACTGATACTTGATGTGGTCATTTGAACCGTTTAGGGTCCATCATTGATACTTGATGTGGTCATTTGTAACGTTTAGGGTCCATCATTGATACTTGATGTGGTCATTTGTACCGTTTAGGGTCCATTATTGATACTTGATGTGGTCATTTGTAACGTTTAGGGTCCATCATTGATACTTGATGTGGTCATTTGTAACGTTTAGGGTCCATCATTGATACTTTGTGTGATCATTTGTACCGTTTAGGGTCCATCATTGATACTTGATGTGGTCATTTGTAACGTTTAGGGTCCATCATTGATACTTGATGTGGTCATTTGTACCCTTTATGGTCCATCATTGATACTTTGTGTGGTCATTTCCTCCGTTTAGGGTCCATCATTGATACTTGATGTGGTCATTTGTACCGTTTAGGGTCCATCATTGATACTTGATGTGGTCATTTGTAACGTTTAGGGTCCATCATTGATACTTGATGTGGTCATTTGTACCGTTTAGGGTCCATCATTGATACTTGATGTGGTCATTTGTACCGTTTAGGGTCCATCATTGATACTTGATGTGGTCATTTGTACCGTTTAGGGTCCATCATTGATACTTGATGTGGTCATTTGTAACGTTTAGGGTCCATCATTGATACTTGATGTGGTCATTTGTAACGTTTAGGGTCCATCATTGATACTTGATGTGGTCATTTGTAACGTTTAGGGTCCATTATTGATACTTGATGTGGTCATTTGTACCCTTTATGGTCCATCATTGATACTTTGTGTGGTCATTTCCTACGTTTAGGGTCCATCATTGATACTTGATGTGGTCATTTGTACCGTTAAGGGTCCATCATTGATACTTTGTGTGGTCATTTGTACCGTTTAGGGTCCATCATTGATACTTGATGTGGTCATTTGTAACGTTTAGGGTCCATCATTGATACTTGATGTGGTCATTTGTAACGTTTAGGGTCCATCATTGATACTTGATGTGGTCATTTGTAACGTTTAGGGTCCATCATTGATACTTGATGTGGTCATTTGTAACGTTTAGGGTCCATC
Organism: Mimachlamys varia; assembly: GCA_947623455.1. NCBI lineage: Eukaryota > Metazoa > Mollusca > Bivalvia > Pectinida > Pectinidae > Mimachlamys > Mimachlamys varia. Next base: position 14,575,205 of record OX392535.1, read on the forward strand.
ATTGATACTTGATGTGGTCATTTCCTCCGTTTAGGGTCCATCATTGATACTTTGTGTGGTCATTTGTACCGTGTAGGGTCCATCATTGATACGTCATGTGGTCATTTGTACCGTCTAGTGTCCATCATTGATACTTCGTATGGTCCTTTAATCCGTTTAGGGTCCATCATTGATACTTTGTGTGGTCATTTCCTCCGTTTATGGTCCATCATTGATACTTGATGTGGTCATTTGTAACGTTTAGGGTCCATCATTGATACTTGATGTGGTCATTTCCTCCGTTTAGGGTCCATCATTGATACTTTGTGTGGTCATTTGTACCGTGTAGGGTCCATCATTGATACGTCATGTGGTCATTTGTACCGTCTAGTGTCCATCATTGATACTTCGTATGGTCCTTTAATCCGTTTAGGGTCCATCATTGATACTTTGTGTGGTCATTTCCTCCGTTTATGGTCCATCATTGATACTTTGTGTGGTCATTTCCTCCGTTTAGGGTCCATCACTGATACTTTGTGTGGTCATTTGTACCGTTTAGGGTCCATCATTGATACTTTGTGTGGTCATTTGTACCGTTAAGGGTCCATCATTGATACTGGGTGTGGTCATTTGTACCGTTAAGGGTCCATCATTGATACTGGGTGTGGTCATTTGTACCGTTTAGGGTCCATCATTGATACTTTGTGTGGTCATTTGTACCGTTAAGGGTCCATCATTGATACTTTGTGTGGTCATTTGTACCGTTAAGGGTCCATCATTGATACTTTGTGTGGTCATTTGTACCGTTTATGGTCCATCATTGATACTTTGTGTGGTCATTTATTCCGTTTATGGTCCATCATTGATACTTTGTGTGGTCATTTGTACCGTTAAGGGTCCATCATTGATACTTTGTGTGGTCATTTGTACCGTTTATGGTCCATCATTGATACTTTGTGTGGTCATTTATTCCGTTTAGGGTCCATCATTGATACTTTGTGTGGTCATTTGTACCGTTTAGGGTCCATCATTGATACTTTGTGTGGTCATTTGTACCGTTTAGGGTCCATCATTGATACTTTGTGTGGTCATTTGTAACGTTTAGGGTCCATCATTGATACTTTGTGTGGTCATTTGTACCGTTAAGGGTCCATCATTGATACTTTGTGTGGTCATTTGTACCGTTTAGGGTCCATCATTGATACTTTGTGTGGTCATTTGTACCGTTTAGGGTCCATCATTGATACTTTGTGTGGTCATTTGTACCGTGTAGGGTCCAACATTGATACTTCGTATGGTCATTTGTATCGTTTAGGATTCATCAGTGGTACTTCAGGTTGTCATTTTCTTCCTGTAGGATCCATCAGTGATACTTCGTGTGGCAATTTCTCTCTAAGGTCTATCAGTGATACTTCATCAGGTAATTTCCTTCTATCAGGACCCATCCGTGAAAATCCGTGTAATAAATTTCCTCCGTTAAAGGTCCATCAGTGATACATCGCTTTTCTCCTTTTGAGAATCATCAGTGATGCCCATCCATATCTGGGACAGGTCATGATTCCATTCTATAACAGGGCCAGGTCATGATGTTGACCTATAACTGGGTCAGGTCATGATGCCGATCTATAACTGGGTCAGGTCATGATGATAATCTGTAACTGGATCAGATATTGATGACGATCTATAACTTGGTCAGGTCATGATACCGATCTGTAACTGGGTCAGGTCATGATGACGACCTATAACTTGATCAGGTCATAATAACGACCTATGACTGGATCAGGTCACGATGACGACCTATAAGTTGATCAGGTTATTCTGGAACCTTTAACTGGATCAGGTCATGCTGACGACCTATAACTGGGTCAGGTCATGCTGACGATCTATAACTGGATCAGGTCATGCTGCCGACCTATAACTTGATCAGGTCATGCTGACGACCTATAACTGGATCAGGTCATGCTGACGACCTATAACTTGATCAGGTCATGCTGACGACCTATAACTGGATCAGGTCATGCTGACGACCTTTAACTAGATCAGGTCATGCTGAGGACCTATAACTGGATTAGGTCAGGCTGACGACCTATAACTGGGCCAAGTCATGATGACGACCAATTACTGGATCAGGTCATGATGACGACCTATAACTGGGTCAGGGCCTATATCTGCGTTGTTTGTCGTCATGATGACCTGTCACTTGGCAGGGTAATGATGTTAAATAGCTTCGTTGAAAATTCACAGACCACAGAAGAGTGTTCTTATATAAGCGAATGGTGAGTAAAGCTGTTCATACAAACAAGACGTTTTTAAGGCTTGTGCGTGTGTTCGCTCTCACAAAAATACACAAATGAATTTTATACACCTAGTCCAATTCTCTTGTACTATTACAAGGGTCTCCATATAAATATTTCCTTGTTCATATTTTGCCCATGGTTTAATCGATTTTGAGGTCGAATTATGATTTTGTTAACGCTTTTGTATTTTCTAATTTATATTTATACGGCTAATTAAACATGGAATAGATGATGATAGTTCAGGTATTAATCATCTATTGTAACTCTGAGTAAACTAGGATAACATTGGCAGATTCTTGGTGTGAGAAAAAGAAAAAAAACATTACCATTGTATAAACATATTTTGCCAACAAAATATAATAATAACGTAATGAAACGTTCTCGTACGTAGAACGTAAATACAACATCTGGTCGTATTGTTCTATATAGTTCTACTAAGGATAATACACACGTAACGAGAGAGCTGGATTGTCGTTCACCGACATGTTAAACAAACAAGTACACGTCAACAGCGTCCAAAGTTTAGGCTAAACGGTGTGTATTTGATTTCAAACATATGCGCTTCTTTATTTCGCAGTGTTTGGATCTATTAGATTAACAACAGCAAGCTTTTATTCATTTTTCGAAAGTGGGTATTATTAGCTTTACATGTCCTATGCACTATTAACCAGTATTGTCGAGGATACAATGGACATGGAAACACTATTTCATCACATCTGTTGTGTGGTCGGTGCTCCTTACATGTATCAACTAGATATGTTTTCTACCCCGTTACACTAGTGGAGTGGACGGGAAAACTAGTGTGTTGTCCTGTGTCGTTTGTTTATCTTAAACATGATTCGGCAAAGGAAGCCTGTTTTTTAATATTTTTGTCATTCTATAGGCAATAAATTGGTTAACATGATGAAATGAAATGAATTTCTTATCTATTGATTGTCCTCATTTGCCTAATCTTTGATATTAAGTACGTTATGGTTTTATTATACAGGTCTAACATTGAGTTTGTACATCGAACTGTTGTAATTATTGTTCTCCTGATGAATGTATGGATATATTCAATGGTGTTCCAAAAGAAAGAATATAGTTTAACTGAAGAGTAAATGGAACGAGGTCTTCAGAAATATGTTTAGTTACTAAATAACTATTCAAATTTCGCATCGCGTTAAAACAGGTAAAAAAAATCGTCATAATCGATAAGGAAAGGAGAACAAATTGAAATGAAGTATATATCCAACTGGAAGAATTCTTACTCGGTACATTTCATTCTTTTCTTCCGAAAGCAATACCAAGAAAAGTCAGTAAAGTAACAGCCTACACCGTATGTTTGCACTATATCGGATGCATTAGTATAAACACCTTATGTAGGTCTCTTATCATATAGGGTCAAGGTAGGGTAATGTTATTTGTTATTATTATATTTAAAATGATCATTAGTTCATCACTGTTGGTTATGTCACAATATTCTTTTGTTATGTCAAAGTCGTTGGAATGATTGCTCTGTTATCAATTTGTATTAAGACTGTGATAACTCTGTCCTTTTTTGTGCACACACTTATCTATGAGTGTTACTGTATTTTGTCCACATTTATATTTGTATTTTGTATATTTTCTTCACGATAAGGAAGTGGAAGTTTTTCCCGTTTTATATCAAATCCCAGCATGTTGTGTTGAAAACGTGGTACAATTTTACACGTTTCTTCTTTAACTTCCAAAAAATATCAAACAAGGATCCCAAGTGATATTTGGTTCATATTTGAAGTGATGCACCATAAACTTTACAGCACAAAAAGGGATTGAGATGATAAATAAATAGTTTATCTACGCACTTCATATCAAAACCTGAACTCTAAATTGATACAATTAAACAACAACATCTTATATTACAAAACCAAAAATATTAGACAACATGAACATCGTGAAAATCCTAAAACGATACAAGACAATTCGGAGTAGAAGGTAAGTAAATAGTCATCAAGGTTTTATTTCTGTTAATCAATTAGAACATTGTTACTAAAAATACATAGGGTAATATGAAAGTTCCGTCCTAAGTAGTTTAAGCGATAAATAGAAAGGGAAAAAAAATAATAAAAAGTTCATTAATGATGCTATAAACCATAATTGTACATCCTGAAAGGGCAAACCTTTTCTATTTTATTTCAAAACGATTTTGTTCTTATTAGCTATCTTCTTCATTGGACCATGACTGTTTTACATGTACTGGACAGTTTAAATGTTATCAATTTACAATTCATCATCGTTTCTGACAGTTTAATCGCCCAAACTGCCTGTCCACCTTTAAATCGCCATCGATAGCCGTACACATTGGTTTGGTGGTCTGTGACGGAAGCGTGGCCTGGGTGCTCTCCGTGACGTTAGGCGCTGCCCACCTCGGTGTGGACCGTGCCAGATAAGATGTAACGAACAGGCTTTTCATTAGGTGAGCGTGAGACGAGTTGCGTACTATTGATTGGTCGTGTAGTCCACACATCTCTATGCGCGATCGCCTCCTAATGTGATATTGAATACACAGCAGGGAACACACAATATTGTTAGACCATTTTGAGCAAAAGATAAAATTGCCCACTATCCTAAGTGATTTTTTCCGTTCACATCTGCTACAAAATTTCCCCCTTTGGCAAAAAACAGAAAGAAACCTAGAGCAGACTATTTTCTATATAAAAACGATTATATATAAAAAATATTGAACAATTGTCTGGTTGAGTAGGGGGCATAAAATAAACTGTTTAATAAACTATAATATTAAATGTACATTATACTTCACACGGAAAGTGGCTATTGAATTGAGATTACACTGAATCAGATGGCAAGTTTCGCAAATGTTTGACAAACATAGGCCATAATTAGAAATTTTGTATTACATGTACAATATTTGGTTTTTGATATCTCATATAAATGTTATGTAGAAAAAATATATCAGAAAAAACCCGACAGGAGTCATACTTACAGTCAAAATGAAATGTAGAATATGAACATGTTGTGTATCATTAAACATATAATGTTATCGTCGATATATCTGACTGAACGCTAGAAAAGACCGAGCTGAACATTCCCGACACAATCATTTGATCATAACATTTTTCATTTATTTGACAAATTAGCAATATATCATGTCATACAAAATTACACTTCTGTTCACAAAACCGCTTTGTAATGTTAAAAGTCTACATTTAAATTTGGACTGGCACGCGCAGTTTTCTAATTGGTCAAAGTATCACGTTATGTAGAAATATGTCTTATTAATTGAATATCTGGCCTGAGCGATCGTTAGATAGGGTATCATTACTTCGATTTTATCAGCTACTTCAGATGCTGGACGCAGGCTGAGATAACACTAACGCAATAAAGATAAAATCGCACCAATCAATCGGACATTCCACTGGTCGTCAATTCATAACAAACGCGCAATCAAATTACGTGTTAAACACATTAAATGAGCAGTGTGAGAATCAAAGTTAAAGAGAAAATTATTTCTCTCAAAGTACGAGTTAATTCAAATTAGATAATTTTCGATTTTTTAAGTTGGAATATCTAAATGCATATAAGCAATGACAGATTATATTTCAAGTAAATCTATTTAGTTGTATGTATATATATTTGCGATGTTTGGGAGAGCTCTGAGGTATATTCTTTGGTAGAGGAGCGAGCCTTGTGGTAAGGGTTTTCTTGGCAGGATTATTCTGGTCAGTGACAATACGACGAAGGACAGACACAGGTAATTTAACTACAAAAGACTTTTTGCATAAAATATTTCTCGAACTAAAGGTTATTATTATACATAAGTTGGTTTGATAAATTGATGCAATGGTAATATGAAGTCCTAGTTGAAAAATCATTCCGTTAAAAGAGGAATATTTTTCTGCTACAACAATCTTTTTATGTGGGTAATTATTTCATCGAGATCCAGCATATGCTGCCATAAATTGTTTCATAATGTTAAAATGTCTAGATTGATGCATTTCGATCGTTTTAGATTTGAAGTTGCATTTCTTTCTTTCTTTTTACTAATCATCGTAAAATACAAACTTTTGAGTAGAAATAGTTTTGATAATTATGTAAAGGTCATTCAAAATATGCTCAAGGTAAAACTTTGGTGCATTACAATTTGTATTAGGATAGAATATTGTCAGACTTTTCTAGTATTCGGTAGTATCGTGTGCTTGCATTAAAATTTAGGTTATGTACATAATTATATAGTTGAATACATTTTAAATATGAATTTAATATTAATAACAGCAATTATAATCCATGTTTTGTAACTCATAATGTGATGTTCTGAAAGAATAAGGTACCTAGGTCGTCTTAAAAACACTTAGTCTCATTAGCCAAAGACACTTTAAACATGGAATATAATGTTTTATTACATATTCACCACTTAACTATCGAAAATTATGTATTCAATGAAAGAGAAATCTTTTTGCAACATATCAATTTTTTCTTATTTAACTGATTAAAACACTGTTTACAAACATCACCAGGAACATGAAAAGCTGCCCGGACAGGTTTTTTTTATAAAAATTATGCATTAAAAAGAGTATCTAACAGTATCTTCAGAAGTACCAAATATATTTCAATTGTGTGGCTAATATTTTGATGTTGTTCACAAAGTGATAAAAGGAATAATAAAATTATAAGCCCCACTCAAATATATTTGGGATATATAGTTGTCTTCGTTTGTAATTAAAAACAAAATTGATATAAAAAAACAAAAACATAACCAAACATAGACCAATGCAAACATAAATCCTTCCACATTTTTTGTTTGTTTTTAATCAAACTTGAAAAATGGACCTCGGGATGAAAAATGAGGCTAGGAACTCGTTACAGAGAATCGATTGCAGTAATCATTTTTGCTACATATATTATACCATGTAGGGTTCATCATCGTTACTGAAAATAATAATAAAAAAAAATGAAGATCCACGACCGAAGTATTCCGGAATGTGTGTAGAAAATAGGACGTGTCAATATAAGCTTATATCGTTATACATTTAGACGTTAAGGCTACAACAAATAAATTTCACATTTAAACCAACATCATGTTCTGGTGAACCTCAGGGACCCGAAGTCAATCAGAAGGACATAAAATGACTTTTGTAGTCATTATAACATAGATGTGTATTTCAAACAAAACATTTTACAGTATGATTATAGCCTATTAGAAAATGAACACCACTTGCCAAAACACAAGGGCCATTTCTTTGGCGTGTCATCAGATAAAATATATTTATTTGACGCTGCAGAAGATGAAGCTATATTTTATTTTTGTATTTGACATAACACTATATTTGATGTTACAAAAATGAAAATCGTGTATCTGTCGTTACAAAAGATGAAAATCTTGATTTGACGTTACTTAAGACGAAGACCATGTATGTAACCATTTATTTGTCGTTACAAAAGAGGAATAACACGTAATTGACGTTATATAAGATAAGACTTTGTACTTGACGTTACATAACATGAAGTTCGTGTATTTAACTTTACGAAAGATGAAGACTGTTTATTTGACATATTAGATGAAGACTGTTTATTTGACGTTACAAAAGATGAAGACTGCTTATTTAAGGATTAGCCTTTCCTTTTGTTTAGTTTATGAACTCGCAAACTAAATAAAATCAAAAGTAAATCCTTACATTTACAGTATTTTTCTGTAAATGGTGCATAAGTATTCTGTTCAATATAGCCCCGCGTGCAGACAAAGATTTAATTTCAAAACTTACATACGTGAAAACGTTTAAATGTAATAACATGAAGTTTGCATAACCCGTGGTTAACTCCGCCAATGTCCATTGTTTATGGCGTCATACAATTGTGACTCGAACCGGATAATTTGTATAGCTCCGCCCACGTGTATTGTTGTTGACGTCAAATAAAGTTTGCACATTCTCAAGTATAGTTATTGTAAAATAAAACTAGTTTACAGGACAATGGTTATCGAGTGAATGTCAGTGTAGACTGTAAATATTTGACGTTACAAAGATGAAGACTGGTTATTTGTCGTTACAAAAGATGAAGACTGTTTATTTGACGTTACATAAACTGAAGATCGTGTTTTTGGCGTTACACTCTGTACATAGGACGAAGGCCGTATTTGACGATAAATACGATGAAGATCGTGTATTTGACATAATATCAAGAATGGGATTTTACATTAACGTAGAAAAATAAGAACCAGGTATCTATGTTAAAGAAGATGGGGACCGTGTATTAACATCAAAGGTTGAGAATGTTTTACTTAATGTTACAAATATGAAGATTGCGGATTTAAGGTTAGAATGGTGAGGACCTTGTTTTAACATTACATAAAACGTGTTTATGACGTTACAGAGGACTAGGACCGTATGTTTATTATACAGACGATTAGGACTTAGTTTAAACCTTTTATAGGATAAAGACTATTATAACGTCACGGAAGTTGGTAGGACCATGTTGTTTAGGATCATATTATAACTTGGCAGAGAATTGGGGTTATGTATAATCCTTGGAGAAGAATTGGCCATATATTATGGTTATTGAAGATACGGACCATGGCTAGACATAACATAATATTAGGACCACGTATTAACATAACAGAAGATAAGGACCATGCTAAACGTTACACAATATTAGGACCACGTATTAACATAACAGAAGATAAGGACCATGCTAAACGTTACACAATATTAGGACCATGTATTAACATAATAAAAGATAAGGACCATGCTAAACGTTACACAATATTAGGACCACGTATTAACATAACAGAAGATAAGGACCATGCTAAACGTTACACAATATTAGGACCACTTATTACCATAACAGAAGATAAGGACCATGCTAAACGTTATACAATATAAGGACCACGTATTTACATATCAAAAGATAAGGTTATGCTAAACGTTACACAATATTAGGACCATGTATTAACATAATAAAAGATAAGGACCATGCTAAACGTTAATCAATATTAGGACCACGTATTTACCCTTTTTCAACGTTAGAGAAGTAAGTTTTTTTTTCAAAATAGAAAGATATGGACATAACGTTAAGAAAATTACGACCGTATATTAATGTCAAAGAAGATGAGGACAGTAATTGAAACGATAAAGAAGATGGAGACAGTGATTTTATTGTTAAAGAAGATGATTTTAAAGGTGACAAAAATGAGGACAGCGATTTTGACGTTAAATGAGGGGGGGGATTTGTTTTTAACGTTGGAAAACATGTATTTGACGTTGATTCAATAAGTTTTTTTTTCAAAATAGAAAGACATGGACTTAACGTTAAGAAAATTACGACCGTATATTAATGTCAAAGAAGATGAGGACAGTAATTGAAACGATAAAGAAGATGGAGACAGTGATTTTATTGTTAAAGAAGATGATTTTAAAGTTGACAAAAATGAGGACAGCGATTTTGACATTAAATGAGGTGAGGACAGTGATTTTAGCATTTAAAATAAATTAGAGAATACCGAAGCGTTAAAAAAATCATAATCCGAACTCAAAATCGATTAAACCAGTAGCAATATATGAACAAAGGAAAGATGTACATGGATACTCTTGTAAAAGTACAAGAGAATAAGACCAGGTGTTTCGGAAGAGTAAGCGTCTTCTGCTTCATCGACGACACCCGCCATGCAAATCTTTGTCACATCAAGTTGTCAATTAAAACAAGTAAACACACTAATGAGCATACTCAACAACGTCCATCTTCATATCACTTTAAGATACAGAATATTTCTCAATGGGACAAAGATGGCGACCATAAAACTTGTCCATTAAAGTGAATTTGTCGTTTGAGAATATGCGAACATTGATTTTTACATTAAAGAAGATGAGGACAGTTATTTTAACGTCAATGAAGATGAGGACAATGATTTTAACCCTAAAGAAGACGATTTTGAATTTAAAGAAGATACAGATAGTGTTTTTTTCAACGTAAATGATGATCAGGACAGTACTTTTATCGTTAAAGAAGATGAGGACAGTGATTTTATTGTTAAAGAAGATGAGAACAGTAATTTTAATGTTTAAGAAGATGAGGAGAGTGATTTTATCGTTAAAGAAGATGAGGACAGTGATTTTAATGTTTAAGAAGATGAGGACAGTGATTTGAACGTAAAAGAAGATGAGTAGAGTGATTTTGTCAATTAAGAAGATGAGGAGTGTGGTTTTATCAATAAAGAAGACGAGGAGAGTGATTTTATCGTTAAAGAAGACGAGGAGAGAGTTATTTTAACATAACCGAAAATGAGTACAGTAATTTTAACGTTTAAGAAGACGAGGAGAGTAATTTTAACGTTAAAGAAGATTAGGACCAGGTATCAACGTTACAGATTGATCTGTGTATTAAACTTAACAGAATACGGATACTCTGTATTTTGACATTTCAGAAGATACGGACCGAGCATTTCAAGTTAGAGAAGATAAAGTTCACGCAGCGATGGCCTTAACTACATTTGTAGTTAGGTGTGAAATTAACTGGAAATATTGCCTGCAATAAAAATGTCCCAAACCTGTTTTAGTAGTTACCACTTAATTAGGAAAACACAAAAAAGAAATCTCCTTGGGCAATCGAATTGTAATGTTTAATTACCAGATTGCAACAAAGGTAGAATTTCACTTGATTGAGGAGCAGAACTCGATCATGATGGATGATTATGATTAAGCGGCGTTTGCGGTCTCTGTGGTGAAGTAATTTTGTCATTTATACACTTAGATTGCACCGCATTTCAATTCCTTTGTGTTTAAAAAATCAAAATCATTTCAAGAGGTCTTGCATATAAAAGGTGTGAAATGAGAGACGAATTGTTTCGAGATTGTCGTAACATAATTAGTATCCTGATAACATTTATAAACTACCAAGGAGACGGCCATTTGTGGAAACTTGGGAATATGACATTATCATAGGAAACAGCTTTCTTGTCGCTATATTTGTCTTTAAGACGACAGCCAGCCAATGCTGGGCGTCAACGCTTCAATAAAGTACATCAAGTATTACTAAAGGAATTGTTTCCCTGGGGCAAATACAATTTTAATTAACGCGACAGAACATGTTTCTGACGCTGAGTTTTGTGTATATGATTTGGCCAATGTGCCTCCAGGGCAAGCTGCAATGTCCGCTAATACCAATTTCCCCTCATTGTTTGGTATATTTTAGGCAATCATACGTTCTGTAATGTCAGAAACGCCATCTGAACACACACGATTTCTTGTAAAAAAATAAAAATAAATAATAAACAAAACTGCTCTGAGGGATCTCTTTCGTGTCGAAAAAATGTTAACAAAAGATGGTCTTCAAACTTCACGTTTTATTAAGCTTTAAGTTTGTAAAGTCATTAAAACGAATGCTGATTCATATAGAGTGTAAACTAAAAATATGTTATGTGTGTAATAATGTTCAAATAGGAATATTCTTATAGCTATAAAAATATAAGGGCAGTGGCCGCTTTAGCAGAGGCGATGACGAGGTTTCATAGGGTGCTTCAACGTCAAAGGAATCCTGCTTACGACCATAAAACAGTAATATCAAATTTCCTCCAACTCGGAAAGACACGCACCGATGCTCTTATAAAATTAGATACAAACAGTTTTATCGAAAATTAATAAAAATGAAATTTGGTGTCTTTATCAAGAATTTAACCGAACAAATGGCACATAGGCATACAACTCGGGCTTTGAATTCGATAACCTTCCCGACATAACCGTAAACTAATAAGGAAATATTAGCTATTTACAGAAAAATATCTTTATGGTATCGGGCGGAGTGTGATTAATGACACTCGCTCGCATACAACCTTATATTAAGGAATTTGTGGACCGTTTTGCTTTTCACGATTCTTTGTCGAATCGAAACCGTAATTAACGTGAATGACAAAATTCATCATTTGAAGACATTGTAAATTAATCAAAAATGTAAGGCGGGGACTTTGATGTTGTAGGGGGCCTGATTTGTATGAGATAAATGAGGAAGCATTGAGGAGAAAACCACAAATTGGTCCATCTAATTCAATTAGGCCTAAACACCGACTGAGCGAGCGGTCTACAGTTGACCCTACATGCCTCTGTGTCATAAAATCGTACTTTTTCATGGCGATATTCAAACCCTTTTCCTTTCATAAGCAGTAGTTACATAAAAAAAGCATCAATCATTCCTGGTCGGACCAGCATCATGTTTGGCAACATGCGTTCAAAATTACATTTATTTGTCGAGCTAAATGTTGCTTTTCCATGCACACATCTCTAAAATTAATCTCTTGCATTTATCTACCGGTCTGTCTGGATGTCACAGTGCGATATTACTGGTAGGAGCCAATAGAATTCTGTTTGACAAAAAGTCATAAAAACACAGAGAATGGTGCCCAATATCTCCCCTAGATAACTGTAAATGGCAAAACCTCCCTCCTAAACCATGGCAGTGTCGTTTAATCAAATATATGAATGATAATTCATCTCTCGGAAAGTGACTCCTCCTATCACTGGTGAATGCGCATTGCGACGGTGCGATTTCGATGCCAAAAAGGATTATAAAAAAAATCCAGAGAAAAATCTCTGGTCATCTATTTGTTTGTTTGGTTTTTCTTTATTCAGAAATTACATTATGTACAATTATGGCCAAAAATAATGAAACAAAACAAGTCTATATATGTGAATTGCTTTATTTACCGGATTCTTGATGCTATATTTCAGTTGTGATTCTAGAAGAAATGTATATGAACTGTTTTTTGTTGTTGTTTGGAATGAGCACAAACATTTGAATAGATAATTCATTTGGCCAAAAAGACGTTTGACTATGTGAAACTTAACATCTACACTAGTTTGCGTAACTATCATTTTATGAAATTGCCTCTCCTTCTAAACATTCACAAAAAGAGATTTTTTAGTGTTTTATTTTCTTATTTATATAAGTAACATTTACTCTATTTCATTACTCATACTGTTTAAGGATTTGTTTCTAATGGTAGAATGCCTGTAATAAAACATTACATTGCTATTCAAATGTGTAGATAAGTTTATGTAGATCTGCTTCTACTGTTTAACATCAATAACACAGTATTTGGACATCTTGTTTTATTTACAGTGTATCGTATATTTACAATCCTTTAAACACTTGTAAAGGATATAAAATGATTTGGAAAATATGGTCAGTTACTGTAAACGGTGTATGTTATTTTATTCCCCTTTTTGAAGCAAATTTCGAGATGTTATTTTTATTTTGATAATTGTCTACTTCAAAATAATAAGAATGTAGAAAATCGGGGCAACATATTTCTGATCCTTTTATCGTATTAATAATTTGTCAATAATAACTTGATGATAATGATAAAGTATTAGTTCCTACATAGTTAGGTTTTCAGACGACCATTTCAACAATATTTGTTCTGATGTTCTGAAACTATGATCCTATGATCAACACATTACCAATTTGTTTTGATAAAATCATATAATAATACAGTAGTTTTTGAGAAATTAAAATGTTAAAATACCCGTTTTTCATGATAGGATAATGGTTTTTATCCGTGCTGCATTAAAATAAGCAATCGATTCGCTGAATAAACATTGTTTACAGCCATCCTCCTCGGAGTTTTGTTTGAATTAACTAATTAACTCTCTTTTTTATCAATGTAACTAAAATAATAATACGAAAGCTATTAAGCATTTAAAGCCTTGTGATTTTGATGACGGAATAACCATTGATAGAAAAAGAAATACCTTGGTTAAATAGCAGATTTGTATGCATCAACTTGACCAATCGGGGAAGAATTCTCTTTGAACCTATTGTTTAGTATCAGTTTCGGTACTCAACATAGACCTATTATTTTAGGTAATTTTAATAATTTAATGTCAGATCAATGACGCATATACCATTTTTATTTCATTTAATGATTAGACATCCAATCATTTTTGTTTTTATTCCTATCTAGATCACCTTTGTCTTATAATATTTATAAAACTATCCCGAATGCCAATGTGGCATTACTTGTTTTTCACAGAAATAAAAGATAATGTGCGAGATATTGTTCTTTTTTCGTTTACCATAAAGCTTTAAACAAATCGCTATAATGTTGTTATAAATTGAGAAACTGATCATTTTGAATTAAGATTTTCATAATTATGTTAAAATATCGAAGAAATAAAGGAACAAAATGTTCTGAACAGATTAAAAGTGTTTCCATAATATTTAGTGTACTACGTAGTTAGTTATTCCGTGTTTCAGAAGACACATTTTTGTTGGCTTTTTTTTTCGGTGCCGTTTGTTTTCTAAATATTTACAGTTTTGCGAGGAAAACATTACAACAACTTAGTTTCAGTTTATACACTAAAGCGTTGAACATTCCAACCCATATTGCTCCATATGATAAATGTCTAAATGCTCAATACTATGTGTCTACACATTCAAACGATTCCTACAACAGGTGTAAAATCATAATATAATACAAAAGTACACACGGTATATACGTTAAAACATGTTATACTGCATTTGTATTTTCTGCATAATATATATAAGCATTCCATAGAACATTTATGAAACGCGAGTACTCAATGTATACGCACGGCTTATATCTTATAAACATTATGTTCACGTTACGTACTTGAAATATGAACAGATTATGCATATCAATAAATGCTGTTTAATTCATATCCTTTTTTTGATTAACTCTTTTTCATACTATATGTAAGCGTTACCTATTCATAATTATGTATTAACGGTGCACATTATTGTTTTATAAACGGTTAATAGACGCTACGTTCTTTATAATATATCAAAATGTTCTAAAACTAACTGTAATAATCCATTAAATATTTATAGAAATATTTTGTATTAGATAAGTTTAAACGTTCCTAAATCGTAAAAAGGGACTGCCCACCACCTACACCGTACGAGCAAGGTCGTATTTAAACCTGAACAGTTGTTGATCCAAGGCAGCGAGATATATATTAAATATTTCCCATGTTTATCATTTTAATAAATGTAAATATAAGTAGTAGGACAGCTTTGTCATAGAGGTAGTGATGTAAAGGTTTATGTATACATTCATCAATCCGTATATTCCTGACAGCTAAATCAAGTGAGTCACTTTTTATCCGTCAAATGTTAAATATATCTTAGTTAGCCAATGGATGTGTCATGCACAAAAATTGCATTAACAGCATATGCTGTACTCATTTTTGTCACATTATAATTGATATATTTATACATAATGGAATATCTTAACAGATTTATCTCCGATTCATTTATAAAAAGAAGGAGAGTAAGTTTGCCGCAGTCCTTCAAGCACTCCAAAGGTTTTGGAATCGTTCATACTGTTTTGTTAATGGAAGTGAACGCAATCTCTGTTAAATTGAGATATCAAAATAAAAGTTATTTCAGTTAGATTCGTAACATAAAAAACCAACTGTTTTCTTAAGATGCCGTGCGTTGTGTAGATTTACATAAAAACGGAGAATAATTTTTTCTATCGTGATGAGTATTGGCAGAGATTCTGTGGGAACATGTGTGTATGCATACAATCCGTGCTGGGTAGTAAGTACCTCTTTTATTTGATGACAATAAGATGTAAGACACGGTGTTATGACAGCGGAGATCAAGCAAGTTTGACTTGCCTTTTGTATGTCCAGCAACACAATTAAAAATATGGCATCATTAAATCCGCACTACCTGTTTCAATAACACAGTACATTGATATCAGAAACATTTACAGCAATAACTCGTTTCTAATGATATGGATTCACTGTGTTTTCTCTTTGTTTGGTCAAAAGTCAGATAATCTGATACCTTTAAAATAATGTTAAAAAATGTAATTATTGAAAAGTAAATTAATTAATATGCTTAACGATGAAAAATTCCATGTATATGGTTTCTTTGCCATTACCACATCAATTAAAAGCGCCGTATAACACCAGTCATGAAGCACCGAGCAGACAAAAGCCTTACACAAACCGCAGGACCCACGCGTGTCATTCTATAGGCAGGATTCTCAGGAAAATATTAAAAGGCATAGAACACCAAGTGAAAAAACCACAATGGCTACGTTTTCCCGCTTGCATAGAATCGAAAAGAAATTGAACATGCACAGCACAGCTAAGCAAATCCGGTTCCCACTGTGCTATATTGGTGACGAGGTGTTCTGGAGTGTGGACTGTCGAGAGGTACATGGAATTAGATCTCTATGCATTTCCCTTTTTATTTATTTGCCCTGTTTACATCACCTCGCAGTAGGGTGATGGTCTTTGTCCCCGTCGGCTAGCTAGGTTTACGTTCCTGACTAATTTCCTTATATCTCCGCTAAATCGTGATTCCCATTACAAATTACAGTGCTAATTGATAACGAATCTTTTTAATTTTGTACTTAAATAAGTTTCATTTCCCACAATCCAAGACGTCAAAAGAGCCTGCTTATTCAACCAGTAACATGTGATGAAACTCCGGGAACTCGCTACAATATTGAGATTGAAAATAAATGGACGCAATATTCAATTATATGGAATTAAGCAATATATTGTCCGAACCATGCATGGGTCTTACCGACAGAGAAGATATTCAAATAATGAAGAAGCATTTATTTTATCGACATATACTTGCTTGTTTACTGCATATTCCATTAACCCACAGAGAATCTGTTGGTGCTGCTTTTGTAAAGAGAAACAAAAAAAAAAGGTTTGTACTGATTTCCACTCAATGTCGTTCATTTTATTATAACCAAATTGTTCTTCTTTGATAGTGATGTGACAGAGCGCTTGATCGGGCGTGTCAAAAGCTTGTTTTCTATAACCATAAAGTATCGTCGTCGACACCGACTTTCCCCACATAGTAAAACGGCTGGAGTTTGTAGGATCCATTACAAGGCAATAAAAACCGACAATAAACAAAACAAACTCGTCCACAACTTTGACACGGTCGTCAACTTATTTGGCTAACACCACAAACGACCATTCTCCACAATGGGTGCAAATTGAAGTCCTAAATGAATATTTACACAATTACAATGACAACAAGCAAGGGATTGGGATTTCCCTAAAGTCATATGTGTAATACCTAATGAAAAATGATAGAGGCCGTAAATACATCGGGGTGCTTGTTCGGTCTTTAACATGAAATATTTAGATGATGGCATATGACTGAATCCGCGGTTGCGTGTTTTCGAGCAGATGCAGTAGTTGTGAATCAAAGCGTTTCTCAGCGAGTAATCTTTAAAAATGTCGCATCTCTCTCTGTAAAAGATACCATTTTAATTAATTATTCCTAATCAGTGTGCATAGACACAAAATGACTAAATATTAATCAAATATAATCCGACAAAGTCATTAATCTCTGTCAGAAGCCAAACCGCATTTTAATGGTTCAAACCGCAGACTGCACCTTTTTCATTTGCATTCCCTTTTTAGATGCAATTTGTACAGACCTCAAGCTCCGCGATGAGCTTGATTGATAGGACCGCAGTTAAGAATATGCGAGTAAGGGTGTCAGGGTAGACCAGCTACTTGATTGACTACAGTTAACCATTTTAATGATAGCACTTATCTTTTACAAGGTTCCGTTATCTGCGGATTAAATCGGACAAACTATGACGGCCCTCCATCGATTTCTGATCTGATGAAAGCAGAGGATGTGTTCCCATGAATAGTAATCGGGAGAGAGATGATTCCAACTTATGATAAAGGTTTGCCAACTGGCAGGGCAGGGAGAGCTTAATCCGGCATAACATAATTAAACGTATCATGGGCGCATCAGTGTGTCTTGTCTTTGACAGCTTGCCCTTACATTTTACGGTCTTCAATCGGTTCCGCTGTTATGCTGCCTTTATCTTCTACCCTTCTGTCGTTATAAAATGTAAATAAACCCCATTTTCGTAAAATATATTTTGGTCGTTTTCTGTACAACTTTATTAATTATGCGAAGTTTGATTATGACTTAACATAAAAATATTGAAAATGATGGTCACTCCATCAGATTTTATGACAAGTAATTCGAATTGAAACAAATTTTAACACAAGCAATAAATGAAATAATATCCAGTTGAACTTGAAGACAATAAACACTATTTAAGACAACGTTATGATAGATAGAATCAAGTTGTACAGGGCAATTTAATTTCATGTTCAACCACGATGTTTTCTCTCTTCTTATTTTAGGTTTTATACAATATCAAACGCCATATGACAATAGTTTGAACCATGCAGATATTTTACATGTATTATATTTGTAAAAAACTGCCATAATTAATACTTTGGTGATGTACTATTTTATATTTTAAGTTTATCCATCTTAATACGCATGGACCATAAATTCGAGCTCAAACTTTATTTAGAAAGACAATGAGAAAGACACGATGACACCGAATTTATTTCCTTTTATTATTCCGAGGATTTTTCATTTTATTTCATCCTATAATATTTTAACAAGTATCACTTTAAGATTCGAATCTTTTTTTTTAAAACAAATGTTCATTGTTTATAATACTGAGGAAAATCCTCAGTAATGCCAAATATCCTTATACTATAACTTTGATGATTATCATGTATTAGATAACAGTCTAAAACGCAGCAGACTCTGGGGTTTTGTATACTAGTAAAAATATCAAATACATGAAATATTGGATATCTCCTGACAGTTGAAATAAGGTGTTTCATGTGAAATGTAAAATAATAAGAAGGCAGGAGTTGAAATCTAACACATGATTTAGATAAAATCATACTGAGTTTAGGACTGGATATTTCTATGCTTCTCTCGCCTTACTCATTGACAAGTAATATTAATTTTTAAAGCAATTTCCACGAAGACTTTTTATTTTCATATTTAACTGAACATTCACGAACCTTTACTAATTAAATTGATATCAAATACGAAAAATATTGAATGATATATTAAATCGTGTTTAGCAAGATATGTTTGCAACAACCTAATAGCCCCTTTGTCTTATTATACACAACATAATTATAGAGTATGGCTTTAGCATGATTTGTTTTCAATATATTTGTGTAAAATGTTTCAAGATAAAACAATTTTGAGCAATCTTCAATTAAAAAGTATCACATTATCACGATTTTTCCCCAAACTGAACAAACTTTTTATGCATTGCTACCTAGCTTGTGCATTTCACCCATCATCCGTACCGTAGTTTGTTAACATTAAAGAACAACCGAGAGAAGTTTCAAACAAAACGTGTCACTTTAAGTTAAACAGAACCGGAATGATGAGAATGGAATGAAATTTTAAATAGCCAGTAAATAACGTGCATGTTAAAAAGTTCGGACACGACAACAACAGCAGAACCCTATCTCCTAACATGGTTATACGGAAAGTGTGTGTCGACGCTTCTTTAATCAATTTAGAAATGGCAGGCTAGATTTTAATTAATCTTTATGGGGGTTTATTATCACTTTAATCTAATTAGATACTTTTTACCAAATTGCGTGTATTGGCGTTGAAATGCATTCTCTATCCGTATCGATGGGGCCTATACACTCGCGTGACTGTTTACTGCAAGGAATTGTGTTCGCACCCGCAAATCAAAGATACATAAATTTCTCGCCGCGTCATGGCTTTCTAACGGTCCCTTTGGAATGGGTCATTCTAATAAACAACGTTCAGTTTTGTTTAATATATGCTGAAGTAATGTTCATGGTATTTTCGAATAATCTCCGCGATTGTAGTCAGGGGAATAACCTTTCATCGGGCAATGTCAAAGTCGATATCGGCCGTCAGAACTGGGCAGGAGATGAAAGAGAAACGCAGACTAACAATGGTGCAATATTAGCAGGGCCGTACAATCCGCCACCCGGCGCGCGAGAGTTCCCTCCTAGTTACCCAGGGGTCATTGGGATGTCTAACACAGGTCAGTGGGTATTGTTGCTGGTCACCAGAGCGCAAACGTGACGTATAAAACACAACAGAGAGCGCAATCTAATCAATGGGGGCCGGACACCTAATGACGGAGCAAACAATAGCTACATATGTCAATACACCCTCTCGCATGTGCTTCAAAAATTAGAAAACTCCCCCTAACGGGATATAGGCGACCTCTCAGAACAAGGGGCACGTTCTATCAGGATTGGCAGTCCTGCTTCGACCGCGGGTCAGATAGGGTCAGCTCACACCTATTTTGTCATGTTGTAACTTTAACATGGTGGCCATTCATCTTGTTGTAAAACCGTCACTCATGTCAATAGATTGTCGCTCAGTTTGATCCGTAATAAAGAAAATCTATCCCGATAGGAAATCACCAGTAAGTAGTCTGGGTCGGCATTACTCACGTATTCCATCTCTGACCCGTGGTTGTCCAGTGTTAAGTATTGGTTACGTCTTAGTAGAACTAACAGGAAATTTGGCAATCAAAAACGAGGGTAAAGATTGATAATTTACCACTGAGAAGAAAATTACATTAGAATATTTCATTCATTTCCAGTTATTTTATATAAATACAACAAAAAAATTTTTAATTAATTTCAAGATATATTTTCGGGATCACTTACTATCATGTCAGTTGGTATCTCAGAAACTACAATGGTTGCACCTTCGAGAAACTGTAGAGAATGGTAGAAAATACAGTTTTTATCATATGATGTTTTTTGAGTATAGAACATATGGTGAGTTTCAGCCTTGTAATCACAAGTACATATCATAAATTCAAAAATGGAAACTGCAGTCACATTAAAACGTGATATAGGAATTATTGTTAAGTAATGTATTGTAGACATAGCAAACGGACTGTGTACAACATACAGAAAAGCTGGGATTTATTTTCTTTTAATATTTCTAATTACTGTTTATAAATGTATTCCATGATATTCTAAGTTGATCGCGACAATGAATTTACAAATAAGAAATGAATTGCTATTCCTACATTACAAGTACTTACTTTAAACAGCGACTTAAAAGGAAACATGATGGTTCGAATGTTATTATCAAGTTTTAATTAAATGTTGCAGCTGTAGACACTGTTGTAGCTATTTACTGTATAGTCCAATTGTTGTCTGTTCATATTCAATCTCTGTTTCAATGTTCTCCTTGTAAATTGACCCAGGAGAGTAAAAAAAAACAACATTTTTCTTTATTTCACGTGCATGGGCAATCCAAAATTCAGATAACTATATCCAATCATAGACATTGCTTACTTAAAAGAGGATCAACAAACTGTGGAACGTGTAGATACTTGTTCAGATGTGATAAAATTTGTTATTGACAGGTATTAATAGACGTCAGCGTGTTGTTTTTACCTATCTAGGAGTTGCTGTCTATCTGTGGTGACGCTGTATTCCAACTTTTCCCTATAAGGAGGTTTAGAGTATTGATATTGTTACATGTTGTTTTCTTTTTCGCTTCGAATAGATGAGCTTCAGCTGTTCTTGTACTTGTTCACTTTTTTTACGAGGGCAAATACCTTGCTCCGACCACCAAAGGACGAACAATAAGTTAAAACAATATCATATCAAAAGCCTCAGCAAAATATGTAATTTTGGAGCATTTAATAGATGCATTTGATAAAAATATGATTCAGCATGCACAGACATACGGTATTATCATTACATAAGAAATAATGTCGTTTGTCAAATCCTTTTCGGAAGTAAAGTGACAGATACCTATTTTCGTCTGCTGTATACAACGTTTCTCAGCCAGTCTCATGTTATGGATGCCTGTAGGACCAGTTTTACTGCCATTTTATTCCCGGTCTCAGCTGTTTTACATTTGTATTTTATATCCGTGTTTAATTATCGATATATCAACTCAAAAACATGTGATGACATTTACTTCATCTCACGTAGTTAGAACTGTTGTGTGAAGCCGCCCTCCAGTCATCAACGTTGTCAAAGCGCGCACCAACACTTCTGATCTGATGTTGAAGCGGACTAGGTTGATGTATATAGTGCTAAATCATAAAGTTCTCGACAAAGTTATATGCGATATCATATTTCAATTACATTATCTTCGTGTAATAGGTAACGAAATATTTACATTAGGTCGTGCAGGTGTTTCCTTCTGACAGTCTGGCGATTTTCGAAGCCTCCCTGCCATCAGAGAATGCGCTGTATGATTCAATCACAATACCACCAAACGTGCCAAATAGCCAGTAAACACTGCCCAGCTCAAAGTATCCCCATTTCATGAGAATATCGACGTCTAATCATGCTTATTATACCGTGGCCGTTTATATCTTTGTGAGATTCCTTTTACATAAAAGTTTTCATGAATCATTTTAAAACTGAAAGCGTCCAGTTTAAAAGCTGAAATATATAAAAGAAAAAGGGGGAAATAATATGCACTGACTGCATATATTCTATAAAAAAGGGAAAAGGCGCACACTCGATTTTAGAAATGATGTTCAACAATGTTTAAGATTAAACCAAAACTACTTACCATTCGAGTGAAATGTCAATCATTTCAGTTTCTACTTAATTTCTATGTCGCTTTTTTATCATAACCAGTTTCACCCAGAACTTCAAAGTTCATCGACACTTTCATACCATGCTTTAAATGTTTGCATTATTTCGAGACCCGGCGGTGCTGTGTTGCGTGGTGTATAAACGTTATGTACCGTTTCATGGAGTGTTAATGGTCGGGGTTGTGATAATGGCTGGATTATAATGCGCCGGTTGAGTCCGTTACGTCTGGCATATTTGTATGCTGGATCTGCATCGTTATATTACATAATGTCATGCATTCTGAATGTTAGCCCATGTAGGACACCGTTTCAGTAATTAAAACTGCCCTCCAGTTAGCGGGTTAATTGATGTTAACAGCTATATGGACGTTTAGAAGTAACCTACTTTCCTTATGTTTTTTAGATTTCATTTCAATGTCGCAAAATGCTCAAGCCAAGTGTTTGCACGTAGTTAAACTTCAAAGAGAAGTCTGCCCAGGGGTGCAGTATGGCGTTATCCCCTCACAGGGACCTACCGCTGCTCTCTCCCCTGTGTGTCTGATATTAATTATTTCGGTTTGGCATGTTAAGTCTGGTTGAGGGAATGTCCGCTGACACGTCAGGTCGACAGCCAAAACCCGTGCTCTTTTTCCTTCTCAAACAAGACTGTATTCTTTGTGTCTGTTTGCTAACCTTACAGCTTCCGTGTACACTTCAATGGAATTTCTGCATTTGGATTTGTCACCGTCTGCAGGAGGGTTCGAGAGTACTCGTCAAGGTCATTCTCAAGGTCAGACCTCCGGTGTTTAAAGGCCAGGGGTGTCGCCCTATCACATGTGTGTCAGGCCCTCGCTGACTCCCAATCTTTTGGAGTTTATCTATTTCATTATAATCGTCCTTACGTAATTTTCGCAGACCAAAAAAACGTTAATGGTAGAATTAAAAGTTCATAAAATTAATTTAGTTTCTGTAATTGAATTACATATCTAGAAGAACCACAAGCTGTTTAGTTTCATATTAATGTTACTTCGTGTTTTAAAGTAATCTAGTTTGGCCAAAATTTATAACGAAAAATAATACTATTCATTAGTTCGCACGGAGCATTGCATCAGAAGTTTGGTTTTAATTACTTACATCATACTGCCTCGTCGTTTGACTGATTACGCTGATTAGTGTGGGACTTTTTAGGTAGCCTTGCTGTTTACGATATGATATTGGATTCCTCGACCAGAATTCTTGCACACAACAATGTTTTGACGGACAGTTTCTTGCGCGTGCCGGACCGGAAGCTACTAATTTGGCGGGAATAAAAGTGTAATTGGATAGCCGTAGAGTTGATCATCTTACACCACAGTGGATCGTTTTTCCCTTGGTATTGTATCCACATCGTTCTATCTCGCCTATTAAAAACCTGTGACGAGATTAAGCTATAATTAGATAATCTCTTTGCACAATCCATACAGGACTCAGGCGTTTGTGTTTTGAGATAAAACCGATTAGTATAAAAAGCTGAAAAGCGATAACAAATCATTGTGTTGCGTCGATCGCCAGTTTAATCGGAAAACAAAGCACTCTCGGGTGCTGAAACTGTCAGAGATAACACCGTTATTTACTCCTCCCTCACGATAAATAAAGAAACAATGTCGTCTATCTTAATTAATTTTGGATTAATTATAGATATGTAGATTGCCAACGCTTGATTTACGAGCGAGTACATTTCGATATGACTTGTATCGGTTCCTCTGTATGGTTGTTATGATACCATGGAAAGTAGGTTATTTTAGCTGTACTCGGAAATCTCTGATCGTGCTCTTGTGATCACTACATACAATTACGTGCCAAAAGTCTTTTTTTTTTATTTTGCTATATATTCTTAATTTTCCCGACTTCGTTTATGGCTGAATTTTTACAATTTTTTGTCATATGGTACAACAATATTCAAGGTTTCTTCTCATAATATTTATTAAATTTTCCGTTGTGTATTTATGGAGCTATACAGAATTATCTATCCTGCCAAAATCCGTGTGACGCCATTTCTCTATATAACGCTACAAAATGACGTCAAAATGGCGTCCCGAAAATTGGATGTTGTAAATAAATAATGATTTCACTGGTCATACATAACGGAAAAGAGTGAAAATATTATTATTATTCTTTATAAGTACACAAAATTTCATTAAAATTGATCCATAAACAAAGCCGGGAACATTCATTGAAAACATATATATATCAAAATAAAAGAAATTAAAAGACTTTTGGCACGTCACTGTATATTTGCTTTGCTTACAACTGCAGAGTATTGGTATGGCCGTGCGCCTGTGCACGTGACATTTTTTGTTTTGTTCTTGATAAACGATATTAAAAATACACACGAATAAGAAACAAAATAATATTTTTCCACTTAATAATTAAGAGAAACCCTTTTAAGCTTACAAGGGTTTCTCTTAATTATTAAGTGGAAAGATATCGAGTTCGTAATCTGTCTGGTGTCTGAAAGATATCGAGTTAAAATTTCCGTCAATTAAAATACTCCGGTATCATCTGATATAATTAAAAATGACGTAACACACTTGTGCTGCACCTTTTAAATTTAGTAATAGCTACAGCATGCCGAAAAATGAATTAAACTGCACCATACAGCTGTTTCGTCCTCCGAGGACTCTTCAGTGATCCTACGGCCAAAAGGTGGGTAAACTAATGTAGAAGCAGAAGGGTCAGGTACGTAAAACCCCTTTAATTTATGAATTTAGAAGTAAAATTAAACTAGTTCTGTATAATTTCAAATCGTGTGCTACGAAAATGTGTATATTATGTACCGTGCCACTACTAATGAGATTAACTGTGGCTATGGAGGCTACTTATTCTTCATCCCGCTTTACCCAGTGTAAAGTTTTGTGTTTCACGTCTTAGTGTGACGTTGTTACAATCTCTCAAGCGTTATCAAAGACAACACAGAGGAGTTCCCATTTACACAATATTTCATATAGCCTCTCTGAGATCTCTCGAATTTGTTTTTTTATCCACATTCTCTTTGTCGACTGGTGTTACAAAATATAAGATATATGTCTTGTATGTCACATATGTAAATAAAAAAAGATTATATAAAATGGAGATGACTTGATATGTGTTTTTAGATTACGATTCCCAGCCAATGATTACGGGTAATTTTGTGCCAGAAAGGTGTTGGGTTACAGGTGGCCTGTCAAACTAACACCACGTCCTGTACACCGCCGAATGGATACGTCTGTTGCGTGTGACGACGTAATATGCAGTACCGACATGACTTGTGATATTCCCTTGTCGTTTGCCTGTCAAAGGTTCATGATTTTCACGTTCAATAACGCCTCAACAGGTTTCAAAGATACTTAAATTTCGTTAAAGCCGCCACATAGTTTCCGGCTTAGATGACCCAAAGATATGGTCGTTCTAACTGCTATATACAGCTTGAAGTTGATATAGATGCAGCCAGATAAATAGAGAAACTGTTTCCTGTAAGTTGGACTAAATGCGCTGCTAATCACCGGGGTACGGTTATTGTGGTCACCTCTGTGATTCCCTGTCGCGAACTATGTGGTTGGGCATTTAATTGGGAAGTCGATACTAGCGCAGGTGGCATAAACTGTACTAGAATGACGACCGTGTTGAGAGTACAGGTATCCCAAGCTCGTGTACCTGGTCTTGTTACACATTGAGCTGCTCTGACATACCTGTTGAAATCACCTTTGTTCTTTAAGGCTAATGTAAATGCGTGACCTTGTACAATAAGACCACTTATACGTGACAGGTAAAATATGCACAAGGTGGTTCAGGGTGGAATTTGTTCTGACATACATGCTTTATAAACTATTATAACTATTTCATTGGGATCATTATAATGGAGCTTTATATAGAGCAATAACACAGGACAGAAACAGGTATTTAAACATATATACAGAAATAAAATGACAGGTTGTGGAAAGTACGCACAAGTCCAAACATCAAATGATTTTCAACACTTCAATTAAAATCACAATCCGAACTCAAAAAACGATTAAACTATAGGGGCCAATACATAGACAAAGAAAATATTTATACAGAGAACTTCGAAAAGTACAAGAGAATAAGACCAGGTGTTCCGGAAGGGTAAGCGCCATCAACCGCACTCCCAATGATAAAACGTTATAATGGAAAACTTGTCATTAAAGAAATAAATGTCTTCATATCCCCTTCCCCACCATAGTGTTTCTTTGTAAAATCTAACCACCGTATTGTGATATAACTTCTGTGGAAACTTAATCGGGGTAAAAAGCGTTCAACCTGGAAAACAATATGCAATTATAAGAGTTGCTCGCCAGAATAGACCGTCCTACTCCAAAATAGTGTCTGTCTCTGCGTTCTACCCCAAACTAGTGTCTGTCTTAGCGTCCAAACTAGTGCCTGTTTCTGCGTCCTACCCTAAACTAGTGTCTGTCTTAGCGTCCAAACTAGTGCCTGTTTCTGCGTCCTACCCCAAACTAGTGTCTGTCTTAGCGTCCAATCTAGTGCCTGTTTCTGCGTCCTACCCCAAACGAATGTCTGTCTCTGTTTCATTTAAAAAATACGTCTTTAAAGGTTTCAATTTCATCACATCGCCTCTGCCGCATTGCATCAGGGGAATTTGTGACATCACGTCATTGATCAGCCAATTTTTACGTTACGTTACGTGAAATTGGATGGATGTCACACGATATCCAGTTAACTATGTACATTTTACGATTACTTTCGGAAAAGGTTGTATCTACATTGAAGCAAATTGGGTGGCTGCCATACCCGGTATATAGTTTTATAATTTTAGTATCGATGTCAGGCACTACGAGAGATTTTACGTGACAGTAAAGACATCTGCTTAGTACTCGAGGGACAGGCACGATATACCAGTACAAAAATAATTAGATAATACCGAACCGTCACCAAAACTATAGTCCGAACGCAAAATCGAATAAAGTAGAGGCAAAATATAAACAAAAAGGGAAACATTTACATTTAGACCCTTGCGAAAGAGCAAGAAAATAAGACCAGGTGTTCCTGAAGAGTATGTGCTTCTACTACATCGACGAAACCCGCCATGTAAATCTTGGTCACATCCAAGTAAACATCAAGTCCTAAACATAAGACAAATAGTTAATGTTGTGGTATACAGATCAAAACCCATATTTTAGACACATGAAACTACACATTTAAATTTTATTGAATTTGAACTACTCTTCCGCTAGTCTGGAAAGCTTTTAAGAGATTGGCTGTCATTTTGTTACTCTATTTACCGAAATATGTGGTTTGTTCTACATATCATATGTAATTCAGTATTACAAGGCGCTGTTGGAGTCCTTGGACTTTTTCTAGTGTCATACAATACAGTGTTAGATAATACAGCCAAGGGCACTGCGGACTCGAATGCTTTAAATTGTATGTAGCATGTAGTTGTCATGATATTATTCGTATGTATAACATGAAAGTCATATTTGAATAGAAAAACGCCGAACCTAATACAGTTGTAACAAGATGATTCGCGTTGGGATGGTTTTCCCAAAAGAAGGTCCAGTGATAATTGTTCTTTGAAGTGTATGAAGGAATAATAAGTAAGCACGTTTTAAACATGTATTGTATATGTAGAAGGTCAATGAAGCGTGACGTGTGATCACAGACCGTGACAGAACATGCTTTGTAGGCAATATATCAAATGTTCTACATCAGAAGATGCATCTCTTACGATACACTGGGAAACACGAAACAGACAACTCACTGCCAGAATGGCTTTTCATGTACATTATCTTTCTAACAAAAAATACAAATATGATTTTTGTAGTTAAGAACTTCAACCAGATCAGTTTTAACAGGAAACAAAAACCTGAACATTATAGAAGGAAACTTTGAAAAATGAAACTAAGCGATGGTATAACGTACAAGTTCAGTCCTCGTCGTTACCAAATTGTATGTTTTCATTCGTTATAAATGTTGTTGTGGTTTTTTTTTCTTATTAGATTGAAATGAAAAAGCTTTGTGATGTCGATTAAGTCACTAAAAATGGGTCGGGTAGTTATATGGAGACATCCAAGCCTCCGTTGCTTTCTGTAACTCCAACTGTTTCCTTAGCTGGAGATTACACGAGTTCATTTCTACATTTCCATATTTTATGTATGAAACTTCTACTAGTCCAAGCACGTGTTAGTGGTTTGTGATACTGATTGTATTTCAATATTCTATAATAGAGCAACTAAATTAAAAAGTGTATATCTTTTACACAATACTGGTACCACGACATTTAAAATCGTAGCAGAGACACAGGGTGTTCAGGAAATATTTATTTACACGTTAAAGTCACGATAAAGGTAAGCCTATACAGTATCATAATTACTGCATTTTTTGACAGATTGTAATCATTCTCATATACAATGTACTATTTTCACCCCAACTTTATCGAATGATATTGAAATTCTTTGCAACACATATCAAGCTTTGGATGTGGCTTTACTACGACCAATGTATTTATCACATAGTTTTGTTTATATAGTGATATAGATACATTGCCTGGTTTTGATTTATATAGTTATATTAATACGTTATAAATACATTACTTGTTTTGCTCTATATTACCTGACTTTGTTTTAATAACGTGATATAAATACATCACCTGATATTGTTTTATAGAGTGATAAATTCATTACCTGGTTTTGTTTCATAGAGTTATAAAATACATTACTTGATTTTTTTTATAGAGTAATAAATACATTACTTGGTTTTGTTTTCTATAGAGAAATAGATACACTACCTCAAAACGTCGCCATTAACATATGCCTTTATGAAGTAATATATGATCATAAATCTCATAAAAAAATGAAAAATGCCGCATCCTCACATCTAACTTGTCCAGTTGCCTTCCGCGTTTTTGAATCATTTACTATATTATATCAAAATAACGGTATAATTACATTTAAACACATTATCTAAACACTGCTACATCATTGCTATTTAAACAAACGTTTATATATGATAATGAAATATTCCCTTTCACTTAAGCGATGAGCGACAGCAAACAAAGGTGACATGTCCGAAATATGTCGCGTTTAATTCTTAATTAAGACGGATTTACGACCAGAAGATGGTATGTGGTTTTCAATTAAATGACAGTCGTCGCAGACATGAACAGCAAGCATTATGTCACCTTATGAAATACAAAAATAAAAAAAAAAATCTGTTTATGAGTGCTCACACATGAGAATAGAATGGAAAGAACAATTTTACTTTTTATGAGTACCGCGTACTAATATACTATTTATCAAACAATTAAAAAAGTAAAACATATTGCAAGCCGTCATATTTCTCTCTTTTCTTCAGTTTGAATCAAAATGTCAGATTTTCATCTATTTTCAACCGCCAAATGTGAAAGAAGCAATATGATTTCTTTCTTTTAAGTATTTTAAGTATTTAATTGAAAGCATGTTCTATGTCTTTATCTTTCACGTTGGTAGGTAATTATTTTGTTTAAATGACAAAATAATAAAGGTTATATAGTACTTGATTAATGATGTGAAAAAATCAAACAAAAGTAAAACTAAAACAAATTTACAGAATTCATTCCACAAAACTCAGATTCAAAATCTAAACTCTGTTCACTAGCAGCATGAACGGAGAAAACGTCAAATCAAATGAAATAAAAACTGTTATGTACCCAGCAAATGTAAGTATTATTTTTTATTTTTGTTTTGAATTTCTTTTCTAGAAGCCAATTATTTAGCGCACACATATTTAGTTGTTGATAGCTATAACATACATTTTCGTTCCTGTCTCAGAAAATACTTCTGCATGAATTTACATAGAAACCCCAAAAATGGGTAATATTCACGGAAATTAGAAAATTGGTCTATAAAGTTATAGACAAGTATGAAATCACGGTTTCGTAAATTCTCTCGGTCTGTTATTCATAATGACAACTACAACAAATTTTCTTGTGTCGTTTTAAAGATTGCACGATATGCTGATCTTTTTAAATTTTTGAATTACATCAATTAATGATTTTTTAAGTAACACTGTTAATTATAATCATTATAGCTGAAAATATCCTTTTGATTGTATCGTATTCAAAACTTGTTTTTAATTTAATTTTTTTAAATACATAAGTGGCGGTTCCAGTGATCGTCTATCGAATACGTGAAAGATAAAACGTCCATTGGGTTCCGTGGTACTAAGTATTGTTGCATTGTTTTGGTTTCGTATATATACCAGCCTTAGTGTTTCATCGCACGTGTCGGGCTTGTAATTAAAATGCAAATGTAGCACTTGGGTATTATCCTGCCTCTCCCTGTGGTTTTTGTGCAGTTGTAAGGCAGCTTGAATTGTTCTTCAGGTATCCTATCACGTGTATGCGAACTCAAACAACACCATTTCATTGAATTCTCTAATTAATTTCCTATATGAACATTTAATCCGGTGTTACTCAATTTTACAAGCAAATATAATTACATTTTGTTATGACGTAAGCGTTCGCCTTTTTATATTACAAGCTTAAATCGCCAATTAGGTCTTTATAGGAACTAAAATGGTAAAATCAAAAAGCGCGAGACCGCACAATTAATGAGAAAGCTTGCCGTCGTATACACAAAATACATCTGAGGACTACCACCCAGCGGAGTGGAAAATTGAAATACTGAGTAACACGTCAGCTTTGTGTGGACCTCCAATCAAATGTAAATTGTTTTGGTATCACATTCAATACGACTGCATTCAATTAGATTGTGATGTTTCTGGATCTCCGATATTCGGATGTCCATTTGTCTAACGCTATTGCGTAACGTTCTTTGTATACAATAGATCCTGATAAAAAGCCACAAATAGAGCTAACCAGCTGTGAATAATGAACGATGCTACCTCATTTTAATTAATATCGCTTTGATTTCCTCCTGTTTACACGTCTGTGGCCATGCCTGTTTACCAAACACAAACCCAGTGGTTTCTGCTGGAATAACACGATTCCACAGCGGTTACACTTTCCTCTCTTCTACAAAGAACGACTTAACGCTTGCACGCTGCTGATTTCAAACTTTGTAATCAAAGTTTTTTTTTAAAAAAGCAGAAACATAATGACAACAGCCGACTGGTAACCACTACAAAAGGCAAAACAATACGATAAAAAAGTGTTGTTTTTTTCTGAATTAAAATGATTGTCTCGAAATGACGACAAAGGGGGATTCAGATATCTGTAAAGACGTTACAGTGTGATAAATCATATTAATAAACAATATAAATCCTGAGAATAAAATGATATTTTAACAAAATAGGTTTTGAGTTATATAAACATAACATGTGAATTGAAGTTTTTTCACAGTGACTCGTTGTAGGGTAAAGCAATTCTTTTTTTTCTTCAAAATTTTCAGTCATCTTTGATTTCAAATCGACGACGAATTTGAGCTAAACTGGAAAATAAGCAACATTCAAAGTGTTCTAAAATGAAGATAAAATATGTTATTTACCCATTTATTGGCATTTGAGAAACAAAAGTGAGCATATTTACAGAACAAAACCTTTAACCTTCTACACTGGTTTTTCAATACAAAAGACAGAAGTCATGAGGATAATATAGATACATCGCCTTCACACGTCCGTATTGCCTGTTTCTTGGAAATCTGTTTCGTCTTTTTGTGTAAAGTTTCGACATTAAATAAGTGTTTTTGACAAAGACTAAGTACCCACACACAGACGTTTCTAACAACAGGGATGTGCTATTTTTTAAATTGCCATGGGCTGTCATCTATTATTTCGTGTCCGTGTGGTTGTCAGTGAACGCGTACTGCGCTTGACTAACGAGGGCAAATTTTGTGTCATGTCTCGGCTAAAAAACATTATTTGGGATATCTTCAGCCATCAATTGTCTAGGAAATGTACGCTTTATTCACTTCGTCACGAGAAATCCCTCAGTAGATGATATGAAATGTTTGGAAATTACTGTCCACAAAATGACAGATTGGTGCTTCCTCGATCGTCCAATCGATACCAAGTTAGATTAATTAGCTTGTATAGTGCAAAATGGTATGTAATCAGAGCAAATTGAGATCAAAAGTCAACTCTCATTTGACGAAATCAGCTGGCGAGACCTGGTGTTTGAGTGGCAGCATGGCATCAATAAGACTCGGTGTGATTCTGGCCCCTCCACTGGCCGCACCTCTGTGACAGCCTTGATACATGGGCCGTCCTCTTGCCCTTCTAGCTTTTCAAGGCTACGATCCGCTCCACCAACCCCGTCTGGATAGGTCCTGTAAACGTCCCCAGCATGCCTAATTACATTTTTGTCCAAATTCCTTTTCCTGGACTTGACACCCGTTCTACATAGCGCTATGATTCCATAATGTTTTATTTAATAAAAAAAAATCCCTATTCCTAATTACTCGCTGCATGCAATATATTCCTTTTTATCCTTCGAGTGTTTTTTCTCTTCGTTGGTAATTGTGGGCACGGATGATTCACGCGCGCGTTCGGTTAGGAAGGTATCGAAACCTCTTAACTTAATTATATCATGTAGAGCCCTTGTCTGAGCACAGAATGAAGGCCAACTGCTCACAAAATATCTAACATTTTTATCAGAAAAGGGAAAATACTTCATGCAAACCACATAAGGGGAGTGTATAGATGTGTGCGTTAGGGTCGTGTAATATAGCTGTAGTTATATTTTTTATCTTAAAGTCTCTATTGTGCTCATTTGTACATGTAAAATAAAACATTAAGACTAGATTCAAAATCGCCTTACAGTTGGGTTTTATTAAACAAGTTTCAGGAAATGCTTTTTAAATCACTATAACGAGTCATTTTGATTTGAATTTCCAGCGTTTCAATGGTTTGCGAAAGTGCAAAACATATTAAAGAGCTCATATTAATGTATGTCTGTAGATATATACGTTGGTGGTGTTTTGCTTTGGTGCCAGAAAGTGGTTTGGTACTTTGATACCGTTCGCCTAGAAGTGAAACCGAGAGGAATCAATACCGTTCATTGCAAGTAGATAGACGGCTATCATAAAATCATATTTCTGACTTTTAAACACATTCGAAGGCTTTTAGTTATCTATTCTATCTTCTTCTGTTCGCTTCTATTAATTGACTAATAACTTCTGCCTTTTAAACCATTTTGATCCCATCGCCTGAACTCGGAAAACTTTGAACGTATCAGGACAAAAACAATTATGCTTAACGTACATATGGCTCGCCTTGTTATCACTGTGCGATAGTTATGTGTTTTCTACCACCCTCCCATACCTACTTAACCAGCAAATGTCCAAATATGGTAACAAGAGTGCTGGTATGACTAGGAGCTGTACTGTCAGATAAGGAATGGTGTTTTATTTAACGTCCATATATACAGATAGCATAAAATGAGTGTTGTGTTTAATGTGAGGTTTTCTGTACCCGAGCAATATGTCTGTAAACCCAGCACTTTACTGTGATTGTCGGATAGCGCGCGAACACGTCGGGTTCTTTGAAAAGGCGTGAAACTGGTCTGTGTGTTGTATGAGAATAAAAGTAATCTATGGCGTTATTATTCTGTTTAATTAACTCAGAATCAACGTCGGTGACGTACTGATGCTCTTGTTTGTTTGGTAATATTTGAACACATCCTTGTTTGAATGCTACAATAAATCTGTATAAACCCCCGTGCCAGTTAATCTCCAACCATTTGTTCCTTGGGCTATCAAATTATGCGCCTCACTGACAAAACGACATCACACTCCGGTGCGGCAGGAAGTATCACAACGCAGAAATCGATTCTGTATTAAGTGGATTGGCGAATAAATTACGGGAATTAGTTTATCTGATATTACACAACCACAAATGAAGGGAATTAATTACGCAAATGATAGACTATTGTGGTTAGCTCCCCATGTCAAGCCAGCGGTTGTAGCCGCAGGTCGCATGGCGGACGGTAACACACTCTTTTGTGACAATTCGCCAGATAGATGGCGCTATGGAATGGTTTACATCGCTCAATCAGCTTAATGTGGTAATTTGAATTACAGACTTAGAACTGATCTGTATGAAACACAATGAAGATATATATGCTTTGGATGTGGTCTCTCTTGCCCCCTTACAGTCACACATCCCCTAGTCGTAACCCGAGTCCGCCACAGGACCACAGTTCCGTAGAGTGACGTGTAGCGCACGTGATATGTGGCGGCAGTACGTCATCCTGCCGAAATCGTGTAACCAAATATAAGACAGGTGTATGATGTTGCCATCACCTTTCTGTGAGAATGGAGGTTTTTATTTTGTCACTGTGACCCAAAATGATTAAATAACTTGACAAAAGTAAAAGATTATAAAGTTTAAAATGGTTTTTGTACATTGTTTTTTTATTATCTTTATTTTGCAATATTTCTATTTCATAAAATATAGTTTTCTTTCGCGTTTCTTATATATATATATGACTATCGTTTGTATATTGATGATCTTTTAACATTGTATAGACACGTGCTTTCTTAGTATTTAAGAAAGCAAATATATGTTCCAAATGTTTCGAGATTCATCAAGTATTTATCACTATGCATCTTGATCATATGTAAACTATCAAACTGTAAGGCAGAGAATTCATTCAAATCGATCTTTGTTGGAGAAACTACATATCCTTATATACAACCCGTGTAGAGATACCACGTAAAAGTGCTCTCTGTATTGTCAGAAAACCTGCAATAACAGATTAATATATAGGGCTCCCAACAACAGTATTATACCCAGTTTGAGTGTGTAACAACACCTTGGTTCCAAATCAGAAATCTATCTAAATCTAGACTTTCTGATTGGTTCGATTTCAAGATTCTTTCTTCGAAATTTAAAACAACGCTGACTTATTGAGATGGATCGAATATTTTGTTACAAGATGATATCGGATTTCGGAATTCTGTTTTGAGTCGTGTACGTCGGCAAAGTAACAAGACTGAAGAATTATAGTTTTTACCAAAAAACCCTGTGTTATTTCACTCTCAGACCATTGTATAAACGTGCTGATTGTTGGATAAATAGATGTTATGTACCACTAGTGGAATATGATCTTCTGGCCTTTGTATTGGTTGAGAATTTGAACTTTGACCGGAAATCACGTGGTTCCATGCAACGTGCTGATTGTTGACGTCGTCATTGATTGCTGACGTCGTCACAATTTGGCGGGAACATATACGAGATGATGTGTTTTCGCGCAAATATTCTTCGGTTCATAGAAAACAACAGTACATGCCACTGCGACTTAATATTATTGTGGTAGACACAGGTCACATGACTCGTGGTTATTGGATATGGAATTTATTTCACTCCTTTTAATTATTTTTTGAAAGTTACAAAAGACACTTGCTTAAGCTAGTGTTTTTTTGTACCTTAAAAAAAAAGTTAACTGGAGTGAAAATAAATTCCATATCCAACAACAACTCGTTGTGTAACCCCTATATAGTGTATTTATATACAGAGAAAGCAATCAGAATGGATATATGATGACGTTGTTATTTTGTTATATATTTTAACACTTGTTACCGAGATATGATGTGCTTTGTTGTTTCCGACCTTCTACGGAGGTTTATTTACAATGGCGTTTATACACAGCGGTAGCCTGGGCTCATAACCGGATTCTGTCATATAAAGATAAAATAAAATTTAATCCGTTTAAAACACTACCTCCCCGCTGATATCCAGTGTCGTTATGTGCCAGGCATGTGTAAATAGTTTGACGGAAAGTTTCAAGATTTGTAAATTCTTATAAAGATACCAGTTTTTAATTAATATACTCCCAAGTACGTCATTGTAAAACCTGAAGTACGTTTAAGTACTGTGAACCCTTACTGCAACTACTACATCCACTGCGAGTATAATCCCTAGAGCACAGGGGAAACACCCTAAACCGTCTGTATGCTAATTATGTCCTTTTTCCTACTGATTTTTCTAGAATAATATAATGATTCTCCTAACTATTATCTGACTATCTAAAACACACAGATGCTGTAACTAAAACAAAGTTCCTGTAAACATCGCTGTAATTGTCATATGTGTCACACTACAAGCAGATCAGATGAATTTCAAATCAATAAACAATGACAAGCTGAACCAAAACTAGATTTGGTAATCGGATACTTATTTTGAGTGAAGAAACCTTATACCTCTGTTAAGGAACCTAAGTTTATCAACGACAAAAAAAACTTCATGAAGGTTCATTGCATTTTTTTTAAGAATCAAGATCTTTTCGATAATCGAGAGTATTTAGCCAGACCTTCCAAGTAAAAAATCCAATCTTGCCTCTAAGAAAGAATGGACTCACATCTTAGGACTGACTTTGAAGGCGTTGCATTTACTTGAATGTGATCAAGATTTAAGTTGCGGGTGTCGTCGGGAAAGCAGAAGGCACTTACCATTCCGTAACACCTGGTCTGGTTTTTTTAAAAACTTTTTAAAAGTGTTTCCGCGTAAATCGTTCTTTGTCCCTAATTTAAACAGTTTTCAGTTCTGATTATGGATTCGTTGACGCTTCGATATTCACTGAATGTCAGTTCAGTCAGTGTTACAAAACAAGGAATTTCGTTATTATGGCGTAAGTGCCACTGATGTACCCTGACTGGACGAAATGGTCGGATCATATACTGTAATGTTAATTGAGGGTAAACCCATGTTATATCAACCCATGCTATTAGACCTATCAGTAATCTGTTTAATTTCATTGGTTTCAATGTTAAAGCCTAGAGCAAGTACCTGCCGTCACAGACTTACTCATTGGTATAAGCAATGTCTCGGGTTTTACCAAATTGGAAAACCTTTCTGGTGGAATTCCCCTATCTTACATCCCTGGTCATGAAAGAGTCTTATAATCCTACACCCACAAGTATGAGATAAATCAAAGTCGAAAAGGAAAGTTTTATCAGATGCAATTCGTATTGAGTAACATACTCGTTAATGCGGCCAATAAAATATCATAAAGAGGGTGTACAAATCCGGTCATTATTAAGTTTCTTTATTGATATCTTGTTTTTCTAACATTGGCTACACATAGTTTAAACTTAAATCCAAACATTATTCAAAGCAATCATTCTCTTTAAATTGAGACATGCTTATACATATTCATTCGTACATTTACATGCAAAGGAGATTAATATGTTTTCTTGTACAATTTGAATTCAAATAAGAGGTACAACGAGAAATAATAACTAGTTTTACAAAGCCTTTTGAAGTGGCATTAAGGTTTGTATTTTCGTTTGAGTGATGATTGGTATGGTAATTATCTAATTAGGTGCATTGTGCATTGATAAACTGACAACAATAGCTTTAAGAAAATCGTCTTAACCAATTTTCTGTATTAAAGAGGCAAGTAATAATGTGAATAACCCTCGATATTGTAATTATATGTTGTCGGTGATCTCTATGCGTCATATTACCCAATCGAATATATCAAATGAATTCAAAATAATCGTTTACATAAAGCTTGATCAATCAATAAAATAATTTATTTTTGTGTGGGCGAAATGTCTACCTACCGATCCAAGCATAAGAAACTTGCCACAACGTTGTTAAAACATATTACACACATTGCAGAGTATTATCGATGTGTTGTTTAGAAGACCTTCATAAGTCGATGTGTTGTTTAGAAGACCTGCATAAGTTGATGTGTTGTGTAGAAGACCTTCATAAATCGATGTGTTGTTTAGAAGACTTTTATAAGTCGATGTGTTGTTTAGAAGACCTTCATAAGTCGATGTGTTGTTAAAAGGCCGATATATGTCGATGTATTGTTAAGAGGACCTTCAGAGGTCGATGCGTAGTTTAGAAGACTTTCATAAGTCGATGTGTTGTTAAGAAGACCTTCATAAGTCGATGTGTTGTTTAAAAGACATTCATAAGTCGATGTGTTGTTTAAAAGACCTTCATAAGTCGAGGTGTTGTTTAGAAGACCTTCATAAGTGGTTGTTTTGTTTAGAAGACCTTCATAAGTCGAGGTGTTGTTAAGAGGACCTCCGTAAGTCGAGGTGTTGTTAAGAGGACCTCCGTAAGTCGAGGTGTTGTTCAGAAGTCTGATATGTATAACACACATCCGATTCATGAGAGATTGTAGCTTTATAATGGTAGAAGCAAAATATACATCGATATGTTAGTTGTAGATAGGTAAACGTTCACCGTTTATCCATGAGAGCAATTTTTGCAAAGTGAAACTCCCGATCTTAGTCCATGAAAACAATTTTTGCCAGTTAAACGTTCACCATTAATTCATGAAGGCAAGCAAATCCTTCACTCATAGCCCACAAAATCAATTTATGCAAGTGATTCTTTCATTCTTATGCCATGAAATCAAATTTTGCAATTGCAAATGACACCCTTAGTCCCCAAAAAATAATATTTACTTAGTTAAACGTTCATCCTTAATCTATGAAATCAATTTCTATCAAGCAAAACTTTAACCCTTAGTCAATAAAATCATTTTTACCAAGTGAAACATTTACCCTTTGTCCATGCAATCAATTTTGGCCCAGTGTTAATTTTATCTGATACATTTCATTCCTATTTTATGTCTCATTTCTCACTTTGAGGACGTGACATTTACTTGGTTGAGACTAAGCATCGTCGATGAAGATGAAGGTGCTTACTCTTCTAGAATACCTGGGCCCGTCTTAATGAACCTGTTCTCATACTCAAGCATAGATTCCGTGCTAAATCCAACTTTTTTGTAGCTCATTTACATGGTGACAAACCCTTGACAAAAAAAATCTTTTACTATTGTGTAAAGGGATCAAGAAATCAGACTTGAACACAAAATCCTTACTTGAGCATGAGAGCGATCTCATGAATACGGGACCAGGTCTAATTCTTCTGTACTTTTTCAAGGCTCTCAGTTTAAGGGTCTTAATCTTGTTGTGATTGAGAATGATACTCGGTTCTCACACCGAGAGCATGATTTTTACTTGGATGAGACCAACAGTTACATGGCGGGTGTCGTCGATGAAGCAGAAGACGCTTTCGAAAGGGTCTTTTAAGTTGCATGTATTATGATTTTCTGGTACACAGTATAATAGTATTATAACAAAGTAAATTGTGTGTGATGCTTCAAAGTATGGATGGCAGCGTTATTACGTTAGTAACCTTTTATTGTACTGGGACTTACACGGGAAATCGCATATGCTATGCTTGAATATATTTGTGTCATGAATAGGTTATCAGTTGTATTTTCTAAAACTAATTTGTTTTTTTTTTTAAATCTAGATAGTGTTATTTTCATCCATAGTTTATGTTAACAAAAAAGTAAAATATGTAAACCATCACAACACAGGCGCTTGGTTCCATTTTGTTCTCGTTTTAATGTATTGATGACACCATGTCGTTTTAATTAACGGATATTTTGAAAGTGTTCTCGGTGAACAAAACAGTCTCTATGAATTACGTTTTTGTTCCAACATCAGTTTAACTTGCCAGCGTCGCTAGATTTCTTTGATGTAGTTTCGAAAGATGTGTTAAGACTGCAGTTTATTTTATTATAAAGTGTTGCAGCTAATTATGTTTTCCTTCTTACCTGCTACTGATAATACTAAACTGATTTTCCATCATACACATTGATAGGGATCTGATTTGTAAAAAAAATCACACGCACACACACACACACACACACATGGTACGATTTAATTAGGATTGGTGAACGTGTTCCTCAGATAGACATCCACTTCCTTGGAGCTTGATTTTTGACGTCTTCTCATCTGCAATCTGAAATTGACAAAAATAAATAAATATAAGTTGCATGTATTAATATTAGATAACTCTGAAACAATGAAAATAAACATAATTATATAGAATCCTTGAAGCAGCAATACACAAAAGACTCACATTCTGAAACAAACTGATCAGAATTTGTTTATGTTAACGTAGAATATGCTAACAAAACTAGAATATTATACAGGTCATCAGCGGCCGAGGAGAGCATACATAATGGTTCATTTAGCGTAGGTACTGAAATATCATGGGTATATAATACAGGCAAAAGTATCCGGACATGACAAGAAATAAATATCCCATCGTGGAAGAGTAAAATAGCAAAATCTGCGTTGTCACATAGTTGTTTTGTTGTGAGACTACCATTTTGCAAAGCCGTAGTTTAATTTGCAAAGCATGAAACAACAGATTCGTGAAATATGATATTCATGTATCTCTTTGTCAAGATTTATCTCAGACTTTGATTACATGCATCCCAAATTGCGTTCACACACACTTATATGAAGTTTTAAATGCAGCAATATCATAAAAAAATAAGTAAACAAAACACTACGGGTCTGATAAGTAAAAATCAAAAAAGGATTACTTAACACCTCGGGATAACAGAGGAATTACAAAGGCGCCATTTGTAAGAAGGTAAACAACAAACGCACACAGGTGATTGCATTTATTATGTTTGTTGATAGATAGATAATGTCAGAACTAGTTTTACGGAATGCTGAGAGTAAAAAACGTAACAAAACAAGTTGGTTAACATAACTGTAGAAAAAGAAGGAAAGGAAAGGTTTTACAACTCTTTATTTTATTGATTTAGATAACTAACCTACTTTTAAAAAATACCCCCACGTTCATTTAAGGACAATTATCTAGTTCAGTTTTGACGTCCCCCTCTCCCCCCTCCCCCCAAAAGATTTTTTTTATTTCGGAACAAGTTAAAGATAGAAGGTTTCTTAATACCTTTTGACCGATGTTACCAAAGTATATAATTCGAAATTAAAGCGTCTACAGGTTTTGCATTTCTGTGGTGTTGAACTTGCATCATAACAATACACGCCATTTTGTGTGTTTCGAGTTACATTTAGCAGACTTATGTGTTAATCCAAGCGTAACTTTACGTCACGTTAAATAACAGCTTGGTGTGAAACTCGTTTTAGACGTAAGTGACGACTTCGTCAACGTGTAGACTTACGACCTTTTATGAAACTCGTTCAAGAATACTTAAACTTAACATGTACAGAGTAATCGTTCTTGTTTCTGTTGCATTCCAACAAAAAGATGGGCCCCATCCCTACCCCGCAAATGTAGGATAACGGATTTAACTTTCTTGATATACCACCCTAATGATATAAACACCAACACAACCCATAGATATATAAACTGGACTTCGATAGGCCTGAAGCTGGTACCGTATTACATACACCCACTAAACAGTTGGCGTTTTTGAGGTAATATGATCGTAGGTTATGAAAGACATATGTGTCGTATTTAGGTTAAACTTCTCCCTATACCCTCCCTTACACACCTGGTTATGCCGTATTGGGGTTAGGATTCCTCTCAACCCCTCCCCGTCACACCTGTTTACACATGTCTAACATATGCATTTTTGACCTGCTGTTAGATTTATGATCCCCGGGGGTATAAAGGTACTACCCTCAACTAGGGGCCAGTTAACTACTATCACCTTTTACATCAGTCATCAACAGAAATTATGCAAATAAACTTGTGGAGGATACAACGATACCTATAACTCGTCTGAAGTGTAACCCTATGTCATCTTACGTAATCGGGATCCTGTGAGATTGGACACATGGTAGATAAAAAGGTCGGACGAGACATATCAGCTTTATTACTGGTTATTTTTGGCTACAGTGTTAGGCTATCTACATGTGACACTTGATGGACGAGTTTACAAGCTAGGCCACTTGTCATGAAATTGTGCATTCGAATAAATGCCGTAATTTCATTGGTCAGAAGCAACAAATCAACGGAATTGTATAACAGAGTTGAAAGTTTTTATGTAAATAGTGGGTTAGCGACCTTGACACGGCATCTCGACACAGCAAACACTTATACACCTAAAATAATCTCGTGTAGATAGCGGTGCACAGGGAGTGCAGCGTGTGCACAAAAATGTGCATCGCCTCCCGACCGCTAATAAATGGGCAATCAAGGCTGTGGTGTGGTGTGCCTTGAAACGTCTAGTCTGTCGCTCGTACGAGATAAATGCAAACATACAAGTAAGCCTTTTTGGCTTCAAATAAACATCACAGGCCCAGAAACGTTATCGTACTGAGACAGACCCTCTCTCTCTCGCCATCAGTTCATCCTAACCTGGAGGAAATGTGTACATTAGCAATACGAATGCCACTTGGTAACCAACCCATGGATACTTCCCCCACCAAGCCACGATTTAAAAAGATCTTAATTTGTAGAGTTTGGCTTTT
This sequence comes from Mimachlamys varia, assembly GCA_947623455.1. Classification (NCBI taxonomy): domain Eukaryota; kingdom Metazoa; phylum Mollusca; class Bivalvia; order Pectinida; family Pectinidae; genus Mimachlamys; species Mimachlamys varia. Next base: position 14,618,005 of record OX392535.1, read on the forward strand.
TCGTTGTTTTGAAATAGCATTGAAGGAATAAATGAGCGAAAATGAAAAATGAAATATAATTTCAATTGCTGATTCTTAAACTTCTTAGAATTGTAGTGACATAATTATATTGAAGCAAAGTTGAAATTTATTTAAATTATACTTCTAATTCACTCTCAAATATTTGCTTAGGAAACTAATCAGAGAAAACCCAAATTATTGACAGAATTTTCAAAACCTCTCCAATCTAATTCTTTAATTACCAAAATGTTTGTTAGTAAGTTTCAATTTTATGTAAGTTTTCATCTGAAAAAAAAATCAATATTTCTCTGACCTTATGCACGTTGATGCAAGTAACAATCGTGCGTAGACCCATGCTTGGTAAGAAAGTATATAACCCAGCCACATTATTATGTAAACTACAAAAACGTTAAGTCACAATTAGGATCTATATTTTCCCCATAGACGATCAGCTGAACATTCATAGATGTTTTCTATACAAAAAATTCTCGAAAATGATTCAACTACAATCGCGTAGAATAATTATGAATTTAATGTATGCATGCATTTTATAATGGTATAATGGTGAAATATTAAATACAGTTACCTACATGTTATAACTGAATAATTATTATCTTATTCAATTTTGGAATATAAGTAATATGTTTTTCAACCTTATTATCAGTTTTTGACCTTTTTTTCAAATTACACAAGATGGATAAAAGTATATTGATCATGCTAATCATTTCTTAAATATTGTTGATAAAAGTTAAAGTTAATTTTATTCATCAAAGTCAAAATAGTTTGCCCTAACTATGGTTAACATATTTTCACTTGTTCAGAAACAATCGTTTAGCGATTTAAGGTGAATTTTCTGTATTTCTTATTAAAAAAAACCCCTCTGATTGTTTTTGTCAATCCCCATACCGTTCTATGGACAAACAGAATCCTTACAAACAACACGCTGAATTACATACATTTAAGCAACACAGAATATCATGTTTGATATAGATGAGCATGAACATATTTTACATTTGGGATATCAAAATAAAATAAAGCATAAAAAGAGACTAAAAATAGAAAAAAAATATATACATATATTTTATGTTTGTATTTCTTAGATGTGCATGTTTCTACTGGTGTGGTTTCGGTTTCATGCCAGTGCTTGTTGCGGGAATGTTCAGAAAAGCACACATTTCATGTTTGGTAGGGTGTAATCATGTGATCATATATCAAATTAATACTATACACTGTATCGATTTCCCGAACGTCTACTCTGCTCTCAGGATAACTGACGACTGCCGTGCTATCATAACCGAATTGATTTTATGACAGACCGTTTTCAATTAGGCCTTGTATATCAATACTAGCCCAATTTAAGTGTCATGTTTTGGCAACCAATTCTAACAGTTATATGAAAAGGAAAATTCGCGATAGGCAATAAAAATTTCTCTTTTTATTTACTATATATATATTAAACGCCATGAAATGTACATCTTTAGGTGTTATTACTTGCGTTTTATACTGTAAATAAAGTGAAACCAGTTAAATCGGTGTGTGTATATTTAATAAATTAAATATGCAACTCAAAGTATGTTTACTTCAGTTCATTATAATATCCTTATAATGACTGTGTTCATGCATAATTACATTTTACCAAACAAATATTGATCAATAATTTTAATGTGTTCAAGTTTGTTTACTTTATCCTAATATGCATATACTATAAGTTGAGTTAAGTGCCGTAAGATTTATCCCATTAGTTGAAGAAAACAAACAAATATATTGACACATCTTTAGTTAAAGGGCTTTCCTGAAATTAATGTTCATTTAAATAATATTTTTTGCTACATTTTGAAGAGTATTCTAGAAATACACCATCAACACTAAGAACATAAATATTTTTTGAAACATAAGAAAAGTAACTGCACATTTTGAAACATCATAGTGAACGGAACTATGGACATATCTCAATTGATTGGCCAAATATCATTTATCTTCTTACAATTAACTTAATAGAAAAATTAGAACAAAATTACGTAAATGAAAAATAAAAATCAACTGGTACATAAAGGTAAGGCACAATATAATGACGAAATTAACTTGTATCACTATGAAATTTATATACAAATCATAAGCATTTCATTTAAACATATGTTGATTTTATCATACACTTTTTCACATTAACATCATTGTATGGCAAAAGTTTGGCTAGTTCAAATGAAAACAACCAAAATTTAGGCTTAAAAAGAGATCGTCTGTCCCTGGGTCCACACACCGACAGGGTGCCCTTACGACCTATTGAATTAATGGTTCTTGTGCGTGACATGCATGCATTTTCCTTGTATTAAGTCAATCGAGATTATTACGAGTGTATTTGAGGAATGTTTCTGATTGTGAAAAAAGAAGATATTTGTTCTGGGTCATGGGGTCAATGAAACTGCACAATTTGATTTCTATAACTCTGCGCAAGCGTGAAGATCCCTTCCGGTTCCCAGTGTATGGGAACGAGGGTATGTGGTTTTGTTAAATTGCTGTACGAATCCTTATCAAATTATCAAAGTATTTCATTTTACTGGAAATTTCAATAATTTTAATTACAAGTCTTCCTGAACTTATTTTTCCAAGGGAAACAACGATTTTATTGATTTTAACATTTTAAATAGTATCTATATAAAATTTTCTTAAATTATCATATTGATCATACTGTAAGTTTAACACAATCCATTAAGTTACAAGTAACCACATATACTTGTGTAATTGAATTGGATTGATTACATTGACAAGTAAATACCAACAATAAAGACATGTTCATGTTTGTTTACACCTATATGTGTAGCACCGGCAGGTCCTAAATAACATTTTGGCAATAAACCTTATTAAATAAGTAAATTCCGTATTAATTTTTTTTTAAATTGAAATAATAAAATAATGACATTCGAAAGTTGATTCAAATTTAAAAGGAGAAAACAAACGAAAGTGTTATTATACTAATACAATAATAATAACTTTGTGCTTCGATATTTTGTGTTCGGAATCCAATGCGTATTGCTTTCTGTTTCTACGATAATTGTTATATTTAAAAAAAGAGATTCATGTCTTTTATATTTTGTCTGATAAAACATTCAAACCTGATATAAATTTGTATTATGAATAGCCTATGATTTCGTTTGGTATAAATGGGCAATTTCGCAAAACTTATCGCAGTATAGTTTACCAATGCTCTCACCAATACCAAATTAGCTTATGAAGTCATCTAAAAGCACTAAAACGATTTTCGATTTATCATAATGATACACATATTTTTCGTTGATAATTCAAACCTAAAATTAAGGACTCACTATTTTGTGGATAATCGCGTTTTAAATGTGATATTAAATTAATGGTTGGTAGATGATCTCTTCCTAGGATTAACAGCCACACGTTGCAAATCAAGAAAATCAAGAGAGAAATCATTAAACATCAAGTTGTGTTTTATATATATATCAACAACCTAGACTTTATCACGATGTAATACATGGAAAATCTCATTTTGAATCAAACGATTTACTATCATATTGGCGGTTTTAGTCAATGGAATGCTAGTTTCAATGTATTTAACATAAAAGCTATTAAACAGAAAACCGCATTTAGAATGTATGACTTCATTTAGCATGGGAAATGATCTCCAATATTTAACAAGTATGTGATCACAATGTTTAATACGAATTTCCAACCTGAAAATGTATGCCTTAACTTTTCATATTCAAGAAGAATGCGTATTTATTATTATCGTCTTAAAGTAAATTTGAATCGAAAATGTCGGACATATTATCTTAGAGAACAACATTCAAATTTAAATTGCAAATATAAAAAAACTAACACTATGGTCTTTTTCAAGCCATGAATTCACGACCAATATTACACAGATACTATTTAACGGGAATTAGGAATGTATATTTAGCAGCCGTATCTAATGTATAATGTGATGGTTTAAAAAGTTATAACAACTTGTGCCTATTCGTGTTTGTCTTCTGTCATTTGTTTGATTAAAGGCAAATAAAAATATGTTTTAAATCACTGTGAATTTGTAACATCATAAATACAAATATGGTATACAAAATAAAGTCTCTAGAGTGCTGAACAAATTACAAATGAAGCAATTTAGTATGTTCGCTCTTATCACAACAAAGAGTCATCGCCCGTCAGTCCTGGTTTGCTGATTTTCTGTACTGTTACTGTCACTTATTTCTTCGAATCCTGTTGATGATGGTCTATAGTGACATTGTGATGTGGTTTGTTTTTTCCTAGAAGAGTTCTAATGTTAGTGAGACACTATATACGAAAGTGAAAGTATTCCTTAAAGCTGGCATGATCGACAGAATTAATAATACTTAATAATAACAAATAATCACATACGGAAATGTTATAATTGATTAATTTGTCCTGCGAATGTAATATATCAGAATAAATTGTACTAACTCTAATCACATGGTCTATAACTAGTTAATGTGTTAATGTAGGATAGGGTAGCTGCATCAGTTAGATGTTAGAATGGAGAGGTGTTAGTTCAACTTTTGGAATTCCGAGGGAGGGATTTCCTTATCTTACACTTTTTAGACAAGACATAGTATTTTTCTTTCATCTCATTCCAATTTCCTGACCTTACTCATTAACCATGAAAGGGCGGTTTAGACAAGCACGCAATTTACTTGAAGCATCAGATTTGAAAAAAAAAAAATCGTCCAGCAAAGTTTAACACTACCGACTTTTCCTCAAAATATAAAATCTTACCTCTCTACTACTGTACAACGGCAAATATATGTGTTGTGTAGAAATGACGCCAAACCCCTAAACTATGTGAAATATAGAAAATGTCTTATATCTTTTTCTCACCTTTAAGTTATGTCATATACGAGCAGGAATGAGAAATATATGTTAGTCTTTATTAGGCTAATATTAACAAACCTCATGTAAGTCACATTGGGAGACAAGGATGAATAAAGTAAAATAATTTCTTCGAACGGAATTTCTGACATGTCGCAGTTGATTCGTTATGATAAGGCGTGATCGAAATATCGAAATTTTCGTGATAGATGTCGGCTGCTGATGAGCAAACTTACAACACAAGGATTTGAGAGATGCAGGTTGCTGAAGACTATGAGCAAGTTCTATGGTCGCCATCTTGGTCTCATTGAGATTTATATTAGATCCTTCTGTGATGTGAAGTTTGGCGTTTTTAATATTCCCATTAGATGCCATGTTGTAAAGTTTGACAAAATATCGTAGTTCTCACTTTGAACTGAGGTATTTTAAAATATGGGCAAGTTTTATGGTCGCCATCTTTGTCTCATTGAGAAATATTTTGTATCTTTAAGTGATATGAAGATGGACGTTTTGGAGTATGCTCATTAGTGTGTTCACTTGTTGTGATTGACAATGATAGTAGTTCTCGTTTTGAGAACTTGATGTTTACTTGGATGTGACAAAGATTTACACGGCGGGTGTCGTCGATAAAGCAGAAGACGCTTACTCTTCCGGAACACCTGGTCTTATTCTCTTACAAGATGCTTACATTTCCAGAAAACTGGGTCATCAAGCATGTATACTGTGATCAAACCAAATTTCTTGAAAATTGCTTAAATCATGTAAAAAGGTCAAAAAGCCAAATAAGACTATAAAAGCAGTTTTCTGTGTTCCAACCTCACGGATATAATTAGATTTTCTTATCAATTTACAGCCGAAACAAGAAAGCTGGCTTAAGCATAAAATACATAGTTGATCATGGAAACGGGTTGTTTCATGTATTCGGGCATTGGTCTTATTATCTTGTCTCAACTTAAATATAACCATGTTTATATCTTTGAGTTTGAATTAAATTATAAGTTTTTTATGCTTCGATATTTTATATTTTTCCCGTTCAGGCAGAGAAGCTTAACCATGATGTCAAACGACTGTGCAAAAAGATGTTGATTCCACTATGACGCCATGCTTACCCCTTGTATGAATTGACAAGTAACATGGATATTTCCTCTAATTCGCCTGATAGAATTTTACAAGGGCAGTCGTGTCTTACAACCATAAGACATATAATGGAAGGCTCCCATCATATACGTTTTATGTCGAACTTGTCACAATAAAAATGATTCATTATCGTTACATTCCATAATATAAAAAGTCCTGTTTAAGAATATTTGTCAGCATTTAATGTTTTCGACATACAATGTATACTGTTTTGTGCAAGAACCATTCGGATCATATGGTTTCATCACCAGATTTGTATAAAAGCTCATGTTGCCTTTCCTTTTGTTTTGATAAATGTACATTTCCTGTCGTTTCCACTTTCTATTGGCTTTGACTTCTGAGAGCAGACGACCTAATTTACATGTTTAAGCATCCGGCACTCAACACTAATTCGTTAATTCAATGCATGTCAATTGCCTAGACTTACATACATAGGGAGCGTATAAATGAAGCGAACTACACCACATCACTAAAAGGTCGGACAAAAATTCTCACAATATGTTTAAACATTCATCTAACAAGATTTAAGAACTGGTTTAATACATGAAATATAATTATATAATATATAAAGGGTAACCCGGTTTCTTGATCATTAAAAAGTAAACTAATTCGGCCATATCTTTAAATAGAATCAAAAATAATCCTTTATATGCTTTCATTTATCAACTGATACAAACCAAGATACGCTTCTAAAAATAAACTGTTTTCACTGCTTCATTTAATAATTTGAATAGCATAAATGAAGAGTCCTAGGAGGACGAAACAGCTGTATGATGCAGTTTAATTAATTTTTTCGGCATACTCTATCTATTACTAAATTTAAAAGGTGCAGCATATGTGTGTGCTACGTCTTCTTAAATGCATAGCAATATACCACAGCTTCACATACATATCATTATGCGAAAAAAAAACAAAAGAGTTCACAAGCTGAATGTCCCAAAAGGTTCAGTAATACAGTAGGTACTCTTCAAATTTATTTGTTTTACAACAAATGGTTGTGATATCTTATAGCAATGTTAACTCTGATGTATAATAGTTATAATTGTTTTCATTTAAAATTAGTATGTAAAGAGTAGTGATGAGTATGATAAGTTTTTTCCGTAATAGGGTCAAATATGCACCAAGAAACATGTTCCTTAAAGTTCATAACAAGAACTCCAACAAGTTTCCAAGAAATATAAGAAGTATTGAACTACACCATAGAACGAGAACAATAATAATGAAGTACAGGGCGATTAAAAAATGACCTCATAATCAGATGAATATTTGTGATTATATGATTTATGATTATATTTGCAAAGACAAACATCGTTTCTTTTTCATTGATATAACAAATCTATATTCAGTCCTTTGAACACCGAAATGCGTATAAGATTCTGTTGGCGATAATATGAATGTTTAAAACTGATAAAACTAAGGAAATTTTATCTTTTACCAGCTAGCTTTTTTTGCACTCAGTTTACACAAACATGTTGATGCATGTAATAATACAAGCTGTTTGGGTAAGGCTCACAAGACAACCTTGATGTCAACATAAATATGATTAAAACAATTAAGTTTATCGACGAGATGTGCGTAACACAAGGACTATGTAAATCTTTGAATGTATACAGGACTTGAAAAATATGAAAGATTGATCTAGCTTCTACAGCGCGTTACTGAAATATGCTGGTTTGAGGACGATTTTCTGATCAAGAACAAAACACGCTTTTTATCCTTTTATATTTTTAATGTGAATAAACTAGAGCCATTTTTGAATTTCATTACTTGTTTGTTTATTGCATTAGAGCAGTGTAAACAAAAAAGTCTCAATATATTTGTTTATAAGACGTAATGAATTTCCAAATTGATATAAGATTATATGGAAATGCATATATTCAGATAAGAAATGAAGGCGACATAAAGGGGATATTTCTGCCAAAAACATAAGCCGACCAATTTCAGTGATATACGCATCTGTAACATAAACTGAAAAATAAGAAACAACTACAAATACAATAACAGAACCTGTTTTTCCTTCTAAAAGCCGACAATAAAATTGATGAGACAGCAAACCAACAGTGAGAAAATGACTGAAAAAAACGGCCGAAGTCGAAACTATGTCACATCACGTGGTACTCTCAGGGGACCGTAAATAATGAAAAGAATTATCCCAAATAATGATCTTACATGACGAAGAAGACACTTTTTTGCAACGAATGCAAATGCATGCACAGGTTTCATCTTTAACAGGTATTGGGCAACCTCATGAATAAAATGCTAGATAATACATGCTGGTTGAGGGCCACGACTTCTGATAAAGGTTAACCTGATAACGGGTTATGTAGGACAAATAAAAAATGACCAACTTTATAGATAAACCTGGTGATGACTGCTGCCGGTACAATAGTGTAAGTCTGTACACAGAATGTGCAGTCATACATTAACAAGGCACACTAATCCTATCCAATTAATGTTTCTGTTAGATGACACCTTTACGTAAATGATTTAAAGGCATGACGTAAAGAAGTTCTCAGTGCTTGACGTAAATGTTATTTTTAATGGAATTGAACGCGGTGATATAAAATGCATAAATAATAAATTAACCAGTGTATTTTATCCAAAATGACTTTAATTCGTTTATTATATTTGAATTTGTACAATACCGGTAATTCAGAATTCAAACTTAAACTTAACTTAACAACATAAACCTTTAGACACAAATGGACATTTCCAAACTTGAACTTGTAATGATGAAACATTTGTTTGCCCAAAAATAAGATACAGCGGACGAATTATAGGTCACGAAAGGCTGTTTCCGGTACAACGAGGGGCAAAAGTCAGGAAGCCCCGTGTTATTATTTAATATTTATACAACCAAACTCTGCATTGTATATATTACAATATTTGATCGGGAATATGCACCAGAAATACAAATTATGAACAACATTGAAATGACAATTAAAGAAAGCAATTACGTTGCACCTGCAACCAGATTTAAATACGAAGATCCAAAACATCCTGGTCATATTGCATGTCAAGTGTCAACCATTTTGACAAACAATGAGTTTCACAAGGAAATTCATAATTAAAATAAACATATATGTATCAAAAACACGTCGGTATAAACCATTAGGCAAGAACTTTGATTTTAATGTAAGAGAGGTCATAAATTATAGCCCCATGGCTAATATTGGTGATGGAAGGTCATATCAGTGTTAGAAATAAGAATTGATGCAAGGTCAGCAACAAGTGTAATGGAAACATGCTTAATTGATTAATAACGCATAGAAATTAAGGTACTTTAAATGGTAACATGCAAAGGTGAATAATTTAAACCAAAAAACAGATCTTATTCTTGTTGCATAATTCCAATATACATTAAATAGTGACAAGGTTTCCACGAACATGTTCATCGAGAATCTCTTAAATGATTAATTTATAATATGACGAAAAAATAGGGCATATTCATCTTTATATTTATATTGTATTCCAAACTCAACTTTTAACTTTTAAAATCAAAAGTTCAAAAATAACTTGTTTATCAATTTCACTTTCCTCCAGCTATCTTAGCTAGAATTGAAGGTTTCAAGTACGAAATGTTTCAGGTACATTTAGCTTCCGAAGTAGAGTTGTCCAGTACATATATGCTTGTATATGTACAGTTTCAATAAAGTGTTAATTTATATAATACTAGTTATCCTGGTCGGGGGTGTTACCATGGTTGGGGGAATGGTTCCCGTGCTTTTAAATATTAACGCCATATAGGAAGGATAGTAGTATTTCGTTATGTATTTCCGTGTCCTTTAAAATGATTGGAGCTCTGATTTATCTAAAAAAACAATACCAAAGCGTCAACAAAACCATAATCCGAACTCAAAATCGATTAAACTAGAGGAAAATAGGAACAAAAGAAATATTTACATGGAGATCTCGTAAAAACACAAGAGAATAAGACCAGGTGTTCTGAAAGAGTAAGCGCCTTCCGTTTCATCGACGACACCCGCCATGTAAATCTTGGTCACATCCAAGTAAGCATCAAGTCCTCAAAATGAGAATTTGGTCAACTTGAGAACCGAGTCATTATTGTCCATTACAACAAGTAAGCACACTAATAAGCAAACTCAAAAACGTCCATATTCACAAAAAGATAGACAATGTTTCCGATGAGATCAAGATGGCGACCATAAAACTTGACCATTACCTTCATCAACCTGCATCTCTCTAAAACGGAAACTTGATACCATCTTACACAAGGGAACGGCAGCTCAAGGAGATCTAACAGGATAATAATCAGGCTACATTTCAATTTAGAAAACTAGGGAAATAAGTATATAACCTCAGCTGTGTCCAGATACAAGTAGAAATCTATTTAATTTGGCTCCTGTTGCACACTGAACAGGACTGTGGTCTGTTTTAATACACACGTTTGTGTAGGATTGCCAGGGTTGTAAGTATTATCACTGACTATTTTATATATCTTAAAATCGATATAATTACTATTGAAATGATAACATGTAACTTGTTGATATATTAACCGGTATATTGGACTTGTGCGTACTCTCGGTATCAGACCTGTTCTTTTTCACTATGGGTTCTAGTTTTCGTATTGTATTGACATAGTGGTATATTTGGTATGCATTGAAGATACGGTTAACCATTTATAATTTAATTGCCATTGTAATATTACACATGCATACGATTATTCATTTTCGAAGGATATATTTCTGAACAACTGATCTTTTCTCAGTAGTTTTCTTTACCAAACACAAATTTGTTATCGATCATTTATAATCATAACAGATATATAAAACAGGTGTTTTTATTGCTTTCCACCCAAGACTTTGTTGTTTACTTCTTTCATATTTGGTTTAAAAGTATTCATTTAGATATTTGGTTTACAAAAAAATATTTTTATGCATTTTGTTTATGATATGCAGCATACACTTAACACTTGACTCTTACCTATTTATTAAACAGTCATTAGAACTGAGGAGAATTAAAATTAATTTATTGACTTAAAGCTTTTACAGCTTATCAGTACATAAATGTAATAAACAATACATAATTACATTGGCAGGTACTGCACTACAGCAGGGGATAACGGACAGAATAAAGTTGGCCGGGACTCGGTTTAAGTTTGTATTATCATATGGTTTGCTATACTTATTATCGGTGCCTTAAATGTTTGTTTATTAGTTTGTTTGCTTGTTATTTACCCTTAAGTTATTATGTACCTACAAACGGGCAAATGAATTAATTGAATTGACTTGTAACCTTAGTATTAAGCAGGATTAAAAAAAAATGTGCGTTCCTTATGAGTAAAAACAAAAGTTTTCTCGTCGATACAACAAATACAACAATTATTTATTGTACAACTTATTGTCTAATGACTGTTTATTAAATGAATAAGCATGTCTTATGGATTTACGTTGTACTATTATATGTAAATATGCTTGAAAGAATCATATGAACTTTCTATTTCGGAAAAGTATTTTGTCGAGCAGATTTACTTTTTGACAGTGGAAATAAAATGGAGTTCGTCCTCTAGTAAATTTTGCATGTTTTACAGATTATTTGTTCCTGGTCTAAGGGATATTACTATATGAGTATCCCGTTTATATAAAGTTTCAATATATCAAATTAAACAGTTAATCACATAATTTGAAAACTTTCCTACACTTAATTAAGATATTGACGATTTACAAAAGATACCTGTTTAAAAAAATTACCATTCGTTGAGTATCCTGATTACGAAGCTAACAGCTGATTAAGTACTGTGATAAATTATCCCTTGATGAGAGACTATTATCGATCAGTTTCGAGTAAGACCAAATAGCTAATTAAATCATAATTAGAATTCCTTTACTGCTTTGAATATTTCACCAAAAATAAGTTACGCAGAGTAAGAGTACCATTTCTGTGTTAGTCCACCAACACACAGACAAAAGGTTATATCATTTCTGTGTTGGGTAATATACGAGTTTCCTCCCTTTGATCCTTTTGTCAGAAGAATAACACGACACTTAAGAGAGATGTCACATTAAAGTTTAGGCCGATCATTTTACACCACATACTAGGTATTGCCTGGTTTTTGTAAACCAAGTTCTTCTCGAACTACTCCACCCTTCATAGGGAGAAAAAATAGTCACGAGACAAAGGGATAACTAACTGGGGCTTACAGGCCCTTTAAAACACAGATATCAGGCAAATAGGGGGGAATTGGAGCAGTATGTATTTATCACACTGGATTGGAGAGGTTAATGCGTAGAGTTTATTAATTTACCGAGTTAGTAAACAGTCTGGGGCCATTGGAGTGAATCTGTACACGTCTGGGCCAGGGGTTAATCGTGTGTGAACAGCCGCGCTACTTTACCGGATGAAAAGTTTAAACTTTGTAAAAGAAATACATTAAAGTGAAGTCATCTGTACGATGATATTGTGGCAATGAGGTCATAACTGTTACAATACACGAGAAAGTTTAGCTGATGGTAGACACAGATAGGGGCGAACTTCTGGCCGACGATATGCAAGGTGTCATACAGGTGACGTAAAGGTCGGTGCAGACTGGCGGGCCCATTTCTGTGTTTGTACACGGCTGAGGTGAAACACGAGTAATTTTCAAAACCTTTGTCCTGACTGTCTATTCGGCGCACATAGTCAGGTAAAATACCGTCAAAATAGATGAGTGCTAACTTATGAAAAAAGCTTTTATTCTCCCCGCTGCACGCTCGAGAGGTTTGCAATCCGATCCGTCTGTTGACCCGCGGGAACACCATAATGTGCTCCTAAAATTATGTCAGCTCCGAGGTCGTTGTGTAATCAGCCTGCCGCTACGTGGTGCACTTAAGGTCAGGCGAGGTCACCCCTCGCATTCACAAAAGGGCGGTTTAATATTTAGTTTGACTCTGATCCTACTTTTATGTTAAAAATGTGATAAGGAATTGAATGATTACGTAATGTAGTAGAGTCGGCCCTTTACCACACGGAGTTATATATCCCCGGACCTATCGTACGATCTCCGCTGCACACATATGCACATATCTATGCAGATAAAAACTTTTCGGGGGCCATTCCACGGGGTCGTCTAGATACACCGCTCAAGTGCCCATCAAATTATCTTCTCAACTCATGGGTTATAAGCACTTCTATCTAAACAGAAGCCTGTTTATGAACAAAAAGATTCAGCTTTGGTATCCAGGTCACTTAAATGAAAACAACGTTCAGAATCCAATATGACAAGGCTTTTGATCGAGGGTATAAGAAATCGTGTAGAACATATTTGTGTCTGTCTGATAAGCTTACATTTCGGGTCTGAACCGCAGAGGGAAACCTAGAGTTACGAGGAGACTAGTAAAGATACCGTACACAGAGTATGTTACTGAAACTTCGATTACCGCACGAAATGGATTAATTACGACGCATATTATAAGTGTAAATTGATTGGTCACGTGTCTGATAATATTCAACCACGAAAGAATGTTCTCTAATTTTGACAAAACCGCGCATGTTTAGGGGTTGTCACGCCCGTTTTATCGCGGACTATTTCTTTGCGCGGAAGGAAGACATTACCGCCACAGTGCTTCTCCGTGTCAAAGTATTGCCCCACCTCTAAACCTATGAAACCCGCATGTCAGTGATCGGGCCACATGTCAAGGATTTGTCTTCCGCCTTTTTGAGTAAGTAAGCAAAGTACGTGTTCACATGAATAAAGAGACTGTATGTAACGACAAATGGGTGTTTTTCTATAGATAATTTCAACAGATTAAACTGCATTTTCTCATGATACTATTATATTGCTTTTATATTACATTAAATGATGCAAATAAGGCACCTCAATTTATCAAAATAAAATACTTTAATTTATACTTAAATATTGAAAAAAACGCAACAGAAAAATGGATTATTTGTTACTAAGTTGGGTGTTTCAAAAATTATATTACCTAAAAGAGGAAAATATAAATCAATAGTAAATGTTTGATGTAAATATCATTTCATAGTTTGTTGATTTGGAAGTGACTTATTTATCATTTAATTTCAATCAGCATTAAGTAATTGTTAACCAATAAACACAAATATTTTTATATTTATTAAATAGTGGCTTATTTTGGCATTTTTATTCTAATTAAACGGCAACCCTTTTTGTTAGGTTGAAATATATTTTTATTTAAAAATCATCTTATATAATTATCAATATCATTTTGTTTATAATGCCTGAGACATTCCGTGTTGAATTGATTGCAATATTAATTTGTAAATTTAATAGATGCAGCAAAAAATATTCAATGAAATAACAGTTTTAAATACATGCAAGAAATGATTACTTTTATTGGTTTTCCTGTTATGTATTTGAATAATTAAACTTGACTTAAATTGATGATTTATGTATATATCGATGGGGTTTTTATGGTTAACAGTTTAATCATGATATCATTCTTGTTTTTGTTTTATGTGTATTTCATCTATAGTGCACGTCGACGTTTCAGAATAAATTATGTATAGTTAATGATCTATAGGATTTCAATAATTGTATCCCTTATAAAAATTAACATAGAAAAAAGAGTTTTATAAACAATAACAAAATCAAAACCTTTAAGGTGATAAAGTAGATTACACATCAGAAGCTCATATAAATGTTTTCCATTTTGAACGCAATGAATTTTATCTTTTTACAGGAAATAATGTGATGATTTACTTATCAGTATAAACAATAGAACCAGATCATCTCATAAAAAATTATATTTCTGATAATAGATCAATTATCCTATACTACAAACAATCACTAATTTATTTGAATCCTATCTAATTGTAAAACTCTTCAAAGTGATATGCTAGTTATGAATTATAAACCCGCTCGAGCACTCTTCCCCTGTGTACCATTAAATAGGCCTATAGCAAAATCCTTTACATGCGTACTTAAATCAAGTTATTGTTTTCCTTAAAAATAATAAATGAGATAACTTATAGCAAACTTAATTGATATATCTAATTTTAAAATTGTGTTTTTGAATTAAACTTTAGTTAATAAACACATTAATCACAACAGAAGATATTTGCTTTTGTAGCATACAATATCTATTCCACTGTTCTACATCTGGACATAAGGTACTATTTGTATATCAGCATCTTAGTTTAAACTTTGTTTTATTCACAATTCTTTTCAAGTGGTGCATGATATAAGCATAATTGAGAAAATGAATGAGAGACAGAAACAAGTGTTAATACACTTATATAAATCTGTTACCTTATATCTTAATCAGCGATACAACTATAACTTAGGGATAATTATGTGAATAGGAAGAATTACAGGGAAAATTACAAGAGTTAGGGAAAATGCAGTGTAAAAGGGGTATGGTACATGACAAAATGTGTTGCCTAGTAGACTTTGTGGTCAAGATTATTCAATCAGTTGCGACAGTTAGATTACACACAAAGATGAGCGTTGATTCAAAACGTGTATACAAGCCGAGTTATACATGTATATATAAGATTAATAATTTATATAAACTGCGTTTGTTGTTATTAGTATATAAGGACAGTGATGTTCATGTGGATGGTCTTTCCCAATCAGCATCTGCTGATTGTGTTAAGTGCAAATGTACATTGGAGGGTATTACAATTATTATACCGATCGTGTCATGTACAGATAATTGTCTCCAATAATTTGTTGTTATTCAACTGTTACCAAGGTTAAATACATTGCTTTACATGTTCCTGGTATTTCTCGGGCACGGATACCGCTAATGAAGTCACCGTTAAGAGTTTAAATGGATAAGGACAACTCAAATATTTGTTCACGTGCAGACTATTGTACACGTATGTAATCATTGCGCGATGGTGGGATCCGGGTGCCTGTAAAGTCCGAGTGCCAATCAAACATTTATCAGCACCCGAATAATGTCTTTAATTACCGCTGATCGCAGTTGTACATTTAAACGAATAAAGTTAATTCCCGACATATTGTGTTGTCGTATTGCTGTGCAATGGGTTCACGATTCATAGTCAAAGTTCAACGATCAAAGCACTTCTACAGAACAAAACTAATTCTTTAACTCGTGGTTAAGTTATCCATGTGCTTTTGATGCATAAGATACTCTGTAAATGCTGTGGTATTTTTATGACATTTTACAGGTCTTGTGTGTATTGATAGCTTGACACGATTAATATGATAAATCTCCCTTGCAGTTCCCTTAAGTCAGTCGATACATTGAGACCATACTTAGATGTAACAATACTTTCCTTTATAAAGCGTCCGTTGTTGTCTCTGATAAAGACCATCGATATGAACAAATCAGAATCCCGAAGAAGCAAGTCCATTCAATATCTATTGGTTTGACATTAAGAAGATTGTCACATTTCTTGGTTAACTACAAAATAAAACTTCATCCCTTTTTAAGATTACCTAGACATAGGTATGCACGGTGTACAAATATCAAAAGAACATTATCCTATTTCTAAATAAATGAATAGGATGTATATGATATCTTGTTGATATTTATGTGTTTATGATATTAATCTGTTTCGTGCAGTTCCATATCATCTTAACTGTGACGTCATCATTGAATAACGAACACCCCTACTTAAAGCATCGTCTGATCCGTGTCAGTGTTATCCATCGCAAATATTTGAATTGACATGTTAAACAATTTCAACATTCTTTCCTCCTTGCAATGATCCTACAAAACATTACTCTGTCTGTTTCTTTCCAACAGTTATTACATGCTATTAAGGATATCGGAGTTGCTTGCCTTTTTATCGGGGTCACCTTTCCATTGTGACCTAATTATAGATGAATGTGAGATTGCCGGTGTTAATTGGCAGTAATCGGAACAGCGTACGATTACAATCGGTGCACGAGAAAGGAGAGACCCTTTTGAATTTAGATATTGTAAAAACTTCGTCAACTACACGAGTTAAAAAGCTATGGTCTATAAATCATGTCTTTGAACAATTGTTATCTGTTTAGCATGTACTGAAGATCACGGCATTCATTGACGACGGATAGCACTATAGAAAATCTGTATATCTTTAGTTGTTGGTCTTGTTAAAAAAAACTTGGACGAGTTTGAAGAGAGCTAGCTACCTGTTTGACGGGCTATGTCCTAGCCAGGTTTGGACTGATGTGCTGATTACTGGCCTTTGTGAAACCGCGTTTGAGTGTGCCAATGCACAAATGTGAACGCAAAAAGACACCTTTGTCTACCGTCTTTAGACGATCTCTGCCTTCTTATGTTATGTCTGCAGGTCAAAAGCAGGCTATTTATGGATCTGTGAAAGGTAACGAGATTATCCCGATTATGGACTTTTGAACAGAACAGGGGTCAAACTAGCTTTGGTGAAGCTGTACAACAGTTAATTTGCCTGAGTAAGGTGAGAGGAAAATGCATGTTAACCAATCAAAGTCCCCTATGATCTTATCAGCGCTCAGACACAACATGTATAGCAAGTCAAGGGGAAGCTTTTGTTACAGCAGTGATTTATGACTTTGCAAGACCTCGAATTGAACTGAAGTTTGAAGGAGATTACAGAACTATTTCATGTCCATGGTCCTATATGAGTTACACCAATTATGTAATAGTGAGATCTCCACAGAATTATACTTCCTTTTGACAAATTCTATGGCATGTCACAGCCGGCGTAATTATATCATCTTGTTAGGATATACTTCAAGACAAAAGTACATTTTACACAGTAACAAATCGTCAGGGTCGTTTAGCCGTGTATATATATACGCTGTATTATACATACGGAGTCAATATTTAATAACTTTAAAAAAACAATGTATGCAGCTGCGTTCTTAGATTGCATTGCATGAATATAAAAGGCAGAAAACGATCGAGATCATGAATACATAGTGTGACTTATTATAAAGTCAAATGAAAGACAGAATATCCATATCAGCATTTCTACCGTTTAAAATAGTAAATATAACGATTATATAATATATCTAATAAATTGATTTGATATTAAATTCTATATGTAACATGCATGGAAAACGAACCCGTTCCTTAAAATATCTTAAATCCAGGCAACAAAATTGTTATATAATGTACTTATGTTTTTGAAATTATTACACGAAGCA
The DNA here is from genome assembly GCA_947623455.1 of Mimachlamys varia. Classification (NCBI taxonomy): domain Eukaryota; kingdom Metazoa; phylum Mollusca; class Bivalvia; order Pectinida; family Pectinidae; genus Mimachlamys; species Mimachlamys varia. The sequence goes on from OX392535.1 coordinate 14,636,048, forward strand.
AACACTTTCAAATTATGTACATTGTTATACATTACATAACAGTAAATCATATATATTAGACGTTAAATCTGGCCTAATTATTTTTAACAAAATCGCCAGCTTTAAGACATAAGATAATCAAGTCCGCTAAACAGTATACAGTATCACAAGGGCAGGGTAAGGTATGGTATCGCAGCTCTTAGAACGGATGTGTGCCAGACAGCCATGGAATCCGTCTTCCATGAAACAGGTAAGTCTTGGTGAAGTTTGGTGATAATCCTTGGGAATGAGGACGTTTTCTACCGGTCTTTATTACATATCAAGTATACAAACATACTATTTACAATACAAAACTGGAGCAAGAAAAGAAGTATTTACAAACACGTGTAAATTGTGATAAATAGTAAATTCGTCAGAAAACAGTGACGATTGGTAACAACATCAGTTCCTATGCTGGGCAGAAATGTAAATATTTCTTAATTATTTTATATTTATTTAAACAGCATGCCTTTTGAATAACATTACATTTGTATTTTTATTTTTGCAGTGTATTTTTTACTGTAAATTTACATTGATCGTTTATATTGGTGTGCTATATGACCGATATTTGTTTTTTCTATTGAATGAATATAAAATGTAAAGCAAAATCAAAATATCTTCTACAAAATGAATAAAAATTTAAATATTACTTAGCCATTTTATCAGGAGATAGATTGCTCACCAGTTTGTGGTTCTCCTATGATTATTAAATGCAGAGGACGTTTGATTTACATGATGCCAATATCACGTGCTTCTTAACAGAAATATATTTATTTGATAGCCGCCTCTTTCCAAATCCCTTTGTAAAATTTCATGAAAGTTGCATGTAATTTTATTTTACAAGCTGACCGGAACCTTCAACGAGGGAAAGCTTGACACGTTGGGTTAGATATGCATGACCAAAAAAGGTCAACTCCTGATATAGTGGCTCAAAAGGCTAAATTCGTATACAATATAAAACTGTAAACACTAAAAGAATTATAGAAGTATATACAGTCATATTTACTTGATTTACTTGTATTTTATCCTTTTTATTATTGTTCTTAACAGTTAAAGCAAAACCATAATTTATTGATTTTTAAAAGAAAAAATTAACAATACGAACTTTGAAATAAAAGTTTAAAAAATAGATAATAATGCTTAAACACATAAATCCACATACAAACAGTGATATAATTATAATGTACATACATAAATCCACATACAAACAGTGATATAATTATAATGTACACACATAAGTACACATACAAACAATGATATAATTATAATGTACACACATAAGTACACATACAAACAATGATATAATTATAATGTACACACATAAGTACACATACAAACAGTGATATAATTATAATGTACACACATAAGTACACAAACAAACAATACAAACAATGATATAATTATAATGTACACACATAAGTACACAAACAAACAGTGATATAATTATAATGTACACACATAAGTACACATACAAACAGTGATATAATTATAATGTACACACATAAGTACACATACAAACAATGATATAATTATAATGTACACACATAAGTACACATACAAACAATGATATAATTATAATGTACACACATAAGTACACATACAAACAATGATATAATTATAATGTACACACATAAGTACACATACAAACAATGATATAATTATAATGTTCACACATAAGTACACAAACAAACAATGATATAATTATAATGTACACACATAAGTACACATACAAACAATGATATAATTATAATGTACACACATAAGTACACATACAAACAGTGATATAATTATAATGTTCACACATAAGTACACATACAAACAGTGATATAATTATAATGTACACACATAAGTACACATACAAACAGTGATATAATTATAATGTACACACATAAGTACACAAACAAACAATACAAACAATGATATAATTATAATGTACACACATAAGTACACAAACAAACAGTGATATAATTATAATGTACACACATAAGTACACATACAAACAGTGATATAATTATAATGTACACACATAAGTACACATACAAACAATGATATAATTATAATGTACACATACAAACAATACAAACAATGATATAATTATAATGTACACACATAAGTACACATACAAACAAGGATATAATTATAATATACACACATAAGTACACATACAAACAATGATATAATTATAATGTTCACACATAAGTATAATTAACACTTGCTATGAGGAATTATAGTGTAATAAAACCATCTGCCTTTATTACAATTTACGAGGAAAATGTCAGGTTTTTTTATATAGAAAGTAATGCAGATTTTTATCAAACATAATCGGTTTAACAAAAATAAAGTCATAACGTTAACAACAATGAACATAATCTGTCGAACCATCACAACCTTTACTGTATATTCTCCAGGTATGCGTATATGATAATTGATTAACGGGATATTTCTTTCTATTTTCCTTATATCAATACTACTTCCGGGTAACAAAATATTTTATCAACTTTAAAATGATAACACCGTTAGTTAGTTTTAATAAAAAGAAAAGACATTCCACATTTATTTGTACATTAAATTAAAAGTTTGCTGTTATTAGGTCCTCACATTATCCTTAGCTATTTACATACAATAATACATCGTCCAAAAATAAATAGTATTGCTAATGGTTTAGATAGTTTTGAATAATGTCTATGCGGCGTACACACATCATGTCACTACATTAAAATCATTTAGCATTAAAGACCCATGATCAGTTATTCAATGTGATATTTAGTTTAATTAAGAATAAATATTGATTTAAATGGAATATGCATTTATGCCATGTCTTAATCTCATATTATCTATATTTACATGCAACATTGCCTATGACAAAACCATAGCTGTAAATTGCTACATGGAAACATCTAACGCAAACATTTATTTAATTTCTTTTTCAATAGCCGAATTATCTATTTGTGTAGTGGTAATATTTTGTAGAGTAAAGTTGACCAATTTGTTTTCTTCTGCCATTATGTCTCTTATAAACATCACATAATGTTTTACACAAACAAGGTTTGTCACAAAATTGACAAAGGTTTTGTAAAACAATCCCCATTTTTAGTTTTTAAAAAGCAGTAAATATGATCACCGCGCCCACAAATGGATATCACTTAAAAAGGGATGTAATTGAGATAGGACAAATCGCCTCTAAATGTCACTGTTGAATCATACATAGTTGACGTACACTGATAAATGATGAGGATGAGTAAGGGAGTAGTCACATGTAGTTAAAACACACCATACATGTACGTTATTTTCACAAATTTGATTATCTACATGTGGATGCTACAGCCAGGAATATCTGTCATACTACCTACAAGCGGACGCTACAGCCAGGAATATCTGTCCTACTACCCACAAGCGGACGCTACAGCCAGGAATATCTGTCCTACTACCCACAAGCGGACGCTACAGCCAGGAATATCTGTCCTACCACCCACAAGCGGACGCTACAGCCAGGAATATCTGTCCTACTACCCACAAGCGGACGCTACAGCCAGGAATATCTGTCCTACCACCCACAAGCGGACGCTACAGCCAGGAATATCTGTCCTACCACCCACAAGCGGACGCTACATCCCGGAATATCTGTCCTACTACCTACAAGCGGACGCTACAGCCAGGAATATCTGTCCTACTACCCGCAAGCGGACGCTACAGCCCGGAATATCTGTCATACTACCTACAAGCGGACGCTAGAGCCCGGAATATCTGTCCTACTACCTACAAGCGGACGCTACAGCCCGGAATATCTGTCCTACTACCTACAAGCGGACGCTACAGCCCGGAATATCTGTCCTACTTCCTACAAGCGGACGCTACATCCCGGAATATCTGTCCTATTACCTACAAGCGGACGCTACAGCCCGGCATATCTGTCCTACTATCTACAAGCGGACGCTACATCCCGGAATATCTGTCCTATTACCTACAAGCGGACGCTACAGCCCGGCATATCTGTCCTACTATCTACAAGCGGACGCTACATCCCGGAATATCTGTCCTATTACCTACAAGCGGACGCTACAGCCCGGCATATCTGTCCTACTATCTACAAGCGGACGCTACAGCCCGGCATATCTGTCCTGCTATCTACTCTATTGTCATCTATTACAAGTGCACTCACGCCCATTTCTCAAAAGCATTTGCTGTAAAACACAAATTAAAACATCTTTTGTCATCTATCTATTGCTTTACTCACTGAAATAATCACTAGAATTACTCTCATTTGTACTTTTGCCGAAGTAATGAAATTACTCAAACAATCTTGCCTCATAAACATTCCTAGCGAAGAAACATTCCACTCTATCCAATTGTTTCTGTAGACATTTGAAGTCCTTTTATAATTACATGTATTGATTGTGTTTTATTATTCACTATATGTGTTATCTAAATTATAGCTGTAGAAATATGTAATATATAAATAATTACAGTATAAATCTGTTATATCCGCTTTTATTCCTTACATGTCCGGGTTACTTTACAGCCTGTATGATCCGCTATTAACTTTAATGCTAAATAAGTTTGGCTTTAGAAAGGTGATTCCTAACTTAGAATATCCAGTTATTGTTCGAAATTCTCTTCTAATAATATAACATAAAATGTAAAGTCAAGTGTTATTGATAAAACAGTCTTATTAAATAAAATAGTTCAGTAAGAGCTAGATATACTGAATGGTCGTTAAACGATTTATGACAGGTATTAACCATTCCTGAGGTGTGTCCATAGAATTCGAATCTAATTCACATATTGATGTCAATAAAATTTCTACAGTTGTATACACAATGACATGCCTTCCCCGCCCCTCTCCATGCTCCGAGATGAATATTGATATGTTGATTGGCCCCAAGGACACTTCAATGCCGGACATTTTGGACACAACGGAGAGTTGCTCAATGAGGGACCGGTAACTAATCTCATAGCTACGCAATAACACTCTTTCCAACAAAATGTAATTACAACAGGCCAAATATCTTTTAAATTCATGATGAGTAGATCCTTACCGCGGGATATGTTTTATTGGAAACATTAGCTAGGCGTTATTTCGGGGATTGATAATATAGAATTGTTCAGCAGACATTGTAATTGAACGTGAAAATAGATTTCTGATCGGAGCACTGATAAGTAAATAAGGCACACAGGCTGATTGGCCTTAATCAACTCGGGCAAAAAAAGAAATGGAAAAATTATTGGAAATATTTGGCAATAATAGATCCTCGAAAACACTTTTTTGTCTGCGTTAAGGACTAGACGATTGTGTTACTGTCCGGCTGTTAGGGTCCACAAGCCTGAGGTGATGCTATGGCCAGATGTCACGTGTATCCGTTTGGACAATGGCCTCCTTCAACCAATCAGACTGTCAAAGTGTGGCCATCAACGAATCCTGGTGAACATGCAATCTGTAAATGCATATATCAAGTTTCTGTTTTTAATTCTGAGAAATGAAGACGCCATTATCAGTGTTTTAAGCCGTTATTTTTATCGACCGAATGTATATCACCTTGTCGATCAGGCCGATATGGGTGGACATACAGCGATAGCATTTATCAATACCAGCAGCTCAGAGTCAGCCCCCACCACTTCTCTACAGGACGTCATCTCACATTCCTTCACTGATTGGACCTCTAATAAATATGATTTAAAATTCTCATCTCGGTTACGTGTTTAATCACGAAAGCTTATGCTGATCGTGCAAAATATGTTTTTGCTAAATATCATTACGGAAAAGGGAGTTAAAATGTTAAATTGATTATCTATACCATATCTGTCGGGACATTTCGGGTAAGCCTATGTTTAGCTAACATAATTCATATCTTCTAGATGAAAAACTTTTATGTGTTCATTGATTAATATTGACAACAAACATATTTCATTTACAAAAAATATAGGGTACTCAAGGTGCTAATACAAAACTTTTTATATGATCGTGTTTGTGCGTTATTAACACTTCTCGGCACGTTCATAAAAGAAAAGGCAACTTTTAACAATACAATGTTGCAGCGGAATCACTGCAGAGCATCAAAGCATCAACACACAATGTTAAAAACTTAACCGTCAATGGACATAATATACCAAAGCGTCAATAACAAAAAAAAACCTGACCAGAGTATACCAAAGCGCCAAACAACATGATCAGAATATACCAAAGCGTCAAAGAACATGACCAGAATATTATAAAGCGTCAAACCAAAGCGGCGAATTATTCAGTCAGGACAAAAATAACAACAGCAGCAACGAGCAGGAATAGCATCTAACACAGCGGAGAATCAAATAGAGAAAATATCCCAAAGCGGCAAATAAAAGGACAAAATATACCACAGCGGCAAATCAAAGGACAAAATATACCACAGCGGCAAATCAAAGGGACAAAATAAACAACAGCGGCAAATCCAAAAGAACAACAGCAAAGAAAAGGGACATAAAATATATACCACAGCCTCAAATCAAAAGGAGGACACAATTTACCACAGACGAAATCAAAAGGACAAAATATTCTACTATGGCAACAAAAATTAAACTTTGATATCATAGAATGTTTGCAATAACTAACTTATTGAAATACTTCAGAAGTGCATAACAATCATCCATTATACCGAACATCAGTTTGTTCCAAGGTTGATCAGCGACACCGACATTCTGAAATATTCTAGACTCTATGTAGACATAAGGTGAATAAGGGAAAGTTTAATTATTATAATTAATAATTATTGTGTTATATTCAAAAACTATTTCAGTTTCCATTACAATTAATGAATTTGTTTGCGGAGATTTAATCTGTTTGGTTTTTCTTCCAATTTCAATAACTCTACCTCTAAACATGTTCCTATTCGTCGTTTATTATTCTTATTTGTATCTTTTCAGTCATCGATTATCTGTTGTGATGACGTTATTGTATATGAATACATAGTTATAATGATGAATAGGTACCAATCGGTTATTATGTTCATGATGTACTTTATATATTTCATTATAAGAATACATTTTAAACAAATCAATAGAGAATATCAAATGATGTTAAGTAACATAAGTCATGTGACAAAAACAAACGGAATGAGTCCAAATGCAGATGATTGAATTATACATTAAAATAATTATAATTTATACAAATGGAGCTTTATTTATATGTTTGAAATATGATTAGTAATTATATGTAAAATATATATCTATATATAATATGTTATGTGTAGATGAATAGGCAAATATTCTTTTAATAACTATTATATTTCTATTATAAATTATTTTTTTGCAATAAAAATTTTATATTAATAAAAATGAATTCGTTAATTGAAAACTTGACTTATGACTATTCAACTATATTAACAGTATGGTAAAGCTAATCAGGTTGCTATCAGTGTACAAAAGTTTATCAGAAACACTAACTTGACATCATCACTTCTTCATCGCATTTGATGTGAATTGAAAACAGGTCCATTTACGAATCCTAATATTTGAAAACACGTCAGTTATTTTGAGCTAAGAGCGTGTTTGTTTAGAGAAGATCATTAATTGTGATATTGATTTTAATGAAGTAACCATCAATAGCTTCTATCCGGATACACGTCTCGTTTAACATCCTTAGAATGGTACATTTTAAATCGTGAATATTTTTAATATTTTCATCCGGATAGAATTATTGCTCAATATTAATAAACAGTTATGCTGGACATGGAAATTTAAACTTAGTTTGCAGTAACAATAACAGGCATAGAACTGTGATTTTTTTACATTGCATATAAGCAACTGATGATGATGGGATTAATATAAATATTTTCATTATACACAGGCAACGTGTTTTCAACTGAATTTCACGTAAAATTAATTTGACTTTTCAGGTTAGTTATTTTTTAATGCTAATGATTCATTTTATGGTTTTCACATGAATTTTACGTGATGTTTTGTGAATTCCATGTAAATTAATAATTAAGTTGATTTTTACATGCGTACGTTTTGTTCAAATTTCAGGCGAATTTACGTGAAAAATTCAAATGAAAGTGAAAGTCACGTGAAGAAACATGTAATAACTGCGCTATTAATATAATTGTAATCAATAGATTGCTCCTAGATGTTTGTACTTTAAAGGTTAAATATTGGAACATGAATATTTACATCTTTGTATTTCTTATTATTATTATTATTATCTTGTTATACCCTTGGAGCAATAGAAGTAACATTAGCTATACAATGTAAGTATCAAATACACGTGCTTTTGCTAGTTACGAAATTTATGATTAGGTATCATTTACGGGCTAATAAGGTATAACTTACAATTCGACCAGCAAGATAATAAATTGTGATCATAGGAAAATTTTATGAATTGTTTTGACCCTTTACTTCATGTATAAAATTGCCCTACTGCTCCATTGCTTTAATGCTTTATTTCTATTCTTTACAATCCTTTCATGATTTAGTTCTATTCTTTACCATCATTTGATGTTTTATTTTTATTCTTTACCATATTTCTATTCTTTATCATATTTCTATTCTTTACCATCATTTGATGCTTTATTTTAATTCTTCATCATATTTCTATTCCATACCATCATGCATTGCTTTATTTCTATTCTTTACCATCATGCATTGCTTTATTTCTATTCTTTACCATCATGCATTGCTTTATTTCTATTTATTTACCATCATTTGATGCTTCATTTCTATTCTTTACCATATTTTATTCTTTACCTTCATTCAATGTATTATTTTTTCTTTACTATGATTCTATTCTTTACCATCATTTAATGATTTTTATATGAAATGTTAAGTAAAATTGAGTTAATATCTTAGGTTTTATTTAATCAGTATTTAAGCAAACGAACACCTAAAAATACCACAACTCCCATTCATATGTAACATCATAACCCTGGCAAACTGTTTATCTTCACGAAACAAACTTATATAACTACTTATTGAAAACGTCCTGTATAAATATCGTTGTTTTGTATCTGATTAATAAATAACGACATCAGATTCAACAATAAATCAAGCCATGAATCATAGATAACAATACTTTAACCTTAAATCGTGTAATCATTTTCATTGTCTGGGATGGGCATGCAATTTCAGTAAAAAGTATATAAAAGCAAATGCAATGTAATGTGTATTAACTTCCCAATATAGTTTCTAAACTATGCTATACATTAGAATGTAGTTGAGATGGCAGTGGTGTCAACTGCCCAGAGACCAGATACATGTCTCGATTCGTAAATGTTTATTCCGCTTGACCTTCCAAAACCTCGAATGACCTTGATGCTTTCCACACAATTGCGGTTTGCAAAAGCTGCATCGTAAATATCTACTGTCAACTGTTAATGTCGTTATGTTAAAATGTTATTAAACTTTCATCGTAAATCAATGCCATCCATGCAGACTGTCAAATTATATGTATCATTGGAAGATAGGAATTTAAACGAGAACAATAATGGAAATATATACAACCAAATACGGAAAACCGTACAAGGTAATTAAGAAAAAATGCATTGCTTGTATTTGAATTTTGAATTTATTTATTTGATATGATTTATGTCATCACATATTTAATGAACGTTTATGGAATACGAATTTTCGTCTGCTCACAAACAAGCAACCACGAATCGACCCTTCGATTAATGGAGTAAAAATGTTTTATTGAGATGATATTATGATGAATACGTATATATATAGCAATTGATTACATACTTAAAAGACACACTTTGAGATGCAAAGAGTATCTAGAATATAAGAACCAGACTTTTCACAGATACAGTGAATCCTTTGTATTTTGATACAATACATTTTTAAGTGAACTAATTATCAGTTCACTTCATCAACCCAAGTCACTTCACATTAAATTCCTATATGTGTTTTTCATAATTCACACAAATAATTAACTTTATCTGACTTGATAATGTGCACCAAAGCAAGTGATTATGTTTGATTTAATTATATTTACGCGAACAAGTTTCTACGTTTGTTTTTATTATATTTACAAAAGCAAGTTTCTGTTATTAGTTTGGTTTGATAAAAAAAAGAAAACAGGAGAATGTCGAAGCACCAACAAAACCATAATCCAAACTCAAAATGGATAAAACTATAGGGACAAAATATGAGCAAATGAAATATTTCCACAACGACCATAGAGAACCAGAAAATACGACCAAGTGTTCCAGAGGGGTAAGCGTTTTCTACTTCATCGTCGATACCCGTAAAACTAGCACACATACGTAACTACTTCTGATTCATTCGTTTTCACACAAACCATTTACTGGGTAACCAATCCTTTCACAAACAAGTAATAACCTCTTATTTAAGTATATCCTAACAAATAATTCATTGTGGTTTTATTAATCAAACTTACGAAAACAAGTTACAACCCATGTTTTACTCACACAAACACTTTGCCTTATCCGTTTTAATCAAATGTACAAACACATTGCTGCATCCGATTTAATTAGTGTTTCAAAACAATTTATTGTGTTTCTATTTGTAAACTTACAAAACAAGTAACCATTTCTGTTAAATTATTTTCACTAATATCCGTTTTAATCCAAATTGCAAGCAAGTAAACTTTTATCATCTCATTCTTTTCACTGAGTTACTGAGTATGTATTAATCAAACTTACAAAATCAAGTTACAACCTATTATTTAATTAGTTTTACACAAACAAATTATTGTGAATTATTCAAACTTACAAAACAAATAACATTTTATTTTCTAATTATTTTCAGTTAGTTACTGAGTCTGTATTAATCAAACCTACAAAAACAAGTAACAACCTGCTATTTAATTTTACACAAACAAGTACCGTATCCGTTTTAATCAAACTTACAAACAAGTTTCTATTTCTGATTTAATTATTTTTACACTTAAGTATGTGTGATGGATATCATTACGACATCAGTCAATCAACCGACATACGCATATTACTGGATTCGTAAAAGTGCATGCATCCCTAGGTTTTAATACATTAAAAGATCATTAATTAACTTCACAACTAGTCTCGACTCTCTGACTACAGTTTGGGTGTATGGAGTGTTATGTCTCCATTGTAATGGTAATTACACGCTGCTCCCTAATTGGTCGTTAATACGTACATCAATAATACCATTGTTTTAATCCATATATATCAGTATTAAACCCAAACAGGTTATGTATATGTGTATTACTGCTGGTGTAGCCGAGTCGTCGGTGTGTTAAGAAAATACAGAATTTTATTGCATAACATTTATGATCCACCAATGATAAATTTTCTTATTTCAAACTTAAAAACAAAACATTTTCTTATAATAATAATAATTTCCATTGCGATATTTTAAGACATTTGTATACAATTCAGAAAAGAGAAAAAAACACATGTAGACGCGAATTCATTTTTGCGTTAAACCGCAATTCAATAAGCTGTATCAATGGCAATCATTATCATTCACTTAAACTTTCGCATGTCGACTGACACCCATTAACTTTACTCAATCATTCTAACACGGGGCAGGATTTATAGACATCTGTCTTTGAGTCGAGTTATTAATTATGAAGCTAGTTATGCCCCGGGCCCTAGGTGAAATAAGCCAAGGTACGTGGTCCTTTACACATACGTTACATCACTCGTTGTCTTTTACGGTATGAACGCTAATCACTTTTTACGATTAGCGTCTGGGGTTAACGTGCCTTCATCTGACACATGTATGCTTCAGGGGGTTCACGCTTGTTTCCATCTAGCTGTTTGGCATTTCAGTTTTGTTACAAAATTATCAACAGCAACACTCAAAACTGATAAAAACTGTCAATTGCATTTTTTTCTGCCTTTTTTTGCTGTCATATACCTGAATGAAATCAATCAATTTACATGGAAATGCATTGTTGCGACATCACATAATAAGAACGTGACTGTGCAAATAAAAAACAAACCCGTTTTAACATCTGATATTTTTAAAATCTTATATATATTATATTATTTTCGTTTGTTTGATATGTCCTCTTTTGTACAAGTACGATAGCGGCCATTCGAGGTTTTGGAAGGTCAAGTGGAATAGACATTTACGTATCGAGACACAAGCAGATTGGTTCATCTTTACAAATCAGGTTGGTACATCTCCAGGTTACATAAATGTTTAAACAGATACAAGATCATTTCTATGATATCATAAGAATTTCAATTTTAAATATATGATAATAAATAAATAAATAAGTGACCTTAAACTCAACCGAAATAAACGTTATATAACTGTTATAAAAGAGCGTGCGGGGTCTAATTGTTACATGAAGTTAACCCGTGATAGGATAGGTGACCTCATACCTTGTTTCATCTATTTGGGAAAATCGAACCCCGGCTGCATTGGTGAAAGGCAAGTGAGCTATCGTCTGCACTACCCGAATATACAAAACATTATATAATATATTGAATAGCATTAAAACAGATAGAAAACTTAAGATTACCTGTATATAGAACATAAAACGTTTTATACATATACATGTACAAATGTATATGTATTTAATAATCCATGTCAGGTAATAAACAGCATAAAAACCAATGTAAATGTTAAAATGTAAAATGTATGTACAATAATATAACATCATGGAGGTGAACTCAAACATAACACACTATAAAGATTGTATCAAGGCACCAGGTGACTGAACACTGCACATGAAACAATAAATAGTTGGCAAAACCATATACAGATTGAAGATCTCTGGACCGATTTCAATTCTTACAATTATGTGCACTTTAAGATTTACATTTTACAAAAAAATGCCTACTTTGAGCACATATTTACATGCTAATAATGTGAAATTAATGTTTTGCGACTATGGTTATTATAACAATAAAGTGTGGTGAATTTCACAACAGTAACATGTGTTCTAACTATAAAGGGCACTTGTTGCTTCTTTAGATCTTTCTCTAGTACTAAGGTTGTGCGTTGTGCATGCAACCCTTCCACATAACCCTGATATAAAACTCTATGAATACTTCATCACCCATGAACCATGTCTACGTTACCGAGCACTTTATGTGCCAATGCTATAACTTCACAATCGCGCGGGGTCTGATGAGCAGCCACCTGACGAACCTTCCTTTATCTACAGGAATTGCTTTTGACACATGTATAGAACATGCCCCGAATGATTAAAAGTCCATCTCGTATGCACTTTTTATGTGTAATGAGCCGTCAATACAAAAACTAAAATCAACAGGTCAGGAATGTAGCTCACATTATTATGATTTTACGTCGTGTAAAGCTATAAAGCATCACCGGCCTATCCTAAAAAGGAGATAGCTGATTTTTATAAAACATTTCCATCTAGAATTGATTATTTTTAGTTACGGTTACACGTTCTTTTTCAACAGTTTCAATTAACATGTACTGGTGCATAGCATGTATCGATTTTTAACATCAACGTTCATTATGAACATTTCACTTATTTATAATTTACCTTGATTTATACTTTGCACTATTTATATCCATTCATTGAATTAAAAAGACATTTACCTTTCAATCGCATGCATAATGACTTTATTTAAAATGATTTACAGTAATTTGTTTTACATAATTCTTAAATGAAGATAACTAATGTTCACAAGAAATTACATTTTATGAATGGACTTTTCATGGAGGTGGCAAAGAACATCGATATCAGCAATATATATTTCCTTTTTCTATATGAAAATAAAATAATTAAAAAGGATGGTTCGTTTGTTTCACCAGCGCACCCACACAAAAACATTACTTCTGTGCTTGTTGTACGTTCAGGAAGTTTGGCTGAATTGACAAATTAACTGGAAAACGTCAAAGTATAATGACAAAACTATAACAATAACTCAAATTATTCAATGTCGAAAGTATGTCAATTGTCAAACCACAAATTATTTATTGCAATTGTTATGTAATCCATACAATTCAGGAAATGGTACAATAAATATAAACGCTATGATATCAAAGTTAAATAAGATAAGTCATTTTATATTGAAAAAAAAATCAGAGAATACCAAAGCGTCAACAACACCATAATCCGAACTCAAAGTCGATTAAACTAGGGGCAAAATAGGAGCAAATGAAATATTTACAGGGTTACTCTCGTAAAAGCACAAGAGAAAAAGATCAGGTGTGCCGGGCGAGTAAGCGTCTTCTGCTTCATCGACGACACCCGCCATGTATATCTTGTTCACATCCAAGAAAGAATCAATCCTCAAAATGAGAACCGAGTCATCATTGTCATCACAACAAGTAAACACACTAATTAGCAAACTCAAAAACGTCCATCTACAAGAATATCAGCGTGAATTTGTTCACGTCCGAGACCCAGACCTTGATTACACGCACTCTGTTATTTCTAAATATTAACCTTAACTATAGAAGTCATTGGAAGTCATTGGAACACAAATCAGTATCAGAACCATAGATAACGATATAAAACATGTAATGACAGAATTATTATACTATATTGGTCTTGTAATATCAAAATGTAATATTAATTATACATACTCTTCTGAAACATTTGGTCTTATTCTCTTGAACTGTTTCAAAAGTCTACGTCCAAATCTTTTTTTGTTCTAATTTTGCCCCAAGGGTAATCGATTTTAGTTCAAATTATGGTTTTGTTGACATTTCTCGATTTTCTGATTTTAAAGTTATGCTATAACTACACGATGTAAGTGATGTCAAAGCTATAATAATTACTATAAAACATAAGCTATGTATTACAATTAGTTAATTAATAATTAATTAAATAAATATACATAGAAAGTTATATTTAAACTAAATAATATCTATTCAAGGTATGCCATGTCAGGACTGTAACAATGACTATATAAAAGTGTGCTTCGTAAGAGCTAAAATAATATAATATAAAATAATGATATTATATGATTTTTTGTAATATCTAAACAAAAAAGCTTTGTGAGAACTTTGATAATATAATATACGCCAGGGTTCTCATTAAAAGCCGATTGCCGGCAAAAGTAGTCTGTTATTCACCAACTTTAAACCGGCTATTTTTTCAGAATTTTATATTTATGTCATTACAGCATGTGAAAATTCAACCAGATACTCTTTAAAAGTTAAACAATTATCGCAAAACTTAGTGAAAACCATATACATGGGAAAACTTGTTAGAACTAAAAACTCTACGAAGTCAGTTCCAATAAAACTGAACAATAACTGTACCAGGTGAGTTATACAAAAAACAAGAATAATAGCTATGAAAACAAACTAAATTATAGAATACTGAAGCTTCAACAAAACCATATTCCAAAGTTAAATCGATTAAATTAATAGCAAAATATTAACAAAGTAAAGATTTATACAGAGACCCTTGTAAAAACAAGATAGTAAAACCAGGTGTTCCAGAAGAGTAAGTGTCTTCTGCTTCATCGATGACACCTGTCATGTAAATCTTGGTTACATCAAAATAAAAACCAAGCCTCAAAGTGAGAACCGAATCAGTATCGTACTCAATCACAACAAGAGTGAGACCCCTAAACTGATACACTTGACAAATTACAGGAGAATAAGACCGGGTATTTCGTAGGGGTAGGCGTCTATCGCTTCATTGACGACACCGAATAATTAATGTCAGAATTAAAATATTGTTTAAAGTGTGTATATAATACTGGAATCATTAGTATCTGAACATTTATGTATTGTTCTAACTATATAAATAAGTAAACATAATTAAATGTAATGTTCGAACTATCAGAGTATATTTACAATTACATGATTTCGGAACTATAATACTACTTGCACCAGTAATGCATTTTCTGAATTTTATTAGTAATTGTACAGTGAAAGAACTATACAAGGTATAAACGGTCATATGTATATTCAAATCATTTCATTTTTTAGCATTTTACATCTAAATAACATTGTGTTGATCGAGCCGCAAATAATATAACCAAGCATAAACATATAAATAAAAGGCATATGCGTATATAGTATTATATATATCCAAACTCAAGCACCTTGCAAGCCTAACTTCCTCAGTTCAAAAGACATTTTAATGAAGGGGTTACTGTACATGTTATGCAATAAAAGAGATATGATTACAATGAGAAAAATATTAACAGGGACAGATGATAACTTTAAAGCATTAAACATTCAATATATACAGCTAAACGTGTGCTTACAGATCATAGAACCCGGAATCGATGGAATACTTCTAATTTATGAAATATATTATTATTCAGTATATTATTAATCTTGATTATATGTTTGATAAACACGATGGAACGTTTTACTTTTAATAAAAATATATTATAAATGTCGAGTCGCAGCTTGTTTAAAATGTTACATGTACAGCTACTACGGAAACCACTGTGATCCGATTTATCGCTGTGATCAGTTTAATATATATAATAGAGAATTAGTTAAATGTATAATAGTTATTATCGGCGGTGGTAAAACTAAAAACAAAGAATTTACGTTACATTATATCGATATTTCGGTATTTGATATGCCCTGATTGATTTGTAGTTGTTTCATGCAAATAATCGAAATGTGGAGGCGAACCACTGCCTATATATTACATGCTATCAGAAACTGTAATATTAGCAAATGATCGTTGTATCAAGTATCATTTTTTGATCGAATTGATATGATGTATAATATATAATGTTATCTATTTATCGATTGCAATAATTTATTAACACTGATTGCTGGAAATACTTATAATAAATCATTGTGCATTATCATAAATTGGTTATATCTTTAGGCTTCTGAAAAATATTATTCAATAATACACTTGATTTTGTAAGTCAATTTGTAACGAAGTATGCACAACACAAAAAAATTGTTAAATCATTTATATAATTTTTATATTTCGTTTGGGAAAAAAAAACAAATAATCTTTTACCATGGCTATTTAATGGGACACACGAAGAAAATGTTTGTGAGGTTAAGCTTTTAAAAAGAGGACAACATGTCACATGAATAGATAATACATGCATAGATCATAGGGACATACCCTGGATCTTGTTGTTAACCCTGGAACATTATATATTTTAATTTATATTTGTGTAATGTTATGTTTTCTGAATACAACAATCAGAAAAAAAAATTGTAAGAAATTCATATCATTGATATTGTATTTTCAAAACAGGAAGAACAAATATAGATTATAAGAACTTTTCCAGTCAATTTTACAGATATGATCTGGATTAATTATTAAGCAAACGGAAAACAACAAATGGAATACGAGTTTTGATGCATAGCTAGTTCTGTTTTATATGTTAGATTTATATAAACAATCGGAGCATGTTACTTTGCCTCCACATGCTGGCTTTGACACATGTATCCAAGGTCGTTATATTATTCAATATAAAACAAACTTGCCGTATTGATATAAAGTCTCAGATGAGTGTAACATGTGTTGGACGGACACATGGAGATGGCATCCGATACTGGTCATGTCTATAGAAATATCTCTCCGATATCCTTCCTAAATAGGATAATATAACAGGAGCTTCATTTGAAATTCATTCCATATGCAATATATTGATAAAAGCAAACTTTACTCCCTACATATTTGTGTTGTACATGTGAGCGTGTGTGTATGTATGTATGTGTACATTTTCACGTGTAGTAGCGGTGCCCGGAACAGCTTGCCAGTTTGACTTGCTGTAGCCGATATGCCGAGGGGTTCACAGTAATTACGTAACACTCATCCACAACATGTAACCTACAATATGTCTACATAATATGCAAATTGCACCAACATTTTTCTTACTGACATGCATTTCTGCCCCGCTGTAATGAAGGTGCTATGTGCTTTACACAGATAGCTGCGCCCTATTATTGAAAACTGCCAGCATTACGTTAATAGCAAGAGTCTACTTACCAAGTCGGGATCGTGTCACAAGAAGATGTTAAATTAACTCGATCACACAGTAATTGTCCATCCTTATCTAGATAGGGTTTAGATCGTGTGTTTCCTACTATCGCGACTACACCGCCAGTACGACTGACCGCTGTGAGATGGACTCGCCGCAGGCTCTGTAACAGGAAAACACGTGCGTTTACTCTCTTACAAAACCACCGGCAATTATATTAATTCGCAAGAGTTAAACAAAGGTTTCTGTGGTATGCATGTTTATTAATTAGGTCGGGCGCAGCCCTAAGGATCCCCAACCCCAACAGACTGGTCTGTGTTTATCTTTACGCAGGTTGATTGCAGTACACACCCTGTATACATACACCGTTGTGTCTGGCCTGCTCGGTGTAGATCTATTACACTATCGGGGGTAATCAAACTCCGCCAGTGTAATGCTATTCAAATAACATAAGGTCAGTTATAAATTAATATTGAAAAAGGTAAAGACAGGCAACTTAACGTGTACCCCGTCTTACAACCTAGGGGTTGAGGAAAACATTCCGCCCCAATGTACACACCACTCGTGTGTCTGCGTGAGAAAAGCCCGTCATTCTTACGTAACAACATGTGCAGGCCCATCACCATGGGGCACCCTCTTTTAAAAAGGTGTTCTAATATGTCAAGGTAACTTGGCAGTTGGCGTACATGTTACGTACTTGTAGACCCTCGGTGTGTTTTACAGATCAGCCGTGCTGTGACAGACTATCGTTGGACCATCTGTTGTCGTGCCACGTACAATACACCGCAGACACAGCTTACATCTATTAAGAGATTTATACTATTCCCATGTTATGCAACACCATTTCAAGATATCATTGCAGTTTACAACAGAGAAAGAGGTGTACTTGAGACGAAACAATATTAACATAAAGTTGATATAGGAGCTATAAATACTGTACATATTCAGTTTCTAGGTCAAATATTACTTAAACATCAAAGCTTATACTTCATACTGCGTCGGAAGCCTCAACATGAATCGTTTGTACTTAACGGCACCGTCAGGTCTTTTCGTTATGATGTGAAACACAGCGGATTCCCGCCAATAGCTCATTCACCTGTTCTGCTGCATAGCATGCAGTGCATTTGTAGGCATGTTACGTCATAGCAGCGGTCTCGTGCTGCGTACCTCCGTTACATCTTTGCGTCCAATCGCACCTCTTCATTAGAGTAGCTAAATATGATAGAAACGTACACAACGCCTGCTCACAGAAGTACAGAATCCGGGAAACACCATAAAATCATTATTTGTTTGGTTTACGAGACCTATTTTGTTTTACGAACACGCTGACGATAAGATGTTAGCATACTGCGGTGCTCGAGAAACCGGATTCAAAATTAGAACTGTGAAATCTGTAAAAGTGATTATGCACCATTTGCAAAGCATGAACCAAACGCCCTACGCAGTTACAGTCACCATAAACTTTCAAGTGTTCGAACAGATTCCGCTAGACGTGGCTCCTCCGTTGGTATTGTCAGGGTTATGAAGCTGTGAGTGATGTACTGATAAACCCGTTAACGATGATCTGCATCACCGCCGGCCTGATAATGGTAAT
This sequence comes from Mimachlamys varia, assembly GCA_947623455.1. Lineage (NCBI taxonomy): Eukaryota > Metazoa > Mollusca > Bivalvia > Pectinida > Pectinidae > Mimachlamys > Mimachlamys varia. The sequence goes on from OX392535.1 coordinate 14,655,485, forward strand.
AATAAAGTCATATACTCTTATGAAATTAAAATGCAGGATGCTAAAACGCCGCCTTCATATTAATGAAAAGATAGCAGCGAAAAAGTACATAATTATTATATTTAATAAAAGTCCTATTCCACAGCTTCGTGATCTTAAACCATGATCGGAGAAAAGACTCCCGCGTTTAGTATCTAAAATTGTTTTTTTAAATGTCGGCTGCTCTGGACCCTGTCCAGAGTCATGAACTGCAAAACTATATCTGTTCAGAGTCATGGACCGTAGCAATGTATCTGTCCATAAACATGGACTGTTAGAATGTATCTGTCAAAACCCACGGACAGTAAGAACTTTTCTGTCCAGAATCATGGACTGTAAGAACGTTTCTGTCCATAAACATGGACTGAAAGAAGGTATCTGTCCATAAACATGGACTGTAAGAAGGTATCTGTCCATAAAGTTGGACTGTAAGAAGGTATCTGTCCATAAAGTTGGACTGTAAGAAGGTATCTGTCCATAAACATGGACTGTAAGAAGGCATCTGTCCATAAACATGGACTGTAAGAAGGTATCTGTCCATAAAGTTGGACTGTAAGAAGGTATCTGTCCATAAACATGGACTGTAAGAAGGTATCTGTCCATAAACATGGACTGTAAGAAGGTATCTGTCCATAAACATGGACTGTAAGAAGGTATCTGTCCATAAAGTTGGACTGTAAGAAGGTATCTGTCCATAAACATGGACTGTATGAAGGCATCTGTCCATAATCATGGATTGTCGGAATGTATCTGTCCAGAATCATGGACAGTATGAATGTATCTGTCCAGAGTCATTAAAGGACCTTAGTGATGTATCTATCTTAGTCAGTGGAGCCTAACCAGTCCATTCATAAATACAATATCAAGTACATCTTGCATCAAATTCAGTCTTGGAATGTTGTGCATTTCATATCATAATATAATTACAACAGTGGTACATGCTTCGCAATGCATTGCTTTGAAAATATTAAGCATTGCAACCCTGGCATAATTACATAAGACTGGGATGCATGCGTTATCGCGATTAATGGCTGTGATTTCCGCAGCGGTTAGGACAGACTGTACGAACCCGGCATCCCCGACCCCTAGACCTAGGAGTACGAATCCCATCAAGGGCGTGGCCTCCCAGGCAACGATAGGTAAACGGGGGCATACACACTATTAAAGGTTTACAGATAGTCATGGCCACAGCATATAACTAATGCCCTGCCAGTAACATACAATTAGATATCACAACATCTGCAAGGAAATGAAACCTAACATGTTAAACCAAAACATCAAGCAAAAGGTAGGCTAATGACTGGGGCTCATTCACTGCCGCGTACTGGCTGATGTGTACCACGTCGTGGTCCCACCACATCCGTCAGACCACGTGACCTCTATCCGCGCGTGTATCAACATACACACCTGACTTATATAATCACTTATGAATACGTAGGGGGATAATGCATACAAATTTTGTAAAGTCAACTTTAAGAATAACCTTCTTTTCCTCCTGACATTTCACACAAACAAAATAACAATAAATAATAATAAATTATAGTTAGTCATTGTATGCATGCCTAGTCCTGTAAAGGTTTCGATTTTAAATGAACGTTTAAGAGTTGTAGATTTGCAATTGTGAAAGGGATAGAAAGAAAATGTATGGAGAAACATAAATGAAGAACCCATTGAAATCTTGGAGGAGACTTTGTTTATAGGAATAAAGGTAGCTAATTACTTGTCACAATTTTGTAATTTACTGTATGAGACATCCTCAGTTACTTTTCAGTGATGGTCCATAATAGGACTACCTTATAGTCCAACAAGAATACCGAAACAATTGGTCCATTCCTGTCACAATAGAACAACATGTCAAACTGCATTTTACACTGTTATGAACAGTGTAACTTCTGCAAAAGTTGTCATTTTCTTCTAATATGACATACACAGTTTTTCTTCAATAATAGCACAATATATAACATTGTGAATTGCAAGAAGAAAGGATACAATGCGGTAGAAAGCGTTGATTAACAGGTAATAGTGTACCATTATTTAAACATCGATATGACGTTACAACAGGATCTCATCAGGCGGGTACAGTTCAAACGGAGAAGAAATCACAAACCACATTTAGAAAGGAGTAAAACATTATGCAGAACTCATCTTAATTTCCACCAATAGATTTTTTCAGGCATTTGCTTAGTAACTGATGTCAATTAGGAACACTCTTCATTACTAGTAGTCTATGATTCTCGAACAATTGATACATAAAGACCAAAGGTATTCTATTTATTTGAGTTATACATGGATAGACCGGGAAGTCACAAAATTAAAAGCGTTTGAAAATAACTATTATACAAACGAGGGGAACAGGAAGTAACATTTTTAGATAAAAAGGTCTGTATTAAGATTATTTATTTCCATTTTTATAGATACATTTAAAGCAAAAGCAATAAAATAAGACCAAAATGTAGCAAAGCAATCAGAGAATACCAAAGCGTCAACAAAACCATAATCCAAACTCAAAATCGATTAAACTAGAGGAAAAATAAGAACAAAGGAAAGATTTACATGGAGACTCTCGTAAAAACACAAGAGAATAAGACCAGATGTTCCGGAAGAGTAAGCGTCTTCTGCTTCAACGACGACACCCGCCATGGAAATCTTGGTCACATCCAAGTATGCATCAATACTTTAAATGAGAACCGAGTCATTATTGTCATCACGACAAATAAGCGACATACAACATACAAAATACAACAAAGCAAAAGTATTGTCTGTAGACAAATATAAATATATTTCTAAATATTTTTTTTTTCAATTATATTTTACCTTCTTAACAAAATGTGTTTATCTAATAGATCAAATTCAAACCGAACAAAACATTTATGCAATCTTTTGAATAACCGACTTTGTGGACATACGTTGTGTTCTAGGTCAATATCACAACTGCTTGTCGGTGGGTCAACAAATCGTTCAGACCTGCTCCCTGGTGTTTATTTAAGACACACGGAATGTCAGTGCTGATGAAAGAATCCTTAGTGAACGATTCTTCCTGGGCGACGTGTGTTTGTTTACCTGTAACCTTCTCCTTTGTCCACAGGGACAATGCTATTAAGCGGGTACACGTATTAATTCATTAATAATTAGTTCGTTAAAAATACCATTAATTGACTAAATCAACAAAAACGATCATACAACGGTTCTCTATGTTACGAGGTCATTAATATCGAAATAATAAATTTGCATAACCCTTGATATGTTCATCAATCATTGCAATTGGCAATGCAGCGTCCACACACAATTGTTCGAAGTAAAGATATGGTCTTTACCAAAACACAGCGGAAGTGGGTACAAAAATGTGTCAGAAATACGCTTCGGTATTGGAAAATATTGGACCTCCCTGAAAAATCAACAATATTTAAAACGCTGTTACGTGTTCTATAGTTTTCAATTGATATTGCATATGCATTGTCATTTATCGATATAGACAAGTTTATTCAAAGCAGTCTTATGAAAAGATAACCTAGCGATCGTTCGACTTTTAATCTACCTGGATAAAGCGAGTAAGATCAATGTTACGAAGATGACGTAAGATAAAATTCCTGAGATGCAAGCCCCATTGTCTCGCCCGCACGGCCGTTACATAGTAAGTTGTCATTTGGGTACACCCGAGTCAGTGTATGTCAACACTTCGTCATTGATCGCACCCACAGGTTCAACTCCGCAAACTAGCCCGTGTTTATTCATAATACAGGGGAAACCTTTTCATGTGGAGCTGTAAGAAAGGGGTCAGAACCGTTCACCTTGTGAGGAGGGTTTATTATCCCGTGATAATACCGGCACAATGCACACAGCATTACCACCATTTGAGCATACACCATAGTGGAGGTGGGAGGCGTCACATTTACGAATTGATCTGCTTTCTATATGCTTTGATATAATTAAATACTTGTTTTCAAGACTAAACTAAGACTTAATGGCCTTCTAAACACAGGGGACATAATTGCTGGAGACGAGTAGGGCGACAGAAATGCGTTCCACAGATAAATAGGTGTGAGGGTACACTTGAATTTTCGCATCAGTGTGCACGTGAATGCGTGTACTGGGAACACTTCCTGTAAAAACCCTTGCACTATCAACAGATATCGGCCACTTGAGAATACGTTATTACTGGACTCTTTAGCGTCTCCGTATCTGTCATGGTAAACGCTTCATTTCTTAAAGAAGAGCCGCTGTGATTTCTTTGATTTCTGTGGTGATTTAACAAACTACATTTGCAGGATTCGTCTCGATAACAAGGATAGCGGGGGTAGCAGGTTTTCCAGGTTTACAGAAAAAACGAATTTGTTAGACGGCCTACACGAAATATATAACCACACCAGTGTTGGCATGATAACACAGTTTACAAAATCATACCATTGGCATAATGGTATTTCTGATACACATCCTTTGAGAATTACAATATTACTTTGTACATCACCTTCTTGCTCCGCCATCTAACCTGGATGTGACTGTGACATATACGAACACTGTTACGCTGACAGTTACTACCAACGTCTGTAAACACATTGGTGAAATGTTTAATTGCATTGTGCTGGTAATGTTTTCTGAACTTTAATGGATATGTGTACCTTGTGAGAGACATAACAATTTCTGTAATACTATAACAGGGAATTTGGTAACGTTATACTAGCGATAGCAGAACGTTTATAAAAACTTACGATAGCAAAAAAATAAAAACAATTTAAGTAGCAACAGGCAAATGACTGTACTGGAACTAAGGGCACCCTTACCTATTTAACAGACATTAACGGAAATCAGTTGTTTTTTCTTAGATGAACGAAAAACAAGAAAAAATAAACGTCTTTTGTACAAATAAATGAACTGACAGGAAATAAGACTTATTGATTCTACTGGTGTGATGATAGACAATATGGAACATATCCCATACAAAATAAGCGAAACACTTGAAAAGAATGAACATTTTTTACCGAATTCATGATCTGTTAACTAGGAAGACAGTTGCCAACTTAACAGATTATTTTAAGGCTAATTAGGGTATTTTCTTCTACTGACGCCACGACAAGAACAAAAACAGACAAACTATTTTTGATGAACTGATAGAAAATAAGACTGGTGTCATTGTAGGCAACACATCTGAACTAAACTCATTACTTAGAAAACAAGAATCAATATGTCGGTGAGGTTATCCTTATTTTCTGTTAACCCGTCGGTTTTGTAGATAAAATGTTGCTTATTTCCTATTAATTCGTTTATTAAATAAGAGAAAACTTCCTTATTTACAAACAAGCCATCCGGTAGTATGACTTTATTTAAGTAATGTAGGTGACAGTTTTCCTTATTTCCTGATACGTATGGAGTTCAGTTCAGATGTGCAATCTATTGCTATGATATCAGTAGAAGAAAACAAATAAGATAATACCGAAGGGTCAACAAAGCCATAATCCGAACTCAAAATCTATGAAACTAAGGAGGAGAAAACAAAGAAACGGTATAAATGGACAACATCCGACATGTAAATCTTGCTCACACCCAAGTAAACATCAAATCCTCTAAGTGGGAACATTTGATTTACTAAGTCGATAACTTGAAAGAAAGTGAGGAACATATTACAGCTTTAAGCTGAAGATATGAATTGTTCAAAAATAAGAAAACATGTCATATTAGACAAATGACATAAAACGAAATAAGAAACATATTTCCAATTAAACCAGCTGCCTTAGTAGGAGATAAGGTAATTTCTCAACTCCATACGGCTTACTTTCTTCCTGGATTTTTGATGTTCGATGTGGCGGTGTGTATCGAGTTGTTTGGAAATTTTTGTTTTTAATTCTACCTTAGATGGCTTTGTTTGCTGATAGTTGTTCTGTGGTCAACTTTTCAAGTTTTTATTTCTTTCATAAATCTGTAAAACGTCTTGTCCAGAACGTACACGATGTGGGTTTGAATGACGTATTGTCGGTAGAGGAGATCCATCAACATGGTACGAACATGCTAGTTAATATAGCAATTCTTCAGCTGTCCGACAAAAAATTATCAAAATGACATCTGGTTGTCGCAATTATAGATAAGTTAATCCATTTCATTTTAAAACGCCATAACGTAAATTATGACTGTACTGATTGCTTCTGCGATAGAGAAAGCGATATAGAGCTGGCATCAAACGAAGCTAACGGATGTAGGTATGGGGGATAAAAGGCCGACTGTCATCAAGCATACCTACTCATGTGTTAAAGACGACTCAGATGTGTCAAATTCACGGTTCCTACACGTTGTGCAATATACTTCCGGCCGTTCACTCCGCGGACGATATATCAGTGTCAAATGTCAGCACTTTACATTACTGTAGGTTATGCTTGCTTACACACAACATCTGTGTGAGATATTTATCAAAGACACTTTTCACTTATAAAATGTACCTGTATATATACTCTGCTTGTCAACCAAAAACGTATCTAGACTTGGATTTATCACCCTGGCGTAGCTCTAGCATAATAGTTTTATTCCCAGAGTCTAGGAATGTTTATTTATTTCATTAGTTGTTAACAGGTTGTCTCAGTCGGGCATACGGATCAGTTGATAGTTATTTCAGGTGTAAAACAATATGTTTGATGTGATGTTTGTTTAACTAAACATGCGATTCTGTCTGTGTAGAATGATATAACCTTTCCAAATGAAGACGCTGATCTGAAAATAACATCGTCGAGTAGCAGTACTTAATATATATGATTCTCCACAGATAACTATCATTCGTTATTGTTTAAGAGCTGAAGCTTCCTGTGTCAACTTTGGCCCCGGGGTTATCAAATAATCCACAATGGTGTCCAAAGAGACATTTTGTTTACTCCCTATCCAAATTTAAATCTGCGTAATATTATCCAACTATAGTTTGACTAATTTCCTTATCTCTTTTAAAAATTGAAATTCCGATTTCTGTCTAAGAATGATTTCTGATGTTTGGGTCCGGCATGTAGTCGGATTTTCTTGTTTAACGCAGTACACAATACACGGGTAAAATAGTGAGATAATACCAAAGGTGCATCGATTATACTAGGAGCAAAAAATATCAGAGAGTACCAAAGCGTCAACAAAACCATAATCCGAGGTAAAAATAGATTAAACTAGAGGCAATATATGAACAAAGGAAAGATTCACACGGAGACTCTCGTAAGAACACAAGAGAATAAGACCAGGTGTTCCGGAAGAGTAAGCGTCTTCTGCTTCATCGACGACACCCGCCATGTTTATCTTGATCACATCCAAGTAAGCATCAATCCTCAAAATGAGAACCGAGTCATCATTGTCATCACAACACGTAACCAAACTAATAAACAAACTCAAAAACGCCCATCTTCATATCACACAAAGCATATCAAGATGTCGACCATAAAACTGTAAATGTACAAGATAATAAGTCCAGGTCTTCCGGAAATTAAACGTCTTTTGCTTCATCGACAACACCTGCAGTATGAAGTTAAGTCACATCCAAGTAAAAGTCACGTCCTCAAAGAGAGAGCTTAGACATCATTCTCATAAGGTAAACAGGTGTAAAGAATAAAGAATGCAGAGAGAAAGTTGCTGTTTCTCAATAAGCCTCGTCTAGGGAGATATGGAATTTGAGAATTCCACTCAGTAACAAAAGATCCAAAATCTTTTGCTTCTTGTATTGGTTCTGTACCAGAATGTGAGCATCAAAAATACGACGGAGGGACTGGTTAGTACATTTATAGCATTCATATACTTCAGTGATTGATTCGATAGTTTTCGCGAGAGAGTTACGGAAGACAAGAGAGCGATTTTCGGACACGACTGACAGATCAGCACAAATGCTAGATTAAAAGAATATTTCACTCCTTTGGGGGTGAGACAGTGGAATCTCAACCCGAGGGGTAAGATTCTTAAGTTGCCAAACACAAAGCGTGCCGAGTGTTTGGCAGCTAAAGAATCTTACCCCAAGGGTTGAGATCCCCTGTCTCACTACCAAGGGGATGAATGATTATGTTTTTTTCTTACCTTGTAAACTTCATATTTTATATATCTGATATTGACGTTACATCAATGCAAGACAATGTTGTTGTGATGTGATTGAGTTGTCGACGTGACGTCATTGTATTGTTGCTGTGCCGTCATGGTATTTTTGCTATGACGTCATAAATTGTTGAGAATTGTTGCAAAAACCACGTGTAGCTTGATTCAACCAAAGGGTGAGATAAAATTTCACATCGGTAAATGTGTGGATATCCCTGTATGGGTCAAGAGAAAAAAGTTAACCTGTCAACTTTTGATTTTTTAAAAAGAAGAAGTACATTAAATACCTTTGTCCTCTGTGTCTAATTGTTTTTGTAAATGGTATACTCTTTTGCTTTATAATCATAAATGTTTTGGTTGCATTTGTATCAATGTTGGAGTGTAAATGAACATATTTGTTAGTCACACTCGCAGAATCATTATACATTAGTTAATATCAAGAAGGTCCATCCTTCAGAAATGATAACAAGCCCGTATATTTTATCTGTTTGCTTGATAAGTGTACTTTAGATTGAAATATCGAAAATAATTCAGAATCGAACATCACAAGCTGGATATACATATAATGTACCTATTAATAAATATTGAATCGTAATAATCATTTTTTCTTGTTTTTTCTTTGATCTTTGATAAAACATTCTTATTTTGATTTTAAAATTTTAATCTGTTTATGATAATTAAACAAACGTATGCGTATCATCTACTGGTATCTATAGCTACTTGCTGACAAGTAAAAATATCATACAAGACTGACAATCTATGCATGACAAGTATCTTTTAGTTGTAAGTTAAAAAAAAGAAACATTGTTATCAACGTTTCGCTGTATCAACTTTATAATCTTCATATTCAAATATATTTTAATCATTAAGGTATCTACACGAATCCTAGGAGACCACCTCCGAGTTGTGTATTCACATACACATGCCAATTACCTTAGAAAGGGAACGCCCACTCAACGGACCACAATGCCGCAGCGATTCCGGTGTCCTGTCACAACCTTTGACCTTTAAAAGTATAATTCATCTTGACCTTGTGACTCTGTGTGACCCGAAGAAACTTTGTAAGCACATTAGAAGGAGACTACGTGTGATAGTTGCGTCTACAAGATGGTTTGTACATTGTAAAGGTTGATCTTTGAATCACTAAAGAAGAAGAGATGGACGAGGTTTCAACAAAGTGTCTTTGCGACACCTGGAACTTGTTTCTACCTGAATCATAAAGGTGTGAAATAAACAAATGATTTCCTAGAATTATTGTCACCGCAAGGCTGACCTCTCCCTGTGCCAACTCAGTAACTCATATGTGTTTATTACATCGAGGTGTCGGTGTTGTTTATATAATAATTTGTAAGATTATTTCTGAGAGATATAATTTACCTACAGCAAACCTCCCTTCTTAAGAACAAGAGCATATGACGTACTTAATCAATAACAATTAAATTCCTATATACAGTTCAATTTCTAGGGGACTAGCAATAAAACAATAATTCAATTTATTTCATTTTACTTTCAAATATCACTGTGTTGATCGAAATGCAAATATAACCAAACATACATATGAAAGACATATGCATATAATTATTGAACAAACTTAAGCACGTTGGAAGCCTAACCTCCTCAGTTCAAAAGGTTTTTTAACGAAAAGGTAAATATCGCGCAAAATTCAGGATGATTTTTAGAAGTCATATATCTGAAAATGAAATCTCTGGTAACAGAATTGCCAATATATCTACATTAAAAGTTAAACTCTCCGAACAAAATGTTACAAAACAAATTCGGCTATAAACACTGAAATATTGTACCATGGTATGTAACTAAAACGTTTATGCGAATAATTTAAATTTTATATTTAAACTAAAAATGACTATTATTGTGTTTATTTGTATTATAAAGATGACGTAACACACACATATGCTGCACCTTTTAAAATCAATACGAGAATACCGAAGCGTTAACAAAATGATAATCCAAACTCAAAATCTATTAAACCAGGGGCAAAATATGAACAAATGAAAGATTTACATTTTACAAAGTGCTAGAGAATAAGACCAGGTGTTCCGAAAGAGTAACATGATATCAATTTAGAAATAGATACAGTATGCCGAAAAATAAATTAAACTGCACCATGCAGCTGTGTCGTCCTCCTAGGACTCTTCAGTGATGCTAGAGGCCAAAAGTTGGGGATCCAAAACTTCTAAATAACCGTAGAAGCAGAAGGGTCAGGTGCGTAAAACCCTTTTAATTGATGAATTTAGAAATTAGAGAAAAAAGTATAAAACAACAAAAACTGGTGAAACGAAATATTGGTACATAATACGAGAACATTTTACAACGTTGACCTTGTAGAGGGTAAACTTTAAATAAGATACAAACATGAAAAATAAACAAATACGTTCATTCATGATAATTATCGTTAAGATATAAATCAACCCCTACAGCTCAACCACTTACACATAAACATTGTTTTATAACATAAACAGTGAAATCATGCAAAAACATAATCTAATAACATCCACATTTATATTGAAATCATATACACATGTAAATTATTGTAAAGCATCAATATTTATAGTGAAATCATATACACACATACATTATTGTATAACATCAATATTTATAGTGCAATCTTACATAAACTTTGTATTAAACATAATAATGAACATTAAACATAATGTTCCTCTTCCAATAAATATAATGTGTATTTACATTACACATAAAAGTTAACATTAAACTTAATCTTCCTCTCCCAATACACATAAAGTGTATTTACATTACACATGATAATGAACATTAAACATAAATTTCCTCTCCCAATACACATAATGTGTATTTACATTACATAACATCAACACTTATACCGAAATCATAAACACTCCAGCATTATTTTGTAAAATCAATATATACATTGATCACTTCTTCCTCCATTGTACTCTGTTTAATAGTCAAAGGCAAATTCTCATGAACTCTATTTCTGCTCTTAATGATACTATTCCATTAATTACTCTTACTTTCCTATATGGATATCAAAATCTCGATACTTGTATTAATGCAAAAATTCTGGAGATGGTTCAGAGATTCGTTAAAGATACTAAACGTTTTTACTAGATTATAACTACTTATTTATGTATCTTTGTATTACACTGGTATATAGAATTTATCCCAGCACAAAAGTGTACTATGTGCTATCCATTAGCCTCTTTGCAATTTTCATTCTCTATAGCATGATACAATTTCTATAACAATATCGAAATGAAATTATAAAAAAAAAGTAATGACATATAGTTAACAATGTGTACCTAATTTATGTATGTTTTATCTATATTTGAATTCAGTAAGATGTGTATAAACTGTTCATAACTGTAAGGAGAGGGCGCTCATAGGCTTTGCCTGTTGCCCAATCCATTGTATCAAAGATCTGAACAATAAATATTCTGAAATGAAAATATCTTGAAATCATATACAAAGTAGTGTAAAGTATCAACATATTAAACATTTATTGTAAAATCATACACAAGCTTATAACATCCACATTTATAGTGAAATCATATACACGCAAATATTTTCTTATAGCATTAATATTTACAGGGAAATAAAATATACTGTCTAACATAATGTATTAACATTTATACATATTGAAATCATATACACCCATATGATATCTTGAAACATGAATATTTACAGTAAAAATATATATAAATTACTATAATCTTATAACATCAACAATTAGAGTGAAATTATATACAAACTAACCTGATATATTAACAGCAACACTTACAGTGGTATCGTATACAAATATGATCGAATAACATCAAAATTAACAGTGGAATTACATACACAAATATAATCTGATAACATCAACAGTGACAGTGAAATCATATACAAACTACCATAGTCTAATATCAAAAACGGACAAAGAAATTAAAGCCATGTTGAATAAGAAAATGCACATGCATATCTACACAAATGACAAAATAGTATACCAACTATTAAACAGATATTTAAACAATATGCAAACACAGATAAGAAAATGATATACAAATATGTATAAGTAAAATAATATACCTTTAACACGGATAGACAAATAGTATTCCAACTGGGGAATATACTCACAGAAGGGGTAAGATTCTTAAATAATGAAAATGACAAAAATATGGTAAGTTTTTAGACAGTAGTTAACATTTATGAATAGTGAGACAACATAATAATTCAGGTAATGAAATACAAACATATAGGATAAACTACAAACATATAGGATAAAATACCATAATATAGGATGAAATACAAACATATAGAATGAAATACAAACACACAATGAAATTTTATATAAGGGTATGGATAGTAAAATATTACATTATAAGAAAGATAGTATGTGCAAATTAAAATAATAATCACAATAAACTTCACTAGCTTAGATGTGTTGATGAAGGTCTGTAGCATGGTTCAAGTATTTACATTGTTTACGTAACTATAAACTAAATATTTAATAGTGTATACATTGGAAATCCTAAGTGTTCCTCATTCTGACTGGTCTGTGTAAATGATGCTATGAATCGCTGTATCGTCAAAAAATCGATAAAAGCGACAGCCGTTCGTATAGAATCGTCATGTTGTATCTTACGTTATACAGATGACGTTAAACAGATAATAACGTCACAATAGAGAAAGTAAGAGTGATTATTTTGTTTGGCGAGTGAATAAGAAAAATATAAACACCATTGAGTCCTAGGCAACAAAATAATATGCTAACTATTGCTTACAGACAGAAAAGAACGAGACAGACAGATACGAACGTGACAATTAAATTCAAATTTTGAACAATCATGAATTTAATAAATTTCATTTTTTTAAATTGAAAGAAATACACATATTACAATCATAAAAGTTTGAATATGCTATAAGTAAATATACGAAAACTAACAAAAAAAGGAAACGAAAAAAACACAAATACGAAAAGGGAAAGAAAAACTGGAAAACTGACTTAATATACACACATGATTACGAATATATCTTGCAAAACTAGCAATGATTTAATTTTGATATACTGAAATAAAACAAGAATATGAACACTGAATTGATAGACCATTCATGTTAATTATACTCACCAATACACCCAAAATAGTTGGAAACGATATTGCACCAATAATAACCATTATAAACTGTAGAAACAACAATAGTAAACCATATCTTTACTGGATCTAAAAGTACAGCATGGAAACGAATAATTACATAATAAAAAATATTGAAAGTAAAACAAACGGTGTCAACTAATGCCTTAATAATAATTTGATATCAAACTGATACCTACATATGACTACTAGAGTATTGAGGAAAGCCATAAAAATATTGAAAATATCGCAAAAAAAAATCAGAAAAAAATACACAAACGTGAATACGAAAGTTTTGAATCAACATGACATTAAAAACGTTCTGACTCGGAAAAAGGTCCAAAGGCGAGGAGTACAAATAACGCTCAAAGGAAAATATGATATGATCTGAAATCTCCCTGTCATGCATTTATAGACATTGAATGTTAATAAGACACACGAACACGAAAACTAATCAAGCTAAATATAGACAGAATTAACATACACAAATACTAGAAAAACAGCGCCAAACAAAGTGTGAAATAACAGACACAAATCCTGTGTAAAATATAACATAATACAAAGACAATAGAGGTGAAATAATACAGATATAAGAGTGAAATAATACAGATATAAAAGGTGAAATAATACACAGATATTAGAGGCGAAATAATACACAGATATTACAGGTGAAATAATACACAGATATTAGAGGCGAAATAATACACAGATAATAGAGGTGAAATAATACACGGATATTAGAAGTGAAATCATACACAGATATTAGAAGTGAAATCATACACAGATATCAGCAGTGAAATAATACACGGATAATAGAAGTGAAATAATACACGAATATTATAAGTAAAATCATACACAGATATCAGAAGTGAAATCATACACAGATATTAGAAGTGAAATAATATACGGATATTAAAAGTGAAATAATACACAGAAATAAGAGGTGAAATAATACACGGATAATAGAAGTGAAATAATACAAGGATATTAGAGGTGAAATAATACACGAATATTATAAGTAAAATCATACACAGATATCAGAAGTGAAATCATACACAGATATTAGAAGTGAAATAATATACGGATATTAAAAGTGAAATAATACACAGAAATAAGAGGTGAAATAATACACGGATAATAGAAGTGAAATAATACAAGGATATTAGAAGTGAAATAATACACGAATATTATAAGTGAAATCATACACAGATATTAGAAGTGAAATCATACACAGATATCAGCAGTGAAATAATACACGGATAATAGAAGTGAAATAATACACGGATATTAGAAGTGAAATAATACACGAATATTATAAGTAAAATCATACACAGATATCAGAAGTGAAATCATACACAGATATTAGAAGTGAAATAATATACGGATATTAAAAGTGAAATAATACACAGAAATAAGAGGTGAAATAATACACGGATAATAGAAGTGAAATAATACAAGGATATTAGAGGTGAAATAATACACAGATATTAGAAGTGAAATCATACACAGATATCAGCAGTGAAATAATACACGGATATTAGAAGTGAAATAATACACAGATATAAGAGGTGAAATAATACACGAATAATAGAAGTGAAATAATACAAGGATATTAGAAGTGAAATAATACATTGATGTCAGAGATGAAATAATACATTGATGTCAGAGATGAAATAATACATTGATGTCAGAGATGAAATGATACACGGATATTAGAGGTGAACTAATTCACAGATATAAGAGGTGAAATAATACAAATATAAGAAGTGAAATAATACACAGATATTAGAGGTGAAATAATACACGGATATTAGAGGTGAAATAATACAGACATAAGAAGTGAAATAATACACAGATATAAGAGGTGAAATAATACACAGATATTACAGGTGAAATAATACATATATATTACAGGTGAAATAATACACAGATATTAGAGGTGAAATAACACACAGATATCAGAAGTGAAATAATACACAGATATCAGAGGTGAAATAATACACGGATATTAGAGGTGAAATAATACAGACATAAGAAGTGAAATAATACACAGATATAAGAGGTGAAATAATACACAGATATCAGAGGTGAAATAATACACAGATATTACAGGTGAGATAATACACAGATATTACAGGTGAAATAATACACAGATATCAGAGGTGAAATAATACACAGATATTACAGGTGAAATAATACACGGATATCAGAGGTGAAATAATACAAAGATATTACAGGTGAAATAATACACGGATATCAGAGGTGAAATAATACACAGATATCAGAGGTGAAATAGTACACAGATATAAGAGGTGAAATAATACACAGATATTAGAAATGAAATAATACACAGATATTACAGGTGAAATAATACACGGATATCAGAGTTGAAATTATACACAGATATCAGAGGTGAAATAATACACAGATATCAGAGGTGAAATAATACACGGATATTAGAGGTGAAATAATACAGACATAAGAAGTGAAATAATACACAGATATAAGAGGTGAAATAATACACAGATATCAGAGGTGAAATAATACACAGATATTACAGGTGAGATAATACACAGATATTACAGGTGAAATAATACACAGATATCAGAGGTGAAATAATACACAGATATTACAGGTGAAATAATACACGGATATCAGAGGTGAAATAATACAAAGATATTACAGGTGAAATAATACACGGATATCAGAGGTGAAATAATACACAGATATCAGAGGTGAAATAGTACACAGATATAAGAGGTGAAATAATACACAGATATTAGAAATGAAATAATACACAGATATTACAGGTGAAATAATACACAGTATAAGAGGCGAAATGATACACGGATATTAGTGGTGAAATATTTCACAGATATTAGAGGTGAAATAATACAGATATTACAGGTGAAATGATACACGGATATTAAAGGTGAACTAATTCATAGATATAAGAGGTGAAATAATACACGGACATAAGAGAAGAAATAATTCAAATATATTAGAGGTGAAATAATACACGGACATAAGAGAAGAAATAATTCAAATGTATTAGAGGTGGAATAATACACGGCCATAAGAGATGAAATAATACGCATATATTAGAGGTGAAATAATACACAGATATTAGAGGTAAAATGCTATACAGATATTAGAGATGAAATAATAAAATGACAATAGAGGTGAACTAATACATAGATAAAAGAGCTGAAATAATACACTGCTATCAGAGTTGAAATAAAACACAGCTATGAGAGGTGAAATGATACACGGATAATAGAGGAGAATAATACACAGATATCAGAGGTGAAATAATACATAGATATATATGAGGTGAAATAATACAGATATAAAAGGTGAAATAATACATATATATTAGAGGTGAAATAAAACACAGATATTAGAGGTGAAATAATACACAGATATCAGAGGTGAAATAATACATAGATATATATGAGGTGAAATAATACAGATATAAAAGGTGAAATAATACATATATATTAGAGGTGAAATAAAACACAGATATTAGAGGTGAAATAATACACAAATATTAGAGGTGAAATAATACATAGATATTAGAGGTGAAATAATACACAGACATCAGTTTTGAAATAATACACAGATATAAGAGGTGAAAGACTATACAGATATTAGAGGTGCAACAATACACGGATATTAGAGGTGCAATATAACACACAGCTATTACACAGATATTAGAGGTGAAATATACACAACACTAGAGATGAATATTATATGTAAAATAATACACAGATTAGAAGTGAAATATTCCCAAGTCAATTATTTTAAATTATTTACATATTGTCTGCCTGACCCATTGACAAATATAACATTATTTTTTTGGCATTAGACAAGTCACTATATCAATGCGTATCGAGCACTGCATAGACAAAACACATGTTTGGTTCACGTCCGCCGTGACACATACCTCGATATAGATTTGATATGTTAATATGAACTAACAAGAAACATGATGTGCTCAATTTTAAAGCTGAAATAAAGTGTTAAATATTGATGATAAAAACATAGAACTTATATTGTTATGCTGGTCATAGGACTGAACAGGAAATTGTATCAATTTTCCCGCGATAAATCTGTTCTATCTGCTGCATTGCCACATGGATCGATGGACAAAAACAACTGTATTTTCAAAATTTATGTTTGCATCTGAAAATTTAAGTATTTGAAAAATGTAAATATATCGAATGAAAAATATTTTTTTAACATTCATGAGGTCATGAAACCAATCATGAAATATGTTCAGAAAGCCAATGTTGTTATGAACTCGTTAATGTTGAGAAATTAATTTTGATACTTAATAATACCACTACTCTCAAATGAAATAACACAAATACATTTAAGTTGAAATCAATCCATTGACTTTTAATTTGAAACGATACACTGAAACCATTCATGTAGAAAGTCATTTGAATTTTCTTTTTTGTTAGAATATTGTATACGTTTTGCTTTTGTTTCAGACTTAGGTTGCGATTTAAAGAGTAGCATAAAATGTTCAATGAAGCGATATTGAGATATACAATGTAATGCATGTAGTAATTAATAATTTAACAAAAACAAACAAATACTGAAATATCGATTTCAATAATACATTAATATTTGATAAGAATATCAAAAGATGATAATTAAATACACATGAATGTTATGACAACAACAAAACCTGCTATAGCCAGTAAATATAACCCACAAACAAGTTTATTGTGGTGTTTAACACACATCGGTATTACACAGAAAACAGTGTAGTGACGCTCCCACAGTCAATTAATAAAAACAACCTTATTCTACATATGTTTATAAAAAATATTTACTTAACATATTAAAGGACATGTTTACATTTTGAAAATAAAAAATATATTGATATACTATCGAAAAAAAATTAACACAAACGTTCCAATTTAGATATCATAGCATATCTCGATTTTTCAACTATTCACCAAAACTGTTAAACTCCAATAGACAATTTTACTGGCAATGTGATATCGTCAATTACACCACAACATGATCTCATTGAAAGTTTTTTTTCAAGCTATGCAGTATTTAATAGGACAAATGAGGCGCTAATATGGGGAATGATGTGTATGTTTCAGTGGTGTTTCCTCTACTGTCCCTGACAGCGCCGACATCCACAGCCAATTCGTCAGCCTCTGCCTCCCCGCTTGTGGTCGCACCACCAACAGTCTGTACACGCCTGGTATTGACGACTAATCCCTCGACGATTCCTCCTTTCGACATTTAGCCGGGAGAACCATTATTTCCGAATGCTCTTTTAAGGGTCAATTTACCGAGGCTTTACCATTTTGTTTTTTTAAATCTCAAGAAATCACGTAATTCGTTCCCTGACTGCAGAAAAATAATTTGCGTGAACGCTCGCGGGATTATTTGATTGATTACGTATTCCACAAACATGGTCTGGGGGTAAAGGTTTTCTTACTGGTTAAATCTATCGTAAGGCGTCCAATGACGGATCGACAAGGGGGTCCTGAGGTTATTTCTTTAATTGGCAAAAGTTAAAAGTTCAACGCGGCCGCTAGTGCGATTGACATCATGTAATTAATAAGGTTCATTTAGCGAAGTCTGCGGCTAATAATGTCTGTATGTACCGGAATGGATTCTCAAATTCAATTTGCATCAACTGATAAGTAATTCCGTCGCAATCAGATCCTACAAATGGGAGTTCGACTTTCTTCTAAGTGGTTTTTGGTCAATAATACAAACGACCTACTTTAAACAAAAATCCTTCTCGGATTTTCTCTGGCCAACTTTGCCTCCTCGTCATAGCAGACCCCTTCATAGTACGGGTTTTTTTTATGAATTTTGCATTCGAGCTGTCTAGAACCACTTTCCAATGCAAAGAATATTTTGATGGGTTATGTTTCTGAAGTGGGTCAACCCAGTAAGACTTCTCCTAGTTGACATGTTATTCCTAACATTTCCAGACGCGTGCCGAGGTAGACATATACTACGCTGAATTGCTTGGAATTGAAAATATCTGGTCAAGTTGAAAAAATTGACTCGATCAGACACTGGGCAAGATGTACATTAGTGACATCTAAATTGCGCCATGCTTTATCTCGAGCGCTACTTGGGATGGCACTCGGAGAATTCCGCTTCGTGCTCCCGCCATTGATTAACGAGCTCGAGTTTAGAGGGTAAAACTAATTTTCTAGACTTTGTCATTTTCTTACACATGGATGGTCTGCCATCTGTACGGGATAAGGGAATCCTCGCCGGCGTCATATTTGTATGGAATTTTTCCTGTGGCAAGTGTCGATAATTCCACTCCTACGAAGGTCTTGAAATTGGTCAATTATAGAATACTGGTTCAAGATGCTGATCAGCCTGCCTGCAGTCTATACGAATCAGGGCTTCAGTATCATCCATCTGAAAAAAAGTTTTCAGACATATTTGACACATGAAATTTTGGTTTCCTGATTGTATATAAGATACAAATAAGACTTTGTGACAGGGCGTCTTAATGTGTTTATATAGGGGTGTGTGATAATCAACCACTACCAATCTAAACTCTACCGCCACCCAACCATTCCGCTCAAATCAATACCGTCAATATTTGCTCATTTGATACCATTTGCCAGTCTCTGTCAGGGCTTCTTTTTATTATAAAACGTTATGATTTATAAGTGGATATGCAATACTGATGGTGATTAGGTATCATACAGAACCACGACTGTAGAGCTGATCAGCGCCTCACTCACGTTAACCTAGTTCTTAATCAGACATCTCTACAACCGTCACCGAAAATAAACGATCATTGATTTTGACTGTATTGACAGCATTAAATACTGAATGTATTGATAATTAAGTTAATTACACTGATGTTCTAAATCCTTTGTGTTGGATTTTAATTATTTAGGTGGTGTTTAAATACATTTTTGGAAAGGAACTCATATCCCTTTCAATATGAAAGTATTTAAGCTCAGAGTTGTCTGTCAGTACAATGTTGTCTGTTGTTTTACAATGTTGTCTGCTGTTTTACAATGTTTTCTGCTGTTTTACAATGTTGTCTGCTGTTTTACAATGTCGTCTGTTTTCGTTAGATTGTTGTCTGTTGTTTTACAATGTTGTCTGTCGTTACTATGTTGTCTGTTGTTTTACAAAATTGTATGTCGTTACAATGTTGTATGTCGTTACAATGTTGTCCGCTGTTTTACAATGTCGTCTGTTGTTTTACAATGTTGTTTGTTGTTTTACAATGTTGTCTGTCGTTACAATGTTGTCTGTTGTTTTACAATGTTGTCTGTTGTTTTAAAATGATGTCTATCGTTACAATGTCGTTTGTTATTTTACAGTGTTGTTTGTTGTTTTACAATGTTGTCTGTTGTTTTACAATGTCGTCTGTTTTCGTAAGATTGTTGTTTGTTGTTTTAAAATGTTGTACGTCGTTACAATGTTGTCCGTTGTTTTACTATGTCGTCTGTTGTTTTACAATGTTGTCTGTTGTTTTACAATGTTGTCTGTCGTTACAATGTTGTCTGTTATTTTACAA
Source organism: Mimachlamys varia (assembly GCA_947623455.1). Taxonomy (NCBI): domain Eukaryota; kingdom Metazoa; phylum Mollusca; class Bivalvia; order Pectinida; family Pectinidae; genus Mimachlamys; species Mimachlamys varia. The sequence goes on from OX392535.1 coordinate 14,676,182, forward strand.
TGTTGTCTGTTGTTTTAAAATGTTGTCTATCGTTACAATGTCGTTTGTTATTTTACAGTGTTGTTTGTTGTTTTACAATGTTGTCTGTTGTTTTACAATGTTGTCTGTTGTTTTACAATGTTGTCTATCGTTACAATGTTGTTTGTTGTTTTACAGTGTTGTTTGTCGTTACAATGTTGTCTGTTGTTTTACAATGTTGTCTGTCGTTACAATGTTGTTTGTTGTTTTACAATGTTGTCTGTTGTTTTACAATGTTGTCTATCGTTACAATGTTGTTTGTTGTTTTACAATGTTGTCTGTCGTTACAATGTTGTCTGTTGTTTTACAATGTTGTCTGTCGTTACATTGTTGTCTGTTGTTTTACAATGTTGTATGTCGTTACAATGTTGTTTGTTGTTTTACAATGTTGTCTGTTGTTTTACAATGTTGTCTGTTGTTTTACAATGTTGTCTGTTGTTTTACAATGTTGTCTTTCGTTACAATGTCGTTTGTTATTTTACAGTGTTGTTTGTTGTTTTACAATGTTGTCTGTTGTTTTACAATGTTGTCTGTTGTTTTTCAATGTCGTCTGTTTTCGTTAGATTGTTGTCTGTTGTTTTACAATGTTGTCTGTCGTTACAATGTTGTCTGTTGTTTTACAATGTTGTCTGTCGTTACAATGTTGTTTGTTGTTTTACAATGTTGTCTGTCGTTACAATGTTGTCTGTTGTTTTACAATGTTGTCTGTCGTTACATTGTTGTCTGTTGTTTTACAATGTTGTCTGTTGTTTTTCAATGTCGTCTGTTTTCGTTAGATTGTTGTCTGTTGTTTTACAATGTTGTCTGTCGTTACAATGTTGTCTGTTGTTTTACAATGTTGTATGTCGTTACAATGTTGTATGTCGTTACAATGTTGTCTATTGTTTTACAATGTTGTCTATCGTTACAATGTTGTCTGTTGTTTTACAATGTTGTCTGTCGTTACATTGTTGTCTGTTGTGATTATATTGTTGTTTGGAATACTGTTGTCTGATGTTTGCTCTACTATTGTCTGTAAAATACATGCTTGTTTTTTGCTATATCATTGTCTGTTTTACTGATGTCATTTGATTAACAAGTGTTAAAGAAAATTCTTGAAAGAATTAGTGCTAACAGCTATAGCTAGACGCTTTTCCGTGTATATTTGTGTCGTGTTGAATCTGTAACATTCTTGATAATTTTACAGAAACGCTCTGGATACTCTTCAAGAAAATTCTACATATTTATAAGTATACATAAGCGGGGCCTGCCCTATCTTTCTGTAGACCTTTAGTCTGCCAAATACGGATTTGAACCACGCACCTCATCATCCTTTCGGAGCAGGACATTTCGCGGGATTTTGCATTGGGTATTACTATTTCCAAACAATGAGAATAAGAAATTATAATTACAGTTGTTATTATCATATTAGGAGAGATTGGTAGTTAATTTTATTTATTTGTTATTTACTTGTAAATAAATAATTAAATTTGAAAGAGTCTTTGTTATTTTGTTGTCATTCACATTGATGTCTACTATCATGGAAAAAGTCTTCAATGTTTTTAAATAAATGTGTTTTATAGCTGATAACATAACTCTGTCAGAAACTAAAATATTCCCATGGTCGCATTTCAAAAACACATATCAAAGAGAAATTTATATTATATAATAAAAAATGTGAATCTAGTTGGTAGGTTTATTGATGCACGTGTAAAACGTACAGGTCTGATATGTATTATCTATATGCAGTAAGTTTTAAAGTACATGTTACCAGAGTGTTATCTTTATTCACCATCATAATGTCAAACTGAGATCGGGATAGGAGCAGGCGGTCCAGGAAGCCGACATGCTATGTAATGCGGATAGGTGTTGGCTGCTCGCCTTACTGCGGGGATCTGTCAGGTATAACCTGTATTTACTAGTGAAATTTGTAAAGCTATATAACACTTGCTATATTTGTAAAGAAATGTAGGAACATGTTTATAACAAATGACAATAAAAAAGTTATGTAAACCATTGTTTGTCACTATACATTCCGTCACTATCTATCAGTGAATATCAATGATAAACGGTTAAAATACAGTGCAACTACAACACATCAATAAAAAAACATGGATTATCACAAATAACCAATCACAAAAACATTATATCAAAACAAATATACATTTGTATATAGGAACAGCTACATGCATATAAACCATTGACTGTCACCAATACATAACAGCCGTATAAACCATTGACTGTCACCAATACAGAATAGCTATATAAACCATTGACTGTCACCAATACAGAACAGCTGTATAAACCATTAACTGTCACCGTTACATAACAGCTATATAAACCATTGACTGTCACCAATACAGAACAGCCGTATAAACCATTGACTGTCACCAATACAGAACAGCTATATAAACCATTAACTGTCAGCAATAAAGAACAGCTATATAAACCATTGACTGTCACCAACACAGAACAGCTGTATAAACCATTGACTGTCACCAATACAGAATAGCTATATAAACCATTGACTGTCACCAATACAGAACAGCTGTATAAATCATTGACTGTCACCAATACAGAATAGCTATATAAACCATTGACTGTCACCAACACAGAACAGCTGTATAAATCATTGACTGTCACCAATACAGAATAGCTATATAAACCATTGACTGTCACCAATACAGAATAGCTATATAAACCATTTACTGTCAACAATACAGAACAGCTATATAAACCATTAACTGTCACCAATATACAGAACAGCTATATAAACCATTGACTGTATTCAATACGGACCAACTATATAAAACATTGACTGTCACCAATACAGTACAGCTATATAAACCATTGACTGTCACCAATATACAGAACAGCTATATAAACCATTGACTGTATTCAATACGGACCAACTATATAAAACATTGACTGTCACCAATACAGAACAGTTATATAAACCATTGACTGTCACCAATACAGAACAGCCGTATAAACCATTGACTGTATTCAATACGGACAAACTATATAAACCATTGACTGTCACCAATACAGAACAGTTATATAAACCATTGACTGTCACCAATACAGAACAGCCGTATAAACCATTGACTGTCATCAATACGGAACAACTATATAAACCATTGACTGTCACCAATACAGAACAGCTGTATAAACCATTGACTGTCACCAATACAGAATAGCTATATAAACCATTGACTGTCACCAATACAGAACAGCTATATATACCATTAAATGTCACCAATACAGAATAGCTATATAAACCATTGACTGTCACCAATACAGAACAGCTATATAAACCATTGACTGTCACGAATACAGGACAGCTATATAAACCATTGACTGTCACTAATACAGTACAGCTATATAAACCATTGACTGTCACCAATACAGAACAGCTATATAAACCATTGACTGTCACCAATACAGGACAGCTATATAAACCATTGACTGTCACCAAAACAGCATAACTCTGAATGACGTTTATTTAATCATTCAGGTCCATTATATAGTGTTAAATGCTATTTTATAGGAGATTGTCACTTTTTATTCCCCAGGCAACACTCATTGTCATGGACTAAATTATTTCGATTGCAAAAATTACTTTGGAAGGTAACACATTGTTTTCTTTATTTTTAAAACATGTATTTGACATTTGTAAACAAACACACGTGTCCGGTTGCTAGCCGTGCGTGCACTTTTCACTGCCCGTATTAGAGACACAGATCGGTCGAAGAAGGGGGCACATGTCAAAGGTTTGATAGTGTTGAAGAAGGGGGCACCTGTCAAAGGTTTGATAGTGTTGTTCCCCAATTAAAGGAACCAATCCTTTGGTGTAATAATGATATTTGTAAATGTTTGGATATATAAAATGTAAATAATAATTATTGATACTTTGCGTTCCTGTCAATATTTACAGTTGAATATACAGTGTCACGTGTGATTGACAGCTCTTGAAATACATATGTATATGTAACAACGTCGTGACCTTGTGCTCTGTGACCGCTATGTAGTCACCTAACTACTCCGCGCACTTGATACGTGTGAAACCTGTTTCCGGCGGATGGGCCATGCACATCCACAAGGTGCAGATCATTATCGTATTCGACAATACAGATGAGTTGTATTTATGTGTTTGGAGCCCTCGACCTTCAAACAGACAGAATTCATTTCTTTCCCAATAGCTGCGACTGATTTAAATCTTGAATTGTCCCGCGAGCTGTTATGGTCTCGGCTTAGACAAAATGATAAAGTGTTTTGTATAATACAGGGCTCTACCTGGCCCCCAGGCCGTATATTTGGGGCTGGGGAGGTGAGGAGGTGAGTTCATCATGTAACAACGATTTTGTTCTCTCTATGTTTTAGAATGACCAAGGATATATTTACATGTAAATGAAATTAAGAAAAAATAGGAAGTTCGTCATTAAGGATAGAGCGTTGGCTTATGTATCACAAGCGAAGTTAAAATAAAACTACACACGATACTCATCTGATATAAAAACTTATACAGATTCTCACATTTAAAAAGTATGTAATATTTACACATACACGTATGACATGTTTATGCGCATCGGGACTGGGATTGACTGCAGTCGCATGGTGTACTGACATCGTTAAATAATTATTTTCTCAAAATATTGTTATTCCAAATCGTGCTTACAAAAACCAGTTTTCAAGAAATTCGGAAATCTGTAAGAAATCCTCGTTGCTGAATTTGAAAAAAATAGCTTCGTAAATTTTAATTTGTGTTAGTCGGTATTATTTAGGCTGACGTTTTTATAAGTCTAATAAACTTGCCCGCTTATCATGAACGATGTACATTTGTATGATGGTTAAGCGTACACGTATAGTAGGGATACGAAAATAGTCCTAAGTTCAATGTTCAAGGAAAAAGTTTTAAAAATATTTCCATTCTTAGCAAGTAAGGATTTGGGTTATAATAACTTTTTTTCACTTTGTAACAGTTATTTGTCTCTGTGTGAAGATACCGGAATAGGTACAATTGTATCTACCAATCAGCGGGCTACGTCCTGTTCAAAGCGACAGGAGAATAAGTGATTAATTTAGCATAAACAAAACCTAAATTTACAGTTATTTAATACACAATCTATAAAATGGTTGTATCGGATACATGACAGCAAAGAAATGTAGCACATAGATTATATTTATAAATTGCAGTAGCATTAAGTACATATATATCATATATGCTAATGGTGTTTTCGATAACATAAGAAATACTGCTAAAATACAGTAAGTTTAACATCTAGCGAGTTGTATAGACAGTAGTGTAGTCACATATATGAATAGTTTAAGGTTATATGACACGTCGTAATATTTTCTCTATTTTCGCGAATAATATAGTTTTTCATTGCAAGAAAACATTTGTGTGAAAATAAATGCCACAATAACATGTATATTACCTAGAACAGATAACGCTCCTCATTGTCATGGCTATGTATAAACACTATTACAGTTCAATCGTCACATTATTACATAATGATGAACATAATTAATATTCAGTAGTTTCACTTAGAGCACAACATGACGATGGCGCTCCCCAACCCGATTTTCCAAATCAGGGCAAACCTTTCGAGAGAGCAAACGTTCATTAAACGCCGAGTCTGACCACGAACAGCTGATAAAGGAAAATATATCTATATTTACCTTTTCATCATAACTGATTATTGAGTTTAATTGGTGTGTTATCAAATGGGTTGTTCGGGGCAATGAACTATAAAATACAAGACGAAGTTCCATGAAACGCAGTACAACCCGAGGGTACGTGTGATCGTGAACGGTTAATATTGATCGCGTATCCTTTGAAAGGTGTATTGTTTTACTGTATAAATATTAAAGTATTTCCAATTAATAATAAATAAAAGGAGTACAATTTCAGTTGCATAGATTCGTTTCCTCGTTCACTTGAATGATGGCATATTTATAAGGGATATTACTCTATTGCGTCAAACTATTTCATAGATCACAGCGCTTTAGAGTAATTTTACAGAGTGCTATATAAATGTTGAATATAATATTATTATTATTAAGTTTGTGCAGAAAAAAAACATTCCTTAAGTTGAGTGATTATCTTGACGTTTGACGTCGACCTAGCGACATTATTATCGGCCTGATTGGGGATATAAGAGCGTGTTACGGTATGATCACGTTTAAAGTCATCCTATTTCCGAACTGTTGGGTTTAACATAAAGATTATCTTTTTGCGATCCAAATAAGGGGGAAACCTTCAAGATATTGGCGCGAGTACCTTCCTCTGTCATCAACAGATGTATTGCTATAATCCACGTACCGTCCCGATAGGTCCATTTCTGTAGACTAATTTGTCGCCGAAAGGTTTCTGTCTTACCTCCGATATTACTTTGGAGTTCTTAACACCCACAGGATTCCACTCCCGATAAAACCTACCCACACTTCGCTTTATAAAGTCGCTATGTCAAATGACAGATGCCTTTTTAATTTCGAAACTGAAGTAAGTTTTCCATGGTTTCCGTTATATGCTGGCCTGTAGTGTGCGGCGAGGCTCTGTGCTTGTATTAAGTGACTTCATTTTATTGTGGTTAGTATTTGTGGCTTCTTTAGACTTGTAGGGTTCAGTCTTTAACTTAATCTAACTCGTAAGGCCTTTCTCATCAGTTACGTTGCTAAGAGCGCCATTCTCACGGGCTAGGAATATATTATGCAGGGATTAATTTGTCCTGTTTCCATGCAAAATCGATTTGCGCGTGTTAACAGGATATTTCGAACTTCAATATCACTTTTTGGTCAGAAAAGACCATAAGCTGAACGTGTACTTTGTGGTTAATATCGGTTGTCTCTGGCAACGAGAGGAGACCACAACGACGCGTAATGAAAGCGACATTTCTTGCTATGCGCGTGCTGCCTGCACGCAATCTGTTTGAATAGGCAAACAATGCCTAAAGGACGCACTTTCCTCCGCCAATTAGGTTTCATTTCCTAAGTCTTACGGCAAAACAAGGAAGCACTTCTGTTACCCTAGCTCTTCACCTTGTGTCGGAATATTGGTGCCTGGAGCTTCGCTTACAGAATATAATCTACCAAAACCTAACTAAACAATAGAATACGAAAAAATGACATCTAATTCTGTTCCTAACCCAAATGTAATAGGGAATTCGTCAAAATGATGTCTGTTTTAAGTTGTTCTTTAACATAAAGTTCCTATGAAATATTAACTGTAGAATTACAAACAGTCGTGGATATCAAGCTAATATTGCGAATAAAGCTGGCAGAAGTTCATTTCTCTTCATAAAAATAAATTATGCAAAATGAAAATGTTCTATTTACGTGAACAGTTTAAAGACGTTTTTGGCGAATATAGGTGCATAATTAGTGCTGGTGGCAGTCGTTTATTTCGAGTAGCAGTCAAATCACACATTCCTTTCGAAGATCAGAAACGAGGAGGAGCCTATACATCTACGTTCGAGTCTGTCTTGTTTTGTTATAGAATTAAAGACTTCCATGATCCTCTGTTCCTAAACGACAGTCACATGAGGTGTCATCCTTAAATGTCGAACTAATAGGATAATTACATTTACTTTGTGCGTGGTTTCTACCTATCCCACTATATACACACACAACATGCTATAAATATGCTGTGTACACATGTACTCTTCTGTTAGATAATTAGCTAATTAACATTAGAGTTATAAAAATCGAGGGATTCCGAATGGCGAAACAGAATATACTAATGACGTGTGTGTTGACTGTGAGAAAAGAAGAAAGATTTACGATTGTCCTTTATAACTACCCTGTGTGCTGTTCATTCACAAAACTAACAAAGGTGACATCTTCATGTACAGAGTACGACACAACGATACCTTTGTAAATACTCCCGGACTTTTAGACCAAAGTTTGACACATGTGGCGCAGGTATTAGTCCGACAAACACCTGGTCGCGTTTATAATCATAATTACTCAGGTGCATGTCTCGTTATTATATGTCTGGGTAAGTGTAAACCGGCGGAGGTAACTTGACATGCGAAACTACAGAATATCATTATAAACATATTTCGGTCAAATTTCCTGGTAATTTCATAGTTAAAAATGCTTTTGTGATCTGCCATACGTTATATAATGTAAATCTCGTTCATTGATCTAATTATTTTCTTCCTACGACGATTTTAATTTGACGATTTACTGCAACCTTGGAGAATGTCTTTCTCATGGGTGTACGGGTGTACATGCCATTTTGACATCCCAATATCAAAATATCAACATTATTGTATTATATGGTAACCGGATTACTATTTTAGTTAATTAAATATCTTACATATCATTATCCAGTATATATACATGTAGTTACTCGGTATATAAAGAGATACCCCTGTACAGTGTCACCCTCTCGTGTCCTAGATGTACAGAAATACCCCGGTACAGTGTCACCCTTTCGTGCCCTAGATGTACAGAGATACCCCGGTACAGTGTCACCCTTTCGTGTCCTAGATGTATAGAGATACCCCCGTACAGTGTCACCCTCTCGTGTCCTAGATGTACAGAGATACCCCGGTACAGTGTCACCCTCTCGTGTCCTAGATGAACAGAGATACCCCGGTACAGTGTCACCCTTTCGTGTCCTAGATGTATAGAGATACCCCCGTACAGTGTCACCCTTTCGTGTCCTAGATGTCCAGAGATACCCCGGTACAGTGTCACCCTCTCGTGCCCTAGATGTACAGAGATACCCCGGTACAGTGACACCCTCTCGTGTCCTAGATGTACACAGATACCCCGGTACAGTGTCACCCTTTCGTGTCCTAGATGTCCAGAGATACTCCGGTACAGTGTCACCCTTTCGTGTCCTAGATGTCCAGAGATACTCCGGTACAGTATCAACCTCTCGTGTCCTAGATGTATAGATAAACACCGGTACAGTGTCACCCTCTCGTGTCCTAGATATACAGAGATACCCCGGTACAGTGTCATCCTTTCGTGTCCTAGATGTCCAGAGATACCCCGGTACAGTGTCACCCTTTCGTGCCCTAGATGTACAGAGATACCCCGGTACAGTGACACCCTCTCGTGTCCTAGATGTTTAGAGATACCCCGGTACAGTGTCACCCTCTCGTGTCCTAGATGTACAGAGATACCCCGGTACAGTGACACCTTCTCGTGTCCTAGATGTACAGAGATACTCCGGTACAGTGTCACCCTCTCGTGTCCTAGATGTATAGATATACCCCGGTACAGTGTCACCCTCTCGTGTCCTAGATGTACAGAGATACCCCGGTACATTGTCACCCTCTCGTTTCCTAGATGCATAGATATACCCCGGTACAGTGTCACCCTCTCGTGTCCTAGATGTACAGAGATACCCCGGTACAGTATCAACCTTTCGTGTCCTAGATGTATAGATATATCCCGGTACAGTGTCACCCTCTTGTTGTCCTAGATGTATAGATATACCCCGGTACAGTGTCACCCTCTCGTGTCCTAGATGTATAGATATACCCCGGTACAGTGTCACCCTCTTGTGTCCTAGATGTATAGATATACCCCGGTACAGTGTCACCCTCTTGTGTCCTAGATGTATAGATATACCCCGGTACAGTGTCACCCTCTTGTGTCCTAGATGTATAGATATACCCCGGTAAAGTGTCACCCTTTCGTGTCCTAGATGTCCAGAGATACCCCGGTACAGTGGCACCCTTTCGTGTCTTAAATGTCTAGAGATACCCCGGTACAGTGACACCCTCTCGTGTCCTTGATGTATAGATATACCCCTGTGCAGTGTCACCCTCTCTGGTCCCAACTCTGCGACACCTAATCGCCGAGGATTATTCTGATATCAACTCGTAAACACAATTTATAGCAATACGTCTGTACACCGTTACCCAATGAAGCCTCTGTCGCTAAAGATACCCCGGTACAGTGACATCTTCTATAGCCCCATACAATACTGCAGTATTGCATAGCAGCGACTGTCATACAAATCATATTTTGTTTGGTGTTAGAATTACACATGCGTAACTCAAATATAGTTAGAAGATGCAGAAAATTGCAGTTACTGCAGAAGTAGGGTCGCCTAGCAACGAAGTATCCATCAAAAGGCTGAAGAGGATTTTAATTGGTCTCATTTGAAATCAGGGATACATTAAACTTGGGGTGTGTGATACCGCAGTGGTGTTAGACTTCACCTGGGAGTAATGGTTGTTACATGTACACGTACGTTAGCTGAGGATGTGTGACTTTCACCTATCCCCCCTCCCAACCCCACCCCGTAGTCATTACTAACCGGTACCACCCCCATCCACCAGGATGACGTATGTAATCATCGGATATAATATCATTCGTCTGATGACCACACTCGGGGAAAAACAACATAAGCCACAAGTTATAATATTAATAATAATATACATCATTTGATATAGTGACCTATCTAGCTAACATAAGCCACTCTAAAGCGCTTTACAGTACATAGATATACAATTATTATACAATCATTACAATTAACACATACAGTTCTGTCATATACAATTCTGAGGAGTTCGCAGGAGCTGCCTTACCAGGCGCTAACTACTTGTCCTATACCACCTGGCTAATATCTCCATATGTTTGTGTGATGGAGATGAATTGTGTTATGTTTGTTCTGTCTGATATAGATTCATATGGCATTCAGATGATCTTCCATTGTTATTCTAACAGATCAGACATAAGCAGCTGATCTACAGTGGGTTACCTAACTCTCTTACATCTTTGCATTGTTATATATGCAATTGTTTGCATGTGTTTTAAGCGATCAGAGAAAACAATGAGAAAATGAAAGAAAAGAAAAACTTCGAAAATGATACATCTTTAACGTCACCGACGACATGATGTACTCAGGAAAACAGTTAATCCACCGACTGGTACTGTACCATGGTAACACCGGTACCGTTCAAAAACATATGCTAACATGACAAAGGGGTTCATCAGTCGATAGATAATATAGCAAAGCGGATCATCACACAATGGATGGCATTACAAAACGGTTCATCAAACAAATGATTACATGACAACGATGTCCATCAACCAACAGATCGCATTACACAGCAGTTCATCAATAAAATGACTAGAAGACAAAGTAGTTCATACAAACATTAAACAGCTGATTACATGACAAACTGGTTCATCAGACGTTGCATGACAGTACAAAGAGGGGACTACAAAACAGAAATAGGTTCATCAAACAAATGAAGTCAATGAAAAAGAGGTTCTTACACTACCGATTGCGTAGCAAAATGAATCCGCGTGATACTGTTGTTACGTAGTGTTCTCGAGTCGAGAACAATCATATCCATATCCATGGACATGAATAAAGGAAAACAGCGTAACTATGTTACTATAAGAAAAGAAAATTAAGTTTATATGTGCTTTAAAACCATGCGATGTATAGTCCCCAATGTTTTAATATACAAACTCGATTACATTAGGATACACAGATTGGACATTATAAGACACATTGCTGTATTCAGAAAGGAGAAAAAACTATATAAAGGAAAACTAGATATGCAGGGTAAATCAAGCATGGCGTGATACCCGATTGAGAGGCGGTCGTATGTATGCTGTCTAACGACAGAATGGTAAAGATTGTTTCTCTGACTTAACACCCAGATAATCTAATGTAGAATCACGAATAAATTGAATGGAAGTGTTTCTAAGTTGAACACTGGCCTTCAGTAGCCTAATATTAACATTGCAGAAACCCCAGTGCAAAGCCATGTAGTCGACTTGTGATAACAATCCCGTACTTATTCAATTACCTTTAATTTTCATCCTTTTTATTTCCCCTAAGACCTCACCCCGGATCTATTTTTCATGATTCTAATACTCTGTTGCCTCAGAAGTCTACAGTGTCACGGCTAGATTTCACTTTTTAGATAGACTTTCCTCAGAAGAAAAGGGTATTGGCCGCTCCAGCGCTCCCTGACAAAGCCCCGACATATAGGTGCACCTGTGTATCTATATTTCCTAGCGTTGGACTACGAGTACTGGCAACGATGTTATCTAATTATTATGTGCTGATTTGTGTCTGACCCGACCCTGTATGCCTATCTAATGATTAGATCACGAGGCGACGTTACATAGGTACTATTACATAGAACAGGTCCAAGTCTTTAATTTAGTGCCGTAGCCCTCGGGTGACTCAATACCGTTCTCGGGTTATATGATAACCAAATGGGCAGAAATAAGTCAAACAAAAATGCACATATTAAATGAAGCATACACACTAATGCGTCGGAAGAATTTTGCCAGAATAATTGTTGAACTGCAATGACGTGAATCACTGCGCAAGTCACACCAAAGCATCGACTCCGTGATGACCTATAGTGGTATTTGGCAAGGGAGGTAATTGTCAGTGACCTTGCAAAATGATCCTCAGGCTAAACAGATTGTTAATTAAATAGAGCCAAATTACAATAGTGCATTTTGTCACAGACCTCAAAACAACTATTCAGCACAATGCATCGTTAGACATGCTGTCATGTACATGTTTATTGATTTTCTTAAACATCAATCTTCAGTTTATTACAAATAAAAACACTGCTTCAAATGAACGCGTCGTTAACATTTGGAAAATGAGTCCATTTTCCTAGTGTAGTTAACTCTCCATAAAGCAGATCATGTGAAATGCATTGACACAATCTGTTGCAGGAAATCCTGATACAGGTGTTTTATTGGCTTATATCGGAAGCGTATGTCGATTGCTCACTCAGCTATACCCAAACACCTTAACCCTTGTAGGATTAAACATTGATTCCTAGTCTTATCATTAAATTCATCGGATAATGGGTCAGGTTAAAACATTTATATACCTAATCAAATATCCGTTCTTTTCTACCGCCCTTCCTCGATGGTAAGAAGGAGGGGGCACGTCAGCCTGCCCGGGTACCCACGCGAGCACGAGCAGCTCTTGGATCCCCGCGGCAACGCAATGGGTCTCGCGCCCCATTACCTTTTATGGTGTTGTATTAGGATGAGGCTGACGAATATTTCCATTGATCCCTTATCGCTATAATCGCAATTCACAGTGTATGGATGACCCGTGCTAGTCTGTATCACGTTTATAGGCTAATTTAACTTACATTTTTTTAACAGAGAAAATTATACCACCTATATCTGAAGGGTAAAGCACCCGTGAAGAAGGCTCTCGTGGCAAGCCCGGGGCTAATTGATTATAGCATGTATTACTATAACACTGCACACTAACTATCGCGTGGATTTCTTATCACAAAAGTGAAGTTAAACAGTCGTATTAGTTCAACTAGCTGGTGATAACGCCAGCCGTAATTGGTAGTGTTCAAAACACTGATCAATGGCCCACTACGTGATGCACGTAACATCGGTTTATGTGAAAATGGCGGAGCTGTATGTTTAAGTGCACGTGGAGAAAATGCGATAACATCTTCGGTTAAACACACAAGTGAGATTTTGTACGGTGCTACATCACTGTGTGTTCCTGTACAATGATCTGCACAGTGATTCTACGACTAATCATTGACTTCACACAGGATTATCACTGACAGTCGGCAGCCAAATTATTTTCAATTTTGATCTAATAAAATAATCCTGACAAGAGCTTGACGGGAAAAAATCACAAAACGTAGCTTAACAAAAGCTAATGAAATAATCTTGCGTTTGGGGAAAGGCGACATCAACTCAAACAATGGGGGCGAAAAGAGGCCATTTCTTTGAGAGATTTCAACTCCTCTGACAATTCACAATAGGGGTAACGATCGCATAAACAGATCACTTCCTTTGAGTTTTATAAATGTATCCACAGTTGAATAATTTGCCTTTTCTAATCGAACACTAGAAGTCATCATTCTTCTGCTCCGTTTAAAAATTAAATTTGATAACGACGACTGTGCGTCACGCGGACAGGGTCTAATGGCGTCAGAGGGTTGGGTATGGTGACATGTCACAGTTCTACATCTACTGACACAGCCTAATAGACAATTAACTCTGCCACTAACACATTAACTCGTGTATACCGCTCCATTTTATAGACATATTACTTTTCTTATGTTATTTCATTTTTAACCACAATTACATGCAGGTCTCATGTGTGGTAATAACAATTTAAAAAGGTGTCAAAAATCTGATCTTACGAGATCTCGTACTATTTTGTGATTGTAACATAATCTTGTTGGAATACAAAGGACAAATAAGCTTAATTGAATCATGAAAAATACCTATACCTTACAATCTTTGCCTATGATCAAATAGATACATTGTGATCACCCAGATATTTTTTAAAACATCGTCATCTCCGCGCTATAATTATTGAAAAGATCGTTGGCACGCGATACAAATATTGTTACATAATTGGTGTACATACAGCATCATATACCGGCGAATTGCGCTTTCTCCTGCACGTTGTCCTGACCGTAAGTACATGTAGATATCCGGGACATTACTAATGTAAATAGCTTTATCACATCTCACTGCACTGATTGATTGATGTTTACCAATGACAGCCTGTGGTAGTGTGTCACGTTTATTTTAAAGTTAGCCTCGATTGTGATCAACGGTTGACATGTTTATGAAAAAAGAGTTTATAAATCATGAATGAGTCCACATCATTATACTACAAAATACACGATGTAAATAAAATATGAAATGAATAGAAACTTACAATAAACATTCAAATGACTTTGTGATGTCACAGATAAATGAAGTCACGTTTTTGCCTCAGTCTTCCGTTATATAAGAGAATCATTGTGGATGCATTAGTAAGTTATATAAAGTCTAGAATCTAACACTCATGTTAATGTAATATTAATCAATTAAACTCGATTGTGGATTTCTTATCACGTAAACACGAATATTAGATTATAGATATATTGTTACTTTTTAGTGAGAATATTTTATAGAAAATCAATATAAGGGGAAGCAATTTGTGTGTGATAAAAGACAGAGTTTGAATCAAGAAATACATATCAATACTTTACCTATTTCTCTGTGATCAGTAACATCCACCTGTCGTAAAAAAATCAACAAATAAATCTGATTTTTAGAAAAAACTAATGACCTAATAGATAATGCAAATATCAAAGATGGCGATACCACTTCCAAAAACTATAACAATGTAAAGTTTTATATTCAACAAGATTAAAAGATTTGGAAAAACAAGAAACTTGAATGGTATCAATTTTCCGTTATGAATTAACGAAAAACAAATCAACAAAAAACCTGGCCTAGCCACTCTTTATATTCAAAATGACACTGAGATCGGGGTTCGAGAACATGCATCTTAGGAGGCGACTAATGTGGGAGTTCCCTGCATAGTTGGGGGTTTTCTTTTGCGCCCTCTATTTAAAGACACGACCGCGACCAAAATAATTCTGCTGCACCAAAGCCTCACATTTGGCTTCTATGAGTTCTGTCCCGAGGCTTGACCATTCCAAAGTCCTTAAAAGGACATACAAAATCAAACCAAGCGATCAAAAACAAAGTTAATTGTACATTAATGTATGAAGGTTTAAGTTTGGTTTTCAATTTTCCAGCGCCCCATTGAGAGCATAGATCATTATGTTTACATGAGCATGCATTATTGTATGCTGAAAGCAGTATGTACATAAGATATATTTGCCTACTTGCAACAGCATGGGACTGCTTACAACTTTACAGTGATATCTCACTGAAATGTCATGCCAAAGGTACTGAAGAGAAAAGGAAGCATTGCTATGGAAGACTGAAGAGAAAAGGAAGCACTGACATGGAAGACAGAAGAGAAAAGGAAGCATTGCCATGGAAGACTGAAGAGAAAAAGAAGCACTGACATGGAAGACAGAAGAGAAAAGGAAGCATTGCTATGGAAGACTGAAGAGAAAAGGAAGCACTGACATGGAAGACAGAAGAGAAAAGGAAGCATTGCCTTGGAAGACGGAAGAGAAAAGGAAGCATTTCCATGGAACCTGAAGAGAAAAGGAAGCATTTCCATGGAACCTGAAGAGAAAAGGAAGCATTTCCATGGAACCTGAAGAGAAAAGGAAGCATTGCCATGGAACCTGAAGAGAAAAGGTAGCATTGCCATGAAAGACTGAAGAGAAACATTATAAGAGGAAGATAGATGTATTCTTAAATCTATAGGGGGTTCTAACATTAAATACACCTTACAAATAACAGTAGTTAAACAGAAGGTTGTTTGTTTTGTCTCCACCCCCGACCTACAGGGGTGTGTTATTTATAGTACCCAGTGCGTGTCATTAAACCCAGCGATGTAGACTGTTACAAGCGACAGTAATAAAGTGATACTAAGAAGGTAATACTACTGTTGGTTTATGGGTTTCACTATTCATACCATTATATATCCTAATATGTATACAAATCAGTAATAATGGTAATTAATTCAAATTTCTCTCGAATGACACATTGCTCTTTTTTAAAGCGCTAACATGATGTCTTGAAGGTGGATTGTTTTTACAAATACAATAAATGTTAATATGACAGACTGATTCAAAAATAAAAAGTAAACACATGGAGTTCCTGGAAAGATTCAGGTCATGGTATAAATGCCGATAAGGCGGTATGGCACATTGTATGACACTCGATAAAAGATAAGCTTTGATTACATTGTAGTCTGCACCGTTCACCTGCAATCAAACATCTTTTTATCTAGTACCAGGTAACAGGGATCATTACACTATGTCAATCGTAACAATAATGATCTTAAATGACACAAATATAACAAATAATCCTTGAGATTAAAGATCAAATTATTGTAAAATTTCCAATACATCACCACCTTATACCAGCTACTGCCTGATAGGGTTTACCCTACGCTCTAACTAAGAAGTAAGTATATTGCAATTACCGCCGTACACTTGGATTTACACACGTAGAAATGTTGCATATTTTCCCAGAAACAATGGTGTTTTTGTCAAATAGTTTATTGCATTAGCTATAAAAATTCAGCTCAAACGAATGACTCTAAGGAAGACATGGATAAGGTTGATATCGCCATGTTTAAACACTAATCATACATGAACATGATTTAATTAAATAGAACCCAACCAACCAATTATTGAGCAAATATCTACAGATATTTCTATTGGTTCAAAACTCTCGTGACGGCCTTAGAGGCTCAGACGTTTATATAAAATGCCGTTCAACACATTAAACATTCACATTTGGCGTCTCAAAATCCCCTAAAGTGTTGTACATATAGTGTTCTTCGTGTACTTTTGTAGACATTTGAATTTTAAAATGTATGTATCTGAATAAAAAAAAAAGAGACTACCAAAGCGTCAAAACAACCATAATCCTAACTCAAAATCGAATGACCTAGAAGCAAAATAGAAACAAAGAAAAGATTTACATGGAGACCCTCGTAAAAGTACAAGAGAATACGACCAGGTGTTCCGAAAGAGTAAGCGTCTTCTGCTTTATCGACGACACTCCCTATGCAAATCTTGGTCACATCCAAGTAAGCATAATACTATCCAAAAGACATGTCTTGGGACATTTGTATAGCAGACATATTTTGAAGGACATGTGTTTTGCAGTAACTATTACTCCACAAAACCTTGTACAAAGCCACAATGATATGCAGACTGTGTCTGAGTGGTGTATAGTGTGTATTCCACTGTTCAGTATATTATATATATACGCCAGGGATTAAACAATACCCAGGGTGCATTATCACATTGCCAGTTGCTTGGACAAAGAAATATAGACAATCTAACTTGGCAAGGTAGGTATGGCCACTTCGTTACATGACAGACGACTGTCGCGTACGATATCTTCCCACAGACGGGCTTGTCTCCATATACCTTGCAGATGACTGATTTCAATCTGGAAAAAAACTGCAACAAGGTATAAGGAGATCTTTTATGTTCTCTTCAACTCTTTCAAATAATTATATCATTCTTTTCAAACAAATCTGTTTCAAACTTGCATGTTTCGTTTCTTTAAATGGAGTTAATGAATGAATATTTTTGTTAGGATTTTTTTTTACTGAAAATTGACCGTGTTTGTTGAAATAAAATAGTCAAAAAATACAGCACCAGAATTCTTTTTGATTCACCGGTAAATTGTTTGCGTCACTTTAACAAATGTGAGCAATTATGTTTGGCCTCACCTAATAATTGAGTGAAATGCCCTGTCAAAAGTACATCTTCTTTCCGGTGAGATTTACGACACTGATATTGAAGGCGACGCATGTCAACTCTTTGTTTTAACACCTGCAGAAGTAATGTTCGCGGACTTTTGTTATTTCTTGTTGTGGTTAAATGCATTCTTTGTAAATTTATTACATGTGATTTTACATGCATGTTCTAAAATACGAGTGCATACAAATCAGATGAAGCCGCGTCAAGAGGGAACACGAACTGAAGAAAAAGTTCCACAATACAATATAGTACAATCATCAAAACAGAGTACGATATAAAGACTATTACATAGTGCAGGCACTATACCGTGCGATGTCGGGCTGCAATAAAGATGATATAGCACTTGTAACTGCAGAAATACTATTGTGACGTCAGCTATAAGTGACGTCACGTTATTGTCTTCCGCTATATAAGAGAATCTAACAGCATGTTTCTTAAGTAGATATTAAATATAATCTAGCACCCATGATTGCTAATGTAATTTTGAATTCATTAAACTCGTTTATAAATGTAATCTCGTTTAATAAATACAATTATATCACACGAACACACAAAAGTGGACCTGAGCGAACAGGAAATTACCACATATTAAAAAAAAATCAAAGACGTAATGAATCCAACCCAGGCGTTCCGGAGGAGTCGGCGTTTCCTAATCACATGATGTCATCTGACACAAGTCGTGCTGTATCTTGTGAAATCCAAATGCTGTATTGAGGACCAGTTCCTAATGTCGGAACAGTTTCAAAAATGTTTTTCACATTTAATTGCACAGATGAATACTGATGTTTGAGAGTAGATATGTGTCACCATATCTTTCTTGTTATGGTGTTTACCATCTTAACTCAACAACACTATCATATTTTTATCTGGTGAAAACACGGTCTTACAATATATGTATTATTATGCTCTTAAATCAGACTGCAGTGGCGAACAAGTTTCCAGTAATATATCAATGTGATTCTGGAGCAATATGTGGGTATCCAGTTTGAGTTGGAGAGTCTGGGATGCCGTGTGCACTGGCGTGCCGATGTTTAGTGCGTCTGGTGTTATCTCGGTTTGAAATGATCTGTCAGATGTAAGGTTGATGTGTCTGTAAATCAGGCTATTTAAAGAGCTTCGTCTTTCTACTTTGACCATTATATTTTATAGAAACATCACTGGGTGCTTGAAGACGTTTAGACTTTTTATTTTATCATATTAGCTATCTCTATTGAGATTGTTTTGCAATAATTTGTTATATAAAGATATCTTCCAGTTTGGTATTTTTTGAACGCTCAAACGTTCTTTAAAATGTTGTCTTCAAATTACCATTTCGTTGTCAAATGCAATGTAGAAAAGGGCCATCGATATAACCAAAATATTTTGTCATAATATTTTTTTAGGGGAATGCGAGGGCTTAGCAAAATCGACTTAGTTGAATCAATCTGCCTATTTATAGAAGATGTGGAATGGTTTCTAGAGGAAAACCAGATATATTAGTCACGAATATGGCAGAACATTGATATTTCTCTCGACAGTATATTGTGCCATATAAGAAAAATGGCATTTATGTTAAACGAGAAACCCATCCAATTTTTGTTTCCCCCTTCTTTTTGACATTTTACATAATTAGAGAGAAACCGTTACTGCATTAGGAAGATGCAGGAAAAAATACCATATTTTTTGGCAGCATATCCAAGCATGACAAGGTATACATTCCTTATGAATTGGCTAGTCGATAAAACTTTAATTAATTTAATAAAGTTTGAGATTATCTGATATCAAAGTTTTACTTTCTGTACAAACATAACATAAACCTCCATATTATGTTGGAATTATTGAATTATATTTATATGTGTTACGCACTTATGCATAAGATACTTTCTACCCACACGTACGTATACATATATATTAAATATTCAGTTTATTGTGTTTTTAGCTATAATTCTACATTGAAGAGTTGTTAATTCATGAAAGAATAACTTGATAACTTATGATATGAATGTCATGTAAATGTTGTGCTTAAATCTTGAAAAGCTTAATTTGTGTTTGATATCTGAACATTGCTTGTTTTTATCATTGATTTGTTTTGACATTGTCCGAAAAAGCATATCATGAATATATTATCAAATTACTGAAACAGTATGCGGTGGTAAATGCAGGCTAAGTATGTTGATTAACACCTTTATATATCCAAATATGTAAATATATGTAATTTGTTAATTTTCTATCCATATTTAATTAATGTGAGTAATTAAGTTTTGGTGTTGTAAACGGTCATATAAATAGTGGTGGTTCCGTAACCAATACCACTATTAACCTGTACAATAATGTATGACCGGCATCACTCTTTAACCTATTCTGCATGTATTATATTTATGGAGATGTTTCCTTATCGTGATGTTTGTAATCATTTTATCATCACATAATGTTATATATAGGGTAAAAGGGAAATCTTTATCACTGTCAGAATAAATAATAATAATAATAGCTGTGTCGTAATGCAATTGTATGCGTTTCTGATTTGTTTATGTGATGACGTGATACGTGTAGTAATACACGTCCATTACACATGTAGTTTGATACATACACGTGCACGTTACATATACGTAGTAATACACGTCCATTACACATGTAGTTTGATACATACACGTGCACGTTACCTATACGTAGTAATACACGTCCATTACACACGTAGTTTGATACATACACGTGCACGTTACCTATACGTAGTATTACTTTGTACAAATGCTTCGCTTAGATACAGTTATCATCAATTCTGAAAAAAAATAGTACAAGTGTGTTATAAACAAACGTCAAATTTAAGTTGAATAAGTGCTGATCAATTCTGCCTTTTCATGTTTTATCTATTATTATTATGTATTTGTCCTATTATCGTAACTTAACAATGTTTTATATAAATTGTCTTTATATTGTATTTTTAAAATTATGTTTTGTATATATACTTATCTTTGATATGTTGTTTATAATGTAAAATTTAAGAATAAATACTTTAATATCTATATAATAAATACTTATATATAGAATACATGCTTACCCATCAGGAACAGCCTGTATTTTATTCAAGGATCTCTACGTTTCTTATGTGTTGTAAACTAGATGTGATACAACAAACAAAATGTTTATAATTATTATCCTAACAAAATGAACCAGGGACAGACAAATGAAAGTAACCAAAACAAAACTTAATAAAGCCCGAAATATATCTGAACGCGAGTTTCTTTATCATATACCTTTATGGTACATCGTCATTCTGTCAAATCAAGAACCATAATATGTAGTCACTTACAGATAAATAAAGGCATTGTGATAAATATTTTAATTATATTATACAGTGAAATCTTGAAATCAATGAAAGTCCTGACTTGTGTCATAAGATGTGACTGTAACTTAACTAGCGCTGTCATCATATACATTAATGACAAATATAGGTAATGTGACGTTTATAAGAAACATGTCGTTAATTAAGTATGTGTTTTAATTATGAGTAATTACAAAAGCTCATATAATTGTTAGATAATATGTCAATATTTGTTAACTACCATTATTGTTGTGTTATGTATCAGCCCATAACGTAAAAAATGACGTCGCCGTTGATAACGTCGCTTTTGATTGGTTGATGCTGCAGCGTATTAATTTGTAAGATAAAAGAGTCCATCAATAAAGTTAATTTTCGCAGGGTATAGATTAAATTATGATGAGAGTACACTCCGTTTTTTTTTGTGTTATAAACCCATAACATAAAATAAATAAGAGAATACCGAAGCGTTAACAAAATCATAATCCAAACTAAAAATCGATTAAATCAGGGGCGAAAAATGAACAAAGGAAAGATTTACATGGATACTCTTGAAAAAGGACAAGAGAATAAGACCAGGTGTTCCGGAAGAGTAAGTGTATTCTGCTTCTTCGACGACACCCGCCATGTAAATCTTTGTCACATCCATGTAGACATCAAGTTCTCAAAATGAGAACCGAGTATCATTGTCAATCACAACAAGTAAACACACTAATGAGCATACTCAAAAACGTCCATCTTCATATCACTTAAAGATACAGAATATTTTTTAATGAGACAGAGATGGCGACCATAAAACTTGCCCATAGATCTCATCAACCTGCATCTCTCGAATCCTTGTATTGTTAGTTTGTTTGTCAGCAGTCGACATCGATCACGAAAATCCCAATATTTAGAGCAAGCCCTAGAATATCGAATCAACTGCGACATGTAAACACCAAAGGTTTGAGAAGCAGGGATATTACTATCAAGAAATGGAAAATTCACGATCGGAAAATTGAAATCATCACGTTCATAAAAATAGATTTAAGTTAATCCTTAAATAAACAAACAACAACCGTGATACAAGTTGAGTGCTTATGTCCATAACATCATTAAGAAGAGTTTGATTTCAATGATGAAGATAGTTGAGTGGCATTTGTAAATATCTTTCATGTCAGTTAACAAATTAATCACATCCATGAAGGTTTAAAACCAATGACAAACATATTGAAATAAATCTTATATAAAATAATATTAATTTATAGATTTCATACTTTTGTTCTTATTTTACAAAAACAAATGAGTAATTACACCTAGCTAGCATGACATGATGAAAACATTGAGAAATATTTTGTATCCTTGTATGATATCAAGATGGACGTTTTCGAATATGCTCATTAATGTGCTCACTTGTAATTGAGAATGGTGACACGGTTCTCACTTTGACGACTTGACGTTAACTTGTATGTGACTAAGATTTCCATGGCGGGTGTTGTCAATGAGACAGAAGACGTTTACTCTTACGAAACACCTGGTTTTATTCTCTTATACATTTTTGTAGTGTTTCCGGTTTTTGTTGTTGTTTTTTTTTAAATATTTTGCTCCTTGTTTAATCGATTCAGAGTTCTGATTACGGTTTTGTTGACTCTTCGGTATTCTCTGATTAAACATTCCTACATAAGTTAGTTCAGCATAATGCCATATAATGACCTTTGTGATTCTGGAACGACTGACTCTTCTTGTCCACCTGGTTTCGCCTCGAGTTTATAAAAAGGCTCAATATATTGGTTTCTCATTTAGTATTTTAGATCTGCTGATGTTTCTTTCAGATCTGCTGTTGGTTTCTTTTGATTCAGTTTCTCTGTAAGGCTTTCCATTTTTTATGTCTCTTCAGTTCCTTATGCTGTCTTCCCTTTCGATTCGATGCTTCTTTTTTGGCTGCTGTTTTCGTTTCATTGTAATTTCACTTCAGTTCCTGTTTTTTTCTGTTTTTGTTTTATCCCCAGTCCCATTAGTTTGACATTCCACTTCTAACGTATTAGTCATTAACTATTCATATAAATAACTTTGAAATGTTTAAATCAATTTAAGCTATGAACTTAAACATGAACAGTTGTTACCTGTGTATAGTTGACATTATCTGTCAGTTTCTACACGGGTGTATTTGTATTAGTCTCCTATGTATAACACTGTAACTACTATCCCAAAGTCAATAAATGTACTGGAATCAGTAGTGTTTCTGTTGTACCCCTGTGACAATTGGAAGATTACTGTTATAAGGAGTTTAGATTTGTGATGTATATGTTCCTTTTCATGTATCATTCAATATGGGTTTTCTTTTTGTCAATGAGAACTACACGTACAATGTTGTGTCAACTTAACTTATGTGTATGATGTTACCACTATTTTGTCTTTAAGATAGGTATGTTGATGTGTAGGCATGTGTGTAATCAAACAAACACAAAATAGTCATGAATAAATTACTTCTGGCTGATATAATTATCAATCATAATTGATATATGCATATGTTTATCAACCAAAAAGAACTGCTTATACCGCCATCCATAGTTATCAAGGGGAAGCTACTGGAAGTAAAGAAATCACTACGTGGTTCTCAATGGCTCTGTGAGTATTCCGTTCTGCTATGCTTTACAAGACATAACTAAAATATGAATACAGATATAAAGGCTTGGATACCCTGTACGTATGTATCTGGGGACTCTCTTCGTACGCATATACATGATCCCAACATGAAAACCCCGTGTAAAAGTACAAAAAGTTACAATTTACCAATCCGGTATAGACCTGAATGAACGGTATATATTTCTACCTGGTTACATACTTGTAGAAGGTATAAATTTGGGTACACTATATATAGGTAAAGACATGGATACACTTTATATACGTATAGACATGGGTACACTGTATATAGATATATAGATATAGATATGGGTACACTTCATATAGATATAGACATGGGTACACTGTATATAGATATATAGATATAGACATGGGCACACTGTATATAGATATATAGATATAGACATGGGCACACTGTATATAGATATATAGATATAGACATGGGTACACTGTATATAGATATATAGATATAGACATGGGCACACTGTATATAGATATATAGATATAGATATGGGTACACTTTATATAGATATATAGATATAGATATGGGTACACTTTATATAGATATAGACATGGGTTCACTGTATATAGATATATAGATATAGACATTGGGTACACTGTATATAGATATATAGATATAGATATGGGTACACTTTATATAGATATAGACATGGGTACACTGTATATAGATATATAGATATAGATATGGATACACTCTTTATAGATATAGACATGGGTACACTGTATATAGATATATAGATATAGACATGGGTACACTGTATATAGATATATAGATATAGATATGGGTACACTTTATATAGATATAGACATGGGTTCACTGTATATAGATATATAGATATAGACATTGGGTACACTGTATATAGATATAGACATGGGCAAACTGTATTAAATATAGATATGGATACACTCTTTATAGATATAGACATGGGTACACTGTATATAGATATATAGATATAGACATGGGTACACTTTATATAGATATAGACATGGGTACACTGTATATATATATATAGATATAGACATGGGTACACTGTATATATATATATAGATATAGATATGGATACACTCTTTATAGATATATAGATATAGACATGGGTACACTTTATATAGATATAGACATGGGTACACTTTATATAGATATAGACATGGGTACACTTTATATAGATATAGACATATTTACATTGTATATAGACATGAGTACATTGTGTATAGGAATAGACATAAGTACACTGTATAGATATATACAAGAGTACACTGTATATAGGTATAGTTATGTGTACACTGTATATAGATATAGACATGGGTAAAAGTTATATAGATATAGACATGGGTACACTTTATATAGATATAGACATGGGTACATTGTATATAGACATGGGTACACTGTATATAGACATTGGTACATTGTATATAGACATGGGTACATTATATATAGACATGGGTTCACTTTATATATATATATAGACATGGGTACATTGTATATAGACATGGGTACATTGTATATAGACATGGGTACATTGTATATAGACATGGGTACATTGTATATAGACATGGGTACATTATATATAGACATGGGTACATTGTATATAGACATAGATATGGGTTCACTTTATATATATATAGACATGAGTACATTATATATAGGTATATACATGAATACACTGTATATATATATATATAGACATGGGTAAAAGTTATATATATATAGACATGGGTAAAAGTTATATATATATAGACATGGGTACACTGTATATATAGATATAGACATGGGTACATTGTATATAGACATGGGTACATTATATATAGACATGGGTACATTGTATATAGACATAGATATGGGTTCACTTTATATATATATAGACATGAGTACATTGTGTATAGGTATAGACATGAATACACTGTATATAATTATAGACATGGGTACACTGTATATATAGATATAGACAAGGTACACTCTATATATAAGTGTATATACATATATATGTATAAACATGAGTACACTACAATGTATATAGATATCGACATGGGTCCTTTTTTATAGATATAGACACGAGTACACTGTATATACAAATGTAGATAAAGACATGGCTACACTGTATATAGATATAGACATGGATTAAAGTTATATAGGTCTAGCCATGGGTACATTGTTTATAGGTCTAAACCTATGACACTTTATATAAACACCAGGGTAAACTGTGATGTGGAACTGGGATTCAGGTTTTATTTTTTACTATAAGGATACCTGGTAGAAGTAGTATTGTATATATTAGGTATAGGTCTGTGTTTGTCGACCAGGTGGTAATCGGGGTGTTGGTTTCAGACTGTTATATGTGAGGGTGCACTGTATATATATATAGACATGGGTAAAAGTTATATAGGTCTAGTCGTCGGTACACTGTCTATAGGTATATACATAGGTAAAAGTTATAAAGGTCTAGCCATGAGTATATTGTATATAGGTCTAAACCTAAACCCTAAACACTTTATATAGATAAACACCGTAATAAAACTGTATATAGGTGTAGACCTGGGTACCCTGGGATGTGGTATCGGGATTCAGGTTTTATTTTTTATTATAAGGATACCTGGTAGAAGTAGTATTATATTAGGTATAGGTCTGTGTTTGTCGACCAGGTGGTACTCGGGGTGTTAGTGTCAGACTGTTATATGTGAGGGTGCACTGTCTGGCTAGTCCTCGCCAGTGGGGCATTCCTTCACGTACACGGTGTCTGAGATCGCCCTGACTGTGATAAATAGCAGTCTCTCGCGCTCTACCTTGAAACTCGACACTACTTTATGGAATAGTTTCAATCGAGGCACACCAATTATATTGCATGCAACTTTCCACCCGGTGCCCTCTCGGTCGCAGGTAGACCCTGGGTAGCATAGAGACGCTGCTATGTTATGCCGGGTCGAGCGGGGCGAGAGTCGGAAAGGTGTGTTTGTATTAACGCACACTTACCTTGTATGACCCAGACATACAGACTTGACATAGTGTAATTCAATAGCGCGAAGTATAAATAGCCCCAATACTCTGTCCCTTTGTTCGCTACATACTCCACTAAGTTTGAATATAAGACCTATGCAGCACCTCATTCGCGGGCTGATAATAACACTGTTGAATAATAAAAAAGGACGACATTGCATAGGCTTAGATGGAGGAGGGGAACAGGGTGACCTTTACGACGAAGCTATGATGTGGCTGGTCACTCTGTATATTCTACCATTAGTTCCGTCTTACATCACAACCCTGTCATATCACTGTTCAGTTTTGCAAGTCCTTCGATGATTTACATGGACAACCAGAAACGTGTATGGCTAATGCTTGCATGATATTATGTAGATGTATATAT
The DNA here is from genome assembly GCA_947623455.1 of Mimachlamys varia. Classification (NCBI taxonomy): domain Eukaryota; kingdom Metazoa; phylum Mollusca; class Bivalvia; order Pectinida; family Pectinidae; genus Mimachlamys; species Mimachlamys varia. The sequence continues at coordinate 14,703,622 of OX392535.1, forward strand.
GTGTCTCGTAAATCAGGTATATCTCATTTTTATCACTTTAAAAAAGTCTGATACCGAACCGGACCAATCTTTATATTTACCGATAAGTAATATCCGGTATTTTGACATTAACTAATCTTTTGTCTCGTGTGGATAGTGAGGCTAAGACAAGGGTTTGATATAACTACTAGAGAATGTTGGAATTCTAAGTCTGGCTTATGCATTGTCAACTTTCTGTATCTTTAATGAATATATAAACACCTCATATATCTAAATATAGCCTTACATAGAACAGGTGACTAAGTAAATGTTATCAGCCTGTTCATCTGTAACATATAACAATAATGTATTTAGATGATGAGTCCGAGGTGAATGAGACCTATATAGACGGTGGAGCTGACAAGGCTGGTGGATGGTGTCGAGTTAGAGGTGTACTGTAGTTTGCATTGTTCTCTCAGTGACAGGTAGCATGGACGAAGCCCTGGGAAGTCCACACTCTGCCATACTATCAGCCAATCTAACCTTTTTTGCACTTCGACGTAACCTTTTAAATGAACCAACAACCTCTATAGTAAGGGTTTATAATTATTCAAATGAAAATTGAGGAGAACAATATTCAAGTACTTTGCATTTTGAGCAGTTTTGACAGATGATATATGACATGTTGCAAAGCTTTTCACATTTTTTTTAAAGGTTGTGTTAAATTAAAATTTCTCCCGGACAAGGTGTCGCTGAGGTAAGGTATTTACTTGGCGAGGTGTCCCGAAGGTGATGACACCATTGTCTCCTATTGGGACTATACAGCTTGTCGAGGTGTCTCGAAGCTGATGACATCACGTTTTCTTTTACATTAATCTAAATCAATGCAGCTATAACGTGAGATCAAAATATGACAGATACATTTGTATTTGTGTTTGCTGTATTTATAGCTACATAGTGTTTTTATTGTACAACAGGGCAGCTGCGATCCTTTAAAGTAAAACATATCAATGTATTTGTGATAGGATACATATACGTATATACATATACTAGTTACAGTATTAAAGGACGTTTCCTTCCATTTGTATTACTTCATCGCTTCATAAATCTTTTTAAAGAAAAAAACTCCAAATATCAACACATACATACAAATGCTGTACATTATATCTACAAAGTATAATTTATAATATTATTCACACATGTACAGCATTGGTCCCTGCCTTGCAAGTAGGGCGTAAGAATTGTTGTACCTGCAATTGTGACCTGCTGCCCCAATTGCATGATCGTAAGAGGCAACCAAATTTGGGATATTATATTTTCCCTTGTTTCTTAACAACTTTCTCCTTCTCAATGTTTTTCTTTACACCATGCCTCACTTTTGGCCTTACGTTGAGCGTTCACCCATGTGAGGAAGGCTTTGGGTTCTGTCCCCTGATCAGTTAATTTAACAAAAATGACTAATTTGTGTGCAATAGAATAGCGTCCCGTACCCAAGACAGCCAAAACAGCTGTATTTTTTAAGATTCTGAACTAAATGATATCTACAAGGATTATCATTATTATGTGAAAACGTCATTAAAAGCATAATGCGTTCGCTCAAAAAAGTTTCGCAAAAAGTCTGATAAGAACAGGGTTACCTCACTTATAATTTGAACTTGTAATTCCCTAAACGATATTTGGCCATATCATCATCACAATAACACTGTGTTAACAAAATGTATAGTATATAACTGAAAGTAAACGGAATACACAATGTACGACGCATCTGGTACTGACGGAAGTACGTCACTGACTTGTCACCCTCTTTGTACCGTGAATGTACATTTGAAACACTTTTGTAGTACCGCACTTGAAGGAGGCGTGTAAGCCCTACCTGTGTCATTACAGTTTAGGTATGTTCTCTTTAAACTACCATAAAGTTCACTAGCAAGTCCTTGTCTGTGCTTTAATGACGAACCCAAAGTTCACCAAGTCGTTTTAGGAACGATATGACAAGACGGGGAACAAGTAACAGCGATCATTAGAAAATAGAGGACTAATGTATTGACTCTAGCTCCACACCATATGCCAACAGTCCTGTTTGGGCTCTATTAGGGGAAATACGTATCTGATTGTAATGAAGCAACAAACACTTGTACAAAAACGTTACACTATTTGTTGAAATCTTGTCAATTGCTTGAGTAAACGCTCAATAGCCTCACGGAGACCACTTTAAAATGAACACTGTCGTTTTCCTGAATTTTCGACTGATGAAAGATGGGGGAATGACAATTCTGTGACGGGAAGTAGAATCAGAAAATAAAAAAACGGGTACAGCTAACCATGTTAAAAGTGCGATTGTAGATAAACACTACATAGGATACACGAAAACAGGCTCACAAAGACAATATAAAAGAACATTATTACCCAAATAGTATAAAGATTTACCTTAATAACTTATAACAGGTCCCAAAGGCGAATTGCAATCTCAAAATCGATAGAGCAGGCAACAAGTTGTTGAGACAACAAAAACAATGTCACTTGCACTGAGGATACTCTGAAATGAAAGACAACAAGGCAACATGCAGCGAAGAGAGACTCAAAGAAAAAGCAAAATGAAATAACTGAAATGACAAAAAAGAGAAAGAAAGAAACCATGATACATTAAAAAAGTAATACCAAATGCCCCTTATACCACATCTACATTTAGCAAGAATTTCATCTGTCGGACACCGAAATTCCCAAGTTGGAAAACAGATCAAAATGATGGTTTCTTTAATGTGTATTACTTACATGGCCTTATCAACCTCGACAATGTATGTGAAAGAAACCAAATTAACAAACACACAGGATCAGAACATACACAGTGCCAAACTACGGAGACATCAAAACGGTCCAGAATGCACAATTAGCTGTATGGAAATGAAAGGGGGAAACAGCGAATACCAAAGCCTAAAAAACAATACGAACTCAAAATCGATTTAGGGGCTTAATATGAACAAGGAAAAATTTACATGAAAACCCTTGTAAAAGTACTAGAGAATAAGACCAAGCGTCTTCTGCTTCATCGACGATACATGCCATGTAGGTCAGATCCTAGTAAATATCATGGCATAAAATCCAAGGGGTAATTATCTACCACAGTAAGCATGTATACTAATGATCATATTAAAAACGTCCATCTTCATATCATACAAGGATGTAGAATTTTTCTCAATGAGACCAAGATGGCGACCATCAGTGGAATGATTAGCGAGTTTACTTTTCACATGTACCTTATCTCCTATAAAGTGAGGAGTGTGTCAGACACAGGTAACCTTTCCCTTTTTAATCTATAATTTAGTCCAATTGAAGTATACACACTCAACCTTTATTTAGGAATTTTTGAGTTGTTTGATAAAATATAATGTTTGAAGGAACGTGTTAATCCATTTTCGTGTACACAACTCTTTGGAAAACTAGCATTCTTCTGAATATTATTACCCCTTTCTGCTATCTTAAGATTTTGGAGAATTATTACTTTCTTGGAAGTAGACACGTACTAAATTCACAACCAATTTAATTTCTATTATTCCAACTATGTATATGGGTGAAGACACTATGTACAATAATCCAAGGATACCGAAGCGATAGGAAAACCATAATCCGAACTTAGAAACGTTTACATTAGGGTCAATATCTGGACAAAGGACATATCTTCGGAGTCCTTTGAAAAAGTTCAAAATAATAAGACCAGGTGTTCCGAAAGAGTACACGTCTTCTGTTTCATCGACGACAGTTGCCGAGTAAATTAATGTAAGTCAAAGTGAGACCTGAGGCATCATTCTCAATCACAAGCAGCATACTAATAAGCTTATTCAATAATTTTAACGTTCATATCACACATATTACAGAATATATCTCAATGTGATCAAGATGGTGACCATGATCTTGCTCTCTAGAATCCATGTGCCGTAAGTTTATTCGTTAGCAGCCGACATTTATCATGAAAATCTACATATTAAAAGCAAGCTTAAGACTCACAAATTAACTGTGACATGTACCGCTATACGTTTTTGAAGCTGGGATGTTACTATCAAGAAAGTGAAATTTTACGATCAGAAACTCGAAATCGTCACGTCAATCGTATAGCTTAGAAGTAAGCTGTCCATGTTGGTCATAGTTTAAGAAAAGGTCGAGGTCAGCAGTTGATTTGGAAAAGTATGTTCTATCCTTAATTTCAAGTAAAATAATTCCTGTAATTGAATACAATTTATAAAGTTACTAGCGTGCCCGTATTAATGTTGAAAATGACCTTGTGTTAGCATGTCATTATCGTAATGAGACCTCACTAAATGCATACTGGCGATTACCTGGATTCGTTAGGTATGCTTCTAATTAATCTGTAAAATGACTACTTGCGATGTAAATCAAGAACTGACATTGTACTATGCAAACCGAGAACCCACGGTGTACCATCTAAACATTACATTGCCATTTGTATTTAAATAGCTACCCCAGTACCAGTTTTCAAAAATAATAAATGCATGAAGACATATACTTCTCGGGCATGTTAATAGCTTAAGACTAGAAGTTCAAAGCAAAGTAATATGGAAAGAACATCACGAAGTTTTTACACGAATTTTCATAGCGGAAATACTAAATATAGGTATAAATGTATCAAAACGCATTTCACGTTATCGCATTCAAAGACTTGATATCTACGTTCCGCAGTATTGCATACCTGAATTGGCTCCTAAGTAGGATCGGGTCAGTGCACTACATATATTACTTCTGATGAATGAAACTAACTGGTACCTTTCTTAATTACAAATATCAATCTCAAGAAGATATCCCATTTTAACTATACATCTGTGAAGATCTCCGACAGCAGTGCCCACAGGCTTTTATCCTATACTGTGAGTTACACCACTTTAAGTTAAAGTAGGAAAGGGTAAGGGCACACATTCATAAACATGTTAATTAACTTTTTTTATGTAGGAAAGTGACGTAAATGGCAGCGTGTCACCGCTAATGATGCATTGGGGTGAATACACAACAACTTGCCGTCTTTGTCTCCCACTCTGACAGGCCTAGGCGATCATCCCTATAATGCTACACCCGTAACTGTATCAAGTGTCTGGTCATCTTACCAGTATCTCAGTACATCTCGAATATATTCTGGCGACATGACGACTTACATGACAGGCTAGTCGAAGTATCAGTTGTTGTTGCAGCACACCCTTGCTAACTTTATGGATGGAATTATAGACACCTGTTCCTTTTATTTGCTGTATTTTAAACATAATTGACCTTCAGTTTCCCCAATCAAACCTCAATGGACAAAATAGACATTCGGTACAACACAATATGTACTTCTATTGGTTTTCTACGTCTATATCTACTACATTTGAATAATATGCCATTCACTAATACGATTGGCATTTGAAGAATTTAATAAAGAAGATGATTACGGAAACCAATGTAATAATTACTAATGGAGCAGACATTGGATGAACCATCAACAGTTTGCTTCTTTTTAAATATCATAAACATTACAAACAGTATGTATTAAAATGAGCAGGGAATACAAAAAGCATAATCCGAACTCAACATGGATTAAATAAGGGACACAAATAAACAAAGGATGATTTTTTTGAAGACTTCAGGTATTCCAGAAGGTTAAGAGGATTCTGCTTTATCTGCAATATGAACCTGGGTCACATCTACGTAAATGTCATTACTTCAAACATAAGAAAAATGTATACTAATGAGCAAACATTCGAAAACATCTATCTTTATATCACAAAAAGATAACGAATATTTCTCAATTAGAACATGATGGCGACCATACAACTTGCAGATTGATTTTTATCAACCTGCATTCCTCGAATAAGACCCCTCGCGCGCTAACATCGGGTCAACAAGAGTGATTAATATAAGCTGAATAACTTGTTTCATAATCGTTGTAAAATAAATTTTTTTTACATTTTTATTCCTCGAATCTTTGTATTGCAAGTTTGTTTGTCTGCAGCCGATACTTGCGAATATATCGATATTTAGAGCAAGCCCTAAAATCAACTGCGACATGTAAACAGTGTTCGTAGGAAAATTAGAGATGTTAACATCAAGAAAGGGAATGTTCACGATAGGGGAATCGTCGTCAAGTTTCTTTACATTGTACATGCATGTATAACGTAGTACATTGTAGTAAGCTGTTACTGTTAATCCTATTGTAAGTAAAGTTTAAAGTGAAACTTAAGGATTTGGCAAGGCTATTGTTACCTGCCCTGATAGAAACCTCGACAAATACACCGTCATATAAAAACGAAAACAGTGAGTTCTAATAGGAATTTTAGTAGTCTGCTGAGAAATATTTTTCCAAAAACCGAAAACTCACCAAAGGTTTCCCGAGAACATTCAAGCAGGAATCCAATAATTTCATCTTAGCTTTTGCCGTTTTTTTCACAAGGAAAACAACTGTTTTACATATACATGTACTCCCAATTATTATAATATCCGTGCGCTTTTAGGTTTGATTTATTGATATAATTACCAACAAAATTGAGTTCAAAAAACGGAAATCATTCAAATACATAGAAATCACACTTGTGTCATCAAATTAAGAGGCATATTTGTAAAGGCAAGTGAAATATATCTCGATTATAACCGTGAACGGATTTTCCTTTTGAATATGTAACTCGTTCTTCATTAAAACGCAGTTCATGACATGAAATTATAAAAGAAATTGTTTTACTTGCTCCTGACTCCATCAATGATCCCGAAGATATTGCAGGACGTGTCTGATTGGACTCGCCGTTACCACAAAGGGTTTGCCCCGGGGTTTGTCTTACCTTATCTCTCCCACATCCCCTTACACGACTCGAACCCTCTCCCTTGGCTGTGAATCAACTCATAAATCTTCCCTACAAAAATCTACAGTCCTCGTATATCCCTCTTAATTCTATCATCATAGTTACTTTCTCGGTCATATATCATCCAATAAAGATAACGATTTCTTCTTAAAATCACAACTAAAGTGAATGGAAATAGTTTGAAGCCCATGTAATAATCTTATAATTGGGGAGATAGATCCCGTAGCGCGCCTCATCCGTCTGGTAAAGGTCAGAGGTTGAATTAGCCCGACAAAACATTAACTGGGATCTAATGACGCTTAGAATTACAAAATATTTAGAGTTGAATATCGCTCTCCCCTTGCACATTTGGTCAACATCGTGAAGCGTAAAGGGCAAATGTCACCTGATAAGGACGCGCTAACAAGCCCGTTGCTTGGCTGTTCGAGCCGTACAGGGCGTACTGGTTACTCACGATCGGTAATGGATAGAGTCTGTCGGCTTTACTTATATACTCCCGTGATTTACGCGAGGGAGTGTAAGAGTTCCCGTGAAGTAGTCACCCTGTAAACAATAGATAAACTAAACCAGTGGTTGTAGTGTTGTTTACTTCATAAACGTGTACATCAGTCAAAAGTATATTCTACTCTGTAATTAGGACTTTTTTTCTATATAATAGACATAGATGTCGGAATGTACTTAATTGTTGGTTAAGTTTATTCAAAGCTTCATGGTGCGAAACTTTTATTACCTTTAAACATTTTTTTACACAAAATATCAGTTTTATTTAGTAAAAGTTGATTTTTGTGTCGTTATGGTCGTGACCTTGTCTTTGCAATTTTGAAATAATGTTGGCAAATACCTTTCAAAAAAACAAACATTTGATAAAAGTAATCAACACTTTTTCTGGTATTGTTACCAGACAATTATTAACTGAATATTACAATGCATCTCTATTTTGTTATCTAATTAGGAAGAGACATTTTTGTAGGTGATTGGTTCATTTGTAACTCTTCGCTGCAAGCCTGACACCATATGATAACCATCGTACCAACAATATAAGTTGGCCAAGTGACACGATGTGATATAGTATAACCGTACGAATTGCCAGTATTCATATAACATGGACAAAGAAATCCATTAACAACATGTTAAAAAGGACATTATTTTGGAAAGTAAAAGTACACGACCCATGACGGTGTACTTTAAAACACATTTCTGTGTCATGGTATAATATTAATGCAGTAGAAACGTTTAATGATTGAAAAATGACCCAAACTTGTGTTCCGTTAATGAGCATCATACTTCCCTTTCATCCTGCTTAGTGATGTGAATCCTCTTCATGTATCATATCATAATTCTGTAAAAATAGCAAATCAAAAATATTCTTTCAAGAGAAAACAGTAATTAAAAAAAAAAAATGCCAGAATGTGGTAAATTAATATTTTTACTTAAAATGTCACTCATGTTTGAAAAAAAAATAAAAAAACATTCCAAATTGTTTTAATATAGCAACACATTTTCAAAGCATAAAGACAAAATTCAAATTTGACAAGGAAACATTATACCAACAACAGGAATTATTGCAACACCAGAACAAAAGAAAGACACCAAAATGCCGGAAGCGATCCGAGAAGATGCAGATATGTAAGTAAACGCATTATATAGGGTTGAACGGTGGTTTTTTAATGTTCATCCCGATATACACAATGTGTAATCCAATAAATCATAAATAAATCATAGTCGAACATCATATCAATACTTTACAAGCAACGAGTAGAGCATGCATCTCTACATGGAATAGGTTCTGTATATCATCTGTGGCATGGAAACAACATTGGTAGGGTGTGCTGAAATGTTGCTACCGAGAAAAGGATAATGAAACAGCAAATAACGATAATAATTCAAACCAGCGGAACCTAGAAGACAAAAAAAGAACGGCTTCACACACACCAACAAACCTTATTATTTGCAATATGATATCTATTATTTGTAAAACATTTCAAAAATTGAAAAAAAAATCAAAAAATAAAGCACGAAGGACAGGTACCTTAAAATGGTGTGATATTAAGTCGTTAAACCATAGTTGTCCCTTCAAGACTTTTAAAATTTGCCTTTCCTCCTGTTTCTTTGATACGGCAGCGATCACATAATAATTATTATATTATAAATAATTAACTAGACATTACACATCTGCACAATTGATGAAATGTTAAACACTTAGGTTGACTTTCCACCCACGTCGGCTTTGGTCTATACCACATCTCTGTGTAGGCTTCCGTACTGTAAAAGACACTGAGTAGGGAGATAGCTAGGATGAATTAGAGATATTTATCATAGCACATGTTTTCCTGATTTTCAGTAATATGAACCAATACCAAATGTATAAGAGAAATAACTTTGAGTGGAAGGAACTGATAAACAGATAGCGAAATCGGTAAATTATTGAAATATCAACGTAACTACATCGAAAGGGAAGAATCGCTTGTTTGTAGATGATTGAAATGTTTTACGGATTATTTTGTGGTTAAAAGTGTGAATCGGGTATCAACTTTAAGAAATTGCATGTCAAAAGATGGTTTGGCGAATGTAGAATTGATCAAGGGTATGATTATGGGGTTGAGGGGAAGTACAAGGGGGTAGGCAATAGTAGCGTCTCATCTCGTTAGCCTCACCATCTAATGCCGACTGACACCTGTACCAGCTCGGTCCAAGTACATCAGGAGGTGGCAAAGAGGACTACACCGGTAATTTACTACCTCACCGGGATTCTGGGGTCACAAAAACTCACACATGGCGGAGGGTCACTATTCGATACACAGGTGAACGATTAAAACGCTAGTTCATCAAAGTTGTTTAAGGTCAAGTGCCGTGACCCGGGGTCGTGACCTTAACGTGTCTATCTCGTTAATAAAGCCTAGATGGGAAATAATAGGACAGGGCTATTGTCCCCTCTGTGTAACTACAATGTTCGGGGGTCAGGCATCGGCTCACATGAGCCTCGGGGCTAGCACCTTTAACCCAACTAACATACGATGTGTTAGGAGTTAAAGCTGACTTTAAACCTCCTTGAAATATGAGGAAATGCTAATCCGACTATAGATACAGGGACAGGAAACAAAAAAAATAAAACATCCTTGTTAGTAATTTGACCTCATCCGGCCTGTTATCTCGCCTTCAGTTGTTTGACGTAGGTGCATGACATGATAGGGGCGCAACTGCAAGGTCATGCACAAGGTCATGCATATCTTGTCCCAAAGTACATGCTGAACTACTTTCACAATATGCGGACTACGGTAGTCGTTTTATCAGTGTAAAGAGCGAAATCTTGGTGTCGTGTTCGCAACACTATGTGCATGTATCCCCGTTATAATTGTTTAATAGACAAGATATTTGGCAGTGACTTCTACTTTATAACGAGAGTGCACCATGCACTACTTGGAGGTCTTCCAAGTGACACACATGTTGCGACCTTCTTAAACCACTCTCTAGTAATTAATTAACACCGATCTTCACTTATGGTTACCCCATATCATGCAATCCGACGTTTTGCTATCTCATATAAACACTTTGTGTGTCTATTAAGAGTTTTTGTGAAACAACCCATAATTCCAACGTCGTTAGCGGTGCAATATTTACAGGCCGCTACGAAGTCATTATAATGCAATTTATCAGATATAAGTAAAGTAACGCGTCTAAAGATGTCAGTTACACATCTAGAGATATAAGTATAAAACAGGTCTACATATATATCTAAGTTACACAAAGATATATATATAGTTATACATCTAGATATATAAGTATTTATTATACCAGTCTATATATAAATGTAACGTTGCAAACTAGATAAAAGTATAAAACACGTCTAGATATATATTTCAAAATAAATTCCCAATCCGAACTGAACATCGATTAAACCAGGGGCAAACTATGAACAAGGGAAATATTTACATGGAAACCCTTGTAAAAGTACAAGAGTATAAGACCAGGTGTTCTGCTTCATCGACTACACCCGCCATGTAAATCTTTGGCACATCCAAGTAAACATTTAGTTCTACAAATGAGAATCGAGTATCATTGTCAATCACAACAAGTAAACATACTAATGAGTATATTCAAAAACGTCCATCTTCATATCACATAAAGATACAGAATATTTTTCAATTAGACAAAGATGGCGACCATAACATTTGCACATAGTTCTGACCAACCTGCATCTCTCAAATCCTTGTGTTGTTAGTTTGTAAGCAGTCGCCATCAATCACGAAAATTTCGATATTTGTGTATCTACGTTACACAATGATATAGTTATAAATCTGGATTTTAAGATAATATTGTGCACACTTACACATATAAAAGCTAATGTTACACATCTAGATATATAAGTATAATGTAAACCTAGAGATAACTTTAAGTTACACATCTAGATATATAAGTATAATGTAAACCTAGAGATATGTTTTAGTTACACATCTAAAGATATAAGTATAATGTAAACCTAGAGATATATTTAAGTAACACACCAAGAGATAAAGTATAGTGTAAACCTGGAGATATATTTAAGTTACACATCTAGAGATAAAGTATAGTGTAAACCTAGAGCTATATTTAAGTTACACAGCTAGCGATAAAGTATAGTCTAAACCTAGAGATATGTTTAAGTTACACATCTAGAGATAACGTATAGTGTAAACCTGGAGATATATTTAAGTTACACATCTAGAGATATATGTACATGTATAGTTTAAACCTCGAGATATATTTAAGTTACATATCGAGAGATCTAAGTAAAGTGTTTACCTAGAGATATATTTAAGTTACACATCTAGAGATAAAGTATAGCGTAAACCTGGAGATATATTTAAGTTACACATCTAGCGATAAAGTATAGTGTAAACCTAGAGATATGTTTAAGTTAATCATCTAGAGATATATGTATAATTTAAACCTAGAGATATATTTAAGTTACACACCAAGAGATAAAGTATAGTGTAAACCTGGAGATATATTTAAGTTACACATCTAGAGATATAAGTATGGTGTTAACCTGGAGATATATTTAAGTTACACATCTAGAGATAAAGTATAGTGTAAACATTGAGATATATTTAAGTTACACAGCTAGCGATAAAGTATAGTGTAAACATTGAGATATATTTAAGTTACACATCTAGATATATAAGTATAATGTAAGCCTAGAGATAACTTTAAGTTACACATCTAGAGATATAAGTATAATGTAAACCTAGAGATATATTAAGTTACACATCTAGAGATAAAGTTTACTGGAAACCTAGAGATATATTTAAGAACCACATCTAGAGATATAAGTATAATGTAAACCAATATATATTTAAGTTACACATCTAGAGAAAGAAGTATAGTGTTAACCTAGAGATAGATTTAAGTTACACATCTAGAGAAAGAAGTATAATGCACGCCTAGAGATAAATATTAAGTTACACATCTAGAGATATGTATAATGCACGCTTGCACATACATTTAATGTTACACATGTAGACAATGAAGTTACATAAGTATAATGTACAGTATGTACAGAGATAAATCCAAAGTTGAACATCTTGAGATGAAAATATAATGCATGCTTACAGATAAATCTAAAGTTATACATATACAGATTTAAATATAATTACCGTCAAGATAACGTACTAAAGTTGCGTATCTGGGATTAAGATAATTACACGTCTAAAGATATACGTTCAATACATTCCTAAATTGGAAGTATAATATGTCTGTTGCAGAAATCATAGCCTATATATTACAGTTTATAATAATAAACACAGTGGATAAGAACAGATCAATTTACTAAGAAGAAAGGAAACTTTCACGAAATTTGAAATCGTTCCGCATATCGTAAAGCTAAGTAACAGACAGTCATTGTAAGTAAAGATAAGACAAAACGTCTGAAGTAGACGAGACCTAAGTTTCATTGATTTCAAGCTCATGAAGACATGCTCAATCGTCGCGGTCAATAACTTCTTGTTTTTTTTTTTTTGTTTTTTTTTTCAAATAGCACATCGTCGATATATCTGTAAGTAAAATAGGAAGACTTTGCAAAATTTTGTAGCCAGGCTTCAATAAAGTCAAACTCGTTTGAAAGAAAGCAAGTTGGCAAGAAGAGGGACGCATTATTATTTCGATGCCTGCAGTTCGCTTAGAATTGTTGTCACAAAACTTAACACATTTTCCCCTCATTACTTCATATCATTTACACATGTGCCTTGCCTTCATTTGAAATTTTTAGATATTTGACATTTACGAAATGTATTGAATCATACTGCTGGTGCTCCTCCTGATCTTGATTTGGACATTTCGTTTCCTCAGTCGCCTCCTTGCCTTCACTTTTAGGGGATTTGTTAGTATCCCGAACGAGTCCAGGAGGGACGAAACAGTTGCATAGTGCATATTAAAGCATTGTTTGCCTCGATTCTGTCTTATTCTTAATTTTAAATGTGTTATTCTCGAGTGTGTGTTTTGCATAATCCTTTGACGCTTTTTCCATAAAACATTCTCTTTAAGAGTTTACAGTCAAATACATGTAATCTATCATCGTTCGACCTTGGCTGAAAGGAAATGTTTCATTATACGAAAAGGAAAAAACGTTTTTGTGTTACGTGGTATCGTAGTTTTGACGGTGGGAAAAACGCATCTTTGAGAAAAACTGCTCCATATTCATTACAGAAATTTGAATTATCATCAATTCACAAATCGTAATTTGTACTTCTGGAGTATAGAGTGGTACTTTATTATATACATATATATATTTATATAATTACTTATGTAGCAAACCAAAAACGACCGTGAGAAGTTTGAATAACGGCTTGGTCGAAATCCTAAAGGAGTCAGCAATATAGCTATTGTTGATAGGGATTCTACAAACGAGATAGGTCTGTATCAGTATCACACAGGGATTTGGATATATTGTTATATAGATTTCGAAATTGGGAAAATGTAAAGGAACTTTATAAACCTATGACAGAAGATGAAGTAACACACACATATATTTCACCTTTTAAATTGAGTAATAGATACAGTATGCCGAAAAAGGTTAATTAACTGCACCATACAGCTGTTTCGTCCTTCTACGACTCTTCAGTGATGCTTGGGGCCAAAAGGTGGGAATCCAAAATTAATGACGTATATAGTGTATATACAATATAGCAATGCGTATACCAGTGAGTATTTTAAAGTATAGAGTGAATATTAATGCTGATACTATTTACACATATACCAATGTGTGTTACGTTATGATAACACTGTAAGAAATCATGAATGAACGTACAAATGTAAAGCAGATCTCCCTGATTCTAGGCGGTTTTTAATCATTCATATCACCTTTTAGTCCGTAGCCAATCAGAAATAGTTAATTACAACTCGGAGAGTACGACATATGGTGTAAATATGTTTCATGTTAATACACATGAACATATAAATAACTAGATCATATCTTTGAGTTCATCGAATCTAGGGTATAAACATCACGACAGGTGAAGTATCTTCCGCTGTAGTGGTAGTCACCACCGGCTTGAACGAAGTGCAAACATCTTTATTTATCATTCAGCCACCTATATTTGGAATTTTAGATAATTGAATATATTTATTGAAAGAAAAATAATGATTTGCATACGTAAAAATAACCACAAAGATTTCGATCTTCTAAAAGTGAAATGTTACCAAACATCTTTTAAAAACAAACTAACACACTCATCTACTAGTGATATTGATGAACAGTTATAAGATATTGCATTTTACACGTAAAACTTTCCTTAAATGTTTCCGGTTAACCCTTCTTCCAAATGCAATGACTTGATGCAAATAGATATCCAAAAAAAGTTATACCTTAATATGGATTGTTGAGGCACGAATATCACAAACACGAGGTAAAAACAATAATAATCAGGAGTCAAAGGTCGCCCCCGAAATTTGGAGATCCGCCTACATGCAAGGTGATTGGATGGATATCAGTCAAGCCACATCCACGCCAAACCCACATGTTCTGGCTTTAATTAGTTTGGAAAACCAATGACTTCCTGTGGTGTCTTTTATTTTGGTGTTTAACTTTATCAAAATGACCATTTAGTTAAATGATATGCAAATCTTGTTAAAATAGCAAAAGCAAAAACATAGGATTTTGATTATCAGTTTGAATCTAAGACACTTGAATACAGTGGAACTAAGACGCTACAATATATGGATACTAATATACATACACTTGAAACAGGCACTAGAATATAAGGACACTAAGGGACTAGAATACAAAAGACAATATAATACAAGGCAATATAAGACACTTGAATACAAGGACACTGAGACAATATAACGCATGTACAAGGCCGCTAAGATCCTAGAATACAGGCTCACTTATACAATATAATACAAGACCGCTAAGAAACTAGAGTACAAGCTCACTTATACAATATAATACAAGACCGCTAAAACACTTGAATACAAGGACACTTATACAATATAATATACAAGACCGCTAAGAAACTACAGTACAAGCTCACTTAGACAATATAATACAAGGCCGCTAAAACACTTGAATACATAGACACTTAGACAATATTATACAAAGACACTAAGAAACTAGAGTACAAGAACACTTAGACAATATAACACAAGGCCGCTAAAACACTTGAATACAAGGACACTTATACAATATAATACAAGGCCGCTAAGACACTTGAATACATAGACACTTAGACAATATTATACAAAGACACTAAGAAACTAGAGTACAAGAACACTTAGACAATATAACACAAGGCCGCTAAGACACTTGAATACAAGGACACTTAGACAATATAACACAAGGCCGCTAAGACACTTGAATACATAGACACTTAGACAATATTATACAAAGACACTAAGAAACTAGAGTACAAGAACACTTAGACAATATAACACAAGGCCGCTAAGACACTTGAATACAAGAACACTTAGACAATATAACACAAGGCCGCTAAGACACTTGAATACGAGGACACTGAGGCATTAGGATTCAGGACTTAGTTCAATTGCGTTGTGTAGAAACTACAGTACACGGTTACTGAGGCACATATACAGAAAATCTAAGACACTAGAATACAAGGACACATGGATAAGATAACTTATTAATAACATTTTTACTTTGTCAGTTCGCCATGAGGTTGAGCATTTGGCCTTTTTGCATTAGCTGTTCAATGTATCGCTTTCGAAAGTTACATATGTTCATCGTACAGATACATTGTAAGAAGAAAAAGATGAGCAGGAAAAGAAAACAATCAGCCACGATGCTAAAATGATACGACAGGTTCCGATGGGTTGACGTTACTAACGGTATAACCATTGATGACAGGCGTACATGTCGGGCCGCTCCTCCCAGTGTGGGTACATGTCAACGTTTCCGGTCTCTTCGTAACTTCGTGTCTTCTGTCAAAAACTTCAACTCACAACATTTAAAAGCACAAGAATATGACTTTACAGGAACAAACGCTATAAAGGTTTTCACGATGCTATCGAACTTATAAAGGTTCAATCATGTATGATTATGTTTGCTCGAATTAAGCCATGCCCTCGAGGGAAGGGGGCTTGTTATTATCATCCACGTTTCTTATATATCTGTATGATGTAACTCAGATATGCTTATCATTAACGTAGTTCTATATATAATCCGTTTTATCCATTTATCTTAGTTAAAAATCACTGTAAGTTAAAAACACAAAAGTTATTGTATGTAATAAACATTAGCAAAGCACCCACGGGTACATAGAAAATATCAATTGCGATTTCACATTTAACTGTACACATTCGTAAAAGGTGCTACATTGTATAACAGCCATGGTGAAGATAGCGTTTAATCAGACAATACTTGCGGCCCTTTTTGTCTCGTCTTCCTTCTCTCCACTATCCATCATCATCACGATCACTTTCCTTATCATCAGAATCATCGTCGTTTTCGTAGACGTTATCATAATGTGACTACTGCTATTGTCGTCTACTGATGTCTGTTCGTAAGACTGATTTTATCCGTGTGTGTTGCCGTTATGTTACACTTTTCATTATTTTACTATGCCTTTCAGCTGGTGAAAAGGAAAGTTTGTACTCCTGCGTGATCGTATGAAGCGATTTTTGTATAACATATTACTGAAGTAATGTATGTACTACTGTGTGATCGTATGAGGCGATTATTGTATAACATATTACTGAAGTAATGTATGTACTACTGTGTGATCGTATGAGGCGATTATTGTATAACATATTACTGAAGTAATGTATGTACTACTGTGTGATCGTATGAGGCGATTATTGTATAACATATTACTGAAGTAATGTATGTACTACTGTGTGATCGTATGAGGCGATTATTGTATAACATATTACTGAAGTAAAGTGTGAACCACTACATGATCGTATGAGGCGATTATTGTATAACAAATTACTGATGTTAAGTGTGAAACACTGCCTGATTGCATGAGGCGATTATTGTATAACATATTACTGATGTAAAGTGTGTACCACTGTGTGATGGTATGAGGCGATTATTGTATAACATATTACTGATGTAAAGTATGTACTACTGTGTGATCGTATGAGGCGATTATTGTATAACATATTACTGATGTAAAGTGTGTACCACTGTGTGATGGTATGAGGCGATTATTGTATAACATATTACTGATGTAAAGTGTGAACCACTGCGTGATCGTATGAGGCGATTATTGTATAACATATTACTGATGTAATGTATGTACCACTGCATGATCGTATGAGGCGATTATTGTTTAACATATTACTGATGTAAAGTATGTACCACTGTGTGATCGTATGAGGCGAATATTGTATAACATATTACTGATGTAAAGTGTGAAACACTGCGTGATCGTATGAGGCGATTATTGTATAACATATTACTGATGTAAAGTGTGAAACACTGCGTGATCGTATGAGGCGAATATGTTTAACATATTACTGATGTAAAGTGTGAAACACTGCGTGATCGTATGGGGCGATTATTGTATAACATATTACTGATGTAAAGTGTGAACCACTGCCTGGTCGTATGAGGCGATTATTGTATAACATATTACAGAAACGTTTTACGTGAAATTCACGTACGCCAAAATGCATATCTTGGTGTTTTAATTACCCGTGTTCAGTTTAACCTTTCTTTTCTTCAGGCATCTCAAAGCATACATAGTTACATAATTGAATGTACATAATAGCAAATAGAAACAAGTGATTATATTGTCATGCAATACCAAACGCTTTCAAGGTAATCTTCTCCGCCAGGAAGTGCTGATAAAAATATATCAAGAAAAACACGTCTCTATCATTTAACTATGGAAAGGTATTCGAGTATATCTAAAATCCCTATAACACAGTTAAGAATCTTTGACAGTGTGTTTAATGGAGATAATACAGAAACAATATACTATATACACAAATCATAGTGACTACTGAAAGCTGAAACCACACTTTTTATAATTCAAATCTTAACGATTATCATATTAAAACTCAATTGGAAAAGACAATTAGGGGGAAAAGACAGCAAACCACGAAACAAAATTTTCAATTTTTATTTCCCTGTTCGATGCTGATAAACATTAAGGTTCCATTTTAATTTTCAGCTCATAAAAAGAATGAAACACGACTGGAAAGCGTCTCAGACAAACCGAACTAGGAACCACTAGCTGTGAGGGACGCAAGGTATCTATATTTGATACGAGTCCAGGACAAAAGGAGCCGAGGAGAGGGGAGTAACTGTGGTACGACGGAAAATCAATCCCACGCTACAGCAGCCCTGTGTTTATTGTGGTGTAGGTATAGATAAGTTTGCCACCTTGATTACTCAATACCTCAACAGATGGTAGCACTAGGTAGACTACGGTCTGGGGAGCGTGAGGTCATGTCTGGGACCATAGCACAGCTTCTACGCTTTACACAGCATGAGGGCAGAACCTTTGGCTCTCTGGCAGCGGGCTGTGCTTGTAGGGTCATTAGCATGCTAATGTTATGGGTTTATGATTTGCTATGGTAAGTTGAGGACTTATTAATTTGTAAGTATAACGACAAAACTGTATGCATAATATAGGGCAATACGAGGCACGGATAATTGCCATGAACTTAGGCATAATTACATACGGTTCAGTAATTTATCTCACACTTTCAAACTAACTACTTTTAAAGGTGAACAAAATTACCATTGTACCTCCTAATGGCTCCACATATAGCTCATAGTCAAAAAGGAAAAAGTCATTTGGTTTTTGATAAGGATGTCACTACCTACATATGTTACTACAGTATATAGCCATGCTACTGTTTGGTTCTTTTGAAATCAAATTAACAGTTATGTGATACATGTAGGTTTGTTTACGTGGTAATTCTATGTTCAAAAGTACCATACAAGTTATATCTGATTTATTGCTGAAGATTTGTCTCTTTTCAGGAGAGTATTGTGTGTTTTCGTGTTTTAAAAACGACATAAAATTCCTAATAACACAACAAGACCCGCAGATATTTCGAACATAATAAGAAAAATAGAGAATACCGAAGCCTCAACCAAACCATAATCCGAACTCAAAATCGATTAAACTAAGAGCAAAATACGAAAAAGGGAAAGATTCATTTGAAGACCTTTGTACAAGTACAGAAGGGTCAGAACAGTTGTTCCGGAAGAGTAAGCGTCTTCTGCTTCTTCGACGACACCCGCCATGGAAATCTTGGTCACATCCAAGTAAACATCAGGTCCTCGAAATAGAAGTAAGAAGCTGGTATTGCACAAAAAACTCGGCTCTTTCCTACTTAGGCAGAAAATAAAACTAAGTAAATAAGTAAAATGTGCGTACCGGATAGTGAGTGTAATCGGGACCATATGTGGCAACCTTATTCACCAAAAGGTGTTCGGTAATGTCATGAAGTCTTGACAACTCTATGACGTGAACATTACATCTAATGTCAGTAAGGGCAGATCGTTCTTAAATATATTGCATCCACTTATTTATTCAATAAATGAACTCAATGTATACATTTATTTCACCCTAGACAGGGACATCCACGCTTTTACTGGTGTGAGATTTTCTTATCTCACCCTAGGTTGAGACAAGATTTTTGCACGTTTATAACAATTGTATGATGTCGTACTTTTGCAGCAACAATACGATGACGTCACGGCAACAATACAATGACGTCCCGTCGACATCTCAATCACATCACATCAACATTGTCTTGCATTGATGTAACGACAATATTAGATTATACATGAGGGTAACAGGGTAAGAGAAAAAAATCATTCACCTCCTTGGTAGTGAGACAGGAGATCTCAACCCTCGGGGTAAGGTTCATAAGCTGCCAAAACACTCGGCAAGCCTCTTGTTTGGCAACTGAAGAATCCTTACCCTCGGGTTGAAATTCCCCTGTCTCACCCCCAACGGCAGTGAAAGATTCTTTTAATATCAAATGTGACCAGATGTGATAATACATATATCAAACATGACAAGATGTGATCATACATACACTGTATATCAAATATGACAGATGTGATCATACATATATCAAATATGACAGATGTGATCATACATATATCAAACATGACCAGATGTGGTCATACATATATCAAATGTGACCAAATGTGATCATACATACATCAAACATGACCAGATGTGATCATACATATATCAAACATGACACGATGTGATCATACATACACTGTATATCAAATATGACAGAATTGATCATACATATATCAAATGTGACCAAATGTGATCATACAAACACTGTATATCAAATATAACAGATGGGATCACACATATATCAAATATAACAAGATGTGATAATAAATATATCAAATATAACAAGAAATGATAATAAATATATCAAATATGACAGATGTGATCATACATATATCAAATATGACACGATGTGAGCATACATACACTGTATATCAAATATGACAGATGTGATCATACATTTATCAAATATAACAAGATGTGATCATAAATATATCAAACATGACAAGATGTGATAAAATTTTAATTCCAAATGTTACGACTATGCTCATCTATCAACAATAGGACTTGACCACCGGAAGTCTCTGTATTGTTTTGCTCTTCTGTTGGTTCTGCTGCTTTTAGGCCATTAATTTCTTTGCAAAGTTCAACATCTTCAGCATATTGTATTCGTTCTCTGTTTATCTAAAGAAGGCATGTTGGATTTGTAATCCGTCACATGGCAGTGTTGGTATACTGTTTTCATTATCATTACATACAGACTTGGTGTCCACATTTCAAACGTTTATATCCAGCAAATGAAATGAGAATTTGGAAATAATAAAACAATGTGGATCAAATTACCAACGAATCGAACGACATTTACGATACAATCCTCATTTTAAAGGCATATTAAACTTCGTATGTATTGAACAAATGCGCGTATTGTTTCAAACGGATACCGTAGCTTTGTATCGATATTCACATGTGCAACATATGTTACATGAGGTCCCCTCGTAAAGAGGATTATCAGTGCTAGAAATACGTGTGGCTTGTAAACACGAGACGAAGGAGGGGGTGGTACAATAGATATAAAAAAGGGCGCGAGGAAGTTTTGCAGATGTTGATACAAAGTACCAGTTTTTGTCGCATTTATTTTGCATCACAGCATTTTGTGTCATAATAATTGTCAGTCAACAAGGCAATAGTAGACGGCCATTAAAAAAGTCCCTGTAGTTTACGACCGACCTTTAAAATGCCCCAAAATTCTGCGCCTATGCGATGTACATTTCTTGCACTGCAGTTTGGTGATTACGTCTAGACGGGGTGAAACGCGACCCAGAGAGAACCGCTGTAATCCTACCACCTTATGACCAAGGGTTGCAGATTGGTATCTCAGTGCTTATTTGTTTCCATAATTACCCATATTATAGAAATATAGGAATGATTAATTGTCCTGAAAGCCTTTATTCAATGTAATAGTCCCCTCGATTTTCGCTCTAATAACGGACACCACTTGGGGTTTGCATCATTACCACTGTAAGAGGGGCAGGCTTGGCCGGAGTCGGATACGTAATCACTGCATAATGCATCCAGCACTAGCTTGTTACGTCTAATTTTACTGTCCAATTATTGGGTAGGACTCGAGGAGATAATGTGCGGTGACTGGATTTCACCACGCTCGTATAGCTTTTTTTCTGATATCAAATTATACATCCAAATGTTGCCGTTCATGAATCCATATTGGTGACTGCCTTTAATAGCTGGGCGTTGAGATGTCCTCTGTATTTATCTTCTTCACAATGTCTTCCGCTGTCCCCCAAAACCACAGTCGGGATACCGCGACCGGACGCGATTTCTCTCCCGCACGCGCCCTAACCACGCGCTCGAATTGTGTTCCCACAAATCCCATATATCGTTATGCATTATAATGATGAAAGGGAAATAAATGAGGTATAATGGATAGTCACTCATAGAAAAATATCGAATGTTCAAGATGAAATCATACATTATTTTAATTACATGCTTTTTAGCATAAAGACTGTTTCTCAAAGTGACATGAATAATAGTTATTTGTCCAGGGACAATTATTGTACTTTTTGCTAGATTTTGCTGATTTATGACGAATGGTAAGCTTCGGTTTTTGTGGGGTTCATACACATTTTATTGTTTGTTTTGGTGGCACCAAAAATCCCTTTGCTGTTGTTTCCGTAGCTTGGTGATGTGGTGCGTGTTCAAGCCTATTCTAGTAAGGCGCTTTTCACCTTTATGTATTGACTCAATGACATGTACTAGTAATATATAATTTGAAAAAAGGTCGTGTATGCCCTTGGAGTTTAAAATTTGTTTATCGATACCCCATGGTTATGCTTACTTATTAAGTTGTCAACGAAACTCAATAAACTTTTGGCTGACTTTTTCCTTTCATACGCGGGTGAATTTGTCGAGGGGTTTTTCAGGCCGGGTAACAAAAAAATCTTGCCAAATCTTTCAATTTCACTTTCAGGTATATCGGCGATGTGTCTATAAACAACAAGAAGTTTTCTGACCTAGTCAATCGTATATACCCTACTGAACTGGAGATTAATACACAACCGACTCTCCTACATCAGCTTCCTACCTCGATTTTCCTTAAACAATAACTAATACAGGCAATTTACTACTAAACTGTATAGTAAACGTGACGATTTTGATTAACCGATCGTGAACTTTCCCTTTCTTGATAGTAGCATCCCTGCTTGTTCTGGATATCGAGATATTTGTGATGGATGTCAGCTGCTGAGAACAAACTTACGCGTCACATGGATTTGAGAGATGCAGGTTGATGAAGAATTTCAGGGTTGCCTTTTTGATCTCGGTTCTCGTTTTGAGGATTGATGTTTACTTAGATTTACATGGCGTCGTCGATGAAGCAGAAGACGCTTACTCTTTGGAAAACCTGGTCTTATTCTCTTGTTTTTACGAGGGTCTCCATGCAAATATTTTCTTTGTTCATATTTTGTGCCTCTAGTTTAACTTATTTTGAGTTCGGATTATGGTTTTGTTGACGCTTTGATATTCTCTGATTTTTTGCTTACGGAACACATGATCTCATTCTCTTGTACGTTTTCAAATGTCTTCGTGGTAATATTTCCTTTGTTCATACTTTTTCCCCAGCTTAATTGATTTTGTTTTGGATAACGGTTTTGATGATGCTTCTGCAATCTCTGCTATTTTAAAACATAAACAAATCACTTTGTATGACTTATAAAATATTTCAACCATAACGATTAAAAACGACACCAAGATCAGTTACTTTCAGAATGTATTACCCTTCATACAATCTCAGTGCGTATTAAGTACCTGGCATTCTTCCGATTCATGTTTCAAGATCACTGTCACTTGTCGCCTTTTGAGCAGGAACCAATAAAGCGGAAGTTCAAAATGCTTCAAAGATGCATACTACAGTATGAAGGGCAGCTAATTGATTTGGATTCCTGCTATCGTCTGTACCACTGAGGTTGCAGTCTACATTGTATTACCCCATTCATACAATAACTACAAAGATCTGATTTGTTAAAGAGATGACAACACGTCGATTCCTTACGTCTAACATGTTACCACGCATAGTAATCCGTTCGATTATCAAAGCTTCCCCTCGCTGGTGAGTAAAATGGATGTCCCGGAAGTTAGCTTACTTAAACAATGTCAATACAAAACAACAATCACTATTACATGCATCGCATCGGCTGGCCTTGCTACACAAACTCAGGGTTAACTAGTTCATACTCTTTATAAAACATATTGAACCAAAGTTATACAATTTGCAATGATTTACCTTTGTAGTATATAGCAAGAAAATATTTGACAAATTTATTAGTATTATTTTCTTAATTTTTTTGATAGAAGATAAGATATTTCAAAAGCTAATCGTGCGGCTGACATTTGTTTACGTTCAAAGTTCTGGAAATTGTAAAATTCCAATTTGATAGTTAATTAGAATTACGGTCACTCAAAGAACGACAACTAATCCAAACACTTTCAGACTTAAGTTATTTATGGTCGTATCGAAGCTTTATAGTTGTTCCCTCACTTGTAAATATTATGCTTTCAGAACTTTCCTTAACCGAACCGCTAACGTGATCTTCCTCTTCCGTTCAATGTAAATTGTTCATCAAAGATGAAGCCAATGCATTTTTTTAACCGCAAGAACTTGACTAACTATTACAGTGGAGGAAATGCTGCCATGCTCCCCCATTACTTCCTATCGATGACATGCTGCACTATATTCTCGTGGTTCCACCTCGAGTCGTATTGCACAAATTGATATTAGCATTCCTGTTATTATCCTAATTCTGCTTGTATTAGACTTGCGGTTTGATCAGGGCGGACCTAGTTTTTTAAGACCGGCGCACTGAGTGGTCGTCAGCGGGCTATTGCACCGTTAGCAGTCAATGATCTGTTTTCATTCATTACATGGTGGCGCGAAACCCCTATGCATGCTTTATAGCCGCTTCCGGCTGCGAGGCGAGTACCGCATGTCAAACTAAATCTGCACTTAATCTCCTCAAAGCTCGCGCGATCGGGGGAGGCTTTCAAGCATGCGCGAAAAACGCATGCTGCAAACGCAGATAGTCACGTGGTATTGACACCAGGGTATTCCGGTGTAAACAAATGTAGCATGTCGACTGGCTAACTAAAGACTTGGAAAAGTCGTCGCTACGTGTCCACGTGGAGATATTTTTAAAATATTTTTTTTCCTGACATTACTCGTAGAACTTGGCACCAACTATACCACTGAAAAGAGTAGCGAGGTTTTGGCTGAATATTGCTGGCAGCCCAGGTACCGGAAGGTGACGGTAATACCTCACTTACTGGAGGTGTCGGGAAATGCATCACACCGCAGGGCACGGCTAATTCTGTGAGCTCCTCGACACCCTATTGTTACTGTGACCTTTACTTACTAAACACCAACAGCACATAAAGACCACGTTCTCAGGTTATAAGGCGAGGAACTGCCAGAACCCGATCAGGCAGAGCCAAGCCACGTACCAAAAACCGTTAGATTGTTACAGAAATATAAATCGAATTCTAGGAAAGATAAATTCATTGTTATAAAAAAATGATTAAAATTGATATGTTAATTGTGTTTTGTTATTATTCGGCCTCGTTAGTTAAGTTAGCTTGTGTTGTACCTACAATAATTCTATATTGCGTAATGGCTGTTCCATCACCTTTGTTTCTCTCGTTAGACTGGTGCACGTTGCACAATGGTGAGATATTGGTTAACACGGGCTTACTGGAGGTTATTCTGTGGTCCCTGAATCGTCTCAGTTCCTATCATATTTAACATATCTGTCCACAATGCTACCGCAAACTTTGGTAAACCTCCTGGTATGCTACATTTTAATCAAAAACAGTTAGTGATCCACTTGCGAAATTTTTAAAGTAAGTCGATTATGTAAAAATACAGACAAATAACGCATTTACCCCTGAAGACACTTTTGAACCAAATCAAATGCACGAATAGTTCACCACTACATTTCAGTGGTGAATATGTTAATACGTACAATATTAACATTAATGTTAATACGTTAATATGTACAATGGTTCTGATCACATTTGTGATTTTGTTAGACCATCCGATACCAAAGGTAAAAACCAACAATCAATCTGACATATCGCGATTAACAAATTCCTAGAATAGGGTAAGAAAAAGTTATTTTAGCAGAACTTATCGTCGCATTCAACACTTAGATGAAATGTATTGAATAAAGAAATCAGAACTGTATATGTAGTTAGCGTATCGATCGAATGTAAATTATTTTTGTACATTTGAATAAGCTGAAAAACACTATATATCTCAACAATCAAGAAACGAAATCCATTTTGTGATCCAATTTAATTATACATGTATATGCTGTAGTGAATATTACCTGTAATCAGTTTTCCGATTTCTTAGTTTTTTGTTTTAATTCAACGATCCAACAGCACAAGCTGTAGCCTGACTCCTTTCTGAAATGACCAACAAAGCTAGCTTCAACATGAAAAAATATATATTTCACAAAAATCGACAGTTCTGCGCCCGAAAAGGTGTTTGTCATCCTATTTTCTCTGCTCATGTTAGTTAAGTGGTACCCAGTAAAACTATTTTTGCTTCTATTCAGAAAAGGTAAACGTCCCGCAAAAGTCCTTGAATTAATATTTTTATTTGTCTAGAAGTCATCGCGGGTGGTTGTATGATCTTTACATATCAGTGAACATAATATTATAGTTTGTCAGTTGTCAGTGGATATTATTTCTTTCTTTCCTTTTCTATTTTATTCATATGTAAAAACCAACTGTTGTTTCATCACATACTTTCCCAAATTATTTAACATTAATTCCTATATGCCTTTTTGGTAGAGTTAAACAATACATCAGTTCTTTCAATATGAACACGTTACATTAACTTCGATGCGACTTAAATTTGCTTGGTGGGTGTCGTCGACGCTTTAGAAGACGCTGACCTTTCCGGAACACCTGGACACATTATCTTTTTTAAGGGTTGCCGTATTTATTTTTCCGTTGTTCTTTTTTCGTCCCTAGTTTAATCGATTTTGAGTTAGGGTTGTCGTTTTGTTGACGCTTGGTGTTACTGCTGTGTTTTATATATGTTTTTTTACTGTAGTCATTTATACATATATTCTTACATATAATAGACAAGTTCACCATCATTGCATCTTACATGAGATGACACAAGAATTATAAACGTATAAACCAAGGAACTAAACAGCGTCATTTTATTTCGCAAAATGTTCCGGGAAAAATTATACCACTTTATAAGGAAGTACAGAACAAGTCACTATAATAGGGTTGGCCTTTGGTGATTTGTCATGTAGTATCGTTGTGATGTAATTAATAACATGAATTGTTATTGACTTTGTCGGTTTATCAAGCTGTTGAACTATAACGTGAAAGGTATGATGTTTTGTACAGCAGAATTTTTTCATTGTTTCTTCTTAATTCAAAAAGACAGAAATTGTCATATTTAATTCTTTTTTTTTTACTGAAATTTGCAAGAAAAATGAGTGCATGTTTTATAAATACGCTTAAACAATATGACAGAGTAAAACACAAAAATAAAGTCTTATTCAAAAGCTAAAACGACAGATAAATATCTCACTAAAGGAAATGACACCAGTAATCTTCTAAAATTATATTTTATACCATCGAATATAATTCCTGATAAGGTTACGGATCAATACTGAGTTCATTTTCGCTTTTTAATTAATATCATAAACAAACGCCGCCCTTTTTAATTTTTCCAAATGTGTTCTTAGAATTTCTAGAATGTTTAAAACATACACTGGAGGAAAAACAATGTTGTAGGATTATTAAATGTACAACAGACAGAGGGATTAAGTATTTTAATAGTCATAAGGGTATATGATGTGGATAGCTTGTTTATTACGACAGGCTGAGGAATATAGGTTTTTAATAGTGATAAGGGTATGTGATGAAGATTGCTGGTATATTACCTGTTTCCTAGAGACGATATGTACCTTAACGAGATAGATATCTACCATTAACTCCGGGGACATGACACGCGCTTCTGTCACTTTACGACTCTCACCTTCTGTGTCCCTGACGCCATGCCCAGTATACATCTCCCCCAGTCTGACGATTATTACTCATAATCCCTGTAATTGTTTCCCTATTATATAAAGATACCACCTGTAAGACGCCAAATGACACCTCCTCTTTACCACTGCCCATCATCACATCGAATATGTCAGGATATGAGCGTCGTGATTTTGGGAATCTCATAATAGTTGTACTTTCCTTCACATCACCCCGGAACATCGCTTTATCTAAAATAACATTGATTGACACCCCGTCTTGAGTTTGTCATTGTAGTCTGGTTTTCTACTGCCCATGTATATTGCCATGTCCTTGATCATCACCACACTGACACGCCTTATTCATCTTACTGATAGACGATTCAGGCAAACATGCCACTGTTAATGAGTGTGCTCTTCAAAATCATCCTACACTTGTACTTAACATTCCGCAAGATGATTCTATAAACACAATTACTCGGTAAACATTGTAAACAATCGCGATGACTTAAAAAACAAAATGCAGTGACAACACTGGTGTAATGGTGAAACAGTTTGCGTTGTTATCACGTTGCCGAGGATCCACCAAAACGTACCAAGCCCGTAAACTATCAAAAGTTGTACAACGTCAGACATTTCATCATTTATTTAATTGAGAGAAAATTTATGACAAAAGTTAAGAATTAAGTCTGCTATACACCCCCAACAAATGTCATTTGACCGGTATGAATGCTGGCCAGAGACAATTGGTATAAGCAACTCATGTATTTTCGATTTCCAGATATGTTTAAGTGTTACATGGGTTTTGGGTTTTTAATCATTTACATCACTGCTCATAAAAAATATCAGAGAACACTGAAAATTCAACAAAACCTTAATCCGATCTCAAAATCAATTTAACTAGGGGCAAAATATGTACAAAGTAAAACTTTATACGGAGAGACTCTGAAACAGTACAAGAGAGTAAAAGTGTTCCGAAAGTAAAACCGGCTTCCGCTTCATAAACGACATCCGCCATGTTAATCTAGGATGCATCCAAGTATATGGCACGTTCCCAAAAAGAAAACAACAAGAAGGCAAAGTTATAGGCATATTTAAAATGTCCACACTATGTTTACAATTGACAATGTTGTACAGAAGCATGCGCCACGTGCTATCATGCAAAATATTGTTTATACCACGTACACTAATGAATCGTAAGTGTGGCCCAGATGAAATTATGAAAAATAAGTAGGTTCTAGGAAAAATGAATATTGCATCAGATTTAAATATTTTGTTTTCTGGTGTTTAATATCAAGTCGGAAGGAAGACATTATACATGTGTAATTAGTGCTTACACAGTATTACAATGTCATACAGTATGACAGTACAGCAATACACAATTTTGTACATCATAGAACAATGAACAATTGTTATGTACCACGTGCAGTGATCAACAGGTAGGTGAACGTGGACTTTCAAATAATAAGTATCACAATAGGGATTTGACCAAAATAATAAATAAAACATACACTAATTAGTATTAAGCAAAAAAAATCACAAAACACAAACATAGTGCGGAATTATTTAAATCATATATGACACAACGTTATGTCGTACACATGTCCCAGAAAGACAGTTTGACTCCGGACATGCATTATTTACCCATGTGTACGAAACAAATATTCGTAAAATAAAAAATGTCTCTACAAGTTGTGTTGAATTTGTTTCCAACATAGTCAGACAGTAATAAAACTGTGGTCTATATGCGATTTGGCAGCTAGACGCAGTGGTAAAGTAGGTCAATGCATATCGTATCCAACGATGAACCAGGCCTTTATCGGACATGCAATCATTGATGTGAAAATAAGCTATCCAGCTATGACATATACACGTGCATGGCATGCTGATACCAATGTCTGGCTCCGTTCGAGATGCAAACTTTTTAAGATGCATTGCTGAACACCTGGATTATGTAAAACGTATAAAAATGTACGTAATCTGTATTAAATGATTGCTTTAGAACGTAACAAGTTTGAAACATTGAGTTTCCTAGAATAATCTGTTTGGCGAGTCATTGTAATTAACAGTTTATGAGAGGACATATTTTGCTCATGTCACATAACTTTCATTTTGTTAATGAAGCTTACATGTAACCTACTAACATTTGTGTCCTTAAAGAGCGGCAATGACCTTGATTTGCAGCGTCCTCGTTGCTACAGCACAATGTATATTTGTGTTTCCGGTCGGTAAGGGTCTCTGTCATACCCTTCATCTTGGCTCTGATTGAGTTTGTAGTCTCCATAGTGACAGAATCAAATGTAAACGTATTCTTGTCCGAGTGTGCTCTCGTGTGTTACTTCCTCATCCTCTGATTCAATCACTGGTGAAGTAGGTAGAAATAAACAATACAAGTTGTACTTCCGGTTGGATTCGGTGAAGAAAGTCATCATACACCGATTGCAGCACATTGAAGTCATTTCCTCCAGTGTTACATATCGAGTGTATACAAAGTAACAACGCGCACAATAACTATGTGATATACCATAACGAATAAATATCCTATATTGTGGCTAAAATATGCGTTTACTTTACTCGTGAAATCACCCTGGGTCGTGCTGGTTTGTGTATGGTATATTTATGTTTTTGTATTTTTCATGTATCAATGGCGATACTGTGATGTAGTAGTTTTTTTAAGTTAGTTCCCCCTGCCACGTACTGTGCATGCTTTATTTAATCCTTCGAAAGTAACAAAACACGAATTTCTCCTTTACAATAGAAATGTTAAAAATTGATCAGCGTAATTTGTCCAGAACATTTATAATCACCGTATTGATAATTAATCACTTAACAGATAGTCCGAGATTTCTCTAGTTTGTTGGCCTGTTTGGAGTAGATTTACATTTAAAACACTTTATACGTATTAGTGTTTGCTTTTTACTCGAACCGTCGGATATTCTATCCATTCAACTAACATACATATGATTTTTTTAGGGAGGAACTAAAAGCGATTGAAGTAGAAAATAGACTATGGTGTAATAAAGCATTAAAACAATATGTTATATACTGTATCACCTCCGGAACAAATACTGAAACTTTAACTTCATGACAATTGTACATTTAAGGTAAACTTGTAATATAGTACTTCGTATGAAGATGGTACATCATGTTTCTTTTCACAAAGAAAACAGTGGGTATATAAAAATAATAGAGAAGAGAAATATCATAATTTATACACTAACTTTAGAAAAATAGCACTAACGTTACTTTCTGTAAAAGTTTAACAGAGCCCAGGCAGAACACACAATAGTATATATATATACCATTATAGTATAACAGAGTCCAGGGAGAAAATACAATAATATATATATGTACCATCAAAGTATAACAGAGCCCAGGGACAATACACATTATTATATATATATCATTAAAGTATAACAGAGCCCAGGGAGAAAATACAATAATATCTATATGTACCATTAAAGTATAGCAGAGCCCAGGGACAGTGCACATTATTATATATATACCATAAAAGTATAACAGAACCCAGGGAGAACACAAAATAGTATATATATATACCATAAAAGATAACATACTTTTACTTAACTCCTGATGGGAAAACATGTAGCTTGAACATTATTATGAAGACAATACAATGATCTATAATTAATGAAATACAAGTCACTCGCTATGCATATATAATTATAATGAAATGTTTAAACTTACACATTTTCAATTGTATTTTTTGCTGTAATAATCATGATATTAAGAAAACCTTTGACCCTATGTGTATACTGCTATTTATCCAGTTGTGTACGCTATGTGATATAATCAGCCATTCTCTTAACCCCACTTGATACCCCCACAAGTGGAGCGTGATGTCATTGAATAGGAAATGGTGTAGCGATCTACTGATAAGTGTTAGTCTGAAGCCAGCAGATACCACCATGCCTTTTGAGTGTGCTCGCCCCGATAAGGCCACGTTAGAGATACACAACCGACAAAAGACTACACACTACCGACTACAGCCTTTTGGGGGTGTAATACTCCTCCACCCTGGCTTTTTAAACTGCGCACCTGTGAAGAAATCACCCCGGGCTTACGTGGAGGGGGAGGGGGATGTTGAAGTACCTCATCAGAATTAAAATACGTCATATTGCCAATTATACGTACAAAGTTGTGAGGACAGTATAACACGTCCTCCGGGACCCGGTATCGAGTAACTCCCATTGTCTGACGTCCGATATTTCTGTGTTGTATTTCTTCTTGTTCTGCCATAAATCAGTTGTCCATGAGATCCTCGCCGAGACGAGATGGTACGGAGATTATTTTTCTCGTCTTGTTATTGTTCAATTTTACAGATATTTCAAAGATTTACCGATCAAGTATGGTGCTTTTTTTCTCTCAATAGTCTTCCTAATAAATCAGCCAGCTATATCTGTGCCACTGGCCCTCCTTTAACATTGTACGCACTAACTATTAATCGTGCTCGCCAACATCTACCTTCGTCCATCTTACAAGTGGCCGAAACTGAATCTGGTACTCATCGAACGTGTTTGACTATAAACTATGATTTCACAGGTCACTGGGGTGTTTTAATCAGTGGTAATTTCGTGAGAGATAGCAACTACAAATGTACATTGTAATGGACAGGCCGCCCTGCCGTCTGCCGAGCTAATTCAATGTTATGTCAGGAGGCTGGGTAGTTGTGGTTTCCGGACTTAAAATGACGGGAGTTGAATTCCAGTAGCATTAATAATGTAACAGTGTTGTATTTAATAAATAACACAGTAAACCAGCCTGATGAGATTGGACTAGTTTTGTCCGTACTAGACCCATGGTGCTTCCATTCAGGAGGAACGCGCTGACATTTTGCACAAGAAATTACATTTCATTCACTCTTGTGTCTGAATTTGAATAGAGGACTGCCAATTGAAATAATTTTGAAATTTTATGAAAGTTTTAACACTCCTTGGTATGTCAGCTTTTCATATGTATTTCGCCTACGGTGTTTATTGTATGTGTGTTCAAAGACGACTATGTATAAACATGTATTTATTCTGCTGTATGCATAAAGCTACCTCTTGGCAATAAGATGCACGCCAAGTCAAACTGAAACACAATCTTACGAAATTTCCTTTTTTAAATTTATTTTTTAGATTACAAGTTACTATTTTAAAATTACTATTAGAGTTAAATGACGGTCTTTTCAAGTCTCGTCTTTACCAGCCGCATGCATATCATGAAGTGAAAAACCACAAGCTATGTATACAGAGGTGCCCCGTCGATTGGTCGTAATGTTTACCTTAATCATTAAACTGCTGATGACACAATATCAAGAAACATTTCTTATTTTTACTTAAAATATCTGATGAGAACCATCAACTCACAAGTTGGGAGGGGAACCTTGTTCCTTTCGAACATGAAAGGAGTTGTATATTGTGATTGTGAATCAGTAAGTAAAATTGATATAATATAAGCTTATCAGACGTCACCAAAAGTAAGAATCGTTGTGAAATAACTATTTTTATTGTCACGTTTTATCCTAATGTAAAGAATGTGAAGACGAATCAACGGGGTTGGAGGTATAATTAATTAAAACCTCGTATTTTCAATGAGGGTTAGAAAGACAAACGTTGATATATTTGAAATAGTTATTACTTACGCAGTAACAATTTGTTTAGAGTGAGGACACCGAGACAAACTGTATGTGTAGGAGTCTTGGAAGAGAGATAAAAATGAGGACAACAATGCCGGGAGTTTACAACACTTTAATCAAGTATAAGCGGTAGGTAGATTGAGTGTCTCGGACACCAGTAGCACAACACAAAACAATACGAGTCATTATTTATAGCGGAACACAAACCCTCTCTCAGCGACACACTTCGCCCCTCCCCACACATCCAGAGAACGAATCTAATTCGAAATATAGGAACACGTCTTTACGCTCTTATACACTACATATATATACTATCTCGCACGTTTTCTCGTAACAACTCTTTCTCACGTTTTATAAATGACATAATATTTCATTTATGACAAAAACCTTTGGTGTCAGCTTTCAGCTTATAAATTGCGTCTAGAAGGTGGCGCTGTCTTCAGCAGCTCAACTAGCCCCACCACTCGTTAACATTAGAAACAAGAGGTGGCAACTCTAACCCTAAATCCGTTCTAAATATACTGTTTAAGGGAATAGTATTGGAAAAATGAAAAAAAAATGCATTCTTCCGAAAAAAATGTATTAGTAATTAAGACATAACTGCAACTGTAACTCTATAAACAGTGGTTTTGAACCAAATAGTACATACTAGACACACAATAACAGGTATACGGCTTGTGGTGTTGATGCTTTGAGCCGCACAAAATATCATAATAATAATGATTGTGAAGAAAAAATGTACATTTTAATATGCTGGAAATTTCTGAAGATCCAAATAAACATACAGATACTGAATCTTTGGATGCAAACGAAAGGATAGATACCACTTTAAAAGATAGTATTTCCACGTATATGATAAACAATGACACACAACAAGGTTTGGAACCTCCATTGACATGTAAACAATACAATATAAACATAAAGTTTGTCTCTACTAATTTCCATTATTAACTCTTGAGCCCCAAATAGTCAATATGTTGAGAAATGAAGTGTTAGAGCTTCAGGGCATCAAATAAATGTTAAATCCTTTCACAGCTGCCCTCGTACACGGAAATAGTTTATTTTAGAACCTCTTTTACAAAGATGTTCTTGATTGCAGTAGAACAAAGGGCACATTCCTGGAATCCGGGTAAAATAATGCTTCATAATTTCCTAGAAATGACATAACCCGACCATATAAGTCGTCTCAAATAATCGTTTATAACGGCGAGAGTGGTCAATGCTATCATAGGCAACTATGCATTACGGATTTATTCTATATTAATGTTCCAATTGTATTGTATGAACACGCGAAGATTATAATCTCTGTAATTTGGCAGACCAGGGGAAAGTGTTCCTTTGCTCGACTGCAACACGACTATTGATACTCTCCGGTATCTTCTGTGTAATACTAGAAATGAAGAAGCGTATGTCGCGATGCGGGAGCCCCGGACCCCGGCTGTCCAGCGTTCGCTGTGTGACTTATAATAACTTGTCACCAGGGATACACAGGACCCTCCGCTGCCCTAATCGGTTGAAAATGGATGTGGATGATAAATGTCGTTTGTCTTATAGACAATCTTGAGTAATATAAATGGAATCACATCAGCGTGTGTACGCGGGACTCGGAAGTGTCATTCCGTCTCCCCCAGAGTATGTGTGACATAACAACCTTTAACAGACATCCTCTTCACCTGTCCTCATCTCCTCACCGCAAGCAGCACAGGATGGGTACACGTCACGTGGGACAGTGCACGTGGCTATACGTCACGGGGGACAGTGCACGTTTCAAAACGTAACAAAATCTTCAAGATTTGTTTTAAGAATAACCTCTTGGAAAGACTAGGTGTTGAGTAGTATTGTAGCATTCGGCGGCAGAACTTTCGTGGAAAGATCTGCCTTTTCACTGTAAATGTCATTGTATAGCCATATAGGGCCAGTTGAAAGACCCCCCGCTGAGCAGCATGTCTCGAATAAGAGTTTCGATGGGTGTCTTTCCGACCAGACGAACAAAGAAGAGTTGCTCGATGACTTGGGCGCTGACGGTCCGCAGAGAGGGAAGTCGCAGGAGGAGTTTGCCAAAACGAGTGGGCTGATTCGGGTACTGGCTGCGAACGTATTCCTCCAGAGCACACTGCGACTTCTCCTGAATACTTTCCACGTGGTTAGCATCCGACAGACCACAGGCATCTGAAGCGATAAACACCAGTGTTAGATTAATGACATAATACGATATAAGGAACATCTTAAACATTGTCAAATCAATACTCAGCAAACAATGGTCCAGATTGACAATTAAGGGCACCAGGGAATGATGCGTCTCTCTCTTGTCTCTGTACAAACACCACGTGGTGTAAGGGATCAACTCAACACAGGGTACCGGTATTTTATTTACTATTCTAATGTCTTCCTATATGTTGATGTCCATTTTGATTTGTGTCATTGCTATTTAGTTTCTATACCTGTCGCTTACATTTATTCCATATCATAATTGCAGTCCTAGTTTCTTTTTTTGATCATCTCAAAATTTACATTTAATTTTCTGACACAGCTATAGTATCATTCAAAGTTTTTTTTCCCTAAATTATTAGGGTTTCTTTTTTCTCTTTTTTTTTGGTAGAACGTTGCCCTGTATTGATACAAACCATAGAACTGCCCCCGCCCTAACTGCCGTTGTGGAAATTTGACACATTTTTGGAATTTAGTTTTATGGAAAATATAAGGAAAGTAATATATTACGTGTCTAGCGTTTATTACTGTCGTCAGGCGAGATAAATAAAATGTACTTTTACCCGCAAGATACTGGTAATAAAAGGAGCACTAGAATAGAATGAAGTACACAATTTGTTTCCTCATCACACTTTGAAGTACAGGAGCCGACTAGCAGAAAGAATTTAGATTATAAATTTTCAATTTTAGTTTTACGGCTGAAATGATTAACATTATTAAAGAAATGACACGCTTAGTTTCACAAGGAATGCGTTAGAGCACCCTTAAAACTTTATCATAAATATATCAGTATTAAAATGTATGCACACTTTTGCTGGATATTACTGATAGCTTGATCATTAAACAAATATTGGGGTCGTAAATCAGACAACGATGACAATTGATGCCAATACTGCTTCAGTAATTTGATTTTTATTTGCTGTGGAATAACCGCACAAAAGTACAACAAACCTTCAAGGAAGAACTGGTAGCGAGGCTTTTCAATAACCCGAATTAATATGATAACAGACAACGATATAAAATCTACTTAACCTTTCCGTGTGATACAGTTGTTTTGTTTAACCTGATATTAGATCGCACAAAATGTTATAGACATGTATAAGGTGATCTTGAATTAAAGTGAGGTAAAGTGTGTGTTAGAAAAATAAATATTGAAATAATAAACTTATTACTTAGATTAAGGCCCACTATATACAAGTTAATTATGAAGACTAATATTACATTTGCACCGGTAATTATGCTTATTTTTTCTAAATTAGTTCAAGTAGTTGTATAATTACATTTTATTTTAACTAAACAAAATAATTTTCGAATGCAATTTGTTTTAGAAAATGCAGTTTAAAAACTGTCCGGATAAAATATATTATTTTGACAATTATCAAAACTTTAATTCATTGTTGAGAATGTGCTCGTTTCAGTACTTGGTTTTATAACGGCATATATAACAAAGAATGCAAACGTCCCTCATTGATGATTTTGAATTCTGATTGCAAAGTTTCAATTATCTACTTTAATTACACAATGTAATTAAGACATGTATTAATTATTAATAAAAACATTAGACCACGTCCAACATAAATTATTCAGGACGGACATATGTGTATACTTTGCTGTCACATAATCAGTAAAAAAAATGGGTATAATTCCAGCAGACAAATCATATAGAGAATAATCAAAAAAGTATATTTCCAAAGTTCTTCTGCTCTCGCAGACTAATTAAGATGGAGAGATGGGCCTTTGTACACACCTTGCGCTAGTTAGCAATTGTGATCAGGTGACCCGTGACGTGCCTTACATAGAAGGTGTACTGTGATTAGATCTGACCCCAGGAGGCGTTACATTACTTGGGAGTTAACGAGCTAGAAACATTTCGCAGAAAAAAGAACATACCGCTATTCAATACCCGTGTGGCATGGCCTTCGTTATTGAGGCCAGCCTAAGGAACAGATACCAGTTCATGTTAGGAAAAACCGAAGAGTAATGCAATATTTTTAATGGACTGTTTTGTGGATTTTTTGGTTAAATAATATCAATAACTTAAATGAATTTTCAAATATCGAACGTATTAATTTTCAAACAACTTATATTGTATATTTCAGAAATGCACTCTGTAAATCTTCTTTATAATAATAATTGCACTTAATTACCCTTATGCGTGTAAATATGAATTAATGGTTAAATGTAAAATTTCACAAAAGAGTTTATGTTATGATTAATTGTAAGAGTCGGGAAAAATATTCTTTTTATTTATTATTTAAAAATGTTCACAAAAACATCAAGCAGCTAATTACGCCCAATTCTATTTATTATGCAGCAATTACCACACAATAAACAGGATTGTTGTTATTTTGTCCCTGTAAATAACAACAATTTCCTAATTGATAATTATGTAACGTTAAAAAAAATATATTTAAAACATGGAAAATAAAATATAAATTGTTATCGTGATATAATATTTTGGAACTAAAAACATTGGTTTATCATAAATTCAATTTTATAATATTGAATGTTCGATAAAAGATTTAGATGCCACAAATGTTATCTAATCAAGATTTTTATATGACTCTATAAGATCATTTGCTTGATATATAAATTAAATATACTAGAAACATCTACAAGATAAATTGTAAAAAATAAATGTATGATTTACTTTCAATCCTTATTAATGAACAACATTTTGCGAATTGAAATGAAAAGCTTAGATCTTTGATCATATTAACATGTTATAATTATTATAAGTTTACAACATACAGGCACAACTGCTAGCGTTTTAATCAACACGGGTTTACAACAAGCGACCCAGATGTCGAAATTTAATATTCCTATTGTACCGCTTCGCCCATGAAAACAATTTGTTTTACGATTTTAAGGAATGAAGTAATTATTAAACTCTAGATTTAATACGACAAAAAAGAATCTCATTAGCCTGATGTCAAAAACAGCGATAAGTATGAAGTTGAGAGGGCCAAAATGGGTTTATGGTGTAAAGGAAGGATTTAAAAATTTAAATAATTTAAATATATCACATGTATACTGTAGGTGAGCCTGTTAGTATATATGCACGGTACATGTATGTGTGTGTTTCTAGGTAAGACTAATCTTGTGGTGTGGTAATAGCTATACAGAGTCTAGAGCGTGCTGATAACACTGCAGAATATTGCACAGCTATACCCCTGCAGACAGGAGGAATAGCCCATACATATGTACACGCCATACCACTCCACTTCACGGCTGCATTTTATAATGTCTCTATGACGGTTAGACTATTTATATAACACTTTGGTATTTTGTTGTGTCTGTTGCTAATCTAGATCATTACTTCACAAACGTACGCCCTTTGGTTTGGCTCTGTTCATACTAAATGTAAATATTACTTATGTTTGCGATGGCTACCATATATAAATGGCCGTCGTTCTATAAAATATTGTTTAGAATACACGAATATGTCGAGGTTAAAAAATATTTAAAAGGTTTGTTTAATCAGGAAAAAATAAAATGATAAAAATGAACGTAAATTATGTATTTAATTTTCCGATATCAACTCTTTCAATGTAAATATTATATCTGAAAATAACAATTAAGAAAGTAAGTAGATTTAATTTCTTCATGTTACTGCATGTAAATATTATTTCTGGGTGTATCTTTATATCATCTTAATTGCTATATCGCAACAACTTCTTTTCAGCTGAATTACTTAAACGTACTGTTCCCTGTAGATATTGATAAATTGTATAAATAAAAGTTCTTCGATTTCATTTGATGATTTGTCAAGTACAATTATTTGTTCAGTACCGACTCCCATTTCCTTATTCTTAGTTACTGTGTAGAGTCGCACACGAGTAAATAAAAGTTTGTATCATCAAATGTATATCGCTACCTGTGAATAGAACCATTAAACCGTAACGGATAATTTGTTTGTATTAGATTGTGTGTGTTCGATACCATGTCAATTTATGTGCACAAATGTTTTGTGTAAATATGCTGTGGTGTTTTTTAATCACTAGATTTCCCTAACCGATGTTCATCACGACCAGATGCATCAAATGTATTGACAAGTAGTCGAATCAGAAATGGCACCATAAAATACAAATAGCATGATAAAATATCAATGAATAAATCCGATTGCGAATCACCACCTTGATCATTTTGTATTTAACATTGTCAATTGACAAGAACAAACCTTTAAGTAGTGATCATGTTTGTAGGGAAATTATTAAGTTTCAGCATGAAATGGACTCGAGTTGATTAGTGTCGAGTTTGATCCGCGGGTATTGATTGATAGCCCGAGATCCGGGCGAGCAGGGTTGGCACACCTGACCGAACAAATTAGTATTTATATATTCTCATTTGTCACTGTTCACTTGCCGCTGCAGTGGTATAATCATTCAGCTCATTTCATATTGAGCTACGTTTACGGTTGTATCCCTCAATGAGATTTGTAACGGTTTATTCTGTGTGTTTTATCAACAAGAATTGATGACTTGATAGAGAGGGAGAAAGAAGGCGTAACTGTATAAAATTTTAACAACGCAAGGCCAACCAAGCAAGGCCAAAGCATTTATCATGCTTCACCGACTCGCAAATCTGTCTAAATTTGTTAAATAAAATCCATGTTAATCTATTATGAGGCAAATAAATGTTATATGATTCTATTTAGAGATCAATCTCAATGCTTTATTAAGAAAAAAAACTTTTTTTTTTTGTATTTCCGTCGTGATAATATCTGTTTTATTTGATACGATCTCAGTAAAGTGAAACATCAAACAATTATGAAATTGTAAAATACTACATTATCAAAGGCGATGGCTTGTTCACTGATAGAGAATAGATACAGAGGAATTAGGATATACGAGTAAAACCATTAGAAATATCGTTAAAACATTTTTTTTTCAAAATTATTCCATTCATTCTTCATTTACAAAACTGAATAAATATTTCTTTGTTAGCTAATGCATATTTTGTTGTTTTTTTTTTCTTTTTTAAAAATGAAAGAATATTTAGTTCTTTGAATTTTTTACACTTGAGAGAAAGCATAGTCTTGTTTCAATCACCTTCTTATTTCAGGGGAATAATTATTTTATGGTTCTTTCACCAGAAAATGAAAAGAATTCGAAACCAATTGTCACTCTGCTAGTCTTAAACAATGAGTTTAGCGGCAACAAAACTTCTATTAGCTTTAAAATGCAGTACTTGAAAATGCCTAACCTCATGGTTCTATGGTGGTCCTTCCTTCCTCTGTCATATACAATTAACATGTG
Source organism: Mimachlamys varia (assembly GCA_947623455.1). Taxonomy (NCBI): domain Eukaryota; kingdom Metazoa; phylum Mollusca; class Bivalvia; order Pectinida; family Pectinidae; genus Mimachlamys; species Mimachlamys varia. The sequence goes on from OX392535.1 coordinate 14,744,563, forward strand.
GCACTTCAGCCAGAACTTGAACGTTGTCTTGTGACTTTTTATTCGGGGAATATGCCTCACAGATGCAGTAGTGCACTGGCATGCCTAACACATACAGGGGGCTAGCATTGGCTTGCCGTGGATTAATGAAGGGTGTCTCTTTCAGCAATGTCATAAGCGGTCACCCTCACGTGACCCCATTCTTTAAAACGTCAAGTTCGCGCCTTTCACTGCTGTATAATCATTTCAGCACCACGCAGGGTATCACCGCGAGATAGAACGACAGCGAACTCGGACGTAAATGTTGGGTTACACTTTTTGTTAAAAGGAAAGATATTACATCTAAATCCCTTCATTGTTGAAACCCATACATAGCCAAATTATGACAGAGAATATGAATTGCATAATTTGAAAGAAAACTCCAAAGACAGCGGTCCAGAAGACCAGCCCTCCGATGAGATCTGCAAGGGATTTATCTGTGATATTGATTTTTGGTTTTTATTAAAACAGACTTCTGGTGCGTTGTGTTGAGAAATTAACAATTGCGGTCATGTCAGGAAAAATTACTTCTCAACACAACAAAACGATAGCTAGCGAGTAATGGCTCTGGTTTGGCTTTGTCATTAGCCGGGCTGGAGTTTTACCACACTACCTCACTCTGCATATTATCATGCAGCAGAGAAAACGCGTTAAAGTGTTATAACGCAAATGTCAAGGCCTTACCAAATTTCCTTAAAAGATACCGCAGTAAAAACTCAGTTTCTCTTAAACTTCGAACCATTTCGTCAATTTAACACCAAACATTTCACAAAAAGATTATTAATTATACTTAAGTTATACAGTTGGGGAACATTTTTGAAACATGTATAAGGTCGAAATACAGTGATATCCATACAAGGGAACGACAAGGTGGTGGTATAGCATCATCACTACACGAATTGTTATATCAAAAGGGAATATGCTAGGTTTTTCAAAATGAACATTTAAGGCAATAAAGAATTCCTCCATTATGCCATCCCATCTGTCACATATTAAACATATTGGGGTTTTTGTTGTGTGATAAGGACGAAATATTTAAATGAATGCCATATAACCACTTCGATATATTCCATCCTCAATCATATTTAGGAATATAAATCAATCAAAATGTATTTAAAAAAATTCTATGTTTAACAACTATTTACTCCCTATAACAATTTATGTTATAATAAGGCCAATACTTTTTTTTATTTTATCAATATTGCATTAAGACTATATCTATTATTATGTTTTAACTTATCAAAATAATTGTGCATATTGTTTTTATTTATAAACGGTCATTAAAATTATTTGATGCACCCATTTTAATAAATATAATATTTACAATAAAGTATCACTTTTTGCAAAAAAGAAATGTTATACTGAAAATTACTATTCGAGTTAACAAACCCTCATTGACATCATACGTAGTATTTAAGTTCTATTTGAGTTTTTATGAACTAGAAGTTTTGTTCATTCTTTTAATGAATCATTTGAATTCGTGAAAATTTGCACACTCTGGATGTTGTAGTACACGACTCTTAGGTGATCGGTCTGTGAACATTTACTGGTTTTCATGAATAAATTGTTTAATACGCCAATCCTAGATTTAATAAACGTTTACTTGTTTATAAAATTGTCTATTTTAAATATTCAAATTTATGAATTGTAAATACACACACTAGTTATACGAACAAAATTAACAAATAATTAATTATAAATTCATCTGTTATGTACATTCAGACAGGCAGTACGTGTACTGTCTATAAGTAGGCACAAGAACCTGAATTGTATATTAATACGTTCGCTGCCTCGTTAGTTATCACTGAAGTTAATATGCATACACAAATTAATACATACATATATAGATATACAACTGAATAAATAAAACAAAACACCTTAGACTAAATATGGCTAGTATTTTCACCTATGTTTAAATAACTTTTATTAAGTGACGGCTAAGTATCTTTGAGTGTTTCAAATGTATAGTTGCTATAGTACCCCGATGACTATACATACAAACAGTGTTATATTTGCACTTTTGCACTTTGATATTCATCTATGCTGAATATCTACATATATTGCATAAAACATTCTATATTGTTGTGTCCTCAAATATGTAACATAATTACTTATTGGCCACATCATATAATCTTTCATCATATGTATATATTTATCGCGGAAACAATGTAAAACAAGGGAGACTTTATATATTAGTACCACTAGCTGCAGTGGTTGATCGTATACTTTATACTGTCAGATGTCATACTGAAACGGTTACGTTTGCTGTGTATAATTACACAATTTATGAACATATACAGTGGTATCGATCTGGTCGAATTAAAATCCACATACGCCGATATGAATCGGGAACTACATTTTATAACACCGTGTAGAAACAGATGGCACACGTCGGGCTTGCAGTATGACCTCTAGAACGAGACACGCACATGTATCTATACTTAAAATCTTGACCTAGTTAACACATTAAAATTGACTCGCGACTGTACTATCAATAACGCGGAGAAAACACAAGTTATGGTGAATGTTTTGGGTGTATAACCTACACTTTCCTGATACAAAACCTCGAGGAGGGGTTATCTAAAGTCATGTGCTAACAATAACGCTTTTTAGTTTCCTACCACACAGTTACCATGATGTAAATAAAGAAGACAATTTCGTGCATTTAAATGTTTAAATGTAAGGATTAGTCAGGCCATGTGTCGAGCTCTAGACACAACAGTCAGAGTGTATGTATGGGGGTCGCCAGACCGTGACAATCTGGCCCAGACCTGGCGAGGCAGGCCGCTGTCATCTAGTCAAATAAATATACCAAATTCCTGCTTCATGAGCTTGACAGTTTGGGAAACATGAAATATTTCAAACTGTCAGTTCTTGGACGACGACGGGAATTAAAAGCAGTGTCTGTTAGACTGTACTGGCCATGAATAGCAGACGAAGTTTTTGTATATTTTTAAAAGGGCATGGCCGCCATGTAGACCATCAACACACCTGCATATACGTGTATTGCATAATACTACACTAACACCCAATACTTAATGTTTACCTAAACTTTCCCGTTGCTCTATATCACTGGCGGATATTGTTCTGTCGAAAAGGCAATAGGTATTTTGTTGGTTTTTCGTTCTAGCACATACGTAAATTAACGATAAGAGTTTCCTGATATGAAAATATACAGGATGTTTAGGTAACGAATATTCACATGCAAGCACGTGTACTAAAATTGTTAAGTGTTTACAGACGACAGGCCCTACGTAGCCAGAAGCAACGTTTTATCTACAGCAAACTTGCTTTCTTGCACAGAGAGAGGGGCGGCCTGTGACCCACAGTAGGTCGTTAGTACTGCATATCTTTCTTGTCAGTTGCTCAACTCTGACATAATCCCGCTCACGTAACCGCCAAACAAATCGGCGAATTTGTGCAAAAGTCTGGAGCCCGGCCAAGTCGCACGGGCTTGAATCGACTTGTTCTGTTGCGAGCAAGATTATAAAAGAATCTGATATCCGTAGTAAAAGATATAGAAATTATATCTTAATATCACGGAAAAATACATGTTTGGTTTAAATAACAGTGGAACTTCTAACTTAATATGAGGGGGGATAATAAAGGTCCGTCGACATTACTAACAGAAACTTTCGGTTATCAAGGAACCAAACAAGCTTAAAACCGTGATCAAATGAACGAGTCGCTATTATTTATTCATTTTCCTATGATAGACCGAGAGTGGACGTTTATGATGTCGCCTCTGCCCCTACATTATTATATATACGCGGTAGTTGTCATTTACCGTCATATGTGACAGTTTGTGTGGCGATTTTAATGACCTTAACGCTTATGTATATACCACCTTTAGATAATGAAATTACCAATACTTAAAATAACGCCCCATTACGTTTGCTGAGCGATAACTCCTGTAATTAATCTACAACCGTGCCAAGTTTCAATTTCGAAATGCGTGACCATCTCCAAACTGAATTAAGAGTGAAGTTCCCGGTATCACTACAGCGCTATCGATCATTTACATGTTAAGATACCTGAGTGATGGGGTACACAGCCCGTTTATCATCTACATGTAGCACTGTAAACTGTAGAGGGGAAAGTCCAACCAAATTACATAGTGTGTCATATACTGCAAAAGTTGCTTGCTTTATAAATGAATTACAACATACGTCGCATTCAGAATAAATCAAACTATTGCTGTACTGTGACCTGTAGAAAGGGAGGGAACATTTACCAGGACCCTAAGGTGTCAAACAAAACCCCATAGCGTTCCACTCGACTGAGTGTATCTTTCATGGGGCATTTCGTCTGGAGTAGCCAGGTTGGGAGGTCCCATTTAACGATCAGATCCGGTAACTGTCTGTAATGTTGAGTGGATGATAATGAAGAAACAATTTTAGTTTAATCTGTCGTCTTAAGAATTTAGCATTGATCCACTTTCCAGACGCATCTTTCAATACATGTACATCTACTCACACGAGTTGAATTTCAAGACGTTTGCTCTCCGCGATACTGTTACAAATTGTGAATTCGTTTTGCCTAACGGCTTACTAAATTTAACTTTGGGAATATTAGGTTACCGTGTTTACACTAATTGATACGCGTGTTTATTTAAGGGGGAGATAATTTTGATTGGACACAGGTGACCAAGGATCCACCGATGAAAGTCCAGACGGAGAGTGCGTGGGAAAGTACAGATTTCCCCCTAAACCAGCTTCATCAACCTCCTATCACAGCACACTGCCAATTTGTCCCACAGACTAAAGTGTAAATATATCAAGTTTAAAGAAGTGCAGCAAAGACCTGGTAGGGAGTCTAAATTATCAGTCCTAGCAGCTTAGGTCTGTATAACTTGTGTAAATAAAAAAAAACCAACGTACATAGCAGAGGAATATCTATAATTGAATATAATGTAAAAAAAAGTTTAAAAAAAGATTGAGAATTTAACCTCCATGTAGTTTCTATACATATTATGAATAGTTGTGATAATGTTCTTTTAATATGTTTTCCAAGATCTGTTTTACAAAAAAAATGATAATCTGAAGAGAAAACAATATGTAACTTATAGGTGGAATCTTATTACACAGTCATTCATGGTCTTGTTCAAACGAAACAAGCATTATGGCTCTGTAGGTGTAATTTTTGTAGGAGCAATATTGCGTTTTTACGGCGTTTATGGGTTTATTTATTTACATTGTGTAACGTAAGGATCTGGAAGTGTATATCGGTAACCAAGATGCACTGTTTGAGGGACATTGATTCTTTGCCAGCTGTGCTCTGGTACATAGTAGGTTAGGTAATACAGGCTGAATTATACTGTCTGAGGACATTGTATCAAGTCGCAGGGGTGTCATCCGGGCCAGTCTGTCAGCACCACTACAGACGACACAATCAACAATACACTCGTATAAAACGGGCCATTTATCAGACAGGGGCAAAATCATGAAATATGTTCACATCAAAACACGTAAAATTAAGTCACATATTTTCCAGTGAGGATAGCTTAAGTATTTCTTTGTTAGATTTGAAATATAATTTCAAGTAATATACATGTCAATGTCAAAAGTTGCTCTCTTATAATATTTTGTGTGTAAAATTAAATATGATGTATTAGAACAAAAATCTTAATTCGTTCAGGAAATAATGTAAACCTTAAAATTTTATTTATAGAATAAACTATGGTTGTTAGAAAAAATATTTCTGTGTGATTAAGGATTATTAGGAAAGCTGACATTTTATAACCGTTGAAATATTACTTTAGGAGTTAGAAATATAATTTAACACAATACTTCTAAAATATCTTCTTCCATCGATGTTTAAATATTTCATTATACAAGAAGCTTGTCTTTTCCTGTATTATATAGTGGTTTTGTTCTATTATATTCTATTATATTGTGGTTTTGATCTATTATATCCTCATCCTATTTTGATATATATACATGTATCAATTACATGAAGATGTGGTTTTGGATATATTGAATATCTTTTTCAAGTCTATCGATTTACTATAAACAGATACTGGTGTGTACCCCTGTTTGCCCTCATCAATATGTTATAAATTGTTTTCTTAATTTTTCTAATGGTCTATTTGTGATCATATAGGCTACAATTTTGATGAAGATATAATATTTTAATCTGTAATTATAGTATTTTTATATATGTTTTTCACTCCTGTTATTTAATCAATAAATTAACATTGTGTTTACTTATGAATTTAATTCATAATGATTCTTAACTCAAACTTAAACTGAAACATATTTACCAAAATATCTAGGATGACAATACATTTAACAGATTAGTTCTTAGGACTTAAGAAGAAAATAAAAATAAAAATGTTGAACCAGTTTAAATGTTGTGATGAAAACAACATATACAGTGACACAAAACGAAGTCGTTTCCCAGACCAGTTCCGTGAGTCCAAAAGCCAAAACCGAAAATTGAACATTTTCATCTTAAGTTCGAGTTAACTATTTGGATATTTTCTTTTTAATTAGAAATGAAATTTGGCATGGTTCTTTTTGAAAAGGGAAATCTTTGATTGAAGGAAAACTTCAATAAAAAGACTTCAAATATTTATAAAGAAGATGAAGACTGAGGAAGGGAGAGGTACTTACTGTAACCGTTCATGGTGGGTCTTTGTGACGGAACTGGCTCTGGTTTGCGATCTAAAAGAAAACAGTAGGTGAACATCACTCGGCACAGTCACGACTTTATAACTGTGTACATTCCTCGTGTACTAGTTTAATGACAACATCAAATAATCTCTTTATCTCTCCAACTTTGTTAGGGTAGAAATAATTACGCTCATTGAACAGTTTATTGGGTATGTTATTCGGGTCTAATAGGTTTAATTGGTCTGACAATAGTTTCGATAATTGTCGCCTTTACTTTGTAATAAAATGAGACAAAAATTACAGACAGTTCAGCAGAATTAGACAAAGTTTATAATGTGAACCATATTAAATGAAATAGAGTTATGCGAGCTTTGAAGCCATTATGCAGAGAGAATCCCACCATGCTGTGCGCTAGAGCGTGAACTATTGTGACTGTATTACAAAGCTGAGCATTCAAAAATCATTCACTGTTACAATGGGTCGGGTCTTATCGGGGTCGTTATCGAGCTTGTTACGTTTGCGACATGTTTAATCAAAATTGTTTCAACTGTGACCGCAAGCAATATTTGTATTTTCAATTTAGAACTGATAAACTAGTTAGACAGACTTCAATCAAATACAAAATAATTTAAGATATTATTTTCGTTTTTCAACTTCGCCCTCAACTTCCAGCATGCAAACACTTGATCTAAATGTCAATTTTATGTAAGATCAAATGTTTTTAATAAATTCAATTTTTGTAAAATATAATGGACATGAAAAAATGTCTTATGGTTAATATACATACCTGAACTAAATAACACGATGGCCTTCAGACAACTGTACTCAGCTGAATCCACGTGCAGCGCCTTGAGCTTTTCCACTTGTTCCTGGAATATTCTTATATGGTCCATAAAAGCCACCACCCTGTCCGCAGCCATGGGGCTGGCGTGGAGGCCTGCGGCCGCTAACAAAGGGGCCACATGAAGTGGCATGGAACATTGAGCGGCATTCAAAACAAACAACTCGCTCCAACTTAGTCGCAATAGGGCCACTTGGTCCGTAACTTGAAGATCAGGAAAAAATGGAATATTTCTTGCCCATTCTACAGCACTAAACAATAGCCTTGCTGCCAGTTCACAAATATTTTCTATGCCCATTATATTATTTGTCTGCATACATTGTCCATATCGGGAAGTTGGGTAGGGTTCGGCCCTTAGGAGCATGGAAATAAAGCTGGACAGGTAAGTATGGCCATTTAACGGGTCGCCGCTGCCAAAGGCCATTTGACCAGGAAAGGGATGCTGGGTGGGCGGGATTCGGCCTCGCTGTACGGCTGGAAAGAAATCGAAAATTATGTCATAAAATTGTTGATATCTTATTTTATATAATTATCAAATTTCCCTTCGTTTGAATGAACATTTTATTTTAATGCTCAAAATTTAGTAACACCACATATAAATCCTTCAGATGGAAGACAAGGCACTGAAGAAAAAGTTGTCACTCTATACATTAAATTGATTTCCATAAAGGGCCAAAGTCAGAAAAATAATGATCAATGTTTGCAGGTAAATAAAATCAAAAACAAGTGATAAAATGTTCTTCTTATAAAAGTTTTCGGTTTGAAAAGATGCAGGTTAGAAATGCTTTTAATCACAAACTAAAAATCCACTTCTCTATCGGGTAGTGTTACAGAACTAGATATCCAGACAATTTTATGGAGAGAGATTCGTTAAAATATTTTGGGGTAAATAGGTCTAGGGTGTAATATGAAGGGTTCCGGGATCATTCTACAGGGGAAAGGGCAAAGGTCTGACACGGGAGTCATGGTGCACGACGCTGCACAAGGCTCGCAGCCAGACACCTGCGTTTACCGGGAATCAGCCTAGCAAGTAAAGGTCATGTTTATACGACATTTGACGGGATCCTGGCATAGGCAAAATATAGACAGTTGTATTACATAACCAATATAAACTTATGTGTGTTTATACATATATATATCATATAAACAATTTATACATTATTTTCTATTTTTATCTTTTGTAGAACTTGAATTTAAAATATCCTGAAAAACGTTCAGCTTTAGTTCGTTAATCTCAACTGAATTTCATTTAAATTTCAAACCTGCCCGATGCTATCGACTAGCTATCGTTGATGGTTTTTATATCAAATTGATCGGTTTATCATTTGTCGCAAAATTAAACAGAATTCATTGTAGTTAAAGCGAAAGTAGCACAGCCACAACCTGAACATTTACACGGACCGGTGTAGGAAAAAATCGTTCACGTGTTAGATGGCATGTTATTATCAATAAAACTATAGATGATAACGAAATTATTCCGCTTATTATCTAGCCCAATGCACTAAATGTACGTAACATTACCCCCGGGGGGCTATAACAATTATTGCAAAGCGATTTTTTTAACAAATAGAGAGCAAAGTATTCAATTTAGATTTGTGATTATTCGTATAGCTATTTCATGCATCAGAAATTTATTCTGAAAATGAATAATTATTTTTGTAAAGGTTTTAACCTGCACATTGATCTTGCATCTTCCCGATGGCGGAGTTATGGGGTAGGGCCAGCGGATCTGAAGAAGCCGAGGGGTAAAGAAGAGAGTTGAAACCACCAGACTGACAAGTGCGCGACCTACCTTCCCGTCTCATCCCCATTTTCAGACACTTTTTGAGACGACAGTATTGACACTGATTTCGATGGTGCTGATCTATCGGACAAGTTCTATTTCCTCGGCACGTGTAAGTTAAATTTCTCCGCACAGACCTTTTGAAAAAACTTTTACACCCTTCACATGTAAATTGACCATAATGCTTTCCGGAGCTTTTGTCCCCACACACCACACATTCTATATGTTGTTGTTTTGCCTCTGGAGAACTGGACGTGCCATTCGGTGTCGTAGCGGTGCCATTTGGAACATTGGCAGGTTGTGTCTGGGGTGGCGGCTGTGTCGGGGTCACGGCCGTGGGTGTGACCGGTGGAGGCTGGGCGGGGGGCTGCACCGCTGAAGGTGGAGTAGTACCTAAGTCCTCCGTGGGGTCCCGTGGCCAGGTAGTCACAGTAACAGGGTTACCCTGTGATGCAGTCATCGCCATATTATTGTGGCAGAGTGTACATACACTGGTGTCTGTCTATATAGTAGGTAAGGGTCAAGTAACCAACCGGGTAAGTTCGTGGTCTAACCGATGAAGTCAACTTGCTGTCATCTGCCGTTGTGTGTCGACGACTGTCTACCACTCTCCTAGGAAGCACAACCTAACATTGTTCACGTAGATGATCATTGCTCCACGGAGCACTCCACGAGGCAACCTTTAACCATGTGTCGGATCGTAAATATAATCATATTCTAAAAGAGTCGAGATATGAAACAGCGAGAGACTTGTGCGCGGAGTAATCGCGATCTCTACCATGCGAGGAGTGGGTGGCCTAGAGTAGCACTCTGTATGTTTTGAACTCTGACACTAGTATTAAAACTGTTGAGTTTCTATGGCACTCTTCCATATAAGGAAAGCGATGTCATTTAGGTTCAAGAAGTGTATTAGTGAGTGACAATTGCTGTCGCTTGGTCATAGCCCCCAACCATCGGGGGCATAGCCGCTGCACACGGGCAGGCGATCCCATTGGCTGAGAGCGCCATTTATTATACGCCGTACGTCTGTCAATAATCTATCTCGTATTCCTGCGCACACTTGCAGCCGCTCATAATCTGCCCTGGGTCATGTATGTTTCTGGTCCAATCGGCACGAGTTTAGGAGGAGGGGAAATATCCAACCCTTACGTGTCAAGTAGGAGGGAGGTTAGTCTACATATTGAACTCGGCTTTCAGTATGAAGTGTTCACGTCTGTTCGGAGAAAATCGTCTGCTTCTCGGCGTAACGATTACCGCATAATACCCTTACATAAAGAGAAATGTGGCTTTACAAACTCTGTCTCGTTTTGTTTAGGGTGGTGATACGCGGTGGATGACTGACCCACCATGGGACACGATCATTTTACAAGACTTGGTGATCGCTTTTTTCTATTACAAATAAACATACAATAGACATCGCTTTGTATATGTATATAGTGTACACATAGTGTGTGACCTTAAACTAAGGTCATCCGTGTGTACTTTATTATAAGTTAGAAGTTAGACACCATCACAACCCTTGCGCAATCTTATCTAAAATACGGGCATGACCTGAGCGAACTGCGGCGAGAGGGCACGCCGCATTACATCGGGTTTGTAGGGACAAACTTTGTCTGGCGGAGGTGTATTTAACTGTTTCAAATAAAATCTGCCCCTGGCTTGTGTAGCGGTGATACACACGTGGAGCTACCTGTCAACTGTTCTGTATACCAGTGTATGTGTATAAATAGATTGTCTTTAAGATAAATAACATTGATATGCTGACATGGGTTGCATTCATCACTTCCTGCTAAATATAGTTGATATGAAATCTGGTCTGCCTTGTTCTCTTTTTATTTTAAATTTTAAAACATTTCACACTACTTCACAATTATCTTTATTGTAGAAAATAAAACTTTCAAATTGTTTTAATGAATAGTGGAATTAAAATGTGTTGTTTGATTTAATGATAATTTTTTATGTCACTTTAAACATTTTGTTAGGAAATGACCTATTTGTCAAGTATGGAATAATAAAATCTTCGACTCCCTCACTTTTGACAAATCAAAACTTTTTAAAAAATTCACACCTTTCAAATCAAGTCAAAATGTCAAGACCCCGATTCCCCTGCGGCGACCCCTGAGAAACTCTCTGTACATAGGGAGCGGGATGTTTTGTCAGCGAGCGGGGTAACAATGATATAACCCCGATTTCGTGTTATCTGTCTGTATGCTATATAGTATTACCCTTGGTCACAGGACTTGAATAAGTTGCATGCATACACACATCTAGCGTCAACTTTTACAAGCATCATTGACAGAACACAAAACATTTTCACAATCCCAAGTAATAAAAATACACGACGTGTCAACACGGTTGGATGATGCTAGACAATCGCGCAAGGCAGCCTTCCACAAAACCTATTCCCAAGTCTTGTTACTCCTTTATATACCCTACCACCACAGACGGCCAAAACCACTGGATTTGCATGCGACCTAAACTAACAAGAAAAAGCAAAGCATTATATCCATATCTGACACATAATTCTACAAGATATTACGCAAGTCGTATTGAGATACAAATAACCTAGTCAGACGTTATTGTGAGTACTTGACAAGATTTCACCGTGTGCCAAAGGACACAATCAAGTGCTCCCCTAATGGCACACTGGTCCCACACCTGATCGGAATATCAGAACACATGACAGGAATTCAAATGTACATATGACATAGCTCATCCGTTGACGGGTAGTATCTAAGTGAACAGAAAATAGCACAGTACACCAAATATAAAACTAAGTGTAGGGAATAGAGGCATCGCTTCCATATCTACAGCATTAAATGATAAATTACCGAATTACCTAATGGGTTGTTTTTTTAAAGAAGACAAAAAAGTTTTCGACCAATAAATATAGAGATTTTTTTATTTTATTTGGTTGTGTTAACTAGTTATATAGTTATAATATCTAACAAACTATGAAATTAAGAGGACTTAGATAATTAGCATCTTATACATTTTTCCTCCATGAATCCGCTAGGCATTTCTCCATTGTTGGTCAATTAAAGTATGTGACATTATTCAATCTGCACTGTTTATGTAATCTTTGTTGATATTTGGAATTAGCGTCTGGTTTGATGAACACACATACATTAAGATGACAGAAAGCCATTTATATTGTAATTGTGTTAAACCATGGCGGAACATTCATATTCAAATCAACTATAACGAAATGTGAAAAGAGCATGCTGAAAACTATAAAAGTTATTTATCGTCCCATTTTAATTAATTATTTATCTATGCTAATTCATCCTGCCAATCACCGGCTACATGGATCGTTGATAATGACTTACTTGAGTAAAACTGTACACAATGCCTGATACAAATCTGTTGTTCATTCTAATTTTGTCTGTGACAGTAACGATCATCCAAGTCTTGATAAATACTTCATGTAAAAAAGCATTACATGGCCGTTACGTGATATCAGTTTAAATCAGTTAATATTCAGCTATCTTGGACGTAAGGATGTCGTGGTTCTTTTTTTTCTATTTATATTTTTTGATATTTCCTAATCCTTCAAAAGAATGCTGGATTAAATATGTTTCACTTCATTACCATCTACATATCCTCCTTAACGATACTAGTCCAACAATTAAACAAGTGATACGACCGGTGAGGTAAATAGAAGTTATATTAAGTATCGATTTATTTGAATGCCCGAGGTACTTTAACATAGATGTTTCACTGCGTTTGATGACCAAGTAATTAAATATATTTTTTCCGGATTCAACATTAATTTACAATGGATTGTTTACTGAGTTTAATAAGTAAGATAGTTTATATAAAAAATGAAAGTAATTTTAGGTTTATGACTCAGTTGGGTCAGGTTGAGCTATAGTTTTACTGTATTTAACTGTTACTAATATCAGGACAAATACACAAATTATTTTGACATTACTTTTATAAAATGATAGGTTTCTTTTAAATAAATTAACATGAGTAATTAAGAAAAATAATGATGAATAATCTAAACAGTTTATTTGAACTTTGCTACGTTGTAATAAACCCATCAATGAACATGATACTATTATCTTCATTATAAATTGTAATGATATAAAAAATATGTGTACCTCTAATATAGCTATGATAAACAGAAATGTCATTTGTAAACAATTATATTATAAATTTTCTGATCCAGTGATAATTACATGAGATATATTTTGCTGTGTGACAAAATGTTTTCTATAATATATGTATGGGCCCAGTACTCAACAGACTTCTCAAGCAAATTATTACAACTTATGTAATTAATTTGCTTAGCAATCAATGACAGCTAGTACTAACACAATTCATCAATCATAGGTTTTAACACGCTACTTAAATGGTGAAATTGTATTTTAATTCAATTATCCCCGTAGAGAACGAAATTATACAGCACACCTAGAACTATCTACTGAACACTGGAGGCGATTGGATGTTTCCTGTTAAACAACACAATGCCGAGCTGGAGTACAATAGCACGATCCCTCTAATGACAGCACCTACAATAAAACAACTACTACTGTTAATTTACTCTTTCACTAAAACACAAATTGGGCCAATAAAAACACTATATATGTTCCAAACGTTTGGTTTAAATTCTTCTTAAATTATGTTAGCTTAGTGATTGTATCTATTAGGAGAAGAAGTAGGTCCGCTCGAATGTCATACGAGGAACCTGGGACTTCATAGTTAATCATACTGTCCTTATAGACAATCATCTTAATTCAACATAGGGTTGTTTTCAAAAGCAAATATAATATTATACTGGAATATGGATTTTAGTATTAAAATACTTTTATCGTAAAAATATGTCTATTATTTGAATTAAATGTTAGATTTATGAAATTAGTGTGTAGTATGAAAAAGACATTATTGTAGATAGTTCATCACAAAGGGATGCTGTGTTCCTGGTGTTATAGTATGGGAGACAATTATTCCTTTGAGGAAAAATGTTATTTTGTACAAAATAATACTGATACATTAATGACAAATGTACTCTTCAAATAGATTATCTGTCTGACAATATTTCCAGATAGAGCTTAGTGTAGTGCTTGTAACGCTATGCCTAGCTGAACAGGCCTGTAAATTGATAGCTAATATTTCACATATAACTTCTCACGAAATGTGTTAGGAGCCAACCGTGATCAATATTATAACTGATATATAAACACGCCCAGTGGTCAGTAACGGCCAGAATCAATTCACTGGACACTTTAAGGCCAGTGATCAGACGAGGTCCAACTGCTTCATAACACACAACTCGAGAACTGGCCAGTAGGAAGCTTATCAATTACTACAATTGCGCCAGCTTTCCGGTGGCGACGATTGTGTGTAGTATAATTAATGAAGTCGATTGGTTTGAGTTGACCATTGGCCATGCTGATTATCACACCGCCTTGGTCATTACGAGGGGATGTTTGCGTGTAATTACCGCAAAAGGGGTTGTCGACTGGCCATCGATATTTCAATACAGTTCTCCCGGGGACCATAACCCTCACTTGGCCAAAGGCACAACAGAAAGTGTGCACTTTGGATTCAATCTGCTAGCTTATTAAACAATGTTTTTTGGTGTAGCGCGTATAAGGTGTTAGTGTTTAATTGAGCGAGAATAGTTATTTGAGGGAATGCTAAAACAGACGTGATTTATTTCCAATATACAAATGAGTTGTGGGAGGATTGAAGACAATGGAAAACTGAATAACAAATACGGTCACAACCACTTGTCACAATACAGAATTTACAAATCATATAAAATCAAACATTATATTCATAGTTAATTCTTTATATGATATGTCTGAACTATGGATTATTAATATATTTTTTGTAACATCAAATTGTAAATAACCAAAATTGATTTTAGACATTTATATATTATATCCTATTATTTTTACAATTTAATAAAGACTTCAAATTAAGACCTACTATCTGTGCTAACACCTAGTTTACCTGCCGGAGAAGGGGAAGTAAGCACTACGCTGCATATATTGGGTATATTACGGATTAATATTTACATGTAACATGTTCTTTCAAAAGTCTATGACTATCGCCTCCCTGTTAAGAATTCAAAGCACATTATATAAAGGGACATGTTGTATGGACAGAAACAGCACACAATGAGTAGCCACTTGAGTGTGGAACATCTTTCAGGGCTGAGTCGCCGCCGTGCACCACTGTGCAGTGATCAATATCAGGCCAAACAGCTCTGTTCCCAGTGATTGGGGGGCTTACTAAGGTTCCACGGTTTGGCGGCCAGATCATAAAGATCACCGATTATTCCGTTTATAAAAATTAAAAGGTTTCTTTAATGTAATACAAGGTCTCGCAGAGCTTCCGTTATAATTGCCCTGAAATCATCCTCTCTATCTTTCCAGTTTGTAATTCGTGTGACCACATCGAACAAAACGTAATTTGAATGACAAAACCTTTCTCTTTCTCATTTTAAATGCCTTTTTAACAAAACATGATAATTGTACCCTTGAAAAAGACCAACGTTACAAAACCAAGACCAGAAATGTTTTGATTACATTCAATTTTTATTGTTCATTCAGCTATGAGTATTTTTTTATTTTACGAATAAAATACCCAATAAATATATATAAAAAAAGTCCATTCCATTAACAGAAAATTTTATCTGACAACTGCAGACACGAAGGAGAGAGGTACAGGTTTCAATGAATGAGTGTTTGTTTTTGTAATAAATATACGTATTACTTAGTAATATAACTTTATTTGTTTCTGTAAAGTATGTGAGTATTATTTTACCAAAATAACTTGTTTGGTTTTTAAATTAATGTGAGTATCACTATATCAAAATAACTTGTTTGGTTTTGTAATAAATGTGAGTATTACTTTATCAGTAACTCGTTTGGTTTGTAATGCATGTATTACTTTACTTTATTTTGAAAAGAAATAACATTGTAAATTCACAATGTACCTAAACCGGTTTGTTTATAAATAGGAATATCATCTGTAATGTAATAAAAACCGATCTCTTTTGTTATTGTTTGCCAGAGAGCTTATTTTCGTTGTCTTTCATACAGAAGAAAAACTGAAAAAAATATCTTTAAATCAAAAATAATTATAGTCATCATACAAACTAGCTTAAATATATGAGAAATTATTTTGAAACCATAGAAAGAACCTCGTCAATCTTTGCATGTGATAGCTGTGCCTATTGCGATAATGTGAATTTAAGAAATTGCATCATTTTTTTATGTTCTACCGAATGAAAGCCAGATAGTGCCATATACAAATATTCGGGAAATCAATAGCCACACAGATATAGCCCTACTCAGAAAACACACAGATATAACATCTTAGTGTAATATGAACCCTACTCCGGAAAGGCACAGAAATAACATCTCAGTGTAATATGGACTCTACACAGGAAACACAGATATAACATCTCAGTGTAATATGAACTTTACTAAGGAAACACATATATAACATCTCAGTGTAATATGAACTTTACTAAGGAAACACAGATATAACATCTCAGTGTAATATGAACTTTACTAAGGAAACACATATATAACATCTCAGTGTAATATGAACTTTACTAAGAAAACACATATATAACATCTCAGTGTAATATGAACTTTACTAAGGAAACACAGATATAACATCTCAGTGTAATATGAACTTTACGAAGGAAACACAGATATAACATCTCAGTGTAATATGAACTTTACTAAGGAAACACAGATATAACCCCTCAATGTAATATGAACTCTACACAGGAAACACAGATAAAACATCTCAGTGTAATATGGACTCTACTAAGGAAACACAGATATAACATCTCAGTGTAATATGAACTTTACACAGGAAACACAGATATAACATCTCAATGTAATATGAACCCTACTCCGGAAACACAGATAAAACATCTCAGAGTAATATGAACCCTACTCCGGAAACACAGATATAACATCTCAGTGTAATATGAACCCTACACCGGAAACGCACAGATATAACATCTCAGTGTAACATGAACCTTACACAAGAACATAGAACATTTACAGTCAGATGTTTACCATACATAAGACATTTACATTGTGATATTCACCATATATAAGACATTAACAGTGTGCTATTTACCATACATAAGACATTTACATTATGATATTAACCATATATAAGACCCTAAGCGTGTGACAATGACATACATAAGACATTTACATTGTGATATTAACCATATATAAGACATTAACAGTATGCTATTTACCACACATAATGCATTTACAGTGTGATATTCACCATATATAAGACCCTTAGCGTGTGATATTAACCGTACATAAAACACAGTGTGACATTAACAGAGCCTTAGCCACACCATACCATATGATTATATGGTTACTATACATGTGTAGCATATTTGTTCACTACCAATGTGTTTTGTCAAAATTGTCCTTTCTGCTACATTGATGAATGTTAGAGTCCTAGGAGGACGAAACAGCTGTATAATGCAGTTTAATTCATTTTTTCGGCATACTGTATCTGATACTAAATTTAAAAGGTGCAGCATGTGTGTGTGTTACGTCATCTCTAAATTGTTATTAACTTGAATGTTACATCTACAAATGTCTTCTTATAATGTTTTCTTATTCTCAAATAAGTTAATCTCGTTTGGAACAAGCATTTTCATTGGCTTAAACAATTAAGTCTTCAGCCCATAACGTAAAAAAATGGTGTCGACGTTCATAACGTCGCTTTTGATTGGCTGATGCAGCAGCGTAATGATTTGAAGATGATAGTACACTCCGGTTTTTTGTGTGTGTTATAACTTCATAACATAAAAAATAGATTCAAGGTAATCCTTAAATAAATACCTAGTTTAATACCTATAATTTAAACTGTTTTCTTAGCTTAGATTATACTAGGGAGCCTACCTTAAATAAAGATAAAACCAAACACATTTGGTTGAAGTTGTATGGAGGTCCTTCCAGATGTTGTTAAACATGAGAAGTGAAATGATATCAGTACCTAATACAATCATGACGGACAATATAAGGAGACTTTGAAGTAATAAACCTTTATCGAGGCATTGCCCTTTACAGTAAGCTCAGCTATAGTCATAGCAATTTTGACATATCATTACCATCACTATTTATTATTATACATGTAATAAATATTAGAACGGCTGCCATTATATTTACGTTTGTAGATTAAACACGGAAGTAATATAACGTGACATTTATCTCGTAGTGACTGCCATTAGAGATCCAGATGTGGTACGTAGTCATAAGTATGAATTAGAATTAGAGAAAAGCTATACGGAATTATAAAAATGCATACCATTGTTTCATATATCTTTTAAATATATTACATGTTAAGGCAATAGTATCAAAGAGAAATGTTTTTGGAGAAAATAAAACAAATGGGCGTAAGACATCCCTTTTGATGAATCAATGTCACCTTTTATCGATTGGGTAAATACATGTCACTTATCACTGAGGACTAGACATTGCTACATCTACATCACAGCAATATCTCCTAGTACAAACCATGACATTTACATCCAAACACATGATCCATGTGGGGTTACCGCAAAGAGACATAGGGAGATTGACTTTAGAAATAGAGACTTGCGTAGGTTAATATTGTGAGCAAATCGGTGTTTTCTTGCAGGTCAAAGCATCCAAGCAGGCTAATTCCAGTCTTATTGTTATAATACGACCATATACTGGGCAGGACCTATTCCACCGCCAAGGTCAAAAGACCAAACATATTCATATTCTAAATACAATATAATGAATCTATAAAATGCAAGCAGGCTATGAATTTATAGGACAGACGACATTTTGTGATGGAATTTGTAGATTGGTCGTGTAGATACAGCCAGGCCTAGCTGTCATAAGTCCCTAAGTAGGGACGGGGGTCTCCGGTGGGAGCCTACTCCTTCACTACACAATGTACCCCTTAAAATGACGCCTTTTCGTGACATGTTAAAGTGATCATCCTGTTCTATTATTTCAATTCCGTTTTCTTTTGAATCTTCATAAAGAACCTTCATAATTGGGATATTTCATAGTAAAGTGTAGTTTTACATTGTTTATTTTGACAATTGTGGAGAATTAACTGTTGTTGGCGACATGGTATACGTGAGGTAGGAGATATTACGTAAGGGTGTTTGGAACTACATAACAGCCTGCCCAAGTCGGCAGCGCTGATAGTGACAAGCAGTAATGATTTATATATAGAAAGACAAAAAAATCCCCAATATCATGAGGAGGGCCTCTTCGAGAAAATGAACTTCATTATTATTCACATAACACGGAGAACAGATGCCGTAGTGTTATCTCTGAGTATTAAAAACAAATCTAATAATGCCTTGCCTATCTGAAGCGGGGTCAGTTTTTATCTCCGGCGATTGGAGGTGAAGGTGGGTCCAGCCAGGGTTACCACGGCCATCAGGAAGTGGCATGTGGGCCATAGTGGTCAAAACCCAATAACCATCAGAAATTACCACCATAATTTGATTTACTACCGGCCTCAGATACTACCATGGAAACGTGATTGAGAAAAAATGAGAATGAATTAGTTTTTGTCAACATTTAAAAAACGATTATTCAGTCTAAGAATAACCTCTTTAATGCAGTTTTACATAACAGTCATGTAATTAATGTAGCAAAAGATCACACAAGCCTCGCAATTATCATACAGCATTAGGTTAAAACAGTACACCGGGTACATATCATAATTATGTATTGCATGGCATAAAAGACGAACGTTCAATAATATTAGGAATTTCACGAACAGAGATTTGGAAGATTTAAGAGAAGGGAGTATATGAAACTTCAAGCCATGTGTCAATCACAGGGCTACAGAAATATTGGACCACACATGTCAAACTAATTCTGAAGTTTGCCAACCAACACCGAATGTGTTACAACTTCTTAAAATGAAGTTACAGACAAACCTGTCTGAGGTGATGAATTATGAACGGTAAAATTCTTTGCGAAACCGATAAGTTTGGTGGTCTGACTCTCCGGTATACATCCGGCAGTAATAAAAAGACTAATGTCAGTAGAGCCCATTAACGTGTAAATCAAGTTATAATTGCGCGGTGGGTATCCTAGCCCTAGCACGCGGCCATCATCCCCATCACATGTAATGTTAGCGATGTCCCCTCCCCTCCAAATCTCCAGTCCGTGTTTATGTTCCTTTTGACAATGCTCATGCGTCTCGCGTTTTCCGGAAGCAGCATCCTTTGTAACATTTTAAGAGTTTATAGCCGCCCAACGTCATCGGCCTGTCGTGCTTCTGACCAATATCATGATACGAGGTCCACAAATATGATTCAAAAATAATTCACATCCTCTTCCATATTTCCATCATTTCACCCGTCCATTTCGACATCGGAAATTTTAATATCTTCCCCGGGAAAACAAGGTGCTGGCGAACACTTTACTTGTCTTCGTCTCGTGCCTGTCTGACTGAATTCACCACTAAATCGGAATTCATCGCGAAAAGGCAGCAGGATTTATTAGCCATTAGGGGCCTGTGCACTTATATTCAATATCCTCATTTGCATATTGCCTTTCATGCCGACATGAATTATGGGAATGCGTTTCCGTGGTCTTGCCACAATCGAGAAGAGCGAAATGGAATTGGTAACGCGAGTAATATCTGGGGAAGAATAACCCGGTAGATGAAAATGTCATAAATTTTAAACAAATAAAAGCGAAGGGATATTGCTGTATACAGATGAGGTCCTGTGATTGGGAAGCTCCATACCCATCCCATTGCCATGTCCATAATGATCCGGACCTCGGCGGGACACCGGGCAATGCGTCCCTAGTACATAAAGTCCCAACCTTACAATACAAATACACATTTGTGAAATCAAAGTTGTTTCGCAAATGGCTGTAGTCATTAACTAATGGTAGTTACTGATTGGTGTTCCGTCGTTAGCCGCCATGGCATGTCGTGATGTTACGACACGCTCTTCACTGCTGTGTTGTCACTGTTGTTCATACTCTAGTTTACCTGACTTTCCCAGACGTACACCAAACCGACTAATTAGAGCAGCCATGCCAACTACAGTACATATAATGTATGTACTGCATCGCCATCCATATCAGATAGAAGCTTTAAGTGTGTGGTGCTTTGTAAATGTTAATTCATTCCAAAAAAAAAACATACAACAAAACAAAATCGAAGCGTCAACAAAACTATAATCTGAACTCAAAATCGATTAAACTAGGGGCAAAATATGAACCAAGAAAATATTTATATGGAAACCCTTGTAAGAGTAAAAGAGAATAAGACCAGGGCCCGTATTCATGAAACCGTTCTCATGTTCAAGCATGGATTCTGTGTTCAAGCCAGCTTTCTTGAAACTGACCTGAATCTTGTCGAAGAGTCAGAAAGTCATTGTAAATGTTGGAAACAACTTTTTACTTCATGTCTCTTCAACTTCAACCTTTTACAAAAACTTCAACAAAATTAGATTGTTTAAATAATTAATAGCCAATAAGAAATAAGGCTTGAGCACAAAAACCATGCTTGAGCATGAGAACGGTTTCATGACTATGGGCCCTGGTGTTTCGGAAGAGTAAGCGTCTTCTGCTTCATCGACGACACCCGCCATGTAAATCTTTGTCACATCCAATCAAACATCAACTCCTCAAAATGAGAACCGAGTCATCATTCTCAATCACGACAAGTAAGCACACGTATGAGCATATATTTAAAAAAACGTCCACCGTCAAATCATGCAAGGATACAAAAACTTTAAGGAAAATGGCATGGTATTGATTGTAGTGATTTTATTTAAATAAAAATTTTCTATTTTTCTGTAAGCAACAATCCCGTATAACAAACTACTACTAAACCCAAACAAATGTTCTGCTTTGATAATTTCGTAACATAAGGAAGTACATCTATCTTTCAATATAAGGTGTAATGTAACATTCGACACATGACTAAATCTCTCCTATTAATACCAGGACTATAATTTTATAATTTGAACAACATATCCATCATTTGTATTTGAATTTGATAAAGGTTGATATCCCTGTTGGTATTGCCGATAAGAACTTGACGTATTCTGAAAGGACCGTCTGTTGCAGTTTTGTTAATCTTTAATCTATTTTCATTATCGAATTTTAATTTTACGAAATTTCTTTTATTCGTGTAATATTTCCGTTGGATGGTTTTAAATCGACAACATCATTTTGCCTGGGAAAGAAAATAGAATCACATTCATATCAATTTTGTTCAAGAAGAGTGTATATAATAGAACAAGAGTGGATTACAGTGGGCTAAAATGTCATCAACTAATCAAAAAGGAAAAGAATCTCGCCAAATGGTAATATGTGGTGTGCTCGGCTCTACACCTTCTCAGTGTTGTAATTGAAATAGATGACAAGCTTTTCCTGAAATATTCTGACTCGTAACACAAACTCGCGCGTTTGTTTGGGTATGGAAGAGCGAAATCACAGCAGAGGTGAACAATGTTAGCAGATAAATGTATTAAGACAATACGAAGGGTTTAATTTCAAACGAACAGGAAATTAAAAACGGCAAAATATTTCGTGAAGAGATACTAAAATAGTCGTAGGTGATACCATCTAGGGACTAATTTGCTTCCATGTGTTAGACCCTGACATGCTTAGATTAGATAATGTTAACACTATACCAGGCATACAGTATGTATCAGTACCTTGTAGAATATACCATAACGCGAACGAGTAGATCTACCAAATAGTGCATATGCTTCAATTGTGCCACATGAAACTCTAACATGGAAATTGTTACATTAACATTTTTAAATCAATGTGCTTATGTATAAAATCTAGTATAGAAACGGTAAAGACGACAACTTAATTACGGGAAAATATAATTAGAAAAATCATTCAAAATTGCAATACGGTAGTTATGATAGAATGGACAGCTAACCAGATGGCTATCATTACGAAAAGCCTGATATAAAATATTGTAATACTGAGAATTGTAGAACTGAAAATAAAAACAGAAATACGGGATAGAATATCACAGAAAACTTCCGAACAGGAACAGTATCTATAATATAGGACAATATTACAACGGAAAATGAACTACAAAAACCATGACATGGGAAAATATCACTAAATACAACAGAAACACTGAAAAATGTTAATACGGAACCATAATAAAAACATGTAATATAATAAAACGAAATATAAAATACGTCGCAATATTGAATATAAACGACAGATCACACGTATAATAACTATGCAAACAAATCTTTTTACTGTTGTAACGCAATTGTGACGTCATATATAAACTGTGCATGACGTAACGCTGTTGTAACACTAGTGAGTTTTCAAGTCATTAAATATAATTAATTAATACTTTTTCACAAGCTTTATAATAAACAGAAAATTTCGTGTTTCAATTTTAACCTTTTCAATAATACTGCCATATTTCGTTATGTCATGATCTCTCCATTGGTCCTTTTGCCATATTTTGCTATAACCTCTCCAGTAGTTCCTTTGTCATATTGTACCAATGTAGATCCTGTACTTTCTGTTATTTCGTCATGATCTCTCAAGTACATGTAGTTCTTACAAAACAAGTTTACAACGAACTTGACATTCAAACGCAAAGTTTTCGACCTAGCGGCAATTTTGTATTCCGATTTTCTTTACAAAAAGAAACACACATAACAGGGAATTTCTAGGGTCGTGCATTTCAAAATTTGTCATGATCCCTATATTATTTTCGGAGTGAACGTGGCAGGAGTTTTAACATGAAATATCTTAATAGATGCCGTAAAGGCTAATCATAGTTTTTTTCCGAATCGACAGATTTTGAAGTTGACTCAAGCTTGACGCAATATGTAACCGTGTTGCGTTTCACAAACTCTTACATTACGCAATTCTCTACAAACAGCTCCTGACTTACATAATGAAAGAAGATCACCTCATGCCGCTTATTTTGTTTTTTCAACCAACCCATGTTTGAGCATACAATTATACCGACTGAGATGACTGTGCATACAAACGATAATCACGATTCCTCAAAGGTTCTGAGAATTATTTTAAAATGCGTATATCACAAACGGCTGTGGACAGCCGAAGATAGGCGATTTTATCCAATCATTTTAAAAGATACAGTACTTTAGATAGAGGTCGTTTTTCAGCAATACCAAATAACAATGATAAATTTCTCATATTTCTCACAGGAAAGGTAATACCGAGAACAAAGAATATCATAAATCACAACACAGTGAACAGGATACATTTTAATCGGATTTATTTTTATGAAAAAAATAAACAAAAGCTGTAACATACTACACGGACCCGTTTCACTGCCTTGTCACATGAATCTACAATTTGGTCTATGTTTTATAGACAAATTACTTCGAAATGAACGTTACAAACCTTTATTAACATCTATAAATGTATGAAATATAAATAAAAAATGTATTAACAGAGAACGGACAGACGTATCGCCGTTCTATTAGGTCGCTTTGGTCCACAGATGCTTTACGCAATATAATGTCATTAATTGTTGTTCGGTGATAATGAAGCACGCTTAATGAAGTTTTCCTGCCGTAGAGCTGATGTAACTGATCTAAAAGGTAAAGTACCAGAAATGTCAGGCTAGACGAATCGGCCTAATAATCATAATATACTGTTTTATATATAGCTAGAGTACCATAATTATCAGGCGAGACAAGCTGGCTTAATCATGACAGAGTCTATCATAATGATTATGCCTCAGTTCTCACTTTGAGGCCATGACATTATCTTGGATCTGACGTTGATTTACATACCTGGGGTGTCGATGAAGCCGAAGACGCTTCCTCGCCAGGGACACCAGGTTTTGTTATCTTTTACTTTTTCAATGGTTTCCATGAAAATTTGTTCTTTGTTCATATTATGTCTCCGGTTTAATCGATTTTGAGTTAAAATTATGATTTTGTTGCTGTTTTGATACTTTCTGATTTTTTCATGTAAAGGTAGTACTAGAAATACTTGTTGATAAAGCCGAATTGATAATAGAACTTTTTATAAACATCATAATGTGTATAGTAATTAAAGGCGATATGCGAAATAAATATCTGGCTACAATGGATTTCAGCGTAAATAGTCGAACGTTTTCCAGTTTTTAAGAACAGAGGTAGGTAACACACATACCAGAATAGATAGGCGGAACAAATCATGATTACAATTGAATTTTTGAAATGACAGTAAAATCAGACGAAACACCCGTTTAATTCATGATTTTCTATATGAAAAATTACAGAATACCGACATAAGATTGATTGCATTTACCAGAAATGCCAAACAAAACGCCCGTTTGATCATGATAGTAGTATCTGAATCATTATGGTTCAAACTGTCACCAGACTTACTGTCGTGTGACAGGAGTGGCACGTCGATATTGATAAATTATTCACATTATTTTCATCAAAAACTGTAAAAGCGCACTAAATTACAAGAGGAATCAGCTATCTCTTTGTTCCCTCGGTGAGAAGGACACATTTAATAGTAACATGATAAAATTTTTAAAACCTACCCCAATAGCAACCTTTTAGTGGAACATAACCGGATCTAAAATCTAATCATTTTCATTATTCACAAGGTTGGATAGGGCACAACCTCCCATGATAGTTATTTTATTGATTTGAACTCGTGTATCATTTTTCAATAAATATTTAAAGAAAATATGAACGTTTTCCTGATCCGTAATCAAACGTCAGGATATGGCCCAAATCGCCCAAAATCAAACGTCAAGATATGGCCCAAATCGCCCAAAATCAAATGTCAGGATATGGCCCAAATCGTCCAAAATTAGACGTCAATATATGGCCCAAATCGTCCAATATCAAACGTCAGGATATAGCACAAATCGTCCAAAATCAAACGTCAGGATATAGCACAAATCGTCCAAAATCAAACGTCAGGATAGAGCACAAATCGTCCAAAATCAAATGTCAGGATAAAGCACAAATCGTCCATAATCAAACGTCAGGATATGGCCCAAATCGTCCAAAATCAAACGTCAGGATATAGCACAAATCGTCCAAAATCAAACGTCAGGATAGAGCACAAATCGTCCAAAATCAAACGTCAGGATATGGCCCAAATCGTCCATAATCCAACGTCAGGATATAGCACAAATCGGCAGGATATGACCCATGTATGTTAGTGTCTCCAGCGCAGGGGAGTTGTGACGAGGCCCAGCAAATCATAAAGAGGAATCGTGCTAAAATTCTGATTTTTTATTCTCCGAGTCAAAATAACAATGACTTTTTAAACTCTCAGTTCTAAATAAGAATGGGATTAGTAGGTTACATATAAAACCATTAAACCGATAGGCGGATATTCTGTTTCACAATTGTAAATCAAGACTATTCCCCTGGTGTAATGCTTGTTAAATAATTCAATGAATGTATTCCAACCTCAAGCTATTATCATATATCTCCACAGCATAATACAGGTTGACAGTGTCCTTGCCACACACGTTAAAAAGGTAAAAATCACAGAATATATCAATATTTTGTGTACCTGATGAGGAGAATGTCTGTGGATTGTTTCTCCAAAAGGCATTAATGGAGATATTGCCAAACTTGTTTTGGTAATAGGATGACGATTTAACATTATTTCGTTATGATTTTTTTTTTCCGACAGTTACGAACAGTTTCAATGGTTAAAAAAGCAGATTATGTAAACTATCTTATATCATCGACTAAGCACCAAAACAGTAACTGGAAATTGATTGGAAAGAGTATCCAAACATAGTTATATGGTCCCCATTCAAAACCATAGGCGTGGCATACCTGTATGTGGCTGCTGGAAAAATTGCAAAGAGTCATGACTGGGTCGCCAAACAAGATTCGAAAAAGAAGTTCATAGAATATCAACTTCCAGAATTTTATTTTTTATTGTAATGCTAAATCCTTTTTTCACCTCTTAACTCTATTTTACTTTTGATAGTGATTTATCAACTATGACGTCATAGAGCTGGCACGTCATTGTTTACCACAATCGAAGTTCACACAATATACAAATACGTAGAATAGTGAAAACACATTGAATGAAATATTTCGAAAGTGAATATGAAATGGCTACGTCCAAACATATTTCTAAAAAACTCTCTTTCCGACTGTATACTACTTATGTAAATGTCTAATACTAAGTCCCTGTATGACTACTTCATGAAACAGTGGCATTCATTAGGAAAACAAATGCAACAAGATCAGGGTATTTTTACACTTCTCGTCTGCCCCTCATAACGTTAAAACACTGATATAACATAGATGACCAGTAAAATCGTTTGCATTGTCTTAACATTACAGTGTTAAATGCCGCAAATATCAAGGAATACTTGAATTTATATAATAGACAGTTAGTATTCCTCAGTGGTAATACTATGTGACATATCATGATTACCATTAATGCCATTAAATAATTCATGCCGTTCATACATCCATATCCAACATTGTTCCCTACATACTAGCTTTAATGTTATTATTAAATCCAGCATGTTTTGATATATAAAAGAAGCAAGTACTACGGTCTCGTGCTAGGGGCATTTCCTTTTCATTAAGTTACTTTATAATTATATTTCTTTTTAAATACCTCGAACGCTCGACATTTCATCTCGATATAAATTATAACATGACATATCATCTCCAAAGCTCGACATAACACCTCTACCGCGTGAAATAGTATTGTATTTCTTCTTTTAACTTAACGTCAAGTGTTTTACACTGTATATCATTACGAGCTTTCGAAACAAAATGTCGATCCCTCGATATATCGACAAAATGATAAATTAATTCCATCCATGGCAATAATGTTGTTGTTTTAAATTTCTTTTCAGTGGTCATTAAGGAGCATGTTTAGGTAAAAATTTATAGACAGTAATTTTGTTTTCCTTATAAATAAGTTTCTACATATCTATCATAATTATACAGAGGAATTTACACACACATCTGTGTCGTTCATATTAAAAGTAAAATATTCCTAAAATTTGTTACATCTGTAACTAATGCTTTGAAAGGATTTCCATTATCTGTACATAAAATCCCTTGGTTAGGCATAGTCTGTTTACATACAGTATATTTAGCTTTTTCTAATCCGCTAATGAGCTATACACATCACCTTTACGAGTTTATATAATACTAAATACTAGCTGGAGTATTTCTTTAATTATTTACGCTCTGAGTTTCTTTGTTTTCAGCTTGAAAAAACATATATTCCTCTATTAGATGTTTTCCTTATAGAGAATTTATTATTATAAAGTTAGGATATGGGTGAGATATAGACTATTATAATTGAATATTCCTATAATAAAATCGACCTAACGCGTCAGACAAGGGTCCCAGCTGAGGCCTTCAAATTACCCTCTGTGGTAATGCTGTTATGATAGATACTAAAAATCTATATAGATAAATAGTTAGCCCACATCATAATACAGAGTAAGTTCATAGATTAATGGATAATAAACGTATGAAACCACTAAAAGACATAACCGAGGTAAACGTAATATACAATTATAACCTCTTTCTGGGGTCGATAAATGGATTTTATTATCAAGAACAAAATATTGACCGAGGACCTGTCTGATATCAATATAATTATATAAATTTATATGCTTCGTATATAAATCAAGATATATATTAAACCTAATCCGGAACTTCTGGTGTCATCTTGATACTGTTTTTGCTATTCGATTGTGTATTCACTTGCAATAGAGTTATGTATTAAAAAGGGCATTATGAACTATAACCTTTACGTCAATACGTTTATTTTACAATTTACCATAGCAACTGATACGTAACGGTGTCCATGGCAAAAGCAATTTAACTATAGCACGTACTCGTCATATGAAAAGAATAATTCATGCACCTGACCCTTCTGTTTTTACATTAGTTTAGAAATTTTGGATTCCCACCTTTTGGCCCCTAGCATCACTGAAGAGTCTTAGGAGGACGAAACAACTGTATGTGATGCAGTTTAATTCATTTTTTCGGTATATTGTATCTATTACTAAATTTAAAAGGTGCAGCATATGTGTGTGTTACGTCATCTTTTCCGTTATTTAACATGTAAGATCATATAAACTGCGGAATCAATCACGCGGATCATTGGGGGACAGGTGTGTAACTCGGGAGGGGTTTATTGTCCTTACTGGACATTGTTGGTATCTGACCAAGTGGATTCTGGAATGAATGTATGATACCCTTTCACGGCTACATAAACCAGTTTACTCTTGGTCCCTTAATATACAGTTGGTCCGCTATAAATTAGATACTCTCTGATTCTCTCTCAATAGCAATGTGTGTAGCATCATTAATTCAGTAATTAATCAGTTTTTTGTTTTGTTTTTAATTCTATTTTTGTCTGTCTTCATTCTTAGTTTTTCAGTAAAATTTGATTTGATGTTTGTTTTTAAGCAAGTTAAAACTTAATATCTCAAATATTTAAGTTAGATCGTTACTATGAATCATATGACATATGTTTTTGCAACCATGAAATTGACAGTGATAAACTTATGCAGTGTCGCAAAATATTATATCTGGATATATAGGCACCAGTACTTTTATTATTATATCAGGGCATTTTTCATTTTCCTTTCGTCAATTTGATAAAAGTTTTTGTTCTGCAGCATATATATAACGGAACAGTTTAAACTTTTAGTTAATGAAGTTCCCCCTTTTCTGCCAAAACCTTTCTATAATATTTAATCTGTTAAAACCTTTATATAAATGTTCAGTTTGCAAAGACTTCTATATAAATATTCAATCTTGCAAAACCTTTATATAATTATATAAATGTCAAAATATAAATTAATGTACAAAAACCTTTTTGTCCAATCTGCCCAAAACTTTCTATATAAATGTTCACTCTGTCAAAACTTTTAAATGAATGTTCATCTGTCATAGCATCTACATAACGGTTTAATCTTCAAAGATGTTTACGCACGGTCTATACATAGATGTTCCACGTTTGACCTCTATACAAGTGTTCAATACTCGGCCTTTAAAATCTGGTTTAATCTGCAGAGTCGGGGAAAAACTGTTTCACCTTTAACATTTACTTAAAGGTTCCATCAGTGGCTTTAAATAAAGGCTCCACCTTTGGTCTCTATAAAGATTCACGTTTTATTCTACATAGATGTTCAGACTTTGGCATGTTAATAAAGGAACCTCATGAAACATTTACCCTACAAACAGTTACGTATTTGACCTCTACATACAGGTAAATAATTATTTGACCTCTACATACAGGTACATTATTTATCCTCTACATACATGTTCATATTCAATGTTCGAGAATGACTTGTTGCCATTAACCTTTATATGCAAAAAGAGGTAAATCCTGCTCTGGTTGGAAGGCTTTTTATTTTTACGTTGTTGATGTGTTTGATAATATCTGGATCTACAAACTCCCTTGACATGACATCAACACATCAACCCGCCATCACCATAGTTACTGCGGTAATTTGATAATATAACCTAGAAGAATGTATTCCCAGACACATTTCTGTTGATGTTAGAATTTAAAAGGGCAAGCTATTATTTTTTCAAACGCGATTAAACGAGAATTCTAATTCTTCGCTTTATTTCTTCAATTACTCTTTGAGAAATAAGGTTACGTTTGAGTAGGATAGCTACAACGGGATAGGAAAGGTCGGGCGGAGACACCAGGCTACCGTTCTACAAAGTCCAAAACGACAATTAAGTTGACATTCACTTTGTCACTACTGGTACTTTGAATCACACTATACCGTGATGTCGTTTTCGGTCGACAATCTTGCCTTAAATTCTGCCGTTAACTACCTTCAAAATCAGAAGGGAGAGATATATACCGTGAAAGTCCACGTCGTTAGCCTCGTTCTCAGATTGTGATGGTAGGAAGCATGTCGTGGGGATAAAATTGAATTATATCAGTAAAAATCACAAGCTGAGAAACGTGTGGTAACTACAGAGTATGGCACGGCAGTATAGCACTGTATCATTCCGGCGGCTGATCATCATCACCAACTCATAACTGTTACACCCCACATTCATACATACTCACAGCTCATAAAGAAATACCATATACAGGAGTGATGGATTGTATATTTTACCAACATGATGTCAGTAAAATAGGTATATAATAAGGTTTAAGTA
This sequence comes from Mimachlamys varia, assembly GCA_947623455.1. NCBI lineage: Eukaryota > Metazoa > Mollusca > Bivalvia > Pectinida > Pectinidae > Mimachlamys > Mimachlamys varia. Next base: position 14,775,954 of record OX392535.1, read on the forward strand.
CTGATTTCTGGCTATATTTAGCTGATAAAGGATTGCCGATACGTGATGACAAATGAACGTAATGCTTTAACGTATTTTCTAAACCAGTACACACTGTAGCAGCCATTTTGACTATTGAAATTGAAGATAATACCTCGAGAAAATACCACAAAACCTCCATGCAAAACGAACAGAAGATACCATATAGTATAAATGTATTTATTATGATGTTTTATAAGCCTTACGCGAGAGAATTGAAGTTCTACCAGCATGGATGGCCTCACCGCCATCACTATACTGCCACACGTTGGACGGCAACATCCCATAATTAGGCCGAGATGACATGCCCCTTGTCGCATGCGCGAATAGTAGCGAGATCATAGGTCGCCAATTGGCCACATCCTTCCAATCGCAACTATCGGTTCCTAGAGGTGTACGGTTCAAACGTGTGAGAGGAGCGCGGGTTCAATATGTCTCAGTACGATGTGTAGCAGGGGAAATAGGGGAATACAATCCATAAATGGAGACAGAAGCAGACATATATAAAATGGTACTTACCGCGCACCGGGTATGGAATGAGCAGCGTCACCGTATCCTTACTGTCAGTGTCATTTCCAGAGGTTTTAGATGATGGTAATGTTGATGAGGAGAAGGAAACAATGGAGAAGTCGGTGCGGTTCTTCATGCTGGTTTTGGGGTGGTTTTGAAGCTGGCGATCTTTTGTTTGGTTGTGGTTTTCTGTGAGATGCTGTGTCTACACAGAACAAAGCTCTGCCCTAACTAACGACGCCGATATCGATCTATCTACACCAATTAGAGGTTGAGGACTTAACAGGTCCAACGCCTAACTCCCAGTCCCTTCACAAAGCATGCGGGGTACAAATTACTGCTATTTACATCATAGTTATCTCGCATTGCTTAATTCGTCGAAAAATCAGCTGAATATTTTGTCGGGGAGAAAAGGGAGCTTCCGTTCAATATGTCATGATTTCCGGGCAAACTCGCGAGCCCTAGTCGTTCGACCGCTGTCATTTCCTCCAAATTGCAATTGTTTTTCCACTTGAAAACGAAAAATCAGAACAATAATTTCCAGTAGCTAACTTAAACAATAGAAAAGGAAATTACTAGAGAGTACATTGTATTTCACACCAGACAAACACGCCGCCTCCACTGATATTAAACACTGTATGACTGCGGTGATCAGATAGACAGGTGGTTACCACTACTAATGTATTATATCTATCCCGACCTGCTATCGACCAATATCAATATCTCCTATTGTGGATGGCGGCTATAAACACCTGGATTTCGGTTATATCCACAACCTTGCACCAAAAATATTGACGAGGTTTTACTCACAGACAGGCGTGTAGTTTGTACTAAAGCAGTAGAATAAATTATAACAGAAAATATCGATCTGAAGGAAATTAAGAGATTCTAATCGAGGTCTCTGTTATAACAGATATGATTTTCAAATGTTATAAAAACATACAGAAATATGTTTAACTCTCTAATTATTATATCAAAAACATCGAAAAACACAAAAAATATATTCGTTAAATAAATCAATAATGATTATCATTTGTAGACAACAAATACTTTCAAATAAGGGTCTATCTTTGTTCCTGAAAATAAAACATTATATACGCAAGGGAAATATCATAATTAATGTAAAGAATGTTTCAAGTGGATAGTTTATATAAAGAAATACGAGAGTGTACAATCTTTAAAAATAATTTTAAAAAGTTTTAAAAATACAATGTTATATTTTAGGAACGAGGAAGTAACATAACAACTACTCAAATAATATTTAATACAATGGGTAACTGTTACGGATCGGGGTCAGGCATCTTTGATAATACGTAAAAAAAATGCAAGAACTGCTCTCACTTCCGTCTGTAAAAGTAAACAATAAAGACGATGAAGTTCTATCCCATTTCCTGAAATTTTATTAGGAAATTACATCAACTATACAAACAGTTACTTTCGGTTTATTTGGATCGATGAAAGGTAAGTCTAAATATTCCAGGTCAGACAAGCAGTGATATACGGAAATACATAAGGAGAGGGTGATATACTTACTATAGATAAAGTAAATAGCATCGTAAACATACATTATACAATCTAATCACAAGTTTGTAAATGTATTCGAGCAACTGCCAAACAAAACAATTGATGTTACCCTTTTGAATAATACTTGTTATTTTGCTGAGGTTACAATGTTGATATGGCGTGATGTTGCATGAACCTAGAATGTAATGGACCACACTCGGAATATTGTGGTGCGATTACTGTTTAAAATGTAGGCAGTGTATTTCTATTAGTTAATACCATGTCCAATCGTTGTTAGCAATACATCACGTGAATAGTTTACGATTACATAGAAAACAAAAGGTTAATTTCTTCACTACACGTTCTATAAATATGATGGGAAATTATGATAATTAAGTATACATATGTTTAAAATATAAAAATTGACCAGTGTATATGTTATTTTTCAGATAGGTTACCTCGTCCTATGAAGCATTATACTACACCGATGAAACATACGTGCGTTCGCAGTATCGAACATATAATGACGTACCGTATCTACTTCCTTGTTTGATGCCATCTTGTGGCGGATAGACACGGTACATATTGTATGTCAATCACATGAGATAAACATCAGTTTCTGGGGTATTTTTTCATAACTGTCCTTTTATTAAAGAGGTAATTAATGCGAGTTGATAATAGTATATTGAATCAGATGTTTCACATTCAAAAATACTGATATAAACCCGATTTAATACTTAAAACGTGTCTGCAAGTCGAAGAGGAAGATTCATACCATCATGCCACTGATTTGTACAAAACTACCCCATAAATTTACTCCTCAAGAATTATTCAAAACTTTACTTTCATATTACTCCTCATCAAAACTTAAACAATGTCATAAGAAACGGAGGATAGCTTGAATATAAAGCAGGTAAACTGACAAAGTTCTTGTCACAACAACAAAATACTTGTACTAATATCACATATACATTATACATTCTTGTACTGCCCTTGTGCGAACATATCTTTATGATTACCTTGCAACATGACCTTTGATAATAACCTTTCGCAATGATCTTACAAAATGACTAAATTTACATTATGACGAATACATATACATACATTGCATCATAATGTTGTAGAGTTTGACCTTCTTCGCGTACAATTACCTTTTACGATAAATGATATGCAGTGCATATAATACTTATCATATTTGTTAACACCATGTATTCATGAACTATGCCAAAGGCATTTAGATGTATTTCAAAAATGTGCTTTAAACGTATTTACCTTGGCTGCATGGTCACTCTGGGTCAGTGGAAATAGACAGGACTCGATTTCTTTATCTGAATGGTGTATGTCATTTTATCAACAGTATCACGTCAGGAGTGAAATGGTAACTTTTACCGATTCTGGATCTGCAAAGAAATACATCTTTAGTTATCCAACAACGATAATTGAGAAAAATAAGATTTCCTGATTTCTTAGAACAACTTTTATTTCAATAAAAGGTACAAATGTATAAGAAAAGTTGTCATTCTATTTTTAGATCAGTTAATTGAACTACCACCAGTAGAATTAGTTATGCAAGTTGTGTGAGTGAGGAGGACGACGATAGGTTTTTCCTTTTCTATGTGAGGAAGGGCTTTTCTTTGGTGGGAGGATTGTAGTGGTGGGGGGGGAGAAAAGAACATTACCGATTTTTGTACGGGGAGGAGGATTGACCTCAGGGCGGGAGGGGGATCAGGAGGGCAGGGGGGAGGAGGAGACGAGACCAGGCGTGGTGAACTATCTTATCCATCCTATTACATGCTGGATTGGTTGACTGTAGATAGAGAGGCTGAGGTCAGGTTTCTGTCAGATTTCATGTGAACTAGACCTGTTAAGTTCAACAAGTTATCTGTTTTGTCTCCTATTGTCCGCTCTTATCACTTTAGTACAACACCTATCGTGCTCCAGCGACGGTTCAGTGCATATCTACCTGTCTGTTCGCTAGTTATCTCCTCACCGCGGGGCCATGTGGGGTCACGTGAGATCAGGGGTCAGGTCGTGACACAGGAACTCTTACAGACACCTAGAAGATTCGGGCCACATCATGTATATAACCCGATACATCGCCTTATCTGTTTTCAATTAAAAAGACTTTCTACAAAACCACCAGGCGCCCAGAGTAACAATAAAAAGTACGGCGATATGATAGCACCCGAGCAACACTGCCATATGGAAGCTGATTGTTTCAACATGGCCCTTACCGTCGTGTAATATGGAACCTGATAATTGATGGACACCTCATCTTCAGTTGCCTGATATCAACAATGACGTCACCGCTTACCTGTCTCTTGGCCTAAAATAGGGAAAGATTTGACAATGTATGTTTTTGCTTTTTCAATTTTCATTGATGACGCAATGTTTGTTTACAGTACCTAGATGATAAAAATGAGATCAAACGCTTCGCTACTGATAATGCTTCTCTGTTTATGTCAAATCGGAGGCTACTATCGACTAGATTAAATCATGTTTTAACACTTTAAACCTAAGGAAGTCACAAAAATGTTTTCGAGTCTGTAACAAGCCCGTAATGTTACTGAGAGAAAGTTACAAATCCGCATCAGGCTTATTCAATAAAAACGTACTATGTTGACAGACAACAAATCCGACTCTGACAACACACTGCTCTCCAGTCTACCTACAGTATACTGCCTTGGCGTCATCGCCGTCTTGCTGTTTATGAAACTTCCATCAATTGTCGGTTTTAATTGCTACATAAATGAACAATATAATTGTTTATTGATAATTATGAAAAGCAGTATTAAAAACTGTTAGAAAGCTAGACTACTTGAAGTGAATAATTACAACATAATATGTCTAAAATGAAATCCAGACGAAACAAACCAGGGTTTATTTTACAAGTTTTGAGAAAGGCCTTTACATGGATTGCGATGAGGTAGGAGCATGTTTGTTGCATCATTGGGTCTATTTAGATGACACCATGGAGGACGAACTACATACACATATCCGGCGTGGGCGGTTTTGTTTACAGGTTACTGATTGAATACTTATTGTCATAAATGTAAACAAGTGTTTTTATACGAACTTATTTAAAAATGAAAAGCTCATTGATAAATTATAGACAACTATTTCTAAAACAACATTGACAGTATGGTACGTGCGAATCCTTGGGCAATGGTGCCCTTATGACTTTTTCAATGTATTGTTCTGTAATGAAACAAACATATTTCTCGTGTGTCGTAGAATAACAGAACTTGTATTTCGTCACAATTATAAATAGCCACACCGAATCTCTGTAGTAATATGATGGTTACAGGTACAAATGTAACCCCCCACACTACACGGTAGAATTTCAGTGTCACCTTTTCTTAGTAGTATTGAAGAAGAAATCCCTGTTTTAAAGATTGTATGACGATTTCAAGCAAGAAACCCAAAAACAGCCATTTTTCCAGTAACGTTCCTGATATTTCATTTCAGGAGACGACAATATGTTCCAGTTAAAATCGATGGTGAATAATGGTCTTGGTTGTACATTTTGATTTATCATTTTAAATATTTATCACACACCGTCCAACTCAAGTTACAAAATAATGATACCGTAACATCCTGTCAGGTACTATCTTTCTGAGATTTTGAATTTAATAAAATTGTGTTTCAAGGTTAAAATTGTTCAAGTTGTTTTATTTAGTCAGACTTTGGTTTGGTTTTTACGTCCTATTAACAGCCAGGGGCATTAAGGACAGCCTCCCGGTGTATGCGATATGGTTGCGTGTGCTGAGAGCGTGTGTATTTGGGAAGCCGCGGTATGTTCGTTTCAGCCTTTTTTACGATAGTCTTGATCATTTGCTGATTTAAAGTGTTACATGAACCACACTGAAGTATACTGCCGAGCGCCCCCAGCAGAACACTCCACCCGATCACATTATACTGACAACGGTTGAACAGGTCCTTCCACTCCTATACTGCTGAGCGTCAAGCAGGGAGTAGTAACTATTATTGTTAGATACTCTGGTATGTCTCAGCCTGGGGACAGAGCACATGACCTTCCTCAAATGGGCGAAAGACCAAACGTAACGTAGTCTCAAGTGAAGCATTAGGAAGGAGAAAGTTGTTTAGAAAGAATGGAAAAGATAATATCCCAAATTAAGTCGCCTCTTACGATCATGCAATGGGGGCAGCAGGTACAATTTCTACGCCCTACCTGCAAGACAGTTATAGTCATGCTCAGAGTAAGCTAAAGTATAGGGTGTAACATGTTGTAACGGAGACAGCTATATTTTTGTGTTTGGCCATTTATAATATTTTTGAATGGTGCCTTTTTGAAAGGCTTTGTAGAACGGACAAGAATGTTTTAACATTCAAGAACGTTTTAAATAGATTAATTGCTGCAGTTCTGTCGATGAATTTATAAATAACAGATTTTGTCCAGATTTGTAACGAATAATTCAGAAGTTTAGTTTATCTAAATAAGTGCATGAGTCAATTGATAAAACAGGAAAATTCTAGTTAGAATATCTTTTTCAGCCTAACAGGAAAATGATGGCAGAGAACGTATCCCAAAGGATGTTAACTATATGTACGAATACTTTTCATATAACAAATACACGTATACATACGGGGCCGTACCTTACCTGAAGATGAAATCATGCATCAGTAAGTTCTTTGAGACGAAGTTAACTTCGGTTTGGAAAATAATGAATTGGGGGAATTTAGGATTACATCTTTTTGAAAATGTCTATGAAATATTAGGAATCTACAGCAGCTGGTTTTAAAGTAATCATGTATATCACTGTATATGACAATGTATGATAAGTTACTGTAAAGGTATTCATTATACGTTATTTATGTACATGTGTATGTATATTATGCTAATATAACCGTTAAGGTAAATAATTAATGTACTATGTACGGCTTCCTTACCTTGTGTCTTATATTTAGGTATATAATTATCCATTATTTTGATTTTATAATTGAATAATTTTGTTTTTATTAACATGAAGTGTACTGTAATCATCAAGAGGAATAAAGATAATAATAAGTATAATACACAGAAGAAAGCCCCTACAGGGACCAAACTGATGTCAGTCGCCTCTAACGAAACATTAACACGTGCAATGAGATACACCAGATAGGATACTTATGTTATTATGCATTTTCTACTTATGTTTATTTTGAAACGTGTGACAATACTTCTAGCTTAAACTACTTACTCTATAAATAGATTGAGTGGGGAGGGGGAGGGGAGGGAGAACTGTACAGGTGTCCCTGTCTGTGTAATGGAGCGCGAGATTCGAACCGCAGCACCAACCCTCGGGGCTCAAACTGACAGTAAGTAATTGATTCTTCACCAAGTACTTCCTAATGAAATATTTCATTTGACTTGTAGACATACACGTCTAGGGAGTGACGTTTTTTACACCGCTGGTTGTAGGTCCTGACCGGCAAGCCCCGCCGTGTTGGGGCGAACATTTTGTGTCATCACGACGTTACAGGGAGATGATTATGATGGGATAATTTACATGCTTCTTGTCTCCGTGATTGACAACATCAATTATACATTGAAATTAATGGCTGATCCCACGAGTTTTACGACTTCCGGAGCGCTGATGTCATGCGTTCGATTACCACGTGCCTCAGGGTTTACCAGTTGTTTCTTTTGTTTTGATAAACAGACATTTAATGGAATATTAAAATGTTGAAACATATTCAGATCGAAAGCATCACAACCGCAAAAATCAAGGACATGCATTCTCTCTCCCTCCGCTTTGCCAAATTAATTTCGTAATGCAAGATTGTGTTTCAAGGTCTCTCTCCTAGCCACTGACAAAATATTGTTGACAGTCATGTTATGTTCCGATCTGTAATTTCCCTTCAGAGAAACAGACTTGTAGAGCGCGTGGTTTCTCCGGTGGAAGGATGTTTATTGGAACGTTTAAGGATGAGAGTGATTGTGACGTCACGATTATCACTGACAAAGCCTTGTCCTGACCTGGTGAATCCAGTTTGGAGATATTTAGTGAAATGGCCTCATCGTTCCATGTGTTGTCTTCGAACTTAAAAAGTCGTAATCTTTGGTTCCAATGGATGGTTCCTGAATCACGACAAAGGCTTAGATATAGAGCCATTCTCAGCCAATAGGCAGTGATTCATGAGCAGGGTAGTGACCCATCCTATGGGAAATATCTTCTCGTCAAATAAACATGATAATGTTGTGCAATACAAATTTCCAAAAGCGAGGCTCTAACTTAGTAAAAAATATAGCAACGCTTATTCAACAAATATTTTTTAAGAAACTTTGTATGTTACAGTTAGCTATTAAGCAAACTATACGTGTACTTTAAAATCTACGGCTCACTATCAACAGTAAAGCACATTGTACATACATTATACTACACACATCACATGTATATCATACTGTTTATATACACTTCGACACGCGCCTAACACACCTTACACACTCCAGATATAGCACACTGTAGAATTATCACACAACCCCAGATTAGGGTCATGACTCGGAGTTATGCTGTCAAGATGACCACTTGGCCTCGCGCGAGCCTGGCAACCCCTCTGCCCCAGAGGGCCTCCCCGTGAGGACCTCCTGAGCGCAGGTCCGAACCTTTACCCTTTCCTCCTCGATAAGCTTTTTATCTATAATTGTCATAAGTCTGCGCGCGCGAGCAGACAGAAAGTGACATGCGTAATTGCTTGTCAAAACTTGATATATCTAGTGTTAGGAGAAATATAAAACTGGAGATTCGCCGGGCCTTTGACGGGTTCGTGCCTAATGCATTTGACAGATTCGCATATTCATTTTCATATCGAACTGTCAATGTGATAAGCTCTGATGTTGGCTAGGTATCGAATGCTTATAATTGTGAAAGTTAATCTCGCTTTAGTCGCTTGGTGGTTGACGCTTAACTGCTTGTTGGCGGGAGGAGGAGGCTGACGATCAATTTGCCGCCGTTTCTGAAGGATAACGTTACCTGGCCGGGGCCAGCCATTGTACACAGCACTAATTGATTAGGGCAATTTGGCTACTGGAAACCACAAATGATCACACAAGCACTATCTGATTTACCTGTGAACAGGGAAATGTTTAAACAATTTGTCAATATTTACTCAAATACAACTCCCATTAAGGATGAAGAATTGAAAAATTACTTGAGAGCTATCACACTTGTAGGTGCTTCGAGTGGCGTTTAAGGGACCTTTAGTTGTTTTGTAGTCACCGGAGTGAAATTATGGCATATGATAAAATAATGACCAGAGCTCGAGTTCGCAAATGTAAGTGAAAGCTAGCCGCACTCCGACTTGACGGTATCGAGCATGTACTACGATGTGCATCTCGTTGGAAGTCCCAGCAACACCATCAGCTTCCACAGACAATCTGCAAAGTCCACACAGGAAACAAAGGACTGTAACCCGACCTGGGTACCCGTCAGTTCTCAACCAATAAAATGATCAATTGACAGCGATACCCGCTAGAGAATTCACCATCTAGTCAGTGCACCGACTGGTACGACACATAACCAAGTCGGGCCTTAGTCCGTGTTTACCAGAATACATAGAGTTGGTTTAACACGTGTCTTTGCACTTAAATTAATGTGTTTGAACAAATATGACGATAAAGATATTGTATACTCTTCATTATTAATTTAAATCATTGTCATCATTGGTGTCATGCCGTCCAGATTTAAACGTTGTGAGGCCAAACCCGTACAAACCAATAGGACTACATGTATGCCAACGATATTGGAACAAATCTGGTATATAAAAAATAGAAGCAACGACGGGACTTTGAAACCAAAAGCTGCATAAAAGAGGCACATCCGGACCAAAAGCAAGACTTTGTGAAATAAAGAGAAATGGTCATTAAAGAGAGATGCGAAAGGCAAGAAAATTGGACCAGACTATCAAGATTGAAAAGGACGACATAACGAGACATCCAATCTGTCCTCTTGACAGCCTACTTACATACTTATCCTCTTCACCCCGCGAGGGACATAAGGCCACAGCAAACTGCCTCCATTTTCCGCTGTCCGTGGCCATGTACTAGGCTTGGCCCCAGGTGTAGCCAAACTCTTCAAGTTCTGATGTAATAGTTCTCCTCCAGGTCAAGCATGGTATTCCTGGTTTTCTTTTTCCTGGTGGTGTCCAATATAGTGCTGTCTTTGGTAAGCGGTGTTGTGACATTCGCAGTACATGTCCAAGCCATCTGAATCGTCTTTGTTTTATTTCTGCTGGGATGTTCTTGCTTTTACTTCTTTCTAAGAGGTCTTTTCTGGTGATTTCCTCTTGACAGCTGGTTGTTGTTTATTGTCTTGTTTCGTTTGACCAGACTTAAGTCTCCATACACCAGAGAACATACTAGACTACCCCTACCAGATAATGAGACCAATGGAACCTGGACAGACCAAAGAGAGCACAAGACCAAAAGGGTCCGGTGGAAAAGCCACAAACCCAGAAAAACGACACCGTTTCACAGACGCTAGAATAGTCCAAAGATTTCTGACAAATCCAAAGAACCCTTTCACAGACACTAGAACAGAACAGATTAGGCCATACAGATGGAACGGATCTAATGGGCTAAAAAAATAAAAGGTTAATTAAAATTTACTTAAAATTAATGGAACAGCAAAACAAAATTTAATATAGCTAGTCCAAGGTCATAGTACATGTATCAATAACGTAATGACTAGATTGCGCAAAAGGAAGAATTACAAACAAGGCCAGAAAAGAGGCAAGAACTAACCGGATCGACAAAAATGAAAAACAGACCAAAATGATAAACGACCGAGCCGTGATCAGAGGTTTTGTACATCTCTGGGTTTTTTGTGTGATTTCTTTCGCTCGAAACGGTTTCCTGTCTTTGGTATGGTGTTTTACATGGTTTTGTAGTGTCGAGTGTAAGCGAATTATTGTTCGGAATCTTGCTCGAACAGTAACTTTTTATCTCGTATTATTTTTCATAATTTTTACTTAAAAGGGCAATGATGAAGTAGTTGTAGTGCACATATACCCTATATCAGACACATTAACGGGAAAAAAAACTCATCAGAGAAATTTTACTGCATGTATGCGATCCCTTGTCTCACCTTTCTCGTTAGATATTAAACGTGGCTACAGATGTGATAAATGATGTGACAGTCCGGAGTTAGCGTCGTGAACTGTCCTGTCCCGTCCGTCTCTTACCGACCGCAGAACATTTCCTGAAATCTACTTTAACTAACGTTACTTGACGCGCGCCGCTGTACATAACCACACATCTGAGTCAGACGAGCGACCAGCCCGGCTCTTCAACCCCCTCCCGTGTCAAATTTTTCACCGTATAAAAATGTCATATTAACAACATTTTTTGTATTATGGTATTTATATTGTTGATAGTCATATGTACTACAGTTAATAAATTATGTCGTATTTAAGAGACAGTGGTGTCAATTTGAGAGTGTATATTAAAAGTGTCACGCATACATTAACCTTTTAGTGTAGGTGAGGTGACCAAGGTGTGTTGAGAAACATACCTGTCCACTAAACATTTCAACATTATATTGTTTACCATAATCCACCTGTCTCTCACCCAAACCTGGCCATTTCTCATCCCCGTTCGCGCCCTCCCCTTCCCCGCCCGCACCAAACCCACGTGACCTGACGTTGCACCACGTGATAATGACCTGACGTCGAGAACAATGATACGTATTTTCGTAATAGTGCATGTGTATATAAATAATAGACATGTTTGTCCTAACGTTGTGTCGCCGCTCTGGTGTCTTCCTCTCCACTTTGTCACTAATTGACGACTATAATTACACTGATTATTCAAACTTTTACAAACATATTGATACGTTTATGATGTTTTTATCTCGCGTTTTTTGCCAGACGTTGTTCCGTCTGTCACGGCCGGGGACATGTGGCGGGGTTTTTGATGTGGTTGGAGCCAGGACTCATACCGTCCATACTTACCTAGTCTCTTCCACAAATTGTGTTCAAAAGTTCAGATGCAATCAGTCATGTTGAAATGAAGATGAAACAATAAGCCTACTTAATTGCATTCGCTAATCACTGTTTTTATGACAAAAAATCATTTATTTTAATGTTCATCAAAGAAGTGATGGTTAAAAGCCGGATAGTTCAAGACATAACGTGAGTCAGAAAATAAGACTGTCTTCGTTTGTGAGTCCGAGATAAACTGTACATTGTAAAAGTACAGTGTAATATAATTTGACAATGACAATTGTTTTATTTCTCATAAGCAATTCAGTAAAGAGAATATGGAGGTCACGTGGTAATTCAAGAGAAAGCTGGGGTTTACATTCCTACTTCCATAATAAAGATACATTTGTCGCTGTGTAATTATGAAAAGTTTTGATGAAAATTACCAAAATCTAGTTTCCATTTGTCCGATAGGTGGTCAGAGAATCACTGTTTACCGGAAGTATATACAATGTACTCTCCTATCACGTGACTGACGTATCTAAAACAGTCGAGGCTAGAGTGAACAGTATCTCGAAATCGAAAATGATACAGAAAATACGTTTATTCAAATATCTCTGATCACAGTAATTCAGTATAAACACAGTTCTTGTATGTAATGTTCTATAGTTTTTAATGAAATAATCAGCAGTATTTGCTCTTGAGTCCCCTAACATTTAGCGCCGTATTTCATGCACGAAACAATCTCTACAATCTAAATGAACATGAGGAAAAGTGCTAAAAATCACGAACTGAACTTCAATTATGCGATGGCATAATCAGTTAATTTACAAAATACCATCTCTGTTCATCATGTTTAATAGTTTCTATAAAAAAAAACTTCCTATGTAGGCCAAATCTGATGTTGCTTCGGAAGTCCTCTGTTATAGCCATAGCCTACCATTACTTCCGAAGTAAACATATCTGTATTTGCTGAAATCATGTTGTTAACTACAATTGTATTTCGTTCGACACGACACGTATGGTTTCGGAGTCCTATACCCTTGGAGCTATTCTGGTAATAGGTTTATAATACACAGAATTTGAAGTTAAGTTATTATTTGATATACTGTAATGAAAATAGGGAACTGGGTATACATCAGATTGGATAAAATTGCATCAACGCTTTCGCCACATGTCAAATTTATCTAAACATTCCCAAAGTTGTCACATTTTTGATACCTGATTTTCCGGTGCCACAACCCGTTTGGCGAGCACAGAAATCTTGTCACGTCCTTGTTGATTGCCAGAAAGTGTTAACATGTTTTTATCTCCATGTATGCCCATCATGACTTCAATGACATTCTCTTAACTTCTGTGTCACTCGTACGGCCCATTCTTCGTTCCAACCCGGCTACAAGTCGGGCCTGCCATCCTCACATAAATTGTATACCGACCTCTAGGACTATTGGTAGAAGGTACCTTGTGGTTTTGTTCGGACCAACAAAAAATTGAATTATCTGTATCGATTGGCAATGTGTATTTTTGGTGAATAATTAAAAAAAATAAGTACCTTTTTAAAACTTTTTACATATTTATTTTCAGTGTCATGCTTTTTCTTTCCTGGATCTAAAACAACGCAGATATCAAATCCAGCAAAAGATTTTAAACATGCAATTTATGTCTATCTCTATTATATTATGTCTATCTCTATTATATATCACTTATTGTGTAAAATTGACTTATTTCAACTTTGAATTTGTAAATGTCAATGTCATCACTTGTGTAAATATTGTTTGTTGATAGGAGATGGCTTCATAAGTTATTATAACTTGTGCCTAATCCTTTGGTCTATTTTGACAATAAAATATTTTTAAGTCAACGCAGATATGGTAGAAGTGCAGTTATAAGTGTCCGCGTGTTTACTAACCTTGGTCGCCTACATACGTTTTACGTCATGTGACCGAAGCGCAGTCTGTTTGCACGCGTAACTGTGACAAACTTAACTTATGATCTTTAGTCTGATGTACTCATGTCTGTTACAACGGTAGCGAAAAAAATCCAGTTAATAACCATGCAAAAATAAGCCTTAAACGAAGTAAACCTGAGCGGTAACTAACAGGAAACTCTTGACAAAAAAATCCAAAGAATTGAAAATAATTCAGGTGGGGCCCGCTTCAACAACAAACCGAAGGTAGAAGACGGTTCTAAATGAACGTGTGTTTACAAATACCGAGTTTCAACTGCTGCTGTTCAGGTAATCGCGTAAGAATTCATCTTGAATATTACTGATATCAGTTATCATAACTAAGTCTATAAATATATAAAGCTATTAGGCTTGATTTTCGCTTCAAGTTTTGCCGAAACTTACGTATATTGGGCCTTTAATACAAAAAAGACGGGCTGCTTAGTGAACCATGCAGGATCATCAAGGAGTATATCATAGATACAAATGTATCACACAATATGTAAACATTCATGTTTAAACTCTCTCGTGATAACGACCCGTTTTGTCAACAAATTACCCAGGAGGAATACATTTGTAAATACAGCATTGCCATTCGTGTTTATCCCGATGTTGACTTTCCTAACAGACGGATGATGTACTCGTGAAAAGTGGGCGTGGTCAGATCGGACGTTACAAGTTGCCGTTTACGCCACTGAAGTGCTAACAATTCCTATAACATGCAATTGCCCTTGCCCATATATCACGTTTCTATTTGCCGAAGACGCACGATGGTCACTTTACATTAATTTATGACCACCTTATTTCACACTAAATGTTGAATGACCGCTGGTCATTACTGACCACTCATTGGCCGGAGAGATCCATATTTTCTATTAAATCTACGTTAACGCTCGATCGCCCCTGCTAGTGATTAATACCTTATCTGTTTGGCCCATTACGAGCTAGACGGAACCCGAAGCTGGACTCTCGGGAACAAATAGACAATCTTAATGTTCATAAATTTCCCCTTTAATGCCTTTGACAGATTAAAGTGGCCACACTGAGAAACCGGGCCAAAAGTTCGATCCCTCGTACAATATTTCCAAAGTGTTCCTTGTTTTCGGGTTTAATGTCCATATGTTGTGTTTTGAACTTGCATAAATAAATTCATGATTGCTTCAAACGAGTGCATAAAATGTGACTTAATTCCCCGACGAAAAGAATGCATGCGTGATAGGATCTAGAACTGAAAGCGTTTAATTTCACCACATGTGGTGAGTTGACGAGGTGTGCTCATGTTACAGAAGTTGCTGTAACCCGCGATATTTGCGTTATTGTTTTCGAGAGGGACGGGTGCTTTGACATTTTAATTTGCTTAATCCTATGCACACAGACCTCAATCTGTTTGACAGCTAGAATCGCTTATCAGTATCATGCTAATTAAAGGGTTTTGGATGGTATCAAATGTAGTTTTTAAATGGCATCGGTAAAGGTGTATATTCTACCGTCTTGGAATAGCTTTGTTAATACAGTATATCACCGTTGGGGTTGAGCGTTATCATATATACCAACAGTAACATATTGAGTAAGAGTTTTTACTAGGCAGATAGTAGACCTTGCCCCGGAGATCACCAGGGGATATTACGTGTAGTACTACTGTATTACAGGATATATTGTAAAACGTTCAGGGAAAAAAACCCAAAACAGTTTAGAATTAGGTTTATTCATTGGTGACGTCACCAACGGACAAACAACCATAGATGTA
Source organism: Mimachlamys varia (assembly GCA_947623455.1). Taxonomy (NCBI): domain Eukaryota; kingdom Metazoa; phylum Mollusca; class Bivalvia; order Pectinida; family Pectinidae; genus Mimachlamys; species Mimachlamys varia. Next base: position 14,791,598 of record OX392535.1, read on the forward strand.
ATTTGGTTTTATCTGTCAACAAACTATACTATAACAAGACATAATAAAATTTTACCAGCAAATATTTCAACATAATTTGATATTTTATCAAATCTAGAGGCCAAACAAACGAATCAGAATTGTTTTCACATTGAGTAAATACTTATACAGATGTATCTATTTTTACCTGCCACGTGTATCGCTTTTCGTGATAAATGGGCCGTTTTTATCACCTACGCATGCTTAAAAACTAAATTATTTCCAAACAAATTAAAAGATAAATTGTGAAATTCCCACCCCACCCCACCATCAAGGAACATAACCCTTGTAAGGCGCCCGACAAGTCCCGTAATAATGTGGAACATAATCATAGTAAGGCACCCGACAAGTCCCGTAATAATGTGGAACATATCCCTAGTAAGGCGCCCGACAAGTTCCGTAATAATGTGGAACATAACCATAGTAAGGCGCCCGACAAGTCCCGTAATAATGTGGAACATAACCCTAGTAAGGCACCCGACAAGTCCCGTAATAATGTGGAACATAACCCTAGTAAGGTGCCCGACAAGTCCCGTAATAATGTGGAACATATCCCTAGTAAGGCGCCCGACAAGTTCCGTAATAATGTGGAACATAACCCTAGTAAGGTGCCCGACAAGTCCCGTAATAATGTGGAACATAGCCCTAGTAAGGTGCCCGACAAGTCCCGTAATAATGTGGAACATAATCATAGTAAGGCACCCGACAAGTCCCGTAATAATGTGGAACATATCCCTAGTAAGGCGCCCGACAAGTCCCGTAATAATGTGGAACATATCCCTAGTAAGGTGCCCGACAAGTCCCGTAATAATGTGGAACATATCCCTAGTAAGGCACCCGACAAGTCCCGTAATAATGTGGAACATAGCCCTAGTAAGGTGCCCGACAAGTCCCGTAATAATGTGGAACATATCCCTAGTAAGGCACCCGACAAGTCCCGTAATAATGTGGAACATAATCATAGTAAGGCACCCGACAAGTCCCGTAATAATGTGTAACATAGCCCTAGTAAGGTGCCCGACAAGTCCCGTAATAATGTGGAACATAATCATAGTAAGGCGCCCGACAAGTCCCGTAATAATGTGGAACATATCCCTAGTAAGGCACCCGACAAGTCCCATAATAATGTGGAACATATCCCTAGTAAGGCGCCCGACAAGTCCCGTAATAATGTGGAACATAATCATAGTAAGGCGCCCGACAAGTCCCGTAATAATGTGGAACATATTCCTAGTAAGGCGCCCGACAAGTCCCGTAATAATGTGGAACATATCCCTAGTAAGGCGCCCGACAAGTCCCGTAATAATGTGGAACATATCCCTAGTAAGGCGCCCGACAAGTCCCGTAATAATGTGGAACATATCCCTAGTAAGGCACCCGACAAGTCCCGTAATAATGTGGAACATAATCATAGTAAGGCACCCGACAAGTCCCGTAATAATGTGGAACATAATCATAGTAAGGCACCCGACAAGTCCCGTAATAATGTGGAACATAATCATAGTAAGGCACCCGACAAGTCCCGTAATAATGTGTAACATAGCCCTAGTAAGGCGCCCGACAAGTCCCGTAATAATGTGGAACATAATCATAGTAAGGCACCCGACAAGTCCCGTAATAATGTGGAACATATCCCTAGTAAGGCGCCCGACAAGTCCCGTAATAATGTGTAACATATCCCTATTAAGGCGCCCGACAAGTCCCGTAATAATGTGGAACATATCCCTAGTAAGGCGCCCGACAAGTCCCGTAATAATGTGTAACATATCCCTATTAAGGCGCCCGACAAGTCCCGTAATAATGTGTAACATATCCCTATTAAGGCGCCCGACAAGTCCCGTAATAATGTGGAACATAATCATAGTAAGGCGCCCGACAAGTCCCGTAATAATGTGGAACATAACCCTAGTAAGGCGCCCGACAAGTCCCGTAATAATGTGGAACATATCCCTAGTAAGGCGCCCGACAAGTCCCGTAATAATGTGTAACATATCCCTATTAAGGCGCCCGACAAGTCCCGTAATAATGTGGAACATATCCCTAGTAAGGCGCCCGACAAGTCCCGTAATAATGTGGAACATATCCCTAGTAAGGCGCCCGACAAGTCCCGTAATAATGTGGAACATATCCCTAGTAAGGCGCCCGACAAGTCCCGTAATAATGTGGAACATAATCATAGTAAGGCACCCGACAAGTCCCGTAATAATGTGGAACATATCCCTAGTAAGGCGCCCGACAAGTCCCGTAATAATGTGGAACATAATCATAGTAAGGCGCCCGACAAGTCCCGTAATAATGTGGAACATAACCCTAGTAAGGCGCCCGACAAGTCCCGTAATAATGTGGAACATAACCCTAGTAAGGCGCCCGACAAGTCCCGTAATAATGTGGAACATAACCCTAGTAAGGCGCCCGACAAGTCCCGTAATAATGTGGAACATAACCCTAGTAAGGCGCCCGACAAGTCCCGTAATAATGTGGAACATAATCATAGTAAGGCACCCGACAAGTCCCGTAATAATGTGGAACATAACCATAGTAAGGCGCCCGACAAGTCCCGTAATAATGTGGAACATAACCCTAGTAAGGCGCCCGACAAGTCCAATAATAATGTGGAACATATCCCTAGTAAGGCGCCCGACAAGTCCCGTAATAATGTGGAACATAATCATAGTAAGGCACCCGACAAGTCCCGTAATAATGTGGAACATATCCCTAGTAAGGCGCCCGACAAGTCCCGTAATAATGTGGAACATAATCATAGTAAGGCGCCCGACAGAACATGTAATACTATAAAACATATCCCAAGTAAGTCGCCCGATAGGACCCGTTATACTATAGAACATATTCCTAGTAAGTCGCCCGAGAGGACCCGTTTTGTCCCCGGTTCGTTGGTTAGTGACAAGGAGGGAGATTGTAGGAGACAGATTGTTGTTTACTAATGCTCCCATTAATACCATCTTCGTACTTCTTAGAAATTAGAGTCTGACTACCGTTTACGCTGTAATTCTATTTGAAACCAGTCCATCATTCCATTAGCATTCCAGGAATGGACACAATTTCGTCCCGATCTAGTTAAGACTCAACTCGGCCCTGGAGTCGGCAGCGAGGCTCCCCCCATCTTCATCACTGATGGATAGAAATTGACACATTTGACATACGTCTATCTGCCATTGAACTCTACACAACACACATGCTCTTTGGGATAATCCTGTTTCCGCGCCAATGCTCTAGTGTATAGATGGGTTTCCAAATAGTGGAGCTGGACATTAGTTATGGTCAGCGATCAATTTCTGCACAATATTGAGTTTGACAGTTAGACTCCATAAAGGCCGTGTCCTGTCGAGGAGGAGGCTACTTTGAGGTAGATAGATGTGATGTTACCACCACAGTCTCATTTTATGAAATGCCCCATAAACATTCAATCTATCTATAACTCGATAACACCGCTAATTAGCGTGGAGCACACGTGGTAGATAATTGACACCCGTCACCCCGATTGTACGTACCCTCGACCGTGAGAGAGTGTTGCCGTCGTGTCAGGGACCTGAGACCGACCCCTGCACCCCAACGCGACATTGCGTCATTTTATAAAAGCGTTCATTTCTATCTGTAATCCGCGTGATATGCGGGTCATGCTGTTCAATGCAAGTGTTGGTGCCCGTGAGACGCCCTCCGAACGGTCCAACACGCCCGGGTTTAACATACGGCCGTTCATGGCAGTTCGTAACTGTTCCCTGTCGCCGAAATATGGTTCAGACAGTGTCTACCTTCTTTCAAATGGGCAATAATTGCTAATATAGTGCCTTTACCACAATCTAATATTTTTAATTTGGTGTTTTGCTCGGCGGGGACAAAGGCCTTGGTTAAAGTTCACATGGTGGCCTCTGGTTATTTATTTGAAGCCCGAAAACACCGTTCTTCAACAATGTGAAAAGATAGTTTCTGAGAGTACTATGTACTTAAAAAATCGTCACTAACCTGCTTCTGCTTTAAATCACGGCGTAAACAAATAAACATCTACCTTGTTCTACGCCAAAATCACTAAGCAACGTCAAAATCACTAAGTAACGTCAAAATCACAGGGCAACGTCAAAATCACTGAGCAACGTCAAAATCACTGAGCAACATTTAAAACATCCTGTATTCACGCAGTATAACCGATTGTATTGGTTTGATCTCATGAGAGTGAGAAGATCGTCATTCAGCAAATAATCAATGTCATATGACGTACTAAATACATTAATGCTTTTGTTTGAGAATCTAAGTTGATAGTACAAACGGCAGAATTGCATTAGTAATGGAAGACAATAACAGGTATGCACTAAACCACATCCCATCCAATGTAATTACACCAGAATGCGTTTTAATGGTTTGTTTTGCGACGGATCATTGATCAAAGATTAACGGATAATATCAGCAGAGCCGAAGTGACAAAGATTCTAGCCAAGTCAAACACTAACCATAATTACCCCAGGATGCAATTTGAGCAGTAATGGGTTGGTGCAGTTGCAAGAGACTTCAGACCCCAGAACCTCCCTGGAGTGGTCTAACCCCCGCCGTTAATTCTGTGGTCAACCCTGGCTGTCTAACCTCCGCCGTTTATTCTGTGGTCAACCCTGGCTGTCTAACCTCCGCCGTTAATTCTGTGGTCAACCCTGGCTGTCGAGAGAGTGATCAAGAGCAAGACCTCGAGAGGCCGCGTTGGTTGACCGCATATCCGACGAGTATCGACTGATCGCGCAGGTCTTGGAGAAACGCCGCGTTAACGGCGCAACGTGAAGGCTCATATGGCGTGATAAGTCTTCGGAACGATAGTAATTAGCGATGATATTGATGAGTGCCTTAAAAAATTCAAAGTCCTTTTTAAAATCATTAAATCCAGAACACACGGTGGTCTAGTGGTAGGACGCCGGGCTCGTGACCGAAAGGTTGCTAGTTCGAGTCCCGGTCATGGCACTTGTGTTGTATCCTTGAGCAAGATACTTTACTCTGCTTGTTCCAATCTACTCAGCTGTAAATGAGTACGTGGTTGGGTAGTGCTAGAAATTGTAGAATGCTAGATGTGAGCGCCGAAATGGCAGCACCGGTTGTATGCTCCCCATGGAGTAGAGAACGATATTGGCTGGTTGCTAAGGCCCTGTAACCACGGATAATAATTTGTGAACCGTTTTGAGACAGCCTTTAAGGTCGTGATAAAGCGGTATATAAGAACCTCGTTTTATTATTATGATTATTTCTGAACTTGACAACCAGATAACGTGTATAGTTATTGTAATAATGTTTTTCGGAAATTCTCGCTCCAAACGTCATTATAACACCGCCAGTAAAGGTTAGTAAGGAGACACCTTTACGCTCTGTACATATAATATACAGTCTCGCGGCACCCGGCCTAAGGTCCCGGTGGTGACAGATGGATCAACACGCATCACATATCATATTTTCAATTTGAACCTTATGTAGAATATTGACATTTAATGCGTAGCCTTGTGCACGAGTTGGTACACTAGCCCAGGTGTCGACCAGCCAACCTTTCCTGTCAGTGTGTCACCTTACATCTATTATACACATCAACTTGTGCATAGGGCACACCGAACTCTTCTGAATTTATCAAACAGTCCGACTCGGTCGGAACTTTTTGTCGCAATAATATCATTTTAGTGCTAATGGTTATTGTTTTAGATACGTGATGTTAAATAAAAATTTTTTATTGTATCTTGCGACCAGTATTGACGAGGTATAAGTAGGGCTAATTATTCTGTACCTTTCCGCTAATCAAGACGAATAATGAGTCATGTTCATATTTATGTACAAGTGTATACATATATTGAGCGACGTTTCCCTCATCAGTCAAGATGCCCCAAGTAAGTATCAACGAGGTTTTACCAGAGCCAATTTCTATGTATGTTTACCGACACAGTATCACCGGGGCGACTTTATATGTATGGTTACCGACACAGTATCACCAGGGCGACTTTCTATGTATGGTTACCGACACAGTATCACCAGGGCGACTTTCTATGTATGGTTACCGACACAGTATCACCAGGGCGACTTTCTATGTATGGTTACCGACACAGTATAACCGGGGCGACTTTCTATGTATGGTTACCGACACAGTATCACCAGGGCGACTTTCTATGTATGGTTACCGATACAGTATCACCAGGGAGACTTTCTATGTATGGTTACCGACACAGTATCACCAGGGAGACTTTCTATGTATGGTTACCGACACAGTATCACCGGGGCGACTTTCTATGTATGGTTACCGACACAGTATCACCAGGGCGACTTTCTATGTATGGTTACCGACACATTATCACCAGGGCGACTTTCTATGTATGGTTACCGACACAGTATCACCGGGGCCACTTTCTATGTATGGTTATCGAAACAGTATCACCGGGGCGACTTTCTATGTATGGTTACCGATACAGTATCACCAGGGCGACTTTCTATGTATGGTTACCGACACATTATCACCAGGGCGACTTTCTATGTATGGTTACCGATACAGTATCACCGGGGCGACTTTCTATGTATGGTTACCGACACATTATCACCGGGGCGACTTTCTATGTATGGTTACCGACACAGTATCACCAGGGCGACTTTCTATGTATGGTTACCGACACAGTATCACCAGGGCGACTTTCTATGTATGGTTACCGACACAGTATCACCAGGGCGACTTTTTATGTATGGTTACCGACACATTATCACCGGGCGACTTTCTATGTATGGTTACCGACACAGTATCACCAGGGCGACTTTCTATGTATGGTTACCGACACAGTATCACCAGGGCGACTTTCTATGTATGGTTACCGACACAGTATCACCGGGGCGACTTTCTATGTATGGTTACCGATACAGTATCACCAGGGCGACTTTCTATGTATGGTTACCGACACAGTATCACCAGGGCGACTTTCTATGTATGGTTACCGACACATTATCACCGGGGCGACTTTCTATGTATGGTTACCGACACAGTATCACCGGGGCGACTTTATATGAATGGTAACCGACACAGTATCACACCAGGGAGACTTTCTATGTATGGTTACCGACACAGTATCACCAGGGCGACTTTCTATGTATGGTAACCGACACAGTATCACCGGGGCCACTTTATATGTATGGTTACCGACACAGTATAACCGGGGCGACTTTATATGTATGGTAACCGACACAGTATCACCGGGGCGACTTTCTATGTATGGTTACCGACACAGTATAACCGGGGCGACTTTATATGTATGGTAACCGACACAGTATCACCGGGGCGACTTTATATGTATGGTTACCGACACAGTATCACCGGGCGACTTTTTATGTATGGTTACCGACACAGTATCACCAGGGCGACTTTCTATGTATGGTTACCGACACAGTATCACCAGGGCGACTTTATATGTATGGTAACCGACACAGTATCACCAGGGCGACTTTCTATGTATGGTTACCGACACAGTATCACCAGGGCGACTTTCTATGTATGGTTACCGACACAGTATCACCAGGACGACTTTCTATGTATGGTTACCGACACAGTATCACCAGGGCGACTTTCTATGTATGGTTACCGACACAGTATCACCGGGGCCACTTTATATGTATGGTTACCGACACAGTATCACCAGGGAGACTTTCTATGTATGGTTACCGACACAGTATCACCAGGGCGACTTTCTATGTATGGTTTACGACACAGTGTCACCGTATTATACTTCATTTATCGAAGGTTCAGTCATTTTATTATCATTTTGTGCAGTCATATTTTAATCAATCAGTATCAAAAGTAAGTTTATGGGCGGATTGGTCGAGTGGTTAACACTCCGGCCTTCCATGCAGGCGGTCGGGGTTCGATCCCCGAAATCGTTATATGCATGGATTCAGAGAAAGTGTTTTTCTCCTGTCCTCACAACTCCAACAACCCAAGCAGAGTATAAAATGGTCTGGGTTGGGTGTTGCAGTATCTGTGCTGTAGCATTCAAGTGAGGTGGCACTATAAAAGATGCCGTTGGAAACACGGTCCCACTACAAACAGAACACAATTCCTCTCCAGCACTCACGCATACATACACACACATAGGGAGATATCAGCCAGGTGGTATATGACAAGTAGTTAGCGTCTGATAAGGCAGCTCCTGCGAACTCCTCAGAAGTGTATATGATAGAATTGTATGTGTTAATTGTATTAATTGTATAAGAATTGTATATCTATGTACTGTAAAGCGCGTTAGAGTGGTTTATGTTAGCTAGATAGGGCGCTCTATCAAATGTTGTATATTTATTTATTTTACAGTCATGGTATAATCATTTATCAAAGATACAGTCATATTATCAATTATTCATCAAAATTAAATTCATATTATGATCATTTATCAAAGGTACAGTCATGTTATTATAATTTACCAAATGCACTGTCATGTTATAAATCATCTATCAAATGCTTGACATTTTGAAAATAATTTATCAAAGGTACAGTCATGTTATAATCAGTATCAAAGGTATAATCATGTTATAATCATTTATTAAAGATACAGTTATGCTAAAAATTATTTATCAAAAGTATAGTCATATTATTATCATTTATCAAAGACAAATTCATGTTATATATCATTTATCAACGATACTGTCGTGTTATAAATCATTATCAAAGACACATTCATGTTATAAATCATTTATCAAATGTATAGCCATGTTTTAATCATTTATCAAATGTATAGCCATGTTATAATCATTTATCAAATGTACATTCATATTATAATCATTTATCAAAGGTATGTCATGTTATAAAACATTTTTCTGTGAGTGGTTACAGTATATGGCGGTGGTACGACGATCTTAAGTGTACGTTAAAGAAACAAATGTGCTCTAGGTTGACACGGGCGGTGACCTTTGATATCACTAAGTGTGCAGTTTAAATCGTTTGACGAGGATTACGGTTTCGTGCAGTTGACTTTTTGACATTGGAGGGAAGCAGTCTGACCCGCGCGTTTATCGGTTCAATCTATAACTGACCTTACTATTGGGTGTTAGATGTAGGGATCAACGCGAGGGGACAAGCGCATTTCGGACACTGGTCAAACATTGCTTGACCAGCGACTTACACTTCAAGGCTGGAATTTAAAGAATCAAAAACGAAAATTAAAAACATGGTGTTAGTGCTCGGTCAGAGGTCAGGCGTGACTTGGACTGTCAACGACACTGCAATTGCAATATCTTATGAGGCATGGCATGCAGTTCGTGTTCACAAGCATTGTAGCGGGCGAGCACGTGGGCTTGACCACTGGTCAGAGTGTGGGAACATTTTTCATCAATATCATTCTTTGTGTATGCAGGTGAGGTGTCCAGGACCCTCCAGACTGACCATTCGGACAATACTGTCCATTTTGGACAATATAAAAATGACCATGCGCATCATCAGACCCATCAACAATTCATTTTTCAAACAATTATATGCATCGGCGGCCGACTACAAAAGACCGAGATAGCGTGTTTGTATATGCTGACAAATTCAGAACAGAGCATCAAATTGTCCCGTGAGAATTTCCAACTTCTTCATTAAATATGTACGGAATTTGATATTGAACGTAAATTTTAATTAAAATTTAATTTTAAAGAGTTTTCTAGTTATTTTAGTCGCTTCTTTATTATATAACACCATAGTTATTAGGGCACAGTTTAACATATAAAATGTACTTAGAATTGCGCATAACAGCTAAAAATTAAGGTTTGTTTCGTACACAAAATACTGGTTCGCGCAATTAAAAGAGTTTGATAAAAAATAAAACGCCCCTATTGGCTTTCAGTCCTCCGTGAAACACTTATTGGCACCCCGTGTGTATACCTTTCCGTACATATATGAAAGTATCCAAAGTAAAGGAAATACAGTACTTCTCTCTAAAATTCAAGATGGGCTCGCAAATAACATGATGTCTTCCTATTCGAAACTCAAGTTATTTCCTAAATTAAGGTATCTCTTTAAGTATTATGTGTAAAATATTCCGTATCACACGGCTGGGTACTATGTACAAGGTACATTATGTAGTACTGTACATGGCGGTCAGGCTTTATCTTTATTAACTTATATGATGTGACAGACCCATTATCGCTAAATATATACCTGTCGCCGATATCATTCCTAATGAACGTAGAGTGACATCACACAGGAATAGACGGAGACCATTGTTTTTCTTTGAAACAATTATAACGTGATTTGAGGAAAAGTTGTCTTGTAGAATTTACGACACTCTGATGACAAATAAAACTTCGGCGTAAGTGGCACGGGCGTGTATTACGGGATACACGTGCATGGACACGGCCAATTGGTGGACCGCAGATGCGCGCCTCGACTTGGCACAGGTGCGCGCGACATTAATTGGGACACTCTATGACGTAATAGATAAACTCGGCTACACAATTCCATTGTTGTCTCGGCTGTTTCCGGAAATCACCATATCGATGATAATTTAAATATGATATTGAATTTTTCTCTTTCATTTAAATTACCTCCATTCAGTTTGATGACTGTTTGCTTTACCGGCTGGTTTCCGCTTACGTGTCTGAAACTGTTCTTTTTCCTAACTCCGTTACCAATAATTGTACATGCAGTTTCTTTCGCGAGAATTGAATTTCATGCCATATTTCATTTACTTCTTAAATTAAAATTGAGAATGTTATGAGGGTGATTAATACTCTGTCTTGGTAGAATTCTCTAAATTAAGGGTTTCCATTTTGATTTCTGATAGTTTCATTGCATTTGAACATTTAACAAACCTGTGCTGTACATCAACAATAAAAAATGTCTATAGATGCATAATGTACTTGTATATCTTTATAATGGAACAAATACTGAAGACGACAGCTAACAAATCTACAACACATATGGAAATGAGGCGGATGTGGATACCAGGAATATGCCGGAAATGGTGTAGGGATATGATGTACCTGTATGACGAGAGAGATGTACGGGAACAGTTTGCCTGTTTGATAGGGCGCTTACACCTCGCGATGCACCTGCTATTGTGAGAGATATCTTTCAACTCATAATAGTTTTTTCATTTGGTCAAATGAATATGGAGCGGTCAGTAAAACTGACCAGATGATTAGATTTTTGAGTGTCCGATAATGTCATGACCCCTGGTCAAGTTAGGTTCCCACATATAAATTTTCCCACAAAGACAAGTGTTTTATATCCCGGGATCCACCTTAACAATTCCATTATTTTCAATTGTAAGGAGATGACCTCAAGATGACCACTGGCTCCGGACATGCCATGGTCTGGATGACCGCTTCACTGGCCGAGGTGACCACAGAAAATAGTAGAAAATAAATGGTTTTGTGTGGTTTAAGGACCACTGCAGTATCGTTATAAATCTGTAGCAAACAAATTACAATAGACTTAGAAGTGGACAACTGACCACGGGTCGTGACCTGGCCGGAGTGTCCGAAATTCCTTCACTCTAATATATCACCTAGGAAATATCTGACCATCGCCGTCAAAGCGCTAACGTGTCAAATGCTTTCTCTCATATTTCACAAATAATAAAACTACCCTGCCTACCTGGTGTATGGGTTACTAAAATAATTAATAGTGTTCTTCACGGTAAATTTAACCAGTAAACTATAACTGATTGTACACTGAAGCTGATCAACCAGGTATTGGGCTGTTTAATTCAACCTTACTTATAAATTGCCTTGTCAATAAACTGTAACCTTTGACTATAGAATACTGATGTACAAACAGAAACTTACAGACGGGTGAGAAAACAAACTCAGCTTTATAAATATTTTGAAAATATGATTAATAAAATCTGTAACTCATTCCAATGACGGAAGAATTAAAAAAATTGCAGAACTTGTATTCATAAAAATCCCAAGACTGTAGAAAAAGTTTGATACCTAATGATACACCAGGAATTCCGGAAATAATCTGTAGCAAGTGTTACATTGAAATGACTTACGTTACAGTGATTCTAACTTCTGATTGGGGAAAAGTTGTTCGGCGTTGTTCTTGGCAGTTTAATTTCGAATCGGAAATTATGAATAATGAAGTTTAAGTCATGTCTTCAATAAGATTCATCAGTTTGAAAATATAAAACGGATTTTGTTCCTAACCGATGAATCGTATAAATGATAGAAATAAAAAAAAGTAACTGTGAACTTATGTGTTGTTTGTGTGTAAACTCAATTATAAGCAACAGTCAAATCTTTTTGGGATTAAAATATATAAATACAGAAAATTAACAGTTCTATGAAAGTGAATACAGTTATTTTTGTACATATTTTAAAGCCTCTATATAATCCTGGTAACCCATTAAACGACAAGTCTTTAAATCAAAGTAGTAGAATTACAAATTTTCAAGGAAAGGCACCTCTGATAACGACAATTTTCTAATTAATGTACAATGACACCCCCTTGTTCCATTTATCACGCACGGCATGATATACATTAATTGTAAGGATATATACCCCAGCATGCAGGTTAACGTCAATTCTCTGTGTTATACATGTTTTATTGTAAGGATATATACCCCGGGTTACCGTCAATTCTCTGTGTTATACATGTTTTATTGTAAGGATATATACCCCGGGTTACCGTCAATTCTCTGTGTTATACATGTTTAATTGTAAGGACATATATACCCCGGGTTACCGTCAATTTTCTGTGTTATACATGTTTTATTGTAAGGATATTTACCCCGGGTTACCGTCAATTCTCTGTTTTATACATATTTTATTGTAAGGATATTTACCCCGGGTTACCGTCAATTTTCTGTGTTATACATGTTTTATTGTAAGGACATATATACCCCGGGTTACCATCAATTCTCTGTATTATACATGTTTTATTGTAAGGATATATACCCCGGGTTACCGTCAATTCTCTGTGTTATACATATTTTATTGTAAAGATATATACCCCGGGTTACCGTCAATTCTCTGTGTTATACATGTTTTATTGTAAGGACATATATACCCCGGGTTACCATCAATTCTCTGTGTTATACATGTTTTATCGTAAAGATATATACCTTGGGTTACCGTCAATTCCGTATCATATTCTTTGAATGTATTTGTTTTTGTTTACTTTTTAACCGATGGAATTCACATGATTTATTGTATTGTTTTATTCAAGTGTAAAGTATTCGCATCCATAACTTGAACCGGTCGAAAAGTCTTTTTGCGTGTTTTGAACATAATAAAGATGAAACATTTGAAATCATGTTCAATTGAAAGTTGTTTTGTAACTTGCTCGAAAGATTCCCGATGTTCCATCAGAAACTTCTAGCAGTTGAAAAGATAAAGCAAGAAGTATTATTCTATTTCTGATCAATTAATAAAAAAAAAAAAAAACAAGAAACGAACATATCCCCGAAATACTGACAATTCTAGTTACAACACCCCAGAAAACATCCGGCCTTAACAATAAAAAAACCCACTTAGATTCTTGAGTTAGGTTCTGTTCCTCAGGCAACGCAGACTTATATTAAGGGCCCTAAGTGATAATTGAGGATGGTCATTGCTGGTTGATCTAGTGTTCAGTTGGCGACAGCTGCTGAATCAATGGCCAGTGGTCAACTTTGGCCCCTGTCCGTCCCCCATGTCGTATTTCTTCTTTGATGAATACCAGCATTGAACTATACTCGAGATCCTTTTTGTGCCTGTCCACCTGAGGTCGGGGGTCACCTGAGCAGGGGTTAAAGGGCTCCGGACAAATGCTGTCCAGTCTCCGGTCAGCACGCCTCATGCAGCGTCCAGCGCTATATGAAATATCCTTTTTATGATAAGTTCTATTGTATGGTAACCCGGGTTTGCGGTCAGCGCTTTCCATTGGTGTCATGCTACTGTGGAACCAATGGCTTTTCTTGAAGACGTGTCCAGTTCTTTATCCATCTGCGGCCTCAGCACGCGCTAGATGAACTTTTCATCTGTTTCATTAAAAATAGGGTCAAAAAAGTCACCACGTAATGGCCGACGGTATTGTCGTTCTTCACATCATCTCGAAAATGAAAGATTATCGAAGAACATCTGACCGCTGGTCACTGCCGAGATACTTAACGCGGATTTATTAACCGCCAGTGGTCAGAAGTTGATCAAAATATTGGCAAAGGGTCGAAATGATCAAGAACAAAGTCAATCGGTGGTCAGAGAGCCTAAGAAGCACTCGCGTGGACAAATGACCTGACTGGCCCGGTCTGTCAATCCGGCCGATATACGCCACCTTTGTACATAGGCTTATGGTCCCTGTGGTAAGTCATTTGTCGCCCTAACGCGGCCCTTGAACTTCGAAACCCCTGGACACCGCGCGTGCCAATGGCTGGCGTAAACAGTACGTAGAGGCCAGTAAGCTATCGAAGCAGACACCAGAGGTCGCTAAACATCATGATGAATGTAGACAAACATGTTTTATCGACAAATCAATATTTCTTTGAATACCAAAAACTGAAGAAAATACCTGAAGAATAAACAAGTAATAAATTGAATCATGGACAATTTAATGAAATAGGTAATTATAAAACTGAAAACTTTATTTGCAGGTGATGTAATTTCCTTAAAGTTGAATAAAAAACACAGATAAAGTACCATCAAACGTTAGACAAATTTAATAAAGAAAAATAAAAGCTCGGCCATCTAAGTGTGCGTAGTTCTCTAGAGCCTAAGCGACACTGACCAACGGTAACACGGTTTACACGTCCAGAAATGTACATCCGCCATATGGGACTATATCTTGCCAGAAGTATTTACCGTCAGTGTGTTTTATTGCTAACGTTGACAGTAAAAGAATAAAGAATGTCATTGTAGTGAAACGGAGACTTTCTAGACATCAATACAATTTTGTTTAGGAAATTGGGTTCATCATCTGATCTAACTTGACAAAGGTTTGAGAAACATTAACTATGTTAGTTTACAGTCTGAAATGTATGCTTTTATAAAAAGCATTTAAACATTCAGTCAAAAAGGCATCGAAAAAACTAACAACGGAGTGGATAACATTTATTTATTGTATGAGCGAAACAGGAAGTAATACACGTGAAACAAAACAACAAAGAGTTGCATAGCAACTATTTGATAATAGTTTGGGTTTAATATATAAACATGAAAAGTCAGCGAACAATAACTGCCAATATAATGAGCCACAAGAAAAAACACTGTTTTAAAAAACAAACAAAAATGAACTGGTTATCTTCAAATAAGAGCCGTTATGGAATTATTTCTCGGCTGGATAGACGAATGGGTCATATGATGTACATTTACTTCCGGTGGGCGTGTATGTTCTTCCGGTGTGTCTTAGATGTGAAATGAGCTGTAGTAGGTCATTAAAACGTTTGCAACACTGTAAGAAAGAGGTGTCTTGGGGTCCCTAAAACCACGACCCGGCGTAATAGAGATTGACATACACACGCTATAGTAGTGGCCATGATACGTTCCAATGTAGCAGAAACATGTATAACAAAAACAACTTCTAGATATTGATATTCTATAACACAAATACACATTAAACCGTTCGTTCATAACAATAGTGACTATGTCGATACCTAGCAATAGTGACTATGTCGTTACCTAGCAAGTGACCATGGCGTTACCTAGCAATAGTGACCATAGCGTTACCTAGCAATAGAGACCATGGCGTTACCTAGCAATAGTGATCATAGCTACCTAGCAATAGTGACCATAGCGTTACCTAGCAATAGTGATCATAGCGTTACCTAGCAATAGTGATCATAGCGTTACCTAGCAATAGTGACCATAGCGTTACCTAGCAATAGTGACCATAGCGTTACCTAGCAATAGTGATCATAGCGTTACCTAGCAATAGTGACCATGGCGTTACCTAGCAATAGTGACCATAGCGTTACCTAGCAATAGTGACCATAGCTTTACCTAGCAATAGTGACCATAGCGTTACCTAGCAATAGTGATCATAGCGTTACCTAGCAATAGTGACCATAGCGTTACCTAGCAATAGTGATCATAGCGTTACCTAGCAATAGTGACCATAGCGTTACCTAGCAATAGTGACCATAGCGTTACCTAGCAATAGTGATCATAGCTACCTAGCAATTGTGATCATAGCTACCTAGCAATAGTGATCATAGCGTTACCTAGCAATAGTGACCATAGCGTTACCTAGCAATAGTGACCATAGCGTTACCTAGCAATAGTGACCATAGCGTTACCTAGCAATAGTGATCATAGCGTTACCTAGCAATAGTGACCATAGCGTTACCTAGCAATAGTGATCATAGCGTTACCTAGCAATAGTGATCATAGCGTTACCTAGCAATAGTGACCATAGCGTTACCTAGCAATAGTGATCATAGCGTTACCTAGCAATAGTGACCATGGCGTTACCTTGCAATAGTGATCATAGCGTTACTTAGCAAGTGACCATGGCGTTACCTAGCAATAGTGACCATAGCGTTACCTAGCAATGGTGAGCATAGCTTTACCTAGCAATAGTGACCATAGCGTTACCTTGCAAAAGTGATCATAGCGTTACTTGCAAAAGTGAGCATAGCTTTACTTAGCAATAGTGATCATCGCGTTACCTCGCAAAAGTGATCATAGCGTTACCTAGCAATAGTGATCATGGCGTTACCTAGCAATAGTGAAAATAGTGTTACCTAGCAATAGTGATCATAGCTACCTAGCAATAGTGACCATGGCGGTACCTAGCAATAGTGACCATAGCGTTACCTAGCAATAGTGATCATAGCTACCTAGCAATAGTGACCATGGCGTTACCTAGCAATAGTGACCATAGCGTTACCTAGCAATAGTGATCATAGCTACCTAGCAATAGTGATCATAGCGTTACCTAGAAATAGTAACCATAGCGTTACCTAGCAATAGTGATCATAGCTACCTAGCAATAGTGACCATAGCGTTACCTAGAAATAGTGATCATAGCTACCTAGCAATAATGATCATGGCGCTACCTAGCAATAGTGATCATGGCGTTACCTAGCAATAGTGACCATAGCGTTACCTAGCAATAGTGATCATAGCTACCTAGCAATAGTGACCATAGCGTTACCTAGCAATAGTGATCATAGCTACCTAGCAATAATGATCATGGCGCTACCTAGCAATAGTGATCATGGCGTTACCTAGCAATAGTGACCATAGCGTTACCTAGCAATAGTGATCATAGCTACCTAGCAATAGTGACCATAGCGTTACCTAGCAATAGTGATCATAGCGTTACCTAGCAATAGTAACCATAGCGTTACCTAGCAATAGTGATCATGGCGTTACCTAGCAATTGTGATCATGGCATTACCTAGCAATAGTGACCAAAGCGTTACCTAGTAATGGTGACCATGTCGTTTCCTGTACAAAGTGTATCAATAGTGACTAGGGCGTTACCTAACAATAGTGCCCATGGCGTTGCCTAGCAATAGTGACCATGGCGTGACCTTGTAATAGTGAACGTTATACTAGTACCCAGTACCGGCCTAGCGACTGTACACGAGGGTGGAGCCTGGGGACGGTCTAGATGGTCCATGGCCGCCTTCACTGTTGATTCTCACCTGTTAACATGTTATTGGCGCCACACTTTCTACAGGCTGTTACTGTTACGTTACAGTCTAGTTGTAATTATTACAATGTTGGTAAG
The DNA here is from genome assembly GCA_947623455.1 of Mimachlamys varia. NCBI lineage: Eukaryota > Metazoa > Mollusca > Bivalvia > Pectinida > Pectinidae > Mimachlamys > Mimachlamys varia. The sequence continues at coordinate 14,809,254 of OX392535.1, forward strand.
TTTCTGTCTAAATAAGTAACATTCACATGTAGCTATCGCTCACAAGTAGACACTAGACATTTACAAGCGGTTTGGTACACGTGTATTAATGCAAACATTTTATAATTACTTGTAATATGCAATAAGTTCAATAACAGTTTTCAATATAATTCAAATGAGATTTTTAATAAGCAACGTGGACATAAATAGCAGCAAAGACATTACAAAAGGTAACCCGTGAATCGTCTCGTATAACACATATACTGAAAAGTCAAAGAAAAATGTCCACTGCAGAAATCGAGCAAGCCGCAAAGCTAATGGTTGACAGTATAACATCTCAACAACACAAACCATGACCGGAGGACCGAGCTGTCTCCAGTATTAAATTGAGCAAATTGTCAGTAAAGTTCGGCTAAACTAGAAGCACATTGGAATCTACCCGTACATCAAAATCAAACTAAACGTATTGCCAATCAGCAACGGAATAGTCTCGACGTATACTCATCTAAAATGTAATAGTAGACATTTTATTGTCTGTAGTTTTACGATTGTATAAGTAGACTTATCATTATCTGTAGTTTAACGATTGTATAAGTAAAGTATTGAAGATATGTAGTTTTACAGTTGTACAAGTAGAAAGTTATAATCATGTTGTTTGAGAGTTTTACAAGAACATTCTAGATATATTTTACTGTTGCATATCTAGAAACTCATAGATCTTTTGTCTTACGGTTTTATATGTAGAAAATTATAGATCTGTTGTTTTACGATTGCATTTGTAGAAACTCATAAATTTGTTGCCTTACGGTTGTATATTATGCAGCAAATTATAGATATGTAGTTTTACGATTGTATAAATGAATTAAAATGCCTCTTTTAAGTAGAAAGCCACAGTGTACTATTGCTACGGTTGTTTGAATATACCGTAATGTAGATACACCAGATTCAGAATCATTATACTATTGTCCACCTTGTCAAACTTTGCAGTGTGTCAGTTTAAATACATTAGTGTCACAATTTTGCGTGATTTAAGCAAGGAACAAATACAACGGTCAGATATGGCAAGTTTGCTTGGAATGTTTTCTCAACCTAGTCGAATTCGTGAACGGTTTTATTCGTACAACCACCCCAAAACCAGTGCAGAATATGAATACATTAAAAATACACCTAATTTGTTCGGTCCTTTTTTGTTATTAATTAGGATTGTGATGCAAGAATCCGTTCCACACAACATTAAGCTTGCGGCTCCAGACATTCATCATGTACAACCATTGTCATTCGTTTTCAATTTGTTTTACAGATCTTTCTTATTGCACGTTAGAAAATAACGCAGCTTATTTTTAATTTACTTTCAATTCATTTTTCGTGAGATTATTATTAAAAGCTGTCACAGTGTCGTGCTGTTTACCCACCAGTGTGTAATTAATGTTCCGTTATTGGGCCATGTCCCAGATGGTCAGGGCTCCCCCTCCCCTAATACCCACCAAGTGGCCTTAAATGACGCGATCGTTACCACCAACAATGGCATCTATAAAAATTTTAATTACTCGTCAATTACTTTCACCAAAATAATTACAGCTTCCGAATAGTATCTTTTGAATGAGTTGTTTCTTCTAATTTGCGAGCCATTCCTAAAAGCTGAGTAGAAAGTAGAAAGGAGAAAGTATCATCAATTTGCATATCTCAATATCTACCAATAGGATTTTAGCGCCAAACTTCGCGCGCCTCGAACCCGAGGTTAATGGGCGGTAGGCCAAACACTAGCGCGCGCCACCACCTCGACTCCCAGCATCAGCATCTGGTGTCCCTCCATCAGCCCCACCTCAAACAAAACCCAATAAAGCATTCGCCAATTCAATGAAAAATCCAGGACAACGATGACACAATTTGAGATCGAAGTTTACGTAAAACTTGAAGGCTAAACAGACCTAAGTCAATAGTTCCGCGGCCCGGCGAACAGGCTTGGTTTATGAATGGCTGTTGACCTCGTCATACTTGTTATGTTTATTGCGCCTTGTCCCGTCAACACAATTCCCTGCTTTTATTATTTCAACCACAATGAAGCAAAATTAATACCGGTTCGTTTGTTTAAACAAGAACTGAAAATAGACCTTTAATAATAAACTAATTCTGTTTGGATTGCAACATATCGATGAAGCGTTTCGGAAACCATTTCACTGGAAAAGCCAATAGCTTTTCTAACACCGACGCGAGGCCAATGGACTGGCTATCACCAGATTACTAAGCAAATATGCCCAAGTCTTCCAATGACTCTCCACAGCACCCTCCAACTGCACACAACTAATTTTCTGCCTTTTTCACTTTCTCTCTTCAACGTTATGCAATAAGCGCTGACGTGTAATAATTTCAGTGAAACAAAATAAGTTATTAAACGTCGACAAAAGAAAATTATTTCCTTTTAAAATCTTCTATTTCAATATGTAAGATTTCTCTACAAGCATCCTAGTGATTGGATTACTGAGAATACGACGCAAGACCTACACGTGCGCTTACGATCTAACCTCCGACCACAACCGCTCGTGCGGTCGGGGAGGCCATACATATCTCTCGCCACTCCAGCCCCTTACTGCTTCCTCTAAAACCACATTATCGATCTAGGAATAAAAAAAAATATCCTTCATTAAATATTCTAACTCGGGCTTTCATTTTTATTAATGGAGGGAAGACCGACAAGTGCTGAGAATGACGTTGCGGTTCGGCTTGCGTAAGACCGCAAGTTAAGACCAGAAATGGTTACATACATTTCCAGCGGGTATTACAACAGTATCCTAATCGGCGAATCCTTCAAAGACGTGTATTCCGAATACATGGCCCTTGGCAACATAATTTTCTGTCATGCAAATTATGTTTCCTTTATAATGAGATTTGAATGATGCCTAAATAATTCTTCAACATTATTTTTTGAGGTCTCCGGGATATTAATCACATATTCGACATAATGCCGAACTCAGCTGTTCACGCTGCACGGGACAGTTTTTGGCTAACCCCTGGGGTAACGAACAAAGAAAAAAGACATTTCTTTAATAAAGGATGCTGCATTGTGGGGCGGAGTTTCTGCGGCTGAACAAAGGTTGCCGGTAACGGTGGACAATGTGATGTCATGGCGCACTGTGGCGCCAACGAGAGTAGAACACTCGAGAAACGGGATACGACGACACCACATAATTACAGGCCTAATTCAATCAGGTCTCGTTATGACAAAGATACAAACCTCGGATTAACGTTTTATTGATTGAATACGCTAGTTAAAAAACCCTGGAAAATGAATAATAAATTTCTTGGAAGGGAAAATGTGTGATACGCCATGTTGATGTGACGTTGTGGCACAGACTTCAATCTGGACACGGGTCTCACGTTAACATTTACATACATGTGTGTAGATAAGGGAATGTCATGCTGAATTTTATGAAAATAAGCACTGGGTAATGGTACACTGATTCAGGTAGATACACGTTAGTGTCGACATGTGTGACATGGCTAGATCGTAAGATCGACAACCGTCACCTCTTGCAATCCATATGTAATGTCGGTGTCACAACCATCAACAGGTTTTCTGCGTAGCTGTGTTTTTACTTAATATGCAATATCCCGTTGTCTTAGAGTGTACCCTTAGGAGTTTAAGATGATTTAGAGACGCCTTTTTGACGTCTCCTTCAGTTTAACAACGAAATACACGCGCATTCCATATATGGAGTGAGGAGATCCGTTAGATACTGGTGTATCGGGTAACGGGTAGCACCTGTCATTACGGAGGCTTACCGACGTTACAGATGACGTAAATAGCATGAAAACAGCGACGACCCTCCGAGTACAAGTCTGATAAAAGGACGGGGCACGGTCAGAAGAGATCTGGTAACACGATAGCCCTGTAGTTAGCACAGGAATAATAGCCATCGGTTAATTTGTTTAAAAGATTTTACTCTAATTAATAAAATGTTACCGGTTCTATCTTGTTATGTTTTTGTGGCATATGGTAAAGGCAATGGCTCGCGCAACATGCAATCCACGTGCATACATGTATGAATAGTCGGCCTCTCTTCAAAATAGTCAGCACAACCGAACGCCACACGCTGGAACCACAACCGCAAACCGCACCGCCATGGAATTAGCCAGTCAGCTGGAGCCTGCTATCCAACGATTGTGGCCGATCATTCATTAGGGATTCTTTACTATAAAGTTTATACTTTCACCTTTAATTAGCGCCGCATGAACCTATAAATTACATCGCTGTCATCTCCGTGGTATTTCTTCCTGGAAAATCCATTAAGGGGAGAGCTCTCCAACAAAAATACGTAATTGAATTAGATATTAAGGTTGAGGGCAGTGAAAGCATTTACTGTGCGGATCCAGTCACGGCCTCCATATATTACATAAAGGCGTCTCACCCTCGCGATCGACCCCTAATTCCTGGATGGGAGCACGCGCTGCGACATCACGAGCGATGGGGCGGGGCCGGGAGATACTGAAGCTGACGACACGGAGGGGACTCTCACCCTACTCGGCTTCAGCAGCGGGCTGGTACAGAAAGGTCATTATTAGCGAACTTGTAAAATATGGAATGAGAGATCAGAAACTAGTAAGGTGCTCCTGTATCAATATTAATTTGCTGTCAACAGCAGAGCACGTCATACTTGTCGTGAAGGTTCATGGCATTTCGGCTCTCGAATGTCAACCAATAACTTTACCAATGAATGTAGTCAACGAATTCTTAATATTTACAACTCATGGCGATTTTTAACGAGTTTTTTTCATTATTTTTTTTTACTCAAAAATCATTTACCATTTACTTGGTGGAATAGGATCTTCAAGTCCGATGCTAACTTCTCATTTGCAGCAAATCTATTGCTTTGACCTTTAACCTTGTTCTTGCGGTACTTGTTTTACATTGCATATTATTGGCCGAAATAACCTGGTTTACAGTAATGTGAGAATATCATTGCTGAGTAGTTGGACCATTAGATGCACTTCCCTCTCCCGTTTCCTGCTGCACCCTCCCGCGCGCCTTATCAAAAGGACAAATCAGCTATTGTGAAGGCATGGCAATATGACCTCTGACCCAGCCTTTGATGTCATCACACCCGCTAATGGGGATGCAATGTATACTGTTGTTTCTAGTCACCAGATAACAGGCTCTGTCAATGCCAGCTCGTAACATTACTGCTGTCGTGTTTTTTCAATGGTGACTAGGCAGGTTATGATATATATATATTGTTATGTTCGGGTCTCCTGTTTCTAGTGTAAAAGGCCATTGATGATTCTTTTATTCTTCTCTAGGTCTGTGTGAAAATTGCTGAAATAGTTGTGTGTGTGTATCAGTATGTCAAACTTACGTTTGTTCTGGAATTCATTCGCTAAAAAATTACATATTTTGTCCTACATGAAAATTCAAAAAGCTAAACTCTTGAAAGATTTATCACTTAACCAGTTGATGAGATATTGAAAATTTCTTAATTCATATGGATTGTTGATTTTATCCATGTCAAAGAAAACAGTTTCAGTATTATTCTTTTGTAAAATATTGAATAGTTTCTATTGTGACTGCTTGGTTATATAAGGATGAATTGCTATATTAAGAAGCTGTCTTTGAGACACCAAGCCTGACTGGTAGAGTATTAATGGTCTATATCTACCACCTAGTATCCTGACTGGTAGAGTATTAATGGTCTATATCTACGGCCTAGTATCCCGACTGGTAGGGTATTAATGGTCTATATCTACCACCTAGTATCCTGACTGGTAGAGTATTAATGGTCTATATCTAAGGCCTAGTATCAAGTTGTCATGCACATGCACACAGAACTAGGAAGTATTAGATCTTGTAAACATTTATTTCTATAAAATCTATATCACAGTTGGATCATGTAAAGTATATGTCACAAAAACGAATATCACACAATATCATTGTATAAGTATACAACTGTCTATATAAACTGGTGTAGGTTATAATTAAACAAATCTATAAACAGTGCTTTTCATGCATAAGGTTACACTCACACGTTTATACAACTTCACAAATGTATAATGTGTTAATGCAGACTAGGGGGATATAATATCCTAGTGTCAATACAACCTTGACCTTCTGTGACCTAATGTAGGTTACACCGGGTGGTTTAGGGTAAGATCATCGACTTAAGACCATGATAAGTACTTGTATGTAACAGGACCATGTATGTTTTATGTATTTATCAAATAATGACAATGTAACATATGATATTGACCAATGACAGACAATATAACATATTATATTGACCAATGACAGACAACATCACATTTGATATTGACCAATGATTGACAATGTAACATATGATATTGACCAATGACAGACAAAATAACATATTATATTGACCAACGAATGCCAATATAACATATGATATTGACCAATAACAGACTTTCTATAGCCTTGCAAGGCTTTGAGATCACTGGATCTAGATCTATGTCCGTCAATGAAACATTTGAATTTAAGGATTCCTGCTACCTTATACATCATGGCTATTATTGGACTAAACTTAGCATTGTTAGGTAATGTCTTTACATTACATAATGCCCTTCCATGTAAGTTTTTCTGTTACCAAGTCTACTTTAATATACACCTATATATTAGACAGTCTCCCTTAATATAAACCTGTATGTTAGGCAGTCACCCTTACTATAAAACCCATGTGTTAAGACAATATTCCCTGATCTAAACATTTATATTAAGCGATATATCTTAATAAAAAACCTAATGCTAATCAGTCTCCATCCACCATTAATTATACTAGATTTCTATTGGTCATCTTCATAATTCTAGTACAGCCACCAAAGCATGAAATGTCCACTTCAGAATAGAAATAGATAATGTGTGCTAAAATCAGCAAAGAGAAGTCCATTTTCATATTTGAATAACAGCTAACCAGATGATGCCTTGAATTAGACATCATCCAATCAGGAACTAAGACAGATATATTTTTTGTTTATTTGCAAGCACAAAGATGGCAGATTGCAGGCTGGACAAAAAGAAAGATTTCCTTCTCTAGACCAGGAACAACTGCATGTTATAATGCAAAAGGACTTGATGAACACCTACAGAATGACAGAAAGTTCTATGTCCCTGCTGCATAACTAAAGCAGAAACCCAACACTTTACAGCTTCTCGGGGATAGGACAGTCACCTGCATATAAAAGGTTTGACAGGAAAGTCTACGATAAAGATGACAGCAAGTTCCATGAGGAATTCGGTCAGAGAAAGAGCATTGTAGAAAAAACCAGGTTGGTTATTATCCGTGATGGACTGAACAGGCATTTACAGTCTGTCAGAGGTTTATGACATATAAATATTGTCAATGGACCCAACTTTATGGAACATGATGTTTGGCTATGTCTGCAAAAACGTGACATGTGACGAGGGTGGGTAGAAGGATGGGTGGGGATGAACAATAAACAATCGATGGAGACATCGGATAAAAAATAGCCCATCACTATGACTACAATAATAATTAGGACATATACTACTACCATTTGATGATTGTGTTTGAAAATTTGAAAATTATTTTTAAATAATCCCCCCCCCCCCCCCCCAAAAAAAATTCTCTTTCAAACTGTTGATTTCAGTTTACATGTAACTGTACAAACCTGGACTAGATCTGGCCCATCTGATCATTCACATTTAACCAGAGATCAAAGGTAGATAACTGTAAGAACTGAGATAGTGGAAGAAAGTATGGAACTCTTTTGACCATAAGGCAGCTTATAACCTTAAGTGAACTAAGTGACCTTGTACCACACTGTGAATTAGAGTTGGGAGGGTCGGTATTTCTAGAGACAGGTAAAGATGAGGAGTATCCTTCACAGACTTGTTTTATTTTTCTGGTAACACATGGTGTATGTTATCACTACAAAATCAGCCCCTAAAACAGGGATAGGATCTGTAACATTACAATGAAGGCTTGTGAATGTATATCTTCAACAAGTCAAACATCATTGATGTTTTGTTTGACAGGTGAAGTTGGAATGAAGACAAGCGTATATTTTTCAGGGTTAAAACATATCTTATTCTCCACCAGAATAACAAGGACAAATTACCCAACCAACAATAGCAGCCATTGCCTTCAGGTTTTTGATGTGCAAATGCTTTTAACAATCCTCACTCGACATGTATACAAATTTTGAATGAAAAACATGTTTAAAATCAGTGACCATAACTAAGAACACTGTTGCTCAGTTTATTGATTTGAAGTTTTTAAGATTTGAAGTTTTTGAATTTTTAAGATTTTAAGATAACATTTACCGTCTGAATAAGCTAGAGATACAAACGCTGAACTTCTCTCATTTGGAATTTAATGGTAATATACAAAAATACCAAATGAAAACATGTGGTGTCATCATGTATCATGAATATGTAATAAGGAACTTGGAAGGCTGCAATATTCTTTTAGAGTTTTTGAGATATGGCAAAGTACTGCTCATCATAATTGAATATTTGAAATGTAATTATCGTAATTTAATATGTAGCCCACCACTAAATTGTAGTTCAGTAAAAAAGGTTTTCAATTATATTAACAGTCAACTATTTAAACTCTTACATTTCATAATGAACTATCCCAACCTTTTGAAATGAAGGAGTTGAAATTTCTCTTCATGGGCATGAGTTAAAGGTGTCCTGCCTGGGTTTATCAGAGAGTAAATGTGGTAGTGACTTTACGTGACCTCCTTATTATCTAACCACTGAGGCAAATATCATGACTTCTATTCTGGTGACAGAATATTAATTTTAAACATTTACATTGTAATAGTTCAAATGATGTTTACAACCTGGTTTTCTTATCTGATACAAGTACTGGTGGTGCAAGTGTCGGAAATCTCCGTCCTACGTGTTCTTACGAGATAAAAAGTTTAAATTGTTGTTGAAAGGACCAGATTAGTTAAACTCATGACCATATGAAAGATCTGTATAAGATCCAAAGGTGATCGATGTAACAAAGTTCCCGTAACATTGTAGAATACAAAAACCTTTGGTAATGATAAACAACATAGAAACTTTATAATACTTTTTTGGCAACATCTAATCTCCTTCCATCACTGTTTACAGTCTATATGATTTTTTAGTACTTTCACATGTTCTTCATGCAAGCACTAATGGTGTGAAAATCTGACTTTTTCACCAACAAGAACCATTATACAGGTATATATATGCTTATTACTAGAAACACAACCCTGTTATGATTGATGAGTACATGGCAGGCATAGCTACCTATCAAAACATACGAGGTTAACATTGGCAACAGCAATCCACATCAGGTCAATATAAGCAATAGGTAAACATGGCAAGAGGGTACATTAGTTATGTGAGCTGGATCTTCCTGAGGTATCTATTTAGTACACAGATATGTTGTACTGGCAATTAATTACATGACATGTTCCATGCAGGTAAATAATCTGAATCACTTTAGTTTACATTATTTGGTACATGATATGCAATATGACAAATCAATAACAGTGCTATCTAGTAAAGCCAAATAAATACCTCAGGAAGAACCGCTTGTGTTACAATAATTTCACTCTGAGTAACAAAGCGAGACAGCTCTGAAGACAGCCTTCAGAAGTGTCCCATTGTCTTCTGGTTAGAGAGGTTAACACATCGTTTAAGGTAAATATCAACACCTGAGCAGCGTGCCGATTGACACCTGGAACGTCCCACACCTTTAGACGAGTCCAGACTCTACCGTACTTGTGACACCCCGCTATCCTTGGTACTGAGAGAAACTCCTTGAGGTTCTATTTTCAACATCACAGTACTATTGTCATCACAGCTTTGGCTCCTTGCCGCAACTAATTTTCCACGCCGAAATTTGTCTCCAGGCTTGTATTGCATTTTATTGTTGTTCTCCTTGAGAACATCAACAAACTTACTGTCCCTCGGAGTTGTTTCCCCTTGTTCCTCCACCCTGGGCGTTGTGCCCTCTTCTACCTCCCTATGGGACTCTGGGGTGCCCCGTGACGGAGAGGAATGGTCAGAAGCTTGGCATGAGTTTTGACCATTCATAACCCTTACTTTGTCCATATCAGTTTTATCTCTCCAAAACGAGGCACTAGAGTATGTAGGATTTTTCCTCGACGATCCAGTTTGACCTTTGACACAAAGACCATCCACGGGTTCCTCCTTGGCCAGGTATGCTCGACTAGCAGGTATGCTGACCTTTCGCTGGAACGACTGCCCGAGCCGTATCCTACTCTCCTGTTTGAAGGACTTGCCCTGGGGATTGTGGACCTTGGCATAGCGCTGCATGTCCTTGACCTTGTCACTGGATGGCTTGGTCTGATTTTCCATTTCGGCCACCACAGTGTTTGACCGCGATATCTGTAACTAAAATCACAAAAACGTTTTGTAGATCATCAAGCTGATTCTTTATTAAAATGAAGGTTTTAAATATGCAACACAACTACTGTAAAATTACTGATTTTGTCACAAACAAATTTCAGCGCATGATAACAGAATATAAACAGATAAGCACATTGATGATTTTTTTTAGCACACACGATTTATAACTTGCTGTAGAAAACAATATATATAAACTGTAATATGCACATTGATGAATTTAACGTAATGTTAGTAGCGGGAACGTCACTTAAATAAAATTACCACTATATATGTAGGTTTATAGTATTATCATTATAATATTTATTATATCAGTGACCTTCTACATATTCTATTACCATACTTCTGATTCATGTATCATGATAAATTATAAGATTGAAATTAAAAATGTTAAAGTCATCAACATAATAATAACACTATTTTGACAGTTTTAGCGATGTGATGATGCATTAAAGTTAGCCATCGAGAGACTCCCCCATCTCATTAGTAACCTACTATATAATAGTACTGACCAATAGGTCCAGCATGTCACATTGTAATACATTACTGTATTTGCAGTCAAAAATTGTTAAAATTATTTTCATAATAAATCAATATTTCGAACTCAATATTAACATTCAAAATACAAAAATAATGAAATATTGATAAGTTACTGGAACAGTATTTAAAGACAGGTATGACTGAAAGCAAATTTATCCAGTAATAATTTCTGTCTATTTTTTGTATAGAAACAATTTACTTACAAACTGGGGAAAATACTAATAAATTAAGCAATTAGGAGAATTTGCAACTTTGATATTTCACATATACCAGGGTAAACTGCAGGGGACCAGGTTATTTATGTAAATACACTAGAATTTGCTTGTAAACCATTGAGCTGTCATTAGGATGACTAGAACCAGCCAGTTCCAATTCCCTCACCTGATGGACTGCAAATTTTTCATGCATTGATGTATCACAGAATTTCTGGTTATCCGTTACAAAGGATGTACTGGTGTAAGAATGATCTTTTTGGAAACTTGTTGATGGTTCTCAACAAGCTGCTAATTTAATATCAGAAAGATATGCAGCACATCTGGCAAGGGAGCTTGTTGAAGTTCCGCTAATGACGGACCGATAGGCAGTCACCTGTGACTATATAAGTCACACTCTGGATTGTATTTGCATATTTATCATTAAAAAATACCTTTACATTTTTTCATCCTTAAATGACATGTTCTTTTTTTGTTTGTTTTTCAAATAGCATCAACATTTCAATCTACTATAATATCACCACCATGTCATGATTCCTAACATAATGATGTCCTAAAATTCAATATCAATATATTTATCAATCTTTTTCAAAAAGCATCATCGTTTTAATTCAATAGCAATATTATGCATTTTGATGTAACATCTTAATGTTTTTCAAACAAATTTGAATATACATAAATTAATGATAAATAAAATAACATATTGCTGTAAGGCAGTGAATTAAATAAAACATTTATTAAAGGGTGCTATTATGAGGAAATGCAACAGGAGGAAGTTTAGAGTAATTGGACAGTGTTAACAGTCAGGAAAGACTGGGAGATCTCGTGGATTGTGGAATGAAATGTCTACAATACAAATTAATTTCTAGTAAAACAGATGATCTATCTTTCCTAAATTATTTTATTATAAATTTTGTACATTTTTTTATATTCAAAGAAAAATAGCATTCTTAATTAAATCATTCACACCTGAAAATGAATTATTCAAACCATTGAATTGGAAGAGTTCAAATGTGTCTTCAGGGTTGATTGAGGTAACATAGACAAGATCATACAGAGATGCATTGATTAAGAAATGAAAATACTATTATATCTCTATTAGCACTATACCAAAAAACCTAAACATGTGTTGGGCACATATTACAAATTTGGCAAAATACCTACAAGATTATTATATAAAGTGTAGCATCTCCGGATATAGGTTTTACATAATTCAATGAATAGCATTTTAATTTCATCTGGCAAAATGGAGAGGAGCATATGGACCACATTGGTTTTTTTTATATTGTAAAATATGATACACATAATTGTTCACCTTACTATCATGATCTAATACTTGTTTGTAAGGGTTAATTTAAGGGACAATTTAAAGAAATTTCATTTATAAAAATCAAATTGAAAATTTCTTCGCATTAATGTAGTCTGATATCCCTTATGAACAATTCATGCTGAAAAACTTTGGTAAGAAACACAGTTTTTGTATTTTCAATTGTTGAATAAATCACCTACCATATGGCTGTAAAATTTCCAGTACCTTTACAAACAGTTAGACCAATTCCACATACATGGTTTAACTGGTTTGCCTTTCCTCAAATCTCAGAAAACATAAAACCTTATGTAGCGAAACATTTAAATTCAGGACTTGAAAGGCTGCAAAGGTTTACCAGGAAATAACCTAAAATCACTAAGTCCATCCATTTTATTCACAGTTAAACCGTTCGGATTACACTAAATGAAAGTCCTTTGTTCTAACATGTTAGAAGCCTCAAAACTGGAGAGTGAATAAGGGACAGCTTCTGCTGCTGGAGAAAGTGAAATGTTAAAACATGGTAAAATTCTGTAAAATTCGGCTATCAAGTGTGAAGTGTTATGTATAGAATATGACAACAGTGGTCAATGGTTGCAGGCCTGTAACAAAATGGCGGAGTGTTAATTACATGGCCATCTCATTACTAACTGTACATAATATGTGACAGATGCACATTGTACATGTAATGGATTCTATAATATATATTTGCTATATTTTATATTGCAATACATAGGTAAAGATTAAAGCTAGATATAGCAACATTATACAAGGATAGATACTGAATATAGGCGTGTAATGATTGATACTAAATATAGCTATATAAAGATAGATGTGTAATGATTGATACTAAATAAAGCTATATAAAGATAGATGTGTAATGATTGATACTAAATAAAGCTATATAAAGATAGATACTAAATAAAGGTATGTAATGATTGATACTAAATATAGCTAATATAAATATAGATGTGTAATGATTGATACTAAATATAGCTAATATAAAGATAGATGTGTAATGATTGATACTAAATATAGCTATATAAAGATAGATACTAAATAAAGGTATGGAATGATAGATACTAAATATACATTGTAGCTTATATATAGATAGATGTGTAATGATTGATACTAAATATAGATGTGTAATGATTGATACTAAATATAGCTAATATAAAGATAGATGTGTAATGATTGATACCAAATATAGCTAATATAAGAAAGATGTGTAAAGACAGATACTAAATATAGCTAATATAAAAATAGATACTAAATATAGATGTGTAATGACTGATACCAAATATAGCTAATATAAAGATAGATGTGTAATGCTTGATACTAAATATAGCTATATAAAGATAGATGTGTAATGATTGATACTAAATATAGCTATATAAAGATAGATGTGTAAAGACAGATACTAAATATAGCTATATAAAGATAGATGTGTAAAGACAGATACTAAATATAGCTAATATAAAGATAGATGTGTAATGCTTGATACTAAATATAGCTATATAAAGATAGATGTGTAAAGACAGATACTAAATATAGCTAATATAAAGATAGATGTGTAATGCTTGATACTAAATATAGCTAATATAAAGATAGATGTGTAATGCTTGATACTAAATATAGCTATATAAAGATAGATGTGTAAAGACAGATACTAAATATAGCTAATATAAAAATAGATACTAAATATAGATGTGTAATGACTGATACCAAATATAGCTAATATAAAGATAGATGTGTAATGATTGATACTAAATATAGCTAATATAAAGATAGATACTAAATATAGATGTGTAATGACTGATACCAAATATAGCTAATATAAAGATAGATGTGTAATGATTGATACTAAATATAGCTAATATAAAGATAGATGTGTAATGATTGATACTAAATATAGCTAATATAAATATAGGTGTGTAATGTTTAATACTAAATATAGCTAATATTAATATAGGTGTGTAATGTTTAATACTAAATATAGCTAATATAAAGATAGATGTGTAATGATTGATACTAAATATAGCCAATATAAAGATAGATGTGTAATGATTGATACTAAATATAGCCAATATAAATATAGATGTGTAATGATTGATACTAAATATAGCTAATATAAAGATAGATGTGTAATGATTGATACTAAATATAGCCAATATAAAGATAGATGTGTAATGATTGATACTAAATATAGCTAATATAAATATAGATGTATAATGATTGATACTAAATATAGCTAATATAAAGATAGATGTGTAATGATTGATACTAAATATAGCTACAGTATAGGTGTGTAATGATTGGTACTATATAGTTACACATACTAAATACAGAAAAGTAAAGATTTGTAGGAGCGGGGTACAAGGAAAGGTTGACAACAGGTCTGACAGGTAATAGTGCCAATAGGTACAAACCTTCCGCCGGCGAATAAAGCTAGAAATCTTGTAGTTCTGTGGAGGGGCAAACAAACCATAGAAATAATCAAAATGAATTTTTTTTAAAAAATGTCTTGATATTTCTAATTATGTTATACCTGTGTATCATTAATATGCATCAAGCAAATTCATATAATACCATAAATTTCAAATCCAATTCCATTTTAGACAAAATGGATGAGGGGGAAAAAAAGGAAAAATTAACAAAAGACATTAAAACTTTTACAATTTTAAAACTGGCGTATGCAATGGCGAACTGATTAGTAGCTAATTACTGATGGGGAGATATCGTTTTCATACTCCAGTGAAAGAAATATAGGTGGAAAAACAGATAGCCCTCCAAATCAGCAGGATATCATTACATTAGATTGGAGTGATTCAATATTAAAAATTTGTTCATTTTTGCCTCGTTTTTCTGACAGATAAAATAATTCCTTTGGGTCTTAAAGCAGGGTTTTTTTCTTAATTGAATTTGCACACTCCAATTTCATCAGCGTATAATAGTGTTTATCTGGGTGTTTGTCAGTACATGTGGACCACAGTTTACGGAGTATCAGTGGAGGACAGCTGTGAGTGGCCATGCCACTGTCAGGTGGGCCACCCGATAAGCCTCCGTATCCCACACACCTTTACGACAGCGATACCTGTACCGCTAATTATAAACTATTCAAAATAATTGTCTCCGTTGCAGGAAATGAGTAGATTTCCTATAATTTCCTGAACAGCATCATGCCAATTCTCTTAAGTATTGTGTTCAGGAAGTGATTTTACGTTGCGTTGTAATGGTTTTGTCAGAGATTATCAAGGTTTTTGTTAATTACTTGGTCGTTATGTGGTACAGACCTACCGTTCTGAAGTAACACTGTGGGGACCACAGCACTATAACTATACCTAATTTATAACTCGGTGGTGATACATAAAACAATAAACTAAAATAACCGCTGTTTTACCAGGTAACTTCTTTACTTCTGCTACACAGAAGATCTATTTCCAGGTAAATTCTGAAAATATTAATAAATAATTTGAAATATCTTTTCATCTTGTTTCCAATAAGTTGTAAAATATGCAGTATAAAGAACACATTTGTGAGACTATCGAACATCTTTATCATGATAATATTCAAATAAATTCATACCAGAAGCATTGATAAAGTCGGATATCATTGCTTCAAGGTCAGTTCAGTTGAAAAAAAAACTACCTATACAAATTGACTTGATTTAATTCTTCAACCATTCCTGTAAAATAAGTGGATGAATTTTATGACCATTCCTAACAGATGAATTAACAAATTATATTGCTATCTTTAATTCGAGTTAATGAATTCTATGATCGTCGTACAAAATGAGTCGACCAATTCTATACTCATCCCTTTAAGAAGATCTTGTAAGATTTTTTATGATCCCCAACAAAGCTGATAAAGACGTCACATCACCCTACAACAAGAGGAGTTGACAAAATCTATTATCATCTCTGGTGTTGAGGTCTGTTTGTTTGTCTCTACAGATACTGATATTGTCTGTCATTCTTTACTACACAACTTGATGAGGTCTGTTTGTTCATCCCTACAGGTACTGATCTTGTCTGTCATTCTTTACTACACGACTTGAGGTTTGTATCACGTTTCTCCCTACAGGTAATGATATTGTGTCATTCCTGCTAGACAACTTGAGGAGGACTGTATGTTTGTCCATAAAGGTACTGATCTTGTCTGTCATTCTTTACTTCACGACTTGAAGTCTGGATATTTGTCCTCACAGGTACTGATATTGTCTGTCATTCTTTACTACACAACTTGATGAGGTCTGTTTGTTCATCCCTACAGGTACTGATCTTGTCTGTCATTCCTACTATACGACTTGAAGAGGTCTGTTTGTTCATCCCTACAGGTACTGATCTTGTCCTGTCATTCCTACTACACGACTTGAGGAGGTCTGTTTGTTTGTCCCTACAGGTAATGATACTGTCTGTCATTCTTTACTACACGACTTGATGAGGTCTGTATGTTCGTCCCTACAGGTACTGATGTTGTGTCTTTTCGTTACACAACTGGAGGAGGTCTGTATATTCGCCCCTACATATACTGATATTGTCTGTCATTCCTACTCCACGACTTGAGGAGGTCTGTTTGTTTGTCCCTACAGGTAATGATATTGTCTTTCATTCCTACTACACGACTTGAAGTCTGTATATTTGTCCTCACAGGTACTGATATTGTCTGTCATTCTTTACTAAACGACATGAGGCTGTATCACATGTTCGTCCCTACAGGAACTTATATTGTCTGTCATTCCTACTACACAACTTGAGGTCTGTATCACATGTTCCTCCCTACAGGTACTGATCTTGTCTGTCATTCTTTACTACACAACTTGAGGTCTGTATCACATGTTCGTCCCTACAGGTACTGATATTGTCTGTCATTCCTACTACACGACTTGAGGAGGTCTGTTTGTTCGTCCCTAAAGGTACTGATATTGTCTGTCTTTCCTGCTAGACAGCTTGATGAGAATGATCAATTTTTCATGGCAGGGTTATTTCCGTATTGACCTGACGTCACCTATATGCTAAATTTTATTTCCCACTTAATAACATACACAAGCTTAAAGCCTCTAAATAATTCCTAAACCATTTTGTGGATCGACTTCACGGATAGGTGACTGCTGCGCTGATAACATCGTACTTATTGTAAATGGATGAAATATTCATGCGGAAGGGTAATGTGTGTGAAAATGATGTGATTATCTTCAGCATACTCTGTTTGGCATGTTAGATGATCTAACAGTTCCGTAGGCTTTCGGTGTGTGTCGCGCGTTACTTCAATGAAACATTATATAAATGAAAGAGCAAATCAATGTTAAAAACACAGATTTGTAACAAGTTCTGCAGTCTATACAAATTGACAATTTCCACCTTCCGCAAACCGAGAACAATTTGCCACGATCTGGTCACATGACAAGGTTTTTAAGACATCATTTTGTAACATATATAAACCTTCAAATTTACTTCATGACTTCATGAATGTAAGAGTTACTGTGGAAAATATGGTCTATTGTAATCTTTTATTCATTATTTTCAAACTGTTTACAATTAAAACCAGTTCAGATGGATTGGGATTGATCCAAAATAAACTTTATTTTGATTATTTTCTATAAACTTTATTTTGATTATTTTCTTCTAAGATTTTTCAAGCTTCAAGTTTCTATTTGAATCAAACAGTTCACTATTGAGCTTTAAAACATCTTTTAAGGCTGGTTTGAAATAGAATAAGCTTACTTTTTGTTAAGAAGATCAGAAGCAACAATTAATTACATATTAAGTGTCATATAACACTTGTTTTTGTTTCCTATTTCATATAATTGTACAATTGCTATTTCTTTGTATTGGTGAAGTTTGAATAAAACAAGGTTAAAACTATTTATCAAAGTCACTCTCTTGGTTAAGCTTAGAAAATATTACCAAACTTTTTCAATACATATTATATATTAAAATGATCAGACCTTTTAGGTGACACCAGCAATATTCTACATTTCACTTACCCTGAAGTTGGCTTTGTTATTCTTGTTAGGGATACTGTTAGTGGGCTGTGACTGTTTGATGTAAAACTTGGCCTGGGACAGTCGACTGTCGTCAGAAGTCTCGTGTGCGGCCCAACTCCGAGCGTAATCGGCCAGAGAACTTTCAGATGCACGAGAAACCAACACAGCATAGTTACTTGCCGCTCGCTCGAATTGGGATAGGTTGATAATGGTGGTCTCACTATGACGACCCGATCGCAGGGCAGGACTGTCCATAAATCGGCCATCAGGGAATTTATGATGAAAATTGTCGCCCCCTCGACTGTAGGGAGAGTTCATATGGTCTACTGTCTGTAGCTTACTAGGACCATCCTCAGGATAGGATCTACCTGTATAGGGCGACTCAAACATTCGAACCATTCCACCATCCGCGGCGGATTTCCCCTGAATTTTGAGATATTTTTCGGGAGATTTATTATTGCCTCTAGATTTTAAGTGTTCCATTTCAGCAAAGTCAATTTGTTTACTAGTAAAGCTTGTATTTTCTCTAGGAAGCATAAAGCTATCTGCAGAAGTTCGACTGATTTGTACAACAGAAGGGGGATGCTTTATCCCACATGTTTTCTGACGTTCGTAGTTAAGGAGTACATGTATCTTGGTCATGTCTTCCCTGTTGTAAGTTTTCGGTATCTTGGCACGGAATTCACGGTCCTCTCGTGCTTCCTGACTCTCCGATAAGTCCTGCGGCATGGTACGCTCACTGTCCACCTTGGTGGGTGCAGGACTGACATATTCCTGGGCAGCACTCTCCGATTCAGAGCTACTGAAGGGGATGGGTGAGGTAGCCACATCACACCGGTGTTGAGCAGCCATCTGTGGTTCCTTTTTATCACTGTTCATCGGAATCTGAACCAGTAACTTAGTAGACCGTGCACTCACAGGTATGTTGGCAATATCTGTGACTCGTTCTGTTTCCTCATCTTCGTGCATTGCTGCTGACAAAAATTAAGGAAACATACAAACACATGTATAAATTCTGTTCCTTGACAATAAATATTTGAATTTATAGAATGTCACAAATTATTCATTCTCACTTGTTTGAAATTTTTCATTTACCAATTCTCTTTTTTAGCTGTTTTTATAAGCAGCATGTGAATAACTTTTACCAGATTATATTTGTCTTACATATTTAAAAAGTCACTAAATATGTATGCCAGTGCATGACACTTATACGATTTCAACTACTTCAACACTGGTTTAGAACTTACGTTCCCGAGGGATGTCTGGTGTTGGTGCGTAAAATTCTGCTAGACTGAGCTTGGTTTTGTCCCGGTCTAGTGTGGTCATGTCCCGTCGCAGGTTCAGACTGGGCAGAATCACTCCCACGTCATCTGTAGACTCTTCAAACTGATCCTGTAGGTAATTATATATATTATACAACTAACAGAATCAAAACAAGACAATCACTTAAAGTGATGAATGCTCCCCGATACTGTTTGACATAGGAGTTGCATTTGTTTTTAAGCACTCAATGCATTTAAATTTTGACCTTGACCTTTAACCTTGGCCTCAATGACCGTGAATTTTGGTTAGTTGACACCTTGTTTTATTCTGACCAACTTTCCTCCATAATGTCATAACAAAATGTTTATAAGAAAAAAAAAAAAGACAAAATTTAAACAAAGGACAATAACAGTAAAGAAATGTTTATAAGAAAAAAAAAGGGCAAAATTTAAACAAAGGGCAATAACTCTTAATAAAGTGTCCTTGGCCTTGAATTTAGTACACTGCACATCATCTTGGTTTAACCGATGTATACACCAATATGATTTTGGCGGAACGACGGAACACACAGACAAATTTATTACTATATACCCAACATTATAATAAAATAATCACATTTTGAACTTAAGATCATGATCATTTTGACGATTATCATGTCTTTAGAACCCTCATGAAACTGACAGCAATTGTTTACCCACTTTCTATAGACCTTCAGCAGTGAACAACTCTCTTCAGGCGAAATGTGACATTTCTTTCCCAACATACCTGGTTTATGTTTCCTAAGTCCTCTGGTGTAATCACAGAATCACAATAGTCTCGGTCTGCCGAATCCTCCGGAGACTCCTCCGACCGATCCAAACACACAGAATCTGAACACTCTGTCCTGTCAACGCTGTCTCTCCTTATTAACTCTACAATACAAAATAACTTCTTATCAAATACATTCCGTAATGAATATTTCTTGGACTTTTCAAAAATAATATTTTTTTCCTTGAGGAGAAAAAAGAACTTTTTATCTTAAGGATTATTAAAGGACTAAGAATCATGATTTCTGATAGCTGTTTGCTATCTTTCAAAGTACAAACCAATAGCCAATACCAAGGGAATGCCATTTGTCCAGTAACATAGTGGCTAACTGGTTACAATTAACAGAGGACTATTGCATCAAGAAAGAACCATTAAATGGAGATACCTGGTGAACCAGTGGTCACTATTTCCTACCTTGTGAATGAGTGGTCGTTATTATCTACCTGGTGAACCAGTGGTTACTATTACGTACCTGGTGAACCAGTGGTCACTATTACGTACCTGGTGAACCGGTGATGCTCACAGCATGCCACGACCCACAGGTAACGTATTGTACTGGTTGACCTCTAGAGTTCACACAGTGTGGCTCCCAGACAGGATGACCAGACACTTCCTCTGGACGAATCGTGTGACTGTTCTTACCCCACATGTACAGACGGCCATTTTCTAAACAGAATTTTTATTCAAAATTTTTTCTAAATATATTTATCACACAAACATCAGAATTTCAGAACTGTGAATTAATCACTAGCACACAGAACGATCAAACGTTAAGGAAGTTGGTCAACTTTGATTTTTACATCTGCGAAATATATCATTTATGTCGACCAAGTAAAAAAAATAAATCAAAACAAATGCAATCATTGATAAAAACAGGCCATACAGCTTAGATATGATGTTACATCATTCAGTTTTATTTCCAGAAAGTGACCTTGACCTTTGGCCTTTGTTTAATTCAAAATTATATACAATGGTACAATGTATTTATTTAATCTGACAATATTCACCAATTCTGTTCTAGTAAATCTGACTGTGACCTTTTTATAGATCTATCAGAAGTATCTATATATGATACATTATACTGTACAGGGACCAGAATCAATCTAATATAAACCCCCATCACATACCTACATGTATATTACAGAGTATTGTCCAATATTTCAGAAATGTCTAACTTCTGAATTCTAAGGTATTACTGATGAACTGTCTAACAAAGTACTTGCCCTAATTTAGATTTATATAGTAAGTCAAATAAACGAATTGGAGAAGAAAAAGTGAATTTAATTGGAAGCTTCTGTACTTCGAAAACTATTGAGAAAATGTGTCTAAACATGAAAAAATCTAATTAAAGATTCTATAATAAGCCATCAAATTATTGAAATGATTTATTAGGTCATCAAAGTATTGTAATTTTTGATAAGGGTATCACCTGTGGTGGTAATCAATGCCTTTAACAATGGTGGAGTATGTAAGCGAGTGTGAACCGCGGCCGACTTCCCCCACTGACATTCTATGTTACAGACACGGGCCATACCGCCCTGTCTACCAACACAAAGCAGTTGGTCACAAAAAGCAAACACTGAAATCATTCACAGTAAAAGTGCTTAATAACTTCATTAATTAACTTGCTCATCTTTCATTCTGAATGATCAACACATCACCAACACAAAGAATATCTTTCAACTTTGAGAGCGCTTGACTGGTCTATATCGACGACGGAGTATTGACAAGGTAACCTCGCCCCACCGGAAGGAGTTTTGGTTTCATTTTATATAATGGATCTCGCTATGTCACACGTCAAAACCAAATCTCATCGATGAATACAAAAAGGATTTCAATGCACTTTTCAAAAGATAGCTTCTTTTTCAGGTCATGCTCTATAACATCCAATGGACCCAAGGCCATAGAAGCCTGTCCAGCCACATGGATTGGACATGCCTCAGTGAAATGCTTTCACCACCGTTAACATTATGCCTGATTACAGAGCATATCATGAGCAGTAGAATCCATTAATTTGTGAAATTTTATCCAGTTATTATAATCATTTGTTCTTGCCTAAGTAGCGAGTAATATTTCAGCCATCTATCACTGTGGGTTTGACACGCGGAGAAGATAGGGAGGGGAGGTGTGTTGTTCACCACTGTCACTCTGGAACCATTTAGGACCGAACAATGGCACCGATCCTTATCTTCCACCAGCCCTTCACAAATTGACTGTATGTAAAAATGGCAAAACATAATCAGCTCGGCTGAAAAATTAACTCAGCGGTCTGTTGAGTGATACAACCAAATGGATAATTAATGACGAACAAAATGTCTCCTATTAGACCTAAAACAGAAATTGATTTTTCATCTTATCCTATTGTAGACAAGCTAAAAATGGTTATGGTACAAAGATGAAAAGGTGCTCATGAAGGCCTATGAAAGGGAATTTATGGCCTTTTGGAAAAATGGAACAGCGATGTTAAAATGAGTGCAAATATTGAGAGATATAATAACTTGATAAGGAGGAATGTTACAAATATCCATAAATTTGTTATCAAAACATGTTTGCAGACTTGTTAGTAACTATTTGCTTATCTGAATACAGAATTGATGAGGTACACAGCATTTCAATTAGCCAAATCTATATTGCTCTTTTTAGCTTTGAAGATGAAATACATATAGCGTCTGTGTGATTTTTTAGTGATGATAATTCCGCTGCATGACCTCGAGACAGTGCATTTCCTAGCGATTGTCTCGCAGCCTCGCCCGTATATTGCTGCAGGGTCTATATAAAGCACAGCATTAATGGCCCACAACTTTCAACATTCAAATGTTGGTGAAAACCTTTCAAAGCACCGGGGTTTGAGGGGCTTTTCAAAATCTCGTGAAATAGATAACCATTGGCGGTGTGATTGTTGGCCGTCACATCGGTAGTAGATAAGTTGGCCGTCACATTCACATTAGATAACCAGGGAAAAATTAGCTCGGCACCCAGGCTCGGTTATCTGATGGCGGAGCACTGTACTTGTGACATAGGACAAAGCCATTCTGACTGAAACTTCCCAACAAATCTCGCTTTACTGTTAAGACATTTTGGTGACAAAATGTTTTGGTCGAAAAAAAAGGGACAGTAAATATTGATTAACATTTTTACACAGGAGAGGTTTCAGAAATCGACAGTGTCCATCTGGTACTGTTGTCCCTTTCAGTTAAAACTGTAATAAGAACGGGCTTAATTTACTTGTACATGTCTTTCCAATTACATAGTAAAGAATTCATATTAAATTTGTGTGCAATCTTTAAAACAAATCAGAATTTTGTTTTTAGAAAAGAAGAAATTTAAATATCATACAATTAAATTCATTAATTTATAAAAAGGTCATGCAATAAATTTCATCATCATTATTTCTGCAAGAAAAAGGTCATACAATTTTCTTCATAAATTTTAATCTTTCTGTTGAAGCTTATAATAAAGATAACAAAGAATTATTTTTTAAAATTTCAATCTGTATTTGAGTCCAAAAAATAATATCTAACTATTGTTGCTTCATGTTGAGTCCTATAATAAAAAAACAGTTCAGATATAATGGTTCTATTCATTCCTGTATTAAAATGTTTATAAACCGAAAAATAATGAGGTTTATTTTCTTAATACCTAATGCTAGTCACCTCCCCATTCTGACACTAAAATGAAGTCACCAAACAATTGAAACCCCCTTTTAAAGCTATTGTTATTCAAGCATCAATTCCTCTATTTCCATATGAATACTTATTATTACCCAATCTTTCGTCCTTAATCGACACATTTGAACTCTTTCAATACTTCATAATGAAATTTCAGAGGGGAATGATTTATAGAATTAATTAATTATGAAACAATCCATTTTGAATCATTGAGATAGATAAAAGCGGATGAAGAAATTGCAGATATTTGTGTTACAGGGTTAAGGCATATCCAATTAACTGTTTACTCATACATGTTCAGGAGAAATCAAGTATTGAAAAATTCTTTTGGAGACATTTTACAGTGAACCAATATTTCAGATAACTTCACAACAGTTAAAAAATATATCATGCACTGAAAAGTTGGAAATTAGTAATTATACCTATTTTGGTCATTATTGATAATTGTTGTGTTAATTGTTACAGTGTATTTTGCAAGACATAAAATCATATCCTGCATAAATACTAGGTATTTCTGTTAAAGGACAGAAAAAAAAAATCAAGTGAATATCGAAATTTTATTCTTACGTATAGATGATAAGGTTTATATTTATTTATGAAAATATGAAATAAAATAAATATTTAACAGAAATAAGAAAAATTCATCTAAACGTGTATTTACCTAACTGTTTTTTCCCTGCTATTCACAGTGAATTTATCAATAAATATGTTTGGTAAAATTAGTACACTGAAATTAAATATCATTTTTATATAATACAGAGCTGACAATCGTGGTAAGAATGTTTTTTTTTTCTGTAGAACGATATTGTACAGAGATGTTTGTAACCTAATATTTACGGCGAAGCTGTAGAAAGATTACATTAACATATTCTATGAGCGGATTCTGTGTCACACTGAACACAAACTAACAATGAAATGTTCCTTGTTGGAAAAGAATAAGTCTGCTTTGTATTCAAGTCAACATTGGTAACATCAACTTTCCTCTAATGAGAAAAAAGTTCTTCATAACCATTAACAACGGTTTTTATTCATTTTGCTGGAGAAAATTTTAACACAAAGAACAGTACTTGTTGTTAATGTTTAATTATGAAAACATTTTACCAAATGGAAGTCTATTTTCTAGTTTCCGCAATGTTCTGTTCAAATTTCTCAAACCATAAAATGGAAGTAATGAGGACTTTGTCGTGTGCATTATGTAAGATTAGATTGTCTGTAATTTCATTTGCTTGCTGGCGAAGCCAAAGGAAGGTTTATGATTCTTGTCCTGCCAGCGTTTCATTTTACATTTTCGAGTCTGTTATTACTGCGGTCTGCACGTCCCCGCAGAACCTCGCCCCACTTGTGATCTGGGCTTGGCTACCATGTCAATGGACAGCACCAACTAATTGTCCTCTGTTCTGCTGAATAAACCCTTGATGATGGAAAACCACATGACCACAAATTGTAGAGAAGACAGTCTTATTAACCTAATTGAATAACCCATGATAATTAGGACAAAGCCAGCCTCACAACGCTGAGCAGATCATGGTGTAAAACATACAAATGTTACGGCTCTGTCACAGTAATTAGAAATTTCGCCCAAATTTGAGGTGTGTTTTGTTAACCACATTTGCCAGGTCGACGGAGTGGTCGTCATGTCGACAGAGTGGTCGCCACCGCTACATTTCTATTCGCACAAATGTGAAAACATTCCGTTCATCACATGATGTTTATTTCATGCCAATTTTCTGCTTCACCGTTAATCGGTTTTGAATCTCATAAAAATTGCATAACTACGTGTTCTCTGAATGACTTCTTTTACCCTATGATTTTCTTAAGTCTTTTCTTCGCGTCACTTTCACCCAAGATCTTGATCCTCTTTCTGATGAAGGAATAAAGAAGGTGTAGATTTGCGCCATCAGTATAGTCTGGGTTGGTCGTGTACTGTTGGTTTTATTGACTGTGTAGATGGTGATAAATGTGATATTATGATGTAATAAATAACAGTCGGTGTGTTAGTCCTGACCCAGCCTAGCGGCCGTGTCTGCAGGAGTGCATTCACAAAACACCCCCTACCACCAACCATTCAAAATACATCTGGTGTAAAAATTCATTTAAATTAAAAGTCAATTTGGTGTTATTCATACTGACAGTATTTATTTTCTGTGTATTTTCTGGTATGAATAATGAATACCGATAGTGATTAGTTTTCAACTTGTTATAGGTCCCTGAACATGTATAATCACTTTGCACTATTTTCTACATATCAGATTTATTTCTTTACAAACTACTTCACTCAACATTCTACAAGTCATCATGCTGTCTATTAAACTTTCAGTCCAAATTTTGTGTAGAATCCTGTGAAATAATTAACATCAATTTAAATATAATCATCACAGATTTAAACTGTCAAAATACAAATTCCTCAATAAATAAATAATAAAATCATTGACTGCAGATCTAATATGTAAAGTTAACAGTAAAAATAAAATATTTTCCATTTGGAACTTAAAAGCAGTTGCAATGCAAATCTGTCTATTTAGGAGCTGGCCAATTCCTAATTTTGGACACCTCAATTTAGTATTTTCAACAAATGAATTTGCTAAACTATTTCAATATTCTAAGATCTTTTTATTTTCTCTGAAAGAACAATTAGCAACTAAGACTATGGAACTGTAATGGGTTATGTTTATTTAGGTTTTAAACGAGAATCCCCCCCCCCCCCCCACCCTCATGCAAATTGTTTTAAAAGTTGTCAAGTATGTAGGTGACTCACATATTGAATTTTATTACAAACAAACAATGTTTATGACAGTTAGATCAAGATATTTACAGCAGAGATTTGTTTTTTTGAAATACAATAGACCATCCGTATATATGTCAGCGGACCCTAATACAGATACTGTTACGTGAGTGTGCACATTACATGTTTGTAATGGGTAATGGTAATGTTCACTTTTGCTGGCCAGTCAGATATGCTAATCAATCGCCCTATGCATATCTACAATGACACAAGCACTTTAATTTACATGTAGAAAACATAACCTACTATCACAGCTAATGTTGTGTGGCGACTACCTTACGATTATTTTGATTATGCAGGGTGGGCACCGTGCCTGATTATATATGGTGTGGGTAGTGGACTATCAGGTAGGGATGCACACCACTGCCTAAATACCATATACCACATCACATGGACAGTAACGCATGCAAATAATACCACAACAGATTCCAAAAGTGCATACCACAACTTTCTGCTGGCAAAATCACTCCACACACCACCCCCATCCCCTCCAAGTCACATATTACAAGGCTAATTGCAAAAATGTTATCAACATTTGAACATACTTCACTAAGTTCACAATTACCTTATAAATGTGCACTGTATATTGTCTATAGGTGATGCAGGTATACCTTAAATTTCATCAAAATATCTTAAACAGTTTAAAAGTTATGGCCCTAAGATTCCGTACCGGAAGTCATTACTAGGCTTGCCCCCAGACATTTCGGCCAAAATGGCGTCTTTTTGGGGGGTTTGCGTAGTGGATATTATGCTGAAATAATGCTGGTTAATGTAAACCAATGCTCTTTTTCGGTTCTTCTATAGTTAGAAGACATACATAGCTTCATTTTCGCAGCAATATTTTCGTCAGATGTGGTACCGCTATGTATAGCTAAAGCATTCGCCGCCATGATGTTTGTATTGGTGATGACACTTCGCAGTATCTCGCGGGAAATTCAATCTAAATGGGTCACATTACAGGAAAATGTGTACTTTACGCCTATCAAATTGTTTGTAATAAACTGACGGAGTCGATTTTATGTAAAATGTTATTCGTCAACGCATCTGTCGGCTGCTGTACCCAGCTAATCAAAAAGTATGTAACGTCAAGTAGCTTGTCGTCTGTATACGACAACGGGGAGGAGACGTCACGTTTTTTTGTCGTCTGTATACGACAACGGGGAGGAGACGTCACGTTTTTTTGTCGTCTGTATACGACAACGGTACGGAAAGAGTTAAAAGTTGTAGCCCCGGACAAGATCATATTTAAAGAACCAGTACTTACCATCTCAGGAAGGGGAGATAATCATGACTTTTGCTGAGATGTTTACTTGGTTTTATGGACCAGAGAAAAGTGATATTAACCGAAGCAAAGTTAGCTATTATTATAAGTTTCATAAATTGATTTCAGATACATATTTGTTTGTGCTAGCTTTTATTGTTTAGAACCTGCAGCTACTGCCCTGATGGTGAATGGCTATATGAAATGCAGGTAGGTCACTATTTTGTCAGAAAGCATTTAAATAAAAATTCAAATAAATCAAATATATGTGATTACAAGCTGAAACATGCGACTGATTTGTGAATCAGTAAATTGTCAAGCTGGACAGAATACTATTGATTATAAAGAGTTACAAGACAAAAGTACATCAAACCAATTTTCTAGTTTTTCTGTGCAGGACCAACATATCTATATTAAAGTACAACTATACATAAGGTCTTGTCTGCAGACCTAACACATTTCCGTTGAAGTACATGTATATCAACTTAATCATTCAATGTCTATGAGGAACTATTACTTTAATCAACTTGAATGTTTTTTCATCTCTGCAGATGCCAAATGACAGAAAAAGTTGAAATTTTCAATGTTGCATTAGAAATGCTGTACTTTTCTTAAATATTGAATATTTTGATTATTTTCACATTAAATGTTGGCTAATTTTTAGGGACTGGAATTTGCCCATCACTGTCCTGTTAAACCTGAATTACCAGGTAGTTCTGTACACCAAGTCATTTTCCACGGCACTTAAAACTGTATTACCATTTCTGACCTACTAGCGTTTGGTATTACTATCCTCAGCCTAGAAAATATTCACCTATATAGAGGATCTAACAAATGTGTTCACCAAATACTAAATTTATCAATCTCTGTTTAACGAGTTTAATAAATTTAATGTTACATTAACAGTCTTGTTATATTTATTAAATAGGTAGTGAAAGATGCTAACTATCAATGTCTTTATTTATTAAATAGGTAGTGAAAGATGCTAACAATCAGTGTCTTTATTTCTTAAATAGGTAGTGAAAGATGCTAACAATCAATGTCTTTATTTCTTAAATAGGTAGTGAAAGATGCTAACAATCAATGTCTTTATTTCTTAAATAGGTAGTGAAAGATGCTAACAATCAATGTCTTTATTTCTTAAATAGGTAGTGAAAGATGCTAACAATCAGTGTCTTTATTTCTTAAATAGGTAGTGAAAGATGCTAACAATCAATGTCTTTATTTCTTAAATAGGTAGTGAAAGATGCTAACAATCAGTGTCTTTATTTCTTAAATAGGTAGTGAAAGATGCTAACTATCAATGTCTTTATTTCTTAAATAGGTAGTGAAAGATGCTAACAATCAGTGTCTTTATTTCTTAAATAGGTAGTGAAAGATGCTAACTATCAATGTCTTTATTTATTAAATACATAGATTGTAGGTAGTGAAAGATGCTAACAATCAGTGTCTTTATTTATTAAATAGGTAGTGAAAGATGCTAACAATCAATGTCTTTATTTCTTAAATAGGTAGTGAAAGATGCTAACAATCAGTGTCTTTATTTATTAAATAGGTAGTGAAAGATGCTAACAATCAATGTCTTTATTTATTAAATAGGTAGTGAAAGATGCTAACAATCAATGTCTTTATTTATTAAATAGGTAGTGAAAGATGCTAACTATCAATGTCTTTATTTCTTAAATAGGTAGTGAAAGATGCTAACAATCAATGTCTTTATTTCTTAAATACATAGATTGTAGGTAGTGAAAGATGCTAACTATCAATGTCTTTATTTATTAAATACATAGGTTGTAGGTAGTGAAAGATGCTAACAATCAATGTCTTTATTTCTTAAATAGGTAGTGAAAGATGCTAACAATCAATGTCTTTATTTATTAAATACATAGGTTGTAGGTAGTGAAAGATGCTAACTATCAATGTCTTTATTTATTAAATACATAGGTTGTAGGT
Organism: Mimachlamys varia; assembly: GCA_947623455.1. Classification (NCBI taxonomy): domain Eukaryota; kingdom Metazoa; phylum Mollusca; class Bivalvia; order Pectinida; family Pectinidae; genus Mimachlamys; species Mimachlamys varia. The sequence goes on from OX392535.1 coordinate 14,839,386, forward strand.
AGTGAAAGATGCTAACTATCAATGTCTTTATTTCTTAAATAGGTAGTGAAAGATGCTAACTATCAATGTCTTTATTTCTTAAATAGGTAGTGAAAGATGCTAACAATCAATGTCTTTATTTCTTAAATAGGTAGTGAAAGATGCTAACAATCAATGTCTTTATTTATTAAATAGGTAGTGAAAGATGCTAACAATCAATGTCTTTTTTTATTAAATAGGTAGTGAAAGATGCTAACAATCAATGTCTTTTTTTATTAAATAGGTAGTGAAAGATGCTAACAATCAATGTCTTTATTTATTAAATAGGTAGTGAAAGATGCTAACAATCAATGTCTTTATTTATTAAATAGGTAGTGAAAGATGCTAACAATCAATGTCTTTATTTATTAAATAGGTAGTGAAAGATGCTAACAATCAATGTCTTTATTTATTAAATACATAGGTTGTAGGTAGTGAAAGATGCTAACAATCAGTGTCTTTATTTATTAAATAGGTAGTGAAAGATGCTAACAATCAATGTCTTTATTTATTAAATAGGTAGTGAAAGATGCTAACAATCAATGTCTTTATTTATTAAATAGGTAGTGAAAGATGCTAACAATCAGTGTCTTTATTTCTTAAATAGGTAGTGAAAGATGCTAACAATCAATGTCTTTATTTATTAAATAGGTAGTGAAAGATGCTAACAATCAATGTCTTTATTTCTTAAATAGGTAGTGAAAGATGCTAACAATCAGTGTCTTTATTTCTTAAATAGGTAGTGAAAGATGCTAACAATCAATGTCTTTATTTCTTAAATAGGTAGTGAAAGATGCTAACAATCAGTGTCTTTATTTCTTAAATAGGTAGTGAAAGATGCTAACTATCAATGTCTTTATTTCTTAAATAGGTAGTGAAAGATGCTAACAATCAGTGTCTTTATTTATTAAATAGGTAGTGAAAGATGCTAACAATCAGTGTCTTTATTTATTAAATAGGTAGTGAAAGATGCTAACTATCAATGTCTTTATTTATTAAATAGGTAGTGAAAGATGCTAACAATCAATGTCTTTATTTATTAAATAGGTAGTGAAAGATGCTAACAATCAATGTCTTTATTTATTAAATAGGTAGTGAAAGATGCTAACTATCAATGTCTTTATTTATTAAATAGGTAGTGAAAGATGCTAACTATCAATGTCTTTATTAAATAGGTAGTGAAAGATGCTAACAATCAATGTCTTTATTTATTAAATAGGTAGTGAAAGATGCTAACAATCAATGTCTTTATTTATTAAATAGGTAGTGAAAGATGCTAACAATCAATGTCTTTATTTATTAAATAGGTAGTGAAAGATGCTAACAATCAATGTCTTTATTTATTAAATAGGTAGTGAAAGATGCTAACAATCAATGTCTTTATTTATTAAATAGGTAGTGAAAGATGCCAACTATTAATGTCTTGTCAATGATGAAGACACGTTTTACTACTGAGACACCAGCGTGACGTCATATGATGCCACAATAGTATTCCCACAGTAACACTACTCATTTAAATGTTTATTGTATGTGTGCTATATTGTTTATATTGCACTGCAATATTGCATTGCAAAAGACCTGTGGTATATAATAGATATAGCTAACACACCTTTCCACACACCCTGCGTTATCTACTTGTATTACCTGTCACTGCAGCAGAGAATGACTCCCCACAAGATATTTGTCTGATCTTTCCTCTAAGATGGTGATTATTGAGTCGTCGTGGTTCCGACAGAAACAAAACTTGGTCACCGTGTCCTAGTTGTCCGTCTGCCCCGGCTCCCCAGGTGTAGGTATTACCAGAAGCTGCAACATCAAGCAAAGTATTATCATTCAAATGTTTACTTTCTCGCTGAAATCAAATTGACATTAATTTGAAATTTAAATGTCAAACATTCGATGTGACAAATTTGGCCTTTTGTTTTTAAAATCTGCATCATAATGGAGGAGAAAAAAACACAATTGATATTTACAAAGACGAAAATAACAATTTGAACATGATTATTTTGTTGATATACATACAATATTACACGTCTATAGATTGTGATGCATGAATTAATGGCTATATGGTAATACAGGTCAATCAATTGCAGCATGCATCAGTAACTGCATGAAGTGTGGTTCATAGATAAATGAGTGTAATTTGTGTGCAGGTCCCGGAGTCGTTCCACAGATGTGAAGGTCACTGGGGGTCACACTGCATTAACATACTCGCCTTAATGAGGGGCTGCTGTCAAATCTAATATCTCTGCATAGGATTGGTCATCTATTACAATTTCAGTACTCCAATTATAAAATCTTTATATCAGGTTGAATTCTACCAAATGACACAGCGCCATCTAAATATTGACAAATTGGCCGAAGAATCAATAATTAATATTTCTAACTTTTCATGTAAGTTTTACATGATATTTCAATTATTCAAGATGACTTTGATTTCATAATTTTGTAAATGAATTTTACTACTTTCCTTTAAAAATCATTATTCTGTTAAGGTGATATTTTCTCTAGAGGAAAATATGATTGAAAAAATATTCAGAGAAAATTACAAGTGGTTCATGTGATAAAAAAAAATTGTGTGCTTTACGATATGCAGGCCTCAAGAAAAACTGTCCGAGACATCCAAAACTTCTACTGCCAAGAATTTTAACTCTCCTTTCCTTAAAAGGTACATGCAAATGACAGTTCTGTGACAATTGGTAAACGTATGCAAGTGTCTTAAATAAAGGATACCTCACTACGTATAAACGTCTATCTAAACTGGAGAAACTAGTACAGACTGGTCAGCAAAGGCCTCTTCATGTGGATATCTGACCCAAAAAAGTAAATCTTTGAGCTTTGGACCCAATGGTCAAACCAAGTGACCTTGGTAGAGGGTAGAGGTTTGTGGAGTTAGATTAGATGGGTTTAAGTTTACTATAATATGGTAGAGGTTTGTGGAGTTAGATTGGTGGGTAAAAGTCTACTGTAATATGGTAGAGGTTTGTGGAGTTAGATAGGAGGGGTACAAGTCTACTGTAATATGGTAGAGGTTTGTGGAGTTAGATTGGAGGGGTACAAGTCTACTGTAATATGGTAGAGGTTTGTGGAGTTAGATAGGAGGGGTACAAGTCTACTGTAATATGGTAGAGGTTTGTGGAGTTAGATTGGAGGGGTACAAGTCTACTGTAATATGGTAGAGGTTTGTGGAGTTAGATTGGAGGGGTACAAGTCTACTGTAATATGGTAGAGGTTTGTGGAGTTAGATTGGAGGGGTACAAGTCTACTGTAATATGGTAGAGGTTTGTGGAGTTAGATAGGAGGGGTACAAGTCTACTGTAATATGGTAGAGGTTTGTGGAGTTAGATTGGAGGGGTATCTGTATACTGTAATATGGTAGAGGTTTGCAGCGTTGACTTAGATTGGAGGGGTATCTGTATACTGTAATATGGTAGAGGTTTGTGGAGTTAGATTGGAGGGGTATAAGTCTACTGTAATATGGTAAAGGTTTTTGGAGCTAGATTGGAGGGGTATAAGTCTGGAGTTGATGGAAAATTGAGGGATATCAGTAAACTGTTATATGGTAGAGGTTTGCAGCGTTGACTTAGATTGGAGGGGTATAAGTCTACTCTCTCAGTCTGTGGTTACAGTACGATTCACCTCTCTACAAACCATTACACCAAGGAACGGTTTAGTAAGAATACACCAGGTCAGATTTATGAACCCTGCACTTGACTCTGCGTATCAACAAGTGGTAGAAACACAGTGATTTAACACATATTGTCCAGAAAACAAAAACCGACTTTCAAATTTATTAATATATAAAAAAAAATGAAATTTAAAGGTTTACTTTGTTGAAGCTAACATAACCCTTACTGATGTTATGAACAGGAAATACCTACTGTTTAACCATCATCTAAGTATGTACTTGATCGCAGCCTGTTTTGTTTTCCAATCTTTGTACATTACAATTCCCAAATTTCTACGATATTCAATTTGAGATTGTATGCCCTTCCTTGAAAATGAATGCCAAGTGAAGGACTATCTGATTTCAAAGTGTATGTTACAGGCTAGCATGCACAAAGTCACCTTAATCCTGCAAGGCATGTACACAATTAAACTCCCATAAACCTGCAAGTCGTGTGTTTAGCAACACAAACAGAGTTACAAACCAGATTAATTGAGCTAGCTGTAAGACCATTATTTTACAGACTCGTATCTGGCAGGCATTGTAACTTAGTAATTAGAACAAAACAAACCCAGATCTCTATAAAAGATACCAACACCTTTCCAGCTTATTACGCGCTGTGATCCGGCTTGTTATTCCGAAGAAACCCCCAGTTTGTCTGGCCTCGGGCCTTGCACACTGGAGCAGGAAGCCTTTTAACACCAGTGACTTTCCGTTCTCTTGTTGAACATCCAATAGCATCATTTTGCCCCAATACAGAACAATCTGCTTACACTGACAGGTGTTAATTACATGTAGTCAGCTAATATTTCAAACCAATCCAACGTTAGCTCCAGGCCGACACCGATATCAGGGCAGAAAAAACAACGCTTGACGACTGCACTTGATCGGAGATGGTCATAGGGAGAAAGTAAACACTCCAGGGGCAGATTGTGAGTCAAGAAAGGTCAACGCCAACAATCTGGACAACACTTGATATTCTGAATGGAAAACGCAACTGATCAGAAGACAAGAATAACTCCTCCTTATGATTTACTAAGAGACCTTCGTTTGCTATTACTATGAGTAAAAGTTTATTTTTACTTATAATAGTGTCATATAAAAGGTGAAAGTCATTATTTTCTTAATTTTTAATTGATTGCTTGAATGTTGATGCCCTTTCACCAATCAGCAAGCAGGAAAAGCATCGGGGTAGATTTCCAGCAGTAGCTATACCATTACAAGGAACACCACAGAAGTGAATTGAGACTGAAGGACTTCTGGCAGTCCACATGCATTTTTGCCCTTAGACTGGTTTAATATGGAAATCTGGTAGGAAAATAAAAAGGTCGAAAGACTTTTGGTAAAAACTCAGTATTTTCACATCAATCTGCCATTAACCCCGAGTAAATTAATAATTCATGCCGAAATTCATTCAATCCATATACAAAATATACACATCTGTGTGCCCAAGAGTATAGACAGATCACAACGGAACATTTCTCAATTAAGACTTTTATTTTCAAAAATAAACAAGAATCATAGAGGCCCAAGGGAACTAAAGTTACCCTTTGTTTGGACTTCAGATCTATTCATAGTAACTGTGACCTTGATCTTGACCTTCAGACTTGAACAGATATTAGGACTTATCTGTGAACTTAAGAGCAGACAGTGTATCAAGTTTGAGTTTGATTAACCCAGGGTGACTCAAGTGATCACATAGAAACCTTAGTTTAGATGTTGGTTCTATTTAAAGTAACCTTGACCTAGATCATTGATCTTCAGACCTGATCATGAAGAATAATCCAAAGCAAGGATTTTCAGTTAGGTAGCACTGAAGGATATCAACTGGTCCCATCTCCAGTCATCACATGGTGACCTGCCCCGACCTGTCAGGACATCTACTGGTCCAATCCCCAGTCCTCACATGGTGGCCTGTCCCTGTCCCCGACCTGTCAGGGCATCGACTGGTCCAATCCCCAGCCCTCACATGGCGGCCTGTCCCTGTCCCAGACCTGTCAGGACATCTACTGGTCCAATCCCCAGTCCTCACATGGCGCCCTGTCCCTGTCCCCAACCAGTCAGGACATCTACTGGTCCAATCCCCAGTCCTCACATGGCGCCCTGTCCCTGTCCCCGACCTGTCAGGACATCTACTGGTCCAATCCCCAGTCCTCACATGGTGGCCTGTCCCTGTCCCCGACCTGTCAGGACATCTACTGGTCCAATCCCCAGTCCTCACATGGCGCCCTGTCCCTGTCCCTGACCTGTCAGGGCATCTACTGGTCCAATCTCCAGTCCTCACATGGCGACCAGTCCCTGTCGCCGACCTGTCAGGACATCTACTGGTCCAATCCCCGGTCCAATCCCCAGTCCTCACATGGCGCCCTGTCCCTGTCCCTGACTTGTCAGGGCATCTACTGGTCCAATCCCCAGTCCTCACATGGCGACCAGTCCCTGTCGCCGACCTGTCAGGACATCTACTGGTACCATCCCCAGTCCTCACATGGCGATCAGTCCTATTGACCTGTCAGGACATTTACTGGTACCATCTCCAGTCCTCACATGGCGACCAGTCCCTGTCGCCGACCTGTCAGGACATCTACTGGTACCATCCCCAGTCCTCACATGGCGACCAGTCCCTGTCCCCGACCTGTCAGGACATCTACTGGTCCAATCCCCAGTCCTCACATGGCGACCAGTCCCTGTCGCCGACCTGTCAGGACATCTACTGGTCCAATCCCCAGTCCTCACATGGCGATCAGTCCTTGTCACCGACCTGTCAGGACATCTACTGGTCCATTCCCCAGTCCTCACATGGTGACTTGTCCCTGTCCTTAGTCTGGCACTCACAGGCAGTACATTAACTAGTCTGACCCATACCCCCAGTCCTCACACTGTGGCCCCGGTAACTTGTGTAGATTATTCCAGTATTAATCCATCATGTCATCACAATCATTACATAGACCTATAATACTTATAATAATGTGCTAGTCCTAAACAATCATACTTTCTACATCAGTTATCATGTCGATCAGGCAACTCAGAAATTTTACTGTCAAGCCAATCAATTACGCTTCAACACACTGTAAAATTGTAGGGGAAATTTCACGCTCTCAAAACAGTGATATATATTTAACAAAATTTAAAAAAAAAATGTTTTGCAAGCTTATGTGGTTTGATTGCCTACTTTAACTCTGCTGTTGAATAAATTTGATACAAAGATGCTTTATAGAAAATTTGGTTGAAATATAATCATCGGTTCAGGAGGAGTAGCCTTCTAAAACTTAAATGTCCAAACAATTCCCTTTCTGGATCAAGGCCCTTACTTAGTATACACAACAAACAAAAAAGGCCTTATAGCTATAGGCCTGTACTGTTCACCTGGTACTACCGTACTTTGGGATATTTTGGCGTTGCCAAAATTTGACGTATTTTGCTCAAATACAGTGGTTATATATTGGTGCGCCAAATTTTGGCGTTTACAATCATGTGTGTTTAATTTTGGCGTTAACATGTAGTTACATAGGCTTAATATCGATTTCCGATGATCATGATGATCTTCGTTACTAAAATAAAGCGTCTCAGTAACCCTGATGCAGCTGTATTACATATAGTAGTTACGAAATCGAACACACCTATTAAATACAACAATGAATATATATGAAAACATGAATTGATGACAATTTAGATGAAAAAATACCTTTATTGACGCAATTTTATCGTGAAACAATACTCCAACATGAGGACAGCTCGCGGATGTTAGTAATAATGGTCCGGGTATGTAGTAAATGAACGTAAAAATAGGTCATTTTCCTTGAAAGTTACCAGCCAAATATCATGTCAAAGGCCTTAAAAGGTCAAAGATTTTTCTTCTTCACAAACTTGACAAAGTTTGCGGACAACAGACGGACAGCGGATACCGCACTGTTGCATCAGTTCATTTCACGTACTTCAAGCAATGTTTACCTGTATTTACATACAGGTACAGAAATATTTACCGGTATCATGCCTGTTAAACATTGTTTGCCTGTATTATCTGTGTAATAAAAGCACAGCTTTACCAATATTTAACTGCATTAAACAAAATGAGGTAGAGAAATATTCACCTGTGTAATACAGGTAGAGGGCAGGAAGTAGAGCGGCTAATGTCTACATCTCTATCAATGACCATAAAAATTAATTATGCATTGCAATTAATTGCTGTTAGCGCACTGATCTATTGACGGATCAATGATGAGGCAATGCCTAGCGCAGCTTGGTCCACTATAAATATCAAACTAGATCGTAACGTAAGATACACCATGTGAGAGGAAGTCCTCCAATGATGGTATCCATTATCTTACATTTATGGAATTTAAATAAAATCGTATTCACCAACTGTCACATTGTGTTAGTTGATGTTGGGGTAGGATGTGGGGGACAGAGAGAGAATGAAGTGATGGGGGGAGGGGAGGGGGAGAGAATGAAGTGATGGGGGAGGGGGGACAGGGAGAGAATGAAGTGTTTGGTGAGGGAGGACAGGGAGAGAATGAAGTGATGGGGAGGGAGGACAGGGAGAGAATGAAGTGCTGGGGGGAGGGGGAGGGAGGACAGGGAGAGAATGAAGTGATGGGGGGAGGGGGACAGGGAGAGAATGAAGTGATGGGGGGAGGGGGACAGGGAGAGAATGAAGTGATGGAGGGAGGGGGGACAGGGAGAGAATGAAGTAATGGGGGGGGGGGGGCAGGGAGAGAATGAAGTGATGGGGGGAGGGGGACAGGGAGAGAATGAAGTGATGGGGGGAGGGGGAGGGAGGACAGGGAGAGAATGAAGTGATGGGGAGGGGGACAGGGAGAGAATGAAGTGATGGGGGAGGGGGACAGGGAGAGAATGAAGTGATGGGGGGAGGGAAAAGGGGACAGGGAGAGAATGAAGTGATGGGGGGAGGGAAAAGGGGACAGGGAGAGAATGAAGTGATGGGGGAGGGGAACAGGGAGAGAATGAAGTGAGGGGGAGGGGGACAGGGAGAGAATGAAGTGATAAGGGGAGGGGGGCAGGGAGAGAATGAAGTGATGGGGGAAGGGGGACAGGGAGAATGAAGTGATGGGGGAGGGGGACAGGGAGAGAATGTAGTGATGGGGGAAGGGGGGGGGGGGCAGGGAGAGAATGAAGTGATGGGGAGGGGGGACAGGGAGAGAATGAAGTGATGGGGGGAGGGGGAGGGAGGACAGGTAGAGAATGAAGTGATGGGGAGGGGGGACAGGGAGAGAATGAAGTGAAGGGGGAGGGGGGACAGGGAGAGAATGAAGTGATGGGGGGAGGGAAAAGGGGACAGGGAGAGAATGAAGTGATGGGGGGAGGGAAAAGGGGACAGGGAGAGAATGAAGTGATGGGGGAGGGGAACAGGGAGAGAATGAAGTGAGGGGGGAGGGGGACAGGGAGAGAATGAAGTGATAAGGGGAGGGGGGCAGGGAGAGAATGAAGTGATGGGGGAAGGGGGACAGGGAGAATGAAGTGATGGGGGAGGGGGACAGGGAGAGAATGTAGTGATGGGGGAAGGGGGGGGGGGGGCAGGGAGAGAATGAAGTGATGGGGAGGGGGGACAGGGAGAGAATGAAGTGATGGGGGGAGGGGGAGGGAGGACAGGTAGAGAATGAAGTGATGGGGAGGGGGGACAGGGAGAGAATGAAGTGAAGGGGGAGGGGGGACAGGGAGAGAATGAAGTGATGGGGGGAGGGAAAAGGGGACAGGGAGAGAATGAAGTGATGGGGGGAGGGAAAAGGGGACAGGGAGAGAATGAAGTGATGGGGGAGGGGAACAGGGAGAGAATGAAGTGAGGGGGGAGGGGGACAGGGAGAGAATGAAGTGATAAGGGGAGGGGGGACAGGGAGAGAATGAAGTGATGGGGGAAGGGGGACAGGGAGAGAATGAAGTGATGGGGGAGGGGGGACAGGGAGAGAATGTAGTGATGGGGGAAGGGGGGGCAGGGAGAGAATGAAGTGAAGGGGGGGGGGACAGGGAGAGAATGAAGTGATGGGGGGAGGGGAGGGAGGACAGGGAGAAAATGAAGTGATGGGGGGAGGGGGACAGGAAGAGAATGAAGTGATGGGGGAGGGGGACAGGGAGAGAATGAAGTGATGGGGGAGGGGGACAGAAGAGAGAATGAAGAGATAGGGATAGAGGACAGGGTCCTGGCTATATAAAGACACCTTTTACACAGACAATAAGATAACACCATTAGATGACTATCTTACCAGCCCTATATAACGCCTATTCACCCACCTCACACAGGTGAGAGTGTTTTGACTCATTGCACCTGTAATTACCTCAACCTACACACTTTATTTTTTCAATTTGAAAGCAAATTGCAGTTTCACTGTAAATGGTCTCCAGAAAACAGTTAAAGTCCCAGACAGGTGTGTGAAAGTTGGATCGTGTTGACGTTTTATGTACTTTATTATAACTTGCACAGTTTGATTTATATCAATTTTTTTAACAGTTTTGTACAAATAAATATCATGACTAAATATAAAACATTCAAATCAGACAAATGATGTTTATGAAAATATGTTAACGGTCTGCTTTGAAACCAAATAAATTATATTTTAATGAGCGTTGCGTCTTTTTGCAGATTGAAATGCCCTGAAGTTTATATGTCTAGTCTAAAGTTCTATTCAAATACTTATGCATCTTTCATCTTTTATGCATAAAGAAAAATTTGAAATTAAAATACTAACCAAATTTAACACTGACAGACATTTATTCATTCATATATTTTAATTTCATGTAATAGAAAAATATCTTGCAATGGATTAGATTTTCACATATATCTCTTCATTGAAATTTGAGGCACCTGGTTTATTACAGTGCACTGTAATCATCCTCTAGACCATTACCGTAGTGCTATTCAAATGGTACATCATAGAATGGCATGTCCTTTAACGAAGAGAAGCCAAGCACTCCAATTTGCTCAGTATATTTTTTAACTTTGAGTTCTTGTCCATGATTATACTATAATAAGTAACGAGTAAAATATGAAAGAAAAATCATTATCAGAAAATTACTGCTTTCTCATCAAACTGTAAACTGTCTTGGGTCTATATAAGAAGTATAGCGTGTACATTTGCCTATATAAAAAGTAAAAGATGTACACCTATCTTTATAACAGGTATAGTATACATGTATACCTGACTATATAACAAGTAAAGCATGTATAACACAATTAAACCTGTCTATATAACACAGGTAGTGAGTATACCTGTCTGTATAACACAGGTAGTGGGTAAACCTGTCTATATAACACAGGTAGTGGGTATACCTGTCTATATAACACAAGTAGTGAGTATACCTGTCTGTATAACACAGGTAGTGGGTAAACCTGTCTATATAACACAGGTAGTGAGTATACCTGTCTATATAACACAGGTAGGGAGTATACCTGTCTTTATAACACAGGTAGTGGGTATACCTGTCTGTATAACACAGGTAGTGGGTATACCTGTCTATATAACACAGGTAGTTAGTATACCTGTCTGTATAACACAGGTAGTGAGTATACCTGTCTATATAAAACAGGTAGTTAGTATGCCTGTCTGTATAACACAGGTAGTGAGTATACCTGTCTATATAACACAGGTAGTGAGTATACCTGTCTATATAATACGGGTAGTGGGTATACCTGTCTGTATAACACAGGTAGTTAGTATACCTGTCTATATAACACAGGTAGTTAGTATACCTGTCTATATAACACAGGTAGTGGGTATACCTGTCTATATAACACATGTAGTTAGTATACCTGTCTATATAACACGGGTAGTGGGTATACCTGTCTATATAACACCGGTAGTGAGTATACCTGTCTATATAACACGGGTAGTGAGTATATCTGTCTATATAACACAAGTACCTGTCTTTATGATATAACAGAGGGCATATACATACCCGTCTTAAATACAGGTAGGGCAATTAATGCAAACCTCTTCTGTATCATCAATACAAGTTAAAACCAAAACGTGGGCCTTACCGTTGCTGTTCACTGATATATACTGTAATCCTCGTAGAAGATGTGAAGCAGAGCTCACCAAGTTTTCTAACGAACACCAAGTTTAGATCCCATTCTCTATAGTGTGGTCACAATCATAAAACCTCATTCATGGCAAAGCTAATCTACATTTGATTTACAAATTTTCACACATTTCTTAATGAAATAAAATTAGGTACTGTTTTGATAGTGCACTTTTAGTCCACCATAGCATTATGAAACGAGGTACTGAAGGGGGAGATTGGATCTACCGGGAATTCAATGAATCTTAGGGACGGGACTTGAAGTTTAAAACCCTAGGTAACTTATAGAAACTTACATAGATAACATGATCTCTGTAGAAAACTAAATTTAATTTAAAGTCATTTTATTTCATTACAGTTTTTAATTATTCGGGAGTTTATTCACCTTGAGGGTACCCCTCAAGTCCATATGTATGTTTTACAAGGGTATGCCTGGCTAGCGATGTAAAGGGTAGCCATTGTGTGGGTGACTCCTCGCGCTGAGATATGGCAGCTTAGGGACCCTCCACCTCTGCCAGTCCAATACACAATGGCTATTTAAACAGGCCAGATCAAGTTCCCACTTTATTTCTAAAGAATGAAAACAATGTTTGGTCTGTTAATTAATAAACCACATGCCACTCCAGGTTACTGCCAATTGTGTAGCTTCCTAAATGTTGATAGCATCAAATCAACTGAGCAAAGGTTTCCCGCCCAGCCCGTCACAACTGCACATAGTGCTTCGTAGTGTAGTTAATTGGTACAAAGTTCGACTCCCCTCTCAGCTTGTGTAAATTACAGCACCTGGCCGTCTATTGGTTGATGTAGGTAGGACTTTCAGCAGGGGCCATTTATGAATAAGTATTTGTTAAACCCATGAAATGTCTCTATCTATTCTGCTAATGTATATGTTTTAGTGGTAATCTTATTTTAGCGATTTTCATACTAAAAGGTGCCTGAATTCATTATTGAACTTAATTGGTTATGTACTTAAATTTGAGTGTGCCAATATACGCAAGTACCTTTAAAGTATCTCAAATAGAATTTAATCAGATCGCATTTGTAACATGTTATAGGTTTGTGTACTCACTGTCAATGCTGTCCTGCAACCAATACCAGAATAGTTCGTTAATTCTTTGTTGTTTTGGGGGTATGCAGTTAGAGCGAAAATAAAATTCCTCAGAGCCCCCAACATACCTGTACCATAGATGAAGGATATCTACTACACATTAATACCCCACACAAGAGATGTGCAGCGATGCTTGATAAAATTACAAAAGCCAGCAGTAAATACACAGGCACAGGGCCTTATGACCTAAACAATCAGAATAAACTGTTAATTTGTATGCTTCACTTGAGCCGAAAAGTTGTACCGACACATTGGAACATTTAAATTTAATTCTTTTCTTTTTTAAGTTATCATAGCTTTAGGTAACAAGTGGTAATGAACATATCGTAATAACTTTATTAAGTTAAATGAAATTATTTTGATACAAACTGTAGTACGCTGATTTCACTGATAAGGAATTATCAAAGTCTATGTGTATCGGGACCGTTACATGTATATTTGAAATAATCCCCGAGGCCAGACAGGGTTGCGCCCTTGGTTACCCAACCATACAGACTTCGACACAAATATTAACACACGACCCCTCATTTACATACCACCAAATCTACACCGAGAAATGCATATGCATTTTGGAGTGCAAAAATTGCCCAGCCTTGTAATGGATAGCCTTTAATTGGCATCTAAATGTCCTCGCACCAGTCATTACATATACGGGTAGGGCATCATGTTACATTGACAAGGTACAGAACACCAATATTTCTACACTCGGTTCTGTATACGTTTAAACCTATTTCAATTTATCTAGCAAATGTTTTTTGAAACATCATAAAAGCATACACTTTTTTCTAATCTTTGTAACTTTTTCTGGAAATAAAGGGAACTGTTTATCTACACACAACAAAGACAACTGGAATATTTGTGGGAAAAATAATAACTTCAATGTAATCTACGAAGATAACATGTAGCTGGATTGTCTATGGGGGACAAAGATGGCTTGATTATCTATGGGGGACAAAGATGCAGATGGATTATCTATGGGAACAAAGATAGCTGGAATGTCAATTGGGACAAAGATTGCTGGATTATCTATGGGGGACAAAGATGGCAGGCTTATCTATGGGGGACAAAGATTGCTGGATTATCTATGGGGGACAAAGTTGGCTGGATTATCTATGGGGAAAAAAGATGGCAGGATTATGTATTGGGACAAAGATGGCAGGATTATCTATGGGGACAAAGATGGCTGAATTATCTATGGGGACAAAGTTGGCTGGATTATCTATGGGGGACAAAGATGGCTGGATTATCTATGGGGGACAAAGATGGCTGGATTATCTATGGGGGACAAAGATGGCAGGATTATCTTTGGGGGACAAAGTTGGCTGGATTATCTATGGGGGACAAAGATGGCAGGATTATCTATGGGGACAAAGATGGCTGAATTATCTATGGGGACAAAGTTGGCTGGATTATCTATGGGGGACAAAGATGGCTGGATTATCTATGGGGGACAAAGATGGCAGGATTATCTATTGGGACAAAGATGGCAGGATTATCTATGGGGGACAAAGATGGCTGGATTATCTATGGGGACAACGATGGCTGGATTATCTATTACAACAAAGATGGCTGGATTATCTATTGGGACAAAGATGGCTGGATTATCTATGGGGGACAAAGATGGCAGGATCATCTATTGGGATAAAGATGGATGGATTATCTATAGGGACAAAGTTGGCTGGATTATCTATAGGGGAAAAAGATGGCAGGATTATCTTTGGAGGACAAAGATGGCAGGAGTATCTATGGGATCAAAGATGGCAGTATTATTTATGGGGGACAAAGATAGCTACATTATCTATGAGGGACAAAGATGGCAGGATTATCTTTTTGGACAAAGATGGCAAGATTATCTATGGGGGACAAAGATAAGATAGCTGGATTATCTATGGGGGACAAAGATGGTTGGATTATCTATGGGGACAAAGATAGCTACATTATCTATGAGGGACAAAGACAGCTTGATTATCTTTGGGGACAAAGATAGCTGGATTATCTGTGCGAAAAATAATAATTTCATTGTAATCTATAAGGATTACAGATGTAGCTAGATTGTCTTAGGGGACAAAGTTGGCTGGATTGTCTTTGGGGACAAAGATGGCTGAATTATCTATGGGAACGAAGATGGCAGGATTATATGGGGGACAACGATAGGTGGATTATTTATGAGAACAAAGATAGCTACATTCTCTATTGGGGACAAAGATGTAGATGGATTATCTATGGGGCAAAGGTGGCTGGATTATCTATGGGAACGAAGATGGCAGGATTATCTATGGGGGACAAAGATGGCTACATAGGGGGGAAAATGACTGGATTGTTCAAGACAACAAAACAAAATGGCCACAATTATCAAAATAACTTGACTAATTTGCCTTGAATTTTGACCCCATAAAATCCTGTTTTTTATTTTTCTGTTAAAATGCTGACCTGCAAACTTGCAATAAAACTTAAATTTGAATGAGGAGATGAACTGTGAATTGAGTAAAAAGCATTGCCTATTGGACAGGTGGATGAATGAGCTATCACATTTAGATGCTAGAGGTGCAAGAGGTGTCAGGGATTTCAAGGTCACATATCCTGTAATCCAACATAACACCATAAGTGGGTGTTACTGCAGGGAGATGCACTTATAACAGTGTAGGCAAAATGTCACAAGATAGAATACAATCACAAGCATGACAGTATTACCAGTAGTATACATCAACCAGTACGTCCATATCACTGATAAAGGGCCCCTAGTATACATCAACCAGTATGTCGATATCACTGATGTAGGGCCCTCAAGTGTACATCAACCAGTACGTCGATATCACTGATGTAGGGCCCCTAGTGTACATCAACCAGTATGTCGATATCACTGATGTAGGGCCCCTAGTGTACATCAACCAGTATGTCGATATCACTGATGCAGGGCCCCTAGTGTACATCAACCAGTATGTCGATATCACTGATGCAGGGCCCCTAGTGTACATCAACCAGTATGTCGATATCACTGATGTAGGGCCCTCAAGTGTACATCAACCAGTACGTCGATATCACTGATGTAGGGCCCTCTAGTGTACATCAACCAGTACGTCCATATCACTGATGTAGGGCCCTCTAGTGTACATCAACCAGTACGTCCATATCACTGATGTAGGGCCCTCTAGTGTACATCAACCAGTACGTCCATATCACTGATGTAGGGCCCTAGTGTTCATCAACCAGTACATCCATATCACTGATGTAGGGCCCCTAGTGCACATCAACCAGTACGTCCATATCACTGATGTAGGGCCCTCTAGTGTACATCAACCAGTACGTCCATATCACTGATGTAGGGCCCTCTAGTGTACATCAACCAGTACGTCCATATCACTGATGTAGGGCCCTCTAGTGTACATCAACCAGTACGTCCATATCACTGATGTAGGGCCCTCTAGTGTACATCAACCAGTACATCCATATCACTGATGTAGGGCCCTCTAGTGTACATCAACCAGTACATCCATATCACTGATGTAGGGTCCTCTAGTGTACATCAACCAGTACGTCCATATCACTGATGTAGGGCCCTCTAGTGTACATCAACCAGTACGTCCATATCACTGATGTAGGGCCCTCAAGTGTACATCAACCAGCACGTCCATATCACTGATGTGGGACCCTTAGTGTACATCAACCAGTACGTCCATATCACTGATGTAGGGTCCTCTAGTGTACATCAACCAGTACATCCATATCACTGATGTGGGACCCTTAGTGTACATCAACCAGTACGTCCATATCACTGATGTAGGGTCCTCTAGTGTACATCAACCAGTACATCCATATCACTGATGTAGGGCCCTCAAGTGTACATCAACCAGTACGTCCATATCACTGATGTAGGGCCCTCTAGTGTACATCAACCAGTACGTCCATATCACTGATGTAGGGCCCTCAAGTGTACATCAACCAGTACATCCATATCACTGATGTAGGGCCCTCTAGTGTACATCAACCAGTACATCCATATCACTGATGTAGGGCCCTCTAGTGTACATCAACCAGTACATCCATATCACTGATGTAGGGCCCTCTAGTGTACATCAACCAGTACATCCATATCACTGATGTACGCCCCTAGTGAACATCAACCAGTACGTCCATATCACTGATGTAGGGCCCTCTAGTGTACATCAACCAGTACGTCCATATCACTGATGTAGGGCCCCTAGTGTACATCAACCAGTACGTCCATATCACTGATGTAGGGCCCTCTAGTGTACATCAACCAGTACATCCATATCACTGATGTACGCCCCTAGTGAACATCAACCAGTACGTCCATATCACTGATGTAGGGCCCTCTAGTGTACATCAACCAGTACGTCCATATCACTGATGTAGGGCCCTCTAGTGTACATCAACCAGTACATCCATATCACTGATGTACGCCCCTAGTGAACATCAACCAGTACGTCCATATCACTGATGTACGCCCCTAGTGAACATCAACCAGTACGTCCATATCACTGATGTAGGGCCCTCTAGTGTACATCAACCAGTACATCCATATCACTGATGTACGCCCCTAGTGTACATCAACCAGTACGTCCATATCACTGATGTAGGGCCCCTAGTGAACATCAACCAGTACGTCCATATCACTGATGTAGGGCCCTCTAGTGTACATCAACCAGTACATCCATATCACTGATGTACGCCCCTAGTGAACATCAACCAGTACGTCCATATCACTGATGTAGGGCCCTCTAGTGTACATCAACCAGTACGTCCATATCACTGATGTACGCCCCTAGTGAACATCAACCAGTACGTCCATATCACTGATGTAGGGCCCTCTAGTGTACATCAACCAGTACGTCCATTTCACTGATGTAGGGCCCTCTAGTGTACATCAACCAGTACGTCCATATCACTGATGTAGGGCCCTCAAGTGTACATCAACCAGTACATCCATATCACTGATGTAGGGCCCTCTAGTGTACATCAACCAGTACATCCATATCACTGATGTAGGGCCCTCTAGTGTACATCAACCAGTACATCCATATCACTGATGTAGGGCCCTCTAGTGTACATCAACCAGTACATCCATATCACTGATGTAGGGTCCCTAGTGTACATCAACCAGTACATCCATATCACTGATGTAGGGCCCTCTAGTGTACATCAACCAGTACGTCCATATCACTGATGTAGGGTCCCTAGTGTACATCAACCAGTACATCCATATCACTGATGTAGGGCCCCCTAGTGTACATCAACCAGTACGTCCATATCACTGATGTAGGGCCCTCTAGTGTACATCAACCAGTACGTCCATATCACTGATGTAGGGCCCTCTAGTGTACATCAACCAGTACGTCCATATCACTGATGTAGGGCCCTCTAGTGTACATCAACCAGTGCATCCATATCACTGATGTAGGGCCCTCTAGTGTACATCAACCAGTACATCCATATCACTGATGTAGGGCACTAGTGTACATCAACCAGTACATCCATATCACTGATGTAGGGCCCCTAGTGTACATCAACCAGTACATCCATATCACTGATGTAGGGCCTCTGGTGTACATCAACCAGTATGTCCATATCACTGATGTAGGGCCCTCTAGTGTACATCAACCAGTACGTCCATATCACTGATGTAGGGCCTCTAGTGTACATCAACCAGTACGTCCATATCACTGATGTAGGGCCCTCTTGTGTACATATATTTATATATGCCCTCTCTATAACTGATGTGGTGCCCCCTAGTGTACATATATATACCCACTCTATAACTGATGTGGTGCCCCCTAGTGTACATATATATACCCACTCTATAACTGATGTGGTGCCCCCTAGTGTACATATATATACCCACTCTATAATTGATGTGGTGCCCCCTAGTGTACATATATATACCCTCTCTATAACTGATGTGGTGCCCCCTAGTGTACATACATATACATACCCTGTCTATAACTGATGTGGTGCCCCGTAGTGGATACAGTATACCTCAGTCCCTGTGATAGTGAAAAATCCATTATAACCTTTGAAATACACAAATTTGTGTGTACACTTTTTATAGTACACAAGTCCTCTAACAAGAATACTAAAATTAAAATTTCAGAACTGTTTTGACGAGTTTTCCAGAAAGCAATTATCACCTCACAAACAAATTCTGTCCTGACTAGCTATAACGATTGTGTCAATTTTTAAAATGAAATTCTGTGAAATAGAAAACTATTTGGTCAGTTTCCTTGACCACCATGTACTAAACAGTTCCAACAAATCATCATAATTATCCTTAATATCGTTTACTTTGTGGAAAATTAATTCCAGACTTAATTATCACCCATCTCTGTCAATTTAATGCAGATCAAGAATCCAAATTAATAGGCAATATTAAATGTAAAAGCTGATTTCGGAACCTATACCTGATCTTATCACTGTCAATTAGCTTTAATATAGAGTTACTTAAGGGGAATGAATATTTCTTATACCCTCATGTATCACGCTGGCAGATTGGTTTATTGGTGACACAATGTCCAATTAGGTACTTAATACAACAGTGAACAAGTACGTGGCTCGTTCACATTCATATCTATGTCTATTACAAGAGGCCCAATGGGCCTGCATCGCTCACCTGGTATCAATCTCTGACTTATAGTGTAACCCTAAAGTCCCCTAAAATCTTTTACTGTAAGACATTTAGAAGAACATGTTAAGATTTAAACATATTTTACCTCTGTGATCTTATAAGACAACATCATTTTCATTTTCAAATTTTGTTTGGCTTCATCCCAGGACGCTACCAGCCAAATATCATGTCTCTAGGCATTTGGGTTTGGAAGGAGAAGTTGCTCAAAGCTTTTAACCAATTTGACAACTGTGACCTTTAATATGGACCAAGCTCATTTTCCTTCCCAAAGTTTGTCAAGCTTTATATAAGGAACCTTTCAGCAAAATTTCATGCTTCTAGAACTTTTAGTATTTCAGAAGAAGTTGTTTAAAGGTTTTAACAGATTTGACCCGTGTGACCTTCAATATAGGTAAAGGTCATTTCTTTTCGCAAACTTTGTCAGGCTTCATCCAAGAAACCTTTCAGCCAAATATCATGTTTCTAGGGCTTTTGGTATTTCAGAAGAAGTCGTTTAAAGGTTTTAACAGATTTGACCCGTGTGACCTTCAATATAGGTAAAGGTCATTTCTTTTCGCAAACTTTGTCAGGCTTCATCCAAGAAACCTTTCAGCCAAATATCATGTTTCTAGGGCTTTTGGTATTTCAGAAGAAGTCGTTTAAAGGTTTTAACAGATTTGACCCTTGTGACCTTGAATATAGGTCAAGGTCATTTCTTTTCGCAAACTTTGTAAGGCTTCTTCCAAGGAACCTTTCAGAGATTTCTAGAGATTTTGGTTTATTAGAAGAAGTCGTTTAAAGGTTAAAATAGATTTAACCTCACTGTGACATTGAATATGGGTCAAGGTCGTTTCTTTTCCTCGGGCCAGGTGAGCTAATAATACAACAGTGAACAAGTATGTGGCTCGTTCACATTCCTATCTTTGTCTTTTATAAAACAGCAGTGAACAAGTACGTGGCTCGTTCACATTCCTATCTATGTCTATCATAAAACAGCAGTGAACAAGTACGTGGCTCGTTCACATTCCTATCTATGTCTATCATAAAACAGCAGTGAACAAGTACGTGGCTCGTTCACATTCCTATCTATGTCTATTATAAAACAGCAGTGAACAAGTATGTGGTTCGTTCACATTCCTATCTTTGTCTATTATAATACAGCAGTGAACAAGTATGTGGCTCGTTCACATTCCTATCTTTGTCTATTATAATACAACAGTGAACAAGTATGTGGCTCGTTCACATTCCTATCTTTGTCTATTATAATATTATATAAACTCATTTCCAACCCCTCCCCCCCCCCCCCCCCCCCAAGCATTTTGACGATATCAGTAAACTGTTTTGCGCAGAAAAATTGTTCTCAGCTTTCTATTATGCACAGTTGAAATATTGTGAAAGGTTTTAATTTCATCATGTCGCCTTTTTCTCTTTTCTGCAACAAAGTTTTACAAATTTGTGATGTTACGTCATTGTTGAGCCATTGTGATGTCACGTCATTGTTGAGTCATTGTGACGTCACGTCGCGTGATATGCTAAGTAAAATAGAGTTTACATAGCTTTTTTACATGGGCAAACTCTATCCAACATGGTGAGATGCGAGAGAAAAACACCTTGTGGCACCTGCACTTTGTACTGCCTGATTAAATACCCTATCTCTGTAAGGTTTTTAACTCAACAGGAAGTAAATGTCCAAGAATACATAATATTAAAGTAGTAGCTCCATTTTGATGCCACAATCAGACAAAAATGACTTTACAGAGAACAATAAAATATTTCTGGTAGATTAATTGTCAATTATCAAAGGTATCTATTAATTATGGATATTGTCGAGACAAAGCTGATGGACCCCCTACTCTGACAGGCCTTTCCCTCTGACCTAGTCCCCGAGGTAGTTGTGGTGGGCTACGGCACATGGTCGCCCCAAGTTCAGGATCTCGCTGGCTTTTTGTTTCACCGCTATCAAAATGTTCATCTATAGTGAGCCACGATGACATTTTCTATCCAATCCAAATGTTAGCACCTCAGAGAATTAAAAAAAAGCCACAATTTGCCGTGGTGTTTCCACCAAACATATGTTTTAGCAAAGCTGATACAGGCAGCCATTGTGTTTATGGGATAATCCAAGTTTGATACAGACTTAAAGTTCACATAACTTATGATGACATTATTACACAACATGGCCTGAAAGTCATCCTTAGTGATGGGCAACCTGATACGAGCATGAAAATTATTACTGCTTCTCATTATCAGAGTAATGCCCTCCGAAGCTGTCAACTCTCGTGGATTTATACACATATATTGGGCTATTTAATCGCCTCTAATGGGTAAAATTATACACACAAGATCAAAACTCCCATTATTATATACATTCTTGATGAAAAACCATACTTGTAAAATTTTTATATTTTTTTTTGTATTTTTTTCCTGTTTTGAATTATTTATAATATGCACTTCATTTTTCGTCTTCTGACATTTTTTCAACACATAAATAGGAGACATTTTGAAATTCATTAAATATAGCTTGGAGTATAACCAAATTACACTTTGTGTTCCATTTAAAGTGAGACCATTATGTCATCACGTAAAGGCCAAACGACAAACATTTGAGCGATTTACTCAATGTATCTGTAACAACCTCTAACAAACTACCATCTGTTTCATTTCTGTGTTTAAACAATTTCTACAAATACCAGACGGATCCTTTACAATACTTTACTGTACACAGTTCCTGGTCATCAAATTTCTATTATTTCCAACACCAGTTAAAGCTTCTCAGATGGTTCAAACAAACAATATGTGATAAAGAGGAGCCACATGTACAGCTTACAATATATAGTCACGATTTTGTGTAAAATTGTACCAGCGTGTTTTAGTACTTCAACTAGAAATGTTGATGCAAGACAGCTAGGTGAGGTGGGGGTCGATTTTTCAACCTCAAAAGCTTTTTACCCTTTAGCCTTTATGACTATTGAGGGGGGGCATTTTTATCGATAATTGATTTAAACCCCCCAAAAGTGTAAAATTACTCTACAACTTAGTTTAGGTCCAAAAGTAGCTGTTACAAATTTTCAGGTCCATGTGGTTTTAACAACTGAATTTAAAAACTGCGGCATCTTGAAAAAATTGTTGAGAGTTTTCAAAAATAATGCAATAAATTTGTATTTGATAAGGACTAAATCATTTGTTTGAACACTGGGGTTTGAGTTTCTACTGAAAAACTTAATTTGTTCAACTTTGTGGACAAAGAACCAATTAAAAGACCTAGATCTGTGTAGACTCCATAACTCGGCCTACCAAGACAAAAACAGAACTGCTCAATTTGATAATGACAAACTACTTTTTTTTCTCTTTTCTGTCTGTTCAAAACTTGTATCCAAATATATCTTCATATCCGTTGTCATGGCAACTACACTTTTTATATTGATACAGGCAAATAAGAGTAATAGGGAATGTCATAGGTTGGATCGAAATCACACAGGCTCTTTGATCGAAGTCACACAGACTCTTTGAGAGATGAGTCCTTATTACCAGAACATGCCAGAGTGCAGCAGTTTTAAAGCCAGGGTATTGGAAAGGATTAACTCTTGTCACCATTAATGTCCAGCCTGGTCAAGTTGGTGGAAAGATAGAGCAAATTATCTCCCCTGCATGCTAATGAGAGGGACATTTGGGGGGCCGAGGAATGTCTGAATGTGACCCTACATTAACCTGTATGTCAGATGCCAGTGGTGGTAAACTATGGCTACTAGAAACATCATCTACCAGTCGCATGTGTTAGTGATGAGGTGAATATGAGACTAATAAGAAAGACATTAATGTTTTATGAGTGTGAGAGGTCGGCCCTAAGACTATACCACCTCTCCGGCACTAGTCTGCTTAAATACACACAAAATCAGTCATTAATAAATAAGTTCCTTTTTATAACACATTTCCTTAAAATCTATTATTTCATTTTCTATTTGACCTGATTACAGTAAACAAAAGTGAGCAAATGTTAGACAAAGAGCAATTAAATTAAACCACATTACATGAAAATCAACCACACAAACCACATTTCAAATCTAAACAACACATTTATTAATGATTATGATGAAATAATTTATAGACCTATTAAAGTTTCAGAAAAATATCCACATCAACACTTTCTGGGTTTTACATTTCTCAAATTTTCAATTACCATTCTGAAGTTAAAATAAAAAGTGAATGCATCATTTAACATGTGAAGGTGCTTTCTATAGGAAGTGTCGGTGAAGCTAACCAGTGAGGTGGGGGTAGTGGTGGAAGTTACGACTACACCACTGCCACCAGCTCCTCCACAGGCATTTATCACCCTGTCACTTCTAATTGACATATACACACAAATTATGTGAATAAAAACTTTCATTATGAATTCATTAATTATACATTTGGTACTCCAGTAGACATAAATGTCAGGCGGAGTAAGTGACTGTAGCAGCAGTACCATAATGACAGCCCGAGTCTTAACATCACTTACCAAACAATATTATACTTATCTACTAACGAGGGCAAGCTGTAGTTCAGTGACATTTACATTATACCTGATCACAGTGTAAACAAACATACACACAACCTCGACACTCTCTGTGTGGAATAGGACAAATATCACAAAAAATTGTAACCACATCAGTCTGTGTTTGGAATAGTACAAAAATTGTAACCACATCAGTATGTGTTCGGATTAGTACAAAAATCGTAACCACATCAGTCTGTGTTCAGAATAGTACAAAAATCGTAACCACACCAGTCTGTGTTCGGATTAGTACAAAAATCGTAACCACATCAGTATGTTTTCGGAATAGTACAAAAGTCGTAACCACATCAGTATGTGTTCGGAATAGTACAAAAATCGTAACCACACCAGTCTGTGTTCAGAATAGTACAAAAATCGTAACCACATCAGTCTGTGTTCGGAATAGTACAAAAATCGTAACCACATCAGTCTATGTTCAGAATAGTACAAAAATCTATCAACATCAGTCTGTGTTCGGAATAGTACAAAAATCGTAACCACACCAGTCTGTGTTCAGAATAGTACAAAAATCGTAACCACACCAGTCTGTGTTCAGAATAGTACAAAAATCGTAACCACATCAGTCTATGTTCAGAATAGTACAAAAATCTATCAACATCAGTCTGTGTTCGGAATAGTACAAAAATCATAACCACATCAGTCTATGTTCAGAATAATACAAAAATCTATCAACATCAGTCTGTGTTTGGAATAGTACAAAAATCTAACAACATCAGTCTGTGTTTGGAAAAGTACAGAAATCGTAACCATATCAGTCTGTGTTCGGAATAGTACAAAAATCGTAACCACATCAGTCTGTGTTCGAAACAGTACAGAAATCATAACCACATCAGTCTGTGTTCGGAACAGTACAGAAATCATAACCACATCAGTCTGTGTTTGGAATAGTACAAAAATTGTAACCACATCAGTCTGTGTTCGGAATAGTACAAAAATCGTAACCACATCAGTCTGTGTTCAGAATTATACAAAAATCGTTCATTACCATATCAGTCTGTGTCTAGAGCAGTACAAAAATTGTTATTGCATCCGTAAAGCAGTAAAAACATATCATTCAGTGTAGCAGACAAGATAGTCCAAAAGTAATTATGACATTCAAAAGTCACAAGGTAGCATAGGTCGAGTCAAATTAAGGATAATCTAAACATTTCGATAATATGTCAGGAGTTCTAAAATGTTTTTACAGGGACAGTCCAAAACTTTGAACAAGATGCCATTTAGATTTGTAACACAAGAAATGAAAGCACAACCCGATGTTCACAAATATGAATGGATCAAGTAAGCAGCAAATCAACTTGCAGTACACCAGACTGAGTTCACTAACTAGAACAAACATTTTCTGGGAAATCTTAACATACACTGTAGTGCAATTCAATAAAATATTTTTTTAAGACAAAATTTATCTTTAAGATGAAATTTGAGTTCATAATGCAATGAATCGAAATTGAAACCTGCGATATGTATTTTACACCAATTCAATAATTAAATCATCTATTTATTTAAGTTCGACATCTTGTGCCTGATTTAATAAAATCCTCAGAAATCCATATAAAATGCAAACAAATTAATGTCACTGCACGGCAATTGAAAAAGGGGAGAGGACGTAAAATTGACAGAATGACAGTAACTGAAGAGCTATGGTAAATTGAAGAAAGATTTGAAAAGAAAACAACAACAACAAACTCTCCAAATCAAATGTCTTCCCTTTCAGTAAGAGCGGAAGACCAGATGCAGTTTTGTTAGTGCTGGAGTAGAGGTTTAATGCATGGCGGTGTCCCACCAGGCAATTGTACACAAGCCTTCGGTCAGATCCTCACCAAGTGTTGTCCCTAATTGTATTGCACACTCCAGACACAGCACAAACTGTCATCAGACCGCGGGACAATACAGCACACAGAGATACAGCAATTTATCCCAATATTAACAAGTCCCAGTGCTTTTATTCAAACTATTTTCCCACCATTCTACGGTAATTAGCTTGGTTATGCATCGGCCCATCAATTAGAGGTTATTGTCCGGCCCTGAAGGGCCACGACACACCTCCTGAATCAGATCCAGCCCCAAACTGGCCATAACTGTCCAGTCTAGCTCATCGTGGTACTGGACACTAAGTATGACACAGATACACGACTGGTCAGTACCGCTGTCAGGAAATTAGTTTTCGATGGATTTGTAATAAAGGGGACAAGATGATGTGGTCAGCTTCTAACTAACGGTCACTCATTATGGTCATTAATGTCTGGTGTCATCATAAATCACAAGTCTTGGGTGAAAATTCAAAATGTGTTTTATTGATTTAGGATAGTATCATTATTTAACAAGATTTAATGCTTCAAATTAAAGCATTGATACACAACTATCGTATCTTGTAGATCTAAATTTTTGATTATTTGTATATTGCAAAATGTAATTATTACATTATGAATATTAAATATATTTGAGTACAAAACATGCATTCACCAATTATATGTTATTTGCTTATAAAAAGTTCTGTTAATGTATTTTTACTAGACTACACACACAAGCAATGCATCTACAGCTAGTTTTGATTACACCTAGTCTTATTCTCTTGTATTTTTTCAAGGTTTTCTATGTAAATCTTTTCTTTGTTCATATTTTGTCCATGGTTTAACCAATTTTGAGAACAGATTATGGTTTTGTTGATCAATCTATCTGCTCCATTTCCTGGAATAATTATACATATGTAAGTCAATTAATTCTTGTTGTCTAATTTCTGAAGATGTTCCAGTCCTCTCAAAATTTTGTTTTCATCCATTAGTTTTGCTCTGCTTACAGGACATGAAACAAATTGCAAAAACCACTGGTAAGCAAAAGATTTCTATCTTTTCAGCAAAAAAAAAAATTCCCAAAATAAATACATGTCAGGTGATGAATTCTTCTCCCAAAGCACTAGAGCTCAATTAAACCATGACTTATATATCATTTATGCTAAAGAAGTTTTTCCAAGACATAGTTCACTAAAATATCTCCATTGAAAATGCACAAGTTTTGAGAATTAAAACACCCCTGAGCTTGTTTCTCTACTATTCTGCTTTTTCTGATTTACAGATGTGAACCAATTTGATGTTAGAGGTAAGGTATGTTGAGACTGACTTCAACCTTACACCTGTAAACGTGACATCTATCAGATAGCTACATAGCCGCTTTAATTTGTCAGCTTCTCCGAAGCCAGGTAGACAGTAGGTGTCCCAAGTTGAGCTGACCTGTAAATAACCCTATGTCAACGGTCAAGTGGACAGTAATCGGACCATTATGGTCAAGAGTATGTAAATAGTTACTATCAATCTAACTGATACTCTAAATAAGCTTTCCAGGTATCAACTACCTGTTACAATGTTAACAAGGTGCTGGTGTGTATCGGGATTGACAGTTTCCGATGACTGAAGGTTACGACAACATCAATACGACCTTTCTGGCTATGTATTAATAGGTATATTTAACATACTCACAGCTTTTCCTTCTTCCTGAAAATAATATCAGACTGGAACCATCTGACTTTCCCCTCTAATACCTCAATATATTCAGCTATTTAACACTTTCTTTACAAAACTACACAATACCCGACAAATCTTTTATATGCTTTCACACACTGACGAATGTGCCTTCACACAGATATAGTAATGGTAATATACAGGTAATGATTGAGGAGCATCACATAATATTGACCGATATCTAAGTCAATAGTAAATCTTTAATACAATATATATCCACAATTTTACTGAACACCAATAATAATAGGCAAAAAGGGCCTGAACATGTTCATCAGCTGTTTCAAGTGACCTTTTATTCTCAAACCTGACATGACATAAAACATTTTTGTTTCTCAGAAAAAGTCATTGGAGTGTTTTAATAAATTTGACCGTTGCGACGTTAAAGTAGAGGTCGGTAATGTGACCCAACTTTGAAGGCCAGACCAAATCCAACACATAAGCACCATGTAGGTTACTGACAGTACAGCCAGGGGTTCTACCTTCAATACAATAAAGGATACTGACAGTAACGGCCAGGGAATTTATCTTCAATACAATGAAGGTTACTGACAGTACAGCCAGGGATTTTACCTTTAATACAATGAAGGTTACTGACAGTACAGCCAGGGGTTTTACCTTCAATACAATGAAGGTTAAGTACAGCCAGGGGTTTTACCTTTAATACAATGAAGGTTACTGACAGTACAGCTAGGAGTTTTACCTTTAATACAATGAAGGTTACTGACAGTACAGCCAGGAGTTTTACCTTTAATACAATGAATGTTACTGACAGTACAGCCAGGGGTTTTACCTTCAATACAATGAAGGTTACTGACAGTACAGCCAGGGGTTTTACCTTCAATACAATGTAGGTTAAGTACAGCCAGGGGTTTTACCTTCAATACAATGAAGGTTACTGACAGTACAGCCAGGGGTTTTACCTTTAATACAATGAAGGTTAAGTACAGCCAGGGTTTTTACCTTTAATACAATGAAGGTTAAGTACAGCCAGGGGTTTTACCTTCAATACAATGAAGGTTACAGACAGTACAGCCAGGGGTTTTACCTTTAATACAATGAATGTTACTGACAGTACAGCCAGGGGTTTTACCTTTAATACAATGAAGGTTACTGACAGTACAGCCAGGGGTTTTACCTTCAATACAATGAAGGTTACTGACAGTACAGCCAGGGGTTTTACCTTTAATACAATGAAGGTTAAGTACAGCCAGGGGTTTTACCTTTAATACAATGAAGGTTAAGTACAGCCAAGGGTTTTACCTTCAATACAATGAAAGTTAAGTACAGCCAGGAGTTTTACCTTCAATACAATGAAGGTTACTGACAGTACAGCTAGGGGTTTTACCTTCAATACAATGAAGGTTACTGACAGTACAGCCAGGGGTTTTACCTTCAATACAATGATGGTTACTGACAGTACAGCCAGGGGTTTTACCTTCAATACAATGTAGGTTACTGACAGTACAGCCAGAGGTTTTCCCTTCAATACAATGAAGGTTACTGACAGTACAGCCAGAGGTTTTCCCTTCAATATAATGAAGGTTACTGACAGTACAGC
Organism: Mimachlamys varia; assembly: GCA_947623455.1. NCBI lineage: Eukaryota > Metazoa > Mollusca > Bivalvia > Pectinida > Pectinidae > Mimachlamys > Mimachlamys varia. Next base: position 14,868,448 of record OX392535.1, read on the forward strand.
CAGGGGTTTTCCCTTCAATACAATGAAGGTTACTGACAGTATAGCCAGGGGTTTTACCTTCAATACAATGAAAGTTACTGACAGTCCAGCCAGAGGTTTTACATTCAATACAATAAAGGTTACTGACAGTAACGGCCAGGGAATTTATCTTCAATACAATGAAGGTTACTGACAGTACAGCCAGGGGTTTTACCTTTAATACAATGAAGGTTACTGACAGTACAGCCAGGGGTTTTACCTTCAATACAATGAAGGTTACTGACAGTACAGCCAGGGGTTTTACCTTTAATACAATGAAGGTTACTGACAGTACAGCCAGGGGTTTTACCTTCAATACAATGTTGGTTACTGACAGTACAGCCGGGGGTTTTACCTTCAATACAATGAAGGTTACTGACAGTCCAGCCAGAGGTTTTACATTCAATACAATAAAGGTTACTGACAGTAACGGCCAGGGAATTTATCTTCAATACAATGAAGGTTACTGACAGTACAGCCAGGGGTTTTACCTTTAATACAATGAAGGTTACTGACAGTACAGCCAGGGGTTTTACCTTTAATACAATGTAGGTTACTGACAGTACAGCCGGGGGTTTTACCTTCAATACAATGAAGGTTACTGACAGTACAGCCAGAGGTTTTACATTCAATACAATGAAGGTTACTGACAGTACAGCTAGGGGTTTTACCTTCAATATAATGAAGGTTACTGACAGTACAGCCAGGGGTTTTCCCTTCAATACAATGAAGGTTACTGACAGTACAGCCAGAGGTTTTACATTCAATACAATGAAGGTTATTGACAGTACAGCCAGGGTTTTTACCTTCAATACAATGTAGGTTACTGACAGTACAGCTGGGGGTTTTACATTCAATACAATGAAGGTAACTGACAGTACAGCTAGGGGTTTTACCTTCAATACAATGATGGTTACTGACAGTACAGCCAGAGGTTTTACCTTCAATACAATGAAGGTTATTGACAGTACAGCTAGGGGTTTTAACTTCAATACAATGAAGGTTACTTTACACAGTATAGCCAGGGGTTTTACCTTCAATACAATGAAGGTTACTGACAGTACAGCCAGGGGTTTTACCTTCAATACAATGAAGGTTACTGACAGTACAGCCAGGGGTTTTACCTTCAATACAATGAAGGTTACTGACAGTATGGCCGGGGTTTTACCTTCCATACAATGAAGGTTACTGACACTATAGCCGGGGGTTTTACCTTCAATACAATGAAGGTTACTGACAGTACAGCCAGGACAGCCAGGGTTTTTACCTTCAATACAATGAAGGTTACTTTACACAGTATAGCCAGGGGTTTTACCTTCAATACAATGAAGGTAACTGAAAGTACAGCCAGGGATTTTACCTTCAATACAATAAAAGTTACTTTACACAGTACAGCCAGGTGTTTTACCTTCAATACAATGAAGGTTACTGACAGTACAGCCAGGGGTTTTACCTTCAATATAATGAAGGTTACTGACAGTACATCCAGAGGATTTACCTTCAATACAATGAAGGTTACCGACAGTACAGCCAGGGGTTTTACCTTCAATATAATGAAGGTTACTGACAGTACAGCCGGGGGTTTTACCTTCAATACAATGAAGGTTACTGACAGTATAGCCAGGGGTTTTACCTTCAATACAATGAAGTTTACTGACAGTACGGCTGGGGTTTTACCTTCAATACAATGAAGGTTACTGACAGTACAGCCAGGGGTTTTACCTTCAATACAATGAAGGTTACTGACAGTACATCCAGAGGATTTACCTTCAATACAATGAAGGTTACCGACAGTACAGCCAGGGGTTTTACCTTCAATATAATGAAGGTTACTGACAGTACAGCCGGGGGTTTTACCTTCAATACAATGAAGGTTACTGACAGTATAGCCAGGGGTTTTACCTTCAATACAATGTAGGTTACTGACAGTACGGCCAGGGGTTTAACCTTCAATACAATGACAGTTACTGACAGTACAGCCAGGGGTTTTACCTTCAATACAATGAAGGTTACTGACAGTACAGCCAGGGGTTTTACCTTCAATACAATGAAGGTTACTGACAGTAAGACTGGGGTTTTACCTTCAATACAATGAAGGTAACTGATAGTACAGCCAGGGGTTTTACCTTCAATACAATGAAGGTTACTGATAGTACAGCCAGGGGTTTTACCTTCAATACAATGAAGGTTACTGACAGTACAGCCAGGGGTTTTACCTTGAATATAATGAAGGTTACTGACAGTATAGCCAGGGGTTTTACCTTCAATACAATGAAAGTTACTGACAGTACGGCTGGGGTTTTACCTTCAATACAATGAAGGTTACTGACAGTACAGCCAGGGGTTTTACCTTCAATACAATGAAGGTTACTGACAGTATAGCCAGGGGTTTTACCTTCAATACAATGAAGGTTACTGACAGTACAGCCAGGGGTTTTACCTTCAATATAATGAAGGTTACTGACAGTATAGCCAGGGGTTTTACCTTCAATACAATGAAGGTTACTGACAGTACAGCCAGGGGTTTTACCTTCAACATGATAACATTAATATCAATACAGCCAAGGATTTAACTTCAATACTATGCTATTCAAGCGATTACATCACAGGTTTTGTTCCCGATTTCAATGCATGTCGGCAGTGTCAATATACTTGCCTAACCAGTAGAAATCTGATACTTCTGACATCAAAAGAATATATACAAAATGAAACTGGCAACACATGCCTGATAATCACACCAAAATTAATATAGCGCTTCCTCCAAACATGTACTGTCTGACAAACATGTTAAGCTTGAGTGTCAAAATACACACAGTACACAAATACTACACCTCAACATTTTTAAAAATGTATGTTGCATGGCAATATTAACAACTAAATCATTTAAATGAATGCTGCAAGATCTGGTGGATGTAATTGCACAGTCTTTACAGCACGACGACACTACTTACCTGGTATACAGGTATCATATAATTTGGGGTAGGAGCAGGTGATCTTTATAGACAGGTGACTTTAATGTAGAGATGCAAAGGCTTTAATAGCTGGTTTTACTATTGATAAAACGAAGAAGATTTTTTTCATTTTCAAGACTCAATTGGTTTGATATGAACAGCCTATGGACTTTACAAAAACAGTTGGAAAATTCAGTATGGTTTCTGTGCTAATTGTATATTGACTAATTATGGCCGAGAATTTGCAATGAGAAGTTTGAAGATTAGAATCTTATGAGGATGAGGTGAAGATAATGTGAAGAAGATATACCATTTATTAATAATGTACGCTGTGTTGACAGAGGAAGTGGTTGATATTTGGTTGATTACAGTCCATGCTGTTACTTTACTTATCTCTGTGATAAGCTTTAACCATCTTTGGCAAACGAGAAACAGCCATTCCCTAAGACGCGAAAACTAGCATTTTGTCATTCATTTGAATAATCTAATAGATAAGTCGAATTCAATTAAACCTGATCCAAGTTGAGAAAGTGAATGTACCCCCAATCTGACTGGCCCTTTGGAACAACTAAAACCGTAATAAAGAGCCTGTAGGATGTTATTTAAATGAGCATTATATATAAGGTACCCTGGACAGGTCCCGGGCCATATTGACAGTAGTCCCTGTACTGGGAGGAGGCCCCTCCATGCACTAACAAAGTGTGTATTTCTGACCATAAAATCAGAGCCTGATCACCTAGGTGACTGTCACTATGTAATCCTTATTGACTTTAATGATGGAAAAGTACAACACATTTGTTTGTGAGACATAACCCGTCATCAAGGTCTCGGCTAGGCTACACAAAACAGACCGCCCCAGAGTGGAGTAAACACACAGTACTAAAACACACAAATCCAAATCTGTCCTCAGGGAGTCAGCATCAGGACCGGGGCAATCCTGACACAATCCAGCACCCTGAAACGCTCCCCTAGCCTCGTTCTGATTTAGGGCACTATAAAGGCCAACCTCGACTACACATAGATGTATTGTATGGTGACTCTCTCTTTACCCTCTCATAATCTATAGTAAAATTCCTCTTTAATAAAATTCCCCAAAAAATAATTCAGTAGCATCATTCTTTATTACCATGACTACAATAATATCAGATATTTTAAATAGATGAAGTCCTAATTCCTACTGTGCATCAATGTTATATCTGGATCCGCAGATTCCTACAAGGATCCCTGTACTACAGCCAAATCATTTTCATAAGGTTTGAGATATCGAGTGGACAATGTTTCAGCCATTAAAGGGGCATAACTCAGTATATTACAGTCGGGATTACGGTGGTTGTAAAACTTATCAACTTGAATGAGATTTAATGGTAATTAACCTTCCTATGAGTGTTTAAGTTGTTGAAATACTAAGGAGATATCAAACAGACATTGTTGATTAGCAGTTGATTGAAGGGATATAACTTAGAATTTTATAGTTGGTATATGATGGTTATTGAACTTTTTCGAGCTCTCAAGGTAAATCACTAACATTCCTATGAAATTTGAATTAAATTAATTGAAAAACTACTCAAGATATTGAGTGGACACCATGCACGCCTGCCCATGTGGTAATATATGTGCCGCCTTTCAAAGGATGTACATACAATTGCAGGTAACGATAATACAGAGAAAGACTGCATAACTTATTTTTCGTAAAATTAATAACAGCAGATGTTTGAGCTTCGTTTTGTACTGAGACACTATCGAAAAAAGTTAACAAAAACGTAACGACAATGCACATTTCATTGACTTAGTGAAAATGTATCTCTCTATAAGCTATAGAATGTAAGAACTTTATATTTTTTCAACATTCAAATCGATACAAATGTTTTTTACAGAATTTAGACTGTTCTTTGAAAGTGCAGTACACTCAATAAAATACATTAAAACATAAATCTGGGCACCTTCTGTTACAGTTACACACACCACAGGTCATTGATTATAGAACAATGTTACATCAAAGATAAATAGTACATCCATAAAACTCCGTATGACATGCACTGCAGAGTACAAAAGAGTCTGACAACCTACGTAGAGCATTGCAGGCACGATAGGGGTGTGTCAGCATGATACCACATCCAGTGTTACCCTCAGCGTGTTATTACTAGTATTGTGCTGTATCTACGGCTATAGATTTCCAGGTGCAACATGTGCACTGTCAACCTATATCAGTGACAGCTTACACAAAGGCTGCAGACCAGGTCATTGGATCAGGGCAAGCTGTCAGGCTTATCGCCCAAGGTCGCACCGCTCTCACACAAGGTCAAACAACTTTTATTCTGATGCAAGCAAAAAAATTATACGAACAAGAGATACCGGTATGATAATCTACTTCGGTGAAAGACCAAGTTTCACAAAATGTGGGAACCTATGATTATTGTATGATCCCAGGCCAGATGTACACTGCACCCTTTGTGCAGCACAAGTAGATATGTTAAACGCACAACCTTTCAGATAAATATGATATACCTGGGTGCATATTTAGAATTATCATTGACTGATATGATACCTGAAGATGTTATAGGGTTCCGTTTTGTTCCCTCCAGATGACCCGGAAAAGTGTGGTACGGTTGTGCATTTTAAAATATTCGTCCTGGCCAAAATTGGCGAGATTTGATTAAGACTGTTGGCAAGAGGCTGATACTGTGAGGGCCGTTCAGAACCCATCACAAGCGACCTTCACTACCTCATCAAACATTTACTTAAACCACAGAAAGCTTTCACAAGTTAACAACTATTTTGAACTGTCTGCAGTATTATTAGACATGAAACTTCAGACCCGAGCCCAGGACAGAGATTTAGCATGCACTGTGTCAACACCAATTTGCCGAAACAAATCCATGTGCATAACATTTTACCCAAGGTTCTGTTTTAATTACCGTTAACCTCCCACTTTATCATATATAACCTTTAACTTGTGTAATTATGCATGACCTTGAACTTCCTAATTCTGGTGACATTTAATTTCCACTACAGAAGAATGACCGTTCAGCATTAGATCAGTTAGTACATCTGAGATGGTCTACTCGACATGCATGATGGTAGATACATGGACATACACTAATTGTTTTCTTACACTAATTGTTTTCTTACAAGTGCTCTTACTATATAGGAGGGAACACATTTTTGAATAATAATAAAACAACAGAAAACTTACTGTAATTCTGTGGCTTTTAGACAAGGTTTTTCCTCTTGAAAATACTAAAAATCGTTTGAAAAGTGAAAATGTTGAGTACACATATTCTCAGTCATTTATAACAATTGGAGGCTATCATTTTTAACAGAAGGGGAAGGAGGGTGGGGTGTTAGAGGCACATCTCGGTTAGCATCAGGTAAATTATGGCATCTGTGTCAAAATCTGTCAACCAAGCTCCTGTAAATTCAAATAGAATTTGAATGGATCAGCTGGGCTATCCTCAATAGAACACTTCAGGCTTTAGACTTCTGACCTTTACTTCACAGGATCAAGATGTGTTAACCTTTCATAGTATCACTGAAGACATTAGGCAGTAGTACATCTAACTGCTCAGGAAACTTTTCTTTGACATTTTAAACTATGTCACCTTGACCTTCAGTGTTAACCTTGGATACAGTACATTTTTTAGTACAGTCCAGGGTAACACTTAACCTTGGTTAACCTTTTAATGATCATAATCAATTTCCATTCATATTGTGATGACAACAGGTATTTTATATATTAATGTTACTGAATTACATTCTTGTATCGAAGAAATTCCATGTGAGGAATGCTTTCATTATTATGTCACTGAACAAGGAATAGTTCCCTTTCCTGAGAAAACTCTCATGATTTCAAAATGAACTCCATACAGCTTTTTGCCAGTCCACAGTGTTGTGGTATGGTGAACAGAAGTAGAGAGAAGGCCTGGCTCTGGTGTAGCCTACATGCTAGGTTATAATGCTCTAGGTTATAATGCTAGACTTTGTTTTGACTTGTCATCAGTAGGTTATGGAAATAAAGAGCAGGCCCAATCTGTACCTAACATAGATGTCACCCCCTACAACACACCAAAGGTCAACACAATATTGTCAGCACCTCGGAAGGTTAAATGTTTATAGAACATTCAATCTGAAGGTCAGACTCTGTATTGAATTTCAGGTCTGCTCCAAATGGGAGATAACCATCTCTACACAAGGTACAGGAACTTATTGTCAGACTACTAAACACCCCTCAGATCAATGGAGCTAAGCGCCAACACACTGATTGGGGGCAACAAAGGCTAATGGTTTTAGAAAGAGCAAGTAATTAATTTTATAAGCCAAAACAAAGGACAGAAGAGACAAAATACTTATCATTCCATTCCTTAACTTATTGTATTATGGCTTTTGTCTGACATTTAGAAATTAGAAATGTATCCATTTGATCAGAAAATCAACTATACTGTCTTCTTTCTGATGTAGGTTGATAATGCAGTTTAACTCATTCACCCCTGAAATTTAACAATGAGGTATTCCAACCTTTGAATTGGAAGAGTTCAAATATGTCTTCAGGGGTGATGGAATTAAGTTGATAAAATGTAATTTATGAAAATAAGTGAAGTTTTATTACTTCTTGTATACCTAGATGTAGGTAAGAAAAGCCCCGCAGATATCAGTCAATACCTCGAACTCGGTACTATAACACCTCAAAGACCAGTAGGGCCATGTAACATATAAAGACAAGTAGGGCCATGTAACATACATCAGAACTCTCTGACAGCTTGTTAACTGTTTATAAATAATCCTCACCCAAATCATATGAGCAACACTTTGATTCCTGTGGTGACCCAGAAGTGTTAGGGTCTGTTAGGGGCCGCAAGGTGCCCCTGTTGATGTTGGGGTCAGTGGAAAGGTCGTAAGCCAGCACCTCCCCTCCCTGGGTCTATCTCCTTGTTTATCTGGCTAATTGATTTACAGCCTCCTCCTATGTCAGATACAAATTTTTTAGTGACCCTGAATGACCCCTGCTCTCTCCCATGGCAGGGTTGAGCCCCTGGGTCAAGAGATTGATTTGGCCCATCTCTAGCTATAAGTGCTGTAAGTGGAGTGTATACACTAACACTATAAATCACGCCTCTTTTTACACAGACACACTCTCTTTTTAATCCACCACTAACAATTTTGACCCAAGCCACACAGCAGGATGGTCTCAAGTCTACCGGCACACTCTCAGCAAGCTTTCATTTTTTCATAGTAACAGTCTGTCAACCTTAGGGAGATCCTTTTTTCCTTTCATATTACCCTGAACTCTTCTTATACTAATTTCACTTTTCTGAAATAACAAAATCCTACCCCATCTCTCCTTTTCGGTACCTTTCGACTTTGATAAGAAAGACTTCAGCAACCAGATATTATATAACTTCAGTGACATCTTCCTTCTCCCCCCCCCCACCTTGTCTGGTAGACTTTACCCCCCCCCCCCCCCCCCCCCCATCCATATCCCTCCCCTTACACTGTCAGACTGCACAATTGCCCATTCCTTCTCCCCACCCTGCAGGGTTTGTCTCTATTCCCACCCAACCCCCTTCATATCCACCCTGTCAGAAAGATTTCACTCCCCCCCCCCCCCCCTTCCCATTATCTCAGCCTCCTCCCCTCATCCGTATCACCATATCTTCACAGCCCTACCTCAACTCAGTCAGACAGTGCTCCTATCAGTCAGTGAAGGATTTTAATTAAGAGTTTAACAGCTAAGGGACATGGCTGAGTTGTGCATAAACACTTACAGTACTTGAATAGTTTGTTTACTGGTATACTGACCAAGTTTGCTCATGAAGTTCCACATATATCCTTTTGAGATCAACTGATCATAATGATTACTTCAAAACAACATGCACCTTTGTCTGTGAGAAAAGCTTCCTCAGGACCTTATCCATCTTTGTGAGATTTCCTGTTTCTGTTTCTAGAGATAAATTATATTTCTCACTTAAGCTGTCTCCTGTAATACATTCTTTTTCTGTATCCCTATTGTAATAGATTCTATTCCTCACAGTTCACTTTCAAAAACATTTTATTTCTCAGCGTTACTATAGTAATAGATTCTATTTCTCAAAGTTTACTTGCAAGAAGATTCTATTTCTCCTTGTTACTGTTACTTGTGACAGACTCTGTAGATATGTAACACGTATAACTAATATCTGTTCCTTATTATAGATTCACCACAGCACATACTTTGTGTCCATTTTTTTCATTTTTTTTCTCTCTCCTTTAATATCTGTCATCATTGAGGCAATTAAATGCACAAATTATCAAAAACAAAAAAAATATCATATATATTGACAATTGCAACATACTATTACATCATCAGTATTTTGTAATATGTTAATTTCAAGGTAATTAAATTCAAAAGTGGAGAACACTGCAAATTTAAATATTTTGTGAATATTAATTTGGCACATACATGTTAAATGATAAAATATTTGAATTCAAATATAATCATTATTATATTTGATGAAAATGAAAAAAAACAACTGGAAGTAATATCAGGTTTCAAATATCCATGTAATTTTGGAAGTATACGAGATAATTTGATCTGGGTGAAATAACAACATATGGTAGTAACTGCGCACCTGGTATATAACTTGTGTAACAACTACTCAAACAATAAATTTACCCATTTCATTAATCCTATAACTGTTGTACGTTTTACCACTGCCTTTATTACTCGTCATTATTTATTCATTGGACTCTCGTTCATGGTCTCTCTATCATAGAGAATTACCAAACAGTGTTCTTTCTTACAGCCTCGTCTGGTACTAGCGGGACTTGTGAAGGGTGTAGCAATCTTATTGCGTCGCTCTTTGTCTATCTTCTCATGCTCCAATCATTAGCTCCCCATTAGTTTTAAATGCATCTGTTAGATTATATGGTCACAAAAATTGTAATCTATTTTTTAAAAACCTTTAACCCAGGCCAGAAACCTTTGCTGTTCCCTCTCTAATTGATTTCTCCATCCAAATCACACACACAATACAGCACTAGATTCCCCAGATAAGACATGCAACCATCACAAAGACCGTACTTTAAAACACGTAATTTTCTTCAAAATTTAAGCATAAAAAAACAAACAAAAGCCTAATGATACCTTCATTTTTAAGCAATTCACATCAAAGATTAAAGTATCTAATTAAATTTTTGTGTTTCAATTTTTAAGGTAAAATGTCAATTTAGTTATCTCTGTATTTCGGGTATCGAGACTTTGATCTGTGTGCTAGACAGGGTGGGATTGTTACTAATTATCTCCCATCTTATTTCATCTCGTCTACCTCCCACAATCCGCCAATGACATTTTACATTAAACTCTGCAAACGTAAGGCCGAGACGATCATTGGCGAACGCTTATGTCCAGCTATACAAGATATCCACATTAGTGGTGTCTGGATAGACAAAGTATATGTACAACCTTCAAACCTGCTTTCTAAATGCACACCAATATGCATTAATACTGCAATATCAGCTGATGCATTCTTGTCCGTGCCTGGCACAGGGAAGGAACCATTAAAACAGATAGTTTCATGTCCTTGGAATTGAATTTTTTATGAACATCTGAAATCTTTTTTTGACATTGAGTCATTGAACTAATAAATATACTGAGGAGAGATAATCTTACTATGGTGTTCATCCTTTTGTAACTGCTTTTAAACCGATTTATATACTTTACGAACAATGTACTAAAAATATGCAAGATCTGTAAGATACTAATTTATTTGAAATGTTAATGTTTCCACATTGATCTGATGAAATGTTGATAGTTTTACTTTTAAAGATTGATATCAAGAATGATAAGCTATTTGACATTAATTGATATTTATAGCGCGACTTTTGTCTACAGCAAATTTTTGGTATCAGCAAATTTTCGATTTCATATTTTGATCGTTCAGTAACTAAATATTTTGAAAGCAACAGTTTATGTGTTAAATTAAAAGACCATAAATATTAGTAGCAATGACTAAATAAAAATGTATGTCCAACAAAGGTGAAATGACATCAGAATCACCTGTTTATGTGTCTTACAACATCCGAAATGTATTGTTTTACAATAATATACACTGTAAGCTTACATATTTAGGCAGTACTTGAATTTTAGAGTCTTTTGCATTTTCAATATTGTACTTGGGCATAATTGTACAAATAAAGTTTTTATTGTTAATATTGTCAGTACACCAGTTCATCAATGCACTATCGGTATCTCAGTTAAAACTTGATAACTTTAAGATTTAAAATTTGAGCAACCTGAAATATCTTCTTTTAAAGTCACAATTATGAACAAGGTGTTAAAAATAGAAGCTAATGATATATCAGATATTAGCATAATGTCATTCAGAATTGTCAGGGAGAATTATGTTTAGATAACAGTAACAAAGATGTTGTAGCACCTGTACCCCTGTACATGGCTAACAAATATCCTGTATGGACCGCGGAGGGACATCCGTCGACCTGTTCGCGGATAACAAAATTGAAGATGTTGTAATTTAATACCTTCATGCACGTAAAACTGTACTTTTAGCTTGTCAAATTAAAATCATTAAATTAAACTAAAATCCTATTTTAGATTTACGATGCAAGTTTTTACGACAATATTCACAAAATTTGCCTTCTGAGTATAAAATTGTGTTCTTGTCTACATAAAGTGACAAGGATCAAAAGAGTGTTGGTACCAGATGATTGGGGCAACCTTACTGGCAGGAATTCGTGGAGATTATCTGGCATCACTGGTGTCAATCTGTGAGATTATTTAACACTTCTATAACTGATCCATCACTTACCAACCTAAACAATAAAACACACAGGTTACACCGCGTCACCTCTATCAAGACACCTCTAAACCTCTATTTTACATGCTTAAATTAGCGAATTATCAGATGCTATAAAGAAAACTGTCAATAACTAAAAAAAAATCTGTCTCAGTTTTTTTACTTTGATTGATACAATACTGCCCCAAACAGAAAACTAAAGGCCTTTTATACGATTGAAAAAAATGAGATCACACCATTATCTTGCGATCTATTTGTAAAAGTTTTGTATGCAGTAAAGTGTGCCTAATACTGATTATTACAGGCAGATCAAGGCGACAAATGGCCCCTGCCTAGCTCTAATCAATGACACCTGTACTGATTATACTGCGACCCACACCAAAAGGATGTCCTTTCTTACCAAATTTAAGGGTTTCATCAGGTAGAAAATTTGACGGTTATTTTTTGGGCATTATTATGCAACCTCATGCGACCAGTGCATTGTATCCGGCACTTGTAACTGGCCTGTGCAGTGTGGATTTCACCCAAGATTACAGCACTGTGATTATACGTGTAATAATTAAATGTCTTATGTCAGGTCTGCAGGCACACACCATTAAATTATGGGACACAGTACTGAGTAGGTAAGGAATCTTTGAAAACATGAGAACACAGCTAGGTATGCTGTCTTGACTACAGTCAATACAGCCTAACCCAGAATCCCCACACCACAAACTCAACCTCAAGTTTTAATATACAGCTAAATGAATAATACAAAATCTGCTGCCACTCATAAAAAAAAATGTCCTTCACTTAAAAAACGAAAATCAAATATAAAAGTAGTTTACGAAGATTATAATTTTTTCAACAGTAAAGTCTGGAGAGAAAAAATTATATTACCAGGGGAACAAATAATTTGGTCATTATAAACAGTAATTTTTAGGAAAGTGAAAATTTTGTCTGCAGGCTTGAGAATGATTCATATACAGTACAATTTTATTCTCAAATTATTTTTCTTAATAAGTTGTTTTATACAGAGTAAGTGACTGCTGTAAGTTTGCAGTAAAACAAAACTGCATTGAATATGAATATACCTTCTCCTAACCTGCAGTAGATCATAGCTGTTTGGTCATTTTACATAAACTCCAGTAAAATGACCGAAAACACACAATTTTGAAGATATTAAATAAAAAAGGTTTAAACCTTTGATTCTGAATATTTTTTTTTTAATACATTTTAATGAGAGCATAACATGGTTTAAGCTGAAAGGTTAATTTTTTTTTTTTGAAAATTAAATCTGGATTTAAGGTATATAAATGTGCGATTAAAGCAGTAACTTATAGCATTGTGTTTTGCTGCAGACTGGGGTACCCTGATTTACATGTAACCAAAACCGACCACGATAACATCACCCTCATCACCCCAGGTCTTTATTCTGCATTGTCCTTATCACCACACAAGGTTCACTCCCTGCCCCAACAGGATAGAAATGCATCGTTCAGGTTACATAAGTTAATGATTTACAACTCCATAGAATGTAAGTTAGGAGGTGCAAGCTCGAATTTTTATTTTTATTTAATTTTGCCATTATGTTGGTTGTTGTAAATATGTAGCGGGATAGCAATGATGGATTGTGGTAAAAATTATGTCACCGTGAATGGGCCACATTGTTACATCTAGTGTATGCAAATTATAATTGCTGAATATATAATCATTTACTGCTTAAAAGTAGGGTTTGCAGGGTGGGAAAATTCCCGATACAAGCCTTGATATTGGATTTCATATTGATAATGAATTGTAGCACCAAATGTCAGGCATTTAACAACCCAACACTGATATCCAGTTGCAGATTATAAAAAAATTAGCATGTGTCACTCCCTCTCCAGTTACATAAACACGCAGCATGTCGCTGGTAATTTTGGTCATGGTTTCAAAATAATTTTTTTTTTTCCTCACTGGTCTAAAAGATTGAATTTTTAATCTTCATAAATCTCAAGCAGGAGAAGATGAGTACAGGGAGATAGTTAGTGCTATCCTCGAGAGATCTCTTTAAATATTACAGCAAAATAATGATACAAACCTGAGCTGGATTAATATCCACACCAACAATGATCACCCATTTGTATCAGCTAATTTACTGTACAAGTTTCCCCCTTTTTTGTAAACACAAGGTAGTTTAATATTTTTATTTAAGGATTTTTTTTTTCATGAATTCTACAAATATAAATGTTTAATTCTAAATTTAAAAGCAATCAACGACTTCTTAAAGAAATTATCTAAATATCAGAATGATTGTTTTAAAATCATTTTTACTCAAGAGTACTTTTGATTTTGGAAGTTACAGATAAATGCTGTAAAGGGACAAATTTTACAGCAGATGTTGGTGTAATTCTGGTAACAATGTAATTTCTACAACTCTATGATAGATAGCAGGCCAAGTGGTTACGACCACCACAGGCGAAGGGAGGTAACTGCTATTCTTTCCCTGGCAAGTTGTTCTACAAAATAATTTCCCAACACAATTAAAGTGACAACCCAACAGTGTGAAAAGAGAATTTTTCAAATATTTCACAAAAACCATCAATAAAATATTAAAAGGATTTTTTTTCTTTCATGCCACATGACCATACTTCAGGTCAAGATATATTGAAAATCCAGGGCATTTATTTAAAGAGCTTGCTATTATAATTTTTTTACTGTAATCTGGTACTGTTTAGCAATCAATCTGATTTCTTTAGGGATGTAAGGGAGAGGACTTCAAGGACCAAACAGCTTCAACATGTCCTATCGGACAAAAACAACTATAACACTATCGGCATGCAGAACTGTGGTAAGAAAGCCATCCATGAAAGATTGTATGCCCATTACAAACTATTGCCTGATAAAACATCAGTTATCTTGCATTGCATGTCAGTCTTTCTAAACTGAGAGCACAATACCGTGAAGTGCCTTACGCATTTCCTGAGAATAACCAGACCAATGACATCACACTTTGACCACATAGTACTTTGTGGCCGACTTGCACAAGAGACTACCCCCAGTAGTTGTAAGGTTAAACGCAGAAGAAGAAAGGCAGCAGCAATGTTTCTAGATGGTTGTGGTCAGAGAAAAAGGCGGCAAACCATCCCTGAAATATAGCAGCTGCCTAAGATCTCAATCCCTCCCAAAACAGCTGTGCTTCCAATACATATATATTAACATCCATCTTTGCTTCAGTAACTGTCTCCAATAATTGGTGTTATTCAGTCAGACCTCTACTAGAGGTAAGTACAACAAACCGAGACACTCCCCAACATCCAACAGTATCCTACCTGTACTACAGGTAAGTACAACAAACCCAGACAAACACAGAGACACTCCCCAACATCCAACAGTATCCTACCTGTACTACAGGTAAGTACAACAAACCCAGACAAACACAGAGACACTCCCAAACATCCAACAGTAACCTACCTGTACTACAGGTAAGTATAACAAACCCAGATAAACACAGAGACACTCCCCAACATCCAACAGTAACCTACCTGTACTACAGGTAAGTATAACAAACCAAGACAAACACCGAGACACTCCCCAACATCCAACAGTATCCTACCTGTACAACAGGTAAGTACAACAAACCCAGACAAACACCGGGACACTCCCCAACATCCAACAGTATCCTACCTGTACTACAGGTAAGTACAACAAACCCAGACAAACACAGAGACACTCCCCAACATCCAACAGTATCCTACCTCTACTACAGGTAAGTACAACAAACCCAGACAAACACAGAGACACTCCCCAACATCCAACAGTATCCTACTTGTACTACAGGTAAGTACAACAAACCCAGACAAACACAGAGACACTCCCCAATATCCAACAGTATCCTACCTGTACTACAGGTAAGTACAACAAACCCAGACAAACACAGAGACACTCCCCAACATCCAACAGTATCCTACCTGTACTACAGGTAAGTACAACAAACCCAGACAAACACCGAGACACTCACCAACATCCAACAGTAACCTTCCTGTACTACAAGTAAGTATAACAAACCCAGACAAACACCGAGACACTCCCCAACATCCAACAGTATCCTACTGGTACAACAGGTAAGTACAACAAACCCAGACAAACACAGAGACACTCCCCAACATCCAACAGTAACCTACTTGTACTATAGGTAAGTACAACAAACCCAGACAAACACAGAGACACTCCCAAACATCCAACAGTATCCTACCTCTACTACAGGTAAGTACAACAAACACTGAGACACTCCCCAACATCCAACAGTATCCTACTTGTACTACAGGTAAGTACAACAAACCCAGACAAACACCGGGACACTCCCCAACATCCAACAGTATCCTACCTGTACTACAGGTAAGTACAACAAACCCAGACAAACACAGAGACACTCCCCAACATCCAACAGTATCCTACCTCTACTACAGGTAAGTACAACAAACCCAGACAGACACAGAGACACTCCCCAACATCCAACAGTATCCTACCTGTACTACAGGTAAGTACAACAAACCCAGACAAACACAGAGACACTCCCCAATATCCAACAGTATCCTACCTGTACTACAGGTAAGTAAAACAAACCCAGACAAACACAGAGACACTCCCCAACATCCAACAGTATCCTACCTGTACTACAGGTAAGTACAACAAACCCAGACAAACACCGAGACACTCACCAACATCCAACAGTAACCTTCCTGTACTACAGGTAAGTATAACAAACCCAGACAAACACCGAGACACTCCCCAACATCCAACAGTATCCTACTGGTACAACAGGTAAGTACAACAAACCCAGACAAACACAGAGACACTCCCCAACATCCAACAGTAACCTACTTGTACTATAGGTAAGTACAACAAACCCAGACAAACACAGAGACACTCCCAAACATCCAACAGTATCCTACCTCTACTACAGGTAAGTACAACAAACACTGAGACACTCCCCAACATCCAACAGTATCCTACTTGTACTACAGGTAAGTACAACAAACCCAGACAAACACCGAGACACTCCCCAACATCCAACAGTATCCTACTTGTACTACAGGTAAGTACAACAAACCCAGACAAACACAGAGACACTCTCCAACATCCAACAGTATCCTACCTGTACTACAGGTAAGTACAACAAACCCAGACAAACACCGGGACACTCCCCAACATCCAACAGTATCCTACCTGTACTATAGGTAAGTACAACAAACCCAGACAAACACAGAGACACTCCCCAACATCCAACAGTATCCTACCTGTACTACAGGTAAGTACAACAAACCCAGACAAACACCGGGACACTCACCAACATCCAACAGTAACCTACCTGTACTACAGGTAAGTATAACAAACCCAGACAAACACCGAGACACTCCCCAACATCCAACAGTATCCTACCTGTACTACAGGTAAGTATAACAAACCCAGACAAACACAGAGACACTCCCCAACATCCAACAGTATCCTACCTATACTACAGGTTAGTACAACAAACCCAGACAAACACAGAGACACTCCCCAACATCCAACAGTATCCTACCTGTACTACAGGTAAGTACAACAAACCCAGACAAACACAGAGACACTCCCCAATATCCAACAGTATCCTACCTGTACTACAGGTAAGTACAACAAACCCAGACAAACACAGAGACACTCCCCAACATCCAACAGTATCCTACCTGTACTACAGGTAAGTACAACAAACCCAGACAAACACCGAGACACTCACCAACATCCAACAGTAACCTTCCTGTACTACAGGTAAGTATAACAAACCCAGACAAACACCGAGACACTCCCCAACATCCAACAGTATCCTACTGGTACAACAGGTAAGTACAACAAACCCAGACAAACACAGAGACACTCCCCAACATCCAACAGTAACCTACCTGTACTATAGGTAAGTACAACAAACCAAGACAAACACAGAGACACTCCCAAACATCCAACAGTATCCTACCTCTACTACAGGTAAGTACAACAAACACTGAGACACTCCCCAACATCCAACAGTATCCTACTTGTACTACAGGTAAGTACAACAAACCCAGACAAACACCGAGACACTCCCCAACATCCAACAGTATCCTACTTGTACTACAGGTAAGTACAACAAACCCAGACAAACACAGAGACACTCTCCAACATCCAACAGTATCCTACCTGTACTACAGGTAAGTACAACAAACCCAGACAAACACCGGGACACTCCCCAACATCCAACAGTATCCTACCTGTACTATAGGTAAGTACAACAAACCCAGACAAACACAGAGACACTCCCCAACATCCAACAGTATCCTACCTGTACTACAGGTAAGTACAACAAACCCAGACAAACACCGGGACACTCACCAACATCCAACAGTAACCTACCTGTACTACAGGTAAGTACAACAAACCCAGACAAACACAGAGACACTCTCCAACATCCAACAGTATCCTACCTGTACTACAGGTAAGTACAACAAACCCAGACAAACACCGGGACACTCCCCAACATCCAACAGTATCCTACCTGTACTATAGGTAAGTACAACAAACCCAGACAAACACAGAGACACTCCCCAACATCCAACAGTATCCTACCTGTACTACAGGTAAGTACAACAAACCCAGACAAACACCGAGACACTCCCCAACATCCAACAGTATCCTACTGGTACAACAGGTAAGTACAACAAACCCAGACAAACACAGAGACACTCCCCAACATCCAACAGTAACCTACTTGTACTATAGGTAAGTACAACAAACCCAGACAAACACAGAGACACTCCCAAACATCCAACAGTATCCTACCTCTACTACAGGTAAGTACAACAAACACTGAGACACTCCCCAACATCCAACAGTATCCTACTTGTACTACAGGTAAGTACAACAAACCCAGACAAACACCGAGACACTCCCCAACATCCAACAGTATCCTACTTGTACTACAGGTAAGTACAACAAACCCAGACAAACACAGAGACACTCTCCAACATCCAACAGTATCCTACCTGTACTACAGGTAAGTACAACAAACCCAGACAAACACCGGGACACTCCCCAACATCCAACAGTATCCTACCTGTACTATAGGTAAGTACAACAAACCCAGACAAACACAGAGACACTCCCCAACATCCAACAGTATCCTACCTGTACTACAGGTAAGTACAACAAACCCAGACAAACACAGAGACACTCCCCAATATCCAACAGTATCCTACCTGTACTACAGGTAAGTACAACAAACCCAGACAAACACAGAGACACTCCCCAACATCCAACAGTATCCTACCTCTACTACAGGTAAGTACAACAAACCCAGACAGACACAGAGACACTCCCCAACATCCAACAGTATCCTACCTCTACTACAGGTAAGTACAACAAACCCAGACAGACACAGAGACACTCCCCAACATCCAACAGTATCCTACCTGTACTACAGGTAAGTACAACAAACCCAGACAAACACAGAGACACTCCCCAATATCCAACAGTATCCTACCTGTACTACAGGTAAGTAAAACAAACCCAGACAAACACAGAGACACTCCCCAACATCCAACAGTATCCTACCTGTACTACAGGTAAGTACAACAAACCCAGACAAACACCGAGACACTCACCAACATCCAACAGTAACCTTCCTGTACTACAGGTAAGTATAACAAACCCAGACAAACACCGAGACACTCCCCAACATCCAACAGTATCCTACTGGTACAACAGGTAAGTACAACAAACCCAGACAAACACAGAGACACTCCCCAACATCCAACAGTAACCTACTTGTACTATAGGTAAGTACAACAAACCCAGACAAACACAGAGACACTCCCAAACATCCAACAGTATCCTACCTCTACTACAGGTAAGTACAACAAACACTGAGACACTCCCCAACATCCAACAGTATCCTACTTGTACTACAGGTAAGTACAACAAACCCAGACAAACACCGAGACACTCCCCAACATCCAACAGTATCCTACTTGTACTACAGGTAAGTACAACAAACCCAGACAAACACAGAGACACTCTCCAACATCCAACAGTATCCTACCTGTACTACAGGTAAGTACAACAAACCCAGACAAACACCGGGACACTCCCCAACATCCAACAGTATCCTACCTGTACTATAGGTAAGTACAACAAACCCAGACAAACACAGAGACACTCCCCAACATCCAACAGTATCCTACCTGTACTACAGGTAAGTACAACAAACCCAGACAAACACCGGGACACTCACCAACATCCAACAGTAACCTACCTGTACTACAGGTAAGTATAACAAACCCAGACAAACACCGAGACACTCCCCAACATCCAACAGTATCCTACCTGTACTACAGGTAAGTATAACAAACCCAGACAAACACAGAGACACTCCCCAACATCCAACAGTATCCTACCTATACTACAGGTTAGTACAACAAACCCAGACAAACACAGAGACACTCCCCAACATCCAACAGTATCCTACCTGTACTACAGGTAAGTACAACAAACCCAGACAAACACAGAGACACTCCCCAATATCCAACAGTATCCTACCTGTACTACAGGTAAGTACAACAAACCCAGACAAACACAGAGACACTCCCCAACATCCAACAGTATCCTACCTGTACTACAGGTAAGTACAACAAACCCAGACAAACACCGAGACACTCACCAACATCCAACAGTAACCTTCCTGTACTACAGGTAAGTATAACAAACCCAGACAAACACCGAGACACTCCCCAACATCCAACAGTATCCTACTGGTACAACAGGTAAGTACAACAAACCCAGACAAACACAGAGACACTCCCCAACATCCAACAGTAACCTACTTGTACTATAGGTAAGTACAACAAACCAAGACAAACACAGAGACACTCCCAAACATCCAACAGTATCCTACCTCTACTACAGGTAAGTACAACAAACACTGAGACACTCCCCAACATCCAACAGTATCCTACTTGTACTACAGGTAAGTACAACAAACCCAGACAAACACCGAGACACTCCCCAACATCCAACAGTATCCTACTTGTACTACAGGTAAGTACAACAAACCCAGACAAACACAGAGACACTCTCCAACATCCAACAGTATCCTACCTGTACTACAGGTAAGTACAACAAACCCAGACAAACACCGGGACACTCCCCAACATCCAACAGTATCCTACCTGTACTATAGGTAAGTACAACAAACCCAGACAAACACAGAGACACTCCCCAACATCCAACAGTATCCTACCTGTACTACAGGTAAGTACAACAAACCCAGACAAACACCGGGACACTCCCCAATATCCAACAGTATCCTACCTGTACTACAGGTAAGTACAACAAACCCAGACAAACACAGAGACACTCCCCAACATCCAACAGTATCCTACCTGTACTACAGGTAAGTACAACAAACCCAGACAAACACCGAGACACTCACCAACATCCAACAGTAACCTTCCTGTACTACAGGTAAGTATAACAAACCCAGACAAACACCGAGACACTCCCCAACATCCAACAGTATCCTACTGGTACAACAGGTAAGTACAACAAACCCAGACAAACACAGAGACACTCCCCAACATCCAACAGTAACCTACTTGTACTATAGGTAAGTACAACAAACCAAGACAAACACAGAGACACTCCCAAACATCCAACAGTATCCTACCTCTACTACAGGTAAGTACAACAAACACTGAGACACTCCCCAACATCCAACAGTATCCTACTTGTACTACAGGTAAGTACAACAAACCCAGACAAACACCGAGACACTCCCCAACATCCAACAGTATCCTACTTGTACTACAGGTAAGTACAACAAACCCAGACAAACACAGAGACACTCTCCAACATCCAACAGTATCCTACCTGTACTACAGGTAAGTACAACAAACCCAGACAAACACCGGGACACTCCCCAACATCCAACAGTATCCTACCTGTACTATAGGTAAGTACAACAAACCCAGACAAACACAGAGACACTCCCCAACATCCAACAGTATCCTACCTGTACTACAGGTAAGTACAACAAACCCAGACAAACACCGGGACACTCACCAACATCCAACAGTAACCTACCTGTACTACAGGTAAGTACAACAAACCCAGACAAACACAGAGACACTCTCCAACATCCAACAGTATCCTACCTGTACTACAGGTAAGTACAACAAACCCAGACAAACACCGGGACACTCCCCAACATCCAACAGTATCCTACCTGTACTATAGGTAAGTACAACAAACCCAGACAAACACAGAGACACTCCCCAACATCCAACAGTATCCTACTGGTACAACAGGTAAGTACAACAAACCCAGACAAACACAGAGACACTCCCCAACATCCAACAGTAACCTACTTGTACTATAGGTAAGTACAACAAACCCAGACAAACACAGAGACACTCCCAAACATCCAACAGTATCCTACCTCTACTACAGGTAAGTACAACAAACACTGAGACACTCCCCAACATCCAACAGTATCCTACTTGTACTACAGGTAAGTACAACAAACCCAGACAAACACCGAGACACTCCCCAACATCCAACAGTATCCTACTTGTACTACAGGTAAGTACAACAAACCCAGACAAACACAGAGACACTCTCCAACATCCAACAGTATCCTACCTGTACTACAGGTAAGTACAACAAACCCAGACAAACACCGGGACACTCCCCAACATCCAACAGTATCCTACCTGTACTATAGGTAAGTACAACAAACCCAGACAAACACAGAGACACTCCCCAACATCCAACAGTATCCTACCTGTACTACAGGTAAGTACAACAAACCCAGACAAACACAGAGACACTCCCCAATATCCAACAGTATCCTACCTGTACTACAGGTAAGTACAACAAACCCAGACAAACACAGAGACACTCCCCAACATCCAACAGTATCCTACCTGTACTACAGGTAAGTACAACAAACCCAGACAAACACCGAGACACTCACCAACATCCAACAGTAACCTTCCTGTACTACAAGTAAGTATAACAAACCCAGACAAACACCGAGACACTCCCCAACATCCAACAGTATCCTACTGGTACAACAGGTAAGTACAACAAACCCAGACAAACACAGAGACACTCCCCAACATCCAACAGTAACCTACTTGTACTATAGGTAAGTACAACAAACCCAGACAAACACAGAGACACTCCCAAACATCCAACAGTATCCTACCTCTACTACAGGTAAGTACAACAAACACTGAGACACTCCCCAACATCCAACAGTATCCTACTTGTACTACAGGTAAGTACAACAAACCCAGACAAACACCGGGACACTCCCCAACATCCAACAGTATCCTACCTGTACTACAGGTAAGTACAACAAACCCAGACAAACACAGAGACACTCCCCAACATCCAACAGTATCCTACCTCTACTACAGGTAAGTACAACAAACCCAGACAGACACAGAGACACTCCCCAACATCCAACAGTATCCTACCTCTACTACAGGTAAGTACAACAAACCCAGACAGACACAGAGACACTCCCCAACATCCAACAGTATCCTACCTGTACTACAGGTAAGTACAACAAACCCAGACAAACACAGAGACACTCCCCAATATCCAACAGTATCCTACCTGTACTACAGGTAAGTAAAACAAACCCAGACAAACACAGAGACACTCCCCAACATCCAACAGTATCCTACCTGTACTACAGGTAAGTACAACAAACCCAGACAAACACCGAGACACTCACCAACATCCAACAGTAACCTTCCTGTACTACAGGTAAGTATAACAAACCCAGACAAACACCGAGACACTCCCCAACATCCAACAGTATCCTACTGGTACAACAGGTAAGTACAACAAACCCAGACAAACACAGAGACACTCCCCAACATCCAACAGTAACCTACTTGTACTATAGGTAAGTACAACAAACCCAGACAAACACAGAGACACTCCCAAACATCCAACAGTATCCTACCTCTACTACAGGTAAGTACAACAAACACTGAGACACTCCCCAACATCCAACAGTATCCTACTTGTACTACAGGTAAGTACAACAAACCCAGACAAACACCGAGACACTCCCCAACATCCAACAGTATCCTACTTGTACTACAGGTAAGTACAACAAACCCAGACAAACACAGAGACACTCTCCAACATCCAACAGTATCCTACCTGTACTACAGGTAAGTACAACAAACCCAGACAAACACCGGGACACTCCCCAACATCCAACAGTATCCTACCTGTACTATAGGTAAGTACAACAAACCCAGACAAACACAGAGACACTCCCCAACATCCAACAGTATCCTACCTGTACTACAGGTAAGTACAACAAACCCAGACAAACACCGGGACACTCACCAACATCCAACAGTAACCTACCTGTACTACAGGTAAGTATAACAAACCCAGACAAACACCGAGACACTCCCCAACATCCAACAGTATCCTACCTGTACTACAGGTAAGTATAACAAACCCAGACAAACACAGAGACACTCCCCAACATCCAACAGTATCCTACCTGTACTACAGGTAAGTACAACAAACCCAGACAAACACAGAGACACTCCCCAACATCCAACAGTATCCTACCTGTACTACAGGTAAGTACAACAAACCCAGACAAACACCGAGACACTCACCAACATCCAACAGTAACCTTCCTGTACTACAGGTAAGTATAACAAACCCAGACAAACACCGAGACACTCCCCAACATCCAACAGTATCCTACTGGTACAACAGGTAAGTACAACAAACCCAGACAAACACAGAGACACTCCCCAACATCCAACAGTAACCTACTTGTACTATAGGTAAGTACAACAAACCCAGACAAACACAGAGACACTCCCAAACATCCAACAGTATCCTACCTCTACTACAGGTAAGTACAACAAACACTGAGACACTCCCCAACATCCAACAGTATCCTACTTGTACTACAGGTAAGTACAACAAACCCAGACAAACACCGAGACACTCCCCAACATCCAACAGTATCCTACTTGTACTACAGGTAAGTACAACAAACCCAGACAAACACAGAGACACTCTCCAACATCCAACAGTATCCTACCTGTACTACAGGTAAGTACAACAAACCCAGACAAACACCGGGACACTCCCCAACATCCAACAGTATCCTACCTGTACTATAGGTAAGTACAACAAACCCAGACAAACACAGAGACACTCCCCAACATCCAACAGTATCCTACCTGTACTACAGGTAAGTACAACAAACCCAGACAAACACCGGGACACTCACCAACATCCAACAGTAACCTACCTGTACTACAGGTAAGTATAACAAACCCAGACAAACACCGAGACACTCCCCAACATCCAACAGTATCCTACCTATACTACAGGTAAGTACAACAAACCCAGACAAACACAGAGACACTCCCCAACATCCAACAGTATCCTACCTGTACTACAGGTAAGTACAACAAACCCAGACAAACACAGAGACACTCCCCAACATCCAACAGTATCCTACCTGTAAGTGCCATGCTGTGATACATCCCTCCAGCGACCTTCGTGACCTTGCTCCTTCCAGTTTCCATGAGAACAGGAGACAACACATCAGAGGACTTATTTCCACATGCCTTTCCATAGCCCCATACATATACCTCTCCTTTATCTGAAATGGAACAGAGGGTTTGTTATGGAATTGCATGGGTGTGAAATCTTTGTTGAAGAAAAACGAAGAGTGGAATATTTATGTACAGAAATATTCGTCTTATCTCAAGTTAGAATAGACATTTATGTAGAGAAATCTGTGGCAATCTCTAACAGTCAAAGTGATGTCTTTTTATGATGAATTTTGCAGGGCTTTTTCCATGCTTCAGATAATAAGTTATGGAATTCTATATTACCTACACAATTTTCATTCAGGTCAGTTCCAAGCTTAATCTGAGAAAAACACCATCTGCCACTCAATTCCCCTATACGACAGTTCCAAGCCTTAATACTTACCCAAGAATAACAGTACCAGAGATCCTTACCTGAGAGTAACATTACCTAAGATTTACATTACCTACACTATTTCCCTACCCAAGAGTTCCTTAGCCTTATCTGGAAATAACAATACCAAACATTTACATTACCTACATGGTTTCCCTAACCGAGAGTTCCTAAGCCTTACCTGATATTTCCTAAGAGTTCCTAAGTCTTCACTGAGAGTTCCTAAGCCTTACCTGAGATTTCCTAAGTCTTACCTAATATTTCCTGAGAGTTCCTAAGTCTTACCTGAGATTTCCTGAGAGTTCCTAAGTCTTACCTGAGATTTCCTGAGAGTTCCTAAGTCTTACCTGAGAGTTCCTAAGCCTTACCTGAGAGTTCCCAAGCCTTACCTGAGAGTTCACAAGCCTTACCTGAGAGTTCCTAAGCCTTACCTGATATTTCCTAAGAGTTCCTAAGCCTTCACTGGGAGTTCCTAAGTCTTACCTGAGATTTCCTAAGTCTTACCTGAGATTTCCTGAGAGTTCCTAAGCCTTCACTGGGAGTTCCTAAGTCTTACCTGAGATTTCCTAAGCCTTACCTGAGAGCTCCTAAGCCTTACCCGAGAGCTGTTTAGCCTTACCCGAAAGTTCCTAAGCCTTACCTGTGAGTTCCAAAGCCTTACCTGTGAGTTCCTAAGCCTTACCTGAGAGTTCCTAAGTCTTACCTGAGAGTTCCTAAGCCATAACTGTGAGTTCCTAAGCCTTACATGAGAGTTCCCAAGCCTTACCTGAGAGTTCCTAAGCCTTACCTGTGAGTTCCTAAGCCTTACCTGAGAGTTCCCAAGCCTTACCTGTGAGTTCCTAAGCCTTACCTGAGAGTTCCTAAGCCATAACTGGGAGTTCCTAAGCCTTACCTGAGAGCTCCTAAGCCTTACCTGATAGTTCCTAAGCCTTACCTGATAGTTCCTAAGCCTTACCTGATAGTTCCTAAGCCTTACCTGAGATCGCTAGACTGTGGTTGGAGCCACATGCCACATGCCTGATGGAACAATTCATCTGGAGTACCTTCGGCAGTAGTGCTTCCTCCCGGTCACCTGTACCTATCTGTCCAGTGGAGTTACACCTGTAAGTAGGTCAGGTACTAGACATGGGACAACAAGAGAATTGTGGCAGGCCTGTTTCTATTTTAGTGACAACTATATTCTATTTTACCTAAGTAGGAAATTATTTCAACATTATCAATATAAGTAGGAAATTACTAAAGTATTCTTTTTTTTATGAAATTTTTTCACTATTTTCAATATTCTAAGATCTGTTAGTGAGTCTGACTCAAACACTTCTGGTCCTGGATCAAATATATACTTGAGTAGGCCTAGATCGTCAACTGATGGATTTTCCAGTAGATCCTTGTCAGGAATCTTTTCTTCCTCCATGGCAATAACTTAGCCAAGACAGCTAGTCTTTGTTGGTAGTATTGGAGTGTATAAAAATCCCATTGTCCCCAAACCCAGTTGACCCCAAAAAAGCACAGCACTGCTGAAGAGGGTAGCAACATTGCTTTCCATGACCAAAGTCGTAAAGGTTTCAACTTTGCCATTCCCAGCTTTAATTCTCAAATAGTTCCAAGCCAGACTGCGTCATTCAGGCCAATTGGCTTTCATGGAATTGTTGCCCATTGGATATCAGTTTCCCGCATACCAGAACATAGATTCTAACATCTACTTCAACGATTCCCTCCTGCTACATTCGTCAGAGATTCAATGGCACTGCACGGTTGATCCTGAAGCTGACTAGCTGTGTATCATTTTATATCCAGACAAAAATGGAGGAGCCTCCATCTTAGGACTTTGTCTTCCTGTGTAACCATTGCATTATGCAATGTGTGTAGTCCTTTCTTTAGAGTGAAGGTTTGGGGGTTATTTCTCTTCTTCAGAAACATGTCTCAGGTCCAGTTGTTGGGCCCCAGTGGCCAAGTGGTTTAAGGTGTCTGACATTCTGCTACCACCAGCTCTCCACCTCTGGGCCAAGTGGTTTAAAGTGTCTGTCTACCTCTGGGCCAAGTGGTTTAAGGTGTCTGTCTACCTCTGGGCCAAGTGGTTTAATAAAATCTATTACCTGTAAGTGATCGAGATCGGGTTATCTCAGTCGAGGGCTAAGATTCTGTAACATAATCCCAACCGAGGCGTTAGCCGAGGTTGGGATGTTACAGAATCTTAGCCCGAGACTGAGATAACCCGATCTCGATCACTTACAGGTAATAGATTTTTTTCTCGCACCTCTTACATATATCTAGTTGTATAATAACAAACCATCTATATATGCGTTTAGCGTGTAAGAGTATCCCGTCTGGGGCCTCCCGGTTCAAAGTCGATTAACCACTTCATCTGCGCTTCGAATTCAGTCCTTCGCGTAAAAATATAGTTCGGTTATATCAAAGAAGAAAAAACAATGATCAATCGGTACATATTATTTAGATAATAAACAAAAACCAACCAAACAATACATAGTAATTAAAAACATGACAAAAACAGTTTGAATGCACATATTTCTAATAATATTGGTTAACTTGAGCGTGTGACGTCACCGATTCGAGAGTATTACGTCACTTGCGCGGATGAATACATGAATGGGTTAAATTTCCGCCAAAACTCACGAAAAGGTACCAGACAGATCGGACGAGATAGAAAAATCTAGCACTGGGTATCACGTGAGATTTCCCTGTCCGAGGTGCGAGAATAAGGTGTCTGTCTACCTCTGGGCCAAGTGGTTTAAGGTGTCTGTCTACCTCTGGGCCAAGTGGTTTAAGGTGTCTGACATTCTGCTACCACCAGCTCTCCACCTCTGGTTTGTGGGTTCAAGACCTACATGGGACAGTCACTATGTACTGGCCATTGGTCAGTGTTATTTCGCCGATAATGTTGGCTTTCCTCCACCACTAAAACCTGGCACATCTGTTGATCGGACCCTAAAACACAAACAATCTGGAATACCTATACCTTTGCATCAGACCTGTATCAGTTTCAAAGAGCTTGAGAAGCCAAACCGTCCTAACCCAGTCAGTGAAGCAGTTCGGTTGATCCTTTAAAAAGTACTTTGGTGCATGGCAGCTCCCACCACAGCTCTATACACAGGTGCTTACATGACATTATCTGGTACCTGGACAATCAAACCAATTCTAGACTGAGGTATATGCATAAATCAGTTTGCTACAGCAAACCAACGAGCTTGAGATGAAGACAATCTTGATAGCTCTGAAACTCTGTAGCCCTGAGGTCTTAAGTTTTAGACAGCTTGTAGTCCTACAGGTCATTTGTGTGGTGACAGAAAGCATTTGTCTCTGGACTGGAACAGTTTATTGTTTTTATAAAGTTTCACATTTTATTAACAGCTGAGGTCATTTCAGGACATACCTATGTACAGGTGTGTGTTTCTTTAGTAGTATGTTGGTATATTACCTCCCCTGACACTGACTTTATAGTGCTATCTCACTGAAATATCATTCTGATGTCAACCACTATTCTACCCACATCACAGCGACAGTGCGCTAGCCTTAATGGACATCGGTATGCCCCAGCCTATATGGACAGAACCTATTACCTAAGCTAGGTGAACGTCCTTAACACTTAAGCCAAAAGTGAGGTACAGAATGTAACGTCAAGCAAGCAAGGCATTAGGTAACAGAATGGCTAGATATTTTGGTCAAGGTTTTATTTTCAAGACAAGGACAAAAAAATGCAAATCCCGAATTCTGCAAGCGTTCCCACGTAAGTCCACATGGAAAGGGAAAACCGCAGCTGTGTAATCAATCATTAACCTACTGAGCTCGTTCAACTTGGTAGCCAGGATCAAGACTTAAGAAGTTTCTGGAGCATTTTCACTCCATACACCTGTTAGCCTGATGTTGGCAAGTTAAGATAATATCTTGATCATGGAGTCATTGTTACTTTTGGCTCACATTCCTTGGTGCAGGGTTTTGCACCAACAGACCTACCATATTTACCTGTTAACTCTCCCTCATGAGGGAGACTCCCTCATTTTGACCAGAATTTACCAATCTCCCTCGAAATTTCTCTCATCCAAGTCCAAACTCACAAAAACTCAAAATCTACATCCTGTGGTCAAATGGTCTCCTAGTTACTGCAGGGTATGTGTAGTGACCATAACAGGAGTGTCAGGATCAAATGAATACTTTTTGAAGTTATTTTGTTTCATAAAATGGGAAAGACAAATTGAGCAATGCAGATCCAGTCGCATTTCATGCACTTTCTCCCTCATTGTAAATATGGAATGAGGGAGATCTCCCTTATTGGAGGTTTCAAAGGTTAACACCTATGACCTACATGTGTAAATGTTGTGTCAGGGTGCCTCACTTGTGTATTGACATATTGCTCAATGCTGTCTTCCTTTTCTGCCATAAACTAATCCATTGGTGAAAGGCACTTTGATTTAAAATAAGGAAATGATTGCACATACACTCCTGAATTTATTCAGCCACACAGTTCTGATGAACATAGAATCAGTAGTTTTGCTTTCCATGTGTTGTGCTCCTTCCTTGTGAACCTAGATTAAGGACTTTTGGCTTGACAACCACAAAAGCAGCTACAGTCTGTAGCTCTGCAAATGGAAATTAGCATTTGTGCTTGAATCCCTATCAAGAATTACTTTTGAGCCTATAAGGAAAACTTTGAGCTTTCTCATTATTAAAATTAAAACACTGATTCATGACAGAACCAGGCGGATTCTGTAGGTTTACAGTCTTTGGAATGCAAAATTGATTTTAAACTGACATTATGTTAATTTACTACCTACCCGACACAAGCAATGGAGCCAGACTGGAATCTAAAGATGGAATGTTTGTCTCCACAAGCTACCTCAGACACAGGTCTGCCTATCAGGGACTTAAGTAGGTAGGGCTTTGTCTGCAGATGATAAAGTACAATAATTTGAAATGGCTATGACTGTGAGAGGAAATCTCCAAACAAATTCTAGATTGGGAAATAGGTAAGGGGCAGTAACTCTTCACAATATACAATATGTAGTCTAATCAAACTGATTATCAGGAACACGCAACTTCATGTCATGGTGAATAAATGTACAAAGTTTATAAAAGATCAATTGAAAGCTGTGAGAGGAGATCTCCAGACAAATTCTAAATTGGTAAATTGGTAAGAGGCAGTAACCTTTCAAAATAGAGTCTGAAATATGTAAGGGGCAGTAACTCTTCATAATAGAGTCTGAAATATGTAAGGGGCAGTAACTCTTCATAATAGAGTCTGAAATATGTAAGGGGCAGTAACTCTTCATAATAGAGTCTGAAATATGTAAGGGGCAGTAACTTTTCATAATAGAGTCTGAAATATGTAAGGGGCAGTAACTCTTCATAATAGAGTCTGAAATATGTAAGGGGCAGTAACTCTTCATAATAGAGTCTGAAATATGTAAGGGGCAGTAACTTTTCATAATAGAGTCTGAAATATGTAAGGGGCAGTAACTTTTCAAAATAGAGTCTGAAATATGTAAGGGGCAGTAACTTTTCATAATAGAGTCTGAAATATATAAGGGGCAGTAACTCTTCATAATAGAGTCTGAAATATGTAAGGGGCAGTAACTCTTCAAAATAGAGTCTGAAATATGTAAGTCTAATCAAACTTATGGTCAGGAACACATAACTTCATGTCATGGTGAATAAATGTACGAAGTTTATAAAAGATCAATTGAGAAGTTTCAAAGGTGATCTCTGGAAAAGATTTAAATTGTGAAATATGTTGAGGCAGTTTCTCTTCCAAATGAAGTTGAATTGAACCGATGTTTAAAAGAAAACAAACATTTATTTCATGGTGAATAACATGTATGAATTTTGAAAGAGATTTGTTGAAAACTACATTTATATAAGAGAAGATGTCCAGACAAGATTTAGACCCTGAAATATGCAAGGGGCAGTAACTCTTAAAAATATAGTAGAATTAAACTAGTGTTAAGAAAAGCAAAAGTTCATGTCATATTGAATTTAACATAAATTTAAATATTTTATTGACATCTCTCTAATGTAGGGGTTCCTGGAGTGAGTGTAGGAAGTATCGGAGTGTGGTGTACATTGCTTTTACACTAAGGGGCATATCTCCCATACAAAATATCCATATCAACATTAAAATTAAAAAAATCAATCAATATTGACACTTAACTAGCATACAGCCTTAATAGCAATAAACAGCATGTACTCATTTTCATTAAAAACAAAAGCATCCCCACCCCCTAAATCAGCAGGGACGGAGATCTAGAACTTTAGAGTATAGCTATATAGGGCCAAATCAAATATTGTATATTCATTCACTTTTTTTTTTAATGTAACCTTGCTTTCCTCAACTGCTACACTCAGTATAAGCAGTACCTTTTGCTTTTTTGTTAATCCTAGGAGCTTCATGAACTGGTGACTTATACTAAGTCTTACACTCCTTTATTATTCCAACATTTGTAGAATTGTTTTACATTTGGAACTTTTATATTAAATCTGAAACATCTTTAATGCAGGAAAATTAACAATAAAGATTACGCCATGACAGCTAATGTTGATGAAAAGTGAGAAGCCAACTCAATTCCTTTTCAATATCAAAATAGTAATAAATTTGAGTCAATACCAACTGAGGTGGTGTAGAATTACAGTCATGGTGAAGTATCAAAGTGTGTAAGGTTATTACATCACACCAATCAATGCACACAAACTTAGAAGTGCTGATTTCTGGCTTGGAGGTTTGGAGGTTTGGAGAGAGACGGGGTGAGGACTATACGTAAAACAACACAACAAAACAAGTTGACTACAGTCAAAACAGGTACAAATAAACAACATTCTGAAATCTCAAACTACATCATATCTTACATATACTACAAGCTCTTAAACAACATTATCGTACCGTCTTCACTTCCAAACAATATAATTATAAAATAATTAATCTCTTCAAAATTTTGCAGAATATATTTTCACAATTTAACCATGAACCAAGAAATTTAAACAAAGTAAAAACACATGAAAATTTTAAATATATCCAAAATATACAAAATAATCACAAAATTAAAGCTCTACACCAGTTTATGGGTACATTTCACACCTAGATCAGGTACAAACGGCTTTGTCCCTTCAGTTCCACATTAGCTAGATATCACAGCCACTACCGAGCTATAGCCTACTGAGCTATAGCCTACTGAACGGTGCCACAGGAACACATGAGGTTAGCAGTAACACACGTCAACACAAACAGGTACACAGGCCGTGTTGTCACCTGATTAGGATGGGGCTTCTTCTCTTTAACCCTGCTGATTGTTTCCCCTGGCAACCTGGGCAAATTGGGTAAGGGAGGTAACAACCTACCCTTAGTAACCGAAGAGATGGCAATTAGCTAGATATAATGTCCGATTGTAAGTATAAAAGGTGATATAATATATGTCGTTAACCAAACATGAAATAGAATACTAAAATGTTCAGCATAATTCCGTAATTTTGATATCAAACATTTCAAGTAAACTCTATCCTATAAATAAAGGTTAACCTTACCTGATTTTCTTTGTGATTTTTTCCCCTAAAGTTGAAGCCAAGCTGGGCATAGAGGTTGTTTCCAAAGCAGTATACCTGCCCGTTGCCAAGGACAACTATCGAATGTCGCCCTCCACAGGCCACACCCACTACCTCTGGATGCCCTGCCCTCTTGGTCAACTTATTTTGTATGACCTGGAGACGGTCAGACAGCACCGTATCCGGGGGCATACCCACCAACTCCACTCGTCTCGGCTCACAGCTACTCTCCGTGTCCCAGGTTCCAAGTCTGTATACAGACAAAAACAATGTCAATAATGCAAATTGTTATAAAATTAGATTGGAAACTGGAACTCTGAAATTTCAACTCAATTTTTTTCTGTATAAGCTAATCACAATATAAGTCACATTTAAAGCAAGTTAAATGATCGGATATAACCAAACTAATGTGTTATATCATTTACTTAATCATTCAAGCACCTGCCAATGCATTAAGATTTGGACAATTTATTAAACCTTTACTAAAAATAAAATTACATAAAATTTACAACATCTTTAGTACAATTTACCACCGTACTTTAAAATGACACAACCCTTCCTTTGAGTACGCCAGCCAGAGCCTATTGGTCACGAGACCAGCTACTGACCAGTGTATAAGTACATTACTGAAGATTGCTCAGTCTGACCCAGTGACAGATGCCCCATCACCATGTTACCTTACAAAGAAACACACCCAGCCTTTTAGAGTATTGATTTGAGACAAAGATTTCAACATGAACAGGGCTAACTTAACATTCTACTTCCCATTATGTCATAGGAACCACATGATGTTACCGAATTTGCGCTGCAAAACAACTATGTGCTGGATTTGTTTTGCCTTGAAGATTTTTATAAGTGAATCGTTTACCATTTATGGCAGTGATCATTTATAGTTCAGAGGAATACAATTTACACAAATAAAATGTACAACTTTTTTCAGGTGTTGAATCCGTCTGGTTCAACTCAATTGGATACCTACAAATTGTCTCCCTTCATTAATTTAGTGTAATAAGCTATTCAATCAATTTTTATTCATAAGTCTCTGAGGAATAATAATAATACTTCTTCAACTTATTTTGAGTCCCCTGAAAATGGGAGATAATAAAGGGGAGATAACCATTTGTTTACAGGTCAGTCAGTCTACAGTCAGCTGTGATATCTTTTGCCTGGATTTGATGACTTGTACAATATTTGGTACGGTGATAGAGTGACATTTAAATGTGATCATATTGAGTTGCTCTGCTCGATACTTTATTGATAGTAAGCTTACTGATACATGTTCATGTAACAAGCTTTTTCACCTAACCAGCAGATTGGCTGGTTAATATTTTGGTATTTGAGTGCCATGCCTTTAGTTATCTAGCTGATGTAATGATGTGCATATGATATTTAGTAGAAAAGTTTACTTGCTTATTCCTTCTTTCTCTTGTGTAACTAATGATTCATCATTAATATTTGCTAACGTAGTTATAATTCTAAAAGTACACCAATTCCAGTGTCAATCTTCCTGCTCTGGTATCTGATGATCTAATGCTATAGAAATAACCTTAAATAATCAGAAAACATATGGATGTACTCTGTCTTTGACACGGTCTCCAAAGTTCATTATCAGAAAATACAAAGGCTTTTCAGTATGTCATTATTACTGTTATTCATCAGGATAATGAAAGAATTGTCACCAAACCAGTGGGAAAGTAGGTGCTCTCTGACCTAGCCCCCAATGATTAGTGACCCAGCCAGCAAGAAGTTGCTGACTCAAGTTTGGAAACATATGGTACATTGTATTGAGGGAAAAGACCAGAAAGTTTTATGGATATTGTTGTAAAAAAAAAGTAATTGCATGTGTCTTCTCAACAGTTCCACCCTGGTGCCAGAAGATTAACTTAACATGGCCACAATGATCTAACGATGTCAGAGTGGGGCGAGAAGTGAGGAGAGACAATGTAAGTTAGAGATGGTGTGGCCAGGATGGAGTGGGTGCTAAACACACAGAGCCGCACTGCCAACGAACGAGTCTTCCAGCTAACACCTGCCAGCATCATTTGACAAGAAATCACAAGTCACACATTGCGTTGAGAAAAGACAAAGAGAAGAGCAATCTAAGGTTTAATACATAATGTATAAGAACCCATCTCCTTCTGGGGTTACGCAAAGAATTGTTTCCAGTTAAGGTGTCAAATTGTGCATGGATAGGAGAGATTGGAGGCCCGAGCATGGCCAACAGGACTGACAGTGTTGGGAGTGGTGACACCGCATTACCCCGTGGGTCCCAAGAGGGGACACATAGAGGACCTCCATACCAATAGTACAATCAAGCTGGATCAATTAATTTGATTGGGGCAGACAAGTGAAAACACCCGCCATTAGATTAGGGCGACTGGAATTGGATCTAGCTGCACAGTAGTGCAAGGACCGGGCTTCAGCTGGGCATATGTCACAGTTCTATTGGATTAGCCCTCTCACCTCTACCTAACCGTGTCTCTACTGATTTCCTCTCAATTAATCTGTGATTCGGGGGCTGGTAGCTCCGGGCCAGAGGTCCAGATCAATCAGGACATCGCTACACCAACATCTACCCATCCCTGTTGACTTCTGACCACACGGGTTCACGACCGTCAATCATTGCACGCGGGGCGCAGTCTCCACATACACACCGCACCATTTATACTGCCTACTCCGCAGAAATTCAATCACAACCCAAAGTAAAGTACAGAATCGTAACCTTTCTAAAACATTTCTTTAAAGTTGTACATTGGATTACATTTACTGTGCTGGGTGTGAATCTCGTACATACGGGAGATCAATAATGTTCAAACTAAATCAGGCCAGAAAGAAAGCTTTCCACCAAAGCCTTTGAATTTACCGTGACTCATGGACAAAAATCTGATGATATTTTGAATATAGCAATTTACAATTTTGGTTCAAATGTCACTATGCATTTCTTAAAGAAATTTTGTAATTTGATAACTGTAAAATGCATGACTCTCTTAAGTAAAATTGCACCACAAGGAATCAAGTAATTCCTCCATGATGCCCTTATTGTCACATTAAGTCAGTGGCTTGCTCCAAGGTTACAAGTCACTAATAATTCATTGAACGAGAGTGAAATAAAAAATTCAATAGGTTTTTCAACGGTAATTTGAACCATCACACTTAAGTATGCCCCAGCACAGCTAAATCTTTTTTTTCCCCTTCATTGTTCCGGATTCTGAATTTAATAACAAATCTTTAAGGACACAAGGTATCCTGTGGTTGTCTCCCTTATTCATATTCAATGCTACCCAAGCATTATAGACATCTATCCTTACCTCTAACCTTACAATAGATTTACAATCCACATAAATTAAAAGTTGTTATGGTAAAAGTATTCAGGAAATTTGAACTTAAACAAAATAAACAAATACACAAACAAAACCCATAATTGATTTCAACTTATTGACGAAAGATTTAATTGTTTAAAAAAAAAGAGTGAAATATCTCCCCTAATATCAGCAAATGGTTACTGTTTTCTTCTGGTGATCTTACTATAATACATAAGTTAAAGAAATCTTGTGTGATAATTCAGATATTATTTACAAAATATCCTCTTTAGTTTACAATTCACAGCCCAGACACTACATCATCTACAATTTTGCACTTACTTGACTTTTTAGCTGTAGGTGAATGTCATGGTAACCTCATCTTAATTTGGCTGATTTAGGTCTAATACTTAAAAGTCATGGCCAAAATTTGCTGGTTCTCCTGAGTGTAATAATGTACACTTTCAGTTTTATCAAGAAATTGTTTATGGTTTAAAAGTCACAGCCAAGAAAAGATTATATTAGCAGAACAAAAAGAACCATTTGCAGTATATAATGTGTCCCTTGATTGGAAGTGGTGACCTAACACATGATCCCCGAGGTAAGAAGGAAGTACTAAAACCTAACATTGAACCATTATAAATTATTGTTGGCATGTTTGTTCTTTTCCCTTCATTTCCGTTAAGATTTTTTTTTGTTATTTTTTTTCTGTTCCATCTAAAAGTAAAGCATGCGTGTATATATCCTGGGTCAATGTGATGAAAATAAATTTATTTTATTATAACTTAGCTATATCATTAATTTGCAATAATTATAAATGTAATATCCATATTTAATTGGAAAAGTGCAATAGGTCTTGAATATTATCTGGAATGATTGATTTCAGATGCAAATAGGAATATACTGCTATTATACATACATGAAATTTTACACATTTTTCAAAATGTGGGAACAGAAGTTGAGGAAGGACACAAGAAACTCTCCAACATGTATTGTTCGAGTGATAATGATGGCGGTCTGTCAGAGGCTAAGACCCTGGGTTAGTAGGGATCAAAACTCTATGTTCCATCACATCTGTTTCCATACAAATGTGTAAGCTACTGGAAAGACCGAGTCTGGGGTCTGGTATACCAGCCATCTTCCAGGATTACAGGGCATGCCACCAATCACATCCCCGACTCCATAGCTGTGATGGCGCGACCCTTGTACTCCTGGCGTTATATCTTTAATGGTGTGACCTTATGAATGGCGATGTTGTCGTCCTAGTCAATGACAGGTCCCCTTACTGACACAAGTATCCAATAAAACCAATACATACATACATTGTATAACATGTGGGGCTATTTACATAAAACTTTTGTGTTTGTGGATCTTAATGAACTTTGAATTTAATCATAGCATCCTTAATTGATAATTGATACAAAGTTATATATATTTTTAAGAAATACAACCTATCAAAGAAAAGTACCTTTATTAATACCGATAAACTTCATTACCTTGAACTTGTATAACTTGAAGACCCCCTTTAATTCAAAGTGTTTTATCGATTCCAGTCAAACTTCATACTTATACATTCAAACTCGCCAAATTTGATTTCACGGACAACTCTCCATATAATTTTACTACGATCCCGCTGACTTCAAGGTAACGAGATTTGAACTGTATGCTACAAAGAGAAATTGTCACATGGAATGCTCTTCCAACAGACCAGCACACCCATAGAATGTTGGGTACATGGAAAGACAAGGCTGTGACATCATGCTCACCAAATCCCCCAAAGTGGAGAGAAACGTAACAACCGAGCCCGAGGAGTTAAGGAAGGCAGAAGGATGGAGATGTTAGAGATTAAAGCAGGAACACATCAAGGAAACAGTAATTATAGCTCCTGTACAGACCCAATCAGTTTTTGACATGCAAATATTACATTGTTAACCTTAGGGTCACCTCTGTGATGCCATCTCACCCTCTGACGAGGAGCAATTCTGCCAGGGTGACACTTCTATTGACTCCAGATCAATATCCTGTCCCTCCCAATCACAACCTGATCACATGTCTCACCATATCATAATCATAGCAATGCCATGGTAACGCTATTACACCGACACCCATCTATCATAATACTAACATATAGACAAGATGTAACCAAATTAATGACCGCTGGTATCACAACAGCTTCCCTCTGATCCCTACACACCACCCTCATCAACTCTCATTTTTTCCAATGAAAATTTGAATGAAATCCCATCAGAATTTCTTCACTGGGTTTATCTCATTTTAAATAATAAAGAAGACGTCCCTGTCAATTCTCAATACAATAGATGTTCAGATTTTATTTCTACGCAATATTCAAGTGTTGTACAATCCTTCCAAGCATACTTCTTGGCGTAATTTGAATCGATAAGGAACGGCAGAATTTTTCCAATATCACTACGAAAACTGTCAGAATTTGCATCCCCAAATTGAACTAAGTCCCTATCTGAATGCCGCATATTAGATATTATGTCATGTAAGACCCTATTTTGTTCATAATTGACAGCGTGCCATCCTTTATTCAGCTACAGATGAGAACTGAAATTAAATGACTGTTTGCCATGTATGGTGAGCCCAAACCCTTCATTCCCGCAACATTGTGGCGAAAGCTTGAACGACCAAGTGAAGAAATATAGCACAAAAGACACAGTGCGCTGCAAATTTTGTAATTTCAAAATTTTTATTTTCTCTCTCAGGGGTATGAACATTTAACACAGATAAATTGACTTTTTAACCAAGAAATGATTGACTTCATTTTTTTCTGGGGAGAATATTAACCAGCATTGCTGATTATGTGATTATCGAGTTCAGAGCCTGCCATGTTCTGTCACCAATGGTATCTATACTGACTATCACACTTACTTTACTTGACATTTCACGTTAAATTGTGTGGGGAGTTATTTGTGAATTCAAATGTCTCCTGAATATTTGTTTTAACACATTTGAGTTCAATGTATGTATTATCATTGACAATTTTGTCATGTACAATAGCAAAAATAAATAAAAATAAACTGTTTGTAAAAACAAGCAGCAACACATACCTCTCTTACACACATCCAAAGGTCATTTGTTATACCATATGTAGGTACTGTATGTAGAATTTAGAAAAATTTTAGAACATTAAGAGTATCGAAAACAGTTAGAGTTTTTTTGAATTCAAAAGCTTTTAATCATGCA
Source organism: Mimachlamys varia (assembly GCA_947623455.1). NCBI lineage: Eukaryota > Metazoa > Mollusca > Bivalvia > Pectinida > Pectinidae > Mimachlamys > Mimachlamys varia. Next base: position 14,908,264 of record OX392535.1, read on the forward strand.
ACTTCAAAGTTCTTTTATTTTTTATTTTAAAGGCCCAATATACGTAACTTTCGGCAAAACATGAAGCAAAAATTAAGCCTAATAACTTATTATATTCCTAGATTTAGTTAAGATTAACTGATATCAGCAATATCCAAGATGAATTCTTACGCGATAACTGGTACAGCAGCAGTTGAAACTCGGTATTAAGTGGGCACCACCTGAATTATTTCAAATTCTTTGTATTTTTCTGTCAAGAGTTTCTTGTTAGTTACCGCTCAGGTTTACTTCATTTTAAGGCTTATTTTTGCATTGTTATCAACTGGATTTTCAGAAATTTTCAGAATCACAAAAATTTCCTGAAGTTACGTATATTGTTTTCTTAAATCAGGTAAATCAGTGGTGAACTTCAAAAGGTAACAAGATTTGTTTGTGACAATTTTACCAGAATATCTGAAAGTTATCGCCTCATAAAGTAACAGAAGATTTTTTCCATCATTGTCTAGTTCAAAATTAAGATAATTTTTCCTGCAAAATTATTTTATTCTCTCTTTATGAACAGATTATTTTATACAACCAATAAATATTTGTATGGGATGTTTCAATAACTAGAACTTTATGTACACTGTAATCTTCATCTGAAAAAATGACCAGAAAAGCATATGCTAGACATCAGGTCTCATGACATCACTCTCACCAGTCTCTCCTGACATCACCCTCACCAGTCTCTCCTGACATCACCCTCACCTGTCTCTCCTGACATCACCCTCACCAGTCTCTCCTGACAACACCCTCACCAGTCTCTCCTGACATCACCCTCACCTGTCTCTCCTGACAACACTCTCACCAGTCTCTCCTGACATCACCCTCACCAGTCTCTCCTGATATCACCCTCACCAGTCTCTCCTGACATCACCCTCACCTGTCTCTCCTGACATCACCCTCACCTGTCTCTCCTGACAACACCCTCACCAGTCTCTCCTGACATCACTCTCACCAGTCTCTCCTGACATCACCCTCACCAGTCTCTCCTGACAACACCCTCACCTGTCTCTCATGACATCACTCTCACCAGTCTCTCCTGACATCACCCTCACCTGTCTCTCCTGACATCACCCTCACCTGTCTCTCCTGACAACACCCTCACCAGTCTCTCCTGACATCACCCTCACCTGTCTCTCCTGACATCACCCTCACCTGTCTCTCCTGACAACACCCTCACCAGTCTCTCCTGACATCACTCTCACCAGTCTCTCCTGACATCACCCTCACCAGTCCCTCCTGACAACACCCTCACCTGTCTCTCCTGACATCACTCTCACCAGTCTCTCCTGACATCACTCTCACCAGTCTCTCCTGATATCACCCTCACCTGTCTCTCCTGACATCACTCTCACCAGTCTCTCCTGACATCACTCTCACCAGTCTCTCCTGACATCACTCTCACCAGTCCCTCCTGACATCACCCTCACCTGTCTCTCCTGACATCACCCTCACCAGTCTCCCCTGACATCACCCTCACCAGTCTCTCCTGACATAACCTTCAACAGTCTCTCCTGACATCACCATCAACAGTCTCTCCTGACATCACCCTCACCAGTCTCTCCTGACATCACCTTCAACAGTCTCTCCTGACATCACCCTCACCAGTCTCTCCAGACATCACCCTCACCAGTCTCTCCTGACATCACCCTCACCTGTCTCTCCTGACATCACCCTCACCAGTCTCTCCTGACAACACCCTCACCAGTCTCTCCTGACATCACCCTCACCTGTCTCTCCTGACAACACTCTCACCAGTCTCTCCTGACATCACCCTCACCAGTCTCTCCTGATATCACCCTCACCAGTCTCTCCTGACATCACCCTCACCTGTCTCTCCTGACATCACCCTCACCTGTCTCTCCTGACAACACCCTCACCAGTCTCTCCTGACATCACTCTCACCAGTCTCTCCTGACATCACCCTCACCAGTCCCTCCTGACAACACCCTCACCTGTCTCTCCTGACATCACTCTCACCAGTCTCTCCTGACATCACCCTAACCTGTCTCTCCTGACATCACCCTCACCTGTCTCTCCTGACAACACCCTCACCAGTCTCTCCTGACATCACCCTCACCTGTCTCTCCTGACATCACCCTCACCTGTCTCTCCTGACAACACCCTCACCAGTCTCTCCTGACATCACTCTCACCAGTCTCTCCTGACATCACCCTCACCAGTCCCTCCTGACAACACCCTCACCTGTCTCTCCTGACATCACTCTCACCAGTCTCTCCTGACATCACTCTCACCAGTCTCTCCTGATATCACCCTCACCTGTCTCTCCTGACATCACTCTCACCAGTCTCTCCTGACATCACTCTCACCAGTCTCTCCTGACATCACTCTCACCAGTCCCTCCTGACATCACCCTCACCTGTCTCTCCTGACATCACCCTCACCAGTCTCCCCTGACATCACCCTCACCAGTCTCTCCTGACATAACCTTGAACAGTCTCTCCTGACATCACCTTCAACAGTCTCTCCTGACATCACCCTCACCAGTCTCTCCTGACATCACCTTCAACAGTCTCTCCTGACATCACCCTCACCAGTCTCTCCAGACATCAACCTCACCAGTCTCTCCTTACATCACCTTCAACAGTCTCTCCTAACATCACCCTCATTAGTCTCTCCTGACATAACCTTCAACAGTCTCTCCTGACATCACCTTCAACAGTCTCTCCTGACATCACCCTCACCAGTCTCTCCAGACATCACCCTCACCAGTCTCTCCTGACATCACCCTCACCAGTCTCTCCAGACATCACCCTCACCAGTCTCTCCTGACATCACCCTCACTAGTCATCCCTGACATCACCCTCACCAGTCTCTCCTGACATCACCCTCACTAGTCTCTCCTGACATCACCCTCACTAGTCTCTCCTGACATCACCCTCACCAGTCTCTCCTGACATAACCTTCAACAGTCTCTCCTGACATCACCTTCAACAGTCTCTCCTGACATCACCCTCACCAGTCTCTCCAGACATCACCCTCACCAGTCTCTCCTGACATCACCCTCACCAGTCTCTACTGACATCAACCTCACCAGTCTCTCCTGACATCACCCTCACCTGTCTCTCCTGACATCACCCTCACTAGTCTCTCCTGACATCACCCTCACCAGTCTCTCCTGACATCACCCTCATTAGTCTCCCCTGACAGAAAACAATATTTTACTTACTGCCCACTGTTGCCATTCCCCCAGGCATAGATCTCATTGGAATCTGAAAGAAATCAAAGCCTATGTTAATTATGTTGTCTTTGAACCTTTAATTTTCTTCAATCAATATTGAACATTGTTATACATACACCTGTAACACTTTCTTTCGCTGGAATAAAGACACCATATTGTTTCCATTGAAAATTGCTGCACATACATGTACCTATCTGCGAGGCTATCACCGTGAATTAAACAATTGAAGTACCATCTATTTCATCACAAAACATTCATTTCAAGAATTGAGGTTCTATATGATTTATGAAGCAATGAAAAGTAGAATTATAAGGGCTGCGAGTCTTTTCTTGAGTTGAAATGATGAGAAATGACATCCAACATGTAGGAGTTGACAACTAATCAGAAGTTTTACAAAAACAACATTTTTTACATGTTGTTAAAATCAAAATTATAAAATACTTAATCCTGTTCTATAGATTATATGCTAGTGGAAATTCTTTTTTAGCCTATTCTGAAGAGAGTAAACCAGAAGTCCTCTTTCAATCCATTTCAAAGGCATTAAAAAATAAACTGATTACATACATATACTGTAAACTTACTTACCTTGGCGAAATCAAATTTAAGCACATTGTTAGATTTTGGCATATTAGTGCAATGATAAATTCGCGCATCAGTGGTATACTTACGGGTACTATATAAAATGTATACAAACTCCAATTAGTGCAATCATATTTACAGTACATATAAGACAGAAACCATAATATGCAAACACCAACCCCACAAAAAAGGTGGTTCAGGTGTCGCAGAAAGACTGTCACAAATCCCCTAAAGAAATGTTCATTCATCTGAAAGGCAGTCTCAGTCCCCAGCATACTGGTTCACGCCTGAGGCTGTCTCAGTCCCCAGCATACTGGTTCAGGCCTAAGGCAGTCACATATCTCATGTAAATGGTTTGGCCTACGAAAGGCTCTCACAAGTCCCATCAAGGTCCCCTACAGACTGGTTCAGGACCTCAGAAAGGCAGTCACAGTCCCCTACAGACTGGTTCATGCCTACAAAAGGCCGACATTGCTGTCACAGTCCCCTACAGACTGGTTCAGGACCTCAGAAAGGCAGTCACAGTCCCCTACTGACTGGTTCATGCCTACAAAAGGCCGACATTGCTGTCACAGTCCCCTACAGACTGGTTCAGGTCTCAGAAAGGCTGTCACAGTCCCCTACTACAGACTGGTTCAGAAGACTGGTTTACGTCTCTGAAAGGCTGTTACAGTCCCTACAGACTGGTTCAGAAGACTGGTTTATGCCTCAGAAAGGCTGTTACAGTCCCTACAGACTGGTTCAGAAGACTTGTTCAGGCCTCAGAAAGACTGCCAGTAGGTCCCCTACAGACAGGTTTAATTTAGGCCTCAGAAAGGCTGTTACAGTCCCTACTACACACTAGTTCAGAAGACTGGTTTAGGCCTCAGAAAGGGCTGTCACAGTCCCTACTACAGACTTAAGTTCAGAAGACTGGTTTAGGCCTCAAAAAGGGCTGTTACAGTCCCTACTACAGACTTAAGTTCAGAAGACTGGCTTAGGCCTCAGAAAGGGCTGTCACAGTCCCTACTACAGACTTAAGTTCAGAAGACTGGTTTAGGCCTCAAAAAGGGCTGTTACAGTCCCTACTACAGACTTAAGTTCAGAAGACTGGTTTAGGCCTCAAAAAGGGCTGTCACAGTCCCTACTACAGACTAGTTCAGAAGACTGGTTTAGGCCTCAGAAAGGCTGTTACAGTCCCTACAAAATGATTTAGCCCTTACAACTGTGTATTGCAAACTTCAAATCCAGGAGACATGAATACCACAAATTCCATGATCTATTTAGCTTATTTTTTAATCTTTTTCGATATTAAGTGTATATAAAAGTAAAAATTGCACTCCATTTATTTCTTCAAAAATAATAAGAAATCACTTATTAGTGTAATAAAATATATGGCACCAGGCATCCTCATGCTTTACTCTTTGGTCTTCCAGTGTTGTACATAACAGCTTGACCTTGACCTTGGCGGTTGTGTTAACCAGCACCTTCAAACAAAATTTGAACTAAAACATTTTAAATTGGTGAAATTCAAAGCACTTTTAGAATTGAGACCATCAGAATGACTTATGACCAATTCGCATGAAAACAAATTTTAAAGAGTGTTTCAAGAGCAATTTAAACAAATGATCTACAATCTGGATAAATTCCCTACTTAAAAATAATTCAAGTTCTAAACATATAAATCGTAGCTTTATTCAACCTGGTGTTTGGCAACCACAAGCCGCCCCCGAGTGCCACAAGCCACTTAAATGTGGACACGTTATAGGGTAGGGCAATGGGTGGCGGACAAGACACAAGAAGAGCCACTTTGCATGTCATACAATGAGATCTAAAACCGCTTTGCATGTTACGAGTTGCCTAACCATGGCCCCTAGTGAGAGGTAGAAAATTTATCATCACCACATGCCTGTGTGTATCCCTACTCCATGGCGGCCCGGCCAGAGATCAGGGCAATGCGACAGCGCCGCGGTCGCCCGATCCCTACACGTCAACGGCACTACAGACCCACGACTCACACAAAGACGTTATGACAATCATAATCCCGCATCATGATTCCGGTCCTCACGGACTAATATTGTGTAGAAATTGCCAATAAAGATTGATCTCATATGATGAAGGGCCATATTTGTCAAGAAAAACCATTCTGCCCTGCAATTCATTTCATCACTGAAATATTTAGGAGGCGTAATTATCAGGCCCACGTCTGTACTAGGTCGCGTATTACTGGAGAACAAATTTGACACAGGCCTCTGGATCAGGTCTAAGTATCCTCCTACCGTGTAATCATACCAATTACCACCTATAAAAAATGTACAAAGATAAAAGCCCTAGATATCTGCACTTTGTCACCAGCTCATAACAAGTCGCATCCACACGCCATTATCTCAGTCCAATCTGCCCAAAATGACATCTCCAATCGTCCAGTGTGCATCACTACAACCAGGCAATCATGAAAAAACCGACACATGGCGATGACTAGCAAACATCCCTATTGAATTTTTTATCTACTCTTTTTGCTCGAGTATTTCCCAAACCACATGATAAAGATTGAAAGCAAATTACATGCAGCTCAACTCTGTTCCACGGAGAGTAAAAAAGTATCACAGCAGATTAGAAGGTGGTCTGTACAGAACAAGTGATTTGATGCTTTATACGCTACAATAAATCCACGTAAAGTTGAATGATGTTAAACACTATATAGCCCATTATATATTTCCTTCAGTTTCTGGTTAATTACAAGAACCCATTCTTTTTAGACAATAATTACAAGCAATGTACCATAAATACTCAGTTTATTAATACATTTAATCTTGTCTTGATGCATTTTGATTTTGTCAAACACTTTAATTTTCTTCCTATATTTTCTGCTCGTAGTGCTTAACAAACCTAATGTATATAATGCCAGATACAAGTACATGACATACCTGAAAATTAACATAGAATTGTATTTTTTAATATTAGACTAAGACGTAACTAGAAATCACTGGTAAATCAAGATATGATTAAATTGATTTTATTACTTGACTAGGGCTATAGAAAATTAACACATTATTTCACTATAACTTTTCGCTATAGAGATAGCACAATAAGTTTTTTAAAAAGTTATTGTCACAGAAATGATACAAAATTATCAACATTGTTTAAAAATGTTCCAGCTAACATGCCTATAACAATGAGATGCATGCATGTTGAACAATTTCACAATCACTGTGTGCAATTATGATATATATCAACACCTCCATTAAGTGAGCTGGTCACAAAGTGAGCTCTAACCTCAGAAATGATATCAGTTCACTGTTGAGTGAGCTGGTCACAAAGTGAGCTCTTACCTCAAAAATGATATCAGTCCCTTGTTCTAACCTCAGAAATAATGTACCCAGACATATCGGTGTCACCTTAAGTGTGCTGGTCACAAAGTGAGCTCTAACATCAGAAATAATGTACCCAGATACATCAGTGTCACCTTAAGTGAGCTGGTCACAAAGTGAGCTCTTAATTCCCTCAGAAATTATATCAGGGCCACAGTTAGGTGAGCTTGTCACAAAGTAAGCTCTTACCTCAGAAATTATATCAGGGCCACAGTTAGGTGAGCTGGTCACAAAGTCAGCTCTTACCTCAGAAATTATATCAGGGCCACAGTTAGGTGAGCTGGTCACAAAGTCAGCTCTTACCTCAGAAATAATGTACTCAGATATAAGAAAATATATCAGTGTCACCTTAAGTGAGCTGGTCACAAAGTGAGTTCTTACCTAAGAAATTATATCAGGGCCACAGTTAGGTGAGCTTGTCACAAAGTAAGCTCTTACCTCAGAAATTATATCAGGGCCACAGTTAAGTGAGCTGGTCACAAAGCCAGCTCTTACCTCAGAAATAATGTACTCAGATATAAGAAAATATATCAGTGTCACCTTAAGTGAGCTGGTCACAAAGAAAGTTCTTACCTAAGAAATTATATTAGTGCCACTGTTAAGTGAGCTAGTCACAAACTGAGGAACCTCAGATATAATGTACTTTGATATATCAGTCTCAAAGTGAGTTCCAACTTCAGATATATCAGTGCCACAGTTAGGTAAACTGGCCCAAGTTTCATCAATGTTCCTTAACATCAGGAAATTTCCAAGCTTGAAAATCTCTATAGGAAAGTATTACAAATGTCAAGGAAGGTTCCTTAATTAACTTACCATTTTCCCCTCAACTTTTGTAATGCTTTCCTATGGAGATATAGAAGCTAAGGAATATCCTTAGTTTAATGGAATATAGGTAAAATCAGGGCATGATTATGTGATGGTCTCTGCAGCCTCAACATAATTGTGGTACAATGGATTCCACTTAATATCACCACTGTTTATATCACATTCTTCTTTATATCATGTTTTTCCCAATTACCATTTCCCCTCTATATAATATATGTAGCTTTATTTGGTTAATATAATGTATTTTGAGGTGAATTCCTCCTAATATCATGTTTTTTAACCAATCACATAAATATTCAGAAAAATTGATGCCATTTCCATTTTATTCAGATACAACTTGTACAAAATATTTCATAGAATTTAAGTAACAAAAGTAATGACTTTTTAATAAAATAATGTTAACTATAGAATGAAATGTCTTCATATTTACAATGAATATCTTACTTTTAGTTATGGAGATTTAAAATGCACTAGATTCAGTGGGAAAACATGTTTCTTTTAATGTCACATTCCTGTTAATATCACGTTTTTGCCTGACAAAAAGAGGAATGCAATGTATAATATAAAGGCATACCGGTATGACCATGCTTAAGATTTTCACATGATGAGTCTAACTGTAAATGTACAGATAAACCAGTCAGTACCTCTGCAACTCCACAACTAACAGGCCTGAAAGTGTCAACGAACTATCAGTGTTTTTGGTTGGAGTCTGTAGTTATAAAAGGACATGACTATACAATCCATGGGCAGGATCAAACTTCCCCTTAATGATGCACGTCTTCAATCACCATGTTTTTAATGGTCATTTTTTTTTACTATTAATCATATCAGATTGTGAATGGATCTGCCATATCGTTATTATAGTGACACACATTTTTTTCAAGTTTTGAAAGATTGGTACATGACATAACAAAGAGTATCTGAATATGATAAGCTGAGTTAAAGGTTTATAAGGAGTGATCAGGATCTAGCTCTCACTGACATGCAAATCTCAAACTTTATTTACCCCTTACAGCAAAAGGAAATATTTCAATATTTTTACATATATTTCAGCCGAAAACCTCACACAGAAAATATTCACAAATATTTCTGCCAATATATTTCTTTTATCAATTCTTACTTACCATTATAAATAAAAAATGGATGTGAAATGATAATGAAATTACATTTCTAGATAAAATAATAATTAAATATCATGATTTCATAGGGGGGAAATAAACATCAATGATTTTTTGTTGATATATGTATATTTGAGCTCAGATGCCAATCATAAATATTTTGAAATGGATCAAATGTCAAGTATTTAATCAGCTTCTCAGATTATAATCTCTATAAATTTGATCAAAATTGAGATTTCTTTTTTTCCAAATGATGGTGAAGCCTTTACCTTTATTTATCAAGAATATTGTGTACTATAGCTGTAATATCTATCTGTTGACAGACCTAATTTTGTAGCTGGGCAGTGTGTAGCCCCAGTAATAATCAGTGTGTAGCCCTAATATAATAGGCGGTGTGTAGCCTCAGCTTGTTTTTCTACTGTCATGACAGAGATATAAAGCCTTTCACCGAAAAAACCAAATCTCATTTCAAATTAGATGTAATAACTCATCTCAAGATCCCTCTCGTTTGCTGTCAGTTGTTTTTCAGTTTAAAACAAACCCTTCTTTGTATGGCAAATCAACTACAAATGCTTCATTAAGAAATACAGGGACTAGAAATGATCAACGAGGTTTTTTTCATATGCATAAGAAATTTTATTATGGCGTAGTGACAATTGCCCTAATGTGAGCGCCTACTATTTTTGGAAATGACCTGTCGGTTGTGTTTGCCTCCCATAAAACACAATACCGAAAAATATGGATATAAATCAGCACATTCTTCGTAGGAGATTGAAGTCATGAATGCAGGGGCAATAGCTCTCATCCTACGTTGGCTTTGTGTTGAGATATAAAATTCTACGCTGGATCGTGAACAATGTCTCCACGGCGATAAACTGATCATGGAGCTGACGATGTCGACCACTAGTGCTGGACGCAACTTACGAGAGCCCCTGTCATTTTCAGGCACCATGACATTATTTCAATATCAGTAATTAATCACTTCAACCCTACGACACTTCTTTTTTACTTTTTTCATAAAAGGGTCACTAACTGAGAGAAGAGCTTATAGAAAATGTGAGAGAGTGTGACCTTTAATTTGGTGTGGGGACGGCAAGTCTTTATTAGTCCTGTCCTTAATCATTATTACGGGCAAACAGAAGACGCACAAGTGTGATTTTTTCAATGATTTGAGTGTCCCAACAAAAACGCAGTGATGGTTGGCCATCAGTTGCGGTGTCATTATGGCCCTTAGCTGCTGGTAATCAGGGGTGTCCTGTCACCTAGTCTTGGTGGGGACACCCATCTGTCAGTAAAGTCACCCCTCCCTCGACCCCCTCCCTGCCACCCTCTTTATAACACCTCACCCAGCCAGATCTCTAACTCACCCACGGCCCAATATTGAAATTATTACCATGTTCAATAGCACAAATTGAATTAAATTTATCTTCCTTGGTTTCCCAAATTTTACACAAAAACAAAATGAGTATGGATGTTGGAGCGCTCGGGTTGTGCCTAATAGAGTCTTGCCATGCAAACCCACTTTTCACACTGCATACGCTGCACAGTAGATGGACCCAGCCTTAACCAAACATAATTAGCAACTAATTTAAATAAATTTCAAAATGTTGTGTTCATTTTTTCAACAAAACAAATTTCATTATGTTTAAGTCTAACATCTGTAACTGGAGAAACAAAGACTCATGACAAGTACCTGGAACAGTCATTAAACCTAGCCTCTCAGGTCAACCAACGCAATCAAGATAAATAGCACACAAAACGCACTGTACCATAAATACCCAAAATATCTAGCCTCTAACCCAATGACAAGTTCACATGAAACGCATTGTACCATAAATACCTGAAATATCTAGACTCTAACCCAAAGACAAGTATACACAAATCGCAATGTACCGTAAATTACAAAAATATCTAGTCTCTAACACGAGGACATGTACATACAAAACACACCATACCATAAATACCCAAAATATCTCGCCTCTTACACAATGACAAGTACACACGAAAGCACTGTACCGTAAATGCACAAAATATCTAGCCTCTTACACAATGACAATACATACAAAATACACTGTACCGTAAATACCCAAAATATCTAGCCTCTAACACAATGACAAATACACGCAAAACGCACTGTACCGTAAATACCCAAAATATCTAGCCTCTTACACAATGACAAGTACACACGAAATGCACTGTACCGTAAATACCTGTAATATCTAGCCTCTAACACAATGACAAATACACACAAAACGCACTGTACTGTAAATACAAAAAATATGTAGCCTCTTACACAATAACAAGTACACATGAAACACATTGTTCCGTAAATACACAAAATATCAAGCCTCTAATACAATCATAACAAGTACATACAAAACGCACTGTACCGTAAATATACGAAATATCTCTAACACAATGACAAGTTCGCAAAAAATGCACTGTACCGTAAATAACCAAAATATCTATAGCTTTATACTTAAAAAGAAGAACTCAGGACATATAAAGAAAAGCACAGAATATATTTTTTTCCATAGACTTTAAATAACACACCAGGTATTTAATTAGGTAGAGGTTTTTATTTATACATACTAAACAGAAACATGGACATCCCAGTAGACCCTGTCACATTAAATCACCATTTAAATTTATTTTAATAATTATTTTTTTATATAAAAAATACCAATAATGATGCATGTTTCATGTACATATTCTGCCTTAAGATACACTAATGATAAAGCAAAACCTGCAAACTTAATCATCATGTATTCCGTGACATTTCGTAATGTAAACAATACTATAAATCAAACTCTGTATTATTATGCATCCTGGATTCACTTTCCTGATTTCCAATGATTTGGACTGCCTGTTGTAAAAACTCATTTAAATGCATAGTTATGTCTCCACTCAGCGAAAAGTTTGCTTGTTAATTACCAGTGTCTAATCATTTCTTAAAATCTGTGTTATGTTTGATTTGGTGACAGTGAGTTATGTCATGGTAAGGACAACCTTTGACATGACAAAATTTAAAACCTGTTCTTTAAAATTGCTTACTTTCATATATCTTTTGCTTCATCAACAGAAAATCACATAATTAATCCTGTTTGTTAACTCTTTTTTCTTCATCCTTTTTAATTTTCACAAATCAACTTGCTCACATCAAACTTTAAACATAGCTTTAATTTGACATTTAAATTGACAGCAAAACTTATCCTAAATGTTTGCTTAAAACTTTTTTGTCAGATATATTACTGCATATTTTTTTTCTTGATTTCATTAATTGTCAGAAGCATTTGTATAAATTTTATTTTATTCACTTTATAAGTAGATGTGTTGGTTTTATTTCATTATGCTAACGACACGATTAGTCCTTCAGATCCTATCAGATGTGCACAGAGATTGAAAATAGATAATGTCAGGTTAACTACAAAACAGACGAAATAAAATTTTAAGGCATAAAGGGTCATAACTCTCATTAAATTTGACATGGAATCTCCAATTTACTCATATTTTGCCCATATCTGCCAACTATGCAATGTAGTGTGAAAAGTGTAATCAAACAAACAAAACCAATATACAAGTATATTAAACACTATTGCTTAATATAGCACCACACCAAATTTGATAATTAAGAATTCAAGAAAACACAAAAAAAATCTAGCATTTTTACATAATGCCAGAGAAAAATCAAACAAGGGAAATCAGATACAAAGTCTTAAAGAGGAATAACTCCATCAAATAATGTTGAATCAAACTGCTGTTCAGGAAAACGCAACTTCATGTCATAGTTAATAAATGTACAAAGTTTGAAAGAGATCAGTTGAAAATTTTGGGAGGAGATATCTGGAAAAGTATATAAGGGGCAGTAACTCTTCCAAAATTCAAATCAAGCCAATTTTCAGGAAACTGTCCAAAACACAACTATAGCTATATCATGGTGAACAAATGTTTGAAAGATATTAGTATAAAACTGTGGGAGGAGATCTACAAACAAATAAAAGTCAACGATGGACAGACACTAAAGCACACAACTATTGTCCACCAAAATGGTTTCCGATGGGGTACTAATAAATGTCACAAAACACATATCCCCAGTATCTTTAATGATAACTCAAAAAATGGTCCGTCCGGGCCACAGTAGCAGAGACCAGATGCACTTGTTAACTGTGAAAGACCGTGTGTACCTGAGAACCAATCCTTATACAATACACCTGGACACACCTCCTCAAGTGTTTGTAGCCTAAGGAAGACTCCAATCCAATAAGTAAACAGTGCCTATTGACCTATACTTAAATGTATACTATCGCTGTTAATGTTTGACTAAGATATTTAACCAATTGAAATGATAACTGTAAACCAAACATACCTTTATGTCAATAAGGCTTTGTACAAGGACACAGATACATATACACATTTATAACTCTTAACAGAAATAATTCTACTTTCTGCCTTTTTGATTTAGTATGTAAATAATTGTTTTCATGGAGAGCCTATCTTTAAATCAGCAAATGGATGTCTGGTAAAAACTCCTTTTAAATCCCTTCCTACATATATACTAAGTAAACAATACCACAATAACACTACAGACTATATATTATTATAACAGAATAACAAACTGATTCTCATTATTCTGTTCACAATTATCGGAGACATGATGCTTCAACTATACATGTTTATCTTATTGGAATGACATAGCGTTGTGAACAACACAAATGCCTTTGTGTGTGGTTGACAGGATCTGAACTCTAGTCACGGCATGGAAACAGATTGAAATGTTCTTATATTTTACCACCAGTTCATGAATGAAGTTTACTCAAAATCTATTCAAAAACACAATCTCATTTCAGGTATTCTCAGTTTTGGCTTTTGTAAATTTATGATGAAAATCCAAGCAGGAATGAATATAACAAGAGCTTTACTGACAAAAACTTTCTTTAGATACTAATGGTGACCTGGAACTTGACTTTGACACCTCAAAACATCAACTTTCGGAATTATCATACATGAACGAAATGCCATCATAAAGTATACAAACTTTAAGCAATATTATTAACACACAATGAGGGACAATATTAGGCATCTCCTTGTGAATAGCATACACTTTTGAATGTTTGAAACAATCAGATATTCTTTTTACTTTTGCCTTTTGGGTCTAGGTACGTCACAATGACCTAATGACAGTGTACTGCACATTATCAAGTGGTGATGCAAGTGTACTGCAAGCTTCATCCAGGTATATATTTTAAGACAAGACAAGAATGTACTTTCTGAAAATTTGCAAATATCTTACCTTGACCTTGGGATTAAGGTAGAAATGACCCTATCACAGTGCAATTCACATTGTCTAAGTGTGATCAAGCAGGTATATTGTAAGTTCCTCTGTGTATGTCTAGTATGTCTAATGATTGTAAAGTTTAAAGGCCCTGACATGAAAATATCAGAAGTACCAAACCAGAAAGAGAACTAGTTCTAATAAAATGTCTTCATTCACTTCAGTGACATAACTTATGTGTGATCATTGACCTTTAACTTCAATGACATAATTCATTTGTGATCTTTGACCTTAAACTCCATGACCTCGGTCAGAAGAGTAGCTTGAATTAAGTGTCTGCGATATTCCAATGTATGTGTGTATACAAAATACTTAGTTTTAAGATATTTAACAATTTCAATAACATAATTCATCTGTGACCTTGGACACTCCAAACTATATTTGTATACAAAATGCCAGATTATTTCAATAACAGAAGTCAAGGGACATAACTCTGGTAAATACTGAAGGAACATAAGCTTCATAAAAACTCCATCTATAAACCTAGGAAAAGGAGGTACAGTTATTTTGTCTTAAGACAGAAATACAGACATCTATTTTACTGTACCTCCCAGACCAAGAACTTGGGAAGCCTAGCTGATGACTGGCAACTTCAGAATCTTCACCTATATTTGAATTTCCATATCTCCCAAAGAAAAATCCATTAATCTTACATTTGTAGAGGTGACATCATCTAAGCCTCATTTGATATAATTACTAACTCTGTCAATATAGCTCCATTTCATAAAGACCATGTATAATGGCCCACTATTATTTACTTTGTATTCAAACACACACCTTACTACAGCCTTTACAACCAGAATCAATTTCATAAACAAGAGGCCCAACGGGCCTTAACGGTCATCTGACTACCAATTGTAAAATCACTATGAAAATATGTGTTGTCATTAAATCAAGTTATAATATGCCTGTATAGATTGCCAAGTTCAAGATAGTGGCCTTCTTGGATTTCTGATGGGCTTGAAAAATAACAACACTTTGTTGGGACCATCTCAGGATATCATTTCTGGCAAGTTTCAGCTCAATTCCACTGGTAGAACTTGAGAAGTTTAAAATGTGTATTCAAAATGGCGGCTGTGGTGGCCATCTTGAATTTTGAACAAACCTAAAAATAACAACACTTAATCAGCATCATCTCAGAATCATTTCTGGCAAGTTTCAGCTTATTCCTAGTGAGTAAACTTGACAACAAACCCTTTTGGCCCCTGTGACCTTGAATGAATGTCAGGGTCATTTTTTTAAACAAACTTGACACACCTTTATCCCAGCATGCCACAAGCCCAATATCACATCTCTGTGCCTTTTGGTTATTCAGAAAAAGTTGTTTTAAAGATTTTGACCCTTTTGGCCCCTGTGACCTTGAATGAAGTTCAAGGTCATTTATTTGAACAAACTTGGTAGACCTTTATCCCAGCATGCCACAGGCCTAATATCAGGTCTCTGAGCCTTTTAGTTATTCAGAAGAAGTTGTTTAAAGATTATGACCGTTTTGGCCTCTGTGACCTTGAATGAAGGTCAAGGTCATTTCTTTGAACAAACTTGGTAGCCCTTTATCCCAGCATAACACAGGACCAATATCAGGTCTCTGGGCCTTTTGGTTATTCAGAAGAAGTTGTTTAAAAAGATTTTGACCTTTTTGGCCCCTGTGACCTTGAATGAAGGTCAAGGTCATTTGTTTGAACAAACTTGGTAGCCCTTTATCTCAGCATGCCACCGGCCCAATATCAGGTCTCTGGGCCTTTTGGTTATTCAGAAAAAGTTGTTTTAAAGATTTTGACCCTTTTGGCCCCTGTGACCTTGAATGAAGTTCAAGGTCATTTATTTGAACAAACTTGGTAGACCTTTATCCCAGCATACCACAGGCCTAATATCAGGTCTCTGAGCCTTTTAGTTATTCAGAAGAAGTTGTTTAAAGATTATGACCGTTTTGGCCTCTGTGACCTTGAATGAAGGTCAAGGTCATTTCTTTGAACAAACTTGGTAGCCCTTTATCCCAGCATGCCACAGGCCCAATATCAGGTCTCTGGGCCTTTTGGTTATTCAGAAGAAGTTGTTTAAAGATTATGACCGTTTTGGTCCCTGTGACCTTGAATGAAAGTCAAGATCATTTCTTTGAACAAACTTGGTAGCCCTTTATCCCAGCATGCCACAGGCCCAACATCAGGTCTCTGGGCCTTTTGGTTATTCAGAAGAAGTCGTTTAAAGATTATGACCGTTTTGGCCCCTGTGACCTTGAATGAAGTTCAAGGTCATTTCTTTGAACAAACTTGGTAGCCCTTTATCCCAGCATGCCACAGGCCCAATATTAGGTATCTGGGCCTTTTGGTTATTCAGAAGAAAATGTTTAAAGATTATGACCGTTTTGTCCCCAGTGACCTTGAATGAAAGTCAAGGTCATTTCTTTGAACAAACTTGGTAGCCCTTTATCCCAGCATGCCACAGGCCCAATATTAGATCTCTGGGCCTTTTGGTTATTCAGAAAATTTTTTTAAGATTATGACCGTTTTGGCCCCAGTGACCTTGAATGAAAGTCAAGGTCATTTCTTTGAACAAACATGGTAGCCCTTTATCCCAGCATGCCACAGGCCCAATATCAGGTCTCTGGGCCTTTTGGTTATTCAGAAGAAGTTGTTTAAAGATCATGACCGTTTTGGCCCCTGTGACCTTGAATGAAAGTCAAGGTCATTTCTTTGAACAAACTTGGTAGCCCTTTATCTCAGCATAACACAGGACCAATATCAGGTCTCTGGGCCTTTTGGTTATTCAGAAGAAGTCGTTCAAAGATTTTGACCTTTTTGGCCCCTGTGACCTTGAATGAAGGTCAAGGTCATTTGTTTGAACAAACTTGGTAGCCCTTTATCCCAGCATGCCACAGGCCCAATATTAGGTCTCTGGGCATTTTGGTTATTCAGAAGAAGTCGTTTAAAAATTATGACCGTTTTGTCCCCTGTGACCTTGAATGAAGGTCAAGGTCATTTCTTTGAACAAACTTGGTAGCCCTTTATCTCAGCATAACACAGGACCAATATCAGGTCTCTGGGCCTTTTGGTTATTCAGAAGAAGTTGTTTAAAAAGATTTTGACCTTTTCGGCCCCTGTGACCTTGAATGAAGGTCAAGGTCATTTGTTTGAACAAACTTGGTAACCCTTTATCCCAGCATGCCACAGGCCCAATATCAGGTCTCTGGGCCTTTTGGTTATTCAAAAGAAGTCGTTCAAAGATTTTGACCTTTTTGGCCCCTGTGACCTTGAATGAAGGTCAAGGTCATTTATTTGAACAAACTTGGTAGCCCTTTATCCCAGCATGCCACAGGCCCAATATTAGGTCTCTGGGCCTTTTGGTTATTCAGAAGAAGTCGTTCAAAGATTTTGACCTTTTTGGCCTCTGTGACCTTGAATGAAGGTCAAGGTCATTTCTTTGAACAAACTTGGTAGCCCTTTATCCCAGCATGCCACAGGCCCAATATTAGGTCTCTGGGCCTTTTGGTTATTCAGAAGAAGTCGTTTAAAAATTATGACCGTTTTGTCCCCTGTGACCTTGAATGAAGGTCAAGGTCATTTCTTTGAACAAACTTGGTAGCCCTTTATCTCAGCATAACACAGGACCAATATCAGGTCTCTGGGCCTTTTGGTTATTCAGAAGAAGTTGTTTAAAAAGATTTTGACCTTTTCGGCCCCTGTGACCTTGAATGAAGGTCAAGGTCATTTGTTTGAACAAACTTGGTAACCCTTTATCCCAGCATGCCACAGGCCCAATATCAGGTCTCTGGGCCTTTTGGTTATTCAAAAGAAGTCGTTCAAAGATTTTGACCTTTTTGGCCCCTGTGACCTTGAATGAAGGTCAAGGTCATTTGTTTGAACAAACTTGGTAGCCCTTTATCCCAGCATGCCACAGGCCCAATATTAGGTCTCTGGGCCTTTTGGTTATTCAGAAGAAGTCGTTCAAAGATTTTGACCTTTTTGGCCCCTGTGACCTTGAATGAAGGTCAAGGTCATTTCTTTGAACAAACTTGGTAGTCCTTTATCCCAGCATGCCACAGGCCCAATATTGGGTCTATGGGCCTTTTGGTTTATGAGAAGAAGATGTTTAAATGGAAAAGTTTACGGACGGCGCACGACGCACGGCGCACGGCGCACGACGACGGACGAAGCATGATGACTATAGGTCATCCTGACCCTTTGGGTCAGATGACCTAAAAATTGAATATTAATTCACACATTTGATAAACAACCCTTGAATGTGTAAATAATTAAGTATAAAAGGGTATTTATATTGCTGAACAGCAGACAGATGATCAATATAGTGTTAGAAATACTGGTCGCTAAGATTTTCCTTTTTGTTATGTTTGCATACCTTTATAATGACTTACAAAATATTTACTGTATCTTCAGCAACCGCTTTTATACACAAATACAAAGCTGTAGATAATTTGATTTTTACACTAAATCATTCTACATTAATTATCGCAACATGTCAATAGTAGTGTGTGCAAAGTATTACCATCACAGTCTACAGCTCGTCTATAGAAATACAGAACACCTTCTCCTTGTATTATATAATGCACTAATTGTAAATCAACACATTTCCAGACAAATACTGACACTCTGTCCACATAAAGGGCCTGACTCTCCTCAATAGTCAACAATAACGTATTACACATCAAATACAATATATTGAACAACACTTTGCTGTGCAAATTCGATATTAAATTCAATCAAGCTGTGCTGGAACATGAATATGTAACACCCGACTGTCAACAAATTTACATTCTTCTATATATATTTGTTAAAAACTTGTGTTTTATTTAACTTAGCTATTTTTGAAAATCTACCTTCTAGACATTTAGGGTAATTTGATCATTATTCTAGAATGGATTTGTACTGGTAAGTGTATACTCACACAATGATAACAATCACAAAATCTTATCACTATACACAACCAAGTAGCTATAGACCTTATCTCACACTGATGGAGCCAACAGTAGAGAGATGGGAGATGTGAACGGTTGCCAGAGTTACTTCTCTTGACTCAGTAGACAGGTTTCAGTCAGTAATCATCTCTCTCTAACCTCCATATCAGTATCTTATTAAGTATTTTTGTCAAACCTACAGTGATTGATAATAAATAAAATAATTCAATGTGTTTTTATGTGGTTAATAACATCTCATAACAGCCACTGTTAGATCATTTCATTTTGAAGAAGATGTGTGTCAATTTTAAAGGCTTTTAGTGAATCAATTGTATAATGATTATGCAGTTCATCCATCATTGAAAATAATTCGTCCATGTTAATTTACCTGTGAATTTCCAGGCTCATTTAAGACTAAATGTTATGAGATTTCATCTTTCCTGGACAAAATCTATACCACATCATGATGTTTTTTTCTGGCTTACCTGTTACAACAAGGGTATGACTGGCTCCACAAGCAGCAACCTTCACTTGACCCCCAAGGTCACTGCCGAAATGACTCAGGAGACCATCTTTAAAAGCTACATCCTCCTTGGTTTGTTTAGAATTCTGACCAAACTCATTACATCCCCAGCATACTACTCTACCAGGACCCAGCACTTTCCTACCCCCTTCACGCTGGCCACGCCAAGAAAGTCTTCTAGACTTGTCCCGCTGGCCACGTCCGGAGGGTTTCCTTACAGACCCCTCTTCCATTTCTTTTATTCATTGTATTCTGTACATCACCTGCAAAACTAAAATGAGACATTTTTTTCATTATTCAGCTGTAAACTTGATTCATTTACACAAACATACAAGAATATTTAACTGATTTCATTATGACTACATGACTCATTGATTTCTCTTATGTCTACTTTATACAATCAAAAACAAATAATGAAATATCAGGTAATAATACTTCTTGAGGCAAAGAATTGTTAACACTACATAAGCCCCTACCAATATGCAATCTTTGTGTTAACAAATGGCTGTAATTCTCAAGTTCGAACAAACTTTTTTGAGTTATAAAACCACTTTCTTAATTGAATTCTGTCTAGTGGTAGGTCAAACCCTGCTTGCACATATTTTAAATGGTTTGAAGACACAATTTGAGTATGTCATAGATGAAATTGCCTTATGATTGCCTAACAACTGGGTAAAAATATTTATAAGTACTTCAAGCCTGGTACCTAAACCAAGTATCAGTACTCTGTGAAAACTGGTTATTGAGAAAAAGATGTTAAAATGAATTGTTACGTATAGGTAGTTGACCCTTCTGACCTTGAAAGTATAGGCTAAGGTCAGCTGTTTCAGGAAATGTAATATAACTCCATGCCCAGAAACCTATAGCTACAGGCTATGTATCAGCACTGTGGGCCTTCTGGTTATTAAGAAGAGTTTTAAAGGTTTTTACCTGTTTGACCCTTGTGACCATGATATCTCTGGTACAGTCATCATTATTTCTATGTAACATAATCTGTCTCAATTCTAATGTGTTTCTTTTAGGCTATCATACAAAACTGAACAATACCAAAGTATACATAGTTTTATTGCCACAAGTTTGTCCTTTAGTTACTAGGACTTATATTGCTCTCACTATACATCAAGGGTTACCTGATGAAGATTATAATTAACAGTTACCTGCATGTTGGCCTCATTTAAACAGACACATTTCATTCATCACACTAATCCAGGTGAATCCACTGGGAGGTGGTACGATGATCGGGCTTTGGTAGGTTACATCTGGAAAACATAGGAGAAATTTATGACACAAACAATCAGATCTACATTACACAATTTTAATAAAACACCAGTAATTTAAAGAACATTTTGATTTATAATATGTTCTTACTGCTAGTTATGGAAAGGCGATATACAATCACAGTTATCTAGGTCCGGGTCTCCAGCGACCAAACAAAAACTAACACGCCATGGTGAAACGGTGCTTGTGCTAACACACATGCACTTGAAGAGTGTGTCTATATAATGAAGTAAATAAAATATCGCTACTTAGAAACATTGTTCAAATATTGTACACTTTACGATAGGACTTCTGGGTCAACAAAATTAGAGTTATCCCTGTCCCTAGCTCTGTCTATCACCCATGTCCCTAACTCTGTTTATCGACCCCCTCCCCAAACTCTGTCTATCACCCCCAACTCTGTCTATCACCCCCACCACCAACTCTGTCTATCACCCCAACCCCAACTCTGTCTATCACCCCCACAACCAACTCTGTCTATCACCCCCACCCCCAACTCTGTCTATCACCCCCACCACCAACTCTGTCTATCACCCCCACCCCCAACTCTGTCTATCACCCCCACCCCCAACTCTGTCTATCACTCCCACCCCCCCAAAGTCTGTCTATCACCCCACCCCCTACTTTGTCTATCACCCCCACCCCCAACTCTGTATATCACCACCACCCCAAAGTCTGTCTATCACCCCCACCACCAACTCTATCTATCAACCCCACCCCCAACTCTGTCTATCACCCCCACCCCCTACTCTGTCTATCACCCCCACCCCCAACTCTGTATATCACCACCACCCCAAAGTCTGTCTATCACCCCCACCCCCAACTCTATCTATCACCCCCACCCCCAACTCTGTCTATCACCCCCACCCCCAACTCTGTCTATCACCCCCACCCCAAAGTCTGTCTATCACCCCCACCCCCAACTCTGTCTATCACCCCCACCCCCAACTCTGTCTATCACCCCCACCCCAAAGTCTGTCTATCACCCCCACCCCCAACTCTGTCTATCACCCCCACCCCCAACTCTGTCTATCACCCCCACCCCCAACTCTATCTATCACCCCCACCACCAACTCTATCTATCACCCCAACCACCAACTCTATCTATCACCCCCACCACCAACTCTATCTATCACCCCCACCACCAACTCTGTCTATCACCCCCACCCCAAACTCTACCTATTACCCTCCCCCAACTCTATCTATCACCCCCACCACCAACTCTGTCTATCACCCCCACCCCCAACTCTATCTATCACCCCCACCCCCAACTCTGTCTATCACCCCCACCACCAACTCTGTCTATCACCCCCACCCCCAACTCTATCTATCACCCCCACCACCAACTCTGTCTATCACCCCCACCCCCAACTCTATCTATCATCCCCACCACCAACTCTATCTATCACCCCCACCCCAAACTCTGTCTATCACCCCCACCCCCAACTCTGTCTATCACCCCCACCCCAAACTTTGTCTATCACCCCCACCACCAACTGTGTCTATCACCCCTACCACCAACTGTGTCTATCACCCCCACCACCAACTCTATCTATCACCCCCACCACCAACTCTATCTATCACCCCCACCCCCAACTCTGTCTATCATTCCCACCACCAACTCTGTCTATCACCCCCACCCCCAACTCTGTCTATCACCCCCACCCCCAACTCTGTCTACCACCCCCTCCCCAACTCTGCTTATTACCCTCCCCCAACTCTGTCTATCACCCTCACCCCCAACTCAATTTGTACATGATAATTTTGTCATATGTTTTCAACTCCCACAGAATTTGCCAAAGGGGGCCATGACACCCATTGATAGATCTGGGGGGTAACAGGTACAGGTAACAGGTGAGGGTGGGGGTTTATCCCCGGTAAAATACGATATGCCCCTAAGTACTCTTCTTCCTTACCTCTACAGTACCCCATTACCCTCCCCCTCCCAATCCAAATCAGTACTCTGGTCATTATATCTACAGTAAACCCATTACCCAACCTACCCATAATAATGGCGTCTATTCTGTCTATTGTATAAGGCAATATGGGAATGTCTGAGCCAACTACTGTAATGATGAAATATGTAAACACTAAAACCTCCAATATAAGGTACAGTGTATTAAAAGCCAATAAATACTTCTCAAAAGCTCACTTAATTGTCCCTGGTTAAAAAAATTACAGGTACATGCAAAATCTAATAAATTCATTTTCAGGTACAGCCTTTACATTGTAGCCCCACAATAAAGAATTACAATGAATCAGGGAGGTTAACACTCTGGTGAAGTGAGACATCCCTCATTACTGATCATGACTGCTGATAACCAGAAGGTACAAAAATGTCATTCCAACTCTAGTTTACCTACTCCTCTGCTTCTTCCAATTTGGCCTTAGAACTTCAATAATAAGTAGGAGACTGATTCATTCACTATACAATTTGTCCAATCGCCTGTCTACAATTCGATGCTATTATAAACCTGTCCCAAATACACAGATCATTGATATATCATGGCTTGTATAAATTACAGATGATGATGATGATGATAAATTGATATATGGATGTTGTTTTGATTTGCAATTACAAAAGATCCAAGTCCTTGTGAGTAGGTATGAGAATGTGTGAATGCCATATGTATAGTGTTAAGTATACATTTGGAAAAAAGTAAAAACATTATGAAAAAAGTGAATTTTATAATGTTGTGAAAACATAATTTTTGACAAGGAAATTTTCTGTTCCTGAATTGACCAGGTTACATACATTATCACTTGACCTTGTTTGCCCTTGACCTTGTTAACATTTATGGTTAACACTTCATCTTGTTTGTAAAGCTCTTCTTTATTTTTTTCTGGTCTAGTTTGACATTGTTTGCTCTATATCATATGAAAAATTATTTTCAAACCTATTGTTTGCTTTTGACCATGTCAGATTTTGACATTTCAACCTACAAAATGTATAGGTATATATATACATATGATAATGCATTAAGAATAAGATAAGTACAAGAACTTTTGAGCATATAACTAATTTTAACTTAAAACAACTACATACCATGTATATTGCTGTGATTGCAAAATACAGGAAGTATATATCCAGATTAAGTCTTTCAACAATGAAGACCAAATTAATTAATGTAGGTATATAGTTAACTGAAGATATAGGGAAGACAGAATTAAGATTCAGCTTCAAATGTACATACATTATAAGATCTAGAGCAGTTTGCTTGCAGATCAACTAAAAAAGAAATTGGATCTTTGGTTCTGGAGATGGGAGAGCAAACGGAAAAATTAAAATTTAACCTTATATGGTTATATATGATCTTCAGTGCTAGCTGTGATGAAAACTCTACCATTAGTAGCACTGGTTTATCAGTATTTCACATGTGACATGATACATACATACAAACATACATAGATAAATGTATTAAGCATATCATAATGGTATTTTCCAATTAAAGTATTGACAGTGATATTTTTCCAGTCAAGATATTTGAGACTTTTACATTTGACAGAAAAAGCAAAATTGAATCATAAACATACCAATAAAAAGTGGCGTTATTCTACACCAAATGAATGACCTATCCTCGGTACACATGCACTGAAACCCCTTATCAATGTACTTCAGTTATTCAATATCAAAACATCAGTTATATACACAACTTTTATACCTACAACACTGGGGATTAGAGGAAACTTTGGCCACTCTGATTGGATTGGACCGTCAGACTTTGTAATCCCTATGAACGTCATGACTGATTACAAATTTAATCGGATGGAAGGCACCCAGACATTTCTCTCCAAACAGGAAAGTTTCTTATTATTAGCTCTGATCATAACTAACATGTATAAGCAACATTTAATGAGCTAAATTAGGGCCAACATGTACAGCTGTGAATGGCTGTGTAAAGCTAGCTTTAGAGTTATTGTAACTCTCCTTATCCAGCTAACACAGTAAAGCCATTAACTAATACAACATAATTTCCGAAACGTTCCTAAGTCAGTCACCAAAACAAATTTAGAAATTCATGATCTTTCAATACCATCATCCATATCTCTCATAATTCACTGAGCTAGTTCAACCTCCTATAGACGTCATCAAAAATCTAATCTGCCCGTCAATCATTACTTCTTAATTTGGTAAATGAAAGCTGAAATTGATTGGGTGGGGAGTAATGATAATAAAAACTCCAAGGTACAACATGTTACATAAAAATCCCTTCACCAACAAATATATTCTCCATATTGCCCACATGGAGTTAAGATACAACAACAAATATATACTCCATAATGCCTACATGAATTTAAGCTACAACAAATATACCCCTCGTATACTCCATAATGCCTACATGAATTTAAGCTACAACAAATATACCCCTCGTATACTCCATAATGCCTACATGAATTTAAGCTACAACAAATATACCCCTCGTATACTCCATAATGCCTTCATGAATTTAAGCTGCAACAAATATACCCCTCGTATACTCCATAATACCAACATGAATGTAAGCTACAACAAATATACCCCTCGTATACTCCATAATGCCTACATGAATTTAAGCTACAACAAATATACCCCTCGTATACTACATAATGCCTACATGAATTTAAGCTACAACAAATATACCCCTCGTATACTCCATAATGCCTACATGAATTTAAGCTACAACAAATATATACTCCATATTGCCTACATGAATTTAAGCTACAACAAATATATACTCCATATTGCCTACATGAATTTAAGCTACAACAAGAGGCCCAGAGGGCCTGTATCGCTCACCTGGATAAATTGGTATCGAAGTAATCATGGTGAAATATTTCTAAAAATGATGCTATGGGCAGGGACAGACCCAAAGAATTATCCTTGAAGTATATCTGTATCAATTAAATATAGGTCAATGGGTGGGTATCTCAGCTCACTGTTTTCAAGCTCAATTGAGAACCAAGGTCCCTAGGGCTGGGCTAGACCCTTACATCAATGATAATATCATGATTATCTTTGTTTCTATATAGTTTTGTGGTGGGATGTCTGCAAGGGTGTGGCAGACCCTAAGGTCATATCTAATATCATGTTTGTGATCATCTCTTTAAGCTCAGCGATTTTATATACAGTTTTGGGGTGGGGATCTCAATAGTTTAAAAGTTATGACTAAAGAGTCAAGTCTGTAAGGGTGTGGCAGACCCTTGGTTCGAATCTAAAATCATATTTGTGATGTTCTCTTTATGCTAAGCAATTGTATATGTAGTTTAGGGGTGGGGATCTCAACTGTTTAAAAGTAATATCAATATTGCCAAATAGTCCCCTTTTTGCCCCGCCCCTCAGGCCTATGGGGGGTCAGCCCCATCATTTGTATCAATTTGAATCCCAGCCACTTAATGATGCAACCACTCAAATATGAATGTTTCAAATTGCTTAGATCCAGAAAAGAAGTCGTTAATATGAATATAGTTGGCCAAATGGACCCCTTTTGGCCCCACCCCTCAGTCCCCTGGGGGGTCAGCCCCATCTTTGTATAAATTTGAATCCCAGCCACCTAGAGATGCTACTACTAAAATATGAATGTTTCAAATTGCTTAGATCCAGAGAAGAAGTCGTTAATATGAATATAGCCAAATGGACCCCTTTTGCCCCGCCCCTCAGGCCCGATCATTTGTATAAATCTGAATCCCAGCCACCTAGCAATGCTACTACTAAAATATGAATGCTTCGAATTGCTTAGATCCAGAGAAGAAGCCATTAATATGAATATAGCCAAATGGACCCCTTTTTGCCCCAACCCTCAGGCCCCTGGAGGTCAGCCCCATCATTTGTATAAATTTGAGTCCCAGCCACTTAGGGATGCTTCCTACCAAATTAAATTAATTAAATTCCAATCAGTGGTTAAGAAGAAGAAGATGTTGATTGTTGACGGACCGATGCTGGACGCCACAGTATGGCATAAGCTCACCTTGGCCCTTTGGACCATTTGAGCTAACAACAAATATATTCTCCATACTGCCTACATGCAGTTAAGATACAAAAAAATTAAGTGAAAGTAGAGAAATGTTGCCAAATTCCTTGGCAAGACAAATAAAAATAATTCTGTGTTACAGACATTATATGTGTCAATGAGATTGTCACCAAACAGGAACGACTAGTGACATTTTAAGCTTTTAAGTTCACGACCCACACAAAAGTATGCGAACAATTATCATTGACAGAGTTTGAATAAAAAACATATTTAAGGATTATGATTGTAAAGTTAGGCTTGATAAAGGAAAACAATTTACCTAAATACCCTACAATGTTATACCAATAAACTTTTTAAAACTTGTTAGATTACTTGTGGTCATATTTCAACCATATGGTTTCATTTAATTTTTTTATATTTTGACTGGTATCCGTCAATTAAAAGTATAAAGGAAAACAAGCATGAGTTTTCATGATATTTAACATGACATATCATTTCATATTCAACAGCAATATTTCTCTTTGCTTCAACTTCATTGGAAAGCAAATAAAAATTCTGCAAATATATAAACATTTTTATGCTACATCCATAATCATATGGTGTATTTATATATGGTGTATTTTTTAGCAAAAGGCCTAATCATCCTGTATCAATCATCTCATTACAGTGCTGTAAAGTAGCAACCACACATAATAATTGATTGACGGGTGTGAACTTTATACTGTGTATCAATATACATCAAAAGAGGCACAATATTTTTACTTGATCTCTACTTTACATGGTTCTTTGTCTCTGTGACCTTCAAAATTGGTCAAGGTCATTGATTTATATAAGGTTGATAGAACCACAGGGGCTAGGCATGGACCTATGTAACTTAAGAAATAATTGTCAGATGATTTTTTACCTCTCTCGAATATAGCCCCTCCCACTACTATAAATCTATGACAAGGGAAAGAACTAGCCTGAACGAGAAAATCTACCTATTTTCACTCTAAGCTTGTTTTCGTCACTGAATGAAATCCAATTTTTTACATGCATGCCTCATTTTAAAGATGAAACTTTAATCCTTCAGCCGATACCAAATATATCCCGCTTCACGTATGTAATAGGTTACTAGGCTGCCTGGAATCCGAGGTTTTGCATTAAAAACCGTAGGTGGGCACTTGCCTGTCCAGTTTAACCGTTCAGAACTTGTCGGTATACATAAGTATTGAGAAAATCTAGATGGGTTCCGAAAATATGTAAACTTGAAAAATGGCAGATGAAGTTCACATCTTCGGTGAACCGTAAATTAACCTCGGATGACCTGGATTACAATAGCGATAAACATTCCATTTCAAGGTAGGATAACGTGCTTTAGCATTAGTGATGGAACTGCAAAGCCGTTTTCAGTAATCACCAAGTTAATAAAGCTATAACCACGGTTAGACAAGGTATAACACGCTTCAAAATGAGGCATGCATGTAAAAAATTGACGAAAACAAGCTTAGAGTGAAAATAGGTCGATTTTCTCGTTCAGGCTAGTTCTTTCCCTTGTCACAGATATATAGTAGTGGGAGGGGCTATATTCGAGAAAGGTAAAAAAATTATCTGACAATCATTTCATAGTGACATAGGTCCGTGCCTAGCCACTGTGGATAGAACTGCACATCAGCACATTGCCAGCCAATTATTTAGAAGGTATTTAAAATGCAATACATTTGTAGCTCAATCATGATGCCATATGGCAGTTGTCTTATCATGCCATAAACTAACTTCCCTTCTCAGAGCAAGTAAGTAGTAATAAAAGTAATACAACACATAAGCGTTAATGAGCTCTTGAGATATATATTTCTATATGATAAAGATATATAATAAATAACATTGTAATAAAGACATGCAAACATTTCACATTGCTCTTTATATGGTATCAATTTCTGATTAAAACTAACAAACTACATTAAATTTACAGTGACTTATATCTGTAATAAGTGTTTAGTGACTGAGAAACATGATATATTGTACCTACCCCTTTCCTCACGAAATCCTTTGTAAAATGCATGTATATATATGCAGATAATGATGACAGACGATTTTCCACAGATACATGTATTCTGCCACTCAATAAGATTAATTAATAATTTACATAAAAAAATTTGTAAGAGAGATAAAATCACCTGAATAAAGAGTTATTCAAGTACTACTTCAGCAAATGTATAGCAGAACACGTACAATCTTAAACACAGTAAATACAACTTCACAACGTAAGTACACATCTCCAAACCAGGTGTATACAGGTAACGTAACCAAAATACTTGTTTATATAGATACCTAGAGCCAGACACACCTGTTCATAGGTAAACTTAACAGGACAGATTTAACCAATGTTAAATATTTCTTAATCAGATTTTAACCGCTTTATCCTACATAAATCACTTTATGTATTTAAAATCGAGATGAATCAGTTTACAGATCTGAGTAAACTTGGGGAATAATAGAACTGCCAGTGTCAGAGAAGTTTGAACTAATATTCCCCTGTCTTGGAAGTCAATTACGTATCAGATGATACCATCGTAATTATGAGTTTAAATTTCAGGGTTAAAGTAATTACGGATATCATATATTTGTTCAAAGAATTTCAAGTGTAACTGTCACCATTTCCCGACTTCAGTGACATATATTTACCGTGCCAGTACAGAGTAAACTCCAATGGACACTTAAAGCCTATGTTTTCATTGACAGATAGTAACACGACATGGACTACTTTTTGTCAGCATTGTTAGCTCTACATGTCTCTTAATCTAACTTGTTTAAACTGATTTTTCGACAAAATAATGGAATTGGTTGAATTTCTGTTTACAGGAAGTATGTGGACAGTGATCTTTTATGGTTTTCACAAGACATTATCAAACAGGAACTTTTGTACATTTTGATTCTTAGTTACCAGGTTATCCAGAGGTGAGAACAATTTTCTCTGTTTCATAGCATGTTGGCAGTGCTTCAGCATTAAATTGAATGCTAACCCTATGTTTCTTAGCTATGTAGTATACTTAAACCTAGTTAAGACACTCCAATCTTCAAAGTTTCTTAGTAATATAAAAACTTCCATATATTTTTTTCTACTACAGGTTATCACTCTGGTTTTATAAATTATATAGGTCAGTTTTAATATTGATGCTGAACAAAAAGTCAGTTCCACAGTAAGAAATAGTTTATATAAACGTACATTGAGTGGTTAACTGTTTTATATATCATTTTCAAACTATGTTAAGAGTGGTTAACTGTTTTAAATATCATTTTCAAACTATGTTAAGTTAATTTTCAATTTTTGAAAGGAAACAAGTTTATGTGGCCGAGTGGTTAAGGTGTTCCGACATTCTACCACTAGCCCTCCACCTCTGGGTTGGGAGTTCGTATCCCACGTGGGCCAGTTTCCAGGTACTGACCGTAGGTCGGTGGTTTTTCACCGGGTACTCCGGCTTTCCTCCACCTTCAAAACCTGGCACGTACTTAAATGACCCTGGCTGTTAATAGGACATAAACAAAATAAACCAAACCAAGCACTCAAAATTTAAGCAAATAACCTGAGTTTAACTCTTTCCGTACCGTGATTCCGGTCTGGATTCCGTACCGGAAGTCATTACTAGGCTCACCCCAGACGTTTCTGTCCAAATGGCAGCTCTTTGTTGTGTTTGCGTAGTGGATATTATGCCAAAATAATGCAGATAAATGTAAACCAATGCTCTTTTCGGTTCTTCTATAGTTAGAAGACATACAAAGCTTTATTTTCGCAGCAATATGTTCGTAAGATGTGGAACCGCTATGTATAACGCAAGCATTTGCCGCCATGTTGTTTACATTGGTGATGACACTTCAGAGTATCTCGCGGGAAATTCAATCTTAATGGGTCACATGACAGAAAATATGTACTTTACGGATATCAAATTGTTGGATATAAACTGACACAGTCGATTTTGTGTAAAATTGTATTGGTCAACTGATCTGTTGTCGGCTTCACCCAGCTAATCAAAAAGTTATGTAACGTCAAGTAGCTTGTCGTCTGTATACGACAATGGGGAGGAGACGTCACGTTTTTTTGTCGTCTGTATACAACAACGGTACAGAAAGAGTTAAACAGATGAATTGGTGCACTCACAATACTTGCTATAGAAAGCATAAACAGAAACTGTAAGAAAGGCAATCATAATTCAGCAGAATGCTTCCAGCATGAAAATCGCTTAATGCTGTAATATGTACGTTTACAGTACGTATATATCTAACATATATGGACAGTGTGAGTTTTTGGATTTAATATAACTTTCAAATTTATCACAATTTATCGCTTAGAACAAGATTTTGCTGGCAATGACACTCAGGGAAAAACTGACTAATGTTTGAGGATGGGGAGCATTTTCCTTCCAATGACACAGTTAACTGTTAGGAGGATAGAAAGATAAAATCAGACAAATGATGAAGTTATCAAGAAACACATGCAGACTCAAGAAAACAAACAGACAAAAGTGTAACAGTGGATGAGGAATAGTGATAAAAATATTTAGTGCCATCACTGGGGCTCGAACCCGTGACCTGGCTCTCCAGCCCCAAACTCTACAGCTGAGCTAAAGGAAAATTCCCTGCAGCTCACACTAATGTAAGGCAACCTATTCAATGCACATCTTTAAACTATCGCCCCCTTTTTTTCTACGGCTAATGCAGATTTTTTATTGGCTCAAGTCATGTGACTTCCAATCTTCTACCTTGAACAGGTAGGGTAAATGACACCAGTTTGTAATAGGACAAGGAAAAGTGATACAGATAGTGCTGTTACTGGGACTTGAACCAGTGCCCCTGATTCTCCAGCACAATGCTCTACCTCTGGGCTAAAGGGAAATCCCTATACTATTCCCCCTTTTTTTCTAATACTTACCCATGTAACCTTTATTGACTCATGTGTTCTCCTAATCTTCTACCTTAAACAGGCAGAGTCTACAGCACAAGTTTATAATAAGACGGTGATAAAAATAGTGCTGTTCCTTGGGCTCGTACCGATGGCACTTGGCTCTCCAGCCTGATGCTCTTACGAATGAGTTGAAGGCTACAGCTCATGCTTGCAAGGCAACCTAATCAATGCACATCTCTTACAGAAGGATAAGGTATGGCAGCCAGGATACACTAGTAGCCTACATACCACAAAGGCTGTGACTAGGAGAGGGACACCAGAACACAGGAAAAGACAGTAGGGCATAGCAGACCAAAGGATGTAACAGCATAAAAAGTAGAACGACAGAGGACACAAACAGACAGATAAGGAAATACGAAAGACAGACAGTGCAGATATATAAGAATACTGCAAAGAGGTCCAAAAACAACCTATAATGAATAATCTTTTCTTTCAAATAATATAAGAATAGTTAAAGATTTATTAATGAAAATTTTAAAAGATATTTTATAGATACAAATATTGACACAAAAGTCTGCGACCAAACTGACCAACTTACCTAGACCCACAGCAATAGTCGCTCCCAGATCCACACCTCAATTCTGAATTACCCTTCTCAGGATTTATAAAATCAATAAAATAAAAATTGTTTGCCACATCTTATTTTCAACTAGTCAATGAAAAAACAAGCTGCCAGACCATATGAGCATTTTGTGGGGCCTTCTGAATAGACGAGTGAGGGAACCCCTCTCCAAACCTTTGTATCCTGTAAAATCCATACTATTCATGAACGTTATATACGTGTGTGTTGGGTTTGTAAAACTGAATTTTATCAACCTCTTATAGAAGTATGTGATGTGGTAGATTGATTTTTACTTATATTACCATAACTGCGGCTACTGTATTATTTGCATATATAATTTAAAAGCATTTTATTTTCACCTGGAAGGAAAAAAATGAGCAGGTAAATATAAATATGAAAGCTCGATCCATAAGGCATTCACTTACTTAGCATATCGACTGTAACACTTGACAAAAGCCGCAAGACAAGGTGGAACATCAATACTTATTGAACCCCTTGAGTAAGACACAACCAGGTAACCCAATCTACCTGTACACATCTATGTTTCCTTTAATTCATTAAACACTGTACACCATTTTTTGGGAAAAAATCATAAGTGTAAATGAACAGAAGAATAGGAAAGCAAGTTCAATATTTAATATATGGTTTTTCCAAAAATTCTTGCTAGTTTTACGTGTACGAAATCTTTTTTCTTAGGAAGTTCTACTACACATAATTATGTATCGCCTCAGTAAGCAGTTGTACTCTCAAACTATATTTATTCAGAAAAATATCATTTCAATTTGCTTTCTTTTAAAAAAGCCTGTAAGCACAACAAATAAAAGTACAGAACACTGATTTAAGCTGACAATACTTTAAAGCAACCAAGAGAGAGGCACTTACCTATACCAGACTCAGACTCTGTTGTCACTCAGTGAACACGATTTGTCACCTTTCACTTATTATCATTATGTGTAACGCTGATATTTAATCCAAGAGAATAATAACGAGTTAGAAGCCACAATTTGGTCACAGGTAGATCTATTGTATCGTACAGAAGTCAGGGATCCCTAAACAATCATCCCCTACCTATGCCCAACAGATTGGCTATGTCCCGGAATCATATGAAAAATCAATTACTACATTATCAATATGGGTAGCACCAATGCCTGAGTAGCCAGTGGGGCGGTAAATCGTGAGCCTTTATCGGGAGAGTGAAGGTCTTTGTGCTGTGATTAGGGCTGGACGGTGTATATGTTAGAGGATTTACTGGCCTGCCGCTAGGTTTAGACCACTTAATACTTATCAATCGCTACTCTGTCACTCAAACAGGTAAAACTCTCACAGGTGAGCAATGAATATTTAAGAATCGTTCTGTAATAAACAAAATGGAAATTTCATAAACAAGCAATTCCAGTTATTCTGGAGTGCCTAATCGGAGTCTGATTGTCCTAGCAGAGACATAGATAGCTATGTGTATAGCCTAGGTGAGTTTACCTACAGGCCACCGAGGCACATTAAGTCTAACACCTTATTTATCCTCCACAGTATAACTCATTCACCCCTGAAGACATCTGAGCTCTCCCGTTCCAAAAGATGGATTTTTCAGGGGTGAATGAGATAGTTTAAGCTGTGTAACCCATCCTACATACAAACCTAAATTGGACACATATGACACATACCTGGTAACTCTTACCATAGTGATGCAACCACTGTCAGGTCATACATTGAATTGGATTCCATTGGTCCAGACCATCATTATCGGCTGATAAAATCTGCAATGGAAACAAGAATGGGTACTAAACATTAACACTAATTTCCACTATGGTTGATAATGTTACATCAGTATACCATCCTCAGTGGTGTTTGGTTCAAGGTCACAGCCATTATAATTGATTCAAGGTTACAGCCATTATAGTTGATTCAAGGTTACAGCCATTATAGTTGATTAAAGGTTACAGCCATTATAGTTGATTAAAGGTTACAGCCATTATAGTTGATTCAATGATACAACCATTATAAATGGTTCAAGGTTACAGCCATTATAGTTGGTTCAATGATACAGCCATTATAAATGGTTCAAGGTTACAGCCATTATAGTTGGTTCAATGATACAGCCATTATAAATGGTTCAAGGTTACAGCCATTATAGTTGGTTCAATGATACAGCCATTATATATGGTTCAAGGTTACAGCCATTATGGTTGGTTCAAGGTTACAGCCATTATAGTTGGTTCAAGGTTACAGCCATTATAGTTGGTTCAAGGTTACAGCCATTATAGTTGATTCCAGGTTACAGCCATTATTAGAAGTAATAATATACTTTGAAATTATTGTTACCTAAAACCAATATTTTTTCACAATCATATTTTCATACAGTTATGCTGACATTGCCTTTGACAAACTGATCCATTGCTGGTATAAACAGGATTCGTTTGCTAACCTGGCTCCTTTTGTAACAAACACTGAGCTGTGGACTATTTTGTTCTGAAGTCAGAATGGTACAACTTCTATTTTTAGAAAGAGTGTCCTTGACCCTTGATGGACCATTAGGTTTTTCATCTTTCTGAAGCCAGTTCTCACAGCAAAGTTGAGATTAGTGCAATCAGTTGTTCTGAATGTAGGATATATTCAAGAACATTTAGTAATTCAAATAATAGTGATTTTTTAAGTAAAGGTGTCCAGACAGCTAATTTGATACTTCAAATTCTATTTTTAGTCATTATATATAGTGACCTTGACATTTGGCTGTGTATGTCATAGATTTACAGTGTTCTGACACAATGGTCTGTGTAACTTTGTGTAGCCATAGGTAACATCTGCAGGTACATTTGTAATTTGATTTGTTAAATTTTACTTAAATTAGTAACAGTGACCTTGACTTTTTGCTGATCATACTTATGACCAAAGGTTTATCCTACTGTGTTAGGAAAGCTCTCACAACAAGTCCAAGCTTTGTGAGATTTTTTGTTCTGAATTCAGTTTCCAGACAATAACATATTTTCAATAAATGTGACCTTGACCTTTCATACACCATGCCTAAAGGAATCACACAACTACATCAACCAATCAAAATGTGTTTCATACGTTTGTAGTGCCTATGTAAAATGTGTTCTGGCTAATTACTGGGCCACTATGGAAGTTTAATGAGGAACTGATGTTAGATTTCTGCATGAATGAAATGTACAAATACTTAACTTTTGAAAAATGTATACTTTTAATATGTTTGCATGTGTATGTGCGGATTTATACAGGGTCAAAAAGGATGGGGGCGTTTCTGTTTAGGGTCACCGGTTTTGCCTGTAAACTTCCGGTTGTCAACTTCTGGACACTGTGACAGACCAATATGCCAAGAAACTTCTCCAAAAACTCACTTTGTAGTCTTTGTAAGGTAAGTATCTATGAATCTAGACAGTTGTCACTAGTGTTGAACTTCAAATATTAAAGTTATTAGCTAAAATATTTGGTAATAACATATAGTAAATGATTTAGTTGTGCGAGTCCTTTAAGGGAGAACTAGCACGTGCACAGGTGACCGCACCTTTCATTGATTTTCTGTTGTTTATGGCCTTATTTTCGAGTGACAGTGCTATTGTCATGTCTTTTAACACTTTGCTAGATCTTTATCATGCAAAATTAGGGGAAAAAATCTGAAATTGGACTCTCTACAGGTGTAGTATTGCTTGATATAAGGGGTGGCTGTATGGGTGATTATGGACTTGACCGTGTTAAGTTTCCTGGCTGCACCAGGTAAGTTTCGGACACTATATGTCGATCGATTCAAATATTATGATTTCTAAAAGACAATTTACCTTGTCTTGTACACTGCAGGTGTCTCATTTGTGCCACAATGGCCTCTGTACAAAGTTTGAATACCTGAATCTTGAGCCAGGTTACATCAATAATAATGGACAATCCTGCAGGCTGAGGCAGCCTCAGACTTGTTTAGGCCATAGCCCTCATCCCTTTTTTTTTTTGACAAGTAAAGATAAAAAACAATTGATGTAAGTTTTCAAATTTTAATAATCAAACAATAATTTAGAATAAAATTCATAACAAGAACAAACTTAGCACACATTTTCACACAAGTCATCTGAATTCACTTTTTTTATCACAGTTTGTTTTAACACAGTCTGGTTTTAGCACATCTTCTTAGCACAATGTATTTGGGTGGTCCACTCCAGTTTTATATGTCACTGCGCTTGCACGTGCCTTTGCGTGCATACTATATCGTCTGATTCTGTGATATCCTCGCCTTAGTTTGAACTTGAGTTGTCTTTGACGTTGCTGATGGTATAATTGTCTCTTTCGTAGGTATGTGATGCGACTAACAACACGCGAGCCATTCACCAAAGGACTGCCGACAGCACGTAGCCTCATCACAGTAGAGTCTGCTATACCGAAGTTGCACAGGTGAACAGCAGTGTGAATTCTGGCTGGGAAGTTTCGGTAACAAGTCATCATCTTCGGATTTGTTTTCTGAAGCACTCTGTTAAAAGATTCAGATTTCTGAGTGCTTGTTAGTAGTTTGGTGCTGTCCAGACACTCGGTGCTGAGGTATTTCAGCACACATTGTTTGAAGTGGTGTTCATCTTCAGCACTGAGGTATAGTTCTGTCCCCTTTGGTAGAAATGTCTTCTTCCAATGGTTGTCTGGTAGCCCTTGGCAGCAATAGCTATACCCAGCACACATTTCTCCGCAGTTTCCTCTGTAACATTGTAGCATGGCCCCTATTACCATAGGCATGTTCTTCTTTAATAATATAATAATATACAACATTTATATAGCGCTCTACATAATTTGTAAAATTACTCTAAAGCGCTTCACAACATGTAGATAATAATTTGATACTTACACTGCATAAATAGAGAAGTTATTACAATCTAAGCTAATGTGATAATATAAAAAATTGCATATAAATACGAACTACATCTACTGTAGATAAACAAATGTCAGTATATACATGACGTCTAAGTTGTCTTTAATATGCAGACGTGAAAAGGTGCGTCTTCAGAAGTTTCTTGAATTTGGCCAGAGTATTTGTTTTTCGGATAGCGGATGGTAATCTATTCCACAACGTGCACAACGTAGCCGAAACTTTCCCAAAACACCGGTTTCCATAGGTCACAGTACGAGATTTTGGGACACACAACAATGATTCTGTCTTCGACCTCAGTGATCGTGACGGCTGATACAGGGTAACTAGCTCCCGTATGTACTGGGGAGCTGTTCCATCAAGTGCCTTGTATGTGTATACCAAGATTTTGTATTGTGACCTGTATTGCACAGGTAGCCAGTGCAATGAATACAG
Organism: Mimachlamys varia; assembly: GCA_947623455.1. Classification (NCBI taxonomy): domain Eukaryota; kingdom Metazoa; phylum Mollusca; class Bivalvia; order Pectinida; family Pectinidae; genus Mimachlamys; species Mimachlamys varia. The sequence goes on from OX392535.1 coordinate 14,946,140, forward strand.
AACAGGAGTGATGTGTTCTCTCTTTCTAACCCGAGAAACGAGACGTTCTGCCGTGTTCTGGACCTTCTGTAAGCGACTTGTCAATTTGTCAGATATACCACAGAGTAGGGCATTTTCATAGTCCAGTCGTGAGGTAACAAGTGAATGAACCAAAATCTTGCATGCATCGGCAGTTATAAACTGCCGTATACAGCCGATGTTCCTGATCTGGTAGTAACAGGATTTGGCGATAGCATTCACTTGTTTCTCCATGTTCAGTGAACTATCACCACCACCACGTCTGGTAAATGTTTCTTCTGTGCACAATGTGTGCCCTTTCTAACTCTGTAACACACCTGTTTCTTACATCGGTGGCCAGTCGTGACTTCATCATTCCAAGCGATAGACCTTGGGCTTTCTGAAACAGGCCTGCACTGAATTTGCACTTTGCAAACTCTTTCTTCACTGATTTCACTAGGTGTCGAGGGTCTTTCAGATTTTTACATGCTGGATGAGACTTCTTCATACCGGTATGTGTTTTGCTGTCTCCATCTGTGGTAAGGTAGTTGACTCTGAAATTGTTTACAACCTCCTCTCCAATAATGGTGGCCCAGGCTTCTTCATTTCCCATTGCAGCCTCCTCGGCCACATTAGCTGTACATGTCCCTGTGTGGTTAGGACAGGTGGTGTTTACCCCACACCTTCTCAGGTACTCAGCACGCTTGCATAGTTTGTTGCCTGTGGATACACTAAGGATTTTTTTTACCTGACGTCATTTGCTCACAAAGAGTCATGGTGACCTGGGTGGCTCCTTGATAGGGTGTCCGGTCTCCACTGAAAAGTGGATTGTTGTACCTCCCATCTATCTCTGCATTGATGAGGTCAGGCTTCTCAAGTCCACAACTTGTATTATCTGCAACAATTTTCTCTCTCAGACTTTCCATACTGGCCTTGCTCATGGTGACAACTTTCTCCCCAACATGATTTGCTGTTTTCTGTAATACGGTATAAGATGGGGGGATGATGTTGGCAGTTAGACATATTTCAATCATTGCCGAATTGGATATTGATGCAGCCATGAGTGCTGTTTGCATACCCAAGTTCAGTTGACTCCGTCGCCGGCCTCTCTTAGGGGTGTTGTCTGTCTTTTCGTCCTCATACAGCTGGCAGCTTTCACTAACATATCCACATGTTTCACAGTAAAGCTCAGTCCATCCCCAACCCCATTGTCTTGAGTTCTTCGAGTCAAACCGCAGATAACCGTTGCAGTGCTTGTGCTGATGATTGTGCTGATGGACCGCTGAATTCCATAGCCTTTCCAAATCTATGGGCCGATACAGCTTGTAAGTGTAGCTGTCTGGGTGCTGTACCTTGGAATCAAGGCCGGTATCTATAGCTGCTGCTGTTGGTTTGGGACGAAGAAGTTTCATGTTGGACAGCACTCCCTCAGCATTAGAGATTGTCATTCTTCCTGTGCTGTCAGTCTTCACCCTGGATCCAAATACATCCTGGGCTAGCCTGTTGATTGGTCCTGGCACTGGTGTGGAAAAAGGTGCCTGTGAAATTCCCTTGTTGTGTGGAACATTCCCTCTCTGAAATCCATTTGTTTTGTTTATTTTTACTTGATTTCTGCCCATTTTTGAAATGAATGGTGGGTATTGAAATGTTTTGTCATTATATACCACTAGATATACATCTGTGCTGATGGAGAAGTGTGTTATTGTTGATTGTTTACTCAGACTATTGACAGTTTATGGCATTATCTGTCCCCTACCCCCATAGCTCTCCCAGTGGTGTGATGGCTCCCTAGGGGTGTTTGAGGGCCTGCCACTAAGCTTGTCTAAGTAGAAGCTAATTGGTTTAGGTATATATCAACTAACCATTTATGGCCAAGGTCCTGTTAGAAATCTTGAACAATATTGTATACTATAAGATTGTCAAACTACACTTTTTTAAACAAAATTTAATTAATTTAATAAACTAATTAGTTAAAATGCTGTAGAGAACACAGAAGTTCATATATTTCAATTTGAAGATCACAGTCTATGAGATACATGTGTGTTTTATATACATGCAAAAATGGAGGTCTATAGATTTAATTGATTTATGACAGGTCATTAACCAGCACCTGAATTTGAACATTTCTTGCCTTTGATTGCAAAGAGCATTTGGACACTAGGGGACATAACTTGCCATATCTCTATAACAAAGAGTTGTATACCAACGAAACTTCACAATTATACTTAATATTGAATATACTTTCTGAAAATAACTTTAATTTAACATTTCAAACAGTTTAAGGCCCTTTAAAGGAATCACACAACTAAATCAACCAATCAAAATGTGTTTCATACGTTTGTAGTGCCTATGTAAAATGTGTTCTGGCTAATTACTGGGCCACTATGGAAGTTTAATGAGGAACTGATGTTAGATTTCTGCATGAATGAAATGTACAAATACTTAACTTTTGAAAAATGTATACTTTTAATATGTTTGCATGTGTATGTGCGGATTTATACAGGGTCAAAAAGGATGGGGGCGTTTCTGTTTAGGGTCACCGGTTTTGCCTGTAAACTTCCGGTTGTCAACTTCTGGACACTGTGACAGACCAATATGCCAAGAAACTTCTCCAAAAACTCACTTTGTAGTCTTTGTAAGGTAAGTATCTATGAATCTAGACAGTTGTCACTAGTGTTGAACTTCAAATATTAAAGTTATTAGCTAAAATATTTGGTAATAACATATAATAGATGATTTAGTTGTGTGAGTCCTAAAATGTTTATGGTTCTTAACTTACCATTATTATACAACCATTTGTAAGGAAATATGTCACCTCAAGTGTTGTTGGGACTGAGTGAACTTTGAATGGTTTGGGGGTTAATTAGAATGTGGTTTATAAGGATTATTTAGGTAGATTAAGTCATACCCTAGTGAGCAGACTATATTGTACTTGTAGTGTAAATGATGTGCATTTATTTGTCCTTACAAACGTGAGCTGTAGGGAATTTTACTCTAGCTCAGTAGTAGAGCAGTGGGCTGAAAAGCCAAGCGTAGCATATTTAAGTTCCAGCAACTGCATTCTGTCTATTTTTATCACTATTGTATAGCCCAAGTTTCCACCTAGCTGCCCCAACACCAGGCTCTGCATCAGGTATGGTGTCAGGGCCAGAATAATATCAGGCTATACTCCAATGTTCTATGGTGTCTGTGTAATAGGACAAGAAAAGTGATAAGGATAGTGCTGTCGCCGCAACTCGAACCCGTGACCATTGGCTCTCCAGCCATGCTCTACCGCTGAGCTAAAGGGAAATTCCCTACAGCTCATGTTTGTAAGGCAACCTAATCAATACACATCTTTTACATCTGTGCTTTCAATGATTCAGTCCAGTCCCAATTCTTTTTATATGTTTGATATATAAATGTTCAAAAGTCCACAAAGGTCAATATCTAACATTACTGTCTACACTTTACAGAAAAAGTACTACTATATATGGTCAAAGTTTGTGTCGGTCTACTAGAAAATTCTCCCTCCTGTCTATGGCTATGTACCTTTTGCCTACACATACAACATGCAACCCTAGGCTCAGACCTAGAACCTTCTGAACTATAGACAGCCACTTTACTTATTGAGCTATCTGGTCACTGATGATTGACCCAGTCAAGTTTTCTACATTCCTCCCTCCTTTTCTCTGCCTTTGCCCCCTAAAGACAGCTATTTCAACTCACGTTCAGGTATTCCCTTGACAAACATACACCAAATGCCTTACCCAGGACCTCCCAAACTCTAGACAGACTTTCAACCAATGTATCGAGCTTACTGGTTGTCAACGATCTAGTCTATAGTTCCATTCCATATGAAATACATAATACAGGGTCAACATAAGACACAGGTATATTTTGTCTAGATAGATTACATCAGATATATGCTTCAAAACCATATGCTTAAAGGATAAACCAGGTAACAAGTTGAACGACAATACGTAATCGTTATATTACCTCAATTCCTTCCTGATATAATAGTACAAATCTACAGCAAGATTTAATACTGTATTACAGGCAAGAACAAGCCAACCAATCGACACAATGAAGGACTTAACTGGTTTATCTTATTGCATTTAATATCAAAGTTCTATAAATCTACCTCTTACTCTTTGATTTAATTATTTTAACTTGATCTTGAAGTATGAAGTTGAACGATACTAATAAAGACAGTTACCAATATATGAAATATCTTTAAACAAAAATATAAATTTTAGTAGCAGTTACCCTTGAAAAATACTGGGTAAGCGGAATTCGCATATACGAACTAGTAACAGTTAGAAACAACACGTACTACCCCTATATATTAGTGGTATTCATAATCAATTTCAAGTACTGCCTTGAGTGGCTTCACATCATCATCATCATCAATCATTCTCATCTTCAGAACAACACAAAAATGCATTATCATCACAATCACAAAACAATGATGACTTATAAATTAGGAATAAAAATAATTACTCAGTTTTACAATATTTTCCCCATAGCTTTTCTATTGGAAACCATACCGACGGCGTGCACAGTTGAACTAAACTCCTGTAAATTTTACTTATTAATGAAGTAACAGTGCAGGGGATATCTTCCCATTGACAAGTATTAATGCACACTGCCACACTGAATTAATTCATAAGTCTTTTTCAGCATTTGACTAAGAGATGTTATCATATAGGTCCTTAACATAATCTTTATGGTTTCACGATATATTTATTTTTGACATGTTAAAACTTTATAAAGGCAAGCATTTTTATTTAAATTTAATCGAAACAAATTTGCGTAATTAACTACCCCACGTATATGTTACACAGAAAATACTCAAGCCTTTATCTGCGACAAAAGAATCTTAAATAGGAGCAGATTGACGGCCACGGAATTACACTGTATATTAAATCACCTTGAGATTGGTCATGTATTGCAGCATTATACATCATTCTGACGGCCCTGTGTATAAAACACCTGTATATACAGTCAATTTATGGTACAGCTTACTTACAGTGAGTAAACATGATAAATTACGGCCCTTTAATTCCCTGTAATGAAGCCATATATTTAATGGTCGAGGCCAAGCCATACTCTTTATCATAAAGCAGACCATTCTTAATTCCAAGGACATCACTAAGCTGGTGTTTTATAAATGGTTAAATATGTAAATCAAACACCTATGTTTGGTAATACATGTACAATGTAAACAAAACACCTCACTCTGGTTGAGAGAGAAAAAATCACTTTTTTAATATAATTTTTAATACTTTTAAGTGTAACTTGAACATGTCCATACTAACTCAAGAGAATCTGCTCCTAAATGATACAATTATATGAAGGCAAACTTATACAGACAGAAAGTTTGTATATGAGTCATTATCAGAAAAGCTCAAGATTCAAAAGTGAAAAAATCAGAAAAACAACTTTCTTAAAGTGACAACTTTTATGGTTTAAGTAAAAGGGGATACATTGCAGGTTACAAAATCATTGTTTGTCCATTTTAATTTTCACCTGTTCAGTTACTATGGTAACGCTAACGATCACAGGTGAGTTAAAATGTCTGTGGTGTTACCATAATTGAATTTGTTGTTTTTGTTGGGATAAAACATGCCAGATCTTTGCTAATTGATTTATTTAATTGATAAAGTTATAACATAATGATTTTTTATTACATATACCTCATTTAAATACCATTTGTAGATATTTATTAGAAAATGTCCCGACCCCTGTACTTTTGCACTCAAGGGATGTGCATTATTTCCTTTAAATAAAGTTAGAACTAAAGATTCATGAAAACAGTAATTAATTTGCAAACATAAAATGCTACAGATAATTACTGGAATGCTATTTGTTTCTTTTCACCTTTATTCAATTTAATATGAGTTGATTTTTGTGATGGTAACACCATGGACATTTGATAAACACCAAAGACAACTGTAACACCACAGACATTTTGTCCATTGTGTTACCATTTTCAATATCATAATACATGTATATTAGTCAATTTCACTATTGACACACATTGTCTTTGTTTCCAAGTTGTAGAGAGGGCCATTCTTGATCACCTGAAATGTTGTGCTGGATAATACCAGCATTGGATGTCTGTGGTGTTGCCATTGTCATCATCTAGTGCATATTGCAATTGAATTATATTTCATCAATATGCATATAATTATATATAGTAATGTGTCCTAAACAAACAATTTAATTCATTAACTAAAACATAAATTGGTTGTTTATGATGGAAATTCATATTATGCATCTTCTCTTGTCACCGAATTGTCTGTGGTGTTACTAGTAATGTCTTTGCCATTGCTCACAGAGAGAATACATGCTTTAATTACTGTCACACAAGTCCTAGTGCTTACTATGTAGTACAAATAACATTATACAATAATTTCTCTGTTTTATGAATCTTATAATATGAATCTTCCCATTATCTTAGATATTATTTATGATTTTTTTCTATTCCATTGTCTGTGGTGTTACTATAATGGTATCGCCAATATTCATGTCCTTGGTGTTACCAATTCAAAGCCCTCTTCTCTCACAATTACATATTCCATTTTGAGAACTGTTAGCGAATGTCATTAGCTAATGTCATAGCTTTAGAATTCATCTTACTAATAATATATTTTATGGTCTGTATTAAAAGTAAACTTTTGTTTGTGTTGCAAAGATTTGACTCTGGTTTTACTTATCTAAGTCTGTAGTGTTACTATAATTGTCTTTGGTGTTACTGTTTTCAGAGAATCTTGTTAAAGAGTATAGAATCTGAATTTAAGAGTTTTCTTTGATTAGAAATGAACAATAATCATTGTTTTGGAATTTAACTTATCCAAATCATAATGCTTTTATTTTTTCCAATAAAATTGATTCATAAACAAGTATGATGTCTGTAGTGTTACCAAATATTCGTCTGTGGTGTTACCTGTTTGACCGGTAACACCACAGACAGTAACACCACAGAAATTTTAGATATGTTTATAGATTAAAATTATAACCATTGGTAATTGTGCAAAGCTTGATAGCTGTTTTTAAACTACCTTGCAACCTCTTTTGAATACTATAAATCTTTTTATTGAATAAATGGTATAACTGTAAAATAATGTGGTAACACCATGGACAATTTGAAATACACAGTTGGTGAGACTTGATTTTGATTGCTTCCAATTTAAAACCGTCCTGCTTTCAACTTCCAAATGCCATGTGAAAATGAACAGGGGATAGATATGCAATGAATTCATCATAGATGATTGTACTCAGTTGATTTAAAGTTTCTCTATTGAACCAAAATACTCATGGTAACACCAAGGACAAAAACTTATGGGACAGGTAAACATTTTCTTGAAAAAACTTTTAAATATTTTCTTTTTGCCTAAAAGTACCTATTTATCAATTTAATTGGTAATTATCAATAAAACTATCCCCATATTTTGTATAATACCCCATTAAAAATGTTTTTAAATGAGCTTGAATATTGAGGATTTACCATCGGACACACCCATTTTTGGGTGAAAGGCTAATATTATTGTTGTTAAAAAAAAAAATTGGCACAATTTCATGTCTTTTAAAATGTGACTACTAGATCTCTAATTGTTAGTGTATTAGCAAAACATTTACTTTATTCTATGTAGAATTCACAAAAATAAACGACAAAGTTACGGACAGCGATTTTGTACTTTTCTGATAATGACTTATATATATATTGTATTTCAATTCTACTACAGTGCTGGTAATACCAGGCATTGCATGTACAGTCAAACCTGGTTTAACGGCCTCCTCTATAAAGCGGTCACCTGTCTATAACGGCCATCTCATGGTCCTCCCAATGCATTTTGCTATACAACATGCCTCCATATAACGGTCACCTGTCTAACGGGGCCAGCGGTCACTAAAAATGGCTGGAAATGCCAGAAGAAACTGCTGAATAAAGGCCACTGGATCATAAAAAAATCTTCCACTCCGGCGAACATTACAACGTCCATTATGTGTATTGGCTATATCAAGAGAGGTAACTCTGGGTTCGTTAAGAACGTGGTTTTTGATTTCCGGCTATTTACGATACATATTGGTACTTCAAAGTTTATATCAAACGATATTAATACAGTACATAAAATAATTGTATGACATAGTCAGTTATTACATTCAGCTGATATTATTTTAGTTTCATTTGTTTTACTGTACAATTGACTTATCTTACGGACAACAAAATAACTACCTAAACGAACGCACTGCCGAAATCGGAAACGACACTGAGTAGAGTTTACATAGGTTATACGTAGATTTGTGACGAGAAAAAAGGTTCATTTCAAATCGGCATGCCTCCCAAAAAGATCGCCCTCACTTTAGACCAACGGTATGATGTCATTATGAAGTCAGAAAAATGTGGTTTGAGTGCACATAAAATTGCAGACGATTTAGGCGTAGGCAGGACGCAAATCAATAATATTTTGAAAAGAAAATGTGACGTTCTCACGGAGTATGAACAAAATTCTGCACCGGAGAGAAAGGATAAGGAGACCTACCGGGAATGAGGAAATCAACATGCTAGTATGGAAATGGTTCCAAGAGTGTCACAGGCAAAGATAAGCGACTTTTTTTCAAAAAACAGTGAACAGTATACATGACAACTTGTAAATCAATATTTATTTGTTACTTGCTTATAAAATATGCATTATACATGTACCTATTTACATTGTATTTATTAACATTGAATAAAAAATATAAATTCAATTGAAATCCATTTTAATTTTATTGAAATTTCAAAAGCACATACAATGTACTGTTCATTTAAATGATACATGTACTTACAGTATACAAATGTATTTTTGTTTACATCCACTGTCGAAAAACTGAACCTGTATATAAAGGCCACCTGTCTATAAAGGCCACTTTGACCGTATCCCTTAAGTGGCCTTCATAGACAGGTTTGACTGTATATCATTTCAGGAATAAAGATAATCCATACTGTTACATATAACATTCTTACTGATAATATTGCTTGGTGTCTACAGATCTAGAGAAGCCATACTTTCCAACGGTACCAAGGGGTTTTCGTACCTCAACTAGAAATTTGATTTTTGATGCAAGAAAGGTAGGTGGGGTCGATTTTTCGACCTTGAAAGCTTTCCACCCTTTAGCTTTATGACCTTTGAGGAGGGGGGGGGGGCATTTTTATCGAAAATTGATCTTAACCCCCACAATGTGTAAAATTACTCTAAACACCCTATGTTAGGTACAAAACTAGCTGTAACAAATTCTCAGGTCCCTGTGCTGCATATCACAGACCAGGATAACTGTTTTGTTTGTTTTTTGTTTAATTTACTTAAGACAAAAAAGCATCTGCAGTCAGTCAATGCAATAAATTCGAAAATATCATGCAAAAAACTTTCAACACACATCCAAGTGCATGTCCGACGGAAGGCCGGAATTTATCAAAGATTCGGAAGCTTATAGCTAGCTAGCTAGTGGGGTACGAGGTACACGTGAATAGGCAATGTTAACACTGTGATTCCCAGCACAAGTTGTCATGCGTACATTCATACCTTTCTGTCCCTTTTGTTCTTTGAGAACTTACCATGTCCCGCTCCCGTTCCCCGTGTCTCGTTCGCCACATCCTAAGAAGGGACACAACTCTGCGTGTGAAGCACGGATTGATTCCCGCCAAAAAGTATCATTATCCATAGAAATCAATTTTGAAATGTCTTGTGCCTTTCACATTATATATCTTGATCTTGATGGTGTTAAAAATTCTTCTGCCGAAATTAATAGGATTTGATTACGGACTTAAATACTATGATTTCACTATGTTTTTACAGAGACGTATACAGGCTTTCAAATACGGTTTTACATAAATTTTCGTTTCAGCAAAAGGTATGTTATGTATTAGTTTATTTAATACCGATTGAAAGTTACGGATTTATAAATACTATCTTCTTTTGGGAAGAGTACGATGACCGTTGAGTTAAATGCCAACCTCAAATGTGTTTTATAGGAAATGGTTTGATCAAAAATTGATCTTAACCCCCCCCCCCCCCCCCCCCAATGTTTAAAATTAAAATTACTCTAAACACCCTATTTAAGGTCCAAAACTAGCTTTAACAAATTTTCAGGTCCCTCCATGACCTACAATTTTGTTATTTAAAAGCGCCCTAGGACACTAAATATATTTCACGAGTGGGGCTAATAGTTTGATATTTCTCACGCTACACGAGTGAAAATATGAAAAATATCAAAACATTAATCCCATTCGTGAACACAGGGCCCGATAATTTGTTATAGCTAGTTTCGGATCTAAACTAAGATGGGTTCTATATCGAAATTGATCTCTAAATACAATACAAGTATCAAAATAGGTTAAAAACTAACTATCTGTAACAAATTCTCAGGTCCCCGTACTCGTGAAATGTATTTTGTATATCTGAAGATACTGCTATATATTCGGTTTATTGCATTTTTATAGCAAAACTTAACTTGCAGCTTTCATTTTCACCGTTGTCGTTGGTAAACAGTGTTTTCATTGGTAAATCGGAGGAAAATGTGATATTTTTCATCATATTTCTCACCAGTGAAAATTATCTCTTTTATAGAATGATTTATTTTCGATATTTCACCTGTAAAAATGTAATAAATATATATAATTTTGACAATAAATAAGATATACTTTCATGCTTGTATGATACATTGTAGAAGTTGAGTATCGCTGGTCGATGTGTTCTTGACAAGTTTGTGTTGTGATGTTTGACAACTGTGAATTATATAAATACAGATTGAATCCTGTCACTAGGTCGAAATGTGCAGTCATGTCACCTGTAAGATCATTTAGAATTTTGTTTTATAATAGATTTGTAATCGGTCATTAATTCACAATGGTCGATTCTATCGCTATCTACCCTTTACTAGTAACAAGCCTGAAATTATTGACGAGGAAAAAATGTAGTTCAAGGGACATAACTCTCATTTCCTTCTCAACAAAGAGTATGCGTAAACACTTGTTCTTTTTTTTTTAATACACCGTATACAAGAGATTGGTTGTCTGGTAGAGCTTTACTCTCTGCACCAAGACAAAAGTACATACAAGTTTAATTATAATAACAAAATTGTTCTATCATCAAATTAATGTTTGTATTATTAGTGTTAGTATTTTACTTACGAATTATTTTGCGTTACAAAAAATATATTTCTTGATTGAACTTGTGACCTATCCATTGATCTAACGATCCTTCACTGGAACTGTACAGTATCAAATGTAGTATTTACTTGGTAAATAGTATTCAAATATAGTATTAAATTGTATTTATATAGTATTAAATAGTATTTATATAGTATTAAATTGTATTTATATAGTATTAAATTGTGTTTATATAGTATTAAATTGTATTTATATAGTATTAAATTGTATTTATATAGTATTAAATTGTGTTTATATAGTATTAAATTGTATTTATATAGTATTAAATTGTATTTATATAGTATTAAATTGTGCGCATGTCAACGTCATAATTAATTATTATTAATCATACCATTAGTATTTCCCATTTAACTATTCGGTACTAAATAATTATGTTATAGTGTTGGGTAGGGCAGTTTCACCAATGTTAATCTACACACGTATTATACACCTGACGTTTTACATCAATATTTATTACGGCGTGTCAGGGACGCTGTTGTGACAATGGCTGACCTCCTCCAACAGTGCTGCATATATACACTGATCCTGATGACTATTCTGTAACACGATGCAGCTGCAACATTGTGGCAATGTACCTGTACACCTAGGTCAGAATTTCAACCCGCTGAATAGGACTCTACAATGAATATTATCATACCGAAATCCTGTAACAATTTAATCATAATATGACAAGGAATAAACAATCGTCTTCTTTAGAAAAAGAGTAAGAAGCATAACACCTGAACTCCGAATATAATTTTAGCATAGACTATTCTAATCTCTGAATGGATAAGGTAACTTCAATGAGTTATTAGCGAACTTCAACCCTACAAACAAGAGAAGAGTACAGGGAAGAAAGCGAAGTACCTCCTGTAGATCGCAATCTTCTGCATAATGTCGACGGATGAGTTTGCTTTTATTCAAAATTTTACATCTTGCATCGAGTAACCTTGGATTTTGCAAAAATTTTAATTTCCAAATTTTTATGCTTGAAAAAAGAACAAAATAAGTAGACGAAAATAACATTGCTTATCTTCACTCGGAGAACATATAGGATCGAGCCCACATACAGAATATAGCTGTACAGTCTTTGACATGATCATTCGAGTGGGGAAATGCAGGTGAAGTCCAGAATAGGAAAAACATTTACTAGGTACATCAGCAATGCAAGTTTTGTTGATGTGGGACATCTTCTTAAACACAGAATTACACATCAATAAGTCCTTCACTTGGTATGCTGGTCAAATTCAGCATTCGAAACGTGGTATTCGTTATTATTAACCTAATTCACCACTGGGCGTATAGCATTCTTCATTTTCTATATAGAATGAAGATCACTCATCTTGACTTTTACAATATAACCACGCATTGATACCCTTCGTCTGAAATCTATATTAAACAACCTATCAATGTTTTTATGCAAAAGGAACCACAGAGAATAAATGAAAACAAACGACACAATAATAAATAAACCATACTTTAATTATTTTCCGGACGAAAACGACCATCTAGGTGTAATAAAGGCATTTGGTTCCATACAGTTTTCTATAAACGTACACAGACGTAAGGCAGTCGGGACGTCTGACCGAACCTTGCGAAAAGTCTAAGGTATACTCCAAATTACTCAAAATAGCAACATTCAAAAAATATTCAATAAATATTCAACATTCAATAAATAACGCGGGCGAATCATAGAAATAGATTATTCAAAACGAATATCACAAGTCTGAAAAAGCACATCCTCGATATCCAGGGGTTACGATCACCTACGCTCTCTATATCCCTGGAATATGTCATGGCAAAATTGAAGGCTTTGTTGTGTGCACCACCTTGTTGATGATACAAGGAGACTGTTTCCACCCTTTGATGAACATCTAAAGAATATCGACGTCACATACCGGTAAAAATTGACAGGCTTTGAAGTTGGTCGCGGTTCCTTTGTATCTTCAAAGGACAGACATGCAGTCTAGCGATTGGTAGGGTCATTATTTTTAGCTGAGCGTGCCTTCAGTTTTGCCATGACATATTCCAGGGGTGTAGAGAACGAAGGTGATCGTAACCCCCGGATATCGAGGATGGAAAAAGCACTGAGATGACATCATATAAAACATTATCGTATAACAAACATCATTGACTATACATGGAAACAGTCATGAGCACTGTTTTATACTGAGTTACATGGAAACAGTCCTGAGCACTATTTTATACAGAGTTAATGCCATCCATGTCGGGATCTGCCTTTAACAGATGAGAACCCTGCAATCCCTGTTGCCAGACGGGAGATTTGGGTGCGGGAAGGTCGTGTGTCACTTTGCTGTCTCGTACAATAGGTGTCATACACAGAACGTCCTGACATTCTGGATTCCGTCTCGTGCGTTCCTGTCTGACCGCGGTAATGTCGTGCTCGCGGACCGGTGTGGACGAGTGACTCGAATACAGTCCCCATTTTCGCATCATGTGATCCCGGATAAAATTTATCGGCGTTTGTTCCGAAATCCTGCACGGGCTGTTATGCAGCTTTGTGTAGGCGGAGGGCACGCGCGGTGTGGACGTACTACGTAACTTTGACTGACGGCGTGGCCATGGAGATCCGTACGGCGTACCCGTTATGCGTTCTCGTTGTGCCATCTCTGCCAACTTTGTTGGAGACGGTGGCGTTTCCGGAGGGATATCCACGGACTTCCTGTACGGAGACAGAGAAGCTATTGTATCTGTCTTTGAGGGAGGGTTGTATTTTATACGGATTACTTGGTGAGTCGCTTTCCATTTGTTGCATATCTTCAGATTTCGTCGAAATGCAAACTGAAAAAGAAACATGACATGTTTAAATAGCAAGAAAGGCCAGACATGATGAGATATAGCGCATAGTTGATTCCCAGAACTGTCAATGGATAGCAATGATGACACAAAATATCAGTTTGATGACTGGCGGAATAGGTTTGTAAATATTGAAAGGAGTTGTTGAAGTTATACTTAATCAAGCCCAATCAGCAGAGCTTGTGTCAGTTTCTTTACACAATGTGTAAACAATACTCTTACCGCAGGAGATTAAAGTGACTGAACATAAATTTGCAATTATAGCCTAAACAGTTCGCGCCTGACAAACCTATTGCAACTGTTTACAAAATTTTGTTTCCAGCAGTTAAGGGACAAACGTACCCCACACCAGAGCATGAAGAAGCACATGTTTATGGTGGCGAGGAGGATAAGACTCGTGGCCTCCCAGCTCTTCTTGGCGGAAGTGAAGTGTGTGGCGCCGATCAGACAGGACAATGTGGTGGCGATGGTAGACGGGGCGTACCACATACAACAACACAGGTCGGCCAGCAGTAACCGCCTCTCCCGGCCAAGCTTCTTATTGGTCAGGAACTACAGAATACAAAGATTGAGAAGCATTTAGTCAGCGTTAGTACCATTGGTCAAGGCACGCAACCTATTGGTCAGGAACCGTCTACAGTAGATATATATTGAGAAATTTATAGTCAGCGTTACTATCAGTAGTCAATAAACACAACCTATTGGTCAGGAACTACAGAGAGAGAAACATATAGTAAGCGTTACTATCATAGGTCAAGGCACACGATCTATTGGTCAGAAACTTATAGTAAGCGTTACTATCATAGGTCAAGGCACACCACCTATTGGTCAGAAACTTATAGTAAGCGTTACTATCATAGGTCAAGGCACACGACCTATTGGTCAGAAACTTATAGTAAGTGTTACTATCATAGGTCAAGGCACACCACCTATTGGTCAGAAACTTATAGTAAGCGTTACTATCATAGGTCAAGGCACACGACCTATTGGTCAGAAACTTATAGTAAGCGTTACTATCATAGGTCAAGGCACACAACCTATTGGTCAGGAACTACAGAGTGAGAAACTTCTAGTCAGTGTTACTATCATAGGTCAATAAACACCACCTACGGGTCAGAAAATTGTGGTCAGCGCTACTATCATTGGTCAAAACGCATATCAGTCAGGTCAGGAACAACAGTACATTCAGTAAAACAGTTTAGTTACATACGGCTATATTGCAAAGAATCGCGTTACTTTTTTGAAATGTATTATCGATTGCAGACATCTTAGTTAGTTGTTTTTTTATATATCAATCATGATATACAGGTATTTAACGCCAGCAACTGTTAACATTTGGTCGGCCATGACACCGGAGCGAAATCCCCAGTGTGTCTTACCATAATTCACAATATCAATCCTCGTTTAGGACCAGTTTGGACAAAACGTGACCTGCACGTGACTTACCCATTTACAGGACCTGGGTGTTTTGTTGATAGAGAACTGGAACTGACATATTTCACACTTCGTGGTATCCGAGGTTCCCAGCCACTGTTCCAAACAGGACATGTGCAACATGCCCATGGATCCAGAACAAAAGCACGGAGAGATGAGAGCTTGGTCCGAGTCGTCATCGTGACATATCCGACACACCATTACACCATCACTGGAAACCAAATAAAACTTCTTCTCTAGACTGTAGTCGTCTTTTTCAACCAGATTCTTTCAACAACAACAAATCGTCTACATACTTTAACCGTACGGTAAAATCTCAATATCCTTCGATCACTTATCCAAAAAGCTAGGTAGCACGGAAGACAATATAAAATTCGAAATTCAGGAATGTGAACGCGAACAAAAGTTCTGGTAAGATCTGCAATAACTTATATATGCTTATTGTACATGCTGTGATAGCTAATATAATTCCTAGCCCGAGTTTCATTTGGCCCCGACACCATAGCATACCAGGTAAATCTATGTCCAGACCAGAGGAAAATTGGGCTAGTGTTATTCCGTGGTTTAATGGAGAAGTTTGTTATATATGCACTGTACATGTAGCTTATATCTTTTGACTAATATCGCTCTCTTAATCAATAATGCTAACTAGCTTCTTGTTGAAATGTCGTACCTGATGTCGGTCGGAGCAGGGAGCGAGCGGTCAGCGATGTCCACGGAAATCACTCTGGACATCTTAGATTTATTCTGGCTGTCACGTGTCTGCTGGACCCAGCGGGAGGTCTGGGCAGCAGCGACGCTGTCATCGTCCTCTGTGTAGCTCTCCAGGGAGACGCTCCCACTGCTTCCGTCACAGGCGAGCGGGTTCTCGTATACGTGTTGGACACCATACCCCTCACGTGCGCACTGGACACCACAGCCACGGTCCTGATCGCCACAACCACAGTCCTTGACAACAGAAAAACACAGCGTGTCATATATCACAGTTGCTTGGGTTTCTGTCAGTTATTAATATAAAAAACATATATAAGGAGTCGCCCATTACAGAATGTAATCCAGCATATTCTATAATGGGCGGCTCCTTATATAGCCTATATGTTTTTTTTTTTTATTTACTGACAGAAATTCAGGCAACTGTGCATATATATCAACAGGGCGGGTTGGTAATCCTGATTTGGGGTCCAGGTCGTAGCCATCCAAAGGGTCCCCATGTACCGCGTACCTACTGGCCAAACATCAGGTGTTTGTCCCCACAACGGAACCTTTACTGATTATAATAGCCAACGGTAAAAGTTTCAGTACATCATGGTCAATTATAGGAAAATTAGGACAATGCCGGGTGCCTTTACCGAAGTTTCATGAAAGTTCCTTAATTTATTCCTTAACTTGAAAATCCTCATAAGAAAACAATACAGAAGTTAGGGGGACAATCTTGTGCTAAGGACTTATCGTTAACTGTTTTACGCGATGGTGCAGCGTCCGTCGTCCGTCCGTCGTCTGCCCTGTGTCTTTTAAACGACCGAAAGGCCTAGTGACATGATCATGTTTAGCTAGTAGCTTTCTGGGAAGGAGTTGAACAAAGTTTGCGAATAATCGCTTTGACCTACATTCAAGGTCACAGGGGTAAAATAAGTCAAAACCTTCAAACGACTTCTTCTGAAATACCGAACGGGCGGGAGTTATGATATTTGACTGGTAACTGCCTTGGAAAGAACCGAACAAAGTTTGTGAAAATAATTCGCCTTTACCTCCTTTCAAAGTCACAGGGGTCAAATATGTCAAAACTTTTTAATGACTCCTTTTAAATTACCGAAAGGTCTGTGGAGATGATATTTAGCTGGGAGCCTCCTTGGAAGGCGCTGGACAAAGTTTGCGAATATAAATCACTTTGGCCTACTATCAAGGTCACAGGGTTCAAATATGTCAAACTGTTCAACTAACTTCTTCTGAAAGGCCCAGAGAAATGTTCTTTGGTTGGAGGCCTTTTTGGAAGAAACTGAGCAACGTTTTAAATAAAATCTACCTTGATATATACCTTCAATGTCACAGGGGTCAAATATGCATAAGTGTTAATGTGTTCTTTAGAATTGCCTATGCGAGATTAATACCAGGTAAGCGACGTAGGGTTCTTATAAGTCTTAAATTAAGGAAAGTGAATGAATCTGGGACTATAAATATCAGAACCCTGACCCGTACTGAATTGAAGAAGCATATTTTTTTTTTAATTCTCGTCATTAAGTATCGTTCACAGGAACATGAAAATTTGTTACAGTAAGTTTTGGACCCCGGGCCCCAAAAGGAAAGTTATCCGAAATTTCAAAAATGTTCTTCCCCAGACTCGGAGGAACTAAAGCCTATTTCACTACATGGATAGAAGTATCACCAAGCCTTTTGTGTAAACCTAAACTGGGGTGTTAAGAGTATTTTTTTTTTTTTTTTTTTTACACTTTTAGGTGTTTAGATAAATTTCCGATAAACATTTTTTTATGCTTTTAACCTAAATTGATCGCAAATCTGAAATTGATCTAACCCCCTCCCCCACCCCAAAAGTGTCAAATTACTCTAAATACCCTAGTTTATAACCAAACTAGCTGTAACAATTTACCAGGGCCCTGTGTCATGTGGTATCGTAATGATACTGGCAGTTTGTGCTAAAAATGATAAGGAAAGTTTTCAAGCAGAAACAGCTAAAACCCTGTATTATAATTCTGTTAAATTATATACTATAAACATGATCAATTTTGCAGTCAAGCTCACGTGCAGATAATATTAGATATATATATAAACATGATCAATTTTGCAGTCAAGCTCATATGCAGATAAGATTCACCAGATCTTTCAGCTTTGAGACCACTGCCTTGAAAACCTTGATTTCTTCATTAATCAGCATGTTATGGCATTCTCGAGGATCTGCTCTTGTGATAATTTCATGATCAATTTTAATAACAAATATGCATCCAAAAAAAGATCAAGATGTCTGTGGTTTGTAAAACTTCTTTTCCCAAAATAAATCAGTGTATTTCTTGCAATTAGCCAATTGCCAACGTTTTATATTTTTATAATTTAATATGATACAAATACTATCAAACAAAGTGCATACTTATATATTATGGGCGTGTTATTATGTTGTGTTTTTTATTATATATACAAATTCAGTATTACTGAAGCGATTTTGATTTTTGAGTTCGAAATAATGAAAAAAAGCAACAAGTGATACTGGACAAAAAGAAACAGAAATACGTAGTATGTTGTGGTATACTTGACCGATCAAATAAAAAAAGGAATAAGCTGACAAATAAAATGAATAACATATTTCTTTTTTGCGTTTTCTGCTATGACATTATTTTCTTTCACAAAAATGCAAACGGGAGAAAAAAAAGAGAAGATCCTTAAAAGTTAGTTCAATTTACGATTACAAGAATATTCATTACTTGAGAAGCACTGCCCGATATTCTAGTACAAATTTCAGAACTACATGTATATTACTTAACTCCTGTTTTAATGTAAACTTTATTTCATTCCAACAGTATATATACAGCATTATAGACAGAGAATATGGAGGGATAGGATCCGGAAACAAGTTTAAAAAAAATTATATTAATCCGTTTCCATTAGTAAATGATTAACTAAATATTAATTGGACATGATGGCATAATTGTGGAAAATATTTAACTGAAAATTGGGAGGTTATATTGAGTATGAATGGAATATGAGATGGGGATGAGGTTGGACATGAGTGAGTGATGGGGAGGGGAAGGGTTTGGTGAGGAGGGTTGGGATGGGTTATGGATTCATGAGGAAGATGTAGAAATGATTTAGGATTGCCCGTGCCAATGACAATAGAAAATATTAGGCATAGAATAGATGAAGGATGACTGAAAGAGAAACCTTAGTTAAACCGTTTGGAGTTAATGATGAAAGACTGTACGCATGAAAATATTGTGATGTTTTCATCATATGAAAGCTCTTCCTCCCCAAACAAAAGTAGATTGATTGTTAATGGATGATTTATGTTATTAAACATACAGAGACGATTTTGTGAGAAGAGACGACAATGTAATAGATAATGCTCATTGGTTTCATTTGATTTCTGTTTTACAGCTCGTTTATTATTGACTTGTTCAACTAGCAGTTTGATTGTTTAGAACATCGCTTATCATAAAATACTAAGAGCGAAAAACACAGTATTATAAGACACAAAGAAATAAAGAATCTGAATCCAGATTGTGATCATCAAACAAGTCAAAGCATTTAATAGATTTATATTTATTAGGAATCTTTACTTTCTAATTTATCTTTACTTGATGCAGTAATATAACTTTCTGTTTTATTACCAATTAACGCTGATTTGAATACCAATTAACGCTGATTTAAATACCAATTAACTTTGTGTTTTATAACCAATTAACGCTGATATTGATTTAACCTATACACTGTACATACGTCATCAATATCGAAAGGTCCTTCGGCCGTCATTCTTCAACAGGTTCATCCGAAAGCGATATCCTCAAAACAGATACTGTCTCGACAAAGGGGGAGAAATAGCAATTTATACTGTCTCGACAAAGGGAGAGATACAACAATGTATACTGTCTCGACAAAGCGTTTTGAAGCATCATGATGTTTGGGAAACCAATCCTACTTCATACAAGAACTGGGAAGCTGAACGAGATTGGTGCTGTATGTCAATGGACCTGTTTTCATCAGATCCCGGTGTTGTGGAAAAAAATGTGTAATGCAGTTGTGAATTGTGCTTTGTATAACGGCACGGTACCAGGATGTTGGATACAAGTTTATGTTCTATGTATTATACATGTAACAATATATTACAATGTTAATGAGTTTCTAACACAATGCTATAAAGGGGCACTGAATAGGCTACCCAAACACATCCCGGAAGAGTGACAGGTAACCACTCAATGGTTTACACAGATATAGAAATATAATATTCAAATTCTACTTCCTCGAGTTTAACCAATCCACTGTTACACGGTAAATCATACAGATTTAAGATATTTAAGACATCGGGTAACAGTAGGAATTGTGAAGCAAAACAAATAATTTAAATAAACGATATTCCACGCGAGGAAGAAATTACATGAAAATAACACAGCCTTACCTGTTGATTATGGGGGTCCGCTTGCTCCCCCTCCTCTCCGATCCCACAGGCCATCAGGTAGGACCCATTTAGGGTACGACTCAGGTTCTGGATCGGTCCCTCGCGGTAACATCCCAGGGGCGACGCCATCACTGTCCAGTCTCGATTGTCGGACTGGCCACGACAAGGCTGCCCCTTCTCAGGTGAGTTGGCTAGGCGCGAAGGTATGATATCTACTCAGTCCACGTCAGGTAAATAATTTTACCTATATACATATACTAATTTGGGAACCATAGCAACGGTACAGGTAAGCTCAGGTAACAATTGAACTGTTCTGAACTGACCACCCCCTGGGGATTAAACCGTATACTGCAAATAATGCCCAAAGGAATGGTAATGGATTGTATTTTAAAATGTACGTAACTCAGTATTTGTTTTTTTTGGGGACTGTAAATAAATCGTTCAACTAAGTTTAATTTCATAACTTAGCCCCTCACGCGCTAACATCCTGGCCAACAAGAATGATTGATGTAATTTAGAAAACTTATTTCATAAGTATTGTTAAATAAATAAAGTTTATATTTAGAGAAAGATTTCTTATATCACCTAACGGTTTTAATAATACCACTCTATATTATTGTCATATATTGTGACACGTAGAATTTTTATAAAGGTATTTACCTGCAAATCAAAAAATAATTATCATCTAATATGACATCGATGCAGTGTTATGTGGTATATATAGTAAGCTATTTCTCTACTCATTATGAACGTCGAAGGAAATTAGGGTATCAAGTTAAAAGTTTTCTGACGAAAGAAAAATAGTGTATGCGGATATTCAAGCTAATTAAAAGTATTGGAGACATATCCCCGATAAAATGAAATATAAGATGCTCTAGTAAAATATGTGGAGATATTTTCCAAGTTTTCTTTTTTTCTGTAACATTTTGATACATATATACAAACAGCTCTTCGTGCATTAGTAAATGATTCCTGATAATACTACAACAGTAAGACACTATTTTGTTTCCGATATTGGAGTATGTGATCATTGATGCTGTCAAAAGCATTTAATATTTGTTATATGTTTACACGTCCTTTTTAAAAGATATTGCATGGGTATATATTGAACGTTACTATGTAGTAAATTTTAGTGTTTTTGTTCCAAGGTTGTCAAATTTGAAGTGGTGATGTCTGTGGCCTAATTTTAAGTAAAAAGTGTGTGTTGATGAGATTGCCTTAAAAGCGTGAGCTGTATTGATTTACCCTTTTTCTCTGTGGTAGAGCATCGGGCTGGAGAGCCAAGGATCATGTACGAGTCCATCTTTACCACTATTCCTCATCCTATTACACATGTTCATATAACGTGACGCATACAGTCCTATCTGTACATCTTTACCACTATTCCTCATCCTATTACATATAACGTGACGCATACAGTCCTATCTGTACATCTTTACCACTATTCCTCATCCTATTACATATAACGTGACGCATACAGTCCTATCTGTACATCTTTATCACTATTCCTCGTCCTATTACATATAACGTGACGCATATAGTCCTATCTGTACACTGCATGCATCCAGTGTAGCGCTAATAAATTGTTAAAAATTCTTAGATCTTCGGTAGATGTGTTGACGTGAAATGAACAGACAATCAATTATAAGTTATAAAAAACATTCTGTGTAATAGGTCAACAGAATTGAAGGCTTCCTGGCATTAGACAGATTCCAGGGATGCCAAGAGCGAAACCTGTCGAGTAACATATACCGTGCCTGTCATTCTTAGAACGAAACCCAAGAGGTATCCTATTCTTGGCCTGCCATTCTTAGAACGAAACCCAAGAAGTATCCTATTTTGGGCGGTCACTCTTGAAAGGAAACCTAATGAATATCAAATTCTGGCCCTGCCACTCTGGGAGCGAAACACCAGGAGTATCCAATTCTGTGCCTGCCATTGTTAGAGCGAAACCCAAGGAGTATCAAATTCTGGGCCTGTCACTCTTCGAGCGAAACTCTCAGGAGTATCCTAATCTGGGCCTGCCAGGGGCGTAGCTGGAGGTATTTTGATGTGCAAGCCCCGTGACGTTGTTTTCAATTTTGGGGAGGGGGTATTCGGGGGGGGGGGGGCACATTTTGACTTCAAATGGTGCCATTGTTTTGGACTTGTTTAAATCATCACTGTCTGGCCTATAATGATACAAATTATTAATCCGAAAATGGAATACGATATGTTTTTTTCCATAGTGTATGGAAACAAAATCAATATCCGTACCTTTCTTATGTCATTAACTCGCCAGTAAGTAAAACCAGAGACATTTACATGTGAAGCCATCTTTGATATACGTACGTCTCTGTTTATAAGTATATATGTTCTGTGCAGGACTCAGGAAGTAAGAACTTAAATCTTTAAAAAATCTCCACAGAAAAACGGGAAAATCTTAAGTTAAAGGAATTTTCTTTAATTTCTGTAATGCTTTCCTATGGAGATATTTAACTTAACGAATTTTGGCCGGGCTCATTAATAATTGTATTTGCTGACATTTTGTTTAAACCAAAATGTAGTAAAAATTGGCCCTTCTTTTATTACACTAAGAATGATAAAAGGGTCATTTTTATATTAAATCTAATGAAGATTTACTAAAAAAAACCCAGAGAGTACCAAAGCGTCAACAAAACCATAAGTCGGACTCAAAATCGATTAAACTAGAGGCAAAATATGGAAAAAGAAAAGATGTACATGGAGACCTCTGTAAACATACAAGATAATAAGACCAGGTGTTCTGGAAGAGTAAGCGTCTTCTTCTTCATCGACGACAACCGCCATGTAAACATTAGGTTCTCAAAATGAGAAACGAGTCCTCATTGTCAATAAAAACAAGGGAGAACACTAATGAGGATACTCAAAAACGTCCATCTTCATATCACTCAAAGATACAGAACATGTCCTATGAAACCAAGATGACGACCATAAAACTTGCCCATAGTCTTCATCAACCTGCACCTCTCCTTTTCCTGTGCCACAAGTTTGTTCGTCGGCAGCTGATATCTATCACTAAAACCTAATATGACATGATTTTATAAAAAAGTTGGCCTAAGTGAAGGTTGTTTCAAAATGATGCTTATGTTTGGATGCTGTTTGGTATTCATTTGTATACGAATTTCTCACGATAAAGCCATTATATTTTACCTATATTGTCGTTATAAATATTATTAGAATTGTGTTGGCTGCGGTCTCCGACATCTTGCACAATAATATATGATTTAATTTGTATGTGTATTGTAATCCTATATGCTATTGCATTCGGAATGAAATGAAGTATTTATAGCTAACAAATTGTCTGCAGCCTAATATGTTAATCTCATGAGTCGACAAAAACGAGTAACAATATCAGTGGACTTTTAAGAATATAAGTTGAATTATGAAATTTCTCGACTTTAATACACATACTTTGGAAAATAATGTGCAAGCACGGGCTTATGTGCTTACATGGCAGCTACGCCCCTGCCTGCCACTCTTATAAGAAAACCTCAGGAGTATCAAATTCTGGACCCGCCATTCTAAGAGGAAACCCCAGGAGTATCAAACCCCGGGCCTGCCACCCTTTGTTACAAACAATCAACATAAATATATATATAAGCAATTGTGCTAAAGTGAATGCTTCAGGACCGTTTTGTGTATTTTTTCTTGCAGCCATCATATATGTATTTACACACAGTCATAGCACCTGTCTCAAGATGGGTGTTCCGAAACGATCTAAAAACTTCTAAAACAGATTTATCATACCCCAGTTTCCTAAATTTTCACCATGTTTTGCTAGAGTTCTGTCCCTTAGCAAAATCCAATTATCACTCGACTGTACATGTACTTTTTTTGTTGTTTTCATGTAGTGTCAAACATTGATACTTCTTTAACTAAATCAGGTTGAATACCAAATTGCTTTGGACATAGTAAACTGTATATAGACTTTAGTTGAATCAAAACCTGAATAGAACGATCTGATGTGATGTACGCGTGTATACATTTGTGAAATGACACTATAATTTAATCCTTGGATATCGGGATAGAGGATTAGCTACCCCTGCAGTTTTAAGTGTTCATCACTCAAATAACATTTGGTTATAAATTAGTTGACATTTCATTGGTGATTGATACTAGATATATTAACTTCATCTGGACACATTATTTTTACTTCCAAACATGAGGTCCCTTCCGAGGCCTTTTGTCACATCAACTTTAATTCACATTTATTACTATCTGTGTGTTGTTGTAGCTGGGGCCGAGTGGTTAAAATGTTCCGACTTTCTACCACCTTTGGGTTGCAATTTTGAAACCCACATGGGGCAGTTGCCAGTTACTGACCATAGGTCGGTGGTTTTTCTCCGAGAACTCCGGCTTTCCTCAACCTGACACATCCTTAAATGGCCCTGGCTGTAAATACGTGGGAAAATGAACCAAACCAAACTTGTAGCAACTGGCTATAGCTAGAAATATGATCAAAAACCACCTTTTCTTATCTATTGTTCTTTAAACAACATGGTGATCAATATTGCTTCAAAAACTTTAAAAGGAAGGTGCAAAATAGCATTTGTCTTTGTTTATCAGGGCTATTCCAGTAAAATATCTATCCTACCCCAGGACTCCATGTTTTATTTAGGGAACTACCAACAGAATATCATTTAATTTACACTGGAGTAATTGACAAAACATGTAAAGGCAAGAAACCCAACCCTGGACAGACATGAGTGAGTTATTTTTGAGTCCTGGGGTAAATGAAATTCTTTTACTAGGATAGCCATCAGCATGACAGTAAATCTATTGCCTTGGAAAGAAAACATGAACCCTTTGATTTGAACCAGACACGTTTAATTTAGTAATTTAGTCCCTCATCATCATCTTTTGTCTCTTAAGTTTCTTCTGTGAGACCTTCTTTTTGACTGGTTCATCGTCACCACCAGGGCCGGGGCGGGGCACAGCCTGCTCCCTCTCCGCCAGAATGACCTCAATGTGGCAGGGACTGCTCATGTAGGCTGTCAACAGAACAAAGGGGGTTGTAAAAGTTATCTCCCTTGCAAATACAAATTAACGGGACAAATGACTTTCTATTTCAACTTATAACAATATTGGTTATTTCCTGAAAAATTATCTTTCTTTCAGCTATGAAAAACAAAAAGTTCAGAATAATCATGACCTTCTATACTGGTATATTTCTTCCAATTCCTTCCATGATAAGCTTAATATTTAGTTTGCAAAGGATTTGCAATTTTTTGAAAGGTAACAAGACAATGCAGACTTTATTCTTAATAACATGAACTTATTTTAATTCAATAGAGTAAATTTAAAGTAAAAGTGGAAAGATTACAAACAAGTCAAATAATAATACTGCTCCTTTTTTAATATGAAATCCATAGGTTGACTGTACAGATCCACCCGTTTGCCTCTAAAGCGGTTTCACTTACTACGCAGATTTTCTATTCTTAGTCTTAAAATGCAAGATGTTTCCTTTCTCCTTTCATTTACAAATACCAAAGCTTTTCCAAGATGTTTCCTTTCTCCCTTCATTTACAAACACCAAAGCTTTTCCATTAAGTTTTTGCAAAAGTTTTGTAAGATTTGTTAAATATTGTGCCTTACATTCTCTATATGACCTCACAATTACTGAGAAAGTCACTTGAATTAATGAAGATATAAATTAATATCCAAACAGTTTCCAACAGAGAAGTAGAACAAAGGAGTGCTGGTAATACTTACGGTTGATACGACCGTGAGCCCTGTAAGTTCTTCGCCTCATTTTAGGGGCCTGGTTGACCATGATGTGTTCAATGACGAGATGATCTGTGTCAAGACCCTGGAACATAAAAGGATACCTCAAATTTGAGAAACTAACTTTTGGAGTAAAGTGCTATATAAATCATCTGTAGCATCTGCCTTTAATTTGCCAAGATGACATAAAATAGTTTTAGGAACATTTTTTTTACATTACACCATAATAAATCTTTAAGGGATCTTTCTGCAACTGAAGTTATGTTTTTTTACAACCTTATCGCAAATTTCTTCTAGTTATATAGTCGGATAATTGATGTCCAAACTTAGTAATGTAGGCGACAATTGATGTCAAAACTTTGACCAGAAGAAAATGTAGCAGGGATAAAACCAGATCTGGCGAAACATAACATTGCAGGAAAGGCTTGCCAAGGGTCATCGGAAAACAACATCAAATCACTAGGTCACGTCTCTACTATAAAATTTGTATTCAGTGTGTTTTTATTTTATGATCAATATTTTGTAATCAAAATACAATGTAACAAGGTCCATTCTATAAGGAGACTGTCATCTAGGTTTAGGTTAGTTTAATAAGTTTATTTCTTCTTTTACTAAAATTTTTGAATACACATTTGGTTTTAAATGTTCCAATACTTTGACGTTTTGCATTTAATAGTAATTTGAAGTTCCATTTTCTCCAGGCTTACATTTATCGGAGCTATCTGTTAGTACTGCATCATCGGAGTTTAGTCAGACTGAAGCTAAACCTCGACTACATCCACAGCGTGTTTGTTTGCTGTTTTGTTTATGTATTATTATTGGTCATTGAGATGCATATCCAGATACTACAGATAGCCACAGGCCATAGCAATTTACATATTAAAGCTTTTTCATGAGCAAGACTACCAACTGCCAAAATGGGAAAAAAAACTTGCCCAGTGCACATTCTAACAGCAAATTGTTTTTCAACTTTTGTAATTCACATTTCAACAAGATGAAATTAGATAGAACTATAATGAGAACATATTGAATGTGAGTCACATAATTTGTTTTGCATGCTGATGCAGGTCACGCAAGGTAGCCAAAATCTGTACATGATTTATTTTTTTTAGAATATACGTGAATCATGCACATTTCTACATGAATGGGAACACTTTTCCAGCTTGGAAAGGTGATTTACAAGTTATTGATGAATCCAACAAGTCTCTAGTGTTAATGTCAAACTCCTGGTACTGACTGAAATGGGCATGATATTGGAGAGCATTGATCAATTTACAATTTATTTTCATGGTTTTTTGTTGTAAATATTGCCAAAAACTATGGGTCTCAAAATGTTAAATTGAAATATTTCCAGAATTTCTATGAGTCCTTTCATAATTTTATGAGTGCTGGACTCGGGACTCGCACATAGATTGATCACTGGGAGAGGCAGACAATAATCTACCACAAGGTTTTCTAAGAACATATTTTAACAGGCCAAAATGAATGGTTCCGTTCAGACTTTGGTCTTTTCATTTATGCATATAAAGATATTCTTTGTTCTCTTCAAATAGAATTTTACTTAAAAATACAAAGTATCTAAGTATTATCATTTATCAAAACCCCAAGACTTCATGGGAAGTCTAAACTGGTATCACTTCCTTTTAACACTTCCTTTGAAATAATATTAGAAATGACAAATTTGTTTCAACTCATTCACCCCTGAAATTTCATAATGAACTATTCCAACCTTTGAATTGGAAGATTTCAAATGTGTCTTCAGGGGTGGAAGTGTTAAACAATGATATCAGAAAATGTTAGGAACACCTCAATTGTTTCATTTATCATGGCAAACAAGATTGTCTGGTAAATTGTATTACTCCACGCGAACCCTGCTTCAATACTCTTTAGACTTGGTGGTGTAATGCAGTCCTACCTTGTATTCAGCATTGCTTTCAGCATTCTTCAGAAGCTGGAGCAAGAACTCGGCAGATTTCTTTGGCCATCTGCCTTGAGATGCCTTAAAAGGCTTAGTCTGAAAGATAATCAGGACATACACTTGCACTGGATGAAACTGGATAAATAATGAATTTGCTCAGATTTTACTTGATCCACAAGAAGATTATATTAACAAACAGATGCACTTTATATCAAAATAAAGTTGTGTTAAAAAGCTATCGTGTTTTGAGGAAGGAAAAGAACTAATATTAACTTATAAGATAGGAATTGTGCAGGTGAGAAATGGCATATTACCTGTGCATTCCTGCCAACACCACCATTGAATCTGCGGAATGGAACCACCTCCTTTTTGTCCATCACATTCTTAAGGTATTTCGTGGCTCTCGTGATGTGCATACGTTTAATAGCCTGAGCCGTTTCCCTGGTGTTCTGTAACATAACATTACCATTGCAATTAGCATTTTCTAAAATCAATTCAATATTAATATATTTTTTGAATTAATTTGCTTTTATCTCTTCTTTATGCTGAATGTGTGAAACTCCAGTTATACAAAGTTAGTTTCACAAAAAATTGAAAGCATTCCTTAGAGTTATTTTGTTATGTTGATCAATACATCACATCTGTTTCACACAAGAAATACTGAATATCCTTTACATTGGGTCTAACCATATGCATTTACAATAACAGAAACAAAATGAAAAGATCAGTGGTATATCTCATTTATTGGGATACAAATGAAGTTCTTACCTTAAAATGAACCCTAAGGTAGGAACCCCTAGCCTTTGCAGCTACAAAGAGAAAACATCAAAATGTTTGTGTTTGTAGATATTGCATTCCTAACTACCGGGTACATATATATATATAGAAATTATAAATACCATTCTTCAAAACTTGTGCCAGCGAAATTTAATGAAAACATTAGAAATTTCCACACATAGTGATCATACCTGAAAATGTCCTAAAACACAACACACATACTTTAATCTAGTTGCACACATGTGCTATAAGAACCAAACTTAGTCATTTTTCACTTACCATATCAATTTCATGAAAATGTTAAGAAAAATCCAATTTTTGTAATTATATACTCAGGACTTAAAGAAATTCTGAGAATGTTAGATGATGATGAATTATTTTACATTCAAATTATTTTGAATTACTTTTGAATTCATGAAACAAGTTACAAAAATTCGTGTTAATTTAGAAAAATACTTACACTTAGTGGGGTTCTCGGGCTCCGACGAATATCGTGTCATATTGTTGGCTGGTTCTGTAAAAAAAAATGTTGTTTAGTAAAAACAAACATTCCTTTAAACAGCATGTACGTACATGAACATAATGGACTGATGGGAACCAACCAGAGCATGTGCCATGTGATTGCACTAGATGCATTCAGCATGTGCGCTGACGAAATGATGATGGTAGGGTTGCTCAATTAATATTACAAATAGAACACATATCAAACAAACATGGTTGTAGTTGAAGATGTTGTTGATGAGCTTTATAAAAAGAAGATGTGAAATTGCACTCTGCAACATAGGGCTGGGCGGTTTTATCGGTATACCGTGGTATAAAGTTGTCATGGTACATATTGTGGTACATTTGTCCTGTACCGGTTTTTCGGGAACTTTCATTTAACTTAAGCTTATCAATGAACTATTTGTTACATAGATCAATTGGAATTCCAATATGGTTTAGTTATAATTTCCTATAACTTTGCTGATCAACTAGGACAGACATAGCTTCACTCAAACAATATTAGAGGATTAAAAAAAAGAGAAACTTATGACAGGCCACTTATTGATTTGCTTCAGAACAAAAACAGTCCGAGATCTTTAGCTAGCTGATTCATACAATCAAGGTGGTATACCGTCATACTTTTGATTTTGTGGTAACCCCGCTCCACGACTAGTAAATTTTGGTTTGGAAATTCCTTAAATTTTGATATATTTGTTATAATAAACACTGTATTTTGCTTGTCTGGACTAGTACTAGTGCTTGAAAATGTTAATGTCACAGGCTGAAATTGCGAGGTTCAAAGTAAGATTTACAGAAAACAATTAAGATGCCCATGAATTAAGCAACAATGACATGATTACAGAAACCTAAATATCTTCTATTCTTGTTTAAACATCTTTTTGAATCATTCACACCTAAAGACAGTGCAACTCATCCAAGGAAAAAACAAGAATAGAAGATATACAAGTTCCTGTACTCGTGTCCTTGTTGTCATTTATTTAGGTAAAGTTGGATATATAGGTTTAGAGTTTACCTTAATAACATGCGCAGTCATATTTCTTTTGAATGAAATAATTGTATAAAATGGTCTTTCATTGTATCAATAATGAAATATTTCAAAGTTAGAAATGAATACATGTCGGAATGTTTTATGACAACGTCAGAGTACCAGTAGTTAGTAAATTATACATTTTAAATATTTTCGATATTCATCCAACTCCAACATGAACATTTGTTAAAAGATTTTAACACATGAAACTTTTGACAGGTGCTGTGTAACTAAATTCACGAAAATATGTAATCAAGCAAACTAAAACACACATACATAGGACTATATGTACTGCACAAGTATACAAACATGCCCTGTATGCATATTAAAATTGAACCCATCAAGGGTTAACAAGAAACTGGCCATATTTTGATATTTCACGACGAGTTTACAAATATTCTGATATGTAGACTTCCTCAAAGTGTGATAACCGATTACATGTGCCATTCATTAGCAAACACTCTAGGCCCTTTATATATATATGTCATGCACGATACAGATCTGCTAGCGCAAGAAAAAGTTCTGTGGACAAAAAACGAAAATTGCACATTGGCAAACCCGTATAACAGCTGTCGGCAGTCGAAAACTAAAAGTGTTTCCAACGGCAAGACGTTTATCATAACACATAACAGTAATTTCCAACTATCCAGGCAAACACAAGTCCGGTTTACTGGCACAACATCGGTTTCACTCAATGTTCAAGATCATGTTTTAAAGGGAATCGGTCGTTATAATGTGTGATAATGACATAAACAGTAAGATGAAAGTTTATTTTTATTAATGATGTTGAAAACAATTTTGTATGTTTTCAGATGACGGTGATTCAGAGGGATTTTGTAGACATGATAAATATGTACACATTCTCACCCTAGATTGAGCCGGAAGAGGAAGTTGGCATATTGTACAGATATTACTTGGCACACGCAAAAAGTCTGAACGGGTTCGTTAAGATTTTTGAACTCAGTTTTAAAAGTTATTGGCGCGAAGCAAAATGATTATGAAAATGTCAATCTACTTACATGATGCACTTGCTAAAATAACATGAAAAATTCAGAAAAACACGTGATGTAATATATGAAATTAAGTATTTATTTTTTTCTGTATTAGGATATCATTTCCGCCGAGACATGTAGATTATAGTATGCCTATATAAATGCTGCATAAAACTAATGCAAAAACCTTTTCGAAACCGGATATGCATGACTACGGCTTGTATTTATACCTTATCTTGCATGATTTTATATAAAACCACACATAAAAAATTCAATAGCCTAATACCATTGTTTAACACAGAAAACGCGGAATTCACCTTGCACTATAGACAAAATATCATTCCGTCGATACGTCTATGGCCGGTTAACCGCGGGATCTCTCGCTTCTAGCTTATTTTTCTTGCAATTATCGGACCGATAAAATAAGTTTCTTATATACTTATTTTATCGGCCCGATAATTATCAGAAATATTTAAGTCTGGCAAGGTCGAAAATTAATCAACTAGTTAAGCTTTTCTGCCCAGAGCCGTCGTATCGTAAGGCCACATATGTACAAAATACAAATGTAATATCAATACGATTTTGATATGTTATCTAGAGCGCAAGTAGACTAACTAGTAGGTCAAGAATTCAACTTTTAGTGGAATATTGAACATTAACAGTTACTATCTTTGCATGGAATTATATCATGCGGTGGTATACATGTATGTTGCGCGCGGTGCGCATTTAAGCTTCCAACGAAAAATCCAAATCCATCCCTGACGGATAAAGTGTTGGTGAAACTTGTGTCCAACTCTTAAGCAAATACATCGCTCTCTTCACCAATGGAATATGTCATGGCAAAACTCATGACAATGAAACTGAAGACATGGAGATGGCAGTTCCATTGGTCTTAGGTAAAAACCTGACCCGCCATGAGCGTTACACTGATAGGCCTATATCTGTCATTTGAAAATTACAAAGGAGCCGCAACCGACTTCAAAGGCCGTTACGTGACCGCGAGATTCTTTTAGTGTACATCGAAATACAGAGACACGGTGGTCTAGTGGTAGAACCCCGGGCTCGTGATCGAAAGGGTTGCGAGTTCGAGTCCCGGTTACGGAATTTGTGTTGTATCCTTGAGCAAGATACTTTACTCCGCTTGTTTCAGTCTACTTAGCTGTAAATTAGTACGTGGTTGGGTAGTGTTATAAATGGTAGAATGCTAGCTATCAGCACCGAAATGGCAGCAACGGTTGTATGCTCCCCAGGGGGTTGATAACGATATCGGTTGGTTTCTAAGGCCCAGGCTTATAATTGTTAAAAGCCGTGAATAATTATGGATAATAATTTGTGAACCGCTTTGAGACGCACTTTATGGTTGTGATAAAGCGGTATATAAGAATCCCGAATTATTATGATATCCAGAGGGTATGGTCACCAACGCTCTCTACTACGGCCAGAGCCTGTTATTGCCACTAGTGAAACTATTTTATCTGGTGGTCGCGGTGGCCGAGTGGTTAGGGTGCCGGCATTCTACCACTAGCCCTCCACCCTTAGGGTGCGAGTTCGAATCCCACGTGGGGCAGTTGCCAGGTACTGACCGACGGTCGGTTTTTCTCCTGGTACTCCGGCTTTTCTCCACCTTCAAAACCTGGCACGTCCTTAAATGACCCTAGCTGTTAATGGGACGTAAAACTAAATAAACCAAACCAAACTGGTGGCCGCCACTTATTTATCTGGCGGCCACCACTTAATTATTCACTTAATTAAATTAAGTTGTATAGCCACTAGATAATTACGTGGCGACTGAAGACTACAAATGAGCCGTAACCGACTTCAAAAGCTTTCCAATTTTACCCTTATGTGACCACGATATTCTTTTGAAGGATCATCAAAGGGTCGAACCAGTTGTCTTGCCTCATCGACAAGGTGGCGCAAGGTGGCCTTCAGTTTTGTCATGACATATTATATTACAGGGGCGTACTGAGTGTATGTGAGCATAACACTGGCTATCGAGGATAACAACGTTTATGGTTTTTTATCTGTAGAACCAATAAAAAAAATACCTTCTTCAAATTTGATTTTCAATATATTCATGCATATTCAACTAGCGCGTACGAAAATCCTCATTTTGAACTTTTCTAAAAAATAAAAATCGATTTATTAATTATATTTAATATATCCCCCTCCCCCCCAAAAAAGGATTTATTGTATTTTTTATGATTACGGGTAAAATGTGTTGTCTTCTCTATAAGTAAACTCAAACATTGCTTAATTATTGTGTGCACATTCATACCTGATAATGCAACTAAACATCGCCACAGCAAGGTTCGCTTAATGACTGTATTACTTGTGTCAAGTAGTATATATAAATTCAGCTAGACGTCACTTCCGTATCTAATATCGATCTAGTTGTCGATTACAACCCGGAGTTTGACAGGCGATTTCTAGATGTAAAGGTTGTCATTGTTGTCACTTTATCCACACATTTTAATAGTTAGGAACAAATGCTTATTTTATAGTCAGTCAACTCGGTCTGACGGCGAAATTGTGATGAGTAAACCACGAAAGCGACCGGATCTGCGTCTGCCGTCCACTTCTGGATCTGAGCAACTCGGCTCAGCAGCTGGACTAGATGGAGAGTAAGGGTTTTGTCATTGCACATTTTGTTCTTACATCTAAAATTGCTTCTTTTATGCGTGTGTTATGCAGGTTTCATGCACGAATGCATTTTGCAACTACAAAGCTCTCATTGAATCGATATTTTAGAGACTGGAAGACGCCCACGCCAAATGGGCGTCAGAGTTAGGAAGTCGAGCATAAATTAGGCCTATATTCCTTAGAATCACAGCGCTTTGATTTCAGTGACCCTGTAAAAACAGGTTCATTCGGCTCAATATGACACTTTCGGTAAATGATGTTTTTTACACTGTCACATATGCTGTTTCCATGTATGATAAACTTTGTGAAGTCAATAAAAATATAATATTAATACTAATAGTTCACATTCCCAGCAAAATCATATATGATGTATATGGTCAGTGTAAATTGTAATAAAAACATGTTTGTTTCGACTGGAGCGTAGGACATGTATAGTCTTAAACAGGGACGTACTTGTGTCAATGTGAGACCCAATTGAATAATATTAAATGATGTACAGTTTTAGTGACTTTTACAGTTTATTATTTTATTATCTGAATTTAATTCGTTACAATGATATGTGAAAGGTTAATAGGAGCTTTTTTTTGTTTTGCAATCATTAGTCAACAAAAGATGAAATTATTACTAGCTGGCTGATGAATATTTACCAATGCAAGTGTGATGTGAATATTTTTGATACAGGATTACAGGAAAACATTCAAGTATCTCCCTGAAAGTTTCCATCCGGCTTCTTTTTATTCTATAGATTTGTTACAACCATTAAACTTGATAATCAATATTTATGGTGATAATTTGTGGTAAAATTACTTTTTAATGAGGTAATCACATAATTTATTGTGTATTTTTTTGTAGCAAATCCAACACAGGTACTGCAAGTCTGGAGGCATTGCAGCAGAAGCTTAAAGAATTGGACCTGAATGACCAACAGAGGGAGAGGCTGGAATCTTTCCTCACACAGAAGCAGCAAGTCGGTGAATTATGTGCTGAGGATTTTGAGAAGCTTGGAGAACTTGGAGCAGGAAATGGTGGAGTTGTTCTGAAAGTGCGCCACAGCAAGCTGGGTCTAGTTATGGCCAGAAAGGTACATACCTGGATTTTCTTGAAATCTACATATTGTAAATGCTATAAGGATAATGGATATGCTTACCATTTTTATCAGGACTTATATATATACACGTGTAATATTAATTACATCACAATTCATAATAAACGCCTACAGGTACTTTCAAGCGTGATCTGTTCCTATTGAACAGTGGACATTCTGCATGAATTTTATTTACATCAAACTCAGTCTTTTTTTAATTGTGAAATTTATATCTATTTTCATTGCAGCTTATACACCTTGAAATAAAACCAGCAGTCCGCAATCAGATCATCAGGGAACTCAAAGTCCTCCATGAGTGTAACTCTCCTTTTATCGTAGGTTTTTACGGTGCATTCTACAGTGATGGTGAAATCAGCATTTGTATGGAGTACATGGTAAGTTGTTTATAGGATTTTAGACTGTGTAGTAATTCTATTAACTCAGCATCAAGTACAGTCAAACATGTAATAGTGAATACCTGGCTATAGTGACGGTCTATAACCACTAGTTTGATCAATGAAAAAGGTTAACCACTTACTGTGTGCTAGCTCAACATGATAGGATGGTATACTCATGTTAATGTTAGTTCTATGTTATGATCTATTATATTAGTTAACTAATCACCAAAATTGCTAGCCTGACTAACTCACTTTTTAGATGTTTACAAATTTATAATGCATGGTATACATGATATATAGGAAATAAATCCAGTTTACCAGGTATATCATTTTTTACCCACTATAAATGAAAACATTGGATAATGGACAGTTTGATACATCTGAAAGTAAAATATACTAAAGGTTGTTTTACTTATCAGGTATTAAGAAACCAAAAGATTGTCTTTGTATCATTGAAATTCTTTATGCATGGCTAGGTCAGTATCCAGATGTTGGACAGTAAACTCGCAAGATTACATACATGTATCCAGTATAAGCCCAGTATCCAGTATAAGCCCAGTATCCAGTATAAGCCCCAGTAATATCAGTCTTTATATTTTTATCAGCTACTCAGTACTTTAAGAGTATAAAGTTAAGGAAATAACTTAAAGGTCACTTGTCTACGTCAGATTTCCGTTGTAATTATACTTGACCATGCTTGGTCAAGTATATTGGAGTAGTAATTTTGAAACACATATCTAACTGTTTGAAATTTTTTATTGATATATTTTTTAAATGTTCCTGTTTGTTCTTTTCAGGATGGTGGATCATTAGATCTGATTCTGAAGAAAGCTGGCCGGATACCGGAGCAAATTCTGGGCAAAGTTACAGTGGCTGTAAGGATGCTCAATAACTATGTATCAACAAAGTTTTACAGCAATTAAAATAATGTTGTATTCCGATAATGTACTTAAAATATATGATATCAGATTGATATCATGAACATTTTTCACTCAAAAGACTGCAGATATTAATTTTATTAAATGATCTAATCTTCAAGCTTCTGATATTTGTTTATCACAGTGTATAGGTACAATGTATGTTTTAAAGAGTTTGGTTTTCAGCAAGTTACATAATTGTACATGTAATTATTTGTATATTTCAGGTTTTAAAAGGGCTGTCCTACCTGAGGGAAAAACATCAAATAATGCACAGAGGTAAATATACTCTAGTTATTCTACAATGTTAGCAGTAGTTCTTCTTTGCACTTTTTGTGCTTTATGTATTTTGCTATAGGATAATTGCACTAATGTAAATTGCTGCTTATTGTTTAACACTGTTGCATATTTTTGGGATTTCACATTTTATCAATGCGCTGATTAGTTAAATTTGATTACTGTAAACCAACTAATTTTCGTGTGTGATTAATTTTCGCGTACTTTGCGGGAGATTAAAATTCACGAAAATTAATCGCTGCAAAAAATCAAAATCACAGGTATGCCAACAGTAGAAGTACTGCTCTGTACTTTACATAGGAATTACGGCGGTATATTTTCGCGAAAAAAAAGTCATTACATAAAAAAAATGCGAAATTAAGTTACCATGAAGATAAATTGGTTTACTGTATATGCTAAAATATGTAGGCTTACAGTTTATTAAAATGATAATGGTAAAAGAAAAGGCTTGTCATTTATTATACAAATATGATAATGATTTTATTAAAAAGCTTTAAAAACTTCAGACTGAACAAATACAAAATGTGGATGTCATGATGTTTAAGCATGTTACCATTATATGATATGCAATGTAATTTGATGTAATTATTCAGTACCTCCCTTTCTTCCTGTTACAGATGTGAAACCTTCCAATATATTAGTGAACTCACGAGGAGAGATAAAGATCTGTGATTTTGGTGTGAGTGGCCAGCTCATAGATTCTATGGCCAACTCCTTTGTAGGAACACGATCTTATATGTCGGTAAGTCAGTCAGAGTATTGTTAATGTGTCTCAATCCATCTGTATGAAATCTTATACTGTGTTATATTTTATCTGGGTATTGTTACTGTGTCTCAATCCATCTGTATGAAATCTTATACTGTGTTATATTTTATCTGGGTATTGTTACTGTGTCTCAATCCATCTGTATTAAATCTTATACTGTGTTATATTTTATCTGGGTATTGTTACTGTGTCTCAATCCATCTGTATGAAATCTTATACTGTGTTATATTTTATCTGGATATTGTTACTGTGTCTCAATCCATCTGTATGAAATCTTATACTGTGTTATATTTTATCAGGGTATTGTTACTCAGTCTCAATCCATCTGTATGAAATCTTATACTGTGTTATATTTTATCTGGGTATTGTTACTATGTCTCAATCCATCTGTATAAAATCTTATACTGTGTTATATTTTATCTGGGTATTGTTACTGTGTCTCAATCCATCTGTATGAAATCTTATACTGTGTTTTATTTTATCTGGGTATTGTTACTGTGTCTCAATCCATCTGTATTAAATCTTATACTGTGTTATATTTTATCTGGGTATTGTTACTGTGTCTCAATCCATCTGTATGAAATCTTATACTGTGTTATATTTTATCTGGGTATTGTTACTGTGTCTCAATCCATCTGTATGAAATCTTATATTGTGTTATATTTTATCTGGGTATTGTTACTGTGTCTCAATCCATCTGTATGAAATCTTATATTGTGTTATATTTTATCTGGATATTGTTACTGTGTCTCAATCCATCTGTATGAAATCTTATATTGTGTTATATTTTATCTGGGTATTGTTACTGTGTCTCAATCCATCTGTATGAAATCTTATATTGTGTTATATTTTATCTGGGTATTGTTACTGTGTCTCAATCCATCTGTATGAAATCTTATATTGTGTTATATTTTATCTGGGTATTGTTACTGTGTCTCAATCCATCTGTATGAAATCTTATATTGTGTTATATTTTATCTGGGTATTGTTACTGTGTCTCAACCCATCTGTATGAAATCTTATACTGTGTTATAGTTTATCTGGGTATTGTTACTGTGTCTCAATCCATCTGTATGAAATCTTATACTGTGTTATATTTTATCTGGGTATTGTTACTGTGTCTCAATCCATCTGTATGAAATCTTATATTGTGTTATATTTTATCTGGGTATTGTTACTGTGTCTCAATCCATCTGTATGAAATCTTATATTGTGTTATAGTTTATCTGGGTATTGTTACTGTGTCTCAATCCATCTGTATGAAATCTTATACTGTGTTATATTTTATCTGGGTATTGTTACTGTGTCTCAATCCATCTGTATGAAATCTTATATTGTGTTATATTTTATCTGGGTATTGTTACTGTGTCTCAATCCATCTGTATGAAATCTTATATTGTGTTATATTTTATCTGGGTATTGTTACTGTGTCTCAATCCATCTGTATGAAATCTTATACTGTGTTATATTTTATCTGGGTATTGTTACTGTGTCTCAATCCATCTGTATGAAATCTTATACTGTGTTATATTTTATCTGGGTATTGTTACTGTGTCTCAATCCATCTGTATGAAATCTTATACTGTGTTATATTTTATCTGGGTATTGTTACTGTGTCTCAATCCATCTGTATGAAATCTTATACTGTGTTATATTTTATCTGGGTATTGTTACTGTGTCTCAATCCATCTGTATGAAATCTTATACTGTGTTATATTTTATCTGGATATTGTTACTGTGTCTCAATCCATCTGTATGAAATCTTATACTGTGTTATATTTTATCTGGGTATTGTTACTGTGTCTCAATCCATCTGTATGAAATCTTATACTGTGTTATATTTTATCTGGGTATTGTTACTGTGTCTCAATCCATCTGTATGAAAGGGTATTTTGTTGATGTGACAAATGCTTATAAGGGTACAGAATAGAAAATAGAAGGGAAAGGTTTCTTAACCGAATAATGTTTAAAAAAGGAAGATGATAAATAGTTGCCTTGCAGTGTAGTTTTTTTTTTAAACTTTTTTTGTATTTTTGTACATACAATAAAAACAATAATTACCCAGATATAAATCAAGGGCATGTTATTACACAACAACGACTTTATTCATCAAGTCTTGACCATTACACAACAACGACCTCAGTCATCAAGTCTTGACCATTACACAACAACGACTTCATTCATCAAGCCTTGACCATTGTACAACGACGACTTCATTCATCAAGTCTTGATCATTACACAACAAAGACTTCAGTCATCTAGCCTTGACCGTTACACAACAACGACTTCGGTCATCAAGGCTTGACCATAGTCGGCCTAGTTCTTTCTAATGTGGTTATACTTAATGACAAACAATAAACGGTCATGTTACAAATACCTCTTATGTTTGTACTGTATTTGTAAATATAGAGCCACATTCTCCTCTCTATTACAGCCCGAGCGCCTCCAGGGAACTCACTACTCAGTCCAGTCTGACATCTGGAGTATGGGACTGTCCCTAGTAGAGATGGCGATAGGTCGCTACCCCATTCCTCCCCCAGACCCCAAAGACCTTGCCAGCATTTTTGGGGACGATGTTCTAGAGGAACATAAGGAAGCATCTAAAACAGGAAAACCACTCAAGGGTAAGAAAGTCAAACACTAAGGCTGTTCAAGGGTAAGATTGTCCAACAGTTGGACTGTTCAAGGGTAAGATTGTCTAAAAGTTGGACTGTTCAATGGTAAGATTGTCCAACAGTTGGACTATTCAAGAGTAAGATTGTCCAACAGTGAAACTGTTCAAGAGTAAGATTGTCCAACAGTTGGACTGTTCAAGGGTAAGATTGTCCAACAGTTGGACTGTTCAAGGGTAAGATTGTCCAACAGTGAAACTGTTCAAGGGTAAGATTGTCCAACAGTGAAACTGTTCAAGAGTAAGATTGTCCAACAGTTTGAATGTTCATGTTCAAGCATGGGGATTATAGTGTGAAATGGTGTTACTAAGTTTTAGGTTACTGTGTCACCTCTTTAATCTTTAAAGAGTTTCTAAATTATTTGAATTAAAGTAAAGAATCAGAAATGCTGTTTTTACTAAAATGATATTTGCAATCAAAAGCTGCAATCAGTTTACCACACTACCTGGGTAACTGTAAAACATGTAATGGTTTTAGGCAAAAAAAAAAAAAGATTTACTTGGTTCTCAGAGCCCGCCCGCATCTCATTTTTGGGCACCGCATTGCCGATTTTCTCATAAAAGTAATAAAAAAAAAATATGGAATGCGCAGCCGTCTTTCAAAAAAATACAGAAAATTGGTCCGCATGTTGTTTTTACTAGTTACCGAGAACCAAGTAATTAATTTTTTGGCCTAAATACTTCGTTTAAGGATAGAAATGTTCTGTGTGGAAAAGCCCTTTATCATGTTAATTATGGATACTACTGATTTCGGTGGGGATTGATATGTGTTTGGCTAAAACACTGACTTCTAAAATTGTTTTTGGTCAATAAGTTACATATAACAAACATTGGCTATATTTGTGAGCAAATACAACAGTTTATATCTAAGAAATTGTACATTTTTTTGTTTCAGATTTTCAAAGGTCAAACAATATATTTTTGATAAAATGGTTTGTGTTATAACTTATGTAGACTAAAAGTAAGACATTGTTTTCAGTTCAAAGAACACATATGTGTATTTATTTATTTAGGACATAGTTGTGTATACTATTATCCTACATATGATGGGGATTACCATCACAAATACAAGACTCCACATGCATATCTGTATGGTCCTACATATATAGTGTAGACCATGGATATATATTAATACATTTAAACAGAAAATATTCTGCATTTTAATTGGTTGTTTATGCCTTTAAATGAAAAGGCAAATTCAGAATGGCACTGAAATACACATGGTTAGCGGTATGTGTTAGGTAAGTACCAGATTTTATACATTGGTAAACACTGGGTGATATATGATAGGTTTATTGTATGTCAAATAAAAGCTGTTTATACATGTTTGTATGTACATATACTTATGATATAGATGT
This sequence comes from Mimachlamys varia, assembly GCA_947623455.1. Taxonomy (NCBI): domain Eukaryota; kingdom Metazoa; phylum Mollusca; class Bivalvia; order Pectinida; family Pectinidae; genus Mimachlamys; species Mimachlamys varia. The sequence goes on from OX392535.1 coordinate 14,987,777, forward strand.
GTTTATTCCAGATAGAGTTTATACTAACCATAATGGAGGTGGTGTACTGTATTTCTATTATATAGTTCATCACGTGTTTGAATGAAATCATAATGTTTACTAAGTTTTATTTTCTTTCAAATGTTTGTTCTGTGTCTCACACAGATAGGGACGTCAATGATTTGACACAGAACTTTTGAATAGTCTTGTATTTTTTTTAAAAGTGCAAAGTGTTTGCAAGATTCTTGTTTTTCTTCTAGCTGTTTTGTATTGACAAAATCTTAATTCCCTGTAGAAATGCTAGAAAATACAGTAAACCCTCCTACAATATGGATAAGTAAACTTAATATGGAGGATGTTTATACCACCATACACAACATGTAGGCTACAAAGAGTGACATGTATAGTACATACTGTAGCCTCTAATCAAGCAGCATACCAGAAGATGGGTTACACAATTCAAGCATGTAACACGAGTGGGCGGTGCCTGTAAGATATTTGTGCATGTACTGTGTGGTGTAAAGATGTACTGCCCATTTCAGGCTGCCCTGGCGACTTTCAGGTGATAACGGGAGACGGCCCCTTACCTATGGCTATATTTGAGCTACTAGAATACATAGTTAACGAGGTAAAGCACGACCTGTCATCTCACCACAGTAGCGCCCCCTGTCCGAGGGCATCTCACCACAGTAGCGCCCCCTGTCCGGGGGCATCTCACCACAGTAGTGCCCCCTGCTTCAGACATAGTAATCCTGCAATGTTGGACGTGTCATTGCTCTAGATTTCTTACCATCAGCCGCTCCACACTCGTTACTAGTCCCGATGTTTTACTGGGAGAATGTTACTAACAGAGTTTACAAGTTACTGGTGTTTGTGGCATTCAAGTGACTAAGATTTATTGGTGTTTGAAGCATTCAAGTGACTTAGATCGAATGGTGTTCAAAGCATTTGAGTGACTTAGATTGATTGGTGCTTCCTAATGAACTGATGCTAAATTAAGAAAATGCATCCTCACTTAAGATTATTGATCATTGTCAAGGGTTATTGATACTTGCATCTAGGGTTATTGCTTATAGGGGAGGTAATGGTCATAGGGTTATTGAAACTTGCTTAGAGTTATTGATCATTGTCTAGGGTTATTGATACTTGCATAGGGTTATTGATACTCACAAGGGTTATTAATCATCATCTAGGGTTATTGATACTTGGTAAAGTTTATTGATCATTATCTAGGTCAAGTGATATTTTTGTTGGGTTATTGATATTTGGTAAGGTTTATTGATCATTATCTAGGCCAAGTGATATTTGTGTTGGATAATTGATTCTCGTTTAGGGATATTGATAATTGTAAATTTGTGTAGATGTATACGTAGTTGATTGTGGATTGCTAGCAGTCCTGTGCCCGATTGATTTTCCTGTAGGTTATTGATACACAGTTGTAGTAATTGATAATTCAGGGTAATTAGTACCTCACAAGTGCTTCCTGGTTATTTAAATACAAAGTGGGGAGGAATCATTTTATGGCTCAGTGTTTTCTGATGTATGGCCCCTCATTTACCTTGTACTGTATATCTCAGTTATATTGTGTAATCTAAAAATACAGAGTTTTGTATGTAGACACTGCTTGCAATTGCAGTGTATCACACAATGGGTCTTGTTCTGTGCTAGACCTAGTTTGGATTAGATTGCTCCCAACATCCTGTCTGGTTATTTTCACCTAGCAAAAGGTGTTATTGTTCCTAGAATATAGTTCTTTAATATAATCAGGCTAAAAGCTTATATAGGAATATCAAGCTTCTTCTAGCCAACCCTAACCCTAGCTTCTGGGATATCATTTATCCTTGTATAAGGTTTATCATTTACAATTTGAACAGGTAATTAGCTATGGATAAATAAATGGGGTCCATGCATGCATTTGACTTTGTACTTGAAGCATTTCTCAAAATCATTCTGGACATAAAGCAAGTAGACTAGATATGTTACTTTGACTTTTTAAAGCATTTTGATGGCTTTTGCATTGTTTTCAGAACTTAGGAATTAAAGCTAATTTCTTGTATGGGATTATATTTGTGAGTTGCCACTGAAGAGGTGCTCTGTGTAAGGTGTGACTGAAACAGGACTAAATGTATTGTGTAGGGTGTATGATTGAAGCAGGACTAAGTATTGAGTGTGTGATTGAAACAGGACTGAAACTTAAGTGGAGGGTGTGTGGTTGAAGCAGGACAAAATTTTGAGTGTGTGATTAAAACAGGACTAAGACTTAAGTGTAGGGAGTGTGGTTGCAACAGGGCTACTAAGTGTAGGGTATGACTGAAGCAGGACTACTAAGTGTAGGGTATGACTGAATCAGGACTACTAAGTGTAGGGTGTGTGACTGAAACAGGACTACTAAGTGTAGGGTGTGTCTGAAGCAGGACTACTAAGTGTAGTGTGTGACTGAAACAGGACTACTAAGTGTAGGGTGTGTGACTGAAGCAGGACTACTAAGTGTAGTGTGTGACTGAAACAGGACTACTAAGTGTAGGGTGTGTGACTGAAGCAGGACTACTAAGTGTAGTGTGTGACTGAAACAGGACTACTAAGTGTAGGGTGTGTGACTGAAGCAGGACTACTAAGTGTAGGGTGTGTCTGAAGCAGGACTACTAAGTGTAGGGTATGACTGAAGCAGGACTACTAAGTGTAGGGTATGACTGAAGCAGGAGTACTATGTGTAGGGTGTGTCTGAAGCAGGACTACTAAGTGTAGGGTGTGTCTGAAGCAGGACTACTAAGTGTAGTGTGTGTCTGAAGCAGGACTACTAAGTGTAGTGTGTGACTGAAGCAGGACTACTAAGTGTAGTGTGTGTCTGAAGCAGGACTACTAAGTGTAGTGTGTGACTGAAGCAGGACTACTAAGTGTAGTGTGTGTCTGAAGCAGGACTACTAAGTGTAGGGTGTGTCTGAAGCAGGACTACTAAGTGTAGGGTGTGACTGAAGCAGGACTACTAAGTGTAGGGTGTGTCTGAAGCAGGACTACTAAGTGTAGGGTGTGTCTGAAGCAGGACTACTAAGTGTAGTGTATGACTGAAGCAGGACTACTAAGTGTAGGGTATGACTGAAGCAGGACTACTAAGTGTAGGGTGTGGCTGAAGCAGGACTACTAAGTGTAGGGTGTGTCTGAAGCAGGACTACTAAGTGTAGTGTATGACTGAAGCAGGACTACTAAGTGTAGGGTATGACTGAAGCAGGACTACTAAGTGTAGGGTATGACTGAAGCAGGAGTACTAAGTGTAGTGTGTGTCTGAAGCAGGACTACTAAGTGTAGTGTGTGACTGAAGCAGGACTACTAAGTGTAGTGTGTGTCTGAAGCAGGACTACTAAGTGTAGGGTGTGTCTGAAGCAGGACTACTAAGTGTAGTGTATGGCTGAAGCAGGACTACTAAGTGTAGGGTGTGTCTGAAGCAGGACTACTAAGTGTAGGGTATGACTGAAGCAGGACTACTAAGTGTAGTGTATGACTGAAGCAGGAGTACTAAGTGTAGGGTGTGTCTGAAGCAGGACTACTAAGTGTAGTGTATGACTGAAGCAGGACTACTAAGTGTAGTGTGTGTCTGAAGCAGGACTACTAAGTGTAGTGTATGACTGAAGCAGGAGTACTAAGTGTAGGGTGTGACTGAAGCAGGACTACTAAGTGTAGGGTGTGACTGAAGCAGGACTACTAAGTGTAGGGTGTGTCTGAAGCAGGACTACTATGTGTAGGGTGTGTCTGAAGCAGGACTACTAAGTGTAGGGTGTGTCTGAAGCAGGACTACTAAGTGTAGGGTGTGTCTGAAGCAGGACTACTAAGTGTAGTGTGTGTCTGAAGCAGGACTTCTAAGTGTAGGGTGTGTGACTGAAGCAGGACTACTAAGTGTAGGGTGTGACTGAAGCAGGACTACTAAGTGTAGGGTGTGTCTGAAGCAGGACTACTAAGTGTAGTGTATGACTGAAGCAGGACTACTAAGTGTAGGGTGTGTCTGAAGCAGGACTACTAAGTGTAGGGTGTGTCTGAAGCAGGACTACTAAGTGTAGGGTGTGTCTGAAGCAGGACTACTAAGTGTAGGTGTGTGACTGAAGCAGGACTACTAAGTGTTGGGTGTGTCTGAAGCAGGACTACTAAGTGTAGTGTGTGACTGAAGCAGGACTACTAAGTGTAGTGTGTGTCTGAAGCAGGACTACTAAGTGTAGGGTGTGTCTGAAGCAGGACTACTAAGTGTAGGTGTGTCTGAAACTGGACTACTAAGTGTAGGGTATGACTGAAGCAGGACTACTAAGTGTAGTGTATGACTGAAGCAGGACTACTAAGTGTAGTGTGTGTCTGAAGCAGGACTACTAAGTGTAGTGTGTGTCTGAAGCAGGACTACTAAGTGTAGTGTGTGTCTGAAGCAGGACTACTAAGTGTAGGGTGTGTCTGAAGCAGGACTACTAAGTGTAGTGTATGACTGAAGCAGGACTACTAAGTGTAGGGTGTGTCTGAAGCAGGACTACTAAGTGTAGTGTATGACTGAAGCAGGACTACTAAGTGTAGTGTGTGTCTGAAGCAGGACTTCTAAGTGTAGTGTGTGTCTGAAGCAGGACTACTAAGTGTAGTGTGTGTCTGAAGCAGGACTACTAAGTGTAGTGTGTGACTGAAGCAGGACTACAAAGTGTAGGGTGTGTCTGAAGCAGGACTACTAAGTGTAGGGTGTGTCTGAAGCAGGACTACTAAGTGTAGGTGTGTGACTGAAGCAGGACTACTAAGTGTAGGGTGTGTCTGAAGCAGGACTACTAAGTGTAGGTGTGTCTGAAGCAGGACTACTAAGTGTAGGTGTGTGACTGAAGCAGGACTACTAAGTGTTGGGTGTGTCTGAAGCAGGACTACTAAGTGTAGGTGTGTGACTGAAGCAGGACTACTAAGTGTAGGTGTGTGTCTGAAGCAGGACTACTAAGTGTAGTGTGTGTCTGAAGCAGGACTACTAAGTGTAGGGTGTGTCTGAAGCAGGACTACTAAGTGTAGTGTGTGTCTGAAGCAGGACTACTAAGTGTAGGGTGTGATTGAAGCAGGACTACTAAGTGTAGTGTATGACTGAAGCAGGACTACTAAGTGTAGTGTGTGTCTGAAGCAGGACTACTAAGTGTAGGGTGTGACTGAAGCAGGACTACTAAGTGTAGTGTATGACTGAAGCAGGACTACTAAGTGTAGGGTGTGTCTGAAGCAGGACTACTAAGTGTAGTGTATGACTGAAGCAGGACTACTAAGTGTAGGGTGTGTGACTGAAGCAGGACTACTAAGTGTAGGGTGTGTCTGAAGCTGGACTACTAAGTGTAGGGTGTGACTGAAGCAGGACTACTAAGTGTAGTGTATGACTGAAGCAGGACTACTAAGTGTAGGGTGTGACTGAAGCAGGACTACTATGTGTAGTGTGTGACTGAAGCAGGACTACTAAGTGTAGGGTGTGACTGAAGCAGGACTACTAAGTGTAGTGTATGACTGAAGCAGGACTACTAAGTGTAGGGTGTGTGTCTGAAGCAGGACTACTAAGTTTAGGGTGTGACTGAAGCAGGACTACTAAGTGTAGTGTATGACTGAAGCAGGACTACTAAGTGTAGGGTGTGTGACTGAAGCAGGACTACTAAGTGTAGGGTGTGTGACTGAAGCAGGGCTACTAAGTGTAGGGTGTGTCTGAAGCTGGACTACTAAGTGTAGGGTGTGACTGAAGCAGGACTACTAAGTGTAGTGTATGACTGAAGCAGGACTACTAAGTGTAGGGTGTGTGACTGAAGCAGGGCTACTAAGTGTAGGGTGTGTGACTGAAGCAGGACTACTAAGTGTAGGGTGTGTGACTGAAGCAGGACTACTAAGTGTAGGGTGTGTGACTGAAGCAGGGCTACTAAGTGTAGGGTGTGTGACTGAAGCAGGACTACTAAGTGTAGGGTGTGTGACTGAAGCAGGACTGCTAAGTGTAGTGTGTGTCTGAAGCAGGACTACTAAGTGTAGGGTATGACTGAAGCAGGACTACTAAGTGTAGGGTGTGTGACTAAAGCAGGGCTACTAAGTGTAGGGTGTGTGACTGAAGCAGGACTACTAAGTGTAGGGTGTGTGACTGAAGTAGGACTACTAAGTGTAGTGTGTGTCTGAAGCAGGACTACTAAGTGTTGGGTGTGACTGAAGTAGAACTACTAAGTGTAGTGTATGTGACTGAAGCAGGACTACTAAGTGTGGGGTGTGTGACTGAAGCAGGACTACTAAGTGTAGGGTGTGTCTGAAGCAGGACTACTAAGTGTAGGGTGTGACTGAAGCAGGACTACTAAGTGTAGTGTATGACTGAAGTAGGACTACTAAGTGTAGGGTGTGTGACTGAAGCAGGACTACTAAGTGTAGGGTGTGTGACTGAAGCAGGACTACTAAGTGTAGTGTGTGTGACTGAAGTAGGACTACTAAGTGTAGGGTGTGTGACTGAAGTAGGACTACTAAGTGTAGGGTGTGTGACTGAAGCAGGACTACTAAGTGTAGGGTGTGTGACTGAAGCAGGACTGCAAAGTGTAGTGTATGTCTGAAGCAGGACTACTAAGTGTAGGGTGTGTCTGAAGCAGGACTACTAAGTGTAGTGTGTGACTGAAGCAGGACTACTAAGTGTAGGGTATGACTGAAGCAGGACTACTAAGTGTAGGGTATGTCTGAAGCAGGACTACTAAGTGTAGTGTGTGTCTGAAGCAGGACTACTAAGTGTAGTGTATGACTGAAGCAGGACTACTAAGTGTAGGGTGTGTGACTGAAGCAGGACTGCAAAGTGTAGTGTATGTCTGAAGCAGGACTACTAAGTGTAGGGTGTGTGACTGAAGCAGGACTACTAAGTGTAGTGTATGTCTGAAGCAGGACTACTAAGTGTAGGGTGTGTCTGAAGCAGGACTACTAAGTGTAGTGTGTGACTGAAGCAGGACTACTAAGTGTAGGGTATGACTGAAGCAGGACTACTAAGTGTAGTGTGGGTCTGAAGCAGGACTACTAAGTGTAGTGTGTGACTGAAGCAGGACTACTAAGTGTAGGGTGTGTGACTGAAGCAGGACTACTAAGTGTAGGGTGTGTGACTGAAGCAGGACTACTAAGTGTAGGGTGTGTGACTGAAGCAGGACTACTAAGTGTAGTGTGTGACTGAAACAGGACTACTAAGTGTAGGGTATGACTGAAGCAGGACTACTAAGTGTAGTGTGTGTCTGAAGCAGGACTACTAAGTGTAGTGTATGACTGAAGCAGGACTACCAAGTGTTGGGTGTGTCTGAAGCAGGACTACTAAGTGTAGGGTGTGTCTGAAGCAGGAAAACTAAGTGTATTGTATGACTGAAGCAGGACTACTTAGTGTAGGGTGTGTCTGAAGCAGGACTACTAAGTGTAGGTTGTGTCTGAAGCAGGAAAACTAAGTGTAGTGTATGACTGAAGCAGGACTACTAAGTGTAGGGTGTGACTGAAGCAGGACTACTAAGTGTAGTGTATGACTGAAGCAGGACTACTAAGTGTAGGGTGTGTCTGAAGCAGGACTTCTAAGTGTAGGGTGTGGCTGAATCAGGACTACTAAGTGTAGGGTGTGTCTGAAGCAGGACTACTAAGTGTAGTGTGTGTGTCTGAAGCAGGACTACTAAGTGTAGGGTGTGTCTGAAGCAGGACTACTAAGTGTAGGGTGTGTCTGAAGCAGGACTACTAAGTGTAGGGTGTGTCTGAAGCAGGACTACTAAGTGTAGGGTGTGTCTGAAGCAGGACTACTAAGTGTAGGGTGTGACTGAAGCAGGACTACTAAGTGTAGGGTGTGTCTGAAGCAGGACTACTAAGTGTAGTGTGTGTGTCTGAAGCAGGACTACTAAGTGTAGGGTGTGTCTGAAGCAGGACTACTAAGTGTAGGGTGTGTCTGAAGTAGGACTACTAAGTGTAGGGTGTGTGACTGAGGCAGGACTACTAAGGGTAGTGTATGTCTGAAGCAGGACTACTAAGTGTAGGGTATGTCTGAAGCAGGACTACTAAGTGTGGGGTGTGTGACTGAAGCAGGACTACTAAGTGTAGGGTGTGTCTGAAGCAGGACTACTAAGTGTAGGGTGTGTGACTGAAGCAGGACTACTAAGTGTAGTGTATGTCTGAAGCAGGACTACTAAGTGTAGGGTGTGTCTGAAGCAGGACTACTAAGTGTAGTGTATGTCTGAAGCAGGACTACTTAGTGTAGGGTATGACTGAATCAGGACTACTAAGTGTAGGGTGTGTCTGAAGCAGGACTACTTAGTGTAGGGTGTGACTGAAGCAGGACAACTAAGTGTAGGGTGTGTGACTGAAGCAGGACTACTAAGTGTAGGGTGTGTCTGAAGCAGGACTGCAAAGTGTAGTGTATGTCTGAAGCAGGACTACTAAGTGTAGGGTGTGTCTGAAGCAGGACTACTTAGTGTAGGGTATGACTGAAGCAGGACTACTAAGTGTAGGGTGTGTGACTGAAGCAGGACTACTAAGTGTAGTGTATGTCTGAAGCAGGACTACTAAGTGTAGTGTGTGACTGAAGCAGGACTACTAAGTGTAGTTTGTGACTCAAGCAGGACTACCAAGTGTAGTGTATGACTGAAGGAGGACTAGTAAGTGTAGGGTATGACTGAAGCAGGACTACTAAGTGTTGGGTGTGTCTGAAGCAGGACTACTAAGTGTAGGGTGTGTCTGAAGCAGGACTACTAAGTGTAGTGTGTGACTGAAGCAGGACTACTAAGTGTAGGGTGTGTCTGAAGCAGGACTACTAAGTGTAGTGTATGGCTGAAGCAGGACTACTAAGTGTAGGGTGTGACTGAAGTAGGACTACTAAGTGTAGGGTGTGTCTGAAGCAGGACTACTAAGTGTAGGGTATGACTGAAGCAGGACTACTAAGTGTAGGGTGTATGTCTGAAGCAGGACTACTAAGTGTAGGGTGTGTCTGAAGCAGGACTACTAAGTGTAGGGTATGACTGAAGCAGGACTACTAAGTGTAGGGTGTGTCTGAAGCAGGGCGGGTGTCTGTGGGTACTGCTAAGACTGTGTCCATATATATATAGTGTCAACATCTGCCTTATCTGTTTTTGGTTTGTAACTGTATGACTTGATTACATCCAGGCCAAGACTTGATTTAATCCACCAAACAAACTTATTCGTGAATAAATAATTTTGAAGAAATTTTTTTTTTTTTATGTAGAGAAATGATGATTGGTGTGTTATATCAATTTATTTTTTTTACAAAATCTTTGTAATAAATCTAAAATGAATTACCTGGCTGTGAATTAATGCTGTTGCCTGAGTTGGTGTGACTCTGTGCTGGACTTGGCCTGGAGCTTTGATTGTTCTCTGAATACTCTATGCTTACTGGTATGTTGTTCTACATTTTATGTTGCTGTTTGATTTTATTTTGTGCATTTTAGGATCAAACAGAAATAGCTTTAGCTTCCCCACGCCGCCCGGCAGTGATGGACCACGCCCCATGGCCATTTTTGAGCTTTTAGATTTTATTGTCAATGAGGTATGTTAAGGCGTAACACGGAATTTAGGCCTTCGTGTATTAATATGATAAAAACCTAACCATCTCTTGTGCTGTTATAACACATGGGTCCTTATATAACATGACTATTAACATCTAGTCACCATCACTTTTAGTTAACATAACATTCTGCAGTGTAGCTTCATGTCTTCACAGACTGGTTGTAATTTTTCAAAGGCTCGGGGCAAGTACAAAATATATATATATATCAAGTATGTAGAGTTTGCTTGAAGTAGGAACTAATGTCTACAAGAAATCTGGAGTATCTATGTCCTAGGTTAAACAAACAAATGACATGGGTGCTGAACACTGCTAAATTTAGATTGACTTTTCCAGGATATCATACAATACTTCTGTTTCCTCTCCTACACAATGACTTCCTTTTTGTGATAAATCCAGCCTGCTTTACCAGTATCTTCCCATCCTGTACAATCTTCACTTGTCCTGATGTGTTCCATCAAATGTATCTTAACCCATCAATTCCATACCGTCTAAGTTCTATCCTGCTGTTCCATTGTCGAACATCTTTCCTGCTGTTCCAGATAGTGCCCCCCCCCCCCAGTGTCATTATACATTTATTTGGTAATCACGGGTATCTTAATGATACAAAATATATCTCTGCCATTATAAGAAGTTTATAAGGCCATCCCACATCTGATTTGTAATTTGTTTTTCAATTCTAGGCATTGTTCTGCAAAATCACAATCAACTATATTTGTCTCCTTTCTGTGCAGTGTGCACTCCTATCTTTGCTGTCCAGGCAGCATACTTCCCCAACACTGTACATTGTCTCTCCTACTGTCCTGGCAGTGTACTTCCCCAACACTGTACATTGTCTCTCCTACTGTCCAGGCAGCATACTTCCCCAACACTGTACATTGTCTCTCCTACTGTCCTGGCAGCATACTTCCCCAACACTGTACATTGTCTCTCCTACTGTCCAGGCAGCATACTTACCCCAACACTGTACATTGTCTCTCCTACTGACCAGGCAGTGTACTTCCCCCAACACTGTACATTGTCTCCCCTATTGTCCAGGCAGCATACTTCCCCAACACTGTACATTGTCTCTCCTACTGTCCTGGCAGCATACTTCCCCCAACACTGTACATTGTCTCCCCTACTGTCCAGGCAGCATACTTCCCCAACACTGTACATTGTCTCTCCTACTGTCCAGGCAGCATACTTCCCCCAACACTGTACATTGTCTCTCCTACTGTCCAGGCAGCATACTTCCCCCAACACTGTACATTGTCTCTCCTACTGTCCAGGCAGTGTACTTCCCCCAACACTGTACATTGTCTCTCCTACTGTCCAGGCAGCATACTTCCCCCAAGACTGTACATTGTCTCTCCTACTGTCCAGGCAGCATACTCCCCCCAACACTGTACATTGTCTCTCCTACTGTCCAGGCAGCATACTTCCCCCAACACTGTACATTGTCTCTCCTACTGTCCAGGCAGCATACTTCCCCAACACTGTACATTGTCTCTCCTGCTGTCCAGGCAGCATACTTCCCCAACACTGTACATTGTCTCTCCTACTGTCCAGGCAGCATACTTCCCCCAACACTGTACATTGTCTCTCCTACTGTCCAGGCAGCATACTCCCCCCAACACTGTACATTGTCTCTCCTACTGTCCAGGCAGCGTACTTCCCCCAACACTGTACATTGTCTCTCCTACTGTCCAGGCAGCATACTTCCCCCAACACTGTACATTGTCTCTCCTACTGTCCAGGCAGCATACTCCCCCCAACACTGTACATTGTCTCTCCTACTGTCCTGGCAGCATACTTCCCCCAACACTGTACATTGTCTCTCCTACTGTCCAGGCAGCATACTCCCCCCAACACTGTACATTGTCTCTCCTACTGTCCTGGCAGTGTACTTCCCCCAACACTGTACATTGTCTCTCCTACTGTCCTGGCAGTGTACTTCCCCCAACACTGTACATTGTCTCTCCTACTGTCCTGGCAGTGTACTTCCCCAACACTGTACATTGTCTCTCCTACTGTCCAGGCAGCATACTTCCCCAACACTGTACATTGTCTCTCCTACTGTCGAGGCAGTGTACTTCCCCCAACACTGTACATTGTCTCTCCTACTGTCCAGGCAGCATACTTCCCCAACACTGTACATTGTCTCTCCTACTGTCCAGGCAGCATACTTCCCCAACACTGTACATTGTCTCTCCTACTGTCCAGGCAGCTTACTTACCCCAACACTGTACATTGTCTCTCCTACTGACCAGGCAGTGTACTTCCCCCAACACTGTATATGTCTCCCCTATTGTCCAGGCAGCATACTTCCCCAACACTGTACATTGTCTCTCCTACTGTCCTGGCAGCATACTTCCCCCAACACTGTACATTGTCTCCCCTACTGTCCAGGCAGCATACTTCCCCAACACTGTACATTGTCTCTCCTACTGTCCAGGCAGCATACTTCCCCCAACACTGTACATTGTCTCTCCTACTGTCCAGGCAGCATACTCCCCCCAACACTGTACATTGTCTCTCCTACTGTCCAGGCAGCATACTTCCCCCAACACTGTACATTGTCTCTCCTACTGTCCAGCCAGCATACTTCCCCCAACACTGTACATTGTCTCTCCTACTGTCCAGGCAGCGTACTTCCCCCAACACTGTACATTGTCTCTCCTACTGTCCAGGCAGCATACTTCCCCCAACACTGTACATTGTCTCTCCTACTGTCCAGGCAGCGTACTTCCCCCAACACTGTACATTGTCTCTCCTACTGTCCAGGCAGCATACTTCCCCCAACACTGTACATTGTCTCTCCTACTGTCCAGGCAGTGTACTTCCCCCAACACTGTACATTGTCTCTCCTACTGTCCAGGCAGCATACTTCCCCAACACTGTACATTGTCTCTCCTACTGTCCAGGCAGCATACTTCCCCCAACACTGTACATTGTCTCTCCTACTGTCCAGGCAGCATACTTCCCCCAACACTGTACATTGTCTCTCCTACTGTCCAGGCAGCATACTTCCCCCAACACTGTACATTGTCTCTCCTACTGTTCAGGCAGCATACTCCCCCCAACACTGTACATTGTCTCTCCTACTGTCCAGGCAGCGTACTTCCCCCAACACTGTACATTGTCTCTCCTACTGTCCAGGCAGCATACTTCCCCCAACACTGTACATTGTCTCTCCTACTGTCCAGGCAGCATACTCCCCCCAACACTGTACATTGTCTCTCCTACTGTCCTGGCAGCATACTTCCCCCAACACTGTACATTGTCTCTCCTACTGTCCAGGCAGCATACTCCCCCCAACACTGTACATTGTCTCTCCTACTGTCCTGGCAGTGTACTTCCCCCAACACTGTACATTGTCTCTCCTACTGTCCTGGCAGTGTACTTCCCCCAACACTGTACATTGTCTCTCCTACTGTCCTGGCAGTGTACTTCCCCCAACACTGTACATTGTCTCTCCTACTGTCCTGGCAGTGTACTTCCCCCAACACTGTACATTGTCTCTCCTACTGTCCTGGCAGTGTACTTCCCCCAACACTGTACATTGTCTCTCCTACTGTCCAGGCAGCATACTTCCCCCAACACTGTACATTGTCTCTCCTACTGTCCAGGCAGCATACTTCCCCAACACTGTACATTGTCTCTCCTACTGTCCAGGCAGCATACTTCCCCAACACTGTACATTGTCTCTCCTACTGTCCAGGCAGCATACTTCCCCCAACACTGTACATTGTCTCTCCTACTGTCCAGGCAGCATACTTCCCCCAACACTGTACATTGTCTCTCCTACTGTCCAGGCAGCGTACTTCCCCCAACACTGTACATTGTCTCTCCTACTGTCCAGGCAGCATACTTCCCCCAACACTGTACATTGTCTCTCCTACTGTCCAGGCAGCATACTCCCCCCAACACTGTACATTGTCTCTCCTACTGTCCAGGCAGCATACTTCCCCCAACACTGTACATTGTCTCTCCTACTGTCCAGGCAGCATACTTCCCCCAACACTGTACATTGTCTCTCCTACTGTCCAGGCAGCGTACTTCCCCCAACACTGTACATTGTCTCTCCTACTGTCCAGGCAGCATACTTCCCCCAACACTGTACATTGTCTCTCCTACTGTCCAGGCAGTGTACTTCCCCCAACACTGTACATTGTCTCTCCTACTGTCCAGGCAGCATACTTCCCCAACACTGTACATTGTCTCTCCTACTGTCCAGGCAGCATACTTCCCCCAACACTGTACATTGTCTCTCCAACTGTCCAGGCAGCATACTTCCCCCAACACTGTACATTGTCTCTCCTACTGCTCAGGCAGCATACTTCCCCCAACACTGTACATTGTCTCTCCTACTGTCCAGGCAGCATACTTCCCACAACACTGTACATTGTCTCTCCTACTGTCCAGGCAGCATACTCCCCCCAACACTGTACATTGTCTCTCCTACTGTCCTGGCAGCATACTTCCCCCAACACTGTACATTGTCTCTCCTACTGTCCAGGCAGCATACTCCCCCCAACACTGTACATTGTCTCTCCTACTGTCCTGGCAGTGTACTTCCCCCAACACTGTACATTGTCTCTCCTACTGTCCTGGCAGTGTACTTCCCCCAACACTGTACATTGTCTCTCCTACTGTCCTGGCAGTGTACTTCCCCCAACACTGTACATTGTCTCTCCTACTGTCCTGGCAGTGTACTTCCCCCAACACTGTACATTGTCTCTCCTACTGTCCTGGCAGTGTACTTCCCCCAACACTGTACATTGTCTCTCCTACTGTCCAGGCAGCATACTTCCCCCAACACTGTACATTGTCTCTCCTACTGTCCAGGCAGCATACTTCCCCAACACTGTACATTGTCTCTCCTACTGTCCAGGCAGCATACTTCCCCAACACTGTACATTGTCTCTCCTACTGTCCAGGCAGTGTACTTCCCCCAACACTGTACATTGTCTCTCCTATTGTCCAGGCAGTGTACTTCCCCAACACTGTACATTGTCTCTCCTACTGTCCAGGCAGCATACTTCCCCCAACACTGTACATTGTCTCTCCTACTGTCCTGGCAGCATACTTCCCCCAACACTGTACATTGTCTCTCCTACTGTCCAGGCAGCATACTTCCCCCAACACTGTACATTGTCTCTCCTACTGTCCAGGCAGCATACTTCCCCCAACACTGTACATTGTCTCTCCTACTGTCCAGGCAGCATACTTCCCCCAACACCATACATTGTCTCTCCTACTGTCCAGGCAGCATACTTCCCCAACACTGTACATTGTCTCTCCTACTGACCAGGCAGCATACTTCCCCCAACACTGTACATTGTCTCTCCTACTGTCCTGGCAGTGTACTTCCCCAACACTGTACATTGTCTCTCCTACTGTCCAGGCAGCATACTTCCCCCAACACTGTACATTGTCTCTCCTACTGTCCTGGCAGTGTACTTACCCCAACACTGTACATTGTCTCTCCTACTGTCCAGGCAGCATACTTCCCCAACACTGTACATTGTCTCTCCTGCTGTCCAGGCAGCATACTTCCCCAACACTGTACATTGTCTCTCCTACTGTCCAGGCAGCATACTTCCCCAAACACTGTACATTGTCTCTCCTACTGTCCAGGCAGCATACGTCCCCAACACTGTACATTGTCTCTCCTACTGTCCAGGCAGCATACTTCCCCAACACTGTACATTGTCTCTCCTACTGTCCAGGTAGCATACTTCCCCAACACTGTACATTGTCTCTCCTACTGTCCAGGCAGCATACTTCCCCCAACACTGTACATTGTCTCTCCTACTGTCCAGGCAGCATACTTCCCCAACACTGTACATTGTCTCTCCTATTGTCCAGGCAGCATACTTCCCCAACACTGTACATTGTCTCTCCTACTGTCCAGGCAGCATACTTCCCCAACACTGTACATTGTCTCTCCTACTGTCCAGGCAGCATACTTCCCCAACACTGTACATTGTCTCTCCTACTGTCCAGGCAGCATACTTCCCCAACACTGTACATTGTCTCTCCTACTGTCCAGGCAGCATACTTCCCCAAACACTGTACATTGTCTCTCCTACTGTCCAGGCAGCATACTTCCCCAACACTGTACATTGTCTCTCCTACTGTCCAGGCAGCATACTTCCCCAACACTGTACATTGTCTCTCCTACTGTCCAGGCAGCATACTTCCCCCAACACTGTACATTGTCTCTCCTACTGTCCAGGCAGCATACTTCCCCAACACTGTACATTGTCTCTCCTACTGTCCAGGCAGTGTACTTCCCCCAACACTGTACATTGTCTCCCCTACTTTCCAGGCAGCGTACTTCCCCCAACACTGTACATTGTCTCTCCTACTGTCCAGGCAGTGTACTTCCCCCAACACTGTACATTGTCTCCCCTACTGTCCAGGCAGCGTACTTCCCCCAACACTGTACATTGTCTCTCCTACTGTCCAGGCAGCATACTTCCCCAACACTGTACATTGTCTCTCCTACTGTCCTGGCAGTGTACTTACCCCAACACTGTACATTGTCTCTCCTACTGTCCAGGCAGCATACTTCCCCCAACACTGGACATTGTCTCTCCTACTGTCCTGGCAGCATACTTCCCCCAACACTGTACATTGTCTCTCCTATTGTCCAGGCAGCATACTTCCCCAACACTGTACATTGTCTCTCCTGCTGTCCAGGCAGCATACTTACCCCAACACTGTACATTGTCTCTCCTACTGTCCTGGCAGTGTACTTACCCCAACACTGTACATTGTCTCTCCTGCTGTCCAGGCAGCATACTTCCCCCAACACTGTACATTGTCTCTCCTACTGTCCAGGCAGCATACTTCCCCCAACACTGTACATTGTCTCTCCTACTGTCCAGGCAGCATACTTCCCCCAACACTGTACATTGTCTCTCCTACTGTCCAGGAGCATACTCCCCCCAACACTGTACATTGTCTCTCCTACTGTCCTGGCAGTGTACTTCCCCAACACTGTACATTGTCTCTCCTACTGTCCAGGCAGCATACTTCCCCCAACACTGTACATTGTCTCTCCTACTGTCCTGGCAGTGTACTTACCCCAACACTGTACATTGTCTCTCCTACTGTCCAGGCAGCATACTTCCCCAACACTGTACATTGTCTCTCCTGCTGTCCAGGCAGCATACTTCCCCAACACTGTACATTGTCTCTCCTACTGTCCAGGCAGCATACTTCCCCAAACACTGTACATTGTCTCTCCTACTGTCCAGGCAGCATACTTCCCCAACACTGTACATTGTCTCTCCTACTGTCCAGGCAGCATACTTCCCCAACACTGTACATTGTCTCTCCTACTGTCCAGGCAGCATACTTCCCCAACACTGTACATTGTCTCTCCTACTGTCCAGGCAGCATACTTCCCCCAACACTGTACATTGTCTCTCCTACTGTCCAGGCAGCATACTTCCCCAACACTGTACATTGTCTCTCCTATTGTCCAGGCAGCATACTTCCCCAACACTGTACATTGTCTCTCCTACTGTCCAGGCAGCATACTTCCCCAACACTGTACATTGTCTCTCCTACTGTCCAGGCAGCATACTTCCCCAACACTGTACATTGTCTCTCCTACTGTCCAGGCAGCATACTTCCCCAACACTGTACATTGTCTCTCCTACTGTCCAGGCAGCATACTTCCCCAAACACTGTACATTGTCTCTCCTACTGTCCAGGCAGCATACTTCCCCAACACTGTACATTGTCTCTCCTACTGTCCAGGCAGCATACTTCCCCAACACTGTACATTGTCTCTCCTACTGTCCAGGCAGCATACTTCCCCCAACACTGTACATTGTCTCTCCTACTGTCCAGGCAGCATACTTCCCCAACACTGTACATTGTCTCTCCTACTGTCCAGGCAGTGTACTTCCCCCAACACTGTACATTGTCTCCCCTACTGTCCAGGCAGCGTACTTCCCCCAACACTGTACATTGTCTCTCCTACTGTCCAGGCAGTGTACTTCCCCCAACACTGTACATTGTCTCCCCTACTGTCCAGGCAGCGTACTTCCCCCAACACTGTACATTGTCTCTCTTACTGTCCAGGCAGCATACTTCCCCAACACTGTACATTGTCTCTCCTACTGTCCTGGCAGTGTACTTACCCCAACACTGTACATTGTCTCTCCTACTGTCCAGGCAGCATACTTCCCCCAACACTGGACATTGTCTCTCCTACTGTCCTGGCAGCATACTTCCCCCAACACTGTACATTGTCTCTCCTATTGTCCAGGCAGCATACTTCCCCAACACTGTACATTGTCTCTCCTGCTGTCCAGGCAGCATACTTACCCCAACACTGTACATTGTCTCTCCTACTGTCCTGGCAGTGTACTTACCCCAACACTGTACATTGTCTCTCCTGCTGTCCAGGCAGCATACTTCCCCCAACACTGTACATTGTCTCTCCTACTGTCCAGGCAGCATACTTCCCCCAACACTGTACATTGTCTCTCCTACTGTCCAGGCAGCATACTTCCCCCAACACTGTACATTGTCTCTCCTACTGTCCAGGAGCATACTCCCCCCAACACTGTACATTGTGTCTCCTACTGTCCAGGCAGCATACTTCCCCCAACACTGTACATTGTCTCTCCTACTGTCCTGGCAGTGTACTTACCCCAACACTGTACATTGTCTCTCCTACTGTCCAGGCAGCATACTTCCCCCAACACTGTACATTGTCTCTCCTACTGTCCAGGCAGCATACTTCCCCCAACACTGTACATTGTCTCTCCTGCTGTCCAGGCAGCATACTTCCCCCAACACTGTACATTGTCTCTCCTACTGTCCAGGAGCATACTCCCCCAACACTGTACATTGTCTCTCCTGCTGTCCAGGCAGCATACTTCCCCCAACACTGTACATTGTCTCTCCTGCTGTCCTGGCAGCATACTCCCCCCAACACTGTACATTGTCTCTCCTGCTGTCCAGGCAGCATACTTCCCCCAACACTGTACATTGTCTCTCCTACTGTCCAGGCAGCATACTCCCCCCAACACTGTACATTGTCTCTCCTGCTGTCCAGGCAGCATACTTCCCCCAACACTGTACATTGTCTCTCCTACTGTCCAGGCAGCATACTTCCCCCAACACTGTACATTGTCTCTCCTGCTGTCCAGGCAGCATACTTACCCCAACACTGTACATTGTCTCCCCTACTGTCCAGGCAGCGTACTTCCCCCAACACTGTACATTGTCTCTCCTACTGTCGAGGCAGTGTACTTCCCCCAACACTTCACATTGTCTCCCCTACTGTCCAGGCAGCGTACTTCCCCCAACACTGTACATTGTCTCTCCTACTGTCCAGGCAGCATACTTCCCCAACACTGTACATTGTCTCTCCTATTGTCCAGGCAGCATACTTCCCCAACACTGTACATTGTCTCTCCTACTGTCCAGGCAGCATACTTCCCCAACACTGTACATTGTCTCTCCTACTGTCCAGGCAGCATACTTCCCCAAACACTGTACATTGTCTCTCCTACTGTCCAGGCAGCATACTTCCCCAACACTGTACATTGTCTCTCCTACTGTCCAGGCAGCATACTTCCCCAACACTGTACATTGTCTCTCCTACTGTCCAGGCAGCATACTTCCCCCAACACTGTACATTGTCTCTCCTATTGTCCAGGCAGCATACTTCCCCAACACTGTACATTGTCTCTCCTACTGTCCAGGCAGCATACTTCCCCAACACTGTACATTGTCTCTCCTACTGTCCAGGCAGCATACTTCCCCAACACTGTACATTGTCTCTCCTACTGTCCAGGCAGCATACTTCCCCCAACACTGTACATTGTCTCTCCTACTGTCCAGGCAGCATACTTCCCCAACACTGTACATTGTCTCTCCTATTGTCCAGGCAGCATACTTCCCCAACACTGTACATTGTCTCTCCTACTGTCCAGGCAGCATACTTCCCCAACACTGTACATTGTCTCTCCTACTGTCCAGGCAGCATACTTCCCCAACACTGTACATTGTCTCTCCTACTGTCCAGGCAGCATACTTCCCCCAACACTGTACATTGTCTCTCCTACTGTCCAGGCAGCATACTTCCCCAAACACTGTACATTGTCTCTCCTACTGTCCAGGCAGCATACTTCCCCAACACTGTACATTGTCTCTCCTACTGTCCAGGCAGCATACTTCCCCAACACTGTACATTGTCTCTCCTACTGTCCAGGCAGCATACTTCCCCCAACACTGTACATTGTCTCTCCTACTGTCCAGGCAGCATACTTCCCCAACACTGTACATTGTCTCTCCTACTGTCCAGGCAGCATACTTCCCCCAACACTGTACATTGTCTCCCCTACTGTCCAGGCAGCGTACTTCCCCCAACACTGTACATTGTCTCTCCTACTGTCCAGGCAGTGTACTTCCCCCAACACTGTACATTGTCTCCCCTACTGTCCAGGCAGTGTACTTCCCCCAACACTGTACATTGTCTCTCCTACTGTCCAGGCAGCATACTTCCCCAACACTGTACATTGTCTCTCCTACTGTCCTGGCAGTGTACTTACCCCAACACTGTACATTGTCTCTCCTACTGTCCTGGCAGCATACTTCCCCCAACACTGTACATTGTCTCTCCTACTGTCCTGGCAGCATACTTCCCCCAACACTGTACATTGTCTCTCCTATTGTCCAGGCAGCATACTTCCCCAACACTGTACATTGTCTCTCCTGCTGTCCAGGCAGCATACTTACCCCAACACTGTACATTGTCTCTCCTACTGTCCTGGCAGTGTACTTACCCCAACACTGTACATTGTCTCTCCTGCTGTCCAGGCAGCATACTTCCCCCAACACTGTACATTGTCTCTCCTACTGTCCAGGCAGCATACTTCCCCCAACACTGTACATTGTCTCTCCTACTGTCCAGGCAGCATACTTCCCCCAACACTGTACATTGTCTCTCCTACTGTCCAGGAGCATACTCCCCCCAACACTGTACATTGTCTCTCCTACTGTCCAGGCAGCATACTTCCCCCAACACTGTACATTGTCTCTCCTACTGTCCTGGCAGTGTACTTACCCCAACACTGTACATTGTCTCTCCTACTGTCCAGGCAGCATACTTCCCCCAACACTGTACATTGTCTCTCCTACTGTCCAGGCAGCATACTTCCCCCAACACTGTACATTGTCTCTCCTGCTGTCCAGGCAGCATACTTCCCCCAACACTGTACATTGTCTCTCCTACTGTCCAGGAGCATACTCCCCCCAACACTGTACATTGTCTCTCCTGCTGTCCAGGCAGCATACTTCCCCCAACACTGTACATTGTCTCTCCTACTGTCCTGGCAGCATACTCCCCCCAACACTGTACATTGTCTCTCCTGCTGTCCAGGCAGCATACTTCCCCCAACACTGTACATTGTCTCTCCTACTGTCCAGGCAGCATACTCCCCCCAACACTGTACATTGTCTCTCCTGCTGTCCAGGCAGCATACTTCCCCCAACACTGTACATTGTCTCTCCTACTGTCCAGGAGCATACTCCCCCCAACACTGTACATTGTCTCTCCTACTGTCCAGGCAGCGTACTTCCCCCAACACTGTACATTGTCTCTCCTGCTGTCCAGGCAGCATACTTCCCCCAACACTGTACATTGTCTCCCCTACTGTCCAGGCAGCATACTTCCCCAACACTGTACATTGTCTCCCCTACTGTCCAGGCAGCGTACTTCCCCCAACACTGTACATTGTCTCTCCTACTGTCCAGGCAGCATACTTCCCCCAACACTGTACATTGTCTCCCCTACTGTCCAGGCAGCATACTTCCCCAACACTGTACATTGTCTCCCCTACTGTCCAGGCAGCATACTTCCCCCAACACTGTACATTGTCTCCCCTACTGTCCAGGCAGCATACTTCCCCAACACTGTACATTGTCTCCCCTACTGTCCAGGCAGCATACTTCCCCCAACACTGTACATTGTCTCTCCTACTGTCCAGGCAGCATACTTCCCCCAACACTGTACATTGTCTCCCCTACTGTCCAGGCAGCATACTTCCCCAACACTGTACATTGTCTCCCCTACTGTCCAGGCAGCATACTTCCCCCAACACTGTACATTGTCTCTCCTACTGTCCAGGCAGCATACTTCCCCCAACACTGTACATTGTCTCCCCTACTGTCCAGGCAGCATACTTCCCCCAACACTGTACATTGTCTCCCCTACTGTCCAGGCAGCATACTTCCCCCAACACTGTACATTGTCTCTCCTACTGTCCAGGCAGCATACTTCCCCCAACACTGTACATTGTCTCTCCTACTGTCCAGGAGCATACTTCCCCCAACACTGTACATTGTCTCTCCTACTGTCCAGGCAGTGTACTTCCCCCAACACTGTACATTGTCTCTCCTGCTGTCCTGGCAGTGTACTTACCCCAACACTGTACATTGTCTCTCCTACTGTCCAGGCAGCGTACTTACCCCAACACTGTACATTGTCTCTCCTACTGTCCAGGCAGCATACTTACCCCAACACTGTACATTGTCTCTCCTACTGTCCAGGCAGCATACTTCCCCAACACTGTACATTGTCTCTCCTACTGTCCAGGCAGCATACTTCCCCCAACACTGTACATTGTCTCTCCTACTGTCCAGGAGCATACTCCCCCCAACACTGTACATTGTCTCTCCTACTGTCCAGGCAGCATACTTCCCCAACACTGTACATTGTCTCTCCTACTGTCCTGGCAGCGTACTTCCCCCAACACTGTACATTGTCTCTCCTACTGTCCAGGCAGCATACTTCCCCCAACACTGTACATTGTCTCTCCTACTGTCCAGGAGCATACTCCCCCCAACACTGTACATTGTCTCTCCTACTGTCCAGGCAGCGTACTTCCCCCAACACTGTACATTGTCTCTCCTGCTGTCCAGGCAGCATACTTCCCCCAACACTGTACATTGTCTCCCCTACTGTCCAGGCAGCATACTTCCCCCAACACTGTACATTGTCTCCCCTACTGTCCAGGCAGCATACTTCCCCCAACACTGTACATTGTCTCCCCTACTGTCCAGGCAGCATACTTCCCCCAACACTGTACATTGTCTCTCCTACTGTCCAGGCAGCATACTTCCCCCAACACTGTACATTGTCTCTCCTACTGTCCAGGAGCATACTTCCCCCAACACTGTACATTGTCTCTCCTACTGTCCTGGCAGCATACTTCCCCCAACACTGTACATTGTCTCTCCTACTGTCCAGGAGCATACTCCCCCCCAACACTGTACATTGTCTCTCCTACTGTCCAGGCAGCGTACTTCCCCCAACACTGTACATTGTCTCTCCTGCTGTCCAGGCAGCATACTTCCCCCAACACTGTACATTGTCTCCCCTACTGTCCAGGCAGCATACTTCCCCCAACACTGTACATTGTCTCTCCTGCTGTCCAGGCAGCATACTTCCCCCAACACTGTACATTGTCTCCCCTACTGTCCAGGCAGCATACTTCCCCCAACACTGTACATTGTCTCCCCTACTGTCCAGGCAGCATACTTCCCCAACACTGTACATTGTCTCTCCTACTGTCCAGGCAGCATACTTCCCCAACACTGTACATTGTCTCTCCTACTGTCCAGGCAGCATACTTCCCCAACACTGTACATTGTCTCTCCTACTGTCCAGGCAGCATACTTCCCCCAACACTGTACATTGTCTCTCCTACTGTCCAGGCAGCATACTTCCCCAACACTGTACATTGTCTCTCCTATTGTCCAGGCAGCATACTTCCCCAACACTGTACATTGTCTCTCCTACTGTCCAGGCAGCATACTTCCCCAACACTGTACATTGTCTCTCCTACTGTCCAGGCAGCATACTTCCCCAACACTGTACATTGTCTCTCCTACTGTCCAGGCAGCATACTTCCCCCAACACTGTACATTGTCTCTCCTACTGTCCAGGCAGCATACTTCCCCAAACACTGTACATTGTCTCTCCTACTGTCCAGGCAGCATACTTCCCCAACACTGTACATTGTCTCTCCTACTGTCCAGGCAGCATACTTCCCCAACACTGTACATTGTCTCTCCTACTGTCCAGGCAGCATACTTCCCCCAACACTGTACATTGTCTCTCCTACTGTCCAGGCAGCATACTTCCCCAACACTGTACATTGTCTCTCCTACTGTCCAGGCAGCATACTTCCCCCAACACTGTACATTGTCTCCCCTACTGTCCAGGCAGCGTACTTCCCCCAACACTGTACATTGTCTCTCCTACTGTCCAGGCAGTGTACTTCCCCCAACACTGTACATTGTCTCCCCTACTGTCCAGGCAGTGTACTTCCCCCAACACTGTACATTGTCTCTCCTACTGTCCAGGCAGCATACTTCCCCAACACTGTACATTGTCTCTCCTACTGTCCTGGCAGTGTACTTACCCCAACACTGTACATTGTCTCTCCTACTGTCCTGGCAGCATACTTCCCCCAACACTGTACATTGTCTCTCCTACTGTCCTGGCAGCATACTTCCCCCAACACTGTACATTGTCTCTCCTATTGTCCAGGCAGCATACTTCCCCAACACTGTACATTGTCTCTCCTGCTGTCCAGGCAGCATACTTACCCCAACACTGTACATTGTCTCTCCTACTGTCCTGGCAGTGTACTTACCCCAACACTGTACATTGTCTCTCCTGCTGTCCAGGCAGCATACTTCCCCCAACACTGTACATTGTCTCTCCTACTGTCCAGGCAGCATACTTCCCCCAACACTGTACATTGTCTCTCCTACTGTCCAGGCAGCATACTTCCCCCAACACTGTACATTGTCTCTCCTACTGTCCAGGAGCATACTCCCCCCAACACTGTACATTGTCTCTCCTACTGTCCAGGCAGCATACTTCCCCCAACACTGTACATTGTCTCTCCTACTGTCCTGGCAGTGTACTTACCCCAACACTGTACATTGTCTCTCCTACTGTCCAGGCAGCATACTTCCCCCAACACTGTACATTGTCTCTCCTACTGTCCAGGCAGCATACTTCCCCCAACACTGTACATTGTCTCTCCTGCTGTCCAGGCAGCATACTTCCCCCAACACTGTACATTGTCTCTCCTACTGTCCAGGAGCATACTCCCCCCAACACTGTACATTGTCTCTCCTGCTGTCCAGGCAGCATACTTCCCCCAACACTGTACATTGTCTCTCCTACTGTCCTGGCAGCATACTCCCCCCAACACTGTACATTGTCTCTCCTGCTGTCCAGGCAGCATACTTCCCCCAACACTGTACATTGTCTCTCCTACTGTCCAGGCAGCATACTCCCCCCAACACTGTACATTGTCTCTCCTGCTGTCCAGGCAGCATACTTCCCCCAACACTGTACATTGTCTCTCCTACTGTCCAGGAGCATACTCCCCCCAACACTGTACATTGTCTCTCCTACTGTCCAGGCAGCATACTTCCCCCAACACTGTACATTGTCTCTCCTGCTGTCCAGGCAGCATACTTCCCCCAACACTGTACATTGTCTCCCCTACTGTCCAGGCAGCATACTTCCCCAACACTGTACATTGTCTCCCCTACTGTCCAGGCAGCGTACTTCCCCCAACACTGTACATTGTCTCTCCTACTGTCCAGGCAGCATACTTCCCCCAACACTGTACATTGTCTCCCCTACTGTCCAGGCAGCATACTTCCCCAACACTGTACATTGTCTCCCCTACTGTCCAGGCAGCATACTTCCCCCAACACTGTACATTGTCTCCCCTACTGTCCAGGCAGCATACTTCCCCAACACTGTACATTGTCTCCCCTACTGTCCAGGCAGCATACTTCCCCCAACACTGTACATTGTCTCTCCTACTGTCCAGGCAGCATACTTCCCCCAACACTGTACATTGTCTCCCCTACTGTCCAGGCAGCATACTTCCCCAACACTGTACATTGTCTCCCCTACTGTCCAGGCAGCATACTTCCCCCAACACTGTACATTGTCTCTCCTACTGTCCAGGCAGCATACTTCCCCCAACACTGTACATTGTCTCCCCTACTGTCCAGGCAGCATACTTCCCCCAACACTGTACATTGTCTCCCCTACTGTCCAGGCAGCATACTTCCCCCAACACTGTACATTGTCTCTCCTACTGTCCAGGCAGCATACTTCCCCCAACACTGTACATTGTCTCTCCTACTGTCCAGGAGCATACTTCCCCCAACACTGTACATTGTCTCTCCTACTGTCCAGGCAGTGTACTTCCCCCAACACTGTACATTGTCTCTCCTGCTGTCCTGGCAGTGTACTTACCCCAACACTGTACATTGTCTCTCCTACTGTCCAGGCAGCGTACTTACCCCAACACTGTACATTGTCTCTCCTACTGTCCAGGCAGCATACTTACCCCAACACTGTACATTGTCTCTCCTACTGTCCAGGCAGCATACTTCCCCAACACTGTACATTGTCTCTCCTACTGTCCAGGCAGCATACTTCCCCCAACACTGTACATTGTCTCTCCTACTGTCCAGGAGCATACTCCCCCCAACACTGTACATTGTCTCTCCTACTGTCCAGGCAGCATACTTCCCCAACACTGTACATTGTCTCTCCTACTGTCCTGGCAGCGTACTTCCCCCAACACTGTACATTGTCTCTCCTACTGTCCAGGCAGCATACTTCCCCCAACACTGTACATTGTCTCTCCTACTGTCCAGGAGCATACTCCCCCCAACACTGTACATTGTCTCTCCTACTGTCCAGGCAGCGTACTTCCCCCAACACTGTACATTGTCTCTCCTGCTGTCCAGGCAGCATACTTCCCCCAACACTGTACATTGTCTCCCCTACTGTCCAGGCAGCATACTTCCCCCAACACTGTACATTGTCTCCCCTACTGTCCAGGCAGCATACTTCCCCCAACACTGTACATTGTCTCCCCTACTGTCCAGGCAGCATACTTCCCCCAACACTGTACATTGTCTCTCCTACTGTCCAGGCAGCATACTTCCCCCAACACTGTACATTGTCTCTCCTACTGTCCAGGAGCATACTTCCCCCAACACTGTACATTGTCTCTCCTACTGTCCTGGCAGCATACTTCCCCCAACACTGTACATTGTCTCTCCTACTGTCCAGGAGCATACTCCCCCCCAACACTGTACATTGTCTCTCCTACTGTCCAGGCAGCGTACTTCCCCCAACACTGTACATTGTCTCTCCTGCTGTCCAGGCAGCATACTTCCCCCAACACTGTACATTGTCTCCCCTACTGTCCAGGCAGCATACTTCCCCCAACACTGTACATTGTCTCCCCTACTGTCCAGGCAGCATACTTCCCCCAACACTGTACATTGTCTCCCCTATTGTCCAGGCAGCATACTTCCCCCAACACTGTACATTGTCTCTCCTACTGTCCAGGCAGCATACTTCCCCCAACACTGTACATTGTCTCTCCTACTGTCCAGGAGCATACTTCCCCCAACACTGTACATTGTCTCTCCTACTGTCCAGGCAGCGTACTTCCCCCAACACTGTACATTGTCTCTCCTGCTGTCCAGGCAGCATACTTCCCCCAACACTGTACATTGTCTCCCCTATTGTCCAGGCAGCATACTTCCCCAACACTGTACATTGTCTCCCCTACTGTCCAGGCAGCATACTTCCCCAACACTGTACATTGTCTCCCCTATTGTCCAGGCAGCATACTTCCCCCAACACTGTACATTGTCTCTCCTACTGTCCAGCAGCATACTTCCCCAACACTGTACATTTTCTCTCCAGCTGTCTATGTCACATACTCCTGTCCCCAGCTCCCCTACACATTTGTCCATCCTATTGTTTCACATTATCATCTGACCACCGATCGTATGACTGTATATAATGAAAGAATTGCTTTCAGCTAGTGTTGTACAGTGATGGATTTTAAAAGAATCAGCAAGAATTAGTTGTAATGTTTGCTTTTCTGTTTTGTTGAACTGAGTTTTTCTTTGTAGTTCTTTGAGTTGTGAATTACATTTGTTTGGTTTGAAAAAAAAAAGAAATTAAAATAGAAACATTAAAATAATTAGATTAAAGATGATTGAAATTTCTACTGATGATCAAAAACTATCACTTGTCCACAATAAAATTAAAATTGGTGTGAAAGTTTTATGTCAAATCTTGGGTATGACTTCCAGTGAAGTTATGTTCAAAGTTAATCAAAGGCATTTCTTGATGTAGTGCATATTGTTATAAGTGTACTCTCACTATACATCTTTGGCCTGTTCAGGTTCTGATGGGCAGGTTCATGTCCTGTTGGTCTGGTTCATTTCCTGTTGGTTCGGGTTATGTTCTGTTGAACTGGTTTATGTTCTGTTGAACTGGTTTATTTTCTGTTGAACTGGTTCATGTGCTGTTGAGCTGGTTCATGTGCTGTTGAACTGGTTCATGTGCTGTTGGTCTGGTTTTTGTTCTGTTGGTCTGGTTTTTGTTCTGTTGAACTGGTTCATGTGCTGTTGGTCTGGTTTTTGTTCTGTTGAACTGGTTTATGTTCTGTTGGTCTGGTTTTTGTTCTGTTGAACTGGTTCATGTGCTGTTGGTCTGGTTTTTAGCCCACCATCATCAGATGGTGGGCTATTCAAATCGCCCTGCGTCCGTGGTCCGTCGTCCGTCCGTCCGTCAGTCCGTCAGTCCGTCAGTCCGTCCGTCCGTCCGTAAACAATTCTTGTTATCGCTATTTCTCATAAAGTACCGAAGGAATCTTTCTCAAATTTCATGTGTTGGTTCACCTTGGTCCCTAGTTGTGCATATTCCATTTTGGGACCGATCTGAATTCAAGATGGCCGACAGGCAGCCATCTTGGATTTTGACATTTGAACTTTGTTATCCCTATTTCTGAGAATGTACTGAATGGATCTTTCTCAAATTTCATGTGTTGGTTCACCTTGGTCCCTAGTTGTGCATATTCCATTTTGGGACCGATCTGAATTCAAGATGGCCGACAGGCAGCCATCTTGGATTTTGACATTTGAACTTTGTTATCCCTATTTCTGAGAATGTACTGAATGGATCTTTCTCAAATTTCATGTGTTGGTTCACCTTGGTCCCTAGTTGTGCATATTCCATTTTGGGACCGATCTGAATTCAAGATGGCCGACAGGCAGCCATCTTGGATTTTGACATTTGAACTTTGTTATCCCTATTTCTGAGAATGTACTGAATGGATCTTTCTCAAATTTCATGTGTAGGTTCCCCTTGGTGCCTAGTTATGCATATTGCATTTTTGGACCAATCCGAAAACAACATGGCCGACAGGCAGCCATCTTGGATTTTGACAGTTGAACTTTGTTATCGCTATTTCTGAGAATGTACTGAATGGATCTTTCTCAAATTTCATGTGTAGGTTCCCCTTGGTGTGTAGTTATGCATATTGCATTTTGGGACCAATCCAAAAACAACATGGCCGACAGGCAGCCATCTTGGATTTTGACAATTGAAGTTTGTTATCGCTATTTCTAAGAAAGTACTGAAGGTATCTTTCTCAAATTTCATGTGTTGGTTCACCTTGGTCCGTAGTTGTGTATATTCCATTTTGGGACCGATCTGAATTCAAGATGGCCGACAGGCAGCCATCTTGGATTTTGACATTTGAACTTTGTTATCCCTATTTCTGAGAATGTACTGAATGGATCTTTCTCAAATTTCATGTGTAGGTTCCCCTTGGTGCCTAGTTATGCATATTGCATTTTTGGACCAATCCGAAAACAACATGGCCGACAGGCAGCCATCTTGGATTTTGACAGTTGAACTTTGTTATCGTTATTTCTGAGAATGTACTGAATGGATCTTTCTCAAATTTCATGTGTAGGTTCCCCTTGGTGTGTAGTTATGCATATTCCATTTTGAGACAGATCAGAAAACAATATGGCCGACAGGCAGCCATCTTGGATTTTGACAATTGAAGTTTGTTATCGCTATTTCTAAGAAAGTACTGAAGGTATCTTTCTCAAATTTCATTTGTTGGTTCACCTTGGTCCCTAGTTGTGCATATTCCATTTTTGGACAGATCGGAAAACAACATGGCCGACAGGCAGCCATCTTGGATTTTGACAATTGAAGTTTGTTATCCCTATTTCTGAGAATATACTGAAGGGAACTTTCACAAATTTCATATGTAGGTTCCTCCTGGTGCCTAGCTATGCTAAGAATAAGGAAACGACAATGTAATTCACAAAAAAAAAACAAAAAAATGCATCTGTGTCCCACCAGAGTCTCTGCTCACACTTAATCAACACCTAAGAGACAATCGAAAGAAGAGAAAAGAACCATCTTTCAAAAAACAAACTTAGATCATTTGATGGTGGGCGCCAAGATCCCTCTGGGATCTCTTGTTGTTCTGTTGAACTGGTTCATGTGCTGTTGGTCTGGTTTTTGTTCTGTTGAACTGGTTCATGTGCTGTTGGTCTGGTTTTTGTTCTGTTGAACTGGTTCATGTGCTGTTGGTCTGGTTTTTGTTCTGTTGAACTGGTTCATGTGCTGTTGGTCTGGTTTTTGTTCTGTTGAACTGGTTCATGTGCTGTTGGACTTGTTCATGTGCTGTTGGACTTGTTCATGTTTGTTCTGTTTGATTAGTTCATGGTCTGTTAGTAATGGAGTAATATTGCTCTTAATTAAATTGTTATAGTTTACTTTTGTTTACTCTGAATAAAATTTATTCTTTAAAAACAAAAAGAATGCACAAAAATTTGAAATTGCAAAAATTGCAAATGGTCTTTTTTGATGTTTTTCGCAAAAAAATTGCACATTGTGAAAATAACCTGATAAAAAAGGTAGTCTACATTGTGTGGCCAACTTAGGTGCTCTGTTATGGGTTGGAGACATTGTG
The DNA here is from genome assembly GCA_947623455.1 of Mimachlamys varia. Classification (NCBI taxonomy): domain Eukaryota; kingdom Metazoa; phylum Mollusca; class Bivalvia; order Pectinida; family Pectinidae; genus Mimachlamys; species Mimachlamys varia. Next base: position 15,018,152 of record OX392535.1, read on the forward strand.
TGGCCAACTAAGGTGCTCTGTTATGGGTTGGAGATATTGTCCTGGCCGGCTTAGGTGCTCTGTTATGGGTCTGAGACATTGTGTGGCCAACTTAGGTGCTCTGTTATGGGTTGGAGACATTGTTTGGCCAACTTAGGTGCTCTGTTATGGGTCTGAGACATTGTCTTTGCCAACTTAAGTGCTCTGTTACGGGTCTGAGATATTGTCTTTGCCACCTTAGGTGCTCTGTTATGGGTCTGAGACATTGTCTTTGCCACCTTAGGTGCTCTGTTATGGGTCTGAGACATTGTGTGGCTGACTTAGGTGCTCTGTTATGGGTTGGGGACATTGTGTGGCCAACTTAAGTGCTCTGTTATGGGTCTGAGATGTTGTCTTTGCCACCTTAGATGCTCTGTTATGGGTCTGAGACATTGTCCTGGCTGACTGACAGGTGCTCTGTTATGGGTCTGAGATGTTGTCTTTGCCACCTTAGATGCTCAGTTATGGGTCTGAGACATTGTCCTGGCTGACTTAGGTGCTCGGTAAGCGAAATTGTGGTTATGTCTGGCTGGTCCCATTACTGACACTCTCTTAGTCATCCCATTACCATACGTAGGCAGTGTTTCAGTTGACCTGTTAATGTCATACTCTCTTTGTCATCCCGTTACCATACCTAGCCAATTTTTCAGATGACCTGATAATGTTACACTCTGTCAGGTGTTAATAATAGAATAAAGGTTACCTCTAATAAAGAACTAAATTAATGAGGTATTATTTGCTTCTGAATATTTTTTTTATGTTCAGTCTATTGTTTTTTATTCATTTCATATTCATTTCGTTCATTGTTTTTATTTTGACATCAAAACATTTATTTCACTCATTTTGTATGTATTTTGTGTTTACTCCTCATAAAACACCAGCGAGAGTTGCGTTAGATATTGTGACAATGCATGATATTATATCGTATTTTCTCTCAATAATTTGCATGTGCAAACATAATGTGTATTAAATTGAATTTTTCTTAGGTTTGTTCTTGTTTCTTTTTGGAATAAACAGTTAGTTATTGAAAATCGAGAAGAATGGTAGACTGTTTCCATTCTCTACTGTACAGGTGTCACTGAAATGGATACTAATTACATTAACTTAGCACAGTTATAAAAGGACATTTTTTAAGTACGGATAAGTGAAATGAAAAACATGTATACCAACATATTCCAATTAACATTCAAGTATCAAATGACAGTAACATAAACAAATATTACTAGTGTTGTCCATCATCCTGTAAAAATACAGACCAATCAAGATCTTACCAAATAGGATTTTGATTGAACAAGCTAATTCAACATATACTGGCTAAATAATAGGTTCACAAGTAAATTTTGTCTAGCAATACCACAGACTGTATGTACAATTAGGTACAAGCTAGTGTTACCACAGACTGTACAAATATATACAGACAGGGGGTACCACATATTGTACAAATATATACAGGCTGGTGATACCACAGAGTGTACAAATATATACAGGCTGGTGTTACCACAGATTGTACAACTATATACAGGCTGGTGTTACCACATACTGTACAAGTATATACAGGCTGGTGATACCATAAACTGTACAAGTATATACAGGCTGGTGATACCTCAGACTGTACAAGTATATACAGGCTGGTGATACCACAGAATGTACAAGTATATACAGGTTGGTGATACCACAGACTGCACAAGTATATACAGGCTGGTTATACCACAGACTGTACAAATATATACAGGCTGGTGATACCTCAGACTGTACAAGTATATACAGGCTGGTGATATCACAGACTGTACAAGTATATACAGGCTGGTGATACCACAAACTATACAAGTATATATAGGCTGGTGATACCACAGACTGTACAAGTATATACAGGCTGGTGATACCACAGACTGTACAAATATATACAGACTGGTGATACCACAGACTGTTCAAATATATACAGGCTGGTGATACCACAGACTGTACAAATAAATACAAGCTGATGATACCACAAACTGTACAAGTATATACAGGCTGGTGATACCACAGACTGACAAATATATACAGGCTGTTGATACCACAAACTGTACAAGTATATACAGGCTGGTGATACCACAGACTACAAGTATATACAGGCTGGTGATACCACAGACTGTACAAGTATATACAGGCTGGTGATACCACAGACTGTACAAGTATAAACAGGTTGGTGATACCACAGACTGCACAAGTATATACAGGCTGGTTATACCACAGACTGTACAAATATATACAGACTGGTGAAACCACAGACTGTACAAATATATACAGGCTGATGATACCACAGACTACAAATATATACAGGCTGGTGATACCACAGACTGTACAAGTATATACAGGCTGATGATACCACAGACTGTACAAGTATATACAGGCTGGTGATACCACAGACTGACAAATATATACAGGCTGATGATATCACAGACTGTACAAGTATATACAGACTGGAGATACCACAGACTGTACAAGTATATACAAGCTGATGATATCACAGGCTGTACAAGTATATACAGACTGGTGATATCACAGACTGTACAAGTATATACAGACTGGAGATACCACAGACTGTACAAGTATATACAGACTGGTGATACCACAGACTGTACAAGCATATACAGACTGGTGATACCACAGACTGTACAAGTATATACAGGCTGGTGATACCACCGACAGTACAAGTATATACAGGCTGGTGATACCACAATCTGTACAAGTATATACAGGCTGGTGATACCACAGACTGACAAATATATACAGGCTGTTGATACCACAAACTGTACAAGTATATACAGGCTGGTGATACCACAGACTGTACAAGTATATACAGGCTGGTGATACCACAGACTGTACAAGTATATACAGGCTGGTGATACCACAGACTGTACAAGTATAAACAGGTTGGTGATACCACAGACTGCACAAGTATATACAGGCTGGTTATACCACAGACTGTACAAATATATACAGACTGGTGAAACCACAGACTGACAAATATATACAGGCTGATGATACCACAGACCACAAATATATACAGGCTGGTGATACCACAGACTGTACAAGTATATACAGGCTGATGATACCACAGACTGTACAAGTATATACAAGCTGGTGATACCACAGACTGACAAATATATACAGGCTGGTGATACCTCAGACTGTACAAGTATATACAGACTGGTGATACCACAGACTGTACAAGAATATACAAGCTGATGATATCACAGGCTGTACAAGTATATACAGACTGGAGATACCACAGACTGTACAAGTATATACAGACTGGTGATATCACAGACTGTACAAGTATATACAGACTGGAGATACCACAGACTGTACAAGTATATACAGACTGGTGATACCACAGACTGTACAAGCATATACAGACTGGTGATACCACAGACTGTACAAGTATATACAGGCTGGTGATACCACCGACAGTACAAGTATATACAGGCTGGTGATACCACAAACTGTACAAGTATATACAGGCTGGTGATACCACAGACTGTACAAGTATATACAGGCTGGTGATACCACCGACAGTACAAGTATATACAGGCTGGTTATACCACAGACTGTACAAGTATATATACTGGCTGATGATACCACAGACTGTACAAGTATATACAGACTGGAGATACCACAGACTGTACAAGTATATACAAGCTGATGATATCACAGGCTGTACAAGTATATACAGACTGGAGATACCACAGACTGTACAAGTATATACAGACTGGTGATATCACAGACTGTACAAGTATATACAGACTGGAGATACCACAGACTGTACAAGTATATACAGACTGGTGATACCACAGACTGTACAAGCATATACAGACTGGTGATACCACAGACTGTACAAGTATATACAGGCTGGTGATACCACCGACAGTACAAGTATATACAGGCTGGTGATACCACAAACTGTACAAGTATATACAGGCTGGTGATACCACAGACTGTACAAGTATATACAGGCTGGTGAAACCACAGACAGTACAAGTATATACAGGCTGGTGATACCACAGACTGTACAAGTATATACAGGCTGGTGATACCACCGACAGTACAAGTATATACAGGCTGGTGATACCACAAACTGTACAAGTATATACAGGCTGGTGATACCACAGACTGTACAAGTATATACAGGCAGATGATTTCACAGACTGTACAAATATATACAGGCTGGTGATACCACAGACTATACAAGTATATACAGGCTGTTGATACCACAGACTGTACAAGAATATACAGGCGGGTGATACCACGGACTGTACAAGTATATACAGACTGGTGGTACCACAGACTGTACAAGTATATACAAGCTGATGATATCACAGGCTGTACAAGTATATACTGGCTGGTGATATCACAGACTGTACAAGTATATACAGACTGGAGATACCACAGACTGTACAAGTATATACAGACTGGTGATACCACAGACTGTACAAGCATATACAGACTGGTGATACCACAGACTATACAAGTATATACAGACTGGTAATACCACAAACTGTACAAATATATACAGGCTTGTGATAGGACATACTATATAAGTATATATACAGACTGGTGATACCACAGACTGTACAAGTATATACAGGCTGGTGATACCACAGACTGTACAAATATATACAGGCTGGTGATAGGACATACTATACAAGTATATACAGGTTGGTAATACCACAGACTGTACAAGTATAAACAGACTGGTGATACCACAGACTGTACAAATATATACAGGCTTGTGATATCACAGACTGTACAAGTATATACAGGCTGGTGATATCAGACTGTACAAGTATAAACAAGTTGGTGATACCACAGACTGTACAAGTATATATACAGGCTGGTGATACCACAGAGTCTACAAGTATATACAGGCTGGTGATACCAGAGACTGTACAAGTATATACAGGCTGGTGTTACCACAGATTGTACAACTATATACAGGCTGGTGTTACCACATACTGTACAAGTATATACAGGCTGGTGATACCACAAACTGTACAAGTATATACAGGCTGGTGATACCACAGACTGTACAAGTATATACAGGCTGGTGATACCACAGAATGTACAAGTATATACAGGTTGGTGATACCACAGACTGCACAAGTATATACAGGCTGGTTATACCACAGACTGTACAAATATATACAGGCTGGTGATACCTCAGACTGTACAAGTATATACAGGCTGGTGATATCACAGACTGTACAAGTATATACAGGCTGGTGATACCACAAACTATACAAGTATATATAGGCTGGTGATACCACAGACTGTACAAGTATATACAGGCTGGTGATACCACAGACTGTACAAATATATACAGACTGGTGATACCACAGACTGTTCAAATATATACAGGCTGGTGATACCACAGACTGTACAAATAAATACAAGCTGATGATACCACAAACTGTACAAGTATATACAGGCTGGTGATACCACAGACTGACAAATATATACAGGCTGTTGATACCACAAACTGTACAAGTATATACAGGCTGGTGATACCACAGACTGTACAAGTATATACAGGCTGGTGATACCACAGACTGTACAAGTATATACAGGCTGGTGATACCACAGACTGTACAAGTATAAACAGGTTGGTGATACCACAGACTGTACAAGAATATACAGGCTGGTAATATCGCAGACTGTACAAGTATATACAGGCTGGTAATATCGCAGACTGTACAAGTATATACAGGCTGGTGATACCACAGACTGTACAAGTATATACAGACTGGTGATGCCACAAACTGTACAAGAATATACAGGCTGGTGATACCACAGACTGTACAAGTATATACAGGCTGGTGATACCACAGACTGTACAAGTATAAACAGGTTGGTGATACCACAGACTGCACAAGTATATACAGGCTGGTTATACCACAGACTGTACAAATATATACAGACTGGTGAAACCACAGACTGACAAATATATACAGGCTGATGATACCACAGACTACAAATATATACAGGCTGGTGATACCACAGACTGTACAAGTATATACAGGCTGACGATACCACAGACTGTACAAGTATATACAGGCTGGTGATACCACAGACTGACAAATATATACAGGCTGGTGATACCTCAGACTGTACAAGTATATACAGACTCGTGATACCACAGACTGTACAAGAATATACAGGCTGGTAATATCGCAGACTGTACAAGTATATACAGGCTGGTGATATCACAGACTGTACAAGTATATACAGGCTGGTGATACCACAAACTGTACAAGTATATACAGGCTGGTAATATCGCAGACTGTACAAGTATATACAGGCTGGTGATACCACAGACTGTACAAGTATATACAGGCTGGTGAAACCACAGACAGTACAAGTATATACAGACTGGTAATACCACAGACTGTACAAGTATATACAGACTGGAGATACCACAGACTGTACAAGTATATACAGGCTGGTGATACCACAGACTGTACAAGAATATACAGGCTGGTGATACCACAGACTGTACAAGTATATACAGGCTGGTGAAACCACAGACTGTACAAGAATATACAGGCTGGTGATACCACAGACTGTACAAGAATATACAGGCTGGTGATACCACAGACTGTACAAGAATATACAGGCTGGTGATACCACAGACTGTACAAGTATATACAGGCTGGTGAAACCACAGACAGTACAAGTATATACAGGCTGGTGATACCACAGACTGTACAAGTATATACAGGCTGGTGATACCACCGACAGTACAAGTATATACAGGCTGGTGATACCACAAACTGTACAAGTATATACAGGCTGGTGATACCACAGACTGTACAAGTATATACAGGCAGATGATTTCACAGACTGTACAAATATATACAGGCTGTTGATACCACAGACTATACAAGTATATACAGGCTGTTGATACCACAGACTGTACAAGAATATACAGGCGGGTGATACCACGGACTGTACAAGTATATACAGACTGGTGGTACCACAGACTGTACAAGTATATACAAGCTGATGATATCACAGGCTGTACAAGTATATACTGGCTGGTGATATCACAGACTGTACAAGTATATACAGACTGGAGATACCACAGACTGTACAAGTATATACAGACTGGTGATACCACAGACTGTACAAGCATATACAGACTGGTGATACCACAGACTATACAAGTATATACAGACTGGTAATACCACAAACTGTACAAATATATACAGGCTTGTGATAGGACATACTATATAAGTATATATACAGACTGGTGATACCACAGACTGTACAAGTATATACAGGCTGGTGATACCACAGACTGTACAAATATATACAGGCTGGTGATAGGACATACTATACAAGTATATACAGGTTGGTAATACCACAGACTGTACAAGTATAAACAGACTGGTGATACCACAGACTGTACAAATATATACAGGCTTGTGATATCACAGACTGTACAAGTATATACAGGCTGGTGATATCAGACTGTACAAGTATAAACAAGTTGGTGATACCACAGACTGCACAAGTATATACAGGCTGGTTATACCACAGACTGTACAAGTATATATACAGGCTGGTTATACCACAGACTGTACAAGTATATATACAGGCTGGTGATACCACAGACTGTACAAGTATATACAGGCCGGTGATACCACCGACAGTACAAGTATATACAGGCTGGTGATACCACAGAGTCTACAAGTATATACAGGCTGGTGATACCAGAGACTGTACAAGTATATACAGGCTGGTGATACCACAAACTGTACAAGTATATACAGGCTGGTGATACCACAGACTGTACAAGTATATACAGGCTGGTGATACCACAGACAGTACAAGTATAAACAGGCTGGTGATACCACAGAGTCTACAAGTATATACAGGCTGGTGATACCAGAGACTGTACAAGTATATACAGGCTTGTGATACCACAAACTGTACAAGTATATACAGGCAGGTGATACCACAGATTGTACAAGTATATACAGGCTGATGATTTCACAGACTGTACAAATATATACAGGCTGTTGATACCACAGACTATACAAGTATATACAGGCTGTTGATACCACAGACTGTACAAGAATATACAGGCGGGTGATACCACGGACTGTACAAGTATATACAGACTGGTGGTACCACAGACTGTACAAGTATATACAAGCTGATGATATCACAGGCTGTACAAGTATATACTGGCTGGTGATATCACAGACTGTAGAAGTATATACAGGCTGGAGATACCACAGACTGTACAAGTATATACATGTTAAGACTGGTGATACCACAGACTGTACAAGCATATACAGACTGGTGATACCACAGACTATACAAGTATATACAGACTGGTAATACCACAAACTGTACAAATATATACAGGCTTGTGATAGGACATACTATATAAGTATATATACAGACTGGTGATACCACAGACTGTACAAGTATATACAGGCTGGTGATACCACAGACTGTACAAATATATACAGGCTGGTGATAGGACATACTATACAAGTATATACAGGTTGGTAATACCACAGACTGTACAAGTATAAACAGACTGGTGATACCACAGACTGTACAAATATATACAGGCTTGTGATATCACAGACTGTACAAGTATATACAGACTGGTAATACCACAAACTGTACAAATATATACAGGCTGGTGATACCACATACTATGCAAGTATATACAGGTTCGTGATACAACAGACAATACAACAGTTGATGTCATTAGAGATTGTTATGCATGCTTTTGATGCAGTTTTTCTGAGTTTGAGCTTTTGATATCTATTAATTTGATATTAATATAATTATACTCATTTTGTTCATTGTCATTTAGATTTAGTTAATAATCATTTTGTATGTTAATTTGATGATAGATGATCCAGTCCTGATGTTAAGTTCATTTCAAAGATGAATCAAATTCAACTCATTATCATTGTTTGTTCTACTTTAATGATCTGTTAAATATCCATCAAATGCTTTTTATGTAACTGATAGGATAACTAATGTTGTAACTTTGTTATCATACTAGTAATCTTAATGTGATGTACCAAATTAAAGTCATACTGGGCTACATTGGTCCTTTCCATGGGATAAATAACTTATAGGGTAACTAATTTTAAAACTAATAATTGGACATATGGGATCCAAGAATAATGTAATATACCTGGGTAAATTGGTTGATAACCTCTGTTTTACCTGGTTGTCTCCCTTACATAATCTCATTACATTTCACTTCAGCCACCACCTATGCTTCCAAAAGGGAAATTTTCTGAAGAATTCATTGATTTTGTCGACAAATGGTGAGTTGATTAAGATTTCTTTCTTATTTCAATCTTTCCTCCTTCATTGTTTATGAAACAGCATTGAAATATATTGGTGATCAACTGCAATGATGTGAAAGCATAGTGACAAAATTAAACTGTTAACAAATTATATTCAAATGAAACATCAAAGATTTGTTGGTACTATAACATTGGTTAGTACTGTAACATTGGTTAGTACTGGAACATTGGTTAGTACTGTAACATTGGTAAGTACTGTAACATTGGTTAGTACTGTAACGTTGGTTAGTACTGTAACGTTGGTTAGTACTGTAACATTGGTTAGTACTGTAACATTGGTTAGTACTGTAACATTGGCTAGTACTATAACATTGGTTAGTACTGTAACATTGGTTAGTACTGTAACATTGGTTAGTACTGTAACATTGATTAGTACTGTCACATTGGTTAGTACTGTAACATTGGTTAGTACTGTAACGTTGGTTAGTACTGTAACATTGGTTAGTACTGTTAAGATTGGTTTGTACTGTTAAGATTGGTTAGTGCTGTAACATTGGTTAGTACTGTAACATTGGTTAGTACTGTAACGTTGGTTAGTACTGTAACATTGGTTAGTACTGTAACGTTGGTTAGTACTGTAACGTTGGTTAGTACTGTAACATTGGTTAGTACTGTAACATTGGTTAGTACTGTAACATTGGTTAGTACTGTTAACGTTGGTTAGTGCTGTAACATTGGTTAGTACTGTAACATTGGTTAGTACTGTAACATTGGTTAGTACTGTAACATTGGTTAGTACTGTTAAGATTGGTTAGTACTGTAACGTTGGTTAGTACTGTAACATTGGTTAGTACTGTAACATTGGTTAGTACTGTAACATTGGTTAGTACTGTTAACATTGGTTAGTACTGTAACATTGGTTAGTACTGTTAAGATTGGTTAGTACTGTTAAGATTGGTTAGTGCTGTAACATTGGTTAGTACTGTAACATTGGTTAGTACTGTAACGTTGGTTAGTACTGTAACATTGGTTAGTACTGTAACGTTGGTTAGTACTGTAACGTTGGTTAGTACTGTAACATTGGTTAGTACTGTAACGTTGGTTAGTACTGTAACGTTGGTTAGTACTGTAACATTGGTTAGTACTGTTAAGATTGGTTATTACTGTAACGTTGGTTAGTACTGTAACATTGGTTAGTACTGTAACGTTGGTTAGTACTGTAACATTGGTTAGTACTGTTAAGATTGGTTAGTACTGTTAATGTTGGTTAGTACTGTAACATTGGTTAGTACTGTTAATGTTGGTTAGTACTGGAACATTGGTTAGTACTGTTAAGATTGGTTTGTACTGTTAATGTTGGTTAGTACTGTAACATTGGTTAGTACTGTAACATTATTGGTTAGTTCTGTAACATTGGTTAGTACTGTTACGGTTGGTTAGTACTGTTAAGATTGGTTAGTACTGTAAAGGTTGGTTAGTACTGTAACGTTGGTTAGTACTGTAACATTGGTTAGTACTGTAACATTGGTTAGTACTGTAACATTGGTTAGTACTGTTAAGGTTGGTTAGTACTGTAACATTGGTTAGTACTGTAACATTGGTTAGTACTGTTAAGATTGGTTAGTACTGTAACATTGGTTAGAACTGTTAATGTTGGTTAGTACTGTAACATTGGTTAGTACTGTAATGTTGGTTAGTACTGTAACGTTGGTTAGTACTGTACCATTGGTTAGTACTGTTAAGGTTGGTTAGTACTGTAACATTGGTTAGTACTGTAACATTGGTAAGTACTGTAACATTGGTTAGTACTGTAACATTGGTTAGTACTGTAACATTGGCTAGTACTATAACATTGGTTAGTACTGTTAAGGTTGGTTAGTACTGTAACGTTGATTAGTACTGTAACATTGGTTAGTACTGTAACATTGGTTAGTACTGAAATGTTGGTTAGTACTGTAACATTGGTTAGTACTGTAACATTGGTTAGTACTGTAACATTGATTAGTACTGTAACATTGGTTAGTACTGTAACATTGGTTAGTACTGTAATGTTGGCTAGTACTGTTAAGATTGGTTAGTACTGTAATGTTGGTTAGTACTGTAACATTGGTTAGTACTGTAACATTATTGGTTAGTACTGTAACATTGGTTAGTACTGTAATGTTGGTTAGTACTGTAACATTGGTTAGTACTGTAACATTGGTTAGTACTGTTAATGTTGGCTAGAACTGTTAAGATTGGTTAGTACTGTAACATTGGTTAGTACTATAACATTGGTTAGTACTGTAACATTATTGGTTAGTACTGTAACATTGGTTAGTACTGTTAAGATTGGTTAGTACTGTAACATTGGTTAGTACTGTAACTTTGGTTAGTACTGTTAAGGTTGGTTAGTACTGTAACATTGGTTAGTACTGTAACATTGGTTAGTACTGTTAAGATTGGTTAGTACTGTAACATTGGTTAGAACTGTTAATGTTGGTTAGTACTGTAACATTGGTTAGTACTGTAATGTTGGTTAGTACTGTAACGTTGGTTAGTACTGTACCATTGGTAAGTACTGTTAACGTTGGTTAGTACTGTAACATTGGTTAGTACTGTAACATTGGTAAGTACTGTAACATTGGTTAGTACTGTAACATTGGTTAGTACTATAACATTGGTTAGTACTGTTAAGGTTGGTTAGTACTGTAACGTTGATTAGTACTGTAACATTGGTTAGTACTGTAACATTGGTTAGTACTGAAATGTTGGTTAGTACTGTAACATTGGTCAGTACTGTAACATTGGTTAGTACTGTAACATTGGTTAGTACTGTAACATTGATTAGTACTGTAACATTGGTTAGTACTGTAACATTGGTTAGTACTGTAATGTTGGCTAGTACTGTTAAGATTGGTTAGTACTGTAATGTTGGTTAGTACTGCAACATTGGTTAGTACTGTAACATTATTGGTTAGTACTGTAACATTGGTTAGTACTGTAATGTTGGTTAGTACTGTAACATTGGTTAGTACTGTAACATTGGTTAGTACTGTTAATGTTGGCTAGAACTGTTAAGATTGGTTAGTACTGTAACATTGGTTAGTACTGTAACATTTGTTAGTACTGTAACATTGGTTAGTTACTGTTTGGTGATACTGTGGCCTATTTGATTAGCTTAGTGAGTGATTAGTATAAATTTTAATTATCTTGTAACGTTAAAAAGGAACTATAGATTTAAATACAACTTTCTTGATATAAAATATCTACCATTATTAATTTATATGCAAAATTGTATGAGTTTACCTTGTATTTTGACAATTATCAAAGGTTGTAAAATGTCGTTAAATAGTGATTAAGCTAATCATCTTTTGAACAACTGGGCCCTGGTCGTCAACCCAGGTTCTTTGACTCCCCGCCAAGGCTTCTCCTCCTTGAAAGGAGGAGGGTCATCGGCACCAGTTTGTAATAGGATGTGGAAAAGTGATGAAGATAGTGCTGTCGCTTGGGCTCGAACCCACAACCCTGGGTTCTCCAGCCCGATGCTCTACTGCTAAGCTAAAGGGATATTCCCTACAGCTTAGCTTGTAAGGCAACCTAATCAATGCACATCTTTTACAATTATGCCACTGATTGATGTTGTTTTGTTTTAGCCTGAAGAAGAACCCATCTGACCGAGCAGATCTGTCCTCATTGATGGTATAGTTGTCACTTCTTACTCTTGTGTTACAGACAGAACAAGTGTTCCTATCTTAGTATTAAAAACTTGTTTAAAGCTACTGGGATAATTGAAATATTCTTCATATATTTATAAATATATGTATTGTATGCACTGTAAAGTGTGTTTCCGGTGGTTGGGAAGTGAAATGTGAAAAATGGAAAGTACATTAACCTTTCACCAAGAAAACAGGAGAGGTTCCAAATTCTTAATAGAAATGATAAGGTATTACATCTCTAACACCAAACCACTTGGGATTCTTAATAGGACCTTCTAGGCAATTTCATGTGCACCCAAAAGCATGGTGGATATCAATTGTAAAGTGAATGAAGTTTATGTTATTATAAAAACACAAAAACAGAAGTCCATGTGACAAGAATATGATAAAAAAAAGTTTATCTCAAATACATCTTTGTATGGACGGAAATATATATGTATGTATCTTGGTTGTGTTTGGTGTCACTGTATACCAGGTGATCTGTAACCTGTGTGGAATCACTTCATTGACCAGTGCAACAAATGGTCAGATGACTACGGGTCAATATTGGTGCCAATTTTATATAGATAGATCTGTACTGCCAATGTCATTTAAAGCATGAAGCAAATAGAAATGCAGGAAATAAACTAAATATTCAAGAACAAATAAATAAAAATCAAAAAATTTGTTTTATAGTAAAATTGTCAATTCATTTGTATATGAATTGAATTGGGATTTAAACAACTTCATGTCAGTATGAATGTGAGTCAGTTACATCAGTATAATATCAATATTAATATTATTGATATATGTAATATTCATGGATGCCTTAACCAGTTTTTGTTCATACAGGCATAAACATTCAGAAAAAAATATTCAATTCCTATATGTGGGGAAATATTTGTAGGTATTTTATGACAAAATTCATCATTTGTGACTTTATACACATAACACTTTGTGATAGTGTGTAGCCTCTAAACACATATTCGTTTTCCTCTTGACAGGTTCATCCATTTGTAACCCGGTCTGAGACTGAAGATGTGGACATCGGTCACTGGGTGTGTAAGGTGATGAAGACAAATTCAGAAACCTAGAGACAGTGTGTCAGTCTGGCTTACCCATCGTCACACCTGGAGGCATGATACGGTGTTAAAATGTTTGATCCCCGAGATCGACTGCTGACCATTTATAGACTGCTGGACCTGTATCACATATATCACAGTATAGCATGTTGTAACCGAGGTGTGGGTAGGTATGAGGGGCCCGTCACAGCGGCCCCTCATGGGGCTGTCACACTTCATATCTCTTGGGGGTAGGTGTGAGGGGCCTGTCACAGGGAGCTGTCACAGGGGATTGCGCCATGCTTCATATCTTTTGTAGGTAGATGTGAGGGGCCCAACACAGGGGGCTGTCACGCTTCACATCTTTTGTGGGTAGTTGTGAGGGCCCTGTCACAGAGGGCCGTCATTCTCCATATATCTTATTTACACACTCTCTTCTGGTGTATCTCGAACAAAAATAGTTCAGTCTTCTTTGATGTGATGTATTGTTACAATATGTACTTTGAGGTTAACAAGACTTCCTTGTAAAGAAAAAGGAAGATTAAAGGTCAGTCTTTACAAAGAAAATTGTATTTTTAGATTGAATACATGATAAGAATGTTGTTTCTGGAATGTCTGAAGCGATGAATGCTATGAGGAGAATATTGTGAAGGTTTTGATGGAATGTCATGTCTTCCGAACAGGTTGGCTTGTCCTTGTAACATAGAATTACTGTTGTGTTTAAGACAGATGTGTTTTGTAGCTCCTGGAGGCATAAATTATGTGAAAAATTTCATCAAACTGAGATTTAGAAAAATGTGTTGCTGTTTTGTAAGATCTTCTCTATAATAATTGTAACACTATGTATTGTATGTTTTATTTTTGAATTAAACCATGAAAGCTGCAGTAAAGGGTATAGATTTTTGTAAAACACTCAGATATCATTTTGTGTGCAGAATGCATCAGTCACATGTACCAGTATCTTCTTTCAGAATTGACACTGCAACTTCTAACCATTTTAAATTTTGATTTATCTGATAATTTGCTTTTTATCCAAATTACTTCATTAATTTTTTGTCAATTCATTATCCTGTTTAAGTATCTTCAATGATGCATTGTATTGGAAAAGAAATTGCAAATTCAAATTTTTTTTTTTTTTTTTATAATTTTTGTTGCACTCTAAAGAGAATTTTAGTTGAGTGTGATTATGCATATTGTGGTCCAGAAATGGAGCATTTTCGTTGAGATGATGCTGGTTTTGTTACAGATCTATACCTATGACTTGCTGATGGTTTCATTTGATTTAATTTTTGTTCTTAAGTGCTGAATTGTTTTGTATAGTAAATAAACTTAGAGTGTCCTGTCATCTAGGTATGTAATACACAACTGTGTGTTTCTCCGACATGATTCCAAGTGTTCTCATCAACATGTCATGATGTGTTTGTGTATTTAATATTAACATGTAAATATAGTTTCTGTAAGATATATGCTCGAGGATATATAAATACTAATATTAATAATGCTATCAGCAACTTGTTATATGCATTTACACTCTATTTTATCAATTATAAATATTTTCTGACAGTTGACTTGTCCCTGTTAGTCATTCCCCATTTTACCTGAATCTCCCAGGTTTGTGTTTATTCATTGTTTCTCCTCTGACATGGCAGACATTTCCGAGAAAATTTATTTAACAATCATCTTTATAAGATATAAACAAAGTTCAAAAGTCTCTCTGGTAGGGATTGTAGCTTCTCCTTATGAATGCAAAACAGGCTGCTAGTTGAGTGAAACCTGTAGATGTTGGCAGTATTATATTTTGGATGTGTATGTGGATGTTGTACAATTATAGGCTACAAGCTGATGTGAGCAATGATGTTTTTGTACTATTTCAATGCATATCATGGTCACTGAAGTGTTTGTAAAACAATATAAGGATTATTAAAGTGTTTGTAAATTGTAATACAATATCAGGGTCAGGGTTATTGAAAGGCTTGTAAAAAGAAAACCAGGAATACTGAAGTGTTATAGTAATGCAGACACCTTTCAATACAAGTAATTATTAAAGGTATTTTGATAAGTCAGTGATGGTGCTTCAGTTATTGATCCCGAAGAGTTCAGACACAATATCCATACAACATTCCTTTTGTACCGACACTTTTCATGTGTTTAGCTGTTCTACAATTGTGCTTCTGCAGTATTTTCCTTTCTTAATTATATAAGTGTTTCATAATTTGTTTTACCATAATCTTTATCTTGGGCCTTAGGCTTTCTATTGTAGACATTTGAAGCCAAACAAGGTTTATGTTGTCCTGGCACTTGACGTTTGGTTGAGTTTCTGAACTGTGATAGTGGTTGTCAGCGTGATTGAGTTTTTCAGATGGCTCTCCATGGTTCATTGGTCATTTATTACAGTTATGATTCCTCACCGTTTACCTTGCTGTCAGAATTCAAACAGGTTGGCCGCTGAGAAATTTTCAGTATTGATGATGCTATCCCATGATTGGGATTTCTTTCATGGTTTTTAGCTTATATTTGCGGATTTATGAAACATGTAATTTTTGACAGATTGTTTGATAGTGGTCTGTGTTGTGTCTATGACACCTACAAATCATGTGTCCTCTCAACCTAGTGCAGCAGATCATTGTCAGTGTGGTTTGTTATGTCAGGGCCATGTTCATTTGATATGTATCCTAACTGATGGTCAGATCATGTCAGTGTGGTTTGTTATGTCAGGGCCATGTTCATTTGATATGTAGTCGAACTGATGGTCAGATCATTGTCAGTGTGGTTTGTTATGTCAGGGCCATGTTCATTTGATATGTATCCTAACTGATGGTCAGATCATTGTCAGTGTGGTTTGTTATGTCAGGGCCATGTTCATTTGATATGTATCCTAACGGATGGTCAGATTCAATCCTAATGTATATCATTGTCCATGGAGAAGCATTTCTAGAGAAGAATATGTATTATAAAGTTCAGTCAATATATTATAAGTTTAATGCAATCAGTATCCAATTTGCTAACAGGCACTTGTCATAATTTTATACAAATTGGGGTTTATAAACAACAGATATGTAATATTCTGTTACTAAATGGCGATCAGTTTGTCAAATTCGGTCAGTAAATGGTGTTGATAAGTTCAATTCATATGTAGTGTTCATGTTTTAATTACTAATATTGAATCATTGAGCAAAATAGCCAAACCGTTAGTATATAGTGATCATCTTTCTGCACTCTGTACTATCACCAGACCATGAAAAAATGAAAAGGGAAACCCCTGAACTCCGGAAATTTAATGTACTTTACTAATTGGCTTGATCTTACTGAGTTTTATTCCAGTAACAGTGTTATGTAATGCCCATTAAATACAAAATTCATCAAAAGTTTTGATGATGCTGATGATGAAAACTATTTCGTGATCAATGACAAAAAAAATCATGGCCATTTAAAAACAAATTAACAACCTTTCTCTCAATGGTTATGGCTCAGAAATTCTTTGTTTGGTATTTGATGACCATTACAATTATTCTGTATGACAGTGCAAGAATATCTTGGTTTTGGTCTTCAACATAGACTTTTTTAATCGCCATTAAATTGTTTATTTACCTACGGTTACAAAAATTAAAAAGCCACATTAAGCATGCTGGTGAATCGTTATGCTGGATCTAATGACTCAGTGTGGTTGTCTTTGATTTCGCCAAGTTTAAGATCACCCTGCAGTGTGATAAGCGACATTAGAAATTGATAGAAATTGCAATCACAATAGTGCAGAGTGTTTAGAAACGTTTGATAGTTTGACAGATTATGAAATATTACACTGTAGTTCATAATCTTACTGTATTACATGTAGTTAGCACTGGATGGATATAGAATCCAATCATTGTCGCATGTTTCACTAGATCATCAGTAAAGGCGGTATTTTGATATTACAAATGTATTTCAACTGATTAAAAGTACCTGTTAAATCATGATTTTGTTATATATATTTTCATCTTTGACAGATAAATGTGCTCATTCAGCAGAAAAGGACAACTAAATCGCAGTTGAAAGGAAATAATTGAAATGTAAACTTCTTAAATGTAATAGTCATTCATTTGTAATGAAAATTCCGTTTTTTCATTAAAAAGGAAAATGCCTGTGAGATTTATTTGTTTTATTTGTAATTGACTAACATGGAATTTTTATTTTCAAGCTTCATGAGAATTTGAAGTTTTGTATAGTAAATACTGACAATCTTGTCAATAGTGTGAGGATGTTCCACCGTCTTTAATCAAAATTTGAAAACAATCCTCCTATACAATGTAGATGGTTTGATAAAATTTCAGTTTAATTTATGAAGTTGAAGTTTCAATTAATTGTCATTGAAATTGTAATTAAAGGTTATGCATATTTATGTAAAAAAAATCATTTTATGGTTATTTTGTAACAGATAGTATCACTAATCAGTGTTGATTGCCATAACCTAATTAGTTGGTGGCCATCAAATTACCTAAATAGTTTATGGCCATTTAATTACCTTAATAGTTGGTGGCCATTAAATTACCTAAATATTTGGTGGCCATTAAATTACCTAAATAGTTGATGGCCATTGAATTACCTAGTAAATAGTTGGTGGCCATTAAATAACCTAAATAGTTGGTGGCCATTAAATTACCAAGATAACCGATGGCCATTGAATTACCTAGTAAATAGTTGGTGGCCTTTGAATTACCTAGTAAATAGTTGATGGCCATTGAATTACCTAAATAGTTGGTGGCCATTTAATTACCTAGTAAATAGTTGGTGGCCATTGAATTACCTAAATAGTTGGTGGCCATTGATTAACCTAAATAGTTGTTGGCCGTTAAATTACCTAAATAGTTGGTGGCCATTGAATTACCTAAATAGTTGGTGGCCATTAAATTACCTAAATAGTTGGTGGCCATTAAATTACCTAGATAACTGATGGCCATATAATTACCTGAATAGTTTAATGGTCATAGAATTACCTAAACAGTTGATGGCCATTGATTAATCTAAATAGTTGTTGGCCGTTAAATTACCTAAAACGTTGGTGGCCTAGATAACTGATGTAAATTTTATTATCTAAATAGTTTATTGCCATTAAATTACTTAAATAGTTGATGGCCATTGAATAACCTATATAGTTGATTGTCATTAAATTACCTAATAGTTGATGATCATTATAGTGTATTGCTTTGTGAGAGACAATATGACGATCAACATTGCTGTGACCTTTTAATTTGAATTACCTTTTAATGACTATAGTTTGATAAAATGAAAGAGTAATTGATATCTAAATATTGTCTCAACGTTAACGCTTGGAGTTTCTAGGGGGATTTTTGTTTTTAACGCAATATTTGTTCTGACTACGATGAAAAGGTACAATACATACTTTTTGGGGGAAATCATATTTACTTATTCCATGTTTATAAGGACAGGTTTGAAGACGGAAAATGTTCTTTAATCCTCAAACAGTGTAGCAATAAATCTAGTGTATATGTTACGATGTAATGCACGTGTGCACGCCCAGTGTATGTACAATATATCGCGTGTACATCACGTGTATGTACCATGCATGTCTACAACAAAGTGATGTTTCACTTTCAAACTGTGTCTTGATGATTGTGCAGCATTTGTCATTTACATCAGAAACTGTTTGATGTCAGTGTGTAGACATTCTGATATTTTGTTTAGTTTATCACTGCAATCTTAATGGCTTCCGTGTGTAGACGTCCAGAAAGTCGTAAGTGTGTAGACATTCTGATATTGTTTGTTGCTGCAGTCCTGCTGGCTTCCGTGTGTAGACGTCCAGAAAGTCGTCAGTGTGTAGACATTCTGATATTGTTTGTTGCTGCAATCCTGCTGGCTTCCGTGTTTAGAAGTCCAGAAAGTCGCCAGTGTGTAGACATTCTGATATTGTTTGTTGCTGCAGTCCTGCTGGCTTCCATGTGTAGACGTCCAGAAAGTCGTCAGTGTGTAGACATTCTGATATTGTTTGTTGCTGCAGTCCTGCTGGCTTCCGTGTGTAGATGTCCAGAAAGTCGTCAGTGTGTAGACATTCTGATATTGTTTGTTGCTGTAGTCCTGCTGGCTTCCGTGTGTAGAAGTCCAGAAAGTCGTCAGTGTGTAGACATTCTGATATATATGGATATTGTTTAGTTTATTACTGCAATCTTGCTGGCTTCCATTTGTAGACGTTCAAAAAGTCGTCATGCAGTCTGTAGACATTCTGATATAGTTTATTGCTGCAGTCTTGCTGGCTTCCAGGTGTAACCTTTGCAGTCCGACTAGACATTGGTTCTGTAGGCAAAACGAAAACGGGTTTTGGTCTACCATCATCAATTTTTTAGGCAATTATCGCTACCACTATCTCTCAGGAAGTTTTAGATAAATCTCAACTCATCTTTCAGTATGAAAGTTGTTCTTAATCCAAAGATCGTCTTGCTTTGAGAATGGTTGAAAAACAAGCTAGATGGCTTCCTGGATTTTGGCAGTTTAATGTTTTAGCAAACTTCGGAGGATTACACGAATCAGTCTTTCTTATATGAAATCATGGAAAACATTTGTATCTCCCTTGAGCAAAACTGAAGGCTGCATGTGAGTGTGCCACATCGTTGACGAGAGAAGATAAGTTCGATCATTTGATGTACCTCAGAAGGATCAAGAGGTTTCATGACGGTAGGCAGTCTTTGACGTCGGGTTTCGCTCCTTTGTAATCTTCAAGGGACAGGTATCGGCCTAGAGATTGCTCAAGTTTTTATTTACCCGAGACCAATGCAATCAACCAGCGCCTTTAACTTTGTTTGACCTATCCCAGGGGCGTAGAGACCTTAAAGCGTAATCTACGTTTCAAAACTCAACGTAAGATGTTGACATAACCCAATCCAATCGATATTAATCAAACCAATCCTGTAAAATGCAAAAAAAAAAAAAAAAAAAAATCTCCATAGGAAAGCATTACAGAATTTAAAGGCCCAATATACGTAACCTTCGGCAAAACTTGAAGCAAAAATCTAGCCTAATAACTTATTATATTTATAGATTTAGTTAAGATTAACTGATATCAGCAATATTCAAGATAAATTATTTCGCGGTTACCGGTACAGCAGCATTTGAAACACGCTATTTGTAAACACGCGTCCATTTCGAACCGTCTTCTACCTTCGGTTTGTTGTTGAAGTGTGCCCCACCTGAATTATTTTCAATTTTTTATATTTTTTTGTCAAGATTTTCTTGTTAGTTACCGCTTATCAACTTGATTTTTTTTCAGAATCACGAAAATTTCCCTGAAGTTACGTATATTGGGCCTTTAAGGGGGAAATCTTTAGTTAAGGAACTTTCCTTAAATTCTGTAATGCTTTTCTATTGAGATTTTTAAGTTAAGGAGTTTCCTAAAGTTAAAAAACGTTGATGAAACCAGGGCCTGGTCCGCTAAATATTGGGACAGCTAGCGGCTCTAACTACTGCTGAGGTAACATCTAGATTCCCCTAAGGGACAATAATATAGCCACCGTGAACGTTCGACTCTTCGCTGATGAGACCACTCTGGTGGGATATGCGGAACCTTCCGATGTGGAAAAGCATCTGGCAATTGAGGGTTAATGCAGTGAAATATGTAGGTATGCACGTCAGCAGAAAGAGGAATCGGCATGTTACGATTTCCATGGACACCAACCACCTCGCTAGAGACAGTGCAAATGTATATCGGACCAGATCGACCTCGCGAACACCACTGCCAGAGCATCTAGAAAATCGGTTTCCTGATAACCTTAACATGGTCGTGAGTAAATTTATAGATTAGCTAAAATACGGAAGGAAGACCAATAGCCCATACCAAGTCAAAGACAGAGATTTAATAACCACCTTTTATATGTAGTAAGGCCAGTAGCAGAACAGTCCGAAACTGACCAGCTGGAAGGAGCCCAAAGGAATGCTTCCAGATTCGTCTTGGTGCCAACCAGGCAAGAACATATAGAGCTATGAAGAGTGTTAATGAAGTCTCTTCTGTCTCGCAGAATACATTTACCAACACATAGAATCAGAGTTATGTCGACTGTTTACGCTCTCTTGCACTAGAACCAGAAGATCTTGTCCTAACTTCCAACTTCGGGTTGATCTAATCTAACTAGCTTATACCTAGATTGTTTTTATAACACATATAGAGGTTTCTCTTCATATTAAATTTATGATACGAGTTTTGAAATTTTCATTTTTGCGAGCCTCTGGCGAGTAAAAATTAAAAATTCTAAACGAGTATCATAAATTTAATATGAAGAGAAATGAATGACAATTTTTTTTATAATATGACGTTATAACGTCTTTCCCCATCATACACAGATTTTGTCTTTGCCGTTATCGCCAACTGATTTCAATATGTCGAACCAAATAACCCAAACCTAGTTTGTGGTACAATGGTTCATGGTCGAGTGAATGTCAGTGAAGACTAAAATAATTTTAAGTCTGTGTTAACCTTTTGTTTGTTTAGTTTGTGAGATCATGGATCCAATGGACAGCGACGTAAATGCGTTCAACTTGAAATTGTTGAAAACACGAGGATATACTCTGTTAAAGAATAAATGACATGTCATCAAAAATCATTTCCAAATAGTTTTAAAATTTGTGCAAAAGAGGAAACATCCTAAACGTTCCTAAACGCTTTCCAACTTCTTTTCATATAATATATTGTAAAATGCCAAACCAAAGGGCAGTAATTCAAATTTGAAACAATAAAAGTTATAGATGACACTTCTACCTTTCCTAATTAGAAATGAACCAATATAAGATATACACATTCTAAAAATGGTAAATATTGAGCCGTTTAAAAAAAAGTAAATAATGAACCGTTTTACCAGCGACGTATATGTACATATACATGTACATCCCTGGTTTTAGTCATCACCTACAGTCGTTGAATCATGATAGGGCCTACAAAAAAATAGAGTGTCGAATCATGATAAGGCCTACAAAAAAATTAGTGTCGTCATACTCATTTTATTCTTTTAAGAAAAACAATCTGATTGAAATTTATTGTTTTCTTTTTTTATCGGCTAAAATATCTTCTCTTGTGAAATCTATATTTTTTAAGCCCTTTATAACATAACTAGGTATAGCGTTAGTCCTTTTCTGATTAAAGTTCTGTAATGCAGTAGTGATAAATGTTTTTTTACCTAATAAGTACTAGTCTTCCCCACAGGCACTTGTGGCTAGGAGAATAACCATCTACATATAAATTATATATAATCTATAGAATATACGACTCATTATATACGAATTATTTTCATTATGGTTTTAGATGATTAATAACATAAAAAGAAAATTGGAAAATTTAGTTTTTATTTTATTTTTTCGAATTTCGCTATATTCTATAGATTATATAGATGGTTATTCTCCTGGCCACAAGTGCCTGTGTTCTTCCCCCATGCTTGCACGGATTGCCGGAAAGGCCCGAAGTTGTCCGATTGATACTCTTCGTCGTTTATGATCACTTCCGGTAATCTAGCCTGTCCGTTTTAAGCGTTAAGATGGCGGAATCAACCGCTTCAGACAGAACGAGTGCCGAACCGAATACAGATCAAGTTCGCGAGTTTTTAACAGATGAAGATGCTTACAAGTTCATAGCTGACGAGGAATCTAGAACTTGCAAGAAATATCAAGCCCCACAAACTGTTCTTAACGTAAATGGTAGGCCTATATAAAAATGTCGAAAGATCATACGGTGAATGTGGACGCTAGGCCTAAATGGTATCTACCCAAAGACTAACGCTTTCGGTTTGACCTGGGGCCCGTCCCGTTGCTTTGTGATACGATATCCTTAACTAAATGATTTATTTTTATGATTCTTTAATTTATTGGCTGTTGATCAATACGATTTGGTCGATTTTACCAAGAACTTAGACACGCAAAGACTTTTATATTGATATTGTTTGACTTACAGTCACTGGTAGTGCATATCCAAATATACATACACACCCAGCGACTGTAAATAAGTCGAACAATATCAATATAAAGTCTTTGCGTGGCCCTGTGCATGGAGGCTATATACAGATGTACTTTTTCCCACATGTGATTGTGAATGCATGCCTACTGGAATGGGCATATCATTTCATTAGCTAATCATTCAGAATAGCAAAATGTTTACCTGTTTACAGCTAATTAAAAAATAAAATATAATGTTTCTAAAAATAAAATTGTTAATAACATTATGCTAGATCTACATGTATGTCACAGGGCCTGAATGAAGTTGGTATTGACATGGACTTATCTAAGTCTGTGGTATTGATGAGCAATATGTCATTCAGTCTCTCACCGGACTGTGTATGTGTGTCCTGGTTAATGTTATATAAGTCAGCCTTTTTATTATCGGATATGATTTTGCAAACTGGGCCAGACAAGTATCTTGTCATGTAAAACCTCTACACCTATATAACATAAGGGGCTGCTGGTGGGCCTTTTTATTATTCTATATGATTGTTACACAGAGGCTGTCAAAAAGTATCTCGCTGTGTTAAAACCTGTAACATTGTTGGAGTAGTAAAACCTCTAACAATGTAAGAGCATGGAATGATGTATTCCTTATGGTTTCAACGATTGCCTCAATTGTGAATTGTACTATAATATAACATATATATATATATGTTGAGAACTTCAATTTTATGTGTGCATTATTTTTTGTGTGTTTTATTTTGATAGATATTTCATCTGGAATTCATATTTGCTGGGATGATGTGAACGATTTCAGTGGATGTGGATCTGGCTTGTCATATGATGGCATTCCCTTCATTATTTTGGGAAATGAAGAAATGTCATGTATACATGATTCAAGTAACGGAAACCGAAAACGGAAATTATTGGTAATAATAATATTTATGTTAAGTTAAGTGATTGATAAAATATATAATTCTTCTTAGACCAAAGAAGGAATGAAATTAAATGACCTAGATCTATCAGCAATTTAAAAATCAGAATTTGTGTTAAGTTGAAAAATGTTCTTAAAAAATTAGTAGTAAACATCCAGTTCTATGTACATGTATGTATCACGACATGGATAAGAAGTCTTCAATCCTACACAGTGGTACTCAGGCATTGACTATTTCCTTTATTTTCTAACATTTGTGGTGTTTATATGACACCACCAATAGGACATTTAAGTATATGATGCTATACATTACATTCATCAGTATTAGTATGCTTCACCCTGGTCATTAGTCTGATGAAGGTGTCTGTGAAGTCATGAAAGCATCACACTTAAATACACTATTAGTTGTGTTTTGCAACTTCTATTCTATTGATTTTACCTTAAAGAAAGTGTTTCAAAATATTGGGGGTATATACGAAAAATGTGTGTAACAGGAGAGGAAAAATGCACAGCCAGACCACGGTTCAAACCTGGGACCTTCCAAACTCTAAGACGGACACACAACTAATTGAGCTATCTACATTCCTTCCTCCTTTAACAACGTCTCTGACCCCCAAAGACACATGTAGACCCTATACACCTTCCCTGGGTATATTTTGTGTGGTTCCATATGTAACGGGAGATGAAAAATACACGACCAGACCAGGTTCGAACCTGAGACCTTCTGCCCTCTAGACGGCCGCACAACCAACTGAGCTCTCTGGTTCAAACGATTGACCCAGTCAAGATACTGTATGCTATATTATAATTGTCCAATTTGACAAAAGTGTCCGATATTCGACTATTGGACAGTTATTAACTAATTGTTATTAACAGTAACTGTTATGAAAATTTAAACAGTACCTATATTTGATATATTGAACAGACAGAAAATGAAGGCCATCATGATCACTAATGTGTTTTAAGTAGAAACAATGGTTATCTTTACAGCTGGATGGAGATCATGACTATGGGGTAATGGAAGAAAAAACTTGTCTAGCACAAGTTAAGATATGCAAGATTATTAAATTTCCTCAATTCAAGGTAGGTATATTGTTTATGAACATGAAGTTGTTGAAGTGTACCTTAAAAGTAGAAACAATACTAAAAGTGAACAGTCACAACTGTCCAAGTTGGTTAAAATCTAATTGACATATTGATATTTTGAAGATGTTTTGTGTCTTTTAGATGTGTACAATAAATATAATTAACAAGGCAAATACAATTGTACATCATTTACTGCTTTAGCCTTGCAATTGGTTACTGTAATCTTTGAGCTAATTTGATATCTTGGATAATTATTATGACTTGATTTAAAAAATTAGGCTGCATAATCTTAAAGATTGATTGAAATTTATAAGACAATTTAGAGAAAAGTGCAAATAAATACATTGTATATCTAAATCTTGTCCAGAGATCTTCTCCCACAGTTTATTTATTTATTTACCATGACATGAAGTTATTTTTTGCTGTCAACACTGGTCTGGTTCGAATATTTTTGGAAGTGTTGTTGCCCCTTACATATTTCACAATTTAGATCTTGTCAGGATATCTTTTCCCACAGTCTTCAACCAGTCTCTTTAGAACTTTGTTGGCATTAATGCAGTAAAATGATGAAAAACTGTTCATTGTGACATTGCAATTGAACAAACCTTTTTCAAATTTCCAATGTTTTTACATCCTAGTACAATTAATGTATTTCACATGGGCTTTGGAGGGGCATATATTGTTTCGCCCATGGCATACTTATTTATCTTTACTCCCGTTACATTGCTGCAGGTTCAGACTTTGTGATTGCCCAGATGTTTATACCAAAATTCACCTTTCTTTTTCATACAGAATACTGGTAAAGACACAAAAGGTGTCCGGACGACATTGTCTGTGAAGCTGAAAAAGCTGTTCAGAGAAGACACAACGGTAAAAGAGTACAAGGTGTTGGTGAGGATGCCAGAGGAGGATGAACATGATCACACCCCTCCACCAGAAGTAGGTCACATACCATTTTCAGTTTCTGGAACACCAAAGTTTCTATGTTAAAATGTTTGTGCAGCTGTAGTCAGATATAGGGAAACCCGACTTACTCAACCTCTTGGGGATCTGATCAATAGTTCAAGGAATACAGGAAAATATTCGAGTAATTTGAGGTTGGTTGAATATGTACAAACTCAGTCGGGACCAAACATACTGTTCAACGAATGAGGGGTATTCAAGTACAGTATGTAAACTGGGTTGGAGTATTTAAATTGAGGTTTTACTGTATACATAAAAATAAATTCTTAATCTATCTGAATGATTTTTATTTTTATGGGAAAGTAATTCTGCATTCCAATAAAGAAAGAGTTAATTTTTATGTATATGTATAAATCATAAATAATTATATTTGCGTGACAATGCAACTATATAAACTAACTGCGATTTGAAAGACTATCATAGACACCCAGCGCATGATGATTATGACGTCATTGTTTTGGCATATAAACGGTGACGTCAAATGGCTGTTCCATTTTACAAATTTAGGTGACAATAATGAAGCATTTGTCATAATTTAAATCAATTTGAAATAAGTGTAAGTCACAAAAATGATATAAATGATAAAAATTTTCAGGATCTGTCATTTATATCGACCATAAAGACCATATCAAGGCACTTTAGTGCTTAAATAAGTGCACATTATGTTTCTTGGGTTTATGTGTAACCAGTGCTGTGTCAATAGTATGTATCAATATGACGATACTACATGTAATTGTGAAAAAGACACTGAAATAAAACAATATTGACTGGCTTGACATATAGCAGTGATTCAGATTGGCCTGTCTTACTAAAGGACAGATGTCCTAAATGCTGAAATTTTCTTAGGCCATTTTGTCCGGAACTACAAAAAAGTTTAGGCCATTGTGCTGAAATTCTCTTGGTGCGGTCGATGTAGCAGTTTCTTCAGTGCATGATTCCTCTAAGGCTTCTTTCTCTTGTTGAGGTCTGTCGGGTCTCGATACTCCACAAGAAAACAACGTTTTCTGACCCTCTTGCAGCAATTTTCGTTATTTAGGTCCCATGTTTTTTTTCTGTATCTTCTGAACGCTTACAAAAGATTGTTACTATTGAAGTGAAGTACAAGCGCCCGAGTGATAGCAGTTATTTTTTTACATCGTCCAAACATTTGTAAAAGCTTATATGACATAGAACGGTAACAAGCGCCCGAGTGATAACAGTTTGGTTATGTTTGATCGCTGTGAAGTTCAGGAAATAGACAAACGATTGTATTTCGACAGATATTTTGACTTTAGACAAAAATACTTTCAATTGTCTTTTGCAACTGATAATTAATCGGCCATTTAGTCTGATAAAATAAAAAACTACCGGCACTTATGTCCCATGAAAGATATTTTTCTCGGCGATTTGCATTTTCAATCGGCCATTTGCCGATGGCCGAGCCCAATCTGAATCACTGTATAGCCTATTAAAGCTCTTTTAATTGAGTCAGGTTCACTGGGGAGTTTTAGCTTTATATCACTCAAAATGGAACACCTCATTGTACAAGTTATACCAGTAGTTTATGAAAATAGCCTGTCTTTCAATTTCAAAAACTTCAAATAATGAATTGTAACAAATCTTTATTCTGTACCTCAAGGACTCTATCTATCATGCGTCAGTTCATTATAAATTGTTTCCATAAGAGACAGCATTGTATTTATATTCTGAATATTTCCTTCAAGGGTCCAGTTAAAATTCCATTGAATGATCTGCTGAAGTCCCTCCCGATGAAAATATTAGGAAGCATGGTGAAACAGGAGGCAGTTGTGGTTCAAGACATCGGAACAGAGGTAAATCTCGAGATGGTGGAAATACTTATTTTACCGAGAATACGCCCCCTCTCACGAATAAGCCCCCTCCCCACTGTGACATGATGAATGTTCAGGTAGGTGTGAAGTATTAATCATATCCAGTGGATTCCACTTAATGTCACTCCTGTTAATATCACATTCTTCTTTATGTCATGCTTTTCATAAACACCATTTTCCCCTCTATATAATCTACATAATTTTTGTACCTGGGTAAGTGTTTTTTTCCTAGGACAATTCACACAAAAGATAGAGATATATTTAGGGTAAAAATAGGGATTTTGGCATTTTCTGTCTTGCACCACATTTCATATGACCCTTTGGATTTCAAATTTTGCAAAACTTTGGCAAAGCTTCAGGTTTTACAAAACTTCTCTAGAAAATCTCTCTTGTGCAATTTGCTAATCCATTAATGTGCACCACTTGGTCATGAAGGAGTCCCATAATAGCATGTGGTCTGACCTGTTATAAAATTATTTCCCTTTTATCTGGCCCCTTTTAAGAGATTTCTTTTGAAGAAATTATCAAAGCTCTTTGTTTTCTCAGCAGAATACTGAAGGCGCGATGGAAATAGTGTACACCTCCCCGAGGAACATAGCGGCCAATGCCCTGGCATCCTTGAACGCTTTGTCAGTCATACCTAACCAAGGGACTCCAGTAGCTTCGTCATCTTCTCAGCTGGTTATGTTAGAATCACCAGACCAGGACCCGCAGTATGTAATGGTAAACACATCACACGCAGATGTGGGTGAGGGAGCACAAACAACACCAGTACAAATCATCAAGTCAGCCAAGAAGGCAAGAACGAATTATAACGGAAAGGAGGCCGGAGATATGGTACCAGCCAGTAATGTGAAGCTAGTGCCGTTCAAAGGCATAGAGGGCAGCGTGGCTGTGTCCGATACCTGTTTCTACACAAACGATAGAGATATCATGGAAGAATGCATTCAGAAATATGAAAGTGACACATTCAGTGTATTTTGCTCCTTGAAAACTACAAGCACAAAAATTAAAGAATTAACAGGTAATATTAGTGTTATCATGTCTTTTTCAGAAGTTCAAAATATATATATTTTTTTTGTAAAATTACTTTGGTTTAATTTTATGAAAGCACTCCAGATTCCAATCCCTTACAATTTATAAAATTGCTGGACATGAAGAACACCTTGTTTTTGGTCTTTTACCCACCAAAATAGACTTACATTTCTAAAGACCTCCTAGCAACTTTATTTCATCATTAAGTAACTTGTATATTATTACGGGGAGTTGGAATACCAGTTGGTCTGGTCCTCTTTCTGTTTGATGTCATTTCCTTTGATATATTTCATCCATTTAAAGGCCCTAGTGACTTTTTCTGTGTTGATGGGCTATTAAGAATGTAATCATGGTGATGCAATTACAGATTTCAGGTTAAATGATTGTGTCTGTGTAGAGTAGCAGAAATCACTGTGCTTGTTTAGGGTATGATTAGGCTCTGATCACTGTCTTGATTATACGTCTCTCCCTCCAATGATAGGAGACATATTGCATTGTATAGTACTTCTGGACCTTCCTCTAGTTCTTCTAATGATTTCTTGCTTTGACCATAACTTCTAAACCGTTGATAATATCATGATGGAGTATATATTTGCATCACTTAAAGCCAATATTCATTGCACTTCCATTATGTCACTGTAACCATGACCTTGAAGTCAAGGTCCAAACAAGCTTGAATATTTCAAATGATTATTTTCCGTACGATGGTTTTAAAGCTGTAAAAGATATGAATTATACTAAGGAAACTTTCAGTATACATGCAATTCCCAAAGACAATGTACAGTGCACTACCTTCACCCAAATGTCAAAGGTCAAAAATGTCTGACCCGAGGTGATACAAATGGTATCTCACTGTGTCATATATAACATTTAACAATAACCTACCTATCATACCTTGGATCAAAGGTCATGCTCATATTTTATATCTTACTTCAAGGTCATCAAATCAAAAGTCGTAAAGTTTTACGTCTCCTCATTGCTTAACTTTTGGTTGTAATATTATGAATCAAAGTAGGTCAGAATCAAACAAGGAGTCAACGGACCAAAACTCAAGGTCATAGGATCAAAATCAAGGTCAAAGTTTACATTTCTTAGTTGCTTAACATTTATTATAATATTATGAAGCAGAATTGGTCACTTGTTCAATATGGCGTTCTAAAGCAAAGTTGGTCAAAATAAAACAAGGTATCGTTTACCCCAAGACCGGCGTAAGGCAGGGTTGCTGTATGTCGTCGCTGCTCTTCAACCTGACAATAGACTGGGTAATGCGAAAAACAACAGCAGACCAACCACGAGGCATCAGGTGGACCCTCTTCTCGGTACTAGAGGACCTAGATTTTGCTGACGATCTGGCCTTGCTATCACACACACACCAGCAGATGCAAGAGAAAACATCCAGACTCAGCATGTATGCACAGCAAGTAGGTCTGAAGATCAACCAGAAAAAGACCGAGGTGATGATGCTAAATGTGTCCAATCCATCACCAGTGAAAGTGAACGGAGAAGTCCTCCCAACAACTGAAGAGTTCACTTACCTCGGAAGTACAGTCAAACATAATGGTGGAGCAAGCAGTGACATCAAGAATCGCCTCAGTAAAGCAAGGAATGCCTTCAGAATGCTGAACAATGTTTGGAAATCGTCCCAGTACAGCACCAAGACCAAACTAAGGCTGTACCAGAGCTGCGTACTTTCCACATTACTGTACGGCTCAGAATGTTGGCGAATGACTGAGAGTGACCTCAACAAACTGTCCACCTTTCACACCAAAAACCTCAGAAGGATCCTACGTATATTCTGGCCTGAGACCATCTCCAATCAAGAACTCCTCGCCCATTGCAATCAAGAGAGCATGGAAACCATCATCATGCGACGGCGATGGAAATGGATCGGCCATGTGATGAGAAGAGATCCGAACAACATCACCCGCATAGCCCTTCACTGGACACCGGAGGGGAGACGGAAGCGAGGTAGACCCAAGAACACCTGGCGTCAGACTGTGGAAGGGGAACTCAGGACCCTACATCATACCTGGGGGACCGTTCAAAAGCTAGCCCAGAACAGACAAGAGTGGCGATCCTATGTTGCTGCCCTACATGCCAACTGGCATAACGGGCATAATGAATAATGAAAAATCGTTTACCCCAATGTCAAGGTCATCAGATCAAATGTCAAGGTCGGGCTTTACAGTTAATAGGAGTGGTGAGGGGTTGAGGGAGTGGGGGTATTAGTTATAGCCATTGGCTTACAGTTCTAGTTTTTATTAAAATTTATATGCAATGTGATGGCATTGAAAACTCTATCTGGGCATCTTTTCAAACTAAGAGGTCAGTTTTGAGACAGCTTTAATGGTCTCCATTACAAATAAAACCTTGTCCATGTATCCCTTTTATAATTAAGCAGGATGCAGTTCTTCACATAAATAGGTCAAATAAGTGCTAAGATCTTCTGATGAAACTAAAATTTGTGCAATGTTTTCAGCAAAATCCTAACTATAGGCTGTAAGTTTCAAACTGTTAAAGGAGAGACAAAAACAAATCTCTAGTTAGCTGTTTGATTAATCTTTCACCTCGGATTAACTCTAATAAAAATTTCTATTTTTTGATCGGATTATATCCATAATTTGTAGAGTTGGTTAAGATGTGATTTCATTTCTTATTTAAGATTTAACAAGTTTGGAGACACAGCGTTTGAGATGGCATCCCCTGAATGACAACTGGCATCCTCCCGGTTACGTGCCAGATAATATACCCTACGTGGTACTGAGAATAGAAAGTCGCATGTGTCGCTACAGTAGCAAGCTGAGAGCTAAAAAGAAAATGAAGAAGAAGGAGTGGTGTGTGTTGTGTAACAAATCGCCAGAGGAGCAGAAAGTGAGTGTTTTACACTTAAGTCACATATAAAGGTTTCACAGTGACATCTCATACATATTTTTAGTATTGTAGTCAATTATATATATCTCTACTTAATACCATTTGGTATTCATCAATCAGTAATGAAGCTATTGAACGGGTTCTCATACCTTAAGTTGTGCCTCATAATGATGAAGTTATAATACCGTAAAAACTTGTGTAATCTACGCACCAGTGTAATTTACGCGCCCAAAAAATCTTGCAAATTCAAAGACATTTTGAAATATTTACTGCCGAAGATGTTACAAGAGCAATTGAAATGGCTGCAGAATTACGTGAAGAAAAGCAAAGAACTTAACTGGACATGCCTTCAGTGATTATTCGTCTGGAAGTGAAAACTAAAGAAGGTCAATTCAGATAACGAGACGAAACATTAACCATGGTCGGATTATTTATCGGCAATATCAATACCTGATTGTTTCTAAACTATTAGATTAACTATTGTTTTAGATGACCACAAGAGTGAAATCGAATGCCTGTATTTGATTTTATACTTGCATTATATGTTTTGTTTAACATGTCAAATAAACTAATTTGTATGCCGAGTGGACGTTTCAACTCTGGCCTCATTTGTGTATAAAGGGAAACAATCCTGACTTTCCAACATGGCGGCGTCCTTCAGATTTCTCGATCTTTCACTGAAAAAAAACTTGACACACATCTATATTATTGTAAATTAAGTACCCCCAAATTTTTTTATTAGCTCACCTGGTCCGAAGGACCGAGGTGAGCTTATGCCATACCGTGGCGTCCGTCGTCCGTCCGTCGTCCGTCAACAATTTCTTTAAACGACTTCTCCTCCATAACCACTGATAGGAAATCAACCTAATTTGGCAGGAAGCATCCTTGGGTGCCCAGGATTCAAAATTGTACTAATGGTGGGACTGACCCCCTAGGGGGCTGAGGGGCGGGCCAAAAGGGGTTATTTAGCTATATCGGTTTAAGCGACTTCTTCTCCATAACCACTGATTGGAAATCAGCCTTATTTGGCAGAAAGTATCCCTGGGTGCTCAGGATTCAAAATTGTACTTATGGTTGGACTGACCCCCTAGGGGGCTGAGGGGTGGGGGCCATAAAAAAATATTTAGCTGTATTGATATTAGCAACTTTTTCTTCATAACCACTGATTGGTAATCAACGTTATTTGGCAGGAAGCATCCTAAGGTGCCCAGGATTCAAAATTGTACTAATGGTGGGAATGATCCCCAAGGGGGCTGAGGGGTGGGGCCAAAAAGGGTTATTTAGCTATATTGGTTTAGTTGACTTCTTCTCAATAACCACTGAATGGAAATCAGCCTTATTTTGCAGGAAGCATCCCTAGGTGCTCAGGATTCAAAATTGTACTCATGCTGGGACTGACCCCCTAGGGGGCTGAGGGGCGGGGCTAAAAACCGTTTTTTAGCTATATTTTTGGTTTAAGCGACTTCTCCATAACCACTGATTCGAAATCAACCTTATTTGGTAGGAACCATCCCTAGGTGCTCAGGATTCAAAATTGTACTCATGGTGGGACTGACCCCTAAGGGGCTGAGGGACGGGGCCAAAAACCGTTATTTAGCTATATTGGTTTAAACGACTTCTTCTCCATAACCACTGATTGGAAAGGAGCCTTATTTGGGAGGAAGCATCCCTAGATGCTCAAGATTTAAAATTGTACTAATGGTGGGACTGACCCCCTAGGGGGCTGAGGGGCGAGCCAAAAAGAAAATATTTTATCATGATTACCTAGATACCAATGTATCCAGGTGAGCGATACAGGCCCTCTGGGCCTCTTGTTTTAATTTCCCTTAAAAAAGTGCGCAGATTACACGAGTTTTTACAGTACTTATTAAATATATCTACACAGTAATTTCAAGGTATGTAAATGTTTACTTTCTGTCGAAATCCAGATAGCATGTTGTACAGACAGTGATCTATTTTTCGAGGAGAATGATATAGAGTATATTGGATTCATGATCTGTCTCTCCTGTTCCTGTCATCTCTGATTTAACTACGCCCGTTAAATGATGGAACTTACAAATGTATTATGGTATGGCGTTGTCCATCCAGCTTGCATACATCCTTCTGTTGTAGCCTTTTTTTTGTCCGGAGATCTCCTGCGACAATTTTCAACTGATTAATATCAAACTTAAATTCACTATAACATGAAGTTGTGTTTTCCTGAACATTAGATTAATTCGACTATATTTTGAAGTTACTGCCCCTTACATATTTCTGTCTATATCTTGTCTGGAGATTTCCGGCCACAGTTTTGAACTGATCTCTTTTAAACTTACCTGTACATTCATCCACCATGACATGACGCTGTGATTTCCACAACATAGATTAAATTTGAGTTTATTTAAAAGAGAGATTGCCCTGTACTTTATAATTAGTGTCTCCCAAACTTCATTGGTTTAACTTATTCAGAATTTAAGACTTTCAATGAAAACTTTGTTTTCTTATGACATTACAATTGAACAGAAGATTTTCATTATTTTTACATTATGTCTTTCACTTTTGCATGGGACAGTGTACATTGTTCTGCCCTGTATGTGGCACTCTTGGGACAGTGTATATTGTTCTGCCCTGTATGTGGCACTCTTGGGACAGTGTACATTGTTCTGCCCTGTATGTGGCACTCTTGGGACAGTGTACATTGTTCTGCCCTGTATGTGGCACTCTTGGGACGGTGTATATTGTTCTGCCCTGTATGTGGCATTCTTGGGACAGTGTATATTGTTCTGCCCTGTATGTGGCACTCTTGGGATGGTATATATTGTTCTGCCCTGTATGTGGCACTCTTGGGACAGTGTACATGTAAATTGTTCTACCCTGTATGTGGCACTCTTGGGACGGTGTATATTGTTCTGCCCTGTATGTGGCACTCTTGGGACGGTGTATATTGTTCGTCCCTGTATGTGGCACTCTTTGGACGGTGTATATTGTTCGTCCCTGTATGTGGCACTCTTGGGACGGTGTATATTGTTCTGCCCTGTATATGGCACCCTTGGGACGGTGTATATTGTTCGTCCCTGTATGTGGCACTCTTGGGACGGTGTACATGTATATTGTTCTGCCCTGTATATGGCACTCTTGGGACGGTGTATATTGTTCATCCCTGTATGTGGCACTCTTGGGATGGTGTATATTGTTCCGCCCTGTATATGGCACCCTTGGGACGGTGTATATTGTTCTGCCCTGTATGTGGCACTCTTGGGACGGTGTATATTGTACGTTCTGCCCTGTATTTGGCACCCTTGGGACAGTGTATATTGTTCTGCCCTGTATGTGGCACTCTTGGGACGGTGTATATTGTACGTTCTGCCCTGTATATGGCACCCTTGGGACGGTATATATTGTTCTGCCCCGTATGTTGCACTCTTGGGATGGTGTATATTGTTCCGCCCCGTATGTGGCACTCTTGTGATACATTGGTTTGTTCCAGAAGCATGAGTTAAATCTCCCTTTTGATGAGGTATTTATGTCATTTCAATTATGATGGCATTGCTATATTGCTAGGAAACCAATGTAAATATGTGGGGAAACTGTAGGCTGATAACACTGTTTTTAGGTCATCTGACCCGAAGGGTCAAGATGACCTATTGCCATCATGCTTCGTCCGTCGTCGTGCGCCGTGCGCCGTGCGCCGTCCGCCGTCCGCCGTCCGCCGTCCGCCGTCCGTAAACTTTTCCTTTAACAATCTTCTTCTTAGTAACCAAAAGGCTCTAGGTGCTGATATTTGGCCAGTAGGCACCTGGGATTGAGTGCTACAAAGTTTCCTCATTTCAATGACCTTGACCTGTTTTCAAGGTCACAGGGGTCAAATATGTAAAAACCTTTAACAATCTTCTTCTCAGTAACCAAAAGGTCTAGGGTAATGATATTTGGCCAGTAGGCACCTGGGATAGAGTGCTACAAAGTTTCCTCATATCGATGACCTTGACTAACTTTCAAGGTCACAGGGGTCAAATATGTAAAAAAGCGTTTGACAATCTTTTCCTCACTAACCAATAGGCTATGGGTGATCATATTTGGCCAGTAGGTACCTGGGATAAAGTGTTCTAAAGTTTCCTCATATAAATGACCTTGACCTACTTTCAAGGTCACAGGGGTCAAATATGTTAAAAAATCTACACAACATTATCTAAAGAACTAAATGATCTAGAGCAATGATATTTTTGTATGATATGTAGACCAGCAATGCGAATCTTTTTCTAATATATTGTGTTTAGGTCAAAGGTCAACTTTGAGTGCTGGACGGGGTCAAAGGTTAACATGGGTTATAATAGGTAAAAAGCTTTAAGAATCTTCTTCTCAAGTTCCATAAGGCCCAGGGTTCTGATATTTGGCCAGTAGGAACCTGGGATAGAGTGTTCTAAAGTTTCCTCATATAAATGACCTTGACCTTCTTTCAAGGTCACAGGGGTCAAATATGTTAAAAAATCTACACAACATTATCTAAAGAACTAAATGATCTAGAGCAATGATATTTTTGTATGATATGTAGACCAGCAATGCGAATCTTTTTCTAATATATTGTGTTTAGGTCAAAGGTCAACTTTGAGTGCTGGACGGGGTCAAAGGTTAACATGGGTTATAATAGGTAAAAAGCTTTAAGAATCTTCTTCTCAAGTTCCATAAGGCCCAGGGTTCTGATATTTGGCCAGTAGGTACCAGGGATGGAGTACTCTAAAGTTTTCTCATATAAATGACCTTGACCTACTTTCAAGGTCACATGGGTCAAATATGTTAAAATATCTACACAACATTATCTAATGAACCGAATGATCTAGACCGATGATACTTGCATATATTATATGTAGACTGGCAATGCAAATCTTTTTCTGATATATTGTGTTTAGGTCAAAGTTCAACTTTAAGCGCTGGACGGGGTCAAAGGTGCACTGGGGCTATAATGGGTAAAAAGTTTTAAGAATCTTCTTCTCAAGTTCCATAAGCCCCAGGGTCCTGATATTTGGCCAGTAGGTACCTGGCATGGAGTGCTACAAAGTTTCCGCATATGAATGACCTTGACCTACTTTCAAGGTCACAGGGGTCAAATATGTAAAAATCTTTAACAATCTTCTTCTCAATAACCAAAAGGCCCTGGGTGCTGATATTTGGCTGGTAGGTACTTGGCATAGTGTGCTATCAAGTTTCCTCATATGAATGATCTTGACCCACTTTCAAGGTCACAGGGGTCAAATATGTAAAAATCTTTAACAATCTTCTTCTCAATAACCAAAAGGCCCTGGGTGCTGATATTTGGCTGGTAGGTACCTGGCATAGTGTGCTATCAAGTTTCCTCATATGAATGATCTTGACCCACTTTCAAGGTCACAGAGGTCAAATATGTAAAATCTTTTAACAATCTTCTTCTCGCTAACCAAATCCCCCAGAGTAATATGGTATTTGGCTAGTAGGTACCTGGGATAGAGTGCTACAAACTTTCCTCATACAATGGACCTCAACCTACTTTCAAGGTCATAGGGGTCAAACATGTAAAAATACCTTTAACAATCTTCTCCTCAACAACTTAAAGGCCCTGGGTGTTGATATTTAGCCAGTAGGTACCTCTAATGGAGTGCTACAAAGTTTCCTTGTATGAATGACCTTGACCTACTTTCAAGGTCGCAAGGGTAAAACATGTAAAAATCTTTTAACAAACGTCTTCTCGCTTACCAAAAGGCCCTAGGTGCTGATATTTGGCCAATGGGTACCTGGGACAGATTGGTGCAAAGATTCCTCATATAGACCTTCACTTATACTTTCAAGGTCACAGGGGTTATAAACATGTATGTAGATATCTTTGAACAACTTGGCAAAAACAAACACAAATGATATAGATCTTTATAGTCAGATGACCGTTGAGGCCCCTGGGCCTCTTGTTTAATTAGCATATTATTGATGTCACAATAGTATTGATGTAGATACCCACCAAAATGGAAGACAACTGTTTACGAAAAAACCAATGGTGGTTTTTTTAATTTCTTAATTTTTTTTTTGCTTTATCGTTTTTAGAACAGTACAGATGAATGTACGTGCAGACTTCGTAAATCACAGAAGATCATACAGAAAGCGCCCTGCCCTGCTGTTGTTAACATACACACAATCGTCAGATTTACCGACTTCAAAGTAAGAAAATATTTGTATATTTTACCAGATATTCCCCTTTTATCAATATATATCATGAATGATTATATTTCATCTAATAATTCAATAGCCAAGCCAATGTTATTTGCTGAGAAATCAGTGATAATTTCTGATATTATTACAATCCTTAATGCAACATAATGTGGAAATACAAGGGGTATAACTCTTGTACAGAATTAGACCCAATCACAACATCTTGGGGAAATTTCCAGTAATTTTCTGAATTTTACTCCCTCGAATGCATGTATAGAGAGTCAGGTGGTGTAAATGTCATGGTTCAAAATGGTTGCTCCCATGGCCAAACTGATCATGAAGAATTGATAATTGAAGAGTTGATTAAGTCTGAGGGTTTTTGAACTATGTCATAATTTACAGCATAGCTTCTAGACACATGCATTTGAGGGAATCAATTTCTTAAGATAATAGAAAATTTCCCTGAGATGTTGCGATTGAATTAAACCTTGGGTACATTATGAGAGGCATTACTCTTACACGAGAATTATAATGGTCCTAGCATTTAATTCTCCAGACACAATGAAAGGGGTGTAACTCTTGAATGATTATAAACAGGACCAGAAACAAAAGAGTATGTATACAAGCTAAGGTGCCTGGGGAAAAAATGTTTTATGTCATTAATACATGTACCCCGGTACTCATTATTTAAGAAAAAGTAACACCTTTGTTGAAATTAAAATATATTGTACGAGGTCTGGTATTAATTTGATAGTAAAAAATAAAGAAACTGACTTACCCCTATGGTCTCAAAGATAGAAACTTCAACTGAAGAAAACTAGATAAACTTTCAAATGTGTTCTTTATGCTTGTAACTTCTAATCACAATTCTTAGAACTTGATATTTTCAATGTGTATGACTGAATATAAAGGTTGTTATGGCACTTTATTTAAACGTATGAGTTAGTGTCCTGATTCATCATTCCACTTAAGTTTCTACCCTTCGAGAATGGTTAAAGGCCCAATATATACGTAACTTTCGGCAAAACCTGAAGCGAAAATCAAGCCTAATAACTTATTATATTTATAGATTAAGCTAAGATTAACTGATATCAGCAATATTCAAGATGAATTCTTTGGCGGTTACCGGTACAGCAGCAGTTGAAACACGCTATTTGTAAACGTACGTCCATTTCGAACCGTCTTCTACCTTCGGTTTGTTGTTGAAGTGTGCCCCACCTGAATTATTTTTAATTCTTTGGATTTTTTTGTCAAGATTTTCTTGTTGTTACCGCTTAGGTTTACTTCGTTTTAGGCTTATTTTTGCATGGATATCAACTGGATTTTTTTCAGAATTTTTCAGTATCACAAAAATTTCTCTGAAGTTACGTATATTGGGCCTTTAATTATACTGTTATTTTTATAGGGAAAATTATATCACCAGTAAGTTGGTGTGCTTTCTTGGCCAACAATTCCTCCCCCAGTTGACCTAATGGAATGTCAACTTGAGAGGTGAAACTAGTCGGCAAATAAAAAGTACCAATAGTGAAACGTAATGTATATGAACTAATGTGTGGTTCCCTCTGGGAGGACTAGAACCCAATTATGAGGAAAATTTCAGAGTATTGACACGGTTGTTCTGGATAAACATGTGTGTTTTGTACTTTTGTGATATACATAAGTATGTGTGTTTCTGTTGAGTAAATGTCTATTTGTCCTTTTCAGGCTGATACCAAATCAAAAAGAGTGGAGATGGCAAAAAATCTGAAATGTGGTTTGGGGCTGATACAAAAGTTCAAAATGAGAATTCGCCAAGAGAAACGTATATATGTGTCATTACCCAAACTTGAAGTCCATCAAAACCATCCCATCTTCAGGGTCCCGGTATGTTGTTTACAACAAAGTTTCCGAGATCAATATTGTTTTCATGCTACAGGCTTTCTTCATCACCTTTCATTTAATCATTACTAAAGTCTGTATTTTAAAAACATACTACAAGTAAGTATAATTATCATTCATTATCAAAAAGATGTAATAAGTGACTGTATCATGGTGGTGTAATTCATTGTATTCTGTATTGCTTGGGTGGTCTAGATCTATGACTATCAGTATGACCCCGGGTACTTTGGGCCCCTGTTAAGTATTCTGTATTGATTGGGTGGTATATGACTATCAGTACATACCCCGGTACTTTGGGCCCCTGTTAAGTATTCTGTATTGATTGGATGGTATATGACTATCAGTACATACACCAGTACTTTGGACCCCTGTTAAGTATTCTGTATTGATTGGATGGTCTATGACTATCGGTACATACCCCAGTACTTTGGGCCCCTGTTAAGTATTCTGTATTGATTGGGGTTGGTCTATGACTCTTGGTACATACCCTGGTACTTTGGGCCCCTGTTAAGTATTCTGTATTGATTGGGTGGTCTATGACTATCAGTACATACCCCGGTACTTTGGGCCCCTGTTAAGTATTCTGTATTGATTGGGTGGTCTATGACTATCAGTACATACCCCGGTACTTTGGGCCCCTGTTAAGTATTCTGTATTGATTGGATGGTATATGACTATCAGTACATACCCCAGTACTTTGGGCCCCTGTTAAGTAATCTGTATTGATTGGGTGGTCTTTGACTATCAGTACATACCCCAGTACTTTGGGCCCCTGTTAAGTATTCTGTATTGATTAGGTGGATCTAGATCTATGACTATCGGTACATACCCCAGTACTTTGGGCCCCTATTAAGTAATCTGTATTGATTGGGTGGTCTTTGACTATCAGTATGTACCCCGGTAGTTTGGACCCTGTTAAGTATTCTGTATTGATTGGGTGGTATATGACTATCGGTACATACCCAAGTACTTTGGGCCCCTGTTAAGTATTCTGTATTGATTGGGTTGGTCTATGACTCTTGGTTCATACCCCAGTACTTTGGGCCCCTGTTAAGTATTCTGTATTGATTGGGTGGTATATGACTATCAGTACGTACCCCAGTACTTTGGGCCCCTGTTAAGTATTCTGTATTGATTGGGTGGTATATGACTATCAGTACATACCCTGGTACTTTGGACCCCTGTTAAGTATTCTGTATTGATTGGGTGGTCTATGACTATCGGTACATACCCCAGTACTTTGGGCCTCTGTTAAGTATTCTGTATTGATTGGGTGGTCTGTGACATAGGTACATACCCCAGTACTTTGGGCCCCTGTTAAGTATTCTGTATTGATTGAGTGGTCTATGCCTATCAGTACATACCCCGGTACTTTGGACCCCTGTTAAGTATTCTGTATTGATTGGGTGGTCTATGACTCTTGGTTCATACCCCGGTACTTTGGACCCCTGTTAAGTATTCTGTATTAATTGGGTGGTCTCTGACTCTTGGTTCATACCCCGGTACTTTGGACCCCTGTTAAGTATTCTGTATTAATTGGGTGGTCTCTGACTCTTGGTTCATACCCCGGTACTTTGGACCCCTGTTAAGTATTCTGTATTGATTGGATGGTCTATGACTATCGGTACATACCCTGGTACTTTGGGCCAGTGTTAAGTATTCTGTATTGATTGGATGGTATATGACCATCAGTACATACCCCAGTACTTTGACCCCTGTTAAGTATTCTGTATTGATTTGGTGGTCTATGACCATCAGTACATACCCCAGTACTTTGGGCCAGTGTTAAGTATTCTGTATTGATTGGTTGGTCTATGACCATCGGTACATACCCCTGTACTTTGGGCCAGTGTTAAGTATTCTGTATTGATTGGTTGGTCTATGACCATCAGTACATACCCTGGTACTTTGGGCCAGTGTTAAGTATTCTGTATTGATTGGGTGGTCTATGACCATCAGTACATACCCCTGGTACTTTAGACCCCTGTTAAGTATTCTGTATTGATTGGGTGGTCTATGACTATCAGTACATACCCCGGTACTTTGGACCCCTGTTAAGTATTCTGTATTGATTGGGTGGTCTATGACCATCAGTACATACCCCGGTACTTTGGGCCTCAAGTGGTAAAGCTAGCAGGGCAGTGTTTTTCAAAACATGAAAGAAAACTGAATATCAGTCCCTAAAATGTGCAACATATAGTACATGTATAAGGTCTCAATTAATAGCTCTTATCTAATTTAGTGTTTTAATTTTCTGTCTCCATACATTCATTCATAGTATCTCCAATTTCCTCCAAACTGAATTTTTTATCGCCAAACTTTAAAAGTGTCGCCATTTGGCATCTTTGGGATCGAAATGCAAGCCCTTGATACATACAAGTGCAGTTGTGACATTGCACTGATGTTAAATGTTTACCATGTACATGTATAGGTAGTGTTTAATCATGTGAATTGTATCAATATAGTCCTAAAGCCTGTCTTATCTCAAATATTGTCCTAAAGGGGGATTTAACTAATTCACCCTTGGAATTTCTTTATGATCTATATATTCAATCCTTAGATTTAGAAGAGTCTAAACAAATGTTTGGAGGTGATTGAGTTAAGCAGATCCGACTGTATTTGACCATTTGTCATTGTAGAAGCTGGATAATCCATGTTGTCCCTGCTACAGATCAGGAACATGTGGGAAGTGTCCGTGTAAATTAACAGGTTGTTCAGGATGTAACAACAATGAGTGTCGCTACAGGGACGCAGAGGTGAGTTACGTTAGTCATAG
This sequence comes from Mimachlamys varia, assembly GCA_947623455.1. Classification (NCBI taxonomy): domain Eukaryota; kingdom Metazoa; phylum Mollusca; class Bivalvia; order Pectinida; family Pectinidae; genus Mimachlamys; species Mimachlamys varia. The sequence goes on from OX392535.1 coordinate 15,061,659, forward strand.
ACTCAGAGGGGAGTTATTGTAACAACAATGAGTGTCGCTACAGGGACGCCGAGGTGAGTTACGTTAGTCATAGATGCGGATGTGAGTTATAGTAGTCAGGGACTCAGAGGTAAGTAACGTTAGTCATAGACTCAGAGTTGAGTTACGTTAGTCAGGGACTCAGAGTTGAGTTATGTTAGTCATAGACTCAGGGGTGAGTTATGTTAGTCATAGACTCAGGGGTGAGTTACCTTAGTCATAAACTCAGAGTTTAGTTACGTTAGTCATAGACTCAGAGTTGAGTTACGTTAGTCATAGACTCGGGTGAGTTACGTTAGTCATAGACTCAGAGGTGAGTTATAGTAGTCATAGACTCAGAGTTGAGTTACATTAGGCATAGACTCAGAGTTGAGTTACGTTAGTCATAGACTCAGGGGTGAGTTATGTTAGTCATAGACTCAGAGGTGAGTTACGTTAGTCATAGACTCAGGGGTGAGTTATGTTAGTCATAGACTCAGGGGTGAGTTATGTTAGTCATAGACTCAGGGGTGAGTTATGTTAGTCATAGACTCAGGGGTGAGTTATGTTAGTCATAGACTCAGAGTTGAGTTACGTTAGTCATAGACTCAGAGTTGAGTTACGTTAGTCATAGACTCAGGGGTGAGTTATGTTAGTCATAGACTCAGGGGTGAATTATGTTAGTCATAGACTCAGAGTTGAGTTACATTAGTCATAGACTCAGAGCTATATAGGTGACTTAAAGCATCAGGGACTCAGAGAGATGAGTTTTAGTAATCATGGACTCAGAAGTGAGTTTAATACAATCTTCCCCTACCTTTAGGGTATGACAAAGTAATCTCCAACCCAAGGGGTGATATCACCCCGAGGGTTGGAGATTTCTCTGTCACTACATTAAAGGAGGGGATGATTATTTTTCTCTCATCATATTGATTTCTTTTTAACGAAAGTATCAGTGTAACACAATTCTGACATGACATGATTTAATTGTTGACTTGGCGTGCTGGTATTATTGTTGTGATGTCATTATATTGTTGTCTTGACGTCATTATATTGTTCTCGGCTCAGAGAAATCTTTAACAGGTAAAGAGAAAAATCTGTGAATGTTGGGAGAAATAGAATTATCATGACATAAGTATTTCAAAGGCATATTGATAAACCTACTTTTCAACAAGTTCTTCATTAACAGAAATGTTAAGTTCAGGGAACATCCATTTGTTTTGCTGTAGTAGATTGTTATAAGGATATTGTCATTTACATATGATTTGATGTTGTAGCTATAATGAAATTTAATTGTATGCTCTTTACCTTTCTGTCAGGGAAATTTCAAACCCTTAAGAGTGGTTAGGAAGAGGAATGCGCCGAAAAAGGGCAAAGCTTCCCCATATGCTGCCAAAAGCATTAGGAACGTTCGCTTTAACCCGGACGAGTTGTCGCTTAATGAACAGCTAAACAGAGAAGCAGAGCTGGAGGTCTTTCAAGAAAATTCAATCGTCTTGAAAATACAGGTAAGATTATCCGAAAAAAATTATCCTGAAATAAGTCCAGATTATAATTTCATGTAAGTGAGTTGCCATGAAAATCTGTTAGATATAATTGTAGTCAGCTTTTTCAGTTCTTATATAAATGAAATTAAGGTAGTTTTTAGCCCACCATCATCAGATGGTAGGCTATTTAAATTGCCCTACGTCTGTGGTTCGTTGTCCGTCTGTGGTCTGTCGTCCTTCTTGTTATCGCTATTTCTTGAGAAGTACTGAATGGATCAATCTCAAATTTGATATGTAGATTCCCCTTGGTGCCTAGTTGTCCATAGTCCATTTTCGGACAGATGTGATAGGTGGCCATCTTGGATTTGTGAATAATAGTTTGTTATCGCTATTTCTTGAGAAGTTCTAAATGGATTATTTTTAAATTTCATCTGAATGTTCTCCTTGGTGCCCAGTTGTGAATGGTCCATTTTCAGACAGATACGATAAAAAATATGGCCAACAGGTGGCCATCTTTGATTTGTGAATAATAGTTTGTTTTCGCTTTTTTTTGAGAAGTACTGAAGGGATCATTCTCAAATTTCATATGTAGGTTCCCCTTGGTGCTTAGTTGGTTGTGCATGGTCCTTTTTCGGGTAAATCCAATAAACAGTATGGCTGGCAATCTTGGATTTGTGAATTATAGATTGTTATCACTATTTCTTGACAATTGCGGGATGGATTATTCCCAAATTTTTTTTCCTGGTGATTAGTTTTATGCCCTTTCAATTTTGGGACTGATCAGAAAAACAAAATGGCCGGCAGATATATATCTTGAGAAATACTGAAGGGATCCTTCTCAAGGTTCAAATGTATGTTTCCGTTGGTGTTTAGTAGTGCCTTTCAATTTTGGGACTGATCAGAAAAAAAATGACTGACAGATGGCCATCTTGGTTTTTGGCAAATGCTTGTAAGAGAAAAGAAGGGAAAAGATTCCACAATTTAAGAACAAATAAAGATCATCTATGGTGGGCGCAAAGATTCCTATGGGATCTCTTGTTTCAAATGTTTTATAAATGAAATTGAGGTAGTAATGAGTTATTTTAAACACAGTTGAAACAGCTACTTGTCTTCAAATTCTAGCAAAATCAAACTAAGCTACAAACAGTTTCAAATTTTCTGTTATGGCCATTTGTCAAGATTAAAGGGTCAAAGGTGACATGTACATGTGGTGTCTTAGGGGTAGAGAAACACGTCTTATTAAGGCAAGGAGAAATAGATCTTCAAACAGGGGTCGGGATGGGGGGGGGGGGGATGAGACATAATCTAGTATGGATCAGTCAGTTCTTAAAATCAGATTATATTCACCTATAGTATCATTTTGTACCATGTTATATTGGTTGAAACGTTAACCTGGTTAATTATAATGGCAGAGTTTAACGGTTATTATATTTCCCCATTCAATGAGGGGGAGACTTACTCTATTATTACTGATTCTTCAGGTTGTTAAATAACGTTTTGTCCAATTTTTTCAAACGATAATTTCTAAGCTGTTGCAGATATCCTGGTGGAACCTGCTGTATACTTGCATCAATTAAAGCTGATGTGCATTATCTTGCCATTAGCCCCCTGTTACCTGAAGGTCAAAGATCAAATAAGTGTGAATTTTTCCAATAATTCTTGTCTCAATGATATATATATTTTCATTACCATGATCAGGGCAAGAACATTATTTTGAAATCCACTGGCCCTTTGGATTTTAAAATGTACTTGCCCGAGGTGAAAATGTACTGGTCCAAGATTTATTCACAATTTTTCATTAATACGAGATTTTTGTTTTGTATAGTGAAAGGTAATTTTAAAGCAATGATTATTTCTGTAAATTGTTTATTCAATAGTCAGAGTGATTTATATTTTCCCCTGGTTAGTCTAGCTGTCACCGTCACAGTGTGGCTCACTCAGGTCTGCATCAACTGGTAAATCTTGTAATTGTCGGGGTAGGGATATGGTCCAGGCTGTGGCTCAGCTGACTGAGTCTTGGTATGGGTATGTTACTAAATAGCCAAAGTCACGCTTAATTTCTCTTTCAATGTTTCTTTCTAAGTCGCATCTAATAAGGCATGAAGCATTACACATTCATTAAAAAAAATATTTGCGTGCAGGAAGTTACCGAAAACAGATGCAATAAATGTTCCGGGTCTATATCAGTATATGACCCATGTTACGATGAATTACTAGGGCGGCGATTGTTACATCAAGTTTCTAAGTAGCCAGCCATTCCATTTAATGTCTTTCAGAAAAAATATTGTAATAATGCGATGGGGACTAGAATATTTGGACTAACCAAATCTTACAGTACCCCAATCGGCAAATTTGCGTACTGTACGCTAGTTTGTGGTTTCCCCCGACCTGATGATGCACTGTAATTCATTTTTCGGCATTGTGTATCTATTACTAGTAGTTGCCATGCTCCTCTCTCTTCTAAACCTCTGTCGCTGATTTCTTAATCAGAAACTTGTCTTTTTTGTACGACTGGCGTGATCTGCGTCAAGGTCTCGCAAGCGTTTGGAAGCACGCATTAATGTTAGGAGCTGTGTTCAAAGACCGAGATTAATCGGAGTAGTTTTTTACATTATTCTTTATCCACGAGGATGGAATTTACTTCGTGAGCTGCTATATGGTTATACAATCAGCTATATCATTTTCAGTAAGCTTGTAAGACTTTCTAGACAATATATTTTTGATGCAGCATTGAAATGGCACTTGCCCGTCGGGCAAGTTCATTGCAATATTCACTTGCCTGACGACCAAAGTTGCTGGCCTCAGGCCATCGGACGTGGGATATTTTGCACCCTGATGATATACATTTGCATATTTTTGTTACCATGAAATTGATTTTTTAAGAAAACTTTCCAAACAATCAAATTAATGGCTGATTCATTGTTTTTATTTCAGCAAGAAATAATGGCGATGTCACAGGAAACTGCACGGAGCACACTGCTACAGATGCTGGAAGATGACCCAGTCCATGTGGAGTCATATGTAAGCCCAGACAAAACCCCCTACCATCGGGTCCAGATAGACAATCCCCCCAAATGGTGCTCTTGTACCCAGTGTGTGGAGATGGACAATAGTAATATGAAGATGTGCTGTGCTCAGAATCCCTGCCTCAGTTTTCACCCCATGTTTCGCAGTGTGTGCCTCAGGCCCGATCACCTTCTCATGGGAATACTAGACCTGGGTTTACCGTCTGAAAACTTATCTGAGCTTGGTAATGTCTCCAACGCACAGTACAGACGGCAAGCCTATCGCTGCTTCATCTTATGGCAATGGCACAACCTGGGTAAAGGGGACATAGAGGTTCCCAAACCTCCCAGCTGTGTGGTGGCCAGAATAAGATGGCGTTACCCCTCTATTGACAACCACTTCGGTGATAATTTCTCGGCGGAAAGTGACTTTGAGGAGAGTGGCCAGCAAGCCTGAGAGGTATTATGTTTACTTGTGTGACAATCAGAATCCTAAAGTGAAGTTACTAGTCAGTATCAATTCAAATAGTATCATTCATAATATCAATATGGCAGGGTAATTTATTTCACACTAAATATTTTTATGACCTGAAATGTCGCGAAATTAAATTGACAGAGAATATTACCAACTTTACAGTAATTCATATCAGAATGTTAACTCATTTACCCCTAAAGACAAAGTGGATCTCTCCCAATTCTCAGTTTGGAACATTTCAGTATGAAATTTCAGGGATGAATGGGGGAAAAAATGACAAATAATGATTTATCATATTTAAAAGGAAACTTTCAGAAGTTAAACAACATGCTGATGTAATTAACCAAGGGCTATTTCATAATTAATCATGTGGGGGAGGTGGGAGGCAGCTGTATTGACCAATGTATCATGGGTGGTGGGTTGAGCACCATATCTTCCTTCCATTACAGTTATTAACTGACATTAAATCTCCTTTAATATTTAATGGGTGGTGGGGTGAACACCATATCTTCCTACCATTACTGTTATTAACCGACATTAAATCACTTTTAATATTTAATGGGTGGTGGGGTGAACACCATATCTTCCTACCATTACAGTTCTTAACTGACATTTAATCACTTTTAATATTTAATGGGTGGTGGGGTGAACACCATATCTTCCTACCATTACAGTTATTAACTGACATTCAATCACTTTTAATATTTGATGGGTAGTGGGTTGAGCACCATATCTTCCTTCCATTACAGTTATTAACTGACATTAAATCTCCTTTAATATTTAATGGGTGGTGGGGTGAACACCATATCTTCCTACCATTACTGTTATTAACTGACATTAAATCACTTTTAATATTTAATGGGTGGTGGGGTGAACACCATATCTTCCTACCATTACTGTTATTAACTGTCATTGAATCACTTTTAATATTTAATGGGTGGTGGGGTCTCTGAAAAAGTGCCTCCCGTCCCTCCCGTATCGTTAATTCTGGAGCAGCCCCAAGAAATTCTATTCACTTGCAAATACATGTGAACATTGTGTTATTGTTTTGGTTCAATCTATGTTCTTTAAAATTGAGATTTACTGTACAAGGTAGTACTTTTGACATCGATTGTGTTGTCATAAATGGATAAATATCACAATAGCGTTTCATGTTTACTGTATGTAATACATAAAAGTTGACACCTATTATTATATTTGTTGAAATTTTAAAATGATTAATGTTTGCAGATACTGTAAATGTCCTTATGTTTGCATATAAAATTTTAATGAATAACTAAATAGAAACAAACACGGTGACGAATTGGGATACTCTCAAAACTGACTGTAGAAAAAAACTTTGATTAGTGCAATCAGGATTTAGAGAAATGCTTTTAGTGCACGTGTGAATAGATAAAATACTCGTGTACAGTGTATATTGTACAGTATTCCTTTCATTACAAGAATATTTCATATACATCTGTTTGGTGGTGATAAGTACAAAGTATGTATATGTTGAAATTGATACTGTCTATGTGTGATACTTAAGTTTTTGTATCAAATAATTACTGCTTTGATAATGTTTTTAACTTTGAAGGAGTTTAAAGATGAAGGTCAAATTTTTTGCTTGTAATAAACTATTTTAGTTTATTTTAGTATTTAATTTGCGCAATCATGATTTAGATGAATGTTGCCAGTGCAAAAGTCGCTGAAATAAGATTACTACTACAATATATATACATGTACATTTAGAGTGTAGAATTTCAAAGAAAATCTTTAGGGCTATTCCATAATTAATCAGGTGGGGGAGGTTGGAGGCATCTGTATTATATCATGGGTGGTGGCATGGTATTAAAACCAGATCTGCATACCATGCCTTATATTCCATGGCTTTTAATATTTGATGGATGGTGGCCATGGAGTCCCCATAAAAGTGTCTCCTGCCCCTCCCACATGGTTAATTCTGGAACAGGCTTCAGCTATTATTTCATGGAAATTTATGAAATACTAGCAAATTGCTTTGTTATTGTTTTGGTTGTTGATGTTTTAAGTGAATTTTGAATGCTTGTTGGCTCATAAGAACTTTGTTTTAACTAAGTTTTAATATGTAGGTGTACTGGTTTATGAGACAGTAGAAATCCAGTGTGTTATTATTTATACTAGGGTATGAGTGCACATGTTGCTTGATCTGTCTCCCATCATTTTAGGCAGTTTGAGATTATCAGATATATGTAGACCAATTACTTTCTGTTCTGGTTAGTTGATGGAAACCTAAATAGTTCACCCATACTTGTGTTCAGACTCGTTTAGTCCAACCTGTGTTTACTTGTTCATACTGAGTCATGCATGTGTGCACAAAGTTTGTTCATGTTTGGAAATACAGTTATTTGAAGTTATAATCTTGGTTTTGCTTTTCTTTGATGTACGTACATGTTTTGTTTTTGCAAACATTTTATTAATCACAAAACATGCTGCTCACACAGGAGGACTCCTTGATATCCATTGCATTTCACAATGCTTGCATATTATCAATCATTTAAACATGTTGCACACTGCAGTCTAAAACCATATAGATCTGAAAACATATGTTTTCTACGATTTAAACACAAGCATGCACATTGTAAGATCATTCACAAATACATGTTTTCTACAAAAATAGAATGATAAAAACTGTTGAGATTGTAATCAGAAGGGTTCTGACTCTCTTCTCCTTTAAATATTAGGACGGTTAGGATTTAGCGGATCAGAGAGTCAGAACACTTCGGATTAGTGAGATTGTTTTTTCCTGAAGCAGATTTATTAATGCTTCAAAATACCTCACATTTTATTTTTTACTCTGATATCAATGTTTAATAATGATATATACTTCTTTTTGTCTCAATTTTATTCTTGTAAATACAAAATGTAAGTCTTTTAAAGCATTTAACTAGATGATATACAGTTAGTCAGTAAGGACTGTGTTTGTTCAGGGGACGTAACTCAATACTCATTACATTATTTGTTAAGGGGGCATAACTCCAACCTTGTTAACCCTGGCAGTCAGAATGCTACACAGACTGACATTGTTGTTGTGGGTTTTGTTGTGTAAATAGGACTCCATTAGAAATCGAGACGTGTTTGACTGTTTATGAGAAAGGAAGGAGCTGAATAGTTTTTGCAAAGGGTATCATTTCATGAAATGTAGATGGCATGTTTCCTTTTACAAGCTGTTGAGGTGATAAAAAAGGGGGTATTAGAAATTCTTTTATGAATAACAAAGAGGATTCAAGCGAATTACACTAAAGTGATGTTAAAATTATACAACATATAATACGCTGCCCATAATGGCACATTTGTACATGGTCGTATAATATTATAGGACCAATATACGTAACTTTCGGCAAAATTTGAAGCGAAAATCAAGCCTAATAACTTATTACATTTATAGATTTAGTTAAGATTAACTGATATCAACAATATTCAGGATGAATTATTTCGCGGTTACCGGTACAGCAGCAGTTGAAACTCGGTATTTGTAAACACGTGTCCATTTCGAACCGCCTGAATTTTTTTCAACTATTTGGATTTTTTTGTCAATAGTTTCTTGTTAGTTACTAGTCAGGTTTACTTCGTTTTAGGCTTATTTTTGCATGGTTATCAACTGGTTTTTTTTCCAGAATTTTTCAGAATCATGAAAATTTCCCTGAAGTTACGTATATTGGGCCTTTAACAATAACAATACAATTTAAATTTGCCTCTTTTTCTTTCATGTTTCAAACAACAGAAGTTGTCTCTTGGTAGTAAATAGTTTAGTTTTTCTGTCACGTTTTAAGACTTCAGAAAACTAGGTGAACATATGCATTGGCCTCTTGGAGGAATTTGAAGGAGTTACTCGTTGACATATTCAAATGTTGATTTCTAGTCCTTGAAACCGGAAAATATGAAAGTTCAGACATACAGTTTGGTATTTATTAAAGTACAGTGAAACCTCCCTTAAAGACCACCTCAGAATTAAGACCACCTCATTTCAGTCCCGAAAAAACCCTCTATATATCTTTGTATTTTCAACTTCACTATCAAGACCACTTCACTTTGAAGACTAGTTTCGAAAAGTCCCAAATACCACTTTTGCACAAAGTTTCACCTCACTACTCCGACCAAACACGAAGTCGCCTGGTGTGTATTCCACTGTGTACACCCGTCAAGTGTCGGAGCAGTAAGCTGTATTTTGGTGTCAAATTTGCTAATCAGTTACAATCAATGTGTGTTTAACATTATAAAGGATACATATTAGTTAATGGACCATGAAATCATGCAAAAAGTGGATTTCAGAAAAATCTGTCTGCACGGTCACCCTCGGTATTAAGACCACACCGCTATTAAAACCACTTTCGGGCGGTCCGTAAGGTGGTCTAAATAGAGAGGTTTCACTGTGATATATATTGTTGTATACCAAGGTGTAGACATGAAAACAGATTCTTTGGTCTGCTGTAATTATGGCATAACCAATATTGTTACTTATGATAAATAGCAGCAAATTGGTAAAATCTCACTCCTGAGTTAAGCGTTCTTTTTTTCAAAAACAAATTACTTAGAATCAAAACGAATTCTGAAGATGAACCACCATCGGAAGTCGTTCAGGATCACGAAACGTCTTGGATGAAGTGTTGGGATTATAGATATCACTGTACAAATTACAAAATATAGCATTAGTGGAAGTTCGGCGCTGAACAGCTATTGCAGTCTAGATTCTGTATTAAATATTGTGAATTCTTAGAAAACAGATTGATGTTTTAACTTGTTAACCAGTAACCAGCATACCCTCTGTGGTGTTTTGTTGGACTTTGGTCGATCGGTTCCTCAGATTCGGCAATTCTCAGAGACTTGCTTTTTTCAATTTTGTATTCTGTTAACGGGAAGAACACTTCAATACCTATAATCAATTGTATTATGGTAAATGGCAAGTGTAAAAAGAAGGAAAAACTATCGTGTCAATAAAACAATAATCCAAACTCAAAATTGATTAAACTATGGAAAATATGAGAAAGAAAATGTTGACATTGATACTTTGAAAAGGTACAAGAGAATAAGACCAGGTGTTCCGGAATAGCAAGCATCTGCATCATCGACGACACCCGCTATGTAATAACGATACTGACTGTTTTAAAGTTATTATCTCCATTCATTAGATTGCTCTGAATATCGAGATTTTCGTGATAAATGTCCACTGCTGACGAACAAACGTAATGCACAGGGATTCGAGAGATGCAGGTTGAAAAAGACTATGGGCAAGTTTTATGGTCGCCATCTTTATCTCATCGAGAAATATTCTGTATCTTTGTGTGATATGAAGATGGACGTTTTTGAGTTTGCTTATTAGTGTGTTTACTTGTTGTGATTGACAATGACGATTCTGATCTCGTTTTGAGTATTGATGTTTACTTGGATGTGACCAACATTTACATGTCGGTTGTCGTCGATGAAGCAGAAGACGCTTACTTTTCCAGAACACCTGGTCTTATTCTCTTGTACTTTTACGCGGGTCTCCGTGTAAATATTTCATTTGTTCCTATTTTGCTTTTAGTTTAATCGATTTTGAGTTAGGATTATGGTTTTGTTGACGCTTTGGTATTCTCTATTTTGTTTTCATTAGATTGAAACACTCAACGCACCTACCAGCCAAAGATGTCCTTGGAATACCGATAGGTTGGTATATCCAGACAAATTTAACAAAATATTGTATCTTCATTTTCAGGTTTTAGACAAGAAACTGTGTTCTACTCCGGGAAAACCATTTCCTGTATTATTCATCGGTGAATAGTGTCATGTACATGTTGATATGTTTGAAGACTATTACCACTGACAATTCCTATTGTTAGAAAGCTACATCAAAATATGTGATCACCATCGGAGCTCATAATTGAAAGAAGGTAGGAACCGAGGAAGCGATACCAATCTTATTTAGTTTATTATTTTATTATTATAGGACTCGCCTACTTAAAGTGCACTTAATTTGATAATTGATCACTGGGAAGTTTGCATGACAGGGCAGTTTAATATTGGGACATGAACAGTTGAAATCTAATTCAATATACTTCACATTTAAACATTTCCAATCAAACAACTGCGTGGAGGTAGGTCTACCGCAAGCAGATAATGCATCTTTCCAATTATTACCCTCCATTTGACCGCTGATAATTGGTCATTAAATTTGAATGTAGATAATGAACACAAATCATGAAAAGCTTTCAACAGTTTGCCGGCAGCTACAGCGAGTCCCTTCCCGGACCCGTCCAGACTTGCTGACCACGCGGACAGGGGATACTGACAATGAGGTTTCTGTCCAAATTCCGTCACTTCGTACTATTGACTGCAGTTTTAACTTTGAAACTTTACTCGGTGAAATGAAGCTCGCGAGATACACCGAACACGTAGTAGTATTTCTGTCTAAATCTGACTTTTTTCCCCTACAGCTGTTTTAGGATTCACCTTTATTAGATTCCTTTGTTTTAAACAAAGAACAAATCATCGCTTGATATAGTGCGCTATGGAAAAATCTTATAATGTTTGGTGTAAAATGTTAATGTCCATAACTCAACAAGCATCTCAATACAGATACATCATTCTGCACTGCATGCTGTCTCACTCATTAAGGCCCGCAGCCTTTCGACACCTGGTTTATTCCATTGTATTTTCCTGTATTCATGCTTTACTCAAGCTATTACCACCTTTCCATCCGAATGTCGGTATTGTTTACACTTTCGTGTGGCATCTAAGATACTCAGCGTTTTGGCTATTCTTGCAAACATTTCTCCAAATATGAGGTTTGGTTTGATTTTAAAGTATACAGAACTAGTTTAATATTGCTTATGAAGTCATAAAATAAAGGGATTTTACGCACCTGAACTTTCAGCTTCTACATTAGTTTAGAAATATTGGAGTACCACCTGTTGGCCCCTAGCATCACTGAAGAGTCTATTGAGGACGAAACAGCTGTATGATGTAGTTAAATTCATTTTTTCGGTATCCTGTATCTATTACTAAATTTAGAAGGTGCAGCATATATGTGTGTGTCACGTCATCTGTCATGATAGGGGATGGCATACACTGCTAAAGGATTTTTTAGTCCCCGAGGTTTGCTGGAGCCTCCATAGCCACAGTTTTCTCATTTGAGTAGTGGCACTGTACATGATATACACATTTTCTGTAACGATTTGAAATTATACAGAACTAGTTTAATTTTACTTCTAAATTCATAAAATAAAGGGGGTTTTCAGCTTCTACATTAGTTTAGAAAATTTCGATTCCAACCTAATAGTGTAGATATCCTGCATACCTACTAAGTCAATCTGCTTGTAAAGTCGGCTAGATATCAGACAAACGCCATTATTCTCTTTTCCACCATAGTGAGTTAACGATATAATGTAAACAAATAGTAAAATATTTCAATCAGTCTTTGTGACAAAGAAATGGTTCACAGTCAGATATTTGATCAACCCTGAGGTATATCAACATGTGTAAAGGATGCAATTTCAAGTTTATTTTTTTTACGTTATTTATATTGTTTAAATAAAAAGTATTGCATATCTCAATTAGTAACACAACTTTATGATATATGAAAACGTATTATCTGCTTTTAGATATCCAACAAAATATCAAACTTTAAAAGTTGGCCAACATGACAGATTTGGAGCTGCATGCACTTGTTAAATCAAAATTGAACGAACGAACATTTCCTGTAACTTGCATTACTGCCATAATATTGCTATTTTCTTGCAGTGGATTGGAAGCTAATCCGGACACTGAACATCGCATGTACTACAATATGTAGTAAACGTAGAAAAACAAACGGTTGTATACATATTGGAGATCGAAATCTATAAAATGTTTCATTCGTCCGGTTAAAAGAGATTTCAGACGGAAAATAAAAACACAATACAAATAAAAGGCATAATAATGATAAATCAACTCTGATTGTTTGATATCACAAATTACAACAGAAGATATTGCGTTAAGAAGATGATCTGCCTCATCTTCAGGATACTACAAGGTCTGGTGTAGTTTACATTTCCACTGATCTTACCCTTACACTGATTGCCATGGTATTCTCTTTAGGATATTCTGTTGACTTGCTTTTCCAATATCATACGTTAATTATGTTGATGTAAACCAGTGACTAATGTAAGGACAGCTGGTTATGTTATAATTAAGTTTGGATCAGTGTCGCTCTCCACCCTATCAACGTCGCCTTACATTATTGTATGATATGAAGATGGACGTTTTTGAATATGCTCGTTAGTATCACTACTTGTTGTGATTGAGATATATCCCTCAGTTCTTGTTTTGAGGCCATAACATTTACTTGGATCGAATCTAAAAACATGGCGGGGGTCGTTGATGAAGGAGGAGACGCTTACTCTTCCGGGGCACCTGGTCTTATTCTTTTGTGTTTTGTAATGGTCTCAATGTAAACATTTCCTTTGTTCGTATTTTGCCTCTAGTTTAATCGATTCTAAGTTCGGATTGTTGTTTTGTTGGCGCTTTGGCATTCTCTGATTTTTTTTCTGTGTTGCTATATCAAAAATGTATAAAGAAGGGAAGATATGGATTCAATTTGTAAAGTGTTTAAGCAACATCCCCTACTTACATTCCCCTATTGCATTGTAATATTATTATTGTAACTATATTGTACATACAAGGACAACCTATCATTATGTTATATCAAATGCCATCATTTCATTGAGATCTTCAAACTACTTCCCTTAGACTGTTACCTGTCTATATAATAGATATACAAGGTGTTATTAAAGGACCCATCAGCTAGGCACATTTGAAATACCGATACCTGCAACACATTGACAGCAATTAAAAGTTCATATACTTACTCAAGACTTACTCAGTTACACAAACCACAGGTTTGTATATAATGATCATTTCATTTAAGTAATTGTTATTAGTTTTAGGCGTTTTAAAAGATAAGTATCGATATTTGAATTACTTTTACTGGTTTAACATTCGATATTAAATTTCTCCGTGAATGCGGCAAAGGAATTGACAAGAAATACACAGACCCAGCTTATTCCTCTGCGTGAACACAAATGCATGTGACGAAAAGCATTTATTAAACCCCAAAAAATCCCTCAAATAAAAATTGATTACATATTTGTGTCATTAATAATATTTCATCGCCTTGGTTAATAATGTTTGGTATATCATGCTGTTACTGTCCTATTAAAAGTAAGGTCTGCCCCTTCTGATTTAGCCTTGTGGAGCGTTGGGAAAAGGTCGTTCCATACAATATAGACACAGAATTGGTCTCCATTGCAGAATAGCTACATGTACTGGTATTACGGGTCTATAAGTGGGCCGAGGACCGATTTCAGCGACGCTAAGATGTCAGCTAATACAAGGTTTACAAAAAAATAGTGGAGAAGGTTTAAATAGTAAATGAATACAGGGGGCTGTTTAAAAATCCTTACCACTTCCCTAGTCATTTACAGGCTCACCAAGGACAACTGTCTATTTTTTCACCTGGGTTGAAATTCTGTGTCGATGTACGTCAACTTAAATTTTCAATCTGACTACGATAAAAGGCGACGGAAAGGTTTCTATTTATCAGATCAAGCCCCTAGCTACAGACCGCCTCTGTTTCCGCTTATATTACCAACTGACACGACGAGGCCGGCGTTTGTGGGTTTTACCTGGAATCACGTGATCGGACTCCTTAATAGCTAGTTAAACCAAAGATGCGCTACATGTTTACGGTTAACATATGGCAATAAAAAGAAAATATTTGAATAACGTATTGATAGAAATTTTAGTTTTCACGTGAACGTTAGCATCTTCTGCTCAAGCTGTATAATTTTATCCTGATGTAAAGTGCATTACGACTTGCATAATATCATTCAACGATATTTGCCACTCTCAGAATGATCTTCATGTACACTTTAAGTATTTATGTTAATTTTTTTAAAAGGCCACCGAAATGAAAAACTTAGTAAAGCAAGAACCTGTCGTGAGGTAGACGTGGGAAAGGCTTACAGACTTGACGCATTATCATTTTACAAAATGTAGTTCGATATTGTGAACTAATCAAATGGCCGTCTGTATCGATATATTGTGTGTGTTTTGTTTCACTTATCTCCATGTGGTTGTGGTAGCATCCAAAGGCCGTTGGGATCAAAAACATTGAAATGAAGGGATACTATTCTGCGGGGTCTCGCCAAAACTACTGGGCAATTTTAACATTGAATTTAAAATATCTAGGTCCTATATAAGTCTCTTACAACTTATGTAAATTATGTAGAAAATAAGTAATGCAAAACGTGAGTCATATTTTGTTTCTTTTCTAAAACATACGACTTTTTCGTCAAACTATGACTTGAGCGGTATTTGAGACCGAAAGACTAATCTCATGTCCAAAGTGTTTCAAAGCAAATGTAAAATACTGCTTAAAGAAAATGAACCAGATTTTAATCAGTTTTATAAAATGACAGAAGAAAATAAAGCACGTGCACGTTCTGTACCTTTTAGATTGAGTAATAAAGATTTTACAGCTACGAGCTATACCTGATACTTCATGCATTGGTAGTGTTTCATGTAAAACAATTGTTTATGTGATTGTTATTTATATCTATATATATACATGTCCATACATCAGTCTTTAGCAACCTCTTTGTGATTGTATTTCCTGTGTTCCCCATGTGGAACGAAATTCGTTAATAAAGATAATTGAATGAAAAAAAGAAATTGAATCGTTAATCCATGTCAGAATAAAGTCCACGAAGAAGCCTTCGGCTGATATCTATGACTGACTTTCAAAGACACATTTTCATTGGAATTTATAGAAATGGAAGACACAATGGAGGTTTTTTCAAGATTCGTTATGATTACGTAATAGTCAACTACCTGGTACATCATAATGGTGTCGGTTTCGTTAACAATGAAAACGGAAATCTATTTCTAAAGTGTTCCACAGGATGATGTAGAAAGAATTGCACATGGAAACTTTTGGCTACAGCTGATATTTTGTAATGTATACTATTTCATCAATACTTTATCACTATGATATAAATTACAACCTAACATGTTTAAAAGAAACACGTTATACCTATTACTGAAAATGACACAGTTATAAGAAATAAAACATTTAGGTTATAGTTATTTACGGTTCCAAAAGTGTAAATAACAACATTTGTGGTTTCCATGTGATACCTTGATAGGAACGCCAACATATAGCACGTAAGTAAAAATGTAATTTAGAAACGAAGCAGATCGGGATACATTTAGTACTATTACACTGGTAAAATAAAGTCAATTACTGTTTATCTCCGTACCTGCATGGAAACATTAATCTTGGTGTTTCCTCATTCATTCGGCGCGTCTCTAATTTGCATTAAACTATTATTTCCAAACTCAAAATAATCGTGACTAATATAGAAATCACGTATTATATCACTTATTATCTATCAAGTTTACTTTTTATATAAAAATAAAGTATAATTTAACAACACTAACGAATTCTGCAATAAGATCCGGATGTTAAAGTGGAATGCTAGGTTGAAAGTTCTTCGAATGATGAATGACTTTGTAAAAACATCATTTCATATAGCTACCGTGATGTTTAAAGAAACAGTGAAGTGATAAAACTTATTGTTTTTAATTTTAAGGCAGTTGTCACGCTCACCTGTCGATATATAGACTTGTAAAGCCTTATTAGTCTAGTTGTACGTACACCACTGACGTATTGTCGGATTCCGGCTGCTGTTTCCCCGTTACGTTTGATTGCATGTCATCTGATTGGATGTGCATCATAATTAAGATAAACGTTATTTCCGCATTCTGGGTGACAAGCCTGACGCCAGTAGCTTACGTCTGATGTTTTGTATTATGCCTTAGTATAACGTGTATACAAATAATTGTTTAATAAAATGAATGCGTAGCCAAAAGAAAGGACGTGTTATATTATATTTTACCAGTGAAATATAAGAAAATATCATCTTTATAAAATTAATGATATACGAAATCTTATATAATCACTGATGGTGAAATACGTTAAGGTTCGATATCAGTGTGCACTATTTGTGTACTGCACTATGTATTATTAATGAATTTGATTAACATTATCCTGTGTCGTATTAATATCTTATACAGCCATAGGCGCTCCGTCCCGGTCAGTTGTAACCCCCTTTTAAAGTTGAAATTAGACATAAAAGCTTTTAGGAATTTCGAAGGTTTCCCGTTCTATACCAAATATATTTCACATGTATGATCTATTCTAGTATTGCCACACTTGTGATATATATTTGATATTAAACGCGAAACCATTGAATAGACTATCTGTATTTAACAGTATCTAATTAAGTGATGTAGTGTTACAAAACTTTCAGTTTTCTAAAACTAAAAACAAATCAAGATACATCCTAAAATCTTGTTATTCTAATGGGACAGTTATACAGCATTAGCAATTTGATAGTTGAAGGACTTAATCTCTGAGGATGGCTGAAACATTTAACCTTGACTTAATTTTGTCACGCTTTTCATAAAATACAACATATTCATAGAACAAACAATAACGGTACGAGGTAGGTAATCTATATACTTCCCCTTGTTACAGTAAATGTGTTGGGTAATACCAAAACGTCAACAAAACTCAAAATCTATTAAACTACAGGAAAAATAGGTATAGAAGAAAAAGATTTACATAGAGACCCTCATAAACGCGCAATAAAATAAGACCAGGCGTTCCGGAAGAGTAAGCGTTTCTGCTTCATCGACGACACCCGCCATGTAAATATTGGTCACATCCAAGTAAGCATCAACCTCAAAATGAGAACCGAGTCATCATCGTCAAGTAAGCACACTAATAAGCAAACTAAAAAACGTCCATCTTCATATCACACACATATACAGAATATTTCTCGATGAGATCAAGATGGCGACCACAAAACTTATCCATAGTCTCCATCAACCTGCATATCTCGAATCACTGTGCCGTAAGTTTGTTCGGCAGCAGTTGACATCTATCACGAAATTCGATATTCAGAGCAAGCCATAGAATAGCGAATCAACTGCGACATGTAAACGCCATAGGATGGAGAAGCAAGGATGTTACTATCAAGAAAGGGAAAGTTCACGATCGGAAAATCGAAATAGTCAAGTTTATCATACAGCTTAGTAGTAAGTTACCCGTGTTGGTTATGGTTTAAGAAAAGATCGAGGTAAGATCGAGGTTGATATAATTATATGAACTCTGAACTCTGACCTATTTCTTGATCACCTGAGAGATTCCCAGAGATGTACTTGCAACCTCAGACCTGAAACAATGGAGCACTATTTATCAATATATCCCCCTTTCAACCATTTGCGAGTAATACTTAGAACTCGGCTTATAAACTCAAATATAATTCATTATCATATATTTCAATATTAACACCTTATTGCATGTATTTCATGATTGTGATGTAGATACAAATTCATTTTTATTTCAGTGTTAATCAGAATATATCACTGAAACGCAAAGATTTGAATGAAATACATCATTAATACTTTAAGGGGACATATATGTCATACCAATAATTGGTGCTGGTTTTCATTTTCCTGAAGTTCTTTTAAATTAATACTACAAATGAGTCTTTGAAGAACTATTCTCCATATTAATAATTTTAAAAATAAACTTTCTTAGTTTTGCTTTTCACATCCACGGGCGACAATTTACAGTAGATGCTTGGTTGGGATATATTTTGTTTGATGGTCTATTTACAGCTAAGATCATTTAAGGATGCGCCTCTATGTGAGTTGTGTAAGCAAGCGTGCGTGTTGGTGTCCTGGAACCAAAGTATGCTGATTTATTGGCCTTAAATGGCGATAATAAAAATAAACCTATGTTATCAATGATAACTTGGTTATATCCGGAGCCGGTAATAAGTGAAGATTGTAGTGTCATTCGGTGGGAGCTATTGTTCCTGGTAGTTTATCTTTTAATTTTGAGGACTTGATGGTTACTTGGATGTGACCAAGAACTACATGACGGGTGTCATCGATGAGGCAGAAGACTCTTACTCTTCCGGAACACCTGGTCTCAGTCTCTTGTTCTTTTGCAGGGGTCTCTCTAAATCTTTCCCTTTATTCATATTTTCACCGTACTTTAATCGATTTTGAGTTTGGAAAATGTTTTTTTGACGCTTTGGTATTCATTATTTTTTCATTCATGCAGCCATTCTTTTTGAGTAGTTTGAGCTGCTCATAAACAAAAATACAACAAATGTATTTTTTGAAGAATTTAAAAAAGTACATATAAAGCAAAATATTCAATTACATAATGGACATAGGCACGAAGCCGAAAGTTGATACATTATGTACTGCAATAGTTAACGTTAAAGATGTAGGTAATTTCTGTATATGGTTAAACTTATAATGCAATTTTCCACAGTTCAGGATTACTGTTATACTGTAGAGCCACATACCATATGCCAGAGATGGATTTCAGCTGTTCTGGTATATAGATTATGATATTTACACGCTGTTCTGGTATACAGATTATGATATTTACACGCTGTTCTGGTATATAGATTATGATATTTACACCTTGTTCTGGTATATAGATTATGATATTTACACGTTGTTCTGGTATATAGATTATGATATTTACCCCTTGTTCTGGTATATAGATTATGATATTTACCCCTTGTTCTGGTATATAGATTATGATATTTACACGCTGTTCTGGTATATAGATTATGATATTTACACCTTGTTCTGGTATATAGATTATGATATTTACCCCTTGTTCTGGTATATAGATTATGATATTTACCCCTTGTTCTGATATATGGATTATGATATTTACACGTTGTTCTAGTATATAGATTATGATATTTACACGCTGTTCTGGTATATAGATTATGATATTTACACGTTGTTCTGGTATATAGATTATGATATTTACACCTTGTTCTGGTATATATAAATTATGATATTTACACGTTGTTCTGGTATATAGATTATGATATTTACACCTTGTTCTGGTATATAGATTATGATATTTTCACGTTGTTCTGGTATATAGATTATGATATTTACACGCTGTTCTGGTATATTGATTATGATATTTACACGTTGTTCTGGTATATAGATTATGATATTTACACCTTGTTCTAGAGTTTATGTTGGAAACCTGTCCTTGGTCTTAGCTTATTGTATTTCACCTTATGGTCACACCCCCAGCTGTCAGCAGCTTGTTGTATTTTGCACCAAGTTTTGGTGTTTGAAGTCCGCAATATATATAGGTAATGTCATATAGTGGTAAAGAAAATTTACATTCAAAATTCTTTTCTATGTTATAGCTTAAATAATAGTTCATTTATATAATAGTGCTACGTTGGTGAGATATTGTAATTTTTTGTAAGTGTTGTCTTTGTACAGTAGTGTTTTAAAGCTGTATGAACGCATCTTGATGTGATGTGTGTTGCGAGTGTACACATGTGGCTGGCTTGTGATTTAAACATATCTACATTTTACATTAGGGAGATGATGTCATTGTATTCACTGGACAATTAAGTGCATATACTGAAGCTGATCGTTTGACACAGAAGCCTTAGTCCTGTGTTAATCTACAATGGACATTAACTCCCAAGCATGGTTGCCATAGTGCCCAGTGTCATATGTCTGGTAAAAATCAATACCATGTTGATATACAAAGTTATTGGGGGTATCCAGCACGTGATAAGCACAGTGTATCATCTAATGTTTAATTTGTCAACAGCTGTACTACATACATTGTTACAACTACGGCAGCAAAACTCCTATACCAGCATACCAATAAATATTTCTATTAAAAAGAACAGGTCGATCATGTGTGTATTGTGTAACGGTCAAAATGTGTATAAACATTGAAGCTGTATAACATATGAAGATTGTACACGTGTATAACATATGAAGTCTATACAGGTGTATAACACATGAAGATTATACATGTGTATAACATATATCCATAAAGATGTATAACATATGAAGTTTGCACAGGTTTATAACATATAAAGGTTGTACCGTTGTATAACATATGGATGTTGTACAGGTGTATAACACATGAAGGTTGTACAGGTGTATAACACATGAAGGTTGTACAGGCGTATAACATATAAAGGTTGTACAGGTGTATAACACATGAAGGTTGTACAGGTGTATAACACATGAAGGTTGTACAGGTGTATAACATATGAAGGTTGTAAACGTGTATAACACATGAAGGTTGTACAGGTGTATAACACATGAAGGTTGTACACGTGTATAACACATTAAGGTTGTACACGTGTATAACATATGAAGGTTGTACAGGTGTATAACACATGAAGGTTGTACAGGTGTATAACACATGAAGGTTGTACAGGTGTATAACATATGAAGGTTGTACACGTGTATCACACATGAAGGTTGTACAGGTGTATAACACATGAAGGTTGTACACGTGTATAACACATGAAGGTTGTACACGTGTATAACACATGAAGGTTGTACACGTGTATAACATATGAAGGTTGTACATGTGTATAACATATGAAGGTTGTACACGTGTATAACACATGAAGGTTGTACAGGTGTATAACACATGAAGGTTGTACACGTGTATAACATATGGATGTTGTACACGTGTATAACTAATGAAGGTTGTACAGGTGTATAAGATATGAAGGTTGTACAGGTATATAAAATATGAAGGTTGTACACGTGTATAACATATGAAGGTTGTACATGTGTATAACATATGAAGGTTGTACACGTGTATAACATATGAAGGTTGTACATGTGTATAACATATGAAGGTTGTACAGGTGTATAACATATGAAGGTTGTACAGGTGTATAACATATGAAGGTTGTACACGTGTATCACACATGAAGGTTGTACAGGTGTATAACACATGAAGGTTGTACATGTGTATAACATATGAAGGTTGTACACGTGTATAACATATGAAGGTTGTACAGGTGTATAACACATGAAGGTTGTACAGGTGTATAACACATGAAGGTTGTACACGTGTATAACACATGAAGGTTGTACAGGTGTATAACACATGAAGGTTGTACATGTGTATAACATATGAAGGTTGTACACGTGTATAACATATGAAGGTTGTACAGGTGTATAACACATGAAGGTTGTACACGTGTATAACATATGAAGGTTGTACACGTGTATAACATATGAAGGTTGTACAGATGTATAACATATGGAAGCTGTACACGTGTATAACATATGAAGGTTGTACAGGTGTATAACACATGAAGGTTGTACACGTGTATAACATATGAAGGTTGTACAGGTGTATAACACATGAAGGTTGTACACGTGTATAACACATGAAGGTTGTACACGTGTATAACACATGAAGGTTGTACACGTGTATAACATATGAAGGTTGTACAGGTGTATAACATATGAAGGTTGTACAGATGTATAACATATGGAAGCTGTACACGTGTATAACATATGAAGGTTGTACAGGTGTATAACACATACAAACTATACAGTTGTATCATATATTATGGCTGTATATATCTAATTCATGAAGTGTCATTGTGTTTTACAGATGGATGGCGAGCTTTGTTTGTCCATTGTATGCAATAACTAATGGCTTTATACATGTATGTGCAAAACACTTGACAATATGCGTTTGTGTATGATATCGATACCAGGAACAAAATAATGTTGCAGATGCGCTGTACCGTTTTACATCCTATGATGGCTTTGCAAAATTAATTCTAGTGTTTGTATGTGCATAACAAAAGAATATTTCCTGTTTGGTAGCTTTCTCGTTTTTT
Organism: Mimachlamys varia; assembly: GCA_947623455.1. Lineage (NCBI taxonomy): Eukaryota > Metazoa > Mollusca > Bivalvia > Pectinida > Pectinidae > Mimachlamys > Mimachlamys varia. Next base: position 15,084,403 of record OX392535.1, read on the forward strand.
TTCTTGTTGTCCTAATTATATTTTGAAATTCTGCCTTTTATTAATGTTTGTGTAAACTGTGAATACTCTGTAATTAATGATACACAATTGTCCCTCTTTTTCACCGATTTTAGCGTCATGTATTTTCTACATTCTGTTTATTATCGCCATAAGTATTGCCTTGCTTGACAAATAATTCCCCGTTGTATTATTATTTTAGAATACAATGACCTATGAAAATCTATCATGGATTTCAAATTCAGTTAAAATCGTTTTACATTGGACATAAAACTGGTATTATAATCAGGTTTTGTTAATATGTATTATATATCTTATCCATTATTATAGTATATGATTATATGAGTGTTTCAGACAATACAGCCCCATATTGAGATGGTGTAAGTCACAGCAACACGTGCAAATTTTTCGTGTGTTCATATTTTCCCTTTTGTTTAGTCGATTTTAAGATGGGATTATGATTTTATTGACAGTTCGGTATTCACTGATATATCTGATATGTGACAATGACTAAAACGACTATGATATTACTTTTTGTGAATTAAAAACTAATATTGGAACTACCAGCGAATTTGAACAACTCTTCTATTTCGAACTTAAATTTTGGTTTTAAAAAGGATGAATATTTTTTCTGTACTTATTTTCTCATCTTTTTTCAAAATATGTTATTGAATGTTACAAAAAGAAAGAAAGTGTAACAGCATGACTATGTGACTAAAACGTAAGATCAGTAATGGGTATAGTGCCTTTTTGTTAAAGTAAGGCGATATGTTTGGTTATCTGATAAAGAGCCCAGAATAGTAGGCAGGGGACATGTCCTCCGTATACTGTTACCGCTAACTTACCAAAATTATAGACCATGACACAACAATTTCTTTCTGGTTTGGCTCCTAAACATCCCCAATAATCTATAGATTGTGGTACAACGTTTCACTTCATTGTACACACATTGGGTGTATTGGCTGGGCTGGTTTACAGGCGAGCAGCACTATTACCTGACAGTAAAATGTGGAACAAGTCCTACTTATCAAATGTAGCCCGTTCTCAACAGTAGTTCATAAGAAATATGTTTCTTGTTATTGTTTTGTCATTAAATTGCGTTTATTTTGTTTGATATTTGAAAATTAAGTGTACCCGAAACTTCGACAATCATTAAATTGCAATCTGCCAATATTATTTTCATTGACATACACCTCTAGAAACTGATCTAGTTGTTCCGATTGGCATTAAATTAGATCACTAAACATACAACAGAATTGCTGCTGCATCAAAAGCTACTGGAGGTTAAAAATTGGAATACGAAAAGTACATTTAAGCTGAGAAGTTAACATGGCCGTTTGCGCTTTATTCATAATTCATACAAGTTTAAAAAGATTATTTCTATTGATATTTTTAACATCGCCATGTTTTCTTATAAATTATATACAAGGAACTTGTACACATGGTACGTCCAGATTTATATCACTTAAAGTAGAGCAACATCTAATGTCAATTTTTTTATCCACATAATAGACAAAAACGCCCTCGATATCGCGGGGTTACACCCAGCTACGTTCTACACTTTCTGGAACATGTCTTGACAAAACTGAAGGCTCTGTGTGTGCCACCTTGTTGATGAGACATGGAGACTGGCTCGACCCTTTGATACACATAAAAAGGATCTTGTGTTCACATAACGGTAAAATTTGACAATTTTTTAAGTTGGTTGCGGCTCCTATATAAATCTAAAAAAAGACAGGCATCGGTTTAGCGATTGGTCATTTGTTTACCTGAGCGTGCTTTCACTTTTGCCATGGCATATTCCGAGGGTGTAGACAGCGCAGGCGAGCGTAACCCCTGGATATCGAGGATGAGACAAAATCTAATTGTGATTCTGATTGCAACCTTGGCAATACACTAACTTCAAAAAGTTCCGATTTGTTTATTAATTAAAAACTTGGAAATTCTGCAGAGCCAATTTTAAAATTTGTATTGCAATTTTTTGATGTCATAACTTCTTTGTAAAATTTTCTTCGGGTTGGAAGGTATGATTTGTTTAAAGATTATTCTACACAAACAATGGATGTTTTTATGTGACATTTCGATAACTTGTACGATATGTACCCTGTTACCTTCATCAGACAAATGACCAGCAATGCGAATGCACAGATAGGTGTACATTCTTCTTATGGTGTTTTTTGTTCATGTTTTGTTGTTTTTCAATAGTATATTGGTTCTGATGAAATCTATATCCTCAAAGTGCAATATTTTTTCAATTTCATAATTTTATACATACGTTTCAACAGTGTATTACTCTCTTATATTTTTGACAGTGGATCATCGTATTAATGCCATTTTATTTCACAAATGGAGGAAAAACCTTTTCTTCATTTTGGAACATTATCGATAATAGGCCCCTCCCTTGACTCTCCCTGCAACTTCCATGACTTGATGAGGTATTTTCTAACACAATGTGTAACGAAACTTTTAGATGGCAGTGTATCATGTGATGTGAAACTCTATGTCCTGAAAAATAAAATGTAAATATATAATATTTACTTATATATTAAAAGTTTCTTTCTGTATACATGTACAAGGTAAGTAGCAAAAACGATCCACTGTAACACTTACATACTACTTAACATGTTCGTCAGTTTCTGTTTTAAAATGTAGAAATGAATCATTCTTTTAATATTTGTTTTGGTGTTGGTTTATGGGCTTTATGATAAACACCTGTGTATACTATTGTTAAAGTGATGAGTATTCCCGAACAATACTTTTATAATTCGACGGACTTGAGTGTATACTTTAAACTTCACATGTGATATGCACTAAAGACACCACAGGTATTGTTAGAGAAAGATATATCTTGTTGACACACATGCACTAAGTCTCCGGGAATTTTTAATGGCAAATATTGCTATGACGTCAAGCGGATGAGTCCGAAATGTGACCGTGTGGGTTTACTGAACTGATAAAAACACGCTGACAATCCTACTATCATAAAATGTGATAGATGATCTAAGTCTCAAGGAAGTCACTTTGGTTTTAAGCTCCCTGATCTGTTTTGTTGTACTTTAACAATATTGCTTAGTTTTCGCTCTGTTATTTGTTAGATTAACACTTTTTTACCGTTATGCGATCCTTTTGATTCTGTTTTTCATAGCAGCTTAGGGCAATCATATTTCAGGCAATATAACGTCATGATATACTATGTATTATACAATTTTTCAGATGGCCTTTTTTCAAAGAGAATAACACTACTTTCAAACTGTTTAAAATCACCAGGAAAATGAACCAATGAACACATGTAGCAAACGTACGTAGTTGTTATCACTACAGCTCGGATTATCCGACAATTGATATTTACGAATATCGACTATCACTTCTCGGCTTATCGGGTTGTTACTTTTCGATGAATATCTCATAACATGTTAAATGGATATCGAATAACTGGTACTTTGACAATATGCGGTCAGATTTTTATAAAAAAAAAAACAACAACGTTGTATGTTAATAAAACGGATAATATCATTAGAAAAATAACTTTGAGAATATGCAGTAACATTTTTAATAGAAAAGATTAAAGTATTTAATAAAAAAAAATCGAATTAAACAAATAATACCATGCTATGACTAAAGAAAAATATCTGATGGCATTGAGTCTCTCACAATAAAGACATTGTAATGTACAACGAGTGCTTACCTGGTGGATTGTATCCCAGGTGTCCACTTCCAACCCAGCTTACCCTAGATCATTAGCATATGTTTGAGATTTAGAAATCACGTTTAGTATCCCCCGAAAGACAATTGAGGACAAATAGAATTATTCAAGTCTGTAATTCTAGTGTTTGATTATTTTTTAATATATATTTTTATAACATAAATATCCTTTGGAAAAAATATGTTTGTTTTCTTTTAATAATAATTCTAGTTTGATTTTTCTTAAAGATAGTGTCTTCAGTAAAAACAAAAGATAATATAAAGAGAGAAAATACCAAGTCGTCAACAAAACCATAATCCGGACTCAAAGTCGGTTAAACTAGAGGCAAAGTATGAGCAAAGAAAAGATTAACATGGAGACCGTCGTGAAAGAATAAGACCAAGTTTTCCGGAAGAGTAAGCGTCTTCTTCATTGACCTCATCCGCCATGTTAAATCTTGGTCCGTCCAAGTAAACATTAAATCCTAAAAGTGAGAACCATGTCATCACATTATTCTCAATCACAAGTAATCACACTAATGAGCATACTCGAAACATATCTGTCTTCAGATCACAAGGGATACAAAATTTTTCTCAATGAAACAAAGATGGCGACCATAAAACAAGCCTTTTTTATTCATACCCTACTGATGAATCTGATTTCTCCTGTATTTCAACTGTTGCAATACTCTGTCAAGTTTTTTTTCTTGTTTCTAGTAAATATCGAATCCAAATTAGAATGAATAACTTTTACAAAGTGTTTGTAAATTCACAATTCTTTTTACAAAGATAATGCTGAAATATATACCATTATTCCGAATTAAAATTTAAGACGTTCAAAGTAATATAACCAACAAAGCATTTAGAACATTCCGCGTCTAATGTAAAATAAAATGCGCCCGCCCACAACTTAAACCATCGAAACTCTACATCGGTACGAAACAACAAAACGAAAATAATCATCACTTGATAATATTGAAGAAAATTGTAGATCGTTGTCACTGTCATACCATTACTTTTGATGCGAACTAGATTTACAGCGCGGTTGTCTTCGTAAAGCAGAGGACGCTTAACCTTACGGAACACATGGTCTTTTTATTTTTTTCAAGTGTCTCTTTGTTCATATATTGCCCATAGTTTAATCGTTTTTTTCAGCTTGGTTGAGTATGGTTTAGTTGACACTTCGGTATTTTCATTTTTTTTATCGTGTGAAAACATGGACTGGAATGTATTGCTGCGCTTCCTAAATTTTGTTTTGTTTCTTACTAGTCAACTCTCTGTCAAATTAGTAATCAATTATGTTTTTAAGTTCAATGAATAAAAGCTAGATACTACTGCATAAGATAGAGCAATCATAAAACAAAACTTTAAAACGGCATCATCCTTAAAAATCCAAAACAGTCTAGAAGTGTGCACCGGTAGGGTTTTTATTAAAGATAGTCCAAGAGAATAATATACAGATAAGTGATTTGATATTACATCAAACCAGACGAAAGAATGTAATACTGTTAAGTCTACAGTTATATTCAAAATAAAATTTTGCGTATATAATTACAGCCCAATATAATATTAAAGCTGAGCGCGTTTGGTTGTTATCGAACTCTTTACCGTTATATCCCAACATAGACAATCTATAACACAATAATTTCTGTGTTCCCGTCTAGGGCTGGGCTTATAAAAGTGTATAATGAAACACCTCACGCGGAACAAAGGAACACGATTTGAGCTCCCACTCTCAACGTAACGAATGTGGCCAAGGCCACCAGGTATTTACTGACGCCACGGTTGGATGGGCAGGATTTTCACCTACAGTCAGTCAATCTCGCTACGAATGCTATTAAAGCCCCCGTCACCTATAAGGCTGCCAGTATATCAAAACAAACGTGTGTATAGGCATTGATCGACACTGGAGAGAGTTTGTCGCCCTACTGAGGCAATCAGATGTCGTCTGCTCACAACATAACAACATAGGACAGTGCTCATACCATCTTCGTCTCTTCCCCTGCTATTATCAACAGCCGTTTAGGTTGGCCAAACGGTAATATTTTCATCGTTTTCATCGACACTTTCATTTGAAAGTAGAGGAATTTCACTGCCATCATGAATTTCAAAAAGTCCAAGTTGTACAAGACTATTGTAAATGGAACTCCGGATGCGGTGATGAAAACCCTTTGGGACTACCTCAAGAGCGGGAAAGATGTCAACCTGAAGGATGAAACTACAGGGGAATCCCTGCTTCATCTTCTTGTCCGGAATGGTGAAAGGTTTTGTACCCCAGAAACAATTCAGGCCATCTATATGTTGGTGTGTAAGGATGTAGAAATTGACGCCCAGGATCATGCAGGAGAAACGGCCCTCCACTTAGTCATGAGGAAAAAAGGCACCTACAGGATAATGATGGCCATTGTCAGGTGAGTTCTGTCAAACAGACCATATTTGTTAACTAGGAGACGTAATCGGGTTTTATTTATCAACATCAAATATGGCGGACTAGGAATAATGAGTGTTTTCTCTGGTTCCGTTCCGTGTCTGTTACATGTGTTAGTGTACACACATATATGCTCAGGTAAGGTAGACCCAGGTGAAAAGCTGGACCGTCAGATAACCTGATGTATAATTAGAAAACAGGAAATGATAGCGTTATGTGTCATATCTGGGTAAAACAATGACATTTATGGGCGATTGAGTGAGTGATCAGACGTACGCATGGCTATATCAGAACATACGTCTTCTTATACGTTCGCTCTTTTTCAAATGGCTTTGAGCAGACGATAATGTTACTGACAGCAAAACAAGTCAAGCATGACTTCTTCGTCACATAAAATCAGTGAATACGGAATATTGCTATGAGGTATGATTATGACCTCGGTTCGAAACTATACTGTGTATTGGGAAATCATGTTCACGTTTTTTTCCCTTTTACATTCCCTTAATCTCTTTCTTTCATGCAATTTATCAATTTACATTGGCTTGACACCGCCCGGTTTGCTGGTTTTGAATTTGAGTCGGGTAAACTCCTGTATCGTACGGATGCTGGCGACAGGAATTACATTGGAGTAGTGCATCCATCATGTTCATGACTTCATATATTAACTGTTGCTTGCGCACTTGGTAAAATGCATTTCCACTGTCAATTGGAATGCATTGCAATTTAATATAAAAATAATCAAAAGTCTATTGGTTTTCTTTGACTTACGTCATCTTTAACATGATGTAGATCATCTAATGTATGTTAATACAACTTAGGGTGTTTAATTATTTTGTGATGTGCTTTACAAGGTTTTGTATTTCGATAAAGTCAAGAAGTAGAATGCTAGTTTTTACAGGGAGCTTTAAAGTGTTCACTTTACTTGCTATTGATAATTTTGTACAAATTGGGAAATTTGAAAATTGTAAAAGTACAAAAATAGAAAGACATAGTGATACTTTTGCCCCATCCAGATCCAAATATTGCCGTGTCCTAGCTATGTAAACATTCAGATTTATACAGTTTCAATATTCCCCCCTTTTTATTAAATACGGCATGGTTAGTGTCCATCCAGACAAATCCATCTTGACAAGTGTCACACAATTCATCACATGGCAAATAGATTTTGTGTATAACGAATACAAACTGATCACACACATGTATTGATTAAAATTCCCATCTAATTAATGAAATGTTGATCATGACAAATGTCACACAAACCATCTTACAGTCTTCATGTTGTGACATATAACATCTAACCATCCGTATTTTGTCACTCACAAAATGTTAAAATCCTCGTTTGGCACAAATATCGTCTAACTATCCTCATTTTACCAAACATAATATGTTAAAATTCTCATTTTATCGTAATTACTTGTTGGAACACTCATTTAAACACATAACTTGTTACAATCCTCATTTTAACACTTACCTTGTCACAACTCTCATTTTTCAAACATAACATGTTGTATTCCTCATTTAATCAAATATACAATGTTACAATCCTCATTTCAAAAGACAAGAGTGGTATCATCTAGCTGGCTAAATGCCAACCAATATTAAGTGCCAATACTCTGAACATTTAATAAATGTTTCGTTTTTCTCTATTTCGTTCCATATTCCTTTTCTGCTGATGTAATTGTATAAATTTGGCATTAACAAGTGAAATGGTTCGTACATAAAACAATAATACTTAATTTCAGTTTAACATGTACTGCAATTTGACGTGTTTAGGGTTACGTAACAAACGAGTTAAGCATAATTAGAGGATATCTAACATTATATTCAGTTATACCAAACATTTTTCACTCGTAAGGCTAATATTTTAATATTCTTCACTGAAGACTCTGTTAGATATTCTATTCATTACATTTGTATAGCAAATTCTACAGTAGCAGCTTTTGGTTTTCTAAAATGTCGTTTGTAAGCAGGGCTCTAATTGGTCAAATCAGAAAAAGTGATATTTTTCACTAGTGAAAATATCGTAATTCTCACATGTGAAAAATATCACTTTTATAGAATGAATAATTTTCGATATTTTACTGGTAAAAATGTGACAAAACGTTTATCCACTTGATAATTAGCAACGAGTTAAGCATACAAAGGTAATCTACTTGATAATTAAAGCTAACAACGCGAGCAAATCATCTAACTTTTTAAGAAAAACAAGGTAATTATCTTACGATTGAACTTGATAGCGTAGGTTGGTTTCCTTAACATCCGTGTTGAAAGACATAAAGATATGCATCCGTTTAACAATGGAAGACAGAGAGGGACATACAGACTAATCGTAATCCATTACCAGCCAAATTAGCATTTTTATATCACACAATGAAACGTGAATTAATTGTAGACGGATGAGCGACCACATAATGCATATGGGGAAGTATAAACCTCTTTAGTTGTGACAGGTGGGCTTAACAAAAACTGTGGGTCGTTTGGTAACGTAAGAGTATGATAATACGTTCACACAGGTTTCCGCTAAACACGCCCAGCTATTAACCTATTTATAGCAGGAAAGTGCATCCAATAATGGCGATTCTAGAAATCATTTCGTAGTATATTAAACCGAGTGCATACAAATGAAGTAAACAATATACGTTAGCTGTATTTGTTTTTTGAAAATTGTTTCAGATAAAGGGCCACAAAAATGAATGTTTAGTTCGTCATGACCTCACAACAAACAATGGTTTATACTGATTGATCTACTCGTTGATCTATTCATTCAAAGTAGCTTCAATAGAAACAATGCTTGTGTAATATATACAAAAGCTAATGGATCTATCACGAATTAGACTAAACGACTTTCTTTTATATTTTTGTTTGTTTGTTGTTGACATTTTATTTTACAAAATATACAGTGAAATCAAAAATAACTCACAAAAATAGAACCATTAAGAATTTGACGTTTTTTTTTCCCTATCGTATATTTTTTAAACATTTAAATGTCAAAAGTTGAATAAAAATTTACACACCAGCTTTATGCATGTTTATGCAGTTAGTCATGTTAATTTATGATCGTATGATCATATATATTCCAGGATTTTCTTAAATGACGCCCATGCCTACAATTAACCAAAATGATGTGAGATTTTACAAACCAATTCATTTGTAACGATATTCAAACATGTCATCAAAATACACCTTCCGTCGATTTTAAGTTGCCAAGGAAACGTTTTAGACATTTTCACGGAGTAATTCGATATCTCTGATGTGCTTAACGGTTGATGTTACGGTAGAATTTGTTGTTTTATGTATATAGATACATATTTCTGTTTCATACAGAGAGCGATGAGGGAAATGCTTTTATAATGCAAATTCAATTATTAGGACCGTTCGCCTTAAACAGCCACACCAGAACTCTAAAACACATAACGTGTGATAAATTTAAGGTATAAACAACTATTGTAGACTTTTTGAATTCTCTGAATATAAATCAGAGAATTCCGAAGCGTTAACAAAATCATAATCTGAACCCAAACTCGATCACACCAGGGACACAATATGAACAAAGGAAAGATTTACATGGAGATCCTTGTAAAAGTACAAGAGAATAAGACCAGGTGTTCCGGAAGAGCAAGCGACTTTTGCTTCATCGACGATACCCGCCATGAAAATCTTTGTCACATCCAAGTAAACATCAATAAATGTACTATTCATACTATATAAGATTTTTTTATCCCCTTTTTTATTATGTTATTCTTTTAGAAGAAGTTTTATGTTCGAGAAATCGAGAAATATTAGAAGAATTCTTGTTGAGTCATTTGACAGAAAAGAACTATGGACAAGTTTTATGGTCGCCATCGTTGTCTCATTGAGAAATATTCTGTATCTTTAAGTGATATGAAGATGGACGTTTTTGATTAAGCTCATTAGTGTGTTTACTTGTTGTGATTGACAATGTTACTCAGATTGACATGGCGGGTGTCGTCGATGAAGCAGAAAACGCTTACTCTTCTGGAACACCTGGTCTTATTCTCTTGTGCTTTTACGAGAGTCTCCGTGTTCTATTTTGTTTCTAGTTTAATCGATTTTTAGCTCGGATTATGTTTTTTTTAATATCCTATTTTGTCCCCAAACTTCGAAGACACTTCAAAGTATACAAATGTCCTAATCATTGGATGCCAGATCGTTTATGGAGACTTTACCTGTGTAATTCCCATTCAACGCCTCTTTCTCACACATCCTTCTTAGATTGATTATCAAAGCCAGAAACTAACCGACTAGTTTACCCTTGAATAACTGATTTTGAAAGGGTGAAGTTGACGGTCAGACATTTCTACACAGATTGTCTACAGGGACAGTCTGATAAAATTATAGGCATCAAATGTCTTTATTTATAAATGAAAGAACCTGTTGCAAAAGTTTGGATTATGTCAAATGTAAAATACAGAAAACACAAACAGGTAAATGTCCCTGAATAATGATCGAACCAACAGGTGGATTTCAGTGTCGATTTATAAAACATGGGCCATTCCTTTTCATTGGTTGACCTACACTCCTAAATAACATATTGGTAAATGTTCTTTATAATAATACTATAGTATCTTTTGTACGCGATTTCTACAGCTCTATGTGTACATATTCTTCAATTCTCTTATGTAAATATATATGAACGGTATTCTTTGTTACATTGGCTCAGCTATTTTGGAGCTGAAGGACTAAAATGAAAAATATATTTCGACATTTTGTCAATTTTGAACAGGTAACGTTTGATGTCGTCAAACTGCATTTCAATCTAGACGACATCTTAGTTTTGGAATGCAATAAACACCGGGTCATGAATGTATTGTTATTCCATACACGATGTTTGTCATCAGGGTGTCCCTTGCTTTGATCCCGGCTGAACGCGATCATTCCGCCCGACCGGTAGGTGTATTACGTGCATGGTTGGACATCTATAAGGTCTTCTACTTCAGCTTCGATTCTTTGATTGGAATTCTTTTTCGCTCGTTTCTTTTCTATAGGTAATGACAATTGAAGCGGGACGCTTATTGTTACCACACCTTTTCTGTGCCAGGCCAACTCAAGGCGACTAATTCCCCGGTAAAAGGGGATGATTTGGCCGTATCACCCACTGGGTCAGATTTGACCGTCCCATAATCTCTCGTTTTACGTTATACCTGATGTGAATTTGAATACGTTCCTTGTATAACATGCGCCATGATGTTTGCCCAGGTTCGTGGATTAGTAAAGATTTGATGTTCGGTGGGTTATTTTGTAGAACTCATGTCTCGTAAACGAGCCTCTGTTATTGACGAATGAATGAATCACTATACCTAATCTTTCGTTTCGAGTTTTTCACCTGAACCATATAAGATGTAAAGTATGTAATGACAGAACTCTTTACCATGTAGTGTTGTAGTAGGGGCAGATCAACATTACTATAATACGTTACCAGAAATGATGAAGTTTTTGCTGAACTTAATAGTAAAAACAATCAGAGAATACCAAAGCGTCAACAAAACCATAATATGAACTCAAAATCGATTAAACTAGAGGCAATATATTAACAAAGGAAAGATTTACATGGAGACTCTCTGAAATCAACAAGCTAATAAGACCAGGTGTTCCGGAAGAGTAAGCGTCTTTATCGACGACACCCGCCATGTAAGTATTGGTCACATCCAACTAAACATCAATCCTCAAAATGAGAACCGAGTCATCATTGTCAATCACAACCAGTAAGCACACTAATATGTAAATTCAGAAACGTCCATCTTGGTTTTGGACCACCTTGAACTTGGTTTGGTCTTTTCCATTATATTATTAATTGGCATGGGGTTGAATACACATTAGGTTGCCTTCTCTCCATCTTGGTCATCATTTCGTAGTCTGACAAATTGACAAAGATAATTGCCTACAAAATACTTGATAAAGATTGTTTTTGTTTGTGTCTTCTAGGTTGTGGATATTATCCTGTCTGTAGATAATGTTTTTGTTGACATGGCACAAACTCATTGTGGATATTACCCTGTCTGTAGATGTTTTATAGTGAAAAAGGTGTGGACATTTTGTTGTTATTACCCTGTCTGTATCTAGCTTTGGTGAAAGAGTAGCGATACATTGTAGGAATAATCCTGTTTGTCGTTATTTGTGTATTAGTGAGTAAAAAATGGGCAGGCATTGGAAAATTATTTTCAAGTATGTAATTTGATTTCATGGCGAGGTTAAAACTCTGCATTGCTATTTCCACTTCATTAGACGTATGTTTGATGCCAAAAAAACCGCCCCTCTTCTGGTTTCCTTAATTAAAGATATTTGTTAGAATCCCCCTTGGTTGTCCTTGTCTGTATACATTTAATTGGTACCCGGTACATGCACCTCCTTGGTTGTCCCTGTTTGTATATATTTATTTGATGTCCACGTAGATTGCTCCGACTTGGTTTTAATTATCTGTAGATAGTTAGTTGAAGACTGTGGTTTTCACAATCTGTAGATATTATTTGATGGCCGGTAGATGCCCCACCTTGGTTATCTTGTTTTATATATTATTCATTTGATGGCCGGTAGATGCCCCACCTTGGTTTTCCCTATTTGTATATCATTCATTTGATTGCCGGTAGATGTCCCTCCTTGGTTTTCCCTTTTTTTATATTATTCATTTAATGGCCGGTTGATGCCCCTCCTTGGTTTTCCCTATTTGTATAGTATTCATTTGATGGCCGGTAGATGCCCCTCCTTGGTTTTCCCTTTTTTTATAGTATTCATTTGATGGCCGGTAGATGCCCCTCCTTGGTTTTCCCTTTTTTTATAGTATTCATTTGATGGCCGGTAGATGCCCCTCCTTGGTTTTCCCTTTTTTTATAGTATTCATTTGATGGCCGGTAGATGCCCCTCCTTGGTTTTCCCTTTTTTTATAGTATTCATTTGATGGCCGGTAGATGCCCCTCCTTGGTTTTCCCTTTTTTTATAGTATTCATTTGATGGCCGGTATATGCCCCTCCTTGGTTTTCCCTTTTTTTATAGTATTCATTTGATGGCCGGTAGATGCCCCTCCTTGGTTTTCCCTTTTTTTATAGTATTCATTTGATGGCCGGTAGATGCCCCTCCTTGGTTTTCCCTGTCTGCAGATACATGTATTTATTGTATAGATGGTAGATGCTCTTGTTAATTTTTCCTTGTTTGAAGATGTTTAAATAATGGCGTACTGGCACCTACTTGGCTTTGCCTGTCTGCGGGCATTTGTATGTTGATGGAACAGATTCCTCCTTGGTGTATCTCTATCTGTAGGCTTTGTTTAGTGATAAACACTGTATAGGCGCAGTTGTCGTCATTGACACATTATCATACAAAAACATATACCTGCTAAATTAACAATGTATCAATAAAATTCGCATTGAAACCCGATCATAATCCGATCAGGTAGCCTTGGAGTCCAAGGACCAGTGTGGATAGGCTGTATATGTCAGACACTACTTTCTCAGGATATGTAACATTATAAGGCTATGATACAAACGTAATACGGACCGTAGTATGCTGTCTTTAGAATGTTAAATCGGGCAATGATGAAGCAAACTTTATACAGAAATTGCAAGTCACCTACCTGCCGTACCTGCATCGTGTTTCAGAGCGTACAATAGGTCAATACTATCATACAGAGTCGTGTAAAACAGCTTTTGAACAAGCCATTTAATAATCGCTGGCAATATTAGTAAAATTTCAATTGAAACATTAGTTAACCGGTTTTGTAAGCTTTCTACTTTTAACGTTAAATACATGCGGTATTGAGCGAAAATCTAGAACCATAGACTCGAGTCGGGTAGCGTAACGGTTCGCAACCCAATACCTCAGTGTGGTATATAGCACAACGAACCACTTCCACATGCTACAGGGCAAGTGGTATATAGCAAGACGAATCACTACCATAGGGCAAGTGGTTTAGACGAACTACTTTCACAGGGCAAATTGTATAAACATTGTAACAAGACGAACCACTAACATAGGGTAATTGGTAAACAGCAAGACATACCATTACCTTCGAACAAATAACATTTATAGACTATCAAATTTTGTGTTCAATGTTTGTTCTCTAGTGAGCATGCGAATAAAATTTGGAGTCCACAGCAGGTGGACTTGGGATTCCATCTACGAGCTAGCGATGAAAAAAATTGTTCTCACAACAAACCCTGAACATTTTGTGGGATTAGCTGTTCATCATGTATATATATATATACATATGTAATATTTTTCCTGATTAAAAACAATTCAACAAAACAACATAAATTTTGATGATAATCGATCGCAAATCCTTAACCAGCTAGGAACGTAAACAGATAAAATATTTGCGCGGAGGAATACCATGAACCTGAAAACGAAGTAGAAACAATGTTTTTAAAACACCCCTTTCATCATTGACTTTTCCATATGCACTTTTATGCTAAAACAGTACTTGTGTTCTACGAACTATTTTCTTACGCAGATCGCACTATTTCCTGTTTTGGACATAATGTGGCGGGATTAGACGTTCCTTTTTAAGTAATTTGTTCACAAAAGCTTGGAAATTTGTCATGTTACCGGAAGGTACTATGGAGTCATAAATAAATGATAATATATCACTAAGTACTGTGTTGAAGATATTCTTAACGAAACACCAATAGTGTGATATTTCCAAATAATTTTAGTATTTATCAAGAAAGCCTGAATTTGTCTTTAACAATTGACAAAGAACTGGGAATGGACATTAACTCACAAATCGATGTCCTTTTGTTCAATTTACCTGCAGGTGCATTCTACTAACTGAATTTGTATTTAGATCTCCCTGAATTTGTGACAAAACACAAGATGGCACCTACAGTTCCGGGCTGTTCAAAATACCCATTACACCCCCCCCCCCCCCCCCAGACGCTCACGTGGTCTACACACTGCGACATGGCGACGCTTTCATCAGCGACATGTATATACCTACGTTTTCAGCCGTTACTACATGTACATTGACACAAGTATACCGACACCACCCAAATTAGCGACATTCACATAGATCTGCTATCTACCCTAGACCGCGGCACGACCACTCAGCCGGGTAATCCGATCCCACCTATCCCTGAAACAGTCACTGTTCAGTACGATTTCCTCGGTTCGGAAATATTATTTGTTTGATTTATAAGGAATGTGTATATATAACACATCTCTTGATTATCAGTACGAAATTTTCATTAATTGTATAGAGGCACATTATTTTGACACAGGACATGGAAGTACATACCGACAGAATGGTATACGTAGCTTTATAATGGTATAGATTAATTATGTTATATATGGGGAACAAAGATTTACCAATTAATAAAAACAATCTTATCTATAACTTACCACTGGCCATTATATTAAAAGCAACTCCAATAGTAATCATTTTGGTATAAACGATTACTGTATACATTTGTACTTCCATTTAATATGGTAATATCATTACAATACTAAACATCAGGTATATCGTGTTCAATAGGTAAATACACAACATGTATTTTAAGTCTTGCTTCTATAAAATATGATAATTGAGAATACCACGGAAACATCTATTTGTTCCGCTGTCAATGATGGCCTGTCCTAGCAGAGTTGTGGGCTAAGGGTGACAACATCTTATAGTCCGTACCCGGTACGACGCCATCACCTATTTCCTCACAAACACCGGGCAATTTACACCCCGCTGAGTTCTACCCTCAACCCTCCTCCGGTTTCCTATCAGTCGAATCTATATCATAATGCCCTTATAGACCCTCTCCTCTGGCTGCCCTTCTGACGAATCTTTATATTTCTGTTGTCTTCTCTAATTGCCCCCCTCCTCTGGCTACCTACCCGACAAGTGGTTCAAATACAACATTCCAAGTCAATTTCCCGATCACTTTCAAGCTCAAGTTCTTTATTAACTTTAAGTCTTACGACTTTTGCAATCTTAATCTTCAAGATGTTATGTTTAGATCGATAGGTTTCCTACACACACAGGGAATAATAGATACACTACACGGGGGTGGTGATACACAGGGAATAAGAGATACACTACACGGGAGTGGTGATACACAGGGAATAACAGATACACTACACGGGGGTGGTTATATACAGGGAATAACAGATACACTACACGGGAGTGGTGATACATAGGGAATAACAGATACATTCCATGGGAGTGGTGATACACAGGGAATAACAGATACACTACACGGGAGTGGTGATACACAGGGAATAACAGATACACTACACGGGAGTGGTGATATACAGGGAATAATAGATACACCACACCGGAGTGGTGATATACAGGGAATAATAGATACACTACACGGGAGTGGTGATACACAAGGAATAACAGATACACTACACGGGGGTGGTTATATACAGGGAATAATAGATACACCACACCGGAGTGGTGATATACAGGGAATAATAGATACACTACACGGGGGTGGTTATATACAGGGAATAATAGATACACTACACGGGAGTGGTGATACACAAGGAATAACAGATACACTACACGGGGGTGGTTATATACAGGGAATAATAGATACACTACACGGGAGTGGTGATACACAAGGAATAACAGATACACTACACGGGGGTGGTTATATACAGGGAATAATAGATACACTACACGGGAGTGGTGATATACAGGGAATAACAGATACACTACATGGGGGTGGTGATACACAGGGAATAACAGATACACTACACGGGAGTGGTGATACACAGGGAATAACAGATACACTACACGGGAGTGGTGATACACAGGGAATAACAGATACACTACACGGGAGTGGTGATACACAGGGAATAATAGATACACTCCACGGGAGTGGTGATACACAGGGAATAACAGATACACTACACGGGAGTGGTGATACACAGGGAATAACAGATACACTACACGGGGGTGGTTATATACAGGGAATAACAGATACACTACACGGGGGTGGTTATATACAGGGAATAACAGATACACTACACGGGGGTGGTGATACACAGGGAATAATAGATACACCACACGGGAGTGGTGATACACAGGGAATAACAGATACACTACACGGGGGTGGTTATATACAGGGAATAACAGATACACTACACGGGGGTGGTTATATACAGGGAATAACAGATACACTACACGGGGGTGGTGATACACAGGGAATAAGAGATACACCACACGGGAGTGGTGATACACAGGGAATAACAGATACACTACACGGGGGTGGTTATATACAGGGAATAACAGATACACTACACGGGGGTGGTTATATACAGGGAATAACAGATACACTACACGGGGGTGGTTATATACAGGGAATAACAGATACACTACACGGGGGTGGTGATACACAGGGAATAAGAGATACACTACACGGGAGTGGTGATACACAGGGAATAACAGATACACTACACGGGAGTGGTGATACACAGGGAATAACAGATACACTACACGGGAGTGGTGATACACAGGGAATAACAGATACACTACACGGGAGTGGTGATACACAGGGAATAACAGATACACTCCATGGGAGTGGTGATACACAGGGAATAACAGATACACTACATGGGAGTGGTGATATACAGGGAATAACAGATACACTACACGGGAGTGGTGATATACAGGGAATAATAGATACACTACACGGGAGTGGTGACACACAGGGAATAATAGATACACTACATGGGAGTGGTGATACACAGGGAATAACAGATACACTACACGGGGGTGGTGATATACAGGGAATAATAGATACACTACACGGGAGTGGTGACACACAGGGAATAACAGATACACTACACGGGAGTGGTGATATACAGGGAATAATAGATATACTACACGGGAGTGGTGACACACAGGGAATAATAGATACACTACATGGGAGTGGTGATACACAGGGAATAATAGATACACTACACGGGAGTGGTGATACACAGGGAATAACAGATACACTACACGGGAGTGGTTATATACAGGGAATAACAGATACACTACACGGGGGTGGTAATACATTTGAAAAGGATTGCAGTCGAAGAATAATCATGATCTCATATTAGCTTTCTATTTAACCCCCCCCCCCCCCCCCACCACCACCTCCTAACGAGTTTTGAACAATAGTAAAATGCTATATCGGGTTTCACAAGACTGTTTACATGTACCGCTCGGCACCATCGCAGCTTGTAGAATTTCCGGTTCAAAATAGGACGACTTTACTGGGACGTCCTAGCATGTGATAGGTTGTGTGTACGGTGTTCCTTGTTAAGTTCAAAGTACGGTAAATCATTCACCTTGACACGTGCGTTTTCTGTTGTATAACAGATATTGGGTTCTCGTCCGTTGCCCGAATTCAATTATATGAAATTTTCCTCTCAAATGAATTTACAATTTAAAGATTATATCCAAATATTGAAAATAAAAGATAGAAATGTTATCAATAAATTTCGTCCATCTCACTTCAATTTGTCCAACGAAACTGGACGATTGGTTTGTACACATCTACAGGATCGAATTTGTATTATAGTTTTTGAAAGGATTGGTTATGCATACCATTACCTGTAAACATGAACCAATATGTAGGCAATAACGTACATTGTACATATTCTAATCAATGATTGTGTTATCCAAATACAAAATAATAATAATGAAACAAAATGGAATTAATTCTTAGTTCACTTTTTTTTGTGTAAATTAAAATATAAAAAGAAAATCTTGCAACAAAAACCATTAAACACTCTGAAATAATCTTCCATATATATAATTGCCTACACAAATATGTGTATCGTTGAAATAAATCTTAAATCTATTAAAAAACCGAAGTACCATCAACAGTAGCAGCGACAGCGGTAGACTGTGATATTATACTATATACCAAGGAGACTTTGGTGAGGTGTACTTAATGACTTATGTACAGCGATGTATGTGATGATCAAAAGCGAATGACTTCTGTTGGTAATGACTGTTTGTAAGCGAGCTCCACACACTTTGTGTATACCGTACGTGTGGACGGAAGGACCTTTCCAGTCGGGCTATCTGTGACTAGTGATTGCGGGCTGATAATACTGACATAACTGCGGTTCTCCCTGTACAGGTACATTGTGGGGTGCACACTTGTACTGTAGGTATTAAGTTACGCTGACCCAGAAGTTTAAAGCAATATAAATTGGTGAATGCTATGTACACGTACATTATGGATTAATTATGTTCTTTGAATATAATATTATGTAGTACACATTCATATTAAAATGAAACATTTTACTACTTGTTTTTCCTCTATGTTTAATTCATCTCCCTTCGTGTCCTGTTATTGCTCCACTTTATCACCTTATCATGTTTACCTGATCACTTTCCCAATCAGTCAACACTGTATGTATAACGAGTCCATGGACAGCAGTAACACAGTGTTCAGTTTAGTTTAAACATGTTTATTGCCAAAAGTTGACAGGGGATTAAACACAAGTTATTACAACTTATCAACGCCTTCTCCCAATATTCATTTTACATGACTTTTACAAAAGTACATAATTGAAATCACAATTGATCTTAAAATATTTTGCTGGATTTGATAAAACTGTGCACATTTCTTAAAAAAAGCATTCGAAGGCCTGAGATGAGCATTTTATATTTAGCATTTTGTCAGTTGTTGATTGTTCACTTTGTCAGTTGACTACACAAAATAAAATTTCTAGATGCCGCGAGAATAAATACATGTAAAATGGGTTGACAAAGCCAAATTATGGACTTCCATATGCGTGAAATAGTTAAGATTACACTCAAGGTTGATAAAGAACTTGAACGTAGGTGGAGCTTGAATCTGCCCAAAGACTATCCATTTCTGGAACAGACAGGAAAACAAGAAACAACCAGTAATAATGCATTACGTGACATATTTTTTTCAAGCGCGAAACATCAGCCTAATCTAGATAATTAATCATGTCATGTATCATAAGTTGGTAGATTATATATAATCAACACATATTTGGATACTTTGTTGGGTACTGTAACACTTAATTCGATCATGTTTACAAATCAACCCGAACCGAAAACGTTTCCCTTAATTAGTTATCCCCGTTTGCTCATCTTCATTGTATATATATATATACCTGTATTTATAAAAATAAAACTTTCCTGAGTAGTCCCCTCGAAGAGGGTGAAAGCGCTAGAAAGTCAGTAATTCCGCACTAATGATGACGTCAGAGCATTGGCATTTCTCAACTGGCGCTGGTAAATAGTTCCTCACTAGTGATGACGTCAGAGCATTGGCATTTCAACTGGCGCTGGTAAATAGTTCCTCACTAGTGATGACGTCAGAGCATTGGCATTTCTCAACTGGCACTGGTTAATAGTTCCTCACTAGTGATGACGCCAGAACATTGACATCTCAACTGGCGCTGGTAAATAGTTCCTAACTAGTGATGACGTCAGAGCATTGGCATTTCTCAACTGGCGCTGGTAAATAGTTCCTCACTAGTGATGACGTCAGAGCATTGGCATTTCAACTGGCGCTGGTAAATAGTTCCTCACTAGTGATGACGTCAGAGCATTGGCATTTCTCAACTGGCACTGGTTAATAGTTCCTCACTAGTGATGACGTCAGAGCATTGACATCTCAACTGGCGCTGGTAAATAGTTCCTCACTAGTGATGACGGCAGAGCATTGACATCTCAACTCGCGCTGGTAAATAGTTCCTCACTAGTGATGACGTCAGAGCATTGGCATTTCAACTGGCGCTGGTAAATAGCTCCTCACTAGTGATGACGTCAGAGCATTGACATCTCAACTCGCGCTGGTAAATAGTTCCTCACTAGTGATGACGTCAGAGCATTGACATCTCAACTCGCGCTGGTAAATAGTTCCTAACTAGTGATGACGTCAGAGCATGGGCATTTCTCAACTGGCGCTGGTAAATAGTTCCTCACTAGTGATGACCTCAGAGCATTGGCATTTCAACTGGCGCTGGTAAATAGTTCCTCACTAGTGATGACCTCAGAGCATTGGCATTTCAACTGGCGCTGGTAAATAGTTCCTCACTAGTGATGACGTCAGAGCATTGGCATTTCAACTGGCGCTGGTAAATAGTTCCTCACTAGTGATTACGTCTTCGTTGGTTACAAAATGTATCATCTAAGTTTTCTGGGTGAATGTAGGTTTTCCCAAACCAGCAACGATTTCACAACCAGGATCTACCTGCTCACAACCTCAGCTTGACGCCAAACAAAAAAATGAAAAATAAAAATGTCCGTTAGAAGCTGTTACGCTATCTTCCGACAATCAGTGACAAATTTTACGTTTATGCATAAACGGGAAACATCAATTAACATTATGAGTCTGTATGAATATCGTCGCATTAGGACCCGGTATCTGTAACAAATGGAGAGAAGTACAACGATATCTGGTAGAAAACGTGTTCTGTAGTTTAACTAACACGATGATACATTTGAGGCACATGCATTTATAAAATGCTCTGATTTATTTTAAACAAAGTGATTATTATGTCTTGTTATTGCTAACATATGCAAAAATAAATTTTTAATTCTCATGATGTTTTCAAATAGCTTGTCATACAAATGCATGCTAATCTGGTTGCACTATACTCAGCGTCCTAATGCCATTCCACGCAGATAAGTCACACAATCGATGAAATGTCAAAGCCGCTTAAAACGATTGTATGATTAATCGGCTGATGAAACTTAAATATCTCATTATGAAAATAAATGAAACCAGGTATAAACTGCATAACATATTGAAATTAGTAAAAAGTAAAAAAAAAAAAAGATATCTTCAAACTTAAAGTATGGACAGTTCAAGATTTCTTATATTTATATATCTGTATATCGGATGTGGTTTATTGCGAGGCGATATATGAGTTTTGATCATTCTCTGGTTTGTTATTCTGGGCAAGTTCTTATCGCGTATTATATCATTCATATATATATATATATAATTTAGCACAATACATTTTAGTGTGTTTCCTTTTTATCAGAAAAATCTCACATTTTGAGGCTGTAAAAATCCTTAAAACCCAACAATTTTTCTTCGGTATCTTATCATCTTATATTTAACCAGACTTTTTGCAACTTCAGCACTTTTAAGATTTTCATTTTGTTATTGTTCGATAGAGCGATCACTTACCGGAAGTAGCACTACGATTGTCGATATCGGACGTGGCATTGTATCAGATGTGAAATTTGGGATAAAGATCTGCAACGTTGAAAGTAAACTCATAGTGAAGTCAATATAGACAGTTTCTCTTCTATTCCTTATCAGATTGGAGCTGGAATTCTATCACTAGAGGTCGTAATATACCTGTATATCTATGTCTGCAGATAGGGCGCATTTGTCATAACTTGTCGGTTTAAAAGCCATACACAAGACATTTCATTGACAAACGTGTTTTTGTATCTATAAATCAAATTTTAAAATTTCACATTAGACAAAAATCAAGGAAAGCGTATCCCTGTGTCTATAAATCAAAGGTTTCATATAGGGTGATAGAGCGACAGCGGGGCGGCTGACAGTCCAAACCTGACAAACGTTTGTATAGTATCTGATGCATACTAAGCGGCAGATACGCGAATTAAAACATATTATTAGGCGTTATGTATAGTCCACTCTCACATTACACTGTACAGTCTTTACACAGAAACTTTTGTCGTTCTTTGGTTTTGAGATCTGAACTAAGAGAACGCATGTCTTGTTTACTAGATAACATGGAGGCAATTAGCATGCACATATGTAATCTATCGGCGACTTAATCATCGCGCTGTAGAGGAAAAATCTTTAACAGTTTCCTTACAACATAAAAAGGCTTTTATACAACCGTATTGTATTTACCAGCAGGCAGGCCCACCATCACACACAATTACCCCTCTATTTACAGAAGGTCGGTCAGCCGTGACCAGGTGAGAAGCTGGGACAGACAGCCATTACCTGTACAGGTACATTGATTATGGAGGCTGTTGGGAGTTTAATGATCACAACAACACAACTAGTGTAGGTAACAACACAGACTCTCCTTTCCTGAACCGGAAGTTATCAAATCTCTCTTTAACCTCCACTTTTATAGACAAATATGGCGGCCACAATGGCAATGGTTCTATGTCTGAACAGAGTGTATACTGTAGTAATGTTACTGGGATAGCAGGGGCAGAGACAAGCTACGAAATACTGGAATATCAAGAGTAGACACAAAGCTTAGATATTACCTTGGATAGCAAGGGTAGAGATAAGCTCAGACATTTACTGGGATAGCAAGGATAGAGACAAGCTTAGATATTTACTGTGATAGCAAGGGTAGAGACAAGCTTAGAAATTTACTGTGATATCAAGGGTAGAGACGAGCTTAGACATTTACTGGGATAACAAGGGTAGAGACAAGCTTAGACATTTACTGGGATAGCAAGGGTAGAGACAAGCTTAGACATTTACTGGGATAGCAAGGGTAGAGACTAGCTTAGACATTTACTTGGAAATCAAGGGTAGAGAGAAGCTCAGACATTTACTGGGATAGCAAGGGTAGAGACAAGCTTAGATATTTACTGGGATAGCAAGGGTAGAGACTAGCTTAGACATTTACTGGGATAGCAAGGGTAGAGACAAGCTTAGACATTTACTGGGATAGCAAGGGTCGAGACAAGCTTAGACATTTACTGGGATAGCAAGGGTAGAGACTAGCTTAGACATTTACTTGGAAATCAAGGGTAGAGAGAAGCTCAGACATTTACTGGGATAGCAAGGGTAGAGACAAGCTTAGATATTTACTGGGATAGCAAGGGTAGAGACAAGCTTAGATATTTACTGGGATAGCAAGGGTCGAGACAAGCTTAGACATTTACTGGGATAGCAAGGGTAGAGACAAGCTTAGATATTTACTGGGATAGCAAGGGTCGAGACAAGCTTAGACATTTACTGGGATAGCAAGGGTAGAGAGAAGCTCAGACATTTACTGGGATAGCAAGGGTAGAGACAAGCTTAGATATTTACTGGGATAGCAAGGGTACAGATAAGCTTAGACATTTACTGTGATAGCAAGGGTAGAGACAAGCTAAGGCATTTTCTGGGATGTATCATGTACATTGTAAAGACCAGTATTAACAAGGGTGCTGATCTATGTCTTTTTGAGATCATTCCAGCCCTGTGCCTGTTAGCACACACTGATATCATCTAAAACAAGTCGGTACAGCCATTCTGATGTGTTAAAGACAAAGAGATGACTCTCAAATCGCACACTGTCATTTAAGACGGAAACATCATTGACAAATACTGAAACATGAGCTCGTGCACCCGTGTGACTTCCAGTCCCGGTATAAAACTGTCAAACAGTGTCGTCATAGTTATTGAACTCCTTAAAACACCGTCAGGTAGTGTAGAGTCGAAAGTCCAGCGACATGTCGTGCTACCTGATGTAAATGTATTATGTAATCTCATGGTTCAGCTCTTGGGGTTGTTTTTCTGTTGTATGGGAGTTATGACACAGGCGGGTGTGGTCACGTCTATGGCAGCGCACTGGTCAGAAGGATGTGGTCAGTTCAGGAACAGTGATTATTGACAGTTCATGGACAAGCAGATATGATCAGTCTTAAGACAAACGGGATTTGTCTCAGTTTTGGACTAGAGCGGTTTGAGCAGGTCTGAGAAAGAGGGCGTGGTTAGTTTTTGGATAAAGAGGTGTGGTCAGTTCTGATTGGCCGAAGTTAGCCGCTCTACAGTTAGCAGTGTTGTGTATGATATAGTCTGATTAAGAACATGGCTGGACGGTATATCTGTATATTACACGCTGGACACGTGAACTTGTTCCATCAGTCATGGTACACGTAAACGTGTCAGAAGAAAATGATTCGTCACACATGTTCATTACACGGTCAGCTGATCAAGGGTTAAGACGGCCAATATTTTGACCCCAGACCTTGTGAAATAATGGCCAGTATGAAATAACCACATGGACAAGCAACAATAAATGTATGAGATCAGAATAAAAAGGGGATACACACATGCTATGTGGTCTTACGTATCCTCCACCCTTTTTATTCTCATCCAATATATTTATCGTTAATAGGCCCTGTGAAATGAAGATTGTCTTGTTAATAGAGACTTGCATAAGAGTTGCACTGTAGTATTACCCAAGCTATCAAATTTCAATTTTGATAAAATAAAATCAACAAATCACACTACATGGTTAAATGTGTATGTGTAACGATTCAAAGTTTTGTTTTTATTAAAGTGCCGAAAACGGCCACACAACAATAATCGCCACACCAAGCCTCGCTGTGGTGTCTCAGGTCATCAAAATAGCCTCCGGTCTAGTTGTATTGCAAGAAATAAGAAATTATATTTATATGTTAACTAGCCATACTTACATAGTGATAGTAACATATTAATTTAAATATAGTATACATGTTTTTGAATAAATTTTGATGTGCAAAAAATATGCAAATCGGGAAATTGTTCAAGTAAAACTTATCTATATCAAGTACATGGATGTGCCTTAGTTTAGATCATAATTATGTCATATAAGTAAGGAACTTCAAGGACAATATTAAATAAAAAACATTTTCCGGTAGGATGCGGATATGGTGGGTCTATGGCTCTATTACCCATTACCGACAGCTCAGAGTACAAAACACCACTTTGTCTACAGAGTTGTAACAGTAATGTCATCGTGGACACCTGTTTATTTCCTAGAATTTAGCTTTGTAAGAACCGTAGATTCCGAGCAATAATTTTCGTTAACAATTGTTGCAGGTGCGGGGCCGACACTGCCATCGTCAACAATGACGGCAAAACAGCCGAGGATGTCCTTCTGACAGAGAAGCCGGACGGCTGGCAGGAGATGCAGCACTGGTACAACAAATATAAACCAGGTTTGTAAGTCCACGTAAACACAACAAATATAAACCAGGTTTGTAAGTCCACGTAAACACAACAAATATAAACCAGGTTTGTAAGTCAACGTAAACACAACAAATATAAACCAGGTTTGTAAGTCCACGTAAACACAACAAATATAAACCAGGTTTGTTAGTCCACGTAAACACAACAAATATAAACCAGGTTTGTTAGTCCACGTAAACACGACAAATATAAACCAGGTTTGTAAGTCCACGTAAACACAACAAATATAAACCAGGTTTGTAAGTCCACGTAAACACAACAAATATTTTAAAGAATTCAAGCTGAATACGTTTGCGATGCAACCTACTTTATGAACATAACTAGTGGAAATGCATTTCATGAACGGGGTTCATGCAACATGAATTTAACCGAATTGCGTTCATACCGGCGTGAATGTTTAAAAATCCCGTTTAATCCCTATTTCAAATAAATATATACACGGTATTTCTGTATATCGAATCAAGGGCAATAATGTCTAAAACCCCAAAGTAACATAGCTAGATAATTAACTTAATTATTAAGTCCGGGTAAGGTCAAAATACCAAATATATAGGTCAAATAAAGCCCGGAAAGATAGAACACATTTTCTGTTTATCCGCACGTAGATAACATGTAGTCCATATAAAAAACTTGACGAACAAAATCTACATCAGAAGGTCAAACCAGGTCAGATATAGGTTAGACTCATCTGCGGAAATTTCACGAACAATGGTTAAATGCAGTTGGTATACAGGCAAAACTTGCATTTAGGACAAGAACATTAAGGGAATCTAACGCCAGGATAAGTAGCTCGTGTATTTTTAATAGTTAGTATTTAGGATAAAGTTGACGCATGGGTGAAATACTCTTTATAACCAGGTAAATACAGCCAAGATTGTACATAGCACGTGTATGATACAAACCATTAATTGACGTGCTGTATACGTCAGTCAGCTGTTTCTGATCAGTCTTAAGGTCAGACTAGGCGGAAAGATAAAATGTATCCCATAGTTTTTGTATTGATCAAACATGGTAAGCATAAAAGTAATATGTATGATTTCAGGTAAATAGATTATACTCAAACTGAAAAGTATACTAAACAATGTTGAAACCTAGATCACGTGTCAAATTCAGATTACGTCATGCTGAAGATAACGATCAGTGACAATAGGACGCACACACTATTCACATATTAATATAAACGTGAAAATTGTTGAAAGTTGTTTGAATATGATAAAATATATAAACCACAATGACGTCAATACCATGTCATTAAAGACCTTTTAATTGTAACAAATATATAGTTATAAAAAAAATCAGGATTCGTATATATGTCACACACAAACCGTTATAGTATGTCAAACATAGAAGAATTCAGCCATGCGTGTAGTTATTAATGGTGATTTATTTATTGACGAACTCAACGTCCTTGTGTTGGTTAGAGTCGTAACATAAATATACCGTAACATATATATAACATAACGTATGTGTCTTCTAAGTATTACACTGTAAAATGTTAATTATAACTTTCTTTCCAATAAAGCTACTTTATTCAAATAAGTAAAGTACAAGAAACACAGATATTGCACCTCTCTGACGTTGATCACCTCTAACTGCATATACATTCGAATGTCATGTACATTTGCATGGCAGTCTTTTTGAGAGCTGTGTCGTTGATGAGACTTTACATACCATTCAATACCACACATCAATACAAAACAACCTGGGTCCGTATTCATGAAGCTGTTCTCGTGCTCAAGTTTTCTTGAAACTCGCCTTAATCACGTAAGGATCAAAACGCCAATTGTAAATATTGCAAGTAGTATTCTGTTCGTGGATCTTCATTTTGTTACCAAAACTTTGACAAAATAAAAGTTCTTGAATTCATTCTAGGCGAATTAAGAAAATTAATTTTGAGTACAAATATGGTTAAACTATTTCTTTCATTGAAACAACAAAATACCAAGGTGTATTCCGGTTGAAATTGACAGTTATCGTTCCAGCCTCGGAACCTTCGTGTTCTTGGAAGAACAAACCACTGAAACATTGTTACATTTTCAGCAATATCGTCTGTTATATAGCATTGATCCACATGGGTTTCTAATACATGTCTGAAATACTAGAATACGGAATGATATTGGGAGAAACACGATATGCATATTTTAGGCATTTTGTGACAAACTCCCGTGCTCTGTCGTGAGATAACTTGCCTCACTGAAACACTACATTTATAACACGTTGGTTTCCTGGATATATTATATGTTGCTTTCTAGTGTATACTTTCAATAATTATTGTTTCTGTATTGTGCGTCTATCTACATTTTCTTTAATCTTCATTCTTCGTGTTTTGAATGATTTTACCTGTGACCATGTACAGGCCTCCTTGTATTTCTGTATTCCATCAAATAATTTCCCTGTTTCCTTGACATATAGAGGCTCTCTTCGACCTTAACCCCTCGAGTCTACCTGTATCTTTGACCTTTTGAATCGTATAATAGCCATGACCTCCTATCTACCTGTCACCAAGACTTCAGAATCAATCTTTAAACCTGACATGGTTCCTGTCTCGGCAGCAATGCTAAAGAACACGCATGTCGTTTCCGAGGTCAACTGTTGTCAATAAATCATGAATCTTCACCCAAAGGTTACTGTGTTGTACAATTAAATTACCTTAATATCAACAGTGTTACATATTCTACTAAAACACAGCATACTGATACGAACATGTGCGCTCATCTTCACACTCTATCCATCAAATGCGTAACTTTGTTTTGATAGTAAACAATACGGAAATATCAAAAGCAAGAACTAAATGAGTTTTTGGCTATATAGAAAGCTTGGTGGGCACGATGGTGAAATAAAAGTCTCTTTGTTGGGGGCCAGACGGGGAGGGTAACATACGTCACTTCTTAATTTGTTTTCTATCCATTAGTCTGTTTTTTCACTTTAAATGTCGTGTTCAAATTACAAGATTTTATCTGGTAATCTGACATTGGCTGTTTATCTGTCCTGATGACCACGCCCCTTCTATCCACCCCAGTAATAGACGATACAACCGCCTCTTTGTGCAGAATGTCGACTGCACGGGAGAGTGCAGGCTGCCCGAGACGAAACGTTATTTCAGTAATACAACATAATTATATAATAAGCCTTATACATTCGAGATTTAGACTTGTGTTTATACAAAAAAGCCACACCCGGAACAAGAAATGTTTGCCAATCTAATAACAAACTTTATTGTGTCATCTCTCTTTTTTTGTTTATTAAATGAATTGAATTATTATAACAAGCTTTTTATTGATTTGGGATTTGATTAGCATATGTTCTGTATTATTTCCCTTTGTTCTTGCAGTAATGTAATTAAGCCCAGATATTTTTCCGCCATTCATTTATTAGTTTGCTAGTTGTCATTTGAATGCAAATATCAAACCAACTAAAAACATGCATTCTTGTAAACGCTTAATGTTGATGTTTGCACTTTGATCATTAAAAATATCAGGCAATCTTTATTGCGGAAAATATTTTCCGTTTAACCCTAATAGTACTGCAATCTTTTGTGAGCCAAGTAATTCAATGTGTACCGTAAACAAGGCATGAACTCGAGTTTTCTACTGATTTTCAGGTCTGTGGCGAGCCTTGTCAGTAGACGAGCCTGACCGAAAGCTCGTAGAAAGGCTTCTTAAGAACTGGTGTCGGCTCACATGTATAAAGGATAGTAAAGTGACCAGCATCAAGTCATTGGTCAAAGATGATGTCCGCAAGATTGATCTTCTCCACATGATTGAGGACTACGAGAACGCCAACGAAATGGCCCTAGCCCTGAACGCCGGGTTCGGCTTCATCGTGAAATCATGGATGAAACAAGGTATGATGAATATATAGTATGGTATAAATATATCAAAATATATAATTACAACGTAATACAAATTTCGTTGCACATTCTTTCTATGCTTGGTTTTATTTTTAAAACTATTGCTAAGTTTGGGTTAATATCAACATTTGAAATGTATAGATATAATCATTAGATGTTTGGGATGGTTTCGTGGATGCTTTTACTCTTATTGGTTCTATTGTTTCAAGGGAGTGTTTCTCCTTCGTTTTGCTTTAGACTACTTTATATTGATAGCTATTATACATCATGTGTGAAATTTAGCAAATCCTATCCTTATTTATAATTCATAGATTACGATAGAGGGTTTCTTTGTATATCTTTATATCAAATATTTATTTTCATGCTTTTTTATTTGATATTGACATTAAATAGATATATTGAAATATCGTGCTAAATTGTAAAAATATGTTTCAATAGTTACTTTGTATGTGTTTATATCAATGTATGGTTTTATATAAAAGTAACACTGCATTGTATGATATCACTAAAAATAATGTGCATTGTATGGTTTTTATAATACAGGAATGTATGTGTTAAATGGTTATAGTGTATCGTTTCATATTAATAGTTATATATCGACAATTACGGAGCATAGTTATAAAACCAATTCATCGTTTTTATTTGCATTTACATTATTTTACATATCATATTTTACCTTTAAAACTGGGGTTTACTGGAGCCTCCATAGCCACAGTTATTCTCATTAAAGTAATGGCACGGTACATAATATACGCGTTTTCGTAGAACACGATTTGAAATTATACTGAACTAGTTTAATTTTACTTCTAACTTCATAAGTTAAAGGGGTTTTACGCACCTGGCCCTTCTGCTTCTACTTTAATTTAGAAATTTTGAATTTTTTGGATTACCATCTTTTGGCCCCTACATCACTGAAGAGTCCTCGGAGGACGAAACAGCTGTGTGATACAGTTTAATTCATTTTCGGCATATTGTATCTATTACTAAATTTTAAAAGTGCATCATATGTGTGTGTTACGTCATCCTTGTCAGTAACAAACTGTTTTGTTTCAGTTCATTTAGATAAAACGTGCCCGATATTCAGTGCGAGCTCTGTTATTAATAATGCTTTTTACAAACCCATGTGCACTGCTTTAAGCTGAAGAACAACAAATGACTTGCGTTTTGTCTTTGAAAGGTACGGACCTGATGAAGTCGGTCAATCCCAACACATCAGATTACTCCTACCAATATAACTACCCAGACTCCCCGGAAGTGCCACGCCCCCTGCTGGCGGCTGCGTGGGAGACAAACAGCTATGACACGGTTGACGTCCTCATGGATATGAAGCCAAACACCAGAATGCTTTACTCGAATGAACCCGACACTGTTAATCCACCAAAGCCGCTATTTTTTCAGGTAGGAATGAAATATACAGAAGCGTCACCAAAACCATAACCCGCACTCTCCTAATCGATTAAACCACAGGCATAATAAGAACAAAGGGAAGGTTTACATGGAAATCCTTAACGTACAGAAAGTAAGACCAGGTGTTCCGGAAGATTAAGCATCTTCTGATTCTTCGACGACAACTGACATGTAAAGCTAGGTCATATCCAAGTAAATGTCACGTTCTCAAAGTTAGAACTTAGAACTTAGGATATTAAAAAGACCAAAAAAGTCTTTTTTATCAGCAACAATTTTGCTTTACCTGTACTTATATGCATGTATTTAAATTCCACTCATATGCCGAAAAAAATCATTGCCGAATTGTTTTTTTGCTAGCTTGTTTCTTATTTCTTCCCCCATAATTTTCTTCTCAGTCATTTGAAGTACAGTAATTTAAAATGAGTTTGGAAGTTTGCTAAGGGCATGTGATCCTTTAAAGTGCTGATTTCTGGGCTATTTTTGTGATTGGTTTTTATTGCGTTACGTTTTGCAGAAAATAATCCTTCAAAAAATTATATTGGCTCTGTTTCAGCTTGTCTGTGGCAATTCAGTCCCCGCAGACGATCGGATTCTCCTGAGGATATTCCGAGGGTCTGACCTTCAAGCAAGGGACAGAGAAGGACAAACAATTCTCCACAAAGTCATCGAACATCAAAAACCAGAAAATACATTCCGCATTTTAATGACATATGGTGCTGATATCGCAGCACGTGACCGCCACGGTCGCACGGCACGTGATTTAGCCTTAAAATTAAACAGGCCCGAGTATAGTACATGTGTCGATGAACACATCATTAAACTTGTGAAGGACAAAAAGTTTGATGACATTGAGAGACTTATACTCCAAAACTACGACCAACTTTTGAATGTCACGGATAATTCCAAACGGACAATGGTCGAAATCGCAAAGAAATATGGTAACCGACACATCTATGAAGTTGTGAAGCTGTCAGCTGCCATTCAGGTGAGTGATGTATAACTGATAGATATTTTTTTCGAGTATTTGTCCTCTTCCTCTTGGTCTTCTTCATTAAAAAAATAATCAGCCTTGATGGTGATCTTTATTACAGATTAAATATGATTGAACCAATGATAACACATCGATAACACAATTACATGTCAAAGTTAAAAAAACCCCATTAAAACAAACACGTTGCCATTTCTATACATTGTGGTATACTGAGTTTGTCTTTCTGTTATATACATTGTGGTATATCGAGTTTGTCTTTCTATTCTTTACATTGTGGTATACTGAGTTTGGTCTCCTGTTATATACAATGTGGTATACCGAGTTTGTCGTTCTGTTCTATACATTGTGGTATACTGAGTTTGGTCTCCTGTTATATACAATGTGGTATACTGAGTTTGTCGTTCTGTTCTATACATTGTGGTATACTAAGTTGGTCTTTCTGTTATATA
Organism: Mimachlamys varia; assembly: GCA_947623455.1. Lineage (NCBI taxonomy): Eukaryota > Metazoa > Mollusca > Bivalvia > Pectinida > Pectinidae > Mimachlamys > Mimachlamys varia. The sequence goes on from OX392535.1 coordinate 15,117,086, forward strand.
CAATGTGGTATACCGAGTTTGTCGTTCTGTTCTATACATTGTGGTATACTAAGTTGGTCTTTCTGTTATATACAATGTGGTATACCGAGTTTGTCGTTCTGTTCTATACATTGTGGTATACTGAGTTTGGTCTCCTGTTATATACAATGTGGTATACTGAGTTTGTCGTTCTGTTCTATACATTGTGGTATACTAAGTTGGTCTTTCTGTTCTATACATTGTGGTATACTGAGTTTGGTCTCCTGTTATATACAATGTGGTATACTGAGTTTGTCTTTCTGTTCTATACAATGTGGTATACCGAGTTTGTCTTTCTGTTCTATACAATGTGGTATACCGAGTTTGTCTTTCTGTTCTATACAATGTGGTATACCGAGTTTGTCTTTCTGTTCTATACAATGTGGTATACCGAGTTTGTCTTTCTGTTCTATACAATGTGGTATACCGAGTTTGTCTTTCTGTTCTATACAATGTGGTATACTGAGTTTGGTCTCCTGTTCTATACAATGTGGTATACCGAGTTTGTCTTTCTGTTCTATACAATGTGGTATACCGAGTTTGTCTTTCTGTTCTATACAATGTGGTATACCGAGTTTGTCTTTCTGTTCTATACAATGTGGTATACTGAGTTTGGTCTCCTGTTATATACAATGTGGTATACCGAGTTTGTCTTTCTGTTCTATACAATGTGGTATACCGAGTTTGTGTTTCTGTTCTATACAATGTGGTATACCGAGTTTGTCTTTCTGTTCTATACAATGTGGTATACCGAGTTTGTCTTTCTGTTCTATACAATGTAGTATACCGAGTTTGTCTTTCTGTTCTATACAATGTAGTATACCGAGTTTGTCTTTCTGTTCTATTCAATGTGGTATACCGAGTTTGTCTTTCTTTTCTATACAATGTGGTATACCGAGTTTGTCTTTCTGTTCTATACAACGTAGTATACCGAGTTTATTTTTCTTGTCCAGGCCTATGTACGGCGGGTGTTCCAGGCAGTGACCGATGACAATATGGAGGACCTAAAGAAACTGCTTTCCTGTAAAAAGTACCACAATGCCCGCGACAAGTGCGGCCGGACGCTCCTACACAAGGCCGTGATGAAGAAGAGGAAAGCGATGACTAAATTCCTTATCGAAGAATTCCCTCAAAATCTCAACGTTGGCGACACGGTAAGGAGAGAAGAGTGATATATGTAGACCAAACTCTTCTGGATGTGAGTGTACTTAGGATGACACGTAGTACTCACCTTCTCAACTTCAGCATAGTGTATTGGCAAGAGACAAAAAGAGTGAACTTACGAGTCCTTTAACATTGTTGACTCATTTATTTTACTTCTAAATTCATAAATTAAAGGGGTTTAACGCACCTGACGCTTCTGCTTCTACATTAGTTTGGAAATTTTGAATTCCCAACTTTTGGCCCCTAGCATCACTGAAGAGTCCTTGGAGGACGAAACAGCTGTATGATGCAGTTTAATTCATTTTTTCGTCATACTGTATCTATTACTAAATAAAAGGTGCAGCACATGTGTGTGTTACGTCATCTTCAAAGAATTTACGCAAAGGGAAGTAACTCCTTCAAAGAAGATTGAATACTAGTGAGGACAGTTACCATTTCCCAAGCAATAAGCGAGTTTGCAAACGATTTGGTTAAGTTAGCTTTAGCTGCGCATACAGTTTTAGGCTTTTTCATCATTTATAGGAAAGCTGATCAACTTGTAAATATAACAAAATCTGAGTTGGGAAAAACATGCAGTTTTTACTACATAAATATTTATTGCTACATATTTTGAAATTATTATTTAATTGAATGGTATTCTGTGTGGTGATGTGGAGAGAATTTCAGATAGATGCGGGGAGTGTGACTGATAAGAAAGGTTAAAATATTGTACATGTAACAAAAATACATACACAGAAAATATTGAAAAAAACCCATATCTGCATGCTTTTTACGACAACACTTGGTGCGTAACTTCAGTCACTTTGATTTTATTGTCGTTAGGACATGGCACTGGCCTATTTCATGGTATGGATGTAACCTTCCCTTTACAGATGGACCGCACACCTCTCCACTACGCCCATCTGTTCGCAGATGATGACGACACGGTCAAGGTGATGGTCAACAACGGCGCCAACGTCGAATACTGTGATGCTGTAAGTTATTATCGCATTTCAACTCATCCTAGCATCATAGAAAAAATATCCGAGCAAAAAAGTATAAATAATATCGCCGACGGAAAACGTCAAAACACAATAGGAAAAATAATATCGCCAAAAGGAAAACATTATAGCACCATAGAAAAAATATCCCAGTAAAAGAGTATAAATAAAATCGCCGAAGAAAAATATCATAGCACCATAGGAAAAAGTCTAGCGCCATAGGAAAATTACTAGCGCCATAAGAAAATCACTAGAGCCATATGACAATTACTAGCACCATAGGAAAAGTACTAGCGCCATATGAAAAATACTAGCGCCATAGGAAAATTACTAGCGCCGTAAGAAAATCACTAAAGCCATAGGAAAATTACTAGCACCATAGGAAAATTACTAGCGCCATATAAAAATACTAGCGCCATAGGAAAATTACTAGCGCCGTAGGAACATTACTAGTACCAAAGGAAAATTACTAGCGCCATAGTAAAATTTCTAGCGCCATAAGAAAATTACTAGCGCCATAAGAAAATTACTAGCTCCATAGGAAAGCATCCTAGCAGCATAGGCAGAATATTAGCGCCATAGGAAAACATCCCAGCGCTATGAGAAAACATCCCAGCGCTATAGGAAAACATCTTAATAGCGCAACAGGATAAATTTTAACGCCATAGGAAATAAGCCCAGAACCATAGTAAAACATCCTCGCACCATAGGGGAACATTCTAGCAAACTAAAAAAAACCTCCTAACACTAACAGAATCCTTGTATCATAGGAATACCAGAGCACCATAGAAAAATAACCTAGCACCATGTATTATTGATAATCTACAGTTTGGATGTTATAGTGACATGTATTATTGACAACCTACAGTTTGGGATGCGGCCATCTGACATGACTGTAGCCTTGTGTGGTAGTCAGAAAGTGAGTCAGATCCAGAAGGACGTCACAGACCTCGACTTCAACATTTATCTGTCCGAGAAAGATTTCTTGGCATCCTTCTCCTCAGCTATTCAGGTACGCATACTAACATTAAATACATAAATGCACGTCCATAAATTTGTTTTCCTTTCTTATTGTCCTGGCAGATATTCTAAAATGTCAAAATATTTATGCATGTTTACAAAAGTCACTGTAAATAACTTAATATCCATTTCGTAACATCTGAAAAAGTACCTGCTGATCAAATTGATTATTCTTCATATAAAATCTGTATCACTGTTTCAACACACTAGAAATCTATCACCTGCATCGTAAGAACAAATCGTGTGTAAAGTCAGTGTAAGTAAATTATGAAATATTAAGTTGCTGATGTTCTATAACCAACAGAAAGGCGACCTAGAAACAATCAAAAGTCTGGTGTCTGGTCTTCGGGCGTTCGGCGACATGTCACAATTCAGCAAGTCTCTATTTGAGTGCATTGACCAGAACCAAACAGAAATCGCCAAGTTCCTCATCATGGCAGGCTTCAAAACCGACATCTATAAGCAGGTAAACAGATATAAGATTCATATTTAATAATAGTAATAATTCAAGCTGTTTATGTACAGCTTTATCACAGCCGTAAAGGTAATAAAAAACATGATATATAAAAACAACTGCTCCGATGATGAAATGAGTTTTGTTTACAACGTGCATCTTATGTTAAACATTCTGACATATCCAACAAGGTAAGGATCACTGTATGTAAAATATGCCGTAACACACACATAAGCTACACCTTTTAAATGTAAACATATTTCAATTGTTAGTAGGTTAATAAGAAGAATAAAAACAATACATGAAATTCTTTCCTTAATGATAATAAGAAGAAATAACTTTGAGTCTTTATTTGATAAGATTTCAAATTATCAGGGGAATAAATCTTATAGCAGGAAACAACTGCATAACATCAATTTTGAAAACGTTGTTGTAATCGATTGCTGTATATCATTGAAAAATATGGATAAATGACAGATTTACACGGAATAAGGCCTTAATTGTAAACATGAACAAAAAAATGAACACATGTATGATCTCTAAAAAAATGCATTTATACCTTTAATATATACAAATGGAACTAATTATGAATTTGTTTTTTTATATATATAATGCTTTTTTGGCGATACTTCTATTGAAATGTCGTGGTCGCTTTACTTCATATTTATGTCAATCGATACAGCTAATTTGTATCATTGTACCTATGATTTATATACAATAAATAAATACTATGTTTTCAGTACACTGCGTGTGATCCTAACGACCCGATGTGTGCTATGATGGAATGTGGTCACAGCATGACGTCACTGAAAGAGAGGGCCACAGAGAAGAAGTGTGACGATATAGTTGGTCTTATCGACGGCATTTCAAACGGAAAGGTAATTACATACTTGTAAATACATACTTATGATTTAAGAATATTCTTTTAATCGTTTTATTTCCATATATAGATAGAAATGCTATTGTCGGTTTAAACTTGCTATTTTGACCTGCCTTTTCATTAATGAACTCTTTTCACTTTGAATAATTATATTATGGTATCATTCATGTAAATTATGATTTGGTCAAATATCATTTTAATAAAGTATATTATCAGCTTAATTATATCATTGTTAACGTTTCTTTAATGCGGCATTCAAGTTGAAGTTTAAGAATCGGTTATACTGACATTAAAACAAAACCCACTTGGTATTTTCACCTTGGATTAGATTTTCACATAACAATGTAGTTATTGAGCCTGAAATGTTTTATTTTGCTGTAATTACTAGGACACTCTCATCATTATTATACCTTCTTTGCCGCTTATATAACTATAGATCCATCTGCGAGTGTAAGACTTTTTCTCTATGATCACAGTAGTCCATAGTATATCACAGTACTGTCACATATATACATTTACGTATTTATAGGGCAGTCGTAGTCAGTAAATGTCACTGTCACTTACAATGTATATACATGTGTGTCCCTAATCACTGTAGTAAATGTACTATCACCGTGCTGTCCTATGCGAAGTAGAATTGAGTGCATATTTTCAATATTTGCATGTAAAGTTGTGATAATTAAAGTGTCGGTTTCCTACTACAGTGTGTGATTTTCCAGGTCAAGTACAATGTGACAAAAACTGATGCTACCTTATTAATAATTAATTTACGAAATACACAACCAAACAGGTAGAACCTCCCTGATACATTTCGACAGAGACTAGCAAAACGTTACTGAGTTGCATATCGTAATCAAATATTAAACATTTCGTCTCAGTCATAAAACTATGACTGCCAATTTGATATCTATATCTAGGAAATTTGAAAATTCAGCCGAATTCAATTCATGCTGCAGTGCACCTGTACCGCAGACTATAAGAATACTGTATAGAGATTTGTAATCAACGATGAGCCCCCACAACAGAAATGTTGTCATGTTTTATATGTGAATCGAAAGTACATAGGATAAATCATATATGTTAATATGTAATGTAAAATGATATTTAATTTTTGTTAAAAGTATCTGTTAACATCGGTATTTTGGAGCAAAAGCAGCTACAAATGGCATGTTAATTTTATCATACACTTTAAACCACTCAGAATATATATTTTTTTATATGTTTAATGTGGTACCATGATTAAACACTTTAAGGTGTATGATAAATCTATCAATTTTCTCTCCGTTGGGAATAATTGATTTTTAGGAGGAGATTGTCCCAATCTACATATTTTACTGATTTAGATTTAATCCTTGGAGATGCTTATCAAAGATATGCATGAACCATATTTCCCTAATGTTTTAAAATGCAGTTTGTTTTATTGATGTCTGCATTGTAAAGTTTCCAAGTTTGTATAATTATTCTTATGTGAGAGGTAATATTGGAGCGAAACACGATGCGTAGGATCTCACTATCTATCATGGTAGAAAAAAAGTGAACCCAGGCCAATTAATTGGACTATGTGTATTGCACCTCCAGTTATTTCTGGACGTTAATGCGTATCATTGTACAATGATTCAATGGCATAATTTACAGCCCATCAATGTAATTCCTAAATAATCTATATGGTTTTTTTTTCCAATATGTATGTTGATATTTGTTATATCTAATGTTTCTGATATCCATTATAACGTTAACTGTTTTCTACCGAGTTATTTTAGTATTTCCCAATATGAACGGTCTATTGATAAACTAATAAACATTAATTAAGTGTAGTATACTGGTGACTATATATAGCTTATACGTACTTTCGTCATTAAGACAAATCCTTGCTAATATTTTTTTGTAATGTTTTGATCTATATGGTATATAAACTAGGTAATCAGATACTAAACAGTCTTATACGCATCAACCTATGATGTTATTGTTATAAATCGCCTTTGAATGCTTTTTAACAAACAAACAAAAAAACAATTTATGTATATTTGATAAAATTGTTTTTTTTTTTATTATAGACAAGAATATGTCTAATATTTCTGATATCCTTTAAAATGTTAACTTCTTGGAAAAAAAACATACCAATTATATAAGTTTAATTGTTTAAACGAAATCATTGAATGTTTATATATATTTTATTTATTTAGGTAAAATTAACCAACACAGAACCTCAGAATGGACTAGGAGAATATGGGATATGATGTATCACACAAACAAGAGAGGACTAATCGTACTGTTCAGAGCTTACATGGGGAAATATATGGACTTTACCTCTATGGAAAAGTTCTCAACTTTTATATTTTGTGCATTAATGAATCTCCAACAAGTGTTCTGTCGTAACGCTTATAAAACACATATTAAGAATGATTGCGACATCTGTTGAAGGTGCCGTGGTAATCCAGACGTAGACCGTTCTTAGCTGCCTCTCGGTCATTGTACATACATATCAAAGTCAATGATGTATGATATTGTTGCTATCTTTACGACTTGTGTGAATTGCTCCACTGTCTATAGTGTTTTGTTTTGCTTGTACAGAAAAAAGGAGGAGAAATATTTTATGTGCAGAAGAAAAGCTTGCGTCACAAATAGTAACAGTTTGTTTACTTTTCTTACCACATTTTCCATGAGCCATCAGTTAGACGCTCTAATACCTCGACGAAAAACTCAGATTGTTCTTGTATGCCTTGCTAAGTTGTCTTGTGTGTTATTGAATTATTGAATAAGTGTCATATTTGAAATTTATAGAATGTAACCATAACCTTTCGGATAAATATTCTTACGCAATTTCTGATATTATTTTAACTGTATGACGATATTTTGTAAGTAATAAGTAGAATAAAGCAAATTTAAATTCATGGATGCAATATTAGTGACAGTGCTGCAATGACGTCAACAGATATCATCAAGCTGGTTTATGTATTTGTAACAATATGATTCTACCAGTAACATCAGTGTGGATTGTTATTTTTCGAATCTCAAATTGTCATCAATAACAGTTGTAATTTTTGAATCTCACAAATACCAATACTATCGGGGTTCTTGTGGGAATCAACAGTGTCAATTATACTTTTAAATATTTTGTTAACCAAATTGTGTTCAATATTTTGTTCCAATTTTTCTATTCACAAAACCACACATTCATTGACGGTGAAACGAGAAAAATGTAAATTTTGTTGTCTGTTAGTCCTCTAAATCACAACACAATTATTGTTTAGTATCATTACAAAATATATTTTGTTCTATGATTTGTAATAAATGAAAGAGGACGGACGAAGCATTAGGTACGTAATGTGCTGATGGCCATTGTCTTATCGTGGCTACGTTATGTTAAAGGTTACTGTCATGATTTACCTGAATAAGACTCACTGATATAGACCATTATAACTTATCAATGTAACGTAAACAGTATAGTTAACCTGTGTAAAGTTAACCAAGGTAACTTACCTGTGACATGGTAATTTATTTGACATACCTGTGTAAAGTTTATCGAGGTAACTTACCTGTGACATGGTAATTTATTTGACATACCTGTGTAATGTTTATTGAGGTAACTTACCTGTGACATGGTAATTAATTTGACATACCTGTGTAATGTTTATTGAGGTAACTTACCTGTGACATGGTAATTTATTTGACATACCTGTTTAAAGTTTATCGAGGTAACTTACTTGTGTCACGGGTATTTATTTGACCTACCTGTGTAATGTTTATTAAGGTAACTTACCTGTGTCACGGTAATTTATTTGACCTACCTGTGTAATGTTTATTAAGGTAACTTACCTGTGTCACGGTAATTTATTTGACCTACTTGTGTGAAATCATCGAAGTGACGTGGCTGCGAAAAGGTTTATTAATTGATTTACCTGTGTTAAGTAAATTATGCTACTTAACTTTGTAAAAGAAATTATCATGACCTACACACATGTCGCTCTTTTAACATATCTATGTAAAGTTAATATGGTGATTTTTATTTGTCTAATGGTAATTCTTGTCATTACCTGTATATATTAATGTTGTGTCTGAAGGAAAGGTGCTAAATTTGATGTACACCAGCGAGTGTGTGTGAAAAGTAGTTATTTGCGCGAGAATATTTTATGTGCTATGTATGAAAGAAGATAAAATGTTGCTTGCATCTCTGATTACCATATATACATATATGAAAATGTTTATTTTTATAGAGACAATGACAGTATTGGATTTGCCGTTAGGTGATGAGAGTTAGGCATTGTTTTACCCAGCTGAGAACGACGGAGAATCCGTATTGTGATACCGGTAGGCAGGGTTATCTTCTGATTAGAAAAAAAGAAGGGGTTTTCCGGAGCTGCGGTCAGGGGGGCAATTGTCGCCCAAGATGAGGCCGTTTAAGGAGTCTACTCAGTGATGGGTAGAATATATGGCCATGTCAGAATGTTGTATTTTGTTTGTCTCAGATGATGAAGGATTAACAGGGTTGGTGACAGGTTGAGGTAAATGGGCAGGGTTTATTCCAAGATGAGTTCTCATGACAGGGTTTGTTCGCAGATATCGTATTACATTTTTGTTTTTTTATTGTGATATTTCAACCTCGAAATATGTAGTTTTATTGTCTTTCCTCGTTGTTTGACTAGCCGACTACTTCAGCAATGATTGGTCTCACGAATGTCGGTTTAGTGACAACTCTAACCATACTCGTGCCTTGTTTAGATGCTCTCCCCTATGCGTTTACAAGTTGTTCATGGGTAAAACTTATTTCATAAATACATTACTCATGTTATAAATGTATGTATTATTTTCCAATAGCATATATCTATTTTATGATAAAATTATCAAGATAAACATATATATATATATTAGAAGAACATGACGACGTAGTCGTGTTGTATTTGAGAGACTGTACAGGTGTATGTTTATGATATGAATATATTCCGCTTTTATAGGAGATTTAAATGTATACATAATTCTACGTCCAATATTTGTGTCATGAAAACATTAGTATGTGAACAATAAAGTTCTGTCTTAAGACGGTTATTTCGTTGTTTTAACTGAAACAAAGTCGTTGTGTGTGTGCCATCCCTGATGACAAATGTAATCTGCTCCTTTACCTCCAATTGGTCACCACAGGTGGCTTCTTCTGAAATTCTTTTAATACCCTTACTTTTGCGAGAGTCTCAATTAAAATTTTTCTTTTGTTCCTATTTTGCTTATAGTTTAATCGATTTTGAGTTCGGGTTAATGTCTTTTTGACGCTTTGGTATTCTCTGATTAAAAAAATCTTTAATAGAACTGAAAACAAGGTTATTTTGTTTTTAAAACATCCTTGAATAGGTAACAGAATAAAAAACAACAGATCTCAGTAAAAATCAACATATAAAATTACAATTCTTTTTCAAGTTGACACTATGAAACTATTAACTGTTATCCGTTTCATTTGCCGATGAATTTGACCACGTTAACATTGCCTGCGCGTATGAGTTTGCAAAGGGACACAACTAGAGAGCGAAGATGAAAAGAAAGAAGGCACCACTTGAAATTTAACATGTTCATAGAAGCTGTGCAAAAAATCAAAATCAAACAACCAAAATCGACCAATCAGTAACATCTTAGCAGTTCATGGTTACTTGCGGTACTGACTGGTAGACTAATCGTACTGTCCTAGCAATTCTCCCTTCAGCTAAGGCCTAGGCCTGTTTATTCCGTCTCGTCTGGAATTCGTCCGGGCACATCTTGTGTGAAAGGAATTCGAATAGTCAACTTCCGTATCAAATAGTTCTGTCCTTACATCTGTTTATTCGTCTAGTTCGACATTCAATTACATGAGTTTCACAATCTAGTAGATGTAGAAACTCGAAATTAAGCGGCTCTCCAATTCGAGCTTGCAAACAAATGACTGCCGTGGCCTCGCGATGACGCTTAAGAAAATTTGAAATCTGATGAATTAATCAACAAAAAATAGATATGACATTTATAAACTAGTGAAATGTTATGTTATGTTATGTTTTTGGTTTTTCTGGTTTTTTTTTGGTTTTTCAATCGCCCGTGTTTGAAAGCTGGTATTAGATTTTGATTGACAAAATGCTTGATTGATATCGGTGTTGAATGAATTCCTATTTGTTTAAATACAATAAAACGAAAACAGGATTCCTTTAAACGACCGTGGATTACACTAATTATTTAACATTCAAACGTATTCATCTATATATTCATCTAAATAAAAGTCTGATGAAAATGCACAATCAATTTTATTTTAATTTTGTGCCTTATTTAATTTTTTCGTATCGTACATAAAGGAGATTTTCTATTCTATTCCTTGATATTCATGAAACAAATGCATTATTTTGACACGGAAACCAACAAATGAATTTTATATTGACACTATCCTGTATATGGGACTTATAAGACCATTCATTACTGTAATAATTATTCACGCGGCATGAATTATATCACTTTTAAATAACAGTTGAGTAACCAGTTGCGTGTTCTACTGACTGTATTAGTTTACTATTCAATGATTTATGCTAAAATGTGATTACTGTTTTGTAAATGTTATTGCGTCAGCAAGTTCACTTGTATATTATCCTTAACTACGTTTATCTACATTGTGAGGAATATGTGAAGTAGTTGGCTCTTTATTATAAAACTTTGGTACGGAGAGGCACGGATCTGATATTGAAGTTTAACACACAACTTTGCTCGTACAACAAAGTCAGGATGGCCGAGCGGTCTAAGGCGCTGCGTTCAGGTCGCAGTCGGGTCTTCCCGGCGTGGGTTCGAATCCCACTTCTGACATTTATTTTTTTGCTTTTTGTTTTACATCCAAGAGGACTGTACATGCCTCATCGTACATTATCAAATTAATCATCCCATTTGAAATGATTGTTTCTACCCATTTCCTTAAGCCAAACCCTCTCATCTGGTGTGGTATTTCAACTACAATGATAGCGTACATCTACCCGCCTGTCTCTTCTGCTTCTTCATTGGTTAAGATAATTTTCGATTCCCACCTTTTGGCCTCTAGCATCACTGACGAATCTTTGAAGACTGAAACAGCTGTATGATGGATGCAGTTTAATTATTTTTTCGACCATATTGTATCTATTACTAAATTTTAAAAATGTTGCAGAAAGGGTGTGTTACATCATCTTTCATTTAGTAAGTTTATGTTGTTAATGTCATAAAACCGATTGGTGCAGTTTTTGTTAATAAAACACAACGATCTCTATTGAGATATTAAGAAAAAAATATATTCCCAAGCGGGGAATCAAACACCGGCCGCCGCGGTGAGAGCGCGGAATCCTAACCACTAGACCACTTGGGACATATTAGAAGCCATTACTTGATTGTGACTGCACCTTGAAAGAATACTTGTATACACTGTTGCTGAAGTAGCGAAAACGGCAGCTCCTCTTACATATAATACACAACTAATGTACAGGCTATCTTTGTATATATATAACCGTCTTTGTAAATAAGTAGGTTCATGCCCAACATATCGTTTGTGTTTAGCCGAGCGATAATGATTCAACAAACCTTCCAGATCTTTATCGTTATATTGTATGCTGCATATGCAACACATTCGTGTTTATTCCGAATTTGGTTTTTCGCTCGTCCCTGTTTGAAAGCTGGTCGTTACGAATGCCTCTATTCCTTGTTCTCCTATAGGTACCACGCGTGTTGTCGACTAAGTGATTCCAGTTTGTATCCGTTCTCACAAGTTGTCAGGTAGAATGTGTTATTCATCAAGCTTAGTTTGGTAGGGATACTTCGCAGCCTTTGAATCTCCGTTGTCTTATTTCTCTTTTATGTAATTTTTCATAATGGGAATCGGCCTCAGCGTTTTGGAAAAGAGAGTGAAATCTTGTCTCTTGTCGGTTTGTTTTTGTAAGTTATTGCAGTTACAAATCTTTGGAGAGTCCTATCATGAATCGATTTCTGATTTCGGTTGAATCGCGTTTCTCCTTTTTGAATACTCTTTGATTGAACATGAGCAATGTCTGGTTTTTATACATAGATGTACATCGCAAAGTAATTTTGTGTGTAATAAAATTGTGTGATTTTTAATATATCAATTTGTCCTACGGGCAAAAGTCTTAAGTATAGAAATCGTAACGACCTCTAAATTGCAATTTTACAAATGATTTAAGGAATAAATACACAAGAAAGCCAAATTAATTGAATACATCATTGAAATGACAATAGTATTTGATTTTGATTGACAAAATGCTTGATTGATATCGGTGTTGAATGAATTCCTATTTGTTTAAATAGAATAGAACGAAAATAGGATTCCTTTAAACGACCGTGGATTATATTAATTATTTAAAAATCAAACGTATTCATCTATATATTCATCTAAATGAAAGTCCGATGAAAATGCACAAACAATTTTATTTTAATTTTGTGCCTTATTTATTCTTTTCGTATCGTACATAAAGGAGATTTTCTATTCTATTCCTTGATGAAACAAATGCATTATTTTGACACGGAAACCAACAAATGAATTTTATATTGACACTATCCTGTATATGGGACTAATAAGACCATTCATTACTGTAATAATTATTCACGCGGCATGAATTATATCACTTTTAAATAACAGTTGAGTAACCAGTTGCGTGTTCTAATGACCGTATTAGTTTACTATTCAATGATTTATGCTAAAATGTGATTACTGTTTTGTAAATGTTATTGCGTCAGCAAGTTCACTTGTATATTATCCTTAACTACGTTTATCTACATTGTGAGGAATATGTGAAGTAGTTGGCTCTTTATTATAAAACTTTGGTACGGAGAGGCACGGATCTGATATTGAAGTTTAACACACAACTTTGCTCGTACAACAAAGTCAGGATGGCCGAGCGGTCTAAGGCGCTGCGTTCAGGTCGCAGTCGGGTCTTCCCGGCGTGGGTTCGAATCCCACTTCTGACATTTATTTTTTTGCTTTTTGTTTTACATCCAAGAGGACTGTACATGCCTTATCGTACATTATCAAATTAATCATCCCATTTGAAATGATTGTTTCTACCCATTTTCTTAAGCCAAACCCTCACATCTGGTGTGGTATTTCAACTACAAGGATAGCGTACATCTACCCGCCTGTCTCTTCTGCTTCTTCATTGGTTAAGATAATTTTCGATTCCCACCTTTTGGCCTCTAGCATCACTGACGAATCTTTGAAGACTGAAACAGCTGTATGATGCATGCAGTTTAATTATTTTTTCGACCATATTGTATCTATTACTAAATTTTAAAAGTTGCAGCAAGGGTGTGTTACATCATCTTTCATTTAGTAAGTTTATGTTGTTAATGTCATAAAACCGATTGGTGCAGTTTTTGTTAATAAAACACAACGATCTCTTTTGAAATATTAAGAAAAAAATATATTCCCAAGCGGGGAATCGAACCCCGGCCGCCGCGGTGAGAGCGCGGAATCCTAACCACTAGACCACTTGGGACATATTAGAAGCCATTACTTGATTGTGACTGCACCTTGAAAGAATACTTGTATACACTGTTGCTGAAGTAGCGAAAACGGCAGCTCCTCTAACATATAATACACAACTAATGTACAGGCTATCTTTGTATATATATAACCGTCTTTGTAAATAAGTAGGTTCATGCCCAACATATCGTTTGTGTTTAGACGAGCGATAATGATTCAACAAACCTTCCAGATCTTTATCGTTATATTGTATGCTGCATATGCAAAACATTCGTGTTTATTCCGAATTTGGGTTTTCGCTCGTCCGTGTTTGAAAGCTGGTCGTTACGAGTGCCTCTATTCCTTGTTCTCCTATAGGTACCACGCGTGTTGTCGACTAAGTGATTCCAGTTTGTATCCGTTCTCACAAGTTGTCAAGTAGAATGTGTTATTTATCAAGCTTAGTTTGGTAGGGATACTTCGCAGCATTTGAATCTCCGTTGTCTTATTTCTCTTTTATGTAATTTTCATAAATGGAAATCGGCCTCAGCGTTTTGGAAAAGAGAGTGAAATCTTGTCTCTTGTCGGTTTGTTTTTGTAAGTTATTGCAGTTACAAATCTTTGGAGAGTCCTATCATGAATCGATTTCTGATTTCGGTTGAATCGCGTTTCTCCTTTTTGAATACTCTTTGATTGAACATGAGCAACGCCTGGTTTTTATACATAGATGTAGATCGTAAAGTATTGCTTTAACTTGTGTGATGGATCTCGCAAGGAGATGTAGGCTGTATTCATGCATTATCTTGAACAGTTTTGTTAGATAACACTTTAGGTTACACCGCAATACGTCTTGGCAGGAAGTGAACGTTTTGGTGTTGTATGTTATTTGATTTTCCCCATTTCATATGCTATGATGGTTGAAGGTATAAGAGTAATGTTGGAAGTCCCAAATATCTCTAAGTCTTAAACAGTATAATTTTGTGTATCATAAAATTGTGTGATTTTTAATATATCAATTTGTCCTACGGGCAAACGTATTTAGTCTAGAAATCGTAACGACCTCTAAATTGCAATTTTACAAATGATTTAAGGACTAAATACACATGAAAGCCAAATTAATTGAATACATCATTGGAATGACAATAGTATTTGATTTTGATTGACAAAATGCTTGATTGATATCGGTGTTGAATGAATTCCTATTTGTTTAAATAGAATAGAACGAAAACTGGATTCCTTTAAACGACCGTGGATTATATTAATCATTTAAAACTCAAACGTAATCATCTTCATATTCATCTAAATAAAAGTCCGATGAAAATGCACAAACATTTTTATTTCAATTTTGTGCCTTATTTGTTTTTATCGTATCGTACATAAAGGAGATTTTGCTATTCTATTCCTTGAAATTCATGAAACAAATGCATTATTTTGACACGGAAACCAACAAATGAATTTTATATTGACACTATCCTGTATATGGGACTTATAAGACCATTCATTACTATAATAATTATTCACGCGGCATGAATTATATCACTTTTAAATAACAGTTGAGTAACCAGTTGCGTGTTCTACTGACCGTATTAGTTTACTATTCAATGATTTATGCTAAAATGTGATTACTGTTTTGTAAATGTTATTGCGTCAGCAAGTTCACTTGTATATTATCCTTAACTACGTTTATCTACATTGTGAGGAATATGTGAAGTAGTTGGCTCTTTATTATAAAACTTTGGTACGGAGAGGCACGGATCTGATATTGAAGTTTAACATACAACTTTGCTCGTACAACAAAGTCAGGATGGCCGAGCGGTCTAAGGCGCTGCGTTCAGGTCGCAGTCGGGTCTTCCCGGCGTGGGTTCGAATCCCACTTCTGACATTTATTTTTTTGCTTTTTGTTTTACATCCAAGAGGATTGTACATGCCTCATCGTACATTATCAAATTAATCATCCCATTTGAAATGATTGTTTCTACCCATTTTCTTAAGCCAAACCCTCTCATCTGGTTTGGTATTTCAACAACAATGATAGCGTACATCTACCCGCCTGTCTCTTCTGCTTCTTCATTGGTTAAGATAATTTTCGATTTCCACCTTTTGGCCTCTAGCATCACTGACGAATCTTTGAAGACTGAAACAGCTGTATGATGCATGCAGTTTAATTATTTTTTTTTCGACCATATTGTATCTATTACTAAATTTTAAAAGTTGCAGCAAGGGTGTGTTACATCATCTTTCATTTAGTAAGTTTATGTTGTTATTGTCATTAATCGATTGGGGCAGTTTTTGTTAATAAAACACAACGATCTCTATTGAAATATTAAGAAAAAAATATATTCCCAAGCGGGGAATCGAACCCCGGCCGCCGCGGTGAGAGCGCGGAATCCTAACCACTAGACCACTTGGGACATATTAGAAGCTATTACTTGATTGTGACTGCACCTTGAAAGAATACTTGTATACACTGTTGCTGAAGTAGCGAAAACGGCAGCTCCTCTAACATATAATACACAACTAATGTACAGGCTATCTTTGTATATATATAACCGTCTTTGTAAATAAGTAGGTTCATGCCCAACATATCGTTTGTGTTTAGACGAGCGATAATGATTCAACAAACCTTCCAGATCTTTATCGTTATATTGTATGCTGCATATGCAAAACATTCCTGTTTATTCCGAATTTGGTTTTTCGCTCGTCCCTGTTTGAAAGCTGGTCGTTACGAATGCCTCTATTCCTTGTTCTCCTATAGGTACCACGCGTGTTGTCGACTATGTGATTTCAGTTTGTACCGTTCTCACAAGTTGTCAAGTAGAATGTGTTATTTATCAAGCTAAATTATGTAGGGATACTTCGCAGCCTTTGAATCTCCATTGTCTTATTTCTCTTTTATGTAATTTTCATAAATGGAAATCGGCCTCAGCGTTTTGGAAAAGAGAGTGAAATCTTGTCTCTTGTCGGTTTGTTTTTGTAAGTTATTGCAGTTACAAATCTTTGGAGAGTCCTATCATGAATCGATTTCTGATTTCGGTTGAATCGCGTTTCTCCTTTTTGATTACTCTTTGATTGAACATGAGCGATGTCTGGTTTTTATACATAGATGTACATCGCAAAGTATTGCTTCAACTTGTGTGATGGATCTCGTAAGGAGATGTAGGCTGTATTCATGCATTCTCTTGAACAGTTTTGTTAGATAATACTTTAGGTTACACCGCAATACGTCTTGGCAGGAAGTGAACGTTTTAGTGTTATATTTTGTTTATTTTCCCCATTTCATATGATATGATGGTTGAAGGCATAGGAGTAATGTTGGAAGTCCCAAATAACTCTAAATCTTAAACAGTATAATTTTGTGTATCATAAAATTGTGTGATTTTTAATATATCAATTTGTCCTACGGGCAAACGTATTTAGTCTAGAAATCGTAACGACCTCTAAATTGCAATTTTACAAATGATTTAAGGACTAAATACACAAGAAAGCCAAATTAATTGAATACATCATTGGAATGACAATAGTATTTGATTTTGATTGTCAAAATGCTTGATTGATATCGGTGTTGAATGAATTCCTATTTGTTTAAATAGAATAGAACGAAAACAGGATTCCTTTAAACGACCGTGGATTATATTAATCATTTAAAAATCAAACGTATTCATCTTCATATTCATCTAAATAAAAGTCCGATGAAAATGCACAAACATTTTTATTTCAATTTTGTGCCTTATTTGTTTTTATCGTATCGTACATAAAGGAGATTTTGCTATTCTATTCCTTGAAATTCATGAAACAAATGCATTATTTTGACACGGAAACCAACAAATGAATTTTATATTGACACTATCCTGTATATGGGACTTATTAGACCATTCATTACTATAATAATTCTTCACGCGGCATGAATTATATCACTTTTAAATAACAGTTGAGTAACCAGTTGCGTGTTCTACTGACCGTATTAGTTTACTATTCAATGATTTATGCTAAAATGTGATTACTGTTTTGTAAATGTTATTGCGTCAGCAAGTTCACTTGTATATTATCCTTAACTACGTTTATCTACATTGTGAGGAATATGTGAAGTAGTTGGCTCTTTATTATAAAACTTTGGTACGGAGAGGCACGGATCTGATATTGAAGTTTAACACACAACTTTGCTCGTACAACAAAGTCAGGATGGCCGAGCGGTCTAAGGCGCTGCGTTCAGGTCGCAGTCGGGTCTTCCCGGCGTGGGTTCGAATCCCACTTCTGACATTTATTTTTTTGCTTTTTGTTTTACATCCAAGAGGACTGTACATGCCTCATCGTACGTTATCAAATTAATCATCCCATTTGAAATGATTGTTTCTACCCATTTTCTTAAGCCAAACCCTCTCATCTGGTGTGGTATTTCAACTACAATGATAGCGTACATCTACCCGCCTGTCTCTTCTGCTTCTTCATTGGTTAAGATAATTTTCGATTCCCACCTTTTGGCCTCTAGCATCACTGACGAATCTTTGAAGACTGAAACAGCTGTATGATGCATGCAGTTTATTTTTTTTTCGACCATATTGTATCAATTACTAAATTTTAAAAGTTGCAGCAAGGCTGTGTTACATCATCTTTCATTTAGTTAGTTTATGTTGTTAATGTCATAAAACCGATTGGGGCAGTTTTTGTTAATAAAACACAACGATCTCTATTGAGATATTAAGAAAAAAATATATTCCCAAGCGGGGAATCGAACCCCGGCCGCCGCGGTGAGAGCGCGGAATCCTAACCACTAGACCACTTGGGACATATTAGAAGCCATTACTTGATTGTGACTGCACCTTGAAAGAATACTTGTATACACTGTTGCTGAAGTAGCGAAAACGGCAGCTCCTCTAACATATAATACACAACTAATGTACAGGCTATCTTTGTATATATATAACCGTCTTTGTAAATAAGTAGGTTCATGCCCAACATATCGTTTGTGTTTGCCGAGCGATAATGATTCAACAAACCTTCCAGATCTTTATCGTTATATTGTATGCTGCATATGCAAAACATTCGTGTTTATTCCGAATTTGGGTTTTCGCTCGTCCGTGTTTGAAAGCTGGTCGTTACGAATGCCTCTATTCCTTGTTCTCCTATAGGTACCACGCGTGTTGTCGACTAAGTGATTTCAGTTTGTATCCGTTCTCACAAGTTGTCAAGTAGAATGTGTTATTTATCAAGCTTAGTTTGGTAGGGATACTTCGCAGCCTTTGAATCTCCGTTGTCTTATTTCTCTTTTATGTAATTTTCATAAATGGAAATCGGCCTCAGCGTTTTGGAAAAGAGAGTGAAATCTTGTCTCTTGTCGGTTTGTTTTTGTAAGTTAATGCAGTTACAAATCTTTGGAGAGTCCTATCATGAATCGATTTCTGATTTCGGTTGAATCGCGTTTCTCCTTTTTGAATACTCTTTGATTGTACATGAGCAATGTCTGGTTTTTATACATAGATGTAGATCGCAAAGTATTGCTTCAACTTGTGTGATGGATCTCGCAAGGAGATGTAGGCTGTATTCATGCATTATCTTGAACAGTTTTGTTAGATAACACTTTAGGTTACACCGCAATACGTCTTGGCAGGAAGTGACCGTTTTGGTGTTGTATGCTATTTATTTTCCCCATTTCATATGCTATGATTGTTGAAGGCATAAGAGTAATGTTGGAAGTCCCAAATATCTCTAAGTCTTAAACAGTATAATTTTGTGTATCATAAAATTGTGTGATTTTTAATATATCAATTTGTCCTACGGGCAAACGTATTTAGTCTAGAAATCGTAACGACCTCTAAATTGCAATTTTACAAATGATTTAAGGACTTAATACACAAGAAAGCCAAATTAATTGAATACATCATTGGAATGACAATAGTATTTGATTTTGATTGACAAAATGCTTGATTGATATCGGTTTTGAATGAATTCCTATTTGCTTAAATAGAATAGAACGAAAACAGGATTCCTTTAAACGACCGTGGATTATATTAATTATTTAAAAATCAAACGTATTCATATATATATTCATCTAAATAAAAGTCCGATGAAAATGCACAAACATTTTTCTTTTAATTTTGTGCCTTATTTGTTTTTTTCGTATCGTACATAAGGAGATTTTGCTATTCTATTCCTTGATATTCATGAAACAAATGCATTATTTTGACACGATACTAACAAATGAATTTTATATTGACACTATCCTGTATATGGGACTTATTAGACCATTCATTAGTGTAATAATTATTCACGCGGCATGAATTATATCACTTTTAAATAACAGTTGAGTAACCAGTTGCGTGTTCTACTGACCGTATTAGTTTACTATTCAATGATTTATGCTAAAATGTGATTACTGTTTTGTAAATGTTATTGCGTCAGCAAGTTCACTTGTATATTATCCTTAACTACGTTTATCTACATTGTGAGGAATATGTGAAGTAGTTGGCTCTTTATTATAAAACTTTGGTACGGAGAGGCACGGATCTGATATTGAAGATTAACACACAACTTTGCTCGTACAACAAAGTCAGGATGGCCGAGCGGTCTAAGGCGCTGCGTTCAGGTCGCAGTCGGGTCTTCCCGGCGTGGGTTCGAATCCCACTTCTGACATTTATTTTTTTGCTTTTTGTTTTACATCCAAGAGGACTGTAATCTTTAATGTTCCCAGCAAATAGGACATCTTGGGTTGGGGCCCCGAAGGCTCCTCACAGATCATTTAAATCACATCATATATAAATTTAAATAAAAATATATCACAGTTTTACTATAATGCATACAATCTCAAAAAGTCTGAAATTATATACCAACTAATCAAAGTTTAACAATTAATGTGTACAAAATCAAATATCTAAGACATAAGATGTTAAATCATCAGTTACTAGAGCTACGTCAACTTCTTTTAATAAATTATTGTCAACAGCAATGTACTTTTTGAACAAAAGATGCTTCTTCTTCATCTGATAATAATATTTAATGTACTCAAAATATTTTTTAAACGAGTACTTGAAGAAAGTCTTCAAATTCAATTTGGTAATTTTACTCACAACAAGATTGCGCCTTTTAAAAATACAGAAACGCACTACACCCAAAAAGAAGTTAATGAAGAAAGGATTCGTACGTTTAACTTTCCTAGTGTAACCCAGAAGTATAAGACTTCCGAGAGAAATATCCGAAACATAGTTTTGATCGGCAGCAGAAAAAAGTTTCTTTGTTAACGTCTGAATATACGCCAAAAATTCCGAGAGTTCCGAACAATCAAGAAATAAATGTTGCAAACTTTCCGAATCAGACTTACAGACTAGGCATTGATCACTATCAACTGTGCCAATTTTCTTTAACTTCTCCATCGTGAATATGGTGTTATGTACGATTCGAAAGTGAACTTCAATAATATCACATGGTAAGAAAGGCAAATACATAATTGCAAAAACTTGTGAAAGACAAACATCATGAAAAATACCTGACCAATATTCAGATGACTTTGGCTTTCGGAAACAATAACGAATAAAACAAGCATATATATCCCTTGTAGTCTTGGGATAGAGCTGTACAGTCGTTCCATTGCCATCTTTATATGTAATATAAGGTCTGGAATCTGTTCTTATATTGGAATGAACATTACTCAAAATCGTTTCCTTATATTTTGCTGGAATGCAACTCAAAATAGTTTGATAATCAGATAAAATAGTGTCCATAGCAATATCAGGATTATTCTCTTTTATAACATCAGCTAAAGTGTTGGAATTGAGAAACTTTGACACCACCTCTAGCGTCAAAGGCTTGACTTTTACTACGCCAGCCTTGGCAAAATATTCAATGTATAAGGGCTTGTCATCATTCAAAAACACAGAGTTAAAAAACAGAGGCTGTTCGTAAACAAAAAATATGTCCTCATTATAATACACTTCATTCACTGCTTGAAAGGCATACCAAGCCTTTAACATTTCATGATAAACAATGGGCAGTGATCGTAAGTATTTATTTGGAAACTTACAATAAACTACTTCAAACTCAAGATTTAGATCAAGAATTTTGTTGAAGAAATAGTTACACATACACTTCCAGACTGCTGTACAGGATGGATCATGCCACCTGAATAAAAACTTTAATCTAAAAGATCTTAGCTTTAATTCAATATCAGGTATATTTAAACCACCAATGTTTCTTTTGCCAATGATAGTGTCATATGGCACCATATGTGCACCATTATACCATAAAAAGTTAACACATATCTTTTTTATTTCAGTAATTGCTGATAGAGGCATAGTCTGTGAAGTAAGACAATACCAACATCTGGACATCAATAAGGAATTAATTACAGTAGCTCTACCCTGAATGGTTAATTGTCTTTGTGACCACATTCTCAAAATATTTCTAATTGAAGCAATTTTAGTGTCCCAATTCTTTTCATTGCATACACGTAAATCTACACCAACATACACACCAAGAATGCAAATAACTTTATCGCATAATTTTATACGAAAGTTGTCAAGTTCAGCTTGTGTTATATTTCCTTTGCCAACACATAATAGTTCTGATTTATCTTTGTTTACCTTAGCACCAGAACCCTTACTATATAACTCAAGAAGGTTAAAAACATTTACAATAGACTGTTTATCTCTAAATGTTAGAGTTGTATCATCCGCATGCTGGTACACTTTGGACTCAAAATTGGTACGAGGAACATTGATACCTAAAATATCAGAAGATTTTAAAAATCATTCTTCCTAGAGGTTCCGCAGCTAAAACATATAGCATCGCAGAAATCGGACACCCCTGCCTTACTGAATTATGAATAGAGATGAACTTAGTTAAGTTACCATTGTATTTTACAGAACTAGAAATATTAGTATAAAAAATCTTTATCCAATCAACAAAGTTTTCTCCAAAACCAATTTTTTCCAAAACTTTAAATAAATTCGTATGACTAACACGATCAAAAGCCTTCTCTTGATCAATTTTAAGGAAATATCCCTCACAATTTTCCTGAGTAGTTAGATCAATAATATCACGAACGCAAAAAATTGTGTCTGAAATATCACGACCAACCACACAGCATGATTGAAAATCTGAAACAATAGATGGTAAAACATTTTTTAATCTATCAGACATAACGCGTGCTAAAATTTTATAGTCTACATTGAGAAGACTAATAGGCCTCCAATTTTTCAACAGAGTTTTATCACCTCTTTTCTTATAAACAAGATTGATAACTCCTTGTCTCATAGTTCTGGTCAACTCTCTATCATCCCAGATACTTTGTACAATACGAGGAAAAATACATTTCAAATCATCAAAGAAGTTACAATAAAATTCTACAGTCAGGCCATCCAAACCTGGACTTTTACCTTTTGACATAGTTAACAATGCTTTTTGTATTTCATCAACAGTTACACTCGAATCACACCTTACTCTATCCTCATCAGTAACCTTTGTGTCAATAAAGGATAAAAGATTATCTATGTCACTATCATCTGTTTCAATACAATTATACAAATTATCATAAAAATTAAATATTTCATTGGACATATCATCACAAGTAGTCAATACATTCCCATCATTATCATGTAAACATTTTATAGTATTACAATTCTGTCTATACTTCTCTAGTTTTAAAAAATAACTGGTGTTTCTGTCACCATCTACGGCCCATGTCGCTTTTGACCTCAAAACAGCACCATTACATTTTTCTTTTTCAAACCTTTCTAAACGCTGCCTTAGTTCTTCGTACTTATTACAATCAAACGGTTCCCCATTAGCTATATCACAAGAAAAGCTTTTTAATTTATTTTGAATCCTATAAAACTCGGACATCCGTAACTTACTTCGGTCCTTACCATATACTTGAGAAAATCTTTTAATTTTATACTGCAAATTATCCCACCAAACTTTCGGCTCATTTTCATATAAAGCACACTTCTTAGCAGAATTGATTATAGACCTTACTTTTGCATTAAAATCTTCTTCTAACAAAAAACAATTATTAAAAATCCATATACCTGGACCTTTACTTCCCAAAGCACAGTCAATTTTCATAACAACAAAGCTATGATCACTGAAAGAAGTATCATTATAGTAAACATTTTGTACATAAGAACTTAGATTTTTAGACACCAAAAAATAATCAATTCGACTTTGTGATAAAAAGCCATTGTTCACTCGTTTCCTAGAAAATACAGCACAGTTACTATTTCTACTTCTCCAAATATCATAGATATTACAAGTAAACATAAGACGTTTCAAAGCCGACACACTTGGATTTATCGTATGCGCTGTGATACCTGTACGATCTATAGTAGAAAATGTAGTATTGAAATCACCCCCTGTAATCAGGTTCTCTGAAAAAGGTTCTAACCAATCTTGTAAACGTTCAAAAAATACTTTTCTATCATTTATAATATTCGGCGCATAAATATTAACAACATTCCACTCAATATCTTCAATTCTTATCTTAACACGTAAAACTCTTCCATTGTAACCATCATAATCAATAACACCATCTTTAAAATCATTAGCAATTAATATAGCGACACCTTTTCTAATGCCATTACTATTGTTAAAAATTATCTTACCTTGCCATAAGTGGCTAATTTGATCTACAAACATATCATCCCAAAACGTTTCTTGTAATAACACAACTTTATAATTATTAAGTTGAAAATATTCAAACAGGTTTTTAACTTTTACAACATCCCTCAATCCGTTTACGTTTAAAGATAAAACAGTAAACATCAGAAAAAAACACAAGACAAAGTTCTTTACGGACATTGTTTAACTTTTTTAGCTTTCTTCTTTTTTTTCTTTTTCGTAACTCCACCATCTCCTACTTTTATTTTAAGAAAATTCCTACCCTGCACAGTACCATGTTTGTCAGGGTCACTCTCGCCCACCTCCCTCTCCTCCTCCGCACACTCGAGCTCGTCATCCCAAAATTTGGAAGACGGAGGCTGCGCTAGTATATCGCCAAAACAAATGTTACTGTTAACGTTCTCAATCCCATTACTCAGGAGAACAACAGACTGCTGAGAATCAGTAAGACCCTCAATCTCGCCGCTTGTATCACCTTCCTCATCACTGGTGCTCATGAACTCATCAGACAATGGAATTGGCTCCGTAGTCTGATCACATCCCGAAACCGACTGGGAATCGTCGTCGTCACCGATATCACTATTACTAGTGTACACGACTGTATCTTCAGCCGAATACCTGTAATCCTCGTTGTCACCCGTGTCGAAACAACTACAGTCGTACCTGCCGCACCGATCACACAATGTGTCGACATGCCTGGGTGCGCGCGAACAATCACATTGATATCGAATCTCTCCAGACCTGGTACACGGCTGAGTTTTGCAAGCCCGTCGAAAGTGCCCCTGGCCACCACACGTGTAGCAAACAAACTGTGGACATTCACGGAATAAATGCTGATCTGAATAACACAGTGAACATACTTTCAACTGGTTATCATGAATAACCCGGTAATACTCATTTCCGAATTTCATTGTGTAAGGCAGCGATTTCAAAGTTGGGGGTAGTTTTACACGGACATATCTAGTTCCATCCGCAACATTCGTTCCCTGATAGAATCGACGTTTAATGGGCGAAACTAACTCAACCTTCAGTTGTTCAAGTTTATTAACAATCTCAGTGTCATTGATGTACGCTGGGAGATGAAGAAAGCTAACAAGCGTGAAATGCTGTGTAACATCACGACATTCAAACTTTTTCCCGTCTATAAGAACGCCGTCTAACAAAATGTTTATTCCGGCTCTACCCTCAAGGGTCACCTCGAACAGATTTCCAGATTTCGGAACACATGCGAAAACCGACCCCTCACCACAAAGTTCCGCAATTTCAGTAATAACACGTGCCGCTTTAATATTTTTATTGTCCAAGACATCCAAAACAACAGTGTTTTCTTTACTATATTGTCTCTTCCCACCGGAGCCCCCGGAGGCCGCCATCCCTCCGGACAGGGGAATCAGAAAAATATCACCAAATACGAAGAAATATCACATAATAAATGTTTGAATGCCAACATTAATAGCAAAATACAACACAATCACAGTTACAGGGTCCAAGACCCCAGCTTACCACCGATGTTGTCAGATTTGATTTACAGATATAGACAGGCGTCCATTCGCATCAAATTCAAAACCGGAAGTCCGAGCGCGGAATCCTAACCACTAGACCACTTGGGACATATTAGAAGCCATTACTTAATTGTGACTGCACCTTGAAAGAATACTTGTATACACTGTTGCTGAAGTAGCGAAAACGGCAGCTCCTCTTACATATAATACACAACTAATGTACAGGGTATCTTTGTATATATATAACCGTCTTTGTAAATAAGTAGGTTCATGCTCAACATATCGTTTGTGTTTAGCCGAGCGATAATGATTCAACAAACCTTCCAGATCTTTATCGTTATATTGTATGCTGCATATGCAACACATTCGTGTTTATTCCGAATTTGGTTTTTCGCTCGTCCCTGTTTGAAAGCTGGTCGTTACGAATGCCTCTATTCCTTGTTCTCCTATAGGTACCACGCGTGTTGTCGACTAAGTGATTCCAGTTTGTATCCGTTCTCACAAGTTGTCAGGTAGAATGTGTTATTTATCAAGCTTAGTTTGGTAGGGATACTTCGCAGCCTTTGAATCTCCGTTGTCTTATTTCTCTTTTATGTAATTTTTCATAAATGGAAATCGGCCTCAGCGTTTTGGAAAAGAGAGTGAAATCGTGTCTCTTGTCGGTTTGTTTTTGTAAGTTATTGCAGTTACAAATCTTTGGAGAGTCCTATCATGAATCGATTTCTGATTTCGGTTGAATCGCGTTTCTCCTTTTTGAATACTCTTTGATTGAACATGAGCAATGTCTGGTTTTTATACATAGATGTACATCGCAAAGTCATTTTGTGTGTAATAAAATTGTGTGATTTTTAATATATCAATATGTCCTACGGGCAAAAGTCTTAAGTCTAGAAATCGTAACGACCTCTAAATTGCAATTTTACAAATGATTTAAGGACTAAATACACAAGAAAGCCAAATTAATTTAATACATCATTGAAATGACAATAGTATTTGATTTTGATTGACAAAATGCTTGATTGATATCGGTGTTGAATGAATTCCTATTTGCTTAAATAGAATAGAACGAAAATAGGATTCCTTTAAACGACCGTGGATTATATTAATTATTTAAAAATCAAACGTATTCATCTATATATTCATCTAAATGAAAGTCCGATGAAAATGCACAAACAATTTTATTTTAATTTTGTGCCTTATTTATTCTTTTCGTATCGTACATAAAGGAGATTTTGCTATTCTATTCCTTGATATTCATGAAACAAATGCATTATTTTGACACGGAAACCAACAAATGAATTTTATATTGACACTATCCTATATATGGGACTTATAAGACCATTCATTACTGTAATAATTCTTCACGCGGCATGAATTATATCACTTTTAAATAACAGTTGAGTAACCAGTTGCGTGTTCTACTGACTGTATTAGTTTACTATTCAATGATTTATGCTAAAATGTGATAACTGTTTTGTAAATGTTATTGCGTCAGCAAGTTCACTTGTATGTTATCCTTAACTACGTTTATCTACATTGTGAGGAATATGTGAAGTAGTTGGCTCTTTATTATAAAACTTTGGTACGGAGAGGCACGGATCTGATATTGAAGTTTAACACACAACTTTGCTCGTACAACAAAGTCAGGATGGCCGAGCGGTCTAAGGCGCTGCGTTCAGGTCGCAGTCGGGTCTTCCCGGCGTGGGTTCGAATCCCACTTCTGACATTTATTTTTTTGCTTTTTGTTTTACATCCAAGAGGACTGTACATGCCTCATCGTACATTATCAAATTAATCATCCCATTTGAAATGATTGTTTCTACCCATTTCCTTAAGCCAAACCCTCTCATCTGGTGTGGTATTTCAACTACAATGATAGCGTACATCTACCCGCCTGTCTCTTCTGCTTCTTCATTGGTTAAGATAATTTTCGATTCCCACCTTTTGGCCTCTAGCATCACTGACGAATCTTTGAAGACTGAAACAGCTGTATGATGCATGCAGTTTAATTATTTTTTCGACCATATTGTATCTATTACTAAATTTTAAAAATGTTGCAGCAAGGGTGTGTTACATCATCTTTCATTTAGTAAGTTTATGTTGTTAATGTCATAAAACCGATTGGGGCAGTTTTTGTTAATAAAACACAACGATCTCTATTGAGATATTAAGAAAAAAATATATTCCCAAGCGGGTAATCGAACCCCGGCCGCCGCGGTGAGAGCGCGGAATCCTAACCACTAGACCACTTGGGACATATTAGAAGCCATTACTTGATTGTGACTGCACCTTGAAAGAATACTTGTATACACTGTTGCTGAAGTAGCGAAAACGGCAGCTCCTCTAACATATAATACACAACTAATGTACAGGGTATCTTTGTATATATATAACCGTCTTTGTAAATAAGTAGGTTCATGCCCAACATATCGTTTGTGTTTAGACGAGCGATAATGATTCAACAAACCTTCCAGATCTTTATCGTTATATTGTATGCTGCATATGCAAAACATTCCTGTTTATTCCGAATTTGGTTTTTCGCTCGTCCGTGTTTGAAAGCTGGTCGTTACGAATGCCTCTATTCCTTGTTCTCCTATAGGTACCACGCGTGTTGTCGACTAAGTGATTTCAGTTTGTATCCGTTCTCACAAGTTGTCAGGTAGAATGTGTTATTTATCAAGCTTAGTTTGGTAGGGATACTTCGCAGCCTTTGAATCTCCGTTGTCTTATTTCTCTTTTATGTAATTTTCATAAATGGAAATCGGCCTCAGCGTTTTGGAAAAGAGAGTGAAATCTTGTCTCTTGTCGGTTTGTTTTTGTAAGTTATTGCAGTTACAAATCTTTGGAGAGTCCTATCATGAATCGATTTCTGATTTCGGTTGAATCGCGTTTCTCCATTTTGAATACTGTTTGATTGAACATGAACAATGTCTGGTTTTTATACATAGATGTAGATCGCAAAGTATTGCTTTAACTTGTGTGATATATCTCGCAAGGAGATGTAGGCTGTATTCATGCATTATCTTGAACAGTTTTGTTAGATAACACTTTAGGTTACACCGCAATACGTCTTGGCAGGAACTGAACGTTTTGGTGTTGTATGTTATTTATTTTCCCCATTTCATATGCTATGATGGTTGAAGGCATAAGAGTAATGTTGGAAGTCCCAAATAACTCTAAGTCTTAAACAGTATAATTTTGTGTGTAATAAAATTGTGTGATTTTTAATATATCAATTTGTCCTACGGGCAAAAGTCTTAAGTCTAGAAATCGTAACGACCTCCAAATTGCAATTTTACAAATGATTTAAGGAATAAATACACAAGAAAGCCAAATTAATTGAATAATTCATTGGAATGACAATAGTATTTGATTTTGATTGACAAAATGCTTGATTGATATCGGTGTTGAATGAATTCCTATTTGCTTAAATAGAATAGAACGAAAACAGGATTCCTTTAAACGACCGTGGATTATATTAATTATTTAAAAATCAAACGTATTCATCTATATATTCATCTAAATAAAAGTCCGGTGAAAATGCACAAACAAGTTAATTTGAATTTTGGGCCTTTAATTTTTTCGTATCGTACATAAAAGAGATTTTCTGTTCTATTCCTTGATATTCATGAAACTAATGCATTAATTTGACACGGAAACCAACAAATAAATTTTAAATTGACACTATCCTATATATGGGACTTATAAGACCATTCATTAGTGTAATAATTATTCACGCGGCACGAATTATATCACTTTTAAATAA
This sequence comes from Mimachlamys varia, assembly GCA_947623455.1. Lineage (NCBI taxonomy): Eukaryota > Metazoa > Mollusca > Bivalvia > Pectinida > Pectinidae > Mimachlamys > Mimachlamys varia. The sequence goes on from OX392535.1 coordinate 15,146,908, forward strand.
CAGTTGAGTAACCAGTTGCGTGTTCTACTGACTGTATTAGTTTACTATTCAATGATTTATGCTAAAATGTGATAACTGTTTTGTAAATGTTATTGCGTCAGCAAGTTCACTTGTATGTTATCCTTAACTACGTTTTTCTACATTTTGGGGAATATGTGAAGTAGCTGGCACTTTACTATAAAACTTTGGTACGGAGAGGCACGGAACTGATATTGAAGATTAACACACAACTGCTCTCTTACAACAAAGTCAGGATGGCCGAGCGGTCTAAGGCGCTGCGTTCAGGTCGCAGTCGGGTCTTCCCGGCGTGGGTTCGAATCCCACTTCTGACATTTAGTTTTTTTGCTATTTGTTTTACATCCAAGAGGACTGTACATGCCTCATCTTACATAATCAAATTAATCATCCCATTTGAAGTGATTGTTTCTACCTTTTTTCTTAAGCCAAACCGTCTCATCTGGTGTGGTATTTCAATTACAATGATAGCATACATTTACCCGCCTGTCTCTTCTGCTTCTACATTAGTTAAGATAATTTTCGATTCCCACCTTTTGGCCTCTAGCATCACTGACGAGTCTTTGAAGACTGAAACAGCTGTATGATGCATGCAGTTTAATTATTTGTTTTCGACCATATTGTATCTATTACTAAATTTTAAAAGATGAAGCAAGGGTGTGTTACATCATCTTTCATTTAGTTAGTTTATGTTGTTAATGTCATAGAAAACCGATTGGGGCAGTTTTTGTTAATAAAACACAACGATCTCTATTGAAATATTAAGAAAAAAAAGACATTCCCAAGCGGGGAATCGAACCCCGGCCGCCGCGGTGAGAGCGCGGAATCCTAACCACTAGACCACTTGGGACATATTAGAAGCCATTACTTGATTGTGACTGCACCTTGAAAGAATTATTGTATACACTGTTGCCCAAGTAGCGAAAACGGCAGCTCCTCTAACATATAATACACAACTAATGCACAGGGTATCTTTGTATATATATAACAGTCTTTGTAAATAAGTAGGTTCATGCCCAACATATCGTTTGTGTTTAGACGAGCGATAATGATTCAACAAACCTTCGAGATCTTTATCGTTATATGCTGCATATGCAAAACATTCGTCAATTCCGAATTTGGTTTTTCGCTCGTCCGTGTTTGAAAGCTGGTCGTTACGAATACCTCTATTCCCTGTTCTCCTATAGGTACCACGCGTGTTGTCGTCTAAGTGATTTCAGTTTGTATCCGTTCTCACAAGTTGTCAGGTAGAATTTGTTATTTATCAAGCTTAGTTTGGAAGAGATACTTCGCAGCCTTGGCATCTCTGTTGTCTTATTTCTCTTTTATGTAATTTTCATAAATGGAAATCGGCCTCAGCGTTTTGGAAAAGAGAGTGAAATCTTGTCTCTTGTCGGTTTGTTTTTGTAAGTTATTGCAGTTACAAATCTTTGGAGAGTCCTATCATGAATCGATTTCTGATTTCGGTTGAATCGCGTTTCTCCTTTTTGAATACTCTTTGATTGAACATGAACAATGTCTGGCTTTTATACAAAGATGTAGATCGCAAACAATTGCTTCAACTTGTGTGATGGATCTCACAAGGAGATGTAGGCTGTATTCATGCATTCTCTTGAACAGTTTTGTTAGATAACTTTAGGTTACACCGCAATAGGTCTTGGCAGGAAGTGACCGTTTTGGTGTTGTAGGTTATTTATTTTCCCCATTTCATATACTATGATGGTTGAAAGCATAGGAGTAATGTTGGAAGTCCCAAATAACTCTAAGTCTTAAACAGTATAATTTTGTGTGTAATAAAATTTGTGATTTTTAATCTATCAAATTGTCCTACGGGCAAAAGTCTGAAGTCTAGAAATCGTAACGACCTCTAAATTGCAATTTTACAAATGATTTAAGGAATAAATACACAAGAAAGCCAAATTAATTGAATACATCATTGGAATGACTATAGTATTTGATTTTGATTGACAAAATTATTGATTGATATCGGTGTTGAATGAATTCCTATTTGCTGAAATGAAATAGAACGAAAACAGGATTCCTTTAAACGACCGTGGATTATATTAATTATTTAAAAATCAAACGTATTCATATATATATATTTATCTTAATAAAAGTCTGATGAAAATGCACAAATAATTTTATTTAAATTTTGTGCCTTATTTAATTTTTTCGTATCGTACATAAAGGAGATTTTCTGTTCTATTCCTTGATATTCATGAAACTAATGCATTAATTTGACACGGAAACCAACAAATAAATTTTAAATTGACACTATCCTATATATGGGACTTATAAGACCATTCATTAGTGTAATAATTATTCACGCGGCATGAATTATATCACTTTTAAATAACAGTTGAGTAACCAGTTGCGTGTTCTACTGACTGTATTAGTTTACTATTCAATGATTTATGCTAAAATGTGATAACTGTTTTGTAAATGTTATTGCGTCAGCAAGTTCACTTGTATGTTATCCTTAACTACGTTTTTCTACATTTTGGGGAATATGTGAAGTAGCTGGCACTTTACTATAAAACTTTGGTACGGAGAGGCACGGAACTGATATTGAAGATTAACACACAACTGCTCTCTTACAACAAAGTCAGGATGGCCGAGCGGTCTAAGGCGCTGCGTTCAGGTCGCAGTCGGGTCTTCCCGGCGTGGGTTCGAATCCCACTTCTGACATTTAGTTTTTTTGCTATTTGTTTTACATCCAAGAGGACTGTACATGCCTCATCTTACATAATCAAATTAATCATCCCATTTGAAGTGATTGTTTCTACCTTTTTTCTTAAGCCAAACCGTCTCATCTGGTGTGGTATTTCAATTACAATGATAGCATACATTTACCCGCCTGTCTCTTCTGCTTCTACATTAGTTAAGATAATTTTCGATTCCCACCTTTTGGCCTCTAGCATCACTGACGAGTCTTTGAAGACTGAAACAGCTGTATGATGCATGCAGTTTAATTATTTGTTTTCGACCATATTGTATCTATTACTAAATTTTAAAAGATGAAGCAAGGGTGTGTTACATCATCTTTCATTTAGTTAGTTTATGTTGTTAATGTCATAGAAAACCGATTGGGGCAGTTTTTGTTAATAAAACACAACGATCTCTATTGAAATATTAAGAAAAAAAAATACATTCCCAAGCGGGGAATCGAACCCCGGCCGCCGCGGTGAGAGCGCGGAATCCTAACCACTAGACCACTTGGGACATGTTAGAAGCCATTACTTGATTGTGACTGCACCTTGAAAGAATTATTGTATACACTGTTGCCCAAGTAGCGAAAACGGCAGCTCCTCTAACATATAATACACAACTAATGCACAGGGTATCTTTGTATATATATAACAGTCTTTGTAAATAAGTAGGTTCATGCCCAACATATCGTTTGTGTTTAGACGAGCGATAATGATTCAACAAACCTTCGAGATCTTTATCGTTATATGCTGCATATGCAAAACATTCGTCAATTCCGAATTTGGTTTTTCGCTCGTCCGTGTTTGAAAGCTGGTCGTTACGAATACCTCTATTCCCTGTTCTCCTATAGGTACCACGCGTGTTGTCGTCTAAGTGATTTCAGTTTGTATCCGTTCTCACAAGTTGTCAGGTAGAATTTGTTATTTATCAAGCTTAGTTTGGAAGAGATACTTCGCAGCCTTGGCATCTCTGTTGTCTTATTTCTCTTTTATGTAATTTTCATAAATGGAAATCGGCCTCAGCGTTTTGGAAAAGAGAGTGAAATCTTGTCTCTTGTCGGTTTGTTTTTGTAAGTTATTGCAGTTACAAATCTTTGGAGAGTCCTATCATGAATCGATTTCTGATTTCGGTTGAATCGCGTTTCTCCTTTTTGAATACTCTTTGATTGAACATGAACAATGTCTGGCTTTTATACAAAGATGTAGATCGCAAAGAATTGCTTCAACTTGTGTGATGGATCTCACAAGGAGATGTAGGCTGTATTCATGCATTCTCTTGAACAGTTTTGTTAGATAACTTTAGGTTACACCGCAATATGCCTTGGAAGGAAGTGACCGTTTTGGTGTTGTAGGTTATTTATTTTCCCCATTTCATATACTATGATGGTTGAAGGCATAGGAGTAATGTTGGAAGTCCCAAATAACTCTAAGTCTTAAACAGTATAATTTTGTGTGTAATAAAATTTGTGATTTTTAATCTATCAAATTGTCCTACGGGCAAAAGTCTGAAGTCTAGAAATCGTAACGACCTCTAAATTGCAATTTTACAAATAAAAGTCTGATGAAAATGCACAAATAATTTTATTTAAATTTTGTGCCTTATTTAATTTTTTCGTATCGTACATAAAGGAGATTTTCTGTTCTATTCCATGATATTCATGAAACAAATGCATTAATTTGACACGGAAACCAACAAATAAATTTTATATTGACACTATCCTATATATGGGACTTATAAGACCGTTCATTAGTGTAATAATTATTCACGCGGCATGAATTATATCACTTTTAAATAACAGTTGAGTAACCAGTTGCGTGTTCTACTGACTGTATTAGTTTACTATTCAATGATTCAATGAAATATTTTCTACATTGTCAACCCTTATTACCAAGAAGGATATGGACACAAAATTACTGTCGCTGAAGGAAACGATACGTTCAGAGAACAAAGAACTTGTTGAAAAGCTTGAAAGACGGATTTTTGACCTTGAGGAGGAAAACGAGGATTTGAAAGAGACGGTCACACGCTTGGAACAGCAGATAGCTAATGCAGAGGATAGCAGTAGAGTGGTGATGAGATCATATAATGATCTAGAACAGCAGGGTAGAAAAAACTCTATCCGCATCACAGGACTGGAGGATACGGACAGGCGGGAATCTGCAGAAGATTGTGTGAGTAGGATTGTGGATTTTGTTGGGGCCAAACTGAATGTGCCAATTACAGAAAGAGACATTGACATTGCGCACAGGTTGGGCAACTTCCAATCTAACAAGCCAAGAACTGTAATATGTAAGTTTACTCACAGGAGAAAGAAGATAGAAGTTATCAAGGCCAGGAAGATCCTTAGAGGACAGAACTATCGTGTGTTTGAAGATCTGACCAAGATGAACCAGGACAGGCTTAAGGAACTATACAAACTAGATTCGGTGCAGAATTCCTATAGTATAGACGGTAAACTGTTTGTCGTGATGAAAGACGGTGGGAAGAAACGGAAAATAACATATAACACAGTTTTCACAGACAGTTTCCTGTGTGACGATTCAAATTTTCGGTGATCTGTGTACATCGCGTGACCCGTGTGTGTAAAAATGGATTATATACATATTTGTGTTATTTCTGTATCAAGCAGGAGACTGTGTGAAAGAAAGGTATGTAAAAAAAAATAGATAATATGTTCTGAAAAATTCCTAACGCAATATGCGAATCTAATTGGAAATGAGGAAGACCATTCAAGATCGGTTCATTTTAATAGATATTTTTCTATGGTTAGGAGACTTTAAACTAACAGCAAATCAATCTTAATAAAATAACATAGGGTATATATAATGTGGTTGATATATCATAATATATAGTTTTGAATATGTACATTTTTTCACATATATATAGAATATAGTCTGATATAGTGGTGACTATATGTTATTTTTTTTCGGATATTTGTAAGGATATTATTATGTTTCTATTTCTATTAGCTTCATTAAGTCCCCCCCCCCCTCCCACTCTCTCCATTTCTGTTTTGTAAATGTAAAAAAAAAAGCTTCTTCCCTTTCGTTTCTGAGAAAATAATTATTAAGGGCATGTACAAGTCTACCCATTATCTGTTTTCCGGAATTTTTAAACCGGAGTTTTAATTAGAATACTACTTCCGGTACTTTATCTACTTCCTGCAGAATGAATCGAAGCGTGCAGACCAATATTTATAAAACGTGCGTGAGTTCAGCTGATTCTCTACTCTCAATCTGTAAATGATACTCTTCTTCTTTTTCTTCTTCTTCTTCTTCTTCTTCTGTCACATTAAGATTTTTCATAAGCCTATTTTGTTTTCCATCATTGCTTGTTCATGGAGTTTGTTTATCATGTTTATATTTACTTTTTACAACCGTCGATTCCATTAAGGTAATATCGGCAAACTGTCAGGGTTTAAGAGATAAAGGTAAGCGGAAAGATTTTTTTTCATACTTTAGGAAGCAGATCAGTAATATATATTGTATACAAGACACACACTTCACTAAGGATATGGAAAATATTATAAGAACAGAATGGGGAGAGTTGTCTGCCCCTTAACTAAGGTCAGGCGTGCAGTCAGCGAGCTCAACAACTTAGTATATTTTGAAGCTAAATTCTTTGGAATTCCTATAATAAGAAGATTATTCGTTTTTTCCAACGTTTTCGAGGTCCAGAAGATGTGAAAAGTACGACGAAAATTGCAACTACAAGTGAGTTTTGACACTGTTTGTGTGTTCAGTAAAGATTGTTTTGAAAACAAAATGGCGGAATGCCCACTTGAAAATGTACCTCCAGTGAGCTATTCGGGTGCGGTACAGGATAACTCAAGAAATACAACAAAACCTGTTTTCATAAAAGAAACCGATATCTTTGGCTGGAACAAACCAACAAGAGGACAATGGTTAACTCATGTTGAACTATATAGAGCCATAGCGCAAACGATCCCCAGTGAAACCATAGTCGGTATTCAAAGAGTTCGCGGGCTGTGGCGTATATATACGGATTGTCAGAGTAGCCGGAACTCGCTCCTGACATCTGGGATACAACTCAGAGGTAGAACCATAAACATATATGATGCTAATCCAAATCGACCATTCTCACAGTTGCATATGAAAGACTCTGTGACAACCGTCAGAATCAAACACGTACCACTATCCGCTGATGATGGTCAAATCAAAAGGATTTTCTCGGTTAGAGACATAGAAATTGTGAGTTTCTACAGGGAAAAACTACGGGTGGACGGACGTTTAACTAACTGCGAGACGGGTGACCGAATAGCGGTAGTTAAAAAGTTTTCAGAGCCACTAGATGTCAACATGGAGATAGGCAGATATAGAGCAGTTGTCATCCATTATGGACAACCAAATAAAACACTAAAGTGCAACAACTGCATGGAGGAAGGCCACCTATCTAAAAACTGCGAAAACTCGATAAAGTGCAGGGAATGTGGCAATTTTGGTCATAAGGCGGCCGATTGTAAAGACATTGAGTCCTCTGGCACAGATTCAAACGCATCGGAAGACGAGGGTGACGTTGAAAGTGAAAACGGTTCTGATCACCAAGCATCACAGATACCGATCCTCAGTGGCATCAACCAAAATGTTCAAGCCTCTGATACGACTTCTCCTGTGCCACAACATCAACCCCCATCTGAAGTAAAAACACTTACAGACAAAGAAAAGAAAGAGAGAAAAAAGGAAGAAAAGAGACTGAAAAAAATAATGATGAAAGAACAAAACACTATGGACAAATACATAAAACTCTCTGAAACCCCTTCAAGGAAAACATACAGCACAGAAATGAGATCCCCTCCAACACCAGCTGAACAGCTGGAGACTGGTTCGAAACCCAAAAAGAAATCCAAAGAGGACGCGTGATGAGCCCCAACATTAAACATAAACATGTAAGTCATTATCATCAAAGAACATTTGGAACACTCTTACTATTGATGATGATGATAAATATGTGCGCACGTGTATATGGACTTATGAGCTGGATAATGAATACAACTGACTGTATGGCCACCTTACCAATATTTATTATGCTGTGCCTCCACAGCAGTAAGTATGAAAAGGTTGATGTGAAGCAGAGTGGTTATGAGATCTACTTGCTTCACAATACAAATAATAATTGGTTATATATGGTATATGATAACAAAGAAAATGACAGTCATTTAGAGTCAAATCACAAACATTTATTACTAAAAACAGATATAAACTTGAAGAAACTACATCATTCTCGAGCTAAAATATATGGTTATATTACTAAACATACAGTTCCCACTTATACAATGATTGAATATGTCCAGCAATTTATCATTACAGAATATGTATTTGAATGTATCATGAATGAATATGTATATCATGGTTACATGATTGAATTCATATGCGAATTTGCCTTGGTTGAATATGTGTGTAAATGCACCATGGTTGAATATGTTTGTAAGTGTAACATGGCTGAATATGTAGGTAAATGCACCGAGATAGAATATAGGTGTAACTATATCATGAATGAAAATGTGAGTAAATGCAGCATGGTTGAATATGTGTGTAAATGTATCATGATCAAATATGTGGGTAAATGCAGCATGGTTGAATATGTTTGTAAGTGCAACATGGTTGAATATGTAGGTAAATGCAGCATGGTTGAATATGTGTGTAAATGTATCATGATCAAATATGTGGGTAAATGCATAGAATATACATGTAGGTGTAAATATATCATGAATGAATATGTGGGTAAATGCAGCATGGTTGAATATGGGTGTAAATGCACCTTGGTTGAATATGTGTGTAAATGCACAATGGTCGAATATGTGTGCAAGTGCAACATGGATGAATATGTAGATAAATGCACCAAGATAGAATATACATGTAACTATATCATGAATGAAAATGCGAGTAAATGCAGCATAGTTGAATATGTGTGTAAATGTATCATGATCAAATATTTGGGTAAATGCACTATAGTTGAATATGTGTGTAAATATATCATGACTGAATATATATGCAAAATTAGGATTGAATATCCTAGAATAATAACATTTGTAAATACACAAAATACAATAACAAAAGATAGCATGTACAATTCCCCAAAGAAAATACATGTATATAGCACTGAAATCCAGATGATGCAAAAAATACCAAGTAAAGAAGATATAAACAAATGTTCAATAACACTATACATATATATAAACACTCAAAATATAATTTCATGCAAGATAAAGGTAATAGCATATGCATACATAAATAAACACATAAAAAACAATTCATATGACTGACAAAATGCATTGCATAACCCTGAACACACAGGGACTTGGAGAAAAACAGAAAAGAAATAGATTCTATCAATGGGTGAAACAACAAAAGGCAAACATAATATGTATACAAGAGACACACTTTACAGAAACCAACATAAAACATATCAACACTGAATGGCAGGGAGAGCTCATCCATAGTTTTGGTACTAGTCAAAGTAGGGGGGTTTCCATTCTACTAAAAGATAATTTTAAATATGAAGTAATAAATACATGGCGTGACGACAAAGGCAGATGTATCATGATCAACATCGAAATAAATAACAATGTATTTACAATAGCAAACATTTACGCACCAAATGATAAACATCAAAGAAATACTTTTTTCAAGAATATTAAATCAAAAATAGAAGAATTTAATCAAGGACTTGTCATTATCGGAGGAGATTGGAATGATATACAAGCTAATATAGACAGGAAGTCAGTAAACAAAATACATAAATGTGTACATAGCCTTAAGGCAATGAAAAAGGATCTAAATTTAACTGATCTTTGGAGGTTAAAGCACAAAAATAAAAAACAATTTACTTGGCGAAGGAAAAATTCAAACAGAGAAGCCAGTAGAATTGATTATTTTCTAGTATCTAAGGAATTAACACCAAAGATGTTAAATACTGACATTCGCCCAGCAATGATTAAATCAACTGACCACCTAGCAGTATCATTAATTCTAGATATCGCAAACACTTCTAGAGGACCAGGATATTGGAAATTCAATAAAACATTACTAAAAAATGAAAACTATAAACAAAGTATCATTAGTATTATAAAAGCCTGGGAAAATAAAGTAACAAACAGGACAGTAGACATTCAAGTAGCTTGGGATATGTGCAAAATACAGATAAGAGAAGAATCCATATCGTTCAGTAAAAAAATAGCAAGAGATACAAAAAACAACATTGCAATAATAGAAAAATTAATGAAAGAATTACATGAACAATCATATGATGAAAACAGTGACAAAATAAAGGAACTAGAAAATGACTTAGAAAATCTATATCACAAAAAAGCATGTGGAGCACAAATACGATCAAGGATACAATGGATAGAAGAAGGGGAGAAAAACACTAAATATTTCCTTTCCTTAGAAAAAACACGACAAATACAAAAATCAATTACAAAAATAAAAGATCAAGATGAAAACATATTAACAAAACAAGAAGACATTTTAATTAGATTAAAACAATTCTATGAAAAATTATATACAACCACCAAAATAGATCCAAAACAAATAGACAACTACATTGAAAACACAGTATTTGATAAAAAACTAAATGCAGATGAAAGCAAAAGATGTGATGGTTTAATTACAGCAAAAGAAGGTAGAAAAGCTTTAGAAAATATGAAACCAAATAAATCACCAGGTTTAGATGGGCTAACAGTCGAGTTTTACAAGGAATTCTGGCCATACCTAGAACATACTTTGATAAACTGTTTCAATGAAAGCTACAACAAAAAAGAATTAACAAAATCTCAAAGACAAGGGGCTCTCTCCTTAATGTATAAAAAAGATGATCCACTAGACCTAAAAAACTGGCGCCCTATTACACTTCTAAATGTAGACTACAAAATTTTGGCAAGATGTTTAGCAGAAAGATTAAAACTGGTACTCCCTAAAATAGTAAACACTGATCAAAACGGTTTCATTAAAGGTAGATACATTGGATATAACATAAGACAAATCCAAGATATCATTGATAATGCAGAAAAATTAAAAATAAATGGGGCAATACTATTTTTAGATTTTGCTAAAGCTTTTGACACTATTGAATGGGAATTTATTTTGAAAACCATGACAAAATTTGGCCTAAATCAATCATTTGTAAATTGGATTAAAACTTTATATAATAATATAACATGTGTTGTAAGTAATAATGGGTGGATATCAAACACGATAAACATCTCTCGCGGAATTAGACAGGGATGCCCTGCATCAGCATTATTATTTGTTATAGCAGCAGAAGTAATGGCAATAAGAATCAGAAGTAACCATAATATACAGGGATTAAAATTATATAACAACCAAAATAGATCATATAAGATATCGCAATTAGCTGATGATACAACCCTATTTCTAAAATCCAAAACGGACATCACAAAGGCTCTTAACATTATAGAAACATTTGGTACATATTCTGGATTAATACTAAACAGAGAAAAGTCAAAAGGGCTTCGATTAGGAAATCAGGCACTAATTAGCAACAATTTTGAAGGAATTGTATGGACTGAAAGTACAATTAAAGCTCTTGGAATATATTTTGGACTAAATCCCAAACAAAGTTCAGATATTAATTGGAAAAAGAAATTAGAAAAGGTCATAAAGCTAACTAACAACTGGAAAGCCAGAAGATTGTCAATAATTGGAAGAATACAAATAGTTAAATCCCTATTAGTACCACAACTTACTTATCTTATATCTGTTTTACATATACCTAAAAATACAGTACAAGAGTTTGAAAAGGTCATTTACAATTATATTTGGGAAGGAAAGAGGGAGAAGGTCAAAAGAAAAACAATAATCAGAAAATATTGTGATGGTGGTCTCAACTCGATAGATCTAATATCACACATAGACACAATAAGAATCAGCTGGTTAAAAAGACTTACATCAGATGATGATGCACTGTGGAAAGTCATTCCATTGAATCAAATAAATAAGCTAGGTCCAAATATGTTAATTTTTAAGATGAATTTGGATGACATAAAGAATTTTCCTAACAGTAATAAACTGTCACCATTTTATTATGAAATTATATCAGCATGGATCACATTAACAAAATCAAACAAAGAACTTATAAGCTATAACAACATATTGTCACAAATCATATGGGGAAATAGACATGTAAAGATGAAAGGTAAAACCCTGTATTTTCCAAACTGGGCAAAATCAGGAATAATTACAATTAAAGACTTGCTGCAAGACAGTGTTAACATAAATGAAAGAAAGATATATGAAAAACTCACGAACAAACAAAACTGGATATCAGAACTGTCAATGATTAAAAAAGCAATACCGAAACATTGGTTAAAAAAAATTGAGCAAAGTAAAGTGAACATGCAAAACTTTAAAGTCAATGTAGAAAAAAAATTAGTAATTACACTACCAAACTTAAAAAGGATAAATATAGAAAATTATAATAACAAGATAATTTATCATCAATTGATAAATCAACGTTCTGAAAAACCAATCTCGAGAATATATTGGGAATATAAGTTAAACACTTCAACCAGTCAATTAAGAAATACAAATGACTTCATCTTTCATTATTTAGAAAATAATCAATTAAAAGAATTCAAATGGAAACTATTAAACAAAATTCTTGCATCAAAACAAATTATGCACCAATGGAAAATAAGCGATACTCCAAACTGTAATGTATGTAACAAAATAGAAGATTATGAACATTTCTTCATAACATGTAAATATTTCCAAACTTTTAATAATAAAATCATTGAGGTGCTAAAAAATCTAGGCTACAAAAAAAATATGCTGACACTTAAAAATTTAGTGATAGGATATAAGATTGAAGAATCAAACTACAATGAGGTAAACCTCCTTCTAACAATTATCGGTTATGTAATATATAAAAGTTACTACATAAGCGAGGCAAAAACAAAAGTTGTAAATGTTATGAAAATATTTAAACAACATCTGCAAATGACCCAAGATATTAATAAATATAGAAAAAAACAATGTAAACTTGTACAGGATACGCTGTGTCATCTGTGACTGTCACCCATCCAACTCATGGCGATCAACTGTCACTTTAAACTCGATTCTCTTTTTCTGTATGGATCCACTACAACAGCATCCCTAAAATAGAAATACAAATCAATCAATACACATGTATGTACAGAGTTACACATTTTTATTTATTTATTTTTCTTATTATTGATCACTCAGTCACATGTGAGATATATAATTTATAAGCTTAAATTATATAACAAGGTTTTTTCCAAAAAGATAGTTATAATTAATCTACACTGATGTACATGTCTAATGGTATATCTCCATGATAAAATTAATTCTTTTAAAAAAAAAAAAAAAAAAAAAAAAAAAAAAAAAGAATGGGGATACGATTGCTTCTTTAGTTCTTTCAGATCAAATTCTAGGGGCGTGGCAATTTTAATTAATAATAATTTCGAAGCGAAGATTTTGAAAGATAAGACAGATAAAGATGGGAATTTTATTGCACTTGATATTTTGATAGGTAATAAAAAAGTCACACTCGTAACCTTATATGGCCCTAATCTAGACACACCTAGTTTCTATCAACAAGTTAAAGATGTTGTATATGAGTATGGAAATGAATTTTGTATAATTTGTGGGGATTTTAATTTAGTGCTGAACACTGAACTCGATTATGATAGAAATTATAAAAATATTAACAATCCTAAGGCAAGAGACAAAGTCATAGAATTGATAGGTGATCTAAATTTAGTGGATATATACAGAGAACAACATCCAGAATGTAGGAGATATACATGGAGAAGGAGTAACCCAATTAGGCAAGCTCGTCTAGACTTTTTTCTTGTGTCAGAAAATATGTTGAGTAATGTAGAAAAAACTAATATTGAACCAGGATATAGATCGGATCACTCCATACCGTATATTACAATAAAGTTTAATGAATTTAAGAGAGGGAGAGGACTTTGGAAGTTTAACAATTCACTTTTGTATGATGAAGAATATCTTGAAGTTATAAAGAATCTTATTTTAGAGATTAAAAAACAATATGCACTTTTAATTTATAATCCAGAGTTTATCCATACTATTACAGATGAAGATATTCAATTCCAAATTAATGATCAACTTTTTTTAGAAACTTTACTATTCGAAATAAGAGGAAAAACTATTTCATTTTCATCGTACAAGAAAAAACAGCAAAATAATAAGGAAACTACTCTTATAAAAGATATAGCATACCTTGAAAATGACACTGAGGAAAATCTAGAACAATTAGAAGTGAAAAAGAAGGAATTAGAAAAAATAAGACAGGTCAAAATGAGAGGTAATATGATAAGGTCAAATGCGAAATGGATTGAAGAAGGAGAAAAACCTACAAATTATTTTTTGAATCTAGAAAGTAGAAACTTTGTTTCAAAAATCATCCCAATGGTAGAAAAAGAAAATGGAGAAGTGATAAGAAAACAAGAAGATATTCTTAAGGAAATAAAGCTATTTTATGAACAGCTATATTCTAGCGACTGTAATATTGAAGATGTGAATCTCGATCAACTTTTATCTAATTATAATATTCCCAAATTGATTAATCAGGAATCTTTATCCTTAGAAGGAAACATTACATATAGTGAAGCATCACATACTCTCAAACATATGAAGAATAATAAAAGTCCTGGATCAGACGGATTTACAGTAGAATTTTTTTAATTTTTTTGGAAACAGCTAGGAAAATTTATTGTAAGATCTATTAATTATGGTTATGAACAGGGAGAATTATCAATAACACAAAGGCAGGGAGTGATTACATGTTTACCAAAGGGGGATAAGCCTAGACAATTTTTAAAAAACTGGAGACCAATTTGTTTACTTAATATTATATATAAAATTGCTTCTGGTTCGATTGCTCATAGAATAAAAACAGTTTTAGGTAAATTGATAAATACAGATCAGTCAGGTAGTATATGATATAATGCACTATGCAGAAGAACATTATATTCCAGGTATGCTATTGATAGTTGATTTTGAAAAAGCGTTTGATTCTGTTAGTTGGGATTTTATAGGTAAAGTATTAACTTTTTTCAATTTTGGTAAAGATATAAGAAGTTGGATTAAAACTTTTCATAATAATTCAATGTCGGCTATAAATCAAGGGGGTAATCTCTCAGCGTTCTTTGATATTAGGAGGGGCTGTCGTCAGGGGGACCCAATAGCCCCCTATATTTTTATATTATGTGCAGAAATTCTTGCTATTAATCTAAGAAATAATAAGTATATACATGGTATAGATGTGAAGAAAAGTCCAATATTAATCTCTCAATATGCATCTTTAATTTTAGATGGTACTAAGAAATCACTGAGTGAATCATTAAATGAACTTTCTAAATTTGCCAAAATCTCGGGGTTGAAAATAAATTCGAGTAAAACTCAAGTTATTTGGATAGGAGAGAAAAAGTACAGTGATGAGATTTATTACCCTGAATTACACTTACAGTGGGGAAATAGCAATTTTATATTATTAGGTTTAGAATTTCATGTAGATTTACACTTGATACCTCGACTTAATTACGACAAAAAGTTAGTCAAGCTTAAGTCATTACTTAATACCTGGAGTAGAAGAATGTTAACACCAATAGGAAAAATAACTGTTATTAAATCTTTACTTATATCACAATTTAACCATCTTTTTTTATCCCTGCCAAATCCAAATGACATTTTCATCAAAAAACTTAACTCAGAATTATATAATTTCTTATGGAAGAGTAAAATTGATAAAATAAAAAGGGATATAATAACTAAAAGTTACCTGGAGGGTGGCTTAAAGATGATAAATATCAAATCTTTTATTGAATCCTTGAAACTTACCTGGATTCGCAGACTTTTTATATCAGGGGGTAAATGGCAAGTACTGTTTAGTTTATATGCAGATAAGGATATTCTTAGCAATTGTGGGCCTGAATATATATCTCGTTGTCAACGGACATGTACAAATTCATTTTGGAAAGATGTTTTCCAAGCATGGAAGAATTTAGATCTAAAAGAAAGGGAGGTAAGGGACAAAGATGACAATTTATTAAAAACACCTATATGGCATAACACAAACTTTAAAGTAGGAGACAAGACTTTATTTTATAAAGAATGGTTCAATAAAGGTGTGAGGATAATTAATGATTTCATAAAAGATTTTAATGGATGCTTTTTTTTAACTTATGAGGAATTTATACAAAAATTTGAAATTAGTACAAATTTTCTCACTTATCAAGGTGTTGTTAATACTATAAAAAAGTATGTAGCAGGAAATACTTCAAATATGGTAATATATTATCCTTATATACCTATGAATTTAGAAATGTTTTTGAAGCATAACAAAGGCACAAAAGATTTTTATAATTTGCTGTGTAAAAATGATACTACATCCACAGGGAAAAGGAAATGGAATAAAATGTTTGAATTTGATGATGAAACCTGGAAATTGATATATATTATCCCTTTTCGGGTGACTAAAAATTCGAAGTTACATTGGTTACAATATAGAATCAACCATCATATTTTAACATCTAACTCATTTTTATTTAAAATTGGTCTTGTTGACACGCCATACTGCCATCATTGTCAGACTGAAATAGAAACAATAACTCATATGTTATGGGACTGTATAGAGGTGTAACTTTTTTTAGAAAATTTTGAAATTCTTCTTGATACTCTACTTATTCCTTTTGCCTTTAATAAAGAAAGTTTTATGTTTGGATTACTCAATCAAAACAATGTGTACAAGAGAGTTGATAACTTAATCCTTTTAATAATTAAACAGTATATTTACAGATCAAGATGTTTACAACTAACTTTGTCTGTACATGCACTTCAAAGACCTATTAAGGAGGCACATTACATTGAAAAATATACTGCAATAAGTAAAGGGGAAATGTATTTGGGGAAGTTAGATAATGAATGGAATAAATGGAAACAACTGATTAATGTATAAGTTGCAATAACTCTGTATGTGTTTGCCGTTAAAACAGTATTAATATATATATTCAATAGTACATATATTTCCGTAATATATTGATAGTTTTTATCATAATTACAACTCCATGTTCATTCATGTAAGACTCGTTTATGATATCTTGTGACACTTCTGGTTTTTTTTCTCTCTCACTCTCTCTTTACCTCCTCAAGTTTTCTTAATTTTTTTTCTCATATTTACATAAAATACAATATAAATTTCTGACTTCTACTTAATTTGTTGAATAGTGAATACTCTCTCGCTCTCTCTCTCTCTCTCTCTCTCTCTCTCTCTCTCTCTCTCTCTCGTATGTGTGGGTGTCTATATGTCTGTTTACATATTGTAAAGCTGTGGGTGTGTGAGTTTGTGAGTTTGTGAGTGTGTAAGAGTGTGTTAAGAAGATAATTTATCAATGTCATGATGATGATGATGATGATGATGATGATGAGGTTGTAAATGTTAATGATGGTATTAGTATATGATGGCGAAGTAATGGTGAGATGATGATGATTTCATGTTGATGAGAATGATGATATCATGTAAAGGTTATCATGTGAGGATGACGGAAATGTCATCAATTGTGATGAAGGTGAATTACACTGTAGATATTGATGAAATACAAAATGTACTTTATATGTTGATGAAATGATGCTTATGGTGATGATAGAGTGATGATGATGATGAGGTTGATGATGATGAGGATGATGATGATGGAATGAAGTGATGACGATGAAATACTCTATATTTTGATGAAATTATGCTTATGGTGTTGATAGACAGACGATGATGATAATAAAGTTGTTGTGAGATGATGATGATAATGATGATGATGATGATGGAATGAAGTGATGAAGATGAAATCATGTTGATGAAATACTCTATATTTTGATGAAATTATTCTTATGGTGTTGATACAGAGACGATGATGATAATAAAGTTGTTGTGAGATGATGATGATGATGATGATGATGGAATGAAGTGATGACGATGAAATACTCTATATTTTGATGAAATTATGCTTATGGTGTTGATACAGAGACGATGATGATAATAAAGTTGTTGTGAGATGATGATGATGATGATGAGGTTGATGATGATGAGGATGATGATGATGGAATGAAGTGATGACGATGAAATACTCTATATTTTGATGAAATTATGCTTATGGTGTTGATAGACAGACGATGATGATAATAAAGTTGTTGTGAGATGATGATGATAATGATGATGATGATGATGGAATGAAGTGATGAAGATGAAATCATGTTGATGAAATACCCTATATTTTGATGAAATTATGCTTATGGTGATGATAGAGAGATGATGATGATAAAGCTGTGGTGAAATTATGATGATGATGACGACGATGATGATGATGATGATGATGATGATGATGATGATGATGATGATGATGATGAAGTGATGACGATGAAATCATGTTGTCGATATGAAATACTTTATATTTTGATGAATGAAAATGATGTGACACTGATTAGGGTATATAGATATTTAATTTTAAGATGATTATAATACATTGTTTCATGATATTGATGATGTATTGTTGATGATAAAGAAGAGTGAAAGTATGAATGAAAGACTATGTGTTGTAATTGTATTATTATGTAAAATTTCTGAAAAATAAAATAAATATAAAAAAAAATTCAATGATTTATGCTAAAATGTGATAACTGTTTTGTAAATGTTATTGCGTCAGCAAGTTCACTTGTATGTTATCCTTAACTACGTTTTTCTACATTTTGAGGAATATGTGAAGTAGCTGGCACTTTACAAAAAAACTTTGGTACGGAGAGGCACGGATCTGATATTGAAGATTAACACACAACTGCTCTCTTACAACAAAGTCAGGATGGCCGAGCGGTCTAAGGCGCTGCGTTCAGGTCGCAGTCGGGTCTTCCCGGCGTGGGTTCGAATCCCACTTCTGACATTTAGTTTTTTTGCTATTTGTTTTACATCCAAGAGGACTGTACATGCCTCATCTTACATAATCAAATTAATCATCCCATTTGAAGTGATTGTTTCTACCTTTTTTCTTAAGCCAAACCCTCTCATCTGGTGTGGTATTTCAATTACAATGATAGCATACATTTACCCGCCTGTCTCTTCTGCTTCTACATTAGTTAAGATAATTTTCGATTCCCACCTTTTGGCCTCTAGCATCACTGACGAGTCTTTGAAGACTGAAACAGCTGTATGATGCATGCAGTTTAATTATTTGTTTTCGACCATATTGTATCTATTACTAAATTTTAAAAGATGAAGCAAGGGTGTGTTACATCATCTTTCATTTAGTTAGTTTATGTTGTTAATGTCATAGAAAACCGATTGGGGCAGTTTTTGTTAATAAAACACAACGATCTCTATTGAAATATTAAGAAAAAAATACATTCCCAAGCGGGGAATCGAACCCCGGCCGCCGCGGTGAGAGCGCGGAATCCTAACCACTAGACCACTTGGGACATATTAGAAGCCATTACTTGATTGTGACTGCACCTTGAAAGAATTATTGTATACACTGTTGCCCAAGTAGCGAAAACGGCAGCTCCTCTAACATATAATACACAACTAATGCACAGGGTATCTTTGTATATATATAACAGTCTTTGTAAATAAGTAGGTTCATGCCCAACATATCGTTTGTGTTTAGACGAGCGATAATGATTCAACAAACCTTCCAGATCTTTATCGTTATATGCTGCATATGCAAAACATTCGTCTATTCCGAATTTGGTTTTTCGCTCGTCCGTGTTTGAAAGCTGGTCGTTACGAATACCTCTATTCCCTGTTCTCCTATAGGTACCACGCGTGTTGTCGTCTAAGTGATTTCAGTTTGTATCCGTTCTCACAAGTTGTCAGGTAGAATTTGTTATTTATCAAGCTTAGTTTGGAAGAGATACTTCGCAGCCTTGGCATCTCTGTTGTCTTATTTCTCTTTTATGTAATTTTCATAAATGGAAATCGGCCTCAGCGTTTTGGAAAAGAGAGTGAAATCTTGTCTCTTGTCGGTTTGTTTTTGTAAGTTATTGCAGTTACAAATCTTTGGAGAGTCCTATCATGAATCGATTTCTGATTTCGGTTGAATCGCGTTTCTCCTTTTTGAATACTCTTTGATTGAACATGAACAATGTCTGGCTTTTATACAAAGATGTAGATCGCAAAGTATTGCTTCAACTTGTGTGATGGATCTCACAAGGAGATGTAGGCTGTATTCATGCATTCTCTTGAACAGTTTTGTTAGATAACTTTAGGTTACACCGCAATAGGTCTTGGCAGGAAGTGACCGTTTTGGTGTTGTATGTTATTTATTTTCCCCATTTCATATGCTATGATGGTTGAAGGCATAGGAGAAATGTTGGAAGTCCCAAATAACTCTAAGTCTTAAACAGTCTAATTTTGTGTGTAATAAAATTTGTGATTTTTAATCTATCAAATTGTCCTACGGGCAAAAGTCTGAAGTCTAGAAATCGTAACGACCTCTAAATTGCAATTTTACAAATAAAAGTCTAATGAAAATGCACAAATAATTTTATTTAAATTTTGTGCCTTATTTAATTTTTTCGTATCGTACATAAAGGAGATTTTCTGTTCTATTCCATGATATTCATGAAACAAATGCATTCATTTGACACGGAAACCAACAAATAAATTTTATATTGACACTATCCTATATATGGGACTTATAAGACCATTCATTAGTGTAATAATTATTCACGCGGCATGAATTATATCACTTTTAAATAACAGTTGAGTAACCAGTTGCGTGTTCTACTGACTGTATTAGTTTACTATTCAATGATTTATACTAAAATGTGATAACTGTTTTGTAAATGTTATTGCGTCAGCAAGTTCACTTGTATGTTATCCTTAACTACGTTTTTCTACATTTTGAGGAATATGTGAAGTAGCTGGCACTTTACTATAAAACTTTGGTACGGAGAGGCACGGAACTGATATTGAAGATTAACACACAACTGCTCTCTTACAACAAAGTCAGGATGGCCGAGCGGTCTAAGGCGCTGCGTTCAGGTCGCAGTCGGGTCTTCCCGGCGTGGGTTCGAATCCCACTTCTGACATTTAGTTTTTTTGCTTTTTGTTTTACATCCAAGAGGACTGAACATGCCTCATCTTACATAATCAAATTAATCATCCCATTTGAAGTGATTGTTTCTACCTTTTTTCTTAAGCCAAACCCTCTCATCTGGTGTGGTATTTCAATTACAATGATAGCATACATTTACCCGCCTGTCTCTTCTGCTTCTACATTAGTTAAGATAATTTTCGATTCCCACCTTTTGGCCTCTAGCATCACTGACGAGTCTTTGAAGACTGAAACAGCTGTATGATGCATGCAGTTTAATTATTTGTTTTCGACCATATTGTATCTATTACTAAATTTTAAAAGATGAAGCAAGGGTGTGTTACATCATCTTTCATTTAGTTAGTTTATGTTGTTAATGTCATAGAAAACCGATTGGGGCAGTTTTTGTTAATAAAACACAACGATCTCTATTGAAATATTAAGAAAAAAATACATTCCCAAGCGGGGAATCGAACCCCGGCCGCCGCGGTGAGAGCGCGGAATCCTAACCACTAGACCACTTGGGACATATTAGAAGCCATTACTTGATTGTGACTGCACCTTGAAAGAATTATTGTATACACTGTTGCCCAAGTAGCGAAAACGGCAGCTCCTCTAACATATAATACACAACTAATGCACAGGGTATCTTTGTATATATATAACAGTCTTTGTAAATAAGTAGGTTCATGCCCAACATATCGTTTGTGTTTAGACGAGCGATAATGATTCAACAAACCTTCCAGATCTTAATCGTTATATGCTGCATATGCAAAACATTCGTCTATTCCGAATTTGGTTTTTCGCTCGTCCGTGTTTGAAAGCTGGTCGTTACGAATACCTCTATTCCCTGTTCTCCTGTAGGTACCACGCGTGTTGTCGTCTAAGTGATTTCAGTTTGTATCCGTTCTCACAAGTTGTCAGGTAGAATTTGTTATTTATCAAGCTTAGTTTGGAAGAGATACTTCGCAGCCTTGGCATCTCTGTTGTCTTATTTCTCTTTTATGTAATTTTCATAAATGGAAATCGGCCTCAGCGTTTTGGAAAAGAGAGTGAAATCTTGTCTCTTGTCGGTTTTTTTTTGTAAGTTATTGCAGTTACAAATCTTTGGAGAGTCCTATCATGAATCGATTTCTGATTTCGGTTGAATCGCGTTTCTCCTTTTTGAATACTCTTTGATTGAACATGAACAATGTCTGGCTTTTATACAAAGATGTAGATCGCAAAGTATTGCTTCAACTTGTGTGATGGCTCTTACAAGGAGATGTAGGCTGTATTCATGCATTCTCTTGAACAGTTTTGTTAGATAACTTTAGGTTACACCGCAATAGGTCTTGGCAGGAAGTGACCGTTTTGGTGTTGTATGTTATTTATTTTCCCCATGTCATATGCTATGATGGTTGAAGGCATAGGAGTAATGTTGGAAGTCCCAAATAACTCTAAGTCTTAAACAGTATAATTTTGTGTGTAATAAAATTTGTGATTTTTAATCTATCAAATTGTCCTACGGGCAAAAGTCTGAAGTCTAGAAATCGTAACGACCTCTAAATTGCAATTTTACAAATGATTTAAGGAATAAATACACAAGAAAGCCAAATTAATTGAATACATCATTGGAATGACTATAGTATTTGATTTTGATTGACAAAATTCTTGATTGATATCGGTGTTGAATGAATTCCTATTTGCTGAAATGAAATAGAACGAAAACAGGATTCCTTTAAACGACCGTGGATTATATTAATTATTTAAAAATCAAACGTATTCATATATATATATTTATCTTAATAAAAGTCTGATGAAAATGCACAAATAATTTTATTTAAATTTTGTGTCTTATTTAATTTTTTCGTACTGTACATAAAGGAGATTTTCTGTTCTATTCCTTGATATTCATGAAACTAATGCATTAATTTGACACGGAAACCAACAAATAAATTTTAAATTGACACTATCCTATATATGGGACTTATAAGACCATTCATTAGTGTAATAATTATTCACGCGGCATGAATTATATCACTTTTAAATAACAGTTGAGTAACCAGTTGCGTGTTCTACTGACTGTATTAGTTTACTATTCAATGATTTATGCTAAAATGTGATAACTGTTTTGTAAATGTTATTGCGTCAGCAAGTTCACTTGTATGTTATCCTTAACTACGTTTTTCTACATTTTGAGGAATATGTGAAGTAGCTGGCACTTTACAAAAAAACTTTGGTACGGAGAGGCACGGATCTGATATTGAAGATTAACACACAACTGCTCTCTTACAACAAAGTCAGGATGGCCGAGCGGTCTAAGGCGCTGCGTTCAGGTCGCAGTCGGGTCTTCCCGGCGTGGGTTCGAATCCCACTTCTGACATTTAGTTTTTTTGCTATTTGTTTTACATCCAAGAGGACTGTACATGCCTCATCTTACATAATCAAATTAATCATCCCATTTGAAGTGATTGTTTCTACCTTTTTTCTTAAGCCAAACCCTCTCATCTGGTGTGGTATTTCAATTACAATGATAGCATACATTTACCCGCCTGTCTCTTCTGCTTCTACATTAGTTAAGATAATTTTCGATTCCCACCTTTTGGCCTCTAGCATCACTGACGAGTCTTTGAAGACTGAAACAGCTGTATGATGCATGCAGTTTAATTATTTGTTTTCGACCATATTGTATCTATTACTAAATTTTAAAAGATGAAGCAAGGGTGTGTTACATCATCTTTCATTTAGTTAGTTTATGTTGTTAATGTCATAGAAAACCGATTGGGGCAGTTTTTGTTAATAAAACACAACGATCTCTATTGAAATATTAAGAAAAAAATACATTCCCAAGCGGGGAATCGAACCCCGGCCGCCGCGGTGAGAGCGCGGAATCCTAACCACTAGACCACTTGGGACATATTAGAAGCCATTACTTGATTTTGAGTGCACCTTGAAAGAATACTTGTATACACTGTTGCCCAAGTAGCGAAAACGGCAGCTCCTCTAACATATAATACACAACTAATGTACAGGGTATCTTTGTATATATATAACAGTCTTTGTAAATAAGTAGGTTCATGCCCAACATATCGTTTGTGTTTAGACGAGCGATAATGATTCAACAAACCTTCGAGATCTTTATCGTTATATGCTGCATATGCAAAATATTCGTCTATTCCGAATTTGGTTTTTCGCTCGTCCGTGTTTGAAAGCTGGTCGTTACGAATACCTCTATTCCCTGTTCTCCTATAGGTACCACGCGTGTTGTCGTCTAAGTGATTTCAGTTTGTATCCGTTCTCACAAGTTGTCAGGTAGAATTTGTTATTTATCAAGCTTAGTTTGGAAGGGATACTTCGCAGCCTTGGCATCTCTGTTGTCTTATTTCTCTTTTATGTAATTTTCATAAATGGAAATCGGCCTCAGCGTTTTGGAAAAGAGAGTGAAATCTTGTCTCTTGTCGGTTTGTTTTTGTAAGTTATTGCAGTTACAAATCTTTGGAGAGTCCTATCATGAATCGATTTCTGATTTCGGTTGAATCGCGTTTCTCCTTTTTGAATACTCTTTGATTGAACATGAACAATGTCTGGCTTTTATACAAAGATGTAGATCGCAAAGAATTGCTTCAACTTGTGTGATGGATCTCACAAGGAGATGTAGGCTGTATTCATGCATTCTCTTGAACAGTTTTGTTAGATAACTTTAGGTTACACCGCAATAGGTCTTGGCAGGAAGTGACCGTTTTGGTGTTGTATGTTATTTATTTTCCCCATTTCCTATGCTATGATGGTTGAAGGCATAGGAGTAATGTTGGAAGTCCCAAATAACTCTAAGTCTTAAACAGTATAATTTTGTGTGTAATAAAATTTGTGATTTTTAATCTATCAAATTGTCCTACGGGCAAAAGTCTGAAGTCTAGAAATCGTAACGACCTCTAAATTGCAATTTTACAAATGATTTAAGGAATAAATACACAAGAAAGCCAAATTAATTGAATACATCATTGGAATGACTATAGTATTTGATTTTGATTGACAAAATTCTTGATTGATATCGGTGTTGAATGAATTCCTATTTGCTGAAATGAAATAGAACGAAAACAGGATTCCTTTAAACGACCGTGGATTATATTAATTATTTAAAAATCAAACGTATTCATATATATATATTTATCTTAATAAAAGTCTGATGAAAATGCACAAATAATTTTATTTAAATTTTGTGTCTTATTTAATTTTTTCGTACTGTACATAAAGGAGATTTTCTGTTCTATTCCTTGATATTCATGAAACTAATGCATTAATTTGACACGGAAACCAACAAATAAATTTTAAATTGACACTATCCTATATATGGGACTTATAAGACCATTCATTAGTGTAATAATTATTCACGCGGCATGAATTATATCACTTTTAAATAACAGTTGAGTAACCAGTTGCGTGTTCTACTGACTGTATTAGTTTACTATTCAATGATTTATGCTAAAATGTGATAACTGTTTTGTAAATGTTATTGCGTCAGCAAGTTCACTTGTATGTTATCCTTAACTACGTTTTTCTACATTTTGAGGAATATGTGAAGTAGCTGGCACTTTACAAAAAAACTTTGGTACGGAGAGGCACGGATCTGATATTGAAGATTAACACACAACTGCTCTCTTACAACAAAGTCAGGATGGCCGAGCGGTCTAAGGCGCTGCGTTCAGGTCGCAGTCGGGTCTTCCCGGCGTGGGTTCGAATCCCACTTCTGACATTTAGTTTTTTTGCTATTTGTTTTACATCCAAGAGGACTGTACATGCCTCATCTTACATAATCAAATTAATCATCCCATTTGAAGTGATTGTTTCTACCTTTTTTCTTAAGCCAAACCCTCTCATCTGGTGTGGTATTTCAATTACAATGATAGCATACATTTACCCGCCTGTCTCTTCTGCTTCTACATTAGTTAAGATAATTTTCGATTCCCACCTTTTGGCCTCTAGCATCACTGACGAGTCTTTGAAGACTGAAACAGCTGTATGATGCATGCAGTTTAATTATTTGTTTTCGACCATATTGTATCTATTACTAAATTTTAAAAGATGAAGCAAGGGTGTGTTACATCATCTTTCATTTAGTTAGTTTATGTTGTTAATGTCATAGAAAACCGATTGGGGCAGTTTTTGTTAATAAAACACAACGATCTCTATTGAAATATTAAGAAAAAAATACATTCCCAAGCGGGGAATCGAACCCCGGCCGCCGCGGTGAGAGCGCGGAATCCTAACCACTAGACCACTTGGGACATATTAGAAGCCATTACTTGATTTTGAGTG
This sequence comes from Mimachlamys varia, assembly GCA_947623455.1. Classification (NCBI taxonomy): domain Eukaryota; kingdom Metazoa; phylum Mollusca; class Bivalvia; order Pectinida; family Pectinidae; genus Mimachlamys; species Mimachlamys varia. Next base: position 15,173,030 of record OX392535.1, read on the forward strand.
CACCTTGAAAGAATACTTGTATACACTGTTGCTCAAGTAGCGAAAACGGCAGCTCCTCTAACATATAATACACAACTAATGTACAGGGTATCTTTGTATATATATAACAGTCTTTGTAAATAAGTAGGTTCATGCCCAACATATCGTTTGTGTTTAGACGAGCCATAATGATTCAACAAACCTTCGAGATCTTTATCGTTATATTGTATGCTGCATATGCAAAACATTCGTCTATTCCGAATTTGGTTTTTCGCTCGTCCGTGTTTGAAAGCTGGTCGTTACCTGTTCTCCTATAGGTACCACGCGTGTTGTCGTCTAAGTGATTCCAGTTTGTATCCGTTCTCACAAGTTGTCAGGTAGAATTTGTTATTTATCAAGCTTAGTTTGGAAAGGATACTTCGCAGCCTTGGCATCTCTGTTGTCTTATTTCTCTTTTATGTAATTTTCATAAATGGAAATCGGCCTCAGCGTTTTGGAAAAGAGAGTGAAATCTTGTCTCTTGTCGGTTTGTTTTTGTAAGTTATTGCAGTTACAAATCTTTGGAGAGTCCTATCATGAATCGATTTCTGATTTCGGTTGAATCGCATTTCTCCTTTTTGAATACTCTTTGATTGAACATGAACACTGTCTGGCTTTTATACAAAGATGTAGATCGCAAAGTATTGCTTCAACTTGTGTGATGGATCTCGCAAGGAGATGTAGGCTGTAGTCATGCATTCTCTTGAACAGTTTTGTTAGATAACTTTAGGTTACACCGCAATAGGTCTTGGCAGGAAGTGACCGTTTTGGTGTTGTATGTTATTTATTTTCCCCATTTCATATGCTATGATGGTTGAAGGCATAGGAGAAATGTTGGAAGTCCCAAATAACTCTAAGTCTTAAACAGTATAATTTTGTGTGTAATAAAATTTGTGATTTTTAATCTATCAAATTGTCCTACGGGCAAAAGTCTGAAGTCTAGAAATCGTAACGACCTCTAAATTGCAATTTTACAAATGATTTAAGGAATAAATACACAAGAAAGCCAAATTAATTGAATACATCATTGGAATGACTATAGTATTTGATTTTGATTGACAAAATTCTTGATTGATATCGGTGTTGAATGAATTCCTATTTGCTGAAATGAAATAGAACGAAAACAGGATTCCTTTAAACGACCGTGGATTATATTAATTATTTAAAAATCAAACGTATTCATATATATATATTTATCTTAATAAAAGTCTGATGAAAATGCACAAATAATTTTATTTAAATTTTGTGCCTTATTTAATTTTTTCGTATCGTACATAAAGGAGATTTTCTGTTCTATTCCATGATATTCATGAAACAAATGCATTCATTTGACACGGAAACCAACAAATAAATTTTATATTGACACTATCCTATATATGGGACTTATAAGACCATTCATTAGTGTAATAATTATTCACGCGGCATGAATTATATCACTTTTAAATAACAGTTGAGTAACCAGTTGCGTGTTCTACTGACCGTATTAGTTTACTATTCAATGATTTATGCTAAAATGTGATTACTGTTTTGTAAATGTTATTGCGTCAGCAAGTTCACTTGTATGTTATCCTTAACTACGTTTTTCTACATTTTGAGGAATATGTGAAGTAGCTGGCACTTTACAAAAAAACTTTGGTACGGAGAGGCACGGATCTGATATTGAAGATTAACACACAACTGCTCTCTTACAACAAAGTCAGGATGGCCGAGCGGTCTAAGGCGCTGCGTTCAGGTCGCAGTCGGGTCTTCCCGGCGTGGGTTCGAATCCCACTTCTGACATTTAGTTTTTTTGCTATTTGTTTTACATCCAAGAGGACTGTACATGCCTCATCTTACATAATCAAATTAATCATCCCATTTGAAGTGATTGTTTCTACCTTTTTTCTTAAGCCAAACCCTCTCATCTGGTGTGGTATTTCAATTACAATGATAGCATACATTTACCCGCCTGTCTCTTCTGCTTCTACATTAGTTAAGATAATTTTCGATTCCCACCTTTTGGCCTCTAGCATCACTGACGAGTCTTTGAAGACTGAAACAGCTGTATGATGCATGCAGTTTAATTATTTGTTTTCGACCATATTGTATCTATTACTAAATTTTAAAAGATGAAGCAAGGGTGTGTTACATCATCTTTCATTTAGTTAGTTTATGTTGTTAATGTCATAGAAAACCGATTGGGGCAGTTTTTGTTAATAAAACACAACGATCTCTATTGAAATATTAAGAAAAAAAATACATTCCCAAGCGGGGAATCGAACCCCGGCCGCCGCGGTGAGAGCGCGGAATCCTTTTTTTTTTTTATCTTTAAAAATAATCTTTTAATGTTCCCAGCAAATAGGACCTCCGGGGTTGGGGCCCCGAAGGCTCCTCACAGTTCATTTAAATCACATCACATGTAAATTCAAATAAAAATATATCACAGTTCTGCTAGGATGCGTACATACTCATAATATTTGGTGAGCGGCAGCTCCTCTAACATATAATACACAACTAATGCACAGGGTATCTTTGTATATATATAACAGTCTTTGTAAATAAGTAGGTTCATGCCCAACATATCGTTTGTGTTTAGACGAGCGATAATGATTCAACAAACCTTCGAGATCTTTATCGTTATATGCTGCATATGCAAAACATTCGTCTATTCCGAATTTGGTTTTTCGTTCGTCCGTGTTTGAAAGCTGGTCGTTACGAATACCTCTATTCCCTGTTCTCCTATAGGTACCACGCGTGTTGTCGTCTAAGTGATTTCAGTTTGTATCCGTTCTCACAAGTTGTCAGGTAGAATTTGTTATTTATCAAGCTTAGTTTGGAAGAGATACTTCGCATCCTTGGCATCTCTGTTGTCTTATTTCTCTTTTATGTAATTTTCATAAATGGAAATCGGCCTCAGCGTTTTGGAAAAGAGAGTGAAATCTTGTCTCTTGTCGGTTTGTTTTTGTAAGTTATTGCAGTTACAAATCTTTGGAGAGTCCTATCATGAATCGATTTCTGATTTCGGTTGAATCGCGTTTCTCCTTTTTGAATACTCTTTGATTGAACATGAACAATGTCTGGCTTTTATACAAAGATGTAGATCGCAAAGTATTGCTTCAACTTGTGTGATGGATCTCACAAGGAGATGTAGGCTGTATTCATGCATTCTCTTGAACAGTTTTGTTAGATAACTTTAGGTTACACCGCAATAGGTCTTGGCAGGAAGTGACCGTTTTGGTGTTGTATGTTATTTATTTTCCCCATGTCATATGCTATGATGGTTGAAGGCATAGGAGTAATGTTGGAAGTCCCAAATAACTCTAAGTCTTAAACAGTCTAATTTTGTGTGTAATAAAATTTGTGATTTTTAATCTATCAAATTGTCCTACGGGCAAAAGTCTGAAGTCTAGAAATCGTAACGACCTCTAAATTGCAATTTTACAAATGATTTAAGGACTAAATACACAAGAAAGCCAAATTAATTGAATACATCATTGGAATGACAATAGTATTTGATTTTGATTGACAAAATGCTTGATTGATATCGGTGTTGAATGAATTCCTATTTGCTTAAATAGAATAGAACGAAAACAGGATTCCTTTAAACGACCGTGGATTATATTAATTATTTAAAAATCAAACGTATTCATCTATATATTCATCTAAATAAAAGTCCGATGAAAATGCACAAACATTTTTATTTTAATTTTGTGCCTTATTTGTTTTTTTCGTATCGTACATAAAGGAGATTTTGCTATTCTATTCCTTGATATTCATGAAACAAATGCATTATTTTGACACGGAAACCAACAAATGAATTTTATATTGACACTATCCTGTATATGGGACTTATAAGACCATTCATTACTGTAATAATTATTCACGCGGCATGAATTATATCACTTTTAAATAACAGTTGAGTAACCAGTTGCGTGTTCTACTGACCGTATTAGTTTACTATTCAATGATTTATGCTAAAATGTGATTACTGTTTTGTAAATGTTATTGCGTCAGCAAGTTCACTTGTATGTTATCCTTAACTACGTTTATCTACATTGTGAGGAATATGTGAAGTAGTTGGCTCTTTATTATAAAACATTGGTACGGAGAGGCACGTATCTGATATTGAAGTTTAACACACAACTTCGCTCGTACATCAAAGTCAGGATGGCCGAGCGGTCTAAGGCGCTGCGTTCAGGTCGCAGTCGGGTCTTCCCGGCGTGGGTTCGAATCCCACTTCTGACATTTATTTTTTTGCTTTTTATTTTACATCCAAGAGGACTGTACATGCCTCATCGTACATTATCAAATTAATCATTCCATTTGAAATGATTGTTTCTACCCATTTTCTTAAAGCTGACAATGCAACTTAAAAAGCTTTCAATTAATATTTTTTTAAAAAAGTTGGATTTTTTTTTTCTGGTTTTGAGATCGTCCCTATCTGTTCCGGCCATCGTTTCTAAGGAAGTGTCGACATTTTAGTTTTTCCACTGCTTGGTAACGAGTATGGGTCCCGATGGGTATATAAAGGCCATAGCCTGTAAAACCGGTTTTCAAAGTACTCCTGACCGTCACAACATTCTGTGCTCCGCGCACTCGGCAACCGCTGTCTAAAATCAAACGCACTCACCTGTAGACTTTGAACCACAATACTGCCATGCTTGTTGTTACTAATAACACATTTTGAAATTGTGTATCCGAAATACAAGGCATATCACTGAAAATACTTCAATAAATCCAATATATATCGCCGGTCTTTCACGTGCATATAATCGCATCCACGTACAAACTCTTAGTCTTGGTCATGTTGACGCTTGACAAGCAAACACGTGTAAAACACGGCACACCCAGGTGTGTATTCAACAATGTGAAATTATATATTTGAACCATTCTCATGGACTTATTTGGAATTATTATGGTTTCTACGCTGGATGTTAGTACTAGTTGGATATCAAAAAGGTAGGCATACGCGTTAATTAGCCATTTGTTTGTTTCACTTGCAACATATATTACATAATGTTGTGTTATTTTGTCGTAAGTTTCATGGCGATATGGATGTTTTTATTACAATTTCATTTCACATTCATAATTGACTTTCCAATATCCATATCCATATTCGTAAAAAAACACACGAAAACGAGCCGTAACGTAAAGTGTACAGACTATCTGTACCTGTAAAAGACGTGCTACGGCGAGAGGGCAGTGTCGGAATGAAACTGGTTTTACAACTATTGGTGCTTTTATACCCAAGGGTGTCTATGTACGTTACCAAGCAAGGGTAAATCAAAAATGTCGGCCACTTCCTTGGTTACGAAAACCGGAAGACACATGGTCAATGTAGGGAACATCTCGGAAGTATTCGGAGTAATCACAATTCGATTTTTTTTTTCAAATCTTAATTAAAAGCTTTTAACTTGCACTGTCAGCTTTAAGCCAAACCCTCTCATCTGGTGTGGTATTTCAACTACAATAATAGCGTACATCTACCCGCCTGTCTCTTCTGCTTCTTCATTGGTTAAGATAATTTTCGATTCCCACCTTTTGGCCTCTAGCATCACTGACGAATCTTTGAAGACTGAAACAGCTGTATGATGCCTTCAGTTTAATTATTTTTTCGACCATATTGTATCTATTCCTAAATTTTAAAAGTTGCAGCAAGGGTGTGTTACATCATCTTTCATTTAGTAAGTTTATGTTGTTAATGTCATAAAACCGATTGGGGCAGTTTTTGTTAATAAAACACAACGATCTCTATTGAAATATTAAGAAAAAAATATATTCCCAAGCGGGGAATCGAACCCCGGCCGCCGCGGTGAGAGCGCGGAATCCTTTTTTTTTTTCTTTAAAAATAATCTTTTAATGTTCCCAGCAAATAGGACCTCTGGGGTTGGGGCCCCGAAGGCTCCTCACAGATCATTTAAATCACATCATATATAAATTTAAATAAAAATATATCACAGTTTTGCTATATTGCATACAATCTCAAAAAGTCTGAAATTATATACCAACTAATCAAAGTTTAACAATTAATGTGTACAAAATCAAATATCTAAGACATAAGATGTTAAATCATCAGTAACTAGAGCCACGTCAACTTCTTTTGATAAATTATTGTCAACAGCAATGTACTTTTTGAACAAAAGATGCTTCTTCTTCATCTGATAATAATATTTAATGTAGTCAAAATATTTTTTAAACGAGTACTTGAAGAAAGTCTTCAAATTCAATTTGGTAATTTTACTCACAACAAGATTGCGCCTTTTAAAAATACAGAAACGCACTACACTCAAAAAGAAGTTAATGAAGAAAGGATTCGTACGTTTAACTTTCCTAGTGTAACCTAGAAGTATAAGACTTCCGAGAGAAATGTCCGAAACATAGTTTTGATCGGCAGCCGAAAAAAGTTTCTTTGTTAACGTCTGAATATACGCCAAAAATTCCGAGAGTTCCGAACAATCAAGAAATAAATGTTGCAAACTTTCCGAATCAGACTTACAGACTAGGCATTGATCACTATCAACTGTGCCAATTTTCTTTAACTTCTCCATCGTGAATATGGTGTTATTTACGATTCGAAAGTGAACTTCAATAATATCACATGGTAAGAAAGGCAAATACATAATTGCAAAAACTTGTGAAAGACAAACATCATGAAAAATACCTGACCAATATTCAGATGACTTTGGCTTTCGGAAACAATAACGAATAAAACAAGCATATATATCCCTTGTAGTCTTGGGATAGAGCTGTACAGTCGTTCCATTGCCATCTGTATATGTAATATAAGGTCTGGAATCTGTTCTTATATTGGAATGAACATTACTCAAAATCGTTTCCTTATATTTTGCTGGAATGCAACTCAAAATAGTTTGATAATCAGATAAAATAGTGTCCATAGCAATATCAGGATTATTCTCTTTTATAACATCAGCTAAAGTGTTGGAATTGAGAAACTTTGACACCACCTCTAGCGTCAAATGCTTGACTTTTACTACGCCAGCCTTGGCAAAATATTCAATGTATAAGGGCTTGTCATCATTCAAAAACACAGAGTTAAAAAACAGAGGCTGTTCGTAAACAAAAAATATGTCCTCATTATAATACACTTCATTCACTGCTTGAAAGGCATACCAAGCCTTTAACATTTCATGATAAACAATGGGCAGTGATCGTAAGTATTTATTTGGAAACTTACAATAAACTACTTCAAACTCAAGATTTAGATCCAGAATTTTGTTGAAGAAATAGTTACACATACACTTCCAGACTGCTGTACAGGATGGATCAAGCCCCCTGAATAAAAACTTTAATCTAAAAGCTCTTAGCTTTAATTCAATATCAGGTATATTTAAACCACCCATGTTTCTTTTGCCAATGATAGTGTCATATGCCACCATATGTGCACCATTATACCATAAAAAGTTAACACATATCTTTTTTATTTCAGTAATTGCTGATAGAGGCATAGTCTGTGAAGTAAGACAATACCAACATCTGGACATCAATAAGGAATTAATTACAGTAGCTCTACCCTGAATGGTTAATTGTCTTTGTGACCACATTCTCAAAATATTTCTAATTGAAGCAATTTTAGTGTCCCAATTCTTTTCATTGCATACACGTAAATCTACACCAACATACACACCAAGAATGCAAATAACTTTATTGCATAATTTTATACGAAAGTTGTCAAGTTCAGCTTGTGTTATATTTCCTTTGCCAACACATAATAGTTCTGATTTATCTTTGTTTACCTTAGCACCAGAACCCTTACTATATAACTCCAGAAGGTTAAAAACATTTACAATAGACTGTTTATCTCTAAGTGTTAGAGTTGTATCATCCGCATGCTGGTACACTTTGGACTCAAAATTGGTACGAGGAACATTGATACCTAAAATATCAGGAGATTTTTAAATCATTCTTCCTAGAGGTTCCGCAGCTAAAACATATAGCATCGCAGAAATCGGACACCCCTGCCTTACTGAATTATGAATAGAGATGAACTTAGTTAAGTTACCATTGTATTTTACAGAACTAGAAATATTAGTATAAAAAATCTTTATCCAATCAACAAAGTTTTCTCCAAAACCAATTTTTTCCAAAACTTTAAATAAATACGTATGACTAACACGATCAAAAGCCTTCTCTTGATCAATTTTAAGGATATATCCCTCACAATTTTCCTGAGTAGTTAGATCAATGATATCACGAACGCAAAAAATTGTGTCTGAAATATCACGACCAACCACACAGCATGATTGAAAATCTGAAACAATAGATGGTAAAACATTTTTTAATCTATCAGACATAACGCGTGCTAAAATTTTATAGTCTACATTGAGAAGACTAATAGGCCTCCAATTTTTCAACAGAGTTTTATCACCTCTTTTCTTATAAACAAGATTGATAACTCCTTGTCTCATAGTTCTGGTCAACTCTCTATCATCCCAGATACTTTGTACAATACGAGGAAAAATACATTTCAAATCATCAAAGAAGTTACAATAAAATTCTACAGTCAGGCCATCCAAACCTGGACTTTTACCTTTTGACATAGTTAACAATGCTTTTTGTATTTCATCAACAGTTACACTCGAATCACACCTTACTCTATCCTCATCAGTAACCTTTGTGTCAATAAAGGATAAAAGATTATCTATGTCACTATCATCTGTTTCAATACAATTATACAAATTATCATAAAAATTAAATATTTCATTGGACATATCATCACAAGTAGTCAATACATTCCCATCATTATCATGTAAACATTTTATAGTATTACAATTCTGTCTATACTTCTCTAGTTTTAAAAAATAACTGGTGTTTCTGTCACCATCTACGGCCCAAGTCGCTTTTGACCTTAAAACAGCACCATTACATTTTTCTTTTTCAAACCTTTCTAAACGCTGCCTTAGTTCTTCGTACTTATTACAATCAAACGGTTCCCCATTAGCTATATCACAAGAAAAGCTTTTTAATTTATTTTGAATCCTATAAAACTCGGACATCCGTAACTTACTTCGGTCCTTACCATATACTTGAGAAAATCTTTTAATTTTATACTTCAAATTATCCCACCAAACTTTCGGCTCATTTTCATATAAAGCACACTTCTTAGCAGAATTGATTATAGACCTTACTTTTGCATTAAAATCTTCTTCTAACAAAAAACAATTATTAAAAATCCATATACCTGGACCTTTACTTCCCAAAGCACAGTCAATTTTCATAACAACAAAGCTATGATCACTGAAAGAAGTATCATTATAGTAAACATTTTGTACATAAGAACTTAGATTTTTAGACACCAAAAAATAATCAATTCGACTTTGTGATAAAAAGCCATTGCTCACTCGTTTCCTAGAAAATACAGCACAGTTACAATTTCTACTTCTCCAAATATCATAGATATTACAAGTAAACATAAGACGTTTCAAAGCCGACACACTTGGATTTATCGTATGCGCTGTGATACCTGTACGATCTACAGTAGAAAATGTAGTATTGAAATCACCCCCTGTAATCAGGTTCTCTGAAAAAGGTTCTAACCAATCTTGTAAACGTTCAAAAAATACTTTTCTATCATTTATAATATTCGGCGCATAAATATTAACAACATTCCACTCAATATCTTCAATTCTTATCTTAACACGTAAAACTCCTCCATTGTAACCATCATAATCAATAACACCATCTTTAAAATCATTCGCAATTAATATAGCGACACCTTTTCTAGTATCATTACTATTGTTAAAAATTATCTTACCTTGCCATAAGTGGCTAATTTGATCTACAAACATATCATCCCAAAACGTTTCTTGTAATAACACAACTTTATAATTATTAAGTTGAAAATATTCAAACAGATTTTTAACTTTTACAACATCCCTCAATCCGTTTACGTTTAAAGATAAAACAGTAAACATCAGAAAAAAACACAAGACAAAGTTCTTTACGGACATTGTTTAACTTTTTTAGCTTTCTTCTTTTTTTTCTTTTTCGTAACTCCACCATCTCCTACTTTTATTTTAAGAAAATTCCTACCCTGCACAGTACCATGTTTATCAGGGTCACTCTCGCCCACCTCCCTCTCCTCCTCCGCACACTCGAGCTCGTCATCCCAAAATTTGGAAGACGGAGGCTGCGCTAGTATATCGCCAAAACAAATGTTACTGTTAACGTTCTCAATCTCATTACTCAGGAGAACAACAGACTGCTGAGAATCAGTAAGACCCTCAATCTCGCCACTTGTATCAACTTCCTCATCACTGGTGCTCATGAACTCATCAGACAATGGAATTGGCTCCGTAGTCTGATCACATCCCGAAACCGACTGGGAATCGTCGTCGTCACCGATATCACTATTACTAGTGTACACGACTGTATCTTCAGCCGAATACCTGTCATCCTCGTTGTCACCCGTGTCGAAACAACTACAGTCGTACCTGCCGCACCGATCACACAATGTGTCGACATGCCTGGGTGCGCGCGAACAATCACATTGATATCGAATCTCTCCACACCTAGTACACGGCTGAGTTTTGCAAGCCCGTCGAAAGTGCCCCTGGCCACCACACGTGTAGCAAACAAACTGTGGACATTCACGGAATAAATGCTGATCTGAATAACACAGTGAACATACTTTCAACTGGTTATCATGAATAACCCGGTAATACTCATTTCCGAATTTCATTGTGTAAGGCAGCGATTTCAAAGTTGGGGGTAGTTTTACACGGACATATCTAGTTCCATCCGCAACATTCGTTCCCTGATAGAATCGACGTTTAATGGGCGAAACTAACTCAACCTTCAGTTGTTCAAGTTTATTAACAATCTCAGTGTCATTGATGTACGCTGGGAGATGAAGAAAGCTAACAAGCGTGAAATGCCCAACATATCGTTTGTGTTTAGACGAGCGATAATGATTCAACAAACCTTCCAGATCTTTATCGTTATATTGTATGCTGCATATGCAAAACATTCCAGTTTATTCCGAATTTGGTTTTTCTCTCGTCCGTGTTTGAAAGCTGGTCGTTACGAATGCCTCTATTCCTTGTTCTCCTATAGGTAACCACGCGTGTTGTCGACTAAGTGATTTCAGTTTGTATCCGTTCTCACAAGTTGTCAAGTAGAATGTGTTATTTATCAAGCTTAGTTTGGTAGGGATACTTCGCAGCCTTTGAATCTCCGTTGTCTTATTTCTCTTTTATGTAATTTTCATAAATGGAAATCGGCCTCAGCGTTTTGGAAAAGAGAGTGAAATCGTGTCTCTTGTCGGTTTGTTTTTGTAAGTTATTGCAGTTACAAATCTTTGGAGAGTCCTATCATGAATCGATTTCTGATTTCGGTTGAATCGCGTTCCACCTTTTTGAATTCTCTTTGATTGAACATGAGCAATGTCTGGCTTTTATACATAGATGTAGATCGCAAAGTATTGCTTTAACTTGTGTGATGGATCTCGCAAGGAGATGTAGGCTGTATTCATGCATTATCTTGAACAGTTTTGTTAGATAACACTTTAGGTTACACCGCAATAGGTCTTGGCAGGAAGTGACCGTTTTGGTGTTGTATGCTATTTATTTTCCCCATTTCATATGCTATGATGGTTGAAAGCATAAGAGTAATGTTGGAACTCCCAAATAGCTCTAAGTCTTAAACAGTATAATTTTGTGTGTAATAAAATTTGTGATTTTTAATCTATCAAATTGTCCTACGGGCAAAAGTCTGGAGTCTAGAAATCGTAACGACCTCTAAATTGCAATTTTACAAATGATTTAAGGAATAAATACACAAGAAAGCCAAATTAATTGAATACATCATTGGAATGACTATAGTATTTTATTTTGATTGACAAAATTCTTGATTGATATCGGTGTTGAATGAATTCCTATTTGCTGAAATAAAATAGGACGAAAACAGGATTCCTTTAAACGACCGTGGATTATATTAATTATTTAAAAATCAAACGTATTCATCTATATATTTATCTAAATAAAAGTCTGATGAAAATGCACAAATAATTTTATTTAAATTTTGTGCCTTATTTATTCTTTTCGTATCGTACATAAAGGAGATTTTCTATTCTATTCCTTGATGAAACAAATGTATTATTTTGACACGGAAACCAACAAATGAATTTTATATTGACACTATCCTGTATATGGGACTTATAAGACCATTCATTACTGTAATAATTATTCACGCGGCATGAATTATATCACTTTTAAATAACAGTTGAGTAACCAGTTGCGTGTTCTACTGACCGTATTAGTTTACTATTCAATGATTTATGCTAAAATGTGATTACTGTTTTGTAAATGTTATTGCGTCAGCAAGTTCACTTGTATATTATCCTTAACTACGTTTATCTACATTTTGAGGAATATGTGAAGTAGTTGGCTCTTTATTATAAAACTTTGGTACGGAGAGGCACGGATCTGATATTGAAGTTTAACACACAACTTTGCTAGTACAACAAAGTCAGGATGGCCGAGCGGTCTAAGGCGCTGCGTTCAGGTCGCAGTCGGGTCTTCCCGGCGTGGGTTCGAATCCCACTTCTGACATTTATTTTTTTGTTTTTTGTTTTACATCCAAGAGGACTGTACATGCCTCATCGTACATTATCAAATTAATCATCCCATTTGAAATGATTGTTTCTACCCATTTCCTTAAGCCAAACCCTCTCATCTGGTGTGGTATTTCAACTACAATGATAGCGTACATCTACCCGCCTGTCTCTTCTGCTTCTTCATTGGTTAAGATAATTTTCGATTCCCACCTTTTGGCCTCTAGCATCACTGACGAATCTTTGAAGACTGAAACAGCTGTATGATGCATGCAGTTTAATTATTTTTTCGACCATATTGTATCTATTACTAAATTTTAAAAATGTTGCAGAAAGGGTGTGTTACATCATCTTTCATTTAGTAAGTTATGTTGTTAATGTCATAAAACCGATTGGGGCAGTTTTTGTTAATAAAACACAACGATCTCTATTGAAATATTAAGAAAAAAATATATTCCCAAGCGGGGAATCGAACCCCGGCCGCCGCGGTGAGAGCGCGGAATCCTAACCACTAGACCACTTGGGACATATTAGAAGCCATTACTTGATTGTGACTGCACCTTGAAAAAATACTTGTATACACTGTTGCTCAAGTAGCGAAAACGGCAGCTCCTCTAACATATAATACACAACTAATGTACAGGGTATCTTTGTATATATATAACCGTCTTTGTAAATAAGTAGGTTCATGCCCAACATATCGTTTGTGTTTAGACGAGCGATAATGATTCAACAAACCTTCCAGATCTTTATCGTTATATTGTATGCTGCATATGCAACACATTCGTGTTTATTCCGAATTTGGTTTTTCGCTCGTCCCTGTTTGAAAGCTGGTCGTTACGAATGCCTCTATTCCTTGTTCTCCTATAGGTTCCACGCGTGTTGTCGACTAAGTGATTCCAGTTTGTATCCGTTCTCACAAGTTGTCAAGTAGAATGTGTTATTTATCAAGCTTAGTTTGGTAGGGATACTTCGCAGCCTTTGAATCTCCGTTGTCTTATTTCTCTTTTATGCAATTTTTCATAAATGGAAATCGGCCTCAGCGTTTTGGAAAAGAGAGTGAAATCTTGTCTCTTGTCGGTTTGTTTTTGTAAGTTATTGCAGTTACAAATCTTTGGAGAGTCCTATCATGAATCGATTTCTGATTTCGGTTGAATCGCGTTTCTCCTTTTTGAATACTCTTTGATTGAACATGAGCAATGTCTGGTTTTTATACATAGATGTACATCGCAAAGTAATTTTGTGTGTAATAAAATTGTGTGATTTTTAATATATCAATTTGTCCTACGGGCAAAAGTCTTAAGTCTAGAAATCGTAACGACCTCTAAATTGCAATTTTACAAATGATTTAAGGACTAAATACACAAGAAAGCCAAATTAATTGAATACATCATTGGAATGACAATAGTATTTGATTTTGATTGACAAAATGCTTGATTGATATCGGTGTTGAATGAATTCCTATTTGCTTAAATAGAATAGAACGAAAACAGGATTCCTTTAAACGACCGTGGATTATATTAATTATTTAAAAATCAAACGTATTCATCTATATATTCATCTAAATAAAAGTCTGATGAAAATGCACAAACATTTTTATTTTAATTTTGTGCCTGATTTGTTTTTTTCGTATCGTACATAAAGGAGATTTTGCTATTCTATTCCTTGATATTCATGAAACAAATGCATTTTTTTGACACGGAAACCAACAAATGAATTTTATATTGACACTATCCTGTATATGGGACTTATAAGACCATTCATTAGTGTAATAATTATTCACGCGGCATGAATTATATCACTTTTAAATAACAGTTGAGTAACCAGTTGCGTGTTCTACTGACCGTATTAGTTTACTATTCAATGATTTATACTAAAATGTGATTACTGTTTTGTAAATGTTATTGCGTCAGCAAGTTCACTTGTATGTTATCCTTAACTACGTTTATCTACATTTTGAGGAATATGTGAAGTAGTTGGCTCTTTATTATAAAACTTTGGTACGGAGAGGCACGGATCTGATATTGAAGTTTAACACACAACTTTGCTCGTACAACAAAGTCAGGATGGCCGAGCGGTCTAAGGCGCTGCGTTCAGGTCGCAGTCGGGTCTTCCCGGCGTGGGTTCGAATCCAACTTCTGACATTCATTTTTTTGCTTTTTGTTTTACATCCAAGAGGACTGTACATGCCTCATCGTACATTATCAAATTAATCATCCCATTTGAAATGATTGTTTCTACCCATTTTCTTAAGCCAAACCCTCTCATCTGGTGTGGTATTTCAACTACAATGATAGCGTACATCTACCCGCCTGTCTCTTCTGCTTCTTCATTGGTTAAGGCAATTTTCGATTCCCACCTTTTGGCCTCTAGCATCACTGACGAATCTTTGAAGACTGAAACAGCTGTATGATGCATGAAGTTTAATTATTTTTTTCGACCATATTGTATCTATTACTAAATTTTAAAAGTTGCAGCAAGGCTGTGTTACATCATCTTTCATTTAGTAAGTTTATGTTGTTAATGTCATAAAACCGATTGGGGCAGTTTTTGTTAATAAAACACAACGATCTCTTTTGAAATATTAAGAAAAAAATATATTCCCAAGCGGGGAATCGAACCCCGGCCGCCGCGGTGAGAGCGCGGAATCCTAACCACTAGACCACTTGGGACATATTAAAATCCATTACTTGATTGTGACTGCACCTTGAAAGAATACTTGTATACACTGTTGCTGAAGTAGCGAAAACGGCAGCTCCTCTAACATATAATACACAACTAATGTACAGGGTATCTTTGTATATATATAACCGTCTTTGTAAATAAGTAGGTTCATGCCCAACATATCGTTTGTGTTTAGACGAGCGATAATGATTCAACAAACCTTCCAGATCTTTATCGTTATATTGTATGCTGCATATGCAAAACATTCGTGTTTATTCCGAATTTGGTTTTTCGCTCGTCCGTGTTTGAAAGCTGGTCGTTACGAGTGCCTCTATTCCTTGTTCTCCTATAGGTACCACGCGTGTTGTCGACTAAGTGATTCCAGTTTGTATCCGTTCTCACAAGTTGTCAAGTAGAATGTGTTATTTATCAAGCTTAGTTTGGTAGGGATACTTCGCAGCATTTGAATCTCCGTTGTCTTATTTCTCTTTTATGTAATTTTCATAAATGGAAATCGGCCTCAGCGTTTTGGAAAAGAGAGTGAAATCTTGTCTCTTGTCGGTTTGTTTTTGTAAGTTATTGCAGTTACAAATCTTTGGAGAGTCCTATCATGAATCGATTTCTGATTTTGGTTGAATCGCGTTTCTCCTTTTTGAATACTCTTTGATTGAACATGAGCAACGTCTGGTTTTTATACATAGATGTAGATCGCAAAGTATTGCTTTAACTTGTGTGATGGATCTCGCAAGGAGATGTAGGCTGTATTCATGCATTATCTTGAACAGTTTTGTTAGATAACACTTTAGGTTACACCGCAATACGTCTTGGCAGGAAGTGAACGTTTTGGTGTTGTATGTTATTGATTTTCCCCATTCATATGCTATGATGGTTGAAGGCATATGAGTAATGTTGGAAGTCCCAAATATCTCTAAGTCTTAAACAGTATAATTTTGTGTATCATAATATTGTGTGATTTTTAATCTATCAATTTGTCCTACGGGCAAACGTATTTAGTCTAGAAATCGTAACGATCTCTAAATTGTAATTTTACAAATGATTTAAGGAATAAATACACAAGAAAGCCAAATTAATTGAATACATCATTGGAATGACAATAGTATTTGATTTTGATTGACAAAATTCTTGATTGATATCGGTGTTGAATGAATTCCTCTTTGCTGAAATAAAATAGGACGAAAACAGGATTCCTTTAAACGACCGTGGATTATATTAATTATTTAAAAATCAAACGTATTCATCTATATATTTATCTAAATAAAAGTCTGATGAAAATGCACAAATAATTTTATTTAAATTTTGTGCCTTATTTAATTTTTTCGTATCGTACATAAAGGAGATTTTCTGTTCTATTCCATGATATTCATGAAACAAATGCATTATTTTGACACGGAAACCAACAAATGAATTTTATATTGACACTATCCTGTATATGGGACTTATAAGACCATTCATTACTGAAATAATTATTCACGCGGCATATATTATATCACTTTTAAATAACAGTTGAGTAACCAGTTGCGTGTTCTACTGACCGTATTAGTTTACTATTCAATGATTTATGCTAAAATGTGATTACTGTTTTGTAAATGTTATTGCGTCAGCAAGTTCACTTGTATATTATCCTTAACTACGTTTATCTACATTGTGAGGAATATGTGAAGTAGTTGGCTCTTTATTATAAAACTTTGGTACGGAGAGGCACGGATCTGATATTGAAGTTTAACACACAACTTTGCTCGTACATCAAAGTCAGGATGGCCGAGCGGTCTAAGGCGCTGCGTTCAGGTCGCAGTCGGGTCTTCCCGGCGTGGGTTCGAATCCCACTTCTGACATTTATTTTTTTGCTTTTTGTTTTACATTCAAGAGGACTGTACATGCCTCATCGTACATTATCAAATTAATCATCCCATTTGAAATGATTGTTTCTACCCATTTTCTTAATCCAAACCCTCTCATCTGGTGTGGTATTTCAACTACAATGATAGCGTACATCTACCCGCCTGTCTCTTCTGCTTCTTCATTGGTTAAGATAATTTTCGATTCCCACCTTTTGGCCTCTAGCATCACTGACGAATCTTTGAAGACTGAAACAGCTGTATGATGCATGAAGTTTAATTATTTTTTCGACCATATTGTATCTATTACTAAATTTTAAAAGTTGCAGCAAGGCTGTGTTACATCATCTTTCATTAAGTAAGTTTATGTTGTTAATGTCATAAAACCGATTGGGGCAGTTTTTGTTAATAAAACACAACGATCTCTATTGAAATATTAAGAAAAAAATATATTCCCAAGCGGGGAATCGAACCCCGGCCGCCGCGGTGAGAGCGCGGAATCCTAACCACTAGACCACTTGGGACATATTAGAAGCCATTACTTGATTGTGACTGCACCTTGAAAGAATACTTGTATACACTGTTGCTCAAGTAGCGAAAACGGCAGCTCCTCTAACATATAATACACAACTAATGTACAGGGTATCTTTGTATATATACAACCGTCTTTGTAAATAAGTAGGTTCATGCCCAACATATCGTTTGTGTTTAGACGAGCGATAATGATTCAACAAACCTTCCAGATCTTTATCGTTATATTGTATGCTGCATATGCAAAACATTCGTGTTTATTCCGAATTTGGTTTTTCGCTCGTCCGTGTTTGAAAGCTGGTCGTTACGAATGCCTCTATTCCTTGTTCTCCTATAGGTACCACGCGTGTTGTCGACTAAGTGATTTCAGTTTGTATCCGTTCTCTTAAGTTGTCAAGTAGAATGTGTTAATTATCAAGCTTAGTTTGGTAGGGATACTTCGCTGCCTTTCAATCTCCGTTGTCTTATTTCTCTTTTATGTAATTTTCATAAATGGAAATCGGCCTCAGCGTTTTGGAAAAGAGAGTGAAATCTTGTCTCTTGTCGGTTTGTTTTTGTAAGTTATTGCAGTTACAAATCTTTGGAGAGTCCTATCATGAATCGATTTCTGATTTCGGTTGAATCGCGTTTCTCCTTTTTGAATACTCTTTGATTGAACATGAACAATGTCTGGTTTTTATGCATAGATGTAGATCGCAAAGTATTGCTTTAACTTGTGTGATGGATCTCGCAAGGAGATGTAGGCTGTATTCATGCATTATCTTGAACAGTTTTGTTAGATAACACTTTAGGTTACACCGCAATACGTCTTGGCAGGAAGTGACGGCTTTGGTGTTGTATGCTATTTATTTTCCCCATTTCATATGCTATGATGGTTGAAGGCATAAGAGTAATGTTGGAAGTCCCAAATATCTCTAAGTCTTAAACAGTATAATTTTGTGTGTAATAAAATTGTGTGATTTTTAATATATCAATTTGTCCTACGGGCAAAAGTCTTAAGTCTAGAAATCGTAACGACCTCCAAATTGCAATTTTACAAATGACTTAAGAACTAAATACACAAGAAAGCCAAATTAATTGAATAATTCATTGGAATGACAATAGTATTTGATTTTGATTGACAAAATGCTTGATTGATATCGGTGTTGAATGAATTCCTATTTGCTTAAATAGAATAGAACGAAAACAGGATTCCTTTAAACGACCGTGGATTATATTAATTATTTAAAAATCAAACGTATTCATCTATATATTCATCTAAATAAAAGTCCGGTGAAAATGCACAAAGAAGTAATTTGAATTTTGGGCCTTTAATTTTTTCGTATCGTACATAAAAAAGATTTTCTATTCTATTCCTTGATATTCATGAAACAAATGCATTATTTTGACACGGAAATCAACAAATGAATTTTATATTGACACTATCCTATATATGGGACTTATAAGACCATTCATTAGTGTAATAATTATTCACGCGGCATGAATTATATCACTTTTAAATAACAGTTGAGTAACCAGTTGCGTGTTCTACTGACTGTATTAGTTTACTATTCAATGATTTATGCTAAAATGTGATTACTGTTTTGTAAATGTTATTGCGTCAGCAAGTTCACTTGTATGTTATCCTTAACTACGTTTATCTACATTGTGTGGAATATGTGAAGTAGCTGGCACTTTACAATAAAACTTTGGTACGGAGAGGCACGGATCTGATATTGAAGATTAACACACAACTGCTCTCTTACAACAAAGTCAGGATGGCCGAGCGGTCTAAGGCGCTGCGTTCAGGTCGCAGTCGGGTCTTCCCGGCGTGGGTTCGAATCCCACTTCTGACATTTAGTTTTTTTGCTATTCGTTTTACATCCAAGAGGACTGTACATGCCTCATCTTACATAATCAAATTAATCATCCCATTTGAAGTGATTGTTTCTACCTTTTTTCTTAAGCCAAACCCTCTCATCTGGTGTGGTATTTCAATTACAATGATAGCATACATTTACCCGCCTGTCTCTTCTGCTTCTACATTAGTTAAGATAATTTTCGATTCCCACCTTTTGGCCTCTAGCATCACTGACGAGTCTTTGAAGACTGAAACAGCTGTATGATGCATGCAGTTTAATTATTTGTTTTCGACCATATTGTATCTATTACTAAATTTTAAAAGATGAAGCAAGGGTGTGTTACATCATCTTTCATTTAGTTAGTTTATGTTGTTAATGTCATAGAAAACCGATTGGGGCAGTTTTGTTTTAATAAAACACAACGATCTCTATTGAAATATTAAGAAAAAAAATACATTCCCAAGCGGGGAATCGAACCCCGGCCGCCGCGGTGAGAGCGCGGAATCCTAACCACTAGACCACTTGGGACATATTAGAAGCCATTACTTGATTGTGACTGCACCTTGAAAGAATACTTGTATACACTGTTGCCAATCTGATTAAAATACAGATCCTCACTATTACTATCGTGTGTAGGATCTGACAGCGACCAGTAAAAGGTCATGTGCAGATGACCTTTATTATTTCCATATCTAGGAAATGAACAGCCAATCGAAATGCGCCTTGTAAACGGTGACAAACAAAAATGGCCGTGGATCGAAGCGAACAAGAGAAAATCATTCAGAGCGTTATATAACAATTTGATTAGTATATTTTGTGATAATTTCTTTACCTTCAGTTATTTTTTTCAGACAAACGAAAAACATCAAATCAAACAGATAATGTTTAAATAGAACACACGCCTTGGCGCAGAGACCGCTGAACTGGGCGCCGCCATTTTTGTATACGGTCGTTCGGGTTTCTCGCTACTTTACTCTTGTTTAACGACAAGTGTAGAAACAAATCGAATTAGCTTTTCACTTTCAGAATCTGGTAAGCAGCGATTTGATTGGTGAATACAAAGGTCATCTGCACATGACCTTCTACTGGTCGCTGTCAGATCCTACACACGATAGTAATAGTGAGGATCTGTATTTTAATCAGATTGCACTGTTGCCCAAGTAGCGAAAACGGCAGCTCCTCTAACATATAATACACAACTAATGTACAGGGTATCTTTGTATATATATAACAGTCTTTGTAAATAAGTAGGTTCATGCCCAACATATCGTTTGTGTTTAGACGAGCGATAATGATTCAACAAACCTTCGAGATCTTTATCGTTATATGCTGCATATGCAAAACATTCGTCTATTCCGAATTTGGTTTTTCGCTCGTCCGTGTTTGAAAGCTGGTCGTTACGAATACCTCTATTCCCTGTTCTCCTATAGGTACCACGCGTGTTGTCGTCTAAGTGATTCCAGTTTGTATCCGTTCTCACAAGTTGTCAGGTAGAATTTGTTATTTATCAAGCTTAGTTTGGAAGGGATACTTCGCAGCCTCGGCATCTCTGTTGTCTTATTTCTCTTTTATGTAATTTTCATAAATGGAAATCGTCCTCAGCGTTTTGGAAAAGAGAGTGAAATCTTGTCTCTTGTCGGTTTGTTTTTGTAAGTTATTGCAGTTACAAATCTTTGGAGAGTCCTATCATGAATCGATTTCTGATTTCGGTTGAATCGCATTTCTCCTTTTTGAATACTCTTTGATTGAACATGAACACTGTCTGGCTTTAATACAAAGATGTAGATCGCAAAGTATTGCTTCAACTTGTGTGATGGATCTCGCAAGGAGATGTAGGCTGTATTCATGCATTCTCTTGAACAGTTTTGTTAGATAACTTTAGGTTACACCGCAATACGTCTTGGCAGGAAGTGACCGTTTTGGTGTTGTATGTTATTGATTTTCCCCATTTCATATGCTATGATGGTTGAAGGCATAGGAGTAATGTTGGAAGTCCCAAATAACTCTAAGTCTTAAACAGTATAATTTTGTGTGTAATAAAATTTGTGATTTGTAATCTATCAAATTGTCCTACGGGCAAAAGTCTGAAGTATAGAAATCGTAACGACCTCTAAATTGCAATTTTACAAATGATTTAAGGAATAAATACACAAGAAAGCCAAATTAATTGAATACATCATTGGAATGACTATAGTATTTGATTTTGATTGACAAAATTCTTGATTGATATCGGTGTTGAATGAATTCCTATTTGCTGAAAGAAAATAGAACGAAAACAGGATTCCTTTAAACGACCGTGGATTATATTAATTATTTAAAAATCAAACGTATTCATATATATATATATTTATCTAAATAAAAGTCTGATGAAAATGCACAAATAATTTTATTTAAATTTTGTGCCTTATTTAATTTTTTCGTATCGTACATAAAGGAGATTTTCTGTTCTATTCCATGATATTCATGAAACAAATGCATTAATTTGACACGGAAACCAACAAATAAATTTTATATAGACACTATCCTGTATATGGGACTTATAAGACCATTCATTAGTGTAATAATTATTCACGCGGCATGAATTATATCACTTTTAAATAACAGTTGAGTAACCAGTTGCGTGTTCTACTGACTGTATTAGTTTACTATTCAATGATTTATGCTAAAATGTGATAACTGTTTTGTAAATGTTATTGCGTCAGCAAGTTCACTTGTATATTATCTTTAACTACGTTTATCTACATTGTGAGGAATATGTGAAGTAGTTGGCTCTTTATTATAAAACTTTGGTACGGAGAGGAACGGATCTGATATTGAAGTTTAACACACAACTTTGCTCGTACAACAAAGTCAGGATGGCCGAGCGGTCTAAGGCGCTGCGTTCAGGTCGCAGTCGGGTCTTCCCGGCGTGGGTTCGAATCCCACTTCTGACATTTAGTTTTTTTGCTATTTGTTTTACATCCAAGAGGACTGTACATGCCTCATCTTACATAATCAAATTAATCATCCCATTTGAAGTGATTGTTTCTACCTTTTTTCTTAAGCCAAACCCTCTCATCTGGTGTGGTATTTCAATTACAATGATAGCATACATTTACCCGCCTATCTCTTCTGCTTCTACATTAGTTAAGATAATTTTCGATTCCCACCTTTTGGCCTCTAGCATCACTGACGAGTCTTTGAAGACTGAAACAGCTGTATGATGCATGCAGTTTAATTATTTGTTTTCGACCATATTGTATCTATTACTAAATTTTAAAAGATGAAGCAAGGGTGTGTTACATCATCTTTCATTTAGTTAGTTTATGTTGTTAATGTCATAGAAAACCGATTGGGGCAGTTTTTGTTAATAAAACACAACGATCTCTTTTGAAATATTAAGAAAAAAGTATATTCCCAAGCGGGGAATCGAACCCCGGCCGCCGCGGTGAGAGCGCGGAATCCTAACCACTAGACCACTTGGGACATATTAGAAGCCATTACTTGATTGTGACTGCACCTTGAAAGAATACTTGTATACACTGTTGCTGAAGTAGCGAAAACGGCAGCTCCACTAACATATAATACACAACTAATGTACAGGGTATCTTTGTATATATATAACCGTCTTTGTAAATAAGTAGGTTCATGCCCAACATATCGTTTGTGTTTAGACGAGCGATAATGATTCAACAAACCTTCCAGATCTTTATCGTTATATTGTATGCTGCGTATGCAAAACACTCGTGTTTATTCCGAATTTGGTTTTTCCGCTCGTCCGTGTTTGAAAGCTGGTCGTTACGAATGCCTCTATTCCTTGTTCTCCTATAGGCACCACGCGTGTTGTCGACTAAGTGATTTCAGTTTGTATCCGTTCTCACAAGTTGTCAAGTACAATGTGTTATTTATCAAGCTAAGTTTGGTAGGGATACTTCGCAGCCTTTGAATCTCTGTTGTCTTATTTCTCTTTTATGTAATTTTCATAAATGGAAATCGGCCTCAGCGTTTTGGAAAAGAGAGTGAAATCTTGTCTCTTGTCGGTTTGTTTTTGTAAGTTATTGCAGTTACACATCTTTGGAGAGTCCTATCATGAATCGATTTCTGATTTCGGTTGAATCGCGTTTCTCCTTTTTGATTACTCTTTGATTGAACATGAGCAACGTCTGGTTTTTATACATAGATGTAGATCGCAAAGTATTGCTTTAACTTGTGTGATGGATCTCGCATGGAGATGTAGGCTGTATTCATGCATTATCTTGAACAGTTTTGTTAGATAACACTTTAGGTTACACCGCAATACGTCTTGGCAGGAAGTGACCGTTTTGGTGTTGTATGTTATTGATTTTCCCCATTTCATATGCTATGATGGTTGAAGGCATAAGAGTAATGTTGGAAGTCCCAAATATCTCTAAGTCTTAAACAGTATAATTTTGTGTATCATAAAATTGTGTGATTTTTAATATATCAATTTGTCCTACGGGCAAACGGATTTAGTCTAGAAATCGTAACGACCTCTAAATTGCAATTTTACAAATGATTTAAGGACTAAATACACAAGAAAGCCAAATTAATTGAATACATCATTGGAATGACAATAGTATTTGATTTTGATTGACAAAATGCTTGATTGATATCGGTGTTGAATGAATTCCTATTTGCTTAAATAGAATAGAACGAAAACAGGATTCCTTTAAACGACCGTGGATTATATTAATTATTTAAAAATCAAACGTATTCATCTAAATAAAAGTCCGATGAAAATGCACAAACATTTTTCTTTTAATTTTGTGCCTTATTTGTTTTTTTCGTATCGTACATAAAGGAGATTTTGCTATTCTATTCCTTGATATTCATGAAACAAATGCATTATTTTGACACGGAAACCAACAAATGAATTTTATATTGACACTATCCTGTATATGGGACTGATAAAACCATTCATTACTGTAATAATTATTCACGCGGCATGAATTATATCACTTTTAAATAACAGTTGAGTAACCAGTTGCGTGTTCTACTGACCGTATTAGTTTACTATTCAATGATTTATGCTAAAATGTGATTACTGTTTTGTAAATGTTATTGCGTCAGCAAGTTCACTTGTATATTATCCTTAACTACGTTTATCTACATTGTGAGGAATATGTGAAGTAGTTGGCTCTTTATTATAAAACTTTGGTACGGAGAGGAACGGATCTGATATTGAAGTTTAACACACAACTTTGCTCGTACAACAAAGTCAGGATGGCCGAGCGGTCTAAGGCGCTGCGTTCAGGTCGCAGTCGGGTCTTCCCGGCGTGGGTTCGAATCCCACTTCTGACATTTATTTTTTTGCTTTTTGTTTTACATCCAAGAGGACTGTACATGCCTCATCGTACATTATCAAATTAATCATCCCATTTGAAATGATTGTTTCTACCCATTTTCTTAAGCCAAACCCTCTCATCTGGTGTGGTATTTCAACTACAATGATAGCGTACATCTACCCGCCTGTCTCTTCTGCTTCTTCATTGGTTAAGATAATTTTCGATTCCCACCTTTTGGCCTCTAGCATCACTGACGAATCTTTGAAGACTGAAACAGCTGTATGATGCATGCAGTTTAATTATTTTTTTCGACCATATTGTATCTATTACTAAATTTTAAAAGTTGCAGCAAGGGTGTGTTACATCATCTTTCATTTAGTAAGTTTATGTTGTTAATGTCATAAACCCGATTGGGGCAGTTTTTGTTAATAAAACACAACGATCTCTTTTGAAATATTAAGAAAAAAATATATTCCCAAGCGGGGAATCGAACCCCGGCCGCCGCGGTGAGAGCGCGGAATCCTAACCACTAGACCACTTGGGACATATTAGAAGCCATTACTTGATTGTGACTGCACCTTGAAAGAATACTTGTATACACTGTTGCTGAAGTAGCGAAAACGGCAGCTCCTCTAACATATAATACACAACTAATGTACAGGGTATCTTTGTATATATATAACCGTCTTTGTAAATAAGTAGGTTCATGCCCAACATATCGTTTGTGTTTAGACGAGCGATAATGATTCAACAAACCTTCCAGATCTTTATCGTTATATTGTATGCTGCATATGCAAAACACTCGTGTTTATTCCGAATTTGGTTTTTCCGCTCGTCCGTGTTTGAAAGCTGGTCGTTACGAATGCCTCTATTCCTTGTTCTCCTATAGGCACCACGCGTGTTGTCGACTAAGTGATTTCAGTTTGTATCCGTTCTCACAAGTTGTCAAGTACAATGTGTTATTTATCAAGCTTAGTTTGGTAGGGATACTTCGCAGCCTTTGAATCTCCGTTGTCTTATTTCTCTTTTATGTAATTTTCATAAATGGAAATCGGCCTCAGCGTTTTGGAAAAGAGAGTGAAATCTTGTCTCCTGTCGGTTTGTTTTTGTAAGTTATTGCAGTTACAAATCTTTGGAGAGTCCTATCATGAATCGATTTCTGATTTCGGTTGAATCGCGTTTCTCCTTTTTGATTACTCTTTGATTGAACATGAGCAACGTCTGGTTTTTATACATAGATGTAGATCGCAAAGTATTGCTTTAACTTGTGTGATGGATCTCGCATGGAGATGTAGGCTGTATTCATGCATTATCTTGAACAGTTTTGTTAGATAACACTTTAGGTTACACCGCAATACGTCTTGGCAGGAAGTGACCGTTTTGGTGTTGTATGTTATTGATTTTCCCCATTTCATATGCTATGATGGTTGAAGGCATAAGAGTAATGCTGGAAGTCCCAAATATCTCTAAGTCTTAAACAGTATAATTTTGTGTATCATAAAATTGTGTGATTTTTAATATATCAATTTGTCCTACGGGCAAACGTATTTAGTCTAGAAATCGTAACGACCTCTAAATTGCAATTTTACAAATGATTTAAGGACTAAATACACAAGAAAGCCAAATTAATTGAATACATCATTGGAATGACAATAGTATTTGATTTTGATTGACAAAATGCTTGATTGATATCGGTGTTGAATGAATTCCTATTTGCTTAAATAGAATAGAACGAAAACAGGATTCCTTTAAACGACCGTGGATTATATTAATTATTTAAAAATCAAACGTATTCATCTATATATTCATCTAAATAAAAGTCCGATGAAAATGCACAAACATTTTAATTTTAATTTTGTGCCTTATTTGTTTTTTTCGTATCGTACATAAAGGAGATTTTGCTATTCTATTCCTTGATATTCATGAAACAAATGCATTATTTTGACACGGAAACCAACAAATAAATTTTATATTGACACTATCCTGTATATGGGACTTATAAGACCATTCATTACTGTAATAATTATTCACGCGGCATGAATTATATCACTTTTAAATAACAGTTGAGTAACCAGTTGCGTGTTCTACTGACCGTATTAGTTTACTATTCAATGATTTATGCTTAAATGTGATTACTGTTTTGTAAATGTTATTGCGTCAGCAAGTTCACTTGTATATTATCCTTTACTACGTTTATCTACATTGTGAGGAATATGTGAAGTAGTTGACTCTTTATTATAAAACTTTGGTACGGAGAGGCACGGATCTGATATTGAAGTTTAACACACAACTTTGCTCGTACAACAAAGTCAGGATGGCCGAGCGGTCTAAGGCGCTGCGTTCAGGTCGCAGTCGGGTCTTCCCGGCGTGGGTTCGAATCCCACTTCTGACATTTATTTTTTTGCTTTTTGTTTTACATCCAAGAGGACTGTACATGCCTCATTGTACATTATCAAATTAATCATCCCATTTGAAATGATTGTTTCTACCCATTTTCTTAAGCCAAACCCTCTCATCTGGTGTGGTATTTCAACTACAATGATAGCGTACATCTACCCGCCTGTCTCTTCTGCTTCTTCATTGGTTAAGATAATTTTCGATTCCCACCTTTTGGCCTCTAGCATCACTGACGAATCTTTGAAGACTGAAACAGCTGTATGATGCATGCAGTTTAATTATTTTTTTCGACCATATTGTATCTATTACTAAATTTTAAAAGTTGCAGCAAGGGTGTGTTACATCATCTTTCATTTAGTAAGTTTATGTTGTTAATGTCATAAACCCGATTGGGGCAGTTTTTGTTAATAAAACACAACGATCTCTTTTGAAATATTAAGAAAAAAATATATTCCCAAGCGGGGAATCGAACCCCGGCCGCCGCGGTGAGAGCGCGGAATCCTAACCACTAGACCACTTGGGACATATTAGAAGCCATTACTTGATTGTGACTGCACCTTGAAAGAATACTTGTATACACTGTTGCTGAAGTAGCGAAAACGGCAGCTCCTCTAACATATAATACACAACTAATGTACAGGGTATCTTTGTATATATATAACCGTCTTTGTAAATAAGTAGGTTCATGCCCAACATATCGTTTGTGTTTAGACGAGCGATAATGATTCAACAAACCTTCCAGATCTTTATCGTTATATTGTATGCTGCATATGCAAAACACTCGTGTTTATTCCGAATTTGGTTTTTCCGCTCGTCCGTGTTTGAAAGCTGGTCGTTACGAATGCCTCTATTCCTTGTTCTCCTATAGGCACCACGCGTGTTGTCGACTAAGTGATTTCAGTTTGTATCCGTTCTCACAAGTTGTCAAGTACAATGTGTTATTTATCAAGCTTAGTTTGGTAGGGATACTTCGCAGCCTTTCAATCTCCGTTGTCTTATTTGTCTTTTATGTAATTTTCATAAATGGAAATCGGCCTCAGCGTTTTGGAAAAGAGAGTGAAATCTTGTCTCTTGTCGGTTTGTTTTTGTAAGTTATTGCAGTTACACATCTTTGGAGAGTCCTATCATGAATCGATTTCTGATTTCGGTTGAATCGCGTTTCTCCTTTTTGATTACTCTTTGATTGAACATGAGCAACGTCTGGTTTTTATACATAGATGTAGATCGCAAAGTATTGCTTTAACTTGTGTGATGGATCTCGCATGGAGATGTAGGCTGTATTCATGCATTATCTTGAACAGTTTTGTTAGATAACACTTTAGGTTACACCGCAATACGTCTTGGCAGGAAGTGACCGTTTTGGTGTTGTATGTTATTGATTTTCCCCATTTCATATGCTATGATGGTTGAAGGCATAAGAGTAATGTTGGAAGTCCCAAATATCTCTAAGTCTTAAACAGTATAATTTTGTGTATCATAAAATTGTGTGATTTTTAATATATCAATTTGTCCTACGGGCAAACGGATTTAGTCTAGAAATCGTAACGACCTCTAAATTGCAATTTTACAAATGATTTAAGGACTAAATACACAAGAAAGCCAAATTAATTGAATACATCATTGGAATGACAATAGTATTTGATTTTGATTGACAAAATGCTTGATTGATATCGGTGTTGAATGAATTCCTATTTGCTTAAATAGAATAGAACGAAAACAGGATTCCTTTAAACGACCGTGGATTATATTAATTATTTAAAAATCAAACGTATTCATCTAAATAAAAGTCCGATGAAAATGCACAAACATTTTTCTTTTAATTTTGTGCCTTATTTGTTTTTTTCGTATCGTACATAAAGGAGATTTTGCTATTCTATTCCTTGATATTCATGAAACAAATGCATTATTTTGACACGGAAACCAACAAATGAATTTTATATTGACACTATCCTGTATATGGGACTGATAAAACCATTCATTACTGTAATAATTATTCACGCGGCATGAATTATATCACTTTTAAATAACAGTTGAGTAACCAGTTGCGTGTTCTACTGACCGTATTAGTTTACTATTCAATGATTTATGCTAAAATGTGATTACTGTTTTGTAAATGTTATTGCGTCAGCAAGTTCACTTGTATATTATCCTTAACTACGTTTATCTACATTGTGAGGAATATGTGAAGTAGTTGGCTCTTTATTATAAAACTTTGGTACGGAGAGGAACGGATCTGATATTGAAGTTTAACACACAACTTTGCTCGTACAACAAAGTCAGGATGGCCGAGCGGTCTAAGGCGCTGCGTTCAGGTCGCAGTCGGGTCTTCCCGGCGTGGGTTCGAATCCCACTTCTGACATTTATTTTTTTGCTTTTTGTTTTACATCCAAGAGGACTGTACATGCCTCATCGTACATTATCAAATTAATCATCCCATTTGAAATGATTGTTTCTACCCATTTTCTTAAGCCAAACCCTCTCATCTGGTGTGGTATTTCAACTACAATGATAGCGTACATCTACCCGCCTGTCTCTTCTGCTTCTTCATTGGTTAAGATAATTTTCGATTCCCACCTTTTGGCCTCTAGCATCACTGACGAATCTTTGAAGACTGAAACAGCTGTATGATGCATGCAGTTTAATTATTTTTTTCGACCATATTGTATCTATTACTAAATTTTAAAAGTTGCAGCAAGGGTGTGTTACATCATCTTTCATTTAGTAAGTTTATGTTGTTAATGTCATAAACCCGATTGGGGCAGTTTTTGTTAATAAAACACAACGATCTCTTTTGAAATATTAAGAAAAAAATATATTCCCAAGCGGGGAATCGAACCCCGGCCGCCGCGGTGAGAGCGCGGAATCCTAACCACTAGACCACTTGGGACATATTAGAAGCCATTACTTGATTGTGACTGCACCTTGAAAGAATACTTGTATACACTGTTGCTGAAGTAGCGAAAACGGCAGCTCCTCTAACATATAATACACAACTAATGTACAGGGTATCTTTGTATATATATAACCGTCTTTGTAAATAAGTAGGTTCATGCCCAACATATCGTTTGTGTTTAGACGAGCGATAATGATTCAACAAACCTTCCAGATCTTTATCGTTATATTGTATGCTGCATATGCAAAACACTCGTGTTTATTCCGAATTTGGTTTTTCCGCTCGTCCGTGTTTGAAAGCTGGTCGTTACGAATGCCTCTATTCCTTGTTCTCCTATAGGCACCACGCGTGTTGTCGACTAAGTGATTTCAGTTTGTATCCGTTCTCACAAGTTGTCAAGTACAATGTGTTATTTATCAAGCTTAGTTTGGTAGGGATACTTCGCAGCCTTTGAATCTCCGTTGTCTTATTTCTCTTTTATGTAATTTTCATAAATGGAAATCGGCCTCAGCGTTTTGGAAAAGAGAGTGAAATCTTGTCTCCTGTCGGTTTGTTTTTGTAAGTTATTGCAGTTACAAATCTTTGGAGAGTCCTATCATGAATCGATTTCTGATTTCGGTTGAATCGCGTTTCTCCTTTTTGATTACTCTTTGATTGAACATGAGCAACGTCTGGTTTTTATACATAGATGTAGATCGCAAAGTATTGCTTTAACTTGTGTGATGGATCTCGCATGGAGATGTAGGCTGTATTCATGCATTATCTTGAACAGTTTTGTTAGATAACACTTTAGGTTACACCGCAATACGTCTTGGCAGGAAGTGACCGTTTTGGTGTTGTATGTTATTGATTTTCCCCATTTCATATGCTATGATGGTTGAAGGCATAAGAGTAATGCTGGAAGTCCCAAATATCTCTAAGTCTTAAACAGTATAATTTTGTGTATCATAAAATTGTGTGATTTTTAATATATCAATTTGTCCTACGGGCAAACGTATTTAGTCTAGAAATCGTAACGACCTCTAAATTGCAATTTTACAAATGATTTAAGGACTAAATACACAAGAAAGCCAAATTAATTGAATACATCATTGGAATGACAATAGTATTTGATTTTGATTGACAAAATGCTTGATTGATATCGGTGTTGAATGAATTCCTATTTGCTTAAATAGAATAGAACGAAAACAGGATTCCTTTAAACGACCGTGGATTATATTAATTATTTAAAAATCAAACGTATTCATCTATATATTCATCTAAATAAAAGTCCGATGAAAATGCACAAACATTTTAATTTTAATTTTGTGCCTTATTTGTTTTTTTCGTATCGTACATAAAGGAGATTTTGCTATTCTATTCCTTGATATTCATGAAACAAATGCATTATTTTGACACGGAAACCAACAAATAAATTTTATATTGACACTATCCTGTATATGGGACTTATAAGACCATTCATTAGTGTAATAATTATTCACGCGGCATGAATTATATCACTTTTAAATAACAGTTGAGTAACCAGTTGCGTGTTCTACTGACCGTATTAGTTTACTATTCAATGATTTATGCTTAAATGTGATTACTGTTTTGTAAATGTTATTGCGTCA
Organism: Mimachlamys varia; assembly: GCA_947623455.1. Taxonomy (NCBI): domain Eukaryota; kingdom Metazoa; phylum Mollusca; class Bivalvia; order Pectinida; family Pectinidae; genus Mimachlamys; species Mimachlamys varia. Next base: position 15,204,675 of record OX392535.1, read on the forward strand.
GCAAGTTCACTTGTATATTATCCTTTACTACGTTTATCTACATTGTGAGGAATATGTGAAGTAGTTGACTCTTTATTATAAAACTTTGGTACGGAGAGGCACGGATCTGATATTGAAGTTTAACACACAACTTTGCTCGTACAACAAAGTCAGGATGGCCGAGCGGTCTAAGGCGCTGCGTTCAGGTCGCAGTCGGGTCTTCCCGGCGTGGGTTCGAATCCCACTTCTGACATTTATTTTTTTGCTTTTTGTTTTACATCCAAGAGGACTGTACATGCCTCATTGTACATTATCAAATTAATCATCCCATTTGAAATGATTGTTTCTACCCATTTTCTTAAGCCAAACCCTCTCATCTGGTGTGGTATTTCAACTACAATGATAGCGTACATCTACCCGCCTGTCTCTTCTGCTTCTTCATTGGTTAAGATAATTTTCGATTCCCACCTTTTGGCCTCTAGCATCACTGACGAATCTTTGAAGACTGAAACAGCTGTATGATGCATGCAGTTTAATTATTTTTTTCGACCATATTGTATCTATTACTAAATTTTAAAAGTTGCAGCAAGGGTGTGTTACATCATCTTTCATTTAGTAAGTTTATGTTGTTAATGTCATAAACCCGATTGGGGCAGTTTTTGTTAATAAAACACAACGATCTCTTTTGAAATATTAAGAAAAAAATATATTCCCAAGCGGGGAATCGAACCCCGGCCGCCGCGGTGAGAGCGCGGAATCCTAACCACTAGACCACTTGGGACATATTAGAAGCCATTACTTGATTGTGACTGCACCTTGAAAGAATACTTGTATACACTGTTGCTGAAGTAGCGAAAACGGCAGCTCCTCTAACATATAATACACAACTAATGTACAGGGTATCTTTGTATATATATAACCGTCTTTGTAAATAAGTAGGTTCATGCCCAACATATCGTTTGTGTTTAGACGAGCGATAATGATTCAACAAACCTTCCAGATCTTTATCGTTATATTGTATGCTGCATATGCAAAACACTCGTGTTTATTCCGAATTTGGTTTTTCCGCTCGTCCGTGTTTGAAAGCTGGTCGTTACGAATGCCTCTATTCCTTGTTCTCCTATAGGCACCACGCGTGTTGTCGACTAAGTGATTTCAGTTTGTATCCGTTCTCACAAGTTGTCAAGTACAATGTGTTATTTATCAAGCTTAGTTTGGTAGGGATACTTCGCAGCCTTTCAATCTCCGTTGTCTTATTTGTCTTTTATGTAATTTTCATAAATGGAAATCGGCCTCAGCGTTTTGGAAAAGAGAGTGAAATCTTGTCTCTTGTCGGTTTGTTTTTGTAAGTTATTGCAGTTACAAATCTTTGGAGAGTCCTATCATGAATCGATTTCTGATTTCGGTTGAATCGCGTTTCTCCTTTTTGATTACTCTTTGATTGAACATGAGCAACGTCTGGTTTTTATTCATAGATGTAGATCGCAAAGTATTGCTTTAAGTTGTGTGATGGATCTCGCATGGAGATGTAGGCTGTATTCATGCATTATCTTGAACAGTTTTGTTAGATAACACTTTAGGTTACACCGCAATACGTCTTGGCAGGAAGTGACCGTTTTGGTGTTGTATGTTATTGATTTTCCCCATTTCATATGCTATGATGGTTGAAGGCATAAGAGTAATGTTGGAAGTCCCAAATATCTCTAAGTCTTAAACAGTATAATTTTGTGTATCATAAAATTGTGTGATTTTTAATATATCAATTTGTCCTACGGGCAAACGGATTTAGTCTAGAAATCGTAACGACCTCTAAATTGCAATTTTACAAATGATTTAAGGACTAAATACACAAGAAAGCCAAATTAATTGAATACATCATTGGAATGACAATAGTATTTGATTTTGATTGACAAAATGCTTGATTGATATCGGTGTTGAATGAATTCCTATTTGCTTAAATAGAATAGAACGAAAACAGGATTCCTTTAAACGACCGTGGATTATATTAATTATTTAAAAATCAAACGTATTCATCTATATATTCATCTAAATAAAAGTCCGATGAAAATGCACAAACATTTTAATTTTAATTTTGTGCCTTATTTGTTTTTTTCGTATCGTACATAAAGGAGATTTTGCTATTCTATTCCTTGATATTCATGAAACAAATGCATTATTTTGACACGGAAACCAACAAATAAATTTTATATTGACACTATCCTGTATATGGGACTTATAAGACCATTCATTACTGTAATAATTATTCACGCGGCATGAATTATATCACTTTTAAATAACAGTTGAGTAACCAGTTGCGTGTTCTACTGACCGTATTAGTTTACTATTCAATGATTTATGCTAAAATGTGATTACTGTTTTGTAAATGTTATTGCGTCAGCAAGTTCACTTGTATATTATCCTTAACTACGTTTATCTACATTGTGAGGAATATGTGAAGTAGTTGACTCTTTATTATAAAACTTTGGTACGGAGAGGCACGGATCTGATATTGAAGTTTAACACACAACTTTGCTCGTACAACAAAGTCAGGATGGCCGAGCGGTCTAAGGCGCTGCGTTCAGGTCGCAGTCGGGTCTTCCCGGCGTGGGTTCGAATCCCACTTCTGACATTTATGTTTTTGCTTTTTGTTTTACATCCAAGAGGACTGTACATGCCTCATCGTACATTATCAAATTAATCATCCCATTTGAAATGATTGTTTCTACCCATTTTCTTAAGCCAAACCCTCTCATCTGGTGTGGTATTTCAACTACAATGATAGCGTACATCTACCCGCCTGTCTCTTCTGCTTCTTCATTGGTTAAGATAATTTTCGATTCCCACCTTTTGGCCTCTAGCATCACTGACGAATCTTTGAAGACTGAAACAGCTGTATGATGCATGCAGTTTAATTATTTTTTTCGACCATATTGTATCTATTACTAAATTTTAAAAGTTGCAGCAAGGGTGTGTTACATCATCTTTCATTTAGTAAGTTTATGTTGTTAATGTCATAAACCCGATTGGGGCAGTTTTTGTTAATAAAACACAACGATCTCTTTTGAAATATTAAGAAAAAAATATATTCCCAAGCGGGGAATCGAACCCCGGCCGCCGCGGTGAGAGCGCGGAATCCTAACCACTAGACCACTTGGGACATATTAGAAGCCATTACTTGATTGTGACTGCACCTTGAAAGAATACTTGTATACACTGTTGCTGAAGTAGCGAAAACGGCAGCTCCTCTAACATATAATACACAACTAATGTACAGGGTATCTTTGTATATATATAACCGTCTTTGTAAATAAGTAGGTTCATGCCCAACATATCGTTTGTGTTTAGACGAGCGATAATGATTCAACAAACCTTCCAGATCTTTATCGTTATATTGTATGCTGCATATGCAAAACACTCGTGTTTATTCCGAATTTGGTTTTTCCGCTCGTCCGTGTTTGAAAGCTGGTCGTTACGAATGCCTCTATTCCTTGTTCTCCTATAGGCACCACGCGTGTTGTCGACTAAGTGATTTCAGTTTGTATCCGTTCTCACAAGTTGTCAAGTACAATGTGTTATTTATCAAGCTTAGTTTGGTAGGGATACTTCGCAGCCTTTCAATCTCCGTTGTCTTATTTGTCTTTTATGTAATTTTCATAAATGGAAATCGGCCTCAGCGTTTTGGAAAAGAGAGTGAAATCTTGTCTCTTGTCGGTTTGTTTTTGTAAGTTATTGCAGTTACAAATCTTTGGAGAGTCCTATCATGAATCGATTTCTGATTTCGGTTGAATCGCGTTTCTCCTTTTTGAATACTCTTTGATTGAACATGAGCAACGTCTGGTTTTTATACATAGATGTAGATCGCAAAGTATTGCTTTAACTTGTGTGATGGATCTCGCAAGGAGATGTAGGCTGTATTCATGCATTATCTTGAACAGTTTTGTTAGATAACACTTTAGGTTACACCGCAATACGTCTTGGCAGGAAGTGACCGTTTTGGTGTTGTATGTTATTGATTTTCCCCATTTCATATGCTATGATGGTTGAAGGCATAAGAGTAATGTTGGAAGTCCCAAATATCTCTAAGTCTTAAACAGTATAATTTTGTGTATCATAAAATTGTGTGATTTTTAATATATCAATTTGTCCTACGGGCAAACGTATTTAGTCTAGAAATCGTAACGACCTCTAAATTGCAATTTTACAAATGATTTAAGGACTAAATACACAAGAAAGCCAAATTAATTGAATACATCATTGGAATGACAATAGTATTTGATTTTGATTGACAAAATGCTTGATTGATATCGGTGTTGAATGAATTCCTATTTGCTTAAATAGAATAGAACGAAAACAGGATTCCTTTAAACGACCGTGGATTATATCAATTATCTAAAAATCAAACGTACTCATCTATATATTCATCTATATAAAAGTCCGATGAAAATGCACAAACATTTTAATTTTAATTTTGTGCCTTATTTGTTTTTTTCGTATCGTACATAAAGGAGATTTTGCTATTCTATTCCTTGATATTCATGAAACAAATGCATTATTTTGACACGGAAACCAACAAATGAATTTTATATTGACACTATCCTGTATATGGGACTAATAAGACCATTCATTACTGTAATAATTCTTCACGCGGCATGAATTATATCACTTTTAAATAACAGTTGAGTAACCAGTTGCGTGTTCTACTGACCGTATTAGTTTACTATTCAATGATTTATGCTAAAATGTGATAACTGTTTTGTAAATGTTATTGCGTCAGCAAGTTCACTTGTATATTATCTTTAACTACGTTTATCTACATTGTGAGGAATATGTGAAGTAGTTGGCTCTTTATTATAAAACTTTGGTACGGAGAGGAACGGATCTGATATTGAAGTTTAACACACAACTTTGCTCGTACAACAAAGTCAGGATGGCCGAGCGGTCTAAGGCGCTGCGTTCAGGTCGCAGTCGGGTCTTCCCGGCGTGGGTTCGAATCCCACTTCTGACATTTATTTTTTTGCTTTTTGTTTTACATCCAAGAGGACTGTACATGCCTCATCGTACATTATCAAATTAATCATCCCATTTGAAATGATTGTTTTTTGGTTTTTCGCTCGTCCGTGTTTGAAAGATCACGTAACACACACATATGCTGCACCTCTTAAATTTAGTAATAGATACAGTATGCCGAAAAAATGAATTAAACTGCATCATACAGTTGTTTCGTCCTCCTAGGACTCTTCAGTGATGCTAGGGGCCAAAAGGTAGGAAAGCTTGTTGCTACGATAGCCTCTATTCCTTGTTCTCCTCTAGGTACACGTACCACGCGTGTTGTCGACAAAGTGATTCCAGTTTGTAGCCGTTCGCACATGTTGTCAGGTAGAATTTGTGAATAAGTGCGTCGCTCACACAGAGATAAAATCTCGAGTCCACCTGCGGTGACCTCTCGATTTTATCCACGTGCTCGCGATGAGGAAATTGTTTTCACGACAAACCCTGAAAATACAATGTGATAATCTATAAATATAATGTTATTCTTTTTGTTCCTGTTATTTGAAATTACTTTGGAAAGTCGTAGATGAAACGCGGATACATTTAATGAAACAAAGAATACAATCGAAAATGTTTGAAGTTATTCAGAAAAAATGTTAGCTATAACAATCTATATAGTAGTATGACACATGGTTGCCTCCCTTTAGCTGTATTTGTAAGTTTCACCTCATTGATATAGTGTTAAAGGACTGATAACTCCACCATCTCTACAAACTTTGCGATATTTTGACAATAAAATATAACCAAAGGGAGAGAGGCTTTATGTTTTTATTTAAACAAAGATTGTCTGTTCTTGAAATACTAACATATGCATTCGTGATAGAATGAATCTAATCGAGACACTAGGAACATAACGAATGCCTGGCTAACACAACCTCCACAGACAATTTATACAAGCGGACACCTGTTATACGAGTGACATAACTTCATTTTCCCATTTACATTATTCACATTGCTCTCACGAGAAACCAAAACAAGTTTATTTATAATAAATGCATTTTGAAATTGATATTGGCGTCAATTTGTAGAATAACAATTCTTTTTAATTTAGACAAAACTGTTTCTATATATGGGGGATAATCATTTTAGAATTGTTTATAAACATCTCAGAAAATAAACCTTCTGGTATGCATATAGTAGGATACTGTTGTCTAATTGGCCTTTTTCTAAACATGCAACAGGAGTGTGCTTAAAATAGAATCAGGACTGAGAAAATTACCTTCTATTCAAAATGTTAGATTGAAGTTTTCCATGCAAACGTCCGTGGTAAATGCTATTCTGCCTCCATGTATATAACGTGAAAATTGAGACCATGTGTTTAACTGTTACAGATACTGCACTAACACTATTGCAAATAAAGATCGTACGACGTAGCTTTAAAGCCTGCGTTGTGAAAGTAGTGTTCGTAATAACTTAATTTGAATTAAAATCGATTTAACTTAAGTATAGGACGACGAAGGGAAATATTTACATGAAAACCGTTGAGAAGTTACAAAGAGAATAGAATAGGATCATCTTGCTTGCCTTCTTTTGTAAATAGTAATATGATTCATAAAATATATTCTGTCATAATTATGTAAATGTACACCATAGAAATAAATAAAAGCACTTAATATATAGGCAAGTATAGTTATTATGTTTCACAGAGTTTTATTTGATTTAGTTATGAAGAAAGGAATATCAATACCTGATTTTAAGTGCATTGTTGGTGATTTATACTTGAATCTGTCAAACATATCAAAAGACAAACTAATTTAATAAGAATAAAAACGCAGAAATACAGAAAATTAAGGAGACAATCGAAAATAAACATATTGTTGTTTTTTGCGTATTAATGTAGATAGCTGAAAGACAGAATATTAACGCACCGGTTTAGATAAGACTATGCACAGGCACACACAGTTAAAGACTAAAATTATTGTAGAATAGCATACAGATTCCAGTTCAAGTAGATTTACGGGTAAGTTCGATGGTCGTTGTCAAAACAATAATCTAAACTAGGAATCAATTTAACTATGGACAAATATAGACAAATCATTAGTAAAATAAATCTTTACACGGAGACCCTTGAAAACTTACACGATAATAAGACAGATATTCCGGAAATCCGTGCGTCTTCTGTTACACTGACACCCGCCATGTAAATTAAGGTCACATCGACGTTAATGTCAGGGGCCAAAAGTGAGAAATGGGTTATTACTAATGAGATAACCTAAAGAAAAAAACGTCCGCATTCATCCTTTACGTCGTTGCAAGGGTATAACTGGTTTTCAGACACAAGGTACTGTGGAATGCTCTCATTGGAAGGTAGGACAGTGTTCTCTTCGTGAGATGTCACGGCTTGAATTCATTACAAATAACACTAGCGAGATGCATGTTGATGAAGACCATGGGCAAGTTTTATGGTCGCCATCTTGATTTCATCGAGACATGTTCTGTATCTTTGTGTGATATGAAGATGGACGTGTTTGAGTTTGCTTATTAGTGTGCTTTCTTGTTGTGATTGACAATAATGACTCGGTTCTCATTTTGAGGATTGAGGCCTACTTGGAAAATATGACCCAGATTTACAGGGCGGGTGTCGTCGATGGAGCAGAATACGCTTACTCTTCCGGAACACCTGGTCTTATTCTCTTGTACTTTTACAATGGTTACCATGTAAATATTTCCTTTTTTCCTATTTTGCCTCAGCTGTATGATACAGTTTAATTCAATTTTCGGCATACTGTATCTATTACTAAATTTTAGAGGTGCAACATATGTGTGTGTTACGTCATCTTTAATCGATTTTGAGTTCGGATTGTGGTTTTGTTGACGCTTTGGTATCCTCTGATTGTTTTGCGAGTACAAGGTTGCTAGTAATGCTTTCCCTAGTGCATGGTTGCTAGTAATGCTTTCACTAGTACATGATTGCTAGTAATGCTTTCCCTAGTGCATGGTTTCTAGTAATGCTTTCCCTAGTGCATGGTTTCTAGTAATGCTTTCACTAGTACATGGTTTCTAGTAATGCTTTCCCTAGTGCATGGTTGCTAGTAATGCTTTCACTAGTACATGGTTGCTAGTAATGCTTTCACTAGTACATGGTTTCTAGTAATGCTTTCCCTAGTGCATGGTTGCTAGTAATGCTCTCACTAGTACATGGTTGCTAGTAATGCTTTCACTAGTACATGGTTTCTAGTAATGCTTTCCCTAGTACATGATTGCTAGTAATGCTCTCACTAGTACATGGTTGCTAGTAATGTTTTCACTAGTACATGGTTGCTAGTAATGCTTTCACTAGTACATGATTGCTAGTAATGCTTTCCCTAGTACATGGTTGCTAGTAATGTTTTCACTAGTACATGATTGCTAGTAATGCTTTCACTAGTACATGGTTGCTAGTAATGCTCTCACTAGTACATGGTTGTTAGTAATGCTTTCACTAGTACATGGTTGTTAGTAAAGCTTTCACTTATACATGATTGCTAGTAATGCTTTCACTAGTACATGGTTGTTAGTAATGATTTCACTAGTACATTGTTGCTAGTAATGCTTTCACTAGTACATGGTTGCTAGTAATGCTTTCCCTAGTACATGGTTGCTAGTAATGCTTTCACTAGTACATGGTTGCTAGTAATGCTTTTACTAGTACATGGTTGCTAGTAATGCTTTCCCTAGTACATGGTTGCTAGTAATGCTTTCACTTATATATGGTTGTTAGTAATGCTTTCACTAGTACATGGTTGCTAGTAATGCTTTCACTTGTACATGGTTGCCAGTATTCCCCTACATTTGCCTTTATTTATTTTTGTTTTTCACTTACAAATCGTGTTTATTTAGTAATAGTAATGGATGTAAGGCTTGTGGACGGAACACATTCCCAATATTTCCTATTCTGTTTTGTATACCAATGAGAGAACTCCGCATTGCCTTGTGTGATTGAGAACCTGTTATATACCCGTACAACACCGTACAAGGATGTCTTTATTGTGTTCGCACCAGTTAAAACATTTATGCCTGATAACTATCTTCAACCTTGTGAAGCGTAAAATTCCCCATAATCATATATGGAATTTGGTGTACTTTACGACAATTAGTAATCTTATAACTGTGTTTCTATGTAAAGAGTCCTGATCATGCTGTGGTGAATTCTATTGGAAACTGTACATATCATTCATAAATAACCATATGCACTTCGCCGATTTGATGAGCAGCTAATTAAGGTAAGGCTATAAAGTTACGTTTTCAAGGCAGGGAGTAAGATAACCTACAGTATATAGAGCGTTTTACCACTGATCCACGGAAAACTACCATTAAAAGGGCCTTTACGTTATTTTTAACAGGTAAAAGCCCCGTGTATAACAGTAAAAGTAATCATGGTCATATTTACTATATATGCTACATATGGTCTAGTACATGTAAGTTATATCGACGGTATGGTCCACTATATGTACTGGATTCTAACAAACAAATGTTCGTTGGATGCGTATTACTAGAAATAGATATATGATCGTGGAAGTAATTGCGACAGTACGGACAAATAAATTGTCAAATTTTCAAGGCTTATATTAGGAATAAGATTCATCAGTTTGGTATGAATGATATATACTGAGATTGTTTCTTTGTACACAAACATGAATTGAAAACTTAATTTGCGAGCTTTCGAAAACGTCTGTTTCCTTTGTCAAGCAAAGAGTACAATAGCCGAGTGTCGGTGTTCTGACCGCTGAAATCAGCTCACTACCCAAAATAGGGCGAGTTGGAGAAGTCAGCTGTCTAAAACGTAGCGCGATATTTCGTCCAAATGTTCAATTCCTGTTTGTGTACAATGAAACAATCTCAGTATATAAATTTTCAAGGCTATCCGCCCCTTTATCAAGACACATAAAATACACGTTACATCACATAAACAGAACAAAACATGAAAAAAAAATTAAGGCACTAATCCTTTCGGCTGATCGGACGCCGAAGGTCCTACCAAATCAGCAAAAAAACATTCTAAGAGTATAAAATTCAGCCAAAAATGTTGTTACTAATCATAAAGGACAGCTGCTGAGCGTATTTGTTATACTGTTCTAAATATACCGTAATGTAAACAAAACAGGACGTTAAAACAATGAAATATCGAGAAACAATATAAGAACTAACACCAAAACATTGTTTGTAGGTCAACGCAGGTTTTTAACAACATATAAGTGGTACTCGTATTAATGTATCCAATAGACAACTTATACATGTTCCTCAGTCACTATTACCAGCAATACCTGTACATTGTATGTACTCAATAGATACAGACTTGTTCTAGCGACATGATTTAGTAGTAAGTAAAGCGTTCATGTTCTTGTTTTAAGAACTGATCCTATTCACAGCAAGGCGATCGCCCAATTTCCTGACGTCATGGAATATAAGGGAGATAATCAATTACACATAAGTACCACCACGAGATATAATTATACAAATAAAGTGGCGTACGTAATTAGTGTTTCTTCCGCATGACGTGGCTTTAATTGGGAAATGTCAAATGTCATATTTCAACTACTTTACAAATAGAAATTCATTTCAATATTTTATTTTGCTTTTAGATTTGGTTGGTATAGGCTGTACAATTACTTACTAACACTTTGACCCTGTCATTGTAGAAACGACAACTTGTAAGTGACATTGTTTGTGAGGAATTTAATACAACAACCCATCAATCATTTCTAACAATGTTCATGTCAACTCTTCAATTTTCTACATGCTGTCTGTGATTCTATGAACATTTTTTTCTACTTTCCGTACACCCTGTTTCCTCACAGACATATTTGGGTTTAATTATGACAAATTCTAAGTGCAATGTGAACAGAAAAAAACAATGGGTACACGTCATAATTGTACATACGGCTTAAATATATGTTTATTTGTGAAAAATCGGAGTGTGTCATACGTACGCGTCGCAGCTTTTCTATATAGGAATAATTTAATTGAAAATTCAGTGTATGCCTATACACCTCTATCGTCTTCTTAATGTCTTACTGTTTTGTCTCTTTTTTTTTCTTACAACACGATTTGAATCGATACAGAACTAGTTTAATTTTACTTTTAGTTCATACATTAAAGGTGTTTGTCGCACCTGACCCTTCTGCTTCTACATTAGTTTAGATTTTGTATTCCCAGCTTTTGGCCCATAACATCACGGAAGAGTCGTAGGAGGACGAAACAGCTGTATGATCCAGTTTAATTCATTTCTATTAATAAATTTGAAAGGTGCAGCATATGTGTGTGTTACGTCATCATGCATAACACTGGTCATGTAAAATGCCCTTCAGTCCGAGCGTAAGAATGTACCCGCTGCCTCATTGCATGATCGTAAGAGGCGACTAAATTTGGGATCTTTTAATGTCCATTCTTTCTGAACAACGTTCTCCTTCCTAATGTCTCCCTTAACGGTTTTGGCCTTTAGTTGAGCATTCGCCCCAGTGAGGAAGGCTTTGGGTTGTGTCACCTGGCCGCCGAGACATACCGGAGTCTCTTACAATGGTAGGTACCGCTCACTGCTTGACATTCAGCATTATGGGAGTGTAACGCAGTTTAGACGTTGTCAGTATAATGTGACAGAGTGTAGTGTTCTTTTTGGGGCATTCGACAGTAAGCTCCAACTTGATAGCACTTTAAATCGCCGTCCTCAAATGACCCTAGCTCCTAATAAGACATCAAAACAATCAAATCAAACTAAATGGTTAGATAGGGGAAAAGGAAAATAATGAAGTATCCGGATATTTCGCACTGGTTTTAATTTCAATTTTAGTAAATTATTTTATTTGTATTGAAGGGAATCCAGTGAAGATGAAAACTGCAGGAAAGTAAAGAGATGTTGTCAAGTAACTTTAATGTGAACCCTGAGTTAATTTCCCAAAGAACACCATTAAATTGTATTTTATAGAGTTAGATAATCACATTTATCTAGATACTCAAGATCCTGATTCGAGTTACATGGTATTGTCTTCGAAAATCAAAGATAAAAAAGCCATTGTTTTCTATCAGAGTGATTTCAATATGCATTAACCTTTTTTTGGGAACTTGATAAGTAGTTCAATGAAGGTGCAACATGCACCACAGATACACCCGCTCTTGGTGCCTTGTGTGCACTCCATTTCCGTTGCTGTCTTTTTACAATGAGTGTCGAATGGAATTTATTGATGAACGTTATCAAGTATTCTTCAAAACTTGTCTGGTCATCAAACACATGTACCTAGTGCCCTCTATGGTGGTGTGCGTACGTACTTACGGTAATAAATGGATGGCCTTACCACAAATGACGTCAGCTTAGATACAAAGTGTGTGACAAAAACAACATATTTATGACACCTATATCCAAGTATAAACCGAGTAGACGAAGAAAATCTGATTTGATCAAAGTCGCCCTATTAGAAAAAAAAATCATTAAACAAATTGAACATGAAAGCCTTAGAATTAAATGTTTATGATGTAATTTGTCCGTTTTATAAAAGAATATTTTCATTTCAGAACTTAGTGAATGATAAAAATGTAAATTGATTTCTAATTGAATTGAATATGTATGTGATGTGACGTTGTCAATCTTCACTTTGATGTAGCCCTGGGCTTTGTACATGTGTCCGTACATTGAACTATCGGTACCAGTCAGTTTCTGTGTGGCATGTAGCCAAGGGGATATTTAAGTACGTTTTTGCAATTCAAAAGCGCATGGTACTTTTACACAACATTAGTAATGTAGCTTGATCAGACAAAGTTCCGGTTAATTCGAATCGTCGATATGGTGATATATAATATACAACGTATGTCATACTGCACGATTTCTTCACTTATACCACTGTGTGTCCTAACCCAAGCCATGCGGAACACTCCCAGGGCGTTGACAAAAACTCAGATCATCAACGCTTAACGCGAAATCGTGAACAATTTTTTTTTATAAGTTGAAATGTTTTTTTATAAAATTAAAACTAGCATTACGTTAAGGCAGTAACCTTACGTTACCTATCTGCACTGTGCCTAACAAAAACTACAAGTACCAGAGGGTTTATTTTCTTGCCGTCGTATTTTTGTAATAGTTAATATTGTTCATGTTCCTCATGATTATTTTTCTACGTAACTATCAATTTCATCCCTACATAACTTAAGTAAACTCTACCATGGATAGACCTGGTTGAATCCATTATGGTCTGCAGTGGCGAAAGGGGATTTTTTGTTTGTTTCTGTTTCTACAGTACTTTAGAAAATCCCGATTCCCACCTTTTGGCCTCTATCACTGATGAGGCTTAGAAGGACGAAACAGCGGTATGGTGCAGTTTAATTTTGTTCATATAGTATTTATAACTAAATTTGCATTAACATTGAGACATGGGTTTCCCATTTTGCCGATAGTTTAATCGATTTTGAGTTGACGCTTTGGTATTCTCAGATATTTTTTAAAATGTGCAACACGTGTGTTTGTGTTAGATTCATCTAACTAACACGAGAGTAAGGCAGCAGTGATATCATTATTTTAAAGCTTTATAATAGAGATATGTATATACATCAACCAGCCGTTACCTAGCTAACAATGTGCACCATGACAGCAACACTAGCCCAACCCGTTCACACTGTTGATATAAAAAACAAAAACAAGTCGGGTTCAAAGGAATCTCAGTATGTGTTACATCAGGTTTATTTGCATCCATCTTAATGTGTATTGAGTTATATAATTCGTCCTAAGGTCTATATCAGCCCTAGGTAAATAGGCCATCCCGCGATAGGGCGGAAACCTCTCGATGTCGAAAGACAAACCCCACCTAACTACATGTTAATAAAATTAATATTCTGGGTAAGTGTGCAGAAAAAGTGGTTTCGTTGGAAAGATTGTTCTTGGGGTTAAGTTTATGCTCGCACGTATCTCATTGACTGAGTATTTGCGTGAGAGAAGTTTCTAAATATATTTAATTACTATTTATATTTCCTGACATTCCTCTAAAACACTTGGACATTTTTGATGATTTTCATTTAAAAGCACTTCAGTGTATGCTTGTTAGATTAATATGAAGTATTTTTCCTTTGAGCTCATTTTGTCACCTACTAAAACTTGTTTTACGTTTCCTTCTTGTAGTATCGAGCCTGCACTCAAACCTGTCTAATTGTGTCTATATATAATAGGTGCACTACACCATTTAAGTATTTAGTTGTGCTTAGTTAATGTTTTCTATCGACCGCATACATCAGAATAAGATGAATAAATGACTCTATAGTTTCAATTTTACTTTCAGATATGTCAACGATGTGTTGTCCATAAACAACAATAAGTTTGCTGACCTAGTCGATGGTATATACCCTACTGAACTTGAGATTAAAGACACAACATACTCTCCTACATCAGCTTCTTATTTCGATCTTTACTTAAACTATGACCAACACGGGCTACTTACTACTAAGCTGTATGGTAGACGTGACGATTTCGATTTTCCGATCGTGAACTTTCCCCTTGTTGAAAGTAACATCCCTGCTTCTCCATCCTCTGGTGGTTACATGCCGCACTTGATTCGTTATTCTAGGGCTTGCTCTGACTATCGGTATTTTCGTGATAAATGTCAACTGCTGACGAACAAATTTACGGCACAGGGATTCGAGAGATGCAGGTTGATGAAGACCATGGGCAGGTTTTATGGTCGCCATCTTGATCTCATCAAGAAATATTCTGTATCTTTGTGTGATATGAAGATGGACTTTTTTGAGTTTGCTTATTAGTGTGCTTACTTGTTGTGAAGACAACCCTGACTCGGTTCTCATTTTGAAGATTGATGCTTACTTGGAAGTGACCAAGATTTATATGGCGGGTGTAGACGCTTACTCTTCCGGAACACCTGGGCTCGTATTCATGAATCTGTTCTCTTGCTCAATCATGGATTCTGTGGTCAAGCCTTATTTCTCGTTATGGCTATGAATTATTTAAACAGTCTAATTTTGTCAAAGTTTTGGTAAAAAGTTGAAGAAGAATGAAGTAAAAAGCTGGCTTTTGCACTCTTTGACATGATTCAGGTGAGTTTCAAGAAAGCCATCTTGAGCACAGAATCCATGCTTGAGCATGAGAACGGTTTCATGAATACGGGCCCTGGTCTTCTTATTTTGTGCTTTTACGAGAGTCTCCATGTAAATCTTTCCTTTGTTCCTATTTTGTCTCTGATTTAATCGATTTTGAGTTCGGATTATGATTTTGTTGTCGCTTTGGTATTCACTGATGTTTTTTATCTATGTGATTTAAACGTCCAGTTTTATTCTCTATAGATTCACCAATACATCGTTTTTCGCAGAACGAGAGCCGAGTCATCATTTTCAATCAAGTAAGCACATTAATGAGCATATTTAAAAGCATCCACCTTCATTCCATTCAAGGATACAGATTATCTCTCAATACAATCAAGATGGCTCCATGGAACTTCCTCATAATCTTCGTCTTCCTGTCCCTAGCAAAGCACTGTGACGTACGTTGTTCTTCACCTGCCGACATCCACGCATTATCTTAAGCAAAGCATCAACGAATCAACTGCGACATGTAAACACCATGCGTTTGAGAAGCAGGGATGTTACTATCAAGAAAAAGAAAGTTCAATATCAGAAATTCTAACTCGTCACAGTTATCGTATAGCTAAGCAGTACGCTGCCTATGATGGCCATTGTTAAAGTATAGATCGAAGTTTTTAAGTTCTAAAGGGTATATACGGCTGACTAGGTTAGCAAACTTCAGGTTGTTTATATACAACACGTCGTCGAAATACCTGAAAAGGGAATTTAAATAAAAAAAAGTTAAGATGTTCGAACTAGTCCTAATAAGATCCTTGACAAATTCATAAAAAAATATTGTCAAACAGGAATTAAGTTTATCTTCATATATCTTCCTTAGTAAATTTTATTGAAGGTTTTTGTTGTAAACCAAAACGGTGTTAAGAGAGAGGGTTATTATCGTCATTATGTTTGATTAATTAATGCATACTTATATTGTAACAAAATTCATATTCGTCTTTGTTGTAGATTTGTTGAAAAATGTAACAACTTATGATCGTTATTATACTGTAATAACGTAGAAGATATTAGTACGACAATGTATGTTATATAGGTCAAGGTATAGGTAAAACCTCTGTTTTCTTTAGTAGGCAATACTTTTGTGTATATTATAATATATCTAAACATGTTTTAACATTTGCATCTAAATTAAGTAAAGCTTTATTTTCAGTTATAAATTCATTAACTTGGATTAGACGAATCCTTGTATACTTTGTTTGAATTTTAATAACAAACGACAGAACCATGTCAGTTAACATAATAGTTTTACATGCTTATTGTCAAAAGTGTCTGAATAGCTCACAACAAACAAATAACCCGTCTATAGCCGCCAAAATCTTGTACATTGGGAAGTCTTTGTACAGGTAGCGATCGATGGACAGTAATAGGTAAGGCACCTCGTCTATATAGTATGTCTCTATTACAAGTTAATAAAGATTGACATCGGAGAATAGAGCTGTACATTTTCTAGATAAAAGACATCATAGCTTGTCTAATTGTGTAAGAACAATTATCGGTACGATGGTTATATTTACGATAGCGTTAATAGACACTGTTATGCTTACTTGTTGCACTAGACTACACTCGAAGTACGGAAGCAATCAAAGCATTGTATACTTCACTAGCACCGAGTACGCGACATAAGCAAAAAATGTGAAATTATAATAGTTTATTCTTCTTTATTGAGTAGTAGGCCTTTATCCTCAATAAAAATGGTGTTCTAGGTTTTTCAATATCATCATTTACATTTCAACTGCAACATGATATATCTTGACAATAAGCAGTTTGTAGATTGATAAACGACTCCCAAAAGGCGTGTCCACATACCCAAGTATGGTTTTTTAAATAATTTGTTCATTTAAAAAAAAAAGTGGTTATTATGTATAAAAGTACATGGAAATATACAGATTATATATACACGTCACTGTGTGTTTAAACCTGTGATAGATATATTATTCCGAGGACGTGCGCTGTCCGCATTACACACGAAACCTGCTGTTTCTTAGTGTCAAGTTTCTTTAATCTGTCAATGATTAAGTGTTTATTGGCCTCGTTTGATTTTAATGCTATAAATTTGTTTTGTATGTGGACCGTTTGCCAGTAAACTGCTATGCACGTACCGTATGATATATAAGGTGTACCAAGTAAGTACAAGCAGTAAATCGTACAAGTTGGAATGTACGAAAATAATATTTTAAACTGTCAATCCTATTATATGAAGTAAGAGCGAAATACTGAGATTGATTGTAAAAACGAATAAAGTAACATAAAAAAATATCCAATTATGCATTGTTAGCCCACAGTCCTTAAGTCAAATACAAATAAACAATGCTTAGCCTACAGTCTTAATATGGTTAGTTACAAAACAATACTGGACCCAACACTTATGGTCAAATGGGGAAAAAATGAGAATACCAAAGCGTCAACAAAACCATAATCAGAACTCAAAATCGATTTGACTAGAGGCAAAATTGGAACAGAGGAAATATTTACATGGAGACCCACGTAAAAGGGTACAAGATAATAAGACCAGGTGCTCCGAAGAGTAAGCGTCTTCTGCTTCATTGACGACACCCGCCATGTAAATCTAGGTCACATCCAAGTAAGCATGAATCATAAAAATTTGAAAAATTGAAACTTAGTCATTTGGTCAAATATAAGAAAGCAATACTCAGCCAATAGTCTTATGGTTAATTGTAACAAAAAAAAAAAAAACCAATACTGGGCCCCAGACATATGGTCAAATGAAAACAAAATGCGACACAGTCCTTTAGTTAAATATGATAAAGCAATACTCAGCCCAAAATCTTATAATCAATAATGTAAAAAAGAAAACAATACTGAAACAATTCTGAAACCACAGTCCTATGGTCATTTATGAAAAAGACATTACCGCGCCAACAGTCCTATGGTCATTTATGAAAAAAAGACAATAACGAGCCCACAGTCGTATGTTCATTCATGAAAAAAAAATACAAAGTCCACAGTCCTATGGTCATTTATGAAAAAAAAAACAATGCCGAGCCCACAATCCTATTGTCATTTATGAAAAAGACAATACTGAACCAACAGTCTTATAGTCATTAATGAAAATGACAATATTGAGCCCACAGTCCTATGATCATTAATGAAAAAGACAATATTGAGCACACAGTCCTATGGTCATTAATGAAAAAGACAATACCGAGCCCACAGTTCTATGATCATTAATGAAAAAGACGATATTGAGCACACAGTCCTATGGTCATTAATGAAAAAGACAATATTGAGCACACAGTCCTATGGTCATTAATGAAAAAGACAATATTGAGCACACAGTCTTATAATCATTAATGAAAAAGACAATATTGAGCCCACAGTCCTATGGTCATTAATGAAAAAGACAATATTGAGCCCACAGTCCTATGGTCATTAATGAAAAAAACAATACTAAGCCGCCCGCAGCCCTATGGCCAACTGAAAAAAACCCCGTCATTTGTGCAACTGATAAAACGAAATACTTAACACACCATCGACAATTTTATTGTGAATTACAATGGGTACATACTGACCACATGACCCTAGTATGAAGACATGAAGTATTAAGATCATTTGACCTAAA
The DNA here is from genome assembly GCA_947623455.1 of Mimachlamys varia. Classification (NCBI taxonomy): domain Eukaryota; kingdom Metazoa; phylum Mollusca; class Bivalvia; order Pectinida; family Pectinidae; genus Mimachlamys; species Mimachlamys varia. The sequence continues at coordinate 15,223,330 of OX392535.1, forward strand.
TTACATTACGAATGGGAACGTATAGTTTCCTGATGGTCCAATTGTGAATTGCCAAAACTACGAACGTGAAATGGTAGAATACTGAATCAATCTGATTTAAATCATATCTTGATCTCCGCGCCGTTCCGTAAACTTTTCTCTGCTGCGTTAAGATATGAGAAAATTCCATAGCGGGTCCCATCCCGATGACCTTTTGCATTAGCCAATCAAATTACTGCTTTCAGAATCTTGACAGTGGAATTTTGAGGCGACAAAGCTTGCATAATCGCATTTGTCCGTTTAGTCATTTCGTCACCAAATAGTTCATGTTGAATAATGTGACGAAATGGCTTGCTGCAAGATGACAAGTCATTGGAAAATTATTTTAGTGTTAAGTAAAGAGGCGGCAAAGGTCATTTGAACGTGACCGCTTATGGGATGTTGTCAGATCCTTATAAAACGGAGTGAGAACAAGGATCTGTATTTTAATCAGATTAAATACTGAATAAAATAGCATTGATAGAGTGTATCATTCATATTAGGAATATAGATTTGTGAGTAAAAAATTAAGGAAACGAATAAGATTGGCTGTAAATATTACTCCTGTGGAAAGTACGAGTTCATATCAGCTGCTGTTAATTGTTCTATTTATTGTTTTTTTTAATTATTCATCTTTTTTATTTTACATAACATGAAAAAGAAAACTAAATGTGTGACTTGTTCTATTCATGAATGAAGGAATGATATTGCAAGATTTATTTAAATCATTGTAGAAATTGATTGTGTACAAAATAGCAGGTGTAAAACATGATATGCCTAACATCTTATATAACCACGTGTACCCTCGACTCATATTTTCACAGATATATCAACTTCAAACGATTTTAATGCAAACAACCTCATGCGAAGCTCTGAGAAAGTGTAAACGCATGTGTCTAACGTGATCCGTGAACTTTCAAGAACGCATGGGGTATTTTCCTCACAGAAATCTTTTGTTTTGAATTTAATCTCTGCATCTTGACCAATCGATGCTTTGACCCCGATTAGACCGTTGATTCACTTTCGTTAGAGACGTTTGGGGTTTACTGGCTTCGGTGTATAACAAGTTGTAGTATTGTTTGATTACAATCTGTGCACTCTCTCACAGTTATATAATCGTTATGTGGAGAACTACCTTTGATTTAACATTGATACATGGGAGCAGATCACCCCTGTAAACGTAGGTCACACGTGTAATCCCATGAATGAAAATCTGTTATTTGTGATGTATTTCCAATGGTATCAAGCTCGTTCACGGCTGTCAGGAGGTTGTTAATAACCGAATCCTGTACTATAGTCTGGTCTAGAGTTGTTTCTTATCGGCTTACATCCACGTTTCTCAGTGAAACAGGTCATTAGATTAATTATTTATTATTTATTTCCTTCTATAGGTGAATGCATAAGTACTTGATTCATTAAACATAAAACATTTCAGATTAACACACTCAGACGTGGCCATTATTTACGAAGTGCCAACTGCCATTTATCACGCATTAACGGAAATATTGAAATATAAGTAGGGAAAAAACAATACAAATACTTCGTTTGTGTTTATAATCAGATTCGCGCAGGTTCTCTATAATTCTATTTTTTCTACTTTAATATTAGTTTTTCATTAAACACCTGTTTTCGTTGCTCCTGTTATAACGCAGGTAGTTCTGTTCACACGCGAGTGATTCGGGATGTAATAATACCCATCGGCGGAGTAAAACACATCAGAGGTCAGGTCAAGTCACATCCGCTCACCACTTCTCATAAACACACATACAAGTGGCATTTATTGTATACAACACATGTGTCTGAAATCTTCCTTTATCATGTGTTTTGCCATGCGTGAAATTTGACATTAGTTATGGTAACTCAACCGACATTGTGATTTCGATTTGATATCATTTAGTATGGTTTCTGCTGATTCTGCATATACTACAGTAGTAGTGTTTTGTTAAGTATTAATTATGAAGGCATACTAAACATAAGTTAATATTTACTGTGAAAATAAATAAGAGAATACCGAAGAGTTAACAAAATCATAATCCAAACTCAAAATCGATTAAACCAGGGGCAAAATATGAACAAAGGAAAGATTTACATGGAAACTCTTGTACAAGAGAATAAGACCAGGTGTTCCGGAAGAGTAAACGTCCTCTGCTTCATCGACGACACCCGCCATGTAAATTTTTGTCATATCCAGTAAAATTAACCATATTCAGGGTTTACTGTGTTATCGTTGTTTCGCTTGTGGTGATGCTAGATTGAATTACTACTGATATATAGAATAACGTAGAACGATATCAACGATAAATGTACTGACATCAAGTAGCGTATCTAGAATGCTTCAAGCACTCCCTATATACTCGTTAATGCATAATAACATCACATAGGGTTAGGTCAAATGGTCCCAATTCTCAATCACGATTCTTCATCCCAACTGATATAATCCACTCTCAAGCAACCCACTACATCCCCAGTCATCAATCATTCTCCAGTCCACTCCCAAATCTTCATTCAACTTCCAAATCTTACCATCGAACTTCTCAATCTTCATTCAACCTCCCAATCACTATCCAATTTCTCAATCTACATCTACATTAATGTACAGGATTCGAGGGATGCATGGCGATCAGAACTCTGGGCAAGTTTTATGGTCGTCATTTTTGTCTCATTGAGAAATAGTCTGTAGTTTTAAGCGAACATGAAGATGGACGTTTTTGGGTATGGTCATTAATGTGTGTACTTGTTGTGATTGACACTGATACTCGGTTCTCATTTTGAGAACTTGCTGTTTACTTGGATGTGACAAAGATTTACATTACGGGTGTCGTCGATTAAGCAGAAGACGCTTACTTTTCCGGAAAACCTGGTCTTATTCTCTTGTAATTTTACAACGGTCCCCATGTAAATCTTTCCTTTGTTCATATTTTGCCACTGTTTTAATCGATTTCGAGCTCAGATTATTATTTTGTTAACGCTTCGGTATTTTTTTCCCACTACCCGAATTACAACCCCGCTCCTCAATAACCATCCGCCACTCTATTTTACCATATCACAACACCAATGACCATAACAGTCCGAATCCACTTTCGGTCACTATCCCCGACCCTATCACCATTCCACTCCTCCATTACCATCCCAAACCTCAATCACAATTCCATGTCACAACGACTACTCCACTTCTCCTCTTCCCCCTAGGTTGTTATATTATTTAATTTATCCTCATAAGGTTTTGTTATGGAAACTTGCATGTAGCAAATGACTGAACAGGCGAGAATATCTTGATGAATCATAACAACCCGTTTTGTTACTGTCTTCAGTCGATCTTCTTTACTAAGGAAATGCTTTGTATAGCACAGCACCAATACAGAAGTGTTGTTTTATTTTACAGATAATTCCCCTCTTCCTATAAGTGATATATGATTCACACATGGCAACAGGTACAAGTGTCATTCATCGCAACAACTAATTACAATATAATTGAATTGAGGTGACGAAAATGTTTATAATGGTGAACAACATAATCAAGTAATTGAAGTAAAATATGATAGCATATGGAAGGAATAAAACATTTTATTCATCAATAACGGTTACATACAGGCGCACGCTATTCAGAAATCAATCAGGTTCGGCAGTCTATTAATTTAAATGTTCGATGAAAGATTGTTTGGATGGCAATAGATAACACCGCCGTCACCTGTTGACGTACGGCTTCCCTGCTGTATGTTATCATTACGTTAATCTGTGTGTCTATAAATGTACCCTTGATTGACCCAGGTGTATCTCTACCACAGACACCGGTAACAACATGTGTAATACAAGCCTACCGCTATTACCGTTGGCTATTGAGTCAGTGTAAGTGTTACTAGACAGTGAAAGGTTGTGATCATTGTAATACTTTGGGGTATTGAAGGGTCATTGGAATCAGCGGTACACACTTGAATGTTGATATTATTGATATTGGTCGAGGTAATAAAATTAATGCAATAAATGCTAGAATATAACTATTTGTGCATATTTGTACATTGTAATTATTGTTACAAGTCATAACATTGTAATTTGTTGTATACCTTTTGATATTACAATTGTTGAAAGATACACATAATGTTACTATAATTGTTAACACATTATAACATTATTTTTGGTATACTTACGATCTTTGTATTAATACTTATAACGTACAACCTTGTGATAAATGCAATACTAAAACCAGAAAAATGACATCGTAATTAATTTTACATAGTATTACACCAAAGACCCTGAATATTACACGATAATTGATACACTGAATAAATAGTACACGATATTTGGTATACTGAATAAATAGTACACGATAATTGATACACTGAATAAATATTACACGATAATTGATACACTGAATAAATATTACACCATAATTGATACATTGAATAAATGTTACAGCAAAGACTGCAAATCACTACCGAAGTCTACAACATTTAAATAGTGCATGTGCCTGACATTAATTGTCATTTCACCATTAAATTCAAAACAAGACGAACTTAATTTTACAATATAGTTTTTGCCCAATACATCGTAGTAATATTCCTCTGCTTGTGAAGTTAAAATTCCAGTTAAGTCGCTTCTGCACAGGCTTCTTATGGCATCAAGATTTACAAATATAAAGAATATATCACTTTTTTGCAACATTGAAGTAAAATCACTAAGCAAAGGTAAGAAAAATAGTGCAAGGTTTTAAAAATCGTATCTCATAGATTTATTACTATCTGTATAACAAAACTTGATTGATTGTACTTCTTCTTAAGCAGTCCTTCTGTAAAGTTGTATTGCAGAACTAGATACACCGCGCATGATCAATATGTGACAACATGGAATTCGCGACCTTGCTTACTATTGGTGTTATTCTCCCTTTAGAATTGTTGTTATAGGCACGATTACGCAATAACCTCACCAATACGTTTTCAGTATAAGACGTGTGTGTGTAACGTCATCTTTCAGTACCCACTCTTATTGACTGGTCACTTTGTCTAAGATCGTTGGTGACTTTCTTGAGTACAGGAGACAGAATGACAAGTGCCACATGTGGTGCCGGAAACGCTTACCATTCCGGAATACATGGCTTCGCCTTAAATGTTGCCTTAGTTGGATCATGATTTGCCTCGTTTTGTTCAGTTATTGCAATGTTTAGGGAAGATTTAAGTCTCATGTTACAAGGAATAAAGGAGTTATATTAAAGAAAATTACATATTTGAATGAAATAATCAAATGTGTTTCGTGATGAATAAACAGTTATATCATAAAATGTTATTATAAAATGGTATATTGAGTGGTAATCACTGCCATGTTAAATAGTTAATCGATAAATAACCATTCTTGTCATAATAAGTATATCCTACATTCAATGATAATCAGTGATACAAAGAATCCTTTTAAAAATTTGCTCTGTAATGAATTATCACATGTAAACACTAACATCAAACATGTGTATTTGCGGTTGACATATGAATGAAAGTTTTTCTCAATCCATTAAAAAGTTTGAAGATATAATAAAATGATTCATAGTGTGTGAGTATATCTTTGAATTTAATGCTTCACAAAGACAACGTGTTTTCTCCGTGTTTGATGTAACATGATGAATCTCATGTCCACAATAGCTATGCAATCATTTAATTGTTACAACATACGCGTTTTAGCGTATCAGTCAGATGCATGAGAAGAAGCTACAATTTATTTGGTCATAGCCCTATATTTACATTCTGATTGTTTCTTCTCTATATGAACATACCAACCGAAAACAACAAACACTAGACTATGAATACATCATGAATACAGTATGAATACATCCATTCACGTGAATTACTTATGACGTAATATATTAGTCTTGTTCAATGGGAGTCTTACGGCTCCGCTTCGAATAACATGGAGTACGCCCCCGCTTCAAACGTTCAAATGACTATGGTAGATTATTGGCGCCAATTTTACCCAAATAATGGCTGTTCCGCCTTTTTCGTTTAAAGGACGGCGCAATAACAAACGCAGTTGATTAACCAGTTGTTCAATAAATAAGAAAATAAATTAGACAATTGTTCAGTAGTAAAAATGTAAATATATGAATTGAACGGCGTTGTTTTAATTTTCATGCCGGTATGAATGCAAATCGGTTACATCCATATTTACCATGAAGCCCTAGCGGGCTTCATGGTAAATATGGATGTAACCGATTTGCATTCATACCGGCATGAAAATTAAAACAACGCCGTTCAATCCCTATGTAAACCATATTGTACATTCAAAGTCCTACATCCATTGAAATGTGTGTTGCATTGTGTTCTTTGCCCTCTGAGGACGTGCAGGTATGTAGTCTTTCATCTGTTGAGACAGACATGAACACGAGGGTTCTTTACATGCTCACACACTGGTTTGTATTAGGTACATGTATGTAAGATTTGCACGGTTTCCTGACCGATAAAGAAAACATTAAAAGCGTGTTTCGTCCAAAGAAAACAAAACCACAAACATACTTCTAATTCCCGATAAACACATTTCTTTTATCTTTTTATGGGAATTATAAACGCTTCTAACAAAGAGAACATTTTGTCTGCTCCGTGGTACGCGCACCTTGCCAGTATGCTAACAGAGTAGCATTGACTAGGCACAGCACAGGTGCAATATGTTGGCACTGTCGACCAAAGCCGAACAGGACTTCCCATAAACTTTTTGAACTCAACATTAATGCACATATGCAAACTAAAATGAATTATCATAAAAGTCACCTTTTGCGTACCTCCCACCGACCAATATACATAACTATATAAGATATCATTTTCGCACGACATAAGGTTTGTCTTTGTACAGCCTGTGAATGGTAAATATCAAAAGTCATTAAACGCTTACACTTTCTCGAGCATACTCAATACACCATTTATTTTACATTTAAGTCTTTGAAGATTTGCGATCTCCAATTAATTTGTTATTTATAGAAAGAAATATATTTTCTTAAATTGATGTGAACACCAAATATACATTAATATACAGCTGCATAAAGGGCTAACCGGAACGACATTTATAATCGTAACTTTCACAGTCATTAAAACAATTATCATTTTAAAATATACCTCAAAGAAGTCATTTGTTATATGGTCTTGCATGCTTTGATTCCGTACACACTTCTACAGTACATAAAACGATATGAAAGAGCTTGTCTACCATATATGAACTATATTATAAATGTATTTGAATATATACGTCATCGCCATGATAAAAAATATTCAATTGACTATTCCAACACTTCCAAAGTGTCGCAATAAAAACATATATATATATATAAATGTGTATCTCTTATATTAAATTAACGATCAATGTACACTATCTACAGCTTTAAACACTTGTGTTGACCATGCTATTGGTAGCACCATAGCAACATGATATGTCTACCCTCTAACGGAACTAAATCATTTTTATTTTTTTATTGGCAAAATAGCCGTATGTAAAGGATGATTGACTATATATCAGTGCCCGCGGTTGCCGTGCTTACAGAATACCAGTTCCCGCAGTTCGCCTAAAATATATCAGTGCCCGAGATTGGCATGATGACTATTATTGCTCGTAGTTAGTCTGATAGAAGACTATCAGTCCCTGAGTTTGGCCTGATGATAGACTATCAGTTCTCGTAGTTTATCTGAAAGACTATCAGTTCCTGAGGTTGAACTGACGGTGTAGTATTAATGCCCGCGGTTAAGCTGCAGGTATAATTTTAGACCCCGTAGTTGGTCTGATTGTAGATGATTTATCCTCTAGGTTAGTTTGTTAGTTGAAGATTAGAGAATACCGAAGCGTTAACAAAATCATAATCCAAACTCAAAATCGATTAACCCAGGGGCAAAATATGAATAAAGGAAAGATTTACATGGAGATCCTTGTAAAAGGACAAGATAATAAGACCAGGTGTTCCGGAAGAGTAAGCGTCTTCTGCTTCATCGACGACAAGAGCCATGTAAATTTTTGTCCCATCCAAGTAAGCATCAAGTTCTCAAAATGAGAACCGAGTATCATTGTCAGTCACAAAAAGTAAACACTGATGAGCATACTCAAAAACGTCCATCTTCATATCACTTAAAGATATAGAATATTTATACTGTGTTATTCAAGGATTTCCTAGCGTTCCTAATTGTATCAATCTGATGTGCTCGTATGGTACACAAGATAACGCCCACACACAATAATGATGACCTTCGTGTCGTGGGGTCAAATTTTGGCGATATTGATTATAGGATTTCGAGCATATTTACATTGATGTTCGTCTTATCTACCCAATTAATTGTCTTGTCGACACAGAAGTTAATTTATAACATACAGTAATACAGACTGTGTGTGGGTTTTCATTTTTTCACGAAGACCCTGACAACGCCATTCACAAATATCAGCGTAAAGAGCGTAGCCGTACATCACAAACTTCATTCAAATAATTACCAGTCAAATATGTAATCCGGTTTATTGCTGTAAAGCGGAAACACACTATTTATTTGTTTGTATAACCATATAAATAATCAGAAATAGTTGTATCAATCTTCTTTATTAACAAACGAATACGATATAAAAGTACTCTTTAACTTACAATATCATATTTTTCCCCATTTTTTTTTTTTTAATTTTATTATTTCATTTATAACCAACTTGATTGGCATCATTATTTATTTTCAGCAACAGATATTATTATGGGAGCCAAGATCATTCAAACTGCCGTTTGGGCAATCCGACTAGCTCGTTTTAACTCAAAACTGTACATACAAAGAAACGGGTGACAGATAGGATATAGAAGGATTCATATGACGTAAATGTCCTGGAATAACTGAATGTAAAGGGCGCATGACATATATCAATTTTTCGACAAAAACGTGTACTTTGTACCGTGTAGACTACGAGACTGATGTTATTTTTGGGACTTGATATCATAAAATCAATATGTGAAGCAATAATTGATCACCACGTCCGTTTGAAGTGCGTAGTGATTTGTATGGTATATGATATATGAGTTTTCACTTGCAATGTCATAGCTCTATCTTTCACCATAAATACACGTCGCCATGATCCCAAAATACACTACCTACAGACTGGTACATGAATCTCCGGATAGATTTTTTTCGTTTCTGTTTGTTTTAACTATTTTGGACGTTATTAGAGACAATTGTCCTGATGAAAAACAATTGTTCTTTTCTGTTTGACGTCACAGAATCACTGCTGCTGTCAAAAGTAATGTTTACCAGCTATGCGATGAGGCGTAATATAGAACACAGTGTTGGGTCCGCGTTCACAAAAGACATACTCCTTGCATATAAAACAAAAACGAAATAATATCCCGCATTTTACATACGTGGAAATACTTTCCAGCCCATTGTTATGAACAGTTGTATCCGAAAAATATATATTTATAATTGCCAAAGTGTTATGTGATATCGCTTCATTCTAATACCTGAAACTTGTTATTGGTTTTGAGTGAATTTAGCCAAACAGCAGCAATTAAAACTTGTTTTATCATTTCATCTAATAAAATATGAGAGTGTTTGTAATCTTCACGCTCTTTGTTATATTAATACTTTTTTATTACAAAATGAGCTTTGTCAAGTGAAAACTTTATAATCTAAAATTATTAAAATACGACTAGAGTGTGAAAAGGAAAATATGATCAACGATGTAGATTGGCTAACGGTCTAAAATAGTACTGAGTCGGAACAAGTTTTAAGTGAACAGTTTGATAAAAAATAGCACAAAATAAACAGTTCCCATTGATATTCATGCACACAGACCACATCAGTACTTAACATGAAATACACAGTAAGATTTCCACATAAAACTGCACAATCGTAATCCAAACTAAAATTTGAAGGTGCACATTTATAACAGTCAGCAGCCGCAGCCAAGTATTATCAGTCTCCATGTAAATATTTCCTTTGTTCATATTTTGCCCCTATTTAATCGATTTTGAGTTTGGTTATGATTTTGTTAACGCTTCGGTATTCTCTTATTTATTTTCACTACCACTAGACATTATCATTTTTATCAAAGATGCTACTGATACGTGTTAAAAATGTTTTATTTTAATATCTAAAATATTTAATCTTGCTACTTGTACTTGCTAATAATTATTGTTATTATACTTCTAAATTAATAGGTCTACTTCATAGATTAAAGGGGTTTTACGCACCCGACACTTCTGCTTCTTCATTATTTAGAAATTTTGGATTCCCACCTTTTGGCCCCGAGCATCACTGAAAAGTCCTAGGAGGACGAATCAGCTGTTATGATGCAGTTTAATTCATTTTTTCGGCATACTGTATCTTTCACTAAATTTAAAAGGTGCAGCATATGTGTGTGTTACGTCATCTGTTCATTATTTCGACATTTAAATGTATAGCGTGAAAACAGACCCCAGTAGTAATTACAGTGAATCAGTCTGCAATAACTAGATGCATGCAAAATTGCTATCAATGCACAGATTCATTTACATGTACATGTATAAGGCATCTCATATCGTTATGGTATTTCACGCAGCGACAATTACTTAATGCTGTATATGAATGAACGTGTTGCTTGGGCGTTTGTTATTGTCATATCTGTTTACGTCAATTAAGCTACTAATGGAATGATTAAAAAACAGGAATGACTATTTGGTAAAAAATCGGAATCGTTTAATTACAATATTTTTATATCCGTATTCCGTAAGACATATTTCATTTTGAAGCAAAATGGTTTCAGTAATGCTTAATTATCACTATTCACAGTTACACTCTCAAATTGACATGAATAATGCATAAAACATTTTATATAGTGACGATTCAGTACAAAATTAGCAATATTGCTTTTACGCAGAAAATTGATCCATTAATATTGGAATTTTCTATATGTCTACCCTGCCAACATAAATCGAATCACTAACAGACCGTTGCATGCTGAAAACCTGGCTAAAACTCATTTTCTGTCGACATCGTTACACTAATCAACAGGTCCTGCAATGGCGTCACTCGGGCAGATCTAGAGGAACGGTTACATGTACAGTGTGAGGGAGGGTATCGTAGAGAACCACGCTATTGTGAGTCACGGTAAGTGAATCAGATGGAGTCTGAGAGTCACAGAATCTTCATTCATTCAAACATATTTTATTGATCATAACAATCAAAGGGATGGGGCACAATTCTCACATTTTAACTAGACCCTCTCCCGAACACAGAATGTTCACGGTAGGAAAGGCAGCGGGTGGCGATAAAGCAGCAACCATCTGCGGTATATAAGCACCATGTGTCGGGAGAACAGCTCGGCCAAAAAGAAAACAATTATATTGTAAATGTTGATGTACCTGTTATAGCCCCAGTACAATAAGTATAGACCAGGTACCACAGATTGAAAACGTGTGGTAAGCGTGTCAAATGCGAACCAGGTACCACAGATTGTAAACGTGTAGAAGACGTGTTAGGTGTGAACACGGTACCACAGATGGTAAAGGTTTGGTAGACGTGTTAGGGGTGAGCACGGTACCACAGATGGTAAACGTGTAGAAGACGTGTTAGATGTGAACACGATACCACAGATGGTAAACGTGTAGAAATTGTGTTAGATGTGAACACGATACCACATATGGTAAACGTGTAGAAGACGTGTTAGATGTGAACACGGTACCACAGATGGTAAACGTATAGAGGACGTGTTAGGTGTGAACACGGTACCACAGATGGTAAACGTGTAGAAGACGTGTTAGATGTGAACACGGTACCACAGATGGTAAACGTATAGAGGACGTGTTAGGTGTGAACACGGTACCACAGATGGTAAACGTGTAGAAATTGTGTTAGGTGTGAATACGGTACCACAGATGGTAAACGTGTAGAGGACGTGTTAGGTGTGAACATGGTACCACAGATGGTAAACGTGTAGAAATTGTGTTAGATGTGAACACGGTACCACAGATGGTAAACGTATAGAGGACGTGTTAGGTGTGAACACGGTACCACAGATGGTAAACGTGTAGAAATTGTGTTAGGTGTGAATACGGTACCACAGATGGTAAACGTGTAGAGGACGTGTTAGGTGTGAACATGGTACCACAGATGGTAAACGTGTAGAAATTGTGTTAGGTGTGAATACGGTACCACAGATGGTTAACGTGTGGTAGACGTGTTACGTGTAAACACGGTACCACAGATGCTAAACTTGTAGAAATTGTGTTAGGTGTGAATACGGTACCACAGTTGGCAAACGTGTGGTAGACGTGTTAGGTGTGAAAAATAAATAAGAGAATAACGAAGCGTTAACAAAGTCACAATCCAAACTCGAAATCGATTAAACAAGGTGCAAAATATAAACAAGGAAATATTTACATGGAGAAAAAGCGTCTTCTGCTTCATCGACGGCACCCCGATGTAATCTTTGTCACATCCAAGTAAACATCAGACAAAGTGTTACCATAGCAATATTTTTTTATAATACATTATTTGTTAAAGTTAATAAATATTTTAGTGTAAACAGTATTTATTCAATAGATAGACAAATATACAGTCAATACATCAATTATATTCAGGATTTGAAAACAAGTACAAAGTACTTATAATAATTCGTTTCCTTATCATTGAAATGTATAGAATAACATTGAAACAACATTAAGATGGTTGGCAAAAATGTTTGAAGGGGGAAGAAAGTCAGAGAAAGGAAAGGGAGGGAATCGGGGTAATAACAGACATTATAGTAAACTTAATTGGAATACTACATAACTGCAAAGAAAACAGATTATAAGACACTCACACACATATACATATATTTATATATATATACTGCAATACATTAATTTAACTTACGATCAACACTAAAAACGTTCCGACTTACTGATGAATTGTTGAACAGCGTCAAAAATAGTTACATTGTATTCATCAGGCTTATCAGGATTGCCGTACATAAATATTTTGCTGCTCAATCTTGTAAGACAAGTATAAACACAAATTAAGTAATGTAGCCTGTGTAACGAGATCAACGTTAGTTCACCTGAAGAGATCACCATGCCCTTATTTTTCTAAATGGTCATATTATTCCAAAGACATCAATCAACGTCGAAAATAGCAATTGGAAATCTAGGCAAAAAAAACGTAAATGATTTATACAGCTAGATAATATTAAACGTCGCTTACATGATGTTTGTAGATATGAAACGTACTGCAACTCACACAAAATAAAACCTTCGTACGTTTACATATGTACCAAGCAACAGCAAGGCCGTTCTAGCGACACCATGTGGTAACGGCCCCATGTCGTATGTCCGTGATACGCCGCCATTAATCAATGAGAGCAGTGGACGTCAATTACCTTTAAACGCTGTAACCTGCAGCGTTCATACCCGTAATGATGATCATAAACCACCACCCTTATCTAGGGCTGTGAGGCGTGTCAGTCACACGTGGTTATTTGTGTATTTTATTCAGCACCAAAAGTTGAATGTAAAATCTGGCCGCAGCAATCCATTAGGCACATACTTTAGATAGAATTACAATCATCAACATATAGCTTGTTTTACAGGATAATCGGACGGTGTCTACAGGCACGTACTGTATAAAGAGATATAATTAGGGTGCCACTAGGCACGCATGTAATACACTTACATGTGCAATATTAATTGGGGTTACAATAATGGCTTAACAAGATGTATATAAAATCTTGATCCAGAAAACAAAACTCAATGCATATCTTCTGCCTGGATCATAGTATCATAGACACACTTTGTATAGTATTTATATGAAGATATACAGAACTGTTTTGGCTACTTGGTGTGTATACAAACGGTTCCGGAATACAACATAATTTATATCTACACATATATAACTTGATAGAAATCTGAAATATGTTAATATCTCAATTGATAGATTGATAGATTAGTAACTCAGTTGATAGATGTCAACTGCTGACGAACAAATTTACGGTACAGGGATTCGAGAGATGCAGGTTGATAAAGACTATGGGCAAGTTTTATGGTCGCCATCTTGATCTCATCGATAAATATTCTGTATCTTTGTGTTATGTGAAGATGGACGTTTTTGAGTTTGCTTGTTAGTGTGTTAACTTGTTGTGATGACAACGATGACTCTGTTCTCATTTTGGGGATTGCTGATTTACATGGCTGGTGTCGTCGATGAAGCAGAGGACGCTTACTCTTCCGGAACACCTTGTCTTATTCTCTTGTGCTTTTACGAGAGTCTCCATGTAAATCTTTCCTTTGTTCCTATTTTGCCCCTAGTTTAATCGATTTTGAGTTCGGATTATGGTTTTGTTGTTGCTTTGGTATTCTCTGATTTATTTTCATAAACAGAAGCAAATCATCACATTTTCAAATTTGAAAACATTTACTGATCTGCAATAGGAAAACAATAACTCATCATAATAGTGAACCTTATCTATACAAAAACACTTGGTTATATATGATTACCATGAAAATATGCAGTCTTCAGTAAGGTACACTGTATGTATTCATACTTAAACATGTATAAATACATTTTAACCAGGGCATAATATTTGTTAAAAATGTATTTATCAAATATATGGTGTGGCACAGTATAGTCAGATACTGCTGTCAAATGAACTGACCTTCTACCTCATTCTGTAGGCGTATTCAAACTTGCCTTTTTCAAGTTAGTAAACATGCCTTTCACGTGGTGATTCAGCTTATCATAGTTATACTGTACGATGTACATGGTAATGTATTTTAGGGTATTGCTCATCTATGTTGTCATTAATTATGACCAGATCATAGATAATCTATTTTCCATCTTGATAAAAAAAATGCTGAACAGTTAACCAAGAGGTGATATCTATGATTGTATTGAAATCTAGGCAAAATGCTTTCTAAAGTGAATTTATAGCTTTAAATCATACGGGTTGATCCGATTTAAGTGTAATAGCTAAGCGCATTTCTAAAGGTCGCCGTCCTTATCCCGAAAGAACTATTATAAATGATATGGAAAATTATATTTGATTTATTTCTCACAAATGTCAGATAGATGGAATCACCCCAGTCATCCGCGAGTCAATCTCGACACACGCTGGTTACAGCTCTACATAGGCCTAGTCGTTCTGTCAACCCTTGTTGGTAACAGTGGGTATAAACAGTAATGGCGTTTGTATTCAGTAATGATATCATAAAACTGTGTCATGAATTTGTAATGAAATGATGAAATAAATTATTTCATTTACGTGTCTATTTACGTCGCCCTGTTGGATAGAAATGCTTATTTAAACAGAAAATACCATTTATGTCGATGTGCCCAGATTTTAAAGAACATATATCCTTATACATTTGAATGTGTTCCCGAGATTGTACACATGCACCAATAGATTTATATGTATTCACTTGCATTATTAACAATCCCTCGACCAAGTTCTGTAAATCATTTAACCAGATATAATTGTCCCTATGTTTGGCTAGAGTCTCTGAGTTGGTTTACACTTTGGTTTACACTGATCTGATTTGATACTATCCATAACCGGTGGAACGTTGTACGTAGTAGTTGTTTTTAGATTACTCAATCAAACTGCAAAAACAACCTCAGCAAAACCACAATCCGAACTCAAAATCAGATAAACAAGGGACAAAATATGAACAAAAATAAAATATTTTGACGGGACCATTGGAAAAATACAATATAATAAGACCAGTTGTAATAATAAGTCATGGAAATATATTCATGAATTAAAAAAAGTTTCAATGATTAAACAACAAAAACGTTTTTAATGTACATCGCATGATATTCTTTCATTTGTTGTTCACGTTTGAGAATACCTTAGACGAGTTCGTGTTTTAAAATGCCAAGGTCAACGTCAGGATAGCCCAGAATTTATCCGACAATTAGTCCATGCCTTGAACTGAGCTCACTCGTATCACTTGCAATATAGGATGACAACTATTTTAATTAAAGGATAATTACAGCAGGTATACGCAACGGGTTACTGTAGTATCTCTTGTGGTGCCATATTTTTGTTTAATTTCTACCTCTCTCCATTTGTATTTTTTGGTATCACCTTTAAGTCAGAGCTTGTCCTTGGGTTTTAGACATAGTATAATATATAGTGGAATGAAAGTCAAACCACGATATGTCACATCATCAACACATTGAGAAACAAGAAACTCCGAAATAAATTCAAAATCAGCAGATAGAGGAAACGAGGACAACGATATGATATTGGTAAACAGGATAATTTTGTTGTAAAACTTTAAAGCAGTTTATTGGTTAAGGAGGAACATTATTCATAAAAATGTCCTATTGAATAGTATATTGGTAATAGAACACATATATTCAGTCAAAATCCTGATAAAGGAAAACAATTGAACATCTGCCCATAGCGTGATGAAACATGATAATTATACAGGTAAGGTGCACTGTGTAGGAATTCGTTATAAATACATAACAAACCAATAGGAAGTACTACAATTAATATAAATATAGGTGTAGATCAAGTGAAGGCATCCGAATTCATGAATCGATTTGTTATATGATAACAGATATGTAGCGTACTTAACACTCGTTTAATGATACAAACATGCATTTGATTAGCGATTTTATACCTACCCTAAACAGGAGACTTTTACTTTGCCATATGTTGTTTTATACGATGTATAACATGATATATTTACGCATCAACGTGGGAATTCTATCATATTTAATAAACACACGTACACTAAAAACTTCTGAATCAGTTTATGTTTTTGGTTTCGCATATATATGTCCATTAACACCATACCGTTACTTTCTTTTGTGATTGGAGTTTAATATCACAACAGAAATATACTATTAATAAAAGTAAACATTAGGTATATCAATTAAATCAAATTGATATACGTCACAGATATGTATCTGTTCTGGTGTATAACGACAACCATCAACGAACGTAACACCAATGCAATTTTACTTCTATTTCAGATCAGGAGTTGTTAACTATCTACATATGGATGTACACATACTGTTTTTGTTGTTAGAATATGAGTAAAATGTGAAACTTTATTTCAAATGTAGCATATACAAAGCATCCTGTTATACAAACAGGAAAGCATCATTTTTGAGTCATGATATTATAGGAAGCTGTGTTATCAGGCAGCTGTATGCGAGATTCGGGTGAAACTACCCCCTCATATCAATACTGATATCTTGTTATTTAAAGGTGGAAAACGTAATTTTAGAACCATGATATTATTATAGGAAGCTATATCATAACATCATGGGGATGTGATCATTATCAGATTCTCTAGATGAAATTCGGGTAAACTACCTCCTCGTTTTAATGTTGTAGCATGTACTGGTATATTGTTATTTAAAGCCGGAAACGTAATTTTAGAATCATGATAATATAAGAACCAATTGTTACAAACATCATGGGGATGTGATTATTATCTGAATTCTCTAGATGAAATTCGGGTAAACTACATCCTCGTTTTAATGTTGTAGCATGTACTGATATCTTGTTATTTACAGCTGGAAAACGTAAATTTAGAATCATGATATTATGAGAAACAAGCGTTAAACGTTTTGGGGATGTGATCAGTATTAGACAGCCCCAGATGAAATTCGGGTAAAACTACCTCCTGGTTTTAATGTTGTAGCATGTACTGATATCTTGTTATTTACAGCTGGAAAACGTAAATTTATAATCATGATATTATGAGAAACAAGCGTTAAACGTTTTGGGGATGTGATCAGTATTAGACAGCCCCAGATGAAATTCGGGTAAAACTACCTCCTGGTTTTAATGTTGGAGCATGTACTGGTATCTTGTTATTTAAAACTGAAAACGTAATTTTAGAATCATGATATTATGAAAAACAAGTGTTACAACATCATGGGGATGTGATCATTATCAGACAGCTCCAGGTGAAATTCGGGTAAAACTACCTCCTACCTTATGTATCTAACACAGTGAAGTAGACTCACGATTCCGGTCAGAGGTTACAAGGCTAAATGTAATGGATAGCTTTTCCTCAGCTGGAGGTCGTGTATTAGTATCGGATATTGATGCTGTTTGTACATTTTAGTAAGTATTGTACCTGCTATCTAAATTCCAAAATTGTCAACGTTCTAACAATGATATTTCTATCGTGATACTTTTTAAAAAAGAAGATTAATGTATATTGTTTTCTGTTGAATAATGTGTATTTTGATCCAGATTGTATGTAGAAAAATGACATTGTTTATGTGCAAAAGAAAGAATGATCAATACTAATCTGCCAAAAATGAAATCAAAATGAAACTCAGCATTTAATTGTTCATGCAAATAATTATGACTGTATGTAAACGAAACTGTACAAATTGTTCAGTGTCTACCTAATTGGAAAGAAATATAATGGATTTTAAAGTATAAACAAGTTTAAAATTATCAAAATATATTTGATTATGTTTTTAAAAAAATGTTTGAAGAAAAATGAAAACCCAGAAATCTAGACCAACAACAGTTTCGAACTTTCCATCTTCAGGACAAGTGCTGTCACTCTATCCGTTATACTAAAGGGCAAAATAAACGTATATAAATGAGATCTCTTGAACATTCTGATCCGCCCCCAACGTTTCGATATTATAGATTGTTTATATAATACTGCGGTTAACAAAACCAATAACAAAACCGTGTAAACAGTACTTTCTTGGATATATATATCAACACTGGAGCCGGAGCTTGGGGAGGGGGGGGGGGGGTAATATCTCCATCATTAGTGTATCTCTCAGAACGTGATCACATACGCAGCTAAACCTAAAATGTAAACGCTTAAAAGTAATACGCAGAAAACATTGTTGTATGTATACACTGGGATCATTATTGCAATGTTTGACGCTAATTTCTTATCAAGTCCGGGTTTGGACTTTTCTGGTTTGTATCCCATAGGTGGAAGGATACCAGTCATGAATGCAGGGTTTACCTTTTTCTGAACAAAAATAACAAAATGAATTATATTAACTAAATAAAAATGAATATACTTGAAGATTATGCTTACTTCAACTTATATCTCATTGTGTATATACTCATTGTTATTATTTGGAGAGAACTAATATAGGATATGCCTGTTGTTCCATCCTTTTTCTTTATGAAATCAAATCTGTTGACATATAAAAAACTCCGGCTTGACACCAAGGAAACGCGCAGTTTTGTATGGATTACTCATCACGATTCTGTCGTTAGCTTTTATCATATGGTAATGTTTTCAAATAAAAATCCGGTCAAGTATGAAGTTTTGTAAATATTTGCCATAGCTTCGTATAGAAATACTGTTCTGATTTGGCCATATCATCCTCACATAAAATATAACTTGTCTTATACATTCGCTGCAGCTACATGTATCTGAATAATACATGTGGCGTTAGTTGGTTTGTCAGTAGTCTACACTTGTCACGGAAATTTCGATATTTAGAGCAAGTTCTAGAATAACGAATCAACTGCGACATGCTTGCATTATATATTGGAGAACATGGATGTTACTATAAAGAAAAAGAAAGCTAAAATCGGAAAATCATCACGTTTATCGTATAGCTAAGTAGTAAGCTGCCATTGTCATAATTCAAGATCGAGGAAAGCAGTTTATATTAATGAGACTGTTAGGTCCTTGATTGCTGCTTCATAAGGAATATACGATCGACTAGGTCATTAAACAGTCTTTTATAGACAACACATTGTCGATTTATTTGAACATGAAATTACAAGGTTTGGCAAGGTTGTTGTTACATATCCTGAAACTTTTAGTAAACTTCTCGACAAATTCAGCCTTGTTTTGAAAGAAATACATGCTAGAAAATAAAGATTCTTCGAATCTGCAGCATCCATGATTGAATAGATAGCTTGATGGACAAAATGTTACAATATGTGACAAAGCATTTGCTTATGTATATCTGTATCTGGTGATACGATACCAACTTAGCTTGTGTAGACTGTGAAATATTTGTTACGAGGAAGGAGCAAAAATGAAAATGAAAATTAAATGATAAAAAAACTAACGTCTGATGAAGCAGTGCATTGTACATTCAGAATAAGACATCTCACAGAAACTTGACCCTATTTCAAGCCGTCGCTCGGGCACTTTGTCGGTGTTGTGGTGAGGTAATAAATGTCACTTGTGTAACAAATTGTTTAACCTCGTGTAAACACAACTATACCAAGGATTGCCTTTAAAGTATCCCCTTACAAGGTGCCCGAACAGAATTTCCTTGGCCTACATGTCTCGGAAGACTGAGTAAATTCGAACCATTTACTTATCAATGTATATTTTACGGATGTCTCGATAAACGAAAAGAAGAAAGCTTACATATCCATCGTTAATAAAAAAGGACACATCAAGAACTTTATGAAATCATAGGTGACTTAAAGGCCCAAAATACGCATCTTCGAGGAATTTTTCGTGATCCAGAAAAATTCTGAAAAAATTCCCAACACTTGATAACCATGCAAAAAATTATGGCTAAAACGAATTAGCCTGAGCGGTAATTACCCAGAAACTCTTGACAGTTTAAAATGGATGCATGTTTACAAGTACCAAGTTTCAACTGCTGCTGTACCGATACCCTTGTAAGAATTCATCTTGAATATTGCTGATCTCGGTTAATTTTAACTAAATCTATAGATAAAATAAGTTATTAGGTTTGTTTTTCGCTTACAAGTTTGCCTAAAATTATGTATATTGGGCCTATAGTGGGAAAAGTAGTATGTTAAAAGTGATACTACATGATGATAGTATATCTTTACTAATGTAATTGAAGGTAAATGTGACGTCAAACTGGCAATCACGTTATATCTTAACAGTTTGTTATGCATTTCGTATATCATCACATGTGCTTTCCATGAATGTGTCATATTCGTGAAACAGAAATAATTGAAATTTCATATTTATCTATTTTTTGTTTTATAAAAATGATCCAGTTTGCTAGTATGAATGAACAAAAAGTGCATTTTATGCTATTTGAGGATACCTTTTAGGACATATTCAGATGAATCATACTTTCCCCTATGTGTCAGTCGATACAATATACAGTATACCGTCAAGTGTTAAGTGCTAATATATTTGATACAGGTAGGGTATACCCTGGAGGTTTCTTTCTTACAAAATACATTGCGTAAACACCCGAGACAGTGTGCAATATTGCGTCAAACGTAAGATGCAGAAAATAGATAAATATGTTGTTTACATGCATAATTAATGTCCCCAGTGGTAATGTTTCTTTTATATTGAAACAAAAATGAACGAAATATTCATCAAATTAGAAAATCACTCAAAATAACAAAATACTGATAATTATTTGTGTAATGAATTATGTAGATAGAAATGTTACACAGACACAGTGAAGTAAAGCAAACCTTTATCTTGTCTGGGAATGTGTCTTGTGAGTAACTAGCCGTAAGTTTTATACAAGGTAAGGTTAATGTCGCGGGATATTGTCTTTAACACTATGTAGCCAACCCTGTTACATGGTGGGTGTCATGTAATCTACTCATGATCTTAATTTGGTATATTTAAGAACTTTTAAACACTGCAAAACAGCACAAATTAGGAATAGTTCTGTGAATATTTGCCGGTGCAACAATGAACATAATCAACTCTTGAACATGCACTTAAACAGTGCAAACCAGACGGAACCTGGGTCACAGCACCGATCTAGTGGCAGGTATTGTGTTGACAATGAAAGGACTCGAAGACAATTAGAAGGTAAGGTAGAGATGTTATCATCTGGACAAATCCGTTTCCGGCTGTCACTTCGTACACTTATCAACCACTAAACATTATTCATTAGTTAAACCGAGTGTGATTCTTTCACAGAATAAATTAATATCGTCTGTCAGTCCACTGTGTACAGAATGTTTCCTGTTGGCCTCAATAGTCCTAAAACGGTCGTGTAGGTGTTCTAAAGGCCCACAATGCTGCGAGTGTCCCCAAGAGATTTTAGCCTGATAAACCTAAACCGAGACCACCTTAGATTTCTCCCCACGAGGGACTGTTGTTTCATTCATATTTGCAACTGAAGTAAATTCAAGTCATCTAGTACAATTATGAATGAGTTTGTTGAGAAGGATGGCTTGTCTCCGACCTAGAACTCGGCTTCCTGCCCAAGGTAAACCAGCCAGTAAGATTCGTTGACCTAATGTGAACTGTTCTGCTTACACGTGAACCGCGAAACCACAGGGTAAGGATCGCTATACAGAATTTAAACCTTGCATACTCTTACTACAATGCACAATTATGGACAAAATTGGCCTGATTTTGAGCCCCTATGCTTGAGGTAAATGTTTGATACCATGGTTTCAGAGTACCGCCGGACAATTAGGAGGTGTGTGTGTGTGACAAGTCTCAATTTTAGCACGGTGATCACACTAGCGGTGTATATAACCCATTGGATGTCTAGCGATGCGTCAGACTCGGGGTAGCCCTTTAATGTGCAAAGTGTGTGGGACTCAGGTAAAAAGGGAATTACCGTGTACACGTATATCACACCTGTCGCCACAGGTACATCCCCAGACACTGCTGTGTTACCGTTAGGACTGTATATTATACACAGGTATGTAGTGGTCAGCTGTGGGAAACAACCACCTTTTACATTGTACGGGTTAAAAGAATGAGAAGAACAGTCTTTTCATACACAAAGTCTATGTGGGAACATGGCGTTATTAAATAAGGTATTGCTCGGTAAAAGATATTTGTCAAATATAATTTTTTTTTTTAGAATTTTTCTTAATGAGATTTCATATTTTAAAATTCGAATATAAATCTCTAATTTATTTCTTTTCAATAGGAATACACCAGCAATTATCAATTTGATTTTATTCAATTCAAATATAAGGCAATAACACTTATTCTTATTCTGAATGAACCATATATTTAAGATATTAAACAATTCCTTGGCTCAGTCTTCGACTTATGTTCTTGTACATGATTTTCATTTTGCTGGACTATTCTTCTTTTTGTTTGAAATCACATCTATCTTACATAACACTCCCAATTCATATCGAAGTGGGCAATTTTCAAAAAGAACCAATCATCTTTATTTGGTCAAAAGGCCGTAATGTAAATCGGTGTGATCAATATATAAATTAGTATCTCTATGTCGGATGTACTCTAAGGTGAACGGAACACGATTGTGTCTATGATACTATAAAATTTGAGACTTGACACAGTATTATGCCAAAATGTATTACGCCGCATTAGTGGGTGACTGAACTGATAATTGGAGAGGACGTTAATGTAACGCTAAAAGGGTATAAATATCCCTCAGATGGGAACATGATGAAACGCCTTACCTATTTAGGTTTTCATATTTTGCGTTAAGTTAAATCGAGTTTGAGACGTGATTATGGTTTTGTTTTGTTGATGTGTCGGTATGCTCTGTTTTTTTATTATACATATATTAAAACATTCAATGTTATTGGCAGATGATTGCTACAGCTGACGCAAATAATATCTAACGTTGTATTTCTTAATGTGAATTATCACAATTGAACCTTACTTTTCTGATTGCAGAATCAATTGATCATGCCAATGTGTGCCGGTGGTAAGGAATTCTCATTGACGGTGCTCCAACTCTGTATTGTCAGTGCATTCGTTACATTAGGTGAGTCCACAACAGCATACCTAAGATAACTGATATTTCACGCTAGTATCTCACCATTTGGCTCTGTAAGCATTACAACTTGAGCAATGAAATATAATACGTATTGCATACTATTCAATGATATTGCCCTGTATACTTTTAGTGCCTTGAATAATTTAGAGAAATAGAATCACCTGAATAAGAGAGTGGATAGATTATTCCTTGATTAACTGTTTATTAACTATTTATTATCTGATATGCTATAGGGTGTTGTAACGATAGTGAGCTCATGTATATTCCAACAGTTAGAAAAAATTGTAAAGTGGCATTGCTATATTCAGTCTGTATAGATATCACATAAAATACGATGCATACCATTCGCCAGACCGCTGTCATGGTGTCGTATGTCCCCTGACACCGGGCCAGGTAAACAATAGATCAGCTTCGACAGCAGTCCTGTATCGTGGATGGTCTGATGTGGTGTGTGACTTCTACCTGTTTTTATCAACTTAACTCAATTAGGGTTGACAGAAACGCCACCTCTATTTTATTTCTATTCAATAATAACGGGAGATTGTTTATGTTATTACTAGGCCATTAGAATGCTGGTATGCATAAATCTACAACTTAATGAAACAAAATGATAAGGCAAATGCTTAAATATTCGGGCGATCAAATTGCCAGACGCATCCGATTTCTACAAACGCGCCGAAATGTTTGTCTGTCGTCTCATTATTGTAAACATTTCATTTACACAATGTGTGTAATGACCTTGCTTTTATTTTTTTTATTTTTACCTGAACATAATGAAGTTATACAGTGTATCGTACTTTTTACACGAAACAAAACTCGTCTGCGTCTAGGAAGAAGGTATTTGAATAACGCAATGCATGACAGATTCTTTTTATCATGTTTTTATATTTCCATTAATATTTTGTACTGCCGCATGTCTCTATATATTCACTAATGTAATCATTTGCATTTACACAAGTATGAATTCAAAATAAATTTGGAACTTCTTATTTAATCTTCGCCCTCCGCATACGTTTCTGAAATTATGCTTTTCCGTGAAAATTTCGTGAAAATGTGTTTGTTACCTCATATTTTAGGATAGGAGGTGGTAGACTTTGCCGGTGGATTTTTTAATCCATGAGGTTTGCTGGAGCCTCCAAAGTAACAGTTGTGACACAGTTCATAATATACACATTTAAGTAGTACACGATTTGAAATTATACAGTACTGATTATATTTTTTTTCCCAAATTCATAAATTAAAGCAGTTTTACGCACATGACCTTTCTTCTTCTACATTAGTTTAGAAAATTGCAATTCCCACCTTTTGGCCCACACGAGTACTGGAAGGACGAGATAGCTGTATGATGCACTTTAAATGCGTGTTTATCTAAATTTAAAAAGTGCAGCATGTATATGTGTGTTACGTCATCTTCAGCATCATCAAAACAGATAATAAGATACCACATAAATGCTATTATTATAGAATATGTATTTCATTTATCATTATGAATTTAAAATGTTAATGCATATTTGATTGGGATTATGTTAACGTTAATATCGATATGAACGAATATGTTATATGCTTCATAATTAACTTAATAGGTTCCATTAAATATGAGTATTAAACTGGTGATAATATTTAAATGATTCCGTTTAGGTTTGATAAATATGTATGTTGTGATATCTGCTGCATACCAGGGTTAGTATAAGCAAGCCCTTTTAATAATTATGTATTGGATGGAATTTCATCCGTTCCTCATCATTTTCAAAATTTACTTATTTCAGTTTCATCTCAGACATGCAGTGTCGCTGACCCAAATGTGCTTCCATCCACATCCGAAATTACGGTGTTTTCGTCGCCTGGGTATAATGCTGGAACCGGGGCCTACAGCGCGTAAGTTTTAAATGTCAAAAACAATTTCATTACAAATGTTTCAGCTTTTTATCCGAAAATTGCAGAAAGAATTCGGATGTGCTATTTTATAGCATGTTTTCAAAGCAATTAAGTTTTGTTTTCGCTTTATTTATTTATTTTTTTTTATTTTGTCATTGCGACAGACAGGCACTTAAAAGCTGTGCAATTGTTTTATTAGCATAATTACATGGAACGCCAACTGGTTAAACAGTGGAATCGGGTTCCATAAAACAATTTCGAGGAATGTTGTATACACATAAATATAAAACGACCTATTGAACTCTGATTACTTGCCGCGTGAGGTTTATACATAACGGCAGCAGATTCTCGGTAATACGTGTGAAACAAAAATGACTTTAATTAGTCATCTATACAAAAAAAACTACAAATCTAGCAGATTTATCGCAAGTTAAATATAAAGCAGTTTCAAACATATTAATATCTTCATCTAAAATCGCATATGAAAACAATGCAAATAGTACTTCGAAGAAGTTTTTGTAAGATGAGTTAATACAATTGGAAGAATGTTTTCACTATTGTTGAGAGTTAAATAATGTTATTGATATACTTAGATAGTTCCACTGTTTTACTTTGTATAAGAATCCATGTATCAATACACACTAGCCTTGAACACACTTGTGCTAATTTACCTCGTAATTATAATAATTTTCACACGCAACTTTTAAATCCGTACATTGTCGACACGTGAATGAAAGACATTATATTTTCCTGTCGATCAATCATTTCTGAAGCCGATAAGTACTTTGTTTTACGTTTTAACGTTTTTCTATTAGATGTGCATGTATTGCGGCTGGTATTACAGTAAACATTATAAAGAATATTGTCAAATACACTGTAACTATTTGTAAATTGTACTAACATATCTTTGTACAGTAAGTATAAAGAATATTATCAAATAACCATTTTTTAATTGTACTAAAATGCTCTTTTTACAGTAAGTTTGAAACCTTATAAAGAATATTTTTTCAAATCACTATTTGTAAATTGTAATTTGTAAAATGCTCTCTACTTTCTAATTGTAAGCTTTATTATTATAAGCTAAACTATTGATCGTCAATGCAGTGTTTTATGACATTGTCTTGGAATGAAATTTAACAAAAATATCTGTGAATTTACCGAAGTATGTCAGCCGAAGTGACTTTTGCGTGTAATGACTTTGTATTTTGTTTTTTGTTAATCAAATCGCTAATATAATTATGTTATTATTTATCAATTGTACGTTCTTTTCATTGATTTGTTTCTGCGTTTTGTTGTTTAATAATACATATGTCTTTATATTTGTGTTTTGCAGGAATATGAACTGTTTCTGGCTGATAGACTCTGGGGCGGCTGACCTAAAGTTACTGATATTTATGACTTACGACACATCATGCCCTGGCGATAAAATATTTATTTACGATGGTAAGAGCAATGTATCTTTGTTTCGTCCCAACCACTTCCCGTCATGTAGCAAATAAAGAATCGGCAACTCATCGCCAGTTTGACGTGATAAATTGTGATTCGAAGTTTCTTGCTTTTTTTACCGTTTAATTTTCTTTAATCAACCTTGAATAATGTTTGCTTGTTAGTACTAATCATTTAAATTAACATGTGACAGTTTACTATAATGCCTTACAATGTGACATTATTCTGTGTCGACCATTTCCTGTTGTCTACACCACTCGGCCATACCTATGTATTGTTATCCCTCCTACCGGTTGTACTATACACAGGTCAAATTTCCGGGTCAGCTCTCATCATGTCGTTCAAGGCCATGACAACAAAACTGAACATTGTAAAAAGGAAAAAATGACTTCCTGATGACCTATTTAGTTAATAAAATATAGAGAAATCTATCTTAATAATGTGAAAGTGGCATTGCTCATGATTGTTCAGAATACGAGTAGGTAAATATTGCTCTTTATAGACAAATATATTATCATAACGAGTGACATGATGGATATTTAATGATACATAAAGAGTTCTTTCTTCTTCTAGAATATCAAAAGGTTAATTGTGATAGTCATTGTCCAGTCACATAAATGCGTTATTCACGAGTTGACCTGAGGAATTCAATCGCTCTGTATAATATTTGTTAACTGGGAACGTCACGACATGTGTACATAATGTAGAAAGAATGTTGTGATGAAGCACATATATACCTGATAATCTTATTAAAATTAGAAAAGTCACTGGTGAAGGCGTAAGATACTAATTCAAACTGATGCCCCAAGCGTAGCTAGCAAAGAGTCAAGTCCATGTTTAATATTTGATTTGCTGTTATTACTTCAAATAACACACACCTCATTTGAATATTGGTTTAGTTTTCAATATACATGTAGCATACTTGAAATGGACCTATATTTACAAATCAATTGTACAGCCTTTAAATACATTTATCTTTGAAATTGCGCTGTCATACTAAAACACTAGGAACAGGCCCACGCAAAAAGGTTCCCATTTAGAAAATAATTTTGAACAAAAAAATAAACGCTACACAAAACGTACATGTCACAATGCCATGATTGTAAAATAATATTATAATATAAAAAAATCAACATGACGAGGCTAAAGTTATCTTAATATAAATGATACAAATATTAATTAATGGGTTCCGCGTTGTAAAAATGTAAACCATAGCCAGAAACTAGTATTGCCTTCTTACGGTCTCTTTGCTTCCTTTAATGATAAAACTATTCCCTGAAAACGTTTTATTTAACTTAAGGATTTACCAGTAGGCAGTTAGCTTTGTTTTTGTTTGAGTGTGAATATAAGGATTAAGATGTCTCTTCACAAGAGTAAAGATGGAAGGAAATTCCTTTGATCAATAATATAGTTCCACAGTTTCATAATTGTTGTCATTATTTGTGTCTACGCCCCCTAACGGCTTTTAAAATTGCAAAACTGATTTTTTGTACCATGTGATGTTTCCTAGGTAACGCCAACACAGACACGGCGCTGGCCAATGGCGTATGTGGAACCCCATCGGCTCCAACACCGTATTCAACTACCCAACAGTACGCACGCGTGGAAATGGTTTCTGATGGTGCCATAGAGAAGGCGGGGTTCCAGATCGACGTGATTGCTGCTAAAGATTATTGTAAGTTACGTCACATGAATTAGATAGTCGTAGGTTAGCTGTGTTGTCAGTGTTCACCGAGTCACTGTAGAAATGACCAGATATAAATCACAACCAATGTAACGACTGCCAGTTGTTATTGTTGTTTCATCAACCATGTTAAATCTGAACATGTGTTTGCCACCAGGTAACGTAAGTTATTTTCAATTAACATTTTTTTATTTGATTTGAAAAACTGCTTTCGGCAGTTCTTATTGTTTGTCATAAATACACTGTAATTTAGTGGGTAACTCCAAGTTCGGTTTTGTTTCTTCATAAACAATATAGATTGCGATTGACAACAAGTTACAATTTTGTCATGGTTACAAATGTACAATACAATTTTGTTTGAAATAAATTGTCAGTTGTAGATATACGTGGTAAAGTAACATTTCAAGCTCTTAATCGTTAAAGGCAACTATCCTTTTTGCTTTACTTCTATGCATAATTTTCGTACACATGTGAGTTGGATGTTTAAACATCGTCTTTTTGTTTCTCCTAAACGATGAGGCTGTTGCCGGGCACTGGCCATAGTTCGTTTGTTTTTCTCAGGGGTGTCCTTAAACGCTCATAACTGTTAAAACAAGCCAAACTAAACCAACTCGTCAGCGGTAAGATATACATCTTGTGATATCTGTGTTTTGATCCACCCTGTGGTTGGTCATAATTAATGTAGGCTATGTCTGACACCTGTTCAGATAACCCTTGTTACGATCACGTGAGAAATGTTATTTTTAGTAACAGCTGTGTAAGTGTAACAGAGGTCATCTTTATTTCAATGCCTCTCCTAGAAGTCGAACCCGGAACCTCTGGCTACTAGTCTTACGCTCAACCGATCGAGCTAAATAGAAGATCTCTCTAGCCGAGCGGTATATTGCAGCTAGTATTTACCAGGGTTACATAAGTAAATATGTCATTGATATAAGGAACCGGTAATAAATGAAGTACAAGTCCAGTACGTGTCAATAATGTCGCTTCATGACAACTACTGTTGGTGCTGCCATATATAATATAAAATACTTGATGCAATAAATTATCAACATTTAAGTGTTACTTAATGTCCGTCCATCTCCGCTGAGGAAACAGGTAGCAGTTGTTTTATGTACAGCAATGATCAAACAAGCTTTCTTTAATAAGCCTCTACTAAATTTTGAAAGAAATCAAACATGTGTATACTTTAAATGTCAATAACTTTCCAATTTCATTACATTGATTCGTTCAATATAAATCATACCACACTATTATTATGTCCTTGTTGAAAATAAATTATAATCAGAACTCAAATCGATTAAATCAGGGGCAAAATATGATCAAAGGAAAGATTTACATGGAGACTCTTATAAAAGTACAAGAAAATAAGACCAGGCGTTCCGGAAAAGTAAGCGCCTTCTGCTTTATCGACGATACCCTTTTGCTTTTTCCAATATTGCCTTTTTCATATTACTGATATGATGCATGATCCTTCAGAGAAGTTGCCCGCAAAATACGAACTCTACTTTGCTTTAACAGCTCGTTTATATAAAACACTCCTTACATTGTTGGCTCGCTATGATATACTAGAGTACCCCCTAACTCTTTTAAAATAAGACCTTCCCCGCATCTCGACCTGTAACCACAGTATACCCTACTCAATCATAGTTACGCGTCCTTACTGCACTTACAAGTTGAATTTATGCTGACCAAATCATATTAAAAGAAAAACGTTTTTCGAATATAGGTCAAAAGTTATCACCAAATAAAACGACCTGATTTATTAGTAACTACACGGCGAGAGCGGAACGCACTATTATTTATCTTAATTAAAATCGAAATATTTAAAACATTTCCATAAATGGTCCCAAACGTCGGAATATATCGGAACAATCCGGACTAAATGAGCGAAACAGAATTATTAAGAAAGGAAATAATTTCGAGTTGGCAATAAGATAGCGTCTCTTAATGGATATAGCCTATTTACGTTCTTAGATCAATTTGTTGGATTCATGTTAGGGGGAGGCAATGCTATCCCGGACGTCCCGAGATGGTACATACCATAGTCATATAAAATATAATACTACCAGACGAGGAATCAATGATGAATACATTAGTTATTTAAACGAATTGGCTAATTAAATACAAATGTGGTCTTACTAGGTTGTGATCAAGGGTCATCTGATATAAACTTTATTTAAAGTTCATTGATCTTTACCTGAAACTTATTTCGTCATATTCTAATTACGGTGCTGCAATATTTAATCCGAATGAATAAGGCCATATCAATACAATTGTGTTATCTGCTAGTTTTAATCAGGCATAATTAGCGTTGATGATAAAAGGGGTGCAAATGTTTGCTATATTGAACTTTATAAAACATAAATATCAAAATTATCCGAAGTACATTCCAAGTATCTATAAACATGTTGATAGCTCACCAAAGCTATCGATACTCAAGTCAAAGTAACTTCTCGGTAAGCAACACTGAAATGAAAAAAACGATAGTTGATCAAAAACCATAATTTAAATCTAAAGCATCAACTTCATCAATTGAAACGTTTGCTGTGGTTCAGTTTCTGTATTCGATTTCTAAAGAGCTAATTAAATTGATGTTCAGCGAGGCATTTTAAAATGCATTGAGTTATTAGATGATATATTACAGCTATCAGTCACCATGTCTCTTACATGGCGGGTAGGACACTGCTAATGTAATGGGATTGATACATGTCAGCCGGAATCATGTTTTAAATAAACGTCTGTGCATATTTCACCATAAAATAACTTTCCTATGACGAATGTAAATGCATGTCTATATCATACATAAATGAGTATCGATGTTCCATACTAAGCACATTACTTGATGAAAAAGGCTGTAAACCAGACACTACGTTAAAATGTCTTCATTTCGAGAAGACACTGCAAGACATTAAAAACTGAATCATTACGAAATCCCTAGCGACATCCACTGTACGCCCAAATGTTCGGACTCAGCCCTTTATCTGTACATGTGAATACATAAAGTTCCAGACCTTCCCTGCTGGAATATTTGTGATCAACATTAATCACATAATTGTTCTGTTATCAAGTGAATTTCCATTTGTAATATTTTTGGATATATAACAAATTACATATATCCTAGTGCAAACGGGCAACGCTAACTGCAGGTCGTCATTGACTTCCGCACTGGAGTCAAAATGGCGGCGTTTACATTTCAATGATATATACAAATTTACTTTTTACACAGATTACGATAATGTAATAAAAAGAATTTATATGTTTGTTCTTTATTAGGCTCGCCAAAGCTTACTGAATTGAAAATTCTTAGATTCATTTCAAAAAATCTTATATGAAATAATGCCACATTCAAGATCCTATATATAGTTACTGAATATCATAAAAATGTTTAAATGTCAATATGTATAATAAATGACTGGAAAGTTGAAATACAATTTAATCAACTGATTTTTCGTCAACCTGAAAAATTCTGAAAAAAAAATCAAGTTGATAACCATGCAAAAATAAGCCTAAAACGAAGTAAACCTGAGCGGTCACTAACAAGAAACTCATGACAAAAAAAAATCAAAAGAATTGAAAATGATTCAGGTTGGGCCCGCTTCAATAACAAGCCGAAGTTAAAAGACAGTCAAAATGGTCGCGTGTTTACACATACCGAGTTTCAACTGCTGCTGTACCGGTTACCGCGTAAGAAGTCTTCTTGAATATTGCTGATATCAGTTAATCTTAACTAAATCTATAAAAATAATAAGTTATTAGGGTTGATTTTCGCATCAGGTTTTGCCGAAAGTTATGTATAATTGGCCTTTAAAACAAAATACTTTCTTAATTTGTAAATATTGGCGCCGTTGCACGAATAAAAAAATGGTGTTCTATATATTGTTTTATGGAATCACAGTGTATATGATGTACTTTTGCAGGGTTTGTTTTCAACATGAAGGTTTTGTGAAGAGTTCTTTAATTCAAGGTTTATTTTCATATCAACCTAGCCCTTCTTGTTGCTGATTTTTCGTCAGCAATTTGCCATAAAAAGTCTCAGGTTCACACAAGGTTTATTTCGAGCCATATTGTTTCACATTTGCAGTTAACAGGTTCCATATTATATCGACAAAATAAGGTAACAAATATGTACTCCCATAACTTAAATAAGCGTCAAACCTCCTGTACAATTCGAGAAATTTTTTCGACATTTTAAAGTAATTTTGTAAAGATGATGAATGGAATATACGCTTACAGTCTATCATTTGATAAATTAAATCAACGTTTATATTTTAGTGGTAATCTTATTTAAGAGATTTTAAAAGTATTCCGTTAAATTCTGATGGCACCAATCACAGTTTCTGTATTTTGCTTTTTACAGCAGGCATTTTGATTGTACCCATCCATCATTGCACTGAAATGTTTAAATTCTGTCATGCGCTAAAATTTAAGTGTACCAAAATGAGTTTACGTTTAAAAGACAGGTATATTGAAATATGCTAATATTTACTTAAGGTAAGACATTTTGGTGAAACAATAAAACGATTGACATATCATCGAGATTATCGGTGTAATGTTGGATACTCGAAAGAACCCATTTAAAATTATTAAAAATAGACAAGCATACTAAAATGTGTAAATATTTGAAATAGTTCACTTATTGATATAAGACAATTGTTAGGAACAATAAAACGATTTTAAAAACATCGAGGTTGTCCGTTTAAGGTTTCAATGCTCGATAAAACTAATTTAGAATTATTCTAAATCATTTTCCTTAAGTGTCCTGATGTTAGAACAACTTGCCCTCGGTAAACTTAATCAAAATTTGGTCCCGATAGTTTATCTCTAGCAATTCCTGTATTACTCTTCTCAGCGTGTATGACGTATGAACTACACACTGTTTGTGCTTGTTTAGTGAACATTATCAGATAGGTCGTACACGTCACATATCTTTAACTCTCTGATCTCACTGTTATTGTGTGTTACAGCGGGGACCGGCTGTACGGCCACCCAGTCCATCACTGCCACCAGCTCCTATCAGATGCTGACCAGCCCTAACTTCCCTGACAAGTACCCGAGGTAAATATAGCTGTATAGACAGCATTTGTTCTCGATTGTCTATATCTCAACATTATCAACACACTCCGGGTCTGAGGGTCATCATGCTGAAGACGGTAGCGGCTTGAGTGACGCTTATCCTTATCTGGCATTCGAGATATGCTGTTCGGGTCATGGCTAAGTATCCTGTCTATAAACCACTTGTAAAAAGTAAACACAAAATCATATTAGGCCTTAACGTCTTAACTATAGCTTTTTTGATGTCCACTGTATGACCCCCAACCCTCCCCCCTTCCTCTTGGCGTTATTCTGATATAATGTGTGGTCATGCACCTGCTTGTATGCATTAAAAAAGCTAACTCACATGAAACCAAAAAGAAAAAAGAAAGTGTGAACATGTTTAATTAAAATACACATGATGGCATCACGACACTAGACATCATGCCGGGACCAAAATAAACACAGTGCCTTTCTCATTCAGATGTATGCAGTTGTATGAAATAAAATACCACACACCATACATATTCTGCTGTATACAATTTATTTTATATCACAATATACAAAAATGAAAAAGAAAAGCGAGCTTCAAATAGGAAAGCATTCAGGTCGTCAGTTTTATTATCGTGTAAAACCAAATGATATGTGACTCTCTTGTCATCCCGGTTAACTATCCCTGAATATACAGTTACAGTTGTCATGGACTAAAATAAACACAAATACGAGCACGCAATGTGATCTGAAACTGCATAACAATATGGGGCGTGTCAGTAATATATGCACATCTGATAGCACTGTCTATAGAGAACGGGTGAATGTTGTCACCGACAGCTTTAATTGTCGTTGATAACAGCTATATCCGCTTGCTCTATGAAATACCTACAGGAAACTGTGGCAGAAATAGGAGACCCCAGCAGATGGTAAACAAGTTAATGCCACAAAAGACATTTTAGTAATCATGTAAGTTAATCCAGGAAATTGTCAAGTGAAAAAGTCATTTCGTGACTTCCGACTCGACAAAATATGACGCGATTGTATCGTGTTACAGTGAATTTGTCACATTTTACAGACTTGGTTACAACTGATATTCTGGGATATAGACACATACCTGCTAAAGAATTGTGAAATGCGCATTACTTTTATCATACACTTATTTCGGTCATTTTTGATAGGTACATGTAATTATAATGTCTGTATAGAACATACCATTTTATCTTATTGTATTCCTAATCTTTTTTCCAAATTAAAAATCTTACCCACTGGTGGAGAAATCTCTGTTGATAAAATAGATAAGAGAATACCGAAGCGTTAACATAATCAAATTCCAAACACAAAATCGATTAAACCAGGGGCAAAATATGAACAAAGGAAAGTTCAATGGAGACTCTTGCAAAAGTACAAGAGAATAAGACCAGGTGTTACGGAAGAGTAAGCGTCTTCTGCTTCATCGACGACACCCGCCATGTAAATCTTTATCACAACCAACCTTATATTAGAACGCGATTGATGATGATGATGATGATGTGGTGAACGAGATTATGTTCATCTTTAAGTTACATATAATTGATATGTACTGCTCATACAATAATGGGCACGAATCCGCTATGTTATCAGATATAAGTAAAAGCACCACAACAGACGTTATATTAAATTGTTGTCATAATGTTATACCCAATCTATTTATAGTAACAGTAATTGCCGCTGGGCCCTGACCAGTCCCGATGGCTACCTCGAGATAGACGTTATTGTCAGTGACGTTGAGGACGACGACCCGACGTCATGTGACTACGACAAGTATCTGATATATGACGGTATGTGGAACAGTTTATGCAATGTGTTTATAAGCTACTGAGAATAATTATTCTGTAAAGTTTAAATGCTTCCTAATAGAAACATGTGCAGTTTCCTAAAACTAGATCTATGATATACATTTTGATTATGATTGATGGATCATGGTAATTGTTGAACAGTTTCAATGAATGCAATGCATCGTTCGTGATATCATGTTCCAAGAAAATAACGTTTATCTCGTTTCACTGCAGGAGCCAACAAATGTGACAATAATAATATAAGGATGATATGTTCCGAATATCCTAAAGTGACATCCTACAGTAATAATTCTACGGAATCTACAGTGACCGTCACACTTGAGAGCGACGGATCAGTAAACAGACGTGGATTTTTGTTACGCTTCCGGTCGGTTTCCACAGCAACCACTACGACACCTACTACGACAACTGTGACGACCACCGCAACCACCACAGCATTTATCGCCGCTATAAGTTCCACAACCGCTGGCAGTACAAGCGGCCAACGTGAGTTATTGTTTGTATAATAATATCTATGTAAATAAATATGACAGCGGGATACTCACCGTTGCTTAGTTGCTTCGGACATCCACTTCCGCCACCATAGTGTTTTTTCGCGTACTACGTCAGTTATTACTGTTAAGGTGCTATCACGTGTATGCTCAAAGTATTTATATTTAATTATGTTTATTTTATTTTCAGTTTTAGAAATGAACATGGAGCTACTAGTGGGAATAGTCTTTGGATCCCTACTGCTGATATCGTTCACAATTGTTACCGTTGTTGTGGTGGTCAAGAAAGTGTCCATGCCTCTTGAGAAAACAATAACACCAGTTCAACCGTATAGACCACGCCCACAACCACCAGAAGTTCAGCCTCGATCTCGACGGTCAAACGGCAGCACGCAACGGCCATCTCCCCCTAACGGACACAAGACACAGGCAACGGGCATCGGGACGACACGGACCGTCACTGCCTGGTGAAAACATGACAAATAACACAATGACGTCGAACCTATGATGTCACAAAACCAATGACGTGATTTATCAACAGGCATGGTTAGGCTACGTTATAATTGGGCTCTTCATTGATCGCTTATTTATTGTATTGTGAAAAAAGGTAGCCTGTTGAAATTACGACGAGTACCTTATTAAAACGCTTATCCGCGTTATAGAGTTCTGTGACGTGACTTCCGGACGTCTCGATCGAACAGTTCACGCGATATTTCGAATATCAGAGGGCCACATTTTACAGCCAAATACTGACTGAGATGTGTCTATTACATAACTGTTAAACAGATGGTATCGCTATATTGGCTAATTTACCATCGTCATACGGAAATGCTAACACTGCCAATTGATATACATGTAACGGGCCGTGTGCAATTCTACATTCCTTCATTCCAATACGTCGTCCATATTAATTTATTTAGAATAATTAGTGTTTCGTTATAGTTCGTGACAATTTAGATACTATCAGCTTCTTCTTTTTTCGAACTGCGGTAGAAAAATGTGACAATGTGTATTATTCAATAACTCAGATCTAGAGTGTAGATCAAAGTTCAAAGTATGCTACATGATTTTTTTTTGATTTTTTGTAAATGTTTTAAAGATAGTTGGCTACTTAAGCCAGATTATTTTATGGCTATTCCATGGCTACTTGGTGCACTTGTATGTGAAATATTCTTCTCCGTGTGGCACTTTTGGCTTTCTGTTTTAAAACTAGCCGATATATTTTTTAATTGGAATACGTTATATGTATTCAACTACATTACATATAAATACATTTCAATTATAGACCTTTCCTGAGGTCAATATAGTGTTATAGCAACCTGTTAGAATCAAAAATTGACTGAGGGCGATAAACCGAACTGATAGAATCAATATGTTCGATTCTGTTGGTATAACACCATATTGACCTTACAAAAGGTACTTAATTTTTATATTAGATATGAAACTTATTATTGACTCGGTGCTTCTAAAAGAAGAAACAGCATGGTAATACATTGTATCACAAAATATTGACCTCCACGTGGTCATGTTTAGCCTATGAGCATTGTGGAACATCATACTATATCTAATATATGATAATAAATTTGTAACTCTGTTCTTAAAATAGAACCAGAGGCATGAATAAGAAACATTTCCAACGTTTTAATCTGTCGAAATGTCTGTTAAAACAGTGATATTAAACATAATGTAAGCATCTAATTAGCCAATACCGTAAGTTGTTTCTAATTGAAGCTATTTGCACCGA
Organism: Mimachlamys varia; assembly: GCA_947623455.1. Classification (NCBI taxonomy): domain Eukaryota; kingdom Metazoa; phylum Mollusca; class Bivalvia; order Pectinida; family Pectinidae; genus Mimachlamys; species Mimachlamys varia. The sequence goes on from OX392535.1 coordinate 15,261,027, forward strand.
TATGAGTTTATTTATAGGAACGAGATTCGTTACCAAAGAGTCATTGTGCAATAATAACAAAGAAATGTCAACGTCGTATATAACACTAACAAAACCAACAGCTTCTATGTGATGGCGCTTACCGAACATGCACGATAAGTCCCAAGTTTAAGTCAATGTGATATTGTCAAAGACTATTCCGAGCTATAGTCAATTTACTGTAGTCTGGGACGTCACCAAAACTATAGTCAATCTACTATAGACTGGACAATGTTATGTTTTTTTAAAGGATATCGTTTTAAGTCAAAACGCGAAAATAGTTGTTTAAAAAGATGCATGTAACACAAAGAACATGATTAATGCATCAGTAAAATGATTGTGACGGAGTTACGAAGATGGACTTGATTAACTCAGTACAAAACTCTAGGCCTTCTACAAAAATGTCATATTAATCAACAGTCAAAACAGTTATCCCTCGGTGTTGGTCCAAACACCTCTGCAATACAGTTTTGACTATGAACTGAAAGAACGTGAATTAACTGTATGCTATAGTCAATGTTATATATTATCCAGACTTTTCCCAAACTATATTCAACGAATAGCGCTGAAATTTACAAATACATCTTAGTTTATGTAGATATTTATAAAATGCTGCAAAGCTGCAATGACGAGTGCATTAAAATTGCATAATGATTTTATAATATGTGGATGTCGAGCACATGGAATATGTTGATGGTTGTAGGGGTTTAATGTGAGAGAGAAATGATTTTGCTGGATTAGTGCACAAATACAGAGATAGATTTAAATATAATAAAATGATTGCAAATGATTTACTTGCCAAGAGATGCGTACTGGGAGAATAAAAAAGATATTAGTTGGAGCGAGAAAGAAAGAGAGAAAGGGAAAAACAATGTGGGGTAGTTATCTGATGTTATCATAACATGACCCGGTGTATATTTGTTATCAATGTTTTTTTTATCTTGTTTGAATACCAATTAAAATGTTTCATGTGTTTTTATGGAGAATGATAAAGGAGCTTATCGAAAGAATATGTGTACTTTGCTTTGTTTTGTATTATATTATAACATAAACAACAATAATGATATTAAGATAAAGGAAAATCAAATATGTCATTTTGATTGTCATCGACATTTTGGGTAAGATAGGGTAATGAAGTTATCTTAGGATTATGTCTGCCCTTAAAAGTTGCGGCTCGAACAATTTTTTCCTGAAAATTTTCTATACTAATGCTTAGAACGAACGTTCAATATCATCCTATTGTATACAAAATTGGGGCGAAACTAGAACACGTAAGGAAACTTGCCGCTATGTTATCTGACCCTACTAGTTTAACAGAGATGTAAAATTTTTCAGTAAAGGTTTCAGTCAGTCTCAGGCTTCAGTCGATTTCAGGCTTCAGTCGATCCCTGTAATAACTTGACATTAGCAATATCTGTAATAATCTGACATCAACAATGCCTGCAATAACCTGACATCAACAATGTCTGTAATAACCTGACATCAACAATGTCTGTAATAACCTGACATCAACAATGTCTGTAATAACCTGACATCAGCAATGTCTGTAATAACCTGACAACAATGCCTGTTGATTTTTTTAGGGGGGAAGGGGGGGGGGGGCGTAATACTATGCGATGACACCATTATAGTCAGCAGTAGCTAGCCTTCAATATTCGATGACCAGTTAGCAACGGTGTGCAAAGAGGTGTATCCAATTTCGTTTGACCAATCTGAAATGATAGAATAAATGAGATAGAATCTATTAAAGAAAGTGGGGAAAACATCCTTGATAAGGTTTGACCGAAATTTAACTACATATTTTAATACCCATTTTTTTATAAACATGTTACAAGGGAAGTAACTCGTTAGCATTATGTCAAAATGATCTTCCAAACTTCTAAACCATAAGCCGACACAATAACCCACGGAACACATGAAGTCTGACGTTATTTTGTTGGGTCCACCCCTGTGTGGTTCGGTGTCCCATCATGTCTTAGCTATCCACACTGATGTGTTGTATTGTTGGGTCCACCCCTGTGTGGTTCGATGTCCCATCATGTCTTAGCTATCCACACTGATGTGTTGTATTGTTGGGTCCACCCCTGTGTGGTTCGGTGTCCCATCATGTCTTAGCTATCCACACTGATGTGTTGTATTGTTGGGTCCACCGCTGTGTGGTTCGGTGTCCCATCATGTCTTAGCTATCTCCACACTGATGTGTTGTATTGTTGGGTCCACCCCTGTGTGGTTCGGTGTCCCATCATGTCTTAGCTATCCACACTGATGTGTTGTATTGTTGGGTCCACCCCTGTGTGGTTCGATGTCCCATCATGTCTTAGCTATCCACACTGATGTGTTGTATTGTTGGGTCCACCCCTGTGTGGTTCGGTGTCCCATCATGTCTTAGCTATCCACACTGATGTGTTGTATTGTTGGGTCCAACCCTGTGTGGTTCGGTGTCCCATCATGTCTTAGCTATCTCTACACTGATTTGTTGTTTTGTCCATTGACATTGGCGATTCCGTTGATTCATTTGGAAATACTCACAGGCGATTATAGAAAAATGAAAAAATACGAACCTCTTACTTTTCCTGCTTCTTATTATTATCATCAATGAATTGCTTTAATGCATTATTTTTACATGCATGTACATTTATAGAAAGCCCAAAATTTCGCCCTTCTATCATATTTTTATTCACCTAGGTTTTTGATTTCATTCCTTACATTAAAATCATATCTTTGCTTACATTACCGAGGACGAAAACTGCAAAAGTAAGAATGTAAAAAAATATCGAACACCTGTCTATAAGGAAATTGCAAGTTAACTATCTTTAGTAGTCAACAATATTAAGCCTTAATGAGCTAATTAAAACAGGTTATCATTTGGCTCAATACCATTTTATAAGAAAAGTCTGACTAATATTTTACATTTTTTTACTTTCCCTTATCTAATACTAACACATCTTCGACACCCAGTGTTATGCTCACCTTAGCTCTCTCAAAATTGAAGTCTCTCTGTGCGCCACCTTGTTGACGAGGAAGAAGATTTGTTTACCAGAGGCCAATCAAACTGCTATCGTCGTTCCTTCAGTTTTACCACGACATATTCCAGGGCTGTAGAGAGCGAAGGTGCGCGTAACCCTTGGATATAAAGGATGGAACTAACATGAAAAAAATCCTTGTGTTTTGGGTTTGTAGGTCACACGCCTCACAGTATCACGATTTGTTGGTTAACGAGTAAGCTCCCGTAGGCTTCATACCAATGTTTTATGATGTCTTTTATTCAGTATATATGCTCTAGTTTGTTTCTTTGCTTCTTGAAATGTATGGTGTTTACATATCAGAGTTAATACGTTATTCTAGGGCTTGCTCTACATGTCGAGCTTTTCGTGATAGATGTCGACTAGTGGCAAACAAACTTACGACACAGGTATTCGAGAGATGCATGTTCTTGGTCTCATTGAGAAATATGTTGTAACCATGTATGATATGAAAGTGGGCGCTTGGAATATTTTCATTAGTATGCCTACTTGTTGCCATTGAGAATGATGCGTAAGTTCTTTCGCGACGCGACATTTACTTTAATGCGATCTAGATATAGATAGTGGATCTTGTCGATGAAGCAAAAGACGCTTACTTTTCCGAAACACATGGTCTTTTTATCTTTTTCCTAGTGTATCCGTGTAAATATTTCTTTTGTCCCTAGTTTAAACGATTTTGAGATCGGATTATGGTTTTGTTGACACCTCGGTATTCTGTACATACTTTTCTTATTTTCAATTTAATATTAGCATTTGAAGGACTGGGGAACAATGCGTAGATCTACAACGAAATATGATATTCACCACATAGGTCTATACCATATTATATGATTTACTTCCCCTCGACCACACCTGGGAGTTCATATACGGAGTCGTTATCCACCCAGTTGTATGTGTATTATATGATACATATATCTAAGCCTGTGTTTACAAATTATCCTTCTATTGTTCTATTACATTTCTCAAGAACAAAACGAACACAAAGGGTTCGTCTGTTCATATGTCATATGGCATCAATTCAGCCCAGCTTTAGTAGGGTACACCACAATGATAGCGGAGTTATTATAACAAGTTATTTTCTCCTGGAGAGTAAGGGTCATAACGTTGGTTTGGATATTTTTTTTATAATGGGTGTTTTCGCAGACCACGAAAGAGGTTTATCCGCCTGGAACACATGTTTTTATTCCCCTAATTCTTCGTTATTGTCTTTAAATCGTGAACACTCAATACTTTGATATTCTCTTATTTTCCTTTCTAACCATTCGTGTTACTTCGGTCAAAGGTCTAGGTATACATTTGGAACAGGAATAAAAATGAAAAAAGAAAAAAAATAAGCAAATGTCTGAATATATAGCAAAAAACAGTAACCTTGTTCCCTGTATTTTGCCATTTTTGTTATAAATTCAGGATAATTTCACTGTGATATAAAGTATATTGTTTTTATAACACAACAAATCCTTAGCTACTCAAAAACATTTAATTTACAAAACAAACCTGCATTGTTGATATTTGATATGTTTTACCATTAATGATATGTCTCTATCTTAAATTGATCAAAAGTAACTTTTCTCCCAGTCGTGCCACAGTACTCGTTAGCGTTGTATCTATTGTAATGCCACCAATAACCGACACCCATATTCTAACCTCTGCTCGTATGACGTAGGAAATTTAAACTGAAACAAAGGATCAGACCTATTTATGGAGCTGAGTGTTTTTATGTATAAAGCGTTACAATCTTATCCCTTCGTCTTCACAGTGCATAACACACCTATACCTTACCCGAACGGGTTAATTAAATCCAATATACCGCAGGTACGAACGTACCTGTATAGGTTAATTAGATCGCTGGGAATCTTATCAATATTGAATGAATGACCACGACTAAATGGCCACCACCTAACATTACATGACTTGATCGACATTTTCCTACCAACTATTATGTGTTAACATCAAGGTAATGCATCTTTTTTGTCAAATTTTACATATAACTAGTATTAAGTTCTGAAAGTAAGCTTTTGTGGTCTGGGTTGTAAAAATGATTTTTTTCTATTTAGTTTGGCTAGTACTCAAGCACGTCTCTTCAGGCGAACGGGTTAACCAATGAATGATTATCACTTTAACAAAATCTTTTAAGATATTAAGTTATTCAGTATTAGTATTGTATAATTATCAGGCTGAGGAAGAAGTTATCTTGTATTTTTGCTATTTTTCTATTCTGGTTTAATTGAGTTCATAACAACCGCTCTAACGCACGCGTTTCTATCTAACCACGTGATGACGACAGAATCTTAACGAGAATTAAGACAACAAATAAACACCGGACATATACTCCAGCAACATGCAGGAGAACACGCACCAGGGAGAGTACTGGATATCGGGAAGTATCAGGGACACCCAGTTCGAGGATCTCTACACACTTGGCACAGAACTTGGAAGGTAGGTTTATTGAAATATATTAAAGGTAGGATCCATACCGTTATATTAAAGGTAAGATCCATACCGTCGACTGTTTGTTATCGTTATTGTTGTTTCTGCTAGCTTACATACCTGTTCACTATGTACTGTTATTAAATGACATATTCTTATGTATTCGTTTCGAGTTTTTGGGAATGATGATGCGTTTCCTTTTGGTTCGGTCTCTGTTAAGTTTCGATTTTGTTTTCTTTTTGAAATCGACTGCCTATTGTGTTTGGACAGTGTGGTGCAGGATTGACCTGTTACTTAATCCGTCATTTGTATCAATATATTATTACATGCCACTGAGATATTATTTTATGTTGCCACAATAAATTATATTCAGGTTTGTTGAATTTTGCTTTGTAAATGTGTATAGATATATGCGATATAAATACTTCAATGCACATGCATGTTATTCTACGTTATGTAATCCATTTGTTAGGGGGACAAGTGCAGTGGTATACAGATGTGAGCACGTTGGAACTAAAAAGGCATATGCAGTGAAGAAAATCTCTAAACAGGTAGGTAACTATGTATAGCGTGAATATTAAATATTCTTCGACTCAAGTGGTAAAACGTTCATAATTAATACAAATTACACATAACAACGATACCAGAGAAAGCCATAGTAACGTCAGTGTAATAAAGAAACGCTAAACATCGACGCATATATAACATACTAAAATATAGAACTGTATCGTTGTTTACAAAGTGGCCTGGTCAGTATACCAGGCAGTCATGTTACACCCTGTTTGATATGTCGTTGTATTTGAATCCCTTTAAACAAATACGACAACCATTCTTAAAGTGCCAATTAACCAAAACAAATACAGGCCTAAATAAAGGACCAATTCGTGCACATCCAGAGTAACAGCATAACCAAGTCTTGAAATATGTCGTAAAATCAGTTTCCAGTGAACTTCAATAACAAACGTGAATTTAGATGTTTTTGTCTTTGATTACATGTATCAAGCGGTATCTTGTTAGAAAATTCCTGTATAAATTATTACCCTTTTCTATTCGCATAGACTCGAAGTGTTGTCGATGTCTACACTAAAGTCTATTGTACTACAAGTCCTAGTCAAACGCATAAATGTCCTCTGGGGAGCGGTTTGTGATGATCGTGCTAGATAAGACCTTAATTGAGTACGCGATATTAATAAAATATTCCTGAAACAAACGTATGCATAAGTGTTCACTTTATTATATTCCACTTATTAAAGACAAGGTTTTTTGTACAGAATAACTGTCTGTTAATGTATTATTCTAGTATCGAACTCTTAATACATATAAATGCTAATTATCCGTGTGATATTTAGTAAATATATACCAGTATATTGTAATTAGATACATGTAGTTAAGAACTTTTTCAATAGGTACGTGCTATCTTTATTCATTTCAACAATCAAGTCTAGAGTGTTTACCAGTTAACTATCCCCGAAAATTATTCATTCTATAAAAATGATATTTTTCACTTTTTGTCTGATTTGACCCACCGAAACACTGTTAACTAACAACAATGGGGACAATTTAAAAACAAATGCCCGAATAGGGTTAGCTATAAAAATGTAATAAACAGAATAACTAGCAGTATCTTCAGTAATACCCAAATATATAGTTCACTCTAGTGGCTAATATTATGGTACGGGTTTTTTTTCACTTGTGCTGCGCACGCGTGAAAAATATCAAAATATTGGTCCCACTCTTAAAATATATTTGATATTATTGGGGGCAGTTTTAGATGTATTTTATTTATAGGTCTTTTAATTACAGAAAAACCGGAAAGTGGTACCAGCAGATGTCGGAAACCTGCTGCACATCAGACACCCCAACGTTGTAAGTAAATGACTTTATATCTGATAAAACACTTGTCGTATAAAGTTCGATGCTTTAAGTCATTCTCATACATCTAATAAAAGTCAAGTGTTTCATGTTGACGTCTATGACTTGAAACATCCAATTTTGTGTGAGTATCTTGTAACTCAAACATGGTATGTTAAATATCTGGTATAAAATACAGAACAATACACTTCAGTTTATTACGAACTCTGGCAACAACAAACATAAATTATATAAACAAAGAATAGAGGAGCCATGGGCATGTTAACATACAAATAGTAAAAGATGTGAAGGCTTTTTGTATTCCTTGTGTAATGCTTTATAGTCTAAATGTGTACAAAATGTACATTGTAGCAACAGATTTTGGTGAAACACCATTAATCTGAGAATTCCTCGTGTTGTTCAATACCCCATACCTTAAATTGCTTGATATTTTGTTTATTACAAATCCAACATTACACCCATTTCAATAAAATACTTTAGTAACAATTTGTTTCTATACAGGATACATCACAATATTGAAGGTAAAATATCCAATATCTGAAGTACTCGTGTGATTTAAGTAATAGAGGTTGCATACATCATTCAGCGCATGTTTATTACACGTTTTAGCTTAATAGTTGTACAACATATTTTATAACTGAAATATGTGATCTTTACACATTAAGTAAAATGGATTAGTATTACATTCTAAGTTATAGTATTGTTACTAACATCTTGAACTCTCATTAATTTTTTTTTATATATATTGATCTAAGATATCAGCATACTTGTTGTCTAGATACACATCACAGAACTGTACGAGACGAAGACTCATATTTACCTGATGATGGAGCTAGTCACAGGAGGAGAACTGTTTGACAGGTTAGTGTCGATCCCTCCAAACACAAAACATATTACAGATGGGTCCATTCTTGGCCCACACAGCGATGTCACAGTGTAGTCAGTATTCGTACTCCGAACAAGAAGGTACTCCGAACAAGAAGTTATGCTCATTCAAGAGCCTAAAAATCAACATTTTAATCTAAAGCTGGTTGCCTTCTTTATAATGCTGCTGATAAGATGTAGTTCATCATTTTGATACCGAATATGTGTTTATTTACTAGAATATGTGGTAACAGTATTTGTTTGTCAACATTAGTTAAAACCTAACCTTATACTCTTGGTGGGCTTTTTAGCATCGAAATTGTCATGTTTATTATAAAGCTTAGTAAGCTGCCCGTGTTATTCATAGTTTAAGTAAAGATCGAGGTAAGAAGCTGATGTAGGAGAGTCTGTTGTGTCCTTAATCTCACGTTCAGTAGGATATATAAGATAGGAACAATTAAAATTACAGTAAAAAGCACATGTTTCAAGGTGTTATATTATGCTATGTAGAAACACAATATAATTAGTTACAAATGATTTTTACACAGATGAGCTCGTGACACTACTTAGATGTGACCTAGATTTAAATGGCGAGTATCGCCGTTGAAACGGAAGACTTGTCTTCCGGAATACCTGGTCTTATTCTCTAGTACTTTTTGAAGTGTACCTCCGTGTAAATTTTGCATTTGTTCATATGTTGTCGCCAGTTTAATTGATTTCAGATTATGGTTATGCTGACGCTTCTGTATTCTCTGACGTTTTGTACATATTGTGTAGATTGATTTTTGTAACACTTCTTACATTCTGTAATATATGATGACCTCTCGTCCAGAATCGTTGCCCGTGGTTCCTTCTCAGAAAAAGATGCGGCGGAAGCCATGAGAGATATACTGAGAGCGCTTAAGGTAATGCCGTAAAACAATAACTAAACAGTTAACTCTATAAACGTAGGTAATTACACTATAGTTACAGCACCATTATCAAGTTTACTCTAGCCTATAGGTATTTTTGTATATATGGCACATACTGTATATCATTATGTCGTTAGTGGTGCTTGTTTATTTATTATACACATATTCATGATTAGTAATCGGACTGTAATATGGCCAGAATTCTTTAATCCGAAATTACGATCACTCTACAGTATATCACAAACTAGGAGGCGGTTTCACACACGCTTAAAGCATGTTACCAAATTATCTTGCACATGCATACTTTTGAATTGCCATACTATTTTATTATTTATCTTAAATACTTCTTTATCCGAGTGAATAAGTACTGTACTACACGTACATGTAGTTGGATGCTCACAAATGCTATTCTTAATATATCAATGGATATTTTGAAAAAGATATTTTCAGTTTTGAAGCGATTAGATTTATTATAAAGTTAGTCAATTAGTCAGAAAAAAATGTTTTTGGTTGTAGTGCATGCACGACAATGGAGTGGTCCACTATGACGTGAAGGTTGGTTTGATATCTAAAATTAGTTTCCATAAAATACAGCGTGTACTGGTTTACATAAAATACAGCATGTACTGGTTTTATTTATTTAAAGATAAAGGTCCTGCTGGTCGTTGCAATTTTCATTCGATGTACATTGGCATTAACTAGTTTGTAAAATGATAGACGAAATGAAACAAAACTGTCTTTGGAATAAAAAAGGGACAGAAATCCAGGATTCGAATCCAAGTTATATCTTTCCACTTTTCCTCTCCTCTTCCATATGTAAGGTGACGTAACACACAAATATGCTGCACCTTTCAAAATTTAGTAATAGATACAGTATGCCGATATCTCGTTAAGCATTCACATAACGTAATTACAGTTAATAATATTAATGTTACGCAGGTCACACAAGTTTAATATCTTTCGACTTTTTTTTCAGCCTGAAAATCTTCTGTATGAAAGCAACAAAGACCATTCTAAACTAAAATTAGGTGTGTATGGCAATAATTATATACTTGAAAGTGGTTAATAACTTTACCCAGTATACAGAGAAAGCAAGTACTATACTTTATATTGCACGTAAGCAATTGTAAAATAATGCCAATACATGTACACTATTACTGAATTTTTTTATCGTTTGAGGAGTACTGGAGTACCATGTTAATGATTAAATATTTTTTGCGGATCATCTATTAAAAAAGCAATTAAATTACTTGTGCCTTCCAGTACACCTAGTATCATACTAGAAGTCAATTGTGCTTAAATCTCGCCATTTATACCAGCTTTCTTAGTTAAGTGTATAGAGTTTCATACTATGCTTGTTATATATTTTTTTCTATCATATAAGCTATGGTCTATATAACCAATATTTTTTTGTGATCCGCTCTTGTCGAAGAATGTGTCTTCATATTGTACAAGTTTTGTTACAGATTATGTCTGTATTAAATTACGTTTGTAATATTAAACCTAACAAGCACAATATTTCTGTCATTTGTGATATCGCTGGACTAGTAATTGTTACAAATGTGTATGCGTTACAGCCGACTTCGCTCTGCACCGTATAATAGCTGGTGATGTGAGGTGTAACTCTGTCTGTGAATCCCCGGGATACGTCCGTAAGTATAGATGTGAGGTGTAACTCTGTGAGTCTCCGGGATACGTCCGTAAGTATAGATGTGAGGTGTAACTCTGTGTGTGAGTCCCAGGGATACCACATGCTGATGAAGCCGACGCCAGAGATAAACTATTCTTGCTTATGCCTATTGTATGTAGTAAATGCATTGCTGTTTCTTTTATGCGACGAATCCCACTGTGACAAAGCCATGCCTTACGTAAACAAATGTTCCAGGTTACTATAGATATATATGGTATCTGAATAACATTCGTTAAATTGACAATGGTTACAAATTCATGTTTAATGGGAATGGGCTTTGCATAAGCAAGTCTAAAAATGTATCTTCATAAAACATCCTCGATAATCGATATTAACTTTCGCCCTCTGCATCCCTGGAATAATCGATAGCTCAGTTAGCAGCACCTGTAATGTTTAATCTGACTGGCTTTGGTATCGGCTTTTCATAGGACAGGTATCAATTGGTTAGGTCTGTTTAGCTGACACAAAATATCTGCGAGGTGAAAGGGCGAAAGCGAACGTAACCATTAAATTTCGAGGATGGGGTCAAACAGACAAGCTACATACATATGTAGGCGTGGGTTACAATGTGATCCGTCACATAAACGAAACAGCAATGCATTTACAACATACAATAGGCATAAGCAAGAATAGTCTATCTCTGGCGTCGGCTTCATCAGCATGGGGTATATAAGCGTTCTCGCGCAAAGATAACAACTACAGAAAATCAACACAGTGTTTTGTACATTCATCCATATAAATCATTCTGTTTCCAGCTCCTGAGGTTTTAACGGGAATCAAATTTAACAAACCCACTGCCGTGGACATGTGGAGTTGTGGAGTGATAGCTTACATTCTGTAAGTAATTATATGTAGGATATCCAATATCTGAGTCAAATATCAACGAACATTACTGAATTACTTACAAACCACACTAACTTTTGACAGCTCACTGAGTTAAAACAGAAAATGATTTGTATAAAAATTGCTAATTATAGTGAAGTCAAAATAAAACTTAAAATAATAGTTTACCTGGCATTGATACAAACGTATAAGTAGTCGATAAAACAATAAAAATCAGGGCTCATTTGTTAAAGGTTGATTCGCTTAATCATTGATTAGCACACATTTTAATAATCCTGTAAATTTAAGATAAAATCATAGATTGAGCTACAACTTTGCAGATATCACATTTCCAAAAGTGTCAATTTATTGCAGCGAAGAGTTTACCTTGTACACTGACAGAACTATAAGAAAAATGTCGTTAAATAGTGATTAAGCTAATCACCCTTTGAGCAACTGGGCCCAGACAGTTATGTAACATTTATAAATAAGTATCATATAACAAAGTGTAATTGATATACACAACAAAAATTACCACAAAATTTGCAAATACTCACAATTATAGCAGAAATTAAAATAATAAAATATGAGAGTATTTGATATACTTTAGTATAATACTGTTCTTGCTAGTGTAGTTGTTAATAAAGATAATTAATCTCCAGAATACATATTAGCATACAGATTACATAAAGTAATATACATGTATAGAGGTTTCACAACGAGTGGAAGTTGGATATGGAATGTATTTCCCTCGAGTTAATCATTTTCTAAAAGGTACAAAAGACACCAGCTTTAGCAAGTGTCTTCCGTAACTTTAAAACTTTTTTTAATGAAAGTGATATGAATTTCATATCCAATAACCACGAGTCGTGTGACCTGTTTCTATCGCAATAATAATAAGTCGGTAGTGGCAATGGTGTTTTCTGGAGTGAACCGCGGACTATTTGGGCAAAAAACACATCATTCCACACGTGGCATTAAACCAGGTGATTTCCGGTCAAAGTTCAACTTATCGACCAATCAAAAGTCCGAAAGGCCATAAACCCCACTAGTGGTATATAACATATATTTATCCAACAGTTAGCATGATTATACAATGGTCCGGAAGTGGAATAATACAGGAATTGTGGTAGAAATATACTTTATAGTATACCTACATAATTGCGTTTACTATGCGACATTGCATACGCATCCTTATACCATACTTTTATCACGACAACGTATAATATGAATTATATGAACGATAATTCAAATGATTGTATATGATACAATACATGCATACGGATGACACGTAATGTGTAGGCCATGGACAATGTATAAGAATGTATATAATAATATATAACATAGGCGAATATTCCGAAATATATTAACTTGTTTTTCTCCAGACTATGCGGCGTTGAACCATTCGAAAGTGTAAAGCATGATGTTGGCGAAATATACAAGAAAATTCTCAAAGTGGATTACAAGTTTGATCCGAAGGTCTGGTCGAAAATAAGCGAAAATGCAAAGGTTGGTACTACCTACAGACACATCACACTGGAAAAAAGGATTCACCTCCCTGATCATATGGAGCCGTATTCCTAACACCGCGGTTATTGATAAATAAAAAAGTTATTTCATCATCATTTTGGGGAAATTGAACGCAATGCCAAACACGATTGATGTTCACGTGTTGGCATTGCGTTTGAGTTTTTTGAGCACGAAATACATGCTACAGCATTTCCAGAAACCGTCATGGATACATGTACATGCTATGGTTTCTGGAATTCCCTTGTTCTCGGGAATTATGGTGTTCATTAGACAATCAGTTGTAATTTTGTAAACCATCCAGATCTTGTTCTTCTCTTCTAAATTTTTTGATTGCAGAACTGTTTGCTACACATTTTGTTTACCATACTGTACTCTATCATATCATCAGTATTTAACTTTGAAACGGAGAATGTAAAATATTGTCTTCATCAATACTGCATATACGTCCTTATTGATTACCCCTCGTTATAAGTACACAAGTATAATCACACGTTTATGCTTTTCCTGCTTACAGGATTTTATAAGAAGATTATTACAGAAAGATCCCGGAAAGAGACTGTCAGTGGACTCCGCTCTAAGCCATCCCTGGGTTACAGGCACTGCCGCGAAAGGTGACCACCTCATCGAGACCCAGGAGAAAATCCGAGAGTTCAATGCCAGGAGGAGGTTAAAGGTATGTTTTGTTTGTGTAATGGTTAACGGTCAATCGACAATATTAGCCATTTAGGACCAAAATGAAATGTAACATACAACAATGTGAAGGTAACAATATAATTGTAACTCGGTACATTGTAGTATAGGACACAATAATGTAAAGGTCAGGCACATCAAAGTGACAAAATGTAACTATGATGCAATTGTAAGAATTATATAAGGGTTGCCACTTTTTTTTGATAATATGAAGACGCCGTGAAGTTATACGTCCAACGTCCAACAGTTTTCCATACAGTACATACAATAGGCTATAAGAAATACTTCGTGTGCTTTTCAGGCTGCAGCAGGAGGGGTTCTCTTCGCATCCAAAGCTGCTAGGATGATGAGCAACATGAGGGCAAGAGTAAAAATACAGGTGGACAACAACCAGATAGCTACAGACGCATAGACAGTTTATTGTCTGATACATCTTCTAATTTCTCGACATTTTTGAATGAGACACGCCACCAAGACAGTTTGACTGGTACACAAGAAAGACCAAGGCAATATGGTATAGACACATAGATACATGTGATTACTTTCAACAAAAGTAAACTGTGGCCAATGATCTTTCTGCAGAGTCTACAGGGGTTGTTGTTGGAACAGACACGTCTAGATACACCTAGATAACTTATTCAGAACAGACAGCTAGACAGTACCCTTCTAGACGTGTAAAGATGGAGATATGATACATCACTATATACTTAACAGGGATTGCGTTGCGTTGGCCGATAACAGATATATCGGAAAATAGATCATAAACGAAGAACAGTTATAAAATTGATTTTTGATTAAATGAACGTTATTTTATGTCATTGTAAAATTCCATTTTTTCTGCTTAGTAAACGGTTTTCTGTTTCAATTCAGCATTGTGTTTGTTTGTCAAATCATTGTTTAATTAAGGACAAATACCAGACTTGTCCGTGCTTTAACACGTCTTCAACGAAACAACTAAGTTATGCTTTGGCTTCCATGCGTAAACACTCCTACAAGAAAACAACTGAGTTATAATTGGTGACGGAGACCCTTAAACAAGTACAAGAGAATATGACCAGTTGTTAACGTCTTTTGCTTCATCGACGAGAGCCGCGATCTGGGTCAAAGTCAAGTAATTATCGAGAACTCAAAGTGAGAACAGTGGCATATTCTCAATCACATCAAGTAGGAATACTAAATAATTAGCATATTCAGAAATGGCCACCTTCGTATCATCCAAGGATACAGAAAATTTTCAATGAGATCAAGATGGAGACCATAACATTTACTCATAGTTTTCATCAACTTGCATTTCTCGAATCCCTGCCCCATAAGCTTGAAAATCAGTCGCCGCCAAAATCTAACATAAAATTCTCGATATTTAAAGCAAGCGTTAGAATAATTAACTGTGACATATAAACACCATAAGTTGGAAATGCAAGAAAGTCACCATCAAGAAAAGGAAAGTTCACGATTGATTTGGCTTGGTTTATTTTGTTTTACGTTCTATTAACAATCGGATATAATTATATCCTATTGGAAAATCGAAATTGTCACGTTCATATATAAGAGATCCATATAGACAACAACTAGACAATGATGAGAGCGCAATACTTCACAAAAACACCTGTCCAAACATATTTGGCCTCAAGCTTCGACTCAGTCCAAAACCCCATTATTGCCCCACAAAAACTATGCAAACATGGTTCCGCATATCGTTTACACTCAATATAAATCATTCAGCATTTGCAAAATGTTGCCAAAAAACATTACCCTCATGCCACAAGACGTTTAACCAAATTCAATTAAGCTGTTTTCAGACTATAATATATGAAAATATATGGTTAAGAATATTGTCAACACTCCATATAAATACTTCAGCGTCATAAACAGACTACAGTCTACCATACTGGTGGTGTAAAAATTCACAGAAATACTTGCCCAGAGCCCAATTAACTCGTTTTCCACATCAAAAAAGTGGTTAAGCATATCAATTCCACTCCATATAAATACCAGAACTTTAAAATAACTTGTTGAATGTGATGATTCTACACCGTCCCCCACCCAAATGTTCTCGTAATAGGCGAGCTAAATATCTCAAACAACCAAGTTATGATTTGATTTCCATCCATAAACACTCCTACAACGAAACAAATTATGATTGGGTTTTCCCGATTACATTCCTATCATGAAACAACCAAGTTATGATTCGGTTCCCATGCTTTAAACAATTCTGCAACAAAACAAATAATTATGAGCTGGTTTCCGTACTAAATAAAACAACAGCATAGCTCACATATTGGAAGCTAGCAGATATTAACAAAAACACATGACTGAGCAGTAAAACCTTGATAATATTTAGCAAAGTTTTTGCCCCTAATATATTGACTTGGGGGTTTGTCCCATTATTTATATAAATTTTAATCCCAGTCACCTAGGGATGCTAAACTGTACCACTGAAATATGAAAGGTGTACATTGCTTAGATCGAGAGAAGAAATCGTTAATATGAATATTGCCAAACGGGCCCCTTTCGGCCCCATCCCTTTCGGGAGTCAGCCTCTTCATTTGTATAAATTTGAATCCTAGCTACCTAGGGATGCTAGCACTGAAATATGAATGTTGCACATTGCTTAGTTTCTGAGAAAAAGTTGTTAATATGAATATTGCCAAATGGACCCCTTTTGGCCCCACCCCTGAGGGGTCAGCCTAATCATTTGTATGAATTTGAATCCCAGCCACCTGGAAATTTTTATACTAAAATATGAATCCTGTACATTGCTTAGATCCAGAGAAGAAATCGTTAATATGAATATTGCCAAACGGACCCCTTTCGGCCCCATCCCTTTCGGGAGTCAGCCTCTTCATTTGTATAAATTTGAATCCTAGCTACCTAGGGATGCTAGCACTGAAATATGAATGTTGCACATTGCTTAGTTTCTGAGAAAAAGTTGTTAATATGAATATTGCCAAATGGACCCCTTTTGGCCCCACCCCTGAGGGGTCAGCCTAATCATTTGAATGAATTTGAATCCCAGCCACCTGGAAATTTTTATACTAAAATATGAATCCTGTACATTGCTTAGATCCAGAGAAGAAGTCGTTTATATGAATATTGCCAAACGGACCCCTTTCGGCCCCATCCCTCTCGGGAGTCAGCCCCTTCATTTGTATAAATTTGAATCCCAGCCACCTAAGGATGCTATCACTGACACATGAAAGCTGTACATTGCTTAGATCCAAAGTAAAAGTCGTTAATATGAATATTGCCAAATGGACCCCTTTTGGCCCCGCCCCTCAGGCCCTTCATTTGTATAAATTTGAATCCTAGCCACCCAGACTTGCTTCCTACAAAATTTGATTGAATTCTGATCATTGGTTAAGAAGAAGAAGTTTATTGTTGACGGACAGACGCCGGACCCACGGTATGGCTTAATCTCTCCTTAGTCCTTTGGACCAGGCGAGCCTAAAACTTGTATCAGGTGAAGCGAATCTGAACCTGAAACTTGTTTTTTTTTACCCGATATTTAGACCCGTATCGGGTCAATAACAAACTGTGTAACAAATTTATCCTGCTTAAGTCTTATACCCTGTATTTGATTAGAAAATAAAAATGTGCTGGACTTATATTTGGAACTGTCTGTCTTGTGGACGTCAACATAGAAATGCCCAGACATTTCCACCAACCTCACCCCATCAAACGTTTGAAACGTAGTATCCTGTGCCTTTTCGCTTAAATAAGCTTTCAATATTCTGGCCGCTTTCTCGTTGCATCTCAAAGTTTTGTAATAATTTACTTTCTAGAGTTTCTGGGTCAATTCTGAAGTGTTTATCAGCAGCCATTATTGTTAATGAATCCAGAGTTCGTTAAGGAACGATAACTTGTTACTGATGTGATACGGAAGTTAGTGACGTGATATGGACTTTTAGTGACCCGATACGGAATCGTCCAGGACGTCATGTGACGTTGTTTTAACCAATGGGATAGTGAGATTTTTGCCATCAGTGGGATAAAATACTGTACTGTAACTGTGATGATGCTAGCTCTGATGGTTCTCTTTGTAATGTGTCTACAGAGGAGTGGACAGATAGACGGACGCCCAGCATCATACCATACGTCCGTCGAGCAATAGGTGTATATAAATTAAGTCACTACTGAGAAATTACATCATGATTTTCATTTCAATAAATAATTTTTTTGAAAACAATTACTACCGTAAAAGTGAAAGACTTAACATAAATAATAATTGTAACAGCAGATATTGAATAATAAACCCATTTGACTCTTGAAAGATTAATCACAGATTCCATCACGTCTGTCCCAGAATACAGTAAACCCATACTTACTCGTGGGGATATGATCAATAGTTGGAGCAATACATAGTATTCAAGTAATCCGAGGTTGGTTGAATGGGGTCGAGACTAAACAAACTGTTCCACGAATGAGGGGTATTTGAGTAAACCGGGGTTCTAGTAAGTGGGATTTTACTGTATATGGTTATAATGACAGATCTCAGGGTAGTACTTGTTGATGCATTGAAAACTATCTATGAACGTTTATATTAAAAGATGAATCAAATGAGGAGCTAATATATGAAAATTAAAGTTATTGTATAAGTAGACATTAACATATCAAGCAAGTAAATGCAATATTTCTAAGTTTTTAAAAATACATATCTGATACCCAGATTATGTCTGAATACCTGGTAATGCAGTTGTGATGTCCATCAATGCTACTAAATAAATAAAATAGATCTACATTTCTTCATCAACTGCCTTACTGATAAATATACTAGGTCACTATAGGGTAACTAATTCCTCATGTAAATTATAACAAATCATTATTACCGTACTGTATTAGGGCATGCAAGGTTTTATGGTAAACCACATCTACTGTCAGTTCATTGTAACCCACATCTACTGTCAATTCATGGTAACCCACATCTACTGCCAGTTCATTGTTACCCACATCTACTGTCAATTCATGGTAACCCACATCTGCTGTCAGTTCATGGTAACCCACATCTACTGTCAGTTCATTGTTACCCACATCTACTGTCAGTTCATTGTAACCCACATCTACTGTCAGTTCATTGTTACCCACATCTACTGTCAATTCATGGTAACCCACATCTGCTGTCAGTTCATTGTAACCCACATCTACTGTCAGTTCATTGTTACCCACATCTACTGTCAGTTCATTGTAACCCACATCTACTGTCAGTTCATTGTTACCCACATCTACTGTCAATTCATGGTAACCCACATCTGCTGTCAGTTCATTGTAACCCACATCTACTGTCAATTCATGGTAACCCACATCTACTGCCAGTTCATTGTTACCCACATCTACTGTCAATTCATGGTAACCCACATCTGCTGTCAGTTCATTGTTACCCACATCTACTGTCAGTTCATTGTTACCCACATCTACTGTCAGTTCATTGTAACCCACATCTACTGTCAATTCATGGTAAACCACATCTACTGTCAGTTCATTGTAACCCACATCTACTGTCAGTTCATAGTAAACCACATCTACTGTCAGTTCATGGTAAACCACATCTACTGTCAGTTCATGGTAAACCACATCTACTGTCAATTCATGGTAACCCACATCTACTGTCAATTCATGGTAACCCACATCTACTGTCAATTCATGGTAACCTACATCTACTGTCAGTTCATGGTAAACCACATCTACTGTCAATTCATGGTAACCCACATCTACTGTCAATTCATGGTAACCCACATCTACTGTCAGTTCATGGTAAACCACATCTACTGTCAGTTCATTGTTACCCACATCTACTGTCAGTTCATTGTAACCCAATTCTTAACTGTCAGTTTTTAGTTACCCAGTTTTACTGTCAGTTCATCATTCACTTTTACTGTCAATTTATGATCGTGGTAACCCTTTTCTACAGTCAATTCATGATTGTGGTAACCCAATTATGCACTATGTATCAAGTTTAAGATGCCTCAAATATGAATTTCAATATAACCCTGCCATTTCATCTGTTCAAAATAACCCACTTCCATTACATGTTAATGTCACAAGTATGTTTAAGGTAACCCGATTCTTATTTTATTCAATATCAGCAAATTTTATTTCTGTTCTACTAATTCATTTTTACTCTATATTCATGGCAACCCATTTCTGCTAGCTGTCCATACTCTAGCCAACTTCTACTTATTTTCAAAGAAATTCCACTACATATAATTGTGTTTGTTCAAGATAATACATAACTCCTACAGTCAAGCAGGTATAAGTTCAAAGTAACCTATTTTGAGCAGTCTTTTCTATTAACGTTCATGGCAACCATGTTTTTAATATTGACAATGACCCACTCCTACAGCATGTTTAGAGAAATAGATTTTTAAATCAAGTATCTAAGAAAAAATAAAAGCAAAATATAGGGGCAAATTCAGAAACTTGTAAGAATGTCGAAGGTTTCTAATAGCTGTGAATTGACATGATAGATCCAAATCATACTGCACTAGTTAATTTGGTTCATTTACTAGCATTTGAGAACTATGAATGTTCTTCAAGCTGTTTCTTTCTGTTTCTGGATCGCCATATATTGATGATGCGATCATCCGCGACGGTGACAAGGCACTCCTGATCAACAGGGTTAAAGGCCACGCCATTGACAACACCTTCACAGTGCTGGAGTTTGGCCAGACAGGTGTGATAACGACGGTCCCACAGGTAGCCCAGAAAATCCTCACTTCCACTGCAAAGTAAACATCCAGGTATAGAACTGTCGACAGAATGTATGAACATTATTATTCCATTTGTCTACTGTTAAAACATAGATATTATTATCCTAATAATGATATCATTATTCATCATAAACTATAAATATCCTGTAAGTATTGAACTCATAACACGCAGTCTAATGGAAAAATAATTTTTGACATTCAAATTGGGTAGAGGTCAAATGCTAAAAACATAACAGCAACCAGCATTACACTTTAAGCAAGATGAGCTAAAACACAAGGTAAATTATATTTATTCAGAATTCATAACATTTTTTGCCACTTTATTGTGACTGTTTATCAGACTTCAAAGTGAACAATCTAGACTTTCAACAAATCATGTTCATGAAAAACAGAATAAGTGCAAATTAAAGAGTGACCTTCTCCTGACAGCAGTGCACACTTACCTAGCAACAAAGTCCTGACAGCAGTGCACACTTACCTAGCAACATAGTCCTGACAGCAGTGAACACTTACTTAGCAACAAAGTCCTGACAGCGGTGCACACTTACCTAGCAACATAGTCCTGACAGCATTGCAAACTTAACTAGAAACATAGTCCTCGCAGCATTGCACACTTACCTAGCAACAAAGTCCTCACAGCAGTGCACACTTACCTAGCAACATAGTCCTGACAGCATTGCAAACTTAACTAGCAACATAGTCATGACAGCTGTGCACACTTACCTAGCAACATAGTCCTGACAGCATTGCAAACTTAACTAGAAACATAGTCCTCGCAGCATTGCACACTTACCTAGCAACATAATCCTGACAGCTGTGCACACTTACCAAGCAACATAGTCCTGACAGCAGTGCACACTTACCTAGCAACATAGTCCTGACAGCATTGCAAACTTAACTAGCAACATAGTCATGACAGCTGTGCACACTTACCAAGCAACATAGTCCTGACAGCATTGCACACTTACCTGGCAACATAGTCCTGACAGCAGTGCACACTTAACTAGCAACATAGTCATGACAGCTGTGCACACTTACCAAGCAACATAGTCCTGACAGCATTGCACACTTACCTAGCAACATAATCCTGACAGCATTGCACACTTACCTAGCAACACAGTCCTGACAACATTGCACACTTACCTAGCAACATAATCCTGACAGCAGTGAACACTTACCTAGCAGCATAGTCCTGACAGCAGTGCACACTTACCTAGCAACATAGTCCTGACAGTAGTACACACTTACCTAGCAACATAGTCCTGACAGCATTGCACACTTACCAAGCAACACAGTCCTGACAGCATTGCACACTTACCTAGCAACACAGTCCTGACAGCATTGCACACTTACCTAGCAACATAATCCTGACAGCAGTGAACACTTACCTAGCAACATAGTCCTGACAGCTGTGCACACTTACCTAGCAACATAGTCCTGACAGTAGTACACACTTACCTAGCAACATAGTCCTGACAGCATTGCACACTTACCTAGCAACATAGTCCTTACAGGAATCCAGACATATGTACCAGGCGGGGAACTCGGAGAACCCTTTGTGACCTCCAAACTTTAGCTCCGGTACCAGGCGAAATGTCTGTAGATCAATAGTTTTGACCTCCATATCTTCCATTAATTTAGGAAAATCATGTTCTGCATCGAAAACTGCATAACGACAGTTGAAGTACAGGTGTCTGGAAAATTATGGCAGTAAGTCATTATTCTAAAGAGATGTAACACAGTTTTAATTGGTTCATCAAAAAATGATTTGCAGAAGTACATAATATAATCACCATATACAGTGAATGTCTCAAAAGTCTATGAAGATCAAATGTTGATTGTCAATTGCGTCATTGATCCAATAATTGTTTATTTCAGTGTTTTTGCTGATATGATAAATTATTGGACACAAACCCCTGTATATACATGAGTCATTTCTTCATTGCATTGTAAATATTATACATATTATGAAATATTGCTTGGAGTCTTCAAACTGTCTGAAATAGATATAACTGAGCTGCAAAGACATATCTGAGACCAATTGTGCTGATATATGTAATAAACACTGCCGCTCCATGAATTCTCAACAGTATAACACACAACTAATAGATATCAATATAATTAAACATGTGTTTCAATTTTGACCCACATCCTCATCAACTGGAGTGTTTCAGCACTCTCAATACCTACATAGATGGATCTTAAAGGAACATAACGTCTCACTGATTTTATTGTTGTTGGTGGTGTAGTAAGTATGTTGTTGTCGATGTTGTAATTGTACTGTTGTTGACATTGTTGATGTTGACAATAATGTTGTACTTGTGTTGTTGTTGTAGAAATTATGCTGTTGCAGTAATTCTTTTGTTGTTTTTGCAGTAATTATGTTGTTGTTGATGTAATTTTACTGATGTTGACAATTTTGTTGTACTGATAATGTTGTTGTTTTTTTTCTTGCTTTTGAAATATTTGTAGATTTTCAGTTTTATCAAACTGGTAAAATCATCTGTCAGATTAATAATAAGGTCAAAATCAACTATTTTAGTAAGGGACATGTCAGCTAAGTATCAACATAGTATCATACCTATGGTCTTGGGATAGCTTCATGCCTGAGATGTAATGTCCGGGTAAGTGGATGCTCTTAGTCGGGTTCTGTGGTGATGCGACCTGAGTAAACGAAGGACCTACAGGTCCTGATCCTTCACTTCCTGTTGTAGCCTTCATTACAGCTTCTTCAAATAATTTCTTATCCTTTAGCTTCTTTTCTAAGGTTTCAGGTAAATCATTTACTTTGTGAAAGGCAATGACATCATGTTTTCCTGTCACAAACAGTACCATATATCTATCAAAAGTTTGGTCAGAAACAGAAGCTTGCTGTGTGACATCTGGTCCCCGGACTCCTTTCACCTGTTCACAATCAGCACAGTAAAATATCACAGCACCACTCAGTGACTTTCCACAATTATCACAGACATTCCCTCCTGACTTACACTCAAATGTACTTGATTCACCATGGGCTTGGATTGAATTATTTAAATTATCTGATGTTTTGGTGTAAATTTTGCAGTCTTTGGAGTGATCCCTTGGAGCCACTATGTGAAAATCTTTACTGAAATCTTTAAGCAAATCTGATCCAACTTCCAAGTCTTTTCCAGTGGGTTGCACAATGTTACCAACTTCCAAGTCTTTTCCAGTGTCTTGTACTGTATTTACAACTTCTGAGTCTTTTCCAGTGTCTTGCATTGTGTTATTACACTGGTAACTCATAGATGGTAATTTTGTTGGTGGGCGAGGTACTTTGGCTACTAAAAGATTCATAGTACGTTGGGGGTCACCAAAAAAGGAGCAGATGACGGTCCCTTCCACATAAGGACATCTCAGGGGCATCTTGTCTGGGGCCTGCAGTAGAAAGATGACCAAGCTATGTGTATACAGCAGTATATAACAAGTTTGAGGCTAAAAACCTTGTAGCATAATGGTCCAGTTGATTAATGTTCAGTGAAAGGTGAGAAACCGTGGAAAGAGATCTCTGTACAATGTCAAAATATGAAAATAACAAAGGGCAACAACTCCTTCCAAAACAGTTGAATCAAACTGCCATGTAAGGAACAAAACACAATTACAACTTCATGGCATGATGATTTAGCATACCAAATTTGAAAGAAATGAATCTAAAGGATATCTCCAAACAAAATTTACATTATGAAATCAACAAGGGGCAGTAACTCTGCCAAATACAATCTGGACTGTCGTTCAGGAAAACACAACTTCATGCCATTGTGATTAAGGATGTACATCTCTGAGAAGACAAAAATTACTGACCACCAAGTTTTAAAGATAGCTGAGCTTTACAGTTACCCAAGATTTTTACACAATAGAGTTAACAGTTTTACCAGACAGCTGAGCTTTTGTATATAGACACCTGACTTTCACCGTTCTCGTGACCATAACACCAAGTTTTACAGAACCCAAGTTTTACAAACAGCTGAGCTTTACAGTGAGCTGAGATTTTTATAAGACACTTGAGTTTACTGACCACCAAATTTTACAGATGGTGAGCTTTACAGAGCTTCACCAGACAGTTGAGCTTTCATAAACACAAAGCTTTAAATGGATAATGAGTAATTTGATAATGAATTAACAAACAATTCGAAACAGAATCAATTCTACACTTACAACATCCTGAACTTTAAAAGCCTTGACACAAAAGAAGCCATTGTTGGCTGCATCAGGTACATATCCCCCTACACATATGTCATCACTGTACCAGTCAGCAAACAGGTGTGGGGGGTCCATGGGCATCTCCTGTAGCAGGCAGAAATCTGTCCAATACAGCAAAACAGTGACATCTGACCATTACTAAATAATATCTGACCATTACTTAATATACATTCATTTATGAATAAATAAATATTACAATAGTATATGAGTATGTGTGTAACTACCAAGTGCTGGATAAAAATAAAATGTCATAATAATGGTTTGGTTTTAATTTACCTCCTATTTTCAGCTATTAAAGGTCATTTAATGATGGCATTACCTTAATGACACTACCTTCATAAGTGAACAAAAATTCATAGTTCTATTAACCACAACAACAAAAATTCCTCCTACTAAATTCTGTAAATTAAACCAAAATCATAATAATTCTGATAAGTCAAAATTTGTAATTTTTATCATATGAACCCAAGGAGTAGGATCATTCACAGTGTACTAGACTTTTAATCTTTTTATCTGGGGGATTAGTCTTTCTCTGTCTTACTCCTAAAAAGTAGGGAACAATTATTTTTCTACCACATCAAGTATCTTGATAATTTGAAATATATTTTATTGTTTTTCCTGCATACAGACAACACTCCATACCCCACACAATATATGTACCAACCTTTCATCCTAAATACCACTCCCAGACCTGGAGAGTGAGATCCAACAGCTGGAGGTTTAAACTTTACTCCACAAACTAACAAGTAGGAATCATTGCTATTGAAGGTTGCATACTGTGTCATATTCCAGTCCAAGGCCAGACCAAGGTCAGCTGAATGTCGTAACTGGGTCGGGTTTCCCACCTCCCAGATCTACAAAAAAAAAACAATTTAAAACATAACAATAAACATTATAAAACAGCTGAATTCCCCCAAAAAATATCTCTCTCGTTTCACTATTGTATTGTTTTCAGTGGCGTAGCTTCGAAATTCCGTGCATGCAAAAATAAACACTGTGATCATTTTTTGTCAGCTTCACAGGGGTTTCTTTCCCCCCCCCCCTCCCAGAACCCCACCGGGGCTTCGCTCCCAGCCCCGGGCATGCACATCCCTTAACATCTAGCTACGCTACTGGTTTTGAGGTGTTTTTTCGCTGTATCCCTTTTGGTCGTAACCTAGAAATCTTATCTAAAGTAAAACAAAAAGATCTGTTCACTTAAGGCACTCTATTATGAACACAGGAACCTATTGGGCATACCTTGACCTTGGTATCTTTAGAGGTCGTACAAAAGAATCTTCCATCATGTGAAAATGCTACATCCAAAACCTCATCTGTATGTCCCTCAATCCTCTCACTAAACTGTGTTGGGGCATGGAAAAATAAGCGCTTGTACTCCATATACCATGTTTGGTCACTGTCCTTTTTCCCAGCTGGAATGCAACATAATATGAATATATGAGAAATGAATATCATATAATTTTTCATTTTGGATATACATATTACAATTTCTCTAAAGTCATGTCACTATTTATTAAATCAAATCATTAAATATCAAAAGAACTGTACTGAAGTATATATATACAGTTAACAAATTATTTAAGCATCATGATCATCATTATACTTATACATATTTTAGCGGGCTTCATTCAATATGGATGTAATGGCTGACCTTTCATAGCACTATGAAAGTCAAAAAAAGGACTTTCAATCCCTATATGACATCACATTTACTATTTACATAATAATGGGTACTGACTCTCTTACAAGGATAGAATTGGAACTAGTCAAGATGGTACTATTTGAACCAGTCATTTTAAAAACCATATCATGTTTTAAAAAGGCAACCTTTATTATATGCTACCCAGGTCATTTTTTTCCAAGTGCTCATCAACACAACTAAGGGTGGACACTGAGACTACAGATTGTTAGTGTTAGACGCTAAATAAGAATTTATAACCTTCTGTATTCCAGTTCAATTGAGTCAGAACTTTCCACAGACTTTCATCTCTAGCAATTCTGTGCCATTTGTGGCATGTACAACTGGCTCTTAGCAAACTCTTTGCTTCCAAGAAATTGAAGATGTGCAGCAGAACTGTTTCTGGAATAAGACCCTGCCATGGACGTGATGTGGCCATTGTGTTAAAGAGACTTTCGGGACAGCATCCGTGAATGTTGTGATGTTCTAGTTAAGAATCACATGTTGCAGCATCTGTCAAAGAAAGTAAAAATTAATAATAGATAGACAATGGCATTGTCAACCCTAGATTTTGTTATTGTGTATGTCTCAGTTAATGAATTTTAAATATATATATATATATGTACCATATTTCAAAATGGTTTCAGTGTAAATCCGTGTAAGGTTTCACAGCAGTAGTATGTGTGTCCTCTAGATCCAACACAAATAAAGCTATATAAATGATGATGTGTATATGTTACCTAGTCTTTTCTTAAGTAACAAATAAAAAACTTTGTCTCTATTCTGTACACAATTTCTCTTATTCTTTTTCAACCAATGGCAATGTCTATGGTATTGCATGGGACAGTCAGCCACAATTTTGGCCCAACATTAGAATTTGAAAACTCTTATTCTACAGAACCTTTGGCATTTTCATGGCAGAGGGGTAGATAAAAATAATGAATTAAAGTGTTTTATCCATGTGTTGAAATAGAAAAAAAACATTTGTTGCTAAAACATTGAAATTTTTGTCAGGTATCAGAACTGCAGAGGCACCGCTTTATTTATTATTTTCAAATTACTAAAATTAACATGAACTTTGTTTTAATTACCATTTAGAAATGGAAACCTACCTTTCAAAAATTAGAATTGTCTCCCTAATGAACATTTTTCTCCAGTACAATGTGTAATGGTATAATTTCCAATGCAGTTATTAAGCTGACAAGGCTTTGTGTTTACTAAAAGCCAGTTTTACCTGTCCAATTTAAGGTAGCAACATTGTGTATATATGTGCAATCAAGCACCAGCTAGAATGAACCCTCTAATATAGAGCTAACAGGTTAACGTTGGAGTGACTCACTACACACAAGCCTTGTCAGTTCAACCACCATAGCTATTGGAAATTAAACAAACACACTGCACTGGATTTTTGTGTGAAGTAGGAAGAAAATTCCATTGTTTCAAAGGTAGGTTTCCATTTCTTAATGGTAATACAAAGTTCATGTTACTTTTAGTAATTGAAAAATAATAAATAAGACTGTACCTCGATCTGCAATTCTGATACCTGACAAAAATGTCAATATTAGCAACAAAATTAAGCACTTTATCAGCTGTTTATTGCATCACTTTTATATACTCCTCTGTCATAAAAATGTCAAAGCTATATCCTGGTTTGTGGAACTGAAGTTTTCAAATTCTAATGTCGTCAACAAATTGGGACGAATCATTTAGAAACATCTATGCAATACCACAGGGACCTGAGAATTTTTTATAGCTCGTTTTGGACAAACAATGTGTTTTAGAGTAATTTTACAATTTTGGGGCATTGTAAGATCACTTTTCCATAAAAATGCCCACCACAATGGTAATAAATTAAGGCATTTTTATCGTTAATTCAGATCTTAAACCACCAAAAGTGTAGAATTATTCTAAACACCTGTGGTATACATTAGTGCTACCAGTTGAACTAGTTGAACCTGGAGCGAAAACACCAGGCACAAATTTGGACCGAGGCTATATAGTGTAAAAGATGCGCATTGATTAGGTTGCCTTACAAGCGTGAGCTGTAGGGAATTTCTCTTTAGCTCAGTCGGTAGAGCATCGGACTGGAGAGCCAATGGTCGCGGGTTTGAGCCCCAGCGACAGTACTATCTTTATCACTTTTCCTCGTCCTATATTACAATAGTATTATTTAAATTTCTCCTCCGAAACTATGGATTTTTAGCTCTGCCTGATAATGGTTCGGTCCAAGTGCGTTCGTTTGTTGTGGTTTATTTATGTGCTTCATGTGCCAGTTCAACCTGTAGCACCAATGTACCCTTTAGTTTGGGTCCAAAGCTATATATACATGTAGCTGTAACAAATTCTCAGGTCCCTGTGCCAGGGCCCTAATTATACAGCTGTTATAAGACAAGTTGGTAAGGCATGCTTGATCGGAAGCCAGGAAGTAGTTGTCAAAAAATGGTTATAGCAGTGCTTTGCTGAGTGTTAGAGACAGTCCATCTCTTAATGTATGGAGAGTAAAATAAAGTTTTGAAAACCAGTTTATTTTACGATTTTCCGGAACAAAATTAGGGCCCTCCTTCCGCCTATTCCGTATCAGGGCTATCATAAGTATCTTTTGGTTGATTTGACGGAAGCCAAACATTTAAAATGAGATCTTAGCGAAAGTGAAATATAATTAACATCGTATGGCAATAAAAAAATTAACAAATACAGCAGACACCTAATAACAAATATCTACCTATCGGTGATCCTTTCCGATGACCGTGCATTTTCCATTTTACAATCCCGAATCTGGGTCTTACGTGCGATTGTTAATAGGGCGTCTGAGTCAATTGATGCTTGCAGTAGAAGTAGAAGTCATTTCCATCAGAAAAGAATAGAAGTTTTTTTAGACGGTAGGTATATATGCCTCTGCAACTCCTACGTCCACGATTGCTGGGATTTTTACATAACAGCTACATGAAATCAACCTAAAGGCCTTGCTGCTTAATATCAAGTCATGTTTTAACTGCCAAAAAGAATTACTTTCAGATAGCCTATAATACCACATACTAATGTAGCTACATTTTGTACAAATTCATCAAGTTCATGGCGCATCATTGAATTGTGCTTTAGTTAACGTAAGAATATCCGAAAAAAGTAATGAACTCATTATGTAAACGTACTTATTTGCATCCTAATTATAATTATGATCAGTAATCTGCAACCTTGTGACTACATTTTTGCAGTGACATTATCAGCTACATGTTTGTATATATATATAATATATATATCTAATTGTTTCAAGAAGCATTGTAAGATTAAAGACATGTAGAGTATAGATTAACATGCTCAATTATAGCAAGAAAAGAAATTTTCTTTTTGTAATAGGGCAAAAAAACCCAAAGTGCACCAAAAGAAAATGCTGAGAAATGTGCTGTCATGCAGTAGCAAGCGGATTTACACTTGTCTGTTTGTTCCGATGAAGACCAGATACCAATCTCCAATTCTTGGTAAATATATATAGGCTGCATGTAAATGTAATTTATTTTTTCAAGCTGATCTGAAAGCCAGCTGACAGCTTCCATTTTGTGGAATGGTCCATCATTCATTGTTGACTAATCTGCTTCAAGTCTACAATGTACATTGTACACGGTGCGACGAATCATCGAAACGGACCGAAATGAGACCGAAACGGACCGAATCGGGACCGGAACGGAGTCGAAACAAAATGTTTATGGTTATTTAGAGGAAATTAAACACATTTCAACACTATTTATGACAATTTGAAACGAAAATATCTTGAAACCCAGAAGAAATGCATGATTTCTGTGTTTGACCGAAACGGAGTAAATTTAAATCGAAACATACTCGGGGTAAAAATAAAATGGTAATGGTTATTTTAATCAGATTAAATACATTTTGACAATTTGAAACGAAAAACATATTATTAGCATTACTGTTTAACACAATTGGAATGAACGGAGCAATATTGGAACCGAAAAGATATATATGAATATTTTTCACATTATACATTTTTACCGTATTCGACTGAAACGAAGTGAATAAAGTTATTCCAGGCCAATTAAATACTTTTGATAACTGTGTTTGAACGACAGAAAAGGAACTGAAACGAAATGTTTAATAACACAATAATCGTAATTGTATTTGACCGAAACGGACAAAAACGGAACCGAAACGAAATGTATTAAAATATTAATAGCGAATAAAAAGGTTTCAAATACAGTTGAATGGCCAAATCAGACTAAGACGGCACAGAAATTCAAGGGGAGTTTTTATTCATTTGTGGCCAAAACTGAACCGTTACTGAAATGTATTGCAGAAGGATAATCTTCATATTATTAGTCTTCGGTTACATAGAAGCCGTTTTTAGCTCACCTGGCCCAAAGGGCCAAGTGAGCTTATGTGATGGTGCAGCGTCCGTCGTCCGTCCGTCCTGCGTCCGTCAACTTTTTCCTTTAAACGACTTCTTCTAAAATACTGAAAGGCCCAGTGACATGAAATTTGGCTGGTAGATTTCTTGGAAGGAGCTGAACAAAGTTTGCGAAAAAAAATCACTTTGACCTAATTTCAAGGTCACAGGGGTCAAAAATGTCGAAACCTTCAAACAACTTCTTCTAAAATACCATCAGGCATAGAGACTTCATATTTGACCAGTAGCTTCCTTGGATGAAGCCAAATAAAGTTTGCGAAAAGAAATGACCTTGACTTATATTCAAGGTCACAGTGAGGTTAAATCTATTTTAACCTTTAAACGACTTCTTCTGAAATACCAAAAGCCCTAGAAACATGGCATTTGGCTGAAAGGTTCCTTGGATGAAGCCCAACAAAGTTTGCGAAAAAAAATGACTTTGACTTATATTCAAGGTCACAAGGGTCAAATCTGTTAAAACCTTCAAACGACTTCTTCTGAAATACCAAAAGCCCTAGAAGCATGATATTTGGCTGAAAGGTTCCTTGGATGATGCCCGACAAAGTTTGCGAAAAGAAATGACCTTGACCTATATTCAAGGTCACAGGGGTCAAATCTGTTCAAACATTTAAACGACTTCTTCTGAAATACCAAAAGCCCTAGAAGCATGATATTTGGCTGAAAGGTTCCTTGGATGAAGCCCATAGGGTTTGCGAAAAGAAATGACCTTGACCTATATTCAAGGTCACAGGGGTCAAATCTGTTAAAACCTTTAAACGACTTCTTCTGAAATACCAAAAGCCCTAGAAGCTTGACATCTGGCTGAAAGGTTCCTTGGATGAAGCCCGACAAAGTTTGCGAAAAGAAATGACCTTGATCTTTATTTGCCTAGAGACATGATATTTGGCTGGTAGCGTCCTGGGATGAAGCCAAACAAAATTTGAAAATGAAAATGATGTTGTCTTATAAGGTCACAGAGGTAAAATATGTTTAAATCTTAAGATGTTCTTCTAAATGTCTTACATTAAAAGATTTTAAGGGACTTTAGGGTTACACTATAATATAAGTCAGAGATTGATACCAGGTGAGCGATGCAGGCCCATTGGGCCTCTTGTTTATGAATAAGTATATGCTTTAGCATAGGCTTTGGGATTGAGATACAGTGATATACCAAACAAAGATCGGATGAAATCATTTTCTTTATCATTGATTTATAGATATATATATATATACAGTTACGTGCCAATGAATTGTCCTGACTTCGTTTCTGGATCATTTTTAATGAAATTTTGTGTACTTATAGAGAATTGTTTCCTGTTTTATCTCATGATATTTTCACTGTTCTCCGTTATGTATAATTAGAGAAATCATAATTTATTTACAACATCCAATTTTCGGGACGCCATTTTGACGTCATTTTGGTAACGTTATATAGAGAAATGGCGTCACACGGAAATTAGCAGTGTAGATCATTCTGTATAGCTCCATAAATACACAACGGAAAATTAAATAAATATTATGAGAGGAAACCCTGTATATTTCTGTAAAATTGTCAAAATCCATCCATAAACGAAGTCAGGAAAATTCATTGAAAAAAGCTGGAAATACAAAGAATATATAGCAAAATAAAAAAAATTGAAAGACTTATGGCACGTAACTGTATATATATCAGGTTAAGGAGCCTGAGGTATGATTGAATACGAAACTTCTTGATATATAATTAGATAGTTCTGTATGATCTAATAAACAAATAATTCATGCTTTTTATAATATTCCCCGGAGTTCCCTTCTGAACATATTTAACATTTTCTCATCACTAGTTAATGGAACGAAATTGTTATGCATGGACATATTATGAACTAGAAATTATTCCATGTGTTCTCCACCATCGTACCAATTATTTGTAATGTATTGATTAATAATTTGTGTATGCCTATACATGCGAAGTGCATTTGGTAATTAATTTGATTGAAATTTAATTGACATAACCCCGACCCCAACGTCAGCGTAACGTATAATCAGAATTCATCATGTCTATTACTACATGGCTATAGTGAATGCAACTTCTGAATGAATGTTTATTGTAAATTGTCTAAAAATGCAAATGATAATCAAGTTACGGATGAGATAAAATAATGCTTATTTTTGCTACAGAATGATTACGATATGCATTAATCGAGCGTCAAGGGGCTTTTTGGGGTAATTGGTTGGCCCTGAAAAGGGACATTTTTGAACATCGGATTCAGTTGCTGTTGAGACATCGGCGGATCCTGGAGGCATACTTCTTCATACCGGTATTCCTGGAGATGGTTTCTCTAGTTTCAAGATGAACCAGATCTGGCAGATAGTCTGTTGGGAAGTGGATATTCGGAAACCGGACGAAATCTCTGCCGTACTTCTGATGCAGAAGGGTGTTGATCTTCTTCCGCTGTTTGTCAAAAACCGTCTTGTTGTGGAGTCCTGGTGCCTTGAAGGTGCCCCTTGTTAGGATTTCGGCTACCCATACTCGCTTTGTTCCGGAGCCGCGCAGAGTTTCAACCAACGAAACAATCCTGTCGACAATGTCCCTCGGTTTCGTCTCAGCCGTGATGTCGTTTCCTACAATGCTGATGAAAACTACATCAGGTGCTGCTGCGAAGGCCTTGTTCAGGGTCGGGTGGTGCATACGGTCCATTCGTAGACCTCCTCGGCCGCAGAATACAGTGGTAGTTTGTGTTTCCATGTTGTCCTCGCAGAATCTTCTCAGTCGCTCGATGTAGCTGCTCCCAAATAAAACTGATGTGGTCATGGTGTCTTCTTTCTTCTTCTGAATTTGTAAGTACTTGCTGAACGAGATGCGCAATATTTTATACATGTCACGCCCATTTAATTTTTTGTTTGTGTGCCATGAATACCATCGGGCCACGTGATATGTTTTGTTAACGCCCTCCTAATTTGATTCGCTTGCCACTTTCTAGCGACCCTCATGTGAATATTGTAAAATTTACGTTATTTATATTAACGTATTCCTAAACAATTGAAAAGAGGCATATCAGATATTACTCAGGCGATTTATAAATATATTAAACACAATGTATCATATACCCTTAGGTTAAAATGTGAATTTCCTGTAGTGTTTAATCCGATAAATGAACTAAATAAATGATACTTTTACTATGTTTAAATACCATTGTTTTATATTTGACAGAAACGGGAAAATGGTGTCACTCTGTTTAACCGACTCAAGATATAAATTACTTGACTAGAATGAAACATAGATAGTTACAGGCATGGAACAAAAGAAATTAACACGACGAAATAACATAACATTTGAACAGGCAAACAATAGTTTGCTGATGTCCGCTGATTTTATCAATCTTTCTGGATGTGTGTAACATGCCAGGATATCTCTATCTGTACTAACACGCATGCTAAGATGAAACTTCACTTGAATATAATGTACCAGAATACAAATGTATATAATTTCAAAGGAACTTATTTAATATACCTTATACAACAAAGTGATGATTAATTTTTGCCAGTTCCTCCTTCAAGCGAGTGAATAATAAAGTGTTTAACACTGTAGTCACTATCAAAGATATGTTCATTATATGTAAAATAAAAATGTTAACATTGGAGTCTGAAAGTAAGTTTCTAATACCTGTACATTCGGCTGTTGGCCTTGAAATATTTCATTAAAACATTTTGACGTAAAATCATTCTTCCGCCTGATGAACTTTCTTTGCAACTGAGTATACTAGTAAATTCACACAGAAACATGCTTGTTAAAACAATTTAATACCACCACACGGGCATATATACATTATATTTTCAATCATCTAAACATATACATCCACACTTACATGCCGTAATGAACAAGGTCCGTACCAGTAAGTATCACAAAATGTATGTTATAATAATAATGTAATTATTTAAGTGTCGCATAACACTCCACTAATGAGATCACATACTGTTAAAATAATATGAAATGGATTAATATCCAGCAAGGGCTTGATTTTTGAGACGCTATTATACATGTACCTTAAAAAAAATCATAATTCATAATATTTAGATAAGACAGATTGTCGATTTAGAAAATATTATACGGCGCTATTATTATATTAAAGTACAAAATGCATACGCTTCGTAAGATCACACTCACAAATAGATTTCGTATAGATAGTTCATACAACACTGTTCATTTTTAATACATACAAACATCTAAAAATAACTCGAAAGGAGTACAACTCTGTAGTTTTAAATCTACATTTCAACGCAATCTTGATCTACCACCTATTTTTTGTAAAGTTGGACAAGAAAGTTACATGTTTTACGTACAAGGCTGCGAAATTATTTAATGACCGTGCATGTGGTAACGAATGTGAAAATATAGTACATGTACATTTTTCTTATTGTATAATATATATTATATGTTAGAACGTGAGATTATATTTAATAATATTTCTCGTTATTGCGTGTGGATATATTTAACGTATACCGACCTACCAATAAATCTACAATAGAATTTCTCAAACTTTGTGAATTATGAATTGTGTTTGCTATAGAAAAATTATTACACATGGAAATGGTAATTTCGTTTAGAATGTTTCTGTTCACACTGCTAAATCTTTTATAAACGATTATTTTGTAGTCCAGGTACTAAATTTACACGGCCTTTTGTTCGATAGTCGACACAGGTAAATAGTCTCCAGGTACATGTTAATACACGACCTAAATAACTGATAATAGGACTGTCACGCCATAATTATATAATACTAACCTCTTCGGTAAGCTATTGGGCGGGGGTACAACTATATCTATATATCAAGGCTGTACGGAGTTCATTAATGACCCTACTGATAATTGCAAGGTGTTATATGCCCCAGGGGACAGTAATTAGTGGGGAGGGGGCCTGGGTTCGGCAGTTCCACAGGTATGCGGCACACGTGGTCATGGTCACTCGACCATAAATCAATTACCACCGTGCCCCTTTTCAAATATATCATTATTGATACTTCCATAGATATACGTTACATCACATGTTATGTATGTATGTATGTTAGAGTTAGGTTATATACACTACATCACATGTTACATATGTTAGAGTAAGGTTATATACACTACATCACATGTTACATATGTTAGTTAGAGTAAGGTTATATACACTACATCACATGTTATATATGTTAGTTAGAGTAAGGTTATATACACTACATCACATGTTATATATGTATGATAGAGTAAGGTTATACTATTACACTACATCACATGTTACATATGTTAGTTAGAGTAAGGTTATATACACAACATCACATCTTATATATGTATGATAGAGTAAGGTTATATACACTACATCACATGTTACAATATGTTAGTTAGAGTAAGGTTATATATACTACATCACATGTTATATATGTTAGTTGGCATTGAAAAACGAAGAGGGGTTTGCAAAAGGGAAAAGATTATAGCTCCAGCCGAAACTATTTCAAGTCTAGATTATTATACATTTTATAAGGTTTACAATGGCATATTTTATTTGTTTGTTTATATAATACAACGTTAATTTCGTTTGCTTCTTTGTGTCATCTTTTCAACAATGGTTTGCGTACTTGTATTTTATTCAGCGATTTGTTTCTACAGCTTCGAACTTGCATACAATTGTACACTGTACATTGTACAAGTTTTGGAATAAGATCCTCTCTTTAAATTTCAAATGGAATATGTAGTTATGATGACAATTTAATTATACATTCCTAACTTGACTCAAAATTTAAAAAATAGCGTCAGATGAATGCGTTATTTGTATGTTTAATATTTCTTAAATATTTCTAATAAAACATTTTCTGCAATCATTACCAAAATAAGTAAGTAAAGTTATCTTTAATAATCAGGTGTGGACCCAATTTGTTCATGTTTTGGT
The DNA here is from genome assembly GCA_947623455.1 of Mimachlamys varia. Classification (NCBI taxonomy): domain Eukaryota; kingdom Metazoa; phylum Mollusca; class Bivalvia; order Pectinida; family Pectinidae; genus Mimachlamys; species Mimachlamys varia. The sequence goes on from OX392535.1 coordinate 15,297,769, forward strand.
CAAACATGAATTTTTTGGCTCCGTTCAGCTTTTTTTCAAAGACCGTTGATATGTATTTTATTTTGCTCTAAATAACTATAAATATTCTATTTCGACTCCGTTTCGGTCCCGTTTCGGTCCGATTCGGTCCGTTTCGGTGATTCGTCGCACATACCCTACCAAAACGTCTAGATCTGCGCACTAATTGATGGGGCATGACATCAAAGTTTTTTTTTGTTTTGGAAATTTTTTTATTTTCTTCCATACATATGCATACATGTAGCAATACATAATATTGGTGCTTTTTTAATTGCAGCAATTACACTTTTTCATATGCTTAAGAAAAATTCGCTTATCAATACATGAAGTATACCTCAGATGCAGTTTCGTCGAAATACATTAAATCGTGCAATCGTATAAAATGAGTGTGTCCATCACGTTTTCATATTATATCATTGTGTAATGTGGTTGATAGAACATGCTCTTTTATATATATATATATATTTTTTTTTTTTATGGTGTTGCTATTGCTATTTGTGGTATACTTCAGGTAAGGATATTGCCATATTAGTTTAGAAGAAAACTTTTTATACATGTAGATATGCAAAAAAAAAAAAAAAAAGACATACATAAAGACTTCTTACATGCACAGACTCATACTTTAACAGTAGTAGAGTTCCAAAAAGCAACAATAACAGGTTTTTAGTTTATTGATTTGTTACGTTACAAGAGCTTTCAAATCAACCCATCGTTTTTCAAATTTTTGGACAGTCATATTTTTCCTATGAGTGTACTGTTCAATTTTGTAATATTTTTCTAGTTCCATTTTGAATGTAAATAGAGCAGGCAAATGATTTTTATACTTTTGCTTGTATATGTGTAATTTTGCTAAAACAATAATTAAGTTTATGTTGTTTATTTCCTTGTCTGTTTTCCCAAGGATAACATCTGAATTAATCAAACTCAGAGTTTTCCCGGTTTTGTTTTCTACCCATGTGGTGAATTCTTGCCAAAATTTTGTAACAAGAGTACATTCCCAAAACAAGTGGATTATTGATTCTATATTTGCTTTACAGAATGAGCATAGCGGCGAGTTAATTACACCTATCATACGCAGGTATTTGTTTGTGCTAATGATTCTGTGAGTAATTCGGTATTGGAACCATTAAAGTGTCGAGTCCGAGGTTAACTTAAATATTATAAAGTTATTCTTTTCCCACCAATATTGATTTTGATGTATATCAAGTTCAAGTGACCATTTGACTTTGTATTTATCATTTGTAGTTAAATCTTTAATAAAAAGATTATATATCGAGAGTCCTCGTTGTTTATTTGTTAAGATGTGATAAATGTACTTTTGACAATGTGGAAGTATAATAGTGGAATTATAGTTTCTCAGGAAAGGCCATTTAGACAGAATGGCATTCCTGATGCCATAAAACTGAGTTAGTATTGGTGAAAAGGAAAATTTTTCGCAAAATTCTTCATAGTTTTCAATTAATTTACCTTGGTTATTACATAAGTCATACACATAACATATCCCTTTTAGTGACCATTGTTTAAGATGTAAGGTCTTGTTATCAATCTTTATATCTGGATTGTGCCACAAGGGACGATACAAAACACTTTCTTCGTTGCATGGAAGGTACAAAAAACAATGTATATTTTCAAGGACTTCTTTCCAGAACAGATTTTTAATAGATTTCGACTTTTTTCTCCAATAGTCCGCCCCATATGAAGTAATAGTAAATTTTGATTCACCAATCACTTCTTCAAAAAGGTAGATCCATGAATTATCATTTGTTAACAGGCGTTTTATTCAGGATAGTTTCATGGATTTAATGAAGGCATCGATTTGAACCATTTTAAGACCGCCATCTTTGTAATTTTGAACTATCACGTTTCTTGAGATTCTGTCGTTTTTCCTGCCCCATATAAAATTGTATAAAAGTCTTTCTAGGATTTTTATAAAGTCCTTACCAGGTCTTGGAATACTTATAAATAAATGTGTTAATTTAGAAAGAATGATGCTTTTAACAACTGTAATTCTACCTATTGGACTAAGACACCTCTTTGACCATATGTGAATGAGAGTTTTAATTTCTTTAAGTTTGTCACCGTAATTCAAGTCAGCAAGTTCTGACAGATTCGGACTGAACTTCACTCCTAGGAAAGTGAATGGTTCATTTGACCAAAAAAGGTTATTATTAGCACATATCCTATCCGTACTTAATTTCTTGGTTCCAAACCATATACACTGTGTTTTTTCGATGTTGGTTTTAACCCAGAGTATTTGGCGTATTGAGCATGACATCAAAGTTGCATTTCAGTATGAAAGTCACAGGTGTAAGACTGGATACATTGTACATATATGATGCAGATGAGCTACCACATAACACAGTGATATCACATTGTGATTCTTAAGGTAATGTCATATGGAGACCTCAAGCATCCACTTCTAAAATCTTGTTTTTTTTGTGTAATATCTTTAAAAGTTTAAACTCATGATCACAGGCCCCTTTTGAAAAGAGGAAGAAAATCATTGGGTTTGTATTGATTAATGGCAATGATATTCTGGCCACGACTGCTTTGAAACTACGTAGGGTTGACACAGTGATAATGATGCTTCATTTTATCAGGACTAATACATTCGAAAAAAACTATGGATACCACAATAATAAGATATATCAGCTTGCAGGTGTGTAATTATATAAGTGGCTTGAATTGTTAACTTGACATTACCATAACATCCCATGTGCTTTGTAATACAGTAAGGTAGACCAGAAACTTTTTTGGAAGCAGGCAATAATCATATATATAAAATTTTGAATGACTTGTAATAAGGTTTATGGAACAGGGATTTATCACTCCCTAGCGGAGATAATCCTAATGGGGGGCATTGACCCCCCTCAAAACTGAAATTGACCCCTCCATGTTCTCATTTTATTTTAGTGTTACATAGAATGACCCCTTTTAATTGTAAATTAGTATAGTGATGTGTAAAAATTGCTGAAAATGACGCTGCTTAAAAATTCTAGGATTTTCCCAGCAGCTAGTAATAAGAGGTAGGCAGATTCGGTCAGGTTATACCCCGCATTCATTTTACCATCGCTTTGGGGTCAATATTAAATTGTGTTTGATGAATACTTTTGACAATGTACATATTGGCCAATAAAAATCCCACAGCAGACTTGAGTGATTATGATAGTCATATTATGATTATACTAGATATGGTAACTTTATATCTTGCAAGTTATATGCATATCATAAATGGTTAGGGTACAAATGTATGAAAAATACATTATTTTTGACCAAATACCAGATATAGGTGTAATTTATAATCAGTACATCTGACTGTTACATACCTGAAACATTAATATTTGTATCAGACCATTCTCAATTATGCTCATGCATGTTTGCTCTCTACACCTCTGTAGTACTCAACTGGTATGTCATTGCAAAACTGAAGGCTTATATACACGACTATCTATTTGATTGGTATCTGCTAAATAACCCTGACCTATCATTATAATTATCATTATAACATAGGCTGATACTGTTCCTTTCAAAGTTAGAATGTTCCACTTGTACATGACTGCAAGAATCTTTTTTATTACATCAAAGGACTTCTTGTCTCCTTTCCACAAAGTGCTTCACATTGAGCTTTGTTTTTTCTGCTATATGACAAATCCCAGATATGTAGAAAATCAAAGTGAGCATAATCCTCGGATTTTTAGGAAGGTACATTACAGGTCCAATGATAATTAGTAGCTAGAATACTATAACCTGTCAAAACTTACCCCTAATCAGAAACCCTGTCTACTCTGGCTTTACCCTTTGGTCCCAGTATTTCCCTCTAAACTTAAGCCTACATCTACGTACCAGACATCTGTGTAAACTAACATAAAAAAGCCCTGGTAACTTCCAGTATAGGAAGGTTGTACTGTATACATTTGCTCAGTTTTGACTGGATAACTGAATCGGTTATTCTTGTAAACTGAATGTGATTGAATTAAAATGTACGGTATTTCATGTTTGTTATCACAGCAACAACCACACAGCCTTTGCACACCACTGCAGATAGAAGAAGGCGGGAAAGGACAGTGTCTCAAAGATCTGAGATGAAAAGTGAAGACATCCGGGCCCAGAAACAAGACTTGCTTAGCGACTTGAAATTTAGAACTTTGGAAGAAAACAATTTTGAGTAAGAATTACGAATGTGAAGAGCCTCATTGAAATGCATTGTTCAGTGAATGGCATAGGCCCATTTTCTCCCACACTTCACAGGTTCATTCCCATTTTTGCTAGGGAAAAGATAAACCTGTCTTTTACAGGGGTAGGGGAAAGACAGCTCACAGGCACTATTATTCTAAAACGTCACTTTAGGTCATCATTTTATGCAGTTTAACCAGAGATAAGTCACCAATTTCGTCACACATTGTGTCTGCCATTGATGACGGTGCAATGCACTGTGTTCACATTCGACTTATTTTATGTTAGCAAAGTGTGGGGAAAAAATAATCAATCACCCCAGTATAATGTAAACAGAGAAATCCAACCCTCAGGTTGAGACTTCTCAGTCTACATCACACAGGGGTGATAGATTCTATTCTTCTTTCGCTTTCACTTACAGTGGAGAAATCGTTATTGATTTCCTGCCCAAAATGCAAAATGACTTTTTACCTTTCCAAGCTACTCCATGGCACAGTGTCATTATGTTTTTGGCATCTTTATATGATTTTAGAATTTAATCGTAAATGTTGAACAATACAGTAGCATTTGAAATAAACAACCTTATACTAGTGATCTGAGCTGCCTTGTCATACAATTGGTAAATAATTCTAATGAAATGATACATTTTTGTGGTCTGATTATTTTGAGAACCATCCTTTTCTTTTTCAGTGCATTCTTTCCAACAGAGGACACACCTGATTTGGTTGTACAAGGTGTGAAGTACAAGGATTTACCAGTAGTGTACATCAAGGCCTCCAGTAACAATGTCATCATCACACTAGCTACTGCTGAAGGTAGGAAACTAGGGTTTATATACAGCACAAGTCAAACAAAATCATCACACTAGCTACTGCTGAAGGTAGGAAACTAAGGTTAATATACAACAGAACTCAAACACAACCATCACACTAGCTACTGCTGAAGGTAGGAAACTAGGGTTAGTATACAGCAGAACTCAAAACACAACCATCACACTAGCTGCTGCTGAAGGTAGGGACTAGGGTTTATATATAGCAGAACTCAAACACAATCATCACACTGTCAGTTACACACTGTCATGCTCTTGAATCATCTTTATTACTGTTGAATATATATGATCCCACCGTTAAGGTCAATAAAATACTTTGTTATTCAGGTTTATGTCATATATATGTACATGTTACATAATACTTGTTAATATGCCTATCGCAGATGTTTCAAAGGTGACACTGTTTTATTGTTATTTTGTAGGAAAAACAATCAAGACTTCTTCAGGGGTAAGTTGGTATTCATTTCTAAAAGAAATACTTAAGTTTTCAAAACTATGTGTGACTTACAGACATAATCATGAGAACACTTCCTAGTTAAGTCAAGTATTAGACTAGTGTAGAGATTAGTTGACATAATCCTGTTTTTTCTCATTTCACTGTCTTACACCCCATTCATGGGACGTGAAATCACAATGACTGAACGATGATGTGACATAAAAAATGTTCTTTTCGCAATGTGGCAAAGGCAATGTTAGGAAATTAAACTAATTATATTATTATTAATCATAAGCAATAGAAATTTAAAGTTGGTTTGTTTTTTGTCAAAATACTTATTTGGATTTTTTGTTTTTTTTTCAAAATGGTTACCAGCCTAAATAGGGTTTCATAGTTTTTGAGCTTATTATTCTTGGTGTTGGATTGAGAGAAAAATACTCACTCATGATTAGAGGTGTAAGAAAGGGAAGTTCCTTCCTCAAGATTTTTTTATTTTACAAAACTTTTTTGTAAATCCTCGGGTTTTACAAAATTTGAAAATTTCTTTAAAGGCCCAATATACGTAACTTTTGGCAAAACTTGAAGCGAAGATCAAGCCTAATATCTTATTATATATATATATTTAGTTAAGATTAACTGATATCAACAATATTCAAGATGGTACAGCAGCAGTTGAAACTCGGTATTTGTAAACATGCGTCCATTTCGAACTGTCTTCTACGTTCGGCTTGTTGTTGAAGTGGGTCCCACCTGAACTATTTTCAATTCTTTCGATTTTTTTGTCAAGAGTTTCTTGTTAGTTACCGCTCAGGTTTACTTCGTTTTAGGCTTATTTATGCATGGTTATCAACTGTTTTTTTTTTCATAATTTTTTAGAATCCTGAAAATTTCCTGAAGTTACGTATATTGGGCCTTTAATGGTATTTCCTATCTTATACCCATACACATGATAACTCTAATGATAGTTAGAAGACATTGTCAGGTTTTCATCAAACTTGTCAGCTGTATTTTCTTGTTTTTTCAACAAGCATCAAACTAAAGATTGATGCTTGGTGAATTTTACAAGATTAAGTAAAGCTGCTGTCATGTGATTGGTGGGTAGTTTCAAAATATCTTCTAAAGGAATGAACAAATCCTATGAAACTAGTACCAGGTACATGTATGTATACTTAATATTATTATTAATAGCCAAGTCCTTTTCTCAAGCTTAATGTCTGGTCAAAGCAATAATGAATGAGACTGCTGTTACAGCAGGGAATACATGTATATTGCTTGTTACCTTCTATCCTCGAGCTTGTAAATACTGCCATTAATATACATATACCAGTACAGGTATTGACCAGTTTCCTGATTATTGTTATCTAGACATGATAACATAAGGAAAATTATTATTATCTAGACATGATAACATAAGGAAAATTATTATTATCTAGACATGATAACATAAGGAAAATTATTATTATCTAGACATGATAACATAAGGAAAATTATTATTATCTAGACATGATAACATAAGGGAAATTATTATTATCTAGACATGATAACATAAGGAAAATTATCAAAGTTGAGGCCATAATGAAGCTCCAGAGTAGGTGGAGAACTCCCTCTGTTAAATGTGTTATCTCTTAAACAAAGGAATCTGACAGAAGATAGTATCAGGATTTGGATCATTCGTCTACACTATCTTAACTTGTTTTGCAGGGTAGTGTTGGTTTTAAGAATAGAAAGGAGTCTACTACTGTTGCTGCCCAGGTTGCTACAGTGGCAGTTGCCAAGGTAAATCTATTCTATTGTTATTAAAGCTTTGCTTTTGCCTTGATATAAGGAAATGTCAGTGTTTGGTATCACACAGATCTATATATATCTATAAGGCTAAGTGATATAGCTGCGATTACCCTAGTATCTGCTTTTTATATCAGTAACAGCACTTCTGATATCACTACATCTATTGAACATTTGGATAATGCATTGCAACAAATTTTGAAATGAAAAATTTATTGTCTCTGGTTTCTTATTTTGATATTCATGGTCAAGCTACAATTAACTTGTATAACTGGAAGACCCCATTTAATTTGAAGTATTTTGTCAGTCCCGGCTAAACTTTACACTAGCATTAAAAGTCACATATAAACTAGAATACTCGAATAAGCCAAAGTATTCCTATGGTCTTGTCGACTTTGTGATAACGATGTTCAATTCCACTGTACTTTTTTTTATTCTAACAGGAGGCAAAGAGAGAGGGTATATATGCAGTACGTGTAGCACTAAAAGGCATTGGAAAAGGAAGAGAGGTATATAGAAATATATTACAGACTTATTGTTGTACATGTACACTCCTCCTTGATTTCTTGATGAGTTCAGGAGAGTTTTAAAATTATGATAGAAGTATCTATGGCTATCTGGTTTTATATCAGTTGAGTATTTTCGTTATGCCTGAATGTTGTTTAATGCAGATTATTATAAGCATTTAACTGCTTTGGTTGGCATTCATAGGAAATTTGAATGCCAACTAGACAAATGCAAATTCAGTGAAGTCATCATCAAATACCATACATGGGATCACCATCCAGATTAGAAAAAAATGCCAACTGATTGTTGGGTTTTAATCTATGAGCTTTATGATTTCATATTTTTTATAATTATTATCACAATATTTAAATTCAATGGTAGTTGTAGGTCCCCATTAGATTCTTTACATATTAATGACTTTATGTTGCAATGGCAAGACGGTTAGAGATGGTTTCCATCTCCATTTTATCTAGTTATGAGAATGAGGTGTGATTTCAAGATACCACCCATGCATGCTTGGCAGTAACAGCTCATGTTGATTTGTGCCAAGTGGATGGTTTGTTTGGGATATGGCCTGCAAAGCTAGCAGTATCCCAAATGCAAAACAACCCATATCACAGACAAGTAAATGATGGTATATGCTTGTTTTGATCATTTGTTTACTTTTCAGGCTGGCCTGAAATCATTAATTACTGCAGGAATTTCAGTAGTATCTATAACAGATGTCACTCCTCTACCATTTAATGGTAACAGACCACAAAAGAAAAGATCCTTGTAACAAAGTAAAGGTAATTATAAGGGTGACTAGTTTAAAGTACCGTTAGTGTGATGTATGTGTGTCAATATTAAACCACCCCAAGAAGTCAGTGACTTTAACATTTTCAAGCACTAGTCTGGACAAGCAAAATGCAGGGCCAAGCACACATCTCCAGAACAGAACTTGAGTGCCCAGGGCAGAGCAATAAATGCCCGTTCAATGCCGAAGTGAAAGACTTAACTGTATCAGAATGCAAAAAATAATTGACATGTCAAAACATTTTTTAATTGCAATGTCACAAAGAAAGCAGTTTTCATTGCCTCAATACGTTTAAACTTATAAAGTATGAAAGAAATTGGTTGAAACTGGGAGAATCCAGGATATTGTGACAAGATCTAGATTTTGAAATATATAAGGGGCAATGACTCTTTCAAACATATTAGAGTAAAACCAATGTTTAGGAGAACACAGCATCATGTCACAGTGAATAAATGTACAAGGTCTGAAAGAGACCATTTCAAAGAATGTGTGAGGAGATGTCTTCCTTTTAACATACGGTTGTTTTAAAGATGTTTTTTTGGCTAGCTTAACATGTAATGACAATTTCATTATAACATTAATCTTGTGTCATAAGACATGAAAAACTGAAAACATTTCGAACATAATTATCATCTGGAAAAAAAAAGGTTGCTTAATCCACTAATGAATATAACAAAACACAATTCCTGATGCATGAAATTGACTTTGTTATCAATTTTTAGACCACCATCTCAAATAATGGACTGTTCAAATTAACCTTCATCAGTGGTCTGTGGTCTGCCCCGCGTCCATGGTCCTTCCTTCTTTGGCTTATTATTGTTGCCATTCTCAGATTTTATTTATTGGTTTCCCTCTGTCCCTAGTTGTATATGGTTCATTTTCAGACAAATCCATAAAATATGATATTCATGCAGCCAATTGCAACAGGCTGCTATCTTGGATATTGTATGAATAGTTTGTTATACTATTTCTTTATCATGACAAGTATTAGATGGGTCATTCATTTTATATGTAGGTTCCCCTGACCCCTACTTGCGCTTTGTCCGATTTTCGGACTTGTCAAAAGTAAATGGCCGACAGGTTACCATCTTCTTCATCTGGAAAACAATGGCTGACAGGCAGCCGTCTTTGGTTTTGATGTTTTGCTAGCTCTTTAGAAATAGACAATGGACCTTTCTCAAATTACTTAGACAATGGATCTTTCTCAAATAACTTAAGACAATGGATAATTATGATTAAATACAAGTAAGAGGAACAGAAGAGAAAAGATCCAACTTTTAAGAACAAATGAAGATCATTAGTGGTGGGCACCAAAATCCCTCTGGGATCTAAATCTTGTCTAATTTTGGATTAAATTATCTGATGTCATGTAAATAATTCACTGATTGTTGATCATAACACACTTAACTGGTTATGAAGAAAATATTAATTGTGTAACACAACTTTTGTGGTTTTAGGTCATCCAAGAAAGGTGCATCATTATATCAACAAAGGAACATCCCAGATAGATGTATTGGTCAGATACCTATCAACAGTCAACAGGATAATAACAGTGTACAGCTGTAATACTTCAGGGAACGTTCATTAGTTCTACTTCAACAACCATTTCATATACTGTAATTATGGTGTGTAATAAATGTATGATAAAATGAAAGGCATCCATGTTCTTTATATTTACAACACTATTGGTATGTGTCATGTCTTTGTCACAAATGTTTTGTTGAAGTAGAAACAAGAGGCCTAATAGGCCTGATTCGCTCACTTGCAACTTATCTTTCAAGTAGACTAATTAAATAACAGGCTAAGCAAAATATTGGTTTTTGCTTCAAAAGAATATGTTAAAAGATATGCACAAATGATACTTTGAAAGTCAAACAAGGACATTTAGTGGAACAATCTGACAGCATTACCTTTCATCCTAGCATGTTACCCTGAACCAAATTATATTAGGTAATTCAGAAGTATTTGTAAAGGTTTCTACATATTTGACCCCTGTAACTTTTGAAATGGCTGAAGGTCCTGATAAATTTGATAATCCTTCATCCCTTCATTACTGGCAAAGTATAATTATCTTTCTGGTTCTGATGAAGAAGTCCCTGGCAATTTTCAATAGTTTTGACCCCTGCAACCTATAATTTTATATTCATTTGAACAAACTTGTTAGCCCGTCATCCTAGCATGTTACTGGCCAAATATGATCATCCTTAGCAGTTAACTCTTGGTTACTTGTAAGATGTTGATGAAATACTTAAACATATTTGACCTGTGTGACCTTTTAAATAGATGAAATACATTCATATGAACAGACTTGGTAGCACTTCATCCAAGCATGTTGCTGAGCAGATATTATCACCATAGTCTACATCTCAAAGTTATGTAGAAGACTGTTTTAAAGTTTAAAACATATATATTGGATCCCTTTGTCCTTGAAAAAAATGAAGTCTTTCATGTAAACAAACTATGAAGCCCTTCATCTCGGCCTGCCACTTACATTTGCTAAATATCAGTTCCCCTTGGCCTTTTGGCTATTGAGGAAAAGTTAGAAGGTTTTAACACATTTGACCCCTGTTGCCTTAAAAGAGGGTAAGGTCATTCACTTAAACAGTTTTCTTACATTCTACTGGTTCAATATCATTACTTTGGGCATTTTGGGTTATTGACAACTCAGTCCTTTGAAGATTTTAAGACTTCTGACCTCTTTGACATTGAAATTGGACCAAGGTCATTTATTTCAACAAAAATTAGTTGCCCTTGATCCCAGTACGCTACAAGCCCAATATCTACTGGTTATTGAAAAGAAGTTGTAATATGTGTTGAAAGTGATACATGTATGTTGTACAGAACAGATAACTACTGTATAACTGACAATTTTATTTGTACAAGTATTACAACACTTAGTTTCACAGCCATTTATATAATGGATCAAAGATACTTTTACAAATACAAGATGTAAAAGAAACATGAAGAATCATTATCGTATACATACATAATTGTTTTTCGGACATTTATCGAAAGAGTTTGATGTAGTTCCATTTACTCTACACAAAACTAAATCTACTTTACATTTATCTGACAAGAGATTTAGAATCAATACACAGTCATAGAAAATTGCAGAATAAAGGACAGTATTGTATTGTTTTTTAAAAAGATATGTATATAAGTCAACTTGAAAATAGTATTTTGTAATATCACATGGTACATTTCCTAACCTATTAAGATAAAAATAATTTGAATGTAACTTCAGCAGTGATTAATTTGACATTGTAAGGTTGCACAATGATGACGTCTACTGCATTAATTGTCCTTTATATTGTAAATTCACTATGATATTTTACGGAATTAGGTAAGTCAAATTTTAATGATCTAGCTGTCCCTTAGAAGCTGTATCTAAGAATCCATCATTATGTATCACTTCAATCTAACAAAAGATTTGTGATATTGCCAAAATGATCACGATTGGATGGGGTTTTTAACTTTTTTTTTTTGTTTAGAATGGAATTGCTTTAGAAGTTAAGAGAAACATTGTTCAATACAGTTAAATATTATGAATGACAAATAGTTAGGATAAGAATCTTGATTTTAGACATTTTAAAACTTGTATTAACATGATATTAGTCAAAGTACTGAATGTTTATAAGCTTGTGGTTCTAACAAACTGTATAAAACATATTGCAATAATCCTAGTATTTAATTTTTATGTGATTGCATGTATATTACACCATAGGATAAGATATAAATGTTATTGTCAAAAATACTGTATATAAATGGCTACAAAATAGAAATACCTAAGATGTACCTTTAAAACATTTTTATGGCTACAAAATAGAAATACCTATTTACCTTTAAAAACATTTTTATATCATGTACAAAATTAATGTTAAAAACAAAACAACCCTTCCATCAACAAGAAAAAATAATTAAACCAAATGATTGCATCATCATATCAATATATCTGGAACATTGAAAATATATTCACAAATGTTTACAAATGGACGGAATAAAGCAAGAACCAGTTTGAATATATAGTTATCACAATCAGAGGTTAGAGGTCAACAGTCATGTTAGAGGTCACACACAGCTTTAACAAGGTCACTGATTCACCAAACAAATTACTACCACTTTGTTAAACCTCCAATGTCACACTCTATCACATTTACGGTGTCATACCAAGTGGCGAAGAGGTCTGTGTGACTGGAAGAGACCTTGACAGTATATAAGTATCCACAAGTTTTAGTACAGAGCTGACATGTCCAACAGTATTGTCCAAACACTAAAAGAATTTTGATTGATATTGCTAAATAATGTTTAATAGTACTAGTATTAGAAGACTTTTTCATCAAAGTTTCTTAACAATAGCTGAAGCTGTTTTTAGACAATACTGTCAAAGTCTCTGAAGATGGCTGACAGACAGTGCTGTCCCTGTATCTGAGATGGCTGTTGTCGCACACTAATTGTACTAGTTCCTATGAGTGCCAGTTGATCATTCCTCCAGTCCTGTTGAGGCCTGGTGACCATTGTCGATTAAAATGTTAAGCTGGATGAATACTGAACATGAATGGGACATCAGCAGCATGCTATATTCAACGAGTAAGGCACATTGTTACAAGTCCATCGGTTCCTGACTGGTTGTTTGCTGTGTTTGTTTGGGTGCGAACATGGCATTATTCAACAAGACGGAGGCAAGTGGGTTGGGAGCTTCTGACGCTGCCATATCCGTAGGAAGGCGAGTAGCCCTTGCTGTGAGAAGTACAGTCTCTGTGACTGCCTGTCAAATACACCAAAAAATACAATTATAGTCACTATAGGTCATAAACTTATTATGGTAACTGCACAGTAAAATTGCAACTGTTTCATTTACATATAAAAAAAATCATCATTTTGGAAGTAAATACTTCCTGAAACTTAGATGGAAATTGAGTCAAGCTGCCCAAAAAAGGTGATTTTGAAGTAAATGTTAAGTTTATAACCAAGTTTAAACTTATGTGAACTCTATCTGTAACATACTTTAAGTCTCCTCTTAGCATTGAATTCTTTGATTTTCTTGTGAGTCTCTGCCATGTGCTCTCCCTTGGCAGCTTTGCCTTCTGTCCAAGGGTGTTTCAAAGCATCTTCCTCCGTTATCCGTTTACTAGGGTCTTTCTGAAGCATCTTTCTGATGAAGTCCTATAAAAACAATAAATTAGAATTAAAGTGTTTTTTATATGACAATACTTTAATTTACTATTTGGGAAAATATAAACATTATGGTGACATTTCAGTATCAAATTCTTTCAGACATCTCCACAAATGCTGTAAGCAAAATCAAATTCAAAATAAGTTTGAAAATAATAATCACAATTCATCTCCGCTTGACAAACTTAGGTAGGAATTGGAGACAACATGTTTAATAGATGTGCATATATTAAGAATTGCCTTACAAGCATCATTTAAGGAAAGTTCCTTCACTAACTTTCCTTAAATTCTGTAACGCTTTTCTATGGAGATTTTAAGTTAAGGAGTTTCCTTAAGTTAAGGACATTGATGAAACTGGGTCCTGGGTTGGTGGGTGAAAATAGTGGGGGAATGGTGCAATGGATGTGCAGCGACGACACTATCTTTATCACTATTCCTTGTCCTATTAACCAATGGATGTACTATACCTTTGCGTTTTCACTGATGTCATCCCACCACGGAGAATCAAACTGGTAATCAGCTTTGAGTATTTTCTTATAGAACTCCTGCTGGTTATTGTCATAGAACGGTTCATATCCACACAACCTGTCAATCAATCATCACAGCATTAAAACATTGCCAATCTAACATACGCATAGATATAATTTCAAAATATGAAATTACAATATGAAAACATCTAACTTTCACCATGCATTTTAATTAAATATTCAAAATATCAAACTCTCAATTGTAATCATCCAACTCGACTAATGTTTAATGTTAACTTTTTACTACCAAAGCCTAATATTTATGATTATTCATAACAATTGATATAGTATATATATATAGTATCAAAATGCTTGTATATAAATGTTTAATAATGCACTTATAAACAAACAGAATGTTTAACAAATTATACCTAATGAGTTATCCCGTACATGTACATGATAAAGAATATACAACATACAATATGTAACAAATCACTCCACAGCTCCACATGTCCACAGACTGGTTGTATGACTTCCCCAGCAACACCTCTGGAGCTGAAAAAGATAAATAATGCCAATGACATAGCTAGATCAGGGGATGAGCTATAACAGGTACAGATATCTAATGTTAATGACACAGATCTGGGAGCTGTAACAGATACAGATATCTAATGTTAATGACACATATCTGGGGAGCTGTAACAGGTACAGATATCTAATGTTAATGACACAGATCTGGGAGCTGTAACAGGTACAGATATCTAATGTTAATGACACAGATCTGGGAGCTGTAACAGGCACAGATATCTAATGTTAATGACACAGATCTGGGAGCTGTAACAGATACAGATATCTAATGTTAATGACACAGATCTGGGAGCTGTAACAGATACAGATATCTAATGTTAATGACACAGATCTGGGAGTTGTAACAGGTACAGATATCTAATGTTAATGACACAGATCTGGGAGCTGTAACAGATACAGATATCTAATGTTAATGACACAGATCTGGGAGCTGTAACAGATACAGATATCTAATGTTAATGACACAGATCTGGGAGCTGTAACAGATACAGATATCTAATGTTAATGACACAGATCTGGGAGCTGTAACAGGTACAGATATCTAATGTTAATGACACAGATCTGGGAGCTGTAACAGGTACAGATATCTAATGTTAATGACACAGATCTGGGGATCTGTAACAGGTACAGATATCTAATGTTAATGACACAGATCTGGGAGTTGTAACAGATACAGATATCTAATGTTAATGACACAGATCTGGGGAGTTGTAACAGATACAGATATCTAATGTTAATGACACAGATCTGGGGAGCTGTAACAGATACAGATATCTAATGTTAATGACACAGATCTGGGGAGTTGTAACAGATTTATTCTGATTAAATACCACAATACCCTAAGAGTCATGTTAGATATTAACTTACCACATTTCCCAAGTCAAATTAGCATAACACCAAGGAGTGCCACACTGTCAAGTTAATTAGCATTGACTTACTACATTACCCAAGAGTGCCACATCATCAAATTACCATTGACATACCACAATATCCAAGAGTCCTACTGTCAAATAACCATTGACATACCACAACACCCAGGAGTGCCTCATCATCAAATTACCATTGACATACCACAACACTAAGGAGTGCCACATCATCAAATTACCATTGACATACCACAACACCAAGGAGTGCCACATCATCAAATTACCATTGACATACCACAATATCCAGGAGTGCCACATCATCAAATTACCATTGACATACCACAACACTAAGGAGTGCCACATCATCAAATTACCATTGACATACCACAACACTAAGGAGTGCCACATCATCAAATTACCATTGACATACCACAACACCAAGGAGTGCCACATCATCAAATTACCATTGACATACCACAATATCCAGGAGTGCCCCATTGTCAAGTTACGATGGACATACCACAATACCCAGGAGTGCCACATCATCAAATTACCATTGACATACCACAACACTAAGGAGTGCCACATCATCAAATTACCATTGACATACCACAACACCAAGGAGTGCCACATCATCAAATTACCATTGACGTACCACAATATCCAGGAGTGCCACATCATCAAATTACCATTGACATACCACAATATCCAGGAGTGCCCCATTGTCAAGTTACGATGGACATACCACAATACCCAGGAGTGCCACATCATCAAATTACCATTGACATACCACAATACACAGGAGTGCCACATCATCAAATTACCATTGACATACCACAATATCCAGGAGTGCCACATCATCAAATTACCATTGACATACCACAATATCCAGGAGTGCCACATCATCAAATTACCATTGACATACCACAATATCCAGGAGTGCCACATCATCAAATTACCATTGACATACCACAATATCCAGGAGTGCCACATCATCAAATTACCATTGACATACCACAATATCCAGGAGTGCCACATCATCAAATTACCATTGACATACCACAATATCCAGGAGTGCCACATCATCAAATTACCATTGACATACCACAATACCCAGGAGCCACATTGTCAAATTACCATTGATTATTTTACTACAACATCCAAGAGAGCCACATTGTCAACTTAACATTGACTTACCACATTACCCAAGAGTGTCACATCATCAAATTACCATTGACATACCACAATACCCAGGAGTGCCACTGTCAAATAACCATTGACTTTGATTACCACAATCCTCAATAGCGGTCCAGTAACAATGACTTACCAAATTACCAAGGAGTTTCACATTAACAAATTAATATTGACTCACCACAATACCCAGGAGTACCACAAACTGTATTCATCAGCACTTCATTGTCCACAATCTTCGACAACCCAAAGTCAGCTGTCAATCAGATAAAATTTGACGTAAAATGGAGATTCAAGACACTGTCAATCTTACCTTATAATATGAGAACAGAAACTATGGAGCTATCAATTTGAAATTAAGTTTAACTAATCCTCTAAGTTGAGACAGCTACAGAATATGAAACACTTTTGAAATGGCCTACTATCATTTTTTAAGAGTGTAAAGTATTTTTTTCACTAAATATTTACATTATTTTGCATATAATGTCATCACAAATTTTTGTCAGATTTTTAGGTTATACAATATTAATTAATCTGAAATTAATTTAAATTATATTATACCAACATAGAACAAGAAGTGGCATTTTTTGTTAATATACCGTTTCCAAAACTATATCATGCTTTACATAGAGGATCTTACAGGTGTGTCAATGTAATATGAAATATATCTTGAGCCTTTCAATATGACATTGACATGTCAAGTGTAAGATTCTATTGGTCACATAACTTATCTGCATATTCATGAGAAAATACACCAAAACTAGAAAATTTATTTCCCTAATCTGCATATTCATGAGAAAATACACCAAAACTTGAAAATGTATTTCCCTATAAAAATGGCAAATTTCTCCTCCAAGAGTACAATTTTCACTACTGCCACAATATTGAGACAGCATAAAAATGTGACATCACAGTAATGTTATTACTCATGTGTAATACCAGTGTATACTAGTGTATGACATGGCTGTATGAAAATAGTTAAACAAGTCATGCAGCTATATAATCTAGTATGTGATAAACTAAACTAGACTGGATGGTAGTGCTACTTACCAATTTTAAGTGGAGAGTCATCTTTGTTGCTCTCATATAACAGATTTTCTGGCTAAAACGTCAAAAATAAAACAAAAAATTAATTAAGAACTGGAATGGAACTCAACCAAACTTTTATGGAATACTGTATATAATGCAATTAGATGGTAATTCATAATTAAGTATATAACCAAATTTAATTTCACTTTAAATCCTTACAAGTTATTAAATGACAAAATGTATAAACATTCATCAAATTTAAATAATATGCAACAAAATAGTTAACACTCACAAGTACTGTGTTTGCAGTTATAGTTTGATTAATTTTATTTCCCATAAGCAAAATATTCTATCGTTTAAGAAAATCCTTTATCTTTAAGAATTTGAGCTAAGGCCTATCGGGTTAACATATTGAACGCATCATTATGTTGATATATTCCCACTAATGTTAAATACTAACCTTCATATCTCTGTGAACAACTCCATTTTCATGTATATACTACAAAATACAGAACAATTAAATTACAATTATAACATAATTTTATGTACTATGGAGGGGGAAGAGCCAACGTCAGATGTGAATCATGAAGTGGGTCTTCTAAGTGTGTAACTTAAATTGCATTGAGTACGGATATATACCTGAGAGGTATGCAGGGCAGTTAGAGAAAATAAACTTATTATATTTTAAGAGGGGATAATAACTGCAACATACTCAAGCGTTACCAATTATACTTTCAACTTTAATTGTCTTCTTGTTTCGACTCTATTGCAGTCTTCATCAGGACAATTTTACAGAAAACACTGCCCCTGAGGTGGTACTGTTCTAGAGGATAACATTTGATTGTTGATTGTTATGTCATAAGAAAGGGCAGATAATTGTCTTATAATTATGAATGTAACAGTCGATCTCAATTAACTAAATAATAAAATTATTAAGATTATCAAATTTACAGTGACATTTTTTTCTTCGTGGTACTCATTCCTTTTCGTCCTACATATTGTTCATCCGAGTAAAGCCTGTGAGTAAGATATGTTGTCTATCTGATGTTTTGGATGGCATATTTTGTAATGGAGGTATTGGAAGGCGTTGGTTTGTTATATGTATCTGGCTACTCAAGGTGCCATCATCTGTAAGGTCGATAGTTTGATGTATATATATATAAGTGTGTTATATGATTTCTTACTAAGACTTGATTGTTGAGTGAAACATGCAGTTTGTAAATTGAAGATTTGAGGGAAATAGAGAGAATTCTACCCCATCCCTGTCTATAATGCTACTATATGTTGCTCATTGGTATTAAAACTACATTTAATATTTTTTATCCACTCCAAATAAACAGATGACATCTACCTGGTATATCCTCACCTCTCATTCAGACATCCTTGATATGTAATGCTAACCTTAACATCCTTGATATCCAGGGGTTACGCTCTCTACACCCCTGGAATATGTCATAGCACTGAAGGCTGTGTGTGTGCCACCTTATTGATGAGCCAAGAAGACTCTTTGATCCTTTGATGTAAATCAAAACAGTCACGCGTTTACGTAACACAAATAATTGACAGGCTTTCAAGTCGGGTGTCGAAATCTTCAAAGACAGGTATCAGCCTAGCGATTGGTCAGTTTTTTTTTTTTACCTGGGCTTGCCTTCAGTTTTGCCATGACATATTCCAGGGGCGTAGATGGGTGATACCCCTGGATAACAAGGATGTCATTCGACAACTGAGGTTATTTAAAATCCCTTGATTATTATAATACCTTTAAAGCTATGATGATGTCATGCATGGCTTCAGCAGCATCCTTCTCCGAGTATGATCCTCGGGCCACAATTCTGTTAATAAAATTGAAATGCACAATTCAGAGGGACTGGGAGGGAAAAAAAAAATTAAATTAAATATCCAACTTTATTTACTAAACATCACCATGAAATCCCTTAAAGGCCCAATATACGTAACTTTCGGCAAAACTTGAAGCGAAAATCAAGCCTAATAACTTATTATATTTATAGATTTAGCTAAGATTAACTGATATCGGCAATATTCAAGATGAATTCTTTTGCGATTACCGGTACAACAGCAGTTGAAACACACTATTTGTAAACACGCGTCCATTTCGAACCGTCTTGTACCTTCGGTTTGTTGTTGAAGTGGACCCCACCTGAGTTATTTTCAATTCTTTCGATTTTTTTGTCCAGAGTTTCTTGTTAGTTACCGCTCAGGTTTACTTTGTTTTAGGCTTATTTTTGCATGGTTATCAACTGGATTTTTTTTCAGAATATTTCAGAATCACGAAAATTTCCCTGAAGTTACATATTGGGCCTTTAATTTCCCACTTATATATATTGTATCTGAATTTAAAACATGTTACGGCCATACAATGAACTTACTTCACCGCTCCTAGTAAACTTACTTCACCTGTCCTTGTAAATTAACCTCACCTGTCCCAGTTTTCTAATCTAACCTGTCCTAGTCAACTTACTTCACCTGTTCCAGTCCCAGTAAACTAACCTCACCTGTCCCAGTTATCTTACATCACCTGTACCAGTTATCTAACCTCACCTAGTTATCTAACCTCACCTGTCCCATTCAATTTACTTCAGCTGTCCTAGTTATCTAACCCCACCTGTCCCAGTTATCTTACCTCACCTGTCCCATTCAATTTACTTCAGCTGTCCTAGTTATCTTACTTCACCTGTCCCAGTTATCTTACCTCACCTGTTCCGGTTATCTTACGTCACCTGTCCCAGTTATCTTACATCACCTGTACCAGTTATCTAACCTCACCTAGTTATCTAACCTCACCTGTCCCATTCAATTTACTTCAGCTGTCCTAGTTATCTAACCCCACCTGTCCCAGTTATCTTACCTCACCTGTCCCAGTTATCTTACCTCACCTGTCTCAGTTATTTTACTTCACCTATACCAGCTATCTAACCTCATCTGTCCCAGTTATCTTACCTCACCTGTCCCATTCAAATTACTTCAGCTGTCCTAGTTATCTAACCCCACCTGTCCCAGTTATCTTACCTCACCTGTCCTGGTTATCTTACATCACCTGTCCCAGTTATCTTACATCACCTAGTTATCTAACCTCACCTAGTTATCTAACCTCACCTGTCCCAGTTATCTAACATTACATGTCCCAGTTATCTAGCATAATCTGTCCCAGTTATCTTACTTCACCTGTACCAGTTATCTAACCTCACCTAGTTATTTAACCTCACCTGTCCCAGTTATCTAACATTACATGTCCCAGTTATCTAGCATAATCTGTCCCAGTTATCTTACTTCACATGTACCAGTTATCTAACCTCACTTGTCCCTGTTATCTTACCTCACCTGTCTCAGTTATCTTACTTCACCTGTACCAGTTATCTAACCTCATCTGTCCCAGTTATCTAACCTCACCTGTCCCATTCAATTTACTTTACCTGTCCCAGTTATCTTACTTCACCTGTACCAGTTATCTAACCTCACCTGTCCCAGTTATCTAACCTCACCTGTCCCATTCAATTTACTTTACCTGTCCCAGTTATCTTACTTCACCTGTACCAGTTATCTAACTTCACCTGTCCAAGTTATTTTACTTCACCTGTCCCAGTCATCTTACCTCAATTGCCCTCTAAACTTACCTTTCAAATAGTTCTCCCCCTGTCACAAGTTCCAGCACCAAGTAAATCTTTTCAGGAGTCTCATAGATTTCTTTTAAGGCAATCTGAAAAATAACATTGAATTCAGTTTGTAAAACAATCATCCACATATAAATCTTTACCCTACAAGTATCTGAGCCAATCATTATACACCTATTTTCTGTATCATTATAATTTCATGTCTTAATCAATATACATCTATGACCATGTAAAATGATGGATATACATGTAACTTACCCAATTATTATACAACTATTACCCAGTGATTCTATGGCTAACTGCTCATTACCTATTTTAAAGTTTCTATACATTGTATAACTATATATGGTCTAGTAAGTAAAATCGTCAGTATGATCCACTATATGTACTGGCATCCTAACAAACAAATGTTCATTAGACGCTTATTCCTTAGAAAAGATATATGATCGTGGAAGTTAGAGTGACAGTACAGACAAATAAATTGTCAAATTTACAAGGCTTAATCCACCCCTTTATCAAGACACATAGAATACATGTTACATCACATAAACAGAATATACATAAAACATGAAACAATTTTAGATTTAAATGTTAGATGTTGCATTTAATCCCTTCGGCGGATGGACGCTGAAGGTCCTACCAAATTAGCCAAGAAACATCCTAATGTGATGTTTAGAAAATTTAAAATTTAGCCAAAAATGTTGTTACTAATCATTGAGGACAGCTACTGAGTGTATCTATTAGGTAGTCAACTAGTATATATAAATATATAACAAGCAAACACTGACTGACAGCTGACATATCATAAGTGATACCGACGTTACTCACCACATTTGAATGTCGTAGTCGGAACAAAATACCAGCTTCTGTACTGATCACTTTTCTGTCAACCTTTAAAAATATATAACAATTAATTGAGATTTGAAGCTGTAAGTGCATGCAAAACCTTATATTATTTCAGACATATTATTGCAATTAAGTTATGAATGAATACTACTGTTGTATTGATTATTAGGGTTGTAAGTGATAACCTATACATATCATATATATGATATCTTAAAATATTATTGCAAGATATAAACATTCTAAAAGCTAAAACCAATTATGCTTCTGATTCCAACCAATGATCAATTCCAATCTTTGACCAATTGTAGATAAATATATATATATAACCTTACATGACATTGGAGTTTTGAACAAATGTGATTTTTAAGTAATGCAATATTAATCTGTTTCTGAATTAACCATTCAGGACAATGATTGAATATATAATTATATATAAGCTTGATTGACATCTATACATGATCACATTGAACTATAGGACGAAATTTATATAAACATTATGAGTTTGCTTTTAAGGAGGAATTTTATAAAGACTATGAGTGTGCTTATGGAATCAAACCATATGTCAGTCTTAAACAATCAATTATCAATATGCACCTTCGTCCTACTCAAATTATAAGCAACTAAATAAAAAATTCTGCAGGAAATGTTGTTTGAAAATAAAGAATCAATTGCATCAGAAATATGCAAGTAGTTGAGTGACGGTTTATTGTTATTATACATGTTGATACACAGTATTATATAAGATATAATCTGCATTATCACTTTTTCATATGCAGAATGAATTTGTTTGGCAGACAACATTTTTTTATAACACATATGCGTCTTCCAATGACATAAGTGATTTTAATATATAATTACCAAACACAATTAACTATTTTAAAATGATCATAACTGATTTCTAAGGGCCATACATAGTAATGATAAAATTGAAGATAATAAAAAATCTCACCATTGCAAATTTATAAACACGTCTGGTTAAAATATGCGAATTGTAATGATATCTGGTTAAGAAAGAATTAATGTCCCCAACTTATTTCCTATAGCTTAAAGGGGCAATTAAGTGAAGTTTGTTTACTTTTTTATAATACAAGTGTGTATCACCAAGTTTTTATAAAATTGTAGTTCGATCGGTAATCCTTAAAGTGAACTATTCATACCTATATTTTGACAAAATTTGATGTTTTCCATGCGTTTTTCAATTAATAATAAGGAAATCCTTAATTTTACAATTAACCCATGCAAATAAGACATATGTTTACAAACATCTCTGAGCACTTTAACTCCATGGAGCATGCATGTTTTCAGATTAACAAATTTCCCTTCAGAGGACCCCTGTGTGTGAGAGCTTTCAATAATATCTGCTTTGGGTAAACTAGTTCGAAGTATAACCAACAAAATTTCTTGTGGGATCTAATAATCATAAATCATATATATCATAAGTGTTGACAACATATTTCTTTAATCTAATCACACCCTGAAAGAAGTAAGTATGAAATCAAACTCCTTGTGTCTTCCCGTCCAATTGTTTACAACATGCATACAATGTACATGTGGTCATGCCTGTAAGATGAAACAGTGATTATTCAAAATATATATGTATACCTGTTTTGTGATGATCTTTACAGCCCAGGCTTTTTTGCTTCCTATGTGTTCACACTTAAATACCACAGATGTAGCACCTCTGAAAACAACAAATAATTATGTGTACAAGACCATGAAAAAAATGAAAATAATTGTTTCTTGATGAAGATTTTCCAGATAGAATTCAGAAAAGATTTGCATAAATTTATCGTAATTTAAATTAATATGCATGCATGTACACAGACCTAGCTTGATTGTTCATAACTGACCTTTTTCTGTGATTGCATATGCTAGCGTTGACTATATTGAGGTCATTTCACTTTTTATTTTAATAAGGGAGAATACTCCAAGATGAAAACAATTGGAACTCTTCTGTGTTGTTGTAACTAGTGTAGTTACATGTAACCTTAATTCTAGTGCATTTTTGTGAATAAATGATTTAATGCTTCTGTAACAGATTACGTAACATTAGAATAACAGCAATACATAATAATCTTAATTATACCTAAGATAAATGTGTTTTTTAATGTTTTGCAACAAACACCTAAGAAAAATTGCAGATCAGGGGAGATAATTATGATACAAAGTGTCGTTGATATTATTAAAAACTATATAAATTAGGGACTTGACCATCTGAAGTAAAATTTTGAAATGCAAGTAATTATATGACATTGATTAATAACTTATCAAAAGCCCCAAATTATATAAATGCAAATCGAAATGAGCGATCGGAAGTGAAACCAATGTAAATAATCTCGTTACTACGGCAAGCACGAGAACCTGTCAATGAGCCAATTATAGCCTACCTGCCCAGCTCCGTCCCGGTTATGTAGTTGTCCTCAAACTTTTGGTCTCTAATGCTTTCCTTGATCCAATAATCTTGCTGCTGCCCTTTACTCGGCATGGTTACAGAAGGTGTGTGATCGTGAACCCTCCCGAAACAAGTGCTTGTGTAGACTTAATCGATTGTTGTTGTCACGTGACTTAGGCTGGCTTTACAAGGAAGCAGTTTTACTTGTGAATAGTGTGAAAAATAAATTAAACGACAATACATAAAATCTTAAATAAGTCAAGTTTTAATGAAAATGCATAGTCATATTTTGATATCGATAAAATCATCAAAATCTAACATAAACCCCATCATACAAAATTCCGGACTTTGTTTCTTATTTTAGTAATGATAATTTATTTCCGGAAGAAAACTGAAAGGTAAAGGTGCTTGTTGGAAAAAGCCGATGAAATATTTTGAAACTGTATGCCTATCGTATAATAACCCCCGCACTTCAAATACATATTCACATGTTTTCATTGTATGAACATTGATTATGTAAAGGGATTTCACTTAATGTTTTGTTATTTTGTGCATGGTTTTGCACCGCTGTCGCGCATGTTATGCTACTGAAGTCACGTGGTTTGACTGCCGATTAGCACATCATTATAATGTCGCTATGTTCTGTTTTTTTTAACCTGTGTACATAATTTTTATTATCACAAATCTTTCTGTTTAATAATGAAAATTGATTGAATGATGATGTACATAGCGCACTTTAAAAAATCGATAAACGGAACAATTCCGTGTGTCACCAGTTTTGACGGATTGCCGGTGTACGCGTACGTACAGTATACGTACATATACGTCGGCCCGAGTTTCATCTGGCCCTGACATCAGACTTAGACATTTTGACAGATTGATATCTGGTGTGGGACCAGAGCGCATGCCTCTATGAAAACGTTTGGTGGCTGAAAGTATTGAGCAGGTCGCGTGGATCGGGGGGAAACCACAAACTTGTGTATAATACATGTACGCAAATAGGTCTATCGATGTATTATACGCAGATCCTGTAAAGGAATTTGACCAACATTTTACATAATTCCATATTTCAGTCTCATTTGATTCAACAATATGTGTAGTGACCGATACCATGTCTCCCTGGGCTCAGTGTTGGAGGGGGGGGGGGGGAAATGGACAGCCTACATGTAGGTGACGCCTAGTGAATATGCATATTTTGACCAGAATTCTAGGTCATGTGATGTGTGAATTGAGGAACAACTTATCCGATACATGTATACGTATTATAAGACTCTTTCATGACCAGAGGTGTAAGATAGGGAAATTCCACCCGAGGGGTTTTCAAATTTGGTAAAACCCGAGGCTTTGCCGAGGGTTTTGCCAAATTTGAAAATCCCGAGGGTGTAATTTCCCTATCTTACACCTCTGGTCATGAAAGAGTATTTTTCTCTCATTTCAACTACCTGAATAAGCTCAAAAACCATGAAAATACTTTTGACTGGCCACCATTTTGAAAATATCAAATTTTTCCTTGAATTTTTTTGACAAAAACAAATGATACAGCGAGATCGAGCATACCCTATATTTGCAAACATAGTTTGCGCAGAAAAAATAATCTCAGCTTTCTAATGTACACGGTAAAAATATTGTGAAAGGTTTTAATTTCATCACGTCGCCATTTTTCTTTTTTCGGCATCAGATTTTACCGAACTCGTGACGTCACGACATTGTTGCGCCATTGTGACGTCACGCGGTGGCTGTATTGCATGGGTAGGGGTGTAATACAACCACAGCGATCATATGTGTATTGCCCTAGACAGGCCAGTATTACACACCTAGACATGAGAGAAACCTATGTATTATCTTCACGTGTAAGAATGGTCTTCTTATCTAATTCCTTGGTAATGACAGCAACCAATAAATGTTGTGTGGTTTAAATTATCAATCGTCATGAAAGATCTTGTCAGAAAATAAAGCTTATCTATTCCGATTTTTGCATAAACTGCATTCAATTTGAATCAAGTGCATGACATCTCAGTAACTTCAATCTTAGAGACAGTGATACAGTTTACACAATCTGACTTTACAGCTATCTAAATTACCTGTAGCCTTACCTGTCATACATATACTAGCCAAAGGGCATTTGTGTTAACTACCTGTGAGTTGTGGTAGGTGTACTAATTACCCTGGTATTACCAAGAGGTGTAAATGATCAGTGGCCGGTGAATTTGAAGGGCATTCATGATCATATGATGGGTTCATTCCCACTCAGCCAACATTTTAAAACAACATTACCTGTATTTACCTGGACAAATCTGGATATAGTCTATTTCAATATCTACTTGTAAGCATAAACACCTGTTCTTTTATTTCCAAGTTAAACTAAACCAACTTCAATAAAAGATACTTTGTAATTGAAAAAAAAATCATAAACCATTTCGACCGAAACATTATTATATTATCTTTTTTTTTAACAGAGACATATAACATATACATATATATGCTTTTACATTAAATCACGAAATTATATTAGATGCTATCTAAGTCTGTAATAAAATACACAAATTACGAATGTAAAATATGTTGGTTATCAATATAGGAACAAAGAATAATTATTCACCCTAAAGAGTGAAAAATTAAGCACTTCACAATTCTTACCTTAGGCACAGAATAAGATTAAGTCTGTGCCTTAGGTTTTGGTTTTAATTTTCTAATTTTCAAATAATCAACTTTAACTTTTAGACTGCAACTATATTTGTTTTGTAATGGCAAACGTTAAGATAACAGTTGAATTACCCGGAAAATGATAGGAAGGGTTATTATTTGGTTTAAGATGGATACATATTCTTAGTTAAATTATTTTTATACACATACAAAACATCCTAAAAATCTTAACTTACATGAATAATTGTAGATTGTTTCAACTAAATAAAAGTTAAAGCAAGGAAGAAATTGTAAATGCTGTTAAGCTTCACAAATAAAATAAATTATGTTCTGATAATAAAATCATTTACACTGTATCAGTGTTCGATCTGTATGTCACAACTCTTTTATTTCATTTTTAATAGGGGTAAGATAACGGAACAGTTGCTTGCAGGAACCATGAAGCATTATAAAATCAAACTGGCTTTGGAAAGAATTACTGGATAATGTTTTTTTTATTTCGTTCCTCGATCGATGTAATAGTAAAAAAAAAACTATAACTGCACATTCATTGATTTAGGGAAATCATTTTTTTTAAAGAAAAAATGAATATTGTGGACTATATCATTAATCAATCATGTTTAACGACAGGATGTACAAACTTCTAAACAATATTATCAAAGAATTTTAACTTTGATTATTAAGGAGTTAAGACAAGGGAGGGGGAATTTGTTATTATTTATTTATTGGTACTTTTTAATTGGTACTTTTTAATTGGTACATTTTTTTTTTAAATAAAATAAAATCATTAATTATAAGTTGAAGTTCAAAATAATTCTACAGGTAAGTTGTTACCTAAGAATTAGGCACTTTCCAAAAACAGACCTGTAATTAGGTCCTGTAATTAGTACCTATTGTTCTCACCCTGTAACAACACTACCTGTGCCCTATACTAAAAAAGGATATATTGGCTGAGTGGGAAGACACCATATGGGTTCCGATCCTCTAAATAGCACCCATAGCAATATACGGGCACAATTCTTTTTATCCCTAGCCATCCCCAGTGTTGTTAATTAGGTTAAATTGTATACATGTATCACATATTATACGAAGTTCTGAAATTTCTGAATTTGTAAGTTTTATTATTTTTGTAAAAATGGTGATGCTGATACTATGAAATTTTTTAAAAAATTATTGCATATTTTAAAATATCAACATAAATATTTGGCTATTGGATTTGTCAGGGACGTATATGTATCCCTGGATTTATCTTTAGGGGCGAATCCAATAATTGTAGATGTGTTAATGTGACACACTTCCACTTTATTTTTTAAAAATTATTGCATATTTTAAAATATCAACATAAATATTTGGCTATTGGATTTGTCAGGGACGTATATGTATCCCTGGATTTATCTTCAGGGGCGAATCCAATAATTGTAAATGCGTTAATGTGACACACTTCCACTTTATGATATAAACCCAAACTTATCTAGATCTTTTTTATGAAAACTGTATGAAAAACAAGATTTAAGCTCGTCCATTGATTTGAATCCTAGTTGAAATAATATTACCAACTGGAGTGAACATGACAAAATTCATTTATGTAATTTGTATATTTCACATATATTTAGAATCCTGTTTTTGTTTTAGTACAATTCCAAGATTATGAACTAAGCAATATTTTTCTGCCCTAGGATTTAGAGTAATTAATGCAAACTACAACAACTAAAACCCAAAACTGGGTGACTAAGAGATATTGTAAAAATGTATGCAGTAATCGTAGGAGAACAATTTTCTAATACCAAACTGATGAATCTTATTCCTAATTTTCTAATATGTTTTAATTCAATTCCAGCTAAATTTAGTCTATACAATCATGATCAAACTTTCGAAAAAATAGTCATTTCAAGTAAATGGCTCCGTCCGGTAATATACTCACAGTCGCTCTATGCATGTCT
This sequence comes from Mimachlamys varia, assembly GCA_947623455.1. Classification (NCBI taxonomy): domain Eukaryota; kingdom Metazoa; phylum Mollusca; class Bivalvia; order Pectinida; family Pectinidae; genus Mimachlamys; species Mimachlamys varia. The sequence goes on from OX392535.1 coordinate 15,327,073, forward strand.
GTTGCTTTACTATTTATAAAACCAACAGACTTTTTAAATTCTGTGGTCCTTTGTTGAAGCATTATTGTTAGCAAGAGGCGGATATACACACTAACATCACAATATTTTTAAATGGCATTTCCTATTATTCTTTCTTCAGTTTACATATACATAGCTATATTTTTTCAAAGATATTTAATTCGTAAATCAAAAGGATTAGACAACAATCAATATTGACATACGTGTCAAATTCAATAGGCATTTTTCTACGAAACTATTTTCGTCAATGTATCACTGATCAGTTTACTTGAGTCAATTAGTTGTGCTTCAATGATGTCACATGTACCACATGACCGATCAGCTCATTAAAATTCTCACCAGTCGGGAGGGGTCAACCCTACGGCATAGGTTGCCGTGTGTTAAATATTTCGTGCAGTCATATGGAAAATCATTAAAAAATGAGAAATTTTAAATTAACTTCACGATGAAGGACCATACAGTACTTTTAATACCCAGCAAAGCTTTTGTTCATGCAGGCCACTTTTTTTTGGAACACAAAATCAAAATAACTGCTTCTGCATTCTTAGTGTGCAAGAACTAATAATAGGAGAATACTAGACTTATTTTGTAAATTGCAATGCTGTTCTGACACTAAGGGACATCATAGCTTGTTTCATCTTTGATCTCTTGAAAAGGGGGAAATATAGGGGTAGTTTAAAGCTCCAAGTGTAAGTGATATCTTAGCATGTCCGAGACAGACATTTTGCTTTACATTGGCCATATATAATATGTTATAGCATTGAGCTTTAATATTGATTGTGTTCAGCACTTAATGTCAGCAAAGTGTGGTAATTCATTTCCATGGAACATTTACAATTAGCAATACAATTCCATTTACTGTAAACAAAACCACAATAAGTGACTGCCATATAACATTGTGGTAGATTTGTAGTTTCCAATTTGACTTAAAGTCAATTTGTCTTATGCTTTTTATGCCCCTGCCATGAAATGGGGGGGGGGCATATAGTGTACCCGTGTCCGTCCCTTCGCGTCCTGTTGCCTCCCATGGTAATGTAACCAGCTTATTTAAAAATTACTAATGCAATTGTCATCAAACGTTGCATACATAATATGCATGAAGAACTAATGAAAGTAATTTCATATGGGGGGCGGGGGCATTTATGTCGTGCAGACATTTTTAATTAGAACAAGTCATGATCATTAGTCAGGCTGAATATTTCACTAGACTATTGGGCAATATTCCAGGGCACTCCGTTATTATTAGTGTAGTCAGTGGTTGACTGTAATCAGACTAGAAACTGTCTGACAAGTTAATTTTCAGGTACAATATTGGATACCCTGACTGCCTTGTTGACATGCAGCTGGTGTTTATTTTTATGAGAAGGTTGAATTGCCACTCCTACTTACAAATAATGTATATATATAAAGTTATCACATGTTAGATGTCAGCTATCTGGTATTTAGAATGATCATTCAGATTTCAATGTTGTCATTGATTTATTTTTAAATATTTTCAGGATTTAAGTGACGTTTGCATGTGGCAAAAGTGATGGATGAATTAACAGCAAAGCTAGCTGCTGACTTCTCTGTCAGCAGTGATCCAAATAGCACTGCAGCACAACACCCAAGATTTGCCCAGTACAAATCACGGGGTGATGGCCCCGATCAGAACAAACGCAGAGCGAGAATTCTCAAGGCCCAGAAAAGGTAACAACAACAAAATATATACCCAGGTAGATTTAATTCCTAGGGACATGATGGACTAGATCAAAATGGGTCAAATTAGTGGAACTTTCGACAATTTTTTCATCACACCCTGTTATGCTAGAATCAAATATCTTCGTAGATGGAAAGGTCCTTTCTACTTCAGAACCAGATATGTTTTAATTAGATACTGTTCATAGTGTATTAATAATGCTTTAAATTATTCAATTTCAGACAAAGGTTCGATTACCTTTGTCACATGCGATGTCTATCAGAAGATACCTGGGAAAAGGCTGATGCTGAATCTGTGGCCTCCAACGACAGCATGGAGGTACAGATGGAGGGTGAAGAGGTGAAACTCAGAAAGCCTGGCAGAAATTTCAAAAATCAGGTATTGTTGAATAATTATATAATAAACCACAGACAGTAAAAGAAGAGATTTTACGTAAAAAATCAAAATACTAGAATTAAATTTATTGGAACTTTTCTGTATGTCAAGAGAAAAAATTGTCTTCTGTACACTTTTAGCCAGCTCTGTGGTGTTGTAATCTAAGAATTAGGAGATTTCAATTTGATGTCTTATATTCAAGTTCAAAGATTTTACTTTTGGTAAACCCCATATCCCTGATTCTTGCTTTTCTATGAAACCCAGCAAATTGATGAGAATTGTATACTATGTATCCTTTTAGTTGAAATTTGGAATAAACAATTATTTTCAGAATATTCTCTTGAAAGCAACCTGATGAAATCATTTTTATTTTTATTGTTCCCATAGTGGAGCTATAAGGATATATGGGCACCTATGGTTAAGTAACTTATGTTTGATGCTAGGTGACAAAATTCATTTAATGAGATTCTACTTTGCTGATAGCATCTGAATAATACTTATGTTTTGAAGGAAATGTCAATGTCCAAGAACATTGCACACACTTTTATTTTGATGCCTGGGAAAATTTACAAATATGACTGTGATGAAGCTGAATGTGCTTTGCTAATACAGACAACATAATGTTTTCCTTTGCCATGGTTTAATTACAAAACATTCGCCATCACTCAACCTAAGCTTGTATTGGTGACACATCAACTGATGACACTTCTTAGCTATTCTTCTCTTATTGAATAGCCCTCCATCTACATTTCAAGATTGTTAATGTTTGATGACCTGGAGATAAGCTATTTTTAAAACTCAGTATATGCTGTATTTGAACTTAAATATATAACTTGTCATTTTACTGTAATTTTATTATTTAATTATAGATCGGCTGTTTGTAAAATGTATGCTTATTTGAAGTTAATTGTAAATACTTTGTATAATTTTAGTTAATGATGTCAGAATGGTTAGTCGAGGTACCAGATGATTTTGCACAAGAATGGAGTACAGTTGTCTGCCCTTGGGGAAAGAGGTGCCTGGTTGTTGCTTCAAGGGTAAGTATATCATTAAAAAATCTCAGATTTGCAGTCCAATTTGTGATTACTGTATTAAAGGCCCAATACACTTAACTTCAGGAAGTTTTTCATGATTCTGGAAAAAATTCTGAAAAAAATCCAGTTGATAACCATGCAAAAATAAGCCTAAAAGGTTAGAAGAAATTTCAAAATGGACGAGTGTTTACAAATACCGAGTTTCAACTGCTGCTGTACCGGTAACCGCGTAAGAATTCTATAAAATTAATATAAAAAGGTATAAGGCTTGATTTTCGCTTCAAGTTTTGCCGAAAGTTACGTATATTTGGCCTTTAAGCATCACTTCGTAAACTATAATTAACAAGCCTACAGATATGAAAGTCTGATGGAGCGAGATCAGGGAAATAAGGCCATTGCTCAATCAATTTAAAGCCACAATCATTAATGGCAGCCATGGCAATGACAGACTTGTGAACAGGAGCATTGTCTTGGTAGAACAACACACTTTTATGGATTTATCTGCGGTGCTTGAGTTTAAATATCTTCTCATATCTGCCTAAGAAGTGATGCATAATATATGTCATTTATTGTTTTTCCCTTTAGAAGATATTCTACCCTCAGAATACCATCAGCATCCCAGAAACCTGTCTAGCTAATGAAACACTTAACAGTCTTTGCCTTCTTTAGGGTGGGGTGGGGGGGTGAACCAGGGTGTTTCCATTGTTTAGACTGTTGTTTGGCCTCTGGGGTTACACGATTGACCCACGTTTCATCCATGGTCACAAACCTCTGCAGAAAGTTAGCAGCATCTGCCTCTAAATGGTTCAGATTGGCATGCAACAAAACCTGTCTGGTGTATACGTACTTACAATCAACTGTCAGAAGTCGTGGTACCCAACAGACTGAAAGCTTTCTTATTACAAGATCCCCCACGGCTCTGTCTGCTATGATTAAATTCCGCCAGCCACTTTTCACTGTAGCATGAAGGAGCATTATTCCCTAGTGTTAATGTTGCTGCCTACATGCATATCAGTATGGATATCCTTAGATGCTAGTCCCATTTTTATGCAAATATTGAATCACTGCTTTTTTCAGCGATTTTGTCCACTTTGCAAAAGTCACTTCTTGGGTACATTCGCGCTACAGGTTGAACCGGCACAGGAGGCACAGAAATAAACCACGTTAAACGAACGCACTTGGACCGAACCATAGGCAGAGCTAAAAATCCACAATTTCGGAGGAGAAATCAATGACATATTAATAATAAAATGCCGTTATTTCACACGTCCACTTAATTATGTAACATATTTTTACATCTTCATCTGATATGACATTGTTTCAGAAATAAACAACACAAACTAGCAATAGTCAGCAATTTAGTTTCGGCCAGGTTCGTCTAGACCCCTCAAACCACACATGCCAGATTTTCCCGAGGTTAGCCTCGGTCCAAATCTGTGCCTGGTGTTTTTTGCTGCAGGTTCAACTGGTTCAGATGGTTCAACCCGCAGCGCGAATGTACCCCACATTTTGTCCTACTTCTAGGACTTCTTGTCTTGCCTTGTTTACTACCTCTTTGACATAAACTGACCAAATGTCACCAGTCTTCAGGTACACAGCCTTAATTAGTCAGGGAATAATAGGACTGACAAATTACATACCTGCTTCACTTCTTCAAAGCAATGGCTGAAGGCTCATAACTTATAAATCAGTAGTTGTACTTGATACACTGCTTTATTCACTGCTTGCTAACTTGAGTCTGTTTGGACATGCACATATGAAACTTAAATTTCATTCAGTGCTTCCTTTCTGAAGGGTCTAACTTCTGATCTGAAATGTAACTGTTCGATGAATTGAGTTCCTGTGAGCCTATCAAACATGAACTTCATCAAGTTCATACAGTTGTTTCCTTACTAAAATTCTTTGCTTGTGATTGCTTTTCAGGTCTGGAGGTAAAAAATCAAGGTCACTGGTGCCATAAATAGAACTATTAAATGATCTATGATTTGTGTTTATTTTGAAAATTATTTCTTGATTAAGAAGTGTATCTGTCTCGTTATGTTTGTTCTACTATCGACCACACAGGCAACACATACACTTCTGTGGAATTCTTGTATAAACTACAAAATGCATACATTTGTGAACATCTGTATAAACTACAAAATGCATACATTTGTGAACATCTGTATAAACTACAAAATGCATACATTTGTGAACATCTGTATAAACTACAAAATGCATACATTTGTGAACATCTGCTTTCGATAATGATGTTACCTGAATAAGGGTCAGTTGGTTAAACTTTGACATTGTTTTAACCTGTTTCATTTTGTAACACTTGTGTGACATACAAGCATTCATGATCAGATTACACTTCTTAAGGATTTCTTAAGTTATTGCAGCAACTTCAGTTTGTTCTATTATAATTTATTTAACTTTCAAATTTCATAATTGTATGTGCTGTGATACTGTTGTATACTTATGTTTTTCACAAGAATAGCACTGCATTGCTAATATCATTATTAGGTCATCTGACCCAAAGGGTCAAGATGACCTATAGTTACCGTGCTTCGTCCGTCGTCGTCCGCCGTCCGCCGTGCGCCGTCCGTAAACTTTTCACATTTCAAACTTCTTCTCAAGTTCTACCAATGGGAATAAGCTGAAACTTAGCTGAAATGATCCTGAGATGGTCCTGACCAAGTGTTGTTATTTTTCGGGTCGGTTCGAAATCCAAGATGGCCGCCAGAGCCGCCATCTTGAAAAACACATTTTCAACTTCTTCTCAAGTTCTACCAATGGGAATAAGCTGAAACTTAGCTGAAATGATCCTGAGATGGTCCTGACCAAGTGTTGTTATTTTTCGGGTCGGTCCGAAATCCAAGATGGCCGCCATAGCCGACATCTTAAAAAACACATATTAAACTTCTTCTACAGTTCCACTGGTACCTGTGAGCTGAAAATTGGTAGGGATGTTCAGGAAGGGCAGCCCATAAGATGTTGTTATTTTTCGGGTCCGAAAAACTCTTGACATTTGTGCCATGGCGGCCATTTTGTGACATGATTGCGCAATCACTGTTTTCCTGAACAACACCTATTTTAAACTTCTTCTTAAGTTCTACCACTGGGATTAAGCTGAAACTTGGCTGAAATGATCCTGAGATAGTCCTGACCAAGTGTTGTTATTTTTCGGGTCGGTCCAAAATCCAAGATGGCCACCAGAGCCGCCATCTTGAAAAACACATTTTCAACTTCTTCTCAAGTTCTACCAGTGGGATTAAGATGAAACTTGGCTGAAATGATCCTGAGATGGTCCTGACCAAGTGTTGTTATTTTTTGGGTTGGTCCAAAATCCAAGATGGCCGCCAGAGCCGCCATCTTGAAAAACACATTTCCAAATTTCTCTCAAGTTTCACCTGTGGGATTAAGCTGAAACTTGGCTGAAATTATCCTGAGATGGTCCTGACCATGAGTTGTTACTTTTCGGTCGGTTCGAAATCCAAGATGGCCGCCATGGCCGCCATCTTACAAAACACATTTCCAACTTCTTCTCAAGTTCTACCTGTGGGATTAAGCTAAAACTTGGCTGAAGTGATTCTGAGATTGTCCTGACCAAGTGTTGTTATTTTTCAGGTTGGTCGGAAATCCAAGATGGCCTTCAGAGCCGCCATCTTGAAAAACACATTTCAAACTTCTTCTCAAGTTCCGTCAGACATCCAAGATGGCTGCCACAGCCCCCATTTTGAATACACATTTAAAACTTTTCATAGAAAAATGATCCCCAGATAGTCCCAACCAAATGTTGTTATTTCTCCAGTCCGTCAGAGATCCAAGATGGCTGCAACAGCCCCCATTTTGCATCAACATCTAACACTTTCCATGATCTGAAACTTGCCTAAAATGATTCTGACCAAATGTTATTTTTCGCACTGTTCCGAAGAAATACATGATCATCACCATCTTGAAAACCACATTTGTGTGGCATATTGTTACATGATTGTATTACTAATTCCTAGAGGAGAGGAATTTATATAAGCTATTAGCTTGTTTTCCAATCCTCACTATTTGTACAATTTCTATATATGTAATATACATGTACACTGATGGAAATAAAATATTGTTTAAACTAATTCCATAATGGTATCACAATTGGTAGTCAGATGACCGTTAAGGCCCTTGGGCCTCTTGTATTATTTTATGTGACATTAAATATAGTTTTTTGACTCTTTGAGTTGGTATTAGTCATGTTAACTTGTTACTGTCAACCTTCAACAATCCCTCTTTAATATGGATGATAACTGTCGAAGTTTTGCATTTCATTGAATTGCAAGTATAATAAGTAAAATATCTTTATGAAACATTAGTGATTTTCTTATTTAAATTAATGCAGATTTACACACCTGGCTATACACTAGTAAACTGTTTGTGTATTGTACAGGGAAGAACCACAGCTTACTCCAGGGGAGGCTACAGAATTAACACATTCTCATCAAATCTACCCGGAGGCAGCAAAAGCCAACCAGGTCGCTTCAAAGGTAGGACCATTTCAACGTTAAACTCCAAATTAGTTACAGTGTTATACAGGAATGAATTGAGCAAAGGGATTAATGTACTGTTTATAATTAGTTGATGATATTCTTGATGGTTTTGGTCCTGGTGAATGTCTAAAAAAAATAAATAAATAAATAAAACACTCATGAATATTTTGTAACATACTTCACATGTAACACTTTACCTTGATGTGTTTTGTAAATATTGAATAAACACAGTTACAGTAGTAAAACACTGTTACCCAAAACCATTTCTGTGTTCTAATTAAAATAGTGATTTGTAAAATAAGCAAGCAGCAACCCCCCACCCCCCCACCCCCCCACCCCCCCTGGAAAAAAAAAATGAATTAGTTCTAGACACAAAATTGCAAAAACAACTATATGCCATCTTTACAGATATACTTGCCTTGACCATGTTATGGTTTGTTATCCTTTTAATAATTATCCAAAAGATCATGTACATCATAAAGAAATATTTTAATTAATCTGGGCATTTTTTCTTTCTCGCCAAGTGTGTTAATATTAACTGTATCTTAGAATTTGAAGCATATTTAGTATGCACACCAAAAATCCAAGTTTTATATCTGAACAGAATTCAAAGAAAATGTCATGTCAGTACAGTATAAAACTACTATGTATAAAGGTTTTGGGTCACTGCTATGGTTTTTAACCATTGTGTGGCATCTCATGCAAAATAAGGAGTATATTGATTAGTATGTAATATTAAAATCACAATACATTGTAATGTTACAAATGATGTACAGACTGTATCACTATCAGGTTGTTCCATTAGTCTCCCTACCAGGACCTGAGTGAGGGCTACAGTTTTGTGTTGTGTCTGTCCTTCTTTCTGTCTGTCCTTCTGCTGTCTTGTCCAGGCTTTATCTCATACACTACAAGTCAAACAGACTCACTAGAGCATTATACTACATGTATGGGTTCACCTTGGTTAGGCAATCTATCATGTTTCAAAAGTAGGTCACTTTGACCTATATCTTGACCTTTTGCCTATATTAAAGAAAAGGCTTGTCCAGGCTCTGTCTCCTACACTGCGAGCCACTGAAACTTTCTACTTTGGGTTTGGGTTTAAGCTGGTGGGGCTGTCACATTCGGTGGAGGACTTTAATTTGCGGAATTGTCTTGTTTATTGTTTATGTAACTACATGTCACATGAAACTGTTAATGATATTTAAGTTTACAAAGGAATGATTTGTGTATTTTGTTTTTGTAGACAATGCCATTCTGGATTGTCTTTACAATGAAACTGAAGGCACCTACTTTGTACTCGACATAATGTGTTGGAAAAACCATCCAGTGTATGATAGTGAGGTGAGTTCATACAAACTTCCTGATATGTCAGTGTTTTTAGTTTTGTTTAAATTTGATATGCAATATATATGAACAGATGGCATTGAAAACTCTATCCAGACACCACTTCCAACTATTCCTAAGGGGTCGGTTTTGAGAACTGCTGTCTCCTTAAAATTAAAATGTTTTTCATGCATCAGTGTGCGAAAGTAATGATAGGCCACAGGAAAACCTGTCGGTCTTTGTAAAATGCTAGTATGGTAGACCTGATGTCTAAGCAATTTGATTGCCCATGTACGTCAAAAAAGTATCAAAACAGTTAAACTGTTTGAATAAATCATATCAATTACATTTCTCTTGCGTGATGTTCATTTCCTGATTAGTTTCGCTGAATTTGTCATTGCATATCAATTTTTGTTCAAACATCGGTTGAAGGAGGGGAGATCACTCTGTTTTAAGCAGTTTATTGACACTGATGGAAAAATTCAGTCAACGGAAATTTTGTTGGGTCAAAAAAATCCAGTTGATAACCATGCAAAAATAAGCCTAACTGGTTAGAAGACAATTCAAAATGGACGCATGTTTACAAATACCGAGTTTCAACTGCTGCTGTACCGGTAACCGCGTAAGAATTCTATAAAATTAATATAAAAAGGTATAAGGCTTGATTTTCGCTTCAAGTTTTGCCGAAAGTTACGTATATTTGGCCTTTAAGCATCACTTCGTAAACTATAATTAACAAGCCTACAGATATGAAAGTCTGATGGAGCGAGATCAGGGAAATAAGGCCATTGCTCAATCAATTCAAAGCCACAATCGTTAATGGCAGCCATGGCAATGACAGACTTGTGAACAGGAGCATTGTCTTGGTAGAACAACACACTTTTATGGATTTATCTGCGGTGCTTGAGTTTAAATATCTTCTCATATCTGCCTAAGAAGTGATGCATAATATATGTCATTTATTGTTTTTCCCTTTAGAAGATATTCTACCCTCAGAATACCATCAGCATCCCAGAAACCTGTCTAGCTAATGAAACACTTAACAGTCTTTGCCTTCTTTAGGGTGGGGGGGGGGGGGTGAACCAGGGTGTTTCCATTGTTTAGACTGTTGTTTGGCCTCTGGGGTTACACGATTGACCCACGTTTCATCCATAGTCACAAACCTCTGCAGAAAGTTAGCAGCATCTGCCTCTAAATGGTTCAGATTAGCATGCAACAAAACCTGTCTGGTGTATACGTACTTACAATCAACTGTCAAAAGACTTGGTACCCAACAGACTGAAAGCTTTCTTAGTACAAGATCCCCCACGGCTCTGTCTGCTATGATTAAATTCCCCCACCCATTTTTCACTGTAGCATGAAGGAGCATTATTCCCTAGTGTTAATGTTGCTGCCTACATGAATATCAGTATGGATATCCTTAGATGCTAGTCCCATTTTTATGCAAATATTGAATCACTGCTTTTTTCAGCGATTTTGTCCATTTTGCTAAAGTCACTTCTTGTTTTGTCCTACTTCTAGGACTTCTTGTCTTGCCTTGTAAAGCAATTTCGAATGTCCATAGACCTATTTTCTATGGAACTTTGTGAATTACTTAAGCACACTGATGCATGCATTTTTAGGTCATCTGACCCGAAGGGTCAGGATGACCTATAGTCATCATGCTTCGTCCGTCGTCGTGCGCCGTGCGCCGTGCGCCGTCCGTAAACTTTTCCATTTAAACATCTTCTTCTCATAAACCAAAAGGCCCATAGACCCAATATTGGGCTTGTGCCATGCTGGGATGAAGGGGTACCAAGTTTGTTCAAACAAATGACCTTGACCTTCATTCAAGGTCACAGGGGCCAAAAAGGTCAAAATCTTTGAACGACTTCTTCTGAATAACCAAAAGGCCCAGAGACCTGATATTGGGCCTGTGTTATGCTGGGATAAAGGGGTACCAAGTTTGTTCAAAGAAATGACCTTGACCTTCATTCAAGGTCACAGGGGCCGAAAAGGTCAAAATCTTTTTAAACAACTTCTTCTGAATAACCAAAAGGCCCAGAGACCTGATATTGGTCCTGTGTTATGCTGAGATAAAGGGCTACCAAGTTTGTTCAAAGAAATGACCTTGACCTTCATTCAAGGTCACAGGGGACAAAACGGTCATAATTTTTAAACGACTTCTTCTGAATAACCAAAAGGCACAGAGACCTAATATTAGGCCTGTGGCATGCTGGGATAAAGGGCTACCAAGTTTGTTCAAAGAAATGACCTTGACTTTCATTCAAGGTCACAGGGGCCAAAACGGTCATAATCTTTAAACAACTTCTTCTGAATAACCAAAAGGCCCAGAGATCTAATATTGGGCCTGTGGCATGCTGGGATAAAGGGCTACCAAGTTTGTTCGAAGAAATGACCTTGACTTTCATTCAAGGTCACTGGGGCCAAAACGGTCATAATCTTTAAACTTTTTCTTCTGAATAACCAAAAGGCCCAGATACCTAATATTGGGCCTGTGGCATGCTGGGATAAAGGGCTACCAAGTTTGTTCAAAGAAATGACCTTGACTTTCATTCAAGGTCACAGGGGCCAAAACGGTCATACTCTTTAAACGACTTCTTCTGAATAACCAAAAGGCCCAGAGACCTGATATTGGGCCTGTGGCATGCTGGGATAAAGGGCTACCAAGTTTGTTCAAAGAAATGACCTTGACTTTCATTCAAGGTCACAGGGGCCAAAACGGTCATAATCTTTAAACGACTTCTTCTGAATAACCTAAAAGGCCCAGAGACCTGATATTGGGCCTGTGGCATGCTGGGATAAAGGGCTACCAAGTTTGTTCAAAGAAATGATCTTGCCTTACATTCAAGGTCACAGGGACCAAAACGGTCATAATCTTTAAACAACTTCTTCTGAATAACCAAAAGGCCCAGAGACCTGATATTGGGCCTGTGGCATGCTGGGATAAAGGGCTACCAAGTTTGTTCAAAGAAATGACCTTGACCTTCATTCAAGGTCACAGGGGCCGAAAAGGTCAAAATCTTTTTAAACAACTTCTTCTGAATAACCAAAAGGCCAAGAGACCTGATATTGGTCCTGTGTTATGCTGAGATAAAGGGCTACCAAGTTTGTTCAAAGAAATGACCTTGACCTTCATTCAAGGTCACAGGGGACAAAACGGTCATAATTTTTAAACGACTTCTTCTGAATAACCAAAAGGCACAGAGACCTAATATTGGGCCTGTGGCATGCTGGGATAAAGGGCTACCAAGTTTGTTCAAAGAAATGACCTTGACTTTCATTCAAGGTCACTGGGGCCAAAACGGTCATAATCTTTAAACAACTTCTTCTGAATAACCAAAAGGCCCAGAGACCTGATATTGGGCCTGTGGCATGCTGGGATAAAGGGCTACCAAGTTTGTTCAAAGAAATGACCTTGACTTTCATTCAAGGTCACAGGGGCCAAAACGGTCATAATCTTTAAACATTTTCTTCTGAATAACCAAAAGGCCCAGAGATCTAATATTGGGCCTGTGGCATGCTGGGATAAAGGGCTACCAAGTTTGTTCAAAGAAATGACCTTGACTTTCATTCAAGGTCACTGGGGCCAAAACGGTCATAATCTTTAAACATTTTCTTCTGAATAACCAAAAGGCCCAGATACCTAATATTGGGCCTGTGGCATGCTGGGATAAAGGGCTACCAAGTTTGTTCAAAGAAATGACCTTGACTTTCATTCAAGGTCACAGGGGCCAAAACGGTCATACTCTTTAAACGACTTCTTCTGAATAACCAAAAGGCCCAGAGACCTGATATTGGGCCTGTGGCATGCTGGGATAAAGGGCTACCAAGTTTGTTCAAAGAAATGACCTTGACTTTCATTCAAGGTCACAGGGACCAAAACGGTCATAATCTTTAAACGACTTCTTCTGAATAACCAAAAGGCCCAGATACCTGATATTGGGCCTGTGGCATGCTGGGATAAAGGGCTACCAAGTTTGTTCAAAGAAATGACCTTGACTTTCATTCAAGGTCACAGGGACCAAAACGGTCATAATCTTTAAACAACTTCTTCTGAATAACCAAAAGGCCCAGATACCTGATATTGGGCCTGTGGCATGCTGGGATAAAGGGCTACCAAGTTTGTTCAAAGAAATGACCTTGACTTTCATTCAAGGTCACTGGAGCCAAAACGGTCATAATATTTAAACATTTTCTTCTGAATAACCAAAAGGCCCAGAGACCTGATATTGGGCCTGTGGCATGCTGGGATAAAGGGCTACCAAGTTTGTTCAAAGAAATGACCTTGACCTTCATTCAAGGTCACAGGGGCCAAAAGGGTCAAAATCTTTAAAACAACTTTTTCTGAATAACCAAAAGGCACAGAGATGTGATATTGGGCTTGTGGCATGCTGGGATAAAAGAGTGTCAAGTTTGTTTAAAGAAATGACCCTGACATTCATTCAAGGTCACAGGGGCCAAAAGGGTTTGTTGTCAAGTTTACTCACTAGGAATAAGCTGAAACTTGCCAGAAATTCTCCTGAGATGGTCCTGACAAAACTGTTGTTATTTTTCGTGTAGTCAAAAATCCAAGATGGCCTCCACAGCGGCCATTTTGAAAACACATTCTAAACTTCTCAAGTTCTACCAGTGGAATTGAGCTGAAACACATTCTAAACTTCTCAAGTTCTACCAGTGGAATTGAGCTGAAACTTGCCAGAAATGATATCCTGAGATGGTCCCAACAAAGTGTTGTTATTTTTCAAGCCCATCAGAAATCCAAGAAGGCCACTATCTTGAACTTGGCAATCTATACAGGCATATTATAACTTGATTTAATGACTACACGTATTTTCATAGTGATTTTACAATTGGTAGTCAGATGACCGTTAAGGCCCGTTGGGCCTCTTGTATAATTGATCATGAAGCTGTTCCTCTAATTAAGTTCAACAGGTGCTACGGTAGTCTGATAAAAGTAAACATTTTGACTTGTTTTCTGGAAAATCTAGTCTTCAACCGTTTTAGGGGAGACATGCGTTTGTGTTCACAAAAACCATCTCTGATTTTACTTTTGTGTCGGACATCCCTGTCACATCCTTACCAAGGTGACTATAAGGCTAATTCAAAACAAATTGTTTTCGGCCTCTTTACAGCAATTGTTTGATAAGACATTATCACTTTTACCACTAGTACTGTACTAAAGTTCATTACTCTGTGATTGTGGACATCAAGTATTTGTGATTTTGATCTCCGAGGACTATGCCTACTGACATTGAATACTTTCTGGATAGAAAACATTTCTCTGATGCTTGGTAAGGTAGACTGTTTAAACACAGAATTTTCCAGTTAACTACATTTTTAAAACTTAATAAAAATAACAGAAAACACAAAAAAGTGTAATTACGTTTAAAGGGTATTTAGACTGACATTAAAATTAGGTTTTCTTTTTAATTTACAGACAGAATTTCGATTTTACTGGCTGCACAGTAAATTCTCAGAAGAACCAGAGCTTAGTCAGAAGTCTGAAGAAAACCCTGTAAGTATGAAGCTGAGTGTAAAATGATGGCAACCTCATGCTTGCCTGCTGTGGTAATACCCGGTATATAAGACGATCTAATCTGATCCCTATGCATTTCTGTTTGTCCAGTGACATCACTGCTTGTAACTTTGTAAGTGTCAGATAATTTTGACATTTTCATTCTAAAGACTATAATTCCTATCAGTTGATCATCTGAAATCTCAAATTCCCTTTTAAATATTTTACTTTTTGTATGAGTAAGCATTTCCTCCTTCTATGATAAAAAACAAGGCCTTTTAGTAAAGTATAACAGAATTTATGTTTCATTGCTCTAAACGAAAGTATGCATGTTTGTCTTATGCATGTAACATGTAAAAAACAATGTTATGGAAATAAATGACAAATTAAAATACAGAGGTTACCAATTCCAACACATTCAATGAATATAATACTTTTTTATTTGTGTCCTCCTGGTATTTAAATAAAGCTGAGCAGTGTTTTAGGAGTAGCAGTAATCAGTCTAGATTGATAGATTGAACACAAGATGTTCAGTGGATCACTTGAAGTGCCAAAAATCAAGTTGTCATTATCTCCTTGGTTTTGAAGGATAATTAATAAGTGCAATGAATGTCATTATTGATCAGCCCTGAACTGTTCCTGATGGATATATAATTGTTTATTTTCAGTATAAATTTGTCGCATTACCAAACTTTGCCTGTACACTAGAGTCCATCAGCAGCGCTGTAAATACAGCTAACTTTGAGGTAAGGAATTTAAGGTTCCCTGAGACGGAGTCTGATCCATTTGTTGCTGTTCTTAGAATCAATAGGAGATCTGAAAATAGTCACTACCGGTATATTCTTGATTTATCAAAAATAATTCTGTTAAACTTTTCAGTATTCTATATATACATGTACTAGAACAAGATGAGGTATAGAGGCCTGATGAGTTGTTATATAGGCCGATGTGTTTTTTCGTTAAAAATGGCTGATATTAGAATTGATATAATTATCTCACAAATGTTAAAAGGTTCAACATGTTAATTGCTTTGAAATAATCTTTGATCAATTACTCAATTGTTTAATTGTGTGAAGAAGTCTTGTAGGTAATGTTTGATATTTCTGTAAAAACTGACAGTTATTTTATGTCTATTGTTGTCCAGATTGATGGAGTACTGTTTTACCACAAGAGAACACACTACACCTTTGGATCAACTCCACTGGTGGTCTGGTTAAAACCTTACATGTTGCCAGAGATTCTTACGATTCAAGTGACAGACAAAATAATGGAGGCAAAGCCCGACTCCTACACTAACTATGCTACTCACATGACCGTGGTGGCAGAAGAGAAGGAGAAGGCAAAGGAACTGAGAAAACAGAAAGGAAGTGAGAAACAACAAGGGGTGAAAATACTGCAGAGAGAAAGGGGTAAAGGGGATGCCGCTGAGCAGGGAACCAAGAGCGATAAGCAGACCTCTGGTGGTGGTGGAGGAGGAGGCAGACGTGGCAAGGGCAGGAGGAAAAAGGGTGGAGCGGAGACCCACATGGATGTGAGTTATGATGATGATGGTACATTAGAAAGTGTGGAAGAGGAAGGTATTGGAGTTATGGAGGCAATAGAAGTCCCTGGTGGCACCTAAATAGAAGTGTGAATGTGCTTATCGCATTACAAAAATATCTTGCCCTTGCTGGATTCAGAATCTAATGCCAATAAGAAAAGGCATGTATCCTTAGCTTCCACACAGGACAGTGAGTGGTCTCTCCATAAAACTTCTTCGGTGTACAGGATAATGGAACTTGTACATGTCTCTGTGTGTGGACATGGAAAGCTTCGGGCGATAAAGTGTCGCAGATGTCTGTCATCTGTTCCACAAATATGATGTTTCATGGACTTCCATTTTGGTGATTACGTAATGAATATAATTTAACAGATTTTTACAAGCCCTTTCTCATTTAACTACTCTCATCAAGTACCGTAAAAACTCGTGTAATCTGCGCACTTTTTTAAGGGAAATTAAAATCAAATAGTTGGGGGTGCGTAAATTACAATGATATAGATGTGTGTCAAGTTTTTTTTCAGTGAAAGATCGAGAAATCTGAAGGACGCCGCCATATTGGAAAGTCGGGATTGTTTCCTTTTGTACACAAGATCCAGACGACGCAAGCAGAATAAATAAATTAATATTAAACATTCAAAATATATACTGTATTTGTGTTGTTATTTATGAATTACACGGGAATTGACGATAAGTTATTTATGATTGACGTCCCGATGTCATTTGGACCAGGCCAGAGTTGAGACGGCCGCTCGGCATACAACGTTTATTTGACAAGTAATTATAAGCCCAATTAGGTAAACAAAACATTTAACGCAAATACAGGCATTCTATTTCACTCGTGTGGTCATCTAAAACCATAGTTTATCTAATAGTTTAGAAAAAATCAGGTATTGATATTGCCGATAAATATTCCGACCACGGTAAAAGTTTCGTCTCGTTATCACTTTGACATACTTTCGTTTTCAGTTCCAGACGAATAATCACTAAAGGCGTGTCCAATTAAGTTCCTTGCTTTTCTTCTCGTAATCCTGCAGCCATTTCAATTGCACTTGCAACATCTTCGGCAGTAAATATTTCAAAATGTCATCGAATTCGCAGGAACTCGTTTCAAAATCGAAAGTCGCCATTGCGTTCTACGTGAGTAACTTTCGTAGTAAATTCTTTGGTTTTCGCGGGAATATCGTGTCATGTGATGCCTTTATGAATGGAAATTTCCATTACTATTTCGGTCGCCAGAGTCGCATGATACATTCGGCCAATCAAAACCGTCGTAACATGTTTTCTATACCAATCGTAAAATCGCTTCTTCACGACAGTCGGAACCGCAAGGATGGCGGACGATGTCTCATAAAAGCAATAACAGAGACCACACGAAGCAAATAAAGCGTTTAAAGGCGTTAACAGGGGCCGAGGAGTTAACCGTAAGAGTTATAACATTTACACATATTATTAGTTAATGCAACGTAACGTTTATGCCATATCATCTATGCTGTTACCGCTAATTATCGCAACAATGCTTTCACCGTCTCCACGTGGTCGCCTTTGTGTTTACATTACATATAACCAATCAAAGGTAGCCTATTATCGAGGACTGAGAGCGTGTCAAAAAAGGCAATTTTTCATTGGTCAAGCCGTGGGACTGTCTTAGGCCTGTACCCGTGTGATTGCGGTAGCCTAATTATACCAAGCCGTCGGTTTTATGAAAGTTATTATCGTCTAATTGATCAGAAGAACACTTCTAAGGTAATTACCGTTTAAACAAGATACCCTACTCAATGAGATCAGTACTAGTATAATTGTGCTTTTAATTACACCTGTCGTCGATAATTACATGTCAGCTTGACCGAGGATGGTTTTTGATCGACCAGGCGTGTGTATAGGGTTCGGTAGGCACAAAATACGTTTTTCTTATACTTGCTAATAATTATGCATTTTTCTAATAAATGAATAACACAAACTCATCCATTTTTTTTTTTTATTTACTGGAGAAAATCGTCGCCTAAAAAGAGAAAAAAGAATATTGAATGACATGAGAACGAGACAAATTAATGGTCGTCAACTTTGCGATTTTTTCGATTTTTTTGGGTGCGTAAATTATATTGATACAGACCTTTTTCCAGCAGTTTTGGGGTGATTTTTAGGGTGCGCAAATTACACTGGTGCGTAGATTACACGAGTTTTTACGGTACTTCGAGGAATTTTCAGATACTTTAGTTTGATTTGATCATATTTTGCAACTATAATAACAATTTTAGCTTTGTTGGTGTTAAAACACTTTTACCAGTCATAGATTATTTGAGCTTTTTAAAACTCATCAAGGGTAATAAAAGGAAGTATTATAATTTGAATGAATATTAATGAATTCATGGCAAACATTTCCGTCCAGTCTTGTTCTGTACTTAGAATGACTGCTTTTTATTTTACTGTTAATGGTAAAACATATTGATTTCCTCATCACGTTAACAACTTAATGTCCATATATATATCAGTATAATATACTTCAAAAACATAGAATTATAATTAAAAATAATTAAAATTGTGTAAAGCTGATTAGAAAGATCTGACAATTGTTCCCCAAATGAGCTCAAAATTGGCTTCTTTTATGATTATATATTGATCTATATTGTAAAACTAAGGAGATCTGTAAACATGTTTATGGTTATTAATTAATAACTCAGCTTTTAACTTTCAACCAGATACACTTCACATTCCTGTCCAAAGCTTCTTAAATTTAACTATTACCCGGGGTACTCAAAATTGGTTCACTTCAATGTATGCAACATGTCTTTTGAACACAAGTTATTTTCTTCTTCTTTTTCGAAAAAAAGACTTAAAAAGTGATGCATGGTTTTGATGTCATACTCATAATTCAGTGGAAATACATAGTCCTGTGCATTTCTGACCTCTTTCATCTTTTACTGATGTAAAGTTCTTTTATATACATGTAAGTAATGTAATTATCAAAAATCAATATCATATTACTTGCATCGCTTTCAGATAATAGAACATAATATTATGAAAAGCACAAAAAAATAATTTTGTATGAAAATGTAAAAGCTGTCATCTTGTTTAATACTGATAAATGACTTAAGTGTCAAGATTTTTTTTCTGAGATTTATTTATTTTTTCTATATTCTTAGCCAAAACAATATTTTTACCAGGTAATCACTATCATAGTTGTATTATTAACATAAATGTGAGTTCAACATTTTCCTTGCAATTCTGAAATTGTGGTGGGAATTTTGTTAATAAAAGTCCGATTTTGAACATTTTATGTTTTAAGTTTTATTTGTTTGCTTGTGTCCAAACTTTGTTTTAAATACAAGTTGTTGCTGAAAAGCTGTACAATTGTATCAGGTGATTCTGTATGGCCGAGTCACTATGCCCCAGATCTATTCCCATCCAAAGTTTGTTTATACTGTTATATACCACGCAAAGTTTGTTTATACTTTTATATACCACTCAAAGTTTGTTTATACTTTTATATACCACTAGATATTCTACTCCAAGTTTGAATATCGCATCATATTTTGATGATAACAGTGATACTTTTATGTTGCTATATGAAATTCACCAATTCAAGCTATATCAACATCATCACTTTTGAATTTTTTATTATTAAGTATTAAAATTGATTTTACCAGCTGTATGTATATGAAAATACAAAACATTTTCAGCATCATGCTTCAGAACCATGCTACTTGGAAATACTTAAACAGTGTAAGATTACAAATTGGGTAGAGAACCTGGTAAAATTGTAAAGTAAGACTAGAAACACACAAACACTACATACAGAGTTTGGTCCGCGTAAGTGTATTCTAAGCTTAGGAACACAATACAAAGTTATTACACTGAGTTTTAGGGTTTGAACACAATGAGTACATAGTTTATACAGATACACATTTATTACTGTAGATCAAATTTTCTCAAATAATGTTTGAGAAAATTTCACTTTCAGAAATAGTTTTAGTTCCGACCGTCATTTACATTAAATTACTCCTGTTGCTCCGTTAACACCCGAGAGTAATGAGTGGTGCGTATTGTTGGTATAATACACAAAAAAATTAATCAAAATGGATAGTATATATGGACAAAACATATTAATCTATAGATCCCGGTAGGTAATATATATGCTCAACTCAAAATTAAAACCCTGAAGGACTACGTATGGTTTGAGCCTTTTTTGACCCCCAAATCATCAATTTTTGAAACAGATTATTAAACTCTCAAATCAATCTATTTCAAATATGGAATACATCCCTGATAAAACTGAAGCAATACCTATTTGTTGTTTCAACTTTGGTTGTCATATGGCAACCATCTCAAATTTGCATAAGTTAGGGAAATTTGACCATTTAGCCAATTTTGTCTCATTTTTGGCTAGTTTTTCTATTAGAAACTATTGAGCGCATTCTTGAACAAACTTCATATAAAATGAGAATATGTGGGCACTTGTACCACATCTTAAGGAGAAATATAAAGTTTGTTCAAAAATGCACTCAATGGTTGCTATGTGAAAAACTATGTAAAAACTGACCAGATATTTACATGTGCATATTTCGGATGGTTATCATGACAACCACAGCACAAACAAATACAGATATAGTATTACAATTGCATGAGGAATGTAGTTTATATTTGAAATAAAATGATTTGAGAGTTCAATTTATAATGAAATTTTAAAATTGACAGATTTGTGGGCCAAAAACAGGCAAAACCATACATAGTCCTTTATTGATAATCGCTAAATTTTAACCTGCCAAAATTAATCTTTCACTTTTCATGACCAAATCGCCAAATTTTATGACCGCTAATACCCTGGTATCTCCCGCTATACGGTATGCTATTAGTAAATCCCTCTATGCAGGAACATGCTAACGATAATGAATTAAAGAGTACTGGCAATCTCAGGTGAATTCTATTTTTACAGAAAACAAGACATGCCAATTTTTCACAATTTGAATTTCCTGTTCATAGTGTCGCCAAAAAAGCGCTTGTTAATTTGAATATGTGCTATTCACTCATTATTTAATAATCCATCAGTCTATGAGCATGTAATACATTGTGCTTGTTTTCAAATATGAATACAATAAAGAAAAATAGTAAGTAAAATAATTGATTTGGTTTGAAAAAAAAAAAAATTAAAAAGAAGATAAAACCTGCCACTTCAAAATATTCTTGAAAAACACAGTCATGCAATTCTAGTATTTTTACACTATTAGATGAGCTTTCTTGTTTGCAATAAAAGAAAAAGATAGAAAATGTCTTCTAGTCATGGTTATGTAATGGGACAAGCATTCTAGTGTTAACAGACTTCTAATTAATATCAGGCAAGTAACAAGTAAATAGACAGTAAGGTTGATCGATAAGAGAAAAACAGTGCTTTTATATCTTGTTTTAGTAAAGTTTCAGTTTAACATCGACATTCCATTTCTGAACGTATCTATTCTAATGAAAGAGGTGTTCAGCAAATTTGTATGCGTCATGAATTGGGCTTTTCGCATTTATAGACATATGCAAAATACTTGTAATTGTTTCCATATCTTGATAAACATAAAAGTAAATATAGGAGTATGACCAATCTTGGTGTATCATGTGAGGGAAATGACTGCAAGACATTAAGGCTACTGAGCCTAAAGTTAGCTTTTGAAGTTTTCAAAATTACTTGGTTAAATGTAAAATGATTGATTTCGCACAAAATATTAAATGGAGCATATCAACAAACTTGCTACAGCTTTTTATCAACACGTCATTACTGCAGATGGAAAGGCTGTGGAAGCTGAAGGTCAAAGGTAACATACATAGTCCAGGGTATGTTATACATGGAATGCACTGAAGGTCAAACTTAATCAAGTCATGTCCTGAAGGTCAAAAGTTAACTTAGAAAATATCAAAAGTAACCAAGTCAATGCCATCAGATCAAAGTTATTTTGGTCATTGTCCTCTTAGAAAATATCAAAAGTAACCAAGTCAATGCCATCAGATCAAAGTTATTTTGGTCATTGTCCTGGAGGTTGAAGATAATATCAATGCCTTTAAATGTCAAAAACATTATATTACATGTTCAATGAAAATCAAAGGTAAGCCCTCAAAGCAGTCAATATCCAAATAAGGCCAAGGATAACCAGGTGTAAACCCTTGTTGTTTTGACAGGTGATGTTTTCTGAATGGATGACAGAAGTACCGGCGGATCTAGAAAAAAACTGGTTCATGATGATTTGTCCTAAAGGCAAACGGAATCTGGTGATATCAGCACAGGTTGGTACTACCACAGTTGCTATGAGTTAATGTTAGTAAATATATATGGAGCCGCAGCCCATTAAAGAATGTAATGGAAGTATACCAATGTTATACATTTTAAGTTGAACGGAATGAAAACCAATAAATAATGTTTTTATTCAAATAAAATACATGCTGATGATTGTTGAGTCCATCAAATTATAAATGAGCACCTGGAATATAAATTGGAATTTTTTGAACACAAAGAGATTTTCTTATTAATGTTGAAATTTACACTGAATGGTTCAGGACTTAACATCACATTTATATGTCTGGCATTATGTATTTTAGGGAAGAACATTCACCCAGTCTAAACAGGGCATGTTACTGGAGGACTTTCCATCTTGTCTGCCTGGAGGAAATGTTGGAGACCAGAAAGGTCAGTAAACTAACAAAAGATTATTTTGGATCCCAGCAGTGCTAGATGTCCTTAGAGTTATAAACTTGATTTATTTTACAACAATTATGAAACAAGTTATCCAACTTATTTTACTCACTCTTGTTGGCCCGGATGTTTGCGCACAAGGGATCTTCGTGTCGGGGTTACTCGTGTCGGGATTTGCTCGATCTGTCATGGAAATGCCAAGTAGTGTTTAAGGGGTTTGTCTTGTTTGTTGTATGATTAACAAGTTGTATACTGGTTTAAGAATGTTCTTTTACAGGATGGTATAGTCAAAAACTGTGTAAGGGATTTGCTTCATTTGTTGAACGTGGTATTTCAATCCAATGCATATCTTTTTGATAGCCCTCGGTGTATTGCAGGAATGTCTGTGCTTGACTGTATCTACGACAAGAAGGATGATGTGTATTATGTATTGGATATGATGTTTTGGAAGAATCAAGACATGACCGACTGTGATGTAAGTCTATCTTACCATATTCCTCCCACCCTTCACACCCTCCCATTATGTAGTAACTTGTGCTTAATTATAGTTTTAAATACTGCAGGCAAGTAATTGCCAACAATACCGTAATTTCTCGTGTATTATAAGTGCACACTTTTTTATGGAAAATCGAAAGTGTCAAGAATAGGGTTCTAGAAATGAAATGTTTATAAATGTACAAGGATGATTTTCCGTCTGCTAGATATTGCAGCCTTGCAGCAGGAAAATCACCAAAGAAGTTACTGCTGGGAGGACTTCTGTATGGTAAAACTATTCCATCCAGGACTAATATCTGCTGTTACTGATTTACAGCTGTCTCCTCATATCAATACCTAATCATAATGTGTAAAACTGAAAACAAGGCTTTTTGTGTATGTGATAATTCTGAACATATAATAACAAGTGATTTGTGTCAAACTACGTATACTTCCATTTCATTTATTCAGAGCGAGTTCCGTATTTTCTGGATGAATGAGCGACTATCAGAGCAGAAGAGCATAACCAGACGGTCCAAAATCAACCCTGTAAGTACATCAAACCTCAAACATTGACCTTGTAATGGCTTAAAGTACATTGAACAAATAAATGATATAAATATACAAATCTATCAATCCCCTAGTAAGGTATATATAATCCAATGAACCCTGTCAGTATATAATCCAATAAACCCTGTCAATATATATAATCCAATGAACCCTGTCTATATATAATCCAATGAACCCTGTCAGTGTATAATTCATACAACCCTGTCAATATATAATCCAATAAACCCTGTCAATATATAATCCAATAAACCCTGTCAATATATAATCCAATAAACCCTGTCAATATATAATCCAATTAACCCTGTCAATGTATTATCCAATTAACCCTGTCTATATAAAATCCAATAAACCCTATCAGTATATAATCCAATAAACCCTGTCAATATATAATCCAATAAACCCTGTCAATATATAATTCATACAACCCTGTCAATATATAATCCAATAAACCCTGTCAATATATAATCCAATAAACCCTGTCAATATATAATCCAATTAACCCTGTCAATGTATTATCCAATTAACCCTGTCTATATAAAATCCAATAAACCCTATCAGTATATAATCCAATAAACCCTGTCAATATATAATCCAATAAACCCTGTCAATGTATTATCCAATGAACCCTGTCTATATAAAATCCAATACACCCTGTCAATATATAATCCTATAAACCATGTCTATATGTAATCCAATCAACCTTGTCAATATATAATCCAATAAACCCTGTCAATATAAAATCCAATACACCCTGTCAATATATAATCCAATACACCCTGTCAATATAAAATCCAATACACCCTGTCAATATATAATCCAATAAGCACTGTCAATATATAATCCAATAAGCACTGTCAATATAAAATCCAATAAACCCTGTCAATATATAATCCAATGAACCCTGTCAATATATATAATCCAATGAACCCTGTCAATATATAATCCAATGAACCCTGTCAGTATATAATTCATACAACCCTGTCAACATATAATCCAATAAACCCTGTTAATATAAAATCCAATGAACCCTGTCAATATAAAATCCAATAAACCCTGTCAATATATAATCCAATAAACTTTGTCAATATATAATCCAATAAACCCTGTCAATATAAAATCCAATAAACCCTGTCAATATATAATTTAATTAACCCTGTCAATATAAAATCCAATAAACCCTGTCAATATATAATTTAATTAACCCTGTCAATATAAAATCCAATAAACCCTGTCAATATATAATTTAATTAACCCTGTCAATATAAAATCCAATAAACCCTGTCAATATATAATCCAATAAACCCTGTCAACATATATAATCCATTGAACCCTGTCAGTATATAATTCATACAACTTTGTCAATATATAATCCAATAAACCCTGTTAATATAAAATCCAATGAACCCTGTCAATATATAATCCAATAAACTCTGTCAATATATAATTCAATAAACCCTGTCAATATATAATTCAATAAACCCTGTCAATATAAAATCCAATAAACCCTGTCAATATATAATCCAATAAACCCTGTCAATATATAATCCAATAAACCCTGTCAATATATAATCCAATTAACCCTGTCAATGTATTATCCAATTAACCCTGTCTATATAAAATCCAATAAACCCTATCAGTATATAATCCAATAAACCCTGTCAATATATAATCCAATAAACCCTGTCAATATATAATTCATACAACCCTGTCAATATATAATCCAATAAACCCTGTCAATATATAATCCAATAAACCCTGTCAATATATAATCCAATTAACCCTGTCAATGTATTATCCAATTAACCCTGTCTATATAAAATCCAATAAACCCTATCAGTATATAATCCAATAAACCCTGTCAATATATAATCCAATAAACCCTGTCAATGTATTATCCAATGAACCCTGTCTATATAAAATCCAATACACCCTGTCAATATATAATCCTATAAACCATGTCTATATGTAATCCAATCAACCTTGTCAATATATAATCCAATAAACCCTGTCAATATAAAATCCAATACACCCTGTCAATATATAATCCAATACACCCTGTCAATATAAAATCCAATACACCCTGTCAATATATAATCCAATAAGCACTGTCAATATATAATCCAATAAGCACTGTCAATATAAAATCCAATAAACCCTGTCAATATATAATCCAATGAACCCTGTCAATATATATAATCCAATGAACCCTGTCAATATATAATCCAATGAACCCTGTCAGTATATAATTCATACAACCCTGTCAACATATAATCCAATAAACCCTGTTAATATAAAATCCAATGAACCCTGTCAATATAAAATCCAATAAACCCTGTCAATATATAATCCAATAAACTTTGTCAATATATAATCCAATAAACCCTGTCAATATAAAATCCAATAAACCCTGTCAATATATAATTTAATTAACCCTGTCAATATAAAATCCAATAAACCCTGTCAATATATAATTTAATTAACCCTGTCAATATAAAATCCAATAAACCCTGTCAATATATAATTTAATTAACCCTGTCAATATAAAATCCAATAAACCCTGTCAATATATAATCCAATAAACCCTGTCAACATATATAATCCATTGAACCCTGTCAGTATATAATTCATACAACTTTGTCAATATATAATCCAATAAACCCTGTTAATATAAAATCCAATGAACCCTGTCAATATATAATCCAATAAACTCTGTCAATATATAATTCAATAAACCCTGTCAATATATAATTCAATAAACCCTGTCAATATAAAATCCAATAAACCCTGTCAATATATAATCCAATAAACCCTGTCAATATATAATCCAATAAACCCTGTCAATATATAATCCAATTAACCCTGTCAATGTATTATCCAATTAACCCTGTCTATATAAAATCCAATAAACCCTATCAGTATATAATCCAATAAACCCTGTCAATATATAATCCAATAAACCCTGTCAATATATAATTCATACAACCCTGTCAATATATAATCCAATAAACCCTGTCAATATATAATCCAATAAACCCTGTCAATATATAATCCAATTAACCCTGTCAATGTATTATCCAATTAACCCTGTCTATATAAAATCCAATAAACCCTATCAGTATATAATCCAATAAACCCTGTCAATATATAATCCAATAAACCCTGTCAATGTATTATCCAATGAACCCTGTCTATATAAAATCCAATACACCCTGTCAATATATAATCCTATAAACCATGTCTATATGTAATCCAATCAACCTTGTCAATATATAATCCAATAAACCCTGTCAATATAAAATCCAATACACCCTGTCAATATATAATCCAATACACCCTGTCAATATAAAATCCAATACACCCTGTCAATATATAATCCAATAAGCACTGTCAATATATAATCCAATAAGCACTGTCAATATAAAATCCAATAAACCCTGTCAATATATAATCCAATGAACCCTGTCAATATATATAATCCAATGAACCCTGTCAATATATAATCCAATGAACCCTGTCAGTATATAATTCATACAACCCTGTCAACATATAATCCAATAAACCCTGTTAATATAAAATCCAATGAACCCTGTCAATATAAAATCCAATAAACCCTGTCAATATATAATCCAATAAACTTTGTCAATATATAATCCAATAAACCCTGTCAATATAAAATCCAATAAACCCTGTCAATATATAATTTAATTAACCCTGTCAATATAAAATCCAATAAACCCTGTCAATATATAATTTAATTAACCCTGTCAATATAAAATCCAATAAACCCTGTCAATATATAATTTAATTAACCCTGTCAATATAAAATCCAATAAACCCTGTCAATATATAATCCAATAAACCCTGTCAACATATATAATCCATTGAACCCTGTCAGTATATAATTCATACAACTTTGTCAATATATAATCCAATAAACCCTGTTAATATAAAATCCAATGAACCCTGTCAATATATAATCCAATAAACTCTGTCAATATATAATTCAATAAACCCTGTCAATATATAATTCAATAAACCCTGTCAATATAAAATCCAATAAACCCTGTCAATATATAATCCAATAAACCCTGTCAATATATAATCCAATAAACCCTGTCAATATATAATCCAATTAACCCTGTCAATGTATTATCCAATTAACCCTGTCTATATAAAATCCAATAAACCCTATCAGTATATAATCCAATAAACCCTGTCAATATATAATCCAATAAACCCTGTCAATATATAATTCATACAACCCTGTCAATATATAATCCAATAAACCCTGTCAATATATAATCCAATAAACCCTGTCAATATATAATCCAATTAACCCTGTCAATGTATTATCCAATTAACCCTGTCTATATAAAATCCAATAAACCCTATCAGTATATAATCCAATAAACCCTGTCAATATATAATCCAATAAACCCTGTCAATGTATTATCCAATGAACCCTGTCTATATAAAATCCAATACACCCTGTCAATATATAATCCTATAAACCATGTCTATATGTAATCCAATCAACCTTGTCAATATATAATCCAATAAACCCTGTCAATATAAAATCCAATACACCCTGTCAATATATAATCCAATACACCCTGTCAATATAAAATCCAATACACCCTGTCAATATATAATCCAATAAGCACTGTCAATATATAATCCAATAAGCACTGTCAATATAAAATCCAATAAACCCTGTCAATATATAATCCAATGAACCCTGTCAATATATATAATCCAATGAACCCTGTCAATATATAATCCAATGAACCCTGTCAGTATATAATTCATACAACCCTGTCAACATATAATCCAATAAACCCTGTTAATATAAAATCCAATGAACCCTGTCAATATAAAATCCAATAAACCCTGTCAATATATAATCCAATAAACTTTGTCAATATATAATCCAATAAACCCTGTCAATATAAAATCCAATAAACCCTGTCAATATATAATTTAATTAACCCTGTCAATATAAAATCCAATAAACCCTGTCAATATATAATTTAATTAACCCTGTCAATATAAAATCCAATAAACCCTGTCAATATATAATTTAATTAACCCTGTCAATATAAAATCCAATAAACCCTGTCAATATATAATCCAATAAACCCTGTCAACATATATAATCCATTGAACCCTGTCAGTATATAATTCATACAACTTTGTCAATATATAATCCAATAAACCCTGTTAATATAAAATCCAATGAACCCTGTCAATATATAATCCAATAAACTCTGTCAATATATAATTCAATAAACCCTGTCAATATATAATTCAATAAACCCTGTCAATATAAAATCCAATAAACCCTGTCAATATATAATCCAATAAACCCTGTCAATATATAATCCAATAAACCCTGTCAATATATAATCCAATTAACCCTGTCAATGTATTATCCAATTAACCCTGTCTATATAAAATCCAATAAACCCTATCAGTATATAATCCAATAAACCCTGTCAATATATAATCCAATAAACCCTGTCAATATATAATTCATACAACCCTGTCAATATATAATCCAATAAACCCTGTCAATATATAATCCAATAAACCCTGTCAATATATAATCCAATTAACCCTGTCAATGTATTATCCAATTAACCCTGTCTATATAAAATCCAATAAACCCTATCAGTATATAATCCAATAAACCCTGTCAATATATAATCCAATAAACCCTGTCAATGTATTATCCAATGAACCCTGTCTATATAAAATCCAATACACCCTGTCAATATATAATCCTATAAACCATGTCTATATGTAATCCAATCAACCTTGTCAATATATAATCCAATAAACCCTGTCAATATAAAATCCAATACACCCTGTCAATATATAATCCAATACACCCTGTCAATATAAAATCCAATACACCCTGTCAATATATAATCCAATAAGCACTGTCAATATATAATCCAATAAGCACTGTCAATATAAAATCCAATAAACCCTGTCAATATATAATCCAATGAACCCTGTCAATATATATAATCCAATGAACCCTGTCAATATATAATCCAATGAACCCTGTCAGTATATAATTCATACAACCCTGTCAACATATAATCCAATAAACCCTGTTAATATAAAATCCAATGAACCCTGTCAATATAAAATCCAATAAACCCTGTCAATATATAATCCAATAAACTTTGTCAATATATAATCCAATAAACCCTGTCAATATAAAATCCAATAAACCCTGTCAATATATAATTTAATTAACCCTGTCAATATAAAATCCAATAAACCCTGTCAATATATAATTTAATTAACCCTGTCAATATAAAATCCAATAAACCCTGTCAATATATAATTTAATTAACCCTGTCAATATAAAATCCAATAAACCCTGTCAATATATAATCCAATAAACCCTGTCAACATATATAATCCATTGAACCCTGTCAGTATATAATTCATACAACTCTGTCAATATATAATCCAATAAACCCTGTTAATATAAAATCCAATGAACCCTGTCAATATATAATCCAATAAACTCTGTCAATATATAATTCAATAAACCCTGTCAATATATAATTCAATAAACCCTGTCAATATAAAATCCAATAAACCCTGTCAATATATAATCCAATAAACTCTGTCAATATATAATTCAATAAACCCTGTCAATATATAATTCAATAAACCCTGTCAATATAAAATCCAATAAACCCTGTCAATATAAAATCCAATAAACCCTGTCAATATATAATCCAATAAACCCTGTCAATATTTAATCCAATAAACCCTGTCAATATATAATCCAATAAACCCTGTCAATATATAATCCAATAAACCCTGTCAATATATAATTTAATTAACTCTGTCAATATATAATTCAATAAACCCTGTCAATATATAATTCAATAAACCCTGTCAATATAAAATCCAATAAACCCTGTCTATATATAATCCAATAAACCCTGTCAATATATAATATAATCCAATAAACCCTGTCAATATAATATTATTATAATCCAATAATCCCTGTCAATGTATAATTCATACAACCCTGTCAAAAAATAATCCAATAAACCCTGTCAATATATAATTCATACAACCCTGTCAATATATAATCCAATAAACCCTGTCAAAAAATAATCCAATAAACCCTGTCAATATATAATTCATACAACCCTGTCAATATATAATCCAATAAACCCTGTCAATATATAATCCAATAAACCCTGTCAATATATAATCCAATAAACTCTGTCAATGTATTATCCAATTAACCCTGTCTATATAAAATCCAATAAACCCTATCAATATATAATCCAATAAACCCTGTCAATATATAATCCAATAAACCCTGTCAATATATAATCCAATAAACCCTGTCAATATAAAATCCAATAAACCCTGTCTCTATATAATCCAATAAACCCTGTCAATATATAATATAATCCAATAAACCCTGTCAATATATAATTCATACAACCCTGTCAATATATAATCCAATAAACCCTGTCAATATATAATTCATACAACCCTGTCAACATATAATCCAATAAACCCTGTCAATATAAAATCCAATAAACCCTGTCAATATATAATTCATACAACCCTGTCAATATATAATCCAATAAACCCTGTCAATATATAATTTATACAACCCTGTCAATATATAATCCAATAAACCCTGGCAATATATAATTCATACAACCCTGTCAACATATAATCCAATAAACCCTGTCAATATAAAATCCAATAAACCCTGTCAATATATAATCCAATAAACCCTGTCAATATATAATCCAATGAACCCTGTCAATATATAATCCAATAAACCCTGTCAATATGAAATCCAATAAACCCTGTCTATATATAATCCAATAAGCACTGTCAATATATAATCCAATAAACCCTGTCAATATATAATCCAATAAACCCTGTCAATATATAATCCAATAAACCCTGTCAATATATAATCCATAAAACCATGTCAATATATAATTTAATTAAACCTGTCTATATATAATCCAATAAACCCTGTCAATATATAATATAATCCAATAAACCCTGTCAATATAATATTATTATAATCCAATAATCCCTGTCAATGTATAATTCAATAAACCCTGTCAATATATAATTTGTTCAACCCCATATTAAATATACAAACATATCATTTTCCATCAAAGCTGGAGTTTGTACGACCTGTATTATTTATCATATTAACACTCTGCACTCTCACCACCCATTACCTGTTATAGTGACATCTGATGTTCTTGTATAAAGCTACAAAACCATAGGTGTTAACCTTTGAAACCTCCAATGAGAGAGATCTCCCTCATTCCATATTTCCAATGAGGGAGAAAGTGCATGAAATGTGACTGAAACTGCATTGCTCCATTTGTCTTTCCCATTTTATGTATCAAAAGAACTTCAAAAAGTATTCATTTGACCCAGATTTACCTGTTATGGTCATTACACATAACCTGCAGTAACTAGGAGATCATTTGACCACAGGATGTAGATTTTAAGATTGTGTGAGTTTGAACTTAATTAGATGAGAGAAGTTTCGAGGTAGATTGGTTAATTTTGGTCAAAATGAGGGAGGGTTAACAGGTATGCAAAACAGTATCATTTGATGAAGTGTTGACTATGTATTACCTGTCGTTGATAATTTATGATTGACTGCCCGGTATTAAATGTTTTGATTAATTACAGCACAAATTTGTCCCTCTGAAGCCTGTTGCCTGTTCCAAGAAAATGATCAGCCTGGCCATGAACTCCACCAACTTTGATGTATGTCAATAAACCCAGATAGTTTATGCATAAAATTTCAATTCAATGCAATTACGTTCATGAACTGAGATAGTTAATGCATATTATTTGAATTCAATGTAACTTTGGCTTAAAAGAGACATACAAAACAGACGTCTTCCTTTATTTATAGTTTTTGATTCATTTCTATCCAATTAACTAGATTGGTCTGAATCAAATTGATGTCAGATATTAACGAATCAGGAAGGATACAAGCCGCACAAGACTAATCAGTTTTGTAGTATGCTTTTTGTCAAAATAAACATCTTAATTGGTTGTCAAGATATTTTACCAGATACATGTCACTATATTAGTTAGCGTTCATGTAACTACATTATATATTTACATAATATAGACAGTTCTAAAGTTTTGATTTTGAATTGCGATTACTTTCACTTCTTGATATAGTTTCAATGTATTATGGTTTGATTCCCATTATCTGTTCACAACATAAGACAAATCTATATTGAATCTAATCTGATATCCTCTTATGAAATGTAAAAATCAACAAATCACTGACGTAGATTTATAAGTGTGGTACCTTTATTTTTATTGTAGGTTGATGGAGTTCTCTTCTACCACAAGACCCTTCCGTATAGGCCAGGCATCTCGTCTGAAATTCTTTGGTTGAAGCCATACATGGTTTCGGAGGCTATAGGGGTGGATGTCCCTCCTCATTTGAGTGTCGCACCATCCATTTACACAACATTCGCAGAGCACGTGGCAATGGTGAAGGAGGAGCTCGGAGAAAAGTCCACTAGGATGGGTGGCCGCCGTAAGGATAGACCATGCATTGACATTGATAAGATTGCGGAAGACATCGGGGATCTGTACATCAGTAAGAGAGAGCTGGAGGCTAACACTATCGGACCAGTGCCAATACGTGACCGCACACAGACCAGTGTGTGGAGACCGGAGCATTCCAGCAGGAGGCAGGGTGATGGACTTCTGGGTGACCCCAGACAATATGGGGCGGATTATTATGGCCAGGGAATGTATTATCAGGGACCTCATAACCAGTGGTATAACAATCAGGGTTATAATAACCAGGGTTATAACAATCTGGGTTATAATAACCAGGGTTATTGTGATCAAGGCTACAGTGGATACCAAGCCTGGAATAGCCAAAACTACAGCCATAGTAACAACTTGCCGGCTGTCGGGGCCCAGGGTGCGTGGGGCTACGAGGATCACAAAAAGGCACGGCAACCAAAGGGAAGGGGAGGCCTGCTCAAGCTTAGCGCCATGGATTCCTACAAGAAAACACACAAGATATTCAAGGAGTAAAACAGATGTTTTAAAATTGTATTATTGTGTGTTAATGTGTGAAAATGCTGTTGCAACCACATGGATATGGCATAAGTGTGAGAATGTTCTGGTGTCCGTAATGTATTCTACTGGTGCTCATAGATTTAAGCTGTGCTGAGTGGAGAAGAGGATTCCTTTTAAGTGATACTGAGAAAAGCAGGTCAAAAACAATTACAAATAATGTATTGTTTCTTTTTGTTAAATTGAGAAATCTTCAGTAACAATTTTATGCATTTGGTCATATCTTAAATATGTTTAAGAGTTGTGCCTGAAGAATTATATTTGTTTTCATTATTTGTGTTCTTGTGTTTGATATATTCATTTAAATTAACGTGTATTTCATGTGAAATGAAATCAAAGCTGATGAGTAGATGTAATAGTTGCCCCATTCACAAGCACCTGTTTTCATCAGAAACAATATCTTGCCAATAACATTAAATCCTGAGTGCACAACTAGTCATAGAGTGCCATTTGAATACAAACATATTATGAACAGTTTTACCGTATCAAGAAAGCTTTGTTACTAGTTGTTTAAGACTTGAGTTACTCCATATAATGAATAATTTTAGTATTGCTACAATTATGTTTTTGCTGACCATATCAAATTAGTGCAAGTTAGATTTCAGAATAAATCATTTCTAATATTTGGTAACTTATAAGGTATATATTTAATGGTCTCGGTAATTAGATTAATTGCAAAATCTTGTGTAAGGAAACCAGGCTTTATTGTTTCTTGTCTACATTCTGTAGTCAGCATATAAACATTCTAAATTACTTTGATACTTCACCTGAAAGAATTGGTCCGTTATTGTATAATAATATATTGATGATTCAGAAAAGGTAAAAATAAAATATTCTAAAATGGTTAATACAAGTTGGAATATAGTGGAGCACCATTAAGTCAGCCCCTTGTTTGATATTTTTGTTTGTTTTTAACGTTTTTTTTTTTTTACATTATGTTTTGATGACAAGTTGTCACTTGACCTTTGTTCTGTACATTTACTCATTCACCACAAAGTTTCATAATGAACTATTCCATCTTTTGAATTGGAAGAGTTCAAATGTTACTTCAGGGGTGAATGAGTTTAATACCAGTAAATGTGTTGTGTATTGTATGAAATATATTGGACAGTCTAAATATCATGTCTTCTTGAAATATTCTACTGTCAAATAACATTTGTTACACTAACAAAAGCTTCTTCTGTACATATATTCATATAAGATGTTATCCTATGTGAGGCTTGAACGATAGGTGAAGGTAATATGTCGGTCAATTTATACAAATTGAAACTGACTTAGTCAAAGTCATTTAATGTCACGCATTGAAGATTGCTGTTGACCTAGTTTACATTAACAATGTGAAGGTCATTTAGGATAATATCGCAGATGACCTGAGTTTAGCCATCAATAAGGTGGATTGAATTGAAGTTGGTCTATATAATGAATGCCTGTTGTCCTAAGTTTAGTTACCTCTGTGTCAGGTCACGGTAGGTCGAGTGTAGACGACCCATATTAAGCAGATTCTATTATGACAGTCATAAATATAACGGACTTCAGGTCAATTACTACAGATTAAAACTGTCTGTTTTTGCTATAATATTAGCATGATGCGAGACAAGTGCTTTTGAATGAGAGTGTAGATGATGGGTTTTATTATGTTGAAGAATTTTGTTTATTATAAAATATTTCGTTTTTGATTTTCTAGGATGTACGATCATAGTGCTTGGTCTGATGCAAGGCAAGTTGGCTGATGATAAGATTGTTTGGCATCATCCAATGTTTTTATGTTTCACAAACTGTTTTCATTACTACCAAATGCATTAAACATTTTAAGAAAAAATACATGAAATTGGTGTTGTTTATAAACAGAACGTTTACAGGAGTCTAATGGTGACGTAAGATATATTTAGCCCAGTGCCCCTTGGTGCTTATAGTTATTCATGCTTCGTTTTCAGATAAATCGAATAAAAAATATGGCCAGCAGACGGCCATCTTGGATTTGGCAGAAATAGATTGTTGTCACTGTATTTTGACAAGTACTGGATAGATCATTCTCAAATGGCATATATGCAAGTTTACATTGGTCCATTGGATTGATAAAAAATACCAATATGTCCAACAAGTGGCTATTTTGGATTTTGACCAAATATTGTATTGCTCTTTTTATAGAAGTACTGGATGGATTATTCTCATAACTTAATGTAGGTACCCTTTGGTCCCTAGTTGTTCATGGTTCTATTTTCAAACTGATTCGGGGAAAATATTGCTGAAAAGCATCCATCTTTGCTCAAATTTCATATGTAGGTTCCTCTTGGTCCATAGCTGTACTACAGGGTATTGATTTTTGAACTGATCAGAAAATTGCTAACAAGTGACCACCTTTCACCTATTATCAATGGGTGGGCCCTCTTGTATTGTTGATGACCAGTCTTAAAAAAAGTTTTAATGTATTTGACCCCTGTTACTTTAAAGTTTGTCAGATCATTAGAAGAGTAAGGAGAACTCCATCCTAGGTAGTTACTAGCAAAATATCGCACCATAAAATCTGTTCATTTAAAGCATTTGTTGATTTTTGCTCGCTTGTTCTTCTGGTCTGATGCTAGGCCATATCGTTCGTTATATAATGTCTTTGAATTCAATATATTTGACCACTGAGACTTTGGAAATTGGTGACAGTGATAGTATACATGTACTTATTTATAAATACTGGTAAGGAAACTTTCAGCACTTGTACCAAAAAAAACAAAATATAACTCAGCTAGTCATGAAACTTTAAAAAAGGATGCTTGTATCTTTTGCCTATAACAATATGAACTGTTTAATTTATTCCAAGTATACTTAACACACTACTTAAAGGCCCAATATACGTAACTTCAGGAAAATTTTCGGGATTCTGAAAAATTCTGAAAAAAAATCCAGTTGATAACCATGCAAAATTAAGTCTAAAACGAAGTAAACCTGAGCGGTAACTAACCAGAAACTCCGGACAAAAAAAATCCAAAGAATTGAAAATAATTCAGGTGGGGCCCACTTCAACAACAAACCGAAGGTAGAAGACGGTTCGAAATGGACGCGTGTTTACAAATAGCGTGTTTCAACTGCTGCTGTACCGGTAACCGCGAAAGAATTCATCTTTAATATTGCTGATATCAGTAAATCTTAACTAAATCTATAAATATGATAAGTTATTAGGCTTGATTTTCGCTTCAAGTTTTGCCGAAAGTTACGTATATTGGGCCTTTAAGAAGATATATGTCACAGTGTGATGAAGTTCATGATGGCATTTTTGTTTGGATACATAAGTCATAAAAGCAATTCTTTTCAATATATTCTTTTATTTGACAAACCTTGGCTGTTTTATGTACATAATACTTTTCATACACACATACTATCACACAAATACAACTCGATCATAACTGTCAGACTTAATTCAATAGAATCGGCCATCCTTTCATCCTACAATTAAGTTGGATTACCTCCCTTGTTCCAATAACTCCAAGACTGATACTAACATACCCTGTACTGTACTGTACATACCGGTATTAAATCATATAATTATTTTTGTAGGTGGAGGACTATTTTTAATTCACTTTATTAAAATGAGTTCAAAAATGTGAAAAATGCAGATTTTCATATCAAGCTAAAAACCAGAAAGCTAGCTGGGATTGATCAAAGTAATATTTCACCACTTCCTCAAGTCTTGCACACCAGCGCAGGGGAAATGTCGACCTGTACTTAATGATAACTTCAGTTTGTATCCTAATAACTTTGACTTCTCCTGGTATTGCATACACATGGTTGTCAATTGCCTCATAAATTTCAAATTACAATATGTAATTTTTTTTTTTATTTGAAAAATAAAAATGATGAAACATAGCTACACACTGTGGAACTTCAACCAACCATTAGTACTGGACTGGCACTTACAATTGCCAAGGAATTTTTTCAGGATAAAAAAGTTTGCTGACATTAACTTCTGAGCACTTTGGACTTGATCCTGAAACAATAGGACTATAGCAGGTATACTATATGACTGCCTAGATGTTAAACACAATATATGTAGTGATGCTCATTTGTGAATAGTCCTGTTATTACAGTATATATATATATATTGTGCACAAATGAAAATCATATTGTCTCAAGTCTGCAGTATTTCAATGTAACATATTATTTCCTAATACCAGTAAGTTTTTGGCTCATCTGCATTTTTTTCTTCTTTGATACCCATACATTCTAGGATGTCTTCCTCAAATGTAGCCAGCTTTGGTTCAAATGTAACCTCATGAACATCCTCTTGGGCTGTATCTTTATTACCCACTGTAACAGAAAAAGTACCGAGATAAATATTGTACAAGATTGGGTATGTATCTCTCATTTGAATATTTAAGCAACCATTGCAAATTACTCTAATTAAAAGTCATCATTCACATAATAACATCGTAATTATTTTCCCATTTTTGGTGTTGCCTGCAGAAAAGGTCACAGTTAAGCTGATACTATAAATCTAAGTTAGTCCTTATTTAACTACCATAGAAATAGCATTTAAATGAGGCATACATTAAAATCTAAAAGCACAAACCAAAATTAGGCTTGAGATGTATTTATTGTATGCAAATAAATTCCATCAATGAAAGAAATATGACAACTTACTTTTATAAACACTTTTCTTGCCACCATCATCAAGTTCAATCTTATCCTCTACAATTGAAGGAATGGGAATGATTCTGCCTGTCCGTCTTGATACTCTAACCTTCTCCCCATCCTCTGTGAATCGCCATTCAAATTCTGTTCTTTTACTGAAATTATACAATGCATCTTCTCTGATCAAGTCAATCAAAATAGAAATACATTTTTATTGTGATTTTGAATTGTTTCCTAACACAATTTGATTGCTTTGTGATATATAAATGTATATTACTATTTCTTTTCACACATTACAAGAGAAAATGATGATTCTCTCTATTAAATTAAAAGTACCGAAAACCAGCGGTTAATTTTGAAATACAACAGATTACAGCAAACAAATGTAATTCTAAGATTGTTAATCAGCTTCAAAATGTAACAGTCACACTAAATCAAAAGTACTAACAGTACTGAAGGAGGCATTACCTGGGTGTTTGGACATGGAAAAAGAATGAAATGTGAAAGGTGCATTTAAAAAAAAATATGCAAACTGGCAGTAAGAAATTCTCAGGTCCCTGCCTTCACTGTGTCGGACTTTTCACCACAACTCTGATTGGCCAGTTTCTACCATTTAGATCAAATGGACAATTAATGAATTAAGCAATAATAACATTAAGTGCACTGAATAAAGTATATGTACAATGTACCGGTATGTGGTATTTTTGAAGAAAATTATAGTATAACTGGCTTATATTAATTGACAGACATCGAAACCAAAAATCAAAATTTCCGTACCTGTTGTTTCTAAGGTGAATGCAAAGCGACGAATATTAAGATTAGAAACACTATTGCTAATTTCAGACTCTTTGTTATTCCAGTGTTTGCCCGCCAATGACAAAAAAAGATGTAGTAATGCAAGTACTGAAAATGATCTTTTTTGTGAAGTTCACAAATTTTTCAAAGATAAAAGTTAAAGATATAACAAACTTTTGGTACTAATTGGATGGGCTTTTCACTCTCCAGAGGGCGTAATGGTAAACCAGTCTTCCTAATATGGTCATTCTGCATGTCTATAATGTTTGTTTAAAATCATTGAACTTGAACAGAGTTAGATTAAATCATATGTCAAGTTTATGTTAGATTCATGTAAGAGGTGTTCTGCTTTTCCGTATTTATAGCCAATTGTCATTCTGAACGAAGCACCAGATACTGTAAAAGTTGTCTCAAACTCTGTATATCCGGTTTTTTACTAATTGCTATATGCACGGCGTTACTAACGCCTCCATAAAAATTGTGCCCTTAGCTGATGAGGCAGGCCGAAACATGTCAGCAGTGACATTTCTAAACCTGGCCTCAGGAATTGCTGCACTTCTTTTATACCGCGATTTATCTACTTTTTAAATGCACCCTGCATACCATTTGATATCCTCCTGGGACTTAGAAGACAAACTTTTTCCTGATCTACACTGAATGGATGTTGGTTCATTGAGGATTTCCCCACTTTGATTTATTGAAGGTTGCAATAGTTCACTATGAATGATTTAGATACGCAGTAGTGTTAGTTATTACACTGTACATACTTATCTGAAGGGTCAACTAAGGCCACCTCCGTGGTTATCAAAAGAGGTTTTTGCTTGACTTGTAGTCTGCCTGGGTCAGTCGGTCCGTCACCAGAATTTAATGTATACTCCTATTCATGAAAAGTAAAAGTCTTTACTAATTACTGTGTATAAAGCACATCTTTTAATATGAAAATAAAGTAAAAGATTTATTCTTCAACTCATACACCCCTGAAATCTTACAATGAACTCCTCCAAACTTTGAATTGAAACTGTTCGAACACAGCGACATGTATAGACTTATGATGAAATTTAGTGATTAATACCTACATATGTATATATATGTATGTAACAGAGGTCATTATTTTTCAATGCCTCCGCTAGGAGTCGAACCCGGAACCTCTGGCTACTAGTCTTACGCTCAACCGATCGAGCTAAAGAGAAGATTTCCCTAGCCGAGCGGTATTTTGCAGCTAGTATTTACCAGGGTTACATGTAAAAGTCAAAAACGAAACGGACACATGCGCTTTCACTCCATCAAAGGGAGCTCTTCAGACTGCATACCTTATATATATTATATAAATATAAAGTATTAACTAGTAAATTTCATCATAATTACATGTCCCTGTGGTTTGAATGTGGCCTCAGGGGTGTATGAGTTAAAGCATGAGAATCATATTCAAGACCATTTTTCAATAACAGGATACCGGCCATCAATAGACAAGACACTACCTGTAGGTCAACATCACAAAAACACAGCATGAAACATGAACGATGGATATATAGTATTTTCAGAAGATTTGGACACCAGTTAGTTTTAATGATTAAGTAATTGTATAAAACATATAACCAGTGTTGGCAGGTATACGTACAATCACATGAGTGATGCATTAATGCTTGTATCAGGGGTTTCCTGACTATGATGTAAATATGTATGGCATCACCAGCTGTGCATGGATGGTCACCTGGCTAAAGCAGGTAAGTAATGGAAATCCTTAAAGTCTTCAGGTCATTGTAATTGTTTTTAGTTTACCTATTTCACATTATGACTGCCCTCTTATCACTTTTGAGAGTAACCAAATATTGCTAAGAACAGGCCATTCTTTTCAGCTTGAAGGATCCCACCCCCCATCCAAAAAGATATCAACCTGCCATAAT
The DNA here is from genome assembly GCA_947623455.1 of Mimachlamys varia. Classification (NCBI taxonomy): domain Eukaryota; kingdom Metazoa; phylum Mollusca; class Bivalvia; order Pectinida; family Pectinidae; genus Mimachlamys; species Mimachlamys varia. Next base: position 15,368,267 of record OX392535.1, read on the forward strand.
TGATGATGGGTAGCATTACTAAATTAAATGTCATTTACATAATGGTAGTATCATATATCTTAGTAAACAACAGTGTTTGTATTCCTATATTTGGTCACAGAATTAAAATAAATACCAGTTTGATAATCGATGTCTGGACAACAATTTATTAATTGCAACAATTTATTAAATGCACCGCTATGAACACTAACTATCGGTATGTTACTCACCAAATGTAAACCTTGAACAAAGCACCAGTTCCTCTCCTTAACAAGTCTCAGCACATGGCCTTGTTTACCCTTGTCTTTTCCAACAAGTACCTCCACCTGTAGTCAAAACACATAATCTAATGTATACGTACCAGGCAGTACCTGCACAAGGTACCATATAAGACACAATTAACACACAACATTGTCTAATTACCAGGCAGTACCTGCACAAGGTACCACATAAGACACAATTAACACACAACATTGTCTAATTACCAAGCAGTACCTGCACAAGGTACCATATAAGACACAATTAACACACAACATTATCTATGTACAAGACAGTACCTACACAAGGTACCATATAAGACACAACATTGTCTAATCACTTTGTTTACAATATGGCAAAAGAGATACCCCAACAAATGTTTGCTACAATATACGAAGAGGAATTACAGGAGTTTTTGAAGAAAAAGACTTGTTGAACACTCGGAAAAATAATTTAAGTGCAACTATTTTTTTCCAGCAATATTTCTAGTGACAAAGGTCAGTTCCCAGTGGCTCTAAAATTAAATTGTTAAATTGTTAATTTTAATTCATTTGTTTTAGTTGACCATATTACAAAACATTTATTGTCAATAATAGTATATTGTCTAATGTACCAGAAAGTGCCTACACAAGGTACCATATAAGACACAACACACAACATTGTCTAATTACCAGGCAGTACATACACAAGGTACCATAAAAGTACCATTCAATCAAAGTAATTCAATTACTGAAAACGATCATTTTTGTGAAGATCACATAATTTTCAAAGATTAAAGATATAACAGACTTTCATCTTAAGTTAATTTTTACCTTTCTAAGTTTCTAATTTTTCTAAGTTTAGACACAAATAAAGGAATTCCAAATATAGCCACAGATGAGAGATTTTACCCCCGCTCTTCTATCGTTTGAAAATTACACTTTTGTCGGGATCAACAGTGAGGGCCATTTTTGTCAACACAACTTTTGTCATGATAAGCAGCCAGAGGGTTTTAATCAGATGTGAGGTTTTGCCTTATATAGATATATTTCAAAGTCTGTGTTTTGAAGCGAATATTAATATATCAGCCATATTGGATCTGATTTTCACTCACCAGAGGGCTTAATGGTAAAGTAGTCTTCCTAATATGGTCATTTAGTAGGAATTCTTGTTGATTGCATTAAAGGACTATTACATGTAATGTTTGTTAAACAAAATGGATCTTCATACTAAATTCTGCAGAACTCTTGCTATCAATTATAAGAATTGAACCAATTAATCACTCAGAACATGAGAACCTTCATTGATTATTGATATATTTGTACAATTTCATCTGTCGAAATTTGATGACAGTACCTGGTAATATAGTGCACTAACTTTATGGCATTAATGACAATTCTCATAGTATATAACCATAGGTGTCAACCTCTGAAAGCTCCAATGAGGGAGATCTCCCTCTTTCTATTTTTCCAATGAGGGAGAAAGTGTGTGAAATGCAACTGAAACTGCATTGCTCAATTTGTCTTTCCCTTATAATGTATCAAAATAACTTCACAAAGTATTCATTTGATCTAGATACACCTGTTATGGTCATTACATACACACTGCAGGAAGTAGGAGATTATTTGACCACAAGATGTAGATTTGGAGTTTTGTGGGTTTGGACTTAATTGAGGGAGATGTCAAGGGAGATTGGTAAATTTTTGTCAAAATGAGGGAGTCTCCCTCCTAATGAGGGAGGGTTGACAGGTATGATATAACATTCATGCATGCACACAAAATTTTGATTTTGACCCTAGGAATAATTCTAGAGATAAAGATTCCTTTGGTGCATATTTATGCGATTTCTATTTACCAAATCATCTTCAAATATATTTTGCTGTTTAACTGGCTGTATGGGAGGTATTTGGACTCTTCCATCAGATGTCTGTCGTCTTGATTGTTCACTCCACACTGGGTATCCACCATAGAACCACTCTGAACTTTTCTGTTCTCTAGGGACTGGCTTCCAGCCAGTATTTGGTTTCCATTTTTTTCTGCCAAGCGTATCTTGCATTGTTCTCTCCAAGTAACGCCTCACATACTTACTGCTATCCTTCAGCAGGACTATTGTTAGCCTCATTCTGGAACAGGTAACAATCAAAATGGAAACAAAAACAACATGTAGTACAGATTAACCATTACAAAGCATTTCACAACACGATACAATATTTATTTCACTTCAGGAACATTTTGTTGATCAAACATGTTAAACAATGGGATCGAACAACAATCTTTAAGTCCATAATATGAACTTTCCCCTGGACACATGTTAATCTAAAGAGAAAGTGACTGTAATACTGTTAAAACTTTTTTAACTTAACCAAATACGAGAAACTTATTTGGTTGATGAATAATGAAGATGTTACAATCCTCTCTGCTGTTTGTGAGATGATTGGAAGTTGTATTTAATGTCTAGCTTTGTGCAAATTGTATCCACTGCAAGTACATGTACCTCATATATCTGTGCCGAGATATATATTTACACATTACTTTATCAGGACTTAATCTTAATTTCTCAAGCCTGATTTACTTGTTTGTATACACTGTACCCAATGATAGTTGAACACTTGAACATGTGTTCATGATATGCCACTGCATTACATTACAGCACAAAGAGGTGAATTATTTTATATGCAATACTGTGGACTCCACTTTATATCAGCCCTGTTAATATCACATTCCTCTTTATATCATGTTTTTCCAAAGAACCATTTTTCTCTCTATATAATCTATGTACGAGGGGTGTTCCAAAAATAATGTCACTTGCATCGGTGCTCATATAGCGGAAGTGCTTTTGTTCATTTTAATTTGCTCTGCCCTTCAAAATACTCTCCGCCAGCCAGAACACACCTTTTTAGCCGGTCAATCCACTTATGGAAGCATTTTTTCATACTCTTCAATGGGTACACCCGTCAGACACTGATAAACAGCAGATCCAAGGGGCTGGCATTTCTCGAAATTGTATCTCCTTCCAGATAAAGGATACTTAAGTTTTGGAAAGGGAAAATAGTCGCAGGGGGCCAAGTCTGGCGAATACGGAGGGTGCGGAAGGACGGTAACCTTCTCTGATTCCAAAACGTCTGTCACAATACGTGCCTTGTGAGCGGGTGCATTATCATGCAAAAGTCGGACATACTTAAGTCCTGTTTTGGGGCGGCGACTTTTGTAGTAGTTCTTCATCTTTCTCAGAACAACGTTTTTATAGAACTTGCCTGTGACCGTTCTGCCTTTTGGCACCGGGATTTGAATAGCTGGACCCTTTTTAGTGAAAAAAATAGCATACAAAACCTTCTTTACCGTTCGTATACGTTTGGCAATACTTGGGCGTCTGGCATTTTTAGTGGCCGCTATTCCGTTGGCAACCTTCCGCTTTGGTTCAAAATAATACACCCAGGTCTCATCACCAGTGACTATATTATCAAAAGCCGTTTTATTATATTTTGGGTACATTTTGAGAAGTTTTTTTGCCATTGTTACACGCGTCTTTGTTTGCTCATCCGTTAACAAATGGGGTATCCATCTTGCATTTAACTTTCTAACTTTTAGGTGTTTCTTCAAAATTGCATGAACTCTTGCTAACGACAAGTTTGTCATTCGAGCCAATTGTCTTACGGTGAATCGAGCATCAGTTTGGAGGATATTTCGGATTTTTTCTATGTTACCTTTGGTCATAGTTGTTGCAGGACGACCTGGGTGAGCAGCATCTTTCAGTTGCTGCTGCCCAGCACTAAATTTACCTACCCACCTACAAACAGTCCTGTGAGACATTTGGCCCTCCTCATAAATGTCACAAACCTCGCGGTGAATATCTACAGCCTTTATGCCGAGTAATGACCTACCTTTTATATAGGCCCTAATTTCAAGAACATTTTCAACTCGTTTTCCTGTCATTTTGTGTCTAGTCTAACGAATAGGCTATGAAACGATGTACACTGTACCGAGGCCAGTGAATGTGTGGACAAGATATTTACCTGTGTCACGAGCCAGTGATAACTCAATCGACACGAGGTGGTTTTGTGCATAAATTGCACGATTTCCACGAAATAATGCACAGATGACATTATTCATGGAACACCCCTCGTAATTTTATTTGGGTAATATCATGTATTTTGAGGTGAATTCCTCTTAATATCATGTTTTATTTAACCAATCACATAAAATATCCAGAAAATGATGTCATTTCTATTGATTTCAGATACGGCTTGTACAAATTGTTGCATAGAAAATAAAAAATTAACCCAAAAATGATTTATTATTGAAATAATGTTATCTTTATTGAAACAACTTCATTAAAATTGTCTATTGAATATCTTACTTTTAGTAATGGAGATTGGAAATGCACTAGATGTGGTGAAAATATGTTTCTATTAATGTAACATTCCTGTTAATATCATGTTTTTGTCTGACAAATTCAACATGATATAAAGAGGAGTGCACTGTACCTATTTGTCTTGATTCTTTTTGCATTCATAACAGTCATTGTCAGTGAGCAGATAGCTCAATTGGTTGAGGGGCCATCTAGAATTGGGAAGGTCACATGTTCAAACCCCAATCTGGATGTGTATTTTCTCTTTTTCCTGTTACAAAATTTGCCAGCTTGCCTGCAACCTTGTATCAAAGCACTGGGAGTATGCCGATAGTGATAATTGGGATACCCGAACTCAGATTGTAAATAGATGAAGTGTTTACTGGGGTGACAGGGCTTTATCACCCCTCTTTTTTGGTCCGGTAAACAGACCCATTCCCAATGAAAAAAAGGTGTGATTTTTCCCAAATTTCCTCTTAAAAATTCCCAATTCAGACACTTGAAAAAAATGGTGGTTTTACATGCTTGAGGAGCTTCTTGTGATATAATTAATTTCAATAAGAAACAAGAAAGATGGGCTATAAATGTCATGGGAACTGACAGTGCTTTAAAAAGTAATTTAGAAAAGAAATAATGTATTTAGTTGTTATAATAGTGTTTGTCAAAATTTCCCAAATAGCTGTAAAGTCGATCAATTTTTCCCAATTTGATCTCAGGGTCCAATTCCTAAAACCCCCTGATAAAGCCCTGGGTGAAAACTGAGAAAAAGTTAGGAGGAATGTAGCAGAACTGGATTGGCCATGAGTCAATCATCAGCGACCAGATAGCTCAATTAGTTGAGTGTCCCTCTCGAGTTTGGCACGTCTAGGGTTTCAATCCTGGTTGGGCGGTACATTTCCCCCGCTCCAGTCCTTTAACAATTTGTATTCAACGGGTTTGTGCATACAGTATTATAATGCACTGTGTATTGGACTGTAATCACTTGATTGCTTATTTATATGGCTCATCAATGAGCATGCGTATATGTAGGTACATAAAATACAATGTGTAGAATTTCTACTCGCTTCAACTGAACTAAGCATCAAGCATTTATACAAAATGCAGCATCCAATGCTTTAACATTTAAGAAAAAATGTGTACTGTGATGGTCAAAGGATTAATTTGAACTAAAGTACATTATAAAGTATTCTATTCTTATATCAATCACATTTCGTAATATATTTGCCTATGATTTTGGTAATGATACTGTGTTTGGTTACCATATTTCAGTCACAATTTTTCTTTGTCCACCTGATTACATTGGTGGATCGATCTGGCACAGGGCGCCTGTCAAACTTTTTCGTCATGTTGAACCATCATTATGCTCATCATGATCGGCATTTGACCTCACTGCCCCTCCTTGCAGACAAGATCAGTATAATAATGACTGTATAAGCGTCATTATATATAGATACGTAATCATGCAATAATTTAAGTCTCATCTGAGTGTAACCTTACCTGATTTGTTCTTATGTATGCTGGAAATATGTATTGCCTAAAACATCAATTTTTAAATTCACATGTTGGATAATTATCCTGACACAGGAAATGGAATTCTGATATAGAGTTATCTTCCCTCGACAAGGTCCGTTCGATTATAGCGATGAAGTCTGCGCTCACATTCGCCGCGGTTAATAACTTTGCATCGTCGGAAACCCACGGTACACTTCTCTGACGTCTGCATATATATGGTATGTACACGTCAGAGAAGTGTACCATGGGTTTCCGACGATGATAACATGATAGTACTAGTCTACACCGCGTTAATACATTTATGACGATTCGTCAATTATATATATGCGGAACTTTGAACATCACATATCACGACGATACATGCATGATAGAAAACTTTGTTTCATGATATATCGAACTTAAAGGAAAACAAATTAGTCTTTTACTTTTAACAAAAGACTAAATTTAAACGGTCCTACACTCAAACAAACACACACACACACAATAAATGCAGCAAAACGGACTTGACCTAATTCCGTGAATTAATAATAAACGCACATGTGTAAGGTCCCCTAACCCTTACGTTTTACGTAACAATAATAACTAAATGATTTCTTCCTTCAGACTATCTCTTACTAGTTCTTCTTTTATACTTTCTACTTTTCTTTGTTGGAGTAGCTTAGACAAATTCATTCTCTTCGATCCTTGTCCTTTATAAGTTCTAATCAAATTATGTTTAGCATCAAGTTTTCAGTTAATCTTTCTTGTATGTCCGGATGTTAGCGCGCGAGGAGTTTTATTTCGGAGGAAATAGGAGTACCCGGAGAAAACCTACATGGTAAGGCAGGTGACCCTTTACATTTTCACGTCTAGTCGGGGAATCGAACCCCCGAAAGGCAAGTGCGCTTCCACTCCTTCACCCAACCACCATGTCGTGTTCCAAAACATTAAACTGCCCCCCCCCCCCTTTTTCTGGTTCAGAAATAGTTTCTTTAATATAATACTGAGCGGAAATACAGTTTCTTTCTTGTCCTAGTATTATTATAAGAGGAGTTTGCATTTTGTTGTATCCAGCTGATTTAGCCATATCTGCACGTTCTTTGGATTTACATGTAGTTCAGTTCCCATGCATATGCTTTTTATACTCTTTGTAAATTACGTAAAGGGGATTTTACCTTTGATCTGTTTTCTTTATTAATCTGAAGACTTTGCTTTGGCAACAAGAAATATCGTTTCCTTTGAAAGGCTGAAAGTTAACATTTTTTTTACTTATTTGTTTCTTTCAACTACCACATACTATATTGAAGAAATTAATATTTTTCTTAAAATGTATTACATGTGCCTAAACAGGCTCCTTTGATTAACATTTGTTTCACGAATGCACCCTCGTTTCCAAGAGAAAATGTGACAAACCCCATTGGATAGGTATGTCCTTATCTGCATGGAGGCCTATACTAGTGGAAGTTTATAATAGAACTATTACGAAGTAGTTTGTATATGTTATGTATTGATGTTTCTATTGATTACGATTACGTAATGTCGTTTGAATAAAACGGCAATTTCAATCAATGTATGTGTTGTGTGATTTATTGACTACTAGTTTATTAGAAATATTAATATTTTTGTCAAGAAAAGGGAACATGATCACGTGCCTTAAAAGTACATTGTATTGATAACATAACATACATTTTTGTTTGTTACTTTTGTAAAAAAAGAAAGTTCTTTTAAATTCTATTTATTTTGTGTTGAATTTTTATTTCCTGATATCCGGGCTTATTTATGCATATGCTACCAGTACAAGTACTTCCTATCACAGTGGAAACCATGCTCTAACATAACTTTATAAATGATGTGATCCATGATAAATAATTATCTATATTTATACAGGAGCCATCCGGCAATGATAAACTGGATAGGTATAATTGTAAGAAGTCGCATCACATGTAAATACAAATATGCAATCGCATCACACGATGAGAGCTTATGTTACCCATTGCCATATAAAATGTATCTACACAAAATAAAGTTTCTTGTACATGTATCTTGTAAAAAAAAAAAGTTTCTTGTAGAGCTTACTTGTTATATATAGAGAGAATGCGCGACCACAGCCAGATGCTTGCATTTTGTCATTAACAATAGTAAATAACAGACGAAAACAGTATTTCATAACAATATTATATATATATAGAATGCTTAATTTAAAAAGTTTATAATCACAATCTGATTAAAATCATATCTTCATCTCCGCGCCGTTAAGATCTGAGATAATCCCATAGAGGGTCCTGTCCCGATGACCTTTCGCAGTAGCCAATCAAATTACTACTGGCAGAATCTTGACAGTGAAATTTTGAGGCGACAAAGCTGGCATAAACACGTTTTTCCGTTTAGTCATTTCGTCACCAAAATGTTCGTGCGGAATAATGTGACGAAATGGCTTGCTGCAAGATGGACAGGTCGTTGGAAAAATATTTTAGTGTTATTAAGTAAAGAGGCGACAAAGGTCATCTGGACGTGACCTCTTATGGGATGTTGTCAGATCCTTGTAAAACGGAGTGAGAACAAGGATCTGTATTTTAATTAGATTGTTTATAATCACAACCCCATGTAGTAGTCCATGGACGTATATATGTACGTTCCTGAGTAGCCTTACAAAAAACTGTAAACATAAACACAGTATATATTGTTATTGGAAAAAATGTATTCATGTCCATGAGCACCTGTGTGCGCGACTGGCACCTTAGCTATTTTTATACATGAGTAAGTACATTGTACATGTACGGTCAGTACGAGCTTGGACTCGCTACTGTATACATTCCTGCCGTGTAAGCATATTTAAATGACTGTCCTAGTTACAACGCGTGGGGAAATCCCCTATAACGCATTGTGTACGTACGTTCTACACGAAAGTGGGCGGGTATCACGGCACGTGTTGGAGGTCAGTATGGAACAACTGTTCGTGAAACCAAAACATGGTCTGACCGAACCCAGGCTTCACTTCACGGCCACTGATCACGATTGTGGTCAAGGGTTGCTGGACATAGTGGACGAGAGACAGGTCGAGAGGTTTAGAGGGAAATGTTATAGTGTTACAACACCCACCGACGATGTTGTGAAATTGTACCGGCTTCACATGTACAGTGGGCAGAAATCGCCAGTGTCTGACGTCGGTCACTATTGGTCAACCGTGGCCCCTGGTAACGACGGACGAGCGGACAAATTCAGTAATCCGTCCCTACAGAGGTCACCTAAGGGATACGTCAACAAAGCAGACGATGTTTTAATTGTGCCAAAAGGAATTTTGTTATACGAAGGGTTTTCATCCACACCGACTCCAGTGGAAAATGAAACCCGAATTCAAGATAAAATTTCATGGCAAATATTAATTCCCAGACAAGTGGTAACGCCCCTTTTAAGGTACCAACGAGAATTAGTCGATGGACATATGACAGAGGTCAGAAGCCAAATCCTCTTGGATAAGATTGACAAGATTCAAGCACAAATGATGACAGACTGGACCAGGAAATACATATCTAATGTTCTGACCAGTAAGAAATTTGACATTGCACACCTATTGCTGAAGGGCAATAACGTTGTAAACCTCCCTTGTGAGGTAAGAAAGCTCTTGCCCACGTTTCAGTGTGGGATGGTGAAATCGAGTCGACAACTGTCGGGTCGTTATACACTACATGATGAAACGATGCAACTTCCCAATGGGGTAACGTACCAGTGTTCTCTGTACGTAACGTTAGAACATGACGACACGCTGCCCACATGTAGCCCTGTCCGGTACTACAGAGTGCAGTACGGATGGAACATATAGCAACGCAAATGTGTAACGGAGAAATTTTTTTATGTAACATAAACAAAATACTATTAAGTCAGTTGTCTGATTGTAAGCACAGGGGCTGGGCACGGACCTATGTCACTATGAAATGATTGTCAGATATTTTTTTTACCTTTCTCGAATATAGCCCCTCCCACTACTATCACAGATATATAGTAGTGGGAGGGGCTATATTCGAGAAAGGTAAAACAAAATATCTGACAACCATTTCATAGTGACATAGGTCCGTGCCTAGCCCCTGTGATAGTAAGCTGTAATACCCGGGTATTAGCAATGTGATTAAAACCATATCTTAATTCCACTCGTATCACAGGGACTTGAGAATTTGTTACAGCTAAGTTTGGGCCTAAAAGAGGGTGTTTAGAGTATTTTTTTTACACTTTTGGGGTTAAGGTCAATGTTAGATAAAAATGTCCCCCTCAATGGTCAATAAAGCTCCATTGAGGGGGACATTTTTATCTAACATTGATCTTAACCCCCTAAAAGTGTAAAAAAATACTCTTAAACACCCTGTTTTATTTAGGTCCAAAACTAGCTACAACAAATTCCCAGGTCCCTGTGCTCCTAATAGTTCAGATACACAACGAATCCAAAACGCTGTTATGCACATGTACTGTATGGAATGGAATTCATTTATGGTTGTTATATTTCAATATTATGACTAGAGCTAGGTATTTACGCAAATGCTGCTGTACGTACCACGGTATATACCACTTTGATTGAATGTTTGAGCTTGCTATACATGTCTGTCTTTTTTTTGTGTTGAAGCCAATCAACAAAAAGGAGCATACGTTTCTCTTTGTGTTAACCTCTAATATTGTTTGAGTGAAACTGTGTCTGTCCTAGTTGATCAGCAAACTTATAGAAAATTTTAATTAAACCATATTGGAATTCCAATTGATATATGTAACAAATAGTTCTTTTATAAGTTAAATGTTCCCAAAAAAATCGGTACAGGACTAATGTACCGTGGTATACCGGTAAAACCGCCCAGCCCTAGTTGTGCTTATACATGTGACACAAAATATGTCCATTGTAAGATTGTAAGGTGTTAACATAATGTCAGTTGTGATATGGTTATATTTACATTTGCTCCGCGTTTTCCCCATTGACACACTGCTAAGAGGCAGTTGCTGTCAGTGCCTCAGGCTATAACAGCAGTTGCTAGGCCTATTGTGATGTCATCAATCACTATTGTGACGTCATCAATTTCATTGTTGTCTACATTTGATTTGCTGTTCAAAATCGGTACGAAGAAAATAAATAACTGAAGTACAATAATTCTGTCAAAATGTAAATACATGTAATGAACATAATTATTTTAATCATAATGTTGGAGATAGCTGGCCGATACTAGCTGTTTGACTGTTCCATTTATTAGAAATCTATTTCAGAATAAATGTAGAATATCAATATAAATTTATTATCAAAACAAATAAAAAAATGTAAATATAAGCATTAAACAGCATTCTGTTCCGTGGTATGGTCCTATAACACGGAACAGAATGCTGTTTAATGCTTAAATAACACCCAGTGCCTCAGAATATAACATTTGCTGTTGTGACGTCATCAATCTGTCAGTTGTAAAGATGGTTATACGTATGACCGTTGTAAGATGGTTATATGTATGACAGTTGTAAGTTGGTTATATGTATGTCAGTTGTAAGATGGTTATATGTATGACAGTTGTAAGTTGGTTATATGTATGTCAGTTGTAAGATGGTTATATGTATGACAGTTGTAAGATGGTTATATGTATGTCAGTTTTAAGATTGTTTTATGTATGTCAGTTGTAAGATGGTTATATGCATGTCCGTTGTAAGATGGTTATATGTATGTCAGTTGTAAGATGGTTATATGTATGTCCGTTGTAAGATGGTTATATGTATGTCAGTTGTAAGATTGTTATATATATGTCTGTTGTAAGATGGTTATATATATGTCAGTTGTAAGATGGTTATATGCATGTCCGTTGTAAGATTGTTATATGTATGTCAGTTGTAAGATGGTTATATGTATGTCGGTTGTAAGATGGTTATATGTATGTCAGTTGTAAGATTGTTATATATATGTATGTCAGTTGTACGATGGTTATTTGTATATCAGTTGTAAGATGGTAATATGTATATCAGTTGTAAGATGGTAATATGTGTGTCAGTTGTACGATGGTTATATGTATGTCAGTTGTAAGATTGTTATATATATGTCAGTTGTAAGATGGTTATATGTATGACAGTTGTAAGTTGGTTATATGTATGTCAGTTGTAAGATGGTTATATGTATGTCAGTTGTAAGATTGTTATATATATGTCAGTTGTAAGATGGTTATATGTATGTCAGTTGTAAGATGGTTATATGCATGTCCGTTGTAAGATGGTTATATGTATGTCAGTTGTAAGATGATAACAAAATATGACAGAGAAATATATTATTTGTATGTACATTCTCATTAATCTTGTTTACATGTTGATAGTGAGTTTAAATGTGTTGTTCTATTGATGAATCTTCAATCTTTGGAGGAAATAAAGACAATAATAAGTTATTTTAGTATATTTCAGTTGTAAGCTACATGCGTGATTGTTAGATTGTCGTTTGTATCCATGAATAGTGAATTTGTGATACATTCCTCAACAACTATATCATTCAATACCATGTACCTAGCACGACTGTTTATAACGTACAGGTGTGTTTACTTATTACATATGTGCATGTTTGTTACGGAAATTCTTGAAAATAAAATGTTGAACTTGACAATAAATAGTCTTTATTGTTATTTCATACAAACAGTATACAGGTCTTAATTAAAACACAAACGGACATATCAATTTTCGATTTTTCAAATTCATATGTTGTCGTATGAACAATATCTATATATAATATATTGTGTTGAATGTTATCTTATCCATCAGGTGGTGAAAGTTGAACACGTACGTAGACCCGTCTGTATCGGCAATGAGTGGCCTGATTTGTGTTGATATAGGATCTACTCGTGATCAGCGTCACAGGGACGTATAGTGTAGAGCAGCATGAAGTTTTGTTTTGATCTAAACAGACGATAATGTTAGACGTTATAAAAGTTTGGACCTAATGAACAAATCCCAACAAGATCTGATAGAGTAACTTTAAATTAATGTGTACGGTTCTGTTGCTAATGAAGTTGTTATTTGTGCAATCATTTTAACTCATGCAAGGTTATACTGTAAAAAAATGCTTATACTATTACATACCTTCAGCTAGAGGAAAATTAATTTAAGCATGCCGAAAGAGTACAAACAAAAAAACCACATACACTTTATATTTGAGGAGCTGGAATTAATACCCCCCCCCCCCCCCCCCCATCAAGTTTAGTCTCGCTACACGGGTTTGTCCGACTATTAATTATGTAATCAATGCAGTATATATAGTGACGTCATGTCATTTTAATGGAAAAGAAGGTTTGTATTTTTCATTTTGAAACTGCACGATTTCTGAATAATGATGTCGCTATCATGTAAAGGTCTACCAGGGACCACTTGTTGCGTATTGTCCTCTTTCTCATTACGATTATTCTTACGATGCTCTCATTTTGAGAAATAATAAAATACAAATGTGCATGTGGTAATAACGTTAATCCATCGTTGTACGTACCAAACATTGGAGCTCTGAGCCTCCCGAGTCGAAGGTCTTTCGTCTTCTGTTTTGAAACGGTAACCCTCATGATATCACGATTCCCCATGTCATACCCAGGGACGTATATATGTCCCTGTCATACCATATATAATCGTCATAGATATCATTATATTTTTCTAAATCCTCTAAATTTGCTAAGTTTTTAGAGTCAAGGATATGATCTTTTCACTGCAAATTACTCGCCGATGGTCGAATCAAGTATTATATATATCAACCATGTACATCTATACTTGATATCATCAGATTTACCCAAATAGCTTATACTATTACCAATAGATATCGGGGGGAAAGGATTATGTACACATGTGTGTTTAAATGAAAATTTCAGAAAAAAGGTTAGTCTTAACTCAAATGGAAACGATTTCTAAACATGTAAGGTCAAACATAACGTTTGGAAGGATTTTATATAAAAAAAAAAAGCTGAGTAAGTTGTTATCTAGAACTTGCGCCCAATCCTTTTGGTTGTTTTTAACTAAAATATGTTTGAATGAATCAAAGTAAAAGGAGAAAAAAATGCTAGCATCATTTTTTTTACATTAAATCTTCATTCACAACATACACAGTTGCTTGAGATTCTGTCAGGAAATAAAACAAAATTAAAGACCTATAAATATAAGGAACCGCCCGTTATAAAATTCTGTAGTGGGTGGCTCCTTATATTTATATAAACATATATCATTTACTGACAGAAACCCAAGCAACTGTACATGAACGTATAACGAAATTATGCCTTACCTATGAGTATTCACAATCATAGCTAAGTGGTTGAGACATGATTTCAAAACTTTGTACTTTTTTGGGGTTTACACCAATTTTCGATAAAAAAATGCGCATATTACCCCAAGTTTAGGCACAGACGTATAGGTCACTGGTTTAGGTCCAAACAGTAACATATTTTCAGGCAGTTATGATCATCACAATTAATGAGAATGGGTGGCTCAAAACCGACCATTTTGACTTCGTTTCTATTCATTTTTTTATATGTTATATATACTTAACAATTTGTCTTACAGAATATATTTTTCAATATAATATGAAAAATTGATATCACCCATTTTCGGGTACAGCTGAGATCGGCCATGCTAAATTATGACCAAAACAGCTAGTCCAAAGGGTTCTGACTCTATGATCCGCTAATAATTGAGGGATATATATTCAGTCGTCCCACGTGATGTTTTTTTTTACTTTTATATATTTTCATGCATTTTAAGACAAATTTTCAGAGATTTTTTTTTGTTAAATCGTTTTGAAATGGATTTTCTTGAATTTTCATACACAATGAAATAAAAGTAATCTCTTTCATAAGAAATGTATATATGTACTATAACTATACTGTAACTAAAAGAAGCATGACGACCATGGGAGAAGAACGGAGCGACGTTTCTTCAAAATTCATACCAATTAACACCGCGGACTTAGTTAAATGTATTTTTTTTTGTAATGAAAAATAAATCTTTATATCGGCTATTTGCATATAAAGCGTAAAATTTTCATATTAAAGTGTAAAATTTTCATATTAAAGTGTGGTAAATAAAAAATGAAGAGTGTCAAAGTGGCACGGATACGCTTCCGTAATATATCGATGTGAAATTTCAATAAATTCAGCTCTAGACCAGAGACGTATATATAACACACTGTCTAGACGTATAAAGTCATACGATAAATTCCGTTGAAAAAAAAAATCACATTTAAAAATTATTGAAAATTTGTCAAAATGCATTCATGAAAATAAAAGTATGACGTGTCCGAATATAGGCCTATATATTGCACTTAGCTCTATGCCCGCCGTGGGTGTCTAAATAAATATAACGTAATTTATACAAATAGATTTAGGCTAAATCAGCTGCAATAAACAAATGGCGCATCGTACTGATTTGACCTGAATGCAAATAACTCTAGGGCCTAGATACATTTACTGAAATATAAATCGAGTTTAAGTTCCGATAAATAATAATGCACCTAGCCTTCAGTATGTAATGTTGACTACCGAGAACTCATGTGATGTCATATCTATTATTAAAGTAACATGTGATAGCTATTTTTAGAAGCAACCCCTCAGGTTCGTTCTTGCACCATAACGATTATTCTGGAACAGCCACATGATTCGTGCAATCTGGTCACATGACATGACCAGGGTGACGGTATATATATTCCAGAGTGAACATCGCATAACAGAACCCGCACGATCACAGAGCGAATAACAGAGAAACTAGATTGAACGGAAACACAGAACAAAGGTAAGTTGAAATATTACGTACTGCACAAGTAAAAGTCAAACTCTTATTTAATTTCTGTTACAAGTGATGTGGTAAATCGAGTCGATGTATCGAAGATGTCGTTTCTTGTTTGTTATACGATACCCAGACACTTGGTCGTGAAATGTTATAAAACCGGGAAGTAAATCTTATTTGTAAAGAAAATTATCCGTTTGATACTAGCCAAAAGATCGGGATATTATTTGAAAGTGTTTTGAAATGTTGATAACTCGGGGTATATATACAGTGGTTGTCCCTTTGTGATTAAAATAATGCTGATCTACTTTCGCCACCATTTCTAGAAAAAATATAAACCAAAGAAACCCTCTGCAGGCCGGGTATAGAATCATTTCAAGGTTCGAGATTTGAAATACGTTATAGATAGCTAATTTTGTTGTTTGATAAAGGAAGTTAATACGATTTATCTGTTCATGAACTTAGAAATAGCACTATGCGTTCTTTAAATTCAAGATGGCGATAGGCAACACAAATTATTTGTGACGTCATTACCGGATGTATGTATCAGCTGATGGGTACAATATCAATGTCAAGGTCACTCAAATAGTTTTGCTTTATAGAAAATTGAAGGACATGATAATATTATATTAATTACTTTATTGATTTCTCACCGTTTCCTAATTTATTCTGCTGCGTTAACATAAGTTTCTTGAATTTGAAATTGTGTTATTTTGCTATGAATCGGGCCTTTGGTAATTTAGGTAATTTGAAAAAAAACTTCAATTATGTAATGGTGCATGGAAGTAATATTGATGTTTAAACGTCATCTTGTATTTTTTACCTTTTTGAATCGTCATTATTTAGTAGCTTGCACTAATACTTATTGAAATTCTGACTTTTGCACAATATTATAATGTTTGTTATTTTTATATTTTTCAGAATCATGCAGATCTTTGTGAAAACCCTCACAGGAAAAACTATCACCCTTGAGGTTGAGCCAGCAGACTCTATTGAAAATGTGAAGGCTAAAATCCAGGACAAAGAAGGAATTCCCCCAGACCAGCAGCGTCTTATCTTTGCTGGTAAACAACTTGAAGATGGCCGCACACTTTCCGACTACAACATCCAGAAGGAGTCCACACTCCATCTTGTACTGCGTCTTAGAGGAGGGATGCAGATCTTTGTGAAAACCCTCACAGGAAAAACCATCACCCTTGAGGTTGAGCCATCAGACTCTATTGAAAATGTGAAGGCTAAAATCCAGGACAAAGAAGGAATTCCCCCAGACCAGCAGCGTCTTATCTTTGCTGGTAAACAACTTGAAGATGGCCGCACACTTTCAGACTACAACATCCAGAAGGAGTCCACACTCCATCTTGTACTGCGACTGAGAGGAGGGATGCAGATCTTTGTGAAAACCCTCACAGGAAAAACCATCACCCTTGAGGTTGAGCCATCAGACTCCATCGAAAATGTGAAGGCTAAAATCCAGGACAAAGAAGGAATTCCCCCAGACCAGCAGCGTCTTATCTTTGCTGGTAAACAACTTGAAGATGGCCGCACACTTTCCGACTACAACATCCAGAAGGAGTCCACACTCCATCTTGTACTGCGTCTTAGAGGAGGAATGCAGATCTTTGTGAAAACCCTCACAGGAAAAACCATCACCCTTGAGGTTGAGCCATCAGACTCTATTGAAAATGTGAAGGCTAAAATCCAGGACAAAGAAGGAATTCCCCCAGACCAGCAGCGTCTTATCTTTGCTGGTAAACAACTTGAAGATGGCCGCACACTTTCCGACTACAACATCCAGAAGGAGTCCACACTCCATCTTGTACTGCGTCTTAGAGGAGGAATGCAGATCTTTGTGAAAACCCTCACAGGAAAAACCATCACCCTTGAGGTTGAGCCATCAGACTCTATTGAAAATGTGAAGGCTAAAATCCAGGACAAAGAAGGAATTCCCCCAGACCAGCAGCGTCTTATCTTTGCTGGTAAACAACTTGAAGATGGCCGCACACTTTCTGACTACAACATCCAGAAGGAGTCCACACTCCATCTTGTACTGCGTCTTAGAGGAGGTATGCAGATCTTTGTGAAAACACTCACAGGAAAAACCATCACCCTTGAGGTTGAGCCATCAGACTCCATCGAAAATGTGAAGGCTAAAATCCAGGACAAAGAAGGAATTCCCCCAGACCAGCAGCGTCTTATCTTTGCTGGTAAACAACTTGAAGATGGTCGCACACTTTCTGACTACAACATTCAAAAGGAGTCCACACTCCATCTTGTACTGCGTCTTAGAGGAGGAATGCAGATCTTTGTGAAAACCCTCACAGGAAAAACCATCACCCTTGAGGTTGAGCCAGCAGACTCTATTGAAAATGTGAAGGCTAAAATCCAGGACAAAGAAGGAATTCCCCCAGACCAGCAGCGTCTTATCTTTGCTGGTAAACAACTTGAAGATGGTCGCACTCTTTCTGACTACAACATCCAGAAGGAGTCCACACTCCATCTTGTACTGCGTCTTAGAGGAGGGATGCAGATCTTTGTGAAAACCCTCACAGGAAAAACCATCACCCTTGAGGTTGAGCCATCGGACTCTATTGAAAATGTGAAGGCTAAAATCCAGGACAAAGAAGGAATTCCCCCAGACCAGCAGCGTCTTATCTTTGCTGGTAAACAACTTGAAGATGGTCGCACACTTTCCGACTACAACATTCAAAAGGAGTCCACACTCCATCTTGTACTGCGTCTTAGAGGAGGAATGCAGATCTTTGTGAAAACCCTCACAGGCAAAACCATCACCCTTGAGGTTGAGCCATCAGACTCTATTGAAAATGTGAAGGCTAAAATCCAGGACAAAGAAGGAATTCCCCCAGACCAGCAGCGTCTTATCTTTGCTGGTAAACAACTTGAAGATGGTCGCACACTTTCCGACTACAACATCCAGAAGGAGTCCACACTCCATCTTGTACTGCGTCTTAGAGGAGGTATGCAGATCTTTGTGAAAACCCTCACAGGAAAAACCATCACCCTTGAGGTTGAGCCAGCAGACTCTATTGAAAATGTAAAGGCTAAAATCCAGGACAAAGAAGGAATTCCCCCAGACCAGCAGCGTCTTATCTTTGCTGGTAAACAACTTGAAGATGGTCGCACTCTTTCTGACTACAACATCCAGAAGGAGTCCACACTCCATCTTGTGCTCCGATTAAGGGGAGGACATTAAACTAACAATTTGTGTTCAATTTTAATGGTGACTCTTCAGAATTTTGTGCTTGTGTGGTTGACAAGATATTGGTTAAAATTTTAAGTTTTAATTCCAAAATGACTTTTACTACGCGTTCAAAAAAGTAAAGATGCTTTGGAAGTACGTCTTTTCAAGAACAAATATTAACATTGTCTTTGTCACTGTCTTTCTGTAAATATGATTTTAAAGTTACATGCTGTCTAATTAAAATTGATGAAAGTAATTTAAAGTGTTTGTTATAACAAAGAGTTACAGGGCATGCTTACAGCTGTAGATCTATACCAAAAGGAAAACTACAATGTAAACCTATATAAAAAAACATAAAATATTGGTCGAGAAAGACTAAACACCACATGTACAGGTTGCCGATTTGCTCCAACAACCAACCAAAACCTTTATGCAGTGGTGTTAATATTTCTATGAAAATATGACTAAAAATGATAGTGAATAAAGTTGAAAAATAGGTTGAGGCATCCTGCAATATTTTGTATTAAGAAAAGTATTGACTGGATCAACCAACATGTGAAGTTATTGTAGGTTTAGTACCCGTGTACAATTGCATTTTAAAAACAAAAACTTGAACAGAGTAGTGTTAATTCGAGATGAAAATGTTAGCTGATCTGGCCTTTTTGAGAATTTCAGTGTAGTGTAATTTTTTCTTGTTTATCAAGTAAAAGATTGGGTAACCAAATTTTCTGCTTGGTCCATTTTTATCTCTGGTTAATGAAGAAATACCTTTATTTCGTTAGATTTAGTACCTACTTTGTGAAGGACTTGTGAGAATGTTAACATGAACATGGATGACGCAGACGCGAAAGCTGTATTTGCAAAATAAGCTCTTCTGTTCTTCAAACAGATGAGTTAACAATTGATAACAAACCTGTTTTCCTGCATTGACGTTGTGTTGGCAGAAAATGCAAGAGTTTAGTTTGGTTTTCTTTTTAAATTTGTGTTTGAATTTGTTTCATGTTCGAGTAACCTTGGATTTGTCGGGCATTGTTTTTAATCCCAAAATTTGTCGCAAAAAGTCCAAAACAAGTGTGCAATTAACCGTCATGCCTTGGGGAGTCAAAATCAAAATCCTATCTACCTATGGCCAGTTGGTCAGGTAATAATTGAACTGCTTTTGGTATTGGTGGCATGACTAGTGTTTATACCTAAATTTTCACCTCTTGAACTGTACCCAAGTTTTGTCTCTTGTTGAACAAAATTTGGCACTCTTCTATTTGCAAGTTTGTTAGGAAGTGGGGCTGCTGTACATGGAAATGTTTACCATATGTTAACTTTTGCCCTGTGTGTATGAGGAATGTTGACAGCGTAAAACCCTACTTACACAAACCCGAATTACCCCTTGCTCATCAAACGGTTCCTTCAGTCCTGACCGAGTTTGTACATAATTATTTAATTAACCTTGAATTACTGAATACCATTTATTCCTCGAATTATTGTGATCAGGTCCACACAATTTCAAGTAGGTGGGGTTTTACTGTATTATACTACTTGGTAACATGCAAGTGGCCAGTATGGAGCAAACGTTCATTCCTGGTTTACAGAATGGATATATTCCAATAATTTTACAATTAAATAATCAGTAGAGGAAGAGCCAAGGTACTAACTTGCATCTTATATATTATCTTGAAGTGTGTTCGAATGGCAAAGAAACCCACTAAAATCAAATGCAAATGTTGAATACATATATAATTGATGTTGGCTAAAAATGGAAGATTGAGGAAACTATTGAAATTTGCTATATGTATAAGATTGAACTCGAGGAAGAAAGCTATAATTGACACTTTTTAAGACTGAAGTTGATTTATATAATTTTCTACAGTAAAGATGACCAGGCATTACATGGACTGCATCATATATTACAAATACCAGTATGACAATTTATGACTAAAAAGATGACTCAAAACTAGAAATATTTTTTTTTATTATTTATTTCATTATAAAAAAAAAACCCACTGTCTTGACATCTTGCAAAATTCTGTTGATCACAGACATCAGATTGTTCACAAGTAGGATATGTTAATATGCTTCACATCTATCAAAGAAGCTTACACAAGCACATGTCTGATCATATTTAATATCACTGTGTTTCCGTTCTATTCATGAGAAAAAATAGTCTGAACAAGTCTTCAAGCATTCTACCTGAGGAGTGAAACATGTTCAACTGAAACCAGTTGGTATAATGAACAGACTTTGTTGGTATTTTCATCAAACAATCAACTTTTTAACAAGTTGGTATATAATGAACAGACTTTGTTGGTATTTTCATCAAACATAGTATGCGATTGTAATGCACTTAGGATTATATTATTCATCAATTGTTGAGAATTCATCACTACCGTTCAAACTTCGACCAGACAGAATTCATCTTAGACAGTTAACATAGATTTCAGTTAATACATCAAATGTTTAGATCTATAGTAACTTCAGTTCATAATTAGATAGGACAAATTTTGTCCTACACAGTTTTCAGATCAGACATAAACCTAACTATAATTTAACTCTCCTAACTCTGACGCTTACTGATAACTTTTAGATATAATAAACTCCCTTCATGCAACACATTTCCAAAACATTTCGAATATATTCTGCAGTTTTTTCCTGCAAGACATTAATCCTCTATACAGTGAAGTAATTCTTGCTATTATCACAGTTTAAAGCAGATTTGTAACAGATCAATCCTCTACATGTACTCATTCTGACTGAATAAAAGATAAAGTCATGACAGTATCAAGGGATTTTCTATTAAAGTACATGTGGTAAGAGGTTCATGCTATCACAGTATTAACAAATACCAGGGACAGCCCATGTTCCTCTGATCATAGATTAGGTTACTTTTATGACTGACGATAAATCTACTCATCAAAATACGAAATGTATAAGGAGAATGAACAACTGTTTGTATGTTAAATAATAACGGTTTAGGATCATTGCCCGATGTTTGATTAGGATATGGCTACATTGTTGGGTTTCTTTTCACTTCATTGATCATCTCTATCAACCCATGTCCCCTGGTTTCTCGTAGCAGTGTCGTGGTGTCTCAATGTTTCCGAGTTCAACCCATGTCCCCTGGTTCCTCATAGCAATGTCTCAGTGTTTCAATGTTTCCTAGTATTTCAACATAGTCGTCCTCCTCCATTCCAGCGTCTAAGTAACGGTGGTGTTTATGTATGTTTAGTCTGGAGGCCTCTGTGTGTAGAGTCTGGAGCAGCTCTATACTATCTGGTGTAGACTGTAAACTGGTCATAACAGGCACACTCTCAACTCCTACATAATGGAAATATACGTCATTATAAGCAAACAGTACAACACCTTAGAAATATACATAATTGTAACTCCTTGGAAATATACATCATTGTAAGCAAACAGTACAACACCTTGGAAATATACCTATCCACATATATAAGGAAATTGGCTTAGCCACTAAGGTAACCAGCTTATCCACATATCTAAGTAACTGGTTTGTTATATCTGAAGTAACCAGCTTATCCACATACCTAAGGTAACCAGCCTCTCTACATACCTAAGGTAACCAGCTTATCCACATACCTAAGGTAACCAGCTTGTCCCCATACCTAAGGTAACCAGCTTATCTACATACCTAAGGTAACCAGTTTGTCCCCATACCTAAGGTAACAAGCTTTTCTACATACCTAAGGTAACCAGCTTTTCTACATACCTAAGGTAACCAGCTTGTCCCCATACCTAAGGTAACCAGTTTGTCCCCATACCTAAGGTAACCAGCTTTTCTACATACCTAAGGAAACCAGCTTGTTTACATACCTAAGGTAACCAGCTTAACCATATACCTAAGGTAACCAGCTTGTCCAAATACCTAAGGTAACCAGCTTATCCAAATACCTTAGGTAACCAGCTTATCCATACACCTAAAGTAACCAGCTTGTCTACATACCTAAGGTAACCAGCTTCTCTACATACCTAAGGTAACCAGCTTGTCCCCATACCTAAGGTAACCAGCTTCTCTACATACCTAAGGTAACCAGCTTGTCCCCATACCTAAGGTAACCAGCTTATCTACATACCTAAGGTAACCAGTTTGTCTACATACCTAAGGTAACCAGCCTCTCTACATACCTAAGGTAACCAGCTTGTCCACATACCTAAGGTAACCAGCTTCTCTACATACCTAAGGTAACCAGCTTATCCATACACCTAAGGTAACCAGCTTGTCTACATACCTACGGTAACCAGCTTCTCTACATACCTAAAGTAACCAGCTTCTCTACATACCTAAGGTAACCAGCTTCTCTACATACCTAAGGTAACCAGCTTCTCTACATACCTAAGGTAACCAGTTTGTCCCCATACCTAAGGAAACCAGCTTGTTTACATACCTAAGGTAACCAGCTTAACCATATACCTAAGGTAACCAGCTTGTCCAAATACCTAAGGTAACCAGCTTATCCACATACCTTAGGTAGCCAGCTTATCCATACACCTAAGGTAACCAGCTTGTCTACATACCTAAGGTAACCAGCTTCTCTACATACCTAAGGTATTCAGCTTGTCCATACATATAAGGTAATTAACCCCATAATTACAGAAACTAACCTAGCTTATCAACATATGTCAAGCTAAAGCATTAATAGATTAAAACACATGAATTAGTTTTCCTGATGATTAATCTGACAAATGTAAAGATAGGCTTTGCAAACTACGATTTTGAACTAAAACACTGACAGGTCAGCACGGGCATATTATGTGGCTATTTATTTCCCATAATCATGAATCCTTGATCTATGGATCTTTGCTAACTGACTCTTTGTTGAATTCTGATCAATTCTGCTTCACGAATGATGATGTCATAACAAAATGCTCATCAGTGAAAAGCTAAAACATGTGCCCTTGACATTTGACCCAATGACTTTAACTGTTAGTCAGGTGTATCCTTGTTGAAGACCAGCCTTGCTTCATAATGTTCTAAAAAATCAGTGAAAAGTTCCAAAATTTGACCTTGACCTTTGAACCTTATGACCTTGAATTTTGACCCTGCTTTAAGACCTCAGTAGGTGTTTTTGTAAACTGAACATCTCAAGTTTCATGTAAATTGGTTAATAAATACTTAAGTTACCGACCAGGAGCTGAATTTCTGGATTGACAGATGGACGGACAGGTGAAATTAGTAATTATAAAAAAGGTATACTCCATAAATCTTATATAGATCTTTAAAGCAGTATGTCAAAAAAAAATTCTGCTGTCTAACAATGATATTTTCCAGCAAATAAATATATGATGCTTCATTCAATTCAGTACTTTACCTTGCAAATCTGATCGTGTGGTTGATGATAAAAATCCATTCTTGTTAACATTTGGATTGAATATATGTGGGTGAGGGGAGACAACTTTACATGGATCCCGCAACACTGTGCCAGAACTGAAAATATTCAAATAGCATGACTTGTTAAACTGAAAGGTTTGACCTGTTTCTACCATATTTCTACCATTTTTAGTGGACAGAGACAGTGTTGTTTTCTGGACTGAACAGAAGACTATTTGCACGAAAACACATCTTCTCTTATATATTACCGCCAAGTTCTGATGATGTCAACAATCGATGATGACGTGAACAATCAGCACATGGCATTGAACCATGTGATTTCAGGTCAAAGTTTAACCAATCAAAAGTCCAGAAGGTCATATACCACTAGTGGTATATCTAACATATATTTATTCGACAGTCAGCATGTTTATACCATGGTCTGAGAGTGGAATAACGCAGAATATTGTGGTAGAAACAGACTATAATAGGATTGTAACCCCTGGATATCAAGATAATGTAGTCTATACCTACCTGTGTGTTCTAAGGAATCTGTCCCGGAGATAGAGAGTGTAGGTGACTGTAACCCCTAGATATCGAGACAATGTAGTCTATACTTACCTGTGTGTTCTTGGGGAATCTGTCCCGGAGATAGAGAGTGTAGGTGATTGTAACCCCTGGATATCGAGATAATGTAGTCTATACTTACCTGTGTGTTGTAAGGAATCTGTCCCGGAGATAGAGAGTGTAGGTGACTGTAACCCCTGGATATCGAGATAATGTAGTCTATACTTACCTGTGTGTTCTTGGGGAATCTGTCCCGGAGATAGAGAGTGTAGGTGATTGTAACCCCTGGATATCGAGACAATGTAGTCTATACTTACCTGTGTGTTCTGGGGAATCTGTCCTGGAGGTAGAGATTGTAGGTGATTGTAACCCCTGGATATCGAGACAATGTAGTCTATACTTACCTGTGTGTTCTAAGGAATCTGTCCTGGAGGTAGAGAGTGTAGGTGATTGTAACCCCTGGATATCGAGACAATGTAGTCTATACTTACCTGTGTGTTCTAGATCTGGGGAATCTGTCCCGGAGGTAGAGAGTGTAGGTGATTGTAACCCCTGGATATCGAGATAATGTAGTCTATACCTACCTGTGTGTTCTAGATCTGGGGAATCTGTCCCGGAGGTAGAGAGTGTAGGTGATTGTAAACCCTGGATATTGAGATAATGTAGTCTATACCTACCTGTGTGTTCTAGATCTTGGGAATCTGTCCAGGAAGTAGAGAGTGTAGGTGATTGTAACCCCTGGATATCGAGATAATGTAGTCTATACCTACCTGTGTGTTCTGGGGAATCTGTCCCGGAGGTAGAGAGTGTAGGTGATTGTAACCCCTGGATATCAAGATAATGTAGTCTATACCTACCTGTGTGTTCTGTGGAATCTGTCCCGGAGATAGAGAGTGTAGGTGATTGTAATCCCTGGATATCGAGATAATGTAGTCTATACTTACCTGTGTGTTCTTGGGAATCTGTCCCGGAGATAGAGAGTGTAGGTGATTGTAATCCCTGGATATCGAGATAATGTAGTCTATACCTACCTGTGTGTTCTAAGGAATCTGTCCTGGAGGTAGAGAGTGTAGGTGATTGTAATCCCTGGATATCGAGATAATGTAGTCTATACCTACCTGTGTGTTCTAAGGAATCTGTCCTGGAGGTAGAGAGTGTAGGTGATTGTAATCCCTGGATATCGAGATAATGTAGTCTATACCTACCTGTGTGTTCTAAGGAATCTGTCCTGGAGGTAGAGAGTGTAGGTGATTGTAATCCCTGGATATCGAGATAATGTAGTCTATACCTACCTGTGTGTTCTAAGGAATCTGTCCTGGAGGTAGAGAGTGTAGGTGATTGTAATCCCTGGATATCGAGATAATGTAGTCTATACCTACCTGTGTGTTCTAAGGAATCTGTCCTGGAGGTAGAGAGTGTAGGTGATTGTAATCCCTGGATATCGAGATAATGTAGTCTATACCTACCTGTGTGTTCTAAGGAATCTGTCCTGGAGGTAGAGAGTGTAGGTGATTGTAATCTCTGGATATCGAGATAATGTAGTCTATACCTACCTGTGTGTTCTAAGGAATCTGTCCCAGAGATAGAGAGTGTAGGTGATTGTAACCCCTGGATATCGAGATAATGTAGTCTATACCTACCTGTGTGTTCTGTGGAATCTGTCCCGGAGATAGAGAGTGTAGGTGATTGTAATCCCTGGATATCGAGATAATGTAGTCTATACCTACCTGTGTGTTCTGGGGAATCTGTCCTGGAGGTAGAGAGTGTAGGTGATTGTAACCCCTGGATATCGAGACAATGTAGTCTATACTTACCTGTGTGTTCTAAGGAATCTGTCCCGGAGGTAGAGAGTGTAGGTGATTGTAACCCCTGGATATCGAGATAATGTAGTCTATACTTACCTGTGTGTTCTTGGGGAATCTGTCCTGGAGGTAGAGAGTGTAGGTGATTGTAACCCCTGGATATCGAGACAATGTAGTCTATACTTACCTGTGTGTTCTAAGGAATCTGTCCCGGAGGTAGAGAGTGTAGGTGATTGTAATCCCTGGATATTGAGACAATGTAGTCTATACCTACCTGTGTGTTCTAAGGAATCTGTCCTGGAGGTAGAGAGTGTAGGTGATTGTAACCCCTGGATATCGAGACAATGTAGTCTATACCTACCTGTGTGTTTTGGGGAATCTGTCCCGGAGGAAGAGAGTGTAGGTGATTGTAATCCCCGGATATTGAGACAATGTAGTCTATACCTACCCGTGTGTTCTAAGGAATCTGTCCTGGAGGTAGAGAGTGTAGGTGATTGTAACCCCTGTGTATCGAGATAATGTAGTCTATACCTACCTGTGTGTTCTGGGGAATCTGTCCTGGAGGTAGAGAGTGTGGGTGATTGTAACCCCTGGATATCGAGATAATGTAGTCTATATACCTACCTGTGTGTTCTAGATCTGGGGAATCTGTCCTGGAGGTAGAGAGTGTAGGTGATTGTAACCCCTGGATATCGAGATAATGTAGTCTATACCTACCTGTGTGTTCTAAGGAATCTGTCCCGGAGGTAGAGAGTGTAGGTGATTGTAACCCCTGGATATCGAGACAATGTAGTCTATACCTACCTGTGTGTTCTGGGACATCTGTCCCGGAGGTAGAGAGTGTAGGTGATTGTAACCCCTGGATATCGAGAAGTCTATACCTACCTGTGTGTTCTGGGGAATCTGTCCTGGAGGTAGAGAGTGTAGGTGATTGTAACCCCTGGATATCGAGAAGTCTATACCTACCTGTGTGTTCTAGATCTTGGGAACCTGTCCAGGAGGTAGAGAGTGTAGGTGATTGTAACCCCTGGATATCGAGAAGTCTATACCTACCTGTGTGTTCTGGGGAATCTGTCCAGGAGGTAGAGAGTGTAGGTGATTGTAACCCCTGGATATCAAGATAATGTTGTCTATACCTACCTGTGTGTTCTAGATCTGGGGAATCTGTCCAGGATGTAGAGAGTGTAGGTGATTGTAACCCCTGGATATCAAGATAATGTTGTCTATACCTACCTGTGTGTTCTGGGGAATCTGTCCCGGAGATAGACCTGTAACACATCTTCTACAGTCGAACAGGTTCTGAATTGTTTTGGCGATCTGTCATCCTGCACTGATCTGTAAGTCATCAATGTTTTATAGAATTAACAGAATCACATCTATGACATCTGGTAAATGGTAGATAAAATGAATAATTAGTGTATATTGTTCATTTGTTTGCTGTACGTTAAACATTTATAATTTTTGTTGTGTTCCATAAGAAGGGTAATTTCATCATAATCACGACTACCGGTACACACTTTATCATATTTACAGAGAAACATGTTTAAAATGAACACGCTTACAGCAAATTCATGGTCTTAACATAATGTTTTTCATTTTCTGCTAAGCGCTCTTTCATCTGTAAGTTATACACGTATAACAAACTATGCTTATAACAAACTCATTTCCTTGGTCCCCAGATGTTCCTTATAAACGTGTTTTACTGTACAGTGATCACATGTGAAGGGTAAAATCAGAATAAGACAAGTACAGATTTTAGTGGTGAAGGATCAACTTGGTATAGATAAATGAAGCTTTGTGTTACATGTAAGAAGATAGGTAGTTGCATGCATATCTCAAATCCATAAAAGTACTAATTTGAAGTTAATTGCTCTACAATGCTAATTTCTGGTAACAGGCATAGCAGGAGAATCATAATTATGATGATAATTTTCAACAATTAAATTTTCATAAATCATACTCTGAGTCTTGTTTGACAATACTACCAGGTAATTTTATTGTGTCACATCAATATAAATAAACTTATTCCTCAAGATATCAAATCCCCATTGTTTGTAAGACCAGTTTTGCCAGCGCCTGTCAACTGGGAAAATGTTTCCTAGTATACAGTATTATCCAAATAGAAAGTGCTCTTTATTGCAGAAAGTCGTTGTTTAGTAGATACACACATGTCATGTTTGCATTATGCCGATTATGCTCATTACCGGTATGCTATGTAGACATGATGTCAGGACATTGAAACTTTACACTGGAGTCAATATAAATTAATTCCAGAATGGTTATGTTAAAGAGATGACAATATATGGTGACTGGAATTATTTCTTGGGAAAATTTACTTAGGTCTTTGTAAATCTGGTAATACATACCCTTATTCAATTACTTTTTACTTGGTTTATAAAGTTAAGTACTTAACAACTGAAGTGAAGACATATAATACTAGGCTATAATTGTTACTGTAAAAGTGGAATTGTTTGCAGTGTGGAAATATTTGCTTATTTCGCTTATATCAAATCTCCGCAAATATATACACACACAAACATATTTATTACCACTCAAACTCTACAGTGTATATTAGTATTATAGAAACACAGTACAGTGCACTCCTCTTTATATCATGTTGCATTTGTCAGACAAAACCATGTTATTAACAGAATTGTGACATAAAGAGAAACATGTTTTTTCACTTAATCTAGTGCATTTCCAATCTCCATAACTAAAAG
The DNA here is from genome assembly GCA_947623455.1 of Mimachlamys varia. NCBI lineage: Eukaryota > Metazoa > Mollusca > Bivalvia > Pectinida > Pectinidae > Mimachlamys > Mimachlamys varia. The sequence continues at coordinate 15,397,674 of OX392535.1, forward strand.
TAAGATATTCAATGTACATATGAAGATATTTCAATATAAAGATAACATTATTTCAATTAAAAAATCATTTTTGGGGTTATTTGATATTTTCTATGCAAAATTTTGTACAAGTTGTAACTGAAATCAATGGAAATGACATCATTTTCTGGATATTTTATGTAATTGGTTAAGAAAACATGATATTAAGAGGAATTCACCTCAAAATACATGATATTAACCGAATAAAATTACATTAGATTAAATAGAGAGAAAAATGGTGCTTGGGGAAACATGATATAAAGAGGAATGTGATATTAACAGGGGTGATATTAAGTGGAATCCACTGTACAACGGAATGGATGACAGCGTAAAAATATCCACATCGCGAACAGTTTGGAGGCTGACTAAGCAAAAAATTTCATGTGCTAAATTACTGAAGTAAAGCCCCATAAAAATTAAGTTTTAGACTACTAAAGCAGAGTACTTAAAAAAGACATGAATGCAATCTCACAAGGTAAACATTATGAAATTTTCGATTAAAAGATGATGAAGTAGATGACAAGAATTCAACCTTTTGGCGATGTTGTTGGAGATGCCTCGAACTACAGTTGACTGTAAGTAAGGGTTGACAGTGTTCTTAATGTGAGGTGTCAGGGAGACCCAGGGAAGTTCATTGCCCAAGGATACAAGTGAGTCAACCAAAAATTGATCTTCGTGAATCGGGTATGGAAAACTGGTACTCACAGATGCCACCTATAATAAAACGGTGAGACCCTACCATGAAAGTTGAGTAAGTTGTAAAAACTTGCGCCTTATCCCTTGCTCAAAATGTTTTGGTATTTAAATTGTTCAAAACAAAATTCTGTCACAATCAGTTATAGGTATTCCTTGATTATAATTATGTATATTTCAATAAATTAAATCTAAAAATCATTTATGAGTTTCAACAAGTACATTTTAGAATTTACTAAAACCAATGTATATATACATCACAACCAATCAATAAAAGGAGTTGTTCTGCTATAACCAGAGAATAGACTTGAATGACAATATCTTTGAGACTCCAGTCATATGCTAGCAGTGCACCTTCAGCACATCCAGTTTTGATATTTTCAATAATTACCTTTCTGCCAAGCGACTGGAATGTATCAGTCAAATCACGCATGTGTAGGGCAGAAGGCTGTCTGTAAGGGGAGGTAACTGAGTCCAGAGTAGCAGCCAGGATAGCACTGGTGTGGTAGTCTATTGACTGGAAAACACAAAGCAGGCAGTGTCGTCAACTTCTCATTTAGTACTGATAAAGAGGATGGAGAATAACAGGATGAATTTTCATATGCTATGATACTGACAGACATTTATACATATGCTGAAAAAATAGACTGTTCAAAGTTGTTGAATTGCAGGTTTTAATAGCTACTTCTGTCGGCAAGTATATGTATTGGGTTTGCTATTATGATATTCAAATACTGTAAACGTACTTAATTTGGCGCAATCAAATTTTAGCGCATTTTTAGTGTTTGTCATATTAGCGCAATGATAAATTCGCGCATCAGTGAAAATAACTATATAAGCAGTATATTAAAACTCCAATTAGCGTAATCATATTTTAGCGCAAACCTTTCAACGCGAAAAGTGCTAAAATAAGATTACCGCGAAAATATGTACGTTTACAGTAGGTCAGCTTATAACATACTTGGAATCAGTTGATTAAAGAAACCAGAGATGGTTACATCATCAGCCAATATTGATATCATCAATACCATTACAAATCTTAAGATTGCTATTTCATCATCTATACAGTGATAAATAGTTACCTACAAGTACCTTATACTGTATATGTGGACGCTGTACTGCAGGGTCAACAGTTACCTACCTTATACTGTATATGTGACAGCTGTACTGGAGGTCAATAGTTACCTACCTTATACTGTAGATGTGACAGCTGTACTGCAGGGTCAACAGTTACCTACCTTATACTGTATATGTGACAGCTGTACTGGAGGGTCAATAGTTACCTACCTTATACTGTAGATGTGACAGCTGTACTGGAGAGTCAACAGTTACCTACCTTATACTGTAGATGTGGAAGCTGAACTGGAGGTTAATAGTTACCTACCTTATACTGTATATGTGGAAGCTGTACTGGCGGGTCAATAGTTACCTACCTTATACTGTAGATGTGACAGCTGTACTGGAGGGTCAATAGTTACCTACCCTGTACTGTAGATGTGGAAGCTGTACTGGAGGTCAATAGTTACCTACCTTATACTGTAGATGTGACAGCTGTACTGGAGAGTCAACAGTTACCTACCTTATACTGTAGATGTGGAAGCTGTACTGGAGGGTTACCTACCTTATACTGTAGATGTGGAAGCTGTACTGGCGGGTCAATAGTTACCTACCTTATACTGTAGATGTGGAAGCTGTACTGGCGGGTCAATAGTTACCTACCTTATACTGTAGATGTGACAGCTGTACTGGAGAGTCAACAGTTACCTACCTTATACTGTAGATGTGACAGCAGTACTGGCGGGTCAATAGTTACCTACCTTATACTGTAGATGTGACAGCAGTACTGGAGGGTCAATAGTTACCTACTTTATACTGTAGATGTGACAGCTGTACTGGAGAGTCAATAGTTACCTACCTTATACTGTAGATGTGACAGCTGTAATGGGGGTAAATAGTTACCTACCTTATACTGTAGATGTGACAGCTGTACTGGCGGGTCAATAGTTACCTACCTTATACTGTAGATGTGACAGCTGTACTGGCGGGTCAATAGTTACCTACCTTATACTGTAGATGTGACAGCTGTACTGGCGGGTCAATAGTTACCTACCTTATACTGTAGATGTGACAGCTGTACTGGAGGTCAATAGTTACCTACCTTATACTGTAGATGTGGAAGCTGTACTGGAGGGTCAATAGTTACCTACCTTATACTGTATATGTGACAGCTGTACTGGAGGTCAATAGTTACCTACCTTATACTGTAGATGTGACCGCTGTACTGGAGGTCAACAGTTACCTACCTTATACTGTAGATGTGGAAGCTGTACTGGAGGGTCAATAGTTACCTACCTTATACTGTAGATGTGACAGCTGTACTGGAGGGTCAATTGTTACCTACCTTATACTGTAGATGTGGAAGCTGTACTGGCGGGTCAATAGTTACCTACCTTATACTGTAGATGTGACAGCTGTACTGGAGGTCAATAGTTACCTACCTTATACGGTAGATGTGACAGCTGTACTGGAGGGTCAATAGTTACCTACCTTATACTGTAGATGTGACAGCTGTACTGGAGAGTCAACAGATACCTACCTTATACTGTAGATGTGACAGCAGTACTGGAGGGTCAATAGTTACCTACCTTATACTGTAGATGTGACAGCAGTACTGGAGGGTCAATAGTTACCTACCTTATACTGTAGATGTAACAGCTGTACTGGAGAGTCAATAGTTACCTACCTTATACTGTAGATGTGGAAGCTGTACTGGAGGTCAATAGTTACCTACCTTATACTGTAGATGTGACAGCTGTACTGGAGGGTTACCTACCTTATACTGTAGATGTGGAAGCTGTACTGGAGGGTTACCTACCTTATACTGTAGATGTGGAAGCTGTACTGGAGGGTTACCTACCTTATACTGTAGATGTGACAGCTGTAATGGGGGTAAATAGTTACCTACCTTATACTGTAGATGTGACAGCTGTACTGGAGGGTCAATTGTTACCTACCTTATACTGTAGATGTGACAGCTGTACTGGCGGGTCAATAGTTACCTACCTTATACTGTAGATGTGACAGCTGTAATGGGGGTAAATAGTTACCTACCTTATACTGTAGATGTGACAGCTGTACTGGAGGGTCAATAGTTACCTACCTTATACTGTAGATGTGACAGCTGTACTGGAGGTCAATAGTTACCTACCTTATACTGTAGATGTGACAGCTGTACTGGAGGGTCAATTGTTACCTACCTTATACTGTAGATGTGGAAGCTGTACTGGCGGGTCAATAGTTACCTACCTTATACTGTAGATGTGACAGCTGTACTGGTGGTCAATAGTTACCTACCTTATACGGTAGATGTGACAGCTGTACTGGAGGGTCAATAGTTACCTACCTTGTACTGTAGATGTGGAAGCTGTACTGGAGGGTCAATAGTTACCTATCTTATACTGTAGATGTGACAGCTGTACTGGAGGTCAATAGTTACCTACCTTATACTGTAGATGTGACAGCTGTACTGGAGGGTCAATAGTTACCTACCTTATACTGTAGATGTGACAGCTGTACTGGAGGGTTACCTACCTTATACTGTAGATGTGGAAGCTGTACTGGTGGGTTACCTACCTTATACTGTAGATGTGGAAGCTGTACTGGAGGTCAATAGTTACCTACCTTATACTGTAGATTTGGAAGCTGTACTGGCGGGTCAATAGTTACCTACCTTATACTGTAGATGTGACAGCTGTACTGGAGGGTCAACAGTTACCTACCTTATACTGTAGATGTGACAGCAGTACTGGAGGGTCAATAGTTACCTACCTTATACTGTAGATGTGACAGCTGTACTGGAGGGTCAATAGTTACCTACCTTATACTGTAGATGTGACAGCTGTACTGGAGAGTCAATAGTTACCTACCTTATACGGTAGATGTGGAAGCTGTACTGGCGGGTCAATAGTTACCTACCTTATACTGTAGATGTGACAGCTGTACTGGAGGGTCAATTGTTACCTACCTTATACTGTAGATGTGGAAGCTGTACTGGCGGGTCAATAGTTACCTACCTTATACTGTAGATGTGACAGCTGTACTGGTGGTCAATAGTTACCTACCTTATACGGTAGATGTGACAGCTGTACTGGAGGGTCAATAGTTACCTACCTTGTACTGTAGATGTGGAAGCTGTACTGGAGGGTCAATAGTTACCTATCTTATACTGTAGATGTGACAGCTGTACTGGAGGTCAATAGTTACCTACCTTATACTGTAGATGTGACAGCTGTACTGGAGGGTCAATAGTTACCTACCTTATACTGTAGATGTGACAGCTGTACTGGAGAGTCAATAGTTACCTACCTTATACTGTAGATGTGACAGCTGTACTGGAGGGTCAATAGTTACCTACCTTATACTGTAGATGTGGAAGCTGTACTGGAGGTCAATAGTTACCTACCTTATACTGTAGATTTGGAAGCTGTACTGGCGGGTCAATAGTTACCTACCTTATACTGTAGATGTGACAGCTGTACTGGAGGGTCAACAGTTACCTACCTTATACTGTAGATGTGACAGCAGTACTGGAGGGTCAATAGTTACCTACCTTATACTGTAGATGTGACAGCTGTACTGGAGGGTCAATAGTTACCTACCTTATACTGTAGATGTGACAGCTGTACTGGAGAGTCAATAGTTACCTACCTTATACGGTAGATGTGGAAGCTGTACTGGCGGGTCAATAGTTACCTACCTTATACGGTAGATGTGACAGCTGTACTGGAGGGTCAATAGTTACCTACCTTGTACTGTAGATGTGGAAGCTGTACTGGAGGGTCAATAGTTACCTACCTTATACTGTAGATGTGACAGCTGTACTGGAGGGTCAATAGTTACCTACCTTATACTGTAGATGTGACAGCTGTACTGGAGAGTCAATAGTTACCTACCTTATACTGTAGATGTGACAGCTGTACCGGAGGTCAATAGTTACCTACCTTATACTGTAGATGTGGAAGCTGTACTGGAGGGTCAATAGTTACCTACCTTATACTGTAGATGTGGAAGCTGTACTGGAGGTCAATAGTTACCTACCTTATACTGTAGATGTGACAGCTGTACTGGAGGGTCAATAGTTACCTACCTTATACTGTAGATGTGGAAGCTGTACTGGAGGGCCGATTGTTTTCCACAGACTGTTTGCTAGACACATAGGAACAAAGAGGGAACTATTGCTCCAACATTTGCTGTAACTGATGGCAGAGTTAAGGATTCTGTTGGCACGCTGATGTGGTGTCTGAAAAATAAACATATAAAGATATATTGATATTAATTCATCAATTCTATGTATAGTTAGGCTGGATCTTTAAAAAAATGTACTTTTTTCTAATTTGATGTGAAGTAATAGCTACATGTATATTAACAGCCAATCGATCATGACACTTGGGCTCTCTTGATAGAAATATATTTTTTAGTTACATGCAGGTATGAAAGAAAAACTGACTTGCAAACTTGCCATGAAGTACTATGCCCATTCATTCAGTTTGCAATTCGATTTGCTCTTTCATACCTGCATGAAACTAAAACTTATTCCTACCAAAGCTTAAATCTTCAATGGTAGAAATTATAGCTGAGACAAGAAATTGTTAGAAGAATCAGAAAAAGAACCAGAACCAGAAGAAGTGCCTCGAAGCGGAGAAATATTGAAGTAAAACACTCCACACTGCACCATTGACGTTTTCCTTTACAAGACAGTAACCATTGGGGAGATTCACTCACGTCATCTGGCAGATTATTAGGTGTAAGTCCGAAAGTGAAGATGCCTTTTGAAGAATACTCGTCTTCAAGGTGCTGTAAGATATGGGAGCCCAAACCACCAAACCCATTGAATGTGTCCAGTAAGACATGGAACCCCTGAAATTAAACAAATACAACACAATAATACAATTATACAGCATCAACTTGTGTGACAATTACAAGAGGATACAGTTAAAACATGGAACCCCTGAAATTAAACAAATACAACACAATAATACAATTATACAGCATCAACTTGTGTGACAATTACAAGAGGATACAGGTGTATTGAAGCATGGTAAGATATTCTCAAAACAGATCCCAGGGACAGACCCTCAAGACCAATCCTTATAGCATGCCTGTATAAAAGTTTGGTTATTGGGTGGTAATCTCAACTGTGTCCAGGCTATGACTCAGAAAGTAAGTCCTTAGGGCTGTGGCCACATCCCCGGGTAAGTTCTGATATAATGACTGCATTCTTATCTTTACACCAAGCAATTGTATAGTACAGAGTTTTGGGGTGGGGATATCAACTGTTTCAAAGTTATGACTTAAGGATTAAATCTACAACAGTATAGGGCAGAACCCAGGATTAGTTTTCATATCATGACTGTCTGTTTCTATATGCCCAGCATAATTGAACCAACCTGGTGGGGAGTACTGAGGCGAAACCTCACCCCTCAAGGTATCACAGGTTTTAAGTGATGAAAAATGAGCTTCTATGCATTAATAAACTACACCAACTAATATGTGAGGGCAATTCCACCTTCTTTTGCTTAATTTGAAATTAATTTAAAAATTACAAGGATTGTCCGTCAGTTTTTACATGCCTTTAGTTATACTCAGGGTTTACGCTGGGTATTTTATAAATGGGGTCCTTTCCTAAATAAACGGGGTTGTTCTGCATAGTTTAAATGCAAATTCTGAAAATAAGTGGGGTCCTTTTCAGTTTCTATGGTTGAAAAAGATATAGGGACGGCTTCAACACGAACCTTGATACTACTACATATTATAAGTGATTTAGGTTAAATAAATGTAAACTAAAACCAATAAAAGACGGAGAATGATATGTTTGTGGAATAAGACTGTATGCTGGAGCATAAAAGCATATATGATTGCAGCACCACTGCACTCCTCAATGAAGAAGTGTAGTCTGTCCTCTACTTCTATCCTGTACAGTACACCATACTATAATATACACCATACCTGTAAATGGTCACACTCCTCAATGAAGAAGTGTAGTCTGTCCTCTACTTCTATCCTGTACAGTACACTATACTATAATATACACTGTACCTGTAAATGGTCACACTCCTCAATGAAGAAGTGTAGTCTGTCCTTTACTTCTATCCTGTACAGTACAACATTCTATAATATACACCGTACCTGTAAATGGTCACACTCTTCAATGAAGAAGTGTAGTCTGTCCTTTTCTTCTATCCTGTACAGTACACCATACTATAATATACACCGTACCTGTAAATGGTCACACTCCTCAATGAAGAAGTGTAGCCTGTCCTCTACCTCTATCCCGGTCTCATAGTCTGACATCACTTCCTGTCCACACCCGTAAATATCAAAAGGCTGCAAGTCACTGAAATGTATCAAGTTAAAGAAGTGATAGCAACACAGAGATAAAGCAAATTGTGTTATGAAAACAAAGTTCTTTTCATTCTATATCTATTACATGATTCTGACCAAAATGAAAAAATGGCATTTATATTTATTTGCAAATATTCGTTAGAAATTCTGGTGTTTTAAAAGAAAATACAGACTAAATAATCATGATTATCAATATTTTGTAACTAAAACCATGGTGAGCATTTATATAGTCTTTTGTGTAAAGAAGGAAATAGTTGATAGGCACTATGCACCAAAATATAATTAAGTGAGTGAAGATTTGTTTTATCAATATCGTAATCTGCCCCAGTGATGTAACAATTTTATGCTTATTTTTTGCTTCAATAGCTGATGACATTACTTTTAATTCATTGTCTGCGGTTGGATAGATCAAAATTTGAGACAAAACGACTTAAAGATACTTTTATAATCTTGGGGCCTGGTCTCTCTGAGAACATTTACTTTGTTGAAAATAATCTAAATAAAGAGATCTGTTTGTGCCTATAATGAAAAGGAAGTGTGACATGGTTTGATATATACTACAGGTGCAGATGCTATCATCCTAGGGGAGGAATATAACTAGTATTCATCAGGAAATATGGACTTTAGTAAGACTACTTTGTTTCCTGCCTTTCTATGTTAAATTTTTCTCAACATATGTCAATATCTCAGATTTCTTCTGTCTGCCCTTAAGGATCTTACTGTCTAATGAAATGACTTTGGAATACATCATTAAGGAAAGACAAGTTCTTGGTTCAATAAATCTAAAGAAAATGTGCAGGGCGTAAGTTTGCAATGCTCCTTAATTTTACAGTGACTTACTTTCTGTGTCTGTACTGCTCGACAACGTGGATCGACTTTGGATGAAGAAACGTTCTCAGGTAATCAGACCACACAGTCACAGCATCATCCAGTTTGTAGAATTTATTACCAGTCCCTGTATCACTGGATTTCTGTTTCCTTTCTGAGTATTAAATGGAAAGCAAAACAACGAAAAATAAGTTTGATACCCACTGTTAAGCTACGGAAATGTTAAATAATTTTCACACCCCGTTTACTTTGTGTCATAGAATATTATACATCAGTATGTAGTACAGACAAATCACAGTAATATTATAAATGATCATACTGGTATATTTGCCTGACTTGGTGTAGGAGCTAATTTCTTAATTGAACCTGAGGTATATAGCTCTAAATGAATGGTCAACAAACCAGTCATCGACCAAAACAACACTGCCCCTCTATCATGTTGTAATGTCTAGTTACCATTAACACACAGATGCTAGTGGTGCAGGTTTGGCTGCGGATGCTAGTGGTGCAGGTTTGGATACAGACGCTAGTGGTGCAGGTTTGGCTCCAGACGCCAGTGGTGCAGGTTTGGCTACAGACGCCAGTGGTGCAGGTTTGGCTACAGATGCTAGTGGTGCAGGTTTGGCTCCAGACGCTAGTGGTGCAGGTTTGGCTACAGATGCTAGTGGTGCTGGTTTGGCTACAGATGTTAGTGGTGCAGGTTTGGCTACAGATGCTAGTGGTGCAGGTTTGGCTACAGAGGCTAGTGGTGCAGGTTTGGCTACAGATGTTAGTGGTTCAGGTTTGGGTATGGATGCTAGTGGTGCAGGTTTGGATACAGACGCTAGTGGTGCAGGTTTAGCTCCAGACGCCAGTGGTGCAGGTTTGGCTACAGACGCTAGTGGTGCAGGTTTGGCTACAGATGTTAGTGGTGCAGGTTTGGCTACAGATGCTAGTGTTGCAGGTTTGGCTACAGATGTTAGTGGTGCAGGTTTGGCTACAGAGGCTAGTGGTGCAGGTTTGGCTACAGATGATAGTGGTTCAGGTTTGGCTACAGATGCTAGTGGTGCTGGTTTGGCTACAGAGGCTAGAGGTGCAGGTTTGGCTACAGATGCTAGTGGTGAAGGTTTGGCTACAGAAGCTAGTTATGCAGGTTTGGCTACAGACGCTAGTGGTGCAGGTTTGGCTACAGAGGCTAGTGGTGCAGGTTCGGCTACAGATGCTAGTGGTGCAGGTTTTGCTGCAGAGGCTAGTGGTGCAGGTTTGGCTACAGACGCTAGTGGTGCAGGTTTGGCTACAGAAGCTAGTGGTGCAGGTTTGGCTACAGATGCTAGTGGTGCAGGTTTGGCTACAGATGCTAGTGGTGCAGGTTTGGCTACAGAGGCTAGTGGTTCAGGTTTGGCTCCAGACGCTAGTGGTACAGGTTTGGCTACAGAGGCTAGTGGTTCAGGTTTGGCTACAGACGCTAGTGGTGCAGGTTTGGCTACAGACGCTAGTGGTGCAGGTTTGGCTATGTCTTGCATTTTCAGTGATCCTGACTGCATTGTTGTTCTTGTGCATTACAAGAAAAACTTGAATTTGTGTTTTTGTTACAAAAGCAAAGAAAAAGTTTTATTACCCCGTCCCATGACCTCAGGAATATTTCGTGAGGTCACATATGACTGACTCACCTTTGATCTCACTTCCAGTGTGAGGTCACATGTGACCTATTCACCTTTGACCTCACTTCCTGTGAGGTCACATGTGACCTATTCACCTTTGACCTCACTTCCTGTGTGAGGTTACATGTGACCTACTCACCTTTGACCTCACTCCCTGTGTCTTTGATCTCCACATCATCAATGGATTCTTGACTGTTGTTGCTCCCTGTGTTGCCCTTCATGTACAACTGTTCCTGTCACAACATAGACCAATTCTTACATCAACAATCACTTTACCAAACACCAATGTGTGGATACATACCGTCATGTAAATACAAATTTCATTACTTTATTGTTAACATAAAGGATTATGTTTCCAATACATGTAACAACAAATCAGAGCAAGGTACATGTCAATCATCTAGGAAAGATGCAGAATCCTAAAAACTGTTTTGATGAAATAAATGATTTTATTATATAATGTGTATTTATCCATATTCTCATTGGCTAAATCGCTAACATGTGACTTTTGATAAATAGCGATATTAACTGGTTTCCAAAGCAAACCCAGTTAATATAAAAAAACCAGTTAATAACATCGGCGATAAAAATAGATTGTGAAAAACCAGTTAATAACACCTCCGCTAAAAACAGATTCTGGAAATACCCTACCGGAAGTTACGTAATACCATAGCAACGCATAGGAAATGGCTGCGTCTGCTGTTTCGCCAGCTTTGAGTCCTAAAAAAATGCGGTTTGCGTCTCTAAACGATGAGAACATTAACAAGTTAATGACAGAAAAGGATTCCATAAACACAGGAAGAGCGACAGTCTCGGTTGTAAACATTTTTAAGGAATATTTAAAAGAAAAGAACTTGGCAGAGGACGTTGAGACTTTGGACAGCACAGAACTTGATAAACTCCTCTTTTCTTGAGTTGAGTACGTTCATCATTTCATCATATATACTTTGATTATATAATAAAACAGTTATGGACTTTTTACTTGGTTAATATGCCCTGATATTAACCAGAATGTAACCATATTGACCTTGGCTTCGCCTCGGTCAATATAAGTTCCATTCTGGTTAATATCAGAGCATATTAACCAAGTAAAAAGTCCATAATTGTATAATACCTCTTTATATGAAGGAAATATTGATAAATTTCCTTATGTTGATAAGAAAGTATTAATGAATTTCTGTTTGTGTATTAGAAGCTAAGGAAGAGTTTCTATAAAAGTATGGATAAACACCCGTTAGAAAGGTGCCATCCAATGTCACTTAAATGTTTTAGAATAAATTTGAAATAGACATCCATATCTAGATAAAAATATGAAAAAATTACAATTTTCATGATAGTCTTTACTCAGTTCTGTAGAGTTATCTCCCCTAGTGTATTTTTTAACTGCAATCTTTAATTGAAAATTTTATTGTTATTTTGTTAAAATCAGATAATTGAAAATAAAATAAAATAATTCATGCATCTGCATATTTGTTAAAGACAGTTTTAAATACAAAAACACAGTTCCCTTTTCCTTCAGAGGTGGCCATTTTCAATCAATTTATAGTCGATGAATACCAAATCATGATCAATAATGAAATTTTAACTGATTACAATCACTAGTATCAATACTTGTACACTGGTTAAAAAGCATCAACACTACAGCTGTTTACATTAAGGCCGCTACTGACCTCTTTCTCCAGGTCTAATAGGTAGGGGTTCTTGTCCGAGCCATCCTCCTGGTGAAGTGTAACATCTCCTGTCCTATAACATTCACACAAAATTCTTATTTCACAATGAGCTAATAATGATTATAATCAGTCAATAATATTTATATTCATGGTAAAAAAATGGAAACGACCAAGCAATCTATGGTTTTTAATTTGTTCAGACTATATAGCTCTACAAACGGAAATGAATCCGATTAAAATTTTTATGATAATTTACAAATATTTATCCATACTTAACTTTTGAAAAAAATTGAGATTGTGGTTCAATACAAATTTCCTAAGGAATTTTAACTTGGAAAACTTACGACAAAGATATCACTTACAAATTATTTGCTAGATAATAACTTCTGTGATGTTACTAAGATGGTGGTTTTATGGTGTAATAAATGATTACCATTGGATTTCCTCCTGATGTTTGTGGTCATACAAACTGCCCTCCTGTTTCAGGGTGTTTAGACTGCCCTTCAGATCAAAGGCGACAAGTCTTGGCGTGTATGTCACATCTCCCTGTAGAGGAAGCATGCACATACATCTGTTGTAATGGCGTTACCAGATACATGTTAGAAGTGATGAACAAAATGAATTTAGAATCATACAAGGGAGGAATAAACATAACACTGAGTGAATAAAAAGAAACAGATAAAGTGATAGTTTGGAAGTATATATCTTTCCCAATAGACAAAGATGTATGAGTATATATATACTCTTTCATCTAGCAGGTTCCTTCAATACAAATGTTTGCAAAGAAGAAGACAGGAAAATCCTTCTTCTTTTCATAGAGGTTTTTGTGTGTTTGTGTATGTGGAGGGAGGGGGGATGGGTCAATTTAGTCGTATTATTAACATAAACATGCAGTAGGACACTGAAGCCTTATTTACTGCAGAAACCGCAGCATTGTGTATTACTTATATATCCATACTCATGTAGGCAAAGAACATCAATAGTGACAAAAAAATGAGGTTTCAAAGAAATCTTGAAAATTATGATTTTTTTTATACCCTTAGATTTTTTCCTTCTCGAAACAATACATCATGGTCAATGTCTTTCTGCACTGGAGCTAATTTCGGGTCATAGATAAAAGAGGATTCCTGTAACATATAAACAACAACAAAATAAATAACGGAGCAACCAACGAACATGAATACAATTAGCGTCTAAATGTGTGAGTCAGATACACGTCTAACAAATACCAGACATGAAACATACACTAAGAGTATCATGATCAGCCAGTCATAAAAATACATATAACATTACAGCATCAAACTACCAGACTCCAACAATGTTAAGATAAACATGCAGATAACCGTTTTCCTTGACATGTGTCATGTAACACAGATCTCCACCAAGGCAATTATGAGGGTTAAGACCTTATATAAATAGGTAAATGAGCAGAATGAAATGAAATTAGTAATGTAGAGGACCCCGTTAAATAAGTTATTTTCATAACTTCCATGGGCCATTCTAAATGTTGTGGCCGGGCCGGGAATTGAACCCGGGACTCCAGCTTGGAAGGCAAACGTTCTAACCATTGAGCCAAAAGTGCGAACGTTAGGCTCGAGGGCCTAACGCTGCCTAATTATACCACACTCCTCCCCATCTTAATTTTGAGGTCCTTTTTATCTATTCAAGATCATATCCGTTCAACTTACAATGATGCTACCACACGTCATCGAAACGACAATAATCCATACATAGGGCAAGGACAGTCATCACCAGATTGGGCGGAAACATATGTTTGCTCATGACGCCATTGGTGTGGCCGGGCCGGGAATTGAACCTGGGACTCCAGCTTGGAAGGCGAATGTTCTAACCATTCAACCAAAAGTCTGGACGTTAGGCTCGAGGGCCTAATGCTGCCTAATTATACCACATAAACAAAGGCTAGCCATGCCAGTCAGGATCAATACCAGCTAACTCATTCATTTTGTATTTGTATACAATCAAAGTATTTTATTATATATTCATTTATTCTGTTAATTAGTCAATACCATAATACTCTTGTATGACAATGCAGTGTCAATAGAAATCTAGATCTGTATATGATGTTGGTGATAAAAATGTAAATTGTGACAATAACAGATACTATTTTTCACTGGCAATCTCTCTTAATTGAGAGTTGAAAATTGTAACTGTGTGTTGATTTGCATATATGTACATTACATGCTGTGCCCTTTCTCTGAATATGCAATGATCATGAATATAAACCGGTCACACTAAAATACGCCATAGGAGAAAATACGCCATAGGATATTTTCGGTGCCATAGATAAATGTACGTAATATATCTTCAAAATACATCATTTTATTCCTTTATTGGTGCATATTACACCATCTGTTGAAGTTTCATCGAAAAAAAATGTGTATTTTGTACCAAAAAACGATCTTATATCGGAGGCTCGGACACTAAAATACGCCATAGGAATGTAGTCAAGCAAGCGTTAAATATCACTGTTTTATGCAAAAAATAACTAATTTATTACAGTTATATATGTCATTTGAAAGTTATGGTTAAGTTTTAATGTTAAAATAATATGTACTTTGTAAGAAAATCGGTAAAATTACCGTGATGTGAGAATCCGAATCAAGGGGCGTAAAAAGGGGCATATAAATTAATCCTCTGGGTTATGGCATTAGCAATGGCTAAAATTTCTCATGCTTATTTCATTCAGTATTGTTGCCAATACTTAACGTTCAATTATCCATCACCTGTATATTCCACCAATGGCTCCCTACAAAATTGCTGTAGTGCCCAATTTGTAGTGTGACCAATTCTCTCGTGGACATTGTCGGAGCAGCAGCGGCTGATTTTTTGTTAGTTGGACTACCTAATCGAATGAACCGGAAGTACTACACTTAGGGTACTGTGTACTGTTCAGAGAAATATGACGGATAATGTATACTAGTTTAAGATTTTTCCAAACTTTGCACAAATAAATGCATTTCATGAACGTTTTCTATTTCTATATTAAAGCTATTTAAAACAATCACATGCATCTATACAACATATCTCATTTTCGCATTACAACTCAATATCCAGTGTTATCGGCAATTTGACTATCTAAATTACATCCATCGTCATGGTTGTATGTACATCATCATTGTCACGCAAGCATATCTATTTTGCTATTCTGTATATATTTTTGTTAGTTATGTCTTTGTATAGGTGCTATTGTTACCGATTGCCGGGGTAAGTATTTTGAAAAGCGCGGTACTCCTTAGCGGAAGTACGTCACGGGTAAGTGTGCACGGGCTGAGATGTTTACACCGATAGACATGTTTTCTCTGTCTAGTGTACCCGGTATGGATTTACCGATATCTAACATCATGTGAACAGGCACAGGCAACAGACTGTGGTAAGCATACTTTCTACCTTATTTCTGTTCTGTTTTAGTCGGTATTATTGTATTGTACCATGTTATTATCGGGTCAAACAATCTAGGTTTGTGTGCGCTCCAGTCAACCGTGACCATTGTTTATCGTGTATAGGTAGAATTTGGTGTATTATGTTGTTTCATGCTATAATTTATATATTATTTTTGTGTAAGGATCATATATCCAATATATGTGTTACTTTGAAGATTGTATATGAAATTATGTAGTTTGTATCGTGGGTTTCACCTATATATAAATCTATGGAAGCCCAGTTCTATTGTCAGAGTGTTAAGCGTGGCGTGTTCGCGCGTGGGTGAAAAATGTATGGAAGCCGTAGAGTGTAATATTGCGGATTGTACAATGTTAGGGTATTTTAGGTATATTACGGAGCCGCACAACATTAGTTCGTATTTAAAATATAGTTTAGTATGTTATTAAGGAGTAGTATACATACTGGTAATTAGTAAGGGTAATTTTATCGTTATTGTTTTGAACTTAAAGTATATCTTAGGACAGTATGAAAATGTGAGCGATAATGTAACTATTGTAATTAATTAATTATTGTAGCTTCACATGCCGGGATTTGTTAGCAGTGCTGGAAGGTCAGGACCAGCAGGACCAGCAGGACTTCCCTCTCAGTTCCACCTAAGCATCGGGACCGACCGAGAGGACACCATATTCTCCGTCAGGGTCAAGGTCAGCGAGGGTATGTCGACAATGAGGGCATCCATGCGGCAAAGGTTGGCGACTGTTACCCTGTACTCCAGCTTCAGTACATCTTCCGCCTGAGGAACTGGAAACCCCGTCACCAGTGGGGTGCTGTCGTGTCATAGACACTAGTGAAGCGGGTACAAGCAAGGCTTTGCTTGGGTATTTTGTATGGGCTCCGTAGTGAGTTGGACATACTGCTATTTTCACTTTACTGCAGTGGCTCAGGATTGAGCTGTATAACCACGTTGTGCATTTATTGCATTGGCTCTGGATTGAGCTGACAGTACCAGGAACTTTACGGTTCACCATTGGTGAAGCTACATTGACATTTAAGGCTACTACATCTTAATGAGAGCGTGTGAGCTAGTGAGTGAGTTTGTTGATTTGTAAATATATACTGCTTTATATTTGATCATCATTGTAAATAAACATTATCATAGTTTTGTAATCAATTTTCTCAGGTTTTATTTCCCGCATTAACAATCAACGCTCGTTCCACGTTAACAATTTGGTGGCAGCGGTGGGATGGCCAACGTTAGTTTTTACGGGAATAGAAATTCTGATTAGATTGATTATGTTAGGTTAGATTGATTGACGGATTCCGGCTAGAATTTCCTCTTTTCCTTTCTATCCTATACGTTGGTCTACTGGAGCGTTGTCAACTGATAACAGGTGAGTGCACTGGTGCGGAACATCATGCAGGATTGGAGGTGAGTACCAGTTTTTGTATATATTGGTTTCATTAGTTGTTTGCCATTTTGGTTGTATTTTGCATTCATTTCCAGCTTTTGTTGATTATATTGTATTCAGCATGTCTTCACTTACTGACTTGATGGGAATTGGGAAGCAGTTAGAGTTGGAAGGGGAGGCGCTGCGGGCGTTTATTCAAGAGCAGCAGGCCAAGGAAAGAGATGAGCGAGAGAGAGAAAGACAGGAACGGAAAGAACAGCAGGCCAGGGAAGTGGAGGAACGTCAAAGACAGAGGGAGTTTGAGGAACAGGAACAGGATAGGGCTGACAAGAGAGCAGAAGAAGAACATAGGCGCAAGTTGGAGCTGATACAAGCGGAACAACAACATGTCCAAGTGGATCAAACCCAGAGAGACCATGCGGTGAAGAAAGGCCCTAAGTTACCTGCATTTAACGAGGACAAGGACAACATCGATGCCTACATTCAGCGATTTGAGCGATATGCAACAGTTCAGAAGTGGAATCGAGAGGGATGGGGAGCCAACTTGAGTGCACTACTTACAGGAAATGCCTTAGCAGTATTTTCACGGTTGCCGGTTCATCAAGCCTTGGATTTCGACGAATTGAAGAAAGCTTTGCTGAAGAGATTCGACAAGACAGAGGAAGGGTTCAGGAAGAGCTTTCGTTCGTCTCGACCTGATGGAGGCGAGACCTTTGTCCAGTTTGCTATTCGTTTGGACAACTACTTGGAGAGGTGGATTGAACTCACCAACACTGACAAGACGTATAAAGGACTGAAGGACTTAGTATTGAGGGATCAGTTTCTGCAAGTGTGTAACCAGGATTTGATGTTGTTCTTGAAAGAAAGAATTCCTAAGTCGATCGACGAGATGTCTACACTGGCAGATCAGTATGCGGAAGCCAGGAGAGCTAGAGCATCGCACTTAACGACGTCTAAGGCTGTTAAACAGGGAGGTCAGAGACAATCGGCAGTTGGTCATTCAACACCTACGTCAACTCCTAGTAAGTCAACGGGGGTTACATACGACAATGCAAAGGATAGGACCTGTTTCTACTGCAAGAAGGTTGGCCACATCGCATCAGATTGTCGGAAGAAGAAATTTGATAAATCCAAGGATGGGAAAGCAGCATCCATTGTAAAGGATTTTGGAACCAGTGAAGAAGTGGATATTCCGAAGGTTAGTCAGGCCTGTAACACGAAGTCATCATCTATGCCAGTTGTTTTTGGTTGCGTTGGTGGTAAGCTCGTTACAGTACTTCGGGATTCAGGTTGTGATGAGGTTGGAGTAAGGCGAAATCTAGTGGACCCTGAGAAGATTACCGACAGAACAAAGACCTACATTTTAGCCGATGGATCGCGGCTTGTTTGCCAGATCGCCAATGTCCATATCGACACACCATACTTCAGAGGGGACACGGAAGCATTTTTGTTAGAGTCGCCAATGTACGATGTGATAGTTGGAAACGTCAAGGACGCTCTTCCTGTGGATCAACCTGACGAACAGTGGCAGATGGACTCTCTCAATGCTGTGCAGACTAGGGCAGAAGTGAAGAGGAAGGCCAAACCGTTTAAACCACTACAAGTATCTGAATTCATGGCAGACCTTGGGAGTGTCCAGGACTTGAAAGATGAGCAGCAGTCAGATGGTACCCTAGCGAAGTTTCGAAGGCTGGCAAGGGAACATGATACGCTGACACGCGACGACGGAGGAAAGTCTTTGCTTCTTTACCACAAGGGATTGTTGTATCGAGAATTCCAGAGTCCAGGAATTGCAACGGGGAAGACGTTTCGACAGTTGGTTGTGCCGTTGAAGTACCGTCAGATAGTCATGAAGCTTGCACATGAGTCGATAATGTCCGGTCACCTCGCAGCGAAGAGAACATCCAGCAGGATTTTGGCGGAGTTCTTTTGGCCAGGGATTCAAGCAGACGTTACCCGTTTCTGTCGATCATGTGATATTTGCCAACGCACGTTTCCCAAAGGAAGGGTACTGAAGTCGCCACTAGGAAGTATGCCGCTGATCGATACCCCCTTCAAGAGGATAGCAGTAGACTTAGTGGGACCTCTGGAGCCAGCGACCGAGCGTGGTAATAGGTTTATTTTGACTGTAGTGGACTACGCAACTAGGTACCCGGAGGCAGTGGCCCTTAAGGGGATCGAGACGGAAAGAGTTGCGGAGGCACTAGTGGATATCTTTAGCCGGGTTGGCGTGCCAAGAGAGATGTTGACAGATCAAGGGGCGCAATTCACATCTGGGCTGATGAAGGAGGTGAGCAGGTTATTGTCGATCCACCAGCTGACTACAACTCCCTACCATCCTCAATGTAACGGACTGGTGGAGCGTTTCAATGGTACATTGAAACAGATGCTCAGGAGGATGGCTGCTGAGAAGCCGAAGGATTGGGACCGCTATCTTAACGCTCTGTTATTTGCATACAGAGAGGTGCCACAAGAAAGTTTGGGATTCTCACCTTTTCAGTTGTTATACGGCAGAGTAATCCGTGGTCCTATGATGATTCTCAGAGAATTACTTACCAAGGAGTTACCAGACGAAGACATCAAGACGACTTACCAGTATGTGATGGATCTGAGAGAGCGGATGGAGGACACCTGTCAGATAGCCATGGATAACCTCAAGGAAGCTAAGCAGATTCAGAGACGGAACTTCAACAGGAGGACGAAGTCTAGGGAGCTGACACCAGGAGACAAGGTGCTAGTGCTGTTACCGACGAAAGCGAACAAGTTGCTGATGCAATGGCGGGGACCTTATGAAGTGGTGGAGAAAGTCGGACCCTATGACTACCGCGTAAACAGGGACGGAAAAATCAAGACATTGCACATCAACTTGTTGAAGGAGTATGTTGAAGCAGGAGGAACTGGAACTCAGGAGGAAGGAATCCTTACTTGTGTCATGACCAGTGTGGTGTCGGATGATGAAGAAACTCATGAAGAATTTGATTTTCCAAGCAGATTGGAATCTCTTCCCAGTGATAGAGGGAAGGAGCATGTCGAAGATGTTGAAGTTTCAGGAGAACTTACGGAGACACAGACAACGGAAGTGAAAGATCTTCTAAGCTGCTACGCGGATGTGTTGACAGATCTTCCTGGGAGTACAAATCTTGCGCAGCATGAGATCAAGACAATGACGGATACTCCAGTTCATGTGAAACCGTACCCGTTGCCTTACACGACAAAGGATGTGATAAAAGAAGAGGTAAACAAGATGATCGAGATGGATGTAATAGAGCCGTCGTCATCACCCTATTCAGCTCCTGTGGTCATGGTTAAGAAGAAGGACGGGTCAAACCGTTTTTGTATCGACTTCAGGAGATTGAATCGTGTCACAATGTTCGATGCCGAACCGATGCCGAACACAGATGATATTTTCTCAAGAATAGCTGGAGCCAAGTACTTCTCCAAACTGGACCTGAGCAAGGGTTATTGGCAGGTGCCTTTATCGCCAGAAGCGAAGCCAATGACAGCCTTTTCAACCCCACAAGGCTTATTCCAGTTTAAGGTGATGCCATTTGGCTTAGTGAATGCTCCTGCGACATTCAGTAGGCTGATGAGGAAGCTGTTGAAGGGAATGGAGCACATCGACAACTTTATTGACGACATCTTAATTTACACAGACACATGGGAGGAACATGTGATTGTGCTCAAGGATTTATTTGCACGACTTCGGGAAGCAGTGTTGACAGCGAGACCTACCAAATGTGCGATTGGATTTTCCAGTCTGTCTTGTTTGGGACATATCGTTGGAGATGGGAAACTGCAGTTGGAAGAATCAAAGGTTAAGGCAATTGAAAACGCACAAAGACCACAGACGAAGAAGCAAGTGAGGTCATTTCTGGGATTAGCCGGTTTTTACCGACGATTCATTCCGAATTTCGCGGCAGTTGCTGTTCCTTTGACCGACTTGACGAAGAAAGGTTGCCCGAATAAGGTAGTTTGGACTGAGATTCATGACCGAGCATTTTCTACGCTAAAGACTATGTTGACAGCAAGGCCAGTTCTTAGATTACCAAATTTGGAACAGGAATTTGTTCTGCGAACAGACGCGTCAGACACGGGACTTGGGGCTGTGCTGTTGCAGGAGGTTGATGGTGAAAAGATGCCGATTGCCTACGCTAGCAGGAAGCTTCTTCCTAGAGAGAAGAATTATGCAATCATCGAAAAGGAGTGTTTGGCGATTGTATGGGCAGTCCAAAAATTTGAACCATATATTTATGGTCAGGAGTTCATCCTTGAGACGGATCATCAACCACTGACATACCTACACATGTCGAAGACGGCAAACGCAAGACTCATGCGTTGGGCGTTGCTTCTGCAACCATACAGGTTGAGGATTCGCGCAATCAAGGGATCAGACAACGTGGGAGCAGACTACTTGAGTAGACTTTAGGACAGACATGCTTCGTGATTGACGAGAAAGTGTACCACTTTCTTCGGAAGCCTGGGGATGTGTCACGCAAGCATATCTATTTTGCTATTCTGTATATATTTTTGTTAGTTATGTCTTTGTATAGGTGCTATTGTTACCGATTGCCGGGGTAAGTATTTTGAAAAGCGCGGTACTCCTTAGCGGAAGTACGTCACGGGTAAGTGTGCACGGGCTGAGATGTTTACACCGATAGACATGTTTTCTCTGTCTAGTGTACCCGGTATGGATTTACCGATATCTAACATCATGTGAACAGGCACAGGCAACAGACTGTGGTAAGCATACTTTCTACCTTATTTCTGTTCTGTTTTAGTCGGTATTATTGTATTGTACCATGTTATTATCGGGTCAAACAATCTAGGTTTGTGTGCGCTCCAGTCAACCGTGACCATTGTTTATCGTGTATAGGTAGAATTTGGTGTATTATGTTGTTTCATGCTATAATTTATATATTATTTTTGTGTAAGGATCATATATCCAATATATGTGTTACTTTGAAGATTGTATATGAAATTATGTAGTTTGTATCGTGGGTTTCACCTATATATAAATCTATGGAAGCCCAGTTCTATTGTCAGAGTGTTAAGCGTGGCGTGTTCGCGCGTGGGTGAAAAATGTATGGAAGCCGTAGAGTGTAATATTGCGGATTGTACAATGTTAGGGTATTTTAGGTATATTACGGAGCCGCACAACATTAGTTCGTATTTAAAATATAGTTTAGTATGTTATTAAGGAGTAGTATACATACTGGTAATTAGTAAGGGTAATTTTATCGTTATTGTTTTGAACTTAAAGTATATCTTAGGACAGTATGAAAATGTGAGCGATAATGTAACTATTGTAATTAATTAATTATTGTAGCTTCACATGCCGGGATTTGTTAGCAGTGCTGGAAGGTCAGGACCAGCAGGACCAGCAGGACTTCCCTCTCAGTTCCACCTAAGCATGGGGACCGACCGAGAGGACACCATATTCTCCGTCAGGGTCAAGGTCAGCGAGGGTATGTCGACAATGAGGGCATCCATGCGGCAAAGGTTGGCGACTGTTACCCTGTACTCCAGCTTCAGTACATCTTCCGCCTGAGGAACTGGAAACCCCGTCACCAGTGGGGTGCTGTCGTGTCATAGACACTAGTGAAGCGGGTACAAGCAAGGCTTTGCTTGGGTATTTTGTATGGGCTCCGTAGTGAGTTGGACAAACTGCTATTTTCACTTTACTGCAGTGGCTCAGGATTGAGCTGTATAACCACGTTGTGCATTTATTGCATTGGCTCTGGATTGAGCTGACAGTACCAGGAACTTTACGGTTCACCATTGGTGAAGCTACATTGACATTTAAGGCTACTACATCTTAATGAGAGCGTGTGAGCTAGTGAGTGAGTTTGTTGATTTGTAAATATATACTGCTTTATATTTGATCATCATTGTAAATAAACATTATCATAGTTTTGTAATCAATTTTCTCAGGTTTTATTTCCCGCATTAACAATCAACGCTCGTTCCACGTTAACAATCATATGCACACCGTATTATGAAAATATATGTATCTGATTACCTTGTAAACATTTGGTAAATCTTTAAACAGAAACTGTGTAGTTTACAAACCAGCAAATGTGTTTCAACTTGGAATCTGTATATGAAAATCAATTAATTTTGTATCATTCCTGCTTTTTAATGTCAGACTCATAGGTCTTCTATACTAAAAACACTCTGTTGCTTCTTTTAATGAAATTATTGAAGTAATAAGTTGTGACATTTCTTCTTCATGGGTTGTGGGTTCAGTAGCAATACTAAAAGTATATGATGGAGGGTCAGGGAGGGCAGTACGTTGATGTCTGAATAAAAACTGGCAAATCAAATGTTCGAATAATGGTTACTCTTCCAATGTATGATAAATTTCTAAAAGATCAGTCTTTTGATAATATTTGAACCACTTTTAGTTTTCCAATGTAATTATTACTATTATTTTTATTTTTAATTTGTATTTAATACCGAGTAGTATCCTGGTGATTCCACAATATGTTTTTTTTCTGGTAGATATAAGGATTAAATTGATAAAACTCGACATCAATGCCCGGAGACTTATAATTTTTCATGGTTTTATTCGAGAAAAGACACTTACAGTACTCAAGTTTACATTTTAATATAAAAAAATACATGCTGATTTTTTTCATAGTTTTTTCAATATTAGCTTTTCACGAAAGTTGCAGCGATTCTGAAGGTAATTTTACACACTTCCCTACAGTTCAAACTATATTGAAACTTGCATTAAGATTTTGCTCAACCGTACTTACTAATATATATATATAATCCTAAATGCATTTTTTTATTTTACAATTTAATAAAGTTATATAATTTGAAAATGAAACACTTAACATACGTTATTTTCCAAATTGGTACAAAGGATTTGACACAGACTTTGACAAAACTATGACGCCATCTATCAATAAAATATTTTAGCAAGTGATGGCATAGACAATTTCAAGTTCAACAATTGAAAGAAGTAAATAACACATATGTGTAAATGCTAACAACGAAAAACAAAAAGGTTATTTACAAAACCATTCGCCTGTTAAAACGTAGACGCCCCTAGTATCATATATAAATAACAATTTTTTCATCATCGTCTGTTAACGACAAGCCTTCAAAATTGAAAAATACATGTCGTGCACTTTATTTATTTAATCATTTTTGTGGATCATACATTTATGAAATTTAAAGGATTGAAATGTATGTTCTTGGTTGGCAGAGAAACAATTTGGATTCGTATTATTCTAATGGGTTACTACACGTATAAAGAATGAATATTTGTGGTAACAGAAGGGGTTTTGGCCAGAGCGAGTGTCCGTATTAAATATTTGATACTAGTCCGAAGGGTTATGACTTATGTATTTTGATTGTCAATATGTCCTCATGTTACACATTTCCATGTGTCTGGGTGAATTAATAAAATCTTGAAATATTGACTCTAATCCGCTAACATTTAGTGAATCAACACCCATATACTATTGAAAAAAACTCACGAACACTAATCATAATTATGACATCAAAAAACTGCATCAAAATCTTACAATCTTCAAAATTGGCTTTGCTAAATTTCAAAGTATTTTGCGTAAAAATTATCGAAGTTTTTGGATGTGATTGTATATGATTTGTACATTTTGTTTTATACATGTATACAGTGTATTGTACAATGTCTCTAAGTAATTTGAATCTTCCACTTTGCAGCATATGTATCATAATAATTGGTTTTAACACCCAAAGTCAGTAATGAGAAGCAATATGGTGTTCAATGAAAATCTTAAATTATATACACAATTTGTAATGATAACCTTTATTGATATCAAGGTAAATTGGTTGTGTTCACAGTACATACGGTAATATACACATTATCTAGTTCTCCAGTCTGTAATAGCCATTTTAATCTCCCAAAACGATACATACGTTACTGACGCCAGTCAAAGGGGTTTTGGTATGCCTTACATTGGTCACAATCAGACTGAATCGGTAGATGGTAACGTGTGTATGCCTTACATTGGTCACAATCAGACTGAATCGGTAGATGGTAACGTGTGTATGCCTTACATTGGTCACAATCAGACTGAATCGGTAGATTGTGACCAATGTAAGGCATACATACGTTACCATCTACCGATTCAGTCTGATTGTGACCAATGTAAGGCATACATACCTTACCACCTGTAACAATCTTGTCAGTGTTAAGTCTAGTCAGGTAAATTTATATTGCGTTCCGCATCTTCCTCATATTGCATTGAGTCTGTAAAATGTATTAACCGGGTTGTTGATTAAAATGGTAGCCATATGCACAGAAGTGAGTTCGCTGTTCGTCATCTTTCCCAGTCGCTTGTGCGACATATATTCCAGTTAAGGAATGAAACATGGTGTCAGAATGGTTAATAGGACCACGCAGAATATACAGATGAACAGTTACAGTGAGTAAATACTGTTGAGTTGTGACATTTCCCGATTTTCGTCGTCAGTCGTCAAACCACGTGGTTCACTGGTAAATTCTCACGATGGCGCTCAATCGTATACCACCTCCAAGTAAGATAAATTTTCACACCAGAAACGTCAGTGAAGACTGGAAAAAGTGGAAGGAGGAGTTTACCCTTTACGTTGATCTAGCATTGAAAGATAGCGAAGAATTAGAGAAGATTAAGATGTTTAAATATCTCGTAAGTTCGGAAGGGAGGGAAATATACAACAACATAAACTGGACCGATGCTGAGGAAAACAGAACGTTAGAAACTGTAATAGCCAGCTTCAACAGGTACTGTGAACCAAAGAAAAATGAAACAGTTGAAAGATTTAAATTCAACAGAAGAAATCAACAAGGGGACGAGACAATGGACAAATATATCACAGATGTGAAAACTTTGGCTAAAACTTGTAATTTTGGCACAGTCGCCCATTCCCTGATACGCGATAGAATAGTGTGTGGAATCACTGATACACATTTGCGTGAACGGTTATTAAGAATACCGGACCTCACTTTAGACAAGGCAGAGGACATGTGTAGAGCGAGCGAGCTTACTAAAAATAGTGTCAACACATTGGATCATGCACATAGTAGTGGTGCTTCAGTGACTGTAAACAAAGTTAAGTCCAAATATCCAAAGCACACACAGGAACGAGTCCACAGTAAGAAATACACAGGGCCCAATAAGTCTACTAATTATGGATCATCAAAAGGAGCAGCGAAAGAATACTCGTGCAAGTTTTGTGGTCGCAATCATGAATTCAAGAGGGAGAAATGCCCCGCATACGGTCAGAATTGCCGGAAATGTAATGGAGCAAATCATTTTGAAGTAAAATGTGAGGATCTCCGAAAGTCCAAGCCGAAAGGTCGAGGTAAAGTACATATGGTACAAGAAGATGAGCCTGATAAAGATTATTTTGAAATCAGATCTATAACCCTTGATGTTGGAAATGACATTCACACTGTTCACAGAGTACAAGGACACACAAAGGAAATGCACGCAACCTTGGAGATTGAAGGTAAAAGGGTCAATTTCCAGCTTGACAGTGGAGCGTCGTGCAATATTGTTCACAAGTCTATTATACCGAACAAAGTCAAGGTTAATCCAACCACAAGCATCCTCAAGATGTTTAATAAAACAACTGTGACTCCACTAGGACAGTGTAAACTAGAAGTTAACAATCCCAAGAATGGTCAGAAGTACACGGAGGACTTTATAGTTCTAGATGAAAAATGTACACCGTTGCTTGGCAGTGCTTCAATGCAAAACCTAGAGTTGGTCAAAATTCAGTACGAGAACATTTTGACTACGGGAGAGGAGAAACCACTTACTGTAGAACAGATTACGTCTGATTATGCTGATGTATTTTCAGGAAATGGTTTGCTGGAAGGCAAGTACCATCTAGTTACAGATCCCGAGGTAACGCCTGTTGTCCATCCACCGAGGAAAGTACCGCTAGCTTTACGACAGAGACTTAAGCAAGAGTTAGACAGACTTGAGTCTATGGACATAATCACACCAGTCAGTGAGCCGACTCCATGGGTATCCAGTTTGGTCATGGTTGTCAAACCGGACAAGCTTAGGATTTGTATTGATCCAAAGGACCTCAATAAAGCTTTGAAACGAAGTCACTATCCGCTTCCAACAGTAGAGGACGTTCTACCACATCTTCACCGCGCTAAGATATTCAGCGTACTTGACGCTAGAAATGGATTTTGGCACGTCGAGTTGGACGAGCAAAGTTCTTTCCTAACCACATTCAACACTCCACATGGCCGATACCGTTGGTTAAGGATGCCATTCGGAATATCGACAGCACCGGAAGAATATCAGCGTAGACAGGACCAGGCAGTGGAAGGCCTGCCTGGGGTCCACAGCATTGTGGATGATATATTGGTGTGTGGAGAGGGAGATACAGAGGATCAGGCAATATTGGATCATGACAGGAAAATGGTTGCATTGTTGAACCGCTGCAGAGAGCGGGGATTGAAACTCAACAAAGAAAAACTTCGATTACGACAGAAGGAAGTTCGATTCGTGGGACATTTGATTACAGCGACAGGTCTGAAACCTGACCCGGACAAGGTCAAGGCTGTAGCTGATATGCCAAACCCCACAGACGTAGCTGGAGTCCGACGATTCATTGGCTTCGTAAACTACCTGAGCAAATTCCTGCCCTGTCTCAGTGACAAGTGCGAGCCACTTAGGAAGTTAACTCTGCAAGATGCAGATTGGTGTTGGTTGGACAGTCACAGTCGCGCGATAGAGGATGTGAAAATGCTAGTCACGTCCAAACCAGTTCTGAAGTATTACGACCCTGGAGAAGAACTTACCTTACAATGTGACGCATCTGAGAAAGGATTAGGCGCAGCCATACTGCAAAATGGCCAGCCAGTCGCGTACGCGAGCCGTGCTCTAACCGATGTAGAAAGAAGATATGCCCAAATCGAAAAGGAGCTTCTGGCAGTGGTTTTTGGATTGGAAAAGTTCCATCAATATACATATGGGAGGTCGGTAACTGTGCAGAGTGATCACAAGCCGCTGGAAATGATAATGCGGAAATCTCTTCACAGCGCGCCCAAACGCTTACAACGAATGCTTCTTCGACTACAGACCTACACGTTCGAAATCGTGTATCATCCCGGTAAATTGATGTATTTAGCGGACACTCTCAGTCGTGCGTTTCTTCAGACCGAGGACAAGACAGCGTTTCTGGAGGATGTTGAGTGCATAAACATGGCGCAATTTCTGCCAATTGCTGAGCCTAAACTACAAGAAATCCAACAGGAGACCAGCCGTGATGAAAGTCTACAGACTCTCAAACAGGTAATACTACATGGTTGGCCAGACAAGAGGTCGACAACGCCAGAGTTGGCACAACCATACTTTCATGTGAGGGATGAACTCTCTGCACAGAATGGAATCATATTTCGCGGAGAACGTGCGGTAATCCCCAGGAGCTTGAGGGAGGATATAAAGTCCAAAATTCACTCATCACACATTGGAGTTGAGGGATGTTTACGCCGTGCACGTGAAACTGTTTATTGGCCGCGTATGAATGCTGAGGTTCGAGATTATGTAGAACGATGTGACACATGCCGAGCCTATGACGACAAACAGCCAAAAGAGACCCTGATATCTCACGACATTCCGGATCGCCCCTGGGCTAAACTCGGGAGTGATTTATGTATCTTCGACAACAAGCAGTATTTGATTACTGTAGATTATTATTCCAACTACTTTGAGATTGACTATCTGGAAGACACCAGAGCAAGGACTGTTGTCAGAGCTCTGCGTGCACAGTTTGCCAGACATGGTATTCCAGATGTCTTGGTCAGTGACAATGGGCCGCAGTTTAGTTCTGAAGAGTTTCGCACATTTGCAAAGGAATGGGAATTTGAACATGAGACATCATCCCCAGGTTACCCTCAAAGCAATGGGAAATCCGAGCAAGCCGTGAAAACTGCAAAGCGTATAATGAAACGTGCAAAGTCATCTGGGTCAGACCCGTATTTAGCACTGTTAGATTATAGAAATACGCCATCTCAGTCAATGGACACTAGTCCTGTTCAGCGTCTGATGAACAGACGGACAAAAACACTTCTTCCTATGAAGGGAAGTTTGTTGAAACCCCAAGTTCCAACACCAGGAAGTGTTTCAAGACAGCTGAAGGGTGTAAAAGAACGTCAGTCCTTTTACTATGACAAAGGAGCGCGAGACTTGGAACCACTGAATCCAGGGGACACTGTTCGCATCGCACCATTTCCAGGTGATCGACAAAACACATGGAAAAGAGGAGTCGTAAACGCACAAGTCAATACCAGGTCGTATGACGTTACAACAGAGGAATCCGGAAGGACGTATCGTAGAAACCGACGTCATCTTCGTCGATCAAAGGAATCGTTTACTCCAAACATGCTAGGAAACGAGTTTGAGTCGGAACAGGAAGTCAGAAATGAGGAACCGGAAGTACCACATGTGGCACCACCAATGTCACCACCTTGGGTAGAACCACCTCCTGATACACCACCGATGAGGATGATGACAAGATCCCAAGCCGGCAAACAGATTAAAGTGCCTTCGCGATTCGAGGACTAGAGTAATTATGAAAATATAATTACTAATAAGCTTTATGCGTGCTTCACTTTATTAACAATGAATGTGCGCGTAATAATTTTATATTTGTGACAAAGAGTTACTTTTCTGCGTTAGTTTAAAGTTTTCTTTCATTCGCTGAAGCGAAAGCGAAATACCTCGCGAGTTAAACGGAAAACATTTTGAAATGAACTGTTGTGTTAATTTGAATTTCAGTTAGTTCATAATTGATCATTCTAGGAAATGGCTAGTATACATATATAGCTCTAGGTGAAACAGAATGTGACTTTCAATTTAGAACAATTGATAATGCAAAGACAGTATTACATGCCAATTTTTATTACATAATACTCAAATAATTCATGGAATTTAATGCAAAAGTCATATGCAGATAAATGCCAACAGTATATAATGACATTTCAATTCATGAACTGTGCTACATGTATTATACATACAAAGTGAAAGTAGTGAAAACTGAAAGTAATTGATTTTCTAATGTATACCTGCTGTCAGATTTACATTTATTAGTATTTCACAATGCATCTATTCTAATTCTTGTCCATATAAGTTCAATCTTCAAAGGAGGAAAGATGTAACAATCTTGTCAGTGTTAAGTCTAGTCAGGTAAATTTATATTGCGTTCCGCATCTTCCTCATATTGCATTGAGTCTGTAAAATGTATTAACCGGGTTGTTGATTAAAATGGTAGCCATATGCACAGAAGTGAGTTCGCTGTTCGTCATCTTTCCCAGTCGCTTGTGCGACATATATTCCAGTTAAGGAATGAAACACCACCTACCGATTCAGTCTGATTGTGACCCATATAAGGCATACATACGTTACCATCTACCGATTCAGTCTGATTGTGACCAATTTAAGACATACATACGCTACCATCTACCGATTCAGTCTGATTGTGACCAATTTAAGGCATACATACGTTACCATCTACCGATTCAGTCTGATTGTGACCAATGTAAGGCATACATACGTTACCATCTACCGATTCAGTCTGATTGTGACCAATGTAAGGCATACATACGTTACCATCTACCGATTCAGTCTGATTGTGACCAATGTAAGGCATACAGACGCTACCATCTACTGACTCAGTCTGATTGTGACCAATGTAAGGCATACATATGTTACCATCTACCGATTCAGTCTGATTGTGACCAATGTAAGGCATACATACGTTACCATCTACCGATTCAGTCTGATTGTGACACATTTTGCTCATCACTGGACTTAAGAAGTGGTTTTTAATTCACATCCCGCCTTTTCTTTACGTCTTATAATGAAGTTGTTTAGATTATGTTTATTTGATTTTGCTGTTGCTGGTTACTCTGCAATACATACGTTACATTTTACTTCAAATGACGGACAACGTTACAGTTACTAATCTGTACACACAATAGGCGGTGAACGTGTACCTTGATATCTTCCTTCTTTGTACCTCAGGTTTAGACTTCAACAGAGGTCTTAAAATTGATGTTTATGCATTCCACGTTGAAGACGTTTCGATGTTTGAACAAATATTTTTTTTGTATGACAAATTTTTATGTTCGCTTCACATTTTCGACCAAAATAATTGTCCAATCATTAGGTGAAAACATGCAAAATTTTCGAAAAATACTTTTGGAAGTCAAATTAATCACATTTACTGCATTAAAATATAATTTAAAAGACGAACTTATCAAATCACGTATATTGGACACCACGTAGTACCGTTTTAAAATTCTGCATAACTTTTTAATGCCTAGAGTGGTGTGGATAAGTTTGGGGTTACAAATCGATAAGAAGTTTTACATTCATACCGTAATCACACAGACACTATACTAGGAACTCGAAAATCGTTTTTTTTCTTTGTGGACATATGGCACTTATTGGACTTTGAGTGTCAAAGGAGAAGACGAGTTTTAATCTTTTTCCTATAATCCCATTTGTCTATTTGTAAGTAAAATGTGTTTGAATCAAAATATTTACCGAATAACTGCCAAAATAATTTTGAATATAGACATTTTTTATCTTTCGTGCTATAAAGAGAAGGAATTTGTACATATACACATGTACAATGTATTCTGAAAATGTTAGCCTTCATCCTGTCTTCGGGCTTGACGATGAATAATTAATGCAACGAAGGTATAATTTGCATAGTGATGATCAAACAATCGTTTGTAGCCAGTATATCAGCTAACCTCTTAACAAGTAAACTGTTAACGGGACCCGGTTTATTTATGGTATACCCAGGAGGTGCTGTACTAATGGTATATGTATGTATACGTGGCTGTCCTATATTTCAGGAAAAACGTATTGTGATCTGTCAACAGATATTGGCTAGTTTCCTATTGATCATGAGCGTGAAGTTCCCTTGCAGCACCCGACGTCTGTTTTTAACCATCACCCATACTTTAGTAATGGATTTTTAAGAATACTTTTAAGAAAGTGGCATTGGTAATTCTTTAGTATACGTGTTGTTTCGTCCGCCAGGTACAATACCCACGTAATTGACGCGTGGAGGTCCTGGGAACCCTATTTCTAACAAAACCGTATTGTAGATGATCACGTTTTCCTAATTGTGAGAACATGTCAGATAACTGTATGACAAATTAAAGACCACACAGATTATGCTTTATGGTATCTTTAGTATTGAAAACACTAGGTTATTTAGAGTAAGCAGGTGAGACCCAATAGCCCGAGCACAATGGTTTTACACTATAAGAGGCACCGATTGGAGAAACACTTCGCTAACACCATATCTTAATCAAGTTGTTCTATTCAATCCGCCATGATTTGCGTCATCTATGTTTTTATTTTTTTCAATCTGTTAACCTTTAAATTACACGACGTCCTTTCGTTCCCCTAAAATATTGATATAAAGAACGACGATATTTTGGTAGCAAGTCAATGAGAGGAAAGACAAAAAAAATCAATTTTCCAATACATGTATACATTAGTAAAATATTTTGCCCTTATCAGTTTTATTGCTATTGTAGTACATGACAAGTTTTTTAAACTATGGACTTCACCTTCATTCTGCTATGAATGTTCTACAACTACATATGTATATTTACATTAGCGCTGCAACCCACTATATGAACATCACCAGCAAAAATGCCTTTCATATAAGGATTGAAAGTAATTTTTGTAACTTTCATATTGCTGCGGAAGGTTAGCGGTTACATCCATATTTAGCATGAAGACATAGCGGGCTTCATTAAATATGGATGTAACGGCTAACCTTTCACAGTACTATGGAAGTTACAAAAATGACTTGCTATCCATATATTTACATTTTTACTATAGAAAAATTGCTTAATTTCATTATTATTTTCCCCAATTAATAGTTTATAACCTGCGCTTATATATGCGTCGTCAGTTAAACGACATTTGCGGAACAGCCCAGTTTGAATGAAGTTGGCGCCAACGATAATAATTAGGCACTATAGCGTTTGACGCGGGGACGTTCTCCATGTTATTCGAAGCGGCGTGACAAGACTCTCATTGAACAAACTTGGTCTATGACGTCATAATTAAACCACGTGCTTCGCCTCGAGAACTCATTGCTTTCATATAAGGATTGTACCTCATTTTGACTGCGTATACGGTAGTATGCCCGCAGTTGGCAACGGACATATTCTATGGTGCGCGTTAGCCCTCCATATTGAATTTGTTCGTTGCCAACTGCGGGCATACTACCTTATACGCAGTCAAAATGAGGTACAATCCTTATATTTACATCATTATTAATTTTCAAGTATTATACGAAGAAACAAACATTTGAAGTGGGTTGCTACGGTGGTAACTACGATGGCCGTGGCTGCTAAGATAATATAGTCCCACTGAATCTTCATTGAGATATTGGTAGGTTTAGAAAATACCCTTTTTTCTTTATTACATCATATGCAAATTTGGTATTAATAAATATTACTACCACTTCGAATGTATTTCTTTATTTACAACGGTTGTTATGTTCACGCATTGATACAGTGATATGGTTGTGACGCGGTCCGACGTCGGACGTCAAGACTGCAGGGCGCCGCCATGTTTGCGTTACCGTCAAAGAATTTCGAATGCGTATCATTGAAAACAATATTTTGCCAGAAACCATTTATTGTATAATCAGACGAAAGGTATTCCGTATATGTTCCATGTTTCAAAATCTTGAAGGAACCAAACAATGACCGTCAGCAATAGTTATTATTCTGAAGCGTGAACGACGCCATATTTGAACAAATATCAATCCACCGAGCCTTTTTTCATTGCGTATACGCTAATTTATTTGCAGTCAGAGAAATAAGAAGGTAGAGGTGAAAATATAACTTTACGAAAAGCATTTTTGCTTGTAATGTTCATATAGTGGGTTGCACCGCAAATGTAAATCTAAAAGTATGAAAGCAATGGTTCTCGAGACGTAGCACGTGGTTTAATTAATTATGACGTCATATATCAAAATTGTTCAATGAGAGTCTTGTCGCTCCGCTTCGAATAACATGGAGAGCTCCCTTGCGTCAAACGTCAAATGACTAATTATTACAGTGGCGCCAATTTGATTCAAGCTGGGCTGTTCCGCCAATGTTGTTTAATTGTCGACACATATACACACGTGGGTGATTAACTATTAATTGGAAAAAACTATAAATAAAGTTAAGCAATTGTTTTATAGTAAAAATGTAAATATATGGATCGAAAGAATTTTTTAAAACTTTCATATTGTTATGAAAGGTCAGCGGTTACATCCATATTTAGCATGAAACTCTTTATAGCGGGCTTCATGCTGAATATGGATGTAACGGCTGATCTTTCATAGCACTATAATTGAAAGTTAATATAAAAATGACATTCAATCCTTATGTAAAGGGGCTATCTTAAGGTTTGGAAAGGCTAATACACCGTTGACCGTTTTTGACGTTGAAGGAGGTTTTACACAATGTTTTCTCAATGTTTTGATCACTATATTAAGTTGAATTTCACAGCGGCCTCAGGTAAACAGTGTTCCAGGGCGTCCGCTCCTAACCTCGGGATGATACCCGTCCTATTCTTCAAATAGCCTTGGCACAATTGTAAGCGCGTTATTCTTTTTTTTCTGCAATCCTGTTCCGTGTTATAGGACCATAACACGGAACTGAATGCTGTTTAATGCTTAAATAGCAATACCACATCTGTAGTGGGGACTCGTTATACTCATGATAGATAGAGAACAATGCATTTTTCTGTGACAAGCTTATTTAAGCTATTAGTGTACAGTTTGGCTCGATATATACCAGCTTTTGTTATTAAAACGAAGAATGTTTTTACGTGACTTAGTTTGCCGGAATACATTACCTTTTATGTTAAATTCTTTTAGAAAAAAAATGAAAAATAGTGTAGTTATATGTTACCTAAGAAATTTCTTTTAAGTTGTGCCCATGGGTTTATTTTCAAACTGTTGACTTCAATTGACCTAATTCAGTCCATTTTTTATGGCCACAAGGCTTTTCATGAAGGAATGCATTTATAATTAAAGCTATGTGTAACTCGCTCATTGGTGGAAGCCTCTATAAATTGATCCCCCGTGTGAAGAAACTGTACACGGCAATTCTCACGTCAACAATGGGCTTGTTTCACGTACATGTATGTTTTTACTTTATCAAGTATCTTTAACATGTTCACATATTATTTGATAATGCTGCAACATTGTTTTGTCTTTAATGGCTATTGGAAACGCCATTCATTACCATGACGGTCAATGATTTTAAATGTTTGCGTGGGTTTTATTTGATATAATAACTTAAAATACTTAAAAAGTAGTCGAATGAAACAGTCATACATTTAAAGGTCAATCAAGTACATTATATCAGTATCAGTCGTTATTATAAAGAATCTATTTTGACATGTAACTTAAAACTTTACCTAAACTTATGACTTATTGCTAGGTAAGTGTTGGCCTGCTCCTTCTGATGGTGGTGGACACATTGGCCTGTGACGGTATTGGCTGTGGCTGCATATTTAGGGAGACCACTGAAATCGAAGAGGACGATTACGTCTGTGAGCCAATACGAAGTGAAGATTTCCAAAATTTCCAGTAAGTACTTTTTCACGTTGTCTCATTCAGTGGTTCTATAATGGTAACATATCTGGCTCAGTGGTTCGTTCTTGGTTCGTTCTTGGTAACGTATCTATAATATAAAATCTTTTATTAATATTTTAAATTATTTATACAAGGTGACACATTTAGATTGACATCTTATTTACAATATGGCCCTGATACATAATATATACATAGACAAATACACAAAATACAAGCACATATATAAAACACATATAGTATAACAGATTTGTATATTAACATAATGGAAAATAGCTACTGGTTGGAACACATGATATTTGGGGTAACTAAGATAGTTTTTGTAAGAGACTTTGAAAAGACTACGATCGGTAAAACATGCAGTGAACTGTCTAGGTTGTTCCATAAAACACTTGCTGAGTAGTTAAAACACATCTTTAAAAAACATAGAGATGCCTACATATGACGTATCAACGACATTGATATATTTTATGATAAAATTAAAAGTTATGTTTACTCGATGCATCAGCAAAAGCAAACATGAAAGGTTCTTTTAAGAAGTTTTTAAAATCTTACTGGAATGATTTATCTATGTTACATGCAGAAATGGTTTCCGAGAGGTCATTTTGGATTACGTCTGGGAGACCAAGGGGAGAGAGTCCTGTATTTTTAGATTATAAACATTAAAAACGAAATTCAGGCGTTGTCTACGTCAGGCCTTCAATATATACATGAAAGAACAATTTCCTGAAATAGACAAATATGGAGATGTTGACCAAAATCTCTTCTGGAAACTATTTAATAGTGGTCGTCGTAATATCGACAGACGTCAAACTGAAATGAAATAATCTGGTACTACCCTTCGCGAACCTGAACAGATTGTAGACGCTTGGGGTGATCATTTTAATAAGCTTTTTAGTAATGAAGTAAACGAGTCTTTTGATGGTACGTTTTCCCAAGAAGTATCGATTGCAATTAAAAATATACAAGATAAGATGAATCATGACCAATATACGTTTTTGGCGGACGTTTTCAATGTTGATGAAATCAGAACAGTGTGTATACAGTTGAAGAACAACAAAGCTGGTGGCTATGGCAGCCTTGCATATGAACACGTTAAGAATGGTGGTGAAAACTTATTAAGTTATATTGCATATTTATTTAATCTAGTTGTAAAGTATGACTACATACCAAAAGACGGGAAACAATTTTTACATTGTATAAAGGTAATGGTAAACCAAATGATGATCCCAACAGTTATAGAGGTATTTCCTTCATACCCATCCTCTTCAAAATATTTGAATCAGTTTTGTCTACTAGAATGAATTCCTTGTTGTTATCAGAAAGATTTCCAAATAAACAACAATAAGCATATCAGAAAAAATTATGTAGCTTATGTACTTCTTTAAATTTTCGGGAATGCATCAGATACAATCTAGAAAATGGCTCCGATTCCTTTGTTGCTTTTCTTGATAGCAATAAAGCCTTTCGCACTGTTTGGCACTGATGGGTTACTTCTAAAACTGTATAATTTGGGCTTCAAGGGTAAAATACGGACTATATTAAAACAAGTGTAAAAAATCGACTGATTACAGGTGCAATATTAATTAATAAAAACATCAGCAACTTTTGAAATAACTCTTGCTGCCGTCTGTTGAAGATTGAATAAACTATCTAGATGGATATTGTTGGATGGCGTACTCCATAATACAGAACAATATGAATATGAATATGAGCAAAAATGAGATGAAATAATGCTATTGTGCAATTTCTTTGCTTTATCGGAGGAAATAAAAGGTCGGACACGTTTAAAAACACCAATTTCGCTCAGTCGTTCGTTACTGGCAACATATTTCGCTTAGTGGTTCAGTACATATTTTACCCAGTGGTTCGTTACTGATAACATGTCTCGCTCAGTGGTTCGTTAATGGTAACATATCTCGCTCAGTGGTTCGTTACTGATAACATATCTCGCTCAGTTGTTCGTTACTGATAACATATTTCGCTCAATGGTTCGTTACTGGTTATATGTCTAACCCATTGGTTTGTTACTGATGACATGAAGTGAAACATCAACTGTTTACAGGTGCAATATTTCTATATAAGAATTCTGTACAGTTAAATACATTTTTTAACATAAAACTTCTGTATAGGTAGCCATCTTAACTGCAGTAAAAGCTCAAAAGAAGGGGTAAAAACATCAACAACTTTTAAAATAATTCTCGCTGCCCTCGTTTGAAGATTGAATAAACTATCTAGATGGATATTGTTGGATGGCGTACTCCATAGTACAGATCAATATGAATATGAATATGAGCAAAAATGAGATAAAATAATGCTATTGTGCAATTTCTTTGCTTTATCGGAGGAAATAAAAGGTCGGACACGTTTAAAAACACCAATTTCGCTCAGTCGTTCGTTACTGGCAACATATTTCGCTTAGTGGTTCAGTACATATTTTACCCAGTGGTTCGTTACTGATAACATGTCTCGCTCAGTGGTTCGTTAATGGTAACATATCTCGCTCAGTGGTTCGTTACTGATAACATATCTCGCTCAGTTGTTCGTTACTGATAACATATTTTCTCAATGGTTCGTTACTGCTTATATGTCTAACCCATTGGTTTGTTACTGATGACATGAAGTGAAACATCAACTGTTTACAGGTGCAATATTTCTATATAAGAATTCTGTACAGTTAAATACATTTTTTAACATAAAACTTCTGTATAGGTAGCCATCTTAACTGCAGTAAAAGCTCAAAAGAAGGGGTAAAAACATCAACAACTTTTAAAATAATTCTCGCTGCCCTCGTTTGAAGATTGAATAAACTATCTAGATGGATATTGTTGGATGGCGTACTCCATAATACAGAACATTGAAAAAATTATGTTATTATACAATTTCTTTGCCAAATCGGAGGATCGACATAAAAGGTCGGACACGTTTAAAAATACCAATCTCGCTCAGTGGTTCGTTAATTGATACATATAACATGAAATTAACCTCAGTGTCATTATTCATGAGACGATGTAAAATGGCACATACCTTGGAAAAGTAGCACACGTTAATGGTCCATCAACTCTTCTTGATAGATCATCAAATAAATTGTAAGAAGATGAATGAGTAAATAATGTTTTTGTTTTAAAACAAGTTAAATTTACGTCTCATATCTATATCGTTTGATAAAAAAGTAAATGTCTAATCCTCACCGATATATTAGTACAGCAATGGACATTAAAGACAAGATATCTTACACTCATACCATTGTTTTCACTATGGACAGACCCTGATACATATGCCACTTGGTTGTAAACACTATTTTACCGCGTAGTAATATATCTAGCAGTGACATTCTTTTAAAATTGAAATAACGAGTTAATTGGGGTTGCTAGAAACGTAAATTTACAAAACATATTTGAATCTTACAGGAACCGTATGTACAGCGCATTATGGGCTAACTGGAATGCATACACACTCGTGAAGACCTTCCCAAACAACAGGGACCCACCTGACGAATCGTAAGTATCTCGCACCATACACTAGATAAGTTCACCATACACTAGATATGTTCACCATACACTAGATACGTTCACCATACACTAGATATGTTCAAAATTAGTACAATTGCTTTTATCATTAAATTGCTGTGTTGTATACATGTTTCTGACCTCTGCATTTTTATAATAACTGACTGTTTTACTATATTTCGCGCCTTTGCGCAATTATGTAAAATTGATAAGCTGTTATACTTTAGATTGATAAAAGAATTAAATTTAATTGAAATGCACGAGATCGCTACCTTTAAAATGAATTTGCCACGATGTTAATATAATGACCAGAACGCATGACCGGATGTTAAAAACCCATCTTCGGTTGGTTGCAACATGTCCTTTTTCTATCAGCGAATTAGAGTGTTTTTAAGTATTTTGCAATAGTTAAAAAGTCATATTATAATCCAAGGAAGAAAAGAATAATTTTCATAAAAAATACGAGATTGAATTACGCGTCTTTGCAAGCATGTTTTGGGACGACGCTGTACTTCCTTTCCAATACGTAGCATTTTGGTGTTCTGCAGGAAAAATAGCCAGTTTCATCAACTGATTTCAGTCGTATTGATTTCAATAGAAATGTAGAGTTGCCTTCATGTCTCATTCAATCTAGTACTCGAAGCCACAGTGCTACAAGCAGAGCCATAATTTAATACACATAATTAGAATGAAAGAGTTTCATAATTATATTCACATTTGCGCTACAACTCACTTTATAGACACAACAAGCATCATGTCTCCTGATGTAGCACGTGAGCTATTTATGATGTCATAGACTACCCTAGTTCTGTGAGAGTATTGTCACTTCTTTCTAGATAATGTCCATAGCTCCCTGCGTCAATCGCTCAAGTGATTACGGTGAACTATTCGCGCCATTTTCATTTAAATTAAGGCTCTTCCGCAAATGTTGTTTAAATCACGACACAAACGAAAACGCAGTTATGAAGTTAATTATTCAAGAAAAATGGATAAAATTAAACAATTGTTCAATAGTACTTAAAGATAAAGAAAATGTTGATTGAACAGGATTTTTTAACATTCGTACCAGTATTTATAAATGCAGTTTGGTTACATCCATATTTAAGATGAAGCCTTAGGCTGTAATCAAATTACGTTCAAACCGGCATATATATGTTATAACAAATCTCATTCAACTCCAATATTGATATACAATAAATTTGTCAGCGTGCAAAATGGTCTTTCAACAATATTGTTTATAATGCATTAAAAGAAAGACTATCATACCTATGTAAAATATATTGTATTTAAACAAATGATTATGACATAATGATGTTTTTTTTATGTAAGAACGGCGATATTTGTCGTTTTCTGTTACAAGTGTACAATGAGTATGCGAATACATATTTTCACTATAATGTTCTACTGCTGTTAACACTGAATGCTGACAGTGGGCTTGACATGATGTATCAGTACACCAAATAGATTGTGTTCAAGTATGTCACACGATTTATGTTTTAATTGTAGTGGAACTCCCCTGTGTCCTACCGAGCGGAAACATATTCTTGGATACTTCAAAAACCAGGGAATGACCTTGTGCTGGGTTGTTGATTCTCAACGACAAGTTGTAAAAAGGGCTGAATGCTGTGGGTATGTACAGCATGTTTACCAACAAAAACTAGTATGGCAGCGCGATTCACGGCAAATATATACTGATATACAAAAATAAGTATAAATTGAAATTTAAAATGATTTATTTCTATCACAGAAATAGAAAACTAACACTTTTTGTATCATTAGAAAGTTCATTATTATTGACAAAAAAAACCCCTAAAAAAACAAAAAAACGAATCCCGAACCATCAACAAACCCATAATCAGAGCTCAAATGACATTTCTATTCAAAGTCAAGTTACGTTCACTAATTCAGCGCCAGACACATCACTAGGTGATGACGGGTCACGAAGGTTTGCATCAATCTCGAAGGCTATCAGCGTTCTTCGTGAGTTTGGACGTTGATGTACACAGAAGTGTAAGACTTGGGGGAGGCTTTCTGTTGGGGTTAAGTCTGTGGATTTCGATAGCCACGACAACACATTTGTGATATTAGTTTACAGAAAGTACTGTGTTACTCGCGCAGTGTGTCGGGTTAAAAGAATCTTTCATCCCATTTGGAGTGAGTCAGGGAAATCTCATGCCAATGGGTAATATTCTTAAGTTGCAGCGAAAGAATCTTACACCGAGGGTTGATTATGTTTTTAATGCTTGTAGTTTATCGATGGAGAAGTTCAAATATATATCCTTAGATATACAAACATAGGATACACAGCAGCAAGAACAGATTATTCTGTGAAAAAATGTGAAACTTATGCTCGAGAGATAAGCAATAGAATGTCACCAAAAACAGGACGTGTGCGTCCATTACAAGACTAATGGGGTGTGATATAGCGAGGGATGATACGGTATTGTGATGTTATACGGAGAGGACTGATACGACTTTTTGGGTGTAATACAACGAGGGCTGGTACAAATTTAGGGTGTGATACGACGAGGGCTGGAACAAATTTTGGGTGTAATACAACAAGGGCTGGTACAAATTTTGGGTGTGATACGACGAGGGCTGGTACAAATTTTGGGTGTGATACGACAAGGGCTGGGACAACTTTTGGGTGTGATACAACAAGGGCTGGTACAAATTTTGGGTGTGATACAACAAGGGCTGGTACAAATTTTGGGTGTGATACAACGAGGGCTGGTACAAATTTTGGGTGTGATACGACAAGGGCTGGGACAACTTTTGGATGTGATACAACAAGGGCTGGTACAAATTTTGGGTGTGATACGACGAGGGCTGGGACAACTTTTGGGTGTGATACAACAAGGGCTGGTACAAATGTTGGGTGTGATACGACGAGGGCTGGAACAACTTTTGGGTGTGATACGACGAGGGCTGGAACAACTTTTTGGGTGTGATACGACGAGGGCTGTTACAACTTTTGGGTGTGATATGACGAGGGCTGGGACAACGTTTGGGTGTGATACAACGAGGGCTGGTACAACTTTTTGGGTGTGATACGACGAGGGCTGGTACAACTTTTTGGGTGTGATACGACGAGGGCTGGAACAAATTTTGGGTGTGATACGACGAGGGCTGGAACAAATTTTGGGTGTGATACGACGAGGGCTGTTACAACTTTTGGGTGTGATACGACGAGGGCTGGAACAAATTTTGAGTGTGATACGACGAGGGCTGGTACAACTTTTGAGTGTGATATGACGAGGGCTGGGACAACTTTTGGGTGTGATACGACGAGGGCTGGTACAACTTTTTGGGTGTGATACGACGAGGGCTGGTACAACTTTTTGATTGTGATACGACGAGGGCTGGTACAACTTTTTGGGTGTGATACGACGAGGGCTGGGACAACTTTTTGGGTGTGATACGAGGAGGGCTGGTACAACTTTTTGGGTGTGATACGAGGAGGGCTGGGACAACTTTTGGGTGTGATACGACGAGGGCTGGTACAACTTTTGGGTGTGATACGACGAGGGCTGTTACAACTTTTGAGTGTGATACGACGAGGGCTGGAACAAATTTAGGGTGTGATACGACAAGGGCTGTTACAACTTTTGGGTGTGATATGACGAGGGCTGGGACAACTTTTGGGTGTGATACGACGAGGGCTGGTACAACTTTTTGGGTGTGATACGACGAGGGCTGGTACAACTTTTTGGGTGTGATACGACGAGGGCTGGAACAAATTTTGGGTGTGATACGACGAGGGCTGGAACAAATTTTGGGTGTGATACGACGAGGGCTGGAACAAATTTTGGGTGTGATACGACGAGGGCTGGAACAAATTTTGGGTGTGATATGACGAGGGCTGGGACAACTTTTGGGTGTGATACGACGAGGGCTGGTACAACTTTTTGGTTGTGATACGACGAGGGCTGGTACAACTTTTTGGGTGTGATACGACGAGGGCTGGTACAATTTTTGGGTGTGATACGACGAGGGCTGTTACAACTTTTGGGTGTGATACGACGAGGGCTGGTACAACTTTTGGGTGTGATACGACGAGGGCTGGTACAACTTTTGGGTGTGATACGACGAGGGCTGGAACAAATTTTGGGTGTGATACGACGAGGGCTGTTACAACTTTTGGGTGTGATACGACGAGGGCTGGAACATATTTTGGGTGTGATACGACGAGGGCTGTTACAACTTTTGGGTGTGATATGACGAGGGCTGGGACAACTTTTGGGCGTGATAGGACGAGGGCTGGTACAACTTTTTGGGCGTGATACGACGAGGGCTGGTACAACTGTTTGGGTGTGATACGACGAGGGCTGGTACAACTTTTTGGGTGTGATACGACGAGGGCTGGGACAACTTTTGGGTGTGATACGACGAGGGCTGTTATAATTTTTGGGTGTGATACGACTAGGGCTGGTACAACTTTTGAGTGTGATACGACGAGGGCTGGAACAACTTTTGGGTGTGATATGACGCGGGCTGATACCACTTTTGGGTGTGATACGACGAGGGCTGCTACAACGTTTGGAATTTGATACGACCAGGGCTGGTACAACGTTTGGCATTTGATACGAGGAGGGCTGGTACAACGTTTGGGGTGTGATACGACGAGCGCTGATACGACTTTCGGGTGTGATACGGCGTGGGTTAATACGACTTTTGGGTGCGATACCACGAGGGTTGATACGACTTTTGGGGTGTGATACGGTTGAAATAGGTTAGAACAATTGTGTCGTATTTGATAGATATTTTGAAAAACCACGTTTTTATTTGTACGAAATTGAAAAATCATTACAAAATCTAACTATATGATCGAACGGTGTAACACATGACACGAACGGTGTACCAATTTACAAGAACGGTGTATAACGTCACACCAACGGTGTAACACTTTATACGAACGGTGTATAACGTCACACAAACGGTGTAACACGTCTAACTATCGGTGTAACACGTCACACAAACGGTGTAACACGTCACACTATCGGTGTAACACGTTACACAAGAAAATGACCTGTAAAACCAGTAGTTTTAAATATTCTGAAAAATATCCAAACAACATAAAACGTAATTGTCAGACTTCCGCAAAAAACCCCTTAGAATATTGTATTGCTCTAAATTTCTTTCTCTTCTATATTGTTATTGCTTGGTAGTTCTTTTCAACACCTCTTCTCGTTCATTGACTTCGTAATCCTTAAATCTTAAGTACGATATCGTTTTATGGCAAATATATTTCGAGTAAATGTATATTTTAATCCTGACATATTTGTAGTGAAGAATGCTGCGGAGATAAGACGAGGTGTGAGCCTAGTGGTTACGTGCTGAAGAAATACCTGGTCTACTGTGACGCCATCTACACTGATGGAAACGGATGTCTGATAGGGACGGAGGTACTGAGTGAA
This sequence comes from Mimachlamys varia, assembly GCA_947623455.1. Classification (NCBI taxonomy): domain Eukaryota; kingdom Metazoa; phylum Mollusca; class Bivalvia; order Pectinida; family Pectinidae; genus Mimachlamys; species Mimachlamys varia. Next base: position 15,442,288 of record OX392535.1, read on the forward strand.
ACCAGGGCAGTTCAGTTTGATGAGTCTAACTTCGTCACCATTCCTTCAGTCTCCAAGCGGGAAGCAGATGAATCGTTCGAAAACACTTCTTCCTTACACAGGGAAAAACGATTCACAGGCTGTCCCATGAATTATGCGTACTTTGCCTTTAAACACGACTTCCTTCCCAGCACATGCTCGTGCAGGAGATGCGACTGTTAATCAAACTGTTGTCGGAAATTTTTAATTAATCAATGTTTTGATAAAATCCAAATCAATAAAATGCAATAAAATCAGGTAAAATGCAATATAACAAGTTGTTTTATTGTGCTTTCGTATGATATGTCAATGTGAGGTATGGTCAATACGCCGTTTCCGAGATACAAGAACTCTTTTGAAGTGGAGTTAGAAATCGGTGATTTGATCATGTGACCGCGAAAAATTTAGGGCACTTCACAATGGCGGTAATGACGACCGAATGGCAGCTAGATTAGATTCGATTTTTTTAGTTGCTTTAGGTTAAAAAGGGACGAAACAAAGACACAGGCTCTTAAACTAAGTCATATTGTGTTGTACCCAGATGAGTAACTGTCAGTCGTAAAAGCAACAATCTGGCAAAATGTAACATTCAGATCGTTTCCAACAGCAAAGAGAAACCCCGATTACGAGCACTGTGGATTGCATTCATATTTCACAATACAAGATAAATTCAGTTCATCCGTGATCTCAGCTAATTTTACTAAAACCCCTTTTGTTTTATTTGATGGTGTGATCCCTCTTTCGACCAAAACATTTTACCTCGCTTACCGACATTGAAAACTTCTATTTAGCCGCCATTTGTTTTCAAAAGTGCCCTAAATAAAGTCACGTGGTGATGAAAGTCACATGACTAAACCGACTGAAAGTGAACAGGAGACAAAACTGCCACAATATGTATTACTAACGCATATCGATAATACATAGTTCGTACCGCAAAAAATAAACCTTGTATTGTAATACTAGAATACTAACCATGCATTCTGTCTCTCTTGCAACCACTGAGCACTGATATTCACACTTACCGGAGCAAACACGTTATTTCTTTACTTTTTATGGGGGCGTTAGTAACGCCGTGCATATAGTGATTAGATAAAAAAAACAACCGAATATACGTAGTTTGAGACACCTAGCGGTAATCTTCGTAATTAATCTGATTAAGCTAGACAGCTGCTACAGTATCTGGTACTTCGTTCAGAACACTGTGGGACATTTTGGGAAATACGGATAAGCGGAACACGTTTTACATGAATCTTACATAATCTTCACTTAAGATTAGACTAACTTCGTTCATGTCAAAAGTTTTTAAACGAACATTTTAGAATCATGAACATATTAGGAAGACTGGGTTACCATACGCCCTCTGGTGAGTGAAAAAAACCCATCCAATATGGCTGACGTATAAACGCTCGCTTTAAACTACGGACTTTAAAATATATAACCTCACATCTGATTAAAACTATTTGGCTACTTTTTGCGACAAATGTCGTGTTGATGAAAATGTCCCTCACTGTTGATCACGACAAAATTGTAATTTGCAATCGGTAGTCCAAAAGTAAAATTTCCAGTTTACGGCTATATTTGTTTCTAGAATCGAAAATGGAATACTTCTGATTGGTTCTGACGTCAATCGCTGAAACGGTCGAAGTGAAGTGAAACTTTCCTTCCCTAACTTCAATTCCGATAGAAATAAAGAGTTTGCATGTTGCAAATTAATTAATAATCGATAAGATGTTTCGAAATTATATTTGCTAAAACAGGAAATATTTGGCGAACACTCAGACACATGTGACAAGGGAAGGCTCGTTCATGGGTACCAAAAATTGAATTGACCGACATTTCCAGTTCGATTCTCAGAAAGGATATTTCTTAAAGATATTTATCTGCCATATCCTGACCCAGAATTAACAATATGCCGAAATCTGCGATAAGATGAATTAAAGACTGAAAAAAACCCAAAGCTTTGAAGTTTACCTATCATGTTTTACTTGAGAATCGCCGGAAATATTGAATTTTAGAAAATAGAAATATACGAATAGAAAATTTCTCTATTATGATGTGCAATGAAAAAGTTGCCGGTACGCTCGTCATAAAAAGGCCGTCTTTGCGACGGAGAAATTATCGGTAGATGAAACGAAACTAGCATGTATTGGTGGATTACTATCTGAATTTATCAGATATGCCGGTGTTTAGTCGAAGAATTGCACGACAGCCTCACAACAAGTACGTTATGTGCATTGTTTACAAATAGTAGAGAAATAACTTTGGAATACATTCTGTAATGGACCGCGGTTCCATATATATAAACATTTTTTTGATATAATGACAGAAACTCAGGCAACTGTGATTGAACAAAGCCCGCTAGGGCTTCATGCTAAATATGGATATAACCGCTGACCTTTCATAGCACTATGAAAGTTAAAAAAAATACTTTCAATCCATATATTTACATTTTTACTAAAGAAAAATTGCTTAATTGCATTTATAGTTTTTATAATTATTAGTTTAATACCTACGTTTGTATATGCGTCGTTATTTGAACGACATTGGCGAAACAGCTTAGTTTGAATAAAATTGCCGCCAATGAAAATAATTAGTCATTTGCGCGTTTGACGCAGGGGCGTTCTCCTTGTTTTTCAAGCGGAGCGACAAGACTCTCAATGAACAAGTTTGATGTATGACGTCTTAAGTAAGCCACGTGCTACGTCTCGAGAACCACTGCTTTCATATAAGGATTGAAAGTCATTTTTTCAACTTTCATAGTGCTATGAAAGGTCAGCCGTTACATCCATATTGAATGAATCCCACTAGGCTTTCATGCTAAATATGGATGTAACGACTGACCTTTCATAGCACTATGGAAGTTGAAAAAATGACTTTCAATCCATATATTTACATTTTTACCATAGAACAGTTGCTAGACTTCATTTATATTTTTTCCGATTAATAGTTTATTACCTGAATAAAATTGGCGCCAATGATAATAATTAAGCATTTGCGCGTTTGACGCAAGGGCATTCTCCATGTTATTCGAAGCGGCGCGATAAGACTCTCATTGAACAAGCTTGATCTATGACGTCATAATTAAACCACGTGCTAAGTCTCTAGAATCAATGTAAATATGTAAGCAATGAATGTTTAAGCAAATGTTGTTACAGTCCTATAACACACATTGCTATTGATGACAAACTTATGTAAGTTTATGTGTGTTATATGACTGAACAAATCTTTGCTTATACTTTCATTATTTATATTGTATTTACATTTTGATAGAATACTAGTCTTGTGCTTTAATTAGTTGTATTTCGAACAGTTTTTGAACAGGAAATCAAGTGTCGACAGCAATGAAATTCATGACGTTACAATAGAGATGATGACGTCAAAAAAGCAAATGATGTTACAGTTACAACATTTGTTTTTACAAACAAATGGAAGAATGCAGAGCAAATCTGCAAACAAATGGAAGAATGCAGAACAAATCTAAATATTAAGAATTGGCTTGTATAACTGTGCCAGTCCTACTGTTACGGACGGAGCACGTGTTTTTCGTTGAATAAAAATAAGATTTTCGGTTTCACGGTTTGTGTCTAATGTATATCGTTTAACTAATACATGACAATAATTTACACAAATCATTTGAAAGAAGGTATTTGTTGAACTTATATATGACAATACAGTGATTATAGGAGAAATGTGACAGTAATTACAATATTAAGGTATATATCACAATTATTATGTTATTATTCTCAATTCAAAATCACTTTCATCGAGGAAAAAAAATATGCTTCAAAGTACAGAGCGAAATATGATTAACCTTTTAAATGTGCTGGGATTGGATTTTGAACACTGTTCTAAACATTAATTATTAGCTTGCAATAATCATCAGTTATTGTGTATCCGTCTAGTTATAAGAAGTTGAACTGACCGCCTTAGTAAACATATTTTTATAAGCATAGTTGGTGTTCAGGGAATTCCCCGACTGCCTTACCCGTGCTGACTTTGCCGGAGCGCGGCTACATCAAAGGCAATACAGCTCCACGAGTGAGCAGAACACCCAACCTCAGGCGCCACAGTCAAGTTCTCGGGAATAACGACCTAGGCCCGGTTCTTTTTAACAACATTTTGCAATCTCTTCTCTCTTCTGTCAGTGTACAAGGTAAAACCTTAAAATTTTGCATGTTAATTGGCATTATTGGATAATTGATATTTGATATCTGCGAAGTTATCACTAAATCTATGATTTCATTTTAAAGTTACAGGATAATTCGAATTTGCACTAATCATTGATTAAGCTAATCACCTTTTGCACAAATGGGCTTAGGTGTTTATGTTCCTGAAAACTAGGTGGTGTTCTTCAGATTAAGATATTTTCACGATAATTTCATGTATATTTTATAGGTGCTTAAATTACTTTTTCCCAGTGGTTGGGAGCTCACATTCAGAGCCCAAACTAACATCCGACAATGATGAAAATGTCTTATATCACCTATGACCAATTAAATGACAATATGATCAGCTGGGACTGCCGCATCTGTGACTATTCAAATTCAATCTTGAACACCCGCTCATCAAAAATGTTTTGTCTATCACAAAATCGATGCCCCCCCCCCCCCTGTTCACTACCATACCATATATCAAACTGAAATAACGTCTTCGATCCTTCAGTACGAGAACTTTCTATATCAAAACATACACAGAATGAGATATAATCGTATCTTACAATATCTATAGTTATTACAAAGAATGTTTTTAAATTGACTAGCTTCATATATATATTAATTTACACAGGGAACACAATCGTTTGTCATTTTCTGCTCTAAATTTATAAACAGAAATATTTGTCTAATACCAATTTTTGATGTATTTCATCCTTATATTTCTGTATACATCACATTCAAGAATAAAATGGTATAATACGAATTGTCTTGTAGAACACATATTACACAATTATCTATATTTTAGGGTACTATTGTGAAGACTAACTTGTGGTCGGGTGGTGCAGTGCGATTCGTTACAATATATGTGGTCACCTGTCCGGCCACGTGGGTTTTCTCCGGGTACTCTTGTTTCCTCCCACAATAAGACCCTCGCACGCCTATATCCGGGCCAACAAGAGTGGTTAAGATAAGTTGGATAACTTGCTTCATAGTTGTTGTAAAATAACTAAAGTTTATATTTTTAAGACTAACTCAAAAGCCCAATATACGTAACTTGCTGCAAAACTTGAAGCGAAAATCAAGCCTAATACCTTATTATATTTATAGATTTAGTTAAGTTAACTGATATCAGCAATATTCAAGATGAATATGCACTACTCCTCCCTTTTGGAAAACAACATTTTTTCAGTATTTACAGCTTTGAAATGTCCATATATCAGAATATCTTTCTAAATTATCGAGTAGATATTGTATTCCCTGAACCCTTACTGAAAATAATATGATATCGTCAGCATAACGGACAAGGACCCCTCAAGTCTAAAAATTTATAATGTGAATTAAACTGTTTTAAAAAAGAGGACTGAAACTTGTTAATATACAAAGAAAACAGTATCGGCGACAGACTCTCCCCTGAAAGAGGTCGATCTCGTTACCAAATAGTTCAAAAATGTTTCCTTAATTGAGATTTACACATAACTTAACTTGTTCATATAGAGACTTTATCAAACGCCAACGTTTTTCTCCTCGATCAAAATACATAATATCGAGTAACCATAGTTATCACTTCATATTATCATATCACCAGTACATAATATTTAACCGTTACTATGTTTTTTATCATACCTCTTAGAATAAAAGTCATTTAGCCTTCTATGTATTACAATATGGTATGTGTATTCATTATACTTTGTTTGAATGCCAGTACAGTGTAACGCTTGGCTAAACATATCTTGTGATATACACACTAAGTCGTGCATACTTCTCACAAAACAGTAATTAAATGTGAAAACCCTGCATGTAATGATTTACATCGGGTTTGGTTTTAATGAAACTATTTATTTAGAATGATATCGTATTTTTTAATTTTGCAATCATAATGCAAATCTTTGTCTTTGCTATTTCTAATCTTATTCATCTGTTGACAGTTATCATAATAGCGTCCTTTGATGAATGCCGCTAAGGGAAATGTAATCGGCCATAACTTCGGTGTTTTCATCTGTCCATCTGTTTATAGTGAATACGTTTCACTTTTCTATTTTTCAAACGCATCCACCACTTGGAAAATAACGTACCAATAATTTAATTTTTGATAAAATTCAAACTTTTTTCATAAACAATAATATCATATTTGACATTTAATGAACTAATTCCCAAAACAATAATTTCATATTTGATATAACAAAAGATGTCGTGACACACATATATGCTGTACCCTTTAAATTTAGTAATCGATACAGTATGCCGAAAAATGAATTAGAATGCATCACACAGCTGTTTCGTCCTCTATGACTCGTCAGTGATACTATGAGCTAAAAGGTGGGAATTGAAATATGGAAGCAGACCGTATTCCGTTAACAATTATTTCATGGTTGATTAAATATTAGTTAATCAGTACATGTATCAACGATGCAATAGGGGATTTCTGAACTTAATGTACTGATATAACTTGTTCAAATGAAATTTATTTATACATCTTTTTGAAACAGCATTTTAATGGAATTCTGTATACATAGCGACCAAAAATTGTTTTCTTTCTGTTGAATCAAATTTTTGTCGACATTTTATCTCATTGAGGAATATTCTGTATCGTTGTGTGATATAAAGACGTTTTTTAGTTTGCCTATTAGTGTGCTTACTTGCTTGCTGTGATTGACAATGATGACTCGGTTCTCGTTTTGAGGATTGATGTTTACTTGGCTGTGACCAAGATTTACATGGCGGGTGTCGTCGATGAAGCAGAAGACGCTTACTCTTCCGGAACACCCGGTCTTATTCTTTTGTACTTTTAGGCGGGTTTCCATGTACATCTTTCTTTTGTGCATGTTTTTCCTCTAGTTTAATCCATTTTGAGTTCGGATTATGGTTTTGTTGACACTTAAGTTGTATTCTCTGATTTTTTTCTTCAAAATTCCTTCATATGAAGTTTTGTTTAGATATCTGTCACAGGACATGAACATCTTACAGCTAAATACAGCATCGTGTTAAAAGATGATTCACCCCTCTACTGAATGTAAGCGATTATCTTATAGTGTCCAATTTTCCAAACGATTTAACAATTTAGTTCTTGCTTCGTGAGCGTAGTTCTAGTTAAGTATTTTCAAAATAGTTTGGATCTATGAAGAGGGTATTTTCTTTCGATCTCAGCACGTCCTGCTTCTCCTTCTATTCACCATAACAGTGAAATATATGGATTTATTTTAATAACATCCCCGGGTAAAATAATGTTCTGTAGGTAATACACTACAATAATGGCAAAGAACGAGAGAATGCATTACACGAGTTTTGAACTGGATGAACTGCCCATATTCTTCATGGTATAATGGATACTTGATATAAGCGTCATAGGTCTTTAACTTTAGATTACAGAGGGGGAACCGTTCCATTCAGTAGTTTCTTGGCGAAGTGATACATCGGAATGATTTGTATAGAATGCTAGTTGATGTCCTGAGAAGAAATGAAACGAAACCGAATTGTATTTGCACGCAGTCAAAACCAGACTTGGCGAGGAAGTAAAACAAAAAAACTGTAATGAATAGGCTGTATGCTTATAAGTCTAATAATATGAACATGACCGCAAGTTTATAAGTATGATAATTGTTTTCTGAACATATGCAGAAGGGTATATATATTTTAATCAAAACAGAAAAAGACGTAGACGAAAATGTCCTTAGATATGCCAAAACATTATTGAAAAAACCAGCAGCCCTCCACCTCTTGGTTGCGAGTTCGAATCCGACGTCGGGGAGTTTCCAGGTACTGACCGAAGGTCGATGGCTTTTTCTCCGGATATCCCGGCTTTTCTCCGGATATCCCGGCTTTTCTCCGCCTCCAAAACCTGGCATGTCCTTAAATGATCCTGGCTGTTAATATGACGTTAAACAAAACGATTCGTCCAGTGGCTGGTATATGATATATGCACTCATCCTAGTTCCTGAGGGCTGGAACATACCTCATGATTCTTAAGTGACGCTTTCACTGTAATGATCTCAATAATAGCTCTGATACCAATCAGTAGAAACTGAATTCGATCACTTCAGTACTTAAAAGTAATCATCAAAACCATCAAAAGCGTAATGTTCTAGGCAGAGGTACAGATAATGTATCATAGGCCTTACAGACGGAGGTGAAATGTTATCATTTAAAGTTTGCCTACGGACAAAAATGCTTTCATACACGGGTAAGGTTACATTAATAAAAATACAAACGTTAGCATTTCTCCAAGATCCATTTGAGCATATTTTAACGCTTTGGTATTCCCTGATTATTTTTTAAAAGGAGATTCAGTTAACATTTTTAATATTTATATGGAATTGAAAAATTGATAAATCAAAGAAATGCGTGTTCCTGATGTTGAATCTTTCTGCCATGTATTGAAATTGTCATGGTTTAAAAAGATATTGTACATATAAGGATTGAACGTTTTTTTCACTCTCATATTGCTATAAAAGGTCAGCCGTTACATCTATATTTAACATTAAGTTAGCACTATGAAAGTTAAAAAATGACTTTCAATCCATATGTCCGGAGTGTACTCTCATCATAAACCACTTAGAGTACACCTTTAGTAGAGTATACCTCCATAACATAAAAAAGGATTCAAATTAATCCTTAGATAAATAGAATAAATACTTTCAATAGACATTGGTGTTCAAAGGTAATATTGTATATCATAAGAAATAACAAGTTCACTGAAACATAATTTTAATGTCTACTGTGGAAATTTTAGGGATTATTCTTAGTGTTTGGGACGGACGGGAGATGTAATTTGAAACGGAATGGTAGAAACGGAATGGTAGAAACGGAATAGGATTGGGTTTACGTTATCACAAAGAGTTTGAACTTATTTGTTCTTAAGGAATATTATTCATATCGGGAATATTTCATTATCTATTACTAGAACATCATATTTCCTCATTTGGCTATGTAATCATCGTAATATGTTTTGCTATAGAAGAGTTCATGTTCGTGTTTGACCAGTGTATGAGTTATATGAACTTATTTTTAAGCCTAATCTATATGAAAGTATTTGTGTTTCATGTATGAATAATTATTGAGATATTTGTGAATGGAAGACATGGAAATTAGTATAAAGTGAATTTATTCTAGTCACATTTAAAGGTCAAGTTACAGTTTATCTATTTATGACTATTAATGTGAGTTATGATTATCATGGTAACTGTTGTTGTCGGCTAATATAAGATTTATCTAACCTTTATGGAGCAATTGGTTACTTTTAGATCTTATCTCTGACTTTGTTGTTGTTATATATTGTTGAGATTGTCAAATGTTGCAGCTCGGATACCAAAATGGGTTATTCCATTTCATTAAAAAATGAATTGGATTATTTTTTAATTTATCTGCAAAATGGTGTTGTGCGAGAATTGTGAAAGCATGGAAGTATAAGAGTTTATTTGTATTGAAATGGGTTCATAGTTAAACTTGTATGAAAAGTTGTATAATTTCAAGTTGTAGATATGAGTGAAAGAACTGTTGTACTCTTTTATTTGTTGCCTGTTTGATAAATGGCCGAGTTTGTACCTGTATTTCTTGATTATTGTTGTCTCTTAGTAGTTAGTTTATTGATTTTAAACTTATGAGCTTGCTTTGTGCAATTAAGTCGTCGGTATCCGGGTAGAAGGCAAGAGTCTACTACCCACCCATTCTACTGTGACGGTAACCACGCTACCATAGGTTATGTTCAAGTTGAGTTTGGTCGCAGAGTCTTGACCACTTGACCGTCACAATAGGTATGTATGAAATGACGTACTTAATGTATTTATATGATTGCATAAAATATTTATGAGAGAAAAAAAATTGTATGCATTTTTCATATCTCCCTTAATATTTAATATTACGTTAGCACTCCGTACCGTAGACAGCGCGAGGACACTTTATTAGACCTCTTGGCACCGCTATTCCATTTGGATGCAATGATCACAGATTCAGTGGGCAACTTATCGGGTCATGTGGATGCAGTCCAACAAATATAATGTCTTTGTTCATCCTCAAAGGAGACGACATCGTAGTCATGGACATCGACACTACAATAGTCCGACAAAATACAACGACGAGCTTGAAGAACCGATGGGTGTACACCACGTCAGGAAAACATTGTATTCACTAGCTTACCCAGGCTACATTACGAATTCTGTAAACAACTCAAACCAAAAATGTTCCGGATTATCTGTGGAAACTAGCGTCGAGCGTCTTTTTAAGCCTGTTCGAACGGACAGCCAAGAGGCATCATCGACTAGATCTTTCAAGAAAGTCGTATTTGCCAATGAGGGGATTGATACCATTAACATCAGCAACACCTTGCACCAAAAGTCTGTTCTAGCTAATATACCACCGTACTTCCGATATAAAAGTAAATCGATCATTTCCTACAAGTATTTACGGAAGCCGGTTAGTGCCACATTAAGTAAACTTTTTATGTCGTAATTACGACTTAGTATGTCGTAATTACGACTTAGTATGTCGTAATTACGACTTAGTTATCTCGTAATTACGACTTAGTTATCTCGTAATTACGACTTAGTTATCTCGTAATTACGACTTATGGAATATCTTATGTGCGGCAATGCTCAATATCGTAGACGCTCTCATTGGCCGAGGTGCCTGGGACAGCGACTGGCTGAATTGAATGGGTATAATAAACTAACTTACCTTTAATTAACAACAGCAAATACTCCAAGACACCCGTTCCAATGAAAACACAGCATTATACAGAAACAATAATAATAATAATATTTATTCAGGTAAAAGGAACAATTAAAGACATAAAAACTTTTGAATTTAAAATATTACAGATGGTAGTTATAATCATAGATTTTGACTTGAATTCCTTGGGATAGTCCATATAAAGCCTTAAAGGCTTATTTCCAATGGGGTTCCTATATACCAGACCAAACTACGAGATACAGTGAACCCTCGTTATACCGCCACCTTTCGTCCACAGCAATTATGGCGGTATAACGAGGGTGGCGATAGTATCGAATTATGAAAATTATAACCATGAATTAAATTGAATAATAGATTGCATTTCCAACTTTTTATTAAAAAACAAGCTTATTATTATATCGTCATATAGATCTACATTGGCACAAATTTATTTCTGAAAATAGTTATTGATCTGTTTTTGCCGCATGCCATTCCAAATGGAACACTAAAGAGTTCCTCGATCTCTAAAAAACAACAATATGGCGTTATCGTCGAGGGAAATATATAGCGATTCGGGACGTTTGTATTTCAAAGGGTGTGGCGGATGGCGGTATGCGAGGATGGCGAGCTAAACGAGGGAATTATATAGGACAGAAATCCGTTCTAGAGTTTTAGGTGGCGGTATGCGAGGGTGGGGGTAGATTCGGGTGGCAATAGGTCGAGGGTACACTGTATAACTTAATCGTAATGACGACATACTAAGTCGTAATTACGAGATAGCTATGTCGTAATTACGAGATAACTAAGTCGTAATTACGACATACTAAGTCGTAATTACGAGATAACTAAGTCGTAATTACGACATACTAAGTCGTAATTACGAGATAACTAAGTCGTAATTACGAGATAACTAAGTCGTAATTACGACATACTAAGTCGTAATTACGAGATAACTAAGTCGTAATTACGACATACTAAGTCGTAATTACGACATAAAAAATTACTTCATGTGGTACTAACCGGCTTCCGTAAGTATTCGATACCTATTGCACCAAAGCTTTTTTAATTATAAGCAAATGTTGCAACAATTGAATATAGATGCGCTTAGAATGACTCACCTTCAGCATGTTCATGTTCTTTGTCTCAATATTGCTATGATCCAGCTGGACACATACTCGTAGTAACTGGTTATCTGAATATAATCCCCAGCCTAAAGCTACGGGAGCTGTTCATGTAAGGTCCTAAGTATCGACAAAATCCATCAATCAATCGGAATGTGAATTTCAAGATTCTTATGTGGAAGATTACTCCTGATAATGGGCTTAACGTGAACGTGCTGAGCTGGATTCACTTTCAGAGTGGATGAAGTCTATTCAGAAAATAATAATCAGTTTGCGTTACAAAATGAACACTTAACACAAGTCGATATATCTTGACCCCGACATTCGAACTAAACTCAACGATCTACATGATAATGTATGTGGTTGTGTATGCAAGCAAAGCATCCAGCTTAATCGTTGTTTGCAAACGCTATTACATTGCATGCAAAAAGAGGTAGGCCTGCTTGATGAAATACTGTCTAACCATGCTGCTGTATAAAATCTTTCAAAATACCAGTTAATGGTCAAGACGTTGAACTGCCTCGTCTTTATTGGATACCGATACTACATAAGGTTCCCTAATAGGCAAGGCTTTTTCGCTGGCTCCGCTAATTGCTCGACCAATCCATTATCTAAACGTCTAACTGCCATTCTTAGTACTATAAAATCAGGGTTTTAGTGTTATTGTGACACTGTATACTGCAGAAGAGGAATAAACGTGATGTGGATTTTGAACACCTCAAAAGAGCTTTTGATCAATCTTGAACAGCCTCTCCTTAAAAATGTTATTTCGATCAAAACATTTTATTTTTCCGCCCTGTACATCACTATACCTAATAAAAATGAATGAACATGTTCGATCCCTCGTTATGAGAGATTTTTTTTTCTTAAAAAACGGACAACGATGCAAGTATATGGTAGTGAGCTATCTTGACACATACTTTGTGAAAACACGACAAAAGCTAGGATGAAATATACTGAAGAAGATATAGTAAGCATGACTAAATTCCTGATCGGCAATAGTTTTGTTGAGTTCTGTTGCATTCCCATGGGCACTAACTGTGCCCCACCCTTAGCTGACTTGTTTTTGTTTTTATACGAGACTGAATTTGTGGAAGAGCTACATGTAATCAGGGCAGGTAACAAAAAAACCTTGCCAACTTTTTTAATTCCACTTTCAGATATAACGACGATGTGTTGTTTATAAACGACAAGAAGTTTGCTGACCACATCGATCGTATATACCCTTCTGAACTTGAAATAAAGGACACAGCATACTCTTCTACATCAGCTGCTTACCGCAATCTCTACTTAAACTACGACCTACATGGACATCTTACTACTAAGCTACACGATAAACGTGACGATTTCAATTTTCCTATCGTAAACGTTCCCTTTCTTGATAGTAAAATCCCTGCCCCTCTAATCTATGGTGTTCATATTTCGCCGTTGTTTCATTATTCTAGGACTTGCTCGGAATATCGAGATTTTCATGATCGTTGTCAACTGCTGCCAAACTAACTAACAACACAAGGATTCGAGAGATACAGGTTGAATAGAACAATGAACAATTTTTATTGTCGCCATCGTTGTCTCATCGTGAGTATGCTCATTTGTGTGTTTACTTGTTGGCTGGTGTCGTTGATGAAGCAGACGACGCTTACTCTTCCGGAACACATGGTCTTATTTTCTTGTACTTTTACAAGGGTCTTCATGTTGATCGTTCCTTTGTTCACATTTTGCCCCTAGTGTAATCAATTTTGAGTTCGGATTATGGTTTGGTTCACGCCTTGGTACTCTCTAATGTTTTAGCTGAATTTCGGTGAATATACAAGAAACAAAAGCAGCGCATTCAGCAGTTTCTTGGCGAAGTGATATATTTGAATGGTTTAGGTAGTTCATGTTCTGAGAGGAAACGAAATCAAAATGTATTTGCGTGCAATCAAAACCAGATTTTGACGAAGTAGGAAAACCAAAAAAGCTTTATTGAATAGGATGTATGCTGATAAGTCTAGTTATATGATATTGACAGCAACTTTATAAGTAGGAAATTGTATTCTGAACATATGCAGAAGGGGAAAGAATACTTTTTAATTAAAACAGAAAAAAGAAGTGGACGAAAATCCCCTGAACAAATCCCCCCAATTATTCGAAAAAAACTTGATCGTATACGTAAGAAGCTGAGGAGTGATATTGGGCTGTGGGTTTTGTTGTTAACGAGCCACCTGGCTATACAACATGGGGTCCCGGGCTTTAGACTCTATTCGTCCCGTGAAGTCCAGTGGCTGGTATATGATATATGCACTAACACAAGTTCCTGAGGGCTGGAACATACGTTCGGTGACGAGTCTACTACAATGATCTCAAATATAGCTCTGTTACTAATCAGTAGAAACTTAATTCAATTACTTCAGTACTAACAGGTTATCATCAAAAGCGTAATGTTGTAGACAGAGGCATCATAGGCCTTAAAGACGGCGGTAAAATGTTATCATTTTAAGTTTGCCTATGGACAAAAATGCTTTCAGTAGTAAGGAGACGTGGGGTATTTTCATTGGTTGGTAGTTTGGTTAAATGCAGATTTTGTGCAAAAACAGTCCAACGTTTTACTGATTGACCGTCAGGAATGGGTTTGCTGCTGGTATGTATTTAATCAACAACATAGGTTTTTGTTTTCCAAAAGCGACATCATTATGAGCAAAAATGTTGTTTCGAAAAAATTGTTTTACGTGTATCTACCACTAGAAGGTGAGAGAAGAATTCTGAATTTTCATTTCAATATTCTACATGCGTAAGTATATAGGTTAGTAATAATAATGTCTAAATATTAGTGATATTCGTTTGCTGTTTTGCCTAAGCGTCTGTTAAAGTATTCATCAAATACATCGGTGGCAAAATAGAGTCATGGTTACTTGGCTGAATCCCCGACAACTCGCTTCTGCTATGATATATGGTGTTTTTATTATGTGATGTGTTAGCATAATGACACCGTGCATGTAAAAAGGCTCTGGATAAATGGTATAATATAATTACACAGTTACTGGCTTTTGAAGAGAAGAAACAAATCAGTCATTACCAAAGCTTAAACAAAATCAAAACACGAACTCAAAATAGATTTAACTAGGGCCAAAAAATAAACAAAGTAAAAAAGTACAGAAATCATGATCAGGTGTTACGGTAGGGTAAACGTCTTCTTCGTTATCCTCTTGATAAGGTTGATACAATAATATAAAATGTATTACCATCTCAAAATGAATTAATATCCCTGTTATCGGGTGATACATCCTGGTTTGTACAATGTACCTTATTAAAATCAGTATTTGTAAACTATTTGTATATTTGACACAGGTTGGTGTGCATGTAGGAGTGCTCCTAGCACAAGTGTACCTCAGCCAAGGGCTATTTTCACCACCTCTATTATGTGGAAATATTTACCCCGATTCAACTAAAATAGACGACGCCGATTATGTTTGTGAGAACATTCACACGGCAGATTATCAATCCTTCTTGTAAGTCATATTCGCTAATAATTTGTTCCATTTTTTCAAGACGGATATATCAACATTACTGCATTTAATATTAAGGTGATCATTGTACTTCAGTGAGACCGCAGATCGTGTAGTTATATGGCCTTGAATTTAGCAACGCTCTGTTAATGATGCAATCTTTACATATCATCACTATACACTGCCATACATTTATATTTACTCTGTATTTCCCCATTGACACAATGCTAAGAGGCAACTGCTGCCATACTCCTATAACACCCAGTGCCTCAGACTATAACAACATTTGCTATTGTTCTATCAAGCTCTTTTGTGATGTCATCAATTTCATTGTTGTCTATACTTGACTTGCTGTTCAAAATCAGTTTTAATTAACTAGATAAAGCACAACAACTCTATCAAAATGTAAATATAAGTCATGAACATTTTAGCAAATGTTGTTATAGCCCAAAACACACATTGCTATTACTGACAAACTTTCAAAATAAAGCCGACCAGGCTGAATTAAGTTTGTCATCAATAGCAATGTGTGTTATAGGACTGTAACAACATTCGATAAAACATTAATTGCTTAAATGAACGTTATGAACGTAGTGTAAGTTGGTGATATGTATTTTAATCTGATTGTTACATGTACTATATCCCTGCTGTTAATTTTTGATATATATATTAATGTTGTTGCTTAGATTAGAATCGGGTTAACACATACTTACTGTGCACCTCAGAGGTTTCAGTCACGTTCAAGTTCCGTTTTGATTTCATATAAAGGTTTTATGTAATATTTGTCTTAGTATTTTAAACTCTAATGACAAATATGCATCTAAAATATGTGTCAAACATACAAATATCTGTTTATAGAGCTTTTTGAACATGATTTTTAAGAATTACCGATTCGGCTGCCATTTCGAAAATACGTATTTCTATGTATTTCTTGCACTTCGTGAAAGGCCAAAATATCACCTTTTTAAAACATTAGTATTTCGCCATTTTTATTTAAAGAAAGGTTATTTAATAATCTTCAAAATAATAGAAATATAATGCGTCGAAGTGAATACTATTACAATTCTGGTATTTTTTTTTTTCAACATTTAGTTTCACGTTAATGTTACAGGCAGAGGATGGACACTGCGGTACGTACTCATTGGGTAGCATATACTTTCATAAACTCCTTCCCGGACAACAGCGAGCCGCCTGAAGAAACGTTAGTATAGTAAGTGCTTTGTATGATTAATAATAATGATAATTTAAAAAATCGTAGTTACTAGTTTAACATTTGATACCATTTAAGTATATGTCCAACCTTTCTAGTGATAAACAGAAAAAGGTCGGCATGACGCTTGATTCATACGTATATCCTATTATTATTTTCAAGAGAATATTTTTTCTGTCATACAGGGGAAGTCCAAAATGTCCAACCGAACACAAGCACATTCTTGGATACTTCAAAAACTATGGACTGACTTTATGTTTGGTTGTTAAACCGTATGATCAGCTAGTTAAAAAGGCTGAATGTTGCAGGTATGTATCGTCTTCATACAAATTGTTCTAACGATAAGAAGTGTTATAACACAACCTCCATCACGGTGATAGCAGGGATAGAACGACAGCTGTCGTTATTTATTATAAATTATTAAATGGTTACTCTGCTGTAGGTCTAACACGAATGTTAGTTAGGACAGAATCCTGTTTTGTGAGGTTTTACGGGGTATTGACATTCCATATGTCTTGTTTTTAAAGACAAAATCCTGTTTTGTGATGTTTTACGGGGTATTGACATTCCATATGTCTTGTTATTAAAGACAGAATCCGGTTATGTGAGGTTTTACGGGGTATTGACATTCCATATGTCTTGTTATTAAAGACAGAATCCTGTTATGTGAGGTTTAACGGGGTATTGCTATTCAATATGTCTTGCTATTAAAGACAGAATCTTGTTTTGTGAGGTTTTACAGGGTATTGAACTTCCATATGTCTTGTTATTACAGACAAATCCTGTTTTGTGAGGTTTTACGGGTTATTGACATTCCATATGTCTTGTTATTAAAGACAAAATCCTGTTTTGTGAGGTTTTACGGGGTATTGAACATCCATATGTCTTGTTATTAAAGACAAATCCCGTTTTGTGAGGTTTTACGGGTTATTGAACTTCCAAATGTCTTGTTATTAAAGACAAAATCCTGTTTTGTGAGGTTTTGAGGGGTATTGACATTCCATATGTCTTGTTATTAAAGACAGAATCCTGTTATGTGAGGTTTAACGGGGTATTGCTATTCAATATGTCTTGTTATTAAAGACAGAATCCTGTTTTGTGAGGTTTTACAGGGTATTGAACTTCCATATGTCTTGTTATTAAAGACAAATCCCGTTTTGTGAGGTTTTACGGGGTATTGATATTCAATATGTCTTGTTATTAAAGACAGAATCCTGTTTTGTGAGGTTTTGCGGGGTATTGACATTCCATATGTCTTGTTATTAAAGACAAAATCCTGCTTTGTGAGGTTTTACAGGGTATTGAACTTCCACATGTCTTGCTATTACAGACAGAATCTTGTTTTGTGAGGTTTTACAGGGTATTGAACTTCCATATGTCTTGTTATTAAAGACAAATCCCGTTTTGTGAGGTTTTACGGGTTATTGAACTTCCATATGTCTTGTTATTAAAGACAAAATCCTGTTTTGTGAGGTTTTACGGGTTATTAAACTTCCATATGTCTTGTAATTAAAGACAAAATCCTGTTATGTGAGGTTTAACGGGGTATTGCTATTCAATATGTCTTGTTATTAAAGACAGAATCTTGTTTTGTGAGGTTTTACAGGGTATTGAACTTCCATATGTCTTGTTATTAAAGACAAATCCCGTTTTGTGAGGTTTTACGGGTTATTAAACTTCCATATGTCTTGTTATTAAAGACAAAATCCTGTTTTGTGAGGTTTTACGGGGTATTGACATTCCATATGTCTTGTTATTAAAGACAAAATCCTGTTATGTGAGGTTTAACGGGGAATTGATATTCAATATGTCTTGTTATTAAAGACAGAATCCTGTTTTGTGAGGTTTTACGGGGTATTGATATTCAATATGTCTTGTTATTAAAGACAGAATCCTGTTTTGTGAGGTTTTGCGGGGTATTGAATTCCATATGTCTTGTTATTAAAGACAGAATTCTGTTTTGTGAGGTTTTGCGGGGTATTGAACTTCCATATGTCTTGTTATTAAAGACAAAATCCTGTTTTGTGAGGTTTTACGGGGTATTGACAGTCCATATGTCTTGTTATTAAAGACAAAATCCTGTTATGTGAGGTTTAACGGGGTATTGATATTCAATATGTCTTGTTATTAAAGACAGAATCCTGTTTTGTGAGGTTTTACGGGGTATTGACATTCAATACGTCTTGTTATTAAAGACAAAATCCTGTTTTGTGAGGTGTTACGGGGTATGGACATTCCATATGCCTTGTTATTAAAGACAAAATCCTGTGATGGTGAGGACAGAAGCCTGTTATATGGGATATTAACCCTTAATGTGTGGATTCGGAAATTTAATTTGAATTATGTAAATATTATTACAAGAAGCCTTTAGTTTTTTTATAGGATTGACGCAACGCTGTGCTTGTACATTACAGTGAAGGACGTTGTGGAGAAAACACGAGGTGTGAGCCCGGCGGATATGTACGGACCAAGTACCTAGTGTACTGTGACGCCATTTACACTGATGAAGACGGATGTCTGATAGGGACTGAGGAACTCAGTGAATCAAGACCAATCGGAATTGATGAAAGCGACTTCATGTTTCTAGCGTCGAAACGTAGGAGGGATGCGGATACAAACAACTCGACTGATACATCTGGAGAAAGGCATAAGCGAGTTGTCGTTCCTTTGTGTCCCGATAATGAGTGGTACTTTTCATTCAGACACGATTTCCTGCCCAGCACGTGCTCTTGCAGAAGTTGCAATAACTGTTGATCACAGGGCCATGTTTCGTGTTCTGAATTAAATAATGCTTACTCTAAACAAAGCATATCGATTACAGAAATGTAAATAAAATGCATTGAATTTTTGTTTTGAATTTATATTATATTTTTAACTCATATCAATTAGTTGATGGGCTTATTAAGATGGATCTTTCTAAAAGAGTTTTGTAGGGTACTATGCCTTTTTCCCAAAGCCGTACTCCCCTGATGCGCACCTCCAAGCGTGCAATGTTATGCACAGTGGCGTACCAAAAGTCTTTATTTTTTTGTATTTTGCTATATATTCTATGTATTTCCAACTTTTCCCGACTTTGGTTATGGATATTTTTTAATGAAATTTTGTGCACTTATAGAGAATTGTTTCCTGTTTCATCTCATAGTATTTTCACTGTTTCCCGTTACGTATGACAACAGAAATCATACTGTACTCACAAAATCCAATTTTCGGGACGCCATTTTGATGTCAATGGGGTAGCATTATACAGAGAAAAGGCGTCACACGGAAATTAGCAGCGTAGATAGTTCTGTAAAGCTATATAGATACACAACGGAAAATTTAATAAACATTATGAGAAGAAACCTTGGATAGTTCTGTACCAAATGACAAAAAATGTCAAAATCCATCTTTAAACTTATTTCTTTAGACTTATTTAGACTTATTTCTAATGAGGTCCCTAGAATCGTTTCGGTTAGTAAGGAATAACAGAAACTTTATCAAGTAATTACCATTTATTTAAATTACGAAATATTTATCTTGTGGATGTTGCAACAACCTAATACTTTATGAATAAAACAATAATGATGACGTCTAGTAAACGCCACACAAACATGTCAGTAAAAAAATAGAATAAACTGCTGACTATACAATCAACGATAAAGAAGTTGACTGTTTTACCTGACGTGCGGAGATGGAAAGAGGGAGATTGATGGGTAAAAGTGTGGACAATTCTGCAGATGTTTGATAACGTGATAGCAAAGGAGATACTTATTAGTTGACAATATAAATAACTCTATTATCCCCAATCTTTAGGGCGGCAAATACACAACAACATCACAGTGGCTAATGAAAATACAAATCAACATAGACGAAAAATGTACATACAATAACACATATCAAATAACCTTTATGCATAGTGAGTGTTTTATGTACATAATGAATTATTTATCTTACTTCATTTTATATGGGGGGCGCAATACAATTATAATAGTAATATCATGTGTTTAAAGCGAACACATTGCAAGGTAAAATAACTTACTTTAAGTAACAAACTGGACCAAATTCTTTCTGAAATCCCATTTAAAGGACGATATACCATTTACCAGATCATATATGTATATGTGACATTTTTACAACCATGTATTTAGAAAATGCAGACGAATGCATTCCATCTAAGGTTATATCAATCAGACCTAATCACAGTCCCTGGTTTGACTTTAAAGAAAATAGAAAGAATTATCCATAATTACATATCTAATCACACTCCATAGAACTTGAACAATTTTAGGATCCAACGAAATATGGTAAATGATTTAAAAAAATAACAATAATAATAAGAACAGATGTATGGTGCAGTTTAATTCATTTTTCGGCATACTGTATATATTACTAAATTAAAAAGGTGCAGCATATGTGTGTGTTACGTCATCTTTGATAGGATCCCTGGGTAAAAGGTCGTTCTGTCACAAATGGCACACTAATGAGGTCAAGGAGTGAACAAAGTATTGAAAACGTATTGAATGGGAAGAGCTGTCCATATTCTTCTTCTTACATTAGTTACTTGATCTATCTTGAGGAGTGGTTCCCCTCCCAGCACCCAAAGAAAATGACCAACGACGAAGCCGTATTCGTACACTTTACCCACAGACCACAGACGAGCTGTGGAAACTGTATGACGTACATCAGGTCACCACAGAGTATGAGTAGTCCGTATACACTGCCTTCTGTCATGGCGATGACCGCTCCAGTGATACCAACAACGACTATTGTCCCGCGGAGGACCCATGCAATTTCTCTCCGTGTTGCCTGATATATACAGTGATAAAGGGACATAATTATAAATAACATTAGGAATAGAACGAAACTGATTAAATATAATACATAAAACATGAAACAGAAGACAAATATCATTGGATCTTACTATCCAATCATGTCCTATCATATATGTTACAAGATTCGTTCATTCACCAACAACGAGGGAGCTTTTTTGTTTCTCCTTAATTTTGGGCACAAAACTAGCATGACATTCGATCCATTGTATATGGATGTTTCATGATACTTCACTTGATATACAAAATTACTGTAGCTGGATTTCAGTGAATATACAACAAACAAGAGCGGCGCTTTGATTAGGTTCCTGGCGAAGTGATATATCGGAATGATATGTATAGAATGGTAGTTCATAGCCGGAGAAGAAAGTAAACGAAATCAAAATGTATTTGCGTGTAGTGATAACAAGATTTTGAAGGAATATGGGAAACCAAAAAACTTAAATGACTGATGTATACTGATAAGTCAAGTTATATGGAATTGACCCCAAGATTATAAGCAGAAAATTTAGTTATGAACGTATGCAGAAGTGAAAGATAAACTTTTTGATCAAAAAGTAAAATAAAATTGGACGAAAAGCACATAAAAAAACGGAAATTTAATTAACAAACTTGATCATACACTAAATGTAATAGGCCTAACTATATAAACTTGGAAGTTAGTGTAAAGCTGAAGGGTGATATAGAGCTGTGTTAACGAGCTACCTAGCTGTATAACAGCTGAATTCGTCCCGTAAAGTCCGGTGTCATTCAGTGGCTGGTTTCTGATATGAGCACTCATCCAAGTTCCTGAAGGCTATAATATATGACCTGTTTCGTCAGTGACAATATCACTGTAATGAGGTCAAAATAGTTCCGTTACCAATCAGTAGAAGCTGAATACAATAACGTTATTATAGTTTATCATCAAACGCGCAATGTTCTAGCCACAGGTGTCATAGGCCTAAAAGACGGCGGTGAAATGCTATTATTTTAAGTCTGCCTACGGACAAAGATACTTCCATTAGTAAAGATAGGATTACGTAGGATATTTTCATTTGTTTGGTAGCTCAGTAAAACACAGATTTCGTGTGATAAAAACCCCAACGTTTTACAAATGAGTGTCAAGATTGGGTTTTCTGGTATCTTATACTCATCCTATGTTTTTGTTTTCTAATAGCGACATAATCATGAGAAAAAAATGATTGAAACAGTGCATTACTGCTGTTTCTACCTACCACTAAGGTGAGAAGATTCCGAATTTTCATTCCGATGTTCTACGTGCGTTTTTATATTGGTTTGTAATGATAATGTTGAACTACTAATTATCTTGTAGTTGAGAATCGATTACCAATTTCCCCGCTTGCTATTTAGCCTTTTTGAGAAGGGTGTGGACAAGACTGATCAGAAGAATGCTATTTCTGGAATATACAGTAACACAATAGGAAGTTTTGATAATGGTTGAGTTGAGCAATGCGCCGAGCCAGCGATAAATCGTTGCTTATAAGAATCCTTGTTTAGTTTAGGTATATGATATAGCCGAGGTAAGTCAGCGTCTTTATTATTAACGGGTATTTCGAATGATTGTAATACTGATATATGGTTGGAAAGGATTTCATCTTTCATCTTTCGAAAAACCGGTCAATGCGTAAATAGGGTTACCTTGGGTATCAAACAGGCCAAGTTCTTTTTGCAAACAATGAATGTTATAGTGTTTGCAAACAAGGATCAGGTTATTAGATGCCTTGTCTGCAGACAAAACCACATACTTGTCATGTAGGTCGTTGAGTGTTGTAACAACATCAGGGTCAAGAAATATCGACTTGTGTTTAGTTTTCATTTTGTATCGCAAACTGCTTATTCTTTTCTGAATAGAAGACCTGATATATTTAACCCACTCTGAAAGTAAATTCAATTAATCATGTTCACGTTTAGCCCATTGTCTGGCGTAATCTTTCGCAGATGCCATAAAGAATCTTGAAATTCACAATCCATTGATGGATGGAGTCTCGCGATACTTAGAACCATTCATCAAAAACTCCCATAGTTTTATGTTGGGGATGATATTCAGATTGCCGGTTACTATATGTCCGGCTGGGCCATAGCAATATGGGGATGAAGAACATGAACATACAGAAGGAGGGGTCATACTAAGGTCATCTATGTTCAACAGTTGCAGTACTTGCTTGTAATTGAAAAGCTTCGGTGCAATAGGTACAGAATAACTGTAGGAAATAACAGATGATCTTTAATGTGATGCAAGATATTTCTGATGTGAATGGCATCAAAGCCCTTGCTGGCAAATTCGACTTTCATAAAATGTTGAGGCGCTGGTGGGCCATGGCCATAACTGCACCTTCAGTCGCTTCTAATTCTGTTTATTCAAAAATATCTTGGATAAAACTATAACTCTATTATGTTTCGACCAGGTACCAATTCCTTCTGATCCGGATGAATAACATATGTGAGATGAATTTTAATTCGATTAGCAATGATGATCTTTACTATGGTCTTATAATGGACGTTTAGTAATGTCAATGACCTCCAATTTTTAATCCATTTCTCTGTTTTTGTATACTAAAGTGAACACACCTTTGAAATTAAATTCTGATCATTTATTGGATTCAAATATTTATTTTAAAACAGCAAAAAAATCTGTCTTTATCATACTCCAGTATTGCTGGTAAAATTCAGCAACTATGCCGTCTTCGCCTGGAGACTTATTACGCTTCATCTGACTAACACCTTTATGCATTTCCTCCTCTGTTATACATTTTTCTAAATCATCTCCCTCTTCACCTGTAAATTTAATATGCACGTTTGCTAATAGTGATTTTACAGCCTTTGTATCCCAACCTTCAGATGAATACAATTTATGATAAAGGTTAGTTTGCTCCTGCACAATTGCATTTATTCCTGCCACATTTTCGTCTTTTGCCCTTGTTTTTTCTATGTACACAAAATATCGTGAACCTTATTTTTGATCTTAGTTGAGCGCTTGATCGTGAGATGAAGGCTATGAGCTCTGTCAACTAGCCGGTATATACAGTACCAGAGTCTTACAATTGATATTCGCCACGCCTTGCTCGATGTTCGGGATACTGGGAGTAAAATAAGTGGTTCACAATACGACCCGGCTGGGTGTCCTGCCCTCGGTAGTATACTTCAGTGAAGTAGCCTTATTGAGTCGGAAAATACACATTCACTCACCACACATGCTCAATTTAGCCTGCACCAGGAGGCCGTCATTATTGACGTTAGCTGTTTGTAGGACACTGTATCAAACCCCAAACATAACCTTTTTATGAAGTCTCCAACTAACGCATTTTAACAGAACGCAACGAAACTTGTTTTTCTTTCTTGTGATCTTGAACAAAAACCAACAAACACATGGTATTATCTTTTTTTTTTTTAAGAAAACTTTTTATTTTCAGCATCAAAGAATACAATAAAAATACCAGAGAACACCAAAGTATTAACAAATTAATTATCTAAATTCAAATTCGATCAAACTTTTGTCACACGGAGCGAAAAAATACAAGTGCTCCATGCTCCATAAAGGAAAACATTTATTGCTTCAACGACAACACCCATCTTGTAAGTATAGGTTACATCAAAGTTAATGTCAGGTCATCAAAGTGAGAACTGAGATATCATTTTTCAATCATAAATAGTAGGCATACCAATGAGCATATGAATGAACGTCTACCTTTATATCATACAAGGATATAGAATTTTGCACAGTGAGACCAAGATGGCGACCATAAAATTTGTCGATAGGCTTCGTCAACCTGCATATCACAATCACAATAAGAAGTTATACTATATATGAAAACATTAAAAAAAGCATATATGTTTGAATATTCATATCAAATAAGGTAACAGAACACATGAGATCAAGAGGGCGACCAGTATCTTCATCGAGATGCTTATAAATCTTAGCAATAAATTGATTAATACAAATATTGATACTAGTAATTATTTCTGCTAAAAATTTGAAACCTCTACGATACATGTATTTTTATTTCTAGCAAAAAAATTTTTCAATAGATAATGACTTTGTTTTAAATTATTCATTTCAGTATATTTTACGATTAATTAATATAAAATGACAGTCTCGACGCATGTCAATGTTCTTTCAAGTAAAAAAAACACAATAAAGTAAAAACATACGTGAAACAGACCCCTGCCTGGCCGTAGAATGAACAGTTTTTGTGAGAATAACAAGAGATTCAATTACGAAATAGACACAGTAAATATTCCACCAATGATAAAATACCACATATCTGTATTGATGTATGCCATGTGCTTAAAAAACCAACCCATAGGTTATTGTTCTCGCCAATCTACCGAATGTATATTTATATTCTCAGGGTGTAGTGGCAATACAACCAATATAGCTTTGCTTAAAGCAAGATACATATATAGATATATATCCTATACCAGGTGTTCCGGGAGAGTAAGCGTATTATGCTTCATTGACGACACCCGCCATGTCAATCTTTGTCATATTCAAGTAATTATCAAGTCCTCAAAGTGCGAACCGAGTCATCATGTCAATCACAACAAGGAAGCACAATAATGAGCATAATGAAAATGAAACGTCCATCGTCATATCACACAAAGATACAGAATATTTAACAAATACAGTACACTAGTTTTCTTGTTCTAGTTGTATATTAATTAATAATATTAATATAACTTATATCTTATTAAACATTACGGGTTTTAAAAACTATTTACTTAATAAAGATATGCTGATATTTAGAGTTTTCTGGATTTTACCTTCCATATATAAAGATAAGAATAAAATGTAATATAATGTGTAATATCGTATAAAATTAAAGAACATATAGCATAATGCAACAGTCAGATGAAGCCACAAGTGTTTTCATTCAACAACATCCATTAAATCATAAAAAATAATGACATAAACCAATTATTAGGATTCGATCCAAGTTTTTAAACCTTACTAGGCCATCTTCCACAGCTTCAAATGCAGAACTATTAAAATGTGTGTGCCAAGCAAAGCTTATATTGTCTGTTTTCCTCTTACAATGTATAAGTATTATAGAAATTATATATTTTTGTACATGGTGTATATAGACGCAATCATTTGTGTTACGATCATTGCAAGTTTATTTCTGAATAGCACTCCTTTTCACTATGCCCCTAAGACAAGTTAAAAAACACACTAATGTATTTAAATTACCTACCGTACTTTGTTTTACAAACATTGCATATGTAATGAGAGCTATGTGTACCTCTCTCATTGGTGGAAATCGACATTTACATTCCTATAAATGCCCTCGTTCAATAACTGCAACTGTCAATCTTCTTGTCAACAATGGGTCTGCTACACGTATGTTTGATGCTATTTACATTTGGATGGTTTTGTTTACTGATATATCAGATCTGTTGGTAAAGATGACATGAATATTTCAGTTTTTACAATTACGCTTGCACAGAAAACGGGCTGATGATCGTGATAAAGTAGTATATCTAAGTAAAATCCAAGCGTGTGTGAAGATATTGAGATATTAACTTTATTGATGGCTTAAGATGATTTATTTTAAACTTCATGTATAGGCTGAGATAATTTGTTGTTTTAACTTCATGGCTAATATGATTTATTATTTTGAAATGCATGTATTGGTTAAGATGATTTATTTTAAACTTCATGTATTGGTTTAAATAATTTATTTTAAACTTCCTAAATTGGTTAAGATGTTTTGTTATTTTGAAATGCGTGTACATGTACCGTTTGAGATAATTTATTTAAAACTTCGTGCACGGGTGAAAGATATTTTGTTTGATTTCAAACTGTATGTATGGGTTAAGATTATGCGTTATTTTAACACTTCGTGTATGGATTAAATAATTGGTTATTTTGAAATTCATTTATGCGTTAAGAAAATTTATTTAAAAATTCACGCATGGGTCAAGATGATTTGGTTTTTAAAACATCATGAATGGGTTAAGATTATTCTTTTTGTTTTGAAATTCATGTATGGGCTAAGATAATTAGTTATTTTTAACGTCATGTATGTATTAAGATAATTTGTTATTTTAAACTTCATGGTTAATATGATTTGTTATTTTGAAATTCAAGTATTTGTTATCATGGTTAATATGATTTTTTATTTTGAAATTCATGTATTGGTTACAATAATTTGTTCTTAACTTCATCTATGGGTTCAAAAATTCACTTGTTAATTTAAACTTCATGTATAGGTTAAGACGCTTTGTAGTTTTATACTTCATGTAAGGGTTAAGAAAAATGTTGCAATAAATAAAGAACTATCTAATTATTTTATTGTTTTGAATATTTAAATAACGAATGGCTATCTCTAGTTATTTATTTGTTGGTTTTAACAATCAAACAAATATTGACGAATCTTTTACCCCCCCGACAGGTACACGTAGGATTCCTCCTGGTGGCCGTGCTTCTCAACACTCAGGCGTGTGAAAGAGGACCTAACTGTGGTTGTATTGTATCTGATTACACGGACATCTCACAGCAAGATTACGTATGTGAACCTATACGAACAGAAGAATATCAATTATTCTTGTGAGTATATATATTTATGCCTCATAAAACTCAACACAAATAAATATAATTGAAAAGGGCCATCATAAGATGGTACTTTATATGTGTATAATAATGCATGACAGCAGGTATACATTGCCTTCACTTTACATGTGTGTACATACAGATAATATGATACAGACAGAAATAGTACCTGGTTCCAATACACGATTTCTGTATCCATCTTATGCGGAAAGGGCGATTATCAAGTTGTGATAACTTGTGCCAAATCATTTTGTTTAATTTTGCAATAAAATATGTTTGAACTAAAAACCGTATCGTTTAAATGTGGTATTTAGCGTTGTTATACAAGGATCCGATACATTGATTGAAACAAAACATCGTAACATATCCATGTGATTTCTCGTCGGCCTACTTTACTTAATTATGATTATGAGCCTATTATCTAACCCAACAAAGCGTTATTCGCATAGAACATACGTAAGCACAAACAAATCATATATAAAGACAGACGCAATATAAGCTATGTATTACACGGATAAGATTATTCTAGTATGTCCATACTCTCAAAAAGAGTAAGCAGTAACACATTGTTATATTTCAATGCAAATAATGAGTGTCATATGGTTTTTATCGCCCGTCAAAAAAAAAACCATTTAAAAAAAAAAAAATTTGTATCACACTTTTCGGTTCCGTTTGATCGTTTGACAGAAAGGTGGCAAGTGGCATTTGCCCGATTTAAAGCAAAAAGTATTTTGTTTGTTTAAAAATGTAAAAATACTTAAAAAGGTTCGATTTCGATAAAGTTGAAATTTGCTACATTTGCCTCCATTTTAATTACTTGATTTTCTTAATTTCTTGTTAAAAATTTAGTGATAACTAAATACATATTCCGGAGTTCAATTGGAGACAAAGGAGTAATTTTATTTACTTTTCTTTTGACTGACGCCTACTGTAAGTTCATATAAGCATTTAGAGTTGTATTTGTTTGTTCTTCACATTGCGAATACCAGGAATTTTGCTATTGGTCAATATCAGGGATGATTTCCGGTGCTCAGTTCGACCAGTTGTAGAGTCCAGAACCTTTCTTCTAGCTTCTTGTATCTATGATAAAGGCTACCCTTTTTTTCGTAAGAGACTTCATAAAACCTTTCATATAACTTTACGTTCAAGGTGCACAGAAAATGTCTTTCTCTGAATTCGCTTTGAATATTTGGTAATATTTTAAGCTGAGAGAAGAGCTCTCAAAAATGATAATACATATACTTCGGGTAACTAGTTCTCCGAGGTTTGACGTGATTTGGGTATGCCACGTTTTAATTAATTCGAAAGACACGATTTAGAATAAACACATATGCATGCTATTCATCATTCCTGCCGAGGCTCGGGAGGACGAATGATTTGTGGTACGTAGCTTGATTAATTATTTGGCTTATTATGCAGTATTAAGTACGTACATTATTCTGAATTCTATTCTTCCTTTAGTGTCTTTTGTACATTTACCTTAACCCTGTGTAATTAACCTGTTTAGAACATATGATTCCATGAAATGACGCTGAATATGGTTGTGCTGAGGAAATTTACGGTATTGTTTTAAAAGGCAGGTCCCCGTTTTCCCCGGCAGTGATACTGTCGTTTCACAGGTGATTTGGTTCTCATGAGCTTCCAATTCCATGATGTCCGCGATATATGTCGACTGCAGATGGACGACTTTACAAAACTGTGCGGCCAAATGCTTCGAGTGGTGGAACGTTTTGTGTTCTCATTGGACATTGTGTTATTTCTTTCTGTTGTGTGAATTTTTATGCATTTCTCTAATATTTATTAGTGTGTGTTTTGCTGCTGTTACTGAGATTTTATTGTGAGGAAATGTCGATTAGATCTTGATTTATAAGAGTGAGTGTTGTCGCTTAAGCAAAATATATTGCCAAACACCTACAGGACATTGCGATAATACATACAGTGGTCAAATGAAAGACATTGTAATGAATGGACGAAACTATTGATTCTTATTGAATTCTATAAAATACAAGCTTACATTATATTATTACTATTGATTTTTCTAAATCTTACTATCTTATTTTGTAAGTATTATGCAAGGATTACACAGATATGGCCGGGATTGATAACATAGTGGTTAGTTGATACCTGAGTGATTCATTGTTCTTACCCTACTCTTCTATTGTATTGTTACAAACATCGCATGTGTTAGTTGATACCTGAGTGATTCATTGTTCTTACCCTTCCCTACTATTGTATTGTTACAGAGATCGCATGTCGTCGGCGGTGAATCAACATTGGCTGGCATACACATACATTAATTCCTTCCCGGAATACCTTGATCCACCTGAGGAAATGTAAGTTCAATAGCCTTGTATGGCATTAACAACAGATACTACAAAAAGAACTTCCGTTTTCAGGAGTATTTCTGAGATGAAGTTTTTCTGCTTTTTCATCTCGTTCTCCAAAAATATACTTTGTAGTCAAACCTCAAGACATAATAATAATAATAACAATGTACAACATTTATATAGCGCTCTATATAATTTGTAAAATTACTCTAAAGCGCTTCACAACATGTAGATAATAATTTGATGCTTACACTGCATAAATAAAGAAGTTATTACAATTTAAGCTAATGTGATAATATAAAGAAAAAAATGCATATAAATACGAACTACATCTACTGTAGATAAACAAATGTCAGTATATACATGTCGTCTAAGTTGATACCCTAATATGCAGACGTGAAAAGGAACGTCTTCAGATGTTTCTTGAATTTGGCCAGAGTATTTGTTTTTCGGATAGCGGATGGTAGATGAAATGTTGTTAAACTGTCGCGGGTTTCATGTCTGGAGAATGTATAACATGGCCTCCTTGTTATGGTTTCAAGGACAGTATGTCGTTAAATACATATAATTTCTTTTATATTTTTAGTGGACACCCAATATGTCCCACCACCCAAAAGCACATTCTTGGATACTTCAAAAACCATGGGTTAACATTGTGTTTGGTTGTTGAACCACATGTCCAGCAAATTAAAAAAGCTGAATGTTGCAGGTATGTACAATGTATTAATAGGCTGTTTTTAAGATTGAATGTATTCGGTTGGTGTCTCCATCTATATATAGACAGTATTATTCAGATTGTTGTTTTTCCCATGTGCATGAAAAATAAGCGAAAGAAACAATGCCGTCTCTTCAATGATTACGAGCAAAATGGAGCATTTATAAACTTCGAACCTATTTTGATCGAAACAAATGACACAAAGCGGCCGTGGGTTCGGAAAGAGAGTTACCTTTTTAGTTTTGTACTTTATTGAACAAGATGATTTGTTTGACCTTCGATAGTACATCCTCCACAATTTCAATTCACAAGTCATTTGTGAATGTAATGTAAAATAACAAAATATGAGCTATCGCCAAGTGTTTCTCTTAGTGGGATATACACATAGTGATTTTTTGACCTGGTTTAGTTTATTTTTCATAAAAGAAATAAAAACTGACTGAAAGAGTTGTTCTTGTAGTGAGGAACCCCCATGTGGACAAAACACCCGTTGTGTGCCCAGCGGTTTTGAACAGAGAAAGTACCTCGTCTTCTGTGATGCCATTTATTTAGATGGTTCTGGATGCCTGATCGGAAAGGACGAGTTGGATGACACAGTACCACCCGGGTTCGACGAGAGCGAATTTGACGATGCGGCTCGACGTAAGCGCGACACAGATGAGGAGTACAGCAACTCGACGACTACCGCAGGGAGAGAGAAACGTGATGGCTGCACCCCGAGTAATGGGTACTTCGCTTTCAGACATGACTTCCTTCCAACTACATGCAGCGCCAGAAAATGTAACTGTGGCTGAAACGTGCCTGTCTGAACGTTGCAATTTCGTCTTGATAACAGTGAAAGCACACAAACGCTTCTGTGAAATAAAATAAAATATGCATTGTATCAGAAAAGTTTTGTTTTAATACTTATTGTAAAAGTTTTCACAACAAAAAGTAGTCCAATATGTGTTTATGATGAAAAATACAGTAAAATAAGTTTTGTGTAAAACATTCTGATATAATGATAATATGTATATAGGTAACAGAACCATCTGTTTTGTGTCGCACTACCTTCTGTCAGTCAAATAGATAGCAGTGCTACATTGCCATGCCATCCGTCAACCTGATCTGTCGGTATAATAGACAACAGTATTACCAGTGTCATATCACACGTCCGTCTGATCTGTCGGTATAATAGACAACAGTACTGCCAGTGTCATGCCATCCGTCAATCTGGTCTGTCGGTATAATAGACAACAGTACTACCAGTGTCACGTCACGCGTCTGTCTGATCTGTCGGTATAAAAGACAACAGTACTACCAGTGTCACGTCACACGTCCGTCTGATCTGTCGGTATAATAGACAACAGTATTGCCAGTGTCACGTCACACGTCCGTCTGATCTGTCGGTATAAAAGACAACAGTACTACCAGTGCCACGTCACACGTCCGTCTGATCTGTCGGCATAATAGACAACAGTACTACCAGTGTCATGTCACACGTCCGTCTGATCTGTCGGTATTATAGACAACAGTACTACCAGTGTCATGTGACACGTCAGTCTGATCTGTCGCTATAATAGACAACAGTACTACCAGTATCACGTTTCACGTCCGTCTGATCTGTCGGTATAATCGACAACAGTACTACCGGTGTCATGTCAAACGTATGTTTGATCTGTCGGTATAATAGACAACAGTACTACCAGTGTCATGTCACACGTCCGCCTGACCTGTCGGTATAATAGACAACAGTACTACCAGTGTCATGTCACACGTCCGGTTGATCTATCGGTATAATAGACAAAAGTACTACCAGTGTCACGTCACACGTCCGTCTGATCTGTCGGTATAATAGATAACAGTACTACCAGTGTCACGTCACACGTCCGGCTGATCTATCGGTATAATAGACAACATTACTACCAGTGTCATGTCACACGTTCGTCTGATCTGTCGGTATAATAGACAACAGTTCTACCAGTGTCACGTCACACGTCCGTCTGATCTGTCGGTATAATCGACAACAGTACTACCAGTGTCACGTCAGTCGTCCGTCTGATCTGTCGGTATAATAGACAACAGTACTACCAGTGTCACGTCACACGTCCGCCTGACCTGTCGGTATAATAGACAACAGTACTACCGGTGTCACGTCACACGTCCGTCTGATCTGTCGGTATAATCGACAACAGTACTACCATTGTCATGTCACACGTCCGTCTCATCTGTCGGTATAATAGACAACAGTACTACCAGTGTCACGTCACACGTACATCTGATCAATCGGTATAATAGACAACAGTACTACCAGTGTCATGTTACACGTCCGTCTGGTCTGTCGGTATTATAGACAACAGTACTACTAGTGTCCACTGACACGTCCGTCTGTTCAGTCGGTATAATAGACAACAGTACTACCGGTGTCACGTCACACGTCCGTCTGATCTGTCGGTATAATAGACAACAGTACTACCAGTGTCACGTCACACGTCCGTCTGATCTGTCGGTATAATAGACAACAGTACTACCAGTGTCATGTCACACGTCCGTCTGATCTGTCGGTATAATAGACAACAGTACTACCAGTGTCACGTCACACGTCGGGCTGATCTGTCGGTATAATAGACAACAGTATTGCCAGTGTCATTTAACACGTCCGTCTGATCTGTCGGTATAATAGACAACAGTACTACCAGTGTCATGTGACACGTCCGTCTGATCTGTCGGTATAATAGACAACAGTACTACCGGTGTCATGTCACACGTCGGTCTGATCTGTCGGTATAATCGACAACAGTACTACCAGTGTCACGTCTCACGTCCGTCTGATTTGTCGTTATAATAGACAACAGTACTACCAGTGTCACGTCACACGTCCGTCTGATCTGTTGGTATAATAGACAACAGTACTACCAGTGTCATGTGACACGTCCGTCTGATCTGTCGGTATAATAGACAACAGTTCTACCAGTGTCACGTCACACGTCCGTCTGATCTGTCGGTATAATAGACAACAGTACTACCAGTGTCACGTCACTCGTCGGTCTGATCTGTCGGTATTATAGACAACAGTACTACCAGTGTCACGTCACACGTCCGTCTGATCTGTCGGTATTATTCACAATTTCAACATCATCATCGTGTGTTTGCTTCAAATCATTTTGGCTCTGTCGTTATAGTTTACCAAGAAATACCCATTCCCTGTCACACGAAAATATATAATACTGTTAATTAACAAGAATACTCTTAGTGAGATATGACAAATATTGGTAACCTGATTTTCCTATGAAAAGGGCATAATGGCTTCATTTTCAGCTTCTCCTTACTTTGATTTAACGCCGAAAAAGGCATATTGTGCGTACGGTTGAACGATCTACTTCTCCTGCAATCCAAATTGATTAAAGATGTGACCATTCAGTGTCTTCCATCATTCATTCTTTTCTGTCCGTCATACCTGATGATTGGACCAACAAGCACGGACAAAGAGGTGCCAGAGAAAATTATTTACAAATCTGCATTCGTTCTGAGTTACAGAATCGACGATTTTATAGACCGAGGTAATACATTGTGGAGAGCAGCGTTCCTTATTTACATTGTCCCCTACGTCATTTAAAGTTACAACACCGTTTTGATGTTCTTATTGATTTCTTATTCAATGTTCAATGTTCAGGCTAGGGCTGTTTTGAATAGTACGCAGATGAGGTGCCGAAGACAGCACCCGAAGCGCTAGGAGGAGTTGGGTACTGGGAAGGGGATACGTCCACCTGCCGAAAGGGATGCATTGCACCTACAGAGGTATCGTGCATCGACACTTTTGTGCATTCTCGATACGATAATTCCACACGGATTACAATACCATCAGTATCGTACGAGAATTTACACGTCATAAAGCCAACAACAACCGGTCACCCAAAGTCGATCAATCCTCTGAATTTAGTATCTTTAAACTGCCACTCGGTGAATCAGTCATTGTTCATCAGAGATTTTAAAACATCTCAGGACATTGACATTCTTGCCCTAACAGAAACCTGGTTAGGTTCAGATATCGATGACCAAGTTCTTGCTTAGCTGATACCAACTGGTTATGTTTTCATCCACAATGCTAGAGACGGCAGACGTGGTGGTGGTGTGGCTGTTCTGTTTAAGAAAGGCCTAAGTGTGATAAATCTCTCTCCTAGCCATGATGAGGTATTCACACCCTTTGAACACATGACTTGCTCTGTCATTGCCGATGATAAACAATTCAGGTTGTGTATCATTTACAGGCCTCCTCCATCTAAACATAACGGTCTCAGAAATGCTGTGTTTTTTGACGAGTGATCTACCTTTTTAGACCACCAGGTTGTTGTGCCACAAGAGATAATTATCACGGGGGACCTTAATTTTCACTTGGACAATCTTTCTAATGCTGATGTTCGTAAGTTCTCAGGGCTACTTTAGTCCAGAGGTCTGATTCAGCATGTGACAAAAGCTACAGACACCCGCGGCCACACACTTGATGTGGTCATAACAAGGGAAGAAAACATTGTCATTCATGGAGCGATTTAAGTCATTGATCCATGTGTAAGTGATGTAAAGGGAAACCCCTCTGGTGATCATTTTGCTATCCGAGCACCACTGAACTGTAGAAGGCCAGCTCGTATCAGGAAAAAGGTGAGCTTCCGGAATTTCGGCGATATTTCGATACCAGATTTCAACAACGATATCCAGTCTTCTTCTGCCCTTCATTCTGCCGAAGGTGGGGTTGAAGCATAGACGTCTGGTATAGAAGCCCTTATTGAAAAGCATGCACCTCTACAAACTAAGGTGATCACCATGAGACCTAAATCCCCATGGTACAATGAAAATCTGCGCGAGGAAAACCAGAATTGCAGAAGAGCAGAAAGACGTTGGCGAAGGACCAAATTGGCCGTGTACCATCAGATTTATAGGGACCAATGTCGATTAGTTGGTTCGCTTCTCGTTCAATCAAAGAAGACTAATTATTCAGAAAAGATCGAAGAATGTGGTAAGGACACCAAAATCATGTTAGATTGACCCCCTTCCTACAGACCTTCTGAAAAAATGTCTATAAGCACTGCTTCCTTTGATAACTTCAATCATGAACAAATCATTGGTTGAGTCAAAGGTTCCATTGTGTTTCAAGAAAGCACATGTAAGACCATTGCTGAAGAAGCCTGGATTGGATAAGGAGGAGCTGAAGAACTACCGTCCAGTGTCAAATTTGCTTTTTCTGTCTAAGATCTTGGAGAAGGTCGTGTCCCGGCGTTTAGAGGCTCATCTCCATGCAAACAGTCTCCATGACAACCTGCAATTGGCCTATCGCATGGGACACTCAACAGAGACGGCCCTCCTACGTGTGCATAACGACATAGCTTCTGCATTGGATAACAAGTGCAAAGCGGTGCTCGTCATGCTAGACTTGTCAGCTGCATTCGACTTCATCGACCATAGAATACTCCATAAACGTCTGGAGTATTCGTATGGAGTGACTGACGACGCCTTATGCTGGATACAGTCCTATCAAAGTGATCGACGACAGTGTATTGCAATCGGATCTTCTGTTTCACGTGACAGCATACTGGATTTCGGGGTTCCTCATGGGTCGGTGTTAGGACCCCGTTAATACTGCATGTATTCAAAACCAATCTGTGAGATTTGTCATCGACATAACCTTTGTTGTCACTGTTATGCTGATGACACACAGATCTACATGGTCATCAAACCACAGGATAGCTGGGACAGACATCAGAAGCTGGATGAATGCCAACATGCTAAAGCTAAATCGGGAAAAGACGGAACTGATCGTCTTTTCTCCAAAGTGTAAGCAATCAACGGCTCTCCAGCTCAAGGTCGGAACAATTACTGTAGAGGCTGTTCCAACTGTTAAAAATCTAGGGGTGTACTTTGATAGTTCATTGAACATGGCGAAACAAGTGAATGCTATTGCCAAATTCTGTTACTACCAGATCAGGAACATCTGCAAATGCACTTGTTACCTCACGGCTGGACTATGGAAATGCCCTTCTCTGTTGTTTATCTGACAAATTGACAAGTCGCCTACAGAAGGTCCAGAACACGGCAGCACGTCTCGTTTCTCGAGTTAGAAAGAGAGAACACATCACTCCTGTTCTGTATTCATTGCACTGGCTACCTGTGCAATACAGGTCACAATACAAAATCTTGGTATACACATACAAGGCAATGGATGAAACAGCTCCCCAGTACATAAGGGAGCTAGTTACCCTGTATCAGCCGTCACGATCACTAAGGTCGGAGACAGAATCATTGTTGTGTGTTCCAAAATCTCGTACTGTGACCTATGGAAACCGGTGGTTTGGGAAAGTTTCAGCCACGTAGTGGAATAGCTTACCATCCGCTATCCGAAAAACAAATACTCTGGCCAAATTCAAGAAATATCTGAAGACGTACCTTTTCACGTCTGCATATTAGAGTACCGACTTAGACGACATGTATATACTGACATTTGTTTATCTACAGTAGATGTAGTTCGTATTTATATGCATTTGTTAATATTATCAAATTTAGCTTAGATTGAATAACTTCTTTGTTTATGCAGTGTAAGTATCAAATTATTATCTACATGGTGTGAAGCGCTTTAGAGTAATTTTACAAATCATATAGAGCGCAATATAAATGTTGTATATTAATACAAGCTTTACCGAACATAATCTTACAGTGTACGTGAATGAAGAAAGTATTTTCGTACAAGTATCAGCTGTACGTTTTTGTTTTTCGAAAGCACTGTCAACTCAACCTTACTTCGTCCAACCATGCTCTCGTCTTCATTGATAGTGTCGTATTTTTGTTTGTTTGTCAGATGCATCTGTTCCGATCTTTCAATAGTCTCTTTCAGCTTCTTTCTTGTCTGGTCTTAGCTTATGACTCTGTTTTCGTCAGCCAATATTGTTTATCGCGGCTACCTGACATTTGCGCTTCCCGTTCTATATTTATACGAGAAATCACGTGATTTTTTTTCGAATTATGTGACCACTTTCATGCTTCTGGTTCCGTGCCGATTCGCAAGAAAACATAAGAAATGTTTTTTTAACATAGAAAACGATAATAAAAATATAATTATGGTACTGATGTGCTTAGTAATAAATCTTGATATTACATAAATATGTTATTGATAATCTAAACTGTTAAGGTTAAAAAAATATAGAAAATTTTTCATGTCGTACCATGTTGAGATTCCTATAATTAGTCGAATAGCGGCGGCGAAATTGAGCAGACAAGCACCAAAAGCAAATAATGCCGTTTTAAGGTACTTTCCGGTTAATTGACACAACTGAGACCTTGATTTTCCTTGTTAGAACAACATTTGACTTCAGAAAGTGTATTTCATTTAGAAATTGGTCCAAACACGATCTAATTATTATTATTATGTAAGATTATGTTTTAATGTTTATAAATCGACAAAAATCCAGGAATCATACTAAATGCCGACAACGTATTGATACATGAACGAGAACACAAACCTATCTCTACTCATCAGTCAACGGGACCCTATTTATTTATGGTATACCCAGGAGGTGCTGTTCTAATGCTATATGTATGTATACGTGGCTGTCCTATATTTCATGTAAAACGTATCGTGATCTATCAACAGATATTGGCTAGTTTCCTATTTATCATGAGCGTGAAGTTCCCTTGAAGTATTCTAACCCTAAACTATACTTTACTTAATTATGTACTCGTTACTTGTTATCAAGCTTTTAAAGAACGAGCACAGGTGATGACATATATTGTAATTTATAACCTGGGGAGGTCAAAAATAGCCCACGTCATCAGTTTGTCCGCCTGTTATTGTACACAAGTTATTAAAAACAGCCGAGGTCATCTCGAGAGGTAATGGCGTAACCCACACAAGTACAGTGTAACTTACATTGTTACCGCCGTTCTGTTAAATATCACATTGTGAGCAGGAAAACAAAGCAATACACAAGGATGTTGCTGTCCGAATAAACTGTCTTGAAATTCTGTAAAAGCGAGAGTCCTATACTGTTACTATGATTATGCTAATATAGTAATTATATTTTGAGCTACGTCCATTTTCCTATTTTTTTTGTATAAACTATGTTTATTAGTGTGCTTACTTGTTGTAATTGACAATGATGACTCGGAATTACATGGCAGGTGTCGGCGATAAAGCAGAAGACGCTTAATTACTCTTCAGGAATATCTGGTATTCTTCTCTTGTACATTTGCAGGAGTCAGTCCATGTAAATCTTTCCCCCATTTCATATTTTGCCCCTACTATAATCGATTTTTAGTTCGGATTATGGTTTTGTTGACGCTTCGGTATTTTCTAATTTGTTTTTGCCTGTGGTGAATAAAAAACATCTAGGAAACAATGGTCTGGATGGTTTACAATGAACCACCGACTTGAAGTTGTGTTGAATAGTCAACGTTTGGAGTCAGATGAATACCTCGTTTCATATACATTGCAGCAGTGCGCTCTGTCTCGACACTAGATAGTGTGATATGGCAATACGAGATTCGGGCTATGTCCTAAAAAGGCTTGTTGCGGAGGAAGTTATTAAATGCATCATTAAATGAAGGAGTTGCTCTTTTTTTGCCTCAAAACCGTGGTTAAAAAGCCTACTTACCGTTGTAAATCTTCAATTTAACACCGTTTCTGAAGAAATATGTTGTGTAAAAAATAACCAATAAAATTAACCGCATATGATCTAAAACATGTCAATACTATTGAAATACTTTCACAAACAATATTACCGCGAGTGTTCCCCCCCCCAAAAAAAAAATTAAGTATGAATTCCGTGATATACTACTGACAGTCAAAACTTGCAACACAAAATTGCCTTAGTTGCATTTTGATTAAGAATATGAACAAATTTAGGTTTTCATTTAGTTTTCAGGAAATTGATTTGGTTTTATTCTGTTTAACGTTCTACCAAGACCCCTGTCGCATTATACAGACAACGGATGAACCAGTCGTTCCATTCTCATAATGTTGTTCGACAAGCAGAGAACAGTGATTACCATTTTTTGAGTATCTATTATGTCTCGGTCAGAGGGCAGAAAGCAAAGCATTTCTCATGTGTGCGAACACACAACTAAAGGCCAAGAAGTGAGGTAGTGTCAAGGGACTCACAAGGAAAAAAGTAGCAGTTAGAAAGAAGAAGGAAAAGAATAAGATTCCAAATCTACTCGAATCTGAATCATGTAATAGGGTTGCAGGTAAATATACAATAATTACCCCGTTTCTACAGGCCTTTTTAAAGGAAATACACTATTCCTTTCCGTGCTTTGAAGGTCAACGTTTCAAGTAAGCTCTTTTGGTGTACATTGTTGTTGCGATTTGATGCCATAACATGAATCGGGTTTGACCCATTTACCAGCTCGATGACGTGATGGAGCAGAAACCCTTTATTCGTCAGTCATATGGTCTAATTCTCATTTAGCTTTGTCAATGATTTCCATATGAATTTTCAAGTTTCTCCCCAGTATATCGTTTTTGAGTTTGAATAACTTGTTTTGCCACGTTTTATATTTGTCACATTAAGTACCTATACTCTCGTTAATGTTAAGTATACCTTGGGTCTGTGTCATTTGCCAATTATACAGTCCTTTGATCTATGATATGTGTTTGGTTTTACATTGTTTTAGTCCCATTAACAGCTAAGGTTATTTAAGAACTGCCCTCCGGTGGTGTATGCGGCGCGTTCGTGTATGCCTCCTTACGATAGTCCTGATGTGGTGTCGGGTTTAGGTGACACCAAACTCGAGTATACTGCCGAAGGTCTATGACATGTGTATATTTAGTTAACCTATATTACAAAATGGCTGCTGGGCTCAAATATCTTTTTGCCAGATTGTATCTGTATAACCATAAGCAGTACTATGTTGAGAAGGGCAAACTATGGTTAAGTAGCAGAAATTGATCTGTATCAGTCACTTATAACCTGTGATATTTCTAAAACGGAGCCGCACTAGCCCCGGTCTCTACAGCTTATTTCAAGATTCACTTACCTATGACCATTCGCAAAGTTGTTTATCAGGTTAAGTTACGTTTGGTTTTGTAAAAGATAAAAATACATTGACTGGTTTAATTTAATAAATAAGGTAATCGGATTTGTGAAATATTACAAATTACATGTACCAAAGGTGTTAACATTTTTACATGTTTAAGATTCACAGTTTGGCCTGGTTGGATTTAAAATGATGTCATGTTATTAAGCTAAAGATTAGTGTTTTACTTGACCTTTTCGTCAGCATCACGATAGTGAAGGAAAGGTTATAATAGGATCAAATACTTGAATAATTGACATTGTCTTCCTGTGACAGTGCTGACCCGAATATCATCGGGTGTCAAGCGTTGTCCTGAGCCCCAAATATCATCAGGTGTAAAGTGTTGTCCTGAGCCCAAAATATCATCAGGTGTAAAGTGTTGTTCTGAGCCCAAAATATCATCAGATGTAAAGCGTTGTCCTGAGCCCCAAATATCATCAGGTGTAAAGTGTTGTCCTGAGCCCCAAATATCATCAGGTGTAAAGTGTTGTCCTGGGCCCCGAATATCATCATGTGTAAAGTGTTGTTCC
The DNA here is from genome assembly GCA_947623455.1 of Mimachlamys varia. Classification (NCBI taxonomy): domain Eukaryota; kingdom Metazoa; phylum Mollusca; class Bivalvia; order Pectinida; family Pectinidae; genus Mimachlamys; species Mimachlamys varia. The sequence continues at coordinate 15,483,907 of OX392535.1, forward strand.
GAGCCCCAAATATCATCAGGTGTAAAGTGTTGTACTGAGCCCCAAATATCATCAGGTCTAAATTGTTGTCCTGAGCCCAAAATATCATCAAGTGTAAAGTGTTGTCCTGAGCCCCAAATATCATCAAGTGTAAAGTGTTGTCCTGAGCCCCAAATATCATCATGTGTAAAGTGTTGTACTGAGCCCCAAATATCATCATGTGTAAAGTGTTGTCCTGAGCCCCGAATATCATCATGTGTAAAGTGTTGTCCTGAGCCCCGAATATCATCATGTGAAAAGTGTTGTCCTGAGCCCCAAATATCATCAGGTGTAAAGTGTTATCCTGAGCCCCAAATATCATCAGGTGTAAAGTGTTGTCCTGAGCCTCGAATATCATCAAGTGTAAAGAGTTGTCCTGAGCCCCAAATACCATTAGGTGTACAGTGTTGTCCTGAGCCCCAAATATCATCAGGTGTAAAGTGTTGTCCTGAGCCCAAAATATCATCAGGTGTAAAGTGTTATCCTGAGCCCCAAATATCATCAGGTGTAAAGTGTTGTCCTGAGCCTCGAATATCATCAAGTGTAAAGAGTTGTCCTGAGCCCCAAATACCATTAGGTGTACAGTGTTGTCCTGAGCCCCAAATATCATCAGGTGTAAAGTGTTGTCCTGAGCCCAAAATATCATCAGGTGTAAAGTGTTGTCCTGAGCCCCAAATATCATCAGGTGTAAAGTGTTGTCCTGAGCCCCAAATATCATCAGATGTAAACTGTTGTCCTGAGCCCCAAATCTCATCATGTGTTAAGTGTTGTCCTGAGCCCCGAATATCATCAGGTGTAAAGTCTTGTCCTGAGCCCCAAATATCATCAGGTGTAAAGTGTTGTCCTGAGCCCCGAATATCATCAGATGTAAACTGTTGTCCTGAGCCCCAAATCTCATCATGTGTAAAGTGTAGTACTGAGGAGCCCCAAATATCATCATGTGTAAAGTGTTGTCCTGAGCCCCAAATATCATCAGGTGTTAAGTGTTGTCCTGAGCCCCAAATATCATCATGTGTAAAGTGTTGTCTTCAGTCCCAAAGATCACCAGGTGTAAATTGTTGTCCTGAGCCCCAAATATCATCAGATGTAAAGTGTTGTCCTGAGCCCAAAATATCATCAGGTGTAAATTGTTGTCCTGAGCCCCAAATATCATCAGGTGTAAAGTGTTGTCCTGAGCCCCAAATATCATCAGGTGTAAAGTGTTGTCCTGAGCCCCAAATATCATCCGGTGTAAAGTGTTGTTCTCAGCCCCAAATATCATCAGGTGTAAAGTGTTGTCCTGAGCCCCAAATATCATCAGGTGTAAAGTGTTGTCCTGAGCCCAAAATATCATCAGGTGTAAAGTGTTGTCCTGAGCCCCAAATATCATCAGGTGTAAAGTGTTGTCCTGAGCCCCAAATATCATCATGTGTAAAGTGTTGTCCTGAGCCCAAATATCATCAGGTGTAAAGTGTTGTCCTCAGCCCCAAATATCATCAGGTGTAAAGCGTTGTCCTCAGCCCCAAATATCATCAGGTGTAAAGTGTTGTCCTGAGCCCCAAATATCATCCGGTGTAAAGTGTTGTCCTGAGCCCCAAATATCATCAGGTGTAAAGTGTTGTCCTGAGCCCCAAATATCATCAGGTGTAAAGTGTTGTACTGAGCCCCAAATATCATCAGGTATAAAGTGTTGTCCTGAGCCCCAAATATCATCACGTGTAAAGTGTTGTCCTGAGCCCCAAATATCATCAGGTGTAAAGTGTTGTACTGAGCCCCAAATATCATCAGGTGTAAAGTGTTGTCCTGAGCCCTAAAAATCATCAGGTGTAAAGTGTTGTCCTGAGCCCCAAATATCATCATGTGTAAAGTGTTGTCCTGAGCCCCAAATATCATCAGGTGTAAAGCGTTGTCCTGAGCTCAAAATATCATCAGGTGTAAAGTGTCGTCCTGAGCCCAAAATATCATCAGGTGTAAAGTGTTGTCCTGAGCCCCAAATATCATCAGGTGTTAAGTGTTGTCCTGAGCCCCAAATATCATCAGGTGTAAAGTGTTGTCCTGAGCCCCAAATATCATCAGGTGTTAAGTGTTGTCCTGAGCCCCGAATATCATCAGTTGTAAAGTGTTGTCCTGAGCCCAAAATATTATCAGGTGTAAATTGTTGTCCTGATGTTCTGGAGGACAGCGATATCAAACATTGCCAGCGTCTCAATTCAGGGGAGGCAACTAGTACACAACTAGACCATCAGTCTAATATTGTTTATTAAGCTCTGTATTGAGCAGGTCGTACGTATACAAATAAACATCATATATCATAAAACAAAGCTTCAGGAGAGTAATACACAATATCACACAGCATGTAACATGTTATACGTGTTAAAACAATATATAGCCTTCTGTCAACTATTTCATATTCTACAATGCGGAATACGGTATTCAGTTTCACACATCTAAACGTTAAAAAACTAAGCAAAACAAAGAGAACCGAAGCGCCAACAAAACCATAATCAGAACTAAAAAACGATTAACCCTTTAGCATTCACTGTACTAATGATAATATAACCCTTATCTGTTCACAGTTTTTCAGGAAATATTCCCGGAGTGCATGAGTCAAACTTGAACCAGCATAACTTTTGAAGTATTAAAGTTAGACACTTCAAATTTTCAACACTTGATACATACATCCTCCTCTTGAAGAACTTATCTTTATTTACCAATTATACCTTCAACTTGACCAGGTATGAACAGGTAAATACCTGTGTACAGGTATAATTTTATTGATTTTTGATAAAACTTATTTTTTTGTTGATAAAAATCATTCCAATTGGGTAGTTTTGGGAAGGTTATCGTTCTTCTGTACACTGCTGACAATGCTGCATCCTATCTCTGTGGCAGCACCTTCAAAAGGTAAGAAAACCTTAATTAGTTTACAGGTAAAAAGTGATTAGTGACTTTCATGTTTATGACATCTTTGTATAAGTTTATGCCTTCACTACTCCATAATAGTTAATAAATTTAAATATTTTGACTTGCCTACATGTTGTTCTATGCCCTAGTATCAATAAAGTCACTTTATATTTGCATGGTGCAGACAATTGCAGTCTTACAGGTAATAATTATGCTAATTAGCATATTGAGATAAGTACAGGTAAGTTTATTATTATGTAATTTCTTAAAGTCTTCATTTTTTTTAATGTGTAGGATTGTGATGTTGTCATCCAATAATCCAGTCAAAGTGGTTGCTGTCCAGGGATAGTCCCATGAAAAAACCTTAGTTGGATTCACCTGTGCATTCGCTTCTAATTTGCATATTCATATGTTAATTACTGTTTGTATATCATAGAATATTGATAAACATGTTAATGAATGTCTTACGCAAATAAAGTGTTATTATCAATACATTTGTTTCTAGTTTCTTTTGTAATATTTAATTATTATCATTATATTTGTGTTCGTATTGTCCAACAAAGGTCTTACCTTGAAAAGTGGATTCTAGTTATCATGTCCAGCCAGCTACAGGTGTGTTGGAAGTCCCACAGATTATACTGATTCAGCTTCAGAAATTAGGTTTTTTCATTATATTTGGAATAAGTGGGGCCCGTATCTCTAGTCTGTGTTCCAGTAGCATCAGACATGTAAATAAATACTGCACATCCATTATTATATCCGTAAGCTGCTTCCTACGAACGTACGCCGGTAACAGGTAAGGTGCTGACAGTACACCTGAACGAAGTCGCATGGGGGCCGCCATCTTGGATCCATCGGTACCGGCCCTATTATTTGTTTAATATTAAATTCATTTGCAGTTGATTCGTTACAATTATGAGGGAGGAATCAAATGAAATAATTATTAATAATCGAATCAATATTTAAATTATGTTTGGTGCAAGTAATTCCGTCCAAATTACGTAACCATTCAGCAGTCTCGTTCGCTGAAAATGGGTCAACATCACCGTCTTCATCTGATGGGATTCGTCTTCGTTTTCGTTGACATGATCAACTGTCGATGTCAGATTAATGGATTGACTTATTCATCAAGCTACTGTTCCTTTTCCTGAAGTTTTTAAAATGTATCTCGGAATATTTTCGCTGGTAAATCCCTCAAACTCGAAAAGTACTTTCACTTTCATTGTCCGCCATTGTCGTTATGACGACGTAGAAAAACAACTTCGATAATTACTTTAAAAACTTTCTAAATACCTCAAAAATATTAATTAAAACATGAAATAATAACACACACGCAAAGAGGAGTATGTATGTATTCATTTGTGATTTTAATGTTTTGTAATGATTATTAATTTTATGTCACCAAGCGACCAAAAATAACAACACACACTCGGCCGGTTTTGGCCGGATTGAACAAATAAGGTGTATTTATTTACGGCCGGTTTTGGCCGGATTGAATGCTAAAGGGTTAAACCAGGGGTAAAATATGAACAAATGAAAGATGAATAAGGAGACCCTTGAAAAAGTACAAGATAATAATGGCATGTGTAAATCTAATCAGATCCAAGTAAACACCAAGTCCTCAAAGTGGGAATCGAGTCATCGTTCTCAATTGCAACAAGCAGGAATACCAATGAGCATAATAAAAAACGTTTACCTTCAAATCATACAAGGATAGAGAATATCTGATGATATATGATACCCAATATGTCGACCATAAAAGTTTATCATAGTCTTTATCAAACTGCATCTCTCGAATCTCTTTCCAATAAGATCGTCTGCAGCCGACATATATAACGAAAAACGCGATATTCAGATCAAGCTCTAGAATAAGGAATCAACTGCGATAAGATACAATGAGCAAGTTTTATGGAAAAGGATATTGCGGTAAGTATTAATACATGTACTATCTCCTAGCGATTCTGGAAGTATATGAACTCAAAGCGGAAAGTTAAAACAGAAATTGCGGATTTGAAAGGTCTCAACGGAGACACAACACGCGATAAAGATAAAACAGATGTTTTAGAAAGCTTATTCAGCAGTGTTTTTACATAGGAACCCGCAGGGAACATATCAAATATGGAAAAAAAATATGTGAAGACCTAATATACACGTAAGAAAGAATAGATTAAGCTAACCAGTATTCACCTTTTTTTCTTTTTGTATCAGCTAAACTGTATTCCCGTTGTTTGGGGTTTTGCTTAGATCCACATTCTATTCCCTTTGTTAGACGTTTGTGTTTGGTCACCCACCCTTATTTTGTTGATGTTTTCGGTTGATCCTTTATTTTCATCTATGTTTTAATTTTGTTAAGTCCCACCATCTATTCCTTTTTCTAGTATTTTTTGTTTTGTTTTAGTCTACCTTTATGATCGCCATGTTTGTGTCATTGAAAATAGTTTGTATCTTTGTTGGATATGCAGATGGACGCTTTCGAGTATTTTTCATATTTTGCCCCTTGTTTGATATAAATTGAGTTCGGGTTATGGTCTCGTTGATGGTTAGGTATTCTCTTTTTTATTCCATCTGTAGAAAACGTTTGCTAGGTCCACCCTATTTTCCTTTTGTAGGAAATTTGTGTTACTTGGTCTATTCCCTTTGTAGGTTTTTTTTTGTTTTTTGTCAACAATATATTCCCTTATGTTTAGTGATATACTGTCCGGTATTCTGATATAATCACAGTGGTAAATCGTCTATTATAGATCACGTGTATACCTGGATCGCAACATGTGCAAACATGACATATACACATGTACAATGCATTAAACACTTATTAATTCATTTGTTGGACTTCCGTTTATATTCGACTGTTTTTTCTGTTGTCATACTTATTTTTTTTTCAGCTTTGAGGTTTGATTTATGCAATGCCGATGTAGTGCATATGCTTAATTTCATCTTAGTAGAATTATGCACCAATGTGAAAATATTAGTTAAATTGTGATATTTATACAGTTGTAACTATTGACACCGAAATGGAGTTACCTCTCTTTGAACAGAAAGTGTATCGCTACATGCCTCTGCCACGATAATAATATTGATTGCCAACAAAAATCATCCACAAGCAAGCATGAACTTTTCCCGTGATAAAGAAATATGGCGGAAAACTGTTTGTTATGTGATAATCTTTAGAGTGCTACATCACTAAAACATGCCAGATGTATCCAGTGTATTATTGCCTCCGTTACCCTAAATTACGAACATTAAGGGAATAGCAAATTCCAATCAAAGGGCATTTGAATTTATAATAGAAGTCCAAATAGATCAGTTAGAAGTATCATCTATATACAACCCCGCCTTTACGCTATTACGAACGGTTGGTTGATTTCAAATGATGTCATCTCATTTCATTGTTATTGTTTGTATAAACTTACACGTACATATTCAGGTGTGAAATTATATTTGTATCTCAGGGGTACAGAACTACATATTCAAATACTTTGTCTCGAATCAAGATTTGTATCTTCAGAGGAAAAGCTTTCCACAGGAATGACATTGTACCAATCGAGTTAGTAAGGCTTCAAACTTATCCCTTACGCACATTATCGATTTTTCCCGCAGACGCAAGTACAGGCATGTCGTAGGTGTAAGTAGATAGAAGTATATGCATGTCTTAGGTTTAAACAGACAGAAGTATAGGTATGTCGTAGGTGTAAGCAGACAGAAGTATAGGTATGTCGTAGGTGTAAGCAGACAGAAGTATAGGTATGTCGTAGGTGTAAGCAGACAGAAGTATAGGTATGTCGTAGGTGTAAGCAGACAGAAGTATAGGTATGTCGTAGGTTTAAGCAGACAGAAGTATAGGCATATCGTAGGTGTAAGCAGACAGAAGTATAGGTATGTCGTAGGTGTAAGCAGACAGAAGTATAGGCATATCGTAGGTGTAAGCAGACAGAAGTATAGGTATGTCGTAGGTGTAAGCAGACAGAAGTATTGGCATGTCGTAGGTTTAAGCAGACAGAAGTACAGGCATGTCGTAGATGTTAACAGACAGAAGTATAGGTATGTCGTAGGTGTAAGCAGACAGAAGTATAGGTATGTCGTAGGTTTAAGCAGACAGAAGTATAGGCATATCGTAGGTGTAAGCAGACAGAAGTATAGGTATGTCGTAGGTGTAAGCAGACAGAAGTATAGGCATATCGTAGGTGTAAGCAGACAGAAGTATAGGCATGTCGTAGGTGTAAGCAGACAGAAGTATTGGCATGTCGTAGGTTTAAGCAGACAGAAGTACAGGCATGTCATTGGTTTAAACAGACAGAAGTATAGGTATGTCGTAGGTGTAAGCAGACAGTAGTATTGGCATGTCGTAGGTTTAAGCAGACAGAAGTACAGGCATGTCATTGGTTTAAACAGACAGAAGTATAGGTATGTCGTAGGTGTAAGCAGACAGAAGTACAGGCATGCCGAAGGTGTAAGCAGACAGAAGTATAGGCATATCGTAGGTGTAAGCAGACAGAAGTATAGGCATGTCGTAGGTGTAAGCAGACAGAAGTATAGGTATGTCGTAGGTGTAAGCAGACAGAAGTATAGGTATGTCGTAGGTGTAAGCAGACAGAAGTATAGGTATGTCGTAGGTGTAAGCAGACAGAAGTATAGGCATGTCGTAGGTGTAAGCAGACAGAAGTATAGGTATGTCGTAGGTGTAAGCAGACAGAAGTATAGGTATGTCGTAGGTGTAAGCAGACAGAAGTATAGGTATGTCGTAGGTGTAAGCAGACAGAAGTATAGGTATGTCGTAGGTGTAAGCAGACAGAAGTATAGGTATGTCGTAGGTGTAAGCAGACAGAAGTATAGGCATATCGTAGGTGTAAGCAGACACAAGTATAGGTATGCCGAAGGTGTAAGCAGATGCAAATATAGGCAAGCTGTGGTGTAAGCTTTACAAAAGCTGCACCGAGATGTAGCCGTTGATAAGCTATGTATGCAGGGAGGTAGTTTGGATGATTTTCTGTACGGATTTGACTGACACAGCACTATGATAGTGTCATTTTCCTTTCATGATTATTTCCTTTCTCTTCTTTATCGACAGCTATTTTTATTCCGTGTACAGTATTCTTGTTATGTACGAACAACTAGAATCGAAACAACACCGACGATTTTTGTGCAATACAAAATGACAAAATTGTGAAGAAAACAACCTTTATATTCTAACATCAGTCCCCATAAAGTGTATTCCCCCCCTCCCTTCTGATTTTCTTGTTTACTGACGTTTCGCTTGTGTTAATCGTACTACTTCTCTGAATTCCTGATGAATGGCAACATTATAGTCACAATAATACCGACGATCGTTGGTAGACTGTGTGTATGTTTGCTGACATTCTGGTGAAGCTTTCCGGGTAAAGTTAACGTTTGTGTACTGCAATTTAAATGTAAGTTTTTTTCATTTTTTTTTTAGTTGGTTGAGAATATACATGAAGGTACATATGGTCTAGACTTTCTCCAATAAACGATTGCATGAGTCTACGAATCCAGATATACGAATACAGTGTTCTCTTATATAACAAAGCTCACGGGAATATTAACCCAATAATGAGGAGACAATGGTGATAGCATAGCGTGGCGATGCCTGAATCATGGGCCCAATATCCAGGAAATTAAGTTCTTGTATAGTGACTTCCAAATCTAAGGAGGGTCTGATTCCATTTCTAAATTTATTTAAAATGAAACTAATTTAAAATAAAATGACTAAGAGAGGGGTGATACAGTTTCTGGTATTGGACCAAATATTGGAATGTGATTTAAAAATAAAGCATATTCCTTTGTGATCAAACACAATAATACATATCCGGAATATCACGACAAAATGTTAATCATGTTATAGAATTAGATTGTTATTTTGCAGACATATTGGAACAGTGACATCATAGCAAAGCATATGAATGTGATTTATCTATAAGTCACAACTTCATTATCTAAAATGAAGCTTATTGTTCCGAATAAACAAATACCCGGAACATATTGCTCAGTATAGACTCGTTAAGATTGAGGAGGACTATGATCAATTTGTATGTTCGCAATCTGTCTCCTTGGGAAATGTTTTATATGATATGGATGTTTCTTTTTCAATATGCTAATTAGTGTGCTAATTATTATGTCTGAAAATAATGACCCGGTTCTGGACTGACATTTACTTAGATGTAACCAAGATTTACATTGTCGTCAATGAAGCAGACGACGCGTGCTCTTCCAGAATGCCCGGTCTTATTATTCTCATGTACTTTTTCAAGCGCCTCAGTGTAAATCGTTCACAGAGAGACACATAAGTAAAAAGTAAATCTACAAACATGTCATACTAAATATACACACTAGATGGTGACAACCATTCAACGGGCATAAATGCATGAATGCAAGATATAAATAAATTTCTCAGAATATGTGATTTGGAGGGTCGGATCTAGGGGTGACTTTAGGGTGGGAAAGGGGTATGCAATGGCATAACATTAATCTTGTCAAAACTGCTGAAGTATATATTATATTAATTCTTTATCGCATGCTACCTTAATGAAAAAAAGAATTTGAATTCAATTATGTCGAATTTAGCAGCAACATGTTTTTCACTTCATCACAAAATCTTGCCCTTTTCCGATTAAGTTAGTAATCGCTATAACCATGCTTTCGTGCAGGTCTCGATTGCTTGGCCAGAAAGCAATGATTGTCGTTGACCTTTTTTGTACAAGGCGTTTATTCACTGTAATCTGCGTAAACTCTGTGTCGACGTCCATCACTGTCACCCCGCAATGGACTTAGAAACCGACCTAATCACGCGCAGATGCTTGCTGACGATTGTTTAACTGCTCGCCGTCAGTTATCACTAGTCCCTGCGCGTGCTCCGTCACTCGACAGCCTCGTTTTCGTACTTATTTAGATTGAGATTATGACAAAAACGATCGGCTTTTCGGCAGTGTATTATTACCGTTACGCTCCAGAATCAGTAGCCAGCTGATTCCAGCATCAGTATGTTAGCTAGCAGGAACCATGGTTACGACTAGTATTATCATTGTTTTCATGGTTCCGGCAACAGTATGATGATTTGAACCATGACTACATTGCATAATGACTGAGGAGTATTAAGATTATTGGATATTTACGTACGGGTAGGGTACGGATTATGTAATACGAGTGCTCCAGTCCATCTAAATGAGTCACAGCCGAAGATCTTATTTTAAGCTAGTAAGAACTATTCATATATATAGATGTATATGTATAACGACAGTCTTTGAACAAATCAGTAACGTATGTTTGTCTTTTAGAAGGAACCACTTAATTCCTAGAAGGGTTGTTATCTCCCTTGTGTGATATGTCATGGCTACATTGGGAAGTGTTTTTGAAATAAATTAGCACCATGTAATTATGATGTCATAAATGGGAAATACGTCACCCAATTGTCACACGGCGCCAACTCATCATAAAAACACTTCCCGAAAGTCCATCTTGTATCCACAATTGTGGCATATCAAGGGGAATAATCACAGTTTAGGGAAAGGCCTATAGATTATACTATAAAATACTAGACTGACGTAGAACAGTTTAATCCATTACAATAGTGTTGACGAAGGAATACAGTCCAGTTATCATCAGCTCCACCGAATATTGAGACGTTAATACACACATTCTCATTGTCACCTCTATACTACATGTACCTCCTGTACTGCGGTTGTTTGTGTTTGGTTCAGACACACTGACGCAAACACCACTAGATTTGACGTGCACATCGTTATAGTAATGCGACATACCAGGAGACATTTAAATCATGGCGTGTCATAAAGACAAGGCAGAAGGTCGCCGTTTTCAATTGATTGATTCAAATTTGGTATTTCCATGGATGGAATTAGTTAACCAAACCGGTGTGATTTGGCGGTTTGGCGGTCCATGTGACTACAAAATGGCGAAAATATCGTCTATGTTGGAACGTTTCTCTTTCTTATTAGACTGCAATCTTGCGTGTTTGTCCTCTATTTGATTAGAGGCAGGCGAAACTTCATGGTTAATTTCATTGAAAAATTGCGTTTATTTCTTAGCCTAGAAAACAAATATATTTCGAGGAAGAAATTAGACTTCGTTTCCACATCAGCTGATCTGCTGCTAGAATAATCGGTTTCAATTGCGTTTTGGCGGTAAACGAGATTATGGCGGGAAAAGGAGACACAGGAAATGGGTTGTTTATGATGTCATGCACCGGAAATAACGACGAAAGAGAACACGTGTCCTTGTTACAATCAGTCAGTCGACTAGTGGGCGTCTCGACGATTTTTTTCCTGATAAAGTATGCACCATAGATCCAGACAAACTTACGACGTTTTCTCGCTCATATTCAGATTATTTTACTTTCACATGACGTGGTTGACAAACATACATGTACACTTGTAGCTCAGGTGTACAACAATACGCATCTGTAGTTAGCGTAGTTAGTTATGAAGGTACATAAACATAGTATATATTACATGTAAGAGATAAAACACTTTTCAAAACAAGGCATATATCTGAATTATCACTTCTAAAGTATGGAAACATAAATGACGTGACTTATTGCGGTTGTCGTTATTGCTGCCTATATTTTGTAGGGGTGCTTGATGTATTTCCGGTTGTTAAGGGTGCCCTTCCAGCGTCCTGTGTTTTCCCCTGTTGTTTTCAGTTTGTATCGGTAATTGAGTATTTGTTGATGAACTGTTGTTTATTGTCTATAAAAAAGATAACATTTATGTATTTAACACATGCTATATTTTTGCCTATGTTCTAATTTTCTTTTCTTTCATGCATAGTAGTCTTAATAGCCGTTAAAGATTATATAAATACATTTTGCAAGTCGACTCATTTTGCTTGTGTTGCAGAACCAGGAAAAATATATGAGATATTACAATGCAGGGGCTGAAAATATTGAGGGATATGTAGAATCGAAGAATCCCAAAAGTTCTTTTGAATATGTACTAGCGGTTTCATTGGTTACGCTTGCAACCCTACTTTCAGCTGTAATTGTAACGATACAGAAATTAGAAAGAAATACCTTTTAAAATTGTGTCTATGTATTCGTTTTTAAGAAGACCTAAACATGATTATATTGACGACAAAATCAACAAAAGAAAATTAAAAAAAGGGAAAAAACTCAAACAAATTCAAGAAACTAAATCTAATTTGAACACTTAGAGTAATGGATATTAATGGATTTGGAAGGTAGCAGTGCAATTGATGGACCGCCATCTTGTGGAAGGCACTCTTTATTGGATTTGTGGCTGGGTTATCTATGGGTAAAGCAACTAGCTTGATTCGCTTCTGTCGCGAAACGTTATTCTGCAGCACAAATATTTCGTTGGACTCTACCTGTCGACTCGCATTGCTGACATCTTTCGGATTTCTCTGCCAAGTATCAAGACCTCGAATCGTTCTACCAAGGTACTGTAATCACTAGCAAGACAAAGGGATCATTTTGGTCTTCAACGAATGCACCAATAAATGTCAAAAGATTGAAAAGATACATACACAGGATGGAATCTTAGGTAATTCCGGAACATGCCCGGAAAACGCAGCAAAACGAGAAAGATACACATTAACCCCATTATGAAGCTATGCTGCCTTGGTTCTCACTTTGAGACCATGAATTTTACTTGAATGTGACCTGGATTTACATGGCGGGTGTCGTCGATGAAGCCGAAGACGTTTACTCTCCGAAACCACTTGGTCTTATCATCTTGTAAAACTTTTTCCTTGCCCATGTTTGACCCTCGTTTAACTGTTTTTTAAGTTCTGATTATGGTTTTGTTGACGCTTCGGTATTCATTTTCAAATTATACGTTTAGGATACATCTGTACATATATTATTTATTTTAAATTCAAAGTTTCGAGTAAAACTGTACCAGAATTGTAGTTACGGCACTTTCTCAATAAATGAGTTAACAAGTAATTAGCATTATTATTGCGTAAATACGACATGAGCAAGGAACAGTTTGAAATCAGGGTGGTCGATGTACACTATCAAGTAGTTTATATTGTTTATAGTATTTTACTGCACAAAATGGCGATGTTGGTTAAAGCATATCTATCCATTGAATTTGACATACCTGTCAACACGTTGATGAAAAGCATAAGGGGCTAAGTTTTAACAGCTACGTTTTCTCACGAAAACACCATATCAATTTCTCGTTTATAAATCTGTCTTCGGGAAAAGAATCAATTTAGGCTCATACGTTTGTCATTTGTTTCTAATCCCCGTGCTCACGTTATCCGTTTTGTGTTACATTGTAGAAGAATGAAATTCAACATTACATGTATCTAACCTACTACAGCACGTTTTGAGACCATACATCCTCACTGTGTATTTTCTACGAATCGGGATGTCATCATTAAAACGTAGGTAAAAGCGGAAATAATCATCGTGGGCTTTTTTTAGTAGTCCTAAACATCGATATATTGGTTTAATCAGTGGTATATATAGTCGCAGATCGGCAGAACACGATTGACTTGGAATCAATTGAAATGCAGTTTAAAATAGACGAAATTATCACGTTGACACATGGTGAATATACTCATATATATGTGCATAGATATATATAAACTGTTTGACATCCGAGCTGATAATAAAAACGTAATTAGTTACAAACCCTCTAAACACATTGATATAAATTATATGGTGATATCAATGTACGAGTTCTGCATATAAACATTACAATGTCTACTGACAATTAATTCTGAGGCACTTTGCATACCTATATCCTTTTCTATAATAACTCACAATATAAATGTAACAAATGTATGGCAGGAATTTTCATGACAATATACTGTAAGGTTATTAAACATATCCCGATATATTTACAGTCTGTTTGGAATTGATAGTATATTGCCTATACATTTCTACAAATGCCTACTGAACTTTATTTTCCGATAAAATCAGTGGATCACGCGCCTATTGGCGCCGTTACGATTTGAACACGAGGCCGCGTCACCTCTTTACAGACTCGATCAATATCCTGCCGCGTAGTATGTGTTAATTTATTTAAGAAATAAATAAGAAGCACTTTAATGGGTTTTTTTAAAATACAATAACAGTAACAAAGACAGTATGGTTTGTTAATATATGAACCTATGTGAAAAAAATAACAATAAAAAGATGTAATCTTTTGGAACTTTTTTGTTTACTTGTTGACTGAAATTTCGCGGGAGTTCGTCATCTCATAAGGCGGCTGTTTCAACAGTCTACCGAAACCAAACGATACTGTTTGATTTCATCGCAGTAAGTATCATAATATCTGATTAAAGAAATAATTACATGTGGGAATATAAGGTCTGGACAGTAAATATAAGGATTAAAGTTTCTTTCCGGTGGTTTTTTCAAAGGATAAAGTTCAGTAGGATATCGATAGTTGTTTCATGGAACGCTTCGCGTTCCATTCCAACTATCGATATCCTACTGAACTTTATCCTTTGATAAAACCACCAGAAAGAAACTTTAATCCTTAAATCAACGATATATACAATGTATTTGTTCCTAGTATATTTTTTTTAAATTGTCATATGGCTTGTTTGAAAAACAAATCAGAGAATACAAAAGCGTCAACAAAACAATAATCCGAACTCAAAATCAATCGAACTAGAGGCAAAACTGCATGAGCTATATGAAGCAAACGCTGATTTGTCAGTTCCGTTGCTTATGGAATGTCTAACATAACTCTTTAAATAAGGGTTATTTTGTTTGTTTTACAATGCTTGAAGTAAACAATAAAACAGGAGTATTTTACTACCTTAGTAAAATCTGTATTAAATGGCGACTACGTAATATTAGTTCTGTTTATCGGATTGTATGAAAGGGATTAACAGATTGATGCTATGCTTACCCAAATATATATAAAAAACTACATTTTGTTGGACTAATTTTGTTTTTAAATAGCAAGGGATGGATTTGTATCAATTTATTCTTGATATTAAAGACATCGCATTACTGATCACTATACTTTCGGTATGCTATTGCACCACATATGGACGCTCCTGTATAACTATTCTAAGGCTTGGAGACTGCTAGATATGTTATAGCACTACCAACGTTACCCCCAGGATATGATTAGAAAAGTAACTAAGTATATGTTGTTGCTATTGTCCATTTGTTAGTATTGTGTCTCGACCAACGAAAGAACACTCTGAATAGCTTTACACGTATGTAAAATCCCAGTTTAAAAATCTTAAAATCTCCGCAAAAATGACGTGACTTTTTATTTGAGTTATATATCAATAGCCATAGCACATGCGTTGTTGATGCTATGTGTTTTAAAAACGCACATTTCGTAATCATTTCCGATAAGGGAGACAGATAGTTTCCCGTAGAATGTTTTTTTTTTATTTTCTGCTTTCAAAATCAGACAAAAATTGATTTAATCATCTTACATAACGTTTTAATAGAAGACAAGGACCTTGGGTTTAACGTGAATCTTTTCTTCAATATTAGAATATTGAAAATAAAAAAGGGGCACTGCATCGATTGCGATGCCTTATCATTGATATAACCACAGGCTGCGAGTGATCATCCCAGCCAGCAGGTAGTTGGGAGCTCCGGCTAAATATCGGGTTGGAACTTGTGAATCTTTTAAAATTCCGTTTCCATTATATCTCCTAGAAAGTCGGTAATGACTCATACGATGTGAGGCAATCAAGTGATATCATTAAAATGTCTCTGTCATTTCTCATTTTGAGAGTTGAAAACTGTATTATTTATTTTTGACATGATTTCTAAACGGCTAACCCGTTCTCTAATGGGTAACGTTCGCTATCCCCCTGTATTGGTACGTTATAGCAACTCGGTAATGAAGTTTCCCATTAAGCATTTGTTTAATAGTAATTATCGATTCCAAATATGTACCAGAAGTATTAATTTATTTGTAAATATCTTACCGCTTGACTGAGGTATTGAAGGAGCTGAAAATGTATTGTACTTCATTATCGATTTAAAATACAAAGATGATAAACTGTTGTGTTAGCAGCTGCTTAAAACAAAACAAATTAGATGACAGCGCGGGGATGGGAAATAAACAGGTATTAGACTGCAGACAAACCATTGCTGCAGCTGCTCAAAAGGAAAAACATATTGGACAGCGGAGGCGACGCAAATAAACAAACGTTTAAGCATTTGCTGTCTTTTAGCTACACCAATACACATACGAATTGTCGTGCCGAAAAAACTAAACAGTTTTATCGGGAAGTTTGAGAATTTAACCAAAAACGAAACGATACATCGGTGTGAAGTAACTACACAATTAAGTATACATGTTGAGCTGCATATGATTATTTTGATTGCCTTTGTTCTCACTTTGATGACGTGGCATTAACATGGATGTGACCTAGATGTACATGGCGGGTGAAGTCGATGAACAGATTTTACTTCGTCTTTCAGAAAAAAGGCGTCATGGATATAATGTATGAAACTTCCTGGGTATAATGTTTTATAACATTTTTACCAGTGAAATATCAGAAAATATCAGCTTAATAAAACTTACATCATCACTGCTTATATCATCACTAGTGATGATATAAGATTCGGTCCGATATAATTGCGCACTATTTGTGTACTTTTGGTTATTGAAAAATAAGGAAATTAGTTGTAACCACACATTTTAACAATGAAATCAGACTTTTGAGAATTTCGAAAATGAAATAAAAAGAAAATTCAATGGTTTTCAAATATACAATGTATATCATATATATTTCACTCATATGGCCGATTTTAAATATATTTCACTCGTGCGTAAAAAATATGCCATACTCGTGAAATATATTTGATATTTAACGGGAAACATTAAATACCCTCTATATATCAAACATACTACATTTATACATGCAGATTATCATATGACAGTTTCATATCTACTTTTAACATCATTCTAACTAAATTATGTTACGTATGCAAATACATTTCATAATATACATGTTATATTTTGTTAACGCTTGGGTATTCTCTTATTTGTTTTCCTAGTATAAAGCATTTTCTGTTGTAGATGAAATATATGATTAATCTTCCAGAACACCTGGTATTATTATCTTGTACTTTTAATGGGTCTTCTTGCATATCTTACCCTTTATTTATATCTCATCCTTAGTTTAATCGATATGAGGTCGGGTTTTGTTGAAAACAAATAATAAGAGAAAACCGAAGCGTCAACAAAACCATAATCTGAACTCAAAATCGATCAAAGTTGGGGCAAAGATTTACATGAAGACCCATGCAAAAGTACAAGAGAAAAATACCAGGTGTTCCGTAAGTGTAAGCGTCTTTGCTTTATCGACAAAACCCGCCATGTAAATCTTGGTCACATCCAATTAAACAAGCCCTCAAAATGAGAACCGAGTATCATTGTTATTAACAACAAAAACGCACACTGATATAGAATACTTAAAAACGCCCATCCTCATATCACACAAATATACAAAGTATGTCTTAGTGATAAAAAGATGGCGACTATAAAACTTGCTTATAGTTCTGATCATTTTGCATATCCCTGTGTTTTAAGTTTGTTTGTCAGCAGTCGACATCGATCACGAAAATGTCGATTATTTAGGGCAAGCCATAGACTTACGAATCAACTGCAACATGTAAACACCATAGGTTGGAGAAGCAGAGATATTACTATCAAGAAATGGAAAGTTCATGACCGGAAAATTGAAATCGTCACGTTTATCGTATAGCTTAGTCGTAAGCTGTCCTTGTTGGTCATAGCTTAAGTGGAGATTGCGGTAAGCAGCTGATGTAGAAGAGTATGTGGTGTCTTTTATTTCAAGTTCAGAAGGGTATATACGATCACCGGCGTCAGCAAACCTATTGTTGTTCATAGACAATGCATCATCGGTATATTTGAAAGTGAAATTAAAGGATTTTGGCAAGGTTTTTGTTACCTGTCCTGATTAGCTCTTCAACAAAACAAAAACAAGTCAGCTAAGAGTGGGACACAGTTTGAGCCCGCTTCTTAGATTTTTTAAGTAACATAGCAATGACTCGAATGTTTTCACTTCTCCTTATATAAAAGTATCCGAGTATATAACTTTCTCATACTATAATCGTATATCGCTATCTCATAACATTACGTCATCTTGCTTAAGGAGATGCCATCCTATCATTTAACATTTTGTCAACAATTTCATACAATGCCATTTTCACGATATAGTATCACTTCTCTATTATTATGATATTAATTCATTTGTCATTATATTGAAGTATGACAGCTTCACATTTCAACACATTCACTGTATTAAAGTAAACTGTTCCATTAAACGAAGATATACATCTGCATCAATCCGAATAGAGGAAATACAAAGTATAGTTGAAACGGATTACGAAGAGCGAAAATCTTACAATTTTTCATGAATTAAAACCTATATTTTTCACAATTATATACTTTTCATTGTAAACCATAATTCCTTATGGTAAGATGTTACCTATTTTAACATGGCCTTTTGTTACCAAATATGTGCGGTATGTTTGCATCCTTTATTATATCATTTTATCAAATAACTGACTTGTTCAGTTATGTAACGCATTCATACTACATTATCGTCTACATTGTGAAAAAACAAAATAATTGTAACGTCATAAATTAATGACTTCTATATCACGTCATACAAAATTTTCTCGATAGTGAAAATATTGCCTTCATACTACAAAACTATCTTTTTGATAAAAAAAATAATTATGAATTTTGGTGGGTTTGTTTCTAATAAATACAAGTTATGTGATAAATATTATCTTGCTCTCTTGGCAATACAATATGAAATGCATTGTACTCGTTAGAAACGTTTATGTGTAACTCGCCTTATGGCTCGTGGCATATCATATTATCTAACTCGTTAAATAAATCCAATATTACAATTACACTCAATTAAGATCCTCTGTGTACATGTATATATCTTTGTTGAAATAATACCTCATCTTGCCTAATATTATTATATTACATTATTCGTAGCCATTGTTCATGCATACCATACCCTAGTATACAATGCAAAATAAACCTGGCGATGGCAATAGATAAAAAAAAACCAAAAGGTTCATACAGTCCAGTTTAATTGCAAAGGCAAATTTTCCAAGTTGTACCGTACGGACCTATTATTTTAAAACCCGTATTAGGGTCTGCGTTTAAACTGTTATGTAGAATGCTCGTCTGTCTATTTCAAGTTGCTGCTGATCCATCCGGTACGTAATTAGCGTCATCTTTCAGACGTTGCTGTTTTGACCTTCCTATATTAGAGAGTGCTCGTTGAATCGATGGGCACCAAATCACCAAAACACGAACTTTCCCGACAAAACTGACTCCTTAAAAAGCCATAGGTACTGACCAAGGTCAGAGAGAGACGTTGGTCTAATATAGTCTGGTAGCCCGAAGGTTCCATCTAAACGTGAGCATATCACAACCAATGTTACGTGGAACCTTTGGAGGATTTCTGCGTCAAATTTGATGAATATACTGTACTCTTAAAGTCAGACACTTTGTCTATCGTATTGTGTTTTAAAGCAGTAATAAAATCCCGATAACGATGACCTTTCACCTTTGCATGTATCATGGTCCGTATTCAGAGTCCAATCAAGATTGTGGTAGGATCTAATGTAGTCACCTAGGGGAGGTCACTCTTGTTATTCCGGTCGCCGGGGAGATTGATATTGCGTGAGAAGAACGTCCAACCAGCTTAAGCATTTTCCCATATTCCCAGACGGGATGCTTTGTGCCACGACTGAGTACAGACCAGGTTTCGTGGCCTATGTTAATTAATCAACTGTCAAAGGAGAAAAATCGGAGACGACAGAAGCGTCAACAAAGCTATATTTTAAAATCGATTAATTTAGGGGCAAAATATGAACGAAGGCAATATTTACACAGAACTTCTTGAAAAAAAAGAACGAGAAAATAAGACCATCCAGTACGTAATTAGCGTCATCTTTCAGACGTTGCTGTTTTGACCTTCCTATATTAGAGAGTGCTCGTTGAATCGATGGCCACCAAATCACCAAAACACGAACTTTCCCGACCAAACCAAACCTAGGGGAGGTCACTCTTGTTGTTCCGGTCGCGTGGGAGATTGATATTGCGTGAGAAGAACGTCAAACCAGCTTAAGCATTTTCCCATATTCCCAGACGGGATGCTTTGGGTCACGACCGAGTACAGACCAGGTTTCGTGGCCCATGTTAATAAGTTAACTGTCAAAGGTGAACAATCGGAGATGACAGACCAAGAAGTTTCAACAAAACTATATTTTAAAATCGATTAATCTAGGGGCAAAATATAAACGAAAACAATATTTACACGGGACATCTTGAAAAAAAGAACAAGAAAATAAAATCAGGTAATCCGGAAGAGTAACCGTTTTCTGCTTAATCGACGACATCATATAATCTAGGTCGAATCCAAAAGCTCACTATACGCTGGTTGCAACTGTTGCCATTTGTAAGGCATATTTGAGTTGTGCATATAAATCATAAACCATCGTTAACGCCGATACCAATTCAAAATTGTCATCAAAGTTACGAAGTTCATCCTTCCTATTCTCCGACGTGTAAATGCTATCCGCAGAACTTATCCGGAATAGAAAAAATACTGACGAAATGTGGGTGCGTATGTAGGATGGTGCTCCTACCAACCAAGTTAATGCAATACACATGAATGTTATCAAATAATGCTGTATTCGACTTTCTTTAAACATGTAACCAACCTTAATTGGACGTCTACCTTTTATTCTGATAATCTAAATTGTTTCGTTCTTTTTACAAGATATGCATAAAGTACTTTTTTCTAGTGGTATAAACGTAGTAATAGTTATCAGATAGACAACGTTTAACACTTAAAATATTGTTTGGTTTGTCATAGGTACACACTGGCGGAGCTTAGTGAAGACGTCTGCGAATTTGACAGATATCTCAGTTTGGCGGGAAGTAAGCAGACGACACATTATCGGACTGGACAGTAAATTTAGTCTCTCCGTGTGCAACAGACATGGAGCTGATCTCCCGTGATAGCGCGGGAAAACGTCAGTCACACTGGGCGCGCATCGGCCTTTAGATGTTTAAAGCAACAGCCAGGAAACTGGCCCAAAATTTATGATCTGTCATAAAGTGGACTGTCTACCATTGTTACATGTTAGAAGCCAGTCTACAAAGGGAGGACAGGCTCCTAACAGACTTTCATATAACGCTTCTTCGAAATATAATTGTATCCTTTCCTCTGTAACTACCTTATCAAGCTGGGCGATGTTATCATATACTAGCTCTGCTGCATATCCGGGTCCCGCTCCGCTATAGGTCAGCGCCCACTCACTGGCCACAAAGACCATGATACATTGCGCTCAAATGGGACTGCTGCATGTAAGTACTAGGTATATAAGATCAGGATGAAACAATGACTTTTTATCACGATACTTTTCATGCAAAAGGAGAAAACAGTGTCTGGTATCCCTCTATCACTCATTGCCAATGCTATGATTTGGTTTCTGTAGAGTAATATTATTTTTTTTTCATTTCGATTGAAAGGCATTCTCGGAACATAGCCTCTTATTTCAAATTTGCAGTGTAACCTTTCTCTTCTTCTAATACATATAACAAGACAGTTCCATTACAGAATTGTCATATAATACGGAGTAACGATTTAGTAACTGTATTAAATATGAGAAATAAGTTGAACATTACGTAAACTTTACTTATTTACATTATTTTAAAGTAATGATCACCTAGTCCTGACCATCCTTTCATTCTGTGTGATGCCGATGTTGTACAATTCGGTGAATAAACACATCGGAGAGGCAGACCATGACGTCCAAAGTTAGACAGTGTAAACGCTGTTCGATTGAATCTGGCTGTGGTCTTATCTGACAAGAGCGTAATTTCTGCATACTGAGGTGATAAATCGTTGTCTTTATCAGGTTAATGGCTTGCGAGGAGAGTGAGTTCTCCACGCGACCTCTTCATATACCGGCGACACATTGGCTGCTACAATCCTCCCGTGTATCTATATGCTGGGAGTCAAACGACGACCATGTAGATGACCAGGCTGGTCACTGTGGCCTGGAATTAAAACAATGGACGTCCAGCGATATGTGTATGGATTATAACATTGCTCTAGACGGAGGACAATATTGAGGAAATGCTTTCGACCAAACTTTGGGTACCGAGTATCCGTCGGATAGACAGGCTAGGTACTATGGTCTAGGAATACAGTTTGAATTTTATATGGGGATGCCACATTTAGTAAACGAGAGGACAAAAAACACATTCCCTCCGCTGCTGTCTCTTTTGCCAAGTTGTTCATGTGCTTCATAAAAATGTCAATATTTGTAAGTATTTTTGTAAATATATTTGTAAATATCCAACGCGACATAGTGTAAATATAACAACCAGGCACAAGCACCTTGTCTGGTTGACATGTTTACAAACATTCTTTAGTTTCGCACTCAATCTAATCTTTTTAAAGAATTCTGGTCAAAAACGTGTTAGAAAAAAGATGATTGGCCTCTTGAACTGCTTTGCAAGATAAGTGGTGGCTTTGTTGGTCGGAGTTCCGGTTGCTGCTGAACCCTTATACAGTAGACATTGTGTGGCCTCCCATTGCTGTACATCGTATCTTCTGCTTCAATATCAGGGCAATCACTGATGTTTTCATTTTTCCGCATCACTATCACTGACTTGCAGATGCTTGGTCCATTATGAACGGCGACATTTTTATATTATATCACGAGTGAGTATAATGCGTAGAAATATCGCTTTTTACAAAAAATTATATGTAAAGAAAAGCTTTAATGTCCACTTCCATGCTTTCTACTGCAGAAGTGTATTGAAATGTGTGCATATAACTGAGTGTAGGTGTGTTTCGATATACTGTAATTCCATATAAAAATAGCTAAGATAATTATTGTGTTTTAATGTGTTCAATATTACAACAAGGTGTAATTGTGTATGATCGCAAGTGGCAACAGACGCCAGATTTGTACATATATGTCCATAAAACTAATTATGTCTTATACCCAAATGTATTTATCCTTCGTCAGGTCGATTCTTTTTCGATTTTTCACTTTGGTAATGAGAACCAATTACATAAACACAAAGATTGGTCTATCCTGCATATGAATCATGGGAATATGGTCGCTGAATGTCAAAAACAATATTGTCTTAATCTATTTTATAGCAAAGTATTATAATTATGTGGTGTTGATTTTTATGATTTTGAAAAAGCACTTTTTTTTTGAGCTCCATTTAATTAAATTTAATTTATCAATGATTAAGCACTCACAATTAACGGTGTGTGTCTAGTACTCTGTACTCTGGTGTAGGGTCACAGGTTGACGTTTTTGAATATGCTCATTAGTGTGCTTACTTGTTGTATGGTGTTTACATAACGCAGCTGATTCGTTATTCTAGGGCTCTGAATATCGAGATTTTCATGTTAGATGTCAACTGCTGACGAACAAACTTACGGCACAGGGATTCGAGAGATGCAGGTTGATGAAGACTATTGGCAAGTTTTATGGTCGTCATCTTGATTTCATCGAGAAATATTCTGTATCTTTGTGTGATATGAAGATGGACGCATGGTGCTATTCTCTTTTAATTTTGCAAGGGTCTCCGTGTAAATATTTCAGTTCTTCATATTTTGCCCTTAGTTTAATCGATTTTGAGTTCGGATTACGGTTTTAATATCGTTTTCTCAGAATAAAAATTTGACGCAGTATCTCTCCGGTTCTGTAGCTTTGTCAAAATATTACCTGATCATTATTCTTGTAATTTTTAAGGGTCTCTTTGTACATCGTGTAAAATTTAGGCGAAACGACAGTTACATTGTACATAATCAATGAGCGCTACATCGAAGGATAATTTAAAAGATGGTTTCACCTTTGTTTTCATCTTATTGTTAGCATCTATATTGACTTAATTAAAGGTCAAGATACTTCTCTTTGAATGATATATGCACATCAGACTAATTACCGATTTGCATTTAACTAAATCTAAGTTCTAGAGATTATGGGTTTAATGTTTACATATTGCACAGAATCATTTAAAAAAATCATAATATTTAATGAAACGAATCGTTATACATTATCCTGTGTACAGAATTGTATACACCACCAAAACGACCGACCAGAACGACATTCGGAAAGTTAAGTCTGAAATTACTCAACAACAAAAATGTCTTAAAATACAATGTCTAGGTCTTAGTGCAAGGAATCCGAAACAGTCACTAACAGAAACACAATAAAATACCCAACAGAAAACGGTATTACAGGTTATTTAAACGTATATTTTAGGTAAAGATTTTTGGCTCAATCCGCAGCTCCAATTGGTCGCAGAAAGTAGCCAATATGATATGTTTATACAATGTTCGTTGCCATACAAAGAGTAGACAATTTTCAGTATGCAACACCATCCAAAGATATATTCACATAAACGTATGACAGTATTAAGTCACATTGTATATGAAATATGACTTTAACGTTTCACAAATCTAAGCTCTCTTAAGATACCTCCGATAGAGGACAACAAAATGATTGTTTTACATATTCGACAATAAAATACGCTACTTATGATACTAAGGTAGTACATAATTATGTTCTCGACAATATTTCAAATGAGTCTATGACTCGGTATAATATGGATCAAGTTGGTACAATGACTCGGTTCTCATTTTGAAGACTTCTTGATATTTACTAGGTTGTGACCAAAATTTACATGGCGGGTGTCGTCGATTAAACAGAGGTCGCTTACTCTTCCGGAACACCTGATTCTTGTACTTTTACAAGGGTCTCCATGTAGATCTTTCTTATTTTCGTATTTTGCCACCAGTTTAATTAATTTGAGTTCGGATTATGGCTTCGTTATTCTCTATTGTTTATAATATTACAATGAACGAGTGTACATTACATAAATATTATGTTTGTCTCAGAGTTCACTGGAATGTCAAGCTATATGATCATCATTTATTTTGCAGCAAATCAGTCTTTCACAAGAACATATGACAGCTGTATTCCATACGGACCTTGTCACCTTTCTGCCACTTTTGCACCACAAACAAACGACATTAAACGACCACAATAATGCTAATTATGACTTGTGATAGATCGAAGAATTCTCCATCTTGACTAATGCGCGGCCTGACACTGTGGCATCCCCTGAGAGGCCAAGTGCTGCGGCATTTATCCCCAAACCCGCGATAGCTTTACCAAGGTGATACTTCTCAAATGCATTGGTATCCGGATACTGCAATGGATCATCCACTAACAGACTTGTTTAAGGTTTGGTGGGTTGTAAAGGCTAAATGACAATATGAGCGACGTGGTAGTAGTATCGTAGTGACAGCGAATAAACACACTGTATTGATTTGTATATTGTAATGTCGTGCAGTATACAGAATAAAGCGACGGGATATATACCACTTTTAGTCGTTCACTCCAATGTTTATGTAGAATTACGTAATAATGCTGGCATGTTTTGTATTAAGCATATGTGAAAATGCGTCATTGTTTTGGAGTTTATGAAGTAATAGATCCATATGGCCTCACATTGATATTCTATAAACTAACAAATTGCTATTTACGAATTTCTATATTATGGCACATACATACTGTATACATATATTTGCTATCATTCCAATATCATATGACTCCAGTTTGCATATTACAGTTGCAATTAATGTGGTCAATATATTTCATAAAAGTTAAAAGTTCCCCAAAGAGCAAGTTGGTCTAGACTCCTGAAGCTTCGGACGTTTGGTTTGGGTCTTTAATGACAGACTCTTTTCTACAATAGTATCATTAAGGTCCTACCATACACCGTTCTCTGTATGTCGGAGTCCATCACCGAGACCGTTTAAGTTCAGGCGAAAACCATTTACGCAGTGCAAGTATAAAGGAAGACGCAATATTACATACAAATGTATGTAACGATTCAGATGTCTTGTCACAAGTGTCAATAGATCCCTTTTATCTGCCTGTAAATATTATAAAGTATACATCAATGCTTGGTTATGTTCAATGACACTGTATGCGTTCTCTTCACTTCACAATCTTGCTATAATTGTTCTTGTTTATATTAACTATTTCCATTATGTAGTCTATATTTGCACACTCTAGATAAACGATCATGCCTAGTTTATCCTTATAAAAGTAGTACATTTGTATTTACATTATTAATAATGACTCGGTTCTCATTTTGAGAACTTGATGTTTACTTGGATGTGACAAAGATATACATGGCGGGTGTCGTTAATGAAGCAGAAGACGCTTACTCTTTCGGAACACCTGTTGAAGGAGGATCTGTTTTGATTTTTTTAATGTGCTTTGTGTTTATGAAATGTTACAGGTAATGTTGTTTATGGGTTTTTTTTTATTTAGACTGTCAGTGTGCATGGATGCTGTGTTTGTTTCTATTTTAGCACGTTTGATATCATTTATTGCATCATTTTTTGTCAATACCAATTTGTGTAACTATTTTCGAAATAATCAAATTTATAAAACAGCGAAAAATTATCATTTTTTTTCCATAAAACACCTTAAAACAATCAAAACACTGAATAAAAACTACAATGGGAAGAAACAACTAATCCCCAATTGGTGAAATGCTGTTAAGCTTAACAATCCATTACCAATAAGGAAAAACCATATGAAATTCCATAGTTATCTGTCATTTTAAGCAATTCTTATTTTTAAATGCGTGAAAACTCGCGTTAAATGACTTTAGTTAGGCTAGGCGTTTGTCAGAAAGTATAAGATAACAAAGTCCTCTCTGACAGTAATTTTTATTAAGTATAACTTACATAGGCAGAGTTGTTAGCTTATCTTCTGGAAAAGTAGTAAAACCATTTTTGATTTATTTTTTTTACTTTATTTAAATTATCTTCAGTATAACCAAATACTTTTATTGAGATATCAACGTATTAGCTTTGTAGCAACTCTTGTGAAATATATTAAGGATTCACTAGAGACGCTCTTGTTTTCAGTATACATATTCTTAAACTTGACAGGCGAATATCTTTAAGAATTCTTTACTTATTGTGCATGTTAAAATAACTAAACTATATATCTGTCAGGGAAAATCATTTGTAAAGCAAGTCACAAGTTTAACTCTAACCTTTCACAGTGCAAGGAAACTGTTTACTACCAAACACAATATTACCCGTACACTATCATAAACAAAATGAGATTTCCCGCATGGAACACTAGAATACGGCACGGCCCGTTAGATTGCTGTATACTACCCCGGGAACACTGGGGGCCGACATCCGTATGCAGCGTGTACTTACGAGATTTACGTATTCCCTAATTAGATCGGGTCAAACTTAATACGGTAGGTAGAAGGACCGTACTGGTGATGAACCGGCCACCGACTCCAGTCATAAAAGTCTGCATATGAATCATATAGCTATTCTAGCTTGGTGGTGTGTACGTCAAAATGATTGTTGTCAAATATTTTCTGAAGACTATCACTCTATTAAGTGAATACGTTTCTGCGAATAGTACATAGATGTTTATCTACAGACTGCCGGTTAAAACAAAGGGTATATGTATGACATATAAATAATTTAAAATATTCTAAAGATGACGTAACACACACATATGCTGCACCTCTTAAATTCAGTAATTGGTACAGTATGTCGAAAACATGCAATTCCTACGTTGAAACACATACCTATATTTACAATTGCTCAACATTGTTCCTTTTCTTGCGATATTATGAAAAAAAACATTATGATAATAATAATGATAATTCGCGCTTCTTATATAATGCTTTATCACAACTTGTATGTCGCCTCAAAGCAGTTCACAAATTATTATCCGAGGTTACAGGGCCTTAGCAACCAGCCAATATCGTTCTGAACTCCATGGGGAGCATACAAGCGTGCTGCCATTTCGGCGCCCACAGCTAGCATTCTACAATGTCTAAGCAGTAGAAAGTATCTTATTCAAGGATACAACAAAAGTGCCGTGACCGAGGCTCGAACTTGCAACCTTTCGATCACGAGCCCGGCGTCCTACCACTAGGCAACCGTGCCTCCTTACCTTTCCCAAAAAGTGCCTACGGCTAAAACAAAATTGCTATTGTGACATCACCTTATTTTCAACACTTGATTTAATATAAAAAAATAAGTATCCGAAATGATTTCACCAAAACACTCTATCGAAATGTAGAAGTAGATAATAGACATATCAGCAAATATTTTTAACTTCTCATAACAAAATGTTTCTACTGATTCCTTCTATCCCTATTTATCATTATCTCCATTAATATCTTTTTTGGGTAGTGGCACGATACATAATATACACATTTTCGCGGTACACGATTTGAAATTATGCATGCCTTGTTCATTTCCCTCTCAATTAAAAAATCAAAGGTGTTTTACGCGCCTGACCCTTCTGCTTCTACATTAGATTAGACATTTTGGATTCCCACCTTTTGGCCCCTAACATCACTGAGTCAGAGGGACGAAGCAGCTGTATGATGCAGTTTAATTTT
This sequence comes from Mimachlamys varia, assembly GCA_947623455.1. Classification (NCBI taxonomy): domain Eukaryota; kingdom Metazoa; phylum Mollusca; class Bivalvia; order Pectinida; family Pectinidae; genus Mimachlamys; species Mimachlamys varia. The sequence continues at coordinate 15,512,292 of OX392535.1, forward strand.
TTCGCCAACTGTATCTGTTACTATGTTTAAAAGTTGCAGCATATGTGTTTGTTACGTCATCGTTATTAAGTCATCAATCGCAATGTGTTATATAAAACTATAGTATCTATACAATGGTGTGTATAAAACGCATTTTTTAATCACCATAATAATTTATTTAAGATATCAATATTATTGGTGAATATAAATGGCTACATATTTAATAACGGAAATTAAAGCTCAACGATTGATTGTTGAGCAAGTCCGCCTGTAAGTTTATGATATCAAAAGTGCTTAAATAGAAACAAACACAGCGTCAATGCACACTGACAGTCTAAATTAAAACATCATAAACAACATTACTCATTTCATTTCATAAAGACACTAAAATAGACCTACAACATTAGCGATTCGGGTTTTCCCAAAGTAACGCTATATTTTACCCTAAAAAAGCCGCGAAGATTAAAATAAAACTGAAAACCATTTTATTTAGAATAATATACCCTAATCGATATCAAATGTACATAAAACTATTCTTGTTTTGGTATTTTGAAACCGGTCATTTCGAAAAATGAAAAAAATATAAAACATAATTGGGTGAGAAAAGCAGAATGTTATAAAAACTCAAACAGGATTAGAGCCGAATATAGAAAGACTTTCTGTGTATATCAAATCTTTTATTTACAAGAATATTTATTGATGAAGGTAACACAGAATACAATACCAGTAGCAGTACAAACCAATACCAGTATAACGAATATCAAAGAGCAGGAAAAAATGTTTGTGTAACCAAACTCATTTTTTGTCTTATTTTTAGAATCAAGAAACTTGGCAATCAACGCAGTACATGATTTAAAAAAAAAAAAAAATGTAAAAGTAATATCTGTACTTGGAAATGACAGACCACCCTTATCCAACAAGTTATAGGAATTAAACGTGTATGTAACGGTTCTAATGTTATCATTTTGTAAATATAACGTGAATAAAAAGTCACAAATTGTGGGTTTGGTTAGACGCTCAGAATTCAACAAGCCATGGCCCCGATCGATTATTTCAATGTACACGTACATTAATTTTTAATGCCACAAAGAGGTAGTACAAATTCCGGCTGATTTGGTGTTTTTCTCCTCTGTCGATTTCTGTAAAGAAATCTAAAGTGGGAAGACACTGTGGTTATTTGCTGCCGAGGATCCTCGCGAATCGAGTCATAAACCGGAGATTTCAGCTTCTCAGAACTATAAAAGCCAGTTGATTGGCAGTTATACGCTATTCTATTGACATATTTCCGTGATAGTTGTGAAATTGTTTCTTTCCCCGTCGTGAAAAATGTATAAATATTTTGGCCGTAAATCCCATTAGTAACAATGACATTATGTTTCTGGAAACCATTTAGTTCCTATGTTGACACCCCTGACTTGTCGCTAACACGCTTGTAATTCCTGGAATTGACCATCCGAGGTTTACGGCTCGTCCTATCGATTGAGTAAATGTCGATGCAATACCCGCTATTTTGTCCTTGGCTTAACATTGAAGCCACTATACAATATATTACATTGACAGTACTTGTAATTCATTTAGTTTGAAGCGTGTCATAAATTCTCGATATTTGTATATGTACATTTATTTATTTCCGATCGACGCCAAACATTTGTAATGTACAAACTACTAGTATTTATTGTTTTCGCAAGCATTGGCATTTACGCGAAGGAAGAATGTATTACATACAAATGTGAAACAATGGTTACACTCATATTTACAGTCTTAATGCAGTCAACAAAAGATATAATGATATTATAAAATAAAAATATCCGAGTGCATGAAACTGTCCTAAATTTTATGGTTAAAGATAATACAAAAGCATTGAACATTAAATGTTTTACATGTCTATAAATATACATTATGAAGAATAACCACATGGTTTGTAGATTTTACGTTATTATTGCATTTTGCCTAATCTCTGAATGCTTACCTTTTTAGGTTGTATCGTAAAAGTTATGACGGCATGTATAGCTATTTTTTGCGCGATATTTTGCATTAAAACGTTTGATTGGTACATGAGAGGAAATTGCTACACAATGTTGTGTTTTGTGCAAAAACATTTTAATTTTGCAATACTAAATACAAAAAATGTTTAATACCAAATGAAATACAAATACATACTACATGTATGTCCTCGTAGATTTATGGGAAGTGCACGCATTTTTTTTATAAGTACTGTAGAACCAGCTAAACAATTGTGAACAGTTCTTAAATATACCGTAAAAATATTGTACAATTTATTGCAAAAACCGATTGGTAGATTTATGCTAAGTTCAAATATTTTGCTCGGTACAATTATTATCGGTACCGTATATTCCACACACACAAGAAATGAAATAAAACAGTATGGCTATTCCTTTTTTATTTATGTTTCGCTGTAATTGATTTGGGCAAACAATTATCAACATTAATCAGCGACATTGAGGAAATCTCTGTTCGCAGTGTATTTTCTTATAAGACAAACACCGGTTTAAATAAGAATGGTCTACATTAATTTTTATTTTTTTGTTAACTCATTTATGAATATTTTCATGTATCAGTACCAAATATATATCTGATAGTAAAGAGTTTTTTGGGCAAGAAAAAAATTGTAATTGGAAAAACATGATTCTGATATCTTGACCTAAACTCAAATGCTTAGGAAACCTGAAAACCGATAACCATACTTCGATTTCCTTGTCTAACATAGCAATTTTAATGACACTAGAGTACCATAGACGAATGTTTCAAAACGCATGCGTACGTGTATTTAGGGGCGACATACACATCCATCAAGACGAAGTTGCCCTATAAAGTTCTGGCGTCGAGAGTTTTCGCTTTCCGAACGAAATGTTACATTAATCATATGTTTTGATTCGCCTGGACCATTTTGAGGGGAATTTGTGTTTAGTAGATTAATGCTACAGCGGTTTGATCAGGCAGTAGGTTGACACTGACGTGCTGGGATATAAATTTCAGAAAGACAAGGCACATATTACCCACCCAAATCATTCATAATGTCTTTTTAAAGAGGCAAAAGACCACATGCAAACAAGAGATTTATCTCCATTGCCGAAAAGATCATGCTAGGTGCTACATGCAACAATGTTTGTTTTGGGTTATTCTTCCTCTGTAATCTGATCCAAAAGGTACAATAGCAGTGAATTTAGCCTGATATATTATAGAGTAATATGGCATCTAGTAGGATTTAATTGATAATTCAGACAGCCAAATAGCTATGGATTTATTATAGAAACAGCCATGGTCAACCATGCACAATAATTATAATGACATTGTATTCCTTATCCTATCATGTTAAAAGTGCATTAAAATTAACACATCAAAACAAAATGAAGTATAGAAATTTTAAGACTGTGTTGTATTTATCAAATTCTTAACTGATTTTTATAACACAAATCAATAGATTTATTTTAATAACGGAAAACGTATCAAAATAATTCCACGGACTCGAGTGCCAATATTAAAATATAAAATACATTTTTGTATACCTTATTAAGTAGAGAAGATAGTAATATTGATGTTTGCTGACAATATAGGCATTACGGTATAATTAGGAATCGACAGTCTATAAACGGCGAAAACTCGCATATTATAACATTAAGTGTATCTTGGGAATCTGATAGTTTAGGCGTCGATTTAGGACGGGTCGATATACTACATTATTAAGCTTGCGAGATGCAACCATAACGCGTCTATTATATGATATTAGCCTTACAAATGAGCGGTTGCTTTTCCAAAAGGTATATTTTCTATTTGAAATCACACCTCAGAAGGCCTAGTAATACATTAGGATCGTTTAATAGAGTATGCAATTAACACATTTCAAGGTTGATGCTAGTGTATTATGTATTTTGCTGTGATAATTCAAGGTAAAGCTATTCCGACAAAACTTGTTTGTGATACTTTCGTCAGATATTTATTGCACATCAGACTAATAAATAAATAGATCCTCCTTGAAAAGAGACATCAATAATAGCATAGGGGCAAATCACTGAATAACCTTTAGTATCCACGTAATATATTACTCGTGTTTTGACAAAGCATTAGTCTAACAATGGTTTTTAGCATATCGCCTTTCATATCTATGTTTAATTTCATGAGATAAAAAATAAAAGATGACATGTTAACTTATTTTTGTTTGACAATATGAAGTCGCTGGTTTACTTGACATATCTGATATAAACGAATCAATATTTACAACATTAAATTATAATGTTAATGCGAACGTATCATATTATATCAGCATTGTTTTAATAAAAGCAATTCATTGTTCAAATCATTATTAAATGAGAATGTAAAGATGCACATCCTAATCTAATAACAATGCAAACGCTTATGTAAAGATGTATGTATATCAATATCAGAATCTTAATTAAATAACATTCAAAAGGTGTATGTAAATATCAAAGTTTACAACCTAATTAAATAACAATGTGGAAATGGATACATCAACATATACAACCTTATTTTAAACCAATATAAAGTGAATACATCAATGTTCACATCCTAATTTAATAACATTATTAAAGTTGTTACATCAATTTTACAACCCAATTAGATAACAACGTAAAAGTTGTTGAATCAACATTTACAACCTTATTTCTAACCAATATAAAGTGAATACTTCAATGTTCATATCCTAGTCTTATACCAAAACAGAAGCTGATTATCAATGATCCCATCCTTATCTGATAACTTTGTTTTTACATAATTTTAAAACTTTATTCAATAACAATGTAAATGAGGATATGCAATTGTATATACATAATAATGTTAATTTGTATGCTTAATTACTTTAATAACAATATCAATGAATGCATTGAAGTTTACAATTCAATTTAATAACAACGTTGCCGTTGAAACATAAATGTTTATAATTTAATTTAATGTTTACAGCCTAGATTATTTCCATCTGTATTATTTCACAAATATGTTATATCGATGATTTGTATTATAAAAAAATACATGGATACATCAATGTAAAGACCTTTTCAGAATTTTGTTTATTCTACATCATAATTAAATTAATTAGCATGTCAAAGAGCAATCGATGTTCGTTCACCAACAAAATATCATATATAATGTAGTTACATTTAAGTTCAAACCACCACATACTTACATACTCAACAAAGCATAGGTCCGATCATTATAACTTACTTTATTAATGCTTTTATCGTTACACTCATTCAAATCATTATGCGAACTTCTACCAAAATAATGACCAAATTTAAAATTAAATATGTTCTTTGTGTTATCATAATTGACAAAAATTTTTCATTCATCAAGCAAATTAAGGTTGTCAAAGATTGAGAAGAGATAAGTTAAGATACGATTATACATGTATCAAGCTAAACAATTCCTCCTGCTTCTTGTGTTTTTATGTGTTTTTATACATCATTCAAACGCTTCCATTTCTTACAGGAACTGGGAAATGCACGTTATATTGACACATGAGAAGGAAGTACCTAGGCTGATACTCAGCTGGGCCTCTTCCCGGGCAGATATTGGTTACCGTAGCGCCCCACCCATCAAACAACCTAGGCAAACAAAGTCAGTCTTAGACGATTTATAGTCGCCCTTCTAATGCGTAACATAAATGAACAGATACCACTTTCAGTACTCTCTATTAAGTTAAACTTAAACTTAAGTTCGTGATATTCGGATATACGGTTGCTGTAAATTGTTGCAGCTGCTGATTCAGCCTGTCTCCAGGACGTCCAGAAACATGTCTGTCCCTCGCAAGGAAACGATAAGTAACGTATTCAGATTAACAAATAGAACAACATGATATTGGACATGCTATAATCAGATTTTGAAATTCGCATGTCTGATTTTGACGTCCTAATGCACTTGGGAGATCCGTAAAACCCATTATTTCCGTATCAAATCTCATGTTTTATTTATTTGATGTTTTTTTTTGTTAAAAAATATGCTTAAAAATAATAACACAAGCAGACTGTGATTCGATTATTCATATTTGAATTTTATAACGTATGATATTTAAATAGTTACAAATTAAACGTTACGTGCACGTCAGGTACATGTAGTCATATAAGACATGATCAGTTCAGAGGCTGGACATATTTACTGGTGATTGACATTATATTGACTGTTCTTATTGTCATTTTTAAAGGGTTATTCACATGACATTAGCTTAATATAATAACATATATCATACGATGAAAATGGGATAAAATTTGCATTTAAATAAATTTAATGCAATAAATTACAAGTTTTCTCCACCTTCCTGCTGTCTGTAAAATGGATATGAAATACATAGCGTATGTACTCTGGAAAAGTGACACAGTCAATTGAAGTGAGGAGTAGGCTCTGGGAATGCTATACGGTTTAAATATATCCAATAATGTTTGCTAATTATTTAAGTGCGCTATAAATTTCCGTAGAGATTTTAAATTGGTTGGCTGAAATTGATCATCTGTGTCTCCACAGCTGCCTGAGAGAGAACGTATGCATCATCAGTAATAATGAAACAAGCTCCACCCTGACAGAAATGTGAACTAATTTTACAGAAATAAAACACAATCATTATCCAGTTTTCGAATCCCTATCAATTTAAAAACGGCAATTGATGTATCAATTAAGGTCTGGTGCATTTATGACATACATAGCATGTCAATTGTTCGTACAGGATGTAAAATGTTTTTATTTCATGTTTTCAAACACGAGTAAAAAATATGAACTTTTTTAAAGAAAGCCCCATTACATTTATACCACAATTCACAACGTTAATGCACAAACTCACACTTAAAATACAAATGTAAAGTGATACAACCTAAGTAACACCAACCTCTCAAAATAACACTGAAGATGACGATCATTTATGGTTGAGTAAACAACGCCAGTGCAACGTCGAACCAATGTTTCGAAATAACCCTTACCAAATTGCTATATGGTCGAAATCTTATTCTCATTGAGAGATATTTGGTACACCCTTGGGAATGTTCATCAGTATGTGTACTTGTGGTAGAGAATGATGCCTTAGTTCTCACTTTGAGGATTTGGCATTTACTTGGATGTGACCTAAATTTGCATGGCGGATGACAGCGAAGTAACAGAATGATGCTTACTGTTTCGGAACTGGTCCTGCTCTTTAGTCTTTTAATGGTATCCTTGTAAGTGTTTCCTTTGTTCATACGCTTTGGTATTCCCTGATTTTTTGTCCCTTGTTTAATCGATTTTCAATTCGAAGTATGGTTCTGTTGACGCTTCCGTATTCTCTGATTTTTTTGTCCTGATTTAATCGATTTCAGGTTTGTTGACGCTTCCGTATTCTCTGATTTTTTTGTCCTGATTTAATCGATTTCAGGTTTGTTGACGCTTTGGTATTCCCTGATTTGTTTGTCCCTTTTTTAATCAATTTCGGGTTTGTTGACGCTTTGGTATACTCTGATTTTTTTGTTGCCCCTGGTTTTATCGATTTTTAGTTCGGATTATGGGTTTGTTGACGCTTTGGTATACTCTGATGTTTTGTTGCCCCTGGTTTTATCGATTTTTAGTTCGGGTTATGGGTTTGTTGACGCTTTGGTATACTCTGATGTTTTGTTGCCTCTGGTTTTATCGATTTTTAGTTCGGGTTATGGGTTTGTTGACGCTTTGGTATACTCTGATGTTTTGTTGCCCCTGGTTTTATCGATTTTTAGTTCGGATTATGGGTATGTTGACGCTTTGGTATACTCTGATGTTTTGTTGCCCCTGGTTTTATCGATTTTTAGTTCGGGATATGGGTTTGTTGACGCTTTGGTATACTCTGATGTTTTGTTGCCCCTGGTTTTATCGATTTTTAGTTCGGGTTATGGGTTTGTTGACGCTTTGGTATACTCTGATGTTTTGTTGCCCCTGGTTTTATCGATTTTTAGTTCGGGTTATGGGTTTGTTGACGCTTTGGTATTCTCTGATGTTTTGTTGCCCCTGGTTTTATCGATTTTTAGTTCGGATTATGGGTTTGTTGACGCTTTGGTATACTCTGATGTTTTGTTGCCCCTGGTTTTATCGATTTTTAGTTCGGATTATGGGTTTGTTGACGCTTTGGTATACTCTGATTTTTTTGTTGCCCCTGGTTTTATCGATTTTTAGTTCGAATTATGGGTTTGTTGACGCTTCGGTATACTCTGATGTTTTGTTGCCCCTGGTTTTATCGATTTTAAGTTCGGGTTATGGGTTTGTTGACGCTTCGGTATTCTCTAACAACTGCTATTCAAACTTACTGTAAAAATGTCTCATTTTACTGTCCCGCTCGTTTGATACATTTTCTTTAACAAAACCGCACCTAAAGTATCAGAGGAAAGTTTGAATATAGCCAGAGAGATAGATAAGTGATGTATACCCTCACTTTCACCCACTTCGGGGCTTTTCAGGAAAGTTGTAACTTGAAAGTAAGTTAAAACGTTCTTTATACCGACCTACACATGGAAACAAACTATTTTTATATTATATATACGGTGTATATATGCCCTCGTATTTAAACGCATTAGAATCTCCCAATACCTACACCATCTACTTGCATATGATACACTATAGCCAAACATGCTTACATTAGACTGTATCCATATCTGATTATGAGAGGATTTTCCTGCTTATTATGAGCAATCCGTATACCTGATATTGATAGACTTTGTCCATCCTTTCGTGAAAAGGTATGAAATACAACCCCTATACCTGCTTTTGATAGACTTTGTCCATCCTATTGTGAAAATGTATGACATACAACCGTATACCTGATATTGATAGACTTTGTCCATCCTTTCGTAAAAATATATGACAGACAACTCCTATACCTGCTTTTGATAGACTTTGCCCATCACTGCGTTTAATTGTATTTGCTTATAAGAGTTCATCCTCATACCTTGCACCTCCTTATGATATGTTTTGTATTCCCAAACAGTGAACCTGTCTATAATATATTGATCGTATGATAGGATATCTCCATACCTATGACGGAAGCCTATCTTTATATCTCCTTACTATAGATCCCACATCTGCTTATGCTAGTCTCCCGCTTATGATAGACTATCCACAAACCTTCGTATGATAGAATATATCCATACCTATGACGAAGCCTATCTTTATATCTCTCTTCTATAGACCCCCGTACCTGCCTATGATAGATTCATGCTTATGTAAACTTATATAAGGCCCGGATCAGTTTATTCTACCGATTTATGATAGCGTTACCAGCGTACCTAACACCGATGTCCTTGACACATCGTCTCTATGGGAGTGGGGAATTGTATTAAAACCGCCGTATCATAGAACAAAATACTACTACATCGGGCCCGCATATTTGTGTCGTAATGTAATCTTATTTCAAATGTTGATTGAGCCTATCCACAAAACGCAATGAAAACAGAATCCTAATCAGAATTGTAAGTTATCATATGAATCTCTGTCTTTTTCTATATAGTCTTTTTTAATGTATCAACGTAAATGTGACATATGCGAACAACAGGAGACTGTTCTATCATTAAAAAATGATATGTCAAATTCAAAATCAATTAAATTATTGCCAAACATAATTATATGTAACATCATTTCTTGTAAAGGTACACGTTAAACAAAGGTCATTTGTTCATGAATAGTTTGAGTCTTCTGCGTTGTCAATGACATCTAGATCTGCGATCCATGTGTATCACGGTAAAATCAAAGTAAAATGTCGTCCTTTCATCGACAACTGGATATATATATATAAATATTGTGATGATTTTTTATTCGACCTAACAAAAGGTATTGAAGTGATGTAGAAGTACTGAAAACTTCGTTCATAATGAATAAGTAGAGTATATAGTATTACCTTAATAGCAACGGTACTCTCATAACTCAAAATCTACATCCCGAAAATAAGCCCGGCATTAAAATATCATAATTGAATTTTCTTATGTGTAAGTACATTTCATTATGTTTGTCACTGAACATGAGTTACTGATTCAAAGCGCTAACCTGTCCTTTGTATATAGACTTGGCATATATATATGGAATGCAATTATTTTGTTTCTGTATTATAACGGGGACAGAAAATGAATTTTTCTACTTGATAAATATTTTTGCCTCCATGACGAAGTAAAGTGCTTGACATTCTGCTATTACTTGTCCTCCAACACTGGGTCGCGGGTACGTTTTTTGTTACGGATCTAAATAAAAATAGGGCATGTATTTATTTATCTACTTCATCGTGATAAAGGTCAACCGTGTACGTCAGGTACGACTATCATGAGTACACTAACATGTAGCTGTAACTGACTGATGTTTCACTACACGACCTTACATCACACATATACCGTATACAATAAATCGACGACCCCCGTGATAAGACATCACCAGGGTGACAGGTGACTATCACAAAGTTCCCTGTTGGCGTTGGACCCCATCAAAGCTTACACTAATTCCAATTAACGAACCCGATACTTGAAATTTTAGATTGCATTAACGAAACAAGACGCATATATATTCTGCAAAGTAGTATTTGTAAAGCATTTTGAAGAAAACAGCACAGTCTAAATAAACAGTAATGGGTGTTAGCTGCCCTTTATTGCCCGTGACGAAGCTGTTAAATTGAATTTTTTTTTTAAGTTTTCCCTGCTGTGATCTTAAAATTGGAAGGATTGCCTTTTGATCATTTTCATGAGGATTGCTGGAAAGATAAAATAAGTATAATGTCACTGAAAAGATGCGTTGCCAGTTAGTTCATCTGTCTCGTGGACTTACTAGTTAGTACTCAATAGATACTAGTGCTATTGACATACACCATACTGTTTTATACTGCTATATCATAATTTGCGTATTACACATCTGTACTACGGCCTATCAGTCATGCGATTGGCTATAACTTTCAATTGTTATTGTTAGGAGCCAAATGTGGGGCAATTACATGACGTCATTGATTTCCCACTGGAATCAAAATGGCGGCATTTTACATTTCAGTGGTGTATGCTCATTTACGTTTTACACGAATAAAACCATTTAACACCACTTATTTTGATAATGTGTTAAACATATATTACATTTGTCTTACACTCGCAGAGACTCGTTTCATAAGCACAATGAGAAGGAAAAAAATAGAGAATACCAAAGCGTCAACAAAACCATAATCTGAACTCAAAATCGATTAAACTAGAAGCAAAATAGGAACAAAAGAAAGACTTACACAAGAAAATAAGACCAGGTGTTTCGGAAGAGTAAGCGTCTTCTGCTTCATCGACGACACCATCAAGTCCACAAATGGAACTTCATATACATGTAGGATCCTTTATATGAGTATGTCTTCGACTGTCTCTTATTATTCCAAAGTTATACGAAGTTGATTTTTCGAGTACCAAATAATCAAATATGCCGTTATTTTCGAAATGCATTTCCATCAACTCTACATACGATATATTTTACAATCCGTTGGAAAACGAAGATATCTTATTTCTTTATAGGATATATTTGTGAGTGGTTTGAATAACAGTCATTGTAAGACATATTATATGTATTACCGTATGTATATATATTCATTTGAACGGTAACCAATGGTAAGGGTGATCAGGTTGTAGTCTGAGTTCTCCAAAGTTGCCAGATATTGTACATACTTTACTATATATTCCCAACGTTATTTACCTAGCCATTTGCACTATTGAATACAAACTATACGAATAGCATAACAGTAATTGTGCAATACATCATACACACAATACCAAACAAAATTATCATAACAAGTTAATGCAGACAGCATATACAAATAGTGCATAGAAATTAATAAATGAAGATACATTTATTTTATTGCGATTCTATTTCTATGCAGAAGTATAACAATACATGTATAGTGTCACTGATGGCAAACGGATGCATCCACTTATTCTATCCGAATATCTAATTACCTAACACAAATATGGGCATATCCTGACGACAGGATAAGATAATGACAGCACGGCTAATTGGTGCAACGACGTTAGCAAAATGATAATGATAATATTTACAAACGTTTGCATGTAAATACATGTTTTGTGGATTCCGTTTCGTATCAATTTTTGTTGATTTTTTGCATGAAATTGCCCTTTCACTTGACAGCGACAAAATGAAGGTCTAGTTAAGGATACAGTGTTATGATCATGATTTGAATGAATTCATGGCCTGATGAAAGGCAATGGTTCTTTCTTACGATTGTTCGATTGTTTGATGACGCGATGAAGGTATATGAACATTCAAGATTTGAAGCCTAAATCAAAATAGTGTACATGTATATGGTAGGATTAAACTTATTAACAATGATCAAATATAATTTGTGCATGTATCATATAAAAACATTTATATGTCATACTTGTATGTATGCTATATAAGGTGACAATAACGATGATTTTATATATGATCATAACTTTATTAACAGAACAGATATAACGTTTGAGACATATTGATATTGTTTTTCATCTCAGGTCAATCGCGTATTAATGATACGTCTTTATGTAATAAGCCATCTAGGAAAAATGAAAATTTTGCAAAAGTCATGGGCCTCATTAAATAGACATAAACCTGTCTATATACTGTGTTAACTGAGCATAAATCTAATAAAGATATATATTTATTGACAATGAACTAATGCAGACATATTTTAACAAAACGGTACCAAAACTGGTATACTTTTATTTGAGTAGAGTAATGTCTATGTAACTAAACGACCAATCCTTTTGACTTCCTTGTATCTGGCCTCACCTTTGACCTTTACCCCGTAAACTCCAACTGGGGAAACAGGCAGGCAAACATTCCGTGTTATAGGAGATTTCAGGCTGAAGACCCTATACGGCATATTTCCATTTTAGAAGATTAGTTCCAAGGCGACAACACGCTGCTTGTCCAAGTCCAAACCTCAAGCCATTTATAACCTCAGGAAATTTCCGTACAAATGCCATCTAATTTATGACTATTTCAAAATATTTGGAAACGAATCCTCAAGTGACTGGAATTGCAGACAAAGCTGGGCCCAACACTCAGGCAGATTGTTTATTGGTTTCAACACGATATACTCATTTACTCCAACTTTGTTCTATGTAGCTGTCCTCGCCGGAAGCATATATCACTTAGAAGCAAACGTGTTTACTGGTAAGGAGTGTATATATATGTAGAAATGTATATATCTCCTAGTCATATATTAGATTATGAATATTGCCTTCGTGAGTTATTTGTTCCTCTAAACATTTATACAAAAAGAAGCTGATCATCTTCATTTAGAATGGACGAAAACATAGATTCTAAAATCGTTCTTCTCAATAAAATGCTTTAGCTGAATCTCTTTTTAATATCTACATTTCCTTTTCCAATATACATTATACGTTATACAACTTACACAATTATGGCTTTAAATACATGTCTTTTTGATATTGCTATGTACTATTACCAACTTGTTGAGCAAGGAATGAGGCAAAATCATTTCATATAAGAATATGATATAAATAACTATGTGAATCGAAATCCTTGCAAATTACAATAAGACCAGATGTCCCGGAAGAGTAAGCGTCTTTACCTATCAACGAAACTCGCAATGTAAATCCAGGTAAAAATAGCACCTTTATTTCACATGGTAGCATTATCACTAATCCCATGCCTGACGCTAAGAAGATGAGCTCCATTTCTGCATATCTCATGTACATGAATGAGCAAATCCAACATATTAAAAACATTTTTTCACCCCCTTGGGGGTGAGACAGGGACATCTCAACCCGAGGGATAAGATTCTTAAGTTGCCAAACACAAGTTTTGTGATGTGATGTGATTGAGGTGTCGACGTGACGTCATTGTATTGTTACCGTGACGTCATCGTACTGTTGATATGACGTCATACAATTGTTGAGAGCTTGTTTCAACCTAGGGCGAGATAAAAAAAATCTCACACTGGTAAAAGTGCGGATATCCCTGTCCAGGGTAAGAGAAATGCGATATATATCACAGAGTCCACAGAAGGAACTCTTAGAGACGCTGTGGCACATATAACCACTATTGTATGGAAGTATAGTTTTTTCTTTGGTGTCATTGATACGTATCGCGTAGCTGTATGTAAGTTTAAGTGCGGTTCGCTTAATTATTCTTTTTTGGATCAAGTCACAGGAAAAACTAGACATATGTCTGATGTTGAGCACTCATTACATGCATTTACTGTTAAAACTCTGGGGAACTAATTAGGATTCCATAGTTTCAAATTCCTGGTGAAATTTGCAGGTTCCTGTTGTTGCTTGCTTTTACTTTGATCACATTCTCTCTTACACAACCGAAGTGAATAATTAATGAATCATTTCAGTTCTTATGGTGTGTCATATTCGCCAAGTAAGTGTTTTTATATAGCCATCAATTTTTCATGCATAGACCCATTTGGCATGGTTTGCGTCCAAAAGATGTAGATCAATTCTACACGTTTACATATGTAAATTAGATTCCTAATGTACGTAGGTCGAAGAATCAATTTCGGAGGAAGGAATATCCCGTTTCAGGGTTTTATGGTCAATATAAACGCATAAATTTCAAAGGTCTTTGGTAATATCCGTGTAGAAAAGCATTTGGCACATGCAACACCGGAGCCTGGTGTCCCCTTGCAAGTTTCAACATTGAATATGCAAATCAAATTACCATGTACTCTTATACGTATGTACGGATACACAATGAGATTACAGCCTGGTTGGTTTCAAGGGAACACAATTTGATAGGTGTATGATCACATGATGAATTTCTATTCAATAAACATGAAATAAAAAAAATGTCCATTTATTCTGCTAAGTTTATGATAGACAATATATGCGTTATACAATATATGGTACTGTAGGAATCTCCTGTCCGACCATACTGAGGTCTTCTCAAGGGTTTGCAACAATCACCATGTTGTCATAACCATGCTCCTTTGCGGAATCAATACACTCAGACCTTTTGACAATAGAAGTCCAGAGTGATCTTAGCCGAATGTCGGCAAAGCTATTTTTCTAAATTGATTCTGCAAGTTGCCGGCCGAATTGGTCCTTTTATGCGACTTTTGCTAGTAAAGACAGCTCTTTGTGCTAGCCGAACCAACATCAATTGACTTGGTGCGAGTATTCATTTACGTCTACAAATATCATCTCGAAATTTTGCATCTAATAGAATAATATTCAATACTGGTATCGGTGTAGGTTAACAATTGGAAGAAGTCGTGTATTTGGCCAATCACATGGTTGTCCACTGATTCACATGAACGCATAGTGACGGCCAATGTTCCGACAATTGCTATGAATACAGAGTATGAACTGTTGACAAAACTTCCAGTATTTTCTCTATTTTGCCATAAACAAAGTTCTAATATTGAATTTGTATATCCAGCTCTTTACTGGGAATCAACCATAATCTTATGTGTAATTAATCCTGTCTCTGGTTTTCTACAAATCATATTTTCAAAACAGACGCCACGCTAAAGTTCGTTTTCCTAAGCTAGTACAGTCTGTTTGAACAACACTTTGATATGTTGTAAGTTTTGCAAGATTAATGATATCTCATTTGATAAACTGTGATTGTTATATTCGCAAAAGGAATGTCATCGTTTCAATGATAAAGTCTATATAATTAGTATATGTATGTAATACTGGTAGTTGTTTCCTCATTTTTGTCAAGTAACCATAGACAAATACAATGAATCAAGTCGATTATATGCTGCTGTTACCACCTAGAACCACACACTTTTGAAGGCAGCCAATAATGTGATTTTTACGATGTCATTGAGTTATTAGTCACGAATTCAAATTATGGACAGACAAGAAGCGGACTTCGGGAAGTTTCGAAATATAGTGTACATGCAGATAAGAATTTCAAATGCTTGAAAAATGGGGCTTGTGAAAAAAACTTAAAATGCGATTATGTCTGTTCACTTATAATGAAAACAACCGAAAAAAAAAAAAAAAAAATAAAGAATGAAATGGCCACATTAATGTGTTTTTTTACTGACTAAGCCAACAAGTGGCTTCTGTCCAAATCTTATAATTTCTGTTAAAATACATACACTCTGTATATACAAGTTTCCAAAAAAAAACGTAAACAAGACATTCGTGGAACATATCTCATTACTGGCCCCTAAACAATCTTCACCAGAATGTTTTTGCAGTTGTCTGTATGCTTTTGCTTCGGAATACCCCATAATGTACAAAGATGACGTAACACACACACATGTGCTGCGCCTTTAAAACTTATTGATACAGTATGCCGGAAAAAAAAGGAATTACACTGCTTCATTCAGCTGTTTCATCCTGCTAGGTAAAAGCTGAGGATAAACGACGTAGTCAGACAGCAATAGACATAGGTAGCCATTTTTCTTTTGTATAATTAATCCTCAAAGCCGAACAAACTAGTATTTGTGCTACAAATAGGTATGTCTATAAACATTTGCACGTAAGTCACCAAATCAACGAATGAGCGAATGTGAATCTTGCTATGCTTGCTTATAAGTAAAAAAAAAGGAATAAGGAGCACACTAGCATACAACAGTACTAAACTTCATTTTTCTTTTACTATATACTATCCAAGATGTTCGCATTGTTCCTACTGTTTGTTGTCCCATTTGATTGGAAAACGTACAATGTTAGTTAAACCGCGGATTCGTCGAATGCCATGCATGCCTCGAACTATTGATTCAGACCCTTTGAGTTCATGTTAACGGTGTTTTAAAGTAATAACATAAATAGCAAACATCATTAAACCATCCCTCTAAACAACAAACTAGGAAGGTGTTGTATTATGGTTTCTAAGAAAAAACCAAGGTAACTATTCAATTAACTCTGTATTTGGAGTACAGTATTGCATTGATGGAAGTAATGTTCTTCTTCATACTTCATCAGCAAGCAATATGAAGGTTAGAACAAGTTTTATGGATACGGAGATGTCAGGTGGTGATAAAACCATCGACTGCCTTTTAGAGTTGACTACAGGTCTATGGAAAAGTAACAAGACATAAATTTAAAGATACGTCTTTCTGACATTAACTGTATAACGCAGTCACCAAGTCCATAGAAGCATGTTAGACTATCCATCAAGGCTGTCAAAGTAATTTTTAAGTTTTCAAATCGTATGTTGAGAAATCTCTTAAACGATTAAAATACTAATGAAAAACGTGCGCCTCTTTGTTAATTATGTTTCCCTTGTTCTGTCCTCTATGGTCCAATCGGTTTTTATTTCCTCGTCATCTACGGAATTTTTTTCATTAATACAATAAATATGATATCTAAGGCAAATTTGCAGAAAAAGCAATAGGCCAGTGTAAAGTTTAATATTTTCGTGTTACATTTTATTGATTGATCCCACGATGAAACAGTTTTGCTTGTAAACGTGTCACTTGCAATGTCAAGAAGCTAACTGGACATTACGAATAAGAAAAATAACACATTTAAAGGCTTATATAACAAATTATATACAAGATTCAATCCACCTATGCATGCAGTTTAACAAACTTTCGAATGTTTTGTTTCCCCCTACGTTTATGTACAGATTGTTGATTTCGTACCATCTGAAGCGGTTTATTCGAGTGATGACCTGTACCAATGCGTGCTATATAGATATTCCCAGATATCCATGTAGTAGATGACAATACATCAATATACAAGCAAGTATTCGTTTTGGAAGGAAATATAATCAAATTAAAAAAGAACAAATGAATAAAATGCAATAATAAAAACCAAAAGAAACATTAGAAAAATCTATTATTTTAAGTGAAGGACTCGAAAATTATCATCTTCAACAATGTAAACAATATAATAGGTCTATACACACTTCTTTGTGATGGTACAGCTTTAGCAACAAGCTGCAATTCGAGGTGGTGTTTTATTCGTGCGGTGAAAAGTTCATATCAGTTTTTGTTTATCACACCTGTCGAAATCCCACAATGTTATCGTTTATACAATGTCCAAGTAGAAAGTGAGGTTGTTATCAGTACGTTTTGTATTAGCGTACCAATTACCTTCTACAAGATTTTATTTCATTGAGTACGGTTCGATTCACGTGAATTATAATGAAAATATTACCAAAGAAGTTGAAGCGTAAAATCCCATTATTCTGGTCGTCTAAGAGTAGCCTACTGTATTTATACAGGCTCCACCGTCCTAAAGGCGTCCCCCGTTAATGACATTTCAGAAAACCAATGTGAAAGCAGATACAAAATGTAGTATGGACCAGTGAATACATTTAATTGAAAGAAATTACTTTTTCCACGTCGTTTTAATTAGCGAAGCTCGCACCTTTCTTCTCAGATAGTGGATTTAAAATCAATACGGAACGAGGTTTCAGTCACAATATTTGTTCCGAACTCAATAAGCTGAGTAGATAACAAATAATCCTGCTTATGTTGGCAATTTACAGTCAAAGTATGTACCTGGAGCAAGTGAGAAGGAAATTGACTTAAAAAGGAAATAAAGTAGAATATGTTTCTTGAAAAGTTGTGGAATAAAAAGCTTTAGAAGATGTTATATTATTTATTAAATGTATATGGATGTAAGGCTATGGTAAGCTGCGTTATTGTATTAACGGTTAAAGTAACAACTTATGTCTGGACTACGATATAGCATCTAAGCACGATCATCATGTATATCAGGTATTGACTCACAATATTGGTATACAATTTTTCTGTGCATAGTGAGAACTGTGGAACAGCTCACTTAAATGTTTTAGGTCAGTGATTTGTTTGTACAATTATGGAGTTTAAATTATGTTGCTATTGTTATATAAAAAATATTCAAAAAGTATAAAGGTGTCAACAAAATAATAATCCGAAGTCGCAGTTGGTAAAAGTAAGGATATAATATTACCAACGTAAATCTTGAGACCCTGAAAAGCACATGAGAAGATGTAACACCCACATATGCTGCACCTTTTAAATTTAGTGTTTTCACCTCCGATTTATGTTTAGGGAATGTTCAAGCTTTTCATCTGGTATTGGTATATATTGAGTATATGGCTATTTTGATGTGTTTGCAATATACAGTTCGTAATATAAACTGTTTCGGTTTTTTAATTTCTTAACGTATGTTTTGTTCTCTCTAGGCAATGAAAAGTGAAATGTGGAAGTACAATCAACTATTTCGTGTTGTAGTTGTAGTGATATGCAGTCAAATATGTATAATTATAGCAATTTTTGTCAATTGCTTAATTTCATTGTGTTTCTTCAAAAGTTTATGTCGCTAGTTTGTTTCCAATTAAAAAATGCTATTATTTTTGCGGAATAGTCTTGGTAAAATACATTTTTATATAATTTTAATTATTGGAAGGTTAAATCATTATGATGATTCTCTTTTAATCACACGAACACAAAACCTTAACTGGTCAAGAAGTTCTATCACGTGAGCGTATGCAAACTTACAAAAAAACGTTTATATGTCAAACCGCATTTTTGTAAATATCTTCACCGAGCAGACAGACAACAGCAGAACGTAAAGTAATTAAATGTTTTACAACTGTTTCTTAATACAACAAGTTTCTTTCTAGTAACAAGTTTGTTGCCATGATAACAAAATTTCGAATTCTCGTTATTTCTCGTGTTAAATAAACAGTTATTAATATAGGTCATTGTAAAAGTGTTTTGGTATAGACTTTATAGTTACAATGAAGATTGGTTTATGTAAACTGTATAATTTTAACCCGTTACCTAACACATTGTACTGTTAACACTGTACATTTATTGTACATACATGTCGATATACATCTTGCCGCATGGACAAACTTCCAATATTCAATTTCTTCAAGTTAAAGGGGTTTTATGCACCTCAGCACGTCATTCCATACTACTAAAGGAAGATATATATATATGATACTACTACTCTTTTATACCAAACAGAGTACTTCCTGCTCCCACTATTTAATACGTTTTACTCCGTGTACAATTGTACTGTAAACATATACTTGTTATACATGTTATGTATGTGCTATATTACAGTTCTCGCCTTGATAGCAATGTTAAACACACAAAAAAAAAGAAAAAACGCAAAAAAAAAAAAACCGCAAAAAACCCCGCTAAAAAACAACCCGAAAACAATAAAAACAAAACAAAAGCATAAACATACATACAAAAACTAAACTAAAAACAAAAAAGTATTTCAGTCCGTAAGTATATAATTAACACTCCATCCTGTCCACAGTGTCACATGTACATGAACAGATGGACAATACACAATCAGGTAACTCCCTCCTTCTGACTGACATGTTACTGGTACGTATCAGTGTACAGTGTATTCCACGTTCCTCGCGATAGAATGACAATATGGCCGTTATCGGCTCTGTTAAGTCACGAACACCATGCTCCGTATTAATTATAATTCTCCAATATATGTCATCTGAGTATTTCAAACACAATATTTCATTTCCTTCATTACGAGATATATCCGGATAAATCCCGTTTTATTTCAAGTTTCCCATCAACTTTACAGGCCTACAGACTCGTCGTAGTCTTTACGAGGTTACTTTTATCCTGCGAATGCTTTTAAGTAACTGTAAAATATGAATTCGGCCCGATTATTACCCTTAAACCTTGTTCCGAAAATCCATTTCCACATTCCGGATTCGTAATTGATTTAAACCGAAAGAAGATTTTTTATGACACCAATAGGCATAATAAGATTGCAGAGTTTCCGTAAAATCAATGTTTTCTAGTCTGTCGTCAGTAAGTGATATGTTTCCCGGCGTCACTTTGTATTACACGGCAGGACAGATAGTAGGACATGAGATCAGAGGAATTTTAATGTAGATCTGCTCCAACCTACGACGTTGTTCTTATCGTTTACATTATTCCTTCAGTGAAATATTGACAAGCGGGTCCATATAACAGATAGGACGAACTGGGAGCTACTTTACGTCAGAACAACTACCCCAATTCCATCACGACCATTCCCTCCTTATCTATAGACATAATTCCGCGTAGGAAACAGTAATCCGTAGTTTGATCCTATAATCTGTGAATTCACTCAATACACGGACGTTCGTTAAAGGTTGATGGGTCGGCTATCAGGAACGTAAGACACATTGTTACCATGCCAATATACGTAGCTTATCTTGAACCCTAACAGACGGGTGTTAGTTTGTACTCCTCCTACAGGGGAACGTCATTAGACGCGTAACGGCGGACGAGGCTTTTATAAGATAGCTTGTCGTGCACTGGAGCGATGACTGTTTATTATTTACATCGACTGTCAGAATAATATTGTTCAAAAATTAGCTCCACAAGCATAATATATATATTTATATGTAAACTAGACATTTTAATCATTTCGAAAGTGCTTTTTGACCAAAAGAAGTTTGCAGTTCAACAAACGCAAAAATTGGCTTTGCAGTAAAAAAATTTTGTGGAAGAGATTACAGATACATGTTTATGCTGTGGCACTTATTTTACATGCATACATAGTGTTGTGGAAACAATACTTGTAACATGCAATAAAATCTATAATTCGAAAGAATTTTATTTTTTAGAAAATAAATGATTGTGGTTTGCTGAAGAATCAATGAGCGTGACTTTTGAATAAATACGACCATTCTTGTTTAAAAGTACAATACACCGCTGATGATAAACAATAGAAGCAGTGGTGATATGATTTATATGTAATTATAACGTAATTTGATGTTGCTTTTTTAATTTAAAGGATCATTTGACTAATTTGTCAGTTGATGCTTCTTAATTCAAGAAAATGTCTGTCGAAAAAAAATTAATAAGCCTGTAATATGCTGTAAATATGTTAATGCAACGTTGTTGACATTGCTGTAACCATATCAAAAGTATTCCGCACTCAACAAATGACGCTTAATAAACATGATAATTTTTTCTTTTTTGATGTATGGATGTAATGGTCAGTATCAGTATGCTGTACACATTGGTGTTAATCTATGGAGGGCGAAGTTAAAACCATATCGTCAGGGGTCATTAATTGTTGTTTAACGTCCAGGTCTGACTGTGTGCATGCAATGTATCAATCCTTTTTAATTGAATAATAATTATATATCACATATGTGAAATCACTCTTAAAACTTATTGTCGGATACAATTGACAATTGTTAGACGAGAAAAGATACAAATAAATCAAGCAGTGCAACATTGCCACCAGTTATTGATACAAGAATGCGTTATGACATTTTCTGCTTAAAATTTGTAGTTAAACCCGACGTGTCACTTTAGTAATTGTTATACTGAATACTTAATTGATAGATTCCTGATAATGGTATGAATTATACTTGTCGTACATACTTAGACATTATGCTGACTGATTCATGGCCCTCCCATGCAGCTGTAGCACATATAGTCACACAATACTTTGAAGAAAACGACGAAGGCAGATATAATCATCATTACATATTCATTTCATTATCACAATATCGGTAACCTTGCCTGGCACCAGAAGCACATCCAGGTATACATATTTGATCGTATACTTATTTCTGGATTAGATATTTCAATTATTTACTACATTTAAGCTGCTTGCCTAATGGAATTTGTAAACTGAAAACCAGTGCTTCGAAATTAGATTTGTTATCTAAAACGAGCATGTACTGCGCCCCGTCATTGGCTTCCATACCATTCCACGGCCTGATCGGAGGTAGCCATTGGCATTTACGGCGATTTTGATCTCGGATGGAAAGGGTTTTTCTGGTATGCAGATGACCTGCGTTGACACCTTTCTCGGGGATTCCCGATCTTTTGTCCTTGAGAACTTTAGCTAATAAAGTAGAGATTCGATTAACCTCTAACCTTGACATTTTGTAAATTATGTATCCTCAAGCAGATTGCGGTAGGACAATTTACCAAGCTTTGTATAGAGATCCGCAGTCATTTTGACACATCATTAGAACTACAGTCAGCAGAGCTCTTGAGTTCAACACTAATTTTGACCGACCACTTACACTGCGGTCAGCTGACTTTGATGTAGAATGGCATAGTCAGAGAACAGCGAAGCGTCTACAAAACCACGATCCGAACTCAAAATCGATAAAACAAAGTGTAAAATATTAACAGCGGAAATATTTACACGGGGACCCATGGAAAAACACGTGATAATAAGACCAGGTGTTCTGGAAGAGTAAACGTCTACCGCGTCAGTACTATACGCTGAAACGACCCACTTTTTTGGATAGATTCCTGGCATATGACCGGCGTGTAAATGGATATAGATATATATCTAGTGTATATATTACTTTATATTAGGAAATACATCACTGACTGCTAAAATAAACAAGTTCTAGTTTAAAGAATTTGTATATGTAAGCTTGTAAGCTTTCATTATCGACACAAATTCATATATTTGGTCAATATTAATTAGTACTGCCCACATTGCTCAAAAACATTCCGCTGTGAAGAAGGATATTGGCATTTACATATATAATAATCATCTTTACATTGTGCATCATTATTTGCTCCCTTTCTTAAAAAAGGTATTCCTGTGTTACGGAGTTCTCACAAAACAAGTTTTAATGTTTCACTTACGTTACATATCTATAAAACAGTTTTATATTTAAAATGTAAATGATACAATCTGTATTGTACATTTCTTGAAATTTAACCTTCAAATACCTAGCTAAGCTTTTTGAGACAAATTGCTTTAAAGATGTCGTCTTCGTTTTGAATAGGAACTGTAATTACAGCTTGCGGAACCATTAATCCGTAATCGGGTTATCGCCTTCTTCTCCCCAACCGTTTTGTATTGTCAGAACTGAGCTAGTTTTAATAGGGCCGACCTTGGCCTTTATATCTGATTTAATTAACAGCTGCATAATGGCAACAACGAAATTCGTTAATTGTTATGAAAAGCGTTTATGTTCTTTGTTGATATCTTTTTCATAATGCAGTTTTATATAACATCCTTTGTTAATTCTATTTGCCTGAAACTTTTCATGTATTATTTTCATTGTTGAATAAACGAATCAACTAGAAAACGCCAAAGTAATCTTTCATTGATAATATACTATTATAGTGTTTTCATAATACCCGGCGTTTGCTTTTCATAGGTTCCTTGGACAATTTGTGCAACTCGTTTACGAAATAAAAGTTATAAATAGAAATATATTCATTACAATTTCAACATGTTCGCGACAAGTTTGATGTTGGTTGATCGTTAATCTATAAATTCATGTCTGATTAATGAACTTTTACTTCCGATCATCCTTAACAATCGTACATATGTGAGCCTGTATCGATTAAACAACAAAGAGTAGGATTATGAATTATGCTTATGTGAAAAATATCTTGAATGTGTATGTATCGAAAAGTTGGAGCATATAAATAAGCCATCGCACTGTTATAATGTTTTTCATTCCTGCCAAGCGCCACGAAAAGGTTACTCAGAGCAGATAACATTTGCTCACGTACATGTATGATCGTGTATTGATATATGTCTAATAACAACAAAGACTTATTGCGCAATTAGTTTTTTTTTTTAGTTTTGCCTAAAGATGAAAATCCGAAGAGTTGACAAAGTAATTGTAATCTTTGCAGTGCATGAATCTTAAACAAAATACACTGTAGATATACGAACGACAGAGTATGGCATCTGATAAAGTACAGACACATACGATCACGTGTGTCGGTATGGTACACTGTAAGCATATTCTTAGTTACATAGTATCTATGCTGTAATTAGGTGCCATCGAAATAATGCAAGATTCCAAACACACGAGAACCGTCGTAGTGTACGACACATACAGATACATTAATGACTAGTTGACCACACACAGTAAGATGGCCACTTGCTGTAGTGTAAACCTATGTTATATCCTTCCCTTGTATTGTTAAATTTTTCCTTTACCTGTTGCTAAAAATCATATATACAAACAATTACGGTACTCACAGCAACATAGGCACAGACTACTTACATTCGTAACTGAGTATGGCGACAAGTTAGGAATTGAAAATTGCAGAAAGGAAAATGAAATTTAAATTCAATTATCCCATGACCCAGCGGGGAAATAACCTCAAACAAGAAACCAGGCTTTGCGAATCCTATGTAGTAAAGCATATAGTTCTTTCTTACTTTGGTCCAACCCACAAAAGTCCAGATGTAACCTTAAACTTTTCAAGCTATCTATCATAAAACGAAGTGGAGAAGCATGGGGGTAATAAGACAGAAATATGAATGTCGGGAAATTCCGTTTGGTTCCGTACTACAAATAAACGAAACGTTGACTGCAAATGAAAACAAGTGGGAAAGCATGTGTAATGTTACCTTGGAAACGTATGACACAGTAATAAAACATGTCAAAACCAAAATGTAGAACAGTCATTCCAAGCAGAAGTTAACGTATGAACTTAAACAGAGTCTGTGACAGGTCGTCGACTTTGGAAAATTGCTTGGATATAGAACAAGGCTAATTTGAAGTTAAACGAGCTGCATTTTACGACAGCGTTCTCGGCGTTTACGATGTTCCTTTTTCGCATTTTTTGTCCTATATGTTAAAGTTTGCCTGTATGGAAGTTGTCGTTTCGTCAACAGTGATGGTGTTGAAATGCTCTGTCGTGGATGGATAGCGTACCGCTCCGTCAAGTGTAGATGTGGTATCACCAATATTTTAGTCTGTTTCTTTGAATACAACTTTGTCAACATTTTATGGACGGCATGTATAAACGGCGTTTTGTCAAAGATACTGACACTAGATAAGATATCGCTACGTAATCCGTGGACGTTATGTATGCAGTCATTCATTACCACAGATATGTATCTTTAAACACATTAATACGCCATGATATTAATGGTTCTAAAGGGACTTAAACTATGATGTATGTCAGCGAATAGTCAGCAATATGTCTTTCGGCGATCATTTCCTTGTTATAAAATTGATAAATTACGAGTTGGGGTTTGATCAGTCAGTGAAAACTATTTTTGTCGCAATTCCTTTAGATGTGTAATTGTCTAAGCTCTCAATCTTTATCATATTAAAATCAATCGTTCAATAACTATAGAGTGATAGTGTGAATACAGCTCCCATTATAAAACATGGGTTTACTGTAAAAAAGGAAAGAAAAATTGATATTAAAAGATGATTTTAGTAATTGTCTTTACGACATTTAAAAATCCCATTTTTCTTGGTCTCATTGAGAAATATCTTGTATTCTTGAATGTTGTGATTAAGTTGGCCATTTTTAGATATGCTTAATTACTGGTTTATAGTTGGGGCAATGTTTGGAATAGCCTTTTTCTGAATCCTTTTGTTGCGACGTGTACAGCTAACACTTTCTTATGCATAGTAGCGGAAATGTTAAAAGAGATTCTCAGTTTTTCGCTATTTAAAGTGATGGTTAAAATGAACCCTCTTTTATTCCTAGTTACATTACACGTATCGATAGCAGCACTTTAACAATTAACCATGATAGCAATTAAACAACGGCTAAATCCCGATAGTGCAATCAGTGGCAACACCCGTAAATCTTCATTACGACCCCCGGGACCACTATTAACAATAGTTAGCCGTGGAGAAAACAAACCCTGCTTCAATAATAGACAACGGTGACCAAGCCCTGGGTCGGTACTTAATTAAAGTCCCAGTTCAAGCTATGACAAAGACTCTTATAGTGGATCTGGTACATGTAAATTGACCCGTATTAACTTCATTGACCAATGTCATCGATTTACTAACCCTTGGGTGCCACACAATCGTGGCACGTCGTTATGGCTAGCAGCTGTCCTGTTTCAGCATATTTTGTGTACTGACTAGATTCTGATGAACATAGTAGCGCATTGTCTACGTAGATACATAGTGAACGATATGATTTGAATTAAAATACAGTTTCGTTCCTGGTTCGAACGATATTGAACAATATTATAACATATTTTAAAAATACCAGTGGTTTTCGTGGCCAAAATCATTTAAGCAGTTACGATACAGTGAGGGGAATTATTCCCTTTTCCATAACATTCCTGTTTAAATTCGATATACTTATGAACACTACTAAACAATGGGAGTATGCGAAAGTGACATTGTAGTTTGGCGTTTGTGAAACCATATCTTTATTCAGTATCCGTTAACTGCAAAATCATGTTTGTTTAGAAAATTAGAGTTATAGCTTTCCTAGTTACATCATACTTTGGTTATGCATTGTAACAATGTATTGTGACTTGGAAGTGTATACTAAGTATAAAATATGTCCATTCAGCCCCAGGATATAAAGTCAAGTAAACTGTAACAATAATAGCAATATTGTCACGAAATAGTTGCTGCATATTTGGATTACGTCCGTATTCAACATAATTCCTTATGACAACTAATATAACATTGTTATATTGAACGCGTCGCCTACCTTATGTATTTCCTTCTTGTTATATTTACAATGGAAGATGACGTAAAACACACATGTGGTGCACCTTTTAAAGGGCCTGTTTCCAGTAATGTTAATTCTCCATAGGAGCCTGCCCCCGTATAACTTCTTATCTAGCTCAGCTGCAGTTTTTTTCTTTTCCGAAGAATAATTTTACACCTTTCCGACACCCAGATTTAATAATTTCAGTGAAAATGTATTTTTATAAAGTTGCCATTTTGAGCATTAAAGACGCAAGGTCGTAAATAAAAGAAGCTTATCTCGAAATTGTAATTTGTAACATAGTATAAATTTTTTTTGATAAATATTTGCAAAACATCGTGTTTATTCATAAAACATTAAAAAAAAAATTTTCGGATGAAAATGCACTTGCAGAGACACAATTATTAAGAAAAATGCCATAAAATTGCAATTTTCTCCCATTTTCTAGTTTTGGATGCAAATTTCCATCAGAAAATCGGATAGAGCTTTACTTGTTTCATATGTGTACCAAAAATCAGCTAATTCCATGTGGTGGAACGTTCTCATATCGCCGCCTGAATGTGGTTGTAAATTGAAAGAAAAGGGGAAATGAGTAACAACCTTGTCTGAAACCCTATTATATAGCGTATTATATACAAAATTTTATATTGAATATCAGAGCGGATATTTTCATGACAGTTTTATGATATCTAACGACTAAATAAACAGTATCGATATAAAGATTTACAATGAGGACACCCTGATACATGAACACTGTTCTATGTCAAGTTGTCCTCTTCTGAATTTTCTGATCGTGTGGCCTTGTACATTTTTCGGTATCTTCTTGTCTTTGTCTATACGTTTACGGAATCATTGACTCGACGCTAGCTATTCTTGTCTCACTTTCCTTGTTTTATTGTCACATCTCCAAAGCGTTGTGGCTCTGTCAGGGTTGGGACCCTGACTTGTCTCACTTTCTTTGTGCCTGCCGAACACGCCACATCGAATAGATAGATTATCCATATAAAATACTTTATTTTGTTCTAAGTAAGGTATTGAATGTGATTTATTATATTGTCTTGTTATTTTGTGTAATTAGTTGTTCGTTATTTATCACATATTTTCGCATAATTGTACCAAACTACTAAGTATTAGCTGTTTACAGCAATCATCGGTGGCTTGCTATTTTGTTACTTTATCGATACTTCATAAACCAATCGTTATTGTTTCAAGATGGAGGGTAAATGTGTTGGAGAAGGCTGTCAACTATACTTCAAGAAACGTAGTGGCAATAAGAACAAAAGTGCACGCAATGTAAATAGTCCACAATATAAATGGCTCCTAGATACGCTGGTGCAACAAGGATTGATGTCAGCAAAGGAACAAGCACTCATTTGCCATGAAGTATCTTCGGAACAAAAATCAGCCTGAACCTGAACCCACGCAGAACCAGGAAATAGAGGAAGAAGACGACTCCCCGTCCCATATCCTGCTGTTGCTGACCCTTCATGATCTTTTGAATGGATCATCTTCACACAAAAAATGCTGTCTCTGTCTTGTTACCTTTGCAATAAATGGAACAAAATCATCAGTCTTACCAAAACGTGCAAGACATCACCTGATCTACTCACACAATCTGCGGTGTCCCACCTCATCCCGCGTCTGCTCCATTCACCTTATTGGTAACGACTTAGATCCGTCTACAGAGGTTGTCCTTGATGGTAGAGGTTCCTTGGAATCTCAGTTACCATCAAAATCATTAATGACCTCCTAGAAGTGTCGCACGTCCTTTCACAGAACCAGTCTGCGTTTGCAATAGGCTTTTCTTCTCTTGATGACTCGGCATGCATGGCTTGGACAGGTTGGTCCAAAGATCAGTTCCTCGAAATCCACTCTCACTGTTCCCCATATCTTTCATCTGGTATATATACCAAGACTACACACGATGCTCTACTACTGGTCTGGGTAAAACTGAAAACCGCCATTTCTTGGAGTCAGTGTTCTTCTCTTTTTGCAATTTCCAAGTCAAGTGTGTCCAAAACTTTCCACTCCATAGTACAGACATTAGACAAATGGATAGTCCCACAATTTCTAGGTCCGGATCAGTTGATAAGAGAACAGTTGCTCGGGCACAATACTGTCTTTTCAGAAGCATTTTTGGAGATAAAGCCACTGCCATATTAGATGGCACCCATATTTATATCCAGAAAAGCTCCAACCACAAGCAGCTCCAGAGAATGCCCTACTGTAGCTGCAATTACAAAAAAGTCATGGACAAGCTAGTTACTTGGCTACAACCAGATGACAATGTTGTCGTTGACCGAGGTTGTAGAGATGTCCTACCAGTTCTCAAAGCCTCTGGCCTCAATGCTAGCATGCCGTCATACCTGAAACCCGGTCAAAGTCAACATTCTGACGTCCAAGCAAATCTTGACAGAACTATCACCAAATCGAGGTGGATTGTGGAATCCTATCATGGTCGTATGAAACACTGGACGTTCTTCCGAACGCAATTGGTGTCTAACAGCTTTATCAATGTCATCGAGGCTTTGCTTCGAACCATCACAGCCTGTCTGAATGGTATTAGAGGACCGATCTACCAGAGATCTCCAGAGAGAGATGCCAAAGATAGGCTAATTACTGAACGTATGAAGGACCGTTTTACAACACCGAATGGTTTAGCTCAGAGAGTCAAGACAGATCCGGATCTATCTAGACGGGCAAGGTCCGAGTTTGTCAAGATGGATGCATCTTCCGTACTGTTTCCCCGTCTCGATCTCGATTACTTGAGAACCATTACGTGTGGAACGTATCAGATATCTCTGGCTCCTGGTTACATCGCCGAACATTTAAGTGATTATGGAGACTATGAGATAACGTTTGGATACGGTTCACCGTTTCACCCGATGATGAGGCCCCAATAAAAGACTACTACTGCCAGTGCCCAGTTGGAGAGAGAACGATGGGAATGTGTGCGCACATCTCCAGTATCTTGTACTACCTTGGGTATTACAGGGCGCTGGAAAACCCTCGACCACTACAACCACAGATAAAGAAATTCCGACAAAACTTGAAATAGTTTTCCATGCGGCAACATAGTGCATATGTCGAAAGTATGTTTGGGGCTCGATATGAAAGATCCCCGTTACCATGTGACTAACCAAACTTATAAATATAGGCATTATACAATCGCCCGTAGCTATGAACACTCCCGTAAATGCAAAAACCAACCAAAATCATAAGGAACACGTTTTGTTTGTTGTTCTGCCTATTTGTCAGCCAATGTCTTCAACCACGGGGACTTGTGAAGTAGCCATCTTGGATTTTTTTCATGAAAAAGTGTTTCTCTCACTTTTTATCATATCTGTGTTCATATTCTCAACATACCGAGCAAATACTCTCGTGTTTTTGTTTATTATCTAAAGAAAGTCGAAAATCGGCAGTTCAACGATAGGCTAATTCAACCCAAGATTTGAAAATGTTCCACCACTTACATTTTGATGATTTTTCCTCTCATCAATAGCATATTACGTACTGTTTGATAGTATAAAAATTGGTTTGCATCCAACGCCCATAAAAGAGTGTATTCTCTAAAAAACACAGTTTTTGTGTCTAAAATGTTATCATCGAAAATGGCATTTTTGAGATTGTTTCTTCCATAAAACAGCCAAATGGCGCGATGGAAACACGATTTTTTTGTCACAATCATGCCATGAATGTATTCTTTACGGTGACTATCATTTGTTTAGATTTTCATTAATATTTTACATAACATGCACATTTTATCAACACTTAGACAGCTTCTGAAAGGTACAACTTAAAGGAGCCATAAAAAACAAACCAAGTGACCTAAATATTTATACTTTATAAATTTGTTACCACAACGGCAAGGGCAATGCACCACCAACAGGAAATTTGAATCAGAGAAGGGGCCATTTTGTAAACAGGCCCTTTAGTAATAGATACAGCATGCCGCAAACATGAATTTAACTGCACTATACGGCTGTTTCATCCGCCTAGGACTCTTCAGTGATGCTAGGGGCCAAAAGGTGGGAATCCAAAATTTCTAAACTAATGTAGAAGCAGAAGAGTCAGGTGCGTAAAACCCCTTAAATTTATGAATTCAGAAGTCAAATTAAAATA
Source organism: Mimachlamys varia (assembly GCA_947623455.1). Classification (NCBI taxonomy): domain Eukaryota; kingdom Metazoa; phylum Mollusca; class Bivalvia; order Pectinida; family Pectinidae; genus Mimachlamys; species Mimachlamys varia. Next base: position 15,543,676 of record OX392535.1, read on the forward strand.
GTTCTGATTGATTTTAACGAAAATATGATGTATATTATGTACCGTGCCACTACTAAAATGAGATCAACTGTGGCTATGAAGGCTCCAGCAAACATCGGAGAATAAAGAATCCACCACCAGAGTCTGCCACCCCCTATCATTAAAGATGACGTAACACACACATGTGTTTTACCTTTGGATTGAACAATATTCCATTTCAACAAACAAAGATGATGACTATGGAAAAGTTTTTCAACAGCACGTGAGAAAAACATATGAACAGTTCTATAGACAGACTTATTATCAATAATTAGCTACTTTTTAATAAACAATTATGTTTTCATGCTAACCATCAACCATGAAATTAACAACATTTCGTGCCCATCTATTGTCTCTAGGGTATTAAATAATGATATATATGTGGTGCAAGATGTGTTTTTATTTCTTCATTAATGTATCTGTATTATCAACAATATTTATTTTGTCATAAACGTAATCATCATAATACTATACTGTGATGTATTTATCTATGAATATCAATGATCTGTTTGATGTTTTTCCTATGTTTTTTTTATGGAGGTACCTAAAAGGTCCACTCGACATATGCAAATGTATAATACTTATTTACGTTAGGGAAACTTTCCACCGGGTAAAGTATATCTGATCCTTTATCTAGAAAAGAATAAGCTATTGAAAATGATAACTAACACAAGTCGATATTTCTTGACCCCGATGTTGAACAACACAATTTACGGGAGGATAAGTTCATATATTATGTGGTGGTGTCTGCGGACAAGACATCGTATAACTTGGTTCTTGCTTTCAAACATTTTAACAGTTATTGTTTGCCAAAATATCTAGGACTGCCTGATTACCAAGGTAACCTTTCGTACACATTGAACAGGTTTTTCAAAAGATGGAATGATATCTAGTCATGTATCAGTATTTCAATCTTCTAAAATAACAGTTAATGAGAAAGACGCAGAACAGGAACTGTACCTATATTGGATACCAAAACTACACAAGCAACTTTTTATCACTGGCTTTGAATTACCATTAAATCAGGGCCGCCAGTCTTATTGCGACACTATATACTCCAAGAGTGGTATTAACGGGATGTAGATTTCGAAAAACTCGAAAGATCTTCTTATCAGTCCTGAACACTCCCTTCTCAAAATGTTTTCGTCTATCAAAAATTTTATTTTCCACCAAGGGCACTACCATAGCGCAAATCAAATCGGTCTCTCATTAAGATAACATTCTTTTCCGAGAAAGATGAATGACGATATAAATACATGTACATGGTTGTGAGCTATCTTGGAGCATATTTTTGTACAACACAACAATTTATGAATTATACTGAGGGGGAAATAAAAAGATCGATTGAAATGTTGGTTGACAAAATACTGATGAATTTGGATATACATACATTACTTAACCAACTGGTTCGTGATAAAGTTGTACTCATCACTTATCACAACACATTATGAACATTTTGGTTGATATATTTTGTTTTGGCGCTAATCTTTAAAAAGTTCAGCAGCACTGTTGCCACAACATTATACGCCTACATATATGGTCAAATATAGAAATCATTTAGTTGCCTTATTTGTCCATTTGTTGTGTTTCCTCAGGTTCTGTATTAATTGTCGTTTTTTTGGTGTCTCCTCATGATCAGTTGCTATAGTTGTAGCAACTGACACCCTCCGGCGGTAACGCGTGAATATTTAACGTGTTGTGGTGTCCTCAGTTGCTATATATGTAGTCTTGCGTTGTCTCAAAATATATTTAACGTTTTGTGGTGTCCTCAGTTGCTATATTTGTAGTCTTGCGCCGTTTCAAAATATATTTAACGTTTTGTGATGTCCTCAGTTGCTATATATGTAGTCTTGCGTTGTTTCAAAATATCTTTAACGTTTTGTGGTGTCCTCAGTTGTTATATTTGTAGTCTTGCGTTGTTTCAAAATATATTTGTCGCTTTGTGGTGTCTTCACAGGTGCTATGTTTGTCATTTTTGGTGTCTCCCCAGTTCTCAGTTGCTGTTTTTAAGCTTTTGTGGTGTCTCCTCAGTTGCTATATTTGTCCTTTTTGGTGTCTCCTCAGTTCTCAGTTGCTGTATTTAAGTTTTTGTGGTGTCTCCTCAGTTGCTATATTTGTCATTTTTGTTGTCTCCTCACTTCTCAGTTGCTGTATTTAAATTTTTGTGGTGTCTCCTCAGTTGCTATATTTGTCATTTTTGTTGTCTCCTCAGTTCTCAGTTGCTGTATTTAAGTTTTTGTGGTGTCTCCTCAGTTGCTATATTTGTCATTTTGCGGTGTCTCCTCAGTTCTCAGTTGTTGTATTTAAGTTTTTGCGGTGTCTCCTCAGTTGCTATATTTGTCATTTTGCGGTGTCTCCTCAGTTGCTATATTTGTCGTTTTTGGTGTCTCCTCAGTTCTCCGTTGCTGTTTGTAAGTTTTTTGTGGAGTCTCCTCAATTGCTATATTTTTGTCATTTTGTGGTGTCTCCTCAGTTTCTGTATTTGTCATTTTGTTGTGTCTCCTCAGTTCTCAGCTGCTATATTTGTCATTTTGTTGTTTCTCTTCAGTTCTCCGCTGCTGTATTTGTCATTTTGTTGTGTCTCCTCATTTTCTGTATTTGTCATTTTGCTACCTTTTTCACTTAACTTGCTGGTTCGACTTGATTTCCTTCCGTATCTTGTACGTTGACAATGTGAAATATATTTTGTTTCTACCGTTCGGTCTATAAAGCATTTATTGCAGACATGTAAAATGTCTGAAGTACCCAAATGGGAGAGGACTTGAAGCTTTAGAACGAGCTCTCTCCAATTGTCTGTAAGGTAGAGTGACAGACAATTAGCACACCAATAAATATTGCCGCATATGTAGGTAGTAGTTCTCCTTCTAAAGTAACGGAGCGTCTCAGTTCTCAGCGGTAAATCGTCGGGTTTAACTAAACCTTATATTATTATCTAACTTATTAAAGTCTGTTATCACTTAATTTAAATCGCCTCGGTTTGGCTTAGTCTGGTTAGGTATGGCGCTGATCGAATAGAAAAAAGAGGCGAATAAAAAAATAAAGAACTTTTAGACATCAGTACGTGTATATATAAGCTTTTAATTTGAGATCCGGGGCGAATGTGCACTCATGATTGTGATCTAGGACTGAAGATAGCTTAATGAATAGGTAGAATTGGCGTGAACCAAGTCCATAATCTAGAACTGTAGACAATCTTCATTGTAACTGATAAGAATGTATCCACAACAACACAGTACTTACTGTTCCATAGCCACATTTGAACGATGCCATCTACTCAGCATCACCTGTTTCCTGGCTGTAATATGTTTAGTACTATCGTCTTTGTATGACCAATTCAAGGTAAATAGCCCAGATGTCTTAGAGCATAAAGCTGATAACAACACATACTTTGTTTATTACAAAAGCGAAACGGTTGACAAAACTGCAAATATTGTCCATTGATTTTATTCGTCGTTATTTATAGAAATAAAATAACAGAATATCAAAGCGCCATCCCAATCATAACCCATCCTCAAAATGAAGTTGAATAGAGATTGAAAATAATAATAAAATGTTCACGATAATAGTGTTAAATAAGATTGGTAACAACGTAGTTTGCTGAAACATACCTTGAAACTATATTGTTATATTAGACATTGCCTCTCTCTATATATATACATAGCCTTGGAGTGATAGAATCGATAGAAGTTCAGAATAAACACATTGTTTACTATATATCACAACAACTAAGCATGACTCAATAAAGGATGACATATCACACACACATGCTGCACCTTTTAAATTAAGTAATATATACAGTAGACCGAAAAAGGAATTAAACTAATCATACAGCTGTTTCGTCCTCCTAGGACTTGCCAGTGATGCTAGGAACCAAAGGGTTGGAATCCAAAATGTTTACACTAATGTAGAAGCAGAAGGGTCAGGTGCGTAAAACCCATTTAATCTATGAATTTAGAAGTAAAATTAAGCTAGTTTTGTATAATTTCAAATCGTGTACTACCAAAATGTGTATACTATAAACTAAACAGCTAAGTAAGCTCGGGGCTGTAGTCGCGTGTTGAGGTTGTGTGAGATACCGTCAACACTATGACACTTGTGTTGCATATGTGTCCGTTACGTTCAGCTTCGTTATATATGTCGAATCGGCATTACTTTTCACATTTTTAAAAAACATTATAAAAACAATAGGAATACTTAATATGATAAAATATCAAAATATATGTCGTTTGTCATAAAATCGTAAAACACATCATAATGACGTTAGCAATGTTATAGCAGGCTATCTTAATTGAAATACTTATTTGGTGTTGAAGCTAACATTAGTTCTAATAATGTTTTGAATGAACACCACATTAGAAACACTGTTATCAAACCTGCAATACAGTTGTTATTGTATATTAAACGTTTAGGACTGGATGCTGACAGGAAAACCTAAAAGGTGCGATTAATTCCCGACATCTGGTACAAGAAGAAGCCATTTATACTCTGTTAAGCAATATGTAAACATCTAAAAATAATTCCAATGACAGGCCTAGGGAGCCTTGTTTGAATTTTAAGGGTGCTGTTTATTTTGTCATAAAACATATATATTGCGTCGATACAAAGAGCTTTAGATTACGTTCGAACAAGAAGAAGCCATTGCAAGCCAACAGCTAAGGATATTGTGACGTAGTAATGTAGTTTGTATCAATACAGTGTATATGAAGCAACGGCATTATACAAGATGGATGGGAAAGTAGGCAAATGCAATATTTACATCGGTATGTCTTTTTGTTGGCAAAAGTCACGTATTAATATATTTATATAATTTAATTTTGCCTGTTAACTCAATGTTAAACTTTTCCAGGTTATATCGTATGACCTCAAAAATCAGACAACGCAAAAAGTGATGACGTCATATACCGCCATTTTTGGCGCGGTATTTTGTAATCAAACTACTGATTGGTTGAGGTAAAATGTATGCACATGGTTGTGTTTTTTTGCAAAACCATTCGATTTTTTGTCATAAGTTATTCCAAATTATTGTATAAGACCTATGTTTTACTTGTTTATATGTTCCTCAAGAAATGAAATTTTACGGAATGACCACAAATTTTGTTAGGGTTATACGTATATATAGGAAAAAACTGGGTTCTTATTTTGCATAAACCGCTTCGCTGATTGATGCAAACTGCACACATTTTTTCGGTTTATACCGTATAACCCTAAAAAAATTGCATTCATTCCTTAAATAGAGTCCAGGAAACCGTGAAGTTTGAAATTTAGCTTTGCAAAGATACCACAAATTTCGAAAAAATATTATCTTAAAAGGGTGGCGTTAGCGTTCAGTGTACCTTTGTACCTGCTTTTATTACAATGTAACTTAATTTCTTTGTGTGCAAGTGATGATTTTATTGGTAATGTTTCAAATGGTATCACATTTCCAAGTCGATCTTACTGTAAACAAATACATTAAAACAAAGACTATGAATTGCTGCTCACCTCGTATATCAACGACTTTGAATCAGAATAATCGTACAAGAGTAACTACAAGATATTACACCTGCGATATTACAATTGTACTTGTATATTCGTGTAAAGGGTGGAAATGCTTACGGAATACGGAATAATGATGATATAATTAACATGCACAATGTTCGACAAGTCGAATCGTATGAACATAGTTGTTCCTCCCAAAAAAACACACAAGCGTCTGTCATTCAAAGCAGTCACAAACCTGTCATAGATATTTTCAAGGAAAGCCGTCAAGGTTTACTGCTGATCATTCTAAGCGATAGAAGGCGTGAAGAAGTCTCCGTCCACCCCACACATGTCTGTATATGGAACGTGTCGGGAGGACGAGGGCACCTACAGATAGGTACAACATACCGGTCAAAGACATTAAAGCGACATTATTCTAACGACGAAACAATCACAAACGTACACAGTAAATTGGTTCCAGGCAGAAGTGAAGGACGCGACCTTTGAGATACAGAGAATACGTTTTAGTGTGTCCGTGTCGCCGTGGTAACGAACAACGTACTCAACTTACATGTGACCAGTATCGCTTCGTGCAGGGAAATGTTGAGATAAAAATCGGCACGGATACATCACAATGAAAAAAACCCAAGACTAAAAGTATAAAAACATTGCCGAAAAGATTATCTTCTTTGTACAAAATTCCATATACATGATGTCATTGGTTTTAACATTAACACTCTATGTTTGTGCACCTTGTTTAACCATGACTTAAACATATCATACATGATAATTGTCATTTCCTCTCGTAGTATTTATCCGAAGCTATCAGATATACACAGCCAGTGCGAAAGAAATCACATTTCTGTCACCTAACACATGGCCCTGTCTTCATGATTAATAAATATCACACTTTGGTCAGCAACCTACAATCGATAAAAGATAATTATTTATGGTTTTGTGTACCTCTTGTATAAGAAGTCACCACAATGGGGTTGTTTGAGGTCAGGATAAATTAGATATTACAATAAATATGATTCCACATTTAGCAATTAAACGATCGCAACATTTTCTTTTCTTGATAGTTATATCCATGCTTCTCCAGCCTATGGTGTTTACATGTCGCAGTTGATTCGTTTTTCTTTCTAGGCCTGGCTCTGAATATCCAGATTTCTATTGAAGAAATCGGCTACTGCCGAGGAAACTTACGGCACCCGGATTCGATAGATGAAGACTATGAGCAAGATTTCGGTTGCTATATTGGTATCACTGAGAAATGTTCTGTATCCTTGTTTGATATGAAGAGGGTTGATCTTCTGTTCGAGTACCAAAACACTCTGATGTCATGTTGTTTACTTGGTTTTGTCCTAGATTTACATGGCAGTTGGCAAAGATGAAACAGAAGACGCTTACTCCTCCGGAACACCTGGTCTCATTCTCTTGTATTTTTTCAAGGTTCTCCGTGTAAATCTGTTTTCCATATGTTTGGTCGATTTTGAGTTATGCTTATGGTTTTGTCTACACTTTGGTATTTTTTATGATGTTTTCTTCACTATCAGCTAAATTGGAAACATAACTATTAAGAGTATATAATGTTCCCTATGGCGTAGTTTGTTCTGACTGAGTTACCCGTATATGTACCGAATACCAAAGGAGCAAGCCTGTTTACAGGTATATTATGTACTGAGGCATCGTAGCACAGTTACACTTACTATCTGCAGCTATTGTCTATACGGATAGCTTCACCGAGATATATTTTACCTGTAAATTATGTATTACGTAATGACAGGTTTATTATGCAAATTTGCTATTATACAATTTACGTACAAGCCATGAGGTGAATGTGGTGTGAGTTTATCTATGACTTTAAAAAAAATCTTTAAATACAATCAGGGATATATCTTTATGTTTCCTACAAACTCACGTCAATCTTATATAAAACATAAATAAAAAGGTTGATTGGACCTCACGTGTAGTTATTTATGGATATAGTGAATTAAAACAAAGGTAACAATAAAATTAATGAGGTGTCTAATTCATCACTTAAATCTTCTTCTGTATCCGTGAATTAACCGACGTAGCTGCAGTGAAGAGGACCCAAGAGAACAAGGTTTATCTCTGAAGAATTGACAACCACACAGTTACGGCCTTTCATGATTACAAAAATCAATTCATTCCTTTTTCTATCGGTGCCTAAATTGTTTTTTCAACTATTTAGTCAATAATTATCTTACACTGCATTCATCTCTGATGTGATATTTTCTATAAAACGGACTTTTATACAGCAGCCTATCTGACAGGGTAGACTGCAGGGTAATCAATTTCTAGCTTGTTTAACCATTCACAAATAGAATAGAAAATGTATTTAATTAGGACGTTAAAAACTGAAAATAGCAGATTAAGTTCTCACAATATGGTGCATCGAGATAGACCATACCCCAAGCTATGCATGTTTTTATAACGAGGGCAAGCAGTGTGAGTTAGGTGATTTATTATGATATGAGCGACACGGATGTTTTGATCATGTGCTAAGTGATAAGGCTATAGTTGTATATGAACAGTAAAGATAAAAATGTAATTAATACGGCATCGAATGAATCGATATGTCGATGTTTCCAACTACAACCAATACACAGTCGTACACACAAGGTCAATTCTACATCCAACCACTACGCAATTCGTGCGTGCATCTCATAATTCGCACGTGCAGCGTCTCTAGCAACGTGTAACGATATGGGTTCTGTTTCAACGATTGAGCCTGACCTTGTCATTAAATATGCATGACATTACATTTAACAGCATACGGCAGCATATAAAGGTACAAATATGTTAACCAACCCTCCGTCGTCTGTGATCTCTGCCGGCGTGTCGATGTCTTAGCACGTCCACGAAGCAAGAACCTCAGATATCGGAAGCTGGCACGCATCGTCACCATCCAGGATCTTTGATGGTGAATGCAAGCCTGTATGTGATGCTAGTTCCCATACGAGATTCAAAGTCTCAGTGCTGAAGGTAAACGGAGTAGCCAGAGAAAAACCATGTTGTCGGGCAGATGACCCCACAATTTCCCACGTCGGTTAAAGGCAAGTGCGCTGTCCATTCCACCATTCGACCATCTACTTTGTGTACTGTAAGCAAATATCATCTTTGTGTTGATAATATTATATATATTTACACTGTACTTTTATCCATTGAAAACAGATTAACTAAAGCGAACCAAAAGTAAAGCATTTGGCAGGCTAGGAATTTTATTTATAATAATTAACTTTTTTTTGAATGCATGAAAGTTGTGTTGACATAATTACCAAACTGTATTTCGTTATTTCGTTCGCCTTTTTACGACAGTATTTAAAGTTCGTGATATAGATGACAGTTTGCATAACCATATATGCAAACTATACAATAGCTAAACTACCCATCGACCAACAATCGGTAATGACATTACAATTAGAAAAGAAGAAACTCTCATTCATGTTTACAGCTGTTTTTAAAGCTGACAATGCAAGTTAAAAAGCTTTTTTGTTGAGATTTTAAAAAAATACGGCAAAGTTACATTTCAGAAAGCTTCTGAGATGCCCCCTAACAGGTTACTAAGGAGAGGCAGACATTTTAGTTTTTGCCTTGCTTGGAAACGAGAGTTCGGCCTCCCTGGGTATAAAAAGCACCCAGCCTGTCAAACCGGTTTTTACGTGAACACTGGCCGTGCAAAGTGCAACACACCTGCAGCCACAACAGGTGACACTGGAGTTACAAAACTGGAATGACAAACACACACTTACCTTGAAGTTGAAGTTACATGAAGATGGTCACTCTCTCAGCCACCATCATAAATCGTGTGCCAAAGCAAAATGAAAAAAAATAAAAACCTGAAAACACCCTAAATGTCCCTTCACCTATGTATACGTAATGGACATCGACATGCTGATTTTACATTCGGAAGCAGAGCGAAACGTTCCGAACAGAATATGTATTCGCTCCTAATACTACCTATAACACGCGGGCATAGTCTTGATTATGTAAAACACGTGCACGGACACATGCGAGTGAGGGGAACTTGGAAATAAATGGATGTCATAGCAATGTTCATCACACAGGAACTGATTACTATAACGGGCATGTTCCAATTGAATACTAAGGTAGGGTTATCAGTTGTCATTCATGTACTTGTTTTTTTGTCGCACGAATTTTGGTGTATTCAAATTTTTTTTTTTATTTTGCTCATATTGTATAATATCGTTATAATAACACCTTCAATATCCATGTCAATGTTCTTCAGATACTGATCGAAAATATCGTAAAAAAATCAGAAAGTATGTGTTGGCTAGCTATATAGGTCTATAGAAATAGAAGTGTCGCCGTGCGGTTTCATCACAACAATGAGAACCGGTTTGACGGTCTGGGTGCCTTTTATACCCAAGGAAGCCGACTATCGTTACTAAGCAAGGCAAAAACTAAAATGTCTGCCATTCCTTAGTAACCTGTAAGGGGGCATCTCAGAAGATTTCTAAAAAATTTATTTGGCCGTTTTTTTTTAATATCAACAAGAAAGCTTTTTAACTTGCATTGTCAGCTTTAATTTGTATTTACAGTTAGAAATATAATCAAACCCGTTTTTATTTTCTGTTGTAAAAGTAAATCTTTTGCACAACTTGCAGGTTCTCCTTTCTGTAATAAATATCGTATGTGGTACCCAGCACTCTTACAAAGCAGATGCGGCGGTGCTACTGTTTGGGATGTTTCGCTTGCTATCCTTGACGGAAATGCAAATGGGCAAAAGTACCGTGGTCAAATCAAATGACTGTTGTTTCGCATTTCGAGTCTCATCCATTGGCAGATCAGCCGTTCCAAATGGAAATAATTCAAAATCGCACAGAGTCCGCATAGTACAAGACCATCTTCAACAGGAAGTGATAGAGTCGCTCCAGTGACTTGCATTGTCACAAGGCATTACATCATTTAAGTGACAATGAATTGCTAAGAACCCCAGAACATGCCCCACAGTATGGTCAACTATATAAGAAAACAGGTACAAGATTGGTATTAAAGGTTGTTTGGTTAAACCAAATAGTGACATTTTCATATCCAATTAAACTCTGTGATTGTTTAATTTCTTTGTTAAAGTATTATATTTTAGACAAATGTTTTTCCAGACTTTCGGAATGTCTTTTTGAGCACATCATTTTAAAAGGATATAATACCTCATTTATGTGAACTTATGTGTTCTTATTGACGGTGTATAGTTTTGTTCAATGTCTACAAAATATACATATATATCGTGTTGAGTTGTCTTTGAACAGACATCTTGACAACAGCGAATAAATCTAAGCCAAATCTAAGATAGTATTTGCCACTAGGGTAGGGCAAAAATTCTGTGGTATGATTACCAAAAACGATACCCTAATGAACAGTTGAATCACATCGTCCACGGCGTCAACAGAGACAAATGCTACATGTTCAATGTATCACAGCGCCAACAGAGTAAAATTGGTAAAAAGAAACTTTAGTTATTTTACAACAATTATGAAACAAGTTATACAACTTATATAAATCACTCTTGTTGGCCCGTATGGCAGCGCACGAGGGACTTATTGTGGGAGGAAACAGGAGTACCCAGAGAAAACACATGTGCGGGCAGGTGAACCCATACCTTTTCATGTCCAGTCGGGGAATCGAACCCCTACCGACTTGGTGAAAGGCAAGTGCGCTACCCACTGCACCACCCGACCACCCTGACATAAAAAAGATAGAAAGTACATCAGCGTCATCAAGGAAGTATAATTTACCAGAGCATCATCAGGAAAAATGATAGAATGTACATAAACCACAGCGTCATCAGAGAGAAATCGTCGAATGAATCTTAGCGTTATTAAATGAAAAGGGTACAATGTACGGTTCAGAGGAAAATGGTAAAATGTACCGCAGACTCTCTAAGAGACTTTAACACAACGTCAACAGAGAAAACATAGTTGACATACAATCGCATCAATTAAGATAGAATATACAAAATTGTCAACTGTGGAACACGTACAATATACTACAGAGTCTAAATAGATACATTATGAAAAGGGAGAAAAAGATCAACGGTACTCCAGTGTCAACAGCTTGAACAAAAACATATGCCATATAATGATGATGATTACGATAGTGATTAAGAACGACAAATAAAGTTTTACCACAAAACAATACAACACATTGTCATCAGAGATGCAATAAAGAATACCTTCAGCAAAGACAAAACAAGGTACCAATATATCGCAAATAGTTATGACTTATCAAATTATGGGATGGTTTTGTCACTCGTACAACAATTTGCAACTTGCTGCAATCTAAATCCGGTTTGTGTATGTCAAATATACTTCCTTAACTGGGTTTGTAGACTATGTCATAATGTTGGTTGAAACATATTTGATTTCGTTACATATCGATAGGTGAGTATTTGCCATTTCGATCCTCAGTAATATAATACTGCTGGTATACCAGGTAGAGATACGGGCGACAACAGTGCCGCACGTGGAGCTGCTAGGAGACAGATAAGGAAGGTAAAAGAAGCAATACACTGGAGCGATTAATGAAAAATACATTGATTTAACGACGGATTTCATGTTGCAGATTTCCTTTCATTGGTCATTCGTTACACTACAATAGGGAAAGCATTGAGATATTCCTGTTCCATTGCGAACAGAACACCATAGTTTTCTTTTTTGTCTTTTCCTATATAAAGTTCCTAAATACTTGTTTAGGGTAGAGCAAAATAGTATGATATGATTACCAAAAACGATACACCAATGAACAGTTGAATCACATCGTCCACGGCGTCAACAAAAAATATATGCAATAGGCCAGAGCGTCAACAGAGACAAATGCTACATATCCAATGTTCCACAGCGCCAACAGAATAAAATTGGTAAATAGAAACTTTAGTTATTTTACAACAATTATGAAATAATTTAGACAACTTATATTAATAACTCTTGTTGGCCAGTATGTTAGCGCGCAAGGGACTAATTGTGGGATGGAACCGGAGTACCCGGAGAAAACCCATGAGCGGGCAAGTGACCATATACCATTTCAAGTCCATCCGGGGAATCAAACCCCGGCCGCCTTGGTGAAAGACAATTGCCCTACCCACTGCACCACCAGCCAACCCTGACATAAAAATGGTATAATGTACCTCAGCATCAACAACGTAAAGATGATAGCAAATCAGAGGAAAGTAGAAATTACCAGAACATCATCAGAAAAAAATGATAGAATGTACATGTACCACAGCGACATCAAAGAAAATGGTAAAATATACCACAACGTCCTCAGAGAAATATCGTCGAATGAATCTTAGCGTTATCAGAGGAAAATGATAGAATGTACCATAGCGTCAAAAGAGGAAAAAGTAGAATGTACCACAGATTCTTAAAAGGAAAGGGTAAGAATGTAGCACATCGTCAGCAGAGAAATCATAGTTGACATACAATCGCAGCAATTAAGATAGAATATACACAAAACAACACAACACATCGTCATCAGAGACACAATAAAGAACACCTTCAGCAAAGATAAAACAAAGTATCAATAGACCCCCGCAAATAGTTTTGACCTATCGATTTATGGGATGGTTTTGTCACTTGGACAACAATATGCAATTTGCTGAACTCTATATCTAGCTTGTGTATGTCAAATATACTTCCTTAACTGGGTTTGTAGACTAAGTCATTTCTTGTTAAAAAAATATTTGATTTCGTTACATATCGATAGGTGAGTAATTGCCATGTCGATCCTCAGTAATATGATACTGCTGGTATACCAGGTAGAGATACGGGCGACAACAGTGCCGCACGTGGAGCTGCTAGGAGACAGATAAGGAAGGTAAAAGAAGCAATACACTGGAGCGATTAATGAAAAAGACATTGATTTAGCGACGGATTTCATGTTGCTGATTTCTTTTCATAGGTCATTCGTTACACTACAATAGGGAAAGCATTGAGATATTCCTGTTCTATTGCGAACAGAACACCATTCAAGTATTTTCACTCTTAGGCAAATACAACCGTTAGCATATTTTCTGTTAACAAAGTCGAAAATACGCTGAAACATTTTTAGCTTTAAATACAATTTACCAGCAAACAGGGATATGTAAGACTATAAAGCAGCTGAATATATTGGGTGCGGTAGGTTGGAGTATTTGCTGTTGAATACTTAGTCATGGATATGTAAATACCCATATACTAGTCACAAGTAAGTCCCGCATGATTGGCAGAATCAATAACCATATCGATATCATTACTGGTATTTGTCCTGATCATTTATAGGATTAGTCACTAGGTGGGATGTGGCTGTATGAATGTATTATAATTCATCGGTCATATACAAATAAGGGCTGGAATTCGTCACGGGGGCATATCGTTTCTATGTACAGATCTACAGAATACACACGATACTGTATTGCACGCCACATGTACTTTATTTCTTATTTAAATCCTCTTACTGATCAAGATCCATTATAAAGATTTTGTAAAAGGTGCATGCCTTCTTGTTTGTATTTCAAAGTAATCTTTCAAAGAAAGTTGAAGGTTTTATTGCCTCCATCTTGGGATCATTGAGAAAACATTATGTATCTGTGTATGATACGAAGGTGGGCGTTTTTGAATATGCCTACTAGTATGCCTGATTGTTGAGATTTTGAATGCTACTCTAGTTCTCACGTTTAGGCCAACACATTTATTTGATGTGGCTACCTAGATTTACTTGGCAGGTGACGCTCAGTCTTCCGGAACACCTGGTCTTCTTTAATTTTTTTTATTTGATTTCTGTTATTATCTTATTCTCTTGTACCTTTAAAATGGTTTGGCGACGTAAATATTTCATTTATTAAAATGTGGTCCTAAAGCTAATCGGTTTTGAGATTGGATAATGTTTTTTTTTACTCAATATTCTCTTTTGTTTTACTGGCACTCTCAAAAAGCCAACCGACATTGCCCAACAACACAAACCATTTTCAATTGTTAGAAGATATAACTCATATACGTATAGTACATGTGGCATGGTACATGTACTATTTACAGTGTATGTCTTATGATATGACACTAGGGCGGGATTGGTAAATGTTATGTAAATCATGTTACTGCAGAATAATAACCAATGACAAGGCAGAAGTAAATTGTTTCTTTCGCCGCGTGTGACTCTAGGAAACAATGTTAACCACTGGTGACATATCTATCTAATCCGAAATGATTGTTAAGTTGATTTTACTGCTACACAGAAACAATTGCCCTGCAGTTAGGGCGTGCGAAATGTACCTGCTGCACCCTTTTCATGATCTTTAGAGACGACATAATTTGGGGACATTTTTTCTCTCTTTCTAAACAGCATTCTCCTTCCTAATGTCTCCCTTGACACTACCTCACCTTTGGCCTTTAGTTGAGGTTTCGCCCCTGTGAGGAAGGCTATGGTTTCTGCACCCAGGCCAATACATCCCAGAGTCTCTATCAATGGTAGTTACTATTCCCTGCTTGACGCTCAGTATAATGGAAGTGAAACGACTGGTTTACCCGTTGCCAGTATCATGTAATCCGAACTCAAAATCGATTAAAGCAGGGGTAAAATATAAACAAAGGAAAGATTCACATGGAGAACCTTGCAAAAGTACAAGAGAATAAGACCAGATGTTCCGGTAGATGTAGCGTCTTCTGCTTCATCGACGACTCCCGCCATGTAAATCTTTGTCACATCCAAGTAAAAAAATTAAATTCTTAAAATGAGAACCGGGTATCATTGGCAATCACAACAAGTAAACACACTAATGAGCATACTCAAAAACTCCATCTTCATATCACTTAAAGATACAGAATATTTCTCAATGAGACAAAGATGGCGACCATAAAACTTGTCCATAGTTCTGATCAACCTGCATCTCTCGAATTCTGTGTTGTTAGTTTGTTTGTCAGCAGTCGACATCGATCACGACAATACCTATATTTAGGGCAAGCCCTGGAATACCGAATCAACTGCGACATGTTAACACCATAGCTTGGAGAAGAAGGGATGTTACTATCAAGAAATGGACAGTATACTTCAGTGTCAAAACTGTGGTAGCACTTTAAGTCAGCAAAAGATCCGGCCTATATCAAGGAGGCTTACCTGAACATATCGCCGCCTCCAAAATACACACGCACTTAACACATCCTTGCATAGCATACACCGCACCGGTAGGCCGTCCTTACGTTAACCCAACTCTTACCGGGATCGTAAAAACTATCAACCCAAACCAAACCAAACACAGAAGCATATGTTTCTTCAGTATAAATGCATTATAACATTGTAGCTAAATGGATACGAACCGTTACTTCAGTGTAATTTTTAGAATATCATATATTCCACTTCATTAAAAGAACAGCTAGTGTACTTTCCATGAACTTTATTCTTTTATAACAAATACATATGTGTCTACAGTGTAAATTATATATAAATGTGTTGTACATGTAGCAGTGTAGAATCGTATTTGAAATATATCAACGATTTACTAAAGTACTATCGAAATATTATCACCAACAGCAAGGGCGGTTATTATTGTTTTTGTAAATCAAGAACAAAATTGTGAACCATCGTGAAAAGGAACAATCCGAAATGCAAAAAACATTTAATAAGAACAATGGTCAGATATTGTGACCAACATTGCAATGTACGTTTGTTATGGTCTTTCTGACGAATTCTCGAAACTGCCAGGATAAGAAAAGAACAGTATCATAATTCGATTCATGTGATTGAAATACTATTCCTCGGGTTGTTGGCGCTCATTAGACTTTATCCATCCTTTAAGTTCGTAAGCAAAGTTTTTAACCTGGTTGTTTGTTATATGATGCGTATCAAAAGCTTCTAATCGCTTTGTATATTTATTACAATCAGGCACATGACCAAAATATGATATAAAGGAAAGTGTCAATTTCAATTCCAAGAATACTTGAAGATTTTCGTACAGTTTTCTTTTGTTTGATTAAATTGTTAAGGTATGCGTAAACGTATATAGGTTTAGTCTCCATTATACAGATAAGCATTCTTACAATTACTTTAATTTTACTCTAATGCCATAAACCATTAAACCATCACCAGTTCTAAAAAGCATCAGAGACAATGCTTATACGATTAATGTCAATAATAGTCAACACTACAATCGCGAACAACACCATCTTGTCCTACACCGGCCTTACTGGAAAAGGAAAACAAATATCACTAGGAGGAATTGAGACTGCTTCGCAAACAATCGACTTGTTCGTTATGGACACTTTGCGCTTTTCAATTACATTGATATCATCAATAACAAAATATTTTGAATATTTTCTTTAAAAGATAGGCAGTGTGATCTTAACTTTGATGATAATGTGTTTCCACTAGAGCGATAAATTAGTTAGATATATTCTGAGATAGACATTTGAAACAACTCCCAAATGTGGAAGTATTCGAGGTCACGACAGGTTTTGTGGCTAAAATTCTCATTAATACTTACACTTTGTTACACACGTTACAGAAACGATAGAAATGACTCGACAGATGACAAACAACAAAATCACGGTAAGACATACCTTCCATTTACATATATCGACTGATTCTACAAAGAAATCATTTCAACATTAATAATGTGTTTCGGGAAGAAATGATATACATTTACTCAGATGAATATTATGGCCTTTCAAATTATTCAGCTTGGTACCCGTACGAATGAGCCAAAACGGTTAAAATACAATTACAAAACCAAAACTTCTCATACTCGACTGATCTTTTCTTTCAAATTCAGATTTTGTAATATTTATTTATCCGTTAATCTTTGATAACATAAGCCACCGTACGATCTTCATAAACGTACGATAAGTTAATTCAGCTAGTTACTTTTCCAATAACATATGTTTTTATACTTCTTACTATGGTGCTCACAAACAAACGGTGTGTATGTCGGTATAAAATAGTGACAACACAAAAAAAGCCTATCCAGTTTGTTTAAGCCACCTTGTTAACCTTTTGAAATGAAAAAAAATACAATAGCATGCATTTAAGTCTTACAGTGCCTAGAGTCAGCCTTGGATATCTCAGTCACCCTGATTCATTTATATAGATTCCACACATGGCGAGGGGACGCTTACCTTTCCGGAGACCTGGTACGGAATGCGCTAAGAAGTTGACCTTATACTGCTCTTCCGTCGTTTTACTGCGGCCTTTCAAGATTTGCTTTTGGCCATCTTAGTAAATACATGTACCAATTTGTATTTACTATCACACAAGTCTTACAATAGTTGAAGGTTTACATTATGTAGCAATTTGATATTAAACCGATGATGGAATACATTTACGCATGCCTACACGTTCTTGTATGACATTTGATGGAGCCTATTCTTCCTCATTGAATCATTGTTTTTGTTAAATAATTAATCGATGTTATGTTCTAGACACCTACTTCATAACGCCCAAACACTATGTTGGCTGTATTAAAATCACTTGACATGCTAGTTCTCAACTGATTTGAGGAGTCAATATAGGCCCACGTAATAGTAGAGTTGACAGCATGTCTTAAATTAGGTGTCAAATTAACGATATCGTACCAAATACAAAAACCAGCAACAACATGTATCTACTAGAATCTTGTCGATATCCCTTAATTTTCAATTTTAAGAAATTGAGAAAAATTCCATCCTTTTAGACTGGTATGAAAAATAAACCAAGCAATCACCATCAACATTGTTCTAATTTAAAATATCTCAACGAAGAAAACCGGATTTCTGAACTGCGTGCTGGTTTACTGCTGCTACAACGGACTGAGTTACCAGGGAGACGAAAGTGTCTAGATACAGCTAAACTCAAAAGGAAATTTAAGGGAGATAACTCCTTTTATAGGAAAAACTATACTGTAGCACAGTAGGAAACGTGTTCTTTAGTGATATGTGGTTGACACAAGGGGTAATGCATACAAGTTCACGTACCCGTTAGAGTATAGATGGTATATACAATGTACTCATACAATGGTACGGGTAGCCTTCCTCTTATCCACCATATCGCTTTAAAAGCGAAACGTAATGGAATTATCCGAATGAATGACTCTAATTAAAAAAACACATGAAAGCATCCTGAAAATCAGGATCACCCCAATTTATTAATTTAACATGAGTAATTGGATACGTGGATACGTACGGAGATTAAACATGTGTTCATGAAAACAAAGGCCACGTTTATATCGGGTACTGTTAAGATACACGTAGACGGTGTGAACACAATCGTAGATAGTGATCATATTCAGAATTTCTATCTCAAACTTCAATCTGTTGCAGACAGCATAAAGTAATACCACTAGTGCAATTTCATTTAAATAGAAATCCCCACAGCTTCAAGAAGGTTTCAGTACTGGTGGAGATGTACAGTGTAACGCAGACCCGTGTTTCCTCCAGACAGACCTGTTTCAGAAATATTGGTTGTATACAAATATAGATGGAAAAATAAAATTAAAGTCACATACAGAGAAACATTATGACTTAATCACTGATGACTCACAATTTTATATAGATATAAATAGTCTGTTTATAGTATACAGCTTCTTACGGAAACTATTACCTGATGTTGTTTATACACTGTGCATCTAAAAAGATTTCTGTAAATTTAAATTTAGACCACATTGTGTTTTGTCGTTGTATTGACAAAAAAACAGAGACTATGATGATAATATAAAATCGATTACATGAGACTGTTAGATATTCTGTTTATTACATTTGTATAACAAAATTTACAGTGGCAGCTTTTGATTTTCCCAAATGTCGCTTGAAAGCAGCGTTCTGATTGGTCAAATCAGAAAATGTGATATTTTTTACCAGGGAAAAATATCATATTTCTCACTAGTGAAAAATATCACTTTTACAGAATGCATAATTTTCGATATTTCACTGGATAAAAATTTAATAAAACAAACAATCTAACCTTAAAAAATAGCATATCTACAAACGTCCATCTTACTAGCATACACAGGTACAGAAAATATTTCAAAGAGATTATGATGGCGGTTAAATTACTTTCTATAGTCTTCATCAGCCTGCATCGCTCGAATGTTTGTGTTGTAACTTTGCTCAACAGCAGTCGACATCTAACACAAACACATCGATATGTATAGCCCTTCAAAAACGAATAAATTTCGACATGTTAATACCATCGGTTGAGAGACAGGGCTGTTACTATCAAGAAAAATTAAATTCAACATCGGAAAATCGAGATGGTCACGTTCATCATAAAACTAAGTAGTAAGCTGTATTTTATGTTGGTCATATTGTAAATAAAGATCGAAGCAAGCGGCTGATATAGACGAGTGTTTTATGTCCATTGTTTCATTATAACCTCTTGTTGTTTATAGACACATCGTCGATATACAAAAACTATCTAAAATTGAAATCAGTAATTACAATGATATGAAATTGGCAAGGTTTTTGTTGCCTCTCTTAATAAGCTCCTCGACTAATTCAGCCTCGTATGAAAACAAAAAAATCAAGTCAGCCAAAAGTGGAACACGGTTGGTTACCTCAGGAGTGCTAATAGTTTGCTGGACAATCTTTCTCCAAAATCAACAAAGATGTTATCCACCAGAAATTCAATTATTAACACATGTGTTAAAAAGTATGGGTCAGAGCCTTGCCTCGTTATATAGATAGTTCTAATAGCAAGAAATCGAGGATGTTCATTCTGTTTGGTATGGAGGATGCTAGATAGCAGGGCTGATAAGTAATCAACACCTCAGTACTCTCCTGTTCTTCAATTATATAGTGTACATGTAGTCAAATGGATCACTTTTATGTGTATGCATGAAATGAAGGCTGAAATCTGCCGACACATCTTTAGATTTAGTTTAAGCGCTAGAAAAGTCATGCATGGTTTCAGTTCTGCTGGACAAATGTATCGTACAATGTACATAATAATGTCCAAGGACAAAGGTAAAATATCCATCGAACGCATTTGTTCAGTGGACACGAAGCTATTTATAACCTCGCTCATTTTTTAAACCAATTTTGGAGTTAATCTTTAATTATCAGTGTTTACTTGATACACAGAGGAGCGATTTAGCTGACAACAATCTTTAACATATAACAAGAGAAGAATATCGAGGTGCCAATGAATCTTGAATCACAAATGATCACACGAATTATCCATTTGTTGACAGTACCTATGGGATACCTTTAATAGTAAATGTTGTTACATTTGCAGAATATTTATCGGAACTGTTGCTTCGAATATGGACACATGATCTATAGACAGTTGTTTTAAAACGATAACATTAGGCATTAACTGGTTGTTTACTTCGACCACATGGCTGATACTGTTCTAAACTGTTTATTTCCATCTCTGATCGCCACGTACTGTACTATTGCCTTGGTACACATGTATCAAAGAAAGAAATATTTTTAAACAGAAAACTTCCTGTCGTGAACCTCATATTTGAAGAGAACGCAATTTCTTACTAAGTGTTTCAGACCTTTTCAACTAAATGGCCGCCTATATTGTGTGATTTCGTTTTAAATAATCGCAGATAAAAGAGTATGATAATGTGACATTAACCCTGTAGGTTGGTCGTATTAATTTGCTTCAACTGATAAAACCAACGGAATACCGACTTTGTGTAGAAGGACGAGACTGGCATCTGACAATCTGGCTTTAAGACAGCTTTCATTATTTCACCCTCACTGGAGAAAATAAAAGGCGACTAGATTTTACACAGTATTAGCAGCACGCGTTCACACCAGCGATTGTAAGGTTGTTAATTGATATGGCGAGGCAAGCGTGCTGGAGCGTTGTCGAGGCGGGTACATACAGTCGACAGCTTTGTTTACGACTAATCTGATGTTTGATGGTATCAGTAGTTTAAACACCGTGGAATTAAATTGATGAATGTAAAATCAGGAGCATCTAGCTGGAAAGGTCACTTTAGTTTTCGAAATTATCAAACTATAATCCTTTGTTGGTATGCTGTTGTTACTTTACATAATACTCACTAGTGCACATACTTGTTTAGTTCGTTGTTACCAATACCAATTCTCTCTTTGAGGACATGACATCATTTCGCCATAAAGCTGGTGTCATCCATAAAGCATCTACTCTTTGGAACAAGTGAATTTGTTCTATCTTTTGGTCATAGTTTACCATACGGAACATTTATTGTATTTTCCTTATGAAAGTGATTGCGTATTGTAAGATGATCATATTACATACGGTTTAGTTGGACTTTTGCCATTTTACACTCAATTGAATACAATGTACATCTGTACCTACATCCTTCACAACAAGAAAGCTGATATTATATTGTTATTCATATAATTTACTTAATGTTCTCTATTAGACCCGTCCCTCCAGCCCGAATAAGAGGGGTAAGGTCCATCGTCATAAAAAACCGATCCCCGTACTCCAAGGATACTTCATACTAATAATGTACTTGTCAATAGTATTTACGGAAAAGGTTTTTGAAGTTATTGGGTGTTGCATCCCCCGTCCAAGAGGGTCAGACCCAAAGGTTATCCAGTGAGGTGATGTTTAAAATAAAATAAATTAAAATAATACCTTGATATTCCTTAAGAAAGAAGGATTTTAATGATTTTTTCTATGAAATACTCCTCCATTAAGGTTGCTGCAAACCACATTTGGATAGCATTCTGTCCTTCTACATTTAAAAAGAACTGTATTGGGCCTTGATCCTCTTGCAAAATACAAAACTGATCCCCATTCACTGAAAAAAAATCACATTTTGTTCCAGGTGAGCTACAAACTGGGGGAGAAGATTCACAGACAAGGATACATGACATACATGTATATATCGAACGAAGTTTCGAATAAATAGGTCAGAAACTAAATAGATATCCGTTCCGGATATAAAAAGTAAATCAAACTGTCTTTAAAAAAGAACGGTATGAAGCTAAGCGAGTTTGAATGAGATCAGTTGATTAAGATTGCGAAACAAAGTATGGACACTGACTCAAAATATAGATAAACCGTTTCTTACTAGTCTATATATTAATGAAACAGTTCAACTTATTGATTTTTCTTATATAATTACGCTTTGAAGGATACATACACGTACCAATCGATGTTTTAAGTATTTTGTGATTAAGTTCTTTAGATGTGTTTGTAGCACATATTGCAAACCATTTTATTTCTCGAAATAATATGTCTGTGAGGAAACAGCAACAGCCAGCAATATCTGAACTTTCGAAATCTGAATGAGTGACATATCGAAAAATATTTCTAATTTGTATGCAAGATATTAGTAGTTACCAACAATACAAACAAACTTTGATAAATGAATAACAGATCATTTGGTCAGATGCTATTAAAAGTTTCATCATTTGAATCGGAGAAATGCAGTGAAAAAATCACAGCATTTTGATTGGGCAATGTTGTGATATATTCAGGAATGAAATAAGTAGTGGTGTACCTTGACACCATATGGTCACTGTCTGCCGTGGCAAGTTAAGAGTAGAGGGAAATGCCATAAAACATCTTCGTTGGTGTTCAAAAATGTACTATGCATTACGAACAATCTTAGTAAAACAATAAAACAGAACTTCGGCTGCTGATCAGAGAAGCCGAAATGTATCTGTTATTGTTCGCGCCCTGGTCATCTCACTGTCTACACACGGAGAATAAATCACCTGAGCCTACATGTAGCGCCACGACTGTCGGGTTTAGATCGATTTTGTCCCATCCATCATTTCATCGCTTTAAGTAAAAACGTAAACATTTATAACAGCTACTGTCCCATACTTGATAGCCTCTACCAGTATTATTTATGTCAACACGGGCAGGTAACTCTATACACTGTTGTCAGTCCCTGGCACGTGTCAGCGTGTTTTTCCCTCGTTTGTGATCACTAAATGATGGTCAAGGTTACATTACATGATGGAATTATGCAAATATATATGGAAATGTATCTTCACGAAAGAAATCAGAAATCAAACTAACGTAAAGATACGAAGGAAAGATACGAGGTCAAGTGGAGATATAATGAACATACCTAGAGCCGAGTGACATCAACTAAACCGAATCCAATCAAGATCGCTCTTAAAATATCAAAACATCCGGGGGGGGGGGGGGGGGGGGGGGGGGGGGGGGAGGGAGCAAGAACAATTTAAAACTGATAGAGACAATACAGGGTCTCTGTAATGGTATGTATTTTTGGCAAATACATATGCAGGCATTTCGATAAAATATTTTGCTGTGGAACAATAATCTTGTTTGTGTTTTTTAGAGCTTTACTCAGATAAACATGACGGAAGGGATCGATAAAGCTGACGCTTACCCTACCGGAAAACCTGGGGTCTTCATGTATGTGCACCTTGTTGAAGATCTGAACAAGTATCTGAGTTTCTCACATGTATGTATTGGGTTTCATTTTCGAATAATGATTTAGAAAGCACTATCACTATAGCTAGTGTAATTTTTAGTACCATCACTTTGTTATTGTCTGAAGTACATAGTACGGTTATTATCCTAATATTTAACGCTTTTGAGAAATATGCCCCAGTTCCCACTTTGAGGCCTTGACATTTATTTGGATTTGACCTAGATTCACATGACGGATGTCATCGATGAAGCAGAAGACGCCTTCTCTCCCGGAACAACTGGTATTATTATTTTGTACTTTTTCAGGGGTCTCCGGGTAAACCTGTTCTTTGTTCATATTTTGTCCCTAGTTTATCCTAGTTTTAGTTCTGATACGCACTTGATTTTATCTGATTTGTTTGTGTCAAAAACAAGTGACGGAAACAACATGTTACGTGATGCCTCTATTTTACAATGACCTATTACGGTTTTACCGATCAAAAAAATAATTTTTCACAAAGAAAATATCATACATGTAGTAATTAAAAGTGACGTAACACACACATATGCTTCACCGTTTAATTTAGTAATAGATACGATATGCCGAAAAAAGGAATTAAACTGCATCATACAGCTGTTTCGTCCTTCTAGGACTCTTCGGTGATACTATAGGGGCCGAAAGATGATAATCCAAAATTTCTAAACTAATGTAGAAGCAGAAGGGGTCAGGTGCGTAAAACCCATTTAATTTATGAATTAAGAAGTAACACCAAATGACATTTACACGTTTTTAATAGGATACCATTTATGTGTTTTATTACAAGTGTATCTTTTATTAACAAAAGCTACATGTTATAAAACGAATACAATGCATTATTCTTCTGACTACTCTATTAACACAATGATGACAATAATGGATAAGCACTGATCCATAGCCATAACAACAAGTGCATTCAAACATAACGCTTAATATACTGGTTCATACATTTCTTCAGCGATTATATCATCAACGCTGTACAATACACTGTTAAACGAACCACTGTCATATACCGCCGTACAAAAAAAAAAAAAAAAAAAACAGCCACTGTCATATACCGCCGTATAAAAAAAACGAACCTTATATACAGTCATATACCGCCGTACAAAAAAACAGCCACTGTCATATTCCGCCGTACAAAAAAACAGCCACTGTCATATACCGTCGTACACAAAAAACAACCACTGACATACCGTCGTACAAAAAAACGAACCACTGTCATATACCATCGCACACAAAAAAACAACCACTGACATACTGTCGCACACAAACACCAACCACTGTCATACCATCGTACACAATAACCAACCACTGTCATACCATCGTACACAGTAACCAGCCACTGTCATACCATCTTACACAATAACCAACCACTGTCATACCGTCGTACACAAAAACCAGCCACTGTCATATACCGCCGTACACAATAACCAACCACTGTCATACTGGCGTACACAATAACCAACCGCTGTCATTCCGTCGTACACAAAAATGAATCACTGCCATATACCGCCGTACACAATCCAGGGGCTGTAAAAAGGTGTAGTCCTATATCAGGTGTGCCGAATGTTCCATATCAAATTTTGATCAACTGTCCAAATACATTTTGGTACTGTGATTCCTAACCTTAAAGAGATATGTTTGTCACTGTCGGGCATTAATTGGACGGTTTTTGATAGTCACACATGCATCACTTTTTCACCAGAGCAGGTATTATACGAACAAAACATCAGTAAGAACAAGAAGTTTCGTGGAAGTCGGAGTTTATCTCCACGTATTGTAATACCACAACTTGTAACGGGTCGTTAAAACGATTAACGAGGAATACGTATGCCTTTAACTCTATAGCAGGTACAAAATCTGTACAGTGTTAGGAGTGGCAGGCAGCCACCTCTTAGCATTACGACTGGAATGTAATATGTGTAATAGACAGAAGTGACAGTTCCGTTTTAAATGTCATGGTTACCCATAGTACAGACTGGGCAATATCCCCAGCAGTTATCGTTTTCCCACAGTACCAGTAGTTCTAGTCTGTAGACGTCTGCTTGTTGTGTTGCTATCCCTTTTACAGTCGCTGCCTTTCCGACTCAATGCGGAGTTTGGCCTAAAGTCAATACAACACTCACTCACGCCGAACTTACATATCCAACCGCCCGTCACTCGCGATTGGCTGTCGCCCTCCCGGAAAGTCTAAACCCTACAACGGTAGCGTTTCACGAGGGCGGGCTACTCAAAGCGAATATGTAAATTGTTGGTGGAAAAGTTATTATCAATACTCAGTGGCTCGCCAGGCTCGTAATGAATAACGCTATACCAGTACCGTAGCGCCTGACAAGTTACGTATGGCATATTCGACCTTTCCGTTGATTGCTCCGTAACAGTGTGATGACATTACGTATGTGTGTATACCTATATACTAAAATACACCTCTCCGTATATCATCTCTTATGTAAATTTGGCGTGTGATGCCGCATGGTTTGAAAACTTATTTGTTTTATCATTTGCTGTCATCTTGCATATCTAGCGACGCGGTGCGGTCTGTGCACGTGTGTTCCTGGTAACATTCGACCCTTTAGGCTACGGGGTGCCATGGAATTTACGAGATCTTAGATTACATCCACGGATTACAAGCGGGAATAACACATAACTGCTCATCTTTTCAACAAGTTTCCACTTTGAACGGGAAAAACAGGAAAAAAAGTTTTTTTATACTCTCATTTTGATATCTAATCTTCATCAGTGCCACTGTTTATTGTTCATCTTTAAACGGGAAAAAATCATTTGCTTTCAATAAATCTTAACTTTAACTGGAACGAATGGAGCATACATGGTGTCTGTATCAGGAATGATAATCATCGTCATCAAGATGCTTGAAATCGTGGTCTTCTTCCTGGGATTTTTGTGTTCAGGTAAGTGGTTTTTGTCAGACAGGCGCTTGGAATTCACTTATCAACAAGGTGCTTTTAAAACTTGAGAGTTCAATTTTGAAATTGTTTTAATACTAGTGTATATGCGTGTTTCGATTCTCTGAAATCAATAAACACTAAAGCTGTAAGTTTGACACGTGCCCCTGTACTACGCAATCCACAGTACAAACCCCAAGTGTCAAGATCTGAACGAGGATGAAAGCCAGAAGTGAAATACATTTTGTACGTATTTTCATTTAAACTATCATACCAGTCTTAGAATATCTAAGAATTTCTCAGAACATGAGTCCGTGCGCTCAAAAACATTTCGTGAGCACAAAACATAAGATATATCTAGAAATGAACCAGTCTTATTCATGAGCGCTAAAATGTCCGCTTACGTGTGAAAACCATATACTTTTATGATATACTGCAGATGTAAAATCGGCCAAGTGATATGGTAAATGTATTGTTGTTTATGATGACAATATTTACGTACATTATCTGTAACACGTGCCACTTATTTGTGTGATGTATACGGTGTACCGATCACCTTTACTTACATCAATATACACATTACATAGAGAGGCGGCGGCATATGCCGGGCCATGATGCTTGGCAGAAACAACATATAAGTGAATTTGTATTAAGTTGTTCAAAAAACGTTAAGTGTTTCTTCTATAGATGAAAAAAATGTGCCGATTTCTTTAATTGTAAATTATTGCTAAAGGAGGTAGAGAAGTAAGATGTTAATGTGACACGACCAATCTAACAAGACTTGGTATATCGGCATGCCTGATGTGTAAGAGATAGGGAACAAACTGGCATTACGTCTCTGTCAATAACACTCAACCCAATTGTTATTTAGTTTAAGACGTGCAGCTTAGCAGTATAAATACAATCAACGCGTTTAATGTCCCTGTTTGAACGTTCTCTTCGCTGTTACGTAGACCACCAACATACGGGACTCGTACAACGGTACAATACATACCCGACTAATGATTCCTAACGTAGTGTCATGTCAGTATCGGGTCCTCACCAATACCCCGGAATATATGGGAGCCAGAAATGCCCTTAGATAGGTTGATACGGGAACTATATGTTTTATAAGCTATACAATTAGTGAACCGCACATATGTTGTAAGTACGGGAGCTACGCTAGTATGATGCAGCTTCCGGGAACCTCATTCACTTGTTTATAAAATAGTAAATAGACATAGATTTGTTTTCATAATTAAATGGCAGATGATATCATCACGTAATAGTACAGTTAAATATATGAAAAACATATACAAAAATACTATTTTTTTAAAAGTGCAGAAAAAGTGAAACGTGATGAAGCAAAAATTAACTGGGATTTCCAATCATTCTACAATACTGGTCTATATATGATATGCCACTTAACTACAGGATGAAGTAACCACAAGTTTACTATCATGAAACATTTGATATCCGTGTTTACATCGTAAATACTAGCGGTAGATGTCGGAGTGACATCTGCCTACAGTACCACTATACTTTGAGGAGTAACAAACCTCTATGCTGATCACCCACATACTCTAGATGTACGCGTGCCAAGAGTATTTACGACCCAGCCGATTAGAAAATTTGGCCATTGTCCTCTTGAAAAGATAATTGAATTCACGGAATTGATATAACTGAAGACCCGTATAGTACTATCTCATTGGGGGTGTACTCCAGCTTATATACCGGTGGACATGAGTTGGTTACCGTGCCACTTCTGGCTGTTAAATGCCGGCAGCAGACACGGACAGATCCTCCGTATATCTGTTAGTTATACTAACATTAGTGAACAGTTTCATTTAATTCAAATAAAGTTTGGAGCTAAGACGAATGAATTCGAAAACAGGAGAACCATATTACTCTTTTCAAACACGAGCAGGATAATGTATGTACAAGATTGTTTATGACAGAAATGTTTTCTTATATAACTATAACAAAAACACAATTTATGCAGTTACAGATTATACATACAAGTGCTCATTTGTCAAGTATTTTATTTTCCATTCACTTCTCTTTTTTAAAATTAGCACAACTCTTTGAGAAATTAGAATTTTAGTGAGACAACAACAAAAAATAAACAAAATGCAAATATGAATAAACGAAACAATTTCAAAAATAAATATAAGCATGAACCAATCGTTTCTTTATTTCGTTTGGCAATCCTCTTTATTGAAATTAAGATAACTTATTTGTTAGATATCTCGATTTGCTTTGTTGTTTTTGTTTACTTTCTTTCTCTGTTTTGCGAGTGACAATTTGTTTTCGCCATTAAATATATAGTATAAAACTAACACATATTATTTAAAGTATTAACCGACTGTCATGCACTTCAAAATAAAAAAAAAAACAAAAAACCACTAGGGTATTACAAAACATGATTGATATGTTACAAAAAGAATCATTCAAATAGTTGGGAAAACAGATTTAATTTGCGAGCTTAAAAAGAAAAACAAAAATGTTATCGTCATTTTATCATTTAAAAAAACACATAAACACACGGCAGTTCTTAAAAAAAATATAAATTATTTTTAACCATGAGAAATAATGATTATTTTATACTCTTTAATAGCAAATTGCATCCAGTTAGTCAATAATGACTGCAGAAATACAATGTGGTACGTTATTTTCTGTCAGTTTTCTAAATTTATCTGTTATATATATACATGTATTTACAGGACATCTATATTAATATGTCTTTGTTAACGTTATCAAGGCCTACTATTTTAAAACGCGTGTTTGTTTAGTAGTGATATTTGAGAATCATAAACATCGAAATATACTATTTGAAGGTTACAATGTAAAACATTCACCAAATTTTTACTGTAATATATTTTAAAGTTTACCTTAGCTATTTTAATAATATTTTTCTGCGCATTTATTATCTTTTTTTTTTTGCTTTACAAATATTTCGTATTTACATTGTTAATTTGTTAATATGAAGTGCGCATTATGCATCTGCTTCTAGAACTTTTGGAGGTTAAAAGATCAATTTGTCGCAATGATGGTCGGTTTAAAAATGGTCGTTATATATGCCTTATGTTTGAGTTTCAATAATATGATCTGATATGAGGTTCTGTTTTGATGCCTACAACATTTCGAATGTTACCTTGCAGGATAGTTAGTTTTTTTCAATTCGGGAAATCAGTTGTGATGAGAGAATACTTTGTGTGAAGAGCAATGCATAGACTTGATTTCTTGTTATACTCGAATAGTCAGACCCCTGCCACAGAAGTGTTAGAGTGCAGTATTACGTAAACATCTGTTGCTGTATAGGGTCGGAAATGTAGGTCGATCAGCAGTGTAACATATGTAGGACATCCCGAGGTTTAATTATAATTATGAATGAACGGGTCAACTGCTGTGTTTTGGTACATTGTCGATATAGTGTGATGTTTTGTTTACACATTACACGAAGTGAAATATACGATGCAGATAAAATATCTGCATAAAAATATGGAACATTACCTGTTTAAAAACAATCAATAACATACAAAATATAAACAAACAAAGATACGTGCGAAAAAGTTTAAGATTGTTTTGACATATTTCTCAAAATTCGAACGTTTGGCAATCGTGGCACGTTGCATTTGTATGTACAAAAATGTACGTTTGTAAATATAAAAAACAATAAGACATTGGCTTAAGTCAGAGTCAGATTAATTCTTAGATAAGCTGTCACAAAAAATAAAGGATTCTTACATCAGGTAACGCCCACCGATGTACCACATTTCACAATACAAAAATACGCACTAATTGTATATTATAAACAATGTATCACAGCCTCACGTAAGATAAGCACTAAATGTTTACAAAATAAAAATCCGCTGTATTACATTGATTATAGAAAGGGGGTGACTTGTAGATACTTCCTGTCATCGTTTCTGTCTGCCACCCTGACATCTGCTAGGACATTGCGGACCCTCTGTTATACACACTATCCTCCAAAGTCATTTTTCTGTCATATTTCTATTTTTCTGGAACTTGCCAGAGTTTCATCTCTGAGGCTGTAAAAGATTGAAATGCAGACTGTTCTGTGTCAACTGTACTGGACTGTATATGGGCGGGTAGGAGGACAAAACATGTGATATCTCCCTTTTGTAGTCATTATGTTATGTCAACGGAACCCTACAACGCTTTACTACTGGCTACGCAGTCGGCCGTTATGTAATTAGCAATTGATATATAACCGCAATAAAACGGGTAATATCCTTTACCTGATATATCATGGTGGTATTATAAATCGTTATTATATATTTTATACATGTATTATTACATGTATGATACTGTAGCAATACATAAACATTTAACAGAGCAAGTCGAGGGGGACATCTAGCATTAAAAAGTAGGTAGTACTGGCATAAGGAGTTAAAGTTGAGGCAGATTGCTATCGTTTATAAAACAAATTTTTGGGGAGGGGGAGGTGGGGGTGGGGGGGGGGGTGGGGGGTGGGGGGTGGGGGGGGGGGGGGGTTACTGGTATTGGAATAGGTCCATGGTTCGAGGAAATCATAACCAAGACTGTTTGGTGCTGATCCTCAAAAAATAGCATTGTTCGGGGAGGGAATACCGGTATCACACACATATCGGTTCGGGGGTTAATAAATAGCTTCGTTATCGAAGGGGTTCTGGTATTATATAACCAGAACTGTTGGAGGGTTACTGATATTCTATAAATAACACGTAAGGAGGGGGCGATTTTTTATAAAAAGGGCGTTTCAGGGGAATTAATATTCCATAAATTACATTGTTTGGGGAGGAGATGCTCGTATTATAATAGCTTGGTTTTCAGGTTACTAGTATCCTTTAAATAACATCGTAAAACATTGTGATATTTATTTGCAAAATTTGTTTATTTTTATATAAAATCGCGATCTCTGATTGGTCTGTCTTGTTGTTCAGTTATAGTGGTGTTTGTCAGTGAAGGAAATAGCAACACTGTCACCTGTGGTGTTACAAGGTTTGTTTCTCTAGCGACAAAAAGTAACAAAAATAGTGTATTTAATGTTGACATGTAACTCAAAAGGAGCACTGGAAAGATTATAAACTGTTTATTTCAATTTTAATGCAGCTATGACTCACACTTCGATTACGTAATATTGGAATACTTCACACGCATAGGAGGGGGTGGCGGGGGTGGGTTGGGGGTGGGGGTTGAATATAATACGAAATGAGATTGCTGAATAATTGAATGGATAGATAACTTAACAAATAAAGAAATAAATATGATAATAATAATATACGTATTTGAAATATTATAGGATATTTTTGTTCATTTAAAGGTAAAGCACTGTTTACTACTGTTTACTTACTGATATACTGATTTATCCAGCCACAGTTGCTTGAGTTTCTGTCAGTGTAGCAAAAACATAATGTCTATATAGATATGGAGCCGCGGCATATTACAGAATGTAATGAATCATTACATTACTGTAATTGGCGGCTCATTTCACACATATATATATTCATCATACAATTGTATACTGACAGAAACTCTAGCAACTGTGATCCAGCTTTCATACAGAGAAAAAAAGGCTTTATGATTCCTCGATATCTCTTTATAAACAAACCTTCAAAATAAATTAGGTTTGAGGTTATTTTTATCTGTTGGAGTTGCCGACGCTTGTGAAATATCTTTATACATTTGAGCGTGTGAAAAATCCTGTTGATAGGTTGATGGCGGAAAGAAATATTATACGATAATTTGAATGAACGCTACATTGATGATATCATGCATATAACTGTTCTTTCTAGATATTTTTTCCCTCGAATCTGATGTTACAAAATCGTCTGGGTTATTTGGTTCTGTGTTGATTTCATCGTGTACATTATATCAATTAAACACGTACATTTGTACATTGTATCGAACTTCTGTCAATTAAAACACATACATTTGTACATTGTATCGAATTTCTGTCAATTAAAACACGCACTTTTGTACATTGTATCGAACTTCTGTCAATTAAAACACGTATATCTTTACATTGTATCGAACGTCTGTCAATTAAAACACGTACATTTGTACATTGTATCGAACGTCTGCAAATTAAAACACAAACATTTGTACATTTTATCAAACTTCTGTCAATTAAAACACATATATTAAAATTGTATACATTGTATCGAACGTCTGTCAATTAAAACACATGTACATTTGAACATTGTACAATGTATCTAGCTGCTGTCAATTGTATCGTGGCGATCTTCATATATAGTAACAATGTATATGTCACCTATACAAAGCTTCGTGTAAAATAGATAATGATGAACTGAATGAATAGCAGGTCTTGTTTTGTCTTTTTACATCACTCGATTTTGGATTATCGTTTTGTTGACGCTTCGGTATTCTCTGATTTTTCCCCCTCTTTTTTTGTTCTCTTTGTACAATCTCCCTGTTAAGTTTAGTAATGTGTTGTTCAATTGTAATGGTTTTCTCCTAAGTTTTGACGACCTGTAATCCAATGATCCCAAGCTCCCAAATCTCCGAGTTTGCTGTCGGGTTATAATCGTGTTTGTGACTATCATGTGTATAGAAACCGAAAGTACCCCAATTACGTTCAAATCCACTGAAATGGATTCCGAACACCCAGATTAAAGTGATAAGGATGCAGAAGAATTGAAACAGATTGTTAAATGCATTACGCGGATAATCATACGCGGATTAATATCATCATAACAAAAAATGTAATGTAATCTATTTCAAAAATTGCAATTTAAACCTTTTCCCTTACAACGTCATTGTTTTCGAAAATGTGATACAACAATGGCGGTATGACTGTAATTATCAGCAGAGATTCTACAGCCGGTTGCAATGAGGAGAATTAATTCGTAATAAAGTAGCTTCGATGAAATCCCTCTTCTCTACTAAACTACACGTGATAACCGACTATGCCGCAGATGAAATGTAACTAAATCTTGAATCTGTGTTCGGAATGATTAACAGCTACGGATCTTACAAACCGTCTCCGACTCCAATATTGCAATGGTTTCAAGTGAAATCTAAACTCGGGGGCGGAAACGTACACGTGTGATTCCGGCATCTGACTATGATTAATTAGCATTGTTTTTATTCAAGGAATCCATATGACAATTAGGATGTTTCAGCAGATTCATTAAAGGTTATCTAGTGATTAGATGCTATGTAAGGCAATACATGGGTTACCTCTTATATCGTCACACCAAGGTAGTAGTTTTTATATTAATCACATCCTTATCCAAAGTTGGAATATAATCTTTTAAAATTGAATTAGTATATTTCACCTGGTTTTGACGATAAATTATTTGTACTGTTTTATTAGATGAAATGTTTATTGTATTTGTGAAGGGTTTGTTTAAATATGCTTAGATGTTTCTGGGCCGTTTACTGTAAAACGGGAAGTTTTCGCACCGTCTTTATATCACCCTCTCAAAAAGATTTAAATTTGCACTATCTTGAATTCGCCTCTCAAACTTGAGT
The DNA here is from genome assembly GCA_947623455.1 of Mimachlamys varia. NCBI lineage: Eukaryota > Metazoa > Mollusca > Bivalvia > Pectinida > Pectinidae > Mimachlamys > Mimachlamys varia. The sequence continues at coordinate 15,577,891 of OX392535.1, forward strand.
CATCATCGTACATATATTAGGAGACACAAGTTTACGTTATGAAAGTATTCGCCCCTCCATTATTGAGCGAAAAGGGAGAAAATAAAACGTAGGTCAATATTAAATATACGAAATAAAAGTACCCAGTATTTTGTTTAATCCACACACAATATAGTGGCAATCATTAACACCCTTCTGGTTTAGCGTGTGTGACGTCCCTGAAAAGTTAGCTGTTCACACCTATAAAGAAACAGTTTGTTACACACACTGTATTTCTACAATGAACTATTATTGATAGGATAAATGTTAGCCATAATAACGATTTATAGCTTATGTTGTGAGTTATCGAAAAAAACCCACTCCCTGTACAAATGACGGGTATATCAACTATAAACCCAGGCCTGACATTCATTTTCAAAATAACAATGAGAATCACACTAAAAAGAAAATCCACACCAGTAAACTGGATATTCGATTCATTGCACAAACATTACCGTAAAAAATGTAACAACTGGGTTAAATTAGCAGAGATTGGCTTTTTTCTCAAATGATGGGAAACAACTGGAACTCCGCAGTTTAACTTCGAATAAATATCAATTATAAAAATGGCTTCTTAAAATACTTATACAACGACAACTCTGCTGCATATCATGAGGCGTATAACAACAACGTCGTGATTGCTTCTTATACAAAAAGCGGTGATGCATGCTAATAAATTCGTTTGTCTACAGAGTAACTAGAATGGGGAATTAAAAACCAATCGAATATATCTGTTCGGAAGACGACATAGGACTACTTCCGGTGTATGGGAAGGACCATTTCATGGTCGTTTCAAGTACAATATGTTGGTGATTCACACACGATCAACTTTCATCTGGTTATATCAAACAATAAATCCGAAACTCAACAGAAAATCCCGACCACAGAGCTGCGTGCTGTCTCGCGACGACGCGGCGCAATTCTCTCTCAGTGTGAGAGCCATTTCCGGTTTACTCTAGCTTCTGTTTTCATTTCCGGTAGTAGCACCATTACCGGCTCGACATATAATTAATTATTATTTTATTTTCGAAACACGAGAACGCGACGAGAAAAAAGTAGGTCCTTCCATGTGTCTAGTTAGATATATTGTCGCTAAGCGGTATACCGTACAGGGGGTTAATGTGCTCTGAGGGAATAATGCTACATCTGATTTAACTTAAGTGTATAAATGGTGTTTACTTTGCTGCTATTCCAGATGTTCTGCAAACATTTCAAACAGTTAGACAGCTTTGATATATAACAACGTAAACACGTTGTCTAACTGATGATACCAAGTCAAACTTGACCTTTCGTTTAAATTAAATCCATTTTCTGTAAATTTTTAATTTTGTCAAAGCAAAAAAAAAAATGATTGATTTTTGAAACAAACTTAAAAACGTAGTTAAGTTGTTAAAGGACACAGCTCATTGTACTCAATTACGAAGAACTTTATTATAATAAATATTTTGCAACATTTTCTTTTCATGTTTAATTGTACAAAGCAGATACTTTCAATTTATACATTTACAAAAACGTACACATTTTCACAAATTATACTATACTATATATTGTATATATCAGCCACGCAGTTAAAAATTGTGCCGATTTTATATAAATCATTTTTTGACATTACATGTACATTGTAATGGGCATATTTGTAACAATTTGTATGATTGTGTAGCTAGTGTGATTCAAGTGCATTATATTTCTGTGGGATTACGCAAGGACAGAGTACGAAAATAGTAATATTTTTTCTTAATTTGATCTTGAAATCTATGATAAAAAACTACTGAGAATTAAAATAGAGGTAAGAATTCCGCTAAATGATTAACTGTTCTCTATGTGCATGGAAACGGTATTATGTAAACACCCTCTTCACCGAAGGATGAAAATCTACAAAGTATCTTTTTCACTTGACACCAGTATTTGAATAGTCAAGACGTATTCGAAATCGTTTACAAGAATATGGTTATTTCATACAAAGTAAACCTGTACACGTGTATGGCGTCATAGTGTAAAGACTACGTGGTATAACCAATCACTGACAGACTTATATGGTGTCAAAATTGATATAAGTAAATAGTTTATAATCATAGATTGCGAGAATGACTCTACTCGTTTGTGTTACCTGAAAGAGACAATTTGTGAAATGTGTTTATTTGTTATACATGTACTACTATATACTATACTTGTTTTAGTAATGTTCTCCTTATGAACTATTCATGCCGAAATTTTGACAAATGCGGATGTTTTCCATGCGTTTGGTTTTTAATTCATAATAAAGTAATCTTAAACCGTCTAACTAACATTAAGATGCAAGCAAGTTTGTTTACGAACATATTTGAGCACCTACACCTCATGAGCACACAGACCTGTCTCGTGAATGTAATTAAAAATGACTTTCAAAAGGTAGTGTAGCGCTATTAAATAAGCACATATTACACTTTCTCATTACTGTACATGCGAAGCATTAACATATTAAAATACAAATGTATAAATAAACTATGTATGAGTCACTGAGTGATAATTTAACGGATCTCTAGCATATGGTGATATACAATCCCAATAAAACTACACAGACATTTTTCGTTTGATAACGATTGGCAATATTTTAAGGATGGACTTCCTACTAAAAATCTAGATTGGTAATATAATACTTGAATGTACATGTACTAAGTGCAATGAAGCAGAATTTCAACTGTACACACACATTTTGAACATTTATCAGGATTTGGTGTTGGCTTGACATTATACAATGTATCAATGGTAGGATAAAGGACGTTTTAGCAGATGTGTGCGATCATATACCTCGAACTTACTAGAGAGACTTTTTGAAAAACAGGTAGAGTTATTACCCTTGACAGAGGTCTTCAGTAAGGAGATGACACATTAACCTACTCGTGTGACATCATTAACCATTCATTTTAGTGTAGCCTTGTGAAATGTGTTTCCAATTGTCCCCGAATCCTTTGTTTCTATGCCTCTAGAAAACGACTTTCTGGAACACCTTAGTAGCATTAGACCTAACACCTAGGATGTTGGACTTGAGTTCCATACAAAAAAAGACAAAATTAAACGTACTTACAATTTCGTATTTGTACGAAAAATAAAAAAGTAAATTCTGTTCCGGTTTCAGTAAATCTTACTTACACAAATGTTTCCATAGTTCGCAAGTGTTTGACACTTATAAGTTATTTCGGGAATAGAATTGCACATTAGCTGGTAAATTTGATTACACATCCTACCCTTCCATAAGACACTTGGCTTTGGACGTACACAAAATTGGTTCAGCCACTGAACGACATGACAGAGCGCACGCACGTGGCCTAGTCAGTCTTTCGATGAAGGAATGTTTTTCTTTAGATGAAAATAGGAGCTGGAAAGCATTCCCGTTTACGAACCTAAATAGCATTGGAGATAAAATGTAATGATTTGTAACGATCTTAATGATAGATATAACTGTAAATGAACGTGACTATATTATATACTTCCTTGTCAGGAGCGAGTCTAGTCAATGCTGGGAATGATATCTCAGGATAGAGACAACAAACAGTATGTTTGTTTTGTTTTGGTTTCTGTTTATGGGAGATTCATCAGCGTTTACATAACATCTTCCGCTTTATAAATGTAACAATAGAGTCACCATCAACTCATTTTATAGTATCTTCAAATCAGTGTACTGGAACGGCCCTAACAGTTTACATTAAGGAGCCTTCTGGCTGACAACCCACAGAACGCATAGGAGAGTAGAGGGTATGTGACAGAGTCCCACTCCTATACCGACTAGATATAACCAAACCAACACCATAGATTAATTATTTATTTAGCGCTCCATAAATTCAGATAATAATACAATATTTCTCCATTACCTGCATTCTGTATCGTTTAATTCCTGCTAATGCTCGTTCATAATTGACTAACTCGTATTAGTTGGACGTTGTAGTCTTGTTTAAATGTTTTGATACTATTCCCGGCGGATCATGGCTAATGTCTGAGCATACACTACCGTCAGCCGGCGTGCTCAGTCAGTCTGGAGCGTAATTACTGAAGTAAACTATCAGAAATTTCTGTGATTGTGATACAAACACGGCCGGATCTAACCCACAGCAATGCTTGTTTTGTTTCTGTCATACAGTGATGGAAATCGTTTTATAAATCCTCTGGTGTGCTTTCCAGTGCTTTTCCATGTGCCGTCTTTCCGAGAAAATTGATGATGTGTAACATGACTGCATTCACAACGAAACGCTTGGGATATTTTTCTACCATGTAATGTACAAGTCATCCTTACGAAAAGACTTTAATTTGTACATTATTTGCGAATATAGCCTAACGTACATTTGCAATGATCAAGTTTCATCAACGTACCAAGTATCTGTTAACTTATTGAGATACAAAGAGGACATATTGAAAAAGTTCAGTGATTAAATAAAGCCAGTTCGTGTGATAAAGATAATAGACCACTTGTACATGTTTAGCTGTTACGAAGAAAATGATATTGCTGAAAGTCACCCAGCACCACCCAGTTTGTCGGATAAAAATGGGCTTATATTTTCAAGGCAAATACACAAACACAAATTGCCATTTCATCAATTATTCTATCTGACCCTTGGTGTCCGGTTACATATGCTAGTACTGAACTGTGTTTATTATCTGATAATTAAATACATTTCCTTACAGAAAAAACATCAAATCACCATAGCATGTATATGAAGATCGCTATATGAATCCCTTTATCAGAGCAACACGTTGTGAAAATTAAACATTTGTTTTTTGTTTATCTTTGGCATGACCGTTTGAAGCGATATGATTTGTTCAATTTCTTGTTGGTGACGACCTATATTGTCATTTCGATTGGACATAAGACATCGTGCACGCGTCATTAAAAGACTTAATTGCCAATACTTGTTTCATATAGTCGTAGATGATACATATATGGTGGTGATGGCGACAAATGTCAATGACAGTTATATACAGAACATTGTCAGTAGCAGTTACATGTATAGGAAAATGATAGTAACGATTGCCAGTAACAATTGTCAGTAATGCCTACATTGAGACAACGTCAGTAACAGTAATATATATAGAGAATATACATGGTCAGTGTCTTAATACATCAGCTGTATTTTGGCGAGGTCTTTCGGTTCCGAGCCAAATATTTAGCTTATATTTTAAGACACTGAACATGTATTCTATTTATCCAGTAACAATAATCAAAATAAAACATATTTAAGTCAGATATGTCAACAGTGTTCGATATATGTTTGTCTAAAACTTTTTTCCAATGCCGTCGTCAGGCGTATGACAATATGTGATTAGCTGTCAAAGTGAAACAAGATAGTACGCTTTGAAGTTTTCCGCGAAAAAATGAGTTCCTAACTAATTATGTGTTCAGCAGTATTTTTTTTTCTTAATGCAATGCAATATGTGCATTACATTAAGTGGTCGGGTGGTGCAGTGGATAGCGCACTTGCCATTCACCAAGGCGACTCCCCGACCGGACGTGAAAAAGTATGGGGTCATCTGCCCGACAATGTGGGTTTTCCCCGGGTACTCCGGTTTCCTCCAACAATAAGACCCCTTGCGCGCTAACATCCGGTCCAACAAGAGTGATTTATATAAGTTGGATAACTTGTTTCATAATTGTTGTAAAATGAATAAAGTTTATATATAATGCAATATGTGCATCGTATTGTGACATCTCCAAATTACGATATGTGGGTGATTTGGGTTCGTTTACTTTATATGGAGACCAAAGGTCAAAGTGCTGGTCGCTAAAAGTAGTTCCTCGAATTCATGCACGTCCATTATTCTTGCAGTTTTTGACATTGATTGTTATGAGTCAAACTGCTCGTCTCTTAAAAAAATCAAATTCCCTTTTTGTTTTCGTTAAGAAACACGTGTACCATTCGCTAGCCGGTTTGTTTTAGTCAAATACCAATAACTCAATGTTTATGTCTCGTGAAATGGTTCAAGGCCGCGTTTCCAAGCTGTACTTCATGGGGCACTTGTGTTTGATGCTAGCTAGATGCTACAAGAAACACTATCGACAATCCTGGAAAAATTCGGTCATGTTTCACTTCTTGACAGCCTCAATGCCACCTCTGTGTTTGTGAGGTCTTAACCGTTTTAATGCTTCTTAACAGATTCAAGAAGCTCTTTCTAACGGCACAATGTTAAACTTGCACACACATCTTAAGGGTTTCCTACTTTTATGTTAGAAATCCCCATACAGATAGACTTTGAGGAACTTAGACTCAAAGAAGCTAGGCACAAAGACATACATTTGTTACTCCAGCTACATTGTTTTGTACATTGTTTATACTTTGATTTGTATTAATTTATTTTTTTCTTTTAGTATTGATACTTGGTTTAATCGGAGTCTCCACGTTTGTGGCAATGTTCCCGAAATCCCTTACCGTTTATCATACTGTAAGACGATACATTCATTTCCATTACAGAAGATCGTTGACATTATTTGCTTCCTACATGCTAAAGCGGTCAGTAAGGCAATACTTGTACACTATTTTATCTAAATACTCCTCGGTTTACTAATTACGAATATTCAGCTTAGAATTACATTTAGCTCAAATGATGATCGTAGGTATACATCAGCACAATGATAGATAACTTTAAAAAAATCATATTGGTTCGATAGCGAAAAAAGCTTTTTGTGTGCGTTTGTTTTACTAAAATTTATTAATGGAGGTTTTTCTCATGGTAATTTAAGGCATTGTATTGAATTACCAGAATAATGTTTTCTATACTTTATCATGAAATACGTTTAAAATGACTGCAATGTTTATGTAGAAAACGTAAAATATTATTATCAAAAATTATGTTGAGGTTATGTTGCTTATACTTTGTTTTTCAGTTTATATACAGTTCGGTACGCTGTAGCACCAAATATAGCATAACGTATTCTTTTGTTTTATTACTAAAGTTGGTCAGGTCATATTTTTGCTTAGAAGCACCGACGAGTCCTCCAGTGACGCAACAACTGTATGGTGTAGCTTAATTCATTATTTGACCCGACTACAATGTATATATGTATCTTTTTACTGTAAAGGTGCTTTTATCTTTTGTCTTTTCTACAATTCCTCTACAGTAATGCTCTGCCCACCTACCTTTCCCCTCTCCACCTACCCTTCCCCTACCCACCTACCCCTCCCATGTCCACACACCCTTCCCCTGCCCACCTATCCCTCCCCTGTCCACACACCCTTCCCCTGCCCACCTACCCCTGCCCTGTCCAAACACCCTTCCCCTGCCCACCTACCCCTCCGCTGTCCACACACCCTTCCCCTGCTCACCTACCCCTCCTCTGTCCACACACCCTTCCTCTGTTCACCTTACCTTCCTCTGTCCACACACCCTTCCCCTGCCCACCTACCCCTCCGCTGTCCACACACCCTTCCCCTGCTCACCTACCCCTTCTCTGTCCACACACCCTTCCCCTGCCCACCTACCCCTCCGCTGTCCACACACCCTTCCCCTGCCCACCTACCCCTCCGCTGTCCACACACCCTTCCCCTGCTCACCTACCCCTTCTCTGTCCACACACCCTTCCCCTGCCCACCTACCCCTCCGCTGTCCACACACCCTTCCCCTGCCCACCTACCCCTTCTCTGTCCACACACCCTTCCTCTGTTCACCTTACCTTCCTCTGTCCACTTACCCTTCCCCTGCCCACCTACCATTCCTCTGTCAATATAACCTTCCTGTGATGAATCATATTGGTACTGAGCGTGTCCCACTATCGAAAAATGCCGGGTCACAGAAACAACTGATCATAATTCATGTTTGCAGTGTCAACTTCTAATGTGAAGAGGTAACAATAATTTTACTGTACCGTGCTGCAGTCGCTATCAACGGATGATGATACAGTTGGGGAAACTATCACTAGATATTTCTGATCGTGTGAATAGTATCGATATTTGTAACACCACGTTAATCCTTTATAGTGGTCTTATTAGTACTTTTTCACGCGTCGCTATGTTAATTTTTCCTTTGTTCACATGTTGTCCCCTGTTTAATCGATTTTGAGTTTGGATTATGGTTTTGTTGACGATTGGTACATATTAATTCTCGATCTTTTTTTAAGAATTCGAATCCAACCTTTGCCATTCTATTTTGCGAGAATGTGGTGTGATACCCCTTGATCTAGGTCACGTTTGGATAATTCACATGCGATATTATCCTCTCCATATACCACACTTCTCTCGGTGATCTTTAAATTTTAATCCGTTATTGAAACAAAGTTATCTTTATCGTTAAATTGCCGATTTTAGTTTTTGATGGACAGTTGTATCTACTAAGTACCGACAACACTATTTTGTCTAGGCTTTGAGGAGCTTTTCTATAATAGGTCCGATTATTACCCGGTCTTTATAGCGTTAAAGTTCACTGTTCAATGGCAGAATTGCCAGATAATTGTCGAGGATATCACTGCTGTGTTAAAGCTATGTAAGAGGATTCCGTTTGAATCGCCCGAATAATTCGAGTCAAATTAACTTCAAAACTGTCTGTCATGGAAACATCAAAGAAATAACGCAGTCAGTCACGAATACAGCCTGAATAGTGATATTGGTCAGTACAGCAATTATTTACCCCACACAATTTCCAGATGATTCCAAAATGTCGGATGACATCGTTTTTTATGGACAGCTTACCGGAAGTACACTATAAAATTTGTTTCCATACGGGAATTGTGAGGGAAATGTCGCAATTTCCCTTATCATTGTATAAATGCATTCAACATAAGACCAGTGTAAAAGCTGCGATAGACAGGCTCTTTATAATTTTGTATCATAGTGTTTCATCGTGTTATGATGATTACTTACTCATAACTTACAAGTATAAATGACAAAATGAAGGCATTCTGCTTCCTTTCTTTGTTACATGTATGTGTATTGTAATAATAATAATAATAAAACAGAGAATACAAAAGCGTCAACAAAACCAAAAATCGGTTAAACTAGAGGCAAACTATAAACAAAAGAAAGATTCACATCGAGACCGTTGTAAAGGTACAAGAGAATAAGACCAGGTGTTCCGGAAGAGTAAGCGTCTTCTACTACACGAAGACACCCGCAATGTACAATTGTACGAGGTCAAATCCAAATAAACATCAAGTCCTCAAAATGAGAATCAAGTCATCATGTCAATCAATACAGGTAAGCACACTTCAGAGCATAACAAACAACGTTCATCATCATATCACACAATGATATAGAATGTTTCTCAATGAGATCTACCCTTGTAAATTTGGGATAGCGTTGAACTTTACACCTACATTTATTTCTATTTAAAACAAATACAACAATATCCCTTACTAGTTTATATTCGAAAAAAAGTGTTAGTGTATTATCTCAACAATAGATCTTGGTGTTTTATAGATCGCCTTCCATTGCCCCAGCATGTGAAAGGTATGTACACCGCCAATAAGAACGCTGACACAGATTTTATCTGTCCCCTAGTGTCCATATTCCATGGAATGACTCGTGCCTTGGAATGTGATACAGTGGAATAGAGAAAGCCTACCTTATTGGGCGTACATGTCACCAAACTTGGTGAAGGGCACTTCACATGATCACAGGCATAAGTACAGCCAGTAAAGATAAATCGGGAAGATACAAAATGTACCGCTGAACACGGAGGTCAGACTTTTAACCACAGAATAATGACCGTTTTACTTCTAACTTACAGATGACCTTTTGTATTATCTCAAAACACCGTTTCATGTACGTGTCGATCACCGGTGGCATTTTTAATAAGAGGGAGACAATTAGTTTTTTAAAAGTGTAATTGTTTATCAACACGCCATGTGTATTTTGTTCTACGTTATTTGAACATGAATATATTTTTACTTGGACCTTTAACGTTTAGAGTGAATACACCAATTTGGAAACCTCGTCCATTAATTTCAGTTAAATAATATAGAAGTACAATACAATATACTTGTATCAAACTCTATAATATGTAGATTAACAATGAAAACGGACGTGTACTTTGTTGCAGGTTCAAGCATACGATATATGTAGGTGCAGTACGTACATAAATGTACAGTATGTACTGCCAGGTCTGTCTCTGTCGCTGCGACACCACGCTGCTATTTTATTACGATATATAACCTGGCAAACAAAAGAAAACGCAGAAATTCCTCGTCATAATGCTTCCCAAAGGGACTTCTGCTCCCGAAATCTCGCGAAGCATAATTTCTAATTTTCTAGCGATGCCGAGAGAATAATATTTATATACAGATACACGAGACTTACTCGACAATAAAACACAGTAACCCCGGTAGAGAAATAACATCATGATTATGTATGCCATCAAACATCATTATTTAATCTTAAAATGCTGTGTCTAATATGAGTACGAAATCCCCTATGTGGAATTTCACTTGTACCATATTACTCGAATAACTTATAACCCCCTGGAGCAATGGCGGCAAGATTAATCCGACACCATGTTTCACCGGAAGTCATAGAACTGACACGTGACCCTGTCGATTTCTCTAGGGATAATAGGTCATATTTATGTGACCCGGTTGACCAGTTATTGTCTCTGTGGTTTGGAGACGGGTCAAGACATGGTCATTTCTCATCAACTGCGTCCACTTTTATGACAGACATTATTGAAATTAACTGGGAATTACTACCGCAGTATTAAATGAATGGCCCTTTTATTGACCATACCCTAACCCTGACAGGCTCCGGTAATCCACTGCGTTTATTACACGTCAAGTGATGTGGGGCTTCTTCAGATATAGGCACAGGAATAGAAAAAGACATTACGTCAATTCGCCCAGAAACAGAATTAAAACATGAACGAGGGATTTCATTGTTATGCTCCTCTTAAATCTGATCATTAACCGAAAAAAGCATGGTTGCCACGTTATAGCATTTCCTGTTCCGGATAGTTTTTATTCGATTGAGTTCCCTTTCTATTTAACGCGACAAACACACGATTACTATTGAATCATTCAAAACGAAGGAGAGAGAAAGAGAGCCATCGAAATAGACCGTTACATTGTAGTATTGAGATTGTATACAATGTAGTTCCAATCTCAATAACAAAACCCGTTTATTTCATTAAAGCCTCTCAAAATGATATAAAGCTTAGCAAAAGAAGACGAAATATGTTATTATGAAGGTATATTTCAGCATAAAAATACACTACTAGTTCCCCATAGTTATCATGGAGCATTGTTATCATGACGGCTTTATTTAGCTACACTTGGATTTTTTGTCCTCGAACAGAGTGACTGGAGCGTGACTGTCGACCCTTTAACAGCCTGGGTATTTATAATTATATAAAGCTCAGTCGTGGTCAGATGGCACCAGCTATTATCTTTGACCATGGGGTGTACTTGTCACATAAATGTAAATAGATTTCGGTTTAGATGTTCCAGTTCAACAATCCATGTTAACTTTACATTAAGTCATCTGCTTTACATGAACATGTACCGGGGTATCTGTTTCTGTTTACATAAGGATACCTTAGACCGGTATGGGACATGTTCACTTATCATCTTACCTCAAATGTTTCCCTTGGTGGATACATGTTATGGAATGCAATCGCCTCTCCAATCGGGATGTGACTAGCATTTACTCTCCTGTGGTAGATTCTAAAAAAATATTTGATTTGAATATGAAATGATAGGAAAATGTCCTGCGTGTGCCTTTGTTTTGACCAAGAAAATATAATTTGCTCATGTATAACGGTCTTACCTTTGAAAAAACAAAATGTTCTTTTTAGATAAATCCAAATGAAGACAATGCCTGATACGAATGTTTAATATAGGAAATACAGTACATTTATATAAATATAAACTACCTTCATGTTCTTTAAGATCCACCCATTTAACATTTCCATTAGCAATTTAATGTCTGCGAATAAATATATTCGTTCCCTAGGTATGATATTTGTTGTGAAAATGTTATATTGTAAGTGTCTTAATATAATCTTCCTTCGGTTTGTAATTTGTTGTCAATATGTTAACTTGGAAGAGTCTTTAAATATTGTAGATATGTACTTTGAATGATATGAAGAAGGGCGTTTTTGAGTATGCTCATTAGTGTGTTTACTTGTTGTGATTGACAATGATACTCGGTTCTCATTTTGAGAACTTGATATTTACTTGGATGTGACAAAGATTTACATAGCGGGTGTCGTCGATGAAGCAGAATACGCTTAATCTTCCGGAACACCTGGCCTCATTCTCTTGTTTTTTTACAAGGGTCTCCATGTATGTTTTTCCTTTGTTCAATTTTGCCCCTGGTTTAATCGACTTGGAGTTCGGATTATGATTTTGTTAACGCTTCGATATTCTCTAATTTGATTTCTTTCGATATGGTTTTTGTTTTATAAGTCCATATGTTACATTGACACTCTCTTTAAATGATGTAGATCTGTTTTTAGGTTTGATATCTGTTGTATATTGTTGTATATATTTCATATATACATCTGTATGTTACTCTCTTTAAATAATGTAGATATGTTTTTTAGGTATATTTGTTGTATATATTTTACCTTGCCACTCTCTTTAAATGATGTAGATTCGTTTCTTAGGTATGACCTTAGAGTTACATTTCCTTGCTTTCCCTTACTCGTGCAATAACATGAGACTACATAGTGGGTTAGCTGTGCCGTAATCTAAGCTAAGGCGACGGCTTCCAACAAAACACAACGTTTACGCCCAAATTAGACTTGAAATGTGATTCTTGGTGCTTTTCGTTATTGCAATAAATTTGTTTGTAAAAACCATAGGGGATCTCTGCATATGAATGTCAGACTATGCAATTGATCACGCTCCTACGAGAGCACAAGAGTACAATTTGATTTCATTAGCCGTCAACGCTACTGTTACGTCCACCGACTCGATAGAAATAAAATATGGATCCACTGGAAAATCAGGGGAAAAGAAATAATGTTAAAGAAATGTTTGCCGACAAAATAAATGAAATAAAGCAACTAGCTTTTTAAAGTCCCAATACTTTGCGCGTTGCCTGATCTCTAGCTGATAGACGTCACCAAATCTGTTAAATAGGAATCGATGAAAAGAAATGGAGAACAAGTAGCTTTTTTTTGACTGATTCGTACTTGCATCTACATGCATTTGTTTGTTAACAAATACATCTTAGTTACAGACAGGCCTTTACCGTATGATTCGACTTGTTGTTTTTGTTAACGTATAAGTTCTATAAAGCGAACCAGACTTTAATCAAGTAACGTCTATTCTTTAACAATTTACTCGTGATACACAGTGTTTTATGTTCTAGGGCGTACTGCTATAGCCCTTTTCGGCACATAATTAACTATACAGCTAAAAACCCCTAGCGGGAGATTAATGACAGGCAGACAACTCCTGCTAACACCCGTAGTAGCCCCAGCATGTACGGGTGGTTATGTATATCTTCCCTTATATACCTACATTCTCAAGGGCATAGGCAATATCAGTACCGAAAAGGTTGGATATGTATTCCAAATAAAATCTAATGATATGGTTTGAGTATGTAACGTATCCCTGTCTAAAAAATAGACCGAATTTTAGTCTGTGATGCCCGATGGTATAGTTCATCACGTTATATATACAAGCTGGTAGTGTTGCCATTCTAGCTGTTTAAAGGAAGAGAAATGATTCGCTTAGGAATAGAACGAATTGAATTATGGCAACAAATGACGGAGGAAATATTTATCATAAGTGACGTTAATTTGCTTGGACGTGTAAACCTCGTGAAGAGGTGGCAAGGGCAGATAATTCTCGAAGGTATTGCTATATGAGCGCGGAAGGTCGAAGCGCCGGAACAGTTGTTTGGTTTCCGCACGAGATGTATTGATAACCAAGCTTGAGGGCAAAGTCAGCTTTAACAAAATAATTACAAGTCTTCAGAAGCAGAAAGTAACAAAATCCAGGGCAATAGCATGTATTGGTACAGTTTGACATATCAGTTTTGAAGTTTTAAACATTTGTCTTCAGTCCTTACCTTGATGGTGTGTCCGTCTAAGAACGAATTTGGTACGGTTATGTACATTTTGCAGTGGACTGAGTTTTCATCCCAACAATAACCTGAGCTCATTTGGCAGTTTGGCATCTGCGAATGGTACTAATCTTTATTGATTTCTGCTTCTTGGTTTTATGCCTTTGATGAGTACTAATTATGACAACAAACAAACTGGTTTTCTTGGCGGATAGGTGGAATACGTACAATTAAAAAAGATAAAAAAATAGAATCTAGCACCGTTTGGCGAAAAAAGAGAATGTAATTAATGGAATTATTAATTCTTTCAAAATACAATGCATTAAGCAGTGTTAATCACTCGTAAGAGTAAACATTTCATTAATATTATTTAACGAATACGAATTTATTTTTCCATAATCTTATACCCTTTAATGGCTTAGTTTTTTTCTCGTGAGAAGATAATACTCTTCCAATATGTTTTCAACGCGAGACTAGTCCCAACTTGCCGCGAGGTTACTCCATATGATCAAAAGATGGCACCAGCTAGATGACTGGCGAAGTTACTCTCTATGTAAACTACATAATTGGAAGGACCTGTTTTTATGTATGAAAAGTCCTTTGACACCAGCCATTGTAGTTATACTTTCGATTGTTAATTGACAAGTACATTATAAATTCGGTTATATACATGAAAAAATATCAGATAACCAAAGCGCCAGCAAACCCATAATCCGAACTCAAAATCGATTAAACTTGGGGCAAACTAGGAACAAAGGGAAGATGTGCATGGAGACCCTCGTGAAAGTACAAGAAAATACGACCAGGTGTTCCGGAAGAGTAAACGTTTTCTGCATCATCGACAACACCCACCATGTACATCTTGGTCACATCCAAGAAAACATCAATTCTCAAAATGAGAACCGAGTCATCATTGTCAATCACTAAATGTTTTCCCTCTTTTGCTAATACAATGTTAATATAAGATAATTTAAACATTAACTGTATCTTTTGCTTATACATAATTATACCATTAAGGCATACATAACATTCAAACATTGTACACTTTTATTTCGTTTTTTGCTGTAACATTGAGCTACATTTTACTAACCATTCTAATTAGTATGAATATGAACAATACTAACACACCATTTCGCTGTATCCATAGACACGCCTTGATGACTCTGAGCGGATTCAAAATTGAACACAGGAAGTACTCGCACCATTTGTTGTTCCGTGTTGTCTCAACTACTCGTTTTAAATTATTTCTAATTATACGGTTCGACCTAGCCGTGCGTGAGGCAATTAGCGGAAATTGTGATTGATGACAGGTCAATTTGTCCGTACGGTGGTGCTGATTTTAGGAAAATTCGCCTGGGATGTGATTTCAGAAAAGATGCCCCTGTTCTGGGTTCTGATAGTTAAGCGTTTACACGCGTCGGTAGAGAAACAAATAAATCTGCATACATAACTCCATAAAGGTTTATACGTTAATAAGGTAAGGCGGAGATGATTCCTGCGCTACTGCACAGTAAAGAGTAGATCTTACACAGGGATACGAACAAGCCATTGCCATTGTTGTTGCATTTAACACTGCATAAACAGACGTAGAATCATACACACACATGACATACAAATTACAAAAATCTACAAAATAGCTAGAAAACAAACTATTTTCGCGATGCGAAGTAGTTTCATATTTCCATTTATTAACAAATGTGCTCCGGAAATGCCAGATAAATATCTGGTTCGAAAACAAACAAAGTCTCGGTGATCATAGGAACGACATTTTGTTTGACCTTTACTTTAATTTGATCCAAATGCATTATCATAATAGTTCTCACTTTTCCTTGTAAACGTAGGCAGTTATTAACAGATACATAACTGACCTTTGTTTATCGTGCTTCAATGAAATCGTCGCAAGAAAAATGACAACAAGTGAAAGCAATGAAATCGGTAGGTCCATCGTCTTTCCATGCACAATATTCGATAGGGAAAGTTGTTGAAAGAAGTCGGTTTAAATAAACGATGTTTTTCTCAGTTTTTATGATTCTGATAATATTTAACGTAAACTTTTATGTGGCATATTTTATTGCATAAATGGTTCGTAATCCTAACCTTCAAATCTTAAAGCTAAATATTTAGATAACGTTGAATGAGCATGTTCATCTAATGCTTACGCTAAGAGAGCCTGAATTTTACCACTCTCATCAAGAATTGTTTATTTTCATAACTCAACATGAAAGTCACATTTATATTAATCTTATCATTGACCAATACATCTTTTCTAATCGCAAATTCATCGAGTCCTTCCGTCGCAATGTAACTTTAAAAACGGACGCTTCTGATATAGTCTCATTTAACTGTTTAGCTTGTAAGAAATGGTAACCCTAGACAGCATATTATTGTTATCCCAGCATATTGATGAAGGTCATAAAGTTTAATTACAATTTATAAAGAATTGCGAAAACGTAACAAAGACAAATACTAGTTTTGATTGAAGACTCTAAGATGACAAAAATGTGTACGATGGCTTCGGTTTGAAATATTTCAATGTATTCATAATGTAGAAACTCCTGTAAAATTCATCGTGTGAGTTTTAAAATCGCTAATGTTAGAGCTGTCAATTCGGGCTTCAAATGCTGCACACTGGCGCCGCCCTACAAGTATAGAGACAGTATTTATGTAATCACTATATGACGCAGGTGCATCATTTGACGTTGAACCGATCTGTTGGTATTTAAATGACGAAATAGCTAGTCATACACCAGAGTAAGGAGTACGTTTAGCGAAATTGATGAATACAGACACGTATCAATAATGTCCAGGTGCACATAATGTTAACTGCAAAATAAAGTGTTCCAAAATAGAGAGAGGTAATTATATTGTAAGCAGTAATTTGAGAATATACCCTTATCATGAAATACGTAACAACAAAAACACTGCATACATTGTACCGATCCTCTAATGTTTACCTCAGAACATTACAATGCGAATTTAGTTTAGAAAAGTTACAGGAATCCTCCCGCACAAATATCTTCACAAACCTACTCTCCGTAAAAATATATTGCCATAGTTTGACATATATTCTGCATCAGCTGGTACATGTGGTAGGTCATGGCAGGGAGGTGGTGATGGCCATGACGTCAGAATATCTAGTGGCGTCTTATGCCGGGTACATATATGCAGCCAATAAATGATTGTCAAGCTTTTCAATTTACCAATATCAAAAATAAATATCACGTTTAGATATTATTAATATATGGTTAATGTTAAAAAAACAAATTGAGATAATTTCTTAACGGCAAATCTTTCTGAACTGCTATGATACAATTCTATACAAAACAAATAATCATAACACGCAAATGCAATGTATTCGCCTGTGAGAAATGCTGAGTGATAAAACTATACAGCTATATATCACTGCAGCATGCGCTTTCATGCTTTAGAAAACTTGGATAATGAAGTAGCTGTGAATATATGCATGGACGAAAATGTGGTAAAAGAACTGCCTTAAATGTATATATGTATTATATACAGAATAAACATGAACGTCAGAGTAGGTGAAACGCTTGTAAATAACCGAGTCCTCGTTGACAATGTTAATAGACGGAGACCCGCTGTTTATTGAAATTGACATTAAACGCCTATCTCCTTTATCTGACAAATACAATTTCCTCCTAATTCTAAGCAGCTATTGCAAATGACGTATAGGGAGATTTGTACGGAACCTGTCTGTTATTGAACCAAGTAGAACAAAAAAATCTCATTTACAATTTTACATCTGGTCTTATACTATGACAATAGCTGTCAGACAAGGAAGAGGAGATATGGCCAATATGTCAGGGGGCTAACATATCATAGAACGTCTTCTACACAGATCACGTGACAATGTGACAGACTGACCGTGCATTTCAGTGACTCATACCCATCATTTATGTTATGAGGAGCATAACCTGAAATGTTTGATAAGGACAGATGACCGTCTGTACAATTGTAGACCAAACGTGCACTGTTTTCATCTCAACACATAACTGGTTGAAATAAATTTATATGATGTCGTGTCATTAAGTTTAAATGAATTGTATGATCTCATTTAAGCCTCCGTCAAATTGGCTTTAGTTTTGCGTATTTTGCTACATTCTGCTACTCCGTCCATATACCATTAGATCGCATCCAAGTAAATGTCACGTCCTTAAAGTGAGAACTGAGGCATTAGCCTCAATCACAAGAAGGTATACTGATGAGTATACTCAAAAACATCAACATTCAAAATCATCGTACACAAATACAGATTGTATTTCAATGGGATTAAGAATGTGACCATAAAGATCATTTAAATAGATAACCAAACATTACACATAAAAAAGAAATATATATATATATCATTAAAGGGATAAACGCATGTTTAACACGTGTCATTGTGTTTCACGTATCATTTAATGACAAATTAACTGTCATTTGGCCACCATAGCATTCAGGCTTGCAGACATAGGTTTGAAAGTAATAATGTTTTTTTTCTGAATTGGAAATTAAGACATGTATTAACGAAGACAGTTCTCGTGTGATTTGATTCATGGACTTGACAAGATAGACAATGTCGGAATCGCAGATTAATGTATACTTAATTGTGTTATATTACATGCAGAATATGTTTTTAAAATAAACATTCATTTTTTTCGGTTTTTTTCCACGCCTGAAATTCTATTCACCTGGCAATTATCTGAACCGAGTATTAAATTACTTTGTGACGGAGTAGACATGTTTACCGTTTTTCATCGAGACTGCTAATGACGTCCTTGTGAAATAAGTAGAGCAAGTGAGAAAACAGCGAAAAGCCACCATAAAAGTACAGCCAATCCCGTTTGTATTGTTTATAGGACTGTATGTTAAACGATAGCACGCAGC
Organism: Mimachlamys varia; assembly: GCA_947623455.1. NCBI lineage: Eukaryota > Metazoa > Mollusca > Bivalvia > Pectinida > Pectinidae > Mimachlamys > Mimachlamys varia. The sequence goes on from OX392535.1 coordinate 15,596,757, forward strand.
GATTGATTATTTTTAATTGCGTATTATATTTCAGCTTGATTAGGCCAAACATTGTAGCCAGATATCTACACGGCATGGAACGTCGATACATCTAACAGCGATATGGACACACATGTCGATTTCACCTAGATGACTAGGACACCCTGGCGTTGATATCATGAATCCGTGGTATTAATAACATCGATACGAGTTAACGTGTTTATATTGTAACATAACAAGTGACTCCCTAATAATATAAAATCATAACATAAAATGTAGTTAATGATAGGTTGTCGAAATCATAACTACATATGTACCTTTCTATAGGAAGTCAACATTGTTATATTAGGATTAAAACATGATAGTATAGCATATAACGTAGTTAATTCGAGTATATCCTAACCAAACTACATGTTCCTTCTTATAGTATCGTCTTAACATTGTTTTATAAGAATTGATATAATATGATATTATAGCATAAAACGTAGTAAATTGAAGTATATCGTAACCAAAACTACATGTACCATCTTATAGCAAGGCAACATTGTAACTAGGATTGGATAGTACAGCGTATAATATGTATCCTAACCTTTACCACATGTACATATCACATTTCACCGGGATTCATTTTTTATTTCATTTTAAACAAACACTTTGCTGGTCAATATAACACATATGCAATGCACGCAAATTTCAGCCATAGATGAACTATATATTTGATAATAAAAACATAAAGTGAAATACCCGATTTGACATTAACTTCGTGAAGCATATATGCATTATTCAGTTCCTCATTGAAAAACAGATATTATTACATAAACGTCATTAACTGAATTACGTTTTATATACATAGAAGGTGTAAAATATCAAACTGAATTTCTCATTCTAACTTTCACGTGCCCTGTTTATGATTGTTTCATAAACATAGCTGTACTTGATCAATTATTGAAGGCATGGCACAGTAAACGAAGCTTCGTGGAGTTTACAAACGTGTAACGTATAACAACCCTGCTTGACAACTGATTCTCCGGTAAACCGGCATCATTGACCTTCTTTGTATGAAGTTCTCACGGACAAGCGTACGGTATTTTAGGTTTACGTCCCCGAATACTTGTTTATTTAAAAACGTTATAGCTCTATGTACAAATCATTTGAAATACATAGCATATTGTTAGATTAGAAGTATAGCGAATAGATGAATGACCTATTGAATAACGGCATTGCGATCATTGATGTATTTACAGCTTATTTGATACCACAAAACCAAATAATGTTAATGAAGACATTTGTCTGTCAGGGATTTCAGACTATAGTTCGGGCTTTACAATGGCGAGACGGACTTCGATTTATTATCTGAACTCCGTTGTTAATCACATCCAGCATTGCCCTCAAGGCTGCCGAGATACTACCGAGGTTCACGTACCTCGTCGTTGGTCATATTATATACAATAACCTTAACATTGTATTGTAATGGGTGACTTCGACCGAACACTCGATGGGATCTTAATAAAATTAGAGCTACTGCTTTGCAAAGTCCAAACCTATATTAATTACAATTCAAAAAATGTATGTTTTTTATGCTATTATCTTTTGGGTCATCCTCAAAAACATTATTGTGTTACAGTTTTCTAATTTGAATAGTAGTAAAAAATGGTTTCTTTGACACGTGTAGTAACCCCATTGTGAGCCTCTATACTGTACGCGCACGGTGTAAACCGGAAGTCTCGTGGGAACTAGTAGACAATCGGCAATAATTAGTTGATAAATAATGCACGAATTACTACCCCCCAAACCATCGTGTGATGCAAAATGGTAGCTTGTTTTCCCAAGATGTGTTGTAATCAGGGACATCCTGTGTAGGACGTCGCCGGCATGCTGCTCTAAGATGGCCTAATCGGGACCGGGATCACAACAAATCGCGGTGTTTTCAAAGCTTATCTCCAGTCAGATTGGGCCTCATAGTTGAAAATTTTTGGCGAATCGATGGAATTCTTCGCTATCTTGTCTTCATGCGGCTTATGCTTGTCTTAAACAGGGCATCGTGTAGTCCTTAAACAAAAGGTTTATGAAATAATTTGATATTGCCTTTACCTAGCACGCAGTCCCTAACACGTGTTCTTTAACGCCGTTTCTACAAGAAACAGATGTTTACAACTGTCCATGACATCGACGTTTAGCGTACGGACTCACCAGTGCAGTGGAGCGAGAACAGATAAGTGATATCTTCAATATATAGCCCGTGTTATCAATACATGTTGCTATTAATTCCCCCTGTACTATTGAATCACCGGCATACATTCAGGGAACAGCAACGGTTCGTATATCAAAGGCCAAATGAAATTTTAATAATTGACATTTAGTATATAGAAATGTGATAAATTGGATTATCGTCATCATTAGAAACTCGACAAAATGGACGGACTATGTCCCAATGATACACAAATATCAATTTCTATTTGACTAATAAGAACTAAAGAACAACATATCACATTGTTGATAATAATGTTCTAATTACTTCCCCTTACTAAGTGAAAACACTCATTTTAATTCATCAAATAGTATGATGCTATCTTGAGGTTACGTGAGTTGTGGAAGTAAAGCGTTCCCTCTGCATAGACACGTGACCTTTAGCAACACGATTTCAAAAGTGGCTTTAAGGGGAGGATAGAAAAAAAAACCGATTTCTTTGCCTTTTATGTTTTCCTTTCTGAAAACATTCGATGTAATGACTTTTGACTATCTCTTAGGCGACTCCCAGACGTCCTGTCCTATTTTACATATTGAACCCTAAAAATACACAGACAGACAAACCCTACATTTCTTTCTCCGTCTAAGACGGTAATTGATTTGAACTAAAATTGTTTAGACCCGAATACCGAATCGTCTCCGGACAACGGTCGTGGGGTTTGGGGACTCCCTCAACGATGTCGTAAGGTAATACGTTTTTACATCGATTAGTAGCATGTGTCGAACGCACATCACTTTCAATTACGGAACAGGAATATACGCTGACAGACGTCCACGAGAAGCTGAACCCGTCACTTTCAGGCACTTCCTCGTTTCTGTTTATCGGTGAATATGCCATAAATTCTATATATCTTTTCTTGTCCATGGAAACCCACCAAGGGATTTGACCGCACCGACACTAAGCAAGGAAGACACTACATCCTTTTATTTTCTCCCCATAGAACTGCAGCAAGGACAGACAATAACTGATAAAAAAAACACTATTAAAATACGGGGGTTTCTTCCGAGTCTATCAAACGTTCCTTCTTGTAACGTTTGATGACATTTAGGGATGTTGGTATGCGTCTTTTAGAAAGCTCTTTTCTCCTGTGCACTCATGGTGCTAGGGACGTATGTTAGTGGTTGTAGATTTGGAACGCTTGCATTTAAAATAGTGCTATTGATCTCGTTTTTTTACCTGAAAATTACTATTGATAGTAACAGGCATACGAGGGAGTTGATAAAGTTCCTGGATCACAAGTCTTTGAAAAACTTATTTCCTTGAACCATTTCAAGGGTCTCCGTGGAAATATTTCCTTTGTTAATATGTTGTCTTTCATTTGATTAGAAGTACGTGTTATAGTTTATTCAACATTCTGTTTTTTTAAGTATATAATACATGTACATGTTTACAGCTTCATCACATAAATGACCCGTTCAGTCATGTCATTTGGCCATGTCATAAAAATGGTATTACACACGTGTAATTACACTATTGTGACATCATAAACAATTGACGTCTCTATGACGTCAAATGATTGTCTCGGTAGTGAGAATCATACTGTCATAGAAGAAATTGTCTTTCTTATAGAGAACTAATTTGAGAGTTTTTGTGTATTTTCTCGTTAATATAAGTTATGTGATAAATATAATCTTACACTCGTGTCAATGTAATATGGCATTTATTAAACTCGTTAAATAAATCAATATGTCACTCGCCTAAAGGCTCGTGACAAATTAGATTATCTAACTAGTTTAATAAATTCCATATTGCATTGACACTCGAGTAAGATCCTCTATTTCCGTCATTGTGAGTATTTATAAATATTTGGTATTCAGTAGTTTGTTACTATAATGTTTGATAAATAAGGAGTATACATTTTAAGCTACAGCTTACCGAAACTTTACAAATATCGATCATACCATGTATTACAATGTTCGTGCTGTTGTCACTTATAAGTCTAAATAAGCTAAACACGATCTACTGAGTTCGGAAGAAAATTTGTATAATATTCGCCAATTTTACGAACGTTCTGACCAAACATGTGCAGTTTGCCTGAACATATCGCCCACAAGAGACCGAATTCACGGTAGCCAGTCTGTCTTCGATAAAATGGTTTTTGCATGGTATTTTATTTCGCACGCAATATTTGGTAGGATGGGGACATGTCAGAAACACGACTCGGTATTACTTTAATGTAAGCTATACAACGCATGATGTTTGAGCAGACATTTACAAACCACAAAGAAGCCATATGGACGAGAATACTAAAAAAATATATCCAGTTCCGACTTCATTGTTCTAAGACTTAGTTAGCAGACATACCGGTTTTAACGTCAAAATGGTGATATGTATCCCCGTGGGGACGGATGTGTTCTTCTTCTCATGACACGTGCCATCCAAAATGTAAATGCATTACGCACATCAAAAACGCATAGCGTCTACACATACATGACTTTCCAGTATACCTTTGTAGTATATAAGCATTTCAGTTGTTAATTGCTAGACTTTTATTAGCCTGGAGCGAAAAAAATATATTGCAGGTGAAAAGGAAGTCAATAAATTCTAGTCATATCCCATGTCCATAGCTTTGTGTGGAACGATACGAAAAGATAACAGGAATTTAATAACTATAATTTCAAATATTCCAAAGAGTATATACAGATCTGTATATACGCAGCAAACTTGTGGGTTTACAGCACTATAAGACGGAAAGCTTTCAGTGTCATGGCGGCAGGCATGATAGCTTTTTCAACCCCAAACATCCTCATCAGAATAACGACTCTTTAGCCAATCAGAACTTGCCAAAGTGGTCCATCAAAAATTACATGTCGTAACAGTACAAGCTACACAATGTCTTTAAATGCTACAACATGATAAGAGGGATCCCAGTTACTCCCTCTATGATATTTAATTTAGATAAAATAAATAAACACTTAACACAACGACAAGGTACCCAAAAGTCACGGTTTAAAACCGTGTTTTCTAACCTTTCACAGCTTTTGCTGGCTGTGTCTATGGAGTGGTGATTCGCGTATCATTAATCGCGTCTGGGATCGGAGAACAGTGTACTTATGAATCCGACAGCTATGTGATAATTTCTCGGATATATTTATTTTATCTGGATCCTATAATCCAGAATGAGGGTCAAATGTCTGTTATATACGAACTCCAATCTATTAACGCCTGAGGCATGAGTACAAAGCTGTACTCATGTGTAAATGTTGTCTATATGGAATATGATATTTACTTATAAATATCTCGGTGGAAGAGTGGTTAAGGTGTTCAGACATTCTATCACTAGACTTCCATCTCTGGGTTGCGAGTTCGAATCCAACGTATTCTATGTTATGACTGGACTAGAAAGGATTGTTTTAGAGGACGACGTTTCCCAGGAGTTAGGAAAGGTTTAGATACATTATCCATGGTTAGGACGCCATTCTATGGTTCCGTTCGTTCTGTTCGTTATATTCCCAATGGTCAAACACCATCTTATCTATTCTATCAAAGAACATGTTATCTAGATTCTCCCAGACTAGGGTTGGTTAACGTCGCATAAAAAACTCTCAGGACAGGGTTGGGATGGCATTCTATTTAGATCTCAATAGTCAGGACAACGTCTTATTTAGATTTGCACAGCGTCAGACTAAATTTTATCTAAATTCGTTAGGTTAGCGCCCCATTAAAAATACCCAGGGCAAGGTCAAGATGACATTTTATTGAGATTCCTAGGCTTGATTAGAACGACGTTTTGACTTGGTTCATTAAATACAGATAAATGTATATAGACACATGTTATAAGGGTGATCATGTGCTCTACAATGCCGTGCGACATGGCTGTTGTTCCATTGGTACAGAATTAATGTTTACTGGTCACTGCAATTTGTCAAAGAGGAAAACAAAACACCAACTGATGACGTTTATTGTTGATACTCCAATCAGGGGTCTAGACTAGAAAAGGTGTAGTGTACTTTGCTAGCGTCCACAGACGCTGCTTCAAAACGCATGTGAAACGACTGTAGAATATTACTTCCAAATCAATAAGGAAAATTTGTTAAACTAACTAACAATCATAAACGTGTGTTTAACCAGATTAGTTAAGATATTCTTGCTTTTGTTGGTTTATTTTGTTTCACGTCGTATTAACAGCCAGGGTCTTTTAAGGACGTTCCAGGTTTTGGAGGTGGGAAAAAGTCGGAGTACTCGGAGAAAAACCACCGACTTTCGGTCAGTTACCGGGCAACTACCCCAAATTGGATTCGAACTCGCAACCCATAGGTGGAGGGCTAGTGGTAGAATATCGGAACACCTTTACCACTCGGCCACCGAGATATTTATTATATCTTCCTTCAATAGTAATAACTGTTGAAATAATATAATTGACGATTCTCGAATGTCAGATGGAAATGTCCATATCGAATACACACGTTTCTTCGCTGTTTAAATGGCCCTTTATCACTTAACTTGTGTTTGGCCATTAAAAACAAAGCAAAGTTTCCCTTTTTAAATGTTGGGAAAACGTATTTATATTGTCTTTGGAACTTTATAGAATGTGCACTTCTTGAAGAAGCATTGAAAAAATACTACAGAGACACTTCTGAATGATAAGATTAACTCTTCACTTTATGATGTTTTCTTTGTGCTGTTTAGCTCCCAGACAGTGGTTCCCCTGTGCGGGGAAATGTCAGGCCACATCATGCATCGGACATCCTGTTTTACTTAAAACTCACGTGTAATGTTAGGATAAAGACAGAGGATTGCCGAATAACATGCCACCAATCGTACTCCCAGATGCCCACCTCGGTGGTATTGCTAGAATCGCTGTGTTCTGCGGCCGATATGATACCCAACTGAATTCAAGTCCTCCTGGGAAGAGTTCCAACATAAAACCTTGTTGGCCTTGCATGCTTTATGCTGGTTTTCATGTTATTTTTGTTCTCTGTCTCTATAACGGCAGTTAGCTCGGGATACATAAAACCGGGAAGGCGTACTTAACCCAAAATTCCTCTTATTTCAATACTTTGAAGTGTTCCGATAGAAAGTCTTTTGACAAGCGCAGGAATACATATCTCGATTTTCAGGTGAAATCCTTATCTGAACATAAAACAAAGTGTATAATCTATAATGAAAGTGATATTATTTTGGAGAGTTTTCATGACTGGTAGATCGACATAACAAACTGGTTGACATGGAAATGCAAAATTAGATATTTGGCATTTGTCTTCATATGACATCGGTCTCGCAATCACTGAGGAGACCTAGCAAGTATTGCTGATCGCCAGTTTACTAAAGATAGCCGACTGGGTTTGCTGTTATAGATAACAAGCGTCTGACACCAGACTTGTCGATTCGATATACAGGTAGGCACATGTAATCCCCTTTTATTCATGGCAAATAAACAGCGAAACACGATTGATACAATGCCTATAATATATTACTGTTTATTATTGACCAAGGTCACTAACATTTGGTGGATGGATGCCGCCGATTCCATTTTTTCTCCAATCGAGCTGTCAGATTGAGCCAATACCGCGTGGGTCGAACCTACCAGACTGGACAGTCTAAGTGATCACGTTGTCTATGTTTTGGCTCTACCGTGAGCAGACGACATCCGAGGCTGAATCTCTCGACAGGAACAAGACCAAATAACTACTCACACATTACATACAGGGTGTAACCCACCACCATCTGATGTCGCCCTAAACATGAATAACAGACGCTCGGCGACCTTATATTTCTTCTTGTTATACTATTATCGATATGGTAAACTTTTTTTAAAATATTGGAAAAGTCGACATGAAAAGTTTTGAGTTTTGAAAACTAAAGTGAATCAAAACTTGTTATTGTTTGTCTCTTTCGTTTTTTTTTATTTGTTTGTTTTTTGTGCTTTTTCTTTGATACAAAAATTACATTGCTCTACTGTAACGGTGTATGAAGATCAGTACTTGATATCACCATTGACAAATGTTATAGAAGAGTATCGCATGTGATTCTGCTTTTGGAGATTCCATATTTTGTTGAGTTTCTTAATGCCTTTTTGGGCTTTCTAACGTCTGTTGTTTTCCATATTATACAATTTTTTTCTTTCAACCGGCATTGATTATTTATCATGCTGTTTCACTGACGTCAAACTGATGATTTCCTCCAGCAGTAAGCTCACATGTCCCTAACTAGCTGGACTCGTGAAATTACGACGTCCATTGTATTTAATTTTTATTTCGCATGTTAACGGTATTTCTATTGGACAATCATTATCGCAGTAATGGACGTGTCCTTTTTGTCCGGGATTCTCGAGCTCAGCTATCACGTGCCCAAAGGATGAACTTTACTGTCACCGTGATCATTAACTCTATAAAACGATGTTTTGGTATTTACAATAGCACGTTAGCAACAACCAAATACATATTTACACATGTATCATGTATACATATGCCCGTGTTATCGGGATAGAGGAAAGCAGGACAACGCTGGGTACAATATAATCCGTTTATCGGAACATGTTTTTTTACACATGTTGACAGTACTGATCAGTCAACACTTCGAGTTTATCATCTGTCATACGCAACAAAATTAACCTTTTAATATTCCCGTCATTAGTATGCATTTTATTCTGATATCATACCAGTGGAAATGCTTTCAAGACTCTTTTACCTTTCTGCATGAATAAGCCTCATAATGTCAACCAGACTTATTAATGTAAAGACAAATCGATAAACGTGTATATATTTATGTCTGTTTAGATGTTTTCTCTACTGTAAACATTACATGACACGTTTGTCACTACCTGGCTTTAGAATTTATAACACGTCTTGGAGCTTAACGCCCTTTATGCCTTTTGTTGGTGAGCCCACTCAATTGTTCGCCATAGCTTCTTACTGGCGTTATATGTACATAACTCAAGGAAACCTTGGCAGCGCCAATATATTCTTCAAGGTAAAACCGAGATTAAATACCCACACCGACACATAACTAATCGGATACGAAATGTCTGATGGTCATCAAAAATCAATAGATAGTCTTTATTGTGAGAAATAACAATTAGTCTGCGGCGTGATGGCTGTAATTATAGTTGTTTATTTTTCTCTGGAGCCGATTTAAGATTAGATTGTAGTGAAAGCTGTACATTGAAGAACACTTGAAACAGGATTTTTGAGGGTCGAATGTTTGCAGTATAAATATAAGAACGACATATTATAGAATATATTAACATAAAATAATCATGATATAGTCAATGGACTTCACTTTAAGGTAAAACTATAACCGTGTCTTAATGTAAAAGATGGTTGAATCAGCTTTATCCAATTAATCTGCCTTAATCCGCGAAACTATAACACATAATTGCTATCGAAGAGTAGTTTCCTGTCAATATTCGACAGTTAGATTGCTCTCTAGTGAAATCTGCGTACTGATAATGTACATTGATGTAATGGCTTTTAAAGCAAAATGCCTATTTGCTATAAGTAACGTTTAGTGTGTTCATTTACACACTAATTACTGCCAGTGTCGGTTCTATAGGCCTGTAATTGTAGTCCACAAAGAAACTTATAGACAGGATTCAATCTGAAGAAGGGCTTGCCAATCAGCACGGAATCAGTTACGTGAAAAACTATTTGCCGCTTTTATTTTATCCCAGAAATTGGGAATTGGACTTAAGCTTTTGGAGGTGAACTGTTCAGACATCATTTACTGCGGGGTCGATGAAGACAAGATTGCTAGGGCAGCTGAAAACTCAATAGAATACTCGCTATCAACAGCTAATCACAGACATTTGAAGACGGAACTGACAGAATCTCTCTGTTAGTGCACGGTTAAGATCTCATTCAGATTCCTGGCAAAATATTTCTATTCAATGACTCTTGAGAGATCACATTTAGCTTCGATCAGACGACAATTACATTTTCACCTGCAGACGTAAGCCGGTTATACTATGAACCAATGATAATTGTCGTTACAAATCACTTCGGTTTGAAGAGGAATGTGGTTTGGATTCCCCGGCGAAGCTTGTGGGCCTAATATAGATTTGTCTCAAATGTAGTAGGTGAGTATTTAGGGCCTCTTTTTATCCATAAATTGGTAATTATTTATTGCCCTCGCCAGGGTGCCGAGAGGCTCAGAATAGGAGAGGAAGGGTGTTCCGTGACATAGAGGCACGGTCGTAGTGGCGAACCTTCCCGCGACCTATCGATCGCTGATACTTAAACTCGTTATAACTGGAGACTAACCTAGGACAAATAAAATGGTCTCCGAGAGATATGAATCGGGAATGGCACACTCGGGAGATTTGAGTCATCCCGAAGTCTCTGTTAGTAGCAGAACGAGACGCATGCTTCAGATATGGGATGCCTGCACACACTATATGGAGTTGTGCAGAATTATCCACAATGTAATCCACCAACGATTACACGGCTGCCGTGTATTGACTTCCGAATATCGTATTCGGTTAGACAGCCCAACTTTGACATAATTGTTTTAAATTGCCCCGTTGTACGTTCCTCGACATTTTATGTGAGATTAGTCCGTTCTCGCACGGTACTGCCGACGCAGAAGCACTCCGCCACCATCAGCCGCGGTAATTGGACGGTTGTGCTGCATGTTGCTACCGGTGAAGAACGATACCCTGGGTTTGACTGATGTTCATGTCGCCTTCACACAACATATTTCTTCATCATTTTTGAACTATAACCTTCAAATTTATATCGCTCCCTAATGCGACAGTGTTATCGGCATGTTTATCGAATTATTGTCTACCATCTCCCAAACCGCTACTGTGCTTGGCACGGTTTAAACTTAAACAGCCTACATAGATATATGACGTATAGACATTACTGGAAAAGACATCGAAACAATATCCCTGTAACACTGATAATCAAAATAACAATTACGAATAGTTATTCAAAATTAAAGGTACATTGCATTTTAGTTAAAACTAAAACAAATCATTATCATCCATGTTTTCAAATATACCATGTAAATTGTCTTCGAGTCAATTAAAGAAGAAAAACAAAACAAACCAGTAATCTCTTCTTGAATTCATATATGAAATTGTCGATTCATTTTTATCTTTCTGCTTCATTAGAAGACCTAGAAACACCTGTCTAGTTGATTTTAATATTAGTTTATTCTTGAGTATATTGCTTTGATATGATCGTTTAAAGTAAATTAAATGAGCGCTCCTGTCTAACAATGCTTTGAACAAACTTGCCTCTTGTGCCCGCGGCGCTGCGTAACACCCATACAGCATACAAATAAATTTAATATAAAACCGACTACAACAAAGATTATTTGTTTTACATAGATGCCAATTTAATCTTAAGGGTCTTGATTTGATCGATATTGATTCATATCCCGCCAAGAGCTGTTCGACGAGCGGCAATGCATTTAATTATGCGGGTAAGTCGAGTATGATATGATCAGCAATGTAGCGTTTTATCTATCATTACATACATGAACAGTTGGTTCCATTTAATAAAAGACTATTGATCCGTACCTCGTTTTTAAAGCATTGTTAACATGAGTGGAATGTTTGAACTTGAACACATTAAGGAATATCAACATAGGCGACATCATTTCTCGTCATTATGCAATATCTTCCCATCATACCTTGGGACAGTCACCAGGTTCTGGCCGTTGGTTGGTGTTTTTTCCAGGAACTCCGGGAACTTTCCTCTACCACGAAAATCTAGCACGTCTTTAAATGGCCATAGCTGTTGATAAGCTTATACTGTTAGTTTGGTAGGTTCTTATTGTGTGTCATGTTGTGTAATTATCTCATTGGTTCGTGTTCTACTGTAAAAGTGGATTTTTCACGGTGTGGACATTTTCCTGCTAATTTCGCTGACATTTAATCTCCGCGAATATATCCACACGCGAAAATATTCAACAATACTCAAACTTTACAGTGTATAATGACTGCATAGCGAAAATTTCCTCATCGCGAACAGTTTGTAGGCGAAAATATTGACTTTTACAGTATTTCCTTTTGCATAGGTGTCTTCTTCTCAGTAGTATTTGCCGTTTTAAAAGTTTACTTTTAGCGCCAAATATAGATTTACTGTTTTGAACAATGTTCTTGCTGTACATAAAAACAATCGCTTTGTGTGAAAAATACAGGTCACCATCTGATGATTTTAATGTCGCCAGTGAATTAAAGTATCACAACTCCATGTTAGCTTCTGCTAGCTGTCAGTGTGAAATATGTTTTTATGTCTGCTACTATGTCGAATTTAGTTTGCAGTATTATCCTTGTTTGGACATAAAATGCTTGTGTCTTTATCGTCACAATGTAATATGGCGCTTTACCAAGGTATTGTTATATGAACACGAACTTTCTTCAGCAAATAAACCTGAGGGAATATATGTATTTAAAAAGAAAATAAATGGTTTGAGGTATTTAAATGTTTCTTATAAAGAAATATATTTGTATAGTTCTCGGCAATACTGGGATAGGTGGTGAACATATTCAACATCCATGAACATGTTCCTCCCATGTTAAATATAACTATTGTAATTACATGTGTAGGGTATTGAAACTAACCAGTCACATCATTATAATAATGGAACCCTCTGGTACATCAGTAAGTACTGTTATACTGACCCGTGGTAACCAATAATATCGAAGACAAAAACAGGTAAAATTTCCCAAATAATCTTCTCTTGACGTTTTAGTTTTCACCAGACTTACAGACTGACATAGCGCAGATAGAAAATTAATATCTTATCTACAAGAAACATGTGGCAATGTTTTTGTTAAGCCGCATGTTCAACGCAATAGAGGTCCGGTTTCTTTTTCTGTCGAGATGGAACTTGCATACTGACTTACAGAAGACGCCTACTCTTCCGGAACACCTGGTCGTATTCACTTGTATTGTTTATGGGCCATCATGTAAGCCTTTCCTTTGTTCATAGTTTGCCCCTGGATAAATCGATTTTGAGTTCTGATTATGATTTTATTGATGCTCTTATCTTTTCAATTCCCATACGATATTGTTTTACATCTTTACACAGTTTAAATCAGAATAGGTGGTTAATTAATTTCATGCATATGCCTTGTATATCTTATATTATTTTGTGATGTGTCTCAACGTTTTTCTTCGACAATATTTACATCGAATCCTTTATAAGATTAGATTCTTGATTTGAAGAAACCCACTCCCGCCCACATTTAGAAAAGCTGTTTTTGCTATTTTAGTTCCTTCCCAACATGCATTTATATCTGACAAATATTTCCCAAAATTAAAAACGGCAAGACAATGACATCACAATATTACACGATTGTTTTATTATATTTATCATATAACATATTTATTACATGCAATGCACTTTCATTTGTTCTCCTATATAATTGTAGACATGTTATGCTATTGAGACAATAGTATTGCACACTGTAAAATTATATATGACGTCACAATAGTGTTCCAATAGATATAAGATCCATTCTTATTTTCATTGAACGGCTGCGTGGTTCGTGTTTTCGCAAAACAAAAGTATCCATGATTATTGTTTTTTGGCAGCCACAAGAGAAACATTCTGGTTTAAAAGCAATCACATGAGTTTAGTTAGAATGTTCCTACCGAAATACTCTTCGGATTCCCTGTAACAATCCTTTCGTTGAATGCCTTCCACATAAAATTTCCAACATATGTGCCTCTCCAATTTACCCGGTGTTGTAGTACGACCCATTGGAATTCCAAGAAATCAGAAAGAAACACGTGTTGGAAGTAAAGACAAAGCGTTCACACATATTATGGGTGGGGAGTAACGGGGGTTTACGATTAGGGACACAGATTTATTGCTGCGCGAGGCGCTGACAGCATGCGATGGAGTGCACGCGATTAAGCAACACCTTGTATTGGGACACAGAGGACGCACGGAAAGGACGGAACTGCTGATGATGCTGGCGGTGATGAATGGGGCAAAATGCACATGCTGACACGTGTGTTAGAGGTGACAGTTGTCGCACGTCAGACTATGCCATGTGGGGACTAACGGAATCAGACCCGGCCGGAAATCACAACGGACGGGCCTCAGTACATACACGTATGTGTTCACAGACCCGGTATACAGCAACATTCCTATCGATCTAAGCCATAATGTTTCCTTATTTACACATTAACCAATAGATTAGTTTTTATTCATCTATTTAAAAAGTACTTGTTATAAATCATTAAACAGTTTTTCCTTACTCAGTAGCGTTATCGATTGAATTGTATTTATTTTTTTTTTACTCTCCGTTTACCTTCAATGATGATATTTTAAATACGCTTTGAATTCAGTGTACAGCAGTGAGGTTGATCAACATCCTGAGCATTCGTAATGAACGTATTGAGTAATATACGGAGGCAGATGACGGAGATAATTGACAGCTATACCTCTAGTAAGGCTGTACTTTAACACGTCTCCGTATAATTTTTCGGCAGGGTTTCCCTCGTATTAAGAGTGTACGCTGATTGGCCTGCGTTCCCTTGTTTTTAGATTATATACTACTTGGGTGGCGTTCCCTCTTTTATACCTTTAGATTGACGTTCCTTTGGTTATATAATATACTGTTCTCTCTGCCCCCTACCTGAATTAAAATGCATCATTCGAATGATACATAATTTTGGCTCTATATAATAATCATAATTATTCTCATGCTGGCTTTTCCTTCTGAACTATATTTAATGTATACGGAAAACTTCTGTTGAGAGAGAACTGATGTCGTTCGTCTTGTATTTGCCTAAAATCTTAATACATTTTATTTGAAGATTTTATGCTGCTTAGCTGCCGTTTCCCCCCTATTTAGATCACATACTGCTTCTCAGTTATAACCAACTAAAGTGTATATCATTCGACTGCCCTTGTCTACGCGTTGGTATTACATACTGCGCGGCAGCGAGGTGTTCCCTGTTGAAACATAAACTTATTTATTGCTCGAACCCCTTTATCTTTATCTTCAAGTGGCGCATCGCTCTGGTTGGCGTCCCTCTTACTAATTGTACTATCCTACTGGTGTTCCCTTTGGACTAAGATCACAGTTGCGTACACTGCTCTCCTTGCGTTTCATTCTCTGTGTTCCATTCAGATCAAGATTACAGTTGTGTTTTCCTTGCTGATCTGTGTTTTTTCCTTGCTGATTTGTGTATTATCCCTGCCAATATGTGTGCCTTCCTTTAACTTTAAATGAGTGAATTGATCTGCTGGTTTTCCTCCTTACTTCCAACAACAATTACAAGGACTCTGGATTACAATAGCAATTGCATGCACTGCTTAGCTGGATTAAAATAACAATTGCATGCACTGCCTAGCTGGCGTTCCCTTTGTATTAAAATAACGGTTACATGCACTGCCCAGCTTCCGTTCCCTTTGGATTAAAATAACAGTT
The DNA here is from genome assembly GCA_947623455.1 of Mimachlamys varia. NCBI lineage: Eukaryota > Metazoa > Mollusca > Bivalvia > Pectinida > Pectinidae > Mimachlamys > Mimachlamys varia. The sequence goes on from OX392535.1 coordinate 15,612,323, forward strand.
ACATGCACTGCCAATTTCGCGATTCCTATGGGCTAAAATAGCAGTTGCATAAACTGCTAAGCTGGCGTTCTCTTTGGATTAAAAGTAACAGTAACCTGCACTGCCCAAGCTGGCGTTCCCTTTGGTTTGAAATAACAGTTACCTGCATTGCTCTGCTGCCGTTCCCTTTGGGTCAAAATAACAGTTACATAACACCTTGGCTGGTGTTCTTTTCTGATTAAGCTGCAGTTTTTGTAATAACGACGGTTGCTATTACGTTATGCGTTGTGCCTTGCGTGCTTATATTTGGCATTAAGGTTACAGATGAATTAACTGCTAGCGCTATTTCATAATAAGATTTTTTAATATAATGTTTTGCCGGCGTCCTTTTAAATAAAAAAAATGTTTGTGCCTGTCATACTGTGCTTGCGTTCGCATAAAAAGCATCTTACATGTAAAAATATTGTAAACTTCTCGGCTGGCGTTCCACTAGGAAGTAGTTTGTATACTGTTTGACTGGCGTTCCCCTAGTTAGTAGATTTTTACAGCCCCGACTGCCGTTCGCCAAGTAAGAAGTTTACAAACAGCTTAGCTGGCGTTCGAGTAGTGTTATACAGCTCGGCTGGTGTTCCCCTAGGAAGTATTTGACATACAGCTCGGCTGGCGTTTCCCTATGAATAAGTTTATATGCAGCTCTGCTGGCGTTCCCCAAGGAAGAAGTTTATATATAGCTCGGCTGACGTTCCCCTATCAGGCAGTTTATATACAGCTCGGCTGGCGTTCCCATAGGAAGTCATTTTTATACATCTCGGCTTGCGTTTCCCTAGGAAGTAGTTTATTAACAGGTCGACGTTCGTTCCCCTATCAGGTAGTATATTTACAGGTCGACTGGCGTTCCCCTATCAGGCAGCTTATATACAACTCGGCTAGCGTTCCCCTTAGAAGTATTGTATATACTTCTCGACTGGCGTTCCCATAGTAAGTTTATATAAAGCTTGGCTGGTGTTTCCCTAGGAAGTAGATTGTATACAAATGGCGTTCCCCTATCCCCTGATAGTTTATTTACAGTTCGGCTGGCGTTCCTTTAAGAAGTATTTTATATATTTCTCGGCAGGTTCTGTTTGTGATACTCTTACGGAATCGTATGTATTGTCCGGCTGACGTTATTCATTACTTTACTGATTATTTTCAGAGTTGCTTCAAAGACAATGTACATGTAGGACGGAAATTCTCTAACGGTATCCGTGTAACGATTGTCGCTAGACGAAAAAAATACCCCCCTCCCCAATGATTCTTGGAAACAAGATGGAAACATAACATTTTACCTGAGGGCACGTGATCAAAATACATACGTAATCCAATCTGGTACATTCATATATAGCTTACATACTGTAAAATATTTGACGGATTCAAGTTTAATGACCGATATAAATACATATAACCAGCTTGTTTACAACTAAATTTGATCAAACACGTGAACAATGTATAAATAGGGCGAGATGCATTCGTCAGACCTGAGGGTATATGCCAGAATGAATTAAGGAAACTGTAATTTCATCCTTTACTCACATGTGGGTTTGATTTTAAGGTGATCAGCGGCCTACATACAAGCGAAACCAAACTTGATAGAATTGTTGATATCTTTTATTTCTATCTAGACTCTAAAACGTCTTGCGCTCCGCCGTTCCCCTAAAAATATATTATACCGTCTTTGGTTCCCCTAGGATAGACAGAAACGGGTCATGATAACACGTTGTTTCTACGATAGAGTCAGTTTCAATGGGAAGTCAATCAAAACACTATAGCTGCTAAAATAAGGACCGTCTAGCGGAACAGGTGTTTCGACACTGGTCCAATGTTTGATCGAGGGAGTTACATGATGCTAAGACCCATGTAAATCCAGTAAAATCCTGAACATAGTCAAAACATTGGCGATCCTTAAAGACGCCCAATACCACACATCAATCCATAGATTAGATATCAAAAAGAAATTGGACTTCCACCTTGATAAACCGTTCACATGTGCCAACAGAAAACACGGATTCTTAACAAATACGATAAAACAGCACAGTTTGGCAAGTGTGTTGGAACGAGCTGCTAATCTGATATATAATCCAATCTTCGAATTTTTTAGAAGACACTGATGCTCTTTAGATTTAAATAGCATGCCCCATTACTGATATCGACAGACAACAATTAACATTAATTTCGCTATCATTCTCTGATGTTCTTTGACCGGGAATACCACATGGCGATTCCAACATGTCGGTTAACCTACACACAAACGTGTTGTGCTGAACATCGTGTACGTGTAACATTTCAAAAGCCTCGAGTTTATTCTTAGTTTGAACATTCATGATGTCTTTAAAGATATGGAAAATCGCGTTGTAGAAATCTTTAACATTTCCACGTGCTGTAATTTGCATCTTAATTTCATTATGAGGAGAGCAACATTTAGAGCAGAACTCCCCAGCGTTAAGTAACGGACACGGAGTAGGGAACAGAGGCGCGATAACTTAGGTAATGAGCTGAAATACGCCGTGAGATATGGATGTGGGTTATTAGATTACGGTTTCTTAAGATACAAGTGTCTGGAAGGGCGTAGAAAATGACTCAAATGTACTTCAACAACCCATATTTATTAAGGTAATTTCCACGTGTGGTAATCCATGGAAATAAATAGTTTATAAACCTTTATGTATTTCAATTGTTTTCATGAGTGTTTGATAAACTGTAAATAACACTTTAAATTGAAACTTGATGGCATCCGGTTTAAATGATGTCAATGATATGTAGAGGAAACTTTATGTAGTGAAATAAAATGAAAACATATAAAGATACGAATGTAATTATATAAAGAGAGGGTAATGATAAGAGCTAGTTAGTAAAACTTCGAGGTTCATTAGATCACACTTATGTACACGTTAGACCATTAATCATAAACAAGTGAATACTGGCAATTAACACCGAGTCACACTAGATATATCTAGCTTCAAACGCGCGAGGAGGCTTCGACATATTGTGTAGATCAGGTTCTTGTAGCAAACACACCGCCACGGAATATAAGGTATTTAGCTACTTTAATTGCAACCAGAGTGTTAAGTGTGAAACAGTCAAACAGTTCTTCATGTTCACACACATGTTTCAGCTACATTGTGCTTACAATGTACAAAGTAGTTATATGCCTGATTTTGTACATCAGAAGCTTCATTCGACGATGAAGAAAAAAATAACAATACCGATATGTCATTTTAAAAATGGTGCAATTTAATTAAACCGGTCGTTCGGAAAGAGAAAAAAATTACCGCCTCACCGATGATAACTGCAACAGAAATAAAGGTAAAATGAAATCAGTTCTAGTTTATCAAAGTATGGAATGGGATAGTAACTTTAGGAGTTTTACGCACTTGACCCTTCTACTTCTACATTGGTTTACAATTTTGGACTCCTACCTTTTGGCCCCTAGCATCAATGAAGAGTCCTAGGAAGACTAAACGACTGCAGTTCAATTCATTTGTTCGGCATAACACTGTATCTATTTCTAAATTGCAGCATATGTGTGTGTTACATCATCTTTAATAACATGTTGATACGGGTACACTTAACAAAAAAATGTATTCATTGAATACATAATGTTTTTCATTAATGCATTATTAGCTTAATATATGCATAAACAACTTCTTTTAGATAATAGTACGTTGTATATAAAGGAGGTCGGTGTGTCCTGGGGAAAAAGGTAGCATGCATGCCGATACAAAAAGAATTCATCTTTACCGTATGGATGCTAGTGCAGCTGCCCTTTTGCACGTGACATTTGTTATATGTCACGTTCAAAGATTTCTTAATTGCATGCCTACACGTGAGTTCATTTCCCAGAAGTTAACTATGAATTTGAGCCGCTCCACGGAAAGAGTAGGCAGAAGAGGCCGCCGGACACACATTAATATCCTCGCCATCGCTACCCATGGCGTCACACTACTATATTTGACACTGTGTAGTACGCTATGTATTGTGTTTAATTGATGTGATAATACTAGTAGAGATGGTTGTGAAGACAGTCGAGTGTCTAGGAATTGGTGCAAAAAGCGATAGGTGTAGGGATTAAGAATCATTGCCCCTGCTTGTGTGTAATGATATGTTTGAAGCAGTCACGACAGTACAGAGATAGTTCGTACGCGCTTACATACACCACAGCTCTAATGTCAGTTGCACTTAGACGTCGCATGACCTTCTGCTGGATCATCTGATCAGCAATTTGATTTGTTCGCGGAGATGATGAAAAATGTTATGAACATTTGATATCAACATGGTTTTTTAAAACCATTTTGAAAGGCGACGAGCAAAATTTGGAAGGGATTTTTTACAACTTCCCTGCGCTTGATCGGTCATTTAAGCCTTGTAAAGGACATCACACATGGAAAATGCACAAAAAATAGCTGCTTTGTATTCTGGCAAGGATATAAAATGAGAGTCCAAATGATCTTGTCCATTTAATAGTGCTATCTGTGTGAGGCCCTCGGTGGCGCTCGTAAAGCTGCGGCGGAGTTTACTGTGTTATAGTAGTAAATGTACGTGTAGGTGGTGAATAATGGCGAGCAGCAAACGCGGATCATTCAAAAATAGTTTGTTTGACCTTCGACTTTTGATGGGATTCATGCTATATTGTGATGTCTCCAAAAATCTTGAATTCACCCTTGTGAATCAGACGAATCCCGACTTTTGCCACATACAGTTGGCAATGCTATATGTTACTTATCTGTGAAACAAATTATTTACATAACGTACATTTAAAACCAGAACAGTAACAACTCCCCAGAAGAACTATTTCAACAATGTCTTTTGACATATGTGCCTATGGTTGCCACTAGAAATCAACAACTATCCAGTTTCCATAGTTAAAGTTTTATTGTATTCTAGGATCATATTTCCAGGTGAGAACAAAGTTCCGAAGATTGAAGTGCTGAGAGTTGGATCCGCGCCTACTAGCCTATACAGTGGTTCAAACGCTGTGAAAAGCTAAATACCTTACCGTTATTTTTTTGTTTACAACCTTGAACATACGAACTTCTGTCACAAAGTAACCACAGGTTATGATTTTACACGATACAATGTACATGTACAAGGAAGCGAAATTCATTCAAGAATCCAAAGCAATGTATTCAAGTTTACACCGAAACAGGTGCAGTGTCTCCAACACATTATGTCGTATCAGTTATACTGTAGTTAAATACGAGCTGATGAACATTAAGTAGATATCAGTTGCACAAGTGATATAGTAAACAATGTGTACAAAACATAGCAAACACTTGACTTGACCGTCAGTAGCTGGACTGTTCAGGTGATACAGAAAGCTTGACTGTTTTAGAACACAAACTTCAACAGCAAATAAACGTGTGTGTATACATATATGCAGGCAATAAATTGTATCGGTAAACACAGGATTTCGAAGACATATAAAAATAACTGTAACTTCTGACACTGTTTTACTAGAACAAATCATGTGCACCAGAAATACAGCACCACCCTGACCTTATACGGTATACTGACGCTGCGATAGGCTGTAGTCCCGTGGTCCTCTGTCTCCAGGATAATATATTTCTCTGCCTAACATCCGCTTGTGGAATATCTGACCATATCAATAATGTATAGGGCTATTAATACTAGTCTCTGATCCTAACAATGGATTTACCTCAATATATATACAACATGCAAATGTCCTTACGAATGGTGAGTACCGTGCGGGAATGGATCTTGGTATCACGGTTTTTGATAATTTCGACATCGGCATATACTGTAAAAGCCAATATTTTCGCGTGTTGAATTGTTCGCTTAGTCAGCCGCCAAACTGTTCGCGATGTGGAAATGTTCGCACTGTCAGATGCTTTTTTTGCACAGTGTACCGATAATACGTTTATACACTGTTGAGTTTGGTTTTAAACATGTTCGCGTGTGGTTATATTTAGATTTAATGCAAGCGAAAAAAATCGGAAATATCAACACCGCGAAAAAGTCCACTTTTACAGTTAGCATGTTTAAAGACAAACAGTTCCGTTTATCACAGATGGATACTTCTTTACTTTTCGTGTTTTTTTCTTTGGATCAAGCACGTACATTTTAAAGCTATCAGAAAACCTGTGTCAGTAATTTCCGTTTTGATAGGTTGTACGGAAGTTGTACGTTGTAGGGTCGTATAAAGAACCTAAAATCAAATGCAACAAGAAAACATATACCGGAAACCAGTTAAACGGTCGTTTCCGTACCACCATTGTATATTCATCTCTCCAGGTATATCCATGTAATCCCAGCAGTCGCTACCTAAATCATGCTATAACCACTTTGGTCATAAAATGAAAACAAATAATGTAATTTAAGATTAAAAAGAATTCTTATTCCTTGAGTTGGTAATGTTTTTATTGATATGGCAGACGCCTTCAAGCTTGGCAATAGTAGGTACATGTATGTTGAGATAACTTTATGTCATGCATGCCTGCTTCAAATCCTGATGCAGACGGAAATTCTATAGGGCAGTAGTAATCCTGTGTTTTTTATAAACCTTATCTCAGTCACAACATACACGTCGTATCGCATGTCGCGAGCCAGCACCTGGTAGGTCACACAGTGTACTGGCGGGTTTACCTCCTGCCATTGTACCGCCAATACTTTCTCCCGAGAAAAGTGCAGACACATGGTGCATATTGTACACTAGGTATACAAAGGTAAAGCCATATAGTATAACGGGTAATACTTTGAGCGCGTTTTATTGAGAATCTTTTTTTTTATCATATCCGGCAGGATTTGTCTTCCGGTTACGAAATCTAAGTGCAGGCTACAGATGGATTATATATTAAGAAACACGGAGCTGTCAAGATGGATATGTAAAATGTACATGCTAGACCGTCGACATCTGAAATGGCATCTATATGTCGTTTATTGTCAACCCGGTACAAACACACAATACACAGGGAGCATCACAGCGTGCAGAAGATACAAAGCACGTCACTTCCGGTTGGACAGATTAAGCGATCATCCGCACAAACATTAAGAGACGATGTGATTACGCCAGAAATCACTATAATTATATATTTTTTTAATATTTGATCTTGCATGGGGAATGGAAATTTGTTTCCTCTCGTCCTCCTGCCGTGATCGCTGTGCTGCTGAGATCGATAATCCATCACATACAGAACCCCGGGAAACACCACCAGCTTATTTATATAGCCATTAGTAATTTCATTACACTCCTAATTGAACAGTTAATTGATCAAGATTATAATAACAGAGCGGGAGTCCGACATAAAGTTCCGGAAGCACAGCTGTTGATTTTTACCCAGTTGGACCAATTTGTAAATAACTCTTGTTTGCTCAATAGGAAAACATTGAAAATAGGATATTTGTGAAATGCTACAAATAGTTTGGATGATGCCAGTGGGTGTTTTGTTCGGTATTTCAGTCGATAGCTTTCTACATTGTGCGATCACTGAGCACCCGGGGCCCCACTTAAGCCAAATAAAAGACGAGTAACAAAGGACTCGAGCGACAGAGTTAACCGATCTGATTACATTAAACTATTTTACTATTGTGTAACTTTCACTTACACGTTTTAATTCCGGTCGCCTTTCCGAAAATTCAATATACCAACACCAAATACTGTAATTACAGGTGATTTGTCACATACTCTCTAAATGGGACATCACAGCATTACGTTGTGACGTGGACAGTATACAGTTATTTAATAGGTAATCGATCTTTTAAAAGGAATATAATTATGTCAATCAACACGTGGACATACTTTATTCTACGCGCATACTGATATACGTGCATTTCCATTTTTATATATCCTTGGACATAGGAAACACAAAAGGCCCATCTCCGGGGAAAACATTTTTATTAAAACTGCAAAAACTAATTTAAGGGTACAATAAGCACAGTCGATTGTTTAACATCTTTTATAGTACATTTATATGAAATACATATTATGAAAACTGTCCCCATGTTGGGGTATATTGAATATATTGTTTTTTTCCTTGAATAAAAAGTACATTAATTCATATCAACACTGTACCTTCTTTCTTAAGGTGCATATAAAATGATATCAATGTAAAATTGCACCTATCTTGTGGTACATTGAATATAAGACACAATCCACCAACACTGTTTCCTCTCTCTCACGATGCATTGGATGTAAAACAAAACTTAAATAAAACATTATATAAAGACTATCTTTTTTCTAGGTTTGTTTGGGCATAAACTATAAATATTGCGTTCAATCTCTCGGTGCATATTTTCAATTTATTGTTTAAACATCACATGTTATATTTTATGAATAACTAGCCATTATATCATGGAACATCGCAAATAAAAAAGAATACTCGGTCTCTTGAACTGAATTACGCAGTATAAATACACTGTGTAAAGTCAGTCTCTCAAGAGAGATATACCATAGACGATATTATAGGCGTTAAATACATACAAATTTCTTATATTCAGTTTAAAAAACTACGGATATATCCATTCCCAGTTCAAGCACTATACAAGTCGTAGGCCGAACTGTGTTTTACATGTCTAGGTTCGCTCAAATACTAACCAAGACAAGAATCATAAAATAACACATGTTGTTTAACACTATTGGAAATCTGAGGAATTAGTCCCAGTCGATTAAGATCGAGAATAAAATATAAAGAAAGCAATGATTTATACGGATATCCAGGTGTTCCGGAAGGGTAAGCGTCATCTGCTCCATCGACGACACACGCCACGTAAATCTAGATTAATGTAAAAGCTCAATGTATAGGAAAAAATAGGGATCCTCAAACCTTTAAATGACACATAGTTATTTTACCGTATTTTAAACGAGAACGGCGTTTTATGTGTAGCGTTTTAATTTATAAACCCGAAATTTTTTACAGGAATTGGGATGATTGTCTCATATCACGCAGCGCAAGTTTTTATTCAGATACAGACATAAACATGTTTAATTTTATTCTAGCATGAGAATACTCAAGTAAGTTTATTTGTCTTATTGCCGCCAAGAGTATTTCAAGTGTCTTGATAGAACGGATTCATCATCTATGTCCTTGAAAACTTTTTATTCTTCTAAATGATAAAATATCTATAGCCCAGCTCTAAATGCCCCCTGTCTTCCCAATGGACCTCTCACGCTGATTGGGTAATCGTAAAATGGTCAAGGTCCTTCATGCATAAATTTTTAATCTTAATCGAAATTTTCTCCGATAATGCCATTTTATTTCTATCTATAGACGCAAGGAAAGACTTTATGAAACAAGATAAATTGAAATCCATAAGGTCTTACCGTCAAGGTCGGAACCCGGATATGCTTTGATTAGATACTGAATTGGATTTTAGTTTTTGATTTTTCAATTCCAATTTGACATTTAAAATTTCATGGAATTTTGAACAAAAGCAGATTGAATCATTAAACTTTAATTTCTGGTTTATTGGGGTACAACTGTAGTTAAAAAAACACGTACATGTACCTATTTGGTAAAATTGTCATCAAATCAATTAAGATCGAGGTTTCTGATGTATAAGTATTTATCAAATATTTATTACTAATTTTCAAACAATTAATCAATAATTAGGTAACTTCTAAACTTGTCGTGACATTTGGACATCAAGAGAGATTCTAATCAATCAGTATATGTAAGTCGTTCAGATTCTAGTACGGGGGAAGTGAACGGAGTCTCTAAACGTTGCTTGCGGTCCAGGGTTTTGGCATTACACCCAGCTATACCTGTGGTGAAGTGATTCGGCTGATAACCTCTGGTCACAATCTACTGTAATAGCGAGATCAGATTAACTCATCTCCTAGAGCCTGTGAAAAAAACCTTTATGATTAATCAACTGGATATCTTCTGCTTCTCCAACCTGCTTCTCCAACCTAAAATGTTTACATGTGGCAAGTGATTAGATATTCTAGAGCTTGCTCTAAATATCGTGATTTTCGTGATTGATGTCGATTGCTGATAAACTATCAACAAAGGATGATTCGAGAGATGCAGGTTGATCAGAATTATTGGGAAGTATTCTGTAACTTAAGGTGATACAATGTATGAGGATGGATGCTTTTGAGTATGTCCAATTGTGTGTTTACTTCTTGTGATTGACAATGATACTAGGTTTTCATTTTGAGGTCTTGATGTTTACTTGGATGTGACAAAGATTTACATGGCGGGTGTCGTCGATGAAGCAGAAGACGCTTACTCTTCCGGAACACCTGGTCCCGGGATCATGAAACAATCGTAAGTCTAAATTTGTCTTATGTTTGGACTTAGCCAATCACAATTAACGTTATAAAAAGTAGCGTCATACCTGATTGGCTAAGCACAAACCTAAGTCTAAGATTGTTTCATGATCTTTGGGCCTGGTCTTATTCCCTTGTACAATTAATGTACTTTTACAATGGTCTCCGTGTAAATCATTCCTTTCTTCATATTTCGCCCCTTGTTTTGAGTTCGGATTATGATTTCGTTAGCGCTTCGGTTCGGTACATATATTCTATAATTTCGATTACCCCAGCTGAATGGAGTTAACTGGAACATATGATTATTTGCCCTGAGTTGCGTTATAGGGCATGAAGCTTCTGAGCGCTTACCTGAATTGTCTTTGAGGTGGTGTTACAGTCTAGAATTTCTGACTATTTCCCTTGTGTTAGAGGGTTTCAGTGTAGAACCTCTTACTATTTCCCCTCGTGGTGGATGATTCGGCTTGGAATCCCTTACTTTTTCCCCTTATGGTGAATTTTTTTCAGCTTGGAATCTCGCTCGATTTATCCCTTATTATTATTTATGGTGGAGGTATTAAACATAGAAACACGTTGACAATGTATTGCGTTAATTTTACATTTTACTTATTGAACTGTATCACATACTTGGCGTACGGAAATATACGTACATTGCATACACTAATTAATTATAATAAAGCTTAATAACTGTACATTAATATTCTGTCTTGCATTAATTTTGAAACAAATTTTTGTTTTATGATGCATGTAGTAAGTATAAACAGCTTATGTGTTTTTGCCAGGTCAATTTACATAATACATCAGAATGTACTAGTGTAAGGGAGATAATCAATATACTGATTTATCCGGTATTCATATCGACTTATTCATGTTAAAAACATATAGTTAATCAGTAATTATATAAAAATCATTGCATATGCTCTGAAATAACTTGATACAGAAAGTTCGCACACAGCGACAAATTTTGCGAATGAGAATCGGAAAGCGAAATCTTTCATGATTCTCTATGAATATGTATGCTATATATACAATGTCCCAAGTCATCACACTGTATCATACCAGTAGAGTTATTAAAATACAGTATATTCAGCAATTTTTCACAACATGATTGATGAACTTGCATAGAAATAGCAGACTTTAAAAATCTTGATCTTCAACAAAATACCAATGATTTGAACACACTTTGACAATGTGATGTATGGACGTCCTGTACCCAAACCTTGAGCTGTATAAATCGGTAGGGATTAACGATTTAGCGGTACGCATCACGACCAGATGGTCCCGCCCGCCATCACTGGTCGACCTGCGGAACAGTGGTGTCAACCACCATTAAACCAAACATTTATGACAACTTATCGCATTTGCTTCGTGAAACGATACGATGTTTTCAATTTCTGTCCGTCCGTTATCTCGGTTGGGAGACGATACTGCCGTACAATACTAGTCTCCCTGGACATGCCCACTCATACATTACGTAATAACGTGATAACGCGAGATTTAATGACATCGCGCGACCTCCGTTAGGATTACCGCGCATGCCCGAGGGTTGGATGTCATGGGACACCGAGTGACACCAAATGGATTGGACATTTGTATACATTGTGCTTATACTCTATCAAATCCATGCTGTAGATTCAAATATGGTCTCAACTGTCTATGAATGACGGATGAAGCGGTAACCAATATGTATTATGTATTTGACCAAAGGGTTTTTGATGGGAACTGTTGCATGTAACTACAATGTATAATGTACGGTAATAATGATCCATCAAACAATTACAAAACCAAAACTACTTAAATTACTAAGATTATATTCTTGAGAAGTGATGTTTAATCAAAACATTAGTTTTAGATCTGGAATATCAAATTTTGGTAATTCAAAACAAAAGCTACAATTTGTCCTAAAATCTGATTTAGGGAAATTGATCACTTTTGTGTTGACTTATTCCAGAATCGGATGATAAGACTTAACTATCTGATTTGCTAACGGTCATAAAATATTTAAGTCTCGTTCTGATTTAACAATAACTGACTATCATGATGTGTTCATCTTTGAATGCAGCACCTAATAAAAACCTCGCCTGCAAGGGAGGGATAAACGATATGTTATCAAGTGTTCCCCTAGCGCAATCGTGTGATCAGCTCACATGATCGTTTGCGTTTCGCTGTATGCGTTGCACTGCGTTGCGATGCGCTGCGATGTCATGCGTTGCACTGCGTTGCGATGCGCTGCGATGTCATGCAATGCGATGCCAGGTACTATTTTGCGATGGTTGTCATTGTAAAATAATTGAATGAAACCATACTACGTACCATCAGCGCAGGTATATTATACGATACACATGTTACATGCACAATGCTACTATATGTAGGCTAGTATCAATGAACGGAGAACCTCTGGATGATTAATAATGGTAGTTATGAGTGCAATAAGTTTTGTTGATGATTTATTTTAGTGTGAACAAAGTTTCTTTCAATAACAGAATCTCAGTTATCAGGAATTTAATTATTTTTGATAATCGAATTGGAAATAATGTACATGTATACCGGGTACATTTGTATCAAGATTGCTGCCAAAACAGATTAATGTAGGTACATCTGATTCCAATACCATGTTCTCCTAATAGTTCAACTTAAGTCAGATATATTCACTATGGGTAGTTCTTGCAAGCACTCTGTAAACATTCGTGTGGATCTTTTGTGCAAATCTGCATTAAAAATCGGATATATGTACATGTACTTCAAAATTAAAGTAAATCTGTCTTTCGTTTTCGAGGCGCATATCATAAATTCAAAAAATGTAGTTTCCAATAGTACCGTCATTGTATTTGTTTCTTACAAAAATCGTCACATACTGTCGGTAATCGTTTTGATTATGATGTTGTCCAATCTCAACTGAAATGATTAAGTAATTCAGTAGTTACATGTATTGACAAAATAACAATACAACATTGCATATATGATTTTTTTTCCAGTTCGTACACCAAAAATTTCTAGGAATTTCTCGCATACTCACGGTAAAACATAACCAACCAAAGCTTGACGATTAGGAAAATTGGGCATTTGTAGCAGACACTTATCTTTGCCGGTTTGTTTGGCTGACATCTTGGAATGGCTGCTACCTACCGGTGCCGTTTCTAAGTAAACAATAGGTTTTACACATATTTATGAAATGTTGCAAAAATTATAACAAGCTAGAAAACTAAAACCCTGCAATATCAATATGACGCCTTGTTATGTCCCTCAAACGAAGTGGGGGGACATATTGTGTTTGCTCCGTTTCTTCTTCTTCTTCTTCTTCTTCTTCTTCTTCGGCTTTCTTCTATCTTTCCGTTGTGATTTCGTCACAAAGTTTTCTCCTAAACTACTGGACGGATTTTTATGAAACTTCACATGAGCATTGGTGCGGGACAGAAGGTGTGCAAGGCGCATGTCTCGTAACAAAATTCCAAAATGGCCGCCACCATTTCCTGGCCTCTGATTGGTCGAAATTTAGATATTGTTCGATTTCGATGAAAATTGGTACATAAGGGTATTGAGGGAAGCCGAACACAATAGTACCACTTACGAAACCGTGCGTTGCCATGGTAAGGAAATGGAGGCTTCTGATTGGTCACAATTTACATATTGTTTGATTTCGGTGAAAATTGATACATAGGGGTTTTGAGGGAAGCCTAACACAATGGTACAACTCACGAAACCGTGCGTTGCCATTGTTACGAAATGCAGGCTTCTCATTGATCAAAATTAAGATATTGTTTGATTTCAGTGAAAATTGGTACATAGGGGTATTGAGGGAAGCCGAACACAGTGGTTTAACTTTCGAAACTGTCTGTTGCCATGATAACGAAATGCAGGTTTCTGATTGGTTGAAATTTAAATATTGTTCGATTTCGGCGAAAAGTGATACATAGGGGCATTAAGGGAAGCCAAATACAATGGTACCATTTAAGAAAACATCGTTGTCATGGTAAAAAATGGAGGCTTCTGCACATACACATATACAGTACTTTTACACTCTTCAATTAGCATAATTTACGACTGTTGGGGTAGTTTGGGGGACATTATAGTAACGGCCTCCGTTACAATTAGTACTTGTTTGGGTTTGTTATACACTAAACTTTGTGATTTGCTTAGTAAAGGCGTGAATCATATTACGAAGCTTAGTAACGATAAAACATGCTTTAGTTAACAAAGACTGTAAATCGTATGTGCCGCGTGGCATTGTTGATATATTGTCTTAAAGTTTTATAGCAGTTAGTCCCCTTTAGAGAATAAACAGGCGGAAATATTACAAAAACTGGATGGTTCGCTCAACCTTAAGGTAATATGTCTTCCAACATGAAGTGAAAACAAAATAAAAACGACCACATAATTTACTACCTTCCAGAGTCCTTCTTGGATGACAACAAAAGTGCTGATTTGATGCGATGTAATTCAATTTGAGAACCACCGGTGAAATTTAATGTAAAATAATTGTCCAATATCAAATTTGTTTTAAAATAGAGTCGATAACACGCCATCATAAAAAGTTCATGTGGTGTTCAATTTAGCTTTAGTACTAAAATAGTTCTTATCCGGGGATTAGTATAAGGTTTATTTAATGTTGGCGGTCTGGGCTCCGAAGGGACGGTCGTAAAGTTGAACAGTGGGGACACACCGTAAGAGTACTGGTATAATGTGTATTAATAACGGTGATTTATATTAAACTGTCCGCATGGTAGCCCTCCATCTCGTACAGGTTTCCACTTCAGTTATAAGTCTGTATTTGTTTACCGGAAGTCAACTCATTATGTTTCATACTTTATTGACAAATTTGGCAGAGTCATATAAGTCGTTAAATACTCAGTTGAGATGACTTTAATTTAACTTCTTTTTAATAGTTATTATATTGAATGGTATAGGTGTATACTCTCATCTGGTTATTGTTCATTCGATAGTCGTGTATCTACGGTATACTGAAGTAGTTTTCTGTTTTAACATGAACATGCATATAGACACAATGCTAATATATGGACACACACAATCATTTCAGTAAAAATCATATTTCCAGGTGTAATAAAAACCTATTAAAAGTAACTTTATTTTTTCCCGATGTTTACTATTGCTCGTTTTGGATTATTTTCGAAATATAGTACATATATTGTATACATTTCTCCTGGTTCCAGTAAAAACTCGCTCTCTGTCTTTTCCTCTGGTATTTAATGCCAATCTGTTACTGAGCGCGCCACCTACAGGGGACAAGAGGAGCGTTTTATGGACGGACAAGCGTGGGGCATCCACCAAACCTGTACTCTTTCTTAATGAGAATTTCTCTTCCACTCGACAAGACCCCAATATTGTACTGGTTAGGACATAAAACTCTTCGTCCAATAGCTCGAAAGGTGTCAGGCTGAAATTCCAAAACTTCTTTAAGGACGTGAATCGATTTTTGGAAGAGACAAGAACAGGAATTAGTATCCAGTTATGTTCCACTTCTCAGTCATTAAACTTGATCTAATATATTTCGAATACTCTAATGCACGTGCAAGAGGTTCTGTCAGAACGTATGCGGCGTTTATATCACACACCGGGTTATCCACTTTTACGAGTTACGTAGCTCTTCCTGTTGCCACTTGCTTGATTTATATAGAGCCTTTGCGATTGATTGCGACGGTAACATTTAACCTTAGAAGAGTCAATTTAAATTCCTTATTCGATTTACAAAATTATGCTTCATTGAAGCTGATAGCATTAAAGACTAAACGTTGAATTCAATCTCGTCCTTTGTGGCGCTGCCTGTCTGACGGGCCTGTGGTAGTAGGGATATATGTGGACATGTTTTCTAATTCAAATTTGTCTCCTCCACAAACAACAGGTACATTAGCGTAAAGTGGTACTGCCGCTGGTAGGGCCACGCCACGTGGGAAAGAGCTTTGTTAGGTTCTGCTACCAAAACTAGTACATGGTATTTCAAATATATATGTACAGCAAGTTTAAATTCGCATGATTAAAATATGTATGTGATGTTACAACGTATATCATGAAAACAAACGTTTATTGCACCGTAACCTTAAAATAAACACAAGAATGGTAAATTTCCTTAAACACTTACCTTTGAAAATAAACACTCTGCATTGTATTTGATAACCATATTTTAGCTAAACATCAGAATGTCACGAGGAAAATGAAAGGTTTGCTTCTCATATTGATTACAGAGTATAGCTAATGTTTGATTTTCACTGCATTGTTTTGAAACAATGAGTTAAAAGTTTAGATTCATAAACAACGTTGATATACTACATGTTAAAATACTGATAGAAACATGATAAATAGGCGTGGTTGGACATGATGTTGATAAAACGGAAACCGACTGTCAAGATTGCTGTGCGTCGATATTGCCAAAGATAACTAATCTTTTTGTTCTAAGTTTGTATAATTAAACAAAAGAACAGACATTACCCTGTACACGGCTCTAGACTTAGTGTTTGTCAAAAGCGATGCTAATTAAGGGAAAAAGTACTGTTGTACGGGCATTCTAAGATGACATGGCGTGCTAAGAAACGCACTTAGATTCCAAATATATACACTCTCGGACAGGCAAGCCGGTATTGAGTTATACGCCGTACGTTTCTCTTGAAGGGTGCAACCGTCATACATCAAAGACACGTTGGCCTTTCCGTAATGACAAGAATTTAAAACCTGAATCCAGGCACCGGCCGCGCTGTTTATATGGAGCCCTGCAATAACAAACTTGTTATTTGGTTTGCAAATAATGAAGTCGTGTCTATCATACCAATCAAAGAGCTGCTCTTTGCCATTCTGTCCAAGGGGCCTATCTGTCTCCATTAAGAGATCAGGCGAAGGGAATGACATATCACAGGAGGCCGCGCGGACTTAGAGCGCTATGATAGCGAGACTCGGTAAGCCAACCCGGGGTCAGTACTGCTCAGGCATAGTAACAAGGAACTATACATGAAGTAAGGCACGTCCAAAGCAGGTTGAAGCTCTATATGATCTTACTTCGTAAACATACACACTTTATATATCTTTTGTCGTAAGCCTGTTGTACATGCCTTCATGTGTTGCTGTTAATTGGCAATGCATCCTCCTTGAGTATTCCCGATTTAAATGAGTCAAATAATCATAATATCACATTCAAACCAATATAATTAGGCGAATGCCCCTTACAATTTAGGAACACGATGGGAAACATTTGGTGGATTGGTATATTTTGTTGACCAGAAGCCAGGGTTTATCACTATAATGCACTGGTGTATTCCTGTGTGTTACGGTCCATTCCAATTAAATACTGATATGTGATTAAATGAATATGGACATTATCAAGGATGACATGCTTTTAATGGACAAGGTGCCTTTGTGTGTGTCTTGTTTAAGTCTTAATCAACCGAAATGCATTTTAAACATGCGTCTGTATGTTTGAACAGTCTTACTTCTGTTTGCTCGTTTATTCTATAATTGAAGTTGAATGTTTTGATTCTCTGAGTATAAATTACATTCAGTTGCGGGGCACCAACGTCACGCTGGCTATGACTATCTCCGATACACGTGCAATGAGCTGACTTATTGGATGATGATGATGCTAGGTGGCAATTACTTCCCTTTTAATTTGTTTCAATAGCACTGCTGTTAAAACGTTACTAAGGAATACTTGTTCGTGTAACACATAAATGTTGTTTTCTCGTGTTAATGGGCACGTTTCCCTAAACAAGGTGCTGGGTACGGGTATCCATATAGTTAAACAATTAACCCTGGTGAACCCAGTCGTTCTCCCTTGTCGTGTTTTCATCCTTTAAGTATCACGTTTTCATATCAGAGGTAAGGGGTGAGAACTATTTTACCTTGTCCAAGTTGACGATTCAACAGGTATCATTTTTAGTAGTATATATTCTACACAAAAAAAAATGTCTTTGACAAAATAGTGGTTTATCTGAAAAGATGCACGCTTGCATTTACCCATTCTGTAAATATAGAATTGATTGATTTGCCTTACACCAATAATTGAATACGCCATTAGCTGTGTAAGACAGCACAGATCACCTCACTCGTACCAGATTAACAGAATGTATACCAGTCATAGACACACAGCAATTATATGAAGAATAATTAATATGAATTATATGACGTACTAAGTAAATTGAAATCAAATAATCGATGATGGTACTCATTTATGTGTTACTAGCATTACTCCGTGTACTAATGCCTGCCAAATTATTGCTACAAAATACAAGGACGTCTATCTTCATCAGTTCAAAGTTTTACATAAGAAATAAACCAACGATGACGCAATTTATGTCTAATGGAATACACATTTGTGGTTACATGTATTTAAAATTCGGTTCCTATTTTATAATGTATAAGTTTAGGTAGATGTTGGAGGGTCATATACTGAACGACTGAAGCTCAGTAGATTAACGGTTATGTGTAGTAGTGGTACCCCGCACTATCATTAGACTGATGATGAACCGCCCCTTCCTCTCGAAGTAACATGTATATTTGAATTGGTTTTGTGTACCCTGTCAAACCCATAACGTTACATAAATAAAGTAGGTGTAATTGAAATGTACCTTTCCTTTAAGTTTAACGAAAAATAACAAAATATACAGAGGGAGGAACATAAACATAATGCCTTTTTTGTACGTGATATAAAACAAATTGTCTAGCTATGTTACGACAGGGAGGTTTAACCTTGCTGAAAGACGGATCATAAATAAGGTGTTAACGTTCTTACAGTGAACAAAGTATAGACAAGTACGGTAAAGGAAGAAACTGTCGGCTTTCCTCTTTTTTGACTGATGGAGGAGAGGATACCCGCCTACTTCTGTATTCATAAAGGTGAGAGGATGTCAGCCTATATACGTCTGTGTTATGTATTCGAAGCTAATTGTTGTGATGGTTAATTATGGCAGTCCGAAACAATTAATATTATAATCGGAACAAAGAATCGGAACAAATGTTTTTCTGATATAAACGCTGTGCCCACATTGCAGTAAACAATATTATAGCCAATACGGATGGCACATGAGGAATACACAATGCCCCAAAACAATGTCTTGACATCGCTATTCAACATTAGTCTATTCATTAAACGTGATAATAAACAAAAAAGCACAGTGCCATTGCACGCGACACATAATGCATAAACTACCCGGTATATTATAGGAATGTATGTATAAATATATTGTTCTTGTTCCGTTCCTAGGCCTTCATTACAATTATGCTCTTTAACATCAAACAAAATGTATCCATGAAACCAAACACATATATCAACATACAGCCTGGTTATAATCCATTATATATACAATTCTGAAAAGTAATCTCGTAATATTTGTTTTTTCTAAACATACATTTCTCATGAAAAAAAAGTTTGAAAATATTAAGTTCAATATAATATGCATGTGAAGATGATTTTGTAAGCATGAGATACACATGTATCAGAAGAATGTATATCGGTGTAGACTAACACTTGTAGGAGATGCATAAGACTTGGTACGAATTGTCACTTATAAACATGCATGCTATTCCTATCAACAAGACGAACATATCGTTATTATAATTCGGGATTAGGTACGTAATAGATTATTTAAAGCTATTGTTGCAGCTTAGAACAAAGGCAAACTGGCGCTAAAATCAATAGAGACTGTACAGACGTGTAGGTACATGTGCAATGCCGCACCGCCAGCAATGCTTAAACGAAAATTCAGACAACTATGTATCAATATATCAATTAACTAGGCTCATCTTTATGTTTTCCAAATACCTCGGTAATTTTAATGTGCGTTTCGGGAATATTTTTTTAAAGCGCCTTGCATATTACTTCACGGTGATTAGGAACAACGAGAACTAAGATTTATGTAAACAATCCTTGAGCAGTTATGTCATTAAAAATAAAACGGATGGTATAACATTGTTGCGTATGCAGCGTTGCGATGCTAAATATTTTTATTAATATGAGTTTCAAGAATTAGTAGTATTTGTTAAGATGTGGTCTGGTCGGAATGCGAATACAAAACATAGATATACTTTCTCAGTAAAACAATAATTGCTTGTTTAATAATTGTTTTCATTCAATTTTAAAATACATTAATTTAATTAATTTTTAGTGCGGGATTTTCTTGTTATTTTTCGATCACTCGGATGCCATTCGTGTGGTTTGGTCATAACTTGGTTATAAAAAGCATGTCATGATTGGTGTTCACTGCGATCGCGTGCTTAAACAAGACAAAAACAGTTCAATAGACGCGACATACCAGACACAAAGTTAGAGGCGTTAAAAAGGACAATGTATTAAGAAAATAATCAGAGAATACCAAAGCGTCAGCAAAACTATAATCAGAACTCAAAATCGATTATACTAGAGGCAAAATGGGAACAAAGGAAAGACTCTTGTAAAAGCACAAGAGAATAAGACCAGCTGTTCCGGAAGAGTAAACGTCTTCTGCTTCATCGACGACACTCGCTATGTAAATCTTCGTCACATCCAAGTAAGCATCAATTAAGGATTTGGAGACATACAATGTAGCGCACTAATGATATTTAAATTGAAATGACGTATGAGGCTATCAAATGACGCTACCTTGAAAACAAAGCAATATGTCTACAATCATGTAGCGTGCCACATGTAAAGGGCTTTACAGGTGGACACATATATGTAACATATATGGCGCAATCAATACCTCATAACAAAGACGTATAATCTTTGTCCTAACAGACATTGTAATCTTCTAATAGACAATTTCTTCCAAAACGAAACACAAACACTCAATCTGTATTAGTTTAGAATCTCATATTGAAACTTCTGCAAATTTGATCTCAACGAGAAATATTCTGTATCTTTGTGTGGATGAAGATGAACGGTTTTCAGTTTGCTTGTTAGTGTGATTACCTGTTGTGATTGACAATGATGACTCCGTTCTTATTTTGTGGATTGATGTTTACTTGGATGTGACCAAGACTTACATGGTGGGTGTTGTCGATGAAGCATAAGACGCTTACTCTTCGGGAACGCCTGGTCTTATTAGTTTGTGTTTTTACGAGAGACTCTACGTAAATCTTTCCTTGTTTCTATTTTACCCCTAGTTTTATCGATTTTGAGTTCGGATTATGGTTTTGTTGACGCTTTCGTATTCTCTGATGTTTTGTTCAGAGTATTTAACGTCCATTTCTCTGTTTCTGCTTTAGAAGGCGGCTTTAAATGGATGGTATTTTGAATTTATTACTTTCCCGGAAATAGTTCTTCGTGATGACGTCACATCTGGACTTACTTTCCCTCTATTTTAAGTAATGTATTCCATTCACTTTTGAAAAAAACAGTGCTGCTTGAGACTCAGCTCAATCATACACAATGGACAAAGACATTTTTGTTAATGATATACTGAATAATTTCACCTCACCTTTGCAAACCTGATGTCTAGACCTTCCAAAAGACTTCTAAGAGTACATTTTTTTATATGAGAATAAATGTATCGATATCACTTGTGTATTTTAAAGTGTTAGTTGCAAATATAGTATGTGATCAAAACACTTGAACATGGTTTAATAGCGTGCCAGAAATGCGCCGTATTGGAAATTGATTGCATATACACAACAGGGAGATCGTGGATAGATACCGACTCTAGATTGTAATTTCTAAAACGACCGGAAAAGCACTTCCCTGGAGTTAGGGGAATATGAGTGTCTTGTTGATAATCAAATCAGTGATATTTTTACGGTGAAAAGGTTCTATAGTGAACATTTAAGAAAACTCACTTAGAATTCAAATTGCATGAAAGCCGCCGTAATATTTGAATGTTGTAATGTTATTGGTGAAAGAAAATTTAATGTCAAACAAAGTTAGGTTGAAATACGAGAATGTCAAATTGATGATGAGATGGTGTATTATTCTACTGGAATAATCAATGATTATCTTAATTTCTTAACTCGGGAAATCTTCTAATGCGATATATGTGATGGTAGACACAAACCCCACATTGGTCCGTTAGCGATGATTTTATCGTTTACTCTTGTCTGATACATAGTGTTACACGATCACCATGGACGGATAGACAATTTAACGCAATACAAATGGTGTTTCTGTAATTTTGGACCAAGAAAAAGAAACTTATTTGAGATGACAACAAGTGGGTCTAATTCTCTTGCACTCTTGTAGAGGTCTCTCGTGTATTTTTGTTTTTCTTTATATACATCTTGCCCCTCAGTTATTTTTGACGTTTCGGTATTCTCTGATTGTTTTATATTAACCATTATTAGTATTACTCTTACTATTTTGTATAGTACTAGCTACATTATGTACAGACTACATGTAACTTGTTAACCTGTCTGATTTAAAAATAAAGGTTGAACTGTCATAATATATCAGTATTTATAATGAGTGTGATGAACAGAACTGATCTTTCTAACAAACATACAATAGTGATTAAAGCATAAATAATGAATAAACACACATAACGTAACCTGTCTTCGAATATCCATGACGTATAAAAATGGCAAAAAGGAACTGATCGACATCTAAGTGTTACATGTATGGTACTGCATCAGCATTTCACTACTGCACAGCGTATCATGTAAAATAAATCATTCCATTGTTCAACTAGAATGATTATAACTATCTAATATTTCTATCAACAATATAATTATCTAATATTTCTATCAACAATATAATTATCTAATATTTCTATCAACAATATAATTATCTAATATTTCTATCAACAATATAATTATCTAATATTTCTATCAACAATATAATTATCTAATATTTCTATCAACAATATAATTATCTAATATTTCTATCAACAATAACCGATTACATGATACCCACACTGACACATTTACACATGTACACATTTGCTCTTGTCCTAATTACTACATATACATGTTTAAGTTAGCCAGTTATTTGTGAATTTGGCTAAATAATTTGGGTACCTAAGAAATTTTGTATATCATGATAATATAAAAAGACGTATGTCTGGCCACGAAATTGTATACATTCGCAAACAATGTCATCATGAAAAAAGACGATTTTACCAATATGTTCTTCATCTTTGCATAGTGTCAACAACCTGTTTGATTAAATCTAAGGGACAGATTTATCTTCTAGCAATCAATTTCATGCTTCCCAGTCTGATAACGTAAGGATAAAATCATATAGGCGTGGTTTGGCAGGCTTCTCGATAACTGCAACGCTAATCCATCTACGTAGATTTTTTTATGGATAATTTAATCAGCATTTAACAGATTGTGAATATGTGACATAAGCATATTGCTTCCGTCGAAATTTTGAGATTCTTCAATTTACAATGATTCCCCGTGGACCCTTACAATCAATGACTTAATGACACCGCTTTTTAAAATGTGTATCTGCTGGGACCAGCGTGACATTTTATCAGTATCAATCAATTATAACTCGGAGTGAAATGAAAAACTTTCGTGGAAGTGCAGGCATCCCGTACTAGAATGGCCCTCATACCATGCGTTTCGATGTTTAAAACAGTTGGAATGATCAGTGTAGTCACGTGCTATGTTATAAAAAGGTCAACTACGAATGGTCCAGTTCAGTATAATATAAAGGGAAGCTAGTGTCTGGGTCGTACGTCACTGTACAACCGTTTAAATTCCCATCCTAAACTATACCAACATAAACACAATCTTTCCTTGTGCAGTTCATCACAATATTTCGTGATGTAATTTTGATGGTCCATCAGCATCATTTTTGATAATCAAGGGTCTTGATGGTTTATCAAGCGCGATGATTTTGTGACGTTACAAAAGAGGAGCTCTGTACAAGGATAACATATTTCAAATTCATAGAATCGCTATATCTTACCTGGCTTTCTTAATCGTTTAACATTCATCTGGCAAGTCAAGCATTCAATAAACAGGATTTCAGTTACAGTTAGATCAGTACCTTCTTAAACGGAAGCTGATTTACATATAATAATCTGTCAGGACAAACTTTTGTTTTGAAATTATCATACCTACCTTATAAGGGGAACCTAACGGACGATGGTATTAACTAAAAGTTATCTTTTAAAATGAAGGTTTGGTTATTCAATTTGTAAGTAATGATTCAAAAGAAAAAATATTGGTTTAATAATTCCATAAAAATTGAAGGTTACCGCTGTCTTATTTTCTTCGTTCTCATCAATAGAGTCGATACGGAATGAAACGTCGCTTCTACAAGTAGAGAACATTTACTGAGATACCTACAGGTGGGGGGTTGTCAATTATGATCCTGAAAATACTATCAGTAATGCTTGTTCTGCACAATTAATGAAGAAATTTCGTGTGTATAAATAACAGGAATGTATTGAACAATCACGCTATCTTGTCATTTTAATGAGTTTGAAATGATTTTATTGACAGAGATGAGCGTTCAACGTGTTTTAGCAATATGCTTCCCCCTGTAATTCCCGGTCTTTCCTCATAAGGAACAGACCATCGATTTCCTTCTGAGCCGCCTCCCTAGGCTCACTCGCTCTTCTCGGGCCACTTCAAAGCTACTAAGCTTCTTAGGCCTGGGATTAGAAAGGTCCTGCTGTACTGACTCAGCGTTTGATACTGGCTCTTAATAAAGTGCAATACCTAATTCCTGAAATTAAAGTGTTGTTATTGGCCTTTGTTTGGATTAAACAGTGACACAGATGTGTCTCCATAATCTTCTAAGGAAATGAACTGCCAAGACCAACCTGCTCGTCCTTCCACAATACATAGGACCGTTACGTACCAAACAATCTACAACCACGAAACAGCACGAGTATATGATTTGACCCCAAGGTAACCGAAGAGATTACTGCGTACAGTTGTATATGAGATTACACTTTCAATTAGAACTTTATCATTGCACTGTATGCCATCTACCGCCTCCATCTCTCGTGACCAGCTAGTATGCTGTTTGGATAGTTGTGCTACAAACAGCAATAAGACGTCACTAATAGGCCTATAATAGAGTGTGTCTAGCCTCTCGGAGTCAATACAACTCTCTTATTTATTGCATTAGAAATGCATACACTTCTACACTGTCGTACAGCAAGAGCTGATACAATATTAAGGTCAAACATCCGTTCTGATTAGGTTTTCCTGCAGCCAATGTATAATATAGTCGTACGTTACATATACCGCCACGCATGTACTGATCCAAGCTCTGTATCAAGTGTTTGCGAAAGTATGCATTATTTTGTCAAAAAGTAAAGCAAAAGTAAATGATTCAATGCTTCTGGGCTTTTCATCGTCCATTATGATGACGCTTTGTCTTATAACATGATAAAACATGATGCAATAGAATACTATGATATAAATAGGTTTTTAGTTTTTCAAATGATTGAAATTGTAAGTAAACGGCCCTTACATCTGTTTAGCTATTGATGAGTACACTAACATGCTCAATATGAACCACAGGCCTCTCAAGGCTTGTTACAGCTATACTGTGTACCTAACATAAGATACATCATCTAGAAATACTTTGTTAAATGAACAAATGTTAGATTGGATCGACTTGTCGATATCTATACTATAGCCATTGAGGCTGTCCGTTTTATCGAAAATTTTCAAATCCTTGACACAAGTCGAATTACTTTAAATACCTTATTTTAGGTACAAATATAGCCGTTAGCTTGTTCTCGTGTTCCTGTGATATGAACCATAATTTATACTTGTACTATATAACCAGTAAACAAATGTCACACTGTCAGATATAACACTTATCTTGTTCTGTGTTGTGTCTGTGTTTCATTAGTCAATGGTCCAATGTAGTCGTGGTCATGCATGACCGTTTTACTGAAAATAACTTTTTGAAGCTACAATGTATGTCATTGTTACCAATAAACAACTTACATTAGTAATACAAAGAAAGCTGGCCCAGAAACAGCATTATTTTCCCTTGCTTGTACTGCCCATGTCGACACAGTAACCAGTGACGTCACAGCGACAGCGGAATTGTGTAGTGTATAAATGTTCGCGGAGAAATGTACGATTATTCTGTTGTAATAACAATAATTTGGTCATTTTATTCCCAAATCAAATAATTATATCGTATTTGTCATGTTAAAGGTTAAATGGTAGATATTCGTCCTGATAATACACGAGATATTGCGGAGCATTAGTGCCTGAAATTGTCCTACAATTCAAACCCGATTCTCTGTGTGTCTTATCTACCAGCAAACATAGCGTTTGTTAGTTTTATTTCTCTTTTAAATGTTTCGTTCAGGCAAATTCTTTTAATCGAAACCACGAGGGGCGGGGGCAGCATTGATGTCTCCCCTGTGAATTCTATCACTGACATAACCGCCCAGCATTGTAGTCTTATCAAGTCTCTTCCGGTAAAACATAGACAATGTTTTTGTCTAATGATGATCTCGTGGGACGTGTAAAGGTCAGTAATACGAGTTACTGCAACATTGACCTAATCCAAGTGACTAGGACTATAGATGTTACAAAGCGTATCCAACAATTTCCAGGGTATTCATTTGTAAAGAGATCGTTCAATGTTTTATACAAAAGTCTTCATTATTCCGTTTGTCACAATGTCATCGTATTGGGGGTAGAATTGCTAGAACACGTAAACGGAAGGTCAAACACAACAGACTGCATCTAAACATGAAAACATGTAATATTGATTATATTTTTCATTGAAGCACTTCCTTAAATTGTTTCTTCACTGCGAATAATAAAGACATTTTATATATTCATGATAGATGTAGGCAAAATAACGATGATAGTTTAATATTACGAGTTAGTTGCAATGATTCCGATAAGCCACTATTATTTTTTTGGCAACGATAGCAACCACTTACAGGTGCTGGTCATGCTATTTCACACACAAAAAGCCCTCCAGGTAATTTTGTGAATTTGAAAACAAACTAATGCGCATCAGACGATATAATACAAAGCAATTTATTTGTAGGTTGATAGATGAAATTGACGATAAAGTATTTTGCATTTCCATATCAGAGAACGGGGAATTTCTGTAGAGACTGACAGATGACAACAATATCTGACAGTCTTTGTAAATCACGCTTAAATATTGTTTTATCTAAATAACGCGTATCCAAGACATTTTCATTTTCCATAGCTCTATGTCGCAATATCATGTATGTTGAATTAAGGCTTACTTAGGCTTTATAAGGTTGTCAGCTAAATTAAGATCAGTCATAGAACTTTTCATCATCCAGCCACCAGCAGTTATTACTCAAATTTGTGACTACACATGTTTGTTCAGTTCTATTCTTAACAGTTTGACAGAATTCATAATTTATACCTTTTACCAGAAGGGTGATTTACATTATCAATGGACTCCCTGTTGTTATTGGTTCCGTTTTTAGAACGCTTATCACTTCTTTTTTAATAACGCAATCAGCGGCTATATAGTTATGGCTGCTTCGCAGTTATAATGACTTAAATGTATACCTGTTGATTTATTTTTTATCTGGTAATCAACATATGTCTAAATCATAAAATAATGAAATGTATCTTAAAGGCATGGAGAAGATCAAATTTAAAGGCATGGAGAAGGTTAAGGTTAACGGCATGGAGATGGTTAAGGTTAAAGGCCAGGAGAAGATGAAGGTTAAAGTCATGGAGATGGTTAAAGGTTAAAGTCATGGAGATGGTTAAAGGTTTAAGTCATGGAGATGGGTAAGGTTATAGGCCAGGAGAAAGTTAAGGTTATAGGCCAGGAGAAAGTTAAGGCTTTAGACCAGGAGAAGATTAAGATTATTGGCCAAGAGAAAGTTGAGGTAATACAATGTAGGGCCGGGGTTGGGGGGAGGTTAAGGTTATAGACCAATATAATGTTAAGGTTATAAGTCAGGTAAAGGTTAAGATTATAGTCCAATAGAATGTTAAAGTTATAGGCCAAGTGAAGGTTAAAGTTATAGGCCAGATGAAGGTTAAGGTCATAGGCCAGAGAAGTTTAAGATCATAGATCAGGAGAAAGTTAAGGTTATAGGCCAGGATATGGTAAAGATTATAGGTCAACAGAACGTTAAGGCATTAGACCTGGGGAAGGTTAAGATTATTGGCCAAGAGAAAGTTGAGGTTATACAATGTAGGTCAGGTGAAGGTTTAGGCTTTAAGCCTTGAGAAGGTTAACGTAATAGGCCAGGAGAAGGTTAAAGTTATAGGCTGCGAGAAGGTTAAGGTTATAGGCCAGGAGAAGGTTAAAGTTATAGGCTGCGAGAAGGTTAAGGTTATAGGCCAGGGAAACGTTAAGGTTTTAGGCCAGGAGAAGGTTTCAATCTGCGCTTCATAATTGCATGTCTGGTCAGCTTCAGGAATGTTACTGAATAAATTATTGAATTAGAAAGTTTGTATTTCAACAAACTCACACACTATAAAATTGTTCCGGGTAGAACACACACACAACCCTCCCCCCTCCCCCCTTACTCTAGTTTATTAATTCAGATGAAGTGCGGCTCTTGTGTATTTCAAAATCGTCTTCATGTGCATTTTGTATGAAAACAAAGATTCTTTGTATTTTATAAAATAAATCTATTTAATGAGGTCATTGCACCAACATAAATTAGTTTAAACGATTAGTTTACAAAACAATGTATTTCTTTTACGCTAGAATTTACGTAATAGCGTGCATGATTATTTCTCGTTAACAGATGTCTGAGGAACATCCTTAAAACAAATTACGATGCAATTATGAAACATAAAAAAATGGAAATCGGATTAATGATTTATGTAACGTTTTGTATTTGACATTTTTCTAGACGTCAAAATTAAATAAATCATATATAACCCACATGTAACTGGATACACATATAATTGTTGTTTGAACTAATACTGACATTTTTCAGCTTCCTTTCTCTTAGCAATACCATCTCTATCATTAGGAGCTACTTTACCGCGGAATCGTCAGTGTTAGTGATTTGAGCCTGGCTATTAGGCAGAAATACTATTTATCACTCCACTTTAATTATATATCACTGGGCACACGTCTTGCATCATGTTCCGGCTGTTCACTTATCGCCGTCATGATGTGGAGGCCTGTCGGTTTCGGGCCGTTCTTGGTAATGGGAGACATCTCCTAATTTTACTTGTTCGAGTGTAACCAACCAGAAAACAGTTATTCTCCCTTAGTTCTCAATGCATCTGTTTTTGCTTTTAGTTTTGTCTGTAGGTGATGCCGTGGTGCAAATCCAAAGTTCCAATGTGAAACAATATAAACAACTGCCGATTATAAGAACCTTTACAATTAGATTTTTTTCATAGAAATATTATATATTTGACATATTTTGTTTCACATGCCTATTACAATGGGTTAGAATGAACAGAACTTCACTGAACATCTGGCTGTCTGTCCAATGACATGGAATTCACGCGTATTGAATTGCATGTTTATCAAGTTATAACGAATATCACATGTACAAAACTGTACACCACAGCAATGCGTCATCTACAAGTAAGTACAATATACACGGAGATAGCGTCCGAGCTCACCTCGTGACTGGCATTAATAGTTCTATAAAGCATCTACGCGTTTTTCAGATATTGACGTCGATTTACATAGCTGAGTAACAAATTTCACATATCTGATGCCTGCTTTATACTCTCGCCAGTATAGAACGATATCCTCTCCTGATAACCCTTATTATCGTGTAATATGGTGTACATTATACAGGTTTTGTAAAATACGAAATATGGTTTTGGTAAAGGTCAATCTATTTTAGATTTTATATGGACGTACTCAGACGGTACACACTTATTCTATCTAAAAAGCGAGGAGTCTGGGTTAATATTTAGAAAATAACAACAGGACATAAAGGCCTTTATAAATTATAGCCGCTTGTCAATTTAAAATGTATAATAAAGCTTTGCTAATAATCGTTAACAATCTGTTTAAACTATAAAAAATGACGGCTAAGAATGAATATGTTTCACGTTTTACTTTTTAAATGCAAACCTGTATTTCTCTATGCACATGTATATTTCGGAAATAGTTGGCAGCGCTATCCATCACGTGATTGATGACGAGTGTCTCGTGCGACAGGTGCTTGGTGGTAATTGTAACAGATGATGTACATAGGCCAAACTTAGAAAGCTGTAACTTCAAAATGCGCGATGCCTTACAGATCAGTTATGTTTATACTGTCAAGTTAATACCTGTTGATCACGCTTGTTGTAAACTCCGTGAAGGACAAGGCGTCACTCTCCTGGTGATCATCTCAGGGAAGGGGAATGTTTCACTCTCCTGGTGATCATCTCAGAAAAGGGGAAGGTTTCACTCTCCTGGTGAGCATCTCAGGGAAGGGGAAGGTTTCACTCTCCTGGTGAGCATCTCAGGGAAGGACAAGGCGTCACTCTCCTGGTGATCATCTCAGGGAAGGACAAGGCGTCACTCTCCTGGTGATCATCTCAGAGAAGGGGAAGGCGTCACTCTCCTGGTGATCTTCTCAGGGAAGGACAAGGCGTCACTCTCCTGGTGATCATCTCAGAGAAGGGGAAGGCGTCACTTTCCTGGTGATCATCTCAGAGAAGGGGAAGGTTTCACCCTCCTGGTGAGCATCTCAGAGAAGGGGAAGGTTTCACTCTCCTGGTGAGCATCTCAGGTAAGGGGAAGGTTTCACTCTCCTGGTGAGCATCTCAGGGAAGGGGAAGGTTTCACTCTCCTGGTGATCATCTCAGGGAAGGGGAAGGTTTCCTTTCGTCAGTCTTGTTTCTGACTCCTACTATTCACAAACAAGGGATTGATTGCAAATTCTTTTTAGCATACACCCCGTCGACAAAACTTGATGTGAACCTTAGCTCTAGGAACAACACCAATGTATGTACAAAAATGTACCTACAGTCGAGGAATACTTACATTCAATACGTTATCAGCTTAGACAAATCACTATTTACATGGAAGTAATAACTAAAGGATAAAATAAATAGAGAATACTGAAACGTTTACAAAACTAGGGTCGAAATATGGACAAACGAAATATTTACATGGATATCTGTGAAAAAGAGAATAGGTGTTGTGAAAGAGTAAGCATCTTCTGCTTCATCCGCTATGTAACTTAGTCGTCGCTTTTCGAAAAAGTTACCCCCAACCCTGGTTGAAAAGTCAAAGTATGACACAAAGATCATATAATTATAGCCTGCAATGTGGTACAGCTAACAGTCTGACCTCGGCATGCGTGCATTATGTATTTGTGTACAAACAAAAAGTCTATATTTCATACCAGGTATTTATCGATCATGTTCCTCTTCACCTTCTAGACAATTAGGGATGATTCGAAAGATAATGTATTAACTGTTCAAGACAACATTTATTTTCCTAATTATAACTTACCACTGTTTCTGTAATAGACGTTCTTTTGATATTACTCGATTAATGGAAATCAATTTAAGTTGGACACTTACGGTTATTTGTTTCTTATCAAATTCTGTATATGTAGCGAACTATCGTTAATGCCTCACCGAACCGAACTCTTATTTTGTTACATGACGTACATCAAGGTTAACGTACCTGTACCTGGAGACGTTCGGCATACACGTAGCCAGGTTAGGCAGAAATACAAGAAAAACTTTGTCGGTAAAATCCATATACATTGCACCCCAACAATAGTATTATGTACTTGAAAAAAACGCAGTTAATTTAAACATTCTAAATAAAATCTTAGTTGTAAAGCTGCTAATTCCGGTTTTGCACGATATTTCTCTATGTATTACACAACTGTCATGCAAATCTTAAAATAGCAACCTTACTGTACTGATTCTATTTCGTCTGTTAAAGATTCACAAAGGCATTTATAATTGATCTTTAAAAAACTCGATTGAAAATTTCCTTGTGTTTTATGTGCTGTGCTGGCATGTAATGGTTTCTTGAATTCCGTTTCAACCTTTTATTGACAAAACAGAAAACTATATCGACAGAAGACCATGCGTTAATCAGGCACTGTTCGTGACTCGTGGCGGAGTGTACAAAGCTCATACTCGTCAATCTCATTTTATGTTTATTTAAAATGATGTGTTTACGGTGAGGAAAATAGCAAGAAGCCGTCACGCCTGTAGCCAGAGTAGCACCAGTTGCTGCCAAGTATATGGGGATAGGTAAAATATGTTGGGTAATGTCAAACGCAATTCGCTGAATATATCATACTTCTCTTGTTTTATTTAACGTATGGACTGACTTGCTGGAAACCTATGTCGTAAAACTAGTCGAAGTCACCCGTAAACTGTCGCAAGTACGACAGAGGGGATCTGCATTCACACATCATAAATATGGAGAAAGTCGGTTTGGTTCAGTTACCGCTATCGACGCGATTCCACGTAGCGAACTGCATATTACATTACAGAAAAAGCCCCCGCATCAGACTGTGACAGGTTTACGACACCGAAGACTACTTTATGGCCAACCTCGCAAGCACACATATAGACAGGCGAACATTCTATAACTCATTTTTCCAACATCGACGTAAAGAATGTAGTAAGAGGGATCAAGTACAGAGTCCATTTCTTGAAATTTGGACCCTTGCGAACACGGATTCATAAGGCTTTAACGATAGAAGTGAAAGTGTAACATTGATGTTTATTTCTCGGTGATTGTGTATTTTCTTACATTTGTACCACTCCTATGACGTCATGGAAGTTTGAAAAATACAAATTGACAATTATTGCCATGACGTCAGTTTGTTTTACTAAGCAAAAACGCCATTTCAAACAAAAGCACTTAAGTTAATGCCTTCGAGTTTTGTACAATGATTTCGAACCACAAGCGTAGTGCACTTGTTCGTAGAATTCAATATGACAAAGTTATGGCAGGATTGGAGTCTATAGCCAGGTTTAATATCGCCATCTTGATCTGATTTGAATAGCTCCTCGGTCATGTAATGGTTGTTGTTATTATTAGATTCTACATTATATGTACCTAGATTTACATCATCAAACGAAATGGCGCTTGTCTTCTTCCAACGGCTGCTTTTGTTTTCTAACAAGTGCTTGTTTATGTTTGTTTGTTTTCTTTGTTTACTTCCTACAAAGTTCCATTGCTATGTAGTTCGAATCCATGTACAGTGGATGAGATGCATGTGCCTGCGCAGCCTCATCAATTATATGGCTAAAGCACTTGCCCTATTTTCATATTTTGTTTGTCAAAAAATAATAATTTCCGAATCGATACATTTACGGTTGGATATGCCACGTAAAGAAATTTGACAATGCCAATGGAACGATGTATATACGCCACAAAAAGGAAGAATATTGAAATGATTCCTCTCATCAGACATTGAAACAGTAGATGTTATGCCAATCAGAGATATATTCACTGCCAAATAATGCTCCTTCCCACTTCCCAATGGGTTCAGCCAATTGAATTTTATTTTTGGAGTGGTATGAGGAAGCGATCTGATTAGTTTGAAATTATCGCCATATGGGTGTCTGTAATCAAGGTGTTCCGAGTAAAAATCAGTCGACAAAAATATCGAAATACAGTAGTATTATA
The DNA here is from genome assembly GCA_947623455.1 of Mimachlamys varia. Classification (NCBI taxonomy): domain Eukaryota; kingdom Metazoa; phylum Mollusca; class Bivalvia; order Pectinida; family Pectinidae; genus Mimachlamys; species Mimachlamys varia. The sequence continues at coordinate 15,645,991 of OX392535.1, forward strand.
GTACCTCTCTACACCAGAATGACCTTTTGGAAAGACTCTGACCAAGCCTTAGGTTGTTCGTGTCAGCAACGTCTGTTTTAAATACATTTTGGAAACTCTTCAAAATAGCTTCACTCCCATAATACTGTAGCCTCACTTCCAAAATATTACTGTAAAGCTTGCACACACAATTGATTTGAATGCCAATACATTTATATGAATGTACATTTTAATCATATGTAGGAAAAAAATAAGATTTTGGGAAATAAGTCTGGTTCCTTTAATGCCGACCAATTTGGCTCTTCATGTAAAGGTGAAGAAAGTACCGGTTTGATTTTTTTTTAAAGGAGTTGGTACATTTTAGTTCAAAAATAAATGAAGTTTGCAGGAAAAAATGCCATATTTACTTCTTTTATTTCTTTTCTGAAGAAATCAAACTAGGTCTGAAATATCATACATTGTATCTAGCTTTCACGTCACATCAGAGTCTCAGATGAACATGTTACACAAATGTAGTAATTATTGGTCAGCATTAACTAGATAGGTAATGAGTTTCATACGCTGGATGTATTCACTTTTTATGCTATTGGCCACTTCCTATAACTTCATATTACAAATGACTTTACAAAACATTAACAATTCAAAAGTATTAAAGGAGTTTGTATTAGTTGTGGCCTCTATACAAAGCTTTGGATAGTTTACATGTTCGTTAGACAGTGTTTCAACAGTTTCGTTGTTTTGTACATGTATTTGTATCAAAATTAACAATTCTGATATTTTTCGAGAATACAATATTTGTCGACGAATCTAGCCACAATGCAAACCGCACAATTACATAGTCTCATAGTATGACCAGATAATAACTGAAGGTCGAAGTAAAACCGTATTATGATATGCCAACATATGTCCGAAGATACAAAACGCAATAGACTTTTCTTTGAACCAACACTCACACATGTATACCTTTTTCGCTGACGAAATATTTCTGATATAAAACACTGAAGACGTAATGCTATATGTCTGCTAGGGCCGAGTACCGTGTTTTCTCAGGCCCTGTAACGTATCTCGGTGTGTTGATATACCTGGTGTTCCTGATTGGGTCAGACGTGCTTGTGACACCTGGCGTGTCAGGATGACGTGTTTGAAGCAGGGTCCGGTTTCTCTTCTCACCTGTCCGTACTACACTTCATTAAATAGATATCTTTGAATGTGACGTCAGAGTTTGGGCATCGTCGACACCAGCTGATCTTTCATCTTGTTTTTCGGCTAGATCATGACAGTTCTAGTTTGATCATGTATCGGCTACTGTCACGTCACGTCGTTTAATACATGTAACAGTCCTGGCTGTGGTCACCACATGTTCGGCCTGTCGTTTCAAGTATTGCAACTACAAAAGCACTGTAATATCATATTGGGATTTGGTAGAGGTCACAAGTTACTGCATTTGGCGGAAAATCTAAAAAAGAATCATTCTTGCTTCTTTCTTATGTTTTCATGTTTCTCTCAGTCCAATGTGTTGAAACGTTGATACGATGTACTCAGGCACCAGATGTCAATGATCAAATCTCATGTGTAAAAGAATATATCTGAAAGTGTTTGGTGATAAAGGGTTGTTGTTATATTTGTGAATAGACATTCAAAGAGTACGTAAAACTAAATAGCGGGGAAGCACGGCTAGGGGAATAAATTACGCTTGAAAACATAAGAATGAACAGAAGGCATGATGTTAATAGCCGCAGCAGAGAACACGTGCTGGTTAAAATGTCACTGTGACCTGACCTTTTGTTGTTTTTGATTGCTGTTTTACTATTTCTCGACCAGGAAACAGAATTACTTGCACTTTTTGACTTGGATTTGGAAATTCAATCTGCATTGAGTTTTCATCGTTTTGTAATTTTTAGAAAAATTTGGTCTTTGCCACAGGTCTTGAAAATTACGATATTATAAAAAGTGCACCTTGTTACCCTTGTACACTTGTTGGAGATGCCTTGCCTTATTTATCTGCCGGTTTTCGGTTGATGAGAAGTTAGTCTATAATATACGATACTGTAGTGGAGCAATGCTCGCCTGGTGGTGTCGTACCGAAATAGCACTACACGATTTGTTAATGGTACTTCAATTCATTCTGATATCAAAAGGCCCTTTACAGCCGTCACATGTTAACTTTACAATTTGTTTTAACGACGAGAACTGATATTTACGATTCGCCCTAAATCTTTTCCAGTACATCAGCTAATAAACCCTGTGAGATTCGCAGGTGTTAGGCAACCCAATATCAATCGAATCTGAAAAAAAGTTACTGTTATAAATGTTTATAAAAAATGAAGTTTACAGTTCATCTGTTCTGATGATTTTTCTCTCTAAACGTGATTACACGTCTCTGTTTGTACAGAGAATGTTTAAACAATTTTTATAATATTCTGGGGGAGCTACTGCAACACATAAACATGAAATTAAATATCATGCTACTTTTGATATATAAACATTTATTACATTTTTGCCAGTGAAATATAGAAAAACATATATCTGAACACCCAGTTGTTCAAAATGCAATTAGCTTAATCCGCGATAATCGCAAGTTTTAATTATCCTGTAACTTTAAAGTGAAACCCCATATTGAGTTACATATACAACCTCGCACATATCAAATATTTAAAATGTCAATTTACATGCAAAATTTTAAAATTTTATCTTGCACACTGACAGAAATATATAACAAAACTGAAAAATGTCGTTAAATAGTTATTAAGCTAATCGACCTTTCAACAACTGGGCCCTGCAGTCACAGCAATACAGATGTAGGCTCGCATACATACATGTACATGTACCATATATTACATTGTAATACCTTTATTAAGATATCGATATCCCTGACATTTAAACGATAAATTCGTGATTCTGTATAATATTATATTCTGTACAGAAGTCTCATAAGTTTAAACAGTTATAGTAATGTTTTCGTAATTAAAAAGTGGAACCTACATTTATCAGCTCTTACCTCAGGTTCGAAGTCCAAGAAAAATGAATTCGACTGCGAATAAATGCCTGTTTCTTATCTTTAATAACTCACTCTAAATCTATTCATATCAAAAAGCTTGTAAGGCTAGAAAGAGCATTAGCCAATTGAATGACTTAAGGATCAATCAAAACGACGAATTAAGAAAATTATTCTATTTGTGAGAATTCAAAATTTTCAATGAATAATAGATTAAGTACACATAAGAGGCACATTAGAGAATGGTGATTTTACAGGGACATGTATGTATTGTGAAGAAATCACGTTTTATCCGACAGACCATGCGGTGTGACCATTAAGATATATTTAAGATGTAAACAACAACCACTACAGGTTTTCTCACTCCCTAATCGTTCGGCAAGCTGTTAAGAGTCTGTTACCGTTTTATTTACAACCATTGCACAAATACTACTCATTGGTTCATCGCATAATTTAATTAAGATATTCCCAAAGAAGCATTTGCTTTTCAAAACATAGTATCTGAACATTGTGAGATAAAAATATTACAAAATTCATAATAGTCGTTTGTGCAATATGTTAAAAAAAATAAAAACAATTCTGAAGTTATATAAATGAGATATACAATCAGCATTAGTTGTATTATATAAACATACCGTCACACCAACGCAAAAACGGTCTCGAATCTATCACAGAATTCAAAGTTTAGATCTCACTCCAATCAAGACAAGAAATCTAATCATTAAATGTTATATATCACAATTACCTCTTACCAGTATATAGTTACACTGTATAATAAATATATAGTTACACAGCGGTGGTCAATCCTGCTACATATAATTTAATGATAGTATGTACTTACTACTATCTTAAGTTTGTTAAAATTGTTATAATGCTTACAATATTAATACACCGATCGCTGGTACAATCCAGAGAACAATTGCTTGAGCCAGTCATGCATAACAAGCCAGCTGGAGTTGTACTTACATTTTATAATCAAATAAAGAAATGCTTATTTTACCTTTACTAAATTAAAATAAGATGTCTATAAAACAAGATAATTGTGGTTAATAAAAAAATAATGAATACACACATTCAATATGAATTGATTTTTCTAGTTCTACATAGTTGTGAAATTAGGGGTTGGAGGAGCCCTACCAGCGAGTTCCGTCAAACGCACAAAATCGAGTAGCTGTTTATAAGCTATATAAGTAACACGAACTGTACGGTAGAGAAATCATGTAGTGTAAGTGACAAACACGTCCTCTAAATAACTGAAGTAATTGTTTCTGACGAGCTATGTTATGGAGCGTCGTGCTGTGTATATATATCTGTACAGTGTATGACAGCTCTTAGATTAAAGACGGGTAAACTATTTCAAGGTTGTCGAGCAAATACGATGTTTTTTTTCTCATTTTCACAGAGCCATTTGTTTAATGTGAATTTTGTTTACTGAACAGTCTGTGTTGGGAAAGTTTGAAGTTTAATCTTCTAAAATACTGTACGTACATAGACATGGAGCATACCATGCCAAGGGAAAGGCCGAGACAATTTCGGGAGCACACAGTCTCGCTTATCTATTATTTATCCGCCATTATCAGTTCCGTAACTCTTGTCGTATACATGACCCTCCCAACTACTTCTCTTCCCCTCCCGACCACCTCCCCTCAACTCACCTCCCCATCACCTCCCCTCCTCATCACATCTCCTCAACCCACCCCCCTCCCCCCTCCCCTAACCTGTCGGTATAGGTCCTCTAACATGCTTTACGAGTTTAATTTAGCAGAAGTATACATATCGGATTGTCTCCCGTATGGCTTTGTACGTGCTATATGTCCTACATTCTGCTAATATCCCAATACAGCCGCTTCCCTGGTCTCAAAGTACACGTGTAAGATTACGTAATTATATCGGAATGGCTTTGCACGTGTGACACGGGTTTTGCCTGTTCTGCACTGCCATGTATACAGCTATTGTTTGTCGATGAAACACACAGTTGTATGTATGACTGGGCTACAGTGTATGTATTTCCCCGGGACACTAATATACGGAATTTAGTACATCTTAATTAAGATGTGAATGCGCTCGTTGAAAACTTTCGGAATTTCAATTGATAGATTTGACGTATTGCCAGTTTGTTCTATTTAAACGTGAAAATGCATTTTGATGCAATAAATACGATCTTGTTTTTCTTTTGTATGTTGTCTCTATATTTGATTATTCCAAGTCGACAGTGGTACGATTTTAGATAGTCAATGAATTCATTACAAAGCATTACAGTGTAGTGTAAAATGTTACAACTTCAACTTACGGAGTATATTGGGAAAAGTTGTATCTTCTTTTTATATATGTTTAGATATCATGATTATAAACATTTTAAATCAAATGAATTCGATGTTTTTTTATTGTTTTTTTTCTCTCTGTTTTTTTTTCAATATACAGGACCAGTGTTTTTAGTAACGTACTGCCGACCATGCTTTTATAAGCGTGATATATACAAAATGTACCAGGTAAATCAAAGGATGCGCCGTTAACTGTTCGCGCGATTGCATGCAACATATTGCAAATGGTGTGCGATGATAGGTAAACATTGCATGTGCCCTATGTAGCGCAGTGTGTGCTGATAAAGGTGAAAAGAAAACACGTATGATCTTTGTTTCAGTGAGTGCCAGCATGCGTTGACAGCAGGACGATTCTTCAAAGTTCATGATACTGCTGTCATGTTTTATAGTGTGTAGATTCGAACAGTACAAACCATACTTGCATTGAAAATAAAAAGAATTATAGTAACTTGTTTACAACCCTATACATATTTACTAATATTAATAGTGCTAGCTACAAAAATAGGTTCCCAAGGCCTATTCTGGTATCAGCACAAACATTTTGTTCCAGGTTTCTTAATATACCTCCATACAGACTTCGCGCAAGCTACCACAGACTCGAAGCCCTGTTTAACCTTTTGAACCCCTTTCTGCTTCTAGTGATCTTTCCAGATAATTTTCCTACAAAATCAATCTCTTTTCTGGACTTTTGGAGAGACATCCTATTTTAAAAAGCGTCGTTCCAAGACCGTGTTTAATCAGTCATTTTGGCCCTGCACGCAAAGGGTCTTTTCTGTAGACCAAGTAATTCCGTCCAAACATGATTAAATTGCTCTCATAAATATTTTCTTTGCTTCTAGAGTGTTCATGTTTTCTCAGAATGTGCTTACTTATATAGGTATACTCTATGGCCTTAAGTACACAAGTTATTTATCTAAAATAACACCATGCGATGTTCTCCATTGCAGAATGCAGCGCCGCGCAGCCCATTCCCGATCAGAAAGGTATAATCTCGAGCCGAGGAGACTACCAGCAAGCGAGACTTCGTCACGTGCATGTCACTAACGACATCATTTCAATACAATTATGACGTCATTCAAATTGAAGCATTTGCGTCTTCATAGAGAAAATTGAACAAATATTAAAAAAAAAAAAATAATATTCGTATTCAAGGGAAAATGTTAAAAATAATTAATAACATAATAAACTCGATATCGAGACCGTCTTGTGGCATGCACGTGACGCACAATAAAGGTGACACGCATTACGTCACACATGCGCACGATCTAGCCAGCAGCGCTGGAAAAGGATCAATGCACTGCGATGCGATTTTTTTAATCACCATTTTTCCCTTTAAAATTACAGCGCACCTGTCATGTTGTATGTGTTGTTTAGACATATTGTAGAGGGCGCGGCATGTAGTACGTAGATCAGTAGTGGTGTGTAGCCGAACTAGATACATTGACAAAGGTGGTAAACATACATTGTATCATACAGAAACTTACAATGCTATAAACATTATGAATATGCATGGAATCACGTTAAGAGCACAGAACCTATTTCACAATAGACAGTGGAAGGGATAGGTGGTTCGTATCAAAGGGTGACAAACATTAGAACGTAAGTGATCGACAATACGAAGCGAGGTATATGACCAGTAGAAAATCATGAAAAGCTATGCAAATCGACAATATCTGGGCGGAGTATACGTAAAGGCAACACAATTGTGACAAGTAATGGGATCAAAAACATGGGGGCGAAATGGTGGAAGGTGGGCTAACTTATAACGTTAGGACAAGGTTGGTGGTATTGGTAGACAGGCAGACAATGTATAGGCAAATATACCAGGCGTGATATGAAGGTGGACTGACAATGAGAAAATGTGACAAGATTTTTTTTCCTCACGTAGACGATTAATGACAGGTGGGTGGACTATTACTGTCATTAGCTGTTATGTATAAAGTTGTTGTGTAACTGTATACTAGAGCACCAATCACAGTCATATTCTCAGTGTATAAACTTCAGCCTCCGTATGACAGAACTTAATTCATTTAATCTATACCCACTTGTCATTGCTGTGTTTGTCATCGTTCCGATGAGAAGGCAGACGATGAACTTTGAACCAGCGGTTCAGATCAGCACGTACACGATATCCTATCAGTGGATGCATTGCTATGTTACGCGCAGTTCGCGCATGCTTGTTGACGTTTCCGTTATTGTTGATAACTCATTTTGTATTCGAACGATTAAAAAATGGAAGCATGGAAATTGGGCAACTTAAAAGAATTCAAATGAGCTATCACAAAATGGAAAATTTAAAGCACATCAAGTCCTGCGATTATTTGGCGCATATGAATGCTGCGATGCGCATGCGTACACCTTACAATAATTTCAAGCAGTTTCACTCTTTCGGCTATACGTGTGTACATGTTTCTTGCATGGTTTAGGTGAAACGTCATTTGTCCACTCTTTATAGCGACGATAACAGGAAACTATTGTTATATTGATGTCTTTTTTTAAGTTCTCCCGGACGGTCGTCTTGCTGACAGACTGCTATGTGCGTGAGACATGCATGCCCTCACAGTTGTCTACACGTGTTCGTCTATAGTTTGAAAGTCAAGTGTTTATCTCTCCTTACAAAAAGTGCATGTGGTTTATCAGAGAGAAAGGTTTGTACTAAGTCGTTTCATCTTTGACATTTGCCGTCCATGCTGCGTTTTTATGACATGGGTTACTTCTTATCACACGATACGTTATTTTATTTTTGCACTATAATTAAATGTTGGTAATGCAATCAGTGGGCTGTTATACCAGTCCTCTGACGCGATCAGTTTTTACTTTTCGACCATGAATCGGTTTCATCGTCTCTCCACAATTACAATAAAATATATCGCGAACATGCGGTATAAATCCCACAAGATATACATTTATATTTCGCTGTACATATATGTCTGCCTTTTATAGTTTAAAAAGAAGGCAGTATCATCACTCTCCATAAACGGCATGGTAAACCAAACGCGATCTCAGCCAACAAATTGCCCAGGGTTGTTTCCCTTGTCCAATTTCAGAAACGAGTTTTACAATCTTGCATTGTTCGTTGCTATTGCGCGATCTTTATACTATGTTTTCTTTTCTTTATGCATTGTATCACATTTTTTAAGGTAAATTAACTGTTGCTACGTATATACATTGTACATGTACGTAGCCAAGGTTTGTATTTGCAGTAGCGAAATGTTGACACCTGTCTACAAAATGTGAATGACTTGAACAAATCCTTTAAAGAATATATTCCATTTTGAATCTACTCACTCCCTTGTTGAATAGGTTTATTTATTTGGATATAAAATTATTGTAATTTAGATACCAAACGCTGTAGACAAGGTGTATACTATGTTTATGACGAGTTCCTACACCTACAGTCACCGTTATAAACAGGGTGTACTATTCAGGGTTACGACGGATATATTGACTGTTGCAAGATGAAACAAAAGCAACCACTGTTTATGGAGTGTATGGATGGTCAGGACAGCGACCGTTGCAGACAAGATGTGGATGACACAACTGTAAAGATGTGGATAATACAGACAGCAACCGCTGTAAAAAACTATGACTTATCCAGACACAGCGATCGCCGAAGACCAGACGTGGATGACCAATACAAATCCGCGAGCTGTAGAAAGTACATTGGAGACCCAGGCAGTTGCTGACAGGAAGAAGATTACCCAAAAAGCATCAGCTGTAAAAAGGGTGTTTTTAACATATATGGCGACTGCTCAAGACAGGATTTTGCTGACCCAGTCAGCAACCACTATATAAATTGGTGTTGCTAACCCATGCAGCGACGGAATTAGACCGGGTTCGGTAACCCTGAAAGCGACGGCTTTAGAAAATGTGTGCATTCAGGCCGATGTGGATGACCCAGACAGCGGCCGCTGTAGACAGGGTGCGGTTGACCCAGACAGTGACCGCTGTAGACAGGGTGCGGTTGACTCAGATAGTGGCCGCTGTAGACAGGGTGCGGTTGACCCAGACAGCGACCGCTTTCGACAGGGTGCGGTTGACCAAGACAGCGACCGCTTTAGACAGGGTTCGGTTGACCCAGACAGCGACCGCTTTAGACAGGGCGCAGTTGACCTAGACAGTGACCGCTTTAGACAGGGCGTGCATTCAGCCTTATGGTAAGACGACTGACCTTTGTATCGTGATCTCTGACGTGGTAATGGACACGTAGGTCCTGATTGGACTGTAAGCGTTGTATTTCATGACAGGAGAGAAACCCCGCGTCTCGACTCTCGGTCTTATCTAGACATGCTATGCCGTTCCTGCGTCTCCGTATAATAGCTTTTTTTGAGATATCCGTAGAAGAAAACAGCTAATTTCTTTGACGGGTGGTTTCAAAATTCATGATAAGATTCTTTTTTCTGAAAACGGAACGCTGTATGATAACGAAGAAGAACGGAGCCGGATCGATCAAGTGCTGGGTTTGGCAACTGATAATTTTCTTTACGTCATGCTACAGTCATTCAAAACTAACACTAATCTTACATGAAAGGGGCTATTTCAGGGAGAAAAAAGTCAGACAAACTTGGGTTAATGATTATCCACGAAGAAACGGTATTGACCACTTAGGGCATTACATGTTTGTAAGAGGCTCAGCCGAACCTAAGCGGTCAACTTATGCTCTGTGATCGACCGAAGGTAGACGTCCTATATTTCACTGATTTTAGACATTAAAACACTAGATGAACATCGCTGTTTACCACAGTACCTTTTACTGGGGTTACGGTGCCTTGAAATAAACTAAAGCTAGCGATTAGTGACATACATCCTCTGACGTAAATAATGAGGAGGCGAATGGTTCATGAGGTAGTTTCAAGTACATGTACAATGGACAATAATAATAATAAATCTCGTGTATGATTTTTTGTTCTTCAAAAATTTGAATGGAATTTTCCAAATAAATGTTTAATTCAAACGGAATAACACATATCAGAAAATTAGAAATCGCTTCCGGGACGTTTTAGTTTTAGAGATGTTATCCGAGACGTACACCCCACTCTACTAGTTACCATACGTGTGGTACCATTACACTATCATACATCATAAGTACACTACTGCCTTGCACGTATTTCTCACATATATACATGTGTACCAATGTATGGCCCCTTTCATTTTACATGTACCTAGTTGTGGTTCAAACTTACCTAATGTAACCATTATTCCTTTTTAAATGAGGAGACGACGAGTAAAAATAAATCCACCCATACATAATTATCTACCTGACATTTTTTGTTAATTTTACGAAAAAATGGTACGAGGATACCAGAGGTTACATCTAGTTTTAAAATGGAGATTACAAATGAATCTATAGTAAAGAGCGTAGCCTGTGATAATACTGGGCAATTCTTACCTCTGTATTACAGGGCTAGGGTAATGTTCTGTGATAAATAATTAAAACCTCACCTCTGAGAACGCCTACACATATTGACAGAATTAGTTCAGGTAATCCTTTTTCATCAATTGTTACATTAGGAACGGAATCACCAGCTGTATAGATTTATCAACGGGCTTGAATCTGAATGATCGTAGTCATCAACAGGTTTGTATCCGGATGGTCTTAGTCTTGTAGACGTTTGTTTAGGACCGCCTGCATTCATTTACAGATTCATGTGATATTGGTGACATTTATTAACAAGTGCGAACATGATATGTCAGATCTATCAACAGGTTGAGTACTACGCCAACGCCAAAGTACATAAACTACATGATACATGTAATAAAAAACGAGGACAGAGAAAAGAAAACACCAAATCAAAAGACAAAACTGGCCATACCCACATTACAAAACAGGAAATTAAAAAAGAAACAGGGCAGTTCACAAAACTTCAGCAATTGAGGAGACATCAAAATGGCAGCAACCGAGTAGATATCAAAACAACAGGAACAGAGGAGACATCAAAACAACAGGAATAGAGGAGACATCAAAACAACAGGAATTGAGGAGATATCAAAACAACAGGAATTGAGGAGACATCAAAACAACAGGAAAAGAGGAGACATCAAAACAACAGGAAAAGAGGAGACATCAAAACAACAGGAATAGAGGAGACATCAAAACAACAGGAATTGAGGAGACATCAAAACAACAGGAATTGAGGAGACATCAAAACAACATGAATAGAGGAGACATCAAAACAACAGGAACAGAGGAGACATCAAAACAACAGGAACCGAGCAGATATCAAAACAACAGGAACACAGGAGACATCAAAACAACAGGAACCGAGCAGATATCAAAACAACAGGAACAGAGGAGACATCAAAACAACAGGAACCGTGGAAATATCAAAACAACAGGAACCGAGTAGATATCAAAACAACAGGAACAGAGGAGACATCAAAACAACAGGACCGAGCAGATATCAAAACAAGAGAAACAGAGGAGACATCAAAACAACAGGAACAGAGGAGACATCAAAACAACAGGAACAGAGGAGACATCAAAACAACAGGAACAGAGGAGACATCAAAACAACAGAAACTAAGGAGACATCAAAACAACAGGAACAGAGGAGACATCAAAACAACAGGAATGATTGTTACCATGTGAACTATGACATAGTGTTTGTTCCAGGTCTGACATTGCTGCTATGTTAAGTATGGCATGGTTGCTATTTATTGTGTTGGCGAATTAATATCCTGTAAGGCTAGTTAAGGCTTCGCTTTGAAACATAGAAAACGATTTATGAAAGACAATAATATTCGTTGGAAGCCATAATGGATGTTAATTTGTCAAGATGATAGAGAAGTCGATTTTTTCTCATACTTGTACTTAATAACTTGTGATCACATAATCTATTAAAAATCTTAACTGCTATCTAATAGATATCGTGAATCGATTGTTCAAATGATGGTTTGATTTTAACATATTTTTATTATTCTGTAACAAGTGGGATTCGGCAGAAGTTATTTCAACTTTTTGATGGTTTTCTTATGCGTTCTCAATTTGGTTTTATGGGAAGGTATTTGAATAATTGTTCTTTAAGTTATTGCAGAGCTCTATCTGAAAACTTTAAACGTATCAGTTAAATGGATAATCAATCGACCTCCCATTGTGTACTTAAACTTCTGATAGACATTCACAAGCGGATTGCTGGAAACGATACGCTCGCTGAACATTACTGATGCCGTTGAACCGCACCTTACAACCACCATCGAGGTACACAGTCGTGAAGTACTAGGACACAGAGAAATCAACTAATGTTGTTCGACATAAACAGCCTATCTATCTACGCTGTCTGACATTAATGCATAGACAGGTGTATTCGGTTATAACTAACTGTACATGTACCCACCGTTAAAAAACAATTTGTTTATACCATTTCTCTATATTATCATACACTGTAACACTTTTCCCCATCAACTCAAATTCAGACCGTCCATCACAAGCAAGCAACTCTACTAGCAATAGTGGTGCTAACTTTTTTCTGGAGAAGACAAAGTTTTCCAGTGATTTTATTTAAACTTTTAAAACATCAGGTGATGAAACAAGCTTTAAAATAGTAAGTATTTTTGTAGCTAATCGAGTCGCTGCAATGAATTTACATGTAGACGGACGTGTTGCTGACGTCACCGATCGATATCTGCTTGTTAATCCGTGTGTAGTTGTGATCGATTTACATTGTAATTACGGTGTTATATATCAGCTGGGACATCGCGCGCGTGACATCGTGTGTTTTTATAAACGGGCCGCTGATAAATACACTCCATAGTCGCAGACTGGAGAGTTCCCATGGGAAAATGACGTCACGCACAACCTTTCTCCGAGAGCATCGTGATTTATACAGAGCAATACCTTTAGTTTGTCACTTTAATATTGTCCCTCTATTTGATTATAAATTGACACGTTTCCATTATCTAAACTTACAAAGAGAAAATTCATCGTAAATCTTTCGCCGACAAAACGACAACAGTGGCCATTTAGCTTTTAAATGGTGCATATTAAACTGTTAAAGATTCATCTCGAGTCATACAACGTCAATATTACGGGGTTTACAACCTTCTGTTTACCAGCGCTATCATAGTCAAGTTCAATGTCACATAATGGTTCCCCATGTATCAAAGCCTTCTCAAAGCCTACATATACTTACATATGTAGATTGCTAATTAAAGGTACTATATACATGTAGTAACAAGTAATGGCTTTAAATATATAAACACGTTATGTTAGATATGATACTAGTTAATGGTTATTAACGTTTAAATGCTAACACTTTTAGATTAAGTTCGCTGATAATATGAAATTATTCATTAAAATATCACTAAATTACATGTATAGAAAACGTAATAAAAATAAATTACAAATCATTTAAATATGGTCAACCTATTTGTGAATCAATGAAGATACTAGAATGTTAGCAAGGGTCGCACACCTTTTTCCAATGGCAATAAAAAGTAGATACAAAATACTACTTAAACAAACATATCAAACTGTTTCATGTTCAATGTCTAAATAAAATGCAACCCATCTCAAACTGTTCCATGTTCAGATTCTAAAAAAGGCAACCCATCTCAAACTGTTTCATGTTCAGTCTCTAAGTAAAAGGCAGCCCGTAAACTGTTTCTTGTTCAGACTCTTAATAAAAGGCAACCCATAAACTGTTTCATTTGTTTAAAAAAAACTATCAACTAAAATATTGTACGATTTCTAAAACTGCTGTAGAGTTTTGAAATCTTGACATCACAATATTTTCAGTGTAACACGTACTTGTATTTTCCAAAGGGAAATTGTAAGAGTCATACTGTCATATCTGTCCAGTAATAGGGGACAAATTCTATCGTGATTACATCATCTAACGTAGGAGAAAATTTCCGAATGGTTTCTCATGACGGAGATGATATCCGTAGAAAAGCAGGACAATCTCTTCAAGCGAAAATGACTTTTCCATAATTTGGAAAAAAGGGAAAAAGAAAATGTGAGAAACATATCTTGATAAAAAGGTATAAGTCCGATTGATAAAATTTAATTCCTTTGGTGTTTTTAAAGTACATTTAACGCTTAAAAAACAAGTATAGTTTATGCATTTATCATAATTTTATTGCATACAGTTTTGCGAAAATCCATACCAAACAAATATTTTGAAAACATTAATTAATAAACTAGACCATGATTGCTTTTTGGAGAAGCAATGTCATAATATGAGCGAATATAACCCTACTTGTCCGAGGCTCCTAATTATCACCATATCGGACGGGTCCGGCGTGCGCAGTGAACAGTTATGGCCTACTGTACACACAGGGAATCGTGTATAAAACAGCCTGATAAATAGAACTGATTTATGAGCTACGCATATATCGGGTGACAATACATACAATGTAGAATATGACTTATTCATATCTAGGTTCATTACACAACGTCCGTGTCATCTCAATCCCCTAGCACGCAAAATATTATTATTTTTCTTGACATTGAAAATAAATCATTAAAAAGAAAGACTCGGTGATTTCGAAGTTATGTTCATTGAGCGTTCGTAGAAAATAAGTTTGTTTTATTTGTATAGTATGAACGATAATATCCACTGAAGTAATCATAGCCATTCTATAAAACTGATAATGCTTTGTGGAGCTATCCGGGTTCAGGGTGATTACATTGAACCATGATCAGAATCTAAACTTTTATGTCTCTTTAGTCACCGTAGGGGACGTAACCCTCTCACTTCACATCATAACAGGGGCCTAACTACATTAGCGAGCACAAGAAGTGTATGTCACAAAAAAAAAGTATTTCACTGGTATTTAATTAATTTTGTTTTACTTTGGAATAAGAAAATGATTCTATTTAATACGCGAAAATTAGTCATGATTCCTCATGTTGTTGAATAGTTTGGTAATTATGATAGTGCATTTCCAATTTTTTATACTTGTTCTAACTTTGTCTATATTTATACAACTTATACGCACAGTGTATTATTCAAACCCATATCCAAACAACGTTAAAGGGAGACTACTACATGATGAGAAAATAAAGTTGAAATCTCGAGTTTTATTGCTATACGATGTGGACTCTTATCTAGCTAAGCAGATTTAAGTAAGATATCTGGTGTGTTTGTTAATACATGTACAGAATAGTGAAATGTACATTTTATATTGTATTATTGAAATTGTATATAACATGATGGCGTTTGCTCTTATCGCTGATTAAAAAGCGTATACCTATAATATATATCGAGTAAACAAACTCGATCTTTGTAAAATAAATAAGATGTTATTTAAAAAATTTTTTTTTGTAATTACAAATATAGTATTTTTACCCTTTAATTCGTTTCATAAACTTGTTTTAGTTAATAGTGAACAACTCAGGGCGAAGAAAAACCCTATGACGGTTTACAGTGTACAGTATAACTTCATTTTACAAAAGATCACAAACTTAGATTTTGTAATTGATACTATCCCCCAACAAAAAAAAAGAGCTTATTTTGACAAAAGCATTATTTTCAAATATCGAAAATGATTTTTTAAAAAACTGTACAGATAATCATTTAGAATTGAAATTTTGAATTATTTCAAAGGAGATGTATAATCTAAAACAAATATCTTCAGTCTACCAAGAAGAAGTCAAATTGATTTTCTGTCTTATTGAATTAGCTGAAAATTGATACGAATAGGTTCCTCTAAAATTGATTCTATCTTCATCGGCCATTTTGTGATGACTATGCCTTAGAGGATGATATGGGAGGCCGACATATTTCTGTCCCTTAAAAGTCAGATGGAAAATTGTGAAAACGCTCAGGGAAAATATTGACATATCATGTTTGACTATGCATGAGGCGTTTATTTGGCAAACAGGTTCATTATTATTTTTCGAATATGAAGAAGAATTATATGACACGAGGACCTAAATCCCATGCAATTCGTTTCCAAGTGGATATCATTTTCAAATTGACAAAAGGTTAAATTTCGAGTGACATGCGATATATTCCCACATGCCTGTCGTTTCGGGGTTCACTTTCCTCCACATAATCAGTAGATTTACATACAAATAGAATGCAGGAAACTAATTTACGTTCTCAATTAGATTAGCCATTGTTTTCTGGCGAATTTTTCAGTCTGTCTGAAATGTATTTTCGTCCTAATGATTTTCATGGCTGTCTAGAGACAAACAAAAAACGTGGCAGAAAAACAAAATAAAATGAGCAAGATGAAGCGAAGCGCTATTTAACGTCACACGTTCACGTCACACGTTCCGTGTTTTTATTTGACTGTTGACGAATCAACGAATAAATGACACATACCCTTTTTGCTTTTTTAATTTTTTGTTTTATATCTTTCATTTCGTCAGAATCAATTTTCTCCGTAGTAGCTAGTTTTCTCTTCCGGTTATAAATGGAAGCTATAACTACATACGATTATACATGTACATGTATACCGAACACCTCCATAAGTCCTTTTATAAATAAAACATCATTAATTTGTTAAAGAACGTCCCGAGGAGCCTTGGATTACTTGTAACTCTAGGGGCTACTATTTAATATTTTTTTTCTAAGGCAGAAACACACAATTTCTGTACGAATCAACTTACGTCATTCATCCCGATTGCATCAATCTATCACTTGATATAAGAAAAAAAACTTTATTATGCAAAAATGTAGTTGTAAAAACCACTTTAAGTGATTTACCCAAAGTGCATGCTGTTTAACGCTCTGGTAAATTGTTTACTGACTGATAGCATTAGTTCTATGGTTAGAAATTATATAACATTTAAAAGAGACATTTATATAAAAAAAATAAGACTTATCCGTTATGCGTGACACCTCCTAATTGGAGATCGATTATGTGTATTCCACAATTTAAAAAAATTGTCCGTTTTATGAAGTTCCGAAAATAATCTGTTTTTAATAATCAACCCAGGCACGAGTTGCAATGTTAATATCAATTGTTCTTTCTTAACAATCTGGGACTGATTATCCGTTAATTAAAATATTAGTGTGTCTTATAATTCCCGAAATAGTCATAACAGTATAGTGATACAGGAGAAGATCCATGTAGATATGGTATTGTGGCCATCATACAAGTTAAGGGGGCAGATATCGAATTTTGAGATGCCACAGAGAATACACATTAGGCTAATAACACAACGACGTGAAGAATTATGGGGATGGAAGCAACTGTTCGCCATCAGCGGAGCAGTCTCGCAACTTGTAGGGCCATGTCATGTTCGGCTTATTCGCCGCTATGATTCCCTAAGGGGCTACAACTCAAGGCATTATACCTGCTGCGGCGTAAAAACTAATCCCTCGGTCTCCTCGGGATTTCTCGAGCTATCGCGAGAACCCAACGAGATATTGATCTACAGAATGTTCTCGCGTGAGTGAAAGGTTTTCAAAAATCCTTCATCATCGTCCTAATATACAAAGTCAGGCTAAGGGGCGATATGACTGAAACCTACGTCCATAAATATGTATGAATTTATGCTGTATAGTCAGGGTATATTTCATCCAGAGTAACTCAATAATAGTCTGTCCGTCGTAATAGAAATATCTACTTAGGACGAGAGAGGCTTCAGAATTAATCAAATGTTGACTTTTCAGAACTTCTCTGAACGGTAACATTATGTATTGTGTAGCCAAGTACAGTTCATATATGTATAATATACATACACACATTGTACATCGATAGTCTCCTTTACTGATAAACACAGTCTACTAAGATATAATCTGACAAAACTTTATGTAAAGGTCCAGGCAGTTTTAATTTCAACCAGCAAAACTTTATGTAAAATTCCTTTCTATGGGATAATCCGACAATGCTTTATGTAAAAGTCCAGGTAGAATTGACAGCACACAGCAAAACTTTATTAAAAATTCCTACACACATTGTAGGGTATATAATCCGACAAAACTTTATATAAAAGTCCAGGCAGATTTAATATCACACAGCAAAACTTTATGTAAAAATGTCAACATTTGTAATATAACCCGACAAGTCCATTGGTAAATGTCATATTATGCAACAAATCTTTCGGTAAAAGTGCAGTCAGTTGTTTGGATATAAATGTAACCAAATGTAATATAATCCGTCAAACCTTAAAATAAAAGTGCAAACGAATGTAAAAAAAAAAAATCCAAAACTGCAATGCCTAATGTGCGCATGCGAACAGATGTAATTTGATCTGACAAAGTTCTTTAGGAAGAAGTGCCTTCTGAAAGAAAAAAACCAGTAAACTTTGTTTTTAATGTTATGTATTGGTCTAAAGGTGGACGTAAGGCAAACATTATATTGCAAATATACATTTTATAGGACATACTTGAAAACGGAATATATCCAAAGCATACATTCAATTGTAGCAGAAAACAGTAGTTTTATGTTTCTAAGCCTCTCTCTATCTTCTTTAAATTTAAACTGACTGAAAAAAACTGATACGATGGATTAAAATAGTGAAGTTTAACAAAAGTAAGTGTCTTCTTAAAGCGTTTCAAATCTAAGATAATTCTGTAAGGATAAATCATAATAGAAAAAAACTGAATAAAACTTACAACCGATTAAATATATTCAGCATTTCTAAAGTTCACAGTGATTTTTATTTTAACGATTTCATCCGTTATCAATTGGTTTACGTTAAAGTAGATGTAGAGGATTTGCATCCCACACGGCAGTTTTTCCTCTTGTGCTTCGTTAATTGGCAACTCAGCAGTAGTGTGCCAGAGACGGGTTCTCGATCCATCAACGCCTAAAAACACGGCAAACAGAACTAATAGAAAGAACTAACACGATTTCAAAACATACCATTTTGATATCCCTTACCCGGGCATGTGACCTGCTGTATTAAGTGAAGAATTCATCACGACGCCATGCTTTAACAACTATTGGTTGTATTGATAAGCCGCCATAGCTTGGCGTCGGAATAACGAATTACAGCCTTTACTGACACGACATTTCTGATTGGAGATCATATTTCATGGCTGCTTCATTTTATTAAGTTGACAATTCTATATATCGCGTAGAGTTTAGACAGTGAGAAATGACCACGAAATACGGCTCCGTTCTGATGTTTAACACAGTGATGCATGCTCCGCGTTAAAATAGGCATTGTTCACAACCACTTCATCTTCCTGTCACTGCCGCATAGTATCTAGAAAAACAAGAAGAAGACAGATGGTCTCCGAAATGTATTTTATTCCGAATGGATGATACGTCTTCATCTCATGTGCGTTTTGTTCGCATGGGTCCCATAGGGAGAAATTGAATTATTTCTAGCGTGGTTCTTGAAATTGAATTGAACAGTCAAATGAACAAGACATTCAGATGGACGGAGGAAGAGAGATGCCGACCACTTCCCCTTAGGGACTGATCTGCCGTCCTAACATCTATTTTCCAAAATAAAGGAATGCTTCCCAACTCGTCTCGGAGTGTTATTGATTGTTTGTCTTATTTAGAGTGTAATTTCACTCTATAATCCAAACTCAATATGTTGTACTGTGGAGGTGAAGATTAACAGTAGATGAATCCCATCAGAGCATTCAAAGTGACATTTCTGTAGGTAATTGTTCATAATTAAACGGCTGTAATGGGTTTTGCCGTTAAGAATCGCTAATGCGATGATGATCTGATCAAAAGACAAAATCATGCATTGTGATTAAACCTTTAGACAACATGGGACAGGAAAACTACCAGAAAACACTCCAGAAAATTACCAAGGGAGATATTACCGGAAGTGACATCATCGATCTACGAAAGGTTTGCGTTAGTCATCTTCCAAGAGCACCAGGGAATAAAACGCCATTAAGGAAAACGTCTGTAAGCTTTATAACATGTTTCTTTCTGTTTTTACGAACCACATGTTAATAGTATATTGAGAGGTATTGACGTGGAAATACTTATCTTTTTATACAACATAACAGATTGTCAAATAGTACGGTATGCATGCAGACATAAATAAAAAGTTGTAAAACCACATGATTGTAAAGTGTACTCTTCTTTTCGCATTTGTATCTTTATTGTGTTGACATCTTATAAATAATGCGATACTCTTATTATATTGCAGGTTGTGAATTAAGCTATGGTTAGATAAAGATCGAGTAATGCAATATGGACTGCTGAACATTTCGCATGTCTTATGTCTAATAAACAGCTGTACGCCCTCTTGAAACCGCCCTGTTTAATATCAGCATGGCTATGCAAAGCTGATTAGAAGTGTGAATAAACAATATCCTTACTGACAATCTAGAATTGTCGCGCTATATATATATATTGGTATTGTATATGTAACATATCTAACCTGCGCGGCGTTGCCCCTTCAGATCGTTTATAGGCCGCCCGATTCCGACCACCGAAACCCACGTAGATGGCAGGAGAAAGTGCTTTGTTTGACACCAACATATTGATGTACAATGATTGATATCTAACTGCCATGTTTTTACTTTTTGTCAGATATTTTTGCCACTGAGCCTAGCTTTGACGTACCCGTAGTAAATATCACAGTGGTGGAGGGGAAGACAGCTATTTTACCATGCTCAGTGGAACATTTAGGCAGTCATAAGGTAAGCATGTAAAAGAAAATTATATAACAGTAGTTTATGCTCTATTTTCTTTCAACAAACTGACTTTCTGGTTCGGAAATACAACAAAATGTTACTTTTATGATACTTTGAATATACATAAGTTTGATACAGAGCTGATTATCGTTTCATGGACAGTTTTAATATGAGAGAAATTACCAAAAGTAAACTTTGCAGATTTACGTGGTACATCTTGTATGAAAGCTATTTATTTAGATATAATTTTCAAAGGTAATTTTTTTCAAAGCTAAAACTAATTTTGGGGAAGAAAAACATTTCTCTCATGTCTAGGTGTGTAATACTGGCCTGTCTAGGGCAATACACATATGATCGCTCTGGTTGTATTACACCCCTACCCATGCAATACAGCCATCGCGTGACGTCACAATGGCGCAACAATGTCGTGACGTCACGAGTTCGGTAAAATCTGATGCCGAAAAAAAAGGAAAATGGCGACGTGATGAAATTAAAACCTTTCACGATATTTTAACCTTGTACATTAGAAAGCTGAGTTTATTTTTTCTGCGCAAACTACGTTTGCAAATATGGGGTATGCTCGATCTCGCTGTATCATTTGTTTTCGCCAAAAAAATTCAAGGAAAAATTTGATATTTTCAAAATGGTGGCCAGTCAAAAGTATTTTCATGGTTTTTGAGCTTATTCAGGTAGTTGAAATGAGAGAAAAATACTCTTTCATGACCAGAGGTGTAAGATAGGGAAATTCCACCCTCGGGATTTTCAAATTTGGCAAAACCCTCGGCAAAGCCTCGGGTTTTACCAAATTTGAAAACCCCTCGGGTGGAATTTCTCTATCTTACACCTCTGGTCATGAAAGAGTCTTATATTCTCTCATATCTCGCCATGTTGGATAGAGTTTGCCCATGTAAGAAAGCTATGTAAGAAAAATCTATCTTACATAGCATTTCACGCGACGTGACGTCACCATGGCTCAACAATGACGTGACGTCACGAATACGGTAAACTCTGATGCCGGAAAGTGAAAACGACGGCGTGATAAGATTAAAACCTTTCACAAAATGTTAACCATAAACACCAGGAAGAGGAGATTAATTTTTCTGCGCAAACTATGTTTGCAAATATAGGGTATGCTTAAACTCGCTGTCCAAGTCGTTTTCGTCGGAAAAGCTCTAGAAAAAAGTTGAAATTTCAAAATGGTAAGCTGTTTAAACATATTTTCATGGGTTTTGAGCTTATTCGGGTAGTTGATATGAGAGAAAAAGACTCTTTCATTATGTGTGTATGTAGGATAGGGATATTCTACCCTCGGGATCACAAAATGTGGTAAAACCCTCGGCAAGTCTCGGGTTTCACCACATTTTGTGACCCCTCAGGTGGGATATCCCTATCCTACATACACGCATATGAGAGAGTCTTATATTCTCTGCCCAAATTGATGGTTTATTTCCAACTTTTCGACCCCCCCCCCCTTAAAAAAAACAAAACAAAAATCAACATAAAAAAAAAAAAAAATCGAAAAACAAAGTATCCCTTTAAGGTTACAATTTTGCTGGTTCAAGGACATACTTAGCGTTTTATAGAACCACGTGTCCGAATTATTATCTTATAATAGGAAAGAAAGGAGAGAAGTATATATTTATGAAAACTTAACAAACTTTGAAATTTATCTAAAAAGTGTCCATATGTTGGTACAGAGGCATGAGTTTAAAACAATTAGTATCGAAAATCGTTTTTCAGAGAAAATGCTTGTATAACGGATTTTTCAAACTGACTTATGCTAACGTACTTCTCCGATATATTAGTATGGGGGATGGCCTGCCATTTTGATGTATGGGTGTTGTTGGACGGTGTTATGTTGACCAGGCTAGAAGTTGAAGGATTTAGTTATGTGTTCTGTAGTGACATTTACAGACATTGATAGACATTCCAGACAATAGGTGACCGACACAAAGCCCAGAAATTAGACAGCAAACGTCGGTTTCACTAGGAAAACGCACCGCCGCGTTATCGAAATGGTGGCTTCTAGTGGGATATTCCCCCGTGCTTTCTTTTCATTACACTTCAATTCCATACGTAATAATTCAATCATCTAATGGTCTTAGTGTTTTTCTTTCGACGACAAAGTCTATAAGTGTCAATTTTGTTCAATAATTGTATTCTGGTTCTGGCGGGAAAATCATTTGCTTTTTGTCGTCTGCTCTTCGCTGTGGCACGATTTAAGCGACGTAACCAAAGAGCTGTCTGTTTCTGCTACTGGAGAGCAAGTTGTCTTTTGCATTTCTGGCGGCGCTCATTTTATAAAGCATTTGAGTGTCGCATGGGAGAGGCGCGTAAATTGTGGCCAGCCCTCGACTCACCAGCATCGCAGACCTCTTAAATATCATAACGCCTAGTCAATAGCTATTTCTATTAAAACAAATATGATGTCAGATCATGAAAAAGGTCCTCCATAGACAACATTCTCTGCGTTCCCTTCTCCTTTATTGCCAAGGCCTATTCGATAATACGTGCTTTGCAATTTCATCTGGTATTCAAAATAGATGTGGACTTGGCATCTCTGATGATCTGAAGTTTCCCCCTTTTTGCTGGCTTTTGATTTATGACATTCTTACAATAACATTTACTTAGAGGTTCTAGGTCCAAGATGGCTAGCGTCCATAAACATGACCTCTGCCCAAAGTCATAAAAATAATAAGACAAGAATTTCCGAGCGCTCGTAATCAGATTAACCCTGCCTGCCGTTACTTGACGATGCAAATGAAAGGTTGAAGGAGCTACCAAACAATTACTGTATAGAACGCGCTCCAGAATAAGTTCCGACACTGTAATCTCGGGGCGAGTTCGATTGAACATGTCTTATTTATTTCATCAAAATACTCATGGATGACTGCGCAGCCTGCTCGATCATTTCCATTACTTGACGGTGTTTTAACAGCAGATAGTTTTCGGTATTACACTGTAATCATGGAATGAATTGTTTGTGTATTCAATTTTGGTGACTGGATGGAAATGAATAGAGAAGAACAAATATTAATAATAAAACCCTACCGACCGGATGATGTACAAACCAGGGATCATGACTGTTGTCGGGAGCCACGGGGTGAACATGTCAAGACGTCGACATATTTCTGTAAATGCTCTCTAATGTCAGCAAACGAGAAGCAGAGTTAAAAATGAAGTGACCAGACAGCTGTAACTCAATGACAGGATAAAATAGTAAAACACAGTGGTTCGGATAATAGAGTTTTGGGTTCAAAAACTTATTACAAGGAAGATAAGTGAGTAATTAGAGAGAGTGCCATGCGTATCAAAGACCATCTTTGTGGCTTTAATTAGCACGAGCATGGTATCGTTTATCTGATTTGTTGAACTTTATAACAGTCAAAAATCGAAAAACTGATTAAGACAAAAAGACGAACTTTACTGAGCAATTGTTTAAAGGTTGTTGAAACGCATTTGGGAACAGAACAAAAAAAAAAAAAAAAAATTCTCGTTTTTCCTTCTCCTTTAATGTAAAATTGACTTCAAACACAAATAAAATCTGGGATTTATACATTTCTATTCAAATAACAAACATTCTTCATACAGATTTGTTTGATTTAAAAAGAGAAAATAAATAAAAAGCTTCATTTATGTTCATTATATGCTCTATTGGTTTATAACACCAGCAGTTTACATGTTTAATTTTCTAATGTATGTATAGAATTATTTACATAAACAATGAATAAGTTTACATGAAACGTTTTTGTATGATATTCCATATAATGATAATACCTTACCTTTTATTATGCAATGACAATTGTAACACATGCCGTTAAGGTCGATAATACACATTGTTTTTGTCGGCATATCAAATTCGGTTCAAAAAGTGTTTTAAATAACTGCATAAATCATGATTACTCCATTAAAATGCAAATACATATAATCAATATTTAATTAAAAATTCTAAGTGTCCTATAACACGCATTTCTTTTGCTGACACACTTATATAAAGCCCTTATTAAGTTTTTCATCGATAGCAATTTTTGTTATGGGACCATAACATGTTTTAATTTGTTAATGTCTGTTTCACAGGAAAGGGGGGTCTACAATTTGGACATATAGTTTGCAAAAACTAAAAGTCCTCATGATATTTAGATCTGTGTTAATATCACTCCTGTAATCTAAGTATACACCACAATTAATACGATTGATCTATCGGAACTGTTCTGTATCGAACACTCCAAACATTTTCCCCTTTAAACCTGATATCAGACAACAGATATAATTTGAAACTAATTAAATAATTTACCATTACAGGTTGTGTGGACCGACCAGTGGTCGACGCTTCTAACGTTTGAAATACAAAGAATAATTGACGACGACCGGATCAGCGTGGAGCGTCCGTACACCAAAGACTGGAATCTCCTCATACACGAAGTGCGATACTCAGACCGGGGCCGCTACACATGTCAAATTAACACGGACCCAATCAAAACCAAAAATGTTGTTTTATACGTTCTAGGTAGGTACCGACATGAAACACCAAAAATGTCCTGTCTTAATAATACTTTTATGTAATGCAAATTAATGTGGAAAGTGATCCATCGATAAATACATTTATGTACGTACAGTATATAAAATATTCACCACTGAATTATCCAATGAACAATTTCATCCTTGATTTGGATGCGCTCAAAACTTGTGTCTTCAAGGTTGAATGAGTAAAAGTTCACTCATTATGGAAATAACGAATGATGTACAAGTCAGCTGATTCCTTTGTACAGATGGCGACCAATATAGGAATAGTGGGTTACGACTCAAACATTGTAAACACATTTTATATCAAATATATTCTCAACCAAATTAATTTTGACTTGGTTTATAAACTGCATTTCTACGCTGTCTGTACCTTCATATTCGATTTAAGAATAACTGTATTTGTTATTTTGAATCTAAGACCCAAACAAATCGAACACCGTGCACATCACATTTCATTTGTAAAGCGAGATGCACAGACATTTCTAAGTCGTCCTTCCAGACGCAGCAACTCGCAAGGGTTTTCCAGCTAATATAAACCTTTAGCTGCAGAATAATTGATAGGATGTTTGATATTTGCTGGAATCCTTTGGAACAAATTATAACTATCAAATTGAATAAAGCGGCTGAACTGAGGCTAGCTGTATAAGGCAGCGTCCTAGCCTCAACGCTGGTGTAGGGGATTGGGTTTTAAGGGGACGGCGTGTTAAAACGGTATGTATGAATACGAAAATGACACATAATTGGTCGAGTATCTCTCCGGTTCAGTGGGAAGCATTCCACGCCTAAATGACCAATTACGTAAATTAGCTGCGTTTGACAGGGTCCTACAGATACTGTGACGAGTGGTAGATAGCCTCATCCATTGTACCAAACAATGTAAAACATGTAACATCTGGTGTTTGGTTTGCTATGAATGCTCCAAACGTGGTATTTTTCTCGCCTCTTTTAGTGGCTCCGTTAAACCCCTTTATGAAAAATACATGGCTTACTAATCATATTTATTAGACATAATTGATGATAGATTTACGACATATTTTCTGTGTTATTTGCATTCTACATGACCCCATTTTCCTAGTTTAACATTGGATTATGAATTGCAAAATCCCCTGCCATTTCTCCTCCGTAGCATCTAGAGCGGTATGTGATGGGTAATCACATATCATACTGATAAGGAGCTCAATGTCATCCTCCGAGATGATAACCAGAGCTCTGTTAAACAATTTGATCGTTCGTGAAATACTCCATGCGTTTCTAAATGTGTCAACAATCTGATTCATTGGATTTTTCTAGAAAAGTTCCCTCAACTACACAGTTAATACTACTATAATTATTTCAGTACTATTTTAATTCCGAAGAATAAGAAAAAACCCGCATTAACTATTCTTCGTCAAATTACACACAGAAATTGTTTAAAATCTATCTAGATGGTATTTATCCGCCGTTGGGATGTGCGCATGTGATGAATTTTTATAATTCATGAAAGGTTTAGGTTTTTACTATTTACTATTATCACAGGTTTTGCTTTCTCTACAATGACTCCTTGTGGGTTTTCTAGTTTTTAAATTTCGTTGAACTACAACACTAAGCTTTGATTAATTTTGTTTTCACATGTATATATATTTCTTGTTAGTTAAGAATAACAATATTGCATTATGGTGACTAAATTATGACAGGCAGACCCTAATTTAATGTAAGAAATGGAAAGGGAATCGCAAAAAGGACATGTATGGTACATATTTCATTATCATTTTAAGGTGTTTATCCTGTTTTAAACACATAAACTCAAGACAATAAAACATAAATGCACTATATTATGGATACAATTAACATCACATTACGCTTTAATACCTAATGTTGTATATCACATACACAATACTCTTAACACGAATTCACTTCAATGCGTTCTACACACGCCTTTAATGTATTAAGACTCGGTTTGTTGCTTTTGGCTCTGTGAAAGTGCAGCATGCTTTATTTTTATAATTTCGAAAAGTAGACGACCTCCGTGTGACTAATAACAACAGTGAGACAATATAACACAAAACAATTTAAGGATCCCGGTCCAACTGCATCTACAACATTAAAGAATTCCACTGTAGTGTATTGCAGATAGAGTAATCTCTCTTTTATTACTTTTTTGATAACACTAGCGAGCCCAGGTCCGGGGTTATTCCGTTCACCAGAAAAGCGACAGTATAAGGGTATTAGGCTGTATTGTATTGTCGTTGTTGTAAATCTGTTTTTTCAAGGCATATTTTTGATATCTCAAAGCAATCATTCATACGGTGGGGTTTTCTGCTTAGTAATGTTTCATTAAAGCTACAATATACAGAATATTCCCTATTCTTTTGGGCGAGATAGACATATATAAGTCGTAAAAAGAATAAGAAAAACATGAATCATTCACCTCTTTTGAAGGAGAACGGGGGAACCTCAGCCCTCGGGTAAGGTTTTAAGCTGCAAGTCTCGTGTTTGGCAACTTAAGAAGCTTACCCCTCGGGTTGCGATCTTCATACCTCCCCCTCAAGGGGTTAAACGATTCTTGCAATATTGACTTGAGGCCGCAAATACTTAAGGTTCCAACTGCGTGGCTTAGCTGTGTTTGTCAACTTAGTACTATCTTTCCGAAAGTTGAAAATTAAGATTTCCAATTCCTGAATGAAATTTTGAAGTCTTTTGCACTCCTCATTTTTACGCCGTCATAATCCAAAATGTGTGACTGATGATACAGGGTATTGTCCCCCGGAACACCAGGTCTTATTCTCATGTATTTTTTACAAGTGTCTCCATGTAAATCTTTCCTTTGTTCTTATTTTGGCCCTGGTTTAATCGATTTTGAGTTCGGATTATGATTTTGTTAACGCTTCGGTTTTCTCTCATTTATTTTCAGCGTGATCAGTAGTCTTCAAGGCTCTGTGAAAGATAAGTTGCCTTCTTTGTTTTATATTTCATACTGATATTGACATTGTTCGTTACTTTAGTGCCCCCGAAGATAATCGACGAGGCATCCACGAGAGACGTAGTTGCTAGAGAGGGCGATACGGTTACCCTTGTGTGTAACGTCACAGGTGTGCCCATCCCTACAGTCCACTGGTACCGCCGACCTCTGGGTCAGAGCCTCGGAGTCAAAGAACGTGAGTAATGTGTCCAGATTTTATGTTGAAGTCAAACGGATGTCCTTTGCAGATATCGTAAGTACTTATAGTAAGTATTAATAAGTGCAACAATTTAAAGAATAGTTTTGTTTCTCATAAGAAAAATAGAATAATAATTTTCTATGTTTTAACTGTTTTTAAAAGATGCAGCAAATGTGTGTGTTGCGTCGTCTTCTGTGTGTGCCATATAATATTTAAAATGACATTGGTATTCGAGGCAATATTTATACAGCTTGTCTCGAAAGACAGACATTAATTATAGTTCAGGAAATAAAGAATGGATTGGTAATTTAACAAAAGTGTAAACATTGGTTATCTTAACTTAAAAAATATGTTGATTAATTTAAAATGCAACAATATGATGGGTTACCACAACTCTGTATAGTAAAGAGTTGATCAACAAACCAAATGTGTAGGTAAGGATTGCATAGTCTGTTTGGGTTGGGTGATACTTTTTTATTGTTATATATCTGTTCAAGGCACTCAAAGTAGAGAAATGCATTAAGCGGGCAAATTTGTCTAGATGCAACGGATATTACACATGGATTACCTAACAAAATCAATGATAATTTGTTTCAGTATTTTGTCAGCAGGTGACATATATCCGTCTGTGTTGTCCCACTTATTGGAGATGTCATGACTGACACTAGGCTATTGACAAATAAACATTATAACCAGATATATGGTGATGTACTGTAGACGATATCTGGTCACATCTTACATTCAAATCTATAACTCAGATGCTTATCGTAATTGAATAACAGCTATATTGAGCTATCGTGTATACATTAGTAAACAAAACTTAATTTTGTTACAAACGTAGTTCAAACTTCTTTTACAGCTGATTTTGTTTCAGGCATTTTTAAAATTATATTTCCAACATAGATAGCTCAATATGGACGACAAAATTACATTCAATGAGCTTTATGAAAGATATGAATGGATGAGGTACAAGGTACATGTATGTTGTTGAATGACTTTGTAACTAACAACATTTTGTTATTGTGGCGAGAATGTGTGTGCAAGCCTTTTATACATGTATGTCACAAATGATCTGAATTGTATTTTCCACAGAGAGCATAGCTAGCCTTCCAAAATATTGATAATGTACTGAAATTGATGTCCTACATGTAATTCATTACCGTCATTTTACTGAATACGCTAATATTTTTAACTGTATCGTTCCTGCCAGAAGATTTATGTCTGTACGCAAAGTATATACAACTAGTCATTAATGGGTTAAGCGAACAACTCAGAGACGACGGCAGCGCAGAATGCGGATTGTGGGTAAACGAGGTAGGAGTAAACAGGTATTTTAGTACCCGAGCATGTATTATATGTGTGAAAGGCTTATATTTTCTGCCACCACGATATGGACAAGTTGATGTAATTTACATTTTTACTACAATTGCACATACCATGTTTTTGAAAAAATACTACTATGCCTTTAAATACACACTTACTGATTTGTTGTGGCCCAATAAGTTAATGATTCAATATTTCGTTAGTGGTATCACTCTCAGCGATAATGAGCTCAAAGTCTAACCATATATGCAGTTTGCTACAAGATTGGCACTCTGTTCAGTTGCTGGTTGCCGGGGTTGTATTCATTCCATACTAACATAGACTGTAAGACTTTTGTATGCACCCTCTCATAAGATTCGGGTATCTGGATTGCCGTTTTTTATATAAAGTATATGTTTTACTTAGATATTACCGCTTGTGTCGGTGTCTTCTAAGTCTCAAATATTAAGTTTGATTTTATCATGGAATGGTGAAAGATATGGTCTGGAATTGCATACCCCAACAGTAACTTATATTATAATCTAAATCATAAGCTGACGTTTTCCTGCTTTTCTTGCAAAATACCACTTCTTTATGGGAAACCTGATGACTGTTATGTTGCTAGCCTGCCTTAAAAGGAGTTTGGCAAACCAAATGCTTATTGGCCTCCCTTTTTAATATAATAAGCACGATCTGGAGATGTAACTATGAAACTGTTGAATGTTGCTACTGATGACTATAAATAGAATATGCGTTATTTCATACCTTGGCTGTTTGCTGAGATGGACTTTTGTTTATAGTCTAAATCTTATACAACGAGTAATTTACATCAACGCAATCTTATCCTTGACCGTTAGATGTTTGTTGCCATGTTTATATCTCAAACGCTCTAGCTGTGGTCAGTATTTTACTTTTCGAGAGCGTGATCTAATTACTGATAGTTTAGTTGCACGAGAGTGTCACTATTGGTTGACCGTGGTACAAGAACAACTCATAGAAACCTGGCTTAATGGTATGTTTAAGAAGGATGTTGTATTAAATTCCTTTCTTTTATAAATCGTATGTATTGGTGGTCTTCTTAATCACTACAGCGGTAAATGTGTTCTAGGGCCTAACTGTTCAATTTCCGCAGATGGTCAACGGGAATTGTACTTGGTGGCATATGATTTTATCAACATTTTCTGTAGATAAACAGTTTCATTTTCCCTTTTTGGACAATGATTCCTTAAATATCTTGATATTTAAAAAAAGGTTAATTGAAAATGATATGATTGCAAGCATATCCTTATGATCCAGGGTCTTTAAAAGTAAGATAATAACTGTTAAACTCCCGCAGATGGTCAACGGGAATTGTACTTGGTGGTATTTGATTCTATCAAAATTTTCTGTAGATGAACAGTTTCATTTTCCCTTTTTGGACAGTGATTCCTTAAATATCTTGATACTTAAAAAAAGTAAATTGAAAATGATATGATTGCAAGCATATCCATATGGGATGCTCATACATATTTCAAGCCACAGAGTCGGCAAAAGTTCTTCTGTGTATAAACAATGTTATTTGTTACAGCCGAGTCCGACACTGAGTTTTTTCAAATCATTCAGCAAGTGTTGTCCTTTTATTCAACTAATCGAGCTTCATAATTTGATAATTCGCCAAATTTGATACAATCATCGGGGCTTATGGGCATTATCATTTGACCTAACTGTTCCATAAATGATGAGGATGTTATTTGCAGGGACAAGGAATTTTTATGTAGTTTTGTTATCAGAGTCGGAGTTCCCATCGCTAGATTTCAGACCTAACGCTAAGTGAAAGGTTGGGTATGTAAACCGGCATCCCTCGTCTGTCAACCTTAATACATTATAATATCAAATAGCGACTAATTATCTGCAAGTCATTCAAATCGCCATTAACTAGAAAAAAATATCTGAACTAAGCAACGTATCGCTGTCTGGAACAGAAAGCATTTTGCATAATGCATATATGATGCATAAAGTTAAGGATCATTTGACCGCTTATTAACTGGTCAGTCACCACGAATGACATAATGAACAGGGGTAAGTGATTCCATTACTCATTTAATTGTGTGAAAAACAAGCCCATAACTTTCCACAAGCCAAGGTCGAACAAATTGTGCTTTATGTGGCAAACGTTTTAGTTTATCCCTCAAGAGATGGCGTCATAATATAGGGAGCAGACCCGATGCCCATTGTTGGAAAGTAGCCTTATATAGCATCATTAGAAGGTGAAGGAACACATATGTTAAAGTGTATTGATTTTTTATGCAGGCATATGTCTTCATGTGCGATATTCTACGCGTGAAGTAGAACGATTATCATTAGTTTTTCATATAGACCAATATGGATTAATAATCGTAAGATAGATATGAATATAAATAAAATAATAAGAAAATATATGTAAATATCACAAATGAAACGGACACATTCACTCCATTCATACTTATTGAGTGAAGGTACTTAAATAATGTTTCCGTTTCATTTTTGATGTTTAAATATATTTTCTTCCACAAGGACACTTCTATTTTATTAGACATGCAGGATTTAAGTACCATGTCGGAACAGCGTAGATGATTCATGTATCTATATGTACATAGTTACTTATCTGTTTATGAGTAATCATAATTTAAATCCTACGAAAACAGTAACATCGAACGCAAAGTACACTGACCAATGGTATCATATAAGACCCTATTAGTAGAAACGTCAACAAAACTATAATCCGAACTCATATTCAATGCAGATTGCTCAGGAATAGGGCAGATTTTACGGTCACCATTTTGGTTCCATTCAGAAAAAAATGTTTTCTCTAATGATATGGAGTTGATCATTTTTGAATTTGCTCCTTATTATGCTATGTCATTATTTTTGTAAGAACCTCAGGTCTAACTTTTAAGACATGGAATTGACTTGGATGTGACTTAGATTTTCATTGCTGATGTCGGCGATGAAGCATAAAAACATTTACATTTACTGAAAACCTGGTCTTATTCTCTTGGGCTTTTTCAAAGGTCTCCTAATAAATATTTCCTATATTCTCATTTGGCGCTAGGTTAATCTATTTTGAGTTCGAATTATGGTTTTGTTAACTCTCTGGTATTGACTTGTCTTGTTCTCCGTTCAATGTATATTTTGCTATAAAACCTAAAACTGAATCAAATCAGAAACTGATGCACAACACCAATACGATAGAAACACTTACATGTAACATAAGCATATCATACATGTACACGTACCTCACTTTAACATCATTTTACAGTACATGTACTAGGTACAAGAAGTTTTAAAGTTGTTCATAAATGTTTTTTTATCACGTACTCCAAAATTATTTTTGTCGTATATTTGATTTGATGTTAGTAAATTTAAGAGACTTGAAAATATGTTAGATAGTGCTTCTTGTATTTGCTCCAGCTCGAACTTACTGCAATCCGATAAGTATACTTCGATATACATATGTTTGTACACTACACCAATGCTAGAAGGAAACAAATAATAGTTCCATACTGCTTTTATTTTTATAACAGAGTATATACTTTTGATTATAGCGTAGACGCAATCAAATCGTCTTTGAAATATCAAATCTATTTATAAAATTTGACGTAAATAATAGTTGGAGGCAAAGAGCTTTAAACAAGCATGAACGATTGATATTATACTTACTTCGTTCTGTGTTGTGATTTCATATTGCGTTATTTCATACAAAACAGAATATCTTTACCCTCTCCCCCTGACTCTATCCATTATATTATTGACATATTAGTTCATCTGGTATATTGACCACTGCCGCATGCTAGAATACCGTACATTCCTTCATAGAATATGTCCATATGTACGCATATGTACATTGTGTATACGTTAATTGCATGCTAGAAGAGAACAGTGTACAGTGTACATGTAAATCTATCCAGTGCCATTTATAGAACAGTGTTTTCCGGGCATTTAGTCATGTATAGCATTCAACAAAACATTTATTTTATATAATTTTGTAAATTTATATAGATCAATACATTAAACTGCATGTGATAGTGCGAGTCAGCTGAAACAGTTTTGAATGTTGTACATCTGTATTTTGATTGCTTTACTTCAATGTGTATTTTGCTTTGTCAGGACTGGAAGGACGAGGGCGCTCTTCCATAGGACCATGCACTTACAATCGTTCAGGTATTGAAAGACTTATGTGGTATAGCCGTGTGTCATGCTTTTTAAAGTTTATGTACGTGACTGTCTTATCAGCAATTTGTTGACTGACTACAGCTGTACACACCAGTTTATGCGGTCAGGGAAGTTCTCTTTCAGGATTTGTATGTAGCCAGTATATCGTATATAGCCTTCACTAAATCACCCGATCTTCCTCTTTGGCTTATAAAACAATAGTAAGTACAATCTGTATCACTATCTTCAATATGTTGTTAGATCAATGGATTTTTTTCTGTGTTTTTTGTTTTGTTTGAATTTAGTTTTTATTCATTTATTTGTAGACCATTCTGTTTAACGGTATGGTAATTTGAAGATATTGTTATTTCAATTAGAGTAAACAGTTGTTTAAATTTTTCGTTGTGTGATCAACATATAAAAATAGAAATCGTTTGTATTACATATCGAAATAACATGTTTAAATTCATTTTATTTGTGTATTTTACTTAGTTTTGATCACAACCAATAGTTGCTTATATGATTTTTGTTGAGTAGTACTAATTTTAAAATAATATCGGTTTTGAACAAATAAGTATTTCTCGCTTTAGTATTCCATTCTGTTTGCTTATTTGTTTATAATTGTTTACGACAAATCCTGATCGAGAACATTTAACGCCCTTTCGTCTCGAAATATTCTGTTAAGATTACAAAGAAATATCGAGATTAAAAACAGATAAAGTCATCCTCGGATCAACTCCGTTTACAGACAAAGGTAAGTTGTTTTCTTTGCGTTTTATTGTGGATGCAAAATGGATTGTCATAGCAAATCAGCTAGTGAGCATAAACAGGAAATGATGTTCTCATCAAACTACAAGACAGAAAATATAGCTCGAGATAGGAGAGGGGACCGTATAAACTGGTGGACAGCTGGTTTTCCGGAAGCGGAAACATGTCACGTGAGTAGATTGTGCATGGCTTCCGGTTGCTCATCCTCACATTGGAGTTTTCACTTACTAACAATGTTTAACAAACTTTAAATATTTAGTGCAAACATAGTGTCGTATGAGTATAATATTATTTGTTAATGTATTATATGAAAATATTATTTTGTTGTATAATTGTTTTGTTAAAATGCATTTCCATGATCTGGAAAACAATAAACGATGCTTACCAAGCAAAGCGTGTTACTATTAGTATGTAGTCCGGGCAACTTATGATGGGAATAGTTCGGGTCTATTTTTTATTATTTATTTAGACATATGTATTTTTAAATAATTATTTCAATCCGATGTCATTTTGTGAATATCAATATTTCAAAGAATATACAGGTAGTGATTGTTATATATTCATTGTCTTGTACATATACATGTACCTGATTCACAGATTCAAAGCCGTAAAATGCTATATACAAGCGTAATTTAATGGAAATGTGGATGAGGAGCAACCGTATTGTAGTTATAGACTAGCTTTGAGGAATAATCATATCGTGACAAAAATATCTTGAAAGATCACCAATCTTTCATTTATTCGAATTTCAAGACTAGACTTTGTATTGGTTGTTGAGAAGTCTATGATGGATTTCGATGATGTCTGGCTGTAAGTGCATGTGTGTATGGAGGACGCAATGATCACTGTTTGTGTACTGATCTACTAACACACTGACTAACACATTTTTTACTCTTTATATATGTCATTGATTAACATTAATTAAGTCTCAATTTGGCCGCAGAGCTTTCTTCTTGTCTCATTCGGATATCGGGTTAGTATCGTTTCTGATTTGCAACTTTAGAGGATGCAACGGTAGCTGAAACATGATTTACTTGACTTGTCTTCTTAATAAAACAACACTTTTCAATCAAATTTTGTAGTCCACAAGTTCTTGTAAAACCATAGATTTGTATCATCTATGTCACCTTAATTTTAAAATGCAAGATTTGTTTCTGTTGATTTTGTATCAGTTATGAAATCTTAATATTGATTAAGATGAAAAATAGCAATGAAAGCTCTGTGTGTCAGGATGTTTTTAATATATTGATACTTTGTATTGAAATGCATAAACAATAATATATTGTCTCTTTGAATATACAGATTTTTCATGTGATATAATACTGTTTAATACAAATTGCATTAATGCAACCTTCTGGTCCTGAGAATGTCTCTTTACATGTTTTAGTGGCTGCATGATATAATACGATTTTGTCAGCTTATATATATACATGCTCACATATTATATACCTATGTATGCGCATAAATCAGTTATCATGTATATCGGATTTGTATTATTCATCCATTGCTCGTTTAATAATTAACTGAGTTTTTATATCCAGGATACTTATATCGTATATTCAAACTTGTTTATTCTGAAAAAAAAACCCACAAAGATTAATGTAAAACTTTTTTTTAAACAAAACATTTTACTGGCAATATTCTACATCAAGAATTTGAAAAGTGAACATCAGTTTCATGTATTCATCACCCTGGTAATTGTTTAACTAAAACAAATAAACAGTTACACATTTGTCCATTCATTTCGCATTTTTTCATATTTCCATGGCAACAACAAATATCCTAAAGTATTCCATGTATAACGCTTCAGGCTGACGATAAAAAGGGGGATAACTCTTTATATTTGTTTTCAAATTTAATTTTGAATGGTTACAAAATGAAAAGGGGCATTTTTGTTTTCGATTTTGAGCAAAAGTACGTGTTAACGCCTTTATTCATAATTACAATGTTTGAATAACCACACAATGACCTTATAACACAAATGTGTGGGAGGAGAGGGGTATTAGTGCCAATTAATTCTACATCAGTCCAATTTTGGACGGCTTAATTTTGTGTACTTTAGCTTCCCTTATCTTAAGCAAGGACAAGTTATTGTTACATATAATTGATCAAATAAGACCAGTGATCATAATAGCTTATATGGATTAATAACACATATGTACTTTGTTTTCTTGTCATAACTGCAAAATGTTATTCATACGTTTGTAATCATCATTGCTTGGTCTGTTTGTTGGTTTACAATGATAGGTTTGTAAGAGGTTGATGAAATTACAGCCATTAGTATACGAATACTGATAAGGGGATGTAATTTTACTATTTTTTTTTTTCAATTTTTATAACTTTTTTTTTTTTTTTTGCAAAAGTCCCTATGAATAAAGAATGAATATCAGAATATGATATTTTTGTGAATTTTTGGAAAGGAAAATGTATATTAATTAATGGAATACCGTAATAAAAGTACATATTTATGTGCCCGCAATATCTCATTACCCGTAATTAAAAATGTTTTGACATTCCTGTTGTATAATGAAACACGATCTCATAATATTTCGACATTCAAGTTACATATTCAATCAGATGAGTTTGCTCTACATGTTAAACATTATCATCAATTTTTCGGAGTTGTTTTGTCATTTTCCTTCACAATGCGATATGAAAAAAGTTTTATTGACCCCTATTGTTCTTTTGGAATCATAAAAATAAAGATCCTGAATAATCTTTCACAATCGTTCGAAATTTTGATTATTCCTTCCATTTTTTTCTTGGATGTTACACAAGTAAATTCCCAAGGCAATTCTTTTGACAATCTAGATGAGATATCTTCCCCTCAAATGTTTAAAACCCTAATATCTTCGAAAAAGAAAATGTATGATATCAATTAAACAATATTTTCAAGGGAAGTTAATTGCAAATATCTTCATTTGTCATGTTTAAGATTTAAGATTAAGTCATAATTAAAATGTCATCCAGAATCATATCTAAATGCATATATGTACAATATATAGATAAAGCAATAGTACATACAGACCGACGTCAACTTAAAAGGTTATTTAATATATAAATATTTTAAATTTTCAAAGCCTATAAAGATACGTGTATTTAAGGATAAGTTCGTCTGTGATAATCGATCTTTATATTTTGCACATAAAATACCCGGTAAAAGATTTAATTTTACAAGCATGTTAAAATTAGGAATTAGGAATTGTGTTAGGAATTGAGGAAAAGTTATATTACAAGGGTAAAATTATATATTTATCAATACGACTTACTTCTTTCAAGCATGTCGCCACCTATGTATTTTGCACACGTGCTTAATCAAAGTACACCTATGCAATTATATATAAGTTGTAATAAGTACATGCAATTCTAATACATATTGCAAGGCTTCACTTACCCTTCGGCCCCTATATCTTAAATATATTGAACTCAATTATCCTGATTACAAGCAAGTAAAGACCATTTCAGTTCTGCAAATCAACATATCAATCTTCAGAACCATTTTCTTTATTCCATGTGTTTGTTAAAAGTAGATTTTGACGATAAAGATAAACAAAAGCAACGATTAGTTCATGTTATTCTGATCATACATTTGTATCATCAAGCTGGTTGTGTTTGCAATGTTATGTGGAATGAGTGTTATTGTGAAGCGTATACCCATTAACTCGTGTCACCTGTCTTGTTTACAGCCATAGTGATACCTATGCAAACACCCTCACCAGCAGTCATAGGCCACAATTGGTCGCTAGGAAGCGATGGTACTATACATCTAATTTTCAGAGATTCCTCCGCTCCACCGGTTTGCTTCTTCTTCCCAGATAGTTAGCAGCTGGGGAGATTAACACTGTCTCACATTCTCTTAGCTCAGCTGCAAAACTAGATCTACTGATCTCTGTGTGTTCCATCATACTAACTGACCATATCGATTAATAATATCCCAATGACTTAACACGTTCCCTTTTTCCTCGTCTATGACCTCCACTAGACCTTGGACCTCACATGTTTTTCACGTGCACTGTTTTCAATTAGCATTATTCCTAATATAATGGCTGCTTTCTTGCAAGAGTCGTGTCGCACCCATCTAACTCACCCGATTTGTAGGGAAACATCTTTTGTAGTTTTAACTCGGAAACCATCTTAACACAACGGCCTATGGCGAGCATGATTGGTGTTGTTTAACTCCCTAAATAACATGCAGCAAAACAAATCTGTAGTATTTTCTCTATATTTTCTTAGTAGTTGTACACACACACACAATGTCTTTGTCTTTTGAATAATCAAACTATCTTGTAATCATAATCAATTATGAAATAAGCACAAAATAATATGCCATGGAAACATCAATGAGACAATGAAATAATTAAAAAGTTGTATTGTTAATTGTGATTGTTTCTGTATTCCTTATACATCGCGGTATTTCTTTGAAATCATTAAATGCATTTTAATTTTATTGTAAACTGGGAAAAAACACAAGCGTATACAAATGTAGAAGACATTAGCAGAAGATAAAGACGCTGATTTATATTCTTCTCTAAACACAACAAAAGCTTATTTGCAAAGTAAAAAGAAAGTCTTCCCTTCATCCCTGCTTTGTGTGTGATATCCAGGCGTTCTTATTTATCGCCATTATTTTTAGTTTCATTTTGTATTGAAGTTGTCAGTTGTTCATTAATAAGTAAGTTAATATATACTTTATATATGTTAATGATTTTATCTCAATTCAATTATGTCCAAGAATTCAGTTTCTATTTTCATAAAAAGGGAATTTGTTATTTTTATCTTTTAAAGCTAAAGGAAAATTTTTTGTTGGTGTAGTTTTTCATGTGTGATTTTTATTAACTCATAATCGTAATTATAATTGACAAGATGGCTATACATATGAAAAGTTATGTGTGTCATTTAAGAATGTTTCAATCTCTTTGAGAGGAAGCCTTAAGTCTGCTGATAAACACAAAACGTTGATGCGTAAGTATGACGTCATCAATTAAATCTAGTCAATTATAACAGCAAATATATCTCATAGTATCATATTATGAACATGTGTATACGCATACCGATAATGCAGAACAATTCACCAAATCGCCCTCAGACAACGAGTCGTTCCATTGCAACTGAATTTGTATATGTCCTCGTGTTAAAAAGCTGTTGCGGCGGAACCTGATACGGTATTTGTAAATATTGTTACGCAGCAAAAATGTATTTCTTATTATGAAGAAAACGCTGGTGACATATTGGGCGTACTGTTGACCAATGTGACTAAACTAACGTGAACATATCAATGAATAGATATACATTGTACATGGTCACTTGGTGGTAGTTATCGTATCAATGGAGCTGCAGTATATATGTGTAAACGTGTGATATGTGCATTTGTTGTGTAGTATGATGTTTCTGTCAATAGCTCGTTGAACGAACTGTACATGTAAGTGTAGTTGTGCAAATCTTGTTGAAGTGTTGTATGTTAGTAGGACAGGACTAACGACATAATGTATAAATTACAGGAGCGAAATCTGACTGGTGTGAGTAACACCCGGGTGTATGGATAGGGTTGCTTTGGGACGACGTTCTACTCCGTGCTGTGTGAATTAACACTCATATCATCATGTTTATCTAACATGTTTATTCTCTCTTTTGCATTGTGCCTTTATAAACATATCCGTTACCATAACTATATATTATAATGTGTATTCAATCTTTACTCCTTATGTATTTATATATATATATATCAGTATATCAACTTTCTACGTATATATCTATATAACTGCTTTGTATGACTTTTGAATATTGCATTATTCTATATAACAATATATAGTATTGTTCACATATTTGAATGCAATTATCAATTCAGTTATTTTAATATATGCATTTTACTGCTTCGAGTTTATTAACGTGATCTGCATTTGTTCTGTTAATGAGTTTTCTTCAGGATAAAACGAATGTTTTGAAATAGCCAAACACTGCACAATCGCTATGTTGACACGACTTGACATGCATATGTTTATTTGTAGGCGTGGGGATGAACGGCGAGATCCTGATCATTTACAACGTATCACGGTACTGTGACGGTATCTACGAGTGTATGGCCTTCAACGACGTCTCACCAGCTGTCAACAGAGAGATCCCAGTCGAAGTAGAATGTCAGTATCCCTCTCACATTAAACTGATCCGCTGTTGATAACATGTCAAACATTGTAGGACTAAGTACGACAACCGTTGTATCATGTTATATGTTGGACACATATGGCGATATGTTTGTTCAATAGAATGATGGCATTTGCATATTGTCAGCAATGTGGTATTCAGAACATTTCCAATAATAATCAATAGTGTAAGTAATCTCAATATACAATACAAACATTTAAACCGAATTATTTGGATTATAAGATGCTGCAATATTAGCCTTGCTCTGCAATATTTAGCTTTGCTTGTATACCCATAATATAAACATAGAAAGGATAGATGCCAATCTGGGCCTGTTGATGGTTATCACCGATGCATTTCATATTTTCTACATGTATATACATTTACATTTTACACCGACATTCACTAACCATTGTCCTACAAACTAAAGTTATTTTTCAATAACTCTACTTGAGATCATTCCATTTTCTATGACGTCGACAACAATACGTGTGGTCGAAGCTATGCAAATTATCCAGTTCGTGTCACAATTGTATGGCGCCATTAACAATAGGCATGGGTGGAGTTAATCACGGCTTATGAAAACTTCATGCTTTTACATTTATTGAACTGTTTTCATGTTTATAAGTTTTGAAATGAAATCTATGTCCGCAGATGTGGCTAAATTAAAAAGAACAGTTGTGAACCATTTTTACGAAATGGGGTTTACGGAGATTGACGTTTTTTAAGTATGCTTTTTAGTGTGCTTAATTGTTGTGACTGACAATGATGATTCGGTTCTCATTTTAAGAACTTGATGTTTACTTGGATGTGACCAAGATTTACATGGCGGGTGTCATCGATGAAGCAGAGGGCGCTTACTCTTTCGGAACTCCTGGTCTTTTTATCTTGTACTTTTTCGAGAGTCTCCATGTATATATTTCCTTTGTTCATATTTTGTTCATATTTTGCCTCTAGTTTAATCGATTCTGAGTTCGGAATATGGTTTTCTTGACGCTTTGTTATACTCTGATATTTTTATTTGTATGATAAGAAATTAATGTCAGCGTGAAAACCATTCCAAAATAATTATTTACTTATTTCTTAAATTACCGTTTCTTTCTAATTAACACTTACTTTTTATGAGAGGATCGGGTGGGGTGGGTAAATTAGGTGAGTTAGATCAACGATAGTTACGTTTTTACGCATTACTGAATACAAGTATCGCGCGGTTTATAAGTAGGTCATTGTGGCCTTGTTACATTTGTAGATATTTTTTTCTTAATTATTCCAATTCATCTTCCTAAATACAAATAGAACCAAACTCATATAACGGTGTATTTTTAATATCTTAACCAAAATCTCAAAAAATGAAAGTTATCGGTGATGGCCCTAATTGACAACCTTCCATTTTCCGTTTTGTGTTGAGTAAACATGGCTCTGAAATCTTAGCATTTATATAATAAATGTACATGTATAAGAAATTCGCGAATTCCTTATCGCGAAATAGCCGTTTCATTGCAGTCATATTCTTCAACATCATAGTAAAGGCGTTTGTTCGAAAAGGAAACAGCCGTCACCAATTCATTTTAAGCTAGCTTTAATTGGGTCATTTTTACACCGTAGATATTTCTTGTTCCTGGCACCACTTCCTTACTAACGGGTACATGTAGTAGGAAAGTCTTTCTTACTGCCATTACGGTAGGTGACCTCGTGACTAGCTCAGTCCTATAATCATGTTACCGCGAGAGTGTTATGCCGGGCGGGAAACCGGCAATATTGGGTTTGGCTTACTATAGATCTTATTCGCGCCCAACATAATGAAATTCGACACCTTTTACAACCCAAACGAGTATTCTGTCATTTCTTAAATTCCAAATAATACATTTCTTCATTTGGAAGAACTAATGAGACGTGTGCTTTCCTCTGAGGAAACCTGTGAATGTGGGTTGTGTTATAAGGTGATTATTTCCGCTCTAGGTCGATTTTTTCCTCACCATGGATCCTCAGACATGACAAGCTGGCGTTCAGCAAGTGAAAAACAGACGGTCGAAATTGTTATTGATGCCTAAATATACCGAATATGGTTAATACTAGGTATAAATTGTTCATGACGGAAAATGTCCAGACTCCCTATGTGATAGTATATAGGGTATATTGTTTATGTATGGATATGAAACAGAGTGCATTTCGTGTTAACGTGTTCTGTGTTTCAATCCGAAAAGTAATGATAATTGAAATATTATTGAATTATTTACAATCCTGATTTTTTTCATCATATAATCTGCATAATTTACCTAAGAATTACTAAATTAAGCGTTCTCATTTGAAGGTGTCGTCCTTTTCTGTTAACTTTGTCTTTGTCGCATATTTAAATGAAAAAGACTATTAAATTCGAGCGATTGTCAGTACACAATTTACCGTTCAAAGTATAATGTCCTAAAGAACACTTGGTGAGTAAATTTAATACTGGCGAAAGGTGAAACTTGGTTTATTATTTAACCATTATGTGTTACTGGACGTTTTTGAGTATACTCATTAGTGTTTACTTGTTGTGATTGACAATGATTCTCATTTTGAGAACTTGATGCTTTCTTGGATATGACCAAGATTTACATGGCGGGTGTCGTCGATGAAGCAGAATACGCTTACTCTTCCGGAACACCTGGTCGTATTCTCCTGTCCTTTTACAAGGGTCTCCATGTAAATATTTTCTTTGTTCATATTTTGCCCCTGGTTTAATCGATTTTGAGTTCAATATATAATGATTTTGTTAACGCTTCGATATTCTCTTATTTATTTTCTATAGTCGCACCTGAGATAGAGCTTCCAAACACAAGGATAGGACAGGAACCAGGACGGGAGACCATGCTGGAATGTGTAATCACGGCCTTTCCCCAGGCCCTCAGTGTATGGAAGAGACACGGAAAGGAAATAAAAGACACACACAAACACAGACTGGAGGTGTACAACGAGGGTGATCACCGGATTACACTCAGCCTCCGAATCATGGACATCACCCCGGCTGATTACGGCAACTACACGTGCTATGCTTCCAATAAATTAGGAAGCGACATAGAAAATATGATTAT
Organism: Mimachlamys varia; assembly: GCA_947623455.1. Taxonomy (NCBI): domain Eukaryota; kingdom Metazoa; phylum Mollusca; class Bivalvia; order Pectinida; family Pectinidae; genus Mimachlamys; species Mimachlamys varia. Next base: position 15,689,905 of record OX392535.1, read on the forward strand.
GTATGGTAGGTCTCCACATCTGGTATTTATAAAACATATGTACATAATCGCCATGTACCTGTATGCATGGTAGGTGTGATTAATTTGCCTAATATACATATATTTATTATATAGAACAAATCATCTGCCATGCAAAGGAATGTAATGAAAACGGTGTATAGTACACGTACAATAAACAGACAAGTGAGTTTTGTACATCTGGAAACAATATTGTAACGTCACACGTAAATGACGTCACGTTATTGTACATGGGGTCACACTGTTGTCTCAGTTGCCAAAGGTTCTTCTAAGGATGTATTCTTCTGAGGTTTCAGTCACGTTCAAATCTTGTTCTTATCTCATTTAAACATTTAACATTATATTGAAGAAATTTTGATCGATTTTAATAACATTTTCCAAAAATGTATATTAAAAAAAAAAAACGTTTATTACAGGAAAATTTCAACTTCTCAGAAGAATACATCCTTAATGAATTCAAAATTACTTGCATTCATCCTCTATTGATTGTTTACATGACTAGTAATTGTAATCATAAATAATATGAAGGTATAATAAATAAGAATATTTAGATATCAAATGATAGAGGAAAAGTATCCTCTAAATAACTGTACACGTACATGGAATATAGTGCATATAGTGTATATGTATAACGGGTAAACATATCAGTATACTATCACAAGTATGGCAAAAAGCTGTTGTAAAAAGTACCATCAAATACAATGAACTCGGTGCATTATTAGGAATTGCACTTCATACACGTCTACTGAAATTAACCTTCATACGCATTTGTTATTAGATTTCCCTTTTATACGTTTAGACCAATAAATCAAACCTATGATGGATATCTACTATTCCATTCGATCTGACTGTTAAAAATATGCTGAGTGTTACATATTTATGCTCAAAAATATTACTGCATAAATCAACATTTTGTGTACGGTTTAATGGTCAACATTGATCTATAATACTAGTATCTGATAAACTTTAAGAACCAAAACCTTACCTTAGTTTATTAAAGTTTATTATCGAAGGAAATGTTTCGTGAAATGAAGTAGGTGTGTTTTGATTGTCTGTAAACAACAATTGTGTAACAAACAAAATAGGAATGATACATGAGCTATCCTCTGAACTTTACCGACGACCTCATTTAGCTTGTAATGTGCAGTTGATATATTGACAGAAGTTAAAAACGACAAGTATAACTAGATTTGTTATATTGTCGTATCTATATCAGATTGGTACCTAATATTGTACATGGTTATATAATATATAGCGTAAAAATAAAGGAATTGAAGTCATTCTAAATTTCAATGTAGCACACATAATCCATGTAAAATTCATCAAATCTTCTTGCTATTATTTATATTAGTGGTTCAAACTACAAATAATAATGATACTTGTGGTTAGACTGCACACGGTGACATATCTGAGTTTATCCTACAGAGGACAAACTCACTTGTATTGTTTCTACAACACTCTTCATTAAAGGTGAAATATTCCCTGCCCATAGTTCAAAAAATATTATTTAATTTAATTAATACATACCTGTGCTCCAATGTGCGGCTTAGTAATAGTCTGTATTATGATATATTATTTTTTATATAAGCGTACAGGATTTTTCTTATATTTCATTTTCAAGCGAGATTTATTAAATAAGTTTCAACAAGATTTTCAGTTTAACGAGCCTCTTGCGAGCTAAAAACGAAAATCCGATTAGATTAATGAATTGCATTTGAAAGAAAAATATATAAACTCCTTTTTTATCAGATAGCCTATGCTTTACAGCCTTTTTTATAAAACTACAATTTCATGTAATCTTTGGCTTGAAACGTTATGTACTTGTCTTACATTTTCAAGCGCAAAACAATCACAAAGCTGCTTAGTCATATAACATGGGCTTATACACAAAAAATAGAAATATTGTATAGGCAATCTCAAATGATAACACAGCATATTATTGCATATATCAGTTATATCATTAATTCGTTAAAACAGTAGAAGTCAATATAGATAAGCAAAGTTGTTGTTTGCAAATCGAATTCTAAGTTCCACGCCTTACTAAATATAAAGTTTCAATCCATATATAAGTATTCTCTTAAATAATATTCATTAAAACGTGTCATTTGACGATCGAGATATATCTAATTTTTCCATACATTTTTGTCAAACATTTCAGATCACAAAAAAAAACTGAGAAATAGGACTCGAATTTCCTCGACGACAACACCAAGGATTTCGACTGGGGGATACGATTATGGCTACAATCCGGGACACAACAATGGCGGCACCGTCATAGAAACCAAGGAACCTAAATCCTCCGGAGCCGCTGGTAATGATAAAGACACTATACTTGCCGACAGCCCATGGAGTAGTGGAATAACATGTACAGGCAGTCTAATAGTTATTTGTACGTGGAACCGTTAAATCACGTCTCAGATACACATTAATATAGCATGGCGTTCCGCATTGAAAATTTGGTGAAGGTGTTTCTGCAAACTGAATGATAAGTAAACGTTTGGTTGTTTCGGTTTTACAGTTGCATTGGGTAATCGGTTGTCTATATCGACTAAGGGTTTGAAAATAAGGCATGAATTATCTAGTACTGCTCTTTCGGTTGTGGTGTGTATTGTTGAAATGTATTGGTCAATACGCATGTCGTCTCCTATTGATCACTATAAGATAATGTATAATTATTACAGTTTTAAGGATTGTAAAACTGTCAAAAAAACATACACGGGAAGTGCACCTTTATCATTTAGAATGAGACAGAGTCAAGCTATATAATGAATTAAATTGCCCTAACACATGTTTCCCCCTCTAAGACTCGTTAATGATGCGTAGGGGGAGGGGGGGGGTGTGAATCCTATAATGCGATTGCGGAATCAAAAATTACCAAAACAAATGTCAAAATCCTGTTAAGAAGGTTCAGTAGCCATAACATTGAAAAGTTTCGTAATGTTCAAATATGGACATAAACAGTCAACGGTGTGTTTAGAAACACCTTCATATTCTGAAAGCAATAACTTGTGATATGCGGATATAGTACTCTGCAAGTGGGATGAAAATATCACCATGATTTTAGATGATTAAGGTGATACGATATGCAATATGGTCTATTGGAGTTGTACTTGAAAAATATTTCTTTGAATTGCAGTGATTTGGTGAGGGGTTATCATGAATTGAGGCAACTGATGGTTAATTCCACAGTGATTGTTTTATGATTTACATGTATGCATGAAACTTTTTTTTATCTTAATCTTCTACCTTTGTGTCAAAAAGTCACTACAGCATGGTATTGCAACGGTTATTCATACTATCATATTAAGTAGCGAGGTGACATTATATATCGGGCAAAATGTGGGCGATCCCAAAACAATCCTTTACATATTTATCGTTCCTGGTGGCTACCAGATATTATTCAACCAATGGTGATAAGTATTCGACAACATATCGTAAAGGTCATTATTAATTTCATATGATTATTCTTGATTGTAGTCTACACATTTGACTATAACGATAACTGTTAAACAATAGTAAAATCAGCCAGGTATTTATTTTGTTTAATTGTAACATTTACAATAGATATTATAAATTATGTACTAAATATTTACATTCCTGTGATGTGATCCATTGACAAATATGACTTTTATTTTGCATAACACGAGTGACCGATGAACAGTTCGTACTTGGTTTACGTCCGCTGATAAATATACCTCGCATTGATTTTTAAGTTTACATGAATTAATGAAAGGGTTGATTTTTAAGCTAAGAAAAGTAAAAATTGTATAAAAAAAATTTGAAATGAAACTTTATTTTGATTGTTTGATTGCCATGCTGAAGCTGGAACCTAAACTGAAAGTTTTACATTTAACTCACTCGAACTTCCCTCCCTCTGTGTGTAATATAAACAGGAAACAAACCCGTAATATTCTTTAATTTTGTGTTTGTATCAACCTAATGATTGCTTAAAAAAGTCGTTCTTTAACAACAAAAATAACTTTATTTTCACGTAATCTGTTGTTGAATTTTATTTTCAGGCGAAGGACCCATACAAGGCAGGTCGATGGAAAATCGTGCTGTACAAACTATAGAGTACGTATCCTTACCTGTGCTAGTGTGCTGTGCAATAATATTGAACAGGTTAACATCTTAGCAGGATGCCTTTAGTGTTAAAGGATAAAAACTGATATACACCCGATAACTCGCTACTTGCAACGTTCAAACGGATATCTCTACTGTAACGATTTATGATGGATCTACATTGGATTTTCTTGAAGATCACGCTTTGCAGACACAGCGATACCTACTGACTTGTGGAGAGGACGGTGTCCATCTATTTACATGTATAGACAGATCTACTAAGAAACCGTATCTATGCGATGCTGGTTTTACTAGTGATGTAGTTTGCTGTAAACAATGGACGAATTGTAACCTGCAGCGGAAACATACGTACCAAACAGTAAGGGAAATCATATACTAGATGTATGAGAGTTAACCAAAGGCTGCATTTGTCTCTCGATGTGTACTTCCAGTATACGGATAATTGATATACAAGATACTTTCTTGATTGTGTCAACAGAACAATGCCAAACAATATATGTATATGTTTCTATCTCAAAGGTTTCGTTAAGTTCATCATTAACAAGATTCTAAAACTATGTATGATGTTAACCTGTCACAGTATAAATTTAATCACGGATCGCCATAATTATTTAACTCGCTGGCCTACACTTAACATAGTCGTTAGATAGACAAATAGACAAGCTCCTTAACAGGTCGGTACTACATCCATGCTCAAAAACTACCGCATATCGTTCGTTTTGCATATTAGAGGAACAAATAAGCATACTTGTATATGGAATTGCAACATAGTGCAGAATACATCTAGTTAAATCGTGTAGATCATTATTACATTTAAGTTAAAACATCGCCGTGGCCAAAATAATAATAATGGTCATTGAATATTCAAAAAGTATGTTGATGTCGTTGACTCAAAAAAAAAAAAAGAAAATTATTCCATAAAATCAACATTTTACCGTCAACGTATTGGAATGGACGTTATGCAATCATTGATTTCTATGTTTCTTAATATATCAGACACATTATTTAGATTTCACTAAACGATCAACCAATACATTTAAAGTTTGTATCTGCAAAACTCCATGTATTTAGTACGTATTCTTTTAATTCGTCCGTCCTATCTCGGTCTATTTGGTAAATAGATATATACTACATAATTATATGTGAAGGATCCAGTTCCGCCAGACAAGTTGGTATAGAGTATTCGGTAGTCAACAACAGTTGAATTAATATCTATAGACATTTGATAGCGTGGATGCCGACGCTATAGAGACGTTATCGACAGCGTCAAAGACAGCGAAAAACACAACAACGTGTTTGTCATCGTTAATTTAGTACTTGTATTCGGTAATATTGATAACGGTGAAATATGTATCTACTTTTCTTGGATAAGTTCAATATTACGGATACAATGGTGAACATAATCATAAAAAATATACCCAGATAATACAAGGCTCTATTCGACAGCTTCAAAGATGGTGAAACTCGCTTTTCTATTCGAACCCGACCGAAAAGATGAAACAGAGACATTGTAGCACTCGACAATACCAATAACGGTGTGTCTAGTATGTTCAAGTATTCTAATTGACCAATGACCAAAATGAAAATAATTTGTATTCGAAAGTGTGATATTCTAATGGAGGAATAAATATACCTACATGCATAATTGACAGCATCAAATATGTTAAAATGAAGATCTTGTATTACTTGTGCTAGATCTTCTCTAGCGGTCTAAAGAGCTTATATGTGTAAAATAGAAATGCATTCGTATTCGATAGTGTTAATTGCAGGGAGAATAAAAGAAAACATGTTTTATTTAACAATCCCTTTAGAATTACAACATGTAACTTGATAATATTGATAATATTATCATCCTTACTTTGCTAAAGTTAGTTTTCATGACAGCATTAGCTATATTTAGTTTCAAGTTGTTTTTGTATGGTTGGAAGAAATGAAAGAACATTCTGTGTGCGGGAGAGTGAACTTATCAACATTTATGAAACAATGTCCAACAGCTTCCAGTGTAATTAAATAGGCATTTATAATCATACTGTAACATAATAATCATCTCATTATGGTATATTATAAATATACACCTGTGTAGGATTGTATGTGGGTGTTTACCTGTTGTTTATTGTATTCTTACTTTGCTCCGTTTCCATGTCAACCATTGACATCCTGAGAGAGTGCATTATTTTGTAACCTTCTTGTAATTACTGCAGACATGAATTATTAGATCACTGTGCAGGGAAGTATGTTTTCAATATAGAGTAATCATTGGTCTATTGTTAGCTTAATTGCATTTTAAACATTAACACATGTTTTCATGTATAAATAAAATTGAGCAAAGTGACGTAACAGTTGTATACATACAATCATTGTTTGTGACAATGCAGAGCTGTTCTACACTCCTGTAATGATGTATAAAATGTTGCTATGATTGTAAACTTTAATCGTTGACGGTGTATATACTCATTATACTTAGATACCATTGTACATGTAATATGGATGCGCTCGTAAAAGTAAACTAACGAACGTAACGGCTAGCTGTGAGTGTGGCGAGTACCTGTACAGAATAAATGGTGTGTATATATAGACCATCCTGATCCACTCTATCATATTTAATTCATATTTGGTTTATCTTAGTATAACATGGTGCAAAATTAACAGTGATAGCATTGAAACGTGTACGTGTTAATTGGTCTAATTGTTTACTTTGTGAAACGCAATAAGTGTTTTATGAAACTTCGCATTGTGGAACTCGTTTACCGTTTATACAGTAAGACTAAATCAACCGTTTTATGGCACGTGTACGTCTGTGGTGTTGCTAACAAGAAGATACGATATGTGTGATGACAATAGTTATAGTCTTAGCGAGAATCAAGCTGAATAATGGTAAGCAATTCATAACATGTCTTATACTGTTGGAGTAGAATGTTTACTGCTTAATGCGAAAGGGGTTTTTAACATTTTACATGGTATAAACAAATAGTGGGAATATATTTCTTACGGTTGGTAAAATGATGATAAATATAGTGAATTTCACAACTCTTGTTAAATCAATGTGCATGTCTGAACTAGTTTAGCAAAAATGTATCTTCTTTGTGTCTTCGATCGACGTTAAGGCTTCATGATCAAACAGAAGTGACATATTCTGTCAGTAACATTACGTTCTCATTCTTAATTTCGTTCAAGGATGATAACGATGATAGATTTCTATTTATGTGGAACTGTATATTAAGTCCATACACCGCTTGCATCATAACTAAAATAACGAGAGGGTGCAATGCAATGTTTAGTAAATACATCACTTTGTGCATAATCACCTCCAAACTCTGTCTCAAGTGTATCATTATAAATTGCATTATATTATGTTTCTGCAGATTAGCGCACACCAAAGAATCACTGTAGATAATAATGTGACGTCATGTATGACGTCATTCACATAGTGAACACACCGTATTTTGTGATCAGTCATTTGCCGTGCTGAGTGAACAAACATCTATGTACATTCCTTTGCATGTGACATTGAATGAACATCTTTACTATTTCATAATAAAAATGACAAATATTAATTGATTGTGTTGTGTTATGAATCGTGTTTACGTGTTACGAACATAGAAGGCAGGTAATATGACAATTTCGGTAATATCTACAACAAATGAAGCTGTTTTTAACAACCGAGTCCACAGAAAGACAGAACTCGTCACTGTTTACAATACACCAGGTTCACGTCACACAATAAACGAGTTTTAGACACGCATGTTGTAAAAGCGCATTTTTATCAAATAAATGTAAATAATCTTTGATGATTCACATAACGTATTAAAGAAATATACGTACATGTACACAAATCTTAATGGGCGTCACTTATCATTTTGTGAGGAAAGGTAGGTACCCGATAATACTGTGCATACATGTACAACAAGGCTTAGGACATATCCATGTCTATCACTGACAGCTAGGTCATGTCTGCGTTAGAGCAGTAAACAAATCGCTTATATTAATTTAGCATTTCCATATTCCAACGACATCATTTGCAGTATACAAAGGGGGGTAACTGTTACATATCGGCTCCATCTTCTGTTTTCAACCAGGCGTACGAGGCGATAGGAACTTATTCGTGGGTCTGGTATCTCAATATCAGGATTGTCTCCGTGTGTGTGTTTGGTTAAATCCTAGATTTCCCTCATCCCTAATTTCAATTCAAAACAAAATGTAACCAATCGAATGAAATATTTACGTCTTTCTCTAAGGAAGATTAGGGAGATATATATATATATGTAGAAGATATACCAGAGCTTCAATACACAACAACAAAAACCTAACAAAAAATCAATACCAGAAGTCCGTATTAGGAGATTATATTTTTACCAAGAGCCTTGCCTTCCCATAAATGAATGTACAGTTATACCTTAATAAAACACAATAGGTAGGCAAATCGAGAAAGGTTAATAACACAGTATCAATTTGGCGCTGCGAAGTTTAACTCAAGGAACGAAAATATAAAAAAGTGAAAACGTCGAAGGATAAAAGATAACACAATGACTTTAATTGTTCTTGTTATAAACAAAGCTGTGTGTTACCCAATTATCGGTGCAACAATCAACATTAATAGAGTTACCGATAACACATTGATAATAAGTCATAACCTTAGTGATAATAAGCATATTGAAATATAAAACAAAACCAACGAACGTTAATTCTGTGAGCAATGACTCTGAAAACAATGACTATGGGAGCAAAATTTATATAGGCAATTAGACCTACTCTGTTATCAATAATTCTGTGAGCAAGGACTCTTTGAGCAATAACTCTCGAAGCAATATCTCTGTGAGCAAGCACTCTTTGAGCAATAACTCTCTAAGCAATATCTCTGTGAGCAAGTACTCTTTCAGCAATAACTATGTGAGCAAGCACGTTTCGAGCAATAACTCTGTAAGCAATGACTTGGTTCAAAATACAGTAGAACCTCGTTATCTCGAAATCGATGGGACCAATAGAAAACTTCGAGTTATCCGAGTATTCGATATTCTACTGCAACCCGTATGACTAATAGATATGTGAGCAATTACTCTTTGAGCAATGACTATGTGATCGAAGTATAACATTTTACAGCGAATGTAGCCAAATGAACTCAATGAATGCTAAGATACAATGTAGCTAAATTTACTCAGTGAACAATAAGGCAGGGACTGTTTACATGGTGGATGGTTTGATAATCCATTATAAAAGAGTGAACAAGAGCCATGTGAACTTAAACGCGGTATATACATAATCAAGTGAACAACAGGTCGGATAACGATTTCACAGTGAATCAAAGATAGATGATGCTCACTTAGAGAACGATACCGTTGTGAATGGTACCGAATTGAACGGTAACGAATGACTATGGTTAACCATCAACGATGACACATAGAAAAGCATACATGCAAGTGGCAGCTTAGGGCAACGATCACATTGAACCGTTGTGTTTCCCCAATGACTCTGAGATAAAAAAATAATCACAAATAAACAAATAGCAAATGTCCCAAAAAATATAATTATGATATCATAAAGCATCATATCGTTTAAGCGAACCAATACAGGTATACAACAACGTGCGTAAAAGACAAACAGCTAATAAGACTATGCACTGCTCTCACGTTTATAACGGACAAAGGTAAGGTAACTCCCATACAATGTATACACTGTTGATGATGCTGAGACGTCCTTTTTCTGGCATACGATTGTCTTATTTAATATCATAAAACAATATGTACTGGTTGGTATGTAAAACATTATTTCCATTAAGATATTTGGTATTTCGAAAAAAACGAAATGGGCATTCGTTATAATATAAATCCTATATTTCCATTAAAAAACTAATAAATTGAGAAGTATGTCAGTTAAAAAGATCATTCAAGCTCAAATTAATGTTAAAATAAAATGAAGGAATGCGTGCTTGAGCATAGGAAAAAACATAACATGAATACAGCTTTTGTTGTTTTATAATGTAACTATGTATATTTTGATAACATATTTTAAAGGTTACTCAAACTGAAAGTCCCATGCTTCATTATCACATTTGCCCAAGCAGATTTTTGTTATCAAGTCAATAACATATGAAACAGATGCAATATTAATGAATAAACCGAACTAAAATCGATTTAAAAGGAAACTCCAGTAACAGAACAAGAGAATACCACCAAGTGTTTAAGAAGAGTAAGCGTCATTTCGGATATACTACAAGTTAAGATGTGTTTTTGAAAGTCAAGCTTTATCTTCTATTTAGTTTTTTACCGCCTTGTAAATTAGTATGATGATTATATTTATCGATTCGAAAACATAGCATTGTTATATCGACAAATATCACACAAGAGGTTAATATTAAGAGTTGCAAATGCTTTAAATAGCTAGTACGAATTTAATGGTGCATTCGCTAACTCACTTTCAACTGCATTTCTTCAGTTTTCGTCCTCATTAATCCTGTTTTTTAAAGCGATTTGTTGGATAAGATTTAAGCATGCTATGAATTAACGACTTTTGTAACCAGGGTGTTCTGTCTGTCAGTTTTATGATATAAAAATATGCAGTAGCTGTCGTTTTCAAATTCAGTTATTGAACGTGAAGATAATATGAAAGATAAATCAAGAAAATTGGCCGAAACACATAAACAAAATTACTTGTTTATATATGGGATATTAATATCTTATATGAATTCTAGGTCATTGCACTATTTCTTACAACATCGTTTTGGTATATTATATTCCTACAATGTAGTATATTTATAAGTCTAGTTATAGTGGATTGTTTTTTTAAATCTCAAAATGGTACAGTTATTTCCTAACAAAGTGGTAGAGTTATTATCTAACAATTTAATTGGGTTTTTGTCTTGCAGAATTGTACATTGAAATCACATGAAGTCATATAATTGATTTTGCATTTCGATGCAATTAATGTAAAACTCTCATTATATCTTCCATCTTGAATCGCGTCTAAGGTGTATAACAGATCAGATTATTGAACGAATTTAATGCACTATATCAGAAAAAAATCGGAGAACACCAAAGCGTCAATATAAATCAACAGCTGCTTCCATAAAAGTTAAAACCTTAATACTCTAGCATTGTATTGTCATTCAACGCAGTGCAAGATAAGAGGATAGGACCAGTTGTTCCGGAATTGAAAGCGACTTTTACTACATCGACGCCACTGCCAATAAAATTCCAGGTCACATCCAAATAAATGTCACGTTCTCAAAATAGAAACTGAAGCAGCATTCATAATCACAAATATACATACTTAAGAGCATATTTAACAAACGTCAACCTTTATATCTTATAAGGTTACGTAATATTTGTATTAATGAGACCAGAATGACTTGACAATAAGACTTGCTCAACATTCATTCCAAGTATCAGTCAGTGTATCTTGTGATAGGGGAGATGGTTGTTAATAATAATGTACCTATATAAGCGGCAAAATAACTTGGCCAATCGAATCAGCTTTAGGTTATGTTTGTCGACTGCTGTCAAACGAACTTCCTACACAGGGATTCGAGAGATGCAAGTTGATGATATCTCAGACCAGGTTTTATGGTCGCAGAATTTGTCTCAATGAAAAACATTTTGCATTCTTGTGCATGATTGTGCTCATTAGTGTGCTTACTTGTTGTGATTGAGAATGATGATTTGGTTTTCACTTTCAGGACTTGATGGGGCCAAGATTTACATGGCGGGTGTCGTCGATGAAGCAGGAGTCGCGCACTCTTCCGGAGAATCTGGTCTTATTCTCTTGTATTTTCACAAGGGTCTACATGTAAATCTTTCCTTATAACATAATGCCCCTACTTTAATCGATTTGGGTTCGGATTATGGTTTGGTTGACGCTTCGATATTCTCTGATTTTTTTTAAACGTGTGTAATACCACATTTATGACATGGCATTTATCATAGTAAAACAATTCAGTTAACTGATAAAATACACATATTGTATCTTTAATGCTTATGAATAATGCATGTCTATATAAAAAAGGAAAAAGAAGAGACAAGAATCAGCGAAGTTGATCAATTGATTTAATATACATGTATATATATATATATAAACGTAAACACTGTCACCCGATACAAAGTCTGCACTATTAATTTGCTACCTATCACATCACTCTTTACACGCTCTCATTCTTTTTCAATCCATACAAAAATTGCATTACACAAAAGCAAGCTACATTTGAACATTGTATAAAAAGTAAATATTATATCAAGCTTATTCTTAAGCGCTTGTTTTATATGCAAATATAATATAAGAACTAAAACAAGTTTGAAGAAAAGACAATGTGCATTGTAATATGAGAAGTAGTGTATATATGTATATCCCACCGCATCTTAAAAGTATTTTACTGCAAGGTATTTATGATCTGCAGTATAACCTGGCTACTGTCTAATCAGAAAGTATTTTGTGTCAAATAGTTTCTTATTTTTACACGTTTACAGTTATTAAAGTCATAATTCAGTAGACGTCATGATTGTTTACATTAAATAAACATACATTGTAGTTCCAGGCTATGTCGTAAAAATACGCTGTGGATGCTGTCGCGTGATGCGTGAATCAGAAAGTCCTGTTAACGACATACCTTTGAAATATTCTATATAACCGTCTTGCTAAATAAAGCTATATACATTTAACATAAAAACATACATGGCTATGCAAATCCTAACGTATTATTTGCGACATATAATATAACACAAATATGACACTCAGACCAATGTACATAAATGTACATCTGACCTGTTACGTTGTCTTCACCTCTGTACACAGACCGGAACGTTTCCCGTCAAACATATCAGATTATAAATGAAGATAAGATGTTTTATGTCCCTTAACAAATGTCATTATTTATGTATTTCTCATTCAATAGTTACTTGAAATCGCATTTTTTTTTCTTCAAAACGTAGCAAACACATTCGGGAAAATAAAATGTAAACCATCATGATATAAGTTCGTTTTGTTATTTGTGTAGAGTTCGTTTTAAAGTTTAAAACAATATTACAAAATTTGAACAAAATTTTGATTTGATTTTAAAAGTAGGGAACCGAATTCATGAAATCAGCATTTAAATAATTAGGTCCTAGAAAATGATCTAAGTGTATTCGGCCTATACACCAGTGTGATTTTTCAAATAAGCATATACTTATATTTGAAAAGTATTAATGTATTCGTATCATATAATTACGACATTACTTCGCCTAATTCATTCACTCTATCAGGTTTATAACCAATATTTCGCCACTGGTCTTCACACAAAATCTACTAGAAATTGTTGATAACTTTAAAAGAAAGTTCAATATTATATTTTGAAATTCCAATCTTTTATTTTGATAAAACATGCAACATACTACTCGACATCCATTTCAAGTTCTTTTATGAGAAATTAGTAGATATAAATTCGAAACCAAAAAAATAAAAATGCAATCAATGTTTAAGTACTTGATTAGTTTAATATCGATTAAGATGTTTTAAAGATTTAAAAGAAATACAATTAGAAAGACAATGAATATTGTCTCCTGAGCACTTTATTTTTGTCGGCGGCTATCTTTATTCAATGTATTAACTAGGACATTTATCAACACAAGTAGAACAAAAGGAAAAAAAGGTGCTAAAATGGCATCAATAAAGTAGTATCAAATATTAAAAAATGAATAAAGCAGATCATATGGTATCTTTAAAATACATGGCACTTCCTCTGACTGTCATTGCTTGGACACCCCAACAGTATTGGCTGTTCTGACGCTCTGGCGTCTGATTAAGAACGCATACAGTTCCGACGAACCATGGCCCTCGTTATATAGCATGAACATGGCACTCAGATTTTTTGTAGATTTAAGAACACTTTTATCACATCTGTGTCGAAGACGTTGTAAATATCCCGTTTTCTAACGAATCTGAAAAAAAAATTATATCTTGTTATTATGATTTGTCACAAATGATATTTATATAGTGTCCAGATGTTAAAACCATATAGAATGCACAATATTTATATGTCATGTACTAGAATACAACTAGCGTTCAAAAGAACCATTTGTATTGTATTTGCATTATTTCCCTTTGCTCATTTGTCTCAGTGATAAAGCAATGCTAGCTATAGGCAGTTGGAGTATTATACATTCAATGTGTTATCATGACAATGCTTTCATGGAAATGCGATATGTAAGCTTATATGTTAGCGATTTGATCTTGTTAAGACTATGCCAAATTAATACATATTAGGTTCATGCCCATATTAGGAAAACTTAATCTAGCACAACAATATCTGAAGTATCTTCTGTTGGTATCCAGCAACTGTCCAATTACTCAAAGGAGAGACACTTAAGCTGTTGCAAATGCATGCATAGTATTCTCTTATCTTAGAAGTACCGCACACAATGCCTAGTTATAAACACGATAAACAGTTTTGATACATCACAATGGCATCGGATATAGGGAACGAACCATACTGTTAACGTGAAGTTTGATACCAGGTTCAAAATACCGTCATGGGAATTAGTCAACAATTTGCATTTAAAAGTGTGCAAATATCATTTTCATGAATCATTAAGTTTCCATTTCTGTAAACAGACATATATGAATGCTTACCAGAAACTAGCATCAAACAATAAAAGTTATTGACAATGATACTCTAACCAGGATTTCACCAGCATTAACAAACCACATTTATATTTGTATGTACAGGCTACAAGTGCTTGTCACGCGAATCGATATCATTCTTATTTTTTATTGACCGCTAATAGTTTTGAGTTACCTAGACAATTTTCTGTATATATCAATCATACTTTTAAAAAATAAACAAACACAGATTCACTAGCGCTTTCACCTTTACGGCAAGCTCTTCAGGTGAAAGAATCAATATTATTATATATCTAGCTCTCATGTACATCACTGCTCTTGTAGAAAGTAGCATTGAAGACCTTTGTATACGGCAATTTAATCTACTTTGAACTCCCATTACCGTATATATGTAGTATAGTGTTTCAGGGAGTGACAAAAACATTACAAAAATAAAATAAAAAATATTGTAAAATATATTGAAATATAACATGTAATTGACATGTAACAAAATCAAAATTGCTTTATCAAAAACTGTATAACATTCAAATTTGGATTATTCCGGCTCTGTTGTGTTAGGTGCTAATGCTATTGCTATTTCTGCATGTTCCAAATTACAGTTTGAGTTCCTGAATTCTTTCGAATGTTTGGCTATACTAATGATAATTGCTTAAAAATAGTAAATTGGAACAACTTTGGCCTTAATATCTTAGTTGTTTAATAAATCATATTTGTTATAAACTTCCAGTTTAACTTGGGTTTAGATTATTTTGTAAAACAAAGCAATCTTCCTCTTTAACAAAGACCTCGTACAATGTATGTATCCGCACTGTGGTTATATATTACTTTGGACGTTTGTCGATTTTGTTAATGGCAATAAGAGTATTGCTCAAAATAAATACTCTGTTAACGGTGTCTTTACCAGAAGTGTTGTAAAACCGTAAATGCAAAATTAACAAAACAATAAAGGATGTGAGAGACTATATTTGCCATCATACATTTCTGTCATTTGAAACAACTATGGTGTGGTGAACTGCCTGAGACACAGATATTCACCTTTAATTGTCATAGGTTAATGTTGATTTATTAGACGTTATTGGCAAAACTTCAGTGTAATCTGATAAAGCACCTGTGCAATCAATGTGTCAACATGGTGTATTCTGTCCCATACAACCGTATCGCTTGACCACTGTACGGAGAGATTAGCCCTACATAAAGAGTGACTAAAGTATCTAAGGTCATCTCAAAGTCAATACCGGGTATAGCCGTTCATATTAAAGTTACACTATCCTAAAATACCATCAAATGAACACTGGTATAAATAACCATGATCATATGAATATAAACCTACACATCGTATCTGTGGCTAGCGTTTGGTGCTTGCATTGGTTTTAGATGATTACTCACTCTAATACAAATGATCGGATGATTCTTCTAACCCTGAAATACATACACAGTGTATATACACATATATTACAGTTGTCCACATATTTGTTGAAAAGTTATCAGTGTAACGAATTCAATAATAGAATCAGTTGTGACCTTGAAATGTCCAAACATAAATCTTTTGACAATTTACTGTTGATTTTGGGATATTATTAATCAAACCCTAATGTAGCAGAATTGCTTTTCATGTTGTTTATTTTCACTTGTTTGTTATTAATTGTAAGTCGTTTCTTATTTGTCAAATTGTATTTCACAAGCGTCAATATGGTGCACATGATGTGTAATATATCATTTGCCATTTATTTATTAACAGTGTACATAAAACACTGCCTATAAACTGTGAAGTTTAATCGTATGTAACAGTTTAACACTGGTAATCATATTGTAGCAAATATTACAATGAAATGCATTGAATAATTTTACATCATAGAGTATTTGAATTGATTATGTATCTTAGATCTCAGCAATGTATGTATACCAGGCTTAGCTTACTGATACAATGTATGCGTTTTTAATATACTTGGTATATAATCCTGACGTAATGTTTGTGTGTGTAATTGTATACGCGGTATATATAAATTATGATTCAAATAGCAAGAACTCCAAGAAACATTGTATTGTATTAAAGGATCATGGTACGTACCTTTATGGTATCCGTGATTGTCATATCCGTTGCCGCGTTTCTCACTAGCTGCCCGCTCGAGGTCGTTGATGACCTCCTCCTCCGTAGTTTCATCATCTGGAGGCCAGTGGTTTTCAATTGTGATTGCGTACACTGCCCAGCCTAGAAACGATCCCACCATTGGACCCACCAACGGCACCCAGAACCAGTTATAATTTCTGTAACTAGAGTACGGACACACAATGGTATTAATTTGTCTTTAAATATTGAAAACTATATTGATATATTGTAAATCTTTTATAAAGCATCTGTAACTTTGCATGGGATTTGTTTGTTTAACAAATCAAAATGACTTATTTAACTTATAAAACATTGAAATGAGTTAAAATAAATGCATGATTGCTGCTTTAAAACAAAACTTCCCTTGATAAGCTATCATTCTTAATATGTGATATATATGTATTACAAAGTTGCTGGTTTTGTCAGGATAAATAGCTATCATTTAAAGAGTTCTACGTGATATGTATGTGTATTTAAAGTGAATCTCAATTCAAAAGATCTGTTAAAAAAATATTTGCTTCTTTGTTTTTTGTTTTTGTTTTTTTTTTTTGGGGGGGGGGGGGGGGGGTCGGGGATTTTCAGATGTAATAACATCGACCTATAATGCGGAATATAAACAACGTTAAACAATGGTATACATAGTGCTACGTTTTTCACATTCATGTTCCATTTGAATAGTTAACAACTTGACCCTTGACCCTTGTCCCTTTGGATATATTGTTAAATATAAGATGTGATTATAGGTCTTTTAAAATGAAAGAGATAAACATTATGGAAAGTTGTCATGATATAATATATAATTGTAAGTGTGTATGGTATGTCTAATGTATTCAACATGTGCTATTTATAAACAATACAACATGGGATAAAACGGTTCGCCTAGAGCTTAACATCAATTTTCAAAACATTAAAATGTGTGTTTTTTTTCCAGGTTATTCAGTTATATACCAGAGACCGAGGGCGGGTAACTTAGGTTAAGTTATATTATATTTTTCTAATGGAAATCTAAACATATATGTGAGTATATTACCTGAACGGTTCCTTTCCCCATCCTGCCATGGCTGTGAACAATCTTGGCCCGAGGTCTCGCGCTGGGTTGATAGCGTAGCCACAGTTGAAGCCAAATGAAGTACCAATGGCGAAGACAATGGATCCTAGGGCTATTGGCAGTAGTCCTGTGTTTGGCAGCATGTTACGTTTGTCTGTTATCGCCAATATAGAGCTGATCAGTAGGAACGTACCGAACACCTAAAGGGAAGAGGTACAGAGACTTGCTAATCAGTAAGAACGAACCGAACACCTAAAGGGAAGACGTACAGAGACTTAATAACCAGCAGGAACGTACCGAACACCTAAAGGGAAGAGGTACAGAGACTGAGCTGATCAACAGGAACGTACCGAACACCTAAAGGGAAGAGGTACAGAGACTGAGCTGATCAACAGGAACGTACCGAACACCTAAAGGGAAGAGGTACAGAGATTTAAGTGATCGGTAGGAACGTACCGAACTCCTAAAGGGAAGAGTACAGGGACTTAATACTCGACAGGAACATACTGAACACGTAGAGAGAAGAAGCATATAGACTTAACTGATCAGCAGGAACGTACCGAGCACCTAAAGGGATACAACGACCTTACACATTATCAACTACTGAACACCGAAATGAAGGGAGGCTAAGACTTAATAACTGATCAGAAGGAAAGTGCCAAACACGTTGGTAAATGGAGGCTAATAAAATATAATCGGAAAAATACAGAATAGAATAGCAGCAAAGGCAATAACGACAAACGCCTACCGATCTTTCAGAACAGAAGGAAACAACGACTGACAATAACATGGAGCACACTAACGTTGAAATGAAATAAAAAATAAACAGGGCGGATTATACAGAAAGTCGGGTTGAAAGGGTAACAAAGACTTTACAAAGGTAAACAGAAGTAAACGAATACAATGGATGTCAATACAGAAATCCATCTCACACTGGAAGTGGACCAAACTATGTTAAACAATGCAGTTAAATCGACGATTTGTTGTTACTCAATATGATTCAATAGATTTGTCATGTTACAATAGTTTTATTACCTGATCGAAGAACGTGTTGGTTGTGGAC
Organism: Mimachlamys varia; assembly: GCA_947623455.1. Classification (NCBI taxonomy): domain Eukaryota; kingdom Metazoa; phylum Mollusca; class Bivalvia; order Pectinida; family Pectinidae; genus Mimachlamys; species Mimachlamys varia. The sequence goes on from OX392535.1 coordinate 15,708,808, forward strand.
ACGAACTCCTGAGGATAGGTGGCGAATATCCCCGCCGTAGCGTTGGTTCCTGTCGTTTGCCGATGTCCAGAGTCATAATGGTTGAGGGCATCTGTGTGATAATGAAAAAAGGTGTCAATACTATACAGGTAAAACATATAATGATGTTTGATTCAATACATTTCAAATAGGGTCTCAATTGGCATTACACACATTCAAAACTTAACATCTTAACAACGAATATTGAGTATGATCCGCAAAATGAATAAACACGTATAAAAGACGACAACGTTGGCATTACCGATCTACTTATTGAATTATTATTTATATATTTCCTTCAAAATATGCTACAAAACGTCCTTATATACATATGAATACATGGGTGCATTATAAATGGTTGCAAATAAACGTTTGGGTTAAATTTATGAATTTGTTTAGCTCGGGGAATTTGAAGTACGACACTTGCTTTCTGAATAAATGATTTCCACAGCTTATTCCCCAATTGTAAATAAAAACTTTTATTTTAATTCATAACATTTTAAATTAATCTATTCGTATAGAAATGAATTACAATTATTGACTTATTTGCTACAACCATAACATCCGGCCGAGCATATCAGGAAGCCCGAGGATATGTTGGTGGTGAAACAAGTATGTATTATTCTACAATAAGATTCCAAAATTCTTACTGTCCTAAAGATGCATAATTTGTCTCATTAAAATACATATTTTGCATTTTGAAAACAAGCTTCGAAAATTGTGTCTGTATGGTAAATTTATTGAAATATTTATGAAGAGATGAACAGATATATCAGCTTTACTACGACACTATGTATGGAAAGGTATTATGTTAAACTTACCGTGATATATACCAAACTGGACAGGAAGCAATGTTATACTGACGGTGTTATATACCAAACTGGACAGGAAGCAATGTTATACTGACGGTGATATATACCAAACTGGACAGGAAGTAATGTTACACTGACCGTGATATATACCAAACTGGACAGGAAGTAATGTTACACTGACCGTGATATATACCAAACTGGACAGGAAGTAATGTTACACTGACCGTGATAAATACCAAACTGGACAGGAAGTCATATTAAACTGACCCTGATATATACCAAACTGGACAGGAATTGATAAAATACTGACCGTGGTATAAACCAAACTGGACAGGAAGTGACGTTATACTGACAGTGATATATCCCCAACTAAACAGGAAGTCATATTATACTGACAGTGATATATACCAAACTGGACAGAAAGTAATGTTACACTGACCGTCATCAATTGACCGTTATATATACCTAAAAGGAAAGGAATTGATAAAATACTGACCGTGATATAATCCAAGCTGGACAGGAAGTGACGTTTTACTGACTGTGATATATACCCAACTAAACAAGAAATCATATTATACTGACCGTGATATATACCAAACTGGACAGGAAAAGATGTTACACTGACCAGGATATATACCAAACTGGACAGGAAGTGATGTTACACTGACCGTTATATATACCAAACAAGAGAGGAATTGATAAAATATTGACCGTGATATAAACCAAACTGGACAGGAAGTGACGTTATACTTACCGTGATATAAACCCAACTGGACAGGAAGTGATGTTACACTTCCCGTGATATATACCAAACTGGACAGGAATTGATGTTACACTGACCGTGATAAATACCACATTGGACAGTAAGTGATATCATACTGACCGTCATATATACCAAACTGGACAGGAATGACGTCATACTTACCGTGTTAATACCAAACTGGACTGGAAGTGACGTTATACTTACCGTGATATATACCAAACTAGAGAGGAAGTGACGTTATACTTACCGTGATATATACCAAACTGGACCGCGGCAGCAGTGAAAGCTCCGGCTAGTTCTGCTATAGAATAGAACGGCCATTTATACCAGGGTACACGCCCACTCAGGCACAAAGCTAACGTCACAGCAGGGTTAAGGGAGCCACCTGGACAAGGTCAAATAGAAGTCGTGGAGATACATATGTACATCACTTATATAAATGTTGCATAGTCAAGTCCTTCATTATAGATTTGGCATGTTTACAAAACAAAATTCAAATCTTTAGTAAGTGTTTGATACAGTGATTTTTATACGTGTACAATTTGAAATAAAACCAAGCCATGGTATCTGTCTTCTCATCTAAGTGCATAGTAAATAATGTAAGAGCTCTGTTATGATAACGCCGAAGGTAGACGGTTGGTGTGAACGTACCTGAGACGCCTCCGGAGAAATAGATCCCTAGGGTCAGTCCCATCCCTCCAGCAAAGTTTACAGTGAGGAAACTGCTAAACTCCTGGCGGCTGAGGACATACTGGGCACCGGAACCGATAGCAAAAGTCTACAAACATATGCAAGTTGAAACTTACATTGGGTTATATGTTATACTTCAAAAATAGTTCGTCTCGTTCGATTGATGTTTTGAAAGGTGTTACACATGTATATACCGTTTGATCAGGCCAAATTGTCTCGAGCATATTAACTAATACTTATTTTTATATCGCATATTTTTTGGCACCTGGAGGGTATTAATCAAGCTAATGAAGTTTAAATAGTACGAGATCCTCAACAACAATCTCTCTCGAATAGAACTTCCATCAGAAAACTCATGAAACTGAGACTCATAATTGACTTAATGAATAAAGAAATAGTCAATTATATTTAACTGGTTTTTTTTTTATATATTACAAGAACGTAATAGATCCAACAAAATCTTAATCTATGTAAACAATACCTCATTCTATAATTATACAACAGTGTTATTTGTATTTTCTTAAATGCTATAATATGCAATAAGTTAAAACACAAACGATCATGTTATAAACTTAATAACAAAGACAATTAAAAACAAAATTGTAGGTTTGCTATTTTCATGCCAAAATACATTCATACTTGATTATCTGTTTGTAGAAATAGCTTATCTGTAATACACAGTAGTATTACCGTTTAAACATTATATATAGAAAGTAATTAAACCAGAAATAGCACCGTATCTACACACTAGGAAGAGTCGAAACTGAAAATAGCTGAAAATTGACACGAAAAACTCGAAACGAGGAAATACTAAATAGAGTGACATGATAAACCCGAAAACCCGGAACAGAAACCAAAGCTTCCGGAAAATGTTTATGAATCGTGCGTTTTTTGTTTGTATAGTTCCGATATTTTAGCAATCATGGAAGTATAACGGTTACATTTGTCTTAGAGTGTTAAAGTAAGATGACAATTATTACAAATATGTAAACAGGTGATTCTGAATATATATTTAATCTCGAGTACATTTAAGAATGTGAAGACAAATCTACGAATTGCACGTTACTATATGTATTGATTAAACAAGGTCGTTGTGAAGCCTAGATATGACTCTTCTACATGCGTTTTTGTTTCAATAAGACAATGCAAAATGTAACATATATGTTTCCTATCTATAACTATTACTGTTTTTAACATGTGTTAAATCACTAAGCTTTTAAACGAAACAACCAAGAATTATTGCTACGAGAAAAAAATATATGACAGAAACATAAATCATCAACAGATTGATGCAAATGTTTCTTGAAATAATAAATGCAACAAGTACTGGTAATGACATTTCAGTGATGAATATTATAACAATTGTTAAGATGGTACGATCATAATTTGTTTTATCCGTATATATTGAACACCTATTTACCTTATACACCATACAATATGTATAAAGCATTATACGTTAACTTTCCATTATGAGTGGTGAAACCTAGGACGTTGGCGGTGGTGTAGTGTTTTAAAATATTTAACGATCACTTTGACCTCGTTATGTTCGTAGTAACTGCACTATTTTAAAGATCTCTGATTTATCGTGCACTTGTACCTATCGTGTAATCCACAGATACACTCAAGGCAATGACAGCTCTCCCCGACGGCAGTGTTGATCAATTGTTTATGTCACTTCAAAAACCTGATCGAGGTCAAGACTTGTTATTCATATAATTTGGACTTGACTAGTCTGGTTTGAAGGATTTACATTGCATGCACATACAGATATCGTGGGAATTATCTAATATTCAATATTTCCATCCAGCTGCAAGACCAAGAATATAAACTTTCATATAGTTTGCAATAAAAAAATAAGATATTTAATAAACTTCTCATTTTATCATTTAGCAGAGTACAATAAGTAATCTATTTCATTATATGTTACTAAATGATATTTAAACTATTTTTAGGACAGTAAAACGTACTCCAAGTTAACAGTTGATATATAGTTGTCGGGTAAATAAACTGACAGATAGGTTTATCCCTACACATTGTATATAAACCACAATATGACAGATTTATTGTAAAGTGGACAATATGTTTTCCTCTTCACTGTTGAGTGGAACTAGATACGTAGGTAGTATGTGAGTAAGGTATATTGCTCTGGTCCATTTATGACTCTGTATATAGTAGTTTACTGCGAACCTCGCTGTTTTACGTTGTTCGGTGAGAGCTAGACCACACTATGACGTTCTTTGTGGTACGTTAAAGGCCTAATATACGTAACTTCAGGAATTTTTTTGTGATTCTGAAAAATTCTGACAAAACAATCCAGTTAATAACCATGCAAAAATAAGCCTAAAATGAAGTAAAACGGAGCGGTAACTAACAAGAAACTCTTGACAGAAAAATCCAAAGAACTGAAAATAATTCAGGTGGGGCCCACTCCAACAACAAACCGAAGGTAGAAGACGGTTCAAAATGGACGCGTGTTTACAAATACCGAGTTTCAACTACTGCTGTACCGGTAACCGCGTAAGAATTCATCTTGAATATTGCTGATATCAGCTAATCTTAACTAAATCTATAAATATAATAAGTTATTAGGCTTGATTTTTGCTTCAAGTTTTGCCGAAAGTTACGTATATTGGGCCTTTAAAACAATGTAAAAATCATGTTTAAACTTTTAAATTAAACTTGGGTTTGCCATATTGTTTGGGGTACAGATATAACCAACAAAAGATATAATGCACCCGATCAAATAAAGTGTTCCTGAAAGCTGTTCTATTCAACTGAAAAGCATTATCTTGTTATTGCATCAGATGAGACGAGACCTATTTACTTCACATTCTTATGATACAATATTGAACTTTTGATAAGATATGATAACGCTTCCAAATATAAGATTATTTAGCTTTATACAGTCAAACACATTGCCTCAAACGTGCTGAAAATAAGTGAATATCAATAGAAGACTCTCATAATTATTTATGATTTTCAATATTGAATATCTTAATCTTCCTCTTTATTCCTATCTTGTCTCCGGAAGTAGGGTCTAAACGTGCTTTAAGGACAACAAAAGCCGGATACTTCAAATACCACATTCAATTCCGTTTTGGAAATTTACGAGGAGGTCGAACAACGATCTGACCTCTGGGTCATAGGTCAGTTTTTGCGATACCTGACTAAAACAGCCAATATAAGACTGTGATCAAACACCAGGGACATAATCCTTGGAGAGGAAGACGCCGGAAATGACAAGACCTTATCTCCAAGACTTTGTCAAAGAGAATTATCGGTTTTAAAAATATAGTCCTAAACTTCCGCAATGCACTGATATAAAACTTGACATATTTAAGTTCCGCTCCTATCAGAAAGGAAGAGGTGTTATCAGTAAAAACTATAAAACGATCATTTCTTCATGTTTACATGTTCAAGCAATACCACATTACGAGACACTTATTTTTCTTTCTTTTTTTATCCAAGTTTCAAGATTTCAAATGTAAAATTATTCTTTCACGGTTTATATTCGGTGTTACACCGGTAAGTGGTAAAATTAAGCAAGACAAGCTTGGCTAGTATTTGTCTTCATTCAGTTTTTATGGTACTGGAACAATATTTGTTTCGCAGGCTTATTATATCATACTTCCCCGTCCTAACCTATAGCAAATTGTAGTGATTTTAGATATTATTTCTGTTTTATGAAATAGGTTATATTTGTTTTCACTTTGAAGACGTGACATCTACTTGGAAGTGACCTAGATTAACAAGGGTGGTGTCGTCGTTGAAGCTAAATACAAATGTAAGCTTACCCTTCCAAAACATATTTCAGGGTTTTTTTCAAGGGTCTTCGTGTAAATGTTTCCTATAATAATAGTTTGCCAATAGTTTGATCGATTTTAGTTCGAATTTTAGTTTTGTGAATGCTTCGGAATTTCTTGATATTTTTTTTATTTAAAAATACATGCATTGTATAGTATTTATAGAATGAGTCTAAGAAGTCTGTGACGAACTCAATCAATCTCATATGAAATACAAAGATTGTAAGATAGTTTGTTTTACCTTGTAAATTTGGAAGTGTTTATTCGTTTAAAAAAACAGAGAATACCAAAGCGTCAACAAAACCATAATCCGAACTCAAAATCGGTTAAACTAGAGGCAAAATAGGAACAAGAAAATATTTTCATGGAGTACAAGGGGCTAAGACCAGGTGTTCCGGAAGAGTAAGCGTCTTCCGCTTCATCAACGACACCTGCCATGTAAACCTTAGTCCAATCCAAGTAAACACCAAGTTCTCAAAATGAGAACCGAGTATCATCGTCAATCAGAATTAAACACACTAATAAGCAAACTCAAAAACGTCCATCTTCATATAACACAAAGATACAGAATATTTCTCGATGAGATCAAGATAGCGACCATACACCATGCCCATATTTTTCATCAACCTGCATTTCCCGAATCCCTGTGCGTCATACGTCAATCTCCATACGCCATATAAATGCAAAACATCTTCAGTTTGATTCAACGGCAGACGTTTATTATCAGAACTCAATTGTCCTAAATAAAGTCTGTCAAATTTGAGCTTGGGTATATGCAACTCGTTACATGATATGTGTAACTAGTTACATATGCACAAATATATCTAATGTATTACACGGACAAATCAACTGGATAAAATACGATTATGTGATAATTAATTCTGAATAATTTAGAAATATTCTAAATATAACGTGAAGTTTTGTATAAAAATGAAACTGCTTTGTTTTTGTTCCCTCATTAACCCATCGTGTTTAAGACGGGTTTCCACACTGACCTTAACCTCACGTCATGTCATAATTGCATGTAGATAGCTACCAGAAGGTCAAAATTGGTACCCTACGTTGTCATACAATAATGTGTAATATGAACATTCACATCAACACTGTTCGATAAATTAGGTGATACAAAAAGCATATACAGTCTAGCTCACTCTTTAAACATCTCATTGTATAACACAATCAGTAGTGGAGTTTCGCACAAATAAACACAATAAAAAGGATACCAACTAGAACAGGTAAAACACATGATGTAAACTGAAATATTATTCAATGAGTGCATACAATATGAACCTACATGAAACAAACACACATGTGCTGCACCTTTTAAATTTAGTAATATATACAGTATGCCGAAGAAATTATAATTGCACTGCATCATATAGCTGTGTCGTTCTTCTGTGACTCGTTCAAATTTCTAGGGGCCAAAAAGTGACAATCAAATTTTTCTAAAGTACTGTAGAAGCAGAAGCGTCAGGTGTTTGAAACCGCCTTACCCCTTTGATTTTTTAACTTAAATTAAATTATTCATGTATAAGTTCATATCATCTTCTACGAAAGTGTGTATATTATGAACCATGCAACTACTCAAAAGATATAACGGTGTTCATCAAGGCTCCAGATAACCTCGGAGACTAAACAATCCATCAGCTTGACATATTAACTTAACGCACACTGCTACTTTTAAGCTAGCTAAGGAAACAATTTGCCAAAAAAATGACATTCACATGCATCAAACAGCTGTTTCGTCCTTCTAGTTACGTAATTCAAACGTACATGTACATTGTATATAAATCGTTATGTGTACCTCATATATATAGAAACATTTCATTTTATCAAATGTTTTATTGTCTGAATAGTGTATTTGTGTTTTATGTACATCTGCACATGTCGAATGTTTTGAATAAACATATGATTGACCGTTCTCAGAAAATGGTCAGAACACAACACATTAGCAGTCAGAGTATATTACAACACATAGTGGTAGACAAATGTACTATTATAGAAACAACAGCCACAAAACATCACATCTATATAATTTGTATCAGTAACAAATAATTTATATTTCGATTAATGATTACATTGATATTTCTCAGATAGTTTACATCCAATTTCTTCGTGTCAAACAAATGAAAAAAAGAAGTTTGGCCTGCAAGTCAACAAAACATATACTCACAACAAGAATAAACGTCCCGATATACTCTGCTACTATCTCTCGGGCCAGTGGGTTTTGCAGTTTTGTCAATCTTTTTAAAGAAGACATGTTTGATTCACTTAAGATCTTCACACGAGGTCGCACGTCCCGCTACGACATACTCAATACTCCTCAAGTCAGTGCTATTTTCACCAGAGTATATACCCTTCTTTATCGCTCTCGCTGATAACCTGGGATATCGTTCGCTCCCAATGCGCATGCAGCTTCGTCCCCAGTAGGCCAAGCACACAACACCTGTCCAAAATAAGGTGTGACACACTACCTGTACAACTGATTAATCAATGACAATGCACACGTACTACAAAGTAAATCAGAACTTTGATTCTAAGATTCCGCTTCTGTATTTTGAAGAAGAACACCGCGAAATTATGTCATATGTCTAGTGCACACTTGTGAACAGTTAATTTATTAAATATGTACAGTTGGTAAAATATTTACAAAATATATTTATTTCAAAGAATAGTAATGTACAGTTACTATAATTGGCCAGAATAAATAGTTACTACATGTCCAAAACAAAATTATATTAAATCGTGAGAATAATATCGGAATAACCCGAAAAAATGCAACGTACAGACAACAAAACAACTAGTATGGCCCAAAACATCAACATGATCAAGGTGAACATCATATGCATGTAAAGTTTGAGTGACAGCTTAACCAGACTAACTGCCCTCGGACATCACAGTTTACCTACGAGATATATTGTCGGTAGAAACAGCAATGAGATAAAAACACGGCCTTTGTGTAACATTTGGACAGTTACATTGTCCGGCGGTGCTCAACAGGTACTTAACGTGATAGGTCAGTTGTACTGGACATTGGTCATCAAAACAAATATAGATGTTGACAGCTACAGGAGTGTCTGATAGTTTGTATCATTACGGGACTGTATCATATATACATACTGAAAAGTTGTTTTTATTCGCGGGGATTTAATTTCAGTTTATTTGCGGTCAAATAAAATTCCATTAAATTAAATTAAAAAATTGAAATAAAACACACTTTTAAGACTAATTGTCATGAGAGAACAAATAATCCTGGCAGAGCGCGAATTTGTTTACAAATACCATGAAAAAGTCCCAATAAGAAAAACGCGCAGTTTTCTCCCCGTGACAACTTCACAGTACTTGTATTTGCATTTGATTAAAATATCAGAGCAAATGATATAAAATAAAGCAACTCAAGACTGTTTATTACATTTTTACCAGTGAAATACCGAAAATGATTCATTCTATAAAAGTGATAGTTTTCACTGGTGAGAAATATGATATTTTTCACTAGTGAAAATATGACAAAATATCACTTTTTCTGATTTGACCAATCTGAACGCTTCTTACACACGACATAAAAATCATAAGCTGCCACTCTAGATCTTGCTTTCTAAATATAATCAATAAAGTATCTAACAGTATCTTCAGTAATACCAAATATACTTCACTCGTGGGGCTAATATTTTTATATTTTTCACTCTTACTCGTGCTGCGCACTTTAAAACTATCAAAATATTATCCCCACTCGTAAAATATTTTTGGTATTACTGAAGACACTGTTATATATCCTCTATTTCTTTGATTAAGCCCCGTCAGTTTAAATGTTTTTATATGATTGTATATGAGACAATACAATGTACATACAAAGTTATACACAGACAAAGAAGTATTTATTGAAATATCAATAGTCTGTTAGGAAGTATCTGTCTTAAATTTCCTGAAGTATTTATATAATAACTGTATCTAAGTAACTTCTAAATGCCTGTTCAGTTTATCATTACAAAAGAAACCAATTGCTTCTGATATGAATTACTCAAACAAACGCCGGTTGAATGCTTCCTGCTCTGGTATGTCTAGCAACCCAATTGCTACAGATGTGTTTACAAATTATGTTTCTAACTTTGTTACTACATATATTTCATCACTGAATTTTTGCATGCGATATTGGAAAATAAATTAAACAAAATGTAGGTACATGTTTGTGTATCACAATCATAAAGATCGAGGAAATGTGTAATTGCATACCAACAACTGATAACCATTTGGTCCTTTCTAATTCTACCTATGCCCTAGTCTATCTAGATAGCTACTTTATCAGTAATCCGATGACTATAATTCACCTCGATATTGAAACTATCACTGGCTGTTTGCCAATCAATATTAGATCTGTAAACTCTATCACTAATCGAGCTGACCTATTTAAGTAAGCGCCACTGGTAAAGTGTTCAATAACTCCGGTGGATCTGTTATCTTGGAAAGTGTAAACACTTGATCGAGTGTCGGATTAACAGTGAGGATTGTACAGTGCTGGACTATCAATCGTTACCTAATCCGGAATGTATGCCACTGTTCGTATTGCTTAGTCAATACGAGAGATACGTTGTACTATTTGCAGTCTTATCAGAGTATTAAACGCAATATGGCAATTGATCAATACTACCCAGATAATGAAATACACATATTGAAAACCAGAAATGTAGGAGACATTGTAAATATTGCTTCTTCGTCAAATACTCTACCCACACTGGTCATTTCCTTGATTGACGCCAAATTGTGATTTTGAATTATGATACGTTTTAATCAATTATGATAATTTTTGGTTTTTGCAAAACGATGCCTTTTATTTACTTTCTAAAGTTTCAAAGAGAGTACATTGAGATAAAAACAGAAAAACTGTATTCACATGGCATCTGTATTTTTAGAAACAAGATCAACACCATTTGACAATGATGACGCTGTGCGCAAGAACAGTGGTTTGTGTTAAGACATGAGGTTAAGAAAACGGTCCACCACATATTACCTCATCATTGTTAGACATATTAACCTGATTTCACCAGAAGCATTTAAAAGGGACGGGAGTACGGACCGGAATGACTTACACCTTGTCAAGGTCATTGTGCATCATTCACTACCCAACATGTTTATCGCTAACACAGTACACGATTATTTATTACATTTTTACAAGTGAAATATCGAAAAGTATTTATTCTATAAAAGTGCCATTGTTTACTAGTCAGAACCGAAAATCTAACAGTATCTTCAGTAACACCAAACATATTTCACTCGTGTGGCTAATATTTTGATATGTTTCACTCGTGCTGCGCACTCGTAAAAGAAATATCAAAATATTTGCCCCACTTTATCCTCTATTTATGATTAAATTGTGGCTATGATAATGTAAAAAATGCGTTTACGCTATTTTATTGACAGTCGATGGTCAAATTGTAGAATAAAAATAGGAAGCAAACGAATTCGTTGGTAAGTCAATTCTGGAAAAGGAATGTCTGACAGGATTTTTTATTGATTTTTTTTTTTTTTTGACAATCATATTCTGCTACATAATATTTGTATTTTATATATAGAAATGATATGATATGCTGTCTGTATAGCATGTCGATCTTGTCGAATACATAGGCATCTGATGCAATGTCAGTGCCTAAACGTGTGAATTATACGGGTACCTCGGAAATACCTGGAAATACCCTGGTAGCAAGCAAACGGAAATTATTTGAAAATTGTCCATGTTGTCATCGTAAAGATAATGTTTGTTCATGGACCTGCAAAGCTCGATGAGATATTCAAGTGCAAATAGGGAAAAATACAACAGGAACTGCCCCACTTGTCAGTTTAATCTGAATATGATCCATCATTAGATAGATAAAAACGCAAAGCAAACTGTAGTCTCACGATTTTACCAAGATATATCTTTTAAGGTTATTATTTCCATGGAATGTACATTTGATAACAGTTTAAGCTGTTGATTGTTTTTAGTTTAATTGTGTCTATATTTTGAAAGCATATACATGTTCGTAAAATGTTTTTGCTTTAATAATAGTTCTCATCAATTTCGTTGTGGTATTTTCGTACGTTTAAATGATATGATATCAGACTCAAGTTTTTAATTAATGTAGACATGCGGTATGTCAATGTACAGGTAGCTGGGTCAATTTGCCGTTGAATATTTTGTTATGTTGAGGTGAAATTGTAAAATATTTTGAAGATAATTCATGATTGTCGTCTAAGTTTGTTATTATAAAGATATCTTATATTTAAAGACATAAGTCGTTGTCTGTGTATGGTCCTAATCATCATTTATTGTTTTGTGTACTATATTATTTATGCTTGACATACTATTATATAGACCATGTGTATTTAGTGCGACTTTAAATAGATATTTTAATTAGCTTGATAAGATCGTAAGTAGCCAATAAATTGCAATGCACTAACTGTTGTAACATACATGTAAAGTTAAATTAATATATATTTTACCAAATAACAAATTGTTGGAAGATAATGTTAGTTGAATATGTATATATATTTTTTTTTTACAAATTTACTAATTATTATAGCGAAGCGTTATGCATACTTTACCAACTTATTACATATAACGTTTTGTACATGTAAGGTTGATATTATTGTAATAGATATTTTACCAATTTACTAATTACTGGAACGTAGCGCTATGCATATTTTACCAATTTACTAAATCTAAAGTTTTTTTTACATGTAACGTACTATTATTTCAATACATATTTAAGTAATTTTCTAACTTTTGTATCGTAACGTTAGTTGAATATACCTTACCTTTCACTCCATACAGTTTCAGGTAAGCTTAACCAGCCGTAATACGATGATGACAGATTTTAACTGTGCCCCGGTGATAGACTTGTCTACAATACTGACAACAAACATATTCTGACTTTTGATTTCTTTAACGCATGCGGTTAAGTATTACAGTCTCTAGGTTTTTGTTGCCTTCGTTTACAGATGGCCTGCCAGATTGTTACTGGTACTGAAGAAACCAAATTAGCAAAATTTGATATCCTAAATATCCAAACGTTTACATTCGTGCTTTATATCGAAACCAAAAGGTAAAGCCGTGATTTATCAGTTATCCAAACTAGTTTGAATTTGTTTATAGTATGACATAAATATAAAAGTATTGTTTATATTCCATCCATCGATATGATAAATCTAAAAAATGTAAGTGGATTGACAACACGTAAATTTTCATTGACTGTAGAAGCAAAATGTTAAAATAAATCATTATCATTTTTATGACTTTCATCCAAAGCGTTTATTGAATAACCCTGTGGTCTGCGTAAGTTTAATACCAACTCGTCAAGTTCGAAAACCGCTAAATTATCTTATTTTGTTTTAGTATGAAAGCTGGTTTCAAACTCAACACCAGATAGATAGATAACTTGCAGTATAACGAATTTTAAATTTTAATTTAATGTCAAAAATATCTGAACAACAATATGCAGGGTTCGACATTCTTAAATGCATTACTGAATGTTGTACATAAAAGTGTTTTTAAATTTCTTATCATTTGAACCTTGAATATCTGAGAAACCCTCATCAGTTCAGCGTTTATTCCACTAGTTCCTCTGGTAACGTCGCAATAACACCCGGCCTCACATGACTCTTTAATTACGCTTTATTGATTAAGTGAACAAGATCAAATTAACGTATCAAAATCAACGATAAGATCATTAATATGCTATGAATCGGCATATGTTTGTAGCTTAAGCAGCATTGCATTTTGCGTTTAATCACTTTAATACTAAAATATCTAGTATACGCTTATTTTGTCAACAAAATGTTATTCAGGGGGAATAATCGTTGTGACGGAAAGAGAAGTCCAAATATTGATGATGAAAAGAGAAGAGTTATACCCCTTTATCCTGAGTAGGAGTGAAAATATTTTTTAAATCTGCTATACGAGTGAAATATATTCGATATTTAACGGGAAACCATTGAATAACCTTTATTTGTAAGCCTAGCTGTTACTACTACGCTAATTGCTATTTGCTATAAACCACCATTCGTCTTTGATCAAACGAGTGTCGTACAAATCCTGACAGTTATTATAATCATTGCAAGTGTAGATAATATAGTTCATGTTGACATTTCAACAACAAAGTTTAAACATTCCAAATATTTTAATTATGTTAAAATAACATATAAAAAGCAAATATATAAAACCTACATGTATATATTTTGCATATATAAGCATCAAGTTAAAGAAACAAACCGATTGAGCTGTCCCCAACATGCTTTATTAATTCAGCTCATCAAAACAGCATACTGTACATGTATCATCTCACGTGTCAATCACAGATCATAATGGCAATAAATTTCCTCAGATGTTGTACACAACCAACAAAGCAGTTTACCTGTGTGTACCATTATCTATAATTGGCGGTTTCAGCCAAATTAGTATGTTGACTCCCTAGACATTTTTTCAATGAAACTACACAAGTCTTTCAGAGGCAAACTCTATATCACATTATATACAATATACATTATTTTACAATATACACATGTGTTTTAGTAATTTTCGTAATGAAATTATTTACACAGACAAATAACAGCAAGTAAATAATGTGTTTAAAATTATCATCGATTTTGTGTCAACGATTGAACAGAGCAAAATGGGTATGCACTAGTCGCTACTACGACCGTCTTTATTTAGAAAAGTCCTTTGTAATACTGCCTACCATTGACGTTGCCGTCTAAAATATGCATTATACTTGTATTTCACCATGATGCCAGTGCATAACATTGGGATGTATAACAAAACAGTGATCGTCATGTGTAGTATGGTCGATATCATCTGGAATGCACCCAGTCGGCCAGTTTCGATATGTCATTTATACATAGCACTATCTTATCAAATGTCAATTCAACACATTGCATGCTATTATGTAAAGTTCGGTACAGCAAAACACCAGAACGGAACAGACGCCCGCGTCCCAAGGTACAATGTAAACAAAAAGCATTTTTTCAGCACAAAGGCCTTAGTACATTGAACGATTTTCTCGTCAAAGATGCGATAAATTATGTTGATATGTTACGACACCAGGATATGAGACCACCATAATTAATAATACTTGGTATGTAAACACTTAAAGTTGAAAATGATGACTCAGTCATAAAAAGTATGCTACTGCAATATCCTCATTCATCGTCTTGACAATGAGTAAGCTGTCGACATCTATTTGAGAGGTATTACCTCTATCCTGTCAGTTTGTCCCTAGATTCTCAGCAGGATGTTTTCATGAATATCACAACAGGATGCGTGTTCACTAACCTAACCACAGGTGTCACTAAACACATTCACGAGTAGTACGTCAGCACACTTTGTTGGTTTCCGCGAAGTAACAACATCGGTGGCATGTCACGTGTCAGTGTTTCCAGCCAACCCATGTAGAGGCCGGCCGGACAGGAAGCCTTCCTCGGCACAGGCAGAGTCCTGGAAGTCGAACAATAATTGAATAGGTAGGACAATGCTAAACTTAACGATTTAATTTTCACAAAAGAAAAGATAGTTATCATCAAAATTATTACTCGAACCTAAATGGAAATAAAAAATGTGATTGGTGGATAAGACCAGATATATTAACAGTACATTTTCGATATCCACAAAAACAGATAGATGTTATGATTAAAATTAAAAACAAATGTCACGCTATCAAATTAAGCACTGGGGTAGAGACAACGTATTCTTAATGATATATAATGTATATAATTATGAACGACCTTCATATCACAAATAGACATTACATATCGATAAGATCATGATGGCTACAAAGATCTAACCCACAGATAAATACCTCATTATGACAAATATATTTCAGACGGAGATATTGTTTACAGTGTCAGTTATCTATTATTCCAGCTAGTATTACATCTAAATATACTTAAACAATACAACAACACTAAAAGCTACGTACATTACGATTAGCGATGCATCCGATGAATGGATCAGTAGTTGTTCTCGCAAACGAATGTTTCTGTATATCTGAACAGAATGAAACAGATGTATGATTACACACTATCAGCAAAGAAAATAAATTAGAGAATACCGAAGCGTTAACAAAACTATAATCCAAACTCAAAATCGATTAATCCAGGGGCAAGATATGAACAAAGGAAAGATTTACATTGAGACTCTTGTAAAAGTACAGGAGAAAAAGACCAGGTGTTCAGAAGAGAACAAGACCAGGCTTTCATGAAGAGTAAGCGTCTTCTGCTTCATCGACAACCCCTGCCATGTAAATCTTTGTCACATTCAATTAAACAACAAATTGAGAACCGAGTATCATTGTCAATCACAAGTTAACACACTAATGAGCATACTCAAAAGCGCCCATCTTAATATCACTTAAAGATACAGAATATTTCTCAATAAGACAGATTACGAAATTTGATAACAAATATAGATAAGGGAAACACATATTATACATGTTCTTGCTTAATTATACCAGAGAATTGATCCTGTCCTTTCTTTTTCAATATACAACATGATATATAGTATATAGTTATACCTTGGCTTTGTTTGAAACCAGATCACTGTCGCTTATTTTCCACGGAAACTCATCAGGGTATTCGCCTCCACGTAACCGCCATTTACGGATTGTACTTTCAAACTCTTTGTACCTAAAAGAACAAAATGGTTATTTATGAGCAAAATGCATTAAACAATATGCAGGAATTATGCCAAGAGCCATTGACGCAAAAGGATTATTGCTTTTGGCCTGCGTCTTTTTGTCATTTCTAGGCGAAAGTGTTCAACTTATATTTTAATGTACATGAACATACATGTTGAGAGATGGCTTCTTCCACAAGTCCGGTATCACTGTCAGCTGGGAGTACTCTATCCGGAACTTTGCAAGGAGGGACGCCATTCTAAAAAAATCCATAAATCACAACATCTCATTACTGAACAGTTTGGATGTATAGTATAGTATAACTCATATTGATGGACGTACACACAAATGAATCTATGAGGCGAAAATATCTATGCTTTTGATATGCATATATCTTCAAAATAAAAACTATTACTGATACACAGTAAAACTAGAATACATCTAACTCGGTTAGGACGAATTTTCTCGTATAACGAAATAAAAATCAATCCCCGACTGCACCAACATATAATATTAGTAATTTAACCACTTGTACTAGGAATGTTATATAACGAATTGTATTTTATAACGAACTCATTCTTGTGTCCATTCATCTCATTGTCTTAATAAGTAAACACTCTCATTACGAATCGTCAATCAACCACCATAATGAACTTCAGCAAAAGTTGAAACATATTAACATGTAATACTGAATATATTTCTGTACATTAAAGGAACTTTTAATTTGTGTTAACTAATTTATTGCTACCAAACTCAATATCTCGACAAAATATTCAGTCTGATAAAAATGGTCACTATATGGGAGAACTTGAACTAGAACTAGAGTCTTTGTTCGAAATTGCAATCATTCGACGAACTGTTTGTACAAAGAATTACATTTTTCAAGGTTTCTTGGAGGTCGTTATAAACGAGTTTTACTGTATAAACAATCATTGAATAGACAATTTGGATGTAGGAAAACGATACTGATTGCACATGTTTTACACTGTTGCATAGAATCAGGTCACATAAGGAGAGATCATACCGATGCCTGAACTATAAAATGTCCCATTAGATTTACCTCATCTGGTCCTCGTTTGGATTGGAATGCTTAGTGCCTGCACAGAATACTCTGAGCTTGCAATCTTTCCACTTTCTCCGTGTAGAGAGGATATACGGTATCAACAGTGTCAGGCCTGTAAGGATATGAATACATTTATCATGGTGACGACGGTATACCTAACAAAAATGCAGCATGAATACAGGACAGCCATTTGTGTTTATTAAAAAGATTGCATAACACACTAATATGAGGCATATTTTAAATTTAGTTTTAGACACAACAGTATGCCGAAAAAAAAATAATAAACTCCACCATACAGATGTTTCGTCATCCTAGGACTCTTCAGTGATTCTATCGGCCAAAAGTAGGGAATCTAAAATGTCTTAATTAATGTTAAGCAGAAGGGTCAGGTGCACAAAACTTACTTATAGCCCAATAAGATTGAACAGCTTATGCTTACTTTTGTATATTTTATCATAATTATATAAATCGTTAATAACCTTATTTTTGTCATTTAGAATATTTCGAAACATTACACTCATTTTCCTTACATGTTCAACGAATCTCACTCAAGATTTGTCCAACAGCTCACACACGTTTATTGTTTATGTTTTGCTTATCTTCACTGCATTTCAGAAGTTTTGTTCCAACAACAAACTGAATCTCACAGCACGCCATATTCTATCTGCATCAACAATACTGTAGAATAGTCCTCAATTACGTTTAGATATTATTTCATTAACAAACTAATATTAAAAACATATAAGAAGAAAAAATTAAGCGCTCCTGCTTCTACTATTAACAATATGATATATACAATGCTTGATAACACTCTTACTGATTGCCGAATTCATTTTATATATATGATTTGCAGTATTTCCATTTAGTTAAGAATGTAACAGCACTTACCTCCATCGTCATAAAGCCACCAGACATCTATAGTGCCGTACTGCTTCTCCCGGAACCGTCCTTCGTTGGAATCATGGGATAGCGTAGATAGGAGAGTGGTGTGTGTTGGGCGTGCCCCTTCCTCCTCTTCGTCTTCCCCGAAGTGCGTCTCTTGGTCCCTTTCATAGGCCTTGTTTTCCTCCGCCCCTTCCTCTACAGTGTTGAGTCTCTGAAGTACCACGTGGTTCTTTGGTGGAGTGACTTTCGGCTTGCTGTTTGTAAATTTGTAAGAACTATCGTTTTGGTTGTTTTCTCCGGGAATGTCACTATTTCCTGATGATAAGGTAGGGGATTTTTGTGAATCTTCATCAAACTGAATATCTGTTTAAGAAAAATAGTACATGTTTATAATAAAGTTTTGGTGCATGTTAAAGTTACACTTGCATATTCGATTGCTTTAATTTCAAAATTAGCTTTGTCAGTATAGAGCAAGTAACAAAATATTTATTTGATTATGGTTTTTTTGATGGTTCGGGATTCTTTATTTTTTTGTTCAATTTTTATTTTATTTTATATTTTGCCAGTTTTTTTATAATTCATTCACTTACCAATTAGAGACAATTTCGTAGATGCAACCTCAAAACTAAGAGGGATGGTTCGACGACATTAATGAATAATACTTATTTAAATTTTAGAACAAAGCTTTAATTGCAGCATGTTAACCAGTTACAGAAATCGTAACAATGTGTCTTATGTTAGCGAATGGTAAATAAGTGACCACTACCTTGTTCTGTGTCTTGCTCATGGTCAGACTCAATATCATCGTCCAGCCCGACACAATCGTCCGGAACCTTGTTTAAGTCCAGTCCTTCAGGCACGCGCAAGATACCAACACCATAGTTCAGATCGAAAGCATCCCTAAAGATAATTAACAATTATGTATAAACTGTTCTGTACTCATAATACCTTATCAAACTGAATCAACCATTCCATTTACTTCTTTCTCATCAGAAAAAACCACCACAGCACATCGCTTGTAATACGAAATATATCAAGTGTGCATGCTTATATAATAGCAATATGCAGGTAAAGTATAAGGTAAAAGGCCTCACTGTATAATGTTGTAGAAATCGTCCACCTCGTACCCGTCTGCCTTCTGCCAGTCAGATTTGTACCCCATGATAATGGTGTTGGGTCGTAGTTTCCCGATGCCAACGGCCTGTACAGAAGACGATTAAAACTAATATCAGCATTGTCACACGTGACATGTATCTCGTTACTTTTATCTCGTCGAACTATTATCATAATCATTTAAATAATCAGTGATACAAGACTATGGTTAGCCTTACCTGCATTAACACCTGTGCACCTATCCTTAGTGTCGGTGTTACCACACTGTTGTAGAACGCCTTGATGCCTCGTCTCTCGAACCATTTGTAGGCCGCATTCGACCTGAGGTTCTTTACATGGTCCGACATCTCCCCCTGTCATAAACACATAAATCGGCACTGTTTTACTTACATATTCAATTAAAAAGAAATAAATTGAATTGTTAAGCGATTCAGTTTACAAAATAAAATAGAGAATAGCGAAACGTATGGTTTTGTGAAATAAAAACCGATTAAACTAGAGGAACAATAAGAACACCTAAAACGGTTAACACAAAACGTTTTTAAAAAAAAAAAAAAACAGGTATTCCGGAAGAGTAAGCATCTTTTGCTTCATCGACGACACCAGTAGCACGGTAGATATTGATACAGTGGCCATTACATGTGTAAAATGACTTACGTCGTACTCACCCTGAATATGTGACCACACATGAGGAGGCTTTGTCTCTTGGTAAGACAAGCCACGAAGTCAATTAACTGGGGTCGGTTACGAGGGTATCCCGAGAGAACCAAAACCTGTGGTCTACAACAATGATAAAAACGTGATGTAGTAAAAAGTTAAGTTCAGGTTATTTTACATCTTTCTACGCACAAATAAGTAAAGGGAATTAAGTAGAAATTTATATGGAATACAACTTGAGTAGAATATTTTCTAAAAGTATCGCTACCCTATGGGAATTTAACATTTTTGGGGATTTTTTTTGTCCAGTAAAATCTCGTTAATACCCTACAGTGTATGCAAGATTGAAATAGTTTGAACAAACCGGTAAACTGTAAAATCTGCATTATCCTAACTAACTGCGGTTTTTCGTATCCAATAAGTATGACAACTGTACATTACCCACCCTGTGACGATTGTCTTATTTTTCACATCCACTATATCCACAACTGACTCGAAATTATTGAACACATATACATGTACGTAGCGTTTTCCCTAATTGATATCGTGGAGCCTACCTAAAGTTTTTGACATGCTCGTCTATTTTGATGAGTTTCATGCTGGATTTCAGCGCCTCTCTGTACACGTGGGCTTGTGTGGAGGATCCCCAGTTCACATCTGGAACACAAACGCAACAGCTATGTAAAACAGTAACTTATTCAAAATATCAGAGAGTACGAAGCCTTAACAGAACCACAATCTTAACTCAAAATCAATTAAACTAAAGACAAAATATGAAGAAAGGAAATATAAACGTACAGAGAATAAGAATATATGTTTCGGAAGAGTAAGCGTATGCTACTTCATCGACGACACCCGACAATAATGAAACGGTTTAGTTAGCAGGAATTTCTTGAAACATTAGTTCATCATGTCCCTAAACTAACTTAACATAACATTAAAGACCCTGTAATGGTAGACACAGTTAAACATAACAGATCTGTCCCCTTATAGGTACGTTTCTAGACATTCTTCGTCATAACTTCTCCATGCTAACAAAATACTTTATATCCCTTTGTACCATACTACACACATATGTGACCATACCTTTTCCCACGGTGAACATATGACTTTAATGATTCATGTGTTAAACCAACATCCTTATATACATATGAAGTGTGTTGTCAAGCGTAGAGTTTACCATTTCCTCGAATTGTGAACCGTCAATGGAAGAATAATAACGTTAACACTTTAATTTGCGTTATAATGGTACATTGTTTTTATTGTACATCGTGGCAGCCATGAATTAAGTCTCGTACCTGGTTTCTTGATCTTTATATACATGTACAGTGCACACACAAAGACGAAGGTAATTAGCGCTGACCACCAGTTGATTAGGAACATCACGGCCAGGCAGATAAGAGCGCCTAACAGACTTGTCCACTTGTTGTAGAACCTAAACGCCGGTCGGAACCCTATGGACACATGATATTATAAGAGTTTTATTTTTGACCAAAGTTAACAGATAAAATTCTGCAAAACTTTGAAATCAAATGTATGCACAGATTACTTGTTACGACTACAAGGATATGGCACAGTAAGACCAGGCCGTATGTTTATATGTGGTATAACAAAGACATGTTGAAATTATTTTTTTTATTTTTTTCGGGTTTAATAAAACATGTTATTGTCGTCGCAGAAAATTGAATTAAATAATAAAGAAGTAGTCCTAACTTACCTGGCGAACCAGCAATTGAGGCATCAAAGCAGGAATAGTTTATCAAGGCATATGCCATCAGAAAGAAGTTCGAAATAATAGGCGCAATCAGATCCAGGGCCCCTGTAACAAAAGTGATACAATTAAAAATCTCATTACATGATACAGGAGAATGGTTCTATGATATGTGTTTGGTTTAAAGTGGATGACGATGGGTTTTGTGAGTGATATGTCAGTGTACTTACCAATACACGTCATTGCCACACAGATGAAGAAGGCGAGAAGATAACCACGTCTAGGTTCACTACTGCGGCCGTAACCTTTGGCGAAGAAGCCAAGGAAGGGAAACAATTTGTCCTTCCCAAGGGCCTAAGAAACAAATAAGTGTGTGAATCATCATATTATATTTGCAATTTTTAAGAAATAGTGCTAATTCAAAGAATGCATACATGTAATTAAACTCTTTGTCATAAAGCTGATGTACCTACCTGAAATACTTTGGGAGCCCCGACCAAACTGGCTAAAGCAGATGAGAGTGTTGCAGAAAATATACCAGCGAGGATCAGAGGTCTGAACGCGGAGGCTACACCAACAGCCTGTACAAAAACAAAAGGACATCAGAACTGTTAGTCGATTCCACAATGTTTACTCGAGAAACATTTGGTGGGAGTTCATTGCCAATACTCATTTTTAAAAATGAAATAAATATAAAAAAGTACACAATTTGATATCATAGCATCAACAAACAAAATGATTCAAAAGCAAAGACTACTGCGGAAACCTACGAACTTCAATGAAGGACAACATACACCATCTCCAAATAATCAGTTGGCCTTTTCTGAATGGATTGTTTCCCGTCAAAAAATGGAACTATATATGTAGATGCTTAACCTAATATCTACGTCAAAGTAAAGCGAGCAACCGCTTTTTGACCAAAAAACACCTTTGCTTGATTGATATGTATATTATGAAAACGACTTAGTTTACGTTCGTGTACTTTGTAGTCCTTCCAAAATGTTTCAATTTGTACAACTATTTCTGAAAATAAGATTGAAAACCAAATTATTGGGATATGATTTGTCGATCTATTCGTTCGTTTCGGCGAGTACGACCACAAATTACCCGTGAGTGGGATGTGGACCATATTCAGATGTGAAAGAAACAATGATGTTTGTAACCTACGACTTTACCCCGTTGTCATTCATCAGTCCGTATTCGCACGTTTTGTTGAACATGTCACACTGCCTGACGACGTCGACGGAAGGTGCAATCACTGGGCTGGGGGTTACGGTGACGTTGTTTGTGACATTAGCAATCGTTTTCATGACGACTGGCCCTACGGCGTCCCGTAATATGCATGACCCCGCGCACCACAGCATAGCCAAGTACACAACGGTAGTCATGAAGATGGCCAGAAATGTGCCCTTCGGTATAGCTTTCTGTGGATTCTGTAAGTAACAACGTTTATAGAATATAACTGGTTGAGATGCTGTTTAATTTTAAAAACGGTGACAAATAATAAAGTTACAAGACTACTGCGATAAACAGTTATTACTGTAACTTGGAATCCTATTAAAATTGACCTATTTTTTATGCGTCATAACAAAAATTTAATGTTTCCCGAGAAAACACACCTACCTTCAGATCTCCAGATATGTTAGCGCCTGCCAATATTCCAGTAGCAGCAGGGAAGAAGATGGAAAACACTGTGAAGAAACTATTGCCGTCACGGAAGGCTGGACCAAAGTTTTCCGAAAACACATCAGCTGTAGATTACAGAAGATTTACAGTTGTTCAATACGAAGAGTCTCGTCCAAAATCTAATATTTTCTTAATATTTGTACATCATTTGTTTTAGTTGTGTGTGATACTATTGAGCAGTTCACTACATTACATATACCCGAACACTTCATCATGAAAAAGCAACTGCAGATGTCTGGCAATTCATTATGACTCCTAAGCTACAGCATCTTGGTATGGTTCTAGAGGATTAGAGTCCTACAGACAGGAAACTTCCTTGAGGGACTATATGAACATGCCTATATAGTCTAATGCATCCGTTTGTGCTGAAAATGAAGCCAATATCAACACTAAGGTCAAAAATTCAATATTTTTAAGCAACACACCAAGAAGTTTTTGAACGAAAAGAAAACAATATGGAGTTCTCAAACAATGCAGAGTGATCTAAACAAATATCAAATTCTAAAGAGGTTTCTTACAAACGTTGTATCGTATAACATAAGGTGAGTAACATAAATATATACTTTGTCAAAATCTGACCAAACACCAGCGTGAGTCGGAAATGCATGCATGGGATGTTTGACTATATATCAAACATAGACTAGGAACATTACCACTGTATCCCACGACTCCCTTCCACTGTTTCTCCTCTGTCGGCGGGATAAAGGTCCCCACAATGAAGTTGATGATGGCGATGGTCAGAATTACAAGCAGACCCAGCTGTGCCTGTAATATATAGGAATGATAACATGCACTACAATATGTGTATGGTATCTGCCAATACCAATCGTAATTTATAGGTTACGCCAAACACATTGGCATGAATAATTTTGCATAAGGAGGTAGCTGTAAAATATAGTGACACTGTATAGAACGCTGCATTTCCCTGGTGGTCTAAAAACAATAGATACGAACACATTACAGTGTCAAATAAGCTATTAACATTGAGCAGCTTCTAAAATTTGTAATGTTCAGTGAACTTTGGAAATCCATTTATTGAACTCTTTAGGAGTCGCTAAAAACACAAGATTTAATTATGTTAGCGATGTCACTTTCCGTCATCAGAGTGAAAACATCCGATAACTTTTACGAAGAATGATTCAAAGTATTGTAACAAAAAAATGAAGGAGGAAGATTATCTTTTTGAATTGAAACAAGAAACGTAAACGAGCCTACCTTGGCCTCCCACTCCATGCCAATGATCACGATCGCCACCAGAAGAACTGAGGTGGCACATCCAATAATACGGACGTCATTCATCCTGTCCCCGGTGATGGTCGTGTCGAACTCCTATAGCAGCAGAAAGAAGGGTAGTGTTGGGATGGTGTAGACAACATTGTATACTTTCTAGCTGTTTGTTATTCGCAAAAACAGATATGATTAATCCAAAATACGATTAAGTGTTGTTGCTTCACAAACGTATGATAGGATGCAAATTTATAATGGGAACATTATGTTTGGTCAGTATAACGGAAGTGACGTGTCATATCATCATGCGATAGTGTTTGTGATTTCTGTTACGTTATGACGTAAACCTTACCATCATGAGTGACTGAACTGTCTCCGCAAACCCCACTATATACATGGCTGCGGCGATCGCATTGGCAAGAGAAAAGACTATCCCAATAGATCCACCAAACTCGGGACCGAGGCTTCGTGATATCATGTAGTACGCCCCACCTGTGTCGACAGAATTTATTGTGACAAATTTATTGTGAAAACAACGAAGCAAGCGGAACAGCAATGTCTTTATCTTGCACAAAAGAAGTTCTTAAACAAGTGGCAACATATTCACTTTAAAAAAAATCTTCATGATGTTCGTATTTCGGTTAATATTTCTCGTCTTCGTTGCACCCTTGCACGTAGTGTTGCATACACCTGTTGGCTTGCATTTACCTCCATTGACTTTTGCGTCCCTCCCTATTTTCTATCTCTTTTTTATACTTCGTTTTTCCATTTAATCTCCTCACTTACAACTATGACTACTCTTTGAAATAGAAAGGTTTGGTATATTATTTTGGATCCCTAATGATTTAAAAGTAAAGTCTCGGGAATTTCTGCCAAGACAGAATTCATACAGCGTAGCGTAGGTAGTCATTAGGACCATATTTCAGACTTTTTTGAGATTACGAAATGATATTCCAAATACCTACTATCCAATTACATGCTTACTGCACATTTGATTATTGGTGACCTTAACATATTTTCCAAGATATGACGGAAGACAATGAAGCCATTTAAACAATGACTTACCTCCCTTGACCTCGCCGTTGGTACAGATTGCGGACATGGAGGAGGTGGTGATGATCGTGACGAAGGCTGAGAGAAGGACCACGACAGAGGCTAGTCCTATCCCCGCCTGACCCGTTACCCACGTCAGCCGCAGGAACAGCATCACACCGAAGATGTTCAGTAGACATCGCACCTACGATTAAAAATGTTATCACAATCAAGAATTTTTCAAAACATATTTTTGTTTACACGAACATTTAGTGTCCATACATCGGCCATTATGAGGATGGACACTGTACGTTACAATGGCGACTATTAATCCAAATTCTTACAAAAGTCTATTTTTTCTGTCCAAGTACTCTTAATTTTGATATCTAAATAATTAACTTCAATCTATTTTTATGTTATTGAGCCATAACACAAAAAGCAGTGTGTATTCTAAATAAACCGCGGTGCGGTTTATGATGAGAGTACACTCTTAGAGTTTTTTTGCGTTACGGCTTAATAACATAAAACATAGGTTGGAGTTAATCCTTATAATCTATTTTTTCTACATAATCCATGTGAAAATCCTTTTTTACTGTGGGACTCTTTCCTCTCAGAAAGCATTGCGCTATGTATTAACAAATCAAAAGCGACGTTACAGATAGTGACGCCATATTTTACACAAATTTCTAAGCCAGTGAAAATGCTTCTAACAATCAAGATTAAATTATTTTCATGTTTCATGAAACGAACACGTTTATCAATCACAGTGAACAAAACAAGGAAAACAAAATTGCATGCAAAATATACAGCCAATGTTCAAATTATGACGTTGATTTAAATGACTAACATTGCCGACTAATGGAAGATGATAACCCTAAAGTAACATGTGAGGTTGCACCCTGCCAGACGCCAGACAGTTCTGTAACTAAATATACGTACCAATACACCCTGTATCCAGCCAAACTTGAGCGCCCCTGACGTCACAGATTGTCTGGGCGAGGGTTTTGGGCCGTCCTCCACGTCCTTCAGTTCATCAGCGAATAGTCCGTCCTTGATTGATGGACTGGTAGGAGTCCGGGGGATTGTCGGCTATGAAAAATAAACGCAGTATTTCATATTTAATGTCAAAGAACGGGGTATAGGGAAGTTGTTTGGCCTTTCTGGGTAAAATAAAGTGAATATATCCTAGGGCTGGTCGGTTTTACCGGTATACCGGTATACCATGGTATAAAGTTTTGATGGTACGTACCGTGGTACATTAGTCCTGTATCGGTTTTTTGGGAACTTTCATTTACCTTACAAAAGAACTATTTGTTACAAAGATCAATTGGAATTCCAATATGGTTTAATTATAATTTCCTTTTTCTAATATCTCCCCTTGATTTCGTTTCGTAATATGCGAATGCGCAATGTTACTTAGAGCAACAAATTCATGATCCGAGATATTTTTTTCGTGATAAATATTTATAAGATTTATTATCAAATGGCTTTTATAACTCAACACCATTTGTTTTTGGGTTAGCGGAGGGAGACTGGAGAGTTCCACTGTAGGTTTTCGTATGAAAGCCATGTACGTACAGTGATTATCTCCCCTTAGTTTCGTTTCGTAATATGCGACTATGCACTGTCACTTAGAGCAACAAACTCATGATCCGAAATACTTTTTTCTGAATTAATATTTATACTTATTATTATCATCATCATTTTATGAAACTTTTGCAGTGTATCGTTTTCTGTAGAAATAACTTATCAAAGCTTATTCATGTCAGAAAAAAACATTCCCAAATGATAATGTTCTCGGTTTTTGGCAGCGGTACGGATTTCTTTAAACCGCAGATGTTCAGTGTGTAGATCCGTAAAGATCCGGGAATGCAGTTTACGACTAGGTCTGTCTTTGTTTATTCTCGTTACCGTTAAGTCTAATTGAATTACGGTGAGCAAACGATCGTAAACAGTGACGTAAACCAAAGATCTACCCTGAGGCCTTTTGTTTTATACGGTGACTTTGCGTTATATTACGTTAACTTCAGAACCCCTGAGATGATGCATGACCCAGAGAGGCCCGTAGGTGTTGTGAGCTATTTATAACTCTAATTTAGCATTGTTTAGTCCTCCCAGACTGCTGAATACATATTTATGTCGTAAACCTGTCAGGTGGGCTGGTGATTTCTCTCTAACGCCGACATTTCTCACCAACCATGGCGATTATTCCATCCAACTAGCCAAATTGCATAATTGTGTTACTGCGAAACTGAATAAATTCATATTAAATATTTCAGTATGTTATGATTTGAATCAAACTGCTTTACGGGGAGTGACTACTTTTTCTGGCAACTGTACTCATTTTACCTGGAATAGCCGTACCACGTCTCTTCTAATACATGTCATCTTACTACAGTAAATATGTATCTGATAAAGTATCCAAAAACACTTAAGTATTTATAAAAACAAACAGCACCTTGAAATACCCATAGCGTTTTGTTCTGACATTGATCAAGGCTCCATATTTTTTTATCAGGTCAGGTAAATTCCAGTCACCATATATCGCCCAAGGCATGCACCGGAAGTATTGATCACAACGAAATGTGCAAAACATAATGATCCGGACACATCCTCACACATCTGTCTCGCGACTAAATAACTGTAGGCCATTCCATCACAGGTTTGTATAAAACATACAGTATAACATAGGATTCCTACATAAAAATGTGTGTTTAATTTGTTGATAATCAACCAGAGAACTGTCAGAGACTGCCTATACCAGGAATAATTCATGCATTATACGTCAAATTTATCTTCGTACTGTACATGGGTTGCGACCCACCAGTATATATTATCATATTAATTTTATAATTCACATTGTATAACGAAAACTTTCCTTTTTTCTATTCGCCTGACACAAATTGCTCTGCTATCGTTTTTATGTGCATTGTATGGAATATAACATAAGTATAAACGTTTGTAAACAACCTACAATATATATTCTGTACTACAGCCCCTTAACCGACGTTTTAACGATTACTTGATTGATTCCACATGCCGATTCATCTCACACAATCAACCAAGTTTAATAAAAATTGCATTAAACTTTCTTTTACGACCAGAAATGCATGTAATATGCACACGACGTCAAGATGGAAAACGTACGATGACTGATGATATCTCTGTGTGTATCAGTACGAAATAAATAATAAAAATGACAAATTATAATTATATCTAGTGTCTGTCGTATTTGGGCGTCTCATGGAGACAACACAATATACGAGAGGTGATGAAAATACTGTTACATATAGCACAACACATCTTTCAGATATTCAAGCAAATACGTCGAAACCTTCATTTACACTGTACATGTAATCAGTGTATAACACGTGCACTTTCCCTCAAGCACTTCTGCTGTTGGTGAAGTTGTTTGGTTGCACATTTTTAAACCGCGTTCATGGTTAATGTGCTGCTAGATCACCTCGGGGTTGACATAAGCACAAGACTCGAGTTATTAGCCCTCCATACCTTTACGAGTGGTGGTCAGTTCGCCCCGGCACCCGAGGGGAGGGTGATGATTGTATAGTGTCAACTTGGTCAGTTGTCCTTCAAAAGTAACCCTGACGTCCGTCGTAAGTCACTGTCACTACTACAGTTCGTAGTATGTGGTCAATTGTTTGTCAGGTGACTATAAAGAACGTTAATGACCTCTTAAATCGTATGTTTAGTCCTTTACTGCTACCAGAAAACAAAGTTAACCGTTCCCCACCGCCAAACCTTTCCTTTATTCATCATTAAAGCAAGGCCACGCTTAATTATAACTCATTCTACATGTTCATAGCATTTTCAAGTTATCATATTTTATTAATTTATAAATTCATTTCGTTATTATTAAATCATCAATCATCAAATATTATTAAATATTATTAAATCATCAATGAACGTTAATGACCTCTTAAATCGTATGTTTAGTCCTTTACTGCTACCAGAAAACAAAGTTAACCGTTCCCCACCGCCAAACCTTTCCTTTATTCATCATTAAAGCAAGGCCACGCTTAATTATAACTCATTCTATATGTTCATAGCATTTTCAAGTTATCATATTTTATTAATTTATAAATTCATTTCGTTATTATTAAATCATCAATATAATAGCTAATATAAATATTATACGTAAATAAAAGTAATATTTCTGTCAAAGTGGTCCTTTAATCAATTATGATTATAGTTTAATGCGTGGGGGGGGGGGAATAAAAATTCTCAGGAGATTTCAAAAGAACGCCACAACCAGAAAACACGTACCTCCTCGTCCCGCAGTTCGCCTAAGGTGGGTCTTTGGCGCACATCGTCGTTAGGGAAAACTGAGAATAGGTCCCGGTAGTGATCAGCGTGCGGAATTGCTTCAAATGTGTCCTGGTTCGAACTCATAACAGACACCACAGACATGCGCTGATGCTGCTGTACGAAGAAGGCGTCCATAGATGACTTCCTGCAGGGCGGGATGCCCCGGGCATAGGGAGTTAGAAAGTGGTGTTCGGAGGAGGAAATCTTGCGGGCGGGGATGTAGTGCCGAATTGGCTCACCCTCTGGTCCCACCATTATGGATACTTTTCTGATCCTTCCGGTCCCCTCTGCTACAGAACCGTCCTCCGAAATCCCCGTCAAGCTTGGTTCTTTACTAGACGTTTTCCGTTCCTTTACATTCGTCACGTGGAATCTATTTGGGTCCGATTCCAGGCTTGTTTCTGACTCCCCGGAGTCTATTCTGATTTCTGGAACCCCCGCTTGCGGCAATGCCGGCGGGGGCATTTGCTTCTCTGTATCGTCTGTAGATGACATCTTGGTCAAAATATTTTGTTTTAGTCCTGCGAAACAACCAAATATTTGTTTGCTGTATGATTACACTGTATGGACAGTACCGTTCTTGCCTGGCTCCCGATCCCGACTGTCACTCGGTGGTGTTACAGCGGGTCATTATTCCCTCCAGTAGTCCTCAGGTATGAGTTATATAGGAATTTGTCGTCTGTTTCTTCCCGATGCGGTCACTACCACTAGCACTGTTGTACTGGCCATCTCCGAACTATGCCTGTCAGACCCGCCACCTTTCCTCGTCATCAATCATAGCCGCGCGTGCTTTGTGACGTCACTAAGATATTAAAACAATTAAATTAATGCTAACACGTGTAAATACGAGCGTTATTCGTTCCCTAAGTATCGGTATGTAAGTTGATGTGAGCGAACGCTCATTAATTCAGATGTAAATTAGATTGTTATGTAAACAGGTGAGAGAAAATTCCAAGTATAAACAGGGAATGACGTCACGTGCAGGCAGTCTAAAATCCGCTTGGAGCGTCGTGGGAACAGAAATGTGCATCTCCGAACGGGGAAAATCAAAAAATAAATTACTTGCACAATAAACTATCTGAAAGAAATGTCTATTTTATCAACTCTCTGTGTATGTTGACAATGAAATGAATCTTTCTTAGTTCGGAGAGGTTTTTACACTTTGATCTATAATGTATACCTGTTGACCAGCACCTGTACCTGGGACATCTCTGTCAGTAAGCACACACCTGTAGGATCGAGAATCTCCAGAGTGCACACGCATCAGCCGTATTTTTTGTACGATTAAATGATACAGCAGATGAGTATGCTATGTCAGGTGGTATGTATAAGTACCTACTTCCGTCTGTGTAGTCGACAGGCTTTATATATAACCTGTTATAACGGTAGTGTATAGTATACAATGTGTCGAGAAACAAAATAAAGTTATCATACGGTAGGCTATGTGGATTTCTCTTTCATGTACATGTATAAGGCACAATTTAAATACCTTCAAACACAGGGGCAAGGCACGAACCTATGTCACTACGTGTAACAGGATACATTTGGTATCAACCGAAAGATGAAAGTTTCATCTTTAAAATGAGGCATGCATGTAAAGCATTGTACTTTATTCATTGCTTAGAGTGAAAATAGGTCGACTTTGTCGTTCAGACTGAGGTGTCACAATCGACATAGGTTACATCATTATTAGATAATCATGTCATAGTGACACAGGTCCGTGCCGAGTCACTGTGCTTACAAACACATTGAACAGTTTTGTTCCGTCAGTCACATTAAATTAACACCAGGTAAAACATTTATGAACCACCTTGAACATTCCTACATGTATCCTGTTCTATCACGTACTATTTGTATCAGTTCAAATTTGAACATTTATGAGACACACTGAACAGTCTTATTCTGTTAAGTAACATACTTTCGTATAAGTTCAAATCTGAACATTTATGAGACATACTGAACAGTCTTATTCTGTTAAGTCACTTTATATCGTATTAATGATAATTGGAACATTTGTGAGATTCGTTGAACAGTCCTATCCAGAGAGGTACAGTTTGTTGTAACAGTTCCTCCTTGAAGTGGCTACATGTAAGATGATCTATTCGATAAATTGGTCGAGTATCTCTACTTCAGAAAAAACGTATAAGTTGCTGCCGTTTAGTTAATTAACTGTAAGCTAGAATAAAGATCGAATGAGTTCATGTCATTTAATCAGGCTGGCAAACGATATTAATGATTTTTGATATTCTGATATCACTTTAAGTTTAATCTTATAGTTTTATTAAGTGTTTACTTACCCCACCCCTGGTCCAATAGTTTTATATATGTATATTTGTTCTTATTCCGCTCATGATCCGTTATCTTAGACTTTCTGTGTCTACAGAATATTAAATCTTTCAGTATCAGTGTCTCTGATACCTTGTGCTAAACGTACAAGCTTGAATGATATTAGTTGGTTGAGTAAATGTTGCATGCAAATTCTTTAAAAACTGCATCTGGTCCATTCTTTTACTAATAATTACCAATGAACACGAACGATGTACTTTAAAGGTGGTTTCCATATAAAATTCCTGCCAAATGGTTTTTAGTGTTTTATGTGAATTATGGCCGGTAGGACAACATCTAACATAGATACACATCACGCCTGTGAAATATATATCTTTGTCCGCATTCTATAGTATTTTACGGTAGTTGGGTTGTTCGGTATACATGCATACATGTTCTAATAAAAAAAGTGTTTGTTTTCAGTTCAAAATATGGATTTTATTACAGCCAGCACGTGCGGCGATCACGTCAGACGTACAATGTTATTGTAACTGTTGCCCTTTGTGGCTTACTGCACGAGGTGCCGTTCTCTACGTGTACAGACCAAAGATGGCTGTAAATCTTACCTGTCCAGAAAATTAATTAGTGGTCTGTCTACCTGTCGTTCTTGTTATAAAATGCTTTAATAGGTGTTATGATGTCGGTAACGTAATGATGTAAATAGACCTTCGTAATCTAACGCAGACTTAATGTGTGTTGTACAAATCCTTCAACATTGAGCCGTTGACGTCATAAATACATAAAGATATGCAGTTAACACGGTTTAGTAAAAGAACATCAAATACCTCAAATGTAAACTCAATTCATCAGGTTTAATTAATGTATATACCGCTAGCCACAGGTACACCTAGTTGTCACTGAAACAAAACCTTAGTTACATTATTCTAGCACATTTATAAGTTCATTCCCAATACATCCCGTACATTAAATATCGTTTAGGCCTAACCCGTGATGTACTAGCGTAACACTATTGTAATATGTAATATCAACCAGTCAGATACTTACTTAAAACAAGTTAAAAGACCATTTATTTAGTTACAATTGACAGGAAGCAAATTGTTTTTTCCATCCATTTCCCATAGAGTCAATGGTATCGTAAGCCATATGTACTACTTGTATATGCGTCTCTGGTATTACTTACAGCAGTGCCACACTATCTTCAGCTAGAGCACTTATTATATCCATAATCAGATCACGAGTTACTTCCCTTGCTTCAAAATATAGTTTATGTGTTGAACAGGATGCATATGCCCCAATTACGGTTACGGTGCAGTCCTCCGTCCATGAGACACGTGTACTCTGTTTTTTTTGTTTAACATTATTGTGGCTACATTAATTGTACATGCATAATGCAATTCCCTGAGTTACCGGAATAATATTTCCTAATTACACAGCAGTCCTCCGTCCACGGGGACACATGAACCGGTTGTGTACGAAGCTTTGTCGCTAAGGAGGAACAACACGGTGTTGACCACCTCCTCCACCTCGCTGAACCTGCCCATGGGATGTCTGGCCTTCCATGGGTCCGCTTTTTTCGGGTCTGACCAGTGGTGCTTCCCCATGGCCGTCATACACACCGTGGGGTTAACAGAGTTAATCCTGATGGTCGGACTTAGCTCCATGGCCATACACTTTGTCATCATATCTAGACCTGCCTTCGCGATGTTGTAAGGTGACGTCTGGTTGATGGCGATGAAGGAGTTGACGCTGGAAATGTTGACGATGGCCCCACCCCTTCCACTTGCTAGCATACCGCGCGCGGCAACCTGGCTAACGTTAATGGCTGCCATCAGGTTAACGCTGAAGACGTCTTCATACGTCTTTTTATCTGTGTCGACGAAGGGCACCGGGGGCGGCGACACGGCGGCGTTGTTGACGAGCAGGTCAATCGTTCCGACACCCTCCACGGCAGCCCGCGTCGCCTCCCAGTCGGACAGGTCGACCTGAACGGTATGAATAGAGGGGAACTCCAATTTGAGCTGGTCCAAATTTGACTTTGTAATGCTGAGGGCATAAACTTCTGCCCCGCACTTCACCAGGCCCCTGACGATACCCCATCCTATTCCACGTCCAGCCCCCGTCACCAGAGCCATTTTGTTGTCAAGACGGATCTGCATTACGACTTGTAGCTTTGCTTATGAGAGAATAATAGTAGTAGGTGACACACCGATCTATAGGTAAAACTTGAACTTGAAACTATAGGTTACTCGTGATACGTTAAGATACCAGCCGAGTGGGCCCCTCAAGATCTGAGATAAACTACATGTTTCTGTAAAAGATAACGGACTTCTCCTCGATAAAGATGTGAACTCACATTACATGGTTCATGGCGACGTTCGTATCCCAACATTACTATTAGATGTATACTTATGAATATACATCCCAAAATTACTATTGCATACATTATGAATACGCATCCCAATATTACTATTATATACATTATGAATACACATCCCAACATTACTATTACATACATTATGAATATACATCCCAACATTACTATTACATACATTATGAATACACATCCCAACATTACTATTATATACATTATAAATACACATCCCAACATTACTGTTACATACATTAGGAATACACATCCCAACATTACTATTACGTACATTATGAATACACATCCCAATATTACTATTACATATATTATGAATACACATCCCAATATTACTATTACATATATTATAAATACACATCCCAACATTACTATTACATACATTATAAATACACATCAATACATTACTATTATATACTTTATGAATACACATCCCAACATTACTATTACGTACATTATGAATACACATCCCAACATTACTATTACGTACATTATGAATACACATCCCTACATTACTATTACATACATTATGAATACACATCCCAACATTATTATTACGTACATTATGAATACACATCCCAACATTACTATTACATACATTATGAATACACATCCCAACATTATTATTACGTACATTATGAATACACATCCCAACATTACTATTACGTACATTATGAATACACATCCCAACATTACTATTACGTACATTATAAATACACATCCCAACATTACTATTACGTACATTATGAATACACATCCCAACATTACTATTACATACATTATGAATACACATCCCTACATTACTATTACATACATTATGAATACACATCCCAACATTATTATTACGTACATTATGAATACACATCCCAACATTACTATTACGTACATTATGAATACACATCCCAACATTACTATTACGTACATTATAAATACACATCCCAACATTACTATTACATACATTATGAATAAACATCCCAACATTACTATTACATACATTATGAATACACATTCCAACATTACTATTACATACGTTATGAATACACATCCCAACATTATTATTACATACATTATGAATACACATCCCAACATTATTATTACATACATTATGAATACACATCCCAACATTACTATTACGTACATTATGAATACACATCCCAACATTACTATTATATACATTATAAATACACATCCCAACATTACTATTACGTACATTATGAATACACATCCCAACATTACTATTACGTACATTATAAATACACATCCCAACATTACTATTACATACATTATGAATAAACATCCCAACATTACTATTACATACATTATGAATACACATTCCAACATTACTATTACATACGTTATGAATACACATCCCAACATTATTATTACATACATTATGAATACACATCCCAACATTATTATTACATACATTATGAATACACATCCCAACATTACTATTACGTACATTATGAATACACATCCCAACATTACTATTATATACATTATAAATACACATCCCAACATTACTATTATATACATTATAAATACACATCCCAACATTACTATTATATACATTATGAATACACATCCCAACATTACTATTATATACATTATAAATACACATCCCAACATTACTATTATATACATTATGAATACACATCCCAACAATACTATTATATACATTATGAATACACATCCGAACATTACTATTACATACATTATGAATACACATCCCAACATTACTATTACATACATTATAAATATACATCCCAACATTAGTATTATATACATTATAAATATACATCCCAATATTACTATTACATATATTATGAATACACATCCCAACATTACTATTACATACATTATGAATACACATCCCAACATTACTATTACATACATTATAAATATACATCCCAATATTACTATTACATATATTATGAATACACATCCCAACATTACTATTATATACATTATGAATACACATCCCAACATTACTATTACATACATTATGAATACACATCCCAACATTACTATTACATACATTATAAATACACATCCCAACATTACTGTTACATACATTATGAATACACATCCCAACATTACTATTACATACATTATGAATATACATCCCAACATTACTATTACATACATTATGAATACACATCCCAACATTACTATTACGTACATTATGAATACACATCCCAATATTACTATTACATACATTATAAATACACATCGCAATATTACTATTACATATATTATGAGTACACATCCCAATATTACTATTTCATACATTATGAATACACATCCCAATATTACTATTACATACATTATGAATACACATCCGAACATTACTGTTACATACATTATGAATATACATCCCAACATTACTAGTACATACATTATAAATACACATCCCTACATTACTATTACATACATTATAAATACACATCCCAATATTATTATAACATATATTATGAATACACATTTTTAACATTACTATTACGTTCAATATGAATACACATACTATGCCCATTATTTGGACCCGTATTAGTGAACTGTCTTCTTCCTTACGCTAATGTAAGTATTTGACACAATCAGGTAGTCAACGACTGTTGAAATTCAAAACACAACATGCAATTTGAAGTCTGCCTCCAAATTTTTGAAAGTGTTTATTATAAATGGTTTTTTTTATAATTATTATCTATTTATGTTTGGATACAAAAAATAGTAACGGTAACTTATTTGTTTAGCCATTTCGTTGTCGTCCGACAGGGTGGAAAAGACATTAAAACGAATGGCAGGACTCGGCCATACGCCTACGCTTATTACTTCAAATTGGTACAGTACGTATATTGCATGTTGGGGGAAGGGGGTATATTAATATAGTGTACAGATCAGATATCACTATGACTATTAGTTCTACAATGACTAGGTATATGACATATGCCAACAAACTCTTACTCTTCCGAAACATCTTGTCATAATCACTTGTACTTTTACAAAAGTATCCATGCAAATCTTTCCTTTTATATTTTGCCTCTAGTTCGATCGATTTTGGTTTAAACTGTATTTTATTTCACAACGACATTTCATAACATACATTTTATACAACAAGGATTCAGAAAAAAGCTTGAAACTTATATAACTCGATCGATTTTGAGTTCGGATTATGGTTTTGTTGACGCTTTGGTATTCTCTAAAAAAATCCTGTATATCTGTATTGTGCACAGGTACTTGTGGCCAGGAGAATAACCATCTATATCATACAGATAATATAGCAAAATATGAATAAATAAAAAATATATAAAAAAAAAAAAAAATATTCCAGTTTTTCTTTTTATGTTATCAATCATCTAAAACCATATTTTATTTTAATAATTATTTTCATTTCGCTATATTATCTATATATAGATGTTTTTTCTCCTGGACACAAGTTGTAACTAAAGTTTATCATCGAACATTTTCTCTGTATCTTCAACGAATTGTCTCCCTTATTCCATCAAACTGCTATATAGGCGTTGGAATTCTTTAGTTACTGGGGTATTTGTTTCTAAAACTTAGGATGTCGGGATCTGAAGTGCAATACATGTAAATGGGTCATCTGCCCATCCACAAAACTGTTCCTAATCCCCATAACTATATAGCTACCTTGCTACATTGTATGATCTGGTGGACTCCACTAATATAGAATTTTCCTGTGGCGTGCGACTATTTTGGTCGTGGGCCTAAAAACAAGGTCAGAATGTGGTTAAAAGGTAAAACAGATTACCGAGACCATACCATTTGACTCTAATAATCTATCGGATAACAAGGCCCTGTGTCGCGTACCTACGCTGAAGGGGAAAGGTCACATTGAGGTCAAAGGTCGAATTCGCTGTCTGGGTCATACGACTCTAAATGATAACTGAACAATGCTATATACGAAGGTAAGATGCATACCCTTTTTTGTCTGTATATGATCTAGGTCAAGGTCATATTGATACGGTCACAGATAACTGGATGAAATTTGGACGATGCACTTGTAAACATATCGAATTTGAGATCAGTGGTGCCGCATACTATATTTTGTCGGTAAGCCCAATGTCAGCCCCTAAATTCCATTTTGATTATAAATTCAGGAAGCACAATAAATAAAGTTTTACTGCTTTTTAGCGCTAAAACTACGAGTAGTTTTTGCGTCTATTGCTGCCACTATTCTGTGACCTTTTGATCCATGTCATTTTTCTACTCCCGCTCCGGAAAAGCTTGAATAGCTACCAATCGCATGATATCTGAACTATTTGAAAGCCTGAACATTACAGGAAATGATGTTCCCATGGTATTGTTGATAATTATGATGACTTTAATAATCTATATGCAATTTGTAACAAAGAAATCAATTTTTCACTTCTACGGCTCATTTAAATATTACGTATCTGCTCTTAGTTTGACCTCTCGGTGTATACATAACCTGTCGTTATAAGAGTATTCAAGATTCAGTAATGACACTTCAGAATTGTTTGACGCGGCTGAGGATAAACGTGAGCGCGTTATCAGAGCCAACTCATCTTATCACACTATCATATTGACGGTTTTAACATTGTGATACAGTGTAACGGACAGTGGTGCAGTACGGGTACATACACATATCACATCGTCAATTATGGTTAAGTATAGTACATGCAGTATGACTTTGTGAAAAATACAGGTAAATATTTACCTGTACATAAATTATGCACTTTCCAAGAACAGACTATAATTGGTGTGCCATTGTTCTCAAGTGTTTATATAATTCTTTTGATCCCTAAAAAGTAGGATAAAGGAGAAAAAAACCCGTGTAATATATTGCCTTGAACTGTAAGAGCTGTGGCAGATTGACGGATAAAGCAAAAAATAGTTTTGAAACGAAACCACAGCACTTTATTCAGAAAATTACATACAAAGAATGTAACATAACAGTTTGTTAATTCATTTTGTATGGAGTTATTCCATGTTATTTAATTAACAAATTATTTAAACGAATTCAAAAACATTACATACATTTTATATATTGAATATAGCATTATATACATTTTGTACATTATTAGTCCATGTTATTATAAAGCGAATTCAGAAAATCAAATGCATTGCATATACATGTAACATAAATTGTAACTATATACTTTTTGTTTGGGATTATTCCACCTTATTGAGAAAGCGAATTCAGAAAATTATATATATTGCATGTGTTATATAGATTTGTATAAAGTTATTCCCTTTTGATCAGAAAACTCTTTAAACGAATTTTATATTGAAAAAAAAACATATACAGTTACGTGCCAAAAGTCTTTCCATTTTTTTATTTTGCTACATGTATGTAGTTATAATATAGAAATACGTTTTAACTAGCACGAAGCCGTATATTCGCCATTTCTCATTTTACATTAACCACGATTGTCATCGCACAACGCGCCCACATGTGCGTTAGAAATAATCGCCCAGGATCGCATCGTTCGCACATTGTGCACACACCGTACGCCCATCGTGCGCACACCACACATCGTGTAACGTTGTTCGATCCTACAAATGTATAAATTCTTTGTATTTCCAACTTTTTTCATTGAATTATCCTGACTTCGTTTACGGATGGATTTTGACAATTTTTTTGCCATTTGGTACAGATATATACAAGGTTTCCTCTTATAATATTTATTTTCCGTTGTGTACTTATGGAGCTATACAGAATTATCTACACTGTTAATTTCCGTGTGACGCCATTTCTTCAAATAACGTTACCGGAATGACGTCAAAATGGCGTCCCGAAAATTGGATGTTGTAAATAAATTATGAATTTCTGGTTATACATAATGGAAAACAGTGAAAATATTATGAGATGAAACAGGAAACCATTCTCTATAAGTACACACAATTTCATTAAAATATATCCATAAACGAAGTCAGGAAAATTCATTGAAAAAAGTTGGAAATACAAAGAATATATAGCAAAATGAAAAAAAAAAATGAAAGACTTTTGGCACGTCACTGTATATAGCAGAGTATTGTATGATGATTATTACAACATGCCTGTTTTAAGTCAGATTTATGATATTCATGTATATTGCAAATCACAAAAAATGTAAATTAACATTTTGTACAGAGCTATTCCCCGCTATTTAACGGGGAATGGGTAATGTAACTGTATCATGTAGATAGTTTTTTTTTTCATCATGAAATAATTCGTGATCTGTCAATTTTAAAAAATCTGCTACATGTTGTTAAAGTCTTTGCCCAATAATTTTGATGTTGGTGTTTAATTAAATCGGCATATCCTATGAAACAAGAAATACTGAAAACATAAATCGACCTACAATGAACTTCGGCCATGTTGTAACAGGTCAAAGTAATGGCGATATGCAGTTTAATACACACGAAAGATCCGCATTCACTGACTGAACTCGTATACTTCAAACAGTGTATCCTCAAGATCTGACGTTACCACAAACATATTTTTAGATTGGCGAAATATAACTGCGTACGGATCGGTTATGGCACTGAGAGACTCCACCAGGACCCTTGCCCGCTGTCCATCGTGGGATACTTGGTACACGCCCCCTGTTCTACCTTCATTTTTATAGACCACATAGGCATTCCCTTCCTGGTCGACAGCCATCCCGTCCACGGGCCTGCCGGTGTCGTGTCGGAACACCTCTTTTCCTCCAGTCTCCCTACACACCACAGAGTCCCTGTCGGCGTAATAATACGTCCTGTTACCGTCGTGCTTACCAAGAATACTCGGCCCGTCCCTCATCTCGATTTCGTCTATTTTAGCTCCATCCATGGACATCTGACCAATGTAATTATCTCCCCCTGTTATTAAAACCGTGTCCAATGCTGCGACATTCCAAACCGATCTAAATGTGGTGAGCTCGTTTTTCTGTACCAGAGTTCCTCCTGGACCAAGAGAATAGTTGATGATTTTTTGTTCGTTTAAGCAAACAAATATATCGGATTCATCATCCCGGAAAGCGACATCGGTGGGTTGTCCGGACACGGGGAGAGTGCTGGCAACCCCAAACACGTGGTCAAATAAAATCAGTCTGTGATTCTTTGCAGA
This sequence comes from Mimachlamys varia, assembly GCA_947623455.1. Taxonomy (NCBI): domain Eukaryota; kingdom Metazoa; phylum Mollusca; class Bivalvia; order Pectinida; family Pectinidae; genus Mimachlamys; species Mimachlamys varia. The sequence goes on from OX392535.1 coordinate 15,750,975, forward strand.
AAAGTCAGCAATAAGCAATCTGCCGTCATTTATAAATGTTCCAACGGCGAGGTCAACTTTGGAAAGGTCAACATCTTTCCGACTGACGACTTTAACAAGTCTTACTTCAGAGTCCATTAGATCTACTGGTCTGTTGTGACTCTCCCTTGATGAGTAGGGAAGTTTATCGAGGTGTCTAGCCACCTTAGTCAAGGCATCAGAGGTTTCCCTACAGTTTACCTTATGTACGTCTACCTCTCCCAGTGAGTTTAGGGTGCCAAGGGACGCCAGCGACGGGTCCACACACACCTCCAGACTCACCTCAACATCGTTTGTAAATTCTGCGTTCAGGTGATGATAGTGGCTGGCTAGTTGAGATTTCATTTTCTCGAACGTGACAAAGGCTTGTCGTCGAGTTCCTGTAGTGACTGACGTCATGACCTTACAGCAGTTTTTCACGTCTTTCTCGAACGCCCGGATTTGATTATGTTGATGCTGTAATTTCAGCTTCTCCGACTCGTATGCATGTTTGACGTCACATATCAAGTTATCACGAACAGAGTCTAGTGTAGTTTTAGCCTTATCTACCGAGTCTGTAATACCCATGGTGATGACCTTCACCTCCTCGCCGACCTTGTCAATGTTAATTTCCTTGACAGATGCTATTGTAGTTAACTCATGTTTTATATCGTTCAGCTCATATGTGAATATTGAACATACTTCGTCCACGTTGAACTCTTCAGACACGTCATCGATCGAGTGTATCTGCTTACATTCCCGGTGTTTTGTAGCAAAGCAAACAACACAACAGAGTTCCGAATGGTCCGAACAGTACACCTCTAGAATTTTTCCTCGATGTCGAGGGCAATTTTCATCGATGTCAGCACTTGGGTTGATCGTCACAGTTGTCTCCCCTATCGGACCAGACTTGTGTTTCGAACAAAACTTATTTTGCTGATGATATGTATAGCATTTAACACAAAGGCCCTCACAACAATCGTTACACCAGTAACTAGCCTTCACAGACGACTCGTCCCTTACACGACATGGAGTACAACAAACATCATCTTTGGTTTCCACTCCTCCGTCCATCATTGTAACCATCAAATTGTTCAACGGGAAAGTTTGTGCCCAGGTTCCCGCCGGTGATTTGGGGTTCGGAGGTATAACGGACGATCGACAAACAGGGCACGGGAAGTTTGTCCTGTTGACGACATGAGAAGATATATAAGAATCGAGACATTCTTCACAAAACGTGTGTAAACAAGGCAAAGACCTCGGGATGGTGTATTGTTCCAGACAAATAGGACAGTCTAGTAGTATTTCGCTGGACGATGTTTCACTTGCCTCGGCCATGTAGCTTCCTGTATACATGTACCCTGCACAGTAGTTTCAAACGGTGTAACGTTTTGATACCTACCCAGTAAATGTGGTCCGTGCCATATTCGTTGTCACATCCAAGGTTTTATGAAATCAAATCATAGGTCATATAACAACAGAAACCGGGTTCACGTGATCGCTTATAGGAATCAAAAGTTTCACAAAGATTGGATTCCACAAAAACATAACTATTAGAAAGTCGCATGTTAAACATTGACAAACAGGTAACGGGCAATGTACGTGGTTAAAGGGAGATAACTCTTTAAATCTAAGTTTCAATGTAATTGGTTGATTGGTCACAGGGAACCGAGGGTTTGTTTCGTCTGCTGGATACTAGTGAAGCGGACGTAAGTTCACATAGACCCGAGTTTTTTACAGTTATACTTCAACTTGAACTAAGGGGCTCAGACGAATTTAGACGTTTAAGGAATTTATAACAGCCCCCCCCCCCCTAAAAAAAGGAAAAAATGATGACATGTATACAAGTCCCCGCGTTCTTAAGGACTAGGTACAGGACAATTCAATATGGCGCAGGTGTTTTTACCAAAATTTGTTATTTTATTAAATACTGCAAAATACATGACCAAAATAGACTACAAAGTACATTTTGTGATGGAGAATCGATTATTTCAACCATATTTTCGTACGTTTGGTGGTTTTTCTGATATTTTGTGTTATACAAAATGTATGTCAAAAAACGCGTGCACGTTTGCAGAATACTGCGAAAGAAAATAAAAACAATGAATATCATTTTTTGTTACTTTAATATACACAGAATGATAGACGAGCCTTCCATTTTTGAATAAATCTCTCTTTCAATTGAAAACCGCAGAATAAGAGAATGTACTCGTCACATGAATGGCAATTTATGTACATTCTGAACACCGCTCACATCTGGATCAAATTTTTAAAATTTCCATCGACGATCGACAAATTTATGTGGCAAGCCGCATAGCCAAAACAAAAATCTTACCGTCTGCGGTATGACGAGTTATGACATTGTGTCAGATCTCTTAAATCAAACATCTTCCCGTTGCATGTAGCGAAATATACTACCCTGTCCTCCATTTTGCACTATTTACTTTTTTAGATATTCATACGCCTGACTTAGAGGCATGGTGAAACATCGACAAAATTAACAATTTAATTGGATTCAAGCATGCAATAAAGGTAAATGTTACTTGGTATATCGTCACAATGCAAAAACTGCCCATTCCTATCACGATAAATTGTTTTTAGCGATTGCCAGTTTTACATTTTTGGGCGAATGTATAGCACGTGAAAAGATGTCCTTCGGCACTTCCGGCAGTGTTTTTTTAGGTAATTTAATGATTTTGAAAGAATTGTCAACAAAGTTTAATTTGTGTTGTAAAAAATCTGATGGAATTCGTATATATATTATACACTTCCGCGTGGATCGGACAGTATTAACTCACTGATTATACCGATTCGTTCTCGGCTTCGCACCTGTCAAACATCGCCAGCGTAAATTGTTGCCATCGTAAACATGTGTGGCAGTTGAGGCACATTGGTATCAAAATACATTTCTCAAACTTAATTAGTAATTAGGTAACCGTATCGTAAATGTAAATTACGTTATGTTGGTGTTATTATTTTTATTTTATACATTTATTTGACACGAAACTTACACTTACATGACAAATGACCTATTTAATATAAAATAATGCCCCTATATTGCCCCCACGAGATACAGGTAATTACTTTTACCTGAACTGAAAACGACATGCAATGGACGACATTTTTTAGAGGGGGTACCTGTGTATTTCTCCCCGATACTCTGATTTACAGACTAATATCAAAATTTTAACACTGGGTTATCATTCTATGAACATTGCAGTAGCTTTGTATTATTTTTTTGAGAAGTTTCAAATAACTATATGAAAAATATTTGCGCACTCCCATCTGGATATTATTTACTGAATATTTTTTTCCTAAGTACAGATTTTTTTAATTTTGGGGGCTAAACTGCATTTTATATCAATATTTAACATAATGGGGTAAAGCTTATGCCATGTATTGGAAGAAAACATTAAAATTTCAATATTACCATTTTCATCCAGGTAACAACCAATATGGCTGTACCTAGTCCTTAATTGTATGAGTTGCAATATTATGATATTACTGGTGTGTCCATGACTTAAATTCGTGGCCGTAATATATCCTAATCCAGATAAAAGTTTGTGCTGTCGCTATGATATCTTTGGTCCGTTTTTGATATTTTTTCTTGTCTTTATTCTTTACGTTTTGTCACTGTGGCATATTTGAATCACTGTGTGGGTCATCATTTACTCCCCACGGTATGTGTTTGTGCTATACTATATAAATATGCGTAAACAAGACCATTTCGCGACAGGTAATGCGTATTAGCTAGTGTTTTTTAACATACAGCTGTTACCGACACGCACCCGTGACATGAGAAACTAGTTATCTATCAGTTCAGGGACACGTCTAGATAAACTGTACTTTTGACCGGGACATGTTCTACATGAGATATATATGATACAGTCTTTCCACTGCTAGGTACTTGTGTGTCAGCCTTGTGTCCTCAATACTTCCAACCATGGCTGCGCCAGAAACACCAGAAAAGACCCGTGTATGCTTGATAGCTGTAGATGGGAGTAAACATTCAAATTATGCTGTCGACTGTAAGTAAAGCAACACTATGTGTATATCAGCCATACCTGTGCAATATGTGTTTATACATGTACAATGTGTTGTAAAGTAATTGATCAGACGACACATGTCATATTTCTATTCCTGTAGTGCAGTATTAAATGGCTGCGTTACGTAATATCCGTGATGCATGTACATCAACAACTGCTTGTTGATGTTTGGATGTAGTTGTTTTGGACGTTCACAAACAAACGACAAAACAAGAAAATATTAGACTTTATTCATTATTATTGTACTATTATAATTACTATGCTTTCAGTTGTCGATCGTTTGAGTTAACTAATGTAGAACCTTTACCAGATTTTTATTCTGTGTCTTCTGTATGAGCATACACTCACTGATAATCGGAGTAATATTGATCACGAGGTTTCGGTATAATTAGCCACCTTTGGGGGACGAGGGAGGAGTTTGTGGTCTCAACACTTCGATTTCGGTCCAACTATTAGATATGTAACAAAAACTCGGGTCCCCGTACACAATAAACAAAATTATCTGCTACCATCATTGCCACTATTAAGATATAATTACCTAAATATAACGCACATCACCTTCATAAATATGTATTTATGCCCAGCCCCTTGGTAGCATAATGATACCGGACGGACTGTCATGCACTGCATACCAAATATAAGTTGTCCATGTCGTGATGTTATTATATTCTAGAGAGAGTTATAATTCCCCTTGGCAATCTTTTATTTGCGGACACAATCCAGCATATCAAATTACTGTTGTGAGAACGCATACTATTAAATACACACTCACAATAGACTTGTTCATTATGCTACATGGCGTTGAAGTTGTAAGGGTACGCATACCGTATAGGGACACACAAACGAAATATAGCTACATGTACGGCTTGTCGCTGTTACATGTATGACGGGGTTGAATTTGATACTACCAAGTTACTACCTTGACCCCGGCATGTGCCCATTGATACCAAGTTCGTTTTATTTCTTTCTATATATTATCCTTGTATCCTTTTCACCATTACGACACCTACAATGAACTAGCCTTGACCCCGGCATGTACCCAATCATATCATTGTCAGACGTACGGAAGTATACGGATGGCTGGTCGTCTGCATCACAGGCACTTGTGGTCAGGAGCATATAGCGAAATATGAATAATGAAAAAAAGTATATAAAGACAAAATTTTCCAATTTTCTTTTTATGTTATTATTAATCATCTAAAAGCATAATGAAAATAATTGCCGAATTTCAGCTTCATACGTCAAGCGGTTTAATTTCATAAAACAAAATCGACTATCAGACACTGAAAAAGACTCTCTATTTTTCAGTGTCTGATAGTCGATTTTTGTGAAATTTAACCGCTTGACGTATGAAGCTGAAATGTCATACGTCATCTATATATATGGTTATTCTCCTGGCCACAAGTGCCTGTGGTCTGCATTTGGGAACCCATTGTCATTTGACCTACAGGCAGTGGGGTGTCTGTTGGGTATTAATACGCACCTTCCGTTTTTAGATGAAAACGTAAGATGACACAACATAAGGAATAACTTTCATGGGGAATATTGATATCTTTACTGATATGTTTTCACATTTAACTACAAATGTAGCTGGTGTTATTCCCCTTAGAACGGTCAGAACACCGTAATGTCAGGAGAGAATATATCATTCTACTCCATGTACTCCCGACCGCTGTTTAATAGTATATCTTACTTCAGGAATGCACTTTCAAATTCGAAGGCACCAAAATCAAAAGTCTTTGCTAAACAACTATAACTATTCAAAAGAATTATCATGGAAAATAATACATTATAGTTTATGAATACCTATGCTCAGTGGATTTTTGTAATCTCAAAAATCAGTCCTCCATCATGTATCCAATAAAAAAGATACAACGAATAGCTTATATATACCTACTAACCTACATACACGTACATACTTGCACGATTGAAAGCAATGCAATATACAATAGATACAAATATATTTTGTATTATTTTAAATGTAAGTTAATGAAATTAGATAACAACTTCAGAATATCCCCATCTTCGTTGATCATCAGCCAGATGTATGTTTGTTCTGTATCTAAATTTTTTTTGATAGCTTTCATACAACATAAATTAAATAGCTCCTTCCTATCAGTATTGTATTACTACATGATACTAAATAGTGTCTTTCATCCTCAATACAGTGGTTTTCACAGTGTGTACATAAACGTTCACTGCGAGGAATATTTCTATAACGACCTGTTTCTATCATGAGCTATGCGCAGATATGCGAAGATTAGTAATATGTCTTCTTGCATGAAAGTTTTGCTATAGATCAACCCCAAAATTACATTTCAGCTTAAGATAGTTAACATCTGATATTTTCTCTCTTTTGGTGCCAATTATCAACATGATATTTTCTCAAGAATTTTTTATTAAAACATTTAATTTGAGTAGCACTAGAATGTTTTAAACATCGCAATATCACATAACACCACAATGCACATAAGACAATGAAACCGCGATGTTACACAAGGAAAATACCTGTACTGCATAACCTACAGTGCATAATGATAACATTTGTAGCTCCCAAACACTACATATTATAAATTAACATCCAAATATATTGACATAATACTATAGTCTTTCGTAACAAAAAATATCTGGCAAAGTCTACTAAGAAAGTAAAGCAACATTACATTACAGTACATTACTCATGTGTAATCTCGCATCAGATACTGGCTGATACATACACAAATGTATATCTGTCGTTTTAGAAACATGCCATAATTCTCTTACAGCATGAACTATTAACATTTTAAATATGTATTCATTTTCAGGGTTCATTAAGTATGTTCATCGACCCAATGACCGCACCATCCTAGTCACGTGTGTCGACCACACGACAGCCTTTGCATACGGCAGTGAGTATGATAAATGCAGTATATACTAAATGTACTTGTTTTATAGATGTCTCGAAGTTTTATGAGAAATGTAAGCACGCCACTTGTCAAAATCGTTTTGAAACATTAGAAATTATAGGTTTTTTAAAAATAAATATGTATCTAGATGTTATCAGCATAATTCAATCGATTCTTTTTACGCTGCACAGAGTACTCGAAATAGGGCCTTGCTGTGTACATGTATATAGATAAATGGAAATTGTGATTGAAACGGATATTGTATATAACAGAATACTATGACATACCCTAACAAAGCAACAGTCAATACTCCCACGGTGTCTGTTTCATCTGATCATTTCTTGCCTGATCTTTTGGTGTTGCATCAATGATTCTGTCATTCCCGGCCTACTGTCTTGGTGTTTTACATGTGCCATTGATCTTGTGTTGTCATTTCTGGTCTTCTCTCCTAATGTTGTACCAATGATCTTATCTATTCTAACCTCTAGGTGTTGTTTCGTGGTGTTGTATCTATGTAATGTGCCATTGATCTTGATATTTCTAACCTCTACAGGTCTTGTCGTTCCTGGCTGAATCTCTTGGTGTTCTACATTTGAGCTTGTCATTTTGTTACCTAGACTCTTTGCATCATTTCAGCAGTCTTGTATTTTCTGACCTGGTTTTCTAGTATTGTACCATTGGTCTAGAGTGATCATTTCTGGCCTGGTCTGTTTTAATGTTGTACCGTTAATCTTGCCATTTCTAACCTGGTCTCCCTGTGTTATAGTCTTTACATTTATGACCTCTGCTGGTCTTGTCATTTATAACCTGGTACCTTGATATTGTACCAGTTATCTTATCATTCCTAACCTGATGCCTTGATATTGTACCATTGATCTGGTTTTTTGGCCAGGGTCCGTATTCATAAAACTGTGCTTGTGCTCAAGCATGGATTCTGTGCTCAAGCCAGCTGTCTTGGAATTCGAATAGAAAATGTAAATGATCAAAAAGCCAATAGCTAATATTGAAAACAGCATTTGGCTCCATGGATCTTCAATGTTTCACCAAAACTTTGACAAAATAAGAGTTTTTTTAATAGATTATAGCCGGAATAATAAAATAGGCTTTAACACAAAATCCACGCTTGAGCATGGGAACGGTTTTATGAATACGGGCCCTGATCTCTTGGTGCTTTACCAGTTATCTTCGCATTTCTGACCTGATGTCTTTGTCTGGTACATGTACCATGGGCTTTGTCATTTCTGACCTGATGTCTTTGTTTGGTACATATACAATGGGTTTTGTCATTTCTGACCCGATGTCTTTGTTTTGTATATGTACCATGGACTTTGATATTCCTGGCCTGGTCTCCTATTGCTCTTGCCATGTATTCATGTTTTACCCTTTCTATTGTTATTTTTGTCTTGGTATCCCAGTTTTGTACTTTTGATCTGGCCTTGTCTCTTGGTGTTTTACCTGTTGTTTTAGGGTTGTGTCATTGGTGTCGTCGTATCTAGCATACTGTCTTGTCCGTGTACAATTGGACATCACAGATCTGGTCAGCTGTGCGTTACTCGGCTATGTTAAAGTGATCCTACATTAGGTTATTCTTATACGTAATATTTAGACAGTATAGCAAGGAATATGGACACGTACAAATCTAATTGAATAGGATTGACAATGGTTGGTCAGTTACACGGATGTCGCGATAAAGTTTCCAAAGTCAGCCATCCGATAACCAGACATTTATTCAAACCCTTTGTGGACTCCTTTTCACATATCTTAAACCTTCAGACTGTCTGGAGATGCAACCAAGTTAATAAAAATATGTCTATAAAACCAGTGTCCATACATGTTAAGTGGGGTTTTTTTTGTTTCGTTTTTAGAGATTCACAAAGAAAGGCCGTCATGAAAATTCTGACTAAAAAGAAACCTGAATCCATAGTCGTGGACAATCAACTTTTAGTGTATAACCCATAGAATGCACGAGAGAATTTAACCGCATAATTATGATTTAGAGTAAAGATAACTGCAATTTAATCCCGTCTTACTGCATTCCGACATTTGTTCTCAATGATATATACTTACTGAGGTTACATGTACACGGACAAATCCCCGCGTTTCGAATGAAACAAACGGATAAACTAGCTATGTAGCATGTTTATAAATATACAAGTCATGTACATAAATGTATGTTGTTTAAAAAAAACTGGGGTACTTGCTTTGTTGTTTATTGTTTTGTTATACGGTCATTTGATCGGAATATTGTTCAACTTATCAGTTTGACTGGGTGGGTTGACAACCCTGAATTATAATATTTCAAGCAATCGAGAAAAATCGAAATACAAATGTACTACATGTTCATGTACAATCTGAATTATTGCGTTCATTATAACATTAACCATGCTGATTTTTCGATGAGACACTCTTGTTTAAGTCATTGCGCACATACTTTATATACATACATACTAGCATTGTAGAGATGACTATTTTTCATTTGAAGATGTTTCTATGGTACCGGGAAATCCAGACGCCATCACTCTGGCTTACAAACACGAGGAGAAGAAAGCGAAGGATTTGTTGCATAAACTGGAGGAAGAAGTTTTAAAACACGGAGTAAGACATTAGTACTGATATTTGCGACCGTATAATCACGATATACCATGTCGTTCAAAATACAGTAGGGTTTATTCCCATATTTATTCTTGTCATTCACAATCATTTAAAAAAACACGGCGATTTTATGATTGTTTTAAATATTTTTTTTTAATCTGGGCCTTCTCTGCTTGGGTTTGTGACTTCAGAAATACTGATATTGAGACGAATTTTGTTGACGTTTCGGGATCATGCATTGGTTTGTGACAGGTGCTTGCTATGTAATACTGCTGATGTTATGGGTAAGAATGTTGGAAACCAAAATTGTTAATATTGACTACAAAGAGTGGACAGTTGCATTAGACCCCTGAATTTATCGCAACATCTCGGGGAAGTTCCGAAGATTACCGGAAATTTCTCCGAAATGTTTTAACAACACGAGCTCTTCGCGATAGATTTATTGCCAAATGTACGCGAGATGTTTACAATATAGTCACGGTGCTGTCAAATGGCAAGAAAGAAGATGTGTTGCCGTATTTCTTAATAATTCCTTCCTTCATCTGACCAGAGCATAATGATGATTGATAATATTCCTATACCGATTTGTCCCGTTTGACGTTACTTTTGTCTTTGACAGGTGGTAGCGGAAACCCTTAAGGTGACTGGTGATGCTGGCGAGGCTATCGTTCGGAAGGCCGTGGAATACGAGGCGGACATGATTGTAACCGGATGTCGTGGTTTGGGCACGATCCGGCGGACGATGATGGGCAGTGTTAGCGATTATATCATCCATCACGCTCATGTTCCCGTTCTTATCTGTCGTCACGAATGAATGACGTCATTAGCAACTTCAAAGACAATTCCTACTAAATAGATTTAGTTATTGTTTGAAACATCTTCACTTCAATATAGAGATTCGTTTGTTTTTAACATTCATGCCGGTATGAACGAAACTTTGGTATAGTGTAAATGGATGAATCGCGCTATGAATACCTGTTGAACAACATCGACTTAAATTATTGTATCTTGCTTATATATACACATGTTAATATGTTCACTTTTATAGTTAATTTACATGCGATTATCAGAATAAAAGTATTTCAAGCATTCGCAGTGTTTATGTGTATTTGTATTGCCAGTGAAGACCAAACCATGTGGATGTGCCACGTTCTGTTTTCGTTCTGCAAATAACAAAGGTTGAAACATCTACTAATTTACGAGATGAGATTTGCTTCGGGTTATGCCAGGAACAGATGTCACGGTGATTTATAAGCAGGCACATGGGAAGCTGAGAGTGTGTAATAACGTATGTATTTTGTGCTACAGTCGGTCATGTTATGATTGTCCAGACATAGAACAGCATGGCTGCCGCCTAATAAACCTGTACAGTAAATATGTATAGGCGAGCTCTGATACGGTTTCATTGATCGATGATATGTGAACAAATACGGAGAGATGCTTAGGCTTAACGCTTTGCCCTTGTTAAACGGTCTAAAGAGGTTTAGAAACAGCGTTATTACAAGTACACTACGTTTAACATTTTATAATTAACCCGAGAACGAGATGTCGGAACAGAGAATGGTTGTGCTGATTTGTATGGACGGGAGCGAACATTCGGATTATGCTCTGAAATGTAAGTACGCGTGGATGATACTGTAATTTGACAGGTGTAGAATACTTATTGAAATAGTATTCTATTCAGTCTGATTATGTCGGACTGTTTTGTAGGTGCTATAGAACTGCTCTGCCTGATAACTATTCTGTATGGAGCGGTTCGGTCTGATTATACCATGACAGGAAACTGTTCTGTGTCTCGTTATATATATTTTTTTGAGTATGTATATCTGTTCTGTAGGAGATTCTGTCCGATTATGTTGTAGCATATACATTCCTGTAAACTATTTTCGAACGGGCATGCAACAGTACGGCACAATTATATTTTTTGTGACGTTTTATTTGAGAAGGGTGGATGATGGACCAATAAGACTGAAATGCAGATCATTATTCTCACTCCGTTATAAAAGGATCTGACAACATCTTATAAGAGGTCATGTTCTGGTGACCTTTGTCGCCTCTTTACTTCACACTCAAGTAGAATTTTCTAATTGATGACAGGACACAACTTACACCTGCACCAAATCATTTCGTCACAACCAGCACATTAAACCTAGTGTGACGAAATGACTTAGGATCATAGAAGCTTTTTTCGCGCACCAACATTCACAAGATTCTGTAAGCGGTAATTTGGTTGGCTAATGCAAAAGGTCACCAGAATATGACCTCAATATTATACATGTAGGATGTTGTCAGATCCCTGGACAACAGAGTGAGAATAAAGATCAGATTCAGATTATACATAATTTATATCATATCCCTATAACTGAGATGTATATATGGTCGATGGTACTTGATTAGATGCATATAACAACGTACATGTATATGACAAAAGCCACAATTCCAACATTACTTATCAATAAGATGTAAGCGTTAATACATGTGAAACACTATTAGTAAATCGGGATAGTACATACTTATTGCATAAGTGTCTGAACAATGAAATGAAATATCTGTATTTGAACTTAAAGCCCTAAACATGATATGAACATCGGCGCGTGCAAGACGAAAATAGAAACAATATTTTGATTTTGAGGGTTTTATGTCCGCTGTGACGGTATTGCAGCCTTTCAGTGAATGAAATAGACAAAAATGACATCGACATGCTATAAATCATACAATATAAGCAAACTTGAGACCAAGGATTTGCCAATCATTGAGAATCATGGAAAACCAGACGATATCTTCGACGAATTGTACCCAGACTACAGTAAAGTACCCGGCATATCACCCCAAAGCTTACCCGAAATATAACACGACATGTCGTCTCTAAGCTGTTACCCAGTTCTGCATGTACACGACACATCACCCTTTATGATCTATATTCGGAAGTGTAAAGGTACATGTATTATCCGGTATAGTGTCGTACGCATGCATGTGCCTAACGAACGTCAAACTAGGTGTACATGTACGTTCAAATCGCTCCAAGCTTCATATACTCGAAATATCGCCACATGCTACATGTACGGTCATGTCGTCTCTAGAAAAATATGTCCGACAAAGTCATTCTAAGCTGCGTATACATGTACACTGTACCGCTATGAAAACTCTAGCAAGGCTGTATTTAATGCCTTCCGTGGTATTTCAGTGAGATAGCACTATAAAGTCAGTACCAGATCTGAGCTATCACAAGGAAGCAAGTACACCAACATGCCGTGTCTCTTGCATGCATACACATTACACTTACACAACACACATGAAAGCACGTCTTTAAACAAATGAAACTGAACTAAACTAAACCATCTAAAACGTGTGCTGACGACACGTAGACCCCAAGCTACACCTATTTATTATACCCTTTCATGTTAGATTAATGTTCCGGCTGACAGCATTCTTCAATCAAGCATCCATTAACTGTCATGACTGCGGATATTTCCACCGCACAACGGTATTCCAGAGGGAGTATGGACATGGACAGTCATTAGCAACAAATGTATAGTAAAATGACTCCAAGTGTGCATACTGCAATCACGCTCTCAGCAGGAATCATATAGCCAGATTGATTGTGTTGTCTTGTCCTTATTGGTAGTGCTTCTGTTGGCAAAGAGTGATTGCTCTATTCATTTGCATTGAGGCGAATTCAATATTGTTTGATGTTGTTTACTTGACACGTTCATGATGCGAGTACTGTCATCTCTTTCTCCTAATTAAAATGATTAACTTATGTTATTGTATATAGATTACCGGGAACACATCCACCAACCAAGCTATAGAGTGTACGTCGTACACTGCGCACATTACCATGCGGAACACTGGCAGAGTGAGTATCACCAACTCTACTTCAGTCCAAATAACTGTTGTTTGTGATCAGTTATCATTGATAACAATCAACACTAATATCGATTACTTCGTGAATTTTCTGATAGAGTAGAAAGAGCAGCGTGTGTAGTGATGCTTCATCTGATATTTGATATTTTGTCTGTGACAGTGTTCTCGATGTCATCCCCTGATACGGCCGTCCTCCAGTCAATGATCGACAAAGATATCGAGAGAATAGGCAAGGTCGTGTCACATCTCAAGGCAACCATCAGTGATCTAAAGGTAATTTAGAATAAACGAGGCCAGGACGAACGTAAACGTCTTCATTGATGATATAGGGACTGGTAAACAAGATCATTGCGCACATAAAGGTTCTCATTTAAGTTTTTTGGAGGGGTAAACAAGATCATGGTGCTAGTAGAAGTCATCATTAATTATCTTTGGGTGAGTAAACAAGATCATGGCCCTTAAACAAGATCATGGCGGCCATGAAGGTGCTTGTCGATCATCTTTACACGAGTAAACAAGGTCGTTGCGCTCGTGATTCATCTTTAATAATGTTTACACGAGAAAACATGTTTATGCCGAACGTTATCATCTTAGGACGGGTAAACAAGATCATGGTGCACGCAGAGTTCAGCATTAATTATCTCAGGGTAAACAAGATCATGGCGCACATAGAGTTCATCATTAATTATCTCAGGGTAAACAAGATCATGGCGCACATAGAGTTCATCATTAATTATCTCAGGGTAAACAAGATCATAGCGCACATAGAGTTCATTATTATTTATCTCAGGGTAAACAAGATCATGGCGCTCGTGAAGGTCAGCATTTATTATCTTTGGGCGGGTAAACAAGATCATGGCGCACGTGAAGGTCATTATTAATTATATTTTTATTTTGTGTCGGGTGATGGAGTGGATAGCGCATTTGTCTTTCATCAATGCGGCCGAGGCCCGGTTTCCCGACCGCACGTGAAAACTAGGGGTGGGGGGCACCTGCCCGACCACGTGGGTTTTCTCAAGGTACCCTGAGGTGCGTTCGATTGCGAGAATGTTCGCGAGAGTTTTATTGGCGAACGTGTTGTACTCACTGAACGCTGGGTTCGCGAAAAACGATCTCAAAATGGCCGCCAATATGGAGGACATAATCAGAATATTGATTTTTGACGAGGTGGCAGACGACACTGTTAACTTAGATTCGTTTACAAATGTGTCAGCAGCAGCTTAACGATCAACCAATACTGCTTTAAAATTGGTTCTAAAACATGATAGAAAGAACCCAACACGGATCCTCAATTACTTTGAAGAAGTTATCCCAATACACTCGTTGGTAAAATTCAAGAGTCTTTTTAAAAATGACAAAATCATCATTTGAGGTAGGCTTACATCATTCATGGCACAGGGATTTGTAAGATGAATGATGATTATGAATAGAAACTGGATCTATATGCATCGTTCATCTTACAAACGCTTGTGTTACCACTCTGCCATTTTGGTTTTACCCCATAAATGCGTCCGCGGATAGTCCGGAGCGTTCGCAAGCGTATTGTTGCAAACAATGCACTTTTTGAGCGAACGGCCGAAACGTTCGCGAACGTTCTCGCTACCGAACGCACTTCTGGTTTCCTCCCAAATTAACACCCCGGGCCAACAAGAGTGATTAATATAAGTTGTGCATGAAGAGCGTGTTTCATAATTGTTGTAAAATAAATATAGTTTATATAATTATCTTAGGGCGAATAAACAAGAACATGGCGCACGTCAAGGCCATTATTGTTTACCTTTGGGCTGGAATGCAAGGTCATGGAGCTCGTGAAGGTCATCATGAATTATCGTAGGGCGAGTAAATAAGAACATGGTGTACGTGAAAGTCATGAATTATCTTTAAATGGGTAAACAAGAGCAAAACACACATGAGAGTCATTAGGGTGGGTATATTACATCATTGCGTTCATGAAGACCATCATATGTGATTTTTATTTGGGAGAAAATAAGCAAGGTCGTAAAGGCAGGACTTCACGTGACCACGTGAAGTCCTGCCTTTATGTTGTTCATCTCGGAGCAAAGTCGTAATGACTCAAAAAACCGTTACATGTATTGATTTAAGTTTTGATATGACAGTGCGCATAACAAATCCGCCGTTGGCTATATGCCAGTAAACGATAAGACACAGGTGTCGACGAGAGTAGCTATTGCATAAGTAAAAAGGCCTCAACAGTAATAATCCGATAAATTACAATCAAACATAGAACATGTCTTTCCTCACGTCACAGATTTCACAAGTGAATGTTGGGAGTTGGGGATTCGTTGTCATGTATATTGATATAGGAAAGTAAATATAGACAAAGGTGTACGAAACGTCTTAGCCATCTAATTAAGCAATGAACTGTTACCAGATGAAGTATACAATTCGGGTGCAGATAAATAGAATGTCGTCCGCTATTTAAACTTGATGACTTATTGAGTCAATGACTCGTCTTACATATGGTCAAGTATGATAAAATGTACATTTATTTACCACAACATTCATGTCTGTACCGACGTAAGGTACACTGTATACCATGTCTGTACTGACGTAAGGTACACTGTATACCATGTCTGTACTGACGTAAGGTACACTGTATATCATGTCTGTACTGACGTAAGGTACACTGTATATCATGTCTGTAACGGCGTAAGGTTCACTGTATATCATGTCTGTACCGACGTAAAGTACACTGTATATCATGTCTGTACCGACGTTAAGTACACTGTATATCATGTCTGTACTGACGTAAGGTACACTGTATACCATGTCTGTACTGACGTAAGGTACACTGTATATCATGTCTGTACTGACGTAAGGTACACTGTATATCATGTCTGTACTGACGTAAGGTACACTGTATATCATGTCTGTACCGGCGTAAGGTTCACTGTATATCATGTATGTACCGACGTAAGGTACACTGTATATAATGTCTGTACCGACGTAAGGTACACTGTATATCATGTCAGTACCGACGTAAGGTACACTGTATATCATGTCAGTACCGACGTAAGGTACACTGTATATCACGTCTGTACCGACGTAAGGTACACTGTATATCATGTCTGTACCGACGTAAGGTACACTGTATATCATGTCTGTACCGACGTAAGGTATACTGTATATCATGTCTGTACCGACGTAAGGTACACTGTATATCATGTCTGTACAGACGTAAGGTACACAGTATATCATGTCTGTACTGACATAAGGTACACTGTATATCACGTCTGTACAGGCGTAAGGTACACTGTATATCACGTCTGTACCGACGTAAGGTACACTGTATATCATGTCTGTACCGACGTAAGGTACACTGTATAACATATCTGTATCGACGTTAGGTACACTGTATAACATTTCTGTACCGAAGTAAGGTACACTGTATAATATGTCTGTACCGACGAAAGGTACACTGTATAACATTTCTGTACCGACGTAAGGTACATTGTATATCATGTCTGGACCGAAGTAAGGAACACTGTATAACATGTCTGTACCGACGTAAGGTACATTGTATATCATGTCTAGACCAAAGTAAGGTACAGTGTATAACATGTCTGGACCGAAATAAGGTACACTGTATAACATGTCTGTACCGACGTAAGGTACACTGTATATCATGTCTGTACCGACGTAAGGTACACTGTATATCATGTCTGTACCGACGTAAGGTACACTGTATATCATGTCTGTACCGACGTAAGGTACACTGTATATCATGTCTGTACCGACGTAAGATACACTTTTTATCATGTCTGTACCGACATCATGTAAACTGTATATCATGTATGTACCAAAGTAAGGTGCACTGTATATCATGCCTGTACCAAGGTAAGGTGCACTGTTTATCATGTCTGGACCGAAGTAAGGTACACTGTATAACATGTCTGTACCGACGTAAGGTACATTGTATATCATGTCTGGACCGAAGTAAGGTACACTGTATAACATGTCTGTACCGACGTAAGGTACACTGTATATCACGTCTGTACCGACGTAAGGTACACTGTATATCATGTCTGTACCGACGTAAGGTACACTGTATATCAAGTCAGTACCGACGTAAGGTACACTGTATATCACGTCTGTACCGACGTAAGGTATACTGTATATCATGTCTGTACCGACATAATGTAAACTGTATATCATGTATGTACCGACGTAAGGTACACTGTATATCATGTCTGTACAGACGTAAGGTACACTGTATATCATGTCTGTACCGACGTAAGGTACACTGTATATCATGTCTGTACTGACGTAAGGTATACTGTATATCATGTCTGTACCGACGTAAGGTACACTGTATATCATGTCAGTACCGACGTAAGGTACACTGTATATCATGTCTGTACCGACGTAAGGTACACTGTATATCATGTCTGTACAGACGTAAGGTACACAGTATATCATGTCTGTACCGACGTAAGCTACACTGTATATCATGTCTGTACCAAAGTAAGGTGCACTGTATATCATGTCTGTACCAAGGTAAGGTGCACTGTATATATGTATATGTATATATAAACTGTATTATATTTTATGATAACAATAATTTATTTTCAGCTTACTGCAGAAATCATCAAAGTCCATGGAAATCCGGGTCACGCACTTGTTGAAAAATCTAAGGAAATCGGTGCCTCGATGATAGTTGTGGGGTCACGTGGGGTTGGCACCGTTCGGAGGACATTTCTGGGAAGCGTTTCGGATTACCTCGTCCATCATGCTCATATGCCAGTTCTGGTTTGCAAACATCCTCAGGATACAAAATAAATCCTGACCAGTATACGACCAGGATGGTGTGTTATAGTAATAGACTGTCTGAGAGTTTAGACATGACAAGCCGACTTCCAATGGCAAATTTACACTGGGGGACCCTTACCGTTCAAAAAACGCATTTTTTCGTTCTGTTTTCAAATACCGTTCATTTCTTTAATTTTTGTGTTCATTTTCCGGGTTACCGTTCTCGTTTCACGGTGCACAGTTTATTTTTCAAATCATTGTTTACTTTTGAGGATCGTGTGTTGATTTTTCATTTACCTTGTTCATTATTGAAAAGGAGCGTTCATATTTTAAATTGGGTGTTTATTTTTCACGATCACCGTTTAATTTTCCCGATCACCGTTTACTGATTACGATCACCGTTCAATATTCGCGCTCACCGTTCAATATTCGCGCTCACCGTTTACTGATTACGATCACCGTTTACTTTTCAGAATCCTTGTTCATTTTAAAATTGAGTGTTCACGTTTGGGGGAGCTGTGTTTATGTTTCAAGAACCGGTGTTCATTTTTCAAAACCGTTTAGTTTTCGTGGACGACCGTTCAATTTCTCCAGTGCCTTTTGTTCTGACTAGTCCTTTCATGTCTGCCGACCGGCTACGCTCCCGTCCACCTTACCTAATCCGGGCACCGTCAAACTTACCTGTGGTCTGTCAGAGCTCTCAACCGTGACGTACAGTACTTCCTGCAGCCCGAATCCATTGGGTGATGGGAATTAACTTTGGTCAGAAAATAGGCGTACAGTAACTTGTACGATGTTCAATACCGGAAATATAATCGACAAACGTATCGTAACAGAAAGCGCTTCTCGAATTCGGCGAACGGAACAGAAATAACGCTATCAAATATATCCGAAGCCTAACTGTCTGTAATTCCCGGGAAACAAACATTTTGTAATGAACTGGACGACTGTAAAAAAAATGAATCTCACAAGAACATTCTCCATTCATCTTTACGATAGAATACCATTAGGTTTCGTCAATGCCGTGGTTTCGTGATGGTTCTACCCCAAAATAGACAGTGTACCTGATACGCAGGTGTCGATCAGTTCCACCACGGACTTAGATAAGTTAGATAAGTCCGTGGTTCCACTAGATTACACGATTCTACTTCGAACAATGCAAGATTATTGCATCTTTATGATTATTCACATTAACATTATCTGTTTTTTCGCGTACACCATGTCAAAAGTTATCAGAACTTACCGATCAACATTTATTTTTAACCCGTGACATCTACCGGGACTGGCAATTTCATCTGTCTGTGCATATAGTGAATGATTGGTTGGTTTGAAATGTCAATCACACCTGAACACAGTAGCCCTCGTGACATAATGGGCGGATCTTACGCAGCACTTCGCATCCTGTGACTGAACAAGATATCAATTTATATTTGTGTATAAAAATAACCACGGCCACATTGCGTAATGACAAAAAATATATGTAGACTTTTAATAATAAGTGGCAGTCTGCAGTTGATTTACATCATATTATTTTAGCAATAACGTTGACGTCGATTACATGTACTTATTTCCTGTTATTTCGTACGTATAAATCGGAAACGGAAAGTATCACCTAATCGTAACTGTCGTCAACGATTATAGGTAATTCCTCGATTTGGTGTAGTTTGTTGAAAAATATACAATTTAATATTCTAAGGTCCAGTTTGTGTTTAAAGCTTTTACAATACGAAATACACTTATACTAAAATCATATAAACTATCCGTATTTCTTTACGGGTGGTAAAAATTGTATAAATTATATACCAAAAAGTTACAGGCACGTACAGTATATCGTCCAACGAAAGGCCCTCAGGCCTCAATAACGGACGTACAAATATCGAAATCACTACGACCCTGTATTAAAGTCGAAATGAATAAAATCTTGGTTTTATTTTTCTGATATATGTGCTACAGTTTATATTTGTATATATATATAGGGACGTATCTCACATATACGTCCCTGATATATACCAGGTACACAAAATATAAACGGTAGTATATGTTGTTTTTTTTTTAATGTGGCTAAGAAGAGCCAGTGCCGGTCGCTTGATTTGTTCCATAAATATGTTAACGTAATTTATAATACAAGCTGACGAAAGTTCAAAATGACTGTGAGGATTTGATCACGAGATTTTTTTTACTTGACTTAATTGTAAAGCAAATCTATATTTCATCAGTACGTCTTAAAATGTTTCAATAATCATTATCTACACCAGGCATATCTGTATCTCTAAGTTGATCTTGCAATGCCAGCATTCCATACCACATTATACTATAAACTGCATTTCTTCCGTTTATAAAATTTATAACAAATGCAACAGGAATTCGGATACAACTGTTGAAAACTTCATTTGTGTTCAATACGCAAGCTTCCGTATCCTATGCGTTATTATCAGAGACATTTACGTCTCTGGTTTACATTTATGTACTTATTATTTGATTTAATTCATTATTAAAGAAATGTATACAAGACCCTTTGTTGGCAACATTTTTTTTTTACGTTTTCTCAAGAAGCCAAAAAGAATAACATTTTAACTTCAAGTGGTACCATTGTTTTAGACTTGTTTGAATAGACATTGCCTGGCCTCTCATTATACACAATATTAATGCGAAAATGGAATACGAAATGTTTTACTTCCAAGATTTATGGAAACAAAATCATTATCCATATATATACGTTTCTTATGTCATTTACTCGTCAGTAAGTACATTGTAATAGCAAGAGACATGTAAAACCATCTTTGATATACATACGTCTCACAGAGACCCAAGAATTTTGACAGCTAGTTTTGGACCTAAACTAGGTTGTTTAAAGTAATTTTACACTTGGGGAGGGGGGATCAATTCCCGATAAAAATGCCCTCTTAATGGTCATATAGGCTATCACTGAGCACTGAGAGGGCATTTGTATCGAAAATTGATCAGCCCTCTCCCCCAAAGTGTAATTCTCAAGTCCCTGTGATACGTCTCTGTAAGTGTTAATAAGTACTGTACATGTTATGTGATTATTTCAGCTCAGGGAGTACTAAGAACTCTTGCTTGTTTTCTTAAAATTATGTACAATTAGAACAAGTCTAGTTTCACGAACGTTCCTAAACTTAAGGCATTGTCTTAACTGTAAATCGCCATAGAAAAGCATTTCAGAAGTTTCGAGAAAATCTTAAAGAGTAACTGTATTACTGAACCATCTTTCGTATATGGAAAGATTGATAAATAATAAGTGAGATAATTTTCACGACGATTTTATTTTTGTGAAAATTACGAAGTTTTGACCATTTTACTAAATTTCACACCTGAACGTAAATCAGGAAAATCCCCCATTTTGCCATACGACCGGAAGTGACGTCACAACGGTAGCCGCACTGACCGAATTGAGTAGTCATTATATTAAAATTGTATGAATCGTATCACGACTTGTTATTTGTAGAGAGTCTTATATACAAGAATATGACACTGGTTATATATCAAGGCCTTACGGATTTCAATACTGATCTACTGATAATTGCAAGGTGCCATATGCCCCAGGGGACAGTAATTAGTGGGGAGGGGGCCCGGGTTCGGTAGTTCTTGTTCTTGTCAGGTATGCCGCAACGTGGTCATGGTCACTCGACCATAAATCAATTACCACCGGACTCGCTAATATGATTAACAGATTATTATTTTGTGGGGAAAACTGTAAGACTTCAAAACATACACTTGATATGATTATGTATTAATTTTCTCATATTTTATTTCATATTACACCGCTAAAACAGCGTGTGTATTCAGTGAAACATATACGTCCCGACATGCATATATCAGCAGGAACTGATCATGACACCTATTGAAATGCACACTGAAAAATATTTTTGCCTGTCGGTCGGCTTTGTAAATACAAAACAACGTAGAAACGACCTCAAACAAACAGGTAATGAAAAGGATATTGGTGTTACTATAGACCACGGACGTAGATATACTCTAATTCCATGTATAGACTCAGAACTTCGAAAACCATATATTTTATTGGACTTAAAAGAAGAACATTTAATTACATAATATAAAATCATGAGATAATCCTTTTTTATATGTACAATGTACGTATATTGGAAAATAAAAATATGTATCTTTTATCAATGTTTTCGACCTGTATAACGTATTTGACGGGTATCACATTTCGGCTTCTTTTATCCATAAGTTCGAGAAATTATACCTGTGTATAAAAGTTAACAGCTTCCCATCCATTGATAATTTTGTATGTCTATGCAGTATATATATATATATATATAAAAACAATTAAAAAGTATGCCTGAATATTGTAAAATAAAAGGAACATGAGCGGAATCTTGATGTTACCTGTCTTCAGGCATACACATCGAAATAGAAATCAATAATAATAATTCGAAGTTCTAATATACCGCTTTATCATGACCTGAAGATTGCCTCAAAGAACAATTTATTTCAAATTCTGTTTGAGAAAATATAAGATAAGGTCTTTGAAAACCCTGTATTTAACTGATTACTTAATTGGTTTTAATCCGCATTTTATTCATTTATAAAATATGAAATTATAACTGTGATACAGACAAATCATGCAAGTTTCGATATAATATGTCAAGTTGAATAGAAGAGTCAAATTTGAAATTTAATAAAGTGACATGTACATACGTACTGTGTGACTTGACGGCGGTTTCTGGAGATTTCAAAAGGTACTCTGGATAGTCTATGATTCATTCAAAGTCGAGAACTACATATTGTAACTACAGATCTAGAGCACTCATTTTGAAGTTATAAAGAGGGGATAATAACCGCAACATACTCAACTATCACCAGTAGTTTTAACTTTGATAGCCCCCCCCCCCCAACTCCAAAGTTATTTACTTGCAACTGACCAGGTAGATTATCCCGCTTATCCGATTACGTAATTTAATGGACACTAATCTGAGATGTACAATATAATAAAATTCACTCTTGAATCATTTGACAAATGATCTGTATAAAATTATATATGACACCAGGGACGTATATGTGCCTGATGATAAAGCTAGAGTATTACAATGTGATAGGTTAAAAATAATTTGAACAGTCAATATCTAAACATATCTAAAATTGTATGGTGCGACATTTAATTTCACTATATATAATACATGTCGGATTAACAATTAATTAACCAGACGAACGTATATATCTTGTGTTCCCGTTGTCACCAATACGTGTGCACAACTTTTAGCGGTTCGCTGTGCGCTTGATTAGCTTGTGGCAAAACAGGTAAAAAACCAAACTTCAACCTGTCGTAACTTTGTAACCAGTGGGCCGATTTCGGCAATGTATTAATGTCGACACAACGAGTCTGATAATTTCAGTTTCTATTTGCCCTACAGTTACTCTTTAAGTTCAAGACATTTTTCTTAATTTCTGTTATGCTTTCCTATGGAAATGTTCAACCAGGGACGTATATATAATTTTGGCTGGGCTCATTAATAATTGTTTTTGCTGACATTTTGTTTGAACTGACCGGAAATGTAGTAAATCTTGGCCCTTCTTTAATTACTCTTTGAAAGAAGGGCATTTTTATAGCAAATCTAAAACAGATTTTATAAAACCTAATGTGACTTGATTATATGAAAAATTCTGCCTAACAAACTTTCTGCAGTCTGGTCTGTTAATCTGACGAGTCGGCAAAAACGAGTTACAGTATCAGTGTGAATATCAAGAATATTAGACGAATTATGAAATCTCTCTACTTTAATACACATATTTTGGATAATGATGTGCAAACACGGGCTTATGTGCTTACATGGCAGCTACGCGCCTGGTAACGACACGGACTTGGATAGATAATCTTTTCCCGTGCTGTCGACGATAATAATTGTACACTGAAGTACACAAATGAACATAGCCTATTCCCCCCTGATCTTTCATAACGAACTGTTCCAACCTTTCAATCAGACCAGTTCAAGTGTGTCTTCATGAGTGTATGAATTAAGGGTCGACAATTTTACAACATCATATGATAATAATTACAGTC
Source organism: Mimachlamys varia (assembly GCA_947623455.1). NCBI lineage: Eukaryota > Metazoa > Mollusca > Bivalvia > Pectinida > Pectinidae > Mimachlamys > Mimachlamys varia. The sequence continues at coordinate 15,775,172 of OX392535.1, forward strand.
AGGTTTCGCCACACCTGTACCGGATATACACCCCCGGGGTAAGTTTCACACCTGTTTCCTGGGGCTGTTAAAACTGTGTTGTAGTTGATATTGTCCATTGTGTCAAACTGTTTTGATTGACAGGTTGTTACGCACAGGTGAATCCCCCCCCCCCCCGACACTTTCTGGTTAAATGCAAACAGTTTTACGATCTTAAGCGACTAAAGCCAAAAACTACGGTCAACAGTTAATTGTACTGTACCCGTATAAAACAATTTACTATTGTGTGTATTGTCTGAAAACGACGTGTGATGGTACGGGGCTCTGAAAAGAGTTCAATTCTAGCCATTTCCCGTGTTTTGTTGCAATTTTGCTGTAAAATCAAAAAAAATAAATGGTACACAAGAAACCATTTGGATTCAAATACGCGTATCTTATGATTATTTTTTTTCCAATCATCATAATTTTTTATATTGTATATAGAGCATTTCGTATCTGCAAGATGAAATAATAACTGGAAACGATCAGCGAGATTTTATCTTTTGACAACAGACATCTGAGAATTTGTTAGTGTTGGTCCTTTAGCCGGTGTTGAGAGTATTTTATCGAAAATTGATCTTAACCTCTCAAAACAGGGACGTATATGTCCCAGTCTCAAACATATAAAAAAAATGGGTCCAAAACTAGCTGTAACAAATTTTCAGGTCCCTGTGTTTGACGTCTTTGAGTAGCTGTCAATTGTCAGTCACAGTTCGCTGCATCCACGAATTTAGTAAGCTTGTGCAAAAGATCTGCTAACATTTTGATTTAAAACAAGCCAAACATTAACCTCCACTTACAATATGCCTACTGTCAGAAGACCAAAGTGTTCCATATATATATATCTAATTTTCTGTAAATGTAAAATAGCCAAGCTTGTCCAATACATTAACAAATAAAAAGAATAAGAAAGCTAACCATGCTTTCACAACTTGAGACACCTGTTGTTAGCTGGACTGCAGAGCTCCTTGCCGTAGGTCAAAGGTCCCCGCCGCGGCCGGTAAAAAATCAAACACTTTTTACCCTCTTGTAGAATATGGACTAGCCAATTAAGTCAGGTATGGGCCAAGTATTTTGTATTTTAGGGTTGAAAGCATGACTCCAAATCCTTGAGTGCGTGTTTGTTTTGTGCATTTGTCAAGGTCGAAGGCGAACGGGACACATGACTTTCACTACGATAGCGAATGATTGGAGAACATACGTTTTTTTGTTAACTGTTTCCTAATATTTCCTTTCAAACAATGTTTTTGAAATACCAAAATATTTTGGCACGGACGTAAGTAAATTAGCTATCTTATTCCGTGCTTTTGGCTTCACCTTTAATTGACCTCGCATTACGTTATGCAAATCATCGGCGGATTTTGCCATTGAAAATTTTCGATTATAGATAAAACAATACTTCAAAACTATAGACTTCTTTTAACAACTGCATGGTAGCCTCGTGTTACGCACATATACGGTACGTTATCTTAGCAATTGTTCGGTTGCGTATTGATTGTTTTATTAACCATTTTCACCTGATGATTTTACGTGAGCGTAAACAATGTCCGTTTGAAAATTACACGTTTTACGTCTGTATTATATTTCATAACAAAGCACATTTGCTCAGGTGATAACTCCGAGGGGCTTTAATCTTCTCCACTCTGGCGTATATATATCATGGCACTGTATGATGAAGTGCATACTAAAGTAATTTGATTCGCAAGTATTTTAATCTCGGTTCTGCACAATAAAACGTAGTAAGCCATATACGTATAAACTCGTACAAAGAATGAAGTGTTTCACTTGCATTTTAATTGTAAATATATGGATCCGGGCTGCAGGAAGTACTGTACGTCACGGTTGAGAGCTCTGACAGACCACAGGTAAGTTTGACGGTGCCCGGATTAGGTAAGGTGGACGGGAGCGTAGCCGGTCGGCAGACATGAAAGGACTAGTCAGAACAAAAGGCACTGGAGAAATTGAACGGTCGTCCACGAAAACTAAACGGTTTTGAAAAATGAACACCGGTTCTTGAAACATAAACACAGCTCCCCCAAACGTGAACACTCAATTTTAAAATGAACAAGGATTCTGAAAAGTAAACGGTGATCGTAATCAGTAAACGGTGAGCGCGAATATTGAACGGTGAGCGCGAATATTGAACGGTGATCGTAATCAGTAAACGGTGATCGGGAAAATTAAACGGTGATCGTGAAAAATAAACACCCAATTTAAAATATGAACGCTCCTTTTCAATAATGAACAAGGTAAATGAAAAATCAACACACGATCCTCAAAAGTAAACAATGATTTGAAAAATAAACTGTGCACCGTGAAACGAGAACGGTAACCCGGAAAATGAACACAAAAATTAAAGAAATGAACGGTATTTGAAAACAGAACGAAAAAATGCGTTTTTTGAACGGTAAGGGTCCCCCAGTGTTACTTAAGATATTAAAGAAATTGCCGTTATTGATACAGTACAAAGTCTTCTAGTTTTCATTTAACGTAATTGGTATCGTTCAACTTTTATCTACTCGACCAAATCAAATGTTTGTTTAATTCAGTGAAGTTGACATTGATTTTGTACCATACAGGTCTTTAATACATTTAACTTGATCCTGTGAAATACATACTAGCAGCGCAATTGTCGTGCACGAGTAATTGAGTCTCCTGAATTTACCTTGTCGATGTCATCGTCGGCTGAGTCGTCATACTCAAACATCATACAGTGCTTCCTTACAGGAAATCATTGCTTTGGGATTGCTATTCAGGTATGAAGGTCAAATATAAAGGTCAAAGGTTAATGACGGTCCGGGGTGGACCGTGTTGATCCGTGTCGCTGCCCTGTAGGTTTGGGATAGTCCGTGTAGACGCCTTGTTGATCCGTATTTATCCGGGTCTGTCCACGTATCTGCCGTGTTGGTCCGTGCTAGTCCGTCGCTATGCCGTGATAATGACTTTCCAGGACGGCCCCAGGTCATGCGCGTTGCTGCTGTGTGTGTACAGGTCCGTGTAGCTGCCTTGTCGCCACCGGCGTAATGTCGTTGAACGACCGTTGAAAATCCCCCCCCCCCCCCCGAAAGAGCACGGATTCCGGCGCGATCCGGGACAGTCGTGTCCATCTGTGTTTATATGGGACTGGGGCTTTGGTTTGTTTTGATTTTAATCAAAAGTTTACATCCTTTAAAGACGACTTATACACGTATCTTTACGTGTGTTTCAAATCTACCCATACAAAAAATGTAGGGCACTTAAATGTTACCCACATGGAGTGTCTCCGAACAGCATTCTGGCTTTTGGGGGTTGAGAATAGCACTCTAAGCCTCGCACCCATATAGAACGCCAAACAAACATATAATTAATTGCACACATCTTTTCATAATTGAAGATAGATACATTTAAATGAAGATATGTTCAATTTATTTGAAAGATAGGTTCAATTCAATTGAAGATAGGTTCAATTCGTCTTATTTGAAACTATCTTTAATGGCATTGTACCAAACTCCAACTGAATTGAATCTATCTTCAATTGACTTATCTTCAATAGAATTGAAACTATCTTCAATTAAATTGAACTTATCTTCAATTATTTGAAGATAGGTGCAATTAATTGAGTATATGTTGATTTGGCGTTCCATACACCCAATGTATATATAAAAAGTCTCATGTGAAACGTGTGTGCGTGAATGTGCAATGTAAAATGAAACTGCTAATATCCTCCTCATCCGTCATAAAAGCTATTGTGATGGCAGATTGTCCCGATAAACAGTTTATGGTGAATCTACAACCTGCGGCGTACATGGACGCTGTGCCGCGGAAAGATAACAACAGATACCAGTTATTTGCATAAAACTACGTTTTTTTCCTACGCCATGTCTGCCCTTGACATCTCTCTGTGACCTACTTTAGACCCGAACTGTAAGACGTTGTCAACAGTACTGGGTTCATACATAGACACGTCGGGTACACATACTGTTTAATGTAGACTGACCACTTACGCTAACTGACCACCACTTTACAGTACATTGAACGATCATTGACCTAGTTGATAAACTTTCTTTGTCCATACGTTGCATAAACAATACTCAAGCTAGTGGTGCTGTTATCTACAAGACAACAGACATACAGACTGACGGTCATCATGGCGAGTAAGACGAACGTTGTTGCTGTATGTATGGATGGGAGTAAGCACTCGGACTATGCCATGGAATGTGAGTATAACTTTATACACCTCAATTGGACTAGTGGTGCACATAGCGTATAAAACATTGTGCACACATACGTTTTACCTGTCTACAAATTCTACATTACACATATGTGTATCACTGATCGATAAGCAGGTGTACAAGGTTAGACCGTTCAACAAGGATTTGGGGGCATGATATAAAACATCCTATCACAACTAATTACATATATATATCATCATATGTTATAGTACAGGTACATGAAGTTTGTCTGTGTTTTGTAATGGCAGTCACGATTCCTGAACGTGCCCCTATATCAAGTATTTCCCACCACGTATAAATAGTACACTGCATAAAGGGCTTAGTCCAATACCGGTATTACAGTACCTTACCTGTTCATCCATAAGGGGACTGTTTATGTTGTACATTGTTTCTACACATACGTTTTACCTCTATTATGGGATGAACTGTATAAAATTTATCTCAATGAAAATAGTAAACTTGTGGTAATTTGTGGTCAATACGTTTTAGTGTAATGTGTACTTACGTTCAGGATTGTTTTTCTATTATACACTAGAGTGGCTTTGATAATAGTCAGGTACGTTGTAGATAGAATGGTGTACTGTGTGAGACATTAGTATGTGAATTGTGTCAATATTGTGTATGGAATGCTGTACCTTGTGAACATTGTATATAGTATATGGCATGATGAACTGTGTGATTTATTAGTGTGTAAATTGTGTGAATCATTAGCGTGCAAATTGTGTGAATATTATGTATAGTACGATGTACTAGGTAATTATTAGTGTGTAAATCGTTTGAATATATTGTAAAGTTTGATGTACTGTGTGAATCATTAGTGTGTAAATTGTGTGAATATTATGTAAAGTTCAATGTACTGTGTGAATCATTAGTGTGGGAATGGTGTGAATATTGTGTATGATGTACTGTGTTATTATTAGTGTTTAAATTGTGTGAATATTATGTAAAGTTTGATGTACTGTGAGAATCATTAGTGTGTAAATTGTGTGAATATTGTGTATAGTACATTGTATGATATATTGTGTAATTATTAGAGTGTAAATAGTGTGAATATTGTGTATAGTACGATGTACTGTGTGAATCATTAGTGTGGGAATTGTGTGAATATTGTGTATAATATGATATACCTAGTGAATTGATACACTTGCTTTCCAGGTCAAGGAGCTATATAATTAAGTATGTGCATTAGGTATTTCAAACGAGACGTAAGAAGTTTCTATTTCAAATCATTGAATATGGGACGATTCAATGTAGTAGAAAGACTACCAAACCATGCATGAGCGGAGACCCGAATCATTAGTACACATGTAACGACACTTTAACTACCTGTACATTGTTACGGCTGTGTTTGGACCGAGACGAATGTGTGTTTGTAGTAATTTAATATGTTTTGCCAGTTTAAATCAACTAACTAACTTAAATCATCATAGAGTTGAAGGGGGGGGGGGGGGGGGGGGGGGAGGTAAATAAGTTTAACTACGAAAATATAAAACATGGAAATGGCTTTACACATCATGCAGCAGGTTTAGTTCCATAAGCACACAATGCGTGTTGTGCTCTCCTGTTTTAATGACTATACTTTCGATTACAGATTACATGGAAAAGGTCCACCGGGCTGATAACGAGGTCCACGTTATCCACTGCGGTAACTACAAGGCTATGGAAAGTTTGTGTGAGTAAAACATTCAAATATCAACACCCAATTGCAATCATTTATGACATACATAATTTTATTGCATGTATAACTTTTTTTCTAATAATGTAAATATATATATGCATGTATTGGTACTTTGGTAGGCATGATTCACTTTTGATACATCCGTCCTCGATGTCAATTCATTACAGTTCAACCAACTTTCTGCCGAAAATGAGTTGATTTTATTGTTTTTACGTCCTATCAACAGCTAGGGTCATTTAAGAACGGTCTCTCGGTGTATGCGATGCGGGTGTGTGTATTGGGATCGTGTGTATTTGGGAGGTTGTGGTATGCTGGTGTAAGCTTTCTTGTGATAGTCCGGATCTTTTGCCGAATTAAAGTGCTACCACACTGAAGTCCACTGTCGAAGGTCCGACGCAGAATACCCCACCCGGTCACATTATACCGGCAGCGGGCGGACCAGTCGTTCCATAATGCTGAGCGTCAAGCAGGGAGTAGTTGCTACCATTCTTAGAGAGTAACTCTGGTATGTCTCGGCCTGGGGGCAGAACCCAAAGCCTTCATCACAGGGACGAACGCTCAACTAAAGGCCAAAAGTGAGGTAGTGTCAAGGGAGACATTCGGAAGAAGAAAGTTGTTAACAAAGAAAGAAAAAGATAAGATCCTAAATTAAGTCGCCTCTTACGATCATGCAATGGCGAGCAGCAGGTAGAATTCTTACGCCCTACCTGCAGGTGAGAATTTACCACTTTCAATCGGCAAAAGATCAGGACTGTCGCCAGGAGACATACACGAACATAGATCAGCCTCCCAAATACATTCACACTCACATAGTATATACACACACAAACACACCCACACACACACACTCACCCTCACTCACACAGCAGCATACACATGGAGTCTGTCCTTAAATGACCTTAGCTGTTTATTAGCCAATCCAAACCAAAGAAACACCTTGCAGTGTTAGCATTTGTGTTGTTCGTGTAAAGTAATGTTTATTTAACTGTGCTTTTTGGATTTTACAATATTGCATAGAATTCATCAGCGGGATAACATAGATGCAATCTCAAAACAAAATCGAAAACATCATCAATAGCAATCTTAAATTATTTGTATGATCAAAAGACAATGTATGTTTCAGCACTAAACATGTAGGGGATCGAGTATGATATAACGTCTGCTTACTTGTACCATTGAATTGCTGTTTCTATGATCACTCCTACTTGTGTCCTATGCTATTGGCTTTTGAATTTCTTTTATGGAACAACTTTCACAAATGTTGATTTCTTACATCAGCGATGTCCATGGCTCCGGCAGAACCTGGTTTACTGCAGTCTGTCATAGCCGACGAGGAGAAGCGGATCGCCGACATCATGGACCATATCAAGCAGAAGCTTCATGATTACCACGTAAGTCAGGAATAGATACTCTGTTGTTTAAATTGTTTCCTGTATGTACATTCGGATTCGAATTAAGTGTGTACGATTATTGAAAATGTTGTATGCCTGTTGTTGCAAAGGTGAGGTATTAAAAAGCCCTCGAAGGTTAAAATGATTAATGTATCTGAATGTTCCATGGACTGAGGGCCTGGTGAATCGTAAACTCCACTGAACATAGCATAACCAGCATTAACCTGTATGTACATGTTATTTTGACACTGTTTAAGGTTGTTCGAAGCTAGAAAAGGGCCAAAAATTTTTAAGTTCCCTAAAACGTCCTGTATGCAGACAATTGACCTTCAAAATATTGAGTTTTATCAATAATATGTACTCTTCCTTTTAATGCTACGAAATAACCGATGCCTTATAATGGCTTTACTGTCGGGTAACAGATGTGCAAGATAAAGAAATGAATGATTGATTAAACTTAGATATTTAGAAATACATGTATGTACCTATCGTTTAATGTATACCTATTGTGTGTTTTAAGTTTATATCCCATTCAGAACATACGATCCTGTAATAATTATGCCATTGCTATCCTGTGTTACAGCTGGATGCTACTATCAGCAGGATCCACGGAGATCCAGCCCACGTGTTGCTACACAAATGTAACGATATTGGTGCAAATATGATCGTGATTGGGTCACGTGGTCAGGGCAAGATTCGAAGGACGTTCCTCGGCAGTGTTAGTGACTATATCGTCCACCACGCGCACGTGCCTGTCGTTGTGTGTAAACATGAAAGTCATTTCCATCCTCACCATGGACACTCGAACCATTAACTTGTTTATAACGGATGTACATTGTATATGGCCCGTTTCATTGGAATTTCATAGCATCATGGGTATATATTGTTTTCATTTGTTTGACTCTTCAAGTGACTTTGACCTTGGTAGTATAGAATGGCGGTATGACTTTGACCATGGTAGTAAAGAATGGTGTTAAACTGGTAGAACGTATGTGACGTTACATGTGTGTATATTGGTAAACTTTCGTAACAGTGGTATAATGTATAAGTCAATTCAGCATTAAACTGCGTACATGTGGTAGTCATACTTGTATATAACTACCGCATGTGTCACAGACAAACTGAATAGTCTGTGCTAGCCTGGTGTATTCATAATACCAAATTATTCTCTTGGTATGAAACTGCTATCCACAGCTTTTTAGTAGTAATTAGGAGGGATTCGCCACATCAAACGTTTTGACAGGTATTGGTGAAAGGGTCATTGTTACTTAACACTGTATATTGTGAATCATACATTGGTATAGCTTTATGATATATATGTTATGGCTTAATGTTACATTTGATATAGGTATATGATAGATTTAGTATAGCTAACTAAAGTTTTATTACATTTTTACCCGTGAAATATCAGAAAATATCAGCTTGATAAAACTTATATTATCACTGCTTATATAATCACTAGTGATGATATAAGTTTCGGTCCGATATCATTGCGCACTATTTGTGTAATATTTTTTCTCGTTTTTCTCAAACCGAATCATATAAAGTTTTTGTATTTTTACTACATGTATATTTTAAACCATAAATAGAACTTCATCCTGTGGCGTATTATATTCTATAAGCATTAGGCACTCCGTCCCGATCAGATGTAACCGCAAATTTTTAAAATGAAATCAGACTTTTGGGAATTTCGAAAATGAAATAAAAAGAAAATTCAATGGTTTCCCAATGGTTTCGTATGGCAGATTTTAAATATATTTTCACACGCACTCGTGAAAATATAAAAAAAAATCTGCCATACTCGTGAAATATATCTGATATTTAACGGGAAACCATTGAATAGCCTCTATATATTCGATATGGCTATATAATATATTCGGTATTGCTATTTACGTCTACTTTGTTTTCTGTAATTTAAAAACAATACCTTTTCCCTAAACACACTTTAATATGTCCGTGTGACAGCTATTCCTTTCCAAAAAGGACTTCCCTGTGCAAGAAATGACTAAGCCTACAAGGACTACTTCCTTGCTGTTCTTTGCAGGCGGAGCTTATGTATTTCCAATCAATACAAACGTTTGGTAGGCGGAGTCTTCTCCGGGACGCAGGTGACGTTACATTATCAGACTCGCTCTGTAAATGCATGGTGATAAATAGTATGGCTACATATATTTGAGAGATTTTGTTTGGAAATGTAATATATAAGATACTATGAAGTATTTGGTTTGGCTGTATGATACCTTCATATGAAAGAATTGTTTTGGCGATATAATTTTTGTTATGGCTAAATGAGAGATTTTGTTTGGAAATATAATATATAAGGTACTATAAGGTATTTGGTTTGGTTGCACGATACCTGTATATTTGGTATGACTATATGAGAGATTTGATTTGGCTGAAAATATTTGGTATGGCTTGATGATATATTTGGTATGGCCTTGTGAGAGCTTTGGTATGGCTTTACGATATTTGGTATGGCCTGATGATATATTTGGTATGGCCTTACGATATTTGGTATGGCCTGATGATATATTTGGTATGTCCTAACAATATTTGGTATGACCTTACAATATTTGGTATGGTCTTGTGAAAGATTTGGTATAGCTTTATGATAGATGGTACGAGACAAATGACCAAATGCATACAGGGATTTTGTTTAGTATATCTAATTTGGCAGACTATATATGACTGATATGACTATGACTGGCCATGCATGTTTTGTTTGGGCTGACTTGGTTAGTAAAGTATCGATACAATGTACATCTTTTAAATGTATTTGGTTCTCGATGGCAGGAAAGTACATGTAAATAAATGTGATGGTGACAAGGAATTGTTTTATCAGTTCTAACAAGATTTGTTTGAGAAACACCATGTCCACGACAGGAAGTTATTCGTGAAAGCGTAGCAAACATGAGGAATAGGACATTTAATTGAAGGACATTTTTGGAATATAATCTCATTGTAAAAAATACATAATAGTCATTATGATGATAATGTATTTTATTTAAACGGGGGTAATATTTAGACATTGTCTAGTTTGCAATATATATAAACATGACATAATTTAAAATAGCATTATCACAATCTTGGAAGTATATGTTAGACACACATACATACGTCCCTGTCATAATGTAGTCAATATAGTATCATCACGGTTAATGTGATTTAAAGATTAGAAATCCTGAAAATCCTCATAAGGTATATTTGACATAATCTTTTAGTGAATTATTTTGCAGAAAATATGTAATTACTATTAAGAAATAACTATTTTGACTCGTTAATTTACATAGTTCTAAAACCAGTCCATTGACCATAAAAGTTTGCTACTACATTTTCTGTAACAGCATTGGCAATAATGTGGACAGAAAGTTACCGGGAGCAAACATTGGCTGATATATACATGTGTCCACAGAGGCAGGGTAAAACTTTGTACATAATAGATCATGCCGTTGGGCTGGGGTTGAGAGTGTTAAGGATTAGCCAGAGGCCGGTTTGCAGAAGTTACAGGTATAATGAATGGAATATTCGACTGAAAACCGAATTGACCTTGTTGTATTTAGAATGGTCGGGTTCATCAGCTAAAGTTGATCCGCTTGTTACTGTTGCTAAATATACCTATTTGCCGCAGCCAGTTATACTGAGATACCCATACATATCGTATTGGAGCTCGGAACCCTTGAAGGTAAAATTTCAGTTGAAAGAACTACACTGTACTTGTACCAGAGCATGTTGTAAGTTAAAAACTGGTATTATGCCTCTCCTCAAATCTGGTGCTCATCCCAACGCCATTAATCCTCTCACTGTTGCTTAATTAGTTAAAATTATAGTTTATTCCTCTTATAACTCTTAGATCGATCACAAAACTTTATTATGACATGTATACAAAGGTTCGATAAACGAACCAGAATAGACGTGTGTATCATCGCTTTGGTGGACTAGCATATAATTGCATATTTATATAAAGAAATTATTATTTCTGGAACGAATTTATAATATCGATAGTAGTATGCTAGTAAACAACTTTTGTTTACCATATAAAGCTAACTTAGAGTCTTTTCCTGCGAAACTACAATGGTAAAAACATGGTTAAAACATTTGAATAATGACAACGATTTTTTTCAGATTTAAATTTATTCATTCAAAGACTGAACCGCATCATTTATGGAAATTAGCTATTAAATATCCTCAGTTTTACAAATCTATACATTGTGTCTTGTACTATGTTAGTACAACATCTCATAGGTTGGACCATATGGTGTTATGTCATTACTGAGGTATATCATACCACGATGCTAAATACACACCATTCTATGTCGTGAAAAAATACTGTTATTCGTGAAAAGTATATTGTCATTTATTTACTTTTGCGGACCTTTATAATTTATCATACTTTGATCTAGTTAATGCTTTATTAGGAAGTAATTTTAGCTATGACATGTCTATCGAAAACAATACATATCTCAGACTTGCAAATTTTAATTTTGAAATGAATTACTTGAAAATATTATCCACTTTGGTATTTACGATAAAACATGATAATCAAATTCTCATTATTATGGGAAAGTGTGCATCAGACATGTTTAACATACTTAACATGTATATCACCGGTTTTGATATCACACAGCCATTATTCTGAAGATAGCTTGCATATACAGGTATATGGGAATTTGTTTTATAGAAGTATAAAATATTGACATCGATTGTTAAAAGGATTGTTCTAAATTAACAACAATGACTATAACTATCCAGCAATATCACAACTAAAGCGAGAGTGGGAGAGAATGAAAAACATGTCTAGGTGTAGAGAATATAAAAGCAGATAGGCAAATTAAGTCAAACCTAGTTCTGAAAAAATAGAAATAGACTTCAATTGTAACTATGCATCACCAATTTGGCAAGATTCGACATACTTTTAATTCTGTAAACAATTTTCAAAAAGGATTAGTACTCCTGCCTCATGTATGGCATATTTAGTATCAAAATTTCTACCACAATATACTGGATTATTCCACTCTTAGGCCATTGTATAAATATACGGACTGTTGGAAAATATATGTTATAACCGTAATATGACCTGACATGAATTTATGGAAATCACGTGTTTCAATGCGGATTGTTGACGTCGTCATCGATTGTTGACGTCGTCATAATTTGGCGGGAATATATATCAGATGATGTTTTTTTTTTTTTTGCTCAAATAACCCGCGGTTCACTTCATAAAACAACACTGCCACTGCCGATTTAATATCATTGTGGTAGAAACAGGTCACACGACTCGTGGCTATTGGATATGGAATTTATTTCACTCTCGTTTATAATTATTTTAAAGCTACAACAGACACTCGCTAAAGCTCGTGTCTTTTGTAACTTTTGAAAAATAGTTAACTCGGGTGAAATGAATTCCATATCCAACAATCACTCGTTGTGTAACCTCTTTAACAGAAAGATAATTATCGGTCATGTCGGTATGCTACTCAACCTGGTGCTATGTATAGGTCCAGTACGACAATCAGCCGTAATCATGACTTATTGATTATGCATTTATAGCTTGTTTATTGCATGTACAACTGTATATATGGCGAAAAAATAAAAATAAACCAAGTGGGGGTCAATTGTTGTTCAAATTGGACGTAAATATGTCAAACGTTTTGACGAACATCTTCATACTAATAAGTACAATGTTGGTCAAAACTTCAATAGTTCTAATCCTATGGAATAAACATGTCAAAGTTAAAACAAGTACCTCGTGACATTGAAAATATATGATAATTTGAAGTTGTTTACAGACAGACCAAAAACAATATACCGAATATCGACACTCCCATCCACCCACCCACACTTGATTCGATCAATTTGATTTTGATATAACGTAGTCCAAAATGGCATCAGAATAACGTCATGCAATGCAGCACAGCAAATTGTATTATACAGTGTAATATACTACAATTTGGTTTACTAATGATATAAAGGCGAAGGCAACACAAAATGTAAATATATCGTCGATATATCTGAATTTATACATATGCAATTGGAAAGGTGTTTGTTACCAGTTCTGTTAAGTTCGTCAATAATATCTTCCTCGTGAAGTCTGCCAGAAGCGTAGCACAGTTCATTCAAATAAATGTAGTTACAATGTATACCTGAAATATATTGAGCTTGAAACTGGTGTTTCTATTGCTGTACAGGTAGACTAGAAGCACTATTTCGGTCTGTGTCCCTCTATGAGTTTTTTCAGTCTTTTTAGGTGGTAAACGTCGAGGTTAAACGGTTCACGTTGGTAATCATGTTCGTCGTATTCTAGCAGCAAAAGACCATCAATCACTTCCTCTTCGCAAACATCAGCCATATGATCGAGTCTGTTTTTACGGAACAGTTTGGAAAGCTCTGAAATTGTCATATCTTTTATGTCTTTGGTATCTATTTCACTGTCACCGGGTACATCAGATGGTGTGTTGTGAGAGGACGTGTCTACTGTTGAAAATTCAGCTATGGGGGACATCTTTTGTTCGTCAGTAGAGTTAGGGCCGCTCTGATCTGGTACCGAATGGTCGAGTCCTGATAGTAACGGTGACGTCGGTACATCTTCCTCTGAAAACTGACTCTTTACAAAGGTTGGTGACGAATTCTGGGGTAACTTCATAGACAAATCATGCGGAGGTGGTAGTGGTGCGTAAGGGAGGCTATTCAGTGTAATGCTTCTCCTAGTAGATGGCTTAACTGAAGGCTTGCTCCTTTTTGGCAGTGGTGGCGGTTCGTCAGTAACCCGTGCAGAAGCCCCTGTCTTGGTCTGCGGTAGCCGAGGTATACTAGTAGTCGGTTCAAGATAATCCTCTGGAAATTGAAATAAACAGTATCTTAAGTTTGCTTTTTTTTTGCTTATTGACACTAGTACTGCCATCAGTAAGTACAATACATACTAATATTTCTTTCATATCTTACATATACATATATTTACATTCGCGCTGCAACCAACTATATGAACACAACCAGAGCTAGCAGTATGAAAGCAAAGAGTTTCGAGACGCAACATGTGTTTCACCTATGACGTCATAAATCAACCTTATTCAATGAGAGCCTTGTCGCTTTGATTCGAGAAGAACATGGAGAACCCTACCGCGTCAAACGCTTAAATGACTAATATTAATCATTAGTGCCTAATCTATTCATTATTATGGCTGTTCCGTCAATGTCGTTTAAATGATGACGGAAATACCAACGCTGCAAACGAAGGTAATAAATCAGTCATTGGAGAAAATATAAACAAAATTAAATAAGTATTTGACAGTAAAATTTCAAATGCATGGATTGAAAGTTATTTTTTAACTTTTATAGTGCTATGGATGTTGAGTGGTTATATCCATATTTGATAGTGCCCGCTAACTTTCATAGCACTATGACAGGTAAAATGACTTTCAATACCTATGTGTAGAAGAATACTTTTGAAGCCCATGACGACACATGTACGAATGTGTATTGAACGTTTTTGTAGAATGTATTATCCTTTATACGTGTACAAAACAAGTTTATCAAAATTGTAACTAGATACAGGACGGCAAAAGTGTTATTGTATGTACATGATAAGCTCTAGTTAATGTATATAAACATCAAGATTTATCTCCGTTTGGATTTGTCCTTATATGTAGGTATAATATGTACATGGGCCATATCAGTCCATTTACATTGACAGAAGACAATCATGCGAAGGAAGATATTTGTGTTGGGGCAGGCTAGGGTTTGTTTCATACATGTAGTCCACTAAAAGGAATATATATACATATGTGCATTAGCAAAAGTGAAATGGTTTTCTAACTTTACAGTAAATGCCATATATATTACTACATCTAGAGATATTTGTCCTTATATCATTAATTAAAATTTAAATTTTTAAAACGTTTAGTACATATCGGTTAAAATAGAGCCTTTTTAAGTAATGCTCTTTCCTTTTTACAAAGATATGTTTAATGACGAACAGTACGAGTAAATGGTCATTATGACTGGATGTCCATTGTGATATGTAGTGATGAAGTGTCTCATCATTGTATATCTCATTATTTTAGTATGTAGGCACCTTTAATGACTATCTAGTGTATACATCGTATATAGTCTCTCATAACTCAATATCTAATGAGTGGCTCTTTTACACACGTATAATTTTTTAATTGATAACTGAATTGTTTCAGTTTATTTTAATATTTACAATGTTTTTAAAAGAGGTGAGACAATTTTTTTTAAAAATGGTTCTTGAATCTTTGAAACAAGTTCAGTTTAGTTCAGTTCTTTATTACCTTGAACCTTATGGCTCATCAGTACAAAATAAACATATATACAAGAATAACACAATCAATATCTGCAATACCCTTACACGCTCATATACACAACCTCAGATACACACATTCGCGCACTTGGTATAGTGTAGAAGGATATTCCTCGCTATACTTGTACATAGTTTTTTTCTTTTCTGATTACTCAATTTAATATATTTCGCTAAATTTGACAACTGTATTTTGTTCACTGTTTTTATAAGTTGGATAAATTTATACATGCTAGGTTTATCATAGTAATATTTCTTAATAAGACGTTTTCTAAAATCAACATAATATTCACATTTTAATATAAAATGATATTCATCTTCGATGTCTCCACTGTTGCAGCATGTACATGTTCTTTCAGTCCTTTCTAATGTATTATACCTACCAATTTCAATATTTAATTTGTGAGATGATAGTCTTATTTTTGTTATTTCTTTCAGATTTAAAGTTCCAACTGGTTTTGTTAAATATGGTTGTAAACAGAAATTTTCAGCCATAACTTTGTACAGTGAACACTTGGAAGATGAATCAATTTTTTCTCTACATTCTTGCTTAAAAATGTCACACATTCTACCTTTAATAGTTTTCATAACATAATCGGATGTATAACTATAACTAGTGTTCACAGCACTAACTACATGTACGTGTATAATACGTCAGCTACATAATGGTCATAGCCATAGTATACTAAACTATTGACCAATACAATGACTCCAGTGTTCGTGTAGAATCAGTGTTGGTGTTACTGGTGTTTATGATGAAGTGAAGTTAAAGGGCTCGTACAAGTAGAGTCCATGGTAAAGCAATTCATACTTTTACGAATTCTCAACTGTATTTCAGTTCGGATTTTAAATGAAGATTGATATGCTCCAAACAACAAAAGGTATTGAGGACAATATACCCTGGTCATGGTAATATGTTACATATCAATGAGATCTCAACCCAGCCAGAGTTAATTGGCTTTCTGTAGCGCCCCCGCCCCTTACCAACGTACCAGAAGTATGATGTATAAAGGATGGGAATCAGTTATTGAGTAAAGGCTTTCAGAACGCTTCACTTGTTCTTTTGAAAGCCTCACCACCCCCGGCTTATATTGCAGGGTTATTGGGATGCAAGTTTTATCTACATGAAACAATACGTGTCTTTGTAAAAGAAAACAGTCTGCATCTTTTACTTTCTGTGTGTGTGGGTTTTTTTTTCTTTTACGAATTCCAAGTGATTTGTTTTGTTTTGGAATGCAAATATTTGTAATTCAAACTCGAATTCAATTGAATGGTTTTGAATGGCAGTGGACTTGAAAATCATTACTCACCTGAGCATACTTTGCCGTACAGATTGTATAAACTGAAACCGTCATCATCTCTGCCCACTTCCTTTCCAAAGGTGGGATTGAAGTGCGATTCCGTATCGGTATCGAGGATCTGTACCGTGACAGTTTGAATAGACTGTTCACGAACATCAAAGCACCAAATGTTCTTAATTTTAAGAATGTCAGTATCCAGCTCCTCTATAGCATTTCTATGGTATCTTTCCGAGCAACAGACAGACAGAATGGGTCGTTCCCGTAGCGGTATCACATTGAACCCCACTTCTATTTGATATGTGTCCTGTACGTCTTGGTCCTCAAATACCAGTTCTTTTGGCAGGCCGAAATTCCCGTGCATCATATGAGCAGCAGGGCAAGCAGTGGTCTCTGAATTCGACTCGGGCAAGGCAGTGACACTGATAGATGTGTTTGATAGTTGTATTGATACGCGTTCACCATCAACATGACCACGCAATATGTTCCTTTTGACTTTGTCCATTTCAAGGTCTATACATATTACCTCTCCTTCGGATATCTTCCGAATTTCGTTCGTTTTTTCGTTACCACAGACGAAAAACGGTTTATTTGCTTTCACCGAAGATGGTGAATCACTCAAAAGTTCGGCAACATCGCGATAAACCTTTCCGGCAAATTTGTTGTCTTTTACATCTGTTTTCTCCGAGACAAATATGTTTTTAGTAAAAAGGTTATCCGTATTTATGTACTCGTCTTCGTCATGAGCATCAGAAGATCTCCGTCTAGTTCGTTCAGTGGCGTCTGAAGTCCTGGATCTCTCCCTCAATGCAGCATTTGCAGAGGGTGGAACGTAAACTCGAAAGCCACTTCCATATAGGGTTAGAACGTTATAGGGCCGGAAGTGCTTACCTTCCTCAACAGTGAGGCTGCCGCTAGAAATCCGAACAGTTGTAGGGTAGACCAGTGAGTTTAAAACACTGGCAAGTGGTAGTTCAGCCATCAGGTCCTGTACCCAGTCCGAGAGACCTGCTTTACATCCCGGAATCTCACACAGATACAGATTTATACACCACCGTCAGGTGACAAATTAAAGACCCGCTATGTACCAACAAGGAAGTCCTACCGTCATAGATTGTTAAAAACACCACCGAGTATTTGGTATAGTCTGATAACCGTGAAACTAGTTTATGGTGCATATATATATGTGTACACACTATTTCCTTGTCGTATTCGATCGTAGATACCGGGGTACCCTGTGTGTTCGGGTCGATGCATGTGTGTATATATCGTCTGCTAGTTAGTGTGTGTGACGTACCGCCCCGAACTGGTTTTGAAATGGGTATTTTGATACAGGTATATAATTTGTACTAAATAAGATTACATTGTCTCCTATACACAGCTCAAAGGGTTAATTAAATTTTAGCTTGGAGTAGGCCAATGTCAAAATAAACTTTCACCCAACAGAACTGCCGTTCTTCATGTTGCTACTCTTCAAAAACTCTTTTTAGTTATTCATATATTTTCACTAGGTTATGCCATATACAGTGTATATTAATTATTATGATTATTCTCCTGTCCTCGTGTGTCTGTGATCACCTAATTATTATGATTGTGCTCCTGTCCTCGTGAGTCTGTGATCACCTAATTATTATGATTGTGCTCCTGTCCTCGTGAGCCTGTGATCGCCTATAAAATATGCGAAGCAGTGGACATATACACTCTACACCTTACTTTAATCTGAATTGACCGAAATATGCATACATTAATCTAAACTCAACATGATCAGCGAACGGTGTTTATTCAATCCAATGCCTTGGTTCAATCGAATATTACATGGTCATAGTTGTATACAATTTGTATAATATGGCCCAGCGTACACGTGCTGCATATGCATATATGGTTTGCATACCATGTGACTTTTTGACAGTGCTTACACTTTTTATCTGTTTATTTATTTATTTATCTTCTTATTTTGCAATTTATCCTTTTACTGTACATACCCACAGGGACCTGGGAATTTGTTACCGCTAGTTTTGGGATAGTATGTACACCGTGTATGACCGAATCCGGAAATAGCTACTTTTGAGGCGAGACATGTTCGCCGCAAGACAGCTGGACAAGTCAGTTTCTAATTAATTTAACCACTTTTAGTAAGTTTATATCATTGACACTATGTATGCATGTGTTTGGGTTTCTCCCGTAATAGTAGAATGTTATAGTTAACAATTCTGTAGAGTAATATTGATGGAATAAGCAAAAATGCTTGCCTATTACATGGAATTTGCCAGTACGATTTGTATTTTCAGGCTCGTAGAAAATAGTTAACAGTCAATATTTCGTTAGTTGTGTTCTGAGAGACTTAATATAAAAAAAAACTAACGATTTTTCAAACCAGTTGCCGATATGATCATCTAATTAACGTGAAAATGTATTTTAAAAAATTGGGATTGTATACGGGGGATAGCTTGTTTGGGTACGGGGCATAGCAAACTCTGAACAATGAAGTTGAATACGGGGTAAAGTAAATAGTAATAGTTTATTTGGTAGGATTTTTTTGTAATAATTTACATCTGAATATTTTGAGTCTATTATCCTGTAGTTTATTGAAACTCAATTTTAGTGTATATTTAAAGGGGAATCCCAGGGAAGTCTACAATGAAGTTCTTGAATATACATGCTGTCTGCACTACCAGATACATTTTCCTGTTATTTCAATATCCAAAGTCCACTCAAAATGTGTTTATTAGCCACTTGCAAAATTGCATTCCTCGGGAAAGCCCGATAAAAATAGCGCTGATCACGCGTCAATCAAGTGACTATTTTGTCGCAAGTCGACGAGGGGCCCAAAGGAAGGGGACGCGTAATGTATAGGTCCGATGATGAACCAGACACAAAGTCCGTGTATAAATTTATTGAATCACATTCACATTAATAATCAGACGTTAATTACACACGATATTCATATGAAGAAATTTATGTCGACATCTCTGCATCATTTATCGATATCAGTACCTGACTGAAACCAGGGACATATACGTCCCTGCTGAAACCGATGCAAATGGGTACAGGATACAACCATGCATCGCCAGAAACCCAAACGACACTGCACTCTTACATTGTACGTTTAACAGTGTCGTGTGAGTTTCCGACGATGACAACCATAGGGCAAACCTTAATTTCTGTAAAAAGTTATCTTCACGAATCCTCATTTAGAACCATTTCACAAAAGGTGTGCATGCATTGAAAAGTACAAAAATAAAATGAAATGATTCCGATTTTTGTATACAACTCGATGTCTTAAAGATTTTTTTTCAGACTATCTTTATATTCATCTAAAATCTATCCAACTTTCAGCGTTAACATACTTAACACTTACAATTATGTATCACGGAAGTCCGTGCACTCATATGACGCACCACGCACTAAACATGTAAAATACATGTATAATATATATATCAAATTTGGAAGTTGTCGAGAAGATAATTGTCCAATACTTAATCCATTTATATATGTTATGATATCTCCGTTTTCATTTTACTTTTGTATGTAAATTTAAAGGTTCGTTAACATTTTCAACACAACTGCAGACATGGGACATACATGTATATGATTTTTGTTTTTTTTTAATAAATTAATTACTTCACTTATATAATTCATATATTTTGATTCATATCAAATTCAATACCGGGGTCCAAACTCGATAATATTTGTACAATCCGTATTTTATAGATAAGGTACGACAAGCATGTTTTATCCGCACATGACATTTTATTCATTTTGTCCAAATTGTATCTGTATGCATAAACTCAATCGCACTTATACCGGCGTTTTACAACGTAAACACCCCCCTCCCCATACGTTTTTTTTTTATGTGAAAAGGTCTTTCTCTTCAGCAATATAATTCAATAATGCCGTTTTACTGGAATATTATAAAGGGAATACACACGCAATTCATGTAACAGAGGAATGAAAAAGTTATCCCTTGGGAGGCCCCAAATCCAAATCAAAACTGTGTCACCGGCTATCCAGAAGAAAATTGTAACATGCAAACAATTGGGCTGTTAGTCTCTCCCTTGAATACTTCCCATCCCTCGTTATGCTTCCGTAATATAATCCTAACGTTAAAGTTTGACCATTCGGCCTCTTTTCGCTTGGTAGTTACATGTAGGTCACGCGGATCGCCATTTTTTGTTTACCGATGTAGCTTGTTATGCGCATGCGTTATCATATGTGACGCAAAACAATTTACATGTCCAAATCGTTGATCAACGAATAGTGATTCCCTTTTTTAATTATTAATTAAAGTTTTTGAGAACAAATTTCAGCGTAAATCACCCATTAACTTTCCACAAGATTATACATTTAATTCATATATAACTCTAAATACGCATAAAAATATAGTTTTACCGTGATGCCTCTTTAAGTCAAACAATATAAATAACTATCCTTTTTAACTAGAGAACATTGACATATTAGAGCAGGATGTAGTCGATCAACTTAACCTACTGAATGAAAATAAACCAGCTGGACCAGATGGAATAGTACCTAAAATAATTAAAAATCTATCACCCTCAATATCATATCCATTAACACTTCTTTTTAATAAAACAATGGAGCTTGGACATTGCCCTGCCTTATGGAATCTCGCTGATGTTATTGCTATATATAAGGGTAAGGGGTCCCAAAATGATGCCAGTAATTATAGGCCAATCTCAATTACATCTTCTTCAGCAAAATCATTGAAAAAAATATTTTTAAATATGTATATAACTACCTTGTAGAAGCTGAAACTATAACTGGGCATCAGTCAGGTTTCCTGCCTGGTGACTCAACAGTGAATCAATTATTGTCTATATATAATACTATTGTAAATAATTTGGATAACGGTTAAGAAGTCAGATTTGTCTTCTGTGATGTTAGTAAAACTTTCGATAGGGTTTGGCATGATGGTCTTCTTTACAAATTGGAAACTTATCGAATTTAAGGGAAATTACTGGCATGGTTTAGGAACTACTTATCTGAAAGAAAACAAAGGGTAATTACAGAAGGTCATCAATCAACTTTTAAATGTATAAATGCGGGTGTTCCACAGGGATCTGTCCTGGGTCCATTTCTCTTTCTTCTCTATATTAATGACATCACTCAATTAGTAACTAGTAACATTAAACTCTTCGCTGACGATAATTCCCTCTATATAATTGTTGATGATAACCCTATTGAAGCAGCACAGAATCTCACAAACAACCTACAAAATATATGTTCATGGGCTAAATCCTGGGATATTCAATTTAATGCAACTAAACCATAACCATGATATTCACTCGAAAAAAAAACTAATCACCCTCCAATTTTCTTCTCTAATCAACCACTTAACAACAGTACTAAACATAAACATCTAGGTCTTACTCTTAATGAAGATGGTAAATGGGACCAGCATATTCAATCAATCTATGATACAGCTTATAAGAGAATCAATATATTAAAAAGTCTAAAATCCTCTCTTGATAGAAAACACTCAACGCTATGTATTTATCATATATTAGACCAATTTTAGAATATGCAAATGTAGTCTGGGATAACTGTACAGAGCAATCAAAAAAATATTAGGATCAGTACAATTAGATGCAATTAGAGTAGTAACGAGGCTTCGTAAAGGCACATCACACCATAAATTATACAAAGAATTGGGATGGGAAACATTAGCTGATAGAAGAGAAAAAAATGAATTGATCTTAATGTACAAAATATTGCATAATACTAGCCCAGAATACATAAATGAGATAGTTAATCCCTTCCTAAATGACCAAACCAATATAAGATACCAGCTTAGGCAAAATAGAATATTTAACCCCACAATATGTAGCACTAAGAGCTATTTTAATAGCTTTTTCCTCACAACTTTTAGACATTATAATAAATTAGACCCTGCTATTTCAAACGCCCAATTCCTGTCCCAATTTAAGAAATTAATTAACAAAATAAATAATGCACCAACAAATGATACTCAGGCAGTGGTAAAAAAAATCTGGTGAAAGAAAAATCAATATTTTATTATGTCAAATTAGGAACAATGCTAGTAATTTAAAACATGACCTATATAATGACCACTTGTCAGAAACTGCTTCATGTGATTGTGGTTATTCACAAGAAACAAGTCATCACTTCTTCTTTGATTGTGTCCGATACATCAACCACAGGCGGTTACTATCAGCATCTCTGCTCAGTGAAAACTATACACATTATACTTTACACGCTATTTTAAATGGTTGTAACCAATGTAATGATGAAACCAATATGAATATTCTCGAAAGTGTTTCAACTTTTATTGTCAACTCAACTCTAGAATATTTAATATCAACTTATATTATGATCTCCTGTTGTTGAATCTAGATAGTTACCATAAGACACCTAATTATAAAATGGTATGCTTTACCCCAAACAATCAGCATGGATGAAGTAATTGGAAATTCTTAACCAGTTATTAGAAAATATTAATTACGAATTAAGTATTTGTTTGCCAAATATTCAAAATTTTAAGTGAATATTGTTATTCATAATATCCATAATACATCAACGTTATATTAATGTACCTATGAGTCATTCTGTGTTTATATTAGTTCTCCTCTATGAGAAATGCACTTATAACCTACTATGATGTTAATAACTGACTCAGGTTGACAACCATTTAGAGTTATCTCCCTTACACCATTGCCTTGCACATTGATCTTGTTATATATATGTTGTGTTTGTTTATTTCAACCTTACACTTTCAATCTATTAATAAAAAGTCTATTACTTAAACATCTATATAATACCAACGCATGCGGGAGAAAACTGATATAGTCAAACAATATCAATATTGACAGATAAAAGTCTTAATTTGCATGTCCCTGTTGACAATCCCTGCCATGATCAGTTTATCAAACACATACAGAAGTGAAAAAAACTATGACAATTGTTTTCAGCGGAAATAATCCAAAGGACCAATTTAGAAGCAAGTATTAAAGGCCCAATATCACAGGCACTTGTGGCCAGGAGAATAACCATCTATATATATCATATAATATATAGAATATAGCGAAATTTGAAAAAAAAAGACACTGAAAAAGAGGGAAGGTATGCAACTCCGTGGCAGAAAATACCTCGACCACGTTACAAAAAGGTCCAAAAATCTTACTTTCCGTTCATACTAGAGAAAAACGAACAGTTTCCATCCATTCCCTATATATTTCCCTTTCTAAAAAGCTACAATGATCCACACTTTTATTTATCGATTGCGAGCGAGGAGTCGTAACATCTCAGAAAACCCCCGAAATATAAAAGCATATAAAGCATTATGAATAGTTTAGGTGATATATTAAAGTAATTATTATTATATTAACGAATAATTTTTAAATGTTTTGCATAATAAAGCACATATCACCATATACTAAAAACGACTGGAATTATCCCGAGTTAACAACATTTCCGAAAGACACTCGGTGTTCCGAAATCCATTTGGAGTTGGATTAATTTCCGTGAAGTTGGTGGGTTAAATTATTCGAAAGACAGCTGGTTTTGTTGGTTTAAAATACCTTATTCTTCTTTGTGATGATCACTATCGTTTATAAGTTTGTTGCACGTATGTTTTCAGTCAGAATATGAACGAGACAAATGAATGTGGAATTAAATCGTTTGTTTAAGTTGTTTACAAATGTGGACCAAGACTGATAAGGTACATGTAATGTTAGTTCAAATTTAGATTGAATATTTCACAGCAGTTTTGCTGTACAAATTTACAGATACTTGATGTCAAAATTAATCTAAAGTTGAGTAAGATGATTACAACATTCACACAATATACACATCAGCAAATGTTTTTCCAGGGACGTATACGTCCCTTGTTTTTCTAACTGTTATCAACTGTGAAGAAAAACAGTCTACCAGATATAAACTGTTACCAAATTAAAAAATAAAATTATTTAAAAAACAAAAATTGGAAAATGAGGTACAATTTCTAAAACTCATCTCATTATCCTTATTTATGATAAGTGATAAACCACAAGCCACTATAGATAATAAACTTCCTAGTTCCGTGTTCCCTTAAAATAACGGAACTAGGAACCAGACCCTAGTTCCGCTTAACATCAACGGAACTGGGAACCAGACCCTAGTTCCGCTTAACATCAACGAAACTGGGAACCAGACCCTAGTTCCGCTTAACATCAACGGAGCTGGGAACCAGACCCTAGTTCCGCTTAACATCAACGGAACTGGGAACCAGACCCTAGTTCCGCTTAACATCAACGGAACTGGGAACCAGACCCTAGTTCCGCTTAACATCAACGAAACTGGGAACCAGACCCTAGTTCCGCTTAACATCAACGGAGCTGGGAACCAGACCCTAGTTCCGCTTAACATAAACGAAACTGGGAACCAGACCCTAGTTCCGCTTAACATCAACGAAACTGGGAACCAGACCCTAGTTCTGCTTAACATCAACGGAACTGGGAACCAGACCCTAGTTCCGCTAAACATCAACGAAACTGAGAACCAGACCCTAGTTCCGCTTAACATCAACGGAACTGGGAACCAGACCCGAGTTCCATTTAACCTTAAACGGAACTGGGAACCAGACCCTAGTTCCTTTTAACATAAACAGAACTAGGAACCAGACCCCAATTCCGCTTAACATCAACGGAACTAGGAACCAGACCTTAGTTCCGCTTAACATCAACGGAACTGGGAACCAGACCCTAGTTCCGCTTAACATCAACGAAACTGAGAACCAGACCCTAGTTCCGCTTAACATCAACGGAACTGGGAACCAGACCCGAGTTCCATTTAACCTTAAACGGAACTGGGAACTAGACCCTAGTTCCGTTAAACATAAACGGAACTGGGAACCAGACCCGAGTTCCGTTTAACCTTAAACGGAACTGGGAACTAGACCCTAGTTCCGTTTAACATAAACAGAACTGGGAAACAGATCCGAGTTCCGTTAAACTTAAACGGAACTGGGAACCAGACCCTAGTTCCATATACATATTTAACATATCCGGATCTTGGTACTAGATAGTTCCGTTTAACATAAACGTATACAGTTTGTTTCCCCAGTTGATCTAACAAAACAGATACGTTCGATGAGTTTGGATGTGAGTTCCGTATAACAGAAATTCATTTAAGAATGTTTTCCTATTGTTTGTCTGAATTCAAAGGGTCTGGGTTCGATTCCTGTGTTTGGTTTAAGTATGAAATAAATGATCATCGAACGTATACGTTTATGTTAAACAGAACTATCTAGTACCAAGATCCGGATATGTTAAACGGAACTAGGGTCTGGTTCCCAGTTCCGTTTTAAGTTAAACGGAACTCGGGTCTGGTTCCAAGTTCCGTTTAAGGTTAACCGGAACTGGAGTTTGGATGCGAGTTCCGTATAACAGAAATTCATTTAAGAATGCTTTTCTAAGTCTTATTGTTTGTCTGAAAGGGTCTGGGTTCGATTCCTGTGTTTGGTTTAAGTATGAAATATATGCTCATCGAACATATCTGTTTTGTTAGATCAACTGGGGAAACAAACCGTATACGTTTATGTTAAACGGAACTATCTAGTACCAAGATACGGACATGTTAAACGGAACTCGGGTCTGGTTCCCAGTTCCGTTTAAGGTTAAACGGAACTGGAGTTTGGATGTGAGTTCCGTATAACAGAAATTCATTTAAGAATGCTTTTCTAAGTCTTATTGTTTGTCTGAAAGGGTCTGGGTTCGATTCCTGTGTTTGGTTTAAGTATGAAATATATGAACATCGAACGTATCTGTTTTGTTAGATCAACTGGGGAAACAAACCGTATACGTTTATGTTAAACGGAACTATCTAGTACCAAGATCCGGATATGTTAAATGGAACTAGGGTCTGGTTCCCAGTTCCGTTTAAATTTAACGGAACTCGGGTCTGGTTCCCAGTTCGGAACTAGGGTCTGGTTCCTAGTTCCGTTTTTCTTAAACGGAACTAGGAACCAACTTCATGCTCCCGAAAACCTACTTATCTTACAAACAGGTAGAAGACAGGTATACACATACACTCATTACACATGGAAGCATGATTGTGTCCCCATCTTTTTGACAGCAACAATTGTTATAAAGCTATTTGGATCTTCATAATTTCCAAGGTTAAGGTTTAGGTGCCACCCCTTCACAGGTATGAGATATGCCTATTGGATAAATTTGTTAGTGTGTCTTTAAAAAAAAAGGATTTTTGTGTTGGTGAAAAAAGAACGTGTCCAGAGATACCCTATATTACACATATGTATCACTTTTGATTGACAGTGCAAGTAATTCTATATGATTGTGTATCACTAAATATTAATCATCCAAACTACATTATCAACAGAAAATGTTACAATATTTGTCTTATTTCAATAAGATCAGGCTGGCCCAGTGGATTTATTTCTTGGGTAATGAACTTTTCCTAATAGTGTTTTATTCCAAATTAATGTTAATTAATAATCAATGTTAATTGCAAAAATAACATGGATGATGTTAAACAAATAGGTATAATTCATAGTATTACAAACTCTATAATATTACCAAAAGTGTGTATCAAACAAGTAATATGCTGGATCATGATGTGGAAAATGCTTTGAAAAAAGCTGAAGAGTTCCAGTTAGCCTCATTGTTGTTATTTTCAGTCACCATAGTTGTTACAATGTACAACCTGACAAGTAGGGATATAGACTATTATGTAGAACAATTTGTCATTTATCTGATCAGAAAAATATGTTTTACTTAAACATAAATCATATACATATAATTAAAAAAAAATTTAATAGTACATGGTGCTTCCATTATATCTTGCATAAATCGTCTATAACTCTACCTTATATAAATCAGTTGATCAATAACTTAGAGATATGAAAGAAATATGAAATAAGTTTGGTAATTTTCAGATCGCGCATAAAGCAATTAATTAACGATTACCCACCAAGACACAATATCAGACATATTTGTTTCAAATATTCCGCCAAAACATATTCAATGCGGAGATGAGTCTTTCTGTGTACATCGGGAGTTTTCTTATCTTTGGTTGCTACTGTCCACCGCCTTCCGAAAGGTGTTGCGCAACATTCGGTCGATAGCACCACTTTTTTGGAGGGAACATTGAAAACTTTCGACAAAGTGCTTAAAAATGGAGAGTATTAGAACAGATGGACAATTAAGAATTGTTTGTGTGAAAACAATAACTTATCACGAAACGATAGCAGCAATTCCCATTAAAAAAGGCTGAAAGTAAGCTCCCTCGAAATTCCAGATTCGGAGCTTCGTCCCTTGTGTTATGTTTATATTGACCCCCATATATTTTAAACTTACATTACTATTGTAACGTGTCCCTGTGGTTATACTGAGCACAGTTGCTTGAGTTTCTGGCAGTAAATAATAAATATATATGTGTGAAATGAGCCTCCCATTTCTGTAATGGGCCGCGGTTCCATATTTATAAACATTTTTTTTTTATATACTGGCAGAAACTCGGGCAACTGTGTACTGAGATACCCATACATATCGTATTGGAGCTCGGGACCCTTGAAGGTAAAATTTCAGTTGAAAGAACTACACTGTACTTGTACCAGAGCATGTATTAAGTTAAAAACTGGTATTAAGCCTCTCTTCAAATCTGGTGCTCATCCCAACGCCATTAATCCTCTCACTGTTGCTGAATTAGTTAAAATTAAAGTGTATTCATCCGCTCTATTTGGATGCGAACTATGGTTACTATCCAAAACTGAAGTATAACTCTTAGATCGCCCACAAAACTTTATTATGACATGTATACAAAGGTTCGATAATCGAACCAGAACAGACGTGTGTATCAGCGCTTTGCTGGGCTAGCATATAAATATAAAGAAATTATTATTTCTGGAACGAACTTATAATATCGATAGTAGTATGCTAGTACGAGATATGTATAACTATACGTTTTATGTGAAATGTAAACAGCGAAAAAAGGCCATAATAATAAATAATTGTATGAATCTTTTGTTTACTATATATAGCTAACTTACTAATCTTTTCCTGCGAGACTACAATGGTACAAAAAATTGGTTAAAACGTATGCATAATGACAACGATTTTTTCAGATTTAAATGTATTCATTCTAAGACTGAACCGCATCATTTATGGCAATTAACTATTAAATATTCTCAGTTTTACAAATCTATACATTGTGTCTTGTACAGTAGTATGTAAGTACAACATCTCATAGGTTGGACCATATGGTGCTATGTCATTACTGCGGTATATCATAACACTATGCTTAATACACATCATTCCATGTTGTGAAAAAATACTGTTGTTCGTGAAAATTATGTTGTCATTACTTTACTATTGCGGACCTTTCTAATTTATCATACTTTGATCTAGTTAATGCTTTAGTAGGAAGTAATTTAAAGGCCCAATATACGTAACTTCAGGGGAATTTTCGTGGTTATGAACAATTCTGAAAAAAAATCCAGTTGATAATTATGCAAAAATAAGCCTAAAACGAAGTAAACCTGAGCGGTAACTAACAAGAAACTCTTGACAAAAAATCCAAAGCATTGAAAGTACTTCACAGGTGGGGCCCACTTCAACAACAAACCGAAAGTAGAAGACGGTTCGAAATGGACGCGTGTTTACAAATAGCGTGTTTCAACTGCTGCTGTACCGGTAACCGCGACAGAATTCATCTTGGATATTGCTGATATCAGTTAATCTTAACTAAATCTATAAGAATAATAAGTTATTAGGCTTGATTTTCGCTTCACGTTCTGCCGAAAGTTACGTATATTGATCCTTTAAGCTACGACATGTCTATCGAAAACAATATATATCTCAGACTTGCAAATTTAATTTTGAAATGAAATGCTGGAAAATATTAAAATGTAAATATATCGTCGATATATCTGAATGTAGGCATTTCAGCAATTGGAAAGGTGTTTGTTATCAGTTTTGTACAGTTCGATAATAAGATCTTTCTCGTGAAGTCTGCCAGAGGAGTAGCACAGTTCACTATTTCGGTCGGTGTCCCTCTATGAGCTTTTGCAGCCTTTTAAGGCGGTAAACGTCGAGGTTAAACGGTTCACGTTGGTAATCCTGTTCTTTGTATTCTAGCAGCAAAAGACCATCAATCACTTCCTCTTCGCAAACATCAGCCATATGATCGAGTCTGTTTTTTCGGAACAGTTTGGAAAGCTCTGAAATTGTCATATCTTTTATGTCTTTGGTGTCTATTTCACTGTCACCGGGCACATCAGATGGTGTGTTGTGAGAGGACGTGTCTACTGTTGAAAATTCAGCTATGGGGGACATCTTTTGTTCGTCAGTAGAGTTAGGGCCGCTCTGATCTGGTAACGAATGGTCGTGTCCTGATAGTAACGGTGACGTCGGAACATCTTCCTCTGAAAACTGACTCTTTACAAAGGTTGGTGACGATGCCTGCAAATCTGTATGTTCATACACAGGAAAGCGTTGTGCATGCTGCGACAGGGTCTGGGGTAACTTCATAGACAAATCGTGCGGAGGTGGTGGTGGTGGTAGTGGTGACGATGGTGGTCATGGTCGTCGTCGTGTTGGTGGTGGTAGTGATGGTGGTGATGATGGTGGTGGTGGTGATGGTGATGGTGGTGGTGGTGGTGATGGTGATGGTGGTGGTGGTGGTGATGGTGGTGGTGATGGTGGTGGTAGTGATGGTGGTGATGATGGTGGTGGTGGTGATGGTGATGGTGGTGGTGGTGGTGATGGTGGTGGTGATAGCGGTGGTGGTGGTAGTGATGGTGGTGGTGATGGTGGTGATGGTGGTGGTCATGGTCGTCGTCGTGTTGGTGGTGGTAGTGATGGTGGTGATGATGGTGGTGGTGGTGATGGTGGTGGTGGTGGTGGTGGTGGTGATGGTGATGGTGGTGGTGGTGATGGTGATGGTGGTGGTGGTGGTGGTGGTGGTGGTGATGGTGGTGGTGGTGATGGTGATGATGGTGGTGGTGGTGATGGTGATGGTGGTGGTGGTGGTGATGGTGGTGGTGATGGTGATGGTGGTGGTGGTGGTGATGGTGGTGGTGGTGATGGTGGTGATGGTGGTGGTGGTGGTGGTGGTGGTGGTGATGGTGGTGATGATGGTGGTGGTGGTGATGGTAGTGGTGGTGATGGTGGTGATGGTGGTGGTGGTGATGGTGGGTGGTGGTCATGGTCGTCGTCGTGTTGGTGGTGGTGGTGATGGTAGTGGTGGTGATGGTGGTGATGGTGGTGGTGGTGATGGTGGGTGGTGGTCATGGTCGTCGTCGTGTTGGTGGTGGTGGTGATGGTGGGTGGTGGTGGTGGTTGTGGTTGTTCGTAAAAATCTGTATCTTCATACACAGGAAAGAGTTGTGCATGCTGCGACAGGTCCTGGTGTAACTTCAGAGACAAATCGTGCGGAGGTGGTGGTCGTCGTCCTCGTCGTGGTGGTGGTGGTGATGGTGGTGGTTCGTAAAAATCTGTATCTTCATACACAGGAAAGGGTTGTGCATGTTGCGACAGGTCCTGATGTAACTTCAGAGACAAATCGTGCGGAGGTGGTGGTCGTCGTCCTCGTCGTGGTGGTGGTGGTGATGGTGGTGGTTCGTAAAAATCTGTATCTTCATACACAGGAAAGAGTTGTGCATGCTGCGACAGGTCCTGGTGTA
Organism: Mimachlamys varia; assembly: GCA_947623455.1. NCBI lineage: Eukaryota > Metazoa > Mollusca > Bivalvia > Pectinida > Pectinidae > Mimachlamys > Mimachlamys varia. The sequence continues at coordinate 15,806,735 of OX392535.1, forward strand.
ACTTCAGAGACAAATCGTGCGGAGGTGGTAGTGGTGCGTAAGGGAGGCTATTCAGTGTAATGTTTCTCCTAGTAGATGACTGAAATGGAGGCTTGCTCCTTTTTGGCATTGGTGGCGGTTCGTCGGTAACCCATGCAGAAGCCCCTGTCTTGGTCTACGGTAGCCGAGGTATACTAGTAGTCGGTTCAAGAAAATCCTCTGGAAATTGAAATAAACAGTATCTTAAGTTTGCTTATTGACACAAATACTGCCATCAGTAAGTACAATGCATACTAATATTTCTTTCATATATTACATATGCATATGTTTACATTCGCGCTGCACCCCATTATATGAACACAACCAGAGCTAGCAGTATGAAAGCAAAGAGTCTCGAGACGCAACATGTGGTTAACTATGACGTCATGGATCAACCTTATTCAATGAGGGCCTTGTCGCTTTGTTTCGAGAAGAACACGGAGGACCCAACCGCGTCAAACGCTTTAATGACTAATGCTAATCATTGGCGCCTAATTTATTCATTATTATGGCTGTTCAGCCAATGTCGTTTAATGATTACGGCAATAAAAACGCTACAAACGCAGATAAAAAAATAAGTGTTTGACAGTAAAATTGTAAATGCATGGATTGAAAGTTATTTTTTAACTTTCATAGTGCTATGGAAGTTGAGTGGTTTTATCCATATTGGATAAAGCCCGCTAACTTTCATAGCACTATGATAGGTAAAATGACTTTCAATACTTATGTGTAGAAGAATACTTTTGAAGCCCATGAACAACACATGTACGAATGTGTATTGAACGTTTCTGTAGAATGTATTATCCTTCATACGTGTACAATACAAGTTTATCAAAATTGTAACTAGATACAGGACGGCAAAAGTGTTATTGTATGTACATGATAAGCTCTAGTTCATGTATATAAACATCACGATTTATCTCCGTTTGGATTTGTCCTAATATGTAGGTATAATATGTGCATGGGCCATATCAGTCCATTTACATTGACAGAAGACAATCATGCGAAAGAGGATATTTGTGTTGGGGCAAGCTAGGGTTTGTTTCATACATGTAGTCCACTAAAAGGAACTTTTTTTAGCCTGTTGAACTAAAACATATATACATATATGCATAAGCAGAAGTGAAATGGTTTTCTAAATTTACAGTAAATGCCATAATCTATTGCATGTACTACATCTAGAGATACTTTTAGCTTTTAAAAAGTTTTAGTACATATGTACATAGTTCATATCGGTAAAAATAGCGCCTTTTAAAGTAATGCTCTTTCTTTTTTACAAAGATATTTTTAATGACGAATAGCACGAGTAAATGATCATTATTGGTGAATGACCATTGTGGTATTTCGTGATGAAGTGCATAATGTACATATGAATTTTTCCTGCTTTGTAAATGATAATTAGGCCTAGAGATGTAAGTGAATATGACATGCAAATGTATTTGCATACCATTATTTTGCTCCACCTTGATAAAGATATCGTAATAGGCCGTCGTTCTTTTGGAACAACAATTTGAATGTAACCAATGTAATTTGAGAGATATAGAAGACGAATTTCATTTTATCTTGATTTGCCCTTTTTATAGCGATTTACGAGGCAGATTATTGAAAAATTATTATTACAGAAAAACCTCCATCTTTAAATTAATACAACTACTTAGCACGCAAAATGTTAAAGATCTATCCAATTTAGGGAAATATTTGTATTTAGCTTGTGGGAGACGGTAATCATATTTTACATATTGTGATGTTCCTTAACTGTTAATGTGTTAAATAAGTACTGTTATACTTGTATGTACATTATTGAACTACGTTGTCTGTATATTGTGATGTCATTCTCCTGTATGTACCTATAAGCCTAAGGGCTTTTGGCTAATAAAGAACTAATAGATTAGATATCTAAGACCATCTAAGTCCGTGCACATACATATATGGGTTATACATGTGGTATCATGGGGACTTCCCCAAACACCAACTCTGCTTATAAAAACATGTTAACTTAGGTGGTCGGTTGTGATGATAGTGAGGTATAGTCTATAGCAAAAATGTTGTACAGGTAAATTGCACAGGTAAATCAACTTCTGGTAACTAATCAGATACTCAATAACTAATGATATTTGCGAACAAATAAATGATAAATAGGTAGTGCATAAATAAGCTGCACATTTAGGAAAATTATCATATATTACACCTTCTTTCAGGTATGTGTAAATTAATATATATTTATTGATTTATATATACAGGGACATATATATGAGATATAAGTTTCAGATTTGGGTAAATTATTGTCATATATTGATTTAAAGCTTATACCTTCTTTCAGATCTTTTTGTAAATTAACATATAAGCCTTGTAATACATTAATTTAACTTGCACCTTTTTTAAGATTTGTGTAAACATACATTTAATTTCAAAGTATCTTATTATTATTTATACAAGACTTATAAACAAGTACTACAAAGAAATAGCATACAAATGTATCAATCAAATTATTAGAAAGCAAGCTAAGCCTATTTATGTCTATTATACATTGGCAATTCTTTAGTAGAATGGATAGGAAATGAGCGTTTAATGTTTTATCAGTTAAAGATCCCTTTCTCAATCACTCTCATACCTTTATTATGAATTAGATAAATTTCATTTTAGAACTACTTTATTAAAATATTAATTACATTATGTACTTATACATCTAGAATTTTTAGTGCTTTATATAAAATGCATAAAATATACAGTATGTATAAGCTAGTATAATCAGTATAGTTGAATTATTTCATGACATACCAACCACACCATTCAAAAAACATCTAAATTAACTTAGCCTAAACTATCATATATATAGAAACAATGTGTTTGTGGCAGTCGTGCTGCGCTATAGTATGGGGGATGAGGATTAGAAAAGTATCAACTGCAAACAAGTTGCTATAAGAAGTTATATCAATAAACGATAGAAATAAAAAGGACCAAAGAACATATCCTTCAGGAACTCCTGCAGATATGGATTAAGTATTTGATTGGTATATCCATCAATTATTTCCCTTGGGTTTTCTGTCAGATAATTAAGCTTTAAACCACTCAAATAATTTTCCTTTTTATACCATTTTTTGGTAAAATTTACACAAAATACCTACATGCCGAACCCTGTCAAATGCATTATTTATATCAATACTCAATAACTAATGATATTTGCGGACAAATAAATGATAAATAGGTAGTGCATAAATAAGCTGCACATTTAGGAAAATTATCATATATTACACCTTCTTTCAGGTATGTGTAAATTAATATATATTTATTGATTTATATATACAGGGACATATATATGAGATATCAGTTTCAGATTTGGGTAAATTATTGTCATATATTGATTTAAAGCTTATACCTTCTTTCAGATTTTTTGTAAGTTAACATATAAGCCTTGTAATACATTAATTTAACTTGCACCTTTTTAAGATTTGTGTAAACATACATTTAATTTCAAAGTATCTTATTATTTATACAAGACTTATAAACAAGTACTACAAAGAAATAGCATACAAATGTATCAATCAAATTATTAGAATAAGATGGATAAGATGGACGTTACTGACAGAGCTCCGGCGAAAATGTGACATTATATCCATCTTGGGAGTACAGGTTTGACATGAGGCTACTACTATGTGCTATTTGACAATCGCTCTTTGTGACACACTATCTATGAGCCATTTTATTGCATCTTAACATGTACTAACTTTGAATTTGCTTCACGCTCACGCTCTGTACATATCGTTACCTGTACCTATTGAACCGTGGAACCAGTGCACGCATAACATCGCGCGCGCCACGTTGACTGTACTGAGTTGTTTACATGTATATCACACATGTCTGTTCATAATCATATATCATCAAAGAGAGCCCTGTCATTATCATCAACTCCATCACCTATACACAGAGACAATAAAAAGCAAAAACAAGTATCGTTTTCATATACGTCGTCTCCTTTATCCGATAGTGTGTTTGACTCTTTTACTTCTCCAATGGCAAGTAATAGCTCACCTATCCTCCAGCAGAGTGGCCAACTCCAGCCAGGTCTTCTCCAGAGACCATTTATTTCCGCCACCCCGGGGTCTGCAAGTTTCCTACCCGCCGACCCCGCGGGTGCCTCTATGTCGGACATCGATGTTCAGAGAATAGCCATGGCAGTTCGCGTTCATATGATGAACGACATGCAAACTATTCAAAACAACCTACAACTTGCAGTACAACAGCAGATTGCCCCTCTACTTGACAAAGTATCCAGCCTTGAGGCCGAGAATGATGATCTCCGTCAGCAGATCGACGATCTTGAGCAATACGGGAGGAGGACCCTGGTTCGATTCTCGGGGATTCCGGAAAACGAGGGTGAGGACACTACCACTAAAATTCTTGAGGCTGCCCAGGCATGTAATGTCGACCTCCCCCCGACCGTCGTAGAAAGATCCCACCGAGTCGGCAAACCAGATCACAGGAGAGAACGGCCGCGTCAGATTATAGTGCGTCTTACCTCTGTCGATGCGAAATTCCAGCTTCTCAAGTCGAGTCGTGGGTTTCGTAACAGTCCGTCTCACAAGTCTATCTCTGTCAACGAGGATCTGACAAAGTATCGTGGTAAATTAGCATTTCTCTCAAGAAATCTAGTAAAGGCTAATAAAATTTCACAAACGTGGACAACGAATGGCAAAATCTTGATTAAAGATACTGCGTCCAAAATTCACCAGATCCGTAGGGAAACTGAACTTGTGCCCTTTGGTCATGTGATTGTCACCTAGTCAGTGTCAGCGGCGTCGGCTGACACATCGACAGTGACGGGCGTTCCAACATGTACGATTTTTTGTCTGCTATTATGATACACAAAATTGTGCTTAATGTGTTTACCATTAGAGTCTCGTTTACATGTACTTGCTACCTGTTGATTGAATTAACCTCAAATATGTTTTTCTCCTTCCTTTTCAAAGTGTCAATCAACTGTTGAGAGACTTACAAAGACGATCCTTTGTGTTATTCTTTGTGAGTGAGTGTTTTTTTTTGTTTGTCTTATTGTTTAAATATTTTCCGATTATCATTTTTCTCTCTCTCCTTTCAACTTTAACTGATCTTTTGCATTTTTAAAAAAAACAAATTTAAAACCCCAATCTTGGTTTTCATACCTGTCCTCCCCATACCAAACTTAAAATCCTCAATCTTAATATTTATATTTGCCCTCCCCATAACCAAAACGTACATACTCTCGCGATCGATATATATATACAGCTTTCCTGCATACAAAGTACATTACTAAAGAAAAAAAGAAAAAACATTCTTTCGTTAAAGGGGCATCCCGCGAAAGCCTAAATGTCTGTTCTTGAATATGCATGGCGTCTGCACTACTAGTTATACTTTCCTGTTATTCTCATATTCAAAGTGGACTCTAAATGTCTATTATGACCACTTGCAAAATCGCATTCCTCGGGAAAGCCCAGATAAAAATAGCGGGAATGACGCAACGTGACAGGTGTGCCGCAAGTTCCCTGATCGGTTTGACGGAAGGGGCCACACGGGAGGGGACGCGTAATGTATACGGCTAATGAAACAGAGACAAAGTCCGTGTATAAACTTATTGAATCACATTCACATTAAAAATAGACATCAATTGCACACATACCGATATTCAAATGAAGAATAATTGTCGGCATATCGGCACCATATATCGACACCAGGAATTATATATATTATATTTACCTGACCGAGGCCGGTACACATGGGTACGGAATACGGCCATGGTACAAACCTTAATTTTTGTAAAAGGTAATATTCACGAACCCAACTTTTCAGATGATTTCATAAAATGTATGTAGCATGCATTGAAAAGTACGAAAATAAAATGACATGAAATGTTTGCGATTTTTTTACAACTCAATGTCTTGAGGATTTTTTTTCAAACTTTCTTTATATATACAAGATACATTCATATTCATTAAAATCTAGCCAACTTTCAGCGTCTTCACACGTTAACACGTATCACGGAATGCGAACATTTAAGTCCATACACTCACATAACGCACCACACACTAAGCATGACTACATAAATATCAGATTTGGAACTGTTAAAACACTTGAAACTAACCGTTATGAACATGTTATGATAATTCCGCTTTCTTTTTACATATTTTTTGTCGTCTTGTAAAGGGACGGTGACCTTTTAAAAAAAAGCCTGCAGGAATGGAATATACATATAGGTATATGTTGTATAACTTTGGGGGTTTTTTTTATTTTTTTTCCCCGTTATGTATATATTTTCGTATCAAATTCAATACCGGGGTCGCAACCCAATGATATTTGTACCTTCACTAATTTAAAGATTAAGTATGAATATCATCTTTTTTACGCGTAAAACATATTTTTTTTATTCTTTTTGTCCAAGTTGAAGCCGTATGTACCTCGGTCGCATGTCCCGTTTTACAACGTAATCAAACGACTTTATCTGTTATGGTATATATTGTATTTGAAAATGTCTTTCTATCCAGCAATATAATTAGATCATACTGTTTTCCTGGAACATAAGATTTTATAAAGGGAATATTATAAACACACTTTTAAGTTTCATATTACACACGCATTTTATGCAACAGAAGACTGAAACAGTTTCCCCTTGGGTAGCCTCAAAACCAAATCAAAGCTTTATTTGTGCATGTTACCGTTACCCAGAAGAAATATGTAACATACAAACAATAGAGCAGGTAGTTTCTCCATTGAACACTTCCCATCTCTCAATATGATTCCGTAACGCAGTCTTGTGTCATATTTTGACCATTCGGCAACTTTTCGCTTAGTAGTTAGGCCTTATCGTGGTGTAACGGTAATAGCAGATAGAGTGTTTACAATGGAAGCGGCGCTCGCTGCGCATGCGTTGGTAGGTGGAAATCCCAAACCAAATTGTCTAGCCAGACGTTCTGGAATTCCACGAGTTATTTTGAAATTATTTATTTTATGAATACATATATGCAAAATCCGATCGTCGCAGTCCATAAGAATACCCACTCGATATGTGTATGTAATATTTTGAAAAAAAATTATGAAAAAAAGCTTACTTTCGCGGGATGCCCCTTTAATGTTTGCATATGAGATACTCGATATGTGAAAGTATCACAAAAACATTATAAAACTGTTAACTGCAAATAGTTCATGAATTTATAAAAGATCTGAAATGAAAAAAGTTCATTTCATGAACATGTATATATCACATAATTGGTCTGTTGCCTAGTGGAACATTTAATTTTTTTTTGTATACGCAAATCTAGCGCAAATTTGATTGGACTAAGCTCCAACTGTTCTTGTGACGTCACGCCTAGATATATTACGTGACGTCATTGACTTGTATTAAAAATATGTATATATCACATAATTGGCCTGTTGCCTAGTGGGACATTTTACTATTTTTTTGTATACGCAACTCTAGCGCAAATTGGATTGAACGTAATCTCAAACTTTTTTTTGTGACGTCACGCAAAGGTAAATTAGCTCACGTCACTGACTTGTATTGAATGCATGTATATATCACATAATTGTTCTGTTGCCCTGTAATACATTTAACTAATATTTGTATATCCAACTCTAGTGAAATTTGATTGGAATATGCTCCAACTGTTCTTGTGGCGTCACGCCAAGGTAACTTACATGACGTCCCTAACTTGTATTAAATACATGTATATATCACATACTTGTTCTGTTGCCCAGTAGAATATTTAACTATATTTTTTTTTGTATATGCAACTGTAGTGCAAATTTGATTGGACGTAAGCTCCAACTGTTCTTGTGACGTCACGTCTAGGTAAATCAATTACATTACGTCATTGACTTTCTCACTGAACCCTAAATTAGTTGGCATTCCATGTGGAATTTGTGAGGCTGGTCATGAATTTCTCGATTTATTTCGCCAGTGGCTATAGGTAGATGTTGGGAATTCGTAGACTCGTTTCGTAGATCTCGCATGAAATGGAATCCTAATTAGTGGTCTATATGTTTGTTTGTAATCATTTAATTATAATGCTTCTATTGCTTTTCAATATTCACATAACATGGTATTAGTCATGCAAGCATTGTGTATGCGAAGTTTTCATATGCAACTGTATAGGTATGACCATGAAACTATAGGCCTAAGACATGCATGTATACATATAAATATGTTGTATAGCTCTTGCAAATTTATTTAGTTTCTATGATACTTCTTGTTTGTACACATCGAACCAATTCATGATATATATTCTGGATGGCTGAGTTTTTCGTTCTGTGTTTATTAAAACGGTATGCATAAATCAAGTTTACATATTTCACAAAAAGTGGTAAAATTGCATGTTTCTAATCAATGTTTAGAAGTTTATCTAAGTAAAGTTCACAAGTTCTTTTCATTGAAACCTAAAACTCAGCCTTTCCTCTGTCTGTGTAGCATGCATGTACCCAGGTAACGAATAAGTGTATAAAACTTTGAAATATATGTATATGAATCGAATATATTACTCATGTACCTACCAAACCCTCCCATAGATATACGATGGAAATAATACCCATCGAGTTAGTTCTCCTTATCACCTTACTCTTCCGTTGTCCTACAACCTTACTTTCCGTACACTATTACCTCCCTTTCCCCACTACCCACGTGAACAAGCACACTGTATCCTATTTTAGTTTTTACCACATTTTTGATCTTATCGACGGCATCAAATTATACCCTATCCAGATACGAATATTTAGGTTCCTACTATGGTTAACCTCCGTAACTTGAATGCCTATATGTCCTAATCTTTACTGTATCCGGATAGGTACTTTTTACAACCGCGACTATCATAGATCATGTAATTATACATACATGACCGGGTCTGTACTTGTCGATATTTTATTTGTATTAATTGTATTATATGCTTTACATATATTACACAACATGTCACAAATATTTTTTAAACTTAGACATGACTTTGATACCCGATTTCGGCATGTACCCTACAAAGTGAAGAGCGTCACTTCTCTTTTCACTACCATGTGTATTTCTTTAATAATCCTTCAATTATTGCTCCTTCTCTCTGGAGACATCGAAAGTAATCCTGGGCCTAGTGAGTCCGATTTATCATCACTCTTCTCATGTTCCTCTAATTTTACAACGTTGTTTGACGAAGCTAAGTATACTTTTGTCCACTTGAACGTACAAAGTATAAAGCAAAAATTTGACATCCTCTTCAGCGAACTCTACAAGATAAATATCCTATCCTTTACCGAAACATGGCTTAGTCCTGATGAGGTAACTTACGTTTCTGACTTCCCAGGTTTTTCTCCCCCTTATTGTTACAGTAGACCACATAGACAAGGAGGAGGAGTGTCAGTATATATCAGTAACAATATAACATCCAAGCGTCGATCAGACCTTGAATTAACTTCAGTCGAGTGCGTGTGGGTGCAACTTAACATATCAGGGAAAATAATTCTATATGGGACATTCTATAGACCCCCTGATGAACCCGTTTCTTCCTGGGACCATATTGCGCATTCTATTGACCTTGCTTTTAACACTGGAATACCTAATATTATTATAACCGGCGACTTCAATGCAAACCTATTAAACAATAACAACCACTCTCTTCACCTTCGCAATCTACTTACCACTTACGATTTTCATCAGAATGTTGACAGTCCTACTTACTTCACCGAATCTTCTTCTTCCCTTCTAGATATAGTCTGTGCTAGTGACCCGTCCTTAATTAACTTCTGTCATGTCGGTGAAAGCTTCCTAGACCAGCCAATCAGATATCACTGTCCTGTCTATGGTACCCTCAATATACCCAAACCAACCCAATCATCTTTCAAACGTAATATCTGGCTTTATGACCTTGGTGACTACGACGACTACAGAGACAAACTTTCTAAAATTGACTGGGACAGTACTCTCGACATTAATGACATTGTCAAAAGTACCGATTTATTCACTGAAATTATACTTAAGACTGCAAGAGAATGTATACCTCATAAGACTATAACTGTAAGAAGTAACGCTCCTATATGGCTAAACAACACTATTAGGAAATTGATTCGTAAAAGAAAATATTTTAATCGGAAAGCAAAGAAATCTGGGAAAATAGACGATTGGGCCAAATTTAGAAAATTCAGAAACCTTTGTATCAATGCCATTCGTAATTCTAAGCGAGATCATTTTAAAAAACTTTGTGATAAATTGAACCATAGTAATAATACTAGTGCTAAGGAATGGTGGAAAATAATAAACAGTTTTATGTCTAATTCCAAAAGAAAAAGCGACATTCCTCCTATTTCTGACAATACCGACATTCTACATGACGACCTGGCCAAAGCAAACGCTTTCAATACCCTTTTCTCTTCACAATCTTCTATTGATGACACTAATATTGATCCCCCTTTACTAAATCAGTTCCATACACATATCCTTTCTGATATTGTAATATCTCGCCAAGACATTCTTGATGCCATGCATTCCCTCGACACGAAGAAAGCCTCTGGTCCCGACCTTGTTAGTCCACGTTTGATCAAGGAAGCTGCCGGTATTTTAAGTTATCCATTACAAATATTATTTAATCTTTCACTCTCCGTATGTACATTTCCATCGTCTTGGAAAATTGCTAATGTTACACCAGTATACAAAAAAGATGACCCGTCTAATTTAAGTAATTATCGACCTATATCACTACTATCAATTGTTGGGAAACTAATGGAACGTTGTGTATACAAACATGTTTACAACTATCTCGTTGACAAGTCCTTATTAACACCCTGTCAGTCTGGTTTCAGATCCGGTGACTCCACTCTAAATCAACTTATATCTATCTCTAATGATATATTCTCCGCTTTGGATAAAGGTAAAGAAGTCAGAATGGTATTTTGCGATATAAGTAAGGCGTTTGACCGGGTTTGGCATCGCGGCCTTCTTTCTAAACTCAGATCGTTCGGTATCACAGGAAATCTTTTAACTTGGTTCACAGATTACTTACAAAATCGCTGTCAACGTGTTGTAATAAATGGTAAACAGTCTTACTTAGCATATATCACAGCCGGAGTTCCGCAAGGATCAATTTTAGGGCCATTACTATTTTTAATCTTCATAAATGATATTGTTCAAGACATCCATTGTAGTATAAAATTATTCGCTGACGATACGTCTCTATATGTCGAAGTGGAGTCGCCGAATCTGACCGCAAACCTGTTAAATAATGATCTAACCAAAATTCATGAGTGGTCTCAATCATGGCTTGTCAATTTTAATCCTAACAAAACTGTATCAATGACTGTAAGTAAGAAACTTGACAAACCTATCCACCCATCCTTGATTATGAATAACACCCCCCTAACTGAAGTAACGTCCCACAAACACCTCGGTATTACCCTATCTGCTAACGGGAGTTGGACTGACCATATTCAATATATCACAAATAAAGCCTCTAAAAAACTCAGTCTACTTAGAAATCTCAAATTTAGTATTGACAGGAAGTCCCTTCAAACTATTTACTTTACTTTCATAAGACCCTTATTAGAATATGGTGACATTGTATGGGACAACATAACACTAGGCCAAAGCCAGATCCTCGAACATATACAACTTGAAGCTGCTAGAATTGTTACTGGGGCAACCAAACTCACAAGCCACGCTAGACTTTATGTAGAAACCGGTTGGGACCCCCTTAGTGCTCGTAGGAGAAATCATAAAATTATTAAATTCCACAGAGTTGTTCATGGTCAGTGCCCTCTGTATCTAAATAACCTTCTACCTGCTCGCCATTCTAATATTCATACTCACTACACAAGGAAAGCTAACAATTTCTGTCAAATTAACTGTCGGACAAAACACTATAAAGATTCTTTCTTTCCCTCTTCTATTGATTTATGGAACTCACTCCATGAAAACATAAAAACCAATCCGTCAATAACTAACCTCAAACAATTTCTAAACGCCGACACTCTTTCTACTCGCTCCGTCCCTCAACACTATTACTACTGTAGAAGCAGACACGGCCAAATCCATCATGCACGACTGAGAATGAACTGCAGCTCATTGAATACTCATCTATTCACTCGTAACTTAGTTGATAGTCCTATGTGTTCGTGTAATATGTCTACTGAAACAACTGAACATTTTCTCCTCCAGTGTGCTAATTACCAGCAGCTTAGACTTCAATGTTTTAGTCGCCTTCCTCTCAATTATAACGTTAACCTTTTACTCCATGGTAGTTCAGAATTCCCTGTTCAGTTCAACGAAGTTATTTTTGATTGTGTTCAAAACTTCATCAGTCAGTCTAAACGTTTCTAAAATATCATTACCTTCATGCCAGAAATCCTTTTATTGTTTTATCGTTTTGTTATTTGTTTACTGTATGCTTGCTTACAGTAAAAATTACAAGGAACAGATGTACAGTCCCAATACTTAAATCAAATACTGTATATACTTTGAACTAGAATTGGAAACAATTAGTGCTTGTTCGACAAATTGCATTTCTGCAGCTTTGATGCCCACTCCGATGCCACCCAGTGATCCCCATTCCGACCCCTGCACCCTTTCTCTTTCTTTCCCCTGCACTTATTATATAGATATATATATATCATATTTATGACACATGTATCATAATTTTGTCAATACCAGTCCATAGCTCATACCAATATTAGGAGACGGATTAACATAAGTACTGTGTACTTGTTTCTGTATCCTTACGTTTATATTATGTATGTATACTATTGCTATAACCATAATAAAATAAAGTTTAAACTTAATTATTAGAAAGCAAGCTAAGCCTATTTATGTCTATTATACATTGGCAATTCTTTAGTAGAGTGGATAGGAAATGAGCGTATAATGTTTTATTAATTAAAGATCCCTTTCTCAATCACTCTCATACCTTTATTATGAATTAGATAAATTTCATTTTAGAACTACTTTATTAAAATATTAATTACATTATGTACTTATACATCTAGAATTTTTAGTGCTTTACACCACTCAAATAATTTTCCTTTTTATACCATTTTTTGGTAAAATTTACACAAAATACCTACATGCCGAACCCTGTCAAATGCATTATTTATATCAAAGAATAAATAGGTTAAACTTGTACAGATTTGTGTTTATTATCTGTTATTATGTGTTTTTTATATGTCATCTTTATTTAATGGTTTTCAGGTTAGATACTACTAATAATTATATATCGGTGCTGTATTAAATATGTATTACTATAACATGTCTGTATAGAAACTTTATTTTATAATCAATATGCTTTATTGAATCTAAAAAAATCAATATTAAATGATCATTTTCTATTACTTAAAGCTGTATTACATGAAACTATTTTATTAATTTCATTACTGACTTTAGTATCATATCTACAAATTAAATGAGTTGAATTTTTTAGCTGAAACATGCTATAACTTAAACTTCAAAGGATTTCCTATATAAACACATTTCTTTCAAGTTACCAGAGTTGGTGTTGGAGTGAGTCGATATAATCACATCATTATGATATGTTCAAGTTCAAGTTCAATATTTTATTTTCGTGTCAAACACATATTTCACATAAAATCATATTAACATAACTATACAAATTGTAATAAAATATGTGTCCAGCCATATTGACTTATTAGACACGTTATTGAAAGATGCAAATAATAGAAAATAATGCATTACGCTAATTAAATATGTAAGATATGTATTAGATATGTCTCTTTGTTAAGCCCCAGTTGCTTGAGTTTCTGTCAGTATATAAAAAAATATTTATATATGGAGCCGCGGCCCATTACAGAATGTAAATTTTACATTGCTGTAATGGGAGGCTCATTTCACACATATATATTTATTATTTACTGACAGAAACTCAAGCAACTGGCGTTAGGCCAACTGTGTGTAGCTAGTCTTATAACGTAGTATTCCTTTACTTATGGCCAATTCTCTAAACTACAGAACATTGCAGGATGTACAAATGTACATGTTGTGAACTAATTTGGACCTCGGCTTTCTTGTTTTAACACTTCATCGTTTTTATCCATTTCTTCGTTATGTTTTTGTTGAAGTCAACCACGTGCACAGTTGCTTGAGTTTCTGTCAGTCAATAAAAAAACCCATACATATCAGATAGATTTCTAAGACTAATATAGCCTTTGCCTGTTGTCTAAACCTTTTATTGTTACTGATGTTCTTTTGTTTTTCTTGTTAATTGTTTAAAGTATTAATAATAAAATATTAGTCCGTGGCACCACACACAGCCTAACGAGGTCACTCCCTTAAAAAGTCATCATTATGGAATGTGTTTCAGCTAAAATAAAAACTATAATTAGAAAAACAAACACAGAAATCAGAATATTGATGCTGCCGCTGATGATATATGTAATTCATGCATATAGATCTAGATTGATATTAGTCCTACTCCTGTTTTGTTTGGCTTTATATATATATATTTATATATATACGTTTCTGCTTCAGAGCGCATTTTAAATAACCAATTAATCAGATCTCGGATTATATTTGCCACACTTGCATGGACTAAAGGAATACAAAAAAAAAATATGATAAAATTTAAATGACACAGCGGTAGGCCTACCCCAAAAGTAACTTTCTGTCAAACTCGCGAACACGATTAAGGGGAACTAACTCTGGTTCACGCCTACGCCACTATGATCAGCTGATTGTGATATAAAAATCATGTGACTTTCAAACTACTTTAAAGATGGCGACTACCAGAGTGTTTGGACATGTTGTCTCTGTTTTGGCGTGCATTTCATTTGCTATTTTGACTAATGGCTACACACCAAAACGACAGGTAAGTTTAAACGAAAAATTGTTTCGTATTTGTAGTCTAACAAGCTGTAAGCTTACTGTTTGATATACAATTTACAAATACTTTGATGAAAAGTTTAGACGGGCGGATCAGCTGATGTGATGGTAGATCCGACTCACCTATTCACTAACAGACAGTTACATCACAGGAATCTAACGGTTTTTATATCGTCAAAATCCATGGAAAAATAACTATACTGTACAAAATATATGATTCCAGTTTTTGTCATTATACTTATATATATATAACGTATGTGGTATTATGATTTCACAGATAAAACGTCCCATGGTTTACACAGTTACAGTAATTCATTATTGAGTCTAATCCGCCAGCTACCCCAAATTTAGAGAATCTGTATCTGTATCTTTTCGTCGTAGATCCCTGTTAGGTTTAATTATTATTATTAGAACATTATTTTTGGTGAGGGTTAGAAAAGATGATACATTTAGGTGAGCCATCTTGGTCTTTCGGCCCAGAGTAAAAAATAAATCTTGTATTGTAAGATATATATATATATATACTGTGTATTCTGTTTATCCTGCAATTATTTAACACAGATATTCACATTAAACAAAACAAAAAACGCCATTTTTGTACCTTTATTTCACTGAAGCCCTGCACAGTACCGGCTACATGTATACACAAATGTATGTGGTGATTTCAGGATATTAAATGCCAATACATTTGTATATTAAGCGTCAAGTCAAGTAAACTTGAACACACAATATATACCAGTAAATAAAAACACCGTTTTGATTAATGTAACATCAATACTTAAGCTTGTATTTGTTTTACAATTTATATTTACATTTGTGTCATGCTGTGTCAAATGTTAATTTTCAAACAGGTGAAAGTTGATGTACTTTTAATCTTGGTCATATTTTTTTATTTAGCTGAACACGTACCTGAACCCAGGCTGCAATGAGGATTGTGGAGGAGGTCTAGCCTACGTGAAGGCGAGGGGAGATGCAGACACTCTACACTTCGTGTTCACGACTGTAGGGACACCCTCTGTGCTAGTGATTCGCACCAACACCCTGGCAGACAGAGAAAATGACAAACTGTCCTTCAATTGGATCAAACTTAGGTCAAACGACACGACAGGAGCAATATATACTCAGAATACTCTAACTAAAGTGCTGTACTCTTACGGCATCATTTTTACTCGGGTATGTTCATTTACAAATATATGATGTTTACAAGGAAGAACTACATGCATGCATAGGTTAATCATCATGTTTTTCCATCTACAAAGATGGTCTCAGTTTTATTTGTAAACCTTTTCAGAATCTTTATGATGTTAATATCAAATCTGGAAAAAAATTATGCACTTGTTTTCTGTGCAATGAGTGCAAACAAATATATTATATTATATATAGTTCAGTGGCCGATCACAGTACATACAGTTGCTATAAATCATTTTGTCAATTTCATAATGTAAAAATGCTGGCTCTCAATGCTATAGTTAAAAGATTAGCAAATGAAATCCATTTAGATTTGTATACCAAGTGAACTAACAGTTTATGTGTACTTTTAACCAGCTGTTTCAGTACAATGACATGAAGTTTATATACCAAGTGATCTAACTGTGTATGTTAACTTTTTACCAGCTGTTTCAGTACAATGACATGAAGTTTATATACCAAGTGATCTAACTGTGTATGATAACTTTTTACCAGCTGTTTCAGTACAATGACATGAAGTTTATATACCAAATGAACTTACGGTTTATGTGTACTTTTTACCAGCTGTTTCAGTACAATGACATGAAGTTTATATACCAAGTGATCTAACTGTGTATGTTAACTTTTTACCAGCTGTTTCAGTACAATGACATGAAGTTTATATACCAAATGAACTAACGGTTTATGTGTACTTTTTACCAGCTGTTTCAGTACAATGACACGTCCGACGCTGCTGACCTTTCTCACTACTCGCAGCCAAGTTCTCAGCTGACGGTCTTTGATTTCCTGTCTGAGGTGACATCGTGGGAGAATTTGCTGGACACCTCGTCAGACGAACTTATTGTACTGAAGATCCAACAGACAGATTCCAGCCTACCCACTGTAATAGTTAACGGTTCTCTTACAATACAGGTATGTTTTTACCTTTTCTGTAAAACGTAATACCTTCATAAATATCCTACTGTCAGTACAGTGTATATATATATATATATGATTAGGCCTGATCATGACTGATCAATTGCGGTGGCCGAGCGGTTAAGGTG
This sequence comes from Mimachlamys varia, assembly GCA_947623455.1. Lineage (NCBI taxonomy): Eukaryota > Metazoa > Mollusca > Bivalvia > Pectinida > Pectinidae > Mimachlamys > Mimachlamys varia. The sequence goes on from OX392535.1 coordinate 15,823,802, forward strand.
CACTGTTCTACCTACATTCTACCACTAAGCCCTCCACTTCTGGGTTTTCAAGTTCAAATCCCACGAGGGGCAGTTGCCAGGTACTGACCATAGGTCGGTGGTTTTTCTTCCCCCTTCAAAATCTAGCCCGTCCTTAAATGACCCTGGCTGTTAATAGCCTAAATAGGACGTAAAACTAAATAAACCAAACCAAATCATTTACTGTATAATTCATAATCAAGTTTAGTCTGAATAAACATGGTTCAAGTAAATGTACTTCACGATAATATTATGAGGATATATTGAAATATCAAGCCCATCTTGCTTGATATTGGCCATGTTATGGTTGATTATAAGATCGTGTTTAAAGGGAGGTAACTCTTCCTTGGTTTTACTGTTATTAAAAATGTTAATCAGTCATTGGTTCAATGGTTACTGCTAACCAATGATCACTGATTATAAAATAAAACTGATTTTTAGGGCTGGGCGGTAATACCGGTATACCATGGTATAAAGTTTTGATGGTACGTACTGTGGTACATTAGTCCTGTATCGGTTTTTTGGGGACTTTCATTTAACTTATCAACTTGAAAGAACTATTTGTTACATAGATCAATTGAAATTCCAATATGGTTTAATATTAATTTCCTATAAGTTTGCTGATCAACTAGGACAGACATTAGCTTCACTCAAACAATATAAGAGGATAACACAACGAGAAACTTATTACAGGCCTCTTGTGGATTGGCTTCAGAACAAAAACATCCCGAGACCTTTAGCTAGCTCAAACATTCCATCAAGGTGGTATACCGTGGTACGTACCGCAGTATTTGCCAAAATACTGTGGTATACCGTGGTACGTTTGATTTTGTGGTACCCAGCTCTACTGATTTTCCTCATTAATGTGTACTAACATACCCAATACTTTAATTACATGTTCCTTGCAGGTATACATTGCTTTATACATACAGACACACAAATACTAGAACAAGAGGGAGTCCCTTTCTATATGTAGGGGGTACAGACTTTCGTCTGTCAGAAAAGTTTACATGTTTCTAATTATTGTAAGTATTATTATAATATATGTGAAGTGGAACTTGACTGTTTGACTGTTGGCGACATTTAGTTGTTAAGAGTGTCTGTCAAGAGTTCAGAGGCTCTTTGGTTTAAACCCGGCTGTACAGATTCTCTATATCTGCTCACAAAACGGACGCCAACTTGGTGTTATCCTCTAGATGAATGCTTGTCAAGGTTATACCAGAATCTTGTCTATAAATAGTTGTTTTCTGAAGGGTGTGTGTGTGTGTGTGGGGGGGGGGGGGGATTAAAGAGGGAGGTTATAGTGGAATAAGGCTAGGTTGATAGATGTAGCTAGTGACTAGGTAGCTCAAGCGGTAAAGTGAACTCCAGTCTGCCAGTCTGGCCAATCCTAACACAGGTCTGACCAATACTAACCAATGTCTGGCAAATCCTAACCTAGGTCTGGTTAATCCTAAACCAGGTCTGACCAATCATAACCCAGGTCTGGCCGGTCCTAACCCAGATCTGGCCAGTCCTTTTCTGTCTCCAAAGACAAATGTTTGCTACTCATTACTTAGATACATTTCAATGTACTTAAGATTATTTGTACACAGTACAATTGGAAAGTCGGTGTGAAAACTAACAGTCCCTTATAATAAAACTGAAGTAAGCATGTGTGACAATCTTGTGTTCCAGTTTCACCTGTTTGACCATGGTGACCGTTCAGATTACCTACCTCACCTGGAATACAACGAGGACACAACCCACTTTGACCTCATCCTCCAGAACATTGACAATGGAAATATTTCCAGTGCCCGCTATGGAGTGGAGACTATCTTCTTCAGTGAAGACTCGGACAAAGGAGATATGTCCATAGAGCTTACAAAGTCCATTGACGACGAATACTCGCCTGGTGTGTTTTCTGTAAGTATTATCAACGACGAATACTCTCCTGGTGTGTTTTCTGTAAGTACAATGTATTATCAACGACAAATACTCTCCTGGTGTGTTTTCTGTAAGTACAATGTATTATCAACGACGAATACTCTCCTGGTGTGTTTTCTGTAAGTATTATCAACGACAAATACTCTCCTGGTGTGTTTTCTGTAAGTACAATGTATTATCAAGGACAAATACTCACCTGGTGTGTTTTCTGTAAGTATTATCAACGACAAATACTCTCCTGGTGTGTTTTCTTTAAGTATTATCAATGACAAATACTCTCCTGGTGTGTTTTCTGTAAGTACAATGTATTATCAACGACAAATACTCACCTGGTGTGTTTTCTGTAAGTATTATCAACGACAAATACTCACCTGGTGTGTTTTCTGTAAGTACAATGTATTATCAACGACAAATACTCACCTGGTGTGTTTTCTGTAAGTATTATCAACGACAAATACTCTCCTGGTGTGTTTTCTGTAAGTATTATCAACGACAAATACTCTCCTGGTGTGTTTTCTGCAAGTATCATCAACGACAAATACATAACTGGTGTGTTTTCTGTAAGTATCATCAACGACAAATACATAACTGGTGTGTTTTCTGTAAGTACAATGTATTATCATTGACAAATACATAACTGGTGTGTTTTCTGTAAGTATCATCAACGACAAATACATAACTGGTGTGTTTTCTGTAAGTACAATGTATTATCATTGACAAATACATAACTGGTGTGTTTTCTGTAAGTATGATCAATGACAAATACATAACTGGTGTGTTTTCTGTAAGTATCATCAACGACAAATACATAACTGGTGTGTTTTCTGTAAGTATCATCAATGACAAATACATAACTGGTGTGTTTTCTGTAAGTATCATCAATGACAAATACATAACTGGTGTGTTTTCTGTAAGTATCATCAATGACAAATACATAACTGGTGTGTTTTCTGTAAGTATCATCCTGTAAATGTATACTGACATAAATGCCTTAATGGGATGTTGTCTCCAGCCCAATAGTGGTATAAACATCTAAAAACAAATCTATTGATTATGACATTTATATGTGTGATATATCTTTGAAAATGAAATAAGAAGGAATAACAATTTTCAGCTCACTTGGCCCGAAGGGCCTAGTGAGCTCATGTGATGGTGCATCGTCTGTCCATCCTGCGTCTGTCAACTTTTTCCTTTAAACAACTTCTTTTAAAATACCTTCAAATGACTTCTTCTGGAATACCAAAAGCCCTGGAAGCATGATATTTAGCTGAAAGGTTCCTAGGACGAAGCTTGACAATGTGTGGGGAAAAAAATGACCCTGACCCATATTAAAGGTCACAGGAGCCAAAACTGTTAAAAGCTTTGAGCAAATTCTTCTGATAAACGCAAAGGCCGAGAAACATGATATTTGGCTGGTAGCTTCCTTGGATGAATTAAGCCAAACAAAATTTTAAATGAAAATGATGTTGTCTTACAAGGACACAGGGGTGAAATATGTTTAAATCTTAACATGTTCTTCTGAATGTCTTACTGCAACAGTAAAAGATTTTAGGCGACTTTAGGGTTACACTATAATTATATAAGTCAGAGATGGATACCAGGTGAGCGATGCAGGCCCATTGGGCCTCTTGTTTACTACCATGTATGTGTTAGTTATATTGTTTGTGGGTTATATTGTATATACCAAAATAAATTGCATAATTTTTGCAAAAATGTATGCTTCATAGATTTAGCAAATTTGCCCTTAGTCTATTAGTTTTAAGGATAATCCATATAACCCGCAAAATTTCCAACTACTTATGATATAACAGCTATGTTTCAAGAATGTTTTAATGATTAAAATTTTCTTAATATGTTAAATGTGTATTATAGTATACAACTATACATACAATTTTAATCATATCTGACTTTAATACAAAGAAGTTTTTCTTTCAGATAAACAATTTACTGAGTCGCCCTGCTGAAAAAGCAAATGGCGGCTTCCTACAGTGGAAGCCTATCTGTTACATGAAAGCTGTTAGGGCACGGGCAGTAGGCACTGCCGTGAAGAAGTACGGCCCACAAACTCTCACAGCAGCAGACAAAAATTCAAATGACTTTGTCAGAAACAGTATAGCGTACGCTTTCTATGGAGACGAAAAAATCATTGATGTTAAAATGTCATATTCCAATTTCTCCTTTGGGCTTTCTAAGGATGGGTTTTTCACCAAGAACAATTACACTGCATGGTAAGTCCTGTTAATGTCCTACTAGTGAATTGTAAGTATGGTTAGAGTGTCTTATCAAGCACTGTGCTTGGCAATACCTCACTTTAGGCTTGAATGTTGATGTTTCCCCCTGGTGAGAAAGGTAATTGGTTGTGTCCCCAGACTGGGACATACCAAAGTCATTATAACAAATAGTAGTTATTGTTCTCTGTTTAAGATTCAGCATTTACGACAAAAGGAGTAGGGGTAGTAACAACTGGTACACTAGCATAATGGTACATGTATACTAGGTACCCTTATGCATGGTTCAGTGAAACCTCTGTATAAAGACCACCTTAAGGACCACACCAAAGGGGTCTTAATAGTGGGGTGGTCTTAATACCGAGGGTGACCATGCAGACAGATTTCTCTGAAATCCAATTTTTGACATGTTTTCATGGTCCATACATAGGCTTTATAGTGTTAAACATGCATTAATTAATTATTAGTTATAAAGTCAATATATTAATTTAATATATGGACTTTATAATGTTAAACATCCATTAATTAATATATAGGCTTTATAATGTTAAACACACCGTAATTCTTACTGATCTGACACTTGACAGGTGTACACAGTGGAATACACACCAGGTGACTTTGTAAATTATTGTATTTGGTCGGTGGTCTGAGTAGTGAGGTGAAACTAAGTGCAAAAGTGGTATTTGGGACTTTTCAAAACTGATGGTAATAACGAAGTGGTCTTAATAATGAGGCTTGAAATACAAAGATATATAGAAATTTTTTTCGGGACTGAAATGAAGTGGTCTTGATAGCAAGGTGGTCTTAATCCTGAGGTGGTCTTTAAGCGAGATTTCACTGTATTTCAGCTGATTTTTAGTGAAATATCACTTTCAAGTACGTCACTGCATAATGCCCTGTCTCCTACATTCATTCACAAAATCACATGTGCAAAACACACAGAGGCACATGTACATCCTTAATGGCTCAAGCTATTGATTGACTATTAAACATAATAAAATCAGAACACTTTATGTTCACGGAAATTAAACAAAATTTAACTGTACTGTTTGCCTTAGAACTACTGTATATATTACAGTATAATAATGTTTTCCTTATGGTATCCTACTGTCAATGGGATGTTAAAGTTTAAAAAATAGCTGTTTGTGTTCAATAAACCTCATAACTTTAAAAAGTTTTAGAATTAAGTAATTTGAATAGATAGATATGATGTAAATATTGTATTAACCAATCACCATTCATTAAGAAACTTTTATGCATTCCTAATGAACAATGTTTGGAAATTTACAAAACTGACCAAACAAATTCATTGTAAATTTGAAAGCACAGATGTTTCTGAAATCACATGACATTGTTAAATATTTCAAAGGAGTATAATATTTGCTTCTTTGACAAAAATACAAGTAGTTTTTTTGGTGAAAATATACTGTAGAATTAAAGAATAAATAGAGGACTTTGCTATATGTTTTGCCTTGCAAATAGATATATCAAATATATTTACAAGTTTTAATTCAGAGTACATGTGTATATGTTGAACAATGTCTGTTTTTACTTTTAGTTTTATTTGTGTTTTGGTATTTATGTAGCTTATAATTTAACTCTAAAGATAATCACATCAAGTGAATCTAATGAAGGACAGGAACACTAAACATAATCACATCAAGGGCATGGGATCTGTATAATTAAATGTTCGAATATCTAGATCAACTCATTTGACCCCGAAGAGCCTTTAAGTTTTAAACCCTTCCAACTTAATAGTTGGGATTGTTCATATGTTTCATGAGTTAATATGTAAATTAACAGATATGAATCACATCTGTGGTAATATTAAGTCAGATGTACTGAACCAAGTTTCTATGGCGGCTTCTAACTTTTACAATTTCTGCATCACTTGTTTAAGCGGCAATTAAATTTTTTCAAAAAATAAATTTGTTATTAATGTTTCATGAGTCATCCTCAACATAATTTTGGGCGATTAACTTTTGGAAAATTGTTCTATTCATAAAATTCACAAAAGTAAATAGAGCATGTTTCTTGTATCGTAGTGCTGTTGAATATATTTCTGTTTGTTTGGTACTGATTCGTTTCACACATTTAATATTTCAGGTCTGGGTCACTTGGCTATGGATTACCTCCAGCAGACAAAGTATCCTCCCTTGTGGTGGGTGTGATATCTGCGGGTCTTGGTCTGCCTGTCGTTCTCATGGTCTTTGGTGGGGTGTTCATGATAGTGAAGAAAAAGCTACGTAAACCTACTGCTTCAAGCTTCTCCGATAACCGTATTAACTGAACGTCAAATTAAGTAAAATATTCTGGTACAGAACATGGTCTTATCTAGAATACATTATATGTTTGACTTTGTACCGAGACCAGATAGATAAGGAAACCAAAATGATATGTGATCTTGTAAAGTCTTGTTTTATAGATTTTTTTTTACAATTTCTCTCCTTATTTAAAACAGAACTTAAGACAAGAAATGTTTAACATGACCTTGAATGTAGAGAACACTTCTGGTTGTTGTGGATATGGTTTGTGTCTACAATGACTAGGCAATATACAATGTATTGGTTGTACAGAATCAACATGTCTGGGTCTACAAAGTGAAACACAATACACTTTGTATTATGAGATTATACAAACTGTACACATATGATTTCAGTCTCATCAATACCAATGAATGTGTCAGTATTTATACTGTTCATTTCAAATACTCTTTTTAATGTTTGTCTATGTATATTATTGTGGTGACAAGATTCACCAACTGTCCTAGCTTGTTGAATATGAGTTATTTGTATGTGTTCAGTAAAAAATATCTTGTCCCCTGATGGCCATGGGTAATTGATAAAAAATATTAAATACAATTATATCTGAAAATAAAAAAGTTCACTGTGCAATGGCATGATGATGTAGTGTAAGTTGAGAGAAAAAGTTTATATGTTTTTTAATTGTATATACAGTGTATTAGATATACATGTATATTTTGTAGATTGTGCAGGTATGCATATCAATGAATGGATTGATCATGATTCAGAATATGGTGTATATGATTTCATGTCACCTTAACACATTGTACATGGACAAAATAGCATACGGAAAAGAATTTTTTTTTGTTACACTTTTTTTGGTACATGTATTCAAAAAAAGTAATTCAAAAGTTTCTCTGTTGTAATCACAGTTTAAAACTGGAAAAGATTTTCCTTAAATATAACGGTATGTATTTTTGAAATAGTCAAGTACATTATATTATCCAATACCACTTGGAAAGATTTTTTGTAAGACATCATATAAACTCTTGGTCTCACTCTTTACAAGATGTTTTCTGAAAAAAAAATCAAGCGATAAACTTTTTGAATGTTGAATGCATGGAACCTCATTCAGAACATTGCTTACATATTTATATATTTTTATGTAACACTGTTAAAATCAAACTAAATTCTATACAAATGTATTTATCAGTCCATAAAATCAGCTAAGAATCCAGAGTTTGAAAAGGACATACACTTTGTGTGTATTGGCTATCCATTTCTGAGATCTTTTTATTTCACTTCTGAAATTCTCAACAGTTTATATGACGTCTTACAAAAAATCTTTCCAAGTGGTATTGGATAATATAAATTTAATGTACTTGACTATTTCAAAAATACAAACTGTTATATTTAAGGAAAATCTTTTCCAGTTTTAAACTGTAATTACAACAGAGAAACTTTTGAATTACTTTTTTTGAATACATATACCTTTAACAAAAAAAAACAAAATGCTTTTCCGTATGCGATTTTGTCCATGTACAATGTGTTAAGGCGACATGAAATCATATACACCATATTCTAAATCATGATCAATCCGTTCATTGATATGCATACCTGCACAATATACAAAATATACATGTATACATTATACTGTTTTGATGTGTTTCGAACCAATCAAGATCATATGCTATATATATATGCTACATGATATATTTGTTGGTGCTATCACATTTTTGATATATAAGCGATGTTATTTGACTGATGGATAGATGTCTGTTTGTATATATGTATGTAGGAGGATGTGTCTGGCCTTAAGGTCACTCGGTCCGTTGATTATCGTTCTTGGCAAAAACATGGCCGCTTTGACGGATATCAAATTTCATACCTATCGTGGGTAAGAAATTCACCGTACATACGCCGATGATCATGCAATTTGCAATCCGGCAAAGACCTAATATAAGCGTCTGCTAGAATCAATGTAAACGCTAGAAGGTTAAGTTGGTTGCGTAATTATCGACTATATCAACCTGATCTTATGTAAACGTGTTGTGTTAACAATACAGTATGGTATAGGGGAGGTAATCAGTAACTCCAATGTATTTGAATTATTCCCATTTATCAGAAATCTGTTTATGTAAAACATACATTTTGGAGTGAATACAAGGACGTGGAACTAGTAACACGCTTTTGTGTTTTTATCTAGAACGATGTCATGATTTGATTTTCATTATAAGCGAGTTCCCCACTCGCCCTCATTCATCTATATACATATAGGCCTAAGCTTAGTAATGTAAACACCAAGACAACCTACATGTATATGTCCACTTCAATTCTTTACAACTGCATCATTAAAATAAACACATTGCTTTATATTTATTCGATATTTAATGCAACATGGTCTGATGATATCACTATTCAATTAATGTCATAAATGCTAGTTATAAACTATATTATGTGTAATCTGATACCAGGCGAGCGGATACATTCAAATCAGGCTAAAGCAATCGATAAACCTAGTATCTCACTACTTTCAACGCATAATGTGATATGGGAAAATCTATACCTCCTACAATTAAGTCCAGTTGCAGTGAAAGGGGAGGCAATTGAAATAAAAAAAACAATAATTCTGATTATTTTCCCCAAATTTTAAGTGAAATAATGTTTTTTGGTTCAATTTTTTCATGCTTTGTTAAATAAGGATTGTTTCTTCACAACATAACTTTAAAAAATCAGTTTTTCATCCACACAATGTTTTGATATTTGAAAATGTTGATGAAAAACATACATATAATTGTTTGTTTTGTTGAATAAAAGTTATACGAAACGAAAAATATTTGCCTTCTTTTCTGTTTTATATGTATATATAAAGTTAGCATTGTAATACATCGAAAAGAAATATGTTAGTTGTTGATTTCGCTCTTCCTGGTGTTTTCCCTGCAAATATCAGTTTTTCACCCCAAAAAGATTTCTGCAGTTTTTCGGCCAATTACAACAAAAATACGTGTTCTTTATACACTAGTAAACATTTGAGTGAAATTTCATGAAATTCCTATGGATATTGACAAAGGAACCGAGTGACCTTAAACTGTGATAAATTGCTTGCCATATGTTGTAATAAATTCTGCATATTGAAATCATTATTGTTTGCAAAAGCCAAAGCCTTCACTAGAAGCCCCATTGTTGTCTGTGCATCCTAGTGTACAAAAATGTATATGTAATACACGTAATACACACTTATCAAGGATAATTCAAGCAAGGATTCTTTTTTTCTTTTTTTTTTTTATAAATGTGTCCATGCCATTGAAACTTTGTAATAAGGAAGTGTATACAATTCATTTTTTTTTTTCAATAAAAGGGCATTTAAAAGAAAGGTGCTTTCAGATATCAATGGATTATCACCAACTAAGATTTCTGTTGTTGATTTTTTTGCTTTCCAAAATCTGTTTACTCTCATTATATTTCACCATAATACATACATGTATGTTGTTTATTTCAAATAATTTATGATTGATTATCAACCAATTAAAAGTGTTGTTTCATTTCTATGTAGTGACTATGTTCATGTTCTTGAGTGGATCTTCCAGGATCTTGTCAATGTTTGTCCACAGGTTAATTTAAGCAAATACTGTGATACATTTACATTTTTGTTGATATCACATTCCAACTTGAAAATATGACATGTAGAAATGTAGATACATGATACCATATACTTATGTGTTTGTGCTAGTTCAGTCATATTTTTGTCTGTGAACTACATATCACAGATGTTTTTTGTCTTCATCTCGTAATTACGAGTCTGTATATATATATCTTCCTTAAATTGTCATATGTCAACTTCACTTTGATATTTTTGTATATAAATAATGTATCAATGTTAAGAACAGTTTAGAAAGGTTGATCTGTCTATGATATATTTCAAAGATGTAGTATATGATTATTGTCTATCTTTAGTTATGGCAAGAAAATCAGAAAGGGATGTAAAGGAAAGATTAGTTGAAGTTCAATTATACACACAAACAATATTTGTTTTCCTTATATCAATTCCTACATTTTTCTTTAAGATTAATTATCAGCCATGTTTCAACTATTAACGTACAATCTATTTAGTCCGCTGTCATCACTGTCATCAGATACCACCAAAATCAACTCTCAGATACCACATTACTCATTGACATTTAGTTTTTAATTTTAATTTTGACTGAATAAAAAAAAATGCCAATGCCAATAATATCCAATTAGGAAAATGCTATACCTCATGGAAGGCTACATGTATATTGATCCTGTACTAATTCTTTTAAGTTAATCCACTTTACGTTGTAGTGTGATAATATTGTTTGAACATGTAAAAAGTGATCAAAATTCTTCAACATCAATGTTAAAATGGTAACAATATTTTGTACGACTCGCAAAGGTAATACCATGCAGAATTTTACAATAAAGCTCATGATCAGTTGCGCATGTGTTTCCGAAGTTGATGTGTAGGCGTTTAAGCACACATTCTGGTGAGTGTAATGAATGTGTACTTCATTTGATTTACAAAACCAACAGTTTCTTGGTACATATATGTAGCGTGGGCATTAGAATTATTCCCTTAAGCATTTTTACAAGGGAAACGATAGAATTGAACTTTGATTATCTATGCTATTAAGTTGTAGATGTATTCGCTATATGGCTTGAACTCGAAAAACCAGACGCTATTGTTCCCTAAGTACCTAGTGTAACATAACCACATGTGTCTACATTCACAGAATGCTCAATTATTGTTCCTGGAGATATTGTAATGAAGATTAAATGTATTATGGGTTTTTCAATAAATTATATGAAATCATTTTTTTTTCTTGTAATTTCAAATTATGTTTCCCTTGACAATCACATAACGTTACTGATACTGCGGATACCAGTGTAACAGTGGGCGATTTTATTATAACTCCCCCACTAGTCTTAGACAAGGTCACCACTTGAAAGTGTACTCACTTGTTCTCATATCCTATATAGTAATTGGTAAATGATGAGTCTTACTGGTAGATTGTATCCTATAGTGATGTGTAAATGACGAGTCTTACTGGTGAATTGTATCCTATAGTGCTGGGTAAATGACGAGTCTTACTGGTGGATTGTATCTTATAGTGATGTGTAAATGACGAGCCTTACTGATGGATTGTTTCCTATGGTGATGGGTAAATGACGAGTTTTACTTGTGGATTATATATCCTATAGTAATGAGTAAATGACAAGTCTTACTGGTGGATAGTATCCTGTAGTGATGTGTAAATGACGAGTCTTACTGGTGGATTGTATCTTATAGTGATGTGTAAATGACGAGCCTTACTGATGGATTGTTTCCTATGGTGATGGGTAAATGACGAGTCTTACTGGTGGATTGTATCTTATAGTGATGGGTAAATGACGAGTCTTACTGGTGGATTGTATCCTAATGTGATGGGTAAATGACGAGTCTTACTGGTGGATTGTATCCTATAGTGATGGGTACATGACGAGTCCTACTGGTGGATTGTATCCTATAGTGATGGGTAAATGACGAGTCTTATTGGAGGATTGTATCCTATAGTGATGTGTAAATGACGAGTCTTACTGGTGGATTGTATCCTATAGTGCTGGGTAAATGACGAGTCTTACTGGTGGATTGTATCCTATTGTGATGTGTAAATGGCTAGTCTTACTGGTGGATTGTATCCTATAGTGATGGGTAAATGACGAGTCCTTCTGGTGGATTGTATCCTATAGTGATGGGTAAATGACGAGTCCTACTGGTGGATTGTATCCTAAAGTGATGGGTAAATTACGAATTTAACTGGTGGATTGTATGCTATAGTGATGGGTACATGACGAGTCCTACTGGTGTATTGTATCCTATAGTGATGTGTAAATGACGAGTCTAAATGGTGGATTGTATCCTATAGTGATGTGTAAATGACGAGTCTTACTGGTGGATTGTATCCTATAGTGCTGGGTAAATGACGAGTCTTACTGGTGGATTGTATCCTATTGTGATGTGTAAATGGCTAGTCTTACTGGTGGATTGTATCCTATAGTGATGGGTAAATGACGAGTCCTTCTGGTGGATTGTATCCTATAGTGATGTGTAAATGACGAGTCCTACTGGTGAATTGTATCCTAAAGTGATGGGTAAATTACGAGTTTAACTGGTGGATTGTATGCTATAGTGATGGGTACATGACGAGTCCTACTGGTGTATTGTATCCTATAGTGATGTCTAAATGACGAGTCTTACTGGTGGATTGTATCTTATAGTGATGGGTAAATGACGAGTCTTACTGGTGGATTGTATCCTAATGTGATGGGTAAATGACGAGTCTTACTGGTGGATTGTATCCTATAGTGATGGGTACATGACGAGTCCTACTGGTGGATTGTATCCTATAGTGCTGGGTAAATGACGAGTCTTACTGGTGGATTGTATCCTATTGTGATGTGTAAATGGCTAGTCTTACTGGTGGATTGTATCCTATAGTGATGGGTAAATGACGAGTCCTACTGGTGGATTGTATCCTATAGTGATGGGTAAATGACGAGTCCTACTGGTGGATTGTATCCTAAAGTGATGGGTAAATTACGAGTTTAACTGGTGGATTGTATGCTATAGTGATGGGTACATGACGAGTCCTACTGGTGTATTGTATCCTATAGTGATGTGTAAATGACGAGTCTAAATGGTGGATTGTATCCTATAGTGATGTGTAAATGTCGAGTCTTACTGGTGGATTGTATCCTATAGTGCTGGGTAAATGACGAGTCTTACTGGTGGATTGTATCCTATTGTGATGTGTAAATGGCTAGTCTTACTGGTGGATTGTATCCTATAGTGATGGGTAAATGACGAGTCCTACTGGTGGATTGTATCCTGTAGTGATGGGTAAATGACGAGTCCTACTGGTGGATTGTATCCTAAAGTGATGGGTAAATTACGAGTTTAACTGGTGGATTGTATGCTATAGTGATGGGTACATGACGAGTCCTACTGGTGTATTGTATCCTATAGTGATGTCTAAATGACGAGTCTAAATGGTGGATTGTATCCTATAGTGATTGGTAAATGACGAGTCATACTGGTGGATTGTATCGTATAGTAATGGGTAAATGACGAGTCTTACTGGTAGATTGTACCCTATAGCGATGGGTACATGACGAGTCATACTGGTGGATTGTATCCTGTAGTGATGGGTACATGACGGGTCTTACTGGTGGATTGTATTTGGGCCCTGGCTGTTTTGTCTCCCATTATACCAAATGAACGATGGACTCGTTCGTATCTTGCCATGTCTTAGTTTATCTCAATTCACCCATTCTTATATGAACCAGCTGGCCATTGTCATTTAGTGATCCCGTTTCCGTAGTCCTGTCTGTTCTATCTCAAAATTTACCTGTTGTTACAATGTATATACTATTTTACTGCTGCGAGTACCTTGATCTGGAAATCAACAAACAACCCTAGCATTTCATTACTGTTTTGAAAAAAATTAAAACTTGAGATAAAACGTTTAACAAAACAAAAAGAAGAAAAAAGTTGTAGCTACCACACGCCATTTTGCCTCATATTGGTTACTAGACTGATTATAAATTAGCATAGATTATGGAGGCGCAGCTTGTTAGTAAACTTATCTGTGCAGGTTTGAAACTGTAAGGTATTACTTGTCTGGAACTCTAGGGATACGTTGTGTAATTCTGAACTCTGCAGACAAACTTCATTCGATACAATGTACATAAATAGTGTACTGACCAAGTATGTTTAAAAGTTTGGTTGATGTGGCATGTTAAACACATATCCCTTTTATCACAATCATAAGTTTCAATATGACATGAACGAAGCTTTGACATTTTTCATTTCATTTATCTCCGCTTATTGCAGATCATAACATCATTTATGTAATTTCCATACATGTTAATATAGACAAAAGCCAGTACCCATGATCATCTCTCTTTATTTCTCTGAATCAACATCATCATGACAGTCATTGTTTTCATTGATTTGAAGCAATATTTGTTTCACCTTTGCATATGACACATTTTCACTACTATATACACATAACACAAACCTGAGATCCATTGTGGTAGTATACTTACTGCTACAACTAGGTATACAGTCGGTAAGTGTCCCCTAGTCAGTGGTGACGTCATTTATCTCGTCACCAACTGGTGGACAATACAACAAAACCTCGTCCAGCCGCACTGATCAATTATTTACTCGAGAGAACTAGCCTAGCATGAGAAGTGCTAGTTCCTACAAATGTGTTTCTTCGGAAGTTATCCATGTAATCAGTTACTTTCGGGAGCATATCTAAACGTGTTGAATTAATAGAATTTTAAATATCTGGTGCTATTACAAACATACTAATAATTTTCCTTCCTTTTTTCTCTCTAAATATCACAAACCATCCTCAAAACAAAACAAGATGAAAATCAAACAGATATTTCAGTAAATGATTTGATCATTTTATTATTATCTCTCGTTTTTTATGCAATTTATTTGATTATTATTTTTTTATGATGTCCCCCTCTAAATTTTAGACTGCATTTTCAGTTTACTATACACAAAACCACTCCCATTGATAATAATTCAACTTAATTCATAAAGTGCTCGAACGTCTTTTCAGAAATGAAATATAATCTGTATCTAATGAAAACAATGTACGGAAATGTAAACTGCTGTGGTATTTTAATCGTTTAGGTATTACTGACCATCCTACTAACAGAGATACATGTTTTTGTTTGCGGCAATGCAAGGTTACAATAGTTTGTTTATAATTGCCCTGGTAATACTTTTATCACAGACTCACCGATACATGCATAGCACAGATGGGGGTAAATATAAAGCGATAGCTATATCCGTTTCTACCCACATGATGCCCTGCCCTTCTAGGTATATTTACCCTGTCTATTTACATGTTAGATATACAGATGCTTCATGTCATTAAGGGGTTTCACGTTCAGCCCCTTCGGTTTCTATAGCAGGTTAGATTTAGTAGGATTTCTACCTTTTTGGCCCCTATCATCACCGATTGTCACAGAGGGACGAAACAATTATCTGGTGCAGTGTAATTAATTTTTGGCACTTTTCATTGTTTACCAAATTGCATGTAAATTGTGTGAGTATGTTTTATATTCATCGTATAGAAAATATTCCATAACACACGAATGATATTCTTGTATGGATTTCATTTTATAACTTTTGTGCCCAACTCATGTGATAAGTTACATCTACATAACGTAAGTTGCATCATGTTGCAACATTTCACATTTCAAGACGAATTACCAGTAATGCGTTCATTAGGATGACTGTTAGCAATAAAACAATAATTGAAGTTTAGTTTCACTACAAAGTATCATTTTGGTTTTTGATCTAACCTTGAAATTCTGGGATTTCTTTTCTGATACAAATTTTCTTGAAATTGAAATGTAGAATTATTATCGATTTTTGTTTAGCGTTGACGAAAATATCCATGTAGATTTGTGTCAGTTGAAATATTCCATTTGTGATTTGTAAGATATAATTATAGTTGACAGAGTTCCATGAATTGCGTATGTGCCAATGAAAGTATTTGTTTGATACTTGTATAATTGTTACGTTATACATATTAAACCAATATAGCATTGAGAAGTACCTGTATGTCTATAATCGCAGTGATGTCTTTTTTAATATCGCAATGAGGACCAATAAAAAATCGCTTTAAGGATCTGCCTTTGTGAAAGTCAACACTTTCTTTTCCTAATGTGCATTTTTGGAGATTGGAGTTCATGCTATAGCAGAAAATATAAAAATGATCATATGTCAGCGTGATAGTTTTTGTTCTATGATCTGTCAAAAAATCTAAATTAGCATATTACGTGGTTTATCATGAGCTTTGCTGTTTTCACCTGTTGAATAACAACTTCATTCAATATCTTTCAAATTCTGAAACTTTGTAGGGACGCTAGCAAGTTGACAAAATTATTATTTTCATTTACATGATAGAAGTAAAATTCCCTAGAAATCAATTAAATCTGCCCCTACACTTTCATTTTAATGCACAAATCCTCAATGGCACTATGTTTTTTTTGCAGATTTAACCCTTGGTATTAAGAGTTCAGCAGAAAACATCTTTTTAATATTTTGCAGATAAAAAGAAAATAGGGTTTTCGTTTTAAACAGACAATAAAAATGGGATGTCAGCGTACTTCTATTTTTGTCCCATACCCCTTGTGTTATTTTTCACCATTTCGACGTATGTCAACGATAAACAGTTCTCCAGTTACACTTGATATATTAAAAAAAAAGTATAATTTTCCACTTTTGTTACATAATATTTCCATTTGATTGAACATTAGAAAATTTTACATAAAGCATGTACGTGCTTTAATGAAAAATGACCACAGTAAATAGTTCATTGATTAATTAATCATACAAATGTCGCAAAAAAAGTACAACCCACATTTTCAAAATGGCCGCCAAGTTTTCATTTTTCGTTTTAAATTCTCGTAAAAATTTTCTACAAAGATCTCGATTTTGGCAACATTTTTTGGATACACATTTGTTACATTTATTAGTATTGAACATACTTCGATACATATTACAAAAATCACTCACGTTATATCAAAACGATACTGGCACGTGTTTGTAACCTCACAAGAGCAGATCCTTAAGGACTTTTTTTGTTTAGAAATATATAATGTCTTAGAATTCCACATTATAATATCAGGTGTGACAATGTCCCTGTACACCTTCGGGTTCACCTCATGCCAACTATTAGACGTTACTGCTGACGCCTTGTATCGAAAAAATGAGGTTAATTTTGATGAAATTGAATCATTTAAAGAAAAATGGTTCTAGTGAAGGTGTAGATGCTGTAGAAGACTTAATGTCCGCACGGCCATGTCTCACACAGGATTATATCTTATATATGACGTTGTCCTGGACAAGGCTCTGTGTACAGAAAAACCTACTATGACGAGAAGAAGCAAGTGCATATAATTATCGTCTGTTACATTGTATTGTTATACATCAACACCCACATATGGACAAATATACTTCTATTTTGTATCTTATATATATATACAATGTACATACTTTCGTATTATAGGCGACTTTATCTTATTTACACATACAAAATACAACAAATACATTCGCCTATATACAATCAGCTGCTCACATAGGACACGACAGCTGGACATAGCCTAGGGTCAGATTACTCTACCATCAATGTATATAATATATATATATATATGTATATGGTAGGCCATGTATTTTGCATATAGGTTACTATAATGATGACGTAGTTCTAATGATTAATACATTATGATCATGTTGTTATAGCAATCATGAAAGTAAATATGCAAAATATTTGGCCTAAAATGAAAGACTAATGTACCTTCTATTAGATCCCAAAGGTATAATGGACATAGCAATATTTATTATATTGTACTGTAATGAGACATAATACAACAATGTCAATTGCTGATATACCAGGTGTTGTATCTATGATAAAAAACAAAATCATTATGATTAAGAATTTCTTCTTCACACATTTTCAGTTTATAAAATAATCTTCTTTTTTTTTCTACAAAATTATTCCTCATTCATCTGTGTAAGTTTCCTTTGATTTAATTTTTTAAATAAAACATCTTGCTTACAAAACAATAAAGGTTTTGTTATGTTGTTTTCATTAGCATTCAAATTGTGTTACTCTTTTAATGAATTTTGTAAATTGTTACTTTTTATCATAGAAGATTTTCACATTCGTTGTTAATAACTAAAACTAAATTTGGCACATACTGAAAATGATATGTACAAACACATAAATTACGGATTAACAGAAATTATATTTACATTTCTTCTGTAACAATACTCATTATCAAATAGAATCTAATTTATTGACTGAAATGAACAAGTCGATTAATTTATCCATATAATCGACATATTTCTATCAAATGATAATTTTCTTATTTTCACGATTTGTTCGAAGTAGAAGCACGTTTGCTAACACACACGCGTTCAGGGATCCTCTTCGAGTAGTAGGAAAATGGTTATTTCATTGGAATGCTTAGCCTCGAAAGTGAACCGACATTAACGATTTTCACAATAAGTTCAATTATGATAGACATTGTTGACTTTACTTTAGTACTTTGACATCCGCGAAAAATAAATAAATTGGAAAAACAGCTTCAAGCTGATATTATACTAAATTTAAAAGGTGCAGCACATGTGTGTTCTACATCATCATTAACGTATTCGCTGAAACAATGATCACACAGTCATGTCGTACTATGAAAGTTGAAACAATACCGTCATCACAGAAATATTGAAGCAAAATAAAAAGATATAATACCACTATTTATGTATAAAACGTGTAATTGCAAATTGCATTTTCTTCTTGCTTTGTAAATAAAAATAACTAGGATTTCTCACCTTTAAACAAATATAACTATAACTTGATGTTTATCATACCAAGTCAAAAACAATATTTGTTGACATTTTGTGTTTTAATTGATATTTACACAGCGTATATGGGCAATGCCGAAGCTAATGTACCTCGCTAAAGGACGAACCTTGGCCAGCTCTCGCCATTGCCACATCATAGACACGCATCTCTGCTACTACTAATGCTATCGTATTTGAAACAGAGGTGTATCAGTGCTGAAACTGAGAATTTTGTACCAACGAAGACGGGTCAGCCATCGAGTTTCCAACTCCCTGATATGTTGATGTGAGATGTTGTGTCCTGTTATGACAGATTGAAACTAATCGTACCTAAAGTTTGTGCGATTTTAACAATTCTGTCATGTAACAACACAGAAGCACAATTTACAAAGCACACAGTGCATTGGGACATTACATTTTTGGCTGTCTGAGCTCTAACTATAGCCGAGACAATTCTGACTTAGAGTTGTCACCCTTGGCAGTAGGAACGTTAAGTTTGCATGGCTCTGTCACCTTGGTCGTTGGACTTGGCTCAAGCTCCGTGGGACGAGTTGCAGGTTTTTCAGTAATCGTCGTCTCTTTTGGTTGCACCAAACAGGAGGGCGCTTTTGGCAATTTTTCTGTGGATTCCTCTCCATCACCCATACTTCGTCGATGAATTGCCATATCTTCCTTAGTTTTTTGTTTTTGTTCCTTTGTTTCCTTTGGATCTGGAATTTTCAGAAATTTCATCGCACCTTTGCCATCTGATGGCGGGGAGTCATCTGCTGACTTACGTTTGTCCCTAGGTTTCTTAATTTTGTGTTTTTGTTCTGATGGCTTAAACAGTTTTGTACCCAGGAAACTTGACCTTCTACTGCCTTCCTTGAGGTCTTCCGGATCAGAGTCTCTTCGCGATTCGTCTGAACAAGAGGACTGTTGCATTCGATTCAAGTCAGCACCAACGCTACCTGAGCGTCTCCTTTCGGGGAAATGGGGAACTCTGAGTCCAAACAAATTAGGGCCAGATGGCGCCTTCTTCATTCTACCTACTTTCCCATTAGGTATATCTAAGTCTCTCAGGCTTTCTTTTGATTTTGATTTCCGTTCTTCTGTTATACGATGAAGTTTTCCCGTGAAATCAAATTTGAATTTTCTTTTCTTTCTAGAGCTTTTGGAGCTCTCTGAGCTATCGTCCGAGTCTTTATCCTCGTCCTCACTAGCACTGGTCACTACTGGCGTTGATTCCATCACTATTTCGTTAACCAGTTTCTGGTCCTCCTCGAGGTCGGCTCGACTGCTAACCAAGCTAGGATTTTTACCTATCTTTGTTAAACGTTCTGCAGCAACACTCTCCATCGTTCTACGCATGACTGGGTAACGTTCTAGCACAATGTTGAAGTGGTTGACACACAAGGAGTAAACATTGACGTACGTCTCTGCTCTCACGCTAGCGACTCGCTTGGCATTGGTAAGTAGACAGATTTCTGTGGAAAAATGCAAGGCAGAATATACTATTATTATACTACACATGTCACTTGATGTGTTTAGAAATAATGATAGGAATACTAATGATATTAATAATAAAAGTAAATGTTGTAGATACATGTATTTATATCTGATTTACTGTTCCCATGCCAAGCACAGGATATTTTATAATATTTTAAGTATATCATCAGATTACAAATTGAAGCACAAAATTGTAATGTGTTATAAAATGTGTCATACACGTGCACTAGATGTTGTGTCAAGTAGGTTTAAACAAGTGATGATTTATCATCCTTTATTAAATGGATGAATACCTGATGTTTGCATGAACATGATTAATTGGTTATAGAGTATGTACTCACCTCCAAAGTAAGACCCGTCAGACAGTGACGTAGCTACTTCGTTGTCAATGGTAATGATGTCTACAATGCCTTCCGATATGAAGTACATTTTGGTTCCCATTGTACCTTCGCGTATGATATAATCACCAGGCTGATAGACCTCAAATATCAATTTACTTATCACCTCCGACACGAACTGGGGATCGGCATTTGCAAAGAACGGCACTGATTTCACTAGTGCCCTGCAATTGTGGTTGATAATATCCTAGAAAATGGAATAAAAGTTCGATAAACTAATATACATCGAAGATTACAAACTTAAAGTACAAGGTGAACTTCTGAATAGGGTTGAAATGTAAATAGTATGCTTGAAAATTCCGAAAAGCATTTAAGTAATCGTGGACAATATTCTTTGGAGAGAATAAAGTGTAATTAATTCGTAGCTTTATACAGGTCAGATTCAGGATCCGTATTCATGAAACCGTTCTCATGCTTAATCATGGATTTTGTACTCAATCCAAATTCCTTGTTGTGGCTAAACAATTATAAGAAATGCTTAGTCTGTTCATGATTTGGGAACACATAGAAGAAATTTAAGCAGAAAACATCTTTGTGGGGTTTTCATTCTGCTTTTTTCACTGTTTGAAGTGATCTTAGTGAGTAACACGAAAGCTGGTTTGAACACAGAATCCATGCTTTAGCACGGGTACAGTTTCATGAACACGGGCCCCGTTGTCGCGTCGTATGTTTGCCTACCATCTACTTTTAATTAAAACGAAAATGATTGAATATTTAGTCTTGTATGCGTACTCTATTGCTAAACATCCTTATCATTTTGAACGAAAAAATAATTAATTTATTAATATCCGAGGCCACGAAAACAACCTGCATCGCTATAGATACATATAAAACATTTTCTACATGATGAAGTTAAAGTGACAATTCAATCATTATCTTATGAAGCAGACAGAAAGCTGTCCCTAAATAAAAGATATGAAGTGGAACAAAGACAGAGAAAATTAATTTGAACCTGTCTTAGACATTCGTTCAGTTCCATGAGAATGTTTTCCTCGTCAAACATCTTCCCCTGGTATCGGTGTTCATAGTACTCCGATATCTTCTGGCGCAATCGCCGGGGCAATTTCCGGTATATCATATACTCCTCCACTTGTTTGAACTGAAGGGAGATAGATAAGGGGAGATCAAACAAAAAAAAGGCAAACGTAAATGAAATAGATGAAATGAACATCGTACTCCTGTCACAGTGGGATATTCCGAAGAGAGAAAGTCAGAAAGTAAATACTGTAAAAACATTAAATTTCGTTAGGGTAAACTTTCGTTGTTTGGAGAATAGACACATTTGCGTTGAGGGAAAATTTCGTTGTATACAATAGCTGATATAAAGATTGTTGAGAGTTAAATTTTCGTTTGTGTTTCAATTTCGGTATTCCTCGTATTCCCACGAAATAAATAAAATTAAATGTTCAACGAAATATAATGGTTTTAAAGTATCCTCACTTTTACAAACACGTTAATGGATTTACCATTAGTTACATCGCAACTGTCCAATATGAATATTGACAGCAGGGATTTGTTATTTCTGACGCGTGGCTGATTTATTAAAACATTTTAAGCAAAGCAAATATTTTTTTTATATCTTAATGCAATTAAGGATTGCGCTTTAAAATGACTGTCGATAGATTTACTTCCGTTTGACCGTACACAATCCGGTTAATATTGGCAGGTATTCAGCTATCTTTGGATTCGTTAAATGACAGAAATGACACTTTATGACTAGATATGTATAGAAAAACATTTCAATAGTTTAGATAGCTTAACAATCAATATCATTGTGTGAACATCAATACACACGCATTGTAATATACACAGCTCTCACGCATCGTCTCACTGAATCGGCAATTTTGCTACATTGTTATATACAATTTAACATCGTTATCTCTAAGTCTGCTGAAAGGTAGAACAAACTTGTAGTTATCCGATCATCGCCTTGCACTATTGTCGGGCTTTTGTTCTCTGTACTGTTTATTGTATTACAATTTCACTGTGCTGTTGGTTTTGCTACAATTTAAAGCACCACTTCACTGCGCTATTCTTTTACGTTACATTAACATGATATTGACAATCCCTATATGCCCAATTTGTTCATGTTTGATAAGCATACACATCGTTGACACTCCCATTTTTACATTGGCATTCTTTATTTACTTTTTTATTTTATTTTTTTAATTGTTGGAATCATATTTAAGTAAATCTCATTACAGATCTTCTTGTAACTTTCTTGCGAACAAAACAACAACATATGTTAAAAACATAAAGGAGATTAAAATATCGACCTACAAATTATCGCTTAATTGTCATTTTCAAAATTTATAGAATATTTTTTTGATAGCATTGAACGGAAGGAAGAACACACAAGTTATGCATAAAAGCAGAGTTTGAAATTAACCATTTAACTTGAAAATGCGAGGTTGTGTTACATGAAGGTAAATCATTACACATTTACAGTGATGCAACATTCATAGCGGTTAGGGGAAATATAAATACTTTGTACATTTTTGATACTTTTAAAAGGCGAGTATTTCATCATTTGACTCTAAAAGGAGAAGCGGAATGCTAATGGCGCTCAAGAATGATAACTTATTTCATATCACTAACACAATTCTTTTTTATCAAATGGTTTGATGCGCGAACTGCCTGAAATTCCTTTCTGCGTTAATTTTATTGATTAACTCGAGAATGCATTAATTTTAAAAAGAAGAAGAAAAAAAAAGACAAAATAAAAAAATCAGTTTGACTTTGATACTTATTTGTCTTGTTAGCATGAATTCATGTTGGTTTGACAATAAAAGTATATCCTTTAGTAGCAGGAATGAAGGGAACCTGTTGTTATCTTCACACGTTTGGATACAGAACATTACATGTACGTGTATTATAAGTGATAGACATTGATCTGCGCATAATGTTATATCCGAATGCAAACATACTAAGCAAACCTTGTATCTTACCACTGCATCAAGCGGCTTACTATTTAATGCCAACACGAGCATGACCGAGTTTTCGTTACATATTAAGTATAACTGACAGTATTCTTATTCAAGTAAAATTGACTGGTTCATTTTGTGTAAACGGGATGTAATAGTATTTTTTATATTGCTACAGGGCGCGGAGTAGGAGGAAAATTAACATTTGAGAAACTATAATGATTCACGTTTACTCAAATGAAATCAATTTCTTGATATATGTCTTAGATATTAGCATGGGTCGTGAGTAAACAATGTTAATGCTGTTGGAATCTTTAGAATGTTGTCGATTATTTACGCAACACAAGATTCTGTAGAGGATCGTTTACACATGTCTTACTATAGAATACCGTAGGTTGTCACTGTTAGACTGTTTATGTCTTTTAATATACGGAAATGTGTCGCAAACAACAGAGCATACGTTTCAATAATCACAATAAAGGAAAGGCTATTACGAAGGCCAAATTTTTACAACTGCACGATATTGAATTAAAAGGAAGCTATTTTATTACAATACTTGCCATAAAGCTGAAACCATAGTAAATAAGCTTAAAATGATATTGACAAAACGAATTTGAAAAATGGTTGAAAACCCAAACCTGATATCATGTCCTACCCTTTCCTTTGTAACGTACCTTTCGATTAGTTGACTTTTTATTAAATAAATATTTTATTTGGTCTCAATGTATTTTAAATGCCTGCATCTTTTCATTGCTTACATGTTTATTTTTGTGAGATGAGATTTTAACATTAAGGTTTTCAAGGGTAATACACATTGTTTCAAAAGTAAATTAAGTTTATAGTTTTGTCTTAAACAATAATTTGTTATGCTTATCCAAAATTGATATTTATTTTTACTGTCTATTTTTCAGTAATGGTGTTTTTAAGAGTACACCAATATGTCTTCCGTCTACCAAAGAATGTTATGTTATTCACCTCTTATAAATAACCTTGCATCATACAGCAACAATTCGCCAAGGTAATGTGGATAATAAATATATGAAACAATATTGTTTTCATTTATAAAAAAAAATCAACAGATATATGTGCTCCTTTCCCATATTCACTATTACAATACCAGAGTTGTTTTCTTCCCCATTTTTAATTGAAGACATTTACCAATAAGCTGCCCTTGCATGATTGTATTACTGAAAACTAAAAATCGAAAAGCATATTCATTTTTGTACTGATGAAAGAAAATAAAACCAAACTTGTTTAAGGTCTGCAGCTTTATAAATACAGAGGAAAATCATCCCGCACTAACATCACCGCACTAACATCACCCGCCAAAATTACTGTGTGTCATTTTGTATATATTCTAGCACACTAGGTTAATTTTAACAATAAATTGCAACGTACAGATTAAGAAGGCTCCAATATGAAATATCACAAAAAACAGCCATCTTCACTAATTTTGATAGTATGTTAAAGTCGCAAAAATAGCGTTACAAGGTATTGAGCTTTGCACATCTATCAATTGGGGGGAAAATACGGACTAACACCGGTTTCAATTATCTAACCAACAGACATATGAAAAACAGATATATAATTATCCTCCTTTCAATTGCCTGTATGGAGCTTTTAACATGGAATACGTTTACGCTAGTATTTTGTATCCATACCTTTTCATTGTAGAGTCGTCTCGATGTATCGAAGGACTGGATAATGGTGGTGGTATGACCAAGGAATAGTGCATAGCATGTGGCCCCACTGAGCATACTCAGTATTGTCAACCAAGTGTCCGTCATGTTCTGGGGTGGAAACCGGCCATAACCAATGCATAGCATGTGGGAAAGGGCTTTAAACAAAGCCCATGTGTACTGTTCAGCCCAATGAGCTTCCTAGAATAAAACCAATCCCACGGGACATCGATAAAGGATTATATGAACAGGTATGCAGAAAGATAAGTTTCGTATACATTCAATTGTATGGTTGCAGAAAGCCATAAAATAATATAATTTGATGTTAATCAAAAAGGAGTGTATGGAACACAGATAAAACAGGGTCGTTTAAGCAACACTATTTTGTGGATGGTGTATTTCTCTCTTCATAATTGTTGAATCATATTTCGCGATTTAGAATGAAAAATTGCTAAGTGCAAATTGATGATTATCTATGGATTCACAAAGAATTGTGAAATTAATTTATTTTTATTTTTTTTTGTATTTCAATTACATGCAACTGTATTCTATTTCATCAATTTGAAACGGATAAGCACTTTTGTTTCTATGAGATTACGGACAAATTTTACCTTCCAGAAGTAAATAGGTTTTTTGTACATATTTCACGTTTCAAAATATTTTCTTTTTTTCCCCCTCATCGATACAATGTTTTTGCAATGTTCAACATTACTGTATCCATCGCCTGATGTTATTTCAAAAATGGGCACAGGGATCAACAGCTAGTGTTAGTACTGCAGGATAATCAATGCAATTATATCTACAAAACACCTGAAGTACGAGTTCAATGGTCTGTACACTGAAGAGTCCTAGGAGGACGAAATAAATGTATGATGCAGTTTAATTCATTTTTTCGGCATACTGTATCTATTACTAAATTCAAAAGGTGCAGCATATGTGTGTGTTACGTCATCTTCAAACTCTAGAGTAAAGAGATAAAACAATGAAAAAAACATCAATGTAACAATTGCTTTAAGTACTTACCTTCAACCCTTCAATAGACACCCAGCAATCGTCGGGATAATCCTGCAGCATTGGTATAAGGAACTGAAGACATCCATTCCAGTGTCCCAACAGAAACATTAGGCATAGTAAATTGAAGATTCGCATGAACTTCCCCGCGAAAGCTAAAAACTGCAAACACAAAAATAGGTAATGTATACCGAATATTAACTTTTAGCCCATCAAGCCTCTATTATTCCTTAAGCATGGACGGCTAAAATGAGAGCAATCAAAGTGATGACCGAATATGACCATTAAAGCCATAAGGTTGAACAACTGCTTAATCTTCCCTGCAAATACAAAAACAA
Organism: Mimachlamys varia; assembly: GCA_947623455.1. NCBI lineage: Eukaryota > Metazoa > Mollusca > Bivalvia > Pectinida > Pectinidae > Mimachlamys > Mimachlamys varia. Next base: position 15,850,491 of record OX392535.1, read on the forward strand.
AACCAGAAAAAAACCACTGGAAATAATCAGGATTTGATATCTTCTTACAACTGCAAATAGAAAAAGAAATAGGGTTATTCAGCATCTCATTAAACACCTGCAGCATCAGCAGGAAAGGATTAATATAGAAATATAAAAATAATAAAATGGTATTGAAGATCACTATTTCATACTGTAAAACCTCGTTATACTGCCACTGTATTTGTTTAGGGAATTAGTAGGAAACCAAGGGTTTTGGCGTTTAACTGAGGGAATTAAAGACAATTTCTGAAACAAAATGTAAAGCTATGAGTCAAATGGAACGAGGACATTATACCGAGGCCTAACAGTATTTCACAAAAACAATTCATGACACGAGTTTGTTGGACATATACTGTAACGCTGATTTCTTTTTTGGTAAAATGCAATAAAAGGTAGTTCTACTAATATTAACCTAATACAAGTGACTGATCTAAGACATGTTATCGTCTGATCAATGTATTTAAATCACAAAGGGGAGGATAGTTTGGGTATTGATAAACTCGTAATTGATTTGAATTAAATGGGTGACAGGAAACAGAAAGTTATAAAAGAAAAAAAATATTGATTGTTAAACAAGAAAAATCGTTCGATAAGAGTAGGACAGGATAATAAAGGAGGTAAGACTGTTAACATTCTGAGTAAAAATTGTGGTATATGATTTTGATAAGAAACGTTTTGACAACCTTTAAACCAAAGGTATATATACTGCCGAACTCGTACAAAATACGACATATTGTTTCAATTAACGTTGGGAGTGACTACCTTTAGTGGAAAATCGTGTTTAACTGGAACTTAAGAAAACACGAGGAAAATAGCAGGAATAGGAGAGCATATAACGAGTACTCGTATAAAATTGGAATGGCTGTGATAAACGGGCGGCTATATGAACTTATGTCCGAGGGAGGGAAGTGGATTAATAAACTTGTGCATTGTTATATATTTTGTTAAATATTGTGCTTAATTAAGGATATGCAATCAAATTAAAGGATTATATAAACTGTATTGCACAGAGGTCGGATACATCGGAGGTTATATAAAACAAGCAAAAATCTGCAAACTGAAATGTCGAAAACTTTCATATATGTTTCGATTAAAAGCAAAAACGATTACACTAAATGGACATGTACAATTTGACATATGGAGGAAATGAAATAATGTTTTACGCACATACAGGGATACATGTAAGCTGTTTTCTATACAATAACATGAACATTTTCTATTTATCACATAACTGCCTTGTAAATCAGTTCACAATATGTTTTATGAACACCCATTTGATAGCATATTGAGAAGCTATGATTGGCTCACAGTTTTCATTATTTCACTTATAGATAACAACTAAGGAGTTCTTAGGTTTGTTAAATCATTAATGAAGGGAAACCTCGAGCCAACCTCGATACCATATTTCTGTTCATTCTTCAATGGTATTAGAATATCTGGTTATGTGATAAATATATTTGTACAAACGATTCAGTTCCATATAAATGTTATTCTTAAAGATTTTGAATTAAAACAAATATTGGACATAACCAATGGATTTTAGATGAAATGGAAACCTATGTAAGATCTTTGTTATATCCATTATTGATTATATAAAATATCATACATAAATCAATCAAAGTAGACCGCTGTTATACAGTATTAACGACATCATATAATTGATATCACAATTATTCATCAGACATTAAACATCGAAATATATATTATCTCGTTAATTCAAGAATGCAGATGCGAGATTTATCTTTCATTTTTATCAGAATCTTAAAAATTGTTGGCAATAGCTGAAATGCTGTTACTTCGTCTAAATTTCAAAAGCAATTGTAATTTTAATTGCTCTTCCAGCTGCAATGATTCGAATCATTCCGTCATTGTATAATGACATAAACATATCGTCATTGTATAATGACATAAACATATAACAAGGGTCTCACACTGATGAAATAATGCAAAAAATAATGTTCAAATCACGTTAGTTAAATGACTATGTTACAGTCACGATGGAATATATTTAAAGCAAGAAGTAAAGACATGTCTCTCAGAATCATACGAAATCAGAATGCAACATAGTTCTTTTATGAATGTAAAATTAGATACGCGTGCAGAGGTAGTTACGTGTCAGTGTGAATATTATGTGTAGTAGAAAATAGGTCAAAAGCAGCTTAACTACAGTGATTACTTTCTATATAGTGCATTGTATTGTTTTTGGTTATCACGAAAACTACACAAATCAACTTAAAAGGATGCTGTTGCTTAGTGACTTAAGACTAGGAAAATAGGACTGTTCCCCGTACAAGCTGTTTCCCTGTGGTCTGAAGTCTCCATTCATTAGTAACACGTACCTCATTCTACTAACATTACATGCATGTCATTGTTAACTATTAGTTGATATTCATAAGGTTGTCAGAATCCGTATATATCGTCACAATCGAAAAAATACTGAGCCCACCTTAACATCTACTTTCCCATGATGCTACTCTTACCACCCACTTGTGTCATTGTGCCACAGTGCACTAAACCGCTCGGTATATCAAATCTTATAGAAATGCACTTCCTTGAAAATTAATAAATAAGATGTACTCGAAACACTGATATTTCAGCTCCAGAATATATAATATGCTTTTGCGATATAGGGGTTGGTTGCCACGTAAACGTTTGTTTGTCTATCTATTGAATGAATGAAAATAAATAAATAAATAAATTGCAAGCACACAACCCAAATACCTCGCTGTCTCGTGCAGCTACGTCAGCAGGGGTAAGTGCTAATAGTAACGCCGTAATGCAAGCAATATTATAACAATGGCCAATTCAATCGCAGCTACTATATAAAGCATAGATAAATTGGCCCGTAAATCACTCCTACTGAAAAGCACTCACCCCGGGTCGTCTGCGACGTCCGCACATAGCGAAACAGGGGCTTCCTTCAAACTGATGGGAAAACAAACGTCTTAATTGCATAGCATGCTTAATACAAAGCATTTAAGAGACAATACACTTAACAGCAAAAACGTTCAGTTAAGATAGAAATGGTTCCTTTATTGCAACGTTGAGTGTTAATCTAATTTTTGCATAACTTCATGCAGACAGAGTAGAAAATATTCGTGGAATTATTCACAATATTCATTTCCGTAGCACATCAATGGCTAACAACATTTGAAATGCTGCAAAATTGTTAGATTGAAACATATGGAAGTTTTGAAATCTACAGGTCTTTGCATGTATACAATTTCAATCGTATGTGAGGAGAGTTAGTCAATAGATAACAAGACAACGAAATAGTAACAAACTAATATTCATGCGCAAAATATTCCACAAAGAGACATAAATTACGCCATGTGGGATGAAACATGCATACAGAATAGTGCTCACAAGAGCAAGATTTAGTGTGGTTTAGAGCGATAGACAAACATAAAAGCTAATTAATTTAGCTTAGCCACTTCCCTCCCTTTGAGAACAAAAACAGTGGACAGACTCTGTGCTACAGTCCTGTGAGTTCTAAGTGCCGATGGTTTTTCATAAAGTGAAAGTGTTCAGCTGTAGAGTAAGGGATTCGAGACAGAAGATAATATACTTTTATTTTTTTGGTTACATTTTTTATAAGTTCGTTCTACTTCAACATTGCTACACAGAACACTATAGTGCTAGTATACGTATACCGTACATTTTTTGCCATATGCTAGAATGAAGATAGAAAAAAAGAATGAAGGGAAATACGAAAAGGAAAACAAACATAAATTTATGAACTAAATATGTAACATAGTTAACCTATAAACATATTTAAAATCTTAACTTAAAAGACAGATAGAGAAGTTTAAAGAGAGCGTATAATGATACAAAATAAATTATTTTATTTCTCCACTTGCTTTGTAAAGATTTGAAATTGGAAATAAATAATACAACAGGACCTCTATAACATGTATTTGTCTTCAAATCTTTTAAGTACATTCAACAAATCTTAAAGAACAATCAACAAATGATAAATAATCAGCGTATAAAATAAAGAATATAAGTTAAAAACAAACATGACATTGATTGTAAATCAGAACTTTGGTAACCCTTGGTTAGAGCTCTGAATGGCGCCTGGGGTCGCGTCTTACCTCCTCCCATTGCTGCACGTAACGCACGAGGCGGGACAGTCGGAGGAGCCTGAGGAGACTGAGCAGCTTTGCCAGGCGTAGCATTCGGAGTGCTCTCCCTGTAACAAACCGACAAAGCACACCTTGCATTGTATTAATATGTGGTATGTTGATATTTCCTGTGAGATTATTTCCGTTTACATTGGAACAGCTACAGGTAACACATTGATTTAATGACAAAGACTACAGTATAAATCACAGAAAGAACAAACAAAACACGAAGAAAAAATGTTAAAAAGACTCAACCTTACGAAACATCGAAGATAATTAAGAAATGTAGAAAAAGACATTTATTTAAACAAAAGTTAAAAGGTCAGTACATTATGAATATGTTAACAGCTCACTATGAAATAATATATATAATTATATATTTTTAAAATTTTGTTCAACGAAAGATAAAGTAATGTGAAAGACTTTTAACTTTAAACATTTATTGGTTTGGGTAATGTCGTTTTGAAAAGTAGAATAAGACAGACACCGTAACTTCCGTTAGTAACTTTAAGTCAATATTATTGCTAACTACACATGACACACTTGCTCGTCACGGATTTCTAGATGGCTGTCATATTGACTCAGTGTGATAATTGAAAATATACATCATACAAATTGTATAAAACCGCATGTAGTTCAAATAAGTTACAGTACAAATGAATTGTACTGAATTAGCACATTTAATGAATGAACTAACCATCCTCATTTAAAGATAAGTGATATATATGTAGTTATCATGATACATTCGTTCATGTAGTGCATCTAGTTGTGACGTCTGCACGTGGATCATAACATAATAACTGCGAGTCACTTAGAATTGATACTGTGATAAAGTAACACCGACACACAGCGACAAAAGAACCAAATCTGAATTTGAAATTAATGTAATGTCCGTGGCGTAGGATATATATTCAATCCACGTGCACGTTACAACATGTTGGTGTTTATGACAGTATTGCTTTGATGGTAGTGCTGTCATGTAATGAGTGTGAAATATATATACAAAAATGTTCATGCATATTTCGCTTGAATATGATTACACATGTATGTGCCATTTGATACAGATGAGCGGTATGGTGGTGAATGCCCTCGGTACAAACACAGAAACGTCAAAGCTTTAATTGCGCTATTATATCGATTTAAAACAATTCTTTGTCCTACAGAATTTCATTTTGTCACACATTTTAATGATTTTGTTTCATGAGACATAAAGAAAAAAATAAAAAGTCTGTAAAAAGAGTAACTGATGCACACAAAATAACCCGACATAGCAGACATACAATGTACCTCGTTGACACACAGATGAAGCATGCAGAACGGGGACGGACCAACACAGACCGTAACAGAATACCTTTGGACTACATGTAATTGGATAATGTACATAATCTATGTAACTTGTTTTGTGATTAAAATTTTATAAAACAACAACTGTTTATTAACGCTATGCTATTAAACATATTTTAATCAAACGCAAGGTTGACTTCCGATGTATCAAATAAGTATTCTCTAAACGGATCTGTAATGGCCCTTTTAATAAATAAAATAATTCAAGATTGTAAACTCTACGAAATGTGTTAAAACGTCAAAAAAGTATACTAATGAGAAGATAATGTCGTATAAATAAATAAAAAAAAGATGATGAAACTGTAAGGCGACCATTCTCACATTTGCATATAGACGTCTGTTGACCTTTCTGACAAGAAGAAGAAGAAGAAATGGTTAAATTATAAAGCCAAGCGTACAGATACACGTGTTTATACATATACAGGATACAGGACATCACTGGGGGAAAACGGCTATAAATGTAGGTGCAGGACGTGACGGGTGCAATGGTACAAGCAGGGTCTTTGATTCGTGATACAAACGCATATTCCATTTTAAGTGCATAGTGAAGCAAATTAGTTGTTTACTTATTTTCCAACATAATTATAAAATGTACCTTCCTGTGTATTAGGCTACCACGAGGCTTAATGCGAACATGCTGCTACTACGAATGTGATATACCGTTGCTATAGCTAAATCCTAGATGGTTAACAGTAAATGTTTTCTACGTTGCGGACTCGTTAAAAGTACTTGCGGTCATAAAACAACTAGGTAACCCAATTATACCCTGCAGTAAATGTGTTTTGGTGCAACAGTTCACTACCTCTTAACTATCGATGCTATGACACTTTTTTGCTTTTGTGCAGCTATTCAAATGCTTGTAAATAAAATAATTCTATAGGAAACTAATGATTGATTTACTTTATATAAATATGATATGTTTTCATTTCTTTTTCTAGGAATTTATTATCAAATATTCACACTTTCATTACATACAGCTGAACCTATTTTATAACCATTAACAGACATGCAGATAATTCCAGAGTTTTAGACAAAATATGAAGCAAAATCATCCAACACAAAAGTTAAGCTTGAGTTTGCCAGGCAGTAAGACTTGCAGCAGGCAGCGGCCACGTCATAAAGTCGCACTGATGTGCATATTTAACAAAGCAGTGAATGCTTGTCTACAGCAAGCAATGCCCCACCCATGAAAATGGTCAAGTGGAAAAGACAAAATAGATATGAAACATGAATGGAAAGCCTTTTCAACTTGGCGTCGTTTTAGAGATAAAATACGAGAATGATCACCTTGCCAGTATGGAGATGGGCCCATTGAAGCTGTCGTACCTGCGTGGAAAAGCTGGTTGAAATCTGCCTCTGCATCCCACATAAGAAAAATATAGTCCATGGGAATGGAACTTATCAAATCAAGGAAAAACCAGGATTTGACATAATGTCTTGCAATTAGTTTTGGATCTAATATGATTTCATCTGCGAAGTCATTTAATATCACACCTGCAAAGAAAATGTGAAAACAGGCGTTAGGAAAACGTTTGGTAAAGTGATACACTGCAAATGCATATTTTAATTTAATAAATAGTTGAAAGCACATTATATGTCCAAATTATTAAACATCTGTTTTCTTGTATCTCGGTTGCAGGCTATGAATAAGACACATACACATTGACATTAAAATAAATAAGAAGACAACAAAGCTGTATGTTACAGAGTAAAAAGGATGAACAGGTATAAAAGATAGGAAACTCAAATCAACAACAAATGTGTAACGTAATATAGGGCTAATCCTTAACTTTTCTGAATATCGGTTACGTCGATAACTTAATGTTGATATTGTTTAAGACAGTATAAAATGTAATTAAATTATGATAATAAAATCTTCATGTCAAATGGGATATGGTGATATATATTAAAAGTAGAATTATATAAGGAAAATGTAAGTTAAAGAAATAAAATTATATTTGGAATGTAACTGGTTGAAATATCTTCAAGATTAACATTCGAGTAATATAAATAAACATTGGTGCAATTGAAATAAAGAAATCTGAAACAAAGAGTTGGAAATGATGCATTTTTATACTTCAGTAATTTACAATACAATGATATGAGAATGGCAACATCGTCTACTACGTGGACAATTAGCTTAGTTTCTTATGTTGTAATCGTTTTAGGAATTGACATTGCATACTATTTATATAGGTGTAAATATTAAATGAAAATTTCGATTTTTACCACCGAAAATAATCACGACATAGCCAGCAATCACATTTAAACTATACTTGCAACTATTGGCCAATAAATCAAAATAAAATGCATTAAGAGCAAACAAAACTAACTCATCCTTCTACAATGGGTCCATACTTTGTAGTATACAGAGCAAACTTGATATCAAACTGACAGCTGTAGCTTAATATAATTATTTACATTGAAATACTCCTGTCACAAAAGTTGCACATCGCACGATGCAATAGGCACAAACGAACACCAGAAGGCACCAGTGTAGCTATGGAAACTGGAGACATAGCAATGGGACATCCGACAACACCATTGAAACAATGGATATGCGATTACAATGGATCAGATATACAATTAAACACCAGAATGTGACAATGTAACAATAACCCATTATACACTGAAATATCACAAAGAGCCAGTGTAATTATGGGTCATAATTACATTAAAACATTAGCAGTTACAACTGACTGCCGTATAAGAACAACATACGTACATGTACAATCGTAACATATTACCTCGCGACAGCGTGATACACCAGTGTTACAATGTAGCATCGAATGGGTCATTGTATCATTGGGGCACCAAAAGGGGTATTAATATTACAATTGTTCATCGTTACAATGAAACATCAGAAGATATCAATATATATATAAAACATAAAAACTCCAATTGCAATAAATAACGATAGAACAACAGATAAAGTATAGACCCAGCATGGACATATCGTTCTCTATACTAGACTAGAAAAAAAATCTCAGTTTGTATCAGAATCAATAGGGCAATTTCGTATTAGTTCGTTTCTGATTGCCGAATTTGAAAAAAAACTCTGTTTCAACTCTAACTTGAACGACAATCTGAATTTAATCCAATTTAATCTCTTCAATATTAAAGTAATACCATATTTCAAATTTACAGATATTAAAAAAGCCCTATCAGGAATAAATCTTGATTTGAATGGTTTTTGTCAACGACATAGTTATTTGTTAAAGTTGCAACAGAGTCGGTGGACTTGCTCACTAGCTATCTGACACTATATAAGTTAGTCATTGGACAAAACAAAAACAACAAGCTATCAACTATACAGAAACAGAATCCATAGTTCATTCCTATAAACATATCACATTGCATTAAAGCTACATGTTTATGAGAATGGACAATATAAGTAAAATGTTGAACGCTACGCAAGCAGTACTATGTTTCTAGTTCTATGGGGAAGGAACTATCTATCCTACCAACTATTCGATGTTAATGACGTCTAACACGCGTGTTCTGGGCTTTATGATTTATTATTTCAAACGCAAAATAAAATTCAATCCATCTGTTTAATAACTCGTTATATATTCTTACATGCATGATGTTATATGTCTTTTAGATATATTAAACATATATTCTCTTTTCAAAGTATTAATCTTAATTGTACATAACAAAAAATACAACGTAACGAAATGACGAATATATACAAATATACCAACAATTTATAAGAACAATATTTTTTCATAATACAACAGATAATCAATTTGCTGAAATTAGAAGAAAAAACAATTTACCGTTGCTAGCAATACGTTTTGAAAATAAACGAGGAAATACAAAGAGGAAACTCAAATACTTAATATTCAATTCCAAACACTATATCGAATTAATTACATAAAGAGCACTGTACAGTAAAACTGGATAATGATACAGATTTAAAAGTAAAAGATACAAATTCGATTAGGAAAGGAACATGGTGTTTGTTGATATATATTTACATAAATTGATGCAGTGCTTCTTAAAGACAGACGTTGATATTAGTTTGCCACGATGTTATTACGGTTATATATATATATCTTGTATTGTCTTAAAATAGGTGTAATCCCTATGATGATTAGAGGAATACAATGATGTTAGTGTCATTCCTAAACACTCTACAGTTCTGTTAACATTTGTTAATTAACAATCCAATACGTGGCTATCTACTCTCTAGTGGATTTCTGTAATATTACGTCACAAAATGCAAGTTTTGTATGTTCCGTAATACACGTCATCTTGCCAAAACGTCAAGTGAAGTGGACTGTTGGTATAGTGTAAATATGAGCAATCTTGTGAAATACCTATATGTAGAACTTACTGTTGACGTTTTCTTCATCGTCATGGCTGATTTGGAAACCTGATTTCAAACGTTACGTAAAATGACCAAACATGTGGAAGCAAACAAAGTAGGTACACTTTTGAATAAAAAAACTACTGACTATATATATCAGGTTAATAATGTATAATTATGTCCTAATGTCGAGTTAGTTAACAAACTTTCCAATTTGACATTTAAAGTTAAAAGATTTCTTAATTTAATTGAAAGTCAAAATTAAAAAAAAAAAGTTTCATCCTCGATAACTAAATTGAAGCATGATCCAAGACGGATAGGTAGTTCATATCTGAACAATATCAACATAATATTTTAAATATGCCAAGTTTCAATGTAAACATCTTTAAAATGATGAATTCATACCTAAGAGAAGTACTGTATTAAAATCCCTTAATGATATTAACTATTGAGTTTGATTATATCAATCGTTTGAGATATGCGCTATCTTATATATGTTGTCAAATTAATTAGTTGTGTGATATCCGTCTAGGGTCTTGCTTGCAGAGGATCGATAGATGAAACACAGACGTTATAAGGATGTACCTATGCTTGTTTGTATCGAAGATTGGACATTTGATACATTGTGTACCCGGTGAAGGAAACTATATATGTAGCCTCTATTGATACCTGAATACACAACTATCATTGTAATTAGCCTCATTAAAATAACATACCATGCCAGTGACGAACACATGATAGTGTACAATCATAAATACATAAAGGTTAATTACATCCACAAACAACCGCTTTCTTCGAAACATTTTAATCTTACGGAAGGGTAGATAACTCAAGGGTTAGGGGTGGTTCTTAACATGTATGCGGTGTTCATTCATATGTTAGTGTATATTCAGGCAATTACGAACACAATCAACTGATGCGATTTCATCATAAGTTAAACTCCTTACAGTTACATATCAAAACAATTAATACATTTAACAAATCAAAGAACCGAAACATAATCGAGTGTTAACATAATTTTACAACAACCTCAAAATTAAAAATAAAATATAAAACTATTGTACTTTTGTTCTCAACATCTAAACGAAATATAAAGCTAATGGTCTTAAAGAAAAGGAAATTCTACCGTAAACCAAAATAATAAAATTAATATTAGTTCATGCAGTACAGAAATTAACCTACAAATATTTGAGCACAAACAACAGTGACTAGCGGCTTCATACGTGCATTGCTTCCTGTCGGGGCTTGTTAGTAGGGTAAACACAATTTATATCCGCGCGTTTACACAGACTCAGTACTTGTTAATATAGTAACTGAAATTATTTGTAAATGCGTACAGTCAATGTAGGATCCCTAATACTCTATTAGTTAAATCATAATTTGTTTGTTTCGTATACCAGTCTAGAACCACAAAGTGGTGAAATTAAAAGCAAAAGCAAACGCATATAAATATATATATATAGATATGAATATACAACGTGGTTTATATAAACCATCAACACCGAACAAAGAGCAACATAAAACCAGAATAGCATGCTGCCCTTAGCTTTCACTTTCACGTGTTTACATGTAATTGTAGATGTGTACTTTTTTTTCGAGTTACTGAATTACAATTCCTATTCATATTTAATTCAATTCAGCTATAATTTTGAATCATTATATCAATTTTACCTATGTAAAACAATTGTTTCCAATAATAGACTTTCCAAGCAATGTGCTTGACTTCAATGATGAACTATTTTCTGTGGAGTAATACGTTCTATAAGGATTCACCATACTCGAATAAATCGATGGAGATAAATAACGGTCTAATTGATGTGCGTTAATGGACAGTACGCTGATAATATAAACTTATACAGATAACTGTAGTGTAAACCGTTCTCTGAGTTTTAAGATACTGATATGTTGCCCGTTAACGTTATTGATATGAGCCATAATATAACTTTTAAAAAGGGTGTTTATTTTGAATATGTCATTTCCAAAGATAAACTTTGTTTTCTTGATTTTTGTTGTTTATTGTTTACTTCTAAAACAAAAATAAATACAAAGCATACAGTTTTACATGAATGAGCGATATGTACGTAATTCCGATGCAACTTTTAGCACTAATACACCACGTAACTGCACGGGCACTAGTTATTAAAAAGTTGACCAAAACATTCAATAATCATATACATAACAAGCGTAAGAATGATGTATACATATATAAAATTATTCAATGCAGTTTGGTCGGTATCGTTTTTGTAATTATGAATTATCATTTTTTCCCTCTTGAACCGTGAATTCGAGGCAACGACAATAACGTAAAGTTTACATAGCGGTCTGAGGTCACGTGGGTGTAGTGGTGCCAACCATTTGCACCTGACTACCAAACATGGAATCCTTACCATGTGAGAAAGTCTGTTGTTGGTTATCTTTCAGATATATTGACTGAATATAACCCCCGTCGTCACAAATACCTGACAATGCACGTTTGAAGCGTTTAGTCAAAATGTCTTATCTATTTCACTGGCATACTCTACCCCTAGCGACGAGGCAACCATACTGACTGGCTTTACATGTGCATTAACACACAGTCCGTCGGTGTTATATATACGAATATGACTTGATGTTTGCCTTTCCATTTTAATAAATAGGTGTCCGAAAGAGGTGATTAGTGATGATTATCTACATTCGTGTTTCAAGCAACAATTACGTGTTATAACAATGTAAACGTCTCATTTCGCAATACAATAATAGATTGGTGCACTCAAAAAGTAAAGACAGATATGCCAGTCAAAATGGTTTCTAGCACAAGTGAAGGAGTACGAACATCTAGGGGCAGACAGCCAGTTAGTGATAAAGAAATCAAAAAGTGAAAGAAGTGATTCAGCACATATCAATAGGTGTCGCTAACATATCAGTTTCTCTCTATGGTCCTATTATAGATCATTGAGACTTAATACACTACGTTATATCACTAGATATGTGTTGTCACGCTGGCGATATGTTGATAATACAATTAATTCAAAACAACTTTTTTGCTTTTGCTTTTATGTTTTTATTTTGTTTCAGCTTCTTTGTAAAGAGTTTGCTGATTTCACCAAATAGGGGAAATGTCAATAGAATATATAGAATTATTCAAACAAAATCATATCACCAGGTTACAGAGTCGATACGAGTGCTTCTAGCCTATTTGTGAATTTTGAAAATACATATGAGATAAGACCAAACTATCATTACAGATTTAATTGTCAACTTAGGATCAACATTATTAAAAAGGTTTACTATCCTAGTCACATAAATAATCCCTTTAAGCACATGATGTATATGTGTACCAGCTTGAATTACAATACCAGATTGCAATAAATGGCGACATTACAACATATGGTTACAGTTGCAGACTATAGATATAACAGGTTATTATATTTGCGTTGTATTGATAATATCTGATATATAACAACAAAAATAAGCATTGCTAAAACGACAATTGGTAGAAAACTTTTTTGTTATTTTGGAAAGAATTAAATCAATATTGCGATAAACACAATTACAATCTCAATGGTTCCGTTAAAACGATCAGCGATCTTAAATAGTTTAAAGACTGATTGGCTCGAAGGTTCACACAATCATGCTCAGTAAACACGAAATTTAGGATTTTACTCACCCGTTCTAAAATTGATAACGATATCTAGAAAGAAGACGGTATCCGATATACAGTTGAACACGATCCAGTGAGTGCTCAAGTCGTCGTTGAAAAAGGAAATGGCTACCGGAAGTATGATGAGATTGGCAATGAGAAGAACTAACATAAATAGATCCCAATAAAATCTGAAACATACAAAACCAAAACAACATAAATAAATGCAAGTTAAATGTGAAAGTGACACTATTTATTAATAAACGTAAAATGTTGTAGTCAGAAATCATATTTAACCCAGCTTTTCACAAGATATATCCACAGCTAAGGTATCATACAAAACTATCATTTTTACAATGAAAGAAAAGAAAATTCTCAAACAAAACCAGTCGCTTATATTCGGTCAAATATAAAACTAAATTATTCAATAACGAGACTTGTATAATTATTTTCAAACTGAGACTTTCCCGTCACATGAACAATGGTATGTTTTATGTAGGTTTTAAAATATATGGTAGTATTACAAATGCATTGTATCATAGGTGTAACCAGTCCTAACGTTTGATTGTTTCAACTGTTTAGATCCCAGATTAATCAAAAGCGTAGTTTAGGTTGTTGAGATTTTTTAACATGGAATGTTACAAATAAAAAAAATACATCGAACAGCATAAAAAAATGTACAAGAGAATAAAACCCGATGTCCAAGAAATATAAGCGTCTTCTGCTTCATCGACTTCACCTGCCATGTAAATCGACGTCACATCCGAGTCAATGTGACATCCTCAAAGTGAAAACTGAAGTAATAACTAACATAGCATGGCATACTAATGCGCGATCTCAAAACCTCCCCATTTATACCATATAAGGTTACAGAATATACAGATGACGATCATACACTGTTCCAAGAACGTACCCATTTATACCATGCACGGTTACAGAATATACAGATGACGATCATACACTGTTCCAAGAACGTACCCATTTATACCATGCACGGTTACAGAATATACAGATGACGATCATACACTGTTCCAAGAACGTACCCATTTATACCATGCACGGTTACAGAATATACAGATGACGATCATACACTGTTCCAAGAACGTACCCATTTATACCATGCACGGTTACAAAATATACAGATGACGATCATACACTGTTCCCATAATCTAGAGCAACCTTCATCTCTCGACAGTTTATTCGACAGTATCCAACGTCAATCAGAACAATCTTGAGAATCAACTGGACATATTAACGCTATCGACTTGACAAGCAACGATGTTACTATCAATAAAGTGAAAGTTCGGGAAATGTTTATCGTGTATCTTTACCAATGTTACTAACAATTGCATAAGAATGTGGATTGTTACTTATTCTTTGTATTCGACGAGGATTGTTTTACAGCTATCATTTCACCTGAAGTCGATTTCATCTATCGTTTGTACCTTGCTTATATGGCCTATCATTGAAGTGGGTTTAGTATATATTGTATTTGACCTGGGTTGTTACTAGTACTGTGTATCTGACCGACAGAGAAGCAATTTTTAAAAAGCTTTCTATTTTGTTTTGAAGTGTTAACATTAATACGATTTTATGTTTTTCGACGACAATAGCAAAACATATGACAGGTATTAGTGATAGGTATTAGTGACTGTAAGTAAGAGGATCGACATCTTATCAAAGTTTAGTATTTTTCCTGAATCCGATGCAATGAAACCTTGTGTCTGTACTTGCAGAGCTCTGTATTGATTTGTTGATAAACTCGGTAACGAATTAGACCTAAGAGAGATCTTCTGGAGTTCGGTGGCGGCATTCCTGTCACGAGACACCACTGGAGTCCGGGGATTTTAATATAAATCACTATTTCTAGGTCAGCTGACAATGAGCTATAGTCTCGCTGATTTACAGATAAGTATCATAACAATACTAACAATCAGAAAGGGTTTACAAATGGATACGAAACTATCTATATCACTTACTAATTGTATGCTTTCGAATTGACTTTTTATCAAACATAAACGCTTTTACACTGCTAGATGCAGATTTCGATTAATTGATATATGGTTGCTATCGCCCCTGTATCCAATGGCCGTCATGGTGAACAGATAACACCGGCTAATCGGCCCTTTATTACTGAAGAAAAACAATAATACGAATATATCTTCATCCAAAACTCCTGACACAATTGTTAGAGAGAAATTCTAAAACAAACCATATACGAGGACAGGTCAGAAATATTAAGAAAATCAAAGGATGACTATGATTTTAACAAGGGAAAGCAAAGAAACGAGCTTTTGGCTCGGCCGATCAGAACATAATACAATGATTCCTTGGATGATGTTTTTCCATGAACTGATAACTTAACCTGATTATAAACAGCGGTATGTCTCGGACTTTTAAAAATGATCATAACGCCACTTGTTTTGATATGGTGTTTTTCAGGATGCAAATCTAGTGTTTTTGTTACTTTGAGTTTATTTTTGGTCCCCATTTTGCAACGCTGTGTGTTATATACACGTTACAACTAAAGTAAATAAAGCAGTTATCTCTTTCAAAAACCCACATTGTTTTGAGGATGATATAGTACGAAAGGCTGAATTCCTGGTTGACACCAATATATTTGTTGAGTTTGGAAGAAAGCTTTCCCAATAGACCGTCGAATGGAAACAAACTGAGCCTCACTCCTTGCTGACTTGTTTTTCCCTTTTTCCGAGACTGAATTTGTCGAGGAGCCTTTTCAGATAAATCGACAACAACATGATTGCTGACCAAGGCGATCGTATTTATCACCCTAAACTTGAAATCAAGGTCACAACAGATTTTTTTACATAAGGTGCCTGTCTTGATTATTACTTAAGCTATGACTAACATGGGCAGCTACGATAAAAGTGACGATTACGATTTTCCGACCTTGAACATTCCCTTTCTTGATAGTAACATTTCTGCTTCCCCAACATATGCTATTTATATGTTAAAGCTTGCTCTTGATACCAAGACTTTTTGCGAAAGTTGTCAGCTGCTAACTTTCGACACTGTGGTTCGGGAGATGTAGGTTGATGAAAACTATAAGTAAGTTTTATGTTCGCCATCTTGGTCTCGTTTAGATATATTATGTATCCTTGTATGAAATAAAGGTGGACGTTTTTTAATATGCTCATTATTAAATGATGCCTAACTTCTCACATTTAGGACGTGTCATATTCTTTGATATGCTACTTAGAAGCATATGGTGGATGCCATCGATTATGAAGAAACTGCTTACTCTTCCGGAACTCCAAGTCTTATCCTCTTGTACTTCAAGGGCATCCGTTTAGATATGTCCTTTGTTCATATATTGCCCCCAGTTTAATCGAGTTTAGGTAAAAATATAGTTTTGCTGTCAAAGTGAAATTCAAGAATGATTAAAGTATGAAAAAAGATACCAACCTAAGTTTCCTATTAAATTCGTAACCATATGAGAAATGTGTTAAATAAGGACCGTTACAAATGTACTATACAGATAAAAATTGATCAAGACCAAAGACAGCTGATTGGTTTCTTCACAAAAGGAAATCTTATTGCAATACTAACTAACTATTGGGATACGGATACACACGTAACAATAGCGGTGATCAGATATACTGATAAATCATACCACGTTAACATACGGTTACTCAATTAAACGAAATTACGAAGTTATATAAAATACTAAAACATTATATATTGAAAACTTAAGTTTAATCTGAAAACGTCAGAATTGTGAAAGTGGAAAGAACGCGGCGGGGAAATGTTCCTTTATTTCATAACAATGGCATTTTAAATTAGAATAAAACGTGTTCTTCCGAAATAAAAGAAACTTTAACTTGTTTCCAAATCTTACTAAAGCTAAAATTTAATGAAAATTTAGTTTTCTCGATATATACACAATTACAATATCTTTTTCACCGTGAAATTTCCAAACCATATTCAAAGGAAATAAAGTAAATTGTTGCCAAGGGTTATGTCTTCATTAAATCTAATACGGATTCAGCAGCATCACAAACATTAAAAGTATTGATCCACAAAATGAATGTCTTCTACGTAAAAACGAACTGTTTTTCCTGACATAAATGTTAATGGGCATGTATGATTTGTTTCTTGTTGAGTTAACTTTTAAAACAGATCAGTGATGACGAAGCCGTTACCATATGCAGAATTGTTACAACGTTTTGACAACAGGTCTGACTATATATAAGGGGATACTTAACTGCTCAAATAATAATGGATAAACTTAATGTTTTCTGTAATACATTGGTCGTTATTATACCATTAGCAAAGCGAGTAGGAAGTAGTATGTCAATCTCGACACAGTATTGATTCGGATGCAGCACATGCTTATAAGTCATCTATAGTCTAATGTTTGTTTTCATACACTACAGAGGAAATTGAAAACCATGTCGCCCTAAATTTACAGGCATTGTTCCATATATCATGTGGTATTGATTTGAGAGGACAGTCGAAGAGAACGCATCTGTAGTTATCATTGGAATGGAGTATGGAATCACTACAAGAACCCAGCGAACTCATGTTGTAGTATACAGAACGATAGCGTGGGGGTGAAGGCGCCTCCAGCTGAATTGTATAGGTCGTGTTTTATACAGGAGGACGAAGCTCGGGCGGATTTACCTTGGGCACGCAGCAATTGGTCTATATACGTAAAGCCATCATCAATTTAGAGTAGATTGATAGCGAGAACCCACAAGAAACATTCAATTGTTAAGATGTCAAAAAGTAATCTCGCTTGAGCAAACCATTACCACGGGTCAAATCCTGAAAGCGGCATGGCTAAGGACATATCCAGAGTTATTCTGAAGCTTTATTGATTCTTCAGCACAGTTCGAGGAAGACAGCGGAAATAGAAACTAGCCAAAAACATTCAGACGTTCGCTCAAAATGTACTAATCGGAATTGCCCAAAGCTCTATATTTAGTCATGTTTGGTATAAAACTCGAACGCATTACGGTGGCAATTTTGGTAGATAGCCGTTAGGGGTATGCACCCATTAAAAATGATGAGTGTCTATCAACATATAGTGTAGGTGATGATTTAAAATGTGCTTTAAGTATGTTTTTACAGTCCGCTCACTTCTTTAAGAAGTATCGTCTGTTGTCGGGATTTAAATGTCGTTGGATATCTGATTACAAAGAAAAACAGGGAAATAAAAATGGACAGATATTGTCCTCAAACCCATAATTTGAATTGGAAATTAAGTCAAATAAAAGTGTGTCTACACATGAAAAACTAGCTTTGCAAATAAGTGAAATTTTGACAACAGTACATGAGGGAAAAACGAGAACAATCTTAACAAGTGACCTATGCTGCAACACAAATAATTCTGTAACCAATTATGTTATCTTTAATTTCATAAAGTTCAAATAAATAACTTATACATAACTTATACATAACTTATAAATAACTTATAAATAACTTCAGAAAACATTACTGATTGCGGGGGTCAAAGTTTGGGTCCAAAATAGTGTTTTACTTTTTGTTGTTGTAATTTTTGATGTGGTAAACATTGTTTCCACATAAGTGGCATACATATAAAAATAAGTATATATACACTTCTCGGTACTTTATATGTAATGCAAATTTAATGCAATTTACAAATATATATATAATGTATATAAGTGTTGCGTAATGTATTCAGTCGTGTTTACATTGCACACACATGTGCATTCTAGTTCGACCATTTCTATTTTCTATTGTACGCTGCTACCTTAATTCACGTGCCTCAATAAATGGAATGATAAGAGAGTATCTGCACATAAAATCAGCTATACATATCAAACGAAAGCCGGTGGTATGATTACTGTAGTCGACTGGCTAGGTTTGCTACTGTTTTGTTAACATATCTGAGTCATGCTCTAGAGACATTTACAGAACACATATTCCATCAAGTATTTTCACTGATTAATCCCTCTGTCCTTGGTTTCGTACACTAGCGACCTTTATATGGTCGAGAAGGTCGCACACGCAAACATAAAGCTCGTTTGCCAGCTTCATGAACCAAGGGCTGTAAAACAGCAGTGAGCAGAGATTTATCGATTTTTACCGTGTTGGTTTGCTGTTCGCCTTCTGTGTGGGATTATCAGTGTTGTTGATTTTTATTATGTTTATATACAAGTATATGTATAATGAATTAGTTTACCTTAGGAGAAATACACACACTAATGTACCATTAATGGTATTTGAGTTGACTCCCCAACATGGAATAGTCAGGAGGGTCAACAGAGCACGCCCCTAAGCTGTGCTGGTAGAAACGGATAAGTAGTTTCTGCTGTAATAATAAGGACATCTGATAGCGCCAGTCGTATTCTTGTATCATAAGGCTTCTAATACTAGTGGCAGTATAGAATGATATTATACAAAGTCAATATTGCGTTTATGACGTAATAATCATTGTGACGCCACATTACCCCACTGTCAATTTTAATGCTTAATAAAGATATACATAATGCAATTTCAGTCTTTCCTCGATTAAACTGAATACCGAAAATGCACAAGGATCCATCTCCTCGCAATCTTTTATCTAGCTATAGTACTAATTGCTCAATGAAGCATTTATTAAAACTTTCACTACCATCCTCAGTATCATCAGAGCAGGTTTACAGTCATATAGTGACAATGTATGCTCCAAAAGTTGAATTTACGAGATGCGGATTTTGAAAAACCCGGAAGCTACTTCTGATCGTTTTAAGTTCGGATTATGGGTTTGATGTCGCGTTGGTATTCTCCTTTATACACGTTTACAGACGATATTGCATCTACTTGGATGTACCTTTAAATTACATGACGAGTGTTGTCGATGTTGAGGACGCTTATTCTTCAGGTACACATTGTCTTGTTTTCTTGTAGGTTTTTTATGGGTGTTCGTGAAAATATTCGGTTGTTCATATTGCTTTTGTTGATGCTTGGGTATTCTCTGATTTTTAAAAATTGATAATTTATCCTTGTGTTACAAAACGGTAACAAATGTTATCGAGACCAATTGGATTAATTCATTTGTTAGCAAAACAACCTTAGATATTATGAAAAACAATCTATATTAAGTGTTTCTATTCCTGTTCCTGTATTATACTATCCTACGAAAATCAACGTAATTGTGCATTATTATATATTGTTAAGTATTCATGTGTTTTGTAGTACACGAGTTGAAATTATACAGAATTCATTTTTTACGCACTCCTTTTGCTTCTACATTAGTTTAGACTTTTTTTATCCCACCCTTTGGCCCCTAGAATCACTAAAGAGTCCTAGGAGGACGAAATAGCTGTATGATGCAATTTATTTAATGTTTCGACATACTGTATCTATTACTAAATTTGAAAGGTGCAGCAAATGTGTGTGTTACGTCATCTTATATGTATCAATACAAAAACTATTTCCCTACCTCTTACAAAGAACATTAATCTACCAGGTACATAAGCTACATGTACAACATGATTACTTATGTGTGTAAGAAGTCGACGCATCAACAAAGGGCGCACCCTATTGTTTGAACTGGTGTTGAGTTTTTAATTAATGTGATACGAAATTGATGACATAATACTGCGACTCTTCCAAAGCATAACGAGACTGTGATTGTATGCGATACTTTGACTGAATTATTAACGCTATCAGAGCGAAGGTTCTGCACGAGCTCGGACGCTGTACAGACCTTGGTATTGATCTGTGATGGCATGCTGTTAACATGGGAACCCTGCCTCCTGTCCGTCCCGTCACAGAATATCGCACAGGTAGAAATATATTGCATAGGTGGTGATATATGGAAAATAGTTGATTGAATAATAGTTGTCTAAAGCATGCATGTCAGGTCCGAGATCACGTTACGGGGCGGTTTATCACATGGTCGCCATGTTTGTATAGTAACCAGATTGGTATGGCGTTTCCTAGAAAAGCCTGCGTGATTAGGATTAGGCAATGTGATGAATGACGTCTGGCGGACGATATGGAGAGGTCACACGATCTCGCCAGACATGTATATATAGAAATAAAGCCATTTTCCTACGATAGACGACAAGTTCCTTTTCTTTGTTTCAGTTTATCAGTGGCAGGTTCAGGGTTACAAATCAGAGGTAATATGATAATTTCGGAAAAAACCCACACCTACATAGATTCTATCTTCAAAGTCGAAATTTGAATTTTAACTGAAACAGAAATCTAATTGGCAACATTAAATATTCGATACAAGTTTATACAATACGAATAAATACGATAACAGAAACATTTAAATCAAGCGGAGGTGGAAATATATGCTTTAAAAGGATGCATTTCAGTTTCATTTTTATTTGCATTTTTGCTGCTGACATGTACAATTTAAACACATACTATCTCTCATGAACTATATAACTGTACATTGATTAAAATGAAATAAAATTGTATCAGACTCTCAAGCGGTACAAATCACAACCGGGGTTTGATGTGTCAAAATTTCAAGTGCTTCAACATGCGTGAAAGCTTTCTGGGAAAATCGAGGACACATACAGTCGACAAAAATACAATATAATATCTAGTGGAATATCACAAATACTCCATTTTATAAATACATATCTTCAATAAAGTGATAAATAGAATAAAACATTTTAATCGCTCTATATATTGTCCAATCTGAACGGTACAAGCAGTATTCTGTGTATGTTTTCAGATTAAAATAAAGAGTTGTGACAGCATAATAAGTGATTGAGTTGTCTATGTTTTTAGTATGTATTATTGTTACACATCAACCGCAAAAAGCAATTTTACAATGGAAACCAATTGAAAATGACACTCTTTCTCGTGTCAAGAATGACGCTATTGGAACATAAGTCGGGTGACGCGAGAATGCAGGAATTAGAAAAATTCCAGGTTTTCCTTTCAATACCATATATTCGTTTCATTTGAAGACAGGACTATTTTCGATAACCGTGAAATAATCCCCAACGTTTTGGCAAAATGCGCCTTCGTACTACTAATTTACAAAACCTGCAATCGAGTGAAAAAATAGACAAAACCCATTACAGACAGCATCAGAAACTGTCAAAAGAGGTTGTCAAAGGGGAGAAGCGAGTTACTGTACAAATCAGTGTTACTGATGCATGGCTTATCATCGGAGGAGATCATGATACAACTGTCGATGCTATTCCACATCAATATGCCTCTTCTACCGAGATCCAAATAGTTTAAGTAATTAGCATTAAATATTCAAGTGATGTTCCGATCTGTAGAGTTACGACGAACAGGTGGCACACATCTTGCATAATTTCTTAAGTTAAGTAAACTAGTTACCCAGAATAACGTAAATGTTGAGGAATCCAATGCCAAGTTTGAAAAAAAAGACCTGTCTTGTAAATCTGCCTTGTATTTGGCGTAGTGGGACTGGCCAGTCAATTTCCTATAATACAACCAGGCTAAACAAACACGTCCTCTGATCAGTATACATCAGTCGCACACGCGTGATATATGACGTAGATTCACATCAATCAGTGATGTGCTCTGTACTTCACGCGCGTTAAGTTAATATGAGGAAAGGAACAGCAGCCTAGGCGTTCTCACTGCTGAAAACCAAAAACACATTGTATACCCAAACTTAGAATAACTTACATAACATGCATACACAGTTGAATTAAGGTCCGATCATCGTCAGAAATGATCAAGCCGTTCATAGATATTATCCGTGGTTTTAGGGACATCGGATCCAGCAAATGTCTTTAACAACTCTTTGGGAGCTTACAGCCAGTGCTGCCATTTCAGCGCTCACAGATTTCAGCACCATTGCATTAGCACGTGTCATGTACGACTGGGTACAGTATAGTAAATTGTCCTGTTCACAAATACAACAGTGCCGTGACTTGGCTTGAACCCGAAACTCTTTAGTCATGAGTCTGGCGTCCTACCATTTGAAAGAGAATATGAGTTTCTCGTCTCATATGCCACAACATAGTCTAACATCTATGTCTACTAACTTTATAAAGTTACTTTGGTGCTTGGGTGAGATTTACAGTGCTAGCTTAGCTCAATGGCAATGTACACAGTATCGCCTTAATGTACATTATTTGTTTACCTAAAACCATATATGTACCAAACATAACAATTCTTATGCATAACCGTTGTAACTTTTTACTGTTATGAATAACTTAAATATTTGTTAACATTGCAGGAATACCAGACCAAAAACTGGCATTCGAAACGAAAACAACAAAATCTGAAACATTATTAATGACAATGGTAATTGTGTCAGCCTCCGAACACTACCACAGTAATGTAGATTTAGCAAATGGTAAATATTCGGGCAGCCCGTATCGCTGCTATATAGCTACGCCCGATCATTTGGCAGCCATCCATCGGGTGTATTGAATCTGTAAATTACAATTGAGGGGAGGATAAATCATCTGATGACAATAGGTCAGGGCAATTCAATCAGCCGACTGACAGGTGTATGAGTGATGAGAGTTTAGAGAGTCGGCTGCCAGAACACTGCGAAACAGTCCGCGAGGCTTCGCTCTCGTGATAGAGAGTACGTGCTAATGAAAATAAATGATAATGAGAAAATTTGTGAAGGGAAATTATCAGCGGAAATAAAATATGATAAAACACATGCAATAATAACCGACGATTACAGATTATATGCGTCGCGTATAATGCACATTAAATGTGTTTAAGGTAGTGATTTGCTCCCATTTGTTCAGGAAAATATTTCTCATACATAAGGTATTTGTCACCGTCTATTAAAGTAGTTTGTACCACGAAGGATTGATAAAATAAATATTCGTAAAATATTTGCCAATTTGATTTAGATTTATTTTGTATTTTATAATCTGTAGCGGTATTACCAATAGTATTAAATTTATCAACCCACAAACGTTGATTGATTTCAAAAAACATAAACGACTTGAATAATCTAATATTAACGTCGCAATTGCCTCAGAAATAATGAACAAAGACAACAAATATACTTCCAGTTTGTCCATAAGGTCAGGTAAAGAATTCAATCACTCGCTCCTTCTACCGGCGATAATAATACAAATGATAACAATGTTTTTTTAGTTGTAGATTGCATGTATAACGTAACCGTGTTTCATTTCCAGACGTCAGCCATTTTCATCATTGTTGCTGAATCATTATTAATACTGCTTTATTTGTTATCACCTTGTTGCTACATGCAAATTAAGTTTATTATAACACGCAATATGCTCCAAGTCATAAATTTGAGGAAGTGTTATAATGATTCAATCTATCAACAATTTGCTTGCGGAATTGTTACAATGTTCCAATTCTTATTTACAAATATAATTGTCACATGCTTTAATACACGAGAAGCATTGTGGCCATGGCACGGTAAACAATATGAAAGCAGAAACGGCAACACTTATTCGATTTAAACACTAATTTACAACAAGATCTGTAAGCGTCTTACCACTGTTCTCATGACTATTGCATTCGTATTGTGATATTTGTCAAATAGTTAAATAAATGGTATTCTGATTTTGAAAAAAATATTCAATGATCTATTCACCAATCATTGACATCTTTGCTAAATAATTGGTTCTTTTCCTTTGACTTTTCGATGCTTACATAAACTGATTGATCCCATTTGACCTGGCGTAGTCTTATGCTTTACCGGCGGCACCCGTAATGTATATTTAAGTCAAATCCAAATAAATATCACGTTCTCAAAGAGAAAACATTATGAGTATGATTGTGTTGCTGGTAAACAATATCGTTCGGTTACAAAAGTTACCAGCAAACAATGATTGACATGTTATTTTTGTTTATTTTTATTTCGTTTTATTTTTGCAGTTTTGAAGATATATTGCCGAAGTTAATTAGGACTGGCAATCCTTTCAAATTCACAGTAAGATGTATCATCGAATTTTCCCTCAATGGTTAAAAAACACATATTTATTTTCAAAATAGCATTCCAGTTTCCCAAACCTTCCATGATTTGCCATCAACAACTTATGTTAGCCAAATCGCGAGATCTTTGTGCGATATGGAATCGAATATTTTTGGCTATCATCGTTAGAATGTATTTTCGTTTTTATTGTAACTAACTCACTTCTCGACATATGACATATGTTGATGGAAGTTTTCTTCGATAACACAGAAGATGCTACACATGTCCTCTTTGTACCTTTCAAGTGTTGCCAAGTAAACATTCCCAGTCTTCATAGTTTGAAAGGTTTTTTACACGCAACCCTTTATTTTCGCTATCCAATCAATTTTTACGTAACGTTTGTGATAAATGTAAGATTTATACCATGATTTGATCATTCGGTTCTACGTAGAATTTTTACCTAGTTTTTGCTTGTGAATTTGAAGTGTTACTAAGTACCTTTTCATAATGGGTATAAAACTAGCCCTGCTCTACACTGAAGTTTGTTCTTAACATAAACACATACGTGGTGTCATTCTCTAGACGTTATAAATCCTCGTCAGTTTACAGAAACCCAAGGGAATATATATGCCGAAGGTCTACACGTTAATCGTTCTGTATATGTCGCAGTAAACAGTTAGTTGTCTTACTACACACGTGTATAATAACTGTAATCAGTAAGTGCATACTGCTTAGTACGACCTCAAAACATGGTTAAAACACGTAAGACCACGCACAGATACAAGGAAAGTGAATTTCAACATCGGAATACGTGGCCCAAATTTTACTATTATTCCATTTAAACATTTGTGTTGAGTTGATTGTCTTAAACATCATATGTCAGATTTTGTTCTTGGGATTTTCCTTAGGGTTTGACGCTTATAAATAGACTTTCACATAAGCTATAACATTGGTAGATATCATTGTAAAACAACGAACAATGAACATATCTGTTGACAAACAGACGCGTTTTAATGTTGAGACTATAAATTAATATGTCAGTCAAAATTTTGATTTCTAGAGATATTACATTTTCATGCATTTTCTGCAGTACAGATATTACAAGTTTATACATTCGCTGCATTAAAAGATATCAAAATAATCAGATTGGTATGTTTATGTATTCTCCTGTTGAAAATAAAATGAATAAAAAACATCGTCGATGTTACGAAGCGTAATTAAACCATCTACCCCGCGTTGCTGTAAATAGTCAGATAAAGAAGGCGTGTCCAAACGTTTCGTTTTTATTGGGACGATATCAATGGTACATTGCATAAACCAAGCCTTATCTTAACAACTGTGGCATTCGCTCTGACATATAGGATTTAATACCCATCAACAGTATTTGATGAACAAACGGAGTTTTATTTTAACATGTCACAAAGATATTTAAAATTATCTTCATAAACGATATTACCAATGCCATAATATTTATAAAGATTCCTTCACTATTAAACTTACATTTTTAAATTCAATACACGACCAAAATAAAGTTTTATTTGTTCTCTTTTTTTTTTTTGTTCTTTTTGTATTTTCAGTAAGTCGTTTGGTTTTATTCTCGCGTACACAAGCGGTTCCCCTTACACTTGGCATATATTGACCAAGAGTATAGTTTCTGAACATTCATCGGTGATTTGTCACAGTAAAGTGGACTGCACCTGAACCTTTTCGAGACCAACATCAATGCACATATGTATTTGTAAAAAATATCAAGAAACACCCACCATCAAACATCCCACTGAAACCATAACTTGGCATAATCATTCTCTTCTATTAATCTTGTAATATTGTTATGGTATAAAGATGAAAATATCTAAACTTGTCCATATTTAATATAGGTTTCTGATAACATTTTGGATAGTTAAAAACCAACATTTCACTAGGAAAAAACACAAATACAAGTCATAATCATCGTTACATGTTTGTTCTGTACAATTTAATGGTATATTTCAAATATCTTCGCTATATATACATGATTCAAAGGCAAGCTGCAGGTGAGCTATTTCCGGCATTTCGTCGTTTAAGAACGATGCTTTTTTGATAACCGGAGGGAACAGCAGGAAGCGAGCTATAATATATCCCGAACGTGATGTCAATAATGATGTCAAACCGTAAGTGAGTCGTCAAAAGGTGAAGGAAATGAGGAAGAGCAGTATCTTAACATGTGCATTTTATATCAAAGGCTTTTAAAGATCTTTCCTTCATGTGTGGATGGGCATGCTGGTGTATGATTTTGTCAGGAACAACAATTTTAGGGATAAGATACTTGGAAGACGAAAACACTTATTTCAATGCATTCTTGTAGCACATCTCACTAAGTTTCATTTGTTTTAAAATCTATAAGCAGTTATAATGTACCTGTACATATGCATAATTCCCAACAATTCCTAGCAAACACGCAGACACTCTCCCGAAGTAAAATCATTACAAAAATGCATCGTATGCAACAACGTCATGTTTTTTTTAATACTGTTAAGTTTGTATCAACATTCCAATGCTATACAATGTGATAAAATGTGGTAACAAGGTTTGATGTAGGCAAAAAAGGGATAATTAAAAATGATAAATTACAATAAAGTACGTTCTAAATCGCCAAAAAATCAATTAATTGTATTTTTATCACCCTCAAACCTCTGCC
Source organism: Mimachlamys varia (assembly GCA_947623455.1). Classification (NCBI taxonomy): domain Eukaryota; kingdom Metazoa; phylum Mollusca; class Bivalvia; order Pectinida; family Pectinidae; genus Mimachlamys; species Mimachlamys varia. Next base: position 15,878,421 of record OX392535.1, read on the forward strand.
CTCCTTTTTTCAAATATAAGGTGAAGTAATGCAGCAATTAAGGGTTACCTTTCCTTTCAGACAAAGACCAAAGATACCAAACGAACAGCACCAGTATCAAAATGCATCAATATGATTGATGTAAGCATGAAAACCTCACAACAATCAAACCTGTAATATCCCTCCAAGGCAGTTAAATACATGTTTATGGTCAATTCCGGTACATTGATTAACGAATAACAGGTATTCAATTTACACAGAAGTAACTTTGAGCCTTTTACATCCATGTACACACAAACATGATAAATACAAATCATCATTCGGTTTTATATTTGCATTGTATCTTGGGTAATTCGGTGGTCGATAAATGAAGACAACAAGAAGTCAAAAGCACCATCTTAGAAAATAATAAAACCCGGAATTTCCTTAAACAAATTTAGATCAAGCTTTATTATTTACATTGTATTTACTTACACTTTGAAAGCGATATTATGGAAAAAAAGGAGTAACTATTTATTTATTTTGATATAAGGTTTTTACTTAAATGTTGAAAGATGTAATATAAGATGTGAATGTACGTATGCATTGAATGGAATATGATTGATGGAAAAAAAAATAAAACACGTATGTTTTAAGGTACATGTCGATCGGTTTCACCATTATATATTGTTTATTTAAAATGCATACAATGGGATTGGACACAAGTTTACAACTCATATCAACCCCTTTCCCAGAAATAGCATTATAAAACACATTGTTATTGCTTGCCACGGTAAACACTCAGTATGAACTAGCTATTTTTGCAATACGATATATAATCAGTGATTATTTTTGGGAGACAGGTTGACTCGACATTATGACGAGTATATCTATATTAGGTAACAGTCCGATCAATCTTTTGGAAATATATATTGCATGAGGTCAGTTATAAAACCGTTGTGAGACGCGAATACATGAACTGTGTATAACTATGTATCGATAAACACCAGGCAGCTTACAAACCCTCACTAGTGCGAAATGTAGGTTTAGGATACATAACGATTTTTTATGTTACATATTTGTGTAAATTTAATCATTGTTATGCAATTGTTTGAATTTCAGTTATTATCAACAAATGTCACTTAAGGTAGCCATTTGCAGTGTTTGTACACATTTTGTTAGTTATAAGTGAGAGGAACATAACAAATGTAAATATTTATTACACGAGTCCTCAATAATGAGTCTAGATTGAATTTGATAAATCCACAATATCACCACAAATTATACTACACATATATAACTTATTGAAAATATCGTCCCAGTGTAAAGTGTACAATATTTGGAATTTAACATCGGAAATACACTAGTCTATATTGTGTACATACATGTATTATCTTTTCCTATAATTTGTATATTTTACAATGATCTGTTTACATAGGATCTGTCCACGAGTTTTTATTTACTAATTGATTTAATAAACGAGTTAAACGAACGAACGAATCTTTCAATTTAGCGTTCTTAAGAAATCCAAGCTGCATAAATCTTAGTGTTCCAGAAGGGTAGTAACATATTTTCTGAGGACTAGCTTGTTAACCACACTCGCTTTTTTCAAGTCCTAAGATTGGAAACATGGAAATCAAAACGGCACTGTTGTTTACATAAACAGAAATGTTGACGTTCATCTAAGAAAGAAGTTCCATTTTTCTCTGCAAGCAAATAGAAATTGACAACATGGAACAAAAGGGAAGGGGTGTTGCTATCAAGAAGGGACACTAATCGATCAAAAAGTCGTCATCATCCCGATTGTCGTAAAGCTACATTGAAGATATTATGATGTACCTGTTTATCTTGTTGTAAACTAAAGAAATATTGTACAAACTAGCAATGGAAATTTTACTTGTGTGGTATACCTCGGTGGAAATCACGATTTTTGCAATAACGAATTAACTGCGACACTGTATGCATTAAGGTTTAATACATATCGCTGTTTAAAACGAACGATTAATGTCGCCATCACTATCTTATTTTTAAACGTTCATCTTTTGTTTCTATATACTTTGGATTTGAAGCACATTTTCCCTCAATTACGTTACAAATATGATGCTCAAATGTCGATATGGGGATATTCAACCGTTGCTTAAATGCTTGATTATCCCCTTGTGTAAAGTTTCTTTCCGACATGCACTAACCTAACATTATATTATCATGAAAAGACAGGGCACTGAAAAGTCTCGATTATTAAATGACCTAAGCACTTCTGTACTACCGGGAAATTAGTTTCTAACATGTCCCTCCCCGGCTGTTGTACGTGCCATCGACCTCGACTTAACAGTGAAATGATACATATTCGCTGATAACAGCATCCATACAAAGCGATAAAGGCATTGGCAACGAGAGTGTTTATTTCTCAGATGTATAATAACACATAAAAATCTTCCATTACATCTGATGTTATGAAGTTATGTAACGGCAAACTCTACACCAGTGCATACTGACTAGAACTTTTGATTACATGCCTATGCTGTTTGCCTAGATTATCACCTTTACTGTCAACAACCATTTTTGGTCCAATTTTACAACCGGGGGATAGTTTTATCAATGTTTAACGACGTTCTACACTACAAATTTGTGTCAATTTACAAAGACATTTCACAATTTTCCATATAAACAATTCTCCTTGGTATATCTATATTATCTAGTATAATGGTTATGCATACACATTCAAATTTGAACTTGGATTTTGACACCTATTATGAAATGTATGAATACTTGTGGATGTACTGCAGGTGTGGTAGTGGTAATGTTGGTTGGTTGATTATTTTTACGTCCTTTTAACAGCCAAGGTCATTTAAGGACGGCCTCCAGGTGTTTGCGATGTGAGTGTGGGTGTTAAGAGCGTGTGTATTTGGGAGGCCGTGGTACGTACATGTAACCCTGCTTGCAAAAGTCCGGATATTTTGCCGATTTAAAGTGCTACCACACTGAAATATCTGCCGAAGGCGAACATCCCATCCGTTCGCATTATACTGACAACGGGCAAACCAGTTGTCCAATCCGATAATGCTGAACGCCGAGCAGGGAATAGTAACTAGCATTTTTAGAGACTCTGGTATGTATCGGCCTGGGAACAGAACCTTTGAGTGTTCGCCCATGTAATAAAGGTTATGGGTTCTGTGTGGTAGGGTGGTATCTTTCTAATAGTGTAGATCTGATGCCGAGTTTTGAGTGGTTTGGTTTGGTTTGATTTTTGGTCTCCCGGCATGTGTTAAGTGCGTGTGCATTTGGAGGCTATGGTATGTTCGGGTAAGCCTCCTTGCGTTATGCCGGATCATTTGCCGATTCAAAGTGCTACATGTACCACACTGAAGCATACTGCCGAAGGCTCCAAGCAGAAAATACCACCCGGTCACATTATAGTATGTGTGTGTTATGTCATCTACATCGACAACAGGTGAACCAGTCGTTCCACCCCCAAAATGTTGAGTGTAAAGCACAAGGACAAACACTCACTTCGAGGCCAAAGGTGACGTAGTGTCAAGAGAGACATTAGGAAGGAGAAAGTTGTTAAGAAAAAAGAAAAAAGATAAAATCCCAAATTCAATCGCCTCTTAAGATCATGCAATGAAGGCAGCAGGTAAAATTAATACGCCCTACCGCCTTGCCTGGAGACAGAATCAAACTTCTTATTCCTCTGAAGAGAGCGTTCAAAACTTGATCAAAACTGAGTTCTTGTTCTGCTTAACATAAAGAAAGGGTTTGTCATGAAGCAAAGAGAATATCTAAAGAATCTTTTTCTCTAAAGATTTATAGAGTCAGCATATAAGGTTAACTCGATGCTCGCGTAAGTAAAAGACATTTAGACCAACCCCACCCCAACCCGATTCTAAAGTACCCTCCCCGCCCTCTGTCACCAAGAAATTATGTTTGTTCATTTTAACATCACTTAAGGGGTACATTTAATTCATTCTCTCTCCGAAACTACACAAGGGTTTAAACAAAAACGAAATTGAGGGCAGCAAACATTTTTTTTCGATATTTGGTTAATATGTACACATGTATTTTTTACTTGACGTAAAATTCTTTGTCATCGAATCATGAAATTATCAATGATCTATACGTTTCATTTGATATTGAAGAAAGGCATGAAAAATGTTAGGTCAGCATTTCGTGTAAGGATTTTAGTAAGTTGAATTAGATATAAGGATCTTACACTGAAGCAGACGAAACTGTAATGATTGTCGACTGTAATTACCACGCCTGCCAGTCCAACTCTCAGTCGGTACAGTGTAACATGTCGAATCTGGGAATTTCTTTTCCGCTATAAACTAAAGAATTAAGTGGTTAGAGCTATGGTAATTTACCGCGGCTAATTATCCAAAATTAACACTTGCGTTTCCCCTCCGGGTCGCTATCCTACCACATTTACAGAGGAACACAGCGTTGAGATGTATCACTATACATAATGGGCAGTTTAGTAGGAGTCGAAACAGGTGTAATACAAGTTCAGTCCCAGTTACTGTAAAAGTCAGTATTTTCGCGCCTGAAATTTTTCGCTTAATCGTCGTCTAAACCGATCGCGATGTGGAAATGTTCGCGCTGTCAGCCTTGCAATTTTATAATGAATGGATATAATGTTATAAGACACTATAGAGTTTAAGAAGTGTTAAATACATTCGCGTTTTGATAATAATCGCTAAGATAAAATGGCCACGCCGCCAACAAAATCACCTTACAAAATACCTTATTGGATAAATGTGTTCCGAGTACGAAATTGAAGCAAGGTTTCATTTCGGTTGTAATTGCGAAGATGTCATGTTTGTTGGAATATAGATGTAGAGCATGGTTGTGTTCGAAATATATTTATATGAATGTTTATTTCATATTATAAACAAATTATTCGTTTTTTTAATGTATATGTACTTGATATCAGAGCGCAATTCGATATTTTTGGGGAGGGGTTAAGAAAAATTCTTGATGAAAACAATGTCAATTAATAGTCATATGTTCGAGAATATATGACCATTGTGGTGATTTTATCCCAAACTTATCTAAACCCCTAAAGAGTGCCATTACTCTAAACATCTTAGTTAGGTCCAAAACTAGCTGTAGCAACTCCGCGGGCACCTGTGAGTTTTACCAGAGGAAAATCGTACCTAGAGGAACACAATACAATACAGCAATGTCAACAGCATGAAAAACACGAGCCGAATGTTTATTGGTGCTCGGGCAGTATAGCAGTTTAGTATGTCACAAATTTGTCATAAAGCTGATGCATTCGATTTGTCATCTGTTCATCCATTCTCTTGTTGTATATATACATAGTAGATGTATACCCACTCCTTTCATTCAGTATTGAAACTCCGAAAATATAGACGATGTTTTATTCAGTGCTTACTTAAAGTGTGTCTGAACATAAATCATAGGCAGATTAAACGCCGTTCACTTTTCATCAACAACGTTGAAAGCTCTGCGGAACCATTTCCCCGTAGGACTTCCTGTCTGGTTTTGCCTTGATTTCGTAGTTTGTTTCATCTACACGTGCACAGTTACTCTACGTATACATCTGGATGCTTCAAGACCATGCCGTAAAATTCCGTCTGGTCGCCATAGACGACTGCGTGTAATCTGGTTCGGAGAGGAGCTTGCATGTCTATGCTGGCAGACCTGCACGCAAACTCTTCGATACATCTGACACCCACAGGGACATGATCAAACGACTACCTCATAATATGTTTACAAAGCAACAGTGATTTAACCCCAATCGACGATTTAGTGCCGCACTAATAATGTTTTTGTTGTTATAAATAGATCCATACGGCATTCTTCAAATGACGCTTAAATTTTATATACCTAGTAAACGCACTAGTTGGTGCCCGTCTCAATCTGACCCAGCGAGGTGTAAGTAAAAGCAAATTCTAAAACGATAAAGTTGCAAACTAACCGTTACTACAGTTCCAAGCTTGGTTTAGTTTCGTTTATATTTCTTTGCATTAACTAACCTCAAATCGAATTCAACCAATAAAGTACCAAAAAAGTAATCCATTGGGTTTCAACACCAATATACGTTTTGTTTTAGATTCGGCCTGCTTTTTATTATTACCTTGCCATTTGATATGTCATTTGTTCCCAATTAAATGTTATTTGTACATTTTCGATGCAAAAGCCGATCCCAAAATGCCTGATACCCAATTTGATTTTAGTTAATTGCAAGAATGAAGTGCAAACTGTTTATACACTGATTGTGATAAAACATGTATGGCTACCTGCAGTGAATTCATTATTGAGGCTTCTAATGTTCCTAAATCACTGCACTCAGACACATCATCTTATGCTTCTGATATAACATTAAAGATGATTAATTTCCCTTTATATATCCAAATATTCATTTAAAAGCAAACTTTTAAGTACAAAAGAATGCAAGGTTTTTCTACGGCGCTCGTATCTCCTAAAATAAATGTATTCATCAGATGCTTCAGATACTGAAATAATTAATAAAAGTTAAAGACAAGCACCTTAAAAAACGGTATTGGTATTATTCCAAGCATGCAATCCTCTTATTTGTTAAATAGTGTGAATTCCTTGTTTAATTGAATAGCAATAAGGATGCAAAAAGACTACCGCAAACAGGCATCGAGACTAGATGTATAGACTTTGTTATTTATACAAAATGTGCCCGCCCCGATTTGAAGGGCATAGCAGATTCACCATGAAGTGTACATTGCCGCTTACTCATTATGCGGGGAGACCTGTGGATATTAAACCAAGCTATGTTGTAATCGGCGCAGAAATCCTCACTCTTCTTATCATTGACTACAGTATCATCCTTACTTTCCCAAAGAACGACGCCCTTTGTGAACTTACCTGGAACCACACCTAACCAACAACAGCTGAATATGGGTATGGGCCTACGCCGAATATAGATGTTCTTTTGACATTTTCTTAACGCTGACGAAATAAATACACGTCTGCTCTGCTTGTCACAATAGCTTTCTAGTTATGCTGGTTGATAATGACTAAAAGAAAGTTCATAGTCGCCGTCGTTATTCCATTGAGTAAAGTACAATTCCCTTGTCGATACGAATATTGTACATTAAACCCATTACTAAGCATTTTCTTTTTGTTTAACTGTCACTAACCTAACTTTATATCAAACATCGTCACTACTATAATTTGATTTAGAATCTCATGGTTTGGTGTCTTCTTTATAAATATGTAGACGTTTACCATTTTAAAACATCGTTTATCCATGATTTTTTTACACGGCACTTCCTGTTCACTCTCATAGTCTTCTCTTTTGCCCTGGTGTCAAAGTTGTTTTAATTCTGTTCCTCGTGGAAACCAGAAAATCGTTGCGCACTAGTAATTTACGACCTAAGTCAATTTAATTATAACAACATATCAAACATTTTGTGGGTATAATTTTTTTCTTTCTTTTGTTTTTGTAAAGTACATGACTTGCGTCACAACGGAGGACTTGATGTCCCCGATCAAGATTGATGTCTGCGTGTTGGCGTTTCGCGTTCATTGAGATAAATGGCGGTCTAATCAAGTAGTACGCCGTCACAGCGTCCGTTGAGAATTAAGTTTGTGTTCGTAAAGAAGACGGGCGATGTCTGGATGACCCTGTACAGCGCCAGGTCAGCCAACGGCAACATATAAACTACATATTAGTATTCCTTTACGACATGGATTCATAAAGCTGTTGTATTATTTTGTGGCGAGTAGTATGCATGTTAATAAGGTCATACGGGATGAAATGTACGTATAAATGTTGAAAGATGAACGGAAGGGACATTAATGTGATTGCATCTATAGCACCCGACACTTTTTAGATTATCCCAGAAATACACTGCACTGTATATGATTTTTATCTTTTTAGAATTTGTGTATAGAATGCATATTTAGATGTTCGAACTGCACTCAGATGTATAGAAACTCAGTGAAAACAAACGTTAAGAAACTGGACGTAATGTAAACCATAGATGAGTTTGATGGAAAAAAATCAGAGAATATCAAAGCGTCAACAAAACCATAATCCAAACACAAAATCGATTAAACTTGAGGCAAAAAAGGAACAACAGAAAGGTTCACATAAAGACTCTCGTAAAAGTACAAAAGAATAATACCAGGTGTTCCGGACGAGTAAGAATACTTTATATTTCATGTATTAATGACATAAGTGATGTGCATTGATTGCGTTCAGTAATCTTTAAAATATGTCACTATTTCAAAGATAGCAAATCGGTTTAAGTTTTTGATTGGAAAGTTCACTTCACCCCCCCCCCCTCCCTTCACTGATTTACATATAAAGAAGCCTAGTTTATTGCGTCACAGGTACGGTAAGTTCTTGGTAACCCACACGTTTACATTGCCCATAATACTGGTAGACAAAAATAAATAAATGAATTATATCTGTATTTTTGTATTGTTTTGCAAAAAAAGACAAAGCAATTTACAGAAAGTTGCTGATATCTAATTAGCACTAACGCGATACACTGTAGTGACTAGTTAGGGGCGGAGACACCCTATACTCTTAGGAATACTATTGACGTCTGTAGAGAAAAGTTGTCCACGATGTGGAATCTATCACCGACTCTTATAGCACAATCTGTCATGTATTCAAACTCATTACTTAAATTGAAATGGTATTAGCAGCCAACTGAACAGATTTGTACAACACTTGTAATAAAAAACTAACTTCCGTGACGTAATATGCTGCTGCTCGTTTGCGACATTGCCTAATACGGCATGATAAGGCGCTTTAATCATGTTACATGGTTTCCATTAGGAAAGACAAAACACCGCTTAAAACGAGCAACGCTACCTATAAAACTAGTAGAATGTATCTTTGTTTAATCATTTCCACATCACTTAAGACAGCTAAAAGATTTCAACTACACTAAAACGATTATGATTGCATACAATGTACAATCACTGAAGATTTTAAGGAAGATACGAAATAAACAAAAATCTTTATTCAAGGACGCACTCATCAATTGCTTTGTTTTTATGATTAAGGCCTTTTGAGTACATATATCTGACTCCTTGTTAGTTCGAGACCAGGTTGGCCAATTCACTTGATGATTTGTATTAATACTCTTTAATGTCTGAGGATCGATTGGCGCCATTAAGTACTTTATTGAGACATGTTTGTTTGTACTCTGAGCACCAACAAACCGATGTTGTCTGACGCATGCCCTTCTTTACTGAAACATCGGTTTGTGTGAAGTAACAGGCATTGTTCAGCGGTTGTTTCCAAACTGAAATGTTCTATCACGATGAGAGTAAATATGTTTTGGTCGTGAAAGCATTATGTTAATAGGATGTCACAAAAATAATCACCCATTTCAGAAGATAATCATTATTTAAATGTAACAGAACAGACTGTTGATATGGTATACCAAACGATTTTTTCTGAACAAATACCTTTTAAATCTTACAAGAATAATTTGTTTCAACGATTTCTATTTTAAAGGTAACATATTCTGTATTATCAATTCAAACCTACAAGAAATTTTGCTTAAAGTCCGAATACAAATATGATAATACAATCACAGATCAATCGAGTACTTACAGCATGGCAATAGAGATGGCTGATTAATAAGTGGACGTTATGTTGAGCGATTTCGACCTCTCGATCATGAAATGTCTCTTTCTTCGAACTGCGAATCTCGAACTTGCTCAGAGTATCATTATATCAGTGTTATCGAGTGCTCACAGACAAGCTTAAACGCAAGATTTCCAAGATTTCCAATGAGTACATTGATGAAGACTATATACATGTTTATTGTCGCAATCAGGGGATAGAAGGGAAACATGTGCGTTTTCTCTGTGTGATATCAAGGTTTTTATTATGCTCAATAAAATGCCTGGTGGTTTTGTTGTAATGTCCCGACTTCTCGACGGGGATAGGAGCCTAATTCTGCCAATTCACATGGCGAAGGTCATCCTTGAAATAAAAGTATATCAATGTAAATTAGTCTTTATTAATATTTTGCACTAGTGTCATGTTTTTACATAAAATATACCTGTGATTTACAGCGATATCCCCGCTATATACTGTCTACCTGTGATTTATAGCGTTATCCCTGGTATATACTGTCTACCTGTGATTTACAGCGATATCCCCGCTATATACTGTCTACCTGTGATTTACAGCGATATCCCCGCTATATACTGTCTACCTGTGATTTACAGCGATATCCCCGGTATATACTGTCTACCTGTGATTTACAGCGATATCCCCGGTATATACTGTCTACCTGTGATTTACAGCGATATCCCCGGTATATACTGTCTACCTGTAATTTATAGCGTTATCCCTGGTATATACTGTCTACCTGTGATTTACAGCGATATCCCCGCTATATACTGTCTACCTGTGATTTACAGCGCTATCCCCGGTATATACTGTCTACCTGTTATTTACAGCAATATCCCCGGTATATACTGTCTACCTGTGATTTACAGCAATATCCCCGCTATATACTGTCTACCTGTGATTTACAGCGATATCCCCGGTATATACTGTCTACCTGTGATTTACAGCAATATCCCCGGTATATACTGTCTACCTGTGATTTACAGCAATATCCCCGCTATATACTGTCTACCTGTGATTTACTGCGATATTCCCGGTATATACTGTCTACCTGTGATTTACAGCAATATCCCCGGTATATAATGTCTACCTGTGATTTACAGCGATATCCCCGGTATATACTGTCTACCTGTGATTTACAGCGATATCCCCCGTATATACTGTCTACCTGTGATTTATAGCGTTATCCCTGGTATATACTGTCTACCTGTGATTTACAGCGATATCCCCGCTATATACTGTCTACCTGTGATTTATAGCGTTATCCCTGGTATATACTGTCTACCTGTGATTTACAGCGATATCCCCGGTATATACTGTCTACCTGTGATTTACAGCGTTATCCCCGGTATATACTGTCTACCTGTGATTTACAGCGATATCCCCGGTATATACTGTCTACCTGTGATTTATAGCGTTATCCCCGGTATATACTGTCTACCTGTGATTTATAGCGCTATCCCCGGTATATACTGTCTACCTGTGATTTACAGCAATATCCCCGGTATATACTGTCTACCTGTGATTTATAGCGTTATCCCCGGTATATACTGTCTACCTGTGATTTACAGCGATATCCCCGGTATATACTGTCTACCTGTGATTTACAGCAATATCCCCGGTATATACTGTCTACCTGTGATTTATAGCGTTATCCCCGGTATATACTGTCTACCTTTGATTTATACCGATATCCCCGGTATACACTGTCTACCTGTGATTTATACCGATATCCCCGGTATATACTGTCTACCTGTGATTTATAGCAATATCCCCGGTATATACTGTCTACCTGTGATTTACAGCAATATCCCCGGTATATACTGTCTACCTGTGATTTATACCGATATCCCCGGTATATACTGTCTACCTGTGATTTACAGCAATATCCCCGGTATATACTGTCTACCTGTGATTTACAGCAATATCCCCGGTATATACTGTCTACCTGTGATTTATACCGATATCCCCGGTATATACTGTCTACCTGTGATTTACAGCAATATCCCCGGTATATACTGTCTACCTGTGATTTATAGCGTTATCCCTGGTATATACTGTCTACCTGTGATTTATACCGATATCCCCGGTATATACTGTCTACCTGTGATTTATACCGATATCCCCGGTATATACTGTCTACCTGTGATTTACAGCGATATCCCAAGTATACACTGGTAAAATGTGCTTGATAGTGTTATGTATGGTTATACGGTTGAATGTATTGAATGGTTACATATTTAAACAGTTTAACGTTTATGTTGTCGACTTCAAGTTAGTTTTTGAATCATTTATATATATCTTGATAGACTTGAAATGGTGACTTCTGTTTATCTAAAGGCAGGCAATGTGCATGCTTATGTTATCGACATTAGATATGTCTAACATTAGTTGTATGATGTAACCATCCCATCCCCTTCCCCTTTCAATATGTTCCGATTGTCATTCAGGTTTTTGACGTCATCGGTAGTAATACCTGTGATGAATAGGGTCAATAATGACTGCACTAGGTGAGATTTGGACAGTACACAGTGCATGTCGGGTGCATATCGACGGGCCCAGCAACTGTTAAGGTCAGAAGAACTCTAGAGTATAACTCGTAAAGCAGCAGATACACCATAACAGGGAAATTAGAACTAACATAAGATGACGGAAATCAAACGAAGACGTCGGTGGCCTGCTATAATGCTGGGAGGTTCGTTAGACATGTTGCACATTTACTAGGCATAGGTGATGAATATTTGAGCAGCATTCTCACCTTATCATCCATTTCGATAGCGAGGGAGCGATCTGACATTTGATTTAAGTTAGAACGGACAGTTGGAATTGTACTGAACGGCGTTACATAACATGATCCAGATGAAATATCAGCTGTTCCATACCTCCTGATTAATTGCTTTCTAACAGCCTGGCGCTCATCCAGAGGCATGGTAACAGGTACGGGACGAGCAGGAGAGGTCACCGTACGGCGGAAACATCAACAAGCTCGATTGTAAGCAATAGTTAGATTTTTGGCCCCGATTTTTTTTATGTACCTCAAAACCTTTAGCCTCTTACTAAACAAAACAAGATGTTCTTAACGATACGTTTATAGTCATTTAAGGTGAGCTTTTCAGAAAACAGAGTCTGGTCCCTTACTAGCACATGCAAAAAAACAAAGGCACATTACAAGTCAAGTCATCATCCCAAGACAGATATTAGTACAGTGCTTCAATCGCGCAATTGAAAAAAAAAAGTACTTTCCACTTTTCGCCCTAAATTCCTTTTTATCAACCATAATTTTTTTTAAATTTAAATTTGTGTCTGGAGCGGATTTGTTTCTAGCCCTGCTATCATTCCGACATTACCCGTCCTCTGTTCTAAAAGCCTGCTCTCAACCAAACATGTTTCCTCTCTTTCTTTTTTTTGGGAAATACGTAAAAACTAAGGTTCTCTCTAACATAGAGTTTTAGCCTGATGCTTGGTACGTATTCCAGTGACATAAACTCGATATATATGTTCTTTTCTCAGCGAGTGTGATTTATATTGAAGGACAAAGGCGAGGAGGATTCATAGAAACACGCAGTTATTGTTTCGTAATCATTTTTACACATGCCAACTGTACTATCCATGTCATATATTTTTAAATATTTAAATAAGATACAGTTTAAAGCAATGGGTACTAGATGTATCAATGGACATTTTGATATTTGATTAACTGAATTGTATACCATCATTACAATTTTATAACACTCTAAATCGACTATCGCCAGGAATACTTGCAGGTAGAGCGTAATAATTACATGCTGCCCCTATTGTATGATCGTAAGAGGCGACTAAGTCGGGATCTTATCTTTTCCGTTCTTTCTCCTTCCTAATGTCTCTATTGGCAAGACCTCACTTTGGGCCTTTAGTTGAACGTTTGTCTCTGCGAGGATGGCTATGGGTTCTGTACCCAGGTCGAGACATACAGAGTCTCTAACAATGGTAGTTACTACTCCCTGATTGACGGTCTGAATTTTTAGAGTTGAACGACTGGTTCGCCCGTTGTCAGTATAATGTAACTGGGTGGGGTGTTCTGCTGGGAGCTTTCGGCATTATACATCAGTGTGGTAGCACTTTAAATCGGCAACAGATCCGGACTATCACAAGAATGCTAACACGACCATACCCTCGCTTCCCTAATACACACACTCTCACACACACACACCCATATCGCTTACACCGGGAGGTCATCCTTAAATGACACTGGCCGTTAATGGGACGTATAAACAATCAACCAACCAACGAAGAAGTCTTAAACGAACATACTGAAGCCTCCCAAATACACACGTACTCAATACAAACAATCACATCGCATGCACCAGAACGTCATCCTTAAATGACGCAAGCTGTTAACATGACGTTAGAAAACAATTACACCATTAAACAGTATTCAGCAGTGTGCAATGATGACAACGTGTACTAATTTGAGTGCATTTGTCGCAAAAATGTGCATTGTGAACAATATTGAACTGTGTCCGTTTGTATCTCATTATACAATGATTATTTTCAGTTGTTTTTGTTTTTATATTTTCTCGATTCTATTTATTCATTTGATATCACATCATATTTCACAAGCCCAGCGAAATTTTAGCAGCTGGCATATTTATCTACATTGAACAACATGGTCAATTCCTGTGGTCATAATGCGCTAAGAATTAGTTCATGATGCATTAGATTCAAAGTTCCAACATCGACACAGAATATACTTTATAGAAATACGTTATAGTGGCAATAACAAGCAAACTGTTAGTAGAATTGTATGTTCTTTTTAAAACGAAGTATGTTCAATGTGAGTGTGGTGTATGTAATAATACAAGTGTGTTTATTTACGTTTTGTTTTTTAATATGGTTCAGTTATATAAAAAACGAAGTGTGTCGACACCACTGTGTATATCACGAACCAGTTCTACACGTATTATATGCGTATTCATAACGTTTTAATATGGTAATGCCAATAAATGCGTCTTTTATATTTAAAGAATATGGAATAATTCAAGTATGCATAAACTGTGTGCTCTATGAAAATATGCTTCAAATCATGTTGGACCTCATTGCTACTTTTATCTGTTAGACTTGAACATATACTTGATAACAATGCAAGCTATTCAATCACACTGAAATTATAGTAAAGTACATATACATTATATGACATCAGATAAAAGTTATTGTTTAGTACGTATTTTTATCACATACTAGTAAACTAAATTTAAGAGGTGCAGCATATGTGTGTGTTACGTAATCTTTACTTTATCGACGTGTTTTGAAAGTAAACTTTGTTGCGTATTGTCTATTTTGTGGTTGACTACGGTAATGTGAACTGAGGAGAACGCTATGGCCTACATAAGGGGCCAGACTAAGAAGACCTTGCTCTTTCTACTTAACATTTATAGGCTCCGATAGCTGGCTAGTATCGAAATGAAACGTCTTCGATTAGAAAAATGCATACACGCGTCACACGTGGCCCATAACTCGCCAGCAATGTTTGTGTAAAGCACGCGCAGATAAGGGTGGGCAGGAAGAACACAGAGTTGTTTCTGAGACACACCATATGCATTTACAGATTTTCATTCCATCTGGTTCAATTCCCCGTATATTGTGTATGACCGGCGTGTGTCTATACAAAGTACACGCTGTGTAGTTTACACAAACTTGTTTATATGACATAGCTATATTAATATCTATATCATGGCCACGTGCATTAGCTTTTCAAATAAATATACACCAAGATGAAACTGATATTCCAAACTATTTAGATATACAATAGCGTGTTTGCCCTAGTAACGTACTGCGTTCATTGAAAATGTTTCTTTTGAAAAACGAGTAGCATCGATGACGCCATTTATTTCAATTATTTTCACACTTGCTATATAACTTATTTGAAATTTGACCTAAAGGCAAACTTTGATAGTTTATCTACTATATAGTCTTTAATACAACATAATAAAAATATAATTAACGACTTACCTAAAATTGCTGCATGGATGTATAACCCAATTCCCCACTCTTTTGTGTCGCATCTTCTCACGCATTAACGAATTCCTATTTCCAAACAATTTCATTGCTAATTTATTATCCGAGGGTTGAAAAAATGAAATGAATTGTTCTTTCAAATAGCTAGTGGGACTAGTCTTTTGGTCTGCGGACGAAGTTTCCCCAGACCCAGGTAAAAGTTCTTCCTTTGGTGTTCCGTAAAGGGACGTTTCGTCCCCTACAAATTTAACTTTAATGTCATTATTGTAGTTCATATCTGGACTGAGATAGTCGCTGTAAACTGAGTCTTCGTCCGAGTCTATTGTTATAGTGATGGAAGGATTTGTGGGACGATTCGTGCACTTAGGTAAACACGGCATAGCTCCGTCAGCCTTATCCTGGCTCAGGTTCATACGTTTGAGCTTCAAACTTGGCACTCGTCTGGACGGCTTTGGAGGTGTTTGGGAACTGCCGATTGGATGTGAGGTCTTGCGTCCGGCATTTCCATTGGCTGATTTGGAAAACTTTACAGAGTCCGACCGGGTTATCTTTGGAGAGAGATGTACCTGTTGTAAGGTGCTGGCCTCGCTTTCTGTGACGCTGCTGGCTGCCTCACTACCTCCCTTAGATCGATGCAGGGCGGGAGGAGTGGTGCGCGTAGGCTCGGGAGCGCGGCGGTAAGGTGAGTTCTGATTACTTGACGACTCTTCGTCTGATGAGTAAGATACCGGGCGATCATGCTCCGATATATCGATCAGAGGCTGGGAAGAGGGGTTCCGAATGTTGGCCATTCTGCTGGTATGTGCTGGTGGCACCTGTAAGTACAAACATCAAAGAGAAAGTAAGTTTCAGGTAAATAGAAACAATTATTGTTCTCATAGAGCTCGCTGAATTATTTCTCTGGTAATGAACTGCTACAGTGTTTTGCACGAACATAATTGCTGGTGTTTAAGAACAAGCATCAAAGCAAAGGTAAGTTTCAGGTTAATACATAGTATCGTTGTTCAGATAGAGCATGTTGAATTATTCCTCTCGTTTGAACAGATACAGTGTTAGGCACGCACACAAGTGTTGGTCTCTACCCAGTCTACCTGCGCCAAACCTGAGGCACGACCAAACCGTTGGATCGATAAGCCTCCTTAATTCAATAAACTCACATGTTTTTATGCCACACCAAAAAGACATTCGTAACGAAATATCCTTTTATCTGGATGTGATGTGCTTCATTCCTCTAACAAAAAAAGACGTCTCTTCACAAATCGAATCATGTAATGTCGTTGGTCCACTGTAGGGCACCTTTGCTGTAGCAATTTTACCTACAAGGACAATGCAGCGGGCACCACCAAACCACTGCGGCACCTATGTGTTGTCGTCACGTTATAAAGATTTCTAGATAAGACAGAGGTGGTCTCATTTCAAGCTCTAGATTTGTGCGCAAAAATCATCTACATTGTTGACGAACAGCGAAATCCTCCAAGCGACCATTGAACACTATGAAGGAGGCAAATCGAGGTACCATAAGCCCGAGGGAAATACTTGAACTTTAAATTGAAATTATAGCAGTTCTACGACGTCAGCGAGAAATGTTTTTGTCAATTTACATTTAAGGAAATGGCATACTTAAAACTTGCAGAGGAGGGATAATTAAATCGTATGCTTTTCTGTAATGTTCTTACGACAATGTTCTGAGGGCCAGCATCTCCGAACAACATTATGGAGGCGTGCATCTTCTTTTAATCATAAACAACAGTAGGAATAGCTACTACTGACGAATCAGTTGAAATATGGATTATTTATTTGAGGAATAACTTCCAGCACTAGAGCGAAAAGACTATATAAAACGAACACTCAAGTAACACCCGATAACCCCGATGCCAGTAACATTTACATCAACACATGCAGGTGTTTAGCTTCAAATAATTGTTTTGAAATAAGCTTTTCTGAATCCATCTGCGTGCTAATCGAAATACAGATAAACAATTACAGAGAGACAAAATAAAAACGTACAATAGGAAAAAATGTATTAACTAGTATACATGTAACGTTTCATCCAGTGCGAGTATCTAACCTGGTTAAACTTTAATGAAGATGTGTGCGTGGTATACGTAAGTGGAGTGTAGATCTGGCTCAATTTTCCGTTAAACGTGTGATTGAACTAATCCGTTCTATCCCGATTAATCTACTCATGCAACAGATCTAAGCTTGGAGACGATAAAACCACGACTATGATCGTGTTGTCGGGCGTTTTATCATGGTAACAAAGGCTCTGATTACTGCAATTAGGGACCGAGGGCTTAGTATCAAGGGACTAATTTCTGGAACAGGAATTTTCTGCGACGCGAGCACCTGCCCAGGTCGGGTTCATCAGTGATTGCGTACAGCGTCAAAGATGTGTCCGGGGACACAACACCACTGTTTGTGTGTGTCCCTGGTGTTGTTGACAAGATAATCTAAATGTCGCGAGACCAGACAGACGCATCATAAAAGGGTCTCCGAGGCGACGAGATACACACACTGAAATGGCGCGGCGGTGTGGGGCCATATTAATCTAATTAGCAGTGTACGCGGAGTACGTTTATTGAGTTCTAAATCTATCAATCAATTCTCACCGCCAGCATACGTTAATAACAGCATATATCTACATACATATTGTCAAGCTTAGCTTTCTAATTTCCTCTAAATTGTTTGTCTTATTATTGATACATAGTTTATGTTAGAGTTGAACTGCGCATGCGTTGGAAACACTGATTCAATGGCGTAGACTGCTTGGCTCTCTAATTAGAATTCCAGCTTACTGCACGGATAAGTACAACTTATAAAAACTTTATTAGCTCCGGATATTGGCTACCATAAATACAAACAAAAGCTGCTCCCCTCCAGCATTTATGTCAACAGAACATTTCCCTTCGGACATATCTAAAACAGGAAAAGCATTACCTAAGCAACGCATGATCTCGCAGACTTATTTTTTAATATTGATTTTAATGCACACATCAAGGTGAACTATTTATACCACAATGCATTTTTTCTTCTCCGTGTTTACAGTTGTGTGTCCTCGATACGATACGCATGCATTACAGAAACAAAGTGGGGTGATCTGGTAGATGTTAACAAGCCATCAATGAGGCATGTGCTACTCGTACAGTTTATAATGAAAAGCTAAACATTGGACATGTAGGTTCAAGGTATACGTATATTATGTTAAAATCATACAAAAAATATGATTGTATTATTTATTTAAATTGTTATTATTTTGTTTTTATGGTGTTATTTTTTAGATATTCATGTTTCTTTTTTATTTTCCTGGGCAAATTTTAAAAGTGTATTATTCTGTTTATACAGTACATGGTAAGAAATTTTTGTTTCCTTCATACCACGCAGGTGGAGATGTAATGACTGTATATCAATATGACATAAGTTATATCAACGGAATTATATATTTCCCATTTATAAATTAATGCATACAATCTATCGGCAATTAGTTTCTCTTAGCAAACGGAACAAGACGCAATGTTGGAACATAGTTAATAAATACATGTAGCTCTGTAACAGTTCAGACTAATTAAAATTGTAAAGGATTCGAAATGATTGTGTCTTACAGGTCGTGGTACGTGTGTGTGTATCTCCAAGGGAACAGGTTACTTAGCAACATGGCATGTAGTGTTACATTAGGTACTTATTGGCTGATAGCATTGCTGTTTTTGATGCGTGTGTGACTCGTGAACAAATCCAAGTAATTCGAAAGAGATCGATAACACCCAGATTTAAACCTTAAATATGAGTTGTGTATGATTAATAACATTTTAATTATTGTTTTGTGTCGCCATTAATTGTATCGCTGTCCTTTACTCTACAATACTGTTCGAAGAGCAAACACGTGAACAGTAGCAGACGTTTGGAAGCAACAAAATGACATTGTCTTACTTTTTGGTATGTCTTGGGATCTTTTCTTTCTAGATAATTTGTATACGTATCCGAGACCAATATGATGTATTATATGCCCTATTTTACTACATGTATCATGTTTATTAAGATGGTATAAATGATTGCTTCATAATTACGGTTTATTTTACCATGGAATTCGAAAGCCACATCAATGTCGCGGAAGATTGTGATATCAAAAGGACGAGAAAGAAGATTGTTTCACGGCGTTAAGGATTGTTCCACTGTTTTAACACATTTAGTGAAGGAGAAATATAAAATGGGTTCTACGTAATGTTCCAAAGGATCAGCTGTCTTTTTATATACACTTGTGTACGTATTTATATTTTTTCGAATGTTTTGCATTTTGTTTAGATTATGCTTTTCATTTTATCCTTTAGAAAGAAACCCCGATAACCTACCCGTATAAGATAATACATGAAACCAGCTATTACCGATACAGAAAACTTTCCGGTTCTGTTGATGACCATTCAGATGACAACGTATCATTCGTCTGATTACATTTATTTATATATATATAGATACGTCGATTGCCAAAGCCAGCATGCTCACAGACCAATACGGCACTGTTCGGGCAATCACCGCTGGGTGGTCGATAACACAGCGATTACACGCGCTCATCACCCGCAGAACAATCCAATAAGTGATAATCGTAAATTTATTGTTTTCTCGGACTGATCCTGGTCCATGTAACCTGATTAGTCGAATCGCATACGTCAAATTGCAGCCAGGGACGCTTCGCTGCTAAGATTCGAACTACTGACATACGATATGCCGACCAGGGAAGTCGTAAATTGCATTAACTCATCGATGTCGTCACTAACGAGCACGCGGTAAGGCGTACGTCCTGTCCACTGGGTCATATATGGTGAAGTTCCTATACTTGTTTTTAAAGAGCAAACGTGATAAAAATGTCACCACGTTGTACATCAGAGCAGGGACCAATGTCACAAAGGGTTACAGAGGATATAGGGGTGCAGACCTCCTGGCGCATGTACGTCACCCCAAACTCCTCAGTGTACGGAAAGTACGGGGTGACATTTGAATGTCAAAGTTATATGTTAGCCTAACGACTTGATGTTTCATGGAATGACCCCATTGGGTTTGTTTGTTACAGTCTGGAAGGATGGCCCTAATCTTGTATTGGCCCGTGATTGTTTATCAGTGGGGAAGAGTAATGTTTGATGACAGTAACGAGAACGCCTAAGTGTATTTCTCTCTTTTACTCACCAATGATACATTCCTATGACTATCTTAAGTAGTAAACATCGATTATTTAACACGCAATCTGATGCATGCATAGGTTCTCAGGAGGAAATACATTTAGTACAGTGTACACAGTAATAGGATGACTTCCCTGTAACCAATAGTAAGACGGTTTACATATGATATGACGGGTACCCATGGAAAAGCCGTACGGCTGGAGACGGTATCAACCTCGCATTATGTATAAATAATTCATCTGATTTAAAATCGATTGGTAGGCTTTCAGTCTTATGTCTGTCCAATGAGGCTACTGGTTAGTAATAGACGGCAATATGTAACTCACCAAAGAGATACACATCCCATAGCACAACTGTACATTATCAATATAATTATCAAACAGAGAGTAAGTCAATCAGGTTCTGATATTCGCTTACTAAGGGTTACGGCCCAGTGCCCGCCCCTTAAACCTTAGTACGCAACAATGCAGTATAAAAGGCTTACTGCAGTTGAAAAATACCGATTGTAATCTGTAGTTATCTCCCTTGGTATTGCAAAATCATCGACCGCAGTCGGATTTGATCCGTCTGGTTTAATTAATAGCATATTGGGTAGGTATATCGATGTTTGAATACAAGGCCGGTTCATTTATTGCTTGTGCCTATTGTCAAGTATGTCTAGGGTGACCTCACAATCGTTGTTTCATTGATTCACCTTATATAATACATTAAATTAACAATTACTGTATGAAATAAAAATGTATATATTCGATGTTTTGAAATACTCTTACACGTCATTTATTTAGAATCCACTTATTTTTGTATCGATACGTATCCGCACAACGATCTTTATATTAAGATCTAAGGCCTATATCATTGCATCGCGATGTATAGGTTTATTAATTCTATGATTGTAAATACATGGTTAAGTTTTAAAATTACTTGTGATAACTGTTTGATTTTTGTTGAATTTTGAAGCTGACTTTAATCGTTGGTTAATGTCGATTTGGCAGTGTATCCTGTTGAACTGCCTAAGATTAGTTGTCTATGTACTGTACAGATTGATTTAAAATGCGATCGAAATTCAAGGTACATTTGTATAACAAACACACTGTTAGGTCCAATGTTACAGTTACTACCGAGCAGACAGTAATTATCGTGAAAATTAATTATAAACATCTCACATATCAAAATATCTCTTGATGATTTTTCAATCATGATACACGATACAGACCAATGTGTATCACAGATTCTAATAGTGTAGTGCCACCTGGTCAGGTCAAGCCAATAGGAGGACGGACAGTGACATCCCCCTGACACCGCGGAGGCCGCCATTAGATTTAGACGACTGTTTATTGGTCCTCAGACGATGCGTTAGTGGTCATTAATAACTAATGTTACTGTATCTGTCAACATCGTTCTCATCAGGTACAATACATTGTATCACCGTCTGGAATCTCCATACTATCTCACCGTTATGAGAGCTCGGGTGGTTATGTTCACAGTTTTTAATTTTTAGTTTTTAAGCTTTTATGACTACTGAGAGCTTTTATGACTACTGAGGGGGCATTTTTATCGAAAATTGATCTTAACCCCCCAAATGTGTAAAATTACGCTAAACACCCTATTTTAGGTCCAAAATTAGCTGCGACAAATTCTCAGGTCCCTGTGGTTATGTTGTGTTTAATTAAATTGTTACAGGTACAAACTGTACGTGTAACATCCAAATGCACATCAGGTACTGCTATATGTAGTTTTTACCTAAACTAAGTTTGTTCGAGTAAGTTTACCCTAATCACCTTAGTTTAGGTCCAAGACAGGCTGTTACGAAATGTCAGGGGTCTATATATACATCTTCAGCAAAACCATTCTGAGATTCTAAAGTAAAAATAAAGATACTTAGACAAGTCGTTACTGAAGTATAGTAGTTTACTCCAGCGGTAATACATTATTTTTTGATGAGTATATATGGCTGATCCGTACCTATTGCCGGAACTACCTCATAAGTCAGTGTTAATTTAAAATCACACACGATCCGAAGCAGGTCCTAGTCGAGAGTAGAACAACTTTGAATAGCAAATATAGACTATATCAAGAACCATATAAAAATAAATAAAATAAAAACTTATTCAGGGAAAGGCACAAACAGCTTTTAGACAATTTAAAATGTTTGATTATTGATCGTTATGGTTTGCTTTCTCGGTACTTGTAGCTTTCAACTACGGTTTTGCATCACTTCAAATTTACAGTAAGAACAATTTGATACTATGCACGTTTTTAATGTATGACTGGGTAAATAACCTAAAACAGAAGTAAGTGTTAAGGGATCACACACGTTTCAATCAGTTGTTGAGAGGAAGGGGTCATAGCAGCTAAATAAAATTCCTTAAACGCGGTGTCTTTCTCATGATATGTTCGAAATTGGAACAGATCAGCTTCCAAACTTCCCTTTTTTTTTTAACACGGACGATTTTTTCCTTTTTTTTTTCCTTTTAACTTTATGTGTAAACTAAGTGTATGTGACCTGATAAACAGTATAGCGCCAAACTCCTCTAACAGGGCGTCGTTATAATTATCCTTATTTCCTCCGAATCGAAGATTAACAAAAAGAACAATGAATGGATACATTCGCTGGGGGAAAATGACTAAGTGATGTAGCTTAAATTAAAATGATAACCGTTTTGCAAAGTACGGGTTTCTGCTTAATTTGTATCGAATTAGTGGTTCAACAGAGCGTTCGTATATGTATTTCTACAGTGTAAGAATAGATAATACGTACAAAACCTGCTTACACAGCAATGTCAGTACTGTTTGTGCTGAGGTTGCCAATTGAATGAGCAATGGTAGATTAACGGTACCAGTGCTTACATCGTGATCCGTCAAAGTAACGTAATATTTTCGAACTTTCCCTTGCTAACATGGCGATAGCTGATAGAGAAACTGTACATAGTTTTATATTATCCTTCACTGCAAGTATTACCCTCTGACGAAGCGATGCTAGGTGTATGGTACTCTTTAGTGTTAACACTCTCTGACAGCCCGTGCTCGAGTATTCTAATAGAAATTATTGGATTAATGCGCCCTTGGATTTCTCACCCCCAAACACAGCATTTGCATGCCTACCTCGACTGCGTATAATTGGCACCGTTGTAACAGACAGGCTGGATTGGTACTGCTGTCACTAGTGGCTGAGAACGATTTTACATCTCCTCTATCGCTACACAACGTGCAACGATCTTTCAACAACTGTTTCAATGGAATATCGCCTGATTTAATTTCGTAGTGGAACCAACCCGTAATTGCCTCTCCTTGTACTAAAAGAATTAGCCATAGCGCACGCCTGGTGTGATACACACGTGTCCTAGAACTGGGTCCGCAGTATAATCTCTATGAAATAGGTTAAACATGTCACGTCAACATAAATAATAATTAACAGTTTGTAGTTTTATCTATTATGTAATTATCAGCTATAGGTATTACACGTATGGAAAGTGGCGCAGCTTGTCTTGAGGAGTTGTCTCCCTTCCCTTTCGTATAATGGAGATAAGCCTGGCTTCGAGTTCATCATCACATCGCATACATGTATACTGCACTATCCTCGAACACCGGGTTACTAGTCCATATTACTATAAAGACGTAAACAATCACGGTCCGTATAACGTCAGGCGGCCTAGAGGCCTAGTATTGGGAGCTTACAAGAAATATTTAATAACATTAACAAGTTAGCTTAGCCAGCATGCATGAGTTATAAGAAAAAAAAATGGTAATTATCTCGTATGTTATTAATTGAATAGTTATACACATTTTTACAGTATTTTAAAAAATTGAAGAATAAGAAAAGTGAAAAAATAAAAAAAAATACAAAAAAAAACAACAACATTTGTTCATACAGAATTTCTCATGAAATAATTAACGAAAGTGTCTACATCATTACCTGTCGTCAATGGTGATGTTTGTAGCACCAACTTACACCTGTGTCAATGATAATATTTACATCGGTAACTTACACCTGTATCAATGATAATATTAATATCGGTAACTTACACTTGTGTCAATGATAATATTAACATCGGTAACTTATACCTGTGTCAATGATAATATAAATATCGGTAACTTGAAATGAAAATGTTTACATCGCTAACCCACACTTTTGCCAATGAAAATGTTTACATCGCTAACCCACACTTTTGTCAATGAAAATGTTTGTATCGCTAACCAACACTTTCGTCAATGAAAATGTTTACATCGCGAACCCACACTTTTGTCAATGAAAATGTTTACATCGCTAACCTACGCCTGTGACAATGAAAATGTTTAAATGCGCTAACCCACACTTTTGTCAATGAAAATGTTTGTATCGCTAACCAACACTTTCGTCAATGAAAATGTTTACATCGCTAACCCACACTTTTGTCAATGAAAATGTTTGTATCGCTAACCAACACTTTCGTCAATGAAAATGTTTACATCGCTAACCCACACTTTTGCCAATGAAAATGTTTACATCGCTAACCTACGTCTGTGACAATAAAAAATGTTTACATCGCTAACATACGTCTGTGACAATGAAAATGTTTACATCGCTAACCTACGCCTGTGACAATGAAAATGTTTACATCGCTAACCTACACTTGTGACAATGAAAATATTTACATCTATAGGTAACCTACACTTGTGACAATGAAAATATTTACATAGGTAACCTACGCCTGTGGCAATGAAAATATTTACATAGCTAACCCACACTTATGACAATGAAAATATTTACATCGCTAACATACGTCTGTGACAATGAAAATGTTTACATCGCTAACCTACGCCTGTGACAATGAAAATGTTTACATCGCTAACATACGTCTGTGACAATGAAAATGTTTACATCGCTAACCTACACTTGTGACAATGAAAATATTTACATCTATAGGTAACCTACACTTGTGACAATGAAAATATTTACATAGGTAACCTACACCTGTGTCAATGAAAATATTTACATAGGTAACCTACGCCTGTGTCAATGAAAATATTTACATAGGTAACCTACGCCCGTGACAATGATAATACTAACATCGGTAACTTAAACCTGTGTCAATGATAATACTAACATCGGTAACTTACACCTGTGTCAATGATAATACTAACATCGGTAACGTACACCTGTGTCAATGATAATATTTACATCGGTAACTTACACCTGTGTCAATGATAAACTGTAATATTTACATCGGTAACTTACACTTGTGTCAATGATAATATTTACATCGGTAACTTACACCTGTGTCAATGATAATATTTACATCGGTAACTTACACCTGTGTCAATTATAATATTTACATCGGTAACTTACACCTGTGTCAATGATAATATTTACATCGGTAACTTACTCCTGTGTCAATGATAATATTGACATCGGTAACTTACACTTGTGTCAATGATAATATTTACATCGGTAACTTACACCTGTGTCAATGATAATATTTACATCGGTAACTTACACCTGTGTCAATGATAATATTAACATCGGTAACTTAACCTGTGTCAATGATAATGTTGACATCGGTAACTAACACCTGTGTCCATGCTTTTGTTTACATCGCTAACCCACACTTTTGTCAATGAAAATGTTTACATCGCTTACCCACACTTTTGTCAATGAAAATGTTTACATCGCTAACTTACGCCCGTGACAATGAAAATGTTTACATCGCTAACTTACGCCCGTGACAATGAAAATGTTTAAATCGCTAACATACGCCTGTAATAATGAAAATGTTTACATCGCTAACATACGCCTGTGACAATGAAAATGTTTACATCGCTAACATACGCCTGTAATAATGAAAATGTTTACATCGCTAACATACGCCTGTAATAATGAAAATGTTTACATCGCTAACATACGTCTGTGACAATGAAAATGTTTACATCGCTAACCTACGCCTGTGACAATGAAAATGTTTACATCGCTAACATACGTTTTCGACAATGAAACTGTTTACATCGCTAACCCACACTTTTGCCAATGAAAATGTTTACATCGCTAACATACGCCTGTAATAATGAAAATGTTTACATCGCTAACATACGTTTGTGACAATGAAACTGTTTACATCGCTAACCCACACTTTTGCCAATGAAAATGTTTACATCGCTAACATACGCCTGTAATAATGAAAATGTTTACATCGCTAACATACGTTTGTGACAATGAAACTGTTTACATCGCTAACCCACACTTTTGCCAATGAAAATGTTTACATCGCTAACCCACACTTTTGTCAATGAAAATGTTTGTATCGCTAACCAACACTTTCGTCAATGAAAATGTTTACATCGCTAACCCACACTTTTGTCAATGAAAATGTTTACATCGCTAACCCACACTTTTGTCAATGAAAATGTTTACATCGCTAACCTACGCCTGTGACAATGATAATATTTACATCGCTAACATACGCCTGTAATAATGAAAATGTTTACATCGCTAACCTACGCCTGTGTCAATGATAATATTTACATCGGTAACTTACACCTGTGTCAATTATAATATTTACATCGGTAACTTACAGCTGTTTCAATGATAATATTTACATCGGTAACGTGCACCTGTGTCAATGATAATGTTGACATCGGTAACTAACACCTGTGTCCATGCTTTTGTTTACATCGCTAACCCACACTTTTGTCAATGGAAATGTTTGCATCGCTTACCCACACTTTTGCCAATGAAAATGTCTACATTGCTAACCCACACTTTTGTCAATGAAAATGTTTACATCGCTAACCCACACTTTTGCCAATGAAAATGTTTACATCGCTGTCTTACGCCCGTGACAATGAAATGTTTAAATCGCTAACATACGTCTGTGACAATGAAAATGTTTACATCGCTAACATACGCCTGTGACAATGAAAATGTTTACATCGCTAACATACGCCTGTAATAATGAAAATGTTTACATCGCTAACATACGTCTGTGACAATGAAAATGTTTACATCGCTAACCCACACTTTTGCCAATGAAAATGTTTGCATCGGCAACCTACGTCTGTGACAATGAAAATGTTTACATCGCTAACATACGCCTGTGACAATGAAAATATTTACATAGCTAACCTACACTTATGACAATGAAAATGTTTACATAGCTAACCTACACCTGTGACAATGAAAATATTTACATAGGTAACCTACACTTATGACAATGAAAATGTTTACATAGCTAACCTACACTTATGACAATGAAAATATTTACATAGCTAACCTACACCTGTGACAATGAAAATATTTACATAGCTAACCTACACTTATGACAATGAAAATGTTTACATCGCTAACCTACGCCCGTGACAATGAAAATATTTACATAGGTAATCTACACTTGTGCAGATGATGATGATTACACCGGTATCCAGCACCTGTCTTAATGAGACTGTTTAACATCGATATCCGACACCCTTGTCGATACTCATGATCATGTTTACATCGCTAACTCACATCGGTGTCGACGTTGATGTTTACTTGTTAACCATGAACAAATATTTCAATGCGTAGTGTTTACATCGCTAGATGGTGACAACTTTAGTTAACAATTTCATCACAGAAAATATGTACATTGTATATCACTTGTGTAACTTAAATAGTGGGTGTCGTGAACGATTGGATCTTCACATTGTCCAGCAAACAACACCAGGGACTAGTGTTTAGCCATGCATATTTGATGTAATTTGCTAGAATAGCGTTACTATCGACCTGGTAGGGGTATATTACACAGTGTCTAATATCGCCAGGAAGATACCAGACAACTCATCAACACCGAGGTTAAAACAGCATTAATACCTCCACCTAGGAGGGCAAAGTCAACTCAAATTATCTTTTATTCATTATAATATGGATGCCATCTAATTAAGGACGGGAACATTTCGGGATATAAATAAAAACAGTCCACGGTGGCGGCACTGCCAAGGAACTTATAAGGGCATATCGCCGGAAGGGCCCGGATAAGCATGGTATCGATCAATCAACAGAAGGTCTTAGTACGGGACAGGATGATCAGGGTAGACCAGTCAAGGAACAGTAGAAAATTGATGCTAGAAAAGAGCGATTTAGGACAGGTCTAAACGGTCCAGGAGTAGAGAACCATATTAAGGGAGATATAATTTACATGTACAAATGTAGCACCAGAGCAGAGCAGGAACATGAACGTTCAAGAAAGCGACGATTATAGCCAAAAATTTCCTGGGAGGTTTTTGCGATATGGTGGCGTATTCGACACCCATCTTTATTGTCGTTCGTAGCTGAACACTACGCATGCTGTAATATACCCGTAAACAGAATGTAACACCAAACACCCATTTGCATTATAACAATGTATATCCTTTGTATTACATAATGTTTTGTTCTAAATACTTATACCGAAAATATTTTTTTCTACTTTGGCCTACATAAGATTCCAGACTGAGTCGACCTTGCCCTTTCTCTTAGCATTTTTAGGCTCCGGTGCCTGCTTCGTATCAAAATGAAAGGTCTTCGATTAAAAAATGGATGCAAGCGTCACACGTGGCTTATAACTCGCTGGCAGAATGCCTTTTCACACACGGTCAACTATCTGTACTGAGGGGCACACGTGTGTGTGTGTTTTTACTCTCCCTTGTGAAGGCATTACATAACTCTTTCATTACATTATTATCAATGATAGCCAGCTCACATTTTTATTTTCATAAAAGTTGAAAAACTTTTTTTCATGACTCACGCAATTTACTATTGCGGAACACCCCCCCCCCCCGACCAATTACAAATTAGATTTAACCGATTTATGTTAAATGCGCATGAATGGCCATTGAATGAGAAACCTAAAAGCACCAAAAAACAAATCATGTGGTCCAAAAACAAATTTATATATGCAGGATTGGAATATATCTTACATACGTTAAATACTGTGACAGTGCATACATGTATATTATGTACAAATTCATGACTTTTTTACACAACATATCTTACTCAATTTGTCTTCGTCGGCATGGGGATATTTATTCCAACAGTGAGGCTAGATGATGAATATTGCATATAGTCTTTGTTTTTGTTTTTGGAAAATATAAAGTCAAAAAAACAAAGTTTAACCTCTTCGGACGTAATTGCGTATCTAGATCATCGTAAAGAAATCAACATTCGATTTGGTATGGCGATATCTTGGATGGTCGTGAAACATATATGCAGTCGTAGAAAGTGCGTTGACGCCAACATATCATACAAAATGATAAACCAGTGGGGCGCGGTACCAGCAACTTCGTTCTAACCAATGTCCTATCTGGATGACGAGTCATTGAGACTCGGGCAGTAAGATATCAAATTTTACCAGAGAGACAGTTCTGGTTCCGACACTCTAAAATAACAGAGCTTACGACCAATGGTTATATCCGCATATCTGGTTATGACAGACAGACCTTTTCCCGTAACAAGTCATATTCACACTGCGAGTACAGTTGGAGTCCTTTCGAAGACTTTGTTGAGTTTTTGAGTATTTAGAACGCATGGTCTCACCGTACAGTTAGAGCCCAACCCTCTGGATTACCACTGAGCCACGGACATCGAGTGTACGCATAAACCAGAAATCTGTGTACTATTCTAGAGACGCAAACCAGTCTAGGAAACCAGGAAGATGTATACTATTCTAGAGATGGGAGCCAAACTATGAAACCAGGAATCTGTATACTATTCTAGAGATGGGAGCCAGCCTATGAAACCAGGAAGCTGTATACTGTTCTAGAGACGGGAGCCAGTCTATGGAACCAGGAACCAGGAAGCTGTATACTATTCTAGAGACGGGAGCCAAAATATGAAACCAGGAATCTGTATACTATTCTAGAGCTGGGAGCCAGTCTATGAAACCAGGAATCTGTATACTGTTCTAGAGACGGGAGCCAGTTTACAAAACCAGTAATCTATATACTATTCTAGAGACGGTAGCCAAACTATGAAACCAGGAATCTATATACTATTTAAGAGACGCAAGCCAATCTATGAAACCAGGAATCTGTATACTGTTCTAGAGACGCAATCAGTCTATGAAACCAGGAATCTGTATACTATTTTTGAGATGGGAGCCAGTCTGTTGAACCAGGAATCTGTATACTGTTCTAGAAACAGGAGCTAGTCTATGGAACCAGAAATCTGTATGCTATTACCTTCTTGTAGTTGCTGAATCACGAACACTTGCTCCCTTTGATATTCCTTATCAATTCAATTACATCTACGCTATTTACATGTAAGGCTGTTATCGTAACTGTGTTACGGGATCTTTCAGTCATCCTACATTGTATACGAGACATATAACCTAATTAATCTCAACGTCAATGCCTTGGTAGTTATAGTACGACATGAGACGAACAGTTACTCCCTAGATCATACTGAAAGAGAAATACAATAAGAATTTTAATGTGTAATAGACAAATGTCAATCTTCATCAATATATTTTGCTTTCAAGACAATGCCATTCGATGTATAGTTTACGATCACTGTATAGTAGCCGTGATTATACCCCGTATGTATGTATTCTAGCCTGCTTGTTTATGGTACTCTCTTAGGTATTATATAAGTACCGACTCCCGCGGTTTGATCTGCCAATCATATCTACATATCTCTAACATATGTCTGCTGCACTATGTCAGAGTATGAAGCTGTACGTTCATAGGTCCAGTGCCCGCGCGTGCTTTCATTCTTCACGCCAAATCTTTAATATCATACTGGGGTTATAGAGAACACCTGGTATTTCACCTCATGTAAACAAAGGCATCAACAGGCTGGGGGTAGGTTCTTAGGTATATGGTAAGGCAAAGAAAACAAAACACTGGACTTCCTGGAGTCTTGAGTGTAAGGTCATATTACCTACAGCCAGAACGTGTAGTATATTGTAGCATGTTTTTTTTTTTTCTTGAAAAAATATAGAGAATACCGAAGCGTCAACAAAGCCATAATCCGAACTGATTAAACTAGGGGAAAAGTATGAATAAAAAGAATGAAAAGGACCCTTGTAAAAGTACAAGAGAATAAGACCAGGGCCCGTATTCATGAAACCGTTCTCATGCTCAAGCATGGTTTCTGTGCGCAATACTGATTTCTTGTTCTGGCTATAATTTATTTAAAAAATCTTTTTTTGTCAAAGTATTTGGTGAAAATGAAGATCTATGGAGCAGAATACTTATTGCAACATTTACAATTGACTTTTTGATCGTTGACATATTTTAGGTGAGTTTAAAGAAAGCTGGCTTGAGCACAGAATTCATGCTTGAGCATGAGAACGGTTTCATGAATACAGGCCCAGGTGTTATGAATAAAAATAAAATATACATATAATAATAATATACTTTAGATAATGTTCAGGATAATACTAAATAACAGACAGACACATATCCAAAAAGATGACGTAACACACATATATACTGCACCTTTTAAATTTAGTAATATATACAGTATGCCGAATAAATTAATTAAATTGCATCATACAGCTGTCTCGTCCTCCTAGGACTCGTCAGTATTGCTAGATGCCGAAAGGTGAGAACCCAAAATTTCTAAACTAATGTAGACGCAGAAGGGTCCGGTGCGTTAAACCCTTTTGATTTATAAATCTAAAATTGAACTAGTTCTGTATAATTTCAAATCGTGTACTACGAAAATGTGTACCGTGCCACTAATCAAATGAGCAGTGGCTATCAACAGAAAAAGACAATTCATCATTACATAGAAATTCTTATTAATGAAATATATCAAAACATGTCAGATAAACTGAAGCGTCAAGGAAATCAGAATCCGAACTCAAAATCGATTAAACTTAAAATTTGGACGAAGGGCACATTTAGAAGAGACTCATGAACAAGTTGACGGGAATAAGACTAGATGTTCCGAAACGGTAAATTCCTTATAGCGTCGAATAGAAACAAATGTGGAATCGTTAACAAGTTTTAAGTTTGTAGGACATATTAGGATTTTTATCAAAATATTAGAACAAAGACTACTGTAACAGCTTTGACATCTTGTAATTTTTTTTTGCTGTCTGTGAGATGCGGTTTAGTAAAAATATATTTTCAATTTTTAACAGTTGATGAAGATACATTTTTTGTTTAATATTAACTGACCAGTTGCTTAACTTTTTCGTGTTACATATACACGGATATCGTCGGCAGACAATACTCGGTAATAATGGTACCTGTGAGAAAATGGTAAAATTAAAAGAAAGAGTTCAAAAACTAAAACCGAACTAAATTAAATATATGATTTAAGTTTTACTGTTTAATTTATATGCACTAAATTATAATCGCTAAACTAAAATAACTACCCTAAGTTTAATATGAATGCCATACTACTTAAGTACGGTAAGATACATGTATGTTTTGTACGTACATCAAGTGATTTCTACAACATGTGTTATTAAGAATAAAAATCAGAGAATACCAAAGCGTCAACAAAACCATAATTCGAACACAGAATCAATTAAACTAGGGACAAAATAGGAACAAAGAAATATTTGCATGGAGATCCTCGTAAGAGAAAAGACCATGTGTTCCGGAAGAGTAAGCGTCTTCTGCTTTAACGACGACACCCGCCATGTAAAATCTTGGTCACTCTAAGTAAGCAACAATCCTCAAAATGAGAACCGTGTCACAACTTCATAATAAGCCTACGCATGGGTCGCTCGTTAAATGTTATATAACAACACTGTACGACCAACACACAAATCAGTTATAAGAACCTATTAACTGTTATGCTTGTATTCTTAGCGCATTATCACAAAGTAGGACAGTGCATGTCTTACTAACATCTCTTTAAAATATACGCATGTGTAAAAAATCTCCTTATCAACATAGTCATGACGTATTTCAACAGCAAGAAACGCCAAATCGATATACTTTCCGTTAGACCTTACTAAAAGTATCCCGGACTTCCTCGGGGAGTGACAGATCAGGGGTCAGACGTAAAATCAATTATATTAGAGGGGTACCTTGACCAAATCCCTCTAGGCATTCTACCTACTGACATCGCAGTATTCCGTTAAGTAAAATTCTCAATGGTGATATGATCAGTTGTAATGTAGGTAGACTCGCGATCGTTACGTGTGCTGGGCTAATGGACTCCAACATGTTCTCTCTGATTCGTTAACAGAACATTTACTACTTTAACTCCGTTTTTTATCTCTGTACTTCTGCTAGATAGGCTCTTACAGCACGTGTAGGACCAACAAAGAAGTTTACGTCAATAACTGTGAAAACAGTTTCTCTTCTCAGCAGCCCATTACCATAGCAACCAATTTATTGGGGATTTAGGAGTAAGTATGTAGCGTTTAAAAACATGTTAATTTAACCATCTGCCGTGTGTATAGCACAACTACATGTGTATGTGTATATCAGTGCAGTTAAGTAAAAAACGGGGGTTGCTTTGGAAAGGTAGCGCTACCGGAATTTAACTCAATTTGTTCTTCTTTTTTGAGAGGGGGCGGGGGGTTCATTCTGCCCTTCATCTTTATTTGACATTCACTTAGATGAAAAATAAAGGTATATTTTTCTTTAAAATACACAGGTAAAACAAAATACATGTATGAAGCTATTGTTATCAGTTTTTTGTTTTTTAAAGATGTACTGGGTATGTAGACCCATCAACAGTAATTAATGAAAAGAAAAAGGGGCATTTCCGCAGCGTCGAATGAAGATGAGAAGGGTGTATGATAAATTAAAACGGAAAGGGGCATTTCCGCACCGTGGAATGAGGGTGGGAAGGGGTGTATGATAAATTAAAACGGAAAGGGGCATTTCCGCACCGTCGAACGAGGATGAGAAGGGTGTATGATAAATTAAAACGGAAAGGGGCAATTGTGCAGCGTCGAATGAGGATGAGAAGGGTGTATGATAAATTAAAACGGAAAGGGGCATATCCGCACCGTGGAATGAGGGTGGGAAGGGGTGTATGATAAATTAAAACGAAAAAGGGTCATTTCCGCAGCGTCGAATGAGGGTGACAAGGGGTGTATGATACATTAAAATATCCTTAACAAACTGCATAATACGCTCTAGTAATTATACTATTTGCTTTGACTCATTCATCACTCAACACACATTGGCCTTATTTAAATTAAACTGTTAGAATAGTTTATTATGAACATCATTTGTGAATGCGTTAAATATTACCAGAGGCGATACAGATTTAGGACCAATACAGTATAACTATTTATTCACCCGGTAAATGTTCGGATCAGAATTATACCTTGGGAAAATGAAACTTCTTTAACTTATCTTGGTGATTGAAACAGTACTGTACTGCGTTGTCGGAATTTTTGCGCCTTGAAAACCGAAACTCCTCATATGAACGTATACGTGGTGACTTTGATGTTCGCGGCAGGTTCCTGGTGAACGTAACTTAAGACGTGGATTTGTTTTATGACGTACCCAGGCATGGTAATATGCACGTGAATGTCGTTTAATGAGCTCTCCGTTAACACAGCAATGTTCTATCAAACGAAACAGATCCTACCTGAGCCACTTAATCGACCTTTGATGCCTGTTAAATATCGATCAAATAGCCTGAATATAGAAAGGCGTATTTCATTTAGCAATACCTGTCCGTATCTCGTTATGTGGTCTTTGATGGCTACGTGGTTTTGCCAAGGAACTCAAAAGCAACATTCAGAACATTTCTAAGCCAATAATCATTAACTTGTTTAATGATATCATTCAAATACCTTTTATTTTCATATTTTGCTACTTGTATCACATTCTTTTGCTCAACTATAGAGCATG
Source organism: Mimachlamys varia (assembly GCA_947623455.1). Classification (NCBI taxonomy): domain Eukaryota; kingdom Metazoa; phylum Mollusca; class Bivalvia; order Pectinida; family Pectinidae; genus Mimachlamys; species Mimachlamys varia. The sequence goes on from OX392535.1 coordinate 15,913,902, forward strand.
CATTTTCAATGAAAAAACAAAATGACATAAAATAAAGAAACACTAGTTCTTTATTGTTGGCTATTTTTGTGACATTATGAAAATGATAAGGTTTAGACGTATATTAGACTATGATTTATCATTGCGATGCGAAGAAGGTTATTGGATGCAATGTAATTCATATTGTTGGGATATGAAGTATGTTGTATAGTTGGAACGTTAATTAGGTTTTTTGTTGTGATATTAAGAGGGGGATATTATTGGGATGTAATATAGGCTAAACTATTGGGATGTGAAGGGAATCACATTTGTATATTGTATAAAGTAAGCTATATTGTTAAGATGCAAAGTAATATTAGGTTGTATTATTGAGGCATGAAGCATGTTATATCGATGTGATGTTGATTATGTTATATACATGTGATGTAAATGGTATGTGAAGAAATGCATTGTTGTAATGTATGAAGTAGGCATTGTTAAGATGTTTTTTGGTAGGATGCGAAGTAATATTAGATGCGAAGTAATTATTGATAATTTTGCTTCGATGGAGCAGAAGACGTTTACTTTTCCGGAGTATCTTGTCTTATTCTCTTGTACTTTTCCGAGAGTCTCCATGTAAATTTCCCCTTTGTATATGTTGCCTCTAGTTAAATAGTTTTTGAGTTCGGATTAATGTTTTGATGATGCTTTGGTACTTTCTGATTTTTTATTAGGTTGTATTATTTGGGTATAATGTAGGTCATATTGATGTGATGTTAAGTATGTTATACAATTGTGATATACAGTGGTTATATTATTGAGATGTGAAGGAGGTTATATTGTTGGAATATACAATAGGGTTAATTGTTGTGATGTGAAGAATGTAGTATTACTGTGATACTGATCATGTTTTATTACTGTGATGTGAATTAGGTATAATATTATGATGGGCCGCAATTTTATAAAAAAGATTATATACAATGCAATATTAGAAAATTTAGAATAAGTTTAACGACCACCCATAGATTGGCCATTTAGTCGTTTGAGTTATATTTTGATTAACGGAGAAAACAGCAACTTTCAACTTTATTTATTCTTTCTCTTTACATGAATACAAAGTTTAGAGAGAACATATTTACAATTTGTGACAAATACAATATAATATGGAGGGCAATTCATAGAACTTTTCATAAATCATTAACAATACTTTGATAGCAGGAAGCTAGTCTTGTGATTTTACGAATGTTGTCAGTTCATATATGGTGAGTCGTCAGAAGGAAAAGGAAATGAAAAAGAAAAAGTAGGTTATCTTATTGGGGTGTGAAGTGGTTAATATTATTTGATGGGATGTAGGTATATTGTTGGGATGTAAATAAATCATCTTGTTGGGATGTAAAACAAATTATAATGTTTAAATTAGAAATAACTTGTATTGTTTAAATGAAAAATAAATTAAGTTGTTTGGAAGAGAAATAAATTATGTTGTTTGGATGTTGTGATGTGGAGAAGGTTATTGTAGACTATACTGTTTTGACTTAAAGTTGGTTGTATACTTATTTGATGTTAAGTATATTTTGCTGTTGTTGTGGTTGTCGCGATTTGACTTAGTTTATCAATTTGCTGTGATAACCTAGTCGATCGTGTATACCCGTCTGAAATTGACATCAAGGACACAACAGACTTTTCTACATCAGCTGCTTACACGATCTTCATTTAAACCATGACCGACATTGACAGATTACTATTTAGCTGTACGATAAACTTGATGATTTCGAATTTCAGATCGTTAATGTTGTCTATAAATAACAAAGCGTTTGCTTCTGAATTTGAAATCAAGGATACACCAAACTTTTATACATCGCCTGCCAACCTTAGTCTTTACTTAAAATGTGACCAACTTGGACTGCTTCCTATTTAGCTGTTCGTTAAACGTAATGATGTCGGATTTCCTACCATTTTCTCGGCTGTTTCCGAACAAACTTATGGCATAGAGATTCGAGATATGCGGGATAATGGAGACTTTGCAAGTTATATTGTCGCTATTTTGGTTTCATTCAGAAATTCTTGTATGGTGTGATGGTGGACTTCTTGATTGTGCTCATTAGTATGCCTACTTGTGATTGAAAATGATGCATCAGTATCCATTTTGAAGGCGCAACATTTACTTGGATACTATCTAGATTGGTGTCGGCGATGAAGCAGATCGCGCTTACTCTTCCGGAACATATTGACCTATTATCGTGCACCTTTTCAATGGTCTCCGTGTTAATCTCTCCTTTGTTCATATTGTGTCTCTAGTTTAATCGATTTTGAGTTCGGATTATGGTTTTTTGCCGCTTTAGTATTCTCTTATTTTTTTATGATGTCGCCACATGAAAGTCAGTTCTAGTAAGGTACAGTGTCTACGTCCTACACATTATCACTTAATAGCACGATAGCCGTCGGTAATTAATATTCCTAGAGATCAAAGGACAGACTCTTTGACCATTCGCTTACGGTAAATTACCTTAAAGGATAATCTGTTATCTGGCTATTATCGCGGTCAGACAGGCTCGCTGTATATCAGGCCCCGTGGAGTGTACGACATTCGGACGCTGCTATAAATAACATTAATAGAAATAATCAATCCATTATTTATACATTATGTAACCAGCTTTACCAATCTTACCCATCACATTGTGCCTCTCTGTATTCATACATATATTTAGATAAATGATCCTTTAAGGCTATATATATGTCCCCTGTACCCATGGGCTACAAACATATCCTTTTTGAGTAAAGGACTATAGATAGACCAAAGTTCCACTGGGGAAATAGAAGGTCGTGAATGTGTTGATACTATAAACAAAAATAACAAAAAAAACAAAAACCAAAAAAGCTACGTAACCCTGATTAATGATGAAAAATACAGATCATCTTTTATACTCAATTAAGTTACATGTCATTATTTCATTATCGATCATTATGCGTCTAGACAACATCGCTAACGGAGATACAAATATCTTTTGTCCCGATAATGATTGACGATACAGACAGTTCAGGACACAATAATCAATGCAGCTACATTTACATGCATAATCCATAAATTGTACCGATAAGAAATGAAGATACAACTATGATTTTTTCCAAAGATTCGATGTTAAAAGATTCAGACTTTGTCAAAAATATTACTGCATTCAATGCAGACTGTGTTCTTAACGAAGACACATGCAATGTTAAACGAGGTCACCTTCGCAATACTTATATGATAAACGAATGTGAACAGTCAATACATATGGCGTCATCTTCCACAAATAGTAAACGTTGACGATGGGTTGACACTCTTCAATACACAAATCATTATATTGAGTCATAGACGAACACATTTGTATCTGTATACGGACAGGGGACGCTTAAACGGTTATCAAAATTATCGATCATGGCACAAATGACGATTGAGATTAGTCGACGCTACACGCCGGTCTCCAGACAGTTACGTATGTGTCTATGTGTAAGACATTGACAGATATTTAGATTTGCAGACGTCATCTTGATGTTCGGTTTACTTGTTAACCGAACACACAACGACAAGTCTCTGTGAGAGGGGCTGGGCTCATTATAATGCGCTGCTAACGACAATCAATCAATTCTGAACAAGGCACCCCTCTCATGTAAGTATATAAAGTAAATGTAATTCTAGGAATTTGATGTCCACATTATCTAGCCGGTTGTTTTTAGTATTAGATTCGATCTCAACATGCAGCAACGAAAGAGAGATGTACCTATAAACCCCATATAATGTTGCAGCCCGATCTGAAATGATGTTTCCTGCACGTAATTGATGTTGGGCTTAGAGGAAAATTAGAAGGAATGACTACATGGTTTGTTTGATGTTTTGCTGGAGAGCTCGCCTCGCCCGATCCCCGCCTGTCAGATTCTCTTTGATTACCAATGTTGACTCCATACAACTGGCTCCTGAAATCAATAAAGAAAGCCAGCCCGCTCACAGCTCAACGTATGCATACCAATGACTTTCACGTCCTCTAAAATACGAGAGGTCATACAACGGACAAAATAGACATCCCGGTGCACATGTTTACAAACCTTAAACTTTTAGAACCACGCAATCACGTTTCTACGTGGACATTATAATAAATTATGTACTCTCAATTTTCAGTAGCATTAAGATAATCTTTATGTTTGAGCAACATTATTCACAATCATAAAAATATAAGCGTTCATCAAAACTCTAGTAAATTATTGATATGCATTTCATATTTAGATGAGTTCTAATTGTGTCTCGTCTCTTAAATAGCATTGACGTTGACACAAATCTTGTGGTTTTGTGTATGAAAGCTGAAACTAGTAAATTGTCATTGAAAACAAAATGCTTAAATTCTGGTTCATGTCGTCAATAAAAAATATGTACATGATAACGTTTTCGTAATATGAACAACAATAATTAATTCTGAAAGCAATTACAGAATGACATGTATAACTATGTCACAGACAACATACACACAAAACAATCCGCACAAAATAGTTCACACTGTCAATAGATAGGTCAGTGTATTGGTTGATAGGATTAGCCGAAGCCTTACATTAGAGGATAGAGCCTCCCATCTTTAGCGCTGCAGCCCCTCCGCGGGCCATTGCCAGAAGCTCAAGTGATATACACAGCCGCCAATCACCGCTCAGTCTATACGACGGAAATTGGAAATGGCCTTTGCACCAACAAGAGACCTGAATCGGTCTGAGTACTAATTTACCGAATAATTCGAGTGTGAAATCTCGGGTTTGTATCCTCTAAGTGTATTTTCTTGTTCATTTCGTGCGTATTAGGACCAACAAAAGACCGTTTGTGACCTGACTACGAATATTCGTTTGATTACGCGCCCAGCGTAGATTTCCGTTAGTGCAACGGAACATTAATTTCTTATCGCTTGCGAAAGACAGTTTCCTTATTCAACCGTAGATTTTGCTTAAACCAGAGTCACGATCTTGAATTTGCCTCAAGGATAAACATTTCATATTCAAACGTATTTAAACTTACTGCAAAAGAATAAGATTGGGTAAGATTAAATGTAAATCAATGACCTAACTTTTAACAAAGTTATTGAAGATAATGCCCTGCTATCAATGGAGTTCGAGTTATCTGTATATTTATGGTAATCAGCAATTGCCATGGTACGGGCTACATCTCTGTAACGTAGCTAGAACTTATTCCAAATATAATTGTAATGCCATGGTCTTAGCATTCACATAATGTCACACCTATGCATTTTTCTGTTAGTATTAAACGTCTATTGTTTCATTTTCTGAACGTAAATAATGCAAGATAATTCCTTTGAATATGAACATTATATTATAACAAAACAAGAAATCATATTTCTGCAAAAATACTAAACGACAATTTTGGTGTATCCCTAGTATTGAGTTTCAGTCAAACAGTCAATTGATGAAAAAATAACACCAAAAAGTGCATAGTTAAATCAAATATTTAATTCAACAATGTATGTATATTCTTGTTTGATCGTGATTATGTTTGGAACAATATGTACTAGAGAAACACTGGAGAGCAATGGACTTCAAATAGCACCAATCGATTTTGATATGACCAGATAGACACAAAGGTCGATTAAAAAATATACTGGTTACTATTGAAGGTTTGCACCAATCGAAACATTGCTTTGAATAATTCCTCGTGACCAATGTAAAGACATACCAGCAAGTTTTTAATCGATTTACCCCATAGCTGTTCACAAAATATGGATTTACCCTTCCATGAATTATTAATATACAACGCGATTAATTATTTACGTCAGTTCATAAAACGGACCTCAGAAATTTAACGATTTTTTATTCTTTCTGAACCGTAATGTCGATTAATGGTTAGTATACTATTGATTACGATACGACAATTTTACACGGTAGTTGTGTAATTGAATATTTTATACATAACAAACATACACTGGAACCGTCATAAAATGACAATTACTGCTAAGAGGGCATAAAACAAAACTAACAAACACACAAAAACTCAAATCTACTCTGAATAGAAAAACGCTAATTGATCAACTATTCGACGGTGATTTCAATCATTGAATCATTAAAAGCATTTTATTTTGTTTGACGATAAATTTTCAGCATGCTTTCATAGTGTACAGGTTTGTAATTTTTAGTTTCAAAACAATTCACAACTTATAGTTCTGAGCCCATGAAGTGTGTACATTTACCTGGGCATGCGCGTTGCTATGGAAGGAAGAATCACAGAAAGTATATAACTATAGTTTACGTAAACACGTCTGACACGATCATGTAATATTTCAAACATTCTTGGAGCAACGTCGATCATGTATTTTATTTATCAACATTTTATTTATCTTTATAAACAAATTACCGGTATATAGATATGTCAAACATGCAATATATCTTATCTTTACTTCTTTAAATATTCTTCACACAAGAGTGACATTGCCCTCTGAGAACCTGTTAACTTTACATACTAAGCTGAACAGGAGAGGTTGAGTTTTGTTGAAAGTTTATCTGTACTTTACAGCCGCATTGAGTTTATATATACAACATTAAACAGGAACACAGTATTGTAAGCATATGTGTGCCTTAGGATTTCGTGACGACTAAAGTACAAAGATCCAATCGATAGAGTGCCTGGACACTAGACGTGCAGAACAGCCTACACTTTGATGTAAGGCGATGGAGATAATGGGGTATCCCGGAGATATTCCGAAAGGTAAAAGCCAATGACAGGTGTTCAATCAGAGAAAACAAAATAACAGGTTCCAACCAAAACATTTTCTCGTGTCTAGGTATAAAGCCGGTACAATGTCGTAAATATCTTGTTTCCATTAAAACCCGAAAAATAATCCGAGAAAATGTTATGGAATGTTCTCTTGGCTATACTAAACCGTAGGGGCCCCATCACATAGCAATGTGTGATTTTAAAATCTATCAAAAAAGTCTTGAATATCAATACATAACTTTTTAAAACACAACATATATTTGAATATACAATAATTATTCTTAAAAATTCTTTTCTATTTTAGTATCTCTTAGATAGCTAGATAGTAAATTGTGTATCGGAACGCACAACATGATATGGTCTATTACAGTAATCACTGTACAGACAAAAAACCCGAAAATATCGAAGCGTCAACAAAACTATGACCCGAAAGCATAGTCGATTAAACTAGGGATATATTATGAAAAAAGAACGATATACATTGAGACCCCTGAAAAAGTACACAAGAATAAGACCAGGGGTTCCTAAAGGGTTAGCATCGGCGACAGCACTCGCAATGTAAAGGTGGTCACAAATAAGAAATATCAAGTCTTCAAAGACTACGTACAGATGTACATGTAAATGAAAGACCTCTTTAATCATACAACCATAAACTTTTAATTTCAATTAATTAACTCGTAAACACACATCGTTTAGTCCACAACATAACGCTCACTTAACGAAAACATATCAAATCTGTTTTCATGGTTTGTCATGGCATTACTTGCATTGCTTTATATCAATCGATGAGGTATGGTGTATTTTAACAAGGTAAGACAACACAATATTAATTAGATGTGCAGTTCAATCGTATCCTGCCTAATTATACTCCAATGGCATGCCTACGCTCTATTGTTCTGACCAACAATTGACATCCTAACCATCGCCCATCTACGGCTTCTAGCTCATACAATGGATACTGTAGACGTTTTCCGAGCCACAGATTTAATATTTGCCCATTGAATGTGTTTCCAACCTTGTAAATGATAGGTTCGCTAACACTTGTTCCCCTGGTTGAGTTACAACTATAGCACGGAATCCATTATACAGTTGTGTTTTAGTGTGTTGATGTCGGCTGTTTCCCTCGAGGTTTGTGCGAGCAGCTTTATAGGTTTCCGTTTGAGATATAAGAGAGAGTAGCAACACCAATTGTATAATGGCGTGTTACATTAATAGTTTCCAAAGGTGATTCTGTCTGGTCGAATACGTCAACTCAATACAACCTTTTAATGTGCACAGCATCTTTGATAATAGTGACATTCCCTGATGTTACTTGATGTTACCTGAAGTCAGCGGTAATAGGTATAACAAAGGTTCTAGATTGGAAATTTTACAATGAGGAGATATTTCGACAAAACAAGTCTTATTATGAAGTCGTGAGTGTGCTTAGATGTTATAGAGGAAATGTAATCGCTTCTGTCAAAATATAGAAAAAAATATGACAGAATCATCTACTGTAGACACCAGGGAGCAATTTCCCGCAATGTCAGTGAACTGTGAAATAACGTTGTCCAGGCATTCCATTGGATACGGCAATCACATACAATAATGTACCGCTCCTGAATGCGTGATACGATATTCAAATTGATAGATGTACATACAACTGTACAATATCTCCTTGTTTAAGTTATTGCATAAAACAAATTATGTTTTACAAAGGTTTTGATATTATCCCATTATTTTTCACTGCAACACACTGGATAAATAATATGCATTGGTTAATACAGGTTTTCCTCTCACTTTCAGCGACTCTCTAGAGACAATAAAATGTTGCTGGTTTAGGTTTTTATAAACAACGAATGAACGAGTTTAACATTATGACGTATATACAACCTGAACATTGTTTTAATCAGGAACCAATAGTGCTGTCCCAGGTGTATTTACAACAGAACAAAACCAGGAGCAACTGTTCCCGAAATAACCATGACGATTCTGCGGACAACACAGAATGTATTATACTATATGGGGACGGCCTGTGGGAGAAAGAACAGTAAGGTATTGCCATCAACATATTTAGTGTTTATATGTTGAAATACTCTCAGGTTGCACCAATGAAACCGAAATCACTTAAACTTACAAGAGTAATAAGTTTCAATGATGAAGGAGAGGTTGAAGGTAATTTCAATATCATTTTTATCAAATTAAAGCGCCCTAAAGAATCAACGTTATCGATTCTATTTACGTAAATGTTACTCAAACAAAGCTATTATCACATTAGGACCTATGGGTCCAAGGCGAAGAAACGTTGGCATAATAATATTGATCTAATTACTGTTTTAGAGCTGATACTCCATCGAGCCATATCTTATAGAACAGCCAGCCTGCCACAACGATAACGGTTGTATAGAGGAACAAAAACATACCCTACAGAAATGCAACAGAAAGTCCGTTTAATTTGTCCAGAACCTTGTTCAAACACAATTCGTTTGGAACATTAAACTCTACGATAGAGCAGTGGATGTGTCGTATTAATACCACTGCACTTGCGACCACTGGTTCGGGTTCGAGGCCTATGTTGGGAACAGTGTCAAGGTACTTGTCGTAGCTCCATGGTTTCCTCCGAGGACATCCTTCTTTCCTCACCACCAAAATTTGGCCTGTCTTAGGTGCTAATAAGGCATAAACACACATCCAAACCACCATGGTTTTCTGTATATGTAGTATATTGACAAAAAACCTCCTACAGACAGGTTTTATTTATTTACATTTACAAACACTAACAGTTTTGCATTCCGCATTATAGTGTTGTTGTTATGTTTTGGTAAATAACGCGGCGTGATGGAAGTGTGGTGGATGGAGATAAACACAAATCAATCGCTGTGACATAGAATTGCATGACAAGTGTTGTCAATGGAGCAGAATATGCTTAACTTCTCGGAACACCTGGTCTTATTATCTTGAAATTATTCAATGGTTTCCATGGATGTCTTTCATTTGTGTGTATATTCCCCTTATTATCTCTGTTTTAATATATTACAAAATCAATAAATGTTACATAAATAAATAGAATCATGTACTTTTCAGTAAAAATACTGGAACTAGTTTATATATAATTTCTTAATGTATCCATTTTTGTTTGTGATACGATAATTCCATCTTACATTCATGATACGATAACGCCATGTACCGCCACGTACCGTCTGTTGAAGTGTGAGAAACCTGTTCTAATGCTTAAAGTAACGTCAGTGGAAACGCATTAGGAATATATCGAGTACGCTTTATTGAAAGCATTGGAATGGCATTGACATAATCATAACGTACTGATATAGAGCAGTGAAATATTGAGTGCTAACTGATACAGGTGTGCCTTTTATCTGATAAACTATTGATTATAAGTTTACCGGGAACAGATGAATCATTAACCTATTCTCTAACTCTGGTAGCACTATAAATCTATTTATAACACTTATCAATCCACGTGATGACATCATGTTAACCCTAATGATCACTTTTTATGCTGTAAATCATTAGTCTATCTTAACGTCCGTTCAATCTTCCGAGGAACATTAATGTGCCACTGAAACAATTCTTGTAGGGTCGTTATATAAAATGTCCAAATTCGGTATTACAATATTGTGAGTGATTCTCGGTTGAGAAAATTAATCAACATTCGTAGCCTGGTGAGCGACTTAATCTCGGGTGAAATTTGTGATGTATATCAGGACAAATTGATACAGGCCTGTAATTGACTTGTCAAGTAAAGTACGTGTAGTGCTACATACATATTAGTGATCGCGTGCGATCGTCCATCCAGCTGGAGATTCCTATCGCTATACCTATAAGTCGGTCCTTATTTGGACATCGTTAAGTAAAGAAGATATATTGGGTATAATTTTACTTATGGGGAACACATTCATGTCATTCGTTTACGTTCTGTTTAAATGGGAAAACCGCGTTATCATATCCTATTACACAAATGTGGGTAATGACACACATCCTGTTTGACTGACAATTAGGGGCAGATTAATACGCAGAGGGACACACAATTAATCAGACTTATATGTACACAACAAAACACTTTCGACTATACGAATGATTAACGTATACTAAACAAAACGAACCACAACATATTCTCCCTATATTTCTAGTCTTCATCATTTTCAATTGTTTAGTAGACTGGCAATCTGAAGAAGCATATATCATTATTTCGGCGATTGCATCATATCATTTTACGAACAGTTTGAATGATGCATACCATATTTTGATATCTAAAGTAGTGATTGGATGGTAGGGGTTTATTTCTTATGGTTTTCCTTTTGCTTTTTCAATACATGACCGTTTTAATCCTTCACACTACATATCCGCTTCTAACTAAAAGAACAAAATACATAATTTCCGGGATTCTATTGGTCCAACGCTATAAAATGACATACTGTGTAAATTTGAGTTTGTAATCATTTAACAAGAAACATTAAAACTGAACTCAATTTTACATTATCACAGCGCCAATCGGTACCTCACACGTTAATCCCAAACCTGTATAATTGTTTGTCAAGAACTCCAATGCGATTGCGAATTGAGCTGGCATATATTGTAGGGAAGATAATTAGTCGTGATATTGATATACCTGCATGTCCGATAGTAATAATTTATACATTGTAACAGTTTGCTGTGACGGTTAAAACGTCGTTGGTAAATACATTGTAAGCGGGAAAACCGGTTCAGACTACAATGCATCTGATTGAGATATAATTGGTACATTGCATCGAGAAAAGGGACTGGTTTGTTCATATAGTCGGATTGAGAGATTATTAGAGAAGTTTTCGGCTGGGAAAGAGTGTGGTTTTCTTTAAAGTTTACTCAACGTAAACTTCGCTCCTTGTGCGGGTGATAACTGGTCTGATTTGCGATTATCTAAAATACATATTTTACATTGGTGCTAAAGGGCGTAAGCATGCTAGTTCATCACAAGTATTGTCAAACAAGTCTCTCTTTTCTGAAAAAAGGTAACGGAGATGTTTCATTTAATTAAATAACAATGATAATATCGTAAAAGAAGCCTGGCCCCATTGAACAATGAAGAGACCGACGAATTTGTTGCGTGACGTAATTTTGTGATTGATACCTTCTGTTAGTTTGGTCAGTCATGCGTACAATGTAACACTCGGTGAAGATGGGTGTTCTATCTTGTACGGTTTGGGCTTACGATAGTATGCCCTTACACTGTGTCATTTTGTACTAAGATTAAAATCTACGTCACACTATGGCAGTGGCCATATTTGATACATGCACGTCATTTGTCACCAAAGTGGCAGCACTGTTTGGTAGTCCTGTGTGTCGGCTTGGTAGGATCTTTAGATAAACGTATGTCATGTGTCACCAATGTGGCATCACTGTCTGGTAGTATTGTGCATCCGGTTGACAGGTCTTGTAAGATAAACGTATGTCATGTGTCACCAATGTGGCATCACTGTCTGGTAGTCCTGTTTATCGGGTTGGCAACTTTGTTTGTAATACGTCACGATTAGCGAAGGTGGAACCTATATGTAATATACATATATACATGTATGTATCAAATTAGCAGCACTATTTGGTAGTCCTATATTAAGAGTTGGTAGACTAAACTGGTTTACTTACGTCATGGTTTACTGACGTAAGAGCCTCATTTATACATGAACACCACGTGTTACCGAACTGGCAGCACTGTTAGATAAATCCTAAGTTAACAGTGTTGACATATAGTACTATTAAAGGGGCTAGATCATGGCTTGTATATAATGTACCTCGTCTTCCTCTGGTGATTGCGTAAGTTCAGGATAGCCTTGAAATACCTACTATACAAACCACGTGCTGATTCTAAATATCATAGTGTCATGCATAAATATCACTGACTAATTTGCTACCGTTATATCTTAATCAATGCAATGCACACAGTTGCCTATCCATTGATAATGCTGATTTGGTATACATATGCTAGTAGAACTTAAAGTAAGGTTGTATTGTTAATTGTAACCCTTGCAGTTTTACCCAGTCAAACTCGCCTCTATCCCGTAAAACACATATTAGCAAAACAAAAATTGAACTTTTCATATTCAATTAATATGTGAACTATGTCGTTAAACAAGTATTTCAATTCGGCCTTAATACGGAAAGACAAAAGTGGCAACATTCCCCGGTATACAAAATGATCAACTGTCCACCTTGGACAACAGTTATCGAGCTTTATGGTGTTCATTTGAAACTTATAAAGCCATGCAATGACTTTTTTCCCCTTTTTAAGATCTGGTTTGGTTTTAACAGCAATATCGTGTTTTTATCCCACTGATTGTCTGAACAGCGGCAGGGAGAAGTTTTACACCACCGCCGATGTGTTTACAATATCATTGATTTCCTTGTCAAAAGCGTCAGCTAGAATTAACTATGTCGCCGATGTGATTCCTTGATAAGGAAGGAAGCAGAATTCATTTCGGGGAACAATCCGCCACTCTAATGCAACAAATGACAGACATAGATTCATTTCCGTGTTTGCTTCAGGAAAGGACAACAACCGTGCCCGTGAACCAATCTAGGCACCATTGTGTTTACCATTGTTGTTGGTATTATTCGTCATATGTAGACATAAGTATATATACAGTATGACAAAATCACAGTCTGTCAACGCAGTCCGATAACTCGTTAATTTACCCATAAACGTTGGATCCAGCGCCTCTTATATATATACAATAAATGCAAATAAAGAAATTCCTGAACATAATAGAAAGCGATAAACAGATCCCGTACAGGAGGTTTTTTTATAAGTTTTCCAATCGAATGTGTGACGGATTTTTGTACAGTTTCACTGGCTTGCGGTCCTTTCCATAGCTAACCCTGTATACAGGCACTCTCAATGTGACCTTTAAAGCCACAAAACATATAATCTAAATGACAAAGTCGGTTACGTTCCCTATGCATCCAGTCTGTATTCACATGGATTTGGAAATGCTTAAAAGCCAGCATATTGGAATTGGAACCGACTGTTGATTATTAGCTCGGCTTTACTGTAAACGAACTCGCAGTTTGACAATAAATCTAAACACTTTTCCGTTACCGTCGTCTCCTATATTTATCTTTTGTTTTCTATTCATTTTCTTCTTTATTCGCAAATTATACCAGTAAACAATTCCTTTAACCTCAAACTTAAATACAAGTATGTATTCCCTCCCGTTTATTTACGCATCTGCATTAAACCTAGTGCAATATATTAATATTTATACAAACAACAACGATAACAAAACGGGGAACTATCGGCAAATGTCATCAATATTTGATAACATTCTTTATAAAACTGACGTTTCAGACACGCGAAGATTTGTTTTCCTCTGTTTGGTTACAACACATTAATATAAGGTTCACTAAAACTATATTGGACTTTTCCCCAGAGCACATGTTCGTCTGATCACCTCTATTGTATACGGTTCCTATATTTTACGCCATTGCCATTAGCTACATATGTACACAGCTTTCCTTATCAGGATGCTGGCAGTAGTCACTAAGCTGGATGAAAACCTAAACAACACGGAGCCGTTGGTAGATTACACTTACCTGTGCGGCCTCGTCGTCACACGGGGCTGTGCCATCCACATTGGCCATCCATGCTTCCAGGTAGTCCATTTTATGTGTCAAATCCATGATCCCTACACAACGATCATTTTACTGGCTTTATCATACTATCGGTAGCGGTCACTGCTTGTACGGCGTCCGAACATTCCCTTAGACCCAAGTAGATTGGTGTTTTCCCGCTACGCTCACGTGTAACAGTGCATATGGTAAATCAATCATTATTCTCTGTATGCAAACGCATGCTTATACAATATTAAGCCTTAATACTTTCCAATAGGCAACGGATTAAATGTTATAATGTCGGTACTTTCCATGGAGAATTCTCGGGACGAGTATAGCCCGGAATCAACTATTTCTACGGGAAAATAGGAGTAAGCGCCAGAGGTTGTAGCGTAGGTCCCGTCTGGTTGGCTAAGACACAAGGTCGGGGATATCGACAGCCGTACAGGCCACACGAGGTAAATCAAATCTGGGCGACTCATATCTTTCAAAAGAAAGCATATGTTGGACATATTCCAGACTGATGATTTTACTGACTAAATGGACCATCAGTTGTATATTTATTAAGTGTTATCGAGAAAGCTACCATAGCAACTAGTCTAAAAGGGCTACGTCACTTTTTGCTGCGGCGGTCCGCTTCGCTGTTGGATCCAACGAACGTTAAAAGCCAAACAGGGTCACCAAGAATACTGCACAGTGCTATGTCAAAGAACCACAGAAATCGATCAAAAATTGCATTCAACTTTAGATCGAAATGTTGGCAGCAGATCTACTGATCTGTTTTTATTGGCATGGTCCATTAGCATCATATCGTAGTGCTGCAGTCAGAACCATACGGTATGGCAAGAACGTGATATTGGAGCGCGTTGGTCATTTTCTAGGACAGATATTTAGTCACGCTTGGTACACCACTTTTATGAATAAATCAATAGTTCAGGAACAGCATAAGCAGTAATGAATATGTAATTTCCATGTACTCCATGGAACTGATTATAAAACTATTATGGACTGTATCATAATATACAGTATTTACTCATTGCATCGTCAACTAGCGCTTATGGTTACATGCGTTTAAGCTTTGAATTAGTACTCCAATCGGTCGTCACTGTGTGTGCTATGAGGATAGAATAGAAACAGTAATTAGAGATTTATATACTTTGATACAGTGAACTGTATGACCCAGAATTGGCCATGATCAACCAGTAAACAAACTGATATCCCGCAGTACTGATAGCGTGGCAGTGCCTGATAGGAAACCCGTGTTGTTTATGTTATGTAGCCACTGTTTGAAAAAACATGTGGTACAGATTGCATTTAAAAGACTAATCGAATTCTCTTAAATAATAGAGAGATAGTTCTTATGCAATGTTGATCACTGGATGTGGGGTGGCGTAACACTCATCAACCGTGTCATTACCTGGAATAGACAGGCTATGTGGATCTGTAGGACCGTGTCATAATCTGTAACATAAGGCTTTGTTGAACTGTATGACCGTGTCAGTACCTGTAACAGAAGGCTATGTGGAACTGTAGATGTGTAGAGATAACGTTTGAAATGTGTATGGTGGTGACACGATGGCTGTATAGCTAAATTTTAATATATCGGGTATACAATCAAATCCTACACTTAATGAGACAATATGACCAGGCAAAGGTGATTTACAAGTGTTGCTCAAACTGAAGATCAGATTCAGTCTCAGTTACAGGGCGCATGCACCTCCCTTTCAGGATTTTGAAATTTCCACTATCTTCTACATTTGTTAACTTCGCTATTCCATTAATTGGATTTAAGCGTATGAAATTCGAATCATTTTAAAGTGAAGTGTGGTTATATAACACAATCAAATGATTACCCGGAGGAGTTTTATTATGATTGTTAAGAGCTATTTATGCGGATTGTTTTTTCTCATTTTATGAGACTAATTAGAACACCGAGTAAAATAATTCAGCGATAACATTCTCTGCACTGCACATAGTGCTATGTTAACTAAATATACCTAATGGGAATAGGTGGAAAAGACTAGTTTCAAATTTACAATTTATGACGGGATAACCTTAAATCATATTACGTGGTATGGTCTTGGTTTGATGAACCGACTATTTTGAAGTTCTTTAATACAGTTAGACGGTGTTAATTTCACAAGTGGCCATGGATATTATTGAATTGTATAATACGCATGTGTCAAAGTGTATAAAAGGGAAAACAAAACGCTGTTTATGAAGGAAAAATACCATCGTTCATTTTTTAAAAATGGCTAATAAGGAAATAATATGACAGTTTATAACGAAACGATGTCACAGTTTATCAAGACATTGTACCATAGTTCATAATGAAGCAATGTCATAGTTTATCAGGAAACAGTGTCATAGTTTAAATTAATAGGTACAGCATATTTGTGTGTTACGTCATCCTTATGATGGGGTGGCAGACTCTGTTGGTGGATGTTTTAGTCCCCGAGATTTGCTGGATCCTCCATAGCCACAGTTAATCTCATGTGAGTTGTGGCACGGAAAATAATATACATATTTTCGTAGTACACGATTTGACATCATACAGATCTAGTGTAATTTTACTTTCGAATTCATAAATTAAAGGGGTTTTACGCACCTGACCCTTCTGCTTCTACATTAGTTTAGAAATTTTGGATTCCTACCTTTTGGCCCCTAGCATCACTGAAGAGTCCCAGGAGGACGAAACAGCTGTATGATGCAGTTTAATTCATTTTTTCGGCATACTGTATCTATTACTAAATTTACAGCATATGTGCGTGTTACGTCATCTTTATAATGAACCAATGTCACAGTTTATCAGGAAATAGTGTCAAAGTTTATAATGAAACCATGTCATAGTTTATAATGGAACAATATTATCGTTTTTAGGTATGTTTATTTTAAATCTATTGTATGGATTGATACCTTTAAAGTTAATAATAGATTATAGTTAACCAGTTTGTAGCTCTACAGACTATGATGCTATAAACGCACAGTTTATGTGTTGATGTCCTCGTATGAATGAGTGATAACGATGTCAATAATGCCGTCACACTTTTTGTTTTTTAATCATGTTTTCCTCTGTATGTATCATAACTAAAAGTCTAAAAGAAATCAAAACTGATGATTAAACACTAATTCATATCAAATAAGAAAATGAATGTACTCGATGTCTTGACGAAGTACAAATGGTTCGTGGCTAATGTAAATTATTGTCATAAAACGTACGATTTTCAATACGTGAAAACTCAAATTAAACACTATTTCTCCATGGTCTGTAATGACGATGACGATACGTCATGGGAGATTTCGGTGAGATGGTGTTCCTGCTTTGTCAGATACATGTATTAGATTTATTTCCAGACGAACAGTATCATCTCACTGGTTTCTAAAAATGTGCTACGGTTAGTTTAGGTGTTACTTGCCAATAAAGATCATTAATTAACCAACTAGAAACAAATACAGTTGTGTTGGTAATCTGTGTAAACGAAGCCCATACTAGTCCGTAGTAAGGTATACATTGATAAGAATCGGCTATTCCTTTTAGATGGCATCATCCACACGATAACAGATAGCGGAGACGGCGCCGGTAACTAAATTACCTACATATTTCGAATTCCCCAAATTGTACTAAAGTGATGATTACATTTTCTAAAGAAGATTTCTAATTTCGCGGCACGCTTGGTGGTGTCTCGGGACATGTTGGGATTATCTTGATTTCATTGACTATGCAGTAAAATATACGTATAAAGTATATTAATTAAAAATAAAAACCGAGGAGACATGATCACATTTTACAGTTTGAGACTGAATGATGCTTTCGATCGACATTAATCAAGGATAGAATTTCATGGTTGCTTTAAAAGACAAAAGTAATCAAATTATCCATACTCCTATCATTCTCATAGCAACTACTGCTCCTTTGATCAACTATGTTTCGAAATAAGTTACACCACATTGGCTTTGACTTTCCCCAACTCCATCGATTATACATTATACGAGCAACGTATTAATTTTTCATCTGAATGTACCGTGGTATGTATCATGTAGTCGGGTATTGGTTTTGTACAGCATATAAATCAGTGACGTCTTCAGAAGCCGTCTGTCATCGACACTACTGGAAAAGTCATCAGTATTTCACGCTCAATAACTTAACGAATATCTGTGTCGACGTTGGACGTGTTACTACCACCATGCGGAACACCTATCAGACTTATGTACCACCTCTGTAGTCCAAGCGTGGCATGCATTATATCTAGAGTAAATAATGTGGAATCAATGAACCATTGACAGCAATCGAATGGGGAATAATTGAAATCTGCTCCGAGAAACACATTTCATTTGAAGTCTTTCGGCTATCCAAGAAGAGGAATTTCATCATTTTACCGAGCATTTTATTACGAATTCAGATAGCATGATGGCGTTTTGCAGTATAAAGTAGTTGCAACGTAATCAAAGATCACCTTAAACCTAATTAATATTGTCTGTACACCAAAATGAACTAAGGTTTAGAATAAATGACAGCTAATGCCAAGTTACTGCTATATATCTATTGAAATGACGAATGTTTGCCATGGGAATATTGGAACACCATAGTGTTTATGAATACGTATTATCTGTTGCTGTCTTCAGTATAGTTTGATTATACTTATTTGTCTCATAATTATTTTTTTTCTAATAAATGGAGGCAAGAAAACTGATGACACACATAATCAATTGTTCTACAGAACCGTTGAATAACGAAATGGTATTCTTTTGTAAAAGAACAGCTTATATTTAAAGAAAAAAACACAATAGGTAACACAATTTACATAAATGTATGCCTATTGGATGTGAGTTACAATAATTCTTCTTGATGATTTAGAGTCTTCGTAATTGTATTATATTTTTACCTGTGAAATATCGACAATTGTTCATTCTATAAAAGTCCCAGTGAAAAACATCACTTATGCTGATTTGACAAATCAAACAAAGCTTACCAACTAGCGTAGGGAAAACTTCAAGCTGCCCATCTGGTCAAATGCTAGTTAGCTTAACGACACAAAGGGCTTATTTTTCTGCCCACAGTTATCAGATCAGTAACCTATCATTAGGGAACGTTTCTCTCTGAAAACATGGCGTTTAATTTCACAATTACCTTTCATATTAAGAAAGCTGTTATACTATGTAGGTCAGCAGCTCTATCTGTTTGATCGGATGAAACTTTTGTCAAACGAAACTGTGATGAAATGTCCACAGCTTTAAGTCGCAAGATAGGCTAAACGATTTACAAAAAGTATAAGAGACCTAGCGCCATCTCTTACGGTGATAGGTAATGATAACTCGCATAGATGGTACTGGTATTTTATCATAGGGATAAATTATGACAAAACGACTCCGCATCCCTCGCTCCCCACCATTTTAGATTCGGCATTTATAAAAAGAGGTTATTGACGAGCTTTCACATTGTATTGAAATATTTACAGAGAGGACTATATTTTGTAACATTGAGTTATACAAATATTTACAACAAGTATTGTCAACTTGATGTGTCGTTTTGCATTCCAGGTAGATGTTTACAACACAAACAGTAATAAACAGAATACCTTACAGCATCTACAATAACACAAAATATGTTTCACTCGTGTGGCTAATATTTTGATCTTTTTTCTCATGAAAAATATCAAAATATTAGCCACATTCGTGAAATATATTTCGTATTACTGAATGCATTGTTAGGCATTCTCTATATATTCAAGTGTACATTGCATTTTTATATATAAGAGGCACCTGCATATTTATGAATATCGATTAAGGTCACCGTGTTGCTATCTTCCACACGCTTTCTTCACAGCAGGAAGAAACAAGAATAATGTGTTCATTCGTTTCACCAATAATTCGGTTATTTGATATCAGCAAGTCTTAAAGGACCGTTTTAAAATGACGATAATTCCTGTAAAATGCTGTCATGTTTTCTCTGCTAGTTACACATACTTCAAAAGAGAACTTTGAGGTCGTCTAGCCAATCAAATGACGTACTAGATATTTATCAAAATGATAACATTTGTATTGTGATAAGCGGAGCCCTGAATTGCCGAACACTAGATATCGTGTAAATCTTACCTCCGACCCTGTTGAATATATATAGGTTACGCAACGAGTGGTTGTTGGATAAGGAATTTATTTCACTCGAGTTAATTATTTTTTTAAAGTTACAAAAGGCATCAACTTAAGCGGTTGTCTTTTGTAACGTTAGAAAATAATTAACGAGAGATGTCGCTGTAAGCTGGAAAAAAATATATTTCATAACAATTTTAAAATATGTTCGTACATTGTACATGTACCAATATCATCGTAACATTTATTGAATTCAACATTTTAATTTTAACCACAATTTTTTTGACAATGAATGCATGAATGATCATAGGAAAGCAATCCGCCCATAAAAATGTCGTACCAACCATACCATGTTTACAAACTTCCAAACGCCCTTTTCTCTCTTTTAGCTCATTTGGCCATTTTTACTATTTGGAAATAGGAAGAAATCAATGGTTTGAAAAGATATTGGCAGACACACAGGTTCGTTAATTTAGATAATTTGATTTAACCTCACTCTTAATGACGGATAAGCAGACTAATGATATTAAGTGGGTGTAGGCAATTACCCTTTCGCACGAAAGTGCGATGTGAATAGCACTTGAAAATCTAAATCTTCTAATTTTCTGTAATTGAACTTGTAGCTTTCTTTATTTACAAAATGTGTTATACTGATGATTCAGGGATCACAAGAATACTTTATTACACACAGATACGGGTCGAAGCTTTCGTATTGTCATTCGGAAGACCTTTACAAAAGAGTGTACTCATCGGTTCCTCGTAAATCTGCTTTCCCTTTCAGGTTCTATTAGCAGAAAGGGATATACTTCTCAGCAATAACAATGTAAAAATTCAGGGACTTTATTAACTTGGCTTATAATACAATGTAACCTCCATTGTTTCCTGGCTTAGTGATATACACAGCATACGCGGTACCGGAGATTGATGTCGGCAGTGCGGTGATATATCACCAGCAGGGTTTAGTGCACGCCCTGCCGTCTATCAATGTTTATGCTGGTACTGTCCATAAACAGAAGCCCGAGCCAGCACGCTGTTGATTTTAATTGCTGTTTTAGAACAGAAGGTAGCTGAACTTTTCAGTAGGACTGCCAATCCTGATTGTCAGCTACACCTTTCTTAGAAACGCGACTGATTAAAGATAAGATTACTCCCTGATAGTTGTGTTATGACGGAGTCTTTATTTTCATATCAGCATGCAATGCCATTCATCTTAATGCTCATTGAAGGAAACTAGTACTAAAGGCAGATTTGCAACACAAACATCAACATTTTATCATATAATCGCGATCGAATACTGGAAATGTAGTGGTTTAACAAACATTAATGTATACCAAGCCTCTGCGAAATATTATACAGTGTACAATTGCCGTTGCTCTTTTTCTTTCCTATGATGACACTTTGTCCCAATATCGTTGTGTATAAATGTCTGTCACGGTCACATATATATTTTTGTAAATATTTTAACCATATTTACTGATAAAGTGTATC
The DNA here is from genome assembly GCA_947623455.1 of Mimachlamys varia. Lineage (NCBI taxonomy): Eukaryota > Metazoa > Mollusca > Bivalvia > Pectinida > Pectinidae > Mimachlamys > Mimachlamys varia. Next base: position 15,935,752 of record OX392535.1, read on the forward strand.
ATTTGATTATTATTTTACGAATACGGAGTTTTGGTCATCCGTCTACGGTTTTAAAGTTATAGATCGACAGGTAGCCATGAGTAGCCACAGGTAGATTTGCTGAATCGCTATTGGAAATTGTTAGCAAGCACAAACTACAGATTGTGGTGAGTTTTTACAATCGTTGTTATATTGTTAGTTAAAGACATGTACATATTTGTTAATCAGCTGTGATATTTCTAGTCAGTTTACCTGTTGATTGGATAGATGGTCATACCTGTATATCGTAGGGCCATTGTTTACATTCGCGCGTACGATGCGAGTATGCTAGTTTAGCTTTATTAGATCAAGGCGACCATAAGCCTATCACATATATTCTTTTAGCTAACATTACCTATAAACAAGGCCTCCAAATACTCATTTTTGCTATATTATTCGTTATATATGTAGTAAACAGAGATTTCATGTGTACGCGTCACGCATGAGTGGACCGCACACGTAGAATACCCTAAACATTAAGGCGGCGTGTGCCGTGCTTTTATATTTTTATACAGATATTCTCTACTTCGTAAATTGGTAGACTATTTGGTTAATATGTCCCACAGTCAGTGTTCATTGTGTATACACATAGATATTGTGGGTACTTGACGTATATTTTACCTTTTAGTAAAGTAAAGATAGAGGTAGTAAATCTGATGTACATATTTTGTAGCTTCAACCATGGGTCATTGATGGGAAGGTGATGTGATAGTGTCGATCCAGTGAGGGCTTTAACATCCACTAGCTGAGGTGGTAGCTATACCTTTGATGACTGTCCTGTGGGGACTTCATCTGTAGGTTCTTTGTGAACCGAGTGCTGTGTGCTATGTAGGTAGCTGCTAGGGTAGTGTACCCTTTATATATGAACAGACTGTGTTCTGTGTGGACACTTCTTGTCGTTGGTTTGTTCATTCTGTGAACATCTCATGTGAGTGTGATGAGCCCATCAGCACAGGAGACATGGACACGAGGAGAGACGGGAGAGATGTCATGAGAAGAGACGATACCGGGACTTCAGACCGCGGTGAACAGACCATATGCTATGCATCCAGGCAGTGGTAGTGACTCTTGACATTCTTAGCAGTGGTGATAGGTTACTTGAGTGTATTGAATGGTTGTATGTTATTGTAAATACTTACATTGAGTGAGTGAGATGTACCAATGTTTTATATATTATGGAAACTGGAAAAAAACATAGTGTATATTTTGTAAAGTAAAAGCTTGTATATATTGTAAAGCAGTCTTAGTGTCATTCTACACCACACTTGCATTGTCCCGTTCGTCCATAGTTACAATTTTTGGTGGCAGCGGTGGGATGAAAAGACTATGCAGGCTTGGTGGAGAATGAAATATCTTGACACACCTTTATTTTTATAGTGGTGTTACAAAATCATTTTGTGAAGATTTTTCGAAGGTTGTATATTTTTCATTATTGACATTAGGGTAGGTGTTCCCATCGTTCCTAGATTTTTGATAGGATTTAACCATGACAGCTGTAAAGGAATTGATAGAGTTAGGGAAAGAGATGGATTTGCAAGGTGCGGAATTGATGGCGTTTGTCAGAGAGGAACAAGCCAGGGAGAGAGATGAACGGCAAAAGGAACGCGATGTCAAGAATAAAGAGGCGGAAAGGTTGTACCAGTTGGAGATGCTGAGGGAGGAGAAAGCCCGTGAAAAAGATAAAGTTGCTCTGGAGATGCAGCTGGAGAGGGAAAGAGAGGAGAGAAGTGTCAGAGAGCACCAGAGGAAGATAGAACTCATGGACAAGGAAGCAATGCAGGAGAAGAAACCAGCAATTGTCGATGGTTCAGCTCAGAGCGGGGTGGCTAGAGGTCCTAAACTTCCGTCGTTTGATGAGGATAAGGATAACATGGATTCGTATCTAAGGCGGTTTGAGAGATATGCTACTACTCAGCGATGGGACAAGACACTGCATTGGGCTCCTAATCTAAGTGTGCTGCTAAAAGGACGTGCATTGGATGTTTTTTCGCGTCTACCTCTAGATCAATCTCTTGACTATGATGCTCTCAAAGCAGCTCTTCTAAAGCGCTTTGAGATGACAGAAGAAGGTTTCCGTAAGCGCTTCAGAACTGGACGACCAGAGACAGGAGAAACATTTTCTCAGTTCGGAGTAAGGCTCGATAGTTATTTCATGAGATGGCTTGAGATGTCTGGTTCGGCTAAGACCATTGAGGCTTTGAGGGATTTCGTTGTACGAGATCAGCTGCTTCAAACCTGTGGGAATGACTTGACACTTTTCCTGAAAGAACGTGCTCCAAAGACTTTGATTGAAATGACGAAGTTAGCAGACCAGTACGCAGAGGCTCGAGGTAATCCGTCCAATCTGGTAAAGCAAAAGTTTACTGGATCCAAACATGGTTCCAACGGAACTCGTTCACAACCAGGAGGAGTACCCACAGACAAGAAAGATGCAAAAGTGCCCGGAGGTAATGTCCGACATTGTTATATTTGCAAGAAAACGGATCATTTGGCGAACAAGTGTCCAAAGAAGGATTCGGCTAAAGTGGGTGTTGTAGGTGCGGAAGAGTCTAGCCCAACTAAACCTTCAGGAGGTCTTAGGACGAAAGGGAAGAGTAACAGCAATAACACATGCTCATATATTAGCTCCAGCGAAGACGAGGCCAGCGATCAAGATGATCTGAAGGTGACAGTATCCTGTGGCGCGACAGGTGTTAAGATGCCAGTTGTTACAGGATTTATTGGGGATCAACGAGTTTCCGTGTTAAGGGATTCTGGCTGTGGAAAGGCGGTGGTGCGTAGAAGCTTAATATCACATGAGGAACTGACGGGGAAGACAGAGATATGTAAGCTTGCAGATGGAACAGTATTACACTTACCTACGGCTAGGCTCGTTGTTGATACTCCTTATTTTGTCGGTGAAGTAGAAGCCTGGGTTATGGAAACACCAATCTACGATCTTATGCTTGGTAACATGGACAACGTTAGACCGGCAGAGAAACCTGATAGTGGATGGTCCCATGAGCTCGAGGCAAATGCAGTTCAGACGAGAGCGCAAGCGCGTCAGGAAAAGAAACCTTATCGACCACTGAAAGTGCCGAAGATGCCCGGAGATATAAATCCAAAGGAATTCAGAATTACTCAGCAGAGCGATGACAGTTTATCGAAGATTCGAGAATTTGTTGTTAGTGGAGAAGAAAAGGAAAGACAGGACGGTAGCTCATCAAAGTTCGTACTTCGTCAGGGCCTGATTTACAGAGAATATCAAGGTTCATCTGGGATGCAGGGACGGAAGACGAAGCAGCTAGTTGTTCCATCACAGTATCGGGACATTGTGTTACGGTTAGCACACGACTCCATGATGGCAGGTCACTTGGGAGCGAAGCGAACCGCAGATCGTATTCTGTTGGAGTTCTACTGGCCAGGCGTAATTGCAGATGCAACACGCTATTGTCGTTCTTGTGATGTCTGTCAGAGGACATTCCCGAAGGGTCGAGTAACCAAAGTTCCCCTTGGTAGGATGCCGCTCATTGATGTTCCCTTTCAACGTGTCGCCATTGATTTAGTGGGACCACTACAACCTGTCACTGACCGCGGTAACCGGTATATTCTGACTATAGTAGATTATGCCACTCGTTACCCAGAAGCTGTTGCTCTGAGAGGAATTGAAGCTGAGAGAGTTGCTGAGGCTCTTGTCGATGTATACAGCAGAGTGGGAGTTCCAAGAGAAGTCTTAACTGATCAAGGATCCCAGTTCACTTCAGAAGTCATGAAAGAGGTCAGCAGGCTGTTATCGATACGTCAACTCACCACTACTCCCTACCATCCGATGTGTAATGGTCTGGTTGAAAAGGTATAATGGGACACTCAAACAGATGCTCCGGAGGATGTGCAGTGAAAGACCAAAAGACTGGGACAAGTATCTAAATGCGCTGCTGTTTTCCTATCGAGAAATTCCCCAAGAAAGCCTGGGATTTTCTCCCTTTGAACTTCTATACGGACGGGTTGTCAGAGGACCGATGAGAATTCTCCGTAAATTGTGCGCCAAGGATGTACCTGATCCGGAAGTGAAAACAACGTACCAATATGTTGTGGACCTTCGAGAGCGATTAGAAGAAACCTGCAAGTTGGCTCATGAACAGCTGAAGTCAGCTAAAGTGAAACAGGCCCATTGGTACAACAAAAAGGCGAAAGAGCGAAAGATGAAACCTGGTGAGAAAGTTCTCATTCTTTTACCGACCAAACGCAACAAACTCCTCATGCAATGGAAAGGACCGTATGAGATAGTGGAACGGAAAGGACCTATGGATTACAGCGTTTGTATCGACGGAAAAGTAAAGGTTCTTCATGCAAATCTACTGCGACAGTACGTGGAACGGAAAACACAACCGGAGACTGCAGGAGTTTTGGCTATTGTTTCTGCCGGGATCGTAAAAGACGATATGGAAGAGGTTAATGACAAACCAGCTCCACACGATCTCATCGAAGTACCGAATCCTGTCAGATCAGAAACTGTTGATGATGTCATAGTTTCGGAAGAGTTAACGTCAGAGCAGCAGACGCAAGCGCGATCTTTAATGGATGAATTCAGTGACGTGCTGTCTGATGTTCCTGGGAAGACAATGCTAGTCAAGCACGAGATCAAAACTATCACCAACGAACCAGTCAAAGCAAAGAATCATCCTCTACCATATCATATGAAGGACACTATTCGGAAAGAAGTTGACAAAATGATTCAAATGGGAGTCATAGAACCATCCGATTCGCCATATTCAGCTCCGGTGGTGATTGTTCGAAAAAAAGACGGCAGCAATCGCTTCTGCATAGATTATCGACAACTCAATCGAGTTACGGTGTTTGACGCGGAGCCAATGCCAAATGCTGAGGAAATATTCGCGCGACTTGCTGGAAATAAGTATTTCTCCCGACTAGACTTAAGTAAAGGATACTGGCAAGTTCCCGTAGCTGAGTCATCGAAGCCGAAGACAGCATTTACTACCCCAGTTGGACTTTTCCAATTCGTTGTTATGACGTTTGGTCTGGTGAATGCGCCCGCGACATTTTGTCGTCTCATGAGGATACTTCTCAACGGGATGCGCAACATTGAAAGCTTCATCGATGATATATTGATCTACACGAACAATTGGGAAGAACATGTGCAGATCCTGGAAGAGCTGTTTGTCAGACTGAGGAATGCGAGTATTACAGCAAGACCGACGAAATGCGCAATTGGATATCACAGCTTGGAGTGTTTGGGTCACATGATCGGAGATCAACGATTGAAACCACACCCAGACAAAGTTAAATCCATTCTTGAGGCATCACCTCCAGAGACAAAGAAACAGGTGCGTTCATTCATCGGATTAGCCGGATATTACCGAAAGTTTGTCCCAAATTTCGCTACTATTGCGGCTCCATTGACTGACCTGACACGCAAAGGACAACCAAACAGAGTTAGGTGGGAAGACGTGCAGGACAACGCTTTCACGACTCTAAAGAAACTGCTTTCTTCTCATCCCATCCTGAAACTTCCTGATCTTGATGCACCTTTTATCCTTCGGACAGATGCGTCTGATTACGGGATCGGGGCAATTCTTCTACAAGAAGAAGAAGGTGTTCCACATCCAGTGGCATATGCGAGTCGGAAGCTCAAAGGAGGGGAGACGTCGTATTCCGTCATTGAGAAGGAATGTCTTGCAGTTGTTTGGGGCATCTCAAAGTTCGAGAGATATCTCTACGGGAAGCAATTTGTACTGGAAACCGACCACCAGCCTTTGCTGTACTTGAACAAGTCCAAAGGAACCAATGCTCGACTCATGCGATGGGCCCTACAACTTCAACCTCATCGATTCCGTATCCAAGCGATCAGAGGCAGTGAAAATGTAGGGGCAGATTTTTTGAGCCGAGTATAGATCACTTAGAATCTATGTAAAGACAGTTCTAGTTCATATATTGTGACGTGAGTGTAAAACAAAAGTTGTTATGTCACCCCAACTTTTATTTTTCTTTGCGGGGGCATATGTCACGGTCACATATATATTTTTGTAAATATTTTAACCATATTTACTGATAAAGTGTATCATTTGATTATTATTTTACGAATACGGAGTTTTGGTCATCCGTCTACGGTTTTAAAGTTATAGATCGACAGGTAGCCATGAGTAGCCACGAGTAGCCACAGGTAGATTTGCTGAATCGCTATTGGAAATTGTTAGCAAGCACAAACTACAGATTGTGGTGAGTTTTTACAATCGTTGTTATATTGTTAGTTAAAGACATGTACATATTTGTTAATCAGCTGTGATATTTCTAGTCAGTTTACCTGTTGATTGGATAGATGGTCATACCTGTATATCGTAGGGCCATTGTTTACATTCGCGCGTACGATGCGAGTATGCTAGTTTAGCTTTATTAGATCAAGGCGACCATAAGCCTATCACATATATTCTTTTAGCTAACATTACCTATAAACAAGGCCTCCAAATACTCATTTTTGCTATATTATTCGTTATATATGTAGTAAACAGAGATTTCATGTGTACGCGTCACGCATGAGTGGACCGCACACGTAGAATACCCTAAACATTAAGGCGTAGTGTGCCGTGCTTTTATATTTTTATACAGATATTCTCTACTTCGTAAATTGGTAGACTATTTGGTTAATATGTCCCACAGTCAGTGTTCATTGTGTATACACATAGATATTGTGGGTACTTGACGTATATTTTACCTTTTAGTAAAGTAAAGATAGAGGTAGTAAATCTGATGTACATATTTTGTAGCTTCAACCATGGGTCATTGATGGGAAGGTGATGTGATAGTGTCGATCCAGTGAGGGCTTTAACATCCACTAGCTGAGGTGGTAGCTATACCTTTGATGACTGTCCTGTGGGGACTTCATCTGTAGGTTCTTTGTGAACCGAGTGCTGTGTGCTATGTAGGTAGCTGCTAGGGTAGTGTACCCTTTATATATGAACAGACTGTGTTCTGTGTGGACACTTCTTGTCGTTGGTTTGTTCATTCTGTGAACATCTCATGTGAGTGTGATGAGCCCATCAGCACAGGAGACATGGACACGAGGAGAGACGGGAGAGATGTCATGAGAAGAGACGATACCGGGACTTCAGACCGCGGTGAACAGACCATATGCTATGCATCCAGGCAGTGGTAGTGACTCTTGACATTCTTAGCAGTGGTGATAGGTTACTTGAGTGTATTGAATGGTTGTATGTTATTGTAAATACTTACATTGAGTGAGTGAGATGTACCAATGTTTTATATATTATGGAAACTGGAAAAAAACATAGTGTATATTTTGTAAAGTAAAAGCTTGTATATATTGTAAAGCAGTCTTAGTGTCATTCTACACCACACTTGCATTGTCCCGTTCGTCCATAGTTACAATGTCACACTCACGAAATCAATCACACGACTCAATACTGTATACCGACAGAGAGCTATTGAGTCAATAATCGACGCCAGCTTACTCCCTTTATACCAATGTGGTGTTCTGAAGGTGCTGTTATGTGAAATAATATATGCGGTTCATAAGTTGTTTCATGTGCATTGCCCAAACTGCTCCGTACATCACTTGTTACTGTGGAGAAAATCGATAGGTATTGATGTTCAACAATGTAAGTGTTGAAAACGTTTCTATGTATTGCTATAGGGCGTGTGTGGCATTGTTTCCCCATGTTTGTGAGGTATCGATTCCCTCGGTTAGTCTGCTATGTGACAAAGAATCGTATTCCAGAATACAGTCTCCTTTACAGACAATGTAAACATAAGGAACTGCGCTGAATAAGGCGGACTTTATTGGAATCAAAAGTATATTCCGTGTATTGTATACTGGTCTGGGTCATTTTATGTCACATACGTACACTATATCTTACAGGATATTGCATTCATTCCATATGATCTTTACGAAACTGTTTTTGTTTAATTTAGTGAACCTCTGGATTTAGGATTTACAAATATCATATGAAATGAAAACAATAGCTAGATCATCTTTATCACATAGTCCAGATTTTTTTTCATATAATCCTATAAGCTTAGAAGAAAGAAACCCCACAAAAGCAGGCAACTTTGAATTGTTCTTATTCTGAGCGCAACGTGAAATATTGATCAATTGAAACATATGCCAATTACAAGGCTTATAGGTCATATAATGAATCGGTAAACACGCAAACAAGTTTTGACATGGGTAAGTTCACTGAATAACAATGTGCATTATATGATGAAATAGAAAAGTTATAAGATACAGCACGATGTATACCATCATGATATAATTGATTAGAGGAATGAGGTCATGTCCTATTTGCTTTACCACTATGGATTTTCTGGGCAAATTCTAGTATTACAGCCATTTGGGGACGTATCAGCATGTCGAACTCAATTCATATGATCGCTATTTTATTGGATTGATCACCGATGCTTATAAATGTTTCCGAAATGCTGCTGTTTTTATTCAGCATCGTCTCGTTTTAAATGGACGTCTGTTGCTGGAAGAAATATTACGAGAATCGAAATAATTGATTATGATCCTTCCGAACAAAAAAATGTCGAACTTCGCCATACAAATAATATTCCAAATATTTTACAAACAACATAAATACGTCCAAAAGAAAGATACATCAGCTTTTACGTATATGTGCAAGAAAGCACAATTAAAGATGTCTAAATATTATTTTTCGGAAAAATTTAGAATGTTGAGAAACAAACTAACAATAGAAGATTACAAAGGAAGCAGAATGGTGCAGACTAATGACAGGTTTAATGGTTGCATTCTAGGAATCAATGAATACCGACGTTCTTCATTGTTTTCATTAGTGGTCCATGTGATTTGGTTGTCGCTATTCAAATGATTTCTTGAGAACACAGACTACCAGAAATTGACTAAGATTTAAATGGTGAACGCTCTCTATGACACCACTGAAGAAGCCTGTGTAGCTTTTTGGACATCTTGCTTGATTTTTCTTGTATATTTTCAAAAAAGCTCTCATTCATATTTCATCGAGGTCAGATTAAGGTTTAATGAAATTTCATGGCGTATTTGACAAGCAGAAAGTTACGTATATCTGCGTGTTTATAGTAAAGTTTTTAATCCGTAAGATTACAATGCAGTTTTCGTGGGGGATCGTAGTTATGTTTTATACGATTCTGTCTTGGCTTAATTTCACCATACAAAGCCATATTGTTGTTAACGACTAGAGATAATGTCCGGGGATGCTAATGGTTATTAAGATGGTATAACCCCGAATCGATAAAAGATCATTACGATGCATATAGTGTTTGTGAATCCGAGACATTGACAGTCCGTGGAGCACACAGAAATAGGTTGTTATTGATGAACATCCCGTTAATTCACCGGTTACTCATCACCGCCTCCAAGTTACCCCATCGATACGTCAATCATGGCCGCACAAACTTCCGGCCGGGTATAATCTGTCAGAATTTTGATAACCATTTCACAGTCCTGACACTGCTTCCAATTACCATATTCTGGCTTTGTGACAGATCAAGGTTAAACAAATGTTAGAGGTCAAATTGCTTCTTAGGGTGAACAAATCAGAGGTCTGATGTTAGTCTAGGGTATAACTAATCAAATGTGAACTTTTCAACACACACTAATACAGGTCAAGACTAATAAATCTCACGATACACTAATGTTGGCCAAGTTTAATTAATCATACTTGTTAATGGCATGATGCGTTTTGAACACATTTCAGACGTAATCAGCAGAATAGTTAATTAAATAATGGTATTAAATTTTGTATGTAATTGCTTTTTTATTGGAATTTGAGTATGCTTCCTCACTTGATTTTTTTATTGTTTAATCAGGAACATGCTATCCATACATATACTTTGTTTCCAAATATTATTTTGCCGATGTCAAGTATAGAACAAAAATAAGATATTTAATCAACTCCCAAACTAAGATTATAATCTTATATGGCCATATGCATTTGATATCGTTTCTGTCTGAAAGGTTAAAACTGTTGTTTTAACAACCACGATTTCCATAATTGCAATGTAGGTAAAATAATCGTTTAAACTATTACATGTCCTTTAGAATATCATGGATTATCAGCGTCGATCATCTGCGACGTCCCTTTAGTAAACAACACCATTAGTCTAAAGGTAATGGTACTTCCGTTTCAGTAGCTAAACGGGTCATAAACAGATGTCAATCTTGCGCACTTCCCAGAACGTCCTACCATGACAACCCTATTGGACAAGGAACAATAACATCTACAATATGTTTTACAATAATAACAGATACATCCTAAATCATTCGCCCACCGACGTCTTTTTGTTCAGAGTATATGTACTTGGGGTTAAGTGTGCAAGAAATGAGTCGAATTTTCCTTAGCCAGTGTATCTTTAAAAAGCCGACGTTCCACCTAGGCAATTGAGTCGATGCATTTTTTTTATAACCTAGAATGCTCGAATCACACAAACTAAAGTCTATACGAGCAATCAGTTGCTCTTTACAACAGTGCAATAAGAGGAATTTATGTGGCTATGTACCCCTATTTCACGGTTTATCGCTGTATGCACCTCCTTAAAACTTGTCTGGCAGTCGGAGGTTTATTAGATCTTTGACTGTGGCATCATCATCCATGATTTATCGATTAGTATTTCCTGGGACGCGCGGTTACAAGGAAGTGTCGCGGATGTAACCATAGATCATCATTACGGACAACGTGGTTTGGACGACCCCAGACAGCTGGCCGTCATGGGCCATACTATAATGTCCGGCTGGATTATTGGTTAGTTTTGTCAGGGGCGCAAGGAAACAGTTAGGTGGAGGACAATAGGAATATATTGTCGGTTCAGATAGGCATTGCTCCTTCTACCACTGGCATATCAACAAACAGATTGTATAGTATTTCTGTAATCGTTTCCTAAAGACTAGATTGGACTTCCCAGCAAAAGAACACCAAGACACCACAGCTTTATCAGAAAATTATTACTCAATAATGAATAACACGCTATGGTTATTATAAAACAGAATGCTTAATGCGATCCGGGGACATATTGTCAACTGACTATTAATTTGAATCTTTGCATTTCTCTCCATTGTCATCATGCTCTGTGCACGAATTGATTATGATGATTCACAATTCAGAATATTTATCGGACTATTGCAGTTGACAGTCTGTCCATTGCCTATCCTTTGTGCTCAATGCCATCTATCGATGGATAATTTGTAATTGTAAACACGTTTTAAAGAAATAAGCTGCTGCTGATATATCCATCTTCGTGTTATTGCTAATTGTCCTAAGCTTTTAGGTTGCAATAATCACTTTCGTGGTTTCTTTGTGTTATATAACCTCTGTGGCATAATGCTTTGCATAAACTTACAATTTGTCACACATTATGGTGCCCTCGTTACCAATTAAACTATCACTGACATGATGCTGCTCCCAATATACATTTACGGTGTGGGGGTGGGGGTGGGGGACTTTCCACTCGACCATTCCTCAACATTTTGGATTTCATCATTTGTAAGAAGGTCCTCACAACTCGACATAGTGTCATGCTTAAAACGCTCCACCGTCAAAGCTATATAAAACGATGGAGTTGTCATGTGGGTTAAAAAGTTTTCTTTCATTTCCTGTCGGTAGAGTTATGTTTCCATGGTAGTTTACATGGTACATTAATATCTAGGTTCTGATATATTTTCAGAATGAAGCTTACCCGAACTGATTTAATAGTTTTATATACAGGCCGATTACAATGTGATCACAGAGGACAGTAACCAAAACCCGTAACAACACTAGAGGATACCAATGTATGTACATACAACATAATTTGAACCCAAAACTAATTAGATTGGGTCAAACTATCAACAAAGGAAAATATTGTAAATGGAATCATAATAGGGATTCCAAATGAACAAGAGAGTCTTCTCTGCTTCATCAAGAAAACCTGTGATATATACAAAGATCGAATCCATCCAAGAACTATCACATTCTCACATTGAAACATCTAGTAGTGACATTGAAACATCTAGTAGTGACATCAAACAACACGGCTTGCTTATACAAAGTCGACTTTCATCTCACACATGGCGGACAGAAAGGATTTACAATACACTATATAATGGAATGAAATACTGGAGTAAACAATGTCCAATTAAGCATTCTATTTCATACACCACCTGAGCAACTCATCAAAATTTAATATCAAGCTATAGACATGTACTGAACATGAATTATGTGCTCTTCATAACACCAAAAATATTTTAGCTAAACCCTGTTTTTTATCTTAACTAGATCCTGTCTTTCTTCAAACATACTTCTCAATGACATAAAGCTATTTAAGCTGTTTTCAAAGCGATTTTGTATTTCTGACATCTGTGTTATTCCGAAAAGTTGTAGGCGTCCACTGGGTTCAATGTTTAGTGCATTTCTGTCTTATCGGGGGTAGCAAGTTTATATACATATAACAAATAAATCACGCTGAAAACGAAGTTTGTTATCACAAGTGTTTAATTATTGTGTCTGTTGTGGGCGGCTGGCTAAGGGATGGGCCTCCATACGATGGACTTTTATTGGAACATATGTTTAAAACAAGTCCTCTCTAGATGGACTTAACATATTTACATAATCTGTTTAATCGTAAATTATATAATTCATATGTGATTATTGTATAAATCATATACCTATACAATAACAAGTTATTAAAGGATTATTTTTTGTTTGTTTAGTTTATGAGATCATAAATCCAATGGAGCACGAGGTAAATTGCTTAAACGCGAAGCGATTCCGTTAAATTTACCGACTGCTCCATTGAATAAATGATATCATAAACTAAACAAAATCAAAGGTTTATTATTATATTTACAGTATCTTTCTGTAAATGGTTCATAATTTTTCTGTTCAACTTTGCTCCATCTGCGAACATATATTTAATTTCAAAACTTACAAACGTGAAAACGGTTCAAAAATAGTAATAGCAAAATTGGCAAGCTCCGCCCATGTCATTTATTGAAGACGTAATGCAATTGTGATTCGAACGGAATAATTTGCATAGCTCCGCCCACATGTATTATTGTTGACGTCATAGAATTTTGGCACATTCTCAAGTATAGTTATTGGAAAATAAATTCAGTTTGCAGTACAATGGTTATCGAGTGGATGTCAGTGTAGACTGTAAAAATATTACATAATAACATTAAGCTCGGATGAATAGATAGGAATAGTTACATGTGCTATGCAACTTTCTATCGCAAAGGCAAATACTGCTATAAGATTATAACAAGATATTTTAACTTCAATTGTCATTCATTTCAATGTTACCACCTTGTTATTTGAAACTGTTCGAAAAAGCTTAATGGTGAAACAACACTGGATTAAGATGTAAATGTACAAGTAATCGGTATGTCTAATAAAATAGTATTGCTATGGACATGACATACATTTCTCTGCCGAGGGGGATTAAGTTTGCCATCAATGGTAATGTCTGCCCCATTTATCTTTAAAATGATGTATCCAATGTATTCTTACCACAGACAGAATTTAGAAATCAATGTAAACTATTTTGTGAAATAAGTGTCTTTGTGCATATGCCTGCGAAATACATTTGTATTTTTTAATTTGAACATAAAAGAGACGCTAGATGATAAAAATATGGAAGAATGAATTATTAGCACAAACATCCTTGAATACGAACAGAGAGGAATAATACCAAGGATACATGTACGCCTACATAACGCATGTGCGACGTAAATATTTAGCAATCTATGTCCAAAAATCCTATTCTAGGAAACAACAGCAGGTCACACTGAATTACAAAAACACAAACAAATAACATTATCAGTTGTGTTGATGTTTTATTGTCAACAAATGCATCATTTCGTTTACACTGTTCCTTTTGACATTTTAAGTTTAACAGTTCCTAACTATGTTAGATAATACCGAGCAACATGATTCTGACTGTAGAGAAACAAGATTAGCTCACGCAGCACCATACTAGACTGTCCTCACTGTATACAAAACAATAATTGATCGAACGATTTGGTGAAAATTGTTTTTTCTTGACCAATTGCAGACAGCGTATATGCATATGTTGTATATGCATATGCATATGCATATATATATGTCATTCAATACTACTACAGAGTTTCAACAGAGACCTAATGTAAGGAAAAGTTATCTATCTGGTTCGTTTACAGAGAAGCATCGAAAATCATCACCGTCATATACCGCCAGGAATCGAGGTGATAACCCATACACAGGGTTCGGCCAACATCAATCAGTTCCAGTATTGTAGACAGTAGAGTATCTAATAAATATGATGGATGTATGGCAAAACAGGCTCATATATATTGTATATGTATATTATTGCTATAATCCCACTGAAAACAGCCACCCGTTGTACGAAATATTGAAATGGTTCTTCCTTTGTGCCGAACACACAGCTTATAAACTTCAGGGCAACGGAAACATAAAACCAAAACATACAGCTCAATGTTAATGGATTGGATCGCCATATTGCCTATTTGCACTCTAAAGTGTAACGCATATCCATAGGCCATCACTGGAAGGGGGATGATTTGATTAAATGCAGACTTCAAAGTTTGACATGAACCCCAAACCTTTATTATTTTTGACGGTCAGCTACACAAACTTTGATGAAAGGATGAATATTTCGAAATCCATACAATTGTATTGATGTAATGATGATAATGATAAAATTATTTCTGTTATAATATAAAAGTATATCTTTATTCAATATTCTTATTCATTAAGGCAATATAGCACAATTTGTCGTCGTTCGCATGAGTTCTAGTCTGGTAATTAGGTTTTGAATAATTCAATATATTCACAGAATGCTAGAGTAATGTAATACATATTTAAAGAAATCGATATGGGGATATATTTCCTTCTTAAGCATGTGCGCTTTTTCTATGGTGGTAATTTTGTTTAAAATAGATCTGTTTAACCCAATCATGCTCATGAAAACAGAATTGGCGGTGCTTCATATAACTGCATGTACACATGCACAGGGAAAATTAGTTCTGTTCAGAAATCTGCTCTTTTCAGATTTCGCAATCGTGATGTATCGATTTGTCTGCCAGGGTATATATATATTGTTTCTATTTTAGGAAGAAATACATGAGCATACTAGACAAGGGCTATCGCGGGTTTCCATAAAGCATGGGAATCAATTTCTCCAGCAGTCCTGGTAAATGTACTTCCACAAGTCAGTAAAGTTTGGTCCAGAGTTATTGCCCGATCTGTTTTATCGAAAAGTTACGCAATACCAGTCGTGATTTGGGATAACTCACTGCGCAAGTAAGCACTGTGCAGTGGTGCAAAACTGTCTTTATGAAATGCATTTACATGATATTTTAGAAAGCTATCCTTTTCTTGTGTTAATTTGTTTCTTAGGTTTTTATTTAATTTAAATTATCTAATCAGTTGTTTTGTTATCTCCTCGATTCCAGATTTGTGTTGTTTTTTTTCTATTCTTGTGATGTTTTTTCAGTCGCGTTACTACCTGTTTTAGTTTGTTTTATCCTTGATTTTATCAACATTTATTACGAACACGATTTTTTAACCTTGCTATTGTGATGTCTTTAACCTAGTAAGTATTTTGTCACATTTTAATTCATGTTGTGGTCTTTTCATTTCCCTTTTTATCTCTCCTTAGTAACTGTTGCTATCCCCTATTTTCCTCCTTCCTGCCCTTTCATGCACAGTTTGTTATTTTGATGATGCCCGTTTCTTGATTTTTTCCCAAATCAGTTCGGTGTCACTTCAGTTTCCGCTGTTTCTTTGCTGATTATGAGACCTGATTATATTATCGCTGATGGGAGCTTCAATGTTAACTTTAACAGGGATGCGGTTGTATAGACATGTTTTCAATAGCTCTACAAATGAGAAAATTACGCAAGGTAATCATGAGGTGAGACTGCTATTGCTGTGTGTTACGCCATATTACACTATTGCACTTATCAACTATCACCAATGGAGTATAGGAAAGAAGTTATGTCGGTGTTAATGAATACATTTATCACAACAAGAATACGTTTTGATGATATATTTCTGTTCTTGTATTCGTTATGTTTTTATGTACAAAAACAATGGTCTGATAGACGAATTATTTCTTATGAGGGAGTGTTCAAGTCTATTATACTTCTGGAGAATACAGTGTCACTACTAAGAACGGTAGTGCGACGTTTTGGTAAAAGCATGGTTGGATAATTAACGGAGCTAACTATAACATGTGTCTTAATTATGAAGTATGGGTATACAATATAAACGAGGTAGGCCAGTGCCTTTCTCACCAACTGGTATTTTGAGAGACTGTTTTACTGAAAGCATCTGATTCTATGTTTGAAATATGTCATTGCCGAACCTTGTGTAATTGTAATACAAATACACATACAATTTAAACACGTTGTTAAATAAAATTATACTGCATTTTAATAACTAATAATAAATCAGTTATTCGTTATATATTTTGGTGACAGTCATCGAATAGCAAACACATTAAACTGGTGTGGACATATTGACCATTCTTATATGTTTTAAATGTTAAAGTGTAATACAAATATAATAATTATGATCATAAACGAAATGGCTATAATCAAATCAATTATGAAAACCCTAATTGAGATCCATGCTATCAATTTTAAGTGTTTTACCATGTGTGTGTTAAATGGCAATACGTTTGTATTAATAAATCGTTTCATTCTTATTATAAATATCAAAACATTTCTTTCACAACATTTCTGTGAGGTAAAGTATTGTCAGATGCACATAAATTATTCATTTTGTTAAGGGATTAACATAGGCTTCTCTAGTTTATTGTCGATTGTGTTTTCTGACCGGATGTTTTCTTCTATTTATAACCTTATTTGGCGTGTATATGTAAATATTAGAATAAAAGTTTCAGAACAAAAAGAATCAGTAGACTTTGCATACTCGACTTACTACACATGCGACTAGTTGCAACTTATCCTACAAGGATTGCATCTGACCAGAACATATTCATGTTCGATTCACATGACGCGTACTTAGTGCCCAAAGACATCACACTGGGTGTGTAATTACAAAAAAAAAGAATAGGCCCAGAAATTGTCGTCGATATTTATTCTGCAGACGTCATTCAGAAAGTGTTTATTTTTGTCTTATCGCATATTAAGGAGTATGCGATGACGTCAGAGACTGCGGGAGTGTTGTGGACATATGTGATTGCCTTATATTGGTGGTGAGTTCGACTCACAAAAGAGATGCATTGTGATATCAAAACAAATATGAGATCGCGTCCTGCCACAACAACAGTTTGATGGATCAGAATGGGCGCCTGGCGGATAGCGTGGGCCTGGCTGGGAGCGTACACATGCTGGCTTGCTCGAGTTGTCTTGCCTACCTCACAGTCAAGTTGGCCTCCAGTTAATGCTGGCTGTTGCATCACAGACAGCGTGGATGCTGTTTTGAACATTGTTTTTAGACTATTGACATTCCACCCACCATTGTATTGATTCTGATGCTTCGCAAATCAATGCTTACGCATGAATATACAAATGCACTATAATTTAATATCCAACTCATGTCATATGGATTGATTGAATGAACATCTGTGATATTTATAACAATTTCTTGTTTGTTTTCGTCTTCATTTTGTACAATTTATTAAAGGGTGTCTACATTGGTGTCAGTTATTAATGGACTTAATAACTCTTTGCCACTGGTTATTTTGTTGCCAAATGTTCAATTGAGAACTGTTCCAAATATGTTGAATACTCATTTAATTAAAGTATAAATATTGTATTTCAATAAATCTGAGAAATAGCCGAAATTATATCTATTATAGATATAATTCGGCTTTTTCACAGATTTATTGAAATACAATATAAACACATTTTCATTCAAGAATTTAACAAAGATGAAAAAGAAAAGAGTCTATTTTAGAGACAAATTTATTTGTTAAAACAACTCGATGTGGTTAAGACTGCATTTGCCGCAAATTTAACTTGAAATCTTAAATGTTGACACCCCTCTAAACGAATTCTGGACCCGCCCCTGTCATAATTATCTTTTTTTTTACGCGACAGTGCCGTCTTACATGATGCACACATATACACATGCCTTTTTCAAGATATCTGGGCTACTTTTGATAAAGTATTTAGTCACATTGAAAATGAATTTGAAAATGGAATAACTCACTTCAAGTTATGACCACAACATTGAAATTACAAATGTACATTAGTGCAAAACTGGTACGATCATTTTTTCTTATAAAACTATATTTTATCTTAGAATGTAGATATACAAAACTAAAACAGAGACCGAAATATATAAATTGATTATGCTCTGTCCCAAATATATTGAAAATAAATGTACAGTCTGGGTACCATCTACTACGCTTTTATATCTAGCACGGAATAACCTTGTGTGTTCATTTGTATGTCTAAGACCTAATTCTACGTAGATACATGATGGCTTTCAACATAATCTCATAACTATACGTATGTATTTCAGTACAAGCAATGATAAAAATCACCTTCTGTTGTCTGCTTATATATGTTTAACAGACACACGCTAAAAAAATGAAAAAAAAATCCTAGTTGTCAATAATATAACTGCAGTTTATTAAAACTCAACTTTTACCAAACACTAGTTTGCTGCTAAGACGGCCCCGCTATACATGTATATTGCGTACAACATGCACTGTCCCGATATTCTACAACAGATTAAGCCCCCTTCGGTAGGGGATATATAATAAACAGGATCAATATCGTATCAGACAAATCACTGCCGGGCTAATGATGTTTTATTTCCCTTCACACCACATGCTCCACGTTAAAGTAATGGCCTGTTTAATCATCCTCACACAGTACACACACTCTTTACTGTTCTTCATTTTATTACCTTTTTCATCAATAGCACATGAACCCTAAATAGAACTAGGATCGGTAGTTTCTCTTATGTCCACAAACAGGGTACTATCCATTGGTTGACCCGCATTACCAAGCGTCCCTGGAATTAATACCGGATATCCGGCGAGTTAAGATGGTTTAGGAAGACTTGCTGTATTTGATTAACACCTTTATAATGCTATCATTGTGTAAACTCTACTGATTGTTTTCTTTCAGCTTTGTTGTTCATTAACTGACTACCTTACAAACAGAAAAACTAAAAGAAAAAAAAACCGCACATTGCTATATAATTCTTTGTTTTGTATTAAATGTCTGAATCATGTCATGTGCACATTCTGTGTTTAATCGTCCATGGCAATAGTTATATGATTAAAATGGGAGAAACACATTTACAATTTAGAATTGTATATTTTAAATGCTGTTAAGTGGTCTAAGCTACTGGTTGAAAGGCGTGGATCTGGACATTTTCTTTGACTTATTCTGGATTTTTCCTGCAATACTTCATCAATTCTTTATTGTGAAAACTGTGTATTGATATCGTAAATAGTGTGAAGTACCTTTTTATTGCATATGTCGTATTTCCTGGTCATCTAGTTGTTTTGAGGTGTTCCATTACATTTCCTGCCTGATTTTAAATACATTTCAATAAGGCCTATTTCTGATATTATATCATAGTTATTCTCAGACAAAAAGGTTTATTTATTTTCTTGTCTTATTTCTAAACATATATCTTGATAGAAATTGAGTTCTTTACGTTTGTCAATTTCAAGGCAATATCATTTCATACTAGAAAAAGCTCTGTATAGCCAATAGTGATAATCTTATAACTAAATAATGCATACTTCAGAGCTTAAAATACGCCTAAAGTTTGTTTACGTTTGGTGTTTTTTTACGAAGGTTCAACATAATTGGAATGTAAAACTCAAAGAATCACTGATCAGCTTTACAAATCAATTACCGTTTACTAAAACCCCATCCCGTTACCTAACTGTTATTAGCGATAACAGTACAGCTACGGCAGGCCGAAACGTTCCCAAGTACATTCCCACCAGTATTCAACACTTTAAGGTTTCATTTAAATTATCAGTTTTATCCTTTACGGCATTCTTCTTTTAGCTGTAAACAGCGAGATGGGGTGCCCGCATGCTATACCGCGTCACTAAACTACCCATAGATGACATAACGATAAACTCTCCCGAGATGGTGTGCATCCAAATTCAATCAGGAAATTGTTTCAATACATTGTCTGAAGGGTTGCATCTTCTTGTAAATATACTCAAGCGGACTAAATTTTACGTTTTAAGGATATGAGTATGCATAGCCTAATCACGATAGCCGCATAAAGGGCAGTCCCTATGTGGGTTGTTAAGTGAATGAAACTTGTCGCATTTTCAGTGGAATATATTGTACTCGGGAGTATTTGTTTAAATGCGATAATGATTTTGTTTCCTATCTGCAAAATAAGAAGAACTTTCTAAAGAAGTGTCTTCCATTTAAAACTCGCTGACGGTTTCTATACATATACATATCCCACATTTTATCTCACTGAGTTCAAACAAAACCCAATCAACAGACGTTTCTCTCCGATACATTCAAACCAAATACAGCTCACCAGGGTAGGGTGGGGATGGGGTAAATACTTAACAAATACAGCAGTTAGAATGGGCGTTGAGGTTATTGTTTAACGCATTCAGCTCACTGAGGTAGTGATGGGCGTTAAGGTTATTGTTTAACGCATTCAGCTCACTGAGGTAGTGATGGGCGTTGAGGTTATTGTTAAACGCATTCAGCTCACTGAGGTAGTGATGGGCGTTGGTGTTATTGTTAAACGCATTCAACTCACTGAGGTAGTGATGGCATTGAGTTTATTGTGGAACGCATTCAGCTCACTGAGATAGTGATGGGCGTTGATGTTATTGATTAACGCATTCAGCTCACTGAGGTAGTGATGGTCGTTGAGGTTATTGTTTAACGCATTCAGCTCACTGAGGTACATTTTGTAGTGATGGGCGTTGATGTTATTGTTAAACAAATTAAGCTCACTGAGGTAGTGATGGGCGTTATTGATATTGTTTAACGCATTCAGCTCACTGAGGTAGTGATGGGCGTTAAGGTTATTGTTTAACGCATTCAGCTCACTGATGTAGTGATGGGCGTTTAGGTAATTGTTTAACGCATTCAGCTCACTGAGGTAGTGATGGGCGTTGATGTTATTGTTTAACGCATTCAGCTCACTGAGGTAGTGATGGGCGTTGAGGTAATTGTTTAACGCATTCAGCTCACTGAGGTAGTGATGGGCGTTAAGGTTATTGTTTAACGCATTCAGCTCACTGAGGTAGTGATGGGCGTTGATGTTATTGATTAACGCATTCAGCTCACTGAGGTAGTGATGGGCGTTGATATTATTATTTAACGCATTCAGCTCACTGAGGTAGTGATGGGCGTTGATATTATTATTTAACGCATTCAGCTCACTGAGGTAGTGATGGGCGTTGAGGTTATTATTTAACGCATTCAGCTCACTGAGGTAGTGATGGGCGTTGATATTATTGTTTAACGCATTCAGCTCACTGAGGTAGTGATGGGCGTTGATATTATTATTTAACGCATTCAGCTCACTGAGGTAGTGATGGGCGTTGAGGTTATTGTTTAACGCATTCAGCTCACTGAGGTACATTTTGTGGTGATGGGCGTTGATGTTATTGATTAACGCATTCAGCTCACTGAGGTAGTGATGGTCGTTGGGGTTATTGTTTAACGCATTCAACTCACTGAGGTAGTGATGGGCGTTAAGGTTATTGTTTAACGCATTCAGCTAACTGAGATAGTGATGGGCGTTCATGTTATTGATTAACGCATTCAGCTCACTGAGGTAGTGATGGCATTGAGTTTATTGTTAAACGCATTCAGCTCACTGAGGTACATTTTGTAGTGATGGACGTTGATGTTATTGTTAAACAAATTAAGTTCACTGAGGTAGTGATGGGCGTTGATGTTATTGATTAACGCATTCAGCTCACTGAGGTAGTGATGGTCGTTGAGGTTATTGTTTAACGCATTCAGCTCACTGAGGTACATTTTGTAGTGATGGGCGTTGATGTTATTGTTAAACAAATTAAGTTCACTGAGGTAGTGATGGGCGTTGATGTTATTGTTTAACGCATTCAGCTCACTGAGGTAGTGATGGGCGTTGAGGTAATTGTTTAACGCATTCAGCTCACTGAGGTAGTGATGGGCGTTGATGTTATTGATTAACGCATTCAGCTCACTGAGGAAGTGTTGGTCGTTGAGGTTATTGTTTAACGCATTCAGCTTACTGAGGTAGTGATGGCGTTATTGATATTGTAAAAGGCATTCAGCTCACTGAGGTAGTGATGAGCGTTGAGGCAATTGTTTAACGCATTCAGCTAACTGAGATAGTGATGGGCGTTGATATTATTATTTAACGCATTCAGTTCACTGAGGTAGTGATGGGCGTTGATGTTATTGTTAAACGCATTCAGCTCACTGAGGTAGTGATGGGCGTTGAGGTTATTGTTAAACGCATTCAGCTCACTGAGGTAGTGATGAGCGTTGATGTTATTGATTAACGCATTCAGCTTACTGAGGTACATTTTGCAGTGATGGGCGTTGATGTTATTTTTTAACAAATTAAGTTCACTGAGGTAGTGATGGGCGTTATTGATATTGTTTAACGCATTCAGCTCACTGAGGTAGTGATGGCATTGAGTTTATTGTTAAACGCATTCAGCTCACTGAGGTAGTGATGGGCGTTGATGTTATTGATTAACGCATTCAGCTAACTGAGGTAGCGATGGCATTGAATTTATTGTTAAACGCATTCAGCTCACTGAGGTAGTGATGACATTGAGTTTATTGTTAAACGCATTCAGCTCACTGAGGTAGTGATGGGCGTTGATGTTATTGATTAACGCATTCAGCTAACTGAGGTAGTGATGGCATTGAATTTATTGTTAAACGCATTCAGCTCACTGAGGTAGTGATGACATTGAGTTTATTGTTAAACGCATTCAACTCACTGAGGTAGTGATGGCATTGGGTTTATTGTTAAACGCATTCAGCTCACTGAGGTAGTGATGGCATTGAGTTTATTGTTAAACGCATTCAACTCACTGAGTTAGTGATGACATTGAGTTTATTGTTAAACGCATGCAGCTCACTGAGGTAGGGATGGGCGTTGATGTTATTGATTAACGCATTCAGCTCACTGAGGTAGTGATGGGCGTTGAGGTTATTGATTAACGCATTCAGCTCACTGAGGTAGGGATGGGCGTTGATGTTATTGATTAACGCATTCAGCTCACTGAGGTACATTTTGTAGTGATGGGCGTTGATGTTATTGTTAAACAAATTAAGTTCACTGAGGTAGTGATGGGCGTTATTGATATTGTTTAACGCATTCAGCTCACTGAGGTAGTGATGGGCGTTAAGTTTATTGTTTAACGCATTCAGCTCACTGAGGTAGTGATGGGTGTTGAGGTTATTGTTAAACGCATTCAGCTCACTGAGGTAGTGATGGGCGTTGATGTTATTGTTAAACGCATTCAACTCACTGAGGTAGTGATGGCATTGAGTTTATTGTTAAACGCATTCAGCTCACTGAGGTAGTGATGGGCGTTGATGTTATTGGTTAACGCATTCAGATCACTGAGGTAGTGATGGGCGTTAAGGTTATTGTTTAACGCATTCAGCTCACTGAGGTAGTGATGAGCGTTGATGTTATTGATTAATGCATTCAGCTCACTGAGGTAGTGATGGGCGTTAAGGTTATTGTTTAACGCATTCAGCTCACTGAGGTAGTGATGGGCGTTGAGGTTATTATTTAACGCATTCAGCTCACTGAGGTAGTGATGGGCGTTGATGTTATTGTTTAACGCATTCAGCTCACTGAGGTAGTGATGGCATTACGTTTATTGTTAAACGCATTCAGCTCACTGAGGTAGTGATGGGCGTTGATGTTATTGATTAACGCATTCAGCTCACTGAGGTAGTGATAGGCGTTGATGTTATTGATTAACGCATTCAGCTCACTGAGGTAGTGATGGCATTGAGTTTATTGTTAAACGCATTCAACTCACTGAGGTAGTGATGGCATTGAGTTTATTGTTAAACGCATTCCGCTCATTGAGGTAGTGATGGCATTGAGTTTATTGTTAAACGCATTCAGCTCACTGAGGTACATTTTGTAGTGATGGACGTTGATGTTATTGTTAATTAAATTAAGTTCACTGAGGTAGTGATGGGCGTTGATGTTATTGTTTAACGCATTCAGCTCACTGAGGTAGTGATGGCATTAAGTTTATTGTGAAACGCATTCAGCTCACTGAGGTAGTGATGGGCGTTGATGTTATTGTTTAACGCATTCAGCTCACTGAGGTAGTGATGGCATTAAGTTTATTGTTAAACGCATTCAGCTCACTGAGGTAGTGATGGGCGTTGATGTTATTGATTAACGCATTCAGCTCACTGAGGTAGTAATAGGCGTTGATGTTATTGATTAACGCATTCAGCTCACTGAGGTAGTGATGGGCGTTAAGGTTATTGTTTAACGCATTCAACTCACTGAGGTAGTGATGGCATTGAGTTTATTGTTAAACGCATTCCGCTCATTGAGGTTGTGATGGCATGGAGTTTATTGTTAAACGCATTCAACTCACTGAGGTAGTGATGGCATTGAGTTTATTGTTAAAACGCATTCAGCTCACTGATGTAGTGATGGGCGTTGATGTTATTGATTAACGCATTCAGATCACTGAGGTAGTGATGGGCGTTGATGTTATTGATTAACGCATTCAGCTCACTGAGGTAGTGATGGCATTGAGTTTATTGTTAAACGCATTCAGCTCACTGAGGTAGTGATGACATTGAGTTTATTGTTAAACGCATTCAGCTCACTGAGGTAGTGATGGGCGTTAAGGTTATTGTTTAACGCATTCAGCTCACTGATGTAGTGATGGCATTAAGTTTATTGTTAAACGCATTCAGCTCACTGAGGTAGTGATGGGCGTTGATGTTATTGTTTAACGCATTCAACTCACTGAGGTAGTGATGGCATTGAGTTTATTGTTAAACGCATTCAGCTCACTGAGGTAGTGATGGGCGTTAAGGTTATTGTTTAACGCATTCAGCTCACTGAGGTAGTGATGGGCGTTGAGGTTATTGTTAAACGCATTCACCTCACTGAGGTAGTGAAGGGCGTTGATGTTATTGATTAACGCATTCAGCTCACTGAGGTAGTGATGGGCGTTGATGTTATTGATTAACGCATTCAGCTCACTGAGGTAGTGATGGGCGTTAAGGTTATTGTTTAACGCATTCAACTCACTGAGGTAGTGATGGCATTGAGTTTATTGTTAAACGCATTCAGCTCACTGAGGTAGTGATGGGCGTTAAGTTTATTGTTTAACGCATTCAGCTCACTGATGTAGTGATGGGCGTTGATGTTATTGTTTAACGCATTCAGCTCACTGGGGTAGTGATGGGCGTTGATGTTATTTTTAAACAAATTAAGTTCACTGAGGTAGTGATGGGCGTTATTGATATTGTTTAACGCATTCAGCTCACTGAGTTGTGATGGGCGTTAAGGTTATTGTTTAACGCATTCAGCTCACTGAGGTAGTGATGGGCGTTAAGGTTATTGTTTAACGCATTCAGCTCACTGAGGTAGTGATGAGCGTTGATGTTATTGATTAACGCATTCAGCTCACTGAGGTAGTGATGGGCGTTAAGGTTATTGTTTAACGCATTCAGCTCACTGAGGTAGTGATGGGCGTTAAGGTTATTGTTTAACGCATTCAGCTCACTGAGGAAGTGATGGGCGTTATTGATATTGTTTAACGCATTCAGCTCACTGAGGTAGTGATGGGCGTTGAGGTTATTATTTAACGCATTCAGCTCACTGAGGTAGTGATGGGCGTTGATGTTATTGATTAACGCATTCAGCTCACTGAGGTAGTGATGGCATTAAGTTTATTGTTAAACGCATTCAGCTCACTGAGGTAGTGATGGGCGTTGATGTTATTGATTAACGCATTCAGCTCACTGAGGTAGTGATAGGCGTTGATGTTATTGATTAACGCATTCAGCTCACTGAGGTAGTGATGGCATTGAGTTTATTGTTAAACGCATTCAACTCACTGAGGTAGTGATGGCATTGAGTTTATTGTTAAACGCATTCCGCTCATTGAGGTTGTGATGGCATTGAGTTTATTGTTAAACGCATTCAACTCACTGAGGTAGTGATGGCATTGAGTTTATTGTTAAAACGCATTCAGCTCACTGATGTAGTGATGGGCGTTGATGTTATTGATTAACGCATTCAGATCACTGAGGTAGTGATGGGCGTTGATGTCATTGATTAACGCATTCAGCTCACTGAGGTAGTGATGGCATTGAGTTTATTGTTAAACACATTCAGCTCACTGAGGTAGTGATGACATTGAGTTTATTGTTAAACGCATTCAGCTCACTGAGGTAGTGATGGGCGTTAAGGTTATTGTTTAACGCATTCAGCTCACTGATGTAGTGATGGCATTAAGTTTATTGTTAAACGCATTCAGCTCACTGAGGTAGTGATGGGCGTTGATGTTATTGTTTAACGCATTCAACTCAATGAGGTAGTGATGGCATTGAGTTTATTGTTAAACGCATTCAGCTCACTGAGGTAGTGATGGGCGTTAAGGTTATTGTTTAACGCATTCAGCTCACTGAGGTAGTGATGGGCGTTGAGGTTATTGTTAAACGCATTCACCTCACTGAGGTAGTGAAGGGCGTTGATGTTATTGATTAACGCATTCAGCTCACTGAGGTAGTGATGGGCGTTGATGTTATTGATTAACGCATTCAGCTCACTGAGGTAGTGATGGGCGTTAAGGTTATTGTTTAACGCATTCAACTCACTGAGGTAGTGATGGCATTGAGTTTATTGTTAAACGCATTCAGCTCACTGAGGTAGTGATGGGCGTTAAGTTTATTGTTTAACGCATTCAGCTCACTGATGTAGTGATGGGCGTTGATGTTATTGTTTAACGCATTCAGCTCACTGGGGTAGTGATGGGCGTTGATGTTATTTTTAAACAAATTAAGTTCACTGAGGTAGTGATGGGCGTTATTGATATTGTTTTACGCATTCAGCTCACTGAGGTAGTGATGGCATTGAGTTTATTGTTAAACGCATTCAGCTCACCGAGGTAGTGATGGGCGTTGATGTTATTGATTAACGCATTCAGCTCACTGAGGTAGTGATGGTCGTTGATGTTATTGTTTAACGCATTCAGCTCACTGAGGTAGTGATGGGCGTTGAGGTAATTGTTTAACGCATTCAGCTCACTGATGTAGTGATGGGCGTTGAGGTAATTGTTAAACGCATTCAGCTCACTGAGGTAGTGATGGCATTGAGTTTATTGTTAAACGCATTCAGCTCACTGATGTAGTGATGGCATTGAGTTTATTGTTAAACGCATTCAGCTCACTGAGGTTGTGATGGCATTGAGTTTATTGATAAACACATTCAACTCACTGAGGTAGTGATGGCATTGAGTTTATTGTTAAAACGCATTCAGCTCACTGATGTAGTGACGGTCGTTGATGTTATTGATTAACGCATTCAACTCACTGAGGTAGTGATGGGCGTTGATGTTATTGATTAACGCATTCAGCTCACTTAGGTATTGATGGCATTGAGTTTATTGTTAAACGCATTCAGCTCACTGATGTAGTGATGGCATTGAGTTTATTGTTAAACGCATTCAGCTCACTGAGGTAGTGATGGGCGTTGATGTTATTGTTTAACGCATTCAGCTCACTGATGTAGTGATGGCATTAAGTTTATTGTTAAACGCATTCAGCTCACTGAGGTAGTGATGGGCGTTGATGTTATTGTTTAACGCATTCAACTCACTGAGGTAGTGATGGCATTGAGATTATTGTTAAACGAATTCAGCTCACTGAGGTAGTGATGGGCGTTAAGGTTATTGTTTAACGCATTCAGCTCACTGAGGTAGTGATGGGCGTTGAGGTTATTGTTAAACGCATTCACCTCACTGAGGTAGTGAAGGGCGTTGATGTTATTGATTAACGCATTCAGCTCACTGAGGTAGTGATGGGCGTTGATGTTATTGATTAACGCATTCAGCTCACTGAGGTAGTGATGGGCGTTAAGGTTATTGTTTAACGCGTTCAACTCACTGAGGTAGTGATGGCATTGAGTTTATTGTTAAACGCATTCAGCTCAATGAGGTAGTGATGGGCGTTGATGTTATTGTTAAACGCATTCAGCTCACTGATGTAGTGATGGGCGTTGATGTTATTGTTTAACGCATTCACCTCACTGGGGTAGTGATGGGCGTTGATGTTATTGTTAAACAAATTAAGTTCACTGAGGTAGTGATGGGCGTTATGGATATTGTTTAACGCATTCAGCTCACTGAGGTAGTGATGGCATTGAGTTTATTGTTAAACGCATTCAGCTCACTGAGGTAGTGATGGGCATTGATGTTATTGATTAACGCATTCAGCTCACTGAGGTAGTGATGAGCGTTGATGTTATTGATTAACGCATTCAGCTCACTGAGGTAGTGATGGCATTGAATTTATTGTTAAACGCATTCAACTCACTGAAGTAGTGATGGCATTGAGTTTATTGTTAAACGCATTCCGCTCACTGAGGTTGTGATGGCATTGAGTTTATTGTTAAACGCATTCAACTCACTGAGGTAGTGATGGGCGTTGATGTTATTGATTAACGCATTCAGCTCACTGAGGTAGTGATAGGCGTTGATGTTATTGATTAACGCATTCAGCTCACTGAGGTAGTGATGGCATTGAGTTTATTGTTAAACGCATTCAACTCACTGAGGTAGTGATGGCATTGAGTTTATTGTTAAACGCATTCCGCTCATTGAGGTAGTGATGGCATTGAGTTTATTGTTAAACGCATTCAGCTCACTGAGGTACATTTTGTAGTGATGGACGTTGATGTTATTGTTAAACAAATTAAGTTCACTGAGGTAGTGATGGGCGTTGATGTTATTGTTTAACGCATTCAGCTCACTGAGGTAGTGATGGCATTAAGTTTATTGTTAAACGCATTCAGCTCACTGAGGTAGTGATGGGCGTTGATGTTATTGTTTAACGCATTCAGCTCACTGAGGTAGTGATGGCATTAAGTTTATTGTTAAACGCATTCAGCTCACTGAGGTAGTGATGGGCGTTGATGTTATTGATTAACGCATTCAGCTCACTGAGGTAGTAATAGGCGTTGATGTTATTGATTAACGCATTCAGCTCACTGAGGTAGTGATGGGCGTTAAGGTTATTGTTTAACGCATTCAACTCACTGAGGTAGTGATGGCATTGAGTTTATTGTTAAACGCATTCCGCTCATTGAGGTTGTGATGGCATGGAGTTTATTGTTAAACGCATTCAACTCACTGAGGTAGTGATGGCATTGAGTTTATTGTTAAAACGCATTCAGCTCACTGATGTAGTGATGGGCGTTGATGTTATTGATTAACGCATTCAGATCACTGAGGTAGTGATGGGCGTTGATGTTATTGATTAACGCATTCAGCTCACTGAGGTAGTGATGGCATTGAGTTTATTGTTAAACGCATTCAGCTCACTGAGGTAGTGATGACATTGAGTTTATTGTTAAACGCATTCAGCTCACTGAGGTAGTGATGGGCGTTAAGGTTATTGTTTAACGCATTCAGCTCACTGATGTAGTGATGGCATTAAGTTTATTGTTAAACGCATTCAGCTCACTGAGGTAGTGATGGGCGTTGATGTTATTGTTTAACGCATTCAACTCACTGAGGTAGTGATGGCATTGAGTTTATTGTTAAACGCATTCAGCTCACTGAGGTAGTGATGGGCGTTAAGGTTATTGTTTAACGCATTCAGCTCACTGAGGTAGTGATGGGCGTTGAGGTTATTGTTAAACGCATTCACCTCACTGAGGTAGTGAAGGGCGTTGATGTTATTGATTAACGCATTCAGCTCACTGAGGTAGTGATGGGCGTTGATGTTATTGATTAACGCATTCAGCTCACTGAGGTAGTGATGGGCGTTAAGGTTATTGTTTAACGCATTCAACTCACTGAGGTAGTGATGGCATTGAGTTTATTGTTAAACGCATTCAGCTCACTGAGGTAGTGATGGGCGTTAAGTTTATTGTTTAACGCATTCAGCTCACTGATGTAGTGATGGGCGTTGATGTTATTGTTTAACGCATTCAGCTCACTGGGGTAGTGATGGGCGTTGATGTTATTTTTAAACAAATTAAGTTCACTGAGGTAGTGATGGGCGTTATTGATATTGTTAAACGCATTCAGCTCACTGAGTTGTGATGGGCGTTAAGGTTATTGTTTAACGCATTCAGCTCACTGAGGTAGTGATGGGCGTTAAGGTTATTGTTTAACGCATTCAGCTCACTGAGGTAGTGATGAGCGTTGATGTTATTGATTAACGCATTCAGCTCACTGAGGTAGTGATGGGCGTTAAGGTTATTGTTTAACGCATTCAGCTCACTGAGGTAGTGATGGGCGTTAAGGTTATTGTTTAACGCATTCAGCTCACTGAGGAAGTGATGGGCGTTATTGATATTGTTTAACGCATTCAGCTCACTGAGGTAGTGATGGGCGTTGAGGTTATTATTTAACGCATTCAGCTCACTGAGGTAGTGATGGGCGTTGATGTTATTGATTAACGCATTCAGCTCACTGAAGTAGTGATGGCATTAAGTTTATTGTTAAACGCATTCAGCTCACTGAGGTAGTGATGGGCGTTGATGTTATTGATTAACGCATTCAGCTCACTGAGGTAGTGATAGGCGTTGATGTTATTGATTAACGCATTCAGCTCACTGAGGTAGTGATGGCATTGAGTTTATTGTTAAACGCATTCAACTCACTGAGGTAGTGATGGCATTGAGTTTATTGTTAAACGCATTCCGCTCATTGAGGTTGTGATGGCATTGAGTTTATTGTTAAACGCATTCAACTCACTGAGGTAGTGATGGCATTGAGTTTATTGTTAAAACGCATTCAGCTCACTGATGTAGTGATGGGCGTTGATGTTATTGATTAACGCATTCAGATCACTGAGGTAGTGATGGGCGTTGATGTCATTGATTAACGCATTCAGCTCACTGAGGTAGTGATGGCATTGAGTTTATTGTTAAACACATTCAGCTCACTGAGGTAGTGATGACATTGAGTTTATTGTTAAACGCATTCAGCTCACTGAGGTAGTGATGGGCGTTAAGGTTATTGTTTAACGCATTCAGCTCACTGATGTAGTGATGGCATTAAGTTTATTGTTAAACGCATTCAGCTCACTGAGGTAGTGATGGGCGTTGATGTTATTGTTTAACGCATTCAACTCACTGAGGTAGTGATGGCATTGAGTTTATTGTTAAACGCATTCAGCTCACTGAGGTAGTGATGGGCGTTAAGGTTATTGTTTAACGCATTCAGCTCACTGAGGTAGTGATGGGCGTTGAGGTTATTGTTAAACGCATTCACCTCACTGAGGTAGTGAAGGGCGTTGATGTTATTGATTAACGCATTCAGCTCACTGAGGTAGTGATGGGCGTTGATGTTATTGATTAACGCATTCAGCTCACTGAGGTAGTGATGGGCGTTAAGGTTATTGTTTAACGCATTCAACTCACTGAGGTAGTGATGGCATTGAGTTTATTGTTAAACGCATTCAGCTCACTGAGGTAGTGATGGGCGTTAAGTTTATTGTTTAACGCATTCAGCTCACTGATGTAGTGATGGGCGTTGATGTTATTGTTTAACGCATTCAGCTCACTGGGGTAGTGATGGGCGTTGATGTTATTTTTAAACAAATTAAGTTCACTGAGGTAGTGATGGGCGTTATTGATATTGTTTTACGCATTCAGCTCACTGAGGTAGTGATGGCATTGAGTTTATTGTTAAACGCATTCAGCTCACCGAGGTAGTGATGGGCGTTGATGTTATTGATTAACGCATTCAGCTCACTGAGGTAGTGATGGTCGTTGAGGTTATTGTTTAACGCATTCAGCTCACTGAGGTAGTGATGGGCGTTGAGGTAATTGTTTAACGCATTCAGCTCACTGATGTAGTGATGGGCGTTGAGGTAATTGTTAAACGCATTCAGCTCACTGAGGTAGTGATGGCATTGAGTTTATTGTTAAACGCATTCAGCTCACTGAGGTAGTGATGGCATTGAGTTTATTGTTAAACGCATTCAGCTCACTGAGGTTGTGATGGCATTGAGTTTATTGATAAACACATTCAACTCACTGAGGTAGTGATGGCATTGAGTTTATTGTTAAAACGCATTCAGCTCACTGATGTAGTGACGGTCGTTGATGTTATTGATTAACGCATTCAACTCACTGAGGTAGTGATGGGCGTTGATGTTATTGATTAACGCATTCAGCTCACTTAGGTATTGATGGCATTGAGTTTATTGTTAAACGCATTCAGCTCACTGATGTAGTGATGGCATTGAGTTTATTGTTAAACGCATTCAGCTCACTGAGGTAGTGATGGGCGTTGATGTTATTGTTTAACGCATTCAGCTCACTGATGTAGTGATGGCATTAAGTTTATTGTTAAACGCATTCAGCTCACTGAGGTAGTGATGGGCGTTGATGTTATTGTTTAACGCATTCAACTCACTGAGGTAGTGATGGCATTGAGATTATTGTTAAACGAATTCAGCTCACTGAGGTAGTGATGGGCGTTAAGGTTATTGTTTAACGCATTCAGCTCACTGAGGTAGTGATGGGCGTTGAGGTTATTGTTAAACGCATTCACCTCACTGAGGTAGTGAAGGGCGTTGATGTTATTGATTAACGCATTCAGCTCACTGAGGTAGTGATGGGCGTTGATGTTATTGATTAACGCATTCAGCTCACTGAGGTAGTGATGGGCGTTAAGGTTATTGTTTAACGCGTTCAACTCACTGAGGTAGTGATGGCATTGAGTTTATTGTTAAACGCATTCAGCTCAATGAGGTAGTGATGGGCGTTGATGTTATTGTTAAACGCATTCAGCTCACTGATGTAGTGATGGGCGTTGATGTTATTGTTTAACGCATTCACCTCACTGGGGTAGTGATGGGCGTTGATGTTATTGTTAAACAAATTAAGTTCACTGAGGTAGTGATGGGCGTTATGGATATTGTTTAACGCATTCAGCTCACTGAGGTAGTGATGGCATTGAGTTTATTGTTAAACGCATTCAGCTCACTGAGGTAGTGATGGGCATTGATGTTATTGATTAACGCATTCAGCTCACTGAGGTAGTGATGAGCGTTGATGTTATTGATTAACGCATTCAGCTCACTGAGGTAGTGATGGCATTGAATTTATTGTTAAACGCATTCAACTCACAGAAGTAGTGATGGCATTGAGTTTATTGTTAAACGCATTCCGCTCACTGAGGTTGTGATGGCATTGAGTTTATTGTTAAACGCATTCAACTCACTGAGGTAGTGATGGCATTGAGTTTATTGTTAAACGCATTCAGATCACTGAGGTAGTGATGGCATTGAGTTTATTGTTAAACGCATTCAGCTCACTGAGGTAGTGATGGGCGTTAAGGTTATTGTTTAACGCATTCAGCTCACTGATGTAGTGATAGCATTGAGTTTATTGTTAAACGCATTCAGCTCACTGAGGTAGTGATGGGCGTTAAGGTTATTGTTTAACGCATTCAGCTCACTGAGGTAGTGATGGGCGTTGAGGTTATTGTTAAACGCATTCAGCTCACTGAGGTAGTGAAGGCCGTTGATGTTATTGATTAACGCATTCAGCTCACTGAGGTAGTGATGGGCGTTGATGTTATTGATTAACGCATTCAGCTCACTGAGGTAGTGATGGGCGTTAAGGTTGTTGTTTAACGCATTCAACTCACTGAGGTAGTGATGGCATTGAGTTTATTGTTAAACGCATTCAGCTCAATGAGGTAGTGATGGGCGTTGATGTTATTGATTAACGCATTCAGCTCACTGAGGTAGTGATGGGCGTTGATGTTATTGATTAACGCATTCAGCTCACTGATGTAGTGATAGCATTGAGTTTATTGTTAAACACATTCAGCTCACTGAGGTAGTGATGGGCGTTAAGGTTATTGTTTAACGCATTCAGCTCACTGAGGTAGTGATGGGCGTTGAGGTTATTGTTAAACGCATTCAGCTCACTGAAGTAGTGAAGGCCGTTGATGTTATTGATTAACGCATTCAGCTCACTGAGGTAGTGATGGGCGTTGATGTTATTGATTAACGCATTCAGCTCACTGAGGTAGTGATGGGCGTTAAGGTTGTTGTTTAACGCATTCAACTCACTGAGGTAGTGATGGTATTGAGTTTATTGTTAAACGCATTCAGCTCAATGAGGTAGTGATGGGCGTTGATGTTATTGATTAACGCATTCAGCTCACTGAGGTAGTGATGGGCGTTGATGTTATTGTTTAACGCATTCAGCTCACTGGGGTAGTGATGGGCGTTGAGGTTATTGTTTAACGCATTCAGCTCACTGAGGTAGTGATGGGCGTTAAGGTTATTGTTTAACGCATTAAGTTCACTGAGGTAGTGATGGGCGTTATTGATATTGTTTAACGCATTCAGTTCACTGAGGTAGTGATGGCATTGAGTTTATTGTTAAACGCATTCAGCTCAATGAGGTAGTGATGGGCGTTGATGTTATTGATTAACGCATTCAGCTCACTGAGGTAGTGATGGGCGTTGAGGTAATTGTTTAACGCATTCAGCTCACTGATGTAGTGATGGGCGTTATTGATATTGTTAAAGGCATTCAGCTCACTTAGGTAGTGATGGGCGTTGAGGTAATTGTTAAACGCATTCAGCTCACTGAGGTAGTGATGGGCGTTGATGTTAGTGATGAACGCATTCAGCTCACTGAGGTAGTGATGGTCGTTGAGATTATTGTTTAACGCATTCAGCTTACTGAGGTAGTGATGGGCGTTGATGTTATTGTTTAACGCATTCACCTCACTGGGGTAGTGATGGGCGTTGATGTTATTGTTAAACAAATTAAGTTCACTGAGGTAGTGATGGGCGTTATGGATATTGTTTAACGCATTCAGCTCACTGAGGTAGTGATGGCATTGAGTTTATTGTTAAACGCATTCAGCTCACTGAGGTAGTGATGGGCATTGATGTTATTGATTAACGCATTCAGCTCACTGAGGTAGTGATGAGCGTTGATGTTATTGATTAACGCATTCAGCTCACTGAGGTAGTGATGGCATTGAATTTATTGTTAAACGCATTCAACTCACAGAAGTAGTGATGGCATTGAGTTTATTGTTAAACGCATTCCGCTCACTGAGGTTGTGATGGCATTGAGTTTATTGTTAAACGCATTCAACTCACTGAGGTAGTGATGGCATTGAGTTTATTGTTAAACGCATTCAGATCACTGAGGTAGTGATGGCATTGAGTTTATTGTTAAACGCATTCAGCTCACTGAGGTAGTGATGGGCGTTAAGGTTATTGTTTAACGCATTCAGCTCACTGATGTAGTGATAGCATTGAGTTTATTGTTAAACGCATTCAGCTCACTGAGGTAGTGATGGGCGTTAAGGTTATTGTTTAACGCATTCAGCTCACTGAGGTAGTGATGGGCGTTGAGGTTATTGTTAAACGCATTCAGCTCACTGAGGTAGTGAAGGCCGTTGATGTTATTGATTAACGCATTCAGCTCACTGAGGTAGTGATGGGCGTTGATGTTATTGATTAACGCATTCAGCTCACTGAGGTAGTGATGGGCGTTAAGGTTGTTGTTTAACGCATTCAACTCACTGAGGTAGTGATGGCATTGAGTTTATTGTTAAACGCATTCAGCTCAATGAGGTAGTGATGGGCGTTGATGTTATTGATTAACGCATTCAGCTCACTGAGGTAGTGATGGGCGTTGATGTTATTGATTAACGCATTCAGCTCACTGATGTAGTGATAGCATTGAGTTTATTGTTAAACACATTCAGCTCACTGAGGTAGTGATGGGCGTTAAGGTTATTGTTTAACGCATTCAGCTCACTGAGGTAGTGATGGGCGTTGAGGTTATTGTTAAACGCATTCAGCTCACTGAAGTAGTGAAGGCCGTTGATGTTATTGATTAACGCATTCAGCTCACTGAGGTAGTGATGGGCGTTGATGTTATTGATTAACGCATTCAGCTCACTGAGGTAGTGATGGGCGTTAAGGTTGTTGTTTAACGCATTCAACTCACTGAGGTAGTGATGGTATTGAGTTTATTGTTAAACGCATTCAGCTCAATGAGGTAGTGATGGGCGTTGATGTTATTGATTAACGCATTCAGCTCACTGAGGTAGTGATGGGCGTTGATGTTATTGTTTAACGCATTCAGCTCACTGGGGTAGTGATGGGCGTTGAGGTTATTGTTTAACGCATTCAGCTCACTGAGGTAGTGATGGGCGTTAAGGTTATTGTTTAACGCATTAAGTTCACTGAGGTAGTGATGGGCGTTATTGATATTGTTTAACGCATTCAGTTCACTGAGGTAGTGATGGCATTGAGTTTATTGTTAAACGCATTCAGCTCAATGAGGTAGTGATGGGCGTTGATGTTATTGATTAACGCATTCAGCTCACTGAGGTAGTGATGGGCGTTGAGGTAATTGTTTAACGCATTCAGCTCACTGATGTAGTGATGGGCGTTATTGATATTGTTAAAGGCATTCAGCTCACTTAGGTAGTGATGGGCGTTGAGGTAATTGTTAAACGCATTCAGCTCACTGAGGTAGTGATGGGCGTTGATGTTAGTGATGAACGCATTCAGCTCACTGAGGTAGTGATGGTCGTTGAGATTATTGTTTAACGCATTCAGCTTACTGAGGTAGTGATGGGCGTTATTGATATTGTTAAAGGCATTCAGCTCACTTAGGTAGTGATGGGCGTTGATATTATTGTTTAACGCATTCAGCTCACTGAGGTAGTGATGGGCGTTGATATTATTATTTAACGCATTCAGCTCACTGAGGTAGTGATTGGCGTTGTGGTTATTGTTAAAGTCATTCAGCTCACTTAGGTAGTGATGGGGGTTATTGATATTGTTAAAGGCATTCAGCTCACTTAGGTAGTGATGGGCGTTGATATTATTGTTTAACGCATTCAGCTCACTGAGGTAGTGATGGGCGTTGATGTTATTATTTAACGCATTCAGCTCACTAAGGTAGTGATTGGCGTTGAGGTATTTGTTTAACGCATTCAGCTCACTGAGGTAGTGATGGGCGTTGAGGCTATTGTTAAACGCATTCAGCTCACTGAAACGCATTAAGTTCACTGAGGTAGTGATGGACGTTGAGGCTATTGTTAAACGCATTCAGCTCACTGAAACGCATTAAGTTCACTGAGGTAGTGATGGGCGTTGAGGTTATTGTTAAACACATTCATGGTTGACGATAGCATGTCAACACCCGTTATCGAGACTGTACAGTGTTTCTCATCACATTGTTATCAGATATAAAAACTAAAAAAAAAAAGATATTAACTGACTCTCGGATTTTACTGATATCAGACCAGCTTGCTTTAAAGAAGTCGTACATTTCTATTAATCACCAGGAATGCACAAAATTTGTGTTGTGAAATGACCTCAGAAGTGCACATTGCATGCTTACAACAGTTAGCGAGCTCTATATGCCATTACGATTTTCACTGTTGGAGCAAATAACGCTATGTTCAGTTTTTTTTTTTCTCTTTTATTTTCAACGAATATCTCTCTAACAAAGATCAAAAGGATTGCAAAACGTAAATAAACTGATTCATTATGTATATCTAAATATTTTTGTTTTGTTTTGTTTTTGTTGTTTTTTCTAAATGTACAACTCCTAATACCTGAAACAGTGTTTCCTGTTTGCTTAAGATGCTCTCAACAATGCAGCCCACCGATAATATTACAACTACGAAAACGATGGTTTTTTAATGGGTTGTTTTTCTGTTTTGTTTTGTATTTCGAAAAAAATCCAAATAAACAAATTACTTTATAGCAATTTTGAAGTGAAATACATATAGCAAAATATATATATATAAAGCAAGTTAGACAAAGTTTTATTTAGTTTAATTTTGTTTATAAGTAAGTCATTATTGAAAAAATCTACAATCTATAATATATTGCGATCAATTACGATACAGTAATCTTTCAATAAGGTACCCTTTCCAGGTCTGGGCCCATAAACAAACAGTTATTATTGCAATGTCGGCCGAAAACGAATCTATGAACCATTGCTTTCAGGAATTTAATCAATTAAAATATGCCATTAACTTAAGTTGTTTTACCTGTACTGTTAATGTATTGTAACAGTCGTTTATTAAAGTGAACTGCCTGCCTTTATACGTTCTATGTTACTGTGCTGAAAGGTCTGCCTGTACACCAAAATACCGACATTTTCCCCCAGGGGTTGATTTTGACAGCCCCATATGTTTTGCATATGAACAAAAGCCACAGGAGTAGTATTTATTTGACAGTTGAATATGTCGATCTGTTTTTAATTCGAATATCCAACGTTTATTGAGTTAAGCAATGTGATAGGAGGGGGAAAGCGCCTTGGTTCAATCTCCGAGGTGTGCTATACACGACAGACAGTGTATCATACAGAAGACGGGTCTATCTATCAACGTTCCTGGGGAAGTGTCATAAATGATGTTTATATGTTTCCAACTTAAGCGATCTACACACTCAGATGCACGAACCAGGTCTTAGTCTGCTTTCCACAGTAATTCCACAGCAGACTAGAGAATGGAGCATGATTATCCGTCTGTAAGATTGATCAGAATGGCATATAAAAGACCTACCTACAGCTATCAAAACGATATAAACTCATTATTAGTTAATATGAATTGAAAAGAGAGATACAACGTCAAAACAAATACCAATCAAGGTTTTAAAGCGAATACAAAAATAAAATAGAAATAAAATAATGATAAGCACTATCGCCATATATAAATCATGACTACAGTGTAAAATGATTTTGAATATATATGGTCTATTCTAGGAATGTATATGGGTCGCTGCTAATCTTAGACACTATGAACAGATTATTTGCAGGGCTATCGATTCGATATGATACTTGGACACAGAACAACGACTGCATTACTGTTTCAAAGGAAAACTGACTATGTAATTCCGATTTTTAAATTCAAATCAATATTTTTTTTCAATTTAGGAAATTAATAGAAAAAAACTAAACTTATCATACAAACTCTTATTGTTTTTTATAATTAAATGTTTCATTTTATATTTAGGCGCTAAATTGACCTAGATATGTATTCATAATCATTTTATATTGAAAAGAAAGGGAATCGACGAGTTATTATGCAAGGTAACTTAAATACAAGTATTATTTAATAATAAAAGACCCTGATTTAAACAGATATATAGCAGAAATTTGAAAGACACTTCTATTACATGTACAATGTACCTTTAAATGCCCCATGTGTAAACTCTGTCAACAAGGAATACTTATTGAAGGGAATCAAAACAGATATATAGCAGAAATTTGAAAAACATTTTTATTACATGTACAATGTACCTGTAAATGCCCTATGTGTAATCTCTGTCAACAAGGAATACTTATTGAAGGGACCCCCCCCCCCCCCCCCAGAAATTCATCTCGTGATTACGTGCAGACGTTCTGGCCAAGGACATTTTCAAATTAATGGTGTTATTGCTGGACATACACCTACTGATTGAGATTAAATTTGATATGTAAGGGAATCTACCCAATGCAATAAGTCTAAGGCTAGAATAACTGTCTGTTGGTTGTTGCTAAATTAGAAAGTCTTGCGAAGCCACCCTTTAAAGTAGTTTTACGAACAGAAATAACTCATATCACCCGAGACTACACGGGAAACCTTGGGGAATCTACCAAATTAAGAAGATCTATGGACAAAAAATAACTTCTGACTTGCGTTTAATTGGATACCCTAGGAATTATACCCAGCAATGTGATCAGCTAGGAATAAGACTAAGCGTACTAGTATGCTCATCAACTCTAAGCAGGTCTTACACACGCACACAAATCACGTATACATAACAGGCTTTTCCAGTATGGGTTGTGGCAACTCTTTACATTTTTTTTTGTGGAATTGTAACTTCGCGCAGTGAATGAACAACCCTATTGTTATGCCATATTGAATTATGCCATAGTTCTTTGCTCAATTACCTTGTTATTATAACTTAACACGCGAGACGTACATTTAGTTAGTATTTGCATGATAATGCGTTACTTGATGTCAACGTTGATGTGGCAAAGGCTGACATGGCGGGTATCGTCGATGAAGCAGAGGACGTTTACTCTTCCGGAACACCTGGTCTTATGCTCTTGTACTTTTGCAGGTATATCAGTGTAGATATTTCTTTTTTGTTTATATTTTGCCCCTACTTTAGTCGATTTTGAGTTCGAATTATGGTTTTGCTGACGCTTTGGTATTCTCCTATTTTGTTTGCATATACATTGTACTTGTTCTGTATATATACATCGTGATTTAGGTTCTCATGACTGAACTAGACGTGACACCTTCGTAGTTTTGTAATTGTCCAAAGATGATCTACGAACCTAGTCGTGCATAGTCAGGTGTTACAGAGGTATATGATTTATTCATATTTCAAAAATAGAAAATATCGTACTACATGAACGCATAACGTCTCTTAAAGAGAAAAATGAATAAAAGGTCCACACAAAAAAGTGTAGAATAAAGATGTTGATGTGAAGTAATGTTACTGTTTTACTTCGTAAGGTAAGCAGAATAATTGCGGAGGAATGTTATAGGGATTTGTTGCTCTTTGATACCCATTGGTTTTACGTCATCAAATTAAGAAATATTTCTCATCATTAATTGCTACTTGCAAGTAACATCAGTGAGTGCTCAACTACTTATCATAACGGCTCTGTATACATTATACATAAAAGAAATCAATTCATTAACACAATTTATAAGTATGAAAGCATCACACCTACGACCTTGAAGGTAATTAACTGAAATTGAATCTTCCAAAATTCGTAGCTGTCTATGAATCTATTAAACACAGCTATACTATTACGAAGCTTTGATGTAAAATGAATATCCCTAAACACCGCTGGATTTTAAGATAAATATTTGGCATTTAGTTAGAGACAGTCATATCATATTAAACCTGAACACAGTACTATTTGTTTAATTTGGGAGAATGTGCAACCATTGCATATACACTTGTATAAATATTTCGCCCACTGTTTTTAACTCTGCCACCCTCGCACAGCATGATCCATTTACTAACGTCATGTTGTGATGTCTATGACTTCATCTTTTAAAACAATAATAATGAAACGAATATTCACATATCACGCAACCTCTCGAATATGTGGAACGGTGACTGTAACGAGACCGATCGCCCCCCAATATATCAATAATAGCTGGTATCCCAGCATGCCGGAAACTGGCACGCCATACGCAGCATACGTAAAGAGGCATTGCCCAAGGTGACATATTATGTAATAAGCAACACGAATCCCTGTCCACGTGCAATCTGGCCCGATTTTCTCCTACAACAATTGTGTTCGTGCATGTTTATTTTCAAAGGTTGAAGCGGTATGATTGGACGAATTACATTTTCCCAACAGATTATATACAAAGAAAGCCAATAAAATAACGAAATTAAAGGAACGGTACTTTATATGAGCAAAAGCGGAAATAAGATGCGGGAGAAAAGGAAAAAGAATTTCTTTATATTATTAGGTTATACAACACAGCAATGATATGTTGTTATTAATCTAGTACAAACCTAAACCTGCTAAGCCGACATCTTAAATGCTATTC
This sequence comes from Mimachlamys varia, assembly GCA_947623455.1. NCBI lineage: Eukaryota > Metazoa > Mollusca > Bivalvia > Pectinida > Pectinidae > Mimachlamys > Mimachlamys varia. The sequence goes on from OX392535.1 coordinate 15,977,503, forward strand.
TAAATGTAGCTGTATTAGATAATCACGAGCGTAATGGCATCTCAACAAGATGTTTGTTTTATAACCTCGGAATGCTGGGCCGGGAAGGTTAGGGGAACATTTCTAAAAGTATTTATAGTATGTGAACATTATCCGTTCTGATCCGTGTAGATAAGGTCGACAGAGTTAGACGATGTACCTAGCATTCACCTGCCCGCATAGGCGTGCACGCGCACGGTACTGAAATACAGCCATACGATTAAATACCAAGCATTAAAGTCAATATGTCTATTTCATGTTTTACTTTGTGCAGTTATTAATATATAAAAACAGTTATATAAATAGCAGGATATTTCAAATCCAAAGCAATTGTATATCAGAAACGCCTGCGATTTAATTGAATATATCTGAATCTGCCGTTGACCGCTTTGCCCTTTGCCTCGTGCAGTATACGTGTGCCAAATTACATTGTTGCATGCGGACATCTGTGTGTATGCACCAAAACTGGGAACACTGGTATATACTGCAGCCAATCAGTGTGTTCACACCCTATAGATCGTTCCCCAGGAAGACAGTAACACTGGGTTTTGCGATTCAATGGATTTTTGAAATTCTAGAGGATTCCAGCTATGCGTTGATATTAACACACAGAATACGTTTTAATACACTATCCATACTGCGTTTATAGGCGCCCCAGAGTTTCATCTCCTGCTTATTTCCTTGTCGAGAGAATCTCTATCCAAACATTACTTAGAATTAAATTCACAGTCCTCTCTCAAAAATAAGGGAAATTATCCCAATGGCATATCAAAGTGATTGTTTCCAAGGCCACTCAGACAGAATACACATTATAATGTTATATTTACATTCTGATTGTTTCCTCTCTATATGAACATACCAACTGAAAACAACAAACACTAGACTATGAATACATCATGAATACAGTATGAATACATCCATTCACGTGAATTACTTATGACGTAATATATTAGTCTTGTTCAATGGGAGTCTTACGGCTCCGCTTCGGATAACATGGAGAATGCCCCGCGTCAAACGTTCAAATGACTACGGTAGATTGTTGGCGCCAATTTTACCCAAATTATGGCTGTTCCGCCTTTTTCGTTTAAAGGACGGCGCAATAACAAACACAGTTGATTAACCAAGTGTTCAATAAATAAGAAAATAAATTAGACAATTGTTCAGTAGTAAAAATGTAAATATATGAATTGAACGGCGTTGTTTTAATTTTCATGCCGGTATGAATGCAAATCGGTTACATCTAGCGGGCTTCATGGTCAATATGGATGTAACCGATTTGCATTCATACCGGCATGAAAATTAAAACAACGCCGTTCAATCCCTATATAGAGAACACGTTGTTTCAGTATTCCTGATGTTATGTTTACGTACACATGTACAGTGTATGGGACAATAAATCATTGCTTTCTACATCGAACAGAATGGGTTTTTAAGAAATTAAATACAGATTCGTTTCTTATGCATTTTGGCAACTATTCTCTAACAATAAATTGAGACGTTCGGGTAATCATTTCAGCACCAAAGTACGTATAAAATTTCCATAAATAGTACAAAACATATCCAAATTAAAAGATATAGAACCCGTATTTTAGACTTTGCTAGTAGGACTATTCATATCGCGTGGATTCGACTGGCATATAAAGCCATTACATACATTGTAGTTCTTTTATTTCAAAACAAAAATACACAAGGACAATTGCTAGTGACTTTCTTTCGTCTTGCAAACATTTTAATATCAAATCATTTGTATGAAAGAACAACCTTTTATGTAAATAAGCAATTTTGGTTTATAGTACTGTAACAAGATAATAACAAGATATAAACATATAAATGAAAAGAAAACGAAAAACGAAACTTGTAATTGTAAACACATAGGCTTCAGAACATAACAAATCAAGGGACACAGCATTAAGATGTGATGATTAAAATGGAGAGATACGTGTTACAGGGCCAGAGCAGCCCGGACATGAAATAGCAATGGTCATTAAGATCCACGTTCGTATACGAACCGGGTCAAATTTGGTTGGAGATACTAAGGTATAGACAGCATCATGGTAGAAAATCAGTTGAGCTTATTTTGATAGCTAGTGGTGAACGTTTTGCATTACTTGAGTGCAACCATACTAACATCACATATTATAAAAAAGATACATTTTTGTACAACCAAGTCTGACAATCTATCTTTCCCACAACTGTATCAGTTAGTGGTGGATTCTACATTTTTCAGACAAAATGTTCAAATGCTTAACTGACTACACGAAACACTAAACCAATAATGGGGTTTTAAGATAGCGTTGCGCTCATGTCCCCCAACAGTCGGTTTGTCCGATTTAACATTCTCACTGGCATCATCACGATTTGGCCACATGTGAAAAAGATATTTTTGAGCTGCATAACACGAGGCGATCAATACCATATTGATTATATGTTTGTAAATACCGCAAAGACATCGAGGTTAAATAGTCAACCGACGCGAGCGATGTGTCTCCTTGTGTCTGGAGACGCTCCGATTGGGTTTCCTGTACAGTAGAATCTGCTCTAGAGATAACCCCCATTATGTTATTTTCTTCCTTCGAAGACCATATTTTCCCGTCCATGTAAGGGTTCGTCTTTATTTCGAGACCACTGCCAATCCGTGTCTGATGAAGGCTCTGGGTCGAGATTTGTTTTTATTTTATAGTAAAATTCAATGTCAATGTATCGCAAAATGTATCTAAATGTGGTTATCACAGACTTTCATAAAATAACCAGAGAATGTCACCAGAACCAAAATACGATTAAATAGGGGGTTAAATATGAACAATGAACCGTTTTGCACGGAAACCTTTGAGACAGTACAAGATAACAAGGCCAAGTGTTTGAGAAGAGTAAGCGTATCTTGCTTCATCGACGACACCCGACATGTAAATTTAGGTTATATCCAAGTAAATGTCATGGCCTCAAACGTGAAAACTGAGACATGATTACCAATCACAACAAGCAGGTATACTAATTAGCATATTAAAAACGGCCATCTTCATTTCATACAAGGATGTAGAATTTTTCTCAATGAGACCAAGATGATGCCCATAAAATTTGCTTATAGTCTTTATCAACCTCCAAGTTTGTTCGTCAGCAGCTTACATATATAACGAAATTCTCGAAATTCAGAGCAAGCCCTCGAATACCGAATCAACTGCAGCATACATACACCTTGGGATGGGGAAGAAGACATGTTATTATCAAGAAAGTGACATTTTACGATCGGAAAACCGAAATCGTCACGTTTATCGTACAGCCTAGTAGTAAGCTGCCGTGCTGGTCATAGTTTAAGTAAATATCGAGGTAAAGACGCTGAGGTAGAAGTTTGTTGTGTCCTTGATCAGTGACTACGCTAACATCGGAACGAGAACGTGACATCATGCTATTGATTTCCATTATTTGTTTCGACAGAAGACACACATGATACATCTCAGATCACGGCAGTCGTCAGTGTCTCCTAAATGTAAAGAGAGATTTTTTAATGATATATGTAATTTATAAATATCTTGAAATACTTCAATCTCAAAAGCGATAAAACAAAGCACAGCATATGAAAAATGTGACATTATGTTATCAAAATTGTCACTTTAAGGTCCAAGAGTTTTCAGGCGTATGATACAATTATATATCAGCTATGAATATGTAATCAGACGTCATCGCTAGGTATGCCTTTCACAAGTGCAACCACTTGTGTCAGACCTTGATGTTTTACAAAACAGTGTTTCCATAGATTAGATTCAAAAACATTTCTAAAAATAAACAATTTACTCGACTGAGTGTAATTATAATCATACTGACTCCGAATTTGAGTTACTGTAGTGGTATGCACAGGTGACGCCAGTACACACACCAGTCCATCTTCGTCGATGAAGCAGAAGACGCTTACTCTCACGGACGCCTGTCTTATTCTCTTGTACTTTTACCAGGGTATCCATGTAGATCTTGCCCTTTTTCGTATTTTGCCCCAGGTTTATTCGATTTGGAGTTCGGGGTGTGGTTTTGTTGGCGCGATTGTTTCAATGAAGGTTCCAAAACTTAAAGACATGCCTTAACTTAAAAATTCTCATAAATAACATGACATAATCTAAGAAGGTTAAGATTTTATCGTTCGCCTAACTTCTGTAATGCTTTTCTTGGGAGAATTTTAAGTAAATTAATGTCCTTTAGTTAAGGAACGTTGATGAAACCGGGGCAAATTCTCATATCATGCCCTTTATGACACTTTAAGCCGCATGATCGCATATCAGTGTGTTCCTGTGGGTCACTTTATGTCTCGTTATACAAATCTTTATTGCTGAAGTTAAAATATAATATAATTTCCCAGTAAAGTCTCGATATTGATTAGTTTAAACTTTCTTTTATAACATTTCAAGCAATTTATACAATAAACAAAATGCCACTGGAAAATAGGAACAAGTGTCGCAGACACTTAAACCCTATGTAAACCTATCACCATCGATATTGGTTGTTGACATAATGTCGTTACGCACGTGTAATGTTGTTTACCAGGTGTAGACACTACAGTTTTTAAATGAAATACGAAAATGACCACACAGTGCACATGAACAGTTGATTTTACCGACTGGGATAATAGGTTGTCGAGTCATGGTTATAGCCACAGTTAATCTCGTTTGAGTAGTGGCACGGTACTTAATATACACATTTTCGAAGTACACGATTTGAAATTATACAGAACTAGTTTAATGTTACTTCTAAATTAATAAACTAAAGAGGTTTTACGCACCTGACCCTTCTGCTTCTACATAAGTTTACAAATTTTGGATTCCTAACTTTTGGCCCATAGCATCACTGAAGAGTCCTAGGAGGACGAAACAGCTGTATGATGCAGATTAATTATTTTTTTCGGCATACTGTACCTATTACTAAATTTAAGAGGTGCAACATATGTGTGTGTTACGTGATCTTACAGGGCTTTCACATGTAGTCGTTAACGGTGCATCAGCAATAATAAAATAAAACACAGGAGAATCCATCAAACATGGAGAAATCGTATAATCATTGTTGTGATATTTCTCGATGAATGATAAAATAAAACAACTGTGCCAAGATAACAATGGATACATACAATACTAAAAATGAAGTCCTTCAAATTTGATTCGCAGAAGACGCTTACTCTTCCGGAACCCCTGGTCTTATTATCTTGTGCTTTTACGAGGGTCTTCATGAACATCTTTCCTTTGTTCCTATTTTGCCTCTATTTAAATCGATATTTAGTTAGGATTATGGTTTTGTTGTCGCTTTGGTATTCTCTGATTTTTATTATCACCGGGTGCACCTACGTGGAATTGAGGTATGCCACATGGGTGTTTCACATTGAACATGTGTATCTTACACGGGCAAAGGAAAGACATTTTTTCCAAATGAGCACAAACAAATAAACAGCAAACATTTTTATTCAAAATGCTAAATGCTGTTTTCCCCGTAAAGTATCCAAACATCCTTCAAATCATCGACCGAATGAATATTCACTAATGACCGGAGGCAAACCGGTAGAGTACAGTATCGAGGTTTGAACATCAAACAAACTTCGTGGACGCAAATCCATTCTCGTTTTGGCGTATATGTATTAATAATAATTTTGTCAGAAATATATTTTTTAATATTGACTCCCCTCGCCAAACCTGAGTGCATTCGTACATGTACTTATATAAAGTAACTATTTATGCAATTCATTTTTTCAACACAACATTTCAGTTAAAACGCCAGTTTCTATCGTGTTCCATCTTCCTGCTACAATTTCTTTCACCTTCCAGCTATGCTATTCTAACTAAAATGGAGCTAATTTGTAGGACACATGAATACATTGATTAAAACATAATGTTACGAAGGATTAGGCCTTTTTACTTTCACCGCTTTTGCATAACAGTTTGATATTTCAGAATTTCATAACGCGGTTTGAGGCACCTTTGTCGAATTCTCATGAAAGGGAGTGATTCATTGTCTTGCATTAATAAAAAGTTTAGACGAGAGTTGAATGTCCTTAACACATATACAATTTATTATGTATCTACCAAAAGATTGACTGTTTTTGATTGTGCCAATTCGTACCGGTTTGCAAATATATACTTTATGTAGGACTATATTCATTATAGACGAATTTCGTCTTTCCGTATTCCATTACCGTCAATATAAAAGTGTGTATCAATACAAAATGCTCAATTTCAAAATGTAACAGGTATATATATATGTATACACAAATGCATTAATTAACATAGTGGACGCCACATGCTGTACAAATAAGTCTCCCCAAACCAATAATAACATGAAACTTACATCGTGAACCTCCATCTACGCTATAACAGGCAGTACTTCTCATGAATACGTTAGAGATAGATAATTAAACACTAACGGATGTAGTATCTTCGTCAGCATTATGACGCATGCGCAGTTATACATGTACATGTATACATTTAGTAGAGTAGTGAAGAAATATTGCTTTGCCGTGCAGATTTAATAACATTTACGAATCTTGCTCGAGTACAGTTTTTCTTTTGAAGATTTATGACTACATCTGGTTACCATCGCATCATTTTAAACTTGCCAACATCCGTTAATTCGTCAGGAAACGCGGAAGCCATCAGCGCCACTGGCAACAATATAAAAAAAAACAACAAAACACAAAAAAACACAAACAATATATTACTTCACGATAGAGCTTGTTAGCAGCGAGAAGAAAGTGTCATTTTCGACTTGCATTTATTCTTCTGAAACGCATAATCAAATCTGAAGTCAATGTTTCGTGAACGTTATTATGCAATCAGTTTCTAATGCACAAGACTTGGTTTAATGCGGGATTTATCATCGATACCTACCAATTATCATTTAAATAGCGACGCAACAGTCGAGTGCCACTATACCAGGCGGAAACGTCGGATGGCTAATCTGCATCTGTAACGGTGAGCTCCTGTGTTATTTATCCTGCGAACCTAGTTTACAGCTCGACAAATGGTTTTCTGCCAGCATGAAACTTGAAAATAAAAGTGCCGAGAACGAATAATATAATCGGTATGAACAATCAGTCCCAGACAGTGTAGGTGAGGTACACATGTTTTAATACAATGTAAGCAAATAGTGGATAGGACGTTGGTCTACACATACAGAATATTATATATAGTGCCTGTCTGATTTTTACTTAACACTATGTATGTTCAGTATCCGATTTCCTTATCATTAATATTCAGTAACTTACTGTTTAACATTAAGGATTAACTATAGATTTAGAGAGCATTCAAGCTTACCTATCTATACTTATCAAAGTGCTACACATGTAACACCATATCGTTTTAACAATGCAGTGTATATTACGTAAAGCTAACCTGAGGTATGGGAATATGAACGACGTAAGAAAACACTTTAGTACAAGATACAATTACTGGCAGCTTAATTATAAATCCATGACTTATATTGCTGAAGAAAATTAGCAGCATCGTTTCTCAATGACTTTAATTGTTGACTGAAAATAATGAACTTTGACAGCCTCCGTGATGTTATCAATTTTCAGTTACAAGTTAAAAGCTTTGTTTACAACATCCAGATCATCTGTAAGTAAGCATCCAGGATCCAGTACATCTTAAATGACTGGTGTTATGCAGTAAGCATCTGGTCAAAAACAATCAGAGAATACCAAAGCGTCAACAAAACCATAATCCGAACTTAAAATAGATTAAACTAGGGGGAAAATTGGAACAAAGGAAAGATTTACATGGAGATTCTCGTAAAAGCACAAGAAAATACGACCAGATGTTCCGGAAGAGTAAGCATCTTCTGCTCCATCGACGACACCCGCCATATAAATCTAGGTCACATCCAAGTAAGCATCAATCCTTAACATGAGAACCGAGTCATCATTGTCATCACAACAAGTAAACACATTAATAATCAAACTCAAAAACCTCCATCTTTATATCTTACAAAGATACAGAATATTTCTCGATGAGATCAAGATGGCGACCATACAACTTGCCCATAGTCTTCATTAACCTGTATCTCTCGAATCCTTGTGCCGTACGTTTGTTCGTCAGCAGTTGATATCTATCACCAAAATCTCGATATTCAGAGGAAGCCCTAGAATAACGAATCAACCGCGACATGTAAACACCAAAGACACACACATGCTGCTTCTTAAGGTGTAATTCAGTCAACAACTAACTTCAGAGTGAATGAATTGGTTGTTTAACTGCTAAAGTGAAAGATAGAAAGTGTTTTAAAGTTGTTTTTTTATTGATTTAATTTGTTAATTACATGCTTATCTTCTTAACCACTGTCACGAAGTAATCACAATAGCTATTCACGGTTCGTTTGCATTTTACTTGGATTTCGATCATTACCATTCAAATATGTAAAGCATGTATAGCGTTTGCTTTATGTTCTGATTTTATAAAATAAGAATAAAATAATTCGCAATTGTACTTGGAAACGTACACGTTCCAGAAAGAACGAACAACGTATATTGTATTTCTGTATCGAACCTTCTGATGGAACTTCGATAAAGGACCGCTATTCCACAACAATACATATGGGAAGACAATGAGTCTAGTATAATGTCTTATGCAAGTAAATAAACAACCTGTCACATGAAATTAATTGATACATTAATTGATTATGTTCAAATGGATATTATCCGTCCATGTGGAACTATATAGCTATCAATGTGTTATGGTGCCACCTGTCTATAAGTAGGTAGATAAGACTATTGGTGGTTTAGACCACCAATACGGTATCTGTACGTGCATACTTAGGATCGTATGGTAGGGCTGGTAGCCGTCATACTGACAGGTACAACACAATTCTCCGTGGGGATTATTATTATTGGCCTGTGATACTGTACATGATGTATATTGTAATCAATTGGATATCAAGAGCTGGAGATTCCCTGTAAGATACCCTTACTGTATGTGATATCAATGTAACCTCTGTGAGTAGTGAGTAGATTTGTAATAGGAAGGGACCCCGAGGAGTAGTGTTTCAAAGAGTTCCCAATAGAGAAATGTGTACTGGGAGGGGCCCTAGGGAAGAGATGAGTATCGGGAGGGGACCTTCGGGAGAAATGTGTACCGGGAGGGGACCTTGGGTAGAAATGTGTACCGGGAAGGGACCTTGAGAAGAAATGTGTACCGGGAAGGGACCTTGGGTAGAAATGTATACCGGCAGGGGACCTTCGGGAGAAATGTGTATCGGGAGGGGACCTTGGGTAGAAATGTGTACCGGAAAGGGACCTGCGGGGAAAATGTGTACCGGGAGGGGACCTTGGGTAGTAATGTGTACCGGGAGGGGACCTTGGGTAGAAATGTGTACCGGGAAGGGACCTTGGGTAGAAATGTGTACCGGGAAGGGACCTTGGAGGGAAATGTGTACCGGGAAGGGACCTTGGGTAGAAATGTGTACCGGGAAGGGACATTCGGGAGAAATGTGTACCGGGAGGGGACCTTGGGTAGAATTGTGTACCGGGAAGGGACCTTGGGTAGAAATGTGTACCGGGAAGGGACCTTGGGTAGAAATGTGTACCGGGAGGGGACCTTGGGTAGAAATGTGTACCGGGAAGGAACCTTGGGTAGAAATGTGTACCGGGAAGGGACCTTGGGTAGAAATGTGTACCGGCAGGGGACCTTCGGGAGAAATGTGTATCGGGAGGGGACCTTCGGGAAAAATGTGTACATGGGGATGCCGCAGGGGAGATTCGTGTACTTGAGGGCACCCCAGGAGGGATATGTTCCGGAACGGGACCCCCAGGAGGGGTTGTGTATCCGGAAGACACACTTTTCACTAAAGTGGCAATCACAAATGATATTCATGTAGTTTGTGCAAACCACAGGGCTCGATTGTGATAAAGATATATGTAGTTACTTGATGTATTCGATAAATTAGGTACCGCTGAACATATTGTACGGTGTATAACCTTTTTGTTTTTATTAAATTGTATTATCAGAGTTTCATTTCTCATTAATCACAGAAAGGGAACGCTCATGATTCAATCGATATCAATATTGGAAAAAATAGGTCAGTATTTCAATTTGATTTCAAGATAATACCGAACCTGGATACAGGATATTATGAAAATATTGATTAACAAATGCGCTAAATACAATATATATATTTCATAAGTATGTTCATATGTTAATTACTGAGCCAGTAATTTCTAATTTTACTCTGGCATTCTAAGATATCCGTAAACTAGATATATTTGTATACGCCATTCTGATTATTAAATATTGATTCCTGACAAGGAACAATATCTTGTACATGTGTAGCACTATAAATACCGATTGAAGTATATCAGTGATTATGTACGCCAATAAGTGATTGAGGACATTATGTATTAGTATGTAGTAAGTGTTTTGCACATGCATGTTCTATGTATATTGTTGCAGCATGTTGATAATGTAAGTGTGGAATATTAAGATGTAAAATAATAAACTGTTATCAATGTTATCAACAATTAAATGTTCAATTATTCATAGAAACAAAAATATTAACAGATGCTCATGGAAAGCGTTCCTATATTATATATAACTATCAAGTTGCTCAGTTATATAGACTTAAAGAAAGAATATTGTATTCCGTTTACTAGTAGGACAGAAAGGTGATACTTTCAAGAGTTCACAGCACAACTGACAGAGGGTTCATGTAGCTTGTTAAATGAGTGGATTATAAAGAGGGTATCTGCTAGGTAACATATTAGGTGTATGTACTGCGATGCATCAACATGAATTTTAATTGATCCTATTTGATCCTGCATTTTAATGACGTCACGCTTGCCAATGAGGTTATGCGCATGTTTTAGAATGTGCGTTCGCATAGAAATTCCACAACATGTGGCTGCTATAATTTAGACTTACTTATTGATAAAATCGACAAAATACTTCGTAGACTTAGTGTACGTATGTAGCAAATGTGAAAACCGAAACATCAAATTATATTATCAGAATATGAAATATGTGGCTCTTTGAATGCAATAATGATAATGTACTATTTAAATTTGTCAAAGGATACGCATCCTTGCTTTTAAGAAATAAGGTTTAATAATTGTTTTAAAAATATAAATTTTTCCTTTGGTATAGATGTGATAGATATACACGCATATATTGTGCATGTATGTACTACATGGATACATTGTATGTAATACGTTTTAAACACCAATATAAATGGATGTGTATAGTATATTTACCCGTCAGCACGTCTTGTTCTATAAAATCTACAGCCGCTAGTGGTATGAGTAAAATAGAAACATTCGGCCTGGTGTAGAAACATTCGGCCTGGTGTAGAAACATTCGGCCTGGTGTAGAAACATTCGGCCTGGTGTAGCGTGTCTTGACGCTGTGTTAAGATGCGTACACAATTAGCACTGTCTAATTGAGGTCTTAAGTATTACTGTAGCTCCGCTAATGGGGAGCCAAACTGATAATTGTTGATCAAACTGAAGGTCTGTATTTATTTCCAATTTATGGTCTTGTAGCTAGGGTTAATGGAAATACATTTACTTGAAGAATAAGCGTATCAATGTTAACACAAGATACGAAAAGCTGATTCTCATTGTGTTTCATCCCTATGTTCACTCCAACTGTATATGAACATTGTGTTTAAATTCATCAAGGTATTTTAATTATTTATCCATTTCTTATGGTACAACAATGTCGAAACAAATATAGGTAAATGCAAGGGTCGGAGCCTTGGATTCAAAAACCTTACAAATATTCCTCACGCAGGAGGTATCCAATGTTCACACATTGTCAAACTTCCATATTTGTTTCTCATTTACATATATACATTCATACACATATATACACATCCATTTAATAGTGCTGTAATGTTTCATACCACATTGAAAGTCTTGGAATGATATTTTATTTTTAAATTATTAAATCCCAATCAATTCACCGCCCTTTTAAAATACACGTGTGCTAAATGTTAGGTTAATACACAATCAGAACAATTTAGCGTTTCTTTTAGAAAACAGGTCATGTTCGCAATAGCACTCAAGCTTTAAATCAACGCAGACGCGTCCATCTCCGTGTAATAGGTCAAGCTACTTCCTGGTTCTCTCTGTAGATAGCTAACATGAAAGGCCCGAAGATCACTGACGTCATCAGATGAACACGTATATATCTTAATTACACTCTGGCAAATTGCGAAAATGTTGCTTCATTGGTGGAGATGAATCTTGCGATGCATATGCGTGCGAGTATTTGTTGTTGGAATATTGGTAATGAGTATTGGTAGGAATAGATAGACTTCAGGCCAAACGGCAACACGTGCGTGACACTGCTAACTATAGTCTAATGACCAAACATATGATTTATCCGACTAAAATTACTCAAGATCTAGATATACAATGTCTTAAATAATGTAAATCATTAGCGAAGTCGAAGACAGGAAAAACCTATTTGGAATTTTAGTAGGAGACAAACAAAATAAAATTCTTACTGCGTCAGTGCGTCGATTTAGGCCACAATAATGGAAACCCATGTCTAATATAGAAATTCATAAAAACGTAGAAAGTGTCTTAAAAAGTCGTTTACAGCTATGCGCATTCAGGTATGAAATTTATATTTAAAGTGTGTTACTAATCCTAGTCCTGCCTCATCTCACAATCGGCACAAGTCGGCAGTTTTCACGAATTATTTTATTTTATAACACCCCCACCACGCCAATCACTATCTTTGTTCATACACCATAGGTTTACCCATTATTGAATACGACATTATTTAATTGATCATACTTTTTATCAAGACATCAAGTAATAACGCCGTTGTGACTACTTATTACCTATATTGCTACAATTAAACTTCTTATTTCAGGTGAAAGATATGTCTTCGGATGTAAGATTTAACTGTTGTTAGAGAAAAGAGACCAAAATATCATGATGGCAGGTATCATATGTGATTGAGAATGAATATAATGTTCATTTTTTGAGGGCGTGGTATTAACTTGGATGTGGACAAAATTGATACTGCAGATTACTCGACGCTTACTCTTTCTGAACACCTGGCCTTATTTGCTTTTTCTTGTACAAGAGTATCCATGTAAATCTTTTCTTATATTTTGCCCATAGTGTAATCGATTTTAAGTTCGAATTGTGCTTTTGTTGACGCTTCAGGATTCTCGGGATATTTCTTATCAAACTCCTTAAATTGTAAAATGGGCTAGATTAAAAAAACGTATCCTATAAACTTTAAAGTAATTAGCTTGAATAAGATAAAAGTGACAACTAATTGTCAAAATATGGGGAAGATGTATGTACATTTTGCAAGCTTGTTGAGGCACTTCAATAAGAACAGTCCAATATCAACAGCAAACAATTGAAGGTACGTTTGATCCGAACCCTCAAGTATCCGTAGATAACGAAGTTAGACTAAGTAAGACCCAGCGATAAAAGCGATTTACATGTATTAGGAACAAACATATACATATCACATCAAACATCACTAGTCTAACCACAGACAAAAAACATAACTATAAATCACCAAAAACCACATCAGAATCCAGACGGTCGTATGGGTTCTTAAATGACAAAAATTAACAACACAATCAAACTCAGAATACATTTGCCTGCCTACCTATCTATCTAGAATCTTTCCAATTATAATAGAGGCCACAGATAGCTCAACAAACATACATATCTCAAGACAACTTTTCAATAACAGAGTAACAGGAACCGCTTTCTATTATGTTTCCAAACGATTTTTTTAAATAAAGGTTAATCTTCAAACAAGGAGCTGTATACAATGGCATGGACTGAATTGGGAATGAACCTGGATATGTACATTTATAACATGGCTCAATGCTGTATTTAGGGTTAAAAGAGATTCAAAGAAAAAGACAATACATTAGGCGAAATAGAACCCATATAGCACAGAACGTCATATTCATAAAACGGTTTCAAGTCATCTAGTGATTTATACAACCTAATTCCGATTGGTCTCCTTGATGGATTGTCGAGGCTCCCTTGTCGACAGCAAGCAGCGCAATGCTCCAAGCCGGCGTAGAATTAGGCGGAGGAAAGATAGCAAGATAAAATACGCCCCCTTGGGGATAGATAAATGTGAGAAGTATGCCACAATCATTTGAAATATGTGAAAGAAAGAAGGAAAAACACATTTGTAAGCCCGATCATTCAAGTTAGCGTAAGGGGAAGTCAATTCAGAGTGAAAGGTAGCATAAAGTTAGAGATCGAATCTAGCACCAATGATTTATAAACTGGTATGTTTTGATTTTTGGAATCGAGATATTTATTACTATCAGATGTTTTACAGTTTACTTCAGAAATACAGTTTCTTTTCTTTCCCTGATATACTTAAGCATTTCGATGTTCTTTATTTGCTAACTTCAATATAGTTTGCTCACTGAAATGCTTCAAAGCCTTACTGTTGTAAAGTAAACATGTAGAAGGAACTTACCTTACCGAAAATCGTTACTGTATTGAAAGATACATTGTATTTATACTGTATCGTAGTGAATTCAGTATTCTTTGTTTTGGATCCCAAACAGTGGATATAAAATATATGTGAGATACGTTGCCAATCCCGCACCATGCTATGGATATTAGAGTAGTATTTTGCGTGACGTTTTCTAATTAAATGAGAGTATTTCTCAGCAGAGTCTGGGTTAATATGGATAAAGTTGGCTTTAAAATGTAGCAAGCCATATCATCACCAACGTGATAATTCGTTACGCTTGTTATAGTATTCACTATATATAGGAATATTCATGTATTAAATATGTCATGATTACCTTGGTAGTGCGTGTGTATGCAGGCTTATATGTTGTATGAACAATTCTGTTTAGTTATTTTATTTACTTCAAAAAAGAATGCAACTATAGAGCAAACGTATGTAAACCAACAAAATATAAAGAAACATGAACATCTTTGGTATCGATCAAACGAGCTAGAGGACAGAGAGCATGGGGATGGTTCACATGTCTGGGGCGGTAAGGGTCTAAGCACCAAGAGCCTCAGCACTAAGAACTCAATTACTTAGCCACATATATGGACAACAGAGAGGTCACTTGTCCACTGCGGCCCCAACATAGTAGCATATCAGTGGCACGATACAGCTTTAACCAAAATTACATAAAATATCAGCTAACATGATACCAGTACATGAAATGTCTGCAAACAATTTTAACACACGTGACGGATACCTATATTGAGTTTGAAAAAAGTTATCTTACTATAGTAATGTATACTGTATTACAGAAGAAAGCAAAAAGATAAAGCTAAAGCATTAACTCATGGACTTACCTTAAGATAGTCCATCATAGTTCTTAATATCTCTTAATTATTGTCCTTCTTGCCGTGTATTATGAGTAGCTTAAATCCTCAATTATCCTTTTAATTTTTGTTGTCATTTTCCACTTCAGAAAAATAGCAACGCACCTGTTCACTTTAAGTTTATTTATGACTTGGTGTGTGTAGCGGTATGTGAACGGTGTGAGGATCAATAATAACACAATCACTCAAATTAGTGTTACCGGCCTGTAGCAGGCATGTGTAGAGTTATTTTTACACATAATATCAACTAATAATGCGCATATAAGTATGTGTTTTATTACTTATATGAACCGAGCACGCAGACTGACTACACAAGTAATAGATTTATGTCACGAAATCCCATCTGCCTGTCTGGATTAAAACAAACTGGAGTTTTGTACCAAAACAGGCTGATTCAATTCATTCACGTATACGATTTACATTTGGGCCAAGAACATGAAAATATAACAGATTTTAAAATATTAAAATGATTAGGAAAGCAATTCTGAGTCTTTTAGAGAGACATTGCAGGACATAAGGGCTTACAGTGTGGTTACGCTGTCGTAAAGTTTACGATTGTGTTATTCCTCCAGCCATCTAGCGTGCTGTTGGGATTAACTTTCAAGTTGACAAAACGGCTGCCCTCACTGCCCATCATTATAGATCCCCTGTAGTATCGTGTCAGTTCCACGACCCGACACAGGAGAGACATGTAGTATGCCCAACCTTCCAAAAGTCTCAAAATGGCGGATACTACACAGGCTTAGCACATGGCACTCTTTGACCTTGACGGCTGTTTGACCTTGTAATTACATCGTATCGAATGGTATTTTTGAATTATTCAAACCTTAATTATTAACACATAATCTCATTGAATTCAAAAGGTGTATTCATCTTGGATATCGAAACGGTTTGTCTAAAATACATTATAAGACATTTGTTAAAGTAAGATTAGCTTATGGCACCCCGATGTGCAAACAGCAGACACCGAGTTAGGAATTCTGACTTGATCTCGTTATCAAGCCAAAACGTGCGAAGCTCATTCGGTAAAACATTTATCACGGTAGATAGCATGTGCCGCAAAAGAATGCAATTCTCTACTCTGTTGTATGTTAATTGTCTGTTTACTATCAACCTGTGATATTTATCATAACATTGAATCAAATTAAACACGCTTAACATTATCCGGAAGTACAATTAGCTTGTAACGTAATTCAGCTAGATTTAAAACCAATATCACATCATAAAGGGAAAATACACATCATGAAGATACATGGGGTATCAATTAAAAAACAAAGCAATTCCAACACCATTACTGTATACATACAGGATCTGTAGTAAGCATGGGATCCATGAAATATGTTCGGCATTTTCTAAACCGTTATGAAGATAAGGAACAGTTGAACATGATTTAAAAATAGCAGAGGCATTCCACCAAACGACTTACCTGTAAAGTTAGGGTTGGTGTTCCGCTACATTCCTATATAGTCCTGTAACTATGTGTAGTTCCTTGAACAGTAAGCATGTAAATAGGTGGGGATGCTTCGCCACTCCAACACCGATCCATGTTGACTAAAATCAGCTAATGAATTGGAAAACATTATATAGGAAGGCAAGGAACACTCTACTGTAAAGAAGGACTAATATTTGGGAAGAATAGTATGAAACATTCTGGCATATTCCTTGGTTCCTCTGTAAGAGTGAGTAGATGGACGTCCCTAGGTCCAGAGGCTAGTCTGGCCTTATCTAAGCATAAATCGTGACCTACAGACTACTTATCGTATGGCCGGTACTAGCCAAATGTCTAATGGAGGTAGATTTCATGTCAGAAATGTGTAGCTCAATACATCGTTTCTCTCGCCGTACTCCGTCGATATGGATATCGGCTACTCAGGCATTTTGATTCCCATTTAAACATATTTTTTAATCCTTTCACTTCAGTATGTTTCACATAGAGCACTAGCTGTCTTCTGGCACAATACAGTCATCGCGGAGATATCATGTTAACACTATTTTCTACTCTTTGGAGATTTTCTTCCACCGAAAAAGCCCTTTCAGATTTGAAGGGCATCAGGGGGGCTCATACACACCAGCGTGACAGGTGAACTCCCCCTACACACAACCAGTGTGCATCTTAACACGCCATCTCAAACCCACTCATAAATAGTCTTTCATATTGTCAGAAATATCTGTAAAAACTAAAATCACAGCATTCTCTGTCATGGAAATAATGATTAGCCACTTGAAAATTTCAAAATCAACACATCAAATCACATCTAATTATCAAGTCAGATCCGTTGAAAACAGCATTTCTGGCGTTTCAGTCATAAATACAACACTGCCAACTCGAGTAAGAACGATTCCTCTGTACAGACCAGTAGCGGAAGGTTCATGCTATGGAGATGCTGTATAATAATACCAAACTTCATGCCATCACATCCGTATAAGAGTTTTTTACAGCTAGCTATAGCTCAAGGCAACTTTTCGCTTCGGCGACTCTGATCATACACAGTGCTGTTACAGTGCAGTCTGTACCGAGTATAAGCAATATAATCTCAGTGTCAACGAATGGTGGGGGAACACAATCAATAAGCATAGGAAAGAAGCAGGAATGGGGATGCTTACTTAATATTCTCATTTGATGTTATGTTTACAAGCAGTTATACAGTGTCGTATAGACCAGTATAATATATGTTGATACAGTGTGCAGAAGTATTGATCATTGGGATGCACATATTGGATATCTAAAAATAGTCATTATGGATTTAGGAAGAACATGTTTCTTGTTTGGAGATTGTGTTATATTCTTTGTAACAGTGAGGAATAGCGTGCCTGCGATGGTAATAAATACCATACAATGGAACTGAAATCTAATTTATCATTGGCTAATGTGCTGATCCGATCTATTACCTCCCCTTTATTATTGATATCATGACGTCAGCAAAGAAGTTTACACAGAGAAGCCCTGTAACTGCTAATGAGACTTTGCTATGTTCCATGTTGAATCTATTTGAAAATGTGTCCAGGCATACACTGATTGCTGTAATCGTGTTATCACAAGGCCGTTAATTTGAATACATGTAACACATAATGCAGTTGTATATCGAAATTACAATATCGGATACATTCGGTGAACTGTTTACTGATATCAAACGGCAGAGCGGGAGCTTTTCGTGAAAATATATTTTGGCGGTTGAGCAGTTTGCCACTGCAATTAATTATATTTTAATTGACAAAAATTCCATCGGCGATATGAAAGGAGCATAAATACAAAATGTGTGTTTTATCTTTCAGTAGTATGCAAACAATTAAAGAATAATTGCGTGTATGATGCTTATCCAATGGAGATCATTATAAATGTATGATTTATACATCGAGCCTAGATCTATTTAATTAACAGTGTAATGGTCATCTTTATATTATGGATATATATCAACAAACAATGGATTCGCCAGCTTATCTAATCACATGTATTATCATACAAATTTATTTGGCAGTTCTAACCGAACTGTTTGATATCATAACAATTTTAGAAACATTCCCGTTAAACAAAACACGATTAATGGTTATCTTCATGTTGTTGAAATGATGCCGAACACACTTTTGCACGTGCTAAATATTTACCCATGTTGTGACTGAGCTCTCACAGCAGTGAGATCAGAGAGTGCACGTGCCCTCTTTCAAGACCGTTATACATAGAAAACTACTCCACATGAATGGTAAAGTAACCGCATCTATCACGCTCTCAACAAGTACATCCAGCTAAAACACCGTTTACTGATAACCAAACAAAGAGTGAGATTAACTAACCTGAAGACTTTGAAGTGAAGCACTACATTTCTCGTGTAAGGATTTCTATGCAACAGATAGCAAATATGAAATGCCTGTTTAAAGTCATAAATGTTATGCATCGTACGTATTCCATGTATTTATCCAGGAGTTAAAACTCTTTCTTTAATTTTATATTAAATCACATGTATACACAAAAGTGGTCACTTTGCATATGTAATGTACACAATTAATAACGTCATAGGTGTGGCTTCACTGATCGAAGGACAGGCATAGCCATATTGATGTATCTCCAGTACGAACGAACGTAAGATGTACTGTTCCATTGACTTTGATGTGTATGGCCGAGGAGACAGAAGATATATGGTCAGGAATTGTAGCAAGTGTAGCAACTCTGAAGACCACCAACATCTCATTTCCAAGTATTACAGATTAAGGGGCCAAAGATTGACTACGGAGATAGGTTTATTTTGACCCAAATACACGGGAGTAGCGATAAATAATTGCTTCGATTAAACCGGCTTTGAAACAAACCTTAGATGATAATAGTTCATTAAATGATTTACTCCATCAATCAGAAAACCTTTATCATCAAACTGATATCTATCGTCTATTTTTTTTGTTTCACGTAAAAACATAATGACCTGATAAAAAAGTGTTCCGTGTGCAGTGCTCATGGATATTATCCGGTTATATGAAGCCCAATGAATTCATCAGCCGAAACTGAAATGTTATATTTCGAACTTCAATGGCGCCATTTAAAAGTACCATGTATTTCAATGAACTACAGGTACATGTACACGTAGAATGATTCCCAAAGATCATAGGCGCAAGCTCACGGGTTGCTCACTCAAAAAAGTAATGCTTACCGAACAAAACTGTTTAGATAAATAATTACAATCTTTGTCAATTGTTGTTAATTCTAATGTGTTGACAGGCACAGTTATGTTATGTATTAAAAAAAGAAAAATAATCAAAAACAAAAACAAAATCAAAACAAAACAAAATAAATAAAAAACAAAAACAAACAAAACAATCTAACGGACGATTTACAGATTTAATGTATATATTCACTTAAATGATGAGGATACAAGATACTGTAGCACTTTCCATCCGGAAACTCGTATTTGGCTTTTTCCAAAATGCTATTTTTGTTTCCTAATACCGAAGCTATATTTGACATTTTTGTGAATTTCACAGTGGAGTTGTCACCTTGACGACACTCGTGGGGTTACAAAATACAGGTGTTGACTCAGGATAATTTGTAATATTTCTGTTAAAGTCATAAATGTGTGGGAGGAATCTGGAGTACCCGGGTATAGGCCACGTGGCCGGGCAGATGACTCCATGCCCTTTCAGGTTCAAACCCACGGCCGCCTTGGTATAAATGCGCTTTTTAGTATGTAATTTGAACACACATATCTTTAGCAAAATAATAATAAAACTAAATAGTTTTTCCGTAAAAAAATGAGAAAACTTCAACACCATTACAAAGCAAGCACGGAAAATTTATCATGTTTTCACAACGAAAGGCATTGTCAATTACAACCATTTGGTGAAATCTATGTAAAGTCAATTAAGCCTGAGAGTAATTGCAGATTTATTGTCAACGATATGAAGAGTCAGCTTCGAGCATTTACGAACCCTAACTCGCATATTGAGATATATTAAAGTCTCGTCGCAATCCTCTTCCATAATTTTTGAAGATGAAGCTGAATGCGTCTATGTTCAGGTTATATATCTTTTTAACTCTGATAATTGCGTATGGATGGTAAAACCAGGTGTTCCGGGAGAAGATTTTTTTTTTTCTACGATGGCACCAGCAATGTCATCTTAGGTCAGCTCCAATAACATATAATGCGATAATATTGATTCCGATACAGTTACATGTGCACAACTTTCTTATATCTACATTTACGATGCAATGCCACCACTCTATAAACTTAGTAAACAACTGTTTCCGGTTACAAAACTAAAAACCGAAATCACAAATAAAACTATCATAACTAAAATGATAGCATATAGCGCAGACGACACTATTATACTCTCATTTGCGATATTTGATTTGATAGACACACATACAATGTATCAGCAAAACTTATCTATATTAAAAAAAAATCTTTGTGCCATTTTGGATAGAAATATAAGATCCGTATCATCAACACAGAAGTAAGTCCCAGTAATTCGCCTTCCGCCATTTGCAGTCCCTCGACCTCGTGTCCGCTTTCGATGATTCCGAATTCTAAATTCAAGACATATACCTCCGCAGTGTGACGTAATATAATAAAATAATACAATATCTGTGATGTCATCTATTTATTTCCGCCTATGACATACCATTAAATGGGTGTCATGCATTTCATAAACAAATGTACAAGAACAGGGTTCCAAGTAAGGGGCGAGTAACACTTTCCCAAAACCTCTGTTTTGCCCTTGATTCACGGTTTTAGAGAGGTCAAGCTTGGTGAATATTTTGTTTATTTCTACTCTTCTAATATTTGGAGAATTTTACTTAAGGTGATTCAATTTGAACGAAACAATTTCTTAGTCACAGAAAGTCACATAAGCATGTGTCAAGAGTTTGAAGTAATGTAAAACGACATTTTGTATTGTTTTATGAACGTTAAAAGAAACATCCGAAACCATCAGTTAAGCAGTATATAATGCAATAATAGGTGGTGGCAGACTCTACTGCTGGATGTTTTAGTCCCGAGGTTTGCTGGAGCCTCCATAGCCACGGTTAATCTCATTTGAGTAGTGGCACGGTACATAATATACACATTTTCGAAGTACACTATTTGAAATTATACAGAATTAGTTTAAATTCATTGATTAAAGGAGTTAAGTGCACCTGACCCTTCTGCTTCTACATTAGTTATGACATTTCGCTTCCCATCTTTTGGCCTCTAACAACACTGAATATTCCGAGGAGAACGAAACAGCTGTATGGTGCAGTTTAATTCTTTTTTTTTGGCATACTGTATCTATAACTAAAGGAGTATATTCAGTATAGCATTACATCGTGCCCCATAACTTTGGAGAAAAAAATATTCTGAATGATGGGTTTATGCTGCGTTTTGTAATTCATAAAGAACTAAATTTTCGTTTCCAAACATTTGTTTTTTAACTTAATTTTTTAACTTTTAAATACCTGTTGTTGAGGGGAAATGGCAATTTGATCCATTTTAATCGGATTGAAACCTCAGGAAAAGTATGTGCGCATGCTTGCACCAGGAAAATATTTTAACTGAAGATTAATTAATGTCTGAACAAATTACACGTAAAATATTTTTCTGGTGCAAGCCTGCGCAGGTATTTAAAATTTAAAAATAGTTTGCTCTGTCCTTGTAAAATCGGGCGATTTTCCATTTTAATAGCAACACGGAAACGGCGATCCGGATTATTTTTGGTAAACTGCAGTGCAGAGACCATTCTCTTAAATATATCAACAGAGGGCAGATAAAATCACTACGTAAATTTCATTGCTTTGCCTTGTATATTTTGTTTATTAGGTATATTTCTATTATGGTTATTGCTTGCAATTATCAAAATAGAAAATTCTGACCAAAGTATGAACATGTTTTTTTTCAGAATTAAGAAAAATGAGAATGGAAAAACACTTGTTTTGATATTCATCAAATGTGGTTGCTAGGGTGAATATTTGGTTGCTAGAGTTCTTTGCTGGTGATATTGGCAGTAATTTAGAACTGACTCGTGTTAAGAGTCCAAATTATATAACTCCTACTTGACTTAGATGCATTTGAAAAAAAAATGAAATTGTAAAAGTTCATGTATCTAGTAATAAAGCCCTTGATATGGTACAAAGTCTGTCTTAAATATGGCCCGTTTCTAAGGGCCGTTGCTAAGCAACAGCAAATAAAATCGCTTAATTAAGTACATTTCCAAATGCAGCAAGTCTAGGCTATTACCTCTTGTGTTTTTTATTTCTTTTGGAAATGGGGCCAAAATTGGTCCTTACAGCATATACTCATTTAAAAGGTTCAGCATGTGTTTGTGTTACGTGATATTTAACCAAGTGTCACCCAATATTGTTTGTTGTCAAATCCTAGACAATATGTAGATCACACGTGATCTAAGCCTCATTGATGGAATAGCCAGATTAGGGCTTTCACCCTCGATGTGTAATTAATTGGTACCACAACGTCTATAGAACATAAGCCAATTAATATAAGAATGTAACAGTATATGATAAGAGTTACAAATCTATTGTGAGATAGTTGAGCTATATCATTATCTGAACTGGGCAATGCTTTATTCGTTTGTTATTTTGTTTTCTTAGTACTCTTGAATTAAAAAAAATAATGCATTTTTATTAATATCCTGTAGAACGAGGTTATTATTGAATAACGTTCCAAATCCAATACTCAAAGATTAAAGCCATACTTAACTTTAAAATCAATACAATCCAATCAGCGCTCGGTATGATATTAAAATAGCTTTGTACAGGATTCCCTCTATATATAGATCATCCAATATGCATGCCACGTGCATTGCAGGATCATTGCAAGCCACGAATTATATTTCCCCTAATGAATCGGTATTCATAATGACAACGATTGTCAATAAAACGATTTCAAACAAGCATTTGCATTTTTACTTTAAAATTAAAGCCATGATGATACACCATGGAACGAGTGTATTAACTTCAATCAATGCCATTCTTACACTTTCAGTTGGTATGGACAATGAGTATCAAATACACTTTACATATATATCAGAGAACAACAAAGCGTCAACAGTAATCCGAACTCAAGATTGATATAATTAGCGCGAAATATGAAGCAAGAAAAGTTTTACACGAAACCCATTGAACAAGCACAATAATGTATGATGAAAACAGTTGTTCCGGAAGAGTAAGCGTCCTTTGCTTCATCGACTTAACCTGCCAAGAAAATCTTGGTCACATCCAAGTCAATTTCACGTCCTCTAAGTAAAAAAGGGAGGCATCATTTTCAATCACAACAAAGACCTTCAAATATATTCATGTGTCCATTCCAAATGATATTCCCTGTTGCAGGAGAGAGTGGTGCAACTACGACAAAAACATTTGGTGTACAATATTCGCGGTGTCAAACATGATGTGGCTCATACATTCTAACCACATGGTATGGCTTCCGTGTATATGTAGACATATTTTGTGTAATGCTAAGTGAGATCTAAATAGATGTGGAATTGTTGTTTCGTGTGGGGAAAGGATTCGAGGTTAGTTACAGATCAACATCAACTAGCAATATTCCAATTCGTATGTCAGGGAATCGTAAAATAAAGCTATCGCAGTTAGATTGCTATGAAATATGACATATAAACAAAATAATATATGTTGGAGAGACATTTGTGTAATCGTGCTTCATATAATGTTTGATCATAAATTAACCTACTTATCTCATAAATGTACTAGTGTCGTATTCATTGTAAAACTGACGTGAACTGCCATGGATGAATATAATTCAATTATAAAATACCTTTATCAGTGGCAGTTTAAAACATATTAATTCATGTATGTTCACTAGTGTATTTAAAAAATGTATGTGTTTTTTTTTCAGTATTTCAAACAAAACGATACGTAGAATTGCTACTAATGCTAAAAGTAATATCAATGTTGTTTTTGAACAGAAATCAAAAATTGTTTTTATATCCATAATTACTATCATAGCGGAAATTAATACGTGTCTAGCAGGTGTGTCTACAAATCACGAGAACATATAAGCAGTTTAAGTAAATATAAACATTAAGAGGGTAAGTACTATTGGTTAAGCAATTATAAATTGTCTTATCATCCGTCGTCACAAGGACAATTTAAAGTCGTGAACAAACGCGTGGTACATGTATGTGTGTCTAACTCAGAAATAATCGACGTTCCAATGTGCGATTATTACGGCAGCTGAATGGAAAGAGGACAGAGCATATCATGCATGTACTATAATCATGATAATTATTTTTCAAACATTTTAATATTTTATTATTACTACAACATACAGGTGTTTATCAATTATATTGATTTATATGCCTATGACAAGTAAGACGACATAGACACTAGACAATGTGATAGTGTGTGACCCAGTATCCATACGTTTATTAAAAAGTAAGATGACCTAGATGATGTTACATTGATATTTTTTTAATCCAGTGATCATACGCCTGTGGTTACTAAAATAAACTAGATGAACTATCGTGTATAACCAGGGCCCATACTTCTACGATAAGTGCGGCGACCTATAAAATCTTATCATATGTAACTCAGTGTCCATACGCCAATGATAAGTAACGTGAACTGGACCATTTTATTAATTTGATTAGGTTGTTATTTAGAGCACTGTTACATTTGGCGTGTTATGGCTATATGGCCTCATTTCACAATAGTCCCTACTGGCCTGGCGTTATTGTTATTATCTGACTTTTCCTGGAATATATTTCAAACCGACCTCGTTCATCTCATCATCATATTAACATATGACATATTAATGCACACTCCCCCATGTCAACTGAATACAGGGGTCTTACAGCTGAGTACACCAACAGGCTAAATAGATATATTCATTCCTTGCTAGTTTATCGGCATACTGTATCTATTACTAAATCTAAAAAGTGCAGCATATACGTTTTCGGGAAAGGCTCTTGGTAGAATGTTGTACGTACATGGCCAGTTGGGAAAATTACATTCACGCTCGTTGTCAGTTGTCCAATAATACGAGCGTATCTCATAAGTGTGTTGACAACACAAACGTGATGAACACATTCATTTCATTTCGAGTAATATCTTCGTGTGAGAAGAATTGAAAAAAAAAAAAAAAATCCTTTCAAGGAATTTAGGTAGAACCTATCTAAACAATCCCAGATAAATTTTTATTTTATAAAGGGTTTTTTTTTTGAAAACCCTAAAATATAGTTGCATCATATTAAGGTTATGTTGTCGTTGGTTTTAATGAAACTATTTCAAATAATCCGTTCTGTAACAATATCAAATAAAACATACCTCAAGCAGTGTCTTAAATTGTGATTTCCTGAAATCACGACGCATTGGTGACGTTATTAAATTGTTTCATGATACTATTAATAAAAACATATAATAGTCAGATGATACCCTACGATATATAAATAACATAATCAAATATAATGATAAAGCAAGCGTTTCCACACGCATTCCATTCTGCAGATACATTGTAAATGACGTGATGTTGATTGAAAACTGAGCTCTAGTTTAAAACAACACCGGTTCGCTGCACTACCTACACTTAAGGGCACAGCGTCTAAACGTAACGGTATGGTTATGATCTGGTTTATATTACGATTCTGACAGAAATAGAATTGTGTTATTCCTTTGTGGTATGCGCTTACTCAACTTTAGTCTAGTACCGAGTATTTCATATGAAAATAAAAAGGCATTCCATACAGTTCATATAATCAATTTACGATTAATTTCCCCAATGGTGAAGCATTATGCTCCGATGGTTTGTGTTGTTTTCAATGCGATATTGTGTTTATGTAATAGTGCTGCCACAGTACAGATGACTGTTATTCTAAGTCTTGTAGTGTTTTGAAATCCAGAGGATATATGGCTTACTTTTCCTGACTTGCGTAAAGCTAGTATTTACTGCGGCAAGTAACTTTTTTTTACATTTTGCATATACAAAAAAATGTATCGGTGCATAAACAATTAATCTGTACCTCTTATGAGACCTAAGCATAAATCAAAGTCAAGATGGAGCGTATTCTGAAAACTATAATATGACAATGTAACAACAAGGAGCATTAAGTAGCGTTAACAAAACCACCCACTTCCATTTCGTATATAATGTACAAAGATCCGATAGGGGGAATTCCCAAACTTAAGTCAAGATAACAAATTTACCTGGTTAGACTTTGATGGTCATCGGTACGTTTTTTATTTATTGATTACATCTAGAAGTATTTTTCAGGAAATCACGATATTCAGATAATTCCATGATCGAAATATTGAAATCTTCACACTTTTGGTACATGTATAAGCTGTCCCTTTAGGTAATGTTTTCAGAAAAAATTCAGTGTAGGCAACTAATATAGACATATGTTGTATCCTTCATTTCGAGTTCAATAAGGTAAATGCGACCGCCAAGGTCAATATTTAGGTTTGTTTTGATTTCTAAAGACAGCTGTAACAAAGCAAGAGTGACAAAGTGTTGTTGGTAAGTTCTGTAGTTTTATTCATCGGTTCCTCCAGGTGTTAGTTATTGTCGGTCCGTCCATTCCCGTGGTCTGTATCGCTCTCCCCCATCCCTTATACCAAACCCCTTTTTATCCCTCCCAGAATCTAGAGGGTCGTGTGCAAAGTGCAATCCCCTCCCGAGTTTACCATATATGTAACGCTCCGAAGATGACTGCAATTACATTTCTACTCCTCTAACACCCTGATCGACATGTGGAAGCTGTTTGATAGATCCTAATCTTACCGTTAGATCACTGCCCCATAGACCACCTATGAACCCCGCGCGAACTAATTACCGCTAACTAATTACTATTGGTACGGTTATACTAATTGCAAACACCTTGTGTCCGGTGTTTCATTTTAAGCCAGATTTTGTACACCTCAGCAGTAAATCTAAGTCCCACTTTGTTACATACGTCCCTTTTCTTTCAAAGAAATATAATTACTAATTATAGTTCTTTCAAGGCTATTCAACTATTATCCCAACTTTTTTTTCAGTGATTTATTTAACTACTTTCAATCCATTCCCACCTCAGATAAATCTATAAAAACTTCCCTTAGACACTGTATAGGCCCTACCTTGGTATCGATTAACATCTAGTACTGCCCCCTAAATAACAATAGGATGTCACGTCATTTGATAAGTATGTAAGGTTACCTATATGTCCTTCAGTCGTTAAGGTCGGTTAGTGGGTACATATAATTATCAACATATTTACAATGACAAATCAATACACAATTTCTTCTTTAAAATTCACCTGTAATAGATGTACATATCAAAATTATTATTTTATCCCTATCAAAACAAGATAATTATGATAAAATCCACGTGGTGATGTGAATTATAAGTAATTAATATTCATTGGGAAAAACACTTATGTCGCGTTCGACATTGAATAGTCCTCACAATATTGTTCATTTAATCAATTAGTCCACACACAAATAAAATGATATTCCGATCGGAAATAAAATATGATGATCATATAAAATGAAATAAAACACAATCGCGATTGTCACTTAGTATATACACTTATAGTCTGTCATCATGGAAATGTGGTATCCAGGTCCTCACCCATTGTAGAATGCCACCTCCAATACGCGCGTTAAACTCCAAGTTATCTTTACAACAGTTCTTAAAATATCAGTTTTAACAGAAAAGTAATTTCCTGTCCGATGTAGAAAGTGGATTCCGGATATCCTTCCTTAAGTTGAATTCCACCTCATAACTGTTTACGTTTACATAGTCATTCAAGGTTGTTTACGGAAAAGTTGGTCTCGGATCCTCACCCGTTTGTTGTAGACCACTCTCACAACACTTTGTTCATTTAATAACATGAAAAGCCAGTCTCGGATCCTCACCCGTTTGTTGTAGACCATTCTCATTTTAAACACAACACATTGTTCATATATATACGTTATATATATCCGTTATAAAATACTGTCCAAAATCGTGTTGATTTCTATGATTATCAACACTGTCTGTCTTCTTACTTCGTTAACGTTGTCAACATGGGGAAGGTGGGTTCTACGATGTCTTCTTAAATTAAGAGTCCACTTCCGGTTTTCTTGTTACAATGATTTTGTATAGGAGCACAATTGTAATGTTCTTGATTTTGCCCCTTACTCACACTGTCATCAATATTTGAGATTGCTCCCCAGGGCGTTGTTTGGATTGTTGGTTGAGAGGGAATTCCCTGCAAGGGGATTCCCGGGTACACAGGGGTATATCTTGTGGACGGCATCCTGTTGACATCTGTTGGTGACCACAGGTGCTGTTGGTTGAGGATTGTCAGCGTTGTCTACTTTCTGTTCAGTCTGCGTCACCATACATCCATTGGTGACCATCGGCGCTGTGGGTTGTGGGCTGTCAGTGTTGTCCACTCCCGGTTTAGTCAGAGTCACAAGTTGGAGATGAGGTTTGGTGATTGGCTTACCTGACCTTTTTCGCTCTCTCATGACTAGTCGATCCCTACATAACCTCCCTAACCCATATCGTATATATACATATAAATAACAGTAAAATATTTCCTACTCCTACTATCCCATACTGTCTAACTGGTATTTTCGTGATCATAATACATATAAGGGAATCAATATTGGAATTTAATCATGAGTGATAACTAATTTTTTTTTAATTCGACTTCCTCGTTAATATCAATCAATAGAAAATGGTTATAATCATGATCTTATCTTTTAACATTTTGGTTTTACAGATAAGAAACTTATAATATTCCCATAAGTTTGTATTTTATGTCTAACCCGACTAAAAATTCGTGTAGATTTATTTTCGAAATGACGCTAGGTGACAGGTGTCCGAGTGCAAACATATCTAACTGTGCGCGCAAATTTCCAGTGTAGAATGTTGCAGTTTGTAACCTGTACGAAAGACTCATTTTGAACGAGTGGTTGTAATTTCGTTAATTTTCCTAAATTTTAAACAGGAGTGCAGTCAACTAGCCCAGCGAGTAAAAGTATCAGTAAAATCAACAGTCTCCTTGTGCCCTGAACATATACATTTTGGATAAACATTAAACACGGACTACCAAGGGGGGGTTAATTAATTTAAAAGATTACCGATTCCGATTGGCAAAACTATTTAAAAAAGAATGCTAATGTTTATTGTTCGATCTCATCGATTGACATGTTTTCATCTTCATCGCAATATGGGTCCCCTATGTCATTTTCTGAACTAGCTACACTAACTAACTCGTCAGATATTATTTGAGATTCTAGCCTAGACCTTTTGTCTTTTAAACGTTTGGCTAATTCCATCAGAGGAATGTCCTCCTCATCGGATGAAGTTTCTCTTTCCTGACGGAATTTGTTTGTAATTCTATCTAGGGGAGATAATCTACCACTCTCTGAACTCGTCTCGGTATCAGAGCTATCATCGGGGGGTACCACAAATAGGGGTTTTCGAACAGGACGTCCGAAATAACCTGTTGGTACCTCCCAATCATCAATATCACCTAATTAACACCCAGCATATTACTGTTACTTATTATTAATTATTATTCCTTCATTAACGGACATATAACCTGAACCACAGGTATCTTCACTTAACAGGTCATTCTGGTTAGCAAATTGCTTTATATTGTTACTGGAACTATTCTGTTGCGACTCTTATCTAGATTTTCTATCTATTAAAGGTTTGCCTAACTCAGCATCATCTGAGCTTGCCTCGGAATCAAAATGATGTTATCAATACCTATACACATGTTCTCATTATGATATTGCATAATCGTTCTCCATATTCTCCAACTAATTGCTTAACATCTGGGAAGGATATGAATGCACTATTCATTATCCCACCACTATACTATAGTGGTTATGTGAGACTTACAATAGAGACTACATGGATATCATATTTAAACAAAGCATTTAGGAATCCTCAACTCGCTAATATCTTAAACCATAATTAAGTCTGACACCAGGTCTCGCTAACAAATTTTGTTTATAGTGAACTTTATTTATTATTATTGTATTTTCTTCAGTTTTTGTTTTCGTTTTAAAGTTTTATAAATTTCCTAAATGTATTAATTACACCTTTTACGAGTATCCTAAGTCTCTGCTTCTGAATTTCAATTTTACATGAATTTTGGGTACCTGTCAGTCCTATCTTATTATTAGGATATTTTTTTATATAGGGTTACATATCTTCCTGTCAATTGATTCCTATTTCTCTTTTACATGTATCTTAACTTTTTACTCCTCCTATCTATCAACTTATGAACAGAGTGTTTTACTCGTTTTAGTGTTTTGCGCCTTATTCTCTCTACAGTTTCTTTGTATATGTCCTGCCCGTCCACAAAACTAACATCTTGTTTTTTGACAATTTCCTTTGCATTGTCCTCATTCTTTTTCATCCCTTACACTATTTGAAAAGGCATAAACTATAAATTACTAATAGAAAAGAATTTGAAGAATTGCTTAACAATATACACAACAAACTTTTAAGATAGACGCTTTGTTTTAGAAATTATATCATTCAATAATAGATATTATATCATTAATACATATATTGTGCCATTGGGTTAATTATATATCGTTACATTTATTCTCATCTCCTAATACTTATACTGTATACACTCTAGTACATAGTTCCTACTTAATATATTTTTAGTGTTCAATTTAAACTGGTGGAAAAAAAGTTATTTCGGTTGTTTTGTCTCTGTGTATGTTTCATTGGTATTTTTATACTCATTTCGTTTAAAACCATGCTCATTTCTATTATTTTTCGCGCTTTATCATATCCGTTACATCTGAGTTTTTCCTATCTATAGCATTTTAAAAAAAATGAATTTCCGATTTATTTTCTATTGCACACATACTAACATTCTTAAATGTTTTTCTTTTTAAAGTTAAATTTCAAATAACCTTGTTATAATCGTAATTCTTCTAATTGGCACTGTGCCATATATCTACACTTTATACTGTTATTCCCTACGATATTCTGTATTACTAAAATACATACCCCCAAACACCTTTCACGCTAGTTTGACAAAATAATTTGTATTTTACCCCTCTCAGGATCTTTGAAGTTTCTAAAGTTCATTATGTCCCTAATCCCCACATTAAACAATGAAGATACCCTGAGAAATTGTTTAACTACATGTACTACTTCCCAAACCCCTAACACAGAAAATAACCTATTCAATTGTATATAACGTTCCTGAAACAATTGTACTGAATCAACATTTGCCATTATGAGAGCTACTTAGGGTCTAAATTAAAAGCCAAATCACCTACCTTTTCTTCTTTTCCAAACGTTGTGTCTCGGTTCGAATCCTGGTCCACGTGCACCAAAATCAGCTCTTGTAACAAAGCAAGAGTGACAAAGTGTTGTTGGTAAGTTCTGTAGTTTTATTCATCGGTTCCTCCAGGTGTTAGTTATTGTCGGTCCGTCCATTCCCGTGGTCTGTATCGCTCTCCCCCATCCCTTATACCAAACCCCTTTTTATCCCTCCCAGAATCTAGAGGGTCGTGTGCAAAGTGCAATCCCCTCCCGAGTTTACCATATATGTAACGCTCCGAAGATGACTGCAATTACATTTCTACTCCTCTAACACCCTGATCGACATGTGGAAGCTGTTTGATAGATCCTAATCTTACCGTTAGATCACTGCCCCATAGACCACCTATGAACCCCGCGCGAACTAATTACCGCTAACTAATTACTATTGGTACGGTTATACTAATTGCAAACACCTTGTGTCCGGTGTTTCATTTTAAGCCAGATTTTGTACACCTCAGCAGTAAATCTAAGTCCCACTTTGTTACACAGCTCATTATCGGTGTACTTAAATGTTTGTTTCCCGTGTTGATGAGTTCAGCTTTTGATACATTAAGTCTCATAATGAAACAAAAATTGTCAGTCGGATATATAGAACTTGTTATAATAAATCGCGTTATGTGACTATTAGGTGCAATGTGCAACATTACCTGTCATTGTAAGCTACAGTTAATGTTCAATAACAAGTATCAGACGTAGACACCGGATTCTCCACATGTAGATATCATGGCATTTCTCTGCTTGGTATTGTACCTTAGGAGCAATACGACCTGTATTAGGTGCGGGATATAAATAGAAACAATCCAATCACTTCCTGGCTGCACTTCCGGAAACTATACGATAATAAATGGAAAGAAACGTACACGACATCTATCACGTGATCAACTGATCTTCCAATAATGTGTTTCTAAAATAAAACCGCACACTGCGGTGACGTGACATTCCTACATTCAGAGATACACATGTGACCTCATGCTAAACCCAGTGTTACCTACTTCTGTAAACACACACAGCTTGTTTATTATATATGTTGTCTTTGTTACCATCACATTTCTGAATCAGTCAGTGCCGTATCACAGGTATCCCTTCAGCCAACATTTAAAGCGTCCAGGTATATTCAAAAGTACATCTGTCCTAGAGAATCGAAAGATTTTATCTAAAAAATCGATTTGATAAGTTATCTGTCTTCAAGTGACAATTTCATGTTCAGGGAATTTACAGAATATTAAAATACTACACCTGATGAATTTGAACTGCAGTCGGATGATTAATTTGCTCTTAGACAGATTTTAATTAGATTATTGTTTAAAGTTTAATTTCAGATTTGTTGTAATTACTGACTTGGGAGCAGTTGATCGGATTATAGAGACAATGACTCAGAGAGCGGGTAGACCTGCCTAATGACACGTCTAAACAAATCTCATCGACCTTAACAATTACTGCGAAAACCTGGCACGTCCTTAAATGACCATATCTGTTAATAGGACTTAAAGCACAAGAAACTTCACTGTCATTGTATTCTCATTGAACAGATGTACTTTTCCTTTCTACTATTCAGTAATATCATTTTGCGTTATTTTGTTTATGTAACTATATCAATAGCAAAAGAGTTGTATACATGTATTAGCAATGTTAAATACGAAGACGCACGCATTTTAATACGCCATTTTCGGGATACAACTTTCAGACGGTTTAGTCATGTGACTTTCATAACAAAATGGCGTCTAAATAGAAGTTTTCAATGACGGTAAGCGAGGTCAAGTTTTTTGGTCGAAAGGTGGATCACAACTGCAAATAAAAAGGGGGTGTTAGTAAAGTTAGCTGAGAACACTGATGAACTGAATTTATATTTAATTGAGAAATATGAATGCAATCCATAGTGCTCGTTTCCCTTTGCTGTTGGAAACGATCTGAACGTTATATTTTGCCAGATTGATGCTTTTACAACTGACAGTTACACATTTAGTTACAACACACTTAGTTTTAGAGCCTTTATATTTGTTTTGTCCCTTTTTAACCTAAAGCGTCCAAAAAACTCGAATCTAATCTAGCTGTCATTCGGTCGTCTATGCCGCCATTATGGTTTGCCCTAAAGTTTTCGCGGCCACATGATCAAATCACCGATTTCTAACTCCACTTCAAAAGAGTTCTTGTATCTCGGAAACGGCGTATTGCAAGCATTTGCATTGAAACTCTTGTTTTGTCACTACTTTGTTTGCGCGGTCAAGTTGTTCACTTGTTTTTGTCGCCATGTCTTGTCACGTGTTTATTGCAGTACATAGAGGATATTCAATGGTTTGCCGTTTAATATCAAATATATTTCACGAGTATGGCAGATTTTTGATATTTTTACGAGTGCGTAGCACGAGTGAAAATATGGCAAAAAGTCTGCCATACAAGTGAAATATATTTGATATTAAACGGCAAGCCATTGAATTTTCTTTTTATTACATTCGAAAGAGGACTTAAGATACTTTCATGATTTGTTTTCTTTACTTGCCTATTGGAAAGTAACTAGACCTAATCCGAATCACAACCGATTGGGTCCAGTACACAGCTGATTGGGATAAGCTGATCGGAAGGTTGAACCATTGTCATCTTCCTATTCATTACATATTAAATCCTGCAGCAGTTTCTCATCAATATTTACTATTGATGCCATTTCTTTTAGATCATCTTTCCACAATAGACAAAATCTAGCAGACGACAACAATTTGCCGAGCCTCCAATATTCCATGTTCGATTCGATCAAGGGGAACAACTCATACAACAGTTCCGGTGTAACATGAAAACAATACCCAGTTAAAACTACCCACCGTTGAAATCTACGGCGGGTCACTTTCTCAGAGGGAAAATTACAGAAATATCGAGTAGGGTCATTTTTTCTTCAGAAGGCCGAGTAAGATTTCTACTGTAAAATAACGACCCGGGTAACTTTTGCAACGTAGAATAATGACCCCGGGTAGTTTTTTATTGGCGGGTCACTGTTTCACGTTACACTGAAAAAGCCTTATATTTTCACTGCAAAATCTTATATTTTCACTGCAAAATCTTATATTTTCACTGCAAAATTTTATATTTTCACGGCAAAATCTTAATATATTTTCACTGCTCATCACAGCAGTGAAAATATAAGTTTTATCAGTTTGATAATTTTCTATATTTCACAGACAAAAATGTAATAAATGAAGTTATTTACCAGTTACCTTCATCGGTTTATCTGACAAGTATAGACTGGGACACTAAGTAACTTATAAACATTTAAAAGAATGATTTTCTAAAGTCAAATACCATATAGATACTGTCATCATGTATCACATACGCCAATTATCTTGTAATATATTATACATCTTAGGGTAAATATTATATTAGCTAACATAGCATCTCTTCATCTTATGACAACTGTCGAATTAATGTTCTCTACATCCGAAGAAATTCCTAAGACTGACAGGATTAACACCGCATGTCGTTCTGAAGGTAAGGAGGTAGACTATATATATTAGACCACCACAGGGAAACAAAATCAGAAAATATCGAATAATGCGAACTCAAAATCGTTTAAGACTAGGGACATACTATGACCCACATGAAATCTTTAAAGAATATACAAAAATGTACGACCAGGTGTTTGAAGGGGAAAGCATCTTCTGTTTCACCAATAACATCGTCATGTAAGTCCATGTCACATCCAAGTAAATGTCACGTCCTCAAAGTGATATTTGAGGCATCATTCTCAATCAAGTAGGCATACTAATGAGCATATTAAAAACGTCCACTTTCATAAAATTCAAAGATATCTTGAATCCCTGTATCGTACGTTACTGCGACATGTAAACGTCAGGTTAGAGATCGATACAGTGATGCAACTACCAAGAAAGGGAAATGTCTCCATCGTCACGTTTATCATATCAAAGTAGTAAGCTGCCAATGTTGGTCATAGCTTAATTAAAAATCGAGCCAACAGCTGATGTAAAATATACCATGTTGTTTTCTTGATTTCAAGCTCAAAAGGATACAAACGATCGATCAAATCAGCAATTTTTTTGTTGTTTATAGACAATACATCTTCGATATATCTGAAGGTAAACTTGGCAGATTTGGCAAGATCTTTGTTGTGTTATCTGTCCCGATTTGCTTCTTGAAAACAAAAAAGATGTCAACTAAGAGTAGGGTACTGTTTTTATCAACACAAATGCAGGAATGCAAACCGTCTGCTAGAAAATCTGTCAACAGTGGAATGCTTTCAAATGTTTTGATATACAAAACTCTGTCAAGTCTTGAAAGTACGGTAACGCTAAAAGTCTGGTTTAGAATAGAAAATATCTGAAAGTGATCAACCTATATTTTATGGAGTTAAAAAATAAACAACCTACAGTGCAAGTCGATCCCTCGAACATCTGTTCACTCCACTACTGTATCACGTAGTGAATTAATATATCTTGCTATTTTAATATCAATGTTTATAGATTGTTTATAGAAAACTGTAATTTTAAAACTAATATCAAAACATTAGTTCTCGGTGAATGCAAGTGTGCGATCACAGATGTCACATATTTTGGCTTGAGTTCAACACCGTAGCTGGAAATTGGGGAGGGTTCGGCATCATTAGCATATCTCCCAGATTGCTGTCACATATACGCCCTTAAAGTCACTACTTTATATATAATTTTGTTTCTATTTCTTTGAATCTGTAAAAGATAGCTACCAATCTTATAAACACTGATTCGGACACACCTGATTTTCTATTGTTAACGAGACATATACAGGGAGAATAGTCTGCCGTATTCTCCTTCCTGTTACCATGGAGGTAAACTAGTTCTGGCCTGGTGTATATGACCACTGAACTGGTGTATGAGACTCCCCACAACCTCACCACTGAACAGGTGTTGAGACTTCCGACAACCTCACCACTGAACTGGTGTATAGGACTCTCGACAACCTCACCACTAAACTGGTGTATAGGACTCTCGACAACCTCACCACTGAACTGGTGTATAGGACTTTCGACAACATCACCACTGAACTGGTGTATAGGGCTCTCGACAACATCACCCCTGAACTGGTGTATAGGACTCCCGACAACATCACCACTGAACTGGTGTATAGGACTCTCGACAACATCACCACTGAACTGGTGTATAGGACTCCCGACAACATCACCACTGAACTGGTGCATAGGACTCTCGACAACATCACCACTGAACTGGTGTATAAGACTCTCGACAATATCACCACTGAACTGGTGTATAGGACCCCCGACAACATCACCCCTGACCTGGTGTATAGGACCCCGACAACATCACCACTGAACTGGTGTATAGGACTCTCGACAATATCACCACTGAACTGGTGTATAAGACTCTCGACAATATCACCACTGAACTGGTGTATAGGACCCCCGACAACATCACCCCTGACCTGGTGTATAGGACCCCGACAACATCACAACTGAACTGGTGTATAGGACTCTCGACAACATCACCACTGAACTGGTGTATAGGACTCCCGACAACATCACCATTGAACTGGTGTATAGGACCCCCGACAACATCACCACTGAACTGGTGTATAGGACCCCCGGCAAAATCACCACTGAACTGGTGTATAGGACTCTCGACAACATCACCACTGAACTGGTGTATAGGACCCCCGACAACAACACCACTGAACTTGTGTATAGGACTCCCGACAACATCACCACTGAACTGGTGTATAGGACTCCCGACAACATCACCCCTGAACTGGTGTATAGGACCCCCGACAACATCACCACTGAACTGGTGTATAGGACTCCCGACAACATCACCACTAAATCGGTGTATAGGACTCTCGACAACATCACCACTGAACTGGTGTATAGGACCCCCGACAACATCACCCCTGAACTGGTGTATAGGACCCCCGACAACATCACCACTGAACTGGTGTATAGGACTCTCGACAACATCACCACTGAACTGGTGTATAGGACTCCCGACAACATCACCACTAAATCGGTGTATAGGACTCTCGACAACATCACCACTGAACTGGTGTATAGGACCCCCGACAACATCACCCCTGAACTGGTGTATAGGACCCCCGACAACATCACCACTGAACTGGTGTATAGGACTCTCGACAACATCACCCCTGAACTGGTGTATAGGACCCCCGACAACATCACCACTGAACTGGTGTATAGGACTCTCGACAACATCACCCCTGAACTGGTGTATAGGACTCTCGACAACATCACCACTGAACTGGTGCATAGGACTCTCGACAACATCACCCCTGAACTGGTGTATAGGACTCTCGACAACATCACCACTGAACTGGTGCATAGGACTCTCGACAACATCATCACTGAACTGGTGTATAGGACTCCCGACAACATCACCACTAAATCGGTGTATAGGACTCTCGACAACTTCACCACTGAACTCGTGTTTATGACTCCCGACAATATCACCATGGTGCGACAGTGGAACACGCTCTATTTAGACCTCTCGACAGTGATGTAACCATTGGTTAACCGCCTTCGGGCGACTCTTTGTGTGAGGGAATGTAGACCATAAGTAGCATTCCAGTAACCAAAGGGAAAAAACTTATAAAGTGATGAATTTCTAACGTAAGAAAATTAAGATTGGAATAAAATCCCGGGAAAAGGTAATGAAGGTCTTAATTCTACATAATTTGTCTGTCTGTTTGTCTGCGGGTTAATTACTACTGGCTTATCTGTCAGTAGTTGGCTGTAGTTCTGTCTAGCGCTCCCCGAGCCCGTACCACCTTCTCGACATCGATCTAAGTATAGAATACCATCGATCGTCATATCAATCTTGTTCACCTTTTAATCTAACGATAGAACCCAGTCGCAGTGTTTGGTGTTAGACACACTGATATAGGCGTTTGCTACACTTATACACACTGACTGAGGTGGAGAACTGGAAATCTCCGGATTTCGGTATTAGTTGTAATGTTTTCTCCGAGGAAACAAGATTAGGCAGGCGAGCTGTCATGTTAGTGCCACCCTATGATATATTGTAAACCTAGATGTGATTAATGCCAACTCTCCTCTCTTTAGAAAATGAAAAATGTTCAATCATCTGGAGGACTAGGGAGGACGAAACTCCTGTAATCAGACGGGAACGGTATGTTCTTCGATGTGGCAGACATACCTAATAACCATGGATTGGACAATTTCATGAATACTGCAAATTATGATACTTTCCCCACGTCAATGTCCATTTTAAGTTCTGCTATCCAGATGTATAATATAATTTGAACTTACCAAAAGGATCAAATGTATCAGTGTAAGAAATAAAGAAAGAATGGTTAGGTACATAATGTACAAGTCTGAAGAATAATGACGCAAAATCAGGGGTTAAAAAACGGACCACAGGTTAAATCATCATCACTTTCCACACTGTCATGTTCTTCTGGAATTATGTCATTCAATTGTGCAGTATGATTTGGCAAATATAAAGAATGAATACGCCTATGAAGATACGCAGGTTAAAAAATAAGTGATGAGTCACAAATCAAAGTGATGGCACAAGTTCATCCATTTATGAAACGTATTTTAAGGACAATGGTCAAATATGAAAATATGTTATTTTTCTCCTGAAAGAAACCGAGAGAATACCTAAGATTCAACAAAACCATGATCCAATCCGAACTCGAAATCGATTAAACTAGAGGCAAATAAGGAACAAAGGAAAGATTTACATGGAGACTCTCGTAAAAGCACAAGAGAATAAGACCAGGTATTCTGGAAGAGTAAGCGTCTTCTGCCTCATTGACGACTCCCACCATGTAAATCTAGGTCACATCCAAGTAAGCATCAATTCTCCTTTTGTTGTGTTTCTTTACAAAGTATGTTCCAAGATAGCTCACAACCATGTATTTGTATCGCGGTTCAACTTTCTTGGAAAAGAAAGCTCTCACAATGAGAGAACGAAAACGTTCTTTCAGTTTGGAATAGGGTGCAAAAATCAAATGTTTTGATGGACGAAACATTTTTGAGAAGGGGTGCTCAAGACTGATCTTTTGAGTTTTTCAAAATGCACATCCCATTAATGCCACTTCTGGAGTATATAGTGTCACAATAAGACTGGAGCCCTGATTTAACGGTACTCAGAATGGTCCTAAGAAGTTTTGATAATGGCTTGGTTGAGCAATGAGACGAGCCAGCGATAAAACGTTGCTTATAAGGATCCTTGTGTAGTTTAGGTATCCAATATAGCCGAGGTAAGTCAGCGTCTTTATCATAACGGGTATTTTGAATGATTGTAATACTGATGTATGATTGGAAAGTAATTCATTTTTCGAAAAACCGGTCAATGCGTA
This sequence comes from Mimachlamys varia, assembly GCA_947623455.1. Taxonomy (NCBI): domain Eukaryota; kingdom Metazoa; phylum Mollusca; class Bivalvia; order Pectinida; family Pectinidae; genus Mimachlamys; species Mimachlamys varia. The sequence goes on from OX392535.1 coordinate 16,017,925, forward strand.
CGTAGGGTTACCTTGGTTATCGCGCAGGCCATGTTCTTTTTTCAAACAATGAATGTAATAGTGGTTGCAAACCAGAATCAGGTTATTAAATGCCAATACAATCACATTCTTGTCCTGTTGGTCGTTGAGTGTTGTTCGAACATCGGGTCAAGAAAGTTCGACTTGTGTAAAGTTTTCATTTTGTATCGCAAACTGGTTAATCTTTTCTAAGTAGAGGACCTGTAACACATCAATATATATCAAATGATGCGTGTTTAATTGAAATATGAGCCCTGAACCAATTAATATAATTGAATTTAAATATGAACTCATTGGTTTACATCAGCACAACAGTATATAATGTTTTCAATTATGGACCCTTTTGTTTAGCACAAAAACCAATATATAAGGTATGTCTTCAATCAAGATTGAACCTCGTCGGTCCAATGTACATGCATCATATACTATCTATTGATGTGTTACAGGGTTAGGGTTAGTTCCAATTATTATAATATAAGGCTTCAGGAATGAATCCAGTAGTTTTACGACAATCATTTTAAAGTATTCTCGTGAATAAAAGTTACAAAATATTATGTAATCCCAACTGGTTTTATATCAGATGTTGTGCATTTTTGCTGGAATGGCTTCGGTATCGTTGTGTGATATGAAGATGGGCGTTTTTTGGTTTGCTTATTAGCGTGCTTACTTGTTGTGATTGACAATGATGACTCGGTTCTCGTTTTGAGGATTGATGCTTACTTGGATGTGACCAAGATTTACATGGCGGATGTCGTCGATGAAGCAGAACAAGCTTACTCGATCCGGAACACCTGGTCTTATTATCTTGTACTTTTAAGATTGTCTCCATGTTAATATTTCCTTTATTCCCTTTTTGCCTCTAGTTTAATCGAATTGAGTTCGGATTATGGTTTTGTTGACGATTTGGTAGTGTCTGATTTTTTTTCAAACCAACTACAACATACACGCCTGCTACGTCATCAACGTTTGTATACACAATATACAAAATGGTCCTACGCCAATTGTCATTACACAGGCTAAATGTCTTCAGGTCATTTTGACCTGAACATTTTGACCTGTAATTTACCTGAATTTGACATGAAATTTACCTGAAAAGAGCAAATAAAAATTGATTCATGGAATTCTTTGACCTAAAATTCACCTGAAATTCACCTGAAATTCATCTGAAATTACTTTCATGTCAAATTGACATGAATTGACTTTTTTCCTCTTTTCAGGTCAATTTGACCTGAAAATTTTGACCTGAAATTTACCTGAAATTTACCTGAATTGACATCAAGAAATTTTGCCTATGTATGACAATTCACAAATGGTTAGTTATGCATTTAACCCATATATATGCATCATTACATTATCAAGCTTTACGCTCAGTACCTTCTTTTGGTCCATGTGTGTATATATCTACCAATCTATACACTATAAAGTTAACATGTGCCACGTTCAACATTGTACCAAATTGTTTATACTTATATATAGCTTTTATATCTTTATAATATTACACTGGAAACTTGCCTTGCAATATAAGGATTTTACATTTAATGATATTTTAATGATTAATTTCTGGTACAGGATTCATGTATCATCTACACCAGACTCATTACATGGTTATTGTTAATAGCTTTGAATGTAACGACATTGTTTACATACATATAGTTCATAAAATAGCCTTGAAATTGCATAATAAATCAACGTGTTTCCAGCGACTACACAGCTCATTTTTTAAAGTTTTGATTATTTGCACATACTACATTTTCTAGTTAATTAGTCCACACAGTTACCGTACGTAGTAAAACTCTTTCCATAATTTCAATAAACCGTTTACTCCGCGATTGTACTTTCCATGTCGAGTTACTTTGTATATTTGGATCATATCTCCGCGTTGTCTTCTGAACGATAATGTTGGATAATGTTTTTTGTTTTATATGGAAACCAAATAGCGCTTGCGAAGTCAAAATGAGTTCTTCCCAATGATTTGTATGACAAGAGAGCTGTTTCTTTGTCCAAACTGATGCATGTTTCCCTTGTGATCGCCAACATCATATTTGCTGTCTTATTTGTTCAAATGTATGATTTTAGATCGCTATTAATTACTACTCTTGAGTCTTTTTCCGCTTCTGATTTCTTTAGAGTTGTATCCGCAATATGGTATGTGCTGTTACTTACCTTTGGGATTGTACCTCATTTTTACCTCTTATGTTGATATGCTTGCAGTCGGCAATGACCAATCTCTATATTTACATCATTAATAATCAAATGCTATACAATGTAATAAAAAACAACGTTAAAAGCAGGCTACTATGATAGCCGTAAATTGATTATATTTCCAGTGAATTTAGATCAATATATTTGCAATTGAAAATGTGTGCAGTACACAATTCTATTTTTTCATCATTTGTGAAATTCGAATTAAATACAATCACTAGCATTCTGAACATATGTATCCACTTATATTATTCAAGGCCACCTTCACATCATTAAACGGTGATGGCAATAATCAAACTTGCTCGGAGGTACGTCGGTCTAGTAGCGGTAGGACGCCGGGTCCGTAATCGGGGAGGGGAGGGAGATGGGGGTTTGGACAAATAAGTGAGGAGACAGATAATGATAATAACAATGATATATAACATTTATATAGCGCCAATAAGAACACAATTGCACACGAATTGTCTCATAGGGAAACGATGACCCAATGTGAATTAATGTAACATAAATATTATTATTCGTTATTACATAATGTACACCAAAAAGATAATGGTGATTGTCTTTACAGTTAAAATGCTTCCATTCAATTTATTCTTCCTTATATCTGGTCTGTTTTAAATGTTATCAGTGTTTCGTTGGCAAATAGAAAATTTGAGAAGAAGACGATTGGAACCTTAGTATGTAGAGACCGCCGGCCGAGACTCGGAAACACTTACTGACAGAACCGACTAGAACACGTATTTGTATTTCAAGGACAGTCTATAAAAGGACATACATTCTTTCCCTGAGACGTTCAATTGTCGACAAACGCGGCCGGTGTGGGATGTATATTTATGATGATTTCCATCAGTCCACTTGGATCCTAGAAACGTGCTTTACATATGATTCGGCCGAACAGACATGACCAGCCAGACGAACGCCAACCTAATAATGTCCATTTGTCGAAACCGACATATACGGTCAGAAAGGACCAGGCTTCAATAATCTTTTCGTTTATTACTCGTGTTTTATCAGGCAATGTTTCCATTTCCTCGAGGTTTGTCAGAAAACATGCTATCAAGATGCCTGCGATCAATTATATTCGCAACAAGTCTTGCCAGTGACGTCAACCGGTAGTCGATCTTGTATCGGCCCTGACAAATTTATAACCGTTCGCAAACCCTTTTCTGTAAGTGAACTGCAGCAGGCAGAACTATGATTCATTTTTGATACAGCTAATTTTATCTACATCCGATATGACTAGTTTAAGCTATAGACGTGATAGCTATACTTCAAAGGTCATGAAAACAGAAGACAAATGTCTCATGTTTAAAAAGAAATCCGATTTCATGTGTTCGATGTGTGTATTTACGTACCTTGTAGCAGACAGTGGAGACCCGTAAATGGTGATCGATACCAGCAACGGGCGAGAGTGATTAGAAAAACGTTATTATTTAAAGTTAACCATTAAGTTATCACAATTTTGCAACAACACTGAGAGATCTTTTTCTCTTGCTCGCAGCAGATCATCATAGATGTAACCTTAACACAGAGATAATAATGAGTAAATTCCAATGTTAAACCAAAGACGGCATCGAACACACAGTTAAATATAGAAAGACCACACATGTTACAATCAACACATTGTGGTAAAAATAAAATGTACACCAGGCATACAACAGACATTCTGTTGTAGATAAACCTCACATACAACAGACAGTCTGTAGTAGATACATCACACATACAACAGACAGTCTGTAGTAGATACACCACACATACAACACACAGTCTGTAGTAGATACACCACACATACAACACACAGTCTGTAGTAGATAAACAACACATAAAACAGACAGTCTGTAGTAGATACACCATACATACAACAGACAGTCTGTAGTAGATACACCACACAAACAACACACAGTCTGTAGTAGATACACCTCACATACAACAGACAGTCTGTAGTAGATACACCTCACATACGACAGACAGTCTGTAGTAGATACACCATACATACAACAGACAGTCTGTAGTAGATACACCACACATACAACAGACAGTCTGTAGTAGATACACCATACATACAACAGACAGTCTGTAGTAGATACACCACACATACAACAAACAGTCTGTAGTAGATACACCACACATACAACATACAGTCTGTAGTAGATACACCACACATACAACACACAGTCTGTAGTAGATACACCACACATACAACAGACAGTCTGTAGTAGATACACCACACATACAACAGACAGTCTGTAGTAGATACACCACACATTCAACATACAGTCTGTAGTAGATACACCACACATACAACACACAGTCTGTAGTAGATACACCACACATTCAACATACAGTCTGTAGTAGATACACCACACATACAACACACAGTCTGTAGTAGATACACCACACATACAACACACAGTCTGTAGTAGATACACCACACATACAACAGACAGTCTGTAGTAGATACACCACACATACAACAGACAGTCTGTAGTAGATACACCACACATTCAACATACAGTCTGTAGTAGATACACCACACATACAACATACAGTCTGTAGTAGATACCCCACACATACAACACACAGTCTGTAGTAGATACACCACATACAACAGACGGTCTGTAGTAGATACAACCAGATACAACAGACGGTCTGTAGTAGATACCACACATACAACAGACGGTCTGTAGTAGATACACCACACACACAACAGACGGTCTGTAGTAGATACACCACACATACAACATACAGTCTGTAGTAGATACACCACACATACAACAGACGGTCTGGAGTAGATACACCCAGATACAACAGACAGTCTGTAGTAGATACCACACATACAACAGACGTTCTGTAATAGATACACCACACACACACAATAGACGGTCTGTAGTAGATACACCACACATACAACATATAGTCTGTAGTAGATACACCACACATACAAAAGACAGTCTGTAGTAGATACACCAAACATACAACAGACAGTCTGTAGTAGATACCCCACACATACAACAGACAGTCTGTAGTAGATACACCACACATTCAACATTCAGTCTGTAGTAGATACCCCACACATACAACATACAGTCTGTATTAGATACCCCACACATACAACAGACGTTCTGTAGTAGATACACCACACATACAAAAGACAGTCTGTAGTAGATACACCACACATACAACAGACAGTCTGTAGTAGATACCCCACACATACAACAGACAGTCTGTAGTAGATACACCACACATTCAACATTCAGTCTGTAGTAGATACCCCACACATACAACATACAGTCTGTATTAGATACACCACACATACAACAGACGTTCTGTAGTAGATACACCACACATTCAACATACAGTCTGTAGTAGATACACCACACATACAAAGGACAGTCTGTAGTAGATACACCACACATACAAAAGACAGTCTGTAGTAGATACACCAAACATACAACAGACGGTCTGTAGTAGATACACCACACATACAACACACAGTCTGTAGTAGATACACCACACATTCAACATTCAGTCTGTAGTAGATACACCACACATACTAAGGACAGTCTGTAGTAGATACACCACACATACAACACACAGTCTGTAGTAGATACCCCACACATACAACAGACAGTCTGTAGTAGATACACCACACATACAAAGGACAGTCTGTAGTAGATACACCACACATACAACAGACAGTCTGTAGTAGATACACCACACATACAACACACAGTCTGTAGTAGATACACCACACATACAACAGACAGTCTGTAGTAGATACACCACACATACAACAAACAGTCTGTAGTAGATACACCACACATACAACAGACAGTATGTAGTAGATACAACACACATACAACACACAGTCTGTAGTAGATACACCACACATACAACAGAAGTCTGCAGTAGATACACCACAAACACAACAGACATTCTTTTGGAGATACCCCACACATACAACACAAAGTCTGTGGTAGATACACGACACATACAACATACAGTCTGTAGTAGATACACCACACATACAAAGGACAGTCTGTAGTAGATACACCACACATACAACAGACAGTCTGTAGTAGATACACCACATATACAACAGACGGTCTGTAGTAGATACACCACACATATAACAGACAGTCTGTAGTAGATACATCATACACACAACAGACGGTCTGTAGTAGATACACAACACATACAACACACAGTCTGTAGTAGATACACCACATATACAACAGACAGTCTGTAGTAAATACACCACACATACAACATACTGTATGTAGTAGATACACCACACATACAACAGACAGTCTGTAGTAGATACACCACACATGCAACAGACAGTCTGTAGTAGATACACCACACATACAACAGACAGTCTGTAGTAGATACACCACACATTCAACATACAGTCTGTAGTAGATACACCACACATACAACATACAGTTTGTAGTAGATACCCCACACATACAACACACAGTCTGTAGTAGATACACCACATACAACAGACGGTCCGTAGTAGATACAACCAGATACAACAGACGGTCTGTAGTAGATACCACACATACAACAGACGGTCTGTAGTAGATACACCACACACACAACAGACGGTCTGTATTAGATACACCACACATGTACAACATACGGTCTGTAGTAGATACACCCAGATACAACAGACAGTCTGTAGTAGATACCACACATACAACAGACGTTCTGTAGTAGATACACCACACACACACAATAGACGGTCTGTAGTAGATACACCACACATACAACATATAGTCTGTAGTAGATACACCACACATACAAAAGACAGTCTGTAGTAGATACACCACACATACAACAGACAGTCTGTAGTAGATACCCCACACATACAACAGACAGTCTGTATTAGATACCCCACACATACAACAGACGTTCTGTAGTAGATACACCACACATACAACATACAGTCTGTATTAGATACCCCACACATACAACAGACAGTCTGTAGTAGATACACCACACATACAAAAGACAGTCTGTAGTAGATACACCACACATACAACAGACGTTCTGTAGTAGATACACCACACATACAAAAGACAGTCTGTAGTAGATACACCACACATACAAAGGACAGTCTGTAGTAGATACACCACACATACAAAAGACAGTCTGTAGTAGATACACCAAACATACAACTGACGGTCTGTAGTAGATACACCACACATACAACACACAGTCTGTAGTAGATACACCACACATACAACACACAGTCTGTAGTAGATACACCACACATACAACACACAGTCTGTAGTAGATACCCCACACATACAACACACAGTCTGTAGTAGATACACCACACATACAACACACAGTCTGTAGTAGATACACCACACATACAACACACAGTCTGTAGTAGATACACCACACATACAACAGACAGTCTGTAGTAGATACACCACACATTCAACATTCAGTCTGTAGTAGATACACCACACATACAACAGACAGTCTGTAGTAGATACACCACACATACAACACACAGTCTGTAGTAGATACCCCACACATACAACAGACAGTCTGTAGTAGATACACCACACATACAAAGGACAGTCTGTAGTAGATACACCACACATACAACAGACAGTATGTAGTACATACAACACACATACAACACACAGTCTGTAGTAGATACACCACACATACAACAGAAGTCTGCAGTAGATACACCACACACACAACAGACATTCTTTTGGAGATACCCCACACATACAACACAAAGTCTGTAGTAGATACACCACACATACAACACACAGTCTGTAGTAGATACACCACACATACAACACACAGTCTGTAGTAGATACACCACACATACAACACACAGTCTGTAGTAGATACCCCACACATACAACACACAGTCTGTGGTAGATACACCACACATACAACACACAGTCTGTAGTAGATACACCACACATACAACACACAGTCTGTAGTAGATACACCACACATACAACAGACAGTCTGTAGTAGATACACCACACATTCAACATTCAGTCTGTAGTAGATACATCACACATACAACAGACAGTCTGTAGTAGATACACCACACATACAACACACAGTCTGTAGTAGATACCCCACACATACAACAGACAGTCTGTAGTAGATACACCACACATACAAAGGACAGTCTGTAGTAGATACACCACACATACAACAGACAGTATGTAGTACATACAACACACATACAACACACAGTCTGTAGTAGATACACCACACATACAACAGAAGTCTGCAGTAGATACACCACACACACAACAGACATTCTTTTGGAGATACCCCACACATACAACACAAAGTCTGTAGTAGATACACCACACATACAACACACAGTCTGTAGTAGATACACCACACATACAACACACAGTCTGTAGTAGATACACCACACATACAACACACAGTCTGTAGTAGATACCCCACACATACAACAGACAGTCTGTAGTAGATACACCACACATTCAACATTCAGTTTGTAGTAGATACACCACACATACAACAGACAGTCTGTAGTAGATACACCACACATACAACACACAGTCTGTAGTAGATACCCCACACATACAACAGACAGTCTGTAGTAGATACACCACACATACAACATACAGTCTGTAGTAGATACACCACACATACAACAGACAGTCTGTAGTAGATACACCACACATACAACAGACAGTCTGTAGTAGATACACCACACATACAAAGGACAGTCTGTAGTAGATACACCACACATACAACAGACAGTATGTAGTAGATACACCACACATACAACAGACAGTCTGTAGTAGATACGCCACACATACAACAGACAGTCTGTAGTAGATACACCACACATACAAAGGACAGTCTGTAGTAGATACACCACACATACAACAGACAGTATGTAGTAGATACAACACACATACAACACACAGTCTGTAGTAGATACACAACACATACAACAGAAGTCTGCAGTAGATACACCACACAGACAACAGACATTCTTTTGGAGATACCCCACACATACAACACAAAGTCTGTGGTAGATACACCACACATACAACATACAGTCTGTAGTAGATACACCACACATACAACAGACAGTCTGTAGTAGATACACCACACATACAACAGACAGTCTGTAGTAGATACACCACACATACAACAGACAGTCTGTAGTAGATACACCACACATTCAACATACAGTCTGTAGTAGATACACCACAAATACAACAGACAGTCTGTAGTAGATACAACACACATACAACACACAGTCTGTAGTAGATACACCATACATACAACAATCAGTCTGTAGTAGATTCACCTCACTTACAACAGACAGTATGTAGTAGATACACCACACATACAACAGACGGTCTGTAGTAGATACACCACACATACAACAGACAGTCTGTAGTAGATACACCACATATACAACATAAGTCTGTAGTAGATACACCACATATACAACATAAGTCTGTAGTAGATACACCACACATACAACAGACAGTATGTAGTAGATACACCACATATACAACAGACAGTATGTAGTAGATACACCACACATACAACACACAGTCTGTAGTAGATACATCTCACAAACAACAGACAGTCTGTAGTAGATACACCACACATACAACAGACAGTCTGTAGTAGATACATCTCACAAACAACAGACAGTCTGTAGTAGATACACCATACATACAACATAAGTCTGTAGTAGATACATCTCACATACAACATAAGTCTGTAGTATATACTCCACATATACAACATAAGTCTGATGTAAACACAAACACAATAACGGAATTGTCGTATTGATGACGTTCGACACAGGCATCTGCAACAAGTCATTTCAGCCCATTATGCATATTAGCTTGTAACGAAAATGTTTTGCCATCATATAGGTGTTTGCAAACTTTGTTTCGCTCACCACCATTTACTCAAGATTCTGTAAGCGGGTATTTGATTGGCTAATGCTAATGTTCACCAGAAAATGACCCCCTTGTTGGAAGTTGTCAGATCCTAGGAAAGCGAAATGTAACAAAGCTATGATTAATAACTGCATTTTAATCAGATTGGATCTATGGTAACTTGTGACCGCATCTAGTGATGAATTTTTATTTCTACTTTGTATCTGGAATAATACTCACTAGAAATGTCATGCAATGTTTTTATTTCAGTGGTAATGCTGAAATGCGTTTGGTCACTAGACAAGTGTTTAGCATAACTTGAGTCCCTGGATTACCGATCAAGAATTTCAAAAGACATTATCTTTGGTTGACTATTATCGGGACGACTTTTTAAACAGCATTTCGAAACGCTATGCATTTCATGTGTACTATCTCAAGCTTCACATGGAGCCTATTATTCACACTCAACATCTACTTACAAACAGATTAGCTCAGAATAATTGGTAGCCATTATGCTTGACTCGGCATCCTTATGTCTAAGCTCCGGACTTTATACATTTATCTTCGTCGAGTTGTTAGGTCACACAATCTTAAGCCTCTTTCAAAACATCGATTGTAAAATACCTTTTATCCCTCCGACTATAACTTATTACAAGTGCTGATACTCCCATATCACTTGAAAACATACGGCGGTACATCATATAGAGCAGTGCTACAGGATATTTAAAATTTACCGCACGATGAAGGACGAATTCCAAAATGATAATTATACCTTACCACGCAGTATCTTATACAGGATCGGCACACGGTCTGTATAATCTTACTTTAAAATAACTGTAACTGCATGAAAAGCAAGGACATGTCTATATGACTGCATTATTCGACCTTCCACTCAGTTCAAATCTAAGAGTAACTCCACGATGGTATCCCATACAGCGACTCCGCATCCCACTTGAATTACCTCTGTCCAATGGCATCCCATACAGTGACTCTCATATCACACCTTATGAATAACTACTATTCCATTGCATCTGATAATGACTAACTATTACATCATATACCTTACCGTGTTTCATTGGTACAAATTGTACCATCTAGATTGACTCTGTGATCTCTTTAAGGATATACCTCCAGTAAGTGGTATTCCATATAGGTGATATTCCCAATAAGCTAGTACAAAGAAACAGGGTGTGGAAGAGATATCTCTGTAGCATTTGGGTGAATTTGGTATTCCTTATCCCGAGGTCAAGACGAAGAAATTACCCCCGAAGGTTAGAAAGTTCTATTGTACATCAACATGCACTTGGTATGATTTGCTTACTGTCTCTCATTATATTATTATAAAAAACAATTTCGTCAACAATATTCTACACGCTTGATTTGAAAGCTTATTTTGACGTCATACATTAACTTATTTGTCCTCTGACGACATCGAATAATTTGCTGCAATCGATCATAGCTTAGAGCTGACAGAAAAATGATACCTTATGGAGCAATAAAGCAATCTTCAGCAGATTCTGTACATTAAACATGAAAAATAATAAAATCTATTCTCAGCAGCACAGAATGGCACGTGGAACAGATGTGAAGCTATGATTGATGGCCAACACATGCATGTACATGTACATCACCCGCGCGCATCCTCGCTTCTCTCTAGACATGAATGCTTTCATTTCATTAAAATCAAATTACGAAAACAAACCGCAAAAAAATGGTATACATTGAGTCAAACACAGGGGAAAAGTTAAGATATACTCGGAACTAATAAAGCGGTTTTGTTTACCGAAAACTCGAGACAAAGCCAGAGCATGACTGTCTAATATTGGTCTATTGATATGTATAATTTTATCAACTGGTTCTCATCTTGGCTTTAATGGTAAATATATGTCTGCTTTGCAATTCTTTGTTAATAATGAAATCGATGATTGTAAACTACGTTATGTAGGCTCAGGTATGGGCTTTATTGTCTCGAGGCCGCCGTTCTAGCCCAAGATATTCAAGATTGTATTCATAATTATTGATTTAAGAACTTCTCAGGTCCGGAGGCCTTGTCAAATTTATCACAGACATCGCTCTAGAGAAAGCCTAGATGGATCATAAAATTGGTTTTATATAAGAAACAATCACTAAATATTCCAGGACAGTTTCTACGTTGCTGCTGAAACCATGTGACTGTGCTGCCACAAATGCAGCAAGGCCGCGTGAGGACAACTTCCGGAGGCATTAATTCGACATATGTCAGTCCTACAGAAACACGATTAATATATTCATGGAAATGTATGTTATATAAGTATCAATACCAATCGATATACATGTATGTATTTCAGCATACAAATATAAATCATTCGTTATTCCACTTGTTCGTGTAAGTATTATGTTGAAAACCTGTGACGCAGACAAGTAAAGTCACGTGGACAGATATCGTTACCGGTTAGGGTTCTACATGTACCACTTATTAAATTCAATTTCTTAATCGAAAAAAAAACATTTATTATATTTTTCTGGTAAATATTGAATATTATTTATTCAATTCTGATTTGACCACTTAAAGGCCCAATATACGTAACTTTCGGCAAAAACTTGAAGCGAAAACCAAGCCTAATATCTTATTATATTTATAGATTTAGTTAGGATTAACTGATATCAGCAATACTCAAGATAAATTCTTACGCGGTTACCGGTACAGCAGCAGTTGAAACACGGTATTTGTAAACACGCGCCTATTTCTAGTTGTCTTCTACCTTCGGTTTGTTGTTGAAGTGGGCCCCACCTGAACTATTTTCAATTCTTTGGATTTTTTTTGTCAAGATTTTCTTGTTAGTTACCACTCAGGTTTACTTCGTTTGAGACATATTTTTGCATGGTTATCAACTGGATTTTTTTTCATAATTTTTCAGAATCTCGAAAATTTTCCTGAAGTTACGTATATTGGGCCTTTAAAATATGCAATGTACAGTCTGTACATTCTATCTGGTCAAATGATGTCTAACTTAATGATATACACGCACACCAGATAATTTGGGTCTACATGCATCTACATGAACATTTCACTGATACTAAGACGACTATGCAGGTCAGCAATGACATCTGTTAAATCGAAGGAGACACGTGCCACATGAAACACTGTGTCAGTGCCCAAGTTAGGCTAAGTACAGTTTGTATAGGTGAACAAGGTCATCTCTGAGAGTGAAATGGATAAAGTATAGTTATATAGGTGGTGTCGATATTTGACCTCAGAACAAGTGATGACACAACAACCTTTAGTCCAACCATATTTACCCTAATCCAATACAACAACTCTTGAATCCATCTATATGTACCCTAATCCAACACAACAACCCTTAATCCAACCATTTTACCCTGATCCAACACAACAACCCTTTCAACCAACCATTTTCATCCCAATCCAAAACAACAAACCTGCAATAAAACCATTTTAACACAACCATTTGAGATTCGGCGCTTGTCGTCCACACGAAGTGATTTGAATTTGAGTTGTTGACTTTGTTTTTTAATGTTTACATTTTATTGGTCATTTGGTATTAAACATATGAAGTAAAATTCCTTCTCCATTAAATTATATTACAGTATGAAAGGGATTTGACAATGAGTTTAAAATTTCATAACAGTATTTGGAAAGAGGAAGAGGGGAGGGTGGGGGAGGCTATATCCAGTCGTGTTAAGTTGCTTAATAATGATATTGGTAAAATGATCCAGATCCAGCTGGAAGATTCAGCTTGATTCGTTCTGGGGTAGATTTTCGTAAAACATGTACATGTACCTAAGCCACTGTACGGTATTCTGTTTATTGATACCAAATATAATACCAAAATATTTCATGGATATTGATTATTAGACAAACGCCTGGGTGGTCACATTGTTGTAAATATCAATACTAAACTTCGATATTCTTATATACCACTAAAACAACCTAGTATATATATATACACATAGGTCGTCTAAAAACGGTTCACAAAATAGTCTATGTCTGTATATGGGATTCCCGGCTCATTACGGTTAATAAAACAACTAACTTCGATCAACCGTGACAGGGAATTCCTTTTAAAACATAATTATATATAATTTGACATGCAACAAACATTTCATAGACAGTGTCATGAACTGTCATCTGTCGTTGGTGGCTACCAACATTATTTTATATCATCTTCATGTGACGTCATTAAAGTAAACACAGTTTTAAGATAATTCAAGAGTTTGCGAAAGCAAATGAAGATATACTTCTGAATCTACGTTTGTTCATTTGTTTTATTTGTGTAGTATTTTATTATATTTATAAACATCACAATTATACAAAATGAACTTTTGAACACACAGACCTATATATAGACACGGCAAGGAAGTTATTGCTGCAATGCAGACAATATACGGTTGCCAAAATTTCGGAACGATAGCTAAATATTTGATAGCGCTACAAATCCTACGAAACGTTTTGTAATTAAATCCTCGCTGTCAAATGCACGATTGATAAGGTTGTTTTATCTGCTCAATGAAATATATAACAATCCGAATGATCCCGCCCTACCAGGCCAGCATTGTCATCTATCATAAGACTGCAGTACCAAAGACATGCACGACTTGGACAATATTAATCTTCGCCAACATCGGGAAGTCTTTGACAGGTTGCGTCGATATAAGATACACACTATTGAAGAAAAGATAAGAATGATTCAACGCAAAAGGGAAAAAAATGAGAGGGAGGAGGTAAAGTAAGGGGGTCTGCGCCATTACGTAACTGTCCGTGGTAGGGCTATGGAGCAGGGTAAAACGTGCGATGCGGCAGTGCCCAAGATCGATACTCGACTGTTGCGTATTGATTCTCCAGGCTACGAAACAAGACTCCAATTCGTGCTTTGATCAGCACAATGTCAAGACGGCAATAAAGCGCATCTTTGTTGCTCCGTCGGTATATCTATCGCCAGTTCTGGTTTGCTCAGATGTCTCATTTCAACGAACGTGATTTTGTTATTTTTACTTTTAAAAAAGGCTCTACAGCGGTTAGGTTTCTGCGTGATTGTGAACTCTTTGTGAATAGCAGGAGAAATGACATGATCAGTTTGTTCTACAGGAGTTTGGGGCTAGAAGGACAAACGAACATAAGGGAGGAGGCGCTGGTCAGTCCCCATGGGAGTAGTGGGTACAATGTAAACAAGATCATGGGGTTGCTAACTGACTTTGAGCCAGTTGAGACATTGTCATATGATGAACACCTTTAGTTGAGTTTTAGTATGAGAGATGAAATTACGGGTTAGCGATGGACTCAATGACAAAGGGAATAAGGGGTACATGTGGAAGGCGATGAACATATTTAGGGTGCAATATCAGCTGGAGGTTTAATGTTCTCCTCAAGGGAACTATGGGTAGTAAAAAGCAGATAGAAGTCTGATACTAGGCTTATTGGGAGTTTGGGTATGTACATAATAGAGACAGATGTTTATGTAGAAGGTTGATGTTCGCCTTGTAGGGAACTTGGGATAACAAACATCAGATAGAAGGCTGATATTTTGCTCATTGGGATTTTGTGTAGTAAATAACAAATATAAGTCTGATGGTCTGCTCATTTGGAGATTAGGGTAGTAAATAGCAGATAAAGTGTTGATTTTCGGCTCCTGGGGAACTGGGGAAAGTAAATATCAGATAGAAGGCTGGTGTTCAGCTCATAAGGGGTTTGTGGACAAATGTGGTTGGGGAAAATTATCAGACGGAGAATTAATGGTCGACTCCAGAAGAGTTGATAGTAGGGGATTCAAAAAATGTAGATGATAATCAGTTGTTGGGAAATTTGGGTAGCAAAACTTGATTTGGAAGTAGTGATGATATTTTTAGGGAAGGCTTAGAGAGAGAATAACGTGATATTGTACACGGGGGATTGTGGGTATGTCAGTTGTTCGTGGTTGTGTTCATTAGGTATGGGAGTAGATGATTTGAAGTCTGCACTAGGAGAATAAGGACGGCACAGAATAGTCTAAATAAGAGGTATACGAATATATGTAATTAATTGGAGGGGCCTGGGGATATAATGGACAAGCATTATGACTGAATGAACCCTAGCGTGGACAGCAAGATGACCAAGTAATTCGGACCGAATCAGAGGAATACATTTCCAGGGGAAATATAAGCGTATTACACAAATTAGATGAGGGCGAGTCGTCCGTGACGGTGGCCAGGCTGTTTTGTCCATGATACAGTCCTGTTGATACGGTTTCACCTTAAAGTATTTTGTGATAAATCTAGGATTTGTCATGCTGGTAAATCGATAGCGAGGTCTCCCCTCGTGCCTGCCTCCTGTACTACTAATGTGACCCCCTCGCAAAGCTCTACCAGAAGCCACAGGTCGTGTTTTAATTCTGTAAATAATGACTTATTTCTCAGTCGGAGTCACAAGACAAAATACTGATTAAAGAAACGTGATATGATACGATGTAATGGCATCATATATTGATTAATGTTTTACATGTATATGTTTACCTCCAGATGGCTGATTCATGCTACACATGCATATTGTTGCTTTCAGATGGTGAGTCTGCTGTAGAGACATTTGTGAGTACTCTCCTTCGTTTCTTGGGAATATATACATGTACATTCATATATATTAACCTTTTTTATGTGCATATACATGAATAATGTACGCAAACCTATATGATGATACAACATATGAACGAAGAAATACACGAAAGAATAAGACCAGGTGTTCCGGAAGAGTAAGCACATTTTGCTTCCTCGAGGACATATACGTTTGGGTTACATCCTAGAAAGTGTCATATCATCAAGGTGAAAATGAAGCATCATTCTCAAGCACAACAAGTAGGCATACTAATGAGCATATTCAAAATCCTCCACTTTCATGCCATAAACGGATACAGATTTGTTTTCAACGAGACAAAAATGTGACCATACACCTTTGTCATAATTTTCATTAACTTGCATCTTTTGAATCCCTGTGTTCCTGCTTATCAAGAAGATACACTGATGACAGCTTCTGGGAGACGTCCAAGAGCTTTTTCGTCGAAGACAACTGACCATTCTATGTAGCTTTCTCGTCGTAAACAACTGACCATTCTATGTAGCTTCCTCGTCGTAGACAACTGACCGTTCTATGTAGCTTCCTCGTCGTAAACAACTGACCGTTCTATGTAGCTTTCTCGTCGTAGACAACTGACCGTTCTATGTAGCTTCCTCGACGTAGACAACTGACCGTTCTATGTAGCTTCCATGTCGTAGACAACTGACCGTTCTATGTAGCTTCCTCGACGTAGACAACTGACCGTTCTATGTAGCTTCCTCGTCGTAGACAACTGACCGGTCTATGTAGCTTCCTTGTCGTAGACAACTGACCGGTCTATATAGCTTCCTAGTCGTAGACAACTGACCGTTCTATGTAGCTTCCTCGTCGTAGACAACTGACCGGTATATGTAGCTTCCTCGTCGTAGACAACTTACCGGTAAATGTTGCTTCCTCGTCGTAAACAACTGACCGGTCTATGTAGCTTCCTTGTCGTAGACAACTGACCGGTCTATATAGCTTCCTCGTCGTAGACAACTTACCGGTATTTGTAGCTTCCTCGTCGTAGACAACTGACCGGTAAATGTTGCTTCCTCGTGGTAGACAACTGACCATTCTATGTAGCTTCCTCGTCGTAGACAACTAACCGGTAAATGTTGCTTCCTCGTCGTAGACAACTGACCGTTCTATGTAGCTTCATCGACGTAGACAACTGACCGGTCTATGTAGCTTCCTCGTCGTAGACAACTGACCGTTCTATGTAGTTTTCTCGTCGTAGACATCTGACCGTTCTATGTAGCTTCCTCGTCGTAAACAACTGACCGTTCTATGTAGCTTCCTCGTCGTAGACAACTGACCGTTCTATGTAGTTTCCTCGTCGTAGACAACTGACCGGTCTATGTAGCTTCCTCGTCGTAAACAACTGACCGGTCTATGTAGCTTCCTCGTGGTAGACAACTGACTATTCTATGTAGCTTCCTCGTCGTAGACAACTGACCGGTCTATGTAGCTTCCTCGTCGTAGACAACTGACCGTTCTATGTAGTTTCCTCGTCGTAGACAACTGACCGTTCTATGTAGCTTCCTCGTCGTAGACAACTGACCGGTATATGTAGCTTCCTCGTCGTAGACAACTGACCGGTCTATGTAAGGAGCAGTGACGTACCAGGAAGCAGGGAACATGCAGAGGGAGTAGGGGACTAATCGGTATCCATCATCTAGATGCAGCATGCGGGCGTGATTGATTATCCAGCAGATTATAAAGAATTACTGCAGTACGTCATATGCCGAGCTCTCTTCTCGCCTCACTCAGGGCTCCATGTTACATTTTAATTACACACACATGGGTATGGTCAAATTAAAGGTGAAGTGCATTCCTGTTTCCTATTAGCTTGTTTGTCGCACTTTTATCGCGATAGTAGCGAACTATTCCAAGGTTTCTATTGAATATTAATTTCTTCAAATGGGTTTCCATGGTAATATATGGACATCAAAGTGTGCATAGATAATAAAATATGTCGAATTAAAATTCCATTTTGTGATCTTTTTACTCTGCCTGAGTAGTAATATATAAGATATCCTCACCCCCTTCCGCTCCCTCGATCAAACTCCAGGTGAGTACATCTCATTCGGGATGGCCCCTGTTTGATGTACTACTTCCTGCTTCCCGATGGAATCATTTTCAAATTACAACCAGATATATTCTCGTCTGGTCGAGTTTCTCTGTCAGTCAGGCACCTGTGTTTTATAGACAAACCAAAAGGCAAGCAGACAAGTGCAAACAATTTGTACATACAGATACATGTGTATCATTATTACAGTGTAGTGGCATTTTTATTTAACAAATCACTCATCTATTTGATTTTGTTACTGTAATAAATTTTCATGCAAAATGGTGCAAACCTTCGTGAAACAAGTTGTATGCAATCGTATGATAAAAATATAAAACGTATCAGGATTTTATTTATTTATTTATTATTTTTCTTGTTATTATTTTGTGCATCGAAATTGTTTTATTTTCAATTTTGGTATTTTTAGCATAAATATGATTAAACAAATCGAATTATATTCAACTGTTGAATACAACTAACATGCTAAGACAGATATACATTACGTATTTGCTTGAAGTACAGGTACGTTACAATTTTATATTTAACAGGATTAACGCCACACGTCTATAGCATCAACACGTCTGATGTACAGAATGTACATTTACATTTACATACATGTAACATCATCACACAAATTCCGCTTCAGTTGACATTTATTCATACATATATCTTGATTCAGTGATAAAAGCTCCATGCCAACAGTACATTCAGATATACAATCAATTTCTTCCGAATGTCTAACTATTGACAAAAAAAAATAATATAATGTGAACATAAGTATTTCATACACTGTAGGTTTGCACTCATAACGGAGATTTTGTATACATTTTCACGGCATTATACGTATATATATAAATGCATACATGGTCGCCATCTTGGGCTAAATGAGAAATATTCTACATCCTTATATACAATGCAGATGGACTTTTTTGGATATGCTCATAGGTATGTCTGCTGTTGTACTTGATAAGTATGCCCCTGTTCTCACTTTTAGGCCATGCTATTTACTTGGGTGTTGTCGATGTAGCAGAAAACGCTTACTCTTCCTGAACACCCGGTCTTATTCTCTTGTATGTTTACAAGAGTCTCTAAGTGGATTATTTTTACCGTATTTTGCCTCTAGTTTAATCGATTTCGAGGTCGGATTATGGTCTTAAATTGTTGACGCTGCGATATTCTCAGTGTTTTTTTTATTCTATAAGATATGAAACTTAACTTACAGAACAATAGAAAATCTTTAGATAGAAAAGCGTGATAACCATAAAAGCGTTTGTTGTTAAAACATATTTTACATTATAAGCATACTTTTAATATGATTTTACGCTGCAAGCATTGCTTTAGCATGTCCCACTATATAATCAAGGCTTTCAGCATCTGTTTCAAACTCGAAAGTAAACTTTTTTTCTCTGAACAATATTGTATATTTTGTATATACATGTCTCAAAGAAAAGTTTGTTTTTCTGATTATGAAATATAGTAGTTAAATACCTCAGTTTGACGAAATAAAAACTATTCTTATATTAAGTATTGATTATATTAAGGAAAAATAAGAACAAGTACACCATACCTTTTAATATGATTAAGTATCTAAAGCATTAAAATGTGTACCCTTTATATTATATATTAACCCATTTTTTGTCTAAGCCTGAACAACGCATGTCAGTTTCGTTTAACGTCTTAAAAATTGTGTTTAGTTGCGCATCTGACCGGAACCGGATGTCACATAAATCATGTCTATTTTTTATGAGAAGTAGTTTCAGCTACGGATGTTCCATACACTCTATGCTTGGGGTGACGTCAGGAGACTAAATAGGCACGCTTAGATATAATGTCGGCGTTATAACCGGACTATACATTGATTATTGGGCCTCAGAATCTAAAACAAACCTTCCAAAAGTGACGGGAGACGTCGGCGGAACCTCAATCAATAGGGTCGGCCGGCTCCTCTCGGTTGTGTAACACTATTCATAGTATGCGTCATTGCTCGTCACTGTTTCCGTCTTCTGGAAACTTCCAAGACTGACCATGATTTAATTAAAATATTCCGTTTACAGGGAGAAGGAACGATGTCTATGCACGATACAGCTCCATTTGTATATGTAGAACGGGTGTATACACTGGTGGATAGGTGGTATCTTCAGGGAAATAAGTGTCATATGTACATATATATGAAGCATGACATGTGACATACTAATTGGCAAGTCCTTTAATTCTGCTTAAACATACACGCATCTTCACGATATTCTGCTTTCAATATATTTAAATATGTAGGTATGTATCGGTCCTCTATACCCTCCTGATATCTGGACCGATGACACTATAGAAACATCCCCCGATCTTCACTCACGATATGTGGCAGGACATACATTCTTTTGCTATAAAGCTTTGTGATAAAGCATGTGAGGCTCAATAGACGTTCCTACATCAGTTGCTTACCTCGATCTCTACTTAAACCACGGTCAATATGGACAACTTACTAATAAGCTATACAATAAAGGTGATGATTTCAATTTTCCGATCGTAAACTTTCCATTTCTTGATAGTAACATCCCTACTTCGCCAACCTATGGTGTTTACTTGTCGCAGTTAATTCGATACTCTAGAGCTTCCTCTAGGTATCTTGATTTTCGTGATCGATGTCGACTGCTGACAAACAAAGTAACAACACAAGGATTCGAGAGATGCAAGTTGATCAGAACTATGGGCAAGTTTTTTGGTCACCATCTTTGTATCATTGAGAAATATTTTGTATCTTTAAGTGATACGAAGATGCACGTTTTTGAGTATGCTCATTAGTATGTTTACTTGTTGTGATTGACTATGATACTCACTTCTCGTTTTGAGAACTTGATGTTTACTTGGAAGTGACAAAGATTTACATTGCGATGTCGTCGATGAAGCAGAACACCTGGTCTTATTCTCTTGTGCTTTTTACGAGAATCTCCGTGTAAATGTTTATTTTGTTCATAATTTGTCTCTAGTTTAATCGAGTTTGAGTTCGGATTATGGTTTTGTTGACGATTTGGTACTTCGCCAACCTATGGTGTTTACTTGTCGCAGTTAATTCGATACTCTAGAGCTTGCTCTAGGTATCTTGATTTTCGTGATCGATGTCGACTGCTGACAAACAAAGTAACAACACAAGGATTCGAGAGATGCAAGTTGATCAGAACTATGGGCAAGTTTTTTGGTCACCATCTTTGTATCATTGAGAAATATTTTGTATCTTTAAGTGATACGAAGATGCACGTTTTTGAGTATGCTCATTAGTATGTTTACTTGTTGTGATTGACTATGATACTCACTTCTCGTTTTGAGAACTTGATGTTTACTTGGAAGTGACAAAGATTTACATTGCGATGTCGTCGATGAAGCAGAACACCTGGTCTTATTCTCTTGTGCTTTTTACGAGAATCTCCGTGTAAATGTTTATTTTGTTCATAATTTGTCTCTAGTTTAATCGAGTTTGAGTTCGGATTATGGTTTTGTTGACGATTTGGTATTCTCTGATTTTCGTTTTGTTTCGGACACAAATAAATATCTTAATTGTCACTTTTCCATAATCTTTTCTTTGCCAGTACGAAAACAATAGTAGAGAATATGGAAGTATCAACAAAACCATTATCAGAACTCAAAATTGATTAAACTACGGACCAGGTGCGAACAACCAAAACCATATGAAGACCCCTGTAAAAGTACAAGAGGATAAGACCAGGTGTTCCAGAAGAATAGGCATATTTTGCTACATCAACGCCATCCGCCATAGACGTAAACCTTAGTCATATCTATGTAAAATCCAAGTCCTCATAGTGAGACATGAGTCATCATTCTCGATCACAACACAAAACACACACTTACATGTCTGTACATATTCAATATAGTCCATATTCATATCATACAGGGATACAAAATATTTCAGAATTGGACTAAGATGGCAACCATACAACTTGATTATAGACCTCATTAACCCACACCTCTGTGTCTGTATCAGCAGCCAACATCTATCACGGAAATCTTGATATTTACAGCAAACCCTAAAATAACAAATCAAATGCGACATGTCAACACCAGTAGTAGGTTAGAAGTATGCTGTCCATGTGGTAAGATTTTAAGTAAAGGTGGAGATAAGCAGCTGATGTAGACGAGAATGCTGTGTCCTTTATTTAAAGTTCAGAAAGGTAAATAAGATCGACGTGTTCAGCAATCATCGATATATCTGAACGTGAAATTAAAGGATTTGGCAATGCTTTTGTTACCTGTCCTGATTAGATCTTCCATAAATTCAGCCTCGTATGTAAAAAGTCAGCAATGAGTTCGGCACAGTTAGTTCCGATGGGGATGCTAACAGTCTTCTGAAAAAATATTTCCTCCCAATTCAACAAAGCAGACTGTGTTGGCATACACTGACCAATCCTGCTGTGTCCGACATAGTCGGATACCGTGATATTGGTCAGTTCATGCAAAATATAGGTGAAAACCCCGCTCTTTCAAAACTGTTTACAAATCACTTATTCTAGACGAAGGTGGCCCAAGTCCATATTTTGCCTGGAACACACATTATGCCCGTAACATGATATACATCTGAGACCTTATTCAAAACGCGCACAGGGTACCACAGGGTATACATGAAGATATAATCAAGTCCTTGTTAGGTTAATTAACTGGCAGCTTGTCATATGGAACATCCACAAAGAATGTCCAGCAGCCGCTGATAACGAAAATGACAAATATGACCTATACGTCATTTGTTTAGCAGTATAAAGTGTTACTTTAAAGACCCAAAATACGTAACTTTCGGTAAAAGTTGAAGCAAAAATCAAGCCTAATAACTTTTTACATTTATAGATTTAATTAAGATTAACCAATATCAACAATATTCAAGATAACTTCTTACGCGGTTACCGATACAGCAGCAGTTGAAACTCGGTATTTGTAAACAGGCGTCCATTTTGAACTGTGTTCTTACTTCGGATTGTTGTTGAAGTGGGCCCCACCTGGATTATTTTCAATTCTTTGGGTTTTTCGGTCAAGAGAGTCTTGCTAGTTACTGCTCAGGTTTACTTCGTTTTAGCCTTCTTTCTGCATGGTAATCAACTGGATTTTTTTCAGAACTTTTCAGAATTAAGGAAAATTACCTGAAGATACATGTACGTATATTGGGCCTTTAAAACTCTTAACTGACTCAAAAAGGAGCAAGTCTTTTTGAGTGAGACTAACAAGCAGCCTGGACTGGTTGTTTTTAAAGTTTTTCAAAGATAAATTAAGAAAAAATATTCAAATTTTTTGAACAACCAAATGAACCTTTGCGTAATTAAAAAGGAGCAAATACGCGTGGTTACATTGTATCTGTGTTATGTAGCTCTGGATAATAACTAAACTGTGTTGTAATTGTAACTACAAAACAGTGTAATGATGCACTGCAGGCAGCAGACCTTTGAAGTATGTCTAAGACTCAGCATATAAATGTACACCAATGACAACCACCGTATACCGAAGTTGGTATAATGAGTATTTAGAATTGTATGGCTTTGTTTGATACTTTTTCAGTAATTTTTAACGATTTGACATGACGAGTTCCAGGACTTCTTAAAACAGTGGAATGAGTGACAACCCTCCAGTAATACCAATGTTGGCGGGGCGCTTTAACAGCCTCCTGGTCCGGGAACAACGTAATACAATGTCGATCATCCGCTCAGCTATCTTTATATCAGTATATAAAACAATGTTTGTCATGCGTTCTGTCTTTATACTATCGTTCTATCATAAATTACACTACATCCATATGTCCACTGAAAAACCCCATACATCCATCTTACCAAATTACCCATCTCGGTCCCGCATCAGTAGTCAGGGCGGCTGTAACGAGCGATAAACAGACATAGAAGTCGGGTGTATAGAAACATATCTCCATTTACCAATGCTCCGGCGACAATTAAATGCCAATAAACATTATTATCTCCATAAAGAAGAGCTCTTCCCCAAGTTAATGCCGACATCTATTGATTAATCGTAGTATATAAATAATACGAATCCGATGTCATTATTTGGTCATAAAGCTCATTCAGACCTGGCTGAGCGGTCAACTATGGTGTCAACATGACTGGCCACCGGTTATACGTCTGATTAGGCGTGGATGGACGGGGTTCGAGTATGGATACGGGACTGGACGAGGGGAGGATGGAGAGGAACGGGGGATATGAGAAGGGATACGGGACTGGACGAGGATGGAGAGGGACGGGGGATACGAGAAGGGATACGGAACTGGACGAGGATGGAGAGGGACGGGGGATCCGAGTAGGGATACGGGACTTGACGAAGATGGAGAGGGACGGGGGTTCGAGTAGGGATACGGAACTGGACGAGGGTAGGATGGAGAGGAACGGGGGATACGAGAAGGGATACCGGACTGGACGAGGATGGAGAGGGACGGGGGATCCGAGTAGGGATACGGGACTGGACGAGGATGGAGAGGGACGGGGGTCCGAGTAGGGATACGGAACTGGACAAGGATGGAGAGTGACGGGGGTCGGAGTAGGGATACGGGACTGGACGAGGGGAGGATGGAGAGGGACGGGGGATACGAGTAGGGATACGGGACTGGACGAGGGGAGGATAAAGAGGGACGGGGGATACGAGTAGGGATACGGGACTGGACGAGGGGAGGATGGAGAGGGACGAGGGTCGGAGTAGGGATACGGGACTGGACGAGGGGAGGATGGAGACTGACTGGGAATCCGAATAAGGATACGGGACTGGAAGAGGATAGAGAAGGACGGGGAATCCGAGTAGGGATACTGGAGTGGACAAGGAGAGGGACACGGGATCCGAGTAGGGATATGGGAGTGGACAAGGAGAGGGACGCGGGATCCGAGTAGGGATACGGGACTGGACAAGTAGAGGGACGCGGGATCCGAGTAGGGATACGGGACTGGAAAAGGATGGAGAAGGACGGGGGATCCGAGTAGGGATACTGGAGTGGACAAGGAGAGGAACACGGGATCCGAGTAGGGATACGGGAGTGGACAATGGAGAGGGACGCGGGATCCGAGTAGGGATACGGGACTGGACAAGTAGAGGGACGCGGGATCCGAGTAGGGATACGGGACTGGAAAAGGATGGAGAAGGACGGGGGATCCGAGTAGGGATACTGGAGTGGACAAGGAGAGGAACACGGGATCCGAGTAGGGATACGGGACTGGGCAATGGAGAGGGACGGGGGATCCGAGTAGGGATACGGGACTGGACAATGGAGAGGGACGGGGGATCCGAGTAGGGATACGGGACTGGGCAATGGAGAGGGACGGGGGATCCGAGTAGGGATATGGGACTGGGCAATGGAGAGGGACGGGGGATCCGAGTAGGGATACGGGACTGGGCAATGGAGAGGGACGGGGGATCCGAGTAGGGATACGGGACTGGGCAATGGAGAGGGACGGGGGATCCGAGTAGGGATACGGGACTGGACAATGGAGAGGGACGGGGGATACGAGTAGGGATACGGGACTGGACAATGGAGAGGGACTGGGGATCCGAGTAGGGATACGGGATTGGGCAATGGAGAGGGACGGGGGATACGAGTAGGGATACGGGACTGGACAATGGAGAGGGACGCGGGATCCGAGTAGGGATACGGGACTGGGCAATGGAGAGGGACGGGGGATCCGAGTAGAGATACGGGACTGGACAATGGAGAGGGACGCGGGATCCGAGTAGGGATACGGGACTGGGCAATGGAGAGGGACGGGGGATCCGAGTTGGGATACGGGACTGGGCAATGGAGAGGGACGGGGGATCCGAGTAGGGATACGGGACTGGGCAATGGAGAGGGACGGGGGATCCGAGTAGGGATACGGGACTGGACAATGGAGAGGGACGGGGGATCCGAGTAGGGATACGGGACTGGACAATGGAGAGGGACGGGGGATCCGAGTAGGGATACGGGACTGGGCAATGGAGAGGGACGGGGGATACGAGTAGGGATACGGGACTGGACAATGGAGAGGGACGGGGGATCCGAGTAGGGATACGGGACTGGACAATGGAGAGGGACGGGGGATCCGAGTAGGGATACGGGACTGGGCAATGGAGAGGGACTGGGGATCCTATTGGTCAGAATGTTACTTTTAACCAGATATGGACAAATCACAGGACATACCTACTGACCGATTTCCCCCAATTTTCATTCAGATGGGAATGAACATATACCGGAATATGTCTTCGAACGAAATAATGCGACACGGACACAGATGGTGGCTGTGCAATGGTTTGTAGTACAAGATCTTAATCACACCAAGCAAGGATTGTGATGTCAGTTTGGCTGATTCTTTACCTGCTCCTTCTGCCATCCTTACACACCTGGTCAGGATATTATGAGATACTTTAGTCACCAGTAACTAATGATGTCCTTATCATAGGCCTCCCTGTCTGAAACTGGAAATATAAAGTTGTAAAACCCGACACGAATCATGCAAAAATACATATTTTGTTTGCAAACCTTAACCTGTATGATAAAGCACTTACTTATTTACCAACGTGATCGAAACAAACCACAAGATAGTATTACAAACATTACAAATCTACCAAACCAAATACAAATTACATCACGAAAAAGAGCTTCCATCCCTGATGTAGAAGGAAGTGTTTGATCATGTGATCACCTCTCATGTGTCGGTAAGTGTGTGGTCATGTGATCGCTGTTGATGTACAAAGACTAACAGTTTGTATTTGATCATGTGATCACCACTCACGTGTCGGTAAGTGTGTGGTCATGTGATCGCCGTTGATGTACAAAGAAGTACAGTTTGTATTTGATCATGTGATCACCACTGATGTCGGTAAGTGAATGTGTGGTCATGTGATCAGCATTGATGTACAAAGAAGTATTTGATCATGTGATCACCATTCATGTAGTTAAGTATTTGATCATGTGTTCACCGTTGA
The DNA here is from genome assembly GCA_947623455.1 of Mimachlamys varia. Taxonomy (NCBI): domain Eukaryota; kingdom Metazoa; phylum Mollusca; class Bivalvia; order Pectinida; family Pectinidae; genus Mimachlamys; species Mimachlamys varia. The sequence continues at coordinate 16,045,649 of OX392535.1, forward strand.
TGTACAAAGAATTTTTTGATCATATGATCCCACTCATGTCGGTAAGTATTTGATCATGTGTTCACCATTGCTATACAAAGAAGTGTTTGATCATATGCTCACCACGTATGTGCCTGTAAGTGTGTGATCATTGAACAAACTATTTGTATTCGCACTCGGATCAATGTAGGCAGCCTTTGTATATTGGTGGTATATTGACATTTAACCTGAGCTTGACATGGATCCCGGTCTTATCTCTCCATGGCTTCCCCTGTCTTTACACGACGCTTCGGTATTCTCTTATTATTATTGTCTAGTGTATCTGTATCTTTACGGTAATCAACAACGTACATCGGATATGTCGCTGTGTTGCGAGCTGAAGACGGTAATTGTAGATATGTTGGTGAATTCCAGCAGGGGTTTAACTTTCTAATCGCTTGGGATTATTTAATACTGTAAAGTCGGTCCACCAGTAGACGTTGTGGATTTCTGAGTGAGCCGATTACAGTATCAGCGTAAGTCTGTGTTTGAGAATAGAAGCAGCTAACCTACGAAATACATCGTTTAAGAATCAGTGATGAGGCCATCATGGAAGTAGTTTAATTGTAATAGTAACATCATCAGTGAAACTTGAACACCTATATTTTGCCACTGCGGTGATTAAATCAGTGGTGGTACAATGTATTATTCGTAAAACCGTGTCACACCGGTGATGAAAACGTGAGTACACTCACGAATGACAGCAACAGGTGACATCGTGATTGTACATACGCGTGTGTCCACATCGGTGGTGAAAACGCGATCCCGCACAGGCATGTAAGTTGTAAAATGTAATCACACACGCGTACATGTCAACAACATACGTATATATATGTCAACATCAATGGTGATAACGTAATCAGACACGCGTATATGTCAACATCACACGTATCAATGGTGAAAACGTAATCATACACGCGTATGTTAACATGAATGGCGGAAACGTGGTCATACACGCGTTTATGTTCACTTCACGCGTGTATGTCAACATCCATGGTGGAAACGCAATCATACTCGTGTATATCTCAACATCAATGGTGGAAACGTGATCATACGCACAGGCACTTGCGGCCAGGAGAATAAGCATCTATATATAGATAATCAAAACAAAATATGAATAGTAAAAAAAATACACGCAAAAACAAAATTTTCCAACTTTCTTTTTATGTTATTAATTATTTAAAACCATAATAAAAATATTTGCCAAAAAAATCAGACACTGAAAAAGAGTGCCGTTTGACGTGTCAAGCTGAAATTTGGCAATTATTTCCTTTATGGTTCTAGATGATTAATAACATAAACAGAAAATTGGAAAATTTTGTTTTAATTTTTTGTTTTAATTTTTTTTTTAAGTCCCTGTGATCATATCCGCGTATATGTCAACATAAATGTCAACGCGCGTATATTAAACCGTTGGTGAAAACACATTCATTGCAAAGGCGATGCTGAAAACGTAATCACATTTACATAGTAACATCAATAATTCAAATAAAAATGTCAACACAATGGCCGTTATGATACGAGCATGTCAACATAACATATTACTTAAATATAGTAGGTAATCACACGATCATACAAATCACACACTATCGCGTGGGGTGATCTCCAGATAGCTACACAACATCGACGGTTACAGAAACATCCACACACCAGTGATGACCACGATATCACTATGTCCCCATACACTGTTCCCACCATGTACAGTGTAATAACTCAATCGACATCATACTAGTGGTCACTATGGAATCACACAAGTTTAAAAAACTAGTTAACTCACAAATGTGAAAGGTGAACACGTGATCACAAACGCATTGTCAAATTATCTAAGAACAATTGTATCACTTGCCTTGATCCGTGGTGGCCTAGAATACACGAATAACACATTTCCTGGTCAGGAAAGTAATCAAAACCAAAGGAAAACACCTGGTCATACATAAACAGCTCCACATCTACAGTGAACATTTAATCAGACCGGCGGTAAACACGCAAGTATTACAAAGTACATGTACCACACGGGCATTATGATATCAATCGTAGACACGTGATCAAACAAGTACATGGACATAAGTATTGAACACATGATCCAACACTTACCGGAACACCAGCGGTGATCACATCAGCAAACATTTACTAGCACATCGGTGACGATCACTTGACCAATCAGTTACTGATACATCGGTAGTGATCACATGATGACCAATCATTTACTGATACATGGGTAGTGATCACATGACCAGTCATTTACTGGTACATCGGTAGTGATCACATGACCAATCATTTACTGATACATCGGTAGTGATCACATGACCAATCATTTACTGGTACATCGGTAGTGATCACATGACCAGTCATTTACTGGTACATCGGTAGTGATCACATGACCAATCATTTACTGATACATCGGTAGTGATCACATGACCGATCATTTACTGATACATCGGTAGTGATCACATGACCAATCATTTACTGATACATGGGTAGTGATCACATGACCAATCATTTACTGATACATCGGTAGTGATCACATGACCAATCATTTACTGATACATCGGTAGTGATCACATGACCAGTCATTTACTGGTACATCGGTAGTGATCACATGACCAATCATTTACGGATACATCGGTAGTGATCACATGACCGATCATTTACTGATACATCGGTAGTGATCACATGATGACCAATCATTTACTGATACATGGGTAGTGATCACATGACCGATCATTTACTGATACATTGGTAGTGATCACATGACCGATCATTTACTGATACATCGGTAGTGATCACATGATGACCAATCATTTACTGATACATGGGTAGTGATCACATGACCAATCATTTACTGATACATCGGTAGTGATCACATGACCAATCATTTACTGATACATGGGTAGTGATCACATGACCGATCATTTACTGATACATGGGTAGTGATCACATGACCAATCATTTACTGATACATGGGTAGTGATCACATGACCGATCATTTACTGATACATCGGTAGTGATCACATGACCAGTCACTCATTGATACATCGGTAGTGATCACATGACCAATCATTTACTGATACATCGGTAGTGATCACATGACCAATCATTTACTGATACATCGGTAGTGATCACATGACCAATCATTTACTGCTACATCGGTAGTGATCACATGACCGGTTAATTACTTGTTCATCGGTAGTGATCACATGACCAATCACTTGCACATCCGTGGTGAACACTGATCACAGAAGTGAATTACTCGTTGGTACAATGTGACTCCGTCTACTGTATAGGCATCATGCACAGAATAGTTCAGGTATTTTACAGGTGTTCTTTTATACTAGATATCGATGACATGTATAATTACATGTAAGTTAGCATTTAAGTTCGAGTTTTAATTGTTTCAGAGTCAACGTGCAATGTCAAAACAAAAGGTATTCCTACATTACATGTGTAGCTGAGGATGAGTCAGCAATCAATTTAGGTTCTAAAAAGGCCAATGCAATTAATATCAATGTTTTATGTCCACATAAGTTATCAGCACACGAGGGGGTGCAAGTTAATGTGCGTGTACATGCATGCTTGTTGTTTATCAATGTAATATAATCTGATATGAAAGCGCATCCAGATGGATTTTGATTGTCTTATGCATTTTGATGAGAAAATCAGGATGTTTATCTCTAAAACCACATAACACCAGAGACAAATCAGATTAAAGAGATGTCCATATCGTGTAGAAGAGAAAATACAGAGGAACTAGTGACGATATAACGTACTCTGTGGCTATTATTCAACGTACTTATCGATTGTGGTTTAATTGTTGGATAATATGCAATGCATGTAAGGTTGATTAATAAGAATTATGTGTATGTCCTGGTAATACATGAAATATATGAACCACGCGGCCCGCGAAGCAGTTCTCGTTATAGGGGAGAAAACTCAAATACGACAAACCCAGTGCGAAATATTTAGAATCACTTGAATAGCCATATTGATCTCGTATTGTCCAACAAAATAATATATCTAATATTTGTACGAATGAACGATGAAGTAATGTCAATATCACAATAAACACTTCCAAAGCCTCACAAACATAGATATACGTATTCTCTGTTGATATACGACAGATACGTACAATGATAAACATCCGCTGTCTGGCCTTCAGTCTGTAGGCTAATCATGCTACCAACATTGTTCAAATCACTTTTTTCGTCTCTTTGTCGGAGCATATTTTTCTGAATTCAAGTAGGAACGCCACTTTAAAAATACAAATAGAACCCGCGTAATAGTGCACGCACCTCCAATACAATCGTACGCGGAAGTTTCCTGAAATAGAAGTCCACGCGCTGTCTTTATTCATGAGAGATGAGTAATGTAAAACGATAACGATGATCGGTGCTCTCCTCCAGCTCACATCATATGTAAATTACGTAATTCAAAGGCGTGTGTCGTACACTGCTGAATGATTGTGGGCGCAATCAATCCCTTTCCTTTCCCTCTCCCTTCTTTGACTCTCAATCAAATCCCCCCTCCCTATCTCTCTCTCTTCATTTTATCTATAACGAAGTCATCCCACAAACTGTATCTTTCTTTACCTAATTTCATCTACATTTTTGTTAAAAATGAACTTCTATTCCACTTCAAATTTTATAACTCCCACCCCTTAGCCCCCTCTTCTTATCATACCCCCCCCCCCCTCCCTACCTGAACCCTCCCCCCCCTACCTGACCCCCCCCCCCCCACCTGAACCCTCCCCCATCCTCCCCGAAAGTCCTTCTCGTTGACTATCGGATATAAACTTTGTGGACGGAGACGACTAAAACTGCACCTCAAACATTAGCGTTCGATGCTACGGTCATTCCAACGAGACTACAGACGTTATTTGACCACGTTGCTGAAATCAATTCTCCTGTTTCTATAGATAAATGATTTGGTTGCCTTTCATTTAGACAGCTCGTGTGCTAGCATGCACTTCAATGCCGTAGGATTGAAGGCTGATGTTCAAATCTGAGAAAACAGCTCCATTTAGGTAAAAGATAGGGTCAGGAAATATGTCCACTTCGACCATTAAACTACGCGGCACCCTCATCCATCAGGACCAAAGGGAGATGTCGCAATGCGACAATAGCTTGCTTGTTTGGTAATGTCTGTAGCTACCATGTACATTCTATAGGAATGATACAAAGAAAGAAACCCATATACCACAGAGTGCTTTACATTGTATATGTTCATGTAGGTGTTAAGCAGGGAAAGACAATATATATGTGTGACACAGGAAGGCCTACATGTGCCGTACATATGAATTGTCCTACCCAGTTCCATGATAACGTGTATGCAATTTACATGATCCCGTCCCCGTGCTAAACAGATGCATTGTCTTAGCCTATTCAACGCGTGCATGTTCTTGCATACAATGTACATGGTTCCCTCCGTGTAATATACATTGTCCTACAATGTACAACACGTACATGTTCTTGCATACAATGTGCATGGTTCCCTCCGTGTAATATGCATTGTCCTACAATTTTCAACACGTACATGTTCTTGCATACAATGTGCATGGTTCCTTCCGTGTGTAATACATTATCCTACAATTTTCAACACGTACATGTTCTTGCATACAATGTACATGGTTCATTCCGTGTGTAATACATTATCCTACAATGTTCAACACGTACATGTTCTTGCATATAATGTGCATGGTTCATTCCGTGTGTAATACATTATCTTACAATTTTCAACACGTACATGTTCTTGCATATAATGTGCATGGTTCATTCCGTGTGTAATACATTATCTTACAATTTTCAACACGTACATGTTCTTGCATATAATGTGCATGGTTCATTCCGTGTGTAATACATTATCTTACAATGTACAACACGTACATGTTCTTGCATATAATGTGCATGGTTCATTCCGTGTGTAATACATTATCTTACAATTTTCAACACGTACATGTTCTTGCATATAATGTGCATGGTTCATTCCGTGTGTAATACATTATCTTACAATTTTCAACACGTACATGTTCTTGCATATAATGTGCATGGTTCATTTCGTGTGTAATACATTATCTTACAATTTTCAACACGTACATGTTCTTGCATACAATGTGCATGGTTCCTTCCGTGTGTAATACTTTATCTAACAATGTTCAACACATACATGTTCTTGCATACCATGTGCATGGTTCCTTCCGTGTGTAATACTTTATCTAACAATGTTCAACACGTACATGTTCTTGCATACAATGTGCATGGTTCCTTCCGTGTGTAATACTTTATCTAACAATGTTCAACACATACATGTTCTTGCATACAATGTACATGGTTCCTTCCGTGTGTAATACTTTATCTTACAATGTTCAACACGTACATGTTCTTGCATACAATGTGCATGGTTCCTTCCGTGTGATATACATTATCCTACAATGTACAACACGTACATGTTCTTGCATACAATGTGCATGGTTCCTTCCGTGTAATATACATTGTCTTACAATGTTCAACACGCACATGTTCTTGCCGTGCTATACATATACATTGTTCTACCTTATTCAACCCGTACATGTACGTGTAAACGATGTTCACGACTGTCATTGTATATATCCTAGCTTCAATTTAACAAAGTAAGGGGCACTGTACATATGTGTATACATGTATGTGTTGCACAATGAAGGACAATGTATTTGTATAGTACACAGAGGTGTCTTTTACATTACATTTAATGTACATTGTATGGTTGAATAGTCTGTACATGTATACAGCAAAGTGAGACATTAGATGAGAACGCAGATGCGTGACATAAATATTACATAGGACGTTAATGTACAATGTATCTGAATGTCAAGCCTCGTGTTTTCGGCACACACATCTAAAACAGTGTACAATGTATCTGAATGTCAAGCCTCGTGTTTTCGGCACACACATCTAAAACAATGTATAATGTATCTGAATGTCAAGCCTCGTGATGTAAACACACACATCTAAAACAATGTATAATGTATCTGAATGTCAAGCCTCGTGTTTTCAAAACACAAATCTAAAACAATGTTTAATGTATATGAATGTCAAGCCTCGTGTTTTCAACACACAAATCTAAAACAATGTATAATGTATCTGAATGTCAAGCCTCGTGATGTAAACACACACATCTAAAACAATGTATAATGTATCTGAATGTCAAGCCTCGTGATGTAAACACACACATCTAAAACAATGTATAATGTATCTGAATGTCAAGACTCGTGTTTTCAACACACACATCTAAAACAATGTATAATGTATATGAATGTCAAGCCTCGTGTTTTCAACACACAAATCTAAAACAATGTATAATGTATCTGAATGTCAAGCCTCGTGATGTAAACACACACATCTAAAACAATGTATAATGTATCTGAATGTCAAGCCTCGTGATGTAAACACACACATCTAAAACAATGTATAATGTATCTGAATGTCAAGACTCGTGTTTTCAACACACACATCTAAAACAATGTATAATGTATCTGAATGTCAAGCCTCGTGTTTTCGGAACACACATCTAAAACAATGTATAATGTATCTGAATGTCAAGCCTCCTGTTGTAAACACACAAATCTAAAACCATGTATTATGTATCTGAATGTCAAGCCTCGTGTTTTCGATACACACATCTAAAACAATGTAAATGTATCTGAATGTCAAGCCTCGTGTTTTCAACACACACATCTAAAACAATGTATAATGTATCTGAATGTCAAGCCTCGTGTTTTCGGTACACACATCTAAAACAATGTATAATTTATCTGAATGTCAAGCCTCGTGTTTTCGGTACTCACATCTGAAACAATGTATAATGTATCTGAATGTCAAGCCTCGTGATGTAAACACACACATCTAAAACAATGTATAACGTATCTGAATGTCAAGCCTCGTGATGTAAACACACACATCTAAAACAATGTATAATGTATCTGAATGTCAAGCCTCGTGATGTAAACACACACATCTAAAACAGTGTATAATGTATCTGAAAGTCAAGCCTCGTGTTTTCGGTACACACATCTAAAACAATGTACAATGTATCTGAATGTCAAGCCTCGTGTGTTCGGCACACACATCTAAAACAATGTATAACGTATCTGAATGTCAAGCCTCGTGATGTAAACACACACATCTAAAACAATGTATAATGTATCTGAATGTCAAGCCTCGTGATGTAAACACACACATCTAAAACAATTTATAATGTATCTGAATGTCAAGCTTCGTGTTTTCAACACACATCTAAAACAATGTATAATGTATCTGAATGTCAAGCCTCGTGTTTTCAACACACACATCTAAAACAATGTATAATGTATCTGAATGTCAAGCTTCGTGTTTTCAACACACACATCTAAAACAATGTATAATGTATCTGAATGTCAAGCCTCGTGTTTTCGGAACACACATTTAAAACAATGTATAATGTATCTGAATGTCAAGCCTCGTGTTTTCGGCACACACATCTAAAACAATCTATTATGTATCTGAATGTCAAGCCTCGTGTTTTCGGTACACACATCTAAAACAATGTATAATGTATCTGAATGTCAAGCCTCGTGCTTTCGGTACACACATCTAAAACAATGTACAATGTATCTGAATGTCAAGCCTCGTGTGTTCGGCACACACATCTAAAACAATGTATAATGTATCTGAATGTCAAGCCACGTGTTGTAAACACACATATCTAAAACAATGTATAATGTATCTGAATGTCAAGCCTCGTGTTTTCAACACACAAATCTAAAACAATGTATAATGTATCTGAATGTCAAGCCTCGTGTTTTCGGAACACACATCTAAAACAATGTACAATGTATCTGAATGTCAAGCCTCGTGTGCTCGGCACACACATCTAAAACAATGTATAACGTATCTGAATGTCAAGCCTCGTGATGTAAACACACACATCTAAAACAATGTATAACGTATCTGAATGTCAAGCCTCGTGATGTAAACACACACATCTAAAACAATGTATAATGTATCTGAATGTCAAGCCTCGTGATGTAAACACACACATCTAAAACAATGTATAATGTATCTGAATGTCAAGCCTCGTGTTTGCGGTACACACATCTAAAACAATGTATAATGTATCTGAATGTCAAGCTTCGTGTTTTCAACACACACATCTAAAACAATGTTTTATGTATCTGGATGTCAAGCCTCGTTTTTTCGATACACACATCTAAAACAATCTATAATGTATCTGAATGTCAAGACTCGTGTTTTCGGTACACACATCTAAAACAATGTATAATGTATCTGAATGTCAAGCTTCGTGTTTTCAACACACACATCTAAAACAATGTATAATGTATCTGAATGTCAAGCCTCGTGTTTTCGGTACACACATCTAAAACAATGTATAATGTATCTGAATGTCAAGCCTCGTGTTTTCGGTACTCACATCTAAAACAATGTATAATGTATCTGAATGTCAAGCCTCGTGATGTAAACACACACATCTAAAACAATGTATAATGTATCTGAATGTCAAGCCTCGTGATGTAAACACACACATCTAAAACAATGTATAATGTATCTGAATGTCAAGCCTCGTGTTGTAAAAACACCCATCTATACAATTGTAACAGGGTCAGTTTTATAAGTATTTTATATAAATGTATATTAGTGTTATAGTAATGTATAAATGTCTATTTGTTTGTGCCCAGCTTGTTCAGTGAGTGTGTATAACAGAATGTGTGTGCTATAGGTTACAGGGAGTGATCTGTGCTCCAGGTTACCTGTATACCTGTATATCTATTTTTATAGATCACATGTTTAGCATGTGATAGCGTCTTTAGTTCTAATACTTTATTTTCATTGGTTGGTATTTTTATAAGCTCTTCTGGTCAGTTTGGCGGGAATATCATTGTTAGGTTAGTTTGTTCATTACCGCTGAGCTGGGCAGAAGCCATTTTGACATATTCCTTGACAGAGACAAAGAGACAAAGACATTTCAAAGTAAGTTCTATTTTCAAGTAAATTGTTATTCCATTTTGATTGTATTTTGTATAGATTAGTATAGAGCTGTAAGCTTGAGTGATTTGGCTTATTTAAATTATTCTTTATATTCAAAAACCTTAACAGTAAGTTTGAATAATTCCTTATGAAATGGATATTTGGTATTTGATTCAGTTAAAAGTATATATTGTATTGGTTAAAGTATTTCATTAACTCTTTTAAATGAACGATGTAAGTAAGAAAGGATTTTGTATTATTTTAGATTTCTGGTTAAACTACGATATATGATCATGGGACCTGAGTAGTACCTGACACATAAGTTGTGGAACGGCTCTGTGCCACACACAGGTGATTATATTAATATGTTGTTATAATTGTGTAATATTTGAATGTTTATGGGAAAGCCCGATTTTGTCTATGTTCAATATAATGTAGATTTATATTAGGTGTTTAGGCGCGCCAGCTATATCTTTGCTTCTAAAAGTAAGAGTTACCGTTTATATTTATAATATCTATTGTGCGTAATTGGAATAAGATTATATATTAGTAATTCTTGTATATCTGATATCTTTACCAATATCGTGAATTTAGGAATAGAGATACTTTTGTTTCGTTATTACTAAGAGTGTAATCTATGAATTACCTCCCTTTATTTTATCTTGTGTATTGTATATGTAAGGGCTCTGTGTAAGTCTAGTGTTTTATGTTTGTTACAGAGTGACAATTTGGTTCTGCATTGTTCTGCAAACATGTAGTTCCTAGTTCTACACCATGTATCTACCAATGAAACCGATGTCCGAGAATAAAAGAACTTTAAACTTATATTCATACTTGGTGATTCTTTATTGACCACCCGGTTACATGTGGAGCCTCCAGTGATGTTCTCTAGACTTCGGTGATCATTGATTGTTTGCTGTGTGTACAAAGTTGTGTATACGACGTTGTGTGTACGCGTACGTACGTGTATTGTACGTGTGTAGGCCTCAACCATGGTTTGACGGATCGCGATCAGCTGATGGGGTCAAGGTCGGTACTTCCAAGCGTCTATGAGATAGAGGCAACCATTTTCCTCATTCTTGTGATCATGTGAATACGTGTGAAATTCAACCGCTTTGAGGATCCAGATCATCCAAGATGGCGTTATACATGTGTTTTCTGAAATTTGTTCGGAAATTTTTACTCAACATTTGACTCGTTGTGGCGTTTCCAGCTGAAGAAACAGGTATTTATAGACTGTAAACATTGCACGGTGACAGAAGAAGCTGCTGATATTATTGACACTGACATTAAATGCTTAAATATCTTGAAATTTGTGGTTTGAAAATTATATTGACATCTTCTCACGTGGGTAGAATCTAGTTAGATTTCATTTGCATACCGTTGACCTCAATATAGATATCATAGTGTTGACAATGTATTGAATTTATAACATTGCATTGAAAATTCTTGTATTTTTTTTCAGGGTTTGATGTGTTGACATTTATTTCGTTGTTGTCATAGCACTGGTATTTCAGATTTTTTCCCTGATCATATATATTTTTGAAAAGAAAACAAATTATTTTCTTATAAATATTTTTTGGCTAGGCTAATGCTTGTTTTTGCTTGATCTAGGTATTAAGACATTGACTTGACTCTGACCTAGACATTGTCCCCCACCATTTTCTTATGTTGTAGGATAATTAGATTGGGATTTTGCTTTCACTACTTTTTTTTTTTTTCTTTGAAATTTAATTCTTAATTATTTAGACATGTAAATTTTTTTTATAATTATTTTTTTTTAACTTCAATTTTTTTTTCTTGATAATATTTTCTCGGTTAGTGTTCGGTTACATCTAGTATATATTATAGTACGAACTTGTTCTCGCTCACATCTGGAAAGTAGTATTTGATAGCTATATATATATATTTTTTTTACATTTAGTGTATGTTGTGTGTGTGATTGTGTTTGTTTCTGGGCATTGTGTTTACATGTGTTTGTTTCAGTATTAGTTTAATATAACAGAAATACACACATCAGTTGCTGATATGATGCTATAGAAGATGACGGTATTCCTTTGGTAAGTATATAGTAAAGTGTAGTACATTGAATTTCTTGTGCTTTCATTTATATTGTTCTTTAGCTATTTGCCATTTGAATTTATTGCAGGTGTCGTCTGTCATTATTATTTTTCAGTATCCTTTTGGACTTTGATTGTGTTTGGATCTGTTGAGTTATCTTTTATTATTTTCATGTGTACATTTGGACTTTGAATATTATTTTCAGGATTCAATACTGATTTGGACTTTGAATTTTACAGTGATTTCAGTGATCAGGACTTTGCATTTTGCTATCAGTGTTTTGTTTCATTACTTTACTTTGTTTATTTTCTCATTGGACTAAGTTATTTGTGTGTGTGTATACATGCTCGTGGGTTCCTACTTTGTGTGGCTTTGCATATTTGTGATCTCATTCACCATGGCAGAAGTTGAGATTTCGCAGGAAGAGATTGACAAGATGGTGGAACACCTCAAGACCCTGAAAGTTAAACCGAAGGTGGAGAGTTTAGAGGAGTTTCAGGCCTGGATGGGAGATCATGGCACAGGTCAACACTCAGGTGATACCGAAGGGAAGAGTTATATTGTTTCATCTATGCAGCATTTCCCCAAGATTTCCAAGTTCTCTGGGGATGATGACAAGAAGGATGTTCCTTATGACGTGTGGAGGAAGGAAGTGGAATGCATTATCAAGGAGGGTCATCCAGAACAGACAGTTGCTCAGGCCATACGAAGTTCTCTTAAGGGTGAAGCATTGAAGACGAGATCACGTTTGCCTGCATCAGTAACGACAGGACAGGTTCTGAGTAAGATGGACAGTGTTTTTGGAACTGTAGTCAAGACTGAGATGTTTCTGGCCAAGTTTTATAGTGCAAGACAGGATCAAGGTGAAAGTGTTTCACAGTGGAGTTGTCGTTTAGAGGATATGCTGTACAAGGCCATAGAAGGAAACCAAGTTGAGATGACTCAAGCTAATTCCATGTTGTGTACCATGCTTTGGCAAGGTCTTCGTCCACAGTTGAAAGATGTTACAGCTTTCATTGCTGATCGGATTCAAGATTTTGATGAACTCAGGGTGGCCATTCGTCGCGTAGAGGAAGACCAGAACCAGCGCCATACAGAGGAGAAGTCTGAATCCAAGAAGCCTATAGCTACTTCCAAGTCAGCTGTTGACACCCCTTTAGCTGCAGAGGGAGAAATGAAGGAAATCAAGGGCATTATCAAACAGCTAGCAGTAGATGTCAAGGCTCTGAAGGAAGGACAAAAGAAGGGTTATCAACAGAAGGACAGAGCGCCTAAGCAACACCATAGCCAACCAGCGCAGAACAGTTTCGGTCAGTACCAGCAACCGTATCAACAACCTCCTGTAGCTGCTGGAGGAAACAACTCTCAACACTTTGAGAATTTTTCTGGATATGGAAACCCTAACGCTGCACCACCTGAGGAGATACGTGATGAACCTGTGTGTTTTAGATGTGGCCAGGTGGGTCACATAGCCATGGGATGTAGAAGAAACCTCAACAACGGGAAACCGGAAAACTACCAACGGCCACCGTCAAGGGGCAGACGATAGGCCGTGAGAAACAACGGGACCATACCACCACCAGTCAACCACCAGATCTACTTGGACCACCTACAGAATCTGCTGTGCTGATGGAAGGTATACAAGTGAAAGCCCTCTTGGATTCTGGTTCAACAGTATCTACAGTCAGCAAGACTTTCTACCAACAACACCTTCATCACTTGGACATCAAGCCTTTAAGTACAGTCCTCAAGATTGAGTGTGCAGATGGGAAGGACTTACCTTATGAAGGACTTGTTGAGGCTGCCATCACTTTTGAAGGAACAGGTTTATGTGGTGAAGACAGTACGCTAGATCTTGGTATATTTCTTGTGGTCCCGGACAGCCCTTACAACTTAAAAGTACCAGTACTTATAGGTACCAACATACTGAATGTCGTCATGAACCGAGTGAGTGACAATTATGGAGCTACATTTTTACAGAAAGCCAAACTTACTACTCCATTTTATCTGGCATTTAGATGTATGGTTCTACGGGAGAGGGAGTTAGTGAAGAGGAACAATCGTCTAGCGATTGTGAGGTATGCTGGAAGGACACCCATTACCATCAGACCCAACTCGGAAGTTACGATGGATGGAGTTACTGGAAAGAACTTGGCTTATCCTCCAGTTTGTGCTCTTCTGCAGTCTACTGCCAACTCCTGCATCCCTAGTGACTTGGACATTGCACCATCTTTGATTCCATATCGTTACGAGATGAAGGATACAGTGAAGGTCCATGTTACCAATTTATCGACGGCGACAGTTACCATTCAGCCAAGAGCCATACTTTGCGAGATTCAGCCTGTTACAGTGGAGGATTCCAATGTTGAGATGTTACAGCCAGAGGTTGACATTATGGACAAGATAGAGATTTGTACAGATGGCTTGTCGCAAGAGGAAATCTCTCAAGGGAAACAACTACTGGAGCAGCATCGACACATTTTCTCTGTCAGTGATACCGATCTTGGACACACATCTTTGGTGAAGCACAGGATTGAGCTGATCAACGACATTCCGTTCAAGCAAAGATGTCGACGCATCCCTCCGTCCATGTTTGAGGAAGTGAGAAATCATCTTCATCAGTTATTGGCTGCTGGAGTGATTCGTCGGTCTCATTCTCCATGGTCGTCGAATGTGGTCTTAGTTCGTAAGAAGAATGGAAAGCTCCGCCTTTGTGTTGACTATCGCCAACTCAACGAAAGGACAGTGAAAGATGCTTACGCCTTACCTCGTATTGACGAGATTTTGGACTCTCTAGCAGGAAACAGGTTCTTCTCTACTATCGACATGAAATCCGGATACCACCAGGTAGAGCTACAACAGGAACATAAAGAGAGGACTGCATTTACTGTAGGCCCGTTCGGATTTTATGAGTATACCCGCATGCCCTTCGGACTAGCCAACGCACCAGCAACGTACCAGAGGCTGATGGAAGAGGCGTTGCAGGGCCTGCACACCAAGTTCTGTTTTATCTACATTGATGACGTTATCATCTTCGCTGGGAATTTTGAGGAACATCTGCGACGTCTGGATCTTATCTTCAAGCGCCTGGATGACTGTGGCATGAAGCTTGCTCCGGACAAGTGCTCTTTCTTCAAACCGAAGGTCAAATATGTTGGACATATTGTTTCAGAAGATGGGATAGAGCCGGACCCTGAGAAGGTAGAGAAGGTTACATCATGGCCATGCCCACAGAATCCAGACGATGTGAGGAAGTTTCTTGGATTTATTGGATATTACCGGCGTTTTATCCAGAACTTCGCTCGGATTGCCAGACCGCTTACCATCTTGATGACTACACCAGAGAAGAAGAGGAAGAATTCCAAGAAGAAGACTGAGGATCAGCACCCATGGGTATGGGGGAAGGAACAGCAGGATGCCTTTGAGACATTAAAGACCTGTCTAGCAGGACCTCCCATTGTCAGCTATCCAGATTTCACCCTTCCATTCATTCTGCACACTGATGCCTCTGGATTAGGACTTGGAGCAGTCCTTTACCAGCACCAGAATGGAGAGAAGAGGGTCATTGCCTACGCTAGTAGAGGATTGACGAAAGCGGAGAGACGGTACCCCGCACACAAGATGGAGTTTCTTGCACTGAAATGGGCAGTCACGGACAAGTTCGCAGATTACCTGATAGCCTGTCCTTTCACCGTCTTCACAGACAACAACCCGCTGACCTATGTGCTCTCCTCTGCTAAACTAGATGCAACATCTCAGAGATGGGTGGCAGCTTTAGCCAACTTTGATTTTGACATCAAGTATAGACCAGGAGTCAACAATGCTGATGCCGACAGCATGTCACGTCATCCGACTTTGATGGAAGGGGAGCCAGTTACCATAACGAAGGATGTTGTCCAGGCATTAAGCAAGGGTACCATAGCTTCTCCATACATCGAGACCATCGGAATGTCAGCTCAAGTTGTGGATGACGAGCCTTCAGCTGCAGGTTTCCAATCCATACCAAGACTAAGGGAGGAGCAAAGGAGGGATTCCTTAGTTGGATTTTGGATTCCTTACATCGAGTCTGGGATCAAGCCAAAGAAGGACGTCATACCATCAGCATCAGGTCATCTAGCCATGCAGAAAAACTTCGAGCGACTGAAGATACAGGATGGAGTTCTATGCAGAGAAGTAATATCAGATGGAGACACCAGGACACAAATCGTTTTGCCTAGATCACTAGTGGATACAGTGTTAACCATGATGCACAACGACTTGGGACATCAAGGACGTGATCGGACTCTATCTCTGGGTAGAGATAGGTTTTATTGGATCGGGATGACCAAGGACGTCGATGATTGGATAAAGGCATGTGATCGTTGTGTTTTACGGAAAACACCAGCCAAGACCTGTGCACATCTGGTATCTATCAACACCTTCCAGCCATTGGAACTTGTCTGCATGGACTTCCTGTCTTTGGAAACTTCTAAAGGAGGAATTGAAAACATCTTGGTATTCACAGACCACTTCACTCGTTATGCTGTTGCGGTACCTACTAGGAACATGACTGCCAGAACAACTGCCGAGGTTTTCTTCAACCAGTTTGTTGTCCACTATGGTCTACCTCGCAGGATACATTCGGATCAAGGACCCAATTTTGAAAGCAATCTGATGAAGGAGCTTTGCAAGTTAACCGGCATTGAGAAGTCGCACACTACTCCATATCACCCCATGGGAAATGGTTTATGTGAGAGATTCAATAGGACACTGCTCGGAATGTTGGGGACTCTTTCACCGGAACAGAAGAAGGATTGGAAGGCTCATGTTGCCAGTATGGTGCATGCATATAATTGTACTCGTCAAGAGTTTACAGGACAGAGTCCATATTTCCTGATGTTCGGACGGAATCCTAGGTTGCCAGTTGATCTTGCTTTTGGCATAGAGACAGGGAACGAAGCAGGGTCTAGGATGAAGTATATTGAGGACATGAGGCAGAGACTGACAAAAGCCTATGGACTAGCTTCAACACATTCTTCAACAGCAAAGGAGCGACAGAAAGGCCACTATGACAGCAGAGTGCGCGAAGCTGTAGTTAACATTGGAGACCGAGTGTTGGTGAAGATTGTTGCGTTTTCAGGGAAACATAAGTTGTCCAATAGGTGGGAGGAGGAACCATACATTGTCACGGATCAACCGAATCCTGGTATTCCCGCGTATGTGGTGAGAAGGGAAAATGGTGAGGGTCGGCCGAGGACTTTGCATAGGAACCTGCTCCTACCTATTGGATACGTTCCCAAAACGACACCACACAGACCGGAACCAGCTCCCAGGAAAAGGAAACAAGTTCTGAGGAAGGTGCCTTCAAGTGATGAAGGGTCCACCACTTCATCATCAGAGGGGGAAGGTATACTGGTGCATAGGACTGATGCTAGACAACGCATCAACTCCGGACCTATCGCTAGCATAGAGTCTGATGATGAATCAGAAGTGACTATGGAGCCACAGCCGCCGCAATTGGCACCGGAACCGGAAGGAGAGGAGCAGGCAGGTGCCATTGACTCCACACAGGATTTTCCCACTGTGCCTAGGAGGTCGCGGAGGAAAACGGAAAAGCCTGCATGGATGAAGAGTGGACAGTTCACCATGAAACAACAGATAGTACCGGATGAGCCTGATTGGAGACAGAGAGCATCGTTCCTGACTGATTTAGTAGACAAAGGAACTCTGTCAGGACAAGATGATCATGTTGTTTCGGCGCTGCTCAACATCCTTTCCGGTAAAATCAGTTAGAACTGCATATTGTACATTATATCAACATATCCTGTAATTAACTGTTTGCATTGTAATTGTAACCTGTTTGTACATCTCTTGTCGAGGACGACATTTCTTGAAGTAGGGGAGGATGTAACAGGGTCAGTTTTATAAGTATTTTATATAAATGTATATTAGTGTTATAGTAATGTATAAATGTCTATTTGTTTGTGCCCAGCTTGTTCAGTGAGTGTGTATAACAGAATGTGTGTGCTATAGGTTACAGGGAGTGATCTGTGCTCCAGGTTACCTGTATACCTGTATATCTATTTTTATAGATCACATGTTTAGCATGTGATAGCGTCTTTAGTTCTAATACTTTATTTTCATTGGTTGGTATTTTTATAAGCTCTTCTGGTCAGTTTGGCGGGAATATCATTGTTAGGTTAGTTTGTTCATTACCGCTGAGCTGGGCAGAAGCCATTTTGACATATTCCTTGACAGAGACAAAGAGACAAAGACATTTCAAAGTAAGTTCTATTTTCAAGTAAATTGTTATTCCATTTTGATTGTATTTTGTATAGATTAGTATAGAGCTGTAAGCTTGAGTGATTTGGCTTATTTAAATTATTCTTTATATTCAAAAACCTTAACAGTAAGTTTGAATAATTCCTTATGAAATGGATATTTGGTATTTGATTCAGTTAAAAGTATATATTGTATTGGTTAAAGTATTTCATTAACTCTTTTAAATGAACGATGTAAGTAAGAAAGGATTTTGTATTATTTTAGATTTCTGGTTAAACTACGATATATGATCATGGGACCTGAGTAGTACCTGACACATAAGTTGTGGAACGGCTCTGTGCCACACACAGGTGATTATATTAATATGTTGTTATAATTGTGTAATATTTGAATGTTTATGGGAAAGCCCGATTTTGTCTATGTTCAATATAATGTAGATTTATATTAGGTGTTTAGGCGCGCCAGCTATATCTTTGCTTCTAAAAGTAAGAGTTACCGTTTATATTTATAATATCTATTGTGCGTAATTGGAATAAGATTATATATTAGTAATTCTTGTATATCTGATATCTTTACCAATATCGTGAATTTAGGAATAGAGATACTTTTGTTTCGTTATTACTAAGAGTGTAATCTATGAATTACCTCCCTTTATTTTATCTTGTGTATTGTATATGTAAGGGCTCTGTGTAAGTCTAGTGTTTTATGTTTGTTACAGAGTGACAATTTGGTTCTGCATTGTTCTGCAAACATGTAGTTCCTAGTTCTACACCATGTATCTACCAATGAAACCGATGTCCGAGAATAAAAGAACTTTAAACTTATATTCATACTTGGTGATTCTTTATTGACCACCCGGTTACACAATGAAGATGTAATGATTCTTCACTCTAGCGTTGAGATCACACATCTCACCCAGGGGGCATTTGACAACTACTGCAAAAACACTGTATTCGTTACTTTGCATAACGGCAAAAATGTTAATTATTGTACAAACTGGTTATATGAAACTCCTATACCATTCGTTTTTAAGAATGTATATGGGCGTTTCAATTAGATTCCACTGCATTTGTACATTTTTAAAGAAAAACGTTGAAGGTTACAGTTTGCCATCTTACCGATATTTCTAACAGTAAGATTCACAAAATCCTGAGTCATATTATTTACTTCATAAAGGTGGTATGGAGTTTCGTCTGGATGTATTCAACTTGCACTAGACTACAATACTGTTTGAGTGCTCATTTATGTGATAACTTTGCATGACCTAAGAGAAGTTTGACCATATCTAAATGTCAAAGAGGAAACAATGTCTTTTTATGGTATAGATATGAGAAAACCATGTATATGTAATATTGAAACACCCACGTTAATTATCACGGTGCTTGAAGATCAGAATTGGGATTGTCTGGAGAAATACAAAATGTTGCTGTTTCCGTGGTTGGCAATGTAGCATATATATGTTTAGCAGTGTATCATATTTTAGTTGGCCTACATGACCTTTAGGGATACCTACAATAACATCAATAGAATGCTTATGATGTTGGTGTTAAGTCTGATTGGCTATTCCACAATGAAGATTCATAACGTTGGGTAAAATAGTTGTTTGACATTAGGAGAGGCCAATGAATAAATTTATGATGAAGAACTTGTATTCCATATAAAAACTTTATGATCGGTTAAATGTCTCGTATCTTTCGACGAATCATCATGTAGGTCTGTTGTATTCTCCTTGTATACTAATCTCAAAATACATTACTCTCCAAACGTTTCGACTCGTTAAAGCTGAGCAATCGTAATAAAATGCAAGTCCACATGTTGTATACAAATGAAATTCTGTACTCCTTTTATTAATTATGAACTACTCATACCGATATTTTGACAAAAGCCGATGTTTCCTTGGGTATTTTTTAATTAGTAATAAGAAATAAGAAAACTTTTTATCTTCCAACCCGAAATAATATGCATAAGACACATATATAAATACATTACTTCCGACGCCAAGTGAGAGCTACAAGACTGATAGAGTAAGATTATTACACTTATCATAGTTCGTTTCAAGTACATTATACATTCCTGTATAAATATCACTTTCTTCATGTCACCTTTATACAGTGTAGCTGAAATTCGTGGCGAGTTTAGTTTTACTCAACATTAACCTGTCATATAGGCCAACACATGTGTCAAGGTAATGAAATGGGCCCATTTGTGTGTAAGCTCTTAATAATATACGTTTCTGGCTGATTTGAAATATAACAAAACAATTTCGCTTGGGTTCTAATAATCATATGGCCTATCATAATTGTTAACTTGTTTAGAAAGAAGTATTTGTGAAATCAAACAAACCATGTTACATTTGTTTACATGACACGCATGCACATTGTAGATGTGTTCACGCCAGGGGCGCGGTTTTCCTGATATATTTGACGTTGCAATATTCGACACGGACTTTCCCAAAAAATAAATTGACCACACTGGTTATCTAATTATTAAATACGGATTTATTTTTGTCTGAATGTAAGTATTTTTTATTCTAGAATGATTAAAAAAAACGTTTGTTGACTAAATTGCCCCTTTGAATTTGCAATTGTAACTTCTTTTTAAAATAAGACTATCTAGTAACGTAAGTATTCAAAAGAAAAAGTCTCAAGTGATTTGTCAGACTGCAATGCATCTATAGTTACACACGTTTTCAAAACCTAACATAACACAGTAAAAAGTGTCAGAGCATTGTGTTGTTTACGATATAGTCATGTTTTCCTAATTATATTGTCTATTGAACAGACAAAGCCTCCGTAAAACGTTGATTAGTGAGAACGAGTTATTGACTGTACCATTACATATAGATAACTGACGTGTAACCTTCCCTGGAACTTCCCGGGGGTCAGACAAGCCGGTCTCGCTTCCAATCATACGGACAGCCAACAGACTAAACATGGTCCATGGCCGCCAAACTCGACATGAAGTTTCAAATAGTGTTCGGGAAGGGACATCTATTAAGTAACGTCACGGCCCAGTAGGCCATAGCTTGTTGTTACATGTTCGCGAGATTGTTGACTGAGTTGCCAGTCAGCCTCGAAATTGTGATTGGTTCACTTGCATAATATATTAAACAATTACTGTAAACTAGTACAAGTATGATACCCTAAAACATAACCGCGTAGCATGTATGTGAAATGGTAATTCTAAAACATCTGCTATATAACGAAATTTTGTTGAATTACATGCGTGTTTCTGTACAAGAGAGTATTTATACATGTGCTTTTGTCAACAAGCAACATCTTTTTCAAATATAATCAAATTAGTCATGCAACTGATTTCTTTGTCGAGAAAATGCATGCAATCAATTTTAAATGTCAACTGAATATTTTATATTTAGATTGGATTATGAAAAAGCAAATTCATTCATTTTAAAAGCCTATAACCAGACGTGAACGCCAAACATGCTTGTGCCAATGATGTGACAAAGTATATTTTGTACATATGTCAAGTTATAATTCATGTGCTGGCGAGAATTACCGATACGTGTTTGTTTTGTTGCTTTTCACTGATTGCTATAAACATATTGTATAATGTAAGATGTCACCGTTCATTGCATATTGTCTGGTGACGCGGGATACCAAATGACAACTGTAAACTAAACTAACGACGCTTTTAGTATAACCATTAAAATGCAGCAGGTCATTTATCGTTTATTTTGTTTTTTGTTTTTGTTTTCGCTTTTAACAAAACATGTAAATTGTTCACACACGACATTCATATTTTTGCACAAGGGTATTTAATCAGGAGGAATACAATATTTACATTACTTTAATTTTATACTACCTGGTACCTTTCTCAATAGAATAATAAATCAAAAGGCAAATATTATCTATTGAAAAAGGCAATTCCCCAGCGCGTTTAAATGTTAAAAACACAAATATTGTTGTGAAATAAAGTCAAAAGCCTTGAGTGATAAATATTTATGCGCAAAATAGTCAGCCTAACTTAGCAGGTCCATATGTAAGCGCACATGAAACAGTGAAATGATATGAGTTGTTCTGAATTTGGTCTTAAAGATGACGTAACACACACATATGCTGCACCTTTTAAATTTAGTAATAGATACAGTATGTCGAAAAAATAACCTGCATCATACAGCTGTTTCGTCCTCCTAAGACTCTTCAATGATGCTAGGGGCCAACAGGTAAGAATCCAACTAATGTAGAAGCAGAAGGGTCAGGTGCGTAAAACCCCTTTAATTTATGAATTTAGAAGTAAAATTAAACTACATGTAGTTCTGTATAATTTCAAATCGTGTACTACGAAAATGTGTATATTATGTACCGTGCCACTACTCGAGTGAGGATATCGCAAGTGGTGAAATGGGATTGTTGTGATAGATAAGTAATATCATTGAACACGTTTGTATTTAACATTATGTATCTTATCATTTAAACAATCACTCATTATTAATATTTCTGTGTATATGAGGTAGGCAATGCTGAATTTATACATTGGTTTGTTAATTATCTGTTGAAACAAGATAACAAATTGCAACTGCAAAGGCTGTTCCTGGCGCTTTCAAGCCGAACACCAATAATAAACCTGTTCCTCAAGGCGGAATATGCCGATTAGTTTAGCATTCAAACAAGATTGTATCTGGTTGGGTTCCCATGCTATCTAGTACTTTTTGTTGTGATTTGTATATCAAGATTGATTAAAAACCTTCCAAAATACAATCAAGTAAAACGATAAAGGTAATGGTAAGGACATCCTTAAACTTAAAACTAATATGAACTAATATATGCCTAGCCTCTCGTCAAATATTAAATAAAAATTTATGAAATTGATAACGCACAACCTATGCAAAAGAGACTTATGTTAACAAACATCTCTGAGCACCTTGGCCTCACAAGCACGTGCAGACCTGCCTCGTAGATGTAAATAAAAATGGCTGCGACACCAAAGGACAGCCTGTATGTCTCTAAACGTCAGAACATGATGAATTCCTAATTGTAGAGCACTTTTTTACAACACCTCAATAGCTGGAATTCGTGATGCTTTTTATTTTTACGTAGCATGGTACAGACGAACACGTGCTCATGTTAATACATTTCAGGGGGGCCCTTGTGAGCGACTTTCAAAAATACCTGCTTTTAGCTATTTTAGAATACATGTATACCAACACAATTTATCGTAGATCTTATAATCATAGTATATATCATGATTTTTTGCAACGTATTTTGTAAATTAAACATACCTAGAAGAATTGCATGTGAAATCAAACTTGTCGTGTCATAGCGACGACCGCTCTGTACCATTTGTTTACAACACATTGTGCATGTGGTCGCGCCAGGGGTGCGGTTATTTCGCGCTTTATTTGAGAAATATCAAAATATTAGCCCCACTGGTGAAATATATTTCGTATTACTGAAGACGCTGTTAGATATCCTGTATTTCTCTAATAATTTACCGAATGTTCTGCTATCACAGTTATAGAAACATGTCGTGATTGCTATGAATGGAGATAATTTTGACACAAACACACTGAACATGTTTCAAAGATTTTACATGAATTACTCGGTAATAGCTACAATGTACTAGAGTGTTAGTTCCGCATTATATGTTCCGTTAATATTACACCAAACTATAAAAACATATCAAACATCATAAATTTATCTATAAGTAGGTACAAAAGAAAACCTACCTTTTGACATTTGTCTGCACAGATACATGGCGATGAGAGCGATTTTGCATATGCCAAACGATGGAACATGATTCAATGGAGAATTGACGGCCGTGTAAACGTCTTTGTACAGTTTGTTATGTTTATCACGTAATTCTGGCATTTATCATCCATTTCAGTTCAGCACGAGGAGGCTCGTTACGAGAGAGACAACTTTTCGATGTGGTCGTTATAAAGAAGATAGGAATCACTACTGCAGCTCCGGTGTCATGGCGTTTTATGGTAGATAAAGCTCTAACAACACCTGTGGGAGGTCGTTTCAGGAGTCTCCAAGACTCCATCTATCATCCGTGTCGTCAGATATTTAACTACAATGTATCTAACGGAAGTGTGTCGTCTTTAGATACGGAAGAAGATATGTGATGCCAGAGACAGCGTTACTGCAAACCCTAAACATTTATGTTTTAATCCTCGAAAACCAATTGTTCAATCATCTTAACGCGGTAGAATATCGGTTACCACGAATATGGAATTTTGATCTCTCGACTACATCGTTAGAGAATGTTCTTTTGCAATTCGCATGGCAACAAGAATATTTTAGACAAATAATGATTACTGCACCAAAAGTACGAGTATACTAATATTTGGTTACATTTTATATATTTTTAGTCTTTAGATTGCGGAAAATGTACAGTCACACCGGTGGTGAATATAGGCCATGCCAATGTTTTTCCCTATACACAGCCGCCTGTGGTGTAAATTTGAGGATTATGAACATTCAATTCCACGGCAAGTATACAAATAATTGGTCCATAAATGCATAGTCAGCGTATGGTTATCGTGCTGTCCTTTCGTGACAACACAATGGCAAGCTTCTAAATAAGATAGTTTTAAAAAATAGTAATACGAAGCAGAAGACGCTAACTCTTGCGGACACCTGGTCTTATTCCCTTATACTTTAACAAGGGTCTCCGTGTAAATTTTCCTTTGTTCATATTTTGCCCCTGGTTTAATCGATTTTGAGTTCAGATTATATTTTTGTTATTTTTTTGGTATTTTCTAATTTATATTAATAGACTTTATTGTTTTCATAAAACTACGATGCACGAAGGTATTAACATTTTTGCCTTTGAGCAAACTTTGTGAATAACACAACAAAAGCTAGGATGGATGATACTGATGAAGATATAAGACGAATGATTGAATTCCTGGTTGAAAATACCTTTAATGAGTTCGGCGGAAAGACTTTCCATTAGACTGTTTGCATTTCAATGGGAACCAACTGTGTCCTACTTTTGGCTGACTTGTTTTGTTTTCATACGAGGCTAAATTTGTCGACGGGCTTATCAGGACTTTAAATTTCTAAATTTCACTTTCAGGTATATCGACGATATGTTGTCTATAAAAAAAGAAGATTGCTGACCTAGTCGCTCGTATGTACCCTACTGAATTTGAGATCAAAGATACAACATACTCATCAGCTTCTTACCTCGATCATTTCTTAAACGATGACTAACACAGGCAACTTACTACTAAGCTGTATGATTAACGTGACGATTTCGATTTTCCGATCGTGAACTTTCCCTTTCTTGAAAATAGCATCCAAGCTCCTCCATCCTATGTTGTTTACATGTCGCAGTTGATTCTTTAATCTAGGGCTTGCTCTGATGTCAACTGCTGACGAACAAACTTACGGCACAGGGATTCGAGTGATGAAGGTATATGAAGAATATAGCTAAGTCTTATGGTTGCCATCTTGATCTCATCGAGAAATATTCTATATCTATGTGTGATATGAAGATGGACGTTTTTGAGTATGCTTATCAATGTGCTTACTTATGATAGACAATAATGACTCGGTTTTCATTTTGAATATTGATGCTTACTTAGATGTGACCAAGATTTACATGGCGGGTGTCGTCGATGAAGCAGAAGTCGCTTATTCCAGAATACCTATAGCTAGTCTTTTTCTCGTGTTCTTTTACGAGAGTCTCCATGTAAATCTTTCCTTTGTTCATATTTTTCCTTTAGTTTTACCGATTTTAAGTTCGGATTATGGTTTTGTTGACGCTCTTGTATTATCTTATTTGTAAAGCTGGTGGATGTCAAGCCAGGCATACATTGTAGCATGCAGACTGATAACCAGGATATGCGTATAGTTTGCAAAAGCACATCGACCAATGTCAAACATATGTAACAATAATTTGAACATTTTTAACTCTTTGAATATACGAATTGTTTCTCATTTTGACTGGGTAAACCGTGGAAGGCCCAAACTTGACTACGAACATGTTCACTACATTGTGGTAACGTGGACTATGCACTGTATAATATGTTCGGTATCAACTGCGGGCATGCTACCATATACCCAGTACAATGAGGGACAATTCTTAAATATGATATTTGTTGCGTAGAAGGGCACGACTTTGCATAGGAATATCAGGAAACTACGAACCAGTTCAACTTTCACGATTGATAATTTCGAACATATGGTTATAACCATTGTTCCTATGTCAGTGTAACTGTAGCAGTCTTGTAACGGTTCTGGTTTGAATTTTGTGCATACGATGTGTTCCATTCCGTCACGTTGTTAAAAAAATGCAATTAAGATTATGTTATTACATGCAGTCTAACACATCGCACGGGTACCAATATATACAATAGGTACCATAAAACACACACAGATTGTCTCCCTTACAATCACTGAGTTACTTTTTTATTAGCATTTGTCTTTTTTCACAGTCCAGTACATTGTCCAGTCTACCTGTTTTCGAAGGAGGATTTATTTTATCGCGAACGGAAGATTGCATTAAGTTATAATGTAGTTCTGGAAGTAGGTACTCTCGGAATTCTTAAAACAGTAATATGAGCTCTATTGAAGCTCATTGCTTCGTCCCCGGCAGTCCTTGATCGAGTAAAGATTACTTTTACACAACCAATAAATGTTTCACAATCAAAACATGTGTTGGTTGTGTAAATTAATCTTTCAAACGGAAGAGAATGTTTACAAATGACCTTGATCATGGTTTTGATCATGTTGATATACAATGTACGACCTGTAGACATTATTTGTTGTATTATTATCCTCTTGGTTTCGATTGAACATAAACTCCTCTGTCATATAAACTTGTTAAGTAGAAACTACAGTAGTGGCACATTTTACATACATATATAGAGTATGCTTATTATATTGATACGATTATTTGACCAGAATCTGTTTTTCGGTTTTATTTTTAGTCTATTGACTAGGTTAGTCTTACACTGTACAAAGCCGTGCATAGTTCGTGCGAATAATCAATTAATTTTCATAGCCACCGCCTAAAATAAGGTTGGATGTAATTTCGCCCGGTCCCTTAAAATGCACATCGATTAATTACAATGTGTCCTAGGAATAGGTCGACGAGTAGTTATCATCGCCGTCCCTAGTTACACGTGCTTTCCGCTGTGGACAAGGAACCATATTTATCATGCTTTTATAGGATTGTGTTTGGTTATATTTGATTGGCTGATGAATAGGTGAATGGTTTACGTTGTCAAAATTTCAAACTGTTTGTAATAGCATTTCGTTATTACATTTAGAAATCACAGACGTGTTTAAGTGCGAATTATCTGTCAACACTATTGACTTGCCGTAATGACGACATGACCATATCATACAGAAAATAAGTGTCGTGTGTAAGTGTTTTGAACCTGATTCTGATAAGAGATTCTATAATGAATTAATTATACAAATGATATCTTTACCGGTACGTAATTTCTCCCAATAAAAAACAGCACTTAATCTGTATCTCATATCTCAGTAAATCACTTAATTTGTTTCCATCTGAGATTTTTTATTGTTATTACATTTTACCATTGAAATGTCAAACATTTCTCATTCTATAAAAGTGATATTTTTCACTAAAGATTTTTTTCTGATTTGTTAAATGAAAACAAAGCTTAAAAACTGTAATAGGGAAAATGGAAGGCTGTCTGGTAGATTTTTCTAATAAAATTGAAATAAACAGAACATCTAATTTTCAGTAATACTAAATATTTTTACTCGATCGGCTAAATTCAGCACATGATTACTGTTCAATTGGTATAAAGATAAATAAGCTTGGAAAATCAAATCTGTACTTACGGGACTTTGTCGACCTCTTAAAAGTTTTTCTAAAATCTTTGCGCTCTTCTTCATTTTCAGCTGATGCCTGCTAAAAGAAGAAATGAGAACAAACTAAAGGTAACAGAGACAATATTGATACTTATCCCATTACATATGAAGCTGCAAACAAAATGATTACATGTGTGTTTCCACCTTCGCAACTTGGTAACACACGGTTTGGCTGATGCTTGTTAACACGGCGAAGAAATTAAAACGCGGTTTGTCCTCGCCTCATATTGTTCATATAATGTATTCTTATAACAAACTAATCATTGGTCGAGGACACGAACAAGTAGTGTATTTAGTACATTAAGTCAGTTCAAACTTTGAGCAACATATACCTGGCCTTTGTCCATTGTGGTATACGAATCCATATTGCTTGGTCGTGATGTCTAACTTTGCATATACATGTACATGTAATTGTTCAAACTGAAATCACAACGGACTGCACCATTAAATAAGAGCTACATATGCTGGTATGCTCGTCAAGACGTATATCCAATGTGTCTAGTGAGAAATCGCGCCTCGAATGAGGACCACACGAGGCATTGCCTGGTTAGACCGCTGATAATTAGGTCTTAGATTCGCGTTGATCAGAAATGAAATTTTGAAATAAACAAAGAGATTCAGAAATAGCTTTTAGAATTCAATGACTGGTATTAAATTTTGATGAATCTGACATCAATGTCAAAACAGTTTAGGAAAACAAATTAGGAATTACCTCTGTGGAGTTCGCATTAGCCTCACGACATGCTATTTAACAGATCTTTATAAACCTTCATAAGGAATCCGTGACAGCACATGGGGATGTTAAACCATGGTAACAACTGTGAAAATAAACTATCCAGCTTACTTATGTTTAACTGTCAGCTATTCAGTTTTTGCGTACACAAGAAGATACATTTTCCTAAATACACTTTAATCAAATCCTGGCAATGACACTTACTTTCATAGGTTAAACTCAAACTATGATATGCAAAAGATCCACCTAATCCCTACACCAAAAGCATGTTTTTATAATACAGTTCATCAACACATTATAAATATAAGGCTATCATTATAATTTCCTACACATTAAACAGATAAATTAACAATACAACTCACGTTCAAATTTATCTCCAGAAACGAACAGTTTGATTTTAAAAAAAGACCGTGTTACTTACCAGTAACCAGTAATATCCCCGTTTTGATAGTTTCTACGCTCCCCTAAAACAAAATAAACTAAAATAATATATATTTCAATAACATTTTAGTACCGAAATCAATCGAGATACTGATACTTTTAGACGATTCACATAAGGACAAGATCAGACTGAGTTTTCGTTGTTCTGAGCAGGGTTTACCTGTGCTGTTCTGAGCAGGGTTTACCTGTGCTGTTCTGAGCAGGGTTTACCACGCGTCCGTGGGGTATTACACATAGGAACATGAAACTGGTGCAAAACGGCACACGGCAGCACGAGAAGCCATCAGGTTTGTAGTAAGGTATACGATGCAAGTGCATACTGATGTTCAGAATTTCAGTCAAGGCAAAGCCATGTCTGTGTCTTTTACGGTTTTAATTGATTTTGATACTCTTTCTGTCCTTAGATCCCTGAAATACTACAGCGTGCCGTCCGTTCCGAGCTATGTAGGAGATCAGTATTGCTATAATGCTACCGAACAAAAACACGCATGCAGAACCTTTCTATCGAATCAATATTATGGAATATGAAATATCACAATCATATGAAAAACCGCCTCTTAGAATAGCATAAAGGGAAAAACGTTTTATTGCGTTTGCGCTTGGTCTATCTATGAAATGGAATGAGATGACATCAGACTCCAAAGTGTTAATGAGATTTCTTGTTATCTTACAGATACAACAGCTGTACTGTCTGCCTGTCTGCCAACGACTTCTAACTTGATATTTACTTTCTGATGAAACAATACAATTGGTCGCCAGTAAATCAGAAAATACACCAGACGCTAATATCTCTATATCATTACCTTTATCCCGAAAACGCAACACATACGTACACATTGGTTTCCAATAAAGGAAATTATGTACAGTTCATATCTACCTGTAACACTCCCAATAAACAACACAACAACACTAACTTTCTTTTTATAAATCAAGAAAAGTATTACACAATACCCATACATCTGACACTAAAAGAAAAACAAACTTTCCGATTACTATATTTTTTCTGAATTTTGTACTATTTGTATTAAATTTTAATTTGTCAATGCAATCAATATATTCACAGCAAGACACACAACTTTACAGTATTATCAATGACCGCATACTTTACTACATACATGCGTTTCTTCACTTCACACAGAAAGACTGAAGGAACACATGGACACTCCATGCATCATATATTATTTAACGTTTAGTTTCCAAATTGTACCTCACAATGTTGATACAGGTTATTGTCCCTTCTCCCCCTACAGAGTAATATTACCATACATCGATAATGTGAGGTGATATTACAGACAAAATGCATTGAAGGAGTTATTTGTGTGAATTGTTTTCGTGGCGTCATATACATTTTTACTAGAGAATCTCCCTATGAACCCTAGGGTGAGATAAAAATATATATCGGCACATGCATGAGTACATCTGTCCAGGGTGAATGAACACAGGGCGGGTGTCGTCGATGAAGAAGACCTCGTTAACTCTTCCGAAACACCCGGTGTTATTCTCTTGTAATTTAATGAGGGTCTTGCTGTAAGTATTTCATTTTTGATACGTTGCCTCTAGTTTAATCGATTTTGAGTACGGATTATGGTATTTTTTTATTTTGTTTTACTGATTAGATGGGGTCATGGATTTGCAAGTTCTGTTATCTACGAACTGAACTGTTCTTTCCAGTAGCCGATAGCTACATGCTTAACCATACTGTACAACCAATACCCTTCAAACATGTTACGGTCTGTCACATGTTAGGTGCGGTAGACAGTAGACTAGGTTGCTTTGTTTTAATCTATTCCATTAGCGGAGGGAAAACGTAAATGAAGATGCAAAATATTTCATTATACCGAAAAAAGCATGCTATTACAACTTCATCAATAATAAAACACAGCACAGCATAAACTATATTTGGAAAAGTAATTTCTTCCTCTATGATATATTTACTCTGCCAAAATGAATAATGAAGCGTCCGAAGAAACCCCTAACAAAACATGTTCCTAGCCCTCACCGTTCCAATTTAGATGCTAATTGTTTCCTTATAATTTTAATCTCTATCAATATGAATCATTCAGCAAAACATGACTTTATTACACACACAAAACGTGATCGATCGGTTGCTAAGGTGAGGTTTTCTATTTAAATTCGCCTGTAAAAATGGAGCAAAGTCATATTGGTACATCCGTGGAAAGTAGCGACAACTGCATGTTACATCCTTGTAGGGGACCGCCAGATTTAATCTGTTCAGCTCTTATCTAACTGTACGGTGACGAAATTTAAACAAAAACAATATAAACAGAAACGGACTCCTATTAATGTTACATTGGTAAATACTAGCTGCAATATACCGATCGGCTAGATAAATCTTCTCTTTAGCTCGATCGGATGAGCGTAAGACTAGTAGCCAGAGGTTCACGGTTCACCTCCAAGCGGAGGCATTGAATAAATAATGACCTCCGCTGTTACATATGGCGCCCACGTAGGGATCTGGGAATCATACTCAACGATATATGTAAAGGAATCGCTATAGCCCCTGGAAAACTCGAGACGAGTTCTTCCTTGGAGGGGGAGTATGTAACCCTGGTAAATACTAGCTGCAATATACCACTCGGCTAGAGAGATATTCTCTTTAGCTCTATCGGTTTAGCGTAAGATTAGTAACCAGAGGTTCCGGGTTCGACTCCTAGCGGAGGCATTGAAAAAATAATTACCTCTTCTGTTACGTGAACGTACGCTGCAACACAAATATTCAGTATTAGCTAATCCAATACCAACAACGAAGACGCATACACTGATCCCAAAACGTATTGTACACTTTGGACTATATTCACTTTTGGTTATTTCATTGATAGACAAACCAATTATGTCTGCAGTGTTGCGGGCAGGTCACTATTTTAATTTCATTTTGCTTCCTGCTCAAATATGTAGGTCGAATATGTAACATATGATGTAAATCAGCATCCAATAGAATGCCTCTTGGCATAATCTCTCTTGTAAAATAATCGTCATATTTAATTAACTTTACTATATGAAAGAAACTAAAATGCGTTTTCCTTTAAGGCAGCCAAAATGGAATACAAGTATTTGAATAGTGGTCTTTCAGTCTGATCGTCAGATTTAATGCCGCTCCCCAGTGCATCGCCACCACACTCTGACAAAGTCTGACATTTTTTATTAGTTATCCCTAATGGGGGATCCATCTATCAAGAATGTCCTACATGTACATCCAACCTATCATTCGACTGTTCACTAAATAGGATGTCAAGCCCCGGGATGTTCTACATTAAAAGCAAAGCGTCTCTGTTGTACTCTCATACATGTACATATGTATATTGATACCAACGTTTACCAGGCTTTAACTGTCGTCTTTATCGCTTTGGCGCAAGTTTGACGTAGCTTAAGTTTTTAACTCGGCGAATATTTGGCTAAGGCTAGTCGAACGTCTGGCTATGCGAAGTTTAGCAAGGCGAATTGATCCGAGCTTAAGTTATCCGTTGTTCAAATTTAATTCAAATAAGATTTTCCAACAATCTATTCCACATACCACAGGGACATTCCCAACTTCTGCAAATTATCTGCATCGTGCCTGTATCCTCAACAACAACATAGTTAAGATGTATGCAGCACAGCGTAATTGCACTCCAGGTAATTCGAGTAGAGATTCCAGCAATATGGTGGTGTTCGAATGCAAGGTGCCCCTCAATCAATACTGTCGGAACATCTTATCAACAACTATGCCCTAACAAATCTGCCGGAACCTCCTATGTGCAGCAGTGACCGTCACGAAAATGTCTTCAATTACCTGTGAATCAATCGATATAAAATTCATATTGCAGAAACACGACATCAATATTTTATCCATCTAGGGTATTTTTCGCCTGTTAAATGTCATAATATAATATAATGTCATCTTATTATATAATTATTTATATTGTGTTTTGAAATAGCAGTAAAATGACATGCATACAGTCATATATTTCTTAAAATGCATTTATGAAATGTGACATCAGCGTTGGGAATGGGTGTTATGGAGTTTGAGCTGGCGTTGGTGGTACTTTTTTGTCAGTATGAATGAAAAAAAATGCTTTATATAAGATTATTTTACACAACCAAATTATGCTTTTATGTGACGTTTCGATGACTAGTACAATATGTACCCTGCCACCTTCTTCAGACTTATGACCAACAAAGGGTATGCATACAACACCTGTAAAATTGTAAAGTTATTGTACCGAAATGAATTACTACATTCATCTACGCTTTGTTCATGATTTGGTCATAGATATGCGAGAGCCTGTGAACCCCCTCATCCCGATTTAGAACTGGTCAACTGCGGCGTATCCAGATGACTTCTTTGACTTGCCGCCTCAGCAGATTGCGGTCTCAGTCTAACACTTTGGAGTTTTCCCAGTCAATCGCTTTGTTGGTCATTAGTCTGATGAAGGTGACCGGGTACATATCGTATTAGTCATTGAAACGTCACATAAAACAGAATTTGGTTGTGTAAAATAATCTTTACATAAATCATAATTTCCAACCCGAAGAAAATGTTTAGAAACGCATATGCTTCTTTGATGTAAATATAGCACATACATTATTGTGCCGAAGTGGACGGGATAGCCTGAAAGTTATATATTATAATATCTACTATGGTTCCGCATGTCTGGCACGCATCATTTACACAAAGTTGATCAGATGAAAAAGGACAATTCATATATGTTATCCTGAACTCAGTTTATCTCATACTATCGTTCGTAAAATGATTATAGATATAAAATATTTATGTATGAAATAGCTGTCTGGAAAATTTGAAAAGTCTGCATATTTTCTGTGCAAAAAGCAAACATACATTGTTTCTTTAAAAGGTGGTCCTGTATTCGTTTTTTCTTTCCATTTTTTTCATATAGTTCAGGTAATAAAGAAAGCAATGTCGATAACATTATTTCGCTGCAAACCATTTTAACATTGTGTGACGGTATCAGCAATGTGTTTCATATTGCCTTCATAATAGTTAACAAATGCACCGGTAATATATACTTCTTTGCTACATGTACAGTAGCAATAGGTCGCCAAATTAAAAATAGTCCTTTTATCAAATTTCTTAACGTTTCTGGTTTTTGTCAACGAGTGCCAATACGTTTTAATTATCAATCAAATAAAATAGAATGACGTCAGTCGTACGAACAAGAATAGACATCAGTCGAAAGAAAATATAGTGATATTAATCAATAGATGTCAGACAGAGAGGCCTGCAGTGATTTCGTTCTGAAAACCATTTTAAGTTAGCCATCATAACACCAATTTGACGTAAAGCTTAAAACGCTTAAAAAAATACAAGTTGAACGATACTGCAGTGACGTCTGCCGAATGGCAATCAAATGCTGTATGTAGGACAGTATGCACATGTATATAGATGAGTATGCGTTATTGCATAATGTACTGTTCCGTATGTTTATGTTGCATAAACAGACTTATTGTATGGGGATCGAATCCCATTGATCTCAATGATCAAGTTCCTTCTGTTCAGTTTGCCTGAAATGGGGATTAAATAGTAAAGGTATCATTATAAATGCTACTAAGTTGAACTTTAATCAGAAGTTTAAATATTCGTCCTAAATGAAACATGATGAAACACATACAAATAACGACGGTCTACATTCTAACTACTGCTCCCAACTAACATCCAGCACTAATATCCAAGAGGAAAATGCCAAACACATGCTCCAATGATACCATATATGTTACGAAAACACGACCATAGGGAACAGATATATCTCGGCAAAGCATTGCCCTTAGAATGGCATGTCAACAAGCAACTCACATACCAAAACACATCACCAGGAAAGACATAAAGCGTCAACAAAACCATAATCTGAACTTAAAATTGACTAAACAAGAGGCAAAATATGAACAAAGGAATGATTTTCATTGAAACCCTCGTAAACGAGCAGGAGAATAAGACCAGGTGTTCCGGAAGAGAAAGCGACTTAAAATTTCTCCAAGGAAACACAAATCATGTCATCACAAAGAACAAAATCATGTATTTATCAGAAAGAGCATAGGGTATATAGCAAGACGATATCACGAAGTATCTATGAAGGCATGCATTTCTACCAAAATAGTTGGGTGGTATGCAACTATCGGTGTATCATATAACCATTATAACTGTTGAATAACCTCTGTTTATACCACACGAGAAATAAACTCTAAACGCATTTTGATTAGTTCACATGGTGAACTTCGGTCGGAAGAACGTTCCTCATTGTTAACGACGTCATCATTCGGTAGGAAATTATGATCCGATAGTTTACGCGCATATTGTCCGCCGTTCACTGATATTTAATTCAATGAAATATTGCTGAAATTGTGGTAGAAACAGGTCACATGACTCATGGTGTTGGATATGGTATTTATTTCACTATATATAAATCATATATCTTTGATGATATCACTTAAAACATTCAAACATTATCAACCAGACATATCTACAAACAATGTCATGTCTCCCTCATGTACATTTTGATGATCATTGTACTAAATCTCACTACTAATTAGAAGTTATAATTGTTTGGATAATGATAAAGAGACCTTTAGAATTGAATTGAAAATGGGTTTTATTAAAGATAAGCAAATATAATATACACTGTCCGCATAAAAGTGGTGTCCGTCTCCACTCAGATCACCTATCTGAGCTGTTTCAGTAACCATTGATAGACAAACCTTTGAATTCTACGAAGATAAATTATTCCGTCGTGACATTGGTAATAAGAACTTGTGTCTAGACCACTAAATACCCATCACAGTTGCGCTGTCATTCACTTGTCTTTCTGTATGCAGTTTCAAACCAATTTCAAAGCTAGAAACAATTGTTATTATTCACTAGCAAACTAGAATCCATGTTAAAGACTTGATGAATTGACAACATGATAAGTTGAAACATATAAAACGTTGTTGGCTTGTTTCACAACATTGTATTGTATATTTCTAGTCTGCAAATACTTATAGTCTGCGATTCTTTTAGTGTTATGCTAGTCTCAGGATGATTCAAACAAACACAAATATAGTTAGCAATGGTCGATGGTTAAAAAGACCCCAGAGAATACCGAAGCGTCAACAAAACCACAATCCGAACTCACAACCGATTAAACTAGGGGCAAAATAGGAACAAAGAAAAGATTTACATGGAGACTCTCGTAAAAGCACTAGATAATAAGAAGAAAGTACATATTAGATGACAATGGTGTATTATACAATAGGTAAGAATGATTATATCTTAAATCTGATCTAAAAGAGAGAAGGTATATGTATGAGGTTATATAATGAAATAAGTATAGCGAACATCGATATCACATCTTATACAATGACACATAGTCGTTCAATTAATTTTATGTATTTGCTGATAGAGCTTTGACATCCGTTCCGTCACCATAGCAGATGTATCATTGATGTTTTGAACAGTTTTAACAAACCTTTCCGTGTTCCAGGTATTCACTGTCTTCAACTTATCAATGCAATATACGATTTATTTCTTTTTAACTTATTGAAAATCGTCCTCTCGGTACTTTTCACAGCAACAGGTAAGAGATGTTCCTTAGAGGTGTTTTTACGAATTATATTGGAACGACAGCTTTCGTTTTGCATAAATAGAGTTAGCAAATCATCTATGTAAAGAGGATTATTATCAATATTTAACAGGAGAAATTAAAATCTAGCGATGGAAATTAACTCAATTCACCGAGCACCGCGGAAATTAACACATACACATACCATGACTGAAATACGGGTTTCATACTGCCACTCTATCACCTTGTCTGTCCGATACAGACGTCACATGCTGCATATGGCGATAATTGATAACCATATATAGCAGTGGTTAATTGCATATATATAGCATTATAAACGTGAACAGTTTATACAGACACCAATTAACAATAATGACAATGCTGGAATTCTTACACAATATGAGACACGTACAAACTTTGGTTGGTAGCAATGTAAAAGACTCACGTGTTTGCCTCGTGTATTGACCGTCTCCCAGATGTTCCACTCGTCCTGCCCGGATCTGCACTGATTACTATGTAACACTGCTTGTTTTTTGTGACATATTAAATGACTGGAGGCAGATACGGCAACTAATGAGTACAGTTAGTGAATTCTCCAATAGGTATTGACTACAGAATTACATCATCGACCCAAGTCCAAGAGGCCCGATCAATCCCAAAGCCTCTATCATTTATGCAGGTTTCAACACTACAAGTCAACGGGATAAATATTTCAAGATCTATTTCATATATGGCCAATAACGGCAGGTCTTGGCGAGACTGTATGTAAAATAAGGTCCTTATCTTTTTCTTAAAATTTCAAGTCTCCATGTAACCAAAGATAATTTTGCGACTACGGCAGGCTTTACCTTACTAGAATGTACGGCCTTTATATAACTATTTATCGCACGAACCGTTGGAACTGGAGCCATAATGTTCGACAGACGTGCATGTCAGTGGGATATATGTGTGTATGCGGTATTAAGAATTCCAAAAATAAGGGGTCTCAGACTTCATGGGATGCTTGAATTATCGACTGATGAATTACTAATGAAGCTGTCATATTCTGTGACGTATACTCGTTTTAAATTGATAACACTTTTATGGCTAAGATTAATCTCGTTTTGATTCTATAAGCAGATGATAGAAATTTAATTAATATTAAAACGGAAATTATCCAAAAAATCGACATGTAGATTACCGTTATTGGCCGTGCCGGGAGTATTGTAAGAGCGGAAGGGCTATATATCAACACGAATATCGACTGCAGAAGAACCTGTTTCCATGCATTAATCTCTGTGTTACACCATGGTGGGGCTATCTCTACGTATATACACAGTGAAATGCTGGTACGATTTTATAGATAGAGGTTCAGCTATTGGTGAATTGTAGTACTACTTAATATCATGAAGCTTAGTGCCTGAAGAAAGTAGTCAAAATGTTTACTGTTTTTTTACATCTCCCCAGTAGTAGGATTATACCCATGCTATCACATGTGTTTAATTTTGTTATTACTATTAGGCCTCTAAAAAGGACATAACTATAGAAAATGCAATAAACTCGGAATACAGGAACCTGCTAACGTATAATCCCGTTGTCTGAAGAGGTACGTTTCCTAATTTATGAATTCCACTCTGGACTACCGAGGTACGCATCGTGAATAGGTTGTCCATTCAAGGATAAAATGATCACTGTCGGCAACAAGCAAATGAACAACATAAAATTGCAAATATACATATAACCACTACTCATTGTAGCAAGCTAGTAAGTATAGGAAATATAAACTCAAACTGTTTCCTGAAAGGCAGAGAAATCTTATTTCGAGCCCGCATTACAAGATTGAATCCAGCAGAAAACAGACTTAAAGAAAAAATCTGGCAATGCGAGATTCACAATGTTCAAAGACGGCACAAACAACCTGTTAGAAAACTCAAACGAAGCTAAAGTACGGAAACAAAGTTACCATGAGAACATATGAGTTCATATTTCGATAATATTGATCACCACATTCAAATAAGCAACAAATACAAGCTCATCCACTCGGCTCTACAGCATCGTTCTAAAGAGTGTGCTGCATACCTCGAGCACATTATCAATGAGTGTATTACCGACGAAAGATAATTAAACACTTATGTGAAACCAAACTTAACCTCACTGCGCATGACATAATGCAACTGCAGGACTGTGAGCTGAACGGCGACACAGCCATACTTTTGGGCACCACAGCTTTTTTAAAGAGCAACCAGATTTCAAAAGAAACCTCAAATTACTCATAAAGGGGTAAATGATATTGTATTTATACTCCTTGGCAACTATAGCAATATTGTATACGGACCAGTAGACCAAAGTCGTTTAAGATCCAAAACAAAAAAATCAGAGAATACCAAAGCGTCAACAAAACCATAATCCGAACTTAAAATCGATTAAACTAGGGGCAAAATTGGAACAAAGGAAAGATTTTACATGGAGACTCTCGTAAAAGCACAAAAGAATAAAACCAAATGTTCCGGAAGAGTAAGCGTCTTCTGCTTCATCGACGACACCCGCCATGTAAATCTTGGTCACATCCAAGTAAGCATATAGTATTTGAATAGAACAAAATATCGGTGCATTGGACAGTCCCTGCCACTCCGAAACTGTCCACGTGTATTTTTCTTGTAGGAACTGAACCTATGGACAAATTACAACATTCCCACGTTCTCACCGCGGAGTTAGAGAATGTCACCAGCACGCTACAAGATCAATCGGCTCCAAATATAAGCGACTGGATAGTGCGGCCACATGACAGAAAACAACGTCTTAACTCTCGTTAGCGTCGACGAGACTTGTGAGGGGTGAGTTGCCGTACTGGTTGAAAACTACCTTAAACCATTAACAGGTGGTAATGAAGTAATAACAGGTCTGGCGGTTGTAACAGCTTAGGTACATTCGATACCAGCGCATTCATCCGCATGTAGACGTCACCTTGATGTGTCGTTGTTAGGATACGCACGTGAGGAATTACAATTCACTTTATGTCCCGTTCTTGTTCTGGACAGCTCTTTCACACAAGCGCATGGAGGTCCTAATGCATACGTCGCTTTTTGTTTTATTGCTTGTGCTTGTATCTTATCAGAAAGAATATTAATCAAGTACAATTAATACAACAATGGTAACGTCGAATGTTAGGTCAAGATTACATACGTGTACATAAAACTTTCAATGTAAACTGTACCGGCAGAATTGTTTTTGTTATTGTGTTTTTTTTTTGTCAACATTATCTTTTTTTTAATCCCCGTCATCAATGCTACAATAAAACCCCATTAAAAGAGTAACTTAGTTTGGTAATCGGGAACGGAAAGTTATAGATCGTCCAATTGAAGTCTTTTCTGTATACATTACCATGGTGATCTAAATTGCAATTATATATACATATATATATATAGGTTGTATCAAATTTATGTGAAATGCTGTACTAGAAATGGTAAATGAAAGTATCAAATGAACTATTTAGAAAAAACCAAATTGTAGTGTACAGTCTAGACAGATTGTGATATAAATCACTTCATGTTTAAGGAAAACTATATATTCATCATATTTTATATTGTACGTATGACTGTACGAAGTGTGCTATCTAGATAGTGCATGATGCATACACATTGTATGAAAAGTGTACGCATACCATCTAGAAAGTGTAATGCTTCTCCTTGATTTTTACCGAATACTAGTCAGTGTAATGTATTTTTTGTGTAAAACCTGAAATGTAAGAATGCCAGATTCGGTTACTTTCTTCGTTTGCGTATGACACAGTCGGCATTCGTTCTGCTATATCAATTTATAATGGAATGGCGTATGTTTAAGATATAGACGAGGATCGACATACACTGCAGTTCGATGCCAAGAGACT
Organism: Mimachlamys varia; assembly: GCA_947623455.1. Classification (NCBI taxonomy): domain Eukaryota; kingdom Metazoa; phylum Mollusca; class Bivalvia; order Pectinida; family Pectinidae; genus Mimachlamys; species Mimachlamys varia. Next base: position 16,086,388 of record OX392535.1, read on the forward strand.
GATAAATGACCGATTTAGTTGTAGTCTCGTCCCTTTACATCCGTATAACATAAGTCGTAGTGGCAACACAAAAAAAAACCACGAAATACAAGCATTCGGAAAGAAACCTTGCCAAGAAAACTATATATCTTTCGTCTATTTTCGATCCTGCCTTTTTGAACTACAACTGGTGAACGACAATTCGTATTACATTTGAGTCATACTTTACAATGTGTTCATCAATCACCGTAGCGGTAAAAAGGATCCTTTGTGATAGAGATAAAGCTAAGGCACAATCAATTGCCGACCGAAGACTAATTCATTTTACAAAAGATAACCATCGTGACAATACAGATCGTTTGAGTGTAATGTAAAAGCCATGTATATGACATGTGATGTTGTCGACCACTATTGACAGGTCTGTAGACATGTGATTTTGTCGACCACTATTGACAGGTCTGTAGACATGTGATGTTGTCGACCATTATTGACAGGTCTGTAGACATGTGATGTTGTCGACCACTATTGACAGGTCTGTAGACATGTGATGTTGTCGACCACTATTGACAGGTCTGTAGACATGTGATGTTGTCGACCACTATTGACAGGTCTGTAGACATGTGATGTTGTCGACCACTATTGACAGGTCTGTAGACATGTGATGTTGTCGACCACTATTGACAGGTCTGTAGTCATGTGATGTTGTCGACCACTATTGACAGGTCTGTAGACATGTGATGTTGTCGACCACTATTGACAGGTCTGTAGACATGTGATGTTGTCGACCACTATTGACAGGTCTTTAGATATGTAATGGTGAATTTTCCAATCATCACTGTCATAGGATACTGTCTTAAACCTGTGTCAACATAATGCAAAAACGATTTCATAACATATTAGGTTATCTTACTGATACATATATCACAGAAAGGTAGTTCTATCATGTTACCATTATCAGAGGAAGATAATTAAGTATTTAAGTATTAAATAAGAATAAAGTTTTAGGTAAGAATTAAGTACCATACCAGCATCAACAATTTCACATATTTTGTTTTTCTCGGAACTTTAATTCTACAGTAATGTACCTAACGTTGACAAACTTGCATGGGCATATAAATCATGTTTATTGGTGATGTGAATACAAAATATAACCTATCCTATCTTTCATATTTTTCATATAATATTGAGCACGACGATAATGTTATAATAGTATATGTTTCAAAAATGAAGAAGTACCAAAAACTAAAATGAATTCACCTGTGCATACGCATACCGATGTCAATGAAATAATAATACTAAAAAACACAGAATACCGAAGCGTAACCTACCCGTAAATCCAAATTAAACTGAAATCTATAATAAAATTGACAAAACCAAGACTCTGCATATTTTTAATGTGATTTAGCTCATTTCAGTTTGTCATTTATTAACAAATTGTGCTTTCCAAGAAGAAATCTAGGAGCTAGAACTGGCATCATCTCTATACGGTACTGTTCCACCTAGCATAAATATGCTGCTCCCGGCATGTCATATCACCGTTTTAATATCACGCAGCTTGCACAAGAAATAATTGGATTTTTCACGATATCTTATCAAACATAAATATGGTATCACCTGCCACTGTTCAGTCTGCAGTATGTATTGTGCTACTGTATGTCCATTGATTGGGTGCTCTGGTGATATAGCCGGCCAGTTCTACATTCCCCATGTCTGCGTGCTGTGTGATTATATTCCTTGAGCTACTTCATTAAAAATAAATCTGCTTGTGCTTCTTTTTTGTTTATTCAGAAAATCAATAATCAATCTCGATAAATGGAGTCATTATTTTGCTTAGTTATAAATGTCCCTACGCTGCAGTGGGAAAGAAAAGTTGGTGCCATAAAATTACTGTTCCATTTTATTCTCGTAAAGACCAACTTGTCAGAAACCGTGTATTTTTAATTCGATTTTAACGTCTCTTTATACCCCCGCACGTGTATTACCCCCGTAACAGTACATGCATGCAACATTGGATAACGCTGAAGCGACCAATAGTCAATATTCAATGTATGTATTTAGATGAAGTGCACAATGACGTGATGGTTTGTAGGTGGGCGTATCCCATATATATGCACATGCATTGTACATACGTAAACTTTTTCCAGTTGGCGTCGCTATTGTCTTCACCTTCCTGTTACCAATGGAACGCGATGTTTTAATCAAGGAAACCAATGCTTGTGTTGGTGGTCAGGCTTCTCTTGTAATTCAGTTACAAGCTTTTCCAATTTTCTTTTAGTTTCGTATTCCTTCCAGGTATAGATATATAGAAAGAAAACAAGGAATAAAAAGCTATGTGTTATTTTTGTATGCTTTACTTATGATGTCGAAAGATATTAAACGTATCCAACAGACTAATGCATTTGTTTGTGCTTTATTTTCAAATATTGTTTGATAAATGTCATTATTCGTGTAACTTAGTTTTCATTCGCAGAACCAGTGCATATTCCAACAGAGACCATCTGACAGCTTGCTTTAGCACCTGAATGTTTATGAAATAAGCCAGCGCCCAAAATCCTAACAACAAAGACAAAAATAGTATTGCATTATACCAACGGTAAATTTCAAACCAATTTTTTATCGTATATTTGCTATATTTGGGAGCATAATATTGTTATGTATAATAGTTTCTACTTAAATCACTGCTATAACGGGATGTCTAAATTTACCTGCCAATATGTTCCGACAGAGAACCCATGATTCGGCCCTCGTTCGCAACATTGTGGCGCCGTTCTCTTTATTAATCTTTATTTGGAATTCATGACACCAATTTAATTAGCTGATATAAATAAAGTCCATATATGTTCTGCAAAAACACACCATAGTATTAAGACATGGTAATTGAAATTATAATCAAACATATGGCGGAATTCGGAAGATAAACTATAGTCTATAACTGTTCAAAGAGCGATAACTCTGTGCATGATTGTTATACTGCATATACAGCTGTAAGATCATTGGTTTGAGTGGCTTGTATATAATTCTACGAGTTTACCGTGTTATAACCGTAGGTGTAGCAATTCTTAATACAAAACAAAACAAAACAAACAAAATAAAAACAAAAACAAAACAAAAAAGAGAAAATAAAATACAAAAAAAATAACTTCACTATAACTATGCAGCAATATTAATTAAGGAATTCCGGCTTTATCAAACGATTAAAGAGGGAAAAAAGTTGCCGTCACACCAGTACATGAACTGATCCGTTAAACATTGTTCTTATCAAAGAAATATCTGACACGCTGCAATATAATGCACTACAGACTGCATCAACCTATTTGTTTACGGAGGTGTATGCAATGTTGTCAAATGCAAATGCAACTTCCCCACTGCCAATTTAAAATAAACACGGTTACTGTATCTGTTGAGAAAATCTATTTAGGTATATACCGCGATGCTTAATGTACAATGAATATTAGTAAGATTACCAAGCAATGTTATGTCATTAATATTCTTATATGTTTATATACATTATAATTGTATCAATGGTACTTTTTTTCACTCAAATGTTTGTAGTGCCCATTTCTGGTTCTGAAATGTACTTGCATATTCATCTTACACAACCGAAATATAATTCCGAAACGTTCATTAGTATCATTTCTCCCTGAATACGCTGCTATGATACTCCCGGAGCAGTGTATGAACGTGTAAACTAGGGGACACGTATTACCGAAATACCACCAGTGGTATATGACCTTCCGGGCTTTTGATTGGTTGAAAAGTTTGACCGGTAATTGCGTGGTTTAATGCACGAGCGGATTGTTGACGTCGTCATCACTTGGCGGGATAAAACTATATGATATATTTTCGCGAGTATAGTTCGCGGTTCATAGATATTGGATTTAACGAAATAACACATAATATGTGGAGAGTGAAATAAATACCATATCCAACAACAACTTTTTGTGTATTAAACTTCTCTCTCTCTCTCTCTCTTTATTTATATGAAAAAACTAAACCAATCAAACACACAAACGTCCGATTCGAATACCATAGCAACAATAAACAGACACGTCTTTGCCTCTTTTTCAGCTCTGTTGTACCCCTAGCCCGAGTTTCCCTTGGCCCTGACACCAGACCAAGACATATTTACAGATAAATGTCTAACAGATATGGTGTCGGGGCCAGAAGAAACTTGGACTATGTTGTACTCGTAAAAGCTCATTTGGACAGGAAAAGATAAGGTGTAAAGTAGAACTGTTTATGAATAAATCATACCTACTTTGAGCATTGGGTCACGAACCATCGACTTGAGTTTTTCGTTATCATGAATTATGAATGGTCTTAAATGTTTCAAAAAGACATTGAAAAGTTGAGATGGATTAAAGACTTTTTACAGGAATTGAGGATCTTATGTGAAAGGATAGAGCAGTAATTTTAATGATTGTTCATATGTTGCATTCACATTTGTTCTTTCAAGAAAATCAATATTTCAAATTTTCTTACAATACAATTGGTGTGTGGTACAATAAATGGCCTCGTCTGTCGATATGTAAAGATCACGTAACACACACATACATGTATGCTGCACCTCTTGAATTTAGTAATAGATACAGTATGCCGAAAAAATGAATTAAACTACATCATAGAGCTGTTTCGTCCTCCTAGAGCTCTTCAGTGATGCTAGGGGCCAAAAGGTGGGATTCCAAAATTTCTAAACTAATGTAGAAGCAGAAGGGTCAGGTGCGTAAAACCCCTTTAATTTATTAATTTAGAAGTAAATTTGAACTAGTTCTGTATAATTTCAAATCGGGTATGAGGAGTTATGAGGATGTGCTGTCTGTGCCTTTACTATTATGATACTTGGCTTATGGTTAAATATTGTCTGATTCATGGGAAAAAACTTATTTTGTACATTTTTTATACCCCGTTTTCAAGATTTGTTTTACAATGATAGATATTGATAACGGAAAGTATGTCGTTTTACTTCTTAAATGAAATAAAGACATATTTATCTAATATCATTATATGAATACATAACCATTAAAATAAGCTTTGACATTGTGCAATCTCTTCTGAGTAAAAAATCAACATACTTGATATATGTTTGATAGATAAATCTGACCTAGAGGTGATGTTTCGATAATGAACATGATATTATTGGATGTCTGATATGTGGCTTACTGTATTTTATTATTATTGATATCAACATGAAGCCAACACAATACTCAAAAGAATTTTTACTTCAAAAGGAGAATATGTACAAGTGGTCTCCCTTGACACGTGGAAACTTCTCACTTGATCTTTCCGGACTTCAAGAAATAATATTCATTTTCGTCATTTGTTTTGCATACAATGCAGATGTTAATCACAAAATCTTAACGATGTAAAACAGATTATAGTAAATGCCATGCGTGATATCTCGAATCGCTTTGATTCTTCACGAAATGATAACGGTATTGTTGGTAAAAATAAAGCTAATATGCCTAATGCATATTACTGTTAAAAACAAAATATGCATTAGCCCCTCCACCCACCCACCCAAAAAAGGGGCAAAGATTCTACGACTATAAACAAGAAACCGGATGCAGGAGGCAAACATAAGATGAATAATTATCATAAACACTCAATTGCAATTACCTAACTCATAGTGCGTGGGTTCAAAACGTTTTGTCTTTTTTCTTATTTTAGTTTTTGATCATTGTAATTTAGGTTTGTTATACAAAACGACTGTCTTGTCAACAATAGCCCTAAACAATATACCTCGTGTGGTGTCCGTATAGAAATAAAAAAAGTATGTCTTAGTCGCACTGGGCAATGCGTGAATACCCACCAAAGACACCCACTTAATACAAAATTAATAATTGTTTTACCAGAGGTTGTCATAGCAACGTGTATATATTTTTTCTCAAAAGAACAAATGTTGACTTTAATCGAATCCTAGAATAATATAGATAAAGGATTGTTTGTTGTATTAAAAAAGGCCCAATAAACATATATAGAAATGCTACCATGAACATAATCACGTGTACGATTGTAATAGCTATTCGTGATGTCGGATCACGGAGTTACGGCCTCTCGTAAAGTCTCGTTTTACAATTGCCTCGGATTTTATCTTGATCGTTTCTTAGCTATAATTTCCAGAGGATTAGCAAGTACAGAAAAACAGTTCATAGCATTTATCTCATCTTGATAATAAGTTTTGAAAAGAAACCACGAACTAAACGTAAAGATAATGAGTTAGTGTTAAAGATGGAATCAGTGACTGGCCTCATTTGAAGACTGAATCAAGGCACTCGTGTCTAGATATGGTTTATATATAACCATGAGGTTTGATCACTTTTCCTTTGATGATATTTGTTCATAACGAAGTATAATTACTTTAACTTACAGGGATAGTGATGGAATAAACGAAAGCATAATTCATGAGAAAATAACATTTATTTTTATGCAGCCCTGCTTGGTGTTAAATTGACGAAATTGTCAAAAGGTGAAATAGAACAGTTAACAAGCTGAAAAAAACAAAGACATTTTAATGTGATATGGTGTGTTTAACCTGTTCACAAAGGAATTTTCAATTTCTTTATTACAATCTATAATGACTATATTCACTACTAGGGTATACGATGTCTCAATATGGAAATACATTTACAGCCGATTTAGGGTACTACAATGGCAGTTACATGTATGTTGTAATGACATACATATTACAAAATTATTCTTCCTCTTTCGTAAATAAAATGTGGAAGGATAGGTTACTTTGGTCCCTAAAAAAATCTCCAAACGTTCTTTTAAATCAATAATGCCACGTATTCAGTAATTGTTAAGCATGGGTTATTTCGAAAGCAGGAAATATAACGAGTTGCAGGATAAAATGGGGTCAACGTATGGTATGTTTTGCCTGCTGACACCCCTACATGCTTATACAGATCGTTGAACATGTCAAGGACATTTTATTTTAATGTCGAGCTGATGAATTACTGTTACAGTATATATGATGTACCAGATACATGCTGTAGACCATGTTCTATCGTACCCTTCTATACAATCCATTAGTACATGAATTAACAAGTTATCATTCACAATTCCAATCAATACCGAAGAATGCGTCGAAGGATACATTTCTTTCATAGCTTTATTCTATGATAATTAGATAAGCAGGAACTACATGTATGTGTCCATGTTTAACAAGGTTTCGCATATGACCTACTGGAACAAAGCAAACTGTTCATATGTTAATCAGAGTTTTGAGCTCTTATATCAGACAGACGGTTAACAGTATATTTTGAATGAAATCTTAAATCATTTGTGCCATATAAAACGTACGGGAAACTCTCACGAAATTATTTCAACGGAAAAAAGAAATGAGATAAATTGATGAGGAAATAAAGACACCGGGACCCTTTTTGTCATTTGGTATTTGATTTTATATAACCGTTATAAAAACAGACATCCAAATGATCGAACATGTTCTAAAACTCTGTTTTAATTGTTTGTTAACATAAAGATTGACACATTTATTGAATTCCAATCTGAATAAACTAACATTTTAACAATGAAAAATGGGGAAAGTTCCGAAGCTTCAACAAAACTTTAATCCAAAATAAGAAGAAAAGAAACCGTTGTACACAGAAACCAGTAAAAATGAAAGTTTATAGGACCAGAGATGCAGAGTTGATACAATGTATGCGACACTGGATCCAATAGAGGAATTGGGGGGAAATCAATAAAATAATCAAGAGTCAAGTTGAAAACACATTTTTAATAAAATTTTACAATTTTGTGCAAAATTGTTATCTTTTTAAAACTCAATAACTTCTGTGCCTTCTCTTTGCTATATACGAGTATATTACTGTACAGTATATTTATTTACATAGCCCCAATTCATGTAGATTCAATGGATTTCTTAAATTCTCAATTTCATGTTTTGTTATTTAACACTGAATCCATGGGCCATCAATACACTTGTGAAAATATTAACTTTCCTGTGATCAGAGTTATTTCAATTAAAAAAATATAAACATAAAATTGTGCAATTTTTACATTTTCTAAATAATGTTTAAAACTCTACTGTATCTAGAATAGTTCTAGGTACAAAATGCTTATTAATAAAATGTCATTTATTTATTTAAAGCATATATCTTAAGTTTGTTGATGGGTTGTGCTTCATTAGGCATATTTGAGGTTGCTATGTAACTCCCTCAAAATTTTGAAGAAACACGATAATCTCAATAATTAGAGCATACCTGCAATAACGAATTAACTGGGATATGTAAATGACATAGGTTAGAGAAGGGGGGATGCTACTGTAACGAAAAGAAAAATTCACGAAATAGATATCTTCATTCGTATATTTCATCTCAATTTCAGTTGTGTTTTTCATAAAGCACACAACAATTACGTATACCCAAAATAGTTTATGCTGTTTATATATGTACATTTGAATAATTTACTATATTTCCTTCCATCCCCTAGAGTCTGTTTTTCTTACATTGGCATCAGCATCATGCATAATATATATACTCTTTTACAATATACGAAATGACCACAGTATCTTATTTTTAACACATTCGTATACCAACGAATTTTGTTTCATTCGAACTATTGAAACATATTGTAGTAATTTTATTTTGCCGTTTACAACATTAGCATACAAAAGTTCGCGTTTTAAATGTCTCCTTATCGAAAAGAAAGAGCGATTAATTTTTGAAGTTTTTATTACTTTTATACTTATGAAATCGATCTCCTTCTTTCTCCCCTACTCGAGGTTGTTTTGCGTTGAAGTCTTGCTAAACACCTTTATCGACCCTTTGGCAGTATACAATGACTAGATTGAGTGTCACGGTAAAGGGTCAAGGTTTTAATACTGCCTGAATTACAAAGTTTCGGATCCAAAAAAAGTGACATGAAGACCTCCCATTCAAATAGAAATCCATTTTAATACTAAATGTGATAATTTTGATTTTTAATTCTGCAGTGCTGCAGTCCACTGACGAAGTAAACGCGATGCATGCTTCAACCTTTTCAGTCAAACGTTTACTACGGATCACCAGGGTTTTGTTAGCTGTGCCGTCAATTCTAAAAGTAGGTCGGAAGGAAGGGATCCAAACAATCCTGACTGGGACTAGTTACCTCGCATAAGTGCGATAACCAGTGGGTACCATTTATAAATAGAGCATTTTGGTTGTGTTACCTACATTTGTACCACATGACTTTACGGATTTGAACGCAACAGTCTCTTGCGAGAAATGTTTCAAGGTCTTCGCTACATTTGTATACTTCTATCATCATGTTACTCATATAGATACAATAAAACATGTTAGAAGGTGTCGCAAACTTCTTTACATAAAATAGTGATAAACGATGAATAGGATAAACCATTCAACTCAGGCAACACGGAAGGACAATTTCGCCAATGAAAATAAAAGAGGATAGCGTCGGGTTAACTGTTTTTGAGCACGTTATATGCAGTATATTACTCCAAACTACTACTGTGTAAATAAGTGGAGGTACAGAGGGAGGCAAGCCTTTTGTTCAATGGCAAAATACACAAAGCAACCTTAACATTTGGCAAGACAATAACAATATTGAAGATGATTAATTAGGGACACAAAAATCAATCTCTTATCAGGATGCTATAAGAGTCTCGGTTCTGAAAAAGTGTAAAAGGTGAAGATACATTTAATTCTTTGAACATAAATGTTTGACGTTTCTTCAACATTTCAACAGATATCGCGGTACTATAGTATAGCCTAATCGATGCTGTCTTATTACTGTACGTACTCAATAGAAGGTCAATACAACAAGGGCCGTTTTCTAAAGAGCATGTACGTGGGTAACAGCGGTTCAGTTAACGCCATGGAGATCAAAATTGCATTTAATGGAATTCCAATTATCTCCCACTACAGACCGGAATGTATAGTTACTTACTAAGGTATAATGTATCCTGGCCGATTAATGCATATGCATACTGTTATTTTACACGTCAGTTGGTTTACGGCAACGGTGGCTCTAATAATGTTATCGTGTAGAGAGAATGATGTCAACGTCTTTAAAAGATCGTATAATCGTCTTGTCTTTACCGTGCCTAATTGGTTCTGTGATCCCCATGGATTATCACGGATCAGTGGCTATTGTTAAATGGTCTGATTTTACTTTCAATTTATTGTCGCATCACAACCAGTTCGGTATCCGCATCATTTCAAAGCGAAAAGACTATTAGTAGATCAAGTAAACTCGTTTTGTGGTAGTTAAGGTTAAAAGCATGGACAAATAGACTCATTAAGTTGTGTAACTAATTGTGCAAATTGAATTAATCAAACCATGCTGAGTTACTATGTAGAAACATATACATTATATAAGGCTTTGCATAGTGGAGCTTACAAGTATTAGAAGCACAAACGATAATATGTCTAGGTTCAAAGATTTTTAAATTCTTCGAGCATAACTTAATATGTGTGTTTTAAGACCTTGTTCTAAGGGAGATCATTAAACAAAATTAATGTCAGAATTTCGTTGCTGAATTTGAAGTCATTTGTACTAAGCATTAGTTTCTGTCACACTATGACAATATGTTTAGCTGAAATATGTTATGCATTTAGAAGTAACACAAATGCAACTCACATACATGTACACATAACTAGGGAACCGGGGAACCTTTGGCTACACATAGCTTGAACTCTATTATGCCCATTTACTGCTGCAACAATAGCAAAGCAATATAGGGGAAACATACAATAGCATTTTCTTGAATTGAGTGGTGTGGTATTACCCAGGGATCCTCTCATTAGTAGTACATCTCCGTCGAGCGTGGTCAGTAGTTGGATGGGTGACCGCCCGGGCGTTACATGTTGTGGCAACGTGTTGACTCCGTGGGATAATGTAAGGGTGACTACCAGTGACTTGGGAAGGTGCATTGATAAACAGGGGCGACCTATATGGCTCCCGATGCGACGTCGCGGTACTAGACTTCTCGGAAGGGGAATGAAGTGCTTAGAAATATGTTTCCTTACTAACAAGCTAGCTTTTCCAGTGATGCAGTATAACTCCAGGACCCGCGTCCCTTAGTTCAGTGACGTCCTGCACGGTCAGTAGTTTGATCGGTGGCAGCATGGCCAATACTTGGATCGGTGTCAACATGGTCAATTGTTGGATCGGTAACAACACGGTCAATAGTTGGATCGCTGACACCATGCATGCTACACCTGCAAGGGTTTGATGACATTTTAGGTCGTCTAACAACACGGATATTGTACACTGTTGTATCTATGAGAATACCAATTAATCGCATCTTAAAATCATAATATTGCTACAATGAAGAAATATATTGTAGCAAAGATAAAAATAACCGTTCAACTTAAATACAGTGTGATTATAATTCATATAAACCGTCGTACACGATAAAGGTGATTCAGTCGATCAATAAAAAGGGAATGCATAAACAGGTCTTCGTGAATATAATGCATTCTGCTATGCGAGTGAACAAGTTTTTGTATATATTTAATTTTGTTGAAAAATACTACATGTACCTCAATATTCCCTGTTTAAAACCAGTGCAATAATTAGCAGCCTTATAGTCGATTTCAAATTATAATGACATCATGTTTGACAACAAGCCGGGCGCCATTTCTTATGGGCTTCTCAATGCTTTATTGCATCTCATCCACTTCTTTAGTACTCGGTCTACCTAACCTTGAAACTGAAAATGTAGCTTTTTCAATAAATGTATTTTAATACATTTCAAAAGATGTCATTATGTACACAAACGAGACCAGAACAAGAGTTTAAAAGTGATTACAAACAGTATTAGTCCAAAGGTGAGCAAACTGGGTTTTTTTCTTTTAAGTCCTTCTGAAAAACTTCATTGTGCATCATTAAAGATCTAGCCTGTTGTTGAGCAATTATTCTAAATATCAGATTGATCTGGATGAACTCATATATAACATATACCAGTATTATCTTTTATGACGCTGAACTTTGCTGTGTCAATCAATGGTAAGGACCAAAATTCAATATAACATAGGTGTAATGATGTCGTAACTACGGAATAGGAATAAGGTCATGTAATTCTTCTCACATGACCATATTACTCTTCCGTACTTTACAAATTCGCAAAATGTCAATGACACGTTTTTTATACAATCACCTACCTGAATGAAATGCGGGAATTATCTCAATGGACCATTCTGTATAAGACGAGTATTTCAACTCCAAAAAAATCACAAGTCTGCTAACTAACAAATCGGCAAATCAAAGGTCGTTTAGATAAATCTAACACACAGAAGAGTAGGTTGCAAAGAAAATAAAGTGATGCTTCTTATTTGGATCTATTGGATCAAACATATAATTTCGAAATCATATTCGTTAACCAATTAGCAAAGTGCAATAACGTTTCTTCACAAATACCCAACAGTAACGAAAATTGGTGCACTCCCAATGTCAAATCGTGATAGTGGTCGGTAAACATCCTGTTTTGACACGTTGCTGTGAAATACACAGGGAGTTCAAATTCCATCCACGTTTCGCTTTTTATCGTTTTGAACGGTGTTCCGGATACACCAAGTTTGTAATATCAATGAGAAAAGAACAAACAAAAAGCAAAACAAAAAAGTAAAGAACAACCGCATATTATATGAATATTGGGAAAAGGTCAGACATATGCGAAAATATGTTGACCTAACTCATTTGAATATGCAGCAATTATGATTTAAACAAAAATGTTCGGCAGCACGCTGAGTCCCTCAATAGAAATGTAATAACCAACAGAGTTACAACTTACTACATTTGGTGGTTATCATACACCTAGTTCACCAGTACCTAATTGTTATACCAAAAATTCCGATGAATATCTTTATAAAAGAATATATATCTTTTATGTTTGGTGATAATTAATCTAAAATATAATTCAAACTTGTGATAACACCACAGATATTTATTTACTGTGATAATTATTGTATGAATCTGTGATATATTTTAAACGCGTATTAGTTTGTGATAAGTATTTTATATTACATGTAAAATGTTTGTACTTTGTGTTTCATGTTAAGGACCACAGTGGAAATAAGTCTCTGACTTTTCTGTGTTATCCTGGTAAAGCATGTATTGTATTGTATTGTAAATGTACTGAACTTTTATGTATTGATGCAATGTTTTACCAAATAAATCTATCTATAACTGTACTGGAGTGGATAGGGTAGTAATACAACAACTTATGTACATAACAGGCAATCCTTGTTGTGTTTTTGGCATAAAACATATACATGTATATAGTGGATTGAAGTCACTGGGGACAACGTCAACCTGTGCCCGTTTAAATGTAAGAAGTGCATATTTGTCGCTTGTCTGTGATGGTGAGGTTCCTATTTGTCTTAATGCAGCTAGTTGTTTACAATCATTTGAGAACGAATGGATTATTCTATGAAATGCGATTAGCCATTAGTTTCTTTATTTGTTGTTAAGCTATACAAAATACGCAAAAAAATCAAGGCGAGCCCCATATGCGTATTTTCTTGCTTAAAGGATTTGTGCAACGAAAAATGAAAATTTTATATTTGATGAAAGTATTATTGTAAAACCATAATAACATGCCCTGAGGATCGCGCGGGGTCTGGTTTTCTTGCATTGACACGAAATTCAGGTCATACGCCTTGGACCTCTCAAGCGAAACTAGAGATAATGAGTTCGTCGGTCACGTGATCGCGTGACGTCATCTTAGTCCAAGGACTCCTCCATCTAACCTTACCTGGTTACATTCTTAACTGGTTACCGACCTAAAATACTGTAATTTTGACAACATTCAGCATGCCAGATACATATAGTGATGTAGTTGGTATTAGATTTTACCTTGATATTTTATCCACATAAAAAAACCCATTTTTATAGAGCTACAGAATTATTTGTCGCTTTCAGAGACGGACAAGTAGACATACCAGGGAAAGCGACTCGACTCGAAAAAATGTGAAATACAATCTATCTAAAAATGCTATTGTAAATTCTATATGTATTCGGTTTAAATACGGACAAACGAAATCAGGACCCAATAAAATATATACATTATATATTACATCATGTATATATTAACACGGTACAATTATGACGGGGGGAAATTCACAACATGAAGAATAATATGTATCATGTCTTTTTACGGAATTAAATTACATGGTCGGGATCACGCTAGATAAATGTTAATACGAAAGTACTTATTTTCATTTATTTTTACGTCAGCTCAGAAATGCAAACAATTTTAAGATGTGATTGTTTTAGTTGTGGTACGGAACATTCCCATCTTCGATTTGCTTCAGAAAAACCGGACTTTCAACAGTATTCCCTTGTCGATCTCTGCGTGGGATAATTCGGGAATTTGAAGAAGGAAATATCGCTTCTTTATCAATAATATAAGCTCCATGCCGGTGACAGTTTTTACCTATCCATCGCAACGATTGCACTACCAACGTTTTTTTTCTAATCCATATTTTAAAAAAATGTTTATTATTGTAACTCGGACATAGCCACCCTGGACGTTCCGATCGATCCCCCCCCCCCCACACACACACATAAAGAATTTCCTTAAAAGTTATTATTCGGTCACTTTGTGCTTGCTATAACCCACATAAAAACATACAACCACGGACCTAGATAGCAAAATCTAATCCAATTCCGCGGTACATTTGAACACTAAACAAAATAATGTTGGATTTACATTTCATCCTATTTTCGGATTCTTCTACGTGGAATTTTCAATACACAGTACAAGTTCAAATTAGGCCCCGATTACATACCATTTTACACGTACCGTAAAATGCGAAAATAATTTGGAGATAAACATTAATTCTGGTTATTTTCGTCAAATTGGTATAAACATAAAGTTGGTTGCCTGGTGTACGTGTGTATCGTTTTTATGACTCTGGTACGGGTTTCGTCGTCCTGACTGATGTCAGTATATATAGCAGTATAAAGGTAAAATGTTACCATCTACCTGTCTTATCCAGGTGAATTCACTGACCAATCAACTAGTTAGTGTCACGCTTGTGATAGATCACTAATCCCCTGTGAATTGCACGCCCGTGATTTGAAATGCTTCGACAGGGTGTCGATCCCTTGAATACTATATATATTCTTCTGGATGACTATCGAAATTAGCATTCAAATGTCCCACAAAACACCATTTTGGCCAATACAAGTTAAAAGTATGCATGGACTTTCGTTTTAAAAGGTATATTGTACGTAATGTATGTATCAGTATGTAACTATCACAACAATATTTGCTGTTATAAACGTTATAAATATACAAGGTTTATGTAACCAAACAGTGTAATATGGCGATAGCTAGATTTTCCCGGACTAAGATGACGTCACAGGGGGAGTGGCCTCGTTCTGGGTCACAAAAAATGCATAATTGAGAGGTCGGTGAAAATGACCTAATAATCGTATCACCACAAAGTAACCAGACCACGCTTGCAAGATTGGGTGTTCGAATATGGTTTTAAAACATGACTTTTACCAAATATAAATTTTTCATTTTTCGTTGCACAAATCCTTTAACAATCGAAGACTTTATCTCAACGATTGGGGGTTAAAGGAACGATAAATTTGACTCCTAATGTATAATGAACTTTTGTTTGGTATATTCAAGGAATGACCACTATTTTTGTGAGGCTTATACGTTATATACCGAAAATATGTGTGCACTTTGCATAAATCTGCGAAGCGGTTTATGCAAACAAGTGCACAGAGTTTGTTCAGTATATACAGTATAACCCTTAAAAAATGTAATCACCCACTTATAATTTCATTTCTAAAGATACACATCTAAGACATGGGTCTTATACAATGATTTGGTATTAACTATGTATGACAAAATCGAATGGTTTTACAAAAAAACGTGCACAACCTTTACCATGTACATACATTTCACCGTTAACAACGTCAACCAACCAATTATTACAAAATACCGCGACAAACATAGCGATATATGACGTCATCACTGTTTGCGTTGTCTGATTTTTGAGGTTATATGATATAAGCTGAAAAAAAATTAACATTGCGGGAATAGTCAAAATGAATTTATTCTAGTTTAAAACATTCTGGTAAAATATTCACTTATTTAAAGGTATCCTGTTGCTCCGTTACTTTATTTATACCTAAGAGTTCCATAACAGTAAATATTAGTCCGAAAGAAGACGTATTCCAATATAATGTCACCAAATTTAAGCAAACAGTCATGTTTAAGACACCTAATACATGCTGCCACAGGCTTTAAGTGACTTATGTTTATTCCCTCAATCACCAGTTAAGTAGTTTACATTCGATCCTGTTTCACCAGTCCGATTCAGTATTCAGTACGTCAGAAAATCTCATCAGCCGGTGACAATTAATGAAGGCCATGGCTTGGTGGAGTCGATTATCCACCAGAGACCAACCTAAGCTTGCCAATTGTTTCTAAAAGGCCTATTAATAATATGGACAAGTTGTAAATGTTTTTGCTAAATTGATATATACAAAAATATTTTAATGTGCCTTTATTTCCTTTCATTGCTCATACGACGGCGTGACAGCTCTGATTAGGTCTGGGGGTTAGGAAGGAGGTATACCAATCGCTCATGGAATACGCGTATTATGCACACGACTGAATGAGAGGGCGGTTGGAAATGACATCGAACACATGTATAACTGTAACGCTAGATCTGATATAGAGGCTACCTTCAGTCTATCAGTACTTTTACTCTGTGACAGCTGTGGACTAGTACTACTTTCTCATTGAAGTCGTGTTTCGTGTGTTGGTGTTATCTAACGCCGACCTCAGTCACTGATATGGAGAGGTGACAAAGGTTTGGACAGTGTTCTCGGTTGGTGCGGCCTTTACCAATCAAGAGCGAGGGAGAAAATTTTCAGTGCAGAAACGTCCCCTATTTATGACGTGATAATTAGTCAAGCTTTTTCTCTTTGATTTCTTTTCGAATTTCGAACCTGTGTGGAAAGTCGTGTATTATGAGAGAAGGAATACTTTATTCTTCTGTCTATCTGTTTGTCATTTATGTCTGCTTTGCTACCGCTGATAATCACTATACGAATCAATGGGCAGTAGAAGTTCCAGGTGGGTTGGATGAGGTACGACGAGTCGCAAGACACCATGGATACGATCTAGTGAAGGAGGTAGGGACATAATTCTGCATTGTTTCCGTGTACGATCAACATGTTGAAATATTTGTATGTTCCACGATATTAGTTCACAACAATATACATCTTGATTGAATCTTTCCGAGCGTAAATGTCATTAATTGGATCCTACGCTATAGCGAAATATTATAGCATTATTAAATATTTTCTATTTTAATGTCGCTGAACAAAACTCGTCTCGGTGTTACTGGAAACAAAACATATGTTTCAAATACGTGTGTTAAGTTTGTTATAGTTATACCAGTCATGTAGCTGGACCAAAATTGCCTTGACAATTACCATTTTAAGCATCAATTTTTCCGAGTTATCGAAGTAATTACAGTATGTTAGTAAATGTCAGAATCTATGTATGTAGTACACCACAGTCGTGTGTATCATATACATCACTGCCTCAGTTATGATGTATAATATCACTTTTAGTGAAGTCAGTATTACACAACCGTGATATTGTCTGTCGGACAGATGGTGGTTTTTGTACATTGAAGTATTGATCCGTTAACTGTGTAGTTAGTACATTGTAGTTCATTAGATGTAAAAGATCATCTAACAGACACCTGTTGCTCTTCCTACGACATTAATATAATTACACATATATAAACATCTATGTGTACAAGCCGTGTAAACTGAGGCGAATGTGCGAACAAGTAGGAGCGAAAGTATTTGAGTATCATGTGTAAACTATTCCTTTATGTCGACAAACAGTCACGTTAGCCATATTATCAACTGTATTAACTCGTATATAACGTAGTGTAACTTATATATTGTGTGAGACACTAACTGAATCATGTGCCCTATAGAACATAGTGTAACCCATTATGTGAGACATAAACTGAATCATGTACCCTATAGAATATAGTGTAACTCATTGTGTGAAACACTAGCTGAATCATGTGCCCTATAGAACATAGTGTAACTTATATATTGTGTGAGACACTAACTGAATCATATGCCCTATAAAACACAGTGTAACTCATTGTGTGAGACACTAACTGAATCATGTGCCCTATAGAACATAGTGTAACTCATTGTGTGAGAGACTAACTGAATCATATGCCCTATAAAACACAGTGTAACTCATTATGTGAGACACTTACTGAGTCATGTACCCTATAGAACATAGTGTAACTCATTGTGTGAGACACTAACTGAATCATGTACCCTATAGAACATAGTGTAACTCATTGTGTGAGACACTAACTGAATCATGTACCCTATAGAACATAGTGTAACTCATTGTGTGAGACACTAACTGAATCATGTGCCCTATAGAACACAGTGTAACTCATTATGTGAGACACTAACTGAATCATGTGCCCTATAGAACGTAGTGTAACTTATATATTGTGTGAGACACTAACTGACCCATGTACCCTATAGAACATAGTGTAACTCATTATGTGAGACACTAACTGAATCATGTGCCCTATAAAACACAGTGTAACTCATACACTGTGTGAGACACTAACTGACCCATGTACCCTATAGAACATAGTGTAACTCATTGTGTGAGACACTAACTGAATCATGTACCCTATAGAACACAGCGTAACTCATTGTGTGAGACACTAACTGAATCATGTACCCTATAGAACATAGTGTAACTCATTGTGTGAGACACTAACTGAATCATGTACCCTATATCACGTAGTGTAACTCATTGTGTGAGACACTAACTGAATCATGTACCCTATAGAACATAGTGTAACTCATTGTGTGAGACACTAACTGAATCATGTACCCTATAGAACATAGTGTAACTCATTGTGTGAGACACTAACTGAGTCATGTGCCCTATAGAACATAGTGTAACTCATTTTGTGAGACACTAACTGAATCATGTGCCCTATAAAACACAGTGTAACTCATTATGTGAGACACTAACTGAATCATGTGCCCTATAGAACGTAGTGTAACTCATTGTGTGAGACACTAACTGAATCATGTACCCTATAGAACACAGTGTAACTCATTGTGTGAGACACTAACTGAATCATGTGTCCTATAGAACATAGTGTAACTCATTGTGTGAGACACTAACTGAATCATGTACCCTATAGAACACAGTGTAACTCATTGTGTGAGACACTAACTGAATCATGTGTCCTATAGAACATAGTGTAACTCATTGTGTGAGACACTAACTGAATCATATGCCCTATAAAACACAGTGTAACTCATTGTGTGAGACACTAACTGAATCATGTGCCCTATAGAACATAGTGTAACTCATTGTGTGAGAGACTAACTGAATCATATGCCCTATAAAACACAGTGTAACTCATTATGTGAGACACTTACTGAGTCATGTACCCTATAGAACATAGTGTAACTCATTGTGTGAGACACTAACTGAATCATGTACCCTATAGAACATTGTGTAACTCATTGTGTGAGACACTAACTGAATCATGTACCCTATAGAACATAGTGTAACTCATTGTGTGAGACACTAACTGAATCATGTGCCCTATAGAACACAGTGTAACTCATTATGTGAGACACTAACTGAATCATGTGCCCTATAGAACGTAGTGTAACTTATATATTGTGTGAGACACTAACTGACCCATGTACCCTATAGAACATAGTGTAACTCATTATGTGAGACACTAACTGAATCATGTGCCCTATAAAACACAGTGTAACTCATACACTGTGTGAGACACTAACTGACCCATGTACCCTATAGAACATAGTGTAACTCATTGTGTGAGACACTAACTGAATCATGTGCCCTATAAAACACAGCGTAACTCATACATTGTGTGAGACACTAACTGAATCATGTACCCTATAGAACATAGTGTAACTCATTGTGTGAGACACTAACTGAATCATGTACCCTATATAACGTAGTGTAACTCATTGTGTGAGACACTAACTGAATCATGTACCCTATAGAACATAGTGTAACTCATTGTGTGAGACACTAACTGAATCATGTACCCTATATCACGTAGTGTAACTCATTGTGTGAGACACTAACTGAATCATGTACCCTATAGAACATAGTGTAACTCATTGTGTGAGACACTAACTGAATCATGTGCCCTATAAAACACAGCGTAACTCATACATTGTGTGAGACACTAACTGAATCATGTACCCTATAGAACATAGTGTAACTCATTGTGTGAGACACTAACTGAATCATGTACCCTATATAACGTAGTGTAACTCATTGTGTGAGACACTAACTGAATCATGTACCCTATAGAACATAGTGTAACTCATTGTGTGAGACACTAACTGAATCATGTACCCTATATCACGTAGTGTAACTCATTGTGTGAGACACTAACTGAATCATGTGCCCTATAGAACGTAGTGTAACTCATTGTGTGAGACACTAACTGAATCATGTGTCCTATAGAACATAGTGTAACTCATTGTGTGAGACACTAACTGAATCATGTACCCTATATCACGTAGTGTAACTCATTGTGTGAGACACTAACTGAATCATGTGCCCTATAGAACGTAGTGTAACTCATTGTGTGAGACACTAACTGAATCATGTACCCTATAGAACATAGTGTAACTCATTGTGTGAGACACTAACTGAATCATGTACCCTATAGAACATAGTGTAACTCATTGTGTGAGACACTAACTGAATCATATGCCCTATAAAACACAGTGTAACTCATTATGTGAGACACTTACTGAGTCATGTACCCTATAGAACATAGTGTAACTCATTGTGTGAGACACTAACTGAATCATGTACCCTATAGAACATAGTGTAACTCATTGTGTGAGACACTAACTGAATCATGTACCCTATAGAACATAGTGTAACTCATTGTGTGAGAGACTAACTGAATCATATGCCCTATAAAACATAGTGTAACTCATTATGTGAGACACTTACTGAGTCATGTACCCTATAGAACATAGTGTAACTCATTGTGTGAGACACTAACTGAATCATGTGCCCTATAGAACATAGTGTAACTCATTGTGTGAGACACTAACTGAATCATGTACCCTATAGAACATAGTGTAACTCATTGTGTGAGACACTTACTGAATCATGTGCCCATAGAACATAGTGTAACTCATTGTGTGAGATACTAACTGAATCATGTACCCTATAGAACACAGTGGTACTCATTGTGTGAGACATAAACTGAATCATGTGTCCTATAGAATACAGTGTAACTCATTTTGTGAGACATAAACTGAATCATGTACCCTATAGAACATAGTGTAACTCATTATGTGAGACACTAACTGAATCATGTACCCAATAGAACATAGTGTAACTCATTGTGTGAGACACTAACTGAATCATGTGCCCTATAGAACATAGTGTAACTCATTGTGTGAGACACTAACTGAATCATATGCCCTATAAAACACAGTGTAACTCATTATGTGAGACACTAACTGAATCATGTTCCCTATAGAACATAGTGTAACTCATTGTGTGAGACACTAACTGAATCATGTGTCCTATAGAACATAGTGTAACTCATTGTGTGAGACACTAACTGAATCATGTGTCCTATAGAACATAGTGTAACTCATTGTGTGAGACACTAACTGAATCATGTGCCCTATAGAACACAGTGTAACTCATTATGTGAGACACTAACTGAATCATGTGCCCTATAGAACGTAGTGTAACTTATATATTGTGTGAGACACTAACTCACCCATGTACCCTATAGAACATAGTGTAACTCATTGTGTGAGATACTAACTGAGTCATGTACCCTATAGAACATAGTGTAACTCATTGTGTGAGACATAAACTGAATCATGTACCCTATAGAACATAGTGTAACTCATTGTGTGAGATACTAACTGAGTCATGTACCCTATAGAACACAGTGTAACTCATTATGTGGGACATAAACTGAATCATGTGCCCTATAGAACACAGTGGTACTCATTATGTGGGACATAAACTGAATCATGTGCCCTATAGAACACAGTGTAACTCATTGTGAGACACTAACTGAATCATGTACCCAATAGAACATAGTGTAACTCATTGTGTGAGACACTAACTGAATCATGTACCCAATAGAACATAGTGTAACTCATTGTGTGAGACACTAACTGAATCATGTGCCCTATAGAACGTAGTGTAACTTATATATTGTGTGAGACACTAACTGACCCATGTACCCTATAGAACATAGTGTAACTCATTGTGTGAGATACTAACTGAGTCATGTACCCTATAGAACATAGTGTAACTCATTGTGTGAGACATAAACTGAATCATGTACCCTATAGAACACAGTGTAACTCATTGTGTGAGATACTAACTGAGTCATGTACCCTATAGAACACAGTGTAACTCATTATGTGGGACATAAACTGAATCATGTGCCCTATAGAACACAGTGGTACTCATTATGTGGGACATAAACTGAATCATGTGCCCTATAGAACACAGTGTAACTCATTGTGAGACACTAACTGAATCATGTACCCAATAGAACATAGTGTAACTCATTGTGTGAGACACTAACTGAATCATGTGCCCTATAGAACATAGTGTAACTCATTGTGTGAGACACTAACTGAATCATATGCCCTATAGAACATCGTGTAACTCTTTATGTGGGACACTTACTGAATCATGTACCCTATAGAACATAGTGTAACTCTTTATTTGAGACACTAACTGAATCATGTACCCAATAGAACATAGTGTAACTCATTGTGTGAGACAAAAACTGAATCATGTGTCCTATAAAACATAGTGTAACTCATTGTGTGAGACACTAACTGAATCATGTACCCTATAGAACATAGTGTAACTCATTGTGTGAGACACTAACTGAATCATGTACCCTATAGAACATAGTGTAACTCATTGTGTGAGACACTAACTGAATCATGTACCTATATAACATAGTGTAATGCATTGTGTGAGACACTAACTGAATCATGTGCCCTATAGAACATAGTGTAACTCATTGTGTGAGACACTTACTGAATCATGTGCCCATAGAACATAGTGTAACTCATTGTGTGAGATACTAACTGAATCATGTGCCCTATAGAACACAGTGGTACTCATTGTGTGAGACATAAACTGAATCATGTGTCCTATAGAATACAGTGTAACTCATTTTGTGAGACACTAACTGAATCATGTACCCAATAGAACATAGTGTAACTCATTGTGTGAGACACTAACTGAATCATGTGCCCTATAGAACATAGTGTAACTCATTGTGTGAGACACTAACTGAATCATATGCCCTACTCTTTATGTGGGACACTTACTGAATCATGTACCCTATAGAACATAGTGTAACTCTTTATGTGAGACACTAACTGAATCATGTACCCAATAGAACATAGTGTAACTCATTGTGTGAGACACTAACTGAATCATGTGCCCTATAAAACACAGTGTAACTCATTATGTGAGACACTAACTGAATCATGTTCCCTATAGAACGTAGTGTAACTCATTGTGTGAGACACTAACTGAATCATGTGCCCTATAAAACACAGTGTAACTCATTATGTGAGACACTAACTGAGTCATGTACCCTATAGAACATAGTGTAACTCATTGTGTGAGACACTAACTGAATCATGTACCCTATAGAACATAGTGTAACTCATTGTGTGAGACACTAACTGAATCATGTACCCTATAGAACATAGTGTAACTCATTGTGTGAGACACTTACTGAATCATGTGCCCTATAGAACATAGTGTAACTCATTGTGTGAGACATAAACTGAATCATGTACCCTATAGAACACAGTGTAACTCATTATGTGGGACATAAACTGAATCATGTGCCCTATAGAACACAGTGGTACTCATTATGTGGGACATAAACTGAATCATGTGCCCTATAGAACACAGTGTAACTCATTGTGAGAGATATAAACTGAATCATGTGTCCTATAGAACATAGTGTAACTCATTTTGTGAGACACTAACTGAATCATGTGCCCTATAGAACACAGTGTAACTCATTGTGTGAGACACTAACTGAATCATGTGCCCTATAGAACATAGTGTAACTCATTGTGTGAGACACTAACTGAATCATGTACCCAATAGAACATAGTGTAACTCATTGTGTGAGACACTAACTGAATCATGTGCCCTATAGAACATAGTGTAACTCATTGTGTGAGACACTAACTGAATCATATGCCCTATAGAACATCGTGTAACTCTTTATGTGGGACACTTACTGAATCATGTACCCTATAGAACATAGTGTAACTCTTTATTTGAGACACTAACTGAATCATGTACCCAATAGAACATAGTGTAACTCATTGTGTGAGACAAAAACTGAATCATGTGCCCTATAAAACATAGTGTAACTCATTGTGTGAGACACTAACTGAATCATGTACCTATATAACATAGTGTAATGCATTGTGTGAGACACTAACTGAATCATGTGCCCTATAGAACATAGTGTTTCTCATATATTGTGTGAGACACTAACTGAATCATGTACCCTATAGAACATAGTGTAACTCATTGTGTGAGACACTAACTGAATCATGTGCCTTATAAAACACAGTGTAACTCCTACATTATGTGAGACACTAACTGAATCATGTGCCCTATAGAACAGATTGTACCCCATACATTATGTGAGACACCAACTGAATCATGTGCCTTATAGAACAGAGTGTAATTCATACATTATGTGAGACACTAACTGAATCATGTGCCCTATGGAACGTAGTGTAATTCATACATTATGTGAGACACAAACTGACCCATGTGCCCTATAGAACACCGTGTAACTCATTATGTGAGACACAAACTGAATCATGTGTCTTATATAAAGCACAGTGTTCCTGAAAGACCTTCTATTCAATAACAATCACGGCTGCTCTTAAACGCCTCGGTCACACAATTGAAAGAAACTTGCCCAGAAACGCCAGAAAATAAAGTATGACAAATTTTGAGATGCAGCGAGAAAGCGGCCAAAATATTGAAAGCTTATTTAAGCTTATGACGTGAAGTTGGCGAAAACGTTTGAGCATTTCTATGTTGACGCCCGCAAGACAAGTGGTTCAAATTATAAACACAGCTCATGTTTGTATTCCTAATAGTTATCTAACGTGGATGCTTAAAGTAGATGATGCAATACATACATTGTACAAAATAATAGTATCAATATATCAAAACATACAAGCAAATGATGCAGTTTTATTATGTGTGACGAGTCAATATATCGCTGATGTCTAATTTGTCGTGTACGTTGAGTCCACAGAACATCTAATATAAACGTTGAATAAGACCCAGTATCGTATAACATACGTACGGAAAGCAGTCCAGCGACTCGAGAGTACGTGAATGACCAGCCTCTCTGAGATTTGTTTTTTAATATTTCTTGAAACGAGGAAAGGAGTGCGCTTTATCGTAAACAAACGAGAAAATGGAAAAGTTGTGCTGAATATTTTGAACAAATTTAATACCTATCTTAAACAATGTAGATACATTTTCAACTGTTGATATATTTTAAATATATGTTTTTTTTATTCACACAAGAGAGGAATTAAGCCCTTCGACCTGCTTTGTGTATCAGTAAAAGATCGAACAAATGCACGTTGCATTCAAAAACAATATAAGATATACTTTAGTGATAGTATAATTGATCAAAGCGAAGCCCTTGTTTTTCCTCCCTGGCGACATCGTGATAAATCACCTGACTAACCTTTTAATATTACTAATAGGGGTTCTCTGAAAGTGATGATAAGTATTTCCTCTTGTTTCTATCGTACATTATTGTACAATGTTTTGGTATTCTGACATAATAAAACCTGTTATATCCACGTATAAGTGGAAACAAAACACATCTTAACATGATATTTACTTCTCTAAAACTGGGACTGAATTCAGATATTGTGTTAACTTTTCCCCGAGTTAAAATTATTTATTGATGTACAATAATGAAACACTAGTCTCAATTCCCAAGTTAAACTAAATTCCACAATATATGGCAACCAATAAAATGGGACCCCCAACGCACTGTCAGATCAAGCCTAACCAATAAAGGAACACCTGTCACAAATCGATGAACAATCATAGATAGCTGCATCGATGATGTTATACACAGCATTTTGATATAATGAACCAGATGCAAACGTGGTAGGGTACCATTACTAACACTATATATGTCGTACACGAAGAGAAATATTAAAAAAAGATGTGGGGGCTGCAATCACGTTATTAAAAAGTAACAAAAGCATTTAAAGGATTCGGGAGATGCAGGTTGATCAAAACTATGGGCAAGTTATATGGTCGCAATCTTTGTCTCATTTAGAAATATTCTGTATCTTTAAGTGATATGAAGATGGACGTTTTTGAGTGTGCTCATTAGTGTGTTTACTTGTGATTGACAATGATACTCGATTCTCATTTTGAAACTTTATGTTTTCTTGGATGTGACAAAGATTTAGATGGCGGGTGTCGTTGATGAAGCAGAATACGCTGACTCATCTGGAAAACCTGGTCTTATTCTCTTGTACTTTTACAAGGGTCTCCATGTAAATATTTCCTTTGTTCATATTTTGCCCCTATTTGAATCGATTTTGAGTTTGGATTATGATTTTGTTAACGCTTCGGTATTCTTTTATTTATTATAGTGTTAGGTAACGAACATGTTTTCCATTCTGTAATCACGTTATTGTCTTCCAAAATCAGACAATTATATAAAATCCATTGATAAACGCTTTCAATAATAAGCAGTTAATTAATAGATTGTGTAATACAATGAATGTACATTGTATGATAATGAATACAGATTAATTTACAATGCACAAAACAACGGACAGCTCTAACGTACAGGTTCACGAACTACTGTAGAACTGAAGAGGATTTAACATTATATATATCAAGAATATGTAGTTTTTCTCTGCAAAATACCAGTGCATTTTATTATTTATTATGGTTATGAAAACAATGTGTATGTTAATAAGACTGAAACAAATATCGCTAACTGTACGAAATTGTATAGTATATAGCGCATTTACGCTTCATATGATATACAACGGATAGACAATTAGTTTTAATCCATGTCTCGTCTTAATCTAAAAGTTATACAAACTTAGTCGGTAAACTTTGGTAAAAACATCGGATAATACCAAAGCGCCAACAAAACCATAATCCGAACTCAGAATCGATTACACTAAAGACATTTGATGAACAAAGGAAATATTTCACATGGATGCCCTTGTAAAAGAATAAGAGAATAAGATCAGGTGTTCCGGATACGGGACAGGTAAAAACTCTGGCATGTTATTCACCTGTTCTGTTACCAGGGAGCTGAACCCGCACTTGACTGTTGAATGGTCACTGTAATATTGTTTACTGTATTATTGTAAAATTAACATAAATATGATGCGAACTTATATAGTTTTTCTATAACAACTGATTGTTTGAGTCTGTTTTGTTATATGGCATTTACTCTATTTACTGGGGTGTGATTGACAAGGATTTTACCATTTATGAAAACTATATACAACTTGTATGGCAAAGAACAACGTTATTTACAATGTAGATTTGATATGTTTTATCAGCTTTTTTGTCTATGAAATTGTTATTTTATATACCAAAGAGAATTAAAATGTTCAATAGATTGTATGGGATTACAAGTATTCAATACAAAATTATCTAAAAAAAAAGTATTACAATTTATTTTTCAAGAAAATGTTTCATATTTACGATATTGCACATCGATATAAAATGACTATAGTATTGGATAAACTTTCAATATTTGCTGGAGTACATGAAATTCAGATGCATAACACTGATATATTCCATTTTATATGATTATG
Source organism: Mimachlamys varia (assembly GCA_947623455.1). NCBI lineage: Eukaryota > Metazoa > Mollusca > Bivalvia > Pectinida > Pectinidae > Mimachlamys > Mimachlamys varia. The sequence continues at coordinate 16,114,315 of OX392535.1, forward strand.
AAAAATCACCCTACACAGACCGACATAAAAGCGTTTTGTATATACCACTGAAAATTCTACAAAAGATCTAATGAAGATAGCAAAATCAGAAATAAAAATACAGTTCAGGTTTGTATGACCTTTGGTAGATATGTTCTGTACACAACAAAACGTTGTGTGCAGAAGAGTCACTTTACATCCGATCAAAACCGGGATAAACTAGGCTATAATTATCAACAATGATACCTAATGACGCTAGTTTATGTTGCTGTATGGCGGCCTTGGTAATTCCAGTCTATACGTCTGTCAACCACTGGCCATGCTTTGTTGTAATTAGCATTAGACAAGTATCAATTGCCATTTTCCTGGCACAAAATACAACAAAACGATAATCAATATTGTCATGTCGACGATGAAATGTCGGAAGCGTCAATGGCATTACCGGAAATTAAAACAGATATGTAGAATAGTGTTTGTACGTATAGCTGAACCACACAACCAAGATTTGGTATAATCTATAATATATTATTTTGAAATCAAAAGCGCAAAAAACGCTGTGCGTAGAACCCATTCATTAAACAAAATGATCACCTGTTTACGGGTTCAGTTTCAGTAACTTTACGACTTTTTAGCTTGACATCCCGACATGAAATGCAACTATTGACATGTTGGAAACTAACTGATTAGGTCATACTTACTGAACCTTAGGTCGTTGGCTACTCACTAACCCAGTTAGATAGGTCTGATTTCATGACGACGGAGGTCATATAAGAAACGTTTGGCCTTCCGGAACACCAAGTGGCGCCCCTTGATTAATACGAGGTCACTTTAGTTTTTTTCAGTTTGAAATAGGGGCCACCTCATTATTGTTCGTAATTATGTCAAATGATAGTTAATTGTCCTAGAAGGACGAACAACTGTCTGATGCAGTTAAATTCATTTTTCTCGGCACACTGTATCTATTACTAAATTAAAAAGGTGTAGCACATGTGTGTGCTATGACATCTTATAGTGGTTACCATTTTTGCGTTATTACTTGAGTACATTTGAGTATTAATATTAGTAATTTCTATTTGTAATTTGGTTTCTAATTGTACACACAATTCGATGTATTTTTGAAAAGTTTGAAAAGAAAACTGAAAGTTAAAAGTAATATCTTAACAGGGTCTAAGCATACTTGGGAACATTAACCAAGTGTTTACCCTTTAAGAACAACTAGGATTACTTTGACCCAGCAAAATCTCTTTGAACCAGTTCATGTTATGAAAATGTTCGTTTACATGGCAACACGTGCATGAAATTTGAACCGATCATGGATGGTATTATTTATTCACGAATTCTGTTTTTATTTGCTTTTCTCAGTGTATACAAATATGAGTGGAAACAATTAATGAATGATGCACACGTGAGAGGAGTTGACGATTGGGGAAAATTACGTTTTAATAGTAAGGGATGTTGATCCTGCATAACGAAGTGATTGAATGAATATCTAGTAGATTCGGAAACATTATAGCATTAAACGGGAACGACGATCGACAAAATTGAACTCTTAAGATCTGTTAGACTGAGCGGAGGACTATGTACTACTTCAAATAAACACAAAAAGAAACATAAAATAATTGATAGCAAAGTTTCAAAACATGTGAGTAGGATCGTCAAAGACCGCGTACTAGTAGTGATAGGTAAGGGAAAATGACATTTGGAACATATCTTTGAATGACATTTCATGGCCGCAAACTGGATACGTGTTTTGATGATGAAGACTATGGGCAATTTTTATGGTCGGCATCTTGATCTCATCGAGAAACATTCCGTGTCTTTGTGTGATATGAAGATTTTGAGTTTGTTTATTAGTGTGCTTACTTGTTGTGATTGACAATGATGACTCGGTTCTCATTTTGAAGACTTGATGTTTACTTGGATGTGACCAAGTTTTACATTGCGAGTGTCGTCGATGAAGCAGAAGACGCTTACTCTTCCGGAACACCTGGTTTTATTCTCTTGCATTTTTACGGGGGTCCTCATGGAAATATTTCCTTTGTTCCTATCTTGCCTCTAGTTTAATCGATTTTGAGTTCGGATTATGGTTTTGTTAACGCTTTGGTAATCTCTGAGTTTTGTTTTTTTTATTTTTTATGTTTAGACTTTGACGTAGCGATATTGATATCTATAGAAGATATTTTTAAAAACGTTGTTCCTACGTATACTCGTGCAACCGATGTGTAACCATATGCATACATTGAGAGGATTGATAATTAATTCAGCTAACAGGTTCCTTAATACTGTTTTAATTTTGTGAACGAATAACACATATTATTACTTTTTTGAGTTATGCTATTATGTACTCCTCAGCCCATACCAATATTCCCTAAAAAAAGGGAAAACACAATACAGTCTACATACATAATTTCCTTACTGTATTTGTTTTTACGCTGCTATATTGGAACGCTATACTTTTGCAACAACGATAAAACGTTATATACACATTTGTTCGTCATGGTAACTTCTTTTTATAGATGTTTATATCTGTTACATAGGTCCTAAAGCTTTTGTGATATTCAATGGTAGATGAAATATTGTAGCTCAAACATATGTATCAGAAAGGAATCAGGTAATGGAGATGACGTAACACAAACATGCTGCTCCTTTTAAATTTGGTAATAGATAGAATATGCAGAACAAAATGAATAAAACTGCATCGCACAGCTGTTTCGTCCTTCTGGGACTCGTCAGTGATACTAGGGGCCAAAAGATGGGAATCCAAAATTTCTAAACTAATGTAAATGCAGATGGGTCAGTTGCATAAAACCCCTTTGATTTATGAATTTTGAAGTAAATTTGAACTACTTCTGTATAATTTCAAAAAAGCTGAATACTTGTGCATTTGCAAAAGAATATTATGTAGTGTTATTCGATACGGCAATATTCTTTTATTTTTATTAATTGAATATGCATGCATGTATCATGGTCTATTATTTGATCTAGCAGAGAATAAGTACATTGTTTTGTGAGATTGCTGTCCATTGATAAATAATTTGCGCAAAATCTAGTCAAGGAAGCAATTATAAATGATTGATAGAGACAAATTATCAATATTTTGTTATTTGGACAACTAATTGAACATGTTGATGTCGAAGATGACGTGGTTCTGTTAAAATATGGTGTTTATAAATAAATGAATCAGAACCTTGTATATCAATAACTGACTGATACACTTTAGATATTGATTCACAACCTATATGAAAGAGAGGTATTTAAAGTAGCACTACTTGAAGGTGATGTTCTAAATGTCAAAATGACCATCATCGACCGAGGATTCCCTTTGTGTATAATGCTACGAGCGCAATTAAGGCATTAAGTGGGCATGGCTCATTTGCTTTTATGATGCTCGAAACTAGCGACTCGGTATATTAATATAGCCCGTGAACGATGGGTTAACATCATCGTAACAGACATTGTGCTCTCCTACTTGTGTTATGACATTAACACGAGGTGGTACGAACAGGTATCGTTTTTACGTCATAAAAGTCCACCCAAGGGCTACATCACGGGAAACCTTGGAGTAACATTGAGTACTGATTTCAGCAAATGAATGACCACAGGATCCATCTACGTCATCCCTGACGTTGATGAAATAAATGTCCTTAGGAAGTTTAGGTAGTACAATGTACGGTTGTTGTCAATAATGTTGTGTATAAACAGGTATTTGATAGCGTTATGTAGTCAAAGACAACAAGTTTTACGTAGGAAGACGCGTTATCTATCACGCCCTGTCCACACCTTGAACTCACTATCCAATAAATAACAATCGAATCTTATCACTACATAAACACCACTCCCCCTAACTGGAGCTTGCGTGTTAACAACCCTTTACCCTTCTCATGACCATCGTGGCAAATTACATTTATTGATGATGTAATTGCATAGCATTGATAACTATGTATGTTTGTTGTAATTATTGACTGCATTCATCTTGGATCTTGTTCGCTTGTTCAAGAGTTTTGATTTTGAAATTGATAAGCTGGGTTGATTAAATCATATATTGGTATTGGCTACAAGCACGTCAATAAAGCTTTATGGAATTACTACCATGTCTTATTGTAATGGCATGCATTCTACAAACTTTCCCCATCAGATATCAACTATTCCATCATACATCTTAACCAATTGCATGTAACGTGAAGAACCAAATTTTTTTCTAAATTATTTCTTTTACTTCCATGTTTACTTTCTTTGAAATAGGGGCGGATTCCTCAATAAATCATTGGTTAACGTTTTGCGTATATGACGATAATATGCCTTTATGGGACCTTGGTTTCCATAGACAATGGTCGAAATCCAGGACATACGAACCTATACGACGTACTGCATTAAATATATCAACTCATGTTCCTTGAAATTATGTCATGTACTAAATATTGTAAGGAAAGGTCATTATTCGGACCTTTAGTATTCACCATTTTAATTTGATTATGGTGTCACTGCTGTATATAACTCATACATGGCGTGTTGTGCACGTCATGTAGCCTAACAACCGCTTACGAACAAATTATTCTATAATTTATATCTTCTGAAACGGCACTGCTTTTAATGACAATATTACTAACTCCCAACCAGATACTGTTAAATCAATTACATCAGCTGTAGGCTTCTAATGACGAAGCAATATCATATCAGCACCAGGAGGGATATGTCTGCATACACTCAGTACAAACATGTGCATTATTATAATGTTTAATTGATTTATTATGAGAAAACTAAGAATGTTCCTATTGTTTTGTCACATAGCATGTAAGAGGTATGTAATGTTTGCTAATATAATGCATATAGGTACTCACCATATGAAATGTTAAATTTTGAATTCGAGATTCACTTTTTTATACAACATAACATATTTTTTAAAAATCAAAACAATGACATGAAACAAAATTTTAAGTCTAAACATTTGTTTATCATAGTTCTGACATTCAACATAAACTAACATTTTACAATCAACACATACTATGATATAAAATAGATAATACTGTATATAAGGGCACTCTTCTATATATATATATATCATCCCAATCAACACATATTATTTTTGTTTTGAAAAAAAAAATTATTGATCAGGATATACATTACATTAACTGCAAATCATACGCCCACACGTGCACATTCTTATAAAACACACTTTCACTTTTTGTACATTACACAAATTCTTATTTTAACTCATAAACACAAACCTATCTCATACATGCTCTATTCAGGCCGCATATAGTTCTTAATCCAAAGCATAACTTGTTTGAAATGATGTAATACCCTGCTATCTAAGTCGTAGTTACAGCATCTACTATAATGTCATAAATAGACACATAATTGTATTCTACACATATTAATGCATACTGTTTCACAAACACCTTTTAAGTCATTTATGACCTTTTCATTGTAGTGTACCTATTAAGAATTTTGTTTATCTAGTAAACTATGCAGTGAGCATTAAGTCGGGAGTAACTTGTGCTGATATGTAATCAGAAAGCAAATACTCGATCAGGACGGTCGGAAAACTGTAGGAATGTTGAAAATAATTGTTCTGAAAGTGTCCATTATTTGTTAACTTTGAATGGTTCACTAGATCTAGTCAACCAAGTTAAAAAAAGTATACTGATATTAAAGTAGATATTAAGACAACATTCAAAACCGTTTGCAGAAAATTGCTTCTTGCTAACATTTCTTATTTTACCCAACATGAACTGGTTCTACCAGACTTCGTTCATTGAATAACTCGTCGTCGACGCTTTAAATTGGCGAAAAGTATAACATTGTACACGTTTAATTGAAATCCGTGCAAACCAATTGATCTTGTTCCAGGCGACAATGGTAGATGTCGGAATACATCTGACTGTATCGACTAAACCTGTACGTAACAGGTATCAAAGCAAAATTAATCTAATATGACCGATATGAATGCTGGATGGAACTTTATGTTAGGTGTTGGTTTACAATATCTAGCAGTACGGTCATACTTGTAGAATTCTGTGACAGTATCGCAGGTGGTAGATATTGATTTGGTAAATCTGTTTAGGAAACAAAATGAAAGTATTGGTCTGCAACTAGTGAAAACAGCGCGTTAATATCATAATCACATAATGAAAATTTACATTTAAACAAATGTTAAACTACAATTTGAATATTGGCACAAGGTCACGATCGTTTGTAATTAATTATATTAGCTAGTATATGTACAATACTGATATATCCCAGAATTAGTCCGCACTAAAGTTTTATTTTGATAAGGACACAGTTTAATAAAGTTCCCAGCTGATTACAGATAGGTTCATGGTTGCAACATTAGGTCTTTGATGAAACGATCAAACAAATAATTAAGCTTACATGTCTATCAATATCAGCTTTTCTCATCTTATATGATATCTGTTAAACTCAGTCGGCCATATCAACCGGGACGAAATAAAAAAGATGTCGGCTCCCAAGTCAGAGATTCGGTAAATGATTCCGAGTCAAAATTCCTTTCAGATATCAATGTTCCTGGTCAGTTGTACGAACTTCTAAAGCTTAGTAAACGCTTACTACTGCGGGATGCAAACCCTATGTAGTCCAGGTGAAATGAAGTGGCAAAAGCACGTGTCTTACAATTCGACCTCATTCCTTCAAGGAAATAACGGTGTGTCTTTCCAATTGAAATTGACAGCGGGCATAATGATTTGATTTGCATCAGTAGGCGTGTCTTCCTTTGCCACGTATCTCATTATTTACTAAAGACTGACTTTTACATTGAACTGAAACCTCACAGTAATTCTTATATCATTGCGCATTATAAGTGTTCTATATTTATAGTTCAACGATCAAATACATGGCGTAAGATTAATTAAAAAATCTTCATAGTAGTTGGAAATAAATGAATGTTCAACGATTTTTTAAAATAATGTTTATAGTTTTTGAATGTTTTTAAATTATCATCATCATTACAGATGTATTTCTGTTTAAAAACATAACTATAACCTGTGTCTTATAAATATTCTATAAATCTTTGTCTTCGTCCCGGTCAACTGACCATTTTAAAAAGCGACATCATGGGCCAAAGAGGTTTTAGAAATCTCGAAAATGTAATACATTTTGTACAAATTTTATAGCTCATTTTTTTTTTCAATATTTTCATCAGACTGAGCGCAAAACAATCGTGCAAATATACAAAAATAAAATGTTTCAGCTGTTTTTAGAGTATATACAGAAACAACGTTTGTTGTTTAGCTATATACGGGCTAAATCATTAGTTCATTTCAAATGAAGCACATATTCGTGTTTTCTTTGCAGCTCAAGCCTTTTGAAGATCACTACCTCTTCACACATTCGGCAGTTCCCGGTCGTTCCAAGCGTAGTGCTGACCACCATACAAGGCGTCTACAAACGGACAATCGTGTGAGTATCTTACTAAAACACAACAAACAGATTTCAAAACGTTTGAAAAAATATAATATCGACCATGCTGTTGTTCGAGGAAGAAAACAGGGTAAGTGTTTTGAGGTCAATCTTGGATTATTTCAGAACGGGATGGACACGTTTTTATTATCATATTTATACATTTAAACGGCCGTTAGTAACAGTATCATGTCAGATCGACCTCGACAATGTGTCTTCATTAAGAGACAGAACACCACAATTGTTTAGGTATAAATGTCCATTTGAGTGTATTTATTGCCTTGCTTTCTGGTCAAGCATCTCACAATCGATATCAACATAGTCTACCTAGTTAGTACGGAATAATTCCCGCGTTTTTCACGACCGCACGTCAGTCATATGACTGAGTATGACGTGGTGCTACCGGATCTCGCGCTTCCAGTGTCTGAATACAAACGATGTTAGGATTATGTATTATTGCGATACAGCAATCCTTTATCCGAAACTACGGAAATGAAATGCAAAGTAATATTGAAATGAACAGCGCTTATTCGAAGTCTGTCACGTGTGCTTATCTCACTTCCGGTGACGGGATTAACGCCGTTCCTGACATTAATGAAAAGCCTCGTGGAATTGGGTTTAGAGGGAATAGAAATCACCTCATTGTCGAGAATCATTACATCCGACGTGACTCCTGAGTCACGTGATCTAAACACTGTCAATCATCATTTATTACTTTGAATTATTCGTAGCAGCAATTATATTATAGCACTATTTAAAACTTTATAATTCCACCTGCTGCACGTCAGTAGTAAAGGTCAGTCGTGCCGCTTCACGTTGGTTATATATACGTGTACCTTGAACATTTAAATAAGCCTTGAGTGGATGATGCGATATGAATGTAGTAGTCATATTGGTAGGTACTCGTATACATTGTGTTTATTTTACTCGGGTCATACTAATAAGATAATTCAACAGGATAGTGATGTAAATTTAATGTTTGGGTGTTTTAGTTTTAATTGTGTTGTTATTCACATTCGTTTATTTGCCGCCAGTTAATTTGTGATGACCAATCATCCAATTGCGTGTGCAGGGGCGAAGGTCACCTGTTTGATAAATTAATGTAGATAAGACGATGAATAGTGAAACAAGAACAAAATCAATTCAACACTAAATTATAATACAGCATTATTTCATTAATTTTAATTTTGATTTATTTCTCTTTTTACATTGGCGTGTTCTTAATAAATACTAAGATTAATAATTGATACAATTAGAAGGTATCTTCTGTATATATCATACATTTTTATCTCACATTTGTGTATAAAAGTCCGTAATATTCAACGGCCACCCGTAGGTGAGCAATTTACGGGAATCTGGTCGTTTGTTTTGTATTTTGATGAACAGAGGAAACAGCAGAAAGCAAATCTAGTCTTGTGATTTTACGAATGTTGCCTGTTAATCGTTAGTAGGAAAATGAAATGAAAAAAGAAAAATATTCTTTTTATTGTGTTTCTTTTTGGCTACACCTATCTATTAATAGTACAATGTAGTAGGACGTTTTCTTATATGCATCCTTACTCGTTATCGATTTAAAATCAAACCGTACATGTACCTCTCAACATTTTGTACAAACATGGGCTCTATACATCTGCCCCTCTTTCAAAAATAGTTAATTACAATTTTAAATTTCATTCTGTCAATCCCTAACATCACCTATTAGTCATAGCTACATATGGTTCAGTGCATTGCCTGTTTGGTATGCTGTTTTCTAAATAATGTGCAACCACATGTATATCCTATGTCCATTTGTCATTGGATCCAGAGCCTGAACGCCTGATCGTCATTTTAGGTACACTGGGCAGAACAACAGGTTACTAAAACGAGAAGCAAGCGTGATATCTTTGAAGAACGAGCCGATGAGGAGAGACTGTATGTCCACCTAGATTTCAATGATCCTCTGTGGACGAAACAGTGGTATATCGTACGTGAGACATTGAATGGGTCACTTTATAAAACAATCATAATATGTCTTGACCCACGCACAAAATAATCATAACACACACACGCCTATCAAGACAAGCAGTTGTAACGGATAATGAGCAGTCATTTATGCAGTATCTGAATTAAAATAAAAACATAAAGAAAAAATAATAAATGCCTTAAAAATAATGGCATGGCGGTCTTATTAAACTTTATTAATATATTTTGCTATATCAATTATTGCTGAACTGAAGAACAGTCCTTTCTTTTTAATGTTTAATTCATTTAGGGTTTTTATAAAACCTGTTGATATTACAAAAGAGAAACGATATAATTCTATTATAACGCATTACAAATAGAAACTGTTAAAGCTGCACGCAAATATGAATACATCAATCATACAGCGATGTGTTGGTGTATTACAATTACATACTTTGCTAACAGAAAGATGAAGCCCACGACCTTACCAAGCCAAAATATGACCTGCACATCATCCCTGTCTGGAACCAGGGCTTCACAGGGAAGGGCGTGGTCATCAGTGTGCTGGACGACGGTGTGTATTAACAGTGTTAAAACACACGTGTACGTTATACGGGTTTCGTACGATAAATCGATTTGTAAAAGTCGTTTGGCATGTCTTTTTAACGATTAATGTGTGAATGTTTCAATTTTGCAATGCAGGATTTAAAGTGTTCAATTTCTTACCCGGTTCCGTAACAGCCATAATCGAGGAAAATAAAATGTATAAATATCATATATCTTAATAAAACTCGTTTAAATATTGGCGCCAGATAGATATTTTAGCCAAGTACATTATTGATGCAGTTACTTTAGTGAATGGAGTTTTGCAGAATACATGTTGTTTAAAACACAGTAAGCAAATTTAGGAAACAAAAAGAGTTCATTGCCATGTACATGTCATACGACAGTGACTAGTATCTAGATACAAGTCTATGTTTTATTTAATACGATTGTGGCTGTTTTCTAGACACTGATAAGTACTGTGTTTAATACGACAGTTACTGTTATTTAGATACTGCTATATACTTTGTTTAATACGAAAGTTACTGTTATTTAGATACAAGTATATGCTTTGTTTAATAACACAATTACTGTTATTTAGATACTGGCCTTATCTTTAATACCACAGTTATTGTTATTTAGATACTGGTCTTTGCGTGTTGCAGGTATTGAACACAACCATACAGATCTTGCACAGAATTATGTAAGTATTCTTTGGTTAGCTAGATTTATCATGAAAGGCTGATGTACCTGAATATTGCATTCAGATTGAGCGGAGTGTGTTTAATCGCGTTTTGCATTTTCAAGAACTGTAATAGTTATCTTAAGACTTGTCAGAAGATTGATATATATTGATGAACTAGAGAAAGAATCATCATATAACAGTGACCTTGAATTATGTTTAACTGTAGCTCATTAGGAGAGATGTAATCAAAGAGTATATACAAATATCGAACTTATGCAACCTTTATTGTAATAATAATCGCTTGTCTTTGATGCGATTGATATCGGAACGACTCTGTTACCAGTATAGTAATTAAACTCTGGTTACACATTCGCTGTTTTTGCAACAGGACCCCATGGCCAGCACGGATTTGAACGGAAATGACGATGACCCCCAGCCAAGATACGATATAACGAATGAAAACAAGTATGTAGACGAATGTGCTCCATACACAATATAGACTTTAAATATTATGTTAAATAAGTTACTAGAAAAATCCATAATAACATTTCACCTCACCATATGGCCACTTCATCCCTCGTTGTAATTAAAGTTAAAAGCTAAAACAAGATTTCAAAATGGTTCCATAATACTTATGTAAAACAGCGAAGATGGCAAATGCCGTAATGTTGGTCTTCAGAAAGCAGTATTTCTTGATATACAGAGAATGTACACACAATGTAAGTTACTGTGTAAGAATATTGGTTGATTAGGAAATGCAGACTGGAAGATCCGTGTTATTATAACATTGCTAGTATGTATATACCAATACTGATGCCGAAGATACCCTAGTTATGTGACATGTTTATGTGACATTTTTATGTCTTACAGACATGGCACCCGATGTGCAGGAGAGATCGCCATGGTGGCCAACAATAGCTTGTGCGGTGTCGGCGTGGCCTTCAACGCAAGGATCGGAGGTATGACGTCAACACCGACGAAATTAGAACTCACAAATACTGATAAGGCTTTCTACAGTTGAGAGCTGATTTCGACACGAGACAATTGTTTATCATTTATAATAAGCATTATATGGCAAATATAAAATGTTACAAAACAAGGTGACATGGAAAGGTCTCCAATAGCCCGCATAACAATAAATATCCAAACCAACTTAGGGCAATGTTCTTTTTGTATTAACAGGGACCGTTACATATGTGAAATACTGTACTTAATCTGCAACGTGACCGATAAACATGTCATGAAATGTGATTTTGTCGACACAATGGTGATATTTTGGGGTACTACTGATCTTCCTTATTTACTGAACTTATTGTACCAAATACTAACAATGATTTGCATCCTCATTTCGTAAGAGTCATACATACATTTACCAATGCTATCACGAATATGTCGTACAAATGAAGATCATTTGAGTCATTTCTATAACGTATTACATTTTCATTACATTTGCTTGTTTGATTTGTTTTGTTGGTTTTTGTTTTTCTTGTTTTGTTTTTATTTTGTCTAGATGCTCATCATACACTGTAACCATATATAATTTCTGTCATAAAAAGGTGTATTATTACAATGATAACCAAAATACTTCAAACTATACGAAAACGTGAAATGCGCATAAAGCTTGCTTTCATCGTTATTTTCAATTACTTGTATGAATATCTATAACATTGTAACATGAATACATTTTGAATTGTTTATTCCGGAGAGATTTACTCTGATACTCTAGGAAATCACTGGTCGTTTCCCCATCAGCAACTAATGGATATGCCTACCTGCATTAAAACACTTCTTACATATTGACATGTCGGATTCCTTGCATATACATGAATGATCCTCAGACCATTGAAAACCTTATCTCTCAAGAGGAAGTTTGTCTTTGTGACAAGTATATATTTTTGCATCCAATGCCTCAGACTCCGCACAGAGCAATAATACTCTATTTTACGAGTGCCTTGAAAAGCCCTGTGGATCATAAACCCTCGTGTTATTACACTTCTCATACATCAAATTGTTTATTAATAGTTGTAAACGTCGCGGTGATTTCCCCATTGTCGGACCGAGTGCCAGTCTGGGGACTTTGCACTGGTTGTGTAAAGCAGTCGGTACGACATCATTGATCTAAGTGGTACGCGTAATGTTTATTACAATAAGGGCGAACTGATGCATAAAATTAAACAACAGGTACACCTACGACCAGGCCATCACAATATCTATTAGGAAGGGGCAAAGTGACTCAAGGGCATAAATGAATGTTTGATAATGAACTATCATCAAATAGGTCAGCGAAACATGCTCAATTGCCGTAATGTCAGGAAGAGTAACTGTACCTGAATGATACACCATTAGGGCATCGTGACAAATACGTCTGGATAAGAACTCATTAAAACGAACGTGATTGTGGGTAATGGATATGTTTTATCTTGATCATATATGATTATGACTTTTCTTCCAATACATTTTCTAGCATGAAAAATATACTTCTTTCTCATATTTTTATTGCCATACATGCTTCTGCTTATTTTTTCATAATTTTCCTTCTACATATCCGGCTTTTTAAAAATTGTATTGAATATCAATTTATAGCATAAAATCGGCAATATTCTTGAATGCATTTTCGTTAATCTGAATCATCTTCCGTATTCCGAGTTTTATGGTCGACTTCTTGGTCTCATTGATAACTTACTATTCTGTAACTTTGGATGCGACTTTTTATATTGACAAATCAGACGACGCTTACTTTTCGGAAACACCTGGTCTTTTTTCTTGTACTTTTTTATCTAATATAGCTGTGCAAAACAAATCCCTTTTTTCATATCTTGTCCCTATTTTAATCGATTTTTAGTTGGAATCAAGGCTATGTTGAGGCTTGGGTATTCTATTATTTGTTTTAACTTTTGACTTTCAGGCGTACGTATGTTAGACGGTCGAGTAACAGATAGTCTGGAGGGACAGGCCATCGCCTTCAATCACAAGTACATAGACATTTACAGTGCATCCTGGGGACCCAACGACGACGGAGCAACAGTAGAAGGACCGGGCAAAATGGCGCAGAAAGCATTTGAGCTTGGAATCAAAGAGGTCAATACATAGGTCTATTATTTACCCACCTTCATCAGAATAGTAATGTTAACAAATCTGTTATGAGTATAACGAATGAGGTGGGTCGGATAAAATAGAAAATATAATCAAACTGAATTTTTGGCGTTTGTAAATTTGTTGGGGTACCTATTTTAGATTTATGTCTTATTTGTCCGTTTTACCTGGATACATTTGCAAATAACTGAAGGATCCACCTGCCTCATAGTTTGTTGTGTTATTGTCACTATAAAACAACCCAGATAAAACCAATATTACGTGCACCATGCCCGATGTCTTTTGTAAGACTAGTGAGAATGAACACCATTATTCATATTGCCTTGGTGATAATTAGTTTGTGAAACCCCACCAAGCATCGTTTTCAGTCGACAATTTGTTGCCAAACCGTAAATGATGATAAGCACACAATTGTTGCTTCGGGCTATATATAGTATGTTTATTTCAATCAATCGAAATCCTAGAATTATTGACATCGTTCGTAGATACTTAAAATCAATACATGACAGACTAACAATGATTATGTCAAATCATTAACACGATGAATTAAGCTTGATACGATTTGAGTATATACTAGACTAGTTACGTCTCTAGAATAATATACTGAGTACAGATATTGAATTATTTAGAGAAACGTGGTCGAGTACTTTTGATCACTTTGATGTTTGATCCTAAGTTTTAAACTAGGGGGATATAAGCTAGTAGTAAAATTCAGTAGAGAAATTTCCCATACATTTAGGGGCTAGTAGCCAGTAGACACATAATTTTATAGACTTTTGTGTTTTCGTCCCATGGTCAATATCGAACAAGTGTCGTTACAGACAATGAAGACTGCACTTAATCTGATCTTTCCTTTATTCAACCATGTCATAGCAAAGCATGTACGCCTGATCCTCTGACGCATTCAATTGGCGAAAATACACAATGGTAGTTTATGATAGGGGGTGGCAGACTCTGCTGGTGGATTGTTTAGTCCCCGAGGTTTGCTGGGGCCTCCATAGCCACAGTTAATCTCATTTGAGTTGTTGCACGGTACATAATATGCACATTTTCGTAGTACACGATTTTAAATTGTACAGGACTAGTTTAATTTACTTCTAAATTCATAAATTAAAGGGGTTTTACGCACCTGACCCCTCTGCTCCTACATTAGTTTAGATATTTTGGATTCCCACCTTTTGGCCCTAGCATCCTAGAAGGACGAACCATCTGTATGATGCAGTTTTAATTCATTTTTCGGCATACTGTATCTATTACTAAATTCAAAAGTTGCAGCATATGTATGTGTTACATCATCTTTAATATATTGACGGTTTCATTACGGGCACCCCTCTGTAATTTTGTACAATTTTGATATTTAGATACTACAGCAGATCCACGTTTCTAGCGAGTACATTCAATTCAGACCGTCCAATGTCTAATTAAAATAAAGTAGCATAGCAACTACAATCAAGGGTCTGATATATCTGTGAATGGTTTAACGGGACGTTTTATTTACATTAATTCCTTTGTGACCGAATATAATTTCTCCGACAAGAATGCCGATCGCTCAAAATATCATACATATTTAGCATGGCGGTAGATACAAAACATCTTCCACTGGGGACAAAGTTAATCATGTTGATTTGACTCGAGTAATGTCATCTTCCGATTTAATAGCTTCAATATACAATTTAATCAGTTAAAACTGAAAACATAACCAACTTACTGTGAAAACTACACAATCCTCCAAAATCAAAAGCCGGTTAGCTTCCCTTTAGAAAACTCTGAATCATTAATGATGTACCATTGTATTAATGTATACAATACTTTTGGCAGGGCCGTAACGGGAAAGGTGTCATCTACGTGTGGGCTTCCGGTAATGGTGGTCGTTTAGGTGACAACTGTGACTGTGACGGATACACCGGAAGTATTTACTCTCTGTCCATCAGCAGTGCATCCCAGCACCAAATGACCCCTTGGTACGCCGAGAAATGTGCCTCTACCATGGCAACGACTTACTCCAGTGGGGAATATGGTGATGAACGGGTGGTATGTATGTTCGATGATTTTGCATATATTTCAGTCCCTATTTATATCACTATTTTGCAGTCATGTAATTTATTTTCCCATTTATTTTGTTCCAAACATATACATTTTTGAATGCAAAACAATTACAAACTTCTCTAAATACTTTTTTTCACAATTCTCTTGTTAAGTATAATGGCTATTATTTGGAGCGCGTTGCGTATTACAGCTACTGTGAATGACGTGTGTATTGTAAGAAATATAGTTTAAATGAGCTAGATATTACAGTTACGAGTAATAAAAATAAAACTCTCGAGTGCATTTCAGTCAATATAATGCCTAACACAGTTCATCAATGGCAGCTTTGAAATTTCATACACTTCGTTTTATTTGACCCACAATAGCTTATTTTTTTAGCACTAATTATAACTGTTTCATATTACTTTTAGTTGCCTTAAGAGCAAGAATAGCCTATGTATTGGAAGTATATTTAGTGACACTAATTGCATATCCATGTTACATTTTGTATGTACCTGTATACTGATATGTTTGTGACAAGCAGCTTTAAGTTAGTGCATTCATGTCCATTGACAGGCAACTGCTGACCTACATGGAAAATGTACAGTCCAACATACGGGTACATCTGCCGCAGCTCCCCTGGCAGCCGGAATCTTCGCCCTGGTCCTGGAAGCAAAGTATGGTTAAACGCGTGAATATATAAACCCGCTTATTGTCTGTATCTGAACGGAACGTATGCTGTTATTCAGCAAAGGAAGTGCATTTTCGACCGGTCAATACTTTGATATATTCAAGCTATAAAAATTGCATGCACGTCTTTAAGACTTTGATTTCGAAGTTGCTCATGAATATAGTTGACATAAATTGACTGGCAAATTTAAAAATAGAAATGATAATTTTACAGCAATATTTCCGTGCGTATCTTTCTCTTTCTAATTTGATTGCACCGTCATCCAATATTAAGAGTACGTTTCCTTGACTTTAGTCCAGGTTTGACATGGAGAGATATGCAGCATCTGGTGGCGTGGACATCTGAGTACTCGTCTCTCCGTAACAACACGGGATGGAAGAAAAATGGTGCCGGATACTGGGTCAACAACGCGTTCGGGTTCGGACTCCTGAACGCCGCCAGTTTGGTACAGGAGGCTAATCCACGGACCTGGAAAACAGTTCCATCAAAATACATCTGCACAGTACACTCTAATTCAAATTCTAATTTACCACAGTAAGTGAAAATCGTTTGTTTGATTTTTTTTTCTTTTAATATTTGTTTTCTTTCCTTTGATTAACAGTAGTATTATTTGTTCCATTATGCGAATAAAGGACCGAATATGATACGTAATGTCGTATTGAATCAATGTTTCAACAAGAAGCCTTCAAGTTGATAAATTTAATAGGATACCCGGTATAGTTATGCATATAATAGTATTGATGACTATGATTTGGATTTAGCTATATAAAAGCTGAGCAAAATTTCAAACGTTTTACCATTTACATCATATGTAAGCACATGTTTTTGAATTGATATTACACGAGGATTCATACAAGACATCCTTAAAAATTTCAGGCGACTTAGAAGCGGCTACAAATTAGACATCGACTTGACCAGCAGTGGTTGTAAAGGACAGGACAATGAAGTACGGTACCTAGAGCATATCCAGATGCAGATCAATATGGACTATTCCAAGAGAGGAGCACTGCACATCAGTCTTACATCTCCAAGCGGTATGTAGCTGCCAATTACTATATTAACAGTATACATAGATAAATCAGGCTTAAAAGCTCTTTTAACGAATGCACCATTTGCATATGATTTCTTTATATGTCAAACAGTGTGCAAACAAAACACGCACTTTGAATGTGCTTATTCTTGATTTAACTTTCATTAGCTTTATTGGTAAAACTTATGGAGTAATATGCTATTAAAAGTTTACATGTACAACTAAAAGAAAGAAAACAAAAGTGAAATAAAGTTCAATTGAAAACAATAAAGCACTCGTGTTTAAATTGGAGAACTGAACATCATTTGAATCGGTGTAAACGCCACAGCTTAACCTCCCTTGGCTGTCAATTGCTTGATTGACTGTTATTAAGCTTCTTCTCATAACAACATTGAAATAGTACGATTGATAAATACGCAACATCATTACATTATAGAGTAGTCCCTAATGTTTTAAACACCTAAATTATACTCACTATTATCAGTTTTATATTTACTTAAAAACATTGCTACAGTGCCCTCTAGTGGACGTACATGTACTTACGCTTTCACTACAACTTTCCTGTATAGAAGCATTTAGTCACCGTTTTATTTAATAATGCAAAGTATGTTTCCACTCTTCCTGGAAGGTTAATCTAAATGTAAACCTAATAATGTTCTGGACGCAACCTTTTTTCCAGTATCGAAATGGCTGAAGGTTTGTGTGTTATTATGGCTGTACTATAGTGTTACAGTAGTCTATTTACGTCACATGTTTTATATTCCTACAAATATATAACAAATGACACACGTTAGGTCCGATAAAAGCTCATCTAATTAGCACTTTAAGAGGACTGTCATGCCAATATATGTAATAACAAAATGGAGCTTTAAAGTCTAGTCAATTTTATGATCAATCTCAGAACTTATCGGTTACAAAGTTGATTTATTTTGGTGAGACCAAATGGCAGAAGAAATGAAGGCCAACAACACAAACACAGAACGTATAAAGCTGAGATGTGTTAATATAATGTGGTTTTTAACATTTCTAGGTATTGAGACGATGCTATTGTCTGAACGATCTATGGATGGGTCGACTGCGGGCTTCCAGAACTGGACGTTCATGTCGGTCCAATCATGGGGGGAGAATCCTGCTGGTAATTGGAAACTAACAATCAAGGATGAGGTAGCTAAAATATATTAATTGAAGAGATACATATACATTGTAGATCTTTCCTGAAAGTGTTATTATTCCCCTTGATAGGCCAAAATGGTGGATAAAAGATGGACTTCCAAGAAGTTTCTTTGTGATGTTTTGGTGCCATGTGACAATTGGATGACGTTATTCCCATTATGACGGCATACTAAAATGGCGCAAATTTGTTTCAAAAATACTCCCCAATGTAGATTACATAAGGGAAACAAGGGAGATAACTTCACTTTTGAAATAGGCCTATTTAAATGTACAAGTGTGTTATTGAGTACAGTGTAGTGGCACGTTACATAATATACACATTTTAGTGAAACAAGTACACGATTTGAAATTCTACAGTTTTAATTTAATTCTTTTTCTAAATTCATAAATGTAAGGGGTTTGACGCACCTGGCCCTTTTCTTCTACAGTACATTGGTTTAGAAAATTTCAATTTCCACGTTTTCGCCTCTAGCATCACTGACGATTCCTTAAAGGAGAACACGGCTGAATGATTTTAAAAGGTGCCGCATGTGTGGGGGTTACGTCATTTTGTCTATCAGGGCCCATTAAAGGGTGTAAACTGGTAACTGTAAATGGATGATTGACACAGATGGTCCACTATTGTGTACATGTATGTACATGTATGTGTGTTCACCCCTACATTGCGATTACTTAGTATGATATATGTGATGATAATGAAAATGTAGAGCAAAGAAACTGACATTTCTTGTCAATTGGGTTATTGAAATGTGAAAAAAAAACAAGTTGTGAGACTATATACGTGGTTATATATCATATATTTATTAATATTTTAATACCATTAAGCAAAATAAAATGAATCTATATCTGAACTCATAAAAATCAAAATATTTGATAACGGAGTGTTTCAGCTTACGGATTGTAACATATAGATGTAATTATGGATATTCGATGTATCAATTCTCTCAGAAAAGGAAATAGTTTAACAGCATCTGTTCAAGAAATGTATTATAATATAAAAGAAATATCACAGACATTTAAAGTATTTCAGTGTAATAAATGTATATACTGCATATACTTTATGTAGACGTATACTAAGTTTGTAATTCAATCTCCATTAACTCATTGTGGTGCTTATATATGCATATTAATGAGATCTTATATGCATTCTGATCCACCCACAACGTTTTTGTTTATTTTGTTGATCATATTAATCATATATTGTTTATAGAATACCATTGTTAACAAAAACAATACCTGAACATTGTTCAACGCCAGCTAGAGTCGGGGAGGGGGTGTTTATTTTGGTATCATTACAATATATGTACAGTGTGGCATATCGTTCAGGATGTGATCACATAGGCAGCTAAAACAATGGTTTAATGCTAAAATAACCCACCAGGGAGTGAACTCAACATTGTGACAGTTTGTCAATGTTCAAAGTTTCTATCACCTTTTTCTCACGAATACATTTCTCTAACAAGACACACTATGTTATAAACCGAGAGCCGATACATGACCATGTTGTACTTTTGACAGAAAAGTGGTTCCAACCACGGCATTGTTAAGAGCGTAAAGCTCATCCTCCATGGTACCAAAGAGATGCCTGATCATAGACGGAGGGCTGGCGGTCAGCGAATTTACGATGTGGACTTCCAACCATCTCGTCATCACGCCAGGCCATTGGCTCACCACAGGACACCCGTGCACCACACAACACACCAAAAAACACACGTGAGTACCTCAATTCGACGGTGACGATATTGTCATAAATTGACTTCCCAGTGACCCCAAATAATGTAATTTACACGCAAAGGATGTACATTCCAAATCCAGTTAAACCAGGTGAAACATTTTGACATATCGTCTGGAACAAGAGATTAATGCCGCAGGTCAAAGAATATATCATAATGCCATTATTTTCCAACTATAAGCGTAACCATTTATATTATGTGGACTGAATATAGTTAATCTTGGAGAATTGACGTAGAAATTAAAAGTTGAAATCAAAGGTCAAAGGACCTGTTTGTATTTACATGAAAAAACGGAAGTCGATGTCAGTTCTTAAGCAACATCGTCTGTCTCGCAATCATATGGGAGTGACACGATGGAGTGCGTATTTCTGTCAGTTTAGGCTTTAGATTGCAAATCACAAAGGAAATCTTCTGCAAAAATGAAATATTTACTAGTAAAAAAAAGGTAGAATATCAAATGTGTGAGTTAGCTGTACATGTTAACTATTCACTTAGTATTACCATCCTCCCTTTGGTGGATGATGGATTATACTCCAAAAACAAACAAATCTGATTTATAACATTTCTCATCCGTGCGCTCATTTTTTCATGTATAATAAAATAGGTTGTTTGCCTAGACTACATTATTAACACTGCTTCTGTTTGTTACATCAATCATAACGTTCATTGTATGTAACCATACGGTCTCCAGTTATTGTTATAATGCCATTGTGTGCTTACAGAAGTCCTTCGTTCGGCCAGTCCAGACAGCGTTACCAAGCTTCAGTGCAAACCGCAACAAATACCAGGATCTGCTGAATAAATTCCGCTTGCTGAGTTGGACACTGGGCAACTAGGTGTCAATAAATACATAAATATTTTCCATCAGTAGTTCTTATTTCTGTCTAATACATAACGTTTGTTAAATACATTACAGAATCAACTGGAACCATATTAAAGTTCACGAAATGGAATTAATTTTGAATTACTGTAAGATGGAAAACTCACGTGCAATTCTACAATTTGTGTCTTATTCGATAATTGTTTTTAAAACGTATGAAGGTGTTGATTCCTTAAATGGTTATTTGATTATTATGGTCATATTGGTGTGGGATTGAGCTCAATGTCACGATCTTTGCTTCTGTTTATCAATCATTTTAGTTCGAATCGTGTAACATTATCGGCTAAAAGGTGCTACGGCGGACATGTTTGATTTTAATCAGTGTGATCGTCGTCTTGAGGGTTTAAAAGCTAACGAACCTAACACAAATTTGATATTGGAAACAATCAATACTCGGAACTAATCACCATTTTTATGACGATGTGGACACAGCATATAGGCGTTACCTAATCGATAGGTAATACAGTATGCAATGCGAATTACGAGTGTTACTTAATCGTATCAGATTTTTTTTTTTTTTTTTTTTGTAGAGGACTATTGCTTTTTTTTCTTCACTGAAAGTAAATACAAATACAAATCATCTTTGAAGAGAACTTGATATATCGGCGCATTAATTTCTATGTGTATTTCGTCTTTGACCGCAAATATACGTAGCTTCCATCTTGCATTGACGATGCATTCAGTGCAAGGATCCAATTGTAGCTGGAAGATACACTAGTGAATAGTTCCAAGATATCTTTCTATATTAATGACAAGGGGGATGTCGATTAAAGCCTTTCCGAGATTAGGGTACAGTAACAACATTGTATGTTTGTTGGTGCAATGATAATCAGACAGTTTGCATTCCCATGGGAACAAACTGTGCCCCACTCTTAGCTGACTTGTTTTGTTTTCATACGAGGCTGAAATTGTGGAAGAGCTCATCAGGACTGGAAACAAAAACCATGCCAAATCTTTTAATTTCACTTTCAGTAAATCGATGATGTGTTGTCTATAAACAACAAAAATTTTGCTGACCACGTCGATCGTATATACCCTTCTGAACTTGAAATAAAGGACACAACAGACTCTTCTACATCAGCTGCTTACCTCGATCTCTACTTGAACTACGACCAACATGGACAGCTTACTACTAAGCTATACGATAAACGTGATCATTTCAATTTTCCGATCGTGAACTTTCCATTTCTTGATAGTTACATCCCTGCTTCTCCAACCTATGGTGTTTACATGTCGCAGTTGATTCGATATTCTAGGGCTTGCTCTAAATATCGGGATTTTCGTGATCGATGTCGACTGCTGACAAACAAACTAACAACACAAGGACTCGAGAGATGCAGGTTGATATTCTGTATCTTTAAGTGATATGAAGATGCTCATTAGTGTGTGTACTTATTGTGATTAACAATGATACTCGGTTCTCATTTTGAGAACTTGATGTTTAAATGGATGTGACAAAGATTTACACGGCGGGTGTCGTCGATGAAGCAGAAGACGCTTACTCTTCCGGAACACCTGGTCCTATTCTCTTGTACTTTTACAAGAGTCTCCATGTAAATCTTTCCTTTGTTCATATTTTGCCCCTGGTTTAATCGATTTTGATTTTGGATTTTGATTTTGTTAATGCTTCAGTATTCTCTTATTTATCTTCATGGCTGTATTTTGCATAACATGAATATTGCAAATAACGATGGAAAATGTACTTTTGTTTTTCATGAAGCGATATAAGGTTCCCGCTCAGCGTTTCCACAAATCATAATAACTTCGGTACGTCATATATACAATTAATTTAAAACTCGAAAATACTGGTTTGTTTAACATTAACAATTACTTTTGGGATCACCACACACATATGAAAATGATTTAAAACTGATATTGTTATATTTAACATAACAAATTACTAGCGAGATTTCCATACAGCCACATACAGATTTCCTGAATCGGTACATGTAAGCATCTTCTACTACACTTTGGTGCAACAACAGGGACCTGGGAATTTGTTATAGCTAGTTTGTTACCTAAACTAAGGTGTTTAGAGAACTTTTACAGTTTTGGGGGCTAGTGCTTAACAGGAACATATAGGTGTAAATCAGTATTGTATCACCATTTACTACCGATAATAAATATTAGAATGGTTGTTTCAATATACACTGAGTTGTGCTGTCTGACTACGTCGATCGTATATATACCCTTCTGCACTTGAAATAAAGGACACAATCGACTCTTCTACATCAGCTGCTTACCTCGATCTCTAGTTAAACTACGATCTACATGATGTACATGGACAGCTTACTAATAAGCTATACGATAAACGTGGCGATTTCAAAATTTCGATCGTGAACTTTCCATTTCTTGATAGTAACATCTCTGCTTCCCCAACCTAGAGTGTTAACATGTCGTAGTGGACTCATTATTCTAGGGCTTGCTCTAAATATCGAGATCTTCGAGATAGGTGTCAACTGCTGACGAACAAACTTACGGCACAGGAATTCGAGAGATGCAGGTTGATCAGAACTTGGAAAGCTTTTGAGGTCGAAAAATCGACCAACCTACATTTGAAATCGGGATTATTTCTGCAGAAGGAGGATACATTTGACGTGCATTTATATTAGGAGGTTCTTTTAAAATATGTTTTCCAAGGCGGCGCACACGAAGTCTTCGGCTTTACCGTGACATATTTCGGGGGTTTAGAGAGCGTACATGTAGGTGAGCATAGCCCCTGGATATGAAGGACAATAGACACTTACATAAGAACAATAATTGTAGTTACATGTATCTAGTACCTAGGTATATTAGAGGCACCACATGGAATATTGTTTTTGATCATTGTTATTGTAATATGTACTCTACTGAGTGTACATAGACGCCCAAATATAATATCTTAAACTTGTTTTTGACAGCCGATATACATGTCTAACAAAAACACGCACCTATTTTGTGTATACTCCAAGGTGTAGAATAAGATGCATGTAGTAGTAGGCAGTATTATTTGTGCTAAATTAAATACGCTGGCTTAAAACAAATAGGGAATAGCTAGTGCCAATAATCGATTTTATTTTGTTATATTATTATTTTATTTTATTTTGCATTGTAGGTCATGAGAGTTCTAGTGTATCAATGACAGAAGGGAGATTACTACGTGTACATACAAATGTATATATAGTATAGGCTAAATCAAGGAAATAGAATACGATAGGAATACGTCATAATTGTGAATCTGATAATATTGTATTTCTGGTGGTGAAAACCACTTAGGATTAAGTCTGAAATACAGTCGTTTATTACTTAGTATATGGTATGGCATTTTTCA
The DNA here is from genome assembly GCA_947623455.1 of Mimachlamys varia. Lineage (NCBI taxonomy): Eukaryota > Metazoa > Mollusca > Bivalvia > Pectinida > Pectinidae > Mimachlamys > Mimachlamys varia. Next base: position 16,138,814 of record OX392535.1, read on the forward strand.
GTATTTATCGCGGAGAACCTGCATACAAAATGTTTAAGGCTACATAATATTCTCGTAATCAGGGGTTATGATCAACTACATTACGCTCTCTACATCCCTGACAATGCCATGGCAAAACTGAAGGCACGATCAGGAAAAACAAACTGACCAATCGCAAGACTGATGTCTGTCTTTTGAAGATTAACAAGGAGCCGCAACCGGCGTCAATGATTGTCGAATTTTACTGTTATGTTACCACGGGATTATTTTGATATGCATCAAAGGGTCGAACCAATCTGATTGCCTCATCAACAAGGTGGCTCACACAGAGCCTTTAGTTTTGCCATGACATATTCGGATAATTCCATGGGTGTAGACAGCGTTACCCTTGGATATTGGGCTTGCCCGAAACCAGACTAGTCCCGCCTTATAGTGTCGCCTTCGACGGATTCCAAAATGCGACACATAGGCATTGCTTTTCCGACGGCGGCGGCGGCGGCGGCATCAACAATATTAAAGTTTTGTGTTAAGCTCTCTTTTTGACAAAATTAGCCCAACAAAACCTGAAACAAAGATGACGCATGGGAAGTAGAGCCTACGGCACAAAACCAAGTTCATTGATTCCTGCATTTTAATTGGGGGTAAAAATAACAAAAATTCTGGACTTCGAAAAAAAAAATCAACGTTACAGTTTGGAGTTTAATTCTTGCATATTGGGCTGTTTCTGACAAAGTATAAAAATAGAGAAACCAGATTCGGGTTATAGGATTATCGTGGGATGTTTACCTAAATACATTATACTCTTTACTAGTATTCCAAAGATTTTGTATTTTGGAGGTAAACACCTCAATTTTTTCTTGACTTAGAAGAAAAGCAAACCAAAAACATTAGTTGGTTGTCAATAAAACAAGGCAAATGATGAGCATTATCAAAGACATGGATTTTAGTTTCACAATAGGACATCGCATATTTCTTACAAGATCACGCATATGATAACCGTCCAAAAACTCATCCAGTCTTCATCAAACTGCATGGACCGTAAGCAGTTGACTTCACTGCGTTTGGATTTACTATAAAATGTAAATTACCTATGTTGGGAACCAAGAACGATGTTACGAAGAAAGTGGAAGATCAATCCTCAAAAGAGAAATCGAGAATCTAGTTTTTTATGAATACCATTCTTGTTCTGTTTCACATAATTGGGTTGGTGAAATCAACTTACAATATAGTACAAATGAACATACAAGTATAAATACATCAGAATGTATGTATATCTCGCAGTTAAAGATTTGGTCAATCAAATTGCATTCTATTAGCAATATTTAAATTATCAACATCTTATTCTTCAGTACATACCTCACTACATTAAATTTATACATTTTACTTCTAAACAAAACAGCACATTTCGACCTTTTGGAACTGATTTTATTCAGAATAAAGGAGAACTAATAAGTTAAGTCCGAGACGACAATATGCTTTTGTATAAAAAGTCCTTTCATTACCATATCAACATGTGGTCGGTAAACCATACCTATAAGTGTAGAGTATGTTTATGATATCAAACTGACATAGACATGACGTAAGGTTTGTTTAAATCCGTCATCAGACGTCATACTTGCGAGTCATAAATGTACAAGCATGTGTATACACGTTATACACGCACATCATTTATTGGAAACTTTACCTATTAAAACAGAGAAAAATATAATTTTATCCGATAGAGGAGGAATTGAAACTCAACATCACAGCATTAGCTGAAGATGTACTTACAATGGAGGTCTTGTGTATATATATGGATACTGAGTCTTGTTTCAGTTTATTTACAAAGTTAATTGACCAGACTCCACTTATACCATGGCCAGGCCAAGAACCACACCATAGAGAGTATCAACACTTATTTGTCATCCACATACATGTAAATCTGTTCGCATTTTGCCTTTATAGTTTTCAAAAGTAATTCCATCCTTTATACAGGGGCATTTCTAGGAAAAGTTAAAATAATAATAATAATAATAAAAAGCAATGTGTACATAGATTATTAATAATTTGACTGTTTTTGTATGCATTTCTAAATCGGATCATAAACAAATTGATTTTCTAATTTCTATTTTTTTACCTTTAATAAAGGATGTGTATGCCTAACTTTCAGAGTTTCTTCTTTGGTTAAAATACCATTTACACACAATAGCATATGAGAGTTCGGTGTGAGCAAATTGTTTCATTTCAATATACACATTTAAGAAGTTTACAATTTGTTACCAACATTTGTAAGTATTTTTGCATTGTCTCTATCAGTGAAGTATATATCTAATAAATATATTAATCTACAGATACAATTTTTGTCAACCCTCACAAGGACACTTTCAACCATGTTAATTCTACATACATGTCGAAATACAAATTCAACAGTTACCTATTAAACATCATATATGGGTAGAGTTATTACATTGCATCAATTTTGTTTTAGATGTTTTCTCTATTCATCAAAGTGAATCCAATATTACACTGTATATACGTACATTTGTATGTACATTTGAGCTGATCCTACATTTTATAACTTATTGAAACCATTGGTGAAGAACCTTAGATAATGTGTTGTTGAATAAATGATTCAGGTCCGACAATGATAATACATTCATTAATATAAAACTACACAACTGTAGATATTAACTTTAACACAATACAACTGAACAGGGTATGGATACCTGTGTTTTCATTTAATTTTAATACAAAAATAGAACATTTCAGAATAAACTCCCCTTCGATGATTTAAATGATACCAAATAGATCAAAACAGCCTGATACTGTGCCATACATTCTGATCACCACATACACAATATCTGTATACCAAGTTTTTGCCAGTTTAATTTTCACTATTTTTACCCCTCCCCAGTGAGAGCAAATTATCATTTCAGCCAATTTCTGTACAAAACATGTAACAGAGAGTAACTACATGTGGAGGGCAAAAAAGGTGAATATTTTTGACAGGGCGAAACGTTCCTGGTGTACAGCACCTCAGAGCATCTCAATGTACAGTACATTTCATACACTAACAGCACTCCATTCATACTTCACACATTTCACATTAGTATTTATTATTATGCATCTTACTCAATTTCATACAAAGAGTTCATTATTAGTTGGCATTTCCTTAATTTGGGCTGTTCCAGATTTAAGTATATGGGAGGGGCTGAAGGCACTTTTTTAGTGATCCCATGCCTCCACCAATCAAAAATTAAAAGTGATTTTAGGAGTAGCCCTTACACTCCTCATTAGGAGATACCTTCATCATAATGCAAAAACTGTATGTAACGGATTCTTCTTTCAGAGTAATTTTGTTAATATTTTCTTTTATTTTAATTACATGTTTTGTAAATAATTTTACAAAGATTTAGTTCCAATAGTACTAATTTATTACAATTATAAAGATGGTTAGTCTCTATAACAATGCTACAGATCTAACATGATGATAATCCATCTGTCACCTACTGTATTTCATAGTATAAGATAGGTATACATAGGTATCAAAGTTAGCACGTCAATCTCATATACATTTTGTATACATTCCTAGCACACTTCATAAAATTGAATCACAGTCTTTCAACAAAATAACAAACCTTGCGAGACACCCTGGTAACATGATCATGTGTTTTGCAGAACACAAACCAGCTTGGATATAAGCAGTCCTGAGGTATTAATAATGAAACCTTGATACATATATTCCAAAAGAAAGCACTTTCACTACTCTTAATGATTTGCTGGGGTACTTGGACATAGCACTGAAATCTGTTTGATTTAAAGCAAACAAAGAACACGATGGAGATGTCTACATGGACAAATGTTTCATGTGTATAATATCTGCAGAAAAATTTTACCCCCTACCCCAACCACTATACATTTATAGCCTCACTTTCAACTAAATAAAAAAAGCTGTTATAAGCTGATCAATCTTCCAAAGAGAACTACATTAAATTCTAGACACAATACAAAAAATCTCAATATTGTGGGCAAACAAGTCCCCTAACTCATGATGTTACCAATCATGTTTATCCAATTCATTTTGGTTAATTTTCGAAATGTAAAAAAAACTTTGATAATTAGCTACCACCATTGGTTGGGGAACTTATATTACATGTAAGTGATGTAGGGAGCTTAATTATATTATATGCAAGTATATCTCATGCTGATAACACACCTACAGGATGAGAAGAGAATATTGACTTAGGTACAGCGGTATGGATGGAAACAATGCATTCAAAAATTAATCCTATAAAGGAAAGGTCCATCATCATAGCTCCTCCTTCTCAGGTTTCTGTTCTGTTTCCACTGCTCCTTGATTGGTCATTTCAACATATTCCTCATTGTTACTGGGAGACTCCTGTGAAGGACCGGTCTCGCCCTCTTGTGGTGGATCGTCATCACTCTCGGAGTCCACCTCATCCCCGTCTTCAGTATCCGTATCATCACTATCACTCGCGTTTTCCATTGCTGCTATCTCCTCTGCCGTCATTTCAGAGGAAGGCATGGCTATCTGGAGATCAGACTCTGAACATAGGTCTGTAAACAATTTTAAAGCAGTAGATGATTTAATGCATTCTTGATCATGATCTATCTCCTTGAATTTGATATTTATGAAGTTTAAAATCAATCTTTGCATATAAAACAGAGTCTTTACTGCCAGGACTTTGTGAAAATCAAACCAACAACTTCTATCCGACAACACTAATTAAAAAGCCAAACATAGGATAAATTATGTCAGAATTTGAAAAATAAAAAATGATTTAATAAATGGCAAATGCAGAAAAAAGGACACTGGAAATATGATAAAATAAAATTAAAATATCAGTATCTGTTCAAATCATTAACTCTTTGTCAGATCTGTTCAATGCAGTTCAGAATGCATTTTAACACACACACAAAAAACCATTCCTTACAGAGATATTAATTACCAAACTATACATGAATATGTAATGGAACTAGAAGTCAGTAGACTTACCTGCAAGTTCTCTGCACACCTTTTCTTCTGCATCTTTTGCTTCCATATACTTTTGGAAGGCTGTCATTATTTCTTCTTCATGGTCCTCCAGTATAGAATCACACTATACAGAAAGAAAAGACAGCTAAAATACAGCTAAAAGAAGTTGCAACCAACTTATATTTATATCAAATCATAATATTACATAAGAATGTAAATATATTTTTTCTTAATCAAGATGGTTATGTTCACTTTTGTTCTCAATTTCTGTTAACTATAGATCATTATCTGTATAGCATATTTATGCATATGATGACATCCAGTCATGATGGAGCCAGTAATGATTTAATATTTGGTATCACTAATAATCAGTTCACAATGTTGATAATGATATGAAAATTAATGTAAGCTATCAGATCATTCATAAATGCAATACATTTTGATCTTTTTTTATTGTATTCATTGACAAGCAGTGATCAATCTACGTGTGAGTCCCCGTCCAGTACTCATACAACTATGAAAGGACTTGTAGAAATTATGGAAATACTTCAATTTAACATTGTGGGACCCATACTTTTCTGCAATATTTACAAAAAGGACCCATGGAAATAAATTGTAAATTGATCATTGGACAAGGTACAGAGTTGAATCAATATTGACCAATTAATTGATTACAATGTCCATGATAAATTTTACTTGGTTCTGTGGAGTTATCTCCCCTAGCATATTATTAACACTGCAATATTCAAATGAAAAAAATAATAAGTCACAATTTTCTTTTAGTTCTGCTGTTAAAACAAAATATAATGTTTTTAAGCACAAAGCTATAAAAGAAAAAAATGTGAATTATAATAATTAATGCATAGTTTTAAATACGAAAATCAGTTTTTCTTCAACCATTTTTTATCAATTCATTACCAATTAGTTATGACAAAATCATGATCGATCATGAAATTTCAACTGATATCAAACACAACTTCAGTTTGAAATACTTTATCCTGTTGTTGACAAGTTGTGACCATCACTTCAATCACCTATACTGATATTTTAATTAAAGGAAATATGTTTGCCTGTACAATCAAGAAAATTGTCCACCATTTCCGTAAACTTATGACAATGTTGATACAAAGAGGATCTTATATTAAGTTATAACACATATGTTTACTTACAGCAAATCGTATGATTTTCTGTTTCTCTGTGCTGATAGATATGTTTTTCAGTGAAATAGGTTTCCCATTTCTTGAGGCTGTTCTTACAACACTTGTTTTCCCTTCAGAATTTTTGGTCTCTGCATAGTCTTTAAACCTCTCACATACCCCTTCCAGCAACTCTGTCAGATGTAATTCTGATCTTGCGAGGGGAACCTGCGATGGAGAAATAAAAGAATTTGGAATAATGATAAAAATAATATAATTATATGATATTTGATTTATTTGACTTATCTTCACCTGCATCTAGAAAAAGTCACTCTTAAAGTGCTTTACAGTGCAAAGACATATAATGTATAAAATCAATACAGTCAGCATACTCATATAGCTTCACCAGTGAAAAGTTGGCAGGAGCTACATGCCTTAATTATAAACAAGTGCTGAGAACATAATTATAATCATAGGCACAGCAACTCACTTTCTGTCTGCATGTAACATATACGCAACCTTTAAAGTTAATCAGCAAAGTACAGTTAGTTGTACAATCAAGATTAACACAATTTTGATTTCAGTATGTTTAGAATTAACGTATGTTTAAAGATACGTTGTATGTGTTTTACACTGAAGCAAACAAAATAATTGTGTTTTTAGTTAACATCAAGGGTTTCTACTCTACATTGGGGGGGGGGGGGGGGGGGGGTAACTGATATTTTTTCATTAACAATAAATATATTGCGTATATGCCCAAAAACAAAAAAAAATTAAGTAACTGCTGTAACACAACACTGCCCTAGTTGTAATACATTATCTTGTGCATAAATAGGGCCATTTTTAAAGTATTTCTTTCCTCCTCCTGTGTTTCTCAACCACTCCCACGAAATATTGATCTAATAAAAGGAAATCCCAGTAATCACACACAAACCAATTAATCTTTACCTGTTTTGTTAACTGATTTCCTTTACCATCAATCCGAAAACTTCCAACCTGTACCAACTTTTTAGGATCAACTTCACCAATACTGAAGTGAATCTCCTCCACTAAGGCTCTGCAAACTGAAATCAAAAGATGTACCTTTTATACATGTATGTAGTAACTATTTATATGAAATATCTATGGTGTCATGGTGTCAGACCTAAAATTGACAAAGGACTCCCAAAATTGATGAAGTTTTACTTAATATCATATATGTGATGGGAGTCCCAGGACTCCTAAATTTATTAAATTTGGGGGTCCCCGGGGAAAACCCTGCACGCTAAAAGCAGACAATCACCATAGCAATTACAGTAGTTCTGTAGGAATTATTTTTGTCATTTACTAAAATGTTTCTAAAAATTTGTACTTTTATTAATATTGTCATCCTTGATAACAATGGGTCAAGCTCACCTACACTCTCTACATCCCTGGAATACATGTCCAGGCAAACTAAAGGCACAAAGCTCAAGATAATAGTTTGATTGGTCCCAGCTACAGTACAGAAGCCTGATCGATAGCTACATATACTGTAGGTTGATGTATGTTTTTTGAAGATAGTAAATTAAAGGCACAACAACCTACTTCAAAGCCTGTCATGTTTTACCATGATATAACCGCTAAATAATTTTGATGCCATCAAAGGATCTTACCATTTCTCTTGTCTCAACAACAAGGTTGCACACATGCACACAGAGCCTTGAATTTTTTTATGACATATTATTTAGCATAGGTGAGCATAAACCCTGAATATCCACTGACAAGGATGTTATAATGCATGCTTTAATTTCAAGAAAAATGTAGTGAAGAAAACCTCGTCTGTTGAATTAATTGAATTTTCAAAAGTATATTCAAGAATTGCATTTTTTTCTATGATTTAGAAATTATGCATTAGAAAATGTTGGTGAATGTAGAGTTAAGGATCTGAGGTATAAGATTTCAGAAATGAAAGTTTTTATTATGTTGATAATGTTTTAAAGAGCAAAATAATTTCTAATCTGTTAATGTTCCTACTTTTGTTTAATAAGTAATATTATTCTGGCATATAGCTTCAGCAAGCAGTGGAAGTTACTATCATCTTTTTTTTTTTTCCGTGCATAAAATTTCAAAAAAATTGTACACCACTTGAATATACATGTACCTGCACAATACAGCTCCTTGTCCTTCTTTGCTTCAGTAAGAATGAGCATAAGAGGGATGATGAAAGCCCAAGAAATATGTAGATCCATTTTTCTTCAAAGCTTTTCTGCAAAATTAATGATGAAAATTTGTTTATCTTTACAATTGTAAGGTAAATACAATTATTTTTCTAATCTATGGGTTTATGCACAGTTGCTTGAGATTCTGTCAGTATATAAAATAAATGTTTAGATATATTGAGCTGGGAGGCTCATTTCACAGATATATATTTATTATTTACGTATAATATGTGTATATGCATTTTGTATGTTCTAATAATTTCAAAAATTCCTTTAATATTATTGATGTGCACCTGTGCTCCAACTATCACCTTATAGCCATATACAATGTAGGGGAAGTAACTCCTTCAGGTTTTACAAAAAAATTTTTAGTTATTTGAAAAATAAATAAAGAAAATAAGAATTCACAGATGTATCACTACCAACAAATATGGAAGTTTGTTTTTTATACATATGCATTTCCATTACACTCATGATGTTGGAGTCGTACACGTAAACATCGTAATAACAACATATATCACAGCTGATGTGGGGAAATCTGATTGGCCAACTATTAGAATAGAGTTTGTACGGTTTTATATGATATTTCATAGCTATTTGAGACACACAGAATAGCCATAAATAATGAAACTATTCTTAAAATACATTAGTTACCTCTGATAATAAATGTTCAGCACAAATACGGGAAAAACTTACCTTTTGGACAAATCTCGGGTGCACTGTTCTGCTGTCGCCGAGAAGTTTGCAAGTGCCGGTTCACGTCGCTTAAGATGTCTAAAAAAACCAAATAAACTTTTTTCCTCCGAACGAAATTATAAGACATTGAGAACATTTCGTCTTACAATATAACCCCTTAATTATATAAAATATTATTATTCACAATTGACATAAGATTTATTTTCTATTTTATTATTTTTCTTTATTATTATTTTTGGTTTTAGTTTCACTTTCCATTGAAGTAACGTGTTTTCATTTCCGTAAGCGGCAACGTCGACATGAGTAGCAAGGGTAGGTACATGTGGACGTCAGCTGTACAAAAAAAATCATCATCAAGTTCATTATCAGCTATATAATTTTGCTTCTGTACTCAGTTTTCAATAATCATTTCATTGTAACGACAGTACCAGCCACTCTTGCCATAATTATAACGCGATGCAATGTGATTTGCTGCCACCCCCATGCCACCCCCCAGTTTCGGTCAACAGCTGACAAATCTAGAACTACATTGTAGGTTTTGGCAATTTTTAGCTCGAGTGTTCGTTTGGCCCGACTACAGACTTGGACATCTGTCAATCTAAACGTGTCAGGTTATATTAACGTGACCAGAGCCAGAAGAAAAACCTGGTCGAAGCCATACGTACAGTTGAGTGTAAGCTAACCTTTACACCTAGTGCACTAGTAGTGCACTACGTTTAAACTAGTAGTGCACTACATTTAAACTACAGGTAAACTAGTAGTGCACTACACCCTGAACCCCATATAGGTCAAATACCCCTACAGGTAAATGGGCAGTCCCATCCATCTACCTGTGATTTTTACCTGTACCTCACCTTTGTCGTCTGCTGGTACTTTGAAGCTGGCCTTATCATTAGTTAATATTTATAACTTTAATGTATATATATATATATATGCATCTTATGTAGTTATTTTTCTCAAAATACATTTTTTCTTTCATTTCAAAATTAGAAATTGTGAAATCATGATAATTACTCTTACAATTTTCCCAAAAAATTTCTTGCATACATCATATAAATAAAATAGAAAATTTGTATTTATCTAGCAGTTTTGATGTCTTATATTTCATTAAATATACACTATTAACGTTTTTTAAAAATTAATTTACCAATTCACAATCAAGTATATTGAAAAATTGAAGGAATATCTATTGATTATTATTTGTTTAGAAGTCTATTTTTAAATATTGTAAAAATTAATTACGAAAATAACAAATAAATATTCTTTTATTACTTAATTAAACCACGAAATTATATTCTAAGTCCGTGATTAAACTAGATATATTTATAAAATACATTCATGCCTCAGATCTATATATTTATGAACGCGCTATAAAGTTTTGATAATCTTTATTTTTAAATGTTTTCTATATTAAGATCTGTATGTATATATATCACCACATACAACAGTGCTAATATAAATATAACAATCTGAAGTTAAAAAAAGTAATACAACTAGTCAGATTGTTCAGTATGGGACAGATGTTTTGATTTGACCCTCAGGCCTCGGGCAATTACCTGACCTGTCTCAACCTTGTCTAGGAACACCTGCTGACATATTAAGCCTGTCAGTGACATAATTGAGATGTGAATTTCTCATCTGACTATCACTGGTCAAATTTGAAACCAATTCAATTAATAAAGGGCTAAGCTGGATATGACCAGGATCATAAATATGATAATACCCGTACATATTTAACTTTTAATCGGATTTATCAAGTTTATATGAAATTAAAAATCTTTGAGAATATATCTAGATATTTACACATTTCCCTTTAAATAGTAGATATTTTGAGGACTTTCATCCATTTGTTTGTTTCATTCAGAACATTTAATTATACAATAATAAATTGATAGTACATAAAATAACATTGAAATTAATAATAATTAATTGGACAACAATGTAAGTCTATATCAGTCCTTTACCAGATTCTGGTTTTCTTAAAAATTAACTTCAAATACCAAGTATCTTATGACATTTGATTGAATACAATCCAATGACGCATTTCGATTTCTAAATATTTACATATATATATACTTGTTAAACGTTGAAAAATTATCTAGTTTATATTGGGTGTAATCAGGGACGTATATGTGAGAGAAAATATACTCTCTGGCTCAGTCGCTTCATATAGTTTGATAATAAAATACTAACATTCATCATACTTAATTTTATTCTTATTATCAGTATAAAAGTATTTTAAAATGATGCATTTCCAATATTTAGGCCTAAAAATTGAAGGCAATTACAGGTTGTATTAAATATGACTTGAAGGTTTATGCTTATATGTAATAATGATTTTAAAAAAAGCAAGGTCAGTTTAATGGAATCATTTTAATTAATTCTATATAGTAAGACTAAGTATACAACAAATAAATAATATGCCGTTATATTAACCTAACTTAGAACAAAGTTAAGCCTATGCCAGTCACATTTATTGTACTTTTGAATCAACCTAATGACTTATATAAAATCTAACTAAAAGGGACAAATATAGATCTTCAGGTAGAACCTTTACCCTCCAGGCATAATTACGTACGTGTACCTGACCTGCCTGGGCCGGGGACTTCCCCGAACACCAACTCTGCTTATAAACTCTGCCCCTGGGCCACATCCTCACGTACAGAGGTCAAGATAGGGGACACCCGTAGGCTGTCTGTAGTTAGCCAGGTGTGAATTTCTCACCTCCCTCTCCCCCACAGCCATCGGTGTGTTCTCCGAATGCCAACATTTTTTTTAACAATAGGTAGGTGTTGTTTTTGAGAACAATGGGAAGGCAATTATATACTGTTTCATATAAACTGCCCTTTTCACCTTACCTGTGAACTCACCTTACCTGATATTTAACTGTGGACAGTCAGCACTGCAGATGCATTAAATTATACATTTTTTTTCTTCAAAAATACAAGGATACAGATATAAAATAAAAAGGGAAAATTAACAAATGAGTAATCAGCACTTAATTGTAAATAAAATACAACCCAAAGATAACTATATATTGAAGAAATAAAGAGAAATATAGAAAAGTATTCAATAAAGTAATTAGTATAACATTGTTAGAAATTTTAGTTATCTAGGAATTCTGTTGATATATAATAGAAAATTCTTGACAAGACAAGAGGAAATAGCTGAACAAAGTTGAAAAGCTTTATTTGGAATTATGAATGATTTTAAAAGTAAATATTTCAATTTCGAAACCCAACTTAGGTTTTTTTTACACTTTTGTAAGTAGCATTTTAAATTATGGATCTGAAGTGGGGGGTTTCATTAAGCACCTTATATTGAAAAAAAACGACATCTAAATTTTTGTAAGAGAATTTAGGGGTTAAGAAAAGTACGCCAAATATCTTGATCAATCATGAATTAGGAAGACTTTCATTTATTATGATTCCAAAGTTTATCATTTTCAAATATTTGCTTAAAGTTAAAAACTCAGACAATTGTATGTTACGATGAAATGGTTGAAAAGGGCACTGAGTGGACAGATAGTATAAGAAACAATCTGTTAAGAATAGGTTTGGGATATGTGTAGCAAACAGAAAATACAGAGATGAAGGTAAAGCATTAATGACTATTTAATATAGAATGACAGATATTTTTCAACAATGTAGTGACTATAAAAATGTGCCATCAAAATGTTCACTTCGAAAATTCATTTGTGGTAATTAAACCGTATTTAAGAAAACCTATTTGTTTAAAGAAATAACAAAAATCAGATTGTCGTCTCATAAACTAAATATAGAAATGGGACAGTTTAATCTAATAGATCAAATTAATAGGATTTGGACGTATTGCAACAGTGGATTGTACCGTTTTGTAATAAAACACAGTCGTTATGAAAAACGTTTCATTAAACTGTATTACCATAGAAAACCTAATACGGAAAAAATGTACCAATTTTTAAAACCAGGATCTTTCGAATTTAGGTAACTTTATTGTCCTCTGTAACAAAAGACGATTGAATACATTTTAATTTAGTGAAATACCTCTCTACACTATCGCTATGATTGTGTTTTATGGTCTGTGTGTGTCCGAACTATATTGGGTTGTACATGTATCTAATTGTATTTTGCATTGTATATATGCACTGGTATGTATATATCTTGTACTGATAAACCATAAGGTTTAAGGTAATAAATGAATTGAATGCTTAATCAGCTTACCTAATGAAAACAATACCTTTGATTAAATAAACCGCACTTTCTATGGGTATTGAATTATTGAGTAAGTTGGAATTTAATAAGTCATACAAATCCAAGCAAAAATGTACTAATTAAAATTAAGTAATCAAATTTTGATATTAATTGGCATCAAGACCTTATAAAAACCAATCATCAAAACCTATTAAATTAATCACCTATTATATACAAAAATATTTTTACAACAGTATCTTTTAAAAGTAAGAATTACAGCCATAAAACAATTCAATGGTGAATTATAAAGTTTTATTTTTTCTAGAAAATTATCTTAAGCATTGAATTTTAATCAATAATCACAAATCTTATAATAGTTACATTATTTATTACTTACATAGTTTAATATTTCTGATTAAAAAAAGTATCATGAAGATAATTTTGTGATATTTCTTTTGGAATAGTTGTGCCTGACCACCAACAGGTAACTTTTACAGGTAAATTTACCTGTTGGAATTGAGACTACTTTAAAGAAAAAGACTATAATCCCTATAACAACAAACTACCCTGTAGGCAAATTAAAAATGTTGGCGTTCAGAGATACACCCCAGCCATCACTGGCCAAGTCTGATTAAAGGCCTGAGGGCCCTAGCCTGTTAATTGATAAATGATGATAACATTGATTACAGTCAATTGGATTACATGTAGATGTATGTTGGTATTTTGATATGAAGAAGGAAATGGCTTTAAATGTTCTGGTGAAAGTAATCTTTTCTTATATTAGTACTTGATGTTTATATAACCTTTCATTCGTATGCATTGTACCTGAGTGTATAGTGAAACAGAATACCAATAACGGTACATGTAGGTAGTATTGCAAGAGACATATAAAACCTTGTAAGTCTCTGATATTGCACATACAGCTAGCTTCTTAATGTCAAATATTAAAAGTAATTTGTGATTGAAACAACTATACTAAGTACAAAATATGTTCTTCTAATATCTATTTTTTTTTTATATTGCAATCTGTTGTTTACTTTATTTTCTGTATATATTTTTAGTAGGATTCACTTAATATTTTCAACATAAAACATGTGTTACTGTTATACCATTTTTTATTTGAACACATACCTTTCAATTTAATTGTAGAATGCAAATATTTAAATAGAAAAGAATAATTGTTACTTCTTTAAAAAGAATTATAAGTTAGTATATTTAAATTATTATTTTATTTAAAATTTTGACATGCAGTGATTTAATTTATTTAAGTTATTATGATAAATATCTTCTGGTATAAACTCAGAATTGTTCATTCTTGTACTTATATGAGGTTCAAGTACTGACAAACTAATGACTTCAATAGTATAACATAAAAGTACAGGTAAATCATATTACATCAGTACAGGTAAGGACACAGGTAGGTATGGACCCTCCCATTACCTGTAGGGGTTTTTGTGGTCACACCTGGCTGGACGTAGTGCACTACTAGTTTACCTGTAGTTTAAATGTAGTGCACTACTAGTTTAAACGTAGTGCACTCCTAGTGCACTAGGGTGTAAAGGTTAGCTTACACTCAACTGTACATCTAACATGTTAGACCATCTTAATTGGCGCAGCCTTGCTGATCGCAGAAAAGATGCGAGGCTGACCATGTTTTTCAAAATATGCCATAGCAAAGTTGCCATCAATCCTAAACATCTAATTCCCACATCAAGACGATCAAGGCACTGTCACCACAATACTTTCCAAACTATTCTTTGCAGAACGTCCGTGAGGAAAGAATCCTTCTTTCCCCGGACTATCAACGACTGGAACACAATACCGCCTGAAATTTCATCAGCAGACTCTCTTTCTTCTTTCAAATCAGCCATCTCCTCTCACATATATTAATTCTGTTCTCCCCTTTCTTGCCATAACCAACCAAACATGACAGGATCTTCAATCAGTTGAAGTTGGTCATTATCTGGTAGAAGTAGAAGTAGAAGTACATGTATGTACATGTACAATGTACATGTATGTATATATGGGGACACAGTGATCAGCTGAGCATAAAAAAATCACTGTTCTATGTACATATGAGTACATGCATTGATTTGGTTGCCTTACAAACATAGGGAATTTCTCTCCAGCTTAGCGGTCTAAGAGCATTTGGCTGGAGAGCCAAAGGTTGCACGTTTGAGCCCCATGTACATATGTAGCTCTATAATGTACCAGCGACATCACTTTATCACTTTTCCTGTCTTATTACAAGCTGGTGCCGTTGAACCTCCCTGTTCAAGTTAGGTGACAGGATAATCCTTGGCTAGTATAGTCAAAGAACATGGGTTGAGGATTTCGAAAAGAAGGGATGAAGAGTGTTAAAGATATGCATTTGTTAAGTCACCTTACAAGCGTGAGCTGTAGGGAATTTCCCTGTAGCTTTGTGTTAGAACATTGTGTACTCCAGAGCCAATGGCCATGGTCACTGGTTCAAGCCCAAGCGAAGGCACTATCTTTATCGCGATTCCTCGTCATATTACACTTTAAGAGATAAATACACCCTAACGCTTAGCCCTTATACATATATACATCTGCATGTACAACTGTACATTTATACATGTATGTTATGATAGTATGTTTTCTGTACTGTTGAATTAATCTCAGCTAAAGAATTTTTGGTATAATATTGAATTTTGAATATCAAATCCATGAAATACTGTATATATAGGTACATGTATATGACAGATATGCAATTTACATTGTACTTACAGTATCTGTTGAATTTGATATTAAAATTCAATGAAGTAAAAATATTTTATTAATGATTGTGAAACATTCATTTGTCTCTTAGAAGTTGTTTTGAAATGTTCAGTAGATTTCCTTGTTATTGAAATTAAGTTATTTTATGAATATTTTATCAACATCCTTCAATTATAAAAATCTCTCTTTTTTATTTTAGTTCCAAGACTGTTGTCTTCTTACCGAAGGCTTTTGAAAAATGGTTCAAAATATTGCACATTGTCAGATGTCACATCGGAACCAGTGATTTCAAAATTCCATTATTCAAGGAGAAAGTTTAAACTTGTTCGCCCAGCGCATTGTACACCTTTGAGGGATTTTCCAAAAGATCGCATCCCAGTACCTTCATATATTGAAAACCCTACAGTTGGCCAAAAAGAAGAAATTGAACTGAAAAATGAAGAACAGATAGAAAATATGATAAGGGCTTGTCAACTTGCAAGAAAAATTCTGAACTCAACAGCTGATCAAATTAAAGTTTGTACTTCTTTTTTTTGTTCATATTTTTATTTTATTTTCTTTTTATTTTATTTTCTTACCATGTAATAAGAAATATGACATTTTAAAACATACCGGTATTGTTTGATGGTAAGGATTTGTGTAGTGAATTGAACAATTGTTACTAAATTTACCTTTGAAAAGTCTAGTTTTTTATGTTAACTGTTCGATATTTGAAACAAATGCTTTATTGCTGTGTTCGTAAATTATCAAAGTTCAGACAAATTTTTATTAATTTGTTTTGAAGGTTGGAGTAACTACAGACGACCTTGACAAGTTTGCCCATGAGATGTGTATTGAACACAACTGTTACCCGTCTTCTCTCTTGTACAATATTTTGTTTATTTGTTTTGAAGGTTGGAGTAACTACAGACGACCTTGACAAGTTTGCCCATGAGATGTGTATTGAACACAACTGTTACCTGCTCCTCTGTTGTACAATATTTTGTTTATTTGTTTTGAAGGTTGGAGTAACTACAGATGACCTTGACAAGTTTGCCCATGAGATGTGTATTGAACACAACTGTTACCTGCTCCTCTGTTGTACAATATTTTGTTTATTTGTTTTGAAGGTTGGAGTAACTACAGACGACCTTGACAAGTTTGCCCATGAGATGTGTATTGAACACAACTGTTACCCGTCTCCTCTTCTGTACAAGCTGTATTGTAAATCTATCTGTACCTCGGTGAACAATGTTATGGTTCATGGCATTCCTGATGTTAGACCACTGTATGATGGAGATATCATCAATATTGATGTGACTGTAGGTACTTTTTATCTAATGTATTTTAATCGACAAATATATATTAATGTTTATTAAATTCTTTCCATCTTGAACTATGCATTCAAAATTTAACAAGTAAAACTAGTTCTGTTCCTAATCTCCTAATTTAAATAGTTTTAGATACATGTATTTGAACAAAAGAATTTGTTTTGTACATTTGATTACCGGTATGAATGATTGAAAAATGATTCCCTGCCTTTTCATGTTATGCTTAAGCTGTGTCGCTGTTTCAGATATTTCTGGATGGTTACCATGGCGATGTGTCAGAGACCTACCTAGTGGGGGATGTTGATGATGATGGTAAACATTTAGTGGATGTGGCCAGACAGTGTCACTATGCTGGTGTCAGTGTGTGCAGACCTGGGCAGCCAATGAGTGCTATAGGAGAGGCTATAAGGTTTGTCTATTGATAATTAATAATAATAATAATTCAAAGTTCTTATATAACCCTTTATCACGACCTTAAAAGTCGCCTTAAAGCAGTTCACAAATTATTATCCGTGGTTATAGGGCCTTAGCAACCAGCCAATATCGTTCTCAACTCCCTGGAGAGCATACAACTGGTGCTGCCATTTCAGCACTCACAGCTAGCATTCTACAATTTCTAGCACTACCCAACCATGTACTCATTTAAAGTTGAGTAGACTGGAACAAGCAGAGTAAATTTCAAGTATCTTGCTCGAGGATACAACACAAATTCCTTTTCAAATATCTTAAATGATCTTATTTAAATTTCCTATTTGAAGAAATTATTACACTGGAAAATTGCTTCAGGTAAGGTCATGAACAACTGGCTGATAAACTTTGCTGAACAGTGACAATGTTGGGAGGGTCTTTCAGTAGTATGCCTGCTGAAAAATGGAAACCTATCTGTATGCAGTGTTTTCAATCGAAATTAAGTAATACTATGATAATTTTTTTTAGCATGGTTGCAGAATCGCAGGGATTGTCAGTTGTACCTCAAATATTGGGTCACGGCATCGGTACATATTTTCACGAACCTCCTGATGTTCTCCATGTTGGTAAGTATTTACATCATCTTTACTGTAGAGAATATTCATTATTCAGAATATCATTCATTAAACTGGCATGAATGATCAAAGCAAAGTTTGTTCTGAACACAAACTGAAACTGAGAACTTATTTTCGAAGCTTTTAAAAAACGTCTGTTTCCATTTTCAAGCAAAGACTTCAAATAGCCCCTAGAGTCGCTCTGAATATCGCTAACACTTATAAGCCACAGTGGACAGAATCAGTTAAGTCAGCTACCAAACATCCTAGAGACAATGTATATATATACCCTTGATTCAATTGTAGACAGTTTGAATAGGAAACTAAGCTAGGTTTTCAGAAAGATAACTGAAATTTGAGATAATTCATACATATTTGCTTGGAAGATTGTTGTCTGAAGATAAGGCCACATTTTTTCCCCTTTTCTCTTGATATTTTTATATTTAAATGTGTTGAAATCACAAAACTAGAAAATAAAGCAATTCAAAATTAACCTTCATGTACATGTACATTTTTGTTTTGTGCTACATATATAAGTATATACTAGTTCCAGAAGTTTCATGAGAGATATAATTTGTTAAACCTGTGCTGAAATCTGTTAGCTTTTGTTCCAAATGTTTTATTAAAAAAATTGTATATATTGTTTGTTCCAAATTTTTTGTTCGTAGAGTTAACAAAATATTAGCTCAGTCATAATTAAAGTTACTTATCCAGTGATCTACTTAACTGGCTGAACGGTAACAATCTAATCAACACATGCACTAACCAACAGAGAGATGTGGAAGGGATATGCATTATAGAAAGAGAAATAACGAAACACCTATTGTCCATATGATAACCAGTATTTATGTTTCAGCACATGAACCTGAGGAGGAAGTTTTAATGCAACCTGGTATGACTTTTACAATAGGTAAGTATTATAGATTGTAGTTACCAAACCCTCACAATAGTCAAGTTGTAGCTGCAATGGTTTAATGGATAGTGCAGCTACTTCTCACAGAGACTACAGGTGTTTAATTCCCATAATGGGTGTGAATGGAGCAAGTTGCTGGATCAAGGAAGCTGTTTTCTCTGTTAATTTTGTAAATATTATACCCCACATTACGATTCTCTGAGGCTTCAATCTGGGGCAACAATACATTAATCATGATAATTCTGGAATCAATATGGTAGCCCTGACCTCTGTTACGTACATTATATACATCAATTTGTGATGTGATTGTTGAAGTAATGGCAATAGTACAGTATTTAGTTAAGTTGATAATGGACGCAGGCAAAAAAATGCCTCTTTATCCATATCTAAAATTACATTGTGTCAGAAGATATTTTGATCAAAATTAATATTCATATTAAAACATAATTATGATATTTATCACAGTTCAGCTGCTAGTTTGAAGACCTTTCTATATAATTGTCTATGATTTAAAAATAACATTTAAAGTTTTTTTTCACCTTTTATATGGTGCTTCTCGTTTTTTGGAAGGCGCACAATATTTCTACTCCAAGGCGTAATACCCATTCAACATTGAATCCAGTACATAAACTAGACCAAAACATCAATATCACTTTTTAGGTCATCTGACCCAAAGGGTCAAGATGACCTATAGTTACCGTGCTTCGTCCGTCGTCGTCCGCCGTGCGCCGTCCGCCGTCCGCCATCAGCCGTCCGCCGTCCGCCGTCCGCCGTCCGTAAACTTTTCACATTTCAAACTTCTTCTCAAGTTCTACCAATGGGAATAAGCTGAAACTTAGCTGAAATGATCCTGAGATGGTCCTGACCAAGTGTTGTTATTTTTCGGGTCGGTCCGAAATCCAAGATGGCCGCCAGAGCCGCCATCTTGAAAAACACATTTTCAACTTCTTCTCAAATTCTACCAGTGGGAATAAGCTGAAACTTAGCTGAAATGATCCTGAGATGGTCCTGACCAAGTGTTGTTATTTTTCGGGTCGGTCCGAAATCCAAGATGGCCGCCATAGCCGACATCTTGAAAAACACATATTAAACTTCTTCTACAGTTCCACTGGTACCTGTGAGCTGAAAATTGGTAGGGATGTTCAGGAAAGGGCAGCCCATAAAATGTTGTTATTTTTCGGGTCCGAAAAACTCTCGACATTTGTGCCATAGCGGCCATTTTGTGACATGATTGCGCAATCACTGTTTTCCTGAACAACACCTATTTTAAACTTCTTCTTAAGTTCTACCACTGGGGTTAAGCTGAAACTTGGCTGAAATGATCCTGAGATAGTCCTGACCAAGTGTTGTTATTTTTCGGGTCGGTCCGAAATCCAAGATGGCCGCCAGAGCCGCCATCTTGAAAAACACATTTTCAACTTCTTCTCAAGTTCTACCAGTGGGAATAAGCTGAAACTTAGCTGAAATGATCCTGAGATGGTCCTGACCAAGTGTTGTTATTTTTTCGGGTCGGTCCGAAATCCAAGATGGCCGCCATAGCCGACATCTTGAAAAACACATATTAAACTTCTTCTACAGTTCCACTGGTACCTGTGAGCTGAAAATTGGTAGGGATGTTCAGGAAAGGGCAGCCCATAAAATGTTGTTATTTTTCGGGTCCGAAAAACTCTCGACATTTGTGCCATGGCGGCCATTTTGTGACATGATTGCGCAATCACTGTTTTCCTGAACAACACCTATTTTAAACTTCTTCTTAAGTTCTACCACTGGGATTAAGCTGAAACTTGGCTGAAATGATCCTGAGATAGCCCTGACCAAGTGTTGTTATTTTTCGGGTCGGTCCGAAATCCAAGATGGCCGCCAGAGCCGCCATCTTGAAAAACACATTTTCAACTTCTTCTCAAGTTCTACCAGTGGGATTAAGATGAAACTTAGCTGAAATGATCCTGAGATGGTCCTGACCAAGTGTTGTTATTTTTCGGGTCGGTCCGAAATCCAAGATGGCCGCCATAGCCGACATCTTGAAAAACACATATTAAACTTCTTCTACAGTTCAACTGGTACCTGTGAGCAGAAAATTGGTAGGGATGTTCAGGAAGGGCAGCCCATAAAATGTTGTTATTTTTCGGGTCCGAAAAACTCTCGACATTTGTGCCATGGCGGCCATTTTGTGACATGATTGCGCAATCACTGTTTTCCAGAAAAACACCTATTTTAAACTTCTTCTTAAGTTCTACCACTGGGATTAAGCTGAAACTTGGCTGAAATGATCCTGAGTTGTCCTGACCAAGTGTTGTTATATTTTGGGTTGGTCCAAATTCCAAGATGGCCGCCAGAGCCGCCATCTTGAAAAACACATTTCCAAATTTCTCTCAAGTTTCACCTGTGGGATTAAGCTGAAACTTGGCTGAAATTATCCTGAGATGGTCCTGACCATAAGTTGTTACTTTTCGGTCGGTTCGAAATCCCAAGATGGCCGCCATGGCCGCCATCTTACAAAACACATTTCCAACTTCTT
Organism: Mimachlamys varia; assembly: GCA_947623455.1. Taxonomy (NCBI): domain Eukaryota; kingdom Metazoa; phylum Mollusca; class Bivalvia; order Pectinida; family Pectinidae; genus Mimachlamys; species Mimachlamys varia. The sequence continues at coordinate 16,160,454 of OX392535.1, forward strand.
CTCAAGTTCTACCTGTGGGATTAAGCTAAAACTTGGCTGAAGTGATTCTGAGATTGTCCTGACCAAGTGTTGTTATTTTTCAGGTTGGTCGGAAATCCAAGATGGCCTTCAGAGCTGCCATCTTGAAAAACACATTTCAAACTTCTTCTCAAGTTATACCTGTGTGATTAAGCTGAAACTTGGCTGACATGATCCTGAGATGGTCCTGATCAAGTATTGTTACTTTTTGGGTCGGTCCGAAATCCAAGATGGCTGCCAGAGCCGCAATCTTGAAAAACACGTTTCCAACTTCTTATCAAGTTCTACCACTGGGATTAAGCTGAAAATTGGCTGAAATGATCCTGAGATGGTCCTGACCAAGTGTTGTTACATTTCGGGTTGGTCCAAAATCCAAGATGGCCGCCAGATTCGCCATCTTGAAAAACAAAATTGCCGTCCGTAAACTTTTCACATTTTAAACTTCTTCTCAAGTTCAACTCCTTCTTTCTGTACACATGCGCAGTACATTATAACTAAAGTGTGTTCGGTTGAACTCTAGTAGACTACAGTAACTATAGTCGGCAATCGAACTCGCCCATTGTCACAAATCTAAGATGGCCGCCACATATGTCATTTTGAACTTCTCAAGTTCTACCAGTGACATTGAGCTGAACCTTGCAAAAATTATCCTCAGATAGTCCCAACCAAATGTTATTTATCGGGTCCGTCAGACATCCAAGATGGCTGCCACAGCCCCCATTTTGAATACACATTTAAAACTTTTCATAGAAAAATGATCCCCAGATAGTCCCAACCAAATGTTGTTATTTCTCCAGTCCGTCAGAGATCCAAGATGGCTGCAACAGCCCCCATTTTGCATCCACATCTAACACTTTCCATGATCTGAAACTTGCCTAAAATGATTCTGACCAAATGTTATTTTTCGCACTGTTCCGAAGAAATCCATGATCATCACCATCTTGAAAACCACATTTGTGTGGCATATTGTTACATGATTGTATTACTAATTCCTAGAGGAGAGGAATTTATATAAGCTATTAGCTTGTTTTCCAATCCTCACTATTTGTATAATTTCTATATATGTAATATACATGTACACTGATGGAAATAAAATATTGTTTAAACTAATTCCATAATGGTATCACAATTGGTAGTCAGATGACCGTTAAGGCCCTTGGGCCTCTTGTTACTACTCTCTACAATGTGTAATACATTTAATGCATATGTACATATATTTGAAATAAGGACGTTAAATACAGTATGACAGGGACTAGGATGCCTTCAGAAAACTGTTCTTTGAAATAGTATTTTATCAATTGGAGTTACTTCCCTTTGCACTACATTTGATGTGGTTCTGTTGCAGAGCCGGTGGTTTGCGAAGGTAGTACGGAATACATGGTGCTTAAAGATGGCTGGACATGTGTTTCTAAAGATGGTGGCCGGTCAGCACAGTTTGAAAACACAATTCTCATAACAGACGATGGCGCTAAGGTTCTTACAAGTTGACATGCATATTGTTGATGTAACTAGAAAAATAAAAAAAGTTTGTAGTGTCATGAGTGAGCCAGGGTTTATTTTACTAGTTTGAAAGCAGTTTTAATACTTTACATTTGTATTTGACGGTATGTGTTCATGCAGAGACACATATAACACAATACAATATTTACATTCTGTGTTGCCTTGCCTATATAACATTACTTAACCTAATTGTAATATATGACACTGTATACTACAAGTTGCAATCCACATCACATGACGTTATTTCTGACGCCATGTTGGACTATGTTATATCAAAGCTTTGCACTCTGCCTCAGATAGCATGTATGATGGCTTTGAATCAATCGCTCAGATGGCACTGATTTAAATCAGGTTATTGGGACGTCATTTCTGACGCCATGTTGGACTACGTTACGACAACGCTTTGCACTCCGCCTCAGAAAACATGAATAATGGGTATGAGTCAATAGCTCAGACGATATTGATTTAAATCGGACCCTTCTAGTAAAGAAACACACATTGAAAAATGGAGAACGTTTACCGACTTTATTCCAAATATATAGATACAGGCAAATTTTCAAATTACCGGAAATGTAAATATAAGCATTGAACTGTTACCAGATGTACTATACAGTCGATATGAATACAATTTGGGTGACAGATAAATATTCATGTCGCCCTAACGGGCGGCATTCTATTTATCTGTCACCCAAATTGTATTCATATGGATTGTATACGACATCTGGTAACAGTTCAATGCTTAAATATATACGTCTCTGGTTCATGGCTGTTCTGTTTATTGGCTACAAAAGTTTTACAACAAGCCACTTTGACTTCCAAGCAAACTACTGTTGTCGGTAGTATATCAAAGTTCAAATGCCATGATCAAATGGCATCTCTAAAACATAAGCCTGAAACTTGAAATTAATGAAACGTATGTATTGCTCCTTTAGCTGATGATTTTCATTAGAAGTGTAAAACACAAATACTGTTGCCATATTGTTAAATTATCATATAGTTGAACTACAGTGTACTCATAGAATAATCTCTGGAAATGCAAAGCAAGACATATCAAACAAAATGTTCACGCAGATATCCAAACCGACTATTGACCGCAAATATATAAATCTCTTTTATATACCATTCACATTTTTGAGGAATGAAAATGATGATGAATGATGCTGCACCTACCTAACCACCTTTTGGTGATACATTAAAGAGGTCAAAAGGAATGCTATTTCATGTCAAACTTGTTTTGAAACTTCTCTCATAGAACCCTATACAATTCCACACAATGTGGCCTCAGCAAATATGTATTTTGTCAATAGAATTTTGATGTCAAGTCTGTTACACATTGTATAATGTTTCCAGAAAAAACGTAAAGCCCGACCTACATGTACAATGTAACTGCTTTATCTTGATTATCACCCAAAATACGAATTAGAGAAGCACTTACGTGTAAATTAAAATAGATGGTTTATTGATGCAGAAAGTCAAGGCCATTCAAGTGTTACCGATACCACGGACTTACATAGCATCTAATCCAAGTCCGTGCCGATATTACCTAAACGAAAGGTCAGCGAAATTGGCGTTAAACATGTAGAAAAAAACCCTGGTATGACATTACAACCATGAACTAATAACTCGGGGATTGATGATTGTGACGTAAAATATTCATTTGAATTATGAAGTAATTTCTAAGATGCAACGCATATACATGTAGCTATCTATACATAGCAATACGGCAACGGAACAAGTGTGTATAGAGCCTGAATATTATATTGAGTTTTCGTATATTTCTGTAACCCCTTGTTTTATAAAGCTATGCTTTTGTAATTATGAGCTTATTGTTCAAAGCCATAATATAATTTAGAAATGTAATTCATCTGATAGAATTTGGTAGTACCTAAACGGAAAACAGCTTTGCGGTTTCTTCACCGGAACATACAAAATATAATATAAACTCAGTGCTGTTGCATGTACATATATGCGGCGGCGTCAAATGTGACAATTCTTGCATAATCAAGATCTATTTTAAATCTTATGTAATTAGGGGACATATAAAAGTTAAATTTTAATCCGCTGCCTCATTATATAATTACAGCAATATTGTCTTTTCTCCCTTAAATAGACCTACACTTTATTTTGTTCCATTTGACCTCTCTCGGAGTTTCCTCTGGCCCCGATACTATATCACACCAGACTTGTATAGATCTGTCATAATGTCTTACGTCTGCAGGTGTTACGGCTAGAGGAAACTTGTGCTAACCTCCCAGGTACCATCACACTCATTCAATGAAGTAGTACCGCCACACAGTGGCAGGGCTAGGGGTGTTTTATTTCTATCATCTGTAGAATTAAACAGCAGATCTATATACTTAGCATGTCTAGCTAGTTGTCCTTTGTTTCATGTCACGTTTATCGACTACACATTCCCATACAGGGACAGCCAGGCGACATTGATTATACTGGGGTTATTGTTGGAATGGTGGTCAAACGTTAGGTCAAGTCAACATGCCAAAGCCCACGGAGTTGTCAGGGAATCGTTTATTTTGATTATCTATAAATAATAATAATAATAATAAACTTTATTTTTAGAGGATAAACTACATGTTTAGCTAAAGGCTAATCTTCCACATGGTCCTATAAACGTTATTTCACGGATCCAGTAAGGTAAAGATGTAACTTAAAGGAATCTTTGCTGTACCAACCGAGACATCCAAAATAATCTATCCACTAATTTTGATTCCAAAGGCCTTATCAATCCCGACCCTCTTCGAGTCTAAAGGTCTAAGATGAAAGTCACTGTATAATCAACAGAAAGACAACGAGAGTCCCTTTTTGTCTCTGAGATATATTTTTTTTTCTTTCTGTTATATTGTGTTAACTGTTGGTCACGCAGGGAATGCATCCACTCCCTTGGAATTCTTGTTTTACGATTTAAGTCTGTATAGTCCCAAAACATAAAAATCTATGTCAATTTCATAAGAGTATATTTGATGAGTACTGTATATGATGCAGAAGACTGTATACTTTAATAAACCCTTAAAAAGAAGAGTACATTGTATCTAGAAGACTATGCCTTACATGTAGCTTAGACACGTCAGAAAAAAAGTGTTCTTAGCTTTACATTATGGAACTCTATATTTAGATCGCTATTTATCATACACCTCAAGTTGGACCATGTCTTTTATTGTACTGTATGTACTTACACGAGAATATCTGAAAAGTTGATTTACTGTGATATCGACTTTTCAAAAGACTATTCAGTGAGAGCGTTTCATTGCAGTTAAAAGGCTTGAGAGTAATTCGTTTAGAACTAAGAAATTATTGACCTCTGATATTGACGGGATCAAGTCACTTGACAGCTGAATCATCTTTCAGTTTTAGTTTCGGAGATCCGCAGGTATCCGTAATCACAGTAGCGCTTTTAATTGCCTCCAAGATCTTTAGAAATTATTTTTTGATCGGCAGGCAGAGAGTAATAAACGCAATTTGGACCATCTTTTAAACCATAAAAATGCCGTGGCAAGCTCGTTTTCAATAAATTTCAAGAGTACATTGTATTTCAAAAGGAAATCTTCAGGGAATTTTGTTTTAATGTCGTTTACTCTAACACATAGTTAACACCATTTTATGAACTTCATCGGCGAAGGAGAAAAATCCCCTTGCCATTAAGCTCTTTAATTTTGATGTCAGATTTTGTAAAATTGAAACATGCACACACATGAACAGCCATCTAGTGTCCTTATTTCATGCTGCTGTATATTATGATAATGACGTCATGCTTGCAAAGGTGTGGTTCACAATATCAAATGTTACGTTAATTGGTTTCCAAAAGTCTGGTCCTGCATTAAGACTGTCCACAATTATACTTTCGTACGCGTACTTGATTGCACTGACTGTCGCATTGGATAGCAACTAAGACTTTTATTTTAAAATAACTGAGTTATTGAATGGCTATGTATCGGAATTCAACCATTAACAGAACCATTACAAACACGTTCGCTATTTAACTATGGAATGCCCATTGTGTAAGCGAACCCATTCAATTTCGTGTTACAATGCCTTGGTGTTCTGGATTTTTTAGTTACATTATCTATGAATAATTAATTGTGACACACATTTGAATCTGCAATATCACGGACGCTCGCTGATAATTCAATATTTGACCGTTTTCTTCATTAAGCGCCATTGCTGAAGTTACATATACATTGACATATACGTCCGCTAATTGAAGATCATCTATCACTACTGTGTCCTCGGGCGATCGTTTAATTGACTAAACGAATAGACATAGGTGAAAGTTGATTTGACTGAACGAATAAACATCTATCCGAACTCGGAATATTTATATAAAGTATCATTTCAATCTTGCTTCGTATTGATAAACAATAAAAGGACAGAATTAGCAACAGAGCGATGATGACTGCCATTGGAAATCGGTACCTCCGGTCGATCCGTAGCGTAGGAAAAAGCGGGGCATTGCCGTGCACAAACATTTAGCGTTGTTTTTACATGACTTTAGTGCTCGACATTGATACATAATCAGGATAATTGTACTGCAACACGCTACCAACCAGTGATAACTGGAGCTGTACCCGGTCACCACCACAGCTGTGTCACGGCGCTCATTAACCCAGATACGGAGAAGCTGGAACTAAATCGTAACACAAAACTGACAATTATCCCAGCGCGACCGTTACACCAGAATCGATTTTAAGGTGAGATTTCAGCAACGAGCAATAAATGAGAATATCTATCAAATGTCATCTTGGGTGAGGCTATGAGGTATATTGTTGTCTTGGTGCTTTGACGACTGAGATACCGTCAACAACAGGTCTGTGTTGGAGATACAATTTCCCAACAGGAGCAATTGCATACACTATGTTTTTGTTCGTAATGAAACACATATTTCTATGTTGAGTAACAAAAAACCTCTTTACGCCAAGATGAACACTTAATCTATGCGCAAAAACCACTGTTTATTTTAAACATGATTAACTGTTATAGACACGAAAATGAATTATTTTGTAATGGTGAGGATATACAAATGTTGGATAAAATAGTGTGAATATAAGTCCAATGCTTAAGACATTTAGTTTTGTGTAACAAATCCGAAAACTGACATTGTAATTATCATGTCAAGAACAGACATAGCCATTTCCCAGAACACGTTGAGTTGTAGTTAATTTGCATGATTATGATTTTCTGTCAAGGTTCATTTGAATCGAATTAGAAGAGTTTGGGACTCGAATTAAACGCAATTTTAAGTAAATAATCATATTTTCACTAAATTCCTGTAATACACGATTGTATATATTCTTTAAAACTTGAAATCGACGACACAGCATATTCCTCTAAATGTAAATCGACTGCTTGCATCGATCTTCACTTGAAATATTACCAACATTGACAGCTTACTTCTAAGCTATACGATAAACGTGACGATTTCAAGTTTTCTAATCGTGAAGTTCCCTTTCTTGAAAGAAACATACCTACTTCTCCAGCCTATGGTATTTACATGTCGTAGTTTATTCATTATTCTAGGACTTACACACTAAATATTGACCTTTTCGTGATTTATGTCGGCTGCTGACAAGCAAACTTGCGATACGGAAATTCGAGAAATACAAATTGATGAACATCATTTACAAGTTTTATGGTTGCCTTTTCAGTCCCATCGTAAAAAAAATTTCGGAATCCCTATATGATATGAAAAGTGGAGGTCTTTGAATATGCTCATTAATAAGCCTATTGATTATGATTGAAACTATTCATCAGCATTTGGTACACTGTATAGATATATGTATTATAATTGGCCATTACAACTGACGCAATATAAATTGCCATTAAAAAGTTACAAAGTATATGGAGATACATATACTGAACGTATACCGTCCTAAGTGATTCATTGTGACTGCTAGAGTCTAACTGCAGTGATGTGATAAATAATACCCAGTATGCGTACTACAAAATGTACTTCCGAACTGCATGGCCTATCATTATACCATACTACATCCGAAGTATATGACATACATGACATAGTATCACAATATTGCCGGCATGTATGACTTGTCAAAACATTATGCTACTTCATGACCTTATAGTTCATATATGTATACAGTGCAACAGAAATGAGATACTCGGGGTTTAATTATTTATACCTGCATAAAGAAATACGGAAGCTACATTTAACTTTAAACAGAATACCAATGCCAACCAAACAGGATAAAACAATGTTTCCATGGAAACTCCTGAAAACATAATTTAAAAAAGTCTAGAGATAATTTAGACTCGGTATTTCTGATCGGTGAGCGTCTCCTGGTTCCCAGCGACGACCAGGATATAAATATAGGTATCATATACGTCAGTGTCAGATTTCAAAAGCTGGAAACCGCAAGACACGCTTGTTCCCATATTTTGTGGTCAACGTGGACATCATATAGAAGAAGAAATCATACTACATGTGTGTACTTTCCATTGTATTCATAATGGCACCATACATATGCCTGCAATGTTGATAAGCCCCACCCGCTGGAAATGTTGTATTGCAAGTGCGAAAGTCAGCAGGCGACACTCAAAAACATCACAGAGACCAGGATGTGCAGCCCCTCTCAATCGAACCCGGTATCTAAATAAGGCTATTGAGAAAGCAGGGTTGTTGGCTTCTAAACAAGAATAGTTCGAGATTGGACAAAGACCAACTTCAGACGTACCTGCTATTCTGATTAGCTAAACAATCTACACGAGTAGATTAAATTTTCAAATATTAATTAGTCGAAAAAATTGAAAATGTCATGCATGATGTAAATAACCATAGTGGAGTAGTCCTTAATATAATTACCTCGCATATCGGAAGTACATGTATGGAAAGAAGTAATAACCAGACGGAGACTGGGTTATAGAATGTAGCTTACACGATTTCAAATTCAGCAAAGATGTGTATATTGTCGGCATGGTATGTCTTCAAATTTAAAGTCAACACATCATCAATCTATCTGAAAATGACATTAAGTCACGTGGAATTATTTTTGCTCCCGTTCTGATAAGCTCTCATATTAACTTGGACACTTAATGATGTGTAGTTTTTGCCATGGCTAAAAATGCCAATCGTCTTCTAGGTGGGAGACCTTGTCATCGAACTTGACCAAGATGTAGTGTCACGTGTTCGTGCTATTTTAGGACTGTATGGTATTACATTACTAATCCTCCTGATGTGTAACTGAATACAAGTAACACGTGTTCGATCCACATTGCATTACTAGTATCTACTTCTGAAATAATCGTTATTATTACGATAAACAGCCTGTCGCGCGCACTATTTACATGTGCTGAGCACGTAGTTGATACAGTATACGTGCATGGTGTCCTCTAGCATGGTCAAATGATTGTTGATTGGGTTTGATCTGTTCACACTGAAATATTTACATCAGTGACATAACAACCCGTAAACAATTCACAAAAGTGTTATAAAATGTCATATGATGTTATAACATGTCCATATGTTACGTCATATTGCAGAAGATCTGTCCTATTGGTTCTGCGGTCCGCTACTGTTTGCACACTTGTTACAAAATTAATCGGTCATATTAAGTCAATATATCTAATGCGTTGAGAGGTCTGTATCATTTTACATTGTGGGTTGATTAATCAAGTATATTGACCGAAAAGCCACTAAATCACTTAGTCACATTGGCTGTCTAACTACCGTGACAAGAGCTTCCGGCACCACTTAACAATGGACACATGCTTTTCAGCAAACCAATTTGCATCTGTTGAAATTACTTGAAAAGCATTGCATTATCAATATAACTAAAGGTATTCTGAACCATTTTGATAAAAATACAAATCCAACATGTATTTCGCTTGTGTCAAATGACAATGATCTGTTTGATACCTGAGTGATTGGTTTACCCGAACACCTGCACACTATACTGATACTCTATACATGTATAATTTTGTCATCAATAACGCAATGGCATAACTACTTTTTAAAAGAGCCACCTTAGCTTACACATATCAACATAGCATGTGATCAACGCAGCAAACTCATGTCGTATCACTGAAAACAAAATATCGCACAACATCTGCTGCGCTTATCAATGTGGGGCTGTGATTATGAAATAGTTCCAGTAACGACATTTTACTATATAAATGAAAACCATAGACTTAAAATCAGATACAATGATGATAGTGAATCTCTGATTAACGAAACCGACATCATTTATTACATCGCACTTATTCGCCGGAACTTGAATTTATCGAGGTAACAAACTATTTCTTTCATGTTAGTCATTTTTATTTCCTGACACCACAAACGCAACGTATTGTTCATCCTACTGCAAGACAATCTTGGGTTCACCTTTCGTAAGAAAATAATATCCATGCATCTAGCAATCGAAATCTGAGACAAACATAACGATGTAGATGTTATTGATGCTAATGTTCTTCTCCCGATAGTGATGTTCCAGCCTGGACTGTTAAAAGATATTGCACTTCCGTTGATCTGGTTAAATGTATCAGGGTTTGTCTTTGAAGGTTCGTCCTGTTCGTTGGCAAACAAGGTTGTTTACCTGTGATCCATGGATAAGTCATTAGGACTCCACAGGTCGATATATGCTAATAAATGCACTTATCACCCCGGCATCATTAACTTTACTGATCAGATGGCTTATATGCACTTTTAATGGAGCACGCCGGGGATGGACAATGAAATATGACCAGACAATATATGAGTGAAAGGCGTATCTTCTCTGCTTATGATATGACATTAAAAACAAATAAATCACCTCGTATCATCAAACGGTGTAGATGAATCTTTTTATGCAAATATAGGATTTCTAGAATCGATTTCTTGCGTCAGAAATAGCGTCTATGTCATCATAGAACATATACCGCTAGTCTGAGACAGAAATCTGTTACATTGTAACTAAAACATTAATAAACTGCATATGTTGCATGTGTGTCCAAAGCACAGAGCGCACAAATCCAACAGGGCATCAACGTTTGCTGAATAGTATTACATATCGGACATATGACGTAGGACATGCTTTGTGCATGTTACTCAGCAGGGTCGTGATGCGAGCTTCTGTTGACATTATATTAACACTATTTCTGTTCATTACCCTAGGTACACAATATGTTTCAATCACCTAAATCCAAATATGAATGACTAGTGCGATTGTCGCACATCCGAACATGTCAATATCAATCCTGGACACAACTAACACCTAAAGAATACATGAACATGAATGGAAAATGCAAATGGCTTTTCAACCGATTTCATCTGAACACTTTTGATGTATTTTATAATATCTCACGATTCCAACCAATAAGAGGGAAATGGATGGGGTTTTTCATTGGTTCATTTTTTGTCGTGGTAGGACAAACCTTAGTCGCCAGAGACAAAGCGCTGGTGCTAAGAGCCAAAGCTTGGCGCCGGTTAAAAGTTTTGGTCATTGACTAGGTGATAGTCTTAATTACCAGGTGTTACGGTATTGGCTTGCCTGTGTGCCGCCAAGCAGACTATCAGCAATTCCCAGCGGAAAGCCACGGAACACTTACATTTTCATCTCTGTCATTTGGCCGTGTTTCCACTCACAGTAACCTGACACGTCCACACGTTAGCTGCCTTGCACTATACCGCCCGTAACAAGCTCGGGAGCGAATCGATGTAACCATGTGCGTTCTTGTAGTAGCGCTTTTTACAACAATGTATTTGCCATGACAAACCTCCTCGATATTGTCAGCGTCGACCGTTGTAAAGATTGCATCTCTCCACAGATATACATCCTCATTACATAAAAACAAGGCTGTCACGCTTAAATCATTAATCGCGAGTGTTTCCAGGATGTGTGAAAGGGGAGTTTGTTAATGTGCGTAAACACGACGTCCATCTGACAGCATGGTACAACTCGGATATTCACAAGGTTATACAAGTAAGTGGTGTCTTTTAATTGTCGTTTTGATTGCTGACTACATGGTTTACTGCCACGACGGATTTGTATCACAAATGTTCAATTTTCGTTTTCATAATTTAGCATGGATGTCAAATGATTTCGAAATCAGTAAGATCATCACAAATGCAACTTTGGTTCGATTTGTTTTGTAGAGATGCAACCTCTAATTTGATAATGTACCGAGGTGTTGGTATTAAAATGTAGCTTGATTTTGTCTGTGGCTCTATATGCTGACATGCAGTTAACCGTGCTACAATGCACTCATCTTAGACATATATCGGTTATCTGTGATCTGTGAATGATGTTTGTTGATTCCGAATCCACGTTTGTAGTACAACTGGAGCAATTTTCATGGGACCATATCGTAACATTCAGTAATATGACCATGATTCCTAAGTCGAAAAGTGATCCTTTTTTTCTTGTTTAATTCTTTGAAGAAGCTAATACTACATGTAGATCTATAATCATCAATTTCCATATCTAAAAGTAGAATTGTTCATCCGAACGTGCATTTCAAAGTGGTGAAACATAGGTGATTGAAATATTTCACAGCGAAATTTGCCACTTCTAATACGCATATTTGTGCCCTGTTATATACTCAGATCGAGCTGGCATTAGCAGAGTACATTTGAATAAATGAACTATTTTAAGGTTTACAATTACACATAAAAACCTGCATGTCTGACGTCCACCAATCAATTAACTTGTATAACATCAAATAACTGTTGGTACATGTGTGAGTAGCTTTGTTTTTAAAAAGAGGAATGGGCTTATTATTTACGCATACATGTTTCTGAATGTGAAATCTATATTTATGTAAAATTATCATTTACACGTTAAAGCTATTCTACAAAAAACGACGCTTTTTCACTCCGTGGTTGAATTTATTGTTTCGTCAGAGGTTTCTGAATTGATCGCGCCCCGAGGAATTTTTGTTGTCGCTTATGGATGTGGGAAATAATTCACATACTAATAAAATCAATTGTCTGTGTGGTTTGAGCAGCCGACCATTTTTCTAAAGTGGCCCTCGATCAGTTACACATACGATGTGCGACACAGTGCTCCCCCATGTCGTGAGCAAGGTTTGATATGTCATTCTGCTTTGCGGTTATAAATTGAGTTTCCATATATGTTTGACATTGTGATCCGGGGAGACCAGACTACCTCCACTTATATATCGGTAGCATATACTCATACATAATGTGCGCGTAGGACTAGACAATATTTCATTGTTTAAAGGTGTTATACTTGAAGTTATTTCATAGTTCCTTTACCATAAATCAAGGATGTAAAGCTGTTACTTTATTAGAAGAGATCCCGTTTAACAGCACCTGTTTCAAAATCACGATGAAAAATGTATTGAATCAGTTGTTAAAATTTACTTTTACTCCTGTTTTCATTTTGAAATTAATACCAATCCTCAATTCCTGTTGGTTTTTCTTTTGTTAATCAACAAAATCAACATACTTGTCTTTTATCTTGTTTTGTTCTACAGAAACCTTTTCAGAGCGAAACCTTAGAAATCTGGACAAACTATGACCAAGGGTACGCTTGATAATCAATGATAAGATTAATGGTACTCGCCACCTGATAAACATTGTAGTTCACATATGTTTATATGTGTGCATTGCAATACAATGTAAGCTTGCTTGAAAGCATAGTTCTAGTAGCGATACATACCGTCATAAACATTTAAATAAACAATATTCAATGCAAATGTAGAACTTTCTTCAATAGTATTGTGATGACATGTCGATACTTTATCAAGTAAAACATGCTAAAATATAGCTATTTGTTTTGTCGCTGGATGTGCAAATACTGTATATTAAGGAAGTTTAACTGGCTGGACGTACTATAATACGTGGTACTAGACGCTTGGAGTTTAGCGTGTGTGATTTCCCTAGTGTATCCACTGGCCTCGTTAGCTTGGACACGTAAGTCGCAATTCATTATTATGACTCCGAGGAGACAGGAACCAATATGACACAAAGACAATTCACTTCATTGTCTTGTCACATTGTCTTATACACTGAAGGATGCAAATGACAGTCTCGCAATGTAGTCATGAACATACCATGAACTATATTCTGAGTTCTCCATAATGTACAGCGGATTTTGTTCTGTAATACTCAAATCCTGTGATAGATATAATTCGTTTGACTGTTTACACATACGGTTTACTATTTAAAGCATTAATTAACTACATTATCATAAACAAACTAGAAAAAATTCTTTGTTATAAAGATCGTTAACAAATAATGTCCCCAACAAATGTGTGTTTGCTTTGCTGGTATTGATGTATTAGCAAATTGAAATGTATCTGATCTTAAAATCGGACGTCACAGAAAATGTATGGAAATCTTAGACAACGTTAACTATTTTGAAATAGCTATATAAAAAGACATGCTTGTTAATTAATGCTCTGACTCTCCAACAAGTTAATTTTTAAATGTATTCCTTAAATCAGGTCGACACTATTGGATACCTATCAAGAGAACAGGAGATTATATATATTGAGGTTTATTTTTTATTGCTTTGTGATTATGCATTTCTGTTTACATTTTGCAGATGTTTTGCATAGCTTGGAATGAAGATGACAAATGCAATTTTAAAGGAATGGTAAAGAATAGGTTGTATCCAATAACATTGTGACAAAAAGTAAACTTCATTGTAAAAAAGGAACGAGGATACACATTTGTATAGTGATTTAATACAGGACATATCTGAGGATGTTACAGAGCGACAAACTGTAACCTCTTCTGTGGGAACGTAAAGCTTACTTCATCCCTGATTGGATAGTTGTACTGAACATATATCTCTAATGAGAATATAAGTGCAACCCTAAAATGGGTTTTGTACTGTTAACGCTCATGATGAGAATCGGATACGTTTTACCCAACACATTTGTTGATAATGGTATCGCTCTTCTTACTTAATGGCTAGAATCGGTTCAGAAATCGAACGTCTGTTAAGTTGTACGGAGTGTAGCATATTCAGATATTTAAAATGTACATTTGTAGCTAGATAGGAATGGTAAAAGACATTGCAACATCAACTTCGTCTTGATTTAGCTTCAAACATTCTTGTTTAAGTGTATTGATATTTTTGAAAAGGACGCAAGCTGTGAATTTGTGTAAAAGACGTAAACAGTGACGAGATCCGAGTAGTAGATCATTTTATTGGTTGTAAACACCATATAAAATAATGTTTTGCGCCGTGTCGTACTGATGATATATTCCCGGCCTCCATATGCAAAATAGATATTAGGCCAAGTACGCAGATTCAATGTTAAGTTTAAAAAAGCACTATCTTATCAGCTAAATGGTGTTAAGCTAAAAATCGATAGCAATGAAAACATTTGAATCAGTTTAACATTAAAACCTTTGAAAATGTTCAACAAAGATGACGTAACACACACATATGCTGCACCTTTTGAATTTAGTAATAGATACAGTATGCCGAAAAAAATTAAACTGCATCATACTGTTGTTTTGTCCTTCCTGGACTCTTCAGTGACGCTAAAGGCCAAAAGATTTCTAATTTAATGTAGAAGGAGAAGGGTCAGGTGTGTAGAACCCCTTTAATTTGGAATTAAAATTAAACTAGTTCTGTATAAATTCAAATCGCGTACTACGAAAATGTGACTATTGATGCTCCAGCAAACCTCGAGGACTACAAAAATCCACCAGCAGTCTGCCACCCTTATCATTAAAGATGACGTAACACACACATACGGCCAAGGTACCCGGAGAACTTCTTCTTGGTTGTGACAAATATAGGTTAAATTTGACTTATTTATGATATATGTCTGGTATCTTTATACAATTACTTCCCTCGAATATTCAATGATTTTGCTAATGTGTCGGTTAGACATGGTTATCCATCCAAGATGATTTTCAACAAAAATACTATTAATCATATGGTCTGCTTTACTGTTTCGAGAATCTCCTTCATTAATAGCTACAGCTCTGCTTCCCGCTCATATAATGCTTCCAAGGTGATTCGATTTAATACGTGGGGAATTATTGTTGACAAACACTTACAGAATATTAGTTTAAGCAGGTTAACAAATAATATGTCTTTTTGTTGTGATTGATTGCAATCCCTCAGTTTGAACTTTGAGGACGTGACATTGACATGGATGTGACCTAGATTTAAATAGCGAGGTGTATCTTCAAACACTACAAGATATTTCCATCCCTTTTCAATCAGATCATCCCTTTTTATTGAAAACACAAAATAGTCCAACTGTTCAGTACACATCCTTCCTGGTAACTTTATTTCCCATTATGTGATAAAACTTTACTTCGTTAAGTTCCTGTGGGCATACCCTTCTCTATCGCAGAGAACCTCCTGTATTGTAACATGGTTATGCTAGCCCGGTAATGCCTCAATTAAATTGCCCATTGCGATCATTCGCATAAAAAAGTCAGCTGGTAAAATACTAAATTGCTTCTGTGTTATTAGATAAACCAGTATTACATATTAATTTCTTTTGTATGAAATAGGTGACTTTGCAGATTTGAACGTTTTCTCTCGTATGCTGTGTTTGATCTACTAAAAATATCACAAATATAATAATGAAAAACCAACTTATTTTCGCGTGCTAATGATTTTCGCAAATTTCGAGGTTGATTAAAAATCGCGAAAATTAATCGCCGCGAAATAGTTTCAATCAGAGGTAAGTCATCTGCAGGGTAGTGTACGTTACTTTACATAGAATTTATGACCGCATTTATCGCGAAATAGTCGTTTAATATGAAAATGCGAACTTAAATCGCGGCGAAAATAAGCACGTTGTCTGGCGAGATGACTCTGATTCATAAACAACCATTTCGATATATAGCTGTAAATGTTACGACACAAGACTTGGTAATGATGGCGTTTAAGACAATATGCTAATGATAACGGTTTTAGGGCATTAGCTTGTTGTTTGATAGGACAAATGCATGATCAACGTATTGGAGATGATCGTATCGTCACCAATGGTATTAAAATCATAAAAACCGGATTGGCAGATTACAGAAGGGGCAT
Source organism: Mimachlamys varia (assembly GCA_947623455.1). Lineage (NCBI taxonomy): Eukaryota > Metazoa > Mollusca > Bivalvia > Pectinida > Pectinidae > Mimachlamys > Mimachlamys varia. Next base: position 16,176,947 of record OX392535.1, read on the forward strand.
TTATTTGTAGTGCCATATAATTTCAACTTATTAAAAGCTTTTTCACCATGTTAGCAAATTATACTTTCATGTTTTGACAGGGAAAGTTCATAAAGTGTTATTTGCAAAACGCTAGGAATTAATGATTGCCATTTTTTTTACGATGTGGACTAACATATTAAAATGTATCGGTGATTTTACTAGTGATCTAAATAGTAGCTAATAATAGCTATTCTTGAAATCAAATCAATTATATAAATTGAAGTTATACTTCCCCTAATACTGCAAAATGATATATAGAGGATTTTATATGAGTATCCATATCATATTGAATTTCCTCAATGATTTGACACCAGCCTTTAGACGAGTTTGATCAATTCAATACGACAAAGACCCGTTAGTAAGATTACATTTATCATATGACATTCGTAAATTGAGTATATGTATCTGTAACTAACTGACAATATATATAGACCCAAATAAAGTACTCTGAACATTGTATCAATGTTCCGCGGAGTGAAAATCAGTTCCAAATTATGCAAATAATGAAAAACGCAATGAAAATAATAATGGCGATGAATTAATTCTAATCAACAATACACGTGTCGTGATTTTAATTAATTTATTAGTACAATGTGCTGACGCAAACATTTGTTCCCACGATTTTCAACAATAGCCGCATTTTCGGATTTATTACACGCGTGTTATACTATATTTATGGCATGGTCGTATCCACATCTTGGAGCCTAAGCTTAGATTATGATAATATACTGAGGAAGATATAGAACGAATTATTGAAATCCTGCTTGACACTATCTGTCGGATGCGGAGGAAATATTTTCCAACAGACTGTTGACATTCCAATGGGAACAAACTGAACCTCACTTTTGGCTGACTTCTTTTTGTTTTTATCCGAAGCTCAATTTGTCAAGGGCTTATCAGGAAAGTTAACAAAAATTTTGCCAAATCTTTCAATTTCTCTTCGATATGGACGATGTGTTGCCTATAAACAAGGACATAAGAAAACCTTCTATATCAGCTTTTTATCTCGATCTTTGCTTAACCTATAGCCAACACGGGAAGCTTATTACTAAGCTGTACGATAAACGAAACGTTTTTGATTTTCCGATCATGAACTTTCTCTTTCATCCCTCTTACTCTTTCCTATGGTGTTCACATGTTGCAGTTGGTTCGTTATATTAGGGCTTGCTCTGAATATCGAGATTTTCGTGATATATGTCAGATGCTCACGAACACACTTACGGCACAGCAATTCGAGAGATGAAGATTGATGAAGACTATGGGCAAGTTGTATGTCCGCCATCGTGATCTCATCGAGAAGTATTCTATATCTTTATGAAGATGGACGTTTTTGAGTTTGCTTGTTAGTGTGCTTACTTGTTGCAAATGACGATGATGACTCGGTTCTCATTTCTGGGACTGATGATTACCTTGATGTGACCAAGATCTACATGGTGGGTGTCGTCGAAGAAGCAGAAGACGCTTACTCTTCTGGAACACTTGGGCGTATTCTCTTGTGCTTTTCTGATGGTCTCCATGTAAATCTTTCCTTTGTTCATAATTTGCCTTTAGGTTAATCGATTCTGGGCTCGAATTAAGGTTTTGTAGACGCTTTAATATTATCTGATTTTTTATCGTAAAATTGTACAATTGTATGCACAATAAAAATATCTTTGTATCAAAGCAAGGGCCAACACACACATTTAAGTGTACTTGCCCTTGCAATTTGTGCATTTGTCAACAAATAAACTTTTCGTTGATAAATTATTCACCAGTTTTGAAAGATTCTGACAAGTCAATTTCCGATGAGGCATCGAATACAAATGATATGTCATACATGTACATGCAGCTAATAAGCCTATATTTTAGTGCTTGTCAAAAGTATATCGCTTGGATGTTGTGAAATATAGATTATTCCAACCAAGCGATTTTAATCTATTTGTTCATTACAAGAGCAATAATAAGGGCATGGGACGTGATGTTATATTTGGAAGTTTATGTGGAGGTTAAAATTCAATATCGGAAAAGGGAATTAGTCAAAGTGATAAATATGATGTTTTTATTGTAGCTTTCGCTACCCAAGTTATCATATCTGACAACAAATGATGTAATTTCAGTTACATCAAATCAATGCGACGGAACTAGTACAGAAAGTTCTTAACGCTATGATATGCAACGTGCACTACAAATAGACGTACTCTGTGTTCATAATAAACAGTGACAAAAATGTTTACAACCCCATTTATTTGACTGATTGGGAGATTTGATGAGAAGTTTCATCTGGATGTAAAGAGCCATTTATTCGTTAAAATTTATCGATTGGAGCCTCTAGGCCGGGGAGTAGTGACAAAGGGTTCCTGTAGATGAAGGGAGATGTGATTGTTTTCGTTCTGTGGCGGTGTATTTGATTTATCCAACATCTTTAACGGGGTCGCGAATGTGACAGAATTAAAGGCAGCTTTAAGCCCTTGTTCCTTGCTCTGTAATTACCGCAAATGGATACAGCCTAGCTAGGGGTACTTTATGTATACCAATAGCATTTCTCACTACGCTGCTTCCCGATAGCGATAGGGTTCGGAGGGTACGAATTCTCATATACAAATGTAACACATAGAAAAGTAAGTATTTTAGGATACAAATAGATAAAACATAAACTTTATTTACTTTACAATAATTATGGAACAAGTTATAGAACTTATATAAATCACTCTTGTTGACCCAGATGTTAGCGCGCAAATGGTATTATTGTGGGAGGAAACCGGAGTACCTGGAGAAAACGCACGTGGTCAGGCAGGTGACCCCATACCTTTTCACATCCGGTCGGGGAATCGAACCCCAGCGGCATTAGTAAAAGCAAGTGCGCTATCCACTGCACCACCCGACCAACCCCACATATAGATACGTGTCAAAAAAAAACAACCATTTTAGTAATATTTCAATTTGTTGATTGACATTATTTCAAGCACGTTCAAAATGAAAGCTATTTTCACCTTACAGTCGAACTAGGGGGTCATTTTAGTTGATAAATTAACCCATATAGGTGGGACATATCAACACAAAAACCTGGAAGTACAAAAAGTAGTAGGGAATCGGTTTTCTTTTGGAATCCAACTCAGAGGATTCCTTGACAGACACACGGGTGGAGTAACAGTATAACTGCGAAATATTTTCGATGGAAGTAAAAACGTCAATGAAGTGTGATCGATGTCAAAATATGTCTGCATCAAATGCCTTAATTTGATTTTTTTTTTTTTTTAAAGATATGAATTCATATCAAAAACACATACATAGATGATGTATTTTTGTCCTATGCAAAGTAGTCGTAAAAAAGATTTTCTCAAGGACAGACACAATAGAAGAGATGCATCAGATGTAAAAGTGGAAATGAACTTAAAGTCGGAGACGACTACACATCGCAACAAATTAATACCGTTTTTGAAGTTAAAGAAAGAAAAGCGAAAAAGAGGAAAATAACATTCTATATTTTGGAGTTCCAAAATAATACGATGACGATGGAAGGAAACGTTTTGAAAGAGAGATCAAGGTAAAAAGCAAACTTGCAAAATGTACTAAAGGTATGTGGGGTATAAAGTGAAGAAAAGCCAAATACAATGTATACTAAATGCACGATTGGGAACGAAATCCCTGAAGACATGCATTATGAGATATATTGGGGAAATCAATCTGCACAGTCAATTTCCAACAACACAAGTAAGAAACGACACAGCAAAATGTGAAACAGTAACAGAGAAGAAACGACACAGCAAAGTGTGAAACAGTAACAGAGAAGAAACGACACAGCAAAATGTGAAACAGTAACAGAGAAGAAACGACACAGCAAAATGTGAAACAGTAACAGAGAAGAAACGACACAGCAAAATGTGAAACAGTAACAGAGAAGAAACGACACAGCAAAATGTGAAACAGTAACAGAGAAGAAACGACACAGCAAAATGTTAAACAGTAACAGAGAAGAAACGACACAGCAACATGTTAAACAGTAACAGAGAAGAAACGACACAGCAACATGTGAAACAGTAACAGGGAAGACATTAATCTCGGAAGCTAAACAGAAATACAACGCCGAGACGCAAGTTTCTTTTCGGACAGTGTATGGTCATCTCACTCAATACAGTCTATTCTATTATAATGTAGCGACATTTATGTAGAGTGTAAACAATATTCTGAACCGTATTTCCATTATTAGGTGTCAAAAACAGCCTCACAGACTTGGGCTTAAGTTTCGGTCGCAGTGTTCCGTAGTATGTTGTCATCATTTGTTCAAAAACATGCAAAACATGAGGTAATATTTAAAGGAAGAATGTCATAATTAACAAACCTGATATTAGGTTGACAGTAAGGTTTTATTGTACTTGTGTTTCACCAATAGGCGAGCTCTGGCATGGATTTGAACAATATTCATTTTTGTTTTTTTCTACATGTATCAATATGTTTTGAAATTATGTAAAATGTACCAATTTCTTTACAAAAGAGGTTCATGCAAAAAATAGTGTCGTCCTTATAACTGTTGCGATGTATTCGTTATTTTATTATTGAAAATATGTTCCGATATTCATGGAGTTTCATCAAATCTTCAAAACATCAATCAATGAAATGCATATCTTAAAAGGATGATAAGCTTGTACTCAAGTGACAAATTGCGTTGTCTACATCATGTCAAAGATCATGAACAGTGGCATTTCTGACATTTATTCCAGACGTAAGTTCGAGAGATCATTATCATGGGAGGTCAGGTATCTCAACGGAAAGTCCATCGTACTACTAAAGTAGGCAGCCCCTGTACAGATATCGAACTATACGGCGTTACTGCTCCGACCACTCACGATAATCTCCGGTAATTCAGATTTCCTACTACCACATTCAGCAAACTGCGCACTACAACGGCCAAACAATAGCGATGTACGGTCCTGAAACGGTCTTCATATGAAATATAATTAGTTTGTTTCTATATATGTCCGTGTGTTTATACCTACCACACGAAGTGCTAGAGAAGGTTGATATGTTATATCTCACGAAACATTTATCACCTCTATTTGTGCTTCTGTCTCTCTGATATAAATAATTCCGGTGGTGATAAAAAGACACTGTACGCGATACGTAACGTCTTCAGATTTCAAATGTCAGACTGTTATCAGATCCGAGATCAGTTGTTTGTATATTTTTTCTATTCAATATGAAATAGACTGGTGAAAGAGAAAACCTATAAATCTAAAAGCAGCTTTATGAAAATTATATTGCTTAGCGCGACCAGTAAAAAACACCAATCCCGACAGCGATCTCCTGGGAATAATTGTCTCCTCTTCGTATGCAAGTTATGTACCACCTGATTTGATTGATACCGTCGTAAATCTTGATACACCAAACTCGAATTTCCCCTGTTTGCTATACTCCTGAAATAGCACAGCTACGTACGGTACATCATCAGGGCTACCACAACCTGTAACGGCTCACATGCATGTCCCTTCACAGTATTCAAACTGAATACTGTATAAACCTACCTTTTTGTCGAACTCACAATTTTGCGCAACAATCTGAAATAAGAATTCCACTAAAACATGTTCGAAGAGAGTATGATATGTTTTGGTAAAATACTTTTTATACACATGTTTGTCGCAAGAATAGCACTACAGTGCTAATGTTATTATGTTACATGTATGCGACGTTAAATAAAGCTGCTTGACTCTTGACTCTTGATCCATTTCATTGATAATGAATCTGCACTATTAAACTTCTTATATTTTAGTTACATGTTGGATCTAATAGAATGTATAGATAATGAAATTACCAGGAAATTCACACCCGAACATAACACCAAAAACGGTTATTTTTGCAAGTCAAAACGCCGAACGGACACTATGTAAAATCTGTCTTAAGATACAAGCATCAGAAAAAGACATGTAAAACGTGAAACAAACCAAATATAAACCTATACGTAATATCGAGAGTTACAGCCCTTGTTAGCTTCTGGTGACTTTTTGGAACTTATGTCCCTTAATACCGAGCTTTGACACTGTTAACATGCATTGTATCTTAGAAACGTAATAGTTTGATTGATTCTTACAAATTGGGAAACCTCTTTCTGCATGGTGATCAGCGAAGTACCGAAAAGTTGGGCGACATTTGACGTAATGGCGAAGCAGTATAACTATTTAGTTCACGATTACGTTTTGTTTTACCATTGCTCCGTACTTTTTTGACGTAGCTGTAATTATGTTGTTGTTTCTACAAACATGATTATTGGCATTGTAAGGGCAGTGGCATAAATATTGCATGTACCAAAGCTATACAGGTTGTAGATACAATATTACGACATTCTGCATGATATCCCAACACAAATTCAGGCTCACTGTGGCGTTTCATAAATGCTACTTGAGTGACATCCCCGATTGCACTTGTTACGGTAGTGGTTTATGATTTATACAATTTTATCATTAAATTAATACGCGGACCATATTTATTATGCTATTATCATTTTGTTTATGTAACATTCCGAATGATCCCCTTGATATTATCACATTGTTGTCGTCACGAGTCCTGCTTTATGAACCTGAATGACATAATGTCCGTACATTATTATTGATTAATTTCAATTTAATATAATATGCATCATTGACTTGGTGCGGTTCTTTCATCTAAAAACCCACATCTATTTCCATGGAAACTGTTTACAAGTTTATGATGACAACGGGTTCACTTCCGTATTGGAGAGTGGCTATATTTGATATCACAACAAATATTCATTGAACACGATACACGGTCATGCTATAACTTCAAACGAAATGTCACAGTCACCATATATGTTTCTAAATCAACACTGTAGCATGTTATCTCGTTACACAAGATAAAGGTACCAAGAAACCTTTACGACCAGAAGCTGATAAACCGTCCGTAGATACCAGGCTATCGATTGTCACAGTAGCTGTCGTGTAATCATGCACAAATTCTCCGATTACAAAATTGGTTTGAAATTTCGATTCCGTTACTGTTTGATGCAAAGCTTAACGATGTTTGTAGCATGGGACCCTGAACTACCAAGTGTAACATAGCAAACAACATTACGATAAAGGATATCAGAGAGCCAATGCCCTGTTTAATGTTGCTTACTCAGAATCAGTTTGAACAAACGGAAAGCTGGGAAGAGTAATCTACAATCCAGGAAAATCAAAGTTTTTCTTTGAAGTTGTGTCAGATAATCATTCGATCTTTCTTTGTCATATGATGTTTTAACAATTGTTCGCTTCAAACCAAATATCTATGAAGCCTTAACCATTATTTTTAAATTTCCGTGTTGTTTCCATATCAAAGTTTCGATCGACAAGCCAATGAGCTGCCAACAGTCGCCCATTGTGTCCACAGAAGCGTGCTTCAAAATGTTTGTTAGTGTATTATGACATTGTAAAATAGTGATCATTTATCATTAACAAAAACTATTACATTTGTAGATCAATTGACTATTTAATTAATTGGCTACTTTATGACATACCAAATTTATTAATATATATATTTCCATATACAATGTATTGCTAATATGGAGAGGGCTCACATAGGCTGTGCCTGTTGCCTAATCCCTTTGACAATTTAACATCTATATGTCAATAAAATCTGTTGAAATGAATGAAATTGTAAAAATGTTCCAATGCATTATTTGCAACAAAAAGCGGGAGTTCAGATGACTTACATGTATGTTATGGTTGCTATTTCATTTAAATAATTTCGTCATTATTCTGCAACATAACTGGTACATATCAATATATACCCATACATGTACAAGAGGGGCTGACATGATTTCAATGCAATAAGTGACGCCTTTATGGTACAGTCAACAATTCTGCGATAATCAAATTGGTAGATTCAGTTGTCAATTGTAATGCTTCGTTAACAATGTTGAAATTGTCAAGCTATTGAACCTTCGCTTTTTTAGCATTATCTCTTTAGAATCCAATTTATTTTATGTTTGTAATTTCCTATCGATATAACAAGAGGTCAAAATACAAATGGAACAATCAGTATATGTATCAGGTTACAAGGTTATACAATTCGTGCTTGTTATGTCAATCAAAGTGTTAAATCTAAGTTTTGGAATTTTCAGATGCATAGTTTCCTATGAATTGTCGACGGATGCATACCAGCACCTCGTGTCCCTAGCAACTCTTTATAATCCAAACTGAATTATGCGTAAGACGTTCAAGACAAATTGTATTTTTGGAATTAGCTCCTGCGTTTTACGCCATTATATAATAAAAACTTACATTTGTACACGTACCATCCAGTGGTGTGGAAAGTGTCAAAATGGCAAAACAACATAGCATTGAATATGCATTACGGGGTTGATGTATGTTTAATGCAATCACGGGGTTCTTTCTGTAGCGCTATTGTATGAAGTATTGTATTACCTTTTTCAGTTGGTTGTCAAAAAATTTACATTAAGATGCGCATGTTATGCTTCTGACATCATAAAACATATAATAGAACAGTTCAAGGTAATTAGAAGCATATTATTCACCCACGTCTATACACATATCTGGAAATAGTATCTAAGGCTTAACAGATTTGAGCTAGGCTTCCCATGCGTGTTTCATGTTTTAAGGACCAATTAACTTCTGTCACAACATCCATGCGCCATACATCATACAGCTTCTGTCTCTTTCATTTCTGGTGCTGACTCTTTGGATAATCTGGTGAAACGTATCGTTTAGAAAGGGAAAGACTACAGACACCTTTGAAATAGACGTATTGTGCATGAGACTTGTTTTTGACAGACTGCTGACCAGAGTGGAATCTAGAACATTTAGTCTCCGTACCTTACCAGGAAATCCCGGTTTGGATTTCGTGTGGGGAAATGTTCAGAATATGCATTCATCATCCTCTTCGACAAGGATCACCACTTTATCGTGGAACTGGCAATTGGTGGCAAGAAAAGTACAGGACATTTTTTTTTGGCAATGAGCATATGCTTCGTTATTTATAATAGACAGTCTCAAGTGCCGTTGCACGGTTGGCACTTACGATATACAGATCACGGTACTGTTTTCGACACTTGCCTTGGAGCTGACAGGCCAAGTATACTGTATAGTATGCATTTGAATGAGATAAAATAAAGGACGCAATTGAGAAATATAAGAAAATAATTGTAATATCAAGCGAATAACTTTCATTGAATTAAAATAGCATGATACATGTACTGCAATATACATGTATAGTAGTAAAGATGCCCAAGTTCCAGACTAGTGCAAGAAGCTTACACGAACATACAGCAGTCTCCCAAATACACGCACACTCAACCGATTTACCCACATTCTCTTACAACGGGATGCTGTCCTGAAATAATAGAAACAAACCCAAACCAAACTAAACAAGTACATCACTTGAAAATTGAGTAACCTCTCAGCGGCTGACGAACAAACTTACCGGGATTCGAGAGATGAAGGTCGATGAAGTTAAAATAGATAAGAGAATACCGAAGCGTTAACAAAATCATAATCCAAACTCAAAATCGATTAAACCAGAGGCAAAATATGGACAAAGGAAAGATTTACATGGAGATTCTTGTAAAAGTAAAAGATGATAAGACCGGGTGTTCCGGAAGAGTAAGCGTCTTCTGCTTCATCGACGTCAACCGCCATGAAAATCTTTGTTACATCATTGTAAACACCAAGTTCTCAAAATGAGAACCGAATATCATTGTCAAGACTGTGTTTTATGGTCGCCATCTTGATTTCATCGAGAAATATTTTGTGTTATGAGGATGGACTTTTGTTCAGTTTGCTTGTTAGAGTGCCAACTTGTTATGATTGACAATGATGACTCGGTTCTCATTTTTAGGATTGATTTTTACTTGGATAAGACCACGATTTACATGGCGGGTGTCGTCGATGAAGCAAAACATGCTTACTCTTCTGGAACACCTGGGCCCGTATTCATGAAACCGTTCTCATGCTCAAGCATTGATTCTGTGCTCAAGCCAGCTTTCTTGAAACTCTCCTTAATCATGTCGAAGAGTCAAAAAGTCAATGTAAATGTTGAAAACAGTTTTTGGCTTCATCTGTCTTCAACTTTTTCTCAAAACTTTGACAAAGTTAGATTTTTTTAAAAATCTATGGCCAAAACAAGAAATAAAGCTTGAGCACGAAATCCATGCTTGAGCATGAGAACGGTTTCATGAATACGGGCCCAGGTCTTATTCTCTTGTACTTTAACGAGGGTATCCATGTTGAAATTTTCATTGTTCATACTTTGCCTCTAGTGTAATCGATTTTGAGTTCGGATCATGGTTACGCTTTGGTATTCTCTGTGGTTTTTCCGTAATCTATACATGTACTAGAAGTAATGGAACACATTATTCTAAATTCAGTCTCCAAAATTCAGTCTCCAAAAACTCATCTGCAAATTAAAAAAAATAGAGTAAAAAAAGCAAGCAAGCAAGTAGATGATGATAAGCAACGTTTGCATCTGTGATAGGGTGTCTGAATTGACAGATATCATAGTTTTAATCTAAGGTGATATACGTATGCGTTTACGTTTCAAAATTGCCTAAAGCAACGACAGGAAATTGCTAAGCCGTCGATAATCTCGGGTAAACGACACTGATTCGTGGTCTAATATGAATCACTACAGTGCAGCTGCTCGTAGATACAGGGTGCTGGAAGACATGCTTTGCTATTATAATTCATCAAACATTGATAGATAGATTAGAAATTGTACAGCGGACCTCCGTGCACGTGTATGAATCTGTCTCATATATACCTAGTTTGATAGATTCTGAGTATGTGTTCATGTCTTGTTGATATTTCGGTGAAATTCCCGTGTTGTTTCATTTTCTGGCAAGATGTTCACTATCTTTCAGAAAAGCATTAGAGACCATGCATACCCTGTGGTGGTTGGTAGCATGCGCCTTAACTTTTATAGCAAGCAATTTAGCGTTTACAGTGTAATTGGAAAATGGTGTACAAAACTAAAACCAAAATATACAATCTTTTGGTCATTATTTTTTTCTGTCCAGAAACTAAAGTAAAGAATCATTACATAACCTAAAATCATGAAATGCCTGAATGTTTAAATTACTGCTAAGGACACTCCAGGAAGGGAACAGAACAGTGAAATAAAAACTGTACTAAACGTAAAACGGATATGCCAGGCGAAGAAATGTCAAATGTCCTCAGAGGCAAGAATATCGTCTTTTATATCAAGCTAAGAGTTCTACAGAACGTTTTTCGAAGTGTGATAGCATTTCATTATTCCCAAGATTGATTTAATGATAGCATTACAAACTACGGTATAGTACGAGCGGTCGATAACTGGTTTTCGGATTTGTCAACATGACAAAAGGAGTAAAGGCAAATATATACATTTCAAGTTTTGTTTAACACTTTTGTTGTTGCTTGTTTTTGTGAGTCGATTTTCTCTGTTGTTGCTCTCTAATTTATTTTTTTTATATTGTTTAGTAAACCCAAGAATATAGTAAAGCTTTTTGACACTAGTACCGATCTTTACATGCAAATCACCTTCTTACAATCCAACAACCACGAGACGCAGATAACGCTTACGGTGAATTATTGTCGATATTTCAAATGTTCAAAACAGTTTGTATATAACCTTTTTTATTTGAACATCTGATATATGTCAAATTATACTTGTGAAAGCGATTGTCAATTAGCACTCTAATCGTCTGTATGTGTTCCGTTAGGGTATTATATAAGTTAGCAATCAAAATTATATCAATGGATATATTACTGATTTATAGTGTTATCCCACTGAATCACTATTCTATGAGCATCGTCCAGCACAGCATTCCCCTCGATCACATTATACTATCTATAAACGAACCCGCTGTTATCGGTACTTATTATTTTTTAACGTTAAGTAGGGAACAACACCTACTCGTTCTATACACTTCGGTTTGTCTCGGCCTGGATACAGGTCCCATAACCTTCCTCACATGAAATAACTGAGAAGATAAGATTATGAATTCAGTCGTCTCCTATGAATCATGCAATTGGGAATCAGATACCATTTCTTACGCCCAACCAACGGTGATTTGGTTATGACACTTCATTAATGTAAGTTGCAATAGCAGAACAAAACAACATTTAATGTCACAGCTGAACTTTCATTATTATCTATTCACTCGTGGTTGACATATTTTTTGCGACATTTTTACTTTTTTATATACACAATCTCCGCAAAAATGTTGATAGTTGTTTTCTTAACCACTACAACACCTCTATTTTCAAAAACATCATTTTTCCGACTCAAATGTCAGTTTGATTAACAGAAACCATGCTAGACATGCCTAACTGACATAATGATCTCTGTATTAATATAAGCAGCAAATGTATGGTAAAATGAGTATTTAACGTTGATTATGATGCTAAAAAATAATACAACATTGATTCTGTGTTCAGATGCTGTGTATCTAATAGTGCTAACGCTTAAACATTTGAAGATACATCAACAAATGAACAGCAAAATTTGACAGATGTTGTGTTGTTTAATTTTCTTAGTCGACTAATCGACATTTAAATGCATGGATGCTCTTCCTGACTTTGTACTTCCAGGAAACTTACAAAACATATTGTGAAAAGCATTATGGGAAGCTCATGGTATTGTCCAAATTATATCAATATGGCCATTTTTTTTTTGTCGAATTATCTGATACCGATGACCGCGTCAGTATTCGTTGCGGGATATTCATCAGATACCACGGTACAAAACTGATAAATCTGAGTCCATTAGGGCTGACGCAGAACGGACAGCATTAAAAGGGGGCACTAATCATGACACATATGTTATCGAGGTGGGCTTTTTGCTAAATTCTTTCTGCCTGGAACACATAATTATTTTTTATCTTTGGACTATCTGTTGGAACGGCATTATTAGCAGAGAAAAATCAATAGTTCTAGTTACCCTAATCCGGAGGCAAAAAAACCCGCCGTTATTGTATACCGTAATTGCTGATAAGATAGACTCCTTAGAGACCGGGCATAATACAACACAGTGCAATCGGCGGCAAGGGTGCTCCGGGTAACATTACATCACATGATTACGGAATTTCGTGGCTATATTTAGCCAACACTTGTTGGCAAATGCAGCCACGGTAATATAAAATCCCGACCCAGGGAAAGCGTGTCGGATTGTCGGATTGGAGATACGGCGGAGTACGGCAGTACCAGATAACACATTCGTTTCCGGTCCTAATGGGATCGCGGTTATTATGTCACGAACTGACCTAAATTGGCGACAACTATTTACAATTATCGTACACATGAGACTCAATCAGGTTTTTAGACATCAGTGAGAATCAAATAATGAATTTGAATTAATTTCATGACCTTTTGACCATGCATTCAAACTATTCTACCGGGTATTGTATATCTGCAACCTTTCAAAAAGTAAAATGATTGATGGTGTCTTCTTACTTTTTTAGTTCACCTCCGCTCCTGTTATCTGAGTGTTTAACATGCTGTTGAAGCAGTGCACTCTTCTGACACGTTATGCTAATCTCTTTATGTAACGGTTTGCATGTAAGGGGTCCTATGCTCGTCGTATATTTTCCTCTTTGTTAAAACTTTGGGTTTTTTTTCATGACCATGCTATTTTTTTCAATTACGGATTCATCTGTTTATTCTATTCGTGTATCTTCGGATAAAGTTGCCAAAAAACGATTTTTGTCTAAACATATATGCCATGCAGTAGAATGAAAAGTGTGTTTTCGCAAAAAAATGGCAAACGTTCGTTGTGGGTCCTTGCAACTGCATGACAATAAAGCAAACAAAATATAGTACAATTTGAAAGTATTTAAAGCGTTTTCCTCTAATTATTATAAGATTTTATTAAAGAAAACCAACCAGTTAAACAGGGTAAGCTTTCTCGTTTAGCAAAACTGCTCAAGGGAGCGTTTCACTGCTATTAAGTACGCCCTGTGCTACGTAATTCACGGTAGTGTATCGATAAGCTGTGGTGGGGTCATCATTGTTAAATTACATACAGTTTGTCACAAGAGAAGTGTTTTATTCAAAATCACTTGCAATGCAATACAGATAAAGACATTTTCGTCGCGGTGATATTCACCAAACTTTCCGTACAAAAGTGTTTTGTTCGGAGATGGAACCATGGGCTCTAATCTAATCTGAGACCAATGAGGTGGTTCTAAATGTCAATAAATATTTACGTGAAAAGAGAGGGGAAAGAGCGGCAATGACACTAGTGATCAATCTATCCGATAATACATGTTAACTAGCGCAGGGAGGGGATTAGCGAAATAATTCTACAGCATGCCATGTGGCCATTACATTTGTATTTGTCCGTTTATTTCATTAAAGGCATGCATAATTAAGGACTATCCTATAGGATTTTTTTGACGTTTCATTGCATCGAATCTTGCTTGTCTCCACAGCGTTGTTAAGTCTGTTTTGTTTCTCTCTGGTATGTTTGATAATCGAATATATCCGTCGTACGGTAAGGATATAAAATGTTTCAAAAGAAACATTACATGGTAAATGACGTCACTTCTAAATTAGTACCATATATCGTTAAACATTATATATTGATATATATTTCAATATTTACCCTTTTAAGATGCTCGCACACGAGATTCCGTAGCGATCTATAATGGACAGTAATTTGTCTCTCTATTAATTGAACACCAGTATGAACGCTGTTACTCATATATATCTATCGTTATATTAGGCTGACCTTATATAGGCCAGTTTGGTATTCAAATCTCGCAAGTATTACACTCTCTCTAATATTGCCCTTTTTAACACCTTAACAACGGTACAACCTAACAATCGCTAAGGTATTCAAATGTAAAAGGGCGTTAGCCATTCCCCAGCCTAAATATACACTTGTTTGAATTTTACGTAAGAGTGAGCCGACGAACGATTTAAGGAGAGATTATGTCATCTCTGATACATCGAAAATACTAACAGTTACATTTCTCTACTAACAGTCTAACAAATGCACAGCTGACATCACAAGCCTAATAGATAATGTCCTTTGACATGTTGATATAGTAAACGTTAGTGTTTGCGATATTCCAATATCAATCTAGCACAGCATTCGACTGGTCCAAATCTGTCAACTTCATTGTGGTCGATGGAATAATGCCATAGGGGAAGCAACTCGTGTTCTTAACGTTTATATCGTCCGAGTTGTGGCGCTTGTTACTGATACACTGTGCATACATATAGCTTTACTTACCTGTACATTGGAACGATGACCAGTGATATGGTATTACTATATAGAGATCAAATGATGAACTTCATACATACATAAAAAGAAACAAATAAATGCTGCTTCAGTCTGTGATGATAAGGTATTCAACATATTGAATATCGGCAAGATATGCAGTGAAATTGTGAAGTCAAGTTTAAGCGTGTCTTTTTAGTATATTAAAAAATTACTTTTATGATGTTATGATAATATAATATAATAATACTGGATGCACGCTAAATGCCTATATATCCAGATCATATGTTTAGTCATACTCTAGGCTGACACCACGACAGTGAATAAGCTCATAAATATTTATGAATTTTTATGTCTTATGATAATGGAGCTTTTAGGATGTTGTCAGCTTTCATGTCAGTTTCAAAAACGATAATAATAAACTAAAATGATACACAACACGGCGAACATTACTGTAGCTTAGGTAAGACAGTGAACAAGAAATATGACGTAGTTAATCCTATTATCAAGTACGCAGAATACTAAACACAAGACAGTAAGAAATATAGTGAATTTGTTGATTAACGCTGAATTGTCCTAAACTAACACATTTTTCTTTTCCGTCATTTTTTATTTGTTTATATATTTTCTATTTATGACATATTACTGTTAACTTTTATGCTAAACCATACGACATTTTGTCACGTATACTGAAATGAGATGATCAATTTCGGAGACACATGTTTGACCAGTGTAACAGGATCTAACCTTGTTTGATAAAGGACTGGCACAAAATAAATGACTTGAATGAAGACAGAAAAAACACTTTCAAGGATCAAGAGTGCATTATTGATTTCACATTATTGAAAAACAGCCTGGAAATGTTTAAGGTGAATTCAATGTTTTATAAAATAAGCTTTAAAAATTAATGTCTTTAAATAGCAGGCACTTTTATACAAATGTATACATATAAATTAGAATATAAGCATATATGAATACATATATCATAATACAATGTGTTACTATCTGTTTTGGACAATCGATGCTTAATATATTTGGCATTTATGCATGAAGGGAACTTGCTTTGCATTGGATTATTAAGTATAAAAGATGAGTTTGTTCTGTTATTGGAGGACTTCCATAACAAATATAAACGAAGGGCACACCATGTAAAAAATAGTAAAGTTACTTTAAGAAACATGTTTTACTAAAATAAGCGCGACATTTGGAAACATTCCCCACAATACAAGATAACTGCTACTTACCTTATCCAGCACGTCGTGTTGTGGAAGACGCTCCCAGTTGTAGTAGTACATGGTACAATCTTTAAAATATAAAATAGTACCTTGCTAAAAGTATCCGGTCACGTCATATGTTTACTATATATTTCATGCATTTAGATCAATCTTTAACTAATTCGTAGGATTTTGTTTTTCGACTGATTTTCTTGAAATTGCACATACTTGTAGAGGATAATTAGCTCTTTATTCTGGTTACCTTTACATATTTTCACAAGGTTCGTTTTTGGGGAAATAGACGAATATATGCACTTTATCGAAAGTGTGACGCCGTTTTGTTCTTCATTTTGTCTTACTTAATAATATCGCTGCTAAAAGATGTGAATTGTACCATGCAATATATCTTGATTATCGGCGACCGAAATATTATACTAATTTTATCGGATGAATCAGCAAATAATTCTCTACATGCATGTGAAATTTCAATAAAAAGTCATAAAAGATTTATGGTCGCCATCTTTATCTCATTGAGAAATATTCGGTATCTTTAAGCGATATAGATATGTTTTTGAGCATTTTCATTAGTGCGTTTACTTGTTATGATTGACGATGAAACTCGGTTCTCATTTTAAGAACTTGATGTTGATGATATGACAAAGATTCACATGGCGGATGTCGTCGATGAAGCAGAAGACGCTTACTTTTCAAGAACACCTGGTCTTATTCTCTTGTACTTTTACCTGGGTCGCCATGTAAATCTTTCCTTTGGTCATATCTTGCCCCTCGTTTTAATCGATTTTGAGTTCGGATCATGATTTTGTTAACGCTTCAGCATTTGTTCATTTATTTTCACTGATATGGAAGTCGTTCTCTGGACGTTGATGGAATTATAGGTCAATGGTATTCTTGAGCAACACATTATTATCTGTGGAATATTCTTCACCCGGATTTCAAATTGTCTTTATGTAAGTCGGAGTTTTGTTGGTCACTAATCCTATATCCCCACGAACATATTATACAGAATATTTCTTTTTCACTAATGGTTTTTAAATGACAACATCAATACACGACACAATGACAATATACTGTTGTATGTCTGACCTTTGGTACAAGTATTACTACACAAACATATCATCTAATGACTGCGCTGAACATGGCTGTATTTGCAATGTGCTTGCCTTGACCTTCTAACTAGTTTTTATTCCATCTGTAAGAAAGAAATCATGGATCCGAATAGGCATGAACGCGAACGCTGAATGGCAACTGTAGAAACGTAATTTGTAACTGACCTCGCTAGCTCGTGGAGGAAAATCGAAGTGTTCGCGCAACACAATCCAGTCAGGGCGCCGGAAAGTCCCTCTGGGGTAAGACGCATAGGAGGAAATCCGTGGAACTGTACTGGCAGAACGACACCGTAACCGCTAACGTGGAGGTTAAAAACAGGGTTTTAATTGCGAAATAAATTTTGTTCGACAGCAGTTCAATTAGGAGAATTATAAATGAGATAGAACTTGCTAACTACTGTTGTATTATGATCAGCAGTTACACTTCTGTACTGTAACCGTTATACAAGGCTTAATGTATACTGGATAATGTTATAGTTGTACCTGATATTTCAAGATTTTGTAGCGATACGTTATAATCAAGTGTCATACAAATCATCATTTTGCAGCACCACTGAAAACTGTTATTAATCATTGCAATTTGAATGATACTTCTTGACATTTTAAAATCTGACAGAATAAAACAAGTTGTTTTTCTTTCCTCGAATTTATCGACCTTTTTGTTTTTGTTAGTTATTACTCTGCGTGAATATTAACTATAAGGACGTTCTACAACAGAACACTATCATTACCAATGAGAAATGTATAGTTTTTTTACGAGTAATTGTATTTCCTAGTACATACGTATTAGAGCAGATTATTGGATTACTGTATACTATTTATATAAAAGAAGACTATTTATTCCATAGCAATGATAAAGAAAGTTACACAAGCTTACATCAACTTGCACTAATTACTCTGTCGATGGTTAAAACTGAAATGTTTTCATTTTGGAGGATACTTGAGTATATGCGGGAAACCCGAGCGGTCGGGTAGGTGCCCCCATACCTTTACACGTTCTATCGTCATGTCTTACCACACCTCAAAAAGGATTCTGGTGTTTGAAAGTACCTCATATATGTTTTCTGACATCAATGTAAGACAGATCCTGGAAATTGGCATAAGTTCTCATATCCATATTTCTTCAATATCATTGGCGACCAATCTGGATAATTTCAATAATTCCCCCGTGCATCAATGTTGCATTCATTTTTCATCAGTATTATAACACGGTTTGGAATTGGACAGTATATCCCCTAGCACAGATGTGATTAGACATGTTCTAGAATGGGGCAGTATTACATTCTATGGTCTGTAATGTGAGTTCGGTTCAAAGACGACAGTTAATTATCAGCGATAGATTCTGGTCTCCAGGACGACAATGTATCATTGATACAGCTGTATTAATATGAACAGGCTCCAGGGAAACAATGTTTCTTACACGATGCTCATCACCCGGCGTTGCTGTCTTATCAGGGCTCTATGTGGACACCATCTTGGTGTGTTACTATCGGAATAGTCAGCCAGCCCTTTTATGATATCGCACAAATCTTTATAACTTCTGTATAGTGTGTCAATTCAACCGTCCTGAAATCCATATTGTTTATATATGACATTGAATTTATCCTCAAAAGTAGTTATAAATATTAAAAATAAAAATAAATCGTATAATGCAATACTTTCAGGTCAGGGTTTCTGAGGATTCACGGTTAAATCTGAGAAAATTTCCGTTCACACAGAGAACTTTTGACATGTGGAACTGTAGTAAATGTAACGAATGTTGTAAATCTTGTACATGGTTCATGTTTATTGTGAATAAAGGAACACATTTAACTGCATCTAAGTAAGGTTGTCCAATTTTTTGAGATCTCAACTTTTAAGTACATTACCACAACGTGAACATGCATTTATCCGGCTGTTCTCAACTCTTTTCTGTGTTTGACTTCTGTAATGCACAAATCAATGAGTTTCTTTGCCTGCAGCAACACATTCTGTAGCTCACGTTTTGATTTGTCTCACCGGGATGTGTGTAGTTATCACTGCAAATGACGTTTTCTGTGACTGTAGACACGTGTGCATAACGACACACCGTTAACACAGAAAATCGTTACATTACACTTCATCCCCCGTTTGGATTTTGTTTTTGCAACAAAAGATTTGGTGTGTACAGTTATGGAACTCAGATTTTAATTGAAGGTAGACTACATGTCCACAGCACAGTATTACCATTTACACGGAATAATTCCATATCTTACTGTAACGCAAATCATTATATCAAGTGTCCTCTATATTGTATCAATGTGTATACAATGTATATGCATTTTTATACATGTAGTAACAACATTGTATATCCTATCCCCTTGTCTTATATAGCAATTTTTGATTCCCGGACTTGCTGAAGTACTGAAGACACCCGGGGTGTGATAATATGTTCAACGTTTACTGACAAACGATTGCTTTTTAATTTTTTAGCTATAATACTGCATGTACAGCTGTGCAGGTATTCACTGTGGGCCTATTCGCAAAGAAAGTTGTATATCTTAAAAATTAACGATTTCATATCGACGGCCGATATACTGTCTGTGCAGCAATAACGTTAAGGTTTTTATAGTGTTACTTATCACCAATGACGCATGGTCAAGGGCACGAGTGCCTAGTGATGTAAAACGTCGGACTTCCGAGTGTTGTTCGAAATCTGCCTATCGATACGTATCTCAATTCTCCGAGACCATCAGTACCAGAGATCATCTTCCATCACATAATATACGTTTGATACCTGGAGTTAACGTGTTACGTTTGGTAATGTGAAAATATAGACTTGAAATTAAACGACTGTTCTTCTGACATTTAAATTTATATTCGAATATCGGCATTAACTGATCGGGTTGGTTTGTAGGAGGTTTTGTTTGCATGACCGGTACATTGATAGCTGGTGCTTATCTTAACTTACGTTAATGATGTATTCCGGTCGGGGATAACATTAGAAACACTCCAAAAGTACCATTATGTGTCATTATTCAAGGACATAAGATGCATGTAAAGGCAATTCCTATGGGCTTCGTCACAAGGTATCAAGCGCACATCAAGCTGAAATGGTTTATTGTACACTTCCCGACGAACAGCAAATCCAACAATTTTTGTTTTCTGTAGAATAACATAAAAGATTTAAAATATAGCGGTGCTGTTCAAAACATGTATCATACACAACAACAGAATGATGCTTTGGTATATACTTTGATGTCCGTTACTTGCAACACACATATGTGAAGTTTATTTGTAAAATAAGTTATATTATAGACCTTAAAGGATAAAACGGGGAGAGATTTCAGAAAGATGCTGCGCATTTGATCGATATAACTTTAGGGAAATACCTCTCAGCGAGACTGCTTAAGTTTACATATAATTTGTACATCAACGACGGTTGTGTTTATACATTGCTAACCTCCTTTTACATATGATGTCAATTAAAACTCTTAATATTGTTTTGTAAACATCATGAACATCGTTATTAGGATCGATACATGTATATTCAACATTGCAATAAGTGTTTCGTAAATATAAACTCCATCGGAGTGTAACCATTTTGTTTTGTATTGTTATTTATTTATCGAGGCTGTTTCTTGTCACTCAGCATGTAATGAACGAGTCTTGTTCTGGCTGTTGTGTATCAGCGACCACATCCCAATGATTGGAGATTGCTTCCTCGTCCGTACAATCGGCGGCCGATCTCTTCTTCCATTACAAATCGAACGGATCAGTCGTGTTTTGTTTACGCTGTGTGGGTAGTGTCTTTCCCATTGTCCGAATTCCTTAAGGAATAGTGCTGTCCCTGATTAGTCGGTTACTCTTTAATTAATCTTCCGTCCCCGTTCCATTGGGGATATTCTTTGGCTCGTACCTACTCGGCTGTCTCAAACATATCGCAATAGGACAAAAACCAGCGATCGAACCCTAACAATACATGCACACATGTAAGCTCCGTGAACCAATCTTGTGGCGCCTTCGTGATTGTTTATTGCATGAGTTGTATATTAATGTTTGTTCCACAAACAAGCAAACATTCGCTAAGTGGCAATCACTCAAACGCAATATGCTGCACAAACATTACATGACAAGGTTAACAATGCACATTGAATGGGAAACATCCCATAGGACTTATCATAGAGATGTACATGCATATACAGAGAATAAGTTGTTTAATAGGAAAACACGTGCATGTGAATGGTATTAACCATTGATTGTTTAACCAATGTAGGTAATTACATGTACTGTACACACTGCCACGGGAGACGTTCTTGACGCCCCCACCCCATCACGCCATCTGTCGGCAACGTGTGCAGAACATGCAGTTTGAGGGGTACAAGGTTTGCCTTGATAGAGATGCGAACAGAACTCTATCTCACATTAACAGATATTGATTAAGTCGAGAAAACTACTCGGATATATTATTTCCGCTTTGTTTGAAGGTCAAGCATTCCACTTGGCGTTCATTTGCGACAGGAAACTTTCTTTATACCGTGCACTATTGATTTTACGTAATGTCTACTCATCGTAAAACAGATGTCTGTCTCGGATATCTGTTTCTACAGCGATTATTCCCTACAGATGGGTATTCAAATCATGTACGGTGCATATGTCGGTAAAAGAATGGTATGGTTTGCTTTATTTTGTTTAACGTCCTATTAACAGCCAGGCTCATTTAAGGACATGTCAGGTTTTGGAGGTGGAGGAATGCCGGAGCACCCTGCGAAAAACCATTGACCTACGGTCAGTACCTGGCGACTGTCCCACGTGGGTTTCGTCTTCGATACCGAGAGGTGGGGGGGGGGGGGTAGAAACATTAACGTCAAACTGTTAATTAATTCTATCCGCCAATTATAATCCTTACTTAACTTTGTAATTTATGTATATTTGCGCCATTTGATTTGTTGCTTGACTGTGCAGATTATCCTCAACAATCCAATATAGTGGATAATGGAGAATAATAAATAACTCAACACAGTGTTCAAGGTTTTCGAAGTATACAACGGGAACTGAAAACACAGCGTTTTGAATCTCGACTATTGACGTTAACTGATCTCTAAATAGTTATTGAAAATTACCCAATCAGTGTGTATTAGAATTAATTATAGTCACTAGGACAATAAGATTGACATCTATGGCATAGGAAGCCTGTCAGGATCAAGAAATTGTCTTGATAGTGCTGTATACGAATGTTGGGTGTTGAATACATGTATGTATGTCAGGACACTGGTGTTATATATATGGTGGGTTGTAGATGTAGTATTGTGAGATTGTTTGCCAGTTGTAACTTATCTTACTTTGTGTTAGGTGTTATAAATGACAGTAAAATGAGTCTCTGGTAATATTGTATTGATATTTTGTTTTCTTTACTGTATCTGTACCGTTCGGTTTGTTGGTGTGTTGTATACGTGTGTTGGGATATAATTATATTAGGCTGTGTTTGCGCGGTACTGGGTGATTTAGTATTTTTATGCTTTTCATCACCTCCAAATAATGATATTTCAGACAATTCTGTGTTGAGAATTGTAGCATGGTAAATATGGACATTGACCACTCGTTATTGTTACAATGTATATGCCAATAAGGCTGATTGATTGGTCTATTACACAAAAGCTACATTGTCTGTAAATATAGATTATAATTAACCATATTTGGATCACTGTCAATAGGACTAGCTGTTGAACACGCATATAAATCTGGTTTTGTGAGGATTATGATTAAGTTGATTCTTTAAAATCAATTTACTGACGTAATAGCGAGTATAATCTTTACTGGTTTGGGAGTAGTATTGATTCCTGCTATTATGCTGCAACAGTATTTCCATTGTATAATTGACTTATATCAGCGAACTGAAACTAAGCTATAAAGAATATGGAAATTGGCAATACGTTTTCTAGGATAACAATGTACATAGGCAATCATGCACGCTCTACCCACGATTAGGGAACTCTACGTACACAACTCATTTAGCTGGATAGGGATCCCCGTACAGCAGTGTTCGGGGTGACTCTGGGTTGAGTGGTCGGCAGCATCCGTGTGGCAAGGGTGTACTGTTTACCTTATTATAACCGTATAAGGTTTGAAGTTTCTGTGGGAGATTCTTGTTACCAATATAAATCCCCTGTAACGGAAGCTGCAGACTTATTGTTACAAGTCTGAAACTGTCATGAACATCTTTGTCGCTAGCAAGTCTCCAATTATCAGGAATCCCTAATCCTTAATCCCTGCCGTAGAGTTATTGGAGACATCAACGGCGCCTGGCATTTAGGAAGCGACCACAAGGAGCCACAAGGAGACAAAAAGATGCCCCCACAATGAACGATGGAGTCGCAGGGCACCTCGAAAAAAATCGAAACTGTGTGTTTCTGTGGCATGCGTGTATAGACCACCATTGGTGCGATGTACACCTGTCCTCGGTGCTGTGCTTTCTGGCACTGTTTTAATGAAAATTCTATTGATTCGCCAGCCATGTTTAATCATGCGAGCGCTGACACTACTCCCCAAGCGTGACAAGTCATAGAAGACAGTGTTCTCTGTACGAAGCCTACGGTGTATCTACCATACTTAGCCCGTGGATCTTGTTAGAATATGTGTGTATTACGGTTTTAAAATGCTGCCGTGTTCCCATGGTAACGCGGATATTGAAAAATACCATACAGTACATGTTTTTTCTTGGAAATTTCCTAAAGCATGTCCGCTAATGTAAAGGAAATAGGAACTGGATGGCTGGTGATTTTCCCTGAGAAGTTGGATGGACAACCACCGTAATTGTGTAGTTAACCGTGCTGGGTAGAGCTAGCACCTCGGATATTGTGATACATGAGGACCTGATTCAGTTACCAGACGACAGGATGGACCTGTCCAGGATCATGGACATCCTTCCCTCCTTTGAGGTTGTATATATTGTACTTAGCCTTCTGATCCCCATGCTTTTAAACCCATGATATACTACTGTATGTTTACCAATATACTAGGTTATATGTAGTTTACATAAACAATATTTTATACATTTATGTGAAAATATACTATTTTACCTTTTTGGTTGCGTTTAATGGTATTGAATTATAGATTAAATTTGACGAATTGAAAAGAAAATATGATATAGTAAATTGATTAACAAATCGTCCATTCTATTTCTGTATATGCGATTTACAGGGATAATGGTAGTGGGTTTCTATTTAGCGTGATTTAATCAAATATATTTCTCATGAATCAATACATTACTGGTGCCGAATTACATTTTCAGTGTAAGGTCTACCATGTACAGCCTAGATCCTGCTGCCATTCCTGTGTATCTTACTTAACAACAAAAGCCTATTGACATTTAGTATTGATTATGTCGTAAAGACTGACACTGGCACCTCACTCCGCCATCGAGCACCTGTTTGATTATGTAGTTACCTCCCTTACATCCGTATTCGATCGTTTACGGCTATGCAAGCAGCAAACCGATATGATTTAATATCACATTTGCTTTAAACGGCTATGTAAATAAATATCATCAGACGGAATCGATTCTTCCCCTACATAACATTGTAGAGATGAGGAATTGGTGCTGTGTCGGCTATATTAGGGTCGGGCGACCCAGTGGAGAACACAGACCTGCACCATTATCCCGTAACGTGATGTGCTATGAATATTTTAAGGATTCACTTAGAAACTGTTTGTCTCCGTACACACATCTGATAAAATCGGTCATGGCAAGGCAGCCGCTACTGCCGTGTCCTCCCAAACGCTGCCGTCACATGCATATTGAGCTTCCGTGGGGACCGCGTTTAGATGAATTAGACCGTCATGGGAATGGTATATACTCTGTGGAAGCACAAGTCTGCTTCCATCATGTGTTGTGGTTTTCTGGTATATATTGGGCGACCGTTATATAACCTCAAAATTTCCCAGTGTAATAAGTAAACACAAGTCTTTGATTATATCATAACTGGACAGGTTACTAAATGTTAAGTTGTTTCTTCAACTAGAGTGATACATGTATATAATATCTTCGACATCAGAAGTTTCTCTGAATACTGGTCTTGTTCACAAACGTCGGCGAGGAGACCGGCAATATATACAGCGCTTACTCGCGGTTTTTGTCATATGTAGGGCTCTCCCCCTGGGAAATCTGCGTCTCTGTAAAGACCACATTCATCATTCATCTGTCCTTGCTTAGCTGTCTCCAAAGTGTGTCAGTGGGGAAGGGGGGACAGCGTTTGTTAGTGTCAATATGACAGTGGCCGCTGAAGGAGATCAGCATTGACGTCATGCTTCTATCATTGCCCTGTCCCATAATAAGATTAGATATAATAGGACAATCCTCCAGCAGTGCAAGCAGTTACGTTTTTGTATTATTAGTATTCTACACCAGCGACCGTGGAAAACGTGCGCTGACTATGGGTAAGACTGTGAGGGTAAGATTTGCAAGTGAGAGGTTGGAATTCCAAGTCAAACCTATTACTGATCAAAAGCTCTGAATGTTAGTTTACTAGAATGCCATGGAGAGACATTCAAAGGTAATCTCAATAATGGGATTAATTTAATTTTGTTTTTCTATGACACTAATTTAATAATCAGCAAGATTCCTACAGTACCATCAGAGGTGGTTCTGCATTGTTGTAACATTCTGTGGTGTAGTCAATCAGCGTTTCGATACATTTTCTTCTGGTCGGTAACCATCAATCTCATATAGGTACATTTCACTGGTTTTACATTATTGACCGGCTTCTTTGGAAGGCCTCAGTGTTGTTTCCGTAAGACCTTATAAGGTCGGTCGTCTGTTGAACTCAATTCTCGAATCCCCGTTGGCGTCTACCTAAAACTGCTGCTACAATGTTGGTTTCTATTATTATTATCATTATTTCATGTTATGCAATTTGTTGTCAAACTGCCCCGATTTCACACTACTTTTAATCTTTATTCTTGTCCTAAAAGACGTTGACGTAAGTCTAGATGTAACTACATGTACATGTACTTGGTACTTAACACTGCACCCAAACAAGACGTTTGCCAATATTCACCTACACTTTGTACTTCAGCCTAGATTACCACATCTTTATCGCTGGGATGTCCAGTTCGTTTCATGAAACCTGTTTATTGAGCCCAATAGGTCACTGTCTCTATCTTTTCCGTTATTCAATCTTATATTTCCAGCACTACTTGTCATATTTTCCACCTACTATTTTTGTTTTAATTTATAAAACCAACACCCTGTCTTTTGATTCAGGTGATCCTGCTAATATTGCACAGCTTTCCACACCACAGGTGTTCCATATATAGTCAAGTGTCTCAATGTTCTTGTTCGTATCACTGAACTACAGTTGAGTGTTCGCAGTCCTTAAGCACACTCACAAGGCTATATTGTTCCTGAGCTTTATTGTAGTTCAATTGTACTGTTGCACAGGTTATTGTAGCCTTTTTCAAGATGCAATTAAGGTAAAAAATCCCAAACAATTCAACGGAAACATTCTTTCACTTCATAACAGTGTTACACAGGAGTGATCATCACTACTGAAATACTTCTTTTTTCTAATGTCCTAGTTTATAAAGTGTAGCTTTATCTTAGCAATGGGGAAAAAAATCAGAGAATACCAAAGCGTCAACAAAACCATAATCCAAACTCAAAATCGATTAAACTAGGGGCAAAATAGGAACAAAGGAAAGATTTACATGGAGACTCTCGTAAAAGCACAAGAGAATAAGACCAGGTGTTCCGGAAGAGTAAGCGTCTTCTGCTTCATCGACGACACCCGCCATGTAAATCTGGGTCACATCCAAGTAAGCATCAATCCTCAAAATGATAATCTCAAAACTGGGTCAGCTGGAGAGATATTAGATTACGTTGGTTATATATGGGAGTCCCTGTACTTTACCAATACACTTACCCGACACCTAGAAATCGATGTTCCCAGCCTCTTTATGCCACAGGCGTGTAGTTATTAGTGCTACTTCCATAAAAGGCAGATTATTTTGTCATCAACGATGCTGTTTTACTGACAGGTCCTAAAATCAATGGCACGGTGTGAGGTTAGTCCGTGCTCGCACTCCGTCATACAGCATTTCACATTTAGGGTGACAATTCGCTCAGCAAATAGAGTTAAAAACGCTTCCTCAAATGGTTCGTCATTTCGACATTAAATATTAACAGTTCAAACTGCCGTACCATCTATAGATAGAAAAAAGGTGATAAAACCATGATGAAGAATGGTAATGGCGGGTATACTCACTATAAAGCGGGATGTTGGACGAGTAGAGCTCAGTTAGTCGGACTATTATGTGTGCCGTACAATATGTGTCCCTTATTATTTTGGTACTGTGGATGTTTCAAGGGGTGGGAAGTAAATAAACGCAAGGGATTCAGTGTAGATGTGTGAAAAGTGAAGGCATTTCTTTTTTCTGTGGAGTTATATTACATCAACTGTAGAAATGGAGTCGTATAACAGAGTGGGGCCTCAATCGCCCAAATGTGGATCAAAGATCTTCAACATGGGCATGGAATATGGTAAAGTGTTAAAACCAATCTGGATTTTTTTCTCTTCTTCAAAATATCAACAAGACTAATTTTTCCAGTACCATGCAGATTTATAGAAGTCCCTACTAATTTCTAAGAATCTTAATAAGGTTTAAATCTAACCGTCTAATCAAAAACAAAAACTGGTACAGTCATACCAGATTCAGATGTTGAATCGGTGATATATTTTTGTATAAATTATTTTTTTTTATCATACATGCCATGGAATCTTGTGTTGATTTAGGCCTAGTGCTTTATTTGAGTACAAATACTGGTATCATACCAGATTCTGATGTTAAATCCTTGTTGCATCTCTGTATAAATAATTGTTTGACATACATCTTTCGGTATATTGGGTTGAATTGGTGCTATCTTTCTGTGAAAATTCATGTATTTTATCGCTTGGTACAAAACCTCGAATCGTACCGGACTCTTGTGTTGACTCTGTACTATATTTCTGTACAAACCTTGATATACATGTACCCATAGCTGCCCAATCATCTCCGGATACCGTTGCCATGACCCTAGCTGATATATTTGTATATATTATATCACGCCCTTCCTATCTAAAGGCTGAATTAATTGATCATATTGATTACATTAATTGAAAATAAAAGTAGTCTGTTGTCTTTACTGCTTGAGATTCGTCGCTAATTTCCACTTATTCCACATACCAAACTGAAAGAACGTCTTCGGTCTCTCATTATGATAGCTATCTTTACCAAGAAAGGTGAAAGACGATACAAATACGTGTACATGATTGTTAGCTATATATAACTGAGGATGATATAATACAAGGTGCATTTTTATTGGCTGTTAATTTCCTTGATATGGACATAATAAAGGTCATCTGCACATGACCTTTTACTGGTCGCTGTCAGATCCT
Source organism: Mimachlamys varia (assembly GCA_947623455.1). NCBI lineage: Eukaryota > Metazoa > Mollusca > Bivalvia > Pectinida > Pectinidae > Mimachlamys > Mimachlamys varia. The sequence continues at coordinate 16,205,885 of OX392535.1, forward strand.
ACACACGATAGTAATAGTGAGGATCTGTGTTTTAATCAGATTGCATTAAACCGTAAGATGTTTTCTATAACGTGTTCTGTATTTGGATTACTTTTTGATCTGAAACATGTTCTGCTTCTTTTGTACACTTCTGTACTGGCAAAAAACAATTTTGGCTTTTATAATATAATTCATTAACTTAAGTCAACCAAAGTTTTTTTTAATTCAACTACAATTAAAAAAGACGCATGCATTCAGACAAAAGAATCCGTACTTGATAATTAGATAATATGTAGCCAATGTCCAGTGTGGTCAATTTATTTTTTTGGGAAAGCCGTGTCAAGTATAGCAACGTCAAATATAGCACGAAATTGCGTGACCCCCTGGCGCGAACACATGTACAGTGTGCATGTGTGTCATGTATATATAAATAATGATAATTCGAGGTTTTTATATACCGCTTTATCACGACCTCAAAGCCGTTCACAAATTATTATCCGTGATTATAGGGCCTTAGCAACTAGCTAATATCGTTCTCAACTAACTGGGAAGTATACAACCGGTGCTGCCATTTCGGTGCTCACAGCTATATGTAGCATTCTACAATTTCTAGCCCTACCCAACCACATACTCATTGACAGCTGAGTACTGGAACAAGCAGAGTAAAGTATCTTGCTCAAGGATACAACACAGGTGCCGTGGCCGGGACTCGAATACGCAACTCTTCGATCACGATCCCGGCGTCCTTCACCATTCGACCACCGTGCCGCTTATGTAAACAAATGTAAAAGGTTATGTTTGATTTCAAAAACGCTCTTTCTATGGATATTGAATTTACGAAATACGTTGTAAACAATCATGATAGGCGTTAGTATCATTAGTACCCAAGAAAAAAAATGTGTTACATTTCAAATCAGTCAGAAACTGATATTATTGAGAGCTCGCACAAAAATGGGCCCATTTCATTACCTTGAAACGTGTGTTCGTCGATATGATACGGTTAAATAGTGTTGCGTAAAACTCAACTCGTCACGAATTTCAGCTATATAGGTGATGTGAAGAAAGTGCTATGAATACAGCAATTCAAAATGTACTTGAAACGAACTAATATAAGTGTAATATTGAATCTTACTTTATCAGTCTTGACACCTGTACCTCGTCATTTGGCTTCGGAAGTCTTGTATTTACATCCACGAGACAGGTCGGCGCATGGCCGTCAAAAGAAACATATGTCTGCTATGCATATTATTTGTCTGGTTCGAGATTAAGGATTTCTTTATTACTAATTAAAAAAACGAACGGAAAGCATCGGCTTTTGTCAAAATATCGGTATGAGTAGTTCATAAGGAGTTTAGAACTTCAATTTTATACAATATATGGCGATATTATAAAAACGTTAACAAACTTCACTAAATTACCTCTAAATTTAAAACTTGTATAATACTCGACATTTCAATACATTTATAGATTTTGCTGTCTAGTTTGTATGTTTTTTGTTGAATCGTTTTGATAAATGACTCTTTAAGTAATGAAGAGTGTCACACAGCCTACACAAGTAGGCCTTACATTGCTTTTTCCTTATCTTGCTGTCAAGTTGGGTGGTGTAAACGTATCTATCGATGACGTGCTTGAAGTGTGCTCTTTGGTCAGCTCGGTCTTGTTCAATCTAACAGGGATTCGCCTCAAAATGATAACGATTATGCCCAAATGGGTTTGAAGTACCGTTGTTAATTGACATGTGGTTCAACTTCGTCACATCCGGCCATCGAACATGATTATTGGTGCTCATATATTTGAATAGCCGACTGTTGTCGGAGATTTTAAATTCAATTTAAAACAACGTCGTTTATCGGTGAAAGTAATTAACTATTGGACGTCTGGTAGTATTGGACGTCTGTCAAATTATATTTATTTGCAATCTGAATGTAATCTGACTGCCAGATACATAGAATGACGTCCGTTAAAGACGTTCAAAGGTTATATTTACGTTTCAGATATTTTCTTATACATTACCACGTATTTTGTCACATCATAAAAGGTTTTTCTCTTTTTATGTTAACGTAATTGGAAGAGCTTTTGAAAAAAAATCAGTTAAATGATTTATATAAAGCTACAATTGGTACTATCTAAAACGATATGCAAAGTGTAGACATAACGTAGGGTCAACATGGGGACAAAACGACCTCACGTTATTGTCCGGTGGTCAAGACTGCTTCTATTTACTCCTGCGGATACAATTTGGATTAGCATCAAGCTAATGGGAGGCCTTATTACGAAACGATATTATGTAGATGTTCATTCACAAGAAAGACTTGACATCATTTCTTCAATTTTATACATAATATTATGTTTTTTTGCGCGTCTTATAAGCTTAGTAAATTAGTACATGTATTGTGCTTGAAAATAGGTTAAGAAATAAAAAAGAGAAGTCACCTATAGAAAATGTATACAGTTAGTGTACATGTCGTCTTTGTTTAAATGAGGTTATTGTTTTAGCTTTTAGCTGAGATTGGCGGAATTACTCTAACATCGATTTCGCGTTTTCTTCACCATCAGAAGTGTTGTAATGCGTCAAAGCCGATTAATGAATACTGCTAACGTGTTGTAACATATCCAAAACATTCCTCTCAATCTCAGCCTTCATTTGCTTCAGCTTGCTTTTGGCTAGACGATGGACTATAAATGAACAATTTATATGATAAAGGTTTATATATATATATTGATATGACTGTGTACATGATACGTTAGTCTAAAAGTTGTGTTTATAAGTATATACCAAGGCCTAAATGACCAATTCACTTGTATAAAATGATTATAGGTCTAGGTCATGCTACTTTGTAACTGACTGCGTCCAGATGCACGGCATTTCATGCTCTTTATTATATCATTCCACGGTGTAAAAAATGGTATCGAAGTTACAGTATTTGGCATGTTTGATATATACATATAAAACAATCGATTGCAGTCGTGTCACCAATAAATACGATTACGGCAATATTTGACATGTTTAGACATCTAGGTTTTCATTATCCGTGTCTGATACTTCCCAGTGTTGTTTTAACATTATTGGAGATATGGATTTACAGATGATGATTTTATCAAATCAACTTAATCTCGATTCATCGCCCAATATGTCACAATCACACCGCACCAACGATACTCGCCAAGAGAGCGAACACTCAGGGGGGATAACTCTCATACTAAAACGTGCGCAACTATCCATGTATCAATTCTCATTTATAATTCATTTGTTTCGATTCTGGAAACGGAGTCATTGTATTGAAATAGAGTGCATGCTAATACAATAGACCGTAGCAGCCAGTTGATGAAGGTGATTTCAAATTGATTGCAAGTAGAGATATACGGTAACCTACTTGTTGCCCGAAGCGGCCAATCATAGGTGTAATCGCTGATGAGAATGTGCCGTAGCAGGAAATTCATTATCCGCTTAGTCGCGACCTTTCCCTGTCCAACACCTTACCGTATAGGGATGGCTGCGTTATTACACCGCGGGTGTACGTCTATATAGGGACACACTCGTCTTAAACAGCGCGCGCACGATAGACTTGAGATATGGTCCGCGGTCCAGTGAACATAACTTAGTGGTACGTTTACGTAGCTCTCGGAGCAGGATATATGTATTATACATACCGGTGAAAATGAACATAAACCTGGAAACGTGTTGAAGGTGCCAGTGTCAGATACCCGGTGTAACACGTGTGGGAATGGTGGTAATTAGTGCGATGTAGACTCACGGGGAAGTACCCGACAGCCTGTATATAGAGACAATGACAGTTAACACGATGGCCATTAATTCACAGGTTGAGGAGGAACTGAAGAAAAAACTCAAGGACAATGACTGCGGAATGTCGACAATGCTCCAGGCCGCGGCAAGTAAGCATCACACCCTCCGATTTAACAGTCAAATCGTCACTGACGTCAAATTGCACCTTTTAAAATATATTTTTAACTGTCATTTCGTATAATTAGTGTCTACCGCCCTTTGCTTACACTGTACATCCATTAATATTTACCGTCACATGCTTACATTGTACAGGTATGTACCGTCACATGATTACATTGTACAGGTATATACCGTCACATATTTACATTGTACAGGTATATACCGTCACATATTTACATTGTACAGGTATATACCGTCACATGATTACATTGTACAGGTATATACCGTCACATATTTACATTGTACAGGTATATACCGTCACATATTTACATTGTACAGGTATATACCGTCACATATTTACATTGTACAGGTATGTACCGTCACATGTTTAGGTATGTACCGTCACATGTTTACACTGTACAGGTATGTACCGTCACATGTTTACATTGTACAGGTATGTACCGTCACATGTTTACATTGTACAGGTATGTACCGTCACATGTTTACATTGTACAGGTATGTACCGTCACATGTTTACATTGTACAGGTATGTACCGTCACATGTTTACATTGTACAGGTATGTACCGTCACATGTTTACATTGTACAGGTATGTACCGTCACATGTTTACATTGTACAGGTATGTACCGTCACATGTTTACACTGTACAGGTATGTACCGTCACATGTTTACACTGTACAGGTATGTACCGTCACATGTTTACACTGTACAGGTATGTACCGTCACATGTTTACACTGTACAGGTATGTACCGTCACATGTTTACACTGTACAGGTATGTACCGTCACATGTTTACATTGTACAGGTATGTACCGTCACATGTTTACATTGAGTTAGTGTTTACCGTCAGTCACATGATTACATTGTACAGGTATGTACCGTCACATGTTTACATTGTACAGGTATGTACCGTCACATGTTTACATTGTACAGGTATGTACCGTCACATGTTTACATTGTACAGGTATGTACCGTCACATGTTTACATTGTACAGGTATGTACCGTCACATGTTTACATTGTACAGGTATGTACCGTCACATGTTTACATTGTACAGGTATGTACCGTCACATGTTTACATTGTACAGGTATGTACCGTCACATGTTTACATTGTACAGGTATGTACCGTCACATGTTTACATTGAATTAGTGTTTACCGTCAGTCACATGATTACATTGTACAGGTATATACCGTCACATATTTACATTGTACAGGTATGTAACGTCACATGTTTACATTGTACAGGTATGTACCGTCACATGTTTACACTGTACAGGTATTTACCGTCACATGTTTACATTGAATTAGTGTTTACCGTCAGTCACATGATTACATTGTACAGGTATATACCGTCACATGATTACATTGTACAGGTATGTACCGTCACATGTTTACACTGTACAGGTATGTACCGTCACATATTTACATTGTACAGGTATGTACCGTCACATATTTACATTGTACATGTATGTACCGTCACATATTTACATTGTACAGGTATTTACCGTCACATGTTTACATTGTACAGGTATGTACCGTCACATGTTTACATTGTACAGGTATGTACCGTCACATGTTTACATTGTATAGGTATGTACCGTCACATGTTTACATTGTACAGGTATGTACCGTCACATGTTTACATTGTACAGGTATGTACCGTCACATGATTACATTGTACAGGTATGTTCCGTCACATATTTACATTGTACAGGTATGTACCGTCACATATTTACATTGTACAGGTATGTACCGTCACATGTTTACATTGTACAGGTATGTACCGTCACATATTTACATTGTACAGGTATGTACCGTCACATATTTACATTGTACAGGTATGTACCGTCACATATTTACATTGTACAGGTATGTACCGTCACATGTTTACATTGTACAGGTATGTACCGTCACATGTTTACATTGTACAGGTATGTACCGTCACATGTTTACATTGTATAGGTATGTACCGTCACATGTTTACATTGTACAGGTATGTACCGTCACATGTTTACATTGTACAGGTATGTACCGTCACATGTTTACATTGTACAGGTATGTACCGTCACATGTTTACATTGTACAGGTATGTACCGTCACATGTTTACACTATACATGTATTTACCGTCACATATTTACATTGTACAGGTATGTACCGTCACATGTTTACATTGTACAGGTATGTACCGTCACATATTTACATTGTACATGTATGTACCGTCACATGTTTACATTGAACGGGTGTCCACAATCCAATGTTTACATTGTACAAGTAAACACCATCAAATGCTTACATTGTCCTTTGGCTACATTGCATTGGCATCTTAAATGTTTTACTGTCATAATTTTACATTGTACAGGTGTCTATCAGCACATAATTACAATTTTAAAGTATAAACCCCAAATATTTAAATCGCACTTGTGGCTTCCGTTACATGTTAACAGATAATATGTACATGTATCTGTCGTCGCATATATAACGTTTACATTGTACACGTATCTACAGTAACAAGTTTATATTGTACACGTATATATAGTAACAAGTTTACACTGTACACTTATCTATAGTAACTAGTTCATATTGTACACGTATCTATAGTAACAAGTTTATATTGTACACGTATCTATAGTAACAAGTTTATATTGTACACGTATCTATAGTAACAAGTTTATATTGTACACGTATCTATAGTAACAAGTTTATATTGTACACGTATATATAGTAACAAGTTTACACTGTACACTTATCTATAGTAACTAGTTCATATTGTACACGTATCTATAGTAACAAGTTTATATTGTACACGTATCTATAGTAACAAGTTTACATTGTACACGTATCTATAGTAACAAGTTTACATTGTACACGTATCTATAGTAACAAGTTTACATTGTACACGTATCTATAGTAACAAGTTTGTATTGTACACGTATCTATAGTAACAAGTTTGTATTGTACACGTATCTATAGTAACAAGTTTGTATTGTACACGTATCTATAGTAACAAGTTTATATTGTACACGTATCTATAGTAACAAGTTTATATTGTACACGTATATATAGTAACAAGTTTACATTGTACACGTATCTATAGTAACTAGTTCATATTGTACACGTATCTATAGTAACAAGTTTACATTATTCACGTATCTATAGTAACAAGTTTACATTGTACAAGTATCTATAGTAACAAGTTCACATTGTACACGTATCTATAGTAACAAGTTTACATTATTCACGTATCTATAGTAACAAGTTTACATTATTCACGTATCTATAGTAACAAGTTTACATTATTCACGTGTCTATAGTAACAAGTTTACATTATTCACGTATCTATAGTAACAAGTTTACATTATTCACGTATCTATAGTAACAAGTTTACATTATTCACGTATCTATAGTAACAAGTTTACATTGTACAAGTATCTATAGTAACAAGTTCACATTGTACACGTATCTATAGTAACAAGTTTACATTATTCACGTATCTATAGTAACAAGTTCATATTGTACACGTATCTATAGTAACAAGTTTACATTGTACACGTATCTATAGTAACAAGTTTACATTGTACACGTATCTATAGTAACAAGTTTACATTATTCACGTATCTATAGTAACAAGTTTACATTGTACACGTATCTATAGTAACAAGTTCATATTGTACACGTATCTATAGTAACAAGTTTACATTGTACACGTATCTATAGTAACAAGTTCATATTGTACACGTATCTATAGTAACAAGTTTACATTGTACACGTATCTATAGTAACAAGTTTACATTATTCACGTATCTATAGTAACAAGTTTACATTATTCACGTATCTATAGTAACAAGTTCATATTGTACACGTATCTATAGTAACAAGTTTACATTGTACACGTATCTATAGTAACAAGTTTACATTGTACACGTATCTATAGTAACAAGTTTACATTGTACACGTATCTATAGTAACAAGTTTACATTGTACACGTATCTATAGTAACAAGTTTATATTGATTGTACACGTATCTATAGTAACAAGTTTGTATTGTACACGTATCTATAGTAACAAGTTTGTATTGTACACGTATCTATAGTAACAAGTTTACATTGTACACTTATCTATAGTAACAAGTTTACATTGTACACGTATCTATAGTAACAAGTTTGTATTGTACACGTATCTATAGTAACAAGTTTGTATTGTACACGTATCTATAGTAACAAGTTTACATTGTACACGTATCTATAGTAACAAGTTTACATTGTACACGTATATATAGTAACAAGTTTACACTGTACACGTATCTATAGTAACAAGTTTGTATTGTACACGTATCTATAGTAACAAGTTTGTATTGTACACGTATCTATAGTAACAAGTTTACACTGTACACGTATCTATAGTAACAAGTTTGTATTGTACACGTATCTATAGTAACAAGTTTACATTGTACACGTATATATAGTAACAAGTTTACATTGTACACGTATCTATAGTAACAAGTTTGTATTGTACACGTATCTATAGTAACAAGTTTGTATTGTACACGTATCTATAATAACAAGTTTATATTGTACACGTATCTATAGTAACAAGTTTGTATTGTACACGTATCTATAGTAACAAGTTTATATTGTATACGTATCTATAGTAACAAGTTTACATTGTACACGTATCTATAGTAACAAGTTTGTATTGTATACGTATCTATAGTAACAAGTTTGTATTGTACACGTATCTATAGTAACAAGTTTACATTGTACACGTATCTATAGTAACAAGTTTACATTGTACACGTATCTATAGTAACAAGTTTGTATTGTACACGTATCTATAGTAACAAGTTTATATTGTATACGTATCTATAGTAACAAGTTTACATTGTACACGTATCTATAGTAACAAGTTTACATTGTACACGTATCTATAGTAACAAGTTTATATTGTATACGTATCTATAGTTACAAGTTTATATTGTACACGTATCTATAGTAACAAGTTTACATGTACACGTATCTATAGTAACAAGTTTGTATTGTACACGTATCTATAGTAACAAGTTTGTATTGAACACGTATCTATAGTAACAAGTTTACATTGTACAAGTATCTATAGTAACAAGTTTACATTGTACACGTATCTATAGTAACAAGTTTACATTGTACACGTATCTATAGTAACAAGTTTACATTGTACACGTATCTATAGTAACAAGTTTATATTGTACACGTATCTATAGTAACAAGTTTATATTGTACACGTATATATAGTAACAAGTTTATATTGTACACAAATCTGTAGAAAAACGTTTGCATTGTACACGTATCTGTAGTAACAAGTTGATATTGTACACGTATCTATAGTAACAAGTTAACATTGTACATGTATATATAGTAACAAGTTTACATTGTACATGTATCTGTAGTAACAAGTTTATATTGTACACGTATCTAAAGTAACACGTTTAAATGTACACGTATCTTAGTAACAACTTACATTATTCACGTATCTATAGTAACAAGTTTAAATTGTACACGTATCTATAGTAACAAGTTCACATTGTTCACGTATCTATAGTAACAAATTTACATTGCTCATAGTAACAAGTTTATATTGTACAAGTATATATAGTAACAACTTACATTATACACGTATATATAGTAACAAGTTTACATTGTACATGTATCTGTAGTAAAACGTTTACATTATACACGTATCTATAGTAACAAGTTTATATTGTACACGTATCTATAGTATCAAGTTTAAATGTACACGTATCTATCGTAACAAGTTTAAATGTACACGTATCTATAGTAACAAGTTTACATTGTACACGTATCTATAGTAACAAGTTTACATTGTACACGTATCTATAGTAACAAGTTTACATTGTACACGTATCTATAGTAACACGTTCACATTGTACACGTATCTATAGTAACAAGTTTATATTGTACACGTATCTATAGTAACAAGTTAATATCGTACACGAATCTATAGTAACAAGTTTATATTGTACACGTATCTATAGTAACAAGTTTAAATGTACACTTATCTATAGTTACAAGTTTATATTGTACACGTATCTATAGTAACAAATTTACATTGTACAAGTATCTATAGTAACAAGTTTATATTGTACACGTATCTATAGTAACAAGTTTACATTATACACGTATATATAATAACAAGTTTACATTGTACACGTATCTATAGTAACAAGTTTATATTGTACACGTATCTATAGTAACAAGTTCATATTGTACACGTGTCTATAGTAACAAGTTTACATTGTACACGTATCTATAGTAACAAGTTTATATTGTACACGTATCTATAGTAACAAGTTCACATTGTACACGTATCTATAGTAACAAGTTTATATTGTACACGTATATATAGTAACAAGTTTACATTGTACACGTATCTATAGTAACAAGTTTGTATTGTACACGTATCTATAGTAACAAGTTCACATTGTACACGTATCTATAGTAACAACTTACATTATTCACGTATCTATAGTAACAAGTTTACATTGTACACGTATCTATAGTAACAAGTTCACATTGTACACGTATCTATAGTAACAACTTACATTATTCACGTATCTATAGTAACAAGTTTACATTGTACACGTATCCATCTGCAAATGTTCGTATTCAAGCTGCACAGACTATATCGGATCATGATTTGTTCGTTGTCACATACAGTGTACTTGTACATAATTATGCCTGTTTTTTATATTTACGTGCTCCACTGCCTTTAATATATACAAACTTTATCTCTATGGTGTATGTGCTGCTTCTCTGTTAAAGACATACAAAAGATGAACAAACAATCTCTGGCTCACGGTCTATAGAAATACAATATGTTTTAAGTACTTCGTTTCGACGGCAACACTTCGTGAACTTGTCTTTGTGATATGAGCACTTTTAGAACACTGATATGATTGTGGCTTTACTTGAATGTGTAGGGATGGAAATTGTTCCGTAACAACACACCGACAGCTTTCTATTCTTTTGTCCATATAATATCCCGATTTAGATTTGTCCTTGTGACAAGGCAGGGGGCCCGGGATGTTTTGTCATTAGCTTGTGTACCCGTGTTCTCTACATAGAGTATCAAGCTGTATAACAATACTAGTATTGAGCTACTATTTCGAAACCACTAGGAAGGTGGCAGGTGTAGTACAAATATCAATCAGCAACTATATTTAGTGACATGTACAGTAATGCTGATCCGATTATACGTTAATCTTGTAATCGCTTTACGGTTAAGATTAACCAGTTTGTTTCGGCCGTACTACTACAGTGTATAGTAAATGTTGTCGATGTTAAATGTACCAAGGACTGTATGTGTGTGGTGATTGATAAAATTACCTTTAAAAGTTATTTTGTATACCACTTAGCCGTGAAATATTGGAGTAGATGCGGATGATTGATCGCTTTTCATGCACGATTTAATTTAATTTTGCCGTCGATATCACAGGACATGTAACATATGTATATGCGTGTAATTAGTTCAGCTTACCTGAAAACGATTTCTAGACGAACTTTCAAATTTCAGATTTTTTTAAATGCAGGTTTAATGTTTGTTAGGCATATCAAATGTGTCCATGTCAACGAACAGTTTTGGATTTATTGGTCTTTTGCAATTCACACATGTTATAATAATGTACATGTATTTAGATATCAAGCATAAGCTTACTGTTCATTACGTTTTATCAATGTAGAATAGAATAAATATGCGCAAAATTTACGTACTCCATGTATATAGACGTATATGTCGTGCAAAGTTCACGTACTCCATGTATATAGACGTATATGTCGTGCAAAATTTACGTATTCCATGTATATAGACGTATATATCGTGCAAAGTTCACGTACTCCATGTATATAGACGTATATGTCGTGTAAAGTTCACGTACTCCATGTATATAGACGTATATGTCGTGCAAAATTTACGTATTCCATGTATATAGACGTATATATCGTGCAAAGTTCACGTACTCCATGTATATAGACGTATATGTCGTGCAAAGTTCACGTAATCCATGTATATAGACGTATATATCGTGCACACATATGTACAATGTAGGAATTGTATAGACATGTACATTATGTAAGTAAACACGTGTAAAATGCACCCGTACTACGTGTACATCGGCATGCTAGTACAACATGTATATAATTACATACACAGATACATGTGCCATATACTAACGATGGGCAGTTTGCAAGTCTGGTTGAAACATTAAGGGTCTCTATACATTTTATATTTCAATGATATTTTGCAAAGATTCTGATCTACTGGAGCGCTGAAACAATCATTTCAATGACCAAACCAACAGATGGTCTACATGAGTGTGTCAATGAAACATTTGGTAAATGTTCTAGGCAGTGAGGGCGATTTATTGTGGCATTTCGCAATCATTTACGAGAGTGAGAATGTCTGGTTGGAACGTGTGACATCAGTTCGAGGAGGGTCGGATTGTTTGAATCGAGATATTTAACGATAATTTAGCAATACTGGCTTAAGGAAGTAGGAATGTGTGATTGAGACAATTGACAATGTTGTAGGTAGTGAAACTATTTGATTTGCTGAAGAGTAAAGCTAGTAAGATATTTGAGAAAGTGGACATTTTCAATAGATCTATGACATAGCCATGTAAACATAGACAAATGGTAGAGGATTTCATTAGCAGATATATTTGGGTGATATTAATATGAATATTCTTGTAACACAACAAATACGATTTTCATAGTAACTTTTTCATGATTGCTGACTCCTATGTAATGTACTGTTTTACCTTCAACATCCGACAGATGACTAGTAAATCTCCTGTAAACAAAGGTGTGAAAGTTGTCTGGAAATCGATGTCGAATCGGCTACGCTGTAAGAGTGTGTAAATTCAGAAATCGAAACACAAGGTTAAGAGCTGGAGACGTCTAGCGGAAGCTATGTATACGATCACGACTCAGAAAGACATATAACGTTGCCTCTCGCGTTACCAACACACCCATTGACGATGCTCTTACATGTAGAATCATTCGGAAACGATTCGAATAAGACAGGTCCTAGCGAAAAAACCTAATCCTTCAGATTCAGGATATCATATTTGCTTGAAGTTTATAAGATGACATGTATCAGTAACGCTTCGACACTGCCATGAATTGGCAATCTAGCGTCTTTCTTTGGGGACGATTTGTTCATGGACACTGGAACAAGAAGTAATAGCCACTGCCCACATAAAGTGCGAGCCTAAAATATTAAAATGATATGATATGACGACATACACATACTTGAAGTAATCAAATTAGGACCTTACAAGGTTTTGCATCCATATTTAACACCTTCGATGCAAAGAAATAACCAAGGAACCAGTGTCATGCATTCTCCTGGTGACGAACAAAGACGGAACCCCGGAAGTATTAGTCTATAGAAAAGAGACCTATACAGACCAGTACACGACCTTCAACTAACACTATCCTTTGTATCTGAAGTTAGGCGCCGCACCTAAAATGTATACTGCACAACAAATATGATACTTCAGCGACAGAACAACGGGACAAACATAGTAACACAGCTACATCGCATGACCAATGGAAACCCGTCTATGTTGGGAATGGGGAAAACAGTGTCAAAGTAAAAGGAAGAACGAGAAAAGGCCAATTAAGGAAAATAACGAAAGCATAGGTCAAATGATTACCCCGTATATAAAAGGTATATCTAAAGTCAATGAGGTTGTATTGCGGTCATGGCATAACAAACAGCAATGGATTCCCTCAAGACACTTCTAAATATCACTGTAGAACCGTCATATAATGCATACATAATACCGGTTGCAAAAGCTGTGACGCATGGTATATAAGAGAGACTAAATGGCGATTTAGAGTCCGCCGTCATAACCATCAGTAAGATACGGAAACCCGAGAAGGAAATGAATTATCATAAAGGAGGCAGTCGGAGTGCAAGATAAATAATCATAAATCATTGACCATGCAACACAGAAAAATCAAGTGGCGAACTTATGTAACTCCAAAACTTTAACATAGAGAATGGGTTTTTTTCAGTGTTGCCTATGCATCCGTAGGATTATATTTTTATACTTTTTTTCAAAGTTAGAGAATAATTTGTATCTGTGTCAGATAAAGCAATCTGGATGCGCCGCAGTGTTCAGTTCTGAATCGAGATGAGGTACTCGCAAATCTTATTGGAAGTACGAAACAAAGCAAAGCTAAATCCATTCATTTCGGTACCTAAACTATATACCAACGTATTGGAATACTCTTACAGCATAGCCGAATCGATAATGATTTGTGTGGAAATCATGAACACATTTTACATCTTTGTGTAAATACGCTTGACTGGTCATGTCTGACGTCAGTGACAGAGTACATCATGTACCAGTCAATGAAACATCACATTAAATATTTATTGTGTTATAAAAATGTAGCATATTGTCGGAATTCAAATAACCTGACGAAGATGTTCAGAAGTATTATAAGAGATATTTAGTAAAAAGACTTCGGTCACGGGAATAGTTAAATGCAAAGTGTGGATCTGTGTTATGCGAATATTTGGATGGCATTCATGTACAATGTATATGCTCTAGGCCGTCGTAATATCACTGGTAGATCTGAGCATTACAGGTGTTTGAATGAAATATTTAGGCAAATGATCTAGGTATCTAAAGCGTTTGTGTGACCATTTATTAAAGGTTCTAGGTGGTGATTGTTTTTTGTCGGTGAAGCGAATACTCGAATAAAATTTTCTCGGCAATGAGAGGGGTTTGGTTTGTTTTGATTAGACTGTTTTTACGTCCTATTCACAGCAGATGAGGTCATTTAAGGACCGCCCCTCCCGGTGCATGCGACGTGAGTGTTGTTGAGTGCCTATGTGTTTGGGAGGCTGCGTTATATTCGTGTAGACCTCCTTGCGATAGTTCGAACTTTTTTTGTTTTAACGGGTAGCATTAACGGGTCTAAAGGATGAAAAGACACATTCGGTGGTGATTGATCTATGTCGTGTGGATAATTCTCAGAGACATTTACTATCATCTGTATGTAATGGGGACTTTTGAAGGAAACAAATGCTGATATTGATAAAGTTCAAATAGTTGAACGATGCATTTGTTAAAGAGTATAGACAGCACCAGAAAGTGAAAATGTTTAAATGAAACATCCGGTGATGGTCGAAATAGTAAGGACGACTGAGGCTAGGGTTAACACAGCACGACCACTACAACTGACCCCGTCTGCGTTACTATTTGCCCGCAACACGGTAATAAATAATTGATGATTCGGAGTCGGTGAGCCCATGATCCGGACCGTTCGTGTTATACACGTGTGCTCGTAAAGATGACGTTAGGATGGTAAAACACGGAAAATCTAGCCATTCATCTCATGACTTATTTTCCAGTTAAGGTAAATAACACACCGACAATAACTCGTGCATTCATACACCCTGTTTCTTTGTGTATTTCCTCAAGTCTTGAGAAAAAATAAAGATGGCCAAATCAACTGCGTTGCACACAACATATACACATTACAAATGTTTTAGTAATGCGCACATATGCTGGAACTTCGTTGAATTTACAATATGAAAATATTTCAGTTATATAGTCCCTACATGTTTGCTTTCCAATATAGATGTTTCCATGGAAACGGATATTGGTGATTTAAGATACCGGAGAAACTGTATGTTATATTGCTCGGCGATATTGCTACATACAATGTACAATGTAGCGCTGGACTTGTGATGGCTATACGTGTGTACTGAATCCATATTTACATCCAATCAGTCTGATGTAAAACTCAATCAGCGTATCTATTATGCTGTAAATTAGCTATAAAACCTCTGGCTGCTTCCTGTCTAAATATAGTGCATGAACACTATTGCTCATCATATCCCATCGGTAGGCTACATTATATCTATTGTGTCGTCTATTTGATACGGGCAACGTAATTAAAACTTACATAATGTCAATTATGTTTTACTAATCATCTATGCAGTATATAATATATATAAGATGATGTAACACATACATGTACATGCTGCACCTTTTTAGTAATAAATACAGTGTGCCGAAAAAATAAATTTAACTGCATAATACAACTGTTTCGTTCTCCTAGGACTCTTCAGTGATGCTAGGGGCCAACAGGTGGGAATCCAAAATATTTAAACTAATGTAGAAGCAGAAGGGTCAGGTGCGTAAAACCCCTTTAATTTATGAATTTAGAAGTTAATTTGAACTAGTTCTATATCAGTGGCACTGATTTTTATCACGGGAAAACAAATATAAATGCAGATTGCAAGTGCCGGCAGTATCCAATCCATGATATATTTAAACTTTGTCGTGGTTTCTTTTGCCTTTTTTATTTTAAATATCATTGCGAATGCCTTGATTAACTCATTTTGAGTAAGCTTAACACCTACAATATGGAACGAGAATTCAGTTGAAACTCTATGGCCCTTGTAGATGAGAATAGAATAAACACAGGTATCATGCAAGTAAATGGTAATTCAACTAAATGGCCTATGATGAACAGAAAAATACTACGGATTAAGTTTGGCGTTTATTCAGGATGCAACCTGAAATGACAGTCAGTGATTTAGCGACAGGCATGTGACGAGTTTTACGAATTACAAAACCAGAGAATCGGTGTTTTAACATTTATCATTTGAATCAAACTTAATGTGATTTTGAGGCTGAAGCTGCTCAAAATGATAACACTTATCGTGTATATCTACATGACAGTTTTGGTTTGTATAAAGAAACCAAGGAAATTATCTTTCAACGACTAAAAGATTTAGTGTGCATACTATCGTGAATCAATATTCACTATTATACAGCAAACATACAATGTATTACTTCGTTCTTATGGTTCGGACAACAATGATACAGTATCCCATTGTTACGTAAGTATTTAGACCACAACGTGTGATAATTATGATGACACTAAACATCCATCCATGTATGGAGTGCTTAACGTACGTTGTAAATACATATACATTATCCAGAAATATTGCCAATCTTCCCAACAATTTCTTATTTAAACCACGGGTAACATCCCCGCTGTCATATACACGATCAGTAAGTTATTTTTTATTATTAACTTATCAATAGGACTTAGTATATTAACATAGATTGATGTACAAAAAAGGTTATGCACAATGCATAATGCTTTACTATAGAGCTTCCATACGCATATCACATTGTAAATATCTTAAAGCTGACAATGCAAGTTAAAAAGCTTTTTTGTTGAGATTAAACAAAAATATGGCAAAGTTATATTTCAGAAAGCTT
Organism: Mimachlamys varia; assembly: GCA_947623455.1. Classification (NCBI taxonomy): domain Eukaryota; kingdom Metazoa; phylum Mollusca; class Bivalvia; order Pectinida; family Pectinidae; genus Mimachlamys; species Mimachlamys varia. The sequence goes on from OX392535.1 coordinate 16,223,101, forward strand.
CTGAGATGCCCCCTAACAGGTTACTAAGGAGAGGCAGACATTTTAGTTTTTGCCTTGCTTGGAAACGAGAGTCGGCCTCCCTGGGTATAAAAGGCACCCAGCCTGTCAAACCGGTTTTTACATGAACACTTGCCGTGCAAAGTGCAACACACCTGCGGACACAACAGGTGACACTGGAGTTACAAAACTGGAATGACAAACACACACTTACCTTGAAGTTGAAGTTACATGAAGATGGTCACTCTCTCAGCCACCATCATAAATCGTGTGCCAAAGCAAAATGAAAAAAAAAATAAAACTGAAAACACCCTAAATGTCCCTTCACCTATGTATACGTAATGGACATCGACATGTTGATTTTACATTCGGAAGCAGAGCGAAACGTTCCGAACTCGCTCCTAATACTACCTATAACACGCGAGCATAGTCTTGATTATGTAAAACACGTGCACGAACACATGCGAGTGAGGGGAAGTTAGGTCCTATTTTGATGGAAATAAATGGATGTCATAGCAATGTTCATCACACAGGAACTGATTACTATAACGGACATGTTCCAATTGAATACTAAGGTAGGGTTATCAGTTGTCATTCATGTACTTGGGTTTTTTTTCGCACGAATTTTGGTGTATTCATATTTTTTTTTTTTTTTAATTTTGCTCATATTGTATAATATCGTTATAATAACACCTTCAATATCCATGTCAATGTTCTTCAGATACTGATCGAAAATATCGTAAAAAAAAATCAGAAAGTATGTGTTGGCTAGCTATATAGGTCTATAGAAATAGAAGTGTCGCCGTGCGGTTTCATCACAACAATGATAACCGGTTTGACGGCCTGGGTGCCTTTTATACCCAAGGAAGCCGACTATCGTTACCAAGCAAGGCAAAAACTAAAATGTCTGCCATTCCTTAGTAACCTGTAAGGGGGCATCTCAGAAGATTTCTAAAAAATTGTATTTGGCCGTTTTTTTTTTAAATATCAACAAGAAAGCTTTTTAACTTGCATTGTCAGCTTTAAGATATTTATAACCATGAAGTTCTTTTTGATACCACTGTTTCTGGATGAGAGGTCAGGAACAGCCAGTATTTGTCCTCGTATCCCTACATAATGATATACAGTCTCGTTCGACTCCCCAGCACCAAACAGACTCTTTATGTAAGTAGTAAACCATATAATCCTTCAAACTATAAAGATATCTCTTCTAAGTCATCTTTAAAAACTGTTTAAATCCATTTAATGGATTTTACATAATGTTGTGCTTGTTCCAACTACTTTTCGATTTTACAAGTTTTAAGATATGTTTGACACGTACTGTGTATTGTGTTAGGTGTAATGCGCATTACATCGTTACTGATGTCAATGTTTAAGACTACAACAGACAGTCGGGTGAGGTACACACCGAGTACTGTACTGTACCCGATCAAATAAATCAGTTTAAACGATTAGTAATTTATATGCGTTCGCTCAGTATCTTTATTTTCGTTAGTAGAGATACATGTAACGTTGTTTGGGAAACGTTATTGCAGAGCAACAATCGGCCAATGCTCCAAAGTTAGCATTATCAATATGCAAATATATCTGGACGAAAATTAAGTAACTTTACTCGGAATATAAAGGCAGATCCTGTTGATTGTCTAATAAAGTACGACCAAATATTAATGTGGCCGTGTCAAAACCTAGATCTTCGGCTGCTGTAAATGCAAATCATGCTCATAATCTGGACAAAATTATTTCCATTTTCTTTTTTTAATCCGGCGATGTCCGAGCAAATAACAGCTGGACATAAACTTCGGAGGATAGAAAAAAAATTATGTGAATACCAAAGCGTCAACAAAACCATAGTCCGAACTCAAACTCGATTACACTAGAGGAAAATATGACCAAGGAAAGACTTGGATACTCTCGCAAAAACTCAAAAGAACAAGACCAGGCGCTATGGAAGAGCAAGCGTCATCGACGAAACCCATCAATCCTCAAAATGAGAATCGACACAGAATAAAACTTATATAAGGAAGCAAATTTAAGTCAGAAAGTAAAAAAGAATATATTTTATATAAGGACATATGAAATGTCAACATTATCGCTACCTGAATTTAAATTGGACTATTGTAGAAATAGGAAAAGGATGTCAACATCATACACTCCTGCTTAGACAACTACATGGAACTGTAACAATACATGTTACAGTTCGGCCTACAATGGCTGTTATATCAAAATGAGAGCGTTCCACCCAAAATAGATTACCGATGGAACATAACGCTCAGGGGCTGAATAATAACCTGATAATAATCGTTTTTCTATAGACTGCATAATGCATTAAACTGCTGAGATGACTTGTAAATTCAGCCTGTTGTTCGCTTTATTGGGTAACAGGGATTAAACTCAATATATCCGGTCGTTAAGAAGAGTTTGAAGAGAACTCTGTTTTATCCTCCAACAACAATGTGTTCTCTCAAAGGAATAGAATATATTTCTCAGCTTTGAATACAAGTGACCGTTTGAATGCTTGATCGATACGGTGGTTGGATTGCTTTCGAGATGGCGTCCCAAGAAGGCTACAAAAATCGCTACGTCACACATATAGCATTCATTAATCCAGTGTAATTGTCAGGGCAGAATTGTTTAGCTGTGACCGCTACACTGACATCAATGCTTCACATGTGGTGGTCACACCTTCACCTATCGTTCTCTCTTCTACATCTCTGTGTTTATGGAGCCTGATATCGCAATATATTGGATGTATGTTTATTTCTGTTATGAGTATGTGGTCCAACGATTGCGAGTTCTTACATTCAAGTAAGTGCAGTAAGAAATTGCATATACCATGCAACCTATATTGTTTGTTCTATCCCAATGTAATTGCCGTAATGTTTTGCAACCCATTCCTTGAAAGTCTCGGCTACATAAGACACATTCTTTCAGCATTAAGTGTTTAAGACCATGTTTAAGACTCCGCAACGTTAAGTGTTCACCGATCAAAGTTAATGCCTACTGCCCCGCAGCTTGTGTAGCCTTGTGATAGCACACGAACTGCTCTACATGACAGAATGAGCAATCTCCATATGTCGTGAGAATGTAGCCATGTAATTATTTGCACTGAAGGACGTGTTTACCAGCGTTTTAGGTAAGCAGATCTTCTACTCAGAAAAAGTCTTACCGAGACTTGCATACGGTTCATTACAGAATTGCATGATGCTGTTTCTATATGGTGCTTTTTTACGCTTTTTGAGTAAGGGCAACATGCACCAATACCATTGCAGGCGCTACAGTATGTTCTACAACAAGCAGTATATGGACGTTAGAACTGTGATTTACACTTCCATTTTCGTATATGTCTTCAGTGTAGACTGCCGCACGTTGTTAAGCAGTACATCTAGTCTCATTGCTAGACAGACGAGCATAACATGAAGCACAGCCTTGAAATACTCTGTTTACGTTGTGTCAGCCAGGTTTGTGTTTGTTTGTTTTGGGGGTTTTAGATTAAATGTAATCGAAAATTAGATTATTTCCCTACTGACATTTAAATATGAAACTACACTTATTTTTTAAATCAAATAATTCTGTCAAAATTGGCCCCATATTTTCCCTGATTTTACAAGACATGTGCCCATTGTAGACGCCGTCTTTGGCTGGTGTCTGACAGACATTCTGTTCACAAACTTGAGTATTGTCGGTCTGTATGTTATTACAGAGCTGCTGACAGACCCAGCAAAAAGAGAAAATAATCTTCTCCTAAGTGCATTAGTGTATGTCTGGCGAGACATTCTCTGAAGGAATTGGTCAAATTAAATTAATTATTCCTAATCAACACTTTTGGTGTAGTATGCTCAACTCGTCTACATCTCCAGATCTACAACGAAAACGTTACCACGAATGTTTCATTCGATGTACATTTGTAATTAGGCTTATATAACCAAGGCCTCGGTTTCATCAATATTCCATAACTTTCCTTAGGACAACATAACATAATTAAGGTGAAAATGTTTTGTTCAGGAACGTAAATTATGTAATGCTTTCTTGTGCAAATTTTCTTATATTGAGTTAAGGAACGTTGACGGCTGGTAGAATAACGTTAGAAGGCACTGTAGGGATGACTTTGCGTATAGTACCGCATACATTGTACAGTCATCGTTGATAATTTGAGTTATAAAAAACATAGTAATCGACCATTACTCCTTAAAGGCCCAATATACGTAACTTCAGGAAATGTTTCGGGAATCTGAATAATTATGAAAAAAATCCAGTTGACAACCATGCAAATATAAGCCTAAAACGAATTAAACCTGAGCGGTAGCTAAAAAGAAACTCTTGACAAAAAATCCAAAGCATTGAAAACAATTCAGGTAGGGCCCACTTCAACAACAAGCCGAGTGTAGAAGACAGTTTAAAATGGACGCGATTTTTTCAAATACCGTGTTTCAACTTCTGGTGTATCGGTAGCAGCGTAAGATTTCATCTTGAATATTGCTGATATCAGTTAATCTTAGCTACATTATAAATATTATAAGTTATTAGGCTTGATTTTCGCCGAAAGCTACGTATATTGGGCCTTTTAAAACCTTTTCACTGCTGTTGTCGGATAGCGAAGTGGAAACGGCAAGCACCTTAACTCATGATGACAGTTAAGTTTTTGGATTACACGTGAAAATCTGTTTCGTTGCCTAGCCGATTTAGTTGGGTTTCTCCTAGTTCCCTCGATTGTTGCCGTCATCAAAACCGTTGTCGCTTCAGTCCGAGCCATAACGAGTTAAAAGCGAGTTGAAAAACCAGTTTCATAACTGGTAAAATAAAACAAGTTTACATACAAAGGATAAGGCCAGTATCTGTTTCAGTGGCAGGGCAACCAGATTTCACATGTTACATCTTCGTGACCAATCAAAATTATTGTCATGGAGAAGAAGTTTAAGCTGAAACTATAGTAAGCATTATCAGAATCCTATGTTGACGACTATTCATAATGAAGAAGGTTTATAACGTTTTGAAAAATAAGTGGGTTTTGCTGTTGCCTTTAAACAACGAGGTCAAAATGTCAACCAAATCACGAATATGTATTCATAAAATGAGATTGAGTGATAAACCCGCTTCGTTTCCAAGAAAGTCTAGACAATGTCCGTCAAATGCCTCCTCGTCGAGGATCCAGAGGCGTTCCAATTACAATGATGTTTCATCACTTGTCCTGGCTATATCCTGGTTATATCGATCGAAGGTTAACGTCTACGACATCGTTTGGAGAGTGTTTGCGACACGAAATTAAGGAATGCTGTAATGATTGATGGTTCTGTTGGTGACCGATATCATCAAACAAAAAGGTTGGCCTGTGAATGACATGTTTAGAAAAACAAACTCGTATCTTAGTAACTGGCAGTTGTGAGGAGTGGAACATTTCTAAGAAAATGACGTTTAGGCAATAAGAAAAGAACATATCAAGCATGATGGCGTGTACTGTAAAATAAGACCTTTTTCTTAAGCTTCATATTTACCAAAAGTTAACATGTGACATTTTAACGATTGAACAATAAACATTCAAATACGTTCGACATTTTGACAAGTAGATGTTTAATTGTTCGGCTACATGCCCGCCGTGAGGGACGAAAGTAGGGGTAAGAAACTTTTAACTTTTAACAAATGTGAATTTACTTACAGTGCTACAGATTTACTTAGAGAAAATGTACTTATGGAAGCTACATGTATTATCTCCTTGCTAACTACCAGTAACATACCTTTCCCATGGTAGACATCTAAACAGCGCACTACAGGCATGTTGTTAAATAGAATTTCCAGAAAATATCAGTTTCGCCATCATATAGACATCGTTAAAGTACTCACAATAGAAAAACAAAAATAAACCAAATGAAAAAACATTCGGTTTGTGTCAAGTTATATCATCAAAATGTTGTAATCGTTTACAACAAAGGATCCCTTTTACCCTTTAGTTGAAACAATGATATGGAAGACGACAATATTCTTTTTGAAATATACCATGCAGGTAGGACGTCAGAATTGCGCTCCTGCCCACATTGCCTGATCGTAAGAGGCGACTAAAATTGGGATCTTAATTTTTTTCTCAATAAATGTCTCTCATCTAATTTCTCCCTTGATACTGCCTCACTCTTGGTCTTTAACTGAGAGTTCGCATCTGTAAAAGATGGCTTGGAGTTATTTTCTCTGGCCGAGACATATCAGAGTCTTAACCATGGTTGTAACTACTCTTTTCTTGACGTTCAGCATTATCTGAGTGGAACGATGTATAATGTAAAATATATTGCAAAAGAAACATTATTTGCATAGAAATTATTTTTCACGGTTTTGACCATTCGCAGCACATTTAGGTCTTATTACGAAAATGTAATACACTATTTGCATATATAACATGGCCGTATAGTTCAATTGGCTGCTTTTAGTGAACAACTTCTTCCGACATACTAAATCGATCCCTCATTTTATACTAGTATACGGTATCGTGTACAACAACAATATCATTTGAACGTCAGTGGTTTATCATACGGACGCCACATGTGGCCTCCGGTGGGGACGAAATTTAATGGTAGTGCTCAATCATGCAAATCCCTGGCTAACACTGGCTATGATTTAGGACTAAACGTACTAGATATCCACTTCTTATTATTCAGCGTCTTCAAACGGAACCATTGATCTGTTTGGGCCGATCTTGACATAAGCCACACGCAGGGATTATTTTCAATTATAATGTTAGGAGTTCACCCTCGATTATTTTCCTTATACATTTACTATGAAACCTTAAGAGTGATTTTGTTTTAACCCAATTTTTTCAAACCACGTTAATACATGTAGGTTGTGTTCCAAAGTCCCCCCCCCCCCCCAAAAAAAAAAAAAAATTTAAAAAAACTTCTTTTGAGTAAGTTACCTCATTCCTGTAGGCTAATAATACTACTCACATAGCGGTTTGGTTGATTCCATTGATGTTTTACGTCCTGTTAGTAGCTATTGCCATTTATAGACGTGCCAGTCTGCCCCATGCAGCCTCGAACCCGTGACCCAGTGGTGCAGAGATGTAGTGGTAGCAGAATATCAGACATCTCAATTACTTAACCACCTCCGTAGCCGAGTAGTATCTGTATTACATTATATAGTAACATCACAAGGTTAGCTTAATGTAAATATACTGCTTCATAAGGCTTTTCGTGATTGCTATTATGGAATATTTATAAGAATCAATTTAAGGGACGTATTCCACATGAAAGATATCTTCTAAGCTGAATACAAACATATATGTAATGCATTTGTAACACCAGGACTTGGTCACTGCCTATCTTACAAATTGTAAATGCAACAATCAGCGAGCTTGTATAGTTGTTATTCTGTGTCATACTGACCGACGTACACTCCCCACAAGACAATAACCAGAGCAAGTTACAGTGTACAGTGTATTTATTGACAAGTAAGAGCTGGAAAGTAAAACTGTGCTTGATTCTTCTTTCTGATTCGTTGGTAACACTGAAAAAAGCAAAACTAGATATCGATGCATGTAATCTGTTAACATTTCCATCTGCATGGCAAAGCCACTATATAAACTAGCCAGGGAGACATGCGATTAAAAAAATTATAAGAGACAACCACTGCGTGGCGATTATGGCGCCATTAGTTCGGCCTTAAGACCGCGACGGTACGCTGTCAAAATGGCTGTTCCATCATACGATTTTACGGTGTCGATAATGAAGCATACTAGTTTTAATCAAATTGAAATTAGTAAATGTCAACAACAGCTAGAGGAAATGTAGATATAACCACTGTAGTGTCTTGATATGGTATTTATGGTCGTTGTAAATGACAAAATGTTCCACGCAAACTATCATATCGTGATATTTGCCTGCAAAACTCTTTTATTTCGACCACAACGACCATATCAAGATACTTTGATGTTTAAATATTGAAATGAAAGGAGATACAACAGCTACATGTACACGAATTTACACTCTGTTGTAACACGAGTCTGTTTCACAAATATTTCACTGCTATAATAAATGAATTAGTGTAAAATAATTTGTTTTAATGTCAGTCATATTTATTTAACAACTGAATAAACGAGTTATATGTTTGCTTTGTAAATTTGAGCCACCTTAATTCTAGCAGTGCAAGTACACTGTGGCATGACTTGAGTCTAGAGCCATAACTAAGTAGCTGATACGTCAGTGCTACAGGTTATGGATCATGTAGTGACTGGATTCCAAACATCAATGTGATATTTAATATACACTGTACGTCATTAGTTGTTGGCTAGTTATGTTTGTGTCAGCAAATTCCAATATCAGTGATAATATTGCATCTTGATAGACAGTTAGACAGATAGGCATGTACGAATAATGTTCACGTGTGACAGTGCTATGATGCAAATGTGAGTTTGATAATGTTGACAATGCGAGTTGAACGTACGTAGATGTTTAAGCCTGTGATTGTTTATGTTGACAGTTAACGTCAGTAGATGGATATTTGTAAGCCTGTACTTGTCTGTGTTGAAAGTAAACGTCAGTAGGTGAACATTAGTAAGCCCGCACTAGTCTGTGTTGACAGTTAACCTCTTTAGGTTAACATTGTGTAAGGCTTTACTTGTCTGTGTGAACAATTAACCTCTGTAAATGAATATCGCATGAGTCTGTGTACTTCTCTGTTTTGACAGTGAACGTCAGTGGGTGAACATTAGTAAGCCCGCACTAGTCTGTGCTGACGGCTAACCTCTTTAGATGAACATAAATTGTGTACGACTTTACTTGTCTGTGTGAACAATTAACCTCTGTAAATGAATATCGCATGAGTCTGTGTACCTCTCTGTGTTGACAGTGACCAAGGGTGAAATCAACTTCCATAATGCTGCCAAAGAGAACGATTTACCTGCCATAGAGAAACTGCTCTCGGCCAGAGTGGACATCAACTGTAAAAACAACGTAAGCTACTTTGCATTAAGATCGCGATGTTGAGCTATTTTCTCCATCGAACCGCGATATAATCATCTATTCTCATTCAAGTTAGGGAATATGGTTTGTCAATCCGCGGATGGAAACCAAATTAAAAGCATTATCGCTTGCCATATCAGAAACTGTAACACTGCATTGCGTATTTGTTGTAAAATGGGATTCCTTCATTTCATTTCTTTCTCCGTATCTTTCTTTATACCGTATGAAACGTTTGCTGTAGAAATATCAAGCTACACGACCATTTTATGGGTATTGATCAAATTCCGTACAGTAGAAATTATTATTTTCAGAATTGATAATGCAAACAAGTTCTGCATAAAGATGCTTTTCTTTCTTCAGTTTCGTTGGTTCTTGCTTAATTACAAGTCTGCATCACATCATATTAACAAAAATCATTAACTCTTGGAATTCAATCATTAAATATTTGTGTTTGTGCAATTGAATGTGAAAACATGATTAATCGTTTTCTTAGTTTGTGTGCAGAATTCCAATTACAATGTAGTTACATAAACACTAAGTTAGCTGAATTTGATAAAAAATGTATTTTCCAATTTTTGTTGTAAGATTTGTCATTTAGCTAATATCCATTGATCTTTTTCGGTAATTGTTTAAATTACTATTGTGACAACGTTCATACAATGCGTGTAATCTTCCCGTTTTTTGTTTGTTTTCTTAGCTCGATAGAACAGCGCTTCATTGGGCTGCTGCCAATGGAAATACGGCTATTATAGAGAAATTGATCGAAGGAGGAGCGGACTTGGAGGCCAAGGACAAGGTAGTGACACCTTCGGGCTTCCAACTATTTATACATTCATTTATCTTGTTTATATTCGAGATATTATTGCGGTGTTATATAAAGTGAAAATAAAAACAAAAACCCAAAATATTTGATAATCTAATTATAGTAGGGTATTGCTACTTTCTCATCGTGCGTTATCTAGAATGTTCTTTCATAACGTGATGATTCGTGATAAATCGACAGATATAACGTACAGCATGAGTCGTAAAATATACGTTTCATGATTATTTCAGCTAGTATAGCTATATGTAGTGCCTTCTGAATGATGAAAACATTCTCGATACGCATGCCACTCCCCTCCGATACGTTAGTCTACGATATATAAATTAAAAAGTCCATTTACTTTTCCTTCCCTTTTATAGCATCAAGTATGTTTGATGTTTGACATCAGTCATATCTTACATATATGTCATTGGTTTGTTCTGTTTTTTTATATGTTTTTTGATAATTTTCCTTTCTTATGATTCATGTTGCGCCAATCTGAGTATGTGTCGGCTACTGAGTATGTGTTGTCGGCTAATGATCACGTGGCGTCGGCTACCGATTACGTGTTGTCGGCTAATGATCACGTGGCGTCGGCTACCGATTACGTGTTGTTGGCTAATGATCACGTGGCGTCGGCTACCGATAATGCGTTGTCGACTAATGATTACACTATGTCGGCTACCGATTACGTGTTGTTGGCTAATGATCACGTGGCGTCGGCTACCGATATGCGTTGTCGACTAATGATTACACTATGTCGGCTACCGATTACGTGTTGTTGGCTAATGATCACGTGGCGTCGGCTACCGATTACGTGTTGTCGGCTTATGATCACGTGGCGTCGGCTACCGATAATGCGTTGTCGACTAATGATTACACTATGTCGGCTACCGATTACGTGTTGTCGGCTTATGATCACGTGGCGTCGGCTACCGATAATGCGTTGTCGACTAATGATTACACTATGTCGGCTACCGATTACGTGTTGTCGGCTAATGATCACGTGGCGTCGGCTACCGATAATGCGTTGTCGACTAATGATTACATTATGTCGGCTACCGACCACGTTTGTCGGTTAATGAATACGTTATGTCGGCTATTGTTCATGTTTTATTGATCATGCTATCTCGATTGCTGATCATGGTATCTAATAACTATCGTTATGTGTCGACTAATCAGCATGTTTTGGTCATTATTGGCATTGCGTGCCACACTGAACATGTTTACTGATGTCGACTATGGATCTTGTTGTATCGACTTCTGATCATGTCTTTCGATCGTGTTGTGTCGTCTTTTGTTATGACGGGTCGCTTCAGAAAATGTTGAGCTGGCTAATGATAATGCTATGGTCAGAGATGTTGTTGATCAACTGTCTTAACAAATTTCAGTATTAGTTTCTGATAATGTCGTTTGTTTTATTTCAGTATGGTATGCGGCCGGTTTTATGGGCAGCCTGGTTTGGTCACTTGGACGCCTTAAAACTACTTATTAACTCTGGTGCTACTGCTAAATGTTCTAATAAGGTACATTACGCTGCGTTTACGTTGGATTATCTGCATTAATTGAACAAATATTCCATAGTACCAATGGGGTTCTACTGCATTAAAACGCATAAATATGAAATACCACAGTTGCGTAAAAGAAAAAACCTAGAGCATCTATACCAAAAAAAAGAAGATTTGATGTTTGTACAACATGGCTTTTGACCTGTTCATTACCTCTCAGTATTTGTTTTGCTTTAATTTTTTTGTATTTTGCCTTTCGACCATTGTAAATAAGTATATTCTTTATAACGTTCATGGAGTTATAATTCCATATATCTGTGTTTCAGCAAGGGATGTGTATACTCCACTGTGCGTCACAGAACAACAACGTAAATGTCATAAACTTCGTGCTGGAATCTCTCGAAAACGTCAACGTCAATGAAATGGAAAAGGTAGTACGTATTTGATAAGTGTGACAAGGTAAAACATGTACGTTATGTCAATAGTCGGAGGCAAATCGTACGCATATACACCTATAATGGAAAAGTCGTGCTAAAATAATATATTGCACTACGTATGTATCCATAATGAAAAAAACTAAATCATATTCAATTGCAACAGGATGCTTTTATATGTATGACATGGGAGTGTGTATTTAGCTAGGTCATATGCAAATGTAATGCAGGTTTTTATACCTTCATTATTTAAACGTATATGTTATGCATACACGAACAATTGTATACATAATCGAAAGAAAATACGTAAAAGTGTAGCGAGGTTGTACAACGATTTATTCTTTAAAAAAGGTAATAGTAAACGATAATGAAATATCCAAAAAATGTCAGAACATGTAGTTATTCATATAATTGAAAGTATGGTTCTATGTAGTAATGCGAAGTAAAATTCACCTGGTCTTAAACTCTTGTACTTTTACATGGGTTTCTATGTAAATCTTCCCTTTGTTCATATTTGGCTCTGGTTTAATAGATTTTGAGTTCAGATTATGATTTTGTTAACGCTTCGGTATTATCTTATTTATCATTATACGTTAAATACACTCGTTACTTTCGATTATGTTTTTCTTCCTGGTTATCTAAAACGAGACGTTTTATAAAAAAAAATCGACAAAGATTTAAATATTCAAAACCAATTTCATTGATAAATCGAAATGTTGATTAACCAGCATCCACAGAGGAAGTAAGAACATATTCTAGTCCTTGATGTAACTTTCGTCAGTTTTTCATATGACTTCAATTATATTTTTGTAGAGACAGTGTGCCTTTGAATACCGGCAATGTCAGCGCGTAACTGAATTAGCCCGATTAAATCCATAGATATCCGTATTGTGAGACCTTCAATGCATAACGATTTTTTGTTTTACGCATAATGTGCTATTGCTATCGTTTTTAATATCATAATCACAATAGCAAAACTATATGAAACGTCCAGGGGATTACCCCATAAAGTAATGGTTGCATGTTATCGAATTAAAACAGTTCATATCTCAATTAATCATCAAATTTCTATTACTATTTCTATACCAGTCAATACTTTTGCTGTTAATTATGTATGTATATATATTTTGGTAAATTATATTTTGTATATTTGTAGGGAGAGCGGACAGCACTTCATCTAGCCGCGGAAGCAGGCCATTTAGAGACTGTGATGCGGCTTATAGACATGCAGACTGATGTAAATAAGCGTGACAAGGTATTATACGTTATCTTGAACCTGTGTAACTCGAAGACCCCATTTAAGTATTTCGTCAGCCCCGTCCAGACGAAGTTTTGTCGTTATCCTGTCGACATCGAGATATCGGGGTTCGGTTATATATATATTACAACATATTATATAGTGCCCCATCTAGCCATAATAAACCATTCTAAAAGGTTTCACAGGACATTTATATAGAATTTTAAACAATCAGAACAATACACACATACATAAATCAATACAATGTTTAAAAGGAATTTAATGACGCCCACTTATCAGGCGCTTACTATACCACCTTGCTTATATCTCCCAATGTGACTGAAGAAGGAAAGTGTTTCCAATAGTATTATTTAAAGTGTCATATCACTTGATAGCTAAGGGGCAGATGCATGTACCGCAATGTCAACGCCAGACCGTCCATTTCATACTTGATCTGGTTTGTTGGAATTATGTGGGCAGAAGGAACATTTTTTATGAATACCCGATCAGTACAATGACTTCGAAGTTTGAATCCGGCCAACTGTCGGGTGTTAACCACTCGACCAACCATCCACAAAATAACTTTCACATCACGAATACGACAGCCACCAGATAATGTTACATAGAATGCTTACCATCTTATTCAACATTATAGGAGCATGTCCTTAGTAGTGAACTCACTTTGTAGGGCCCAAAGTACAACAGTAACCAGTGCATCACACACAAAAATACACCCATTACAATTCAGTTATAGGTTGCGCTTAAATGATATTGCGTTATATCTCTGTTCACATCTTCCATTAGCAATCCACTACGATGAAATTCCGATTTTTACGCAAGGATTGCTATATTGTTGTTTGTTGGGTTGACATGCAGCCTGTGCATTATTCCAGTTCGACCTATATTTTATATTATTTTAGACATAGAGTAAATGTGCTCGACACGTTTCCATTTGTAACTAAAATAAGTTAATATAGGTTGTCCTAATACTGTTTCAACTGCTATTTCCAGTACCATAGACAACGTAAAGACAAGTTAGTATTGTAATCATAACCCTTCTTGTTGCGATGAAGTTGATTTACACTTTACCTCCCTAATTCCTAATTGTGTCACTGACAGGCCGGAGAGACAGCATTACACCTGGCAGCCCGTCACGGTCACGTGGAGGTCATCAAACGTCTGCTCATGGTGGGAGTGGAAATCAACGACAGAGATGTGGTCAGTACAAACTACTCTAGAACATGTCAATAGGGATGTTATAAGTACCTTCTACTCCTTGGCCGTTTCATCGGGAAAGTGTCAGGTGGCAGCTACTCCATTAGAGAAAAAATATAAGAGAATACCGAAGCGTTAACAAAATCATAATCCAAACTCAAAATCGATTAAACCAGGGGCAAATATGAACAAAAGGAAAGATTCACATGGAGACCCTTGCAAAAGTACAAGAGAATTGGACCAGGTGTTCCGGAAGAGTAAGCGTCTTCTGCTTCATCCACGACACCCGCCATGTAAATCTTTGTCACATCCATGTAAACATCAAGTTCTCAAAATGAGAACCAGGCATCATTGTCAATCACAACTAGTAAACACTAATGAGCATACTCAAAAACGTCCATCTTCATATAACTTAAAGATACAGAATATTTCTCAATGAGACAAAGATGGCGACTTGCCCATTGTTCTGATCTACCTGCATCTCTCGAATCTTTGTGTTGTTAGTTTGTTTGTCAGCAGTCGACATCGATCGCGAAAATCCCGATATTTAGAGCAAGCCCTGGAATACCGAATCAACTGCGACATGTAAACACCATAGGTTGGAGAAGCAGGGACGTTACTATCAAGAAATGGAGAGTTAACGATCGGAAAATTGAAATCATCACGTTTATCGTATAGCTTAGCAGTAAGCTGTCCATGTTGGTCGTAGTTTAAGTAGAGATCGAGGTAAGCAGCTGATGTAGAAGAGTCTGTTGTGTCCTTTATTTCAAGTTCAGAAGGGTATATGCGATCGACATGGTCAGCAAACTTCTTGTTGTTTATAGACAACACATCGTCGATATATCTGAAAGTGAAATCAAACGATTTAACAAAAGGTTTTTGTTACCTGTCCTGATTAGCTCCTCCACAAATTCAGCTTCGTATGAAAACAAAAACAAGGCAGCTAAGAGTGGGGCACAGTTTGTTCCCATTGGAATGCCAACAGTCTGCTAGAAAATCTTTCCTCCGAACTCAACAAAATGTTATCGACCAGGAATTCAATCATCCTTACTATATCTTCTTCAGTATATTTCCTCTTAGCTTTTGTCGTGTTTTTGACGAAGTATGCTCCAAGATAGCTCACTACCATATATTTGTATCGTCGTCCGCCTTTCTTGGAAAAGAAAGCTCTCATATAAAGAGATCGGAGACGCTCCTTCAATTTTGTATGAGGTATGGTGGTGCACAGGGTGGAAAAATCAAATTATTGACCGGAAAGACATTTTTTAATGTCCACTGTCTTCCACTTCTGGAGTATACAGTGTCATAAATAGAATCTACTCATAAGATAGCTAATGCACTGGAGACATTGTAATGTAGCGACGACTATTTCCAATTGTTAGAACCACCTCCTACTAAGTCATAAGTTACCACTTAGAAATATGTTTAGTTACTTTAGTACCAACCATTTCCAATCCCTCTTCCTCGAAAATGGTATGAGCTAACTCCTCCTTAGTTATTGCATATTCCCTAGAGATGTGTTTTAGTACTGACATTTACTTATCTTCCTTTCCAGAACCGCTGTTAGAAGCAACTACCCGTAAACGATATCACTGTAGACTTGTTCCTCAGTGTGCACCATACACTTCCTAACGTTTACAGCATATCGTATTTAACACCTTAAAACATTACCGCTGTCCCGAAAGTTTGATAAGCAGGCAATTGTCAATGAGTGACAGCAGTAACCAGCTAAGCAAAGTTTTTCGCCCAAGATTTTTTTTTTACGGATTGGATCTTACACTAAATGCTGCTCAGAAAGCTGATTAGATATATTAAACTTATTACAATAACAGCAGTCTTCGATTTTCTTTGTAGGATGGGCGGACAGCGTTACACATATCAGCAGAGAGAGGTCATTCTGAGGTGGTGGATGTGCTGGTGGAGTACAATGTGGGTTGCAATGCTGAGACCATTGTGAGTGATATTCACGTATCAGTAATATTATGTTAGAAAACAGACATATGAAATGACAGGATATTGCACAACATTCAATTTGCTGTCATGCTGACTAACAGCATTTTCAAGTGCAATTTTGATTAGTATTTTTCTCTTTGTTTTAATGCTCCCAAACCGTCAATATGTGACCCCTAACTAATGCTGGGTATGTGACGGTTGTATAACTATTTTTGTTTTACTTTTGAAAACCGTTATAATTGTTCGTGTTTAGTACTTTTCTACAAGATAAAAAACATCACCGCCTTCACAAATGAAACACGGATAAATAACCAATGAGTCGTGAATTAAATAAATTATCTGTTTGAAAGATATGTTTATTGTGAAGCATTGTTTTTTCAAGGAATAAACATATTAAATATGATGTAAGTATTAGTATGTCAATTTGCCTTCTCTACAACAGTAAGTACAAAAACATTTGTAAATGTCTCATTTCAGAAAGAGTTTACTCCCTTACACTTGGCTGCAACGCATGGTCACTACGACGTTTCCAAATCGCTAATAGAGCACGGTGCTAATATCAATGCTCAGAACTTTGTAAGTTTGTATATTCAATCATATCCTGCTACATATGCATTTTATATATTGAACAAATGTGTTCAGCTTTCATAAAAGTACAATATATGTGATTTTATACATCTTTAGTATAAATGAGAAAAAGTATAATAAGCGTTTGTGTTTGACTTTGACATCTAGTCTACAAGTCGAGGTATTCTAGCAATATCATGGCTGTTATTAATTTTGTTAATATATATTATGATTACATGTAGGTCAAATTGTATCAATAATATGGATAAGTATAATGTAATTATAGAGTTGGCAAGTTGCCAATTTTTATAAATTATTTCATATAGTTTGTTTATTCGCATAATAGCGTCCGTGATGTGAGACAGATGTATGTTAGTAACACTGGCAATACACATATACAATAACAAAATGGGTAATGCTGGTTTAAGATATCTTTATACATTTTTGTGACATGTGACGTATGTTTTTTCTCACGTTTTAACGGCAAGGGAACACAATTTTACATCTTGTAGTATTCTGACACATCGTTTGATCTAATGTATAGTATGCTGTTCTTTCTATTTTAACAGCAAGGGAACACAGCTTTAAATCTTGTAGTATTCTGACACATCGTTTGATCTAATGTATAGTATGCTGTTCTTTCTATTTTAAAAGCAAGGGAACACAGCTTTACATCTTGTAGTATTCTGTCACATCGTGTGATGTAATATGAAGTATACTGTTCTTTCTATTTTAACAGAAAGGGAACACAGCTTTACATCTTGTAGTATTCTGTCACATCGTGTGATGTAATGTGAAGTATACTGTTCTTTCTATTTTAACAGCAAGGGAACACAGCTTTACATCTTGCCGCCACTGGGAATTATAAAGATGTCGCACAGCTTATTGTCGAGTCTAATGCTCAAATAGATCTAGCAAATCTTGTAAGTCATTCGAGTCTAATATCTCATTAAAATACACTGATAAAGATAAACTCAGACACTATATAGGATAGTGACATTTGGTCGTGTCGACACCAACTATATCGTTTAGTTAAATAATATATATATATGTAGCGAAGAACACTTGCCTACAATGATATAGAGATACCTAGTATCAACCCAATATATCATATTCAGTGACATAGGCCGGGTACCTGATAGCTGATATAGGCGGATGGTTGATACGTGTAGGGGATGAATTATTGCAAAATGTACTTCATTTGTTTATAATATATATATATGTACTGCATTGAAAATTTCTTCGAAATCAATGTTTGAAACAATTACCTGAAATCAATTTTAAATTGGAGCCAGGATATATGATCTACCCAGTCGACAGTACCACACCTACAAACACGTGTCGCGAACAAATACATGTAAATGATATTGATATTGAATAATAAGACGTGATATCGTAATATTGTCATCTGCATTATACTTGCAACACTTACTAATTAAGTGATACACTAAGATATCATCGAGTATTTCTTTGTGATCTATCATTGATACACGTACAGCTGCCTTTGATGCGGGGATAACTTCGATGTCGATGGCGCTTTATCTAACTGTACTTTCTATGGCGAGTAGGAAAAAACATAAACAGATACTAGTATAATGCTTCCATAAGTAAATCATTTTCGAAGCATCAACCAAAACTTCATAATCACATAGAGGAAAAAGACCTCAATATATGATATTGAATAAATTACAAACACGGGTGTTAAGCATTAGCACATTCTTTCATGTTCAAATGCCAGACAACGATAACAATATATCTGAAGATTAGGTATAAAAAGTTAATATTTCACACTCGTGTTTGTATTTGTTTTCTACATAAAATCTTGATAAAGAAAAACATAATTTTTCTTTTCATATATGTAAAAATTTCTACAGAGGTCCCAGACGCCTCTCCACGTGGCGGTAGAGAACGGTTTCCAGGACACGGTCGAGGTTCTGTTAGCGGGTGGAGCCAGTCTGCTTGCTAAGGAAAAGGTATCATTACCAAAGGCATTGTCCCCCTGTGTAGGATTTAGAAAATGAATAGCCGACTGTCATAAGTTAGCATATGAGAGTTTGATATCAGTTCTTTACATTTAATATACTAAATGCCATGAAATGGTGGTCATCTGTATGCCTATGATGTCAAATGTGTGCATGACAAAACACATTGAACATTCATAGTTACATGTAAATGAAAATATTCCCTTCGTGAGACAATGTAAAGGTGATCTCTTCAAAATGCAAATAATTTGTTTATTTCTTCAGACCAAATAGTACTTCAGGCCGCTTTGATTTCATTACAATCACTTGCTATTTATCATACTGAAGTGTTAATATCTGTTTATCAGCTATATTGTGTTATGTTATTTTCATTTTTTTCTTTTCAGTTAGGGAAGACACCGTTACAGCTAGCGTCCCGGGGCAGCTTCGTTGCTATTGTTGACATGGTAATCAAAGCAGAGCGATACTATGCTGTAGCAAGGGTGAGGAGGTTTTTATATATTACAACATTTCGATAGTATTACAGAGTATATCCATTATTATAAAGACTTTTATACACAGCTTAAGAGGATAACCGACATAATTAGCTGTTTATTTTGTTATAACAAATAACACATGTGGTATTGGAAACGAATATAATCTAAGCATAAATTGTTTTGCTTTCTTGATTTGTTAAGATTGTGTTGTTTTCCATTTTATTTTTTGACATTTTCGTGATGAATTGTTTTCTTTTTTTTTCTTAATTTTGACCTGTACTTATTCTGGCGTTGATATCTTTTGTGATTTTTGTTTTTATTTTTTGTTCTAAATATAGGGTTTTGTATATCTTAGTAAGACTTTGAAATCATTGTACATGTAACAAGCCCAATTTCCGTGAAAACACAAGTACATGTAGTGCTGCTCATAGATACACAATCGGCATACGCTATGCGGCTTAATCGTTTGATTCTAATGTGTTGATATTGGACTAAATATAAACAGCTATACTGGTCTGTGACATGTCCAAACTGACCCCAGGTCTGTGATAACATAATAAGACGTGACCTTAAACAGCTATACTGGTCTGTGACATGTCCAAACTGACCCCAGGTCTGTGATAACATAATAAGACGTGACCATAAACAGCTATACTGGTCTGTGACATGTCCAACCTGACCCCAGGTCTGTGATAACATAATAAGACGTGACCATAAACAGCTATACTGGTCTGTGACATGTCCAAACTGACCCCAGGTCTGTGATAACATAATAAGACGTGACCATAAACAGCTATACAGGTCTGTAATATGTCCAAACTGACCCCAGGTCTGTGATAACATAATAAGACGTGACCATAAACAGCTATACAGGTCTGTGACATGTCCAAACTGACCCCAGGTCTGTGATAACATAATAAGACGTGACCATAAACAGCTATACTGGTCTGTGATATGTCCAAACTGACCCCAGGTCTGTGATAACATAATAAGACGTGACCATAAACAGCTATACTGGTCTGTGATATGTCAAAACTGACCCCAGGTCTGTGATAACATAATAAGACGTGACCATAAACAGCTATACTGGTCTGTGATATGTCAAAACTGACCCCAGGTCTGTGATTACATAATAAGACGTGACCATAAACAGCTATACTGGTCTGTGATAAGTCAAAACTGACCCCAGGTCTGTGATAACATAATACGACGTTACCGTAAACAGCTATTCTGGCCTGTGATATGTCAAAACTGACCCCAGGTCTGTGATTACTTAATAAGACGTGACCATAAACAGCTATACTGGTCTGTGACATGTCCAAACTGACCCCAGGTCTGTGATAGCATAATCAGACGTGACCATAAACAGCTATACAGGTCTGTGATGTGTTCTAACTGACCCAAGGTATGTAATTACATAATACGACGTGATCATAAACAGCTATACTGGTCTGTGATATGTCCAAACTGACCCCAGGTCTGTGATAACATAATAAGACGTGACCATAAACAGCTATACTGGTCTGTGATGTGTTCTAACTGACCCAAGGTCTATAATTACATAATAAGACGTGACCATAAACAGCTATACTGGTCTGTGATGTGTTCTAACTGACCCCAGGTCTGTGATTACATAATAAGACGTGACCATAAACAGATATACTGGTCTGTGATATGTCCAATCTGACCTCAGGTCTGTGATAACATAATAAGACGTGACCATAAACAGCTATACAGGTCTGTGATGTGTTCTAACTGACCCAAGGTCTGTAATAACATAATAAGACGTGACCATAAACAGCTATACTGGTCTATGATATGTCCAAACTGACCCAAAGCCTGTGATTACATACTAACACGTGACCATAAACAGCTATACTGGTCTGTGATATGTCCAAACTGACCCCAGGTCTGTGATTACATAATAAGACTTGACCATAAACAGCTATACTGGTCTGTGATATGTCCAAACTGACCCCAGGTCTGTGATTACATAATAAGACTTGACCATAAACAGCTATACTGGTCTGTGACATGTCCAAACTAACCCCAGGTCTGTGATAACATAATCAGACGTGACCATAAACAGCTATACTGGTCTGTGATGTGTCCAAACTGACCCACGGTCTGTAATTACATACTAACACGTGACCATAAACAGTTATACTGGTATGTGATATGTCCAAACTGACCCCAGGTCTGTGATTACATAATAAGTCGTGACCATAAACAGCTATACTGGTCTGTGATATGTCCAAACTGACCCCAGGTCTGTGATTACATAATAAGACGTGACCATAAACAGCTATACTGGTCTGTGACATGTCCAAACTGACCCCAGGTCTGTGATAACATAATACGACGTGCCCATAAACAGCTATACTGGCCTGTGATATGTCAAAACTGACCCCAGGTCTGTGATAACATAATAAGACGTGACCATAAACAGTTATACTGGTATGTGATATGTCCTAACTGACCCCAGATCTGTGATTACATAATAAGTCGTGACCATAAACAGCTATACTGGTCTGTGACATGTCCAAACTGACCCCAGGTCTGTGATTACATAATAAGACGTGACCATAAACAGCTATACTGGTCTGTGACATGTCCAAATTGACCCCAGGTCTGTGATAACATAATAAGACGTGCCCATAAACAGCTATACAGGCCTGTGATATGTCCAAACTGACCCCAGGTCTGTGATAACATAATAAGACGTGACCATAAACAGCTATACTGGTCTGTGACATGCCAAACTGACCCCAGGTCTTTGGTTACATAATACGACGTGACCATAAACAACTATACTTGCCTGTGGTATGTCAAAACTGACCCCAGGTCTGTGATTGCATAATAAGAGCGACCGATATCTTCCCCAGGACTACCACGAGAAGGAGCTCGACTATGTTGATCCACATCGGTACCTCAGACAACCCATCCACCCATCATCCATCCAAATGAAAGATATTCTCTGGCGATTAGCAACCAAGCAGCTTAAACCGGGGGACTGGAAGAAACTGGCAATTCAATGGAAGTTTACCAACGCACATGTTCAGGCTATAGAACATCAATATACAGGTATGTCATAGTATATTCAAATATGTATAACATAGGTAATATGTATATCTTCGTTTTACGCACCTGACCCTTCTGCTTCTACATTAGTTTAGAAAGTTTGGATTCCCACTTTGTGCCCCTTAGCATCACTGACGGGTTCTAGAAGGACGAAGCAGCTGTATGGTGCTGTTACATTCTTTTTGGTGTGACATATTGTATATATTACTGCAGAATGTGTGTGTGTTACGTCATAATTAACAAATACTGTAACACAATTACTGTATCTACCAACATTAAATGTTTTTGAATGTGTTCGTTACATTTTTGAAAAAAAAAAACAAAAGAAAGGCTATGTGTTAGCGAGTTATTTCCCTTCATAGCTGTTACGCTAAAACCGGTAAGGTATACATGCCCAGAGAAGAGGGTACGAGTAATTTCGCAGCATTACTTACTTATATTTAACCTAATGTCATTTCGACATTAAATTACTGTGATGCCCGTAATGGTTATATAATGCATAACGTGCTCTAAAATAAACGATCATATAACAAAGCCATATGAGATATTTAAAATATAAAATAATTAATATTTGTACATCTCACGAATGAATACTTCTTGGTCCGCTAGAAAAAAAACATTAATACAAAAAATGTTGAGATTTTTGTTTAATGTTTTCGTCTCCACACAGGAACTAGCAGTTACAAAGAACACGGATTCCGGTTGATGATGATATGGTTACACGGGGTCCGAAAAGACGAAAATATCATGAAACTACTGTTTGAATCGTTGGTGGCAATAGACAGACGGGTGCTAGCAGGTATGACAGTTATTGACATAATCCACATATGCCATTTTATTTTGGACGGGTGTTTGCAGGTATGACAGTTATTGAAATAATAAACATATACCAGTTTATTTTAGACGGGTGCTAGCAGGTATGGCAATTATTGAAATAATATATATATAACAATTTAGTTTAGATGGGTGCTAGTAGATATGACAGTTATTGAAATAATAATCACATAACAGTTTATTTTAGATGGTTGCTAGCAGGTATGACAGTTATTGAAATATTAATCCCATAACAGTTTATTTAGACGGTATGACAGTTTTTGAAATAATATTCTTAGAATAGTTTATTAACGACGGGTGCTACACTGTATTTTAATGCATAATAAGCTTTTGTATTTAAATGCATAATTATAAGACTTATTATACTTAAGTTATGTGTTAGTTCTATGTTCTTATTATATATAACTATCACGCAAGGAACAGTAATTCAGTGTTTCTAATTTGTACAAGAAATGATATTTCATCAATTGACATATGTATTACAGATAAGAGATACCTATTTCACTATCAGGTGCTGGAACTTTAAGAGTCTAATATGGCTTTATATTTGAATGCGTAACATATTCCATATTCTTTTAATCATATTCATAGAGTCCATATTCTTTTTTTCAGAACAAATACGCCGACGTGCAGATTTTGGCCACGATAAGTTCTGTATGGGAAATGTCTGCAATATAGCGTAACATCTGATGGTGTGTACGGATAAGTGGAATCAAAATCGCAGACAATCTTACCATTGTAACATATTGTTGAATCTCGTATCCTTTAACAAAACACCAGAAGTTATAAAGTGATACTTATATTTTGTTAAAATTACAATCGAAATTTTATATTTACATGGAAACCAAAAATTGAAAGAAAAAAATAATAAAACGTAACAATATTTTTCCCTCTGTATACTTTAGACTCTGCTGATTGACTGGTTATACCAGCTTGCAGTTTTCGAAAATGTGGGAATTTTCAACGGCATAACACTAATGTTTGTGTTTGTTTCTTTAAGATGATGTTCTGACGTAAGTTGATCGATATAAGCTCTGCTATTACATTGTCTAAGGTGCCTTATGTTAAGTTGACCGATATGTGTGTTGGGATTGAGAATAACTAGCGTACCAATGTGTCTTTAGCAGACCTACACCATTTTCCCACACATTTATGTCCGATATCTTCGTTTATCTAAATTGCTAAATATCTGGACGTATTCATTTTATAACACGAGTCTTGTTTAGGGCCTTTCTTGTGTCTTGTCATCTACTTCAATTCTGCCTTGTTCTATACTGTTTTTATATAGCTAGCTTTGTTATATGTTTTGTACCATCAGATCATTGATTGGGTGACAATACTTTTTTTTACAATTTCTACCTATGGTGTTGTTAGTTAAACGTATATATAATTTACATCAGTTTCTATAGGTTCTAAAGTCTATGTAATTAGAGGTGGCTGCTAAATGGCTAATTATTTTATATAAATGGTTATTTATTTCTAAATCTGTTTGTGCCGATATATCGACTGTGAAATGATATTGGTAAAAACATCTGATCTGCCAGTAGAAATAATAGCAAAACATGATATCATGCAATTAATTATACGGAAACTTTTAACAGTTATGTTATTAATTTCTTCAGATATCTGTTAAGGATTGAACTTTATTACCGGCAAATATCCACGAATATTTGTTCATTTTTATTTTTAATACTTCTGTAATTATGATAATTGTTTTGTAGCTATAAAAATACATACGAATTTATATGATTTTTCTATATGATTTCAAGCTGTGGCGAGGTTTCTATGTTCTTTCATTTTTTTTTTTTTTTTATTTGGACCGTGGGTAAAGATTCCTTCCTAGAATTTTTTCTCCTAAAGACAAAAGACAGTGCCGAATAATTCTTTGTTAAGATTTAAACATATTTTAGGTCATTCCTATTAAAAATCAAACCGGATGTTGATGTCCCTATGCATACACAATCATTTAACAAAGGAAACAATATATATCAGTTAATCAAAACCATTTAAACACCATTTCGGCTTATGTGTTTTACGCTCCCAAATACTTTTATTACTGAAGTCGTATTTGGCTTATATAGTTTTCTTTATTCATATTTTAGTCTAACATTCTCCTATTAGCACTTGAGGAAGGGAATCCAGAATACATGCGTTATATATTTTAACCATAAGAACAGCTGTCAAGACAAAAAAAGACGGATCAGCTATGATTCGAGATTAATATGTACGTTTGTTAGATGAATGCGTGTTATACATTGTAGTGTATTTATGTAAATGAGGATACATGTGTATGCCTGTGTATAGATTATGGTACGTGTGTACATAGATACTTATTGAGATATGGAGTCTAGAAAGTGATGAACATTTACGACGAACAATAAATCATGACTTCTCTACCATTCTAAGTTAATCTAAGTGTTATTGCTAGTTAGTCCAGCGCTTACCCAAATATTGTTTCACATACATCGTTTAGACCATTAAATGTATAGTTTCTTTGATATCTGCCTAAATGTTACTTGCGAATTCCTTTATATGTTTGTTATCATTAACTTTTGTTCATTGGGGCGTGCAATCTAGTATGTTTAATACATAATCAAAAGAAAAAAGAAAATATGAATAAATAAAACAAAATTTTCAACGTGTTTATTTATGATTGATACACATCCGCTGTAGCTATTATATCAAGTGGCAGCGATAAGGAATACATCATCACTGTTAGTAAGTCAGACCGGATTCCCGAGCCAGGTTTTAATATCTGTATACAAGAAATCAAACAAACCCGAAAACAGTTGGTACAATATGTATACCAGACTTTCACGGAATTTCGAGAGAGGTTGCTATTGTCAGAACAGAATATCACGGAATGCCTGGACAGACCATCACGATATCAGTGCTCCAAACCGATGCACACTACCACGGAAAATATGTGTTACATCCTATTTTTGCTAATATGTTTCGCTGCCACCTCAGAATCAAATTGACAATCACCCCGAAGCAATTCACTATAAATCCATCATATTGGTTGAAAGCTGAAAAGCTTCAATATATCCGCCCTATACGTTACTTCAAATTCGAATATTATACTTTTGACATTTGCTTTGAAGCGAATCCGGCTCCAACACAGTGACGTCCGCCGTCGACATATATAGCATTACCGGTCGTGAAAGACGCCATGTCCGAAGCCAGAAAAGCGATTGCATTGGCAACCTCGTCCGGTTTTGGAAGCCGTCCCAATGGATGCTTCATGCTTTCAGCTGCCATCGATTTCTGCAACTTCTAATAAACACATTGGATGTTTGTACTAAACATTATCCTAGAACAAATTGCTTTAGCCGTAATATTGATATTATTTATTATACAAAAAGAAGTATATTGCTCTGAAACAAGTAATTGTTTAGTATTCCATTTACCAATAAATATATAGATACTTTTGAAGTAATAGTTACCTCAACATTTCCGCCAGTTAGACCATCATAGAAATTCGTGAACACAACGCCAGGTCTGTAACAAAAGAACACAATATTGCCAGTTTTGCATCATAGAAGTTCGTGAACACAACGCCATGTTTGTAACAATAGAACACATTTTGATTATGATAGCATTCCGATGCAGCAATTAACGTAAATTTACAACTTTATAAGGAACAGAAACAAAAACAATTAAACAGTTTTACCTGACTTCATTCACCCGTACTCCAAACTCGGCCAGCTCTGAAACAGACTCTAACCTGTGTATTACATATCTTATTGATGACAGTGACAAATTATCAAGATAATAGCTGATTTCTATCTGTCATCACATCCGGTTTATGGGTTCATATACGTTTAACCCTATTGGTTTATTTCATTGCCTTAATAAAAGGTTGCGTTGATTGAAATTGTTTTGTTTTGGTGTTTTTTTTAATTTTTTTTTTTTTTTTAATTTCAATCTTCCTTACCTAGAGCCAGCGTTTTAGTAAACATCGCCACAGCAGCTTTAGTCATCCCGTAAACTCCACTAATGGGTAACTGTAACAAAGTAAAAGATGCATGAACACATTGAATCTACTGTATCAAATTTATACATAGTGCATGCTATTTTGTCATTGTATATGAATTAAATCCATTACATTGTTCTGTAACAATTTACCATTTAAAAGTCGGATTGTGCCTTGCTTTTTGATATTTTAAAATATATTGCGCGCAATCTAAGATCTTATTGTATTGACCTTTTAGTTTCATTGACAACTTTTATTCCGATTAAGAAAGAAATATTTTTTACATCAGACGATAGAGCATTATTAAGTGCCTGTCACATAATGACAATACACCCATCTTACCGCTTCTTCCGATACGATGCTGGCGAGGTTAACAATGTTCCCTACAATCATACAAGACATCCAGTTCAGTATTTACCTCAAACGAATAAATCGTTTTTTCCTGTCAATAACTACAAATTAGTAACGTCATCAATAATACATATACTAAAACACGCAGGTTTTAGGTACATTAAACAATAACGGTCACAGCGATATTTAAATGCCATTAAAACAACGCGTGTCAATTTACTAGTGCAAAAACTTTTCCTTATAAATGTTACCCGTAAGGTGCCTTGTGTAACACACTATATTGTATCGGTTCCGCAATCGCATACGTCTATTATTATTCTAAAAATATATTATTCACTATTTTGGTTGTATTTAGCAATGTCTTAATAACAGTTCCCTATGTTTAAGGGGAAACCTACCTTTAGTTGCCTTAAGATGCGGCACGGCTAGTTGTGTTATATAGAGCTGTGCCTTTACGTTCAGGTCCATCAAAGAATCATACATATCTGGTGGAGTTTTCGACAGTGGTGCAAATTTTCCTATCCCAGCATTATTTATCTATAGCATGAACATAACATCGAAAACAAATACAACGAAGAGCAAATTAAATAACCTAAACATTTTTATCAACAAATCCTACTGGTTAGTTAAATTTTATTGACGCAGGCAAACAAATGCCTCTATGTCACTTTCTAAATGTTTAGCTTGATTATCTAGATATCAATCAAAACATTTATTTACAAAAAAGAAGGTGAATAATGAAGTTCTGTACAGTAATTGGTTCCACTGACGAACAAAAAAGGGATAAGAGAATATCGAAGCGTCAGGAAAACCGTAATCAAAATTCATTATCGACTAAACTAGGGACAAATAATTTATCAAAGTTACCCTTAAATTCACAGAATAAAACCAATTGTACCTAAAACATAAGCGTATTCTGCTTCATCAACAACATTTTCCTTATAAATAAAGAAATCTAAGTAAATGTTTCATTCTTGAAATGAAATCTTTGGTATTTGCTTTTCAAAAGTAACAACAAGGCATACTTATATCATACATGAGCACCCTCAAAAACGTCAAAAGGAATCACACAAGTCATTTTTATATATAAAGGTTTTCATCGTAGTGGATTTGGATATCCTATGGTAGAGCATATTACGTTGTCCTGGGCATGTAACCCTTTCGAAAACCTTGCTACACAGTTCAAGCGTTGGCATATGTATTTAAAAAGCGAATCAGCTGAAACATCTTACCAAAACATCCAGTTTACCAAACTTTGCAATGCATTCATCGATGATTTTCTTTCTGTCGTCTTCATTTGTGATGTTTGCTTCGACGGCAAGAACCTGAAACGAAACAAGTACACAGATTAAATATCATGTCATTGTGATCCTGATTAATAAATACAAATGTGCATGCAAGAGAGAATCTACTCAAATTAGTTTCAAATGTTTAATTACAACACATTGTGATGATTGAAGACCGTTATTCTTCTAAAGTACCTAATGAGACATGTGACATTGACTCAATAGATAAATAAACCAAATTCAGACAAAAGCTAATCTAGAAAAATGACATATTACTGAACCTTATCGGATACATCATCCTCTTAACTGTATATAAACTTCGATCGATGTTTCTTTGTTTTGGTTGCATTGTAATTGAAAACCGTTGGTTTGACGCCAGATTTATCAAAATAAACTTACATCATCAGCTGATAGTCCTGCCTTAGTACACTCCTGCGCTACAGCCTCAGCACCAGCTAAATTTAGATCGGCAAGTACTAACTTAGCTCCATATTTAGCGAAAAGAAGTGCCGTCTGTCTACCTATTCCCCCACCTCCACCTTTAAAGTAAAAAACAAATATATGAAAAATTTGATAATCATCATGGTTATACAATATGATGTCTTGGTAGAGAGGTTTTCTCTCACTGAAAAGTACCAGAGATGAGTGACTTATGTTAATAAAGATGACGTAACACACACATGATTGCGCTGCACCTTTTAAAAGTAATAGATACAGCATGCCGAAAAAATGAATTAAACTGCACCATACAGCTGTTTCGTCCTCCTCGAGCTCTTCAGTGATGCTAGTGGCCAAAAGGTGGGAATCAAAAATGTCTAAACTAATGTAGAAGTAGAAGGGTCGGTGCGTTAAACCCCTTTAATTTATAAATTTAGAAGTAAAATCAAATTAGTTCTGAATAATTTCAAACCTTGGGGACTGAAAAATCCACCAGCAGAGTCTGCCATCCCCTATCATTAAAGATGACGTAACATACACACACGTGCTGAACCTTTTAATACTTATACCTCAGAATTAATTATGATACTGAAAAGCAACATAAGCTATTAAATTTAAATTTAAATTACATTGGTGAAGAAACCAAATAAAAATAGTAAACAATTGGATTACAGCTTCTTCTTTTTTTCGCTTCTTTTGATGCATTTAATATTACATGAACAATATGTCTAGATCGTCAACTAAGCCCTACGACAATACTTGCGATAACATTGACTCTTAAAATTTCGATACAACTGTTGACCGATAAAGGGATACCGTTAAACCGCTGTACAAACATGATTTTGAAGGTCATCTAGTCTGTTCTAGTTTCTGACATTACATGTTATGCACAGTCAGTCGACTGCTTGCTTGTTAGCTTCACTAAGTTATAACATTATATATGCACATGTACCGAACAGGTAAATACATTTCATGATCATAGTTTTGCTTAATACATAGCTCCTTGTACCAATAATGGTAAAGAAAAAATACTGTTCACTCTATATTTATTGTGCTATCACCCTATATGTCTACACTATGTAAAGTTCATACACAGATACTGATGGTATATTATGTGTGTCAAAGGAGGAGAAATCAGGTTACTCATCCGTCTACTCCACTGTGTACATAAGGAGGACGGAGATATAAATCTTGCTTGACATCTTAGTACAAAAGATATTCGGAGCGTGGAACAGTGTGCCATACCTGTGATGATGGTCACTTTGTTCCGGAGCGAGTCCATCCCTGGAGTTTTCTAACTGCCCTGTCCGATGATGTTTCAGCTGCCGTCTGGAGCGTACACAGCATTAGGTTCACTTCAGCAATACACTGTACCCTGGCCGATAACGTTACACAACGTGTACACAAGGTCACCCTACTAAACTATGCAATGTACAAATACATATAAATATAAAGATATAAATACATTTGTAAATTACTTTCATGATTTTGGAAAAAAAACTTTTTCATCAGGTCAGTTAGAAAATGAGTCGGAGTACTATCACAGATAAGTCAATTATCTAAGAAAAAGTAAAATACCACCACTCAAAATGAGCCTTTATAGCGCACCCCCCCCACCCCACACCCCCTATGAAAGAAAAATGCAGCAGACGGCTTTGAAAGAAACAAATATACGGCCTATTAACTCTGAAGCCTTCCTTTCATGATGAATGAGAATGGTTCAAATATCTACTTTTGCGCTTGTTACTTAACACCTGAGTGTGTCGTTGTACACGTGCTTTGCTTGTGTCGCGTCAACATACCCAAGACTAAGAGTTCATTTGTGGATGCACATAAAAGATATTTTATTTTACAATTTCGAGATTGTGTCGCAAGTAAAAACTAGTATGGCAGTGTTGAGTTTTGAAGTTTTGCAGAAGAGTGCGTTTGAATTTTTTATGGGTTACCGAGTGCGCGGTGCACTGAAATGCAAGGCCGTCAGAAGTGTATCGATAACCTATTTTGCAGGTAATGCGTATTTTTCCTAGCGAAACCAAAGCAAAGGTAATACTTAAATGTCGGCACTTCCTTAGAAACAAGTCGGAACAGATAGAAAAGATATAAAAACCCATTTGTTTATCTCATTTGAAAAGCTTTTTTACTTGCATTGTCAGCTTTTATAAAAGGATTAAATGATTAGCTACGGAAGAAAGAAAAAAAAGGTTAATCAACAAAACAAGCATTTACATTTGTGCTCCGCAGCAATAATATATTTATCGTAATAACATGAACACTGCGATTACAATCATAGAATATGTTATCTATAAACTCCTTATGACTCAGTCTGAGCTGTCTATGTCAGATCAATTTTGAAAACAAAGGCGGGGCAATCCTCAGGAGAACATTGATTTCGGATTGTTTTCTGCTTAATACATTAATACAATACCTTCATATTTACTTGGCAAACTAGTAAAAACAAGAGAGTTAATTACCGACGCTCAAGTCAGACTCCAAGCAGGGGCCGCCTCCTGTTGACACACTATTTGGATACAGCATTAGTACGAAATGTATAGGCTTACATATTGTAAAACAATGAGCCATAAACAGATCTTATTAGTCACCGTCATCTATGTCTATGAATACGGGTATTATACATATACAGCCTACATATCCACCTCTCAATCAGAATGCGTTGTTGCATTAATGAACCTATCTTCTATGGTGTCACGCGGTGAATGAAATCTGTATCTGTGTTTATCCTTTGAATGCGACGGGGATTTTCATGGCAGATGTCGCAGACAAAGCAGAAGGGAAAATTCCTTGTAGCTTTAAGCTAGAAGGCGACCTACATATATGTACAAATAACTCTGCAACACCATTAATACTTAATGTTGTATGTGCGCTAAGCTAGCTTCTGCGTCATCTTAAACCGGAGTATGCACCAATTGTGTCCAAATTACGAATAAAACAAACCCTTACGGTAATAATACCACACCATGGGCGTACAGTTATTATAAACATATTGTGCAGAAGTTTCACTCTATTTTGTGTATGTTTTTCCCTTTGTCTACCGTAAGGTGTTTTAACCATAGAGTTGATATAAGCAACTCTTTTTTTTCAAAAAATTGCCTCCAAAATGTCGGATTGTCATTTTGATTAACTAATTATCATTCACCGCTTATCAATCCGGTGTGGACACACTTAATACCTGCCAATGTTTTTCATGGAAACTACAGTGTACATACAAGATGTATTTCTAACATACATTCATATTAGCAAATCTTCAGTATTCGAACGTTAAGTGACTACAACAAGGTATATCAAAATAGTAGGACTTAGTAAGAAGCATACTAACAAAATGTTATGGACGTTTAAGCCACTATACCAGGCCCAATGATTTATCATCATACATGCTTCAAATGAACAAAAAAAAAACCAGATGTGTAAATGTTTGCAATGCAGGATCCTTATATTGCGTAAAAAAGGTAACTTGTAATATATTCCCGATGCATATATATGTACGTGGCAATGGACTACATGTGTAATTACATGTGTCTATGTAGATAACCGATAAATAAAATACAGACAGAACTAGGGACTACGTTACCAACTATTATAAAGTACGCCTAAGTGTCAATTATTGATAATAGCTCGTTGATATCAACTCGGATCACCACGCGTTGTTGATAAGCATATAATCTAAACAGGTGGGAAGTAGGGAAAATGCACAATTGTTGTATCATTACCAATCATCACGTAAGGGTTTCCCCTGGTCTCTCAAATGTGACTTGGAGTAGCTGACACTAGGTTTCATTTGATATGACTTTCCTCATATCAACTATAGTTG
Source organism: Mimachlamys varia (assembly GCA_947623455.1). Taxonomy (NCBI): domain Eukaryota; kingdom Metazoa; phylum Mollusca; class Bivalvia; order Pectinida; family Pectinidae; genus Mimachlamys; species Mimachlamys varia. Next base: position 16,256,000 of record OX392535.1, read on the forward strand.
GATGGCTCCCTTGAAATAGTTGTTTAAGTGTGGTACCCTCTCCCTCTCCCACAAGTCAAGTAAAACGTTGGTTTTTTTATATTCTGGGTCTTGTAGGTTTGTTTTTTTTTTTTTTTTTTTTCGATTGGTCAAATCAGCAAAAGAGGTGCTTTTCTAAATCAATTTTCAATATTTCTTGTAAAAACTGTACTGTGACATTAAGGACGCTCGACCCTACGTAATACACAAGTTTTGATTCTCGTTTTGTGGTGACGTGGCTTCCTATATGTGTAACTGGTATTTGAAAACGGGGTATCAAATTCGCTCTACACAGTGATATGTCGCGATGTCAACAATGGCGAGATGAGAGGGAACGGTTCAACTCAAGATTACGAGCAAATAAAGTATTGTCACGACCACTCCTATTGCAAAACAACAACAAAAATAGATGGACACTACATCGACACATGGTCGGACACTGACAGCGACGGAAAAAGTATAGAAAGGAAGGCCGGTACAACTGGCCATGTTTTCTCAAACTGGAGAGAGAGTCGGCGAGTGGTAGAATTATCCGTGTTGGCAGAACGTTAGCACAAGGGCTGTGCCTGGTGTCATTATATATGCACTATTATGTTGTTGAAATATAACACAGAACGCCGGTAGTTGTTATGTTCTGAAATGTTTTAAGCTTGTACGCATTCAAAGTATGTATGTTATGTAAAAATACTACCCACTATAAAACCTCCTGATAGTATCAAGGGAGACAACCTACCCTAGACACAGTTTTACGTCTAGTTTTCAATAAGTAGCATAAAAAACTTGTTTGTGATATTTTGATTCAATCTTTTGCTTGTGCTTTATGTAACTATATTGTATGTAAATAATTTGACTGTGAAAACTGAAATTTGTCCGTTAGATATAAAAATAACACACTTTGTAAAAATCGTTTTGTCCATTTTTCCACAAATAAAATATTTTTGAGGTAACTATTGATTTCTTTTTTTAATTTATTGTATGTTTGTAATTTTTAACAACATTCACAAGAAAAAAATAGAAAAAAACCATTAAATTTTGAGAAAATCATTTTTTGATGTTTTTTTACCAAAACTGACACAAGTTATAGGAATACTTAGATTTTCACAAAATCATCTCTACCTGGTAGCATAATCAACATATGAAAGTTTTAAGAAAATCTAGCGGTTAATTGCGAAAGGGTCGAGCCTCCTTAACAAAGGTCCATAGTATTGCAGTATGTTTACTTAGATACAGATAAATAATAATGCACCAAAAACATTTAAAATTATTTATTTTCTTTATTGTATATCTGCTACATCGATATGCCTAGGACACATTTTCTAGTTTAAGTCGATATACAATATATAAATACTGTTCGTAAGGGCGAATAATCGTAAGGTAGTCAACCGCTCAACCAATGCATTGACTTTTCCCCTTACTATTGGGTGTTGGTTGTTTGGTTACGGCAGTCACTATAAAGGACTAGTGTCACTTTCTACTGTGCCTTTAAATGGGGGTTGTATCTGGCCCCGACACAATGGCGTCCTCCGTCCACGTAGAAGAAGTTACCGGTACTGTAGGAAGATAGATCGCAGGCAAGGAAGGCTACAGCATTGGCTACCTCTTCTGGTAAACCTAACCGGCCTAGAGGATGTTCGGAAACAACACTCTTCATCACATTCTACAACAAAGAATGTATAACATGTACAATGAAATTACATTTAGTTAACCTTAACATTATCAATGAATGGTATAATTATTTCATTTCACCATTAATTAGAGAATTGGCTTTAGCAATAGTGGCATGCACATGCTTGTATTTTATGGAAGAGCATGAAAGTCAACTGCTACCTGAAAGTGTATTATAGCTTTCTAGGTATGCACATGATTGAAAATGTAATCCATTGAGAAATATACCCACCATATACCTTCGGTATTTTCGAAGAACATCAATTTTATTTGATTATATTCAATTAAAATATACCCTAATCAGAACTTTGATGCATGAAATAGCCTCTCATTTTCTATTCTGTTCCGTAAAATACAGTCTAGAAAAAACCTATTCCCTTAGAACTAGAACCGAAAAAAAAGCTCCATCCTAAAAATGCATATAGCCTGACATCTCTTTTACATTTAACTAAGGCTTAAACTTTGCAAAAACAAATTTACTCTTTTCTGTCGAAAACATTCTCATCTTTCCGTGTAATCCCACCTCTGACACTGATCACCAATTTGATGAAGTTTATCATTATCTGCATAGAGAGACAATATCTGTATCATAATGCAGTGTAGTTTAATACAGCGTTTACTTGTTTTGATTGACAATGATACTCGGTTCCCATTTTGAGAACTTGATGTTCACTTGGATGTGACACAGATTTACATTTTTGGTGGGTGTCGTCGATGAAGCAGAAGGCGCTTACTCTTCCGGAATATCTGGTCTTATTCTCTTGTACTTTTACAAGGGTCTCCTTGTATATCTTTCCTTTTTTTCATATTTTGCTCATGTTTAGAGTTAATTTATTTTCAACTTGGGGAAGTGAAATATCTGTCCTATATTTATAACATTATACTGACATGTCTGCAGTCATTAAACTTACATCTTACCCGTTTAATTATTCAAACATTTACGCAAAACGTGACGAGAGGAATATATTCGATACACCTGAGCGCAGAGGAAGTTTGGGGGAATATTTTACATGTCATTAACTCACCGCAACGTTTTGTCCGAAGTCGACATCATAAAGGCCAGTATGCATTGTAGCTGGTCTGTAACAAAGATTGTTTTAATCAATTTTGATTGACTAAATATCCAGGAAATAAAAGGTTTTTCAGTTAATATATTTTTAATGGATTTTTTTTCATTTAGATTACATATAGATTTTTTTTTTTGTTTATTTGTTTGTTTGTAGGGTGGGTGGGAGTATGTTCACTTGTACATGTAGTAAGGAAATACTCACCGCACTGAATTTACTCGCACACCAAATTCCGCCAATTCTGAGGACATAAAAGAAAGGTCAAAATTATAAATATAAAGCACACTTTTTACCTTATAAATATATTGATTTGCGTATATTTAACATTCCTATTCCGTAGATATTAATTCTAATTCAATATCTTTAACTAAACAGATGAAGAACAAAAATATTTTAAAAATTAAATCACTCCCAGTTTTTCTCATCTGAATAATATTAATTGAGAACATTTTAAATGAACAATGACATGTAATGCATTTTTATAAAAATACTTTTTTATGTAGTACGGATTTGATCAAGTTGCCTCCGTTTTACTTGTTTTTGTCTTCCATTGTGATACATACCTAGTGCAAGCACTTTGGTGACACAGTCAATTCCCGCTTTAGATATACAGTAAACTCCGGCCGCAGCTACCTGTATAGGAAACTTACGTTAGTCAGACGCTTACCATATACATATACATGTAGCCATGCTACCATGTACAATGAATCTAAATACATGTTGTTTTTTTCTAGCGTTCATGTGACCTTAAAATTACACATGTATAACGTTTATAAACAAATTATTTTGTTGAATACTAATACATGAAGTATATATAAATAACAATTTGCTCAATTTCAATTCATTCAAAATTAAAGACCTAGTCAAATTGAAAAATTATTTGCGTGAATAACAAAATTTGGCGCATGGTGTAATGTGTACGTATCAGAGAAGTATGTTGTTATATATGCTCCCTTGTGAGAATACAGCTTGATGCCCAATTTAGAGTACGTACTCATTCAGGCCGCGATATACTACAAACTGTATACGAAAACCGTAATTTTTGTCGGTGCCTTAAAGATAATACTAATAAACCAGTTTCAATTATCCGTTATTCTGAGCCGCTAACAAGGAACTCCAAACTGATCTAAAAATGTCAAATGTGACAATAGTTATGGCGGGTTTTACAGTGTATAATTTCTGTGTCTCCTTGTAAATATTTCCTTAATTAATTATTTTGTCCCTTTGTCAATCGATTTTAATTTCTCTTTGTTGTTTTTTATAATAAAGAGTAATATTTGATATTGATAACAGGATACATGTACCTTACACGGATGAGAATGCTACACAATCATCACATTCTATGAGATGTTTAGGAGTAAGTGTGTGCTCAATAATGACCCAAGCGTGTCCACCTCTGTGTGACCCTTCCTAACATTTAATCAGTTAAAAACAATTCATATACAAATGATAGCAATACCTCAGAATAAAATATTTTTACTGGCAAAACAACATATATCAAATGTAACTTACCGCCTCTTCAGCAACGATACTTGAAAGATTCACAATAGTTCCTGAAATCGAAATCAGTTGTATTTAATTAAAAAATCAACAGTTTAAATGCCGAGTTGAATCGGTTGTTTAATGACACAAACCGACAAAACCCAAATAACGTGTTTAACAAATATTTCATATTGTTGTTTTTATTGCGATGATCGTCGGGAACTGCATTTGTATCAGAAACATTTTAGAACGATATAATTAGAAACAGACATGCCATTTTTGTCTTTCGGGGATGACTTGATAAGGACATGTGACCTTTTGTCCTTTTTCATATGTTTTATTATGACTTCCATACACCTTTTGTCTTATTGAAATGATACAATGAAATGCTACCTTTTTTTATATGATTAGAGTAAGGCATGCAAGGCTTGTTTTTATATTTGATTTTTGCTAATTGCTCAACCAAATCTTAATCACAACTTATTTCTACCATTCTAGCTTTGAACCATTGAATCATGGCTACAGTCTTATTTTGACATTCAATAATCCAGGGAGTGAAATTCACGGGATCGAGATTTTTAAAACATCTCAAACAATCTCTGATCAATCTTGAGCACTCCATCACACTTGTATATTTAAATATCTAATTCCCCACTCTGTTTACTACCATACCTCATACAAAACTGAAAAAAAACTTTTTCGATCTCTCATTATGAGAAGTTTTTTCCAAGAATGGAAAATGAAAATGTATGCTTGTTAACTATCTTAACTATTTTGTGAAAAATACAATAAAAGCCATAAGATGAAATGTAATGAGGAAGATATTTTTGCTACTGATTTATTTACTGGACTGACAGTGGTTTTTTGGAGTTGGCAGATTTTCCAAAAGACTGTTGATATTTCCATGGAAAGAAACTTGTTTTTTTTTTTTCATACGAAGCAGAATTTGTCAAAGAACGAATCAGGGCAGGTAACAAAAACCTTAACAGATCTTTCAATTTTACTGTCAGATATATCGACGATATATTGGCTATAAATGACGGAGGTTTGCTGACCTCGTCGATCATTTTTTCCATTCAGAACTTCCAATCAAAGACACAATAGACTCTTCTGATCAGCTGCTTACCTCTATCATCACTTAAACTATGACAAACACGGACAGCTTACGACAAGTCGTTACGATAAACGTTATGATTTTGATTTTCAAATCGTAAACACTTTCCCTTTCTTGATAGCAAAATCCTTGATTATCACAGCTATGGTGTTTGCATGTCGCGTTGTCCTAAGGCTTGCTTTACATATTGAGATTGTTTTGATAGATACCGGGTGCTAACATGCAAACGTACGCCACAGGGATTCAAGAGATGCAGGTTGATGAGAAATATGATTAAGTGTTATGGTCGCCATTTTAGTCTTATTGAGAAATATTTTTGTATGATATGAAGGAAGGCGTTTTTTAACATGCTCATCAGTTTGCTTACGTGTTTTGATTGAGAATGATATCCTTTTTGAGATACAATGTAATAAGACCTACCAAGTTTTGTCTTTGTGAGATAAGTATATTAGTTACATTTTGTCTTCTATCATAAAAAATTAAATAATGCATACTACAACTTTGAGATAATATGATAAGGACATGCTAATTTTATGACTTAATGTGGACTTGCTACCTTTTGTCTTTTTAAGGTGAGGGACAGCCACTTGTGTAAGGAAAACTTGCGATTTCAGATTGACGTCCATTAGAAAATCATATATTTCGGAGCTTGCTTCCAACATGCTCTGCTTACGGTATACGCCTGCATTATTTACCTGCAATTTCAATATGCTTATGTAGACGAAGTTCAAATGGAATTTAAAAGTAAAACAACTTAAATATGTCAAGATAATTGTTTTGGTGTCGGTTATGTTCATGCCGTAGACAATGTGTAAAAGAAGTGCATGAAGTTGAAAATACTTTTTACTTTTTTTGTACACAGATAAAGTTATTAATATACATGTAGGTTGTTGACTATTTTCCACATTTATAATCTGTAGTCAAATACCCTAGTGTTTGTTATTAACATACAAACAATTCCTTATAAATATTGCCCTATCGAATTAGATGATCCAAACAGATTTTGAAAAAATACAATGTACAAATTAACATTTCAAATATACTGAAACAATTTGGAAAACAATAGTCTAGACTGCTTTAAATTCAATGCCTACATCAATGGATATTTCAGTTCCTATAACTGTAAACCGATTATTGATGATGTGCGAAATAATATGCAAGATACTGAACATGTGAAAAGGAACCTGGTGTTAATATTGTATTCTAAATGTCGCATTTTTCTTCATATACAACCATACAGGACTTATACGAACACCAATAATGTCTTGCAGTAAATATTTTGCCAGTAAAATAAAATAAACGTCTTTATTGAGGGCTAAATAGTGAATCTCGAGATATTATCATAAATATGCTATTATAATCCTTACCAAAATATTTAACCTTCCAAATGTTCGTATGCATTCGTCGACTACATTTTTTCTGTCAGCATCTTTTGTGATATCACATTTAACAGCTAAAACCTGAAACAGAAAAAAAGACGGGTTATTCTTACTAAGTAAACATATGAACAAGTATATATCAAAAACAGAAACACAAACGTACCTGCTGTTTAGCTCTCAGCAATAAAAGGTCAAATTTCTAATAAACTCCATTTTTCTGAAAATCTTACATAAGCTATTCAATGACTGTGACTGTGTCAAAATATAGCTTTTAACACAACGTGATACAACACAAGCGATGCTAAATAATTGCTAGCATGATACATGGAACTGGTCATAAAACGTTGTCATACATGCAAGTATTTTACAAGGATCTTGCCTGTACAAAATCAGACTCAATTAATTTGTTTTATACAATGACATTGCATTTATAATTTAAACTTCACATGTAATTGCTCGGTAAGCTAACTCTTCGATATCAGCTTCGGCACATGCAATGTTACCAGAGTCTTTTTGAACACAGGGTTGAAATGTGTACGGGTACCTGACTCTTTTTGAGACCGGTGTTGATAGATGCACTCTTACCAGACATTTTTTAGGTAAGTGTTGACAAAATTAACGCACTTTAATTTTTCTCTTTTTTTTTTCGGCCAGAAATTACACATGCACTGTCACCTGACTTGTTTTTAAGACCATTGTTGACACGTGCACTTTTATCGGACTTTTTTAAGATAGGTGTTGACAAAATTAATGCACTTTAATTTTACTCGTTTTTTGGCCAGAAATTACACGTGCACTATCACCTGACTCTTGTGTACGATCAGATTTGACACCTGCAATGTTACCTGACTCTTTTGTAAGACCAGTTTTGACATATGCACGTTTATTGGACCTTCCTTAGATAATTGTTGACAAAATTAATGCACTTTAATTTTACTCTTTTACGACCAGAAAGTACACATGCACTGTCACCTGACTCTTTTTTAAGACCATTGTTGACATATGCACTTTTACCTGACTCTTTTGTGACACCAGTTTTGGCACATGCATTGTTTCCTGACACTTTTGTAAGACTTTGACACATGCACTGTTACCTGATTCTTGTTTAGACCAGCTTTGACACATTCTGCGGCAACCGACTCAGCTCCCGGCAAATTCATATCAGCAAGCACTACCATTGCTCCATATTTGGCGAAGAGTAGAGAGGTGCATCGACCAAATCCAGATCCAGCACCTGTTAAAAATTACAAACAAATATTTGTATATAAATATCTGGTGTCCTGGTAGGGCCATTTTTGTTTTTGTTTTTTGGGGGGTTTGTTCGCGTTTGAAGTAAACGCCAAAAAGCGACAATGTATTGTTGAAATTTGACTTATCGCACATTTTAAACTGCAAAAATGGCACGAACAAGTCATCATATAAACTTGTATTTTTCTTTTTACATTTTACGTGGTACATGTATAATGCTATCGTTTCGCTTAAAGTGACATAAATGGATGACCGTTTTTTCACCAACGACTTTTAAAAAAGACAAAAATTAAGTCAAAGCACAATATGATTAGAATACAGCTCTTCAATATGCTACGCTATAAAGCGTTTTGAAGAGATGTATTGTATTTGGATGTTACAAAGATTTACATGGCGAGTGTCGTCGATGAAGCAGAAGACGCTTACTCTTCCTGAACATCTGGTCTTAGTCTCTTGTACTTTTACAATGGTCTCCATGTGGATATTTCCCTTTTTTCGTATTTTACCCATAGTTTAATAGATTTCGAGTTCAGAATATGGTTTTGTTGACTCCTCGGTATTCTCTATTTTAAGTCAGATTAACTAAAAACTAATATCATATTTCTCCATATAAGACACTGGTCTAACATGCATAGCTTACAGTACATGTGTCTGCAATTGAATTCCGTTGATTTGTAGGTCATACTTTGCTAAATGGCTTCGTCGGCTATGCAAACCCACTTCCCATTGATAAAAACAATGTTTTATTGTACGATATACCATGCGCTTTAATATATTACAAGTCCGAGTGTATAATTATTAGACCGTACGGTCCAACAAAATATGGTGCATTTAACCTCTAAATATTCAACTCCATGATCAGAAGTTGTTTGACATGACATACAGAAGAAATGAACAAGATAAATGCCAACCACATAGCGTTTAAAATAAAGCCTGTTAGAAGTTTACATACAAACTTGTAGAAAGATATTAAGAAGATTTGTACCCACTAATTTAGATCACTTTTACAAACCAAACAAAATGTTTTCTCTGTTTGCTCAGGATAAACGGTTGAGCTCGGCAAGCTGCCTTGCCGAGTTAACATTATCACAACTTCGTAATATTACAAAACTCACACGTATCTTTTTTCCCATTAGATGTTGAAAAACGATTTCAAAATTTATATATTTGTATCAAATAAAAAAAGTACTACGAATACAGTTAACTAAATGAAACTTACCATATTTTACCATCGTTTATAAAAATGCCTAAGATTATTTCAGATAACGCTAATATTGGTACAGAAAGTACTCTTTCCTGGCAAATCTTTAACCGGCATTTATATTTATAATACAGACCGCCTCGACACTCTTTTTAGATATTTTTTTTTCAAATAGATTTATAATTTGTTAAAAATGTGCACACATAATCAAATATATTACCTTTAAAACAGCTCACTTATATAATAATACCTTACCTGTAACAATTGCTACTTTATCCTTCAGTGACTCCATTGTATTCTCAATTTAACTTTTACAGCTGAAATGGCAGCAGGACTTGTTCTTCTCCCAGTTCTTCGTAATGTGAGGCGGTGACCTTCTCTAGCTAAGATAATAGCTACGGTACAATTCGTTTTCTACCATAGAGAGTCAAGAATTCTGGTTGCCAAATTATATACACGTGGAAACAACCTTGTGATTACGATGACCTTGAAACACATTAGGGGACTCCGTGTTCCCGACTCAGATAAACCACTTTATATGCATAAGCTTAAACAATATGAAGGAAAAACAGATACATGATCAGGCAAAATACTTGCCTGTTTCAAGAACTAAAAGGACAAATCAAATACTGCTTCTCTAAAAAGTTAAACTAGAGGTCATAGTTTTCATACTAGTGTAAAATTTGAAATTCATGAAATTTGTGACAGCCACGTTGTTTATAGAAAATTTTATTTTTATTGAAAGTCTGTATTCATACAGAATGATAAAATTATGGCAAAAATTACATTGACCTATAAAACTGCACCCAAGCCGCTACCTTGGATACATATATGGCAAGCAAATAACTTGGACAGGTCCATACCCGATGTTGCAACACGTTGCCCTCGAAGTTTTGCTGTTCAACGAATCAAGATCTATATTAGTTCTTTGCACTTAGTGAGAATGCTGTTACATTATTCGTGCAAACGTTTAATTTTGTTTACAGTCTTGAGCTAAGGACGACCCTTTATGAGCGTAACTTATACATGCATGACATATAACTGTTTATTGCCATTTTTTAGCGCGGATCTGATGTCGATTTTAAAGGGCTACATGCACCTCACTCAAATACCAGTTGGTGCCACTGTTTTAGTTACGAAACGGTAACCAGGCGGCAACAACGGTCATTAAAAGGACTCGTTATGTCTAGGTTCGATCGACAGATTCCATTATTTTCCAATGAATGTATTGCCAAAAAACATAAGGAAACAAAAGGATATTATAAGCTAAGAATTCTAAATTTGCTTAAAATTGCCATATGTAAAGCAAATGTATTTTGATCGCTAATAGATTCATAACTCTGAAGGAGTTTCTCACATAAGGCAAAAGCGTAAGACCATGCAAGGAAGTGAACAGAAGGTGTATTAATTTTTAGTTCCTAACCTGCAGTTGTGCATGGCTGGCACTTTTGAAACGTACAATCGTAGCTCATACTAGCCTCGTCTTATCTCTGAACACGTAACATCTGGTTATCTTTATAGAACATATTAACTTGGATAAAGATGACGTAACAGACACACATGTGCTGCACATTTTATATTTAATAATATATACAGTTTGCCGAAAAAACAATTAAATTGCATTATACAGCTGTATCGTCCTTCTAGGACTCGTCCGATAAAAAAGAGGATCGTTTAAAGGTTACTTGCCATATGGCATTATGTAATAAAAAAGAGAATACCGAAGCGTTAACAAAATCTTAATCCAAACTCAAATAAGCAGACTCAAAAACGTCCATCTTCATATCACTTAAAGATACTGAATATTTCTAAATGAGACAAAGATGGCGACCATAAAACTTGCCCATAGTTCTGATCAACCTGCATTTTTCGAATCCTTGTGTTGTTAGTAAGTTCATCTTATCTTTAGATGTGATATTTAACTGTTCTTGCATAATATGCATTTGAACAAGATTCTTATGTAACGCGCCGTTTGATAGGATACATACAATGTTCTTTTCTTCGATAGAATCTTAATCAATCCTGAAAAGCCCCGTCTTTCGCAATTTAACTACGCTCCATTTCTAACCAAAATAAGATGGCGACAAGCTTGCCTCTTAATACAATGTCATTAATATAGGGATTGAACGGCGTTTTTTTTAATTTTGATGCCGGTATGAATGCAAAGCGGTTACATCCATATTGCATGAAGCCCGCTAGGGCTTCATGGTCAATATGGATGTAACCGATTTGCATTCATACCGGCATCAAAATTAAAAAAAACGCCGTTCAATTCATATATTTACATTTTTACTACTGAACAATTGTCTAATTGATTTTCTTATTTATCGAACAACTGTTGAATCAACTGCGTTTGGTATTGCGCCGTCCTTTAAACGAAAAAGGCGGCACAGCAATTATTTGGGTAAAATTGGCGCCAATAATCTACCGTAGTCATTTGAACGTTTGACGCGGGGGCCTTCTCTCTGTTATCCGAAGCGGAGCCGTCAGACTCCCATTGAACAAGACTAATATATTACGTCATAAGTAATTCACGTGGATGGATGCATTCATACTGTATTCATGGTGTATTCATAGTCTAGTGTTTGCTGTTTTCAGTTGGTATGTTCATATAGAGAAGAAACAGTAAGAATGTAAATATATGACAAGTAAACAGTAAGGGCTGAAAACGACCGACTGAATATACTTGCTAAATAAATTCTTTGTTCTTCCACCCATTCATTCCTCAAACGGTCGTTCCATTCGTATACAAATCCTTCACTTGTATATAAGTAAGCACATGATCAGTCGATACTTACGGATTAGCATGTATGCTGACCTAGAAGTATAGAAATTGTGTCACTATTGATAAACTATGACGAATAAACTTCTAATGTTGCGATTAGAAAACAAAAATCGTAGTTCCCTTTAATCTGTATTCCTGAAAATGTTCTCATTCTCATACTGAACTGTTGTTATCATGCTTATTTGATATAAATGCGAATTTGGTTGTTACATTTACATTTGCTCTGCATTTTCCCATTGACACTTCCCATTGACACTTCCCATTGACACTTCCCATTGACACTTCCCGTTGACACTTCCCATTGACAATTCCCATTGACACTTCCCATTGACACAATGCTAAGAGGCAGTTGCTACCATACGCCTAAATCACCCAGTGTCTCAGACTTAAACAGCAGTTGATATTGTGACGTCATCAATCTCTATTGTGAAGTCATCAATTTCATTGTTGTCTTCACTTGATTTGCTGTTCAAAATCGGTTCGAAGTTATTAAGTAAAGCACAATAACTCTATCCAAATGTAAATATAAGTAATGAACATTTCAGCAAATATTGTCACAGTCATTGCCATTGTCAGTTATTGCTGACAAACTTACATAAAGCCCTACTGGGCTTTATTCGGTTTGTCATCAACAGCAATGTGTGTTATAAGACTGTAATAACATTTGCTAAAACATTCATTGCTTAACTATTCGGTACGTTTGGGAAATTAGAACAACCTACGTCATATGACGTAACTGCCGTCACCATTAAAAGTTCGGATACATATTTGTTCAAAGGAGCTCAGTTTAGCGTCTGCCCTAGTGGGAAATTTAACCTACCGGCCTAGCAATCCAGCAAGTGTCAGAGTTACGCGTCGGACAACTGGAATAGAATCACCAGGCAGATCTGTCTTCTCCTACATGCAAAAGGTGATAAAATACTATCTATATCAAAACAAAACCATAAGTCGAACTCACCATTAAAAAATACTAAAGACAAGATATATAAAAACAAACATTGACAACTTTGAAAAAGTACCAGATAAAAAAATTGACATACTATGATGCCGTGAATTAAACTTGCTCAGCAACCTGCGTCTTTCGAATCCCTGTGCCGTAAGTTTGGTCGTCAGCAGCTATCACGAACATTTCGATTGTTAGAACAATCCAAGAGTATTAATCAACTGCGACATATTAATACCATAGGTTGGAGAACGGGAAAGTTCACGATCGGAAAATCAACATAGTCACGTTTTTCGTATAGTTGAATAGGATTCTACACAAAATGTACTCAAGAATATAATTTTTATAATTTAGAATAAGATACAGTTTAGCCAAATAATAAAATACATTGCACCGTACAGCTTCCTTCTAGGACTCGTCAGTGATGCTTCACCGTACAGCTTCCTTCTAGGACTCGTCAGTGATGCTACACCGTACAGCTTCCTTCTAGGACTCGTCAGTGATGCTACACCGTACAGCTTCCTTCGAGGACTCGTCAGTGATGCTAAGCAAGGGTCTAGACGTGCAGCCTAGGAGGAAACTGAGGAAACAAAACAGCTCGAAAGAAATGCCGAAATGCACTATCCCTATATTGAATAATATGTAATGTACTTGACAAAGTGTATATTTTGAACTGTGATATATTCTGAACTGTGATATATACTTGTGTATATTTTGAACTATGCAACTGTTTAAATAATCTAAAACATGGCATGCAGTTTAGGGCAACCTTCGGGACTCAAAGTCAACCATAGGGTCTACTGTAGGAGTACGACGTCCATGCAGTATTCTGAAGTAGAAGAATCTGTGGGGTTCTCTGTTTCAGATTCAGAAGATAGGGTACATTGTATGTACGATAAACATGGTCAGCAAACTTCTTGTTGTTTATAGACAACACATTGTCGATTTTGAACTAAAAGTAAACATAAGAACATTAAAGAATTGGCAAGGTTTTGTTACCTGTCCTGATAAGATCCCCGTAAACTTCAAGTCGTATAAAAACAAAAACGAGTCAGGTAAAAATGGAGTATAGTTTGTTCGCATAGGAATGCAAACAGTCTGCTAGAAAATTTGTCCTCCAAACTCGACGAAGTTTTTGTCAACAAGAAATTTGATAAATCTTACTATATCTTCATCAGTATATTTTATGTCAACTTTTGTTTTCTTTTTATCAAAATATTATCCAATATACCTCAAATCCATATATTTGATTTATTTTATACTGAGTCAAATAATGCCGAACAAATTCAGACGAGTCTCAAAGATTTATGAAACTATACGGACTGGAAGAGAGATCACATCAACACCAAGGCAACTACATTACAATATATTTCTGTGTTTGCTCATTAATAATTTTTTAACAACTTCATATATCGATCAGGTGTTAATAAGAAGTATACAGTCATGTTTTACCAATCATGCCGTCAAACTATTAAGAGCTAAAGTCGTTTCTTCTGAAGGCAGACTACAAAACACTGAAGGGTTTTTAATTAAAACATATGTGTGATTTTGCTAATACCCTGTTCTGTGGTATATCTGACATACTCCCTAGTCGTCTACAGTGGGTCCAGAACACTGCATCATGTCTGGTTTCTCGAACTCGAAAGAAAGAGCACATCACCCAATGTGCTATATTCATTGTATTCGTTACCTGTACGATGCAGTTCACAGTACACGATCCTGGTGCAGGCAAACAAGGCACTGGGTAGAACACATAGCTCCCATTACATAGGGAGCTTGTTACAATGTATCAAGAGCACTGAAGTCGGAGACAGAATCGTTTTTGTTCGTTCTAAAATCGCGTACTGCGGTCTATGAAAACCGATACCTTGGTAACGTTTCAGCAATGTTAACGTTGGGGAATAGCTTGCCAATCTGCTGACAGAAAAAAAAACTAATCATCTGGCCAATTTTAAGAAACAATAAAGACACACCTTATCTCGTCTGCACTTTAGGCGCTCTACACAGGCGACATGCATATACTTACATTTATTCATGTGGTCTTGTAAGTAATATCGACGGTATGATCCACTATATGTACTAGATCCTAACAAACAAATGTTCGTTGGATGTGTATGGATATGCACATTTATACTACCCTAAGTTTTAGCTTATTGAATGATGATGACTGAAAGACTTTCTTTATTTTTGCATTACAGGTAATACTACAGTCAAATCTTCCGATACAGGACACCAAAGGGACAGAGAAACATTTTCCTATATAGGCAGGTTGCAGAGGTCAATTATATGGTGAATTACATTGCGTGGGTCGGATGAGTCTGTAATTTATACACAAATATCCCTTTTCTATAGATATATCGTTTATAACAGGTTTGACCGTGTAATCCACATGCTGTCAAGCATTTGAGGGCAAAACTATATCTATAGAGCGCTATATAGTATTTATTTATGTGGATTTATAGTTATCAAGAATAACAAACAATACAAGGGATAGATATATTTAAGAAAAAACTCATTGCAATATTATGGTATCGATAAATCTACGTAACGATTAGCCAGTAACGACTTCAGCTAGGTTTGTAGGATATATATATACTTCAAGAACAACAAAGAATAAAACATGTCCATTTATTAAATGACGGATGGCAGACATGTCAACAACATTGTCAGCCATGTTTCATAAACATATTTACAACATAAACAATATGACATGGCAACAACATTGTCAGCCATGTTTCATAAACATTTTTACACCATGAACAATATCTTGAATATATCTATCCAACAATGGTGGAGCACAGGACTGTAATGATGTTAACATTCCAGTCCAGCGCCACCTTATCTATTGTTTTCCCTAAGTGTAAATTACGTATCAAGATAGATAACTCGAACAATGTTCGTGAGAACAAATAATGGAGATTTGTTCATATAGTAACTACCAAGTTATTTATTATGTTGTACTTAGCGTATGGTGAACATCATATAATATACATATGTAAAGCAACTATAAACGCGACGGATATACCGTATCTTATCGGTACGTTGCATGTACATATTATACATATGTTATGTAATAGGTAGGCTTTGTACTGCATTCATGAAGGAAACTGGATACAGAATACATGCAACAATGCTATCTAAAGCGTTAAATGAATTGTAATCATATAATTTCCTTCAGCTTTTGAACAAAGATACCTTTTAAACTGAGAAAAGAATATAAAAATAACAAATATTTTTGTTTGGTCTATATTTAGGGAGTTTCAAATAAAAATGAAAAATTAAACGAAAACCTCAGTACATGTACCTGTTTCGACAATAAAATGAGGCAAAACATGTTTCATTTTATATTTAAATAGCTCATTACAAAGTTTTTATATTATATTGAAGGAAAAGGTTCGTAAACAAAAGCCTTTGGGTCAATTCAGCAGGATACATTAACGAGAATGGGTGTGGTATTGTCTTTATTTTCGTTTGTTTGGATTACTTCGTTTTATGATCAGTACACATTTTTAATTGTTTTGAACTCGTAAAAGCGTTATTTATTGCAAAGTGACAAGGTACGATACTATCTGGCGATTCGATAGGATTTCCACAAAACTTAACCCTTGCATACTATACTGTTTACCCCTTATCTGGAGGATTAGTTAAATGTAGCAAATATTTAAAGACCGAATATTCATTCTAGGATAAAATATATCTGAAGTAAAAACAGGGAACAGTCGAAACCGAACGATGTACTTGCATATCAACGGGTTTGATGTTTATCTGTTGGATAGAGTTCGTATTTTGTTCCAGGGTCGTCTGTCTATGTATCTGCTTCACTGTTATCATTCAACGTTGCCCCCACTGCAGTTCTATATATTGACCTAGTTACATGTTAATTGATATTGGATAGGTATACAGTGTTTAAGTCAGACGTGTTATCATACGTAGTGTCGTGTATTACAACAAATCTGACCTTACAAGGTCTTAGTGAAATAGGCGTGCAGCACCCATACAACAGGTAGGTCTCATGCGCTAGCTAAAATATTTATGATTTGATATTTAGATTCAATAATTTAATAATAATGCCAGCAATACACATTATTCAATTATTGACGACTTGAGATGTGAACAGTTGTATTATGCTAAATATTCTGCTGTATGCATTAGGTTGCTTCATGTAATTGGACAAATATTTCTGAGTTATTACACCATTAGCTTGATATTGTGTCCATTCAGGTGACGATGCCTCCTAGCCGCAAGAACCTTCTGTATGGCGCAGCCGGAACTGTCGGTGGCGCCGTAATTGCATGGCGTTCACTGTTTCCATGGATCGGGGACGATTTGACGACCATGCTAGGCGTTAAAAAGATAGGTGACAAGATAAACCAGGATCTAAACAACGAGGTTTATCTCATCGATAAATTTGAGGAGCAAGTAAAGAAACATCCCAAAAAGGTTTTCTTGTATTTTGAGGATAGAGAATATAGCTATGAACTCGTCGACGCAATGGCAAATAAAATTGCCAATATAATTATGTGTCTTGATATCTCGCCCGGCGACACAGTAGCTGCAATGATACAGAACGAACCCTCCTTTGTCTGGACACTTCTTGGTAAGTATACTGCTGCAAACTATAATGATGCCAACTTTTAATCAAGTTTGAGTATACATAGGTATGAAGACTCAAAGCAAGATGTTAGGAATAAGATTCATCAGTAAGGGGCGGAATGGGTAAACATCTTACCCGTCCCTCTGTCTACCTATAGCATTGGGTTACATTTGGACGAAATGTCGCGCTACGTTTTTGACAGCTGACTTCTCTAACTACCCCTATTTTGGGTAGTAAGCTGATTTCAGCGGTCAGAACACTGACACTCGGCTATTGTACTCTTTGCTTAAGAAGGAAACAGACGTTTTCGAAAGCTCGCAAATTAAGTTTTCAATTCCTGTTTGTGTACAAAAAAAACTCATTATATATGAAAGCAAGATAAATGAAAGAATGTTGTGTTGCGGGCATGTATACGTTGCGATCGAAACACCTGAACTATAGAAGTACCAATTCATATTCTTTATCACATTCTTTCCTATAGCACTATGTACATGTATATAACAAACCTAAGTATATAGATATACATGTATTTATATTGTTCTTTAGACAGCACTATGTATAACGTACTTAACATATCTATATTTTTCATCACGCATGACTATATATAACGTTCATAAACATATATTTACACCTCTCCCTTCTTGTGCTTAGTAAATTCTGACTGCGAATATATTACCGTATACGCAGTGAAAAAAGGCTCGGCGGATTGATATTTGTTCAAATATGGCGTCGTTCACGCTTCAGAAAAAGAAGTATTCGCTTTCGGCCATTGTTTGGCTCCTACAAGATTTTGAAACATGGAACATATATGGAATCAATTTCTTTTGATCAAACAATAAATAGTTTCTACCAAACTTTTGATTCCAAATGATGCGCATTCGAAATTATTTGACGGTAACGCAAACATGGCGGCGTCCTGTAGTTGTGACGTCTGACGTCGGACCGCGTCACAACCAGATCACCGTGTCAATGCGTGTACATAACGACCGTTATACATAAAGAAATAATTTCGACTTGCTAGAAATATCATTTAATACCAAATTTACATATGATGTTATGAAGAAAAATAGTGTTGTTCACGGTGTATTTTCTAAATCTACCAATATATTGATGAAATCAAATGGGACTATATTATCTTAGCAACCACGGCCATCGTAGTTACCATCTAAGCAACATGCTTTGAATGCTTTTTTCTTCGTATAGCACTTGAAAATTAATAATGGTGTAAATATAAGGATTGTACCTCATTTTGACTGCGTATACGGTAGTATGACCGCAGTTGGCATACTACCGTATACGCAGTCAAAATGAGGTACAATCCTTATATCTATATTGTTCCGTGGACAGCACTATGTATAACGTACTTTACCTATCTATATTTTTCATCACACATGACTATATATAACGTTCATAAACATATCTATATTTTTCGTTGCACAGGACTATATATAACGTACTTTACTATATTGTTCGTAAACAACACTTTATATGACGTACTTTACTATATTGTTCGTTAAACAGGACTATATATAACGTACTTTACTATATTGTTCGTAAACAACACTTTATATGACGTACTTTACTATATTGTTCGTTACACAGGACTATATATAACGTACGTTACCATATTGTTCGTTAAACAGGACTATATATAACGTACTTTACTATATTGTTCCTTAGACAGCACTTTATATAACG
The DNA here is from genome assembly GCA_947623455.1 of Mimachlamys varia. NCBI lineage: Eukaryota > Metazoa > Mollusca > Bivalvia > Pectinida > Pectinidae > Mimachlamys > Mimachlamys varia. Next base: position 16,275,194 of record OX392535.1, read on the forward strand.
TACTTTACTATATTGTTCGTAAACAACACTTTATATGACGTACTTTACTATATTGTTCGTTAAACAGGACTATATATAACGTACTTTACTATATTGTTCGTAAACAACACTTTATATAACGTACTTTACTATATTGTTCGTAAACAACACTATATATAACGTACTTTACTATATTGTTCGTTAAACAACACTATATATAACGTACTTTACTATATTGTTCGTTAAACAGGACTATATATAATGTACTTTACTATATTGTTCGTTAAACAGGACTAATTATAACGTACTTTACTATATTGTTCGTTAAACAGTAATTATAACGTACTTTACTATATTGTTCGTAAACAACACTTTATATGACGCACTTTACTATATTGTTCGTTAAACAAGACTAATTATAACGTACTTTACTATATTGTTCGTAAACAACACTTTATATGACGTACTTTACTATATTGTTCGTTTAACAGGACTATATATAACGTACTTTACTATATTGTTCGTAAACAACACTTTATATAACGTACTTTACTATATTGTTCGTAAACAACACTTTATATGACGTACTTTACTATATTGTTCGTTAAACAGGACTATATATAACGTACTTTACTATATTGTTCGTAAACAACACTTTATATGACGTACTTTACTATATTGTTCGTTAAACAGGACTATATATAACGTACTTTACTATATTGTTCGTAAACAACACTTTATATGACGTACTTTACTATATTGTTCGTTAAACAGGACTATATATAACGTACTTTACTATATTGGTCGTTAAACAGGACTATATATAACGTACTTTCCTATATTGTTCGTTAAACAGGACTATATATAACGTACTTTACTATATTGTTCGTTAAACAACACTTTATATGACGTACTTTACTATATTGTTCGTTAAACAGGACTATATATAACGTACTTTACTATATTGTTCGTAAACAACACTTTATATGACGTACTTTACTATATTGTTCGTTACACAGGACTATATATAACGTACTTTACTATATTGTTCGTTACACAGGACTATATAGGACGTACTTTACTATATTGTTCGTTACACAGGACTATATATAACGTATTTACTATATTGTTCGTTACACAGGACTATATATGACGTACTTTACTATATTGTTCGTTACACAGGACTATATATGACGTACTTTACTATATTGTTCGTTACACAGGACTATATATGACGTACTTTACTATATTGTTCGTTACACAGGACTATATATGACGTACTTTACTATATTGTTCGTTACACGGGACTATATATGACGTACTTTACTATATTGTTCGTTACACAGGACTATATATGACGTACTTTACTATATTGTTCGTTACACAGGACTATATATATGACGTACTTTACTATATTGTTCGTTACACAGCAATATATATAACGTACTTTACGCCATTACTGGGACGATTGTCGGAAGTACAAAGTCACCGTGGTGCATTACATAGGAGAACTCTTCCGGTATATTCTTAAAGTCCCTGAGGTATGAATAGTGACCGATATTTTTATTGAGTTTATAATAAACCTTATTTCCTACAGCATAACTTGTGTTTTTAATATTTGGACTTTTGAAACATTTTAAAAGGATACCTATTTTCAAACCGGATTTACATGGAAATATCGTCATTTATCTGTGGTTTAACGTCCTCACAATGACAAAGGTCACCTTTTTATATCTTACCCTAATTCTTAATTCTAATCTTAATTGGCAAAACGTTGTTGTATCATATGTTATTGTTTTTGTTGCCCCACCTCCTTTATCAATACATCAACATTATCTTGGCGTCTACGTTTACCTGACGTACCTGACTGGTATATAACGTACTTTACTATATTGTTCGTTACACCGGACTAATTAAAACGTACTTTACTATATTGTTCATTACACAGGACTATATATGACGTATTTACTATATTGTTCGTTACACAGGACTATATATAACGTACTTTACTATATTGTTCGTTACACAGGACTATATATGACGTACTTTACTATATTGTTCGTTACACAGGACTATATATGACGTATTTACTATATTGTTCGTTACACAGGACTATATATGACGTACTTTACTATATTGTTCGTTACACAGGACTATATATGACGTATTTACTATATTGTTCGTTACACAGGACTATATATAACGTACTTTACTATATTGTTCGTTACACAGGACTATATATAACGTACTTTACTATATTGTTCGTTACACAGGACTATATATAACGTACTTTACTATATTGTTCGTTACACAGGACTATATATAACGTACTTTACTATATTGTTCGTTACACAGGACTATATATAACGTACTTTACTATATTGTTCGTTACACAGGACTACATATAACGTACTTTACTATATTGTTCGTTACACAGGACTACATATAACGTACTTTACTATATTGTTCGTTACACAGGACTACATATAATGTACTTTACTATATTGTTCGTTACACAGGACTATATATAACGTACTTTACTATATTGTTCGTTACACAGGACTACATATAACGTATTTACTATATTGTTCGTTACACAGGACTACATATAACGTACTTTACTATATTGTTCGTTACACAGGACTACATATAACGTACTTTACTATATTGTTCGTTACACAGGACTACATATAACGTACTTTACTATATTGTTCGTTACACAGGACTATATATGACGTATTTACTATATTGTTCGTTACACAGGACTATATATAACGTACTTTACTATATTGTTCGTTACACAGGACTACATATAACGTACTTTACTATATTGTTCGTTACACAGGACTACATATAATGTACTTTACTATATTGTTCGTTACACAGGACTACAGAAGATCGGGATGGTGGATGCCTTCATAAATTACCATCTGACTGCCGAGCCGCTCCTCCACTCCATCCGGGCTAGCAAGGCCAAAGCTATCATCGTCGGCTCGGGTACGGGAACGAAATTCTGTTAATCACTAATGTTAATGATTTAACAAGACACAAAACTGTACATGTATATATTGTAATTTCTCTCATTTCTATATGTGTAATAATGGTCTGTCTCGGGCAATAAATACATCTATTATCTTATTGCTGTATTACATTTCTACCCATACAATGCAGCCACGGCGTAACGTCACAATGGATCTACAATGACGCATTGATATCTGCGGTATGCTTGATTCGTTTTTGACTCATGGGAAAAATTGTTATTTCGAAATGGTAGCCAGTCAAACGTATTTTCATGGTTTTGTGCTTATTTAGGCAGTTGAAATGAGAGGGGGAAAACTCTTTCACGACCAGGGCTGTAAGAAAGGGAAATTCCATCCTTTTGATTGATTGCAAATTCGGCAAAACCCTTGGCAAAGCCTCAGGTTTCACCAAATTTGATAACCCCTCGGAGGAAATTTCCCTATCTTACGACCCCTAGTCATGAAAGACCAATATCATATCTAATACATCTAAGTATGCATACAGTGTAAGATATGCTGTATCGGCTTTACAAGTACTATTACAGTGTACTTAACGTGTGATGATGTACTTTTCATTTGACTTAATGTGAATCGAAATATTATCATAAAAGCGAAAATGTTTTAATTCAGAATGAATGCAATGATTTCTTTAAAAGCGTACTGAAATATATAGGGGAAAATGCCAACAATACCATTTATAAAGTTGGAATTTGTTGTAGTTGACACAAACCGTTCCAGAACAACCCCATTTCAATCAAGTGTAGTGTTATGGCCAACCCTTGGGTTTGATAGTCAACAACCAAAGTCTGAATTTTATTTGATTTTTTCAATTAATCGAACAATGGGATTTTGCTTGTAGCAGCTCAATCATATAAAAGAAAATAAATGAAATCTGTAATTTCATATTTTATCAACTAATTCCAGAAATGGAAAACATCTTTATAGGAAGAAATATAACATGACTATTCTGTCGTTTTGCACCAATATGGAAATTATTTCAAAAAATGTTCTGCGATATATTTTTAAGATCATTTGCATTTATGGTACTGCAATTTTTTTATATACCAACAGATATCCATCCGATATACGTCATACAAATGTTTTTTATTTACTTTAATTAGTGACAGGCATGAAGTATCACCCATTATTTTGCTCTATCTGTGCTAAGTATGATATGCTTCAATATTTACACTGTATAGTATAAGTACGTGAATACTTGAGTGACATCAGTACTACGAGATCGCGGTTTGATAATAAGCAATATACATATATCGGTTATAAAATTTATAATGTATAAAGCGCAGACATTTATTGAAATTCATAAATGTTTTTATTCATTTCGTTATAGGAGAGGGCTTGTTAGAATCGATTGATGAAGTACGGAACAACCTATCAGAAAACATACCAATTTACGTCCAGGGACGTTCTCAGTGTGAACTACCGCTGGGATACCATTCATTGAATGATGCCATGGAGAGAACACTTCCGCTTCAACCTAGCAAATATCTGCGTTCACATGTCACACTGACGACATCAATATGTTACATATACACGTCTGGAACTACAGGTACATATGTATGTTATTTATATCTGGATGAAATGCATGATAGTTTTAATTTTAGTCTTGCTTTCCACTAAGGCGGCCGGGGCTCGATTCTCAGACCGGACGTTAAAAGGTATGGGTCACCTGCCCGACCATGTGGATTTTCTCCAAGTACTCCGGTTTCCTCCAACAATTAGACCCTTCGTGCGCTAACATCCGGGCCAACAAGAGTGATTAATATAAGTTGAATAACTTGTTTCTTACTTGTAAAATAAATGAATTTTATATTATATAGCTTTAGTTTTCAAATATAGCAATATTAGTCTACAAGAAAAGGAATTTGGTTTATTATACGTTCGTCCATAGTCTTCATCGTTAGGTTCTGTCTTAGCAGTACGACGCAACTCTATGGTGCAGCGTTATTCATTTTTTAGTTCGACTGTATCTTATTCTCAGTTAGAAAGGTGCTCTTCTCTTCTGTGTCTTTTTGAAAATCTCATGCATAGCTATTTCACAATGAAATTGTGTTTTTGAAAGTATTTATTTTGCAGACTTAACATATTTTAAATTTACACATCAAATGTCATTGACAAATTCTCGAGTAAAACATATTGAGCATTCATGAATTAATTACCAATTCGAAAACTTGTTGAAGGTAGAACGTAATATACACAAATGTGATTGCACTGCATGATATAGTAATAAACAAATATACGCAGGCTAGATGATCGTTACTATTTGAAAGATTATACACGTATGTTATTTTGTAACTTGAATCTCTCATCGTCCCTACCCTATTACACATATTCAGGTTTGGTGAACGTTTCGGTGCTCTCTAATATTTATCACGTGGTTGTCATTATTTGGATGCAAACTTCAGTTTACATGAGGAAGGGGGTGAATCATGTTGTATGTCCTCCATCCCGCTATTATTTTCACTGAGTTGCAGTTTAATTCCTGAATATGAATTTAATTTTCTTTGAGGGAGGAGGACTTGTTCACCATACTGTCCGACGTTCCTCCCCCTAGTAACGAGTTTCCCCATTTTGCCGACACACTGTGTCTGTCTTCCTGTTTTGTAAACTAAGTACACAGTACAACACCAAAGAAGATATGAATGGATTAAGTTATCATATTTAATCATCCACGACCTGACATCACACTTCAAAAATAAACTTAAACTTACCACATCGACTGTTCCAGGTCTTCCAAAACCAGCAATATACAATCAAGCCAAGGCGATTGGCTCCTCGAAGATTTGGTCTTGCTTTGGTTTAAATGAGAGTGACGTCACTTACGCCGTGACACCCCTCTATCACAGTGGGGCGACTACCTTGTGTCTGTTTAACACCATTGCTGTCGGTAAGTACAATGTACGTCTTCAGGATAATTAAACTCCTCCTCACGTATATCACAAAACAAAGAGAGAAAACATGGATGTGTAGAATCGCCATGAACTGTAATAAAGTGAAAAGTCAATGATAAGTTTACCGACGTATAATTACAGCAAGGCTGATAGGTATGATTACTGGAATCTGAAACCCCATTGTAACTTAAATCTTCGTCCTGGTGTATCAGCATGTGATTGTTTTCCTAAGTAAATGTCTGTCTTCACAATACCAAGGACCTAAGAATAAAACGCACTAGATTGTATTAAGACATTATGGTAAAATTATAGAGTTTCTAAGTCATTATATGTTTTTATATGCTTTTAAAATGGGAAACCGTTTTGTAAAATGGATTTCCTAATTGACCTCATTAGTCCTAAGGCCAAGGCATGTGTATCATCTACTTTACTATCCATTGTAAGCCAGGTTGTACCATGGCACTGCGCAGGAAGTTCTCCGCTCGCCATTACTGGGACGATTGTCGGAAGTACAAAGTCACCGTGGTGCATTACATAGGAGAACTCTTCCGGTATATTCTTAAAGTTCCAGAGGTATGAATAGTGACCGATATTTTTATTGAGTTTATAATATACCTTATTTCCAACAACAGATTTAGTTTTTTAGTATTTGGACTTTTGAAATAGGTTGAAAGGGAAACCTGTTTTTAAACCGGATTTACATGGAAATATCGTCATTTATCTGTGGTTAAACGTCTTCACAATGACAAAGGTCACTTATTTATATCTTACCCTAATTTCTCTCATATCTCGGCATGTTGGATAGAGTTTGCCCATGAAAGATAGATATGTAAGAAAAATCTTTCTCTCATTTGTAGGCGTGTAATACTGGCCTGTCTAGGGCAATACACCTATGATCGCCGTGGTTGTATTACACACCTACCCATGCAATACAGCCCCGGCGTGACGTCACAATGGTTCAACAATGACGTGACGTCACAAGTTCGGTAAAATCTGATGCCAACAAGGAAAAATGGCGACGTGGTGAAATTAAAACCTTCCACGATATTTTAACCGTGTACATGAGAAAGCTGAGATTGTTTTTTCTGTGCAAACTATGTTTGCAAATATGGGGTATGCTTAATCTTGCTGTATCATTTGTTTTCGTCAAAAAAGATCAAGGAAAAAGTTGATATTTTCAAAATGGTGGCCAATCAAAAGTATTTTCATGGTATTTGAGCTTATTCGGGTACTTGAAATGAGAGAAAAATACCCTTTCATGGCCAAAGGTGTAAGATAGGGAAATTCCACCCTCGGGATTTTCAAATTTGGCAAAACCCTCGGCAAAGCCTCGGGTTTTACCAAATTTGAAAACCCCTCGGGTGGAATTTCCCTATCTTACACCCCTGGCCATGAAAGAGTCTTATAATCTTACATAGCATATCACGCGACGTGACGTCACAATGGCTCAACAATGACGTGACGTCACGAATACGGTAAACTCTGATGCTGGAAAGAGAAAACGACGGCGTGATGAAATTAAAACCTTTCACAAAATTTTAACCATAAACACCAGGAAGAGGAGATTAATTTTTCTGCGCAAACCTTGTTTGCAAATATAGGGTATGTTTAAACTCGCTGTCTAATTCGTTTTCGTCAAAAAAGCTCAAGGAAAAAGTTGAAATTTCAAAATGGCAGCCTGTTTAAACATATTTTCATGGTTTTTGAGCTCATTCGGGTAGTTGATATGAGAGAAAAAGACTCTTTCATTATGTGTGTATGTAGGATAGGGATATTCCACCCTCGGGATCACAAAATGTGTTAAAACCCTCGGCAAGCCTCGGGTTTCACCACATTTTGTGACCCCTCGGGTGGAATATCCCTATCCTACATACACGCATATGAAAGAGTCTTATAATCTTCATTGGAAAAACGTAGAAGTTGTTGTGTGTTATTGCTTTTAATTTCTTGGCAAATTATATTTCATTTTGTAAATTAACCACATATGAACTTAGTGATTGTTTTAACAATGTTATGGGGAGTTATTATCGATTTCTTCACAGTCACCACTTGACGGAGTTCACAGTATTAGGGTTGCCATGGGAAACGGTCTACGAATAGATGTATGGAAGAAATTCCAGGACCGTTTCAAGATTCCTATGATCGTTGAACATTTTGGGGCGACCGAGGGGACATCACTCACAATTAACCTCACCAACAAAGTAGGGGCCATCGGCAGGATATCTCCACTGATGGTACGATGTTTGAATACATACTTTGTAATACAGTTGTAATAAGTTACGAACAACGATTTATGTGTACTGTTCCCCCATCTAAATCATGTAATAATTTAACTCTTTCATAACAATTGTTAAAACATTGTCTAAGCATCATGATTGCCCGTGTTATTGACAAAAGCGTTATCATAAGCTTGATTAAATTACCACCAATGCTTGTTTTTTTGGAGCAACGGGATAGAAAATATCTATATTACTGATCATAATACTACACAATGGGTAAATATTTATCATATCGATAAGAAGCCATTTGAAACCTGCAAGCAAAAGCTGTTTTCTCCTTACAGAGATTGGCTTCAAAATACAAGATGAGTTTGCCGGTCCGCGTGATACGTTTTGATAGGATCAAAGAGGAACCAATCAGGGGCAAGGATGGATACTGTATCGACTGCGGCGCAGGTTCATATTAATATCTAATTTATCATCTACAAATAGGATTGTTATAAAGTCTCTTTACAGCTACCGATCGTTTTCACTTTGCTTTAGACAGTGACTCAATGAGGAACTTACACATAGAAATAGTTAAAATATTTAACGTACGGTTTATTACAAAAAACCTCAAACAAATATAAATCAATAAACGAAACTTACATCACAAATAATGTAATAATATGGAGACGCATGACTGTAGACAGAATAGATATATATATAAACTATACGTATCACATAAATGTACTGTGTTTTGAATATACACTGTACCATGTCATTTTTTCATACCCCCATATACTATGACCTATCATCTCTGTTATTGGTAAATCACCATACTCTCGTCTAGGACAGGTACATGTACACGTAAGTGACGTCAGAGACGAACGCACTGGCGTCGAAATTTCGTTTTTTTAAAGCTTGGGATAGCTTGAAAATTGTCATTGTTGTCTCACAAGTACTAATACCACAAATCTTAGTAATATGAATAGAAGGATCTCACAGTTGTTTTAATTTCATATAAAATTGATGAAACTCGTCACAATTTCGTTTATTGAACGAGATCGAATGATCTTCGTAAATGTAAAACAAAAAGTCATAGAATACCAAAGCGTCAACAAAACTAAAATCCGACCTCAAAATCGATTACAGTAGGAGCAAAGTATGAAAAAAGGAAATATTAATATTAACATGGATACCTTGTCTCCATATAAATAATAATAGTATTTATAGATCATACATTGGTAAAAAACCTACGAGAAACATATCAAAAATGGTTTGTATTTTTCTCAAATACATATTTATACATTGATGAAAAAAGTTGCTGCAGAACCTACAATAAAATGCAACATTTAATTGGAGTAATCTTTTAGATATTCTGTGGGGTTTTGTCTTCATTATTTCATTGTTTGTGTGATTTAGATTAAATCTGATAAATTCAACAGGCGAGGAGGGTCTGATCATTTCTGCCGTACCGGAAACTACGTCACAGTTCTATGTGGGATCCAAGGCCATGAATGAGAAAAAGTTCCTTCGAGACGTTTTCGTCAAAGACGACGCCTACTTCAATTTTGGTGATGTAGTTGCTATCGACAAAGACTATTATTTGTACTTCCGGGACAGGCTTGGCGATACATTTCGGTAAGCATTTAAATAAAGAACGGAAACCGCATACGTGTGTGAAAATAATGTTCCAACTTAGAAAATTTGAACCCTGATGACTTTGATGATTTTCTGACTACAATATCATCTTTATTAGCCTAAACTGATGAAAAGACTTATGTATCCTATATGTTGTTTTATATATACTCTTTTTACATGAAAACCAATAAAAAACGTTCCGCAATATTTGAACAAAAACATTGAAATGTCAATCATGCGTAACCCGGCCATGTTTTATGTTGTCTTTTATTAAAATTATTGCAATGAGTTTTAAAAAATGTCTGAAAAATATATTTCGAAATGTGTATGAAACAATAGTGTAATTACTGACTTTGAACTAAAACATGGTCTTTAACAGTATTAGTCTTTAAGCAGTATTAGTCTTAAACAGTGTTAGTCTTTAACAGTATGGTCATTAACAGTATGGTATTTACACTGTCAATTGAACGTTAAATGAATGTTAACAGACACGTTTGAACGGATTAAGTGCCTAAAACGATATTCTTTACGTTACAGCTGGAAAAGCGAAAATGTGTCTACACGCGAGGTAGCTGAAGTATTAAGTACCCTGTCATTTATACAGGATGTCAACGTTTACGGCGTAGAGGTACCGGGTAAGTATTGAATCTTAAAGGCTAGGCTGATGATGTTTTTCTTTGTTGTCACAGCAAAAACAAAAGAATTTGCAATTAACATCAAAAACACGTTTTTAACGATAAACAAAATTTGATCATAACCTGTGTAAATCTGTGTTTTTCCTTTTAAGATCCACGATAGTTAACCCCATTAAAGTGATATTAGTGCATCACTCATGTCTTAATATTTACATTTCCGGTGTGTATTCCCTATATGGTGCTACTAACGATTTTGACGTTTACACTATAGTAAACGTTAGTCCAGCGCGTAGGAATACAACCCGGACCACTATCACGATTGGGCTAATAGTGTGAATGCGCATTGTTAATCTGTCACCTTTAATTCAAACTTTGAATGAGCTTGATTTTTTAAAACTTTAATAAACAAATGAAATCAAAATAATTATGAAAAATATCATATCTTCAATGTCTAACGTTAACAAACAATTTTATTAAGGACTATATTCTGTTACTTCTTGAAGTTGACAACCTTTCCCGCCACATTAGAATCAGCTGTTTTGGTATTCCATCAGTTGTCAACTATTCCGTCAGTGCGTATAATATTCAATAAATGACGGTTGTTGATCTTCTAAGTTGCGCAAATCAATTTTAAAGTGTCAAAATGTAAATATAAGAAATAATTGTTCTTTTTTGTTGTTTACTGGTGTGTAAACTGATTTTTTATACAGATATTTCAACATAACGCGCTGACGCGCGTCATTTAAAATATCTGTATAAAAAATCAGTTTACACACCAGTAAACAACAAAAAAGAAAAATTATTTCCTAATTGAATAAGTGGTTCGGCTTTAGATGGTATTACCATGTAAGCAGGGCGTAAAATGTACCCGCTGCCCCATTGCAAGATCATAAGAGGCGACTGATTTTTCTCTTCTTTCTAAACAACTTCCTCGTTCCATATGTCTCCCTTGACGCTACCTCACTTTGGCCTTTTGTCGATGTTAGTTAAGTCTCCTTGCTTGACGCTAAGCATTATGGGAATCGAAAGACTGGTTCGCTCATTTCCCGTATAACATGACGACAAAAGTTCCGGTCTATTGCAAGGAGGAAAGGGATAGATTTACATGGAGCCCCTTGCAACTATGACGCAAAATATAATGAAGACGTTTCATAAAATACAGCATTAAAAACAGATATAAAATCAAGTTAACATGAATATGACAAATAAATATCAAGCTATAATAGTTTTCTTAATAATTGATTACAAAATTAATCTGAAGATGACTCATGCCAGTAACACCATGTTAAGTAGGTCCACTAATGATTGATCAAATAAACTTTTTATTTTATAGATAATGACGGAAAAGCGGGAATGGCAGCTATTTTGTTAAAGGATGACGTGTCTGTAACACCGGAAAGACTGGAAAAAATCTACCGGAAATGTGCAAAGTCGCTCCCACGATATGCTAGGCCAATATTTCTACGGTTCCAGGCCAATTTCGAGGTTACCCAAACAATGAAGCACAGAAAGGTGGACCTTGTAAAGGAGGGCTATAACCCTGATCTTACGTCCGACCGCATGTATTGTGTGGATGTGGAACACAAAACGTTCACGCCATTAGTTTCTCCATCCTACCAACAAGTCATCAAGTCAAGGCTATGAAGACGTGTACTGGCAATCATTTTCGGTTGTGTAACTTCAGAACACTTGTATTTCAGATTGCTTCATCAAAAACGCAAACACCAAATCAGCTCGTATGGTACGTGTTTTAAGTTTGTAAGATTCTGTAATTATATCGTCATGGATGCACACACACATGTGATTACCGACTCTAACTCAGAGTCATAGAGGAAACCAAACTAAGATTAACTTGATCAAACTTTTGCAAAATTGCAAATTCTGGAACACTAATATGACGGACAACGTTAGTGAACACTGAGAACAGACTTCATTTTTCCTCTTTTAAAAATCATTCATTTGAAAATCAAGTGAACACTGGGAACAGCTGTTGTTCACTTCAAATTGTTTATGCTATTAGATTGCAATTATACTTTGTAACCTTAAACAAATTCAAATCAGGCTGAAATGCTGAATGGCATTTGGTCGATATGGTAAAAAATGTGCATTGAGATCGCCTAACACATCTGGAAAATATTGAAGATAGTTACAACGCATTCATCTTACAAGTTCAAAGTGCTTCTTCCCAGTGAAACCACAGTCAGTCCTAGCAGCAGTGTTGAAAACTTACTTTTTTACTACAATCTCCCAGCAATACAAGTTCTAAACATGTATGCAGTGTCATTCAATGACAACATTTTGTTTCCAGTATAAAGTTTCATTTACGCAACAATGTTGACTCATACACATGCTCACAAACTGTGGGTTGGGATATTTGTCAAGAAAGTATAAAATGTGTGTGTTTATGTTATCATCACAAGGACAATGTAAATATGATATATCAATTTTAAATTTCTTTATTTAAGTTTGTGTCAATAGGTTCATTGTGCTGACATAAAGCACGATTTCTGACTTCCTGACTAACAGTGTACGTACACAAATCTATGGTGGGTGTAGTTGATGGAAACAAAAAATTGTTTTTTTTTAAGTTTAGAAGGACTGATGGAAACACAAGATTTTGTTTTTAATTTTGCCTTATGAAAAAATGTTACATGATGGGAATTCAACTTTCATTTTATCCTTAATTAAGGGGAGACTACTCGTTTTGTACTACATGGACAATCTACTATATGTTAACCTCACGTTACACCTATGAGAAGAGCGATAACTCTGATGATCCTAGAACTTGTGCGATAGCAAGCAGTGTTCACATGTTCATTGTTGTGACGATGTAATCTCTTGCTGGAAAACTGTTTTCAACTTTTATGTATAAAATATGCCTGTCAGACTCCTGAAACGTCAAAATATAAATTTAAGTATTGAATGGAAATTTAAAACAACGTTATACGTTTGTATACATCTTACATAGGAACCACACCATAGGTTGTAATTGTCCCGGACATTTACGGCTACAGCGAGATTTGTGTCTGGTCGAATATTTTGCAGTTTCTACATAGTTTTCTGGGATGGATTATTTAGGAATTGCTTACAATTATCATTCATTTTAATCTGTTAGCATCCACGAATTATTGAGTAGTTTTTCGTTTACTTAACAATTCAAATATCCACAAAAGTGTTAATCATTCTGTGACTATAAAGAGATTAAAATCTAAATATCGGATACAATGCATAAAACATCACTCCCAAAGGCTTGAAGAAAGCAGATAAATATGATGGCTAGATGATGATAATTTGCTTGCAACTAAACAGCTAAGTTTTGTTTACAAACCCGAACACAGCATGCAATGTGTGTGATAAGGAGTTCTTGCTACATTTTATACTATTTGTTCACTGGTACAACGAACACAGTTGTATGTATTTTATTGAAAACTTACTTTCATAATAGGTTTTGTCAAATAAATTTTATTTTTAAAAAGACGTAAGATGTATTTTTGATAATATGTAACCTGATAATGCATTTTGCTCCCTTACCGACTGTATACAGATACAATGTAGTAATACAATATGAATAATAAGGATAATGGTAATTAAAATGTTATCTATTTTACAAGTTTGTGTTAGTTTTAACTGAGATGCATACTGTTTATGACATACAAGTTAAGATATGGACAACAAAAATCATTAAAACAGATAACATGCACCACCACGGTGTATGTTACAAAAGATAATTGACCATATCTCGTTATTAGACCAGGGAAAAAAACAGAGAATACCAAAGCGTCAACAAAACCATAATCCGAACTAAAAATAGAAATAAACAAGACAAAATATGAAAGATTTACATGGACACCCTCGTAAAATAGAAAGAGAATAGAACCAGGTGTTCCGGAAGAGTAAGCGTCTTCTGCTTCATCGACGACACCCGACAAAAACCGAGTCATCATTGTCAGTCAAGTAAGCACATTAATTAGCAAAGTCAAAAACGTCCATATAGCCCGCGGGCAAAATACGCAGGAAATTACGGTAGTACATCCTATCCTAGGTGCACAAGGTTCACTAGCTACAGGTTGTTTACTGGTTATAAAGTAAGAAATGCATCATACAGCATAAATCGTCATATACAGTAATTAAGCTAGGTATACATAATTCGATAAATGTAGTACCTTGATTGTACATGTATGTATTGGGTTGTTCGTGCATTGTTTACACAGAAACTCTCCTCTATCTTTAGATGACACAAATCGTGTTGATTGATATGTCCATGCTTATTTTGTACTTTTAACTCAATCCTCATCATTTATGTCAGACCAAAAGGTTCATATCAACACAGTTATGCCGCTGGCGTTCAAAATATCACAGTTCCGAAACTCTTATCTATTTTGATTTCGTATTGTTGTTTTATTAACGCTTATGTAATCCCTAAGACGAGAATATTAAAGTATTCAAGAAGTAAACGATTTGAGAAACGTTACAAACGTACATGACTGGATGATGGTATCCACGTTTTCGAGTTGTTATTTTTACACAGTGCTGGCCGCTTCATCACTCTGACGGTTTAACATGAATTGGTGATGACATTGGCGTTTTGTCAGAAAATAGTTAAAATATACGGTAAGAACTCCTTGGACTTGGTTTTCTAGTTTCGGTTACTTTTCTGAATGTTTTATCCGCCGTTGCATGTTATTGTTTTTATTTTTCTAATTACTGATATCATAGCCATGGATACAACGCAAAAAATAGAACACACTGCTCCCACGACACCCTTCCTCTCCAACCACATCACTCCCACTCTACCTCATCCCACCCCTCTCTAATCCCACCACTCCCATTCCATTTCCTCTGTAATACGTAGTTTTGATATATGATAATGCAAGTTCAAGAGCGCATAATGAATATATCAATATTCCGTTGGTGAATAACTTAATCAACTCTGTTAAAACCAGCATTGATATCCATGGACATGTTCAATGTCGTAGGCTAATAATTAATGTTGTATGTGAGATGGTTGAGGCGATGATTCTGCGGTTCGTCCCAACTGAACAGAATACATTCGTATCACAGTAAAACACCTCGTGTTACATTAAACAAGTGCCATGGCTCCGGTTTAACAAAACACGTTAATTAGTATGTATTTCTCCATATAGAGTTTTCAATAACGAAAACACTGTTTTTAGGAACGATCGTAAAATGGGGCCTGGCGGTTTTTTTCAATGCAACTTAAACGCATCATTTTGATTCATCAAACCCACAGTACATGTACAATGGTTAAAAGATAAACGTGATATATTATTCAAAGCGCTTTCAATTTCGAAGTTTTTATTTCACGTGCCTGTATTCTCCTGTTCCATGCTCGTAGACACTAGGGTCAGGCTAGGTTGTGGTGCTAAGTGGATGCCCTGACAACACACTTGTTAACTCGACACCAGTGTAGGACACAATTCATTGTTTACGAAAGTCGTCGTACACAACATATCAGATAAGGTCTTGCATGATTTTCAGTTGCATATGGGATTTATGAAATGAGTATAAGAATTTTTCAATTAAGTGAGCCGCTTGATATTTATATTCAAACATTCGTGACGAGTTGCATAAATCTCATATAGAATATAAACGAATGTTAAACTTTTTTTATCACATTTTTCTGGGATGTAATCGGTAAAACGTCAATCTTCATACATCATCATTAAAATGTAAAACGCCGCCATTTTGACTCCAGTACGGAAGTCAGTGATATCCTGTAATTGTCCAAGCTTGGAGGCATGGCGTCGTAATAGCAATCAAAAGTTAAGCCAATCACAGGGTCAAAGTGACATATAACACATATAATACGCATAAATATGGCATGGGTTTACTCCCCTCATAACATGGATAATCATGTGATAAACCTGTATTTGGTGAATTTCAGGTAGATGAATCTTTAAGTTTACACGCATATGATTATACCATATTATACAATGTAGGACATTATTGGACAACGATAATCAACAAACTTACATGTATACATGAGACGTGTATAATAGTAATATGTGTACTTGTATTATTGATGCGCCTATGAGTCGTAAGGCTCTCTGTAATTCAGTATACCATTGTGTACAATGTAGGAAAGTCTTAGTTTAATACCTGTTACTTACTGAAGTGTATGATACATGTATGTAGAAGAGCACACACTTGTATGATCATTTGTTCCACTTGCCCATGTTTGTTTGTTGTCCAAGTAAATTTGAATCACCGGATCATGACCTTTCTGATAAATCATGTGGATCTCTGAGTACACAATCGTATTACTAATGTAAAATCAAATAAATTAGCAGAAATGTACGATGGAGAGAACCTGTCAGGTGTTTTGTATCAATATAAATCACATTTGGCTTGACTTTTGGTTACTTTGGCGTCAGTACTTTTAATTATTTGCCTTTGATACATACTTTATGGATTTAAATCAGATAAATAAAATTACAGTTATGTAATAAGATTAAGCATCGCATAAATAATTCTTATCAGTGAAATAGTCAGCAATAATGCTTCATTTAGATCAGCGAAAATGTAAATTTTAAAGTGGTAAAGAGCATTACAATACAATAAAGATTTGCTTTCGCATTCATTTTACAGACAAAATTAGCTCATGGGGGCTTTTATTGCGACAATCAAATGTACAACGTAACAGGTTAAGAAATGAAGACAACGGTATAGGGGAGTTTCAACTACATGTATCACAGAATACTTTGCAAGACATGATACCAGGTTGCTTATAGTAGGGTTAAAACACTACAAGTGCAATGTACACATGTTCTAATGAAGCAAAAGGTTAAAATAGATAAATAATACATTAATAAAGTAGGATTTTAGTTTTAAAATAGAATAATGAAAATTACTCATATCAGGTTAAATTGTCAGAAAAGGCAAGATAACAATAAACGTGATTAATGCATATATAACGCAGATGGAAAACAAAACAAAATTAAGCAGTTTACGAATAAGAAAATTATAAGCAGTTAAACACTGAGAAAATGATAAGTTGTTAAACATTAAAAACAAATAGATGTTACAGGAGAAAAGCCATTGAAGCAGGCACACGTCATATATTTGCAGGCAGAAAAATAGAAAAGCACAAATGTCACCATCCCAGGTGTGGATCAGTCTACTGACGTCACGCAATATTTCTTCTTTTACTGAATCCATTAGGGAGACAGTTTTCCACCCAAGCAGCTTCAACAGTGAACGACTTCCGTCCAAATGTGATTGTGCTTACACAGGTTGTGTGCCTTCTTTTAATTCCTTTCTGAAATTATAAGCAGAATTGTTTTTTTTTTTTTTTAAATATTAATCAAAGCATGTACATAAGTATATTCTATGGTGAAATCTTCTTGACGATCGCAATAAATAATCATTTTCTGAGAGCTTTAAAATATGCTTTATCATATAATCTTTATGATATTTACATGGCGGATGTCGTCGATGAAGCAGCAGACGCTTAATTTTCCGGAACTCCTAGTCTTATTCTCTTGTACTTGATTCAATGGTCTCCGTGTAAACCTTTCGTTTATTGCTATTTTCCCGCTAGTTTAACCGATTTTGAGTTTGGATTATGGTTTTGTTGACGTTTCGGTACTTCTAAGTATATTTCGGAAATTAATTGCTCTATTTTGTCAGATTATTTAAGGATTAACTTGAATCTATTTTTTATGTTGTGGTGGTATAACACACAAAAACCTGAGTGTTCTCTAAATAAAATGTGTCATTTATCTTATTTAAACATATTTTTATTGTTCAATAATAATTGGGATTTGGCATTAGGCAGTCATTTCAACTTGAAACGCCTTTGCCTTTTTTGTTACCCCATAACAAAAAAAATAGATTGAAGTTATTCCTTATAATTTAATCTTTACCCAGCAAAAAAATTGACGTTATTGATGGACCATTTTCTCTTCTAAGTAATACGCTGCTGCATCAGCCAATCAACGTTATAAACGCCAACATCATAAATTATATAGAAATAAACGCCTTGTATTTCTTAAACATATTATATATGAACGTTCTTAGCATGATCCTTGAACACTTCTCCGTGTCAGTAAATAGGGCGGCATATTATCATAAAATGGTAAAACGTTTTAATCCTAATGAAAATAACCCAGATTTTTTTAGAGTATTATTCGTTATGCAAGTAATTATAATATTATGTGATTTAAAATATAACGTTATCAGTCAGACCAACAAAGAACTCTTGTGTCTTTGCGACAATTGATTAGTTGTATAACAGAAAAAAAACTCACTTTTTCTGCAGTCTCTATTACTGCAATTATGCTCTGGTGTACGAAAAATACAAAAACGACAGAAGAGAGTCACACCTTTTACTGCTGGAGATGTAAAATATGAAACAAGACATGCCAACTTAATGTATATCAATTCACTGTCCTGTCGGCCCTAGTGTTAGAAACGGGAGTAAACAGGTGACCAAATACGTTTTAGCCCTGGGCCAAGTTTTTCAAAGGATGATAAGCTTAATCATTATTTCACAACATTTTTCAAACTTTAATAATTCTGTCATTATACAAGGTAAAATCTTAAACTTTTGCATGTTAATTGAGAGTATTGCATATTTGATACCTGCAAAGTTACAACTAAATCTAAGGTTTAATTTTAAAGTTGCAGTATAATTAAGATTTGCGCTAATCACCGATTGAGCTAATTACCTTTTGAACAACTGGGCCCTGGTCGAAGAAACGAATAGCCGCCTTGTACTTGATGAAAATTAAGCGAGCTATCTACTGGTCATCTCGACCACATTAACCACTACCTGTAAATCGGATATACACAAAAAGTAACAAATCTTATCTCGCCAAACTGGAGGAATAAAAAGAAAATGTAATTAACCCCGATGCGCCAGGAAAAACAATCCTGAAGCTAACGTATACAAAAGTATACAAAAATGATGCATTGAATATATGGTGATTTTGGATCTACATGTTCTTCACAATATAAATGAAAATGGCATATAAAGTGCATACATCACATTTGTATCGTTTATTTTTGTTTATTGTTAATCATAACAGAATTGTGTAGGTATTTTATCAACGTGTGTGGCCGAAAAAACCCCAGTAAATATGAGAGGCTAATGTTAATCTTAAATACACGCTCTAAAGTGTAACTGATCTGAATGAAAACTTTGACATTTTCCAATTAAAATTCGAATCTTAATATATATATATATATTATAAAATAAGGTCATGTATACATTTACAACATATGTATCAATATAAAATCGACGAATTCATTGAACTCTTTAATTTGTTGTGTTTACGAGTAATCTTTTGTTACAGCGATAGACGTTATTGATATAATAGATGTATATAAATATCTACTTGTATTCCTTTTCTGTTTACGTAACCGTAATCTAATTAGATATGTGTGTACACGTACGCGACGCTGTCAGTACTGACTGTGACTCGTTTAACTGCTCCTTGCTGTGTTTTTATACACGGTGGACTGTTCTGATACGCTAGCGTGTTCCCCCCGCACTACGTCACGTGTCCTCCGCGCACGTATTCTCATACATCAGTGCCGAGTAATATCAAACACGGAAACCATAAAATTCAGCCTTCATTGTCACTGCGGCTGCGGGATGATAGAGTTATGGCGACAATTCGACACCTTTATTCATTTTACAGTTAAGCACTATACTTCATAATTGAAAACTGAGCGTCGATTTGTGTCCATTTTGTATCAATATATCTGCTTGGCGTATTGTTGTGTTGAGTAGGAATCGTTTCGCTCCCTTGAACCATTTCTTTATTATTGAGCGAAATATATGTTTACGATTGATATCTGGTTGTTGCAATACCTTAACAATGTTTGTCCTACGCTTTATTGTTTTTATTGGTTGACAATTGAATCGTAGAATCGTAGATTGTGCATTTTGAAGTTTACTTTTGAAATTACAATTTTGATAAAGCACGTGTGAATGTCAAATGCGATAACTCTTATGGCCCACGCCAGACCAATCACATTAAACTTTAACAAGCAAAAGCACCTCGCATCAACACGCCACGGATTATATGGACACACTTTGAAACAAAGTGTACGAGGGTACAAGGAAGTGACATTCAGACTATCAGATCCTTACAGCAATCATCTCACGCTATAAAAAAAAGAAAAACATGATGTAATGAGGCAAATAAAGAAAAATAATTCTCGAAGAAGAAGCAAACCTCCAATACATGTATTAGTGTCATGACAACTAGCGCAAATACTTCCGACTTGTATGAAAAGGAATATGTATTGACACATTTATGCATTATGATGAACATCTCATCAATCCACCCCAATAAAATAAAAATGACGTAACACACACATGTGCTGCAATTTTTAAAGTAAGTAATAGATACAGTATGCCGAAAAATGAATTAAACTGCATCATATAGCTGTTTCGTCCTCCTAGGACTCTTCAGTGATGCAAGGGACCATAAGGTGGGAATCCAAAGTTTCTAAACTAATGTTGAAGCAGAACGGTAACTCTAAAGTAAACTAGTCTAATGCTTGGAACATGATATTCTGGAGCCTGGACAAGTCTTTGTAAACCTGATGTCGGTAGTTATAAACTATGTAGGAAAAATAGTCTGAAGGCAACAACGATAGGCTGGAAACAATAATAGACTGGATAAGTAATGGGAGAACCAGGAACTCCTGATAATAGTAGATCTGAAATATGTTAAATAAAGAATACTGAACCAGGACATCCTGATAATAATAGATCTGAGATATGTATGCACTCGGAGAACCAGGAAACGCCTATATAATCATACTAGATCTGAGATACATTAAATAACCATTCGGAGAACCAGGAACTCTTATATAGTCATATATCTGAGATACATTTGATAAGCATTCGAAAAACCGAGAACTCCTACACTATAAATGTAATGTCACGATAATTCAATTTTTCATTGTTATGATTTTGAATCTACTGAAGCTGATCTGAATAGATCATGTATCGGAGAACAACTGATCTAGAGATACAAAAGCACATAACTGACATCATTTTCCTTGTATAATATATATCAAAATCGTATAATTAAAATACGGTATACCGCTGTGACAAATTATATAGTGTATGCAGGCAAAGCGATTTGAGGTAAGCCATATGCATACTCTGAAATATTGTACGTTAAGTTTGTACTGGAAAACAAAACGGAAAACGTTGTAAAGTTTTAGAGAAAAGGAACAAAAAGAAAAGGTATTGAAATAAAAAAAAGAATGAAAATTATGTATTTCCAAGGGCTTCATGAAGGTAACACAAAATGAATGGTATGTTCTCTACAATTGATACAAATAAAGAAAATGCACTTAGCAGTCATTATTCTTAAAGTTAATCTTGGTTAGACAGTTCTTCTAAGGTAACACCTAATGCGACCTCAACACAAACGATTCAATATTTCGCCACCCTCATTGTAGATTACCACATGTGGATAAGGAGTGATGCGTATTTATTGTTTTGTGTGGGTGTGTGGGGAATGAAAGTAATTGAAAACAAGACACTTGTGAAGGGAGTTATTCCTGTATGAACTAGTATTTGATTTGTTAGAATGTATTTACTAAACTACAAATCAACACCGAGATATGTGTCACGGCGAACGTGAACCAAGTACGCCAATCGTTACGTCATTGTAGTGTAGAAATGATGAGGTCATCTGTGTTTTACAAAACAAATAATGATATTTGTGTTAATGGATCTATGCATACAAATGAAAATATCGTAGATTAATACATTTTTACCAGTGAAATATCGAAAATTATTCATTCTAAAAAGTGATATTTTCACTAGTGCCGATTTGACCAATTAAACCGCAGCTTACAAACCAGCATAGGAAACATTTCAGGCTTCCCATCCGGTCAAATGCTGGTTAGCTTAAAGAACGAATGTCTCATTTTATTGCCCAGAAATATCTTATATTTTGGCTGTCATCGGGGAACTTTTCTCTGAAAAA
Source organism: Mimachlamys varia (assembly GCA_947623455.1). Lineage (NCBI taxonomy): Eukaryota > Metazoa > Mollusca > Bivalvia > Pectinida > Pectinidae > Mimachlamys > Mimachlamys varia. The sequence goes on from OX392535.1 coordinate 16,297,560, forward strand.
AGCACGGCGTTTAATTCCACTTTTTTCACTACAATGCTTTTATTCTATGCAAGTCAGCAGTTCCATCTGTTTGATCAGAGGAATCTCGAGTCAAACGAATCACGGAATGTCAACAGCGTCTCCAAATCACAAATTATGCTAAGCGATTAACAGTACAAATTTGTATTAAAGTATCTATAAGAGAACTGGCAGTGATAGTGATAAAGTATAATTCCCATAGGTGATAAGCCTAGGGACATTTTATCATCTGGAGAAGTGTTTACAAAACAACTCGGCATTTCCCTGTTTAACTCGCTCCCTGCCATTTAAGATAAAGAACGTTTGCTCGCGAATACATGCTGTCATTTCCGGAGGTAGTACCCCACGTAAGAAAATAGTCCGTCATCAAAATTTCAATAAAAACTAATGAAAAGATATTTGAAAATAAAAACGCCATTTAAAGCGTAAATATGCATATAAGAAAGTCAATTGCGATACATATATTTTCGAATTATTTTTTTCACCTAATTTTAATGTTCATGGTATTCCTCCGCGCAAATCTTCTGTTTGTTTACGTTTGCCATAGATAGATGGCGATCGATGACCCTAGAAGGCGTTTCAAAACTATGGTTTTTAATTGACATTTACAATAATATAAAGATATACAATATTTATATAGCGCTCTATATAATTTGTAAAATTACTCTAAAGCACTTCATAAAATGTGGATAATAATTTGATACTTACAATACATGAATAAAGAAGTTATTACAATCTAAGCTTATATGTGGTAATATAAAAATGCATATACAAATACAAAGGAGATAAACAAATGTCAGTATATACATGTCGTCTAAGTTGATACCCTAAAATGCAGACGTGAAAAGGTAGATCCTCAAATGTTTCTTGAATTTGGCCAGAGTATTTGCTTTTCTGATAGCGGATGGTAAGCTATTCCAAACGTGGCCGAAACTCTCCCAAAACACCGGTTTCCATAAGTCACAGTACGAGATTTTGGGACACATAACTATGGTTCTGTCTCCGACCTCAGTGATCGTAACGGCTGATGCAGGGTAACTAGCTCCGTTATGTACTGGGGAGCTGTTCCATCCAGTGGCTTGTATGTGTATACCAAGATTTGTACTGTGACCTGCATTGTACAGGTAACCAGTATAATGAATACAGAACTGGAGTAATGTGCTCTCTCTTTCGAACTCTTATTTCTTATATTAAGAAATGTTTAAGGTAGAATAGTTTATAGATGGTAAATAGTTTATCACACAGTATTTTCAGGGTTTGTCGTTCGAACAATTTTCTCATCGCTCACACGTGAATACAATCTCGAGTCCACCTGCGGTGGCCTTTCGATTTTATCCACGTGCTCGCGATGAGAAAATTGTTCTCACGACAACCTTTGAAATTACAATGTGATAATCTATAAATGTATTTCATTCATGTTGCTAATTTATTTCGTATTCCTGAAGACACTGTTGGATATCCTCTATATGATTGTCATTAAGAGATATTGCGATGTACAGTATGGCTGTCGGTTAGTAATCTTGTGATGTACAGTATGGCTGTCGGTTAGTAATATTGTGATGTACAGTATGGCTGACGGTTAGTAATATTGTGATGTACAGTATGGCTGACGGTTAGTAATATTGTGATGTACAGTATGGCTGTCGGTTAGTGATATTGCGATGTACAGTATGGCTGTTGGTTAGTGATATTGCGATGTACAGTATGGCTGTCGGTTAGTGTTATTGTGATGTACAATATGGCTGTCGGTTAGTGATATGTGATGTACAGTATGACTGTCGATTAGTAATATTGTGATGTACAGTATGGCTGATGGTTAGTAATATTGTGATGTACAGTATGGCTGACGGTAAGTAATAGTGTGATGTACAGTATGGCTGACGATTAGTAATATTGTGATGTACAGTATGGCTGTCGGTTAGTGATATTGCGATGTACAGTATGGCTGTCGGTTAGTGATATTGCGATGTACAGTATGGCTGTCAGTTAGTGATATTGTGATGTACAGTATGGCTGTCGATTAGTAATATTCTGATGTACAGTATGGCTGACAGTTCTGAAGTTAGGCTGGCGTGTAGTGTCTAGGTGTATACCATTGGGACTTAAAAGAATATCAACGTGAAATGCAGTAATCATGGTTTAATAATTGATGTTTAACAAATGGGCTGCTTTGTGCATGGGTGTGTTCAGCTAGGAACTAGTCCATTCTGGTAACATATATGGCTTTTACATCTTGTCGTACAGAACAATGTGCAGGCGTCTGCACATACAATACTTTTGCGTTGGAGGTTAACACTGATGGATCTGCTTGAAGAGCTTCCTCGTTGTTAAATACTTCATGTACAACCATAAATCTTGTTAGTGTGATCTATTTCTAACACACTGACTTATATGATTGATATTTAAACTTTCCGCAATGTTTATTCCATTGAACCCACCCTATTAACCGATAATTTCTAAGTGATTTTCAGGTCCAGGCCCCCGTAACTCGTTTACGATTCTTACGTTACGTCGGAAAATTTCGATTTTAAGGCATAAATACGCCCCCATCTTCAGTCTCTTTGACAAATGGCTTGGCCTTTGAAATTCAATATCATTATTGGGCGGACATCCCGTAGTCGACTCGACAAAACCTTAAATAATGTAAATAACTGAAATGTATACTTTATATCAAATTCCTACGCAAGACCAGTTGCCGTGTACTAGAGATGTTTGCCCTGTGTGACAAGACGTTTGGTATTTGACAATTATTGGATATATTACGTGTTAATTTCGCGTTATGTGATCGTTGCCTGCTCCGTTCCGTATACTTTATACATGGAGCGTGAACTATTTTCGATCTCACCACGCAATATGAGCACATCTTAATCAGGTATTCTTTGGAAATATCAGTTGAGTGCATTTTGATTGTGCTAGATGTCAAAATACTGTGGTCCCCGCTGTAAAGTTGATCATTAAACGAGGATCTGAACTCCCTCAGCATTTCAGAGTTGACTGGTAGGAGACAAGCTTATGAACCTGTATTCCCCCGAGAGGACGTTGATTGATTATATTAATCATATTGAGAACATTTCGTTGTTTCTGGTGAATTTTGTTCACTAACTATAATATAATAATTTTATGATGAATTTATTGATGATATAAGCTGCCCAATGCCACATGCACCATGCATAATGTATCCGTATCGATATATATATAACTGTGGCCCTGATCAATCACCACGCAGACATACCACCGGGATTTTCCACTGGCACTATGCGACTGTTCACTGACACGAGGCAGCAGATTCTGGTGGGGTAACTGGACTCCAACAACTTTCCAAAGACACGTCACAGACACGGGGAAGTCTTACTCGGGTGGTACTCCCAGTGGAACCCACTTTACTTCACCGGACAGGAACACATATAGAAGACGATGGGTACTAAAACAGCTGCACTAAAGGTAAGGTTTTGATAGCTAGTTTTATTTTAGTTTTTCATATTGGAACAACACGTTATATATATATATATATGTAGTCATGATCTTATTGCTGGCTGCAAATAAGGGATTTTACAAGGTGCCTTTCTGATTAAAAACAGTTTAACATCACATGTTAAATTATTTCAATATAAACAACTTATATATACAAAAATATATCTATCCTCGTTAGTTCACAAGACAACTGTTTGTTTTCGTTTTTGTTTATGTGTTTGCTTTTTTTCTTAAATTTACCCTAAAATAGTATTTCTGGCATAGCTTTGTAGCATTTTAGTAACTGACAAAATATTTTATGCCGGAATAGACCAATGAATATAATTAAAACGTTTCCTGAATTACATCTCTACTCATTCTTGCATTTAGTAAATATATCGAATCCATGTTTTCATTAAACATGACGGACTATCCGAGTTTCAGATATGGTAAAAAGTCATTCGGAAAGCGTTCTACTTTTACAGGTTCCTTAAGGATACCAAACAACATAGGCTGCTGATTGCCGTAAATAGTTTTCTTTTATTTAATTCGTTTTTGGGTCTTAAAACAGATTTAACAGAATAAGTGCCTTAGTGAGAATGGTATGCTTATTTCACATACACAAGAAACATATACATTGTATCTTTGATAAAAGTACAGTATATCACCTTTAACCGCTTACCATTCAAAGACATATCAATGTCAGTATGTCTCGCTAGTATTTCATCGTATACATCAAATAAAATATAAGGAGCAAACAGATAGCAATATATGACCATATAAGTTATAATATAGAATACCGTCATCTGGTTTAAAGCAATGTTTGAACTAGTTGTAATGACTCTCAAGAGTTACTTTCTTACAAGATTTGATACAATAAATAATGTGAAAGACAATAAGAGCTGATATTTAGCAATATTGAATTCTTCGAATTCTTTATTCCGCAATAGACACACAGGTCTTTGTGCCATAAATGCATTGCATATACACAAATCTGTCTAGTTGTACATTCTACGATGCAATAGATTTCACAAATATATAGAACAGCAAAACAGCTACATTATGAATGAGGAGCTTTATATAATATTGAGAGCTGCGTTTTATCAAAAGTTGATCGAATCATGTTATAAAATATCATCTAAAGCAGATTAATACTAATACTAAATTGACCTATTCTAATAAGTCGGGTAAAATATTGAAATTGATACATTACTTGAATTAAAATGGTTCACCAGAAAGCTTGCTTTATAATTTGATTAAGTTTATTATGCGATATACCTTATAATACGATGTTACTTGAACTTATGAGTTAAAGTTATCAATATCATTGCAAAAAAAGTAGCTACGGCCATTTTACCTCCATTACACTAAGTTACATAAATAATTGAAGGTTGATTATGAATATTACTTGACATAATACATTATAAAGAATATTGACAACAACATGTGATCAAGTAAGTTTCATCGTGTATAAAGAATATAAATAACTGGTTAAACATATTGTTAATATAAAGAGGCGTTATTACTACCTAGATTTTGATGTACGACAAGAACTATTTAAAGCTGTACCAGGACAATAAACCATTCATTGAAATGGATATAATTTGATTAAGTTGTACCATCTATAAAAGTTAGATAAGTTATAAAAGTATAAATGATTGTTTCATTTCCTATCAAAATATTGACTATAAACAAATATGAGGACAATTACTATTCAGATAACCCGACATGATAAGAGTTGCCAAAATGTGCCAAGCCCGATTAGCTTAAGGATACCGAAGCATTGAGAAAATCCGTCTAAAATGTTAGCCGTTATACGAGTGCCAAGAATGGCCATCTTTATCTCTAATAAGGGAACCTTTTCTGACTAAAACATAAGAAGCCAACAAGCCAACAGATTATGCTGCCCAATAATTCTAACTGTTCGATGGAAGGCGATCATTGCAAATGAAACAAAGGTGCCAGCATCTAGAAGTCTCACGCTAAGCAAAGGGATCGACAAAAAGCAAAATCGAAAACATATGTCAGTGGTTGTCTCTGATGGTAAAACATTTCAGTGGTATATATTATATAGATGATGTAAATTTTTCATCATTAGGATAAGTGGTGACGCAACAATTCTACGTTTCTCCGACCCGCATAATTTTAGATTCGCTGCTGTTCAACATTTTATTTTCCGTTGCATTTTGACAAACTTTATCAAAAAAAGTAACATAAATATCTACTGTCATCTTAATAATTAAGTTATGCAAGAAATCCAATGTGTCGCTACAAGAGGTTTTCATATAAACTTAATAAACTCAATCAATAGGGTTTTCGGCAATACCATATATAGTTTACTTGTGCGGTTTATAGATATTATATATATAGGATATTTTACTTTAGAATATCAGTTAATGTTTCGGGCTGGTAAAGGGTCTGATATCAAAATAGTCATATAAATATTTCCAAATATCGAGAGTTGGTTCAAAGCAATATTTGACCGCGTAAGTAATTAGGAATATTATTAGCTAGCTGAACACCAACATAGTTTGACCCGAACAACTACATATGTATATGTACAATGTTGCATATTGAGAACTGATTTATACATGTAACGATCTTTGACAAAATGAGTTATATAGAATACCGGCGGCTGATTTGTAACGATTTCTTATCGAATTTATTATATAATGTGTTTTTATGGCAACTGTCATTGGATGAATCGCTTTAACGTGAGTTTTGTGAAATAGTGTTATTGACTGGAGAACCAATTAACTGTATAATATCAAATTAAATATAAGGAACTAAAAGATAGCAATAGTATCATAGGGTCAATCGAGACAAAATAAGATGTATTGTAGAAGTACATTATGTAGTTACGACCATTTCACCTCCATCGCCTTGTAAGATATATACAATACTGACAGCTAGCTGTTATTATTACCTGACTAAGTTGTCAAGAATACAAGTATGTGACCAGGGAAAATGAAGTGATTAAAAACAATCTTTGACACCAAAATTAAAAATGATATTGAAAAGCCGACTGATTTACATTTTACCCGACAAATGAAAGCTGATACATAGTGATGTAAAGCCGAGTGAGTTATCCTAGAATTTGAGAGAAGATGTCGCCGCAAATACCCTAATCAGTTATATGTATAGGTAGTTGTACATAATTGGAATTTGTTGCAATTATCATATCACTTCAGTTTTCATCATATTCTTAGGTCGCAGTTACTGAATGTGTACTTTTATACAATATGAAGCTTTTCTTAGAGTTCAACTTTTTATAAGAATTTTACCAAATTTGAAATTATAATAGAGTTGAAGATCAATATGAGTAAGACTTAATATAATTATCGAATTATTAAAGTTTAATGACTTCTCCTTAATGTAGACAATGATATTGATGTTGGCAGTGACGTCACAAACTGAAATTATTTCGATCGACAATTTTATAGAATAATACTGGTATTTCGCTTGCAATAAACCTGTAATAAAACCAATTAAGATGAAACACAACCGTGGGTATGAGCAGTGCCAGTATCGACCGACTCGACACGTGTAATACCACTTTATGAACTTCCCAAATATCTGTAATGGGATGGCAGAGCATTAGCTTCATTGCCGATAATGAAGTTTTATTGTGAACTGTAACGTTGAAACTTCCTGGGACCCGTCAGGCGTGACGTGTGGTGATATAAAATACAACTCAAATAACCAATAATGTTTCGCAATTCGTTACATGCTTATAATGTTATAATGGAATTGGTGATAGAGGGGCATGGCTAGTATCGGGTCCTACGAACTTTAAAATAGTACATGTTGTATCAAAGAGAAACAACACAGTTTACATTGTACCGATATTATGTGACAGTTGGCTATATTGTAAGCAGATAGATATAGACATACAACACTGTTATCAACTTCACAAAATAAAACAAATAGCAAATCTTTAACCGTTAATGTTATGTTTTAAAGCAAATGTTTGTTTTAAACCATAGTTTTTTCTTTGCTTTTTTTTAAGGTCGCAGGGAGAACAAATTTACCCAATCCGCTACATGTATTCTTCCGACCGAAAAAAACCCTAAATTTATGATACAATAAAACAAAAACAAAACTAGCAAGTGTGTATACATGTAGTTTACCCTTAGCATGACTATCACACCATAAATGTGTAAATGTCAGTGTTTCGTATAAATGCTCATAGTTTAGTAAGTGCTTTAAAAACGCAATATTTTACTGTAAAAGTATGATGCATAACTCACATTAACTTTAGTATGTATATCATTTCTACAAAGTTCAGTTACTTTGTTTATAATATAAAAGAGAGGTATCCGAAACGCCTTCCTTAGGAGGACCCTCTGACTATCCACGTAAATATGCATAACAGGAAATACACGCTTCTTTATCAATGGCATTTCATGAAAGCAAAATTTATCCTGACATAACACGTGGTTTAATTATGGCGTTATATGTTAACCTTGTTCAATGAGAGTCTTATCGCTCCACTTCGAATAATATGGATTCTGCCCTTGTGTCAAACGCTCAAATGACTTCGGTTAGTTATTGGCGTCAATTTCATTCAATTAGGACTGTTCCGCCACTATTGCTTAAAGGATGACGCATAACAAACTAGGATGACGCATTACAAACATAGTTAATTAATTGATTAACCGAGAAAAGCTTGATACAATTAAACAGTTTTTATTAAGTGAAAATGTGAATTGAACGGGAATGTATTATTTATTTATTTAACGCAATGACAATATTGATGTAACCGAATTGCGTTCATACCCATATGACTCCCGTTCCCCGTGTCTCCATTGGCAATCTTGAACGGATGCGATCCCATGTGATGATTGCATGCTGTTTCCTTCTCCGGACAGATCGTTTTTTTCTTACGATACGCCATACCTGGTTCGGACTTCTACTGACAACTGTAAGGATAGACGTAAGACTTCTTCTGTGTCGTCTAATGCATGCCCTCCAGTAGCTTAGGTACTGCTCCAAACCAACTTAGTTTCGGCGTTGTCGGTAGATGAGCGTGGATATCCTCTTTCTCCCAGCTTCAGTGTTGTTCTCGGAAGTGAAAGCACGGCTCAGGGTCGGCACGCCCAGATGCCGGATTAACCACGGCTCCATTCGTAAACCTTCCCAGAGTAAACCTTCGGTACGAGGTTTTTATCGGTCACCGTTCATAGACTTTATTTATGTCTCTGGTGTTTCGATTGTTTCTGGATATTGGGATGGTCTTAGTACACGACAGGTTGGTGTCAAAAACACATCCCGGGGTTGCAGATGGTTCCCCTGGTTTGTTTTCCACAGTTGTACTTAAGAACCATCTCTCGGTTATATGTGTTGAAAGTTTTTTCTTCAATGGTCTTCCCAGCATGCACATGACTAGATCTGCTTGACTAAGAACATGATACCAGGAGGTCAAAATGCAGTATGACTATGTGATGCTAACGTCGAACATGGAGTTTAAAGCTAGCATCAGTGTTCATTTGATTTACGATTGCTTTGTGAAATCAATACCAACCATTCCGCCCATCGAGGGTTCAAGGAATAAAGTTGATCATTTGTTGGCAGTTTACCTAAAACCTTTCGTGAGAAAAATTCAATTGTCAACGTCTATGAAGTATTGTTAGTGTTCATATGACCAGCAAAATCGATAAAGTAAATAATACTTAAAAATGTATCTGCAAGCAATAGTTATTTTTTGTTTTAATTTGATAACAAAACTAATTTTGCAACTATAGACTATATATAAATCTAGTTACAGAGGCTACTTGCTCTTTCGGAATATCTGGTCCTATTCTCTTGTACATTTACAAGAGTCTCAAAGTGGATCTTTCCTTTTTTCGTATTTTGCCCCTGGTTAAATCGATAGTGAGTTCGGATTATAGTTTTGTTGACGCTTCGGTATTTTTTTCCCTTTTACATATGTTTCTAAATTCACAACTCGCGCAACATTTCAACCAATCAATAATTACAACACCATACATAATAAGAACCCGGAAACGTATACTTATTGGCCAATTATTTATTTCTTCAATCAACATGTAACTTGAGTATTTTCCCATTTATTTAAATAATACGTGAAATGTTGACTGCTCACTTTCTATAGTGACTCTACTCCTATATGTACATATTAATGTGTACCACCCACACTGTTAGGACTATTAATTATGTATAATGTTCTATCGATTCACTAATTCAGCAGCAATGTTTGTTTTGGTTACGATACGGAAATTATGAGAAATTTAATTCGATAAATAAATTATGTTACCTGGTTTGAAGGATATACCAGTTAGCAGATATTGATTTCTAAATGGGCACATACTATATTTGTGTTAGAAATAAGAAGACTTTGCCTTCATCGTACATAATTGATAGTACGTTAGCTTGTGTCGTAAGCCGAAGGCAGATTGGCATTTGGAGACGAATCGTCTTGTCAATTGCCTAGCTTCAGTAGTTGTAATATCTTAATCGTTTCTCGCACGCACACACAAAACTGTGTAGTTTTGTGAACAGGAAAAATGAGTTAATTAGATTTTTAACAATGAAATATTTTGTGAGGACTATATATGGCGAGTAGGCGTGTCTAGGCTTGCTAATGGTACGCGTATCCCAACAAAGTGTTATCAGTTCAAAGTATCAGTTTGTGTTACCAGTTATGTTAAAAAAATGCACTAAACAGATTAGTAAACAATTTTTTCAGTAATACTTAAAACACATTCCGTTCGTTGCGCACTCTTAAAAAACATCAAGATATTAGTACAACACGTGAATTTTTTTGATATTACTAAAGCTATTGTATTATATATCAAAAAGGTGTCCTGTTTTTCTCTGAATATTTCATGCCTAAGACGACTTTGGGGAGGGCGGAATGCTTACCATTCGACCAACACGGTAACGGCGTACTTTAATAACTACGGAAATAAATTATATGCGGAAATAAATTCATATTTATGGTATGTTGTACTAAACACATTCTGTGTTGTTTCGGTTTTAGATTTTATTGTTTTATCTACCGGTACTCTATATCTGTCCGAGTGGTATATCGTTTTACTGGTTTCATTAAGTCCTACACAGTATTATAGGAATATGGTTTTTGATTGCAAGACATATGTCGAAAATATCTTGGTTTCATTTAAGTTTGTACGTCTCTGATGGCTCATGTGTATAAGATATACAAGCCATGTTTACTTTTGATTTTCCATATCCATATATATTTCATTCATCAAAAGTGACCATTTTTTTTTGTGAATATCTGTAGGTTGTTCCAATTTTCCCATAAAGGTAACTCAATGGCATATTTGATATTCTAAAAGTCAGCTAAATGACAATGTTCTTCAATATCTGCTTGTTGAATGTCTGTATCTATTTAGTTTGGTAAAGTTTGCATATCACTTAATTTATTCAACTGCAGCCCATGTACGTCCAACAACGTTTAGATAAAACCTGTAACAACACAAGGATTCGAGAGATGCAGGTTAATCAGAGCTATTGAAAAGTTATATGGTCGCCATCTTTGTCTCATTTAGAAATATTCTGTATCTTTAAGTGATATGAAGATGGACGTTTTTGAGTATGCTCATTAGTGTTTCCTTGTTGTGATTGACACTGTTACTCGGTTCTCATTTTGGGAAGTTGATGTTTACTTGGATTTGACAAAGATTTACATGGCGGGTGTCGTCGATGAAGCAGAGGACGCTTACTCTTCCGGAAGACCTGGTCTTATTATCTTGTGCTTTCGCGAGAGTTTTCATATCAATCTTTCTTTTGCTCCTATTTTGTCTCTAGTTTAATCGATTTTGAGTTCAGATTATGGTTTTGTTGACGCTTTGGTATTATCTGATATTTTTTTCATCACATCCATGTCAGTTTGCTTTTAGCTCGATTTCCTTATTAACATTCATAGAGGATATCTAACAGGATCTTCAGTAATGCCAAATATTTTACACGAGTGTGGCAAATATTTGGAAATTATTATGTGTGTGCAGCACGAATGAAACATATAAAAACATCAGCCCCATTAGTGAAATATGTTTCTCACTGGTGAAAAATATCACTTTGATAGAATGAATGATTTTTGATATTTCACAGGTAATGTAAGAAAATCTCATTTCCTCCTGTTTAAATAGGCGAATCTTAATAAATTGGTTTTATGCGTTTATCAACTAATTGCATAATTTCTGTCTTTTAGATATCAGTGGTGTGTCTTATGCTGACCAATGCTTACGTCATAGAGGCCAGTTTCAAAAGGTCAATTTGGAACAGTCGGATAATTGGCCTCAAAAGATCATTAGAAAACATTGATCAGGATTCCAATCAAAAAAGCTTTGGCTACTTATTCCGAGGATGGCCTCCCCAATTTAACAGGAAGCGAAATAATAACAGTAAGTATTACAAACCAGTGCTGCTGTGTTGGGCAAGACGTAAGCATTTGCTTTAAATGTTTAAAAGTAAAATTCAATGTTTGCAAACGGAATATGGTTGCCTGCAGGTTTTCTATATTGTTTTATTGCCAAGAGATATATTTCAGTACTAATTCACATAAGTCTCGTCGAAAAATGACACCTTCAGAAAATATCAAAATTGTTTGAATTATCATATTTTAAGTGTAAATTGTCTAACATTACATTAATAAAATAGATCGAAACATGTACATGATCAGAAGCATACAAGAGCTTAATATTTCATACATTCTGGTAGATATAATTCTATCACCTTGTCAAATTGAGCCTAGGTTAGCTTATCACATAATAAAACCAAAACATTAAACTAACATTCAACTGTCATGAACTGTCCTTCAAATGTTTAGCAGTAACTACGTTATAGCCAATTGTATTCGTTTCACTTCAGTTTGTGATAGATCATAACCCGTATAAACGTCATACTCATGTATTCGTCGATGATATCCACACTGTTTTAATAACCTTTTCGCTCTAAATTGTATACGCAATGATTGGTAAAACAATAAGTGTCAATCATATTCTCGTTTTCAGGAACACCGCCACCAATGAGTGTACTAAATGGCAAACGAATAGTACGATACGGTAGGGATATTAACATACTTTATTAGCATATTTTGATTTATGACTTTCTGGCGTATGAGAGATATTGCTTTCCTCTGTTGGGTCTTGACCCATCTAAATGCATATAGATGAAGGAATAAACATTTTGAGGATATGAGTGCATTATTGGATGAAGTAAACAAGGACCTGTGTATAGATTGACTATAATGTACTGCTGTTCCAATGTCAAACATAATTTGTGTTACAATGGTTAACTGTTTAACACACTCAAACATTATCAAATATTATTGGTTATTCTCAATTCCCCGGGACAAATAAAAGGTTTCTAAAGAAAACTTCAGAGAATACCAAAGCGTCAACAAGACCATAATCCGAACTCAAAATCGATTGAACTAAGGTCAAAAAAGAACATAAGAAATATTATGGAGATCATTGAAAAATTACAAGAGAATAAGGGACCATGTGTTCCGGAAGAGTAAGCGTCTTCTGCTTAATCGACGACGCCTGTAATGTAACACAGAAAAAATCATTCTCAATCACAGCAAATCAACACACTAATGAGCATTTATCAAAACCGTCCACCTTAATATTATCTATTACATATATTTACAAGGATACAGTTTTTTCTCAATTACATTAATATGGTGGTCATTAAACTTGTTCATATCCTGATCAACCTGCCTCTCCCTATGTCATTTGTATGTCAGCAGCCGACAGTTATCACGAAAATTTCGATATTTAGAGTAAGCATTTTGCTATAGATTTTCGAGCATTGATATAGTTTAGCGGGGATATCACTTTTAACCTTCTGGTACAGTGAATTCACAACTGCAGTAAAAGATAGGAGACGTCTGATAAAAATAATAAAAGTAATAAGCACATTGTTCGTCCAAATTGCCTTAGAAATTATTTTCATATTTCCTTTATTTTTGTATTTAATTTACTATTATCAACTTCTATTGTTGTTTTTTGTTTTTGTTTTGTTTTTTTCCCCTTGGTTTTCTATTGGCCATACTTAAACATATCCGCAAAGGAAGCCAAACCATTTCCAATTCCAAATTCTGGTTACGAACAAAAAACAATTTAACTCTACTAGATATAATCTACAAACGTAGACAATGTGTAAAATAATTTGATTTCAGTGATGATTTCGTTTGAAGAATAAATACATGTTTTTGCATAAGGTGTAACAGAAACCACAAATACATATAAGCTATATTTCCTTTTATCATCCAATGACGTTTTCTTATTTCAGATCTTCTTGGATATTACTGAGGCCACAATCTGTAGCAGCGTGCAGAATGAAGGACATGCCATTATTTCCATGACTTGTTAACGTTTTAATGAAGATTAAAATAAATATGTATAGAATTGCGTGTTTGTCTTGTGTTATTTTTTCATTATCACAGTTTGCTAACTACATGTATCATTATACAAGGAGAAATGTACATAACATTAAATATAAAATTCAATGAAGCTCGCATACACGATGAAAACGATTCATCGATAAAACATTAGACTGTTGTCATGTTAATAATTTATTTCAACAGCAACATGCAATGATAGATTAAGAAACCTTTCAATATTCAATTCTAAAAAAGGAAGAGAAACAGGATTATTCACAGATATGTCTAAAATAGGTGCGACGATCAGTCTGCTTCAATTGAAAATCCAAACAAGACATTTGTAGATTCAAAAGTGATATAGTATGCTGGAAACGCACATAAGAAATCAGATTACAGTATCATGCATCAATTGTTTTTTTTTTTATAGATTGTGAATATGTTGGGTTGTGCCATTACACGGATTATTTTATGTCGCAGAGAAAAAGTGGACTCCTAATGGTATACGTCATACAAAAGATAATTACAATAGGAACCTATCGTGGCAATGATAACAGAAAAAGCTACGTGACAATCTTGTCGACAAAACCGAAATGGCATTGACAGGGTAAACTACGTTAGATGAGGCAACCATCAACCGAAACAATTACCCATGGGAACATCATTAAAAATAGAGGTCATACAAAGTAGCAATAACAGAAAGCGCAGGAGTCATAAAACATATTTACCAGGACATTAATAGAGCACCACGAAAGGAAAAAAGTTCAAACGAAATATCATTTCAAAACATGTATAACAGAAACTACTTTTACAAGGCAATAAAACAGAAACCACAGACTGCAATAGGGAAAGAAAATCTACGTGAGAAAGGTTTAAATGTGCAACATACCAAACAAAGATGCAGAAAATCCACGAGGAAAAAACAGATAATACCGAAGGTTCAAACAAATCAATTTTAAACCAATTAAACTAGTGGCAAAAATGTGCAAAAGGCAGTTCCCACATGGAAAACCTTGAAAAAGTACAAAAGGAAGTTCCTACACGGAAAACCTTGAATAAGTACAAAAGGTACTTCTAACACGGAAAACCTTGAATAAGTATACAAGAAAAAGATCAGATGTTCCTGAAAGGTTGCCGTCTTCTACTTCATCGAAATTGTCCGTCCTGCAAATAACGGTAAATGTCATGCCCTAGAGTTGTTTTTGTTTTTTGGGGTTTTTTTTCTATTGTTGTTTTTTTAATATAACAAGTCATACTAATTAGTATCTTAAAAACGTCCACGTTTATATCACACAAGGAAATAAAACATTACCAAAGAAACTATTTACAACATTTTGTGAAAACAAAAAAACAGGCGAAACAATGTCGAGGGAAAGCATGTAGTATTTTCGATGTTAGGTACACCTCTACCGCTCTCGTTTGTTATTTAGATGTAACGTACACCAGTACCGCTCTTATTTATTATTTAGATGTTAAGTACACATCTAACTTTCTTGTTTGTTATTTAGATGTTAAGTACACCTCTACCTCTCTTGTTTGTTATTTAGATGTAACGTACACCAGTACCGCTCTTATTTGTTATTTAGATGTTAAGTACACATCTAACTTTCTTGTTTGTTATTTAGATGTTAAGTACACCTCTACCTCTCTTGTTTGTTATTAAGATGTTAAGTACACCTCTACCTCTCTTGTTTGTTATTTAGATGTTAAGTACACTTCTAACTTTCTTGTTTGTTACTTAGATATTAAGTACACCTCTACCTCTTTTGTTTGTCTTTTAGATGTTAAGTACACCTCTAACTCTCTTGTTTGTTATTTAGATGTTAAGTACACATCTACCTTCCTTGTTTGTTATTTAGATGTTAGGTACACCTCTAACTCTCTTGTTTGTTATTTAGATGTTAAGTACACATCTACCTTCCTTGTTTGTTATTTAGATGTTAAGTACACCTCTAACTCTCTTGTTTGTTATTTAGATGTTAAGTACACCTTACCTGCTCTCGTTTGTTATTAAGATGTTAAGTACACATCTACCTTTTTTGTTTGTTATTTAGATGTTAAGTACACCTTACCTGCTCTCGTTTGTTATTAAGATGTTAAGTACACCTCTACCTCTCTTGTTTGTTATTAAGATGTTAAATACACCTCTACCTCTCTTGTTTGTTATTTAGATGTTAAGTACACATCTACCGCTCTCGTTTGTTATTTAGATGTTAAGTACGCTTCTAACTTTCTTGTTTGTTACTTAGATATTAAGTACACCTCTACCTCTTTTGTTTGTCTTTTAGATGTTAAGTACACCTCTAACTCTCTTGTTTGTTATTTAGATGTTAAGTACACCTCACCTGCTCTCGTTTGTTATTAAGATGTTAAGTACACCTCTACCTTTTTTGTTTGTTATTTAGATGTTACGTACACCTCTAACTCTCTTGTTTCTTATTTAGATGTTAAGTACACCTTACCTGCTCTCGTTTGTTATTAAGATGTTAAGTACACATCTACCTCTTTTGTTTGTCTTTTAGATGTTAAGTACACCTCTAACTCTCTTGTTTGTTATTTAGATGTTAAGTACACCTCTACCGCTCTCGTTTGTTATTTAGATGTTAAGTACACCTCTACCCCTCTCGTTTGTTATTTAGACGTTAAGTACACCTTTACCTCTCTCGTTTGTTGTTTAGATGTTAAGTACACCTCTACCTCTTCTGTTTGTTTTTTAGATGTTAAGTACACCTCTACCTCTCTTGTTTGTTATTTAGATGTTAAGTACACCTCTACCTCTTTTGTTTGTTATTTAGATGTTAAGTACACATCTACCTCTCTTGTTTGTTATTTAGATGTTAAGTACACCTCTACCTCTTTTTTTTGTCTTTTAGATGTTAAGTACACCTCTACCTCTCTTGTTTGTTATTTAGGTGTAACGTACACCAGTACCGCTCTTATTTGTTATTTAGATGTTAAGTACACCTCTACCTCTCTTGTTTGTTATTTAGATGTTAAGTACACATCTACCGCTCTCGTTTGGTATTTAGATGTTAAGTACGCTTCTAACTTTCTTGTTTGTTACTTAGATATTAAGTACACCTCTACCTCTTTTGTTTGTCTTTTAGATGTTAAGTACACCTCTAACTCTCTTGTTTGTTATTTAGATGTTAAGTACACCTTACCTGCTCTCGTTTGTTATTAAGATGTTAAGTACACCTCTACCTTTTTTGTTTGTTATTTAGATGTTAAGTACACCTCTAACTCTCTTGTTTCTTATTTAGATGTTAAGTACACCTTACCTGCTCTCGTTTGTTATTAAGATGTTAAGTACACATCTACCTCTTTTGTTTGTCTTTTAGATGTTAAGTACACCTCTAACTCTCTTGTTTGTTATTTAGATGTTAAGTACACCTCTACCGCTCTCGTTTGTTATTTAGATGTTAAGTACACCTCTACCCCTCTCGTTTGTTATTTAGACGTTAAGTACACCTTTACCTCTCTCGTTTGTTGTTTAGATGTTAAGTACACCTCTACCTCTTCTGTTTGTTATTTAGATGTTAAGTACACCTCTACCTCTCTTGTTTGTTATTTAGATGTTAAGTACACCTCTACCTCTTTTGTTTGTTATTTAGATGTTAAGTACACATCTACCTCTCTTGTTTGTTATTTAGATGTAACGTACACCAGTACCGCTCTTATTTGTTATTTAGATGTTAAGTACACATCTACCTCTCTTGTTTGTTATTTAGATGTTAAGTACACATCTACCGCTCTCGTTTGTTTTGTTTGTCTTTTAGATGTTAAGTACACCTCTAACTCTCTTGTTTGTTATTTAGATGTTAAGTACACCTTACCTGCTCTCGTTTGTTATTAAGATGTTAAGTACACCTCTACCTTTTTTGTTTGTTATTTAGATGTTAAGTACACCTCTAACTCTCTTGTTTGTTATTTAGATGTTAAGTACACCTCTACCGCTCTCGTTTGTTATTTAGATGTTAAGTACACCTCTACCCCTCTCGTTTGTTATTTAGACGTTAAGTACACCTTTACCTCTCTCGTTTGTTGTTTAGATGTTAAGTACACCTCTACCTCTTCTGTTTGTTATTAAGATGTTAAGTACACCTCTACCTCTCTTGTTTGTTATTTAGATGTTAAATACACCTCTACCTCTTTTGTTTGTTATTTAGATGTTAAGTACACATCTACCTCTCTTGTTTGTTATTTAGATGTTAAGTACACCTCTACCTCTTTTTTTTGTCTTTTAGATGTTAAGTACACATCTACCTCTCTTGTTTGTTATTTAGATGTTAAGTACACCAGTACCGCTCTTATTTGTTATTTAGATGTTAAGTACACCTCTACCGCTCTTGTTTGTTATTTAGATGTTAGGTACACCTCTAACTTTCTTGTATGTTATTTAGATGTTAAGTACACATCTTCCGCTCTTGTTTGTTATTTAGATGTTAAGTACACCTCTACCTCTCTTGTTTGATATTTTGATGTTAAATCCACCGCTACCGCTCTTGTTTGTTATTTAGATGTTAAGTACACCTCTACTGTTCTTGTTTGATATTTTGATGTTAAATCCACCGCTACTGCTCTTGTTTGTTATTTAGATGTTAAGTACACCTCTACCGCTCTTGTTTGTTATTTAGATGTTAAGTACACCTCTACCGCTCTTGTTTGATATTTAGATGTTAGGTACACCTCTACCGCTCTTGTTTGTTATTTAGATGTTAGGTAAAACTCTACCGCTCTTGTTTGTTATTTAGATGTTAAGTACACCCCTACCGCTCTTGTTTGTTATTTAGATGTTAAGTACACCTCTACCTCTCTTGTTTGTTATTTAGATGTTGCATACACCTCTACCCCTCTTGTTTGTTATTTAGATGTTAAGTACACCTCTACCCCTCTTGTTTGTTATTTAGATGCTGAGACATCTCTACTTCTCTTGTTTGTTATTTAGATGTTAAGTACACCTCTACCTCTTTTGTTTGTTTTTAAGATGTTAAGTACACCTCTACCGCTCTTGTTTGTTATTTAGATGCTGAGACATCTCTACCTCTCTTGTTTGTTATTTAGATGTTAGGTACACTTCTACCTTTCTTGTTTGTTATTTAGATGTTAAGTACACCTTACCCGCTCATGTTTGTTATTTAGATGTTAAGTTTACCCCCTCTACCTTTCTTATTTGTTATTTAGATGTTAAGTAGACCCCCTCTACCTTTCTTGTTTGTTATTTAGATGTTAAGTACACTTCTACCGTTCTGGTTTGTTATTTAGATGTTAGGTACATCTCTATCTTTCTTGTTTGTTTAACATCTGCTCCAGTCATCACTGTGATGTATAGATGTCTCGCTTAACCTTATGACCATAGAAATTATTAGTTTGCCTTCTCATTCAGTTTGTTACATGTATATGTATTAGTGTGAATATATTAGGCAGAATTTATGAGTATAACAGAAAAGTTGTGCGTGATAGCTTAAATGTTAATAATTACTCTGATTATTTTTATTAATATTATACAACAATGGTCGCCCAAAGTATGATGATTAGACGTGGAACCGTACGTACGATTGGAAAGGTCATAACCTATTATCATTGTAGCAATGTGAATAAGCTGATAACAGCAAATGTCAAGTACATAAATATATTTATACCTATAAACATACCTTTGAACTTCAAAATTAATGTATTTTTCTGGACGCAAAAGGTTATTAAATTGGTTATTTTGTTTCATTTAGAAACTTATCTGACACCTTTTGAATAATTGGTAAAATGTTTTTTTAGATTGTACATAAAAAACACACTACTTTTAAATTGATGTTTAATTGTTCTGTTTCCGAGCGAACACATTAGTATGCACGGGAGCTGATGCTTCTGATCTGGTTAGTATTTAGTCCGATCATCAGTTCGAAATTATTAGTTTGAAAACCAGATCGCCATGAAGATACACGTCGCCCTTCCACTCCTCTGTCTATCCTGTATAGGACAAGGTGCGTATAGAATAGCAACCATTTTTCAATTGTTTATTTTCAATCTGTACTTACTAGTACATTTACTGTGACATGAGTTTGACTTCAGTATAATTTTTGTCAATATCAGACACTGAATGAGTTATGTCTAGGGTATGTGTGAGGTAGATTTCACTTAGCCGTTATTGAAAAAATATGTTTAATTGTATATGGAAGTTACAATATGACCAGTTAAAGTGACAAAGTTGTATATTAAAGAAATAAGACTAGCAGTATACGACAAATATTGTACATATCCGACAAAATTACCAAGATCAACTCTGTTTGTCCTTTTAGTTTAAAGCAATCATTTGTAAGAGTGTATTTACATACCTTGTGTAACACACTAGTTAATATATTGATATATAAATAAATATAATTTAAATGAATGGGTAAGTGGACATCATTGTTATCCGTTGACGTCCTGTTTTTATATATTGAATTATTATTTTGTTAAGATTTTATATTCTTCAAATGACAAACACTTTAACGTGTATAACTTTTCCTTTTGAAAAATATATGACCGTTTCCTTGTACGTGTATATTGGTGATGACAGATCAAATACATAGTCTACTAACACATATACAGTTGTTGTTAACATGTCACTATTCGACACAATACGTAAAGCTGATACATGCAAAAACAGTAGACAAAAAATAGTAGTTAAATACAGTTGTTGCTGTATTCTTTATGCATATGGGTTGTAAAAATTGATAAAATGTAGAATATATTTATTGGGTTTTTTTCAATTTGGGTTGTTAAAAAAGATCAAATGTAAGATATATTTATTGTTGATTTGGTATATGGGTTGTAAAAATAAAGAAAATGTAGAATGTATTTATTATTTTTTTGGAATATTGGTTGTAAAAATAGATAAAATATAGAATTTATTTATTGAGTTTTTTTTGGAATATTTGTTGTAAAAATAGATAAAATGTAGAATATATTTATTGTTTATATACTATGGGTTGTAAAATAGATATAATGTAGACTTAATTTATTAATAATATAATATAGGCTGTAAAATAATTAGAATGTATAATTTATTCTTGTTTATTTTAATTACTTTTTCAGTCCTCTCCCAAAATAGTGAACAATCAAATTTCCAGTCAGACAATAGCCAATTTAGCAGTAATGGACAATTTGGTGCCGGTCAGAATGCATGGCCTTTAGGATCTGGCAATGGTCAGCAATGGCAGCAGAACACAAATTTCCAATTCGACAGTTCTCAGGGAGGACCGCCTAATGGACAGCAAAGTTGGTTTTCTCAGGGAGGAAACCAAGGAGGCCCTTTTTGGCAAGGCGGAACAAACTTTAATGTCCAAGGACCTAATGGAGGTATGCATTAAACATTGCTGTATTCTATGCATGAATTTTGCGTTCGATAAAATGGTCGTTTGTTTTCTTTGTTTAAGGTTGAGATGAGCAAGATCTCTAGCAAATTTTGAACGTACATCTTATAGTGTGAACATTATTGATGTTATTTGAAATGTTTCATTTTGCGAATTTTATAATCAATAATGAGATATATATCAAATAATGCAACAATCGTGATGTGAACAATAAGTGAAACACCTTCAGATTGTTAGTGCAAGATGAAAGGGTCTTGTGATATCAATCAGGATTTAGATGACAATTTTTGCCTCACTTCATGTAGTATGATAGAGATCTAAACATATAATAAAGATGATGAATGTGCTACATAACAACACTTCTACAAACAAATATCTGTATAGAAAGAAAGATTCGTACATATAACGAATTTCGCCTTTTCACAGGTTGGCCGCAGTGGTATCCATCCTGGCAACAGGGTCTTACCTCCGGTACTTGGTTTAATACAGGTACAATAAACCCTGTATCAATTATATATTATTCCTGTTGTATTTAAGTATATTTAAGCATTGAACTGCTTTCAGTTGGCATTCATGGGCTGATAATGCCAACTGGACAAGAGCAAATTCAATGAAGAGCGCTAGCGCTTAATGTTAAATTTGCCTTTGTCCTGTTGTCATAATCAGCCCATAATTGCCAACTGAACGCGGTTCAATGCTTATATTTACCACTTGCAATTAAAACATCACTATAGCCTCATTAACAGAATTCAAGTTTCCCGCTGTTCCCGGCTGTGAGCCTGTTAACAGCTCTACAATGTGTTAAAACCTAGTGAGTAAGACAATAGAAATAATCAATGTAAAACAAATATTTGATGTCAATTGACATTATGAAAATACAAAATATGAACTGTCCGTCTCTATTTTCAAAATAAATATGTGTTTTTATTATTTTTCCCGCAACTGCTGTTGGGCACCATTATTAATGCGCCAGTTGGCAGTTTATGAGATGGTAATGCTACTGTTGGTTATATAGTGACAATGTCATAGAGTGGTAAATATATAAATATAAACTGTCGGGTTGGTGTATCATTCAAGGTATTTGTAACAGTATATCAATATGATGTATCAGTTTTATAACAATGTATAAATTGTTACTTGAGCATAGCATTTATTACTTAATTAGCATAATCAAATAGGAGTTTTTTTTCGGGAAACGTTTCTTTAGGGCTTTTACATTAATGTAATCGTTTCTAATACCAGTGAATTATAATTTGTTCTTGTATCAAATGTCTTTTATGCATACACGCATGCCTATGTATTGTGTTATAACCATATAAACAATAACCGGTTAGTTGTTTCTACTTAATTCGAGTTATAAGCATCAGTGGATAATGCATAAAACTAATATCTAGCTTAACGGTAATACAAAATATAAAGGGATTGAAAGTCATTTGTTTTACTTTCATAGTGCTATGAATGGTCAGCCGTTACATCCATATTGAATGAAACCTGATAAGGCTTCATGTTAAATATGAATTTGCCGTTGCTTAACAGGACAAATTATGTGTTAAAATTTCTGAGAGAAACACGTACTCTATAGAAACGAAGGGTTTATCCAATATAAACAACTTTCGCTATCTCTTGCAGGTAACAACCAGTTTCAGGGTATGCCATCCTGGCAGCAAAACTCCTTTCAAGGCGGTCCTAATGGAGGTAAGCTATATCTCCCTTCATGTTCACACTAGTTTATTATTTCTACTGTTGAGTACTGTACAACATACTTAGGGTAAGTCACAACACCGTTTGTTAACAAAAACACGCTTCACAAAAAGCACCATGGTATTATATCATTGGTCAAATTGGACTGTCCGTAACCCCTTAATGAATTAAACGTGTTTTCTCAATGCGTAAATCTGTTACATACGTTTTAATTTTCTTAGCAAAAATGTTTTTGTTATGACCATTTCAGTTGATTCGTTGCTAATTGAACGTAGATTAATATAACATGCAATATTTTTGTGTTATTTAGGTAACCAAGGATTTCAGTGGTTTCAACAATTCGGTTCACAGGGCCCTAATTCAGGTATTTTTTCTTCGTTACCTTTAATTCAATTGCTTATTCCTTTTATCAATAAAGCTACAGCAGTGATTAAGAGAGTTCTATCAATTTTAAAACAAAGTAAGCTGGTGAAAACCCTTTTATCATAAAAAAAATAAATTCTATTATATTTACATATACTGTATGTACTATGAATCACAAACAAAGTGATATGCACAGATGTATGACTTCTCTCGGCAAAAACAAATAAGGTGGTATTGGAGATTAAAGTAATGTGCCATAATATCATGTGATTATTACTTTCAAAAGTATCCATTTTCAATAGACATAAAAACGCTTTGATTTAAAGGAAAATGTAATATAAGAAATAAAATGTAATTTTTTCTTGTAAGAAACTTGAATATAATATTTAACGGAACGATTCTAATATATATTAATTATATCAACAATCCGCCTGAAGAAGCCTGAGAAGGCAGAAAGGCCTTGTGGCAAAGTTTTTTTGTTTTTTGCTCTTTTTTATTAATTATTCTATAAACATAATCTGTTTTGTTCTGACAGCGCATAAGTGCCTTTTCAACGCACCAATACAAAACATGATTTTACTGTACCAATATCTAAGAAAGTCAAACTTACTTTATCATTGGTTCAGGTAACTTCCAACAAAGCAATTTTGGCCCATGGAACTCGCAACAATGGAATAATAACAATGGTCAGTTCGGTAAGTGGGAATATGTAATATCTCAAACTGTAATACGTACAATAACCTTGACAGTCACTTGCTCGCACACTTTTTCATATAAATTACATTTGTTTCTTTTATCTTATTATTTATCATAATATCAGACATGTAACATATGTAACGTCCTGCTAGGTATATGAGGGGAAATACTGTCTAACCGGCAAGCTAGCTTTTTCAGTCATGCGGTATAACTTTGGGACCCGTTCACGCTAGTTACCCAACGGTGCGCGTGGTCAGTAGTTGGATGGCTGACCGCCTGCAAGTTACACATACCTAAACGTTATCAAATTTCCAGTCTAGAACGATGTTGACGACAAAAGGACAAAACATTTATTATGCATCGAAATAACGACAATTATTTAAGCAGTGTTAATAGATTAAACAACGCGATAAAACGTAATGGTACACAAGAACGTTTCTATACAGAAATCTGTGTCATATAATGTGTTAGACTTAATGTACCACAAACGTATCAGGAATCGGCCATTATTTATTTATTGGTTATCTAATAAGTTAGATGATAGCAGATGATTTGTTGAGCTGCTTATCTCCTTTGATGTTTGATGCGGTTTCTATTTATAAAATTGAAATAAGAAAACAAAATTTAATAAAGATCAATCATTTAGGACCTATATCGTAACATACATGAATATTAATGTAATAAAAAAATTACAAACATGTAAAGCGAGTAGTGAGTAAGTGAGTAGTCAGCAGTGACTTAAACTTGTTGATTGTTTAATATACATAATTTTGTCTCTGAAAAGAAATTACAATGTCGATGATATGATGATACTGCATCGTTATTACCAGATATTGGTTAATGTGTATAATTATATCCTACACAGTAATATATACAAGTAACAAATCTATCTCTACTTTTCAGGTCCGCAGTTTGGTGGCAATTTTCAGCAATCTGGATGGTTCCAGCAACCAAATAACGGTTTGTATTCTTAATTCATTTTCTCCGTTAGTTCCCAAAATATTTCATTAAAGTAATATCAAGTCATTTTTTGAAATCTTGAAAGTATAATTTAATTTTTAAGTTTTTAACAATAAATCGGATCTGGATGTCTTCATTAACGATAAATAACCTTCCAGGTTCGTTTCTGTTACTAATTTTGAAGTTTTTTATCTTTTATTCCCTAATGGTATAAAAAAACACTTGAAATTACTACTGTTTGCTTTTCTTAGGAGGAAACGGAAATATGTGGCAAAATTCATGGAATAATTTCCAAGGTCAACAGGGCGGTAAGTAAAATCAACAAGTATTTAGGCGATACGTAGTGACGTGTAGTTAGAGGACATGTAGTGACGTGTAAAATCAGTATTATTTCTCATAACACGTTTCTGAACCACATCAATATTATTATAGGTATACTCACAAAGCAGAGTCTCCTTCACCTCTTTTTCTCTCTCTATCGTTAATCTTTTTTTCAATCAGCAATTAACAATATAGATTATATGTGATAAGAAAATTGATCCATACAGTAGTGAATGTTTTCAAAGTAGCATGGCCACAGGCACACAGCATATACAATACCTATATTGGCTGTTTTTTGTGTTAGTTCCAAATTACATTATTTTTAGGGTTTACACTTTCAGTGATCATGAGCTCCAACATAAGCCATACTAAAGTATGAGAGCGGTTTAATGAATACGCGCTATTATATGTCATGCTAAGACCATCGAAAGAATTGAAATGGTGTTATGCATAAATACTTTTTCCAATTAACCACCAAAAAGAAGAAAAAGTATGTTTTATAGAGTAGATAAATGTATGCGATAATATCTGATTCATTGAAATATCTGTTCACATTTCGTTTCTATTATAGGACCATGGCAACAGTGGAACAGCAATGGATTTCAGCAGCAAGGACCTTGGAATCAAGGGAACATGGGTAATCAAGGCAATCAATGGAACCCGTGGAACTCTGGTAACCAATGGAACCAATGGAATACTGGTAACCAATGGAACCCCGGTAACCAGTGGAACTCAAATAACCAATGGAACATGATGAACACTGGTAACCAATGGGGACCAATGACTAATGGTAACCAGTGGAACAACGGAAATCAATGGAACTCATGGAATCAAATGAATTCTGGCAATAACATGGGACAGTGGACAGGTAAATTTAGCACTATTTGTGAGGAAATAAGGGACAGGGATAGTGTTAATTGAAATAAGGGACAGAGTTAGTCTTAACTGAAATAAGGGACAGTGTTAGTGTGTATTGAAATAAGGGACAGGGTTAGTGCTAACTGATGAAAGGGACAGGGTTAGTGTTAACTGAAATAAGTGATAGGGTTAGTGTTAACTGAAATTAAGGACAGGGTTAGTGTGTATTGAAATAAGGGACAGGGTTAGTGTGTATTGAAATAAGGGACAGGGTTAGTGTGTATTGAAATAAGGGACAGGGTTAGTGTGTACTGAAATAAGGGACAGGGTTAGTGTGTATTGAAATAAGGGACAGGGTTAGTGTGTATTGAAATAAGGGACAGGGATAGTTGTGTACTGAAATAAGGGACAGGGTAAGGCTTAACTGAAATAAGGGACAGGGATAGTGTGTACTGAAATAAGGGACAGGGTTAGTGTGTACTGAAATAAGGGACAGGGTTAGTGTGTACTGTAATAAGGGACATGGTTAGTGTGTATTGAAATAAGGGACAGGGTTAGTGTGAATTGAAATAAGGGACAGGGTTAGTGTGTACTGAACTAAGGGACAGGGTTAGTGTGTACTGAACTAAGGGACAGGGTTAGTGTGTATTGAAATAAGGGACAGGGTTAGTGCTTACTGAAATAAGGGACAGGGTTAGTGCTTACTGAAATAAGGGACAGGGTTAGTGTGTACTGTAATAAGGGACATGGTTAGTGTGTATTGAAATAAGGGACAGGGTTAGTGTGAATTGAAATAAGGGACAGGGTTAGTGTGTACTGAAATAAGGGACAGGGATAGTGTGTACTGAAATAAGGGACAGGATTAGTGCTTACTGAAATAAGGGACAGGGTTAGTGTTTACTGAAATAAGGGACAGGGATAGTGTGTACTGGAATAAGGGACAGGGTTAGTGTTAACTGAAATTAGGGACAGGGTTAGTGCTTACTGAAAGTAGAGACAAGGTTAGTGCTAACTGAAATAAGGGACAGTGTTAATGCTAACTGCAACCTAGATAACTCATCATTAAATTTTATCCACATAGGCAAACAATAAGGTAATTATGTGATACTCATAATTAAAAGCAGGGTCTTTTCGCATGAAATGTTTTGGTTATAACCTGAGTGAAAACTTAGGTTAATGCATTTTACTTTAGAATAGATTCAATTGTCAGATAGCGGCATCCACGTTAACGTGAAGAATTGTTTATGTATTTCCATCAAACTACAAGTTTTATACAAACACAATTTCGATTATAGTTGCAATGTATATCTTACAGTTAATAACATTACTGTTTTATAAAAAGAATTTACGCAACGAGTGGTTGTTGGAAATGGAATTATTTCATTCGAGTCAATTATGCTTTTAAATCTCTATATATATTTAATTATTTACAGGAATGGCCTTCAGACAGAACTCTAACACGGTTGATTTAAGTAGTGATGGCCCTTCACAACAAAGGAACTCTGGCGTCAGCACTCGTAGCAGCTTCTAACCCTTACGGAGACGACATACCGGCAATGGAATTCATTTCGAGGCTAATCAATTTGTTTGTATAATTTATTACAATAAATTATTTAATACATTACTTCGTGTATAGCATATTCTGTTATTTCAATAATGATAAATATATTTTATCATATAAATTAATTGATAATTGCCGTAAAATGTAATTGACATTGTAAACGGTAATTGATAATATTGCCGTAAACGTTAAATGTCAATCTCTGAACCCAACAGCAAGAATATTGACATATCTTTTATTTATCATCCCGTATTATCGATATGATTTTGGAAGTTATATACCTTTACTGATACTATATCCAATTTCAAACATGCTGGGGCTATTTCGCTACTCCAAGATACACTACTAGTAATATAAGCACACCTGTTAAATACTGTAACGACTGGCTCAAAGGTAGAAAACGAGGTGTCCCTTAGTTTAGTTGGCGCCTGTGATAGTTCTTTGTAAGATGAAAAATAAAAGCATTTGAATGGGAACTAGC
Organism: Mimachlamys varia; assembly: GCA_947623455.1. Lineage (NCBI taxonomy): Eukaryota > Metazoa > Mollusca > Bivalvia > Pectinida > Pectinidae > Mimachlamys > Mimachlamys varia. The sequence goes on from OX392535.1 coordinate 16,325,687, forward strand.
ATATGGCTTGGGTATTATTCTCAGCTTTGAATAAAATGGAAACAAAATATTCGGTTAGTGAAAAAAGCATAAAAGCTGTAAACAAATCAAGTAATGTATTTAAACATGCGTAATCATTAATCATGCATGAATCAATTTGATAATGTCAAAGTCATATACAGGTGAAATATCAACGTAATACACACGTCAGGTTGCCAATAGGAAAATATACATATATCAAATGTCAAATTACACATATCAAATAGTGAAAGTCCAATATCAAAGTTGGTTGTAATAAATCAAGCAGGAGTTGATAATGTTATTGGAAAGTAAGACAGCTGTAACAAGTGTATTTGAAATTGTACAGGTGTAATAAGACTATCAGATAATATACACATATAACGAGTTAATAAGAAATGATAAAAATATATGTAGTAAATGTGATACAATGTAAAAGAAGTAACTAGTCTATTCGAAATGATACAAATGCAACTAGTATACCGAAAAAGATACAAGTCAAGAATAAAAAATACGGTTATATGTTAGTCAAATGTGGGGCATTAAGCTGTAACACGTACTAGAATGAAGTACAGCTGCACAAAAGTGTCAAATGAATAAACCGACCATAAATTATACAAGTTGCTAGAAACCACTTGTACAGCTTTAGCTTTTGAACAAAAGGTAAGCATTTGTGGTTGTCGTTGTCGTCATTTCCATCGGCACCGAGATAAAATGAAATGATCGATGAAAAATATACAAGTGGACGTGGGCAACCACATGCTCAATTTCCTGAACGGGGTCCTATGAAGAGGACGTAATACACACATGCTGCACCTGTTGAATTTAGTAATAGATACAGTATGCGGAAAAAAATGAATTCAACTGCACCATACAGCTGTTTCGTCCTCCTAGGACTCGCCAGTGATACTAGAGGCCAAAAGATGGGAATCCTAATTTTCTAAACTGGTGTAAAAGCAGAAGGGTCAGGTGCTTAGAAAAGACATAAAGACATTCTGGCTTTCCCCTATCCATCTTTTTGTAGCCGGCAGTCATATATACAATTAGTTATGCTCTTTTATTTATTTAGTTTGTTTTTTGTTGGGGGTTTTGTTTTTTGGGGGGGGGAGTATTATATTAAGGGAGGGGGGGTATTATTATTTTTGTAGATTATTTTCACCGGGCAATTGATTGACTAAATAAAACAAAAACAAAAACAAAAACAAAACAAAAGCAAAAACAAACCACAGTTTATTTATTTGAGTGATTAAAATGGAGATGTATTGGTATTTCTCATGTTTGAAAATAATTTGATTACATCTCGGCAATTCTTTTCTCTAACACTTTCAATACTAGAATACATAAACTTGATACTTTTTCGAAATCCTTGAAAATTATTTAATAACAAATTCATCTTGTTACTAATATCTTTTTCCTATGCTTTCGGCTATTAGTACCGCCATCTTGTTAAAACGTTGGTCGGTTAGCTTGTTAACGAAGATTACGGGATCGTAACGGGAAGAAATGGAGGTGTAAGTGCATTTGATGGCGTTGAGTACCTTGTCGAAGACTTTACGATGTCAGAAACTGCAGATGAGCACACAGTCATCTCGTTATTCATTTTGTATGTCTTACAGGATTGTAGTGCCCCCATAAAACTCGCCATGATCACGAAAATCGCGAACTAAATCGTTTTATTAGTCGTAATTGGCATTAACAATTAGCAACACCATTTCTCCCACATCAGGCAGCCATTACAAACTGTATCATAAGGAGGAGAAATAAATTATGTTTCATAAATAATAACAACACTTAGTTCGACTGCTAGATAAAAAAAGGCATAAATGACCGATTTTTCTAAAAGAATAATTTACACTACACAGAGAGTGTTTAGCCATGGGTTTTGCTTGCGTAAAGAAAATTGATAGTTTATCCGTAAAACGGAAAATAACAAAAAGCATGCTAATAAGTTACAAAAGTCCTCTTCCACAAACAATGGAAAGTTACCAACGACCCAGTTTAACCTGAACTAGGTCAACTTATAGCACTCCATCGTACATCTCTGACATACATTGTATTGCTCTAACCTCATCCTCGATATCCATGGGTTATGTTCACCCACGCTCTCTACACCCCTGGAATATGTCAATGCAAAACTGGAGGCTCTTTGTGCGCCACCGTATTGATGAGACAAGAAGACTGGTTTGACCCTTTGATGTACATAAAAAGAATCTCGTAGTCACATAACGGTAAAACTTGACAAGGTTTGGAGTCGGTTGCGGTTCCTATGTAATCTTCAAAGGACATGCATGCTGCCTAGCGATTGGTCATTTTTTCGTGGACGTGCCTTCAGTTTTACCGTGACATATTCCATAGGTTTAGAGAGCGAATTTGATTGTAACCCATGGATATCAAGGATGCTTACACCTACATGTATAATTGTCTTGTTTTTAAAAAGTCATTTGTCAAGTTCCGATTTAATTGGATCGTGGACAAATTTCCATTGTTCGTGAAAGAGGAACTTTCGTTTCATTTCCGCACTCATTTCCACTTCGGAATACGTGTTATCGGCTGTTTCCCGACCAGATTGATGAAAATGGAAATATATTATCGGAACTACAGAAGATAACCTATAGAACACGAAATTGCAGTGTACAACCACGAGTTATCTCCTATTAGCTTTACGTATTACGGTATACATCATATTCATAGCACATTTTCTAAATGCCTCTGTTATCGACAGCTTACACAATACCTCAAATGGCTAAGTCTAACATCGTTGAGTCTCACAAATCACATTTTCTAAATTCAAAATCTTAGAGTACAACCCCTACTTCCTTTCCCATACCCCAACACCCTAACACAGTTTAACGATCAAATCCGACTATAGTAGCATGCAGTTAATAGTTAATTTACGACCATTACATGCATTAACGTTGTTATGTCTTAATGGAATTTGAATCACAAGATAAGCAAAGTCATCCATGTCGTTTAATTTGCTTTAAGGACCTCGACAATTAGAAAAGCGAATGCCAATGGCTTTTCTAAGAAAAAAATACAATTCATTTGTCGATTTCCTTAAGCGGCCGCAAATCTATTGTTCAATTCAGTTTCTTAGACCGACCCAAAGACACGAAATGAAGAGTTTGAAGGTAAATATCTGCGTAACAGGTTCTAAACACTTTCTTCGGGCATGAAACCTGATGAGGTATGGGGAACAATTATCGCCGTTTTGTCAGGTATGTAGTATTACCTGGCATATATATATGCGTTATATATATGCGTTTGGCTTTCATATTATTAATGAATCAGGTTGTTATATTTTGTTTCAAATTCTAATTTAACTAATATGCCGGAACGCATTTGGTGTTTTGTTTACCAGATAGGAGCTCCATTACATTTACTTTCTTCTGGTAAATTACAGTCAGTACTAGGTTAAAACTTACCTGGTGATCTGTTATATAGTAACCGATTACTTCTGTATTAATTACCCCATACAGAGCCTATTTAAGTATGATTCATCACAAGATAACATAGTAGAAAATTGCCTTGATTTATCAAATGGTCGTTACGAAAACAGATAACTGCCGATTCATTACAACAGAAAAGAGCTAAAATGTGTCTGCATCGCGACATTCGCAAAGTCATTTTATAGTTTGATTACCAAGTTGGTGATCCATCCTGTTAGTATCAAAGGTAGACCGAGGTTCCTCTGGCCCTAACACCAGACTTAGACATTTTGACAGATAGAGTCAAACCAGATAATGTTATGGTGCATGAGGTTCCATACGAGCAACGTTAATCTACATTTTTCGAGAGAAAAAAAACATCCATTTAGCTATCTTTCTAGCGTTCAGTTATTTCGAATTATGATATAGGATCAGTACAGAACAGTTTCTGTCACTGACTGAGTAATAAACTTTACCACAATTCGATGAAATAAATAAATAATTTTCGGTATAGATGTTCCAGGCTTATGCCATTTTGGTGATGAATCGCTGTTTTTTATAGTTTATGTAAAAAACTAATTGATGTGTTAGCAATTTGTTATTCTATAATATAACAGATCACCAGGCGAGCTTTAATATAAACCTGGATTTATTTTACCACATGAAATTATATGGTCTTACGTTTGTACGAAAAAGACAATTAACCTGTTGTTTATAACAGCAGTCTATCTTTTAAGAATATGGCTTGTTGTACGCGCTGCATTTCATTTGATAGCTATATGATCACCGCCCTACTGCAGATTTCCTATATATGTCGTATGGTATTTTGCTTCAGTTACTTGCCTGTCTTATGCCTTGCCTTTTCGCATGTTTTATTATTACATAACCAGCAGCACAAATATTTTAGTCCTAATTTTCTAGCAAATATTTTAATTCTTTGACTTCGTTATTTTCTTTTAATTTATACTATATTAGTGTATACGAAGTCAATTTTTATTTCTTTGCTATAATAAGCATTTATATAAATTTGACTTATATAGTGCTTTAATCATAATGCAGGTGTTCAATATTAATAAATATTTTTTATTTTATATTTCTGGTAATTTTGATATGTAACTATATGCTGCAATGTTTTATATGTATGTCTCCAATATCTGACCTATATGTTGTAATGTCATGTTAATAATTGTCTGTGACAGTGTACAATTTTGCAAGTTTAGCTTTTGCTTCCTTTCTTAGCATTTTGTTAATTACCTTGATTTATATTGTTGGTTTTTTTTTCAATGTTTGTCGCAGAAATAGCACTACAGTGCAAATGTCTTCTTTGTTTATTTATGCGACTCTATATAAAGCTTCTTGTATCTTGTATATGTCGTAATGTTCTCATCGGGGCTTTTTGCGCAAATATCTATGGTATAAACTCTATTCTAAGGCAGTCAAATAACTGATAGCAATAGTGTTAGTTATTTCGTCCACCAATAGGTATTTGATGCATACAACATTATCATTCGTGATCATTTCACCCCCAAGTGGGTAAGGGGGTATATAAGTGATCCGTGATAAGTGTGCGTGCGTACGGACCTTGTATAAATATCTTAAAACCCTCTGATCAAATTTGGTTCATATTCACACCATTGCATCACATTTTTGGTGGTTATCGGTCAACTGTAAAGGTCAAATTCACTGTTGACCACTTTTGGAATAAAAGCTTGTGCACAAGATATCTCATGAGACCCTGATAGAGTTGGTTCATACCCACACCATAGCATCACATGCTGAAGTTCTACATCTGAGTCGATTGTGGCGGTCATTAGTCAAGGTTAAAGTATCAAAAATGATGTAACACACACATGTGCTGCACCTTTTGAATTTTGAACAGTATGCCGAAAAAATGAATCAAACTGCACCATACAGCTGTTTCGTCCTCCGAGGACTCTCCAATGATGCTAGGGGCCAATAGATGGGATTCCAAAATTTCTAAATAAATGTAGAAGCAGATTGGTCAGGTGCGTAAAACCCCTTTAATTTAAGAATATAGAATTAAAATTAAACTAGTTCTGTATAATTTCAAGTCATGTACTACGAAAATGTGTATATTATGTATCGTGCCCCTCCCACTCTTGCACTCATTTTTTTATTTTTTTTTTTATTGTATATATAAAATAAGGATTTATCAAAAACACATTTCTAGTTGAAGAACGAAAAACCCGTTGGAAAAATGGATAATTTTTATTTGAAAAACCTCCTAAATGCAGTCAAATGTATCCTCCTTCTGCATAAATAATATCGATTTTCTATATTTAGAAGAAGAACGCCATTCAATGACAGCTAAAGGCCAGCGCGTGCAGTGACGTTAAAACTCATTTGCTTTGCAAAAGTGGCAACATAGCCGACGAAAACTTTGAGACACGGAAATCTTGCGTCTTTTTGGAGGAAATCGATATTATTTCTAAGGAGGATAAATTTGACGTGCATTTAGTAAGGTTTATAAAAGTTTTTTGATGACTTTATTTATTATTTATTATTTATTTTATTTTGAGAGGTATACGTCCTCACATGACCTTACGACCTTCGGTGGACGCTTTTTATGACCTTTGAAGGAGCATTTTTATCGAAAATTGATCTAAACCCCCACAAAGTGTCAAATCACTCTTAACACCCTAGCTTAGGTCCAAAGCTAGCTGTAACAAATTCTCAGGTCCCTGTGTCATTGACTAATTTGAATCAATTCGGTATGGTTTACAAGTTATATTTTTGAAACATAAATTGTTGCTGTAGCCACAATGTTCCTGAACTCATCAGACTACGAGTCACTATTTACTGTCCTTAATAGTGATTGGAATAGACGAAATGACAACATGCCCATGTGATATGTTTCGATTTCCATATCAAGAAAACTCATTTCCAAACAGTTATTTCCTATTTTCTATTTTTTTAATGGTTTATATACTGGAGAAGATATAGTACGAATGATTGGATTCCTGGTTGAAAATATTTTTGTTGAGTTTGGAGGAACGATTTTCCAGCAGACTGTTTGGCATTCCCATGGGAACAAACTGTAACCCACTCTTAGCTAACTTAATTTTGTTTTCATACGATGCTGAATTTTTGCCAAGCATAATCAGGACAGGCAACAAAAATCTTGCCAAATCCTTTAAATTCAATTTCAGATATATCGACTATATAAACAACAAGAAGTTTGCTGACCATTCCACGTCGATGGTATATACCCGTCTGAACTTGAAATAAAGGACGGAACAGACTCTTCTATATCAGCTGCTCACCTTGATCTCTTCTTAAGCTATGACCAACATGGACAGCTTATTAATAAGCTATACGATAAACGTGACGATTTCAATTTCCCGATCGTAAAGTTTGCATTTATTGATAGTAACATCCCTGCTTCTCCAACCTATGGTGTTTACATTTCGCAGTTGATTCGTTAGTCTAGGGCTTGCTCTAAATATCGAGATTTTCGTGATGGATGTCGACTGCTGACAAACAATCTTACAACACAAGGATTTGAGAAATGCAGGCTGATCAGAATTATGCGCAAGTTTTATGGTCGCCATTTTTGTCGTATTTAGAAATATTTCGTATCTTTGTGTGATATGTAGATGGGCTTAATGTTTACTTGGATCTTACCAAGATTTACATGATAAGTGTCGTTGGTTAAGCAGAAGACACTTACTCTTCCGGAACACCTGGTCTTGTAATTCTGCAGGGGTCTCTATGTAAATCTTTCCTTTTTGTTCATATTTGCCCCTACTTTAATCGATTTTGAGTTCGGTTTATGGTCTTGTTGACGCTTCGGTATTCTCTTATTATCTTTACTACGTAACAATGTGTTGGACTGCTGATGGACTATCAACATGATTGATACGTATTTATCAGATATTTTTTCCCTAACTAAGCAATTACAACTGACTGTTCAGCGGTCTTAGATGTCCCTAAAATATTCAAACTTCACCTATACATCACCCAGTAAGGTATGCATAAGTGAAAAATGAAGATTGATCAGGGAAGGTTAGAAACGGTGTATCTATGGAAATGGAGATATATGAAGTTACGTCACAGCGCTACGTAATTAAATATAAATGCAGTTTACATCAATAATCGCGCACTTACGCTTCTAAATTACATATTTTAGTAAACATATATTGTCCAAATAAAGATAAGGAAAATTTAGCTTGATTGCTTTTTACGTCCTATTATTAACTGATGCCATTTAAGGACGGTAATAAGTAAGAATATGTAGTAGTTTATATGATTCTAGATGTTACCGAGATTCAATAGTTTCTTTCTTTCGGAGAAACTTGTTTCTAATTCCAGTCTTAAATCTCTTCTCAATTTAGATTTGAGGGGAAAAAAGACGGATGTTTCACATATAAATTGCCCAAGGGAGGGCATAGCTATAAACGTATCAATAATATGATGTGTCACAATGACTGTTTTAAATTTTAGCAAATAATGTTATTGAAATATTGACTTCATCGTTAAACTGTGTTTTCATCGTAAAGCATTACTAAGATAATATTTGATTACAATTTAATTCGGGTTTTATTGATTACGTACCGTAAGTAAGCGCCTTCTCATTAACATTGTACATTGTTATGAAAATAAACGATTGATATACTGGTATATTTTGTTGTCTAGTTGATGTTCTAGTACCTCCCCTCTAGTAGGTTGATATATGAAGTTAGTTATAACTGATTGATATACTGGTATATTTTGTTGGCTATTTGATGTTCCAGTGCGTTCCCTCTAGTAGGTTGATATATGAAGTTAGTTATAACTGATTGATATACTGGTATATTTTGTTGGCTAGTTGATGTTCCAGTGCGTTCCCTCTTGTAGGTTGATATATGAAGTTAGTTATAACTGATTGATATACTGGTATATTCTGTTGGCTAGTTGATGTTCCAGTGCGTTCCCTCTAGTAGGTTGATATATGAAGTTAGTTATAACTGATTGATATACTGGTATATTTTGTTGGCTAGTTGATGTTCCAGTATGTTCCCTCTAGTAGGTTGATATATGAAGTCAGTTATAACTGATCGATGTATTGGTATATTGTGTTGGCTAGTTGATGTTCCAGTTTGTTCCTTCTAGTTGGTTGATATATAAAGCTAGTTATAACTGATCAATATACTGGTATATTTTGTTGGCTAGTTGATGTTCCAGTATGTTCCCTCTAGTAGGTTGATATATGAAGTTAGTTATAACTGATTGATATACTGGTATAGTATGCTGGTTAGTTGATGTTCCAGTGCGTTCCCTCTTGTAGGTTGATATATAAAGTTAATTAGGTTATATTCCGTTGGCTAGTTGATGTTCCAGTGCGTTCCCTCTAGTAGGTTGATATATGAAGTAAGTTATAAATGGTCGATGTATTAGTATATTAGCTGGTTAGTTGATGTCCCAGTGCGTTCCCTCTAGTAGGTTGATATATAAAGTTAACTAGGTTATATTCTGTTGGCTAGTTGATGTTCTAGTACGTTCCATCTAGTAGGTTGATATATGAAGTTAGTTATAACTGATTGATGTATTGGTATATTCTGTTGGCTTGTTGATGATCCAGTGCGTTCCCTCTTGTAGGTTGATATATGAAGCTAGTTATAACTGATTGATGTATTGGTATATTCTGTTGGCTAGTTGATGTTCCAGTAAATTCCCTCATGTAGGTTGATATATGAAGTTAGTTATAACTGATTGATGTATTGGTATATTCTGTTGGCTTGTTGATGATCCAGTGCGTTCCCTCTAGTAGGTTGATATATGAAGTTAGTTGTAACTGTTTGGTGTATTGGTATATTCTGTTGGCTAGTTGATGTTCCAGTAAATTCCCTCATGTAGGTTGATATATGAAGTTAGTTATAACTGATTGATGTATTGGTATATTCTGTTGGCTTGTTGATGATCCAGTGCGTTCCCTCTAGTAGGTTGATATATGAAGTTAGTTGTAACTGTTTGGTGTATTGGTATATTCTGTTGGCTAGTTTTTGTTCAAGTATGTTCACTCATGTAGGTTGATATATGAACTTAGTTATAACTGATTGATGTATTTGTACATTCTGTTGGCTAGTTGATGTTCCAGTATGTTCCCTCATGTAGGTTGATATATGAAGCTAGTTATAACTGATTGATGTATTGGTATATTCTGTTGGCTAGTTGATGTTCCAATATGTTCCCTCTTGTAGGTTGATATATGAAGTTAGTTATAATTGATTGATATACTGGTATATTCAGTTGGTTAATTGTTATCCCTCTTTTCGAGTGTTGAAGATTATCTGTTTGCTCTCTTTTACTTTCATTTAAAATGTGTATTGTTTAGAAAACTGTGCATCAAATTTATTCTTTAAAATAGAAGCCACTGTTTTGTGTTTTGAATGTTTGTTTTAACTAATCTCTGAATCAAATATTTTTGCGTGTTTGTTTCTTTGTTGTATCTGTATCGTATCTTTTGTATATAAACCTTTCCTAAACTTATTGTGTTGCTGGATTGCACGTTGTTCTGACGATATTTTTGGTCGCCATTCTGTGACCTCTGGGTATTCTTTTCTCGACAATGGGTAATGACTACATGGGTCACAGAATGGCGACAGGTATATTTTATTCGAAAGTCTATGGCAGATGTGTTGTGAGATCATTTCTTTTTTACACGCTACACATTGGTTCAATATTTCATTTTATATTTTTACAGCATTGCTTGTTCATAACTTTGCTCACACGTCTAAATCACATTATGTTAATCAATTTCCAGAACTATGATTTTATGCTACTTTTAATACTACTTCTGCTTCAGCACATGGACGTTGAATCAAATCCCGGCCCGCAACTAGGGGAACTTTCTATTTTTCATGTAAATATCAGAAGTTTTCGAAATAAGTTAGATTATATAGAGGATATAGCTAGTGAGTATGACATTATATGTTTGACGGAGACACACTTAGACGACGTTTCTACTGACCAACTACTTATAGACGGTTTTCATGAACCCTTTCGACAAGTCAGAAACTTTGCGGGGGTGGTTTATTAGTCTATGTTAGTAATTTACTGAAAGTTTGTCGTTTAGAAACCATAGAACATCCAGGTGATGAAGTTATATGGATTCAAATTACTATGCCAAATTCAAATCTAATAGTCGGCAGTCAATAGGCCTGAATACTCTATCGATCCTTTCTGGCAAAATTTAAAAGCATCTATTGATAGTGCCTTAGATGTATCTTAATTTACGGAACCAATTTAATTACAGTATTCCTTCTTTTAGACTCTCTTCCAGTAATTTATATTTTCTGCCATTAAGTTTACGTCTTTGGAATTCATTAGACAATGAAACAAAAACAATGCCATCTTTGAAAAGCTTCAAATCTTCTATATGTAATGGTGTCAATTCGTCTCCACCATCTTATTATGACTTTGGCGAACGTAAGTTAAATATATTACACACGAGACTCAGGCATCAGTGCAGTTCTTTGAAAAACGATTTGTTCCGTGTAAAGATTGTTGATAATCCATCATGTAGTTGTGGACATTTCTGCGAGGATGTTGGACATTTTTCCTTAGAATGCAAGCTTTTTAATACAGCACGAGTTGCACTTTTTCATAACATCAATTCATTGAATATTTATCCAGTTAATTTAGATCTAGATTTAATTTTATTTGGCAACGAAACTCTGTCCGTAGATACAAATACTGAGGTGTTCAGACATGTGCAACTTTTCATCAAATCCAGCAACAGGTTTTAAGTAAAATATTATTCACTGCAAAAATGTATTGTAATGTTAAATATTATCATGCAAATATCTATACGTACTGTATTAGAGGAAAAGGCGTTGATAAGTTGGAATAACTTGTGCCTAATCCTCTACTCAGCTTTTGGGTAATAAATATGTTTAAATCAATTTAAATCAAATTATGAAAATAATCACAGTTTGAAAATTGGATCATTTTGTTTGACTAAATGACTTTTTCAATGATCTATACACAAATGAATTTAAGTCCGCGAATTATTTGTTTACAAAGAGAATATTACCTCTAAACTGCATCCAACAATCAACAGTCATTTTTTTATAAACTTTCTTGCATTTATAAATAAAATGCAAAGATAATATTCCGAGAAGAGAAATAACAAAACAAAATATCGAAAAAAGGCCAAATTATCGTCAAGGATTGCACTGTACCGATGTGTGAACCTCGAAGATCTTTTTTGACGAATATTTTTTGACGACTTTAAATTATGGAAATTTCACCTTTTTCTGAACAAGTATATGAATGATCCTCAGTAAATATCACAGATTTAATAAAGCTACGCTCTTTTAAGGCTTTGTCATATAATCAAACAAGCATTGCCTCTGTGATATGGATATAGCCAACACAAAATCTGTTAAAGTACTAACATTTAATGTTATAAAAATAAAAGGAGTATAATAAATAACACACATAAATAAAGTCCAAATATTTATGGAATTCATATTCGGATCATTATCCTTTGCGTCGATGGTTAATCGGATCGCTGGTTCAGTTGTTACCTAGAAGAAAAAGTATATTATTAGTTTTGAATCACACTTAGTTACATGTATGTGACATTTAAAAAAATCTGCTATATTTAAAACATAGTAATATTAAAAATCATGAGTATACTGTATCTATACAGATTATACAGAAAGATATATTTGCTATACAAAATTTACGTACATATTAAACCTTTACTTTGCATATCTACTCTTTACAGCTAATACTTATTAAACCTTCTCAATGACGCAGAAAATCTAAATTGTACTAATTCATACAAATAAACCGCAATTATCTAAATCACCAATACCATCTTTTGTTAAAATTATACTAAATACCATTGAAAATAACTCCCACAACTGTTTAATAACTGGAAGCTATTGCCTGTAACTTACCAATTTTGGCTTTCACGGCGGTTGGGGAGAAATTGGTCACGCACTCCACGTAGTGGGCCATCTCTACTTCGGAATCCTGTAGGTATAAGAAAGGCATATTTAAGTATGGTTGCCTGTGTCGTAAAGTTTAACACCGTCTTTTAAATACACATATTTCATTGGGTGAGCTAAATATTCAATGAAAACATTGCCCGGCGAAATAAATATCGCTATAAACTTACCTCTATTTAAACGTGCATTTGATCCTGGGTCCCTTATTGCGCTTCTGAGTCGTGCCGTCAGTCCAGGGTTTAGGTCACGGAGATTTGGGGTTCTGTCTCCGCCAATACCGCCATCCAAGAATCCGCCAACAGCTGACCCCCTCGGGTCTCTATCCCCTGGCCGGTCAATAAAATCCGGTGAAGGAATCTGTCCACCTAGTGATCTATCACGGTTCCTGTCAGTCCATGGGAAAGCATCTCTGCCAACCAAGGGATCCTGCGAAATATCTCTATCAGTCCAGGGGTTAACGTCTGGGCGACCGATGCGGTCAATAGATGATGGGAATTGATTTCGACTTCCGGTTCCACCAAGCAACGGGAAACCTTCTTGGCCGAGAGGATCAGAAGGGAATCCCCCTAATCTATCCCGGCGGCCATTTCTTCTGGATATACGTCGGTTCACATCTGGTGGTCCCCATGGAATGTCGCTTCCCCCGATAGTCCTACGCTGGTCGCTGATTCTGCCTATCCCTCCCGATAAATTATCTGGGAAGAAACCTCCCTCTCCTGGTAGTACGTCAGGGAGTATTGCACCTATTGGATCCAACCCACTGGAATGTTTTGGATGAGTAGCTTTTTTCACAGGGTTGTAAGTTTTGACAACTTTTTTGATAGGGTTGTACGTTTTAACAACTTCTTTGACAGGGTTGTAAGTTTTGATAACTTCTTTGACTGGGTTGTAAGTACGTTTAGGTGGTAAATACTTGGCAGGTCGCCTTTGACCGTATCTAGCTGTGGAGGAACAAAAAGAAAACGATATATATAAATATTACCTTGATGTACGACACAAAATAATGAAAATATGTTTTCTCCTGACTTACACGTATATGAATCACTATTGTTGGCCCTCATATAGTCTTAAAGGCCCAATATACGTAACTTCAGGGAAATTTTCGTGATTCTGAAAAATTCTGCAAAAAAATCCAGTTGATAACCATGCAGAAATAAGCCTAAAACGAAGTAAACCTGAGCGGTAACTAACAAGAAACTCTTGACAAAAAAATCCAAAGAATTTAAAATAATTCAGGTGGGGCCCACTTCATCAACAAACCGAAAGTAGAAGACGGTTCGAAATGGACGCGTGTTTAAGCTATAGTCACACCAGATCGTACGATTTCTGAATCGTGCGACTGGGGGCGATTTGGCCGAGTTACGACCGATCGGCAATGTTTGTTGCGATGTCTATTCGCGATCGCATACTGCGATTGGTCCTACGACTAGTGGTAGGTCATCGTACGATTGGTGGTGCGCTTGGTCGCGCAATGACTTACGATTGGAGAAGATTAATCGCAAGATCAATCGTAGGCAATCGAAGGCAATCGTTGGCAATCGTGCGATGAGTGGTGCGATCAGTGACCAATCGCACGATCAGTCGTGGCAACCTGCGACTGCTCGCACGATCAGTCGTGGCAACCTGCGATTTCGCGCACGATCAGTCGTGGCAACCTGCGACTGCTTACAGTCACACCGGACCTACGACAAGGTTACGACCTGGTTGCGACCGAAGAAAAATGGGATCGCAGGGAAATCGTAGCATGAGCGCACGACTAGTCGCAGTGGTCGTGGGACAGGTCGTGACTGATCGTACGACCAATTGTGAGGTCGTACGATCGGTGGCACCACCAATCGTAGAGTGGCACGACCAGTAGCACGACCAATTTGCAACTACTTGGCCCGCGATCATGCATGACTGGTCGTGCGCTCATGCTACGATTTCCATGCGATTCCGATTTTCTTCGGTCGCAACTAGGTCGTAACCTGGTCGTAGGTCCGGTGTGACTAGGGCTTTACAAATAGCGTGTTTCAACTGCTGCTGTACCGGTAACCGCGAAAGAATTCACCTTGAATATTGCTGATATCGGTTAATCTTAACTAAATCTATAAATATAATAAGTTATTAGGCTTCATTTTCGCTTCAAGTTTTGCCGAAAGTTACGTATATTGGGCCTTTAATGTGAAGATGGACGACATACATAGAGCACACCCACGTGGCTTGGGAGGTGACAAAATGTGTTTTCATCTCCAACTGGAGAAACAATATCTAATTTTCTATAAGGAAGGTGAGTAATTTCCAACAGTAAAAGCAGTTTAAATTTCAATACGTTTAACTTTCTTGACTTTGACAATATATATACAAAACAAAAATAGTTTCCCAACTCACGTTGTGATGAAGAAACAGCTATCAACACAGCTAGATACACTAGCGCTCCCTTCAGGTAAACCATGGTGATCCCTATGTAAACCGTGTATGTACGTGTTACAGTCCCTAACGAGTGGCGAATTCTGAGTTCGCACCGGTATATATAGTAGAATACAGAGAAGGAAATTAAATACAACAATTTGACTCGTAATGATTGATACTGTGGTGTGTATCATATGTCTTTATTACGACAGTTCTGACGTAACGAAGAACTATTATTGAACCGAGGGAAACCCCGGTACTCCGTCACAGAGAACATTTGTTATCGACTGACGGCCACGTACGTCATAATATATAAATCACGTGGTGGCTCATACAAATATGCAAATATCGGCATGTACATTGATAGACAAGATTGATGTTAGTGTGCATATATAATAAGTTTGTGTTGGGTTTCTTGCAGGATATACAATTGTAAGTATATGAAATATGACATTTTAGAATATTGTTATATTTCATCATATTTATCGTTGTTGTATCAATATTTCCGTTAATGTGATGAATTGCTCAAAAGGATATAATACATTAGCTTTGCTGTAAACAATAAAAACAGAAGGTAAACGGACCTAAATATAGTATATATGATTAGTATTAAAGGATGAGTATAATCCGGTTAATATTTTTAAGGTCACGTGTGACATACAGTAGGCATAGATCACAGCTTGTCAACCAAGGGTCAAATAACAGCCTGCCCTACATGACTATATCATTATAATGATATGCATAAGGGACTAAACAGTATTCTCCAATGTGAAGGAGTACGACATATCATGTTATTTTCGACGATTTCATACTTGTACTTTATTTGAAATTAGTAATGTTACACCTTGATAAAAGTATGACTATTTTATTTTTAAAATAGTTAATGAAATCAGTATTAGTACGGTAAACGTAGATGGGGTTACAAATAGAGAGAGATACTGTAGTTGATTTGACGTTAAGCTGAGGGGTTTTACACCAGACCATTACCAGTACGTAAAGAGGATTGTTTAGTGGTCAATCGTACCTTCAGTAAGACAATAACAGAACGTCTGACTGCGTAGTAACAGGGTCCGATAGCAGGAAACAGACCAGGTTGTCATAGTGTACACATAGCGCAGATTTATGTTAATGTAAGTATATAGCCTTCCCCTCTAATACCAGACATTCTGTACACTTTATACTAGTCCCTATCACCACAAGTAGGTCAGATAAAAAAAAATGGCTTACTGACATCACAGATTATGCTTTACTAAGTATATACATATTGCTATTGTTGGGAGGTTGTAACATGGCACACTACTATAACCATCAATTCATTATCAAGATTCATTCCCCATTTTACCACTTTCCGTCAGTAAGAGATATTTAAGTACCTCTGAAAGAGAGCGAATCAAAATAATAAAATTTCATGGCAATTTATAGGGCTACATGTGTAAAATGTTATAGCCGTGACACAACGCTATCACAACCACTTAAATAGCATTTAAGAAACTGAAATGATGATTTGTATTCAATTTGAATATGAGACACTGTTTTCACACGAAACATATCATCGTCTAAGAAGTCAAATCTGAATGATATAAAACAAACTTAAAATAAGAACAAAGCAATCAAACAAAAACATACATATTGTTGATCAAACAAAAAAATTCATATTGCTGATCAAAACAAAAAATACATATTGCGGATCAAACAAAAAAAATGCATTTTCTCATCGCATAGGCTTTCACAGATTACTAAATCACTTGCAATGAAAAATTGTCTAAACAAAATTTGAGATTATCGGAGCATCAATAAAATCATAATCTCAACTCAAAATCGATTAAATCAGCGAAAAATATTACTAAAGGAAAGATTGATAATGAGACCCTTGTCTTTGAAAAAAACACAACAGAATAAGACGGAATGTTCCTGGAGAGTAAGCGTCTTCTGTTTCATCTACAACATCCTCCATGTAAATCTAGGTCCCGCCCAAGTTAATGTCACGTCCTCAAAGAGAGAAATGAGAGGGGTTTGATTTTTTCAAACAGGAAAATGGCATGCTAATGAGCAAATTCTACACCCTTCTTTTCATATAACACAAAATAGAAATCATGATGGCAACCATAAAACTTATAACACGCATGTCTCGAATCCTTGTGTTGGAAGTTTGTTTGTCAGCAGCCGACATTGCAAATGTACAAGCCCTTGAATAACGAATCAACTGCAACATGTACACACAATAGGTTGGATATGTTACTATCGAAACATGGAAAGGTCACGATCGGAAATTTGAACCGACACGTTTAACGTATAACTATAAGAAGTAAGCTCTGTTCCTGTTGAGATCGAATTACTTCAGCAGCCGACGCAGAAAAGTCGGTTGTGTCCTTTATTTCAATTTCAGAAATGTTTAAACTACGACCGATGTGGTCAGCAAGTTTACATCACATTCTGCTATTGTTGGCGAAATTACCCCCACGATAAACCTTTGAGGATCCTTGTTATCGGTATCCAATACAATTGAGATTATTAATGTAATGTAAAAGGGAATAACTCCGTTATCATTATAACTATCATAGTAAAACTTCTAAGTGACCAAGACACAGCGCCATTAGAATTTTAATCATTCAGTCAAAATAAGAAGCATTTTTTTCAGAAACTACAAAATTTTTTGTGTTGTCTGTCTCGCCTCGAATCTTGTGAAACTAGCTTAAAACACTAATGTATGTACAAATAGTACTAGGTGCGCGACGGTTTAATGACAAGAAAGCAATGTAATTAGCGATATATGATATAGGTATTGGCCATTTCTGTGGAAGTTCATATTGGTCGAGATAGTTTTTTTTTTAAATTGTTGGTATGCATTATCATAAGTAGCCCTTGTACTATATACCATAGAATTTGCTAAGAGTCTATCTACTTCCGCGTTAAGAGCTGCCACACCTAAGTTGGTATCTGCTCATGATATGGATCCGCCTCTTGGGCCATAAGTTTGAACCTTTCTCACTGACAATTAACAGAAATAGAATCAGCAATTGACTTCTTAGACACTGCAATATGCTCAGCTTTCAGGATGATATTGCATTTTAAACAAACCACCACTAATCGCCAAACCAGTGTCATGACTATAAGGATCCCTTGTGGGATAGTTACCGGAAGTAGCTCAAGAAATGTGATATTCCTCAAAATAGTTTGTATGGCGTGAGGGGGTCTAGACTCTCTCACGTGACAGGATCCTGGGGGGGGGGGCCTCTGGGATATGCAGTCCAAGCACCATATAGCCCAAATATACATGGTCCTACCCACGTTAACCAGGGAGGGCAAGTTAGGAAGGGGGGGGGGGTATTCAAAAATGAGGGGGGCAGTCATTGAAAGCTGTTGCCATATTGTTCCATTATAGGAGAATATTGTGTAAAATGGTTGTTGAAGAACTATTCAATTAAATGGTATATGTAATCTGAATCTGTCTCCTTGTGTTGTTTTAAACGCGGTAAACAACGTTTTTGCTCATTATCTGGAATCCAGAAAGATTGTAATACAAACGTATGATCAGATAATATTTTATCTTTCGAATTACCGTTAAATGTGTAAGTAGGTTATTTTGGTTATCAAGCTGACCTAGTTCTTTTTGCAAACAATAAATGTAAGTGTTTGTAAGCTAGCTTCAAATTATTAGATGCCTTGGTTGCAGACACAGCCACATACGTATCGTGTGGATCGTTTGGGGGGGGGGGGGTGTTGAAACTAGTTTTTTTTCTACAAGAGGTTAAGGGGTTATATTTTTGGTTGATTACAAAATATTCATTTTGAATTCACTTTCCTAACAGCTAAAGGGTCATATATAGTGACTATAAATGCCAAATTAAACAAAACAAATTAAACCAATGGTAAGCGAGACAAAATTTCATCCATCTTAACGAAAAATGGCATTTACACTAGTAAGCCCACCGAAAATAATTCACCATGTTTTTAATCATTCAACATTCATTTGTGGCATTTTGTTTTCTAATATCCAATCATCCCTGTCATCATATTTCTCATGACATGAAAGCAACGTCAGCCATTTCAAAAGATAGAATACACATTGATTTTCAATTAATTTTTCATAGAAGTGTATTACTGTTAAGATAAACCCATTTTGTCCATGCATTATTTGACTCCGCATGACTGATGTTACGTAAAAAGAAGGTATTACACTCAGAAGTTAGTCATTTATTTCATTTCGATTAGCTCGTGATCCTAAACAGGTCGAAAATATGTTCCCCAATGTTAAAAACTCAAAACATTGTCTAATCAATCATGAACATCTTTTGATTTTTCCACCACCATATATCATACTAGTGTACTGATCTTGAAAAACTCTTTCGGTCTCTCATTATAAAAGTTTTCTTTTCAAAGAAAGATGGACAAGATGGACAACGATATACACATATGGTTACCAGCTATCTTGGAACATACTTTGTTAAACCACAGTTGCTTGAGTTTCTGTCAGTAAATAATAAATATATATGTGAAATGAGCCTCCCATTACATTCTGTAATGGGCCGCGGCTCCATATATATGAACATTTTTTATATACTGACAGAAACTCAGGCAACTTTGGTTAAACACACAACAAAAGCTAAGATGAAATATTATGTGGAAGATATATTACGAATGATTGAATTCCTGGTTGACTATAAATTTGTTGAGTTCGGATGAAAGGTTTTCCAGTAGATTGTTGGGAAATCCTATGGGAACAAATGGTGTCAACTGACGCGGCTGAATTTGTCAAGGAAATTATCAAGACAAGTAACACAAATCTTTTAGTTTCACGTTAAGATGCATCGATGATTTGTGGTTTAACCAAGTCTATCGTATGCTAGAGTATACCCTTAAAAACTCAAAATAAATAAATAATAATAAAAGGACACAACAGACTCTTCTACATCAGCTGCTTACCTCTATTTTTACATAAACTAACACCAACATGGGCAGCTTACTACATACTGTACACTGTAGCTAAACAATAAACGTGACGATTTCGATTTTCCGACCTGAACTTTTCTTTTCTTGATAGTAACAACACTGATTCTCTAACTTATCGTGTTGACATATTCGTGATAGATGTCGCCTGCTGACGAACACGCTTGATAATACCTTAATTGAAGACTGAGCACGTTTTGTATTGGCTGTCTTGATCTCATTGAGAAATATTCTATATCCTTGTATATGAACTTTTCAGATGTATGTATTTGAACATGCTTATTAGACGAAGTGTCCTTTATTTCTGTGGTAAAGAACGCCGCCACTTTGAGGACGTGACATTTACTTTGATGCAACCTAGATTTACATGGCGGGTGTCGTCGATGAAGCAACAGACGCTTTCTCTTCAGGAACAATAGTTATTTTTCTTTTGTACTTTGTCAAGAGTCTCCATGTAATTATGTCTTTCCTGTTTGGTCCATAGTTCAAACAATTTTGAGTTCAGATTATGGTTTTGTTGACGTTCGATATTTGTCATGGGGTAAATTGATAATCTTGAAATTAAAGTCACCCTGAAAGACGGTTTCGTCTTTCATATCGTGAACTTTGCCTTCCTCGATAGCAACATATCTCTGCATCTTCTACCTGTTTCTGTGTACGAGAGCTTGCTTCGAATACCATGACTCGCCCGATAGCTGACGACGGCTGAGGGATCAAATGCAAATGAAAAGAGACTGGACTTTTAATGATAAGTTCAAGGTCGCAATCATGATATAGCAAGGACATATTTTCTCATTAGAAAGCCTTGTTGCTTTGTTGTCACTACTAGTTATCAGTGAGGCCGTGCCATTACAATAGTTTCACCTATATTTACATGTGTCGTCGGTACACGCTATTCTCCCTTTTTTCTTCAATGTCCAGTCCTGAAGGTAGGGCATAAGAATTGTACCTGCTGTCCCCATTGCATGATCGCAGAAGGCGACTAAACTTGGGATATTATCTTTTCCATTCTTTCTTAACAGCTTTCTCATTCCTAATGTATCCCTTGACACAACCTCACTTTTGGCCATTAGTTAAGCGTTCGCCCCTGTGAGGAAGGCTACGGATTCTGTCCCCGGGCTGAGACATATCTGCTTGACGCTCAGCGTTATGGGAGTGGAACGACTGGTTCAGCCGTTGTCAGTATAATTTGACCGGATGGGGTGTTCCGCTGGGGGCCTTCGGCAGTATACATCAGTGTGGTAGCACTTTAAACCGGCAAATACAAACGCTCCCAATACACACCCACATCGCATACACCGACGGGCCTTCCTTAAATGACCCTGGCTGTTAATATGACGTAAAAACAATCAACCAACCAACTCAATGTAAATCTTTCATATTGCTTTAGGATTGTACCTCATTTCAACTGTGTATACGGTAGTATGCCTGCTGATGGCAACGAACATATTCACAATGGGGCGCGGCATACTACCTTATACATTTTGTAAGCAGTCAAAATGAGGTACAATCCTTATATTTACATATTGTACATCATAAATAATGTTTACAATCTATGTGTGAAGAAATAAACATTCGAGGTGGGTTGCTACAATTTTGTACGATGGTAATTATATAACTACGACCGTCGTGTTTGCTTAGACAATATAGCCCGAATGAATCTACATAAATAGATTGGTATTTAGAAAATACGCAGCGAAAAAAACAGTAATTTTCTTCTTTTAATCACAGTGAATTTCTATTGAAACAATATTACTGGCATTTTGAACATACTTATTAACTGAAAGCGGTCGACAAGTAAACGCACCGACACACTGATCTGGTAAGGAACGCGGTCGAACGTCACAATAAGAATTCGAAGCCGCCTTTTTACTTATTTTCGTCAAAGAATTTCGAATGTGCATTAAAGGAATAAGAAGTTTACCGTCATCCATTTATTGTATAATTAGACGTTATTTATCACAAAACAAAGTGTTCCACGCTTAAAGATGTTGAAGGAACCATACAACGCCGTCATTTGATAGTTATTATTACGAAGTGTGAACGGTGCCATATTTGAAACAGAAATCAATCCGCCGAGCTTTTTTACATTGCCTATACGTATACGCTGATTATACAGTCAGAGTTTACTAATTAAGCTAAAAAAAGGGGAGAGCTGTAAACAGCTATTAAGTTTGGTGCAGTTTATTTGCAGCGGATAAAATTAGAATTCGAAGTATTACTTTGTTGGTAATTCAGTATTTTCGGCGGGATTCTATTGTAATTGTTTAAATTAATAGTTTTTAATGGAACGGGATAAATCAGAGACGTATAAAGCCATTGCTTTATACGTCTCTGGATAAATGAAGATTACAATTTACAACAAATTTCTAAACTAGAACACTAAATATCAGATTATTGGGGATATGTAAGCAAATCTCACTTTTCTTGTGCATCATTTAATACGAAAAGTGTACTTTGTTAACAGTAGTCCGAAGGGTTCCGACTCGGATCTGCTAAATATTTGGATGGCTGACTGAATGGTTCCGACTTCTCCGGTCCACTAAATATTGGGATGGCTGACTGAATGGTTCCGACTTCTCCGGTCCACTAAATATCTTCACGACGAGACGATTGTTTTATATTGCGTCGTCCGGCCGGGGCAGAGCCATAGGAGACCGGGTATTAATATTAGTACTACTTTGGGACTACACAGAGTAGTTTCTATACTGTAAAGCATGTGTACTGTTCCATGAAAACTGTCAAACTCTTACGAAATGTAAGTGAAGACTTTGTATTGAACGCAAACCTTGAAAGTGACGTATAGTTTCCCTTGCCTCCTATACTATATAAAATTGCCTTTTTTGTGAGAAGGGAAGCAACTCTTTCGGGTAGCGTTTTGCTAAAATCGTGTATAAGTACTATACGTACTAGACAATACAAAATTGTGTGTGGATATGTTTTTTTAATCAATTTATGCATAACTTAATTGATAATTTAGGCTCCATATATACCTACCTCCAGATATGGGCGTCTGTTTTAATAATCTAAGTGGTTATTTTTGTATTCTATAATCACGGACTTGCTCTGCTCAAGACATCATGTAAAAGAGTGCAAAACGTGTGTGTACTTTATGCTCAGATAGTATCTTTGTGAAATGTATTTTTATGTATTGACAATGGCATCTTTCTCTTTTGTTTCCATTTTTTATTACACAAATAATAACAAAGATCTAGGACAACCCTCCTGTTAAACGTACAATGTAACTGCTAGATCAATCAATTTGTTCAGGTATGCCTGTACATTTGAATAAAATGACAAAACATTTTAAAAGAATTTGTACATTGAAAGTTCAGAGAAGGCATTTCAAAATGGAGAACAAAATTACAAAAAAAATATTAACTACAAAAATATTGATAATATTCGTTATGATTCTTTGAGTCATCTCATCTCAGTATCTCAATGAAAGCTCAAAAATAGATTATCACAGATTTAAAACTCACCTCTACCTCAATCTAGAGACTATAAAGAAGAATGTTTGAGGCAAGTGTGAGCAAACAGCATGTGCATTTGATACTTAAGATACATCAGCCACATAAGCTTGGTTGATTTATGACTTACAGTCACCACACAACTGACCTCAACCATTCTTCTTAACCAGTTTTAATTGAACCATTCTTTTTAACCACTGCTTTAATTGATAACATACTTTTTAACCATAGCTTTAATTGATAACATTACTGAGTCCTAACATATGGTCTTTCAAGAAGAAAATATAGGATCGAATCTAGGATCCAAAACTTAGTATGTGCTACTTATCCCCAGATGTGTGACATGTCGCTACATTTTGTACCTCACAATTGAGAACGTATAGCACAAGCCCAACTCCACTTTGTTGAGGTGATCAAAAAGCATTCTATGTAAGAATATACTGTAAAACTGGAAAAATTCACCCTCGTTTTATTTTCGCCCTTTTCACCCAACACTGGAAGGGTGAATTTTAAGACATGGCGAATACTTGTCTATACCTAGGCTTGCATCTCATATTACATGTACGATGAGGACCCATGTTTGAGAGGGTGAATTCAAGAACGACAAATTCGTATCTTTTCATGAGAGGTTGAAATAAAGACAGGGTAAAAATTTTCCGTTTTACAGTATACCATGACATGGATGGGCAAGTTAAAAACCTGAAATTTCTTTTTCAGAATATATGCCATGAATTATCTAATTATGAGGTGAGCTGAAATATCTATTTATGAATATATAAAATGACAAGTTGTGAACCTAAAACCTGATCATTTTATGTACTAAGAGAACATTAACTCTAGATATGAAAATGAAATTTTGATTTTGTCAAGGCAAAATGATAATTGGTCACATGATTCTCATACTTGTATTTATTTATTAATGGACATTACATTATGCAGTAATTATAATATGAAAGTGAAAATGAGTTTTGCCTCCAAAGTCTTTGAAATTTGAAGCAGATATATTTATGTAGGCAAAACTGCTTCATATTGTTTCAATGATCACATCTGTGCCATTATAGTTTATGCTTTTGTAAACAACAAACATTTACACTTCCACTGCTCAAAGTCTACACTTTCACAGCATCTCTTTGTGTAAATAACAGAGTTACATGTAGTGATCCAGAAACAGTATCAATCTTCTGGAAACTTGGCACCGTAAATTATGTGAAAAAAACACCCTAATACTGTAACCACTGCAGCATCAAAGATTTCATATTGAAAATAGACAATTAAAAAAACTAGTCCTTTCCACTACGACGGAACCTTTGTCTATGAGACATGATGCATAATGACCCTATTAAAGCTTTTGATGCCTTTGCCTATACTTTTCTGGTAGGCTGTAATAAATGCAAACTGTAGTGGAAGCCACCTTGTGTACAATTTTCCTTCAATATCTGAACACTGTACATGTATTTTGTCAGAAAGACTATCATTGTACAAATCGTGAATGCCGGTCAACGTTTCTAGACTGGACTGTCTGGGGTGTATTTAATCTCCTGTCTGTCAAGATGCAATGGCGTAGTGAAGTACAGGCACTATGTAGTGTGTTTCTCCGAGTAAACAACACACAATGTCCACTCCAGACCTCAACATGTAGATCAGTCTCCCTAAAACAGCAGGCTGTCAGTCCTCCCAGGACAACAGGCACTGCCCATACCACAATTAATGCCTTCATTTACCAGCATGCTTGCCACCCTGAAAGAAAAGAATCATTTATTAATATCATGATACAGTGTAACCTGTCTAAACTGAAAGTCACTGGGACCAACCATTAAGGCCGTTTTACACAGATGTTCAGTTTTTAGAGGTTTGATATAAATTAAGAGGGAAATGCAGAGACTGAATGGAAATGCCGGAATAGACAGAGTTTCCAATTAGGCAGGGGCCAGTTTAGACAGGTTATATTGTAAAAAGAAAAAGAGATCCCAAAATGACCTTGATCCCGAATGATAAGTGAATATTGTCGGAGGTTATTTTCTCCATTTCCCTTTTTAACAAGCACATTTTTAACAAGCACAGGTGACCTTTGAGAGGTTGTACCTATGCGATGTATTAATAATTGATATTCATATTAAACACCTTATATTCACAGGATTGACCAGACTAAGATGGCTATCAGGTCAAGAACATATGTAAGTATTTGAACATACTGTAAACGTACATATTTTCACGGCAATCTATTTTAGTGCTCTTCGCTCTGAAAGTACTGCACTAAAATATGATTGTGCTAATTGGAGTTTTTATATGCTTCTTAAATAGTAATAACCATGGATGAGCGAATTTATCATTGCGCTATAATGTGCCAGAAACTGACAATACGCTTAAATTGGATTGCGCCAAATAGAGTAAATTAACAGTAATAATTCTGGTAGACATGGGTTTAAACTCCATTTATCAGATCTTTAAGCGTGGTCACAAAATTATTATACAGGTGTGATTTATTTCAAAGCAGCAATCATATAAGAATGTTTGAATTTCATAGATTAAGTTTATATGTACATGAAGTTTAATATTATAATTCTGATTTTTTTCTTTGCAATTATGATACTTAGAAATTTACAAGCTGTTTTAACTGCACCTTGCTTGTAAACTAATGACTTACAACATACCTTTTGTTTGTCAATATCAGCTTTGAGTGCATGGACCTTGGACCGCTCTTTCTCCAGTTCAGCAGTAAGACTTGTGACCTGTTCCGTCAGTTCGTCTCTCACCTCTCCTAGCTGGTTCACCTGCATCAGCACCTCTGCCTTGTCCTTCACTGTGAACAAGATCAGTTGTGTAAACAGAGTACCGATTGATGGTCGATGTCTAAGCATTTCTCCTGATCTTTGCAGCTCATTATTGTAGTGAAAATAATACACTGCAGTTATATATATATATATAACAAAAAGGAACAGGGGCCCAATGGGCCTGTATCTATAACCGTTTTGATATAATGAACAAAATTGATATTAAAAGCATTCAACCCTGCAAGCCCCAAGACATCAATCATCAAACTGGGCCTAAATGTTTCCTTGGATAGTAACAATTTACTATGTGACCTTGAATGTTGGTGAACCAATATATCTGGCCTCATTTAATACATATTGCCTTTATGATAGACTTTCAGGACATATATTAACTCTTGGGTTCAAGCCTCCCTACAAAATCCTCTTTCAACATCTTTTCTGGACAAGATGGCTTAAAAATGATAATTAAAGATGGACTGATTATTGAAAAAGATTTTTGTCAGGTCTTAAAGATGAATATCCGTTTAGTCCATACTTACTTTCTCCCTGAGCTAATATCACACATAACTGCTTATTTCTCTTCTTTACTTGCTTAAGTTCCTCCTAAAAAAACCCAGCCATTGATGATTAGACATCCACATGTATTTAACAGTGACATACAATCAAATGAATATAGTGTGATTAAATATCAAGAATTTTTACAAAAATTAATGTAAATGTAAGAAAGAAGGTTGAATCAATGAGTTACTTACCAGGTAAAATGTTATATCATTATAAACAGTTATATACTTTTTAATTGATCAACAACAGATATCAGAGAAGTCATCAAACAATTGTATCTGGAACATATATATCTTTAACACATATTGGATAAATAGACAACTTCCTAATATTTTAATCAAAATTTAAAACAAAATCATGAAATATTCTTGGAAGGTGTAAAATAGCTAGGGTCAGCAGTAAAATCTATGGTCGGTTGGGATACCAGAAACATACATTTTTGTTTTGTTTTGTCTTTAATCTACATTAGCTACTAGGCTATTCCAACATGTTTAATAATTCAATTTTATATGTAATTTTTCATTAATTTAAACTTTTTTATAATAAAACGGTTTTAAAGTTGAAATCTTACTTACCTCTAGTTTACCTACAGTTGCTCTCAAAAATTCAATTTCTTTGTCTTTTTTACCTAGTTCGCTTTTATATTTGTTGGACATCACGCTTTCTACTGCATATTGCTGTAACACAAAGGATAAAATAGGTAATCAAAAATTACGACGCTCACCTCAGCCCCTCAAACTCAATAATGTAGTCGGATTGAAACTCGGGTACAAATGAATGGTCTATACACCCTTACCCTCAGTATAATAGACTCACAAAGTCCTTAAACATGGTCATTCAAGCAGGAAATGTAAGTCAAATCCAGCATCCGAATTCTAGCTTTGTAAGTTGGGTTGATGTAGGACATGTAGTATCTACTTTACAACTGACCTTAAAGGCCCAATATACATAACTTCAGGTAATTTTTCGTGATTCTGATTAATTCTGAAAAAAAAATCCAGTAACCATGCAAAAATAAGCCTGAAACGAAGTAAACCTGAGCGGAAGAGTGAAGAGAGTTGCCGGACTGCTTGACAACCCAGAGATGAAAATATGTTTTCATTTCCTACAATTGGAACCAATGAATGAATTCCAGGTATCTATATAGAACATAAAACATCAAAGCATGAAGAGTTTGGGTCAAAAAGTGAAAATCTTTGAAATAATTTAAGTGATTGCATTACAAATCAAAGCATTTGCCTATGTTATTTTCAGGCTGACGCAACCAAAATAGGCCTTCTTCATCAGCAGATCAAGAGACTTCTACGCAAGTTCATGGGGAAGTTTGTCAGAGTTGCTGCCATATCGTCCAAAGAAGACTTGAGAGATGTTGATTATACTAACAGTGACAATCAACTGCCTAATAACATCCTGGCACTTGGACCAAAGGCAAGGACATTCATTGCTGATAACATCAATGATATTGGGGATGAAGTAGAAGCCCGTGTCTACAAGTAAGTCACAGTCATAATCATATTTATTAATAAGTTTAAGACTATTATTTAAAACTAGAAACAAAAAGGATATGAAGGTCATACAAATGGGGTTTTTTTTATACATTAAAAAATCCAGGAATATCAGAAATTTCTACGTCGCAGTGGTCACCAAGATGTTAAAGAAGTTCCCATTCGGAGACCAGACACTAGAGGAAGTTGAAATACTCAACCCACTCTCAAGGGCTAATTATTCATCTGAGACTGGTGAGTGTATTTTCTTGTTAATCGTAAACTAACAAATACTTCAGTTATCTATCTTATCATATTAAAAGGTTTTTTTCTATTGTTTAAGTTCATCAAACCAAATACTTTGATTATTTGTAGTATCCAACCTGACCAGAAGATTTCCCAGTCTGGTGTCTTCAGAGGATGAATTGCAGATTTTCAGCTATTCCCTGAAAGTGAACTCCCAAAGATGGACTCAAGGGTAGATGAGTTTTGGGAAAACTGTCTGGAAACATGGACCAATTCTCTGGGAAAGTCAGATTCCCAACTCTATCTAAGCTCTGTCAGGAATTGACTGTTATACCAAACAGCAATGCTGATTCAGAGAGCAATTAGTATAATAAAAAAAAGATTCAAACTGACCAGAGGGGATCCCTAGATAACACAAATCCTAAAGCTATAAATACCTAGTAGGTAGTTTGTGCTTGCGACACAATGCATACTTACATCCTATTGTACGCTTTTGAATTAGCAAGAAACCAAATTTCAGTGACCTATACTATAGATATTAACATACTTTAAAGTTTAAAGAGATGAACCTCCTTAAAACAAACCTTTTGATATTCTTCTTGTATTTTTTCTTTTTGTAAAATTTTGTGAACATCATCATCTACTTTATCGAAAAACTTGACATCAGATGGTACAGCATCTGGAGTATCCAACTTCTGAGGGACAGGAGAAAGGTTGGGTAGATCTTCTAACTCTGTAGTGGAGAAATATACTGGTCTCAATAATAGTCATGTAACTTCATAATGTGGTACATATAAAACAAAACCTGAGAATATACAGTTGATACATTCAAAAACCTGTCCTCAAACCTACACATGGACTCTGTGCTCAAACCTACTTTTTTAATTGCTTAAATCTTTGTAAAAAAGTAAGGTCAAGAAACGGAAAATGATACAAGGCTTTAAATCTCTGACAGCAAAAGTCGTGAAAAATTGAACAATGTGAAGTTTAATATATATCACCAGAAAAAGAAAATTGGCCACAATGAGAATCTGTGTTCTGTTGTTGGTACCTCTAACCAAAACTTCGGAATCAGATTAGGATTATAGATATTCCCTAACACATATGTTCACCTTACCATCAGCGTATGTTTTCGCCTTGCTACTTGAGTTGAACTCATCCAGACTCATCGTCAATGGTTTGTCTTTCTTTGATTTCTTTTTACTGTCTTTCCCTTCTGGTGGCTGATCAATGTTTTTACCCACTGTTTTAGGGTCGCCTTTTGGCTGTATAAAAAACGAAAGTGAAAACTCATTGAGCTTGACATGCATCAGCTTCAATATGAAAGCGGCAAAGAGATTCCCAGTAATCAAACACCCTTCATCAAAATATTGATTTCATATCAAAGTCATAAAAATGTCTTTTTCTTTGAAAATCTAAACGTTTGAACAAGGTGTAATTTCCAGATCAATTTACCCTTTTCCCCCACTAAATACGGAGTACCTGGTACATTGGAAATCTTTCTGGGAGTAATGGAAACTTTTAGCAGCCTCAAGATGACAACAAAATCAGCTTTGCACTATATGTACAACTGGATCCAGAGGGAAATATAGGGAACACTTACCTTTTTATTTTGTTCAAATTCCATCTTGCTTAAAAGTAAGGCTTGTTGTAGATCTTTTTCATAAAATCCTGCTGTAAGCTACAAGACAACAAGTACTTCATTCATGAATCCTAATGGTCAAAAGATTAAACATGCATGTTATATCTACCAACAAGGTAATAATAGTTTAGCTTCATTTATCTTTCTTTTCAAAATCAAGTGGCTAGAAAAAAATATTATCTATTGACAAAGCTATTCTAAAAAGCATAATTAATACCAAATATGGTAAACAAATGTTTTAAAAGTGTTAGCTGAAAATAAAAGAGAAATCCTTTTTTCATAATATAACCCTGATTTTTTTGTATACGATAAATATAAATGAGTTGACCATGCATTTTGCTGTTGCTATTTTTATCAAGGATGTCTTTTCTTTCTTTCTTTTTTTTTGTACTTTACTGGGTAGAGTCTGTCCTAAAACTGTTTTGTATAGCAGAACATATTCAAATTAGTTGGACGACTTATTTTACAATTTTTTATTTTGAAGCCTCACCATCCATCCACACAGACTTACTTGGTCGTCCACTTTTTTCCACTCCTCCCATTGTTCTGGTTTGGCCCCTTTGTTTTTCTTCCCTCCCTTGTTGCCTTTTGTACTGTCCGTACTACTCTGGGCAGATTGTGGTCTGTGATTGCTAGCCCCACTCAGGCCAAACGCCATGTTCTTCAACTGGTAAAATCAAATCAATATCTGTAAAAGTCTGACATTCATTATCCTTACCCGAGTCCTTTTAAATTGCTGAAGTAAGACAAAATTTAATGATGTGTGTACCAATTTTCTCCTTGCAAACACTATGTACATTGGCAAAATTGAACAAACAAAAATTTAAAATGATGATGATTATATATATTGCTCTATCATTTTTTTAAGTTATTTATTTATAAGAAAAATGCAGATTTACTAGTAGGTATAAGAAAAGACATATTCTGTGCCTATACTGGACATTCACACGCCTGGTCAATCAAAAACCGTCCTTGATCAAGTTGGCAAGTTTAATTAAAAGCACAATACCTTACCTTAATTAGAAGTGTTCTCATCATCATATATGACAAGAGATACCAAAGGGACCCTGGCATCTACCATTGAATTTAATTTAGCATAGAAGAAATTAAAGAATTCCTCTGATGAAATAGCAATAATAGTTGAAAGGTCGCCTGTAAGTAATTCTATTTTTCTGATAAGTCCCAATATCAAAGAACACAACTAAGGACCAAGAGAAAATTTCAGAAGATCCATCTTATTTTTTCTCCCAAAATAACCACTGATTAATTATAATTAGTACTTTTTATATACCACTGTACTCAAAATCTAAGACACATGCCTGTCAGCCATATTCATTTCATGGATCAGTCTGAAAATTGGACCATCATGCACAACCAGGAACCAAAAGAAACCGAAAATATAAATTAAGAGAATGATCCATCACATACTAATAAAAAATGTGATTAACTACATGTACTTCTGTCAAAATCCAAAATGGACCAACTGTTGGCAATATTGTTTTGGATCAATCAAAAATGGGACAACACAACTTACAGACCAATGCAAACATGCATATGAAATTTGAAAATTATCCATCTAATTCTTGTCAAGAAATATTACTGTCAAAATACCAGATTACCTCCTAAATTGGCCACACTACAGTGTTTTCCTTAAAAGCCAGTTGCCGGCAAAAGTAGCCTGTTATTCATTAACTTTGAACTGGCTATTTTTTCAGAATTTTATACAACATTATGTTATGTGAAAATTCAACCGGTTACATATACTATTAAGGTCAACCAACTACTGCAAAACAGTGAGAACACTGCACTATTTGCAATTTTGATAATAATTGTATGCCTTTTACCTGAATAAAATCATTATCATAATTCAAAGAGTTTCCAACTGACAAAGTTTCTGGACTTCGTTAAGACTTTGGAACATGACTGCTAAGAGTTGGTAGCTCCTCTTTGAAGAATCTAACCAAGTTTGGAACAAATAACAATATATAATCATGTCACAGATGTCAATCATAATGATCAATGATTAACCAAGTTAGAAAAGTCCAACAATGAAAAAGAATTGCGCACTGATCGGGTTAAACATGCAGTCAAGAATAAACATGAAAAGGTAATGAATTAATCATAACATGATGATGATAGCAACCTCATCATCTTGGGTCGTCTTCTTTTTTCTTTTCTTGTTTTTATTCTTCGATTGTTGTTGGTTGTTTTTCCCTCCCTGAGAAGACTTTGTTTCCCCTGCATCGTCATCGTCGTCTTCTACCTTTAACAATGCAAATCTCGATTGTTGCACTTTGATATTAGCTGTCATGTTTTGAATTTTATCCTATTTCTTCACAACCATGTGGAAGGCTCAATCTAATATTGTGAATCGGAAACCGATTCCGGAAAATGATAACCTGAATAAGGCTAACGTTATCTTTAAAGATGACTAGTCGTTATATTTGGGCATCTCATTTACAGGTTTGTATTTTATATCTCAAACTAATTAGATCGACGGAAATTGGGAAGTCAAGGTACATTTCTCCCTGTGTGACCATTTGAATACAGTTATACAATCATAAGAAGTTTCTGACTGGAAAATAATAACATTTTATTTTCTGTATTTCTGCGGCGCATAATTATGCAATTTTGATGTTTGCATTTGCTTTTGATAACATATTGTTTTTCTCATCAAAATACAGCAGCAATATCTTATATTTATATTGGTTAGCTATTTCTGAAACCGATGTCTTCTCCTCTTAGCAACTTGTAACCACTTAAAGGCCCAATATACGTAACTTCAGGAATTTTTTCGGGATTCTGAAAAATTATGAAAAAAAATCCAGTTGATAACCATGCAAAAATAAGCCTTAAACGAAGTAAACCTGAGCCGTAACTAAAAATGTAGCAAAAAACTCTTGACAGAAAAATTCAAAGAATCGAAAATAAGTCATGTTGGGCCCACTTCAACAACAAGGCGAAGGCAGAAGAGAGTTTAAATGGACGCGTGTTTTCAAATACCGAGTTTCAACTGCTGCCGTACCGGTAACCGCGTATGATTCATCTTGAAGCTTGCTGATGTCAGTTAAGGTTAACTAAATCTATTAATATAATAAGCTAATAGGCTTGATTTTCTCTTCAAGTTTTCCCGAAAGTTACGTATATTCACGGACTTAGATTAGACTGCTATCTAAGTCCGTGGTATATTGGGCCTTTAATTTAAAGGTATTTGTTGGCGGGAAATGAAAAGTAGATTTATTAATATTATTCCGTCTCTGCTAAGGCTTCACGCATATATTCATAATTATTATTACACAGTTAATTCATGCCTTTTCAGTTAATAATCAAAACTATTTTCATGAGGTTTAAACTAAATGTGTCAAAACGAAAAATATCTGACCACGTTAGCAGTTTCAATCCTCCCTATATGGTAATTTATATTACGAGTTACTTCCATTGTAGTTACGCAATGATGTAGGTTTATAAACTTGATCGATTGTCTTACTAAGTACACATTGGTTTTACTGAAACTCTTTCAGAACCTATGTAATGTATAAATCAATATGCGAAACAAAATAACGCTTATACTTTTCTAAGGCGAGCAAAATTGTGCCTTTACATCGCTACGCATCTCTGATCGATTTTCTTCCTTAATACACATTTTTAAAATGATACTTTATCATAGCCTGTTTTATGTACAAAGCAATGGACAAACCAAGATATTTAGAGGAAAAAATGCTCCTACTTTTATCTGGCGTGCAAAACCCTGAAAATTCCCGTAGGACGTATTTCAGAGTTTATACGTCTCTGCTTTGCGACTCCCAAAACTATTCTTTAATAGTGTACGTACATCATATACATGCGAATGTTGCGAATGTGAAAAATAACAAGGAAAACAAATCAAGGTGGTCAAGAAGCTAATATATAACTTAAAATAGACTGACAAACAGGTGGTCAGAAGGTATACATGCATTCAGTTTGGAATCGGTTTCTGCGTGAATTCCTTCTGGAAACAAAAAAACTATGAAATTCTGCCCAAGCTGTTTCTCGTGCCCACCGGCCGGAGCCGGAACGAAACAGAAGTGACTGGTCAAAGAGACATGTGGCCTAATTAATAAAGAAGACCCTAGGGGGGAGGGGGGGGGGGGGGGGGGGGTTCCCGCGTTTCATACTTTTTATATAACAAAGGAAAGTGTTGATATAAGAGAACAATGGCAAACCAATTATAGTCTGTTCCATACTAGGTAACTTACTTGTGTTAAAGTTACCTGTATACAAGGTAGAGTTAAGAATTTAGGTACTTGTGTCTATAGACTATAGTATATATATAATGTAAGAATAAATACATGATTACACGAGTGAAATATTTGTTAGTTTTACTCTATTCCATTCATTTAATCTTATTAATTAATATTATTACATGTTACATCCATTAAAGTAAAATTAAATATCTTTCATTCAATATCACATATATGTAAGCACATGCGTTTATATAGTAAAACATTTAAATACTTGTACTTAATGTTTCAAACATTTTAAATTTACATGTTGCATTATAAATTATCACTAGTATTATCTTTACCAATAACTTGCAGTTCAATATTCAATTGCAATATTTGCATTCCATGGTTTAATTACAAATACTTTAGAACAAAATAAAAACCTTTATTGCGTATTCGTCAATTAAACTAAAGCACTCGATAGTGACAAAACTCATGACAAACTTTGGCGTTTTGCAAGATGTCGGAGACCACAGCCAGTTCTTCATTTATTTTTAGAAAGTGCAAGCGAATAATTTACCGAATAAACATTCGACATTACATGATAGGAACTTTGAGATCATAGATCAGTTTTAATTAAGGATTACATGCTTAATATTGAAACAAAAATATAATTATTTGACATGTATGTAATATGTATTCTTAAT
The DNA here is from genome assembly GCA_947623455.1 of Mimachlamys varia. NCBI lineage: Eukaryota > Metazoa > Mollusca > Bivalvia > Pectinida > Pectinidae > Mimachlamys > Mimachlamys varia. The sequence continues at coordinate 16,360,493 of OX392535.1, forward strand.
TATGGTTGTGAGGTGTAGGGTCATCATCTAGCATCAAAAATCGAAACTGTGCATCTTCTTTTTATGAAGTAGGCCTATTGAATGTGAAGAAAACTGTTGATTGTTCTATGGTGTTTTGAAGTGGGTAGATATTATACATGTACAGCGTAAACAAATATCCCCATCAGTTTTTTTTTTTTAAGTGGGGAACGTGGGATACAGCCACCATAGGACAGGTAACAGGTTATTAATGTGTATCATAGGATACCGATATACATACAATGTAGCTTCTGTTTTTCTTAACCTTTTTTGTTTCAAATCAATTAGACCTTTAATATTGTAAAATAAGGGTGACAAACATGTGTGAAAATGTAACATATAACATTTTTTTACCTGTAAAAGCTTTGGTATGAATTGGGAGTTGGCAGGGTGTGTAAATATGTCATGAACTTCACCTAGAATAGTTAGTCGGGAATTGTAAGATTACAATTAACAGTTCCTTTGAGGCTTTTTAACCCTACGTACCCACGGTGTCTTCCCACTCAGCCAACATATCCTATTTTAGTATATATAGGGCACAGGTAGTGTTGTTACAGGGTGAGAACAATAGGTACTAATTACAGGTAAGGCTATAGTCTGTTTTTGGAAAGTGTTTAATTCTCAGGTAACAACTTACCTGTGGAATTATTTTGAACTTGAACTTATTCATGTTATCTCATTAAAAAAAATAATGTTTAGAGAGAACACATTTACAGCAAATATACAATGTGTATATGGAGGACTCAAGATAAAACAATTATTTAAACAAGCCTTCATCAACTTACTATTATATAGGTTCCTTGAAGCTTTGAAATTGTGGGAATTGATATGCTCTGAAAACTTGATAACATACTTACAGAATCAGACCTTATATTGCAAGTTTTCTTAGTATTACCTTATTTGGAGAGACTTGTCAAACTCCAGCGGAAATGTTCACATGAATAACATTTCTTAATTAAAAAGCATATATCTGTCTCATAATCTATCTTCTGTTGATCACACAGACGGCACTTGCATTACCTTCTGTGGAATTCTTGTTTAAACCTTATAATAACTATAAAAACTGTCTATATTTGGGAAAATACCTTAGATTTTTTTATTAATACCTTAAATTCCCAGCATTTATAATATTCGCTAGCTGAAGAAGTTTTAGAATTTATAGTGTAAACTTTGTATCACATTTGAGTACAGATATTTTCATGAGTTCATGTTTTGAATTTATTACTTTTATTACTATACATTGAATCATACTTTTTGATAAAAATCTCCAACAAGAAAGATAAAAAGAACAAATAAAGAAATAACTTCTTCCTTGTTTCAAATAAATAATAACCTGGTACCTTTCTCCCTTGTCACAATCCCTTAATAATCAAAGTTAAAGAATAATTCTTTGTTTATAATATTATAATTTTGCTGGTAACATGAAATAGAATGAAATTGAAGCATTATCCAGTAATGCTTTCGAAAGCCAGTTTGATTTTATAATGCTTTATATATGTTTCCCGCTAGCAACTGTTCCGTTTCTGATCCCTATTAAAAATGAAATAAAAGAGTTAAAGATATACAGATCGATCATTGATAAAGTGTAACAGATTTTATCATCAGATCATTATTTATTTGATTTGTGAAGCTTAAGAGTACTTACAACTTCTTCCTTGCATAAAACATTGTTTAGGTGAAACCATTTAAGTTTAATTTTAAAAGATTTTTATGACATTTTGTATATATGTATAAAAATCATTTAAGACAGAATTTGAATCTACCTGGAACCGAAAAATAATCCTTTCCTGCCTATTTTCCAGGTAATCAACTGTTATCTGAGTGTTTGCTAATATGACACAAATACAATGTATAGTTGTTTATTACAGTCTAAAAGATGATTATTTGTAAATTAGAAAATAAAAACCAAAACCTAAAATAAGAGTTTTAAAGTGCAAATTTGTTTACTCAAATTTAGAGTGAATATATATATATTACATTCGTAATTTCGAGCTTTAATAGCATCTTATCAAATTCTGTGATTTAATGTAAAAAGAAAGACATACAATGTATATGTGTTATATGTGTCTCTGGTAAACAAAATATAATAAACAGTGTATAATTAGGTTTTTGGTGAAATTGTTTATGAAGTCTGGTTTTATTTTTTTGTTCAATCAAAAATTATCTTATTTCATTTTTTTTTTAATTACAAAGTATCTTTTATTGTAGTAGGCTTAGTTTAACTTGGAAATAAAAGAACAGGTGATTTATACTTGTAAATATATTGAAACAGACTATATTCAGATTTGTCCAGGTAAATACAGGTAATGTTGTTTTAAGACACCTTCCTCTCTTTGTTCGCCCCCCCCCCCCCTCATAAGATATCCACACCTGTGATGACCCCCGCGGCTCTCCATCCCCACAGGGGTTATTTGTAGTGTTGAAATGACAACCATGCAAATAGGCGAAGTGAATAAAATTATCATTTCGATGCTCATATAAAAACCTAAACATTGTGAAATCACATATTTTTCTTAAACTTTTTGAATGATATAGTTCATCCCATATTCAGTTAGATTTTATTTTAAATCGATATATGAGAAGGGATATTATGAAAAAAAATGAATTTAAATCATGAACAAATTTAAAATTGAACGTCTAGAAAAAAAGGAGTTTAAACGACAGTTTTGCCTATTTTTCTATTTTGTATTATGACTTCCTCATTTTGAAATACTGTTACATTCACAGATGAATTAAGCAATTTTGCAGTTATTTCCCGAAGCTGAAACCAGGGACATATACGTCCCTGCTGAAACCAAAGCAGATTGATATAAAACATATAAAAGAATACAAATCACCAAACAGATTTAGAATTGACCGTCTAGAAAAAAAGGAGTTGAAAGAACTTTCTTGCCTATTTTCTCAGTGTAACAAATTCTTATGTCCCTGTGTTACAAACTGGTGCCGATGACCCACCGGGTTTCAAGGAGAAGCCTTGGCGGAAAGTAAAAAAACCTGTGTTGGAGATTTAGAAAAAGGGAGGAGTAGTGTAAGAGATGTGCATTGATTGGGTTGTCAAACAAGTGCGAGCTGTACAGTAGGGAATATTTCAGTCGGTAGAGCATGGGTGGCTGGAGAGCCAAGAGTCGCGGGTTTGAGCCCTTGTGACGGAACTAACTTTATTAGTGTGTTCCATTTAGCGGAACGTTCCGGTTGTTCCAGAACGAACCGGATATTCCGATAAATGGAACACGACGTTCCACCTGAACGAACCGGTTCGTCGGGAACGTTTCATTTGAGGGTTCCAAGTTGGATCCAATATGGCGGCAAGTGAAAGGTTTTCGTTTCAGATGTTCAATAAATTGTAAACCTATATAACTGTAATCAGTTAGACTGCATTTCATTAGTATCATTTCCGACTCCTAGTGGCATCATAGTGTGAAAACTTGTAAATAAAAGCGATTACTCGCATTTTTATGCACATTATATGATTGAACTGTTTTGGTTATTTCCAGAAAAATTGTTTCTTTTTCTTTTTCGATTATTAGATTTTCACGCATTTCGACACGTTCTGTTCCATTTAACAGACCAGTTCCAACCTAGCACAAACCGGAACGTTCCGCTTTTTAAATTGAACACGCTATAGCCTATATATATGACTTTACCTCGTCCAGAGACGTATAAAGCCATTCCATGTGTTATATACGTCTCTGACTCGTCCTGTTACACAATATCATGAAAAAATATCAGTTTAAATAAAATCTGCATTAGTAATGCTCCCAACGTCATATTATGAACGGTTAATTTGATACACATCCATACAGAAACAAGAGGCCCAATGGGCCTGCATCGCTCACCTGGTATCAATCTCTGACTTATATTATAGTGTAACCCTAAAGTCCCCTAAAATCTTTTAATGTAAGACATTTAGAAGAACATCTTAAGATTTAAACATATTTTACCCCTGTGACCTTATAAGACAACATCATTTTCATTTTCAAATTTTGTTTGGCTTCATCCCAGGACGCTACCAGCCAAATATCATGTCTCTAGGCAAATCAAGATCAAGGTCATTTCTTTTTGCAAACTTTGTCAGGCTTCATCCAAGAAACCTTTCAGCCAAATGTCATGCCTCTAGGGCTATTGGTACTTCAGAAGAAGTTGTTTGAATGTTTTAACAGATTTGACCCCTGTGACCTTGAATATAAGTCAAGGTCATTTCTTTTCACACACTTTGAACGGCTTGATCCAAGGAACCTTTCAGCCAAATATCATGCTTCTAGGGCTTTTGGTATTTCAGAAGAAGTCGTTTAAAGGTTTTAACAGATTTGACTCCTGTGACCTTGAATATAGGTCAAGGTCATTTCTTTTCGCAAACTTTGTCCGGCTTCATCCAAGGAACCTTTCAGCCATATATCATGCTTCTAGGGCTTTTGGTATTTCAGAAGAAGTCGTTTAAAGGTTTTAACAGATTTGACTCCTGTGACCTTGAATATAGGTCAAGGTCATTTCTTTTCGCAAACTTTGTCCGACTTCATCCAAGAAACCTTTCAGCCAAATATCATGCTTCTAGGGCTTTTGGTATTTCAGAAGAAGTCGTTTAAAGGTTTTAACAGATTTGACCCCTGTGACCTTGAATATAGGTCAAGGTCATTTCTTTTCGCAAACTTTGTCCGGCTTCATCCAAGGAACCTTTCAGCCATATATCATGCTTCTAGGGCTTTTGGTATTTCAGAAGAAGTCGTTTAAAGGTTTTAACAGATTTGACCCCTGTGACCTTGAATATAAGTCAAGGTCATTTCTTTTCGCAAACTTTGTCCGGCTTCATCCAAGGAACCTTTCAGCCAAATATCATGCTTCTAGGGCTTTTGGTATTTCAGAAGAAGTCGTTTAAAGGTTTTAACAGATTTGACTCCTGTGACCTTGAATATAGGTCAAGGTCATTTCTTTTTGCAAACTTTGTCCGGCTTCATCCAAGGAACCTTTCAGCCAAATATCATGCTTCTAGGGCTTTTGGTATTTCAGAAGAAGTCGTTTAAAGGTTTTAACAGATTTGACCCCTGTGACCTTGAATATAGGTCAAGGTCATTTCTTTTCGCAAACTTTGTCCGGCTTCATCCAAGGAACCTTTCAGCCAAATATCATGCTTCTAGGGCTTTTGGTATTTCAGAAGAAGTCGTTTAAAGGTTTTAACAGATTTGACCCCTGTGACCTTGAATATAAGTCAAGGTCATTTCTTTTCGCAAACTTTGTCAGGCTTCATCCAAGGAACATTTCAGCCAAATATCATGTTTCTAGGGCTTTTGGTATTTCAGAAGAAGTCGTTTAAAGGTTTTAACAGATTTGACCCCTGTGACCTTGAATATAAGTCAAGGTCATTTCTTTTCGCAAACTTTGTCCGGCTTCATCCAAGGAACCTTTCAGCCAAATATCATGCTTCTAGGGCTTTTGGTATTTCAGAAGAAGTCGTTTAAAGGTTTTAACAGATTTGACTCCTGTGACCTTGAATATAGGTCAAGGTCATTTCTTTTTGCAAACTTTGTCCGGCTTCATCCAAGGAACCTTTCAGCCAAATATCATGCTTCTAGGGCTTTTGGTATTTCAGAAGAAGTCGTTTAAAGGTTTTAACAGATTTGACCCCTGTGACCTTGAATATAGGTCAAGGTCATTTCTTTTCGCAAACTTTGTCCGGCTTCATCCAAGGAACCTTTCAGCCAAATATCATGCTTCTAGGGCTTTTGGTATTTCAGAAGAAGTCGTTGAAAGGTTTTAACAGATTTGACCCCTGTGACCTTGAATATAAGTCAAGGTCATTTCTTTTCGCAAACTTTGTCAGGCTTCATCCAAGGAACATTTCAGCCAAATATCATGTTTCTAGGGCTTTTGGTATTTCAGAAGAAGTCGTTTAAAGGTTTTAACAGATTTGACCCCTGTGACCTTGAATATAAGTCAAGGTCATTTCTTTTCGCAAACTTTGTCCGGCTTCATCCAAGGAACCTTTCAGCCAAATATCATGCTTCTAGGGCTTTTGGTATTTCAGAAGAAGTCGTTTAAAGGTTAAAATAGATTTAACCTCACGGTGACCTTGAATATTGGTCAAGGTCATTTCTTTTCGCAAACTTTATTTGGCTTCATCTAAGGAAGCTACTGGTCAAATATGAAGTCTCTATGCCTGACGGTATTTTAGAAGAAGTTGTTTGAAGGTTTCAACATTTTTGACCCCTGTGACCTTGAAATTAGGTCAAAGTGATTTTTTTTCGCAAACTTTGTTCAGCTCCTTCCAAGAAATCTACCAGCCAAATTTCATGTCACTGGGCCTTTCAGTATTTTAGAAGAAGTCGTTTAAAGGAAAAAGTTGACGGACGGACGGACGGACGGACGGACGGACGGACGGACGGACGGACGGACCCACGAATTGAGGGTTATGTGACATTTCAATTATGTGACATGTATGTTATGTGACAGCAAATTTTATGTGACCTTGTTAATGATTCTAATGAATTGATAGTTATGTGATTGTGTCCATAATTTATGTGACTCACAATTAAGTGACTCTTTATGGACATGTTTTATGTGACTGCCTTACTGTATGAATCCAACATTAAGTGACTCTTTATGGACAAGTTTTATGTGACTACCTTACTGTATGAATCCAACATTAAGTGACTCTTTATGGACAAGTTTTATGTGACTACCTTACTGTATGAATCCAACATTAAGTGACTCTTTATGGACAAGTTTTATGTGACTACCTTACTGTATGAATCCAACATTAAGTGACTCTTTATGGACAAGTTTTATGTGACTACCTTACTGTATGAATCCAACATTAAGTGACTCTTTATGGACAGGTTTTATGTGACTGCCTTACGATATGAATCCAACTTTAAGTGACACTTTATGGACATGGTCTATGTGACTGCCTTACAATATGAATCCAACATTAAGTGACACCTAATGGAAATGGTCTATGTGACTGCCTTACTGTATGAATCCAACATTAAGTGACACTTTATGGACAGGTTTTATGTGACTGCCTTACTGTATGAATCCAACATTAAGTGACTCTTTATGGACAAGTTTTATGTGACTACCTTACTGTATGAATCCAACATTAAGTGACTCTTTATGGACAAGTTTTATGTGACTACCTTACTGTATGAATCCAACATTAAGTGACTCTTTATGGACAGGTTTTATGTGACTGCCTTACGATATGAATCCAACTTTAAGTGACACTTTATGGACATGGTCTATGTGACTGCCTTACAATATGAATCCAACATTAAGTGACACCTAATGGAAATGGTCTATGTGACTGCCTTACTGTATGAATCCAACATTAAGTGACTCTTTATGGACAAGTTTTATGTGACTACCTTACTGTATGAATCCAACATTAAGTGACTCTTTATGGACAAGTTTTATGTGACTACCTTACTGTATGAATCCAACATTAAGTGACTCTTTATGGACAAGTTTTATGTGACTACCTTACTGTATGAATCCAACATTAAGTGACTCTTTATGGACAGGTTTTATGTGACTGCCTTACGATATGAATCCAACTTTAAGTGACACTTTATGGACATGGTCTATGTGACTGCCTTACAATATGAATCCAACATTAAGTGACACCTAATGGAAATGGTCTATGTGACTGCCTTACTGTATGAATCCAACATTAAGTGACTCTTTATGGACAAGTTTTATGTGACTACCTTACTGTATGAATCCAACATTAAGTGACTCTTTATGGACAAGTTTTATGTGACTACCTTACTGTATGAATCCAACATTAAGTGACTCTTTATGGACAGGTTTTATGTGACTGCCTTACGATATGAATCCAACTTTAAGTGACACTTTATGGACATGGTCTATGTGACTGCCTTACAATATGAATCCAACATTAAGTGACACTTTATGGACAGGTTTTATGTGACTGCCTTACTATATGAATCCAACATTAGGTGACACTTTATGGACAGGTTTTATATGACTGTCTTACTATATGAATCCAACATTAAGTGACACTTTATGGACATGGTCTATGTGACTGCCTTACAATATGAATCCAACATTAGGTGACACTTTATGGACAGGTTTTATATGACTGTCTTACTATATGAATCCAACATTAAGTGACACTTTATGGACAGGTTTTATGTGACTGTCTTACTATATGAATCCAACATTAAGTGACACTTTATGGACAGGTTTTATGTGACTGTCTTACTATATGAATCCAACATTAAGTGACACTTTATGGACAGGTTTTATGTGACTGTCTTACTATATGAATCCAACATTAAGTGACTCTTTATGGACAAGTTTTATGTGACTACCTTACTACATGAATCCAACATTAAGTGACTCTTTATGGACAGGTTTTATGTGACTGCCTTACTATATGAATCCAACATTAAGTGACACTTTATGGACAGGTTTTATGTGACTGTCTTTCTATATGAATCCAACATTAAGTGACTCTTTATGGACAAGTTTTATGTGACTACCTTACTACATGAATCCAACATTAAGTGACTCTTTATGGACAGGTTTTATGTGACTGCCTTACTATATGAATCCAACATTAAGTGATACTTTATGGACATGGTCTATGTGACTGTCTTACCATATGAATCCATTAGTGACACTTTATGGACAGGTTTTATGTGACTGCCTTACAATATGAATCCAACATTAAGTGATACTTTATGGACAGGTTTAATGTGACTGTCTTACTATATGAATCCAACTTTAAGTGACAATTTATGGACATGGTCTATGTGACTGCCTTACTGTATGAATCCAACATTGACACTTTATGGACAGGTTTTATGTGACTGCCTTACTGTATGAATCCAACATTAAGCGACTCTTTATGGACAGGTTTTATGTGACTGTCTTACGATATGAATCCAACTTTAAGTGACAATTTATGGACATGGTCTATGTGACTGCCTTACAATATGAATCCAACATTAAGTAACACCTAATGGAAATGGTCTATGTGACTGCCTTACTGTATGAATCCAACATTGACACTTTATGGACAGGTTTTATGTGACTGCCTTACTGTATGAATCCAACATTAAGCGACTCTTTATGGACAGGTTTTATGTGACTGTCTTACGATATGAATCCAACTTTAAGTGACAATTTATGGACATGGTCTATGTGACTGCCTTACAATATGAATCCAACATTAAGTAACACTTAATGGACAGGTTTTATGTGACTGCCTTACAATATGAATCCAACATTAAGTGACACTTTATGGACAGGTTTAATGTGACTGCCTTACTATATGAATCCAACATTAAGTGACACTTTATGGACAGGTTTTATGTGACTACCTTACAATATGAATCCAACATTAAGTGATACTTTATGGACAGGTTTAATGTGACTGCCTTACAATATGAATCCAACATTAAGTGACACCTAATGGACAGGTTTAATGTGACTGCCTTACAATATGAATCCAACATTAAGTGATACTTTATGGACAGGTTTAATGTGACTGCCTTACTGTATGAATCCAACATTAAGTGACTCTTTATGGACAGGTTTTATGTGACTGCCTTACGATATGAATCCAACTTTAAGTGACACTTTATGGACATGGTCTATGTGACTGCCTTACAATATGAATCCAACATTAAGTAACACTTAATGGACAGGTTTTATGTGACTGCCTTACAATATGAATCCAACATTAAGTGATACTTTATGGACAGGTTTAATGTGACTACCTTACGATATGAATCCAACTTTAAGTGACACTTTATGGACATGGTCTATGTGACTGCCTTACAATATGAATCCAACATTAAGTAACACCTAATGGAAATGGTCTATGTGACTGCCTTACTGTATGAATCCAACATTAAGTGACTCTTTATGGACAGGTTTTATGTGACTGCCTTACGATATGAATCCAACTTTAAGTGACACTTTATGGACATGGTCTATGTGACTGCCTTACAATATGAATCCAACATTAAGTAACACTTAATGGACAGGTTTTGTGTGACTGCCTTACAATATGAATCCAACATTAAGTGACACTTTATGGACAGGTTTTATGTGACTGCCTTACGATATGAATCCAACATAAAGTGACACCTTATGGACAGGTTTTATGTGACTGTCTTACCATATGAATCCAACATTAAGTGACACCTTATGGACAGGTTTTATGTGACTGTCTTACTATATGAATCCAACATTAAGTGACACCTTATGGATAGGTTTTATGTGACTGTCTTACCATATGAATCCAACATTAAGTGACACTTTATGGACAGGTTTTATGTGACTGTCTTACTATATGAATCCAACATTAAGTGACACCTTATGGACAGGTTTTATGTGACTGTCTTACCATATGAATCCAACATTAAGTGACACTTTATGGACAGGTTTTATGTGACTGCCTTACGATATGAATCCAACTTTAAGTGACACTTTATGGACATGGTCTATGTGACTGCCTTACTATATGAATCCAACATTAAGTAACACTTAATGGACAGGTTTTATGTGACTGCCTTACAATATGAATCCAACATTAAGTGACACTTTATGGACAGGTTTTATGTGACTGTCTTACCATATGAATCCAACATTAAGTGACACTTTATGGACAGGTTTTATGTGACTGCCTTACGATATGAATCCAACATTGACACTTTATGGACATGGTCTATGTGACTGCCTTACTATATGAATCCAACATTGACACTTTATGGACAGGTTTTATGTGACTGCCTTACTATATGAATCCAACATTAAGTGACACTTTATGGACAGGTTTTATGTGACTGTCTTACCATATGAATCCAACATTAAGTGACACTTTATGGACATGGTCTATGTGACTGCCTTACAATATGAATCCAACATTAAATGACACTTTATGGACAGGTTTTATGTGACTGCCTTACAATATGAATCCAACATTAAGTGACACTTTATGGACATGGTCTATGTGACTGCCTTACTGTATGAATCCAACATTAAGTGACACTTTATGGACAGGTTTTATGTGACTGCCTTACAATATGAATCCAACATTAAGTAACACTTAATGGACAGGTTGTATGTGACTGCCTTACTTTGGAGGCAGTCATATAAAACATGTCCATAAAGAGTCACTTAATGTTGGATTCATATTGAAAGGCAGTCACGTATCAAATGGAATTATGGAGCATAAAATATTCCATAGTCACTTAGTTTTGGATTCATAGAAGACAGTTGCATACTACACGGGAAAGTGTTGTATACAATCACTACCTCCATATAGAACTAAATGTGTCGGTGTAAAATGAATGCCACTGATGAAAGGGATGATTTTCATACCCCTAATTGGCAACCATAGTGGGTCATCATCCACTTTCTGTTCACTGAGTAGGTGGTGTCAAATAACCCATTGAATGACAACACAAACAATATCAATACTGTATGCACCACAAAAGGTTTTTATTATTTAATGTAGCGACTGGTCACATTACATAAATGTATACTTATTACATTAGTAAAGTTAAGGGGCATGTATTGAACACACTGGGTAACAAGAATCCGCACTAGTCAATATTGATTTGAGGGTGTAAAAACCACAATTTTTAGATTATACTGACATGATTTATGAAAGTACAAGTAAAAAACAGCTGAACATTCACATTTTACTGGTCTGACATTTTTGATGAAAACAAAATGCATTTTAAACAATTTCAGGGTTGCCACAATATAGAGAAACATGTGGCTTAATTTATTTTCTTCTTTCAATACATTTTGTTTTTTATATAGAAATAACTGTTTGTTGTTAATGACAACAAAGCTTGTTTTTCCGTCAAATAGTACCATTTAAGTGAAATATCACATTTTACTCAGCATGTGTGGAAATAGAGATTTGTTAAAGCTAATAATGCTTTTCAGCCTATATATGTGTTTAGGTAATGTGCTAGCATGGCTGTGCGATGATTGAGTAAAAAAACGTGACTAGTCCTTAAGTACAAAATATATTGGTCAACAGAATAACCTCCTAATATGTGCCATGGAAAAAATAGTCATAATTGATATTGCAACAATGTCATAAAAAACAAGCGTAATTTCAATACATGTATATTGGAAAAATAAAACAAATTAGGCAACCAGTTTCTCTGTATTAAAATGCACATTCTTCGACCCAAAAATATCAGACCAGTACAATGTATGTGCTCACTTAGTCATTTACTTGTACTTTCATAAATCACATCAATAATTCAATATAATCTAAAAATTGAAGTTTTCACATTTTCAAATCAACATTTGGCTACTGTGGATCCAATATTAAATAACCCAGAGTATTCAATACATACCCTTTCATACATCGCTGAAGAGTCATATTTCCTCAATGTTATCGAAACTTTTCTAAAGTACGGTATCAACTGCAACAATGTATCTTAGAAGAAAACAAACATGGCATAACATTTGTTACATTGAAAAAAGAATACACTTAAACTGAAAGTAGACTTTTTTTCTCTCCACGACTACAATATTATACATTCACTATAATGAATGGAATGTATTATATGCATGGAACAATATTCCTCAATTTTGTTTAAAAACAAATTTGAACAAGATTAATATTGCGTTAAAACTCAAAATTCTCAAAAAAGGAAATCCCTATACATTTACAAAAAAATATATAAATGAAATCTTTTTTTATGCATGAAGCAAAATATTCCTCAATGTTGTTTACAAAAATCAATAAACTATTCAAAATTAGAAAAGTTATCTCTCAGAACAAAATATCATAACACTTAAACATGGACAGCTGAGAAAATTCCTGTTCTACAATATTCTCAAAGTGACAATGACCAATGGAGTGCATTTTAATGCATAGGGCAATCACCTGCAACATTTTTAAAGCAAATTTGATACAGTACTGAATTATGAAATGTCACATCTCAACGCTTTTCTCAAGTAATCTTTAGAAGTATTTCACTGCTGCAGAGAATTTTGGGAACTGGAGTTTATTTTGAAATGGTGAAAATAACTAGAAAATGTATGCTATTTCCCCCCATGCAAATTAGTGTTTTTTTGGACAATTTTCTATAAATAGTAATGGTGACCTTGACCCTGGAACCTTGAAACACAATAATGTTGGTAATATACTCATACTTCACATATGTATGAACTACACAAGTTTGACCAAAATGTTTATACCGAATCAGGACAGGACATGAAAAGATGAGATGGAACAGATATGAAAAACACCACAGCAACAGCAAATTGATAAGGTGTTGAATTATGAAATGTCATATATAGACTATAATATCACCAAAACATGAAACAGTTGAAAACCTGAGAATGCTCCTCTTTAATATTCTTGAAGTATTTCAATGCTGCGGAGAATTTCGGAAACAACTTGGGGTGATTCGCATCAAACAGTGAAAATATTGTATACATCCAGCAAAAACCTTACATCGGCTATTAATCCCATCATATTGCAGCTCAGTATAGAAATGCCAACAATGCTACATCATTCTCCTGTAATAAGCCCATGCCCTACTTTGAATCAGTGATAGTGTTTTGGTCCCCTGGGCTTATTGCAGGATAAATAATTATGGTAATAATTGTACTTCGAAGTTTAAAAAAATTTAAATCCATAAGGCATTAAATAAGAAATATCGAGAAACTTGGAATATTTGTTCCTCGTGGCATTCTAACTAGTGCATAACAGGAACACATTGGCAGTTAATATTGGAAGAAAATTATTTTCTCCAATATTCTTAAACAATGACAATGATATTAAAGTGCATGTTTATACACAGAGCAATATTCCTAAACCACAAAACACTGTAATAAGGTATTCAATGAGACAACTCATAAAGATATCAGGTCCCTGCAGCATTGTAATTTGTGCAACACTAAATCATTGGGCAGCTAAAAAGCAAAAGAGAATGTCTTTCTCTGTACTTCTTTGTTACACATGTTTTCAGTAACATCTTTATAATTACTGTACTGTTCTTAAACAATGACAATGATATTAAAGTGCATGTTTATACACAGAGCAATATTCCTAAACAACAAAAACCGTAATAAGGTATTCAAAAAGACAAATCATAAAAATATCAGGTCCGTACAGCATTGTAACTTGTGTAACATCAGGCAGCTTAAAGGCAGAAGAGAATGTGTTTTTGTTACACATGTTTTCAGTAACATCCTTATAATTACTGTTTGGCATGGTTCATGTTGGAAATCTTCTTGATAATAAGATGATTAGCTCGCTGATGAATGATTCCTCCATTCATTTGAATTTTTTTTTTGATGGTGTCAATATAGGCTCTCCTTGGAGTAGTGCCAGACTTCAAAAACTCAGAAAAGTATTTTTTCAACTCTTTCACCTCCTCATTTGACCAGTACTTTCTAATAGTTTTTCTTTTCTTCTTTTTGGGTTCTTCTTCTTCTTCATCATCTTCTTCCCACGGCTCTTCCTCATCTTTCTCATCCTCCTCCTCATCTGCCTCTTCCTCAATCTGCTTTTCAGCTTCAATATCTTCTACATCAAGTACATCTCCTGGAACAGATCTGCAATAACAATGAAAAAGTGTAAGTAATACACCTCATTGCAGAATTCTGCCAAATACCGTTAATGGACTTGGGTGTATTTAACAATACAAAAATCAGCATGTGAAATTAATAACTGGCCAATAGAAAATGTGAAAATCAGAAGGAGTACCCCAATCGCCAGAGCCATAAGCTTGTAGTTTAAGCATTTACCATATTTTACAATTTTAAATGGAAGTGTTCAAATCCCTAGATACATCACCATGTACGTTTGGTTAATATGTTTAATTAATTACTTCAATACTGCTCTAAAAAAGATGCAGAATAGGTGCCAGTATCAGGTTAGAATAAACAAACAATTAACATGTTCTTACAGGTTCTCTGTGACATCAGTTCCACTTTCAGCTCGGTCGGGAAAAAGAATGTCTAAAACAAATTGATAAAAAAAGACTATGAAGTAACAGAGAGATTTGTATTGGTCAAAAACAGAATTTTTTTTTTTTAATAAGTATAACAGATTGATGTTCAGCATATTATAAAATTCAACATGTCATCAAATATAGAACAACTCTTAGGATAACAAAGTATACAAGAGCATGCTCAAAAACTACAGTAATATCACTTTCAAATTTCTAGCCTTTCAAAGCTTTGGACAACTTAGAAAATTTTGTTGACATAACCACATTTGAGGTGCCTTTTTTTACTATGGAATTTTTACCTTTGATATCCATCTCCTCTAATCTCTTGTCCTTAAACCTCGATGTGAGATTCAAATCCTGTACCATGAGAATCTTGCTAACTTGTGTTCTCTCGAGTAACCCAGACATTTGGCGGTAGTGCTCTTTGTGGACTTGTTTGGTGTGTCCCAAATGTTTGTACATCCAATCCATTTGGTGCTTATCAAGATTCAGCATCTGTGGAAGATAACCATTATTACTTGTTTCTATGATGAAACACCAGACTAATTATAAAAACTGGTTATCAAGAACATACACTTCCTGATATCTCAATCTACAAAAATACCAGTATTGCAATATAAACAAACATTCAGCAAAGCAACAAACTGAAAAAGTAGTTTTTGTAGTGCCTGGATTGGTTTGGTTTGGTTTTGTAATGTTTAACATCCATTAAAATGCAAAAAGTAATAAAGGACGGCCTCCATATGTATGCGTGGTGAATACATATAGATATGATGCAGACTTTTAAGTACTATCTCAATGAAGGGAATCCAGCAGCACACCACAGTCCACACCTTGTCACAATTGTGACATTGTATTGATAATGACCAAACCATGCTCATCTGATATCCCAAAATTGAACATGTGTGGAGGAAGACATAAGGAAAGCAAAGTATTTCAGGGAAAAGCGAAAAATCCAAATACAAAAATACTTTTAACATCCATGTAATGGGGACAGCAGGTACAATTTTAATGCCCTACCTGCAAGGCAGTAGTGTTTGGAGACAATCTTGCTGCATGATACTTGCTTCGTATTTATTCATACTAAGAAATAGAAGATTTAGACAATAAATTATTACATGCCATACCTGGGTCAGTGTTGCTGTATATTTTCGCATGGACACTGATGTAATCCGGTGGGGTGCCGCAAGGTGCAATCTGTTACACACAGATTTTAAGGACTCGTATGCTCTTGCATAATAGTTAGCTGGATAAACAATAATACAAAAAAGAATCAGTAAGATGTGTAATATAGAGTATCAATAAGCTCTTCGTTTTCAAATTTCATTATAATCATGCCACTATTTTAAAATTTATTGACAGGTATATGATTTAAAATGTAAAAAAATGTAAATTCATCTTTAAACAAACTAATATCAACAAGAAGATGTTAAATGTATTGCTCCTCTAATATTCACACATATATATAGAACAATAATAGTAATAATGCGATGCATAGATCTGTAAAGCATGAGCACTTTCATTAAAATTCTTCAGACGCTTTATATATAGTTAGGCTTATACTTTGCCTTTGACAGATGTGTTCAAAATGTATACCAATACAACTCCTTGTTGAACTTTTTATCATACCCATATCAGACAGCCCATTTGTATTGGAAAACAACTATTTGACTAACTACTGTTTGAGTTTTTTTAATAGTTTTACCAACAATACTAAGATAATAACAGCCACATTTTGCTACCTCGAACTTGAATAACTAAGACCCCAGTATACTGGCTATATCACAAAGAACACAGGCATATTAAAAAAAAAATATATTCAAAAATGTAAATATAAGCATTGAACTGTTTAATACCAGATGCAGTATACAGTCAATATGAATACGATTTGGACAAGAGATAAATTATGTTGAACTCATGGGCGACATTCTATTCATCAGTCACCCAAATTGTATTCATATACAGTACATCTGGTAACAGTTCAATGCTTGATTATACCGTACGGGGTGAATGAGATTATATAGTATGTAATTGCCTTTTTCAGTGTTTTTCAAATGTGTGTTTATTTATTTAACATTTAACATTTAACATGTATGTCTTGTGAATTAATCGTCTTGGTCTTATACAATTCTTTTTTTGTCCTTCTTTGTTCATTAAAAGTTCACTGACATCGTAATATTGACAACTCAAATAACCACATTGTTTAATTTACAGATCATTACTATCACATGTTATACCAATCTTCAGAACTTGCTTAACTAGAATAACTAAATGTTGTTTTTCCATGATCCCGTCAAATTCGACAAAGTTGACTTCAATAAACAATGTGTTATATCATACCAAAAGGTATTTTACAAAATGTTCAATCTTGCCTTTTAATTCAAAGAAGGATTGCTAACATATATGCTTCAACAGCACCCAGTACCTGTTAAATAGCAACAAAATAGTTCTTTCCTTAAAGCATTTGATGCCTTGATGAACGGATTTAAAACATACCATATTTTAGACAGAAATAAAACTTACTAGAATTTGGGAACAGGTAGGGATTCCCTTCTATGATCCCTGCTTTTCGCCTCATATCCGAACTGGCAAGAAATGCCAACACTGTCTTGGCATCTGGCGGTATAATTACTGGAACAGGTCTGCCTCTCTGAAAAATGTAGTGGTGCACATACATAAATATTCAAAGGCACTTATGTTAACAGAGCTTGCATGATTACATTTTGACATACACAAGGTCTTTATTAAAAAAAACATAAGCTTGTCTTGATGAATGCTTTGTTCTAAAATCTAAATCTTGATTTATTAATTTTGTCCTTTTTTAAATCTTAAATTATAACATTCTTTCTGTAATTAATTGTCATAAAATTAATCCTCAAAACAATATTAATCAAATGTGATTACAAAGCATAATGCAGACATAGATAAAACAAAATGTGATCTTTCCACCCTATGAATACTTGTTTTTGAAATTTCCCTCACTTTTCCTCTGACTTTCATCAGATCTTGAGACTCCAGTAGCTTTTTCTCAACCGTTGTGAGGTCCTTTGCCAGAGAGTCATCCAATTCATCCAGTCCTTGACTTCGTGAAGCATAGCTCTGAACTCTAAACATGAAAAATTGTTTGCATTTTACTACACATACATAGGAAGTTATCTCAATAACAGACAAACAATGCTTGATAGATTTTGAAATGATATATAAATTTCCTGCAAACAACTGAAAGGTTCTGTGTATATATCATAACTGGCCTACATAAATTAACTCTTTGTCCGATATAGCTAATCTTGTTAGGGAGTTACACAATGACCACAAAATATTACTACATTGTAATTGGAAACATTTTTAAGCATTTATTATACAACACGTACACTATAAATGTATTCAAATGCTGATAAGTTGGACTGTAACTATGAAAATTGCGTAACCCGTGTTAAAACAAAAACTATCGGACAACTTACTTGATGACTTCAAGTTCTCCAGTTCTTCGCTTGTTGTAGAGAAGCAATCGTGTTTGTGCTGTCGTACAAAGATGGACAAAATTTTCTGGGTTCATACGAACTGTTTTCAATTCCTGAATGAGATATCTTGTTATCTTATCGATATCTTCAGGAGATGGAAGTTCCTTGACTTCTTCGTACTTTCTTCTGTTCAAAACAGAACTAGCTACTGTGGTAACTTTCTCTCTCCATTCCACCTCCATTAAGCCCATGAATGCCTTGCAGTCTTGAGCCTCTGGGTGATTTACATTTCCGGTTCCTTTTACGATCATTGCCCATTTACCATTGATCAGCCTCAGTATATCATACTTCAGTTTGATACTGTTACTAGGTGCTACCAAATCTTCCACATCATCAGCAGTTGGAAATGAACATTTTAGAGCTGCTAGGATGACATCATTAAAGTGGAGTGGTTTCAAAAAGTCCCACATTGTCTTCTGTTTTACTTCCGGAGAATCCAACCCAGATTTCATCATATCAATATCCTTGGAAATCTTATCGTCTGCTGTTTCTTCTTCTTCTTCATCTTCAGCCGTGTTGTCACTAGTCTCAACAGTTACACTTGACATTTCATCAGTGCTCTGGTTTGCGTTTGGTTTCTGTAGAGACCGGAGTTGTTCGAGAAATCTTGCACAGAGTCTCATACGCGAGCTTGCATAATACTTCCGCTTCTCTTTATTTGCCACATTTCGTTTCAGCCAACTCTCACCTAAGACCATAATTAGTGGATCTTCTCTTGCAATTTTAGATATATTATCACATCTCATGATTGGCAGCACTTCCTTCAGCATAATACTAGAATCACTTTTGATGTGTCCAGCCAACACTTGTGCTTGCATGACAAGATCTTTCTTTCTCATTTTCATTTCACTAATGTCACAGTCAGATTTTGTGCATCCCTTATGGTGGTACTTAAGTGACTTCAACAAAACCCACTCCCTACATTTTGGGCAAGGTCCGTATTCAGAAACTGCAAAAATCTCATCTTTTGATGACCTTCTAGCCAAGATAATTTCTCCTCGTTTCTTTTCCACAACCTCTCTATTATGCTGATCATCTCCAAGCTTACGAAGTGAAGTGAAATCTGGTGTGTCTTGATTCAACACTTCCTTTACTGTTGGTTGATTCCTGTGAGTCTTCAGATGCTGGTTTATGTGAAGATAAACTCTTTTACAAAATAGACATGCATGGGTATTGTCATATATTCTCTTCCCTGATTTTTTTAATCTATATTTCTTTATGAATATTCCGGTCCAACTTTTATCTCTAATAATGAATTCTTCCCTTGTGTTGTGACATTTTTCCTGGTCGGATTCATCATCGCTTAGCTGATCCATACACTTCCCATGTTCTTCATCTCTTCTGTTTGTAGATTTTGGCATTGCTGCAGAGTTATCACTTCCTTCATCTTCATCCTTTTCACTGCAGATGGACTCCGACATTATCACTATCTTCTTTCGTCGTCGAGATGGTTGCTTTAGTTTTACAGGGGAATTTTCCATGTATTCACATCCATCAACCTCATTTTCACTATCCATTCTTCTTTTTTTGGCCATTAAACCATTGGTGTCATCACTAAAATTTGCCACATCATTGTCACCAGTTAAATCAATACTGTCTACTTTCTTAAAAACATGAGCTGACGCTTTGTTCAATGCAGGCAAGAATGGAACAATCGTGGATAAGTCTGAATCAGAGTCTTCTGAATTCCAAATCTTAAGCTCACACTCTGGCAGACCAACTTCAGAATTCCTAGTTCCTGTAAACATTTTATTATATTGCTCTAGGTCGAAAGACATAGTCTCACCCTGGTTCTGTGCCATGACTAGACCTTTCCCGCCATGTGAAGTCCCAATTCCGTCCTTGTCACTTATATCTTCTGTACATGTAGTCTCAGACAGTGGGTCTTGCTTAAGGTTTGAAGATTCTAGCTCATCCTGGTCAATCAAGTCCCCCATCTCCTGTGTAAAACTCTCAACCGCCTGGTACTGTGGCATGTCTAGACCTTTCCCTCCATGTGAAGTTCTAATTCTGTCCTTGTCACTTATATCTTCTGTACATGTAGTCTCAGACAGTGTGGCTTGCTTAAGGTTTGAAGATTCTGGCTCATTCTGGTCAATCAAGTCCCCCATCTCCTGTGTAAAACTCTCAACCGCCTGGTACTGTGGCATGTCTAGACCTTTCCCTCCATGTGAAGTCCCAATTCTGTCCTTGTCACTTATATCTTCTGTACATGTAGTCTCAGACAGTGTGTCTTGCTTAAGGTTTGAAGATTCTGGCTCATCCTGGTCAATCAAGTCCCCCATCTCCTGTGTAAAACTCTCAACCGCCTGGTACTGTGGCATGTCTAGACCTTTCCCTCCATGTGAAGTCCCAATTCTGTCCTTGTCACTTATATCTTCTGTACATGTAGTCTCAGACAGTGTGTCTTGCTTAAGGTTTGAAGATTCTGGCTCATCCTGGTCAATCAAGTCCCCCATCTCCTGTGTAAAACTCTCAACCGCCTGGTACTGTGGCATGTCTAGACCTTTCCCTCCATGTAAAGTCCCAATTCTGTCCTTGTCACTTATATCTTCTGTACATGTAGTCTCAGACCGTGTGTCTTGCTTAAGGTTTGAAGATTCTGGCTCATCCTGGTCAATCAAGTCCCCCATCTCCTGTGTAAAACTCTCAACCGCCTGGTACTGTGGCCTGTCTAGACCTTTCCCTCCATGTAAAGTCCCAATTCTGTCCTTGTCACTTATATCTTCTGTACATGTAGTCTCAGACAGTGTGTCTTGCTGAAGGTTTGAAGATTCTGGCTCATCCTGGTCAATCAAGTCCCCCATCTCCTGTGTAAAACTCTCAACCGCCTGGTTCTGTGGCATGTCTAGACCTTTCCCTCCATGTAAAGTCCCAATTCTGTCCTTGTCACTTATATCTTCTGTACATGTAGTCTCAGACAGTGTGTCTTGCTTAAGGTTTGAAGATTCTGGCTCATCCTGGTCAATCAAGTCCCCCATCTCCTGTGTAAAACTCTCAACCGCCTGGTACTGTGGCCTGTCTAGACCTTTCCCTCCATGTAAAGTCCCAATTCTGTCCTTGTCACTTATATCTTCTGTACATGTAGTCTCAGACAGTGTGTCTTGCTGAAGGTTTGAAGATTCTGGCTCATCCTGGTCAATTAAGTCCCCCATCTCCTGTGTAAAACTCTCAACCGCCTGGTTCTGTGGCATGTCTAGACCTTTCCCTCCATGTAAAGTCCCAATTCTGTCCTTGTCACTTATATCTTCTGTACATGTAGTCTCAGACAGTGGGTCTTGCTTAAGGTTTGAAGATTCTGGCTCATCCTGGTCAATCAAGTCCCCCATCTCCTGTGTAAAACTCTCAACCGCCTGGTACTGTGGCCTGTCTAGACCTTTCCCTCCATGTAAAGTCCCAATTCTGTCCTTGTCACTTATATCTTCTGTACATGTAGTCTCAGACAGTGTGGCTTGCTGAAGGTTTGAAGATTCTAGCTCATCCTGGTCAATCAGGTCCCCCGTCTCCAGTGTAAAACTCTCAACCGTCTGACCTGAAGCAGTCATACAAAATTTATTTTAGTGTAAGCTTTTAATTTTTAGATGTCAGGCATTCTGGACAATTAGCGTTTTGAAAATAAAGTTGACACAGGGATGACGGTCATGACATAAAAATGTAAGCTCGTCAGGGTAACTGAAAATTCACTCCTCAAAGTTAAGATGATCCTCAATTTTGACATGATCACATGTACTTGTAATTCATGATCAGCTAACAAATCCTATCAATACTATTTCATTTATATCACAAAAATTTCTTATACATGTATACACAGTGAAAATAATTACTTCATTAGTTCACAGCTTAAAAATATAGTTGTATAAACTAAAACCTTACAAATGGAAGTAACCCAAAACATAAAGGTGAAGGTGAGTTTTTAATGTGGCATTTGCAAACAGAACCTTTGTGTTTTTTTCACTGTTTTACATCCTATGTTTTACAGCTAAGGAATTATCTATAAGGATGTTAGGTTTTGGTGGTGGAGGAAAGCCGGAACACCCGAAAAAAAACCACACTCAGGATAATACCTTGCAACTGCCCCACATAGATCTTGAACCCATGACCTAGAAGTGGAGGGCTTAACATCTTAACCGCTTGGCCACCACGTGTGCTGCCCCACTCATCACTCAACAAGATCAGAAACTCATCATAAATAATGTTGTAGTACAATAATATTATTAACAAAAGTACCTTTTCCTTTTGCCCATTCTATGTCTTCTAAAAACGATTTTAGAGTGTTTTTCTTCCTGGCCAAATATTCTGTGAAAACAAACAAAAAATAAATTGTTGAAATGCATGTGACTTAGATAAAAGTTTGGCTACCAGGGTAATAATGTATAAATTAACTGAACATCAATGATATTTTCATTTTTTCAATGGTTAATAATAATAGAAATGAATAGTAATTATTCTCTTCATAATTACAATTATGTTCAGTATTTTTTAAAAACAAATTGCTGACTGACTATCATAATTATCAAAGCCCTTTTAAAATCCTAGCTGGAACACTGAATGGCCCTTCTTGTTCCATTTGCTTTTAATTTTACATACCTTAAATATTTGTGTTGAGTATCACATGTATAGAGGTATGGTTTTGGAATACAATTTCAGAAGAAAAAAACTTCGAAAAGGCCTTCACAGAACACAACAATCACAATGTAGAAAGTATATATTTGGTTTGGTTTTTGATTGTTTTACTTAAGCTTCCAATTAAGAGCTAAGGTCGTGACAGGTTTTGAGCGGAAATTGATTACGATGTCATCAAATTTAACATAAACCTCACAAAAGGTCTGATCAATTCAATACTTTTACCTCTCAAGGAGTTTCATGTTAATATGGGTATTTGCATTTTGAAAATACTTCTGAACGAGATTTCAACCAATCAGAACAAAGCAAAACAAGGCTGGTTTCTCTATACTTCTCTGCTGCTGCTCTGGCATAATGATAATAATTTGCTTGATGAGGGTTGAGAGGGAAGGTGGCTTAACAAAATTCAATAATAAAAACAATAGCTGTGTTTTCGCCAACATGCCAGACAATTGAGGCCAATATGCCAGTGAATGTGTATAATCCAATCCATATTAACATCACTTTAAACCAATGCAAAAAATCAGACAGATTGAAAGAGAAATATATTACCATTACATATTCGACCCAAAAACCACCAATCGACCCTATAAGGCCATTCCCTTTTCCAAATATCACTGTACTCGGGGCCCCAATATATGGGTTAAAGTATATATAATATTATAAACAGGGGTATTCCGGTATTTAATATTGGTCCCAAATTAGCGGCTACCCTAATTTTGTTAGCCCCTGTGCACTTTCTGGGTCGAATATGGTACTTTTAGCATAATCCAAAAGGACACAATTCTCTATATTTACTGCACCCTTTGAATATTAAATACAATTGTAGGTGGGCTAGTGTGGAGACTGTTGCGGATCATTGAAACAAATTGCATGTGATCTCTGATAAAATTCAAGTTGAAAAGAACTGTGCCAAACAGATTGGTAAAGACATATTCAAAGGCTTTATAATTAGGGTGCAGAGAAGATGTATATTGAGAGTACAGAGCAGAGCATATTGATTTTGAAGATGTTTCAGAGCATGCATATAATGATCAACAATATCCGAAGATTTCAAATCTATGATCAATTTAAAATACAAAGTCTGATTCTCATAGTTATAATGTAACAATGCTTTAAGAAAAGGTCAGTCTAAATTGTAATCAGTAGTATATACTGTAAATCAAGGCTTTGCACTATAATGACATATATGTATACATTGTGAATACCCAAAGAAAGTACAAAACTAATGTTCTGTCAGCTTAGCGAAAACACAACTTTTAACACAACCATAAACATGAACTTAAAATGCAAGTCTAACCTAAAAAGTCTGAACAGTTGTATGGCTGAATTATTCCTTCTTAAATGGTCTTATTTGCAAAAACATCTTTAGAAAGCTATTATCAAATATACAGTAAGCCTTTTCTATTTAGATAATTATGTAATTTCAAATAAAGAAAGAGAACAATCCCAGTTTAACTTTTGTCAATTAAAACTGAATATACGTAACTTTAAATTCCAGATAATTTTCAACTCAGGATTTTTGTAGACCTGGTGGGAAATTTATATATTTTAACTTAAGTGCAATAATTTTCTTTGTGGTCCTATTTCAAATCGATTAACCAAATAACAAAACAGTAACTTATCAATAGATCTGGACAAATGTACTTTCTTTCTTAAGAATGCATTCAGCCAAATGCAGAAATAAACATTTCATGAAGAAACAATTGAATTTAGAAACAATTATACTTAGTCCAATGGCTTCCCATTGGTGTTGATTGGATGGTTCATGATCAATGTCTGTTAATTTAACTGTGTATCTAAAGTATCAAATTGATTATGAATTAGTAAAGTTTCATCTATAATTAACAATACAATGTTACTTTAGTGTACTCTCATTCTCAAAGTTCATTTTAGGAGTCATATTTTGGATGACATTTCTTTTAAAATTTTATGAAGAAGTTGTGAACATGCACGTATTAATTGTGAATACTTGCTAATTCGGCAGAATCCCAATTATCATATATTAAATGTATTTATTATTGTAAACTAACTGAAACAATGTAATTAATACCTGAATATTCAGATATCCTGAATTTTAACTTACATGGTATCATCTGATTTACTAAAAACTTGTGCATGACTTCCATCATGACTGACCAGCTGTACTGGCCACCTAATTTTCAGCGGAACTCCCTTGAGTTTGGCCCACACAAGCTTCATCTTTTCCATGTCTGCAAAAACAAAACAAGAATATATATAACTACATGTGTATACCTAGATACATACAATATGGGATTGGATTCTATTATAGCTGGCACCAGACACCTGAAATTTGAAACCTGACTAAGGCAGAATAAAAAATATGTGTGTTTAGGGTTACAAGTTCAAAATGTGGTGGTGTCGGTAGGTCGGAAAGTTTTTTAAATTTTGTATTATGGTTGCAAGTGGGGTATAACAAAACTGCAGTATACAGTACTAGTAGTATTAGTACAGTGGGATTGTGGTAGGCAGTAGTTTATTAATATAATTACTGAAGGCTAGCTCATGTCATTCCAGGTCTAAAAGCTCTGAATATGTTGTCTGTGATTACTGAAATGTTTTTAGTAATACTTTATAATAGCTGTATCAACCTACATGTTGTGTATTCGAAATAGATACATATAGTCCAGTCATTTTATGATTTTACCTCAAACTAATTGCAAAAGAATTTATTTTGGGTTTTTCATACAGGTTTTAGTATACATTGTAACAGAAAAAAAGTCTACATTAATCAAAATTGGGGAAAATAGTTTTTTCTACCCCTAAAAAATCGGGAAAATATAAAAAAATTACTTGATGGACCATTTTTTAACCCAAATATCAACATCAGATGTAATACAGGATAACTAAAAAGCATTGTATGACAAGCCTGTTTGTTGTACAACACAAAATCAATAACAAAACAGTTTGAATGGTTTTACGAAAAAAATTATGACACCTTGAAAATCACTAAAATGTTGTTAATTTATCAATATTTCAGCTTGTGTTGGATTTTTAAGAAAGATTACTCAATCAATCATCGTCACTATTGATTTATGTTTTATGAGAATGTATTCACATATAATTTGCTTATTTAAATTTCAGAAAATGATATATTTAACTTACACCTTTTAAATTATATGGCTGCTCAAAGTTTGTCTGTTGGTCTGATTTGGAGCTGATTTTAAATAAAATTGAATGATTCATTGATTCATGTGAACAATATTTCATAAATACCTTCAGCATATGCTGAAATGTGCATTAAATTATTTTCTATGCAAGTTATTCTTTACAAAAAATAAAACATTTGACAAGATACCTCCATTATATTACTTGAAATTAGGTAGATGAAAACCACATTTGGTGCAAATTTGACTTGACCACTAAATTTGGCTAAGTCCACGTTTTTCAACAGCAAAATTGTGAATATATTTCTTGTTTTTTGCTGGATTTTTAAATAATTTGGCAGTAATTACCACCATGACGTAGCCTTCTGGATAAAAGTAAATTTAAATTTATGATTGATGTCAACTTTAAATAAATTGATTTTTCATATTCTGATAATGGAAATGAATGGTGGGATACTGAATTTTTAATGAAAATACTAAAGTAAAGGAATCTTTAACTTCAAATTAATCTCATAAAATCATAAGTTTTATGGTGGATCCATTGGCAAAATAATTTTCAAATCGGACAAGACATATTCGAAAAAATATGATTTATGTTGTTCATATTGATGGACTTTGCCATTTTTGTAGTGTTCAGGCAAAAATGCATGAATTTAAGTTTTTACTGTCAGTTATTGAATATACTTTTTGAGAGTACTTGCCAAATTTATTGTTTCTTAACAATATAAACAATACACAAAAGGATATGAACTGATTGGAAGCATTTGCTTTTCTTTTTATCAAAATATTTGTTAGAGAAATACGGATATTGTTCATGTAGGCATGAAATAATACCAAATTGGTTCAACTGGTCAATTAAGAAGTGTCATATTATTTGTTTACATAAAAATATACCAATTCTTATTAATTAAAATTAGTTAATATGTTTTGTTTTCAGCAACTAAGTGTAGATTAAGTTTGTTTAGAGTCAGATATTTTTATCTTTTCCATTCAAAATGAGCAAAAACGTCAATATTGTTAGATTAAACAAAAAGAAAATAGCCATTTTGATAGTTGATTTAATCGTTGATAGATTGCTTTTGGTGACAATTGTTGGTTATTCTGAGCTCTACTCAATATGGTCTTCCTATACAATTAATTTCATAAGTTAATTATTGTAAAATAGCTAAATATTTCACTTCAAAAACTGTCATATATGTAATTTTTCTTGTTTCTGGACCATAAAAATGGCTAAAAAATTAATTTCCCGAATTTTGATAGATGTAGACTTTTTTCCTGTTATTGTACAAATGATAACCATTCCAAAAACCAAAAAATAAATTCTGTTGCAATTAGTTTGAGGTAAGGCCTGTTTTTTTGCTAAAATGACTGGACTAATACATGTATATTTATCTAGTGTATAATTTTGAAGATTTTAGATTTCACTCAAATGAAGCAAAGTCGAATAATTAAAATCAGATGTAATTTTCTTTTTCATAGCTGTAGAATTTACGACATATTTACACCATCAATTTTCAAAAGATTATTTGATGTGATCAAGCCTATTGACTTCCTTTGAAATCTTTAGATTATAGCTGAATATGTATACTGTACAATATAGCCATTTCAGATCTATAGGTCGATGCAGCAATTATTATAGGTCTTTATAGCTTTATAAATGTATAGGTTGATCAACATATTGGGCTCCACCTGCTTTCACATGTTGTAGTATACAAATTTATCCACCAATAACTCACCTTGGGCTTGGAGTGACGTTGATACATATGAATTTATATCCAAGATTCACAGAGTAGGTAGAAAATCCCAGCAAGGCATTAACATCAAAGAAATAGACACGTTTATCCCTATAGTTTTCTATGAAATCAAGTCCTTTGAAAAAGCAGTAATTTAAAGAAGACACAAATTCGGAAAGTTTCTCAAACTGACAATACCCTATGCCATATGCTGGTACGTGCCGTTCAGAATCCGCCATTTTGAATCTAAAGTTTCTTGTCAATAATACACAATAACCAGAGAAACAAACTACTGACAATGAAATGATAGATACTTGGTCTAATGTGGAACTCGGCCGAATCTTACGACGGAGAATCCACGGGAAATACAAAATTGACAACAAGTGTTGCGTTCTTCTGACAAAAAAAACCCTATTACGTCAAAACCATTGAAAACAAATTCCAAAACATCTTGGTTATAGTCGGAACAGAATGCACAAGCCTGTGAATACTCGAAGTTTGATTCAAAAAGCATAAATTCGCAAGGAATGTCAATTTCAAAGTCAGTCATGTTTCTTGAAGAATTCACTTCGATCGCCCGTAATTACTATCCAAATTGCAATGGGTTTTTTTCAAGTAAATAATAATTAGCGTCACATAATTTGCAGTTAATTTCGTCACATAGATTCAGTTAAGTGACTGCATCAAACATACGGTTCTTTTACATATATTCCGGGATCCTTTCACATGTCCAACCAGAATGGCATTTCTACCACTTCGGCCGCCATTTCCTCTCCAATGCGTAACCAAATTATTTCCTAAAGTTAACCTCATTTAAACTACATGATCACTTACACTGTTAGTTATAACATGTCACATAAATATACGTGCAAATACTATAAACTGTCACATAAATACTTAGAAAGTTCAATTCACTTACCATACGGCAGCCATATTGTTACCGGAACTCAAATTCGCGCATGCGTGTTGCGTCTCATTCAATCAACAACCAAACGCGGCGGGAAAAAGAACACCTGGGAGAGGGGAAGTAACCCTTACAAGTCCACGACGGGCGTCCGTGCCATGCGGACATTTTATTCCTAAATATTTATGTGACCGTTCTTTGAATGAGTTTTTAGGGTGACATAGACGCTATTTTTGCTAACAATTTTCATTTTATTATGTGACTGTCACATAATCAAGTAAGGTCACATAATGTTGATTTTTGCTCAAAAATGGTCACATTACCCCCATTTCGCGAACACGGACGGACGGACGGACGGACGGACGACGGACGACGGACGGACGGACGGACGGACGACGGACGCTGCACCATCACATAAGCTCACTTGGCCCTTCGGGCCAGGTGAGCTAATAACACCATATAAGCCACCTTAAATTTTGAAAACGTAAAACATTTACGCCTTTCGATCAATCGCAATACCGGAAATTGAAAACTAGCGCCACCTTGCGACTGTTTGCATCATAACACGTCGTCAAAGCAGGTTGGTCGGTGTAGACGTTTCACGACTCGGAAGCGGACGACAAAAGTATAATTATGGCAGCAAACGGACGAGGCTCAATGAGAGCTCAGAGTCGCTCCCCTCCTTTTATAGTGATAGGCCTTTTGGTAGCTTTAGTTATCTTAGGGGCGAATTACTGGAATCTGTCTTCAAATAACAGCAAGTTGGCGTTCGAGGTGGCCGAACTTCAAGATCAAGTTCGACAAGTCTCTGCGAAACGAATCAGTGCTGAGAAGAAAATAGATTCTATGGCAGAGAGCTACAACCGAAACAAGGACACTTTAGCGCAGAAAGAGAGTGACGTAAAATCCCTGAATAGTCAAATAGGGGACAAAGTGGACCAACTGCAGTCACTAGGCAAAGAAAAGGAGACCTGCCAGAATAGTTTGGTATGAAGTCACATCATAAAACATTGAGATGACTTCACATGAATGCACACGTTTATCGAAACCAGATACTCGCATGATAGAAATGTTCCTTATTGTTTACTTTATTGATCATTCATCGAAAACTCTGAATAATATGGTATTAATTATGATCCTTATTTAATTTCATTGATAATCTCTCGTTAATTTTCCAGACCTCCTCTTTTTCTTCTTCCATGTAGTTGTCGCGTAGAGAGTAGTTAATGGTGGTACACTAGATGCATATGTACAGGTAAAATAGTTTCTAAGAAAGATATATGATAAATAGGGGACAGCAGACAGCAAGAGTATAAGTAAATCAGTAAATGTAGATCTATATATATAGGATAGGGGATTCAGAAATTAAAAAATTAAGTGTTAAATCTAAAGCCCTTTGGAAACTCTAGGGAAACAGGTAGTAAAAACACTGTGTAATTAAAATATAAGTTAAGTCCAGCATAGATTTAGAATATGGCCATAATATACATGTATTGCAATGTGAGATCTTGCTGAGTGGGTATGTAAGAGATAATGGGTATGCGTAGAAAGGCCACCCATAA
Organism: Mimachlamys varia; assembly: GCA_947623455.1. NCBI lineage: Eukaryota > Metazoa > Mollusca > Bivalvia > Pectinida > Pectinidae > Mimachlamys > Mimachlamys varia. The sequence goes on from OX392535.1 coordinate 16,390,942, forward strand.
ATGACTAGCAAATCAGGATCCCTCGTGGCATTGGAGGTTACTGTTTGCAGGGGTCACCCGGTCTCTTAAAATATATGGGAGAATTGAGGGATTTTATGGGATTAGTGGAATTTCTATAAGATTTTTCTGCATAAAGTCATTTAATTTTTTATGAGATTTTCAAGAAAAATATGAGTATAAATACCTAAATTGAGCTCTGTGTTTTTGTTCCAGTATGAAACAGTGCAGGGGAGAAAGAATATTTATGATAGTCATTCTCAATATTTAGTAGCACACAGTAGAGAAAAAACAATACCGATAACTGATCGTCTTAAGAATTTGCATCTGTCTAAAAAAAACTTGGCAATAATTTCAAACATCAGTGTCCTTGATACCACAATAGAACCTGTCTACATACAACAATTAATGCATCAGTGTTCTACTTATACCGATATATACATGTAGCCCTAAAGGGTTAAAGTGCACAAACTTTAGATGCCACTTTATCACATAACTGACCTGTTCAGTCATGTCATATGGCTATGTCATAAAAATAACACTATTGTAACGTCATAAACAAACGACATCTTTATGACGTCATATGATTGTCTTGGTAGTGAAAATCTCACTGCCACAGAAGAAATTTGATTTCTTATAGAGAATTAATATGAGAGTTTTTGTGTATTTTCTTATAAATATAAGTTATGTGATAAATAGAATCTTACACTTGTGTCAATGTAATATGGAATTTATTAAACTCGTTAAATAATTTAATATTACATTGACACTCGTGAAAGATCCTCTATTTATGGTGCTATTACGAAGCCATCTCTATTGGTACATTCTTCCCTTGCTCTGGATCAAGAGAATCGGCTCATATGTGTTTTTACTTTATAAAAAAATCTTTTCCGATTCTCCATTTACACAAAATACCTTTTGTTTGCAGTGTAATGGTTAAAGTAAAAACTGAAAGAATTGACATTGGAGTCTAGAAAAATAGTGTCAGTGGCCGTTTCAGTTGTAGCAATCTACAAAAAATATAAAACATTGCCATCTGATGAATCCATGTCACGATAATTACTGTTAAAACAATCTAAACATTAGACCTATCACAATTGTTTCGTTCAAAAGTTTATGTGTAAAAGTATAAAAACACATCAGTTCTGTGTCCTCTGGGGTTTTTTTAATCACTATTTATAGATAACAGTGTTTTTGCTACCTAGATTTTCAGCAGCCTGTGCCTTATTGAATTGGGGAAAATAAAGTAGGATTTTCAGATAAATTGGAAAAGTATACCAGGTACTTGAATTTTGCTTCATTTTGGGAAAATACCACAAATTTTGACTGGGGGAAAGAGCCTTACATCGACTGTGAAAATGGGCAAACAAAATCACTATATAACATGTAATTTTACTCACATTCCTATTGTTTGTCCTAGCTATTAGATAATATTCATTACTATAAACTGACAGATGTTTCTGGTATCTGTATTATTAATGTGATCTTGAATTCCTTCTTAACTTCAGAAAAATTGTGAAGAAAATAGTAATGGAATACAGCAAGAACTGCAGAAAGTAAAAGGTTTGAACATTATTTACATACATTGTATATCTTGTGTTTTGTAAAACATTGTAAGAATCAAACATTTTGATCAATAAGGACCTGTGGTATATTTATATACACGTGAACAGAATAATATGATTTGTTAAAAAACCTTTGGATACAAAAAATCAATACAAGCAGCTGTTACAGTAGCTCTTAAGTAATCTTTTACAAAATGGCTTTGTAATATATACTATTGATGGCTTACAAAATCTGTTTGTCTTGTGATAGGTATGAAATTCAGCACAGTACATTGATAAATCATTTTAAACGAGTCTTTCATTAGGATTGAGTTTTATTTCTTTATAAATCAAATAATTTTGAATTTGTTTGATCTACTGGTTTCACTTTCCTCTGAAATTGATGATGATTTTAGTCAGTGGTAGTTTAATAAAAAAACAAAATTAATATTCATATTATCTTGATTCCAAGCATTAGTCTTTTTTTATTATCAGAGGAAGTTGAACAACTCAAGAAAAAGGAACAAGAAGCAGCAACAAATACTGAAAAATGTGACAGGTAAGGGAGACAATCATAAGCAGATATACTGTGGTTTATAGAGTGTTATGTACAGGTAAGGGAGACAATCACCATGAGATGTGCTCTGGTTTATAGATTGTTACAGGTAAGGGAGACAATCATACCCAAATATGCTCTAATTTATAAATTGTTATGTACAGGTAAGGGAGACAATCACCATGAGTTGTGCTCTGGTTTATAGGTTGTTACAGGTAAGGGAGACAATCATACCCAAATTTGCTCTAATTTATAAATTGTTATGTACAGGTAAGGGAGTCAATTATACCGAGATATTCTCAAATTTGTTTTTTATTACTTTTACGATAAGATCAACAATGCGGTGCCCTTGAATAAGATGTGCACGGGCCTGAGAACCTAAGGGAGACAATCATCCTGAGAAATGCTCTGTTTTATAGATTGTTTTATATACCGGTAAGGGAGACAATCATCCTGAGATATGCTCTGGTGTACAGGTAAAGGAGACAATTCGGTCTGAGATAGGCTCTGGTTTATAGATTGTTACAGGTAAGGGAGACAATCACGCTGAGTTATGCTCTGGTTTATAGATTGTTGTATACAGGTAAGGGAGACAATCACACTGAGATGTGCCCTTTTGATCAAAAAAGCAAAATGGCTGACAGGAAGTCATCTTCAATTATGACAAGTTGTAAATGAAATTTTGTTACCCCTAGATTCTTAAACAGTATTGGATCAATCTATCATTCATCGAGTCCACTTAGTCCCTAGTTGTGTTCTATTGATCTCAACAATATGGCTTTAAGGCCCAATATACGTAACTTTCAGCAAAACTTGAAACGAAAATCAAGCCTAATAACTTCTTATATTTATAGATTTAGTTAAGATTAACTGATATCAGCAATATCCAAGGTAAATTCCTTCGCGGTTACCGGTACAGCAGCAGTTGAAACACGCTATTTGTAAACACCCGTCCATTTCGAACCGTCTTCTACCTTCGATTTGTTGTTGAAGTGGGGCGCCCCACCTGAGTTATTTTCAATTCTTTGGATTTTTTTGTCAAGAGTTTCTTGTTAGTAACCGCTCAGGTTACTTCGTTTTAGGCTTATTTTTGCATGGTTATCAACTGGAATTTTTATCAGAATTTTCAGAATCACGAAAATGTCCCTGAAGTTACGTATATTGGGCCTTTAATTACAGGCAGCCATGAGTTATACTTGATTGACCTTTCTCAAATTTTATGATATGCAAGGATATAATGGTATTATGAATACTTAAACAGATAATCTGTCAATTAGACAAGGTTGGAAACAGGACGAAATGGGGTCTCCATTTCCTGTACACTCTGATTGATGGAGATTTATAGGTCCATCATCTCTTATTAAGATATTTAACTATTTGAATTTGTATTTTTATAGTGTATGTGCTGACATGAGGAAAATGGTTATAGATGCAGTTGAGAAAACAATGGGAATAAATGCCGTACAAACCTTGCACCAAGCCGGTGTTGATGTGGGGGATTATAAAGACAAGTTTGGGTAAGGTGTTATTTTGATGTGGCCTAAGAAAAACGATTTCCCTTAACTCTACCTTCATTCTTTTTTGTTGGTATCTTGAAGTTATTTTAAGATAATCTATTGTATAAACCATTCAAAACTGACTTAAAAAATCATTCTCTCCTATATACTCGCATAATTGTAATTTTGTCAGTATTTTCTACAGCAAATTAAAAAAAATGAGATTGTGCAGTTTTGTAACATTGTGTGTCATTATATAATTCAGTGAATGCATGATAAGTTTTTCTCAAATATTCTTCAGAACTATCTTTTGAAAGTTAAAGCATAATATGTATACATTGTGCATCATTTGAAAAAACGATGTGATTAACTTTATTGTACATGTTTCCATTGTTATAAATGTAAAACCAACATATACTGCATTCCTTCTTCATTGCCACTGTTATTCCAAACAGATCTCTGACCCAAGGCAAAGCAGAGCAGCCACAGAAGCCAGTCGTAAAGGACGATAATGCTGAGCAGAAACCTGGAGATTCTCCAGGGGGTGAGAAATCAGACACTGGCATGAATAACCAGCCTGGTCAAGGTACAGGTGCAGCTGATCCTAATTCCCCACAACCCGCAGGAGGAAATGCATTACCACAGGGACAAATTAACCCTCAGGCTTTACCACAGGGACAAATCGTCCCTCAGACAGGCCGTGGGGAGATTAATGTGATTCCAGCTGCTCAGGTTCAGCCCCAGTTGAATCCCGAACCTAAACCCCAAAATCCTGACCAATCTGCTGTTAAACCACCTCAAAATCTGAATCCTAGCGGTAACCAACAGGAGAAAAATGTTATTCCTCCAGCCCAGTCCAACCCTGACCTCCCCAACCCTCAGGTGAACCAGCAGGTCCTACCCCCTGGCAACCCTCCCAAGGAACAGGGTGACCCAAAAGGTTAGTATCCTCACTCATACCATGCTTACAAGGGTGCTGGTGTATGCAAAATCATCCTGTGTTGTTATTGCACTGTTTTCCTGTTCAATAAAACATGATATGGAATTGTCGTGAAACACATGCAAAAAATCCCTGTTTAATCTGATCCAAATTTGAACCACACTTAATGTTGATGAATGTAAATAGAGGAACAGATCCACTGTACTACTGCATGTTAGCGGGAGAGTGTGAACATTTGTTCCACGTGACATGGTAGAGGCAAGGGTCACTTGGTATAGTGTATACGTACGACGGTAGTGGGATGACTAATGTTTAATCAGCGAGGTTCATGATTGTTTTGATAGGTCTTTTACCCCTGCAAACACATTTGAACTTTTCCAGTTCAAATGTTGGAATAGTTCATTTTGGAATTGTAGGGGTGATTGAGTAAATAATTGATAATGACATATACAATAAATTTTCATCACCAATGGAAAACTACCCCTGTAACAAATCAATATGGGAGAGTGGAGACACTAGAAACATGTTAACAATGCTGCAATAAAAAACATTGAACTTGAATTGAACTATTGTACATACTGTACATTACCCCTGTAACAGATCAGTGAAGTCCCTGTAAAAATGTCAAGACACATTTAACATTAGTGTTGAAAGAGTAATGTGGAATTAGAAAAAAAAAGAACTCTTTCTCAATGTATTGATTGTACACATAATTAAGCAAAACAAAAAATTCAAATGAAACACCAAAAGAAGTTTGAGCTATTTTAAGGATTACTACATTAAATTTATTGCTTTGAATATTAAATGAATTCAGGTAATTTTTATCTAGGATCAAGGTCACACATATCCTGAATAGTTTAAGGTTTTAACTGTTGTTGATATATATTTATTTTTTGTTTAGAAATATTCAGTTACAAAATTGTAAATCACTTAAAAATAAACATGCACACCGAGTTAAAAGAAAGATCATTCTCATGCTGAGCTTCAATTGTTTTCATTTGGAAGCAAATCATTCTTAGTTTTTTGAGACAAAATGCAAATCATTTTTTAAAAAGAACAAGAATGCTGTAGTGATTGATAGAATCTGAAATAGCATAATTAGATAATCAGTTTATAATCATATAACTTTCACTTGTCTTTGCTTGGCCTAGATTAATAGTTAGTAGCTATCATTTAAGCCATGCCCATGGTATGTAAAAAGTAAACGAAAAAGATATATCAAGCTTGCAAAGCCTGCAATCCCTGATCTGTTGTATAAATATATATGATACATTTCTGAGCATCAATGGTTAAGTTGAACAAGTTAATTATCAATCATGAGTGATAGCAAGAGACTGACCATAACAAGTTTACTCATTCACACCTGAAGTTTCATAATGGACTGTTCAAACCATTGAATTGGAAGAGTTCAGATGTGTCTTCAGGGGTGAATAAAGTTAGCATCTAGAAATGCATTTAAGAGCTTTGAATTAAACCTGTATCTTAATTCTGAGTTATTTTCCCCAACAACAGACACACACAAGCGAACAGTTATCAAAGAACAGTCGAAACACGCAGAACAAATGACACACATCCCAGTACAACAGGACCCAAACCAGAGACAGTTACAAACACACATCCCAGTACAACAGGACCCAAATCAGAGACAGTTACAAACACGCATCCCAGTACAACAGGACCCAAACCAGAGACAGTTACAAACACACATCCCAGTACAACAGGACCAACATCAGAGACAGTTACAAACACACATCCCAGTACAACAGGACCCAAACCAGAGACAGTTACAAACACACATCCCAGTACAACAGGACCAACATCAGAGACAGTTACAAACACACATCCCAGTACAACAGGACCAACATCAGAGACAGTTACAAACACACATCCCAGTACAACAGGACCAACATCATAGACAGTTACAAACACACATCCCAGTACAACAGGACCAACATCAGAGACAGTTACAAACACACATCCCAGTACAACAGGACCAACATCATAGACAGTTACAAACACACATCCCAGTACAACAGGACCAACATCAGAGACAGTTACAAACACACATCCCAGTACAACAGGACCAACATCATAGACAGTTACAAACACACATCCCAGTACAACAGGACCAACATCAGAGACAGTTACAAACACACATCCCAGTACAACAGGACCAATATCATAGACAGTTACAAACACACATCCCAGTACAACAGGACCAACATCATAGACAGTTACAAACACACATCCCAGTACAACAGGACCAACATCAGAGACAGTTACAAACACACATCCCAGTACAACAGGACCCAAATCACAGACAGTTACAAACACACATCCCAGTACAACAGGACCCTAATCACAGACAGTCACAAACACGCATCCCAGTACAACAGGACCCAGATCAGAGACAGTTACAAACACACATCCCAGTACAACAGGACCCAAACCAGAGACAGTTACAAACACACATCCCAGTACAACAGGACCAAAACCAGAGACAGTTACAAACACACATCCCAGTACAACAGGACCCAAACCAGAGACAGTTACAAACACACATCCCAGTACAATCTGACCCAAATCACAGACAGTTACAAACACAGACCCCATTACAACAGGACCAACATCGGAGTGAGTTACAAACAAGGAAGATACCCCCACAACAGTTATACAACAATCACGAAGACTTGGATATACATGATAGAAACACATTAACAACAAAAGACACATCTCCAGAATTTAGCATCACTGAAGACTTAGCCACTACACCCGATTTCTTACAGGTGACTATATACAAATACCACTAATTTTTCAGTTCCAGATAACCATGACAACGACCCTGCTGCTGATGCTGATGATCAGGTAGAGCAGCCTGGTCAGATTGGGGCTACTACAGCTAAACCAGCTACTTCAGGCATTCAAAACCTAGTAGACAAATTCCATAAAAATATTGTCAATCCAATCTTCTCAAATTCTTCTTCTCAGGGCTTGGGGAATATCCAAAAATCTCTTGCCATGAAAGCTGGAGAAATAGCAAAACAGACCTTCCTGGGGAATTTAGATCAGTTTAAAAAGGGAATTAGCAATAAGACTCTTGCAGACCAGGTCAATCAAACGACTTCAGATCAAGGTCAGGCAGATACGAAGAAATTAGGTCAAGGTCAGACAGAAACAAAGAAATTAGGTCAAGGTCAGATAGAAACAAAGAAATCAGATCAAGGTCAGGCAGATAAGAAGAAAGATAAAAGTCATTCAGATCCGAGAGAAGCGGGAGAAGAGAAAATATCAGCAGAGGTTAAACCTGCTGGTCAGACAGCTGGTAAGAAAGTAGAAATGAGCATGGTTAGCACAAAACCTAAACTCTCCAATAAGACTACAGCTCTGCCAAACAAGCAGGGGGCAGCTGGCAAGCTGCAGGCAGCCAAAGATGATTATGATGACTATGATGATGAAGATGATAAAAAGACAGGTGGAAAGGGTGACGGCAAAAAGATGGAGGTAGATGTAGTAAATAGGATATAGAGGGATGCAAGCTAGCAGGGACATCAGAACTAGGATAGTTTTAGCCAAAAAAAAAAAACAGAATTTGTCCAAGTATTTAAAAAAAACAAATATTTCAAATACTGCTTAACAGTCTGTATGAAAGATGATGCCCTTAGAAATTAATAAATAAGATATCATTATTAATAATATTATCATGCTTATATGGTAGTATATGCTAGTGGCAGCTTGTAAGAATCTGAAGAGATTCTCAAGTTTTCTGTTCCTGTCTTTAATAGATTGTAGAGGTGTTCTGTAACTAGCTTGTAGAGCTAGATAGAGCTAGACTGTTTTGGAAATACTTTGGAAGGTTATACTTTACAAATATACATATATACCCAGTCACTGACACAATCATAGGTGACAGTAATGTATGGGACCTGCATGTCTAAAGCATTATCATATGCATATATGCATGTCCATGTAGACAACCCCCACCCCAACCCCCTTTTTTTTTTAAATAAGAGTAATATAGGGTATATTTTTGTGTAAATGATACCATTACATGCTTGGCTAGCTTATTCTTTCTTAGAAGTATACATCTACTAATCCTAATTCTGAGATGGTACAAGATTATAGAATGATCTTCCCACTTATCATTGGAGTCAGTTTAAAGGATAAAAAAACTATCTGAAATAGTCTAGGTAATTGAATAGTAAGTCTTATCTATGATGGTCTATGAAAGAGTATGCATTGTTGGTCAGAAACACACATGGTGTCAACTGACCAAACCTCAAGGTCATTGGATCAAAGGTCAAGGTCAAACTGCTAAATATGTTGTGATGGTGTAGAAGCGACATTTGGTCAGTATCGAAGAAGGCATCAAATTTTGCACCTCTTCTACATTTCAGGTTAGAAAACATAGTGGAGTCCTTCCTGATGTTCCAGTGTTTCAGCTTCCTTAAACTTTTTGTGCAATATGATGGCATTGAAAACTCTTTCATTTCCGACTAAGGAGACTTGAGAACTGCTGTAATAGCCCCAATTATAATATAGAACTTGTTTATTATACATATTATGATTTAACAGGAGGCAGTTTTTCTATTGATTGGATTAATTCTGATGAAACTTTCAGAAACATTTGTCTTGGCCGGAAGCTCCAAACTGTTAAATGGGAGACATACATTTCTGTTTACAAAAATAAATCACTAGTCTATATTTGAGATAGTCTAGACAACCTTCATTTGTGGTCAAATGGAATTTGATCAACATTCTGATAAGGTTATAGATTATAGAATGTTATCCAAATGTATCCTGGTAGATGTTATATAATTTGATGCATGAAGAAATTTCTTGTTTGAACCTTTTAGGTATATATACATACCTGGTAGCATATATACTGTAGAATTGTACCTTCCTTGGCCTCGAGTGAAAATTGCACTTATACTCATTTATATGAATTATGTAAATAAGCATATTTGGTTTTCACCTAAGGTTAAGAATTTACACATAAGGGGGATACATGTTTGGAATAAACAATTGGCTAAAAAACTGATTACATAACAGTGGGAAAACCAATTATATAAGTATAAAAATAAATAAAATATGAAAAGAAAATGATTTGAGATATTTTCCATAAGACCTACGGTATGATGATTAACTTGCAACATAATGAACACCACATACATGTACATGATGTAGATTTGTTATACGGATCCAGCCGGCATTTAGAATTGTTGTACGTCAGCTAGAGTTGAACTGAAGTCAGTATGTACTATTACTCATGAAAATCTCTGGTTATAAGTATTAAAGAAAGGCTTATCCCCCTCCCAAGGTAAATGTCATATAGTATTTAACCTCTGATACTTGTAAGTTGCTGAATGATATTTTCACTATATTCTGATAAATATGTCGACATCTCAAAGCATTCATTTTGTAAAAAAAAGACGCCATTGTCGGATTGGTAATATTTGTATTTAAATATTTATGGATTATAGAAATAGATCAGCAAATCCATCATAATTGGCATGTAATACTAGTACATGTATAAAAAACATGTCTTTCCCTTGTGAAATATAAGGCCATTGATATCAAAATAGAATATCACATATTCACTATTTTGTGATATAGTTATAATAGGAAACCCGTTCATTGCTGCTAGCAGGAATTAAGTTGATAATGGGTTTGATTTTAGGTGAAGTAAACATAACTGTACAGTATAAGTCATGTGTACCTTTGGCAGTTTTATAAAGTGTTACCAGTAGAACAACTGTGGTATTAATATATATATATTTATATATAAACAGTCGATCCTCTTAATCTCGAGTGGGTTGGGGACCTGGACTTATTTGTGTGACTAATTGTTTGGCCAGAATCATTTAAATGTGGTCTTTGAGTTTGAGATAACAAAGTTTGTCGACTGTATTACTCGGGGGGTGGCATGCTTTAATAAATGCAAATCCTTGATGGCCAGTCAATGCCAAACACATGTATCACACACACAAATCATTAACTGCCCTTTTGTTTGCACATATATCCTGTTAATGAAAATAGCTTTAATCTAAATAAAAATAAACCTATTTTCTACTTACAATGTACATGACATCTGAATTCGAAAAAAAAAGAAACCAGAAAAAAAATCTTGTTACATATACATAATACTGCAACAATTTAGGTTAGATTTTCAGATAGTTTCAAGTTTACTTGAAAATGTGATTGCACTTATTGTATATATAAAGCTGTGCCAAGCATGGATGTGTAGTCTATAGAGCGGGTACATGTACTGTTACGCAGCTTCTAATCGCAGTCTGTTCAGCAACTGTTTGCGGTTCTAGTGTATGTTAGCTTGCATCCCAATACTGCATGTTTCCTGATCATTATTATATTTTTACTATACATACTATAATTGAAACAGAAGTTATAAAGTTCAAGAGACTAAAAAAGAGTTGAATCCAATTTAGCTGGTAAGCAAGTTATTATTAAGTATTTTATTGTCTCCTTGTAGCTTCTGTTCTTCAGTTTTTTTTTCAAATTCCTAAATTTGCATGTTTTATTTCCAACACAATTTAATTATTATATTGTCTGTTAAACTTTTCAGAGGCCTGGCTGTTCAAAGTGTAGTTATTGTAAATCTCATTTGCCAAAAACATTGAAATTTAATTTATAGGATGATTTTCAAAAGAAAAGGGCAAAAAAATATTTGACTTTTTAAACATTTGTTTTACAGTGACTTCTACAAATCTTTGAACATCAAGTTTCGGAGTGTTAAATTCATGTTTCATCTGCATGTTTGGTTTTGTTAAGGAATTTTATATCCTAAGCAATACCAGCTTTTTATTCTGGAATTCAGCTTCTTTGAAAGACATAAATTTTATACTTATTTTTTCCTAAGTGTATTATTTGTTGCACGCACATAAACATGCATGCATAATATTGGAAATATGATCTTTACAGTTAAATTTGAATTTTTTATCACCAAATTAATACTTCCAAAATTATTATTTGTTGCATGCACATAAACATGCATGCATAATATTGGAAATATGATCTTAACTGTTAAACTTAAAAAAATTTGATCACAAAATTAAACTTCCAAAATTTGAGAATGAATTATCTTAACTTAAGGATTGTTGTTTCTAGATGTGTAACTGATATTTAATTGATTTTTGTATTCTGTGCATGAAGGAGTAAAGTAATATGGGACAAATATTATGCTACAGGTACATTTCATATGAAAATTCAAGTTGGAGAGAAGAAATGAGGTTATATCTTTTGAGGCGTTGTGAAATTATGAATACCACTTTAACATTCCACTTATAGAATCCAGGCTAGCTATAAACATTTGTAGTTAGATCTAGTTTAATACCTGCTAGCCACTTTTTATGTAAATGGTAAAGGGCAATAACAAGAAATTACCAAATTGTTTTCACAGAGGTCTTCTAAATCATGTTTCGAAACAGACTTAAATCACTTTCAGGAGTGTTTTATGAAAATGAATCAAACTAATAAAAAATAATGATATTAGTAGGGTGCCATTAAATGAGATCTATTTTCATCCCTATCAATTACTAATTTACATGGCAAGTCACAAAATACAAAGTACTGTGAAATCTGTTCTTTGCGCTTTACAGCAAAATATTTAGCTGCAAAATTAGTCTGGTATTAAAGACATCTTCAGAAAAAAAAATTGAAAAAAACATACCTGAAAGTTATGTACAGATCCTGCAGCAGCACAATATCTTGGAACTTTTTTTTCTCTCACAAGAGTTGAAACATAAAGTATGCTTGATCTGTAGAATATGTGTATTTTCCTTTTAATAAGTTCATCACATTTATATCTTTTACATCTTTTAAGTATATGATTTGTTTATACATTACTACCCCAACAGTAGACTTGTCTATATTTCCTTTGTCACGACCTTTTGTGGAATTCATGATCTAATGAAAGTACAGTGTAACTCTCCTACAAAAATAATGGGAGATGGCTTAATATAAGCGTGAACTCTTGTTGCCAATAAATAATTATGAATAAAATACTGTTTAAACCAAAATGATAGAGATTTCAGGTTTCACAGTACTTCATTGAGCCACTTCACTGTGTGCAGCCTATACTGAAATCTACCTTTGCCAGTTGACACTGCATGTTATAACTAATGATTGAATTACTGGCATGTACATGTATTTATTTTAGCAGTCCTCTTGAGTTTTGCATAAAAATTCAAATTGAATGGTTGATTTTATTTCTTAAAAGGTTCAGTATAGCTATAGATCATACTTATATATAAAAGCAAATATATTTTGATGAAGATAGATTATTATACTATAATGAAATATCAAAATTAATATAGTCAATGTCACTGATCAAATCAAATTTTGAATTAGAATGATATGTAAATTGCTGTTAAGCTACCATACTTTTTAATTTACCACCCCGATTTGTAGGTAATTTTTACACAATGTCTTGTATACCTAAACTGTTGATCTGTCTTGTCAGGACGACTATGAAGATGATCCCGACATTGGAGATGAGAAGTTGAAGTTCATTCCTGTGAGTGTTTCAGAGTGGCTTATGTTTAAAAAAAATGGGCCCAAGCTTATATTGTTATGTATTATTGGTGTACATGTATCACTTGTCAGGAAATTACAATATGACTAAGTTGATAAATTAAAGAGATCATGGTGTTTTTGTTTGCTAGACCATGCATTTTCCACCACATCTTTCATTAGTTGTGTAATGTCTGGGCTCACCTATATTCTTTAAATGGTGAAATATTCTGACAACCTTACCATCCACCTTAAGTAACGGACTGTTATTGTCAGATAATTTAGATGCTATATTTACTCAATCATGCTCAGCCTCATTCATCTGTCATCTGTTGTGTATGATGCCCTACATATAAAAAGAGATAGCCAGCCCCCCCCCCCACCCAACCCATTCCACCCCCACCCTCACCCTCTTCTGTCTCTATTATTAAGTCTGATCAGAATGTTTGTTCAGATAGTGAAACCATAATTAGCATCCACCATCAATTATAACAAGGGGAGATAATGCTAATTCTGGCAGATGATAATTATAGAATTGGCTACAAACATCTTCTTGTTTCCTTTGATTGCTCAGTTTGTCTTCTCTTTTTTAAAGAAATCTTTTTTTGACATCGATCATTGAGATTCAAATGAGCTGAATTGAAATCTATTTCATTGGTCTTTTAAAATTCAAGTCAAATTGTGGCGGAAATCAAATTTATTTCTATCGGACATTATCAGGTAACCACAAAAAACTTTTAAGAAATTAACAAAAATAATTGTTTTCATTCAGGTCGCTATATAATTTTATAAATGTGTTGTATTTGTCATATAATTCTCTGTTATTGTATGTATACAACATATATATCAATAGCTACGTTGTAGAAAGGTTTGCAAGCTTCAGTTTTTAGCTCACCTGGTCCGAAGGACCGAGGTGAGCTTATGCCATACCGTGTCGTCCGTCCGTCCGTCGTCCGTCAACAATTTCTTTAAACAACTTCTTCTCCATAAGCACTGATAGGAAATCAACCTAATTTGGCGGGAAGCATCCTTGGGTGCCCAGGATTCAACTTGTACTAATGGTGGGACTGACCCCCTAGGGGGCTGAGGGGCGGGGCCAAAAGGGGTTATTTAGCTATATCGGTTTAAGCGACTTCTTCTCTATAACCACTGATTGGAAATCAGCCTTATTTGGCAGAAAGTATCCCTGGGTGCTCAGGATTCAAAATTGTACTAATGGTGGGACTGACCCCCTAGGGGGCTGAGGGGCGGGGCCAAAAGGGGTTATTTAGCTATATCGGTTTAAGCGACTTCTTCTCCATAACCACTGATTGGAAATCAGCCTTATTTGGCAGAAAGTATCCCTGGGTGCTCAGGATTCAAAATTGTACTCATGGTGGGACTGACCCCCTAGGGGGCTGAGGGGTGGGGGCCATAAAAAATTATTTAGCTATATTGATATTAGCGACTTCTTCTTCATAACCACTGATTGGTAATCAACCTTATTTGGCAGGAAGCATCCTTAGGTGCCCAGGATTCCAAATTGTACTAATGGTGGGACTGATCCCCTAGGGGGCTGAGGGGTGGGGCCAAAAAGGGTTGTTTAGCTATATTGGTTTAGTCGACTTCTTCTCAATAACCACTGATTGGAAATGAGCCTTAATTGGCAGGAAGCTTCCCTAGGTGCTCAGGATTCAAAATTGTACTCATGGTGGGACTGACCCCCTAGGGGGCTGAGGGGCGGGGCCAAAAACAGTTATTTTTCTATATTGGTTTAAGCGACTTTTTCTCCATAACCACTGAATGGAAATCAACCTTATTTGGTAGGAACTATCCCTAGGTGCTCAGGATTCCAAATTGTACTCATGGTGGGACTGACCCCCTAGGGGGCTGAGGGGCGAGCCAAAAAGAAAATATGTTATCATGATTACCTAGATACCAATGTATCCAGGTGAGCGATACAGGCCCTCTGGGCCTCTTGTTATTGTACACTTAGGTATAACTCTGATGAAGTTATGAATGCTTGAATGTACCAGGTCATTTCAGTTCTTCCTTTTCAATAATTCCAGGGAAAAGAGGAGGTGAAGGCAGCAGATGATAGTATAGACAAGCTGGAAAAGAAAATGAAGATCCAGGACCAACAGAATTAAAAACGCTGGTCTACACAAGTGCAACATCCTGATTGTGATCTTAAACATGTGATGTTTTAACATGGTTATAAAGAATGGGGAATTACTTCTTTTTTAATTAAAATTATTCAATGATGTATCACTTTCGGTAAATTTGTTTAAATCTCTTAGAGATCCTGATGATTTTGTGTGGATGTCACAAAACTTAAGTGTCATATTCTATAACAATAATGCTAAATTGGCTCTCGCAGAACAGAGTTCCATGTTTAAGTTATCCCCTTAAAGTCTTGCATTTTCCAAACGAATCTCTTAAATGTATTCTTCGATACAACATATTTTGATTAAGTAATAGTCATGTGATATAAAGTAATAAAATTATTTTAAGTTGGTCTTAGTTTGGATATATCGTAATGTTTGTGAATTGTGATAGTGCTATATGCATTATGGTATGTGAGATGACTATTTTTTACAAATAAGTTAATCCAACTTTTGAAATTAACATGTCTTCTTTAAGTGAAAGTGAAGCTCTTGTACTATAAGCCAAGCTTAGAAATGTTTGTATATTTCATCTCCGCTAACTCCCCTCAATATTCGGTCACAATTTTGATTTAATGCTGTGATATAATAAATGCTTATGGCTGCGGAAAAAGTATCTTGACAATTACTTTCAGTCTTTCTTTGGGTTTTGTGACTTATATAAGCTTGGAAAGTACTCTATAGCATAATGTTTCATTAATATTTTTCTCGTGTCCATTTATTTGTATTGTTTTGTTTAAAGTAGCAATATATGTGTACATGTAAATGTATTTGGATGTAAAGTGATCATGATCTTGCCAAGAGAATTTTGTAGATGAAAAATTCAAGTCAGTGGTCATGAATCGTGTGTGATAAGATTTAACACAAATAATGTGTTATAAACATGCATTTACATCGAGGGTTTTTTATATAGTTTGTGTATAAGTGTACATGTTCTCATCACCGTATATATACATTTGTATGTAACTCATATAGTGGATACTGTATCTGTGAAAAAAGGTATTTTCACGATATTTTTTTGTTAATATTTACTGTCTAATTTAAAATCTTAATGAAAATTTTATGATTTTCTTTTCATTTAATTTTACTTTTTGATTTATTGTTTTAAAACTGTGTTGTGAAATACTAATTAAAACATGGTCACACTAATTCTATTATACTGAACACTAGGGATCCATGCTTAAGGGTAAATTGTGCAACTCCAGACATCTTTTTACCGTGTTGTGAAAACCTTGGATTTTTACATTATCATTGAAGGTTTTCATTTCCAGTACAGATTCTTGATTGGTGATCATGTTAATTGAAACTATTCAGTACAATTTAAAAATATGAAAAATAGTGAGTGGCAAACAGAAATTAAAATAAAAACTATTTGGCCTACGACACTAGCAGCAAATATAGACTTAATGGTCAAGTCTGCTTCTAAATCCAATCTTATACTGTATGATACTTTAACAGGATTTGTATAGTGTTATTTACTTAATATTGATCCCAATATTGGTCCCGCCATGACAAAAATCGAGAAAAGCAAAATGAGATTTTGTTTTTCACATTACTGTTATTTTCAGATTAAAACTTGGTCACATAACTCATACAATTATACCGAACACCTTGCCTCAATTTACAGAAACTTGTTTTAACACCAACCTCTGGTATTTTGATGTGAAAACATATGAATTTTAAGAATTTGCATTGAAATCTATTTTGTAGTGTTCTTGATATTGGACTAAATTAAAACTTGACCAGGTTATGATATATACACCATCATACTGAACCCCTAACTTCAATTAGACACCATTTATTTATTATTCCTGCTATTTTAAGGGCGAAATTCTGATTTTTTCTGGATTTTGAGAATTTTTGTTACAGTCAGATTTTCAGTGTTATTGATATCTGAATTGAAACTTGGTCAATCCTCTGATACTATTACACTGATCACGTAACCTCAGTTGTGAGAAATGGTTTTTTTCACAGGTTCCCCAATTTCGGGGAATTGTGAAACAATTTTCAACTGCAAAAATTTTGTCATACTAATATAAAAGCAGGAAAGATGAGACATAATTATTGTATTTTGTCAGTGCTATGGACGGTCGAAAAATAATGTCTGTACATTTGTATATGAAGACTACCACTGGTAATCACATTATCTACAAATTGGAATTGTTGTTTGTTAATAAGATGCATGCATATTTTGATTGTTTGTGATCACTTAATTGTTCACGGCACTGATCAAAGAAGGTAATACCCCTGGTAAAGCTTTCTAAGTTTAATGTTATCTGTCGTAACAATTTGTAGCATTCACTTTCACATATTGTGGAGTGTAATCTGTTAATCACTGGTCATTTGTGTACAGGATAACCTTGTCATTGTAACTTGTCAAACAGAGATTTTGTATGTGTTTGTGTGGGTGTACATGCTTGTATGCACGTGTGTGTGATGAGAATCCTGGAACACTAAACATATTGTAAAACTGGAATGCTGCATTAATTGTCATGACAGTTACAATTATGGCCCTTTGTAGAACTAACAGTTTATTTGAACCTGCTGACAGCAGCTAGTTAGTTTCAGCTTTCACCAGAATATTTCTAGATTTAGTGTTACATGTGAAAAAATGTTAACACTGCCATAAAGTTTAAGACCAGCTCATGTTCCGTATAAGGAGATCGGAAGTTGATTTTAATATGAATAAAGGAGGCAATTCCTATTTAATATTAAGAATAAGATTCATCATCTTATGCGTCCCTCTTTCTATCTGAAGTATGAGAGTACCTTTGGACGAAATGTTGCGCTATGTTTTTGACAGCTGACTTCTCTAACTCTCCCTATTTTGGGCAGTGAGCTGATTTCGGCGGTCAGAACACTGACACTCGGCTATTGTACTCTTTGTTGACAAAGGAAACAGACGTTTTCAAAAGCTCGCAAATTAAGTTTTCAACTCCTGTTCGCTTACAAAACAAACTCAGTATATATAATTCCTATTTAAGATTATGTAAATCTCAGCAATAATCCCTTCAAAAAGTAATAAAACATTCTTATATTTTTGGCGTCACATTCTGCTTTGTAGGGATGAGTTAATAAATAATATGTTATATTTATTATTATTATTGTAATAGATAAAGTCAAAACCTTTTAAGATATATAATACAAAAAGTGTCATATTCATGTCCTGTATATATTGATGATGTGATAGTCATGACCTTTTGCTGTGGACTATGGTTTGTATAAGCAATGGTCACTCCATCTATTGCTATATCAGTATAATCTAGGTCTGTGACCATCAGATATATTATTGACAGTTCTTAGGAAGGTATAGTATTAAGTGTGTACATAAGAATGGAGAACTAGTAAATGTGTATGATTGTCATTTCAAGTTTAAAAGCTCAGTCTATTATTGATTTTTCATAAATTCAGTTAACCAATCCACAACATTCCATACTATTGTTTATTCCCAAGATCTCTGTTTTGTCTTTTAGTGTCAGTTTTAACATGGTTCACTTGAACCATAATGATTATTAGTCACAAAATTTGTAAAAAAAAAACCATATTGTGTGAAAAGATTATTAACAATAATTTCCCGGTTACCACTTTTATTCAAATGGTTTTGAAGATCATGCAATTAAGATTTATGTAAAAGCTAATACAACACTGTAAATGAAGTTAATTTGTGTGTTATAATCACATAATGTTTGAAGAATATTTCCTGAAGTTACTTATGAAAAACATAAAAAGCCAATAATATATATCTGATCAACTTGAACATCCAACAGAAAAGATATAAATTCAGTGTAGTTTTATATTGTATGCCTATATATTTGTTTTTGAACAAATTATTTTATACACGTGTAATACAAACATGGAAGTGATCCATGTCCTCTACAATAACATTAATTCAGGTGATCCTATCATTTATTTGTATACAAAAATTACAAATTAATGTGGTTCTATATCATTGTGTGTATTATAGAAAAACAGAAAATGTTGTCCCCCAACGTTGGACAAATGGAAATTTGGTGATTTTCAGTACTTTGTACAGCCAAGAAAAACAAGCTCCAAACACAGGACAGCTGATGCAAGTCTAAATTGCTGTGATCTCTTCAAGGGCTATTTCAGTTTTAAGATACCCCTTAACCATGGACGGCAAAACGAGAATGTTGAATATAAAGGTATATATCTAAATATATAAAAGGTCATTGTATGTATTAAGAAATAATATTTTTTTCTTTTGGGTGCAAATGTTAAGTACTTTCCATGGAAATGAGACATTTTAAGTGAAATAGCCCTGAAATATATTGCTCTAGGATTCCATCTAGCACCATTATTGTTAACATTGATATCATGAACTTTATGAATATGTTTAGAACTTGAACATCATCATAAATCACCTGTCAGTCTGCTTAAATTGCAAGCCTTCTCATATTTATAGGCTTTGTATTATAGCATACCTGGTTAAGGTATGTTTATACAAAAATCCTAGATTAAATTCTGATTAGAGCATTTGGTCTTAGTAAATTTGTGGTCAGTCATAAGATTTCTTTTATAATTTGATAAATCTATTATTAGAGAATTCACTGGCTTGTATTTTTTTTATGAGACATCTTTTTATTAATTTGTACAAACTGTTAAAAGTTGTAGCAGTAAGGATAACAATTTCGGAACATATGTACAATGTTCTAGTAACTTGATTTAAAACTATGAAAAGAAAAATACTGAACAATAATTTATTTTACCTTGTCACAATTATTTTGAGATTATTTTTCCTGTATATTTTACTAAACATAGAAATATAGTAACATTTGGGCAAAAAAATCCAAATAGTTAATTGATATAAAAGTACAGGTTTATATTGCACTTTGTATTAAGTTTATTTAAATGTTCACAATTTCTGTATATGACTGGTGGTCCTCAAATGTTTTAATAGGCGTTTTGTAGTGAAATTCATATTTATCAACCACATCAGTTAAAGTTTTGATTATTTATATGATAGAAATCCTGGAGGTCAATAAAGTATAAAAATGGGTATTAATTGTTGTTATTTGTATTTCAGCAGCATCAGATGGTGGGTTTTATGAGGGCCCTGCCACTATATATGTGGCACCACCCTATAACGATCACTTTGTCTGTACATCTATTAGAAATACATCAGGTTCCACATACTGAATTTTTTTTTGCCCTCCAAAGGTCAAGGTCTAAAACTTTTGTCAAAGATATCTAATTTTTTCAAACATTCAAAGGTGTATATATGTGTACTTAGGTGACATGTCAATTGAGTTCCATCATTGTTTATATCAAAGTGTCCCACTGACCAAACCAAAGGGTCATCTGAGCAAAGATCAAGAGCAAATTTGACATCTCTTGATTGCTAAACATTTTGTTGACGTTACAAGCAAATTTAAGTTGGTCACATAATCAAACATGGTGTCAATCAACCAATCTTCAAGGTCATTAAAGTTAGATCAAAGGTCAAAACATGATCAGGCCCATCCTGACATCTCAGATTTTTTTTTTTTTGCTTAAACTTTGTATGCAACCACATCTAACTAATCATTGAAGAATAAGGTTGCCTTTTTGGTAGGACTGCCTTAACTCATATATATCTGTTATTCCCTTGAATTTGGCCATTCTTGACAACAACTTGCCCTTACTTCAACTCTTATTTCCACCAAGGATGCTTCTAAGCCAATTATGTTTTATCAAAATTGTTTTCTGGTTCATGATCATGATTAATAGAGATTTAGAGGAAAAGTTGAAGGATGGACAGACGATAATAAAACATGTCAAGACCAGGCAGGTGAGCTAAAACTTTTTATACAGATTGTTTCAATTAATGAACCAGCCCCAGCTTAAATTTGATATTTGGTCAAATACAATTTACTCATATGACTGTTTTTAAGGCTCATGGGTCTCTTTGTAAATAATCTAGTCTGGTTTTGGTCTTTAGATCTGGAAAACAGAATGGCCATCATTGCAACCATCTAAGATTTTGTCAATTCAAGTTTTGATGTTGAGAAATTTTCTCAAACTTAACATAGGTAGGTTCCCGATGGTGCATATACATTATAAGAAGACTGATTGGAAACTACAGGACTGTCTGGTCTAAAGCTGCTACTTTTGGTTTTCTTTACAACAACTGTGACCTTTGAACCCTGAAGTTTGAAGAAAACATGTCAAAGAGTAAAGTTGCAAAGTGTTAATTTACATTGAATCAGGATGGAAGTACGGCACCGCGGAACATTTTGTTTGGTTAGCTGCCATTTAATCCTCTTTTTGAACAGTTCATGTTTTTATCACTATATTTCTGACTAAGTCAGCCATAATCTCGCCCTCAAAAAGACAGTCAAACCAAGCTGCAGGACATTTCAATCCAAGATGTCACAAGATTCATTCATAAATAACTATACTGTTTTGAATATGAATTCAACAAGATAGAGAAAATATCAAACACTCATGGAACTAATACAACGAATAAATCATAATGGTCATCGGATTCTTACTGAAATAAAGACCATTATTATCATTTTATAATGCATAACTCAATACTGTGTATAAATTCAATGTGCATATTACCTCCCACCATTTTCACTGCCTGAGAACAATAACAACAGCAAAGTGTTTGATTTTAATTTTATTTTTAAAAAATGTTCTATTACAAACTTTATTAAGCATTTTACTGTTTAGAAAACATGATCAAGAAACATCTTCATTTCTACTTCTGAATCACAGTGACTAAAATTGATCTAGCATCTGTTTAGACATCTAACGCACAAGCTGAACTCATATTGTCAAAGACAAGTAGTTTACATAGAATGACCAATGCATGCACACAATATATCCTTATCGAGTTGTTTGATGTATAAGTTGTATAATATATACACACCATCTACTTGGGACTATTCCAGATATAAATGCATACATACGTAATGTATATTGGGAGAGGCACTTTAAATTATATAAGAGATGTAGAACTGCATAGCTTGTCTATATTTAGTGATGTTCAGTTAACAAATATCAGTACAGCAAAACCTTGGTATAATTAATACCCGTCACTTTATTTGCCACCTTGCTCACAGCGAACATATTTTCAGGTCTGTTAATTACGTTTTCATTTTTTCTTAAGAATTCCTTTATATTCAATTTCACTCAATTATAAATTGCAAAACCATAACTTAATAATGCTAATATTTCTTTTCACAAATGATGACAATAATCATGCCAATATTTCTTTTCACAAATGATGACAATAATCATGCCAATATTTCTTTTCACAAATGATGACAATAATGTCATTATTTCTTTTCACAAATGATGACAAAAATGCCAATATTTCTTTTCACAAATGATCCTTATAATGCCCATATTTCTTTTCACAAATGATCCCTATAATGTCAGTATTTCTTTTCACAAATGATGACAATAATGCCAATATTTCTTTTCACAAATGATGACAATTAACATAACAAAGTTTGGTGTACATTTCTAAAGAGGAGATGATCAGACAACATGAAATGCCCAAAAACTAAATAACAAGGTCCAATTAACCAGCTTTGACCAATGAAATATGATAAGTTCCTGGATAATAAAAGGGGTGTGTCCAGTATTTGGGTATCAGTTACTATTATTCATCTACTGCAAACCAACACTTTTCAAGCATACCGGTATACAAAAAATAAATGTACCTGCTTTTTATGAAAAAGTAATCTAACTTTATTTGGATCTATTAAAAAACTCACCTCTGAAAAATGAATCCATGCCTTTAACATGTTGAAATGGAAGGCTATCAATTAAGCTTTTTATATACAAAAGAAAAAGATTTCTGAATATGAATTTTACTACTACAGTAACTGTACATACATGTATATTATGCAGTAAATTCTGGTTGATGATGCATAATTCTTCTTACACAGAAGAAACAAAATTTGCTTAATGTACTGGATTTAAATCCTGAACACAATTCCAATTTATTGCTTTGGTATGTAATGGATTTCATATAAAAACAGATCCCAGAGGGATCTTGGCGCCCACCAGACAATCTTCATTTTTTTCTAAAAACGTTGGATCCTTATTGGAACGGGGTGTAACTTTACTAGCTGTTACGTAATGGAATTCAGATCTGCTTGTGAGCATTTTTTTCTTTCTGATCCATCAAACACAAATAGAACAATTAAAGCCCAGCTACATCTACATATGAAATTTAGGAAGTTTTAATAGTCAAAATCCAAGATGGTCATCTCTCAGCCATTTTCTTTTTCTGATCAGTCCCAAAATCCAAAGGGCACAACGAGGCACCAATTAAGGGTAACTCACATATGAAATTTGAGAATGATTCATCTGGTATTAATAACAAATCCAAAATGGCCACCATATTGTTTATCAAATCTGTCTGAAAATGGCCCAGGCACAACTAGGGCCAAGGGGAACCCACAGATGAAGTTTAAGAATTATCCATCTGGTACTTGTCGAAATATCAATAACTACATGCACTAATCTTTTATATCCAAGATAGCCACCTGTCGGCCATATTGTTATTGGATCTGTCCAAAAATGACCCAGACACAACAAGGGACCAAGGGGAATTCACAGATAATGGACTTGTCAAGAAATAGCAATACCGGTAATAACAATTTTTTTTAAAGACAGACAACAGACGCAGGGCGATTTGAAAAGCCCTCATCTGATGATGGTGGGCTTAAACATAAAAGTTAATTCCTGGATACGTACATAATGCTGTCTTAAGTCTTGATGTGAAAACAAGTGTTTTGTTAACAGTTACAGATAGACTATACCCTGACTGACATCGGTATATGTCAAACAATAACAGATAATAGTCTTACATACAATTGTTGTACAGTTGTCTGTTGGATAGTAACAGATAGACTATACCACTGGTGACTATAATACTCTTAAAATCCTCGGGAGCACTGACTTTTCGGCGTTCGCACTGAGTTTTCAACGACCAGTCTTACTTTTTATGAGTGTGACGTGAAAAGTCAGTGCAGGTGCCGAAAAGTCAGTGCAGGTGCCGAAAAGTCAGTGCAGGTGCCGAAAAGTCAGTGCATGTGCTGAAAAGTAAGGGTCGTTGTTGAAAAGTAAGGGTCGTCGTCGAAAAGTAAGGATGTCGGTGAATAGTCAGTGTGAAGATTTTACCTGTGTTCCTTGACGGGCGCGAGGGCCTGGTGGCCAGCGGTATAGATAGCCGCAGGGGGTTTCAATAGCCGCAGGGGGTTTCACACCTCCTATAGGGACTGGCAGCTCCGATCACCACCTGTGAACTGGCACGCTGCCAAGGCTACTGAAATGCTTCTGTACACAACAGAAGGCCTGTGATCCCATAGGTGCTGCCAAACAAACTTATGTTATCACGGCTACACTCCGTTGATAGACTGACCACAACAAACATCTGGTATATAAACATGTTACCAACTTATATGGACAGAATTGCAATAAATTATTATCACTGCATGTAGAATTCTGTTTTCCTCAGAAATAAAAAACGTCTTCTAAACTATTGTTCACGTGTTCATACTTCTTTCCATCTTAGTCATTTTGTTTTGGAATGATTGTCGAAATTGTCGTTAATATTGTTTATATGAAAAATTGTTTTGTGATGGTATAACTGCAGCATGTTCTTTATCTAACGTTTGAGTAGTAAAACGTATTCATTTTATAGGAAATGATAATGTGTGATTGATTACATCTTGTCCCGTAATCAGGACTTGAGACCGTAATTATTTTGTATAATGTGCTCTTTATCTACAATTGAGTTTGATTAGAAATCAGTTTTACTTATTAGAAATGATGTTGTGTGATAGATTTGTAATTACTTTATAGCGGGTTTTTTTATTTACTTTTTAGTTTCATTGTAATACAAAAAAAATGATATGTAGTGATACTGCGTGTTCTTTTAGTAATAAGTATATGAAAGTATGCTTTCGTGTTATAATATGACATCTCGTTTTGTAATCACGGCTAGCGGCCGTAATTATTTTGTTACCTATTCTTTATTTGTACATTTTGTATATATTTGAGTAAAAACGCATTCATTTTATATGAAATGTTAATGTGTGATTGATTACAACTCGTCCCGTAATCACAGTTTGTTGTCGTAATTATTTTGTGACGTGTTCTTTATCTACCTATGAGCTTGATCTGTAATCAGTTTTAATTATATGAAATGATGTTGTGTGATTAATTACGATTCGTCCCGTAATCACGACTTGTTTTATTTACATCTCGGTTCTATATCACGGGTAGTGGCCGTAATTATTATGTTAAGAGTATTCTTTAAGTATTAATGATATGTAATGATGCTGTTGGATGATTGTGTTACACCTCGTTCCGTAATCACGGCTAGTGGCCGTAATTATATTGTAACATGTTCTTTATTTACATTTGAGTTTGATATAATATAATATCCGGCCTCCTATGCTTCTGCCCTACCGTAGGTTTCCGACGATGGAAGATGTGTGAAGATTTGGGCTGTAATATAATTAGATAAAGATTCGCTCGTGGTCAAAGTTTACCTGTAATGACCCCAGGGCCCCCATTGTTATAGGCATTGGCCGGTACCAAGCTGGTAGCTAATTATACTAATCCTGTTGAAGTAATAAGATGGACAGGTGATGAAGTAATTCAAAGTAATTGGTTTTGAATGAGTGGAGATTCAGATGAGTATTCTCTTATTTATTAATGTATTAATAGCTATCTTCAGTCGGACGTATTGAACATAGCAAAACGAGATGAAATTACATATGAACATTAATGTTAATTACAATAAATAGCTAAATATAACGGACGGGACTTTATACATACCATGAAACCTCATCTAACGACCACCTGAAAATTACGAATGCCCCGCTAATTATCGGTAATTGACCAAACGATTGTGACCAGTCATCTGACAAAAAATACATGATGTGTAGCAGGCCGTGAACAGATTACTACGGGGCAGTCGGACTGCGTGCTTATCAATCTTTTGTTTACCGATCAGAGTACTGACAGGTAAATACAGTGATCAATCTACGCGCGAATACTTTTTTTTTACAAAAAAAGGACCCATGAAAATAAATTGTGAATTGATCGCAGTAAATATATTTGATACGTAAAATAAACGTTCTGGGTTTTCGATAGCAGTCTTTCGTTTACCGATACGGGTGAATTTCACATCAACATTTATGTTTTAAAGAAATCTTAAGCGTTGTGTTGGTAATGAACTAAATATGATCACACTTATGTACTGCATATCAACTCGGCATTGCTATAGATATAATTGTTTCTGTTGGTAATTCTTTCGCGTGGTACCCATGAAAATTACAGTAACGATATTTAATTTACTCACCTGTATTTAGACCGGTTTCAGGACGACAAACAACCACAAATAAAGTATTTTAATTCCATAATTAGTAAAAAAAAACAACAATAGACCGATAATTACAATCCACCAACCCAGGTATATAATCCGGTGACTTGTGTATTTTCCGTCATAATGCCACCTGGTAAGGGCGGTCACCCGTATCTGTAAACGAAAGACTGCAAACCAAAACCCAGGACGTTTATTTTACCTATCATCAGTGCAATGTTTTGAAGGTGATAATAAAAGCCAATATATCTACCTGTCAGTACTTTGTTTGGCAACAAAAGATCGGTAATTAGTCCACATACCTGCGGACTGTCTGGCACAGTCGACACGCCTCAAGCCATTCACGGCTCGCTTCACACCAGGTAAATTTTGTAGCAGTATGTTGTTTACCGATACGGGTGAAAGCCCTTACAAGGAGGCGCTATGACGGATAATTATACATGTCATTAGATTATCTACCTGGGTTGAGAGATCGTAGTTATCAGATTTTTATATACTAATCAGAAGATTTCATGCGCAAATTGTGCACACATTTTTTCATCAAATGTACCTGAATTATATAATGATCACTGATTTTATTACAAGTATTGGGGCGATTTTAAATAAAACAAAGATACATTTTTGTGCTTCGTATTTAATTTATAATTAAAGATTCAAAAATGTAGTGTTTTTGTTTGGAACACTGTATCATTTAAATGATATCACAACGTTTAAAGCACCTATATATTTCTTATGTAAGTATTGATGACACAAACTTCATTAATTGTTCATTCCATACTTATAAACAGGTAATTTTCACAAGAACAGCCTGTAAGTTTTAAGTTACTGACCTGTATTTAGACCGGTTTCAGGACGACAAACAACCACAAATAAAGTATTTTAATTCCATAATTAGTAAAAAAAAAAAAAAACAATAGACCGATAATTACAATCTACCAACCCAGATATATAACCGGTGACTTGTGTATTTTCCGTCATAATGCCACCTGGTAAGGGCGGTCACCCGTATCTGTAAACGAAAGACTGCAAACCAAAACCCAGGACGTTTATTTTACCTATCGATCAGTGCAATGTTTTGAAGGTGATAATAAAAGCCAATATATCTACCTGTCAGTACTTTGTTTGGTAACAAAAGATCGGTAATTAGTCCACATACCTGCGAACTGTCTGGCACAGTCGACACGCCTCAAGCCGTTCACGGCTCGCTTCACACCAGGTAAACTTTGTAGCAGTATTTTGTTTACCGATACGGGTGAAAGCCCTTACAAGGAGGCGCTATGACGGTTAATCATACATGTCATTAGATTATCTACCTGGGTTGAGAGATCGTAGTTATCAGATTTTTATATA
Source organism: Mimachlamys varia (assembly GCA_947623455.1). Classification (NCBI taxonomy): domain Eukaryota; kingdom Metazoa; phylum Mollusca; class Bivalvia; order Pectinida; family Pectinidae; genus Mimachlamys; species Mimachlamys varia. Next base: position 16,418,848 of record OX392535.1, read on the forward strand.
CTAATCAGCAGATTTCATGCGTAAATTGTGCACACATTTTTTTCATCAAATGTACATGAATTATATAATGACCACTGATTTTATTACAAGTATTGGGCGATTTTAAATAAAACAAAGATACATTTTTGTGCCTCGTATTTAATTTATAATTTAAGGATTAAAAATGTAGTGCTTTTGTTTGGTACACTGTATCATTTAAATGATATCACAACGTTTATAGCACCTATATATTTCTTATTTTAGTATTGATGACACAAACATCATTAATTGTTCATTCCATACTTATAAACAGGTAATTTTCACAAGAACAGCCTGTAAATTTGACATCCACATTTTTGTTTTAAAGATATCTTTGGCGGTATATTGCTAATGAAATGTAATGATGCTGTTGTATATGATTGTATTACATCTCGGTTCTATATCACGGGTAGTGGCCGTAATCATTATGTTGATCGTGTTCTTTAAGTATTAATGATATGTAATGATGCTATTGGATGATTGTATTACACCTCGTTCCGTAATCACGGCTAGTGGTCCTAATTATTTTGTAACGTGTTCTTAATTTGCCTTTGAGTTTGATTTGTAATCAGTTTTGATTAAATTTAATAAGAAATGAAGTTGTGTGATAGATTAAAACTCGTCCCGTAATCACGGCTTGTGGCCGTAATTATTATGTTAAGCGCGTTTGTAATTATTGATTTTATGAAATAATGCTTTCGTGTGATTGTATTACATGTACCTCGTTCCGTAATTACGGCTAGTTGTCGAAACTATTTCGAAACATGTTCTTTACTTGTATTCGAGTTTGATTTGTTATCAGTTTTAATTACATAAAATGATGTGAGATTGATTACAGCTCGTCCCGTAATCATAGCTTGTGGTTATTGGCCCCGTAATTATTATAGTGTGTTCTTTTTCTAATTTCGAGTCTGATAAGTATTACTTATATAATGCTGTTGTGTGACTGTAATAAATGTTTACCTGGTGTGATCGCGTACATGGTCGGAATAGCGATTACATGTCATGGGTTTCCAACGATGCATCGTGTAAAGTATGAAGATTTGGGCCGTATTCTAATTGGAAATTGACTCGCACAGAGCGTTAATGACCCCAAGCCCCCCTCATTGTTATAGGTCGTTACCGGTACCTAGCTGGTAGCTAATTGTACTAATAATATTTTATTATTTAGATGGGCAGGCGATGAATTGCAAAATGGACAGGTGGTGAAGTAATTCAAAGTAAATAGGTACGAATGAGTGGATATACGCCGTTTTCACAAGTATGCAGTTTCAATTGAGTTTTTTGTTTTATTTATTTATTGCTATGTCCATAAAGAGGTGACACGAAAAAAACAGTGATTAGGTGCTAAGAAAGATAAACACCCATATAACGATATATGAAAATAAATAAGAGAATACCGAAGCGTTAACAAAATCATAATCTAAACTCAAAATCGAGATGAAATTACATATGAACATTGATGTTAATTACAATAAATAGCTAAATATAACGGACGGGACTTTATGCATACCCTGGAACCTCATATAACGACCACATGCAAATTACAACCACCCCGCTATTTAACGGTAATTGACCCAACGATTGCGACCAGTCATCTGACAGAAAAAAATACCTGATGTGTAGCGAGCCGTGAACGGATAACTGCGGTCAGTCGGACCGTTTGTTAATTAAGGATCTTTCGTGTACTGATCAGAGTACTGACATTCACATTGATAAGCACATTGAAAACATTGCACTGATCATGACCGGTAGATAAATAAACGTTCTGGGTTTTGGTTTGCAGTCTTTCGTTTACCGATACGGCTCACGTGAACGCCATTCCGAGGTGGCGTTATGACGGAAAATACGCGAGTCACCGGATTATACACCTGGATTGGGAGATTGTAATTATTGAATGACAATGCTTTATTTGTGGCTGTTTGTCATCCTGAGTCTCGTCCAAATACAGGTGAGTAAATTAAATATCGTGACTTTAATTTTCATGGGTATCGAAGCGAAAGTATTGCACTATTGTCGACAGTACAATTGATTTAATAGTAATCCAATACGTGTGATTAAATTGATATCTTTACCAACTTAACGCTTAAGATATCTTTAAAACACAAATGTTGATGTCAAATTTACAGGCTGTTCTTGTGAAAATTACCTGTTTATAAGTATGGAATGAACAATTAATGATGTTTGTGTCATCAATACTTATGTAAGAAATATATAGGTGCTTTAAACGTTGTGATATCATTTAAATGATACAGTGTACTAAACAAAAAAACTAAATTTTTTAATCCTTTAATTATATTTTTAAATACGAGGCACAAAAATGTATCTTTGTTTTATTTAAAATCGCCCCAATGCTTGTAATAAAATCAGTGATCATTATATAATTCAGGTACATTTGAAAAAAAAATGTGTGCACAATTTACGCATGAAATCTGCTGATTAGTATAAAAAATCTGATAACTACGATCTCTCAACCCAGGTAGATAATCTGATGACATGTATAATTATCCGTCATAGCGCCTCCTTGTAAGGGCTTTCACCCGTATCGGTAAACAAAATACTGCTACAAAATTTACCTGGTGTGAAGCGAGCCGTGAATGGCTTGAGGCGTGTCGACTGTGTCAGACAGTCCGCAAGTATGTGGACTAATTACCGATCTTTTGTTACCAAACAAAGTACTGACAGGTAGATATATTGGCTTTTATTATCACCTTCAAAACATTGCATTGATCGATAATTTTCATGGATCCACGCGAAAGAATTGCCAACAGAAACAATTATATCTATAGCAATGCCGAGTCGATATGCAGTACATAAGTGTAATCATATTTAGTTCATTACCAACACAACGCTTAAGATTTCTTTAAAACATAAATGTTGATGTGAAATTCACCCGTATCGGTAAACGAAAGACTGCTATCGAAAACCCAGAACGTTTATTTTACGTATCAAATATATTTACAGCGATCAATTCACAATTTATTTTCATGGGTCCTTTTTTTGTAAAAAAAAAAGTATTCGCACGTAGATTGATCACTGTATTTACCTGTCAGTACTCTGATCGGTAAACAAAAGATTGATAATAAGCACGCAGTCCGACTGCCCCGTAGTAATCTGTTCACGGCCTGCTACACATCATGTATTTTTTGTCAGATGACTGGTCACAATCGTTTGGTCAATTACCGATAATTAGCGGGGCGGTCGTAATTTTCAGGTGGTCGTTAGATGAGGTTTCATGGTATGTATAAAGTCCCGTCCGTTATATTTAGCTATTTATTGTAATTAACATTAATGTTCATATGTAATTTCATCTCGTTTTGTTATGTTCAATACGTCCGGCCGATAGAGTCGTAACGGTACTCAACACAACAGTTTCATATATCGCTATGTGGGGGTATATCTATCTTCGCCCCTGATCACAGTTTTTTTGTTTTACTTCTTAATGAACATAGCTATTAATACATTAATAAATAATAGAATACTCATCTGAATCTCCACTCATTCAAAACCAATTACTTTGAATTACTTCATCACCTGTCCATCTTATTACTTCAACAGGATTAGTATAATTAGCTACCAGCTTGGTACCGGCCAATACCTATAACAATGGGGGCCCTGGGGTCATTACAGGTAAACAGGTAGTACTAGGTACCCCACTATTCCGACGACTTACGCGATCACATAATTTATTACAATCACACAACAGCATAATTCCATATAATTAATTCTAATAACAAATAAAAAAACAAAAACTGAAATGTAGATAAATAATACGCTACAAAATAATTACGGCCACGAGCCGTGATTACGGGACAAGATGAACATTAACCAATCACACAACATCATTTCATATAATAAAACTGTTTGTTTATCAAACTCAAATGTAAATAAAGAACATGTTACAATATAATTACGGCCACTAGCCGTGATTACGGAACGAGGTGTAACACAATCATTCAACAGCATCATCACATATCATTAATACTTAAAGAATACGCTTAACATAATTATTACGGCCACTACCCGTGATATAGAACCGAGATGTAAATAAAACAAGTCGTGATTACGGGACGAATCATAATTAATCACACAACATCATTTCATATAATAAAACTGTTTGTTTATCAAACTCAAATGTAAATAAAGAACATGTTACAATATAATTACGGCCACTAGCCGTGATTACGGAACGAGGTGTAATACAATCATCCAACAGCATCATTACATATCATTAATACTTAAAGAATACGCTTAACATAATAATTACGGCCACTACCCGTGATATAGAACCGAGATGTAAATAAAACAAGTCGTGATTACGGGACGAATCGTAATTAATCACACAACATCATTTAATATAATTAAAACTGATTACAGATCAAGCTCATAGGTAGACAAAGAACACGTCACAAAATAATTACGACAACAAACTGATTACGGGACGAGTTGTAATCAATCACACATTAACATTTCATATAAAATGAATGCGTTTTTACTCAAATATATACAAAATGTACAAATAAAGAATAGGTAACAAAATAATTACGGCCGCTGGCCGTGATTACAAAACGAGGTGTCATATTATAACACGAAAGCATTCTTTCATATACTTATTACTAAAAGAACACGCACAGCTTAACATAATAATTACGGCCACTAGCAGTGTTAACGGACAGAGAGGTAATAAACTCACACAACAGTATCACTACATATCATTTATTTGTATTACAATGAAACTAAAAAGTAAATAAAAAACCCGCTATAAAGTAATTACAAATCTATCACACAACATCATTTCTAATAATCAAAACTGATTTCTAATCAAACTCAATTGTAGATAAAGAGCACATTATACAAAATAATTACGGTCTCAAGTCCTGATTACGGGACAAGATGTAATCAATCACACTTTTTCATTTCCTATAAAATGAATACGTTTTACTACTCAAACGTTAGATAAAGAACATGCTGCAGTTATACCATCACAAAACAATTTTTCATATAAACAATATTAACGACAATTTCGACAATCATTCCAAAACAAAATGACTAAGATGGAAAGAAGTATGAACACGTGAACAATAGTTTAGAAGACGTTTTTTATTTCTGAGGAAAACAGAATTCTACATGCAGTGATAATAATTTATTGCAATTCTGTCCATATAAGTTGGTAACATGTTTATATACCAGATGTTTGTTGTGGTCAGTCTATCAACGGAGTGTAGCCGTGATAACATAAGTTTGTTTGGCAGCACCTATGGGATCACAGGCCTTCTGTTGTGTACAGAAGCATTTCAGTAGCCTTGGCAGCGTGCCAGTTCACAGGTGGTGATCGGAGCTGCCAGTCCCTACCTATAGGAGGTGTGAAACCCCCTGCGGCTATCTATACCGCTGGCCACCAGGCCCTCGCGCCCGTCAAGGAACACAGGTAAAATCTTCACACTGACTATTCACCGACATCCTTACTTTTCAACGACGACCCTTACTTTTCAACAACGACCCTTACTTTTCAGCACATGCACTGACTTTTCGGCACCTGCACTGACTTTTCGGCACCTGCACTGACTTTTCACGTCACACTCATAAAAAGTAAGACTGGTCGTTGAAAACTCAGTGCGAACGCCGAAAAGTCAGTGCTCCCGAGGATTTTAAGAGTATTATAGTCACCAGTGTACCCTGACAGACAAATGCCAGACTGACATTTTTGAAATATGGACTAGAAGTCTATAATTCTCCTATAACAATACTTGATCATCACATGTACATCATCAACACCATTCCTAGGAAGACATTGCCTCAGACAACTAGAGGACGGCGTAAAGTTTTGGTCCCTTGAGAAGGAGTTAATTACAATATGCAGAGTCAACTGGAGAAAAACTCCTGAGAGCCAATATCATGAGGCTTTCCCGAGCTTGTATTTCCTCTTTCCCGCCTGCGCCCTCTTTGGGGCCCCTCTTCTACCTGTACCTCCCTCCTCTGCTTGATCATCTCCAGATTTTTCTGGATTCTGTTTTGGATCGACAGTGTCAGCAAATTCTGAAATAAAATAAAGATTTTTTCATTCTTTTGAAAACAATAAAACAAGGATATTCAGAATTTGAACTACATGTATAATAATAAATGTACTGAACAGATATGATGCTATTAAATAAGAATACAATCAAATTCCACATTAATTCAATAGGAAGGAGGATGTACATTCACAAATGCAAGAAAATAACTGAGGGCTTGCATCCCTCAACTAGATATCTTAGCAACGATTGCAAAAGATCCTCATCAAAAATGATAAACAGTTTCTAGAAAAATTAATAGAAATGTTCGAAGGGCAAGACTAGATACCTAAGCTAATCCTCGGGTAGCATCATTGTGTGTCTCTTGAATTCAAATGTACAATAAATAAAGAACAAGCAATATGATTGTGTAGTTCTCTGATAGTTTCTGAGTTTTATTCAAAGATTTGGAGAGGAATAATAGCTTTAAAGATTTTCTTCATGCCGAGAATGGTCTTTGCATGGTTTTAGGATCAGATTTATTACAAATTTATCTTTTAATACCATGTACATATATAACTATACAATATTAAATATGTTATTATAAACAATCATACATTTTACTACTTTAAATTTACGATAATCAAACACACCAAACGCTTAATATCATTTGAACATCTTTTATAATTAAAACTGTATTCAAGAAAAAGCAAACACTTTACGAGTTATTTCATAATAATGCATCATTAATAGTTTATTATAAGGATATGAAGATTGTAGTAGCATAAAACCATTCCATTATCAATGAGTCTAATATAAACATAACACAAACCTTTAAGGAGATCTAATATAAACATAACACAAACCACAAACCTTTAAGGAGATCAATAGGTGGTTCTAACAAATTATCATTCTGCCAATCACGCATCAACCTGAAACAGCAAAATTGGTTCCAAAAATATCAAAAATTATTTCATGTGTTTTAATTAACTAAAAGAAATATTTAAAATAATAACTGCAATGAATAAAAAATATTGCCAAGTAATATATATACATGTATAAAACATATCACCACCACATTACACATACAAATGTACATTCATGTAGATTATGGTTCATTCATACCTGGCTAATTTGTTTTTGATAAGAGGGATACAACACAAATAGCATTTGATCATTTCCTTTGTTTACTGGTCATACCGAATGCATACAACTTTGATATTCACTTCTGCATAATTACCCCCAATGAATGTAACTTACAACTTGAATGCACTGCAACAGAATGTGTTGAACTTTTTACCTTATACAAGGTAGTCAAAACTTTACTTAATATTTAATAGGAATTTGTTAAAGGTACTGTCTCCAGAACTATTCACCTAAATCAAGGTAGTGAACTATCCGCTTTATAGGTAAAGTGAACTATTTCACAACTTTAGGAAGCAATCTAACAAGCTTTAAGGTATTGCACTATTTACCTTAACACAATAAAGTGAAATATTTACCTAAATCCTTTCCATAAAAGCAATGACAGCAGCAAAAACACCAGCACCATCAGTAGCTGGAGAACTATGTGCTGTAAAGACACCACACAATCATAATCTGGACAATCATATGTATTGATGTAAGAAACACTATTTAATATCATTATTCAGTAAATTACTGCTGTTGTTTTCCAACATTGATGAATTTCTTTATATTTTTTTTTTTTTATTTTTCTTCACACATAAAATTACATTTTTTTTGCAAAAGTGTGAGAGCAAAAATTTCTTTAACACAACTTGCTACGGAATGTAGTGTATTCTGTCCTTACTTGAATTGCTGGTTTCTCGGTCAGAAATTGGTCCCCTAATACTACAGCAATGCCCGCTACCAATCCTCCAGCAGCATACTTCCATGGCTCCTGTCTCTCAGCTGAAACAGATAATTGAAACTTGCATCTGTGAGTACAAATGTATAAACATTGAGAAGATTTTTTCCCAGGTTGTCGATTTTCATCATGATACAAGTGATTTTATCAATAAGTCTCTGGTTATAGTCACTACCAAGTACTGGGTATGTACTTTTTTAACAATTTGCTTTTGTTCATCAGGCACGTTATATAAATACAGTAATCAAAGCTAGGAATTTGATCATAAATAGAACTTCTAAAAAGGTTCTAAACTCTAAACTAAATGTACCTGGCATTGTCTGGATAGCCTTGGATATAATGATCGAAATACACAGCCGAGACATAATAATATACTGCATCTGCAACACAATGAATAGGAAATGAATATTATTAGGCAAGTAATTTCACCATATTGGTTGTTGCTGAGAGTTTTTGGATATTTTTCATATCAACCTTAACAGATTAGTACCTTTTCTGACTCTGTTAACTTCTTTTGTAGTCCTTGCAATTGCTTCTTTAATTCCTTCATCAGTTGGATCCAACATCATGGCTTGCTAAAAAGATTACTTAATACCATAAACAATAAGGTAATGTACATATACTTTACTAGATAAAAACACTTGAATTTTGATAAAGCTTAACCTATGTGATTGACACCTTTCGGCAAAAGTGTTAATTCAAACTAGACAGCTATAGGATATGAGAATGCACAGGTCATATCTAAATTGATTAGAAATTGGATTATATGCAGTGTACAATTATATGTTGGAGAAGGAAAGATTTCACAACACTTATTAAAGGGTTGGTGTACATAGGAGTTTCACTTTAATGTATACATAATAGTAATTTACCACATAGTACATTGATTCATCACAACTATACTATCAACTACCACAGGAAACTAATTAAAAAACTAAGATAAATATGGTTTCCATTTAACAGAATCAGAAATCATGCTTAAACTCTTTTATTACAAAAACATACCTTATATGCCATTTGTGCAAGAGTGTAATTTCCAACATTATATTCAACTTCTCCTTTTCTGTAAAATCCCTGAAATTCAATACATAAAAGCCTTCAATAAAGCATCCTCTCAAATCTATTCAGAGTGAAAAAACCTGCCTGTAGTTCAGATATAAATAGTAAATGGCAAAGACAATTTTACCACTGGTTATCAGTATACTAGTAAATGGGAAGATCTGCCTTGGGCTAGCTGTAATTGCACTTTCAAAACAAAATTTTACATCCTTTTACACTAATACAAATAACAAGAGATCCCGGGGGAATCTTGGCCCCCACCATGTGGTATGTTGCGTACATTTTTTTATCACAATTGCAAATAAGAAATTTACCTTTGGCCATGTTGGTTTCAACTTAATACATTCCTTAGCATCTTCCATCGCATAATAGTACTGTTGTAACTTAAGGAAGGCCAGAGACCTATTGCTGTAAAGAAGATGATTTTTGGGATCTTGTTTAATAGCATGACTGTAGTGTAGAAGTGCTTCTGTGAAAATTCCCTTTTTTACACACTCGTTGCCCTTGGCCTTCAAATCTTCTGGCTGTAATAAAATATCAAAAATACAAAATTATAAATGTTTACAATTTATTACAAATGATGTCTAATATCTTTTGAAATCTTAGATAAATGAAGCACAAGTTTCTTCTTCCCTCACCATTAAAACATCTGGATTTGACATTAGTTGCGACCCATCAATAAAAAACGTAGGGTACTATATTATAGCCTGATTTTTAAGGTTCCAGACCCTTTCAGCGAATGTCTTGTCTTGTGGTTGAAGATCCCAAATGCAGCTGGATAGCTACAGTTGTAGGGTAAGAATTTACTTCAACAATATTAGAGGTTTAACATGGCAACACATTTTGGTTAAGCAAAATCATACCTAATATAAAAATGTTTTATAGGATTAGGTAAGAATTGTGTAATTTCTATAAATTGGCAATGACAGAAAATAAAAAATGCCATGACCAGTGCCTCATTGCATTGCACATTATAGCATATTTGATATTTTCTTAGTTTTGATGTAGGTAGTCTAATAATTTGTTGTGAGGCAAAGAAAAATATGTACCGAGTATGTTTCAGGTAATATGCCTGAAGAAATAGGGTAGGTCGGTAATAAGATAAAATTCTTTTTTTTTTTTTAATTTTTGTGAATTGATTTAATGCTTCATTTGAAATTTAACAATGCATTCCCACACATTTCAATGTCAGTTAAAACAAAATTAAATAAATATTGTCAATCATGTTCGAATTATACAAAATTATAGCCGCTGGAATAAAGAGGAGTTCGAAACAAATCACGGCAAACAGTCAAATCATTGTCCCTCAACAACGATGGGCTATTACAATTTATTTGCAAATCTGGAGATGAGCAATGATTAATATAAGTAGAACTAATGTTCACTTTCATATAAGGCCTAATTATCAAGTTAATTCACAAAGATGAACCATCGTTGGAAGTTTATGTAATTCATCACATTGTGGAAACTGTGGATTAATACTTCGATTGAATAGTTGGTCGATTATTTGGTCTCAGCAGTTGGATAGGTAATATATCAATCAAGTTATAAATCAGGTACCGATGACCAGGCCGTGATTATATAATCAAATTTTAACACAGTAATGCCATGATAATACACACATACTGTGTACTGTCAGCATAAGTACTAATATTAATACCCGGCCTCCTATGGCTCTGCCCCGGCCGGATATTAAATCGGTCCCATGCCTCATAATGGAGCAAGCCCGGTGTTATTCACACCGGGACGATTTTTGCATCACTTATCGCCCGATGGTTCTCATCGATAAATATACTTAAATTATAAACCGTTTCTGTCGATCTCCTACCTAACTTCTAATTAAAATCCATCTAAAATATCGTTAAATATCAAGTTTACGTAACGAAGCATAAACTGAAATGAGTAGCCGCAGCCATGATTAAGACTTCAGTAAAGGACCTCTTTCACGAACAATGGAATTTTGCCCATAACCCGATTTAATCCAAACCAAGTGTCAAGTTTTAAAAAATTCAAAAGGTCCAAGGGGCCTGAAATATGAACTTCTTTGTGACGTTTTGTAAGGGTGTTTGACAAGGTTCAGAAATGGCTCCATTATGACGACAAGGACATATCACACAGAAACATCTTATCTCTTATTTTATTCATAAGAACCTGCTTGACATTTAAAAATACCAATATACATGGATAAATGGGACACATACGAAAAATTACAGACATTGAAATATGGAAAAATAGTGTTTTTTGGTATAATTTTTTAGGAGAGTAAACCTATGGAGCAGTGTATCACACATTTCCGGTTCCGGTGCACCCAAATCCTTTTAATATAATTTGGCCTAATGTATTTGCTCAAATCAGTGAGAATTCAAAAGGAATTCGTAGCCGGTAAATTTGTCAATGAAAAGGATATTTGCAATGAGTCGGAATATTTGCAATTGGGGTTATAAAAATTAAATGGTGTTTTAATGAATTTTGTATTATTAATTTTACTTTTTTAATTATGATATAGAAAATGAGGAAAGTTTAAACATGATATAGTACATATAACTATCTTTTTACACAAAGAGGCCCTGGTGGCCTGTATCTGTTCTTTTAAAGCAAGGCTCTAAGCTAACACATAAAACAAAAGTATTTCATTATTCTTACATATTTATAGACGTCCGTCCAGTTTTCAATAGAGATGGTGCTTTGTCTATACATAGATTCAAGTTAACTTGAAAATTAGATGCTTGTTGTACAACCCAGTTACTATTAATGTACAATTTGCTGACACATGAGTTTTAGGATTTGATGGATGAATAGAATGACCCAGGAAGTACAACATTGATGCAACATGAGCACTCATATCAGGTATTTTTTCCCCTGCAAGACAATAAAAGTTTTCAGGGTAAATGTGTGTATCAGACAGGCTATTATTTGAATTTATGTACATTGGTATCGCAGGAACAAGGTGTAAAAATAAATTTCGTCTTATCATGATTTATGTATGACACCGACGCTTAGTGAATGCTATTTTCTCTTTAAAATAAAATAAGGTTTACCTAATGTTATGATTATAATACGCAATGTATTCCAGTAAGGGTTGCAGCAAAGCACATGCTTTTCTCTATCATGACAATATGGACAAATAAAACAGTAACACATACCTCATAATACTGCAAGCATACTAAATAATTTATGATTATAGGAAGGTAAACCATGTAATGATCAAACAGTTCTAATATACAATGTATATATTTAGATGGGTGCCTGTCAGTGTGTGATAGTAAAAAATGTATCATTTTGAACTGAGGTTTAATTTAGCAGTGGTGGTTACACCGGGAGGCATCGTTAGATCACACCACTGCATTTTAATTAACTTCTTGAAGCATTTGATTATAAATTTGTTGCTTCATTGTGGATTTAAGGTTCTAGAATAAAATTTAAAAACCACTCTTACAGGCCCCATATGCCTTTTATTTTATGCTAAATAAGTACTAGTGTAAGTATTTGTTATTTCATAAATTCTGCTGTTCACGATTATATCATTAACGAATATATGACAACTCACTCAATATATGTATTGTCATATCAATTTGATATTGCAAATTTTGAGATTCCAACACCTCCCAAATATCCTTTTCATCGACAATTTTACCGGTTATCAAATGTCTTGATTTTTTTTTTCAATTTAAGCAAATGCAATGGACCGAGTAATTTTGAAAGAATTTAGGTGCACATGAACCAGAAGTCTGTGATACTGCTCAATCGTCACCCATAAATATATAATATGAATGTGCAAACTGTCATTTTTCATGTATTGATACAGGCCCTCAAGGCCTCGTACCGTGCAAAAAAAGACAATTTTGTGTATGAAATTATGTCTTAACTTTCAACATTTCTGTATTTGTATTTAAAGTACAAGAAAATATAAATATTCCTTTAACCGCCAGATCAGTTTTATAGCGCGAATTTCAGGATTCCAATTCATTATAAATATCCTTTTAATAGACAAATTTACTGGCAACAAATTTCTTCAGAATTTCACTAAATTTGAGCAAATACAATGGACAAATCATATTAAAAGGATTTAAGTGCACACGAACTGCAAGTGATCAGTGAACGCCAATATATATAATATTAACGCACATACTTCCATTTTATATGAACTGACACAGGCCCTCAGGGCCTCTTACCACCAAAAGACGATGGTATGTTTAACATCATGTTTAAACTTTCAATATATATATCATAATTTGAAAAACATAAAAATTATAGGAAATTCATTAAAAAGCCATTTCCATTTTATGACGCCGATTTCATTATTTTTTGACTCATAGCAAACATCCTTTTCCTTGTCTTTGTTATGGAGCCATTTTTGAACCTTGTCACACACCCTTACAAAACGTCACAAAGAAGTTCATAGTTCAGGCCCCATGGACTTTTTGAATTTTTTAAACACTGTTTCAGGAGAGTATGCTTGGATGCTATACATGACACTTAGTTTGGATTAAATCGGGTCATTGGTAAAATCCCATTGTTCGTGAAACAGGTCCTTTCTTGGTTTCTTTTCTAAAGAGTTCGTTCAAATTTGTCAATGGGCGCCCGCATGCATAACAAATAAGGAAGTCGTAGTAAACCGTAGTAACTCTATATTTGGCCATGCAGGCCATATATAAAAACGAGATTAGAGATAACATCACACGTTAACTGTCATGGCGGTAATTTCTAGTGTTTGTCAAGAAGGATATTTCTGGTTCTGCTAATTTTGTGAAAAAGTTTTTTTTTTATCATGGTAAACACTCGATATTTCAGCATCCCTACAGTGTACATTCTTTTAATAATTAACATTATGCTCAACTCAGAGGTGGTACTTAAATGGAATCTTGGTATGGAACAGATTGAACATTTTTGATTTTGCTCGACCAGACATCGGACCGCTTCGTAGCTCTAACGACGCAATATAAAAAAATGTCTCATCCTGAATTAAGAGCTATGTTATTGCAGCTATGTCAGCATGTGTGACACCATACATTTCGCTAATCAGGGTCATAAAGATGTTTGATTAGTGCGTGCACATGTTTATGTTTACAAGAAAGAAACATCGGTAAAATGTGGTTTATTTATGCACAAATTATCAGAAATAGCTGACAACAAAAATATCGCACATCGTAAGTACTACATGTTATGCTGTTGTTTAACATCGATGGTGTGAAAAAAGATCAGTTTATGCAAGTTTTGTGAGGCTATTAATTGCATCCATTACTTAAGTTTTGTACACAAAACTAATCAAATTTTGTACACAAAACTAATCAAATTTTGTGTGTTCGAACTATCCAAAACCTGTTTAAGCAAGGTTTGAACATTTAGGAGTCAAAATTTTTTTTTTTTTTTTCCTGAAAGGGTGTGTTCGAACCATACGCCAATTCGAACACAGCGAAGGTTTATACTGCACAGTACATTTTATTGAGTTACTGTAGGCTCATATATCTTATAGTACAAGAAAGAAGCTGAAGGTGATTAAATAGCTAGGGTTGGCAGCAAAATCTAGGGTCGATCAGGATACCTGAACCACACATACATTGTACTCCATTAATGACAGAGTTTCAACATGGCGAGATACTTTTGACAGGCGTCAAAGTCGGCAAAATCATATCCAATAATAAAAAGGCCGACCAATTTTTAGTTAAATCATGATTTCTGTCATATAACATTAATGTGTTTTTTTTTTTCATAATAATAGCTCTTCTGTGCAAATGATTCATTTTTTTCATTGCATACGACAAAAAATAAACTTTCTTGTACATATATCTTGTAACGGGGTTTGGGTTCACATTGTTATAGATACATTACGTTGAGTCGTTGACAATGGTCTTCTTAATCTGAATGGTTGTGATCATGTTAAATTATCTACAGACTTAATGTTTTAGCATTTGTTCGTATCTGATTGAAAAGGGGCTTTTTTATTCGCAAACCTTGCCCAGAATGGGTAAAACTTCACCTTTTCATCCGACATCGTTTCGTCTGCTTCTGTTATTTTTGACTTCCGGTAATTAAATTTAGCTGTGAAGCCCAAGTAGAGCTCCGAACTTATACTGATTATTGCAAGTTAAACTTTTCATTAATGTAATAATAAAAAATAATATCAATTGAAATATTTTACTTCAATCAAAATTTTAAATATTGAATTAGAAATCTGCAATATCAAATTTTGTAGGTTAGAGATTATTTTTCGGAAGTAGACCAATACTACTTCCGGTTTTACTTTCGGTTTCAAGGCAAAGTCACACGTGGTAACTACTACAAACAACGGGCAAAATTACTATTGTAAACAAGTGGAATTGCTGCGTTCAAGGTGAAATTTTGTGTTTTTACAGTGATTATGTGATGCTTATAAGATTGAGAAAGTCATAATACCCGTCAAGATTTAACCATGTGTACAGGTGATAATGTCTAAGTTGCTGTTGTTGGAACTAGCACTATGGTTTACAGGTTGTTTAAGCAATCCTTTCTAAACCATAAAGCATTTTTGCATTTAAGAAGATCTAATAATTATTATGGTCATTATCGGATATTTTGCTCCCAATGTTTGGACACAATATTTGCACTTTCGTCTGGACATGGAAAATGTGGAGTGGCAGTCATCCGAGTGTCTGGGCCAAGATCTGCAAATTCTCTAAAGGCGCTTTGCAGGACAGAAACACTACCAAAACCCAGATTGGCACATTTAAGGAAACTTTTCAACCCAATTAATCTTGAACCAATTGACAAAGGACTTGTGATCTGGTTTCCAGGTAAGACTACATGTACATTGTACATAACCATTAGTCCGAAGGGTTCTGACTACATAACCATATGAAACAGTGGTACACTGTAACTGGTATAGCAAACTATTTCAGTATACATGAAAATTAAAAAATAATACAAGATTACATACAAATTTATTTTGTGTCATGTATTATAACAAATATAATTAGTTCAGTACAACAACTATAATTTAGTTCAGTATAGCTATTTCTACAACGGAAAGTCGTAAATCCTAGGCTTTTCCTTATGTAAAGGTATAATCCTGAAAGCAATGGTAATGAAAATGTTGCCTTGTAATGATGAGCACTATAACAAGAAAGAATAGTGTGCTTCCCCCACAGGTACTTGCCTCGTTAGTTCCAAGTGTTCTGTCACTCTCTGACCTGCTAAATATTGGGAAGGCTGGTGGGTGAAAGTCTAACTCTCACTCCCCAGCCGTCCCAATACATGTATTTAGTGGGTCAGAGTCTCAGTCAGAACACTTCGGACTATATTGCTTCATCAGTCAAACATCTATAATATTATATAGATGTTTAACAGGTGAGGCTATTTAATCAGCATGCACTTCTAATGGGGATCAAGCCTGTTATTTATAGGTTTCTAGATGGGTGCCCTACCACTGAGCTTAATTAAGGCAAATCCCCTCTAACTTAAAGGTAGAAGGTGACAGTAATCCTAAATGCAATCAAAATTACCACATTTTTATGATATTCTAATGTCAAACATCAGAGCAATTGTGATTATCCTGATGCTTAATACTACCAGAGACCATGAATGTGCTAATAAAAAAGTAATTTTATTTTCTTCATTCCACAGACAGGCATTCATACTGTAATTTTGTGCATATAGTGCACACTCACTTTTAATACAAATGTACTAATTTTAGGTTCCAAAAAAGAGAGAAAAAAAACCCATAATTTTCAAGATTTGAAATAATCGCTTTATAAGCTTAATAGGTGATTCTGTATGGACGGGTTTTTTCAGCAGTACCTTGATTTTTTTTGGGAATATTGATACCTTTATTTTGTCCTCTGTGAAAACAGGTCCAGACAGTTTTACTGGTGAGGACTGTACAGAATACCATGTCCATGGAGGTCAGGCTGTCATCACCAAGATGGCCAATGTCCTTGGTGGTTTGGATGGTCTCCGTCATGCAGAGGCTGGAGAATTCACTAAACGGTTTGTTGACTTACCAATCAATTATAAACATGATAAATGTAATATGTCTTGTTTATTATGCCACCACCATGAAATGGGGGGGGGGGGCATATAGTGTTTCCCATGTCCATCCCGTCCTGTCCCATGGTATTGTAACCAACTGGGAGTGGGGGCATTTATGTCTCAGACATTTCTAGTTTTGAAAAAGATATTGAATATGTTTTTACAGATTTCATTAGCTTCCTCAAGAATCAGACATTTCATATCAGTGGCCAGCGATAATGATTCATCTACAGGGATGTAGGTTTCAGTATTTTTATCACCAATATGGATTATGCTAAATACCTTTCCACATTTTCATATCATTTTATGAGTTATGAGCTGCTACTAATACGGCTAAGCTAGACTGGGTCTGTGTAGAGTTTGGGGGTCCTTGATACAAATCCTTTTTTCCAATCCTGAGTCCTGTTATGTGTACATTGCATCTAGTGTATGCTTAGCAAGAGGATTCTTGGACCTGGGTTGAACATATAGATGTCTTTAGTAAAAAAGATTTTTTAGAGTACTGGTTCATATCCCAGCCCAGCCATGCACTTTTATTACTCTCCTATTAAACTACAATACTGTATGAATAGAAGAAAGAATAAAGATTAAATTGAATCAAATAGGGATTGAACAGTGTTTTTTTTTCAATTTTCTTGCCAGTATTCATATCACATGAAGCTTGCTAGGGCATCATTATCAATATGCATGTAAGCGATTTGCATTCATACTGGCATGAAAATTTAGAAAAAATACACCGTTCAATCCATATTTCTCACATCTTCAAAATTGAAAAATTTATTATTTATTTTTTTATTTTTGAATCATTAATCAATTGACTGAGTGTGATAATAAGTCCTCATTTAAATGACATTGGTGGAACAGCCCTGATTTGAGTAAAAATGGTGCCACTGATTTATTTAAGTCATTTTAGAGTTTGACACAGGGACATTCTCCATGTTATCTGAAGCAGATGGACAAGACTCGCTATAAACAAGATTAATATATTACGTCATAAGGTATCCACGTGAATGGATGTATTCATACTGTTTTTCATGCTGTATTCATAGTCTAGTGTTTGTTGTTTCATATAGAGAAGAAACTATCATACTGAATACTTTGTGATCATCAATGTTTCATGACCATCCTTACAGAGCTTTCAGCAATGGTAAGCTAGACCTGACAGAAGTGGAGGGACTTGGTGATTTGATCCATGCTGAGACAGAAGCACAGAGAAAGCAGGCCCTCCGACAAATGGACGGGGAGCTTAGTAAATTGTATACAACATGGAGGAAACAAATTATCAATGTGAGTTTTATCTCAACAAATTGAGTACATAAATGCTGTCTTTAAACTCAGATAGCATCAATCCATCACTCAACTGTTTTCTCATTGTGTTACTGTGCACCATTCATAATCTTTTTTATTTTTTTTTTAGTTTTTTTAGTCCCCGAGGTTTGCTGGAGCCTCCATAGCCACAGTTAATCTCATTTGAGTAGTGGCATGGTACTTAATATACACATTTCCGTAGTACACGATTTGAAATTATACAGAACTAGTTTAATTTCACTTCTAAATTAATAAATTAAAGGGGTTTTACGCACCTGACCCTTCTGCTTCTACATTAGTTTAGAAATTTTGGATTATCCTACCTTTTGGCCCCTAGCATCACTGAAGAGTCCTAGAAGGACGAAACAGCTATATGATGCAGTTTAATTCATTTTTTCAGCATACTGTATCTATTAATAAATTTAAGAGGTGCAGCATAAGTGTGTGTTATGTGATCTTTATTCACAAGTTTGGAGTAATTGTTGCTGGAAGTAGCTGTATTGTGCAATTTTGCGAACTTGCATGTACATGTTAGTTTGGTTCATTTCATTGGTATGTTTTTACCTAATTTGTAAAACGTTTTAATTTTGAATCAGGATGTTTACTCATTAACCATAAGTTTAAGTATATACCCTAATTCAAAAAACGAATCAAGTATCCATGCATGAAATGTTTTCTCCTTGCTTCTTAGACATTGTGTTCATGACTTAAAGGCCCAATATATGTAACTTCAAGGAATTTTTCGTGATTCTGAAAAATTCTGAAAAAAATCCAGTTGATAACCATGCAAAAATAGGCCTAGAACGAAGTTAACCTGAGCGGTAACTAACAAGAAACTCTGGACAAAAAAAAATCCAAAGAATTGAAAAATTCAGGTGGGGCCCACTTCAACAACAAACCGAAGGTAGAAGACAGTTCGAAAATGGACACGTGTTTACAATTATCGTGTTTCAACTGCTGCTGTACCGGTAACCGTGAAAGAATTCATCTTGAATATTGCTGATATCAGTTAATCTTATCTATATATATAATTAGTTACTAGGCTTGATTTTTGCTTCAAGGTTTGCTGAAAGTTACGTATATTGGGCCTTTAAAGAATTTGATTGGATGTTTCACATATAAGTTATTGAGAGAGCGTCAATCTTAAAAGATAAGAACATTCTTTAGGCATAAATATTATTATAAACATTTTATGTGAAACACTTTTCATTAAATACTGTTTATGCACTTGAGGACTTAGATGGTTGCAATTAATGTAATACAATAACTAACTTTAGATACATGCATACCATTTTCATGTATTGGTTCTAAAATGTTATAGATAGATTTGGGGAAAAGGGATAGAAATTAATCCCAACTAGATATTTCCATACTTTCAGACAGTTTTGAAACCCTAATTGGCTAGCCCGGAGTGGTCTTGTTCATCATGATGTTTTTAAGTAACAAAACACAATGCAATTACCTCTAAATGGTGTTATTATTTTATTGATATTTTTGTTAGCTGTTATGAAGTCATAATAGTAAAACATGATAATAATGACTACAAAGACAGAAATATTTTTCACATTCCTGCAAAAAAAATTTCAATGCAGGAATTTAATATTACAGTGTACTAAGCACTTACCCCAGTATGAATAGTTTTAGATTATTTAATACAATTGACCCAGACATCATTATTTTGCCTCTATTAATAATTAGACATTAAATGTTAGGAATAATATTCATCAGTTTGGTATGAATAATATATACTGAGATTGTTTCTTTGTACACAAACAGGAATTGAAAACTTAATTTGCGAGCTTTCGAAAACATCTGTTTCCTTTGTCAAGCAAAGAGTACAATAGCCGAGTGTCGGTGTTCTGACCGCTGAAATCAGCTCACTACCCGGTTGAGTCATCTTTATGACCCTATTTTAACATCCAATAAGGGGCGGAATGGGTAAACATCTTACCCGTCCCTCTGTCTACCTGAAGTACTAGAGTACATTTGGACGAAATGTCGCGCTACGTTTTTGACAGCTGACTTCTCCAACTCGCCCTTAGTTTTGGGTAGTGAGCTGATTTCAGCGGTCAGAACACCGACACTCGGCTATTGTACTCTTTGCTTGACAAAGGAAACAGACGTTTTCGAAAGCTCGCAAATTAAATTTTCAATTCCTGTTTGTGTACAAAGAAACAATCTCAGTATATAGACATTAAATGAATAAAACTAATAGATTGATTGATGTTGATTTTATTGCATTGAAAACTTTATAATGTGCTATTATATTAAAAACAAAATACTGCAATAATATCCTGTTTTATGTGATTATCTAATTAAACAGTACACTGCCAGTGTTGAGGCGTACATAGACTTTGCTGAAGAGGACAACATAGAAGATAATGTCCTGAATCAAGGTATGCTACAGTACTTATGTCCTGTATCAAGGTATGCTACAGTACTTATGTCCTGTATCAAAGTATGCTACCGTAATGATGTCCTAAATCAAGGTACGCTACAGTACTGATGTCCTAAATCAAGGTATGCTACAGTACTGATTTCCTAAATCAAGGTACGCTACAGTACTGATTTCCTGTATGAAAGTATGCTACAGTACTGATTTCCTGTATCAAGGTACGCTACAGTACTGATTTCCTGTATCAAGGTATGCTACAGTACTGATTTCCTGTATCAAGGTACGCTACAGTACTGATTTCCTGTATCAAGGTATGCTACAGTACTGATTTCCTGTATCAAGGTATGCTACAGTACTGATTTCCTGTATCAAGGTATGCTACAGTACTGATTTCCTGTATCAAGGTATGCTACAGTACTGATTTCCTGTATCAAGGTATGCTACAGTACTGATGTCCTGTATCAAGGTATGCTACAGTACTGATGTCCTAAATCAAGGTATGCTACAGTACTGATGTCCTAAATCAAGGTATGCTACAGTACTGATGTCCTAAATCAAGGTATGCTACAGTACTGATGTCCTAAATCATGGTATGCTACAGTACTGATGTCCTAAATCATGGTATGCTACAGTACTGATGTCGTGAATCAAGGTATGCTACAGTACTGATGTCCTAAATCATGGTATGCTACAGTACTGATGTCCTAAATCAAGGTATGCTACTGTACTTATGTTCTAAATCAAGGTATGCTACAATACTGAAGTCCTAAATCAAGGTATGCTGCAGTACTTATGTTCTAAATCAAGGTATGCTACTGTACTTATGTTCTAAATCAAGGTATGCTACAATACTGATGTCCTGAATCAAGGTATGCTACAGTACTTATGTTCTAAATCAAGGTATGCTACTGTACTTATGTTCTAAATCAAGGTATGCTACAATACTGATGTCCTAAATCACGGTATGCTGCAGTACTGATGTCCTAAATCAAGGTATGCTACAGTACTGATGTCCTGAATCAAGGTATGCTACTGTACTGAAGTCCTAAATCAAGGTAAGCTACTGTACTGATGTCCTGAATCAAGGTAAGCTACTGTACTGATGTCCTAAATCAAGGTATGCTGCAGTACTGATGTCCTAAATCAAGGTATGCTACAGTACTGATTTCCTAAATCAAGGTAAGTTACAGTACTGATGTCCTAAATCAAGGTATGCTACAGTACTGATGTCCTAAATCAAGGTAAGCTACAGTACTGATGTCCTGAATCAATGTATACTACTGTACTGATGTCCTAAATCAATGTATGCTACAGAACTGATGTCCTAAATCAAGGTTTGCTACAGTACTGATGTCCTAAATCAAGGTATGCCACAGTACTGATGTCCTGAATCAAGTTATGCTACTGTACTGATGTCCTGAATCAAGGTATGCTACAGTTCTGATGTCCTGAATCAAGGTATGTACCGTACTGATGTCCTGAATCAAGGTATGCTACAGTACTGATGTCCTGAATCAAGGTATGCTACAGTACTGGTGTCCTGAATCAAGGTATGCTACAGTACTGATGTCCTGAATCAAGGTATGCTACAGTACTGATGTCCTGAATCAAGGTATGCTACAGTTCTGATGTCCTGAATCAAGGTATGTACCGTACTGATGTCCTGAATCAACGTATGCTACAGTACTGATGTCCTGAATCAAGGTATGCTACAGTACTGATGTCCTAAATCAAGGTTTACTACTGTACTGATGTCCTAAATCAAAGTATGCTACAGTACTGATGTCCTATATCAAGATGTGCTACTGTACTGATGTCCTGTATCAAGGTATGCTACAGTACTGATGTCCTAAATCAAGGTATGCCACAGTACTGATGTCCTAAATCAAGGTATGCTACAGTACTGATTTCCTAAATCAAGGTATGCTACAGTACTGATGTCCTTAATCAAAGTATGCTACAGTACTGATTTCCTAAATCAAGGTATGCTACAGTACTGATCCCTAAATCAAGGTATGCTACAGTACTGAAGTCCTAAATCAAGGTATGCTACAGTACTGAAGTCCTGAATCAAGGTATGCTACAGTACTGATGTCCCTAAATCAAGGTATGCTACAGAATTGATATCCTAAATCAAGGTATGCTACAGTACTGATGTCCTGAATCAATGTATGTACCGTACTGAAGTCCTAAATCAAGGTATGCTACAGTACTGATATGCTAAATCAAGGTATGCTACAGTACTGATGTCCTGAATCAACGTATGCTACCGTACTGAAGTCCTAAATCAAGGTATGCTACAGTACTGATGTCCTAAATCAAGGTATGCTACAGTACTGATGTCCTAAATCAAGGTATGCTACAGTACTGATGTCCTAAATCAAGGTATGCTACAGTACTGATGTCCTGAATCAAGGTATGCTACAGTACTGATGTCCTAAATCAAGGTAGCCTAGAGAGCGGGAATGTTCATACAAATGTTATGCCATACTTGCTCCATTCTATGAAATGAGGCATCAATTAATTTCTTGATACATAATTAATAACTCAACTTAACGCCAGGAGAAAAGCACCTGCTTTTACAAAATAGCAACTTTAACTAGGATATTCCAAAAATGGACAAAAAATAACACCTATGTCCATCGAAATACAAGTGCTTAAATCATGTGCTTCATTAAGCTGCTATCATGTGATATTCATCATAATTTTACAACAATGAAATAATTCCTTTGACATTTCAGGAAATGACACCCTAAAATGATATATGTTTTGATATTGAGAACATTCTGAAAGTAAATTTAAGAGCTTTGATACTGAAGCATTAATAGGGGTTAAATGACATTGCAAATTGTACCAGGTAAAATTTACAGATTGTAAAGTAATCAGATGTTATATGATTGTTTATATTCCAGTAAAAATTGGAATTGAACAACTACTGTGTGAACTAAAAAATCACCTGAGAGACAACCGTCAAGGGGAGATTTTACGATCAGGAGTACAGGTTGCCATTGTGGGTGAACCGAATGTGGGGAAGAGTAGCCTTCTCAACTCTGTCTGTAAGTACTTGTACATTGTACCAAACTTATTTCTAAATACCTGTACATTGTACCAAACTAAGTACCTGTACATAATTGTTAAAGACTTAGTACCTGTACATTGTGCAAGACTTAGTACCTGTACATTGTACCAAACTAAATACCTGTACATTGTACCAAACTAAGTGCCTGTACATTAGACCAAACTAAGTACCTGTACATTGTACCAAACTAAGTACCTGTACAGTGTACCAAACTAAATACCTGTACATAATTGTTAAAGACTTAGTACCTGTACATTGTGCAAGACTTAGTACCTGTACATTGTGCAAGACTTAGTACCTGTACATTGTGCAAGACTTAGTACCTGTACATTGTACCAAACTAAATACCTGTACATTAGACCAAACTAAATACCTGTACATTGTACCAAACTAAATACCTGTACATTGTACCAAACTAAATACCTGTACATTGTACCAAACTAAGTACCTGTACATTGTACCAAACTAAGTGCCTGTACATTGTACCAAACTAAGTACCTGTACATTGTACCAAACTAAGTACCTGTACATTGTACCAAACTAAGTACCTGTACATTATACCAAACTAAGTACCTGTACATTGTACCAAACTAAGTACCTTTACATTGTACCAAACTTATTTTTTGTACTAAACTTTTTCCTAAATACCTGTACAGTGTACCAAACTTATTTCCTAAGTACCTGTACATTGTACCAAACTTATAATTATTCTGTTAGGGCCAGTACATTGTACAAACCTTTTTGTTTTAGATATCTGTACATTATACCAAATGTTTTCTGTGACAATAGTCCACTTAGATAAGGTTGTCATTTTGTCATGGAAGAACTTAAATTCCTTGTGGAAGTGTTGGTATCAAATTGTTCTATTTGTCACTTAATTGTCTTTAGTTTAACTAGGTATTAGTCAAGATAGAAATTAATGTTTTAAATGACCTATGGACTGTATACAGTTAATGCGTTTATTAACATATACAATGTACAATGACCTCTGTATAGGCCAGCGACCAGCTGCCATCGTGTCTGCTCTAGCAGGCACCACCCGAGATGTGGTGGAGACTGGGGTCAATATCGGGGGATATCCTGTACTTCTCAGTGACACAGCAGGTCTAAGGGAAACCCAGGACACTGTGGAGAAGGAAGGGGTCAGGAGGGCCCTCAACAGGTCAGTTTCATCTTTTCTGCTGATTGGTCATCTCTGTCTCAATGCTAGTTCAAGATTCAGAATAAATTTTGACTGCAACATTATAAAATGTTACTTTTTTTTCTTTTTTCCGCTTTTGTAATATTGTTAAAATATCAGTCAAGTAGGAATGAAATCTAACTGAATTGATGAAACAAATGCTGGCAGGAACATATGTTGTTATATTCTTCAGTATTGAAGAAAATATATTGATAAAGTTGATCTTAAATCAATGCCTATTTTTGGAAAACTTTCAGGGCACAACAGGCTGACATAAATGTGTTGATGATGGAGTGTGATTTTAATCAAAATACCGAAAAAGAACTGTCCTCTTTCATCCTCCAACATATCATTGACCTTGGAATCTCATTAACACCTGATGTTGAAGGCCAAACAGGAAATTGTTCAGTGAATCAAAATAATTCTACAGAATTGACAGATTTATTTAAAAATTATATTTTGGTATTCAACAAAATGGATAAAATTTCTGAAGAGGATGTCATGAAGCTGAAGATATTAATAGACCAATGTGACATTACCTCATGTATAATTTCCTGTGAGAGTGGAGAAGGGGTGGATGATTTTGTGGCACTACTGAAGGAAAAAGTGGCAAAAATGTAAGTGTTCACTAAAGCATGCAAAACAATTTGTGAGCATCTAATATTTACTTACTCTGTAAGCTTACATTATGTTTAAGGTGTAAATTTAATATCTGTAAAACTATCACCTCCAACTCCTCCTTTTCTTTTCACCTATCCTGGTCACGGCCCCAATTTTATAATACCCAAATATTCTACTGCTGGGCTAAAGGGAAATTCCCTATAGCTCAAAGTTGTAAAGCAAACTAATCAATGCACATTACTTACACTTTTGCTCCTGTGTTGAAAACAATCCTGACACATTTATTTCCTTGTTACATTGTAACTAACCCAGTATTTTGAGAAAACTTGCAACAAGAGATGAATTTATGATTTTCATGCATACAATCTTTAATTATTACAGATGTGGTAATCCCCTAGCTGGTTCTCCCAGTCTGACTCAGACCCGCCACCGACAGCACCTTCAGGCTTGTGTAAACCACCTCCATCAGTATCAGCATCAGTCTGAGGATGTGGTCATTGCCGCTTATAGTCTGCAAAATGCTGCTAGGGAAATTGGCAAGATCACCGGGAAAATAACCTCGGAGGACATATTAGATGTGATTTTTAGAGACTTCTGCATAGGGAAGTGATGAATTAAAGGATGACAACATCTTATCGTTAACATAATATTTAAAGTTTTTTTTTTTTGTGGTGTTTTAATCATGAATACATGTCATACTGCAGCTTTCTCTTCGTTTGATCCTGTATACATTTTTCCAAACTTTGGATTTTGATAGCATTAACACAAAGGGCCAAGGGTATTTTGATATAACAATATATAAACTTCCCCCAGAATATTATGATTCAATTGTAAATAACATATGAAAGCTTATATGATACCAATATTCTGATAATACAGAATATACATAATAATAATGGAACATCATGATTGAAAAACTCTTCCTGTTAGATTGTGAAAATAGTTCACTTCCAATATCCAAAAATGGACTTGTTCCTTCAAATACCTTGGTGCTGAATGGTATTACTCGTCCTTAGTCAAATTAAAAATCGTGCCGCTATTAGCAATGACTAATAAAAATGTCCTTACATGTTTGATGAATACAGGTACTCACATTACATATTCTTACAATTTCTTGCACCAAGATTTTTCATAATATAAACACGAAATATAAAGTAATATTTCTTATACAATACAAATATATATATTACCCTGTTAAACATGCTTAACAAAACCCTTGGGAGATCTAGAGTAACATTTTGAGGAGATTTATATGGATAATTAACAGAGAAGAACACACTGGGTTTTGGAAGGCAAATGTCACAATTGATTATTCGTAAATTTTGAAACGGTGAAGCAGTCAGCAGAATGGAATTAACAAATTAGTCGACTCCCAATTATAGCTTTTAAAAATGCAGATAGAAAGGCACGTTCCACATACTAGGAAAATATTTATACGCATGGTTGAGACCCTTAGCAATTACAATGTGTAACGCTAGTGTAAGTACTATGAGAAATAGTGAAGCGTAAATCCCTTAGATTATCAGAAAACGCAAGTGAAATTATTTTAGTAAATTCTCTTAAAAGGCCAAATAATTTTAACTGACAACTAAACAAATGACCTAGTCCCCATGTAATCAATGGAAATGGCTTACAAGAGAAAAAAGCATCCGTGTTCCAGAAGGGTGTATTTTGCTTCCTCGACATTTAAATTGAAGTAACATCCAAATAAATGTCACATCCTCAAAGTGATAACTGAGGTACTCGTATTTACAAAAAAAGCAGAGAATACCTAAGCAAATAAAACCATAATCCGAACTCAAAATCGATTAAATTAGGGGCAAAATAGGAACAAAGGAAAGATTTACATGGAGACTCTCGTAAAAGCACAAGAGAGTAAGACCAGGTGTTCCGGAAGAGTAAGCGTCTTCTGCTTCATCGACGACACCCGCCATGTAATATTCAAAAACATCCACATTTATTTCATACAAGGATACCTGAACATAATATTGCTGATTGAGACTAAGATGGTGACAGTGAAATTTGCCCATAGTCTTGAACAACCTTGATCTTTCGAATCCTTATGCAGTAAAAAAAATCAGAGAATACCAAAGCATCAACAAAACCATAATGTAAATTGTAACTTTGTTCGTCAGCAGTCGATATCTATTACGAAAATCTTGAAATTTAGAGGAAGCCCTAAACTAACTAATAGCTTCGACATTTTCATATCTTGGGTTGAAAGGGAAAGTTCACGCTCGAAAATGTGTTATTACCAGTCTCTATAAGCTCCTTGACATATTCAATTTCATACGAAAACAATGACAAATCAGTCTAGGGTGGGGCACAGCACTGCCAACAGTCAAATGGAGATCTTTCCTCCAAACTCAAGAATGATTTTGTTAAGTAGGAATTCAATCATTCGTCAGAAAGAAAGCTCACATTTTGAGAGATGGGAGACGTTCTTTCAGTTTGGTATTAAGTATGGTAGTGTAAAGGATGGACAAAAATTTGTTTTGATAGACGAAACTTTTTGTTCAAGATTGACCAGAAGATCGAGGGGAAAACAATCGGAGAATACAAAACCATAATTAGAAATCAAAAACGATTAAACCAGGGGCAAAATATGAACAAAGGAAAAAGTTTCAACGAAAACCTTGAAAAAGTACAAGAGAATAATACCAAGTGTTTCGGAAGAGTAAGCGTCATCTGCTTTATCGACGACACACGCCATGTAAATCTTAGTCAGATCCAAGTAAATGTCATAGCTTCAAAGTAAGAACTGCGGCATAATTCTCCACAACAACAAGCATACTAGTAAGCATATTCAAATACGTCCATCTTCACATAGATATAGAATAATTCTCAATGTTCTCAATATACATGGCGTTAGTCGTCAATGAGACAAAAGACGCTTTCATTTAAATCTTCCTTTTGTTCCTATTTTGCCTTTAGTTTAATCGATTTTTAATTCGGATTATGGTTTTGTTGACGTTTTGATATTTTCTGATTTTTTTCAGTGAAACATAGATGACGACCATTAAACTTGCTCTAAGTCTTCAAAGCTTATTGCAGAATTAAACGTGTTGTTTTGTCTCTGATAATAGTTCACGAGTGACAGGAAACATATCTGATTTATCATGGTAAACATGAGGCCTTCGATCGTTGAGCCATAGGCACTAGCCTCGTCTGTCAAACACCTATAATATTAATTATAGGTGTTTGACAAGACGAGGCTAGTGCCTGTGGTTGAGCTGACAAGCTAATTCGTGGAATTTATGTCCCCCGCTTCAGGGCCACTTGGGGGGAAACATCATGTGCGAAATTTGGCAATGGAAATTGGCTGAGCCGTTTAGCATTTTGTACATGATGCCTATATTTCATGATAAAAAGGGGGATAACTCCGTAAAATACGCGCGGAATTTCACGAAAATCGAACTCATTCGAGATACTTGAATAATAAGTATCCTCAACAAGTTTGATGAAAATCGAATTATTCCTTCAAAAGATAGAGCACGGAAAGCAATTTTTTGTACATAATGCTTTCATTTGGCAATGAAAGGGACAAAACTCTGTCGGATTCCAAAGAAAGTTGAGATACGACATCCAAACCCGTAATATATGTTAAACATCATTACCTTATATAATATTCTACAGAATTTAAAGTGAATTAAATAAAAAACATAAGAGTTATGGCATTTTGTACATGATGCCTATATTTGGTGATAAAAGGGGGATAACTCCATAAAATATGCGCGGAATTTCACGAAAATCGAACTCATCCGAGGTACTTGGATGATAAGTATCCTGACCAAGTTTAATGAAAATCGGATTATTCCTTCAAAAGAAAGAGCACGGAAACGAAGTGTGACAGACAGACGGACAGAGGGAGGCAATGAAAGGGACAAAACTCTGTCGGATTCCAAAGAAAGTTGAGATACGACATCCAAACCCGTAATATATGTTAAACATCATTACCTTATATAATATTCTACAGAATTTAAAGTGAATTAAATAAAAAACATAAGAGTTATGGCATTTTGTACATGATGCCTATATTTGGTGATAAAAGGGGGATAACTCCATAAAATATGCGCGGAATTTCACGAAAATCGAACTCATCCGAGGTACTTGGATGATAAGTATCCTGACCAAGTTTAATGAAAATCGGATTATTCCTTCAAAAGATAGAGCACGGAAACGAAGTGTGACAGACAGACAGACAGAGGGACGGACAGACGGACGGACGGACGGACAAACCCAAATCAATATCCCCCGTTCCTCCGGAAGCGGGGGACAATAAGCATTTAACCAATAGGCAGCTACCGATTTCCCCATTCAAGGTGGCGATTAGTATTTTGATCAGTCTTATGAGAAAAAGTGACATGAAATGGTTTCATTGAATGCTTACGTTTTCATTTCACTTGTAAAATGTAATAATAATCCATTGTTTGCTATAACATATAACATATTTGTTTTTCAAAACACTTTTATATTTCGAATACCACAAATGCTTTGTCCCATCTCCCCGATGGGAGTAAATGATAAATATCAATGCAAAGACAACTTGATAGTACAAACCGAATGTTTCTAAACGTTGAAATGTACCTACACTTCTGCCAGATCTAAAAGGAGACTGATTGTTTAAATACCAAATAGTAATGTATCTATGTGTGGTTGGGTATCTCCTGAGGATATACATGAATGTCATTGCTATATTAAACACTGTTGGTTTATTTTCTTTTATTCTGTATATCAAAATCCCAGTAACTTCGAAAAATACAACACAATATGTACATTCACTCAAATCTCTCATATACAACATGTAGTAACTTATTACATCAAAGTAATTAACTCATAAAGCTATCACAATATTGCATAGTAGTACATTTTTTTTATTCAATTGCTTGTTATCCCCCTGCTGTCAGCAGGCGACATGTATTACTAAATCACGATATTTAGAATAAGGAATCACCTGCGAAATACAAACACCTAAGGCTTAAAAGGAAAGTTCATGATCGCAAAATCGAAATAGTATTGTAAATCAAGATCGAGGCAAGCAGCTGATTTCAAGGAAAAAAATGGTATATTCGGTCGATTTGGTCAGCAAATTAAACGCCTTGTTATTTATCGGAAGCACATCGTAGATATACATGTATATAAAAGGGAAAAATAGAAGACTTTATAAGATTTGTGTTACCTGTCCTGTTACTAGTAAGCTCCTTGACAAAGCCAGCTTCATATGAAAACAAAAAGAAGTCAGCTAAAAGTAGGACATAGTTTGTTCACGTAGAAATGCCAAACGTCTGCAAGAAAATCTTTCTGTCAAACTTACCTGTACCGAATTGTCAACCAGTAATTCAATCATTCGTACTATATTTTCTCAACCATATACTTCGTCAAACATGAACTGCGTCCAGCTGTCTTGGAAAGGAAATTTCTCATAATGAGAGATCGAAGGCATTATTTCATTTTGGAATGAGGTATGGAAGTGTAGAGGTAGCAAATATAAAATGTTCAGAGACGAAACATTTTTAGGAGGGGATATTCAAGATTGATTAGAAGTTGTGAATGTTGATTGTGGAATTAAACTTTGTGCTTTCATCAAAGAGTAGTTCCCTTGTAACATATATATTTCATTAGTGAGAAATATGACTTTTTCGCGACAAAACATTGTTCACAAACGACAATAAAGGATACTGTAAAGACAACTCTTTAATTTATCTGTGCATCAATATTTTGGAGACTTCCTCCCGGTGAGAATATATTGGAATTCATTAGCTGTGTGTGTTTTAGTGTTCATTTCTTGTTCAGGCATCTTTTTACCACCTTGGCCCCGATATCATTACACAATATTAGCCTTAAGTTTTTGCTTAGCCAATCACGTATGACGTTACTTTTCTTAACGTTAATTGTGACTGGCTACATGTAAGTAAACATTTAATACAAATTAATACTTAAGATTGAACTGATGGATGGTACGTAGGACGTTTAACAAGCCAAAACTAAAACAATCTACGGATTTATTTTCCATATCGTTAAGAACTTCGATCTTTGGAGTGTAAGGAGTTTATGTTGTCAGCTTGTTTAACTCTGCCTACACAACATTTTGGTAGGGTTGTGATAGGTGCCAGGGGGGGGGGGGGGTGAGTGAACCCGGTGTTAGGTTGGGTGTTAAGGTAGATAACCTGGGTATATAAATCACAGGTGGTCACTGAATGGCCATCCACACACACTGACGTACTATGGTGTGTAAATCAACGGAGTACCGGAGTTGATAAAACAGATTGTTTACCAGAACATGACCTTCATTTGTACGGGATTCAATTGATACAGTCAGATTGTCAGTAAAATTATTATGATTATTATTATGAGCTATTACATGTATGATACACGTTGGTATGTCATTATATGTACCACAGGATATCTGACCAAATATGGAGTTCTGAGTCTCGGGTATTCAGTATGCTTGTGTGTTTTATTCTGAATATCATGTAAGAGAGTGAATGCAATACCAAACACGCTCGTTTTTATTGTAATTTACCGCGATAAAATTTCTGTTCCACCTGTTGTGGGCATAAACACAAAATGCTATTGTATTAATTATGTACCGTTCTTTGTTAACACTGAGATACACGCTTCGGTCATGACAGGAAAGTACCGCTGCATAAGATTGTTACAGATTAAGGTTATCGACAAACAACAGAGCAATGTTTTACGTATATAGATACTCATTGATATCCGGCATACCTATTAAATGGCGAGGCACTTGCCTCATAGATATGATTGGCATGGCTCGATATATACAGCACTACAACAAACTGGTATTTCCCTCCTCGCGTAACTTCCTTGTTCAGTGGCGATAAACAATTTAAATCCCTGTCAAACAACTAACAAATCAGTCAGTAAAAAGAGTTGTATTTGCTCCCGACTTCTCAGTTCATCATGAACACAGGGGACTCGATACATATATTCTCTGTGATCACTTCTGTTTCACAGTAATACGCATTTATAGAACTCGCCATTTGCAAGCGCTTTTGACCACCGAAACATAAGGCGTGGTTATCCCATCCAAGTGGTAAGTAAATATGTTTCTTCGAACAATGTTTTAGATAATTTGACAAACTGCTTCAGTATTATATATATCATAAAATAATTTATAGCTAAGTTTGTCCTTATGCTCAATGCATTTGTAAACATACCTGTTCTATTGAGTACGTGTAAGTGCGATGCTATATTTTCAAACTTACTAGTAATAGTTGTAGAATGATTCAAATATGATAAGTTAAAAGGTGATCACACAAATATTTAATGTTTTAAAGCCAGAAAATAGCATGTATTGTAATAGGGTTACATAGATTGACCTTTCCTAAGGAATGTTCTATACACGAACATACAATTTCTTGTTAAACAATTAAAGTTAATGGCATAAAGATATATACAGAGGTAACGTTCACAGGTAGGTACATAAAGAATTCCTATTGGAACGTTTACCATATATGGGAAGAGTAAGGTCGATCATGCCTTATTTAGTGAAATTCGGGTGGGACTGACTTATTTGTTTTTATTTTTAACACTTATTCGTAAAAAATTCGTACATTTTCTGAAAATTGTTGAAGTGTAAAAGATTTTTTTGTCGTTAAAATATTTTCAACATACCTAAACCTTAACATATTAAACAGGTAAAAAAAGGCTGAACTAACAATATGTGAGTATCAAAGGGATTTTGATTTCATTTAGATAACATTTTAACTAGATATACCATGAAAATTATGAAATCCCAAAATTTCAATAATGTAACAATGACCTGGATTGAAATATTGTTGTATATATTATATCAAATGAATTTACTAACATTCCATCGGTCTTTTTTCTTCAGAAACGTGCTAGAAAATTATCATGTCTGTCGGAGGAAGTATACACCGTTGCCTGTGGTTACTGCTTGTACATACCCACATGTCCTACGGCTGGCTGAACTGTAACAGTGAAGACAAACCGACTCATACCCTGAACCAAACACTCACCTTCCTGAACGAGACTATATTAGACCAGTGCTGGGCTGGCGTATCTAATCTGTCTGCAGCTGACAATGACATCCGCTCACTCTCAGAAATGTCTTTCAAGAATATAAATTCGGGTCAATGTGTATTTTATAATCTGAGAGGACTTCATTTGGTAAGCAACAACATCGACAGTATTGACAACGGGACATTTACTTGTTTTCGAATGTTGAAAACACTGGATCTGAGTTATAACAATATGACGACTCTTCATAAAGGTATTTTCGATGGATTGGATTACCTTGAGGTGTTAGACTTATCTTACAATTCAATACAGTATGTAGACAATTCAGTTTTTGGGCATGACAAATTTATCTACCTGACCGAAGTTTATATGCACAACAACAAACTTCGTACGTTCGAACCATGGGCTTATGTGTTGCGTAGTATCCTCATATTTGACCTTCATAACAACAGCATTTCGACCTTCAGTAATAACATTGGATGGAGATATGACTTAAAGGAACCGTACCTGGCAATGGTTAGCCTGCGTAACAACAACTTGACGGGATGGCGGGATGATTTCCTACGTCAGTATCACCCTGGCGGCGATGTTGGCGTCGACCTCCTCTCGTATAACATCGACTTCCGGGGCAACCCATGGATGTGTGACTGCCACGTGCACAACATCGTGAGCAGGTTCCAAAGTTCGTTTTACCTTCACGTGGAGGAAGATTTGTTGAAGCTGAAGTGTAAGACACCATACCAACTCTATGACGAGGACATAATGTATATACCGAGACTGAAAGAACTGGTGTGCAATATAACAACAAGTTGTCCCGGAAGTTGTCTGTGTCAAAAACAACCAGAAAACAAAATTTTAATTGTCGACTGTAGCAAGAGAGGATTAAGGTCACTTCCCCTATATTTACCCCCGCTGTCACCAAACTACACTTACGTATTGGACTTCAGCTACAATAGTATCACAAAGGTAGAGAAAAGGAGTTATATGAATGCAATTCAGACTCTCAACATGCAAGGAAACGGCCTACAGGAGATAGACTCATTGGCAATCAGCGAAACACAGAATTTAAAATCTATAGTTTTAAAAGACAATTACCTGAAATCGATACCCAACACAATGCAGAAGATAGATTTCGAGATGGCAGATTTGAGGAACAATCCGTTTGTCTGTAGTTGTGACATGACATGGATGGCGGGCTGGATAAAGCGATCACCAGCTGACACACAGGGACGGGATATGAAATGCACATTCGAGGAAGAAGAACAATTAGCTATCATGGAAGTCACCGCCAGCCTCCTTGATTGTACGTACGATCTAGAGATAGGACTGGCAGTAGGACTCGGCGTGCTACTAGTGGTGGTGGTGGTTATAGTGGTATGGGCTAAACGTTGTCCGTACGAAACAAAAGTCTTGCTATATCGGTTCTTTGGTTTTCATCCCCGAGACAAATACATTGTTGACAGAGAATTCGGAACAGAAGGCAATATATATGTGTCCTTTGATGACGAAAATATTCACATTAGACAATGGGTATTGATGAAGCTGGCTGCTAAACTGGAGCCTACTTATAAGATGTTTATCCCCATACGCGATCTTCCCGTGGGGGAAGATCGGTCCGAGGAAACGATAACACAAATGGACCGGAGTAAGAGGATAATCATCGTTCTTTCAGACGAGTACGACGAACACGAATGGTGCGCATTTGAGTGTCAGAGAGCCGAAATACTTGATTATAACGAGGGTCGAATCATTTACATTAAATATCACGACAGTGTCACTCACCTTCTTAATGAAGAACCGTGGAAGTCAAGGGTAAACAACAGGAAGGTGTTTTCTCCGGGAGGAACGAAATCAGAAAAACGCTGGTTTTGGGATAAACTCAAATATGAACTTCCTATAGTTTTGAAAAAAGACAGGAAATTCTGTTGTGCTGTTTAACAATTACCGTTAAAGATATATTTCCTCCATTCTGTTATTTATATGTGTAGATATGTTTCCACTTTTAGATGTGCATTTTTTTACCTTCTTATACATGTATATGATAAGAAGCGTTTGATTATTTTATCGCGCTCTCCTTACTCAGTATCAATTTAGTTATAACGGGCATCATGCTTATCATTTTTGGCAATAACCGTTGTCACTTTTATGTTATACTCTGTTCACGCCAATAGTTATGGGACTTGTACTAAAATGACAATTCACATACTAACACCTTAATTGAAAGAAGTATAGCTACATTCTACATTTGCTCTGTATCCTTCCATTGTCATGCGTTGAGAGGGCATATGGGTTTTTCACAATTATGGCATTTGCTTTGATGATGACGATGATGATGATGATGATGGGATAAGGTCTTTGATATTATCCGTATCTAGCATTTTGAAATATTTCATAAGAACTATATCAGTTGGGGTAAAAACTAGTGTACTGTGTTAACATCGTAGACCATTACCGTTAGTGTATAGTGCTAAACTCGTATAACGATAACACTAGGGTAATGTGCTAGTTAAGGAATTATCATATTCTTATGCAATTATGTGCTCAATTTCTGCATCATTTACCGTATTCTCCACAAAAGTGTTATTACATTGTACTTATAATTATTTTTTTTAAGATAGATAAAACATTAGTTCATGATACTTGATTTTGTATTGAACGTGACAAAAAATAAACTGACGGTTGAAGACGTCATCAAGATTTTTGTTGTCTGATTATTTAGGTTATGGGATAATCATATAATATTTACATGAAAAAGTTAAAAAAAATTGAGGATTATGCCAAATCTTTCGGTCTCACTTTCAGGTATATCGACGATGTCTTGTCTATAAACAACAAGAAATTTGCTGACCTAGTTGATCATATAAACCCTACTAACTTGGAATTAAGGACGCAACTGGCTCTCCTACATTAGCTTCTTGCCTAGATCTTTGCTTGAACTATGGCCGGCACGGGAAACTTGCTGCTGGGCTGTATGATGGGTGGGACGATTTCGATTTTCCTATCGTGAACTTTCCCTTTCTTGATGTTGGC
Organism: Mimachlamys varia; assembly: GCA_947623455.1. NCBI lineage: Eukaryota > Metazoa > Mollusca > Bivalvia > Pectinida > Pectinidae > Mimachlamys > Mimachlamys varia. The sequence continues at coordinate 16,455,403 of OX392535.1, forward strand.
GTCCCTGCTTCTCCGTCCTGTGGTGTTTACATGTCGCAGTTGATGCGTTATTCTAGGGCTTGCTCTGAATGTGGAGATTTTCGTGATGGATGTACAAACTTACGGCACAGGGATTCGAGAGATGCAGGTTGATGAAGACTAAAGGCGGGTTTTCTGGTCGCCGTCTTGATCTTATCGAGAGATGTTCTGTATCTTTGTGTGATATGAGGATAGGCATTTTTGGGTATTTGCTTATTAGTGTGTTTACTTGTTGTGATGACAATGGTGACTAGGCTCTCATTTTGAGGATTGATGCTTACTTTGATGTGACCAAGATTTCAATGGCGGGTGTCGTCGATGAAGCAAAGGACGCTTGCTCTTCTGGAATACCTGGTCTTATTCTCTTGTGCTTTTACGAGAGTCTCCATGTAAATCTTTCCTTTGTTCCTATTTTGCCTCTAGTTTAATCTATTTTGAGTTCGGTTTATGGTTTTGTTAACACTTTGGTATTCTCTGATTTTTTTAATCATTTCCTCACAGTTAGGTCGTCGCTTCCACCGACTTTGACCACTTCCATCATTTCTCATAGTTAGCTCGTCGATTCATTAGTCTTTGACGACTTCCATTATTTCCTGATAGTTACGTCGTTGCTACCTCGATCTTTGATGTCCTGCATCATTTTATCATTGTGAGGTCGTCGCTTCCCAAGTCTTTAATGACTTACTTAATATCCTCATAGTTTGGTCGTCGCTTCCTCGATCTTTGATGTCCTGCATCATTTTATCATTGTGAGGTCGTCGCTTCCCAATTCTTTATAATTACTTACTTAATATCCTCATAGTTTGGTCGTCGCTTCCTCGATCTTTGATGACTTGCATCATTTCCTCATAGTGAGGCTTTCGCTTCCTCGATTTTTGTTGACTTGCATCATTTCCTCATAGTAAGGTCGTCGCTTCTCCGATATTTGATGACTAGGATTGCCCCCTTATAGCCACATGTCGGTCGCCGCAGACGATGCATACTCACTCAAAACACGTGGTTACGTGCTCATTCCCTTTTATCTGCTAAAAAGTGTGAGTATGAAGTTTCTTATTCGCACTTTGTTCGGTTTGAAAGATCTGATTTCATATTTGCTTTTTTTTACCTTTGTGTTTGAGGGATTACATCTGGACGATATCATCAGTGGTTACATATCGAAAGCTCATTGGTTAATAAGCTCGAAAGATTTATGGCCAGACAAAAACAAATCAGTATAGAACAGCGTTTGTATATGGGGTGGAAGGAAGTATTTTCAATTGGCTTTAGACATTTAAATACGTCACTGGAAATTCCTGTTACACATTTAATACATTCTGGCCTATATCTATGCAGTAAGATAATCCAACACATATCTCCATAAATGGGATCGCTGCAATCTGTTACGACATACAGGTAGCAGACGACTTCCTGGTTAAATTGTACACTCGGTAGATTTAAATTTAGGCACATGTTACGTCAGTACAAACCGTTCATACATGGCATTAGCAACGTGAATATGTACGCGATTTAAACCGTTTATGATGAAACGTTTTTTAATCAGTTTGATCTCATCCGGTGTAATGTAATAGCAAAGATAGAACGTTTTGTTTGTAATACATACTTACGCAAACAGTACTGTCAGACATCATTGAAATTTGCATCGATCGATTATTGTTGACAAATTTTTATTTCCATGTTTTGCCATGTATATTGATTTCTTGTGGTTGTATTACAGTACGTTTTCTGAAAGTTTTCATTTGAAACAACGCGAGATTGTTGATTTTTTATACATATTACTATTTCACAGTATGAAACGAGTGCTGTTCAGCAATTGACTGTGATTTGTAATATGACGTAGCCTATAACTTATAAACATCAACATAAATGTTATGAGCTGGAAATTAGAGATAGTAGTCATACATCAAGCTCTATAAATTAAGATGAAAATGTAAAACATATCACATGTTTTCATATCCCTTTTTCAGAATCTCACGTGTCAAAAGTGACATCTAGTGTTGTTAAAATCATATGTATTTTCTTAATACATTATAGGTCTTTTATGTATTCAGGGTGGTAATATATGTAAGTGAATTGAATATAAACGTCTTGTGATTTTGTATATCTATATTACAAATCAGACACAAAAATATTAATGATATGTTATCAAGAGTGGTCACGATTACAACAGAAAATTTAGTGAAATCATATTATTATTAAACACAGTGGTGGAAAAATATTATTTATCTGTAAATCAGTTCTATTTAACTTAATCCTACACGAGTTGTCTGCCTTGTCCCACATACGTCCTCCATGGTATCGTGTTGCTAGCCTGCTGATGGGCTCAAAAATGCGTTGTCCAATTTCAGAAAGATGCAATAGACAATATGAATGACAAGCGGCCATATTTAATTTGTCAAAAATAGTTCGTTATCGCTTTTTCTTGATGGTCATTCTCATATTTTATATATATAAGTTCCCTTTTGTGCTTAGTTGTAACTTTTGATTTTGAGACTGATTAGAAAAGTAAATGGCTGACAGACGACCACTTGGATTTTGACAATTAAAGTTTGTTTTCGTTATTTCTTACTGAAATTGTAGGTTCCCCATGGTGCTTAGTTGTGCCCTTTTTTATATGGCATGACCGGAAAAGCGAATTGGTTGACACGCAGCTATCTTGGATTTTAACATTGAAAGCTGTTATCACTATTTTATAAGAAATACTTGATGGATCTTTTTCAAATTTAATATGTAGGTTCCGCTTGGTTCTTAGTTGCACATTGTTTCAGTTTTGGACTGATAGGAAGACGATATGGTCAACAAAAGGCAATCTTGGACTTTGACAGTTTTATTGCCTTTTTCTTGACAAGAACTGGTGGATCATCTCCACATTGCATTTGCTGGTTTACATTGGTTCGTTGTTATGCATTGTCCCATTTTTAGAACGATCCAATATGGATTCTGAGTTTTGGATGGATCATTCATAATGGCTGACAGACGGCCATTTTCGGTTTTAATCCTGATGATTTAACGCAATTTCTTGAGCAATATAGGATGGATCTTTCTAACTTTTCATATGCAGGGCCCTCTTGGTCCGTAGTTGTACGATTTTGTTTTCGGGACTGATCAGGAAAAACAATGCTGACAGGCTGCCATCTTAATCAATTTTGCTATTTCTTCAGGTGAAGTCTCATATTTCATATCTTAAGTTACATACACGTAAGAGAAAAGAAAAGAAGACAAAAGATCCAACTTTTTAAGAACAAATGAAGATTATCTTTGGTGGGCGACAATATCCCTCTGGGATCGCTTGTTTCTCTTCTTAAGTGATCAACATTGTCCATTTGATTAAAAGAACACTGTCCTGACGTCACAATAGCTTTAAATCTTGCACTCCAAGCCACGCCTACATATACCGAACACCCGCACATTGTATTTTATTTTCGTCGATTTCATTTACTTTCCTGTAAAGTACATTTGAAAAGTTTTAACCACCCTAATACGATTAGTTTGCCACTAGCCGTCAGTAGATCATATTTAGCGGTGTGATTGCAGACAACACAGGCATTGTAACGACCACGCTGGACCACACTGTTCACACATAACGCCGAATCCTGGTAACACAAATTGATCTAATTCAGTTTAATCAAATTTAAAACAGATCGTGACAAATAAAAGCACAACGCTGTTGAGAATTCGTTGATGGAATCTAATACCCAACAGATTAATATTTCATTAGTCTATACAATTGTTTGCCTTGTATACTTGTTTGATAAATAGAATGAATAATTTCTTTGAGCAAATCTCTTCGAATCATAATAACCGCTGCAATAAAATTACATTTATTTTTATCAGTACATCAAAATAGTAAAAACTGCTCCTCACCTAGTTATATAGGTACGCTCGGACTGTGACGAGATTTTTTGAACCATGGTCTTTATTTATATACAGTAGCTGTAGCTGTTCGTGTAGCAAATATATATAAAAAAAACGAAAGTCCTAGTGTCATTTGCGTTAGGATGAGAACACGCACAAACAATTAAAAAGCATATCAGACATATACATTTAAAGATCGCAATTATGTATGATATAGCTATGCTGTCAAGAAAGATGCTAGCTTATAAAACGTTAGATAAAGTCACTTAGTTTTTACATAAATGTTATAGTATGAAGTTGTGAAGAAAATCACGTACGATATTTGTACATCCATTGGGTTAATTTCGCTCAGGATGTTTGCTTGTTTTGAGATTCATCTTAAGATCATGGTACATGCATATGAACAAATTGCAAACTTAATTGATAATTAAACTGTATAAAAATACTGTCACATTAAACTGTATAACAAAATACTGTGACAGTTGTAAGCCTTCATTGTATTTGACTCAAGCATGTTGACATAAGCTCAGTCATATAAATTATGTGAGGCATATTTCTCTGGGAGAATGAAATAAAATAACACCTCCCGCTTGAATCCCTTATGTAAGTATGTAGTATAGAAATGTTCAAGTAAAGCCCCTCCCATATGCATTACTGTCAGTCTCAAACAAATTGACACTACGTTCATAGTGAACTAAAATATCATTTACCAATAACCAATTGAGGTAATGCAAAACTAAGCCTCAAATATTCACGCAATGGTTTATCGAGGATATTTCTAATCATATGCCAACTTCGTATAAAATACATTTTGTACGAAATAGTTTTCCTGTTAATATGTTACAGACCTTAAATATGTTATTCTAATACCATAAAAGGCTTTTGTGTTCTTTAAACTGCCAACATAAATGATGAAGGAGATTGCTATTTGTTCGGCCTTAAAGTAAGAATTTGAATCAGCTTCCCAAGTACCTGACATGGAATAAAATGGCATTGGTGACCTCGAAGGGAAATATGATTAAAAAATTATCATGCTGCTTTCATAATCATTTGATTGATAAGAAACTAAGAAACCCATAATTTGCATTGTTTTCAGACAACTTAAATGATGTATGTGCTTGTATAATTAGGTTCGTAGATTGGAGTATACAATAACTGGGTTCCCAATAACCGTAATTAATATGAACACATGAATTACATAACACAAATTTAAAATATCATTCACTCTGAAGGCCATGTAATGGTGTTATCATAGTTATTCATTCTATTATGAAACAATGGACTACAACAATATGGCAACCATACCATTATGTGCACTCTTTGCTTTGACCGACGTCATTATCATTATTTACACACTTTGTAACGGTAAACTGTAACTGCCATGTTGTGGCAGATTTCGATGAACAGTGTTGGTCTTGTATCTTTCTTCTTTACTCAAGAGAGTTTCCAAAAACTCGGATCAGATACCAACATCCATCGCTATTAATAAAAAAGGTTTTACGCACCTGGCCCATCTGCTTCTACATTAGTTTAGAAATTTTGGAATCCTACCTTTAGGTCCCTAGCATAACTGAAGAGTCCTAGGAGGACGAAACAGCTGTATGATACAGTTTAATTTATATTGTTCGGCATACTGTATCTATTAATTAATGTAAAAGGTGCAGCATATGTATGTGTGTTACGTCATCCTTCTGCTGTTTGCAGTTATTCTATCACACGGACCTTGCTTATACCTACTGAGTTGATTTCCATTGATAGTCATAAAATGAGATACACTTACCAACAGATAAATGATAGTTTCTCTACTTGTAGTGGAATAAGACATGATACAAAGTGAAATGTATTTATAGATGTGTGTGAGTGGGGGTGGGGGTAGGTGGGTGAGGGGTCGGGTGACCGGTTCCTCAGCGGATAGCGCACTTGGCTTTTACCAAGGCGGTTGAGGTCCGATCCCCGATCAGACCTTAATAAATATATTATAAAACGGGAAATTTTTGCCCTGTCTTTATTTCGCCCTCTCATGAAAATATTTGAATTCGCCCTGTCTTGAGTTCGCCCCATCAAACTTGGGTCCTCATTGTACATGTAATATGAGACGCAAGATTATGTTTAGAAAAATGTTCGTCCTGTCTTAAATTTGCCCATCAATAAGGGCAAAAATAAACGAGTGTGATTTTTTCCAGTTTTACAGTAGAGTCACTTGCTCAATCACGTGAGGGTCCTCCCACAGTACAACACCTTCCCCTAACCCCACCAACCCTCGCTAACATTCAGGCCAAAATGAGTGACGAGTTAAATAAGTTGTTTCAGAATTGTGGTAAAAAAAATAGAAAAAAATACACGCCTTTATGTGTTTAACGACTTAACTGGAATATAAGGAATTCATTTTCGATATGAATGTCATTTGGTGCATGACAAAGCCGTGCACTTGAGTTTCAGGCGTAATTATAATTAACTATTTGAAAATAACCTCAGCATTTAGTTTAAAGTAAGTCACCTTCTGGCAGGCCAAAGCGCTATCCATTTAGATAAACAGTTAGATCATCCTAATTTGTTTTATTCGTTAATGTATGTCTCCTGTTGTCTTTTTATTTTTTTTTTATTTTATTCCTGTTCCATCTGCAATAAAACGGTTTGATAAGGTACTTATCAAGATATAAATACATTTCAATATACTAGTATGATGAAGTGTTGGACGAATCTTGTCCACACATATGTCTGTCAATATTGTAAATTCACGTATGGACTGAATGCATTATATTAGCTTTTATGTTACTTAGATAAAATGTGTGATCTCTTAGAACTCATTTACATAAAATACCTTGATAACGATACAATTGTCTTTACATACATCGAGATCTTACTTCGATAATTGTACTTAGTGAATATGGATACGGTGCCAGTACAGCCGCCATGCTCATATTTTGAGAAAAGTTTAATATATTTCTTCCATCAGAATACATAAGCATTCCGCTTTTTGACAATGCATTCTTGATCTATCTGTACACGTTTTTACGAATTCAGGAATTCTTGGTAGTGGTTAGTTTTTGTTTTATTAAAGCATATATTGTTCTGGAAAAGAAACAATATTTCAAGGTCCTTATAAAGTCAAAATGAACATTTGGTAGTGGCTATTACATGGAAGTAAATGAATCACAAGTATCAATGCAACGTCAGTTTATATTTCCGAGATATGTATTTAAATACGCCTAACCTCATTATAAGACATAGCCGGAGTAATGTGCATGTGTTAGAGAAATGAGAAGCTATACAAATGAATACATTATACCTAATCTTACAGCCAATCTGCATTCCGTCTGGTAGCACAATCATATAGACAACATACCGAAAAAAACCTCCATTATAAATGATTCGAATGCATCAATAGCGTTTAAACGTTTGCTCGCCGACAATGCATGTTTTATTGATAAAAAAAAAGATAAAAAGTACAGTACAATTAACTGTTATTTGTAGAGATTTACATGCAGTAAACAAAACATTGCATGAACATTGAAATTGAATCGTGTAGTCTCTTGCTATTATTGATATCACGCGTTTTTTAGATTATGTATACCCCCAAAAAACTTCATAATTTAAAAGGTAACACATCTTGAACTGGTACAAGTAAAAGCATTTTTACATTAACAACTAATCACGCGGGGTTTCAGCCTACTCCTGAGAGACGATGAATCGCCAGGAAATGTATGCCGAACCGTAACATATTGATGCTATTTTTGAATGACGAGGATATATGACCGGATGGGTAAGACCTTTATCATTATGTAAGCGTAGTATGAATGTGAACAGGAATGATGCTTTAGAATTGGGACAGATAACCCGATTACCGGGCGTTAATACAGACAAAGGAGCAGGGACTATACGGTGTATAGCAGGCGATCCATTAATGTCCTTCACTCCGTAATACCGGACATCAGTGGGAATTACGTCAGGGCCCTCTACCAGATATGAAGTAAGACATGTTGAAAGGAACATTTTAAAACGTCGCTCCCAATCACGATACCATGACTGAGACAATTGGATTTACCACTATAGTAATTCCACATCTACCACCCGGTTGTGTTTGATGGCGGTAAATGTACTGTATGAGCGAATATCCCCAAAGCCTGGCGCGGTTCATCTGTACTTTGTTTCAGGATCTCTGCTTGCTGGCGTGTCGCATATACTGAAGTTACAGCAAATGGCGTTCATTAAGTTGTACCTAATACTATCATTTATTATCATTGTCTCTCAATATCATCTGTCAGCACCACTTAAACTTTAGTGTATATTTGTCAGGATTGGTCATGATAAAGGCCTGGCTATTTTGTCTGTATTATCATGGCTACTGTCCCTTCCTTTGTTTATGGTGCCATCTTTGTCTCGTTGTGAAATAGTCTATATCTTATAGTCGTAAGATTGACGTTTTTGAGTATGCTCATAAGTGTGTTTACTTGTTGTGATTGACAATGATACTAGGTTCTCGTTTTGAGAACTTGATGTTCACTTTGATGTGACAAAGATTTACTTGGCGGATGTCGTCGATGAAGCAGAGGACGCTTACTCTTCCGGAACACCTGGTCTTATTATCTTGTGCTCTACAAGAGTCTCCTTGTAAAGCTTTCTATTGTTCCTATTTTGCCTCTAGTTTAATCGATTTTGAGTTCGGAGTATGGTTTTGTTGACGCTTTGGTATTCTCTGATTTTATTTGACCAAAAAAAGACAATTTGAAATCATGTCAAGTTGGTCATTGTTTGTGAGGTTCTATGTCATTTCATTATGTCGGTGAGTATCCACATTTCTCGCTGTTGTCGGTAATCCTCAAAGTTTGAATTTCATGCGTTTACACCATGTAATCAGTACGCCATAATCAAATAAATGTTTCATTATTTTTGCATTATTATTTTTACGATTCAGGATGAATGATGTGCATCTAACAATTACTTGTGCATTTGTATACATATTCTCTTTCATATAATTATGCTCTATAACGTACATATGCTTTTGTTTATGACGCTGGTGCTTAACGTTGTTGAGATATCGCCAGGAATAATTACAGCTGGCAAAACTAAACACATTCTGTATTGTTATATAAAGAAAAAAAACCAAATGGCAGGAAATAAATTCACATAAAATTAATTGAAACGCACTTTCAAAACAAAGCAAACATTTTCCGTTTCCATGTACCCGTATTATGTTCATGGCAATAACGTTTATGAAAGTTTAATGTTTTGTGGTTATACAGTTTGGGAAAGTCCCATGTTCTATTGAGATGTTCACATATCCTTACCTTAAACCTATCCTTGGAGTACAGTAAATACAGAAAGAAAGCAGATTCAGCTTCTCATTCGTCAGACGTCTCATAAACTTCGAAAACGATAATTAAAATATTACAACTACTCGTGGCGTATTACCAAAACTATACATCATTCACTTATAACACACTTGATGATACATCTTTGAACGAAAAAAAAAATTATAAACCTTCAATAGTGTACAGCCTCATCGACCCAAGACTTGTCATTATATAGATATAGATCTCCATGGCCAGCTAGGGAATCAACAGGGATCTTTTCCGTACATTTTACCAAACTTCCTTGTAAGTGTTACTGCTTCATTTGTTCTTGGTCAATGCTGTGCGTGCATGTTGACGTCATTTGTTATTTTGTTCTTAATGCTAATTGGAAGAAGTGAGGTATAGGTATGTAAAAAAAATCTACATGAAAATGCCAAATGTCTTATGAGCAGACGACCGTGTTTTTGTTTAAATCATAATGATATATATAATGAAACGGCATATTCCTGAAATTACATTCGAGTTTAATATACCAGTTTTGAGTGCTTCTCGTTATAATTATCAAAATTAGGTATATCAGTTAAAGACATATCGAATGCTACTGCAATGTAAATATCATTTAATGGAATTATACAAATTGTACTTACCGATGTAGTACCCCTCCTTTTTATATTGATCAAAATTCGAGGACAAAGCAAACATAAGTTTGTGTTTCTTTGTAACGATAGAATGTATCTTTAAATCACTGCATACCTTTTTTTAATTATGTATTTCTAAAAACTAAACGCAATATATCAATCACAAAACAAATAACATAGAATATAAATTAGAGAATACCAAAGCGTCAATAAAACCATAATTCGATATCGATTAAACTGGAGGCTAAATAGGAACAAAGGAAAGATCTACATGGAGACCCTCGTAAAAGTACAAGAGAATAAAACCAGGTGTTCTGGAAGAGTAAGCGTCTTCTGCTTCATTGATGACACCCGCCATGTAAATCTTGCTCACTTCCAAGTAAGCATCAATCCTCAAAATGAGAACTGAGTCATCATTTTCAATCACAACAAGTAATCACACTAATAAGCAAACTCAAAAACGTCCATCTTCATAGAGAACGAACGTAAGAAATTCCAAAAAATATACAATAAAAAAATGACAATAACTATAAAGGAATAACTTATTTCCTGTTTCATGTTTTTCGGATGCTATGCATAGCCGGATCATGTTACACTTTTCTGTAATGCTTGAGAACAGCATCTGGAAGGCACTTAGCAAATATATTTATATTTTTGTGTCGTACTGCCTTTTGAAAAAAAGTTATGACATCAAACGATATATTAGTGTAACCAAGATTCATGGGAATGGTCCACTGATAGAAAAGCCAAAAACACCTGAAACTTCTTGCGATGGAAGTTTTAGATTCAGTTCGTGAGGATAACAACTATAAAACATGTTTTATCAGTTCGTTTTAACTTTATGTCTTATTAGTATTGCCACAATCCAAAGATTATTCTAAAGAAATATGTTTTATACAGTATTATTTATCATTATTGACATCGTTAAAAAGGCAATTTAGTGAGGTTTGTTCACTTTTTTCATAATATCGCCAGATATTGTATAAAAGTTATGTACTCCTTATGAACTACTCATACCGAAATTGTGACAAAAGCCTATGTTTTCTGTTGTTTGTTTTTCATTAATAATGAAGCAATCCTTAATCATAAAGCCAAACAAATATTATGCATAAAATACCTATGTTTACAAACATCTTTTGACCTTTTGAATTTTGACCTACGAGCATGCGCCGACCTGTCTCCTGGATGTAAAAAGAAATGACTTCCGAAGACAAGTGACGAGATATCAAGACCGATTAAGTAAGATTATTACACTTATCTCATGTTCGTTTCAAGTACAATATGTATTCATAGCACTTTCTTGACGTCTCCTTTATAGCTGAAATTTGTAAAGTGAATATTTACGCAACACTAACCGTATCATACTGGCTATTTGTGTGCGAGCTCTCAAAAGTATTCTTTTCTTGGTGTTTTGAAATATAACAAAACAATTTCTCTCGAGTTCTAATTATTCCTAAAACATATCATAATTGTTTACGACATATTCCGTAAATTCAACATCCATACAAAGACGTTTTTTGTGAAATCAAACATACCATGTTACATTTGTTTACATTACTCGCATGCACACTATACACGTTTTTGCGCCAGGGGGTGTGATTTTTCGTGCTGTATTTGACATGGCTATATTTGACACGTGCTTTCGCAAAAAACAAATTGACCACACTGGACATTAGCTATATATTATCTAATAGTCAAATAAAGATTTTTTTGTCTGAATGTATGTATTTTTTTTTTATTCTAGCTGAATTATATATAAAAAAAAAAGCGTTGGTTGACTAAATACCCCCCTTTAAACGCATACGCGGATGCATGTCCGTTAAGTTTCGTAATTTGAGCAATACGGACAAAGCATGTCAAATGTCGATGTCCTGTCATCTGTTGATTTTTAAGGAAACATTTTGAATGTTGAGGTAGCAAATAAACTAAGACAAATATAATATTGCTGGTCGACTTCAATGTACAAATTCTCTCTGGTTGTATTACTTTTGCCAAGTGACACTAATAAAGACATTTCCTATAAAATAGGGACACGGACGTTCTGCAGTGTGAGCAATGGAAAGCTTGTATTTATATTTGACAGAACTGATGCATCAAATTGCATAAAACCGTTTCTGTAATTTCCATAAATCATATTTCCATTCCGTTTGATAGGTAAAAGGTGTGGTCAATTTAAATGTAAAAGAAATGCATGTATTGTTCCACGCTGAAATAATCAAACGCTACTCCCGTTTTACTTGTGGTCAGGCTTGTATTAACATCATTTGCGTTCATAATCTGATAACCCGAAACAACATTCACACGTAGACGAATAAATATCCACAGTTATAAAGATAACTTAAAAATGATACAAAATGGTCATTAAAAACAACTCTTTATAAACTCCCCGCCGTCCATCCTACTTTATTCCGTATTAGTACAATCGTGTTATCGTATGAAAAACATCCATCATGAAAACCAAAGTACGAACACACACTAAAATAAAACATTTTTAGCATAGCGTCGTCACACTCTCAATTAGCTTCATTGTATCACACAGAGAACTCTTGTGTAAAAAACACAGAGCCGTAATGGTCTCAAGCTGGTATAACGAGGAGAAACAAACCAACGACACGTGTATATTACGGTAATGTGGTTGATCCGGTGTTGGTTTTTATTTTAATCTCCTTTACTCCCTAGTGATTCAGAAAATGAAAGTACTTGTACTTGAGTTGGAATACTTCTGTTGTACAAAGTGTACATTGTTTAGGGTCAGTTAGATGCAACACATCCTTATCGAAAGGATAGCAGTACGAAAAGAGATAGCAGAATTATTTGAAATATGTCTGAAAATGACCCATTAATAAATAAAGGCTTGGTAATTTCTATATGAAGAAACTCAAAGGAGTGAACAGGGGGGTTTGACGTATATGACATATTTGAACGCTATACACAAAAGTTAAAATGTTGAAAGATTAATTACAAATATGCTTCATGCGATATGCTGTTCTGTGCTTTTTTTATTACAATTGATAATTTGGAGATAAGAAAAAGTAACATTATATTTCCAGTCCCTCTGAGTACCCAGCATGGCGGTGCGTGATGTCTGCCACTATTCAACATGCTTGGTTTTGAGAAAGTATTGATAATCGTAATTTATTGTCTACATTATCTAACTAGAAGCGCATAGCTTAAGCCAAACTGCCGCGAAATGTCTTCGTCGGTTTCCCGTTAATTTACTGTTGGAGGCATTAGAGTACATTTCGCCACTAAACATCGTTTCTAAATCCTACATCTTACCAGGCAAATGTGCAAAGATTTTTAATGAGATAACATAAACATGATAAGAACAGAATTAACGTCAAATGCTGATATAAAGTTAAAGCCTGCATCTTCACCGGCAGTTCTCTAGCTAGGCATTGTCGCTTAGGTTACAACAACTAATAGAAACATATCAGGTTAATATTGTATTATTCAGAATTAAAATAGTGCGAATTGAACAAATTGGGGGCTATGTAGACTGAAGATGCTTAATGAAATATTTAGTATGACGTTAGGTTTTAATAATATATGATAATTAAATTGTTAAAAGAATTTTATTTATTTAAATAAAACTGATGTGTACTTTTTGGAAAGCATATACGGCAATGTGGTAATGTAGTAGGTGCAATTGCAGGAACTGATGTTACAAATCAGTAACTGAGGAGACATCAAAAAGAGTTACGCACAAACTGGAAACGAAGAGACACAAAAATCTGGCAAAAGCACAAAAATAAAAAACCGAGCAATAAAAGTTATAATAATAAAAGTCTTTATTTCCACTCGGTTACATATTGAATAACACACTCGTATTACATACGGTCAAATATATGTAACATGTACATAGTATCCAAAAATGAAACGGCAAACAGCAAAAGCAAGAAAAATTATATAAACAAACATAAACAAAAACGAAAATAAATGAAAACCAGGAAAGAAGACATAAAACAATAAACCAGAGACAGGAGACATCAAAGCCAGATAAAAACGACATAGTGACACACAAAAATTACATAGAAACGCAGGAGATTGCAAAATCAGTCAAGACGACAATAAACACAATATAAGGATATACCAGAAAATACCAGAATAAACACTACTTCTCACTAAAATCAGAAACCACGGAATAAACAGAATCAAAACCACGTTTTCTAAAAGGGTTAACAATCGTTTTCCACATTCAATACATTTAACTAAGGTATGACTGTAAAAACGTTGCGAAATTTACTAAATTAATGAAAAGTCCAAATTAACGAGACGGAATATTTATCGATTTTAAGCAAACGGAAACATTCTTATGGATGCTACTGCTCATTGAGAATAGCTAGATTGAACACTACCTTCAATGTAAAAGGGGTTGCGCTGGTTAAGGTATTCGTCTGTCACTGAAAGGCCTTGGTACAGAAGTGACAAGACATGATGTCGTCTGCCTGACGTGATTTTCCGGATACTGTTGCTCCCTTGATTTTGAATACCCATGTACCGCTGAGGTCCGGAGTAGGTTGCGATATTAAGGAGATTAAACATGTTCCAGACCTGCTATAAAAAAAATGCTATCAAGAATACATACTTTTTTTGTATGGTGAAAAGAAAATACGGAAGTGTCAACAAAACCATAATCTGTACTCAAAACCGATTAAGTTAGGGGCAAATATGAAAAAAAGGAAATATTTACATAGAGACCCTTGTAAGAGTACAACAAAATAAGACCAGTTATTTCGGAAGAGTAAACGTCTTCTGCTTCATCGACAACACCTATAATGTAAATTTTCTCTCTTTTAAACAGAATTAATTATGTTTAAATACACAGGGGATTATCTCCCTACTCATATTTGTTAAACAGACTGAGCAAATGCTAATAGTTATGCTACATGTATTATATTATATTAATTGCATCAATATTTTTAAATTAATTGTTTCATCAATGTCCTGTATTTGTCATGTCAACCTGTAAGGAGAGAACTTATATAGGCCTAGCCTGCTGTTCGATCCGATTGTGTTTACAATAAAATATGATGAAATGAAATATAAATTTTGGTCGCATCCAAGTAAAGATCAAGTCCTCAAATGAGAAGCATCATCAAAGATAACTTCCCATTATTAGGTTTCTTAATAGCATAATCATTCCTGAATGCCAAGCATTAATTTCGCCAACTTTTTCAAGAAAATTTACCTCTACAGATATATTTCAATTAATATGTATGGACAATATTTAGTCATCAATAAAACTACAAGTTTAAAATTATATAATATTCTGTGAAAAGGTCAAAATCAATTAGTTATAACTAATTAAGATTATCGTGTCATAACTTTGGCTTGTCAAGGTTGGAAAAAGGTGGTATTCATAGCTTGTAGCCAATAGGTACGGGGCTTGCTTTGAAAAGGACCAGTATTCTGATGGAGACTAACTGTGTGCAATATCTAACCGATCTGTTTTTATATTCTTTACTAGCTTACGTTATTATTCAAAGGCTTTTAACCAAAGTAGATAAGATGCTAGCCGTATCCTTATTTTAATATTAAGATTTCATAATGCTTTGGATACAATATAATATTATATTTATATATAAATTATAAAAAAATGCATACCACACACCATTCTGCACTTCAATTTATAATAGGACGACTCAATACTTCCTCTCAAAACGTCCAAGGATGCATGAAAAAAATAGTGTTCCACTCGGCAGAAGGTACCACTCGACAATCATGTTATTGCGTACAACCCATACTGACGAGACAATTTACGGTAGCGGTATATCAGCAGTGCACAATGCAGATCTACGAAGTAGTTTTCTACCCTTGGTAGAGCTGCTGTGTATTACCCACACTACGGGGTAGAATTCTACTCGGTAACAGAGCTACTGAATACAGTCTGACGAGCAGCTGGATACACTCGAGCATTGACAGTAGACGAACCTTACATGTAAACCTGGAATATCCGAGGATGTTGTTATTTATTTAGAAATTACGAAATTCATTGAATTTTAGTACCAGTACACCTCCCTATCTGGAGTTTGACATTTTTTTCGGACAGTGGTGTTACTGTACCTCAGTCGCCCTCTATGCATTACCTTTCAGGACCTTGCTTAGCATCATTACTAGTCCTAGGAGCTATAGAAACAGCTGTATTTATCAGCTTAATTGGGTTTTTCCGCTAAAATGTATCTTATTCAAAATCATGAAGATGTTCTTTTCTTGTGTGTCTTAAATAAATCCTTGTTAGTGTCAGCAGCAAAGTCGTTTTTATCAATTTCAATTTCAAAACATTTTATTGATATAAAGAAAAAAGATTGGACAGCAAGTAAGTCCTTGTTATTTGTCCCATTATTAAATATGTTATTTTTCAATAATCTTATGTCAAAAATCAAAGTCGCTTCAGTAACACTTAATACCTGAAAAATACCAAAACATGTAAAAAATAAATATAAATATATCTTTGTTGCATAATATTTGTTTGAAAATGACCATTACAAGTTGTACAGCAAAAGTGAACTTGCTATCATGAAAAATGGTGACACACTGACTATCTTAAATGATCCAACAAGCACAAAAAACTTGAACTTTTGGTCATTTTTGAAGTGCAAGAAATACACAGTACTTATTTTCAAAATAACCATTTTATTAAAATTCTTCTAAAAAATCAGTTCTACAAACAACAGACATCTAAAGTTTTGCCACATTTTTCAGATGCATGTTTGCTATCAAAATTGACAATAAATTGGTGGAAATTGCAAAAAATTCTCATGTGAGATCAAAACGAGATTTGAACGGGATTAAAACCTCACAAGAGCATATCATTAAAGAGACAGCTCAGCAAAACGAGTATGCGATCAAACTCCAAAGTGTGACGATGATACTGCGTTAAAAGGGAGACGCTCATAACACAAGATAGAATATTTAAAAGAAAATTAAATCGCTGTACCTCACTTAACTTAAAGGTCGGATTGCACTCTTACAGTTGTTTATTAGACGATTTCACACTGCTTTATGTCACGTGCGATACCGGGAACTCCACTGTGGCATGTGTAACGATTCAGTTCCTATTTCATAGTTCATAGATCGTGTGGCGAGGGATGAAGTACCCATCTATATATAAGTATACACATCAACATTGGGCGGTAATCACGTGTAATACAGAGTAATTGAAATGCAGAAAATTGGCGTTGGAGGTACAAACACGCACACGCTGCTTCTATATATTTCTACGGTTGGCTCCATATAAGAGTACAGGAAAAAGGTTTGAATATAATTTGATAAGAAGGAAACAAATCTAAACTGAATCTCTTTTTCTTTATTTAGATGAAATTTTGCAATGAAAAAAGAAAAATCTCTATGCTTTTATGCGTTGAACGTAAAAGAAAATGTTTTGTGTGAAATGTATTAATTCAAGAGGCAACAGACCCAAAGAAAAATAAATTGGATAATACCAAAGCGTCAACAAAACCACAATCGGAAGTCAAAATCGATTAAACTTGGGACAAAATAAGATCAAGGGAAATACAAACACCGAGATCCTTGAAAAATACAAGAGAATAAAACCAGATGTTCCGGAAGAGTAAGCGTCTTCTGCTTCATCGGTGACATACACAGTGTAAATCTAGGTTACATCTAAGTAAATATCACGATATCAAAGTGAGTAATGAAAATCATTCTGAATCTCAATCACAACAAAAAGACATACTAATGAGCATATTAAAACAAAGTGCACTTCCATATCATACAGGGATTTATAGCATTTCTAAATGAGACCAAGATGGCGTATGCATGTCCTTATATGATTTTGTTTTGATACCTGTAGTGTGTAGAAGTTTGCTACATCGTATTAATGATCATTGTATGTCATCAAATTATTTGCATCTATATTAATATAATAAAACCTGTTATTTATTTATTCATTACCCTTTCCACCTTATTTTTAATTAATTCTGATATGGTAATTCATCTCGTGTAAGCTAATAAATAACCTGTCATCCATCAAAAGTGTTTATTACCTGTATATACATTATTGCCTTTTTATTCATCATTACCTTTATATCCATTATTAATGGTATTTCCAATGAATAATGAGTAATTAAATACCTTATAGTCATTGATAACCAATCTATCATACATCTGCAATGCATTCAATATCATTTGTATTGCAATTATTTCTAATCAATACCAGTACCGTATTGATACATATAGATAAATTAAAAGTTTTATGTTAGTTTATCAAATCAATACCTAATATATAATCATTTATTTCTGAATTCCCATTGATTACCTGTGTGTCAATCATTGTTTTGTATTTGTATGACACTGTACCTGTGTGTCAATCATTGTTTTGTATTTGTATGACACTGTACCTGTGTGTCAATCATTGTTTTGTATTGTATGACACTGTACCTGTGTGTCAATCATTGTTTTGTATTGTATGACACTGTACCTGTGTGTCAATCATTGTTTTGTATTGTATGACACTGTACCTGTGTGTCAATCATTGTTTTGTATTGTATGACACTGTACCTGTATGTCAATCATTGTTTTGTATTTGTATGACACTGTACCTGTGTGTCAATCATTGTTTTGTATTTGTATGACACTGTACCTGTATGCCAATCATTGTTTTGTATTTGTATGACAATGTACCTACGTAGTGATTGATGGCTTTATATCAATTAACTACCAGTCAATATATCATTAGCTGTTTATTCAGTAGTACAGTGTACATTTGTAAACATGTTTATCCAGTATTACCAGTTTTATGGTTTTAAGAATTAGATAGAAAACCAGTCATGATACATAGATGAAATATCAAGATGATGACTAAGACAATTTACTGGTGATTATTGTATTACACGTAACGATGGTAACTGAATCCATCTAAGTATTTTCATTACGAAGATATACATATTCCACCACCTTCACCCCGCTTCACAACTATGTTCTAGATTCAAAGTATCCACACATCAAATATAAACGAAAGTTCCAATAAAATTCCTAACGCTATCCTCCCTACATCAGAATGCCTATCACAGCTGGAACTGGTCTGAATTTATTTTTTTATCAAGAGTCGTTATTTAGTTAAACATGAAGTGAATAAGTATTTTTCTAAAAATATCCTCATTTATACATGTTCTACATTTACCGAATAATGACTTAGTAAATGTTTCATCATGTAACGAACAGAAATGATAAAAGTTAATAGGTTGCTGATAGCTCCTCATCCAAATGGTTAGGTAACAATAACATGATCACCGTGCAGGTGCAATGATTAAACAATAAAAATCAATTGTTATGTATATGATGTATGTGGTGCACGTCAAAATCGCTCGTGTTACTGCTGCATGTATATACCTTGTGACCTAAATACGGCGCCTGCTTTAGGCTGGAGTTTGAAATCACTTAGTTTTAAAACATAATTAATTATGGAAGATGCAAACAGCCAATTATCTGTCTGTTAAGTGTTACATATCCATTGAGTATGGCATGCACTTTTCTTATTGTTTCTATACATTGTTATTGTTTTAGGCATAAGGCTCAATATTCATGTTCTTACCTTCTCATAGAGAAATATTCTGTATCTTTGTGTGATATGAAGATAAACGTTTTTGAGTTTGCTTATTAGAGTGCTTACTTGTTGTGATTGACAATGCTGACTCGGTTCTCATTTTAAGGATTGAGGTTTAATGGATGTGACCAAGATTTACATTGCGGGTGTCGTCGATGAAGAAAAAGACACTTACTCTTCCGGAACATCTGGTCTTATTCTCTTTTACTTTTACAAGGGTCTCCATGTAAATCTTTCCTTTGTTCATATTTTGCTTCTTGATTAATTGATTTTGAGTTCGAATTATGGTTTTGTTGACATTTTGGTGTTCTCTGATTTTTTCTTCTTCTAAACATACCACGGTTTTGGGTTTTAGTTTTAAAGGTCACATGAGATTTGCACAAATGACTCATTTTGTTCGCTTTTGTCCGTCCGGAAAACAATATATAAAAAATGAACAATTGTTCTATAGTAAAAATGTAAATATACGGATGGAAAGTCATTTTTGTAACTTTCACAGTACGATACTAAAAAGTTAAAAACATGACTTTTAATACTTATATGAATACTATGTACTAAAGTGGACATGGGCTTGTGATGAAATAAAAACAGTATCACTAATGTATCAAACACAAGATTGTTTTACTAAGTCTTTTATTATAGATATATATATATAAAGGTATGAAATTGCGATGGTTTCATTATCACACAAGACGCAGTAAAATTAAAATGGGAAAGAACCATTGCGTCTGTACGTGGTTTCTTATATCATCATTGAAACAACAGTATAAGAGAATATTGACCAGATACTTCTACAAATCCCAGATCTTCACTTTAACCAATGCAAATTATATAAAAGTGTTCCCAATTTCTACGTTTGATTCTTTCAATTATGATATTGCATCATTTTTGTCTTTCGAACAGTTGCTACCATGCTTTCCATTTGATAAATGCTTTTGGAGAATCGGGAACGATAATACAATCCTTTAAGATGACGTAATACACACATGTCCTGCACCTTTTAAATTCAGTAATAGATACAGCATGCCGAAAACATAAATTAAACTGCACCATACAGCTGTTTCGTCCTCCTAGGACTCTTCAGTGATGCTTGGGGCTTAAAGATGGGAATCCAAAATTTCTAAACTAACGTAGAAGCAGAAGGGTCAGGTGCGTAAAACCCCTTTAATTTATGAATTTTAGAAGAAAAATTAAAATAGTTCTGTATAATTTTAATCGTGTACTACGAAAATGTGTATATTATATACCGTGCCACTACTCAAATGAGATTAACTATCGCTATAGAGGCTCCAGAAAGCCAGTCATAGCATAATGTCACGGTATTCGTCTATCTGCTGAAAGCTTTTGACAGACATTAGCTTGCTTTAAGCGTTATTGAAGGACGCATATTGACTTGGAAGGAAACAAGCTACAAGCATGCTTCAAATTTTATTGTATGACGTTTGACATACTGCAAACAATGATTATTTATTTGAATTACATGTTTAACATTATGATGTTACAGACAAGCAATTACTTCTTGAAAGTATTAATGTTGCTTCTATTTTTCATCAGATACATTATCTTAATGAAAGCATGTACAAAGAAACAAACGAGGACAGCCTTTGACATCCTTGATGTATATTTCAATATTAACACCTTAAAGCAGGCATGGATGTTGTGAATGTAATGTAGATACAAAAACATTTATTTCAATGTATATCAGAATATATTATTGAAATACAAAGATTTGAATGAAGTATATAACCAATACTGTTAGGGACTTGGAGATAGACTATACTCTTATTGTTTACTTATTTGTCATATCAATAATATCAATAATTGTAACATATCGGAGTTGTATGGAGAAGGCTTATATAAGCTTTGTCTGATGCCTACCCATTTTGCACTTTTGCAATAAAAATTATTGAAATGAAAGCATGTGCAAAGAACCAAGCGAGGACAGCTGTTGGCATCCTAGATGTGTATTTCACGACAATAGTGACACTGTTCTATCTTACTGTCATTTTGAACAGCAAAATGTCCATAAAATTTATACCAAAATACGTAGCATCATTACAATGACGATAACGGTATAGCATTATCAAACATATTTAAACATCGCTATCATAGAAGCTTTATATATTATTAAAACAATATCAAAGTGTGTATCTTTGATCAAATTTTTCAATTCCGATACCCCTATAGCTTTTATTATCGTGAAGGTGTAAGGAGATTTTAAGATGATTGAAAATAATTCCGGATATCTTCTACTCTATGTGATACCAGCGGTAACACTAGATATTAGTAAGGCTTTGGTACAGTACAAGCAAAACGTTTACTGTTAAATAACAGTCATTTATAACGCTACTGCTATATTAATGATAACCGAAAACATTTAAGATAAGAAAATAATTTCCTTGATGTAATATGTATATATGCTAATATTAAATGAGTAATGGACAGGGAAAATAGAAGCAAACTCATGATGTGTGTCTACAATAAGGTATTAATGGTAAATGGTCAAAGCCATTGCCGTGTAATTTTGTATATATTGAATATACTTTAGAGTTTACTTATTAAATACTTATAGACTTATTTAGAGGAACCCTTTTACTCTAGCATGTTGACACACAATTGTATACAGTAAATACTGGCTTTATAGTCTAAGGCACCACTTCAGCATCCTCGTTCTGATGCTTCATTATTGTACCTAATGGCATCAATATCGAGGAAATCCCCAACACGTCACGGAATAGAGTTGTAAAACATGTCTGACGTCAGAGCGTTTAGAGAACATCATCAAGCCAAGTGATTCTTATCAGTGTAGAAAATGTCAACAGAATATAAAGGGGGAAGTTTGTGTTTGTGAAACATACACAGACAAAATTTCTTCATCTCAATTTAGGTCAAATTGAGGTCAATTTCAGGTCAAGATTTGTTCAGGTCAAATTGACCTGAAGACAGTTTACCAGTGTACAAACATAAAGGGACACAAAATGTATACTACCAATTCATTCTTGATAATCACAAAAGTCGTTGAACGCTTTTCATTCTACTTAAATGTGTATTTCTGAGTGTATTGAAGCAAACAACAGCCAATTTTAAAGTTTTTATTTTGTTCAAAATAATCATTAATTAATTCATATATTTAGAATTTTAGCCGTACATTATCATTTAATGTTAAACAAAAATATATTGAAATCCGATAACCATTCATATAACAGAGAGGTAGTGTCGCTGATCGAATAACACATTAGATATGGGTTTTTTTAATCCAGAATGCCACTACCTATAGAAAATAATTTGTAACTGAACAAACCAGAAAGTGTCTACTCCCAAAGTGTCTACCAGTCGAATACCATAGTCGAAGCAATTAGAACCATAAAATTGTAATATTATATCTAATTTTTAATCCCTACTGAATTATACTGCAGACATTGGAATTTTAATGACACGTAATTCTCAATATCTTTTCATATGTGCCATCCTTGAATGGCATTTACTGTTTATAAGACGTTTAACCAGATATATTTAATCCAAACCTAACCTATCACATGGTATATATAGTTTGAATGGATGCAATTTTATATTTATGAAGAACACAACAGTTCATGTTGCCTATTATCAATGGGTTCAATGACACCGTTACCAACTAGACTGATTTGACATCTTACTGAACTTTATCACTGTCCTCATTTATTCAGTAAGACTATTATTTTCATATCAGGATAGTATTCAACGTTTATTAACAAGTTAATGAATGATAGACCAATACGTATGAAATCTTTGAATATTTCCCTTCAAATTATTCCGCTGTATATTGGCTTTGCCCGTAGATTATAAATGGATGTTCGTTATGCCTAAACTACTGGTTATGCGTGTCTATTTATAGAAAACATTTACAAAGGTTTTTCTTTTATGGATTTTTCCATTTCTGATAGCGTCCGATGATATGCCGGCTTATAATTAGTCAATTACCAACGGTCTTCTCCTGGTCATAACCTCTATGATGTCTTATCGAAAACAATTATCACAGAGTGTCTGGTTGGTGCTGTAGTAACCCTATAGTCCGGTCTACAGATATGTATCTATAAGTGACAAGATAATTGTCTCCGGGGACTAATTTCCAATCAATATCTATACTTTGTTTACTGGCACTCGCTACATATCACCCAACAAACGTTCTCTCTTCATCTTTCCTCGGCTGTTAGCCAGTTATGGCTTTAGTTTGTAACGCCTACATTCCATAAAGCGAACATATATATTATGAATGATAAAAGAATTCATGATCGTAAAAACGCCATTAAGATCATATATTTGTTACATCTCATTTTTTATCATTTTTTTTAATAAACAATCTTGTATGGTGTGAAGAATATGATTACATATATATACATATGTTGAGTGTATTATTATAAAGATTTTGTAAAACTGCCTTTGATCAATTTAATATATGACTGTGGCTGGCTGAACTGGTGGAATATTGGTTCCTGTCAGAGGTTGGCCGTAACAACGAACATTAAATTAATTCTGACGCGCATACGACATCAAATACTATAGTTTCGGAATTGTGAATAGGTAGCGAGTACAAAATCAATATGTGAGGTTTGAAAGACACGTTTTGCCTTCTGTTGTATTTCTATATAAGTTCAGGAATATTTTCGCCATTACTATTAACTTTAAAACTGCTAAATGAGTCTTCATGAACCAAGCCATAATATGTTGCAGACACAAATTGTTTTTTTGTTTGTTTTATTGCATAGGTTTTTTTCAAGAGCGTTTTTTATATTTTCTATTTCGAGTGATAGATATGACCCAAATGTATAAACAACTTTTTATATATCTTTATTCTATATACTTTTCGATATATTAACACTGTCTCTGATTGACAGTTAACGTACTAATTCGTCACGACAGATAACGTACGCGACAGATATGGACCTAGGGAGTGATCATAAAAATAAGGTGGTGGTCGAGACGACGTCCTACGTAGCCATCCAGCAATGGTCGGCGATAATTGATACAGACACAAACACACACCGCCATGATTCAATTGTCTCCACCTAATTACTGTTAGACTCATTATTAATGACATAAAAAGTGTTTTACGACGTTCGAGTGACTACCGGCCTGGTTACCCGCGGTAAGTCTAGTGGCTATTCTATGCGATGGTATCGTGCTCTATGAGTGTTTATGTAGGATTGTTAAACAGTGTGATCGGGACGGATACAGGATGGACTCATAATGAACGCAGAAAGTGGTATCGGTTCATACGCAGACGAAAAATGTAAAAACAAAAACCTAATTACAAATGAATATATTATAGTCGTGTATTTGTCGATTCTTTTCGTAAACAATATTTAAAACCAAACTATTGTTCATAAACCGATGAATTACACGCGGCACCACCCTGTACCTAGTCTGGCGCCCTCTCTATAATAGTATACAGATACTTATTAATCAAGAAGAAAAAAATAACTCTTATATAATTTGTATCACTTGGATGTCTGATTCTAAGTTTTATATTTTTCCCATTTTGAGAACTTGATGTTTACTTGGATGTGACCAAGGAGCAGAAGGCGCTTACTCTTTCGGAAAACCTTATCTTATTATATTGTAACTTTGCGTGGGTCTCCATGTAAATCTGTCCCTTTTGTTCACATTTGTCCCTGGTTTAATCGGTTTTGAGTTCGGATTTTGGTTTTGGTGACGTTTTGTAACTATTTTTTCTAATTATTTTTGTAAACTAGAGGGAAAATAAACTAAGAGTAAAATGAAGGTGAGAAATTCTTGATAAAAACCTTCGGGGCCGGAAGCCAGTCTACTCTATAATTGAAGTGAAAAAAAAACAATGTGCAAATGGTTACATATTAAAAACGTCCTGTTGTTCTTCAGATTTGTACACACATTTCACCGTGTATGGTGATGTATTTTACTTTGAAGAGTATATACATACATGTAGCGGAGTAGGGGGTTTTACTGTAAAGGGTAAATAAATGGCGGAGTAGGTTGGCTCCGAATAACTGCAGGAACTGTTGATACAATTCTATGGAGTTAGCTGTTGATACACACACTTAAAACGCCGGTTCGATAGCAGACCCACTTAGTTATTAAAACAACACACAACCTTACTCATGATCCGGTGTATTTACAAAACGCATTACTCGACAACTTCTGGTTGGGATTTCAATATCCATCTGCAGTCAGAATTGAGATTCTAAAATTGAAAGTTGATATATTCTTCTCCCCATACGCTTGTTTAAATTTCGTGGAACCAAATAGCAATTACGAAATCGGTACAAGATCAGATTTATTCCGCCGCTTAATGGCTAAGCTAACTGGTAAAAATTACAACGTTATAATAGCTGTAATCTTTTTATCCCAAAATAATATGGAGATGGAAATATGACGACTAGGAGTCGATATCTATTGATTTCCAAGGAAAACGTGTTTAACATTAATATCTTATAGCATCAAACAGCTATAACGACAATTTGTAAAACAAACCTCCCTAACTGGGATTGGCAAATATATCAGATGCAGAACAGAGATTTTGACAAATTTCGTATGCATGTATGCTAAACTTAGCCTTGTATTACATTGAATTTACTTAGGTACTATGTAGAACATGCTTGCCGTTCGCTTTAATTTGACAGAGATACACGATAAAACAGTTATCCTAGTCGTAACAAACTATAAAAGTTCATATGAATCTAAATCTGTGAAGCTGATAATGAAAACGGAAGTGGTATAATCAATATTTCAAAGAGATCAGAAATCGGTATCGTAAAAATAAATTTCTTTCGGAAGTGAAAAATAAAAGGAAAGAGAAATCTCAGTTCCCAAGATTCAACAATTTTTTCACTTAATAGGATTTTGTATCAGTTCTCTTCACATAGTGGCTGGAGAAGACTAATCTTAATTACTTAAATTCAAAAGAATACGTTGTTAGGCATAAGGAATAAAAAAACAAATCAATCAAATTGTAACACGTGGGGAAAGAGGTCAATCTTAGAAACCAAAGTGTGGGGGGGGGGAGTCATTATTGAAATGTTACATTTCATTATTCAAAGGCATACTCTAAAAATATAATGACTACAGATACAACAAATTTAATACCATGCAAAATTATGAACGGTTATTGACCAATTTTGACCTTCAGTCCTTGTGTATGTAAAACGTAACTGCACGACCACAACTCCCATCAGCCAATGCATTAATCAACAACTATGCTCATATGTATTTCCTACACAAATCATCAAGGAAAACTTGGGATAACGGCCAGTAAATGAAATAGTATTTGATCGATACAACTCGGCTTCCTAAGTCAAATAAGTTATTAAAACGACGGAATTTTCCAAGGAAAAGGTCCACAACCTTTAGTATAATATATTTGTAAGCCAATAATATTTTATATGCTGCCATCTAGACAGACTGTCCATACATGTACGTTGTCTGTAAGGTATGATAGCCGACACAAGCCGGACACAAACATGTGAAAAATGGGTGTTGAATTCCTTTTTCGTGTCATATAAATGAACTTGCCTACAGCTATTACTGCCCATATTATGTTATGATTTATCCACATACAACATTTGACTGTAGTTAGTTCTAGGTCTAGATTTGTTTTCTTATTTTTCAAATTTTACCTCACCAATAAAAGATGCAAGACCAAGTTACCAACATATCTATAGTACAATGATGAAATAAATATGTAGTTTGATAAAACAGAGAATACCGAAGCGTCAACAAAACCATAATACGAACTCAAAATCGATTAAACTAGGGGCCAAATACGAAAAAAAAGAGAAAAAATCTACATGGAGACCCTTGTTACAAAAGAAGTACAAGAGAATAAGACGAGGTGTTCCGGAAGAGTAAAAAGTCTTCTGCTTCATCGACTACACCCGCAATGCAAGTCTTTGTCACAGCCAAGTTAACATCAAATCCTCGAAATGAGAACCGAGTCACAACAAGTAAGCACACTAATAAACAAACTCAAAAACACCCATCTTCATCTCACATAAAGATATAGAATATTTCTCAAAGATGGCAAAAAGATCAACTAATATATATCTACGATTACACAACGCTGATAAAAGGATACCTTAATAGCAACGCGTGAATTTTCTCGCCGGTGTTTTCCAAAGAACGACTTACTCCAAGGCTACACTACCGATACTGTGATTATATTACTGAGTGCTACGATTTCAAAATAATATTATCTTACTTGAAATGTATTGGCTTAGAAAGTTTTGTTTTCCCTTCATAACGTACACATGTCGTCACTATTTGTACCGTCGCTTTTGATTTGCTGACACAACAGCTTAATGATTTCTGAGAGGAAAGAGTCCTCCAATAAAAATGGGGTTTTCACAGGTATTTTGTAGAAATGATAAGGATTAACTTCAATTTATTTGTATGTTATTGAGCTATAGTTATATTGTTCATCTTTCGCATTCGCGGTTTATTAAGAGTACACTCCGATTTGTTTAGGTTATGGCTCAATAACATATAAAATAGGTTGAAGTTAATCATTACTTAACGACGGTGTCTATTGAGAAATTGTTTTTTGTTGGTTTTTCTGGGGTTTTTTTTCATTTTGAAGAACATGTAGATTGATCGACTAACATGCAAGTCTGCATAAGCTATCTCCATGAATGATCAAAATATTTAAATTTCAATTAATAATGAAATAGAGCAAACCAGGGAGATAACAAGTACAAAACGCAAAATCGAAATTTACAACAAACAAACTGTCCGCGTATAATATTGATAGGCATGTACACCACAACACGATATGTATCTTGGCTAAATAGATACAATTATGTTTTAGTTGGCGATGTCTACAGAAAAAACATGTTATTCTCTAGCTGAGATTTTACGATGGCGGTGGTATTTACTAATGATTGTTACCCAATAGCTACGTCTATATAACCACGGTGGTGTCTCCTGAAGTTCAGCTGATTCTGTTAAAACGTCGGTGGCTATTTCGTCTATATAACCACGGTGGTGTCTCCTTATGTTCAGCTGATACTGTTATAATATCGGTGACTATTTCGTCTATATAACCACGGTGCTGTCTCCTGAAGTTCAGCTGATTCTGTTATAACGTCGGTGGCTATTTCGTCTATATAACCACGGTGGTGTATCCTTATGTTCAGCTGATTCTGTTATAATGTCGGTGGCTATTTCGTCTATATAACCACGGTGGTGTATCCTTATGTTCAGCTGATTCTGTTATAACGTCGGTGGCTATTTCGTCTATATAACCACGGTGGTGTCTCCTTATGTTCAGCTGATACTGTTATGATGTCGGTGGCTATTTCGTCTATATAACCACGGTGGTGTATCCTTATGTTCAGCTGATTCTGTTATAACGTCGGTGGCTATTTCGTCTATATAACCACGGTGGTGTCTCCTTATGTTCAGCTGATATTGTTATAATGTCGGTGACTATTTCGTCTATATAACCACGGTGGTGTCTCCTGATGTTCAGCTGATTCTGTTATAATGTCGGGGACTATTTCGTCTATATAACCACGGTGGTGTCTCCTGATGTTCAGCTGATTATAATGTCGGGGACTATTTCGTCTATATAACCACGGTGGTGTCTCCTGATGTTCAGCTGATTATAATGTCGGGGACTATTTCGTCTATATAACCACGGTGGTGTCTCCTGATGTTCAGCTGATTATAATGTCGGGGACTATTTCGTCTATATAACCACGGTGGTGTCTCCTGATGTTCAGCTGATTATAACGTCGGTGGCTATTACGTCTATATAACCACAGTGGTGTCTCCTGATGTTCAGCTGATACGGTTATAATATCGGTGACTATTTCGTCTATATAACTACGGTGGTGTCTCCTGATGTTCAGCTGATACTGTTATAACGTTGGTGGCTATTTCGTCTATATAACCACGGTGGTGTTTCCTGATGTTCAGCTGATTCTGTTATAACGTCGGTGGCTATTACGTCTATATAACCACGGTGGTGTCTCCTGATGTTCAGCTGATTCTGTTATAACGTCGGTGGCTATTTCGTCTATATAACCACGGTGGTGTCTCCTGATGTTCAGCTGATTCTGTTATAATGTCGGGGACTATTTCGTCTATATAACCACGGTGGTGTCTCCTGATGTTCAGCTGATTATAATGTCGGGGACTATTTCGTCTATATAACCACGGTGGTGTCTCCTGATGTTCAGCTGATTATAATGTCGGAGACTATTTCGTCTATATAACCACGGTGGTGTCTCCTGATGTTCAGCTGATTATAATGTCGGGGACTATTTCGTCTATATAACCACGGTGGTGTCTCCTGATGTTCAGCTGATTATAACGTCGGTGGCTATTTCGCCTATATAACCACAGTGGTGTCTCCTGATGTTCAGCTGATACTGTTATAATATCGGTGACTATTTCGTCTATATAACTACGGTGGTGTCTCCTGATGTTCAGCTGATACTGTTATAACGTTGGTGGCTATTTCGTCTATATAACCACGGTGGTGTTTCCTGGTGTTCAGCTGATTCTGTTATAACGTCGGTGGCTATTACGTCTATATAACCACGGTGGTGTCTCCTGATGTTCAGCTGATTCTGTTAAAACGTCGGTGGCTATTACGTCTATATAACCACGGTGGTGTTTCCTGATGTTCAGCTGATTCTGTTATAACGTCGGTGGCTATTACGTCTATATAACCACGGTGGTGTCTCCTGATGTTCAGCTGATTCTGTTATAACGTCGGTGGCTATTTATATATAATATATATAACCACGGTGGTGTCTTCTGATGTTTAGTTGATTATTTTAAAACGTCAGTGACTACTGATACAACGGCCTTCACAATGGGCTCATCGCTTCTGATGTTAAGGACATTGAATAAAAATGATGATAATACATCTTGCAATAATTAAAACATAATCTTACATAATAATAATAATTAGCTCGTGTTTGGACCAATTTCTAAATGAAATACATTTTCTGAAGGCAAATGTTATTCTAAGAAGGAAACTCAAGGTCTCAGTTGTGTCAATTAACCAGAAAATACTTTGAAACGGCATTATTTGCTAAATTTGGTGGTCGTCTGCTCAATTGCGCCGCCGCCATTCGACTAATTATAGGAATCTCAACATGGTACAACATGAAACATTTTCTATAATCATTTTAACCTTAACAGTTTAGATTATCAAACAATAACATTTTATTTAATATCAAGATTTATTACTTAGCACATCAGTACCATAATTATATTTTTATTATAGAACGGGAAGCGTAAATGTCAGGTACACATTTGTAGCCGCGATAAACAAATATTGGCTGACGAAAACAGAGTCACAAGACTAGACAAGATATAAGCTGAAAGAGACTATTGAAAGATCGGAGCAGATGCATCTGAGAAACAAAAAGAAATACGACACTATCAAAGAAGACGAAGAGCATGGTTTGGTGGACGAAGTGTGGTTGAGTTGACAGTGTTTTCTGAAAACAAAAACGTACAGCCGATACGTATACGTTCTTCATTCACGTATACTGTAAGATAATGTTCGGTAAAGCATGTAATTATAATAATTATGATCATAATGAGATCATTAATTTGCAAATATATATATATATTATATATAAAGAAAAGTTATTAGTTTTCCTTGCGAAGGCAGGGAGAAGCCTGAGAGGGCAGAAAGGCCTTGCGGCAAAGTCTTTGTTTTTTGTTCTTTTTTTATATATATATTATATTTATTCATAACAATCGTCGTGCATTGTTAAGCAGCATTACTTTCACGAGTGGTTATTTCATTTGTCTGTTACTTTTCATTCAAAGGCAGCGAGACAAAGGAAAAAGAATGGCTCCTGTTATTGCCACAGCGTACAACATAAAATCACTTGTCATGGAACCTTGCCTTATATATCCACTGTATATATCAATAAAAACGGATCTAAATTTGAAAAATGATATAACATCGTATCATGATAGATTTCTTAGGTAGGATTTTCACAATTTTTGTATATTTTTGACTGTCGCCTTTTTACTATCTGTGCTGTTTACTTCGTTTTATTTCAAGATGTGTCGATCGTCGCATGACTTTGAAAGATAATAAAATAAATTTTATTTCGAATTGAAATGGTATCCCCATCAAGCTCTCCTAAAATTGTCTGCAACTGCCAGCTTCTGATGAGCAGTCAAACTTGCCGGGTTTTATTATACCTCCCCGCAAGACTTCAGTGTATATCACATAGAAGGCTAAGCCCGTCTGGTGCTAACTACAGTAGCAGTATAGCATGTGGCAGGTCTACTGTTGAAGTGCGGTCTTGTTTTCATGTTCTAAACAAGTCCCTTCTTCTTAGTGACGCGGATCATTTTACATGTCTGTCCAATAATCAAGTAATATTTGTGGTCTTTTCAAAGTAATTGGATATAGGTGTTGGTATGAAATGCGTTTATCAAAATCAAATAAAAGGATTTTATGATATATTGTCCTCCTCTTTATGTTTTATGAAACTGTCACCGGGAGTGACGCGTTTACCATCGTGTCGTGTGATGGTAAAACCGTGTGACATTGAACGCTTGTCAGAAATAGGAGCATCATAAAACAAAATAAACTGATGTACTTTAAATGAACACAATAAACTTCATTTACCTCGATACCTTGTCACAAGGAGGTGATTATAACATGGCATGAAAGTGATGTAATAATCAGACGGTTTGATGTTCTCCAACGCTTGTCACAACATGTGATATGCAAATCCGCTTTGATGTTTATTCATAAAAGACAAACTGCTGTAATGTATACAAAACAGAACAAACTTGAGGTGTACCTAAACATCGCGGCAATGCATATTTTCTATAAAACTGAAATGTACAGGAATGGTGACTCAAAGGAGTAGATACATAAAAACAATACCTTATAGTCGCATTTTCTTATCAAAGACGGTGATATACATATAAAATAACACCTTAATGTCTTGTTATGAAACAGTCGATTTGATGAACCTCAATCAGTAATCACAGACCGGGATATATAAATAAAACCGCGTCTTTGTATACCTCACTACCTTGGCATAAAACAGTCGATTTCGTATACCTCAACGGCTACATGTCATTGAAAGATGCCATAAAACGTCATTTATAAAGAATAGTTATGTTGATGTACCACAAAAAAGTATTATAAAACATTTGATTTGCACATGCTTATCTCAAAAAACTTACTATAAAATGTTCTCTGTAAACAAATAGAATGTAACATGGATGCATGTACACAATGGTTTTTAAATAGAAATGTAGATCAGAATGCATTTGAGTACCTAATTGGTATGTTACGAAAATGGATTTCATGTTTCTTAAAGGGCTCGTTACATAAAGGGATAAAATCAACTAGTTTGATAGACAATATATGATAATCATCTTTATTGTAAGATTTTCATAGCTTTCCCTTTAACATAAAAATCCATGCCACAACATTAGAAACAATCATTGAATTAAAGTAAAAAAAGGAATATCTACCATCATGAAGCAAGTAGTTACCTACACAGATGTAAATTGTAAGTCTTTAAAAAACAAACAACTTCTACTTCTCAAAGACACAGGGACCTCGAGGACTAAAAAGAACATAAACGAGTCGTAAAAACATCAGCTACCAAGACGTACCCTCCACAAGTACTAGAGTGTCTTAAAAACCAGCAGGAACTGAAAAGTCGTTGAAAGAGTCGGAACCAATAAAACAGTACCAGAACGGTGAAAACCTTATAAAACTCATCACAACGTTGTTTTTTGACAATTCAATGCGAGATAGGATTTATGATTATGATGTATTTTATAGATAAAGGCGTGAGTTCACATCTTTAGAGGGCAGAATGGTCGTTGTGCTAAAGTTGTTATTTAGCGACAGCCCAAAATATAGATGTGTAAACTCTTCCCTCGGGAACCAGGCGTAACATCGATTTATTTCCTTGTTTCCATCGTTCTCTAATATCATGTTTACCTTGGTATCCATGACCATAGTGAGTACGAACGTGAAACCCCGTATCTAATCCTATCAGGGGTATATAAACTGTACTGTTTGCCGGAAAGATCCAATTAAAGCTTACTTTATGTCGAAATCTATCTTTGAAACTGCCAACACGTATTTCCCTGGTCGTGTTTTGAGATCAGAAACAATGTTTATGGTCTCGACAACAGAGACAAGTGGACACATACGACTCACAATAGATGTTTCTTGGTTCCATCGAGTACGAAGAACTGGGATAGTTGTACTATATGTCTGCGTATGTTACTATGAAGAGAAATGACAGTTTATCGGTGTCAGATTCCTATGCGGTAACCAAGTATTCACTTCCAAAATTGTGCTGATTAAATTGAGAGTGTTTTTTTGTAACTATGTTTCCTTTTCATGATTCACTCATAGCCTTAAATTTTGGAATGCAATTATCTTTATTCAGACTAAATTGCTCCGTAACTGCCTTTCGCGTAATATCTAAGATAGGTTTGTAATTGATAAATATTATCAAACTGTGCAAGTGTTTCAGTTAAGACAAAGTCAGAGACCTGTTACTACTGGAAACCATGCGATACACATATGTATTTACATGATTCTTTTTTACATCGTGTATCATGTAAATGTACTTATTTTGGGGCATTCAAACCAATTATAACACGTTAATTTGTAAACATTTTCTTCAGGTTGGAAAGTATGATTTATGTAAAGATTATTGTAAACGACCAAAATATGTTTTTTATGTGACATTTCGATGACTAGTATGATATGTACCTGTCACCTTCATCAGACTTATGACCAACAAAGCGTATGCATGCAACAGGTGAAAAATCGATTCATTAATCAGTGCACCAACTTATTGTAGAAAGCAGTATACATAAACTGTAATTAGTTTAATCAACAGTTTACAGAATGTTTTCAGCGCGAAAGTCGCTGAAATAAGATTACCGCTAAAATATGTACGTTACAGTCTATGTTATGTACTACTGAGGGATTTCGGATACTGGATTTCTAAAATCTACGACAAAGTACACTAACTTGTAGCAGTGATTCATACAGGGATATGTCCCTTGATTATGTAGTAAAAGCTTGCAATGATCACCTTCCTACACTGACCAGTCGCCATCAGTGATGTAATGTCTACTTCCTGATACATATACCTACAGATCCATTCCTTGTCTACAGTGTAATAGTCTCACATAAAACCTGACCGTAAGTACCGTCTAGCAACCACAGCCAATAACAGCATTCCATGTGGTATTTTTTTACCAGTTGCTGTTACTTTTTTTTGTTTCAGATGTAACCATACTACCGAGTGTGAGGACCATTAGCGTCGGGCACAGACAGACAGCAGTGAGAATTGACGAGTCAACCATGAATCTGTGGATTTATAAAGAATTTGTTGAAGCATCAACTTTAGAACTGGGACATTATAAATAATCTATATTTATCATTGGAAAGGTTATTAAAAATATATCCCAGTAAATATCACTATATCGTGCAGGTTTAGATAAATAATTAGTTTTGTCTTGTAAACATCATGAACCAAAGATACATAATGTATACCGTACTAACAGCTTGATTGTATAAGTTGCCTACTAGTTGTGATTGAGAAAGATGCATTAGTTCTCACTTTGAGGCCATAATATTTCCTTGGCAATATCTACAATGCCAATATACGGGAGAACCCTTTATGGATTAATAGTGAAATTAAAATTGACAACAGTTTTACTTTTAAAAGTTCATGGTTGAAAAAGGGAGTGCAATTCATTAACAACATTATTAGAAAAGATGGAACATTTTACCAATTTAAAGAATTTCAGGAAAAATGTAGTATTAATGCTAGTTTTTGACTTACCAGGGTCTAAAAAAACTGTGCAATTTTATGTTAAAAAAAACCCAACAAGTGTTGTGTATATGCATGTGTTCAAAAAAAGCCATTGCCATTTTCCCAATTATACCTTTCAATCTTAGGTTAATACTGAAGAATGAGAAAGGGGCATATGCTATTTACTTGATATTTATTAACAATAAGGTAGAACCTACATAAAAAAGGAATTTAAGCAATAACATCATTGATAAAACATGGAATGAAATATGTCAAATGAATGTCCTTTTAAGAACACCACTAACTCTTAACTACAATGGCTACAGTATTGAATAAACAACAGAATCCTCACTACAAATACATTTTTATTTCTTTTTCTTTTTATTTTTATGCTCAAGTTTTTTTTGATATCCTATATCATATGTATTGTTCTTATCAGTATCTCGTCATATATGTTGGAACATGGTGATTTACACAACAGTGGTTGATAATGATAATGATGATTATTATTACTACTATGATGATGCTAATGATGCATATGATGATGATGATGATGATGATGATGATGATGATGATGATGATGATGATATGATCATATGATGATGATAATGATGATGATATGAACATATGATAATGATGATGATGATATGAACATATGATGATGATGATAACGATGATGCTGATGATGATGATGATGATGATGATGATGATGGTAATGATGATGAGGATGATCATATGATCAGATGATGATGATGATGATATGATCATATGTATACATATGGTATGAATAATTTACAACCATGCATAATGTATAGTATTATGTATGTCTTGTATTGTGAAAAAAAAAATATATTTCCTTGGATATGACCTAGATTTTTAGGCTGTTGTATATTGCTCTTCCGGAAAATCTGGTCTTAAATTGTATGTTTTCAAGGGCCGCTTTGTACATTTTTACTTTGTTTATCTTTGGCCATGGTGTAATCGATTTTGAGTTCTGAGTATGGTTTTGTCGACATTTTGATATTCTCTGACCTTTTTACACGATATATAAAGTGAAAAATGATTAAAGAGAATTCTATTCAGATCAAGATCATTTCTAAAATATCAAAGAAAACATTTGCATGCTCAAAACGGAAAGCGGAGTATCAGCATTGAGCGAAATTTAAGAATTTACATTTAAATAATGTTGATAATATTCCGTTCCTGTTATTTTCACAACGGTTAAATGGATTCGACAACAGTTATTATAAAAACAAATACCTCTCCTTGACCTAAAATTACATTTAATCAACGTTGCACATTGCTGTTGTCGCTTTCACGAAACCTAGCAAGCAGTTATATTAAAGGGACTTGTTAAACAGCCCCGGGTTTAAATTCAATTTGCTAAACAATGTAAATACACAGAAGATGGTTCGTTTCATCATAGTTTGGCAATATTCTGCTTGAGACATAATCTGCAGTGAAATTATCAAAAATAGAAATAGAAGTGTATGCATTTAGGAGTGATATTCGGTACATATGCAACCTGTCTAGTACTGTAACATTTTGATGGTTATCGTTATGGAGCGTGGAAGTATAACTCTTGCACGAAAGGCAATTGACAGGCGATGATTTTGTTACTTCTCTAAATTATCAATCGATAACCGATCGTTCAACTGGAATTTCAAACATTGTTTTATAAACAGAAACTTTTATCAAATGTTACTGTTTTAAAGCATTTATTTATTTTTTTTATTTCTGCATCTGAGTTACAGCATTAAACTCAAAAAGTTTTAGCAAATCAAAGGTTCGACTTTGTCGTCTTGTTGTTGGTCGTATGGACGATTGCCATAGCACATATCCGCTGGACTGTGTTTGACAAATTTGTCCTGACTGCAACAAATGCAAGTTCCCCAGCCAAGCTCCTGTCCATTACCAACTTATCAATGTTCAGTGACGGTTATTGCTGGTGGCATCCACTTCATCAACATGCAGGTCAGTCTTTGCATCTGTCTGAACCGACCCCTGACTGGAAGCGACAGTTGACCCGACCCCAGACTGGGAGCGACATCCCGCCGTTAGCTTGGTCCAACACTGGTGATGGTGAGCAGATTCGAGTAATGAATACAATTTCTCACAAGTGTCTTTGTTCTATAGGATACATTTATTTGGTTATGGTCAGCAACAAAACATGATAAAAGGTGTCTGAATAGGGCAGCACGTGCGCAAATATGTACTTCTGATGTAACGTTTGATGATGGACATCGTATCACTTTGCCGTTGACCAATTCGTATGAGCATAGATTTTAAAATCCAATGACAAAAATGTCCAAACTTCAGTGTTTTGAATATTTCTAATAATACACACTAATTAATAAACAAGTGAGTGTATTTGTCGTATGGTTTGACGACCCTGATCATAAATCCAACAAATGTCACCCAGACCATTTAAGTCAAGCAAGTTTCTAACTGGCACGTTATTGGTGAAACGCTGACACCAGGATTGATCGAGCAGACTGAAAGCGTGACTTCTGTTTATTGTCATTCATGGTTGTTTGTCATTCGGTTAGATTGCAAGCATATTTACCATATAGTGGTATGGTTATAATGTACAATTTCCGCCTTGCACGCGCCATATCTGCACGGCATGTTCCATTTCCTTTTTACTTCCGGTTTGACACGTTTAAGGAATATCACGCGTCTCTTACAATCGATTTGAGTTGTTGTTAAGAACTTTGATGTACTAACCGGAAACATTAACAATGCATGATAAATATATTAAACACGGTCTTTTATGTCTCATTTATATCAATTCGAGATTGATTGGTTGATTTTGTAGCATCTAACAACTAAACTCATTAAAGGACGTGTCTCTATCTGAGTTGTGTAAACGTGCATATTTTCACGTGTTTGTTTTTATCCTTAAGTTATGTTCCTTGGAGCAATACGTCTATAAAGCCTGGATGAAACTTTGCTTTGACACAGTTCGTCATCTGACTTACATATTCCATCATTTGACGTATAAGCACAGTTCATCATTTGACTGACACAGTTCATCATTTGACTATCACAGTTCATCGTTTGACGGGCATAGTCTATCATTAGACTGACACAGTTCATGATTTGACGGACATAGTCCATCCGTTGACAGACATAGTTCATCATTGGACTGACACAATCCATCATTTAACTCGTACACTTCATCATTTGAGTCACACAGTTCATCATTTGACTTTCACAGTTCAGTTTTTGACGGACACAGTCCATCATTTGACGGACACAGTCCATCATTTGACGGACTCTGTTCATCATTTGACTCACATCGTTCATTCTTTGACGGACACAGATTCTACTGTGTTAATTACGTTTCTAATTTGATGAATGTTACATGTATGTTACGAAGCTTCATGATATGTACGAATATGTAGCTTATTTTGTACAATGTAACTCACCCTTTTTTATGCAAGTCAAGGACACAAACCAACGAAACATGTGAGAACATCCATATTCAAACATAACTACCGTATATTATACTGAAATTAACTCGCACTTACGCGTATACGTGTCATCCGCTGAAGGCTGTATTTGTAGTGGAGGTGTCGTTAAAGTAATATTAACCAGTCCAACGCCATCATTAAACTTACCTTAAAACTGAGTTCAAATTAACAAATATTGATTCTGTAAAGCAAAACTCCAGACGTAGGGAACTTACATAATTTGAGTTTGGGAATCAGTTTGGTTTCAATGTAAACAGTTCTTATTGCTTATTTCATTTATAACCATTGATTACATTGTGTAGAGAAGAGCAATGTATTCATTTTCTCTCATATCTGGCCTTGCTAGATAGAGATTTCCAATGTAAGCTTTGTAAGAAAACTCGTTCTCCCACACTTCACAAAAGAGTAATAGAGTTCATAATATGTAATAGAGGTCATAATATGTAATAGAGGTCATAATATGTAAAATAGAGGTCATAACATGTAGGTATGTGGGATATCCTATATGATGGGCTCTATTAATCTTGATATAGTTAAGCAAAATACAGCTCCTCGTGTTACATGTATTGTTCTAAACATCACTATTGCATCGTAAATGTATTATTCGGCAAGCCACGGCTAGAATTTCCCTATCCTCATACACGTTTGTACATAAATAATTAACTCTGTTAGTCTTGATATATATCTAGATCTATGCAAGGGTAGTTAACGTGCGCAATTATTCTAAAATGCCACTATCGCATCATCACTTTGTGCAGTCTAACCAGGGCAACGTAATCAAGTTCGTCTCACTTTCAGTGTCAGTGATGCAGGTGCTAAGCATATATATCATCATTGCATCACAGTTTACGTTAGGATAGTGTGGGCAAAAAAATCAGTAATGCACGAGGC
The DNA here is from genome assembly GCA_947623455.1 of Mimachlamys varia. NCBI lineage: Eukaryota > Metazoa > Mollusca > Bivalvia > Pectinida > Pectinidae > Mimachlamys > Mimachlamys varia. The sequence goes on from OX392535.1 coordinate 16,494,943, forward strand.
TTTAATTCATAAATTTTACCCTCGGGTTGAGATTTCTCAGTCTTCATAAGACTGGGGTGATTAATTCTAGAAATCGCATCAAACATATCACGTGACATGACGTCACAATGGGTCGACAATGCCATTGCGTCACAAATTTGTTAAACTTTCATGCCGAAAAGTGGTCTTTATGTAAGTTTGTCAGCAGCAGCAATGTGTGTTATAGGACTGTAACAACGTTTGCCAAAATGTTCATTACATGTTTTTACATTTTGACAGAATTATTGTGCTTTATTTATTTTCTTTCGAACAGTTTTTAAACAGCATAACAAGTGTAGACAACAACGAATCTGATGACGTCACAAAGTTCGTTACAGTCTCATAACAAAATCTACCTTCACGATGCATTACAATAGAAGGATGCTGTTTGAATGTACATATAATACGTTTTGCAGTAAACAAATTACAACGACGAGATTTTTTTTTCTGTGGAAACATTTCTTTCTCACAATATGGGATATGCTTAACCTTTGTGACTGATTGCTTTTCGTCGAATCAAAAAAAAAAATAAAATGTGATATTTTCAAAACGGTAACCATTCCAACTTTTCTTCATTTATTCTGAGCTTAATCTCCCGATCCTACACCCCTGGTCATAAAAGTGATTTATAATAGCATGGTTCCATATTTCAAATTATCGTTAATTGCCATATTTTTCTGTATGCCTTATCTTCACTCAAAACCGTGAAGAAAAAAGAGTCATTTATATGAAAGAAGAAAAAAACAAAACACAATAAAACAAAAAGGAAACAAAAATACAAAAGCAAAAACAAAATGACATCAAGAGTGAAGAAGTTCTGTCACAAGGAATGGAGATAAGAACTTCCATAGCTACCTTTGTTCTCTGTAGTATGAATCAATGACACACGGTTTCTTTCTTCTTTTTGTTAACAACCACCGGCTCTATAATTGGGGACTGTTAGAGGATTGAGTCCTAAATTGCCATCGTTGATTCGCCATTTATCTGACTACAATTGTACTTGGTTTGTTCCATTTTTAACATGTGTAATAATGTAACTGTGAATTTGACATTTTGCACCCGGAATATTAAATAATCATTTTTCTTGAGTGCGTCGATAAATCTTCTTTGAAATGAAATCAACAAAATGCATGGCGACTGATTCAATGTTTCGCAGGAAGAGTGTGCGGAATCTCGTCAATCTTCGCCGATTATACTAGAGAAGGATTCTTCAGTGCATTTCTCGCCTACACACAAGCTATAGGCAATAACTCTGCTTAGATGGAAATGTCAAAGGTCCTATATGAAATAAAGTGAATCGAAGTATTGCTAGAAACAACATGCCAATCAAGCACCTGAAAGACATGTATATACTGTTTATGTCTTGTGCCATATTTGGTTGGAAATTTACATGTCTCTTTTGATATCTAACTGAAGTTCAATTCAGCAGAAAACCATACAATCGACATTTTTACTGTCGGACAAATGATCCGAACCACGTGTAACTTTGGGGCAAAAAAAGAAAATATCAAAGCGTTAACACAAACCATAACTCGAACTCAAAATCAATTAAACTAAGGACTAAATTTGAACGGAAGAAACTTTAACACGGAGTCTCTTAAAAAGTAAAATATAATAAGACCAGGCGTGCCGGAAGGGTAAGCAAGTTTTGCTTCAACTCGCTATAATATTCGGTGATTTGAACTTATTGGTACTGAAGCTTGTTAAATACAATATGTAAAATGTAAAATGCCATGTATACCCACTTGAAATAAGTCCAAATGAAGCTCGAATTTGCAATTCTGCTTGAATAGATGTAGAAAACCTGAACAAAGCCATTGTTGTCATGTTGTCTCTATTTCGTACACGTCTACGATAATAGATTCCGACATAAAAGACAGTAGACAATACGAAGCCTTTGATGCATACGAGCAGTGCATTAAACAATCTTTTATCATATATTTATAGATGTTTTTCAAGAACATTGTACACATAACAAAATGTTTTTCACGCTTTAGGTGCAAAATAAGGTACATCCTGACAATTTATATAAATTCCTGCATCTTATTGACTATTGATTTACAGTGTCGTTAGCTAGTATGAAGAATATCTAGTTCTTTGGCATATTTTCGAATATATTTGTAAGTGAAAGTAGAATGTTCGCATAGAATTGTTTATCATTACGACGAAAAAATGAAATACTTTTAAAATCACCGATGCTTTTGTTTACAGATGAAAGGTTTCGAAAGTATAAGACGGTCTCGTAAATAAGCCTCACTTGCCTTACGGGACATATGACTTCGAAAATAAGACGGCCTTGCAAAAAGGCCTGCCTTCGAAAATAAGCCTGGGATCACTTTTAAACCCATTTTCGTCTGATGAAATATATGTGTGAAATTGTAGAGTTCGATCATCTTACATTGTAATTATATTTTACATTTATATGGATAATCAAACATATTCAAACATCTTGTCATAACATGGATTTGAATTCATGGATACAAGCCCATATCAAGGTAAGTTCTTGTCACAACTCCATATTAAAGTAGTTCATTTACCAAACCTTCAGACCAAGGCAATTCATTTACCCCAATCCATATTAAGATAATTCATCAACACAACTCCATATTAAGGTAATTCATTAGCACCACTCCATATCAAGATAATTCATTAGCACCACTCCATATCAAGATAATTCATCGACACAACTCCATAGTAATGTAATTCATTGACACCCCTCCATATACAGGTAATTCATTGACACAACCTCAAAAAAAAAAGAGAAAAAATCAGAGAATACCAAAGCTTCAACAAAACCATAATTCGAACTAAAAATCGATTAAACTAGGGGCAAAACAAGGAACAAAGGAAACATTTACATAAAGACCCTCGTAAAAGCACAAGAGAATAAGACCAGGTGTTCCGGAAGAGTAAGCGTCTTCTGCTTCATCGACCACGCCCGCCATGTAAATCTTGGTCACATCCAAGAAGGCATCAGTCTTCAAAATGAGAACTGAGTCATCATGTCAATCTAAACAAGCAAGCACACTAGTAAGCTCACTCAAAAACGTCCATCTTCATATCACACAAAGATACAGAATATTTTTCGGTGAAATCAAGATGGCGACCATAAAACTTGCCCATAGTCTTCATCAACCTGCATCTCTCGAATCCCGTTGCCGTAAGTTTGTTCATCAGCACCTGACATTTATCACGAAAATCTCGATATTCAGAGCAAGCGCCTAGAATAACAAATCAACTGCGACATGTAAACACCAAAAGTAAAGAAGCTGTTGTAGGATAGCCTGATGGGTCTTTAATCTCAAGTTATGTAGGGTATATACGATCGACTAGTTAAGCAAACTTCTTGTTGTTGTTTATAGACAACACATCATCGATATACCTGAAAGTGAAAATGAAAGATTTCGCAAGGTTTCTGTTACCGTCTTGATAAGCTGTTAGACAATTTCAATCTCGTATTAAAATCATGTAATTCATGGACACAACTCCATATCAAGGTAATTCATTGACACCACTCCATATCAAGGAAGTTCATTCACACCACTCCATATCAAAGTAGTTCATTGACACCACTCAATATCATGGTAGTTCATTTACACCACTCCATATCAAGGTAGTTCATTGACACCACTCCATATCAAGGTAGTTCATTGACACCACTCCATATCAAGGTAGTTCATTAACACAACTTCATATCAAGGTAATGCATGGACACTACTCCATATCAAGGTTGTTCATGAACACAAATCCATAACAAGGTCATTCTTGACACCACTCCATATCAAGATGGTTCATTGACACCACTACATATCAAGGTAGTTTATTGACACCACTCCATATCAATGTAGTTCATTGACACCGCTCCATAACAAGGTAGTTCATTGACACCGCTCCATATCAATGTAGTTTATTGACACCACTCCATATCAAGGTAGTTCATTGACACCGCTCCATATCAAGGTAGTTCATGGACACCGCTCCATATCAAGGTAGTTCATTGACACCACTCCATACCAAGATAGTTCATTGACACCACTCCATACCAAGGTAGTTCATTGACACCACTTCATACCAAGGTAGTTCATTTACACCACTCTATATCAAGGTAGTTCATTGACACCACTCCATAATATCAAGATGGTTCATTGACACCACTCCATATCAAGGTGGTTCATTGACACCACTCCATATCAAGGTGGTTCATTGACACCACTCCATATCAAGGTGGTTCATTGACACCACTCCATATCAAGGTGGTTCACTGACACCACTCCATATCAAGGTAGTTCAATGACACAGGTTAAGAATTATACCAATTTCCTGTTGATAATTACAACACTAGGTACTATGTAACAGGCCTCCTTCAGTGGAAGATAAGTTTGATAAATCGACGAAAAATAGAAAGAAAATGGTTAAAACAGTTGTATCATAGTTTAATTTACTGAACAAAAACCAACTTTGTCTCTTTCAATTTGACTGAGTAAAATTAATGTAATTGTATATTGGCGTCATCGTTATCAGGAAATGAGGAATCTTTACAACGGAAGAAGCAAACAATCCTACATTAAACTGACAGTGTCAATAGTAAATACTTTGATGAAGATACAATGCACCATTAACTTTATAATGGGTCTTAGTAATTCAGTTTAGTTGTTAAGCAATTGACGAAGAATGAAGTAGAAAAATAAACTTTCACTTACACAGAGACAGTTAGCCATTACTTTTTATACCAGTTGAGAACAAACCTTTTACCAATATCGGGAAGTTATAAAAAGTGTTTATTATAGTTCATAAATTGATAAATAGTGCCATCTTTTAAAGCTACATTTACCGAAGAAGACGAAGAAGATTATAATGAAAAAGCAGGCGTATAATAGCAAATTAAAATACATGTACAACTGCAGTGCTAAAACTCTGCAGTCTCCTCGCTTAAGGAAACTGCACGTATTTGTCATATTTGATAACGGATTGTGTCAGCTTACGGATTGTAACATATACAGGGTGTCTCAAAATACATGTTCCGACTTTAAACTGTAATAATTTCCTCTACCGGATAGGTACATGTGTAAACCCGATATTGGCTGAAAGCTATTGAAAATAAAATTCTGTTGATACATAATAAGCAAAGGAAAGAATTATCAATAGTGAAAATTTTATTATTCACATTAGAGAAACAAATTCCGGCGACGTCACAAATTTGTCCCGATTTCCAATATTTTATGACGTTACTATATGACATGCTCACTTTTTGATCTCCCACTGTTTCCCTTTCTTTTGTCTTTCAGACATCCATGCTTTTCAAATTTAGCTATTATTCTGTAAATTTGCTTCCTGCATATTGGTTTTAAATCTGGATGACGTTTTCTCAATAATGATTGCACTGTAGTTGGCGATTTACCATTTCCATAATAAAGTGCAACTACCTGCTTTGAAACCTCCATTTTGGAATCAATTCTACAATCTTACTAATTTTTGATGACATTATCTGTTTCAATTATGACGTCATCACAAAAAATGATGATGTCATCAAAATGCGTGCGTCTCGTTAATTGAATTCTATTCATTTAGGCTTTAGCATATACTTTAAATTTTGAAGATATGAGCTATATTCATTTGTGTATACAAATCAAAGTCGGGACATGTATTTTGAGACACCCTGTAGATGTAATCATTGACATTTATGTATTATGCTGGACAAATAAATTACAATGTAATTGCAATTTTCCAGTATTTCAGACAAGTGAAATTGCAACATCTTTCATATGTAAATTGATATATCTGAAAAAGAATCTAAACATTTACGTGTTCAAAGGAAAAGAATGTTTAGGGTTTTTTCTAGTACATTTTTATTGATAAGCCACCAAACAAAGGATTCTACATTGTAAATGTTGAATTGATATGATGCTGAAATACATACGAAAAATGTCAGAGACTTACCCCTAGATATCTTATATACACAGTCAGTTTAACAAGCAGAGTGTTTATGTGTAATACATTGATAGCTGTATGAGTAGATTTATCAATCCCCAGACAATAAAATCCTTGAACAGCATTTTTCAAGCAGTGAATTATGACGTAAACGATACTGTACATATTCATTAGTGTCCAAATCAATTGGAGAGAACTACCTTGTATCTCAAAGATTTAAGTTTTCAATATACAAACTATGTAATATACGTGTACTATTTCGATTAAATTTAAAAGACAATGAAGTTTGTCAAAAAGAAAACAGGTCTCAGTGCTTGTCGTACTCTCGATCCTTGGGATTAGTGTCCGACAGATTATCCATTAGACTACACTTGTACATATAACTACACATTAATGTCATCTTACGAATATTCTGATCCGCCCATTACATTTTGATTTTTTTCAAAATTTTATCTAGTTTACAAAACCAGTACCAAGTATTATTATTTCTTGTATTCGAATTCACACTTAGATTCGAAATGTTAACGATGTTTTCTTAACTTCAAGATCATGTCAATAACATTAAAATAAATACTGCAACGTACAGGTTTCGAAGCTATTTTCTTGACTGCGCCCTGTCAAATGTATATTTACTTTAAATATACGCATAGGGAAATAAAGAACAAAAAGCACAAAATATTAATTGTTACAGTTTAAGATTCTATATAAATCGACAGAAGAAATAGGATTTTAATTCAAACAAAATACAGTACACCTTGTGACTATAAGACAGTGACAACTAACATGCATGTACTTTGTCGAGGTGTGATATCTACTCCCTCAGGTGTTTTTACTGCTTTATGTCGAGGTGTATAGTTACATGTCTGCCACGTGAACTGTGGTGTTAAAAAGTGTACATTTGTACTTATTTGACAGTCTTTCTGGTGTAGATTTTTTTGGGGAAATGCAATTATACAAACTATTTCAGGCTATTTTCAGGCTTTAAAAATCATGCTTTGTCTATTAAAGTGTTTTGCTTACTGTGAAGTGTTGAAATCATTATGTTTCCCGAAATTGTTTGTCACAGTCTTCATGAGATTTTTGTCATTTTTCACATTTCACGAAATATTTTCTTTCACAAGTTTTCTGCAATTTCGAGAATTAAATGTTCGTCTATATTGCCTGACTACTGTTTGGAAAAAAAAGAATGTCTAGCACCCTGGACGAAGCAAAATTATTACCGAGAGGACATTTAGCCTGCCATAGATCCTGGTTGTTAACGGGTGATATACTGATATCAGAACCACACGGAATTCCGAACCTTTTTATACCGAATCCGAATCGTGTACATACATTTGTACTAGCATGCGTATGTTTTATCTTTTATTTGACCTTTTGAAAAGCAATGTAATCGCATCGCCAAGTCTGAAATGTACAGTAAATTATTCCCGTACCTTTGAACTAAAGCAAAAATTTCAAAACGCTATAGAATGTAAGGTTTCCTAGTGCGATATCTATATAAAAAGTAAGAAACAGATACAAATCTTTATCTTCAGCATCCGAAATCTGTCACGATAGCGCTTGCTAGGTAAAAATTACCTAACAGAAGAACGCCTCTATCAACAAACGCTATACTCAATAACAACTGGTATCAACATCGAATGGTAATGTGGAGAGCGACCTGTACATGACATATGACGATCATTATAAAACCTTTCAATAAATCACGATCGCTATCTCGTATTGTTATTCGGAGCTGTTAACGAGTACAGAACAATTCCTTCCAATTAATGACACGGGCAAATAGTAGGTGACATAAACTGTAATGCGTGCAATAAACCGAACACCGCCAGCATATCTTATTTGATGATATAACGATGGAGTATAGTCCATATATAGGGTACATGATACCGACACTCATTAACCCTCAATTTACATCTATCATACGTGATGATTTCAGACTTTATAAGACCCGTGCTTCATATAACAACTGTAAATACAACTAAACGCTTGATTATGAAAATGTCTTCGTTTTATGTAAACTAAATTTAGAAAATTGACAGGGAACTGATGATATAAGGTCTAAGAGTGATTAGCTAAATGTCATGTTAAACTCAATTCTGATCTCGGACCCAATATGGCACGTGTCTCATTGACGGGATCCCGCTGATTACCCACGGGATCTGTGCATAATTGACTTCCTTAGATCTTAGTATGTCATCGAACGCACCCATCCTATCTCCATGAATGAATGTACACGAAAGCTATCTATACTTGAAGGTCTCAAGCTATTTTTTTAATCAAATAGATGTAACCTGGTACATTGTATATAGGTGTAATCTTCCTATAGTCACACGACATATATGTACAGATTATATGATGTAAATGCATGCGACACACTTACAAATGTACATCGTTAGAGCGAGGCCGGATACTCGGATGATGCTGATACAATACAACCCATGCCCATATACCACCCGAACACGTGAAACATTATACCGCATCAGAGCACGTGACACATGACGCTATGAAACTAAGGCAACGGGTACATATGCACTAGTTGCGAGCTTCGTAAACATCCAAAGTGTAACGGCAGGGAAGATGACGCACTGATGCCATTTCCTTGATGTACACCCATTACGTTGCGGTGTAGGCCTATATGGCTTGTTTTTGGCAACAAAATATAAACTGTGTGACACGACAACGAGAAGTTACTCTTTCTGGGAACATAAATACAGCATTACTGAAACATTGTACAAGAGAACTTGGCTTTCCATGTCGATTTCATTCTCTTTTTTTTTTTTCAAATTTGTCGCTGTTTTATGTTTTTAACTGTCTAGTTTTGAAATGAGTTGAGTCTATTTTTATGGTAGCCTACGTGTGTCTAAGTTATTTTGTTATTTCGTTATCCTTCGATTCGAAATAATATTTTGTCTGTGAATGTATCTTCCAGTCTGTAGATCACATCACTTCAAGTACGCAGGGTAACAAACACGAAAAAACTACCAGGCCCCGGTTTCATCAACGTTCCTTAACTTAAGGAAATTCCTTAACTTAAAAATCTCTATAGGAAAGCATTACAGAATTTAAGGAAAGTTCCTTCGCTAAGGATTTTTCCTTAAATTCTGTAATGTTTTCCTATGGAGATTTGTAATTTAATAAATTTCCTTAAGTTAAGGAATGTTGATGAAACCGGGGCCAGGCCCCCTAATTCATCAGTGTGTCTCAATGCACCGAAACACTTAAGAATTGCTCAATGCCACGACCTACACAGGCAAAGGGTATTCAGGTGAATTTGACCTGAAAAAAATCTTGACTTGAAATTGACCTGAAACTGACCTGAAAATTACCAAAAAATGAGGTCAATTTGACATGCAAAAATGACCTGAAAATGACTTGAAATTGAGGTAAATTTGACATGAATTTTTTTCAGGTCAAATTGACCTCAATTTCAGGTCAAATTTTTCTCAATTTCAGATAAAAAATTAACATGAATTGAATTAACCTTTTTTGCTTTTTTTAAGTACTATTTAACTTGAACATTTTGTCCCGAAATTTACCTCAATTTGACCTGAATTGACATGAAGATGTTTTGCCTATGTGAGGGCGATATAAAAAAAATCTAGACGTTTTCTTAATTGGCGGGTTGTCAAACTGCAAGGCGAAAACACAAACATAATTTGCCTTGATCTGTCTATTTTTGAACGAAATACAAAATGTACATGTTTACACTGGAAATAGGATTTTAATTTTACACACTGCACGAGTACATGAGAACAGCCGACTTCCTGATTTAAAGGTAGGGGATAAGACTTGTATCTGCCGCCCCCATTGCATGATCGTAAGAGGCGGCTTAACTTGGGCTCTTATCTTTTCCATTCTTTATGAACAACTTTCTCCTTCCCAGTGTTTCCTTGACACAGACTCAGTTTTGGCCTTCAGATGAGCGTTCGCCCCTGTGAGGAAGGCTATGGGTTCTGTCCCCAGGCCGAGACATACCAGAGTATCTAACAATGGTAGTTGCTATTTTCTGTTTGAGGCTCAGCATTATTTAATGATATTTATTTATTCAGAGATATTTAATGATACATTTCTGGTAGAGGATTCTGTATCCTCTGCACTAGACTCAGTGCATGTTGATAGTGATTATAATAGTTTTAAATGTAACGACGCCATATACATATCTACAGTTCATAAACATGCCTTGAAATTGTGAAATAAATTGTAAAAGTCTTATTCCAGTGACTATCCAGTTCATTTTTGAAACAATTTGAATCATTAGCACGCACTACATTTTCTGGTAAATTATTCCACACAGTTACAGTACGTAGTAATAACTATTTTTCCTTCTCATTAGTGAACACTGTTGAGGGAATTTTTTGCTAAGAATTTCCCCATTTTCCGGACCGATTGGAAACGTCTTTCCAATAACTTAAAAAAACCGGTTACATCGCGATCGTTATTTCCATTGATTACTTTGTATATTTCGATCATATCTCCTCGCTGTCTTCTAAACGATAACGTTGGTAAATTATGGGAGTAGAGTGGGGTGTTCTGCTGGGGGCCTTCGACAGTTTACTTCAGTGTGATAGTACTTTAAATCGGCAAAATATCAGGACTATCGCAAGAAGGCTTACACGAACATACCAAAGCCTCCCAAAAACACGCACTCTCACCACACACATCCACATCGCATACACTGAGAGGCCGTCCTTAAATGACCTGTTAATAGGCCTAAAAACAATCAACCAATTTGTTCATAAAGTAGTGTCCCTTAGATGTCAGCACACTGTAGCGCCCCCTAGATGTTGATACAATGTAGTGCTTCTTACATGTTGATACCCTGTAGCGCCCCTAGATATTGATACATTGTAGCGCCCTCTAGATGTTGATACATTGTAGCGCCACCTTTATGTTTATACACTATAGCCCCCCCCCCCCCCGCTAGATGTTGCTACAGTTGAGTAGAGGTTGACATAGTGTTGCAACCCCAGATGTTTTTAATACATTGTAGCGCCCCCTAGATGTTGCTACATTGTAGGGCCCCCTAAATGTTGATACATTGTAGCGTCCCTAGATGTTGATACAGTGTAGCGCCCCCCCCCCTAGATGTTGATACAGTGTAGCGCCCCCTAGAGGTTGACACAGAGTCGCACCCCCCAGATGTTGATACATTGTAGTGCCCCCCCCCCCCCCCCCAGATGTTGATACAGTGAAGCCCCCCCCCCCACCCAAATGTTGATACAGTGTAGCGCCCCCTAGATGTTGATACATTGTAGCGCCCCTTACTATTGGCAAGGAAGAAGTAATCAATGACGTATACTTCCGTATCACTGCACGTTCAACGCAAATTGTTGAGACACATGATATAGATGCAAATTTCAAATCGTAGATGCACTTTGTACGGAGAATGCTGTATGTCATAAATATGGATTTTTCAAGAGCAATACCACCAATATTACATACTGGGAATCAGTCACCTGATGTACTGAGTCTGTACACCGGGAAACCATTCACACAGAAAGACGTATCAACCTCCTATAATAACGACGATTGAATAAAAAGCTACCGTTAACGAACGACTATAACATATATAAACACTCTACTCAACGACTTCATGACATGGACGCATTTAAACAACGACAACAAGACATATGAACACTCTCAAACAACGACAACAAAACATATGGACACTTAAACAACGGCTACAAGACATATGGACACTAAAACAACGACTACAAGACATATGGACACACTTAAACAACGACTGCAAGACATATGGACACACTTAAACAACGACTGCAAGACATATGGACACTCTTAAACAACGACTACAAGACATATGGACACACTTAAACAACGACTGCAAGACATATGGACACACTTAAACAACGACTACAAGACATATGGACACACTTAAACAACGACTGCAAGACATATGGACACACTTAAACAACGACTGCAAGACATATGGACACTCTTAAACAACGACTACAAGACATATGGACACACTTAAACAACGACTGCAAGACATATGGACACTCTTAAACAACGACTACAAGACATATGGACACTCTTAAACAACGACTGCAAGACATATGGACACACTTAAACAACGACTGCAAGACATATGGACACACTTAAACAACGACTGCAAGACATATGGACACACTTAAACAACGACTGCAAGACATATGGACACACTTAAACAACGACTACAAGACATATGGACACACTAAAACAACGACTACAAGACATATGGACACACTTAAACAACGACTGCAAGACATATGGACACACTTAAACAACGACTACAAGATAAACATGTTATGTATGGACACACTAAAACAACGACTACAAGACATATGGACACACTTAAACAACGACTGCAAGACATATGGACACACTTAAACAACGACTACAAGACATATGGACACACTTAAACAACGACTGCAAGACATATGGACACACTTAAACAACGACTACAAGACATATGGACACACTTAAACAACGACTGCAAGACATATGGACACACTTAAACAACGACTACAAGACATATGGACACACTTAAACAATGACTACAAGACATATGGACACAACAACAACGACTACAAGACATATGGACACTAAAACAACGACTACAAGACATATGGACACTCTTAACCAACGACTACAAGACATATGGACACACTTAAACAACGACAACAAGACATAAGGACACTTAAACAACGACAACAAGACATATGGACACTCTTAAACAACGACTACAAGACATATGGACACTTAAACAACGACTACAAGACATATGGACACTTAAATAACGACTACAAGACATATGGACACTTAAACAACGACTACAAGACATATGGACACTAAAACAACGACTACAAGACATATGGACACTCTTAACCAACGACTACAAGACATTTGGACACTTAAACAACGACAACAAGACATAAGGACACTAAAACAACGACAACAAGACATATGGACACTTACACAACGACAACAAGACATATGGACACACTTAAACAACGACTACAAGACATATAGACACTTACACAACGACAACAAGACATATGGACACACTTAAACAACGACTACAAGACATAAGGACACTAAAACAACGACAACAAGACATATGGACACTTACACAACGACAACAAGACATATGGACACACTTAAACAACGACTACAAGACATATGGACACTAAAACAACGACTACAAGACATATGGACACTCTTAACCAACGACTGCAAGACATTTGGACACTTAAACAACGACAACAAGACATAAGGACACTAAAACAACGACAACAAGACATATGGACACTTACACAACGACAACAAGACATATGGACACACTTAAACAACGACTACAAGACATATGGACACACTAAAACAACGACTACAAGACATATGTACACACTTAAACAACGACTACAAGACATATGGACACTTAAACAACGACAACAAGACATATGGACACACTTAAACAACGACAACAAGACATATGGACACACTACAACAACGACAACAAGACATATGGACACTTAAACAACGACAACAAGACATATGGACACTTAAACAACGACAACAAGACATATGGACACACTTAAACAACGACAACAAGACATATGGACACACTACAACAACGACAACAAGACATATGGACACTTAAACAACGACAACAAGACATATGGACACTTAAACAACGACAACAAGACATATGGACACACTTAAACAACGACAACAAGACATATGTACACACTTAAACAACGACAACAAGACATATGTACACACTTAAACAACGACTACAAGACATATGGACACACTTATACAACGACTACAAGACATATGGACACTTAAACAACGACTACAAGACATATGTACACACTTAAACAACGACTACAAGACATATGGACACTTAAACAACGACTACAAGACATATGGACACTTTTAAACAACGACTACAAGACATATGGACACTTAAACAACGACTACAAGACATATGGACACTTTTAAACAACGACTACAAGACATATGGACACTTAAACAACGACAACAAGACATAAGGACACTAAAACAACGACTACAAGACATATGGACACTTTTAAACAACGACTACAAGACATATGGACACTTAAACAACGACAACAAGACATAAGGACACTAAAACAACGACTACAAGACATATGGACACTTTTAAACAACGACTACAAGACATATGGACACTTAAACAACGACTACAAGACATATGGACACTTAAACAACGACTACAAGACATATGGACACTTAAACAACGATTTCAAGACATATGGACACTTTTAAACAACGACTACAAGACAGATGGACACACTTAAACAATCACCATCATACAGATGTACATGTTAAAAACAAACACCACTAGACACTTTAGCAACGACGGTTATTGATTACGTTGTACCTAAAGAGCAAACCTAATTCGAACGTTAAAGGCCGGAGGTCAAAGGTTACGATTATCCTTCAATCAATAACCGCGAATACTCTAATAGTGTTTATGCTTTGCTTTTTGCTAAATGGTTATCTTTGTGGATGTTACACCAATCAGGCATGTGTCCTTTTGTTCGTACCAAGGTACACCTTAGTGAGCCCAAGAGATTTTTTTACAACCAAACGACGTGTACCATTATACAGTATATCAACATAGACAAACATTCAATAAGCCCCTTAACAGATTCTATGTTCACGTACAATCATCCTTTATTTAAAATCAGAACTCATACAATTTGAACATATAAATATCGAGGTCGTTTTACTCATTAGGGCATTAAGGCTGATATTTTCATTGAAATAGCGTACCAAATGTTATCATATACCGATAGCTTCTACAGCCGAACGCAATGCTTTGAAATGACATATTTTATTTAACTTATATGCTAGGTCATACGGACCTTAATTTCTATTTCTGATTTGATAACAACGTCATCTCATTTAAATAATATCATTTATGTAATAGCAAAAACGTAATAACTACGTTTTACGTAAAGAGCAAATCTAATTCGAACGTTAAAGGCCGGAGGTCAAAGGTTACGATTACTCTTCAACCAATGGCACCGGAATACATACATGAATGTAATGTTTTTTATCGTTGATTACCGAAAACAACATCCGTAAATCGTCCGAAGTGTGATATAAAACCAAGGGACGACAGAACATTAGTCTTATCTACGTGGTTTTTTGTTGAAAAAAATCGTTGTCAGTCATGAATAATTGTGAATGACAAGGAGAATTAGATAAACTCGTACCGGAGTAGTGACATGTACACTTACTGTGGAGCCCACGCCCTGATACAGACGGGCTCATCCAGACATATTTATTCCAATTATCAAAATAAAATACAACACAATACAACACAATGTTACATTTATTACCAGAAGTCAATATTTATAGTGTATACACGTTGATTACGTATACACACAATGTTCGTTTAACAATTGGAATCCGGCTATTTTAGATCAATCATTATCTTCGTAACAATCAAGAGGAAATTCTGTTGGTGAATTATCTTTATATATCGTAATGTCAAATTAATATCACCAATGAATTTCCCTTGATGTGCAGACATGTGGCATCTGGTATTTTTCACTACAGTGGGTAGAGGGAAAGTGTGGTAGGGGAGAGGGACAACGTGAGACGGTGTTATGGAGGAACTGATGGAGGTAATTGGGAGGGAGTGAAGGGGTGTAGGAGAGAAAACAGAAAGTAACGAACAAATGATATTGGGGTACAGACTGAATAAAGAAAACGAGAAAATAGTGGATAGATTTGTATATAGAATGTAGGGATATGGTGGTATTGGGCGAGTTTGTGAATACGAAACTTGTCTTTATCTTACGGGAGGTGTTAGACAGGAAGATGGAAAAACAACAAAACGTGATGGACTAACGGTACAGTAGAGAGGGGTCCATATATTATATTGCTCCATTTGCTCTTTCTCAAATACCTGATATATTGGCCTGCCAACCCTCCAAATAGGAGACAATTGAATTATGGAAGTACTGTACACCATTATCATGTCCAGTCCCACAGCAAGTCAACATTAACGCCACCCAGCGGCACAGGAAGATACTAGTCCAGCAATGGCGACTTTAACGCTACCCTGCGGCATAAGAAACAACATCATAAGTATCAACGGTGGATCAGAAAACAGCAATAACATTAATATTACGGCTATTGTTTTTATTGTTATATGAGAACGAGGCATGCCGATTATTTGTGATAAAATATTTATGATGGTAAGATATGCTCTCTGTAATAGACAGACAGCTGATGGTGTAGATACAGCAGACACTGGGCCGTACGTCGGTGATACAGTCGCCAACACCACTGTGTGTCGTCGTCTATAGCAGCAGCTGTACCCAACATCATCAGCCTATCGACAACTCCTAAACCGAATACAGACAAGGTAAAGGGGGACCATTCGTTAAAGAAATCTGCATACATGTATATCTTTATAGGTTTAATAGCTTCTGCCGTCCACCATCGTATAGAGTATAGACAATGAACAATAGGTACCCATATCCATCCTTTGAAATCGTGTGTAATTATCCTGAACAATATCTATTCTAAAAGAGGTTTCCTTTTTCATAAGGCGGTGTGCATGACCGTTTCACGTCTTTATTTCCAGTGCTGCTATCCAACTTTAGTCGTGTTAGGACATCCTAGCATACAGCTGCCTTCACAACTGGTCTGTTTGGACGGAATCTCCGTTACGTTCCTGTCAGTCTATATAAAGCCTTAAAACTTAGGATTTGAATCATAATCCTTCAACCCTTTAAGTTTTTTCAGGACGGAACTATAATAATTCAACTCCCCAAACTGTCCTTATATGGAATAAGATATAGATCAACCTCAAACCCTTTGGGACAGGGACAATATCTGTCTCAACGTCTGTATGGATAGCTGAGTTACGATCCGCCTCTGTAAGGACGGACATTGTCCGTCTTATCGTTCAGTATATATGAACATTGGGGCACAGGGACATGACAACTTGATTCTAAACTAGTTTTAATAAATCAAGTTTTTAAGCACACTTTATATTTTGACGGGTTTTAGTCATTCCTTAGCACAAATCACCATTGAGAGGTCATTTTAACGAAAATTGGTTAATAGCACCCCAAACCACAACCACGAAAAAAAAAAGTTGTAAAATTGATCTTAACACCTTTGCTTAGATCCGAAACTACACTATGTAACTGTAACCAATTTTCAGGCACCTGTGAATTAGGGGTTTCGTCTTTACCGAAAGTCGATCTAAACCCCCAAAGTATGCAAAATTAATTTAGTTACGGTCCGAATGTAGCTGAAATAAATTATCAGGTCCCTGTGGGAACAGGGACACTATCTGTCTCAAACTCTGCAAAAGCTCAACAGAATATTAATAAAATATAAAATGAAGTTTCATGATAACAATTACGAACACACAACACAATGGAATCCAAATAATTTATAATTGGCCAGATATTTATTATAAAACTGTCCATTATTACGTTATCAATTTCACAACCTCTGTCTCGCCAAGTCCAACGCACGTCTGGTGCAACGGCGATAAAACTGATGCTGATCAATCGTAATTATTGTAATGGTGTAATTGTCGTGATCAGTAGGACGGTGCGTCCGGAGCCTGTGTCCGATGGACCGATATACGTCTGGTGAGGGACGTCAGGACAGCGTTATGGCCGAGCCATGTCACGTGTGCCGATAGTATAGATATATCAGATAACTTATGAAAAGTATTTGTCGTTTGTCAAATGTATTCACTAAGTCAAGTCATAAGCATTTATACTCACTTGTTCTAAGTAATACGTACTCGCTCTGTCACACAAATATGCTCGCTTTTTCAAAATTATACATGTACGACTCACTTTGTCAAAATAAAAAATATATTTGCTTGTACAAAAATTTACATACTCACTTTGTCAAAATTAAAAACAAAAACAAAACATTTGCTTGTTCATACACAAATATACTCGTTTGTTCAAAATAATACGTACTCTCTTTGTCAAAATCACAAATATAATCGCTTGTACAAAATTACACATACTCGCTTTGTCGAAATTACAAGTATACTCGACTATTCAAATCATACGCGTTCGTTTTGTCAAAATCACAAGTATATGATCGTTCACTCATGATTAAACGTATGTGGTTAGTCAAAATCAAATTACTGAATTTGGTCCGTCAGCATCCGACGTATACTTACTAAAATATTCTAGGTGCTCGTTTAGTCAAAATTCTATGCATGTTTGTAGAGCTATGTACTCATTATAGAAAACTACCACTTATGCATCAGAAAATATTTCCCTAGCGACAAAAAGCTTTGATTAAACGTTTTAAGGGTATATTATAAGACTTTGTATTTGAAGATTTTTTAAAAATGTATTGAAAAACAATGAATTGACAATAGCTTGTTGAATTCAAGAAAGATTCCAAACTCTGGCTATATGTACCGAGCATGCATACTGTCGTACAAATCGCGTAGCCAAAACAGAATAAAGGGGAGGTAACCCTGTGTAAAGTTACATGTACATTTCATCTACAGTAAATATATTATCTAACGACAATTTACACATAATAACAATCTTAAATCTTATGTACGGAAGACATTATTGAAACAATACAATTACTTGTACAGGCATAAATGTTCATTTTATAGTACACAACCTGTTTCTTCATATGAATTTCACGTGACAAAAAACTGTTCATGTGAAATTCACTTGGAATTAACGCAAAGAAATATTGCCTATAAACAACAACAAAAGATACATTGTACATTATATATAAGCAACTAACTTGGATCGAAGCTTCGCTTTTTTTAATAATAATGCTTCGAATGTTTTAAAGATCGTTTTATACATCAATTTGTAATCAGATAATAAGCAAAGGTGTTGATACAGTATGTAGTAAAACAACTGTTAAAGTATCTCGTGTTGAAATAATACATTAATAACTGAATACTACAAGTTCGTGTTCATGTACTGATGGTTTTGGTACAGTTGCGGATTGTATAGTCATTTGATTCATGTTTATTGAGGTATGGATACCTATGTGTATATTTTCTCCATTAATTTTGAGCGACGGTGACGTCTAAACTGTTTGGGATTTCGTGGTTCTGCTTTAGAAACAGGTTACGGAAGCGGAAGCTGCTCTTACAAACTATGTCCATGTTATACGGACGTGGGATGATCCAGGTTTTATGATTAGCCCAGGCTTTGTCTGTGAAGTGAGTCTAGTCTCAGAATAGTTAGTGTATTGTTGAAATACTGGTTGGTATGGGGTTTTTAGTGGCAAACTAGAGTCGGGCACTATAGCATGCACATGCTACTACTACTGTGGTGATACCGTTAGGCGGACAGCATTGTCGACTAGAGGTGGGGAGTGTGGGTTTCGATCGCACTTCGCTGGTGTCTCGTGTATTCAATGGTATGAAACAGAGAGAGCTTCTAGCCTGCAATACTTTTAAATGGAATGTACGCCCAAACACACAGTATAAATCTCACTTATACACACTTCACATTTCGTCGCAGGATAAGAAAAGGGTTTAACACTTTAAACAAGTTTAAGTTATATGTCGCTTTTAAATCTGAAGAATTAGGATTAGGATCAATGTCAGTTAATCAGTGATCAGCCGAGTATATAGGAGAGGTAGACTAGAACAGGTGCTTACTGGAGTGACTCGCGCGAACCTGGATTATTATATATATGTAAAGTTGATGAAGCCAGACATAGAATGGAGTAATTTTAAAGTTTCTTCATTCCTTGGACGTGTATGATGGGGTAGAGTGTTGGGTCGAGTTGACTTGACGAAAATGACAGGGACGTCTGGCTACTGTGGGCCAAGGCGACAATGGATTCTACTGGCGTGTAAAGTCAATCTCGTCCTCAGTGCCACGCTTATGCTTGGTAAGTACCTTTAAATGTATTTCATTTGATATACCCGTATGTTCTTGTTCTGTCACATTTAGCGGACGACGTCACCTAATTAATATATTTCACCACACGGATATGTCTTACTTTCATAATATGTTTCGCCAAATAAATAAACATGTCTTACCAAATTAATATATATTTACCACATGGAAATTACTTACCTGATAAATAAAACTTACCGCATGAACATGTCCTACATGATAAAAATATATCACCATATGGACATGTCTTACTTGATAAATTTATTTCATCACATGGAAATGCCTTACCTGAATAATATATTTCACCACATGGAAATGTCTAACGTGATTAATATATTTCACCACATGGAAATGCCTTACTTGAATAATATATTTCACCACATGGAAATGTCTAACGTGATTAATATATTTCACCACATGGAAATGTCTTACCTGAATAATATATTTTACCACATGGAAATGTCTTACTTGATAAATTTATTTCACCAGATGGAAATATCTTACCTGAATAATAATAATATTTCACCTCATGGAAATGTCTTACCTCATAAATGTATTTCACCAGGTGTAAATGTCTTACCTGAATAATAATTATATTTCACCTCGTGGAAATGTCTTACGTGATAAATGTATTTCGCCACATTGATATGTCTTAATAGGGAAAAAACGTATAAAGCCCATGTACAAAAAAACTGTAGTCGGAACAATTGGCAAATTGCAATTTTTCAACAATTAAAACACAAATAAGTTATCAACATGCAATAGTGTTTATTCTAAAGCGGACTTAAATGAACGTGATAACAATAGTTTAATGTTTTTTCTCCAATCTGCAGTCTTTAGGGAACCAGCAGGTATATGGAATGCGATATTTATTTAGAGATAATAAGGAACGTAATTTGTCCTGGTATGGCATGCATTAAGTGAAGTTTTAAATGTCTCGGCAAATTAAACCATTCAGTCCTCGAGAGTAAATGTTTAATTCGATGCTTTAATTGCCCTGGCCTATTTACTCCGTAACAGACGTACACGGAGGTAACTAGATTGCCCTGGTCTATTTACTCTGTAACAGACGTACAGACGTACACGGAGATAACTATATTTGTACAAATCATGGACTACAGTCAGTTTTGGCTTGTTAAATGGTGATCAGTTTTCAAAAGTTTCATTTTGAAAATACCGGAAGGCTGACTAAATTTAATTGCAATCCTCTGAATTATTGTTTACTTGAGGATCTGGAAAAAAATGCATTCCAAAGCGTGTACGTTTTTTGGGTGGGAGTAATCTCCGGATTTCTGATGACCGGAGGCATTATTTACGTTTGTTTACTAGCTTACTTTTAGCTCCATGTCTAATGATCAATTACGTGCTCCTCGAATTAGCGTGAACACATGCTATTAATTTATTTAAAGTTCGTGTGCCTTTGTGAATGTAAAGTTAAGCTGGATAATGATGAGGAACAAAGCGTTTCATTACGGAATATAAGTCGGTGTAGAAAGTAAACAAATTCTATAATTGTGATAATGGTGTTTGTCAGCCATCCTCGGGGAGATACAGGAATTGTTTTTTGTACGCCGTATTAAATCAATATGTTTAAATTGATAAAGAATATACTCCAATAAAGGTAGTGACGTTTTGTTTATCCGATCTGATTCCAATTTATTTACATGACAAAATACGACCAATTAGTCAGAAAATCAGTGTAATTGCTTTATTACGGAATAATAAAATATTCTCATTAGAGTTTGTGTATTTCCTGCAGATTTTATATGAACATTTCTACCAATTATAACTGAAACCTTTCCCTGATTTAAACCATATTGTATGCTTGAGGGTATATCAATAGATCATTATCTTTAAAGTTATGGATATAAAAACACGTGTTTAGTTTGCCAAATGCCTGCCTGTTGTAGTTCAAACTAAATAACACGATACGGTATTAAACGAAAACCTATATAAAGGTTTTCACTCTCTGTTGTTTGTTTAAAATATCTTCGACACGGTTTTTAGTTTATTAATATTATTTCTTCGACATAATCACTTTGTTGTACAATGGTGAAATGATTCACGGACTTAGTCTGACCGATAAGTACTAGAACAATATTTATGTACAAACTGTATACACAACTCATTAATGATAAAAAAATAATATTTCTGTTACGGCTGAATTTAAATCCAAGAATAAATATTAATCTTTGGCAGATATATCTTTGATAATTGTATTTGGTGGAGTAATTATTAAATCTAAATATTTATTATACGGAACAATAACAAAACGATTTCTCTACGCCGAACGGGAAAACGATTTAAACACCTGTGCCAAATACATAACTATTTCTATAACTGCATTCCAATTTTAAGAATTTTCAAAGCCAATATTTTGCATTGAAATAATTCTATGTGAAGTTGCTAATGTAATTAAAAGAGCTTATTTATTTAAATAGAGAATTGTTAAACTATAAAAAGTGTGTCTGAGTTTATGACTATACATTATAATTACCTGTGCAATCACACGCGCTACAGTGTGCATACACTCACGTTCCTGTTGTTTTACAGGTAGCGATCTGCGACTGCCTGTAGGCTCTTGTATTCTGTTTGTGTCCTATATTATTCGTATCTTGTCTCTTTCATCTAAATCTACGACCAAATGTAACGTTTCACGATGTAAATACATTCACATTTTTTCCATGTAACCAACGACAGATTACATCTATTTTTCTAATCACCTTTTCCGTCGTCCTGTTTCATTAACAGAATAGGTTACGGTTGTTGACTAGCGGATGGGACGCTGTGTCATATCAACAGATAAACTGGTACAATTGACAATAATATATTGGCAATTAATATTAATCGCTTCTCACTGGGATTATATTAGCGTGTTCACTCCCATACACTGTGTTTACCATACACTGATAAATATACAATACATATCCTGGCTGTG
This sequence comes from Mimachlamys varia, assembly GCA_947623455.1. Lineage (NCBI taxonomy): Eukaryota > Metazoa > Mollusca > Bivalvia > Pectinida > Pectinidae > Mimachlamys > Mimachlamys varia. Next base: position 16,517,758 of record OX392535.1, read on the forward strand.
TATATGAAATATTGATAACAGTTTCGTCGAATTACTCCTGTATAGTGGACAATGTATTTGATGTAAAATTAATATATTGTATATTCTAGGAATAGGATACCGTTGATTTCGGTACGTGACCTAAGAACATTATGTTATGACAGTCTTTGAACCGTTCATATCCTGTATTAAAGTAACTTTATTGAAAAAGCAACACGTGCGGCGGAATGTTACGGAGAATATACACAACACAAATCGGTCTCCGTAACGCCACGTCACAATTGTAAGGTTTATGTATTTCACAGCGACTACTAAAGGCATTAGCAGGCTTTAACGTTAGAAATCATACATCATATCTCAAACGATTTAGCGCGGACTGTGAAGATGGCAAGTATACATGTCGAGGTATTGGTAGGCTGGTGCGGAGCCCTGACTCTGACGTTTAATACATTTCTGACAAATCATCGATATTTTTCAGGAATATAATAAAATCTTGAGATATAGTACTACGGATTACTTTTTAAAGCACAACAGAAATAAACCTAAGAGAAAGTATGGCATAAAAAAACCTTTACGCAATGCTCATAACATAAAGTAGCCCGCGGAACAAGACAAACGGGTGTTTTTTGCTCGGAGCTCTGTGTGTGAGCGCCTTTTTCTGGATATGTCTGAGGAATGTGTCGAGTGATGCTGTTTGTGTTACAGTCAGGCGTGCACTGTACATTATTCTCAACACTTCAAAATGTGTTCAGAATACACGCGACACTACAAAACATTATCACGTGTGTCTTAGGTAATTGATCTTTAACACGTACTTCCTCATATTACTCGTCCGTACACGTCTCTATTTCTACTGATACAGGGTTCTTTGTGTACAATGCTGAGTTCAGATGTGCAAGTGCAATGTATTACATTCTTATGTTATTTACATTACCGAAATAGTTAGGTTCATATTTTTGTTTCGTATATTCCTGACTAAATCCTGGTATACACTCCATGCCCCATTCTGTTCCATTTATTGAAAAGGTCAAATTTTTCACATCTTTATTTTTGCAAATGGCGCAAATATTCCTAGAGATTTCAACGATTTTTTAATCTCACCTACACTGTACGATCACACTACATCGGACCTGGTCAAAATGATGATGTGTATTTTACATATAGTGTAAATATTTGAAAAAAAGAACTAACTTTTGCAATAATGGCAGAATTCCGGTCGTAAAATGGTAAGGAACGTTTATAGTAAGCCTTCCCCTGTTATCGTTACAGATCTGATCTGAGCTAACGTTAGATTGCTATAACCATACCTGATATTGCACAATTACCGATATGGTATTGGTTGATTGGTAGAAAGGAAAACATAATTTATTTTTTTATATCTATTTTATTCATCAAATAAACGAAAAGTATTGTCAAAAATGTGGAACAGATCACTTCGTGATTTTATGTAAACTTTTCGGCTGTCGCTGAGTGTAGATTTGTATTTCTGTATCATCGTTATACATTTAAACCCCGGAGGTTGATGCTGCTGAGAGGTCGATTCAATGCGGATGTAATGTTCTCAAACATCTAGGCACCTAAATGTATATTTTAGACATAACACACGAAGTATCAAATGTCCTCCGCCTAAAAGCCTGAAAAATCCTTAAATGAACAAAAACTAAAAAATGAAACATTCAGGGAATTAATCCGAATACGGTAAACCGAGTCGACTCCGGAGGATTCGAACTGAATTCCCGAGTGCTCGAACCCGATGCATCAGTACTAGTCGTGATGCCTTCCACTTCACACCACGTGCCTGATGAACCGTTCTTAACGGTAAGCTGATAATTACACACCGCAATAACTGCTGTGAACACAAAACAATTTATTTCCTTGAATGAAGAATGACTAAGTATTATTAAATCTCAAAACTCAATCTGACATTTAAATGGAACATGTTCTGAAATGTCATCAGCAGCCGGGATGCTGTGTGTTACACCGTAATGCCGTGATTACACACCGATTTGGTACACAGACCTACCACACACTCCATCTAACTGTCGGTAACCATCTGTTGCCAGAGAACTTCCAGCTATCAATTAAACATTCCTTTATCAGCTTTTTGTCATTTGAAAAAGAAGAATGACCTTTTCTTTTTATTGTATTTCAGATTTTCTGCGAATTCGATTTGTTGGAGAAATAACTGAAAATAGTGGTTTTTATGATTTTGCTGACAGATAATCTAGGTTTACTACAGTGGGTGATAGATGGAACTCTAATACATTGGAAACCCAACAAAAATGTCATTCAATTAATTACGGGACAAATATTTTCAGAATAAATGGTTGCGATTAAGTAAATATTCACAAAAATATAACACTAAGACATGCATATCTTTATGCAAACATGCATAGTACAACTATAGTTAGACCATGTGCCACCAAGACACACTGATTTGATATAACACCGAGACACAATTAGTTTATAACACTGAGACACAGTGGACCACATTGAGCTTTTTAATTAATGAAAAACATCGAGTTTAAAAACTTAAACAGACTGAGTTTATAACACCGAGGCACTGATTTTATAAAGCTGAGAAACAATGTGCTGGTAACACTTAAGGCACACTGAGTTTAAAACACCGATACATACAACACAGAAACGCATTGAGTTTATAACACAGAAATACAATGAGTTTATAACACAGATATACAATGAGTTTATAATACAGAAACACAATAAGTTTACAACACTGAGACACAGCATGTTTTAAATAACAAGACATGCTGAGTCTAAAATACCGAGACACATTGAGCTTACAGCACTGAGACACACGGAGTTAATAAAGCTTTATAACACCAAGACCCAAAAACTTTATACATATTTGAGACGTGGAAACATCGGACTTATGTTATAAATGGTTATATTAATTCTAGCAAACGGCGTGAATTTCTTTGTGACTACACAAGACGCTGCGCAGTTATTGCACAAACTGAGCCTCAATCCATGCCGTGTGTCGAGATATATGTGTGCTGTTTTATATGCAGTACTTGGTGTTTTATTTCAAATTTATTTCAGCATGAAGATAAACTTTAATTCGCTCTTACGGTTTAGTTAGTAATTTTTATTCCACATAAGCCTTTCTAAAACACATAATACCGATTGATTCCTGCATTTTGGCAATTTACACGCGCATGTTATACAAGGCACGTAACACAGCCCAATAAAGTGTAACATTAAGCTATACAGAGAACATGATTCCAATGGAATATCAGGTGATCTGTTAACTGAATCAACCCAGGTTTCAAACGTACAACACCGCGATACATACATTCTCTTGCTCCCCATATCTTCATTTTATCATACTTATGAATGGTTGATTTATGTGAATATGATTGTCCATATTGTTGAGTGTTTTGTTTTCAAAAAAAAGAGAACATGTTTTTTTTCAAAATTGAAGTATTTTCAGAAATAAAATCTATATCAAGACAATGATACATGTATCCTGGAAGTTTCTCTTCGTGAACATCAAGGTGGGCTTTTTCAACCGTTACATATTCCTGAAGTCGGTTGCTTTGTGTGTGTGTCCGTCATTTCCTACATATTTTTACCGGGGAGGCATGGTTTAACTTTGTTGTCCAGTGGATGAGCTTTTTTTATACATATGACCGCTAGTATTGTGAATAAAAAATAAATATTGTCTGTACAAATAATTACGGTACCAAATTTGTACTGTTACTGATGATAGTGGGACCGCTTACAATTTGAATATTCCAAAGACTATCATTATGTTTAGAGTATCAGGGAAATCCACGAAGTAAATACTCTAGATCGGTGTGAGGGAGAAGATGGGATTTAGAAGTTAGTATATTCTGATGAAAAGGGCAAATGTGTGTTGTAAAACGTTGTAATAGTGTGTCGATAGACCTGAACACCATGGCACGGGTTTGTCTCAACAGAGGTGTGAAACACTGAGGATATCTAAGAGTACGTGCTCGGCAGTTTACATACTAAATATATTGCCAAATAATGACTTTGCATGATAATAAAGATATAGTACAGCATGCAAGATTCATGGCAATTGGCGGCTTAACATGCGTTCTATATTCTACTGCCGGTACGGCGTGTCTAGAGGTAAGGAGGTACATAAGGGAAATGGGGGATGCTGAACCCGGTACATTGAACAAAAACGGGACGTGTTCCCGGTACACTGAACTAGAACGGGATATGTTCCCGGTACACTGAACTAAAACGGACTGTTTTCAAAGTACGTGTACTACATTGAACTGAAAAGGACTGTGTTCCCAGTACATTGAACTAAAAAGGGCTGTTTTTCCTTAACACCGAGCTCGATTAAGTTGTTGTATGAACGTCTTAATAAATGATTAACACATTTAACATGATGTCAAAACACTTCGCCGTAAAAATTCAAATACGTGAAAGTGAGTAAATTAATTTGCATGTACCGAAAATAAAGCTAGCAAAATGCGAATTTAATAGCTTATAAAATATTAACTTTTATGTTCAAATGCTATTGATACATTTACATTGAGCGGGATATATCGTCATACGCTTACCCAATCAATATATACAGAAGACAATGCGATCTTTAAACAAATATCGCATAGCTGATCTATATGTAAAGACGTTCCTTGTTCTAAGATGTTTTTCCCCAGCTTCATCACGCCAAAGTTTCCACGAATTAACATACAGTGTACCTAACAGACATTGATCACTAGGTATTATCTTCCATCGTGGACGCAATATAGACTTATGAGAATAATGGCCATTTATATACCAATCATCCTTCCGTATTTGTTTCTTCACTCCATTCCTCATTGATAAAAAGATTTGTATGAAATGAATAACGGAAATCATCTATTTTCTTTTTATTAAAGTAAAGAACATAGTTGGTTTTGTGGCCGTATAAGGGGAAATTGTGCTAAGAAACAAAGTGTGTTGATGTGTTTGTTTGGCTAATGCGGCCAGTAAAGGTTTTCCTATCCATTATAAATTAGTGAAAACAATCTTGTAACAAACATTTCCCCCTTCAACCAAATGTGTTAGATTCAGTGTCATTTTCCTGTCTTTTTTAAACAGTAAAAGAATACAATTTTGAAAAAACGATCAGTCTGGGGGCAACGAATGACAGTGTTTCCGTACTGAAGAGTGATATATAGTGAACGACAGTTAACGATAGTACCCTTACATTGACGTCATCTGTTTCGTCACTCGGAACTCATTTGAGTATGTATGCTCATACATACTCTGCGTATACAGATAGGGAGACTCCAAAACATAAAAAAAATAAAATAAAATGACGGGACCTCGTCGACGAGCGTCAATCTTGATCACCCTTTATTTGATCAGTAAAATCCAAAATACTACTGCACATTAATTGCTGCAGTTTTAGTGTTGCACGTAACTTATTCCAGTGTAGTGAAAGTTGGCGTAACTGTTTCTTGCGTAATGTTATGCATATAATCAATTGTTGGCGTTTGTAGTGTTATACGTAATTGTTCTGTGTAGCCGAATTATTTGTATCTGTAATGTTTGTGCAATATCAATGTAACTACCCACCGATTTGACATTAAATTCTTCTCCGTCTGATCTACATTTAAGAGGCAAAATACATGTTAATACATGTTTGATGAAAGAGCGATCGTGCACACCTGCCATGAAAGCATGTTCCTTGAATTAGTTTTTAGTTCCATGCTCTGCTATAACTGACATGTTGAGTTAGACCTCTCGGACGTAATGATGCTACAGGAATGTCAGTGGTGTATTAGACATCACCCGACCCGTGCCGTACCTGTGTGGAGGTATGCCAGTCACGCCGCCTATTTACCGACCACGGCTGACGACACACAAATATATACTTGTCTGTATGACTCAATTGTCTCCCTTGCTGAGTTGTGCAATTAACAAAGTATAGGCTACTTTTGTCTTAATGGGTTAGTACTGTGATATTATATATATTGGCTCAGTGTCTAAACACACTTACATATGTACAGAGCCTGTACAGTAGAATTATATCTCTATTTAACGGTACCAACCTGGAACATCTTCAATGGGAAATTGTGTGACCAGAATGAAGTTACTTGCGTTGCGTTTCGTTTTAATTTGTGAACAATCCGCGAGATGTAAGCACCATGGGTTTGCGTTGTTGTTGCTAAATCTCGATATGGATTATATTCTGACCCAAGGTATTTTCTAATTACTGTAAGTGAACGGAAAAAAACACCAACAACTATATATCAGTACTCATGTACATGTATGTGGACACTGTATCTCACTGGTGACCTATGGGAACGGTTTGTGTTGATGCCTGCTTCCGATTGACCAATGGATATATCGTCAAGATTTCAAAAATTAAAAACTATTCATTCTTGGATATAAAATTAATGATGCCCCTTTCCGTTTGATTTTTTTCCGTCTTACATGTAATTTGATCGCATTTGTGTAAATTGGAAGGTCTTGATATATCCAATTCTTTTCTATTCTTTTCGCGTACATTACCAACAGATCTGTGTATTTTACAATGTACATTGTATTTGTGTGAATGCTCTCCCCATGAAACGGAAAACCTACGGGCCCGAGAAACGTCATTTATTTACGGTCAACGTCACAACGATAAAACAACAATATATTACAATACACTCGTCATTTATGATGAAGCACGTGCTCTGTATATTTCGGTTACACGGTAAGTAGTTTGGCATCCGGTACTGGTAACATTGTTGGACTTTGTGTGCGGGACAATGTACGGTAAACTTGTATTACGGCGTGGAGAGTATGTAAAATGTCGATTAGATGAGAGATAAGTAATAGAGTAAATTGTACCGACACATCTAGTACTGCGGTGGAAACCTGACCGTCAACGTCTCAATGACTAGTCTTTAACCGACGACCTAAACGTTAAAGCATATCTGTCGTGGCAAAACAGAATCATATACACCAGCCATAGTATTGTTGAAGTTTTATTTAAATACAGGAGCACAGAATGGGTAAAGTTAGAAGTAGCATTACCATTTTGCGAAAACATGTAACATTTGTACACTGTATGCTTCCCGTTTACTTAACGGATGCCAAGTGCGATGCACCAACGCTGCCTGTGTGCCAAGCCTTTACAAAGAAGCAATGAAATCGTCGGCAGATGAACAATTGGTTGAGAGAAGAAATTCTCCAAGGTGATAAATATTCCATAAAAGATGATAATTTTTCTAGTAGCTATTCGAATCTGAAAATTAATCAGGCCGTTATATTACCTCTGCGATAGTAAAGTACAGACCCGATATTTGTAAGGATCCCAGGACTGGAAACTATACTCCATCTACAGCAGACGCAGCTGAATCCGTCTTAATGGACCCCAGCACGTCACGTTAATGCACGAGCCGGTCTGTGGGGTCTGCTACGGTAACAAGCATTGTCTAAGAGGTTCACAGAACGACACGTGGACCAACGGTTGGTAAATAGAAGTAAGGTTATTGTCACGTGTGGGCAGGTGATACGGCTGTCTAACTCACGTCGGTGATACGTCTAACACACCTAAGCAGGTGTTCTGAGTTGCGGCATGTTTCACGTTTGGGAAATTGAGAGCAAGCTGTGGCAGTAATGACAGTTTATCTGTGCAGTTTCGGTTTTTTCATCGCAAAATAACGATATTTTAAGCTCTAATACGTCAGTGCTTCTTTATTTTGCCGTGAAATAACAACATTATTATCTGTTTTCAAGTTTTTGTCGCATTACCTCTAGAGGACTAAAAAGGGCAAGTGAGAAATACCCTATCTTTGTTCTGCGAAAAACTAGCGACCCACAATGTTTGATTTTCTGTTAAATATACACATGGTCTTTATTTACCGGAGATTAACAACATATGTTAATATCATTTAATTGTAATTTCACCTCACATTTGTTAATGATTCTTTTTTCTCGTCAACAACACTAAACATTTCCGTGATGTAGTGTCCTCAACTTCCGGTTGACATGCGCTGTTAAACGGATTTTTAATTTCTTATTTATGCAGCTAAACCATTGGGCTAGGGTGACAGGATGTAGAGTATGAATTATTCGTCGATATGACTAAATGATCTTTTTCAAATACATATCTTTCTTGTTTCATTTTAATGGCTGCACTTTTCCCCATTTTTAGTTGAAATGTTTTCTGGTTTTTGTTGTTGCACGGGCTGTGTGCACACTGCTATACACTGATTTGCAGGAGGCATGAGTTAAGACGCGGACATGCAGGGGGAACACAAATGCGAGCGTCCCTGGGGACAAATCGAGACGGCCATGCTAAAGACTTTGGCTTAATCACTTGTGAAGCATTATACTCTCCATGTAACCCCCATAACGGTAGCAGAGACAGTTCAACAAGGAATGTCCAAGTATTATTTTATGCATGTGATGATTGTCGGAATGCAAGTTTAATGAACCGGTCTATAAAACCCAAAATATTTAGAAATAAAATTATGCTGATATTGATCTGAAACTTGTAGTTTGACCGTTTAAATGTCATCTGGAGTCCCCACAAGTCATATTCATGCCAGAAACAATTGGACGATTAACGGGATATGATCCACATGGGTCCAGTGCAACATAAGGTATCATTAGATACCGTAACACTGGTCATGTTCTGACCGTGTAACATTGGTCAACCCTCGGTCGATCTCTCACCATGGCGCGCTCAGAGTTTCTCTGTCTGGGAAATACATCCCTGGATCTGTGCTTGACAGTCTGGATAGGGTTCTCATGACTTGGTTTGGATTCCGCCCGAGGATTTGTTAAGATTATCACGAGACTGTCAAGCCCAGCTCTACAAACAGTATCATTCATGCCAATTCGGACATATTGAAATAGCAGAATCTTGAATACTCCGTACAAGTTAGCTCGCGGGAGACTGTAGTACAGACGATGTTTCCACCTCGGTACGGTGGTGGTGAAGACGGGCTATAAATGGTCTGTAAATAATGACACTTGTTACCTACAACTACTGTCGATATTTCACCAGGCTTGCAAACGGAAATTCCAAATAATGTTTTGGATTTTTTCTGGTTGCATTTTACACGATGCCTTGCACACAACGAATTGTGTTATCCAGCATTGCAGACCTTTGCAACATTTTTAAGTAATTATCATATACGCCTGTTCCACAAGAGGTATTATATTGTGTCAATTCGAGTCAATTCATTATTCGACAAAATTATCTTAAAATAGTATTTGGCGAATTTATGAACAATATGCTCAATGTCAGTAAATGAGGGAAATTATTGTACTCATTATAGTTTTGACTGTAAACCTTGTCAAAATCTGTAAATACACTTGTCAGTATACCGATGCTAAATTCGACAAAATTCCAAAAGCAGCATAGTAGGGAATTTGGTAAACAAGCAATGGAACACAGCAACGAAAATACAATACATGTGTTATACTTAAACCCAAAGTTACACTTATCAGCAAGCAAAGTACTGTTCGAATTATAACACTGAATAGAAATTTATAAAGTGGTATCAGACTTTTTATAGTCAAGAAATAAAATGTAGAGTATCGTGGTCAGCAAATTACAAACGTTAACAAGCATGCACACATGTTAAGGTGACGTAACACACACATATGCTGCACCTTTAGAATTTAGTACATTTTGTAATATATACAGAATGCCAAAAAAATGAATTAAACTGCATCATACAGCTGTTTCGTCCTCCGGGGACTCTTCAGTGATGCTAAGGGCCAAAAGTTGGGAATTGTAGTTTTCTAAAATAACGTAGAAGCAGGAGGGTCAGGTGCGTAAAAACCCCATGACTTTATGAATTTAGAATAAGAATTAAATAAGTACAGTTTATTTTCAAACTGTGAATTACGAAATTGTGTATTTTATGTACCGTGCCACTACTCAAATGAGATAACTGTGGCTAAAAAATCTACCAACAGAGCAGTTTATACAGTATAGGTGACACCAATAAACATATAAAGTTCAACACTATATAGCAATCAACAACAAACACAAGTTAACAAGCGATATTAAAAGGATTTAGAATGATAAAATGCTACATGTAACAATTTGCAATAAACTAAGGTTAACAATACACAATGTATAAATAGTACATTGTAGCAATGTACAAAAGTGAACAATGTCATGATGTATAAATAGTACATTGTGGCAATGTACAAAAGTGAACAATGTCACGATGTATAAAGATTACATTGTAGCAATGTACAATTACAAAAGTGAACAATGTCATGATGTATAAATAGTACATTGTAGCAATGTACATTGTACAAAAGTTAACAATGTCACGATATATACAGATTACATTGTAGCAGTGTACAATGTACAAAAGTTAACAATGTCACGAGGTATTAAGGTTAAATTGTAGCAATGTACATTGTCCAATGTTTAATAGTTAATAATTTTAATTTTTCAGTAATATTACACAATATACATGTATAAAGGTTAATAATGTACTACATAAAGGTTACCAATTTGCAATGTGAAAAGGCTACATGTAACAATACACAATGTAAATTGGTTGACATATTAAGATCTTTAAGGAATATATACTGGCCTAGAAACGATATACATGTACATATGTTAACAAATAATGTAGAAAGTTATGCTAATACAATAGACTGCTGAACAGATTGATAGAAGTTTAATATGGTAAACAAGCATTCCCCCAGGCAAAATTTACAAACCCGCAGAAAACGTTATTCTAAATTAAAAACGGACAGATGGTTTGGTATGGATTTACTATAAAAACCGTCTGGAACAAGAGGTGCTGTCTATTTCCTGATATCGCTAAACCTCCCTCTGGTGCGGCAAGTGGAAGGTACAGCAAAAATTAAAACACTTCTCGTACTGTTCCGATTAATTGTCTAGATTTTATTTCCAGTAAAAGTTTGAGCGTGCATACGTACGTAATTAAAGGAAGAGCTTTCAGACAGGCATTGTCTGGTGTAAGAGAAGTTTAAGTATTGGGTCTGAAGAAGAATCATCCCAAGTATCTGACGCTGCCTAACGATTTCCGACACCTATAGACCCGGTAATCACGGCTATAATGAGTTACTGTAGAACACTTTACCTACCGGTGACTATAACTGACATACATCAGGATCGAACATACCTCCTTAAGGTAAAACAAAAAACTAAAAATACACTACGAACATTGTGTAATCTTCAAACTGGGAAACCGACGTGTACCTGAGGTGGGTATTCGTCATACTGTGTACATTTATTGTCTGAGTCAGCTTCTACTAAGTATGTTGATACAGCATTAACCGTATTTAATGTAAGAACCGCGAACATACAACTCTATTGCGATTATTGTGTTTCCGCTATTGTCACTAAGTCTGGGAGGCTGAAGACAACTGTAATTGGTTTATACTCTCTTTTTATCAGACATCTGCCTTGTATAAAACGTTCAATCGCGTAGTAGCCGTATTTTCTAAAACAGACAACCGAATTCTCTAAAACAGACAACCGAATTCTCTAAAACAGACAACCGTATTCTCTAAAACAGACAACCGTATCTCTATAACAGACAACCGTATTCTCTAAAACAGACAACTATATTCTCTAAAACAGACAACCGTATTCTCTGAAACAGACAACCGAATTCTCTAAAACAGACAACCGTATTCTCTAAAACTCTAAAACAGACAACCAAATTCTCTAAAACAGACAACCACATTCTCTAAAACAGACAACCTAATTCTCTAAAATAGACAACCGTATTCTCTAAAACAGACAACCATATTCTCTAAACCAGACAACCGAATTAAAACAATATAAATACATGTAAATATGCATACAATAGACTGCCAATATATCCGTGAACGATATTGTTGTCAAAATTGTTATTATTTACGCACAGGAATGACGGATAGAGACAGTGGATGTCGGACATGTTCCTGTGAGCGCGTGGAAGACTGCACGTGTGTATGCACGTTACAGTCTGCTGTCGTGCCTACACGATTCCATACATTCCCTGGAATTAATTGTTGTTTTCAGCTATGTTTACTTTTGGTTATCTGCATACAATGTGTGTATAAAATATTGAAACGATGTATTGCCACCGAATTACATCCATGCATGTTGTGGCAAAAAGGGGGAAAGGAAAATAATAAAAACGATACACAAAAAAAAACTAAAGGTTTATGAACGATGGAATGCTGTCAGCATAATACCTAATATCAGTTTCGTAAGTTAGTTTTACAATGTTTATTGTTATGTCTTAAAACTCCCTAGCCTTGCCAAGATAACATTACAGCCATCCCAAACCCAACATCATGACAACGGGATATGTCAGTTGTGTCCCAGCATGTTGACGTGAACGGCAAATTTCTGTTTGATGCGATAGTCAATGACAATAAAGGCTTTTTGAATTTGAATATTAAGAGAAATGTTTGCCATGTTACATTGAATGACTGGGATGGATAGTATAAGTGGTGTATGACACTGCAGTCTTGTTGCCAAAAATAACGTATTGTTTTCCATAAATAGAGTATTGTTTTGTTGCCTATAAAAAGGGTCTTGTTGTTTTGTTTTCCATAAATAGATTATTGTTGTTTTGTGTTCCATAAATATATTATTGTTGTTTGGTTTTCCATAAAAAGATTGTTGTTGTTTTGTTTTCCCTAAATAGGATAATGTCTTGTTTTCAATAAATGGATTATTGTTGTTTTGCTTTCCATAAATAAATTATTGTTTTATTTTTCATAAATATGGTATTGTTTTATTGTTTTCCATAAATAGGATATTGTTTTGTTTTTCATAAATAGGGTATTGCTGTTTTGTTTTCCATAACTATATTATTGTTGTTTTGTTTTCCATAAACAGATTATTGTTTTGTGTTCAATAAATATATTATTGTTTTGTTTTCCATAAATAGATTATTGTTTTGTTTTCCATAAATAGATTATTGTTTTGTTTTTCATAAATAGATTATTGTTTTGTTTCCATCAACATGTTATTGCCGTTTGTTCTCCATCAATAGGGCATTGTTGTCTTTTTATTATAGTCTTGTTTTCCGTAAATAGTTTATTGTTGCTTTGTCTTCCACAAAAAAGAATATTGCGTCTTGTTTTCCTTCGGTAGGTAATTGGTTTTTTTTTTATCAATAGGTTACTGTACTGTTGTATAGATATTGTAGTTTTCCATCAATAGGTTACTGTACTGTTATATATATATTTTGCTTTTGTTTTCCATCAATAGGTTACTGTACCGTTATATATATATTTTTGTTGCGAATTTTAATAGATGCATTGTTACACGTTATATGTAGCAACGAAAGTAACAACTGAAATAAACGGAATGATAGCGAAGTTTAATTGCCCATTTAAATGCGTTGACTGATTCCTAGTACCGTCTCTCTAGATATCAATAAGTTTCCTTTTTTCCTCAATTCCATACACAGCCTTCATTTGTGGACACTTTCATGTCTATGTCTATGTGTCATTTTGTTGGCTTTCTACATAATACCTTCCAAGAAAGAAATTTCGGCCGGGTTTATATTCAGCCATTTTAAATTTTAGTGGCCCTTCCTCGGCTGTTTGATTCTTAAGAATTATCTTACAATACTTTAACTACTTTAAGCCCAAGGTTACCAAAGAATTGCATTGAGCCTCAGTAAAATCACTTCAAACACTGGCATGATTGAATAGCTCTCTAAACATTAGTCCAACATCTGCTGCGGAAACCGTACACAGATTATTGATACTCCAAAATAAAACGAATTATTTTAACCGAGTTTTGAGCATCGAGTGTTTCCTACTGTAGTGATTTAGCACCTCAGCTCTTAGAAATCTAAGCAAATGTGTAGTTTAAACACTTCTGTCAGTTCAATGTAGGAATTCAAGTGTAATCAAGTCAGTGTGTCGTCCATTCGTAAGACACCCAGTGTTTAACGAACGGAGCCTGGGCCTTGAACTTCCGTAAATAACGCCAGCCTCTACTGTTAACATAGGCGTGGGGCTGGGAATGCTTATTATCGCCCTACGGTTTATAATTAATATGCATCGTTCAAAGAACCGCGTATCTACAGTTTGGTGGGGAGAAATTACGAGTTTAAAGATTTAAGTTTGAACGTTAAATATGAAAACCTCACTGTTGTACGTTTTGTAATAAATGTGAATGTTGCCTGTTGTAACGTACAAATTCATTACTCAACACCACAAGGATCATGGTAAGACGTCTGCATTAAGATTCGTAAGCTGATTAACGGGGGATTTTATTGAGAAACGACAAACATTAGTTTTAGTTCCATCATAACGTTATGCTTTTTTTTCTGGTATTCCCAAACATATCTTCTCCCATCGACATCATGTAACAGCATTTCTTCTTCTAAGCAGGCGAGGAGAAATTTCGCTCCAGCCTCTTAACATAGAAATGGCGACGGTGTGAAAGACGCTATATGTTTCTCGATGACATTCAAATCAATTGCCGTCCCCCTTGATTAGGTCATGATCTGATCTTAGCGCGCATACTACAGGGGAAAGGAGTGTGACCTTCTAACAAGCACAAAATCAAACCTAATCACAGCGCGGAGGAATATTGACTTATCACAATGTCGAAAATATCTTACTTCCCATGGTACGTGAAACAGCTCGTTCATCGACATCTCCATGACGTAATGTACGTGCAAAATACACGAATTCCTTAAGCTGACATAGATGGATTAGTCACTAAAGAGTAGTGATATCCCCATTTGATGGTGGATTAAATGAATGTGTTCTCGTTCAACGATACAAGAATTCGTTTCGAAGCCTTGCTGACGAAGGTGCAGTTTAGGTGCTAACGAGGCTGGAGTTAAGATACAGATAACGCCTAAACCTGTTGAGAACGCCGCTAAGCTCGCGGAAATCACGCGCTCGGCTGGACCGTCATTCATTCGTACAAATGTCGTCTTAAAATGCAAACACGAGCCTTATTCGTGCGACTGATCGATTCTCGAGTATGTACTTCCGGATAAAATTGATAGCTGACATTGATTAGTTAAAAGTTTTGGCAGATGGTTTAAAGTATGTTTATTTTCATTGTTTTAGGTTTTAGTTTGCTTCAATTCGCCTTTCCACTGAAAGTGCTAGAGTCATACATCTTGTTAACGCGGAAAATGTTTGAACTGAATTCAACGTGAAGTCTCGTTCGGGCAGGGAACATATTATAGTGTCCTTTATACATGTAGAAAAACGAAACAGAAATCAAAGTAGATTGTGTCATTTTACGGGTTGTAACATTTGAATGTAATCATTGACATAGTATATGAGCTGCAATTGTCAATTCTTTCAGTTATGTGAAATAGCAACATATGTTTCATTTGTATTGTGTAGGCCTATGTGCATACATTATTATGTACTTGTATCTGAAGGTGCATATAAGCACTGATGCGTTGTTTTCTCTGATACATTTTCATTGAAAAGTCATCAAAGATTTTCTTATTATTGAACTGATATATCTTCTGAACATATAAATTGATGCTTACTTGGATGTGACCAAGATTTACATGGCGGGTGTCGTCGATGAAGCAGAAGACGCCTACTCTTCCGGAATACCTGGTCTTATTCTCTTGTGCTTTTACGAGAGTATCCATGTAAATCTTTCCTTTGTTCCTATTTTGCCCGTTGTTTAATCGATTTTGAGTTCGGATTATGGTTTTGTTGACGCTTTGGTATTTTTTCTATATTTCTATATATGTCATAGATTTCCCCTGTTTATCTTTCACACAGGTTGTGTCATGGCCAGGGCGTCATATGTAATACACTGCTAGCTAGTTAGATGAGACGATTTATCAATGGCCAGAAAATGAAATCCTTTTGACAGCATTGGTTTAAGCAATGAATCATTATGTGAATGATACTATACATATTCCTCGGTGTCCAAATCATTTGGGACGAAATATCAAAGATTGTCTAAGTATAACGATTTAAAAGTTATCAATATATTCATTAAGTGTAGAATTTCAATTAATTTTTTAAAGAATATTAAAAAAAAAATGGCCGTGTTGAACTTTCGGTCTTCAGACAAGTTTCTGACAGCTTATCCACTACACCACAATTACGCATATTTGCATATTAATGAGGTATTGTGAAGATTCAGACCCGCCCACAACGTTACTATAATTTTATAAATCATAAATAGTTTATAAAATATTGTAGTCAATACAACTAATTACAAAACTTGGAAATACTTTCTTGCATGTAAATTTAAGTATGCCATCAAATATATCACACATTTTGGCTTTCGTTCAACACCGGAGCCGGGGAGGGGGTAATTTCGCCATCATTAGCATATCTCTGAAATTGTGATCCCATTAGCAGTTAAAACCAAAGTTCAGCGCTAACAATATGATCCCTTCACTGCAAATGAGAACAGCTAACATCGATCTTCCTTCGAAATTGTAGAAAGAGTTTGTTTTAGATTAAATTCTACCATATCAACTATCAGAGGTGCTCTGGACTGTCTTCTTGTGTGGTGTTATTGTTGCGATCAAGGTCAACTTCCGGTGCAAGATCGAACGCTTAAAAAGATCACTGCCATTTTACAACGGCGTTGCTATGATAACGAACAAAGAATAACCCTAAGGGCAACATCAAGGGCCAAAAAAACCCAATCACATTTACGCTAATATAGGTTCGTCTACCAAGGCGACCTGACCATAGTTATTCCATCCAAGCATCTATCAAAAGTCGAGTTACGTAAGAGCGGTAGTACAGAGGCGATCAATAGCCTACACTTCCAAATACAATACTGTGCTATACAATGATATCGCATTCTGTCATGAGTGTCCAAAAGGCACCAAACGAAGCCTGTCTTGCTTGATAAATCCTGATTGATGAAATTATCACTGAGAAAAAAAGTGAAGGAATTGAAAAAAATGAAGCTTTTGAGTATTAAACGCAATGTGATACGGAACTAAGGTAAATGTCAGCTGTAGTCTCCAGGTGTACGTTATACTTACATTGTTGAAACAGTTGTTGGCGCTAGATGTTACCACATGTGCTTAAGATGTGAAATAAGCACTACAAGTATCGCTAGATGGCATTATCGAAAGCTCACTGAGGCTGTGGCAAAGTGTAAGATACATGTAAAAGAATGGGAATTCGGATTACATAGCTGACGTACAATGTTCATGTATAGACAATAAAGGTGTAGATCATGTATTTACTACTTAGCTGCTGATTCACTTACCCAAGGAACAGTTCATGTAGATATGAACAACTAGTTTTGTTCGGCTGTATAATTTTATATATATGTTGTCAAAGCAAAGTTAACTTGTGTGTGGGAATATGGTCAATAGACATTTATTTCTTATTGACACGGACCTTTAGATTGTAAAGGATGTTTTGCAATAATAAAACATTGTTTTAAAGAATTGCCGAACGAATACGTGTATCAGGATTGTCAGACCATGTATAAACATAAAAGGGATTGCTGACTTTCGTTTATAAATGGACTGCTGACTTACTTATAGAATTAAGAAAGAAAGGAGTTGCTGGGTTGTTTGGGCTATAGAAGAGGGGCGATATCTTTCGCTTGGACAGTAGAAAATATAGCCAGTCCTTGTGGAGACGACTAAGAGGAACTTCCAAACTTCGTGCAAAGCTCGTAGAGATAACAGGCCTCGTGTTGACCCCCTACAGATATTATGAAGGGGAGTTCCAGCACTGCTTACACAAGAGACTGTGGGGTTCGGATGTTCCATCAATTGTGATAGGGTTTTAATTACATCTCACACAAATTACAGCCTTTAACATAAAACCACAGAATTATAGGTTATATACTGTGATGTGTCATATTAGGCATTCCAGATTTGAAGATCGCCATCGCTACGTAAAAAAATGGGATAATGATGATGTATGGATGCAGGAAAGGTCGGAGGTTTTAGTGAATGTTGGCTTGCATATGTCTACTGGAGAGTGTGTCATACATCATAGCGATATTACACAACTCCCGACCTCGGTAATGTCGGATCGGCTCTTAACAACGGTTCTCATGAAGTCAGGGCAGATGTTATGTCATCTGTCATTGTTACAATGAATGTCAAAGGTCAGGGGGTTTTATTACGTCAGAATGCTACATATGGAACAGGAGAGCTAATTTGGTCCAAAGAGGTTGGGGCCAGAATTTTACAAGGGGTGAAGGGATACACGAAACTGAATATAAATGCCCAATGCGTATAGTGTAAGTATACGTCTTTGATAAGTGGATGTTACAAGTCAGTATTTTGACCTACAGAGACACAGTACTTATTAGGAGGTCTGTGGATACTACATGTGTACATACCACTCATTTTATGTCAAAGTATCGTGATATGTTGTAATAAGTAAAAGTTTGAATAATTCATGATGGAGTATATGGAATGTCCTACCCTTTCCGGACCTCTGTATGGGTGGAAGTGAAGTAAATAAGATGACGTTGATGAGTTGGATTTTACATAGCAACGGTGCATATGCATGATTCTCCCCGAGATGTAAAGGGTAAACAGATTTCATATCTCGACCAGTGTAAACATGGCAAAGATACGAGTTTTATTAATGGGGATGTTCCGTATCACGTGAATACTTGCGTAAACAGACAATTTAAGAGGATGCCAATTATAAAACGTTCATAAAAACACTACGCTGTAATCATTATTGTACGTTTAAGATGGCATAGCTTTGCCTCGGAACGTTCATACGTCCATAATTTGTAAGTGTGAGGCTATTTGAATGGTAAATAGCTCACGTTTCACCCCTTTTCACTCATATAACACATGTACAATAGCTAGTGTTTTAATGTTAAGTATACTCTTAACTTCCCGGTAGCATAAAAACAATGCTGCCGTCTATAGAACAGAGAAGGGCGGTAACTCTCAGCCTACCATTCAAACTTTTAATGAGCAACAGCTGTCCTACCTTCCAACAAATTGATAATTTAGTCTGATAGAAATATGGATATTGTTCTATTAGGGTAGACTTGGCGCTCAACATATTGTTTCAGTTACAATGAATCTCGGTAAAATCCATTATAGCATGTTTTTTCCTAGTTGGGGCTGTTCAAATACGATAATACATTAATGTGTACCTGTTGAGGTGTATAGTCATTTTACATGGACTGATGGCGTCCCTTTTAGTGTCGCAGGTAGCTCGCCTATGTTCCATACAACGATAGCACCCTATTCAGAGAAAAACGGATATGAGGACAAGATCCTAATCCTGTTTGTGGAGTTTTGATTTCTGTTCCGTTTAAAACCAATCCCATGATATGGTGAGTCTGAAGTTTTGTCTGCAAGGTGGTAGGTTTGAGTCATGCAGTGGAATCTAGATATTACGAATAACATTCAAGTTTGCGTTTTACACCAGTAGCTTGACTATAATCTGTATACTGGTAGCGCCCCCTATAATTAGCCCTACAAGTGAATCCCCTATGAAACGTACACAGAAGCGTTCTAGCTATAATTTGCTAGCAATATTCACAGTAGTTCCACTATTTCCTATACGTTTTACCTCCACCCTATCACTGCCCTCCGAGTACCACTATTTTCTCTTTATCTGCCATGGAACCAGGTCTAGACCCAACACAAGATTATTCTACAATAAAATTCAATATCTAGACAACTAGGGACAAGTGTTCTTTTTCAAAATGCTCAGTTTTTATGGCTCATGCATACTGGAAAATGATCATAAAATATTTAAAAGTACGAGCAGGTCATATACATTAAATGACTTATGTAGGTATTGGAATGTCAAGCTTTCCTTTGAAATTCACAAAATGATAACATGTACGTTACACCAACAATACCCTGTGACGAACTTCAATAAAGCCGGGTAACGTGATGTGTCCGTTAGGTCGAAGATGTCACGAGAGTTGATATGGTAAAGCACATGAAAACTGGGCGTTTATTTTTAGTTACGTATTGTATCATTCTGGCCTCGATTTGGTAAGTGAGGTTTCTACTCTGGCCTGAATTAGGAGATTGAGATTGCAAATCCCCGCCATTGATGTCATTGTAGAATCTGTCGATTTTACTCCACATGTATCTCATTCATCGCATCTAATGCTGTCGGAACATCGACGTTGATTTTCTCATATTCGAAATAAGATTCCGGAGTAAATTAGGTTTCCGTAAGCTTCAATATTACAAACATATTGTCAGACAGTTTCTCTCTTCAAAGAGTCCTCTAGGAATACAAGTCATTGCATTTTGGTATACTCGTGGAAAATGTTCATTTCCCTAGCCAAGCGTCTCGGACAGAGACACATAGCCATTCCGATGTCTGCTATATATGACGATACATTAAGAAATTAGATTCCGAATACTGTTGGCAATTTTGTGTCGCTAAGCTAATTCCTCGGACAAACCAACTACGTTACGGTCATATTCCTGGATAACCTCGGACGGCGGTTATCGGCGATTAGGGTGGAATTGGGTTTATTTTTCTTTCATGTTCTCCGATTGAGGGCCTTTGTGTCTGCCGCTCTGATTCTTTTCGTCAACAATAATACGCAAAAAAAAAACTAACAATAAGTGGCCTTGACGTGAAATCAAGCTGTGATAAGCGAACCGCAATGAGTTGATTTGTTCTGGAACTGTTTGTGTGTTTGTGTGCAACCGAACTTGTACGAAACTAACAGCAACCGATATCAACGCCGTCTTTTATCGATTGTCATCAAATAACTGTCCACAAATCATTTTTGACAAGTACATGAAGTTGTGAAACGAAATATGATTTCATAAGTATAAAATAAATCCCAAAACTGCCCGGTGCATTATTTCTCCACGCAAGAAATACTCATTTAATCGCCGATCGTCACGTGCAGAGTTATAATGTTGGCCCTTGTGTTCCGCCCTTAATTGTTCTACGTCTTAATTACGACAATTAAGTGCGTATTATAATGTAGAAATAAATGTGACTTCGCTTGACTGGATTGTTTAAAGAAAGTGGTTGTCGATAAGGTGTATGATGCGGCCGGCCCCATTCCTGGCGAGCCGTAATTGATTGTAAGACTGGAGGTAAACACAATACGAGAACATTTACGCTAGTGAAGAACTCGTCAATATCATACCCAATTTTACTTTTATGTCGGTTAAATTACACGTTATCTTTCTATTTCCATCTGCATACCATGTTTTTAAATTGAAAATAAATTAGAAAAGGATGTAATTAAAGTCACTTGATCAGGGTCTATAGGACGCTCAGCCCTAATGCCTAATAATGCAATCTAAGACGTTAATTTGTTCTAACGACTCGATAAGTTAAATATTTCTAAACAATTACAACATGGGTTCCGTGTTGTTATACATTTTGTTGATGAATGAAACACTTAATTGTGCTTTATTTTTAAACATTAATGATAGTGGTTTTCATCGTCTGGAGTTTGGAATGTAATCGGAGTGGCTGGCTATTCTTTGTACATGTATGTTCGATATTGATCCGGCTTAATTGGGTATGCTTCACCGTTGTGATCTGTTTTTCCACGTTATTGACCGTTACATAACCTGTAGGAAAATCGTTGTTTTAAAACCGATTACGCACCCTCTACCAATAAACCTCTTTTATTGTCAACAAGGATTGCTTGTTGCTGAGATACTATTGTAGATGTTTGTATAACTCACCATCTGATTGTCTCTAATTAGAACCAATCTATCTGAGATGGTGATTGTATACACATAGATTTCCTTGTTGGTGTGTAATGATCTCCGTGGGGCAATATGCGAAGCCTCTTACCTAGTTAAGGAGTGATATGTATGTCATCCGTGGCAGGTTTGGAGAAGTCATCACTAGCTGACCCGCCTAATCAGTTTATATTAAACGTCTGCGTCTGAGAGGCGCTTCGCATCCTGTAGGCAGTGGGAGGCAGTCGTTGATGAACGGCGCACGAGCAGATGTCTCCTAGCTACTGCGACCTTTCATGATGGATTAAACTCTGTTACGTCACCTGTCCCCGGGGGTGACGACCTGGCCGATCACCTGTCCCCATATCTCATTATCCTCTTATTCTCACTTCACTACAATACGAATCCTGGTTAACGGAGCCAAAACATACTTGTGTCAAATCACTTACTATCAAGTCCGAAGCTCTGATCGTACAAAGGTAAAGAATGTTAAAGTCCCGATAATTTCATGTACGAATGTTTACATTTCAAACGTCTAACTGAAATGGTTGTCGAAGGGCATGTTGTCCCAAGCTCTGTTTATGTAATACCTGGTTGGCTTATGACATATTGTGCAAAAAATCAGAGAATACCAAAGCGTCAACAAAACCGTGTTCATAACTCAAAACGAGAGGAAAATGTGAACAAAGAATGGTTTTACACGGAGACCTTTGAAAAAAGTACAAGAAAATAAGACCAGGTGTTCCGGAAGAGTAAGCGACTTCTGCTTCACCGACGACACCCGCCATGTAAATCTAGGTCAGATCCAAGTACATGTAAATGTCATAGATATTCAAAAATTACCATCTACATATCATACAAGGATTTAGAATATTTCTCAATTATACAAAGATGCTCCCGTATTCCAAAGGCCTGGTTATCGAATGTCATCTAGCGAACTGTCCGACAGTCTGAAGGCCTGGTTGTTCGATTTTTACTTTTGATTAACGGAAAATGTGACCTTTCGGACTACAGGACCGACAAAATAAAATTATTTTTCAAGCAGGTATTTTTTAGTTTTCATACTAAGAATTATCGAGCTTCCAGACTTTTGGACACCATGGAGCATCCTTGATACGGAGCTTTCGGATTACTCGTAAAGTATTTACTTTTTAGTGATGAATAACGGACCTATCATTTGTCGGTCTTTAAGCTTTGCAAAGCAACGTTGCATATTATACATGAAGTCACATGACAAATTCGATACAACAGTAAGCCGAGTGGGACGTCTTCTGCACTCGGCTTGGATATAATTCATTTACAAATATAGATTGACCTTGATGATGCCATGCGGTTTTTTTTTCTTTAAATATCTGATAATTTGAGTTTCGTGTCAGTTCTGGTAACATTATTATGTAACAGTCTCTAATTAATGCTCTCATAGGAGACAGGGATATAGCATGCCATCATTAATTTCAGATAGATGTTAACGAGTAGCATGTCTACAAAGATGGGGGACACATTAGAAACCAAAAGTGAACGAGTGCCTCGCCCACTCGGGTGCCCCACCCATCCCCATCTTTCATGTTGCTGTTTTCAGTAGTGTACCAATATGGACACCATCATCGTATAAGACCTCAGCTGTTTGAATGTTAAACTTCAAAATATGACCAGACTGTACGTACATATGTAACTATACAACGTCATGTTTACTGCATCTAAAGATAGTGTTAATAGATGTAAAAAAAGGAAATACGTTTATCAAACCATTGTTGTTTAAAATCGTAAGTTGTGTGACAGCAAATATTTTCACAAACAATCGGTGATCTGATGGTCGTCACACATCGTTATCACGACAATGTACGACCAACTGTTGGTACGTCACACATCGTTATCACGACAATTTACGACCAACTGTTGGTACGTTTGGTGCAATCTTCTGTGGCATGGCGACAGTACTGGTCCGTACATCTTTGTGAGCGCCAGATACAAAATGTAGATACACACCTTCCTTATCCAGATATCTTATATGGAGAATTGAAATGCTGACTATTTTCCATTGATTTACGTTGCGTGGTACTGACAGTTGCGTGTTGTTACCGATAGTGCAATAGTCGTACACGAGCTGGTGGGTGTAGTTAGGGGACGCTTATTGACTTAATGCGAGTCAAGAAACCGATATATTCTAGATAAACGACTTTCTGTATCATGTGTGCGGTATAAAGCTTACAGTGTGGATTCTGACACTGTTTGCGGTGTTTGAATGAAGACGCATCAAGGCCATTCGTCTTATTAATGGAGAGGAGAGCGCCACCTGCTGGCGAATGCACAGCAGTGTCGTCCACTTGCTGCATACGCCAGAATATCATATCGTTTGGAACATGGCTAGATGTTACAGTAACCTAATTCCTGTATTGACCGTTACTACTATTACCATAAATAGATATCATATTCATTAAGACAATCGTTTTCCTAAACTCTTAGTAGGGGGTGGACTTTCGGCCAATCTAATGGAGCCGTGAGTGCTATTATGTAGTACTTCCCGGGTAGTCGAGAACACTTTCCACTACTCCTCGACTCTCTACTTATGCTTATCCAAGTTACTGCCTATCATAAATGATTGACCGACGTTGTACCTCCGGGAGGAATTCTACGACAAAGTTTAACATATATTTATTATCAAAGTATTGACAGTCAGGGTATTTGACCTGTTTTTTTTAAATCAAATAAATAAGATACTAAAAAAATATCAAGAAAAGGTTCATTGGCCCTACCCAGTTTCACTTGACTATCTCGCATATCAAATGTGCGAACCATTCACAGGTGTACCGTGTTACGGCGCAGCTATCAGGGGAGATAATCCGATATGTTGTATATTTTATAGGTAAACATTCCTATTTACACACAGTCAATCTAAAGTCACTTTTCAGATCATTGTTAGCAAAAACTCCCCGGAAGGTGATAACAGCGGTGTCGTAAACCAATCATTAAAACCAATAGACAAATGATCATATTACGACATCTCCGTCAAGTGCGACCTCCTACCGGCATAACATGTTCGGATATATTTTACCGCATGGCGATTTGTGTATTAGATTAAACTACTCCAACATTGACTTTTCAGCTGGAAAGAGGGGTGATAAATATGATCAATCGAGGGGTAGGAAGTGCGAGCAAACATCATCATAATTAAAACTCCATATATCTGCTATGTCCCCCGTACCGCTCGCCAGTTAAACACGTTTATAGGTCTCTTCCTGCCTGGCCAGTGCTTTCATCTTCCACGATAAACTGAAATGTGAACTTGATTTCTAGTGAATGTTTTTTCCCTCTTTGATATTCTGGATATTGCGTTTCGTAATTCACCGATGAGCTGTTCGTCTGTCACAAATCATTGGCCCTGTATATGTGTACAGGATTGTTCCAGGTTATTCGCTTTTGCATTGTATGTTTGGGCCGGCTTTTTTAGCCTCTGACCTCAATTTGAACGATGAACGATATATTTAGACAAGGACAGCAAGACATTCCCTTCTTTATAACATTGGTTATAAGCCCATTATAAATAGCCATCAGTTTAAAAGCAACATATTCGGAGTGAAAAGCCATTCTTCTACGATTGTAAATAAATCATTCCACCATATATGTACATATATACGCCGGATTGATCAGGGGTAGTAAACGAGACGATTTAGAGAATTGAACAAACTAGCCATCCCCACAGAAGTGTGGTATTGTTGGTGAACCCATCACAAAGTGAAACAAGCCCTATTACTTTAAAACAAGCCCAACATTATTAATATCTTACTCGTCCCGTTTTTATAGACTTGGTCGGTCAATTTAGCGGTTATTAGTTATACTAGAGTACAGCCAAATTTCCATATAGATAGCCAACTCCTCGTCCGTTTATCATCAATCCAACATACCTTTATCACGGTATATAACTAATAGCTTCAATTAGACCGTACTTATGGAAATCATATCTCTATTTCAAATGACAATTGTACGAGACGTTCCCATGTCCGCCATTACAGCGGAGCCTCGTTTGCAGACATTTGAACTCTTTATTGTTTAGAAGTATGTAAATGGTTTCTGATTTTATTTCCAAATATGAGGTAATATTATAAAGCCGACAATATGTCTGACTGAAATCGATAAGACCGTACTATTTGCGTCCTGTAGTTGAGATACCGTATGATAGATGATTGTCAATTCCTTGTAGAAACAATAGCGAAATAAAACGGTTTTCTATACATGTGTGTACTTAAATCATATCATTGCTTTGTGTATTACAGTCAAACCCTTCCCTTATACATATGTATCACATCAGTACCAGTGTGATAGATGTTTAACGCTAAATGTTCAGTATTGTAAACTTAACGGAACGGTCTTGTTTTGTATTTTTGTCTTTAAAATCTACAAGTAGTTTATGTTAACGTTTCTGCCAGCTGACAGGCGTCTTAACAGAAAGGAAATTTTGCCAGAAATTAGAAAGAGGAGTATATCATAAACATGTATAATTGAGAAACAGCACGCAAGGAATTGTAAGATATATTACACTGCAACCTGTATTTAAGTTGTCTGATCACTTTACAATAACCCGTCTATTTGTATTACTGCTACCCTAGGCATAGTTGTGCATGTACAACTAGTTTACAGTGGCACTTCTTTGTAACAAAAATAACATTGGGCCTATACTTCAAGGTTATCATTGGGATTCATTGTAACTAATCAATATAATTACGATAACCGACCTATACACTACAATTTGTTACCATGGCGATAACAGACCAATACACTACAATGTGTTGCCATCGTGATAACCGACCTATACACTAAAGTTTGTTACCATGGCGATAACAGACCAATACACTACAATGTGTTGCCATAGTGATAACCGACCCATACACTAAAGATTGTTACCATGGCGATAACAGACCAATACACTACAATTTGTTACAGTGTATCATACTGATAACCGACCCATACACTAAAGATTGTTACCATGGCGATAACAGACCAATACACTACAATGTGTTGCCATAGTGATAACCGACCTATACACTAAAGTTTGCTATCATGGCGATAACCGACCTTTGCACTACGATGTGTTTCCATGGCGATAACCGTTCTATACACTACATTTCGTTACATCTTTCACCATATGCAATAACTAACTAATCGATAACAATGTATACGCATGGCGATAACTGACCTATTTTTCAATAACTAGTGTTACCATGGCAATTAATGATCTATTTATCAATAACAATGTGTTAGCATGACGATAACTGACATATCAATATCAACGTGTTGGCATGGCGATAACCGACCTATTTATTAATAATAATGAGTTATTATTGAAAGTTAACACTTCCCGAGATTATTTGGCATTGAATTATATCTCGTATTGTGCAGTCATAAAAACTATGCTATAGTAAAGTTAAACAGTGACTGGTTGACCATGTAAACACGTACAGTATACACATACGCTCTGTTGTCTATATATGTACAGTCAATGGATGGGTCCAAAGACATGCACGAATGGTTTTTATTTCATCAATTCTCCCCCAGACGTCAGACAAAATGATTGGACAGAATAACAAGTAATTACTATCTACCAAGCTTCGAGACGGAGAAATATACGAGAATTCTCCTGTACTTTACTGAGACATTTTACCAAGCATGGATACAGATAGGGACTGGAAACTAATGTATCTAACGGTACAAACAAAGATATACCACTAACGTGAATATTTTGTATTATTCCAAAAATATGATGAAGACTTGTGTTTTGCTAACAGTTAGAGAATATCTAGCAACATAACGAAATACTAAAGATTTTAAAGATGTAACCGAAAAATGACTGCAACACCAAATGAAACAATATCGCAGTAAGATTAACGTAAAACCAACATTATTCAGAGAGACTCTACTACATCACATTAACCCAGCAATATAGCGTGCCCAAGGACAGGGGAAGACACCCGGGACGGTCGCTATCACCGTGTGACCCGTGTACACGACAAATGAAGTCATGTTATAACGGTATAGTTTTATCAATAACCTAAGTGGCTGGCACGAAGGGAAATCATCTGCTTTATCAACCACTAATTAGGTTTGAACAGGAAAGCCTCATTACTCCTCAGCGTAGTAATCTCAAACGTCATCTCCTGTTTCCAGCCTTATCTTTTGAGGACGCGGATTTCGCTCGCGCCAATGGAGCAGACGACCAGCAAATACGAAACGATACTTGGGATTGTAGATCTAATTCCGTAAAACACCACAGAAATACAGCCTCGATCTGGGGGTTTGTTTTTTTTAATCTTCCAATCGAGTTATTCCCGTGCTTGCGACAGCACATTTTATCGTGATGCCATCTTCAGGGATTTGTGTTTTAAAGGCAACACAGACGAAATTCAAGCGTTATCTTATTAGTTATGTCCTCATCGTGTTCACTGATACAGTTTTTCCAAACTTAAACATATGTTCTGGATGTAAGGGACGTCAATATCTCCTGCAGCGGAACTTGGAATGGCATTTGGAATCACCTTTGCGTCTTACAATTGTACTTGAGACTAAAATCATGTACTCGTACCAGCTATTCAAAGTCATAACGATGAAAGGGATCATGTACATACAGTTGCATGATCAATTTTGTCCGTATTATGTAATAGTAATGTGAAATATGCGAGAAATGCAAGTATTGCAAGGGGCCACGGTGGTCGAGTGTTAAAGGTGTTTGACATTTTCAACCCCATCCCTCCACCCCTGGGTTGCGGGTTCGAAGCACATACGTGGAGTAGGTACCATTTACTTGCAGCAGTTCGGTAGTATTTCGCAAAGAACCAGTCACATCCTTCAATAAACATAGCTGATAACAGTACGTCAAACACAAAATACAACCGTTCATTTTGTGAGAAATTTTAACTGGATATGATGCCAATGATTGCTGGGACATGCAATACATAACCAGGATAATCGTATCTTAGATTTATATACAACAGATCATGTACATTTCACCGCCATCGGTATTGTACGTCAACACTCGACGCTAGGTGGCGTCAGTAACAAAATACAACATCTCATATAAATTATACTGCTCAATCCAATCCCGAGCCGGATATTACATACGAGTCCATTCTTATGTGAAATTGGTAATTACGGCACTCGTTGCGTGGTTTCTGAGACTCCATTCTTACACTCGTCAGAACGTTATGTAAACGGCTAAAGGTCAAAACTGAGTCGGTGGACAAGATTTTCCTACAAAGACTGAGTATGACGGGACCATTTTATATCTGAACAATGTAAAAATATAAATCTTGTCTCAGTTTTGTGAGTAGGTCCTAGGTTAAGCATTCACTGGATGTCCAATGTAACCTTGAATTGTCTTTTTATTGTATGTTCATTGTCATAATGTAGCACATGTCCCAGAGATATATGGGACCTACAGCTAAATATATCATCTTTTTTCAATATATGTAGATCAACAATTTATTCTCTCTATCTACTTTTAATGTTTTTTTTTCCAAAAGTCATCAATTTCCCGGTGACATGCCATAAAATCTGCCTCGTTCGAAAGATATCTATAGTAGCATAGCCGTCGGCAACATCACATACAACTAGTTCATCACTTGTTTTAACAAAAACTTGCCCAGCGGAGCCAATGCTCTTTAGACGACAGAAAGTTTATAAAAGAAACACACATTGCGTTTTGATTTTATAATCTACTTTCCCCCCGAGGACAACTTTTATTACATCTTATCTATTGTACATGTACATGCATATATCGTGTCATCGATTCGAAAGGGTATATCATCAGTCAAACTGGTGATATTGTCAACGAGAAAGGGGCTAAGTTTACAATGTTTACGTTCTTGAATATTTCTTGTTGTTTATACATAGATGGAGTTCATTGATTTTTAAGTGACTGAATATTTATGAATATTTTATATGGCCAATGAGTTATTCTATCAATTATCATTCAATGATGCCTTTTTACGTGTCCCTCCCATTCCGGTAGTCAAAGACCGGCCGTGATTTAAGTTCCTAACACCTTGCGTAGCAGTTAATACAAATGAAATGGGGCGTCGCCAGCAAGGTGTAGGAACGCCCAATGCTACATTTACGATTGTACAACGGTATTGAATTTATCTACGGTATATGTATTTCAGTAGAAATCGATGGCCTTATGTTCGCATGTATGCGCACGTACATCGTGCGCGTGCAATGCTCTGGACACGGCCTTATTAAGGATGCTCTGTTGAGGTGGGCCGATTCTATTAAGTTACAATGGCGACAAGGTATTGCATGACAGAGACATACGCTCAATGCTGTCAGCAATGTTTCAGACGGTTGTTGTCACATTATCTAGGATCCTTCTTTGAGTGCAGATTTCGGTGTCGAACCTTCGCTCGATTTACTTCTAATTTCCATCAATGTCTTTTTAACACAATATAGATCTTATAAACAACACAGTCTGGATTTAATAGGGCGTGGTGACGCCAGTGGGTTATAGTTTTATCTCGCCGAAATGTTAAGGCGATGACGCTTAAACAACACGTTACGTCCCTTATCCGAGAACAGTTATGGACCTATGAGACGTCAGTGGTGTATTAGATCGATCCCGCGACCTAATGCCGACATAGAATTCCTGTAATGTTTGTCTATGTGCTGTGTTAGTTCATCACACGAATGTTTGTATGCTACCGAAATGCTTAAACGAAAAAGTACAAAGCTGTAGGTAATCTTTAAAACCTCTTTAATTCTCCTTAACTATCGCGGATGAATTCGACGGGAGAATTTTCACCCTGTTACCGCAGTAGTGTTAATTTGAGTATAACTGAGAAGCGAACATTGATGTAGATGTACTTGGGCGTTTAGTTGCCGGAAGCAGAGAACACCCTTGACGAACAAAACTTTTCTCAAACGACCAAAGGGCTCTGGTGAGTTTGAATTTTACTTAAGTCTTCTAATAAAGTTCATTAATACCAGAAATATCCATCTCTTACCGTGTAATCGTGTCAGGGATACCCCCAACAATCCCAGAACGGAGGAGCCGTGTATTGAAGCTAGAAACACTGGCGTCGATCGTCTGGTTCTGCAGCTTTTAACTTTTGTATTTCTGCAATGAAAGCACATTATGGGAACCAACTAGATTTTCCAGGGGACTTAATTCAATTTTTCTGCAAATCCTCCATTTTATGTACTTCTTTGTCATTGGTGCTATGGGTATGCAAGCCATGGAGTGACTCGTCTTTGTGTAATGCTAATTGCAATCCACTAACAATAAGTCTGTAAAACACTGTATCTGTCCACAGTATCAGGCAGGGTTCAGCCATACACGTACATAAATAGCACAATGAAACCTATATATAAAACTACGATAACGCGCTTTACTTGAGCATCATTAGGTTACCATTGTCCCCCGGGATTCGGTGCCTTTTACAGTTTCCAAGATTTTGCAATAAAATGCATCTTGTCTCAGTACATAAATGACAACTGACATATTTGGGAACCAAATGGTCCGATTTCAAATACAATAAAAGTTGAACCATAATGATGGTCTTTACGGAATGCTTATCTCGCGGTATCCAGCGAGACCTGTTTACTGCCGAGCATCCGTCTCGTATAGAACTACCGCCAGAGATGCGTCCTTCATACATCAAATCAATTCTGTTTGTGTTGGATTCAGAAACATATTATACTGATTATGTGTGCACGGGCATATCGTCCGGAATTTCGCTCTCCGTTAAAAATATAATTTGCTTTTCTTCTGTATTTACACACTTATCTTTCTTGATAGCCCTTAGAAAGACGTGTAAATGTGATTAACAACATGCAAGAAGAAGTAACAATGTTATTATATATCGTGTATTTAATAGTTTTACTATTAAATATTTATCTTAGAGACATGGCTACTTACATTAGATTGTTGGGAGCATCGCTCTTTATCGATTTTGCCAGTCTTCATTGGAATGGTATGTGTAGATTGCACATTCTCTTGTAGTGGCTGCAGTATAGTGGTAGTCGGTGCGACAGGGTAATACGATAGCGTTCACGGTGGGAATTTCATTCTCCTGTGATATAGTTATGTTTTACTAGATGGTTCAGTCGCTTTTCAAGGCTAATCGTTTATGTCAATTTTTATACGATCAGCACACAATCAAATAGACCTTCATTTATTTATAAACAAACTCATAAATTCATCACAAAAACTGTCCAATATTTATCAACATGTGGATTGATTTAGAACCCCTATCCGATTAAAACTACGTACACATCTACAGAAAACCACCTTTATACTTACTGCAATAACTAGCTAAATGGAGTTTTAGTTTGATAAAACGGTTTCTCGATACATCGAATGGGAGTTACAAAGGTGTTATCGAGTTAAAAGAGAAAATTTGGACATGAAATGTAGATGGTGAGCGAGTGGTATTCTTTCGAGTTTTCAATGTAAAATGATAATTAACGAGCGACGTTATAATGTAGATTTACCGTGTAAATATAAGGGAATAGTTATCATGATACACTGTAGTTAAGAATATCTCTACGCTGCCTAAAGCTGTATGTTTAATCGAGCATCCATATACATCCACTAATGATCGCGGCCGTCCTCCTTCACCCCCTCCCCCTTCCAACCCCACCCACACTGCTGAAAACCCTATTTCCCCGCTGGGTTTTGTTACACCAATACATAGCTAGGTCAAGGCAACCATTTAATATTCAATTCAATCAAGTGAGCGATAGATTAGTTAGAGCTTCGGATTTCCCGCTTGTTAACATCGGAAATTTCCGAGATGAAGTGTTTTAATAGTCAGTAGCCTTCAGAATGACTACTTTATAAATCACTCTGAAAATCGGATAGCTTCTTACGTGTCTGTGAGTCACGTTTTTCCTCACTGTTCTGAGGCTGAGATAAACGGACACATCTAACGGGTGTTTGAAGCGAACATAGATTTTAGCATTCAACACGTTTATATATTGAAAATGCTATCAAAAGTATGTAGAATCGCCTTCCTAAGCAGAAGACGCTTACTCTCTTGTGCTTTTACGAGAGTCTCCGCGTAAATATTTCCTTAGTTTCTATTTTGCCTCTAGTTTAATCGATTTTGAGTTTGGATTATGGTTTTATTGACGCTTTGTTATTCTCTGATTTTTTTTTAAGTCGGCAGGGATGATATTTATTTTTGTAAATATTTAACCGGGCTCTGTAATGTAAAGGCCATCTCCGAGAGAGATAACACCGAAAACGACAGAATGAGTATGTCTTACACGCTTTTGTATTTCAGAATAAATCAGATGTTAAAACATAGATGAGTACTGTACATGTTTTGATGCGAGTAGATATTAGACACTTCCATTTTAAACTTTCAGAGATGGTAATATGTCGTTGTTTAGCAACCGTAAAGCCCTTAATGTAGTTGTGCATTTATTTAATTTGCATAATGGAAACTAGAGAAGTAAAGTTTTTTTGTTTCAAAATGACATGGTTTATTTGTTATTTGGAAATTACCAGGAATAGAAAACCAGAAAAAACACTTCGAATGTTCACTGGTTGTGTTTCTTTTAGTAAGCAACGTCAAAATGGTTACAACAGATACCCTCATAATAAGAAAAATGAAGAATAACGTAAAAGCATTGTCTAACCTCAGGAAGAAGTGAAAATATATTTTTAAAAAAAACCAAGGAAGTCTTGTTTTGCCACTCTGCGTGTAAATTGTTTCTATTTGCCTTTCTTTAGAGCTTCAGCCATTATTATACATTGTATAGCACTGATGGCCTCCACCCTGATATGAAATATAACAATAATCGACACAAGCTATGCATTAAAGTAAACAATGTCGGAAGGTATGGTTGTTGACGTGTTGGTGAGTGTTTCTGCTCTCCACGGTCTGTTTGACACCGACATGCCGGGCTAACATATGTTAGAGACATTAAACGATTACATTACAGGGAACAGACAGCAACACCTGACGACAGGAGACTTTTTATTAAGGGGTCTGTGTGATGACAAAAGACTACGTAGATATTGTATTATGGCAGTCGTAGTTTCCTTACCTCCAATATTTATAGATAGATCATGAACAAAAACTTCCGTATCTTCAAGGTTACAGCCGATGATACACGCGCTGGTAAAAAGGAAACGTGCAGAACTTGCTGTGACCAATTCATCATAGCGTTCCTTTGTGGTACACCCAGACAAATCTAAACTCAAGAAGCAATCTTTCCTATCATTTATATCTCTTAAGTTGTTACTATCTATTTTTGTCGTACATGTATGAGAAAATTTTGCTTCCAAATATTAATTCAATAAAGATATGAAACAGAAAAAAACAACACATTTCATTTTTAATACAGAAGGATAAATTTGATCAAAAAACTTAACAATAAGACATATTGTGTTTGAAATTTCCCCGCCAATGGCAATGGCCATCAGTTACGTGTCATCCGTTTAATGCGTCGCTAAGGAACATAGGCTACAAATGCCTTAAAGCCTCCTGTCCTCATCTGTGCTGAGTTTCCCTTCGTCGTATTACATGTACAGTGTACGACCAATAAAACCCTAGCAACGCTGTTTTTTTTGTTTTTGTTGTCGTCTTTTAATTTGATCAGAAATATAATATCAGTTCACCTTGGGCTTAAAGGGTTGCTGATCTGTGCCTCGATATAATATTAATTATTATGCACGAGTTGACAAAAGTTCGTATCCATGTATGACGAGTTATGTCATCATGCGTGACGACGGGAGCTCGTTAATGTGTGACCGAATCCCCCGAGCCTGGCGGCACTGCCCTCCAGTCACAGCAAATCAAATTAATATAACAGAGCATTCCATGCTGGCGGCCATATCAATATTTGACATATTAAACACTCATTCATTTATTGCTGTGATGATTTTTGTATCGTTTTCCCCCATGGAACTTATAGCGCACCTTCAATTCCCTCACGCCGAGCCCGCTTGTATAGTGAGGCCCCTGGAGTCGACTTGTGCCTGGGAAAGAGACACTGCACAGCATTCTCCCATTCAGAGCTCGTCTATAGTATCTTATCAGACAGAACATCTGATGCCAAACCAGATAACGGGGCGAGTTTGATGTATTTCGTCATGTCGTCCCATTATGGCCGGTATTAAGTTGACACAGTTGTTGTAAATATTATTTCTGATGTCATATCGATACGGCCTTGGCTAAATGTAATACTATTCTTCATTAAAGTAATGTTTTATATTGATTTCTGTAGTGTAGACGAGCGGGAAAAAGCATTGGGAAGTTTGGAACAAATACTCAGGCCTCACCTTGGAGAATAAATGTCCACATAGCTCAGGGTAAATGTGGGTTGGAAACGACTGTACTGAACTAAGTCACTGGTTTCCCATTCCAACAAAATCGCTTAATCATATACAATCTAGGTTTTGAGGAGAACATATTTTTAAGATAACAAATTAACTGAACTTTGTATTTGTCCAACAGTCTCTAAAAAGATTGAAGAGTTATCTACAGGACTACAAGACATTGGTCAATTATAGATCGTTAACTGTTCACGTGCTTCAATTAACAGATTACGTGTGAGACTGCTAGACGATGCGTTACTATGTCGACAAAATGTTGGCAGGACCTTAGGTGAATTAAGAAACTCCCAGTCTATCATTACTGAAATAGTGGTTTGGTTCGCCATGATGAAGGAAATCTCATACAGTTACACTTTGTTTTCTGGATAATTCTGTTAGTGTCTAACATAAAATAACATAAGCATGTTGAAGTTAGTTTTTTTTCTTGTAATGCTTTTTGTCACGAAACAATGTAATTGAATCAAATGCAAAAAAAAAAGAAGCTTAAATGCAATTGATTTTAGAATTGGAACCGATGTTTACTTTTTTATTGATTTTGTTTTATTAAATGACACATTCGTTGCAAACCAATGGCCATGATTAATGTCTTATCGAAGCGATCATCCCCGCAGGTTCCCAGCCTGTTACGCACTGTACCCTCACAAGGCATTGGTCACACGGACACGGCACAGGAATGGGACTACAAATTCCTCAGACGATCCGCGTTTGGCATAACAGAATTTGTAGTAATTGAAATGAAACACACCACAAACGTAACAAATGTTTAAATCGACGAGCATAAAAGATAAAAAGAAAAAACTACAAACATAAATCTGACAATTTTGACCAATGGTATTGCACGATAAAGTAACCGCGGGATGACTTCCGTTACACATGGGACGAGCATAAACGCTTCAAATCTTAGATCATTTGTTTGACAAATATTTCATTTCGTTTGAATACAATCAAACGTGTCAAAATCATAATAGTTT
Organism: Mimachlamys varia; assembly: GCA_947623455.1. Classification (NCBI taxonomy): domain Eukaryota; kingdom Metazoa; phylum Mollusca; class Bivalvia; order Pectinida; family Pectinidae; genus Mimachlamys; species Mimachlamys varia. The sequence continues at coordinate 16,553,616 of OX392535.1, forward strand.
AGCATGTACTTTTGAGATTTAAAAAAAAACTTAAATCAAAACAAATCACCCCCTAGGAATTCAGAAAAACCTAAAGTAGGAATTTAGAAATGTAGTGACGTAACATTTCACTGTTCCCAGTAGTTATCAAATAAAATAAACCTCGACTTGAATATGAAACCAGCTAAAGAACTTATTGGCGCCGAAACTATTCATTGTATTTTACAACATGTGTTTGTTCTATTGGTAGATGTTTCGGTTAAAAGTGTGTGCCACAAGTACGATTATTTTATTAGTTTGTGAAGGTCGATGAATAAAAGTTTGCAATTTCAAAAAGTTCAGATCAGAAGAAGATGCATTTACAATGATTCATACAGCCTTATATCATATATACACTATATTTAATCACCTGATACAAGACTTTTATTCTGACCAACCGATTTATCATAAGACTTACCAGACTGCATCTGATATTATCCAATGCTTGCTCATTACGTTAATGTACAGTATGTATAATCTAGGGTCGCGTATGTCTGATATAAGATCAGAATATACATCTTGTCATTCCCTGGAACGATCAGATATTTCTGATTATGTGTTCCTTGGAATATTGAGATGTATGTTGCACATGGTCACTTGGATACACACCTAAATGAATTGATTACATGCGGTGCCATCCTAGAGATTTTTACCGAATGTTTACAACCTTTCCCGTATCGGAATGCCGGATGTACAGTGCCGCGACCTTTCTGTGGCGCTGCGCCCACATACCTGGCCCCGGTTTCAACAACGTTCCTTTACTTAAGGAAATTCCCTAACTTAAACATCTCCATAGGAAAGCATTACATAATTGAAGGAGAAAATCCTTAACTTAAGGAAATTCCTTAACTTAAAACTCTCCATAGGAAAGCATTACAGAATTTAAGGAGAAAATCCTTAGTTAAGGAGCTTTCCTTCAATTTTGTAATGCTTTCCTATGGAGATTTTTAAGTCAAGGAACGTTGATGAAACCGGGGCTTGGACAGGTTCGAAGCGCATGTGTTTATGAAGACACTGCGACATAGGTATGCTAAAAGCGGAATTTTTGTTCAGGGTCCCTGATACTTATGAGGTCTCCAATGGTGTGCCTAACCATCAAAATACATTGTCAAATGGTCAACTAAGACCACATGCTCCTCCAGGATAATGCTTTTATCCTGATCATTAGTCTGTATCAGTGTTATTGACATGCGGTAAAATCTGTTATAAATCTATTAGAAAACAGACGCAAACACTACATCGTACATGTATCACACATCGCGGAGAACATTTCACATCTCCGAAGACATTTCACATCTCGGAGGACATCAGACAAGACATGTCCTACCGATCCTGGCATAACATGATGGTAGTAAGCAGTTCATACTAAGTACCTGCACAGTCAGGGATTTATTTTTGTACTCACTGTATTTTTACGGCTGCAATTTGCCTTTATCTCACACGTTTACCAGTAAGGGGACTGCCACTATAGACATTCTGATGGAATGGCATGTTATGAAAACATGTCCCGACTGTGACATTTCAGTGAGACATTTTGAAATGTCTCTTAAATGAGCGAAACTTTAAAAATTATAGTTCAGCCATTGTCATCTGGAATTTTAATAGACACAGAATACTTACTTAGAAACGTGCCGTTTGTAATGAAATAGGAAAATTCTAAATCAATGTTAATATAGCACATTATTAGAGATTGTAACATTAACTTTTATTGTGATAGAGACATGGGGAACGTTTCCGTTATACACGGTACGCCGTGTTACATCACCAACGACTTTAGGAGAGACATGGGAAACGTTTCCGTTATACACAGTACGCCGTGTTACATCACCAACGACTTTAGGAGAGACATGGGGAACGTTTCCGTTATACACGGTACGCCGTGTTACATCACCAACGACTTTAGGAGAGACATGGGGAACGTTTCCGTTATACACGGTACGCCGTGTTACATCACCAACGACTTTAGGAGATACACGGGAAACGTTTCCGTTATACACAGTACGCCGTGTTACATCACCAACGACTTTAGGAGAGACATGGGAAACGTTCCGTTATACACAGTACGCCGTGTTACATCACCAACGACTTTAGGAGAGACATGGGAAACGTTTCCGTTATACACAGTACGCCGTGTTACATCACCAACGACTTTAGGAGAGACATGGGAAACGTTTCCGTTATACACAGTACGCCGTGTTACATCACCAACGACTTTAGGAGAGACATGGGAAACGTTTCCGTTATACACAGTACGCCGTGTTACATCACCAACGACTTTAGGAGAGACATGGGAAACGTTTCCGTTATACACAGTACGCCGTGTTACATCACCAACGACTTTAGGAGAGACATGGGAAACGTTTCCGTTATACACAGTACGCCGTGTTACATCACCAACGACTTTAGGAGAGACACGGGAAACGTTTCCGTTATACACAGTACGCCGTGTTACATCATCAACGACTTTAGGAGAGACACGGGAAACGTTTCCGTTATACACAGTACGCCGTGTTACATCACCAACGACTTTAGGAGAGACATGGGAAACGTTTCCGTTATACACAGTACGCCGTGTTACATCACCAACGACTTTAGGAGAGACATGGGAAACGTTTCCGTTATACACAGTACGCCGTGTTACATCACCAACGACTTTAGGAGAGACATGGAAAACGTTTCCGTTATACACAGTACGCCGTGTTACATCATCAACGACTTTAGGAGAGACACGGGAAACGTTTCCGTTATACACAGTACGCCGTGTTACATCGCCAACGACTTTAGGAGAGACATGGAAAACGTTTCTGTTATACACAGTACGCCGTGTTACATCGCCAACGACTTTAGGAGAGACATGGAAAACGTTTCCGTTATACACAGTACGCCGTGTTACATCACCAACGACTTTAGGAGAGACACGGGAAACGTTTCCGTTATACACGGTACGCCGTGTTACATCACCAACGACTTTAGGAGAGACACGGGAAACGTTTCCGTTATACACAGTACGCCGTGTTACATCACCAACGACTTTAGGAGAGACACGGGAAACGTTTATGTTTAACACAGTACACCGTGTTACATCACCAACAACTTTAGGAGAGACACGGGAAACGTTTCCGTTATACACAGTACGCCGTGTTACATCACCAACGACTTTAGGAGAGACACGGGAAACGTTTCCGTTATACACAGTACGCCGTGTTACATCACCGACGACTTTAGAAGAGACACGGGAAACGTTTCCGTTATACACAGTACGCCGTGTTACTTCACCAACGACTTTAGAAGAGACACGGGAAACGTTTCCGTTATACACGGTACGCCGTTTTACATCACCAACGACTTTAGGAGAGACATGGGAAACGTTTCCGTTATACACAGTACGCCGTGTTACATCACCAACGACTTTAGGAGAGACACGGGAAACGTTTCCGTTATACACAGTACGCCGTGTTACATCACCAACGACTTTAGGAGAGACACGGGAAACGTTTCCGTTATACACGGTACGCCGTGTTACATCACCAACGACTTTAGGAGAGACACGGGAAACGTTTCCGTTATACACAGTACGCCGTGTTACATCACCAACGACTTTAGGAGAGACACGGGAAACGTTTCCGTTATACACAGTACGCCGTGTTACATCACCAACTACTTTAGGAGAGACCTGGGGAACGTTTCCGTTATACACGGTACGCCGTGTTACATCACCAACGACTTTAGGAGAGACACGTAAAACGTTTCCGTTATACACGGTACACCGTGTTACATCACCAACGACTTTAGGAGAGACATGGGGAACGTTTCCGTTATACACAGTACGCCGTGTTACATCACCAACGACTTTAGGAGAGACATGGGAAACGTTTCCGTTATACACAGTACGCCGTGTTACATCACCATCGACTTGAGGAGAGACACGGGAAACGTTTCCGTTATACACAGTACGCCGTGTTACATCACCAACGACTTTAGGATAGACATGGGAAACGTTTCCGTTATACACGGTACGCCGTGTTACATCACCAACGACTTTAGGAGAGACACGGGAAACGTTACCGTTATACACGGTACGCCGTGTTACATCATCAACGACTTTAGGAGAGACATGGGAAACGTTTCCGTTATACACAGTACGCCGTGTTACATCACCAACGACTTTAGGAGAGACATGGGAAACGTTTCCGTTATACACAGTACGCCGTGTTACATCACCAACGACTTGAGGAGAGACACGGGAAACGTGTCCGTTATACACGGTACGCCGTGTTACATCACCAACGACTTTAGGAGAGACATGGAAAACGTTTCCGTTATACACAGTACGCCGTGTTACATCACCATCGACTTGAGGAGAGACACGGGAAACGTTTATGTTTAACACAGTACGCCGTGTTACATCACCGACGACTTTAGGAGAGACACGGGAAACGTTTCCGTTATACACAGTACGCCGTGTTACATCACCAACGACTTTATGAGAGACACGGGAAACGTTTCCGTTATACACAGTACACCGTGTTACATCACCAACGACTTGAGGAGAGACACGGGAAACGTTTCCGTTATACACGGTACGCCGTGTTACATCACCAACGACTTTAGAAGAGACACGGGAAACGTTTCCGTTATACACAGTACGCCGTGTTACATCACCAACGACTTTAGGAGAGACATGGGAAACGTTTCCGTTATACACAGTACGCCGTGTTACATCACCAACGACTTTAGGAGAGACACGGGAAACGTTTCCGTTATACACGGTACGCCGTGTTACATCACCAACGACTTTAGGAGAGACATGGGAAACGTTTATGTTATACACAGTACGCCGTGTTACATCACCAACGACTTTAGGAGAGACATGGGAAACGTTTCCGTTATACACAGTACGCCGTGTTACATCACCAACGACTTTAGGAGAGACATGGGAAACGTTTCCGTTATACACGGTACGCCGTGTTACATCGCCAACGACTTTAGGAGAGACACGGGAAACGTTTCCGTTATACACAGTACGCCGTGTTACATCGCCAACGACTTTAGGAGAGACACGGGAAACGTTTCCGTTATACACAGTACGCCGTGTTACATCACCAACGACTTTAGGAGAGACACGGGAAACGTTTCCGTTATACACAGTACGCCGTGTTACATCACCAACGACTTTAGGAGAGACATGGGAAACGTTTCCGTTATACACAGTACGCCGTGTTACATCACCAACGACTTTACGAGAGACACGGGAAACGTTTCCGTTATACACAGTACGCCGTGTTACATCACCAACGACTTTAGGAGAGACATGGGAAACGTTTCCGTTATACACAGTACGCCGTGTTACATCACCAACGACTTTAGGAGAGACATGGGAAACGTTTCCGTTATACACAGTACGCCGTGTTACATCACCAACGACTTTAGGAGAGACATGGGAAACGTTTCCGTTATACACAGTACGCCGTGTTACATCACCAACGACTTTAGGAGAGACATGGGAAACGTTTCCGTTATACACAGTACGCCGTGTTACATCACCAACGACTTTAGGAGAGACACGGGAAACGTTTCCGTTATACACAGTACGCCGTGTTACATCACCAACGACTTTAGGAGAGACATGGGAAACGTTTCCGTTATACACAGTACGCCGTGTTACATCACCAACGACTTTAGGAGAGACACGGGAAACGTTTCCGTTATACACAGTACGCCGTGTTACATCACCAACGACTTTAGGAGAGACATGGGAAACGTTTCCGTTATACACAGTACGCCGTGTTACTTCACCAACGACTTTAGGATTCCCTGTACAAGGTTTTACCAGAATAATCACAACATACAAAGGTAGCGCAAGTCTATCTATCTACTAATATTTCATATTTTTAAGAAAAACTTTCTTGTCTGAAATTTATCATATTAATGGCGCTTTATCTACCAGGCCAGCGGGAGGAGTTGAGAGCTCTTCAGTCAATGGGTACTTAGACACCATTTCCCCGTGCTTAGCAAGATTGTTAGGTGAGCAGAGCTATAAAACTGATAGTCAGAATCCTAAAGAAACGATGCTGAAGTAAACTCCTGATCCAATCACGGCTCCACGGGACCATATCGACGTATGACAGGCTCCATTTTCATACCGTGATTTCCGATCACCATTATTTTGATTTATCGTGTGGTCGAGGTTTCTATCAATAGTATATAGAAGAACCCTATAAAACTTAACTCCTCAAATGCGCGTAACGTACTGTTTATATTGATTAAGATAATTAAAACTTAAATCGTTCCATTGGTTTGTTTTGTGTTTTTTAATTAACAAAATAGAACAAAGCGTCAACAAAACCATCATTCGTACTCAAAAGTAAAAGAGAATAAGATCAGATGTTTCGGAAAAGTCCCTTAATTCTGGTCATTGACCACCATGTAAATTTAGGTCATATCCAAGGATGTCCTCAAAATGAGAACTGGGGTATTATTCTTAATTACAATAAGTAGTTAAATCATCCACCTTCATATTATTATACACGACCTCAATTAGAACAAGATGGCTATCATAAAATTGCTCATACTTAACACCAACCTGCATCTCTTGAATCCCTGTGTAGTAAGTTTGTTCGTCAGCAGCCGACATATACAATGTACAAGTGTATCACGAAAATCTTGATATTTAGACCAAGTCCCAAAATATCGAGTTTAATGCATCAAGTATTTCCCAAACGTTGCAGAAGCAGGGAAGTTACTAACAAGAAAGGGAAAGTCCACGATCAGAAAATTGATATAGCCACGTTCATCGTAAAGCTTGAATGTCACGTTCATCGTATATCTTGAATGATATCACCAAAAACAAATTGTTCCCGTCTCCTCCTAAACCTGTTAACAATGTGGAATACATGCTATATGGTAATATAGCAGTCCTGACTTAGCTGCTTAGATTTTTAAATCAACAATTGAATGAGATACGAGGATAAATGAAACAACTTCAATATCATCGTCAATGTTGGCTGATGTAAAGGTTGTTGGAGGTGTACGTTAGCTGTGTGTGTGGTTGTGAGGAGTTTGATGACGGAAATGTTTACAGTTAGGGTTACTTCCTCCACTACACACATGTACGAACAGTTATATCATATATCTACCGAAGGTCGGCTGTCGGTACTGGTGCTACTCTATTTTGGTCTCTAAAGATCGCTAGATTACACCAAACGCAAATTCAGTGCCCCCATGGCATCCAAATGTGCATGGTACATTTCTCTCTCAATTAATTGCAGTTGTACGTTTTTGTCGTGCATTAGGAATAAACCGGCATAGTTGCTTCAGAAGCTGCTGTTTGTGTAAACGAGCGCGGTGAAGGTGGTCCGATACATAAGATAATTACATTGTTGTGTTGCCCATACATTTATATCAGTCGTAGGTCTCCTATACTGGACAATCCTTCATTGTGATATGGATTCCGTCATACGAACGGGCGATCTTGCAAAACACATCCGACTTATGAGGTTATAAATAGGATATCAACTATAAAATATTTTCAACTGAAAGAAAAATAAAACAATCAAAATGTGTAAAAATTACTGTGTCTTGAATAGAATAAAATGTAGTAGCCATTGAAATTTTACACAAAATCTTATAAATAAACGGTTATAGAATCCCTTCGAGGACCTCTAACGTCATAGAAACGGCGGGAGAATTAGCTAAAACCGGAAGTCGTAAACTGGTCTGCGAATGAGGTGTAAATCAGCTAGTGATGGAAAACCGATCGGAACCTTGGTGGTCATTACGAGTCGTCCTACGCTCGAAGACCCAGTCGGCGGGGATAGGCAGGGTGCTTGTTTCAGGTGATTATTTTTACATTAGGGTTTTATCAGGCGATTCGAAGCTGGACTGTTTCCCAACGCGGAACAAAAATAAGTGATAAACTTCTATCAAATGATAATATGTCGCAATTCATCACTGATTTGATGTCTATTGGTCCAAGTGACAAATTCATTGTTTTTCACTTACTATCACAGTTGTATGTATGATTTAACACGGAAATCTGTAAAAGATATAGATATACGTGTAGTTATTGCTTTCACTGATGAACGCGCGTCGAGTTTTGTTTTCTTTATTAATGACGTGAGGGAGTAGAATCCCCCCCCTTAAATCTGCTAATTTCGCCATTCTGTCTTTCACTTGTAAGCAAATGCATTACATGCTGTTTTCAAAAGGGGATATTTTCAGTAGTCCGGACAAAATGTAAAATACGTGCTCACAAAATGTAACATAGAATGCAAACTTATTTGACATAGTTCGATGTGATTAATTGTGTGTCATAAGTAAAGGTCTTATAATTAAACACAGCGGGTATACAAATTCTAGACCCCGCACATATCATACCAATACTACGGTTAAATGACGTCGTATGTCATGGCTGACTGATTTGTTACCTGATGGACGAGCCGAAGATATTGTGTTTTTATGTACAGTACGTAAACTCATAGCTGATAAGGTGCCACACAGCACGTGGTAGCACTGATGTAACATTCCACGACACGTTCGTCGGCCGCCATTACTGACAGCAGGGTCTATCAACTACATACTTGTTATGTAGTACCGTGGAGAGTCCTGTCCTTACATATCAACATTATTTGGAATCTGCTACTATAGTATTTTAACCAAAACGCTAGAGGGATAGTTTTAAGATTTTTTTATTCAAGCACTATTAAATAATACATATTTTGCAGGAAATTTATTTATTTTAATCATTATTTAAATGAATGAATGATATACACCTCTGAGGTTTCAGTCACGTTTAGGTTTGACCTCATTTTAAGATTTTATGTTATATTAAAGAAAGTATTATCAATTTGAATAGCATTTGTGCAGATAAAAGCTCTGTCAAAAATAAAGATGTCTGCTGCTTTAAAACCTTTTTTTACATGAATTTAAAACAATTACCCATTCGGCAGCCATTTTAAAAGTTCGTATTTCGTGTACTTTTTCCACTTCGCGAAAGGCCGAAATTTCACCTTTTTGATGTTAGATCGATCTATTTAAAACATCAGTGTTTCGCCATTTTTAATTTTAATTTAATTATCTTCGACTGATCATAGCACAAAAACGAGCACACTGACATATCATCATTATCTTTGCCATTTCTGTCATGCTTTGAACTCCCTTTTCCGAAAATGTATGAGAAAAAAGGTTTAATGCAGGAAAATTTTGACTTCTCAGAGGTCTACATCTTTAAGTGAAAAACTTTCGTTTCTTTGATTAGATATAAAAGATTAAAACATCCTCGTAAACTTTAATATCCTGACATATTCAGCATGGCAGCAGTAATTGCTTTGGTAACAAATTGTTTGTCAAATTGTCGATTTCTACTTCACTTCATTATTAATACATACCGGTCTGAATTATCTGTAAAATGATTTACATAATTGTATATAATCTAGAAATGAAAGGCTTATGTTGATAACATAAATAGTTTTGAGAGATCCATCTGTTAAATCAAGTCAGTTTTTGTGGTATTTTCGAGACTTCTATCTACGATCTAGAAACGCTCGTCATAATATCCCGTTATCATCATAGCCTCGTTTTCAATATGACATTCCAATGGCTGCCATGATTTGAAACGACGTTTTTTGTATTTTTTTTTTAGATTTGATGGAAAAAGAGACAGGTATTAAAATATTTCAGACATGTCAAACACCTGTGTACTACGTGGTGTTTGATAATCTTTAGTTCTGATGTTGCCTACTCATTGAATGTTGACGCTGTTTTTGTTTTCCCCCTTAACTCACTTAGAAATGAAGATTGTGAAATCCACAAAGAAATATGATAATCTAGCCCATAAATAATGATAGTCAAATCCACAAAAAATATAATATAACCTATACTAAAATATAAATAATATAACGCATAAAGTAATAATATTATGTAATTCATAAGGTAGTTAACATAATGTAACCACACTGGAATAAAAATAATAAAACATACAGAGTAATAATATATTGTACCGCATAAAGTAGTTAACATAATGAAACCTTCTCTGAAATACAAATAATGCAAATCACAAAATAATTAAATAATGTAACCGAAAAAGAGGTTAACATAATTTTCCTATTCTGCAATATAACATGATTTTAGCCATTGAGAACAAATAATCTACCCAACCAATTAACCCTCATACAAATAGTGTTATTCTACTATAGAGAAGTAAGCACCAACTGATATTAAGAAAAGTTTTTCCTCACAGATGCACGGAAATATACATATAGATACAACTAATTCCTTCAGCACATTGCATTCCCTTATGCAATAAATGAAACGATTAGATCAAAGGATCTCTTCAACATGTCTTCTATTTATAACGAAATCTAAAAATTGCATGGCTTCTTCTTTATCTCTCTAAGGACTTCCGATATGGGAAGGGAATGCAAAATGAACGTGTGTAAATGTCTGTACTTAATCCTTAATGAAACTATAACGGACTATAAAAACAAGTAGGTCTGTAAAAAACGAGCTCATGTCTAAAGATCAAGGACATTTTACGGAGTTCAAAAAAACATATTTAAATTAAAACTTAGAGCTAGAACGATTTAAGTTAATGCATTATTAGCAGCCATATCATAGTTCTAATACTGATATTAAGTAAAATTCTTCAAATTGTTGAAGTTCGTGAACAATGTGTCTTCTTGTCTGTTTCCGAAACAGTTGTACGAAGCATCCACTGGATTTCAACATGCAAAGTAAATCCTCTATTGCTTCTTGGAGAATGTGATTGAATGTTATTCAATATGAAAGGAAAAGTAACCGAACCATTGGAGACCATTAACTGTTTTTGTAAGAAAGTAAATCTCAAAACTAAATTAATAAACTGTTCCTTAACGACCCCCGTGGCAGTTATGTAATTGCGATCCTAAACATTTTGGAGCGTTTTGTTTTTACACCCCAAGGATATAAAGGAAGGATCGGGTATTATAGATAGTATTTAGGCAGCGTACTCACACAGTAAACATGTCAGCCTAATAATCATTGCCATTATAATGTAGTCTTGGATAAAACTAATATGATGATAAACAACTATAAAACGATCAACCTGTTTCAGGACGTCACAGTTAGTCACAGTGGTAGCTGTTGTTTACTAACGGCAACTCTAAACGGTGTACGCGGGTTGGAATAAAGAATCTGTCACTCCCTTGGGGTTGAAACAGGGGATCCCAAACTTCGTGTTTTGCTGCTTAAGACTCTTACTCTGAGGGTTGAGATCCCCCGTCTCACTCCAAATGGGGTGAATTATTATTTATATCTTACCCTTGTACCCTTTTATATATCTTATACAGCTGTATAATGCAGATTAATTCATTTTTGCGGCATACTGTATCAATTACTAAAATTAAAAGGTGCAACATGTGTTTGTTACGTCATCTTTCATTCATGTTACACTAACGCAAGACAAACCTGACATTTTGGATTTAATTGCTGGCGTGACGTCATAGTTTTGTTCCTATGTCGTCATACAATTGTTGAGAACATGCTAAGACTTCGTTTAGTTTGTCTCAACCTTAGAGTGAGATTAAAAGAACCATTCATCACTATGAGAGGGGAAAGGAGGATCTCTACCGAGGGGCAATATTCTAAAGTTTTCAAGTACGAGGCTTGCTGAGTGTTTGGCAGCTTAAGAGTCCTACCTCGAGGGTTGCGATCCCCCTGTCTCACTCCCAAGGTGGTAAATGATTATTTGTCCGATTCCCTGCTTACCCTCTTATATATCAGGACCCAGTTGTTCAAAAGATGATAGGCTTAATCACTATTTAACGACATTGTTCAACCTTCAGTTTTTCTGTCAACAAACAAGGTGTAATCCCATATTTTTGCATATTTAGACACTTGATATCTAGAAAGTGTGAATTAAATCAATGATTTGATTTTAATGTTACAGGAGAATTAAAATTTGCACTTATCACTGATTAAGGTAATCAACTTTTGAACAGCTGGGCCTAGATTGTTATATTAACAAAGACAATGTTGATGTAATTTGATTGGTCGATGTGACGTCATACTATTATCTGGAACGTGCAAAGAGCACGTGTAGCTTGTCTCAATCCCAGGGTGCGACAGGAAAATCTCACACCGGTAAAATTATGGATATCCCTGTTCAGAGTAAGGAATGTTATTCTGCTGTCAGAAATTTATCAATGAATGCTAACATTAGGAAAATATTTGTGATTTATTTTCATTGCTATGGCGCCGGCGATATATTTTATATCCTAGTCGTTTACTCGTTTTAACCCAGAGTTATCGGTTACATAAATTGGTCCTCTGGGCAACAAGTGATGTCATTTTACGTCAATATTATTCCGTTATAAACTAGTTGGTAGGCATATGTCCTTAATCCACGCCATATTGCCATGGCAACTTATACATGTACGTGTCATAATATTCATTGATGTTGGAAGGGAATATAAATCTTACAAATCTGCCCGTTTCTCAATATCTCTATAAGGATACATATAAAATCATAAAAAAACACCAACGACATAGTACCTGCTAGGAATGGGTTTACGGGCCCGCTGTCGACGTGCTGTGGAACCCTTGTTGACAATCTAATAACCTGCCACATACCGTCCGGGCCTATATATTTATCTGAGGGCTTAATTCTATCAAACATACATTAATCAGGCGATGATAAAATGGATGCCATCATGTTTTAAGGAAATACTATTTCGAAATGTCGGCTATTGTGATGACGATTTTTTACCTATGGAGATTAAGGACAAATTTTCCGTTTCCTCTATGTGTCCTAATGATAAGACGGAATGAATACCATCTAAACTGGTTCTGTCCTTGAGTTCTTTACTGTGTTAATAATTTAGAAATGAATAACTTCATATTCTTAGTAAAGAAGACGTCTGTCATTGTTATGTTTAGCCTACGGGTTTCGCTTATAAAATCCAAACATTTCTTAATTGCTTTTGTTGTTATGAAATGAATGTGACTGCTGCATTCCTGAGAGCACTGTTCACCGAACGCTTATCGTAAGGTGACATTTTGGCGGGACAGCGTGGTTCCGCAAGGATACGGCAGCTTACAGGCTAACTCTTGAAAGCCTGGCATGATCTAAATCCGGAACGGCACCATCAGTAAACGACAACTCTTACCATTTCCCATTTCTATCTACAGTTAGGTTGGTTAATCCTCCTTCTAATGAGGTCGGATAATCTGGAGTGTTTCAGCGATTTGGCAGAGAAAGATATACATTCGAGAGATTATAATCTAACAATTACAAATATAGCATGTTTGCCAAGTCTCACTAATCCTGTGTGTTGGCCAAATCATTGCCCTCACGTATTTGGTAGTCAGCCGTTCTCAGCGTATTATACAATTACGTCTTAATTATAAGTCGTAGATGTGACAGGTAATTTATGTAGAACATGTTTACATGATCTTTATAAATCCACGTACTTATTGTAAACAGATATTATAGAAATACAGACTGCTGCATGTCAGCAATATATTATTTACAAAGTATAAATCTGAATCAATGGCGCAGTTGTTATAAAATGTATCTGCTTGTTTAACGGTGTTACTTTTGTTATTGAAGGTGTTTGTTATGTTGCTACTTTTGTTTGTTTAAGTGTTGTTTTTTCGTCTCGTTGTTTTTGGTGATTGTGGTGACGACATTGGTTATTTCGTTTCCATGGTACACGTGGTGGTCGTGGTATCGAGAAATGATGGTGCTGCGTTGTCGTTGTTGCTGTTTGTGGTAATTGTGTTCACAGCAGTGACATTATTGTTGTTGTTGCTGCTGTTGTTGTTGTCGTCGTCGTCAATTTTGATGATGACGGCGATATTGCAGTCGTTGTTTTTGTAGTTGTTGTTGTTGTTTTTGTCGGTTTTGATGACGACGGCGATATTGCAGTAGTTGTTTTTGTAGTTTTTGATATTATTGTTGTTTATGTTGTCGTCGTCGTCGGTTTTAATGACGACGGAGATACTGCAGTCGTTATTACTATTGTTTGAGGTGTCAACAGTCCAATACATAGTAACAGTATTTTTGTTTTGGTGACAAATGTAATACATATTGTTGTTTTATTGTAATTTGTGGTTTGTGACGGCGATAACACTGTTGTTGTCTGCTGATGCTATTGTTTTATTGATGGGTGGGCTGATAACGATGATATTGTTGCCACGTGTTACTACACAACAACATAAAAGCTGCAGCGTTTTGAAAACACGTGCATCATTTCAAGACCGTCAACAACATTAAGGATGCATATTTTCTGTACTTTAACCTGTAATTCTTAAAACCATACGACATTCCTGCAGCATTCTCCCAAACGCTCAATATGTTAACCCTATCAGGTATGTTCTTACTTTAAACTGTTTTCTAATTACCGCGATAACTCTTGAGTACACGCGCCCTTCTCTGCGTGTGAGTCAGCGACAGTTACGTTGTCTAGGATAGCCCTAAGATAAAGTCATTGTGTCTGAAGTGTGCTTTAAATGGTTAGGGATGCTTTTTAAACATTTTCACTGTAAGTGAGAATAGAATGAGTTAGATCCAAGCACGGGATGTTGAACGAGAACATACACGTGTTTTACATCGTCCGTTAGGGGTACGGCTTCACAGAAACACATCAAAATAAGATTTCAGAATAAGACTCAGCAGCGCTTCCACCCACTAACACGCTATAATATGTCAAGGAAGCTTTACAGAAACACATTCACTTTAAATCTAAAGAAAATTTCAGCACAAAAAGGGTAAATGTTTATGGAAGTGGGTTGGGATATTAAAACTGTTCCTTGTTGATACTTGTAATGTAAAGTTTACATACCTACATGTAAGTTGCCGTTTATGTTTGAATGGTGAGATAATATACCATAGGTGTCACACCATTACATATCGTTAACCAATCACTGCTGTGTTGCAGAGAACCGATGCACATCTTATACGTTTATATAAAGTCGGTGGTTCTCGATCGGCAAGATGTATTTTTGAAAATGTATGAATGAAGAGCAATCGATGGAAATAGGAACCTGTGTTATCTTGAATCAAATTGTGTACGCCATGAGGCAAGTTTGGTCCATATCTCAAGGGAGCACAATTTCTACCGGATCAATTACGACACGTGGTATTGTTCCCAAGGTAACTGCTCGGGGAGGTAGAAGGAGACAATAGACAGCACTGAATCCCTAATAGATTCATTCCATGAAAATGTCGTGTGTCGGCCGCCGCAGATGGTCACGTGGTCGACGTTTATAAAAACAAACAGCTGTTACAGAAAATAGTGGACACTTGAGGCGAAATGTCACGATAACATTTTCATCTTGAGGAGTTTTCTTGTTATGCCATTTAAATCTTACTCTTTCAGTAGCTGGTTGGTGGTTATTCAAGGCTCATTAATGCCGATATCTGGTGAAGTGGCTTAAAGGACATCAATTTGAAATCAAATGTTTTAATGTATCGCAAATAAAAACCGAAATGTTGTCTGTTTAATCTTAAACTATCACATGCTTCTATAGCGTCGCCTTTCCCGGTCTTAGCTCTTTACAAATAGGCATGCTCTGGGACTTCATACACTGCCTAATTATAAAATGAAAATATGCTCCGGACAGAATTGTTCCGGAACAGCGTTAGAACGTCGCCTACCAGTCGTTACAAAAATACATTTAAATCATTACATTCGAATAAAGCTATCAGGGAATATTGCATTTGTTAAGAAGTGGTTATTTTGCTACCAGAAATCTGCATACGATAATTATAACAATTCCAGAATGTTGAATGCTCATTTACAATAAATCGCTTGATGCAGAATACCTCCAATTCGTTTGGTTTGATTGTGGTTTTTTAACTTTTCATCTCGGAAATGATTATTAGATCCGTAATGCAAAGAGAAATAGGCCAAACTCAGGAACTGTTTCTGTGCCTTTTGAACCTGTTATTTGCTTAGAAACGTGTCATTCATTAGTAAGTTATGTATAACACTTGGAAGAGTGTCATTCGTTCGTAGCATACAAACTCTATAACGCAAAGTGGCATGTGTGATGCACCAACAACACTAAGATATATTGCATTTGTTTGAAATGCATGCACATTGACAGGAATATGTGTAATTTTGTGTTAACACACACATTGACAGGAATATGTGTAATTTTGTGTTAACACACACATTGTCAATCAAATATGTGTAATTTTGTGTTAACACACACATTGACAGGAATATGTGTAAATTTGTGTTAACACACACATTGACAGGAATATGTGTAAATTTGTGTTAACACACACATTGACCGGAATATGTGTAAATTTGTGTTAACACACACATTGACCGGAATATGTGTAAATTTGTGTTAACACACACATTGACAGGAATATGTGTAATTTTGTGTTAACACCCACATTGACAGGAATATGTGTAATTTTGTGTTAACACACACATTGTCAATCAAATGTGTTTTTTGTGTGTAATACACAGCCATTGCTATTAGAACAGAGCAGTTCTTACATTCCTTAGCGAATTTGTCGTGTTTGTCATTACACACATTAATATAAAAAAAACGTTTTTTTGTTTCAGTACACACATCTTTCTAAGTAAATGTGTTATAAGTTTGTTAAACACACACATAACTAGGAGAGTGTGTCCTTCGAATGTAATGCATACAAATTTCCAAGTAAATGTGTCATGTTTGTGTAAAGCACACATATACCCCCTTATGTAACCCAATCATCTTCATTTAAAACTCATAAACTGATTCGCTAGGAAGATGATTACATATTTACTTTGGGAGATCGTGTCTATTTAAGCGATTTTACTTCTTCTCCATTTGCATGTTGCTTTAATGTCTGCAGTTTTCAATTTAATATATCGATTATACCTCCCTCTGGAGTGTTTCCTAGTCGGGGCGCTACACCGCGTGAAGAAACCCCACGGAAGGAACGTATTGAAACCAGTCGCGCAATTGTATGGCCATCATTACGGTCTTTATTGCAGTTTTCAATTGTCTACGAATGGTGTCAGTCTTTAGGACGGTGGTAAATATAATCACTTTGGCCGACAGCAAGAACTTTGTTCATTGGCGTTCTCAAACTGTAAAATGATGTTTTTCGACGCCGTAACAACAAGAACAAAGCATATTGAACACAGTTGGGGAACAAAACCCCCACACTTAGACCAGTATCAAAAGTCAACGGGTACAGGGTACACAGTTCACTTAGTGTTCTAAAGAGCTCATCACTGGTCTAGAAAGTTATAATTAAGGCACTATTCTCCCTGTATAACCGTTTTAGAACGTGATACCGTGTATCGATTACCGATACTAAGTAGACAATAGTCTACCATAGACAGGCTATATCGACTGATGAGCTAAATTGCATTTGTAGTTTAATATTGGAATTTTTGCTTATCCTGGAACAGAAAACAAAACGTCATTTTCTAGTGCAGAATGGAGTTTATAATGTACTCTCTTTTAGAATGAATGTAAGACACAGTTTGCTAAACATTATCTACACTGCCCGATACGGCTGTTTCTTCCTATTTACTCATCGATGATGCTGAGACAAAACGTTGACCTTCAAATTGGTTTTACTTTGGTTAAAACGACAGAGTTTGTGCATAAATCCCTAAGTAGTATTTCAAAATTAAAAGCAGTAAGCATTAACAATGAATTAGGTGTGAGATTATGAACCCTACTAATACTCAAACTGGAAATCAAGTCTGAAAATCCTTTGGTGATAAGATTTCCACGAACGAATACTTATAAAAGATGATCCAGTACAAATGAGATTCACACAAAAGTAACCCAATAAAGGCGTATATATCCATACATACCTAGGTTTGTATTGATACAGATTGACCACAATTTTAATTTAGTATAGGTAATTTACATAAATGTGAAGAACGTAAGCAAAACACAAATAGTAAGACAATGCCACGAAATTCGTTATTAATATTCTTTCTTTCCCTCATTTTTTCGTTGCTCTTTGCCTGATAAACCTCATTCCTTTATATATTAGTATAAATACACCCACTGATTAGATGTAATTTATAGAACCTTCATCAAAAACGGCAAAGGAGCGTAAGTTAAAAAGTAGCGGAACAGTTGCTTCCAGGCGTTTCCATTGTACCAGACATGTACACGATTAGTGCTTAGACGTACTAGCATTATCTGGGCTGGGGTCCGAGTGACAGGTGCTCCTTAATTTTAGTTCCCTGTTGATGTTTTTAAAAACTTTTTGTGTACTTTCGTGTTCGAGGTGTAAGGATGATACTCTCTACTCACTGGAATGCCAGCGTCAACAGAAGGACAACGCTTTCTCATACATTTAATGACTCTTACTGCAGCCTATTTTATTTTTAGATATAAATAAGAAAAATGTTGTTTTTGGAGGTTTTTTGTTTGTTTTTTAATTATCGTAAAAAAATGTTGATGCCATGTTGCAGAAACAAATCCATTTGAATGAAAAGCGTGGGTGAGGTATAGGATTCTACCAGATAAGTGAACCGTTGCCTTGAAATCATTACATGCAGCAGAACGGGCCCATACCGTCGTGGACGGACTGTTGCTTAGATGATCTAAAGCGGTGGATCAAGCTGGTATTACGGCGCGCCAGCAGTAAGACAAACGCGGCATTGTCATTACAACACCAGCGTTCGCACATTATCGGCTTTCGCAATCGCTTTTTTTTTTCTTCCGTATTAACCAAGTTAATTAAACCATGTACAGATTGTGTGTATCCGTGTACAATGTCGCGGCCTCGAGTTCGACTAGACTCCGGAAGTAATGTCCTGGGATCACGTTTCTATACAAGTAGGACACCCGGTACCTTACAGCCTAACTAGTAGTTATTCAAGATACAGACGTACATGCATTTCTACCATAAAACATGTCCATGTGATGATATATCCCGTGGAATTAGGAAGAAAAGGATCGATCTCATACTTGCCGTAAAGCAAAGGTCAAGGTCACGTGATGGGTAATCATGAGTCTGACAGGTCTATTTTTAACATCAATTTTATGACTCACGAAATACCCCGATCTAATGAAATAGTTCGGGAATGGCTTTGTTGGGCGTTGTGAATGTGAGAATAACGTACATGAATGCCCAGCAATAATTTATACCGTAGCTGGCACGTTGATATGTAAAACATATATTGTTTTATAATGACCAACACATCATAATGGTACATATGGACGATATTTAGAGCTGCACAACTATTCAGATTTACGACGGGAAATCTCCCAAAATGAGTAGGTACATGATGAATCTTGGCACATGCGCTGTGTTGACTTGCAAACTGACTCTATCGCGTCGGAGAATCAGCTTCAGCAGCATACCGATATCTATCAATATCGCTGTTTCGTGTTAAATTCTTATTCTGAAAATGACAAGGAAGAAATAAAATAGCTCATCATCCGTTTGTATACCTACCGCCATGTTAGGATATTATCGGAACAACCTCCAGATTGTTCTCAGTCAACACCAAACACTTATCGGAATATCCTCTTGATTGATTCCCGTTAACACCAAATACCAAAACTACATATTTTATAGGCAAGACCTTTATCTAGCGGGATTTCAAAATGCATAGATCAGAAGTGAAATTTCTTCTAGATCTCTAACTGTCAGATGTGATAAGATTCGCCTGCAATAATTGTATATTTACAGTTTCTTATCGTTTGAAGCTACAGTTTGGGGTTTGGCTCATCTGTAAACACCGTCTACTGCAGTTGGGGAGGAAAAGCCGGCCTCATCGCAAGGTTCCGTCTTCCAACAACATTCTTACTCAGCCTTCACTCACAGAGCTAAAAACACACGTCCGTGTTTTCATTTAGATATATGTTAGACCCCAGCTGTTACTCCCTGTAATAAAAAGTCCCAAATTAGCTTTAATTTGTCATCCAGCTCCCCTACTACTCCGAGTTTATGTTCTGTACCACATATACATTAGGTCTGTTAACCAATCCCTACATAAATCTCCGTCTTCCTGGGGTGTGTCATTCAAATCAGTGTGGGAAGAGGATAGCAGTACATATCATTTACGCTATAACGAGACAAGAGCATGATTGACAATAGATTCCGGTAATTATTTTCTTAATTCTTTTTCCTCGGTAAGTAAAGCTGCCTTTGACAAACCAGCTTGGTCAAACACGTTCACCAGCCTCCGTAATTCTTCTGCAATTGACTATTTTTTCAATTCGTACATGTTGACTTTTTTCTATAAAAAAGTCACGGTACGATCAGACGAAACGGCGGACAAAATCACCCCGCTTTTGACAATGCAGTGCGGATGGAAACTTAATTCAATTAATTTTGTTCTAAGATCAATTTGCCACACAACATAGTCTTGATTCTGTCACTATAAATCCTTTTCAATCTTCTTCCTGGCAAGATTCAGGCGTTTGATATAGGCATTATATATAGCAAATAGTTTATATCCGTAAATGATATCCTGACGTTACCCTGTACCGATTAGTGCTCAGTAAAAAGGAACATACAATAATCGGGAAAGAATGCGGATATGAAACTATAAGATTTGTTAAGGTAGTGTCTTCTTCAGCAATATTTCTGAAAATTTGACGAACGATATAACTGTTCCTACACTAGCGAAATGTTGCTTACATACTTTTTTTTTTTTTTGCTTTTTTTTATTTTGACCAAAACGAGTTTTGGATCGTTTACCTGAATTCCTGAAATAACAATATGTGTACCAAAATCTGACCTGACACAAAGGCGAACTAGTCATAGCATAAAGATGTAAAAAAAATATTTGAATTTATTGAATGTATCAATTTTACATTCTTGATTGCGTCTGTACGACAAAAATAAATGTCCGGTTTATTATGAGAAAGTAAACAAGCCGTATTCGAATCATGTTAATCTCTTGTGCAGACAGAATACACGTATCTTCAACTGGCATTGAAATGTTCAGTTGCTCCACTCAAAACGTACGCTCTGAACAGGGCTAGCAATGTGACTTAAAATTAGAGAAATGCTTGATAACGTGTTTTTAATTATTGGGAAGCTCAGATGAAAATTTCCAAAGTTGTATCTAAAAGAACATTGTGAAACTATGTTTCAAGTCAAACTTGAAGTTCAAGACGACACAGGATAATAATAACGCATTACTGTTAATTCCGAACCAATCCTTATACCAGAGGCACGTGACCGGCGCAGACCTCAGAAATTAGTTTTAGAGCCGGTAGACGGGAGTGTGTTTCCGCCTTGCACTAGCCGTGAGCACCAAACTTCCGAGTATCAGATTCTCCTGGGACTAGCGTTGCGAAGACGGAATAGACTACTGATAGATAAAAGTGAATGACAAGTGTACTATAACTGTCAAAACTGTCAAAATGTGAAACTTTCCCCTCGATTTTGTATAAACACTGTTTTAACAAATATCTGCTAAGAATTACTGCCTTCAAAGAACAAGAGTCCATTGTTGACGCCGTATTCGATTGAAAACTTCCAGCCCTGATCATGCGCATTGACGTGCTGGGATGCCCAAGGAGGAGTCGTAAAACGGTTCTATAGATTGTATGAATTACCCGGGGTCTAAATTTACATTATTTGATGACATTGAGCTGGCCTTCAATTTGACCTTTAGTGAGACCTCTGTTGACCTTTGCCAAACAAAGTTATTCAGATTCATGTTTGAATCTTATCACTCTTTCGAAATACAAAATTGATTACGTTTTCATTTTTTTCAGTCACGGATTAGGAATAAATACTGCCTTATAGTAATTATGTAAAACCCATTAGATCTGACATTTCAGGGTCGTTTGAGTACATAGAAATACATATAGACATACTAATATCCAAAAGGTCGAACAAGATAGCATAAACAAACCTGTAGACATATATAATATATAGGGCCGTCTTACGTGTGTAGTTTCGTTACGTGACATTTACGGCAATCCTCGTGCTTTTGGTGTACATAACACAGCCGACCTTGTCCAGTTTTCCTTGCTATCGTGTCCGTATCAGGCGATATTTTTTCTCGATTTCCCGAGATGCTCCTGTAAAATGATGTCTCAGACGATATCTTGTTGTTCTGGTTCCAGTAAAACTGCCTTGCTGAAGTTTTATATGGCGGCGAAGGATCCTTTATGAAAACTAATCATGCATTTTTGGAATTAAACCTTTTACCAGGAGGAAGAGTGCATTTTTCATCAATAATATATGTAACACTTGAGATTCTCTTTGAACCGTAGAGAATTTCTGTAGCAGTGCCATTACTTCGACCAGATGACCACCCCATACCAAACAATCATGCCGTTTGACCATTATTGGAAAGTACGGGCTGAAAAGGCAGTTAGGGGTAAAACTAAAGACGAATACTCGCTCAATACTTAAAAGAAAAGTTTGCACTACACAAACAATTTCCGATCTAGGTTTCTTTGTAAATGAAGCAAAGTAGAAAAAATATAAAACAAAAAATAATAGAATCGTGAATTACTCAATATTTGTAATCTATGTTTTAAGTGCGGTTACACGTTCGTCCGAGAGCCGAGGGTCATTAAAGCTGCTAGGTGTCAAACGTGAAACATCGGAAATCTGACTATTTTGTATTCTCGTCCAATTTTCTTGTCTACAAGATTTATTCGTGTTCCGTTCAAGACGTGATTTTACTTTGTAGAAGATTTGAACCGTTCATATGAACTATTATCATTTCATTTTATCATCATATTTTTTCGCATTCCCTTTAAAATTCTTTCCGATGTCAAAAATAATCTTCTTTATTAAATATTTACGAATACATCGGAAATAGGAAACGAGATCTGTTTATTTGTATTTTAGAATAAGAATCTGTAACATCATATTTCCGTTTTTTTACGCCATAACGCACGTCATCTTCCAATATATTAATGGCGGGTTTCAAATCGATTCGACACTCTGTCAGTATTTAAACGCGACTCACGGAATCAGGAGTGTTGCACGCGGCATGTTCCCGCCTCAGCATGTTGGAATCTCACACTTTCGATGTTTCTCGCTACGGAACACGACTGGTGGTGTTTTTTTCTCACGCTTTTATCGTAACGTAATGACACGAAATCCTCTTAAACAGTACACATTAAAGTCAATTGTGGACAAAGTGTGTTTGTGTCAGAAAAGCTTGAAATCTAATTGTGAAAATATCAGTGAACAATAACATTCCGTATAGACAGTTTTTGTAATTGTTACAATGTAATAACTGCAATTGTGATTGCAATTGTTTTGTGTTGGTCACCACGAGACGTCGCTTCCACTTATCGAAGAAGACGTATGTCTTATGTAATATGTACAGATTTAGATCGACACCTTGACATTTCAATATATGTTTGAAGAACTTTGAAATGCATTCGAGAAAATATTTTATTAATAATGAACCGAAATTGGTTTCAAATTACTTATAAAACCTCTATCAAGCTTAAGGTGTGCCAAGCCCTAAATACGTTTGATGTTCCAACATATACTGGTACACTTTTGCAAGGTCGCCCTATGTCACTTCTTAGTTAACCTCCATAACATCTTTTTTTTTCTTTTCTTGTACATTGTATAAGTTCACTAAGGTATACTTCGATGTCCTTTATCATTGAAATGTATACATAGTATCGATAACCTTTCTCCTTAAAATGTCATACATTGCATTATTTCGGTCTAAGGGAGATGAAGCTTTCGGCCTGTGCTGGAATATGGTACACAGTTTGTTCCAAAAAGTCTTACACGTTCTATTGTTGCTGACACTCACAACTTCTTCGGAATTCGTAGGGAATAACACAATATACTGTGAAGTCACCGGTCATCTTCGCGTAGCCTTCTACCATATAATGGTTCAACATTTGGAATAAAACCATTGGTTTGTTTTAAAATCTTTTTTTAAAAAGTTGACTTATTGTAAAAATGAAACATTTGGTGTCAAAATATTCCATTTTTATCACATTTCTTCTGAGCTGAAACCTCAATAAAATTCTAGAAGAGTCTTTCTGCTCCCTGTTCTTACAAGTACTGGTGGACTTCTATGTACGTGTACCCTTACAGTGCATGCGCACAATGGATGGCACGCGATAACGCACATAAACGTGAACAATGGGGGCTCGTCACAGACTCTGATACAGGGGGTCATCCTTCCTCCTGACCCAGACCCGGCAATGGACACGCACTCTCTCGGCTTACCTCTGTGATTGTCTTAGAGCGGAACAGTCATTAAGAAGATGGCTAGTGCTTATATACCTTCTTAGAGCAATGTTTTAAGACAACTTAAACTTGCAGTAGAGCTTCTTGTGCTCCGCTAATTAGATCATTCGTCACTCAAATGTTCACACTTTTGACATTCACTGGGGCTATGACGAAGACCACCCTCGTGGCACATCCTGATTATTTGCGAACTTTTCAAAACATCGTATTCAAAGACGAGTTTGTAATTTGAAATATGACTTCACAGTGATTGGAACGAGGAGGGACGAGTTTGTCGTATATGAAACCTAGACATGGTAGATGGGAGACGAATGTATAATATGTACCAGGTGACGATTGTTTTTGTTTGCTGTAAGTTTTTTCAACACTCATAAAGTCATGCATGTAGAAACGTGAACTTTTTGGACATATTTAATGCATCACGTTAGCGATTCATAACAGAAGCCAATGTAGTTAGGACCTCATATCTTATTCCTTATATTAACGTATTGAAATGCTTAAATTTTAAGATGCCAGCATGAATTACAAAACACAATTAGTTGTGTTAATAATTGGGTTCAACAAAGCAGAAACAACGGTGTGTTTTTGCGGGAAATTGATAACTTTCAGTTGGTGTCCTAGAAACAGCATGACCATAAAACAAACAAAAAATAGTTTCATTTTTTAGTTTGTAGAACTGATATACATGTCATATATCTTTAAGCTTTAACATCAAGCAAACCATATTTAATGTTATAACACATATACATCGAGGTATGATCAAGGCGTACATGTACGTGAACCAAATACGTCATTGTTACGCCATGTGCGGGTCCAGTACGCAATGACGAGGTCACCTGGGGTTTGTAAAACAAACAAAAAAACAAAACAAAATTCAATGGATCCTGGAATACAGAAGGTAAATGTCATGGCTGTCAAAAAGCTGGTCAGATACCTTGGTCGATATGAATGTGTCCTAGATATGTACACACACCTTCCCGGCATCACTACTCCTGTAGATAAGGTTGCTCTAGATCCTGGCGGGCCGTCGTCACGCTCCTGTTGTTTGGAGACTATACCCTTGGGTTAGAGAGTACGGCACTAACGTCCTAATTGATTACATGATAGATGAGATGTGATCATTATGTTACATTTCCCAGATACCTACGGGGAAAGTAAACCCTTTATTTTGGTTTGATCATATTTTAAGCATCCTTTATTTTGTACAAGTAGAGCAACTTCATGATTAGTTGGCTTTTAGCTATCTCTCAAGGACGGCCAATTACAATCAGAATCGAGGTTCTTGACCAAAACTGTAATTGTATCAAATTAAACGTTGTAAACACATATACAGGTACATTAATAGTTTGATAATTACATAATAAAAAAAAACAATAGCAAAACTATGCCTATGTTTGATGAATTGTTTGTGCATTGTTTTACAACTAATAACAAAGGACACAAATCAAATACCACAATGTGTTTTACCAGTTCTCCCCGTTCCCGACCCCGGATATAGATAGTTCCGCAGATTATCACTCAAAGGCCGGGCACGCGATCAGCCTATACATAATGTAACGGAAGCCTTCTGGACTCTAAGGCTGTTCATATACTGATTCAATATATTGTAGGAGCCTACAACTAGAGATCACCCGGGGGTATGATGAAGAATGTGACAGCGTAACCGGAAGTGGAATGGAGTACTGTGTGAGGGGGTTAGGATGTAGCAGGATTAATATGGGATTCAACAAAATGTTTATATGATTCGCTGAATTTGAACCGACATTTTTATTAGGATGCAGCGCTTTCCTTTAATAAAATGACAATTTATTTATATGGTAAAGTAAGGTGTTTTATATGGTAAAGTACGGTGTGTTTATATGGTTAAGTATAGTGTATGTGTATAGTAAAGTATGGTGTGTGTATATGGTAAAGTACGGTATGTGTTTATATTGTTAAGTACGGTATATTTATATGGTAAGGTAGCTGTGTACAGTAGACCTAGAGATTTATGGAAAAAAAGACCAATGCCTGAGAATTGTCAACACAGAGATTTAACCATACACTGCATAGATGTAAATGTACACATTTTTGTAAATTGTATATCATTTCCAATTCATAAAAAAGACTATGAAGTGTATACACTGATGTATCCTATGTATGGCACTTGTGTGGAAACCATAGTTACCACATCAAAAATTCCCGAAAAATGCAAAATATCACTGTATTTGACACAAAATTTGACCGATGCAGATAGGAATTTTTTTCTTAAGTTCTATCTAAAATGAAAGCTTACTACCTTGGTTGCAGAATTATATCTGTCCCAGCATAGGTCGTACGCTTAGATTTTTCGCTATTTTCCCTCATGTGCTGTTGTCGAAATTTCACTTCCTGTAAAGCTAGCTTTTCATGTGTAGACACCCATTTCGGAAGGGTCAAAATTTTAATCTCTAACCAAAATTTATCATTTATCATGCTTGAGCCAATTTTACTCTTTATTTTTTTTTATTTTTAATTTTCATAGGCATGCTATTATAGGGGTTATTCATTGTACAAAAATATCACCCATGGCCACAAAAACCTTCTGTACACTGCTACCTAAAGTACGTAATGTTTATATGGTAAAGTACGGCAGGTTTATGTGGTAAAGTACGGTATGTTTATATGGTAAAGTACGGCCTGTTTATATGGTAAATTACGGTGTTTTTATATGGTAAAATACGGTATTTGTTTATATCGTTAAGTGCGGTATGTTTATATGGTACATTTTGTAAGTACGGTATGTTTATATGGTAAAGTACGGTATATATTGTTGAAGATATAGTAACATGTATATACTTGGACCAGGACAAAATATGGTGTTGCTCCCTTTATGTAAATGAAATTCAACCATTCGCTATATAAAGATGTGCATATTACAACATACTAGTCGTGTGTGTATATCTGAACATACTAGTTATAAGTTTAAAATCGATGCACGATGCTATCAGAAATATTTATTTCAAATTTCAATAAAAAAAATCTTGGTATCGCAGTTTGATCTTAAGACCTAGCATTAAGCTAAAATAAAGTATAGGTCTCTACAACACTAAACATGAACAAGTGTTAGGATGGATATAACACACCCGATCGTTCTATATTGTTTCGATTTCCTCCATATCTGAAACTTCACGTGAAATATTACGATGGTTGTCGGTGATAGCCGTCAGATTTCACCTAAACTTACTCTACATGTCCGTGTGTACGTATGGAGTGCAGACCACATCCTGTCAATGATGGCCAGGTCAAACCAAACGTATTGTGTGTTTCCTGCACAAAAACAATGTTTTAACTCGTCAATAACGTCATCCTAGAGGACTAAGTTCGTGACCATTAACTACTTCACATAAATAAGGTCAGGCTCGAGGTCAGTACCCTTGGCCATGATCAAATCCACGACAACGAGTTCACATTAGAAGACCAAGCCCTTGGCCATGATCAAATCCACGACAAGGTCTCACTAGAAGATCACGCCCTTGACATTGATCTAATCCACGACAAAGTCTCACTAGAAGACCACGCCCTTGACCTTGATCAAATCCACGACAACGTCTTACTAGAAGACCACGCCCTTGACCTTGATCAAATCCACGACAAAGTCTCACTAGAAGACCACGCCCTTGACCATGATCAAATCCACGACAACGAGTTCACGCCATGGCCATGATCAAATCCACGACAACGAGTTCACGCCCTTGACCATGTTAAAATCCACGACAACGAATTCACATAAGAAGAATATGCCTTTGACCATGTTCAAATCCACGACAACGAATTCACATTAGAAGAACATGCCCTTGACCATGATCAAATCTACGACAATAAGTTCACACATGATGTGGTAAACCACTTTTGTCTGGAATATTACAGACTGACGTCATCTATTAGATCACATTTTTTGGCCATGAAAGCACGTTGTGTGTCTTCAGGGTTTTGAAACATATATATAAAATGACCGCATCCTGGAGCCATGGCTGCCTCACTTCCTTAGTGAAGACCCACCGTGCGCAGTGCAATCCGGCATCGTAATATGAAGTCACTTTCTATTTCAATTGACATTGCTCTATGTATTTATTCCTCCTTCCTATCCAGGACGTCATGGCAAATCCAACGCCATTCCTCACTTTTGCGACAATCTTATTTTTCTCGACTAACATGATGACACGTCCTTGTCGAGGACACGGCAGCCCAGGACCAGACAAATCTACATTGTATGCATCATACAAAATCCCTATATTGCATTACACCTACAATGGTAGACGTTGTACCACTTTACCTTGAAATTAAAATAAATTTGTCGTGGAATTTTATTTCTTAGCAAACTTATGAGTTCTGTTATTAGTAAAACTGAATAGAAATACTATCAATTTATCAAAATAATTCGGACAAACTCGCGATGATTTATTATTTTCGTTTTATTGGTAACATTTGATGTGTTATTTAAAAGTATTAAAGTAAAAAGCAAGTACGGAAGTGGGGTCCAGGATAACATGCAACAGAACCCCTTGGTTGCAGTGCTAAAACGTGTTATCTCACTTGCCTGGTAATGTAGCTCTCGCTAATAGTCTGGCAGTATCCAGCATTCAGTAAATCAGCATTTCCAGCTTGTGAATCAAGCTACAACAAGTCTACAATCAGACGTGGAGATGGAATCCACGCCATTGTCTCGGTGTTCCGCTACTGTTTAAATTGTCTGGTTCCAAAGTAAGAAAAAAACGACTTCAATTTCATCCGAGTCACGTTTAAACAGACTTTGAAAACTGCAGTTTGATATCGATTTTTGGACATCTGATATTTTCAAGCCATTCACACACAGCTTGGTGTTTCTAATAAAATGCCAAGAAAATCTACATATCATAGAACAAAGGAAGACAAAACATCGCCAGGCATGTATAATACTGTAGCTGTCGAAACACAGAGGAGCGTTAGACAGCGATTATTCAATGTTGGGATCCGGATACCATACTGATAGAGACACCATAAAAAGGTTGAAACAAACTATCACATTTTCTCAGCCTCACTAGAGTCATAGTATTCCAGTCACTGTCTAAGACCAACTATTTTGACGTCTTAGATTTCTATCACGAGCTTTTCACTTAAGATTTAGGCCGAAGGGATTCGACATCGCGATGGCTTAGATACATAAGTGCTGCCAGAACAGTGAGAGATGGAAAAACAGCGATCACAACCAGGCATCATCTCAACCATTTGTCTTTAACTTGATATCAACAAGTCTATGTGTGATTTTTAAAAAAAAAGTTTATGGTTTGAATTTTATTTATTGTCAACACCTAAACTACTCAGGTGGCATAAGATTTCATGACAAAAGTGTACAAAAAACTACCCATGGGTAAAATGAAGAGAAAGATTTTTTGTTCTGATTATGAAATCGCATGATAAAACTGAATTTATGATTTGTAAGTTGAGGTCGTGTATGCGTTGGTATTAACACGCTGGTCTTGCAATGAGAACTGTGACAAGAGTTTACTTTAACAATACCCCGACGTTATTGCCGACTAGCATGTAACACGCCGTTTGTCCAATACTTTCCAGATGTACGTTGAAAGTCTGTAGGGAAAAAACTGAACTACTTTATCCGAAATGTATATTTCCATATAACCTTTTGCTCCGTTTTATGATATAATGTTAAAGAAAGCCCTTTTGAAGTCTAGCCGAGCCGACCGCAGAACTTTGTTTCTGATTCTGAGAGAAAAACTAATATTGCCATGGCAAATCAACACCAAATTTAACCTTGTCTGGTAGACGGAGCAACAGGCCTGTAATTGAATAATAGAGGTGAGTTTGTATGTCATATATAGATCTACAATCCCTCCTCCCTGCCTACTCACATAATCCATGGGAAGTTTGAGGTAGTGCCGAAATAATACGTCAATATAGATTCCTGGTTGGCTTTGTATTAACAATTACACACAGATACTGCTTTGTTGTGAAGCCGACAAGTAAGCGGCAGAAGAGAATGTTTTGCCTTGGAGCAGAAACACTGGAATACTCGCCAAGGCTTGTTTGACTGAAAACTTCCAGGGCCCGTTTCATAAATCTCCAGCGACATAATAACGATTGATACACCCATTCTAGCGCGATATAAATACAAGCAGGTTACATAAAAACGGTTCTACTGACAAATTCAGAAATTTTGTTGCTTCAACCTTTGTCAACAATAAGACGTCAAAGAACCTAGCATTGTCACATATTTTATCACGTATACCCATGGTCCAATATGGTCGACGTTGCTTGTGTTTAAGAAAGCTGTCGTTGCTTGAATTTAGAGAAAGTTGATATGAACATTTATAGGATTGTGGATGTTTCATAATTATGTAATATAGTATGCTCGTTCGTTGTCGTAGCCTTTATTTGTAAGAATGCATGCCTGTGTAATTATGTATGTATATGTCAATTAAAGGAGATATTTTTCATGGATTTAAAAGAAGGTGATCATTTTCTTTGTTTGTGAGAGTTGATCATTGGCTCTATTTGTAAACAAAAGATTTGTCTTGTCCATAGTTACAACAAGATGGATATTGCCTTATTGGAAATAGGCTACGTTAACGTTATACATCTATTTGAAAATGCTTGGCGTTCTTCTTCTTCTTCTTCTTAATTAAAGTGGGTTTTTTTTGTGTTGGTAAAACAATGTTTTTTTCATGTTGGTAAAATAATTGCCTTGTACGTTATGATAAGAAAGTTGGCTTTGTCCGTTTTGGTAAGAAAGTTAGGTTAAACAGTATTTTTCTCCGATTTGTTAAGAATTTTGGCTTTACTCGTATAATAAACAATATTTAATTTATCTGTACATGTAAAAACTTATCTTAGCCCGTGCTGGTAGTACATTAGTTTAGCCCCCTGTTGGTAAACACTGGCTTTGCTCGTGTTGATAAAAACATTGGCTTTTTCCATTTTGGTGAGAGGTGCTGCTCCGTCTGCGTTGGTTAGGAGATTCTTCAAGAAATTCACATTGTAGAATTTGACAAGAACGTGCCTGTTTCGGTTGGACAATTGATGTGTTGAAAAGTATATTAGGGTAGCTTTTCGTGGTTTCAAGGAGGTTGAGAAAAATCTTGACCTGAAATTGGCCTGAAAATGACCTGAAATTCAGGTCAATTTGGCATGAAAAAGTCTTGACCTGAAATTGACCTGAATTGCCATGAAGAAATTTTGCCTTTGTAGGATTTGAGTAATGTTTAACTGACAAGGCTATCGATGATGGCAAAGATAATATCAGTCGAGAAACATGTAAATGAGTTATATGATTAAAGGAATATTTCAATTTTGATTGGTAAAAAAAAAAAGGAGGTTGAGATCAATAATAACGATAAAATGTAAAACTGTCCGTGTTAATGTATGTAGTTATTTATTATAAAAACTGACTCGTCGTCTGTGCTTTTAGATTTTAACAAGAAAACCCATTGTTGTATACAAAATGATATTCCTCTAATTGCAATGATTCGGTGAGTGTCTTGTATGGATCTAGTGCCAATGTACTCCCTCCATTGTTTAGATAAGTGTGGCACCTGTAAATACAACACACCCTTTTCTATGGCACGGCATGTATTTCACGGAATAAACAAACAGTACACGTTTACCATTGCCGAGTGCTCTTTTAATAACAAACAAATATAGTTCAAGGATATATATCATAACTACTAGAAATTCTACATCCATTTTCCGGGTGGGTGAAAATGATGGTGTTGGTTGATCCGAATCTTGGATAACAATAGTACATTTGTATGTGATTTTGAAAGTTTATTTATTCCATCTAAAAACGATATTTACATGTCCTAAACATTTATATGCAATTTTCTTATTATAAACATAAATATGAGTGTCAGCTTAATATGCTTTTGAGAATTTGTAGGATGCAGCACGTGTGTGACAGTCGTATGAAGCCCATTATCGGGTAGGCATGTTCTCTTCAAACAGTGCCGGAGATTCGTAAATCTTGATGGTGACATCAACCAGCTTAATTACTTTATAAATATTTTATGTTCCGATAAAGCTTCATTTGTCATATTCTTAAAAATATAATTAACACAAGCAGAAATAAACAGACAGTAAAATCGTTATAGTGAGCCAAATACATCAAAATTCACTCTCCGTGATAGATCGCGACAACAAACCCACGCGATAGATGTGAAATATGAAACTTTGCAAGCTGATTCTAAGTACAATGTGCAATTATGAAATAATTACATGATGTGAAAATCATGCAAAAAATATATATGAGACCAAAACATTTTATGATACGCTGACTATGCATTCCCGCCGGGGAGAAGTGATTCGTGAAAAGCGTCAACAGTTGGTGCGATAGGACCTCTCGCTGTCTCATCGTACGTCCGGTCGTCTGACCAATGTAATGAGTCCGATAACGTGCCAGTATGCTATGTTTACACATCAATACAGTTTCTGCACACATGCACATGATTTGCACACAACATTAAGGTATCATGTGACCGGCGTAGGACGCTAAATTACGGCAGAATTAATCAAATCAGGATGACGAAACCTGGAGATAAGGTATACACGTTTCCTAAAATATGTACTGAACAGCGTGTTTTACGACAACCGTTCGTCACGTCACAAATCACACGGTCCATATAACAGTTTTTATTGACGTGTATCTGTCATGCAAAATGCTGCATAAATTTTCCAAAGTGTTTCTGGTACCGGCCGATACAATCACAAATGTTTTGACATGTTCGTAGCGTAACGTTTGAAATAGGTGTTTTATGAAGATAAGACAGACGGTTTTCGATGTTTTGAGTGAAACTGATTACAGATGTTTTAATGAAATTGCTGTTCAGTATTGAGATATACAACAATTGTTTGTTGTGTTATGTAAGATAGATACGTGTTTTTGTAAATCAATTGATACACGTAACCACCAAATGTGCATTTTTTCCATACTTGAAATGTCATTTTGTAACGAAACTCTGGTATGTAAAGATTCAGTGATCTACATTTTGATGCAGGTCACAGACAAACAAAAAGTATATTTACAGAATCGTAAATCAATGTAAAGTGTAAATAACAACAATGTTTTTGGTTTTAATTTCAAAGCTTGATTTGATAATCTTGTAAATAAGCCAGTGCTGTTTGTATCATAATTTCAAATGTATGTACTTTCAATAAACAACACGACTTCGTGTCGATCATTAATGAATCCTTATCACCTCGTGCACCTGCCTAGCTTCCCCGCGGACCTGATGCTACACGTGTAGGATAAACACACGCTCTGACTGGTTTAGTTATAATCGCTTAGTCAGCGGTATTGGAAATACCTTTTTACTTATTTAAAGCTCTGGTGAAAATTTTTGAATTCATGTAAGTTTCCTTATGATGTTTTTTACAAACTGTTCAAACTCTAAAAATGTAATTTTACGAGTTTTTAGTTGTGTTTGCTTTCCATCAAATGATATAAGTTGTGCAAAAATGTACCTTTACACACCGTTTTAAGAAACATCTTTGCAATGTTTCGATTTGGTTTTTAGATATTCTGATTCTGAATTTGTCAAAACCAGCGGTAAACAGTAAAGTCTGCTTAACAGGCAAAAACGTCGATCACGGTTTAGAAAATTAGTTGACCTATCACTATTAATTTGTTCTTATTAAGATCAGATAAAAAACAAACATCGGTTCATACCTTGTCAATAAACAACGCGATTTCCGACTGGTAGATCAACCCGATGAACTGCTTACTGAAGTTATTGAATTTTACGTATGAGCTTATAAAAAATGTTATAAAATTAAGAGATCGAGGCAAATTCGCTTAAATATTTATATATTTTCATTATTGATCACTAGTTTCTAATATATTTTACAATAAAAAGTATGCCTTTGGCTGTTTTAGAAAATGTTGCTGACTAACACAGATGTTCGCTCGATTAGATACTATACATATAAGCGTTTGATTAGGGCTCTGTTGAAGGCTGATTAATCAGCATCATGATAACGCCAATTAATGAATTGTCACATTGTTTAGCGTTACGTTAATTAAAAGCCTTTATTCAATGTAATGTTGACGACTATGTGACGTCATGTCAATATTGTTCTCACTGTTTGTCCGTGATTGACTATAAAACACCACATGACTGTTGTTTTCAATGTCTGTCCGTGATTAACTGGGTGACGTCATCATAACGTAGATTTAACTGTTTGTCCGTTGTTGAATATGTGACGTCATTGTACTGTTGTTTTTAATGTCTGTCCGTTATTGACTCTGTGACGTCATTGTACTGTTGTTTTCAATGAATGTCTGTGATTGACTCTGTGACGTCATTGTACTGTTGTTTTCAATGTCTGTCCGTGATTGACTCTGTGACGTCATTGTACTGTTGTGTTTAATGTCTGTCCGTTATTGAATCTGTGACGTCATTGTACTGTTGTTTTCAATGTATATCTGTGATTGGTTCTGTGACGTCATTGTACTGTTGTTTTCAATGTCTGTCCGTGATTGACTCTGTGACGTCATTGTACTGTTGTTTTCAATGTCTGTCCGTGATTGATTCTGTGACGTCATTGTACTGTTGTTTTTAATGTCTGTCCGTGATTGACAGTTTGGCGTCATTATAACGCTGATTTAACTGTCAGTGATTGACTGTGTGACGGGATATTAATATATGGCTGGGTGACGTCATCATAACGTAGATTTAACTGTTTGTCCGTTGTTGAATATGTGACGTCATTGTACTGTTGTTTTTAATGTCTGTCCGTTATTGACTCTGTGACGTCATTGTACTGTTGTTTTCAATGAATGTCTGTGATTGACTCTGTGACGTCATTGTACTGTTGTTTTCAATGTCTGTCCGTGATTGACTCTGTGACGTCATTGTACTGTTGTGTTTAATGTCTGTCCGTTATTGAATCTGTGACGTCATTGTACTGTTGTTTTCAATGTATATCTGTGATTGGTTCTGTGACGTCATTGTACTGTTGTTTTCAATGTCTGTCCGTGATTGACTCTGTGACGTCATTGTACTGTTGTTTTCAATGTCTGTCCGTGATTGATTCTGTGACGTCATTGTACTGTTGTTTTTAATGTCTGTCCGTGATTGACAGTTTGGCGTCATTATAACGCTGATTTAACTGTCAGAGATTGACTGTGTGACGGGATATTAATATATGGCTGTTTTCAAAGCATCAGTTATAGGAATATTTATCTACATGTGTATGTTTGTTTGTAACTCATACAAAATGTAACTATCTTTGAAACGTGAAAAATTATGTTGCTATAACATTAAAATCTTGTTTACATTTTTAACCGCTGGTTATCAAAGTTTCTCACTTTAGAAATTGACATAGATATAGCGGACGGCAATAACTCGTATTCAGCTTTTATCAGTTATGCATTCCCAAATATGCACTGTTTTGATGAATCTTGTGTCGAATAAAGCATCTTATACAAACTGGTCTTCACCAGATAAAGACTTGTTTCCGTTTT
This sequence comes from Mimachlamys varia, assembly GCA_947623455.1. Classification (NCBI taxonomy): domain Eukaryota; kingdom Metazoa; phylum Mollusca; class Bivalvia; order Pectinida; family Pectinidae; genus Mimachlamys; species Mimachlamys varia. The sequence continues at coordinate 16,589,267 of OX392535.1, forward strand.
ATCATTGCCATGGAAACAAATAAATTTAAGTTCGTTGAATTTATCTGAAAAGTGATATGTCTTGTAAAACACATGACGATTTCTAGCGTAAATCGGTTCATGTGGGCGTACCTGAGGACGTCGCTCTATCATATCAAAAGACATTTTATTATCATTATTTTTATGACTAGCTAGAGGTAGTGTTTTTATCCCGTGATGAAACTTTCCCTACTGCATCCATATCATAACTCGTTTTCCTTCTTTCTTTTTTCCTTTACTTCCTGACATTTTCTTTTTGACTTTATAAGCATTGCTTGGCTTAAGGTAGACAATGAGTCAATTCCAAGATAGGAAAAAACGCAGGTTGGTTTTCCTTCTGGACTTTCAATCACAGCCATCGGTATTCCGTTGTCAGTGACTGGGTATGACACTGTGCTTTGTGCCGGAGGCATGATATTTCAGTTAGTGTATGTTACACTCTTGAGTTGGCATCAAATCCATGCTGTTGGAAAGATGCAAATTCACCAAACTACTGCCTTCGACAATCCTTCACACATTCACTTACACCAAACAAGCGTGATGATTGTCCTTAAATGTCCTTAATTAACTGGCGCTAAGTTAAAACCAAACGTTGCGGCTTTGTTGAACACGACTTCTACTGGTTCAGCGAGAAACCAAGCGTTCATCCCAGGTTGGTCGGTGCCGCAAAATGAGTAATCCATTACGATCACCAAGAGAAGACCGTTCCCTTTGGTGCAATATCATGGATAATGTCGTTTAAACACATACTTAGATAGAAAAGGATGATAAGACATAACTGTAACTTGAAAGCAAGTTCAAATCATTTGAAGAAGAAATCCATATACATATACATACATTGTACATGCTGTTTGTCTACGCCTTACGTAAATCAACTACCTGGTATCTGTTCAGTATATATCTTACATGCGTATCATAAAAATCAAACAAACTGCGAAAACGGCAGCGAAAGAAAAAAACAAAAATCCGTTGCTTCAGAAAGGACACGTTTTTGTCGTACGAACATGATTCATGCTATTGCAGAAATACATGATTTTGTTGGTATCAGAAGGTTACGGTTTATGCTGGTATGTTTATATATCAGTGTATGTCATCTGGACACAGACACTGTATGTAATGTATGGTTTTATCTATAGAATTTATTTCTCTAGACTGAACTTCTCGTTATAAGTTTGTAGTGTCCTTTTTGTGATTCATCAATACGATAAAATGCTCTCTCATACTGAAGGGTATAGGAAAGGAAAACTCCTCCCGAGAGGTGTTCCAATTGGCTGGAATGTCCCCATCCTTCCCTCTTGAGCATATAGTTCACATTTTCCTCTTTGCGGCATCGGAGGTTTCCAAATTAGTGACGTCACATCCTTGAGGCATTGTTACGTCACGTCACGTGATATGTTTGTAAAAGCTTTACATAGCTTTCTTTCATTGGCAAATTCTATCAAAAGTGGCGAGATATAAGACAAATATTTGTTCCCTTGTTCTAATTCTTAAAATCATCATACAAATACTATCTTAGCTTGTACCGATAAAGTCTCTCCTCAATCAGCTGCCTAGAAGAAGACCTATCTGACAGTATGACAAGCAGGTGATAGAAGTATATCACGCCCCATCATCCACATTTTTTGCACTTGAGTTAGACTTGATTGATGGAACCGCTACCGTTCAAACATAGTACATTGCACGTCTAAAAAAAGGATGGGTAATGAATAACCTATTGCATGTGAATATTGCCGTTAATACTAGGACACACGTGAAGGAATTAATTATATCTGCAAGGAAATTCATTTGTTTCATCGCCGGTTTTACGAGACCGCTGAAAAGGGGTTTACGTTCAAATACTCTTAATATTGGCTTGACGGTTCTTGCGCTGAAAACGAAAAAAAAAAAGAAAGCAATCTCGAATTAATAGGCACAACTCACACTCTACCTAAACAGCTAATCATCCATCTTACACGACCTGTGTTTCGCAGCCGCAGTTTTTTGTTTTCTTCAAATCCCAAACATCCTTTCAACATGTGATAAGTAGTGTAGATTTGATCAGACTACCAGATAACTTTGGAAGACGGTAGGCGCGGGTCACAATTAATTCAAAACAGGTTAATTGGGGAATCCGGAAAGCATGCACACAATTAATGTCAGTAATGTCTCGTGTAAAAGTACAAGGTGCGGATTCCTTAGTTCATGATCGACCGCCTAGACAGCTAGATACCATGCACCAGGTACAAGCAATACACCCGGTACATCTTTATTAACTCTACAAGCTATCATAGACAGACATTTTTTTAATTTTCACATTGACAAATTACCCTTATGTCAATACTTTCCGGTAAATTTGACGTAAACGCTTCACGTGTTTACTCATTTTACCTCGTGCTCCATTGGATTTATGATATCATAAACTAAACAAAATAAAAGTTTAATCCTTGCGAAAATGTCACGTTCTCAAAGTGACAACTGAGGCATCATTCTAAATCACAACAGTAGGATTACTAATGAGCATATTCAAAAACGGCCACCTTCATATCATACCAGGAAAGAGAACACCACAGCCTAGAATTCATCATAAACAAAAAAAACGATTCTTTATATAAAACAAACAAACGAGGTCCTACAAACGATCAAACCAGGGATACAAAGCTATACATAACGGTCTTCCAACAATAAGCTACGATATATAAGAAAGAGCTGCTGAATGTCTGTATAGTCTGGTGTTCTTTGGAGACAATTCCATGTACTGCATCTGTCTACAAGCTCACCGTGTCAATAGCACGCTTGTAAGTTATCATGCAATGGGGGGGAGGGGGGGGGGGACTGTCGAGATGAAGCCACGTAGCGAATTTTTTTCACACTCTTGTCTTTGCTAATATATATTTTGCCAATGTGATACAAGTTACAAGTTTTGTTTGAGTTGCCATACCAGGGCCCGGGCTGATAAACGGATTTCACTCCAACCCGGACCAATAACTTGATATCAAATAGGTTCTCCACAGCAGATCCAAATTCTGTTTTGATTTTGTATTAAAGTTATTGAATTTCTTTCTTTTTTCAACATCTGTGATAAAAATGATATGATATGACTAATTTGACTTGGCCCTGGTTTCATCAACGATCCTTAACTTAAGGAAACTCCTTAACTAAAACATATCCAAAGAAAAGCATTACAGAAATTAAGTGGAAAATCCTTAGTTAAGAAACTTTCCTTAAATTATGTAATGCTCTCTTATGGAGAATTTGAAGTTAAGGAGTTTCCTTAAGTTAAGGAACGTTGATGAAACCGGGGCCTGATGTCAGATCTCAGGCCAATGACCCTCGGGCTGATAAAGGGTGTGATATTAAAAAAGTCACTTCTAATTAAGATATGCACAAACATCATGTACAATGTACTTATTGAACTCCAGCAATTACTACGTTGTGTACGTCCCTAATCAATCCACATATCTAGTCAGATCTAGTCATGCCACTCTCTTCACCTTTCAGAATATCGTATGAGATTCCAACCTCAATGACTGTGTATACCATTGTATATACTTTAAAAATTTACATGCTTACTATGTGATGACGAAGGCGTCCAGTACGTATTCTAATTAATGTTTTCTCTCAGTATTGACATCTTCCCCTGTTCTAGCTGCATGAACCGATGGTTGGGGTGCATGTCTAATGGCTAGATCTACAGACCGGAAATGGAGATAACATTGTGCTTTCAATAAGGGTGATCACGTTTACTAATTCATGAGATAAGAAGTAAATAAAACATCCATCAGGTGAGGACAGGTAAACATACCAATAGAGATTGTATCGGATACCCATTTGTCATTGCCAGATACAACACTGGAGCCCCACAGCGGGACAGTAGTATAAACACCGTCCGTAGTACAGAGTGTAAATAATACAGTAGTCTGTATGGCTAAATATGGTTCTGTTTATATACATAGACTTTTTAATTTGTTATTTAATGGTTTGGCTTTTCTCCGATACATGCAACAGACAACGGAAAATGGCATTTTATCGACGTCATTCCGACACAAACGATTTTATTTTTGGCATGCCTTGGGATTGAACTAATCGAAGGTACAGTTGTTGAGATGCCATAAAGACAATGATAGTCTACTTGTAATGTTTTAAAAAATGTATATTTGAATCGAAAAATGAGGCGTGTTACGGTAAGCCTCGCGGATAACATGGAAAAAAATAAACCTGGGTCTGCTGTTAATCACTGGTGCAGTAGTGTTCTTATCATCGTAACTCACGCCATTCAAAAGAGTTTTGCTTACGTCAAATGTTACAGCTTGAAAGCAAGCGAAAATATGTCAGCAAAATTAGTGATTGTGATAAAATTGTATAAACCATATTACATTATGTGTATGATCTATCTTTTCAAACATACATTTTACTACTTTAGTATCGTTTTATGAAGAAAATGCGAAAAAAAATAAAAATTTAAATCATCATGGTCATTCTCCTCTTAATACTTTTTATGCTTTCATTGAATGAAATACTTCTCTTAAATTGAAACAAATAAACCAAACCTTCTGGTGTCGCGTTATTGACACAAGGAGTGTTGTTATTGGTTGGTTTATGAGAAGGCATGGGAGACACTGTTTTATCAGACATTAAGGAGTGTCCCTTGTTTACACTTAGTCGACCGGTGTATACTTTATAAAGTAATCATCGATTCCTTGTCTTTGATTGGCCCTGAGCCGTCCTGTGCCGTCTGTGATTGGCCCTGAGCCGTCCAGTGCCCGAGCCCTAATCGCTACCTTTGCCGTGTGAAGTACTATGAATGTCCACAGACCTCTTTGTATGATGTGTGTGTTTGTCAGTTTCCGCCTCCAATCCTTTGTTGTGACGAAACGGATCCAGCAGCCAAATAATACACTGCGGGGAACAGCTGAATGTTTGGGTCCTTTTTTAAATGTGACGTCACAGTCTCTCCCCGATGAGTTCAACACTGTAGTCATAAAGTATTTTACACCTGAGTGACGAGTGTCGATCATCTTCCGTGGTCCTTCTGTTCCCCTTGCTACCATCAGTTTTCATACTCTCTTTGTTTCATTTGTGCTAAATGCAAATACCATGACATCATGATGATTTTGTTCATTACAATGATGCACGCTTTCAATGTAAATATTAGTTCTGAAGTATTCGCTTGACGTAAGATTTACATCTTGTATATAGCATACGTTAAATATCATATTACGTTAAAAAAAACTGACACGACTTCTGTAACGTTCAAACATGTCATTTGGCAAAGGACTGGCAAATGCGATGTTAGATCATAAGATTTAGATAATTGTGACAATACATTGATATTTCATATAAAGAAAAACACGAATATTGCCAGGTACACTTATCTTCACACAAAACCTTTTGACTAGACACTTCAATGATCTTTTTCTTTAAACAAGTATCAACTAATTTTATAATCCAAATTTAGATAAAACATTGGTTCGACTTGACGAATGTGCCTCATGAAAACCGGAGATTATTTCCAACGAAGGTCTTGTTAGTTGAAACATCTAATCCAAAAATATATTTCGTTCAATTTATAATAGAAAATACAGCAAATCATGCACATCAAGTATCCCCTCTTTGCTGTTTATATCCAAGTGTGTGCAATACAAATTCCAACGAGTATTTAATGTCATAGAATGTTTAAAATCAATCTAGTTCTAGATTAGACTAACCATAAAATCTCGATAATAAGCCTGAATGCATATCATGACTTAATACTTGTTACATACTACGACGTTTTGTATCGTAAACCAAGTTTTGGTGGCAGTTTGATAAGTTTTACACAAATAATCTCTGATATATTGGTCAGTTATCCCATGATATTATTTTAATTACATAATATAAAAAAATCAGGAACATACTTTAAGGACGCGAAAGCTAACTCCGCGTATAAAACGTCACTATAGTTTACTACATACATTACCGAGTATAAGAAAGGCAAACATTCTGATAAACATATTTATATATTATATGCGTGTGTTATACCCAATTGCTTAAATATTTTTCAACATTTCAAAACGATAGTAAATGTAGACATGCACAGTACTCATCATTTACGACGTGTTTGATTTATATGCACGCGCATAATTTATTTAAGAAAATGTCTGTCTATTTCAGGCCTTTGTGATATTATGATTTTATCAAGTTTCGATAACAAAGAAATCAAAGAAGAATGTGTCAACGTTGAATAACACAACTCTTTCTCAGTGTCGTATGCATTTCATCTAATTACTGTGCATGTGTCAAATGATTTGGAAAACAAATAAAAATAGGATGAAACATCACATTCAATTATCTTTTTATTGAGTTATAACAAGGCTGGCACATCTGTGTATAGTTTCAGGAAAGCTGAATGGCATTCGTTTATACACCAAAGGCCAGCTAAAAAACCGTTTTGATGCCTTTAGAAATTAACAGTGCATAAAAACGTTGTTTTGAATTTGTTGAAGTTGCAGCAATAAAAACAACTTCACACGGATTTTTGATGTGTAACGAGCGATAAAACATCTTATGGTGTTGAGTGTAATCGTTCCCTCGAAAGTCGCTTGTCTGTTGAGGTTTTTGCGAGATTCAAGGCTTCAGAAACGTCAAGGCCGACTTACTACAAACTGCTCCCCCTGTTGTATCACAATAAATACTCGATATCCATATTGTGGTAATGATCTTTTCATAGACAATGACTTCCCGCGGCAAACCGTAGCTACGTTGTATACAGCAGCCTCCGGAGCACTATAAATCCGCATGCCCGTTTACAATAACAACATCCAGTAGATACGCTAGATATTTCCGAATAGCCACCCAATGACACCTTAATCAAAAGTCATGAGGGCTTCCACACGGTGCTGACAACATCATCACCGTTTACAAACAAGTCGCCCTGTAGGACATCCCGCAGTGTAAATAATAACCACAAAGCCAATTGTCCAAAATATCTTGTGTGTCGTCTCCGAGCAGTGGAAGCTCAGTCATGCCATAACTATCGATGTATCTGCTACACGTGATGGATGGGGGCTCCTGCGAGTTTTACACGGGCGCTGGAACCGCCACGCTTATACCGTTGACAGTGGTTTAAGACAGACCTTGCCTCTATATATCGTTGAGATATCCGTGACTGACCATCGTGGTCATTTAGTGATCACTAAACAGAGAAAAATCGCTGATTTAAACAACTGTTTTTATTGGTCACCTCGTAACTTTACTTCGTTAATAGGCGCCTCGTGTTTTTATCACTGTATGCAAATACCGATCACGTATTGTGTTACTAAACAAGCTTGATCATAGCACCAAACAACTTGTGTTGATGCCTTCACCTGTATTGGATACAATGTATTTAGTCTGAACCAGATATATTTATCAGACATTTGATAATTATTCGAGAGATACAGATTGATGAATGCTGTAACGTTTATGGTCCCCGTCTTTGTCTAATTGAGAAATATTCACCATCCCTGTATGATATGAAGGTGGGCGTTTTTGAAAATGCTCATAAGTGTGCCAGCTTGTTGTGATTGATAATTATGCCTCAGTTCTCACTTTGAGGACATGACATTTACTTGGATCGGACCTAGATTTACATGGTGGGTTTCATCGATGTAGCACAAAACGCTTACTCCTCCGGAACACATGTTCTCTTGCACGTTTACAAGGGTGCCGTGTAAATCTGTCCTTTATTCATATTACGCCTCTTGTTTAATTGATTTGATTGTGGCCTTGTTGACGCTTTGGCATTCTCTGATTTTTTTTTATTTAGTCGGAGGCTGTGCATTTCATTTCATTTTGGAACCCGGGACATATCTTAATAATATAACTGGATATTACCTGCCTTTTATGTAGTTTGATACTAAACCAATAAACTTCTTCAAAATATAAAATAAGGATAGAAGAAAAACAATAACGGGGTTGGAAGTGGTGATTTAAAGTTCAAAAACACACAAAAATAGCGTCCTTGCCACAGATTATCACTTGCATGTTGACATAGGTATCAGTCACGACGTGACATTTTCTTGTCTTGTGTCATAAATGTAAAAATATTGCTTCCCTATATTGTAGATATGCAATGTATACATGTACATATTTACAAGACGCGCAAAGCAATCGTCATTATTTGCACGATTTATAAATATTAGAAATTATCAACAGATAAAATCGTTGGAATAGATAATAAATAATATAAAACTCACCGGCATTGTCCCCCTTGTCGAGCCTTGTTTCCGATTCCCCGTTCATCACGAATTTCTATAGATATCTACAGAACAAGGACTGGTTTGCATGTCGTTAGCTAAATATTGTTAATTGTACGTTTTGAATACATATATGTTTTATTTATGAACGACATAGAACTGCATTTAATAGACTATTTATCAAAACACACGTTGCGTGGTATAAGCCCACTATTGCATACGTGCAGGGTTTGCAATTCCATTGGAACAATATTCAAACAAAATCAATTGAAATAATGTGTAATCATGTTGTATGCTTTTTTTGTACATTTTATAAATATTTACGTCCGAAAAAATATTTTTCCGTTGCTTTAATGCGTGAACATGATACAGGCCTAAATAATTAACCCGACATTATACTTACATAAAACATGTTTTAAACTTAAGTATCGATCGTAAGTTCGGTCATAGAAAGGAGGAGCCAGCAATATTCACTTTACAAACATCGAACCTGATTGATATCAATCTCAAAATGTGCAAAGTCGCAGCTGTAACACTAGTTGATATGCGTTCCCTGACTGCACTAGTCACGAGGGACGTATTAACGCGACCAATGCTCTAATATCACGTCAAACTCATTAACTTTTCATTTGTCATCCCTCTGTGTGGGCAAAGCTATGGATGTTTCTCTATTGTCTGTGGGGTAATGAATGAAACAAATGTTTATCTTAATTTGATGGTCTGATGTTTATAGCAAAAAGCTCGCTTCCTGTGTGTGGTATAAGTTACATGAACCAAGACAACGGAGAGATCGTTCATAACGCTACCGTCTCATAAACAGGAACAGTCTATAACCGTCTCCCACTACATACTCCGGCCGACTCTGACACCCGTCTCATAAACATGAACAGTCTATAACCGTCTCCCACTACACACTCCAGCCGACTCTGACACCCGTCTCATAAACAGGAACAGTCTATAACCGTCTCCCACTACATACTCCGGCCGACTCTGACACCCGTCTCATAAACATGAACAGTCTATAACCGTCTCCCACTACACACTCCGGCCGACTCTGACACCCGTCTCATAAACAGGAACAGTCTATAACCGTCTCCCACTACATACTCCAGCCCACCCTGACACCCGTCTCATAAACAGGAACAGTCTATAACCGTCTCCCACTACATACTCCGGCCGACTCTGACACCCGTCTCATAAACAGGAACAGTCTATAACCGTCTCCCACTACATACTCCGGCCGACTCTGACACCCGTCTCATAAACATGAACAGTCTATAACCGTCTCCCACTACACACTCCAGCCGACTCTGACACCCGTCTCATAAACAGGAACAGTCTATAACCGTCTCCCACTACATACTCCGGCCGACTCTGACACCCGTCTCATAAACATGAACAGTCTATAACCGTCTCCCACTACACACTCCAGCCGACTCTGACACCCGTCTCATAAACAGGGTCCATTTTACTATTCTCCAACTACATACTTCAGCCCACCCTGACACCCGTCTCAGAGACAGGAACAGTCTATAACCGTCTCCCACTACATACTTCGGCCGACTCTGACACCCGTCTCATAAACAGGGTCCATTTTACTATTCTCCAACTACATACTTCAGCCCACCCTGACACCCGTCTCAGAGACAGGGTCCATTTTACCAATCTCCAACCACATACTTCAGCCCACCCTGACACCCGTCTCAGAGACAGGGTCCATTCTACCATTCTCCCACTACATACTCCAGCCCACCCTGACACCCGTCTCAGAGACAGGGTCCATTCTACCATTATCCCACTACATACTCCAGCCCACCCTGACATCCGTCTCAGAGATGGGGTCCATTCTACCATTATCTCACTACATACTTCAGCCCACCCTGACACCCGTCTCAGACACAGGGTCCATTCTACCATTCTCCCACTACATACTCCAGCCCACCCTGGCACTCGTCTCAGAGACAGGGTCCATTCTAACATTCCCCATCTACATACTTCAGCCCACCCTGACACCCGTCTCAGAGACAGGGTCCATTCTACCATTCTCCCACTACATACTCCAGCCCACCCTGACACTCGTCTCAGAGACAGGGTCCATTCTACCATTCCCCAACTACAGTTGTGGTATCGCACAACGCACCAAAAACTGCGTGCGTGCATCGTGCATACATCGTGCACACATCGTTCGCCCATGGTGCGCACAACCGGGCGATCTAAAGATCGTGCGTTTATGTGTGCGATTAAATCGCACACACGCACGATTTGGTACAATTGGTCGATACATATTACGGAATGAAAAACATATGGAACCCTCTTGTCCAAAAACTATTTAAATTCGCATTATATTTATTGGGATTATGTCAATTTAACAATATACAGTAAACAGTATTACAGTGATCATAAGACAGCCAAGTGCGGGTTAAGCTACCAGGTATCAGAATATGTAAATAACACGCCGGAGTTTTACCTGTCCCGTGTGCGGCGATACGCTACGACAGCCATTACCGAGCGACCGTTATGAAAACAAACTGGACTCTTATAATCAGTTATTTGAAAAACTCTCCCCTCCCCAACGCTTTACATGTGTTTTCACACCTAGGCGAGTGTTGTAAGTGCCCCGGGCCAGAGATATCTACATATATTGGCCATGTACAGGTACAGTTTGTAACTTGGTAAAACTGGCAATATTTACTTGAAAGAGAACTTGTCAATATGAGTTGAAAATTTACATACATGTGTCTATTTGGTTTGTGTCTAAAACTACAGAAAGACTATTATTAATTTTTAGAAATATATAGATAGAACTATCAGCTAATGTAAATAGTTAAAATATAGAAATATGTTTAAAACAACTAGCGCGAAACCGTATATATTGTTAAACCATTTCTAAATTTACATCAACCACGATTGTCATCGCACAATGTTAGTCTATCGTGCGCCCACATGTGCGTTAGAAATAATCGCCCAGGATCGCATCGTTCGCACATCGTGCATACACCGTTCGCCCATCGTGCGCCCACCGCACATCGTGTAACGTTGTGCGATCCCACAACTGTACATACTTCAGCCCACCCTGACACCCGTCTCAGAGACAGGGTCCATTTTACCAATATCCAACTACATACTTCAGCCCACCCTGACACCCGTCTCAGACACAGGGTACATTTCACCAATCTCCAACTACATACTTCAGCCCACCCTGACACCCGTCTCAGACACAGGGTCCATTCTACCATTCTCCCACTACATACTCCAGCCCACCCTGACACCCGTCTCAGAGATGGGGTCCATTCTACCATTCTCCTACTACATACTCCAGCCCACCCTGACACCCGTCTCAGAGACAGGGTACATTCTACCATTCTCCAAATAAATAATCCTGTCGACCATGACACCATTTCCCTTTGACATTCTTGGTTTTCACATTCCTCTCGATGATATGACTCTGCCCTTGACCAGATTTAAGAAGCTTGTTTTCCAACGTTTTTGTTATGATTACTTAATCAAATCATGAAGTGTTCTATCCTAACGTTAAGCTAGCAATTTGTAAACGGTTAGTTCTTGGCAGCGACGGAATTTCCAGTGCAAAACTAAAGGTAATATAGCAGCGATGTCGAGTAGGTGAAACGAAGCGGCGTGTTTTGTGTGTGGAATTTTACGACTTTTAAAATTGATTATCCAAAAACACGAACGCATAAGGTATTTTCTCAAAATTGATGTTATCACCTTTATTTCCCAATGTTTGGAGTCTCCGTACTCCATGCTGAAACAGCGTAACGGAGTACCGGTTACCATGCTGAGTGAATGGTTTATTATATTGTTAAAGAGAAATGTCCGCAATTTGAAAAACAATGTCAGCACCAGCATTGCAATGTTTTCTTATCACAAACAATGCCGCTGTATGTGCTAAGCGTATGAGTGAGTCCGAATATCAGCTATAATCAGGAAAACATTGCTTGAATGGCTCCGGTATTTGACGTACTTACGACATGGGTGATCAAATATGCGATATAAATATATTTCAATTGAAACGAAACGATCTAAATGAACCTTATTTTAGCAGTTTACATGATTACTTGGAAACACCCGCGTAGAGGACCAATTGTATGGCCATTGCTGCAGCGATGCACGTACCAGGTATGTTAATTTCAGTGTCTTTAAAGTAAGGAATGAGGTTATATATAAACATGATATGCAGCGGTTGAGATATTTCTTCCTATCACAGTTTGATACTTTCGCTGAGTAAAAATAAGCTAGCATACTGCTTTGTTACCATTCTACATCCGAGTTAATTTCTAGTGTTCTACAGTTACTAGTTATTCGTTATTTTAATCAATCTGAGCATCAAACATCAACTATGGTACTACATCGCGGATGCATGTTCGTTATGAAGTAACACTAGGCCAAACGATACCGAAGTTCAAACGCCACGCTCCATAGTGAACCAATATACCTTTACTGTTAACCACTACATGATTGTAAGCCGCGACTAATGTTGGAAGATCACGTAACACACACATAAAATGTATGCTGCACCTCTTAAATTTAGTCATAGATACAGTATGCCAAAAAAATGAATTGAACTGCATCATACAGCTGTTTCGTCCTCCAAGGACTCTTCAATGATGCTAGGGGCCAAAAGGTAGGAATCCAAAATTTCTAAACTAATGTACAAACAGAAGGGTCAGGTGCGTAAAACCCCCTTAATTTATGAATTAAGAATATCAAAGCGTCAACAATACCATAATTAGGACTCAAATTCTACCAAACCAGGGGCAAAATATGAACAAAGAAATGATTAACATGGAGACACCTGAAAAACTACAAGAGAATAAGACTAGGTGTTACAGAAGAGTAAATGTAGTCTGCTTGCTCAACGACACCCGCTATGTAAATCTAGGTCAGATCCAAGTAAATGTCATGCCCTTCTAGGGAAAACTGAGGCATGATTATCAATCAAAGCAACCAGGCGTATTTATTAGCATATTAAAAAACGACAATCTTCATAATTATCACACAATGATGAAGAATATTTCTCAATTAGACCAAGCAGACGATCTTTAAACCTGCTCATAGTCTTCATTAACCTGTATGTTTCGAATCATTGTGCCGTTAGTTGACAGCTGGCATCTATCACGAAAATCTCGATATTAAGATTAATGGCAACAACTTGTTCATCTCTTGTCGGGATATTGTGACAGGGTGGAAAATACAAGTATTTTCTCCGACAATACTTGACGTCATTTTGACGGATTACTGCATATTTTGAAAAAGGCCAGATATTAAACAAAGAGAAAATCTTTTGTTTAAAGGAATAGATACTTAATTTATTGGTATTGATTTCTGAAAGCTATAACTACTTTTCACGTTGTTGCAAGTACTTGTCTAGCAAATAGAGCATTTTTCTATAATAATTGAGAACATGTATCGAACAAAATTACAGCTGTCTTATATTGATACGATCGCAATCTTCATTTAAAGGGTCAAGTTCACACAGGTACCCGGATGAGAGGAATCATGATATCACATCCCTAGTACACACGTCAATATAAACAGGACACTTTTTTAACTCCCCCATGCTATCGCAGAATATCTGGAATATGTATCTTTAAACGAATATTGACTGGCTAACCGCTCAGCGCCTGTTAGTGCAGACAAGAGCTCGGAATTTTGAGTATTAAAACACTCAGGCAGATGTAACAAAACGTAATAAAGTGAAAATCTGATTGGATAAGAGAGTGTAATACCACACGTGGCACCGGACCGCGGCAAATCGTCTCCTGCGGAGGTGTCAGCTTTCTAAAAACGTATTTTATATTAATTGACAGAATCAACAAAATTCTCATCAAACATGATCGACTCGATAACAAGTTAATGGTTCTTACTGTGTTAGGGTGTTTTTTTTCGTTAAAACCACGCACTTTTAATTCGTGTTCGTAAATTAATAAGTGAGAGATACGTTTGACACGAGGAGCTCTCCTTCCTCGTGTCTCTACACAACATCAACCACGTGGGAGACACTATCTGAATGACGAGATTGTGTATGACGTCTATGTAATACAAAATGGTACACTTTTTTTCCAACAAAAGTGATCCTCCCAGAGGCCTCATACTTTACACATGGTATACAGTATATTATGAACACGAGACAATTGCACGGACCAGTGCTAGTATATGTTACCAACAGATCCGGGTATTCACCGCCTCGGCCCGTACGTCAGCGCGGACAGGCCTGATTGGATGACAGACGGTCAGTCATTAAGAAAGCTTATTCCCAGATCAGGTCTTAGTCCTACTTTGCAACACACAGCACGTGCTAGAGTTTAAGACTTCCCGATAGTTTCCATCAACTCAACGGGGCAGTCCACAACGACAAACCAAGCATGTAGTCCTGTGAATGGAAGACGATGCACAACTTCTCTACGTGTTCGCGTAAATGCCTCGGTGTCAGCCTTTGACGGTTTGTAGACGATAGTTACAGATCTCTCGGTGGGAGAACGAATGTGGGATAGCACACGTCACCAAAACACGAATTGGTGTCATCAATTTCAAGTAGAATGTGACCCTATCGCTGACTTCCATAGAGTCGTAATACAAACATGCAGGCAACTATTTGTATCCATCCATTCAGATTTTTCGAAAGTCATCTCTTAGATATACATGTAACAGTTTGTCGGATCTTAAGGTCAATGATTTCATCATCAGAGGACTGGTTCAAACAGTAGGATACCATGTCACCACTGAGAAAACGATAGAAGAAAAACACATGCCATGTTAAGTCAACCATAGATTAAAATCATTCGACTGTGACATGATAGGACTGTACATATCTTCTTGATCTCGATCGCAAACACCAAACTGGATGGACTTTGCAAAAATGTGTGAGTGTGGCAATATCTTCCATTCTGTTTTAAGAATGAAGAATCTTGGAATGGTTTGTCTCTTAAATGTTATTTCACTTCGTTACATCCAGGAATCCAACAAGTCCTAGAAATGATTTGCATCAAGGATTACGAGCTACGGGTACAGCCAACGTGTCTTTCATTGATAGATAATATAATATGGTGTTTGTGATCGGTCATGGCCGAACCTAAAAAGCAAAATACCTTGACAAATATAGACGACAAAACGGCACATATCCAGAACTCCGTGTCTGATTACCCTTGTTACTCGTGTTCCCTTTTACATTGAGGCCGCTATGGGCTATCATTCGGGCAGAGTTTTGCATTTGATGTAAAATATTTGGTTTATTTTTAGTCAAGAAAACCTGGATACAATAGCAAATGTTTTGGAAAATCAATTAACACCAGCTTTACGTGAACTTTTGTAAAAGTGTTTGGTTGTTTTGTGTCTGTGGTACATACCCAAATATACTCAATCCTTACTGAGTTAGGAAAAGTTCTGATAAATCCTTCAACTTCAGTTCATTTTCATAAGAAAGCATTGTCAGTTTAAGAAAGTAAATAGTTCTTTTGGGAAATTTATAAAACTATTGATAGGTAATATGTCTTACGTTACTGAATAAATTATCAATTTATATAAAACCCTTAAAACACATAACATTATAAAATTAGTATCGCAATTTCTCTAATTAGAAAACAGGAAACGACCACTAAATCACAATGGTGATTAAAACATCAATTAGTCACCGCGTGATTCCCGCCAATATGATAAACCACGTGCTCTATGCTCGTGAAATCTCGGTATGATCTGGGGTATATGGGATACGTTTGTCGGCGGTATAGATAATTCTGTATCTGTCAGACACCGTCTGTCGGAGCGTTAACGTGCTGTTCGTGTTTCCGTGTCAGAGCGGCGGAGATGGTATGTATCATATATCAATTAACTTGTATAGGGCGCTAATAAACACTAACATCAACTGGTTAATTGCATAAGCGGTGTTCCCCTCGTCCCCCCGCAGGTGAGAAAATGTTTCTGTTTCCTGGCGGTTATATTACCACTGATATAGCCCCAGATATCAACACGTGTGTTTTAGGTGTTGCATGAAATAAGACAGACGAGGAGAGGCGAGGCAGGCCAGATGAGAAATATATTTTGATAATTAATAATTGGCAGTCACTAATTTGGATATATCGTTCGTGTTCGGACATATTAGCTTCTTGTTGCCCGTTTGAACAATCTTAAAACGCGTGTAAACAGTCCTGAGTTGAGCCAAAAGGTAACGATTGTGTAGCACTTTTCCTGGTAATGGATGAGCTCCGTGAGGACTGCATGAGGGGCCGCCTTGCTCTACTGCAGTGACACCTTGCTGATACACCAAACATCTGCCGCACACTTTTAGGGTAGATAGAGCACCAACATAAATCCCACTGCAATAAAAACAATGTTGTTGGAATCAACAAATAACATGTGGTTTTGATTTGTTTTATGTTGTGATTTAATGTCTCCTATCGGTAAACGATGGCGTAAAACCGAGCCTAATTGGGCATCCCAGGATTCCTCTACGGGCGGTGTGGATAAGAATTAATGCACTGGCTATAAAGAACACGGAACAATTTCGCTAAGGTGGTTATGATAACTGTGCACCTAACACTTCTATCAGAAACAGTTGTGGGGAAACATAAGAAAAGCAGATCAGCATAAACATTTCTCTTTGATGCCCGGTATCTGCGTTTGATATTTCGTCTGGATAAATCAATGGCCGATAAAAAACTAAATATGATTAATCTACCGCACCATCTTATTTGTAATACTGTTTAACTTCTTATGAATGGAAGTGTTTACAAGATGTGATTCAATTTGCAGCAAGTGTTATTTTTTGCTTTCTTTTCTTTACTTTTTTTATATATTTTTTTCGTAATTACACGACGTGCAAGTACTCAGCTGTTCACGACGCTGAATGATTTCACACATAGCATGCATGCAAAATTATGTGATATGCATACGGCTTCAATCCTGACATCACAGCTCGTGTTTGTGCACGTGGATTGGTCACATTACGTTTGTCGACATTTCACAGTACTTGTGTTGACGGGCATTAAATGTATGCCGACGTGTTGACTGGCTACAGGTCTAACATCTCTTTACACCATGGCTAGTCTCAGTATTTTCGTTGATCATTTGTATACCATGGCTAGTCTCAATATTTTCGTGGATCCTCTGTACACCATGCCAAGTCACATTATTTCCACATCTCATTGTTTTGACAGGTACTTGGCCCGTAAGGACATCTTATCAGGTAATATAACACGATGAGGTAGATGCCAAAAATAGAAAGGTTTCTTTTTTAGACGAGTGTGCCTATTTCTGGATAATTACATAACACAGCAAGCCACGTAAAGGTCACATAGTCCCTAAGCCTGTTACAAAGTATACAACATTAGACGTAGCAGTGCTCACTGTTCCAGCATGGCGCGTTCTTTTGGAGCATTGAGGATATCAAGGCAGAATTTGACTGTCACTTGTAGACTTGTGTGGTTGAGCTGTTCGTGTGATTTTTGAGAATCGCTGTTCAGGTTGTCCAATGGTGTCTAGCCCGTGGTGTCTGTACACGGGGTCCTTTTGATGGTATCAAAGACTATCAGAGTGAGCAAGAACGTCATATCTCGTTTATATTGATATCACACGACGACACGTGCTTCTATAAAAGTACAAGTGCTACAATCCATCTCGGCACAAGTGATGTTTTCATTACGTAAGTGATATTCCTACTTCTCAGCGTCTGTTCCACACAACTCTCTACGAGTATGACAATGATCATCATAACTCTAAAGCTGTACACGGCGTCTGTCCGGTTCTCACCGTGATATACATATATCTTCAGCTACACTTGAGGTCTGTTCGATACCCTTCCAAACATACAGTATTCTACTGTAACGTTTGTTTTGTCTGATCGGTGCCTCTCTATAAACATCATCGGGATTGTGCAGTCTGACCATAGTCTCGTTTTCCTAAGGCACTCGCTCTCGAGACTTTGTACGAGAGTATGGACCGATCCTTATTTTATTTTAGAAACAAGCAAATACAAAAACCCAAATGGCGAAATTCAAAACGTTATTGTCTCCCGTATTCTGAACCACTGTCTGTTAATATTCACAATTTCTCAGCCATGATACCGATTTTAGGCTAAGTGAAATAAGAATCGAAGCATGCTGTCGTAGTGAGAAAACCTCGATTGCAAGAGTCTGGAGAGGGCGAGACTGGATACTTTTTCTGTTTCCTTAGTTACCCGCCATTGTAGATGGAATTTTGCTGACAAACCCTTTACAATACCCAGGATTATCATCGCCTTCTTTGTAATCCATCATAACAAAAAAAATATCATAAAACGTTTGCATTTACATCTAATCAAATTAATATATGATTTTGAAGATGTTATATAACAAACCTATCAAAACTAAGTGGAAATCTGAGTCTTTGAAAAATAGAATATATTGTTATATTACACCGTGTCGAGACACAGGGGAAGTGTGGCGTTTAATGTACCATGACTCATATATAATACAATGACATTGAGTAATGAGGGCATTCAATTTTCAAGGACCGAATTGAGTGCTGGGATGTAATGGTGAACAGTATGAATCAACTTCATCCGCAGTGATTGACTTTTATTATTGATCAAAGCGATTGCAATTATTGGCCATGACTAGGCAACATCAAGCGTATTTTGTGTGTGGTTTAATTTCGTAATAGGGACATTTATTTAATTACTTTGATGGTTTTTATATGTCAAACCAATTAAATAAAAATATTTCTCAAAAATCGCCGGACAGAGGATTGTGTTATTATCTAATGTATCGTCGGGCAACGGCTAGTCCGCGCCATGTCTGTTTTTGAAGTCACGTGGTGCAGTCATGACGTCAATTCCGTGCTACTTATACCTCATTACTACGACAAATTGTAAAAAATTATATTCCATATAGCATAGATATGATTAAGTCTCCATCAATTTCAATCTGAATCAGGACAGATATAAGCATCGCTTCAGTTTTCTTAGGATTAAAATGCATGAGCCACTTTTTAGACCACTAACTTAACACTGCAAGATCATGATTTATGACATTGTCAATATCTATGAAGTTTATTGATGAATAACCTTGTGTAGTATCATCAGTAAACTGTCTGATAATAGAGAAGAGAGTATCAGAATATCCTTTATATACCACAGAAAAAGGAACGGCCAAAGGACAGAGCCTTGGGGGACACCAACTTTCACTTTAGCTTCCGATGATACTGTATTATTCAGATTGATATTTTTGATAAAAAAAAACATATTTTATCGATAATGGAATATACTAAAGAATTCCGCAATAGTTGTGCTTGAGTCGAATTTATTAAGAGTGTCATAGCATTAAGCAGCACGTAACGAATTGCTTTCTATGCAGCAAATAATTTTCCAGCAAATTAAAACATTTGCCTCCGATACCATATTCTCGTGTGTGTGCCAGATCATATTCTTTTAAATTACTGGACTGCGATCTTTAAGTAAGTGTGCTGAGAAATGTTTGAGTGCCTATCACCACCCCCCCCCCCCCCCCCCCCCCCCAAAAAAAAAAACAGAAGTGATTTGTTCTTTAAATCTAACGACTCGAGTGGATATATCTGTTTGAAATCTAATGAAAGCTTCTTAATTTTAAGTGGTATTGTCGTTACATTTTATGCTTTGGCAATAATATTGGGGAAAATCATTTATTACTGTTTTGAAAATTATCAGTCCAAATACGTAATCATGCGTGATAGATTGTTTGGTATATTTGATATAGAAACATATTTTACCGATAATTCAATATACTAGTGAATTCCGTAATAGTCGTGCTTGAGTCGGATGTATTAAGAGTACCATATCATGAAGCAGCCCGTATCATAACTGGATTACCCTCGTAGGTAAGAGCTATTTCCTATAACTGAACCAGGAACACTTTTTAATTGACGCCAAACAGGAAAACTGCTGATAATTCATAAGATGGAAGACATTTTCACACGAGATGTTTTGTTAAATCGTCATGCGTTACGTTCATCTATCAAAATATGGAATTGACTTACCGTTGTCTCTACATTTTCTCTTTATAAAGAAGATATTTGAAATATTTCTTTTGGTTAAAACATTATGGATCATACAATTGAAACTTCATAAATAAATTTTAATAAATAATTACCAAGATGCTGTGTATCTACAAATGAATGATTTACACTGTATTTTGTGATAATCGTGCAGAAAATGTATGGTTTGTGTAGTTTGTATCCCTGGGAGTTGTCCTCTGATCCAACCATGTATTTACTTTTTATTAATCACGACACGTAGTTACTGTGTGGAAATGAGATATGAACGCGGGCATCAAACCGAAAAGATAAACTACTTTCTGAATCAGCTTTATGCCGTTATTGGAGTAGCCCTTTTCCGTGATCAGATTTGCTAGTGTGTATTTCTCTGCGATGTGCAGTGGATATCGCTCCGCGATGTGCAGTGGATATCGCTCCGCGATGTGCAGTGGATATCGCTCCGCAATGTGCCGTATACTTTGAAGTTACCAAACACCAAGCAGAATTCTCTCCATATAACGAAAGAGTGTTCAGATGTCAATGGGCATAAAACGGAGGTAAAGAAACTATTTAGCAATTCTTTAATATAAACATTGGAGACCTTTTCTTCTGGTCTAGAAGTGCATTGCAGTAGAGTTAAGATTGCGATGCGCTTACGCAGAATGGCGTTTTGAGGATCTTTCAGAAATTACCATAAATCTTCGATGTTTCCAGATGCAAAGATAAGCTAACTCTTCTAACAATGATCGGGAAGACAGGAAACTCACGGAGGAACATTGTGACTCTATCTCAGATGACGACGGAACAATTAGTAACTTTGAAGCTACAAGACTGATGCTTGGGGCTTTACAGTGGCATAGGACGAGCGTAGCAAATCGAAACTACCATGAACAGGTTAATTCAGATGTTTGTCAGTGCAAATTAATGGCGAGAAAAAAGGCGATATTACCTTCACTATATGTTGTATATAAAGGTTGCACTATCCAACAACATCCACCTGGACATACCGCCCTTAGGGATTGTTTCCGATGAGTATTAGAACCGTGAGATCGTTTCATGACTATCATTGTAATAGTTTTATAATGTTTAATATATGGGCTAGCTTGTTACCTAAATCGTTTTCTTATTAACAATAATAATATTTGTTTCGTATTGGATACGCATCTGGAGAGAAGTTTTACAAAGGTAATCCCCGCGATTCACATTTGAGTTGTTGAAATTTCGTTT
Source organism: Mimachlamys varia (assembly GCA_947623455.1). Classification (NCBI taxonomy): domain Eukaryota; kingdom Metazoa; phylum Mollusca; class Bivalvia; order Pectinida; family Pectinidae; genus Mimachlamys; species Mimachlamys varia. The sequence continues at coordinate 16,610,704 of OX392535.1, forward strand.
AATATCTGACCAAATAAAATAATAGGCTTATCATTACTAAAGTATTAGTACCACAACAGTATGAGTAAATATTTCAGGCATAGCGGCATTTTCTACGACATCATAATGGTAAAGATAGATAGTCCTAGCGCCAATGTCTTGTGCGACGTCCATATCAGATTCAGATTCAGATTTCAGATTTCTTTATTCCTTGTGCAAAAACACATCGGAGAGTAGACATACATGTATGCATATTACACGTTCATAATGAAACATGTTAACAAAAACAGTCATATCAACAGTATGAGCATATTGTATAATGGCAATATCACAGCCCTCATAGTGGCACATACCCCGTGGTGAGCCCCCAAACATGTACAAATGTCACCTCACACATTACGTCACAGCGATAGTGTCCTGTGCGAGTCCCTACTACATGCATGTTGATATACACACAACGCGTCACCGCCTCCGCCTATTTTATCGACGAAATAAACATCACTTTGAGAAATTACAAAAAACAGCATCTGCTGTTCGTACTGGTGCACACGTCATATTGGCGCTAACAGTGAACGCTTCTCGTGCTATCTGGATCAATTCAATGTCCAATCATGTCCGCAACCTTCCGCATGGTACAATAGCCATTAAAAATCACAGGCAAGTTGATTCCATATATGGTGTTTTTTCCTGTTTTAAGTTTGATCATTTGGTATAATGTGCATTGAGTGGAATTGCTAGACCCAGAGCGGCAGCATACAACTTGATAATGGAATTAAGGCCATTTTAATACAATTGCTGTGCGGTAATTGCACTTTATTTCGTAATCGTAATTCCCAAACTTCTCTTCCGAACTGTGATGCATTATGGTAAATCCTATCAGAGTGATTTTAGCTCACAACTCTGGTATCTCTATAGTCTAAACTGTTATACCACATTGTACTATATAAACAGGTATTTGTCCTTACTAAATGTTATAAACATGCGGATATACATGTATACATGACTGTCATTTAAACAAGTTACTTATTCCATATATAAGCAGTTGCTTGTCCCTACTGAAACTTATGGTTATATCTTTTCTTGTTACTTGTCCCTAAAAATTACTGTTTCATATCATTTAAGCACATAAAGTGCCACTATGAACGGCTTTTCCGGACAGACCCAAATCAGACAATGGAATACATATATAAACTTTCCATCCTTTATTGTACATGTTTGATGGCAATAGTGTGTAGAGTTGTTTTTGAACATTTTCTTTAGGTTGGTAATGTCAATGTCAACCGGTCTAACTCTAGGCCGCTCCGAATGATACCAATCGCTTTGTCAGTAAGTGAAAAGAGACTACATCGTTTGAAATATATCCTGATCTGTTTGGATAAGTACCGTTGACATACTTTCTGCAAGGTCTTCCGAATTTTTGACACGATGTGCTGATGTCCCCACCAAGGATTCTAGAATGTCTGCAAGTTACCTGGATAATTCTACAGTTGTGGGATCGCACAACGTTACACGATGTGCGGTGTGCGCACGATGGGCGAACGGTGTGTGCACGATGTGCGAACGATGCGATTCCTGGGCGATTATTTCTAACGCACATGTGGGCGCACGATAAACTAGCATTGGGCGACGACAATCATGGTTGATGTAAAATGATAAATGGCTTAACACTATTATACGGCGCTAGTTAAAATGTTTGAAACATATTTTTTATATTTTAACTACATACATTAGTTGATAGTTCTATCTATATATTTCTTAAAATTAGGAATAGTCTTTTTGTAGTTTTTGAAACTAACCAAATAGACACATGTTCATTCAGGTAAATATTGCCAGTTTTTACCAAATTATACCTGACCATAGACCATAGATGTTGATGTCTCTTGCCCGGGGCACTTACAACACTCGCCTAGGTGTGAAAGCACAGGTACAGTGGTGGGGAGGGGACCGGGTGTTCAAATAACTAATAATAAGTGTCCAGTTAGTTTTTATAACGGTCGCTCGGTAATGGCTGTCGTAGCGGATCGCCGGTCACGGGACAGAGAAGACTCTGACATGTTATTTACCTATTCTGTTACCTTGGAGCTGAACCCGCACTTGACTGTCTCCTAGTCACTGTAATACTGTTTAACGTATATTGTAAAATTCATATAATCACAATAAATATGATGCAAAATTATATAGTTTTTCGACAAGAGGGTTCCATATTTTTTTTCATTCCGTAATACTTATCGACCAATTGTACCAATCGTGCGTGTGTGCGATGAGAATCGCACACATAAACGCACGATTTTTACATCGCCTCGTTGTGCGCACCATGGGCGAACGATGTGTGCACGATGTGTGCACGATGTATGCACGATAAACGCACGCATATTGTGGTGCGTTGTGCGTTACCACAACTGTAACCAATCAAATCAGTGTAGTCCACTGTGGGTTGTAAAGAGTTCCCTTGTTTCTAGGAGCATTCTCTGCAGTGGGATACAGGTGTTTATATATTGTGATTCAGTTATCTTATTTTCTTGAACCTCTGGGTAGGGTATTTCTTGAGCTTTCCATATGTTTTGTTATCGCCGAGCTTAGCCACAATTTTTTTTCATATTCGTCAGTGTCTATGACAACTTTGGCTTTGCCCTTGTCTGCTGGTAAAATCATGATTTAAAATCATGATTTATATATAAATATGATTATAATACAACCGAAAGCGTCGGTCGATTCCACTACAATCTCGTACACAACAAATGTCAGTACTAGTACGCTTTCCACTGGCCATAAGTCTGATGATTCCCAACAATCTCGTACACTACATATGTCAGTACTAGTACGCTTCCCACTGGTCATAAGTCTGATGATTCCCCACAATCTCGTACACTACATATGTCAGTACTAGTACGCTTCCCACTGGTCATAAGTCTGATAATTGACAGTGTAGTCACCGAAACGTCACACATTAAGGTCAGAAGTTGGGGGTGGGCTTATCACCGAGCACTGACTTATTGTCAGAGAAATACGGTAACTTCTATTCCACTGCGTAGGGTTATTGTTTTCGTTGTTTTCATGCTACCTGTTATAAACACAGGTTTCAGTCTCACCTTGTGTGCTACAAAAAAAAAAACATCCCTGGAGTTAAATATAGTATCACCAAGGCTACACGTGACGTTGATGAATCATCCTATATTAGATATTGATGTGAATACTATTATCTCGGTTTGAACAAATTTCAGGTCCTATAGCCCTCTATCAATCATTGGACGAAGCATATCGTTTGAAAAATATAAAAGTAGTAACGGGTGCTTCTCGATTTGTTTAATTTGCGCATACAGAATAAAAATGTTGCAGAGCGTCTGATAAAATTTGCACCTGTCAGCTCGACATGACGGATGAACTGAATTCTCTTATGCATCATTTTATTAAGTTTTCCTTTTCTACTCCCGTTACATTCAATTGTATTAAACAAAATTATCAGGGTTTTTTTAACCAAAATTTGCTAATTCCGGATTCCGTTGAAATTGCTATCTTCCTTTGTTCTTAAACGATCGATTTTATCATTGATCATCTTGGTTAATTACAGTTTGTGCAGACGTAATGAATTACACGTGCAATCTCGATAGTGTTTATGGGGCGGAGATTACACGACTCGCTAGAAACACAAGTATCTAACAACCAGGTACCTGTCCTTTGAAGTCGTGCATTTTCAAAAAACTATTTCTTTGATATTTTTATTTCGACAGTATCATATTCTAACAAACCGTAACTGATTTCTAGTATCGACAAACTTGGTGGCATTACTCGGTATTTGTCGTTTGAGCAGGTCGGTGTTTGTTAAACTGACTGGTGGAGAAAAACATTTAGAACAAACAATTCATCAGCAGGACTATAATACGATGACGATTGACTCATCAACAGGAACATAATACGGCGACGATTGACTGATCAGCAGAAATATAACACGTTGACGATTGACTCATCAGTATATATATTACACAGTGATGATTGACTCATCAGCAGAAATACAACACGGTGAAGATTGACTCATCAGCAGAAATATAATACGGTGACGATTGACTCATCAGCAGAAATATAACACGGTGCAATTGACTCATCAGTAGAAATATAACACGGTGGCGATTGACTCATCAGCAGAAATATAACACGGTGACGATTAGAAATATAACACGTTGACGATTGACTCATCAGCAGAAATATCATACGGCGACGGTTGACTCATCAGCAGAAATATAACACGGTGACGGTTGACTCATCAGCAGAAATATAACACGGTGACGATTGACTCATCAGCAGAAATATAACACGGTGACGATTGACTCATAAGCAGAAATATCATACGGTGACGATTGACTCATCAGCAGAAATATCATACGGTGACGATTGACTCATCAATAGAAATATAATACGGTGACGATTGACTCATCAATAGAAATATAATACGGTGACGATTGACTCATCAATAGAAATATAATACGGTGACGATTGACTCATCAGTAGAAATATAATACGGCGACGATTATCTCTTCTTTACATACTTTGAGTATGACTCAACAAAAATGAATGTTGATTGGTTCCTTGACTGAATGAGCGACTCATCAATTTTAGCATTGATAGGGTACCTCTGTATTATATCCTTATTGGGTATAAAAATAGCATACGATGTTACTATACATAATAATTATTATATCAAACCCGGACAGTTTTTTTATGTAACCGTTATGGTAGATTTGTAATACGTTCTTGACAACATGGTTTGAAGGATACAGCCGTTATATTGTCTGGCGAGTGTGTGTAGTGATACACCATGTATACAAGAAATGTACTATGAGCTCCAATGGCTAAGGCCCAAAATCAACCAATATTGCGGCTCTCTCAATTTCAGAATGAAAGAGGAACAAAGAAATCGCATCAATATTTGTTACAATAAGTTGTTCGAGAATGTTCATCGACAGTAGGATAAGAACATGTAAACGTGTATAAGGTGTTAAAAAATGTTATCGTAAGTGATCAGCAGCTAAGGGGCGAACGTTGGTGAATGTTTACGGTAAATCGTTTCTAAAACCAGAGGTGTGGTAATGTGTCGCTGTTTGGCGCCATTATTTTGGACATAACAGCACGCAAGATGAACGAGTAGAATTCCACGTTTACGATAAAACATCTCATTTTATTGAATGAAACACAATCAAAATTATCTTAGTAAGTAACTAGAGATACGCCAGCTGCGTGTCAGTCCGATTTAAACGGTTACGTGTGAAGAGTACGACTAGCTGTGTGCGATTGTGTAGTGTCGTTTGATGCAGTCAAAATTCACCAATCTCATTCACAATGATTTATGAATAGTGTTCATCATTTCTGATAAGGCTTTCAAATTTATTAAAAGAAGTAAAATATAAGGCAAATTGTATATTTTAAAAAGACAGCTATGTCGTAAATCATTGTAATCAAACGCGGAGGTTTGACAGGCACCCTTTGAGCAATGCATTGATTTGTCGTACGTTATCAGCCCAGTGGATCGTAGTGATGAAGGCGAGTTCTGGTAGAGTTATCTCCGCTCAGCTGATTATTTGTTACTTTAAATTCTGTTTGGCAGAGAGTTGAACCAAATACCCCAGTGTGGCTACGCTCTAGATCAATTGCTGTATCCGGATAGTATCCAATTACGTGTACCCGAGACACTGCTCTATCTGGTTATGTGTATCGGAAACATTGCTGTATCCGGTTACGTGTACCCGAGACACTGCTGTATCCGGTTAGTATCCAATTACGTGTACCCGAGACATTGCTGTATCCGGTTACGTGTACCCGAGACACTGCTGTATCCGGTTACGTGTACCCGAGACATTGCTGTATCCGGTTAGTATCCAATTACGTGTACCCGAGACATTGCTGTATCCGGTAACATGTACCCGAGACACTGCTGTATCCGGTTATGGTACCCGAGACACTGCTGTATCCGGTTAGTATCCAATTACGTGTACCCAAGACATTGCTGTATCCGGTTACGTGTACCCGAGACACTGCTGTATCCGGTTACGTGTACCCGAGACATTGCTGTATCCGGTTAGTATCCAATTACGTGTACCCGAGACATTGCTGTATCCGGTTACGTGTACCCGAGACACTGCTGTATCCGGTTACGTGTTTGCCCGAGACACTGCTGTATCCGGTAACGTGTATCCGAGACACTGCTGTATCCGGTTTGTATCCAATTACGTGTACCCGAGACATTGCTGTATCCGGTAACATGTACCCGAGACATTGCCCTATCTGATTACGTGTACCCAAGACATTGCTGTATTCGGCTAAGTGAACCCCGAGATATTGCTGTATTCAATTACGTGTACCCGAGATATTGCTGTATCCGGTAACATGTACCCGAAACATTGCTGTATCCGGTTACGTGTACCCCATACATTGCTATATCCGGTTACGTGTACCGAGACATTGCTGTGTCCAGTTATGTGTACCTAAGACATCGCTGTGTCCGGTTACGTGTACCTAAGACATCGCTGTATCCGGTTACGTGTACCCGAGACATCGCTGTATCCGGTTACGTGTAGCTGAGACTTTGCTGTATCTAGTATATCTAGGAATCAGATGTTGCTCATATTTGATACTGAGTAGGAGAATGTTTACAAACAAATATATCTCTTAAACTGTATGTAGATTGAAATGCCATTAAAATTTCTATCAAACGGATTCACCAGCACTGCGCTGATTTAAGTATTGTTTTGCTAATGTTCTCAGATTATTTTTACGCGTCACTTCCGGTTTGCTTCAGAGTCACTACTGTAGGTAAAAATGAATATGAATTTGAATTATCTTATTTGCTTATATCAGTGTTTTAATATGATTTACTTGAGGAAATTAAACATCAAATTAAAGATATCACTTCTAATCTTTTTTTGAAGTTGATATAGATTAAGCAGATACTGCAACGATTTGTAGGTTGGCTTAGTTGCATGAAAACATTGCAGATAGATTGCAGATATGTGACGGTAAAAGACTTACTAAATTTTTGTGACGTGCGCAAGATGTGTTTCATTTATCGCTAACGTGCCCGAGAATTTGTGTGTGCGCATTACTTGATGGGGCCCAGAAAGGGGCGGAGAGGGACGCAGGTAATGAGTGTCGTAAGGTGTCGTTAGAATCGTAAAGCATCATATTACGTCATTACCTAACGTATCACTCTGTATAAAACAGATTTATACAGAACTCTAAGCGATCGAAATCACGGGCATTATCATAACGGGAAAAGGGAATGTATTGTAGACCATTTTCTACAGTCCCTACATTTCAAACAAATTAAGCAAGTCGAATATTACAAAGTTCAAAAGAAAAACAGAGAGCACATAACACGTTTACATATTTACCTAAATACAATGTTTACCTAAAATGCATGTATGTTTACACAGTTACTTGAAAAGCCAAGCATTGGTAGTGTTATCTCTAGAGGAATGTAGCAATCAAAACAGTGCATGTGTGATGTGTAACAGCTAGGAACGGTACAGTTATTACATCGTAAGTCGCGGTGACATTACTGTGTCGGGTTGTTCTGCTCGCGGCTTCAGCGACGTTCCAATTTTTAGCCTTGTTCAAAATTCATGAATTTCCAAAGACCACTGGGATTGCAAGAACTATTTATTGATATACGGTATCTATTTAAAAGAATGATGTTATCATCAGATTATCAGTCCGTATTTATTGAATGGTATTGTTTTAACAGTACATTTGTATTACCGCGAACTCCCGAGAGGGATTCGGTTTTTATCGACATGCCCGGAACCGATCCTCCCCGGCTGAGGTGTCGGTGTTACGGCTAGGACGTCCTGTGGGAAAGCAACTCTTATTTCTTGTCGGAGTTGTAATCGGACGTAACAACATCATGGGGGCTCCAAACGAGAGAGACGATACTGATTATGTTGCCAGAAACAAAAAAAATGCAATCAAATGAATACATTAAATTGAAACAAAAGAAGAATATACTCTCGTCGTTACGAATGTATTAAAAGCCAATCATTCCATAATGAAATATGTTTGGCCAATAATGAAACGATAAATGACCACGTGACCTCTCCAGTCGCCAACGTCTCAAGCAATTGGAGGACAATGATATGGCGTATTAATCGATTTCAATTTGTGATTACCATGTTGTGTATACAGATATGTCTATTCAATGTCGGAGAATATATTTCAAATGTAAGTATACACCGGAAAGCAACAGACAGGGGCCACCACTGACCATAAAGTACAGTTAAGAGTACAGAGAAAGTACACACAACATAACCGTACCAGCACTTTACAGATACCAGTTATACATCATTAGATCTCGGAATTACATCAGCGTATACAAAACTGGAATTTGATAAATATACTTTACCCATCAATAATATATACTGGTTCTAGATACATTCCACTAACGTACAGAGAAAATAAACAAGTGAAACATTTAAAAAGTTGGAAATAAAACAAATGCAATAGAACATAAATGTTAAACAATTGAATTGAATTGACCTTGTCTTCGGAACAAATAGTAAAAAAACACCACTTGTTTGCTCATGAACAGCAAAGCAGTAGAGCGGCAGCCTTTGTTCATCCCTGGATTAAAATTGATACAAAGCAATAAATACGGTACCTTTGAGTCAACATCAATTACATCGTTTCAAAATTTACAGATTTTGTATGCACATGTGTTTTTATCCGAAAATTATTTATACATGAAAACTAACAAATTACCTTCGAAATTCGTTCACTTTCTCGTAACTAGCTTCTTTTCGGAATCAAAAAGATAGTGTGAAGTAACATTTGTTTACTACGGAACTGCGGACCGTACCTAAGCGGTACCTAATTAGCCTGTTAAGAGCGGCGATAGGGATTTATTAGTGTGTAGTCTTGGGGTGAGGTTGTTTAACAGGTTCCAATGGGTGCCCATTACGAGGTGTTTGGTGTGTATATCAAGTAATTTGTGTAAATAATCACCAAGGGAAAGCAGTAGTTTAAACAACAAACGCTCAACACGTTTATATATAATGACGTCTACTTCATCATTAGTAGGTGAACCATCAAATAAGATCAGACACGGTCGCTTGCCCCCAGACTGGGTTATTTAGACACCTCGCGGGGTAATAGCCTCAGAATCAGTGGCGGGAACACTCACGTGCACACTTCATAGGATTATATTCTTATATACATACGTGTATTATATATATCGCTATCGGGTTATATGTCGCTTACGTTTAGCCATTTTGCATATGTATGTCATTGATTAGCTTACCTTCTAAAAAGGCAATTAAGGTTAGTCATTGGTGCGTCGTCCGTCCGTCCGCCCGGAGTCAACATTTTGTTAAAACAAGTCTTCTCAATAACATAAGGGCCCAGGTTATATATGTTGCGACTGTTTCATGCTGAAATAGATTATTTATTTAGATTTTTGGTTTTATACACGCATACTTATATCGCAAACAATTGGAGACCGTTCTTAAATGACCCTAAATATAATCATAAGTAGGAGGCTGCGCCATGTGATGTAAGCCTCTTTATGGTAACCGAATACTGTCGAAGGCCCAGAAGAACACTCGGTCCCATTATCCTGGCAACTGTTGAATCAGTCGTTCTACTTCCATAAAGCTTGGTGTCAACTGCCCTGCGGGCGTAAGAACTGTTCCTGCTGTCCCATTACGTGATCGTAAGAGGCCACCAAATTTGGGATGCTATTTTTTCTCTTTAGTTGTATACTTCAGGTGGGTAGCGCTTTCAATCGGCAAAAGATCCGGACTATCGCAAGAACACACTCCAGCCTCCAAAATACACACTCTTTCAACACACACATCCACATCGCATACACCGAGAGGCCGTCCTTACAAGACTCTGGCTGTTAATAGGACGTAAAACACCCACATCTCTTACACCGAGAGGCCGTCCTAACAAGACTCTGGCTGTTAATAGGACGTAAAACACCCACATCTCTTACACCGAGAGGCCGTCCTAACAAGACTCTGGCTGTTAATAGGACGTAAAACACCCACATCTCTTACACCGAGAGGCCGTCCTTAGATGACCATGGCTGTTAATAGGACGTAAAAACATCGAACCAAACCGAGCGTCCAGCAGGTGCGTGTAGTATAAAGTCTACCGTTCTTTGAGACACTGGTATGTCTCGGTCAGGGGACAGCATTCAAAGGCTTCTTCACAGGGGCAAACTCTGAACTAGGGGACAGAAAGTGAGACAATGTCAAGGGAGATATTAGGGAAAGAGCTGTTCAAAAAGGAGAGAAAAGATAAAATCTCAATTAAGTCGCCTCATGCAAAACGGGTAGCAGGTTCATTTCTTAGCTTTACTCGGCGGGCAGGTTTATAAAGATTGCATACATGTATAGCATAATAAGAAATCTAAACAGTACGTAGCCTGTTATAATGGGACATCTTACACGCATACGTTTGCTGGTGATTAGACAAATGCATGTCCGAGGAATAGAACTATTCTTACACCCTGTATCACGATCCCGACATACTTCAAAAACATGTCTTTTTCTAGGTGTAACAAATGCGGCATTGTTCACCAACGATTCTGTGTTACGTTAATCTTGTCTAACTCTCCTATGTTTGAAGTCTACATCTGACAGTAAGTTCCGGGGAGACGACTCTACCATAAACATGAAATGACAGCATTATCTCTTCATTCATGGTTTGGAATTATGATTAATATCTCGCACCCCGTGCCCGCGCATTCCTGTCTCTCCTCCCCGTCGTCAGCGGGAGTGATGGACAGAAGGTGGTGTATGTCAAGGGGGCCTGACCTCGTACTGTTTACAATATTGTAAAAACGGTAATATAAGTACAGGCTTACTCTCCCTTGGCCTCTCCTACTAGTACAAGTATTAGTAGAATACATACCAAAGGTTTTGCTCCCAATGCGACGTAGCAACGTTAGACACCGACGTTTGTCTTACTCCGCGGAAAAAGTAGTTCTCTGATTACATGCTAGATTTATTTGACATATTGGTTGGCACCACAAGCGAGTAAGTGTCAGGTAGGTCAAAGGTATGAGAGGCAAAATATAGTGATAGTTTATATGATAAAATTAAAGTGAATTTTTTTATAAATCTATCTGATCATTGGTTACGTCAACAATAATTCAGATAATTGAATCCCGACGACTGGATCGTATAGACACTTTGGTCAACCCGAATGTTTCTGATGTGATCTGTTGACAATAGCGAACTCAATCAGTACCGCATCCTCGATATCCAGGGGTTACGATCATCTACGCTCTTTACACCCCTGGAATATGTCATGGCAAAACTGAAAGCACGCTCATGTAATAAAGACCTGATCAATCGATAGGCTGCATGTCCATTCTTTGAAAATTACCAAGGAACCGTGACCGACTTCAAAGCCTGTCAATTTTTACCGTTATGTGACCACGGAATTCTTTTGGTGTTCATCAAAGGTTCGAACCAGGTCTCTTGTCTCATCAACAAGATGTCGCACACGGAGCCTTCAGTTTTGCTATGACATATTCCAGGGGTGTAGAGAGCGAAGGCGATCGTAACTCCTGGATATCGAGGATGTCAATACCGCGACGTAACATAAACGCTGACGGGCGTTAACCTAAATGTTGATAAAGACATACATGCCTGTTGCGTCCAGTTATGTTATTAAAACAAATTATAACAATGATGGAAGGGAGTGGAATTCGAACAAACGGAAGTCGCAGTGAGATATCTGCCTTAATGGACCTTTTTTACCCCACTTGCCACACCAGTTCGACACGTTCCTCTCCGTATTCAGGCAGAGCACGACATTTAAAAAACCAAACATGGCCACACCAAATGAAGACTTGGCGACGAGGTGACTGAAGCATGTTGAGAGCAGGGGCACGACTTCACGCTCTCTACCGAGGCATTAGACGGGTTGTCCATTTCTATGCGAAATTATGCCAGAATAACTTTTTCATGAGAGTGGGTTAGGAAATATAAAATGATTTTGAAGCCGACAATCATCTGTATTCATGACAAAGCATTGCAATGATAAACGCATCACTGAGTTATGGTACTAATTCATTAAGACCAGAACAGCCTCGGTAACAAGTTTGTTCTGCCAATATTTTATCAAATAAATTGCCATTATTTGAATTATGGAATTTTAGTTGTGTTGATGGGTTTCTGACACTATACATTCGCACTACAAATCTGCCACGAGCCCCGACACTAAAGGATATGAAATCTATGCATGCAAATAGTTCGATACTTTGAACAAACTATGAATACTTCATTTCAATTCAGGTCAAATCCATGTGGTCCTAATGAACCTGATACACCTTTATGGTGACTTACGATTTCATAATAAAAACAATTTCGCTGACCGATGACATTACAATAATAACACCATCTGATACGGTGCCCTATCTAGCTGAAATAAGTTACTTTAAAGCGCTTTACAGTATATAGACATAAACTTTTATATAACGTATACATTTCGCATAAACATCAATCAATACAATCACCAGGGCTACCTACAAGTCATATGCCACCTGGCTAATATCTCCCTATGAGATGTATACGTTCTTTTAGCAGTGAGACCGTTCTTTCAACGTTGTATTGTATAAACACAAATAGACCTACCACAAATGCCGAGAAAAAAAATAATAAAGGTCCGGCCATTTTTTGTCCTATGACAATGCATCCCGTAACCTATAGCCGATATCATTGACATATGACAAAGATATTGGACGGAAGTCTGTTCTAGTGTTGACACGTGACATACGGTACACGTAATCTGAGACTGTATTGACGATTTCGTTCTGACAGTTTCAGAACTAATTAGTGTCAATTAACAAAATAACGTGAATATGGCTGAGAAGAGGTAACACCATTCCAGCCATCCTGACCGTACAGTGTTCATAGAACAAGACATTTTACACGTAACTAATTGTAACGGTAGATAGTGAGAATTATGACTGCAGTGACCGAAACGGAATTTGTCGGCGATAATACAGAAGGTTTGATTTGTGTTCAAGTCTGTCTAGAAATTTAGGAAAACATTTTCAGAAAAAAAGTTTGATGCTAAAGTTTTAAAAATAAATAAGAGAATGCCGAAGAGTTAACAAAGTCATTATCCACACTCAAAATCGATTAAACCTGGGGCAAAATATGAACAAAGGAAAGATTTACATGGAGAATGTATTTCTTCAAAACGTGAGATTGATTTAACAATAATGCGATATCACCATGTTTTTTTATAACTTGCTTTAATTGTACAAAATTAAAATGAGAATAAATCGAATCCCAAATACATGCACTTGATTTATGGTTATGAGTCAAAACGTTTGTCCAGATTTTTACAAAGTGGCTGTAATTACAACAGATCAGCTGGGTAGTGTATTGAATTAATACAGACTTGCAGATCTCGCAGTCACACGTGATGTATCTGTTCACACTGATAGCGAGGCCAACAGGTGCTCGACCTGTTCACATGTCATCTTAACCTTTGTTTGTGAGAACCAATATCACTAAAATTTACTTTGTATTCCTTTTGGAATACATACATGTTTGTTTATTGAATTCAAATGACAAAGAACAAATTAAAGTCAATCATAATGACAAGTACAAGCATTTTGTTAAAAAAAACTATTTGTCAGTGGTATGAAAATCACAAATATTTACAACTTCTTATTAAGAACACTTTTATGAAAAGACAACGTACTTTGTATCTTTTGTTTCTTTTTAATGCAAGTTCGAATTACTAAGAGTGCTATGAAAATATTGCATACGAATAAACTAATGTTTATTTATGGCTCTATATACGTCTTATTTCTACTCCATTTCGATGTCGCCGTCATCTGAATGCTATTAGCAACGAATTAACGTTGATGTTGATGGTACCTGCCTTTCTGCAGCATACGACCTTGGCAGACCGCCAACGTGTTTAAACTCATTTGTGATCTGCACCTCGAAGACAAAGAAATTCCAATAAATTATGCAAAAAAATTAGTCATTAATTCCGGAAACTGCGATTTAATCTAGTTAAAATTAAACTTGAGCAACGATATTTCAATTAGTGAAATCATGCGGACGGTAGGATATTGGCTATAAATTGGCGGGAAACTGTAAAAGGACATGTGCACGACATAAATACCAATTAATTTTGACAATTAGTTGAAAAAATGTATTCAAATTAAAAATGAATACTGGGATTATGTGTTGTTTTAATTTGATTGTGAACTGTTGGTGATATGGGTACGTAGCCATGTGCGTGTGTTTCATCACAATACGACAGCTACCTACACCTAACTATTAGCTTGATTGACTATATCTGATAGTTCATGGGTTATAATTTAATAGCTGATGTCAGAATGAATTCGATTTTGGTAAATTAAGATATGTTAAGTTTCTTAGAAATGTACTCCAGGAATGTACCTCTAGAAATAGGGGGAAAGCGATATATTTCATGGTTGGGATAGTACTGTATAGAATAACATGGAAGTGAGGTACAATGTACATGTATCTATAGAAATAATAACCCGGATGGGTGGCAGGGTGAAATAATGTAACTGAGAAAACAATCATCCAGGCGTGTGGCAAATTGTAACTTTAGGAGTATTACACAAAACTGTAGGACATTGTAACTTTAGGAAAAATCACATGGAAACGGAGTACAATGTTATAATTTCCGGAGCATCCACACGGAAAGGTGGTTACTATGGAGACTCCATTTCAGGATGCACAGTCGTATGATCAAATACATGCACCCTGTTGCTAAAACCCTTCCGATTATTTTTATTCACCATTATTTTTTACTAATTCTTCATTGCTATTTTTTTCAGATTTGATTTGCATGACCTTAAAACAAACGAACATTGCATTTTTCATCCCAATGCTAGGGGGGCTAATGGCGATTAAACTGGTGGAAGATTAATTTGTTATTTTAAAACAGTGTTGTTTGTTTTTACATAACATGGCTAACCAAGACTATGTCCGACAGTCACTTGAGTGCGTTACAATACTTCGCCCAAGTGTACGTAACTACGGTATTTTACCGTATTTTTGCTGTAGAATAACCTTCCATTGACTAATATTCTATGTTGATAGAGGTGTATCCACATTTGTATGACAGGGGAAGTATTAATAAAATCGTTCTCATGCTCAAATTCAGATTCTCTGCTCATGCCTCTTTTTCCAACAATATATTGGTGAAAAGTCAATTTTTGTCTATATGGTTTTAAATTGGACTTAACGTCCAATTTAAACAGATTTCACTCAAAAAAGAGATCACTGCAGGGCAGAAGCGATTATGTGCTTCTGTTGAGCGGGACATAAAATGCCGATTGCAAGCAATAATTGGGCAAAGGAAGGTAACAACACTTTCCCTATATATGTACACATGTAAAATCATTGTCCAATACCATTAAAAATTCATATTTACTCACTTCCGTGATCATTGTGAACGATTTTATCAAATCGTTTGGTCGTATCACATGGTTATTACTGAAAATATTGGTTACAGCCTTAAATTGTGCTTTAGCAAAAGAGAAGGGTTTAATGAATACATATTTGTACAGGTCCCGCATAGCCATTGATAAAATCACATTTTTGTATCTCTCTTTTTATGCTCCTCAATTATATTTGGGGTATTTGACGCTTTGTCCTTCTTTACTTTCGTGTCCGGAGCATAAGTTTGCCCACAGGTTAGCAATGTTAATGATACTTCATGTGTACATGAGTCACACTGAGGCGATGTGAAGTATGACCATAACCTCTTGTTTACAAAGTTATTGCCCTTTGTTTAAAAATTGTGAGTTGTAACATTTTGTTAAAATTTCGTGTCCGAAAATTTGTTTTGCTTGCTATAAACTAATAAGCTGATTATGAAACTAGGTACATCGGTAATGCACGTATTTATGCAATGTGGAAACCACGGTGTTCCGAATACGCCATTTCCGGGATACAACTTTCAGTCGGTTTAGTCATGTGACTTTCATTACCACGTGACTTTATTAAGGACACTTTGAAAACAAAATGGTGGCTAAATAGAAGTTTTTAATGACGGTAAGCGCGGTAAAGTTTGTTGGTCGAAAAAGGGATAACAACTTCAAATAAAACAAAAGGGGCGTTGGTAAAATCAGCTGATATCACAGATGAACTGAATTTATCTTGTATTGAGAAAAATGAATGCAATTCACAGTGCTCATAATTGGGGGTTCTCTTTGCTGTTTGAAATTATCTGAACGTTACATTTTGCCATATTGTTGCTTTTACGACTGACAGTTACACATCTAGGTACAATACACCATGACTTAGTTTTAGAGTCTGTACCTTTGTTTCGTCCTTTTTCAACCTAAAGCGACTAAAAACAATGTCCGGGAGCATCCTTCCTTTCCAGTGGCTGCCTTGTTTTCTGTATCATTATAAGACGTTACTGTCAGTCATTAGATGGAACATAGGTTATTTTGTATAGTACCAGTAAACCCGTTCCAGTAAACATTGACTGAATGGCATCTTTGATACAAAGTTCCAGTCGTACTGTACGCTTGTCTGGTATTTGTAAATGTAAACCCTTCATTTCTAAGGATATCAGTTCACGTGAGATTCTTTCCTCTGTTACAGTGTCTGCGCGTGAGCGCTACAACTATAATTCCCGCTACCCAGTCCCTAACTTCCTGACGTCAGAAACCAACGTAACATACATGGCGGGAGATAAAGCCGTGCTGGAATGTGCGGTGGAAAACCTGGGAACACGGACGGTAAGTCAGAGGTCATTTAACATGCCCTTTCCCACACAGTATATTTGAAGATTCCACTCCATGATACGAATACTGCTTATGTTTTATACGTGTTTTTAAAACTTGTGGCCGTGAAAGTAAGTACCTGTATGTCAACAATTACGATTGTAATTTCGACAAAGTCTAAATTGAAGTAAAACCTCAACAAATTCAACGAGGAAGTCAACTTCCTGTAATAACTAGTGGCAATTATTCATTGATACATATGTATCAGTGACTGGACGGTACCAAGAAATTGAAGAGGCGTATTGAAGTCTCTCGCAACAGCGGCATTTCACTGTGACGCAAATCACTATGGCTTTATTACAAGGAAATTGCTTGCAATATAAAATGTTCAAAAAGTTAAAACAATATGAATGGCTGTCGTTATACATAAGTACACCTATGCGATTCCATATCTGACAGACTTTACGACCTCCACCATGCCTGGTCGTGATTGCAGAGGCCATTTTACAGACTCAACTACTGCAATCCATGCTTTAGAGGACATTAGCTGCTCGGTCGTAATTAATTATTCACATCCACTATATCAGACCATGACGACAGTGATGTCACCATGGGGACCAAGTACAGCTCGACAAGTCATTTCAGTCTCCCTCCACCAATCACCACCTGCATGTTTGTTACCAATAAGCCAATCAGCAAGGATCTTACAATTAAGGCTAGGCCGGAAGTGCTACACTCGGGAGTTTGAAAAGCAGTTCCTGTTTTTATGATGGCTGATATCAATGACGTTAAGGGCACGTTTGTGCCGGTGTGAATTCTTCTATTGGCGTCCCTTAATTCCGACAATCAGATTGAAATTTCAGAAAATGATGACATTTGCATTCCCAAAGAATTCTATATCTTGAAAAATTATTTGTAAATTCTCCATCGACAACAGTTTGCATTAATTAGGACATGCACAGTGTAATAACTTCAATTGCGTCAATTGCTGCAATGGTAATTTGAATTAATGAAATTAAACCTGCCCCAGTTGAATCTAATTTTTCTTTTTTATCAACTTAATTACCTATCAATCACTTTGTGCATACCGTGATAGCTGATACAGGCCACAGCACCATGTTAGATAGGGCACAGACTGGGTATACATGTTGTTTCAGAATGACGCTGAATACACAGTTTATATTAGAATGACGCCGAATACACAGTTCAATTTTAGAATGGCGCTGGATATACATATTGTTGTATAATTGCGCTACATCACAGATTTATAAGAATGACACTGGGTACACATATTTTTTTTTAATTGCGCTTGATCACAGATTGTACTAGAATGGCGCTGGATCACATATTGTATTAGCATTGCGCTTGATTACAGACTGAATAAGAATGGCCTAAATACATAGATTGTTTTAGAATGGCGCTGAATACAAATATTGTTTTAAAATGGCGCTGAATACAAATATTGTTTTAAAATGGCGCTGGATACACTGATTGTATTAGAATGGCGCTGAATTCAAATATTGTTTTAGAATGGCACAGAATGCAAATATTGTTTTAAAATCGCGCAGAATACAAATATTCTTTTAGAATGGTGCTGAATACAAATATTCTTTTAGAATGGCGCTTGATAGACAGTTTGTATTAGAATGACGATGGATAGAAATATTGTTTTATATTAGCGGATTATGAAATTCGAACATTCCTTACTACAGGTATCATGCCTATATCATAATACCTACATACTTGCGAAACTTGATGTAGGTGAACCGCACTTGCTCTCAGACAAGTTACAATATTTTTAAACGAAATCATATTTTTATCTACTTGCGATCGAACTGTACTTAAATCAATTCAAACAACACTTGCATCCTACTGTTAAAAGCAACACGATCCATACCAGTTCGGTGTGTGGCGGGTAAAACTTCCAGCTGAGAAAAAAAACATTTCTAAATTTATCGTAATCTACGATTCCTTAGATCAAATTGAGAAATTGTTGAAGTTTAAGAACAAGAAAAATGTTGCCGGTAACATGTTGAGCGCGATCTACTTTCGTGAACTTACTAGATATACAGGCGATATGTAGGTAACCACTAAAATGTCTATTTTAGATACTTCTTATCGCCCTCATCTGTTTCCTGGTCTCTTTTTACGTGAGAATTTTAACAGCGTTTTATCCTTAGCGCACATCATGGGTATTAGTATGGAATCAAATGCTGCCGTAATCTTGTCCCTTATCTCTTTCTGTATACATACGATTTATTGTTGTTAGAACAGAGAAACAGACCTGACCCCCATACACATTCAACTCAAATCCTCATCAAGATATCAGCTCGGCAAAGATTGCTGCCCAGAAAAATGGTGCATCATCTTCTCCCAAACAACCTTATCTACTTCTACTTCAAAAGAAACAGTGTAGCGATTTCACCTCTCAATTATAAACCTGCCTATTGTATAATACTTCCTCGCAGAATACGAGAATTTAAGTAGTCTCAATTACCGATAGGTGATTTGCCGTACTTTGTTCAATCATGTTATAACGAGGCTATTGCCCAAGCAAGGAACAACGCATTCATAACTAATGAAGAAAGTGAAATTGATGGTTGCTTTGTTTGGTGGTTGCTAGTGTTAATCTTTGGTAGTTAAGGACGTGCCAGATTTTGGAGATGGAGGAAATTCGGAGTTTCCGGAAAACCATCACCGGACTAGGGCCAGTACCTGACAACTCCCCACACAGAGGTGTAAAGCTAGTACAATGTCAGACCCCATAACCACTCGGCCAAAACGGCCCTTATTGTACCAGGTGAACTGAGATATGCGCTTATTACATATTTGTATATTAATAAATCTTTATTTTACAATGTATCTAATCTATAGTCCTTTGATGATCTTAGTTGCTGATAGGATATCAAACAAAACAATTCAACTCCTAAGCTGTATTCAGCGTGTTTAGATTTATTTATATTAATCACAAGACAGGCAATTGAAATGAATGATTTACTCTTGCATTCGAGTCTGCCCTTTAATATAAACAAATGTATATGAAAACAGAATATTTAATAACAACTAATATCAAATAAAATTAATGAAATAAACTAGCAATATTAAATTGTGTTCTCGAAGTAGAATTTACCACGTATCCTGGTTTCAACTGCAATACTTTATGTCTATCACGGTCTCAATTATAATGTTCTACGTCTGTCGTGGAATCAACTATAATGTTCGAGACCAGCAGCTTGATTAAGACTTTGAGCAAGTTTTATGGTCGCCATCTTGGTCCTATTGAGAGATTATGTATCCTTATATGGTACATTTATGATGGTGGACGTTTCTGAATAAGCTCATTGGTATGCCTACTAGTTGTGATGGAGAATCCTGCTTCAGTTCTCACTTTGAAGACATACCAATTTACTTGGTTGTGACCTTATTTGCAGGGCGGTTGTCGGTGATGAAGCAGAAGACGCTTTCTCTTCCGAACTACCTGGTCTTATTCTCTTGTACTTTTTAAGGGTTTCGTGTATATCTTTCCTTTGTTCATATTGTGTCCGTAGGTAAATCGATTTTGAGTTAAGATTATGGCCTTGTTGATGTTGGGAAATTCTCTGGATTTTTACAGGTAGTATGGCGGAAGCTACCATCCACGACGCCCCTTACAATTGGTCGCTTCCTGTACATCAGTAACGACGCCATTACGGTGGGGCACCAGCCCGACTCCCACCACTGGAACCTGCATATCCACCCTGTGACAGCAGACGACGCAGGCGAGTACGAGTGCCAGGTTTCCTCCTCCGACAAAACCATCCGCCAGCGAGTGAACCTTACTGTTTTAGGTACGTAATATCCGGTAGCGAGTTAACATTACTGTTTTAGGTACGTAACATCCGGTAGCGAGTGAATATTACTGTGTTAGGTACGTAACTTCCGCCGACGAGTTAACCTCGCAGCATTAGGTGCATGTATGTAACATCATCCGATCAGTTAATAAAGTCGCCAACGAATCAATCTCATGGTATTTGTTGTGTAACCTGACGGCATCGTCATTAAGGTAGGTAATATCAGTCAGTGGGTCGAGACCATCGTCAAGGAAATATTACATCCGATAATGGGCCAAATTTATCGTCATAGTATTACAAATGTGACATAGGATTTGTTTTTGTACGGTATTTTGAGTCATCTTCATCACTAAAAAAACCTAACATCAGCTATATAATGAACCAACTTCATCGTCATGGTAACCAGCTAGTCGCCAGTGGGCCGGCTTCATAGTCATGGTTACCTGAGATCATATATATATATATATATATGTAGTGGGAAAACTCCATCCAATGGTAACCAAACATCCACTTATAGGCCAACTACATCGTCCTGGGTTTGTACATGTATCTTTGCATTGAATTTCAGACTGACTTTCTAATGAGCTTTATTAGAGATTTGATTGCATCATTATAATGTAAAATGTTTTGGCGTTTTTTCTTCTTCTTTTTCTTCTTCTTCTTATTCTTCTTGTCTCTTCAAAAATGTGTATGCATTATCAGCTTCTTTATGTTTTGTCCCGGTCTTGCGCAGTGTTTCAGTCATTAACACACACAGAACAGGTGCAGAGAAATAACTGGAGTTCAAACTTGTTTTGCAGCTCGATGGGGGTCGAATCCATGTAAGTGTAATCACTGGTTAGGAAGCACACCTTAGTGTCACTCTGGTACACTCGCCTGCTGGCTCTTCCTTCCTTGTACATGCGCATTCTTCATAACGTTGATTTGTGTTTTGCTTTCACAAAATATATCTGCAATATTTTAGAAGGTAGAAAATGCCTCTTGTTTGGTACAAGTATCGAATTCAATTCTGTCTTCCCGTGTCCTCATGGAAGCTTTCTGTATTCTCGGAAGGAAAGCAATATATTCTGATTTTCCGATGTTAATTCGAATTCTATCACTTGTACACAGTAACAGATATCAAAAGTGATGTTTGTCACAGTGTACAGAGAGATCCCTTCATGGACCAATCAAAACATTTCTCAAAACTCACTTCATCCACATATTTTCTAGACGTCTTTGCTTCAAACACTTAGATAAATATTTTTAGTTTTTATTGAAAAATATAGGATAGTGCGGAGTAGAGTACAGTCGCTGTTGTCAGGTATGACGTCATCAGCAAGTATAAAGTTATTTTGGTGCACTAACGCGTTTGTGCTGTAGACAGTTTTAAAGTCAATAAATATCAAAGTCTGCAATATTCTCGTTGAATTCCAGAGAAATTTCCTTGGTATGGTAGAATATATTTTACCAATATTTTCATTGGTAGTTTTCACTCGCCAACATATTGATAGTCTGCCAAACTCCTGCAGCGTATGGCATTCAATGAGAGTCCATTCACTGACCTTTAGGTATAGCGAGTTTTATGAGCATATACTACTTCTGATTTTCGTACATAACAGTATTAATTGGGGTTATTTTCAAGTAAGACTTCCATTGCGTTCTCAATGGTATAACAAAAGGAACTTCAACACGTGAACATTTCCCAATTGAACCCGTTTGTGGTATTTCCGTAATATTATTGTCAAAGCAATCTTAAAAGTTTGTGACGGAAATTCCAAAATGGTTACGTTGGGCGATTGTCGTGGGACGGAAAAAGTAAGTATCAAGTTCCTGCAAAAATAAAAATCCAATAATTCATTTTAAAAGTCCTTACTTAAAGGTAGTACATTTTCATATTTGTTCATGAACATTTTGGACATTTCTTGTCGAAGTTTATACAAGGCGTTTCACATTCCTTCTGTTAAACAGTCTCCTTACAGTCAGACTTGTATGTACAAGATGTATTTTGTATATATTCTGTGCATACATGCATAGAGCTACTGGTTATACTAATTACAAATTTCCAAATTTAAGCTAAGCAGTAACTAGGAATCGCACGCTTGTGTACAAACGTATGTAGTGAACCATGAGGTCTATATCCTCTCGATGAATTACACTGTATATTCTGCATGGTTCATTTGTACACCATATTGACATCGTCCAGTTCTTGACTCAAATCATCCTTTGTCATATATCTATACATCTCGTTCTTTACGTGTATTCCTCAAACACCGCCAACTTTTTAATAGCCAGCATATATCTGTATGATGAGGAGTGTGTTTTCTTGTGTTTTTTTTAGAAATTAAGACTTGTTACATGTACGAGTATCATATATATTGCTGCCTCTCAAAAGCAGTAAATTGGTATACACCTAGAAATAAGTTTATATCCTCTTCACTCCGATTTTGGGTCACTCACATTGGAAATGTAAAATTTCGACATTAATCGCTAGGTTATTCGTCCTATTTATATTTCTCCTATAACTTTTATAAACACACATCAAACAGCTTTAAGAAATGGAACTTTTTGTAGTGTGGTAGCCTGCAATGACGCAAGTCGACATAACGAAAGCTCTATAAACCAGCCAAAGATTTAAAACTAAGCCATCCCACGCTGTACTAATTAGCTAGATATTTCAGCAGTGACGAATGGAAAATATGTCCCGGGATAAATTAGTTCAACACATCATTGCCTGCAACTGAGCAAGCCAATGACACGAGATCTAAAGCAACCGCATTCGGCGGTAGGCCATAGGAAGGATAAGCACAGGCTTATGGTAACAACGTATTTTGAAATAGTATTCCGTTATACACTTTTAGTGGAAAGGGCATATTTGATATGTGTTTGCCAAGTTAAGTCGTAAGGTTGTTTTTAACCAATTTGACTATGCATGAAAATCGTAAATATATAACTATCTGATCCGTGTTGTCGGTCCAATGGCAAAAAACAGCTCAGAAGACGGCGGTACTTGCGCTTTCGTTCACTGACGAGTTCTTATGAATCTTGAAATAAAGGAAAGTTCTAGCAACCGGTCTTTCGGCTTCATTTGTTTCAACGATTTTCAATTATTTTGGTATATAAAATTATGATTTCTTTTTTTTTAAACTAACAACTATAATGTTAACTATTTCGTCAGCTCTAATCCGAGAAACAGACCACTGTATCATCAATAGCGATAGCCGGCCGACTCATCATGGTCACAGAACTCAATCTACCATCATGACAAGTGCTCAGTTTACCATAACTGTAAAATAGATATAGCTGCCATACATCATGTCGGTTACATCTCACAGACACATTTATAAGGCGGGAATCCCAAACCAAGGCCAATTGAAGACGGAACTTATTTACCATATTTAGTAATTATCATGTAACAGACACGGTTGTCACGGTAACGCCGTAATAAGAAATGCATCGCTTACATACACCAGAGAGGCCGTGGAGATTGACAGGTATTTAATTAGGGAGGTGACAGGTTGGATTAATCGCTCCATTGTCGCAGTATGAATGGCATACTGCAGTTGTACCTCGAGCCCTGCATTTCTGGCGCACCGCGGAATTAATCTGGTATACGGTGGCATCTTTTTTATCAATTTTCACATTTTTCTTAGATATAATTTAAACCCTTTCGTTATCAGTTTTGTTGAAGCATGTTTCTGTTGATACTGTTCAGGCATACACTGTAGCTCACCATCACGTCAGCAATTCCTAACTTTAGTTCTGCTGTTATTTTTATACGGATTTTTTGTTATATCTTTTCTGGCAATAGGCCTTTTCATTACACGTAAATACAACACCTATCTCATCTAGAACCTGGCACATATCATTCAGGATGACCAGAATTGAAACCTCAAAAACCTTCGCATGTCTACTAGTGCCTTTAACGGCTCCATCTTCATTCCTTAATCTGGTTTCCGTTTACGGTCTTGTAATAGTATTAGAGTTTATGCTGTTTGGCACAATAAAAACATGCTATACCAAACGATGACGTTTTATACAATGACGTTATTTGGAAAGAGAATTACATTTATACTATTTGATTCCAGTTACATACTCCGATTTAACGCAATCTGTGGTCATCATTGGCAATCATAGTCAGGGACGTTTGAGTCATTATGCTCGAGCGGCCAATCATAGACAGGGACGTTTGTATCATTATGCTAGAGCGGCCAATCATAGTCAGGGACGTTTGTGTCATTGTGCTCGAGCGGCCACTTTTCTCGTGCTCGTGATATCTCTGTTAAATGTTTTAAGGTTCGAGCTAGCGAGAACACAGTCGTATAACAACAGACATTGCTTTTATGTGTCGATGTCTTATGGGTTATCTCCCCTTGGCGGAAACAAAACTGATGTCTCAGACATTGCTTAATATTTACATTCTGTGTTGCCTTTGCCTATATATCATTACCAAACCAAATTGTAATACATGACACTGTATACTACAATTTGCAATCCACATCACATGACGTTATTTCTGACGCCATGTTGGACTATGTTATATCAAAGCTTTGCACTCCGCCTCAGATAGCATGTATGATGGCTTTGAATCAATCGCTCAGATGACACTGATTTAAATCAGGTTATTGTGGCGTCATTTCTGACGCCATGTTGGACTACGTTACGTCAACGCTTTGCACTCCGCCTCAGATAACATGAATAATGGCTTTGAGTCAATAGCTCAGATGATATTGATTTAAAGCAGATTCTTCCAGTAAAGAAACACACATGGAAAAATGGAGAACGTTTACCGACTTTATCCCAAAGATATAGATACAGGCAAATTTTAAAATTACCGGAAATGTAAATATAAGCATTGAACTGTTACCAGATGTAGTATACAGTCGATATGAATACAATTTGGGTGACAGATAAATAATCATGTCGCCCTGACGGGCGACATTCTATTTATCTGTCACCCAAATTGTATTCATATCGACTGTATATACTACATCTGGTAACAGTTCAATGCTTAACTGTAGATACACTTTTGATTATTCTGTAATTCTGGAGAAGATCACTGGTACAATATTCGGTCTTTACGAAAATAAAATAGGAATTTAATTGTTTTAGTTAAAAGGGATTATATAGTTAATCAAATTTCAGGCAAACAATGCATTTGGTGAAAGATTTTTTACGTCCGAAAATAGAGTTGATATGGCTTCTGCTATGCCTTACTAAATAGTGTATATCCGGGCCTTCTGCTGGTATATAAAACATGTTTATGGTCGTTCAATGTTCCAATCTCCTAACATCCATAGAGCACAATTCGTACCATAAAAGTTATCGGAAACATTTACGCAGTTATTGCTAGCCTGAAATCTCTGTCATCAACAACATCACAGATATTTGAGAATTTTCTGTTAAAACCATTTAAAATATGGATGGATATTGTCACTGAATGTGTGAGGATCACGCGCCGACATGACCATCACAAGACCATGAGTCTTTGTAGTGGCCGCCGTTTCAGCATGTCCTCCAAAGCGCGTGTAAAATGAAATAAATATGGCCACCAACCGGAGTAGTTCAAAGTTAATTTTACTTAACATCCGCTTTTCATTCCGTGTGTACGGCGAAGCTGGACGTCTTTACGGCCTGTTCATTGCGGTGATATTATGCCATTAAGTTCTGCGCCAAATATAAATGTCGATATGAGTTTTTTTGAAAAGTGTCGTCAACGCTTCTCTTCCGTAAAACATGGTGCTGTTATCTAATTTATTAGTAACGTGGCATGTTACCAATTTTACCTTGTCATAAAAAGATCGATCTGTTTAGGAATCTTTCAAAACCATTCTGCTTATCAATTATTCCATGACAACCAAACGCTCTTCCGCTTCCCGTGGCAACTGGGCTATGTAGACAACAGTACAAACGCAGTCATGATCTCGCATATCGGTGAGGAAACGTCGTTCTAATTCCGCAGTTTGTTCGTTAAGCCGTCAACCACCACCACGCTGTAGTATACATCGCGGTAACATAGGGTTTATCATACATTAGAACCCAAATAGCTCCATACTACACCATTTAAGTCGGAGTCTATCCCCTGTGACCTGTAACGGTATCCTTATTTAGTGTACCTATATGATCAGTTCTATTAAGGTATACAAGTATTGTGTATACAAATACCTTTTATTCTATGTTGTTTTTGGTTATTTTCCCTGTTACTTCAGTTTTATTTTTACAAATAACAACTATTGAGGGATTTGCGTGGAATTCAATCACTAATTAATGCTCCCTAATGACCGGGGCGAAGATATAAACGTTCCCGTTGCGATAAAAGACGCATTACGGGTTGCTTTGTGTGGGATGTTTACTTTTCCTATTCTTGTTTTCCTCAATGTGATACATAAGAGGTAAGACGGCGACATTGAGTCCAGATTGACGGTATAAAGAGAAATCTAATTTGATAAAACGGACGCAACTTTCGAAATGCCTTTTCCCTGACAGACCGGCCAGTTTTCAATAACTCCTGTCCTCCCTGGTATTTGGCTCTAGGGATTGCCTCCATTCCCTGATATGGCTTTTTGTAGCCAACCGTATCTGTTTTTGAGCATGCTTATTTCTGTTCGATCGTTTATTTCCATTAAGTTTCGGTGACGAACTAGATAAATGTGACTATTTCAGAAATACAAACAATATTGTCGAACTTTTATACATTACATAAAGTCACATCTAATGGGAATGAAGATAGATACGTTCGTATTCTGCAGAATGATGTATACAAACAGTTATACAGTCGTTAACAGCTAGGGTCATTTAATGACAGCCTGTTCGGTCAGTATTGGCAATGGTTGAACCAATATTACATTGGAGTCAGTACTGTAAGGTAAGAATTCCTTCTCAGTATCGGTACTAGTATATTAAGTAGCTCGCTAGGCTCCACACAATCATTTTGTTACAAAGTTTAGGAAGATGTTCATCCGCCGTCTAGTTTCTGCCTTTATAATGGCTGGTCACTGGGGATCCAACCCTCATCTCCAATCACGCAGATTTGCTCGTGTCTGTACCACGTGATATTAATATGTGACGTCACTGCTGCGCGTGCCCTACCTTCTAGTGATCACACAACACGCCGCGCCAATTCCGCATCACCATGTAGTGCCTTGATTGATTTACCCGCGGTTCTCGTTATATCAAATCACACCCAATCTAAAATGGTCTTTTGTATCAAAGTACACATTGCGGGGCGTACGAGGACCAGCTGCTTTCCGTTGTTGTGTGTATAGACAACAGGTCTACAACAATGCATTGATTTTTTTATAATTTTTATTGCTTTATACTGCTGCATTTCAAAACAAATGATCATTGTTTCCGAGTGAAATGTGAAATAAATATTGTATATATATGTAACAATGAGCATGTTTTGAATACACAAATCACTTTTAAACGAATAAAATAATATAAATGAATTCTTTCTACTAATATTGTATTTTTATGGCGTTGTTTTATTTTGTAGATAAAAAAGAAAAAGTGAAAAGCACACCGGGTAAGTAACAGCTATTGATTTGGTTAAGTACCATTGGGGAAGTGAGTAAAAGGTTGGTGTTATTTATGACTGAAATCGTATCTACTGACCCACATACACACTATTACTGTTTGAGACAGACGATTTATTGACGGGCGTTGATAGATCGGTACTAAACTTTCCAGTCTGCCCTCCTCGTGGCTCTGCCACGGTTACCAACACCGCCAAACTACAAATACAGGGATGTCTCTACCCTAACTCTGTACGACTAGGTACATTAAGATCAAGATAATATGTTCCAACTTAATTATGCAGAATACCCGGTAATTTTACAGCTTCTGAATATCAAATAACATATTTTTACAAATCACTTCCAAAATGTTTGCCACGTTTGTGTATAAGGATTTACAAAAGACGAACACGAGAATAGCACGATTGTGTAGAGGAACAAGGACGTATCTCCAACAATTTGAGTGCCTAGAAGTAAAGGGCCGTATCTCTAATTTATCCATTTTTATATTTTTTAAACAATTTGGAGTGAGTTTTTTAAAATAATATGCACTTCATATCAAACAAAATAGTCTATTTATTTCTAATTGCAGATGTTTCTCACAAAAAAACATATCCATTCATATAAAAGATAAACAAATTCTATTGGAAAAAATCTAATAAATGATAGATTTGAGATACGGCCCTTTACTTCTAGGCACTCCTTGAAGGTCCTTGTTCCTCTAATCAATTACAAAGGTGCATCTGCTGCACCTTTATAATCTAAAATAAGATAGAGTGGAGCCAAATAATGAATTAAACTGCATCATACAGCTTTGTAAGTCGTCATGAAAATAGCCAATGAAAATAACTAAGTCGTAATGAACATGCTATAGTCACGTAATAACTCGGCCGGACATCAATTCCAGCCGTTGTTCGTGAGGATTTCGAAATTCACTTAATTTTAGGAATAAGCTGCTTGTGTTTGGGTGTGCATATGTCACCACAAGCGTTCATACTGTCCATTCTTTACAATTAACAAATAACATATTCCTGATAACTTGTAATATATCTAAACGGAGCCAATTTAATACAAGCACACAAGTACATTTTATTTCCCGTTTCCACGTCATTCGTTAAGGTATCATGCCGAAATTAAATAGTTTAATATAGACTTACGACACGCTCGCGTGCATTTCGGATTCCTTTACAGTTCTATACGCCGTAAATTAAATTTAAAACGTTTACTTCATTTGCCTTCTCTAATGAATTCTAGCTAACTAAATAACACCAGGCCTTGTCATTTCATCGAATGGAATAATGGTGCGTGTATCATTGTTTTACCTTACCGAGAAAACTCTGCGTAAAGATACGCCGGTAAAATACGGTAATAACGGGATACCAGTCCTCATGTACTAGCGTCACCCATGTACACGTACAGCGGTTGTAGAGTGATCCGATACAACCATCTGTAGCTGTACTATTTCAACTGTTGAACGTATTTAGAGCAAAAAACATAGAGGAAATGTTCCGATTATTGATAATTATAAAGGGATTAATGTTTAGTTTAGTAACAGCTAGGGCTATTTAAGGACGTGCCAGGTTTTAGAGGTGAAGAAAAACCACCGACCTACGATCAGTACCTGGCAACTGCCCAACGTTGTTTCGAACTCGCAATCCAGAGGTGGAAGGCTAGTGGTAGAATATCGGTTAATACCTTAACCACTCGGCCACCACGGAGTAAGAATACACATTGGTCCAGTATACGTTGTTTTAATATTATTATTCTCACAACTAACTCGCGATTGATTGATATACTACCTATATTCTTATACACAAGTCTCACTCAGGCTTGGCCCTGGTCATTCTGAACTGGTATATGCTCTTCAGGAAAATTTGGTTTTCACCAGCGTATTTCCTAACAGCATAATGAGGCTTTCATCCGTAATTCGTAAATTGGGGGACCAACAATGTACCCATGCTAGTTCTGAATGTAGACCGAGATTTCAACAATGTTTCGGTGTTTGTTCTGAAGGTAGATTGGGGTATCAACAATGTACAGTATTTGTTCTGAAGGTAGATTGAAGTTTCAACAATGTATTAATGTTTGTTCTGAAGGTTGATTGGGGTATCAACAATGTACCAGTATTTGTTCTGAAGGTAGATTGAAGTTTCAACAATGTATTAATGTTTCTCTGAAGATAGATTGGGGTATCAATAATGTATTAATGTGTGTTCTAAAGATAGATTGAGATTTTAACAATGTACCCATGTTTGTTCTGGAATAAGATGAGTTTCATGGATGTTAAATTGATTATGTTTTTTTCTGAGCTTTTCTTTTTTGCAGTTATCAGCTTATTTAACTTGATCAAAATGAAACATAATCATCAAAATGGTCTTGTTACTTGTTGAAGGTAACAGGCGATTGTTACAACCAATTTTATATCTCCAGCCTCACATACATTTTCTGTTTTCGTTGAATACCTGGTATATCATACTGATAACATAGAAAAATTGGGTTGTGTCCATGCAATGGTCACGTAAAGCCATAGTGAAAGTCTGTGATGGATAGGTATTCATCAAGTTAACAAGGGTTATTGTTAGTTTTCGGTAACTTGAAGTATCATCTCATGAGTTTCTGGCTACATTTTAATAAATATACACTGCAATATGATGAGAATAAGACTGGTTTACATCTCAGTAAATGATGTATCGTGTAGTAGTGTAACGACGGAATAAATATATCCAGAGTTGTGACCATTACGTGAATATATTCGCCTGCTAGATAACCCAGCTTCGGTACTGGAGCGAACGTAAAACCACTACAAGTATTAGCTTCGTAAAAAGCCAGATGTCGCTTCGCAACAGTTCCACTCATTGACAAGACAATAAGGCTAGGGTCAGCAATTGATCTTTTCCTACTGCTTGATTTTAAATATGTCCATATCTTATTGTCATGGAATGCTGAACAGTTTGACGAGTATACACCATGTACACTATAGTTAAACGTCACTAGCAAATGACTTCTATCGGGATGGGGATCGGGGGAGCTAGAGATTGATCGTTTCGAGATACAGGTGATCGCAAGAAATGACAAATCTAAGAGAGCTGAATCTTTAATCAGCTATGTGAACTAGAGTAAGTTATGTAACGAGTTCAACTGAAACCATTCAAATGTATTTTGTTCTCATCTTTTAGCAATTTAATGGAAGTTCGTCTAGATTGCTTTCTGTCTGGAATCATCAATATCCAAAATCAGTTGTTTCATAAAGCCAAAATGCTGTTCTTACACAAAGACCAATTTGAGGGGAAGTATTAAAGCGCCTGATTGAAGTCGTCAGGACATGAAATGTGGTTTCCCGACATGCCATATACTTCCGTGTAAAACGTTTTATATATAACACGGCTTATAAACCGTTCAATGATTCGAGCGGAAAGCATTTTGTTTAAGTAAATAACAAGCCCGCGTTATCTTATGTAAAAACGAAATATACGAATGGTTGAGATTTCTAATTTCGTCACAAACTCTACCACTGAGATTGACAGTGCAGTACAATTATTGGAGCGCGGACGTGGAAATCCTTACTCCTCATCTCGCGTGCAACTAAACAATGGCCTTTTCTCATACATAAAAGATGGCGGCTGTCACGTGGTGTTGGAATATTAATCAATGGCTGTAGGGTCTGTAAGTAATTTCACACGACTGATGGCCGTGGATAGAAGTCGGAGTAGGAGGTGCGAGACCCATTGACAGGTGTAACATCTTCTCCATTGATTTAAACCCCGAGTTGGTATTCCAATGTCCAAACTTCCGGTTCGGGGTCAATTGGTAGGGCCTTAGTCGGCTAATGAGTCGGGTAATGTTAATGAATACCGATGAAGTTCATGCGACTACATTGTTTTTGTTTGAATGTGGGAAATCTACTGAAGACTGATTCAAATGTCTGTATGCTTACTGTATTCGCAAATTAAACACTTTATTTCTATACAAGTAATAAAAGACAAATACAATATGTGTATTACAATGTATCATATTAATATATATTTGATTTCATTAGATAATTTTCATAGCATTTATGGTTTCTGGAAATGTTTGTCCCATAAAAATTGACCACGTTCGATTCATGTAGTAGTATGCTTCCTGAGAATAACAATATGCTTTCATGTTTGCTGTGGTTGTACCGATCTTTGCTTTATACAAGTACACATATTAACTACGCATCAACGTGTCATTCCGTTTTAAGACGTACTGGCAAGCTATAAGTGAATGCGACATCAGTAGTTAACTTTCACAGCGATATAAAGTAACTATGTATGTCATATTACACTAAACATCGTATTGCATGGCTGGGCCCGGGACTAAACATTGTTGTTCAGCAACCAACTTTCAGGGTATCAAATAATCATAACAACTGTTGAATAACAAACCTCTAAACGCATTTTGATTGGCAGACATGGTGGAGTTTTACCTGAACGACGTCATTTGCTGATTGTTGATGTCGTCAGAATAGAATCTGATATTTGTACGCCCATATTGTCCGTTGTTCATTTAGGTCCTATATTCAATTCAATAAAAAACTGGTGTCTCCGGCCTAAATTGTAGTAGAAACAGGTCACACGACTTGTGGTTGTTGGATACGTTATTTATTTCACTCTCGTTAGTGAATTTTCAAACATTACAAAAGACACTTGCTTAAAGCGAATGTCTTTTGTAACTTTGAAAATTAACTTACAAGATTGAAATAAATACATACCAGGTATCCAACAACCACTCGTTGTGTAACCTCTATTTCCCCTCTTCTGCTTGGTTTCTGTTTGACCAAGCACATGACTCTGTTGATGTCCGCCCGGTCTCTGTGCATGTTTAAATTCTCCTGATTATGATCTCTCCCATCATTTGACTCGTATTTGAATGTTGTTCCCTTTCACCTGATCATGCATAGTCCAAATCAATCTCATTGGACATATTTGTCCGGGGTTTTTTTGCTTATTGTTCGCGATGGAATTTGCATGATAACACGGTTGTGTAAAATTAGTTGAATATTTATCAATTATTCTTTGATTAACAATATGTAAGTTCATGCAAGGGTAGTCTGAACATTTGCTATGCTTTAAGTAATATATTCAGTATGATTGAGAACATGAAGTTGACAACAATGAAGTGTTGAAATCATTTATAATTAAACCATAGTTACGGTTGTTGAGTTCAGGTCTGAAATACGTTTAATTACCTCGTCCCTAATTTGTTTAATTTGCGAGTTCTCGCGTTATTATCTAGAACTGCAATAGGGTTTGTGGGTCAAACGCGTACAACATACTCTTCTTCCGTACAGGTTCATTTGGCTACCTGTATTACAATTAATTAATTTGTAAATTAATTGGGTATGAAGATCATACTTTAATTGGCACATATGTGAGGGATCGTTTAATGAGCACAGCGTGTGCTTGATAAAGATACTATATACAGCGACATGACAACAGCCGATGCCAACAGTTTGTCTATAAGGAAGTATGAGCCTTGATTAGGTCCAAGTGACTACGGTTAATTGTTCCTGTTCATCAGAAGTAGACAATCACTTCAGCTTCAACGTGAGGTGAAACTGCGGTCAGCGCCAACAATGCTTTGGCACGTCATTCTTTGAGTGTTTCATAGAAACTGACGGATAGCTGGTAAAGTTTCAATTCGTCGTAATACAATGTCCGTATATCACGTGACATTTGTCCAAGGTTTTCACCCGAAATGTCTATCAACTGATGAATACCTTCTGTAGATTTGATTTAGTGCGAAAATATCAGTCAACAACAACACGAGTTGTCAGGAATTTAGTTTGGTTCTATTCACTAGTGTTAACAGCCCGATTTTATAAATATGGACATGTATGAGTGTTAATATAGCCACATACGATCGGGGTGGACTGGATGAATTCATTCAGGTAGGCGATGCGGAGTTTGTCTACATTGTTACCATACAATTCTCGTCGATTATTGTTTGGGAATCGCGCCGATGTACAAAATTTATGTTAAATATAAGACTGTCATAATTGGTACTTCTTTGATAGGTTTTCATTGATATTTCCAGATTTTTATCTTGAACGTTTTCTGATTCCTTACAAAGACTACCTATTGCAGTTCATCTGAAATAAGGTTCGTTTGTTTTTTAAAATAGTCCGGTGATATTTCATCCGTGTTTTCGGCAGTTATTTGTACACAAGATCAGATTCTTCGAACCGTCTTTGACTCAACTAGCTGATTTGCCGATTCGATAAGAAGTTTTCTATTAATACCGAGGCAAACTACAGTTGTATAAAAGAACCAGATAGACTTGCTAATAATTCACCTCTTTAAAACCTCCAACATTTCGTCAACGTACATCGTTAATACAGGATTGCTGTAATGTTTAATTTGAAGTTATTCGGTACTCCAAAAATGTCGTTAAAAACTATTCAGTTAAACTACTGATTAGTTTCTCTTCCATTTCTTTAACAAGAAAACACGAATTTGAATTCGAATTACCATTCGAACTTGTTTTCTAACCATACACACCAACCGGGATAGTGAACCGGAACGCTTGCGGAAGCGTGACGTTTGGAGTACTTGTAGTAATGGCTTTATATTACGCCTATTTATTTCGAAGTCGCTGCGGACAGATCTGGGTAAAATAAGAGCCAATGAAAAGAAATGGCGATGAATCAAATTGATAGAATTGGTCACAAGTCGGAACCTTACATGGTAAAATTAATAATCCCCTGGCCACATTATAGTGGGTCAATGTTGGGACGGAGCGTTGGTTCGTGTCCAGACAAACAGGACAGCCGTTTATCCGACAGGATGATCATCCAGGATAAACGACCACGTCGACATTTTTAAACATGTTAGGTTGCTTGGGACAACAACCGGGATCGACTCTCGAAACCAGAGATTGCTTCAGGTGTAGATTAACGGGGATAGGCATTACAGAACGTCTGTTGGTTTGTTTATATAAACCGGGTCTGTCTGCCACTCTTGAGGATGGTCTTACGGGATTATGTCATCGATTCCCGGTCACCGCTGAACACGTGGATAAAAAGGTAACGAGACAAACAAGAGCTTTGTACAACGTTATCTCAGACCCTATTATGGAATCGTCATTTCTGCGCAAATACCGGTATGGAATTGCCGGTCCTTAGCTATGTAAACCCCTCATTACCAGTCTACAAGGAATCCGCGTTCCGTCCTTTTTATCCTGTACGCGCTGAGGAAGACGATAGCCAGCCAAGCCTAAGAGGGAACGTAATTCAATAAGGAGGACTTACCTTGCTGGGGTCGTCTGAAAGGCGACTGGGATGGCCAGTACTGCGCGTGAAATAAAAAGAATATATATTTGATTACGTATTGATCTGTGGCCAGATTGTGTTAAAAGACCAGATTGTGTTAAAAGGTCGTTAATACGTCGTCAAATAAGCTGATTAATTATACGATCTCCAACAAAGGTGATATTTCAAATTCTGTTGTTTTGGCATTACGCCAATTAAATATGTTAAGTATTAATTTACCTGCTACAGAACGGCAAACAAGCAAGATTTGAATCCGAATCGGCCTGTATTATCTAGATAGACGCTCTGCCGCCCAAGGCATTGGTCACAGGTGAACACTTTGCTATAGCAGCTGCTTTTGTCGCCATATTCAAATGAAAAGTCTCCCAGTTAATCTTCTACGTTTATTGGCTTATGGATGCAACATCAACATGGAAGCTACTCAAGTAAATGCTTACAATTCCAAGGATGTATACCAGAAACAAAGCCTTGCAATGCCATGTTTAGGGTTACGGGGAGTCTTCAATTTTTCTAGTGGTAAGGGTTGGTGTTTAAATGGGCAAAATGAGAAAAGACGCGCTTTTGAAGAAAATACCGAGGCCGTAGGAAAGATTAATTGTTCCAGAACGTCCATGGGACTAATAAATAAACATGCTGTTGAGAAATACTGATGTAACCATTTTTATTATCAGCATACCTTTCCGTGTTAGGAAAGTATTAGCTCAATAAACAATTTCGGGTATTATTAGCTCAATAAAAAAAATATCGGACACATTAGCAAATGTATCAGGCATGGTGTACCTAGGTCTAATAAGACAAGCATGAAAGCCGTGTTGGTATATCTGCATAACAAGCATTATGTCCTATTTATACATATAATATCATGTAAAAGCGAGTAAAGAGACAAAACATCCCAACGTTAACCTCGACACCATTGGGTTCGATGTACGCTAGTAACCACCGTTAACCCCGCCACCATTGAGTTCGGTGTACGCTAGTAACCACTTTAAAACCCCGCCACTATTGGGTTCGGTGTACGCTAGTAACCACCGTTAACCCCGCCACTATTGGGTTCGGTGGACGCTAGTAACCACCGTTAACCCCGCCACTATTGGGTTCGGTGGACGCTAGTAACCACCGTTAACCCCGCCACTATTGGGTTCGGTGTACGCTAGTAACCACCGTTAACCCCGCCACTATTGGGTTCGGTGGACGCTAGTAACCACCGTTAACCCCGCCACTATTGGGTTCGGTGTACGCTAGTAACCACTGTTAACCCCGACACTATTGGGTTCAGTGTAGCTAGTAACCACCGTTAACCCCGACACTATTGGGTTCGGTGTAGCTAGTAACCACCGTTAACCCCGACACTATTGGGTTCGGTGTACGCTAGTAACCACCGTTAACCCCGACACTATTGGGTTCGGTGTACGCTAGTAACCACCGTTAACCCCGACACTATTGGGTTCGGTGTACGCTAGTAACCACCGTTAACCCCGACACTATTGGGTTCGGTGTAGCTAGTAACCACCGTTAACCCCGACACTATTGGGTTCGGTGTAGCTAGTAACCACCGTTAACCCCGACACTATTGAGTTCGGTGTGCGCTAGTAACCACCGTTAACCCCGCCAGTATTGGGTTTGGTGTAGCTAGTAACCACCGTTAACATCGACACTATTGGGTTCGGTGTAGCTAGTAACCACCGTTAACCTCGCCAGTATTGGGTTTGGTGTAGCTAGTAACCACCGTTAACCCCGACACTATTGGGTTTGGTGTAGCTAGTAACCACCGTTAACCTCGCCAGTATTGGGTTTGGTGTAGCTAGTAACCACCGTTAACATCGACACTATTGGGCTCGGTGTAGCTAGTAACCACCGTTAACCTCGCCAGTATTGGGTTTGGTGTAGCTAGTAACCACCGTTAACCCCGACACAATTGGGTTCGGTGTAGCTAGTAACCACCGTTAACCCCGCCACTATTGGGTTTGGTGTAGCTAGTAACCACCGTTAACCCCGACACTATTGGGTTTGGTGTAGCTAGTAACCACCGTTAACATCGACACTATTGGGTTCGGTGTAGCTAGTAACCAACGTTAACCTCGACACTATTGGGTTCGGTGTACCTAGTAACCACCGTTAACCTCGACACTATTGGGTTCGGCGTATGCTAGTAACCTCCAACCCCGACACTATTGGGTTTGGTGTACCTAGTAACCACCGTTAACCACGACACTATTGGGTTCGGCGTACGCTAGTAACCACCAACCCCGACACTATTGGGTTTGGTGTAGCTAGTAACCACCGTTAACCCCGACACAATTGGGTTCGGTGTAGCTAGTAACCACCGTTAACCCCGCCACTATTGGGTTTGGTGTAGCTAGTAACCACCGTTAACCCCGACACTATTGGGTTTGGTGTAGCTAGTAACCACCGTTAACATCGACACTATTGGGTTCGGTGTAGCTAGTAACCAACGTTAACCTCGACACTATTGGGTTCGGTGTACCTAGTAACCACCGTTAACCTCGACACTATTGGGTTCGGCGTATGCTAGTAACCTCCAACCCCGACACTATTGGGTTTGGTGTACCTAGTAACCACCGTTAACCACGACACTATTGGGTTCGGCGTACGCTAGTAACCACCAACCCCGACACTATTGGGTTTGGTGTACGCAAATAGCAACCAACCCCGATACTAATGGTTCAGTGTAGCTAGTAACCACCGTTAACATCGACACTATTGGGTTCGGTGTAGCTAGTAACCACCGTTAACCTCGCCACTATTGGGTTTGGTCTACGCTAGTAACCACCGTTAACCCCGACACTATTGGGTTCAGTTTAGCTAGTAACCACCGTTAACCCTGCCACCATTGGGTTTGGTCTACGCTAGTAACCACCGTTAACCCCGCCACTATTGGGTTTTGTCTACGCTAGTAACCACCGTTAACCCCGACACTATTGGGTTCAGTGTAGCTAGTAACCACCGTTAACCCCGCCACTATTGGGTTCGGTGTAGCTACAATAAAAAATGTAGTAACCACCGTCCTCGCAGCAGTGTTGCTCTCTTTGATTGCCACTTTTTGCTGGTTGTTTCTGAGATCTTTGATGTTACAATATCTTGTTCTGCACGATGAAAACATCACATGTGCACTTTGTATACATCTCGACAGTAGTTAATGGGTTCAGTTGGTTGATCAATCCTATATAAGACCGAAGGTTGTCGAGAATGTGTGCTGTTTGACAATAAAGTATGAAGACGAGTACCTATCCGCTACCTCAGTTGTGTTGGCTTAACACGTGCTCATATAGACCTTATCAATATTCGTTTCATCGTTCATATCTTTGCGTCATTCTGTGTGATAATGACGAATGTTTCGATGTCAAATTACGACAAACAGACACAGATATATAGACATACTCGGAAAATGTTTGTACGTACGGTGATAATTCCTCATATCCACCCTTCCAACAGGCGTGAACGCGATGCGTTATCTGTACTAGTCTTTGGTTATTAGTGTCTGTTTGCTCTAGACAATCCGAGAAACGGTTTTAGGATGGCTTCCAGAAAATAAACGGCCGCTGTCCGCCTAAGTGGCACACCTGTAGCCAGCGCGCGCCCGGACCGCCGTTATATCGACACTATTAACATCAGTAACTACAGCCAATGGTACTGCTCTGTGAACAGTTTGTCTTAAGTAACCGACAACTGTCTTCGTTAGTGGATGTTCTACTGATCCCTCACAAACAGAACATTGGTCATATTCCTACTAACACTACACACGTCTTGCATCCTTACATCTTCCAAAAAACAAAACTACAAGCGTCTTCATTTAGAGATGAGACTACCATAGGACTTCCAGCAGGCCACGTGTTGGATACACACAGTCATAAGGAACACTTGGAAATGGCCCAGTTAACGTTTACTAAACATCTACAGTACTGTACAGACGCTGCTTAATACAAAGCACACATGTTACATGTACGCGTAGATATTTACAGATATGATAATCTTAGTAATCTCTTGTAAAAGGTTTTCATTACTGTGTCATGTGAAAATTTAGAAACAATAGTTTGTTGGCATTATCATTATCTCTGAACAACTTTTCGCTTTTTCCCCCCAGATATTCGTATATTTTCGCCTGAACACGTGAACAAGGGCCATCCGATACAGCTTCATTGTAACGCGACGGGGGCGGATACACAACTGGACGAGCTGGACTGGTTCATTAATGGCCACAGGGTAAACACTAACTTCCAAAAGGGCGTGTATATTGACAAGACGGTATCCCTTGGCAGCAACACCATATCAAGCACGCTCCACATCGCCAAGGCCAGTATGGAGGACATGGGTACCTACACGTGCAGGACATCGGCCGCGCAGATAAAAAGTACAAAGGTCACGGTTCTTAATGACCGGTGTAAGTTGTGTTCTTGTATTTCTTACAAAACATAATGATCATCATGGCTATGATTTAAACCAATGAAGACAATCCCAAGACACATTTGGAGAGTCTGATCTCGACTAGTCTCAAAGTAGCATCCCCGTTCTGTGTTTGTTTGGCCCCCAATTTGGCACTTATTTGCTAAGCAGTGTTTAACTTTGACCAACCAAAGTCACATTGTCAAATATGTTGAAATATTCAAATGACTTCTTGGTAACCGAAATATCCAGGGTACTCAAATTGGGCCTGCCTGTAGCATGTTTAGATGAAAGGCTACCAAGTTTATTCAATTTAAAAAAAAAAAATTCAAACAATTTAGCGATAAGTAACAAAAAAAAGCTTATATAAAGGTCTTTACAGTCAGACGGCCGTTAAAGCCCGCCGACCTCTTGTAATTCGTATGAAGAAGTCATTATAGTACCCTTTTAAATCATCCTCAAGAGCCAATGGCATTTCCTCTACAAACATCGTTGTTCCATAGGCAAACAAACACCTGCCTAATATCAAGTATTATCACACTTGGTTATATACTCTTTAAAGAACAATCGGTTCTTTTAAATATGACCAATGAAACAAAGCGAAGGTTCTTTTTCATAACCTGTGTAGTACTCGAAGTCAGCAAGCTATTGGACCCATACCATGACAATATGACGTTCAATTATTCTATCATGTTTGACCTTATACCATTGAATACGAATCCAAAGTATTTTTTGACAAACTGTGAAGTAAGCATTGAAAGCATACGACAAACCAGAAGTCCCGACTGTAGGATTTTCTTTTTTTTAAAAAAGGAGTTTTAATTAAAGGCCCAATATACGTAACTTCAGAAAATGTTTCGTAATTCTGAAAAATTCCGAAAAAAAAATCCAGTTGATAACTATGCAAAAATAAGCCTAAAACGAAGTAAACTTGAGCGGTAACTAATACGAAACTCTCGACAGAAAATCTAAAGAATTGAAAATAATTCAGGTGGGGCCCATTGCAACAACAAGCCAAAGATAGAAGACAGTTCAAAATGGACGCGTGTTTATATACCGAGTTTCAACTGCTGCTGTACCGGTAACCGCGTACGAATTCATCTTAAATATTGCTGATATCAGTTAATCTTAACTAACTCTATAAATATAAAAAGGTATTAGGCTTGATTTTCGCTTCAAGTTTTGCCGAAAGTTACGTATATTGGGCCTTTAAGGTTTTCATCGATATTTACCCCGTGACAAAAAATTTAAGTCAAGGTCATTTCTTTTCGCGATTTTATATTACTCAGTGTAAGCTTCTAATAGACAAACCATCAATATTCTATATACATTTTATTTGTACTCTTCAAAAGAAGTCGTTGAGTTGATTACACTGCACCTTGTGACCTTGAATAACAGCCAAGATGCATGGAGATATTTTATTTCATCAACCATGTATCACTCTATGTTAGAAAGGTACTGACCAAACATCACGACTCGGTTTCTCTTCTAAAGAGGTAATCATTTTAGTTATTGTGGTATTGTTTTTGAATATCAGTGTTATGATAATATTCCAAGTATTTGTATTTGACCCAGAATTATGAATTTATTTCAAAATGATGGTCATTACGGTAAACCATCTTATTTTAATTTGGATGGCAATCAGTGGAGAAAATAGGCGCAAGAAAGGGGATTTAAAAGGTATGTCAACCAGACGATTCGGACGGCAAATGGTACTGCCAACGGGACAAATAGCAGTACAAGGTTAACAAGTAGAAAACCAAGAGAATGTGATATCGCCGAAAACATTATTAATTTAGGATTAGTTTTTTTATGACATATCCTTACAAGTCTATTCAGATCGTGGGGAAGGGGGTATGTGCTAAGCCCTTGTTGTTTACACCTACAGAACGATTTGAAGGGGGTATGAGCCACGCCCCAGTAGAAATGCAAATATTTGGATATTCACACCGAGCCTAGATTAGAAAAATATTTTCTTTATGTATATTTCAACAATTATTTCTCTATAATTTTTTTGTTCCAGCCGATATACCCAAGGACAAGCGAGGTAAGTGCTTTCTTTGCAATTAAAGGAAAAGATTAGGAAAAAGATTCATCAGTTAGTCTGGTATGAATGATATATACTGAGTTTGTTTTGTACACAAACAGGAATTGAAAGCTTAATTAGCGAGGTTTCGAAAGCTCGCAAATTAAGTTTTCAATTTCTGTTTGTGTACAAAACAAACTCAATATATAGAGGAAAAGATATTTAGTTCTGCAAGCCAATATAATGCCATTGCAGTCAAACTTGATGTTTGGAAGATAATACTCAACTACTTTACAATACATGGAGATCAAGCTTTATTAATGAAATGAGATTTAAAAAAAAAGAATTTATAATCTAAAAACTGTGCATTATATCTCCTAACGGTAGCATAATGAATTAATTATCAAGCAGAAGTTGAAAACGACTTTAAAAATGGATTTTCGCAATTGGATAAATTCGAGGCGCCACCATTTTTGCAACCTATAATATTAGGTAACAACGCTTGGACGAGTGGAATACCTTTGTAGCTCAGTTACCTCAAAATTTATAGAGAACTAGTATCGTAGGTCTGTACTATTAA
Source organism: Mimachlamys varia (assembly GCA_947623455.1). NCBI lineage: Eukaryota > Metazoa > Mollusca > Bivalvia > Pectinida > Pectinidae > Mimachlamys > Mimachlamys varia. Next base: position 16,653,036 of record OX392535.1, read on the forward strand.
ACACCGAAGATAATAATCAAGCTGGACTTTTTGAAACATGAAAAATTACATAAACCAGATATAGGCCATTGTCTGCTATTGAAATTTATCTTAATATATCAAAAGGGAACAAAATAAATAGAGGATATCTTACAGTGTTTTCAGTAATACCAAATAAATTTCACGAGTGGGGCTAATATTTTGATATTTTTCACGAGTGCACAGCACGAGTGAAAATTATCAAAAAATTAGCCACACGAGTGAAATAAGTTTGGTATTACTGTAGATACTGTTAGATATTCTGTTTATTACATTTTTATATGAAAATATACAGTGGCAGCTTCTGATTTTTCCCAAACTTCGTTTGTAAGCAGCGTTCTGATTGGTCAAATCAGAAAAAGTGATATTTCTCACTAGTGAAAAATATCACTTTTACAGAATGAAAATTTTTCGATATTTCACTGGTTAAAATGTAATAAAATGGGATATATCTCTTCTCATTACAGAGAACCCCACGGACTCCATCATTTTGCCATCAGAAAAGCCGGAGATGGGTAGTCAGAGTGGCGGCACCATTATATCAACACAAAGACACTTAGTGGTGTTAACAATAGTTCTGTGGATTTGGACGTAGACAAAATTACATGTATATTTTTGACAAACAAAGTCACAAAGTAATAGTATTCATTGGATTAATGGCGTCACGTGTCCAGTATGTAAACATTGCGTCTCGAACTCATCCGGGGATTTAAATGGGACACTGGCGTATCTGGAATGGCGGGAAAGTGTGTCTGTCGTCCTTCGCCGCGGACATGAACGTTACGTACCACGCCCATCTACCTTCGTGCAGCTTACCTGTCATAACAATGCGTGTCGTAAAATGAGTTGGTCAGTGGCAGACCTGGACATAAAATCGGGCAGGCAACACGTGCAATGCTAATGAATGGATGGAGTGGACTTTGGACCGTGGTTGTGAACAGTTCAGAATCATATCAGGTTTCTACCTGGTCTGTAAGCCATCACTTTGGTCAGTTACTCCGATACGTCGGTGAGAATCAAGACTAACATGGGTAGACATTATGTATGATAATGCAAAGCGCTCGACATAGACTTTTGACATTCGCAACACTTTGTGATCTAAGGAAGATAACTCTCACTTGAGCAATAACCATGGAATTAGAGTATCGTTTAATTTCATGAAAGTAACAGAAAACAAGCTACGTGTTAGGTTTTGGCCGTAAATTGATTCAGGTCGGATGACTGATGGTCTCACAATGACACAATGCATTTCTTGTTGGAGTGTACATGTACGCTGTTTATGGGTTCGATTAAATGACAGGCTAACTAATCTCTCTGGGTGTATACGATGAGTAACTAGTATATAAATGGTATATATCTACATGTTGTGGATAGATATGGTAAATAAGGTTATTGATACTTATTTATATGTATTTATTTCGTAAACTGTTAACTGTTTATAATTTAATTCTATATTGCATTACGTTAATTTATTTATAAATATGTGTTTTAATGCTAAAGTAAAGGATCCCTAGACTGTTGAGACAAAGAGAAACTATAAACCAGAAACGGTATCATCAGCCGGGAAATAGACGCCACAAAGAGAAATTATATAAAAAGGAAACTGTATCATCAGCCGGAAATAGAACGCCACAAACAGAAAAACTATAAACCGGAAACTGTATTATCAGCCGGGAATTAGAACGCCACAAAGAGAAAAATAAACAGGAAACTGTATTATCAGCCGGGAAATAGAACGCCACAAAGAGAAAATATAAACAGGAAACTGTATCATCAGCCGGGAAATAGAATGCCACAAACAGAAACTATGAACCGGAAACTGTATCATCAGCCGGGAATTAGAACGCCACAAACAGAAACTATGAACCGGAAAATGTATCATCAGCCGGGAATTAGAACGCCACAAACAGAAACTATGAACCGGAAAATGTATCATCAGCCGGGAATTAGAACGCCACAAACAGAAACTATGAACCGGAAACTGTATCATCAGCCGGGAATTAGAACGCCACAAACAGAAACTATGAACCGGAAAATGTATCATCAGCCGGGAATTAGAACGCCACAAAGAGAAACTATGAATCGCAACTATAGAGAAGGAAAACAAATCAATAAAGACGTTCTCGAAGTGAAAACGCATCATGGTAATTACAGGATTCTAATCCATATTTATCTGAGATAGCTTGTCAACGGAGGTATAGTCCTGGTCAAAATCGGAAGCATATTATAAAAAGTCGCGCGAGGGTTAAATCCCACTATTTAAGCTACAGTGGAATTTCCTGGTGTTTATATCTAGTGGAACAGTGATCCTCTCAAAGCTTGTCACCTCATTTAAAACAATATTGAATAGAAAAAACCGTTGCTATGGAAACGATTGATTCACAGAGGGACTTTGTGAACTGAACTACATTATTCGATATAACGTAATAGTAGTGTCTGTACATAGATATAGAAATGTAAATTATGATACAAATATATATATATATGAGCTTTCACGGTACGGGTTAGCCTTGAAGTCAGTGTTCATCATGATACACTTTACATATATCAATCCGACAAATCCCTTTTATCTTAATATGGGTTGAGCTAAAATGTGACGTCATAACTAACATCAGTTCTCTCCCTTCCTGGATTGCATTGCTACTGATGTCATAAAAAGTACTGCATAATTTTAGTGTAACCTATTTTTTTCTTTTCATCCGTCCTTCATATTCTAGTAATTTTTCTTCTGTATGACCAACCTGCGTGTAGCTTGGAAGTACTTTATCAAACATCAGCTCTATAAAGGCCATAGTCACTGTCCCTGTTTTCAATGCCATCAGTTCATGAAGGGAGATAACCATCATATCACGGAGGAACCATGCAATCATTATCTACTTTATTCAGGTTTTCGTCATTATATATATATCATATGTTTGTGTGGATACCAATCATTTTGTACATTCCATAAAGCAGTAGTCTACCTTTGAAACGGTTGTTTATTTCAATATCACTATCATTTATTTTTCTTTTGTTGTTGTTTTTTCGGAAGTTGGGATGGGGCTGCTTTGTTTTAGTGACGCATCGGTTATAAAAATCGAAATTACGAAAGCAATTGCAGAGTTATATTTTTGAAACAGCGACGTTCCTGAAAGTGAAAACAACTTCAGAAAAGGCTTGAAGATATCATTGATTAGAAAAGATTGCCTTAAAATTGTCAGCTGTAGGGAATTTCTCTTTAGCTCAGCGGTAAACTATCGGTTTGGAGAGGCAAGGGTCGCGGGTTTCAGCCCCAACGACAATATTTGTCACTATTCCTCGTCCTACTACAAATATAGTGGGCCGGTTCTCTCAGCAATATTGAATTTGTGTCTTAGAATGTATCTTATGAATTTAGAAATTATATTGTCTCATCAGGTGGCGAATGCGGAGAAACTTTTTAAGTTGCGTCTGAAACATTATTGCAATAATGTAATTTGGAAACATAAGTAAGAAAAATAGACTATGTAATAGTTTATTTTATTTCTCAAGTTGGATTTTGTTTCTTTAAAACGATAAAATATTGTTGTGTACGCGTACGTCCTGTTAATAACAGTTGGATACAGTACGTGAAATACATACACCGATTTATATATATACAGTATATAAGTCAGCTACTTGACAAATTCGGGCTTATCTTTGGTAAGCAGCAAACCAGAATACTGTTTTGTCGAATTACTGGCGAGCAACATTGTTTGCGGAATAAATGCCACTGTCTATATGGTAGTTTTGTGAAATTTGGCACTAGTAAACATAACTAAAGTATAAAGTCGAACCCCGTAATCGCGAACGCGTGTAACTCAAAGATCCCGTTTAATCTGAAATAATAAATTTTCCGTTGATTGTATGCAGAATGCGGCTTTCTGATTGGTTGAGATTTTCTTTTCATACCACTATGAAAAATAAATCCGAAAATTGCGGGAAAAATGTGACGTCACAATACGGTAAGGTAAAAAAAAAAATCGCTTTAAGATGATTCATATTGTACATAAACATGTTTTAAATTTGAAAATAAGTTTAAAAAATTAATTATAAGCGTTGATGTCAATTATTTGTTTAGTTTCATAGGGTTATGAAAAAAATGTTGCTTGCAAACTTTTGTAAGAATCCGCTACGTGGATTCATGCAGTTTGCAAACAAAATTTGTTTCATACCCCAATGAAACTAAAACAGATTGTCATCAATGCTTAAGTATTTCGACTTTACATTCGACCTCGCTTAACTTGATTACTTCTATAACTCGAAATTCCCATGGTCCGACAGACCTCGAGATAATGAAATTCGACTGTTACATACAGTAATATCTTAATTTATAGTACAACACAAAGTAAATATGTCGAGCAACTTATGTTACTTTTTCACGAGTAAAATATCCATACCTTAAATTTTGCTAGTAACATTACATATTTACGTTCCACAAAAAGTGCCCGGATGTGGACTTGTGGCGGGAAACACCATGTGCTTATGTATGGACGTTAGGTACCCGGATGTAAGAATGTGTATCGGGAACCAAGCTGAATGGGTATCAGATCGGATGTCTATATTTGTGAAACCAGTCATGAAATTGTAAATATGTATAAGTTTACATGAAATAAAAGATCATCATCATCGTCTAGATGTGTTAGCGTCCTCCATTATACCATACTATAAACGGTACTGCATCCGGGAACAGAGAGAGGGTAACTGTAACAGATGGTTGTTACCTCCTCTGGCACCTTTACTATGAAGTGTTCGGTAGTGTAAGCAAACCGAATTCCGCATGTCCCATACTGAAGTCGTGTATCTTCAGATTATTTAAATCTCTTTCGAAAAGATGGCGACATTATAGTTATTGGATATTATATCAAACAAAGATTTTACTGACACCCAGAGGATAAAATATGGTTCATCGGGTCTGATGGTTGCTCTTTGAAGACAGCTGAATTAAACAGCACGTATCTAACACACAGCTATAGGTATTTCCTACTTTTATTAAAATTCGAGTAAAAAAAACATGTATGTTATATTTTATCATGCCAAGTCCAGCGAATATAATTTCAGACAAGGGCTTCATTTTGGGTTTTATCATGCTTGTTATCTGCTTGTTCCTTTTGAGCATATATGAGTTGCCTATTTCTGGTAGAAATAGAAACCATGACATATAACTAAAGTCCTGGCTGTATCTGGTTCAAACAAACCATGAAACATAAACAAAGACCTGACTGTATCTGATAGAAACCATAAAACATAAACAAAGACCTGACTGTATCTGATACAAACAAACCATGAATATTAACAAAGACCTGGCTGTATCTGATACAAACAAACCATGAAACATTAACACAGACCTGACTGTATCTGATAGAAACCATAAAACATAAACAAAGACCTGACTGTATCTGATACAAAAAAACCATGAACATTAACAAAGACCTGACTGTATCTGATACAAACAAACCATGAAACATTAACAAAGACCTGACTGTATCGGATACAAACAAACCATGAAACATTAACAAAGACCTGGCTGTATCTGATACAAACAAACCATGAAACAAACAAAGACCTGGCTGTATCTGGTACAAACAAACCATGAAACATTAACACAGACCTGGCTGGATCTGATACAAACAAACCATGAAACATTTACAAAGACCTTACTGTATCTTGTACAAACAAACCTTGAAACAAAAACAAAGAGGTGGCTGTATCTGGTACAAACAAACCATGAAACATCAACAAAGACCTGGCTGTATCTGGTACAAACAAACCTTGAAACATTAACAAAGACCTGGCTGTATCTGGTACAAACAAACCTTGAAACATTAACAAAGACCTGACTGTATCTGATACAAACAAACCATGAAATATTTACAAACACCTGGCTGTATCTGATACAAACAAACCATGAAACATTGACAAAGACCTGGCTGTATCTGATACAAACAAACCATGAAACATTGACAAAGACCTGGCTGTATCTGATACAAACAAACGATGAAACATTAACAGAGAGTTGGCTGTATCTGATATAAACAAACTATGAAACAACAACAAAGAGTTGGCTGTATCTAGTACAAACAAACGATGATACATTAACAAGGACCTGACCATATCTGAAACAAACAAACCATGCAACATTAACAAAGTCTTGGCTGTATCCAATACAAACAAACCATGAAACATTAACAAAGACCTGACTGTATCTGGTACAAACAAACCATGAAATATTTACAAACACCTGGCTGTATCTGATACAAACAAACCATGAAACATTGACAAACACCTGGCTGTATCTGATACAAACAAACCATGAAACATTGACAAAGACCTGGCTGTATCTGATACAAACAAACGATGAAACATTAACAGAGAGTTGGCTGTATCTGATATAAACAAACCATGAAACAACAACAAAGAGTTGGCTGTATCTAGTACAAACAAACGATGATACATTAACAAGGACCTGACCATATCTGAAACAAACAAACCATGAAACATTAACAAAGTCTTGGCTGTATCTAATACAAACAAACCATGAAACATTAACAAAGACCTGGCTGTATCTGATACAAACAAAACATGAAACCGTAACAAAGAGTTGGCTGTATCTGGTACAAACAAACTATGAAACAAACAAAACATGACATGGCTGTATCTGATACAAACAAACCATGAAACATTAACAAAGACCTGGCTGTATCTGATACAAACAAACCATGAAACGTTAACAAAGACCTGACTGTATCTGATACAAACAAAACATGAAACCGTAACAAAGAGTTGGCTGTATCTGGTACAAACAAACCATGAAACAAACAAAACATGGCATGGCTGTATCTGATACAAACAAACCATGAAACATTAACAAAGGCCTGACTGTATCTAGTAAAAACAAACCATGAAACTTAAACAAAGACCTGGCTGTATCTGATACAAACAAACCATGAAACATTAACAAAGACCTGGCTGTATCTGATACAAACAAACCATGAAACATTAACAAAGACCTGACTGTATCAAGTACAAGCAAACCATGAAACTTAAACAAATACCTGGCTGTATCTAGTACAAACAAACCATGAAACAAACAAACACCTGGCTGTATCTAGTACAAACAAACCATGAAACAAACAAACACCTGGCTGTATCTGGTACAAACAAATCATAAAACATTAATAAACACCTGGCTGTATCTGGTACAAACAAACCATGAAACAAACAAACACCTGGCTGTATGTGATATAAACAAACCACGAAACAAACAAACACATGGCTGTATGTGGTACAAACAAACCACGAAACAAACAAACACCTGGCTGTATGTGGTACACACAAACCATGAAACAAACAAAGACCTGGCTGTATCTGGTACAAACAAATCATAAAACATTAATAAACACCTGGCTGTATGTGGTACAAACAAACCATGAAACAAACAAACACCTGACTGTATCTGGTACAAACAAACCACGAAACAAACAAACACCTGGCTGTATGTGGTACAAACAAACCATGAAACAAACAAACACCTGGCTGTATCTGGTACAAACAAGCCATGAAACAAACAAACACCTGGCTGTATCTGGTACAAACAAACCATGAAACAAACAAACACCTGGCTGTATATGGTACAAACAAACCATAAAATAAACAAAGACCTGGCTGTATCTGGTACAAACAAATAATAAAACATTAATAAACACCTGGCTGTATGTGGTACAAACAAACCATGAACCAAACAGAGACCTGGAAGTATCTGGTACAAGCAAACCATGAAACAAACAAACACCTGGCTGTATGTGGTACAAACAAACCACGAAACAAACAACCACCTGGCTGTATCTGGTACAAACAAACAATTAAACAAACAAACATCTGGCTGTATCTGGTACAAACAAACCATGAAACAAACAAAGACCTGGCTGTATCTGGTACAAACAAACGACGAAACAAACAAACACCTGACTGTATCTGGTACAAACAAACCATGAAACAAACAAACACCTGGCTGTATGTGATACAAACAAACCACGAAACAAACAAACACCTGGCTGTATCTGGTACAAACAAACGACGAAACAAACTAACACCTGGCAGTATCTGATACAAACAAACCATGAAACATTAACAAAGACCTGGCTGTATCTGGTAAAAACAAACCATTAAACAAACAAACATCTGGCTGAAGCTGGTACAAACAAACCATGAAACAAAGACCTGGCTGAATCTGGTACAAACAAACCATGAAACTTAAACAACACCTGGCTGTATGTGGTACAAACAAACCATGAAACAAACAAAGACCTGGCTGTATCTGGTACAAACAAACAATGAAACAAACAAACATCTGGCTGTATCTGGTACAAACAAACCATGAAACAAACAAAGACCTGGCTGTATCTGGTACAAACAAACCATGAAACAAACAAGGACCTGGCTGAATCTGGTACAAACAAACCATGAAACATCAACAAAGACCTGGCTGTATCTGGTACAAACAAACCATGAAACATAAACAAAGACCTGACTGTATCTGATAGAAACCATAAAACATAAACAAAGACCTGACTGTATCTGATACAAACAAACCATGAATATTAACAAAGACCTGGCTGTATCTGATACAAACAAACCATGAAACATTAACACAGACCTGACTGTATCTGATAGAAACCATAAAACATAAAGAAAGACCTGACTGTATCTGATACAAAAAAACCATGAACATTAACAAAGACCTGACTGTATCTGATACAAACAAACCATGAAACATTAACAAAGACCTGACTGTATCGGATACAAACAAACCATGAAACATTAACAAAGACCTGGCTGTATCTGATACAAACAAACCATGAAACAAACAAAGACCTGGCTGTATCTGGTACAAACAAACCATGAAACATTAACACAGACCTGGCTGAATCTGATACAAACAAACCATGAAACATTTACAAAGACCTTACTGTATCTTGTACAAACAAACCTTGAAACAAAAACAAAGAGGTGGCTGTATCTGGTACAAACAAACCATGAAACATCAACAAAGACCTGGCTGTATCTGGTACAAACAAACCTTGAAACATTAACAAAGACCTGGCTGTATCTGGTACAAACAAACCTTGAAACATTAACAAAGACCTGACTGTATCTGATACAAACAAACCATGAAATATTTACAAACACCTGGCTGTATCTGATACAAACAAACCATGAAACATTGACAAAGACCTGGCTGTATCTGATACAAACAAACCATGAAACATTGACAAAGACCTGGCTGTATCTGATACAAACAAACGATGAAACATTAACAGAGAGTTGGCTGTATCTGATATAAACAAACTATGAAACAACAACAAAGAGTTGGCTGTATCTAGTACAAACAAACGATGATACATTAACAAGGACCTGACCATATCTGAAACAAACAAACCATGCAACATTAACAAAGTCTTGGCTGTATCCAATACAAACAAACCATGAAACATTAACAAAGACCTGACTGTATCTGGTACAAACAAACCATGAAATATTTACAAACACCTGGCTGTATCTGATACAAACAAACCATGAAACATTGACAAACACCTGGCTGTATCTGATACAAACAAACCATGAAACATTGACAAAGACCTGGCTGTATCTGATACAAACAAACGATGAAACATTAACAGAGAGTTGGCTGTATCTGATATAAACAAACCATGAAACAACAACAAAGAGTTGGCTGTATCTAGTACAAACAAACGATGATACATTAACAAGGACCTGACCATATCTGAAACAAACAAACCATGAAACATTAACAAAGTCTTGGCTGTATCTAATACAAACAAACCATGAAACATTAACAAAGACCTGGCTGTATCTGATACAAACAAAACATGAAACCGTAACAAAGAGTTGGCTGTATCTGGTACAAACAAACTATGAAACAAACAAAACATGACATGGCTGTATCTGATACAAACAAACCATGAAACATTAACAAAGACCTGGCTGTATCTGATACAAACAAACCATGAAACGTTAACAAAGACCTGACTGTATCTGATACAAACAAAACATGAAACCGTAACAAAGAGTTGGCTGTATCTGATACAAACGAACCATGAAACAAACAAAACATGGCATGGCTGTATCTGATACAAACAAACCATGAAACATTAACAAAGGCCTGACTGTATCTAGTAAAAACAAACCATGAAACTTAAACAAAGACCTGGCTGTATCTGATACAAACAAACCATGAAACATTAACAAAGACCTGGCTGTATCTGATACAAACAAACCATGAAACATTAACAAAGACCTGACTGTATCAAGTACAAGCAAACCATGAAACTTAAACAAATACCTGGCTGTATCTAGTACAAACAAACCATGAAACAAACAAACACCTGGCTGTATCTAGTACAAACAAACCATGAAACAAACAAACACCTGGCTGTATCTGGTACAAACAAATCATAAAACATTAATAAACACCTGGCTGTATCTGGTACAAACAAACCATGAAACAAACAAACACCTGGCTGTATGTGATATAAACAAACCACGAAACAAACAAACACATGGCTGTATGTGGTACAAACAAACCACGAAACAAACAAACACCTGGCTGTATGTGGTACACACAAACCATGAAACAAACAAAGACCTGGCTGTATCTGGTACAAACAAATCATAAAACATTAATAAACACCTGGCTGTATGTGGTACAAACAAACCATGAAACAAACAAACACCTGACTGTATCTGGTACAAACAAACCACGAAACAAACAAACACCTGGCTGTATGTGGTACAAACAAACCATGAAACAAACAAACACCTGGCTGTATCTGGTACAAACAAGCCATGAAACAAACAAACACCTGGCTGTATCTGGTACAAACAAACCATGAAACAAACAAACACCTGGCTGTATATGGTACAAACAAACCATAAAATAAACAAAGACCTGGCTGTATCTGGTACAAACAAATAATAAAACATTAATAAACACCTGGCTGTATGTGGTACAAACAAACCATGAACCAAACAGAGACCTGGAAGTATCTGGTACAAACAAACCATGAAACAAACAAACACCTGGCTGTATGTGGTACAAACAAACCACGAAACAAACAACCACCTGGCTGTATCTGGTACAAACAAACAATTAAACAAACAAACATCTGGCTGTATCTGGTACAAACAAACCATGAAACAAACAAAGACCTGGCTGTATCTGGTACAAACAAACGACGAAACAAACAAACACCTGACTGTATCTGGTACAAACAAACCATGAAACAAACAAACACCTGGCTGTATGTGATACAAACAAACCACGAAACAAACAAACACCTGGCTGTATCTGGTACAAACAAACGACGAAACAAACTAACACCTGGCAGTATCTGATACAAACAAACCATGAAACATTAACAAAGACCTGGCTGTATCTGGTAAAAACAAACCATTAAACAAACAAACATCTGGCTGAAGCTGGTACAAACAAACCATGAAACAAAGACCTGGCTGAATCTGGTACAAACAGACCATGAAACTTAAACAACACCTGGCTGTATGTGGTACAAACAAACCACGAAACAAACAAAGACCTGGCTGTATCTGGTACAAACAAACAATGAAACAAACAAACATCTGGCTGTATCTGGTACAAACAAACCATGAAACAAACAAAGACCTGGCTGTATCTGGTACAAACAAACCATGAAACAAACAAGGACCTGGCTGAATCTGGTACAAACAAACCATGAAACAAACAAAGACCTGGCTGTATCTGGTACAAACAAACCATGAAACAAACAAGGACCTGGCTGAATCTGGTACAAACAAACCATGAAACAAACAAACACCTGGCTGTATCTGGTACAAACAAACAATGAAACAAACAAAGACCTGGCTGTATCTGGTACAAACAAACCACGAAACATTAACATAACAAAGACTTGACTGTATCTTATACAAACAAACCATGAAACAAACAAAGACCTCGCTGAATCTAGTACAAACAAACCGTGAAACTTAAACAACACCTGGCTGTATCTGGTACAAACAAACTATGAAACATTAACAAAGACCTGGCTGTTTCTGATACAAACAAACCATGAAACATTAACAAAGACCTGGCTGTATCTGGTACAAGCAAACCATGAAACATCTATAACAAAGACCTGACTGTATCTGATACAAACAAACCATGAAACATTAACAAAGACCTGGCTGTTTCTGATACAAACAAACCATGAAACATTAACAAACACCTGACTGTATCTGATACAAACAAACGATGAAACATTAACAGAGAGTTGGCTGTATCTGTTATAAACAAACCATGAAACAACAACAAAGAGTTGGCTGTATCTAGTACAAACAAACGATGATACATTAACAAGGACCTGACCATATCTGAAACAAACAAACCATGAAACATTAACAAAGTCTTGGCTGTATCTAATACAAACAAACCATGAAACATTAACAAAGACCTGGCTGTATCTGATACAAACAAAACATGAAACCGTAACAAAGAGTTGGCTGTATCTGGTACAAACAAACTATGAAACAAACAAAACATGACATGGCTGTATCTGATACAAACAAACCATGAAACATTAACAAAGACCTGGCTGTATCTGATACAAACAAACCATGAAACGTTAACAAAGACCTGGCTGTATCTAGTAAAAACAAACCATGAAACTTAAACAAAGACCTGGCTGTATCTGATACAAACAAACCATGAAACATTAACAAAGGCCTGACTGTATCTAGTAAAAACAAACCATGAAACTTAAACAAAGACCTGGCTGTATCTGATACAAACAAACCATGAAACATTAACAAAGACCTGGCTGTATCTGATACAAACAAACCATGAAACATTAACAAAGACCTGACTGTATCAAGTACAAGCAAACCATGAAACTTAAACAAATACCTGGCTGTATCTAGTACAAACAAACCATGAAACAAACAAACACCTGGCTGTATCTGGTACAAACAAATCATAAAACATTAATAAACACCTGGCTGTATCTGGTACAAACAAACCATGAAACAAACAAACACCTGGCTGTATGTGATATAAACAAACCACGAAACAAACAAACACATGGCTGTATGTGGTACAAACAAACCACGAAACAAACAAACACCTGGCTGTATGTGGTACACACAAACCATGAAACAAACAAAGACCTGGCTGTATCTGGTACAAACAAATCATAAAACATTAATAAACACCTGGCTGTATGTGGTACAAACAAACCATGAAACAAACAAACACCTGACTGTATCTGGTACAAACAAACCACGAAACAAACAAACACCTGGCTGTATGTGGTACAAACAAACCATGAAACAAACAAACACCTGGCTGTATCTGGTACAAACAAGCCATGAAACAAACAAACACCTGGCTGTATCTGGTACAAACAAACCATGAAACAAACAAACACCTGGCTGTATATGGTACAAACAAACCATGAAATAAACAAAGACCTGGCTGTATCTGGTACAAACAAATAATAAAACATTAATAAACACCTGGCTGTATGTGGTACAAACAAACCATGAACCAAACAGAGACCTGGAAGTATCTGGTACAAACAAACCATGAAACAAACAAACACCTGGCTGTATGTGGTACAAACAAACCACGAAACAAACAACCACCTGGCTGTATCTGGTACAAACAAACAATTAAACAAACAAACATCTGGCTGTATCTGGTACAAACAAACCATGAAACAAACAAAGACCTGGCTGTATCTGGTACAAACAAACGACGAAACAAACAAACACCTGACTGTATCTGGTACAAACAAACCATGAAACAAACAAACACCTGGCTGTATGTGATACAAACAAACCACGAAACAAACAAACACCTGGCTGTATCTGGTACAAACAAACGACGAAACAAACTAACACCTGGCTGTATCTGATACAAACAAACCGTGAAACATTAACAAAGACCTGGCTGTATCTGGTAAAAACAAACCATTAAACAAACAAACATCTGGCTGAAGCTGGTACAAACAAACCATGAAACAAAGACCTGGCTGAATCTGGTACAAACAAACCATGAAACTTAAACAACACCTGGCTGTATGTGGTACAAACAAACCACGAAACAAACAAAGACTTGGCTGTATCTGGTACAAACAAACAATGAAACAAACAAACATCTGGCTGTATCTGGTACAAACAAACCATGAAACAAACAAAGACCTGGCTGTATCTGGTACAAACAAACCATGAAACAAACAAGGACCTGGCTGAATCTGGTACAAACAAACCATGAAACAAACAAAGACCTGGCTGTATCTGGTACAAACAAACCATGAAACAAACAAGGACCTGGCTGAATCTGGTACAAACAAACCATGAAACAAACAAACACCTGGCTGTATCTGGTACAAACAAACAATGAAACAAACAAACTCCTGGCTGTATCTGGTACAAACAAACCACGAAACATTAACATAACAAAGACTTGACTGTATCTTATACAAACAAACCATGAAACAAACAAAGACCTGGCTGAATCTAGTACAAACAAACCGTGAAACTTAAACAACACCTGGCTGTATCTGGTACAAACAAACTATGAAACATTAACAAAGACCTGGCTGTTTCTGATACAAACAAACCATGAAACATTAACAAAGACCTGACTGCATCTGGTACAAACAAACCATGAAAAAATAACAAAGACCTGACTGTATCTGATAAAAACAAACCATGAAACATTAACAAAGACCTGGCTGTATCTGGTACAAGCAAACCATGAAACATCTATAACAAAGACCTGACTGTATCTGATACAAACAAACCATGAAACATTAACAAAGACCTGGCTGTTTCTGATACAAACAAACCATGAAACATTAACAAAGACCTGGCTGTATCTGATACAAACAAACCATGAAACATTAACAAAGACCTGACTGTATCAAGTACAAGCAAACCATGAAACTTAAACAAATACCTGGCTGTATCTAGTACAAACAAACCATGAAACAAACAAACACCTGGCTGTATCTAGTACAAACAAACCATGAAACAAACAAACACCTGGCTGTATCTGGTACAAACAAATCATAAAACATTAATAAACACCTGGCTGTATCTGGTACAAACAAACCATGAAACAAACAAACACCTGGCTGTATGTGATATAAACAAACCACGAAACAAACAAACACATGGCTGTATGTGGTACAAACAAACCACGAAACAAACAAACACCTGGCTGTATGTGGTACACACAAACCATGAAACAAACAAAGACCTGGCTGTATCTGGTACAAACAAATCATAAAACGTTAATAAACACCTGGCTGTATGTGGTACAAACAAACCATGAAACAAACAAACACCTGACTGTATCTGGTACAAACAAACCACGAAACAAACAAACACCTGGCTGTATGTGGTACAAACAAACCATGAAACAAACAAACACCTGGCTGTATCTGGTACAAACAAGCCATGAAACAAACAAACACCTGGCTGTATCTGGTACAAACAAACCATGAAACAAACAAACACCTGGCTGTATATGGTACAATCAAACCATGAAATAAACAAAGACCTGGCTGTATCTGGTACAAACAAATAATAAAACATTAATAAACACCTGGCTGTATGTGGTACAAACAAACCATGAACCAAACAGAGACCTGGAAGTATCTGGTACAAACAAACCATGAAACAAACAAACACCTGGCTGTATGTGGTACAAACAAACCACGAAACAAACAACCACCTGGCTGTATCTGGTACAAACAAACAATGAAACAAACAAACATCTGGCTGTATCTGGTACAAACAAACCATGAAACAAACAAAGACCTGGCTGTATCTGGTACAAACAAACGACGAAACAAACAAACACCTGCCTGTATCTGGTACAAACAAACCATGAAACAAACAAACACCTGGCTGTATGTGATACAAACAAACCACGAAACAAACAAACACCTGGCTGTATCTGGTACAAACAAACGACGAAACAAACTAACACCTGGCTGTATCTGATACAAACAAACCGTGAAACATTAACAAAGACCTGGCTGTATCTGGTAAAAACAAAATGATTAAACAAACAAACATCTGGCTGAAGCTGGTACAAACAAACCATGAAACAAAGACCTGGCTGAATCTGGTACAAACAAACCATGAAACTTAAACAACACCTGGCTGTATGTGGTACAAACAAACCACGAAACAAACAAAGACTTGGCTGTATCTGGTACAAACAAACAATGAAACAAACAAACATCTGGCTGTATCTGGTACAAACAAACCATGAAACAAACAAAGACCTGGCTGTATCTGGTACAAACAAACCATGAAACAAACAAGGACCTGGCTGAATCTGGTACAAACAAACCACGAAACAAACAAAGACCTGGCTGTATCTGGTACAAACAAACCATGAAACAAACAAGGACCTGGCTGAATCTGGTACAAACAAACCATGAAACAAACAAACACCTGGCTGTATCTGGTACAAACAAACAATGAAACAAACAAACTCCTGGCTGTATCTGGTACAAACAAACCACGAAACATTAACATAACAAAGACTTGACTGTATCTTATACAAACAAACCATGAAACAAACAAAGACCTGGCTGAATCTAGTACAAACAAACCGTGAAACTTAAACAACACCTGGCTGTATCTGGTACAAACAAACTATGAAACATTAACAAAGACCTGGCTGTTTCTGATACAAACAAACCATGAAACATTAACAAAGACCTGACTGCATCTGGTACAAACAAACCATGAAAAAATAACAAAGACCTGACTGTATCTGATAAAAACAAACCATGAAACATTAACAAAGACCTGGCTGTATCTGGTACAAGCAAACCATGAAACATCTATAACAAAGACCTGACTGTATCTGATACAAACAAACCATGAAACATTAACAAAGACCTGGCTGTTTCTGATACAAACAAACCATGAAACATTAACAAACACCTGACTGCATCTGATACAAACAAACCATGAAACATCTATAACAAACACCTGACTGTATCTGATACAAAAAAACCATGAAACATCTATAACAAACACCTGACTGTATCTGATACAAACAAACCATGAAACATCTATAACAAACACCTGACTGTATCTGATACAAACAAACCACGAAACGGTAACAAAGAGCTGTTAATTTGTTATGTTTTTTTATATGTTTTATCCCTGTAACCTTGAAAGTTGGCAAAGGCCATTAGGCCATCCAATTCTTAAGAATAATTCATTTAAAGAACAAACTCCCTGGAGATTTTTTTTTCAATTTTTATTTCTGTCATTCTGAAGGGTGTATAAAAAATATGTTAGTACATACAAATCATAACTCGGTGTTTAAAACTAGTATGCAGTGCAATAAAACTTATTCATCAGTTAATACTTTATATATAAAATATAAACAAAAGTGGTACAAATGAAGACATCAGCATGTCCAGTCCTTGACTCAAGCCTGGGAAAACATCAGCATGTCTAAACCTGGTCTAAAGCCTTGACAACACCAAAATGTCCAGACCAAGACTCAAGCCAGGACATCATCAGTATGTCCAGACCTGGACTCAGGCCAGGACAACATCAGCTTGTCAAGACCTGGACTTAAGCCAGGACAACATCAGCATGTCCAGACCTGGACTCAAGCCAGGACATCATCAGCATGTCCAGACATGGACTTAAGCCAGGACAACATCAGCATGTCCAGACCTGGACTCAGGCCAGGACAACATCAGCTTGTCCAGACCTGGACTCAGGCCATGACATCATCAGCTTGTCCAGACCTGGACTCAGGCCATGACATCATCAGCATGTGCAGACCTAGACTCAGGCCATGACAACATCAGCATGTCCAGACCTGGACTCAGGCCAGGACAACATCAGCTTGTCCAGACCTAGACTCAGGCCAGGACAACATCAGCATGTCCAGACCTAGACTCAGGCCAGGACAACATCAGCTTGTCCAGACTTGGACTCAGGCCAGGACAACATCAGCATGTCCAGACTTGGACTCAGGCCAGGACAACATCAGCTTGTCCAGACCTAGACTCAAGCCGGGGACAACATAAGTATGTCTAGATACATGTATATTCGAAATAAAGGTTTTAAATGTTACAATATATATAAAACATCACAATACATGTAGAATTCTTGAGCATCTTGCAAGCAGAGGAAGTGGCAAATTCAAATTAAATATCTGACATTAACAAGTTACTTAGTTTGTCAACATACAAAATGTACTTCGATATTCTTAACCTCTTTTATCATATATATATTAATAATAGCTAAGTCAATTGTAATGATGTGAATGAAGAAGAATATTAAGTCAATTCTCTGACAAACAAGAATTAAAAGGAAGTGGATGTGTTGCCTGCGCAGCAAGCTGGGAGATGAGTTTTGCGGAACAAGCTATGGATATTCATTGAATCAAGTCCAAGTTTTATTTTCATGATTTGCCTGTTGGATTCCCATGTAATAAATAAACTTGCAGATTATGATGTTATGGTGTCTTATAACACAGACTTCCAATGGATAGGTTTTCCTGATTTTTTACCCGTTACCAGGTATGACAAATGTTTTAAGTGTTTATTTAAGACTTTTCATACAGAAACCAGTAAGCACTATATAATGTTTTGGGTTGACTTGCCCAAAGGGAACTAGATACAGATTTTCTGTTCATAGCAACAGTGACCTTGACTTTCAAATATGACAAGCAATCTAAACAAAGCGCTTTCTGTAAGGAAGTACTGTACCAATATTGAGTTAGATTAGCAAAAGCGAACTAAAGTTATAGCACTGAACTGTTATCTATCTATAGTAATTTTTGACCTTGACCTTTTAACTTCGAACCTGAAAAACAATTTCAAGCTGGCACTTTTGCTAAGAAAGCACTGTATGAAGTTTGAGTTTGATTGGCCAAAGTGAACTCGAGTTATTCCACAAAAACTGATTTTCTATTTAAAGTTACAGTGACCTTGCCCTTTGACCTTCAAAACTGAAAAGCAATCCCAAGCAAGCACTATTGATAAGGCAGCATTAATTTATTAAGTGTGAGTTTGATTGGCCACAGCGAACTCAGTTATCACATGGAAACCATTATGCATACAACGATCCCACTGTCAATACCAACATAGTAAAACCTAAAAGTCCCAGGAAACATTAAAATTACAAATGTCTCTCTCTATCAATGACTTTACATTCGTGATTATTGGTATTAATGAATTTCAATATGAAACAGGATGTTAACTTAATTGCTAAAAGAAGAAAAATGTTTGTTACAACTATTCCATAACGAAAAATACAAATCAGTTACAATGTACTAAAAGATTTTATTTTCAGTCATGAGTATACATGTACTTTATACAGAGGTAAAGAAAAAACCCTGCCCTGCAGGTAGGGCGTAAGAATTGTACCTACTGCCCCCATTGTATGATCTTAGAAGGCTACTAAACTTGGGATCTTATCTTTTCCATTCTTTCTAAACAACTTTATCCTTCTTAAAATCTCCAAAGACACTACCTCACTTTAGAGTGTCTAACAATGGTAGTTATTACTCTCTGCTTGATCATGCTCAGCATTATGGAGGTGGAACGACTGGTTCGCCCGTTGTCAGTATAATGTAAAAGGGTGGGGTGTTCTGCTGTAGGCCTTCGTTAGTATACTTCTGTGTGGTAGCACTTTTAATCGGCAAAAGATCCAGACTATCGCAAAAAAGGCTTACACGAACAGCTTCCAAAATACACATGCTCTCAACACACACCAACATCAAATACACCGGGAGTCTGTCCTTAAATGACCCTGGCTGTTAATTAATGGGATGTAAAAACAATCAACCAACCAACCAAAAACTGAAAGAAAACTTCACTGATATGATGAATGTGTATGATTACAACAACCAATTATAGAAAATGTATCCAAGAACAACATAATGCCTGGTTTTTGGTAAAAAAAAATCTGATCAAAACCTACGGCACTTACCCACACACTAACTAGTGAAGAGCCAGGCCTTTCCTTACCAACAAAAACTATTTATGATATAGAAGAGAAAGATTTATTCAATAATTACTTAACTGACAAATAGGGCCATCTTGATTCTCCAACAAAAGATATTAAAGAAAGTTTCTGAGGAGCTCACTAAACCATTCAATTGGAAGTAGCGAAGGGCAGTTTGTACCAGGGCAGGGGCGTAATCAACGTAATGCTTCATGCTTACTGGGAATTCCCCGTTCCTGGGGAAGAATTACAAGCCCCAATCCCTAGCACGAAGGAGGTTCAACCGGTTAACCAACCTCCCTTCTCCACCAAACCATAATGCATAGAAATTAAAATCATCTTGACAAGCCCCTGTGATTGCAAATATAAGGAATAAGCAGGCAATAAAATTCAAATATAAATGAATAAAAAATACATAGTTCCTCACAAGTATGAAATGTAAGTGTTTATAATTGAGAAACTACATAATATTTATTACTTAACTTTTCTAAAAGACTATCAGTTTATATATATTACACATCCATGTTTTTTATCTTTTCAGGGTTTCTTAAAAATATAAACAATAGGAATTGCTAGAGACAAAAAATGGACCTTGGATGAAATGACATTTGAGCAAACCTCCACCTGAATGTTGGCTAAATATCAGATAAAAAATATTGATTCTTCCTAAAAGAAGACTTGGCACATTTGCTTACTATGAATAATTAATGCATACAAATGTTTTAATACGTAAGTAAAAAATATTTATGTTAAGATTATTTTACACAACCAATAAATGTTTGTATGTGATGTTTTGATGACTAGTACGATATGTACCCTGTTACCTTAATCAGACAAATGACCAGCAAAGCAAATGTACAAAACAGGTGTCAATTGTGTGCGACTTGGGAACGTCGTTCAACGACACATCGGTCCTTTCATCTACGCTGTTATGCATATGTACAATAATAATTATTGTACCGAAATGACTTGACTCAGCTACACTTTGTTTAAGACTAAGTCATAGATGTGCGAGGGTCTGTGAGCCCTCATCTTGATTAAACACCATACATATGCTTTGCTGGACATAAGTCTGATGAAAGTGACTGGGTACATATGGTACTAGTCAATGAAATGTCACATAAAAACATTTATTGGCTGTGTAAAATAATCTTAACATAAATCATACTTTCCAACCCAAAGAAAATGTTAACAAATAAGTAAAAAACATGTTACAAAATCAGGTTTACATTATTTCTGTATGTAACTGGCACTCTCTTGTGTAAGCAATAACAAACAATTAACATCTTTGGATAAAGGTTTTCTACATGCTGTACCTACAACATAACTTTACACCACCGAGGTATACGTTCATCATTTACATATCCCTATAAGCTGACCTGCAGGCTCGTTCATTGTTAATGGGTTTAACTTTGGCTGGAAGTAGCTTTCTCTATTACACATACTGGTGTGTCTACTAGAAGTCTTCCACTTCACTGTCTTCTCCACCTTCTCCAACATATTTCAAAATGAGCTCCTTTACAAGTTTGTGTTGAAAGCTTCCTATACACTTCTCAATTGGGGCTTTGGTTTCCATACTTGCCATTCCCCAATCGGGGTTGTTAGCCTCAGTAAGGAGAGAGAGAACACTGCGCTCCTCGTTGTGTCCTAATTTCTCAACAGCTGAATCAAAGGAAGCCAGCATCCAACCACCTGTTTTGTTTCTAGATTTACTTACATGCCCTGTAAAAAACGAATTGTATTGGTAGATTTACATTCAATTTCTTTAATATCTAAAACAAGAAAGAAAAAGATCTTGGTATCTTGTCAAATCTCTCCATTAAATCTATAGGAGATCTATCTAAAAATCTATCAATGCCATGCCAACTGTCATGCTTACCGTATACGTAACGGTAACAACTAAATAATCTTCTCTTTTTAGCCCAGTTCCCCTCCTTCCAAGATTCTTATCACCAGATATTTTCCCTCTCTACACTTCATACACTCCAATGTAAGTGAGGGTTTAAATAATATTTCTTTTTCAATGCCTTGGTGAGCCTGTCCATAGAAAACAAGGCAGTCACTGACAGTGAGGGATGCTCCTGATATTGTTAGACACTAGGAGGTATGTTTGTTTTATAAAGGAAGTTGACTTAGGAACACTGAGTAATGCATTAGTATTATTAAATGTTTCTAGTTTCATTATCATAGTTTAGATGCAAGCAAAGCTGTATTCCGAACACAAAATCTCAACATAGGGCATAGGGCAAATAATTCATAAAATTTTAATAAAGGCCCTGTTAGCAAGCTTAAGGGTTTGTGGGCCTTACATTAAGTACATCGACATTGTTTTAGTTTAACTTATGTGCACATCAAGTTTCATAACATTGCTTAACAGTGCACAGAATCTTGGCATGCTACGAACATGCTAAGGAAAAAAAAAATTAACAAAGAGCAATCGCTCAGGAAATAAGGGGTTGTAGTCTTTAAATTTAGTACACTGCACATCACCATAACGTAACTGATCATGAGGTACACACCAAGTTTCATGGTTTTAGCTAAGTGTAAGGCAAAGAAAGGCTATTAATCTAAAACTTTTTATCTAAAAAGTGAACTACAATACAGATTGGGCATGAGTTCAATTACATGGTAATGTAATTAATTAAATTACACATTACTTTGTGAAAATGGCATTACCATAACACAAATTTGAAATGTAATTAATTAAATTACACATTACATATTGTGTTAATTTTTTTATTAGAAGTCACTTTTAGGTTTTCTGAAATCACCACAGCGCAATGCATACATTTTGCCCGAGATGTGCCTTTGATATCCTTTGGTTATTCATAATTCTTCAAAATATGCTCACTTGATTTATAATTGAGCTTTACATCAACTTTTTGAATAATTAATTGGGCATTACAGGAATTGTGTAATGTAATGAATTACATTACCATTACATGTACATGTACATGTAATTGAATTTACGTTCAATTACACATTGCATTCAATTACTTGAAAAAAATGTAATGAGTTGCAATGCATTACCATTACATTTTTAATTAAGCCATGCCTGATACAGATACAGACAAAATATCAGAGTCTGTGATCAAAATAATACATTGAAAGGCTTCAACATTACACCTGTGACCTTGAAAGTGGGTCAAGGTCATTCATTTCAACAAACTTGTAACCATTCATCCCTTTATACTACAGGCCTAATATAAGCACTCGGAGCCTTTTGGTTATTGAAAAAAACCTGTTTGAGATTTTTTAACACATTTGACCCCTGTAACCTTGAAAGTGGGTCAAGGTCAATCATTTGAATGAAAAATGATAGTCCTTCATTTCAGCATGCTACAAGTCTAATACATGTTTCAGTATTCTCTGCCTTTCTGTTATTGAGAGGAAGCTGCTCAAATATTTCAATACATTTGACCCTGTAAACCAAAATAGGGTGAAGATAATTCATTTGAACAAACTTGGTAGCCCTTTATACAAGCATGTTACAGTCCAAATATCAGTACCATTGGCCTTTCTGTTTTTGAGAAGTTGTTTGAACATTTTAACACATTTAACCCCTGTGACCTTGACAGTAGGTCAAGGTCATTCACATTAGCAAACATGGTAGCCCTTCATCCCATCCCATCACAGTAGGTTATTTAGAAGAAGTTGCTTGAAGATTTTAACACATTTGAACTCTGTAACCTTGAAAGTTGGTCAAAGTCAATCATATAAATAAACCTGGTAGCACTTCATCCCGGTATGATACTGGTCTAATATTGTTATCCTTGGGCTTTTGGTTATTGAAAAGAAGTTGCTTGAAGATTTTAGACATTTGACCCCTGTGACCTTTCATCTTAGCATTCTACTGGCCCAATACATTGTATCGGTACCGGTACAGAGAGAAATCATTTGCAGTAAAATTTCATTTCATAATCATTGCATACCTGTGGGTAGAGTTATGCTCTGGACACGAAAGGTACAGACAGCCGGACAAAGCAGCGACTACTATGCTCACCCAAAAATCTTCAGCAGGCATAAAAACTTGTATACATGCTACATAACCTAATATGAAATTGATGCAATGTACCTGCATTATGTTTTGTAGTGCCGAGTATTTGTATCAACTTCCTTCCTCAAACTCGTCATGAATTTATCAATTTAGCTCGCCAGAGCTTGCTAAACTGGAAAATTCTGAAATTCGTTAAATAAATTCCAGACGAAATGGTAACTCATACAGGATCCTATATGTATAGGGTGATGATGTTGGATTGGTCACATACTTACCATGTGCACTTGCAAAAGCAACAACAGAATCAGGAGGACACATTGGAGCAAACTCATGTGGTAACTGGTCATCATCCTAGTTAAAACCAAACAGACATAGATAATATATAACTGTATTCAAATCTGGCAGCTCAGAGAATACATACTGGTTAAGTCACCTGTTAACTCAGTCACCATAGAAATTTCATAATGAACTATTCCAACCTTAAAATTGGAAGAGATGTTTTGTGTCAAACTCTTACTTTTTATGATGACAAAGTTAAAGTTTAATTTCAATTTGAATAAATACCTGAAAAATAAAAACAACTGGAAAGGATCATAATTTGTGGTAATTATAGCATGTACAGAGAAGATCTTTACAACAGCTGCCATTTACCTAGCATTGTCTGTACAATCTTTGTTACATAAACAATACATAAACACACACATAAAACTAAGGCACATAATAGTAATGATGAAAAATAATCTGCACACAGAAACCAGCACATTTCGTTTCATTTCATTTTCTTATACATGTACAGATTCTTACTGAAACTGTCCCCACTACCCGTGTGACTTCTCTATTACTTGTATACTGTTGTTGGGAACCCTAGCTTGGATCCTTAGACCTAACAAAGGCTACTCCATCACTAAATGCCCAGGCCCCCGAGATCATGAAACAATCTTAGACTTAAGTTTGTGCTTAGTCAATCATGTATGACATTACTTTTTGTAATCTGCACTGTCAAAACTTAAGACAAATTCAGACTTAAGATTGTTTCATGATCCTTTGGCCAGAACATCCACATTCAATGGTGAAGATGCAGCATTTAACATTCATCTCTTTTCCCTGTATGGTACACCACAACAGGGAAGGAGGTCATAGGTAACAACGCTGTGTTCCCTTCGTTTTTGTCTTAGGATGATCGAGATCCAATAAGGATAAAACCCCCTTTACAGGCTGGAAAACGGAAGTATTACCAATGTATTACCTTTGTTGGGACCTACACCCTTTCCCCCAGGGGATACCACAGTTTTAGTTTATACATACCAGTATATTGAGAGGCCTTGTCCTAAGGATAATTCAGACCAAATGATTGAAGCCCTTTTACTTTATTATAAAACAGCTGTACGTATAACAAACCTTTGTTGCTGATGTACTGGTTGCAGAAGGGCGACCTGGTAGGGAAGATTCTTCCTCAGGGCCTTCACTGGTTACGGAGGCTGGGGTGTCTCCACCTTCATCAGATGATGTCGTAAGGCTCATTGTTCCTATTCCAGACTCAAGATCTTAAAAAGTACAAAATAAACATCATGAAAAAATATGATTAAGACTACCATATCCACCTAATTAGCACCCCACTCCTTATTAGGACACCTCTCCCCTAATACATGAGTATTGAAATTATATAAGCGCCCTTTCTAATTGTGACACAACTAAATGATTCTATATAACAGTACGGTAAAAACACAAGTGTTGGTAATATGTTTACAAATTGTCAGAAATTATGTCAATATTGTTGCACATCATGATTACTACCCATTCTGTTCACAATACATTGTACTAATTTACTTTAAAAAACAACATTTTTAATACAGAAAAACTTTTATGTACATTGATGAATGCATGTTTAAACAACTGTACAATGCATTAGTCAGACCACATTTGGAATATTTGGCCACAAAACTTGTCCCAGGGCTGAAGGAACTATCCTACAGAGAGCGCTTACAGATGTTAAATTTATTATTTATTTTATTTATTGTGAGAGTTTTATGTCCTCACATGGCCTTGGACCTTCGATGGACGAGAAAAGTTAGGAAAGAGAGTAGAAGGGATAAAGTATGTAGGAGGAAAGGCAAGGGGAATGGGTTGAGAGGGTGGATATAGGAGTCGTCTGGCGTACCAACCTACATAAGGGCGCTATAATTTTGAAGACGACCCCTTTGCCTAAAATTGCTCTACCTAAAATTTGGTGGAGGAAGTTTGCCGGTCGTACCAAGATGACCAAGATGAGTCTGTTCCCAGATAAAAAATCCTGAAACAAGAGGCCCAATGGGCCTGCATCGCTCACCTGGTATCAATCTCTGACTTATATTATAGTGTAACCCTAAAGTATCCTAAAATTTTTACTGTAAGACATTTAGAAGGACATGTTAAGATTTAAACATATTTTACCCCTGTGACCTTATAAGACAACATCATTTTCATTTTCAAATTTTGTTTCACTTCATCCCTGGACGTTACCAGCCAAATATCATGTCTCTAGGCATTTGGGTTTACCAGAAGAAGTCGCTCAAAGCTTTTAACCGATTTGACCACTGTGACCTTTAATATGGGTCAAGTTCATTTTCCTTCCCAAAGTTTGTCAAGCTTCATACAATGAACCTTTCAGCCAAATATCATGCTTCTAGGGCTTTTGGTATTTCAGAAGAAGTCGCTTAAAGGTTTTAACAGATTTGACCCCTGTGACCTTGAATATAAGTCAAGGTCATACCTTTTTTCAAAATTTGTCGGGCTTGATCCAAGGAACCTTTCAGCCAAATATCATGCTTTTAGGGCTTTCGGT
Organism: Mimachlamys varia; assembly: GCA_947623455.1. Taxonomy (NCBI): domain Eukaryota; kingdom Metazoa; phylum Mollusca; class Bivalvia; order Pectinida; family Pectinidae; genus Mimachlamys; species Mimachlamys varia. Next base: position 16,679,924 of record OX392535.1, read on the forward strand.
ACTTCAGAAGAAGTCGTTTGAATGTTTTCACAGATTTGACCCCTGTGACATTGAATATCAGTCAAGGTCATTTCTTTTCGCAAACTTTGTCGGGCTTCATCCAAGGAACCTTTCAGCCAAATACCATGTTTCCAGGACTTTTGGTACTTCAGAAGAAGAAGTTGTTTAAAGGTTTTAACAGATTTGACCCCTGTGACCTTGAATATAAGTCAAGGTCATTTCTTTTCGCAAACTTTGTCGGGCTTCATCCAAGGAACCTTTCAGCCAAATACCATGTTTCTAGGGCTTTTGGTATTTCAGAAGAAGTCAATTAAATGTTTTAACAGATTTGACCCCTGTGACCTTGAATATAAGTCAAGGTCATTTCTTTTCACAAACTTTGTCAGGCTTCATCCATGGAACATTTCAGCCAAATATAATAATTCTAGGGATTTTGGTTTATTAGAAGAAGTCGTTTAAAGGTTAAAATAGATTTAACCTCACTGTGACCTTTAATATGGGTCAAGGTCATTTCTTTTCGCAAACTTTATTCAGCATCATCCAAGAAAGCTACCGGTCAAGTATGAGGTCTCTATGCCTGACGGTATTTTAGAAGAAGTTGTTTGAAGGTTTCGACATTTTTGACCCCTGTGACCTTGAAATTAGGTAAAAGTGATTTTTTTTCGCAAACTTTGTTCAGCTCCTTCCAATAAAGCTACCAGCCAAATTCCATGTCACTAGGCCTTTCAGTATTTTAGAAGAAGTCGTTTAAAGGAAAAAGTTGACGGATGCAAGACGGACGGACGCTGCACCATCACATAAGCTCACTTGGCCCTTCGGGCCAGGTGAGCTAAAAAAAACGTGGATCTGCACTGACCTGGCCGCCCAGGGTCGCTATCGAATTTGGTTTTATATATGATTTTGGATGTCCGCCAAAATAGCTAATACAGGTCTATTTCTATGAATTTAAAATTATTGCGCGATCCACTGAGCCAGCATTATCACACCTACTCTTCTTCGAAAGACTCACAGGGATCTTTTTCGTACAAGATTGGACAATTCTCACACGGGCCACCATTTATAGTCCCATCCGACGGACTGTATGTTAGTGCAAGAAGGCATGCAGGTGAAAATTTATTTTTGTAGTCCGTTCTGTTTTCAGTTCTTCTTCATTCGTCACAATATATACCTTTATCACTTTACAATTGTCCACTTTCGTATAAGTCTCATCATAGCTTTCACCTTGTACATAATGTACCTATCCTTGTTCGGGCTTCTTTTGTTGTTTTTGTAAAGCATGACAGTTAGTAGGGTAAAAAGGAGGGAAGAGGTGGAGGTGCATAGGGTAGTATATATAGTTACATTTGTTACGAGGGGAGGGGGGGTGAAAATAGTGAAGGGTATCAAGAGCTGTGCTTATGGTTTGGGTTGTGTTGGACCAGGGAGGGACGGGTGATGGGTGAGGTTTAATTTGTAGGCCGTATATTACCCTATATAGATGTGTTCTGACCAGTAGAGCCCTACCGTCCTCCGGGATCCGGCGTCCTAGGTATGAGCCCGAGTCTCAACTAGCCTAAACATCTTTGGTGTATCAGTATGAATAAAAAGTATCCATGCTTACCACTTCTAGCATAAGAATAGGACTAACCCTATATATGTGAAGAGGTGAACTAGCCCCAAGGATGTGAACAATGTCCAAAGGTATGCAGTACTAGTATTGCAGTCCCCAAAATTGCACTCTTGTAGTCTAGCCCATATTACCTATATTAATGGTAAGCATTGAAACTGCATATATGGTGTTTAAATACTACTTGTATTTGTGTATATTTTTAGACATTTTAGAAAAACAATATAAATGTGGTTTTATGAGTTTTAGTTTGATTACGCAGGTTTTTGTTGTTAAATCTCCCTACACTGAAGTATAGGAGGATGCGAGGGGACTTGATAACAGTTTTTAAAATAACTAATAACTTTTTCGATAACAGAGTAACCTCAAACTTATTTTCTTTTGACATCAAACATCGGACCAGGGGCCATAATTTTTAGATGTATAAAAAATGCTGTAATACAGAACTGAGAAAGAACTTTTTCACATTTGGGGTGGTTGATATATGGAATACCGTATTTTACCTGGAATAAGCCCCCACCCCCTGAGAAAAATAATTGATCAAAAGTAGGGAGGGGTCTTATTCACGAATACACCTCTATTCACAAAAGTCCACCATCTTGGATATACAAATGTTTTAATCTAGGAACTCAGGACACACTATACTAGTGATGTTATTCTTGTTTTTTGTTTTATTAAGTTAACAATTTACATTCAGAATGATTAAAAGTTTGCAAAATACACAACCACTTAAAACATGAAAGTATGGTGTTCTTAACACCAACTTAACATGTAGATATATCTTTTTTGCACCAAGTTAAGATATTTTCTTTTATGTTCAGAAATAAAATTTTTAAAAAATCAATATGATTTTGATTGAGAAAGAGACAAGATTTAGGGAGGGGGCTTATTTACAGGCTCCCACCCTGTTACAAGAACATTTGCCAAAGTGGGGAGGGGGCTTATTCTTGAGAGGGGGCTTATTCCCGGTAAAATACGGTAGTCTCCCAACACATATTGCTAACGCTCAATCAATTATTCAATTTGAAAAAACTAGTGGATGATCACTTTAGGGATGTAATATATGATTATTGTTACTCTGTTGTATAATATGCTTTTACATATGATTTTTGTGAAATATTTACTGATATGGACGTAGAGGCTTTTAGCCTGCGTCCATTAAATTTCTATTCAATTCTATTAAAATAGCGCACAACGTATGACACACGATGCCATACATTTGTTTCCCTTCTGCTAAGGTCAAATTTGGTCAAACAACCTCATCCAAACGGAAGAAAAGTGATTCCTCTCTTTCCACCATTGAACCCTGCCCCTATGTCAGGCCCACCATTTATATAAAATTGAGTCCTCTTTACCAAAAAATGCCTCCAACTAAACTTCCAGTAATTGCTACAGAAGAAAAGATATTGCTTAATTTTGCCTTTTTGGCAGGCCACAGAGGGTTAAGATGGCAGTTATACAAAATAATTTTCCTTTCTCCAAACGATGCTTGTGCCCATGGTCAAAACCTGCTCCGTCGTTCATGGCTTGTGATGAACGGTTCATGGAGAGATGACAGATGATGGAGGGATGACAGATGATGGAGGGATGACAGATGATGGAGGGATGACAGATGATGGAGAGATGACAGATGATGGAGGGATGACAGATGATGGAGGGATGACAGATGACGGAGGGATGACAGATGATGGAGGGATGACAGATGATGGAAGGATGACAGATGATGGAGGGATGACAGATGATGGAGAGATGACAGATGATGGAGAGATGACAGATGATGGAGGGATGACAGATGATGGAGGGATGACAGATGACGGAGGGATGACAGATGATGGAGGGATGACAGATGATGGAAGGATGACAGATGATGGAGGGATGACAGATGATGGAGAGATGACAGATGATGGAGGGATGACAGATGATGGAGGGATGACAGATGATGGAGGGATGACAGATGATGGAGGGATGACAGATGATGGAGGGATGACAGGTGATGGAAGGATGACATATGATGGAGGGATGACAGATGATGGAGGGATGACAGATGATGGAGAGATGACAGATGATGGAGGGATGACAGATGATGGAGGGATGACAGGTGATGGAGAGATGGCAGATGATGGAGGCATGACAGATGATGGAAGGGTGACAGATGATGGAGGGATGACAGATGATGGAGGGATAACAGATGATGGAGGGATGACAGATGATGGAAGGATGACAGATGATGGAGGGATGACAGATGATGGAGAGATGACAGATGATGGAGGGATGACAGATGATGGAGGGATGACATATGAAGGAGAGATGACAAATGATGGAAGGATGACAGATAATGGAGGGATGACAGATGATGGAGGGATGACAGATGATGGAGGGATGACAGATGATTGAGGGATGACAGATGATGGAGGGATGACAGATGATGGAGGGATGACATATGAAGGAGAGATGACAAATGATGGAAGGATGACATATGATGGAGGGATGACAGGTGATGGAGGGATAACAGATGATGGAAGGATGACATATGATGGAGGGATGACAGGTGATGGAGGGATGACAGATGATGGAGGGATGACAGATGATGGAGGGATGACAGATGATGGAAGGATGACAGATGATGGAGGGATGACAGGTGATGGAGGGATGACAGATGATGGAGGGATGACAGATGATGGAGGGATGACAGATGATGGAAGGATGACATATGATGGAGGGATGACAGGTGATGGAGGGATAACAGATGATGGAGGGATGACAGATGATGGAGGGATGACAGATGATGGAGGGATGACAGATGATGGAGGGATGACAGATGATGGAAGGATGACATATGATGGAGGGATGACAGGTGATGGAGGGATGACAGATGATGGAAGGATGACATATGATGGAGGGATGACAGGTGATGGAGGGATAACAGATGATGGAGGGATGACAGATGATGGAGGGATGACAGGTGATGGAAGGATGACAGATGATGGAGGGATGACAGATGATGGAGGGATGACAGATGATGGAGGGATGACAGATGATGGAGGGATGACAGGTGATGGAAGGATGACATATGATGGAGGGATGACAGGTGATGGAGGGATAACAGATGATGGAAGTTTGACAGATGATGGAAGGATGACATATGATGGAGAGATGACAGATGATGGAGGGATGACAGATGATGGAGAGATGACAGATGATGGAGGGATGACAGATGATGGAGGGATGACAGATGATGGAGGGATGACAGATGATGGAGGGATGACAGGTGATGGAAGGATGACAGATGATGGAGAGATGACAGATGATGGAGGGATGACAGATGATGGAGGGATGACAGATGATGGAGGGATGACAAATGATGGAGGGATAACAGATGATGGAAGTTTGACAGATGATGGAAGGATGACAGATGATGGAGGGATGACAGATGATGGAGGGATGACAGATGATGGAGGGATGACAGATGATGGAAGGATGACAAATGATGGAGGGATGACAGATGATGGAGGGATGACAGATGATGGAGGGATGACAGATGATGGAGGGATGACAGATGATGGAGAGATGACAGATGATGGAGGGATGACAGATGATGGAGGGATGACATATGATGGAGGGATGACAGATGATGGAGGGATGACAGATGATGGAGGGATGACAGATGATGGAGGGATGACAGATGATGGAGGGATGACAGATGATGGAGGGATGACAGATGATGGAGGGATGATAGATGATGGAGGGATAACAGATGATGGAAGTTTGACAGATGATGGAAGTTTGACAGATGATGGAAGTTTGACAGATGATGGAGAGATGACAAATAGTGGAAGGATGACAGATGATGGAGGGATGACAGATGATGGAGGGATGACAGATGATGGAGGGATGACAGATGATGGAGGGATGACAGATGATGGAGAGATGACAAATAGTGGAAGGATGACAGATGATGGAGGGATGACAGATGATGGAGGGATGACAGATGATGGAGGGATAACAGATGATGGAAGTTTGACAGATGATGGAAGTTTGACAGATGATGGAGAGATGACAAATAGTGGAAAGATGACAGATGATGGAGGGATGACAGATGATGGAGGGATGACAGATGATTGATGCACAATAATATTGATGATTTGTTTTAATGAAATTTAATGCATGTAGATCTACATAAAAAAAATCTGGAATCAAAAAGTGAAATAGCCAATAAATTATATGCAATGCAGCAATTGACTATTTTGGACATTTTCAAAATTGTAACGTATAATTTTGAAACAAAATACTGACCACAGCCTAACCTAACATTCATGCAGTTCAGAATTTGAGGGAAACTGATTGGTCTGTTATTTCAACGTTTCTTATCCAACACAACACATTTTTTAGTATAAACAGTTCAACAAAATTTTAAAAAACCATGTGACCAGTGACATACTTCATTAGAAGTGCTGCAGACATATTTACTAGGTTTACTTTACAAGGGGAGACAGAAAAACGGTCACTTTAGACAGGTTGCTTTTATAGACAGGTCGAGATTTTTGGACCAACCACTTTAATTGAAAATGTCATACATGACTTGTCATTAAATAGGGCATTCAGTATAAGATTTTCAGAAGTCATACATTTTTAAATATATTTTTATAATATTATTTTTAGGTTTAAATCTATATTTTTTTAAAACATCTTAAAATGGTATGATGAATGCCCTATTCAATACTATTCATGTTCATTTTATTACATGTTCCATGCATGTGTCTTCCTTATATTCATGGTCCATGTCTATCTAATACAATATGGGTAACTGGCCAACACATACTTATTCCAACTCGTACCTGCCAACTCGTACCCAGACGTGGCGAAACCAGTACCCACTAAATTTGGCGAACTCGTACCTACAACTTTATACTTTGGTACATGGTCAACAAACTCATGTATACGTATGATTATCATTCCTATCTGTCCTTCAATACAGATTGCATACTTCAATAATTCATTCAAAAGGGCAATATAAAGAAATAATGAGGATTTTAATTTTTATGTTGTATAGCCTATCCTACTTTATATTTAATAAATTTGATCTATGAATAAAACATGAGTAAAAACTATTTTATTTCTTAACTTGTTTGTGACTTCAAATAATTCATTAGTTATAATAGCTAATAAGGGAATCTATGACGTATTAATACAGATACTGGTTCATGAACTTTGTATCGCTGCAAGTACAATTTATCAATTGCATTTTCCTGGTATAATGTATTTGTAGTTTCCACGCTTGAAAGACAAAGTCGACCAATATCACATACGAGTTGGCCATATGTTGGTACAAGTTAGCCAATTTTACTGGGTACGGGTTTGCCAAAAATTTTCTGCGAGTTCGCCAATTTGGGTACGAGTTGGAATGGGTAGGAGTTGGACTGGGTACAGGTTTGCTATAATTCACAATATTACAGCATGTATTTCAGTATATAACTGGCTAATCTAAAATCTAATCTCAATTTTGATTCAATTCACTACATTGCTGACTTAGGGAAGATACTTCATCAAAAATAACACTGCTGCAAAAGAATACCCACTCAATGTGTTGGACTACTCCAAGGATTTCCCCCTTTTAATAAGATGAATACGTTCAATTTCTTTAATATGTTGCTGTAATGTTGACATCCAAATGGCCAAAAGCTTGAATCAAAAAAAAAATAAAAACCCGTTGAGAAGAACTTATCATACCTTCAAGTTGATGTTCACCTTGATACACTAGAGTGCCGATATCTTTTTGGTCTCCTCTACAAGCCTGTAAGAAAAATGACAATGCTTTATGATTTAAAGACGAATAAGTATTCAGTTATACACAGGCAAAATGTCTTCAATTTCATGTGAAATGTGGGAAAAAAGTGAATTTCACGTGAAATTCACGTGAAGAAATATTAGCTGCGTATGGTATTCAACTTAAATAGCGCACCCCCACCTTTAGGGTTTTTTTTCTCAGGGAAAGATGTGTGTGCTCATTGAAATCTATAAAAAGTTTGTTACCTCACTGCTCTGCCAATGAAGTAATCAGCCTTTTATCCAAAGATTCCGTTCCAAAGAAACGAAAATAAAAACACTCTTCTTTTCCACCCAGAATTAACATGGAAAGTCTTCCCTGTATATGGTTTTATTTAGCACACCCCTTCTGTGTTTTTGTAGCTGAACAGAGTGATTATTAGGTTGAATACAGTAATGAAGCAATTTTTATATAACCTAAATATAGCTGATTACACTGAGTCTCATACTCATGCATTCATCAAAGTTCATGATAGGCCACCATCCTAGTTTTAACGCACACATCTTTATTAAGCAATGTATCAGAGAAAGCAAACAACACAAAATGTATTGACATGGTACAGTGTTTCATTTCAGAAAGAAACAATAATTTGAAAAAAAAAGTGTTGTATACACAGCTATCACTATCACTTTAAAACCAACAGGACCAACAAACTAATTAGCAGTTAGCTTCATCATTCCTTTGAGTAAAGTTGCTTAAAGATTTTACCTGAATAAAAACTATCATTGGGCCTTTAAAACAGTCTCTGAGCCGCATCACAAGGTCATTTGTGCAGAACCATTGATTCTCCTTTACTTGGTCACCTGGTTTATGTGAACTGCATAACAGAAAATGGTTGATCTTCCCGTCTTTTTCTTCAATTTTGCCATGAGAAACGATTGACACAGCAAGGCAGCAGTTATCATAAGATGACAGCTCATTTCGCACTTAAAAAATGGGGAAAAAAAACACCATTAACATGTATTTATGAAACAAGAGGCACAGAGTCTAGAGGGCCTGTATCACTCGATCACCTTGGTATTTCAGCTGTCATATATATATTATACTATATAACAGTTCCTTAGAATGTTTTTTTGCTGATTTGGTAGGACCTTCGGCATCTGGTAAGCCGAATGGATTATATGCCTTAATTTTTTTTCATGTTTTATGTATATTCTGTTTATGTGATGTAACATGTATTTTATGTGTCTTGATAAAGGGGCGGTTAGCCTTGAAAATTTGACAATTTATTTGTCTGTACTGTCGCTATTACTTCCATGATCATATACTATTATACTATATTACAGATATTTTCATCTCAATACCTTGTTGAGTCTCTCTGTTTAAGCTACAAGCCAGTTTTGCAGCGACATCTTCCAGGGGTGTAGAGAACATGGGCGAGCGTAACCCCTGGATATCGAGGATTGTGTCAGGCATGCGTGGCTAGTGCGTTCAAAAGGTGTGTATGTGTGTGCTATCAAAAACAAGAGGGTGTGATTTAGGCATAGAGTACCCTTACACTGCATTAGAAGGCAGGGAGGGAGGAGGCCCGAATACAGTGGGGACCATACATGGCTGGAACTCCCTACATATCCAAAATTATGGTGTTGGGGTGTACAACCTGATAGTGGTGTGAGGTAAAGTGATGATTGTAGTGCTAAGTACTAATTGTGTGAGATGTTGTACATATTTGCCGGTCTATTCACAATTCTCCTGCCTTAAAAGGATTGCCATTGTAATTCACCTAGTAAGTGTGTTACTGTGCCTGGTGTTCTTTCGTGGTTGTTTAAGACAAGATGTGCTGCGTGCCGCTGTATCATTTCTATATGTTAAGTGTCTTTCACTGTGTGAGGGTCCCAAACACTACAACAATACTCGAGGTGAGGATGAACAACAGTCATTTAAAGCCTTCTTCTTGATGTTTCTAGGTGCTTTACATAAGTTTCCGAAAGTCTGATTTGCTTTAGTTGTAATTTTGTCAATTTGTTTCCCGAATGACAGATTTGAGGAGATTTCCACACCAATTTGACTTTCAAAGTGATAGTATCACATTTGACATATACATGTCAATGAGTGTTCTATGACAGTTTATGATAAAATATTTACAGTCTACACTGACATCCACTCGATAACCATCGTCCTGCAAACTAAAGTTATTTTCCAATATTTACAGTCTGTTTGGAATTGATAGTATATTGCCTATACATTTCTACGAATGCCTACTGAACTTTATTTTCCGATAAAATCAGTGGATCACGCGCCTATTGGCGATAGAACAACAACCAGGATATCGATAGTTGTTTCATGGAACGCTTCGCGTTCCATTCCAACTATCGATATCCTACTGAACTTTATCCTTTGATAAAACCACCAGAAAGAAACTTTAATCCTTAAATAACTACACTTGAGAATGTGCCAAACTATGATATCAACAACAATAAATGTTGGTGGAGCTATGCAAATTATTCAGTTTGAGTCACAATTATATGACGTCATCAACAATGAACTGTAAAAAAAAAATACTGTAAATATAAGAATTAACCTTTGATTTTGTTTAGTTTATGAGATCATAAATCCAATGGATCAGTTGGTAAATTTAACGCTTTGCTAATTTACCTCGTGCTCCATTATTAATGATTATTATGATCTCATAAACTAAACAAAATAAAATGTTAATCCTTAATTATACATACCTTTGTCGATAAGGCGTTCAAGACCAGAATATGATACATTCATGTGGTTATCCTTTTTATCATCCGATTGAAGAATATCAAATCCTAAGTAATCTTTGAACGGCAAAATGTGTTTGTTGCAAAATTTAAAATCAGAGTGACTTTCCATGTTGAATTTAGTGTTTATTATTGAAACAGATAGTCTTTTTGCAGTCTCTGAGTAAATGGGGTATCTTTCCAGACCTTCCATCGTCAGTGTATCTCCTGCAACATAAAGCCATATGCTATAAATGATTACTTACAGTCTGTGTATGAGTTGGTGTTAAAGCCATATCTACATGATTCTAGTATTTAATACCAGTAAGTTACATTACACATTATCATTGTCTTGGTTCTCCACCAACAGAAATTAATAAGGACCTCTGTCATATAGATTAATGATAAAACAACAGATAAACAAGATGTGGGAACAAATCTAAATATGGAAGGAAATAAGCCAACACATTAGATGTGGGCATTAATGCTATATCTGATGTCAAAGAGTCCAAAAACAAGAGAAACCCAAAAAATTAAGAAATCAAAATACACTATATACTTACATATGATCATATGTATATGTGTAATGTAACACAAACTGATCATAACATAACTGATATTATGATACTTCACTTTTATAAGAATTTTTTTCATTCCAGTAAAACTTAATATAAAACAGAAATTAATGTTGCTGGTGAATAACATTAGGGAATAACCTTGTTATGTGTAACCATGGCAACAGGCAATGATTAACCCAACTGAAATACCCCCCCCACTCCGGGAAATAACCCTGGAGGGCTTTAAATTGGACATGGATATTTCGGAAATTTTATCAAACAAGAAGGCCTGTATGGCTCACCTTTATATGTGTGCGATCATGGGAAAATATTCTAAATGAAATTTAAAGTACAGTACGTACTTTGCAAATATTTTCATATTTTGGGTCTCCTTGGCTTAAGAAAATTCCTGGGAAAAAATGAACTTTTTAAACTACTCTATCCCAACACATTACTAGTCACATATATCATCACCCATGCAGAGCCTCTTGGAATTGCCAAAGAAGCGTTTTAAAGGATTTTCTTTCATATTTGACTCCCATGACCATGAAAGTAGGACAAGGTCATTCTTGAAACCCTGTCATTCATTTGAGGAAACTTTACAGCTCTTCATTTAAGGTACCTCTGGGCTTCCTGGTTATCCAGAAAATGTTTAAAGGTTTTTATGTACATATTTGACCCAGTTTCAAGAAGTACAATTTTTAACAAGAACTGTTTATGTTATCTTGACTCAATGTGATATTTCGTTGTTATTTTTTCTGCTGAACATCAATTAAAAATAATTCCTATTACTAAATGCATGTATGTTGTTTTTTTTGTTATAATAAAACTAGAGCCGGAACAAAACCAAAGTGATAACCCGGTCAGGGAGGCATATGGCCTAGAAATAAGAAGACCCTAGGACAGGTAAAACGTTTATGGCCCTCTGTGTTAGAGTTGGGTACCACAAAATAAAACGTACCATGGTATACCACGGTATTTAGGTAAATACTGCGGTACGTACCACGGTATACCACCTTGATTGAATGTTTGAGCTAGCTAAAGGTCTCGGGCTGTTTTTGTTATGAAGCCAATCCACAAGAGGCCTTTCATAAGTTTCTCGTTGTGTTATCCTCTAATATTGTTTGAGTGAAGCTATGTCTGTCCTAGTTGATCAGCAAACTTATAGGAAATTATTATTAAACCATATTGGAATTTCAATTGACTAATGTAACAAATAGTTCTTTCAAATTGATAAGTTAAATGAAAGTCCCCAACAAAACCCGTACAGGACTAATGCACCACGGTACGTACCATCAAAACTTTATACAACGGTATACCGGTAAAACCGCCCAGCCCTACTCTGTGTCGGGATATATCCTGAAATATTTTCATTGGAGAAAAACTGGTCACCTGACATTTACCACTGAAATTGATGCCGTTGATGAATAACCATGAAACCACAGCAGCTGGGGGAAATAACGTCACACTACCACAATTGGTACAATTTTGACAGATTTTCAGTGATATCTACAAATTCAGTTACATAGTATGTACGTTGGTTCATTTTCAGAAATAATAATTATACTAGGTTATTTTGTTTTGAAAATATAACGCAAAACTTTCAAGGAGATTTTGTCCGTTTTTCAGCCGTGACCCGTACCAAAATTGGTACACCATATCACAGGTCATGGAATCTGTTTTTATTTCGACTAATAAATGTGCCTAATGCAACAAAAAATTCTGCTTTTTTAAACATTATACTAAACTACAGTTTTATCTATCCACTTTGATATTATTCGATTATAAGGACCAAAAATCTACATTTAAACTTGCTTAAAATTTCCCCCATTCAAAATTCGCCAAAATGACGTCGACGCACAGCGTTTTTACTTGGTTTCTGATATGTTGATTTTGATGTCATCGTGTAGTTATAAATTGTTCCAGAAAATAACAATATTTGGTGATAATGCTGACAAATATCTATTTTGTTATACTGTCAAAGGAAAATGTTCAAAAACTTTTCCAACCATTTTGGCACTGTGTACCAAATGGGGTAGCGTACCAATTGTGGTAGTGTGACGTTACATCTCAGAAATAACCTAGAAGTCGTCTGTTCCATCGCTTTCACTCAACAAAGCAATGGAAGCGTCATAGTTTTGGAGGACTTCAGATATGGACATATGGGAAATGTATGAAAGAAAAAACCTGGAAATGTTGTATTTTAACTGTTCATGTAAAAAAGTAAATCCTTCTACTATAATGTGACTTAGATAGATATAATTTGTTTCTGATCATTACACACCAATTAACATTTTTTATTATTATTGGATAGGTTCATTCAGTATAAAAAAATGTTTATGGTCCCCTGTGGCTGAAAAATAATTGATTTATAAAAGGAAGAAGTAATGAAAAAACAAAATCTGCCCACACCAAAGTTCGAACCTTTGGGTGACCCTTTGTCTCTAGCCAGACAACCTACCACTTATATATAATCACTAATGGGAAAATTTCCACAAGCCGAGGGTATTAAGGCAACCTGTACTCTCACTCAACTTCTGCACTACTCTGACTCCTCCTTCACAAAGTCTTCGACCCGAAAGATAAGAACAACCCAGGTTTGATACTTAGATCTTATATAAGATCATGCATGTCCATTTAATCTCCTGTAGCTTCTACCCTTGGATACTTTTTGGTCTGAACAGCACTAAATCTATAATTTGAAGGAGTAATAAAAAACAAATCTGCCCCACATGCAGGGTTCAAATTAGTGACCCTTCGGTCTCTAGTTGGACATCCTATACCACTTGACTAAAGGGAAATTCCCAACTGGCTGAGATTAGTTACTCTCAACTTCTAGTTTATATAATGTTTGAGGTTAGCCAGAGTTTCCTCTGTCCAGCTACCACCAGCCTTAGACATTTTGAGATATATATATCCCCCACCAGACATCTAAAACTGTACATACAAATGTATGTATCTGTCACATTAGTCCGAAGGGTTCTGACTCTCTGACCCGCTAAATATTTGGCGGGTCAGAGATCTAGAGTCAGAACCCTTCGGACTACTGTCACATTGGTGTTAACCTTTGAAACCTCTAATGAGGGAGATCTCCCTCATTCAATATTTCCAATGAGGGAGAAGGTGCGTGAAATGGGTCTAAAACTACATTACTTAATTTGATTTCCCCTTTTTATGTATCAAAACAACTTCAAAAAGTATTCATTTGATCCAGACACGTACACCTGTTATGGTCATTACACACACGTACCTAGAATGTCATTTGACCACAGGATGTAGATTTTCAGTTTGTGTGAGATTGGACTTAAATGATGGAGATTTCGAGTGAGATTATGGTCAAAATGATGGAGGGTTAACGTGTACTGTATGCTGTCAAAATGTCTGAGTCTGGTGGTAGGGCCAGAGGAAACTATCAATCAAGCTACACCCTAACCCATCGTCGGAAACCCACGGTACACTTCTCTGACGTTTGCATCCCGTGGGCCACAATCGGTATAAACCGTCGTTTCCCCGAATAGAAGTCTATTCGGAGATTTCAACCAATCATAATGCTCGTTTCTCGTGACACTCTGTTAGATGATTTTACCGTGACCACGACCAGCATATTTCTGTAGACATGACGCCGATGTCAATCACCGTATAGCAGGACCTTATATTTTAATCACAACCGGCACAATTATAACACAATCGACAGGTTTTATAGACAGGCGGTGCTACAAATGAAACGGGATACCCCAGCTTGATGTCCCGGCTGTATGTAGTCACGGATGAAACCATCGATATGATTGGCTACTATTTTGGTACGAAACCGAGAGTTTCTTTCGATTTTAGCCCACGGGATGCAAACGTCAGAGAAGTGTACCGTGGGTTTCCGACGATGACCCTAACCAGGGTGGCAGGAACGTAATTCTGGATAATTCGAAGTCTTCTGATTCCCTGATCCACTAAACATTGGAGCTGCTGGCAGATAAGACCCACGTGTACAGCAATCCCAATGTTTACGGATCAGAGGGTCGTCATTTAAGCAGGTAAGCCACGAAATTTTGGATAACCCCTCCACAGCGGGGAATTGTTTGTTATATATTGGCTAAACTTAATATTAAATGAATATTTGTGTGTGTCATATTGGGTTTTCCTGTTTCCTTTTTCCGTATATCTACCTCATTTAGGACAGATGTGATATGTCGACCCTGGCCTTACAGAAACGGAAGCTGCATTATTTCTACTTCCGGTTTCGCTTTGCAAACAGAAAGTAGGACTGGAAAGTAGGCCTTGCCCTCGGGTCATTGCCCAACTCAAATTCACCAGTTATAAATCGAATATAGATCATCTTTTGTGGAGAGCTTATATAAATATAATAAAAATATTAAATGGCCGAATGGAGTTTATATATAAAGAAAAAATAAATCGAACAACCGACTAAAATTTCACCCTTAAAATAAAACCCAGAAGAACCCTTTGTATGGCATCGTCGGAAACCCACGATACACTTCTCTGATTATTGTTTATTTTAAAATTGTTTCATGTTTTATGTATCTTCTGTTTATGTGATGTGACGAGTATTTTACGTGTCTTGATAAAGGGGCGGATAGCCTTGAAAATTTGACAATTTATTTGTCCGTTCTGTCGCTATTACTTCCACGATCATATATCTTATTTCTAGTAATACTGATCCAACGAGCATTTGTTTGTCAGGATCCAGTACATATAGTGAATCATACCGTCGATATTACTTTCTAGACCAGTCACCAGCCCGGATCATTAGTACGTTACCAGGTCCGGACGCATGTAAGTCACCAGGTCCGGACACATGTAAGTCACCACGTCCGGATACATGTAAAGCACCAGGTCCGTACAAATCTAAGCTACCAGTACCGGCCACACTGACGCCACCACGTCCGGACACAAGAAAGTCACCAGTCCGGACACAAGTAAGCCACCACGTCCGGACACATATGTAAGTCACCACGTCCGGACACATGTAAGTCACCAGGTCCGTACATATCTAAGCTACCAGTCCGGACATATGTACGCTACCAGGCCCGGACAAATGTATGTTATCAGTCAGGACATTAGTACGTTACCGGGTCCGGACAAATGTAATTCATCAGGTCCGGACAAATGTAAGTGATCATGTCTGGACAAATGTAAGTCACCAGGTCCGGACACATGTAAGTCACCAGTCCGTACATATGTAAATCATTTAGTCCGGACATATGTAAGTCACCAGGTCCGGATACATTTAAAACAGTGTATAATCGATTTGTACTATCAGCTGCAAAATTTGAGTTCCTACGTTCAGCTGTGAGTTGCGAGGCGGTAACCACGGAAGAAAGCCAAAACATGGCAGGTATGTTAAAGCTCATTTAAAAAAATTCAATTAGTATTTTCAGTGACACATGCTGATAGGATGTTCACTGGGTATATTAACACATTCGTTGATGCTTCATATAAATATATATGTACAGTTAGCGAACTCAAATACCATTTTTCTGAGGCGAGAGTAGTTATGCTCACAGTAAAAATCCAACGGAGGTAACGGAAAACAAAGCTGTATGCTTTTAATTTTGTAGCAATGCAAAGTTGGATACACATATCAAATCTGCTGATATTAATAGATACTCTACATATTCTTTAATAAATGAACTCCTCGTGTATTTGCCATATTTTGACTTTATTTAGCCATATTCTCTTTCGTAATATGTACGATCAGCTGCCGGGTTCGGGTATACATGGAAATGTGTTTCTGTACTCCAAGCTGTGAGTTGTGTGTACGACGAGCTGTGAGCAATGCTATTATAAACCACTTTCACTTATTGCAGGATTATTTACTAAATGGGCGACACATTAGAAACTGAACCGCTAGAAGAAAACGTCCACGAAGTAACGTTGGTGACGGAGTCAAAGTGCAGTTACTGCAGCTACACCTGTAAACGAAAGTACAGTTTGAATAGCTAATTTGAATAAATATTTCAAATATAGTGTGAATACTTTTTTACGCGTAATATTTCATAGTACATATTAATGTAATTGAATTGTAGTCGTGCGTCGTAGTTTTAGTCCACCATGATCATCAGATGGTGGGCTATTCAAATCACCCTGCGTCCGTGGTCCATCGTCCGTCCTTCCGTCCTTAAACAATTTTTGTGATCGTTATAACTTAAGAAATATTGCACGGATCTTTCTTAAATTGTATGTGCAGGTTTCCCTTGGTGCACAGTTGTACTGTATTGATTTTGGGACTGACCGGACAAACACAATGGCTGCGATGCGGCACTCTTGGATTTTGACAATGGAAATTTGTTACTATTATATCTTGAGAAGTACTGGATGGATGTTTCTAAAATTGTACATGTATGTTCCCTTTGGTGCTTAGGGGTGTGCTGCATTGATTTCGGACTGGTGGGAAAAACAAAATGGCTGACAAGTGGCCATCTGGGATTTATGAGTGATTGATTGTTATCGTTATTTCTTAAGAAGTACTAGATGGATCATTCTCAAATTTCATATGTTGGTTCCCTTTTGTGCTTAGTTGTGCGTGGGCCATTTTTGGACAGATCCGACAAACAATATGGCTGCCAGCCATCTTTTATATCGACAGTGATAGTTTGTGATCGCTATTTCTTGAGAAGTACTTAAAGGATACTTTCCAAATTTCATAAGCATGTTCTGTTCGGTCACTAGTTGTGCATGGTCTACATGTCTTTGATTGCTAATTATTCAAATTCTGGTCAAAATCTTGTATGGGATAGTGTGCATAATAATTCTCAAAATAATTACGTACTTATATCTGGTGTTTGTTAAGCTTTATTGGCATTCAGCTGTTTCTTAACACGATTTTTTTACTGATGTCAACAGTTTTCAGCAGCGAGTTTTACGAATCAAAATAGGTTTTTAATGAAAAATATACATTTGTCATGTTTTAGAACATCACAGGTAATGCATATATTATCCATTTTTATAATTTTAGATGCGTTTTCGAATTCGTTCACTGTAAGACATTAAACTATGTGTTTAACTTGCCTGTATCCAGCGTATGATGATCGCCAGGCCGCCATTCCTTCGCTTCATTACTCACAGCTATCCGTATTAACTCAAATTTTGCAGCTGATAGTACAAATCGATTATACACTGTTTAAGTCACCGTCCGGACATAGGTAAGTCACCAGTCCGGACATATGTAAGTCACCAGTCCGGACATATGTAATTCACCATCCGAACATATGTAAGTCACCATCCGGGCATATGTAACTAATCAGGTCCGGGCAAATGTAAGTCATCATGTCTGGACAAATGTAAGTGATCATGTCTGGACAAGTGTAAGTGATCTTGTCTGGACAAATGTAAGTCACCAGGTCCGGACACATGTAATTCACCAGTCCGTACATATATAAATCATCTAGTCCGGACAAATGTAAGTCACCAGGTCCGGACATATGTAAGTCATCAGGTCCGGACACATATAAGTCACCAGGTCTGGACACATGTAAGTCACCAGGTCCGGACATATGTAAGTCATCAGGTCCGGACACATGTAAGTCACCAGGTCCGGACATATGTAAGTCACCAGTCCGTACATATATAAATCATCTAGTCCGGACATAATATGTAAGTCACCAGGTCCGGACATATGTAAGTCATTAGGTCCGGACATATGTAAGTCATCAGGTCCGGACATATGTAAGGCTTCAAAATGAAAATTAGCACTTTCTTCAATCAAAACTAATACGAATTGATGTATATTTATCTATCTTAAATTGTCACTATCTGACACATAAACAATGTTTACATGTGTATGCGGTCGATGAATTATCAGAGACATTGTGTAAATATCCATGTGGTTTGATTGTAAACACGGACCCTTCACATCAGAAAGGATCACATTGGCTAGCGATATATTTTCAATCGCCTTCTTACTGAGAGTATTTTGATAGTTTCGGTCTTTCAACCGAATACTATGATACTTTGTTGAGATTTATCGTAAACAACTGTTTACATTATAAACATAATCATTTAAATTTGCACTCATTTTGTTCAAATGTATGTGGATTTTATTGTCTATTGTACATAGTGTATTGTTGTCGTGGTAAAAATATTGCGTGTTTTGTTTCAATATTATTGTAGGAACAGACATTGTATCCTTATCCTTATTGCTAAAATGATTCGTAAAAGATTTTCTCATTGTATTTGCCATCGTCGGAAACCCACGGTACACTTCTCTGACGTTTACATACCGTGGGCTAGAATAGATGTAAATCCTCGTTTCCCCTAATAGAAGTTTATTCGGAGATTTCGACCAATCAGAATGGTCGTTTCGCGTGACACTCTGTTAGATCATTAAACCTTGACCACGACCAGTATATTTCTATAGGCATGTCAATCTCCATATAGTAGGACCTTATATTCTAACACAATCGACACAATTATAACACAAGCGACAGGTTTGTTTGACAGGCAGTGCTACAAATTAAACGGGATACCCCGGCTGAATGTCCCGGCTGGGTGTAATCACGGATGGAAGTATCGATATGATTGGTTACTATTTTAGTACAAAAACGCGGGCAAGTTCCATCTATTCTGGTCCACGGTATGCAAGCTAAGACTGACTCGTTGCGAAATTTGTATGTAAATAAACTACTACTAAATTACTTGTGTTATTTAATGAACAACTGCATGCGTATATATTTTGCTTGTAGTGTTGTAGAAGTTAGTCTTGGGAATTCGAGTTACCTCCCTTTTACATACAAATTTCGCAACGAGACAGTCTTAGTTTGTTGCCTATGTACAGCCATTCACGGTGTTCTAAGTTCATAACTAGTTTGACCAATATAAAAATCAACACACATATGCATGATACTTTTACAACAGTTAAAAAAAGGTTTTATCTTTGAAAAAAAAAACCACCAGCGTAAAACTACTATTCAAGCATAACATCTGAATCCGAATAATAACAACATAAAAATATATAGTGAGGCAACTGCCTCACTGACTATATCTAAGACCGTGGTATAAATAATTAATAATGTAACGTATTTGAAGAATATACTTTATATATATATTTAAGGATTAGCTTTCTATTTTGTTTGGGTTATCTGGGGATAACTGCAATGGAAAACGGGTAAATTCAATAACCAGCCGGTTATGTATAATTTACCCGTTTTCCATTGTAGTTATCCCCCGATAACCTAAACAAAATAGAAAGTTTATCCTTATATTTACAGTATGTTTCTGTAAAATGTTCGTAACTATTTTGTTCATTATAGTCATGCAAATCTTTGGACACAGATTTCATTTCAAAAATAATTAACTTGGGAATGGTTCAATAAATGTAACAGCATGACATTTGCAAGCTCCGCCCACGTTTATTGTTGGTGACGTCACACAATTGTGTTTCAAACTGTAGGATTTGCATAGCTCCGTCCACATGTATTGTTGTCGACGTCATAGAAATTTGTCACGTGTTTGACTACAGTTATGCGGTGAAAATGATAGCCTGTTGAGCAATGGTTATCGAGTGAATATCAGTGTAGACTGTAAATATATATATTTATTACATTTTTGCCAGTGAAATATAGAAAATTATCAAACTGATAAAATCTTATATTTTCACTGCGGTGATGAGCAGTGAAAATATAAGATTTTGCCGTGAAAATATAAGATTTTGCAGTGAAAATATAAGGCTTTTTCAGTGTAACGTGAAAAAGTGACCCTCCATTAAAATACCACCCGGGTCATTAATATTCTACGTGGCAAAAGTTACCCGGGGTCGTTATTTAACAGTAGAAATCGTACACGGCCATCTGTAGAAAAATGACCCCATTCGATTTTTCCGTAATTCGTCCCGTGAAAAAGTGACCCGCCGTAGCTTTCAACGGTGGGTATACGTAGTTTTTAACTGGGTCATTGTTTACGTAACACCGAAACTTTTGTATGAGTTGTTCCCCTTGATCTGATCTTGGAGGCTCGCCATTGTTGTCGTCTGCTAGAACTTGTCTCTTGGGGAAAGATGGTCTTGACGAAATGGCATCAATAGTACATATTGATAGGAACTGCTGCAGGATTAAATATGAAATGAATTGAAAGATGAGAATGGTTCAACTTTTCCGATCAGCTTATCCCAATCAGCTGTGTACTGGACCTGATCGGTTGTGATTTCGACGGATTACATGTGCAGTAGACTTAGATCTAGCTCCTTTGCAGTAGGCAAGTAGACCAAGAAAAAAATAATGAAAGTATCTTAGTCCTCTTTCGAAATGTAATAAAAAGAAAATCCAATGGTTTGTCGTTTAATATCAAATATATTTCACTTGTATGGCAGATTTTTTTTTATATTTTCACTCGTGCTACGCACTCGTGAAAATATAAAAAAAAAATCTGCCATACTCGTGAAATATATTCGATATTAAACGGCAAACCATTGAATATCCTCTATATATAACATACTTCATTCTATACGATTCTAGTAGTTGCTCCGGTCAATATTTTCGTATATTGGCCCGGAGTCAAGGACTACGGGCCGACGTTATATATATTTGACGTCATAATTGCAGGAGGCGTTCTAGACATTGAAGTGATGTCATTATTCCAGAGAATGAAAAACGGCGTCGGACTTAATGGTCCGTTTTTATTGCATATAATGTGGTCGCGTTGGTTACATTCGGTATAATATAACAAATATTGCATGTCACTTCGGCCAACATGGAAGTTTTTGGTCGCTTCGGTCCATATACACATTTTGGGGGACTGACAAGTCAAAAAACTCCCATATTGCCCGAAGTGACAAGCAATATTTGTTAAATATGAAAAAAGTTGTTAAATGTCCAATACAAAGTATAAAAAAGCAGAAACTGATTTTTTTATATAAATATAATATGTATATATGATTATCCATTATATGTAATGGATACGAACAAATAAATGTTCCCAGTTTACATGTTACTAGAATAGATAAGTGATCGTTGAAGTCATTACTTTAAATCACGCCTCTGTGCAACCCCCTTCACTGTCCATAATTATCAATATTGATTGAGGATTTCTTATATATTAAAATGAAGACCCCAATTTCATATTTTTCCCCGCTGCTATATTAGACATTGGTCAATTCACTAGGGATTAGTACGCACTAAATAAGTTGACCTTATATAGCTACACTAGCTATCTTTGGTGAGCATAATGATGTGTTTGCAAATGTGAATCCTATCAGGTTAACACTATTTTAGGAACTATTGTGTGCTACCTTTTTTGTGCTAGAAAATGGATTACCTCCCTTTACTACATCACGTGGTCTCTTCAGCGGCCATTAATTCTTCCTTGTTGGTTGCGAGCAACAAACTGGCGAAAATAATAACATCATACAAGAATATCCACAGGTTGCAATGTCACAAAAAGGAAACAGAAATGAAGCAGGGTATCTAAGTGTTTTATTGATATAAAATATTGATCAATTCAAGTATGCATTGTATGGTTATTTATGATAACATATCACTGAAATTACGACCGGTGACCGGACGCGCTGGAGTGCATGGCTAAATCTCTCTGAATTAGGAAATACTTATTATTATTTTATCAATAATATTTATTGGGAAATAAAAGAAATACAAAAATGTATTAGGCCGTACTTCTACTCGTCGGTCATAACGTCAACTCCTAGACTTTTCGGTACCAACGAATGCTTGCAAAAGTTTAGCCTTGTCGAAAATCCTACTAGATGCCTAAGTAGCCCTATCGGTATGATTTTAAGCCCTTCGTGAAACAGTTTTCGGCTGGATGTAAATATTTCTGCCACATTTTAGCTGTCAATATAACTAAACAATACCATTTTAATCGATTCTTCCAGTAGGCCTGTAATCATTAATTTAATATTAAAAATTAACAAAAAAAGTCATTGTTTAAACTCCCGTTTGCCTAGAAATTAATCAATTGTGTCGAGAGCTTAAATTGTTGGAACTGTCAAAAACTTGTTAGGTATATCATGCTCCACAGAGACTGATATGGCTTTAATGCCGAGATATAGATATTGTATATATCTGGTGCGCAGACATGTCAAGTTATGTATATCACTTTGAATGGTACTGGTAGGACAAACATGTTATTCATACATTCAAACAATGGAAATTTTTATCATTTCATGTAATCTTGCAAAGCAAATGAATAATATTCATAATCAAGTGATGCCCTACCTTTCTGTCAATTAGAAGAGATTGGTACAATGATTGTGTTTTAGTTCAAAATTATTACAATGTGTAACCATTCTTCTGTATTGCACTTTTGTAGGAAGCTGTTTATTGGAGGACTCAGCTGGGATACAGATCAAGGTATAAATAAACTAGGTCATATATAAATATAATATTCAGTCTATCCCAGAATAGTTTACATTGACTGTCCTTTAATTTTTCTCTCTTCCTATGTCTCCAAAAACATGTTAATGCGATCAGTATTGCATCTTTTGAAATCTTCACAAGTTCACAAACTATTCATCTATTAACCATGCTAACAGTATTTGACAATTGCTTCTGACATGATTGATGGTTGTTATATAAATGTGTTGGTTTAGATACCCTGCTGACCTACTTCAGCCAGTATGGTGAAGTGATAGATTGTGTAGTGATGAAGAATCAGACCACTGGCAAGTCGAGAGGTTTTGGCTTTGTTACCTTCAAAGATCCTGTATGTGTGGAGACTGTGTTATCTGTGCCATTTCACCAGATTGATGGAAGACAGGTGATTTTACATCCTGCTGGTTTTAAATTGGGCTAATTTGGGCGACATTTTACTATCTATTTGTGCCTGCTTCATACTGCTATTACTCATTTAAGTTGTAGATGACATCTGAAAAATAAAGCCATGCAAATGGGTACAAGCTAACTATACCTTGTGAAATAATTTTGTTTATTTGGCTTAATTTATTTTGCATAAAAATATATGTATTGATTGCCAGTAAGGATTGCATCTCATTTTCAAAGATAACATTCTTGGTTTTATATTGGTACTAGTTAATTTAATTTCTCTTCTCTAAATGAAATGGTTGAAGTATTGTAAGCATGTGATAAATATTGCTGAAAGCCATAAGATTTTGATAACTGTATATTATGATATTGTTTCCTGTTGGGAATAATAATTTTAAAGTAAGCTTATATTTGCTGTTTCTGTCAGTAATATGAAAGCCGGTTATACATGCAGTTTCTGTCCCTTTTCAGGTGGATGCCAAAGCATGCAATCCTAAAGGAATGAGCAAGCCAGTAAGATCATTATTTTCCTTGCAAATTTTGTTATCCTGATAAAGTCATATTTATAAAAATATTTTATATATTTACTTTTAAATACAATATTTTGTTCTGGTAGGTGGTAAACCATCAGTTACTTTGACTTGGAGGGACAAGTTCCTATCTAGTGATAGTTCAAACTCTGCTTATCTGTAACAGATAAGTGTCCTTTGATTTTCAACATTAGATAAAAACTATATTGAACGTATTTCAACATTGAAGACAGCAGTTAAGTAAAGTCCTGTCATGTAATATTTTTTCTGTAGCGTTTCTAAGTCTGTTTTATGTCTGTAGGGTGGAGGTCCCCGAGAGGATGGTGGAGGCCGGGGAGGAGGAGGAGGCGGCCCCCGAGGAGGTGGAGGACCCGACCCAGATAAAAATAGGAAGATATTTATGGGAGGACTGCCAAATGTTGATGAAGATTTCCTGAAAGATTACTTCAGCAAATATGGAAAGGTATAATGACTGAAACATGTATATTTAAAGATAATGTGTTTATGTATGACCGTAAATTTGAAGTAAACAATGGAAGTTCTAGTTTTATGGTGAATTTAATCGCGTACTGTCACACAAACAAATTATATGAGGTATTCTGGAACCAGAAGCGGCTTTATTTGCCAACCAGCTCAGCATTGCATTATTAAATCCCAGTCCAAATATTATTCATTTGAAACACCATATCCTAAAACTAGGTATATACATTGCTACACTGATTTTAAAAGGATTTGATACTTAGTTATAGTACTCATAGACAAACAGAACAGTGAATAGAGAAAAAAGGTTCACACTGTAGCTGCTAGAATAGCCCAGGCCATTTTTCCTTTGAAAAAGTTGTGTGATATTTGACCTATTTCAAATCAAAACCAAGACAAGAGACTTTGTTGCACCTTTTTGTTCATTTGTTAAATTCACCTTTGTTATATGTACAGGTGCAAGATGTTACCATAATGTATGACCAGGTTCAACAGAAATCCCGAGGTATGTATGTCCAGGAATAGATTCAAAATATATCTAATTCTTAGTCCTGTTTCAGCTTCTTGACAGCTCAGTAGTAATATTTGGAATAATGTCTTTGTTTGCCAAGAATTTTCTATTATATCAACAAATACATATGTTGATTTCAAGAAATGAGAAGTTTTGGAAAAATTCATTTCTGAGCTGTCAATGAAACTTTTGAATAAGAACAGAAGTTTAGTAGACTGTTATTACTAGTAGACATAAAGGTATTAATAGTCTCAATTTTCAAAAGCAAAAGTCCTGAAGCACATCTAAAACAAAAGAGATTTTGCTTTTATATTTGCACCAAACTTTTGGGAATTGTGAGGCAAATTGCAGTGTATCACAAATATCATCTGTGATCACAGGAATGTACCACCAGTTTCAAACAAAACTATTACAATAATTTAAAGCACACTACAATTTGTACCTTGTACCATTTTTAAAAATCAAAGGTAAGTAAAAGATGATTACATTCTTTCTCCATGATTTTACAAAAGTATAAAAAAAATTCTGTAATAAGAATTTGTTAATCTGAATTGTTATATATGTTAAGATAATTGAATGAATGTTAAGCTTATGTTAAGAATATCTAAATATTAAGCTTATGATAAAATAATATCCAAATATTAAGCTTTGTTAAACTGATATAATGTAAGTTTAAAGTTATAAAAATGAGCTGATATTGGTGTCCGTGACATATCAATTTTACAAATCAACAGTCAAAATAAAACTGTCTGTTTCAAGGTTAGCATGGTAATCCTAGGGCTGCACCAATATTTTTAATACGGTACAAGACACAGTATTTATGACAGGTTACAGTACACCCATATTCTCAGGATTTTGTAGTTTTCAAATTTTATCTTTAATGCTCCATTCGGTTCCAATATGGAAAATGAAGCTTATCCAATTGTAATATTGCCATTAAAATTTCACACAAATAAATTCTGTTTGCTTCTAACGTTGCTGAATGCATTGTGATACACATTGTATCGTCATATTAATGTATTGTTGCAGCTGTAGTAATTCTTCAACATACTTTATAGTTTTCCATATTTCTATTTATCTACTTGAGTTGATAATTTAGTGGTAAGCTAATCAAATATCAATTATACTGTCAAACTATGCTAAATACAAACAAGTTAGGATTGGTGTTCTGTGTAGTGGTCTCTACTTCATCATCAGTAAATCAATTGATTACTCGATGGCAATCTTCAAACAGACATGTTTTTATTTTGCTTTTAATATGTTGAAGATTAAAATTATTTTATTGGTTGAATATTTCTAGCTTTATATATATAGTACAAGTTTCTAATGAAAGTTAGAAATGAAAACTATTTGAAGTAATGAAACTATAAGTAATGTATGTAATATATATAAAATGTAATATTCCTGGCAGATGTTGATATTCTGTAAGACATTTGCATGTGAGTGCGAGTATTTAATACAACATTGTGGTTTAGCTGTAGTTTTAACTGGTGTACATCAATCGAGATGCATTTGAATTGATTTTGTTTGGTGTTTTACAAATGTAGACTAAGTATTCCTTATGTTACTATACAATAACATTTTACAGTAGTTCATACAAGTGTTATATTTAATCAGTATCCGTGATATTTTAATTGATAAATTAAGAATTGTAAGGTTTAGATATTTCCTTCATGGTATTGCATGCAATGATTTTGTAACGTTTCATCACAGTACCAGAAGTATATATGTGTTAAAAATCTTGGCTTCAGACATTTATTTAAGAAATTCAATCTATAGTTGACTGTACATTTTATCCAGTTTAGTTTGGGAGAGTTCATCACTTCTTATATGTATAAGTTATAGTTGTGGTAATACAACGAAGCACCAAAAAATGCCATCGTGCATACACACATGGTTTGGTACAATTAGTCAATTAATACTACGAAATACAAAAGAAAAATGGAACTCCCTTGTTGAAAAAACTAATATAAATTCGCATCATATTTATTTGGATTATGTTAGTTTTACAATATACAGTAAACAGTTATACAGTGACCATTAGACAGTCAAATGCGGGTTTAGCTCCCAGGTAGCGGAACAGGTAAATAACATGCCAGAGTTTTACCTGTCCCGTGTCCGGCGATCCGCTACAACAGCAATTACCGAACGACCATTATGGAAGCAAACTGGACTCTTATATTTAGTTAATTGAACAGCCCAATATCAGCTAATGTATGTAGTTAAAATATAAAAATATGCTTAAAACTGGCGCAAAACCGTATACATAGTATATTGTTAAACTTTTTCTCAGTTTACATCAACCACGATTGTCAAAGCACATTGTTAGTTTATCGTGCGCCCACATGTGCGTTAGAAATAGTCGCCTAGGATCCATTGTTCCCACATCGTGGACACTTTGTGCATACATCGTGCGCACATCGTGTAACGTTGTGTGATCCCACAACTGTACATATGTTATAGCTATTAAAGACAATTTTCTATATTTTTATATATCATATTTAAAGTCTTTGGTATTCATATTAACTTCATGATTTTTAATTTTTTTTAAATTTGATATTTATTTGGGCAATGTTAGCTATCCTTTGGTAGGATAGCTTCTCTTTTCGATATTGATAGATTTATAGTTAGCATTTTACTGTAAAATGGTTATATTTATAATTTCTATTAAATTTCTTTTAAAAAGTGTCTTTGTGTTACAGCGGTTTATGTTAAAAACATTATCAAAGTTGAATTAGAGACATAAATTGTTTTTTTTTAAACTCTTGAGTCACTTTGCATCCCTGGGATTTGAAGAAATTTCTCGTACATCACCCTGTCTACTGAATCCTGTATTTCAAAGGCTGTGTTTAATTTGCTGGTATTTTTCAGGCTGAAAATATTGTGCTGATATTCTTTAATTAGCCGAAAGTTTTACAATATGTTTGCATATAACTAAAAAAAAAAACACTTTTTGTATTGCTTCATTTGAAGTGCCGTAGAATAAAAAGTTTTAAGTTATTAACATTAGTTAAGTATGTTACTAAGGCTTTAGAATAAAAATTAATGATTAAGTTTTTTGCAGGTGTGTGTATGTGTGTGTGACTTGTATTTAAAATTGTGAACCTGCTTTAATGAGACATTTGCTTTTATGAACATTCTTCTGCCAGGAATATTGATAATTTCATGTTTCATCTATATGTATACTTGATAAGTCCTATTGTATTGTTGAATATGTTGATGCCATGTATTGATGCTGATAATTACATTTACCTTTTTTTACCTTGAATATGTTGCTGCAATAGTGCTATTTTCTGTACTTGGTTAATTAGGATTTGGGTTTTTGACATTCGAGAGCGAAGACAGTGTAGTAGGCGTGTGCGACGAACACTATGTCAACATCAGTGGCAAGAAGGTTATTAGTATACACAACTCATTCTAGATATGACAAGAAGAAACTGGAGTTACTTCCCATCTCAAATTTTTCATGCCAAGTCAATTTTCTTTCCATCTTTTAGCTCAAATTCTACAAATTTTGCTACTCTAACTATGCATGACACTATGAAACCAAAAGGTGCATCCTTAATATCCATTAAACTTTCTCTTTGCTGAAATTTTTAAGACTTGGTTTCCAAAACTAGCATGAGATGGGAGATAACTCAATACACTGGAGTATTCAGGTAATATCATGTTGAGACTTATTTGCCAGTATGATATTTTGATTGATGACAGTTTTACCTGGTCTGTAGAACATTGGCTGCAGTAACTGATGTCCATCCTCTTCCCTCCTGGTTTTATTTAGTCGTGGAATATAGACAAGTTTTAATACTATCTTTGTAATAAAATAGTTCAAAAACCGTATACAACAGAACCTGTAAAACTGCTAACAGACAACAGGTTTAGAATTACAGCTTCTTTTCAAAATCTTTTGATTTTTTTCTCCATTTTACTTGATTAAAGTTCCATAATTACTAATACATAGTTCATAATATGTGGCCTTTTCATGGATCTTTTTGCGATATATTGATAATATTATAAGAAAATTGCTGTTGGCAGTGTTGCAGAGATTTTTTCAATTACTTTTTAACAAGTGATATATTGTTGAAACTATAGTCCCAAAATACATACAAGCTTGCTTACAATCTACATGTACTGTTTTAGCTAGAATGCTCCATCAACAGGTTCAGTTGTAGGAAAATTGGTGGAATATACGTTGCATGCATTACATCAATGGCAGATATCTGAAATCCTCTGCAGTACACTAGTAAACGCATCACAAAAAGCACTCTATACATCTATTCTATGATCATTTTCGAATTCAACAAGACCACTCACATGTGTTAGTGATGAAACTAACTTGACACATGATTCCTATACATACAACTCAAAGACGTTTTGGTACACTGCATAGTAAATCAATCCAGATTGATATTTTTTTTTTTTTTAAATCTTCTGTAAACCTGGAAAATAGTTCATGATCAAGACCGAGCAATAATTACATTGCAACATTCAGAAATAATCAATTCTTTATGGATATAAAAACATATGATGTACTGTAACTCAAGCATTGAAGTTTACATTGTCTTCTCATTCAGCTTCATCAGACAAGTAACCAGTATACATTATTTTATCAGTCACCTTCATCAAACAAGTAACCAGTATACATTATTTTATCAGTCACCTTCATCAGACAAGCAACCGGTATACATTATTTTATCAGTCACCTTCATCAAACAAGCAACCGGTATACATTATTTTGTCAGTCACCTTCATCAAACAAGCAACAAGTATACATTATTTTATCAGTCACCTTCATCAAACCAGTAGACAGTATTTTATCAGTCACCTTCATCAAACAAGCAACCGGTATACATTATTTTATCAGTCACCTTCATCAAACCAGTAAACAGTATTTTATCAGTCACCTTCATCAAACAAGCAACCAGTATACATTATTTTATTAGTCACCTTCATCAAACAAGCAACCGGTATACATTATTTTATCAGTCACCTTCATCAAACCAGTTAACAGTATTTTATCAGTCACCTTCATCAAACAAGCAACCAGTATACATTATTTTATTAGTCACCTTCATCAAACAAGCAACCGGTATACATTATTTTGTCAGTCACCTTCATCAAACAAGCAACCAGTATACATTATTTTATTAGTCACCTTCATTAAACAAGCAACCGGTATACATTATTTTATCAGTCGCCTTCATCAGACAAGCAACCAGTAAACAGTATTTTATCAGTCACCTTCATCAAACAAGCAACCGGTATACATTATTTTATCAGTCACCTTCATCAAACAAGCAACCAGTATACATTATTTTATTAGTCACCTTCATCAAACCAGTAAACAGTATTTTATCAGTCACCTTCATCAAACAAGCAACCAGTATACATTATTTTATTAGTCACCTTCATCAAACAAGCAACCGGTATACATTATTTTATCAGTCGCCTTCATCAGACAAGCAACCAGTATACATTATTTCATCAGTCACCTTCATCAAACAAGCAACCAGTATACATTATTTCATCAATCACCTTCATCAGACAAGCAACCAGTATACATTATTTCATCAGTCACCTTCATCAAACAAGCAACCAGTATACATTATTTCATCAGTCACCTTCATCAGACAAGTAACCAGTATACATTATTTCATCAGTCACCTTCATCAGACAAGTAGCCAGTATACATTATTTCATCAGTCACCTTCACACTTGTACATCATTTTGGTATATTATAGTTATTAAATAGAAAACTTCAGCAGCAACAAAAATATTGCACCATCACAAAGAAACTTGCTGATGATCAGATATCAATGTCCCTGTAGTGATCGATCCCTATGCCATAAAAGGTATTGGACTATTTTGTGGATTTCATTGGTGTGTAGATAATATATACTATTTATGAGTTTACAAAAGTAGTACCACCTTGTACATTTTAGCAGGTAAATTAAGAAAATATAGTTGAGGTTATATATATGTGACATATTTACCACAGGTGCACATTGAATACATACAGATTATATATTGAATATTATATGACAA
The DNA here is from genome assembly GCA_947623455.1 of Mimachlamys varia. Classification (NCBI taxonomy): domain Eukaryota; kingdom Metazoa; phylum Mollusca; class Bivalvia; order Pectinida; family Pectinidae; genus Mimachlamys; species Mimachlamys varia. The sequence goes on from OX392535.1 coordinate 16,710,889, forward strand.
CATAGGACATATCACAGGTATTTATTTTTCGTAGATTTTAGTTTCACTGGTCACTGAGTACTAACCTAATGTCCTGTATCTTCTATCACTGTGTGTGGTGTGGCCATCTGCAAAGTATACTGTGTCTTTAAGATCATTATAAGCAAGTCTGCGAGTGTTGGTGGAGGACCTCCACAATGTATCAATTTAAAAAGTTAAGTTCCGTCATACGTCTGTCTCTCTGAAAAATATGATCTTTTATTCTCTAATTTAAATATTTTTTTTAATTATCTAGGCCTGGGTCACAATAGGCGTATACTGTGTGTTTTGACACGATCCTAGGGTTGTTTCATTATGATAGATTTAGATTTCTGTTGTAATGTTGTTAGTTTATGTTAACATAACCTGGAAGGATTGTCTTTTAGACATGCTATAGAGTGTTCTGTTTCTAATTCAATCATCTGCAAGTATTGTTATCATTTACATGTTAAGTGATATTTGAATATTGATACGTTTACCAGAGTGTACCTACCCAGTATACTAGATTATACATATGTATAGGTTTTCGGTAGTTAGCTTGGGAACTTGATTTGATTTATTAAGTATTTCTTGGAAAATAATGCTGTTAAGTTTTTGGTTTTATGAAACCACAATACAATGTCCATAGAAGTGAGAATATCGTACAAAGACAATAACTTTTACCATAGGACATGGTTTCTTAATAGTTTATCACAGTGGTTACACAGTTGATTTTTATCACTTGACTAACAACATTTTGCATTTTAATTATGATTATTAACAACTTTTCTTTTTCCATGTCCGTGGTATTATTTGTTATGTCTATGTCTTGTCTAGTAGATTTTAGTTGTATGCTCCACAAGCGGGGTAAAAAAATTGAGCTATGCTTTGTACGAGTTTAGAAATACATTAGTTAAAGGGTATCAAGATAGTTTTATTGTTAACTTTTGAGATTGCTAGCTCTACATGTATTTAGATAGATACTGGTACAATTTGCTTTAAACGAAACACAGATATCACACTTTGTGTTGTAATTAAGGTGTTAGATTAAAGTGATAAGATTATTTAACTATAATAATTCAGTAGTACCTCGCCAACACTCTTGTATTTTAACTTCAATATAGCTGTACACTAAGTACACATATGTTTACTGTCAGATTGCATATTAGGTCTTGTCTGGCTTAGGGGAGGAAGAGGATGGACAATTCTATTGGAATGTCAAACAGATACTTCTTACATTAAATAATAATTTTAAAAAAAAAGGAATTGTAAATCAATTCAAATCAAATTTAATGATTTCACAATTTCTTCACTGAAATAATTCAGAAGAAAGTGACAATACTTTTATGAAATTTGATTTCAGATGACCTGTTTGACATTCTAAAGAGAGCTTAATATTTGCATGTATCCTTTCTAATGTGTAATTGGTCTAATTCATGTGGTGTAGTTCTGGTAAATGTACGATTCATGTTCCTGTATAAGGCCATATACCATAATCTATGTGTCATATTAAGTTTAACTGGCAATGGCTAAGACTTCTTTGCCATTGTTGTCAATCTTATTTAATAATATAAGAATAGTTAAACAAAAATCATTACCAGCTATAATTAAATTGACTTAAATCAAGATACTGGTAATGATTTGATTTAGAGATTTAAGATTTATAGCTTTAATAATAAACTATTAGTTACTTATAGAGTAAGATATAAGTCTGAGAGATCCATCTCTGTGGACACTTTATACCATTAAGGTATGAAGTTTTTGTAGAGTATAGCATATTTAAGTAACTATATGACTTCTACTGTATGCATTCTTACATGTTGGCAGTATGTACAATGTATTTTACTTCTGTAGGTTGAGGTTAAAAGAGCCCAGCCCAGAGATGGGAGGGGTGGAGGTCAAGGTGGTGGCGGTGATAGGGGTAATGGTGGTCCCATGCATCGAGGACCAATGATGGGAATGAACCCTCCAGATGGAGACTGGGGGCCAGCAGGAGGGAACTGGAACCCCAATGGTGGAGGTCCTAGGCCTGGACCAGGAGGTCCAGGGGGACACGGAGGACCAGGTGGACCTGGAGGCCCAGGCGGACCCGGAGGTCCAGGCGGATTCCCAGATCATTTCCAACAGGGCGGATACCAGCAGGGATTTCCACCTCAGCAACCCCCTCCACAGCAATCACCACCACAGGGATTCAACCAGAATTATGCTCAAAACTCCTACCAACAACCTCAACCCCCTCAGGGACAGCCCCAGCCTCCTCAGCAGCAGGGCTTTCAGCAGGGTGGCTGGGCACAGCAACCAGGGGCGTCACCTGGACAACAGGGTAGGTCACGTGATAGGAGGTGACATTATGTATCAATTCTAACAGCTTTTAGAATTAACATGTTTTATGCACTTTTCTATTTCGTTTAAAAGTCTTCACATTCTAGTGTTAAGTTTATGATAAAATGAATCAAGTTGGTATTTCGGAAGTTCAGTTCAGGTAATAAGTCCCAATGTAGTTGGTTTGTAATTAGTTCCCCACTGGGGGTTCACTATGATGTGAATAATGTGTCATGGATCAAAAGTAGGTCACTCTGACAAAGATTTTGACCTTTGTCCTACATCAAAGAAAATGTTTGTCCAGGGTCTATCTCCTACACTACTTGAACTTCATACATGTATTATGGGTGAACCTTGAACTTCGGGTTCTCATTGGTGAGGTGGTCACATTCGTTAGGGGACTGTAATTTGCTGAATTTGTCTTGTTTTTATTTGTTTTACAAATAATGGCAATGTATCCGAACCTTAAGTATATAATCTATTAGTTTTCAATAACTGTATGGCTACAAATACGAATTGTTCACAATGGTAAACTGAACAATAAGTCAAAAGTAGGTATTAGTAACTTCTTCAGAACTTTTTTTTTTATCCTATATGAAAGAATGCTGTATTCATTGGCATAATTTTACCTTTTGTTAGAGCTAAAATGTAAGGATACATTTGAATCAGACTTCTTATTAAAAAGCTTTTAAACGATTAGACAATGCGCTGAAAATTTCCCAGTGAATAGTGGATGGTACTGGGTCCAGAGAGAAGTAACAAAATATAAAGGCAACTGAAAGTAAAATAGTATCTTCCCCTTCATTATAGATTATAGTTGGTGGATGTCCATATTTCTTGAAAGAGCTCTTATATAAATTAGACTTGTTATGCATAAAATGATGTTCTACCCGATATAAGAAACTAAAGAAAATACTTCTTAACCAGATAAAATTTGAAATCAGTGTTTTATTAGATATTGGTTCATACGTTAGCATTGGTGATGTCACTTCATTTCTGAATATATGTGTAAGAGTCAAAGACATTAACATTTCAATTTTATACAAGCATTTAGAAATTCATGTACATTTATTATATTTTAAACAGGTTGCCAATGTATAGTATTGTAAAGTGTTCCCAGTTTTATTACATGTTGTATCTGCAGCTGGATAATGTATATCTACATTATTGTATCTGGTTTTGTTACATGCGATACACCGCTGTTAGAGAGTGGATATTTTACAGGTGCCTGGCCCCCACCAGCACCGGCCCAGCCCAGTACATCTCAGGGCCCTCCTCCCCCTCCCACGCAGGTCCCTGCCCAGGCCCCTCTGCCCAATCCTGTCGGTATGTCTGTAGTTGCCTGTGTATATCTAGCTGCATTCCATCAGCATGTTTTTCAAGCTCTCTGGATTTCTTTGGTATTGATTTCAAGTTGTGCAATCTAGCAGTTGAACCACCCCGTCCGTGTCTGCTTATTGATTGGTTATTTGATTTCATGACAGAGGGAATTTACTGTATTGAAGCCTCGCAAATATGATAGCAAAACTATAAAGCCTATTTTGAAGTTCTATACCAGTTCCAAGAGCTTGTCTCAATCAAATAAAATTATATACATTTTAAAGAAGAAAATGCATACTTCAATATGAGCTGCATGCTAGTTTTAATGAGATAACGAAAAAAAAGTATGCGATCATTTGGTTGTTAAGTATTTGGATGTTGGTTCAGTTGAATTCATGCTCTAGTAGATGCAGTCTGCTTCTTTGGATAATGGCGATTTTAAAACTATTTTTTTATTCTTTTGAACTATATTTTTCCATGTTGTATTGATTTTGTGTGTCATGTGCATGTTTAGTATAAACACAAGCCTAGCTTTATTTTGGGTTGCTGATCATATGTACATTACCATCATTTCTTCAGTTCCCAGGTGATCTTAGATACATCAGCATTAAAGCAATACCAGCCCCTCATGAGTTGAAGTTGTTTGTATAGATAGTTGTTGCCTTCTTGAAGAAATAAAAAGTGGAGTATTTGGAGAAGTGGGGAGGGAAAGGTTGTGTTGTTTATCTGTAATGAGGCCCCCACATCTGAGACACCTATATATTGTATTAATCACAGAGTCCGTCAGTCTGTCCATTCACACTTTCATTTCTGAAGATAATTTTCTTATTTAGAAGACTAATCAAAATTTCAAATGGTAGTGTATCATGAATATCAAATGGGAATTAAATTTTCTAAATTCAAATTCACTGTTGATAAACCAATTTGGTTACAGTTGTTATCTCAGAATACCCCAATAAACTAAATATCTTTGTAGACATGTGATTTACTGTGATATATTTATACCTCTTTGTTCTTGATCTTAGTAATTTCTGACTGTGAATATATTAGCGTATATGCAATGAGTTCAAATATGGCGTCGTTCATGCTTCAGAACCATAACTGTTCACTGACAGTCATTATTTTGTTCCTTCAAGATTTTGAAACATGGAACATATATGGAATACATTTGGTCTGATTATACAATACATGGTTTCTGGCAAACTTATGATTCACATTCGAAATTCTTTGACAGTAACGCAAACATGGCGGCACCCTGCAGTTGTGACGTCTGACCGCGTCACAACCAGATCACTGTCAATGCGTGTACATAACGACCATTATAGATAATTACATTCGAAGTGCTCGAAATATTATCTAATACCAAATTTACAAATGATGTAATGAAGAAAACAAGTATTGCTCACTGTGTTTTTTCTATATTTACCAATATATCAATAGAAATTCAGAGGGACTATATTATCTTAGCGACCACAGCCATCGTTGTTACCATCGTAGCAACCCACATTTAATGTTTTTCATCATATAACACTTGAAAAATTAATAATGATGTAAATTTAAGGATTTGACTGTGTATACGGTTAGTATGCCCGCAGTTAGCAATGAACATACCGGTATTCAATATGGAGCGCTAACATGCACCATAGAAGATGTTCGTTGCCAACTGCGGGCATACTACTGTATACGCAGTGAAATGATGTACAATCCTTATATATAGAATGATGTAGGGGTTGTAAAAATGTTTGAGGTTTAGATCACTTGCAAAATGAATAAAAATACAGTTTGATAGGCAAATGCCAGGAGGGCCCTTCCTGTCTTATCAACGTTTGATTTTTTTCCTATAATTGGGTTCTTGTCTTGTCCATTTGTGACTACTAAAAATTCTAAATTATTAAAGGAAAATTTCATTCCTCAGTCAGTTTGAATGGATCAGGATCTGTTCTAGCAACGTAAACTTTCTCTGGAGACTGTCAGCTTCTGTAACTCTCACAGGCTGCTGACACAATTGTTAGGGTTTAGACTGTTTTAGCTTTAGTTGTGATGCACTTAAATGTTGTGGATGTAAGTAGTTAGGTGTAGATTGTTTTAGCTTTAAGTATACTGAATGTTGGACTCCTATGACATGAGAGGCTGCTGGTCTGTCTTTTTCTGTCGCCATGTAAAACCTCTAACATAGTTGGAGTAAATGTTGTTGCTGATACTGGTGTTATATTTACGTGGTACAGAAGGACTGGACAGATTTTCACAGATAAATTCAAATTGGATAGCTGTCAGTTTATTGAAACCTCTGCAGGCCAACCTGAATCCCCTGCCCAACAAAGTTTTACAAACAATTAGAAATGGAGTCCAATGGTCCAGAATTTACCTTTCTCAGGCATACCTCCAGTACCATAAAAGATGGCACAATGAAACTGTATATATATAATGAATCAGGTTGTCCGTCTGTAGACACAACAGTGTACCGGCTACTCCTCCAAAACTACTGAAGGAATTTCAATGAAACTTGGTGGCAATAATCCTTACACATTGTAAATGCATATGTAATTCTTTATTCAGCAATATACACACATGTCTTTGTGCCATAAATACATTGCATATACATGGATCTTTCTAGTGGTACATTCTACAATGCAATACATTTCACAAATATATACAGCAAAACAGTGACATTATGAATTTCAGTGCTAATTATCCGACATCAGGGCAGACGTAACTCTTAATTGAACAAATAATTGTTTCGTATTTCATTCGCTTAAAAGCAACAGTAGATGTGTGTAATCAATATCAGGTTGGACAAAATTTGGTTGCCATGGTAACCAGGTCATTATACTAGGTTTTCTGGGGGAAAATTTTGTCCAGACAAATCCCATGGGATGTGTTAATTGTGACTTTATACAAAGACTGGAAGACATTGGTAACAGTTCCTGTTCAGAATTTACTGTGTGAAAAGCAGTCTTACCATATTTTTATTTTTGCATCCATTACCCATTAGCTTTGCATTATATTTTCAATTTTAACCATTTCTTTGTTAAGAAGCGGGTATCGGTCAGCCTTTGGCTTGCTGCTATAGTTTATGTACAGCCGCCTGACTTACCAGTTACTTATCATTTTGTTTATCGTACACCTGGCTATGTTGTTTTGTAATCGATAATCACACAATATTCTTTGTACACACACTTATTATAAGTTTTTATCTTTTAAATATATAACTGGGGTTCGTTGCCAACTGCGGGCATACTACTGTATACGCAGTGAAATGATGTACAATCCTTATATATAGAATGATGTAGGGGTTGTAAAAATGTTTGAGGTTTAGATCACTTGCAAAATGAATAAAAATACAGTTTAATAGGCAAATGCCAGGAGAGCCCTTCCTGTCTTATCAACGTTTGATTTTTTTCCTATAATTGGGTTCTTGTCTTGTCCATTTGTGACTACTAAAAATTCTAAATTATTAAAGGAAAATTTCATTCCTCAGTCAGTTTGAATGGATCAGGATCTTTTCTAGCAACGTAAACTTTCTCTGGAGACTGTCAGCTTCTGTAACCCTCACAGGCTGCTGACACGATTGTTAGGGTTTAGACTGTTTTAGCTTTAGTTGTGATGCACTTAAATGTTGTGGATGTAAGTAGTTAGGTGTAGATTGTTTTAGCTTTAACTTAAAGTATACTGAATGGTGGACTCCTATGACATGAGAGGCTGCTGGTCTGTCTTTTTCTATCGCCATGTAAAACCTCTAACATAGTTGGAGTAAATGTTGTTGCTGATACTGGTGTTATATTTACGCGGTAAAGAAAGACTGGACAGATTTTCACAGATAGATTCGAATTGGATAGCTGTCAGTTTATTGAAACCTCTGCAGGCCAACCTGAATCCCCTGCCCAACAAAGTTTTACAAACAATTAGAAATGGAGTCCAATGGTCCAGAATTTACCTTTCTCAGGCATACCTCCAGTACCATAAAAGATGGCACAATGAAACTGTATATATATAATGAATCAGGTTGTCCGTCTGTAGACACAACAGTGTACCGGCTACTCCTCCAAAACTACTGAAGGAATTTCAATGAAACTTGGTGGCAATAATCCTTACACATTGTAAATGCATATGTAATTCTTTATTCAGCAATATACACACATGTCTTTGTGCCATAAATACATTGCATATACATGGGTCTTTCTAGTGGTACATTCTACAATGCAATACATTTCACAAATATATACAGCAAAACAGTGACATTATGAATTTCAGTGCTAATTATCCGACATCAGGGCAGACGTAACTCTTAATTGAACAAATAATTGTTTCGTATTTCATTCGCTTAAAAGCAACAGTAGATGTGTGTAATCAATATCAGGTTGGACAAAATTTGGTTGCCATGGTAACCAGGTCATTATACTAGGTTTTCTGGGGGAAAATTTTGTCCAGACAAATCCCATGGGATGTGTTAATTGTGACTTTATACAAAGACTGGAAGACATTGGTAACAGTTCCTGTTCAGAATTTACTGTGTGAAAAGCAGTCTTACCATATTTTTATTTTTGCATCCATTACCCATTAGCTTTGCATTATATTTTCAATTTTAACCATTTCTTTGTTAAGAAGCGGGTATCGGTCAGCCTTTGGCTTGCTGCTATAGTTTATGTACAGCCGCCTGACTTACCAGTTACTTATCATTTTGTTTATCGTACACCTGGCTATGTTGTTTTGTAATCGATAATCACACAATATTCTTTGTACACACACTTATTATAAGTTTTTATCTTTTAAATATATAACTGGGGTTCGTTGCCAACTGCGGGCATACTACTGTATACGCAGTGAAATGATGTACAATCCTTATATATAGAATGATGTAGGGGTTGTAAAAATGTTTGAGGTTTAGATCACTTGCAAAATGAATAAAAATACAGTTTAATAGGCAAATGCCAGGAGAGCCCTTCCTGTCTTATCAACGTTTGATTTTTTTCCTATAATTGGGTTCTTGTCTTGTCCATTTGTGACTACTAAAAATTCTAAATTATTAAAGGAAAATTTCATTCCTCAGTCAGTTTGAATGGATCAGGATCTTTTCTAGCAACGTAAACTTTCTCTGGAGACTGTCAGCTTCTGTAACCCTCACAGGCTGCTGACACGATTGTTAGGGTTTAGACTGTTTTAGCTTTAGTTGTGATGCACTTAAATGTTGTGGATGTAAGTAGTTAGGTGTAGATTGTTTTAGCTTTAACTTAAAGTATACTGAATGGTGGACTCCTATGACATGAGAGGCTGCTGGTCTGTCTTTTTCTATCGCCATGTAAAACCTCTAACATAGTTGGAGTAAATGTTGTTGCTGATACTGGTGTTATATTTACGCGGTAAAGAAAGACTGGACAGATTTTCACAGATAGATTCGAATTGGATAGCTGTCAGTTTATTGAAACCTCTGCAGGCCAACCTGAATCCCCTGCCCAACAAAGTTTTACAAACAATTAGAAATGGAGTCCAATGGTCCAGAATTTACCTTTCTCAGGCATACCTCCAGTACCATAAAAGATGGCACAATGAAACTGTATATATATAATGAATCAGGTTGTCCGTCTGTAGACACAACAGTGTACCGGCTACTCCTCCAAAACTACTGAAGGAATTTCAATGAAACTTGGTGGCAATAATCCTTACACATTGTAAATGCATATGTAATTCTTTATTCAGCAATATACACACATGTCTTTGTGCCATAAATACATTGCATATACATGGGTCTTTCTAGTGGTACATTCTACAATGCAATACATTTCACAAATATATACAGCAAAACAGTGACATTATGAATTTCAGTGCTAATTATCCGACATCAGGGCAGACGTAACTCTTAATTGAACAAATAATTGTTTCGTATTTCATTCGCTTAAAAGCAACAGTAGATGTGTGTAATCAATATCAGGTTGGACAAAATTTGGTTGCCATGGTAACCAGGTCATTATACTAGGTTTCCTGGGGGAAAATTTTGTCCAGACAAATCCCATGGGATGTGTTAATTGTGACTTTATACAAAGACTGGAAGACATTGGTAACAGTTCCTGTTCAGATTTTACTGTGTGAAAAGCAGTCTTACCATATTTTTATTTTTGCATCCATTACCCATTAGCTTTGCATTATATTTTCAATTTTAAGCATTTCTTTGTTAAGAAGCGGGTATCGGTCGGCCTTTGGCTTGCTGCTATAGTTTATGTACAGCCGCCTGACTTACCAGTTACTTATCATTTTGTTTATCGTACACCTGGCTATGTTGTTTTGTATATCGATAATCACACAATATTCTTTGTACACACACTTATTATAAGTTTTTATCTTTTAAATATATAACTGGGGCTTGCTACATATACTCAGTTATTGAAACTAATTGTATTGACAGATCATGCACATAATTACAACATTTTTATATCTCTTGAAACTATACAGTCCCATTTTGCTTAGTTCTTCTGGTTTCTTTCATATCAAAGCTATTGTTTGATGAAATTTAATTAATGCAAGCCTAATCTTGAATATTTAATTTCTTATGAAAAGTCATTTAAGTGAAGAGAAATTGTGAGTGTTGCATGAATTAGTTTACAAGGTTATCAAACAGCTAGGTTAAATGAAATTGATATTTTATAGAAAATTAAAAAATAACTTTATACACATTGCAGATCAATATTTCTCCTTTCTTAGTTAAGCTTGTCCATTTCTTCTATTTTAGCATATGGAGGACAGCCCCAGCAAGCTTATGGACAGCAGGCAGCAGCCAACAGCTATGGCGGACAATGGGGTGCAATGCCACCTGCCACACAAGCACAGACCCCAGCCGTGCCACAGCCCCCCTCCCAGGCTAGCTATGGAACCTACGGACAACCACCAGCCGCACCAGGTGCACAGCCTTACGGTTAGTGGTGTGTTGATGATCAGAAATGATCTATTAACGGTTGATTATTGTTTACCGATTACGATTATCGATCATGTTTTGCATAATCGATTAATCGGTGAGTGAATAATATGTCATATTGTCCATTTTAGTTAACATCAAATACATAATACCTATGAATATAAGTTTAATGTGTGCATTATCATTTTCTAGTAAAATGAAATACTGTAACAGTTTCAAAAACACAAGTTTGATTATTGATTTCAATACAATGATTTTATTTCGGATATTAATAGCAAGTGAATTTGTGGCTTTTTCTGGTAATAAACATTCTTTTTTCCTTACATTTCTATTTTCAAAAGAGCAACCGATTTCAATCGTAAAATCGGTTAGTGAAGTCAACTGATTACAACCAATCATTGGTTGGTGTTTTCATTCCATTACACAACACTACTTATGGTATAGAACTTCCTGAGCCTCAAAGTCTGATGACTGGCACTCCTCCTCATCCATTAGGTGTCTACAGTGAGTCATAGGGGGAGATATGTCCCCTACCTAATTCTCACTGGTAAGTTGCAGTTAGGGAGAGGGGAGCACAGGAAATCAAACTTGTTAACAAAAGTACATCTTAACTAATGAAGATGATTTTTTTTTTCAAAATCTCATCTCAGCAAATTCCAACAAGTCCAGCCATCACCTTCCTTAGTCCAAATGTAGTCAGTGACAACTGGGATGAGTTTCATTATCTACAGTGATATGGGCTTAGTCTGAAATGTTTACAACAACCAATCATCATATATACAAGGTTTTGTAATTAACTAAGAAGACTGCAGTTATATCCTTCTATTTTTAGATCCTAGTCAACCTGGACAGCCCACACCTAATGCAACCCCAGCCTACGCTGGCTACAACCCCTATGGGGCCCCTCAGGCCCCGGCAGGTGTACCAGACCCATACGCACAGCCAGCCCCAGCTGGAGTTCCTGCACAACCAGGGGCAGCTCCAGGTATAGATCCCTAGCTGACTCGGTCAATAAGTGTTGTCAGTAGAACTTGCTAGCTAAGTCATCTGAAACCAAATTGTGTATGGCCCCTCAAACTATCTTACTGCTGTCGACCAGCAATACTGCTTTGTACTCTGTCCAGTAAATATTTTCTCGACCAAAACTTGTTGACTTAACACAGGGATTTAATATCAAGTCCAATGTTAAAAGTTTTGATTTAAACATAGTATAATTTTGCCTTTCAATAACAACAGGAATTGGCACAAGTTATACAAAGCCCATTTCCTAAAAAATATTTGTTCTCCCATTAGGTTTGAAATACCAAATACTTTTACAGGGTTATCTAATACCTGTCGCACATGAACTGTTCTTTCATTGTGTAACTATGGATTTCAAGACACAAGAACATATTCAAGGTGGCTTGGACTTAAGAATTAGGCATCACACCCGTGTATATCAATCACATTAACCTTGGTCTGTAATACGAGATGCTCAAGTTTGCTTCATCTATGTATTTATCAGGGAGATGGATCGTTATGATGTTTAGTATATTAGAATTTCCAACATGTCCTACTGAATGGCGGGACCTGATGGAAATAATTGGGATTGAAAGCTTTCGCTGAAAATGAAAAGACAAAGTTGGACATAGCTTTGTTCTTTTCAAAGGATAGCCAAACTTACTAGTAGTTAATTTTTAGATTTTTCTTAAATTCTTGATATTTATTTGTGATAGCATGGCATTTATTTCCAGATCAGGATTACAATTCTGCATACCTTTACAAATTTTATCTTGTGTCTTGTAGGAGGTTATGGTGATGCTGCGGGTGGCTTTGGAGGTGTGGCACAGCCTGCAGGGGGATACCAAGCACAAGGGGATGCACAGCCAGCATACGGATCACCACCAGCTGCGGGAGGCTACCAGAGGGGGGGAGCAGCAGGAGCCCAGGGCTACCATCCATACAGACGTTGATGTCACAACCATGCCTTTCTCTGATCATCAAATCAATCATCGTTGGAGACAATCTCACTTCATGTGTACATTATTCATCAATGCTCTTGAGAAATTTCAGCAAAATTATTTGTTAGAATGTTTCATCCATTCTTCAACCCCAGGCACTGGTTGAGTATCTTGACGGTGTGGATGTGATTTGGGGCCACGTTGGGGTCTGTAGGCATGGATGAACAAGATAATTTGATTTGTTTGACAGTAATATTTAGGGAACATTGCATTCCAGCTTTATTTTTCACACATTTCATGGGTTCATATTCATTGTCAAAATAAGTACTGGTTAAAGCATTGAAATAGTGTACATTGTTGTCAAGATATTTCACTATCATGTGCATTAGATTGGAAAGATTCAGTAATACCGGTAATATTGTATCTAAATGAAGCTATACTGTGTAATCGGTTTGGATATACAGCTGAAGTAGAGAATCTATACTTGTGAATACTTGTTTTACAGTTAAACCTTGTTGTCTCAAGCTCATATAACTTGAAGACCCTGTTTACGAAAAGTATTTGGTCGATCTCGACCAAACTTCACACTAACTGAATATTAGGATAACTAAAATTTCCCGCCGTCCCACCAACTCTGAGATATCCCGATAACAAGGTTCATCTGTGCTCTCATCTTGTGATAAAATTGTTTAGATTTTTTAATTAGATTTTAGCCTGTTTCTGTTAGTTTTTGGTTTATCTGAATAACAAATATATTGTTAACAAAACAATTGTCACATGTAGAGTTTGACCTGTCGGAACAGCAGTTTTTCAGTGCTCATCTTGTCTGATAAAGCATTCTGTAGCAGATAAGTTTTCATCATATTGAACATCGAAAAATTTCTTCTGTATAATATTTTCATATTTGATTTGGTTCCACATTTTATTTGAGTAGGTAGTAAATCTATTGTATTTGCTGTAATTTTTTCAAACTGTTAGATGTGTTAGTATATTACTAACGGCTGGTTGAATAAACAAATGTCCTGTCACGGTAGACAGATATTTCTCAGTAATTTCCCTATGATTCCTTGAAGGTGGGTTTGGGAAAGCCAACATTATAGGCAGACTTGATGTGGTCAGACATTGGAAGCAAATGCCTTTCATAGATAGGGATATTGTTTTAATGGATCACCCAAAAACTTAGATAGACATAGACAGGGTTGTACAGTTTTATAGAGACGTTTTAAAGCCTAATATGTAGGCCGATTTTACCTGTGTTTTGTAAGGCAGCTGATCGCCATATATATATAGTACATCATTTTGAAAAAAAAAAGTGTCGTCTTTGTTCATCATACGAAAAATTCCAAAGTGTTTTGTACATCAGACGGTATGTACAAAAGACATAAAAAAAACAATTATTGTTAAGAAATCATGTACAAAACAGCATTAGATGTATGTTTGCTTTTCATTCATATCTAAAGTTAACTCTGAAATATGATCTTTGTACAGATTTTTTCTTTGTCAGTTTTTAGCATTTATGAAGTGAAGGTGTACAACTGGAGATTTTGTACACTAGTCTTGTGTTCAGATAGATGCTGACGTTTGTCACCAATGTAGCATAACAAAGAATACATCTGTTTGGTATTATAGTAACATCACAGTGGAACATGTTATGCTGACAATGCTTTTTCAAGAGTTAAAAGGAAGAAAAGAAATAAAAACTGGAAATCAGAATTTAATTTTTTTTTTTTTTATTTATTTACAGGGAAAAAATAAAATGGTATCATAACAGCACAGTAATCATAAAATTAGGTGTGAACGTTTTTTGAGGCAGTATTTTGAATTACCCTAATCTTATAGCACAGTAATGTAAATAAAAAAATCAAATCTGAGTCACGGTATATAATAATGCCCAGAACTGTCGTTGGCAAGTATACAAGTCCAAGGTAATACTTGAAGAATCTTTTGCAAATGGCCAAGAGGACAAACCTAGAATAGTTGCTGATAAGTGGCCTAGTACAATACCTAAAACAGTTGTCGGGAAACATTCCAACATAGCGCACAATTCCCAGTTATAGTTGTCCGGTAAGGCTGGGGACATGTATGTTGCCCATGAATACCTGGAACTAGCACTTTTAACAGAGTCCTATCTCTGAATTACAGTCCCGAGAATTGTCACTAGCACTATTGTAGAAACTTTGTGTGTGTGTAACTTTATACTGCGGTCTCTATTACTGCTTTCTTGGTAGTTGATGTCAGGCTCTCTGCAGTTGATGTCACTCTCTTGGTAGTTGGTGTCACGCTCTTAGTAGTTGATGTCACCCTCTTGGTAGTTGATGTCACACTCTTGGCAGTTGATGTCACACTCTTGGTAGTTGATGTCACACTCTTGGTAGTAGTGGATGACATGAGATGCTGCATCTACAAAGAAAAACAATGCATTTTAAATGGGTGTTTTTTTCAGTATTTCCTATTTAAGGCTATATGTTCTTATAGTAGTTTGTTATTGAATTGTCTCCCTTGTATTTTGCAGTTCAGATTCTACAATACCGTATTGCTACACACAATAATTCATATGTGGATATCAAAATGTTAAGTTTATTAGTCTAAGATTACTTTCAATACTGCAGTTCTTGGCTTATATTAAATATAAAATACGTTTGTTCTGTAGTACAACAATAAGTGTGATACAGTTAAAAGTACTGTAAAACTGGTAGCCGCGAAAAGAGATTTTGTCGTGTGTCGACATGAAGTGTGGTGGTTACCTTGGTGAATATCTTGATGCCGTAACGGTGGTGGATGTACTGGTTAGCACCCCTCTGTATGGTGGTCAGAGATTGAGGTCGGGTCTGCACACATCGCCTAACATAGTCCCAACAAGCCGTCTTCAAATCGTCTAATCCAAACTGTCGGGCACCGCACAGCAAACCTGGTAACAAAAAGTCATAGCTATAATTGTTGGTGTTCGCAAGAAGTGTACAGTATTATAAACAAAAATGATATTGCATCTAACTGCATGTTATCAATGAAATTGAGTACATAAAAATGCATGCTTCGCAAGTTACTGAAGTTGAAGTTTCTAAGTTGTGTAAGCCTACGGAAGACGACGTAACACACACATGCTGCATCTTTTAAATTCAGTAATAGATACAGTATGCCGAAAAAATGAATTAAACTACATCATAGAGCTGTTTCGTCCTCCTAGAACTCTTCAGTGATGCTAGGGGCCAAAAGGTGGGAATCAAAAATTTTCTAAAACAATGAAATAAATGCAAAACTTACCGACAACACTTCTGGAGTCGACATCCACAGAGCCGCAATGGATGAACTGTACAATCTTACGGAAGTCCTCGGGTTGGTACTTGTTCACTTCAATGGTCAAACGGGACTGTCTGGGCTTTCTGGTCTTCTTGGCTTCTTTCACACAACGTTCATTCTTGAGAATAAGTTGGTACATCACCCTGAAACGATAAGAAAGTTATAGAATATTGGGTATCGATTGAGCAATGGATCACAAAGGGACATAGTTCTCAAGTGCTTTGGTTATTTGTTAAGGGACATGGTCGTTGAAGCTACCGGTAATAGTACGAAAACGATTGTGAAAAACGTTAGTCCGTATTAGGACATGGACAGGAAATATGCAGAAAACATTAATTACTTGTCGGATTTCATTATAAATAACTGTCTTAGTGGTGCGATGTCTCAATTGTAACCTAGCATAATGATCCTCGATAAAGGAAATATAATATTTTTTGCAGCATTGTTGACCCACAGAATTTAAATAAATTTGAGAAAAAACATGCCTTCAGGAAATTATCAACCTGGTGGTATGTATTTTGAAGCTTACCTGCTACGAGTTGATAGAATAGCTTTCACTCCATGGACGGGGACTTTAGTTGGCCCTACGAGAAATGTGACGTCACAAAGTTCTGGCATGGATAAGATGTACTTCAGGTGTTTACAGAGGGCGCTGGTGTTCTGGTACTTTACGTGGTCACTGCTGACGTCACATTCTAGGCTGACTCCGTCGTCGACGTCACCGTTGTCATGCAGGGGAGATGGTTCGGAGTCGGATATATCGGCGGAGTCGTATCCAGAGGAGAATCCTAAATAAAAAAGGACATTTATATTAACAATTTGTCGACAGAATCTGATAGAAATTGACTAGCACCACTATTGTAAGCCCCCACCATGAAATGGGGGGAGGGGGGGGGGGGGCATATCGTGTTACCCATGTCCACCCCGTCCCGCCCCATGGTAATATAACCAGATTATTTAAATAACTACTGATCCGATTGTCATCAAACTTCGCATACATAATAATCACGAAGAACTACTTTCATATAGGGGCGGGGGCATTTATGTCTCGCAGACATTTCTAGTTTCCAAAACATGTTCTGAACGCGCAATAAGTAAGGTAGTTAATTGCGAATTACTATATACTGTCGTATGTATGCAGCGTTCAACCTAACACATGATGACTGGTAAAAACACAAGATGATGTGTTAGCATAGGTGGTCTGTATATTTAATTCTTATACGAATCACCCGTGTAAAGTAGCATATTGTCCGAGGCTAACAAGAACCACGAGTATGACTTAAAGATATTTTAAAGTAGCATATAACATTTTTCCGTGTTGTGGCATATGATCTTTACGCTTAAAACACTGGAGTGTAAGAGACTATTCAACATGTGTATCAAATTAAAATTAATGCGCAACGCAACATTTACTAAGGGAAATAACTGGTATATAAATCTATGTAATTTGAAATATATGTATCAAGTTGACCAAACCTGTTATCGAAATATCATTTCAATAACAGATTTTGTAAACGCGGTGGTTACATTTATAAACTATGCGTGTTTATCATTTACCTTCAGACTCAGGCTGGTCGCTTAAAAGGCCCAGGTGGTCGTTGTCGACAAGTTTGGCGGTAGACTCTGTTCTTTCCATCGTAAAAGGTATATTGTTAGCTTGTGTTGTATTGTAGAGTATTGCAAGAGACAATTGTGATGAATGTGACGGAGACTACGATTTTTATACCATTTTTTGACAATTTAGGTAAAGTGTGACACGGAGTAGATCAGAAATGGTCACTTCCCCTCACTGACCGCCGTCCACGTGCGACCGAAGCGTGACAACTTGATGTGTGTGTTTAACGCGCGTTGATCTGTTTTGATAACGGATTCCAAAACGACCATGTCAGATTACGATCTGTTGACATAAGTCCTGATTGTCCAAGAAAGAAATAATCTAGTTGGGTATCTATTCCGTGTAAACAATAAGTTGATTATGTAAACAAACAAGACTGATCTATGGCGTTCAATAAACAGGAAACTCTCGCCATGTAACCGGCCCTGCGTTTAGTTATTGGATAAGATTCATTACTTTCTATCACGAAAACCAAGTGTCAGAATTATTGGAATGTTTAGGTCATTTAAAAAAAATAAGACAAAGTAAAATAAAGAAAATACAAATATGTATTATTCCTTCAGCTGCCATTTAACAGTACATACAAAATGCGTATAATATATGTTGGCAGAATTTTACAGGGCCTCTTTTAATATTGTAATATAGGATATCTAACAGTGTCTTCAGTAATACCGCGGAATTAGATTAGGCCGTGGTAATATCAAATATATTACACGTGTGGGGAAAACATTTTGATATTTTCAACGAGTGCGCACTACTCGTGAAAAATATCAAAATATTAGCCACATGAGTGAAATATATTTGGTGTTACTGAAGATACTGTTTATTACATGATATAGAAAAATATGCCGGTGGCGTTTAATTTTTCAAATGGTCATTTGTAAGCAGTGTTTTTATAAATCAATAAGAAAAAGTGATATTTCTCACTATTGAAAACATATCACTTTTATAGAATGATTATTTTTTTCTATATTTCTCTGGTAAAATTGTAATAAAAAACATATATTAATCGCAATTCAAATTGGCCGATTTTGTGTAACGGAAGCAACCACGTGTCACACAAAATATAATAATTTTATATTTATTAGGTTTGTCTTCATGAGTACTGCATTTACAGTTTTAAAGGTACATACGAATGCAACAATAATTTACTGGTATACGTTGTAACTTATGTCTATTATAATATGACACTTCACCGAGTTATATTATAATAATGAAATTATAGATACAGCTATATTGTTAGTTTAAACATATTTTATATTCACGGAAACGTTAAGAGGATTGGGCAAATCTTATTTCAACTTATGAATCGCCCTTTCCCAACATCATGATAAATACAACATGCAATAAACCTAGACAGTAATTATATATACATGTGTGCACGTGTCTGAAAAATCTGAAATTTATATTATCGGCATACAATTCATTACCATATAATAATACTTTTAAATTGATATCAAATGATATCATTTTGCTGTTAACTTAATTGTCACATTCAAAGAAAAAATGAGAAGCATTTTCGCAACGATTTCCACAACTGCAATTCGGACTATTGGTGAGATGAAATCTAAATAAATCATAATTTAATTGACTATATCGATTTCTTAGTTTTGTGTGTATTATATTTATTTTCCTATCTCCAATATAAAAATTTACTGGGTATTTACTGCCGAAATCACGTGTCGGGTTTCTTTTAAAGATTGCAAGAGTAGGCGAAAACCTAGTCTGTTAACTCAAGTCATTCCACATTTTTAGAGAGGAAGTTATAAAAGACGAGTTAGTTAGAGAAGTCTATAATGTGGAATTCTATAATAATTGTCATTTCTTAGCGCATAGTTGTTAGTATCGCTTTATTGTTACTCGACATAATGTCAGTAAAACCATTACATACACGTACTTCAAATATTGTGGAGTAGTATCTGTAATGAAATTATATATAAGCTGGGATATTAATGTACGTAGTGAATCACAGTAATGAACGTTCTCCGTAGATGCTAGAGTATATTGTTACTCAATTAAAAAAAAGGCCAAAACCCGTTGACATGCTGAGTAAGATGATGAGTATCTGTACTGGTATTGTGTCAAACAATACTGAAAAATATATATTTTTTTTTTTTGTAGAAATAATAATGTATATTTGAAAATTTTTGTTTTAGAAGCTACTTATTTCATAACGTTTCCGCTTGAAAATTGTCGAATATAAGATTTATTGGAGTGTGTACATTACTTGGTTGTTAATTGTCAATTAGTGTATAATGAAGTTAAACTAACTGGGAATATAAACCGGTATATATGGATACATTTGTTACCAAACTTAAGCCCTTTATTGCATTAAATGCCTGGGGTGAAAGTACTTATCATATTTAATTACGGTAATAAACCGACATCATCGGTGGACCGATACCGATTGAGATACAAAGATTAGGGTACAATAGGTGTGATTGAGGCGTTACGTCAACTAATGGGAAAGTTTAGGTGTTTTATTGTTCAACTGTAACAAATTTTCCAATCGAACTACAGGTGCGACAAAGTGACCTGTTCGCATGTACGTATCAAAACTTTATTTCCGACATCAGCGTTTCTCATTAAAACACCTGTTTCTCGTTGGACAGGTAGGTTTACAAAAGAGCATTGTTGTTTTTGATGGACTCGATCGTGGGGTCCTATAGGGCCGTTACGTACCAATCATGTTCGTGTAAACAACTAACCTAATTTTAACGGTCCACCCCCTCGCGCTCACGAGCTGGTTTTGACAGGTCGCATTAAAATGTTAAAATCACACACCTAACCGTAGCACACATAGCCGGTATAACGGGTGGGACGTCACTCCGTAGGTCCGGGGCCTCGTTACTCGAGCAAGTGTCAGTGTTTTCACACGTGAGGAACTTGATTTCTCTGACAGCACGTGACTGACCAATATGGCACCTCTAGTAATATGTCACCTACCTGGCAGTGTTAACTCGACCAGGAGTTGTTTGAGGTGATTGGACATTTCTTTGGATGTATATAAAAAGGAAAGGGACACATGCTAGAATCACCAGTCTGAGATTTACCTCTAACGAATACACTACATCCATTCTGTAACGTACCGTTCTCTGTTTAACCATGGAAAAGTCCGATTCCAAAGCTCTTCTTGTCCAGAATGACGAATTAGACATCTTGACATCGGAAAATCTTGATAGCGATGGTAAGTTATTTTTATTTCTTCATTTTTTCTAAACAATTAACAGAATGCTGTTTTGTAAGCTACACTATCTAATATTGCAATATATATCAAATTAAAGACACTTATTGGCTCGCGGACATAATTAAAGAAATAAAAAGGAAAGAGGTGCTATTGTAGGTCTAGGATTTTTACTTACCAAATACTGTTGTTTTCTCAAAACATTTGTTCAAATGATGCAAAAAAAAAGAAGTTTAAAATGGACTTTTCATGGCTTTGTGGTTTATAATCATTTTAATAGGTAACAGAAATGTGTGTATATATATATACTATAACTGACTTAAAGGGTTTTGGCCACTATTTTTCATAATTTCATATTTTGATCTCATTTGATGCAACAATACGTGTAGTGACCGATACCCCATCTCCCTCGGTCTTGGGAAAGTAGACAAGTCTATATGTATACCATTATAGAGCCGAGTTGATATCTCCGTAATGCTTATTGTGAAAATTCAATATATTTGAGATGTACAACAGTTGATTACATACAAGTCAAGTACCATTAAAAAGGTGTCCGTCTGTATAAGGCTTACGTACTGTACACATATTAAAATTATAATCGACTCCCATCCTATACACTCGATTATATTTACTTTTAATTTAAAATCTAAACAGCTATTGCCCTGGGCGCTTCTCTGACGGATCAAATATTTCGTTTTTTATTGAGAGGATACATACGTGGTTGAATTCAGTCTGTCTAGTTAAATATTCTTTCCTTTAATACATGTCATTTGAGGAAAACTACTTTAGAAACGTATGTGCATGCTATACCAATCAATTAGATAATTGTTATTCTAAAGGGACAGAGACACTTTAATCGACTTCAAGGTCACGGAGAAGTCAAGAAACTTGATAAACCATTTAAAGAGATAAGATACAACTTCAAACCCCGCCAGTGACACTTGGATCATCAGGACCGACGTGTCAGCAGTATGGGGATTTAAAATACTCGACACTGTCGGAAAACTTATTTGTTAAAGAATGACGTATTTGTTCTAGAAACGCCCCTGGTTTTATAAGGCTTTTGCGAAGACTGTAATTTGCATTCGTCTGGAATATTTATCACTTGTAGATTTGCCAAGGAATTCTTATATGTCTATGGAATTTTATAGTTTATTTTCAATATAATTTCATAAAGCTAAAACTCCAATAGTGAGGATCGAGGTGAGAAATATGATGAACGGTACACGTTTATATTATCAAGGCACAACTTGCCATATTTCCTATCGTAGAGTCTTATAACATGACAAAGCTACAATGTAGTAATTTTAATTGGCACAGCTAGCCACATAACCCAAAGCTAATCATATCACTTGACAAAGTTAACCATATTATCAGACAAAACTTATCAATTTACCTGACAAAGTTAACCATATCATCAGACAAAAACTTATCGTATCACCTGACAAAGTTTAATACATTACTAGGCGGAACTAGCAGTATTGAAATGAGGTAAGGTATTATCGGGTACATATTATGATTTAACCGAATGCGTTATTTGGAATAAATACGACACGTACATTACACTCAATATATAATTTCGGAAGCACACCAATATTTCAATTTACAGTACAAAGTTTCGATGTGTATCTCGACTACAATGACTTCAGTGTCAGCTAGCCAGGGAACAACACAGAAAAAAATAATTTACCTCGGGTTAAATGGCTACTTGACGGCCACTCTTTTCAATAGATTTAATTTTCACAAATACACTTTTTATAAGATTTTTTACTTGACAATTTGGGTGATTGTCCGTTGTGTACCTACAGCAGGAACTTGCTTTACAGGTGGGATACACACATCAAGATAAGCTCTGTATAGATGTTATCACGTTACCCCTTTACCACTCTCCATATATAACCCTCTGATATATAGTATCTGAAACTTCCATCATCAAATCATGAAACACCTTTTCGCAAACACTGCGTTTAAGATAACTGTAACCTAATTAAGGAATCACACAGCGACAAGAATAAACATCATCCCTTTCAAATGTGACGCAGATTTTTTTATTCCACTGAAAGTAAAATAAAACCAAATAGTCGATCTTGCACAAACATAACTACCAATCACTACAATAGAACTTCTGAGTCGAATCGGAAAAATAGCTAAAATGAAGTGTATTTTTTTTTAGAAATGTACTTTTATGTAATAATCTTACAAGCTGTCCTATCTTTTCACTATATATGATGCATGTCTACTGGTGTACAACCACCCACTGTATACGTACTGTATATATCGCGAATAAAAAATCTGAATTTAATGACATTCGCTGTTTATTACATCGTTTGAAATATCGACAGTGATAGATGGTCCCCTGTCAAAAGTGTCGCATTTCATCTCATACAGTCTAAATTATAAAACATATACATAGCGATACCATTACTGACATGTACACAAGTTAATATACCTTCTCACCCCTATGTAACTTCTAGTAGATTACACAGGGACCTTAGAATTTGTTACAGCTAGTTTTGGACCTAACATAGGGTGTTTAGAGTAATTTTACACATTTGGGGGGTTAAGATCAATTTTTGATAAAATGCCCCC
This sequence comes from Mimachlamys varia, assembly GCA_947623455.1. Lineage (NCBI taxonomy): Eukaryota > Metazoa > Mollusca > Bivalvia > Pectinida > Pectinidae > Mimachlamys > Mimachlamys varia. The sequence goes on from OX392535.1 coordinate 16,734,057, forward strand.
TCAATGGTCATAAAAGCTATGACCATTGAGGGGGCATTTTTATCAATTTTTGATAAAAAAGTCCCCTCAATGGTCATAAAAGCTATGACCATTGAGGGGGCATTTTTATCGAAAATTGATCTTAACCCCCCAAATGTGTAAATTTACTCTAAACACCCTATTTTAGGTCCAAAACTAGCTGTAACAAATTCTCAGGTCCCTGTGGTAGATTATACCTGGTATGCTTTGGTATGAATGAATGTGTTATGGTCTACGGATTGAAAAGGAAACGTGGTATTTCTTTGCCATCAAACTCCCACAATAACTTAGAATGATCATAAATTAATCTTATCGTTGTTTTTACAGATGTTGGATTTTCTTCTGGATATGAATCGAACCCGGAGTCTTCCCTGGAAGTAGGCGATTCAAGCGACCAAGAAACCGACTACACGTACCAAGCTAAGGATGCCGTGAACTACACCAGTACCAGCGCACTCTGTGAACATCTCAAGTACATCCTATCCATGCCAGAGCTTTGTGACGTCACTTTCCTCGTTGGTCCTACCAAAGTTCCGGTTCACGGTGTGAAAGCAATTCTTGGAACACGCAGCAGGTAAGCACATAATGAGCGAAATGTTTAAACTCAAATTAAGAAAAAATAAAACCTGATTTTGTGTCATTGAAGGAATGTGCGTACATTCTCATATTGAATAATATATTCTTCTCGAGTTTATTAACTTGAAATTATTCCAGATCTATGAGAAGATTGTTTGTGACAAGTTCTGTTTCTGTATTTTAGAGTTATGTACCAGCTGATTCTACAGAAACAGAAGGAGGAAGAAGACAACAACAAAACGAGAAAATCCCAGAAATCCAGAATCGGCTCTCGTCTGGTCATTGACGTGAAGAAATACGAGCCAGAGGATTTCAGAAAAATTGTCCAGTTCATCCATTGTGGAGCAGTTGACGTCACTGTAAAAAATGTCACAGGTAAGACAAACTTAGTTGTACTACACAAAATGTCCGAAGAAATTATCGTAATTTGGGGATATGACCGATTCGTTTTACCACCAGTAATTAACGTTTCTTGAATATTAAAAGTAATCACTTGATCCTTACATATGTTTTTACATGAATTTATTTAAACATTTTTTCTTTTTATAGGTCTTTTGTGTGGAGCAAGCCAGTTTAAACTCATGGATCTCAAAGTGGCATGCTGGGATTTCATCAAGCGGTGTTTTAAGTCCGAAAACGGATCCATAGCAGCGATCCAGAAAGTTGCTCACCAGTACAGCCACCACAAAACAGCTGGCAAACTCTTATCCAAGGTCAGTATGAGGTCAGGATCTTATCTATCCACCTGTCATAACCATTCCTCCTCAAGAACATCGGCACATGCAACCGCTTCTTGTCGCGATTTCGGACAGCGGTTATAGTTTTAGGACTACAATGTTTGTTAGATGTTAACATATTCCAAAGTTTCTTATGCCATTATTTCTTCCATGAAAACAATCACTATAATGAATCTCTTCGGTGTTACAGATTTCCAAACACCTCGAACAGGCCTCCCAGGAACCAACGTCAACATCACCAACGTCCATTTTGTCTACTACTTCGACATCTTCCTCAGTTACATCGTCGTCTTCATCACCATCATTGTCATCGTCTTCGTCGAGACTGACTACGACAGTATGACTCGACACATGAAATGAACTCTAACAAGTGCTAATAACTCAAACAACTGTGAAATCACATCCCGACCAGACTTCCGGTAGGATGCAGGACTAAATTTACAGGGTATGGACGTGTCTGTTCAGATAGAATGTCTCGGACAGTGTGATACTCAAACAGAATGGAAACACTGCCGCAGTTGCTCAAACGGATGTCAGTTTTCTGTAACATGAAGTGAGTTAATGAGATTGATATTTTTGTACCGGAAGTAAAAAAAAGGTGTATAAACTTGTGTGAAACGGAAATGAGAAAATGCTTATATATTCGTATCGGAAGTGAGAAAAGATGCGCATGTGTGTTGTGTAAAAATGTGTGCCGGATGGGAGAGTTGATGCGCGTGCTATATTAGTTGGTGCTTATTTCGTGCTTAGTCTGTCCTTTATATATTGGTTATTATGGATAATAAATTTGTATGTATATCAAAATGAAATGATATTTTAATTTGTTGTTTTTGTTAAAAAAAATTCATGCGTATTTTTTGTCAACACACAATAAGGATTAAGTGCGTTATTAAGTAAGTTATTAAGATGGTTCGTTGACGGCATGGCCTTCTAGATAGAAATGAAATTGAGCAACCTATTTTCTGTTCAATTGTCTTCCGTTTGATAATTTTTAGAAAGACTGGGAATGGTTTAAACTTCGCTTGAATAGTGTTATCCAATTAAAAAAATTGTATTTTGAAATGTTATCCTCGGCTTCAGGCCGGGATCGAGGAAAGGTATCGTAAGGGATCACTTTAGGTGGTTCCCCTGCAGAATTGTAGATTGTTTTGCCCTCTGCGTGGGGAAACACAAGCGACCAAAAACATCTGTTTCACCCATAGCAACATTTGCAATCTTTATATTTCTTCTTACTTTTATCTAAATCCCAAAACGCCTTGCATGGCAATGCCACATATTTGGTGTTACTTTTGAGCGTGAGAAAGTGAGAAAGGCATTAGGCTCTTTTCCAAGGTCGAGGGACACCATTTTCATTAAAACTAGTGTACATAGTTGTCATTCTCTGCTCAATGTAGGCTAGCTAAACGGCATCAACTGTCTCACCCGTTGTTATGCTGTAACCAGCCGGACTGCCGTGATCGGTGCCTTCCGCATGGTATTTCAGTTTGGAGCACTCTAAACTCGACGTCAGATCAGCGCTATCACCAGGACGCAAATACGCCAACATACCCGTATCTGACACAGACAAACTCTTAAAGTAAACAGAGGATTCGTAAACTATTAAAACTGGATGGTTGCAAATTGCAAACCCATATAGCAGTTTTAAAAGCGTTTATTAAAGTTGCGAAATTATGCGATAGAACAGTGTTAATACAAGTTTGTCTTGTTTCCATTAAGAGTCATACGTTAGAAATATAAAGGTTTCGTACGGATAAAAAGTTCTTCAATCAATTCACTTTCCATAGACAACACAGGCTTTCGATCGGTGAACTATTTAGTCTGGGATGACACAGGCTTCGATCGGTGCAATATTTAGTCTGGTACAACACATGCGTTCGATCGGTGAACTATTTAGGCTGAATAACACAGGCTTTCGATTGCTGAACCTATTTAGTCATGAATAACACAGGCGTTCGATCGGTGAACTATTTAGGCTGAATAACACAGGCTTTCGATTTGTGAACTATTTAGACTGGAATCAATGGAATTCCAGGAAGCGGTAAGAACTAGGGTCCTACTTATAATAAAATAGAGTAATTGCATTTATGTTGCTAATAAAGTCTATCACAGTACAACACACATATATATACACATGAAAGATTCGGGTATGTTAAGTAGAGGCGGCCAATCGGATTCAGCGTTACATGTTGGTGTAGCGTCCCAACTTGGTTTGACAGTTTGGGCAATTGTGGATTACGTCCTTGCAGCTATCCATGAAGAACGGGATGATGAAACACCCGAGCACGCCACTGAAAATGTCAATAAGATTACATATATTTAGTTAACTGTTAAAAACATTATCTTACTGGTATATGAAAAAAACTGTTAATCGCTTATGTTGCCAAGGATGGAATAACTACAAACAACAACTTGGTTTAAGAAGTTCTAAAGTAGCTCCCCCTGTAAGGTCACCAACGGCAATAGCGACTTGATGGAACCGTATTAACGCATTCAATCCTGAAATTTCCTAATGTACGTGCTATTCCAATCTTTGAACGAAGTTCAAATTCATATCGTTTAACCCGGGATTGAGGGAAGAGGCTCAAATTGGGCAAATTGACTATACATCACAAAACTCTTCGTTTGGCCAAGATATCATTGAATAGGATCCTCATCATAGACGGCAGAACTTAAGGTGCTTTTATCAAAATAGTTAATTGTTTGTACCTGTTGCCCCCCCCCCAGCCACCCCCCCCCCACCCCCCCACCCCCCAGTAGTCATTTGAGCGTTTAACTCAGATTCGTTCTCAATGCTTTCCAAAGCGAAGCAACAAGAATGTTATTGAGCAAGATTTATATCTAACGTCATAATTTAACCACGTGAATGGATGTTTCATTCTAATGGTTGTTGTTTAAGATGGTATATTCATAGAAAAAGTAAAATCAGAATTGTAAACATGCTGTATTGAAAAGCATTTACTGATAATATTCATACATCAAGTTGTAAATATTATGCAATATGATCCTCTCTCTTGAATGTACTATATATAAAGGCCTAAAACAAATATACTCTATGGTTACGACCTACCCAAATATTTAATGTAACTGACTAAATTAATTTCAAAATTGATTTTATTTCTGGCATTTTCCCAAAGTATTTGCCAATACACGAGTATTGTTAGTATGGAAGCAATCATAAGAAACAACAGGCCGCTGATGACAACTTTGTAAACGCTGGCGGGCGGGTACTCTGGTATTGTATTGACGATTTGCTGCCCGATCAATGTTTGGTACCTCAGAACATTTTCATTGACTATACCACCGAGCTCACTTGTTGGACATATATGTGGACTTGCGTAGATTTAATTTGCTTTCGCTTTGGCTTAATGGTATTACAGTCGATAATAGTTTCAAAACCAATCGCAGACATTCAGGAGAGAATGCCATGGTCAGAAAGCTAAAAAGCTTTCGCTAAATCTAAACAATGGGGTTCTCAAAATCATACAGATGTTCTAAAGTATTGGCGCTTATTTATATTTCCACTGGACATCCAGATAGGTATCACTATATTAGTTACATGAAATAATTCTTCTTTAAAATTGTAAAAGCAATAATTATTAGCCAATGACTTTGTGCTACCTAACCAACAAACTAAATGTTATATACATTTGCTTCAAATGACTTTTGAACTGTGTAAGTGGTGGTCAATATATGACATATGGACTTAGTGCGGCCTGATATTTTGGTGAGATAAAGCTGAATATATCAATTAATATGCTTTGAATATCCCCGTAAATAAAAAATGGTGTACAGTGGTGTTTTGTAAGTATTCGGACATCTACTATTTTTGCGATGTAATAAATCCATTTGACAAATTGTCCATAGCTAGTAAACGTTTTTTAGTTCTTTCATCTGATGTTTTTCCAGTGACTAATTTTCCTGAAAGAGACGAATATGATATGCAATAATAATGGGAGGTCATTTTGTTCTTTATTCTGACGCAATGATACCATTGCTAAAATTGAAAAGCTGTAAAACATCTCTTGAAATCAGTTACGGAAAATTATTCAAATATTACGGGAGGAATAAGCAAATAATTCTCCACACGCATGTGAAATTCATACAGAATCTATTGAATAACAAAGTCATGAAAATTCATTGAACATTTGTCAACATGCATGAAATATACAGTATAGAAATATTATATATCAGAACACTTATTGCACACCACTGTACATATGACGAAATAAATATATTGTCTTATTGTTTATAACTAGTCTTGAAATGGGAGAGTACATGTAGCTACCTGTTAACATCACTTTTATATAGCTTGATTTAGAGGAGTTGCTAAGTTTATTTTCAACTCCATGTGTTCACCACCGGATGTAAGGAGAGAAATGCCTGATGTCCAAAATATGTTGATATTAAATGAATCTCGTTGCTATGAACATTTGACGACAGGTATGTAAACACAATTATACGATGATAATATATCAGCCTATAATGTATAATAATATTGGCCTTATAAATTTTATTTCAAATGCTATAAAACATATTTATATTTTCAATAACCAGATACAAATGTGCTATAATTACCTGGATTGTATCCGACTTGCTGCTGCATGCCTGGGTATGGTTGGACTTGGTTAGCCATCTCAGACTGTTAAATACACCTCCGTGCGATATAGTCACCGACACTGAGTGAGACGTAATTCTATCGTGATTTAGTGTATTAAATGTGGACAGCACCCTAGAACATCAGTATTGACCACAGCTGGTCAAGTCCGGACAAATACTGAATAACGGCTATTGTCCAGTTGTATACGAGATACGGTAGTAAAGAGTTAATGGCCGCAGGAACAAATATTTGTAACAGTGATTAGCAACAGTAAAGAGTACGTACTACCAGTTTTTGACCAATACTTAGCCTATTGCGTATGTTATAATTACCGGTTCGGCCCGGGGTTGGGGCTATTGTATTTTGTTCTATACTAATATTCAGTAAATTCCAAATTGTAGAATACATTTCGTATTGTTGGAGTGTCAAATATCGTCTATTTTACACTATGCTTGTGTAATGCATAGCAACACTGTGTTTAACAAATATTTACGGCATTCTTTTCCTTTATGTATTTCTATAAAAATTGGATACTGGTAATTTCTCAGTTTTTGCCGTTTTCGAAACTAGTTTTTTTTTATCTTCTAGCGAAGAGAAACAGCTCGTATATAGACTGTATATCGGAGTAAAAAATCATTGTATCTCAAACAGCACATTTCATTACAGTATGACAACTTAACGTTCATTCATTCTAGACTGATGGTATAACAGTACAAGTAACTACAAAGATAGATATGGCGGACTCCAACCCCTACCCCAATAAATAAATAAACAAGATCCAACACACATGGGGGCGTATCATCTTATAGACATGTAAGATAGCTTATAAACATTACATACATTGTAATTTGGTAAAATACTGGATCAGTATTGCTCCATGAATAAACGACGACTTGCCATACATTCCTTAAAATGACTTTAGCCGTTATTTTGATTTAAATAAATCCAAAACAAATCATATTTTCGATATACAGTCTCAGATACATCTACTCAAATAGTAACATGAAAGAGTAACAAATGGAGTCTTTGATGTAAATATTTATCAATTATGGACCTTTGGTGAGGTCAATATGGTGTTATACCAACCCGGTAGAATCAAATATTAACCGAGGGGTTCGCGTTTACCAATTTACTTCGTGCTCCATTGGATTTATGATCTTATAACCAAAATAAATAAAAGATCAATCCTTAAACAATAGAGAACATGACTTTGGTTCCGCAAAAAGGTGTTACTTAAATAGTGTTGTTTCAAAGAACCACGCGAATAAGAATTCCGACCCGGTTATTAATATTATGACGTCAAAGCTGTCATTACGCCAAAATATAAAGACATCGTAGGTACAATCACGTCAAAATTCTCACATGTTCTCGAGAACAATTAAACCTAGTTACGACATCGATATTATTTTGCATTAAACTTTGACTCTAACATGGAACGGACCTTGATCGAATATTAACCGAGGGCTTCGCGTTTACCAATTTACCTCGTGCTCCATTGGATTTATGATCTTATAACCAAAATAAATAAAAGATCAATCCTTAAACAATAGAGAACATGACTTTGGTTCCGCAGAAATGTGCATTCGAACATTTGGTAAAAAACGTGTTAAATGAATGACGAATCATACAGACAGATAAAATAACTTTTCCTTTGTTGTTTTATTGATATGTAATATATGTTTGTTATCAATCAAGCATCATACTTCAAGAAATATTCTACATGCGCTCCAATATTTACTAAAATAGTGTTGTTTCAAAGAACCACGCAAATAAGAATTCCGACCCCGGTCATTACTATTATGACGTCATAGGTGTCATTACGTCAAAATATAATGACGTCATAGGTACAATTACGTCAAAACTCTCGCATGTTCTCGAGAACAATTAAACCTAGTTACGACATCGATATTATTTTGCATTAAACTTTGACTCTAACATGGAAGGGACCTTGATCGTGGATGTGGATACACTATGCCGACTTATCTACCAGTACGTAATTATTGGTCAACATTTTCATTGGCTTGATGTGTTTAATTCTTACTGTACATCTTAATCATTGAAAACATTTCCCACGTGTATTATGTAACAGAATAATTCTCTGGACAGTGACACTTGGATGTGATCAACGATATTTGCAACTACGTGTAAAACTAAGGAGGTTTGATGGCATCCATTTTTATTAAATTTGGTTGTGGAACTTAGAAACTCGCTATATATGTACTTGTAGATGCTGTCACAACCTGATAGAAATTTCAAAAGCCGTAGTTACACTGTTATAAATTATAAAAAAATACCATTCAAAGTCACTATGTTCTATCATACTTAATTTTCAGACTCGACGAATTCTTCTCTTACTGTGCAGTACTATCCGAATACATGGAAAACTTAACCTCCCATGACAAACCCATCACCATGGTTATAGACGATGTGCCAGTCCCTATCTATGTTCTCAAGAAACTCGCCTACAAACAAGACGCTATTGCAAGCTTCGGTAATAACAATTAATTGCAATATCGCAGTAACGATATGCGTATATCCATTTAATGTGTTAATCTAACCTCCCATTATGTTTATTCCCCAGAAAATTTTTCACACTATTTCCCTTCTCATTTCATTCATTAATTAAATGTGTAAATCGATAACGTTGTATCCTATTGCAGATGCATATGATAATTTGTTTACTTTGAAATACGTGGTAATGGGGTTCATTCCTTGCACATGAAATACGTGGTAACGGCATTCATTCCTTGCACGCTGGGGCGGTGCAAGTAAGTTATAACGTTATTTATCCGGTTTACCGCCCGGACACTTGTGTGTTATGTTATTTTGAAACGTAACATTTAGTATTATATTAAACTGAAGATCGTTTCGTACATCTGCTTTCAACTCATCCAGTAACGAGATTTTGTACATGTTTCTCTACTCTTATACCCTGCTTTAGGCGGCTTGGAAACCAGCAAGTTTGTCTCGATGGTTGCCGACATAGCATGTCTATATGGAATGTGGCCTCGAGCTGACGAGATCCACCCGACCTCCATACAACCCCCACGGAAAGGGTACGTTATGTGTAACTGGTAACAATGTCCACTACTGTATATGTTCAACCATTCAAATGTGTTCAACACAAATATTAGAATGATCTAACCTTTGACCTTGATATTAATGGATTTATGTCCGCGATGTCAAGGTCACAAGCGGGAGTAAACACTCTCGATCTGCACCCGCGATGTCAAGGTCACACACTCTTGAAAACTCTCCTGGGTCAATCACAATGTTAACGTTTTTTTGTTACCGCAATGTCAGAGTCCTTTACACAGTGTCAACACTTTCGAGTCTGTTCACGCAATGTCAAGGTCACATACAGGTGTAAACATTCTTTTTTTCTGTTCCCGCAATGTCAGAGTCTTTACACGAGTATCAACACTCTCGAATCTGTATCCGCAATGTCAAGGTCACACACAGGTGTAAGCATTCTTTTTTTTCTGTTTCCGCAATGTCAGAGTCCTATACACCGTGTCAAGACTCTCGAGTCTGTACACGCAATATCAAGGTCACATACAGGTGTAAACATTCCCGGGTTTTTTGCCTGACATTGATAAAGTGTACGATACTCAATCACAGCTCTATGTTTTCCTTTCCAGTTTAAATGATGGGAAAGGAGCAGCTTTAAAAGAGACAACCGACCATCTTCTCCAAGTTATTGACAGTCATACACGTGTTGTAGCAGATCTCCAACGTCAACAGCAGGTACGGCCAATGGCGCTACTAAACGCGCCTTGCTGGTTATAGTGGTAAATCTTCTGTAATATTGTCTGTAATACAATATTTTATTGTATAGACGGGCAGAGACATTATCTGTGATCGTTCAAGGAATAAACACAGAAATATTGCATTACGATTTATATTTTATTGGCATGGTATTTGCAGTTTGGCATTATATTGGACAAAGATTGAAAGCAGATCCAAATGTCAATCTGATATTGATGTGTATATTGAGCTTTGCTACTATTGAAACAACTACCTACGTAATTTCAAAGACTTTTGACTCAATAACGGTTTTGAAAAAAATTATCTATACTGTTTCTCTAACTACGTACATTTAATTGTCCAGATTGGAAACAATTCTTAATTCCCCTGTTTTTCTGGACAGATATGTTCGGAATTAGGTGTTAAGGTAGAGAAAAGGCAAAGACTTGTAGAGGCCTTCGAGAAGAAGCACGCTGCCGGGTTGGGTGGCGACAATGTTTCACAGAAACTTAGAGGGAAGTTACAGTCGTTAGTTGATGACGTATGGGACGCTCGAGACGACCTGACGAGGAAACAGATCAACTACTGTGAGATGGTGGAGAGGGAATCAAATGTCAAGATTGGGATGCTCCAGGTACGAACTGGTCATCGTCATGTTCTACTGCACAGTTACAGTAGCCTGTACGGATTATCTTAAATTGTTTCGCTATACATGTATATCTCCCGAAAAAGGGTCTCATTAAAACGCTTTTCAGATTTTGTTCATAGACATATAAGCCATCGATTTGTGCGATATTCGATCAACATGACATCACCAATGAAACCCCTTAAACACCTGCAACTACTAGTTAAGGTCCAAATATCGCCATAACAACTTCTCATATTCCTATGGTCGAAATGTCCCAATGGTACAAAAAGACGTAACAATTATCAATGTAGACGAGTGGGCGATATTGAAGCCGTTGTAAACAGAGAAAGGATTTTATTAAGGTAGATTGTCTGTAGACTGTTGTTAGATAGATTGTCTGTAGACTGTTGTTAAGGTAGATTGTCTGTAGACTGTTGTTAAGGTAGATTGTCTGTAGACTGTTGTTAAGGTAGATTGTCTGTAGATTGTTGTTAAGGTAGAATGTCTGTAGACTGTTGTTAAGGTAGATTGTCTGTAGACTGTTGTTAAGGTAGATTGTCTGTAGACTGTTGTTAAGGTAGATTGTCTGTAGACTGTTGTTAAGGTAGATTGTCTGTAGACTGTTGTTAAGGTAGATTGTCTGTAGACTGTTGTTAAGGCAGATTGTCTGTAGACTGTTGTTAAGGTAGATTGTCTTTAGACTGTTGTTAAAGTGATTGTCAGTAGACTGTTGTTAAGGTAGATTGTCTGTAGACTGTTCTTAAGGTATATTGTCTGTAGACTGTTGTTAAGGTAGATTGTCTGTAGACTGTTGTTAACGTAGATTGTCTGTAGACTGCTGTTAAGGTAGATTTTCCGTAGACTGTTGTTAAAGTAGATTGTCTGTAGACCGTTGTTAAGGTAGATTGTCTGTACATAGACTGTTGTTAAGGTAGATTGTTGTTAAGGTAGATTGTCTGTAGACTGTTGTTAAGGTAGATTGTCTGTAGACTGTTGTTAAGGTAGATTGTCTGTAGACTGTTGTTAAGGTAGATTGTCTGTAGACTGTTGTTAAGGTAGATTGTAGACTGTTGTTAAGGTAGATTGTCTGTAGACTGTTGTTAAGGTAGATTGTCTGTAGACTGCTGTTAAGGTGGATTGTCTGTAGACTGTTGTTAAGGTAGATTGTCTGTAGACTGCTGTTAAGGTAGATTGTCTGTAGACTGTTGTTAAGGTGGATTGTCTGTAGACTGTTGTTAACGTAGATTGTCTGTAGACTGTTGTTAAGGTAGATTGTCTGTAGACTGTTGTTAACGTAGATTGTCTGTAGACTGCTGTTAAGGTAGATTTTCCGTAGACTGTTGTTAAAGTAGATTGTCTGTAGACTGTTGTTAAGGTAGATTGTCTGTACATAGACTGTTGTTAAGGTAGATTGTCTGTAGACTGTTGTTAAGGTAGATTGTCTGTAGACTGTTGTTAAGGTAGATTGTCTGTAAACTGTTGTTAAGGTAGATTGTCTGTAGACTGTTGTTAAGGTAGATTGTCTGTAGACTGTTGTTAAAGAGCATTAACTAACGAGTCATTACACGCCAGAACTTGAAGAGCAGTTCGTTACTTTTACGTATTAACTCTTAATACAACTATCCTGACTATCAGACACCAACTATTGAAGAACAACAATTCTGTTGTTATAAATTCCTTCTCCGTAAATTAATCAAAACGTTTTTGTAATTTGCCATTTAATGTTTTACACGTTTTTTCTTTTTCCTTTCAAAGATCTCTGGTCGTATCCAGCAGTATTTACAAACGTTCCTGGTGAGACGGGTCGAGGATTGTATTGGATATGCTACCAAATTTTTACAGTCCGCAAACAAATTTCAAGAAGCTCAGTACGTATATTTACTTGAACATGATCTTCACTTTCTTCTCTTCCCATTGTCTCTCTCCTCTTTTTCTACTTGCACTATTTCATTTATTTTGTTAAAGAATTTGAATTGTTGTGATTTTAAATGAATACGATATTTCGACATACTTTACGATAGTTATTGATTGTGAGCGTTGCTTTTCTCTGCGACAGTTTGTTCAACAAGAGACACCTTTCTGTGTTACATACTATGTCTGAGATGCGAAAAGGGGACGTCGCGCACGAGTTGATTGTCCAGGCATCTAAGACTTACACCTTCCCAAATACAAAGGTAAGCTAACAGGTCAAGGTCAAATATTTTAAAAGATATCGGGTCAAGGTGAAATATTATAAAAAAATGAATTGAAAATATTGCTTCAAGCGAAATGATTACGTTAAACGTATGCTATTGTAATATAAACTTTCTGGACCCGGTTTCATCATCTTTCCTTAAAGGTCCTTCAAGGTCAATGCCAATGTATCATTGTTGCTAATATACAGTTTATAGAAAATCATAGAGTGGCGGCAGGGGCATTCATATCTTGCACGCATTTTCTAGTGTTCTTTCTGTTTTTAATTATCATAAAATGTACTATTTAAGGCTAAAAACTCCAAGTCAAGGTCAAACGGTCAACTAGCAAAAGTAGTTTGAAACTTCAAGCTGTCTCAGATGCTGACAATGACTATTAGCCAGAATGATGCATTGATTAAGTTCACGTTTATGTACCGTCACATCGTATATGATATTATACACATGTAGCATGGTTTGTCCTTTTTCAGGATTATCCGGTTTACATGAAAGGAACTCCAAATCTTCCGCAAGTCAAACTTAATGAAACAATTGGTAGTAGTTGTGTACATTCACACTCCAAAACAGGTAGGTGCAATATGAAGATTACTTTTTTGTACCTCTATCAATATAGACTTTATTTGTGAAAACAACAGGAACTTTGAATCAATTGGTTTTAGTCAAAATTGCCCTTGTACAACCGTCTCCAGTGTTTTGTGTCCTAGCTGTCCAGAATCTGTGTGGTATATGTCGTAGTTGGTCCCGAGTCCGTTAGTTGTATGTCGTAGTTGAGTTGGTCCAGAGTCCGTGGTTACATGTCTTAGTTAGTCCAGGGTCCGTTGTTACAGGTATTAGTTAGTCCAGAGTCCTTGTGTTACATGTCGTAGATGCGTTGGCCCAGAGTCCGTTGTTACATGTCTTAGTTAGTCCAGAGTCCTTGTGTTACATGTCCTAGTTGGTCCAGAGTCCTTGTGTTACATGTCGTAGATGAGTTGGCCCAGAGTCCGTGGTTACATGTCTTAGTTAGTCCAAAGTCCTTGTGTCACATGTCCGTGTTGGCCCAGAGTCCGTTGTTAGTCCAGAGTCCGTTGTTACAGGTCTTAGTTAGTCCAGAGTCCTTGTGTTACATGTCGTAGATGCGTTGGCCCAGAGTCCGTTGTTACAGGTCTTAGTTAGTCCAGAGTCCTTGTGTTACATGTCGTAGATGCGTTGGCCCAGAGTCCGTTGTTACATGTCTTAGTTAGTCCAGAGTCCTTGTGTTACATGTCCTAGTTGGCCCAGAGTCCGTTGTTACATGTCTTAGTTAGTCCAGAGTCCTTGTGTTACATGTCCTAGTTAGTCCAGAGTCCTTGTGTTACATGTCGTAGATGAGTTGGCCCAGAGTCCGTGGTTACATGTCTTAGTTAGTCCAGAGTCCTTGTGTCACATGTCCTAGTTGGCCCAGAGTCCGTGGTTACATGTCTTAGTTAGTCCAGAGTCCTTGTGTCACATGTCCTAGTTGGCCCAGAGTCCGTTGTTACATGTCTTAGTTAGTCCAGAGTCCGTTGTTACAGGTCTTAGTTAGTCCAGAGTCCTTGTGTTACATGTCGTAGATGCGTTGGCCCAGAGTCCGTTGTTACATGTCTTAGTTAGTCCAGAGTCCTTGTGTTACATGTCTTAGTTAGTCCAGAGTCCGTTGTTACATGTCTTAGTTAGTCCAGAGTCCTTGTGTTACATGTCGTAGATGCGTTGGCTCAGAGTCCGTTGTTATATGTCTTGGTTAGTCCAGAGTCCGTTGTTACAGGTCTTAGTTAGTCCAGAGTCCTTGTGTTACATGTCGTAGATGCGTTGGCCCAGAGTCCGTTGTTACATGTCCTAGTTGGTCCAGAGTCCTTGTGTTACATGTCGTAGATGAGTTGGCCCAGAGTCCGTTGTTACATGTCTTAGTTAGTCCAGAGTCCTTGTGTCACATGTCCTAGTTGGTCCAGAGTCCTTGTGGTACATGTCCTAGTTGGTCCAGAGTCCTTGTGTTACATGTCGTAGATGAGTTGGTCCAGAGTCCGTGGTTACATGTCTTAGTTAGTCCAGAGTCCGTTGTTACATGTCTTAGTTAGTCCAGAGTCCTTGTGTTACATGTCCTAGTTGGTCCAGAGTCCTTGTGTTACATGTCGTGGATGAGTTGGCCCAGAGTCCGTTGTTACATGTCTTAGTTAGTCCAGAGTCCGTTGTTACATGTCTTAGTTAGTCCAGAGTCCTTGTGTTACATGTCCTAGTTGGTCCAGAGTCCTTGTGTTACATGTCCTAGTTGGTCCAGAGTCCTTGTGTTACATGTCGTAGATGAGTTGGTCCAGAGTCCGTGGTTACATGTCTTAGTTAGTCCAGAGTCCTTGTGTCACATGTCCTAGTTGGCCCAGAGTCCGTTGTTACATGTCTTAGTTAGTCCAGAGTCCGTTGTTACAGGTCTCAGTTAGTCCAGAGTCCTTGTGTTACATGTCGTAGATGCGTTGGCCCAGAGTCCGTTGTTACATGTCTTAGTTAGTCCAGAGTCCTTGTGTTACATGTCCTAATTGAGTTTCCCAAGAGTCTGTGTTACATGTCCTAGTTGATTTTACATATCCTAGTTGAGCTGTCCCCCTAGTCCGTATTACAGTTTTGTTTTGTGTCTTAGTTGGTTTAAATAAGTTATGCGTTATATCAGTCGGCTTGGTTCGGTGTATACATGTTAATGTTTTAAAAATGATCAGCATATTCGTTTGTTTTTCTCTCTCTCAGTTGTGGGAAGTCTTCGTTTATCCAAGAATCTGAATGGCTTTAAGCTAAAGATATCTGGTCGAGTTGATGCCGATCCCCCAAGTCCAGGATTCTTCCACTTAAAGACAGGTAAATGAAGACAATTTTTTTTTCTGTATAGAAAGCATGTCTGTTCTGTCCTTTAAGATGTTAAGTATTAACATGTTTCATTTTGATTGATTGATTAATTAAGTTTATAATTTGGAGTGTTTATGCAACTTGTTTTTTTTAAACCTTAGAATAGAACAAGGCGATGCCATTAACACACGAAATACATTAGAACACCTTAAATTGTGTACCACTGCATCCTGAGGCTACTGACTTAGATATTTCTGTTGTTTTTTTCAGATCACCTCGTGAAATGTAAACTGGGGATGTTTAATGGAGACGTGGGATTCGGCTGGACCCGGAAGTCGAATTACAGTCGGGATAAGACATGGGGATTCTTCATACGACCACCGTCTCTAACCGATTTTACTGAGGACGTGACCAAAGGCTCATCCTAACAGGACACTATACCAACAGCGCTCATAATTCTATAAATACCACAGTTACCCGAAACAAAGAGCTGAAAAGGCCATTGACTCTTCTTGATATTTAAAGACGATTTGGGGGATCATGTTACAAAACTTTGGTCATTTTTGGAAAAGAAAAGAAAAGTATACACATGTATTATGATATTCACAAAACATGTATCCATCTGAACCGTTTAATGTGAATGAACGGTAGTTTTACATAGAAACCTGCAGAAAAATCAGAATGTGACGCTGTGGTGATTAATTGATTGTATATCATGTAAAGATTCGTCAATAAAAACGTCAGAATATATAACTTAGTATTTGTTTATAGGTTGTTTACTCCATGGATACACATCGTGCTGTCCTAGCTGATGACATCATTCAAGTCCATTCCATTCGTCGGAAACCCACGGTACACTTCTCTGACGCTTGCATAACGTGGTCTTGCATATGAAAGCGTCAGAGAAGTGTACCTTGGGTTTCCGACGATGGTTCTTTCTATGTTTCAGTCTGTTCCGTTATAGTGACATCACCCTAGTCCATGCCTGGTGTCAAGTTGTTCTTTTCTAATGACATCATCACAGTCCGTTCTAGGACTAGGTGTCAATCTGTCCCATTCTAGTATTTCTCTAGATTCTAGTGCCATGACTTTAGTCCGACCTTGTCCCGACTGGTGACATGACTCTAGTCCATCCCGGCCCACTCTGGTGACACGACCCTAGTCCATCCCGGCCAACTCTGTGACACGACCCTAGTCCATCCCGGCCCACTCTGGTGACATGACTCTAGTTCACCCCGGGCCACTCTGGTGACACGACCCTAGTCCATCCCGGCCCACTCTGGTGACATGACTCTAGTTCACCCCGGGCCACTCTGGTGACACGACCCTAGTCCATCCCGGCCCACTCTGGTGACATGACTCTAGTTCACCCCGGGCCACTCTGGTGACACGACCCTAGTCCATCCCGGCCCACTCTGGTGACTTGACTCTAGTCCACCCCGGCCCACTCTGTGACATGACTCTAGTCCATCCCGGCCCACTCTGGTGACACGACCCTTGTCCATCCTGGCTCACTCTGGTGACTTGACTCTAGTCCATCCCGGCCCACCCTGGTGACACGACCCTAGTTCATCCCGGCCCACTCTTGTGACATGACCCTAGTCCATCCCGGCTCACTCTGGTGACTTGACTCTAGTCCATCCCGGCTCACTCTGATGACATGACTCTAGTCCATCCCGGCCCACTCTGGTGACACGACTCTAGTCCACCCAGGCCCACTCTGGTGACATGACTCTAGTCCATCCCGGCCCACTCTGGTGACTTGACTCTAGTCCATCCCGGCCCACTCTGGTGACTTGACTCTAGTCCACCCCGGCCCACTCTGTGACATGACTCTAGTCCATCCCGGCCCACTCTGGTGACACGACCCTTGTCCATCCTGGCTCACTCTGGTGACTTGACTCTAGTCCATCCCGGCCCACCCTGGTGACACGACCCTAGTTCATCCCGGCCCACTCTTGTGACATGACCCTAGTCCATCCCGGCTCACTCTGGTGACTTGACTCTAGTCCATCCCGGCCCACTCTGACGACATGACTCTAGTCCATCCCGGCTCACTCTGATGACATGACTCTAGTCCATCCCGGCCCACTCTGGTGACACGACTCTAGTCCACCCCGGCCCACTCTGGTGACATGACTCGAGTCCATCCCGGCCCACTCTGGTGACTTGACTCTAGTCCATCCCGGCCCACTCTGATGACATGACTCTAGTTCACCCCGGGCCACTCTGGTGACACGACCCTAGTTCATCCCGGCCCACTCTGGTGACTTGACTCTAGTCCATCCCGGCCCACTCTGATGACATGACTCTAGTTCATCCCGGGCCACTCTGGTGACACGACCCTTGTTCATCCCGGCCCACTCTGGTGACATGACTCAAGTCCATCCCGGCCCACTCTGTGACATGACTCTAGTTCACCCCGGCCCACTCTGGTGACATGACTCTAGCCCACACAAGCCCACTCTGATGACACGACTCTTGTCCATCCCGGCCCACTCTGGTGACATGACTCTAGTCCATCCCGGCCCACTCTGATGACACGACTCTAGTCCATCCCGGCCCACTCTGGTAACATGACTCTAGTCCATCCCGGCTCACTCTTGTGACATGACTCTAGTCCATCCCGGCCCACTCTGATGACACGACTCTAGTCCATCCCGGCCCACTCTGGTAACATGACTCTAGTCCATCCCGGCTCACTCTGGTGACACGACCCTAGTCCATCCCGGCTCACTCTGGTGACTTGACTCTAGTCCATCCCGGCCCACTCTGATGACATGACTCTAGTCCATCCCGGCCAACTCTGTGACATGACTCTAGTCCATCCCGGCCCACTCTGGTGACACGACCCTTGTCCATCCTGGCTCACTCTGGTGACTTGACTCTAGTCCATCCCGGCCCACCCTGGTGACACGACCCTAGTTCATCCCGGCCCACTCTTGTGACATGACCCTAGTCCATCCCGGCTCACTCTGGTGACTTGACTCTAGTCCATCCCGGCCCACTCTGACGACATGACTCTAGTCCATCCCGGCTCACTCTGATGACATGACTCTAGTCCATCCCGGCCCACTCTGGTGACACGACTCTAGTCCACCCCGGCCCACTCTGGTGACATGACTCGAGTCCATCCCGGCCCACTCTGGTGACTTGACTCTAGTCCATCCCGGCCCACTCTGATGACATGACTCTAGTTCACCCCGGGCCACTCTGGTGACACGACCCTAGTTCATCCCGGCCCACTCTGGTGACTTGACTCTAGTCCATCCCGGCCCACTCTGATGACATGACTCTAGTTCATCCCGGGCCACTCTGGTGACACGACCCTTGTTCATCCCGGCCCACTCTGGTGACATGACTCAAGTCCATCCCGGCCCACTCTGTGACATGACTCTAGTTCACCCCGGCCCACTCTGGTGACATGACTCTAGCCCACACAAGCCCACTCTGATGACACGACTCTTGTCCATCCCGGCCCACTCTGGTGACATGACTCTAGTCCATCCCGGCCCACTCTGATGACACGACTCTAGTCCATCCCGGCCCACTCTGGTAACATGACTCTAGTCCATCCCGGCTCACTCTTGTGACATGACTCTAGTCCATCCCGGCCCACTCTGATGACACGACTCTAGTCCATCCCGGCCCACTCTGGTAACATGACTCTAGTCCATCCCGGCTCACTCTGGTGACACGACCCTAGTCCATCCCGGCTCACTCTGGTGACTTGACTCTAGTCCATCCCGGCCCACTCTGATGACATGACTCTAGTCCATCCCGGCCAACTCTGGTGACACGACCCTAGTCCATCCCGGCTCAATCTGGTGATATGACTCGAGTCCATCCCGGCCCACTCTGGTGACATGACTCTAGTTCACCCCGGCCCACTCTGGTGACATGACTCTAGTCCATCCCGGCCCACGCTGGTGACATGACTCTAGTCCATCCCGGTCCACTCTGGTGACATCACTCTAGTCCATCCCGGCCCACTCTGGTGACATGACTCTAGTCCATCCCGGCCCACTCTGATGACATGACTCTAGTCCATCCCGGTCCACTCTGGTGACATCACTCTAGTCCATCCCGGCCAACTCTGGTGACATGACTGTAGTCCATCCCGGCTCACTCTGGTGACATGACTCTAGTCCATCCCGGTCCACTCTGGTGACATCACTCTAGTCCATCCCGGCCCACTCTGGTGACATGACTCTAGTCCATCCCGGTCCACTCTGGTGACATGACTCTAGTCCATCCCGGCCAACTCTGGTGACATGACTCTAGTCCATCCCGGTCCACTCTGGTGACATGACTCTAGTCCATCCCGGTCCACTCTGGTGACATCACTCTAGTCCATCCCGGCCCACTCTGGTGACATGACTCTAGTCCATCCCGGCCCACTCTGGTGACATGACTCTAGTCCATCCCGGTCCACTCTGGTGACATGACTCTAGTCCATCCCGGTCCACTCTGGTGACATGACTCTAGTTCACCCCGGGCCACTCTGGTGACATGACTCTAGTTCACCCCGGGCCACTCTGGTGACATGACTCTAGTCCATCCCGGCCCACTCTGGTGACATGACTCTAGTTCACCCCGGGCCACTCTGGTGACATGACTCTAGTTCACCCCGGGCCACTCTGGTGACATGACTCTAGTTCACCCCGGGCCACTCTGGTGACATGACTCTAGTTCACCCCGGGCCACTCTGGTGACATGACTCTAGTTCACCCCGGCCCACTCTGATGACACGACTCTAGTCCATCCCGGTCCACTCTGGTGACATCACTCTAGTCCATCCCGGCCCACTCTGGTGACATGACTCTATTCCATCCCGGCCAACTCTGGTGACATGACTGTAGTCCATCCCGGCTCACTCTGGTGACTTGACTCTAGTCCATCCCGGTCCACTCTGGTGACATCACTCTAGTCCATCCCGGTCCACTCTGGTGACATCACTCTAGTCCATCCCGGCCCACTCTGGTGACATGACTCTAGTCCATCCCGGTCCACTCTGGTGACATCACTCTAGTCCATCCCGGCCCACTCTGGTGACATGACTCTAGTCCATCCCGGTCCACTCTGGTGATATGACTCTAGTCCATCCCGGCCCACTCTGATGACATGACTCTAGTCCATCCCGGCCCACTCTGGTGATATGACTCTAGTCCATCCCGGTCCACTCTGGTGATATGACTCTAGTCCATCCCGGCCAACTCTGGTGACATGACTGTAGTCCATCCCGGCCCACTCTGGTGATATGACTCTAGTCCATCCCGGTCCACTCTGATGACATGACTCTAGTCCATCCCGGCTCACTCTGGTGATATGACTCTAGTCCATCCCGGTCCACTCTGGTGATATGACTCTAGTCCATCCCGGTCCACTCTGATGACATGACTCTAGTCCATCCCGGCCCACTCTGGTGATATGACTCTAGTCCATCCCGGTCCACTCTGGTGATATGACTCTAGTCCATCCCGGCCCACTCTGATGACATGACTGTAGTCCATCCCGGCCCACTCTGGTGATATGACTCTAGTCCATCCCGGTCCACTCTGATGATATGACTCTAGTCCATCCCGGTCCACTCTGGTGATATGACTCTAGTCCATCCCGGCCCACTCTGATGACATGACTGTAGTCCATCCCGGCCCACTCTGGTGATATGACTCTAGTCCATCCCGGCCAACTCTGGTGACATGACTGTAGTCCATCCCGTCCCACTCTGGTGACATCCCGGGTCGGTAAAACAGTTTTATAGGCAATATCGTTGTTTGGGGGTGTCCGCAATGGACAATATAAATTTATAAGAAGTTAAGATACACTAGCAACGCCATATGTGTAATCAAAACTATTGTGTAATTTAGATATTTCAGTGATCCAATCAGTTGGTGTGCTGAACTAATTGGAATCGCTATAGCAAGTTGTGTGAAACAATTTGAGATAAAAGATGAACAATGAGAAAAGATCTATAAAAAAACATGTTAATTTGATGTATGATATACATACATGATAGATATACAGTTACGTGCCAAAAGTCTCATTTTTTTTTTTACTTTTCTATATATTCTTTGTACTTCCAACTTTTTTCAATGAATTTTCCTGACTACGTTTATGGATGAATTTTGACAATTTTTTGTCATTAAGTATAGAAATATTCAAGGTTTCCTCTGATAATATTTATTTAATTGTCCGTTGTGTATTGATGGAGCTATACAGAATTGTCTACACTGCTTATTTCCGTGTGACGCCATTTCTCTATATAACGCTACCAAAATGACGTCAAAATGGCGTCCCGAAAATTGGATGTTGTAAATAAATTATGATATCTCTGGTCGTACATAACGGAAAACAGTGAAAATTTTATTAAAATTGATCCATAAACAAAGTCGGGAAAATTCATTGAAAAAAGTTGGAAATACAAAGAATATATAGCAAAATAAAAAAAAAAAAAAATTGAAAGACTTTTGGCAAGTCAATGTATATACTCAAATTAAAATAAATACTAGTAGATTAATTGGTGCAATCACGGACTTAGATTAAACTAAGTCCGTGGTGCAATTAAACTTGTAAGACACGATATTGTAAGTTTATTGCAGACGAAGCTAGAAGGCTACCTATATAAATTCTATGAACAATTAAATGATTAAAGAGTAGCTATAGCCTACTAGACTGCCCGTCACCGTTGAATATTTCTTTAGTTTACTCCAATTTAAGACTAGTGTCTTATATGTGATGTGTAAGTATCTATTCAAATAAATAGCGCAATGAATTATCACAGAAATATAATAGGTCACCTATACTATAAGCTACACAAAACTGAAAATTTCCCCAGCCTAAAATATCGAATTACCTCCCTTGAGTGAAGCTCTTTTTCACTAAACGTCCGAAAACGCTTTTCAATAAACAAAGTTTGAGATGGGGAAGGAAAAGAAAAAGAAAAAGGAAAAGCATCGTGATCGTCATCGTCATGGTTCTGATAAACGGAGGAGGTACTGCGTGGTTACATGAAACGTTGTCCGAGTTTATTTATGGTGTAACGTTTTGAAGCTAAACGAGATCTTTCTCAGTTTCTGACCGTGTAATGTTTTCTTGATTTGTCCACATGTTAGTCAGCTGTTAGTGTTTTACGTTGTAACCTATACTGTTTCGGTAGGCATACAGTACAGACTACAAACTCATTTACTGCATGTTTACAATTTATGTTCATAACAAGTTAGGTATTTAGTGTGCCCAGTGGTACGGGTTACCCTGACCATTTTGTCTTGTAACCAGTGATAAATCTGAGTTCAGTACCAGGGTTAGAAACTAAAACTTTTTTCAATATATTAGTCCAAAGGATTAGTTAATTTTTTAAAGTACTAGTCCTGTGGCCATGGTATTATGACTAAAAACCTGAGGAGGGCTTCAGCCTCAGCTGAAATACTATAGCTATGTGATGAACAGCAAAGCGTGAACCGGCGGGCTAATGCAGAAGAGGTGGGGGGTCTCCCACAGATTAGAAGTCTAAATGCTCTGAAATGAGTGTATCCTGAGTGCTAAATTTGTACCATGTCCTCTCCGTGAATAAGTTATAAATTATATTACAAAAACGAAATCGAAAAAATTAACTAGACTAGCTATATAGTCCACAGGACTAATAAACAGAGCATATATTTACTATAGTCCTTCAGACTTTTTACTGGTCTGGTCTTAACAGACTAGTGTTAAACCCTGAGTACTCATGAATTTATGATGAGACTCATAAAAAAATCGGGAAATACTTGAATAAAACATTGTGGGACCCATCGTTTTCAGCAATATGTACAAAAAGGACCCATGTTATGAATTTAAGTTGTAAATTGATCACTGTGTGTAACATATCTAGAGGGTACATATTTCCATGGCATCACTATAGCCCCTATTATGCCTATTTAGCCAACATAAGCTACTCTAAAGCACTTTACAGTACATATATATGTATACAATTTTAATGCATAAATACAATGAACACATACAATCAACGATGAGTACAAGTCTAATGGCAACTTTTATAGTGCCACTTCTTTTGAATGCTAAAGCACAGAGACTGCAACCAACCCACCCAAGACATGTTTAGTCTCCACCTGCCTGGATCACGATTGTTAGAATTGTGTGGGCAGAAAAAAACCCATTTTCTCTGAATATTCAATGACTACAACAACTTTGGGGATATAACCCAGAGTGTTTGGGTGTTACCATTTGACCCATTTTTCTAGGTCTATGTCTACATATTGTCATATTCCACAGAAACCAGAAATACTATTCATGTGAATGAAATAGTACCAATAAAGTAGGGCAATTTAACATTATTTGTTGCAGGAGGGATGATTCAGACTCATCAGATGAAGACTCAATGTCAGATTCATCGGAAGATTCAAGATCACGGTCAAGGTCACCTATTCAAAGGTATAGGAAAAGGTCAAGGTCGCCTAGAAAACTGGAAAGGTCTCCAAAACATCGCAGAGGAAAACACTCAGATTCTGACTCTTCATCTGGTAGACAGTCACCATCATCATCATCATCGAAGTCCAAGAAAAAACATGAAAAAAAGTCTTCAAGAAGTGGAAAGAAAAAAGAGAAAGACCCAGAGGAATTGCGAGAGGAACAAAGGTATTAATGTGTGTCCATGAACTGTATCACATACTTCAATACATAATACATTACAGAAACTGAATTACTAGATTTCATCACTAGCGTATACATGACAGTGAAGGTTACCTAGTGGTATGCCAGCAACCCGCTAAATTATCGCCATGAAGGATGAAGGACAGTGACAATATAACAGCACTACAGTGTATGGCTAACTTATCTCCCTTGTTATAAGAGTAGAAGTCAGTGACAGTATGACCACACTAATGCTAACTTATCTCCCTTGTTATTTGAGTAGAAGTCAGTGAAGATATGTCCGCACTAATGCTAACTTATCTCCTTTGTTATAAAACAATCTGCTTTTAATGGTTTATAAGATGAAAATAGAATGTAGCATATGTTAATTTTCTATTTGTGAGAGCTTTATTTGATATATTGTTAATCTGTCACTACATTATTCACTACTAATAACCTTGTGTGTTTTTAAGACAACAGAAGGAGTTGATCAAGGCTCTAGAGACCCCAGTCGAGAAACGTGCTCGGAGGCTGGCTAAGAAAGAGGCTAAAGAGAGAAGACGAAAAGAAAAAATGGGCTGGGACAAAGACTACCTGGTAAGATATATGCTATCAGAGTACTCTTTGTGTACTGTGTCCTGCAGGTCCAGGGTTACACCTTACAATCATCTAGTAGAATTCTATATGCTTCAGGGTTACACTATATATTTAGTAGATTTCTGTATATTGTAGGGTTACACTGTATATTGTAGGGTTACAGCATACATTTAGTAGATTACAGTTTATTGTAGGGTTATTCTGTATATTGTAGGGTTACAGCATACATTTAGTATATTACAGTTTATTGTAGGGTTACGCTGTTTGTTGTTGGAAAAGGTTATCTAGTTCATTCAGCTGATGTCTATTTACTGCAGAGTTACCAATACATTTGGTAAGTCGAATATGTTGTAAGGTAAAACTAACATATAGTTTGTTTATGTTGCAGGGTTACACTAACGCTGATAATCCATTTGGAGATGAACACTTACTGGATACATTCACATGGGGGAAGAAATTGGAAAAGGAAGGAAAGAAGAACCTGACAAAGGATGAAATCCAGGTTCATCACAAACAGAAAATGGATGAAAGTAGAGTAAGTATTACTGAGGAATGAAAACTTGATAAAACCATCTCTGACAGTAATATGTGTTCCAATCACAATCTGTACCCTCACTGTTAACCACCTTAAATAGTTTACTACACAAAAAGTGGTTAAAATGTTTCTGAAGAATATTTGTATATATTTACACCTCTCCCTTCTTGAGCTTAGTAAACTCTGACTGCGAATATATTAGTGTACATGCAATGAAAAAAAGGCTCGGTGGATTGATATTTGCTCAAATATGGCCTCATTCACGCTTCAGAACAATAAGTATTCGCTGACAGCCATTGTTTGGTTCCTGCAAGATTTTGAAACATGGAATATATATGGAATCAATTTCATATGATTATACAATAAATGGTTTCTAGCAAACTCTTGATTCCAAATGATGTGCATTTGAAATTCTTTGACGGTAACGCAAACATGGCAGCACCTTGCAGTTGTGATGTCCGACGTCGAACCGCGTTACAACCAGATAACTGTGTCAATGTGTGTACATAACGACTGTTATAAATAAAGAAATATGTTCGAAGTGCTAGTAATATTATTCAATACCAAATTAAAAAATGCTGTTATGAAGAAAACTAGTGTTATTCACTGTGTATTTTCTAAACTTACCAATATACAATGTATCGATGAAGATTCAGTGGGACTATATTATCTTAGCAACCACTGCAATCGTAGCTACCATTGTAGCATCCCGCTTCAAAAGTGTTTATCCTTCGTATAGCACTTTGAAATTAACGATGTTAATATAAGGATTGTACTTCATTTTGACTGTGTATACAGTAGTATGCCCGCAGTTGGCAGCAAACATATTCTCTATGGAGCGCTAATGTGCACCAATAGAATATGTTCGTTGCCAACTGCGGCCATACTACCGTATACACAGTCAAAATGAGGTACTATCTTGTAAAAAACTTTTGTACCTAAAATATGTAGAAGTACATGCTAAAAGTAATCTTACAATTGTGGTACTTCCATGGCAGCGTGAACTGGAAAAGGTGAAGAAAAGAAGACTTGAAAGAGAGAAGGAAGATGAAGAAAGGGAGAAGGAAAGAGTAAGTATATAAATGATAACACTTACAATAAAAGTTTGACATTCCTCTTTTATCAATAAATTGACAGATATAGTGATATAATTATACTTGGGGATCAATTATAATGCGTACAATACTTATGTAAGTATGATGAATCACCTCTATGCAATGTATATTCAAATTCTATGTGAAGAATAGATTTTGCTCACTTTTTTTCGTAAAGACCTGATAATGAAAAATGTCATACAGTTTTAGATTAATTAGGTCTTGTACCTAAAACTAAACGATTTAAAAATGATAACATTTGGAGGACCTCATACATTGTATGTTAAGGTGTCAGTGGACCCTTTTGGGTTGGTATACATAATAAACAAGATGAATTTATGTACTGTAAAGCTGTGTTTTAAAGTATTTTTGAGGATGATTTTGAGTTAATGAAAACACTTTTGTTGTTTTTAGGAGATGATGCAGAGAGAAAAAGAAGTGGAATACTTCAGAGAATGGGAGAAACAGGAGGACAGCGTATGTATCCACCTATAAACTGTATTCTGGATGGTGCACTGTCAGACAATCTAATCACGTTCTGTGTGATTTTCTTTTACAAAATATATAACTAGCAGTGAGTCTTGAAGTAGCAGGATGGATGTATTACCAGAAAGATGTGTTTATGTGTGTATAATATCGTAATATATTAGTAGCATGAACACACATGTAAGATATAAAGTGACAAATGTGGAAAATTTGTTTTAAATTATTTTTACGTTGAAGACAGGAAGTATAATAGTTGTTTCAATTTACTGTTTACAGTTTCACTTGAACCAGGCGAAGATGAGATCAAAGATCAGAATTCAGGATCAACGAGGTATGGTGGCGTTGATATAGGTTTCATATTCTCAACGGAATAGAATGTCAACTACACCAGTGGTGGCAAACAATGTTATTACATGTATTTAATGTCCTGAGGTCATTTGAAAATATACAACAGCAGTGATCAATTTACAATTTATTTTCATGGGTCATTTTAGTTCATATTTCTAAAAACAATGGGTCCCACAATGTTAAATAAGAGTATTTCCAGAATTTCTATGAGTCCTATCACAATTCTATGAGTATAGGCAACAGTCTGTAGTGATTTGTTAGGAAAAACATTAATATTTGCTGTTACAATTGTAACGTTTCTGTATCATCTTCAGTTGGGAATGGGTTCACATAATCATTTAGGTTAACTATTTCTACTGAGAAAGGTAGAATATTTGATAACAGCTACTAGGTAATGTTATATTTAAACACAATTAATGTATCTCTGTATTAAATTATCTAAAAGCTGCTCAATTTATTTGCTTATGAATTTCGATATTCAGTTTTGCCAAATAAGATAAGATTTAAATGTGAACGTCGTGTGATGTATGAACTTTAACCTGAATCTTCTTTTTCTTTTACTCGACAGCCAAACCTATCGACTTGCTGGCCAAGTATATAAATGCAGAAGACGATGATCTTGCGATTGAAATGCACGAGCCTTATACCTACCTCTACGTAAGCGTTATGTATTATTGCCTACTATGATTTTATAACTCTCTCTGTGTTTAATATAAAGTAGTTCTTTTTAGGTGAGTTTATATTGTACATTTTGTTAAAGTTTATATTGTACATTTTGTTAAAGTTTATATTGAACATTATAAGGTAAGTTTATATTCTGCAAGTGCACCACTTATTCTTTTTTAGGTGAAAATACTAAGTTTTAATCTGAGAGAAAAATATTCAAATGCATGAATATGACAGGTTGAGAATATGAGAGGTAACTTTCAAGGAAAAGGAATTTAATAACTCAATTCACCACTGGAAACACATTATATTCTTCCAATTCAAAGACCGGAATAGTTCCTAATGATGAACGGTACGGGCGAATGATGAGTTGTATTCATTCTCCTGTCTAAATGCACTTATGTTACTGAATGTTTCTCCTGTACTGGAATATCTATTTGAACAATTCATGTGTTTTATTCTATCGGCCAGTTGTACATATTTTTATCTATACAGGGCCTCACTATCCCTGACCTTGAGGACCTACTAGAAGACATCAAGGTGTACTTGGAGTTAGAGGAAGGAAAAAATGCTGACTACTGGCGTGACATCATTACCGTCACTAAAGACGAACTCAGTAAACTAAAGAAGCTTGATACAAGCCAGAGAGGTAAGTGAATATTTCTATAGTGCATTTAGCCTTACAAAATTACAACTCCTTGGAGTTTGGCACATATAACTGTCTTG
The DNA here is from genome assembly GCA_947623455.1 of Mimachlamys varia. Classification (NCBI taxonomy): domain Eukaryota; kingdom Metazoa; phylum Mollusca; class Bivalvia; order Pectinida; family Pectinidae; genus Mimachlamys; species Mimachlamys varia. Next base: position 16,762,458 of record OX392535.1, read on the forward strand.
TATATTGGTTGCAGTGTTCAATCAAATTTTGATAAAATATTTTCATAAATATATATTTATGTACATATTTCATTCTATATGCAATCAACAATGTTTTTGGTATGTTATGCAAAAACTGGTAAGAATGAAAGCTGCTAGAATATAATGAAAAGAATTACATACCAGGTAAGTAAAAGAAACTTTTCAAATTTCATCTCTATAATAATGCAATATTCAAGATTTTAGTTAAAGCTAAAATGTTCTTTCAGTTGAATGGTTCAATACAAACCTGACTAATTATCATATTTGTGAGTCACAAGATAATATTATGATTTCTGTCTGATAGAATTTCACGACAGACGAGAAGGCATCAATGAATCAGTGAACGTAGAAGTGGCGACTATCTTCAAAGGCAAGACGACCAATCAGCTGATGGCGCTGGAGGTACAGATGAAAAACAAGCTGAAGGGAGGCGAGGGGGTGGATGTAGGTAAGTAGGCCTTGGGGTTTTAACCACGTTTTGTGTAAAAAATGTTTTTTCACTGTTAATTGTGCTTTTTCAGCTTTAAAGCTTCAAAGATTGAGATGTCACAAACACTTAAGATATTTGTAAACATTTTCTTTGGCTTGGAAAGTATGATTTATCTAATGATTCTTTACACAACCAATAAATGTTTTATGTGATGTTTCAATGACTAGTACAATATATGCCCTGTCACCTTCATCAGACTAATGACCAGCAAATGCACACAACAGGTGTAAATTGTATACAAGTTGGTAATTGGCAAATCAGTCATTTCGTCTATGATGTTAGTGATTTGTTTGCCCATATAGAAAGCCAATATTAGGATGTTTCCCCCAGTCAAAAATTTTGCTTTTTTTCCCAAAATGAAGCAAACTTCAAGAATCTTTTCCCAATTTATCTGAAAATCCTATTGTATTTTCCAATTCAATAAGGCACAGGCTGCTGTAAAATCTAGGTAGCAAAGACACTGCCTGTAAGGTGTATGTACAATAGTAAAGTTATTGTACGGAAATGACTGGATTCATCTACGCTTTGGGGGGGCTGTTGAATGTTGATGATTATGATCATTCTGATGTATGTCAGGTTACTGGGAATCCCTACTCGCACAACTCAAGGCCCACATCGCCAGGACGAGGCTCCGGGAGCGTCACCAGGATGTCCTCAGACAGAAGCTCTTCAAACTTAAACAGGAGGTACGTAGACTTTAGTGATACTATTCTATCATCACTTGATAAACACATATTCTCAAATTATTCCATCTTCACCTGATAAAAACATTTTCACACAATAAAAATGTACCTGTCACTAAGAACTATTATCAGTGTACTTGTTTTCATGGTATGATAAATTATCTTACATCCTTGTGGATGATGAAACAGGTGAATGTTTAATTAAAAATTTGCCAGTGTAGAGTAACATCAATTTAAAAAAAACACCTATCATGATTCATTGTATGGACTCTTTTAGACTATGTTGCTCCTATGACTTTGACATTCCTGATTGTCAAAATTGTCTTTCTTCAAAAAATAATGTTTTTCGTTTTAAACAAGTTTAATTAACAATAGAATAGTACAGTGTCTAAAGGATTGTATAAAAACCTATAGCAATTCTTTCCTGTACACACCAGTTTCTTTGTGGTCTTTAATACAAGCAGTATTTGTTAAATACCTGTGTCACAAGATATACTAGTTGAATATAACAATAAAATATATATTGATATGATATTAAACTTGCATAGTGATAAATTGAAGATTTGGATATCAGCTGATATAAGAATTAGATTAAGGAAAACACACAGCCCATCCATACTTTTAAATATGCTGATGTTTTTTGGTAGTTTCATTGCTGCAAAAACATGGATCTGTTAAAGATATGTAAAGTTTAATGTCTCTAATGTGTTTCCATTGTAGCAAGGAATAGAATCACAACCCTTGTTTCCATCTGCAACCGGAGCAGAGAGTTCTGTATCAAGGGAAAGCACTCCACGTCCCGAGACCTCGATGCCAGCTCCTGAAGTGAAAGTGGAGCCAAAAGAGAAACAAGAGGAGCCCAAGGCTGGACCTAGTGGAGAGGCAGACGGGGAGGAGCAGGAAGAGGAGGAGGAGGAAGAGTATGTGTAAAAGTTAGGGAGGAGCTGATTATGTATTGGGAGGTGGTTTTTAATTTGATCATAACACAAGCATTTAACAGTGTGGCATGATATCAAAAGCATACCCCATTAAGTCAAATATGATTGGGATTTGAAAATGAACAAAATTATAATGATACATAATGATGCCTCATTGGTATGTTGTTGTTTCACAACATTGATATGTAGTGATATTAAAACAAGATAACATTGTTTACAGTGGGGATGAGGCTGTTATCACAGAAGAGGACTTGGAGGAGCAGGCCTATGTAGACTACGAAGCTGGGAAATATTCACCAAGACTACTGCGATTCAATGACCTGGAGATAGACACTGTGGTGTACAACCCTACAGACGACTTAAAGAAACTGGAACTAGCCAGGCAGCAAGTCAGAACACTAGGGCAAGTTAGGGTGAGTTTCTACAATGTAATTCATATCCCAACAGTCTGACAGCAGGTCAAAACCAATTACCTGGTTTGTTCACTCCAAATTAATTGTGGTCCATATTATCTTCACTAAAAAAGTTGTATCGGTCATTGTTAGCTCAGGGCTATTTCATTAAAATATCTACCTGACCTGAGGACTCCAAAATAGATCACTTCTACCCATGGTTGGATTTCATTCCTATTGCTTCTTTGTAATTTAATAAATAAATTCTATGGGCGGTCCCCCTTAACGAAACCTGGAGTGGAATAGCCCTCATCTGCCCCAAGGGCAAGTGCGCTTATGCCATGGTGTGGCGTTTTTTCCATTGAAAAAGCCCTTAGTGCTGATATTGGGCAGGTAGCATGCTGGGATGATGGGCTACAAAATGAATGACCTTGAACCACATTCAAGTTCACAGGGATCAAATGTCTAAAAATAATTAAACAATTTCTTCTAAATAACAAGAAAGCCCTGGGTACTGATATTGGGCCATAGCATGCTTCGATGAAGTGCTACCGATTTTGTTCAAATGAATGACCTTGATCTTCTTAAAAGGTCACACGGGTCAAATGTCTTAAAATCTTCAAGTAAGTTCTCCTCAATAACTAAATGGCACAGGTTACTGATATTGAGCTTGTAGCATGTTGAGATAATGGGCTACCAAGTTGTTCGAATGAATGACTTTTGATTTGCTTTCAAGGTCGCAGTGGTTGAATGTCTTAAAATCTTCCAACAACTTTTTCTCAACAACTAAAAGGCCCTAGGTACTGCCACATGGCAGGGTAAAGGACTGACACCGATAAGTTGCCTGTAACTGTATTATAGTTTTTTTCAGCCCATTGGACCTCTTCTTCTGAAATGATCTCCTTTTCACATATGAAACACAGTGTAAATGTCAAATTGAACATTTAAAGATTTAGTAAGATTGTTACTACTACAATTTGATTATAAGTGACATTGATACAGATTGTGCTGTATTTCAGCTGGATGGAGAGACGGAGTTTGAGAAGAAAGCTCGGGAGGGGATGAATGATGAGGAGGCCACATTTAGTGTAGAAGTCGCTCTCGATCAGCAGGCCTTCCTGTGGTCAGATAAATACCGGCCTCGTAAACCTCGATTCTTCAACAGAGTTCACACAGTAAGTATTGGTAAAGTTAACATTGGTTCTTTAACAGAGTTCACACAGTAAGTATTGGTGAAGTTAATGCTGGTTCTTTAACGGAGTTCACACGGTAAGTATTGGTGAAGTTAATGCTGGTTCTTTAACGGAGTTCACACGGTAAGTATTGGTGAAGTTAATGCTGGTTCTTTAACGGAGTTCACACGGTAAGTATTGGTAAAGTTAACATTGGTTCTTTAACAGAGTTCACACAGTAGAGTTCACACAGTAAGTATTGGTAAAGTTAACATTGGTTCTTTAACAGAGTTCACACAGTAGAATTCACACAGTAAGTATTGGTAAAATTAAGGTTGAATCTCAGCAGGGGCCACACAAATTGTATGATAGAGAATTGATTGAAAGGGATGGGTAGAAGTTTAGATATGTTTGTTTGATATAAAACATTTTATAACAAAAATACTTATAGCACTTTGCTGAGTTTTAACTTCTAATACAATATTTTGTACACAATTAGCCTTGATAATCTTCCCACCTTCTTTCTGAGTAAAACTGGCTGATTACTTCAACAAAAATGAATTTGTTTTTTTCTAACTGGCTTGATAGTGGGCTGGCTAGAGTTGTGGTAAATCGACTTAACTTGCAACTGATGTATTGTTAAAAAAAGGTAATGTGTTCATGTAATATGTATATTATATGTATTATTGTTGAATTTTATTAGTTCATTTCATCATGCGCTTTGGACTATTTTCCAGGGATTTGAATGGAACAAGTATAACCAGACCCATTACGACATTGACAACCCACCTCCAAAGATAGTCCAGGGTTACAAGTTCAATGTAAGTATAGCTTAGTAAGTCCAGGGTTACAAGTTCAATGTAAGTATAGCTTAGTAAGTTCAGGCTTACAAGTTCAATGTAAGTATAGCTTAGTAAGTCCAGGGTTACAAGTTCAATGTAAGTATAGCTTAGTAAGTCCAGGGTTACAAGTTCAATGTAAGTATAGATTAGTAAGTTCAGGGTTACAAGTTCAATGTAAGTATAGCTTTGTAAGAACAGGGTTACAAGTTCAATGTAAGTATAGCTTAGTAAGTCCAGGGTTACAAGTTCAATGTAAGTATAGCTTAGTAAGTCCAGGGTTACAAGTTCAATGTAAGTATAGCTTAGTAAGTCCAGGGTTACAAGTTCAATGTAAGTATAGCTTAGTAAGTCCAGGGTTACAAGTTCAATGTAAGTATAGCTTAGTAAGTCCAGGGTTACAAGTTCAATGTAAGTATAGCTTAGTAAGTCCAGGGTTACAAGTTCAATGTAAGTATAGCTTAGTAAGTCCAGGGTTACAAGTTCAATGTAAGTAAAGCTTAATAAGTCCAAGGTTACAAGTTCAATGTAAGTATAGCTTAGTAAGTCCAGGGTTACAAGTTCAATGTAAGTATAGCTTAGTAAGTCCAGGGTTACAAGTTCAATGTAAGTATAGCTTAGTAAGTCCAGGGTTACAAGTTCAATGTAAGTATAGCTTAATAAGTCCAAGGTTACAAGTTCAATGTAAGTATAAAGTAAGAAATTTAAGTTAACAGTACAACGTAGTCTTCATCAATCTAACTTGGTGTATATGTTACAGAACACAATGTATACGTTTCCATCCAGTATTGAACAATCTTTTCAGTGATACACTTTTACAACAATTGTTTTTTTGTTTAACAAAATTTTGATTTTTGATGGTTGAATCAGGTGACCCTTGCCAAGGAAGTAAAATATCTAGTCAACCCAATGGAATTGGATAATTTGGCAAAACTGCTTATTCCAGGTCACTTAATCATCTTTTTAATAGGCTTGATCCAATAAATCTAATGCCAAGGACAAAAATATAAAATCCATCAGATCATGAGTTTGAGTAACTACTGCAATAACAAGACAGATGTTATTGAAACATTCCAAAAGGTAACTTTATCAGACATACCTGGTAACAAAGTTTCTGTATTATATAACCACCTTTGTTTTCTTCTGTAGATTTTCTACCCTGATCTAATAGACAAGACAGATACGCCTCAGTACACACTGGTAAGTACACATGCACCAAGACTCTCCAGTACACTCTGGGAAGTACACATGTACCAAGACTCTCCAGTACACTCTGGGAAGTACACATGTACCAAGACTCTCCAGTACACTCTGGGAAGTACACATGTACCAAGACCCTCCAGTACACTCTGGGAATTACACATGTACCAAGACTCCCAAGTTCACTCTGGGAAGTACACATGTACCAAGACTCTCCAGTACACTCTGGGAAGTACACATGTACCAAGACTCCCCAGTACACTCTGGGAAGTACACATGTACCAAGAAGACTCCACAGTACACTCTGGGAAGTACACATGTACCGAGACTCCCCAGTACACTCTTGGAAGTACACATGTACCAAGACTCCCCAGTACACTCTTGGAAGTACACACGTACCAAGACTCCCCAGTACACTCTGGGAAGTACACATGTACCAAGACTCCCCAGTTCACTCTGGGAAGTACACATGTACCGAGAATCCCCAGTACACTCTGGGAAGTACACATGTACCAAGACTCTCCAGTACACTCTGGGAAGTAAACATGTACCAAGACTCCCCAGTTCACTCTGGGAAGTACACATGTACCAAGACTCCCCAGTTCACTCTGGGAAGTACACATGTACCGAGAATCCCCAGTACACTCTGGGAAGTACCCATTTGCCAAGACTCCCAGGTACACTCTGGGAAGTACACATGTACCAAGACTCCCCAGTTCACTCTGGGAAGTACACATGTACCGAGAATCCCCAGTACACTCTGGGAAGTACACATGTACCAAGACTCTCCAGTTCACTCTGGGAAGTACACATGTACCAAGACTCCTCAGTTCACTCTGGGAAGTACACATGTACCGAGAATCCCCAGTACACTCTGGGAAGTACCCATTTGCCAAGACTCCCAGGTACACTCTGGGAAGTACACATGAACCAAGACTCCCCAGTACACTCTGGGAAGTACACATGTACCAAGACTCCCCAATACACTCTGGGAAGTACACATGAACAAAGACTCCCCAGTACACTCTGGGAAGTACACATGTACCAAGACTCCCCAATACACTCTGGGAAGTACACATGAACCAAGACTCCCCAATACACTCTGGTAAGTACACATGTACAAAGACTCCCCAGTACACTCTGGGAAGTACACATGTACCAAGACTCCCCAGTACACTATGGGAAGTACACATGAACCAAGACTCCCCAGTACACTCTGGGAAGTACACATGTACCAAGACTCCCCAGTTCACTCTGGGAAGTACACATGTACCGAGAATCCCCAGTACACTCTGGGAAGTACACATGTACCAAGACTCCCCAGTTCACTCTGGGAAGTACACATGTACCGAGAATCCCCAGTACACTCTGGGAAGTACACATGTACCAAGACTCTCCGGTTCACTCTGGAAATACACATGAACCAAGACTCGCCAGTTCACACTGGGAAGTACACATGTACCAAGACTCTCCAGTTCACTCTTGGAAGTACACATGTACCAAGACTCTCCAGTTCACTCTGGGAAGTACACATGTACCAAGACTCTCCAGTTCACTCTGGGAAGTACACATGTACCAAGACTCTCCAGTACACTCTGGGAAGTACACATGTACCAAGACTCTCCAGTTCACTCTGGGAAGTACACATGTACCAAGAGCCCCATTAGTATTGGTACATGGTACATTCTTGCCACATTGTACACAATAATTTGGATATTGAAGATTACTTATTTCTCATGTCCATTTCATTTATGAAATCTCAAAACACTAACGCAAACTTTTTAATCACATACCAAAACACAAAAAAACACCACACACTTTTATATGATGGAGATTAATATGGAAATAAAAACATGAAAACTCAAACACAGGAGTGGCTATTCAATATTATATCAGTTTTGATTATTGTGTCTGGTCTGACTAGTGTGTCTGTTCAAACTGTTGTGTCTCTTTTTACTATTTTGTCACTTTTGACGGCACTTGTGTGTATCCTTGAGCAAGATTCTTTACTCTGCTTGTTCCAGTCTACTCAGCTGTAAATGAGTACATGGTTGGGTAGTGCTAGAAATTGTAGAATGCTAGCTGTGCTCACCGAAATGGTAGCACCAGTTGTATGCTACCCAGGAAGTTGAGAACAATATTGGCTGGTTGCTAAGGCCCTATAGTTATGAATAATAATTTGTGAACCGTTTTGATGCGACCTTTAAGGTCGTGATAAAGCGTTATATAAGAACCTCAAATTATTATTTTTATCAGTTTTGAATATTTCATCAGTTTTGACTTCTGTAAACCAACATATTTTTGCGTAGACTAAATTTCGCGTTTTCCCATGAAACGACTATTTAGCTGCAATTTAATTTCGCGATAAATACGGTCATAAATCCTATTTGCAGTAAAGTACAGTACTCCTACAGTTGGTTGAAACTATTTCGCGGCGATTAATTTTTGATAATTTAATTCAACCGCAAAATATGTGAAAATCAATCGCACACGAAAATAAGTTGGTTTACAGTATTGCGTCTGTTTTGTTACTGATTGAAGTTCTCGTACAACTGTATAATTCACTATGTCATGTTGGTATATGTTACAGACACCTATTGAAGGAGATAAGGACTTCGCTACACTCAAGTTCCATGCTGGTCCTCCTTATGAGGTAAGTTTGTTTCTGTCCTCATTAAATATTATATGATTGATGGCAATTAATTATTCTCATATAAGTTATGACAGACTTATTTGAATAATCTCTTTTTAAAACAAGAGGGCCATGGCCCATAAGTCATTTCGCAATCAAGTCCTTACTTTAAGAAATTAACACCCCCTCCCTCCCTCAGTAACTATGCAGACTGAATATGGTTAAAATTCTTTGAGGTCTTTTGGAAGAGTAGCATTATAGATAAAAATTCTCCATTCATGGTCCTGTCCCCCTAGTTCTCAGGGGTCAAATTAACTTCCTGTATTTTAAGGAATGATTACCCTTCCCAAATGATAATTAAGGCTGAGTTTGATTAAAAACTGCCCAGGTGTTACTGAAAAGTAGCATTAAAGGCTAAATTTCACCTGAATTCCCTATTCAGTGCCTCGCCCCCATGTCCCTTGGGGTCAAATTTTTCTTTTCATTTTCATTTTTCTTAATAAAAGAAAGAATTGTCCACCTCTCATGATTCATTTGAGCATTCAGAAGGAGTATAATTTTAACTAACTTCCCCTTTTGAGGTCTTGCCCCAAGTCCCTAAGACATAATTGCCCATCCCTTATGAAGTTTCAGACCAAAGAATGAAATCCTTTGAGCCGTTAAGGAAGAATACCAGTTTAAAAGAAAAGTTTATGCACTGTGCAGGACAATGAATGAAACATGACTTGCCAGATGACCTACAAAGCAAAGATAACTATAGCTTTAGTTTAATCACAATATTAAACAAATAAATACCATTGTCAATTTTTGTCAATGATTGGTGGAATTATGAAAAATGTTATTGATATTATGTTATGACATTTAAAAAAGTTGGTTGTAAAATTGTATGGTGTGATAACATAGACATGTGTATCTTTCAGGACATTGCTTTCAAGATTGTAAACAGAGAATGGGAGTACTCCTACAAACATGGGTTTCGCTGTCAGTTCCAAAACAACATCTTCCAACTGTGGTTCCATTTCAAACGGTACAGATACAGGAGATGAGGACCGCTTCAGATCTAGGAAGTTTATATAGAATATTGTGAGCGTGGAGGAATAACACAGACAAGTTCTTCTCAATAGAGATATAGTTTAACATATGAGTACAAAACATTTTTCAGGAAAAATGGGATTTTACATACATACTGCAATTCTCAGCTGATTGTAAATTTTATAGAGAAATAATCTGCTTTCATTCATTTCTAAGCAGAAATATAATCTTTACACTTGGTGATATGTCAGTCATGTAGAACATGAACACAAAGCCATCTTCTGTATCAGTGATCTTAGTAAAGACAAAACTGTAAAATTATCTTGGATGCATAGCATCAGGAAACAATGTTAGTGTCTGGACTAAAAAGGTTGGCTGCAAGTGTAGGAAAGCCAGGTTTCCTGTATAATTCAGCCATGTAACTTTCATTGGACTCTGTGATTTATTCCTGGGTGAGTTAATGGTTGATGTATGCAAGGAGAGGATGATGTTACACAATGTATTGTCAGGTCAGTGTACAGAGATAACAGAGTGCTTAGGAGATGTGTGTGAAAATGTGTGTGTAAAACTTTGTAATGTGTGTAGGGGATGCTTATATCATGTGTGTAAGGAGAAGTGTGTGAAAATGTGTGTGTAAAACTTTGTAATGTGTGTAGGGGATGCTTGTATCATGTGTGTAGTCAAGAGTTGTTAAGATGTGTAAGCCAGTGTGGGGGAAGTGTTAGACTACCAGCTTTGAAGTTGCTGGTGAGATACAGGCTGTGTGACTGGATGAATGCATAAAACTGATCACAAGTGTAATGTATTGACAAATTTAATTCTCTGACAATGAGTCTGCAATTTACAAGATAAAATAAAAAACAAAATCATGAAAACAAACTTATTAAGCTTGTATTGTTTGTCAATATTTCCAAGTCAAGACCATCATGGGGGCAGCTGGTACTGATTTTACAAGATCCCGATCAAGTCCAGAGTTACCTTGACCGATGATTACTCACGCACCAATGTCGACATCATACCATGAGTCCAGGCTTCTACTGATGATACTCTAGACTACAGTATTGGTGTTCTATAACATATTACGAAATTTTGCACCGTATAGAATTTACCATAGCAAAATCTGTATCTATGTAAATCTGTAGGTAAATTAACACAATAAGACCCCCTGTGCACTTACATTCGGGCCAACAAGAGTGATTAATATAAGTTTAATAACTTATTCATAATTTTTGTAAAATAAATAAAGTGAAAAAAAAAAAATTCGAAATTTTTATACAGAATTGAAAAAAATGCCTACAAAGGAATTTGCACTTTAGATGGTTTTATGATGCCTTGAGTGAGTTTGTAGTTATGCTTATTATTGTTCATAGAGTGTTTCACACTGGGTGATGAGTCGGATTAAAGGGCCCGGGTGGTACACAAGCAGGACACTCTCACACTATGCTATACTTTATTATTGTTCGTAGAGTGTTTCACACTGGGTGATGAGTCGGATCAAAGGGCCCGGGTGGTACACCAGCAGGCCACTCTCACATAAACTTTCCATCTTCAGCCTCAGTCGTATCAGTGTTGCCATGGTTTCATCAAGGCACTGATTGACGTACAGTTTATTATCACAGATATCTTTGGCTTCACCGGACACGGTTTGTTCCATCCTTTCGCTTATTTGTTTTCTCCAGATATTTTGATAATCCTCCGATAATGTACTGGATTCTATCTCCATGGTTTCCATCTGGGTAACAATTTTAGAACTGTCCGATTCTGATCTGTCATTAGAAACTTGAGTATCTTCACTGTCACTGTCATCACTGTACTCTCCCAACAGGGCGAGACCTGTCGATTGTAACATACATGGAACACTCATTTCTGTTCCAGATACTGACCGCTCAGTTTCTGGTATACTTCCAGATTTACATTCTACTGGACTGTCTGCTGATGGCGTTGAATCTTTAACAAAGTTAGATTCTGCACATGGATTTGAATCGGTAACACAATGAATTATACTATGACCTTGTGTTTTTGCTGATGATGTTGAGTCTGTAACAAATTGTGATTCTGGGCAGTTGCATTCCATTTCAGTTCGACTTTCTGTCGAAGAATCTTGAGAAGTTGGAATAAAACTAGCAATCATCTGTTCCTCCTCATCATCTGTCTTTACTTTACCATCGGCACAGGTTCGCTGGCTTTGTTTATATGAGTCAACCAAACACTTTGACATATCTTCCTGTGAATTCTTCGATGAGTTTGCTCCTGGACTATCTGTCACACACTGTCCTGAATCACTCTTGCTCTGCAGATTTACAGAGGTAGTGACTATTGTACTGTCACCAAGAGAGTCCAGGGTTTCCAGGAAAACATTCCATTCACTGATCACACACTTCAGGTAGCGGGTAAGATACAAAAGGGCACAGGTCTCCGGAGAGGTCAAAAGGTCAACCAGTACACTGTGGTCAAAACCGGTCATTTGTAGCAGAAGGTAAAACTGTCTGTGTGGGTTGATCATTGTGGTCAGCTTCTCAAGGTATGGTCCTAGTATATCCAACCTAAACACAAAGTAGGTACATTTAAAAGAGTAATACTGACCTGAATTCAAAGCAAAAAAGGGGTCTCAGTCCCACAGTTTATACAAAATTGATTCCCCTTCACCCAAAGATGCTACAGACCTAATATGAAACAATATCCTGTCCTTCCATCAGAAGAAGAAGGATTTTGAAGCTTTGATTATATTTCCCCTTTTGAGCCCCACCCCTCCGGCCCAAGGGGTCAGACCTACCGTTTCTACAAAATTGAATCCCTTCACCAAAGGTTGTTTCTGACCAAATTTGTTCAAAATCTGACACCAGGTGACCCAAAATTTGCTATGCATAAGTCAAGTTACTACCGTAAGGGGAGCCTTCACATGAAATTTGAGAAAGACCCCTTATCATTCTTATGTTCTTGAATAGAAGTAGTTGAGCTGCACTCACATCTTCTTTGTTATACAGTAGATATCCAGAACCTCCAGTAAGGCCTCCATCAGGGTGTCATCCTGGTCACCAAACACAGTGGTCATCCAGTCAAATGGCTGACCACTGAGGTCACTCCCTTGTACTGTTATGGAAGCATGGTCATCCAGCTGGGACAGACATCTGGGCAGGTCTAACAAGGCTACATTCATTTCTGAAGACAAATGTGAAACATTATACTTTAGAAAATAAAACAAGATGCCCAAAGGCCTTAACGGTCATCTGACTACCAATTGAAAGTACATCATGCTACTGTGGAAAACACTGACTGCACTATCATGTTACAAAATGGCCCAATAGGTTGCTATGTCCAAGTTTTTTCGAACCATGAAAATAACAGATGTGGTGGCCATCTTAGATTTCGCACTGCCCAAAAAGTAACAATGCTTGGTCAGGACTATCTCAGGATCATTCCAGGCAAGTTTCAGTTAAATTGCACTGATGGAACTTGAGAAGTTTTTTTAAATGTGTTTTTTTCAAGATGGCGGCTGTGGCAGCCATCTTGGATTTTGGACAGCCCCAAAAAATAACAACACTTGGTCAGGACCATCTCGGAATCAATTCAGGTAAGTTTCAGCTTAATCGCACTGGTTGAACTTGAGAAGAAGTTTGGAATGTGAAAAATTTGCGTACGGCGCATGACGAAGGAAGAAGCACAATGACTATAGGTCAAGGTCATCCTGAAGCTTTTGGTCAGATGACCTAAACAGGGCAATATTTAATTTGTATAGGAAAATAAGAAAAAAAGAGATCCCAGAGGAATCTTGGTGCCAAGCACAGACTATCTTCATTTGTCTTAAAAGTTGGGATCTTTTCCCTTCTTTTTTCTTTCAAGTATCTTATTTTAGTTACTGTATCTAAAATTTGTGTCCTCTAGAAAAGGTATTAATTGAAAGATGCAAGCCTATGAGGTTTTTTTTCTGATCAGTCCTGCTATAAGTGATGTATTTATCATAGTGTTTTTCCTGTATTAATGATGTATTTTTCACAGTATTTTCCCTGCTATAGGTGGAGTATTTATCAGTGTTTACCTGTATTAGTTATGTACATTGCACAGTATATTCCCTGCTATATAGGTGGGGTATTTATCAGTGTTTACCTGTATTAGTGATGTACATTTCACAGTATTTTACCTGCTATAGGTGGGGTATCTATCACAGTGTGATTTGAAAAACGGACAATGGTCGCAGACACGGACAGGAGTAAAGCGGCCAGTTGTCGTAGGGAAGTCAAATTTCCGAATTCTGTTTGGAGATTAGATCTACAGGAGACTAACACACACGTGCCCCCAAAGCCAGTAGCTGATTCCTGATGTAGGTTTGATATTCCTGTTCCTACAGCCCACTGTAGTAAAGCTGAACCCAGTCTTATATAGATAGGGTTAACGGAGGTTTGTAAACACAAAATCTGTCCATACGAGTAAATCGTCTTCAGCAAGTGAATCACCTGTCTAGAATAGATGTGATTGTCAGTCACGCTGATCATGTTGATAGCCCGTAGAAGTATATCGTAATCCATCACCCAACACAAATCTAATTGCAGATCTTGACATTTCTTAGTCGACTTTCTCCACATGATAAGAAAAGCTGTAATTAAAATTGAGTCATCTTCTTGGAATGGAAATTTGAGCACATTTTCCACCAGCCATAGAAATCTCTGTTTTATAACATCAAGAACAGTGATAGTCAACTCTCCTTGAAGAAGGTCAGAAGTCAATTCCAAAATCAAGGTTTTGTTCAGCATACTGATTTCTTTATCTCCAAGGCATTCCAATAATGTGTTGAGACATTCTTTAACTTTTACCTACATTGGAAACAGAAGTGTAAACATTATTTCAGTTGTGGACTGTTAAAGTAATATCATGAGAGATTTAAATTTTCTTAATCTTACAGTTTAGAACTAACTCAAGACTATACTATAGTAGGAATGAAACGAGTCATATTTTCTCCCCTTCTCGGTATATACTCTATACATAGGTATCTATCTATACTTCTGGTCAGGGAAACATTTCTCTTACCTTTAAGAGCGTAAACAGAGTTGTTTCCCCTTGTTGCTACCCTTTGCCTTTCATTTTTTTGGAAGTAGCCCTCAAGTGGGGGAACCCTGATACACGTCACACAATTACGTTACATCACACAATTATGTTACAACACACAATTACGTTACGTCACACAATTACGTTACGTCACACAATTATGTTATGTCACACTTGACCTTCATCTGTTACTTCTGGAATGTTGAAATTAACAGAAATATCTTTCAGCTGATCTCTGTTGCATTTATCTTTGTCGTTGCTTGAGAAGCTGTTTTTTATTTTTACCTGCCAACTTTAAATTTCAGAATTCAGAAAGTTGATCATGAAGTTACATTTTTGATGTGGGAGAAAATTAATCATTTTCCATTTTAGGAGTAAAATAAAACAAGAGGCCCAGTGAACCTGAACCACTCACCTACTTTGCAGCTTTAAAGACTTAATCACATAAGTAAACTTAAAACTTGAAAGCCAATTTCCGACACATTCTTCCGCACAAATACAATAACCCAGGGTCTTTTGGTTATCAGAAAGAAGATGCTTACAATTTTTAACACATTTATACATCTTTGCCCTTTGGGTAGGATTCTTCACTGTTTAGCAATAGGCAATGCCTCTGGTAGACATTTGAGAATCTTACACTTTTAAATGATATTTCTGTTTTATTCTCAGGCAGGGAAAGATGGTATCAACAACATCACAATTTTTTGTTTTGTTTAGAAAATAACACAGATGAAGAAGTCAATTAAAAGAATTACCAATACAGTTTCATATTTTAGAGTAAAGGTCACTATTATACTGTACCTGAGGAGTCTCATTTTCCAATAGCACTATCAGTGTTTTACGAGAAGCGTACAGTACAAAAGGATCCACATCAGTCTGAACAAGGTCAACCTGTAAAGAACAAATAATATCTTTACAGCATAAAGTAGTAACAAATACCATTGGTAAGTACAATGTTTCTCAATAAGTCAAAAGAAAACTTTAGAGTAGAATGTCTTCTTTATCAAACCACACTAAGCCAATGAAAAACAAGAGAAAAGAAAACATGCAGTACATAACAGAAGTCATAAAGTAATATACTCCTAACCATGATACTAGATGACTAAAGAAACTTGAATCTTCAGTCCTGTTATGTTACTGATTCAAATCGGTGTGCAGACAATAGGAAAAGGATCTGGAGACGATGAGATTTAGACATGGAGACCAGTGGAATAGGTGATCAGGACCTGTAGACAGGTGGCCTAAGGAGATCAGTCCTTGGAGACCAGCGAACTAGGAGATCAGGACATGGAGACCAGTGGATTAGGAGATCAGTCCTTGGAGACCAGCAGACTAGGATATCAGGACATGGAGACCAGTGGATTAGGAGATCTGGACCTGAAGAACAATGGACTAGGAGATCTGGACCTGGAGACAAATGGACTAGGAGATCAGGACCTGCAGAACAATGGACTAGAATATCGGTACCTTGAGACAAGTCATGACATTTTGACTCTTCAACATAATTCAGGTGAGTTTCAAGAAAACTGGCTTGAGCACAGAATCCATGCTTGAGCATGAGAATGGTTTCATGAATACGGGCCAAGGACCTGGAGACAAGTGGACGAGGAGATCAGGACCTGGAGAACAATGGATTAGGAGATCAGGACCTGGAGAACAATGGACTATATGATCTTGACCTGGAACAGTGAAACTAGGAGATCAGTCCTTGGAGACAAGTGGACTAGGAGATCAGAACCTGCAGAATAATGGACTAGGAGTTCAGGACCTGGATAACAATGGACTAGGAGATCAGGACCTTGGAGAACGGTGGACTAGGAGATCAGGACATGGAGAACAATGGACTAGGAGATCAGTCCTTGGAGACCAGTGGACTAGGAGCTCAGGACCTGGAGAACAATGGACAATGAGATCAGGACCTGGAGACCAATGGATTAGGAGATCAGGACCTGGAGAACAATGGATTAGGAGATCAGGACATGGAAAACAATGGACTATATGATCTTGACCTGGAACAGTGAAACTAGGAGATCAGTCCTTGGAGACAAGTGGACTAGGAGATCAGAACCTGCAGAATAATGGACTAGGAGTTCAGGACCTGGATAACAATGGACTAGGAGATCAGGACCTTGGAGAACGGTGGACTAGGAGATCAGGACATGGAGAACAATGGACTAGGAGATCAGTCCTTGGAGACCAGTGGACTAGGAGCTCAGGACCTGGAGAACAATGGACAATGAGATCAGGACCTGGAGACCAGCGGACTAGGAGATCAGGACCTGTAGAACAATGAACTTGGAGATCAGGACCTGAAACAATGGACTAGGAGATCAGGATCTGGAGAACAATGGACTAGGAGATCAGGATCTGGAGAACAATGGACTAGGAGATCAGGACCTGGAGAACAATGGACTAGGAGATCAGGATCTGGAGAACAATGGACTAGGAGATCAGGACCTGGAGAACAATGGACTAGGAGATCTGGATCTGGAAAACAATGGACAAGGAGATCAGGATCTGGAGACAAGTGGGCTAGAATATCGGTACCTTGAGACCAGTCAACAAGGATATCTAGACCTGGAGACCAGCAGACTAGGAGATCAGGACCTGGATATCAGTGGACTATGAGATCAGAAACTGGAGACCAGTGGACTAAGGAGATCAGGACCAGGAGACAAATGGATTAAGACATTTTAATCTGCAGCAAGAGACTAGTAGATCAGCATCTGGAGACAAATGAAATAGGAGAGCAGGACCTGTTGTACTTGGACTTGGAGCTCAGGGAATAGTTTATCAAAACCTTGAGGCCAGTGGAGTGGCAGTCTGTTGGAACTCAATCAAACAATCGGCTATGAAATGAAGATAACACTCAAACTCATACACAAGACCTAGGACCATTCAAAACAATGAGTGAGGGTACTCCAAAGACACACCAGAGGTGCTAATTTTAAAATATAAGAGGCTGCTGGTTGGCTTTTTTCTATCAGATATATGATTTTGTCGACTGCGGTGCCTGTCAAAAGTATCTACCTATATAAAACCTCTCACATTGCAGGAGTATGGAGGACCCAGACACAGACTGAAAGGCGAGAAACATGGACAAATTGACCAACCATATATACATGTACAGACTTATATGATAAAATTTAGCAATAAATACCTTTATAAAGGTATTAATTGCTGAATTTTATGATATAAGTCTATAACATGACCATGTGGACCAACTCTGGAAACAGCAACCCCAAACAGGGACACCGGTACAGAATATATCAAACAAAGGTCGGGTGACACAAGTGCATTGAGTTGAACGAGTTAAGCACTAAGATCGGGTTTAACAAGTTTGGAGATACCGGCGCCAGGACACATACATACAACACACTGCACCAAAACACTAAAGCATGGTCAACTTTCCATGAACACAAATGCAAATTAAACTACATAGCAATGTCCCCTGTTACACTATAATGCACTCATGATCATGTCTGGAGTTGACTTTTGCTAGGTGGCGACTGGAAGAAATGAAATTTATGTAATGTAAAAATCAAGTGACAAATGATAAAACAATTAATAATTACCACTAGATATATCAGCCTCGCAAAGTCTTCAGACAAGTTTTTGTTTATTGGTTGTGCTTTTCTTCTGAAACAGTGATAACAAGCTGTCAGGCACTCAAGTTTCAAGCTTGTCTGATCTTTTTTCTCGTCTTCATTATTGTCACATATATTGGACAAGCAATGACATAAGTATGCAACATCCTTTCGTGAAAAATGTTTAATGTTATCAGTAGAGAAACTCATACCGACTCCCTCCACGTGTTTCATGTCACTTCCGTCAACAATTCACCCGGAAGTTTCTCCTCTGTTGGAGGTGCGTAAGTCAATTACTGTGGATTGGTGTTGGGGAGTAAATGATCCACGTGTTTTACATTTGGAGCTGTTTGCCATACTGTTAAATATTATATCGATGCTTTTATTCCGAAATATTCTCTTGCTGCAATTTTTCCTGTGAGTGAAGTGTACGAGGCACATATATATATACCTAACTGTGCTTTCTAACAATACCTGTCTCGTTGTCATGTAATCCAAGCTAAAGTTGTGCAATATTCAGATATTTTCATATCGATTCACTGAATCGGTAGGCACTATGAACTAAGTCAAGATATTTTCAATCATTGTGGAATAATGTCATACCTGTCACCTGTAGTCAGTGTCTTGTAAGTACAGGACGATTAACAGACTCGTGTTTATGGAAATCATGAGTTTCCACTGGCCCTGACACCAGTGATCATGACCATACATTATGTACATATGTTACCATCATGTATCTAGACATCTTGAGAGATAGAAGCTGTTGTGGGACCATAGTGCACTCCTATACGTGGAATTATTTCACACCGTTAGGGTAAAGTGATCGTAAGTCGGACACCTTCTATTCAGTAAACCTGCACGTCGAAATCTGAATGGCGCTACGTACATATGAAATGGGTACCATCAGAGAGAGCACAGTTACTGCCTCATGTTAACATTTTGAAACTCTCTTTTTTTCCCATGTGGAACAACACAGAGTGCAACTTCTAAGACGATCGAGAGTCGGACAGATTCAACTTTCAGTTTGTGACGTTAGCCACTGCATATGGTAACGGGTCGTTTCGCCCTAAATCCCATTCGCACCAAGGGTAGTTTCGCCCTAATATTTTTTTCCATCAGATGATTACATATATACTGTTACAAGTTATTTAACATGTTTTGAGACTTCCCAAACTTACATTTCTCTTGAATAAGGATATAAAATTAGACCTACTTACCAGAAGTATGTGAACGAATCTTTTAATAATATTACTGAAGACGACGACGGACATATTAATATCCGGAATACTAACCACAGTAAAAGTCTATATACGTTTTTCAGTAATACATGTAAAATAGTCATGATTAAAATTAGAAAATTATTTTCCTCTGTCAGATAGAAGCTGGATATATCAATATGTAGTGATTTTGTGTTGAGTTTAAGGTAAGAACTCTCCATATGTTTTACAACAAACAAATGCACCTTTTTATAATTTTTTTTTAATGATACGGAAAACTAGAAAGATGTAATTGTTGACTAAAACTACTGAAAATGGAGAAAATAATGCCAAACAAGGTTTCGTCCTAAAATTTAAGTTTTAGGGCGAAACAATCTAGGGCGAACGGGATTTAGCGAAACGACCCGGAACCCTGCATATATTTAGTCCTAAGCCCACAACTAGTAAATTTTTGTTTGGACTAGTGGAAATCCGTTGAAATTAATTTGAATTTCAATATATTTGTTGTAATAAACACTGCAGTTCACTTGTCCGGCCTAGTGCTTGAAAATGTTAATGTCACAGACTGTGTGAGTCAGACATTCAGATTGGCTTCAATATTGAGTCGGACAGTTGGATTTTTAGTTAGTTTTTTGGTGCACATTTTCTCAAAAATGTCATATTATTTTTAGGAAAAAACTGAGCCGGGGTTTCTAAAGACCAAGTACTCTTAACTTTAAATTTTTTAACTTCATCGCCAACTAAGCATCCCTTGGACAATAGAAAATGATATCAAATTACCAAAGAGATCACAGTTTTATTGCATTTATAGCAACATATATTCCGTAGATATGATAGGCCTACCTTTTGACATGCGTCATTTCTCACACATGCATTTTTGAAAGTCAATAAACATTCTGGAACTTGGTCTTTTTCGGTATCTATATAATGATTGTTAACTGTCCGACTCATGATCAAATCATATAGTCTGCTTTGAAGCAAAATTTCAGATGAATATATTGTATTTTTGCAAAATAAAGATAATTTACGTATCTAATGTATGTATCTTACAGATCAATTAAATGAAGCTTTCATCTGTTAAGCTATAATAATGCAAAAAAAGATATATATCCATATCAGTTTAACATCGCAAAAAAAAATCCTCTTGACTCCACGAATTTTGGCGTTTTTACGTCTTGTTAGTTCAAACACAGCAAAGGCTGGAAACGACTGAGTATTCGAAGAGAGGCAATTCTGGATAGACAAAAGCTTTATTGTGAATAAAGGCACCACTGTATACAGCAGAGCAGACAGAACATGGACACAATGGCGTACTGAAAATGTCTGAGTCTAGATCGTGTCTGTCTTGAGATCACTTTACCCCAACAGTTTGATCATTGAAGTGCGGACAACAAAATTCTACAATGACACAACACATGATCCCTGATACTGTTTGGTATCAAGCGTATTCCATACTATTTGTTTACATACAGCAGTGCACTCTGGCCCCCAAAACAGATATGGTGTCGGGCTAGAGAAAACTCGGACTAGGAAATCTTATTTATAACTTTCAAAAGGTATATATTGGCCTCTTTTCATCCCTACTAAAAAACACCCTCACCCCTTTTTGCCAAAGAAACTAAATGGAAGTGTTTGATCTGTCCTGTTAGAAATGGTGCTGTGACCAGGATTGAGAATAGTGTGTGAACACATATAAAAAGTGGGTAGTAGTGTGGAAGATTTTCATTGTAAATGGGATTTAGTTTGCCTTTGAGCTAGAGAGAATTTTCCTTTCACTCAGGGGTGGAGGTCGTTCAATCCCCGGTGGGGGCACACTATTCTCTTTCATGTTACATAATAATAATGATGATATGGACAAATAGGCAGAAAGCCTGTATACTAAAAAAAATGTGACAGTGACAGAGCATGTAATTCTATCACACATTAATGATAACAATACTTATGATATGCTTTGAAAATTCTGCCTATTTTCAAACAGATTACAGTGTTCTGTTATTATTCATTTTTGACAGAATTTCAGACCCCTGTCTCAATTATTTTCTGGTACCTAGTCCTACAAAGAATATCAAATTTGATTGGGTTTGTTTTACTTTTTCCAGATTTGATGCAGCTGGTACTAAGACTGTGCTCTACTCGAACTTTATTTTCTTGGAGAAGAATAATATTTCCTCAAATTAGCATGAGTTCAAAGATGAGTTTGAAGAATGAAAGTGTGGAGTCGGAATACAATGTCATCAAGGAAGGTAAGGCTGATGTCCTACACCCAAAATGTGTGTTCTACAACCCAGTTCAGGAATTCAACAGAGATCTCACAGTAGCCGTTATATCAAACTTCGCAAAACTACGTCAACAGGAGATAAAGAATAATTTGCTGAAGGACAGAAAATCCAAAAATGACCAGGAAGTACCAGTTTCAGTCACAGAAGTAAATCCTGACATAGAAGTGGGTAAGGTGTGTGCAGATGGCATATCAATTTTGGAAGGCCTAGCAGCATCTGGGCTCCGGTCTATCAGGTTTGGCCTGGAGATTCCAGGCGTTAAAAGAATTGTCACTAATGATTTTGATAAAGCTGCCGTAGAAGTGATAGAAAAAAACATTGAGAGGAATAAACTCGATCACCTTGTCACCTCCAGCTTCGGAGATGCTTCCATGGTCATGTACATGAGTAAAGGAACAGATGCTGCATTTGATGTGATTGACCTTGACCCTTACGGAGGTGCTGCCCAGTTCCTGGATGCGGCCGTGCAGTCGGTCAGTGAAGGCGGTTTGTTGTGTGTGACTTGTACAGACATGGCACTGCTGTGTGGCAACACACCCGAAAGTTGTCGGGCGAGATATGGTACCATGTCCTATAGGTCAGCATACTGTAAGGAAATGGCACTTCGCATCCTTTTGCAGAGCGTAGAAACAACTGCTAATAAGTATTCACGGTATATTGTACCAATGATATCAATCAGCGCTGACTTCTATATCAGAGTTTTTCTGAGAGTTTTCACGGGTGCAGCAAAGGTTAAAATTTCATCACTCAAGTTGGCCAACATGTACCACTGCTCAGGATGTGGGGCTTTTACGGTTCAGAGACTTGCCAGGAAAATACCTACAAAAGGAGATAATTTCAAAATGGTTGCAACACATGGTCCTCCTGTGACAGATATATGTGAACATTGTAAGCATAAACATTATGTTGCTGGTCCAGTGTGGGCAGACTGTCTTCATGACACAGACTTTGTGAAAAAAGTCATCCAGTATGTACATGAGAGACAAGCTGACTTCAACACACACAAGAGAATAATTGGCATGTTAAGTCTTGTCAGTGAGGAACTCAAAGACAGTCCATTTTACTATGTTATTGATGATGTATGCCAGCAGGTCCATCTCTCCTCCTTCAACCAGGAAACATTCATGTAAGTAATTAAGGATACAACGATTTTCTGTATAAACTAGCATTATCTGTTTGCCAGTTTTAAATGGTGTAAGAATAAGTTCATAAAAGTGAGAAGGAAGATTAAATTTGATTACATTCTGAACTGGTCATTAAATATATTGATGCTCAAGATATTGTATTAAGGGGTTAGGGGAATTACTTTCCTTAGTGTAGCTGTCAGCAAAAGTTAAGTCTTTATTAATTGTTTCTTTTTCCAAATTTCCAGAATTTCTAGAAACAGATGAAGAGATTCGTTTCCCAATGTATTCTGTAGATCCTGCTTTTTATTTTGGTATCAGACAGAAATGTGTTTCATTCTTTAGGTCTGCTTTGTTGAATGCTGGCTTTGAAGTGTCCATGTCTCACGCTGAAAAGAATTCCGTTAAGACCAATGCGTCAAACAGAGACATCTGGGTAAGATGAAAGTTGAACATTGAAGATCATCAAATATTTATGAGTTTAAAATAGTTTATAAAAATGCCCCTTCCCTCATCGAAAATTTTGGGTATCATATAGTTGCCATTTTGTCTGTCCATGCTTTTCATGTCCTGAACATACAAGGCCATCAAGTCTTACTTTAAAATAGGGAGTTATTGCCCTTTGTTACAAGATAGTGTCTCAAGCTCAACTGTGCCCACAGTGAAGCCAGAACCATGAAATTTAGTGTGTACATCGGTAACAATTAGGTGATGTATGATGTAGTAAATTCAAGGCCCATAACCCCTTATTTACAGAGTTATTGCCCTTCGTTTGGGATCTCGCACCTTTGCGTGTCAAGAGCATAACTTGGCGCATACAAGTGTAGGTAAGCTAGGATTATCAAACTTGATGTGTAACATTAGTTACACTAAGGCTATATGCAGTGTACTTAATTCAAGGCCCACAACCCCTTATTAACATAGTGTTGGTTGATTTGCAAAAAATATGTCTGGCATGTAAAACCCAAACCCATTCATGCCTTATTTGAAACACCTGATGAAAAAAATATATACCTTGTTTGATAGTTTGTGTATACAAAAGGTTGGTGACAGGCTGATGTTTTGGTGTTAATAATAAAAGATTACCTTGGTAGTTCCTTGTGACAGATTCAGCCTCTTCTTGACATTCTTGCTTTGACTGTTTTAGGATATTGTAAGATCATGGGAGAAAACACATCCTGTCACTGCAAAGCGCCGTGTACCTGGGTCAGTAACAGCCAATATACTGTCCAAGGAGCCTACTCTGAAGGTGTCATTTGAGCTCCACCCTGAGGCCAAACAAGAGTCCAAAAAACGGGGACTGTCACGATACCCACAGAATCCAGAGAAGTTCTGGGGACCCAAACCAAGGGCCAAAAAATCAGAGGTGGACTCTGTGGAATCCATGGTAGACAGGAGGATAAAACTCCAAGGAAAGAGGAAGAAGAATCAAGAAGAAGTTAGTCTCATTTAGCCAAAGTATGGCTTCATTTATTTTTTTCAGAACTTAAATATCAAAATGTCCAATGTTTACATAGTCACATTTTTCTGTTAAAATGTGGCAGAATTTTAGCTCAACTTAACAAAGTTTAGTGGGGCTTATGCTGTGTATCCCAGATGTTGGGGTTGACCACATTGGGTTAAAAAAGAATTTTGAGCCAGTTGAGAAGTAACTATAAGTCCTTCTTTAACCAAACTTACATGGCTGATGTATCTAAAGACAAATAGCACATTTCTGCTTGAATGACCATGTTTTAGTACATGTAGCAGAACTCCTGAGATCCTGGAGTCAAAGATAATGTATGAATTATGTCAATAGAATGAAGGGAAACATTGTATAAGTACTGATCTTTCTTGTGCTGGTTCTTATCTTGTCCAGGTCTAATTCTAACTGTTATATCCGTATGTTAACAATATCTTTGTATTTTCCTCATTTAAAATTACAATTATTTACATTGAATTGATGTCCAGAAAATGACAGTCCAACATTTAACTTGATTTAAAAGATTTACATTAAAGACCTTTTGTTTTTTTCAGGCTGATGATGATGCTGGTGATGGAGGAGCCAAGAAGAAACCTGACACACAAGCTTCTTAAACACCTGAAGAATAACTGGTTATAACTTAGTACTTTTATACAAAGAGGGACTTGTGAGGGACTTCTTTCAAAGAAGGCTCTACATAGAGGTCATTGTGAAGTGTGACTGGCGAGATACTCGCTGTAATGAAGACTAATGGTTGGTTTTAGTGCCACTAGTCAGTGTTTTAAAGTGTGACTGATGAAGATGATGTTATGAGGAAGTCTCCCTTGAAACGAAACCATGAAATGTGTCAAGTAATGACCCAGAGCAGGCTACTAGGTCAAAGTCTCCATAGATAAACATACTAATACAGGTTATCATCGACTCACAATGGAGACTTCTAGCAAATCATACGGAATACTTCAGCTTAGAAATTGACAAACCTCCAACTAGTGCTGAGATACATGCTGTAATGACTTCCCAGACAGATGGCTTGTTTTAGTACCACTTGTGAGTGGATTATTTCTATGAATTCTCCATGGATAATATTTTTTGAAGTGTGACTGATGCAAGTGATGTTATGGTTAAGTTTCCTTTCAATGTTTAAGATGTGAATAAAGTATATATTTAATAAAACATTGGTAGGCCTAATGTAATCTGTTATAAATTCTTCCTGGTTGTAATTTTCACAATTCCATATTATTGCCACCCTCGTTTTACCACCATTGCTGTTGACAAAAGGTGAAGATATAATGTAGTCACACTGTAAATGAAATCTTGATTTAAATTCAAAATTTCTCCATTTTTAATTTCTTCAAGGTATTGCTTGGTAATTGTTTGGAACACAAATTTTAATGAATGAATAAAAATGAATGCCTGTACTACATAAATCTGTACCATATTTAAAAGGACAATTTAGTCCTTTAACTTTTCCTAAATTTGGCAGGTAACAGAAATATATTGCTTCTAACAAAAGTTAATATAATTAATAATGAGACGGTCCGCAGCCATTGTCCACTGTGGTTATAATTTACATTACCTGGGAAAGCCCGTTCTGAATAAAGATTTTGCAAAATTAGAATGACATGTCATGCTTGATTTCGGCAAAACCAGTTGTATGTAAACAAATCGATTTAAACAAATCAGGGAACAGAGACGAACCAAGATTTCAACCGTTAAAGGGGAGACATACAAAACAAATGTGGTATGTCGATTCTTTGATGTGCGGGCTGCACTCGACTTGCTGAAATAGCGAGTAATTTCATGGGTTACATGACATTGCTGGAAAGATAAGCTCGTCAATAATGATTTCAAGCCAAAATATGTATAGATATGGGTAACACTAATGTCTTTCTTCTACATGCTTTCATAACAGGAATTTTACTTTCGTTAGTGAAACAGGGGGTCCTCCCACATGTTATTCTACTATATTTACATTTGCTCTGTAATTTTCCATTGACACAATGCTAAGAGGCAGTTGCTGTCATACGCCTCTAAACACCCAGTGCCTCTGACTATAACAGTTGCTATTGTGACGTCATAAATCTGTATTGCGACATCATCAATTTCATTGTTGTCTTCACTTGATTTGCTGTTCAAAATCGATCCGATGAAACTAAATAGAGAACAATATTAGCCTACCAGGCTTTATTTAGTTTGTCATCAATAGCAATGTGTGTTATAGGACTGTAACAACATTTGCTAAAACAGTGACAGTGACTGTCTAGGGTTATCTTGCATTGCTCAATAATATAATAGTTTGCCACTTTGGACTGAAATCTGTTTACATCCTACTAGAAATATTAACATCAAGTTGACAGGCTTGAGTTTGGCTGGTCTCTAGTATTCACCTACTCAGTGCGTGTCTTTTTATCCTCTGCTTTCATTGAAACTATTACCCGGTAATATAGGTTCCTCTGTCCCTCCTTCATACTTCGTTTCCATGCAATAGCAACAACAAATATTATCTAATTTTCTTAAAAATTGGTTACAAGGTAAAATGCCTAAAGGGCTCAGCCATTGCAATAACGGCAACAAATATCTGATTTTCTTGAAACCTGGCAGCAAGGTTAAATGCTTAAAGGGCCCAGCAAAGTTTGATTGCCATGTCTGGCTGATGTTTGTTATTTGGCAGAGTTATGGCCGCTTTCTGTGCAATCACAGCAACAAATATTATCTGATTTCTGTGTACGAGGCTTTAGTTCCAAGTTTCCAAGCAATACATCTGATGTCAACAGTGTGGAAATTACATTGTTTCAACGTAACCTCAAAAGATTTTACCTACAATATGATTACCTCCTTACGAAAAGAGAAAAAGTGGGAAGATATTAATTCTACGAATTCGCTTGTTGTAAATCATATAGAACTTTCTCTCACATCTTGCCATGTTGGATAGAATTTGCCCATGGAAGAAAGCTATGCAAAAAAAATAAATCTTACATAGCATATCAGGCGACATGAAGTGACAGTGGCTAAACAATGATGTGACGTCATGAATATGGTAAACTCTTGATACCGAAAAGAGAAAAACAAATATGATGAAATTAAAACCTTTCACAAAACTTTAACCGTAAACATTAGAAAGTCAAGATTCATTTTTCTGCACAAACATTGCAAATATACGGTATGCTAAAAAGTAAATTATAAATCTTGCTGTCTGATTGTTTTCATCAAAAAAGCTTGAAAAATTCGAAATTTTCAAAATAGTATCCAGTCAAAACGTATTTTCATGGTTTTTGAGCTTATTCAGGTAGTTGATATGAGAGAAAAATACCCTTTCACAACCACAGGTGTAAGATAGGGAAATTCCACCCTCGTGGTTTTCAGATTTGGCAAAACCTTCCGGACAAAGCCTTGGGTTTTACCAAATTTGAAAACCCCTCGGGTAGAATTCCCCTATCTTACATCCCTGGTTATGAAAGAGTCTTATTATATTGATCTACCAGGTAGGTCTTTATGGTTCATCATTAGTTCAACAGAATTTTATTATAATATGTTAATTTAATCGATCACCAGTACACCTATCATAAACTTGTAGGCATGTTCAAAAGAAAACAAACACTTGTGTAACATTTCGTAATGATCCATTTCATTCTGATAATTCAGTGTACATTTCATATAATAATTAATAACATCAAAATTTTTCACTTAATATTATTGGATGAACATAATGATATAAAAAAAGTCACAACCAAATGTAATACTAGAATGGTACCAATGTCAATATTGTAGTGTTGATCCTATCTATAAACATCACAAAACAAATTGTACAAATGATGAGATTTACTATATATGTCATATCGCTACAATATCCAGGTACACTTTGGACCCAGATGCCAGGTTATTTGGCCCCTAGATACCACTTTATTTAGCCCCTAGATACCAGGTAATTTGGCCCCAAGATACAACGTAACCAGTTACTATTTACACGGTTTATGTTACAGGTACAATAATTCATACATATGATGCTGAAAACGACTATGCATTTTTCTTGTCAGTATATCATGTACCACACATCCATGCTACATTCAATGAGCATGTGACCTTCAAGGATCATCAACTGGTCCATCAGTGTAACCAATGACTTGAGTTTGATAATTTAGGTTTTTTTAAACGATATCAAACTTAATAAACTTTAAGCATATAAAAGGTAGAGAACTTTTCTGTGATTGATTCTGCAGTATAATTTGCTGATAGTTTCCAATGTCTTAATTTCACTATTTTATACAGGTATGTCTTCTGTACTAAATTTAATTTGTTTGTTAAAGATGCAGATGCTTTAACTTCTTTCAGAATAATTGTTTTAAATGTCGAAACAAAGCGTAGATATAGTCATTCAAAGTAACTTCTTTCAGTTATTGAATGTATCTGTTTGGGGTTTTGTTTAGAAACCTTTTTTTCCGATAGCATCTGCATAAACAAACAGTAAAACATGTTCTTGGACACTCCTAGTACTTGCGGAATACAAGTTCACATTCTCTTCTGGAAAGACGCATAACAAAATATATCAATAATCAACAACAAAACTGCACACCACAATATAAAAGATATCACAATGGCTGGGCATTTAACATCACAGCAGAAATAGACGGAAAGATGTAAAAGCCTTCCTCATTATTGAGATTTTAAAGTTGAACATTTTCGGACGGAGCACACAAACTTAACATATATCATTGTAAATTGTATAGAAAATAAAATTACGCACAAGAAGTCTCCCTCCTTTTTGTGATTTGAAGGTTAATTTTTGGACGGAGTGAACAAACTTTACATACATATATATGTGTATATCACTGACTAATTGGTATATTAGAACAAGAAAGTACAATGTGTATGCACAAAAATTTACACATTACTCTCATCGTGATTTAAAAGGGTTATTTTTTGGACGGGAGTGGACAACTTAACATATACCATTGCAAATGGTATAGAAAAATAGGACATACAAATTCACCCCTACTTGAGTGGAGGGGTTTGAGAATCAAATTTCCCAAACAGAATCTTTACAAATGGCAACAGTTCTAGCTGGAAATATCACATGGAAAATCAGAGTTCTATCTCTGGAAACATTTCTAGCTGGAAACACTGGCTAATAGTAAGTGTCGCTTGTTGAAACGTCTTTGAACAGGACTGGTGACTTGTAAAGAATTGTAAAAAAAAGGATCATGTTAGAACTTCTGATTTTAAGGATAAATTTCAATACGTTTGCATGGTCAACTTTTGTTACTTATAAACACTTTATAGTTTGTTAATTCATCAGTTTCTACAAAAATGTAATGCAACTCTATTTCTAGATCGTAGATAAAGCACCAACTTAAGACTTTCTGAATGTAGTGTCTTCAATGGAACTCTCCTAGGCTAGATATACCCACGGACTTGCTGTATTAAATGGCCTCTCCTAGATTTACCCACTGACTTGCTGTACTGATTGGGACTTTCCTAAAAAATCAGATTAAATCTGCAGATTTACTGTACAGAAGGGGACTTTCCTAGATTAAGCGGCTGCTATTTTGTATGGAATCTCTCTTAGAATATTCTACCTTTTTCTTTTCTGGAATGGGACTCTCCCAGAATATTACAATGATTTCTTTCCTTTCTGGAATGCAACTCTTCCAGAATATTTCTCTGATTTTCCACCTGAATGGGATTTTTCAGATTTCAGAAGATGGTATTGAAAGTCTTCATGTTAACAAAACAAAATCTTATTCAAGTTTACAGACATGGGAACAAGTGACATTACCATACAAATAACAGGGAGAATTAAGGACCTGTCCATTAATGCTGATCCAGATATCATGACTTTAACTGCACATTAACTTTTTTATCACAGATTTAAAAATATAAACATACTCTGACAAAAGAAACGACAACAAGGGAACTAATATCACAGTTGTACACTTGTTAACGATTTGGTAACTGGCCCAGATAACAAGCAAAACAAAAGTGTTCTGGCCTCCATGACATCTTAATGCTTAACAGCACCGGTAGCTTTTGGTTTGTCACAATATTTTCATACATTTTTTGTAATTACATCAACAGAGGTAAAAAAAATAGTCTCCTTATCTAATAAATAGTAATTTTAGTATTCCACATTCAGTGATGTGATATTCTTTTTTAAGAACAAAGTAAAAATGTTTTTTTTTTGAGAAAAAGTTCAAAAATGCTTAATATTCCCAAAGGAAATGCAGGATTTCGACATATATACTATATAATCAGTATTTCTTACTCAGGGATTTCACAAACTGATAAGCATGAACAGTGTACTATTAGGAACAGAAAGTCACAGACACTGACAAGAGCCATACATATAATGTATTTTGCTATAATTTATCTCCCCTGATATAAAGTTTTCATGACTGTTCATTTGTCTCCTCCTCTGGTTCATCAGCATTCTCGATTGTTGTACCCAGAATTCCTTCGACATCTTCTATTGCACTCTGGAATAGAAATAGATAGTCTTACCATACATGTCTATACCATTTACAAGTACTGTAATCTGACAGGCCGACGGTAATCTAGTGTAAATTCAGGATGATATGGTTCCAGAAATAGGATCAATAGTGTGATCTGTTTACTGTGAGATCATTTAGTGAAATTAAGCTTGTGCGTTTATATAAACTTCATTTCTTTTTTCATTCTAGTACATGAAGTAAAGCAATACACAATTTTTTGGGAAAAAATGAGTTTTGAAACAAGTTTTACAACTTATACATGTGGTTTTCACACAAGGGTTCTTACATTTCCTAAGCACTTGAGGTAATGGAGGCAAAACTAGACAATTATCAAACCTGATCAAATTGTATCACTCAATGTATTTGTTTTATATAAGGGTTTCATGCCCCTGCACAACAGCTCGCCAAAGTTATATAATTATTAAGAAAATATATTGCACTGTCTGAGAGTCACTGAGATAAATAGAATTACATCTGTACTATTCTGAAGACAACATTTCAGCGAAATGGTTAAGCTCACCTTGAAATTGGTCTCTCCCTGCATGTTGGGTGCTGAGATCTCCTGGTGAATGACGGACATGTTCCTAGCAAACGTTGCTAGAGCTCCTTGTAGATTGTCTCCAATGGTTCTGTCAAAATAGAGCAACAATGTTAACAGTGCAGAACTAACACCCATAGGGAAAACAGACAGGCCAAAATATCAATACTATCTAGAACTAAGAGGTTATGCATCCCAGCTATTGTTTTACTCTAGTACCACAAATTATGTCTAACTAAAATTGATGGGTCAAAATAAATGTATCCTTAAACTAGAAATGTCTGTGAGACAAAAATGACCCCTTTCTCCATATGAAATTAGTTCTTCATGCTAAGTATGTATGCAAAGTTTAATGACAATCGGATCAGTAGTTATTTAGATAAGCTGGTTACATTGCCATGGGATGGGACGCAACAGACATGGGTAACACTATATGGCCCCCCCCCCCCCCCCCCCCCATTTCATGGCGGGGGCATAGCAACACTTAGAAAGTTGATGTTCGAGTTATAAGGAAATTTGTTCAGTTATTCAAGATAAATAGTAGATACTTACAACATGCCCAATCTTTCTCTGTTAAAACTGTCAATTAATGTAAATACAGTTCCTTGCTTCTCCTGAAAATATAATGCAATTTCTTACAATCAATTGAATAATTACATGTATTATGTTAAACCAAATAGCAATAAAAAAATCATCATCATCATCATGTCTTAGATGTCATCAATATACAAGGACAGAATTATAAGTAACAGACATTGCTTTATACATATACATAATTACAAGTATACCTTGATATCGTAGCCGATGCCATGGGCCCTACACATCTGGAAGAACACACTGTAGTGGACAACAGCAAGGTTTGTGTGTAGGAGCCGGGTACTCATCACACCAAACCGACCTGTGTTAGGCTCTCCCTGTAAAACATGTATAGCGAGTGTTTTAAACGTTCAGTATTTTCAAAAATCTACTTAACCTCTCAGGCTGTAGACATACGACTGACTAAACTCTCACTGTAGAAAGTAGATATAAGACTATTTGACTAACCTTTTAGGCTGTAGACAGTAGACATAAGACTATGACTAAACTTTCCCTGTAGATATTAGATGCATAATCTCCTTCACATATATATTCTGTATATGCTGACAAACATAGCCTAAATCTTATTTTGAAAACACTTTTTCAATGTAAATGAAGTTTTATAAAATCATTATTACATGATAATTTTCGGGTTGAAAGTGACAGAATCACACAACCAGTACATAGCAATACAACACAACAGAGAAAATAGCTACCTCTTCTTCCTGACCCGCAAGTCTTCGCCTCCGCTGGCGTTTCTCTTGCTTGTTCATTGGAACGTTGAGGACATGCTTGGCTGGGTCGAGAACACCATTACTGACATAGGACATGAGCTGGAACATGGCCAGGCTGTCACTGTAATGTAGACTGAGGTCTAAAGCCCACAGCCTCTGCTCCATCTGGGGGATACAACAGCAAACAAATGTCATGGATTTCAGTCATGTTTTAAAGAAGGCTTAATTATTATCATCAAATTCTGTGCAAACTACTGTGAAAGAATGCATAATGTTTTCAGACTTTTAAAGGAATGAAATTCGGCAAAGATATGTAAGAGGTTACATTTATACGAAACAAATGTGTTTGTATAAACCCAAACATAAAATAACTTTCCCTGTACTCAACGTAAAGTTTCAATACTAATGGATAAGCTTGTAAATCTATAAAAAGACTTTTGAACACCATTTTGCTTCTTCTCTAAAATCATTGATTCACATATAATACTCATCTTTTTGATAATGGTGTTTTAAATTGTACTCGTAATATCAATCTGCTAGTTTGACAACTAAGTATTACTTTGTCAGTCTATATATATCATGGAGAGGTAGAAAACACAGATATAAGTATAACTTACAGTTTTAGGGTCTATAAACGTGACAAAGTCGACGGAGAAGTATCCCAGAATACCCCTGGCTTTACACGCCTCTGCAATCTGTTTACACGCGATATTGAGAACATCTGGTTCGACAGAAGACTGGGGTACTGACACCCCCCAACAGCTGAAGGGGGTTTCCGCATGGATCTGGTCTCCGCAGCAAACCATGCGGTGTTTACCATTCGGCTCAATCATCATGTCTACTGTTAGAGTGGTGATGCTTTCGGAGGGTGGGCAGGCCTCAACTACTCCACCTGGGTAAGAAAGGGTAAACTCTCATACAAAGGTATAACATTTAAAGTTGACAATACTTTTGGAAGGCGGGCAGGCCTCAACTACTCCACCTGGGTAAGAAAGGGTAAACTCTCGTACAACGGTATAAACATTTAAAGTTGACGATACTTTCGGAGGGCGGGCAGGCCTCAACTACTCCACCTTGGTAAAGGTAGAGTAAACTCTTGTTCAAAGGTATAAACATTTAAAGTTGACGATACTTTTGGAGGGCAGGCAGGACTCAACTACTCCACCTGGGTAAAGGTAGAGTAAACTCTTGTACAAAGGTATAAACATTTAAAGTTGACAATACTTTTGGAGGGCGGGCAGGCCTCAACTACTCCACCTGGGTAAGAAAGGGTAAACTCTCGTACAAAGGTATAAACATTTAAAGTTGACGATACTTTCAGAGGGCAGGCAGGACTCAACTACTCCACCTGGGTAAAGGTAGAGTAAACTCTTGTACAAAGGTATAAACATTTAAAGTTGACAATACTTTTGGAGGGCGGGCAGGCCTCAACTACTCCACCTGGGTAAGAAAGGGTAAACTCTCGTACAAAGGTATAAACATTTAAAGTTGACTGTAAAACCTGTTGTGTACCATAAAAATATGTAACACACCATTCTTTCTTCACCTAAGCAAAATGAAGCAATTATGTGTGGGTTACTTCTTAAAGGCCCAATATATGTAACTTTAGGAAATTTTTCGTCAATCTGAAAAAAAATCCAGTTTATACCATGCAAAAATAAGCCTAAAACGAAGTAAACCTGAGCGGTAACTTACAAGAAACTCTTGAAAAATCCAAAGAATTGAAAATAACTCAGGTGGTGCCCACTTCAACAACAAGCTGAAGTTAAAAGACAGTTCAAAATGGACACGTGTTTACAAATACAAAGTTTCAACTGCTGCCGTACCGGTTACCGTGTAAGAAGTCATCTTGAATATTGCTGATATCAGTTAATCTTAACTAAATCTATAAAAACAATAAATTATTAGGCTTGATTTTCGCTTCAAGTTTTGCCGAAAGTTACGTATATTGGGTCTTTAAATTAAAACATGTGTGATAAAAGAGTTCATGTATGCTCCTTTTCTTTAAAGGAAAATTTCTTCATAAATGCTTTACTAGTTTTTGTTCTGAAATTTTGAAATAGTACTTTGGTATATATGTAGTAGAATCAGGAAACTTATATTTTGTATGTTTTCCTGATGTTTGTACCACAGGTAAGCCTACCTTGACTGAGGAAAGCCTCTAGGAAGGTCTCCCAGGTCCCGTAAATATTCGTATGAACTGGTTTTGCATTTGCATGTATCACGTCTGGTATTTCTGCATGAATTTTGATGTATGCTGCTTCCTGTCAAGGTAAATGGAACACTTTAAATGGAGAACATGTTTTAACTATTGATATAAAGTGGAAATCTATGTGGCTGGTAACCAGCTGTTAAACATCTTACTCATTCTATCAATTGATAAATTTTGAAAAATACAAAAGTTAAACATGTACATTATATGGCTTGCTTCCTTCGAGCTTCTATATTTTTTCAATTCTAAAATTTTATGAGGGTTTAGCAAAAAAAACAAACAAACAACAATGTTCCAGTAGCAAATTTTGGGTTAAAACCTGGCCATCGAAAACAATACAGCACCAACTGCAATATGACTGACTCAAGAGTGAAGTTTAAAGAATCATATCTGAGAATGACTTTTGATATTTTGAGACCTGTAATGTTTTCAATCATAATGTAATCGTACCTGTGCCCACTTTTTGCTCCACTTCTCACCATACCGCCGCGACTCCTTAAGGGCCCAGGCGTAACACTGTAGATGTTCCGTCACATCACAGTAGGCTATACCCCGTCCGTCAAACTCATCATCAAGCTTAAACAACCAGCGCTTCACAGTCAGGTTCTCCGTAACTAGCTGGGCCAGACATTCGTGTAACTGAGAGAATAAACATATAGAGACTTAATTAAAGAACAGGAAGTTCTGAGACAGCCTTTTATGTAATGGACATAATCAACAATTAAGAAGTTTCAATCAAACTTGATCTTACCTCACTGGTACTTGCTTTAGAAAACAAACTCAATCTTTAAGCTGCTTCAAATGAATGATTTATTTCAAAAAGGTCTGATAGGTACAATATAAGCAAGAATTAATTTCTTTTCTGACAAATAATTGACACATATTTTTTTAGTTTCAATGGCTTAACAACTACTCATCTGTCCTAGACTATATACAAACTCACCTGTCCCAGACTATACACAAACTCACCTGTCCCAGACTATACACAAACTCACCCGTCCTAGACTATACACAAACTCACCTGTCCTAGACTATACACAAACTCACCTGTCCCAGACTATACACAAACTCACCTGTCCCAGACTATACACAAACTCACCTGTCCCAGACTATACACAAACTCACATGTCCCAGACTTTATACAAACTCACCTGTCCCAGACTATACACAAACTCACCTGTCCCAGACTATACACATCATATTCACTTGGGGGCAGGTCAACATTAGCACTGGCAAAGATTCTCTTACAGCCAGATTTGGTGGAGTACAAGTGAGCCACCTCAGGCTCGGGGGACAGGATCGGAACATCAAGCTCGTCAGCTACAGCCAGGTCGTCGCTATGGGGTACGCCTGATACCATGTACGCCTCACGCCCCTTGATGAGGTGTTTTATACGTTTGATAGTGCGTGGACTGTATTTTAAGAGTGTGGACAGACACATCCTATGGGTCTGAAAGTTAAATAGAAAGAAAATTACTGATTATATCACCTGAAGACATAAGCAATATATAGAAAATTCAGATGAAATGTCATCAAGAATTTTTTTCTAAATGATTATAATTCAAAACTATTATTATGCTGGTTGATGAGATTTTGTTTCTAAAAGATTAAAACTACTGTTTACTCTATTGCCTCAAAATCAAGAAAAAAAGTGTAGTTCGGCATTACTAATACATGCAACTACTTATATCATTTGGATATTGATGAGAATTTTATTCTGATAATTAGACAGAATTTTGACACATTCAGAGATTTTTTTATCAGTAAAATGAATTGACAATTACAGGAAAGCTCTTGATGGCGTCTGGAGTAATGATGCGGTACCGCTCGGACATGACACACTGGTCCTCGACGTTTCCCGAGTCAATGGCTGCCTTCAGGCCCAACAGCTTGCTGTAGTACTGGAGGGTCTCCTCACTGAGGGGCACCGGCGAGATAAATATCACGTCCACATTGGGATCTGTAGGTACAATAAATAATTACTATTACCACTACCCTTTGGCCTCTACCTGTAACTGTGCACTTGTCAAAGTTCTGGTATTAAAGGAGATTCTTACTCAAGTTATGATGATAAAGAAATTCTAATACTGTACAAATACTACATATAACGCCAACTGAGGTGTTTGGGATGCCAGCAATGATCCTACCGGGAAATGAATAACCATAAGCTCCAGGAAAAAAATAAGACATTGCCTACTGTCAAATTCTTTAGGTTTGTCGATGAAATTATTAAAAAGAAATGGATAACTCGGTCATGATAAAATAGTATCAGAGTTATCAGAAAATTCTGTACTGAACAAGGGGTATCTATTGATTGACCTTTGAACCTTAAATGTCACTTTGACCCCAAAAATAATTTGGAAAGACCATTTAGAGATTTCATTTTCTCCTACACTGTATAAAACTCAGGTACAATAACTCTATTAATATTAATAATATACTACTTTACTGAGGTACACACCTCGGATATCACAGAGACGGGCCATCTGTGTGTTTTGTCGGATCCCAAACTCGTGGATGGTGTCCCTGATGTTCTGAGACAGCCCCAGGGAAGACACGTGGATGATGACACGCTTGGACTGCTTGATTCTGTCCCAGGACATTGCAAACTTCTGTAAACACGTCAAAAGTTCTTTGTTTTAACATTTCAATATACAGATAGACTAATCATTTGTCACTATATTCCAG
This sequence comes from Mimachlamys varia, assembly GCA_947623455.1. Lineage (NCBI taxonomy): Eukaryota > Metazoa > Mollusca > Bivalvia > Pectinida > Pectinidae > Mimachlamys > Mimachlamys varia. The sequence goes on from OX392535.1 coordinate 16,799,799, forward strand.
AATCTGTTGACCGATTCCTACACTCTTGATGGAAGATGGCCCCTGCCATATACCAGTCGTACCAACCTCTTCATAAAATTGAACCCATAAACTTAGTTTGACCATAATGCTGACCTCCAAATATATAATACTCATAGACAGTCTAGTTAGGAACGTGACTTTTATACTCTTAGTGAGACAAGCTCTGACCATCTATGCAAATCTTAGAAATATTCAACATAGCTCTACATATATAAATGTTAAACTTTGCCTAGTGATGACACCCTATATAACTTTAATATAAGGCATGAATTACCCTATTTGATACAATGTTAACTGGTGTACTTCTGACCTTTGCCCTCCGTCTGAAAGCCTCCAGTTGATCCTCTCGACTCTGTTTGAGCTTCTGTTTGACTTGGGACATCTTTATGTTCATGATCCAGGAGATAGCAATCACACCTGCTGCCCACTTCTTCTTACGATACTCCAGGTACTCCGAGCGATCACGGAACATCCGCCAAGAAGACTGGATACGAGTGGCTGCGATGTTTTTCCCATTTGGACCCTTAAATCGTCTCCCCTGCAAAATCGAACAAATTCATTTTTACAGTGAATTATGATGACTAATGGCTGACTTATTTTTGGGTAGGTAAATAAATTGATACCCCCATATATGGTGGACATATAAACTTTGGAAATTTCAGTGAGGTGCGTATACGTATAAACACTTGTGATGTCATTTAAGGGAAGTGTATATAAACACCATATGATGCCGTTTTGGGGAAGTGTATATAAACACCATGTGATGCCGTTTTAGGGAAGTGTGTATAAACACCATGTGATGCCGTTTAAGCGAGGTGTGTATAAACACAATGTGATGCCGTTTTAGGGAAGTGTGTATAAACACCACGTGATGCCGTTTTGGGGAAGTGTGTATAAACACCATGTGATGCCGTTTAAGCGAGGTGTGTATAAACACCTTGCGATGCGGTTTAAGCAAGGTGTATATAAATACCATGTGATGCTGTTTCAGTGAGGTGTGACTACACATGTAAACACCATCTGATGCCGTTTCAGCGAGGTGTCGGTAAACACCATGTGACTACTCACAGGTCGGTTCATTATCACCTCCACATCTTCTCTGTTGACAATGACAGTTAGTAAGTCGTCCACACTCGGGGCCTTCTCCAACTCAAACTCCAGAGACAGGTCGGCAAGTCTGTCAACAACACAAATCTTACAATGTGAACAGCAGTGGGCACAATATATCACTGTTAGTTAGGCCAGAAAACATGTCCATACATTGAAAAATTACGTGTACACCATGGACGGTAAATTATCTTAACATCTAAAGAGTTTGTTATTGTAACAATGAAATCTGACATCTTGAAAAACAGCTGGAGTCAAACGATGATGGAGGCTGTTTGGAGATATGAATGAGCTTTAAGACTTACTTATCTCCATTGATAAAGGCGATAGGAACGGTGAATTCCTGCATCATCCTCTCCAGGTGTTTGATCATTGAAACAATGCTGTAACAAGATAAGAAAACAATGGTTTAATCACGGTACCTGCATCTGAATTAAAGGTGTGGGGGATCATTTCTAAGATCCCTCAGCTTCTGTGGTATTTTTAATATTCAACTTTAAGGAAAATCTGCCATACCACAGCAATTTTCTGTGATTTTAAAAATACAAATGCAGTGAAATTGAAATCGACCCTATACAAATGTCATTTTCTTCCAATTGTTTAGTATTATATTACCTGCTGTAATTAACCATGTTATGTAAGCATTTGCTCGTTAAAAATATTTTAGATTCAGCATGTTATTATCTTGAAATCGGGAATGGAAACATATATGCTAAAGATGATGTTAAAAGATAAACAAGACCTTTTATACAGTTCTACAACTGTAAAACCTTTTGTTACATTGTATATTGTTAATGTGGACTAAGTTTAGTTGATGTCTATACATTGGACAAAGTAGTCAAGCCAAAGTAGAAACCGTTCAATGGGAGACAGAAGGACAGATGATAGAAGGACAGATAAATGGCTGAACAGAGGAAGAAGGACAAATACCCAGGACAGAAGACAACCTGATGCTAGTAAACCAGGACTTTTGTTGGCGTCCCAATCCATATCTTACCTTCCCCATGTCAAACAATAGTGTTGTTTGAACGACAAAAACTCGGCCGACGTGTCCCGTATCTTTCCGTTCTGGATGGCAAACCTGTGGGTAAGGTGTTTGATGTCACCGCTAGCGGGGGTCGTGGGTGGTGGCTGTGAACACACATTTTAAATTCATTATAACAAAGTAAATGAAGCATCAGTGGTAAGGTGTGTCATGTAGAGTGGATAATGTAAATTTATCAATGATATCTCAATCACGAAATGTCCAAAAAGTACATATATCTGTTTATCATGACACCAATTGACTTATATCTATAAATGACAGCTGTTGAGGTAAAGAACTATGGTATATTAAAACATTCAAGAATATCATCAATGACATTATACAATGGAGATCTGTAAATTCTAGTAATAATAGTTATAACAGTTATCTATACTAGTTGATAACAGTTTTTTGGTTTTGTTTTTTATCAGTATAGATGAACTGTTGCTAACACCTACCCTTAATAATACCTGTACATTTCCTGGTAATCATTTTATATTTTATCAATTTTCATGAAAATATTGAAATTTTATGTCATTCATTTCTCCCATTTTTTTATGCATTCATCAATGTAAAACTTATCCAGGCTAAGCAATAGAGTTTTATAAACAGGAAACATTACAGTACATGTCTTGATTAAATCAATTAAAGGTAATACATGTATACAGACTACGTCACCACCGACACCAACATTAACCCAGTACCAGAGCTATCATAGAATACAGATAATCCTAATTATATACAACATGTTACTAAAGTAAAGTACATAAATATATACATAGATAAATATTAAATGGTGTGCTGTGAGCTTTAGCTTGGTATTGTGTATAACTAACAAATACATGTGCATAAGTGATCATAATAGAAACATCCCTTATTACGTCCAAGGTCTGCGTGCGGGGCATAAAGTGGCGAACAGAGAAAAGCTTGCAGCAAATATATCTTTCCTATACTATCGCGACAGAACTTTGGACATGTCCGCAAAGAATGAGAATTTTGTAAACTAGTTCAAGGCAAGAGGTCAAGGTCATTATAGTAAAGAAGCATGCAAGAAAATCTATCTTAGGATTGGTTTTCATAGGTGTAGACATTCAAACACCAGGTTTATCAGGATGCCACAGACTAGAAACTGATCAATATCTCCTATTTCTATGTAGTTTGTAAAAGACTATCGTGTAAATACAGCCGAAAGGTTATCAATCTATTACAAGAAAATGAACCATTCGTTGTGGTTCTATTTGGCGTATCATTTCAGGCAGTAAATATTGCAAAAATAAAACTCCACAAAAAAAAAGTCATGCACAGCATCGATATCTTACAGAACATATTTGATTTTACATCAGGGACAAATATTGTTCAACAGACAACTGTATCAGTCACAGAAATTCCAAGTGCCTCAGCCACCTGTACATAGTTTGTAGATCTACGGTGATCTATATATAAACTAATTAGTATTTGATAAGGTGAAAGATGGTGACTTAATAATTAACATATAGACAGCATTTATATCTGCATAGAACAGATTCTTAGTGTACTAGGTACAGTTAACTTGTACAGAACAGAAATCACAGATTCTGAAAGGCTACAAAATAAAGAGATTTAGCACTACGGTATCTATGTAGGGTGAGTATACAGGCATGCGATGATCTGAGAGTGAACCTTAATGTGGGGTAGGTAGGTAATATCCGCGGGCCTGACTGTGCTGGTGGAAGACTGTCCCGGGATATGAACGATCTTGACGAGGTCAGGTGACTGTATCAACTCCTTAAAAAGGCAAGTGAGCGGCAGACGTCATTGTCAGGCATTATTGTATAAATCTGTCACTTCTAACTATATCAGTAATTATTTTTGTGTTCAATAACACATAAATATTTTCCATCATTTTTCACAACAAATTGCATGCTGTACTTTTTCACCATTTCTTCTTTTATCGCCAAATCTAACTGTGCGTTTAAAAAGAAAAAATGAATAAGAATGCAATTTGATGAGAGGTCAGGAAAAGCAAGCCATGTGAATTTTAAGCTTGTAATATTGGTATTGTGATTTGTCCATGCCTCTGATGCTGTGATCTGTATGGAACATGGCTGCCACTAGACATCATGCATTTCATAATATAATATATATATATCTAAACAGTGTTCTGTCCACTTGACCATCTAGATACCTGCTTGAACAATCGTATTTTAGGTCCCTGAAATAAAATGTAGAGGTTAGTTGATAAATTAGTATTTCAGACTAGAACAAACAACACCCACACACCTAAGTCTGAAGTCCAATCACTGATTAACACAAGGACACATGGTATTACAGTAATTTCCTGAAATTTAATCAATAGAAGACCAACACAGATAGAAGGTCACCAAATGATCTGGATAACAGGAGAATAATTAACGTTGTACTCAGATGGATTCTACACAGAAACCTCCTTCCCTACAGGAACACTACTGAAGGGTTATGTAAATCTTACTGGTGTGAAAAATAACTACTAACCATACCCGCAGTCTTAAATAAAGATAAAAAATCAATGAGTTGGGATAGACAGATAAGAAATTCTGGAACCTGTACCAAACTTAAACGGGTCTTACACTAAACAGAAACCGATAGCCTCGTTTAGATGACGGTGACCTAACTGGAGAATTACTATGACCAGTATACCGGTCAGGCGAAGTGGACAGCAATGTTGTCGTCTGAAATACAGTAACTCTTACAGATTAACGAAATAATATTACCAAGGTACAGATCAAAAGGACACCCACCTCTAAGATACTTATAACATTTTAATAAAAGGAATGGCCAACATAAATGGGGATTATCATGTCCTTCTGGGACTTAGGAAGCTTCATACGATATATACTGAATACAATTTCATAGTAAAGTATCGCAATCAAATATTATGTTTTTTTATAAAGAATTATTTTGAAAATTTATCTCTTTGTTTGGACACAGTGGACAAATTCCTGATATCATTTTCATCACCAAAGGATGTAGCCCAAGCAGTTGAGGCTGAAATATTACAATCTGTTGTTTGTTGGGTTTTTTGTGTGAATAAAAACACTGTTATTTAAAACACTGAACAAAAACTGTTCGGGGCTCAGCCGTTCAAATTCTGGTAATTAAGCTTGGATAACAGTCAGGTGAAAGCAAAACTTAAGTCTTGTATATTTTTCCAAACTTATGACATTCATGCCAAATGTTAAATATATCTGTACCAAGAAAAAAGAAATGCCATTTTTTTCCAGAAATATGATCAACTGAGCCCTGTTGTGCAAGCACTGTAAACAACAACGTGTACAATCAGATTAGGAACATCTCGGCGTGTCACCATAAAACCATTATCATTGCACACATCTGCAGGGCATCAACCTAAGTAGTGTAGTCTTACCCCATAATATTGATCCTGAAAATTGTTCAATGCTTCACTGAATAATCATCTCTAAACCTATCTCACGGCTCTCAAAAACATAAACTGATCTTGAATTGTAAACGGAGAGGGGCTTGCATATAGGCTCTTGTCTGTTGCCCAATTCCTTTTGAATATATATAAAATTATTTTTAAAAAATAGTTCTTATGCATTGAAACTTCAGGAACTAATTTTACATGGTATACAAAGAAATAATTTACATCAAATGTTACAATTTGATTGAAAAATAAGCTAGAATAAGTTGTATGATATACAATCAAATTGGTATTTTTTAAATAAAACAATTATATATGCAGTGAAAATTTCTCATCGTGTTGGTCTTGTAAAATATTTCTTTTATTATACTGATTTTCAAACATCAGTATCAGCAGAATATAGGTTTCTTTATTTAATTTCCAATTTAGAATTTCAATCTTAAAATCACAACTGATAGAACACCAGACTAAACAAAATATTGCAAAATTACCTCATAACTCTTATTAAATTTTAATCTAGACTGTTTATACTTTTATCCAAACAAAGACTTACATGTACCTACATACATTAATGTTTAGCAACTTCAAAATATCATTAATAATAAAAACATAAGATAATTGTAATATGTAACATCAAGTCATGCAGTTAAATCAATATTGTTACAACTGTAGTGAATACCATCATACAATGATTGTATGTCAATTTGGTATTATTAAAGTGAAAAACCATGCTATGAATATTCAGCACTCAATGTAGTTTAAAACCAGACATGACGAGCCGACTAACAGTGAATTGTATGGTACCTACCATTGGCTGTATGGGCAGATCAAAGGTTTTAAGTGTGGCTGGCGTTTTTATCACTGGCATAGACGCAGATGTGGCCCGAGTCTTAGCTGAGGGGGTCCTGGTCTCTGTACTATGGGCAGACAATGGGTGTGGAGGGACTATGGGTATCCGAGTCACATTATCGTCTATTTCGGCCTTCTTTGTGGGTGTGATGTCCAGTTTTACTCCAGCCAAATGATGGGACATCTCTGTAAAGACAACATATATTTTCTACTGAAAAATCAGTTCTCATCCAATTAAATGAGGAATACCAATAAAAATAATAAAATATAAAATCAAATGAGAGACACAATAAAAGAAAAACTTAACAACATGTCTGCTAAAAGTTTCTTAACATTTTCTCCAGGTTTAAAACTACGATTTACGTAAAGCTTCTTTTACACAACCAAACTAATTTATCTGACATTTTGATGACTAGTATATGTTATCCACTCAGTTGCCTTCATCAGACAAATGACCAGTAAAGCATTTGTACACAAAAGTATAAAATATTTATTCAAATGTTTATGAGTTGTCCACGAAAATCTGTCAATTTTGGCTGCTGACGTGTGGTAGATTCTACTTTCAATGACATTACAGCATCTAATTTGCATTCTGACTCCGAAAAAATTCTGTTTGCACTTTCCTCCTGAAAATGACTGGCTTAGATTGAAATACATAAATTGGCAGGTAATAGTTACACCAAAAATAAAATCACAACTAAAATACAGCTGTACAACCTAATCACAAACAGATCTATGGCTCGAGTGGTACACAGCAGATCTTATAGACTTACCTGGCTGGGTGGGTTTAGTTTTTACATGTGGGTCGTGGAGAGGCGCCGTCTTGTGTCGGACAGGTGAAGGGTCCAGAGTAAGTTCTGCCGCTGGTGGAATCAAACCTCTCTCTAGTAAACTCAGGATACCCTTCCTAGCATCGTCTTCTGATATAGGAGGAGGGGCAATCTAAAAATAGATATATTTTATATCAACACAGTCTTGAATTCACATGACACACTAATAAGTTTTAATTATCAGAAAAAAACCGGAAGATTTCAATTTAAAAAGCTATAATTTTTTACAGTATGTAGCTTTACTGATGTGACAAATACAATATTCATAATCAATATTTTCACTGTGTCTGCGTTAATAACACCATTCAAAAATGACATTTTCTAAATTATGTGATAATTATCATGTAATCTATCTTAATATTTCGCATATCTACCATGTAGAAAGGACTTATTTTAACTTCGGCTCATATTTATGTGATGATGTTATAATTTTGGTTCCTACCTGTGGGTCGGCCCTGTTAGCCCGTGGAAGAACAGCCAGTGGTTCTACTGTTGTTCCTATCAGTGGTCGTGGGATGTTCTGTAAGAAAGGATATTAAAGTTTATATCACTTTGACCACGGTTGGTTTACTTGGAGAATACACACACATCATCTGACATTTCATACCTAGTTTAGCTTAAAGTTTGCATGTTTAGTGATGCTTTGAATAAAACCAACAACACATAATACAAATTCTTACCGCTGAATATTCCTAGCCCAAGTTGTCTCCCTTTACATGCTAAACCCTGTGAATTATGTAATGTGCATACAGTACCCTTTCAACATTTTGTCTTGCACTAGAAGTGACCTTTCACTTTCTGAATTTGTCATGGTGATCATGGCAGTAAGTGATGCTCTTTGATTACTAATGTGAGCAATACTGTTTGACACCCTCTTGGATAAATAAAACGTACACCATGGTGATAACTATCTAACATTGCCATAACTATATCAAACGTTCCATAATAATCAAATGTTGTGTTTGATGCTTTTTTTGATAATCAGGATAATCCTGAGGCGGTCTTTGACGTTTCCTGTCAGTTTTAACTGAACAGTTGTGATATTCTACAGAATTTATTATCAGTAGACATGTACAGTACCACTGTGTAAAGCAACACACAAACGGCAAATATAAAAATCTTCATTAATACATATGTAACATGGTAATTACTATAGCGACGTATTACACACATGGAACAATATTACACACACAAACCAAAGTTTAGCCAATACCACAGTACAATCAAATCGCTATCAAAATATCAAGTTTCTAAATCTCAACACATACAGTCACCACAAACTTTTGTTAATTGGAAAAACCTCGATTTCATTTTCTATATGAAATGTATGTTCATTGAATGTTGAGGTAAATCCAATGTGGCAGCTCCCCAGGTTCAATTGATGGAAATACAATATAAAAATTTTAACTGTTTTTACCATAAATTACATATTCCAGTCATCAAAACGTGATATAGAAAGCTGTGATAAGTTCAAGTACAATGTACATGAAAGTAATTTTGCTACAGTTGACTACCTTTGTAGATTTTATACAACAATCCGTATAAAGATATTTCTCATTTGAACAAATCTAACCTCAAATGTTTCTTATTTAATGAAAAACAAATTTTGTTCATTTTCTTAAAATATAGACCCATAAGTATTGCATTCATGAGTATAATGATTTTGCTACAGTTGGAATATCAATGTTTTACTACAGTCATCCGATCTAATTATATCTACATTTGTTCACCCACACGTCTTGCATTAAACACACAAAACAAAATCATGAGTAAGCATGTTGTCAGCCCAGCAGTCAGACTTTACTCACATTGGTCACTTTAATGACCACTCCGCTATTATCCTTTTGTATAAGTCTGACCCTTCTCTGAAAACATTGTCAGTTACAAGGTACAAAGGTTAAACCGGACCCAAATCTAAGACAAATTTATGTGAGCTCAAGCTCTGCGTTCACAAAAATACACAGAATTTATCAGAAGTGAGTAGAAATTGCTATGTAAGATGGTATCCACTATATAACATTAAGATTCCATAAGTTGAAACTAAAAGACTTGGAGATTTCATTTTCTAAGTTTTGGCCTTGCAGTACACCTGTAAAAATTCACATGTTATAATAAGGTAGAAGTCATAAAATAGAGACTGATTAACAATCCATAAAGCATTTTATTTAAATCATGTGATAATTTGATCATATCCAAAATATTCTTTATTGTGGATAAAATAAAACACAAAAATAAATTGTCATTTAGGGATAACTCTAACAACTGAATTAAATTTGAAGTCAAAGATAATCAGTGTTCAAGTTATATGTTACATACGAGACAAACCTACCTTGTTTTCTGTGCGCTGAGGTATCAGTGGAAGTTGGATTCCAAAGTTGTCATTCAGAGATTGTCTGTTCTGTCCATGCATTGGGTTTAATACTGCTCGCAGTGTTAACATGTGTTTTGTCTGGTGAACATAAATCATTTGATACCAATGAATTCACAGATCATGGTTTTACACAATTTTGAATATTCCAGTAGCTAAATACTTAAAGTATAGTACCTTGTGGACACAAAGAAGCCAGACGCCCTGTACATTATATATTTTGTAACATGGCATTTTTCAACAGTACATCATATTACACGTGACACATTATATTTCAATCATTCATTTTCCTTTATTGCAATTTTTTTCCTTGCTTTGACATTTTACGATACATCTATAACAATATATTATCAGAATTAGAATATTCACATTATAGAATCATTGTTGTAAATAAACCTCGAAATGTGAACACTAACTCTAGATCTTTGACCCATCGTCACTCTGACCTTTAACAATGACCTTGCCAGTGTATTTGACCTTTATTAGTAACCTTGACCTTACCTGTTGCCCTGGAGATGGCCCCGCTACCTGGACCTGCTGTCGTTTAGGTAACAATGCTCCTGGAGGTTGTGGTTGTCTAAGCTTCTCTCTGATAGTGAAACAACGATCAATAAAGGAAAGAGAACAGAATGCAATGCCGGCCAATCAAAAACCAGTATCAATTAGAGTGTCAACGACACGAACAAAGAAAATCTATGATTTTCAAACGATAAAATGACATTGTTAAAAGCGATTAACTGATTCAAGATGTTCTGATAGGAAGAATGGAATTTTGAATTAACTGGTACAGGTACTACAAATGTGATCCAATGTGTCAATCATACACACCTGGCTAGATACTGCTGGTCATGTGTTCTCTTCATTTCTGTCTTAGTCTTCGTTTTAAGGTCCCAAGTCTGCTCCATGGCCACCATGCCAGGGTCAAACCTGGTGCTGAGGGCTGTGGGCAGGGTCTGTACTTTGTTGTTATAGTGGTTGATCACTTGCTCGGTCTTCATCTACAAACAAAGTCATTATTGACTCGTGTGTTCTCAGCCGATTGTTTCCTACACTTATTGTTAAATGGGGCTATAGTAATGTATTACTATAATATTACAAGACTGATAATCTGTATTTAATGTTGTGTACATCAAAATCAATGAGTACAAGTCATGAGCAGCTGTAATCGTGATGTCATTAAGGGAACAATGTGTTATTTGGTAGGAGGAAAGCTAACAAGAGCAACATAACCATATCATCCAACTCCACAGCTATCCATCTATTAGATATCACTTGCTAAAATTCTGTCATACACCTCTTGGGATCTCACAGAAATTCTGTGCAGGTCTCGATTGTGACAGATACAAAAGAATGCCTGCTTCCAGGGGCAGAGTATCTAGTATATATATTATTCCAGGGATCATAGCTGACAAGACACCTTTGTGACTGTTATATTAGACAATAATGTCTTGTTTTAATTGTTTTACATCAAAGTATTCACAAATCATAATTAGCAAACATATGCGTTCTGGTATTTCAAGTTTTAACATCAAACTCCAATTTTGAATATTCAGGTAGCTGAATACTTTAAGTATAGTACCTTGTGGATACAAAGAAGCCAGATGCCCTGTACATTGGTATATATATTATAACACGGCATTTTTCAACAGTTTATCATATTACACATGACACATTATATTTCAATGTCGGTACATAATGTTACATCATCTGCTCATGGTCTCCCACATAGCAACACTTGAGTTAATTTTAAAACCATTGATTTTAAAATGCAGAGGAAATAAGAAACTGCATGCCAATGAAAATAAGCTTACAACTATGTGGCTATTGAACATCAAAGATAGGAGAACCTGGCTGACTGGCAGTAGAGAGTCTGATCAGTGTTAAACTCCCATTCCTAACGGAATCCTATAGCTGACTGATGTCTAATAAAAGTCACTTTGACATTTACCAGGTAGTCATCATACCTATAGGGCTACATGACGTCATCAACATGTCTCTCAAAACCTTAATTCACATACATATTCTGTGGTATGATAAATAGCAGATACAGGGTAAAAGGTTTTCTATTGCAGATTCCATATTTGATATTTGTTCAACTTAACTTGTTTGATTAAGTAATTGTTGAACCAAATAAAAATCAATTATTTATCAACTCGTAGAAAATTCCACTGCAAAAAGAGCTATAAATCAAATACCAGTAGTTTAAAAGTTTCATTATTAATTAGCATCAGGTAATTAAAAAAAATCAGCTTTATACAACTTATCTTAGAAGAACAGTTCAATTGGGAATCACTTAATACCACATGTACAGTAAATGATGACAGACTTGAAAACTATTCTTTCAGGACTCTAGAAATTGATAGTTCAATATTTTTTTTTATTTTCTGATTTAACATGACCTTCATACAGTGCTATCACTTGTATAGTTAAATTTTGGCATTAGAAAGTATTTGAAAATAAGTTGAAGGGTTCAGACTTGCAGGTAAAAATAAAAAATGCATATACAGTGTATATATATACAGTATTTTACAAGTTTTAATGATAGGTAAGGAAGCATGAAAATAAGGACTTAATGTATCAATTTCTTAGGTTTTTCTGTAAATGAATATAATAAAGGGCAAATACTTTAAATGTTACAATTGTAACAAATACAAGTTTGTGTTGTATGGTGATCAGAATTTACAGCTAGTGGGCATTACAGTGAAGGTGTATTGCTTTTTTAACAAGAGGCTCAATGGGCCTGCATCACTCACCTGGTATCGATCTCTGACTTGTAACCCTAAAGTCCCTTAAAATCTATTACTCTTAAGACATTCAGAACATCATGTTAAGATTTAAACATATCTAACCACTGTGACCTTGTAAGACAAGGTCATTTTCATAGATATAAATTTTGTTCAGCTTCTTTGAAGGAAGCTGCCAGTCAAATATCATGTCTCTATGCCTTTTGGTTAATCAGAAGAAGTCGTTTAAAGGATTTAACAAAATTGATCCCTGAGACCTTGAATATGGGTAAAGGTAATTTCTTTTCTCAATTTTTGTCCGGCTTCATCTAAGGAACCTTTCAGCCAAATATCATGCTTCTAGGCCTTTTGGTTAATCAGAAGAAGTTGTTTAAAAATTTTCAACAGATTTGAGCCCTGTGACCTTGAATATGGGTCAAAGTCATTTTTTTGGTGAGCTAAGCATTCTGTGTCTTTCAAATATGTCTACCAGATGACCCACCTGTAAACCCTCCTCAGTTTTGTGTCTATTAGATATGTCTACCTGATGACATGCTACCCACCTGTAGACCCTCCTCAGTTTTGTGTCTATTAGACCCGTCCACCTGATGACATGCTACCCACCTGTAGACCCTCCTCAGTTTTGTGTCTATTAGATATGTCTACCTGATGACATGCTACCCACCTGTAGACCCTCCTCAGTTTTGTGTCTATTAGACCCGTCTACCTGATGACATGCTACCCACCTGTAGACCCTCCTCAGTTTTGTGTCTATTAGATATGTCTACCTGATGACATGCTACCCACCTGTAGACCCTCCTCAGTTTGTGTCTATTAGATATGTCTACCTGATGACATGTTACCCACCTGTAGACCCTCTTCAGTTTTGTGTCTATTAGATATGTCTACCTGATGACATGTTACCCACCTGTAGACCCTCCTCAGTTTTTGTGTCTATTAGATAAGTCTACCTAATGACATGCTACCCACCTGTAGACCCTCCTCAGTTTTGTGTCTATTAGATATGTCTACCTGATGACATGCTACCCACCTGTAGACCCTCCTCAGTTTTGGCCAGGGCACTTTCCAGGTCCTTGATGTTGATGTTGTCCCCATGGTTAATCCGATCTCGGAGCTGGCGGATGTCATCTTGTACCTGTTGATAGAGGAAATTATGTTTACAGACTCTCTATGACTGGCAAATAATATTTACATCTACCACAAAATCAAACACCAGTGTCGGAGGAAAACAATATCTACAGGTTTCTTATTGATTGTAAATAAAGGCGCAACTTCAAATTTAATCTCAACTAGATCAAGTGTCTTTTTTTTAGAAATAAAAACATGACATGTTAATAAAGCTGCTTGAGGCATAGATTCAGAAAATTTGTTAATTGTACACTGACACAATGCCCTGTATGGCAAACACACTTTCAAGGTGAGACAGTCACAGTCTATAAGTTTGGTGTCCTGAGAATACAGAATTCACAAATATCCTTATGCCTTCATTTAATTTACGATGCTTTCTGTAAATATGTTCCATTATCAAAGATAATTGTTAAGTGAAACAACGACTGGCTATATGACAACCCCAAACTTATAATGTTATATATTATAAGGAAATATGGAATAATTCTGTTTCATAATTACATTACAATTTATACAACTTACTTTTATAATCATATGCATTTGATTTAGACAATTGGATATACCGATACTGACAACTCAATGGGCCACAGCCTATAGCTATGGGTAATAGCTTAGATAACATGATCTGTGTATTCCATTTCACCTGTGTATAATACAATCAGTGGGCAGGACATTGCCATTGATTTTCCTAATCTGGTACTGGATTTTAAGGGCTAACTGATCTGTGACCTGGGGTGTACTAGTGGTGTTTGTAGACTTGTTAGAATAAGTCTGACAGGCTTACTATAAATTGTGTGGGAATATTTTCTTTGGTGTCTCATACCTAATACATATGTACATTACGAGGTACCTAAGTACACATGCCCCGTCTGTACATTTTCAAGATTTTATTATGTACACACTTTAGTTCCTATTAATAATATGTACTGTCATAATATACACACTGTTAATTACCTTGTGTAACTGTCTGGTGCTTCATTTCCTTGCCTAACATCTTAAATGTAGTTCATTATAAGTACATCATTTACAGTAATATAGACATTTTACTACATTTACACATATATTTAAATTATATAGAGTTCTACAACTGTCTTTATAATAGATTTTATTCAGTCTGTTAGATTATGCATAATATCGCCTGTTAGATTATGTATACTGTCTGGTAGATTATGTATACTGTTTGGTAGATTATGTATACTGTTTGGTAGATAATGTATACTGTCTGGTAGATTATGTACACTGTCTGGTAGATTATGTATACTGTCTGGTAGATAATGTACACTGTCTGGTTGATTATGTATAGTTGTCTGGTAGATTATGTACACTGTTTGGTAGATTATGTACACTGTCTGGTAGATAATGTATACTGTCTGGTAGATTATGTATACTGTTTGGTAGATAATGTACACTGTCTGGTAGATTATGTACACTGTCTGGTAGATTATGTACACTGTCTGGTAGATTATGTACACTGTCTGGTAGATTATGTATACTGACTTGTAGATTATGTATACTGTCTGGTAGATTATGTACACTGTCTGGTAGATTATGTATACTGTCTGGTAGATTATGTATACTGTTTGGTAGATAATGTATACTGTCTGGTAGATTATGTTTACTGTCTGGTAGATTATGTTTACTGTCTGGTAGATTATGTATACTGTCTGGTAGATAATGTATATTGTCTGGTAGATTATGTATACTGTCTGGTAGATTATGTACACTGTCTGGTAGATTATGTATACTGTCTGGTAGATTATGTATACTGTCTGGTAGATTTTGTATACTGTCTGGTAGATTATGTACACTGTTTGGTAGATTATGTACACTGTCTGGTAGATAATGTATACTGTCTGGTAGATTGTGTATACTGTTTGGTAGATTATGTATACTGTCTGGTAGATTATGTATATTGTCTGGTAGATTATGTATACTGTTTGGTAGATTATGTATACTGTCTGGTAGATTATGTATACTGTCTGGTAGATTATGTATACTGTCTGGTAGATTGTGTATACTGTTTGGTAGATTATGTACACTGTCTGGTAGATTATGTACACTGTCTGGTAGATAATGTTTACTGTCTGGTAGATTATGTATACTGTCTGGTAGATTATGTATACTGTCTGGTAGATTATGTATACTGTCTGGTAGATTATGTCTACTGTCTGGTAGATTATGTCTACTGTCTGGTAGATTATGTATACTGTCTGGTAGATTATGTACAGTCTTGTAGATTATGTACACTGTCTGGTAGATTATGTCTACTGTCTGGTAGATTATGTATAATTTAAACTGCCGAATAGAATGAAGTACAATGTTTGCAATATATCTTTATAATGAATAGTTGTTAGTCATAGAACAACATGGCAAGCATGTTTATTGATTAGAAATGAAATTGTAAGTAAAATCAGTGAATCACCATGGACCATTCATCAACCAGAAACCATTAGTAACAAATAAAAGCTGCACTGTTTGACCTTTCTACCTTGAATTTATCACATTTCTCCCTTAGTGTCTACTAGTTACTATAACAGGTAGCTTTGTGGGAATGCCAGGTAACCAGGTCTAAGGTTATCTACCAGTGTATTATAGTGTACACCCCACTCATATATCCTTAAACAAATGTCTTCTAATGTGGAAGTTTTCCTGGTTCAGACCTTTAGTGTTATCTACAACAGTTACATCTGGTGCAGATTTATAATACTCTGAGCTTTGACTGGTGTTAGAGACAGATTAACTGGCTAGAAGGAAATTCTTATCCAGGGAGTGGGTTTGTAAATCTGTAACTTGTCAATTCTGTGTTAATTTTAGATGTACAGCTAGACAGACAAGCAAAAACAGTAAAAATTTTTGTTTTACATTTTTTTTAAAAACTAAGTTTTCCATGTTAATCATAAAAGTGTCATATATGTTCGTTACATGCATTTTGTGGTGACGAAGGAAAGTCAGAGTTCCTAAAGAAAAACCAATGAGCTACAGTGTACAGCCAATAACTTGCAATTGCTTCACACAGGCCTTAAACCCGTGACCTAGTGGGAGAGGACTAGTGCGGCTAACAAAGTTGTCAGGCACCTTAACCACTTAGCCAACACAGCCCTGTTGGCAAAAAAGTAATTATATTTATACTGTCTCCTGTTAATGACAATTAAATACAGGTGTAGAAATATCAGACAATTAATCTACCATATATAAGCCTTCAAGTAATTTCAACATTGGGAAAACTTTAAACCGACTAACACTAAGTACCACAAGTTATTCCACATGTAATTATCAAGTCATAATAAAACATGTTCTTCTTGGATGAGCATGAAAGCTTTAATTTATAGTAAAGGAAAAGCATTTACCCTCCATACAGTTCAATCTATACCCAAACAATATGTACGTGAATGCTACCGGCTAAAACACCTTCACACCTACAGAATATAAAGATCAACTTACACCTCGAAAACCTTTTAATATTTTACACACCCTGATTTCAATGTACATATAGCCGGGGTTTCCACAAGTCAAAACTCAACACGTGGTTCTTCCATTATATACCTTTAATGAGTCTTATAAAAGACCTGCATACATATGAATAATTATACTATATATAGTCGATTCTATCATATAACTATCTGTAATTAATCTTAGTGTCCTTACACATACAAATGGACTTAAGGCTGAAAAATAAACTGTTAGAAAATGTGTTTGCTTATTTAATGATATACCATTATGAACAACTGAATTTTGTGGGAAATGCATATATGAAACACATCTATATATAAAAAGGCCTTAGAATAGGAGTGGCATCTACACAATAAATAGTTAATAAGGCTCCAAGGTACTCTTGTAGCATGAAAACATGGCAAACCTTTAGAAAACTAAATATTCTTTGTTTAAGCTATAAGGGTTATGCATGTTACATGTTAGTTCAGATATGTATTTTTGAGACTTTTAATCAATTAATTTGCCTTGCAGGATCATTTCATTAAACGTACATACAGAAATATATGTACATAACAGCCTACAGACAGAGAAGAACTGTTTACAAACTGCTAGTGGTCCCAGTAAATTACGAACTATAGTCTGTGAGGTAATCAGTAAATCATCTAATGTCAATACCTTAATATGACTATAGAAAATGGTCGAATGGCCTTCCAAAATGTTTGCTAAACTAAAGCTGTCACAGGAAGTCACTTAAGCATTGAGAGATTATGGAAGATTTTGTAATCTTATTCAAATCTGTTTTCAGTATATAATAACCTTAACTCAATCTATATCAGACACACATGATTGGCTGAGCTGATTATCTTGATCACTGGGATTGTTTTGTTATAAAGGCAGAATGTGTACTGATACAGTAATTCTATTTTCCATGCAGTTAATCTGTGGAAAATAGAAATCAGTCCTGATGAGTTTATTACTCAGTGTGAACAACACCTCAGACAGGCTGTCCTTTTAAGGATTGAGTTTAATGTTACTGAGAACAAAATTTTAGAGAGGGCTGTCCCTTAGGTATTTGTAACTGAAAACAAAATCTCAGACAGGACTATTCCTTAGGAGCTTGTAATAGAGCAAAACCTGAGACAGGAGTCTCTTCCTTGGGAAAACAATTTCAACAAAACCTTTGACAGAACTCCCCTTAGCAGTTGTTAAAGAGAACAAAATTAAATCTCTCACAGTACTGTCCCACTGTCCGTTAAGGCACCTGTTACTGAGAACAGCACCTCAATCTGAGCTGTTCCTACCCTCAGATATAACTGTGCTTTAGGAACCTGTTACTGAGAACAGCACCTCAGTCTGAGCTGTTCCTACCCTCAGATATAACTGTGCTTTAGGCACCTGTTGCCGAGGACAGCACCTCAATCTGAGCTGTTCCTACCCTCAGATATAACTGTGCTTTAGGAACCTGTTACTGAGAACAGCACCTCAGTCTGAGCTGTTCCTACCCTCAGATATAACTGTGCTTTAGGCACCTGTTGCCGAGAACAGCACCTCAATCTGAGCTGTTTCTATACCCTCAGATATAACTGTGCTTTAGACACCTGTTACTGAGAACAGCACCTCAATCTGAGCTGTTTCTATACCCTCAGATATAACTGTCCGTTAAGGCACTTGTTGCCGAGAACAGCACCTCAATCTGAACTGTTCCTACATTCAGATATAACTGTGCTTTAGGCACCTGTTACTGAGAACAGCACCTCAATCTGAGCTGTTCCTCCCCTCAGATATAACTGTCCGTTAAGGCACTTGTTGCCGAGAACAGCACCTCAATCTGAGCTGTTCCTACCCTCAGATATAACTGTGCTTTAGGAACCTGTTACTGAGAACAGCACCTCAGTCTGAGCTGTTCCTACCCTCAGATATAACTGTCCGTTAAGGCACTTAATTGTTACTGAGAACAGCACCTCAATCTGAACTGTTCCTACCCTCAGATATAACTGTCCGTTAAGGCACTTAATTGTTACTGAGAACAGCACCTCAATCTGAACTGTTCCTACCCTCAGATATAACTGTCCGTTAAGGCACTTAATTGTTACTGAGAACAGCACCTCAATCTGAGCTGTTCCTACCCTCAGATATAACTGTCCGTTAAGGCACTTAATTGTTACTGAGAACAGCACCTCAATCTGAACTGTTCCTACCCTCAGATATAACGTCATTTAGGCACTTAATTGTTACTGAGAACAGCACCTCAATCTGAGCTGTTTCTATACCCTCAGATATAACTGTCCGTTAAGACACATGTGGCTGAGAACAGCACCTCAATCTGAACTGTTCATACCCCCAGATATAACTGTTCGTTAAGGTACTTGTTGTCGAGAACAGCACCTCAATCTGAACTGTTCATACCCCCAGGAATAACATCGACTCTCACCCCCTTGGGGTAGAGACAGGGGTTCTCAACCTGAGTTTTAAGATTTTTAAGTAATTAATGCAAAACACAAGGCTTTGCTGGGATGCCCCCTGGCTCACTCATGAAGGGGTAAATGATTTTATTTAACTTATAGCCAAGCAGCAAAATCCTCCCATAAATATACCTTTAAAGTTTTACCTCTTTAACAACTTGAGAATAATCCACATCCTTACAGACAGAACTTTTCTTTTTTACTTCCGGAGCTTGGAATGGATACGGGAGTGCAGGAAGACTCACACTGCCGTGCAGTTCAAACACAGTCTTCTTTTCTGTCATTTTCAAAATACCTTTTCACAAGTGTCCTTTTCCTTTCGGAATCCAAAACCTGACATTTTTTCCTGAACAACAAATCCTTATTGCACATTCAAAACTTTGTCAGCATTATCAGATATGGTTCAGTGACCAGCAGGGTAATCATGCTCTGTGGCAACGCTTTAATTAAACCGTACTATTATTTCCAGTTTGTTAAAATATGTGCCTGGAAGTTATAACTCAACATCTTCCTACTTACAGCAAAGGTCCTAGGTTCTAAGACAGTTACACATAGCAGTGTACGCTGGTCGTGAGAACTCAGTTATCAGGTAATCACTGATCACTCTGTATCTCCAAAAACGGTCAATATTTACAACACCTCATAACGAGGTCTGGGATGAAAGGTTCTATCCTCAGATTAAATTTAAATGTCTGCAGCGTACGGAGTCCCATTTCTTTCAAATCGGATCAATATTTTGAATGCATACCATTTCTTGCACAAAACAATTAAATGTATACAGTATGCCTAAGTAATGGTACCGTAATATTTGGATCGAATACAAACAGTACGAAAATGATTTTTAATGATTAGAAGCGTATAAAATTACACAGACCTATCATGTGTATAATTGTTTACAAACTGTTAAAACAAAGGCAAGGTACACCGCAGTTATAAAGTCCATGATATCACTGTAGATTTAGTTATTGTATAATTATGGTGAGGGGGTTAAAGGTTCCAAATATGACTGTACTTACATAGATGTTTATTCTAATTATTATATTTCATTTTGATCAATACAAATGTACCAACATTTACAAGTCTTTTTTAGTTCTGAAGTTGTAGTTACCTGAAAGCTTGTCCATTCACAGTATAACATAAACTACAGTAAAAGTACCTAAAATGACCTTTTAAAGGAATTTGGTACACACTTATTATCCTATTCAGTTAATGTATCACCACTCATCAGTAATTCCATAACCAAAATGATATAATAGCTGCTTTAAAGGGGCATCCCGGGGAAGTCTACAATGAAGTTCTTGAATGTACATGCTGTCTGCACTACCAGATACATTTTCCTGATATTTCAATATTCAAAGCGCACTCAAAATGTGTTTATTAGCCACTTGCAAAATTGCATTCCTTGGGAAAGCCCGATAAAAATAGCGCTGATCACGGGTCAATCACGTGACTATTTTGTCACAAGTCGACGAGGGGCCCATAGGGAGGGGATACGTAATGTACAGGTCCGATGATGAACCAGACACAAAGTCCGTGTATAAATTTATTGAATCACATTCACATTAATAATCAGACGTTAATTACACACGATATGCATATGAATAAATTTATGTCGACATCTCTGCATCATTTATCGACATCAGTACCTGACTGAAACCGATGCAAATTATAGGGACCTGAGAATTTGTTACAGCTAGTTTTGGACCTAAAATAGGATGTTTAGAGTAATTTTACACATTTGGGGGGTTAAGATCAATTTTCGATAAAAATGCCCCCTCAATGGTCATAAAAGCTACACTGCACTCTTACATTGTACGTTTAACAGTGCCATGTGGGTTTCCGACGATGACAACCATAGGGCAAACCTTAATTTCTGTAAAAAGTTATCTTCACGAATCCTCATTTAGAACCATTTCACAAAAGTGTGCATGCATTGAAAAGTAAAAAAATAAAATGAAATGATTCCGATTTTTTTATACAACTCGATGTATTGAAGATTTTTTTCAGACTATCTATATAACCATCTAAAATTTATCCAAATTTCAGCGTCAACATACTTTAACACTTACAATTATATATGTATCACGGAAGTCCGTGCACTCATATGACGCACCACGCACTAAACATGTAGAATACATGTATAATATATATCTCAAATTTGGAACTAGTCGAGAAGATAATTGTCCAATACTTAATCCATTTATAAATGTTTTGATTCTTTACTTTTTTATGTAAATTTAAAGGTTCGTTAACATTTTCAACACAACTGCAGACATGGGACATACATATATATGATTTTTTTTATGAATTAATGACTTCACTTATATAATGCATATATTTTGGTTCATATCAAATTTAATACCGCGGTCCAAACCCGATAATATTTGTACAATCCGTATTTTATAGATTAGGTATGACAAGATTTTTTTAATCCGCACATGATGACATAAATTTATTCATTTTGTCCAAATTGAAACCGTATACATTAAACTCAATCACCCGGGATACCGGCGTTTTATAACGTAACCCCCCTACGGTTTTTCTTGTATGCGAAAAGGTCTTTCTCTTCAGCAATATAATTCAATAATGCCGTTTTACTGGAATATTATAAAGGGAATATTACAATACACGCTTTCAAGTTTTACACACGCATTTCATGTAACAGAGGAATGAAAGAGTTATCCCTTGGGAGGCCCCAAAACCAAATAAAAACTGTGTCACCGGCTATCCAGAAGAAAACTGTAACATTGCAAACAATTGGGCTGTTAGTCTCTCCCTTGAATACTTCACATCCCTCATTATGCTTCCGTAATATAATCCTTACGTTAAAATTTGACCATTCGGCCACTTTTCGCTTGGTAGTTACATGTAGGTCACGCGGATCGCCATTTTTTGTTTACCGATGTAGCTTGTTATGCGCATGCGTTATCATATGTGATGCAAAAAAATTTACATGTCCAAATCGTTGATCAACGAATAGTGATTCCCTTTTTTAATTATTAATTAAAATTTTTGTGAACATATTTCAGCGTAAGTCGCCCATTAATTTTCCACAAGAGTATACATTTAATTCATATATACAATAATTCAAAATAAGCATAAAAAAAGATAGTTTTACCGTGATGCCTCTTTAAGCTTTTATTTTGAGCATTTGTAAGAAAATGTAATATGTACAACACAAGATATAGCATTTATTAGATAAATGAAGACACTTTCCTATACCCAACTGTTTATGTCAATCCTACAGCCCACAGTTATTACACGGAATGTACTGACAGTCCAGTACACAACGAATGCTGTCTTTTAAGACAGGTTAGTATGAATCTTAAAATTCTTCAGGGGATTAAATTTTAATTCATATTCCTTTCATACACTTGTAGATAAAGTACTGTACATACTTATTTAGACATACCAAATATCTAGGGCATATATAACAAAATGGAAAGCTCTACAATAATGTACAAACTGTGATTTTATATATAGTGTAATGATTGCTAAGGTATTCAGCAGATGTTTTCAGTGCAAAAATTGCTAAAAATGATATTATCTCTAAAATATTACTGAAGTCTTGAAATAATGCAGCACAGCAACATATATCAGGGTAACAGGGTCAAATAACCCTCCACATTCAAAGGTCATAGAAGGTCAAATGTTACCCTCCGACATATAAAGGTCATACAGGGTCGACTCCCAACATACAAAGGTCATACTGGGTCAAATAACACTCAAACACACAAAGGTCATACAGGGTCAATAACGCTCCAACACACAAAGGTCATACAGGGTCAAATAATACTCCAACACACAAAGGTCATACAGGGTCAAATAACTCCAACATACAAAGGTCATACAGGGTCAAATAACACTCGAAAACACACAGGTGATAAGTGTCAAATAGCCCCCTCCCCCATACACACAGTCAGTCATACACAGTTCAAATGCCTTCAAACATGCTCAGGTCATATATAAGGTCATTCAGTAGGGTCCAATTTCAATTCCCCATGTTTGACACTAAAAGGTCAGTAGGCTATATGATGGGGGCAAGAGGAAACTTTCAATGATTCCTATAAAAATTGGCTCAAGCAAGTAAAATTTTCAAAGTCTAACTGCAGGCTATAGATTATAAATACTGCTTTACAATTGAAGTTGTATTTCATTTGATAAAAGAAATACAAATATTGTTTAACCTGTGTTGTATGAACTTGAATCATTACGAAACAATGCATGATGCAAAGCATTTGGTGTTGATTGCAAAAGAAAATATCTAAAGATTCAAAAGACCTTGAGGTAACAAAGGTTTCAAAACTGCAGCAAATGAAATCAATAAACTGAGCAATATCTCAGATAAGTAGAAGCAATCTCCTAAGCTATCACCCAGACAAGTCATTGTTCTCAGACCGATATTGTAAGCACATTAAGCAGTGATGATGCAGTAGTAAATCACGCAGAAGGCAATTTTCTTCTTTTCAAATCCATCTCTAATAATATAGTTTTTCTAAATTGTTATATTATGGGGCATTATAATTTGATATAGCTAATGGCCCTTGCCCTTGCAATTCTCTAAATTAGTGACATTTCAGTCAGCCTAAACTCTCTGGCTTTAAGGAGTATCATTGGTTAAAAAGTACCCAGACTTCATCAAATCTATCCATGCATGCATATAGGCAGAGCAACCAACAGTCATATAGAGTAAATTTGTGCTGGCTATTACGAATTTGGTCATTTAGCTCATGTGTTTCCAATACAATTCCTGTTTTTTATTTGGTTGCATAAGATTATAAATATTGACATATTATTATTATTATATAAATATTGACATACAGCTTTAGAATGTCCTCAACACAATCTGAGAAGGCTCTGACATACATGTATTTTTAACAGGTTGAACTAGAATCATACATAAAAGCTAGGCCCCAGAAGCTGAAAGACTTTTGAAAATTTTGTTGTCATATATAACTCATATCGATATAGAAATATGCCATCATGTCTGACAGTCAGTATGGTTACACTGTGAAGCTGAGTCACCATTGGAGTCATCAGTATGGTTACAGTGAAGCTGAGTCATCATTGGAGTCATCAGTATGATTACAGTGAAGCTGAGTCATCATTGGAGTCGTCAGTATGATTACAGTGAAGCTGAGTCATCATTGGAGTCGTCAGTATGATTACAGTGAAGCTGAGTCATCAATGGAGTCGTCAGTATGATTACAGTGAGGCTGAGTCATCATTGGAGTCGTCAGTATGATTACAGTGAAGCTGAGTCACCATTGGAGTCGTCAGTATGATTACAGTGAAGCTGAGTCTACATTGGAGTCGTCAGTATGATTACAGTGAAGCTGAGTCACCATTGGTGTCGTCAGTATGATTACAGTGAGGCTGAGTCTACATTGGAGTCGTCAGTATGATTACAGTGAAGCTGAGTCATCATTGGAGTCATCAGTATGATTACAGTGAAGCTGAGTCATCATTGGAGTCGTCAGTATGATTACAGTGAAGCTGAGTCATCATTGGAGTAGTCAGTATGATTACAGTGAAGCTGAGTCATCATTGGAGTCGTCAGTATGATAACAGTGAGGCTGAGTCATCATTGGAGTCGTCAGTATGATTACAGTGAGGCTGAGTCATCATTTGAGTCGTCAGTATGATTACAGTGAGGCTGAGTCATCATTTGAGTCGTCAGTATGATTACAGTGAAGCTGAGTCATCAATGGAGTCCTTCTTGGAAGCCTGTATTAACCCAAGCCAAGATATCTACTCTAGAGTTCAACTTAATTTTTTGTTTAACTACAGGCCATTCCTTGATCCAACTCCTTGCTTTTACAATGGTACCTGTGAGATTATCCTTTGTTTCCGTTGGATGTATGCTAATTAGGTAAGATGATAACCAAACCTGGCTTAGAAAATGGAAATAGACACGCGGCTGTCACAAGTTATGTCTTCAGGGGGAAATCTGAAGAAAAAAAAAAAGCTAGAAAGGAGGTATGTAGAGAAACTCCTAATGGACTTGGTTGATTTTTTTTGCCAGCAACTATGTGCAGGTACATTTTATAGCTACCAGTAGTAATTATTAGCAGAGCATCCTTTAAGAGTATGGAGGGGCTTTGGTTTGCATAACATTTTTCTGTTCTACTGTAACAGGATATTGCAAAATAAACGTAATAATTTACTCCCATGGTAATAATTAACATATATGTAAGTCTTATTCAAGTGTAGCGGATCTGGAACAGGCCAATCATCAGCAACCAGATAGTTCAATTTGTTTAGCATAAAATTTTCTCGTCATGTTGAAAAAATTTTAATAAACAGTAAACTTCGAACATTGTTGAAGTACGTAAGTTACTGGGTAAGGATAAGATAATTTGAGACCTGACCAACACGGCACCCTACTAAAATTCCAAACAAAAGCTACAAAGGTAGTATATACCACAATACATACTGTACAGTATATACTTTATTTACAAAGTTTGTTTACATTTATTCTGTTTATCTGTTTTAACCCTTTTCCATTTTTTGTATTTCTAAAGCAGTATTTAATATTTATATGAACTTTCAGTAAGATAATGCAACATGAGTATACCAGTTAATTGATCGCGGGGAATCACAGTCATGACACATCCGTCGGATATAGCTCGGTAGGGACCAGCCGACACTTTCAACAGTTCAACTTCAAGTAAACGTCAAAACGTTGTTCTTACCTTCAAAAGGATTTGTCCGACTTCTTCTGGTCTCGTTTCTATTTCTGTCATATTGAAACAATTGTTAAGTAACCTTTCTTAACTTTTTCTATGCATTGAACTTCAACCTGTAATGCAATTCGATAAAATATCACTACATATCCAATATCCACGAGCACCTATGACCCGAAAAACCGCCAGCCATGCACTGTTTCTCCAGCAACACCTCAAACAACACAAAGTTGTGACGTAGTTCGCACTTCCGGTTTAATAATGTCTTCCTATGCACTTTTCACATCATGTTGTAGTGAATATGCATCTGATGAGCTTATTAGACGTAAGTAATACCATTGAAACGCATATGATCTAGTCTAACTTGGGTTTAAATTTCTTTTTAATATGATAACGTGGTCGAATGTGTCCTCTTATGAGATTAATTGAAACAACTAGGGAGTTGGCGGCACCACATAATGAAAATATAGCCAGGTAGCAAATTAGTTTATCTGTTTAATCCCGCATATCATGCTAGTCCAATGCTACATTATAGGCCTATGTCATAATATGTCCCATGGGAACACAGCATCATGACCAATGCTACATAATTCAATCACAACTTTTCATTACAAAAAGGGTTGTCACTAATTATGAACTGAGAAATATTTGTTTCAGATATCCATCTAAAGAATATGACTCATGTTCAATTATAGTATCTACGGATATATGATGTCATTTCAGTCAAAGTTTTAGTCGAACTTTTGTGTTTATGCAAGTCCATTTTTACACTCTTATATTTTGTTTATTGCTTCATGCATATTAATTTTGTTGACAATTCATTTAGACGTTAATTATATTTAGATACAATGCATATTAAATGCTGACTGCATTTTATAGCTTTACAGCAAGTAATTAAAAAACAATTGTCTTAATGACCTCTTTGTATGTTTTGAAATTAATGCTTTAAGAGCCTAGATAGTTAGTTTTTTCAGTGTTAGGTGTTGTTATAAGTTAAGAAGTCATTTCAGGACTTTTTATTTGCAGGTCTTGATCAGGAAATACCAAAAGTTGTTTTTGCATTTTTCAACTTCTTTTCTTTTGCACTTCATTAACTTGATTATATATAAAATTTCCATTTCATTATTCAATATTACAATGACAGGTATTGTATTATTATACAAGGGTGCACGTCTTATTCGCTGTATATTTTTGCTGGTCACACATAAGACATGAATTAGTACGTATACATTTATTTCCACAGAACAATGTTCTTTTGTCTGGTTATATAGCTGTCCCATAAAAACTTCTATTATTGTTAACAAATATTTGAACTCAACAATTGATTAGGCAAGTAGTAATTATTGTAACTTACCACTAAGCCAATTATACATGTATATCTCAATCTACCAATTTACCATTATGATTTTAATAAAACAAGAAGATATATACACATATACATGTACATCATCCCGCTTTAGAAATCTGAATAATGATTCAAAACAATGGTAGGTCTTGATGCAGATTATAGGCTAGAATAAATAATACTTGTGTATCTTTAGGACTTTTATAAACTGTAAATTAATTGTTTTGATTTATTTAAGTGAAAATTTTAAGTGAGAAACAATTTTTGTATATGTCCCAAAATGTCTTCAGGACTTTCGAAATGACTTGTTACTAAAACGACCTATTGCCGAAACATCTAGCATTCATTTTTTCAGAATCTTTACACAGACAATGAGATAAAGGTAACTGGTAGTCATGGCTTTCTACAGTTAAATGTGCTTTTATTTTGTTATTAAATTTCAGAAATATTGAATGTTGATGATTTACCGTCAGCCGAACCCTTGATTGAGAATATATTGGGATATGACTGGCACATAGATACCAAATACTACACTGCAGATATCAAACTGTGCTGCACATCAAGAAGAACTATTGGGGATGAATCGTTTGCAGAAAATGTGCATGCATTCATTGTATATTTCAATGCAGAAGAGGTAATTCGATCGGCTTCGAATAGTGCAATAAAGTTTATATAACCGGGTATTGTAAATTAGAAATATCTATAATTTTACACCTAATAATATTCACATTGACTCTCAATATTCGTATACAAATGTACATGTATATCACTCATGCAGTGATGATAGTTTTAATACAACATCAAGCTCCTCTTGCAACCTGAATATTTATATCTAGAAATTCTTATTTCTGAATCAGCTGGTTTACAATTACTTTCAGAAAAACAAGCTCAGCACATAGCTCAAATAAAATGATAGATAGTTTGGACTGTACTAAAAACTGAAAAGTAACACAGTGACTCACTATCAAATGTACACTCAGGTTGGTATATATTATTTTTCTATATTATGTATTTCTTGTTCTTCTGTTGCAGAGCAAGTCCTTTGATCTGGCCAAATCCTGGCTTCCCTACCTGAAGCAGATTGAACCAGCAGTACAGATCCTTGTCTGCAAGTCCTGTTCAGAGAACACCAGTATGTTATCTCAGTCTCTTAATATTTCATACCTACAATCATTATTATTGATATTCCAGTTTTATAAAAAAGGAAATGGATATACACCCACCCCCTTTAATTTCATAAATTCTTTACGAGTGAAAGAACCGTGTAGCAAATAATAGTGATTAATTGATTTGATATTTGACTTCTTTAGTCTGTAAAATGACAATTGTAATGAATGTGAACGTAGGGAGTTGGGGTAAGGTTTTCACAGATTACTGCAGTATACCTATACTCACTGCATGTGGATTATGATATTATGAAGTTTTACAAAATGTATATGAATTACATAGCATTTATGTGTTTTTCTTAACAAGATTTTATAACAATACATTAATTTGTTTGTTTTTTTTCTAGGTATAAAAAAAGTCACTGCACAGGAATGGTGCATTGAAAACAATTTTGAGCTGGTGGAGTTATGCCCCCTGGAAGAAAGTGACTTTGAAGGTAAAACTTGCACTGTATTCATTTTTGCGCTCTCTCTCTATCTCCATGAGTTTGGACTACATAAGTGATATATAGAGCTGCTTTTGAATTTTCTCTTCAGGATTTGTAATATTGATAAGGTTATATGTTTACTACTTAATTTACACCAATTGAACTTTGATGTTTTCAGTGAGAACCAGCCTTACAACAAATGGGAATTTTGCCTTGATTGATTAGAAATACTATGTGAGCCTTGAGTTATCACTACGGTACAATAGAGTATAACACAACATCATGTACTGTTAGTTTTTATTGGCAATTCTCTGTTTCCGAGTAAACGGCTATTCAATCATACGTGTTTCAAATATAAATCTTCATATGGTTACTCTCACAAATTAAAAATGCAGAACTTTGCTGCTACATGTTTTAAATTGTTGGTCATAACTATAGTAATTTGTGATTTACAGATGACTTCCAAGAAACAACAGGAACAAAGAGGATAGTTCAGGCATTACATGCCTATACCTGGCCCGATCTCGTCATGAAAGGTTGGTGTTGGGTATGGCAATATGTCGTCATCTTTAAACATGTTCCTAAGTTGCTAATAATATAAAAATATAAACTTTATTTATTCTACAACAACTATAAAACAAGTCATCCAACTTGTATTAATCACTCTTGTTGGCCCGGATGTTAGCGCGAGGGATCTTATTGTGGGAGGAAACTGGAGTACCCGGAGAAAACCCATGTGGTCGGGCAGGTGACCCCATACCTTTTCACATCCGGTTAGGGAATCGAACCCCGGCCGCCTTGGTGAAAGGCAAGTGCACTATCCACTGCACCATCCGACCACCCAGGATGCTAATAAAGAGATAAATTTCAGTGATGCAATTTGCTCAGATGAATTATCAGTCCGATGTAGATATATCTAAGTAGAGCAAGGGTAGAAGATGACTCACAGATTTGATGAAAGACTTCAAACTGATGATTTAGTGATTAACTTTAGCTTCTTATTCAATATAAGACTTGTCCATTTTTGTGTTTGTCTATTCAGATTGACCACGGAGCATACTGATTAGTGATATACCGGTATATCTGATTAAGTTGGGCCATCTTTCAGCATCACAAGAGATAGTTCACTATAATGCATTTTTTGCACAAACTGATAATATATGAAATTTTGCATAATTTTAAAATCTGCTGTAATTCATATTACTTGGGTCATTCAGATAAGAACAAATATTACAAGAAACTTATGATAATTGTATGAGGACATAAACAAGCTAGGTAATCAAACAATTAGTAGGTATTCATTGAATCTTTTCATTGAATATATAAGTGAAACTAAACTGCTGTGATAAAGTAAGTCTATCTGGCCTCTGTAAACTTAAAACTACCTAGACATACACTCAGGCATGATGAGTGATTATATGTAAAGTCTCCTTGCAATATCTATTATCTAAATAAATTTAAGTACCCTGGTAAACAAAATTCTGATTAAAAAAGATAAGGTGTCCGAAGCTCTTTAATTGTTTTTATTCAGAGAGACCAAATTTCAGAAGTTCCTACATGACAGAGTTGATGAAAGAAGAGTCCTCTAGGAAGTCACAAGACTCAGAGAAGCCGCTGGACCGGGATGCTGAGGATCCTAGCAGTAGACTAGGTGATACAGTAGTGAACGGAGAGCCTGAAGGACTTGGTTGTAATGCGAGTGGTACCACAGATTTGTGTCCTGGTGACAATCCAGCTGCTGCTACAGGAAAATCAAAGAAGACATCAGCTAATGTTATAGGTAAGAACATTATGTTATAGATAAGATCATTATGTTATAGATAAGATCATTATGTTATAGGTAAGATCATTATGTTATAGATAAGATCATTATGTTATAGATAAGATCATTATATTATAGGTAAGATCATTATTTTACATAGGTAAGATCATTATTTTATATAGGTAAGATCATTATGCTATATAGCCATTAGATAAGATCATTATGTTATAGATAAGATCATTATGTTATAGGTAAGATCATTATGTTACAGGAAAGATCATTATGTTATAGATAAGATCATTATGTTATAGATAAGATCATTATTTTATAGGTAAGATCATTATGTTACAGGAAAGATCATTATGTTATAGATAAGATCATTATGTTATAGATAAGATCATTATGTTATAGATAAGATCATTATGATATAGATAAGATCATTATGTTACATAGGTAAGATCATTATGTTACATAGGTAACATCATTATGTTATAGATAAGATCATTATGTTGTAGGTAAGATCATTATGTTATAGGTAAGATCATTATGTTATAGGTAAGATCATTATGTTGTAGGTAAGATCATTATGTTATAGGTAAGATCATTATGTTATAGGTAAGATCATTATGTTATATAGGTAAGATCATTATACCCCCCCGCAACGAAGTTAGGGGGGGTATACTGGAATCAGCTTGTCTGTCCGTCTGTCTGTCCGTAGAAAAATGTTGTCCGGACAACTCCTCCTAAACTACTGGATCGATTTCAATAAAACTTGGCAGTATTGTTGGGGACCATGTGTAGATGTGCATGCAGGGTTTCGTTTGTCAAAATTTTGGTTGCCATGGTAACCAGGTCACTATACACAGGTTTCCATAATAAAATGTTGTCCGGACAACTCCTCCTAAACTACTGGATCGATTTCAATAAAACTTGGCAGTATTGTTTGGGACCATGTGTAGATGTGCATGCAGAGTTTCGTTTGTCAAAATTTTGGTTGCCATGGTAACCAGGTCACTATACACAGGTTTCCGTAATAAAGTGTTGTCCGGACAACTTCCTATAAACCACTGGATCGAGTTTAATGAAACTTGGCAGTATTGTTGGGGACCATGTGTAGATGTGCATGCAGAGTTTTGTTTGTCAAAATTTTGGTTGCCATGGTAACCAGGTCACTATACACAGGTTTCCATTATAATGTGTTGTCCGGACAACTCCTCCTAAACTACTGGATCAATTTCAGTGAAACTTGGCAGTATTGTTGGGGACCATGTATAGATTTGCATACAGGGTTTCGTTTGTCAAAATTTTGGTTGCCATGGTAACCAGGTCACTATACACAGGTTTCCATAATAAAATGTTGTCCGGACAACTCCTCCTAAACTACTGGATCGATTTCAATAAAACTTGGCAGTATTGTTGGGGACCATGTGTAGATGTGCATGCAGAGTTTCGTTTGTCAAAATTTTGGTTGCCATGGTAACCAGGTCACTATACACAGGTTTCCGTAATAACGTGTTGTCCGGACAACTTCCTATAAACCACTGGATCGAGTTTAATGAAACTTGGCAGTATTGTTGGGGACCATGTGTAGATGTGCCTGCAGAGTTTCGTTTGTCAAAATTTTGGTTGCCATGGTAACCAGGTCACTATACACAGGTTTCCATTATAATGTGTTGTCCGGACAACTCCTCCTAAACTACTGGATCAATTTCAGTGAAACTTGGCAGTATTGTTGGGGACCATGTGTAGATGTGCATGCAGGGTTTCGTTTGTCAAAATTTTGGTTGCCATGGTAACCAGGTCACTATACACAGGTTTCCATAATAAAATGTTGTCCGGACAACTCCTCCTAAACTACTGGATCGATTTCAATAAAACTTGGCAGTATTGTTTGGGACCATGTGTAGATGTGCATGCAGAGTTCCGTTTGTCAAAATTTTGGTTGCCATGGTAACCAGGTCACTATACACAGGTTTCCGTAATAAAGTGTTGTCCGGACAACTTCCTATAAACCACTGGATCGAGTTTAATGAAACTTGGCAGTATTGTTGGGGACCATGTGTAGATGTGCATGCAGAGTTTTGTTTGTCAAAATTTTGGTTGCCATGGTAACCAGGTCACTATACACAGGTTTCCATTATAATGTGTTGTCCGGACAACTCCTCCTAAACTACTGGATCAATTTCAGTGAAACTTGGCAGTATTGTTGGGGACCATGTATAGATTTGCATACAGGGTTTCGTTTGTCAAAATTTTGGTTGCCATGGTAACCAGGTCACTATACACAGGTTTCCATAATAAAATGTTGTCCGGACAACTCCTCCTAAACTACTGGATCGATTTCAATAAAACTTGGCAGTATTGTTGGGGACCATGTGTAGATGTGCATGCAGAGTTTCGTTTGTCAAAATTTTGGTTGCCATGGTAATGAGGTGACTATACACAGGTTTCCGTAATAACATGATGTCTGGACAACTTCTTCTAAACTACTGGGTCATTTTCAATGAAACTTCGCAGTAAGTAATGTTGAGGATTACTATACACAGGTTAAAATACTTTCTTTATTCATTCAGTGAGTTTCACAAGTTGAAACATACATATGCATCCACATTGTTGATATGAAATCTACACTGTAATGTATGTAAGACCAAAGGTGCCTTCTTTGTTTTTGTTTTTTAGATATGCGGTGATACATAGTAATATAAAATAATACATTATATAATGCATGTTATATACAACTTGTACTACATCATGTTTTCTTTCAAAAACATGTCAGACACCTCTATTAAGAGGTAGCGGGGGGGTATTAGTCAGCCATCGGCTTACAGTTCTAGTTATGTTATAGATAAGATCATTATGTTATAGATAAGATCATTATGTTACATAGGTAAGATCATTATGTTACATAGGTAAGATCATTATGTTACAGATAAGATAATTATGTTATATAGGTAAGATCATTATGTTATAGATAAGATCATTATGTTACATAGGTAAGATCATTATGTTATAGATAAGATCATTATGTTATAGATAAGATCATTATGTTATAGATAAGATCATTATGTTACATAGGTAAGATCATTATGTTACATAGGTAAGATCATTATGTTACATAGGTAAGATCATTATGTTACAGATAAGATCATTATGTTATAGATAAGATCATTATGTTATAGATAAGATCATTATGTTATAGATAAGATCATTTTATGTTACATAGGTAAGATTATTATGTTATAGATAAGATAATTATGTTATATAGGTAAAATCATTATGTTACATAGGTAAGATCATTTTATGTTATGTAGGTAAGATCATTATGTTTTATATAGGTGAGATCATTATGTTATATAGGTAAGATACTTATGTTATTTAATAGGTAACATCATTATGTTACAGGAAAGATCATTATGTTACATAGGTAAAATCATTATGTTATATTGATAAGATCATTATGTTACATAGGTAAGATACTTATGTTATATAGGTAGGATCATTGTTATGTAGGTAAGATCATTTTGTTATGTAGGTAAAATCATTTTGTTATGTAGGTAAGATCAATATGTTATATAGATAAGATCATTATGTTACATAAGTAATATCATTTAATGTTATGTAGGA
The DNA here is from genome assembly GCA_947623455.1 of Mimachlamys varia. Taxonomy (NCBI): domain Eukaryota; kingdom Metazoa; phylum Mollusca; class Bivalvia; order Pectinida; family Pectinidae; genus Mimachlamys; species Mimachlamys varia. Next base: position 16,834,172 of record OX392535.1, read on the forward strand.
AAGATCATTTGATGTTATGTAGTTAAGATCATTGTTTTATATATAGGTAAGATCATTGTTATATATAGGTAAGATCATTATGTCATGTAAGAAAGATCATTATGTTACATAGGTAAGATCATTATGTTACATAGGTAAGATTGTTAAGTTTTATAGGTAAGATCATTATATAATATAGGTAAGATCATTATGTTATTTAGGTAAGATCATTATATAATATAGGTAAGATCATTATGTTATATAGGTAAGATCAGGATATGTCATAGGGGTGAACTAACGACTAGCTGATTTTCCCCCCCCCTTCGATATTGACGTATGGGCCGAGTGACAAGAAAAATAATCATTTAAGTAACATGTCGCTCACTCAGTCATGACTCAACAAAGGACCCAGTCAGTCTTGAAAAATATTGCCATGCATTTCAATATACACATTGTGTAAAAAGTAAAACTTTTATATGTTTTATTTATGGGTTTGATATATGAACTAAATATTACTGAGCAGGGAAAACTGTAGGTGCTGGTGTAACCAGTCACTAGTGCCCAGGGAATTTATCATAATGGTGAAAATAATCAAGGAGCCTCACCAATACAAAACAATTTCATAGACCTCACATAAAATGTAACCCTCATAATTACATGTTTACAAGTCCTCTAATTTCTGTGTTTTACTATAGATTCCATGTTACCATTTGAAGACGTTGCTCTCTTTGATGCTGTCGGAGCAGATGATCCTGGTGGAGAATCTTTTGAAAAATTATTTGCAAGTTTTCGTCTGATGAAGGGTAAGGGAAAAGTTCTCTGTTTATGTATAATAGTCATTGAATGAATAAAGCATAAAGAAAAAAAATTCAATTTTCATTTTAAAATTCAGTATCTTAGCAAATTCTCAATATTCTAAAGTCTGTCCTTTTTACTTTTCAGAAAAAGCTGAATCCTTACCACTTGAAGAGAGAAAGATATATGCTGAACAGGTAAATGTTCTATATTGCTTCTTGTATATTTATTTCAAGCATATTTCACAAATTGAATGAACAAGCTCTGGATCTTTTATCTAAATGTTACATAAATCCTATCGCTACCTGAGTTTGGTTGTGCACACATTTTGTTATATAAGTCGGATTGTTCCCTTATAAAGATGAATTTTACATAAGGAAAGATTGAACCTTTATCATTATCAGGTTGCTACATCTTTTTGGAACGCTATTGGAGGTGAAGATAGCGATGAGGAGACATGATGCCAGCAACAGAACCAAGTCATCTTCTGCAGTAGTGTATGGATGGGCACCATACATGTACACTGGACATTAGAAGATACAGACATGAAGATGGTCAGTCTACAGAATGGATGTCCGGCTGTCTAAACTCTACAGCCATTTATCAGACTAACTAGACTCTACAGCACGGTTATCGGAATAACTAAACTCTACAGCACGGTTATCGGACTAACTAATCTCTACAGCAGGGATATCAGATTTACTAAACTACAACAGGAATATTAGACAGACTGAACTCAACAGCACAGATATCGGACTGACTAATTACTACAGCATGGATATCAGACTAATTCAATATTAGATGTCAATAGATCAAAGTCTATTGTAATTCTGTTGCATGAACTTTGAGTTTGTATGTGATATGGTGCTTTGCATTTGACAACTTATAACTGCAATTTTTATTCTTTTTAAAATATTTTAGTATTCAAGTGAAGTATATATATTATTTATATTATATAAATTGGTTTCAAAATGGGGTAAATTGGTATTGAATAGTTTCCAACAATTGGATACACTATTCATTAAGGGATTTTGTTAAAGAACTGTTCAACTTTTATTCATTGAATTATAAAAAAAGGTTGTGACATTTATTATGTTGTAGTCATGTCTATATAAATTCCAGCTTGTGGGTTTTTCCCCGTTTCCTGCAATGATATGGAGAAGCTACTAGTTCTACAACATTATTAGGAAGCTACATTCTCTGGTATCAATAAAATGGGGAATCTATCTTGACAACATATGTAAGCTACATTCTCCAGGAAACTCTAAAGAATCTACTACCGGTATCAACAAAATGGGGAAGCCATCTCCACAAAATATATGTAAGCTACATTCTCTGGTATCAATAAAATGGGGAATCTATCTCCACAACATATGTAAGCTACATTCTCCATGTTATATGAAGATGCTACATAGTGATATGAGGAAGCCATCAGGGGTACATTCGTGCTACAGGTTGAACCAGCACAGGAGACACAGAAATATTCCTGGATAAAAGAATGCACTTAGACTGAACCATAGGCAGAGCTGAACAATCCAGTTTCGGAGGAGAAATTGATGCTGTAAATCACTTACATTTTGAGAAGTATTTATTTTCGCATTAATTCGTGAGGATATTCAATCGAGAATTCAAATACCTCACAATTATTTCTATCTCTAGAGGTTCCCGTGTTCATTATATCGTCATCATCACTTCTAGATAGATGTTCGTGAAATTATGTATTCGCGAATATGTCTGAAATGGTAAGCTCACGAAATCCAAGTGATTTACAGTGACATATCAAGAATGAAATTCCATTATTTCACACGTCCACGAAATTATATTTGTATCTTTACATCTTCACCTGGACTGCACGACATTGTTTAACAATAAATAACATTACCTAACGATAGTCAGCAATTTAGTTTTCGTCAGGTTCGTCTGGACCCCTCAAACCACACGTGCCAGATTTTCCAGGGGTCAGCCTCGGCCCAAATCTGTGCCTGGTGTTTTGCTCAGGTTCAACTAGTAGCATGAATGTACCCCCCCCCCCCCCCCCCCCCCCCCCCCCCCCCCCCCCCCCCCCCCCGTGTTAAATTGAAGGGGAAGGAACTCTTTCTTACCTTGATCTAATATTACCTCCCGATGCAAGATTAATAGAATCTTTAACCCTTCTCAATTACCAACAGGGATAGATTTCGTATGTTAACAAACACTTGACAAAGCCTCCAAAATGGGGAAGCTGCTATTTTCACAATGATATTAGAATGCTAGCTTCACGATAAGGCATCGTCGGAAACCCAGGGCATCGTCGGAAACCCACGGTACACTTCTCGTTTGCATCAAATGTCAGAGAAGTGTACCATGGGTTTCCGTGATGTGATAAGGGGAAGCTACACTCTTAACAATGTAAAGCAAAAAACTTTGTGTTTCTATGGCGATATTTTCTTATAATACATGGGGAAACCTTTTTTTTTACAATATTGGACTTTTAATCTACATAATGATATTAGGGAGCTTCTACTGTATCTACACAATCGCTGTGAGGGAAACTATTGTTGTTCTAAGTTCATCCATTGGGTATATGAAATCATAAACCATTCCAAGACTATATGTTTGTTGATGTATGCTAATTGTTAATCATAAATATCCGACCCGAGTCTGCTCAGGTGTTGAATGGAAATGTTAAACATATTCTGTTTCCATATCTAAACAGTTTAACCATATCTTGACCATGTTTGTTATCTGTATGAGCATTATATACTGTAACATTGTGTTTAATGAGAACATTATCCGACAGCTCAATTGGTCAGAAATATAACTAAATTAATGTTATTTAAAAGTAGCTTTGTGGGGCCAAAAAGGGCTATTTAGACATCTTGTTTGAGGCAATTTCTTGAAGTGTAGCTTTCAGATGGATGTAAATCATATCAATTGTCTACTGATATTGCAGTGGCAAAATAGTTTTGCAACCAAATGTGTTCCTGGCCAAAACCTCCTTGCAAAATGTATTGTAAGTATTTGTGTTTAAACTGAATACACCTTTGCATTTAGCATAGAAAATCGTGTGTAATACCATCTTATTTTGCGGCAACTTAAATTCGCGTTTTCATATAAAACAACTATTTCACAACGATTTAATTTTGTGATAAATACAATCATAAATCCTATGTACAGTACTGTAAAGTACAGTTGGTATACTTCTGATTGAGGCTAATTTTCGCGAATTTTAATCAAATTGAAAATTAATCGCAAACAAAATAATTTTGGTTTACAAAAACATGTATTTCCAATGGTACCAGGTAACACAATCACTCTTCCCCAGGGTCAAATATCTGTGATAACATGTTCTATATTTAGATTAATTGGGTGTGTTCAGGAAATATTGTTGCCTTTCATAGGTGAGCTTGACAAAATAAAAACATCAAAAGCAGATTACAATGTATGAAGATTTGTGTTTATTTGTGTCTGCTTGACGTGTGTAGTACGCAACACAACAAAGTCTATTTATTTCGCATGAATATTGAGGTCAAGGAAGTAATTCCAAGTGTCTACAGACAAAACAGTGCTGTCAAATTTTTGGAGCAATCCGATCCTTTATCAAAACAAGGAAACAAAACAATTACATTACATCAAAACAAACAAAAAAAAGAGGTGGTTTCATTTTTATCTAATAGTTTTTCGGCTAGCTTTAACAGAAGGCAGAATTTAAAATGACTGTACATGTATCATCATTCACAGAGTACACTTGTGATCAATTGTCACAAAGAGATTAAATATCCCAGGGAAACTGAAGTGTGATGCTGAAGCTGAAATAACAGAACGACGATTATTTCAGCAATTGTAAATGGAGGGCACTCATATTATCACTTGTCATAGATCATTATATGTATTGATCAAAGAAAATGCTGCCAATTAACTTCATCACAAGCATAACAATACAAGTACTTCACTGTTGCTAGCTGTTTTTATTAAATTGTAAAACATGTACATGTTATAAATGTGTGCTTAATGCATCTTCCAGTTTCTGTACAAGACCATGTACCAATTTTAAAGTACTTACCAGTATATTTCACTGGGATTTGCATTTGGCTGTATTTGCCATAGAAAATTTGGTCTTCTGTTAAATCCATACCAATTACCGTATAGCGGGAAATTTTAGCAGTCATGAAATTCGGTGATTTGGTCATGAAAGCTTAAATTTAGTGAAATTTTTGAAGGGTGAAAATTGGGCAATTTCCCTTAAATCTAGGGTGAAATTTTGGCATTGAGCATATATATTGCCTATCGGTATTTATAGATAATTATGTTATTTGCATACATGATATCCATGTTGATTAAAGTTTGTTGTGTAGTATACCAACATTACACACCACTCGTTACTCTCGGGAGTTATCAGAGCAACAGGAGTTATTGAAGGTAAATGACCTTCGAAACGGAAACTATTGCTGAAAGTTCTCGGGGCTTTTTAATTGACTGTTAAAATTTGACGGGTTAAATCTTGGCGATCTATATAAAGACCCACCAAATTAAAGTCACGCTAAAATTTCCCACTATACAGTACCAATATCATGAATATACCAAGGCACTTGTACCTCCCACAATTCACATAGGATTTTATTTTACAACATAATAAATTATGAGCACTTTTTGTTTTAAACTGAACATTACAATAAATCAAGAAACAAGTGAAAATGATCAGAGAGGCTGGGTGATGACCATGGCATGATTTCATCCGTGCATCAAAGAAATATTTGCTAATAATGAAAACTATTACTTGAGTTGAGATATTATTGTTATCAGTGATCTCAATAGTATTGGCTGTGGTCAACTATCTGATAATAGTATGATGGTAGACCTTCACAAGTTACTGGTATTACCTCATCCTCGATATCCAGGGGTTACACTCGCCTTTGTTCTAGCTCTCTACACCCCCTAGATAATGTTATAGCAAAACTGAAAGCACAATGATAGAAGTCTGATTGGTCTCGGGTAAATAAACCTGACCAATCGCTAGGATGATACATGTCCTTTGAAGATTACAAAGGAGCGACATTTGTATTCAAAGCCTGTTCATTTTAACTGTTATGTGACTACGAGATTCTTCTGATGTACAGCAAAAGTTGTAACTAGTCTTCTTGCCTCATCAACAATGTGGTGCACACAGAGTCTTTAATTTGGTTATGATATGTTGAAGAGAGTGTATGTGAGCGTCACCCCTGATTCCAAGGACAGTATTATCTGTTGTCAAATATCAGATACTAGTATGGTACATCTTCAAAATTTACTGGTAGAACACAAATTTATTTCATTTCATCACAAAATGTTTTGAGATTAAAAGAAAATGAACCAATATTTCTAACTTAAAGCACTTCAAAGTATGCAAACACTTGAAACATATCAATGTTGGTGGCCTTGGTACCATTCTCTGGTACACAGTTTTACCACTTTGTCCATGGTCTCAATAAAGATGTCATTTTTACAACAGAAGAGTACAATAATTATTCAGATTCATAAAAACAGTAAGAATAACTGAGCACTATAATTACATAAATATATGAAACGCATAATGCTAAAAACAGAGAAATTTGTGTTATCATGTTGGATACATAAATGAACTTTAATACAATTCACAGTATTGATACATCAATTAGATATTAGGACGAAGAAAATGTGTATGATTCTGTCATTTCATTCCTTCTTCTTAAGTCACATATAAAACTTAAAAATACCGACAGTAAACAGCATTAGCCGAGCCCCAAAATCATGCTGATGATCACTTGTAAAACAAATTTGCAAGCAGTTAGGAACACCTCCATATAATTGTCAATTTGCAAATTGACTACCCCCACAGTGAGAATCTGTAGATCAATAGAATTGTTCACTCCTTTGGTGGTGAGACATGGGGATATCCATCTGAGGGATACAATCCCCATCTCACTCCTAAGGGGGAATGATTATTTTTATATTATCTTTTTTTCCCTCTAATATATCTAATATTGACACATAATACTGTATATCAATGCAAGACAAAAAGTTGATGTGATTAAATTTGTCAACGGGACATCATTGTATTGATGCCGTGGCATGGTATTGTTTCTAATTGTGGCTATCCCTGTCCAGGGTAACGTAAGAGAAAAGACACCTATCTACAGAAACTGACCAATTCGGCAATTCCCTGGCAAAACTTTGATATATATGAACATCTTACATTTCATGAATGATTTCCATTGACTAGGCATATAACTACATCAAATCTATTGCGTAAACGTTCCGCTTGATATTTATACATGACTGCTTGAAGGAAGTCTCCACACACAACATACAAGCCAACGTCAGCTACATGCTATAATTGAACCAATGCCACAATGTCAGGGTTACATCAATAATCTAGCACATGTAAGAATAACTTTGTTAAGCAATCGGGGCACTGCGACTTGTGATCAGATCAGGATAGACACAATACCGTAACGTTTTACATCTACACAGACTACATACAGATACATCTGTTGTGGTACTGTAATATATGGTCCCCTAGGAAGGAATTTGGTCTCCTAAACATTCAACTCAAAGATGAATGATGTGTCAACTGATATCCTCTACAGTTTGATATAAATGTGTGAGCTATATATAAGATGTTAAAGGCTATTCCAGTAAAATATCTTTCTGACCTTAGGACTCCAAAACTAAGACACTTCTGTCCACGGTTTTGGGTTTTTTTTACCTATCGTCTATTACTTGATTTATTACAATGTAAGTTTTTCATACAATTTTGTTGATGACACCCCTAAACAGGACAACAAATCCTTGAGTCTCGGGGTCAGGGGTAGATATTTTACTGGAATAGCCTGAAGTAGAATCAGCTGTACAGCTTTTCAGTGTTAAGACAATGGAAAAAGGCTTTATAACCTGAAATACATGTTGAATTAAGGTTACTGGAAACCAAAGGCCTTTTCTATTAATGATTGATAAAGTAACATAAATTATACACCAAAAATACTCACCTATGTACCCGGTATACCCTGTATATAAATGATTTAGCAAGGAACAGTGTTTGTTTTTGGATTAGATATCAAATTGAACTAATTGTCATGATAGATGGGGCCATAACACCAGGACATGTTTTGTATCTCATTCATCATACCGATATGTCATGATGATGTTTTTACAAGCATCATCGGGGGAGACGACAACAAAACATTGACATAAGAAATGGTGCGTAAATGTTACAAAATGGATATTGCTCAGAACCTGTTCTAGAAAGTTTCAGGTTTCCAGTTTTGTAGTGTGTCACGCTGCTTATATTTAAGATCACATAAATGTTAAAACATAAAAGACAATAAATATATTATATCCAGTTCAATGTAATAATAATTTGATAGATAAAATTGTTCATATGTTGTCTTCCTTCCTTATTTTAGATGGACTGCAATCACCAGAATTGTTATCTCCCTTTACATTGCTAACAAGGGGGATAACCTCACTCATTTCCTGACTAGAGTCATATGTGGTGCTGTTTTGACCCTTGTTTACTTTAGAATTGTCAATAACTGGAAATATTTCACTCATCTCAGACTCACTACCCATCACTGAACCATTGGTGAGTGGTGTAACTTCACTTCCCATCACTGAACCATTGGTGAGTGTTGTAACTCCATTTTGCTGTGAGATTACCTCGCTCAATTGGTCACTGTCAGAGATAATTACTGGTGTTTTGTTTCCCTGTTTGTGGTCGAAGTTTGATGTTGTCGCAGAAGTTGTGGTCTTTGAATGGTTAACTGGGGATCCACTGATAGAAGTAGGCGTGGCTGGAGAAAACATGACAAAATATGGTTATACATCACAATAGAAACATGCTGATAGTGATTTGGGCCCCTTATCAAGGAGTACTGTAAATTAAAATGTTTAATTCAGAAATATATGTTGTGTTTTTCATTATTATCTACATATTCAATTATGAATTGTTGGCTGTAGATGCAAACAGAGAAGACTCATTACCTGGAACTTTAAACACATCCTTTCCTTTGTTCCGTCTTTCCATGGCTAGTCTTTTGTTTCTCTCCATCCTCTCTGCCTGTTCAGGAGTGAGTCCCTGCAATCAAATACAGTATGTAATGTTTGTAAAAGTATCTTGCAATGTTAGTAGGAATGATTTGAAAACATTAAAGGTAATTTTAATGCCCCCACCTTAATATAATATGGAGGGCATAGGTAGTGTCCAAGAAGATTGAAAATTCAACTGTTTTAAACAAGAGGCCCAATGGGCCTTAAAGGTCATCTAACTATATATAATTTTAGTTGGTTATGATATTAATATATTTGACCCCTGTGACCTTGAGATTAGGTCAAAATCATTAATTTTAACAAACTTGTTTGCCCTTCATCCCAACATGCTACATGTATAATATCAGCACCCTGGGCCTTTCAGTTACTGTATTGAGAAGAAGTCACTTTAATAAGGGAAAATTTACGTATGGTGGATGACAACGGACAGTGCATGATGGCTATAGGTCATCCGGATCCTTTGGGTCGGATGACCTAAAACTATGATAATAATAAAATGTTTTTTTTGCACAAAAGGCCTCCAGCCCACAGTACATTTCAACATCAAATTTAATAGGTGTTCAATTCCATATTCACAATCTTTAAGTATACCAAGATGACATAAATTCTATTGTCAATTTATAGCTTTAACATCGTCTATTTGTAAACATTTTTTTAGGTTGGAAAGTATGATTTGTGTAAAGATTATTTTACACAACCAAGAAATGTTTTTACTTGATGTTACGATGACTAGTATGATATGTACCCTGTCACGTCCATCAGACTAATAACCAGCAAAGCAAATGCACACTGAGGTGTAAATTGTGAACGCGTTACTAATGATGAATCAATCATTTTGTCTACGCTGTAAGGCGTATGTACAATAGTATTTATTGTACCGAAAAGACTTTATGGTCATAGATGTGTGAGAGTCTGTGAGCCCCTCATCCCCAATAACAACCGTCCCACTGCGGCGTATCCAGATGGCTTCTTTTTATCAGCAGATTACTCTCTCTGTCTAGTACTTTGGACTTGTCCAAGTTAATCACACGGTTTTTCGGTAAAGCATGGTCTGTGATTGCTGATTTATTTATCTGAGATTCCATCTGCTTGTTTTCTGATCGAGTGAATTTCTTTGCTTCTTGTGTTTCAATGTCTTTCCAGTGTTCACTAAGGGGAACACCAAAATATCTTCCCGTCTCTCCAATATATGACGAGTCACAGTTTTGGCATCCAATTTTGTATACACATTCCGCGAAGTTGACATTGTCTATTACATTACATATGATTTGGACAGTTCATACTTTCAGAATATCTTATCTGACATAATATGCCTTTTTAACAAAAATTGTGATTTTTCTGAACAGGAAAATACGTCTTGACCTAAGGAGTTTAATTACCCGTTAGGCAGTTGGGTGAACTGATGATACTACAGTGTGGTAAAAAGCTAACTCTAATGTCCCTTCTTTAACTATTTTCGTTCTTATTCCTAGTACTCAAAACAAACAGTTGTACCCGTTAGTCCTGAGTATGTACATACCATCGCCTGGCTACTGGTGTTGGCTGCTGTCTGTGGGGTGGAGGGTGTGGAGGGGGCGTGGCTGCTGTCGGTACTGTAGGAGGGGGGCGGGTCCGTCTGGGACAGAGCAGTGAGGAGATGAGATGTCTTGACAGGTGTCGGCCTCTGCCTCAGAGCTTCCTCTTCTTCACGAATCATTTCATCCCAAACTTCCTCAGCATCTCGATTGGGCTAAAATACGAAAATACAATTACGGTACTGAATGCTGCTTATGGAAAATTTCATAATGTACAAAAAGCTCAAATGTGTCTTTAGGGCTGAGTTAATATCACTTCCAACGACACTTGATGGATGATTACACATTATCTGTTCTTACCTGTGTCCCGACACCTGATGAATGATTACACATTATCTGTTCTCGCACCTCGGACAGGGAAATCTCACGTGATACCCAGTGCTAGATTTTTCTATCTCGTCCGATCTGTCTGGTACCTTTACGTGAGTTTTGGCGGAAATTTAACCCATTCATGTATTCATCCGCGGAAGTGACGTAATACTCTCGAATCGGTGACATCACACGCTCAAGTTAACCAATATTATTAGAAATATGTGCATTCAAACTGTTTTTGTCATGTTTTAAATTACTATGTATTGTTTGGTTGGTTTTTGTTTATTATCTAAATAATATGTACCGATTGATCATTGTTTTTCTTCTTTGATATAACCGAACTATATTTTTACGCGAAGGACTGAATTCGAAGCGCAGATGAAGTGGTTAATCGACTTTGAACCGGGAGGCCCCAGACGGGATACTCTTACACGCTAAACGCATATATAGATGGTTTGTTATTATACAACTAGATATATGTAAGAGGTGCGAGAAAAAAAATCTATTACCTGTAAGTGATCGAGATCGGGTTATCTCAGTCTCGGGCTAAGATTCTGTAACATCCCAACCTCGGCTAACGCCTCGGTTGGGATTATGTTACAGAATCTTAGCCCGAGACTGAGATAATCCGATCTGGATCACTTACAGGTAATAGATTTTATTATTCTTACCTGTGTCCCGACACCTGATGAATGATTACACATTATCTGTTCTTACCTGTGTCCCCGACACCTGATGAATGATTACACATTATCTGTTCTTACCTGTGTCCCTGACACCTGGTGAATGATTAAACATTATCTGTTCTAACCTGTGTCCCAGACACCTGATACATGATTACACATTATCTGTTAATACCTGTGTCCCCAACACCTGATACATGATTACACATTATCTGTTCTTACCTGTGTCCCAGACACCTGATACATGATTACACATTATCTGTTAATACCTGTGTCCCCAACACCTGATACATGATTACACATTATCTGTTCTTACCTGTGTCCCAGACACCTGGTGAATGATTACAAATTATCTGTTCTTACCTGTGTCCCAGACACCTGATGGATGATTACACATTATCTGTTCTTACCTGTGTCCCAGACACCTGATACATGATTACACATTATCTGTTCTTACCTGTGTCCCAGACACCTGATGAATGATTACACATTATCTGTTCTTACCTGTGTCCCTGACACCTGATGAATGTTTACACTTATCTGTTCTTACCTGTGTCCCAGACACCTGATGGATGTTTACACTTATCTGTTCTTACCTGTGTCCCTGACACCTGATGAATGTTTACACTTATCTGTTCTTACCTGTGTCCCCGACTCCTGATGAATGTTTACACTTATCTGTTCTTACCTGTGTCCCTGACACCTGGTGAATGTTTACACATTATCTGTTCTTACCTGTGTCCCTGACACCTGATGAATGATTACACATTATCTATTCTCAGGGCTTTTTCTAGGTGAATTGGGAAAAGGCCCCTGGGTGAAATTGGGAAAAAATCATCAGCATATCAACAAAATATTTCCTTGAATTAAAATAATCTATTCATGTATATTGTGTTAATTATATCTATATTTAACATACTTTTTTATATAGTGTTTTGATAATTGAAAGAAAAAAAAACATCCCCATAAACCATATTCTAATTGTAAAATTTAAAGTTTTTAAATTTGCAATTCTCAGGATACTTTTTAAGTAATATGAATTAAACATATAAAACACACCTAGACTGTTTTGTAATTTTTGTTTGATGACATAACCGTATAAAATGTAAAACTGCCATTATACATAGAATACAACTCATGATCATTCATTACTCTCCCTTTCTCATTGGAGTTATCTCCCTTCATATGGAACTTATTACAAACAAAAATGGCGCCAAACACTGCACTGCTCTCACTGCAATCAGAACATGTATCCACACATTTTCAGCATTTTGTATGCTGGTATTATTGTGTCAGAGGGCCTAAAAAAGTACTTATAATATCATCAATATATTAAAAATAGTTCTAATGTATTTTAAATTGATATTAAATTGCAAGAAAGACATCGTTTTTGTCTCAATATGTTTGCAGTAGTGCACACGTTTTTCTTTTATCATTTTCAAGAAAATTTCTGAAAATTAGCGTAGTTAACTAATTGGGAAAAAAAACCTGAAATTGGGAAAATTGAAGCCCAAATCTCATTGGGAATGGGGCCGTATATCGGCCCCTGAGATACCCCAGAAAAAGCCCTGTTTCTTACCTGTGTACATGTCCCGGACACCTGATACATGATTACACATTATCTGTTCTTAACTGTGTCCCTGACACCTGATACATGATTACACATTATCTGTTCTTACCTGTGTCCCTGACACCTGATACATGATTACACATTATCTGTTCTTACCTGTGTCCCTCCATTCTGGTTGGTTCCGTTGGTCTGCCCGTCCTCATCCTCATCATCAGCCTCGGTAACAAAGTCACTGGATAATACTGGCATGTCTAGTCTCATCTTGTTGATGCATGTCTGTTACAGACAGAGATACACTTCACTGGTTCATACTTTGTGTCATTATGACAAACAGTAATAGTTTCTATTGCCTTAAGGTAGGTGGGATATATTGCCAAGGGTAGCAAACATACAGTATCATGTACTTCAGTAATATGATTTATGTTTTACCACTTGATACTTTAAATTTTGTACAAATATAACAATGTGAATAATTTTGTTCAAATATGACAATGTAAAGTAAGGCACCCTTGCTGTTGACATATAACTTTGGTATGGCACCCATACCAAGTCAAACATTGTTTGGATTAGGACATAATCAAGTAATAACGTCACATCTTGTCGACAATAATTTAGCTGCAGGTTGCCTTATTCACACTGGCTATGATTATCTGCCTGTATGACAATATCACTCGACTATATTGGTGACAGAAGTTCACTCTATAGTTACCTTAACTTCTTTCTTGGTACCCAATCTTTCTATCCTCTCCAAAACTTCATCAAAAGGCATTTTTGGGAAGAGTCTGTGAGCCCAATGTTCAAGGTATCTCATGATCACTCCTAAGTCTTTTGCCTGTGGGAGATTCAAAGTAAAAAACAACATGTTTTTTGTGACGTTTCTGAAGTTTTTGAGTGATTCTGTCATGTCTGGTTGCATATAACTGCCACAGTCAAGCAACCCCTTATAATTACCCCGTAATCTCAGTTTATAGTCTCAGTGCTCCAAGAACTCCAGAGGGAGATGTTAGTCAGCTCCGTCATTCGGTGGATTTTGACAAAAAACAATGGAAACCATCTTCTTTAAATTAGAAGCATCATGGCCTTTAACTTAGATTAACCTTGTAATTTTTCCTTTTTAATACTTACTTCATGACCTTTGACCTTAAAACATTAATTCCATGGGCTATTTCTTCTACTTCCTACTTACCTCATGACCTTTGCCCTTGAACTGGATATTTTGGAATGTTTTCGGAAGAATGGGGATTCCCCTTTCACCACACAATCTGTTAAGATGAAATGATATGAAAATAACACTCTTGCATTATTGTGTGCTTTGGTAGCAGAGTACAGCAGAAATGATTAGATGCTGAAAAACAAAGGCCCATGTCTTAGAAATGTTAACACAGCTGATCTACCTTAAACAACATATGTATTCTTAGTACAAGGAATATATATTTGTAAACTGCATTACATTTGAAATTCATATAAAATACTAATACAAAAAAAAAAAAAAAAAAACTTATTTACCTAAAATTTGACTGCAAGTAGTATTTCTTCTACAGTTCTGTCTAAAATTAAAGATTGTAGGAAAACGGCAAAAATTCTGAACAAACAACCTATACTTGGACACAGATAATTCTGTAACCAAGTATGTACTAGTCAATCAGGCTTGTGGTTTTTTCACAATTTCATGGGATTCAAGTAAGGAGGGATGTTTTCAATGTAGAACTTAATGCATACAACATTTATTGTTCCTGAATTAATTACAAGACTATAAAGAAACAAACCTTGTAGCGTCCAGTTTCGGCATTGGTTTCCGTATCACCTTTTTAGCAGCTCCTTTGGATAAATCTTTCAGCTTTGAAAGAATTTCACTATTTTCTACAAATGAAAGAGGAAGCATCAAATCTGTAATTTTCAAATCCACAACAACTAAAACAGCCTCAATGAGTGATAATAAGCTTCCATCCAAGTCAATGGGAGTTAACCTGTGCAAATTAAGTAAACACAACAAAGTGGTTTAAGTTTACTGGAGGCTCATTTACTTCTACCAGGCAATAACTGACAACCTAGTCACCTCTTCTTATATTCATGTTAGTTTGCTTCCATTTATATATTGACTTCCTTGTTCATGTACTATATAAGCTTAGTAAATAACTTTATGACTCGAGTTCTAAAGAATGATAAAAAAAGGATTAACAAGCATGACAAACTGCTTCACCAAGGTGAACTCATACCTTCAGTGTGAAGTTCCAGTGAATTGTAGTGTATGAAATAGATCCAAGACAATCTTTTTCTTGGATGTAAGGTCAAAGGTCAAAATGAAGGTCAGAGTGATCTACTTTTTATGCATGACACACCACCTCACCATGATGAATCCATAAACCAAGTATGTAGAGTCAGTGACTTGTAGTGTACGAGATAGAGCCATGCCAGATAAACTTTTTCTCTGACATAGGTCAAAGGTCAAAATGAAGGTCAGAGTGACCTACTTTTGATGCCTGACATACCGCATCACCAATACCCAAGTATGAAGTTTCAGTGACTTGTAGTATACGAGATTATAAGAGCCTGTCCAAGATAGCGAAAGGATGGAAGGATGGAAAGATGGAAAGATGGAAGGAGACAATGCAAAACTTGTAACATTCCTCCCTTCCCAGTGAGTAAGTTTCCTAAGTCCTTAATTCTTTAGCACTATAAAATCCAGCTGCATCTCACCTGCATCTTGGCCATCCTCATCATCATGATGTGCCCCACTTCCATCTTCTTCTGGAAGGTCTGGCAAGGGACCAACAGATGGCAGATCATCATGATCCTCAAAAATATCCTCCATATTTAAATCAATTGTCTCCATGTCTGCATTCAGTAATCTGAAATGATTCAATGTAATTGATCAACATTTATTCTAAAGTCAGTGTGATTCAAATCTTGCAAGTCAATTTCTTTGTGATAAAAACCTTTCTGCGTAAGAAATTTTAAAGGTAAAGTGTAAACCATTGCATTTACCTATACTACTCATGGGCTTTCCTGAGTAATGCAATTTTGCATGTGGTCAATTTAGACATTTTGAGCGAACTTTGAATACTGGTATAACAGGAAAATACAATTAGTAGTGCAGACACCATGTACATTCAAGAACTGGCATTTAGGCTTTCGCGGGATGCCCCTTTAAATGGTAAAGAGGATTTCCCCACTGTCTCTGTTGTAATGGTAAAGAAGATTTCCCCACTGTGTCTGTTGTAATGGTAAAGAAGGTTTCCCCACTGTGTCTGTTGTAATGGTAAAGAAGGTTTCCCCACTGTGTCTGTTGTAATGGTAAAGAAGGTTTCCCCACTGTGTCTGTTTTAATGGTAAAGAAGGTTTCCCCAATGTGCCGGTTTAATGGTAAAGAAGGTTTCCCCACTGTGTTTGTTGTAATGGTAAAGAAGGTTTCCCCACTATGTCTGTTGTAATGGTAAAGAAGGTTTCCCCGCTGTCTCTGTTGTAATGGTAAAGAAGGTTTCCCCGCTGTGTCTGTTGTAATGGTAAAGAAGATTTCTCCACTGTGTCTGTTGTAATGGTGAAGAAGGTTTCCCCACTATGTCTGTTGTAATGGTAAAGAAGATTTCCCCACTGTGTCTGTTGTAATGGTAAAGAAGGTTTCCCCACTATGTCTGTTGTAATGGTAAAGAAGGTTTCCCCGCTGTCTCTGTTGTAATGGTAAAGAAGGTTTCCCCGCTGTGTCTGTTGTAATGGTAAAGAAGATTTCCCCACTGTGTCTGTTGGAAAGGTGAACATGGTTTCCCCACTGTGTCTATTGTAATGGTAAAGAAGATTTCCCCACTGTGTCTGTTGTAATGGTAAAGAAGGTTTCTCCACTGTGTTTGTTGTAATGGTAAAGATTTCCCCACTGTGCCTGTTGTAATGGTAAAGAAGGTTTCCCCACTGTGTCTGTTGTAATGGTAAAGAGGATTTCCCCATTGTGTCTGTTGTAATGGTAAAGAAGATTTCCCCACTGTGTCTGTTGTAATGGTAAAGAGGAATTCCCCACTGTGTCTATTGTAATGGTAAAGAAGGTTTCCCCGCTGTGTCTGTTGTAATGGTAAAGGTTTCCCCACTGTGTCTGTTGTAATGGTAAAGAAGGTTTCCCCACTGTGTCTGTTGTAATGGTAAAGAAGATTTTCCCACTGTGTCTATTGTAATGGTAAAGAAGGTTTCCCCACTGTGTCTGTTGTAATGGTTAAGAAGATTTCCCCACTGTGTCTATTGTAATGGTAAAGAAGGTTTCCCCACTGTGTCTGTTGTAATGGTAAAGAAGGTTTCCCCACTGTGTCTGTTGTAATGGTAAAGAGGAATTCCCCACTGTGACTGTTGTAATGGTAAAGAGGAACTCTCCGCTGTGTCTGTTGTAATGGTAAAGAAGATTTCCCCGCTGTCTCTGTTGCAATGGTAAAGAAGGTTTCCCCACTGTCTGTTGTAATGGTAAAGAGGAACTCTCCGCTGTGTCTGTTGTAATGGTAAAGAAGGTTTCCCCACTGTGTCTGTTGTAATGGTAAAGAAGGTTTCCCAACTGTGCCTGTTGTAATGGTAAAGAAGGTTTCCCCACTGTGTCTGTTGTAATGGTAAAGAAGATTTCCCCACTGTGTCTGTTGTAATGGTAAAGAAGATTTCCCCACTATGTCTGTTGTAATGGTAAAGAAGATTTCCCCACAGTGTCTATTGTAATGGTAAAGAAGGTTTCCCCACTGTGTCTGTTGTAATGGTAAAGAAGGTTTCCCCACTGTGTCTGTTGTAATGGTAAAGAAGGTTTCCCCACTATGTCTGTTGTAATGGTAAAGAAGGTTTCCCCACTGTGTCTGTTGTAATGGTTAAGAAGATTTCCCCAATGTGTCTGTTGTAATGGTAAAGAGGAACTCTCCGCTGTGTCTGTTGTAATGGTAAAGAAGATTTCCCCACTGTATCTGTTGTAATGGTAAAGAAGATTTCCCCACTGTGTCTGTTGTAATGGTAAAGAAGATTTCCCCACTGTGTCTGTTGTAATGGTAAAGAAGATTTCCCCACTGTCTGTTGTAATTGTAAAGAAGATTTCCCCGCTGTGTCTGTTGTAATGGTAAAGAAGATTTCCACTCTGTGTCTGTTGTAATGGTAAACAAGGTTTCCCCATTGTGTCTGTTGTAATGGTAAAGAAGGTTTCCCCACTGTGTCTGTTGTAATGGTAAAGAAGATTTCCCCGCTGTCTCTGTTGTAATGGTAAAGCAGGTTTCCCAACTGTGTCTGTTGTAATGGTAAAGATTTCCACTCTGTGTCTGTTGTAATGGTAAAGAAGATTTCCCCACTGTGTCTGTTGTAATGGTAAAGCAGGTTTCCCAACTGTGTCTGTTGTAATGGTAAAGAAGATTTCCACTCTGTGTCTGTTGTAATGGTAAACAAGGTTTCCCCGCTGTCTCTGTTGTAATGGTAAAGCAGGTTTCCCCACTGTGTCTGTTGTAATGGTAAAGAAGATTTCCCTACTGTGTCTGTTGTAATGGTAAAGAAGATTTCCCCACTGTGTCTGTTGTAATGGTAAAGAAGGTTTCCCCACTGTGTCTGTTGTAATGGTAAAGAAGGTTTCCCCACTGTGTCTGTTGTAATGGTAAAGAAGGTTTCCCCACTGTGTCTGTTGTAATGGTAAAGAAGGTTTCCCCACTGTGTCTGTTGTAATGGTAAAGAAGATTTCCCCACTGTGTCTGTTGTAATGGTAAAGAAGGTTTCCCCACTGTGTCTGTTGTAATGGTAAAGAAGGTTTCCCCACTGTGTCTGTTGTAATGGTAAAGAAGGTTTCCCCACTGTGTCTGTTGTAATGGTAAAGAAGGTTTCCCCACTGTGTCTGTTGTAATGGTAAAGAAGATTTCCCCACTGTGTCTGTTGTAATGGTAAAGAAGGTTTCCCCACTGTGTCTGTTGTAATGGTAAAGAAGGTTTCCCCACTGTGTCTGTTGTAATGATAAAGAAGATTTCCCCACTGTCTGTTGTAATTGTAAAGAAGATTTCCCCACTGTGTCTGTTGTAATGGTAAAGAAGATTTCCCCACTGTGTCTGTTGTAATGGTAAAGAAGGTTTCCCCACTGTGTCTGTTGTAACGGTAAAGAAGGTTTCCCCATTGTGTCTGTTGTAATGGTAAAGATTTCCCCACTGTGTCTGTTGTAATGGTAAAGAAGATTTCCCCACTGTGTCTGTTGTAATGGTAAAGCAGGTTTCCCAGCTGTGTCTGTTGTAATGGTAAAGAAGGTTTCCCCACTGTGTTTGTTGTAATGGTAAAGAAGGTTTCTCCAATGTGTCTGTTGTAATGGTAAAGAAGATTTCCCCACTGCTTCTGTTGTAATGGTAAAGGTTTCCCCACTGTCTGTTGTAATGGTAAAGAAGGTTTCCCCACTGTGTCTGTTGTAATGGTAAAGAAGATTTCCCCGCTGTCTCTGTTGTAATGGTAAAGCAGGTTTCCCAACTGTGTCTGTTGTAATGGTAAAGAGGAATTCCCCACTGTGTCTGTTGTAATGGTAAAGAGGAATTCCCCACTGTGTCTGTTGTAATGGTAAAGAAGATTTCCCCACTGTGTCTGTTGTAATGGTAAAGGTTTCCCCACTGTCTGTTGTAATGGTAAAGAAGGTTTCCCCATTGTGTCTGTTGTAATGGTAAAGAAGGTTTCCCCACTGTGTCTGTTGTAATGGTAAAGAAGGTTTCCCCACTGTGTCTGTTGTAATGGTAAAGAAGGTTTCCCCACTGTGTCTGTTGTAATGGTTAAGAAGATTTCCCCGCTGTGTCTGTTGTAATGGTAAAGAAGATTTCCCCACTGTGTCTGTTGTAATGGTAAAGAAGATTTCCCCACTGTGTCTATTGTAATGGTAAAGAAGGTTTCCCCACTGTGTTTGTTGTAATGGTAAAGAAGATTTCCCCACTGTGTCTGTTGTAATGGTAAAGAAGATTTCCCCACTGTGTCTGTTGTAATGGTAAAGAAGGTTTCCCCACTGTGTCTGTTGTAATGGTAAAGAGGAATTCCCCACTGTGTCTGTTGTAATGGTAAAGAAGATTTCCCCACTGTGTCTGTTGTAATGGTAAAGAAGATTTCCCCACTATGTCTGTTGTAATGGTAAAGAAGGTTTCCCCACTGTGTCTGTTGTAATGGTAAAGAAGGTTTCCCCATTGTGTCTGTTGTAATGGTAAAGAAGGTTTCCCCACTGTGTCTGTTGTAATGGTAAAGATTTCCCCACTGTGTCTGTTGTAACGGTAAAGAAGGTTTCCCCACTGTGTCTGTTGTAATGGTAAAGAAGGTTTCCCCACTGTGTCTGTTGTAATGGTAAAGAAGGTTTCCCCGCTGTCTCTGTTGTAATGGTAAAGAAGGTTTCCCCACTGTGTCTGTTGTAATGGTAAAGAAGGTTTCCCCACTGTGTCTGTTGTAATGGTAAAGAAGGTTTCCCCACTGTGTCTGTTGTAATGGTAAAGAAGAATTCCCCACTGTGTCTGTTGTAATGGTAAAGAAGGTTTCCCCACTGTGTCTGTTTTAATGGTAAAGAAGGTTTCCCCAATGTGCCGGTTTAATGGTAAAGAAGGTTTCCCCACTGTGTTTGTTGTAATGGTAAAGAAGGTTTCCCCACTATGTCTGTTGTAATGGTAAAGAAGGTTTCCCCGCTGTCTCTGTTGTAATGGTAAAGAAGGTTTCCCCGCTGTGTCTGTTGTAATGGTAAAGAAGATTTCTCCACTGTGTCTGTTGTAATGGTGAAGAAGGTTTCCCCACTATGTCTGTTGTAATGGTAAAGAAGATTTCCCCACTGTGTCTGTTGTAATGGTAAAGAAGGTTTCCCCACTATGTCTGTTGTAATGGTAAAGAAGGTTTCCCCGCTGTCTCTGTTGTAATGGTAAAGAAGGTTTCCCCGCTGTGTCTGTTGTAATGGTAAAGAAGATTTCCCCACTGTGTCTGTTGGAAAGGTGAACATGGTTTCCCCACTGTGTCTATTGTAATGGTAAAGAAGATTTCCCCACTGTGTCTGTTGTAATGGTAAAGAAGGTTTCTCCACTGTGTTTGTTGTAATGGTAAAGATTTCCCCACTGTGCCTGTTGTAATGGTAAAGAAGGTTTCCCCACTGTGTCTGTTGTAATGGTAAAGAGGATTTCCCCATTGTGTCTGTTGTAATGGTAAAGAGGAATTCCCCACTGTGTCTGTTGTAATGGTAAAGAGAAATTCCCCACTGTGTCTGTTGTAATGGTAAAGAAGGTTTCCCCACTGTGTCTATTGTAATGGTAAAGGTTTCCCCACTGTGTCTGTTGTAATGGTAAAGAAGGTTTCCCCACTGTGTCTGTTGTAATGGTAAAGAAGATTTTCCCACTGTGTCTATTGTAATGGTAAAGAAGGTTTCCCCGCTGTGTCTGTTGTAATGGTAAAGGTTTCCCCACTGTGTCTGTTGTAATGGTAAAGAAGGTTTCCCCACTGTGTCTGTTGTAATGGTAAAGAAGATTTTCCCACTGTGTCTATTGTAATGGTAAAGAAGGTTTCCCCACTGTGTCTGTTGTAATGGTTAAGAAGATTTCCCCACTGTGTCTATTGTAATGGTAAAGAAGGTTTCCCCACTGTGTCTGTTGTAATGGTAAAGAAGGTTTCCCCACTGTGTCTGTTGTAATGGTAAAGAGGAATTCCCCACTGTGACTGTTGTAATGGTAAAGAGGAACTCTCCGCTGTGTCTGTTGTAATGGTAAAGAAGATTTCCCCGCTGTCTCTGTTGCAATGGTAAAGAAGGTTTCCCCACTGTCTGTTGTAATGGTAAAGAGGAACTCTCCGCTGTGTCTGTTGTAATGGTAAAGAAGGTTTCCCCACTGTGTCTGTTGTAATGGTAAAGAAGGTTTCCCAACTGTGCCTGTTGTAATGGTAAAGAAGGTTTCCCCACTGTGTCTGTTGTAATGGTAAAGAAGATTTCCCCACTGTGTCTGTTGTAATGGTAAAGAAGATTTCCCCACTGTGTCTGTTGTAATGGTAAAGAAGATTTCCCCACAGTGTCTATTGTAATGGTAAAGAAGGTTTCCCCACTGTGTCTGTTGTAATGGTAAAGAAGGTTTCCCCACTGTGTCTGTTGTAATGGTAAAGAAGGTTTCCCCACTATGTCTGTTGTAATGGTAAAGAAGGTTTCCCCACTGTGTCTGTTGTAATGGTTAAGAAGATTTCCCCACTGTGTCTGTTGTAATGGTAAAGAGGAACTCTCCGCTGTGTCTGTTGTAATGGTAAAGAAGATTTCCCCACTGTATCTGTTGTAATGGTAAAGAAGATTTCCCCACTGTGTCTGTTGTAATGGTAAAGAAGATTTCCCCACTGTGTCTGTTGTAATGGTAAAGAAGATTTCCCCACTGTCTGTTGTAATTGTAAAGAAGATTTCCCCGCTGTGTCTGTTGTAATGGTAAAGAAGATTTCCACTCTGTGTCTGTTGTAATGGTAAACAAGGTTTCCCCATTGTGTCTGTTGTAATGGTAAAGAAGGTTTCCCCACTGTGACTGTTGTAATGGTAAAGAGGAACTCTCCGCTGTGTCTGTTGTAATGGTAAAGAAGATTTCCCCGCTGTCTCTGTTGCAATGGTAAAGAAGGTTTCCCCACTGTCTGTTGTAATGGTAAAGAGGAACTCTCCGCTGTGTCTGTTGTAATGGTAAAGAAGGTTTCCCCACTGTGTCTGTTGTAATGGTAAAGAAGGTTTCCCAACTGTGCCTGTTGTAATGGTAAAGAAGGTTTCCCCACTGTGTCTGTTGTAATGGTAAAGAAGATTTCCCCACTGTGTCTGTTGTAATGGTAAAGAAGATTTCCCCACTGTGTCTGTTGTAATGGTAAAGAAGATTTCCACTCTGTGTCTGTTGTAATGGTAAACAAGATTTCCACTCTGTGTCTGTTGTAATGGTAAAGAAGATTTCCCCACTGTGTCTGTTGTAATGGTAAAGCAGGTTTCCCAACTATGTCTGTTGTAATGGTAAAGAAGATTTCCACTCTGTGTCTGTTGTAATGGTAAACAAGGTTTCCCCGCTGTCTCTGTTGTAATGGTAAAGCAGGTTTCCCCACTGTGTCTGTTGTAATGGTAAAGAAGATTTCCCTACTGTGTCTGTTGTAATGGTAAAGAAGATTTCCCCACTGTGTCTGTTGTAATGGTAAAGAAGGTTTCCCCACTGTGTCTGTTGTAATGGTAAAGAAGGTTTCCCCACTGTGTCTGTTGTAATGATAAAGAAGATTTCCCCACTGTCTGTTGTAATTGTAAAGAAGATTTCCCCACTGTGTCTGTTGTAATGGTAAAGAAGATTTCCACTCTGTGTCTGTTGTAATGGTAAAGAAGGTTTCCCCATTGTGTCTGTTGTAATGGTAAAGATTTCCCCACTGTGTCTGTTGTAATGGTAAAGAAGATTTCCCCACTGTGTCTGTTGTAATGGTAAAGCAGGTTTCCCAGCTGTATCTGTTGTAATGGTAAAGAAGGTTTCCCCACTGTGTTTGTTGTAATGGTAAAGAAGGTTTCTCCAATGTGTCTGTTGTAATGGTAAAGAAGATTTCCCCACTGCTTCTGTTGTAATGGTAAAGGTTTCCCCACTGTCTGTTGTAATGGTAAAGAAGGTTTCCCCACTGTGTCTGTTGTAATGGTAAAGAAGATTTCTCCGCTGTCTCTGTTGTAATGGTAAAGCAGGTTTCCCAACTGTGTCTGTTGTAATGGTAAAGAGGAATTCCCCACTGTGTCTGTTGTAATGGTAAAGAGGAATTCCCCACTGTGTCTGTTGTAATGGTAAAGAAGATTTCCCCACTGTGTCTGTTGTAATGGTAAAGGTTTCCCCACTGTCTGTTGTAATGGTAAAGAAGGTTTCCCCATTGTGTCTGTTGTAATGGTAAAGAAGGTTTCCCCACTGTGTCTGTTGTAATGGTAAAGAAGGTTTCCCCACTGTGTCTGTTGTAATGGTAAAGAAGGTTTCCCCACTGTGTCTGTTGTAATGGTTAAGAAGATTTCCCCGCTGTGTCTGTTGTAATGGTAAAGAAGATTTCCCCACTGTGTCTGTTGTAATGGTAAAGAAGATTTCCCCACTGTGTCTATTGTAATGGTAAAGAAGGTTTCCCCACTGTGTTTGTTGTAATGGTAAAGAAGATTTCCCCACTGTGTCTGTTGTAATGGTAAAGAAGATTTCCCCACTGTGTCTGTTGTAATGGTAAAGAAGGTTTCCCCACTGTGTCTGTTGTAATGGTAAAGAGGAATTCCCCACTGTGTCTGTTGTAATGGTAAAGAAGATTTCCCCACTGTGTCTGTTGTAATGGTAAAGAAGATTTCCCCACTATGTCTGTTGTAATGGTAAAGAAGGTTTCCCCACTGTGTCTGTTGTAATGGTAAAGAAGGTTTCCCCATTGTGTCTGTTGTAATGGTAAAGAAGGTTTCCCCACTGTGTCTGTTGTAATGGTAAAGATTTCCCCACTGTGTCTGTTGTAACGGTAAAGAAGGTTTCCCCACTGTGTCTGTTGTAATGGTAAAGAAGATTTCCCCACTGTGTCTGTTGTAATGGTAAAGCAGGTTTCCCCACTGTGTCTGTTGTAATGGTAAAGAAGGTTTCCCCACTGTGTTTGTTGAAACGGTAAAGAAGGTTTCCCCACTGTGTCTGTTGTAATGGTAAAGAAGGTTTCCCCACTGTGTTTGTTGTAATGGTAAAGAAGGTTTCCCCACTGTGTCTGTTGTAATGGTAAAGAAGGTTTCCCCACTGTGTCTGTTGTAATGGTACAGAAGGTTTCCCCACTGTGTCTGTTGTAATGGTAAAGAAGGTTTCCCCACTGTGTCTGTTGTAATGGTAAAGAAGATTTCCCCACTGTGTCTGTTGTAATGGTAAAGATTTCCCCACTGTGTCTGTTGTGATGGTAAAGAAGGTTTCCCCACTGTCTGTTGTAATGGTAAAGAAGGTTTCCCCACTGTGTCTGTTGTAATGGTAAAGAAGATTTCTCCACTGTGTCTGTTGTAATGGTAAAGAAGATTTCCCCACTGTGTCTGTTGTAATGCATTATGGTAAAGAAGGATTTCCTGCTGTGTCTTTGCTAAAATGTATTCACACACTTAACTTACAGATGAATGATGCTGTTATTCTTTTTAAATCCATTGCGAAACATGATAAAATATTGACTAATCCAACAGAAATTCAAAAAGTTACTTATACCCACACCTATTTCATGATCAATCAGAGATTCTGTTATAATAGAAATACAGCACTGAAGCTTAAAGGGTTATATGACAATTAAGGATCACCACGGCAACATTAATATGTAGTCAAACACACCTCTGAATTCTGTAACAGATTATGCCTACTGGTAGCTACAGCATCACCAAACTGTTTGATTGAGCTCCACGCTCCAGGTAAAATCAGAATGTAGGCTATGTGTGTTCAGAATCCTTTCAGCACTACCTCAGGTACACAGACACGCTAAAGCTGTATTACTGTAAAGCCAACACGGAGTTATGCAACTTCGTAATCCTGCTTTAGGAAACAACAATAGGTCATATCCAAGCTAGTATGACCAAGCCAGACTGACCAGGAAGATGACCATTGTGTATAGGCCTGAATCCCTGTGGTCAGTAACTAGTAAATAAATTACACAACATATGACCTTAATGCTTCCCAGTACAACAGACAAATCAGATGAAGTAAGGGTGTATCAGTTTCGCATTCCATAATCATACAAAATATTCCATACTCAGGAAACTTCAGCATGGGTTTAATAAATGTCTTATCAATTAAAGGAGAAATCCATTATCATGCTATCAGGTCAAAGAATGAATGAATCCAGCCAAAATCCAATCAGGTGTAGAACTTGGGGTGTAGAACTTGATGATGTGAATATGAACCAAATCTGACCAGGGGTTTCTAAGATATCTTGTACACAAGGTAATCTATGGAAAGCCCTATGGGACCCCCGAATCCATTCAAGATTTTTTACAAAGAATAAAGATGACTTGCACAGAATATCAAAATGCTGTGCAAGATGGAGTCTCCGTTGAAGATTTTCCATTAAAGATTTTTCCGTTAAAGATTTTTCCTGTTAAAGAATTACAGTTAAAGATTTTTCCTTTGAAGATTTTTCAGTTCCTGATTTACCGTTAAAGATGGCAAACCGGTAAAGTTTACCGTTGAAGATTTTCCGTTAAAGATTTTCCGTTAAAGATTATGATGCGAAAGATTGGCCGCAGAAGATTGGCAGCGTAAGATTTACCGTTAAAGATTGTGCCGCAGAGATTGACCGTGGAAGATTGGCACGGTGTAAGATGTGCCGTTGAAGATTCGACGTTGAATTATCTTCCTTACCTAAGTGGGGGTTATAGAAATATCTGGATCTGCATTAATGGTAAATCTATATGTAAGTGTTATGTCTCATTTGGACTTAGCTATCTCAACAGTTGACTCAACATGTGTAACCATGTGTGGAACCTTGAGCAATACAGCAGTTTTTTAAAGTCTTATTGTTCTGTTCAGTTCATTTTAATTCATCTAAATTAACAGACATTTACATCACCTACCCAGCTCAGTCTTATTTTAGAAGCAGGATTTCCTCTATAGAAATGATATCAAGGCAATTATGCTCACATGTATATAAGACCAGGGGTCAGGCTGACCTGGTCAGTGGTTCTCTATATACATCAAGTAGGTGTTATCTGTGCTCAGTGGCAGAGAAGTAAAACTTCCTGTTTACACAAAAATGTAAACTAAATACTAGGCCAGCTTCCAGGGAGATAGTGGTCAACTATAGCAAGCTCTAATGTAGAATGATACTAGGACTGGGCCCAGAGGGATAGTGGTCAACTATAGCAAGCTCTACTGTAAAATGATACTAGGACCGGGTCCAGGATGATAGTGGTCAACTATAGCAAGCTCTTATGTAGAATGATACTAGGACTGGGTCCAGGATGATAGTGGTCAACTATAGCAAGCTCTAATGTAGAATGATACTAGGACCGGGTCCCAGGGGATAGTGGTCAACTATAGCAAGCTCTAATGTAGAATGATACTAGGACTGGGTCCAGGATGATAGTGGTCAACTATAGCAAGCTCTAATGTAGAATGATACTAGGACCGGGTCCAGGATGATAGTGGTCAACTATAGCAAGCTCTAATGTAGAATGATACTAGGACCGGGTCCCAGGGGATAGTGGTCAACTATAGCAAGCTCTAACTTAGAATGATACTAGGACTGGGTCCAGAGGGAAAGTGGTCAACTATAGCAAGCTCTAATGTAGAATGATACTAGGACTGGGTCCAGGGGGATAGTGGTCAACTATAGCAAGCTCTAATGTAGAATGATACTAGGACCGGGTCCAGAGGGAAAGTGGTCAACTATAGCAAGCTCTAACTTAGAATGATACTAGGACCGGGTCCAGGGGGATAGTGGTCAACC
This sequence comes from Mimachlamys varia, assembly GCA_947623455.1. Taxonomy (NCBI): domain Eukaryota; kingdom Metazoa; phylum Mollusca; class Bivalvia; order Pectinida; family Pectinidae; genus Mimachlamys; species Mimachlamys varia. The sequence goes on from OX392535.1 coordinate 16,861,486, forward strand.
ATAGCAAACTCTAATGTAGAATGATACTAGGACTGGGTCCAGGGGGATAGTGGTCAACCATAGCAAGCTCTAATGTAGAATGATACTAGGACTGGGTCCAGGAGGAAAGTGGTCAACTATAGCAAGCTCTAATGTAGAATGATAATAGGACTGGGTCCAGGGGGATAGTGGTCAACTATAGCAAACTCTAATGTAGAATGATACTAGGACTGGGTCCAGGGGGATAGTGGTCAACTATAGCAAGCTCTAATGTAGAATGATAATAGGACCATGTCCAGGATGATAGTGGTCAACTATAGCAAACTCTAATGTAGAATGATACTAGGACTGGGTCCAGGGGGATAGTGGTCAACTATAGCAAGCTCTAATGTAGAATGATAATAGGACCATGTCCAGAGGGATAGTGGTCAACCATAGCAAACTCTAATGTAGAATGATATTAGGACTGGGTCCAGGGGGATAGTGGTCAACTATAGCAAGCTCTAATGTAGAATGATAATAGGACCATGTCCAGGATGATAGTGGTCAACTATAGCAAACTCTAATGTAGAATGATACTAGGACTGGGTCCAGGGGGATAGTGGTCAACTATAGCAAGCTCTAATGTAGAATGATAATAGGACCATGTCCAGAGGGATAGTGGTCAACCATAGCAAACTCTAATGTAGAATGATATTAGGACTGGGTCCAGGGGGATAGTGGTCAACTATAGCAAGTTCTAATGTAGAATGATACTAGGACTGGGTCCAGGATGATAGTGGTCAACTATAGCAAGCTCTAATGTAGAATGATACTAGGACCGGGTCCAGGGGGAAAGTGGTCAATTATAACAAGCTCTAATGTAGAATGATACTAGGACCGGGTCCAGGGGGATAGTGGTCAACTATAGCAAGCTCTAATTGTAGAATGATACTAGGACCGGGTCCAGGGGGAAAGTGGTCAATTATAGCAAGCTCTAATGTAGAATGATACTAGGACCGGGTCCAGGGGGATAGTGGTCAACTATAGCAAGCTCTAATTGTAGAATGATACTAGGACCGGGTCCAGGGGGAAAGTGGTCAACTATAGCAAGCTCTAATGTAGAATGATACTAGGACCATGTCCAGGGGGAAAGTGGTCAATTATAGCAAGCTCTAATGTAGAATGATACTAGGACCGGGTCCAGGGGGATAGTGGTCAACTATAGCAAGCTCTAATGTAGAAAGATAATAGGACCAGGTCCAGAGGGAAAGTGGTCAATTATAGCAAGCTCTAATGTAGAATGATACTAGGACCGGGTCCAGGGGGATAGTGGTCAACTATAGCAAGCTCTAATGTAGAATGATACTAGGACCATGTCCAGGGGGAAAGTGGTCAATTATAGCAAGCTCTAATGTAGAATGATACTAGGACCGGGTCCAGGATGATAGTGGTCAACTATAGCAAGCTCTAATGTAGAATGATAATAGGACCATGTCCAGAGGGATAGTGGTCAACCATAGCAAACTCTAATGTAGAATGATATTAGGACTGGGTCCAGGGGGATAGTGGTCAACTATAGCAAGCTCTAATGTAGAATGATACTAGGACTGGGTCCAGGATGATAGTGGTCAACTATAGCAAGCTCTAATGTAGAATGATACTAGGACTGGGTCCAGGATGATAGTGGTCAACTATAGCAAGCTCTAATGTAGAATGATACTAGGACCGGGTCCAGGATGATAGTGGTCAACTATAGCAAGCTCTAATGTAGAATGATACTAGGACCGGGTCCCAGGGGATAGTGGTCAACTATAGCAAGCTCTAACTTAGAATGATACTAGGACTGGGTCCAGGGGGAAAGTGGTCAATTATAGCAAGCTCTAATGTAGAATGATACTAGGACCGGGTCCAGGGGGATAGTGGTCAACTATAGCAAGCTCTAATTGTAGAATGATACTAGGACCAGGTCCAGGGGGAAAGTGGTCAATTATAGCAAGCTCTAATGTAGAATGATACTAGGACCGGGTCCAGGGGGATAGTGGTCAACTATAGCAAGCTCTAATTGTAGAATGATACTAGGACCGGGTCCAGGGGGAAAGTGGTCAACTATAGCAAGCTCTAATGTAGAATGATACTAGGACCATGTCCAGGGGGAAAGTGGTCAATTATAGCAAGCTCTAATGTAGAATGATACTAGGACCGGGTCCAGGGGGATAGTGGTCAACTATAGCAAGCTCTAATGTAGAAAGATAATAGGACCAGGTCCAGAGGGAAAGTGGTCAATTATAGCAAGCTCTAATGTAGAATGATACTAGGACCGGGTCCAGGGGGATAGTGGTCAACTATAGCAAGCTCTAATGTAGAATGATACTAGGACCATGTCCAGGGGGAAAGTGGTCAATTATAGCAAGCTCTAATGTAGAATGATACTAGGACCGGGTCCAGGGGGATAGTGGTCAATTATAGCAAGCTCTAATGTAGAATGATACTAGGACAGGGTCCAGGGGGATAGTGGTCAACTATAGCAAGCTCTAATGTAAAATGAGAATAGGACTGGGTCCAGGGGGATAGTGGTCAACTATGGCAAGGTCTATTGTAGATGTCAACTATAGCAAGCTATCATGTACAACTCTATGTTTTTTTATTACCAGTGTTTTTAAAATACACCACTACACAACAGACTTCATGAGTACTTATGAAAAAAATGTTGATTGAAACTTTTCACAGCATATACACAATTCAGGGTTATATATATATATATCAGTTCTAACACTGTTTATCTGCAGATTAGAATTAGCAGATTTGTATACCTGCATCATGTACAACTTACATCCTTTTGGAACTTGCAAAAATAGAAATTCAAAACTGCTTCCAATACATCAAACAATATTTATGTTGATACACTTGTAGGACATGTACAACTTTTGTATGAAATCACCATACACTTCTATTTGCAATAAATTACCAGCTGTGCCCTACAGCCATTTCTGAGTCATTAGTACTGACTGTGGATGTTGTATATACACACAGTAAAAATATGGCTTCCAGGTCAAGCTAGCTCTAAATTACAAGGTCAGTCTATTACAGGAAGACTACTTGACTGACTACAACTATGTAGTATCCTAGTTAATGTAGGGTGTGTAAAATGACCATAACAGGTGTGTCTGGATCAAATGAATACTTTTTGAAATTGTTTTGATACATAAAAAGTTGAGTAATGCAGTTTTGGATCTGTATTTCACACACTTTCTCCCTCATTTGAAATGTGGAATGAGGGAGATCTCCCTCATTGGAGGTTTCAGAGGTTATCAAAGTAATTCTATAACACACAAGAGAGTAGAGAGTACAGATGGTAAATTATCAGCTACATGTAGCTGTACCATCAGAGGTATGTGGTAATGACAACTATTACAGAGCAAAACATATACATGTATCATTAACCTGTGTTTTGATTTGAATATAAATCTTACCTCAACTTATGTTAGCTTGACAATGTCAGAGTGGCCAGAGGTCAGTGTGATCTGGAAACAACAGACAGGTGTAGGTGTTTACACTAGGTAAATTAAACACACATTTCCCTTACTGCAAAATCAATGTGAACCTGACCTGCATTCATTGGCCACACTGACCAGTAACTGACCACTGTCTGTAATTTACAACAGGAGATGACCTCATCAGGTTAAATCAATAAACATGTGCTGGACATCCAACACTGTAGGGGATACTGGACATCAGTATAAACTGGGACACTCAACACTGAAAGGGATACAAAGGCCTAGGATATGAGTCATTATCAGAAGTACCAAATCGCTGTCCGTAACTTTGTCGTTTATTTCTGTGAATTCTACATAGAATAAAGTAAATGTTTTGCTAATACACCAACAATTAGAGATCTAGTAGTCACATTTTAAAAGACATAGACATGAAATTGTACAAAAATATTTTTTTTTAACAATAATATTAGCCTTTCACCCAAAAATGGGTGTGTCCGATGGTAAATCCTCAATATTCAAGCTCATTTAAAAACATTTTTAATGGGGTATTATACAAAATATGGGAATAGTTTTATTGATAATTACCAATTAAATTGATAAATAAGTACTTTTAGGCAAAAAGAAAATATTTAAAAGTTTTTTCAAGAAAATGTTTACCTGTCCTATAAGTTTTTGTCCTTGGTGTTACCATGAGTATTTTGGTTCAATAGAGAAACTTTAAATCAACTGAGTACAATCATCTATGATTAATTCATTGCATATCTATCCCCTGTTCATTTTCACATGGCATTTGGAAGTTGAAAGCAGGACAGTTTTAAATTGGAAGCAATCGAAATCAAGTCTCACCAACTGTGTATTTCAAATTGTCCATGGTGTTACCACATTATTTTACAGTTATACCATTTATTCAATAAAAAGATTTATAGTATTTAAAAGAGGTTGCAAGGTAGTTTAAATACAGCTATCATGCTTTGCACAATTACCAATGGTTATAATTTTAATCTATAAACATATCTAAAATGTCTGTGGTGTTACTTACTGTGGTGTTACCGGTCAAACAGGTAACACCACAGACGAATATTTGGTAACACTACAGACATCATACTCGTTTATGAATCAATTTTATTGGAAAAAATAAAAGCATTATGATTTGAATAAGTTAAATTCCAAAACAATGATTATTGTTCATTTCTAATCAAAGAAAACTCTTAAATTCAGATTCTATACTCTTTAATCAAGATTCTCTAAAAACAGTACACCAAAGACAATTAAAGTAATACTACAGACTTAGATAAGTAAAACCAGAGTCAAATCTTTGCAACAAAAACAAAAGTTTACTTATAATACAGACCATAAAATATATTATTAGTAAGATGAATTCTAAAGCTATGACATTAGCTAATGACATTAGCTAACAGTTCTCAAAATGGAATATGTCATTGTGAGAAATAAGGACTTTGAATTGGTAACACCAAGGACATGAATATTGGCAATACCATTATAGTAACACCACAGACAATTGAATAGAAAAAATCATAAATAATATCTAAGATAATGGGAAGATTCATATTATAAGATTCATAAAACAGAGAAATTATTGTATAATGTTATTTGTACAACAAAGTAAGCACTAGGACTAGTGTGACAGTAATTAAGCATGTATTCTCTCTGTGAGCAATGGCAAAGACATTACTAGTAACACCACAGACAATTCGGTGACAAGAGAAGATGCATAATATGAATTTCCATCATAAACAACCAATTTATATTTTAGTTAATGAATTAAATTGTTTGTTTAGGACACATTACTATATAATTTATGCATATTGATGAAATATAAATCAATTACAATATGCACTAGATGATGACAATGGTAACACCACAGACATTCAATGCTGGTATTATCCAGCACAACATTTCAGGTGATCAAGAATGACCCTCTCTTCAACTTGGAAACAAAGACAATGTGTGTAAATAGTGAAATTGACTAAAATACATGTATTATGATATTAAAAGTGGTAACACAATGGACAAAATGTCTGTGGTGTTACAGTTGTCTTTGGTGTTTATCAAATGTCCATGGTGTTACCATCACAAAAATCAATTCATATTAAATTGAATAAAGGTGAAAAGAAACAATTAGCATTCCAGTAATTATCTGTAGCATTTTAAGTTTGCAAATTAATTACTGTTTTCATGAATCTTTAGTTCTAACTTTATTTAAAAGAAATAATGCACATCCCTTGAGTGCAAAAGTACAGGGGTCGGGACATATTCCAATAAATATCATCAAATGGTATTTAAATGAGGTATATGTAATAAAAAATCATAATGTTATAACTTTATCAATTAAATAAATCAATTAGCAAAGAACTGGCATGTTTTATCCCAACAAAAACAACAAATTCAATTATGGTAACACCACAGACATTTTAACTTACCTGTGATCGTTAGCGTTACCATAGTAACTGAACAGGTAAAAATTAAAATGGACAAACAATGATTTTGTAACCTGCAATGTATCCCCTTTTACTTAAACCATAAAAGTTGTCACTTTAAGAAAGTTGTTTTTCTGATTTTTTTACTTTTGAATCTTGAGTTTTTCTGATAATGACTCATATACATTGATGGTACCAACTGGACATTAAACACTGTATTGGATACTGGACATAGGTACAGACTGGACATATCCAACACTGTAGGGGATACTGGACATCAGTATAAACGAGACACTGAAAGGGATACCAAGGCCTAGGATATACATTGATGGTACAACTGGACATTAAACACTGTAGGGGATACTGGACATAGGTACAGACTGGACATCCAACACTGTAGGGGATACTGGACATTAATGTAGGTACAGACTGGACATCACACACTGGAGGGGATACTGGTCATAGGTACTGGACATTGGACATCACACACTGTGGGGGATTCAGGACAAAGGTGCAGACTGGACATCAAACACTGAAGGGGGTACTATAGGTACTGGACATCCAACACTGTAGGGGATACTGGACATAAGTACAGACTGGTCATCCAACACTTTAGAGGATACTGGTCATAGGTACAGACTGGACATTTAACACTGGAGGGGATACTGGTCAAAGGTGCAGACTGGACATCCAACACTGAAGGGGATACTGGACAAAGGTACAGACTGGTCATCCAACACTTTAGAGGATACTGGACATAGGTACAGACTGGTCATCTAACACTGGAAGGGATACTGGACAAAGGTGCAGACTGGACACTCAACACTGGAGGGGATACTGGACACCAGTATAAACTGGACACTAAAAGGGATACCAAGGCCTAGGATATACATTGTTGGTACCGACTACATTAAACACTGTATGGGATACTGGACATAGGTACAGACTGGACATCACACACTGTAGGGGATACAGGACATAGGTACAGTGTAGGGGATACTGGACATAGGTACACTGTAGGGGATACTGGGCAAATGTGCAGACTGGACACTCAACACTGAAGGGGATACTGGACATAGGTACTGGACATCCAACACTGTAAGGGATACTGGACATAGGTACAGACTGGACATCCAACACTGAAGGGGATACTGGTCATAGGTACAGACTGGATACTAATCACTGTTGGGGATACTGGACACCAGTATAAACTGGACACTGAAATTGATACCAAGGCCTAGGATATACATTGTAGGTACAGACTGGACATTTAACACTGGAGGGGATACTGGTCAAAGGTGCAGACTGGTCATTCAACACTTTAGAGGATACTGGTCATAGGTACAGACTGGACATTTAACACTGGAGGGGATACTGGTCAAAGGTGCAGACTGGACATCCAACACTGAAGGGGATACTGGACAAAGGTACAGACTGGCCATCCAACACTTTAGAGGATACTGGACATAGGTACAGACTGGTCATCTAACACTGGAAGGGATACTGGACAAAAGTGCAGACTGGACACACAACACTGGAGGGGATACTGGACACCAGTATAAACTGGACACTGAAATTGATACCAAGGCCTAGGATATACATTGTAGGTGCAGACTGGACACTCAACACTGAAGGGGATTCTGGACATAGGTACAGACTGGACATCACACACTGTAGGGGATACAGGACATAGGTACAGTGTAGGGGATACTGGACATAGTTACACTTTAGGGGATACTGGACAAATGTGCAGACTGGACACTCAACACTGAAGGGGATACTGGACATAGGTACTGGACATCCAACACTGAAGGTGATCTTGTCATAGGTACAGACTGGACATCCAACACTGACGGGGATACTGGTCATAAGTACAGACTGGATACTAAGCACTGTTGGGGATACTGGACACCAGTATAAACTGGACACTGAAATTGATACCAAGGCCTAGGATATACATTGTAGGTGCAGACTGGACACTCAACACTGAAGGGGATTCTAGACATAGGTACAGACTGGACATCCAACACTGTAGGGGATACTGGACATAGGTACAGTGTAGGGGATACTGGACATAAGTACGGACTGGACAATCAACACTGGGGGGGATACTGGACATAGGTACAGACTGGACATCCAACACTGGGGGGATACTGGACATAGGTATAGACTGGACATCAAACACTGGGGGGGATACTGGACATAGGTACAGACTGGACATCCAACACTGGGGGGATACTGGACATAGGTATAGACTGGACATCAAACACTGGGGGGGATACTGGACATAGGTACAGACTGGACATCCAACACTGGGGGGATACTGGACATAGGTATAGACTGGACATCAAACACTGGGGGGGGATACTGGAAATAGGTACAGACTGGACATCCAACACTGTAGGGGATACTGGACATTGGTAGAGACTGGACATCCAACACTGTAGGGGATACTGGTCATAGGAACAGACTGGACATCCAACACTGAAGGGGGTACTGGACATAGATACTGGACATCCAACACTGAAGGGGGTACTGGACATAGATACTGGACATCCAACACTGAATGGGATACTGGACATAGGTACAGACTGGACATCAAACATTGAAGGGGATACTGGACATAGGTACTGGACATCCAACACTGTAGGGGATACTGGTCATAGGTACAGACTTGATACTAATCACTGTTGGGGATAATGGACATCAGTATAAACTGGACACTGAAATTGATACCAAGGCCTAGGATATACAGTCAAACCTGTCTATAAAGACCGCTCAAGGGGAGACAGAAAAACGGTCACTATAGACAGGTTGCCTTTATAGACAGGTCGAGATTTTTGGACAAACCAATTTTTGAAAATGTCATAAATGACTTGTCATTAAATAGGGCATTCAGTATAACATTTTCAGAAGTCAAACTTTTTGAAATATATTTTTATAATATTATTTTTAGGTTTTAATCTATATGTTTTAAAACATCTTAAAATGGTATGATGAATGCCCTATCCAATAATATTCATGTTCATTTTATTACATGCTCCATGCCAGCTGCGATAACGTACGTAGCTCTTAACGACGAGACAATTTTTTTTATATTGCGTCTGGCTGGGGCAGATCTATAGGGGGCCGGGTATTAATATTAGTACTGGCATCTTCCTTAAATGACATTTACTAGCTGTTAATAAAAATTAAAAAATGAACATTTGTGAATTCTTGGTTGAGTTTGCTGTTTGTAAAAATACAAAAAAAAAACGTTATTCTGACGATTTCGGCCTAACACACGGATCGTTGCAAACAGGCCTGCATAACGTGAACACGAATGATGCAACGCTGTTTAATCGTAGCATATGACTACACTCATACTGGAAAGCACTACACGTTATTCACATTAGGAAATAACCTAGATCGTCGCTATCAGTAGCCAATCAAAATGCAGGATATTGTCGAAAACCGATGCAGCAGTGATGGGCTCACCGTAAAGATTTCATTTGTCATAAAATAATAATTTCTTCAATCAATGTGTTTTACAACTCATATTTTCAACATTTATAGTATTTTCTACTTGTGAATCACATACGCAAATACCGGACAGTTGGTACGGAGCAATGCGACGGGTTACCGGAACGACTGACATTGTCCGACGGACCGGCCAATTTCATGTGGCCTGCAAAATGTGTGTAGCAATTCTTGTGAAAACATCGTATGGCTTGGAACATGGCGACCCACAGGTAACAAGTGACTTACATCGATAAACCGCGAGGCTTGCGTTATAAAGATAAAGTATGCTCCGAACAACAGCAGGAACGTGGTAAAGGGGAGGCAACTGTAACAGCCAAATGCGAGATCAAAATATGTTCACCGGAAATCGGTCGTTATAGGAAGCGAACTAGCGACCGTCGTTCCAAAATTACCGGTCGTTAGCCACATTAGACAGGTGGTCGTTATACAGATGGTCTTTATATAGGGAAATCTCACGGGGAATCTGAAAATCGGTCGTTATAGACAGGCAGTCGTTATAGACAGGCGGTTGTTAGAGCAGGTTTGACTGTACATTGTAGGTACAGACTAGACATTAAACGCTGTATGGGATACTGGACATAGGTACTGGACATCCAACACTGTAGGGGAAACTTGTCATAGGTACAGACTGGACATCAAACACTGAATGGGGTACTGGACATAGATACTTGACATCCAACACTGTAGAGGATACTGGACATAGGTACTGGACATCCAACACTGGAGGGGATTCTGGACATAGGTACAGACTGGACAACTAACACTGTAGGGGATACTGGACTTAGGTACAGTGTAGGGGATACTGGACATAAGTACGGACTGGACATTCAATTTTTAAAATGTGTGTGTTTCATTTTTAGCGATTTATTTATTTAAACTGAAGATCACTGAAAGCCACATTAATCTCAAACTAAAATAAAAAATCCATTGATTCTTAAAGCCTAAGAGGACCTGTATTGCTCAACTGTAGATCTAAAGCAATTATGTCAAAATATTCTTTATAAAAACCCTAGGTATACAGGTATAGGGAGATCGGGACACAAATGCAAGTCCTTGCAGCATACCTGTATTAGATACATGACCCAGGGGATATGCCTGCAAAGGTGAGGCAGATCCTGGAGTCAATTTTAATATCATAACTGCATCCTTATCTTTTTGCTCAGCATACAGCAGATAGACCCTAGCACAATCTTACACACAACTGACTCAAGAACCAGACAAACACACGCCTATACAGACATATCTGCTACCAACGACACATATAAATTCTCCTTTTCCCCACACACAATTAAAAAATGAAACCTTCCGGTAACAGCAGTACAATGTACAACAGTATGAAGATGTTTTAACCAAGTTAAAAACAAAATGTATGTGAATATAAGGGGTGTCACGGTTAACCGAAAGGACGGTTAACTTAAAGGACAGTTCATAAGCTCACAGTTCGGTTTGCTGTTTGTTTATTTCGGTTGAGTTCTGAATAAGTCAGTCATTGTCTTCTGAAATGCAGCAAAGGCGTGTGCTATTTGTGCTATAAATTTCTCAAACGATACACGCCCAATTACTATGTAGTTACGCTATTTGCAATAAAAAAAACATAACTGTATTGTTTAGGATTGCTCGATGATAGGAAATGGTGGCTCAAAGAAAACCCGCTGTGTGGGAATATTTTGATTTCCTTAACAAGGACAAAAGAATGACTGAATGCAAAATTTGTAAAACACAGTTAAGAATTCAATGGAACAGGACCCACATCATCAGTGTCAGTCCATACATACATGTATATGTCTCGCAAACAAGGACTATACCTAGAAACGGGCTCAAGTTAAAGTTTGCCCTGGTCAGAATGTGGTCATTTCGGCACCCAGTTGTTTCGGTACTTCAAATAAAAGTTGTTTCGGCACTTCTTGTAATTTGTTCAGGTACCTTTGTTTCGGTACTTCTAAGAGTAATATTTCAGTATTTTGATTTTTTTACTGTTATATGAATGATATTCGAAAGTGCAGTTATAAATGTTGTTAGTATTGATATTTTGCAGTTTGTTTACCAATATTTTTTCTAATCTAATAAACATGACAATTTAAATATTTAGCAGTCTGGTAGAGAGACACAGGGATCACTTAGGGGCGAGATTTGGGTATTCTTGACTATATTGAAAATGTTCATATATTGAATTTCTTGAAAATCTCAATAAAAATTTATTTACTTTGTTCAGACATGAAATGTTAATATAGAGATTTTGCTAATCCAACAAAATCCCTCAACTTCTCCCATTGGCATTGGTTTTAAAAGCCAGAACTCAGTCAGAAACTTTGTCTTGGTCCTATACTATCTATCGATGTTCTTTGTATCCCTTGTCAATGAATATACTTCTATCTGTATTCATCCCTTTGAGTAGATTCTTATAACGTTACGTGTCCCAGTGCAGTGGATCAACATTGTTTTATCTATAAAAACTGAATTCCTCTGAAAAGTATCAGCCACTGCAAAATGCGCTTTAAATCTCAAATATGAGACGGGGATACATACTTATATAAACTTACAGTGATGACGCTGAAATTCGTGTATTTTCACACCAGTGGTAAACCTCTGTGTTGATTTTCGCGGTAACTTAAGCGGGCCGGAAGTTGTAATATGACGGTCGGAAGTACCTAATAAATGAAAGTGAAAGTAGAATAGAACGCGAATTTATAGCTATTCAATCCTTTCATATATCATCTATAGCCATTGAAAAGCTTCCATGTTATTGTAAATATAAATCGTTTTGAAATACATTGAACACTGTTTATTTGATAAATATAACCATAAACAGAAAATATAATGCATGATGACGGGTCCCACAATTCCCTAGGAGATGGGGACCGGAAGCAGTTTAGATACATCACGACCAAAATCTGCAGCTATGGCATCCGTCTCCGTATGCAATAGGACTATCCATGGAAAGTCAGAGCGGATGAAGCTTAATCTTGTTAATCTGAAAGGGAAAGTCTTGATATTGAAGCAGGAGATCTCAAGGAGTATCAACCTCCCCTCTGAGGACTTCGGTAAGCTCAAAACAAAGATTTGTTTACCAAAAGGTTCATTGTTTACAAACATGCAAACGTCACATATTTACTGGTTACGCTACATATCCATTTTGCACTGTATTATATGTCAATGTTTTTTTCCAGAGTTAGTGTACTGTGGACAGAGGCTTGATGATGACAAACAGATGGAACATTATGGACTTAAAAATGGTTCCACAGTGTTTGCCTTGAAGAGGCACCTACCATTTTCAGTTAGAGAAGCAGGTAATAAATCGGATATTCACAGTCATGTTTTATTGATGATAAGTAAGCCACTCTGGTATATATGGAGTATATAATAGATAGATAAACAATTGGCTGAGGTTAAATAAAAAATAATAAAACAACAATGCCAGATAAGACATTGTGTTACAGCCAAACATGTACAGGAGAAAGAGAAAATGTAGCAGCCAGACCGGTGTTCGAACCCAGACCTTCTGAACTCTAGACAAACACTCTAACTCTGAGCTACCTGGTCGCCGATGATCTATCCAGTCCAGTTCTGCTACATCCCCCCCCCCCAAGTCCTCGCCCCCAAAGACAACTATTACAACCCAAGTTTGGAATATCCCGTTGCTAAGCATATTCCCAATGCTTTTAACAAGGGTTGGCATACTCACCAATTTTGTAACGGGAGAAAGAGAAAATGTAGTGGCCAGGTTTGGGGTTCGAACCCAGAACCTTCCGAACTCTATGGACAAACATTCTACCACTGAGCTACCTGGTCGCCGATGATCGATCCAATCCAGTTCCACAACACATATATATGTTCCAAGTTGCTGTCTTTGAAATAACATTACTAAACTCAAGCAAACCATGCATGAACTCCAGCGACCATGTTGCTTCTCTGTGATGTACGTAAAAACACAATGCATCATTTAAGCCATATCTAACAATTTAAACTTGAGATTCTCAAAATGTACTTGAGAAAAATCCTCATGGCGTGGGACACATTTCTTACAAATTTCAGTTGCTCTCATGAAAATAAATTAGAGAATTCCGAAGTGTTAACAAAATCATAATCCGAACTCAAAATTGATTAAACCAGGGGCAAATATGAACAAAGGAAAGATATACATGGAGACCCTTGTAAAAGTACAGGAGAATAAGACCAGGTGTTCTGGAAGAGTAAGCATCTTCTGCTTTATCAACGGCACCTGTCATGTAAATCTTTGCAGCATCCAAAACATCAAGTTCTCAAAATGAGAACCAAATATCATTGTTAATCACAACAAGTAAACACACTTATGAGCATACTAAAAAAACATCCATCTTTATATCACTTAAAGATACAGAATATTTCTCAATGAGACAAAGATGGCGACCATAAAACTTGCCCATAGTTTTGATCAACCTGCATCTCTCCAATCCTTGTGTTTTAAGTTTTTTTGTCAGCAGTCGACATCGATCAGGAAAATTGCATTGATCAGGAAAATACCAATATTTAGAGCAAGCACTAGAATATCGAATCAACTGCGACATGTAAACATCATAGGTTGGAGAAGCAGGGATGTTACTATCAAGAAATAAGATAGTGATTTAGAAAAGAAAAATGTTGGGGTACCCATCTTGTGTTATAAGGACTTCGACAAGGTGCAATCCTAAGACTCCCAGGTAATGAAATAAATTAAGAAATATATTTGGATGATTGATTTGTCACAGGTAATTGACATGTGAAGTATGAAGGAAATGTAAGCGTGGGCAGTTTTGAAACTGCACCTTTGGGAAATTATTGGACCATCACTATTGGTGTAGAAAGCAATAAAAAAAACTGTAATGAGTACAATCATAATAAAGTGAAATGCGTTTTAGCACAAAAATTGCTAAAATAAAATAACTCATCTGTTCTATCTTAAAAGACGTAAGTGCTTTCAGTAAATTTGGCTATCAGCCTATTTTGAGTTCTGCAATACAGGCATTTTTTAGGAACACATAAATATAGAAACTTTAGAAGCCTACATAAAAAACACTGATTAAAGATGATGTTTTTTTTTTTATTTCAGAACACATGACTCCAGCTGCCGTGAAAAATTTGGTGGCAACATTGAGATCAGCTTTACTTAACCCAGCTTACAGAACAACAGTATGTAGAAAAGTGTTATTAAGTTAGCATTCCAGTTACCGAATCAGGAACATGCTGTTCTGTTATTGTAGTGGAATTGGACAGTTTAGAAGGGTACAAGGTTTGGACAAAACATTCAAGATTTCTCCATCTTTACATCATGGGGGATTCCCATATCACATTATCTGTGTATAATCGTTATCAAGTTATGATGAAGTGTCCAGGAACCTTACATTTTGAAAAGCTAAAACAATATTGAAAAGGGTTGACTAGTGGTGTTATTATTTCATAAAATATACTGTGTTAAATATTTATCTGTCAAACATGTACATGGAGATTCATAACTGACATATCTTAGTTTGATGTAAACATTGTGTTTGTTTCAAGGTGGAAAGAATATTGAATGAACCTGATGCCATGGAGAACATTATTGCTGCCACACCTGGTCTAGACAAGGATCCTGTCGCTTTAGGTAAAATGTTGTGGATTGGTTGATGTACTAGATTGGTTTGCTCTTTTGACAACCCAAACTTGACAATAAAGTAGGTGAACAAATTTAAAAATGTGTCGAACAAAATTCTGATCTTTAGCAAAAGTCTGAAGTCAACTCTGTGATGGGGTAACTATAAAGTTTCATTTATAGTAATATAACATTGAATTTTGACTTAGAAACCAGATCATCAGTTTATTTTTTTATTACAAACATTACATTTACAATGAAAGTAAATACAATACTTCATTTAAGTGTTAAATTGATGATATTTTATACTGTACATAGAGGTTGAAACTGTATAATAATGTCTATTGTTCTTTTACAGCAATGTTACAAGACCAGGAACTTTTAGCTATACTAGCACACCCCGGTAACATACAAAAGTGAGTAGCTTTATAGTACAAGTCTGTTATACAAGTCCCAACCTAGTAACATAGAAACCAAATTAGCTTTGTACCTTATACCACAAGACAGCCTATTATATTAACCTATCCCCTGTTAGATACAAATAACATCAGGGTTTGCGTTGAAGCCGTTCCTTTATCTTTTTCAAGCATAGAAATTGAAAAGGACCCCAATAATTTTCAGGATTCCTATTCAAACTATGCAGAAGAACCTCATTAATTTAGGAAAGCACCCATTTATAAAATACCCAGCGCGAACCCTGAACAGGATTTATAGTCTTGACCCATTTACATGTCTAATGAAATCATTTGATTGTACTTTAAACAGAATTGTAGAGAAGCATCCATCCTTTGGTCAAGCCGCCACATTGATAGCAGCAGAGGTCAGTAAAGAAGGAAGCAGGGAGGACACAGATCACACAGCAACAGGTCAGTTTAGACATTTTATGGAAAGCCTGATTTTTGAAGTGGAAATGGTATTAAATTTAGAATGATGTACCCTTAACCAGAACCTGCAAAATTGTTTGTTGACTTGAAAAGTAGTTGTCAGGAGTTCATGATCTAGGCTGTTGATTTCCATGAATTTCCTGTCTGTTTTGTGGGCTGTTCCTGTAAAATATCTTCACAGCTCCAGGACCTCTCCAAGTTTTGATATGGGGGTAGGGTATCCTATCCTAACATGGATAGAAGCAATTTATTATGGAGTTATGGGGGCGGGAATTTTGTTTACTGGATAAGCTCTGAAAGTTTTCTTCCGGGAAGCTCGCGATGTTTGCTAATAGTATACATGATAACTTGTTCACTAGAAAGTTTGCTCACAAGATAACTTGTTCACTAGAAAGTTTGCTCACAAGATAACTTGTTCACCAGATATCTTTTGTATTGTACAGGAACATATTCTCTAGATCAGATGTCGGATGATGAAGAGATGTCAAACAGTCGACCAGAACCATCTGTAAGTAGGGAGCTGGCCTGAAAAATATAAATTTGTCAAGTGACAAGTACCCAGTACATTATAAACAAAATTAGATACAGTCTGATATATATCATTTTATTACATTTTTGCCTGTGAAATATAGAAAATTATCAAACTGATAAAACTTATATTTTCACTGCTGTAATGAGCAGTGAAAATATAAGATTTTGCCGTGAAAATATAAGATTTTGCCGTGAAAATATAAGATTTTGCAGTGAAAATATAAGGCTTTTTCAGTGTAATGTGAAAAAGTGACCCGCTAATGAGAAACTACCCGGGGTCATTATTCTACGTTGCAAAAGTTAGCCGGGTCGTTATTTTACAGTAGAAATCTTACTCAGCCTTCTGTAGAAAAACGACCCCAATCGATATTTCTGTAATTCGTCTCCTTGAGAAAGTGACCCGCCGTAGATTTCAACGGTGGGTAGTTTTAAACTGGGTAATTTTTTCACGTTACACCGGAACTTTTGTATGAGTTGTTCCCCTTGATCGGAATCGAACATGACATTGGAGGCTCGGTATATTGTTGTCGTCTGCTAGAACTTGTCTATTGTGGAAAGATGGTCTTGAAGAAATGGCATCATTAGTAAATATTGCTAAGAAACTGGTGCAGGATTTAATATGTAATGAATCGGAAGATGAGAAGGGTTCAATTTTCCGATCATCTTATCCCAATCAGCTGTGTACTGTACTGGATCCGATCGGTTGTGATTTCGACGGATTAGGACTTACCAGTAGTCGAGTTACTTTCCAGTAGGCAAGTAAAGAAAACAAATCATGAAAGTATCTTAAGTCCTCTTTCGAAATGTAATAAAAAGAAAATTCAATGGTTTGCCGTTTAATATCAAATATATTTCACTTGTATTGCAGATTTTTTTTTTATATTTTCACTCGTGCTACGCACTCGTGAAAATATAAAAAAAATCTGCCATACTCGTGAAATATATTTGATATTAAACGGCAAACCATTGAATATCCTCTATATATGTACGTTTAAGATTTTTTATATGTGTTGGGTACCTATGGTTACCAAAGTCAAGGGTTGTAGCAGGAGTAATTTAAATGGCTAATTCTGTCTCCATCTTAATAATACCTTTACTTACTATTTCAGAACATGTTATTGACGGTATTTATTTGGAGTTCAGCATCGGATGAATCAACAGTTCTTGTTTAAATGATTGCAATTATAGGTATAGTTTGACCATCACTATAAATTATGTATGCTTATCTGTCTAATGTAAATTTGTAACACAATTTTCAACATATTAAGAACAATCTTTATAGAATATCAAAAATCATATCTTCAATTTTTACCAAAAATTTGAAATCTTATTTGCAAATTCACCTGTATGTGCTGTAGATGATTGGGGGACAAGGCATCACTGCCTCACAGCTATCAGCTGCTCTAGCCGCTGCCACAGGGAGCCCACAACTATCTGCTGCTCTAGCCTCTGCCAGTGGGAGCTCACAACAACCAGCTCCAGACCAGGTATAAAATAAGAGGCACAAGGGCCATAGCAGTCAACAAATACAATTAATTGTTCCCCTCCCCAATGGAAAATGGATTGCCAGGGAAGTGAATTATTTAAAGTTTAAGCAAAGCCTCTGTCAGATGATCTTTCTATTCATGCAGCAAAATACATTGTAATGTCTTTCGAGCCTAGAGAAGAAGATACAAGTGTACATGTATTTGAAATTCTGTAAATTTTCGAACTCGACCCTGGGATTGGGGAGGAATCCAAATTTTACAATTTTGTATCCTCATTTACCAAGGATTATTTTGTTGGCCAAGTTTGAAAATTGTTTATCTGACAAAATCTCATCATGCTTTTTAGATCTGTTTCTTCTTTGTCGGCTGGGATTTTTTTTTTAACAATTTAATTACATGTTTGCCAGGCTATTCCACCGCCGGCCTACAATGCAGCACAAGGATCTGGAGTCAACACAGGATCTGGCATCACACAGGATTTCTTTGAGCAGGCAATTCAACAAGCCACAGCTACCCAGGTAAAACATATTTCAGACATGTGGCCCAATGCATTTGGTCATTTCTGACTCAAGCACCTCCATCCATTTACCATATGTTATAAACTTAATTGAAGCTTCTGTCTTGATTTAAATTTTGAATTTTTACAACGATAACAAAATTCCGTTTTCTAGAGCATACTAGGTTAAAACTAACCAATAGATCAAATCTGTTTTAATAGGTATATTTCATCAGAGATGCAGGTGTTATTGTGACTAATTATATAAGGAGTTTTACACATTGCCCTGCTGTTGTATTATATATTGAATTGGTAATGTTAACATGATTTTCTGAATAAAAGACAAATATTTTAAATATAAACATACGGTCATTTTGAGGATGGAACAGCTTAAAACTAGCATAACTTCAGTCTAATCTTTTGCTGTTCATGTCCAAGTACTTTGTTCTTTCAGATTGTTATTTGTGAAAAATGCAGTTTACATTGTTTATAATATTAAGTTTCTGTCATTTTTGACTCAAAACTTCTATTTGTGTTGTGAATTAATAGAAATAATGAGGCGTTAACGAGCAATGTTTACTTCCCTAAATACTATATTGCATCCTTGAAAAATGTTATGCTTGTTTCTTTGTTGGACTTAAATCCTACAAAAATTCTTCGCTGCATAAGCAACAATGAAAATTTATTGACAGGCAGGCACATCATTGAAATAACCGACACAGATTTAATTAAGCATTGATTCTTTGAAGAATCGATCAATCAAGTCTTAGTTATGACATTTATTGACTGTCGCATGTTTTATTCTGGTACAAAAATGGAACCAAGCACTTTTTAATACAAACCTTACACAACATTTTAATGATACATCACTAATCTGTCTCCAAACTTTCTTCAGAGTCAGATACAGCAGCTGGGAGACATGGGAATCACTGATGAGGCACTGGCGAGGCGTGCTCTTCAAGCTACCGGAGGAGACATCCATGCTGCCCTTGATCTCATCTTCGGCGATGGACATTTCTAACATTCTAGTTCAAGTGTGTAGGACAGAGACCATTTAGCTGATTATTTATTGAGTATTTGACATAAATATGAAAGGTTTAGTGTCATATAGTCACTATGTGGATCAGACTGTGTGAAAGGACTTCGAAATAGAAGTGTTGAATGGTGATACCAATATCTCATTTATGTCATGAAATTAATTTCGTTGTGAAGTAAAATTATATGGTTTTGTTTGCAAATAATAACTATAGTTAATGTTTGTTTTATTATTTCTATATAATTTGTGTACATTTACATTATCAAATCATTTCAGAGAGTGAAAATGAACAAAATATATGTATGGAAAATATATGGAAAGTTTGTGCAATAAAAAGATATATGGAGAATCTTGTTTTGCTTTAGTAATATAAAGAATATCTGGTGTGCTTTGTCACAAAACAGAAAAAATATATTTTGATCTTATTTATTATAGCTCAAACAGTAGAACTTCTATATGAGCACAACAGGAACTTGTGATAATAAATTCAGGGTTATATTCTTGGTGTGGGTATATCATTTCACATTTAATAGTGTTCGAGAATAATTCCAGTACACTGTCACAATAGGAAAACTTAATATCCAATCATTTTCTTGAAACATTTAAAACTAAAACTGTAAGCTGAAGACTTAACTTTAACTCTGCTTCTCCATAATAATTGAATAAAGCATACCATTTGGTGACCATTACAAACACAGGTACTGATCATGATGTGCATCTTTACACTTTCAGCATCCTCAATATCTAGGGGTACATTGAAATCTTCAAAGGATATGTACAGGTAAATACCTAAAAATTTGTTAGGTTTTACCGGACTCCCAATCAAATAGCTAGCCATATCCCTTCAATTATGCTTTGACATATTTCAGGGTGTTTAGAGGTGAGTGCGACCCCTGGATATCGAGGATTAACTGACCTAGCTTTGTAACTTTCAAACTTGAAAATGACCATGTAGTTAAAGGTCATATTTGAGCGTCGACTATTTACTATAGCAGGGCTGTTGCATTTAATGTGTTTACGCATGCGTGTAAACATCAACCAATCGCACGCGCTGCCTTGCTGTTAAATAATCACACATGCGCGTACAACCGCTAGTTGCTATAGTCCGCCTAAAATAAATTAGTAGTTTGTACTATTGTCGCTAGACATGCACACTGTCTACCTATTGTTTCTATACACATGCATGAAGCACATAACTTACGCGAATTCAATCGTACTATAGTTAGTTCTAGAACTTGGCCTGAGTATTCAACACCTCATTTACCTGTGCAAAATATAGTGTTCTGACCAACAATTTTAAGGATATTAAAAGATACCATGTTGGGCACTGATATTTGTCCCTTTTGTGCAATCTTCATCGGTGTATGGGATTTGATACATTACAATACATTGTGGTCTAGACATTGCAAAATAAGTGATGAAAACAGAAAGATGTACAGTAAAACCTCGTTATATTGCCACCTGTTATACAGCCAAACCTACTAGTGTCCTTCAGTCCGCTATCTTATGCAGGCTTTATTTCATACACTACATGACACTGGAACTTATACTTTGGATATTGGTTCACCTTGTTGAGACTGTGTGTTGTGTAGCCCACCATCAGATGAGCAAGAGATCCCAGAGGGATTTTGGCACCCACCATTGATGATTTTTCATTTATTCTAAGAAAGATGGATCTGTTCCCATCTTATTTTAACTTTCATTTATGTATTAACCTTAGTTCTATGAATTTCCCTTGAAAATGATTAATAATAGTTGAAAGAAGGTCTCTGGTCAGGAGTTTTGTTTTTCTAATCAGTTCCTAATTCCAAATCCATCTTGTATTTCTTAAACAATAACCATATACTTTCATAGTCAACATATAAGATGGTCGACTCAGGGCAGCCATATTTTTCCCCTGGAGCAGTCCAAAACTTTGACCATGCACAACTAGTGACCGAACCGAATCTGCTTATGAAAGTTGAAAAGGATCCATCCAGTATGTACTTATCAGAAAATAGCGATCACAAGCTATCACTGTCAAAATCAAAGATGGCTGTCTGTCAGCAATATTGTTTATCCGGTCTATTCAAAAATGGACCATGCACAACTAGTCACCAAGAGAACCTACATATAAAATTTGAATATGATCCATTCAGTACTTATGAAGAGATAGCGATAACAAGCTTTCAATGTCAAAACCAGTATGGCCGATTTTCAACCATTTAATGTTTTTCTGATCACACCCAATATCAAAAGAGCACAACTAAGTGCCAAGGGGAACCTAAATATTGAATTCGAGAAAGATCCATCAAGTACTTTTCAAGAAATAGCGATAACAAGAATTGTTTTAAGGATGGACGGACTACAGACGCAGGGTGATTTGAATAGCCCAACATCTGATGATGGTGGGCTAAAAACTGTCAATTGCTTTAAAAAAGTTTTTTAAGCAACTCTGAAGAAAATTCATTGTAATGTTTATTTCAATTTCAACATGTACAAACATGATATATATTTTTTACAAAATGAATCCTCCATTCATTAGGTAACAACTGTATTAATTATAGCAGGGACATCCACTGCCTTTTATACAAAATTCATAAATAACCCAGAAACATATACCATGCAACATCAAACGATTTTGGCCCTAAAACATTACCTCCCTTTGTTAATATTTAAATTATAGCTATTCTTATGGATGTGAAATTAGAACATTGAAATTTGACTGTCCTACGTGAAGAGCAATTTATGTATCAAATTATGTAAAGTGTGCACCATAGATAATAAAACTTTACTATTCATGTTTTGAGATATCATGCAATAAACACACTGCTCTATATGTTACCTTTCTAGCCAAGTATTACAGCATCATATATAACAAGTTGCATGGCACTGAACATTTAACTTATGTGGAAGTCAAATATTTACACAACAGAAGCTGCTGTGATTGTTTTTGTCAATTACCCATCCCTTATTCATCATTTCACCATAAATTTTTATTATTCCCATTGTACTGGAAAACATCAAATGTATAAATTAATTCTATAATTGGATAATTTTAATTATCTGTAGAATTTATTTCTGTGCATTTTCATCTAAGAGTGTTTCTTTTAAACAAATACTTCATTGACAAGAAATTTGTCTTTTTTTCCTTTGAAAGTAGAATGTTTTACCCAGGGTTAATGGTTTCTAATGAAAAGGTAAATATATCAAAAAAAAACGTTTTTAGACTTGGACAGTTATCACAGAACAATCTTTGATATCTGTTTTCATAACCGACGGTGTATAAACTGTATATATGTGCTAGATAAATATTCAAATAAGTTAAACTTGCGCTTGAATGATGGTTTAAAAGTTAAGATTTCATTAGAAACTTGAGCAGGAAAATATCAACAGCTGCCTTTTGATACCCAAGATCAAATAAGAACACAAAGTATTACCTACCTATCGCTGTACATGTACAAGTGTATTACCCAATGTCATGACAGAATGAAAACAAAAGACAAAATAACCTGTCTCTGACATCCATTTGAAGGCAACCAACACTACATCATGTTCATTTACCAGGATACATTTCTGTCAAAGTGATGTAAAGGATCTCAATTCAATTCTATTTCAAAAGAGATTTATTGAAGTTTTTTTTACCTGAACAAGTTCTCACTTCACAGAAATCAAAAATTCAACGACAGATTTTTTTTTTAGTATTAAAGGCACACAAATGTTCAAATAACTATGGGCAGGAAATTAGTTTTAACTCCAATGGTTCCATATCACTGACAACCAGACAGCTCTGTTGGTTAAGAACTTGGAGGATCTAGGGTTCAAACCCTGGTCTGGCTGTGCATTTTTGTCCGAGTATCCTGTTACAATTTACTAGCATTTCCATTTGAACAGGTCTTATCAATATTTTGATATTTTCAATGGAGTTTTGTTCTGGATCAAAAAAGAACAAGGTATACGATAGAAATAGTCTTACCCTGGGTATGACAGAATACTCAATCGCAGTACATGTACATGTCGGAATAATAACTGCAAATTTGTAATTATATATGGCTTTTTTTAACAACTTAGTATTAAAATTGCTTCAGGATATTCAAGGATCCCAGTAAGAAGAACACAAACTATTTTACATACATCACATCCCTAATTCACAAGTTCAAATTTTGTTTTAGTTTTCAATCCTTTAACATTGAAAATATGTAAACTTTCACAAGATATTTGAACTGGCAATGCAAGCCCCTTTCAATTTTGCATGCAACTTTTTATTTCACCACTGAATTTTCACAAATAGGAATTAGATCAGCAAATGAAATGGATGAATAATTGGACGGATACTCAATCTTACCCAAATTAATGTTTTTCTTAGAAATACTTGATGTTTCAACACAAATTGGTTTTAAGCATTAAATGTGTACACTGTACAATATCAAGTTGCATAACTGAAATAATTCCTAGAAATACTTGATGTTTCACACAAATTGGTTTTAAGCATTAAATGTGTACACTGTACAATATCAAGTTGCATAACTGAAATAATTCTTAGAAATACTTGATGTTTCAACACAAATTGGTTTTAAGCAATGAATGTGTATACACTGTACAATATCAAGTTGCATAACTGAAATAATTCCTAGAAATACTTGAGGTTTCTCTGGCCCAGACTAAATTAGATTGAGCAATAAATAGTGATGGATTTTACGAGATCATTTTAGAGGAGGCATTAAACATGTCACGTCGTGTACATGCAATTAGTGCGTTTTGACACCTTCCACACTCAACTGAATTAATGTCTACTTTATGGACACCTTGATACATCCACACAATCTTAAAAAACGGAGAGTATTTTTTATACCTGCTGTTTTGGTAAACTAAACCACCAAAAGAGTGCGGATTGGAAATGTTGTCTTTTTTAAGTTATTTACCAAACAATCATTTAACTCTTGTATGTTTGTCAGTAAAATAATATTATATCGGTAGTATGGATTGTTTGTTATTTTCAATATATCGGGGTGCATGCAGTGGCCAAGATGTTTTACAAATGTTTGAATTCCTGAACTCATTCACCTTCTGAAGTTCTGTAATAAACTATCCCAACCCAAGAGTTAAAAGTGTGTTCTCTGGGATGAATTGGTAAACATGAGGAAAACCCTTACGTTTTTTCATAGGATTACACCAAGGTAAAAATCTTGAAGTGAAAAAAAGTTTTCTCAAGTAACAATTCCCGATTGCAAAGCAACTTGCTGAAATTAAATTCATACCGAGGCCAGGTATATATAGTCTTACATTTTGATATGAAAAAATATCAACAATAGATGTTTGGCCTAACATTTGAAGCTATGTTCCCATGTACATCATTTAGCTTTCTTCCCAGAAAATGACATTAAATACTCTTAATAATATATATATAAATCTGTACTGTAAGTTAGTGAATATCAAATGTTAGATAATGCTAATGAAATTAATGATCAACTTTACTGTAAATCACTAAATATGGAATGAATACAATATCTGATTATCATTGTTTAGTTGAAAATTAATTTTAATTTGTCACAATTATCATCTTGACATCAAGATGTACTTCATGCTATGAAATCTGAGATCAATGACTTTATTGTGTTATCATTGTATCTTGCACTGTTGTTTAACGTCCTATTAACAGCCAGGGCCATTTAAGGACGTGCCAGGTTTAGAGTCAAAGTACCTGGTGAAAAACCTACGACCTATGGTCAGTACCTGGCAACAGCCCCACATGGGATTTGAACTCGCAACCCAGAATTGGAGGGCCGGTGGTAGAATGTCGGAACACCTTGACCACTCGGCCACCTGGGCCCCTCCTTCCACATAAAGAGACAGATAATGCATGATTGTCCATACAAAAGGAATACATGTATGTTTTAACACAAACTAAATGCTGTATGATAATAAATCTCATTACTCATTCTTCAATATCATCATGAATGTTGTGCAGTCTTAACTGTTATGTACTGGTGGTCCTATTTTTATATGTAAAAATGAAGTTTCTTTTAATAGGTTGAGCGTACTTCTTTTGGAAGGTCAAATTGAGTTTTCTTTTGAAAGGTCGAATTGATTTTGGATGAAAGGTCGAATTAATTTTGGATGGTTTAAATTGGTCCAACAAGACCGCTGTGGCCCTCTATAAGACTGGCCCCCAAAGAAAGTGTGTATGAACAAACAAAATCTCTCAAAACAACAAAATTACCAAAACTAAGAATAAAATAAAGTTCTTAAAATCAAATTGAATCAGATTATGTATAAATTGCATGCAATATCACTTTTTAAGTGACAACATGACAAAAATAAAATGAAAGCACACATTCAAATAAAATTTTATCAACAATAACATAATACTTAGTTTGAAGTAAAAGAAAAAATGTGCAAAATATCTTGTGTTATTTTACCATTGCATGGTGTTATAATATAAACAGACTAGATTGTCGAGTCCAATTCAACGGACAAATTAACCACAGTCCAGTTATCACATAAAGGGTTTTTCCGATCATTGACTTTTTTTTCATATTTCTTCAAATACTATATAATCAAAGAGATTTGTTATTGTATAAGCTATCAACTCGTTCATTTGTATCCCGACAAAGACTTTAGCAGTAAGTGACACTCCACACACTTCAGAACAGCTTCACTGTTAGTGTCAGGTGACCAATGAAAGTGATTCTGTCCCTATGGTTTTCGGAAACGATAGTGTCTAAAATGACAAGATTTGTACCAAATCTACTCATTACTGCATTTTAAGGGACTTCCTTGACAGTAATGTAACATGATGTACATGTATACAGATATATAATTTCTAGCACTTGTTTCATTCAAACTACAAATGATTTGTTAAGGAGCTACACACATGCAATGCAGACAATACCATTGCAATACCTCACTATTAATTAGCTGATATCAGAGATGTTTCCATAAATACCCTTTTTTATAGAAGCAGCCTACTTCTATTTGAAATGAGAAAGCTAATTATCAGAACTGAGAAATTCTCCCATCCTTTGTTTACTAATTATTGTGAGATATAGCCGTGCAGAGACTAAACCAAAATCTGTATTAACCAATAGTAAATAAACCTTTCTAAAACCAAGTATTATATAGGATTCATACAAATGTACAGGGAAAGGCTTAGTTTGAACGTCTTACATATACAGGTTGCTGTATCCTACAAGATTCAGTTTAAACAGGTGGCCATACTGTGCTGTACAGTATTTCGCATCATTTGGTCAAACACCTCCATATTCAGGAATATAAATCAGTATAATCCTGCTAAACCCTGAAAAAATACTTATCCACTCAAAACATTATTTGGCCCCTATGGACAACATTATTTACAAAAAAGAGATTAAGACAGAACTAATACATAGGTCAGTGAAGGATTTTCTTTCAAAACTATCAAGACTAAATTATCTACATTAAGTGTTCATGTTATAATTTAGGTCATTTTTTCAATATATATACAGCTTTTGAATAAAAAATAATTCATGATCAATCTTTAATTACAAAAATACAAACAATAGTATTTTTTTTTAAATGTTTGAAGATGAAAAATATAGAATTTACAATTTTTTTTGTTTAATTTTGAAAAGCTGGAAATCGCCAATTCATTGAAACTTGTCATACAGTTTTATAAGTCATTTCAATATAAAATTTAATATCAAAACAGTGTTGTCATACTTTTACCCATATATTTTAAATAGTTATCATACAGTTTATATTTTTGCGAGCATTCTAGTGTATGATCAAATGCCTGAATAATACACAATTAATATTTAATATATAATCCATTCCACTGTCATCTTCGATATCCAGGAGTTACAATCACCTAAGCTCTCTACACCCCTGGATTATGTCATGGCAAATCTGAAGACTCAATGTGCACCATCTTGTTGATGAGACGAGAAGACTGGTACGACCCTTTGATGTACAACAAAAGAATCTCGTGGTCACATAATGGTGAAAATTGACAAGCTTTGAAGTCGGCTGCGGTTCCTTTGTAATCTTCAAAGGACAAATATGCAGCCAAGCGTTTGGTCAGTTTTTTTTTGCCTGAGCGTGCCTTCAGTTTTGCCATGAAATATTCCAGGAGTGTAAAGAGTGTATATGATTGTAACCCCTGGATATCAAGGATGTTCCACTTTATACCATAGCATATTATATGCTTCTTTGCAGCATTACAATACATTTACTTCAATCACAATGAAAAAGCCTTCAAAAATGATTCTGTGCAAAATGTTTTTAAGTGGTGGAATAAAATCTGTCATTTTCTTATCAAATCAACTTCTGCCAGCTATCCGATCATACAGTGTAGTCTTGGTGAAATATAGTCGACAGTCGAACACCTAAATTCCATCGCAATGTCTTATCAAACATGTGGTACCATTAATCAGTATTCTTTTATAACAAATCCATTCTGCTATCAGATACATAGTTTATAAAGTGATAAAACTGTGCAAGACATTATCATGACTTATTTCTAACAAATTCAAACTTTATCTAAATATTGAAATTAAATTTGAAATTTGAACACATCATTCAATGGTTATAGAAAACGCAGTAAAAGAACCATACATAAACATTCTTCCCATACATAAATATTCCTCGCTCCCCGTTTAACTGTCTCACCAATACTGACCATCCCAGTGCTATAGGTACAGGGGTCAGTGTATGTATAGTTCACTGGTCAGTCTGTAGCATACATACTGTAAGACCTGTGTGATTAACCGCTCTGTACACACTATCCCGAGTTTCTGCGGATGATAACTTTTCCAATTGCAAACGCGACCAAGACACAAGCACTTATCATTAAAATATTGGTGAATAGACGTCCAGATGTCCTCATTACAGGCCCCTGAAAAATGGAAAACAAAAGCAGACTACTTAAACTATTTAAAACAGTTACTTAACAATTAGCATATCCTATCCCTAGCCATTAGCCATGATTAGGCCTCAATCTGGAGATGACTCTAGATCTAGCAACAGTCAACTTGAAACACTGATAGAGGAAAATGGAAATTAACGGGAATTATCATTTTCACAACAGTACCATGTAATATCAATAGAATAATTTTCTCCTAGGTAACACAAATATTAGGCAACTATTCAATAAGGTAGGTCTTTGTTTACCCTCTATATTTTACATATAAACACAAATATTTGTACTGTTCGTATGATATTGATCATGAATGTCTACTGAAAACAGAACTCAACCATTTATTGTTATGTTTGAACGATATTTAAATGTTTGTATACAATGCCCTGGTTCAATTCATTATTCAGTGATTTAACTTGAAAGTTGAATTCTTACCCAGCCTCCAAGCCTCTCTATCCATTCAGCCACTTTACTAGTTATGAATTGTGTGGACCACTCGATGAACTTTTTAAACAAGTCATTGGCTTTGGCTTTCAAAGAGCGGATTACAATATCAGAACAGAAGAAGAATAGCACAACAAGCCTCTCCCGGGTTATAGCCGAGGAAAGTCTTCCGCTAAAAAACAGCTCCGATAACATGTCACTGAAGCTTTCATAGGTAGCCGAATTCATGTCCACCTGAACAAAAAGAAACGAAAAAAATTAAAAACCACAGACTTTATCTGAAGAATTATGGAACAAAGCATTCCAAGGGGTCTTAAACCCTAAATGTGAGAAGAAACTTGAGTACCAAGAGAAAACCCATGTTGTCTGACAGGTGATCCATACTATTTCCTGTCCTATCAGGGATCAAACACCAGCTGTCTTTTGTGAGGGCAATTTTAGTGCCCTATCCATTGAGTGATGCGGTTAATAATAGATTGATGAGATCCATCAAGTATATTTTTTTAATTCGGACTTATCAGTTTAATAATGTAATGTCCAGCTAGGTATATGAGGGGGAAACACTGCCTAACTGGCGAGCTAGCTTTTCCAGTCATGCGGTATAACTCGGGGACCCATTCACGCTAGTTAAACAACAGTGAGCGAAGTCATGATCAGTATTTGGATGGGTGACCGCCTGCATGTTACAATAAGAGTTTTCGATTGTTTTTTTTATATCACATAAATAAAGGTGATGCCTAAATGTAGTTTTTATTTTTAACGGAACAATGACAGAACTTACACCTCCAGCTCGTCTTTTTATATGCTGCCGTTCTTTAGTTTGAGCAAATTCATCGGCCATCACTCTCAGCTCTCGTCCATATTTTGCCCATGTAGGATTTTTATAACCCTGTGGGGTACTGAAATAGATAGGGATACTGAAATTGATATGAATTTATAAGTTGACTATTTTTTGGTTAGACCGTGGCTCGATACATCAGCCTTATTATCATATTTGCCATAATTGGTACCCAGGGCGCTTAAAAAATTGGTTCCAAAGGGGGCACTTAATGGGAAATCAAAACTTAGATCTTGACAAAAAATGTTGTTTTTCAAAGTAAATAATTTATATATAAGTACGATAATTTGTGACCAGAATTGGACTTGTGATGTGCGACATTATATTTAATTATAATCATCAATTTAAGACAATTTGTAAAAATATAATAAATGAAAATAAGTAAATATACAACATTTGATATAGTGCCCTATTTAGCGAGCATAAGCCACTCTAAAGCGCTTTACAGTACATATATATCTATATATATACAATTCTTATACAATCAATACAATTAACAAATACAATTCTATCATATACACTTCTGAGGAGTTCCCAGGAGCTGCCTTACAAGGCGCTAACTACTTGTCCTATACCACTTGGCTAATATCTCCTTATGTGTGTATTGTATGTATGCATGTGTGCTGGAGATGAATTGTGTTCTGTTTGTAGTGGGACCATGTTTCCAACGGCATCTTTTATAGTGCCACCTCACTTAAATGCTACAGCACAGATACTGCAACACCCACCCCAGACCATTTTATACTCTGCTTGGGTTGTTGGAGTTCTGTTGGCAGGAGAAAACACTTTCTCTGAATAATCCATGTGTATGACGATTTTGGGGATCGAACCCCAACCGTCTGCATGGAAGGCTAGAGTGTAAACCACTCGACCAATCCATCCATAATCCCAATATTTATGCGGTTTTTTTTTCCGTTTGTAAACATGTGCATAGCAAGGTCTAACATAGTACTGATATATAAAATAATTTAGTTGTCATGATTAGAGGAACCGCTTTAAGCATCCCTTCTAATCATGACACAATTTTTAATTCCACCTAGAATAGGGGAGGGGCACTTATAATAATTATAAGGGGAGGAGTGCTAATAACAGCATATATGGTAAGATAAATTGATGATCCTTCCATTATGCTCAACACAAAATCATTTAACACAAATACTTCTCTGAGTTTGAGATGATAAACTGCTTTATCAAAATACTTGTACAATTCTATTCAATATCGCACAACAGCAACTATCTCTGAATCCAAGGAAAAAACTAATTACTGACAGTGCTTAAATAGTAATTTAGAAAAGAAATAATGTATTTAGTTGTTATAATAGTGTTGTCAAAATTTCCCAAATAACTGTTATGTCGAACAATTTTGTCCAATTTGACCTCGGGGTCCGATATCGATTCCCAAAACCCCCTGATAAAGCCCTGTTATACAAGACCTGTTCCTGGCTAATCACCTTATTCCTGACATTCCTGATGAGACAAAGTCGTCAGGTACATGTAGGTGTTCCCTGCTTATCTCGTCATATACAAAATGTTCAAACAAGTCCTTGCTCTCTTCTTTTATGTCTTCTTTTCTTCCAAAACGTGACGGAAAAGCGAATCCACCAAAAGAGCAGGACTCATTTCCTGGCATAATTAAAGGTGTTAAACCCATGGAATTTCGCCGTTTCTCTGTGAACGATCGGTGCCTCCTCCTATGAGTGGTAACAGATCCATCATAAGCATCTTCAGTCTGCTGCCTTCCATCACCTTCCCCCTCGGTATTCATGTCTGAAAACATTATACCACACATATCAATACATACATTACATTGTATTTTTGTAAACAGATCTATAGTCATATAGCAATTATTTTTAATTCATTTACTTTGCACGAATGTTTGCAAAAGGTAAATTTGAATGTTGTATATATATACATTTTGTTACACAAACGACTCCAACCTTCACTAGGGACTCCTACTTTTCCTGTCTGCAAATTAAATCTCATTATGGACTTTCAGTTTTTCAACCTTCATTAGGAACTGTCACTCATACTTTAAATTTCCTGTCTGCAAATTAAATCTTCATTATGGACTTTTAGTTTTTCAACCTTCTGTTCACTACAGGGACTCCAAACTTTTCTAGCTCACCAATCTTAACTACTATATAATTATATAGGTTCTCCAAGTTTTCCTGTCCATGCAACAACCTGCATATAGGGACATCTGATCAGTCAATAGTCTTCTTGTCTGCCAACATACCCGGTAAATGCCAACTTTTTGAAATTTCCATGGGGGAGATTAAGCGTGCTCAGAGTTGAAAACATGAATAATATGTACACATGTACATTTAGAGGGAAAATTACACTTTTAAATGGCTTTATTTTTAAATGGCTTTAATTTTTTGAGCTCCTCTTTCAAATAAAATCATCAGATCTTTACAAATGGGTACAGTTAAGCAGATTCCAAAGTTGAAAATACAACATTTTAGGGTCCAAAATCGAGAGTCTCCCTCCTAAATAGGGAGGGTTGGGCATGGCAAGTACAGTATGTGCCAATGCAACCTTCACTATATGGACTCCCCATTTCCTGCCCCCAACCTTCACTAAGGATGTATACAGTATAGTCGGACACCGTAACGCTTGATGACTAAAGGAATATTCTCTCTAGCTGATCTCCTGATAGCTTCTATATCTTTGTGGCAGAGACAGCCGGTCTCTTCTATCTTTGTGGCAATGTAACCCTTTCACAACTCATCGTTAGCTTGACCAAAATAGATTCATCTATGATAGATCAATGCAAAAAGTTGCTTATGGGTGAAAGGGATACCCGGTTCACACCTGTGACTGTAATGGTGTTGAAGCTGGTCATGATCACATGTACACCCCTGTGGTAAGTTACAGCATGCCTATATAGCTATTATATATATGGCTACTAGCTGTTATATTTGGATGGTGGTTATAGCCCTGTCCACACCTCCGATCGATACATATAGGGCTTATCTAGGCTTACATATATGAAAAGGCAAAAATAGCCATAAATAGTCATAAAGTAAGACAGTCATGCACAGTTCACACATTACTTTTGCTTTTGAATCGTGTACGTACTGCAGTTGATCAGTTGATTACCTGAAGGTTAAAACGGTTCATCGACAGCCAGTTTTGATTGATAAAGTGAATACGTAGATAACTCATCAGGCAAATATAGACGAGTGTTTTGTTAAATTGTTGTAAAACCATTTAGGCGTAGGTAAATACACCATGTGTAAAACTCGTAACAAAGGCGAGTTACAGTGTGACGACACGTTCAACACCGTTTCTTCTTGGAAAACTTCGACTCTTCTATTTAAGGCTTAACATCAACGATTTAACACACCAAAACAGTCTCGCTTACCACCCCAGCACATTAAATACACATGATCATAAAACACAAGGCCAGACATGTTCAGACTTACTTCTTTTAACCAAGTTTATCTCTTTCTTCGCACTTCCAACTTTTCAATATGGCGCCCAAAACAAACCGCTCGAAACTTAGAGGAAATTCCCGTATTACATAAGCAATGTTTTGGTCTATAAATAGACCACGTTCCACGTGTCTAAACAAGCCTACTGTTCTAATGTGTCAGAGGTTTCATTATGGGTACATCTATCGAACATCAGTATATCGTGCGTATTATTGATTGAATTCCTCACAAAACAGGTGATTAGTAGATATCCTATACGGGTTATTTCCCTTGATTGCATGTTTATCAACTGATCTTATACTGGCAATTTGCCAAAATATATACTGTATACAAATTATATTATACTGAGGTATATTTATTTTATCGTATGACATTGATATTGCTGCTATATATGTCTATAGCCCGATCAAATTCAGCTGACATTCATTTGTTATATGAATGCCATATATATGTGGATCAGTTGTTGACGTCACTTTTTCTCACAGGTATAACTCAGGTAATACATAGATGGAAAGCATGTGGCTTGTAATGAAGTTATCAGCCCACATGATTATGTGTGGAGTGCGCAAAGAAAGGCATATGCATGCACGCCATTAAAAACACAGGGACCCGAGAATTTGTTACAGCTATATATTTTTGGACCTAAAATAGGGTACCCGGTGTTTAGAGTAATTTTACACATTTGGGGGGTTAAGATCAATTTTCGATAAAAATGCCCCCTCAGTAGTCATAAAAGCTACTATGACTACTGAGGGGGCATTTTTATCGAAAATTGATCTTAACTTCCTAAATGTGTAAAATTACTCTAAACACCCTATTTTGGGTCCAAAACTAGCTGTAACAAATTCTCAGGTCCCTGTGCAATTCAATTGAAGATAGGTTCAATTCAATTGGAGATAGGTAGATATAGGTACAATTAAATTAGAGATAGGTTCAATTCAATTTAAGATAGGTTCAATTCGTCTTATTTGAAGCTATCTTTAATAGAATTGCACATATCACCAATTGAACCCAGGAGGCCTTATTCAGCGACGGAGCTTATTAGTTGTGGAAATTTCGTTTGACCAGGAGAGGCTTTATTCGGCGATGGAACTTAGTTAGAAGTTTCGTTTTACCTTGTGAGGCTTTATTCAGCGACGAAACTTAGTGAAATTGTGGACGTTTCGTTGACCCGGGAGGCTTTATTCAGCAACGAAACTTTAAAATTGTATATTCGTTTGACCCGGAGAGGCTTTATTCAGCGACGGTACTTAGTTGTGGAGGTTTAGTTTGACCCAGGAGGTTTGAAGTTTCGTTTAACCCGGGAGGCTTGAAGTTTCGTTTGGCCCGGAGGCTTGAAGTTTCGATTGACCCAGGAGTCTTGAAGATTCGTTTGACCCAGGAGTCTTGAAGTTTCGTTTGACCCGGAGAGTCTTTATTCAGCGACGGAACTTAGTTGTGGAGGTTTCGTTTGACCCAGGAGGTTTGCAGTTTCGTTTGACCCAGGAGTCTTTATTCAGCGACGGAACTTAGTTGTGGAGGTTTCGTTTGACACGGGAGGCTTGAAGTTTCGATTGACCTGGGAGGCTTGAAGTTTCGTTTGACCCGGGAGGTTTTATTCAGCGATGGAACTTAATTAAATTGTGGAAGATTCGTTGATTCCGGGAGGATTTATTCAGCGACGGAAACTAGTTCACTAGTTGTGGAAGATTCGTTTGACCCGGAGAGTCTTTATTCAGCGACGGAACTTAGTTGTGGAGGTTTCGTTTGACCCAGGAGGTTTGAAGTTTCGTTTGACCCGGGAGGCTTGAAGTTTCGTTTGACCCGGGAGGCTTGAAGTTTCGTTTGACCCAGGAGTCTTGAAGTTTCGTTTGACCCGGAGAGTCTTTATTCAGCGACGGAACTTAGTTGTGGAGGTTTCGTTTGACCCGGGAGGCTTGAACTTCGTTTGACCCGGGAGAGTTTATTCAGCAACGAAATTTAATTAAATTGTGGAAGATTCGTTGATTCGGGGAGGATTTATTCAGCGACGGAAACTAGTTCACTAGTTGTGGAAGATTCGTTTGACCCGGGAGGCTTTATTCAGCGACGGAACTTAGTTAAATTGTGGAAGTTCCGATGACCCAGGAGGCTTTAGTCAGCAATGAAACTTTAAAAGTTGAAGATTCGTTAGATCCGGGGAGGCTTTATTGGGCGACGGAACTTAGGAGGAAGTTTCGTCAATTTGATTAAAATACAGACCCTCACTTTACTATCGTGTCACGATACTAATAGTGAGGATCTGTATTTTAATCAGATTGGAAGTTTCGTTTGACCCGGGAGGCTTGAAGTTTCGTTTGACCAGGGAGGCTTTATTCGGCGATGGGGAAAAAAATCAAAGAATACCAAAGACCATCAGATATTTCATGTTCCACTGTACAATTCTGATGGTGGTTAAAGATATTTTATGTTCTTTTGTACATTTCTGATGGTGGTTCAGCATGGCTATTTTACCTGTGTTGTGTTATGTTAAAAACTGTGTTGGTTGGTAACAGCCTGTACATTTCTGATGGCGGTTAAAGATTGTTCATTATTACATGTTCCACTGTACATTTCTGATGGTGGCTAAAGATATTTCATGTTCTATTGTACATTTCTGATTTTGGTTAAAGATATATCATGTTCCAACAACATTTCTGATGGTGGTTAAAGATAGTTTATGTTTCACATTACATTTCTGATGGCCATAAACGACCTTTTATGTTGCCGTGTGCATTTAATGGTGGTTAACGACCTTTCATGTTTTTCTGTGCATTTTTGAGATACACAAATCAGTACAATGTAGAATACATCGACCATTTACGAGTAGTGTGAGAGGCGACTAATGTGGCAGCTTGTTTGAGCCGGGTTTGTTAACTAGCAAATAATGGGATCAAAATTTTGTGTAATGGACTTCATTCCAACACATTAAAGAGATATTTTTCTTTATTTGCAGGGGAATCAGAACCTTGTAACAACTTAGACTGTCTTACAGCATCGTTTGGTTTCTGGTTCACGTTATACTAGGTTTATGGTGCAGTTTTGGGTTACACATACATGTATATTGCTTGTAACAAAGGCAGGTTTTGAATCCTGTTGGTCACCTGCTTACATTGGTTGGCCACACAAGTTCTACTATGGTACGAAAGCATTATTTAACTGTTCACACTTAGTTTATAAGCCGTTACTCTAATGATAAAGAACATGTATATTGTGGTTCCTAAACGAGTATAAATATTTCCAATGTGTCCTGCTGCCTTCAGCCACTATATAAAACCATGATGCATTATTAATTACCACACGTGTATCACTCAGGTCGTGTATACAATGCGTCTCCAACTGCCATGTCTGACTTAACATAAACTATGATTTACCGCTGATAACATCATTTTATTCATACTTTTCAGTTACATGTACATATATCTAATTTTACCCTATTTTCTCACCTTTATGTGCAAACACGAATTTATGAGAGTGATAACAATTAAAACAATTAGCTTGATACAAATATTTATTGACGAATATTCACATGGAATGCATATATCATGAAGCACATATAAAAAAACCTGATCAATTATACAACGCTGTCAAACTAAAGCATATAATCTTTTCTGACTCCAAAAAATATCGTTAATATGGAAAGATAAATATGTCTATTTCATAAAACATGTTTTTAATTGGTATATTCAAATGGTTATTTAAAAAGCACTCTTCAAATTATGTATAACATTTACACCTCACTGTATGTATAACAGTCACACCTCGCTGTATGTATAACTGTCACACCTCACTGTATAACAGTCACACCTCACCGTATGCATAACAGTCACACCTCACAGTATGTATAACAGTCACACCTCACTGTGTGAATAACAGTCACACCTCACTGTATGTATAATAGTCACACCTCACTGTATGTATAACAGTCACACCTCACTGTATGTATAATAGTCACACCTCACTGTATGTATAACAGTCACACCTCACTGTGTGTATAACAGTCACACCTCACTGTAAGTATAACAGTCACACCTCACTGTATGTATAACAGTCACACCTCACTGTAGGTATAACTGTCACACCTCACTGTAGGTATAACAGTCACACCTCCCTGTATGTATAGCAGTCACACCTCACTGTATGTATAACAGTCACACCTCACTGTATGTATAAGTCACACCTTACTGTATCTATAACAGTCATATCTCACTGTATGTATAACAGTCACACTTCACTGTATGTATAACAGTCACACCTCACTGTATGTATAACAGTCACACCTCACTGTATGTATAACAGTCTCACCTCACTGTATGTATAACAGTCACACCTCACTGTATCAATAACAGTCACACCTCACTGTATGTATAACAGTCACACCTCACTGTATGTATACCAGTCACACCTCACTGTATGTATACCAGCCACACCTCACTGTATGTATAACAGTCACACCTCACTGTATGTATACCAGTCACACCTCACTGTATGTATAACAGTCACACCTCACTGTATGTATAACAGTCACACCTCACTGTATGTATAACAGTCACACCTCACTTTATGTATAACAGTCATACCTCACTGTATGTATAACAGTCACACCTCACCGTATGCATAACAGTCACACCTCACAGTATGTATAACAGTCACACCTCACTGTATGTACAACAGTCACACCTCACTGTATGTATAACAGTCACACCTCACAGTATGTATAACAGTCACACCTCACAGTATGTATAACAGTCACACCTCACTGTATGTATAACAGTCACACCTCACTGTATGTATAACAGTCACACCTCACTGTATGTATAACAGTCACACCTCACTGTATATGTATAACAGTCATACCTCACTGTATGTATAACAGTCACACCTCACTGTATGTATAACAGTCACACCTCGTTACACTTCACTGTATGTATAATAGTCACACCTCGTCACCTCTCACTGTGTGTTTAACAGTTACACATCACTGTATGTATAACAGTCACACATCACTGTATGTATAACAGTCACACCTGACTGTATGTATAACAGTCACACCTCACTGTATCACAGTCACACCTCATGACCGCACTGTATGTATCCCAGTCACACCTCACAGTAACATTTCATTGTATGAAGTACACACTAACCTATATTTGTCATAACAGTCCAGCCTCTTAAAATTACATTCCCTCTCAATCACCTATAATATAAAGTTTTTACATACATGTATATATATTTTTGTGATACATAATTTGAGATATACAGTTATTCTGCAAATTGATTTCTTAAATCCTTATTTCTAATTTGTCATTTACATCTTTTACAAAGTTTGACTTCAAATAAGGTTCACCATATTTAATATTGGCAATGTTCATGATAAGTTCATATGGTATACCCCGTATCATGGCACAAATTTTTATATTTTGTATTAGTTTGGAAACAACAAACCCTGAATACATCCTAAACATCGTCATCACCGCATATTTAGGTAAAAAGCTGTACCTTGTTAGTAAATCCTTCAAAACAATTTAGAGCAAATCATTTCTTTTATCTATTACCCAATTCCTAATTAGCTTTCATAGAAAATATTGCAAACTCTTTTGGAAAGAGGTGTGAATCACATCAAATCATGTACATGTATTTATCTTTATGTTCATCAAATAATTTGTAGTTATCTTTAATTGATGTTCATCAATTTACTAACGCCAATATCAGATGATCCAGATTTATATTCATACACAAATCATAAATATCTTTACAGAGCTACACAGATATAATGATATGGATTGGTGATATGACACATGCATGCAATGGAATGTTAAATACTATATACATTGTAGATACTTTAATATCGTTCTGTAACACAGTTGTTAAACGTCATTACATTGAAGTTGTATAACTCGAAGACCCGTTTAAATTGAAATATTCTTCAGCCAAACATTAAATATCACTTAACTCAAACACTCGGATCATTACTGGAAGTTTTTCCACAATCCCACCAACTTCAAGATAACAAGGTTCAACTGTATTATTCTATTTTTTTAATATAATAATTATATATTTTAAGTGAATGGTTTATTTTAAGAAATTCACCATCAGACTGACCTTTTTGGTATAATGTTTTTCTGTGCGAAATAAATACAAATATATTAATCAAGTACAAGTATGCAGATAGATCTTCAAAGATAAAAAAAAAACTCAATCTTCATAATTAACATCAACTGAAGTAATAAAAGACTAACAAATTTAGTCAGACTTCAATGGAAATATTGTCAAACACCCTGACACACAAATTAATCATTATCAATAATTACTGGTTAAAATATTCAGGTGGGTAACTGTTCTTTGTATCTGGGATGGTAAGAAGGTAAAAAAACGTAAAAGAAACAAATGAGGAGACACAAGATAATTCCCATTATCAACTATATTATATTGGTATGATCATTACACAACTTCTATTAACTATCATGGTATCACCATTACTTACAGCAACTTAATATATTAGGATTTCTGTTACCAAGACATATGTTAAATATGATCAAAACCCATTCAAACAAGCAAACCTTTTCAAAGTTTAAAAAAAATAGTTTTGTTTTGATGGGAGAAAGTCTTAGAATCAATAAAAAGTTAACTGCATGGAATTCTATAGCTACCAGGAGATTATATTAAACCAGGAAATGCATTTAAAACAATCAAGACATTAACAACCAGGATACAGATTACAACAATACTATAATGTATTCTGTAGCCACTTCAGATTTTAACTCTGTGAACATATGTTTTGATTTTATTACTAAATGGAGTTTTGATAATTTCCTATAGGTGTTCATCTACAAAATCTCCTTTTAAATTACAGGAAATATTACTACCAAGGCACATTCTGAAATTAACATCTTCTTTACCATTACCTTTGAAACAGGAGGTATACTTGTGCAGACCAGCACACAAGATTCTCCATATACAACATATGAGGCCTCGCCGTCTAGCAGAGATACATGGCTTACAATTATTATCAAGAGCAAATAATATTATGCTAGTATTTCATTGGTTCATTTTCTAACAATGATTGGTAATTTGATAAAATCCCACATATTTATGTCCATCACTACTGGAGGAAAGCGCACCCCCCCCCCCCCCCCCCCCCACCCAGAATTTTTTATGCCCCTGTCCGCCTTAGAAAGTAAATAATACACACAAACATCATCCCAGTCACTGGTAAAAACCCTTTAAATCAAAATCAAGTCCCAGGCAGTATATTCTCTCTCACAGTACAATGTACTCTCTAATCAAAGTACAATATACTCTCATCATAGTACAATATACTCTCATCATAGTACAATATACTCTCATCACAGTACAATGTACTCTCTAATCCCAGTACAATATACTCTCTAATCAAAGTACAATATACTCTCATCATAGTACAATATACTCTCATCATAGTACAATATACTCTCATCACAGCACAATGTACTCTCATCACAGTACAATGTACTCTCTAATCACAGTACAATGTACTCTAATCACAGTACAGTGTACTCTCTAATCACAGTACAATGTACTCTAATCACAGTACAATGTACTCTCTAATCACAGTACAATGTACTCTCTAATCACAGTACAATATACTCTCTAATCACAGTACAATATACTCTCTAACCACAGTACAATGTACTCTCTAATCACAGTACAATGTACTCTCTAACCACAGTACAATGTACTCTCTAACCACAGTACAATGTACTCTCTAATCCCAGTACAATATACTCTCTAATCAAAGTACAATATACTCTCATCATAGTACAATATACTCTCATCATAGTACAATATACTCTCATCACAGCACAATGTACTCTCATCACAGTACAATGTACTCTCTAATCACAGCTAGTACAATGTTCTCTCTAATCAAAGTACAATCTAATCTCTTATCACAATACAATGTACTCTTATCACAGTACATTGTACTCTGTAATCACAGTACAATATACTCTCATCACAGTACAATGTACTCTCTAATCAAAGTACAATGTACTCTCTTATTACAGTACAATGTACTCTCTAATTACAGTACAATGTACTCTCTAATTACAGTACAATGTACTCTCTAATTACAGTACAATGTACTCTCTAATCACAGTACAATGTACTCTCATCGCAGTACAATGTACTCTCTCATCACAGTACAATGTACTCTCTCATCACAGTACAATGTGCTCTCATCACAGTACAATGTACTCTCTCATCACAGTACAATGTTCTCTAATCACAGTACAATATACTCTCATCACAGTACAATGTACTCTCTAATCACAGTACAATATACTCTCATCACAGTACAATGTACTCTCTCATCACAGTGCAATGTACTCTCATCACAGTACAATGTACTCTCTAATCACAGTACAATATACTCTCATCACAGTACAATGTTCTCTCTAATCACAGTACAATGTACTCTCATCACAGTACAATGTTCTCTCTAATCACAGTACAATGTACTCTCATCACAGTACAATGTTCTCTCTAATCACAGTACAATGTACTCTCATCACAGTACAATGTACTCTCTAATCACAGTACAATATACTCTCATCACAGTACAATGTACTCTCTAATCACAGTACAATGTACTCTCATCACAGTACAATGTACTCTCTCATCACAGTACAATGTACTCTAATCACAGTACAATATACTCTCATCACAGTACAATGTACTCTCTAATCACAGTACAATATACTCTCATCACAGTACAATGTACTCTCATCACAGTACAATGTACTCTCTCATCACAGTACAACGTACTCTAATTACAGTACAATGTACTCTCATCACAGTACAATGTACTCTCTAATCACAGTACAATGTACTCTCATCACAGTACAATGTACTCTCTAATCACAGTACAATGTACTCTCTCATCACAGTACAATGTACTCTCTAATCACAGTACAATGTACTCTCTAATCACAGTACAATGTACTCTCTAATCACAGTACAATGTACTCTCTAATCACAGTACAATGTACATGGATTACCTTCCTTTTGACAATATTCTTTCTATCTCCTCAATTCACACTTCTGATTTTTATTCTTGTTGCCAGTTTTTCGATTTTTCGATAGTGCTGCGAGGCCTATACATTATGGCTATATTCGAATATCACCTTGGATATCAAATGCTGTCATATGCTGATTTTTCCTCAGTTTTACAACAGCATGCGAATATAAATCCATCCTGTTTAAAAGACAAGAAGCAAAATAAATACAACGTACTAGAATATGTATTACATCATTATTATGATAGGAAGTAACAAATTTACAATTTTACGAAAATGAATAATTGATCATTAATACAAAATAATTTATATGATGTATTCTAAAGAAAGACTTTATAACATTTCCTGATCCAGGGAAGACTTCAATCAATGTGTTGATATCAGTTATTAACCAATAAAATTAAATTGTATACAGAAGAAATGATTAAAAGTGAACATAATACAATCATTGATTATCTCCCTTGAAGAACACCCCTTCGCATCAACACAGACTTTAACTTGACACTGCTAATGGATCAGACTTACAGCAATGAGGACTGGAAGATCTGTCCAGAATTCTGACTGTGGCAGAACATCTCTACCACGAAATCCTCGAACCAGATTGATCAGGATACCACAAGAGAAGTACACAGTCAGGGACACAAAGAATCTGTAATGTAGTAATGGTGTATACAATAATGGTGTACACAAAATATAAAATTCCCATCTGTTACAATATATTTTACACAATTTTGAATTTTGATTTCTATTGTCAACTCTACATGTATCAATTATGAAATTTACATTTTACAAAAATGTAATAAGACGAGGAAAAGTGATAAAGATAGTGCCGTCGCTGGGGCTCGAACTCGCGACCCTTGGCTCTCCAGCCCGATGCTCTACCGACTGAGCTAAAGGGAAATTCCCTACAGCTCATGCTTGTAAGGCAACCTAATCAATGCACATCTTTTACAAAAAAAACACTACACAATATAAAAATTCTTGTATCGTATAACTTGAATGAAAGTTTATTAAACTATCAACAACGACATTAAACCAGTTTACCTTCCTACCTATACATATCCTATACTAAAGAAATAAACAGACAGTAGACAACAGTGTAAACAAACCAGCTTCACCACTTATCTGACCCCAGAGACAGAATTCTACTAACATGATGATGAGAACTGTTCCAGCTGTCATATTCTTAGGTATATCTGAGGCTGGGACTATAGCAACACAGGCACCAGCATACCAAAACGTTGCCTGCACCTGAAAACAACATACCTCATTAATATTGATAACAGCTACAATAACATATCTGTATTCCAGTTTATTTTTTATTTTATAATATCTTTATCTGTGAAATTTTAATTTTGAAAAAAAAAGTTTTTAGTCTGTAAGATCAATATTCCAATTGTTGAGTATAATTCTTTTCTCAATTAACTCTGTTAACACTAACCACAATAGAATGTATTGTATGTGTAGTTGCAACCAGTAATAATGGAACATTTTTATAGGTGAATATTAGGTGTTTAATTGGACAGTGACTAAGGTGCTGAACACTGACTAAGGTGCTGAACACTGAGCTAAGGTGCTGAACACTGACTAAGGTGCTGAACACTGACTAAGGTGCTGAACACTGACTAAGGTGCTGAACACTGACTAAGGTGCTGAACATTGACTAAGGTGCTGAACACTGACTAAGGTGCTGAACACTGAACTAAGGTGCTGAACACTGACTAAGGTGCTGAACACTGACTAAGGTGCTGAACACTGACTAAGGTGCTGAACACTGACTAAGGTGCTGAACATTGACTAAGGTGCTGAACACTGACTAAGGTGCTGAACACTGACTAAGGTGCTGAACACTGAACTAAGGTGCTGAACACTGACTAAGGTGCTGAACACTGAACTAAGGTGCTGAACACTGACTAAGGTGCTGAACACTGACTAAGGTGCTGAACATTGACTAAGGTGCTGAACACTGACTAAGGTGCTGAACACTGACTAAGGTGCTGAACACTGAACTAAGGTGCTGAACACTGACTAAGGTGCTGAACACTGACTAAGGTGCTGAACACTGACTAAGGTGTTGAACATTGACTATGGTGCTGAACACTGACTAAGGTGCTGAACAGTGACAAAGGTGCTAAACTCTGACTAAGGTGCTGAAGAGTGACAAAGGTGCTAAAACTGACTAAGGTGCTAAACACTGACTAAGGTGCTGAACACTGACTAAGGTGCTGAACACTGACTAAGGTGCTGAACACTGACTAAGGTGCTGAACAGTGACAAAGATGCTGAACAGTGACAAAGGTGCTGAAAAGTGACAAAGGTGCTGAACACTGACTAAGGTGCTGAACACTGACTAAGGAACTGAACAGTGACAAAGGTGCTGAACACTGACTAAGGTGCTGAACACTGACTAAGGTGCTTTGTCCTGAACACTGACTAAGGAACTGAACAGTGACAAAGGTGCTGAACAATGACTAAGGTGCTGAACACTGACTAAGGTGCTGAACAATGACTAAGGTGCTGAACACTGATTAAGGTGCTGAACACTGACTAAGGTGCTGAACACTGACAAAGGTGCTGAGCAGTGACTAAGGTGCTGAACAGTAACAAAGGTGCTGAACAGTGATTAAAGTGCCAAATGATGTTCAGGTTGATGATCTTAAATCAAGT
Organism: Mimachlamys varia; assembly: GCA_947623455.1. Taxonomy (NCBI): domain Eukaryota; kingdom Metazoa; phylum Mollusca; class Bivalvia; order Pectinida; family Pectinidae; genus Mimachlamys; species Mimachlamys varia. The sequence goes on from OX392535.1 coordinate 16,906,230, forward strand.
ATGGTGCTGTGTTGTGTCAAAATAATAACATTAAAATTTACCTGACAATTTCCTTTATCAAACTTCACTTGATCCACAGCAGCTTGAGGGATCGGTGTCGTGTCTCTGTCTGAGTTGGGGACCCAGGCTAAGATCCTGTTACATTCAAAGTTGATGACAGTAGACAGCTGACATATACTGCCATCTGGTTTTGTGAAGTTGTCTCCCTTATCAAAGCGAGCCTGAAATCCACCATGCAGAGACGTTTCTGTCGAAGAATGTTTTCAATAATAATAATAATAATAAATAGCTGCATAATTATACTGCATATTTTTACCATCAAGTTTTATATACAGTTTTGTTGCAAAGTATGAAAGCATTCTACACAACTGAGAACATATTTTGACACATTATAAGTGAACTGAAATAAAATGTACAGGTATTTGAAGATCATTCATTTCAATAATTCAAACACATTGTAGCCTTATAATCTAGTATGCTTCATGCCAAATCGAATTGCATTTGACTAATTCAGAGCATTGGTTTGTATCATTTCAACAAATCTGGTTCCCATGACCTTGAGAGTCCTCCAAAGTCGTTACAAACTTGGTAGCACTTCATCCCAATATGATAATAGGCTACTTAGACAAGACAGACAAAAATGAGAAGCTGACTACCATTGCATAAGATAAAAGACACCAAGCACTATGTGAGCTAAACTGTGACAGAAAGAGTTGCATGATATTTTCCCTGTTTTAACTTAAGCAAACTTTGACTGATATTACAACAGGAACATCTCACTCCCTTCAAGCAAAGGGGAAAAGTCTTTAAAACTAATGCACAACATTTCGTTCCTTACGAGGCACTCTGCAAGTTGGGTCCAATTTAAGTTCATTATATATCACAAATTCTGATCTCAATCATGACCCACTAAGCATGAACATAGCTTAATCAAGTGAAGTTTACCAATTTGTATCCTTATCAATACTGGGATATAATACATGTGCGGCAACAGAAAAAGAATGAAAAAGGCAATGGGTTATGTGAGATTGTGACCTAAGTGACCATAGACAATCTTCTGGAATATTTCAATGACTGAATACAATTTAGCTTACCTGTGATCCTAAATGGGTTAGCTATAAAGCCCCCTTGGACATGTTTGACGGTTTCGTTGTTACCGGTCCCGTTGAATGTTTCTACACACACACTGCCGCCGCTACAGTTAGTGAGCTTCTGACAGAATGCCACGGTATATGTACAGTTGGCCAAGCTGCCGTTAGTACCCGCAACACTTCCCACACAATTCTGCCCCGTCTCTCTGAATGTCCATGACCTAATGAAACACACAAACAAAAAGGAGTAGGTGTGGAAGATACGTTAGAAACCCTGGTCATGTGACTATACCTCCATAAAGAGACAACCTGTTCTAGGAGACCACTTTAGATGTTCCGTATGAGTGGTTCAATGTGAATTTATCTTCGATCAAGGGCCCACCTATAATTGGAGACTGGCCACCTTAAAAACTTTCTGAGTGCTGGTCTCCTATACAACATTAAAATATTTATTTATTTTACAACAATTATGAAAACAAGTTATCAAACATATATCAATCTCTTGTTGGCCCAGATGTTAGCTCACGGACGGTCTTATTGTGGGAGTATACTGGAGCACCCAGAGAAAACACTCGTGGTCAGGCAGGTGACCCAATACCTTTTCATGTTTGATAGGAGGATTGAACCCCAACAGCCTTGGTAAAAGGCAAATGTTATCCACTGCACCATCATGATGTATACATTCAATAAAAAAATATTGACTGAATATATATTCAATTGCACCAGCAACGCAAACCGGTTACCAAAATCAATTACCGATAAGTTGGACATTTAGACACCCATACGGTTTCACTTTTATGATGTCTTGTGGCACTTTACTTATAGGCCGCACCTTTACTCATAAAAATGCAATATTAAAATGTTTTCAATTTCCTAAAAATGAGCTTAGATAAATATTCGGCCATCAGCTCCAATGAGCCATATTCCGCCAATACATTGTTGTGTCATTTTCTCTGAGTAAACAGAGCTAATACTTTCCTATAAATATATTTGTATATGGAGGTGTCAGGGTTGAACAAGAAAAGTGCAGGGGAAAAAAACAATATTGACTGAATATATATTCTATTGCACCAGCAACCACAAAGCGGTTACCAAAATCAATTACCGATTAGTAGCACATTTAGACACCCATAGATTTATGATGAAGTTAAAGTACATTTTAAATAGATCATTTTTTGCTTTGTTACCAAAATAACTGATTTCAACATGTTACCTGTTGTTTTTTTTAATTTGAAATCTTAGTTTGAATAAAAGCATTTTTGTGAAATATTTAACATATTTGTGATGAAAATGGGTTGATTTAATTCAGATGTAAATGATGATCAAGGAAGTGACCTATATATTGGCAGGTATGTGTGAATGTTCCTGACGAATGACCCAGTGCACACTACCAGAACTTATATATATATATACCTTACCAAGTAACCAGCTTATGTAGCCCCAAGCAAAGTAAAATATTGTATACATCGCAATGTTATATGTAAGCAGTGTTTTAGAGTTAAACGGGTGGCTGACATAAGCTTACATCGTCTACCTGGTCAGGGTAATCTGTGTTGACATATTGCACAAAAATAAGTATATTTTCTGCACACTTATAGCAACAGTGTATATTTGAGACACTTTTTTAAAATATGTGTAAAATGTAGGGGGAAACATTTGGAAGGGATTCCAAGTGTAATTAACGTAAAACAGACTTGACTTACAACTGCTGGACAGGAACTCGGGATGATCATTCACCTGATTATAAAGGTAGGTTTAGGAAGTTCTATTATTTTAAATGGATTTTTCATTTCTAAATGTTTTGTCAAACATTTCTTTTTATTTATGATGAAACCTTAAAGGCCCAATATACGTAACTACAGGAAATTTTTCTTGATTCTGAAAAATTTTGAAAAAAAATCCAGTTGATAACCATGCAAAAATAAGCCTAAAACGAAGTAAATCTGAGCAGTAACTTACAAGAAACTCTTGACAAAAAAATCCAAAGAATTGAAAATAATTCAGGTGGGGCCCACTTCAACAACAAACCGGAGTTAGAAGACACTTTAAACTGGATGCGTGTCAACTGCTGCTGTACCGATTACCGCGTAAGAATTCATCTTGAATATTGCTAATATCAGTTAATCTTAACTAAATCTATAAATATAAAAAGTTATAAGGCTTGATTTTCGCTTCAAGTTTTGCCGAAAGTTACGTATATTGGGCCTTTAAGGCCCAGTGAACAAGGAAAAGACTAAATAGAGGTCTTCAACTGGAAACATCTCTAGGTGGTGAGGATTCAAAAGTGTACATTTTAAATGCAATGGTGGGGCTGCCCCTCTCCCATCCCCCTATTGGGGGGGGGGGGGGGGGCAAAAATGGTATTCATTTTTCTTGACTTAATTTCTTCTCTGGAACTAAGCAAAGTATGCAACCATTACCATACCTCACACATGTATACATGAGTTATATGTAGATATCAACAACAGTTGGCTGTTACAGCATCCCGGGGGGGGGGGTGGAATCAGAATTATACTAGAGCTGACGTACTGCCTAGGTTGGTCTGATCGAGGGGCATATTGCATAGACGGACCAAACATGGTACTTGGCTATTTTGCTTTACTAGAAAGTAAGTGACTTCTTCTTTGAAATCAAGTGTGGATATCAACTATCTTTTGTTGGAAGCATCTCCAGGAGGTGGGGATTAAGAATTATACAAATCGACAGGCTGCACCATGCATAATCCACCCCTGAATTTGGGCAAAAAATTACAATAAATTTAGACCCAATAACCATCCTAGAAACAAATATATATATTGCTTTGGGTCAAAGAGTGAGTGAAAGGGCAAATGTAATTATGACACTGGGTGTCCTCATACATGAACCCTAATTATATTAGGGACTTCTCATTTCCGAGTAGACACACTTGAAACGCGTAAATTGAGATCCCCACCATACCCATAAATAATTATAACCAATTAATGCAATCTTTTATACATTAATATGCTACAAAGATTGGTATATCAAGCTAAGTATGTTCTTGAACATTGGATCTTTTGGGAGAAAGCTAAATACAGACATATATATATATATCAGCAATATAGTCTTGCATTATTGTTTTCTTTTATCAAATTTAATTAGATTTTTCTAACTTTGGAAAAAATAAAAGATGAACATTTTCTTGTTTGATAGATTCTATCATGTTTTATTTGTTTATTTATCAAATTATTTTCAATAAAAAAGAAACGACTAACATTTTCATTTTAAATATATTTTTTCAATGCATCTATAGTATTCTTTGAGCAAATAGTTACTATAGGGTGGGAGTGTTTTCCAAATTCCTGTTGATGGGAGATAACTCTTACGGCAACAATATATCATCCCACGTGACCGTATAGTAACCATCATTCTGTCAACACAGTATTCCCGTGAGTAGTGTGACCTCAATATCGGAGTCGTTTAACGCGGAAAAGGACCGTCCTTAACAATTATGTAAGTCTAGCACGTTCGAATAGTATTTTTTCATTTCACTTATGCTTAATATAACTTTCATATCCTGATCTTAATACCGTTTTCTTGGAATTTCAGCAACACAGTGACTGACCTAGAAAACGGAAGACATTGTTGACAATTTGTCAATATTTCATCACGTTGTTTTACAATCTCAAACCAAAATTATCGTTGTTATGTGAGAAACAATCTAACATTTTATTGCAAATGAGTTTGAGGCTAACACCATAACACAGAGAAATGTCGTAAAATACTGAATGTGCCTGCTGACGAAACCAGGAAAAAAACCCGTCTTCAATAACATTTACCCTTTCGTAATGTTCTGTACTTCGTATCCCATAGCAGGAGGCATGCATGATCCAGTGTCTGTAAATTTGGAGACCGCATCACCGGTCGTTGTGGCAATAAGTCTGGATGCCCAAATACCAAGAAACACGACAGACCATGTTTCAAAATGTCTTGCTCGTCTGGTAGCCATTTTCCCGTTTGTCACAGTCGCGTGACCGAAAACAAGCGGGAACGTTTAAAGTGTCTAAGACGACCCATGTCCCTATTAAAAAAATCATTATAATAAGTGAACCAAAATGAATGTGATCATGTATATACTTGAATGCTACCTAGACAATAACATCTTGAAGTTATTCAAATTTACTGCAAGTTGGAATTCTAAGTAGAACACTCGCTGTTTATCAGAATTAAGAAAAAGTGTTCATAGAGCCATGAACGCAATCAAATCAGCATCATTTTTGAAGCTTCTTCTTTTTATCTTGTGACAAACTCAATAACAAGGCGTTGTTCTATAAAATATGTAGATTGAGTTATCATACCCGGTACTTGCAATTGTTCATTCATAAATTAAAACAGGTCATGTGGATGGAGCAATGCAAATTCTGGGATTGAGACAATTGTGTGCAATATGTGAGTGACATCAACAAAAGACGCAAATTCAATTCTGTCACATTTATTGTACACAACTTTATATATTATCTTTGCATTGCATTGCATTGCCACTATAACTTAACCGAATTCAGTTGACGTTCATGTAAAGGCCATTAATGCCATTGACCAATTGATGGCATCATCATTATTATGACATCATATTATTGTTACATTGGACACCACTGACCATCTAACTGACAGGCATATCTAAGATTCATATTGCAAAAGCAATTAAATGCTTGAAAAAGTTTTGAAATGAATATATATTTCTGCAGAACGATCGAACCAAAAAAAACCTAAATGGTTCTGATCAGGTGGTGATTTTATAAATTTATTAGAGCACAATTTTGAATTTATATTATTAATAATGTATTAATGATAATAGATGACTTAATTAATTCACCATCTATTCAATATACAATGTATGTTACACATCATTAGCTCAACAGCCCGAAGGGCAAGTGAGCTTTTGCCATGGTGCAGCATCCGTCATTGGTCGTCCGTCTATCAACTTTTTCTATAAATCCCTACTAGTCCTGAACCACATAGCAGAATTTGACCAAATTTGGCCAGAAATATCCTTGGGTGAAAGGGATTCAATTTTGTATACATGGTCGATCTGACCCCCTTAGGGCCTGAGGAGCGGGGTTAAATAGGGAAAATATAGTAAATTCTTAAAGATCCTTCTTGTTTAGGAATGACAGAATATAGTGTCCAAATTTGGTTTAAAGTAACCTTGAGTAAAGGGGATTCAATTTTGTATACCTGGTAAACAGTTGGTCTGATCCTCCTGGGGCCTGAGGGGCCCAATAGGGAAATATAGTAAATTCTTTAGGATCCTACTTCTTCTTAAGGATTGACAAAATTGTCAAAATTTGGTCTGAAATATCCTTGACTAAAGGGGATTCAATTTTATGCAGGTGAGCAATACAGGCCCTATTAGCATTTTGTTGTTAAAGGGATCATGACCAATAGCCTCGTATTGCAAAACACCTAAAAACATCCAAAATTCATTATGTTAATTCACAGACTTATTTATAGCAGTAATCCATTTCCATGGTTAATGTAACCAATTAAACGGTGGAACTAACCTATTCTAACTGATGATTGATTGGAAGTTCTTATGATTTCCAAACACTATATGATATATGCATGTATCATTAGTAAATTAGAAAGACTTACAGGTACTTATTAATGAATGTGGAATATATACAATGTACATGTTTACATTACTCAGACATAACCCACTGCCCTTAATAATCCTTAAAGCTTGGCTAATGTTTTCAGATTCTTGTACATATATTTATATAGTGAGGTCTAAGTAGGTGAGCTCTAGTATTATTCACATGAAAGTGAAAAAGTTTAAGCCAGCTGATTAATTGTAACCCTGGCTTAACCTGATTATTAAGGCATGTGTTAAGTACCCCAGTATGTGTTTACAAACAGGATAACTATTCCATTTACGGTCATATTGTTTTTCACCCGAGACACACCCTCATTGTGATTTGTAATTTGGAAAAGATTGTTGAAAGTTGCAAAAGCCATTTACAAATATCTTTTCTATAGACTATTACTTGTTTGTACTTAATTAAATTAGTAAGTGTAAGGTGATCATGGTGGGACAGGGGATTGACACGTACACTAACCGTAGCCCGGCAGTCCTGGGCTGCCTGAAAAAAACGTTGGGCTGCCAAGATGTCCAATGCCAGCAGGTCGGTGGGCTGCTAGATATTTGAGTCATGTGCATGATCTTTAACTGAGGTTTTCTTCAATCCTTGCTACGTGTTTGTTATTTCAGTTTGACTAGGCCTTCTTTAAATGTAAATGTAATTTTTTTTTCTAATCTTTTTCATGTTTTTTCCCCCCTTTATTATCAGAAAACCTCGGACGTAAAGACCAAATTTTATCTCAAAATTCACTAGAATGCAGGAAATTGCAAGTACAGTTTTAAAAATTTTCTGTGTGTGTGTGTGTGGGGGGGGACCCCCTTTCATGCGTACACCCCGCCTGCGCCGCTCACACCCGGCCTGTCACAATGGCATGGTTGCCTAGTTTTAAAACCTGGCACCCCGCAGGAGGGCTGCCACTTACTAAAAGTTAGTGTCAACCCCTGTGGGATGGGACATCTAGATCTTGACAAGGAGAAAAGACACACTTTTATAAAGGATAGGGAAGTTTGGTTGGAATATGACACTGTCGTATTTCATATTTAATACTTTATATACAATATGGTCATACTACTGTACGTATACTGTTAAGCTGTTAAACCGTAAACAGCTTAAAAGTCTACGTACATATAAAGTGTGACAACATTAGCCTTCATATATTACTTTGCTTACGCAAATCCCAGCCTTCACCCTCGTCTGTCAATACACCAATAATATTATGGTATTGGACTAGGGGTGTATTGACCCAATGAGGCTTTATACAATGTAGTTATATTTAAAGTTATAATACAGATCATTTATTACAAAGGTAGGGACAGTGACGACAACCAGCAAAAGGCATCTAGACCTGGACAACTACTTGTCAGCTAGTTTTATTTGTGGTGACATCAGGACTCTATACGACAATAGGTGTTTAAATTCAGGAGAAAAAAAAAGTGAGCTTTTAAACTGTTACATTACTAAACATAAATGTGACATTACTAAACATACACGAGGAGTGTACTTTACTGATAGTCGTTGTTGTATATGTAAGTAATCATATGAAGGAGTGGATCAATATGATTGTACATGTAGATACAGTATAATTTCCTGCATTGAACCATCCACTGGACCTTTGTACCGTGATCACATGACTCATACTCATATCTCCTGGTTAATTGCATCCTTCGCGGAAAGTTATGTGATGTCACAGATATTTCACAGGTCTGTGTATATATATATACTGGTACATACAGCATATACATAGTGTATAGATTTTCTGTTGTACATACAGCTCTAGATCTACTGTACTGTTAAATACTTCCTTTGGAGAAGAATCACATTAAAAAGGTCTGTATACAATTAATAAGATTTCTTCATACACATAATTGTCTGGAATCAATGAAACACAAGGAATTTTCACAGATTTTTTAACGTTATGACTACCTTCTTGTGAATATGGGAAGAACTTCTCAAGACAAATTGATGAACAGATTTAGGGGAGGTTTGTTTGGATTCACCAGAGGGAATTCAAAAGAAAACTTGGATAAAAAGGAGAACATTGTTTCGGTACTACCTGTAGTAGGAATATTTTACATTATACAATTTGTATACATACATGTATCAGTAAATACTCAAAAAAGATTTGATATATTTTTATCTTCAAATTTATACACCTTATATTACATTAGCCTATTAATTAAAATGACTAAATTTAATTTGTTGATGAGCTAACAAAAAATAACAATAATAACAGGTACTTTATAATTGGGGTCCTTTTCTTAATAAATGGAATCCTTCTGCATAGTTTAAATGGTAATCATAAAAATGAGTGGGGTCCTTTTCAGTTTCAACACAAGATATAGGGACAGCTTCAACACAAACCCTAAATAAAACCTCTATATATGTACAAAGATAGTAGATCTATGTATACGGTATACACACACTGTAATTAATTCCACAAATGTGATGACTATATTTATATAAGTGAGCCAAAGAGATGTCATATTAATACATAGTAATGTATTTATATGATTGGGATGGAACTGTTGATAGGTAGGTATATACATTATATACTGGGGTATTTATATATATATATGGATTGCCATTTCAGTGCTAAAATTACCCTGGTATCTTGTGGTGTGTAATTTTAGTATATATTTATTACATAGATACAATGTAATATAATTGTGTGTCTATATACATGTATATGTATGTACCAGTACTAGTACATATGTATATGGTGTGTCAATCAAAGGTAATTTTTAGACGTCTTGAACATTTGCCAGGGATTGTTTTAATTGTATCCTTTATTATATGTGTATACGTATACCAGGTACTAGAATGGCTCCCGTCTCTAGAATAGTATACAGATATTAAAAAAAAATAGTCAAATGATTTTGATCACTTGGATGTCCAATCTTAAGTTTGAAACTATGGGGAGATAAGCTAGAAGTAAAATAAAGTAGAGAAATTCTCTATAGAAACTAAGGGGCTGGTAGCCAGTCTAACCAAGTACATGTATAACCAACCACACTTGCTTGAGTTTCTGTCAGTATATAAAAGAAATGTATTCCCTAGGCCTGTTCAAAACCATATTTAACGATCAATTTGATAATTAATTAATCAAATTTTTTTAATTTTGTAGGTGGTACGCCTAGCCATCAGCCTTGTGATGTTTAAGATAACAGCCAAGTTTGTTGACGCTACCAATGGTGGTATGCGGATGGCTCACCGTGCTCTGACCACCTATACACGCTATGCCTACTACTCGCTCACAGACAAGAAAGGCAGGCCATCAGGAAAGAGTGGCATACGCTCCTCAGAATTGTACGAGGCTCGCTATAGTTTGAACCATGCCTGCCCAGAAGACTTTTTACTGTCACAGGTAATTATATATATAATCTAGAACACATTTCTTGCTGTATTCTGTAAAAAATATTGTGTGCATGCATTTACATATATCTGAAATTCGCAGTGTCTGTTATTTAATGTTACATATATTACAGTTGGCAATGATAAAATGTCATCGTGTCTGACATTTTATGAAACTGTACTATTCAAGAGAATTCTGTCCCCATTCAATAGGGCCCGACCACATAATGTCAGATGCCCTATAGTGATACCTTTGTCTGTGCCTCTCTGTTTCAGAAACACATGACTGAAATGACTGAATTGACTGGGCTATATTATTTCCTTAACCACTGAAGATAATTTTGATAAAAGGAAATAATATGCTGGTGGTAAATTTTAAATCATAAAAGGGGCGACATACGTTTTTGTTCATGAAAGAAAAAATCTCTACCTCTTTTTTGTCCTCCAAAGGTCAAAGTCTCAAATGTAAGGTATTTCTTTGGACTCCTATATTGTGAACTACAGAAAGTCGTGTCTGCTCAATAACTTTAATTTGCAGCCAATTATCTTTGAGTGATGATTCTCTGCATGATTTTTTAACCTCCATGGAAAGGTGTGTAACATGCTGAGATATTTCATTCATATTCGTCCTCTAAAGGTCAAAGGTCTCAAACTTAAAGTTTTTGATTAGATCCCTTTATTATGAACTTCAGATTAGAAAGTTGTATCCACTTCATAACTTTGTAAACAATGATTATGGACTGATGTGATCTTCGAATACTTAGGGTTTCATATATATATATGTATGTGATCTTCCTGTTATTCTTTTGAATTTTCCTATTCTTCATAACAGTTTGGTCTTATATATTGACTTTATGCTGCAATGGCGGGACCCTTAGAGGTGGTTTCCTTAGTTGAGATACAGGTCATAAACAAATATCTCTCTGGTTGATTTCAGTGGAGTGACAACCCAGTGCCTTATGCAATATACAGGACTATTGTGGCCTTCTATTTTACCATCATGGTGTTCTACACCGCCTTTGGAGGTAACCTTGGCTTGAAGATCTTCATCATGCTGACGTACTGGTCCTTCTACATCCTCACCTTCTGTCAGATCCTCCGTGCAGTCAATGTTTGGCATTACATTGCTCTGAAGAAGGAAAAGAAAGGTAAAAACATGTTACAAGCTCTTCCTTATCTTCTTATCATGGCTAAGGAATGTAATTGTATATGTAATGTACACCATTGTCTAACAGCTCCCTATGTGTGTGTATGTATGCGTGTGTGCTGGAGAGGAATTGTGTTCTGTTTGTAGTGGGACAGTGCTTCCAACAGCATCTTTTATAGTGCCACCTCACTTGAATGCTACAGCACAGATACTGCAACACTCACCTAGAACATTTTATACCCCACCTGGGTTGCTGGAGTTGTGTGGGCAGGAGAAAAACACTTTTTCTTAATGTTCCATATGTATAACGATTTCAGGGATCGAATCCCTGTCCGCCTGCCTGGAAGGCTGGAGTGTTAACCACTCGATCAATCCGCCCATTGACTAGAATAAGGGGAGTAAAGTAGAAGTCCTTCTTGTTTTACTGTCATAGATATCATTGACTCTTTATTCCAGATATCCATGCAGAACTACAGAATTCAGCAAGAATTAAGCTTCAGTGGCTACTACACAATATTACTTCTGGCTCTGCTCAAATAGTTACCATTTTATTTTGGACCATAGCCTATGATGGTAAGTAATCGGTCATAATTTAAGGAAATTCTAGTAATTGTGACCTGTCTTATTGAAAACACTTTCTTAATTGATTGAGGATATTTCGAGCTAGTTCAGCAATTCTGTAAAAATTAGTTTATAAAACATTGAAATATTCACTTCAGTACAGTTGTGAACATTGTAAACTTCAATTTTTCTGTTAATATCCGAATGCTAGTGATTAAAAAAATTCTATAGTACTTTGATAATTGACGAAAGTCAAACATGTTTCTGACAAGGCGATTTCATAGTAGTTTTAGAATGCAATGTATCAAACATCCCTTTCCTTTCTAATATTAATTAGAAGGACACACCCTTTGTTTGGTATTCTATCTACTTATATAGGCTATATATCAGTCAAGTAAATTAAAAAAACGTCTGTTTTCAGTTTGTTTTAACTTTGGTGTTTCAGGTTCTGGATGCACGGTGATAAATCTGAACAGCCACGGTGTTAACGCTGTATTTGTGATAGTGGACACACTGGTGACGAGGACACCTGTTAGACTTCTACACTGTATTTATACCAGTGCCTTTGGATGTATTTATAGCCTCTTTACCGTCATCTATTTTATGGCAGGCGGAACAAGTCACCTTGGACATTCCTACATTTACAAGCCCCTGAACTACGGAGCAAGTCCCGGCACTGCGGTGGCCTACATAGTAGTAATAGCAGCACTGGTCGCCCCACTCTTACACAGCATGGTGTTTTTCTTGTACAGGTTTCGAGTCTTCATTCACAGATTTTTGCGGACCATGGACAGGCGTCACTCATTGAAAAAGTGAAGATCATTATTGGCCAACTTATTTATTTTTGCAAATTATTTCTATTTCTCCTGGCAATATGTTTTAATGATATAAAAAAGGGGTAATCCAATTTTGATTTCCCTGTGAAAATTTTTTTTTGTAAAAGTTTATCAGGGTAATAACATTTAATGCCCATTTTCAAAATTTTGTGAATTATTCGGGTCTTTAGTATTTAAACAAGCTTTTTATACATTAGTTGTGAATCTCTCTATGTCCACATTATTTGTGATGTACTGATTAAGAATGTATCTGTGTAACAGTTATAATAGACTAGTACTACAATCGACAATAAAACAGAAGACCAGACTCTGTGGACTGATGGGAAAGCCACAGCTGTTCACAGTCTCTTATCTTAACTGATTGTAGTACAGTATACACTGAATGTTCACCATTATTGCCAGTCTTTGTACTTTTCGACAGTGTGATGCAATATTTTTTTCATTTTGTCATCTATGTTTGAAATTTGAGGGCACAATGGTTCATTTTGTTTATACATGTAAAACAAACAATCGTAAATGTTCTGTCTTCCATGTCAGATTCTGAATTGTCTTTTAACAATTTGTGCTAAAATTTACAAAAAAGAAGTGCTGCAGCTTTATGATTCCATGTTGTTGTTGTTGTTTTTCATTGTTGTATTGTTGTTGTGTCATGGTTTTGGTGCTCCTTTCAAAATATAAGGAAAATGTGAACTTAAGTGTTACTATCAAAGTTTTTATTTGTTTGTCAAGATTTCAAAGTTTCCTTTATTCACTTAAGACACACTGTGTGTGCAATAAAAGTTCTTTTGTTAAGGTTTGAAAAAAGTAGTTGACAGCAAAAAAGGTATTGCACTATACAAGTTTGAACCGCTTCATTTATAAATATGTAGTTGAAAGTTGAAATATGGAAGAATGTAATGCAAATCTTTCAAATATACACTTGAATGATCTGTCACATTGATTTTTGCATTGCATGAAATATTCACATTGAATAATTTAGTTTTGAAACAGGTAGATAAAGAATAAGATAATTATTTTTGACTTGTTGTGTAAATGCTTATATAAAATCAGTCTGACAGGTTGTTTTGGTTTATGATATCCTGTATTTTTGCAAGCATTGTAGACTCTATTACATGTATACCCTTGCCTTTTACTGCACTGGTAATCAACTATGATGCAAACTTGCCATATCAATGCAAATGATGAAGTCAAGTCATAGATGTTATATTTTATTTGAGATTATTTTGCTCCTGTACTGCTACACCACTGTAGTTTACTAATTAAATATTGTGACACTTTTTTTCCGTATATATACATGTATTGGTGTTTCTGACTGAGGATTTTTGCTGCAATTTATACATATGCTATCTATACAAACAAAAACTTTTCATGTAATTATGCTACATTTATCGACCAAGGTCGTCACATGATCATAGATAACAGAAATTTATTTCTTAAAAAAGAATCAGTTTATTTCTAATCAGTATAAAGCTTTACATGAGATCTTCAATTTAATTGCTTAATCTGTACACTACATGTACATTTTATTCAAATATTTACGATTGAAAATAAAATCAGTTTTGATCTTAGAATTGAATCTCTGTTTTATGCATTATTATTTGACCTATAGTGACCTTCACCAGCTAAATTATTCTGATTATCAATCTTAGTCGAGAGTGTGAAACATAAGCCTAATACACAATTGCCCACCGCAATGATTATTTACCGTATGTGATGTCAGAATTGTAAGTTGCTAGATTGGCTGTGCTGAATGTGTTGACATGTCAGATGTTCTATTGTTATTCTATAGTGATGACGGAGAAAAGAGATTTGAATCACAGTGTACTTCTTATGAATCCCTCAAGTAATATACTATTGTAATAGGCTACATCTCTGAAAAGCTTATATAAATGCCATTGTTAAGAGCTAAATGCCTATATACATGCACATGTAGCTAATGCAGAATGACTGGCATGTCGGCTTTCATATTTTTGGATATGAATCCTGGTGAACCTGTAAATGCTTATCTTCATTTTCTTCCGTCACTGAAATCTGACACATCCAAAAATGACCAAAGCTGGTATTAAATAGGATGTAAAAAAAAAAAAAAAACACCAAACCTAATCCTTTATCTGCATAATGACGGTAAATAAAAATGTTTAAAATGATGTTTATACATGGTCAGTAATATGAAAACAGACCCAAGTCATTCCTTAATTGTTTAACCGGACAGGTGTAAAATGTTTATTTTCTGTTTTGAGTAGTTTTAGCTGTTGCCTTAAATACACAATAAACAAATAAAGAGTAACAGATGTATCAAGGACATCATAAATAGTATAAATCACATAAATGCAATTTTTTCATTTGGTGTAATTTGACATTGTAACAAGTACATTCATCTTTCATATTGATATATATTTGTTGAAATATGCACAACTACGAATATAGTGGGGTATTAACTTTTGTTTTCTCTATTTTATATCATCACTTTAATATGTGTGTATATTATTTTTGATATTTAGAAACTATTGAATAGTTTGACCAAGTTGCATGGCATATTATTAAACAAAGATTATGCTTAAGAAATAAAATCCCAGAATAAATTTGTGTTCTTGTAAAGACATTTTACTATAGGAGTGGCATGGATGTGAAACTAGATTTAAAAAATGTATGTGTGCAAAAAAACACCACTTGAATACAATAAGATACTGTGTTTATTATTGGATTATCTGAATGCACGATTCAAAATAAATCTTGAAAGTTTAAGTATACTTAAACTTCTTTACTGAAAAATCAAGTGCAAGAATAATATTGTTTCAGATCTGAATTCAGATTGTATACGCAATTTCAATTGATATTACTGTCAAACTTTGTTACCTGGAAGTGAACAGGGCTGTGGGAAAACTTCAAGTTGTTCAAGTAACATGAGATGGAATGTTAGTGTAAAACTTGGCCAGGACCATGAAAATACTTTAAATTAAAAGAGATCATAGAGTTATACAATTTCGAGATAGTGAGGTTCAACTGTATTTACACAGCCGTCTTTTACCTGATGGGTTAAATGCTCTGATATTTGACTCATTGTTAGGAACAGTTTGAAGAAATGACCTTCAATGGGATACACTGCCCTGGGGTCAGTTCCTATTTCCAATTATTGTGTTGCTTATGTTCTGAATTATGAAATGTGATAAAAACAAAAATGATCTAAAGACACTTTACTACAGGGATATCACGATCATTAGTCATAAAAAATATTGTTTCGAATGATTAAGATATAGTCATCAAGTGAAGTATAAATGTGACTTTTGCTTTCTTAGGCAATCTGGTACAAATCAGACAGAGATCCAGTGTATCAGGGTATATTGATAGTAGAAGATTGATGTATGGGATATACTGGGAACGGTGTATTTTCTCATGTCTGTAATGAGGTTTATATCACTGCTATTGCATGATGTATAACATTTAAGGGGCATTCTCCAATAGCTGTATATGACACATATTGCTGTCAACATGAATAAAGTCATCAAAATAAACAAGATTTTGTGTTTTGCTTTCTGCTCCAATTCAGAAGGTTATCTCTGTAGCTGGACTATAGATGCATTAACGTGTCCTGGTGGAAATTAAGATGGCGTAGAAATATTCAAAGAGAAGAGAAGAAACACCCTTGCATTGAATTATAGGAGGGGCTAAAACCTAAAGGGAGTGAGTAACGATTTATCAAGAATAATATCCTTTAATTCCTCTACTTTGTAAAAACATAAAATATCTCAAAATCTAAATGTAGGTAGACCTTGGTATACAGTATAAAGAAATAATTAATAACACAAACTAGCAATAGACCACATTTAGTTTCAGTCAGGAACATCTGGACCCTTTAATGTACCTGTGCCGCATATTCCTGAAAACTTATCAGTTCAGATTTGTGCTATCATTTTATTCCAAGTTGAATCATTTTAACTGGTTGAACTTAATATCCGAAACAAGCAGCAAGTCCTGTATAATGCATTTCATTGGATGTGGACAAAATAAAACTGATGGAAAATGAGGATAAAGGAATATGTCATGTCTTGTACATGAATCTGATTTAAATTAAATCTTTATTTACTAATGATATCTCAGGCCCCGGTTTCATCAACGTTCCTTAAATTAAGGAAATTCCTTAACTTAAAAATTTCCATTGGAAAGCATTACAGAATTTAAGGAAAGCTCCTTAACTAAGGATTGTCCCCTTAAATTCTGTAATGCTTTCCTATGGATATTTTTAAGTTAAGGAATTTTCTTAATTTAAGGAACGTTGATGAAACCGAGGCCAGTTATGATGTTTAATAAAGGAATAGACAGTAACGCGGGTATCCATTAGTTTCTCAATCAAAGTCTGCTTATACCGTCTATGATTTTCAGCTCACTTCGAAGAAGTTAAGGAAGCTTATGCTATAACCTGGGGTTAGTATTGGCTGCATTACATGAAGAATTGTTGAGGGTAGTAGTGAAACTATAAGTCTTGCATCAGCTAAACGTCGTGGCTGATGGTCAAGGGATCAATAAGGCATGTTAGGTTTCAAAGGCTGGATTTGACCCACGTTTCAGCTTTGATGACCACTTGGTCCTAAGATTAACTGAAGTGATATATTTATGAGGCCTGTGCATATCATTGGTAAGCTTAATGGCTGATGCATCTAAGGATGCTAAGAATAATTTGTCGTAACAGGGGCTCAGCCTGACTTCGATTTTTAGATCACCTGAGACAAAGTCTCAAGTGACCTATTTCAATCACTTTCCATCTGTCATCGTGCGCAATTTTTTATGTTTTCAACTCCTTCTCCAGGACCAGTGGATGGGAATTTTTCCAAACTTTTTCAAAATAATCCTCAGTTGATGAGGATATACAAAAAATGTAGATTGTAAAATTGGGATTCCTGCCACAACCCAAGGGGCCAGGGCGGGGTCCCAAAGGGAAATTATCCTAAATTTCAAAAATCTTCTTCTCCAGACTCGGAGATACTACAGCCTCAACATGGATAGAAAGATTATCAGGGGCTTTGTTTTATTGGTTTTCAGTACCCACCGGCTATCCATTCCCTCTCGGGGACTTTTTGAAGATCCATAAGGCGCAAAAGTAACATTTGAGGTACATGTATTTGAATAATTGCAACTGACTTGCAATTGGGTGGTTTTGTATCTCATTTTAACCACTCTTAGTAATAAAAATGTACTAAAAAATTGTCATAAGAAAAAAAAATCTATGAATTTGTCACCAAAGAAGAAACATGGTTGTATTGTGACATGTATAAATGAACAAAATCTCTACTGAGGTGCTTCATGAGTCTTTTAATTTTGCTATAGGAAGTTCCTGTCATTGCAGCCAAATAAACAACTCATGAAGGTCGTTTGGTTCTTTTTTCAGAACAAACCAAGTGTTTAAACCTTCAGATACTGCAAACTGGAATATAAGCGACTCAGTGGTCTGTTAATAGATATTTCATTTATTAATATATTTAATGTTTTGGAATGTTCTTGGAACAAGCAGAGGAGGCAGCAAGAAAGGAGAACCTGAAGAACCTTTAGCAGATGACCAAGAAAGTGAGGCAAGTTCCAGCAGACAGGTCAGTGAGGGACAAGGAAGGGAAGCCAGGGACAACAACTGGGAATCAGCTGAAGAGTTTGACAGGACACCACAAGGAAATACTGAACCATCCTGGAAGCACCATCATTCATACCAGCGGCAGAGACAACCCTACCAATCAACTGTGACAAACCCTCAGAAGAGGAGATCAAGATCATGACACTAAGGACTGGAGAAGTTGCAGGACCAAACAATATGTCAGCCGATGTCATTAAGGCAAACATGAAGACGGCTGTCAACATGCTTCACAGCCTCTTCGTTAACATCTGGGAGAAAGAGGAGGTCCTGTGTCGTTGGGAGGGAGACATCACCATAATGATGCCCAAGAATGGGACCTCATGTAGGTACTTCAGCGATTACCAAGTAATCAGGATACTCACAGTTCCGGGCAAGAATTACAAAAAACTTTTGTTAGAGAGGATGAAAGAGACAGTCCATCAAAGGCTTCTGCAGGAACAGATCTTGTGCTGACCAGATCACTGGCCTGCACATCACAGTGAAGTAGTCTGACTAATCGTGAACTCGTCCCTCTCCATCTTGACCGCGAGAAGGCCGTTAATAGTGTGGACAGAGTGACGCTGAGGCACTGTCGAATCCAACAGAAGATCATCCAATGCACCCAACTAGATATGAGGTGCAGGATCACCCAAACAGGTTAGCTGTCAAAGAGCATGAAAGTAAAGGAATCTGTCAGGGGTGTTTGCTGTCATCGTTCTCTTCGTCCTGGTCATTGACTTCATCATGAGGACTACCACATCTGGCAGGAATAAGGGGATGCCTGGGACACTCCGGACACAATTTGATGACCTCTACTTTGCTGATGACCTGATGCTCCTGTCTCACATTTACAACCAGATGCATGACAAGACCATTTTCCTGGCCTGGTTTCATCAACGTTCCTAATCTTAAGGAAACTCCTTAACTTAAACATCTCCATAGGAAAGCATTACAATTTAAGGGGAAAATCCTTAGTTAAGGAACTTTCTTTAAATTGTGTAATGCTTTCCTATGGGGATTTTTAAGTTAAGGAGTTTCCTTAAGTTAAGGAACGTTGATGAAACCGAGGCCTAGAGACCACATCGGACGGGAGAATGTTCCAGATCGACAGAGACTGAGCTGATAAAGACATCACTCCAGTCACAGCTGGTGGAGAGCCCAACACAGAGGTTGATACCTTTTTCTGCCTGGGAAGTGTGATGGATGGAAACGGGGCATAACTTACGATGCCACAGCTTGGATCGGTATAACAAGAGGATGTTTCTTCATGCTGAAGAATGTCTGCATGGGTATCAAAAGAGATCTGCACAAGAAAAAACACATCTATTCTAAACTCCAATATAAAGATTATCTTGCTATATGGATATGAGACTTATAGAATGGCAAAGACTCCAGATATTCCTTGCCGCATGTTTTAGATGTATCTTCAACATCAGAGGCGAGGAGAAAAATCAGAAATGTGGGAGCAAGCGGGCAGGGCAGGAACCAGTGACCAAACAGATTATGTGTGGAAAAGAGCTGGATAGGACACACTCTTAAGAAACCAGTACCATGTGCATTACCTAGAACTAGTTTGAACAAATTCACAGCAGGGTACCAACTGGAATCTGATAATAGAAGCAGCACACACAAAATCGAATGCGGTGGTGCGGAGGTGTCGATGACATACATGTTTTATAAATGTTATATATAAACTTGACCTTTATTCAAGACCACATGTGTCGGATCTTTTAATAAATCTAAAAAACCTCATCTTCGCTAGCTAAGTGTTACGATCCACACACTCAAGAGTAACCCTTAGCTAGCGAATCGAAGATGCTGAAACCTCTGGCCATGGTAACAAGATTCTTGCTGACATGGTTTGAGAGAATTGGTCTTTGCAATTTGGATTTTTTTTTTTAATTTCATTGGTGAAAAAGATATATTAAAATTCCATCATAATAATAATTCGTATAGAGACATTATTAAATGTGTGTGCAATAAAGTATATTATAGTTTTGCTACATACCAGGCAATAATTCCCCTACATTCCAAGGAAAGTACTTGAAGCCACAGGGACCTGAGAATTTGTTACAGCTAGTTTTAGACCTATAATAGGGTGTTTAGCGTAATTTTACACATTTGGGGGGTTAAGATCAATTTCCGATAAAATGCCCCCTCAGTAGTCATAAACTACTGAGGGAGCAATTTCCGATAAAATGCTCCCTCAATAGTCATAAACTACTGAGGGAGCATTTTTATCGGAAATTGATCTTAACCCCCCAAATGTGTAAAATTACGCTAAACACCCTATTATAGGTCTAAAACTAGCTGTAACAAATTCTCAGGTCCCTGTGCGTGAAGCTATGTAACCAGGAACTGTACAAATTGAATACATGCACAATGAAACCTCGGAATTAAGACCTAAAACCACTTCATTTCATTCCCGAATAAATCTTCTATATACACTGTACCTTTGTATTATAAGCTTCACCAAAGACAACCTCACGTTTAAGACGACCTTGCTTTTAAGGCTTTTAAGACCTGTTTTTAAAAAGTATCCACTGTGTACACGTACATACCTGTCAAGTGTCAGACCAGTAAACTGTATTTTGGTGTCAAATTGGCTAATCAGTTAAAATTCCTGTGTGTTTACATCATAAAGCCTATATATTAATTAATTAACCATGAAAACATGTCAAAAATTGGGATTTCAGAGATATCTGTCGGCATGGTCACCCTCGGTATTCAGATCACCCCACTATTAAGACCACTTTGGTGCGGTCTCTAAGGTTGTCTTTTATAGAGAGGTTTCACTTTAAAAAAAACCCAACAAATATCCATTGTACAAATTACTTTAAGTTTCATT
Source organism: Mimachlamys varia (assembly GCA_947623455.1). NCBI lineage: Eukaryota > Metazoa > Mollusca > Bivalvia > Pectinida > Pectinidae > Mimachlamys > Mimachlamys varia. The sequence continues at coordinate 16,927,260 of OX392535.1, forward strand.
ATCAATAGTCTATAGATATTTTCTTAAAAAGTCTTTATAATTAGAAAATTGATAACTCTTATGTTATATTTCGGACATAGATTATCCAGAGACGTATATATACGTCTCTGGATTATCTATCTAAGTCCCGGGGACTCCGTGGGTATATATATGGTACACTATTTAAATCATGTTTAGAAAAAAAATGATTCGGTTTAAAAGGATGCTTAACAATTTTAACAGGTACAAGATAGAATATCACACTTAAGAATTCGATTATTCGCCAGGTTTGGGATAGAAAATATATTGTGATCTAGGGAAATATTTCCGGATATTGAATACCGCTGTTTTCTTCCATGTAGTTATATATACCGGAAGTGAAACAAATAGAAGATGGCTGCCTTGGTGAGAAATTTCGGCACGTGTGCCTCAAAACAATCAAATTTAAGGTTTACGGTTAATTTAGGAAATATTCCTACACACTTGATCAATAGAAATTGCAAGAGTGGCATTGATACAACTAAATCATTTAGAAATTTTAACCTACAAACTTTATGTGAGGGGAAAAACACAACTCCAGCTCAATGTCGATTACATCATGTTCTGCGGCGAAACTTTTGTCGGTCAACAGTGTCACACAGTTACCGGAACTTAGTGCCCTCATGTAGAAGTTCAGTTTTGCCTCTAAATATTATTCGTCATGGAAGAAGAACGTCATGTTTCCAGAAAAGGCATTTTTGCAGCAGTACAGACCCGGAGAAGGAAGATTTGTACCCGGAGGAAGAGCCGACCCAGACGATCAAACCACCATTACGAGCCCTGGCACCAATTGTGATCCCGGACACATATCCTAAAGTTCCTGTCATCGCTATTGGCCGACAGCCCGTGTTTCCACGATTTGTGAAATTGATTGAAGTATGTGTAACAGTTTGGGTACACTGATTTATTCTTACATTACATAACATACAGTACTCCTTTACATAATGATAGTCCGAACACAGTTACTTATGTAACAGGATAGGAAAAATGCACAGTCAGACCGGGGTTCAAACCCGGGACCTTCCAAATTCTAGATAGATGTTCAACCAATTGAGTAATGTGGTCGCTGACAATTGACCCAGTCTAGATCCTCTACATTCATTCCTCCTTTAACTCAATTCTTTGACCCCGGAGACACATAAGAGACCCAATACCACCTCCTTAGGGTATGTTTTGTTGGGGGCCAAATGTAACAAGGGAGGAACTATGTACTGCCAGACTGGGGTTTGAACCCGGGACCTTCCAATCTCTAGATGGACGCTCAACAAATTAAGCTATCTGGTCACCGACGATCGACCCGGTCTAGATCGGCTACACTTATCAGTGTTCTCAATAAGTTTTGCAATAATTGGTTGACTTTGAAAGAAAAGCTGGTTGAATTTTCACATTCTGTAATGTTGACATTTATTAAATTCTGAAAAATAGCCGGTTCAAAGTTGTTGAATAACAGGCTACTTTTGCCGGCAACCGGCTTTTAATGAGAACCCTGCTTATGTGATGAAATGTAGCGATAAATACCTATATTTATTATATTTATATCTATTAATATATTTACAAGAGAAACATCTCCCAGCCATTGAAAATCTAACCTAATTTTTTTGTTGATGATAATAAGTTTGCAAAGGAATCTATTAATATTTTCAATGGCCAGTAGATGTTTCCTTTGGTTTTGCTTGTATCCCCATGCTAAGCGTACTCCCAATGCTTTAAACAAGGGTTGGCAAGCTCACCATTTTTGTAACAGGAGAAATTAAAGAGAAAATCTAGCGGTCAAACCGGGTTTCGAACCAGGGACCTTCCAAACTCTTAGACGAACACTCTACCACTGAGCAACCTGGTCGCTGATGATCGGTCCAGTTCCACTACACATGCACATTAGAAATTAATGGAATGGACTAATATTTTTGTTCTTCTTATGTAATTAAGTCACAGAATGTTGTTCACTAACTGTCCCCAACCCTTTCTAAAAAAATAGCCGAATTCCAGATCTGTGTTTGTAAATGGCTGCCATGTCGGGATGTTGCGAGACCAGCTTCTATGTGAACTGTTCGTTTTGGATCTTATCATGTGATGTTAGTCTGTAGCTTTCCAAACAGATGTCTGGAATCTGGTTAGTTCTTTTAGAAATGGTTGGCTATACAGTTAGTAAATAACTTTCTGTGACTGCAATTGATTACATGATTAGGTTAGTAGGAAAATAATTGTAATGTCTGTTATATTTTTACATTGCTATCTAATACACATTAATTCTATTTTTTAAGATGATAAAGTATTGTTTAATCAGCGACCTTTGGTCAGGTCGCTAAAAAGGAAATTCTGACTATTGAACTGCAACCAAGCCCAATATTTATATACATATGTATAATTATATAATTAGCTGACCAGATAGTCCGAACCCTTTACATAACAGACTGTGTCATTTTGTAAGTGTATATTAAAGGAAACTTAGGCCTTAATTGGCTTAAAGGTATGCACAGGTACATGGTTGGCAATATTAATAGTCCCTTTAGATTATAGTTGAAGAATTGTACTCCAATTTTTATTCCAATACTTTTTCCTTACTCTCTTCAGTCTTCACATTGCATTTATACTCTGTGTCTTGATGTTTCTTTGATATTCAGTAGGAAAAAAAAAAGAATTGTTCTTTCATTCATGTACAACAGTCTAAGACAGCAAGGTTATAATGATCGATACCATTGTCAATTAATTTTCAGATAAAAGATAAAGAGCTAAAGCAAATAATTCGAAGGAAACTGAGACTGAACCAACCGTATGCAGGAGTATTTCTAAAGAAGGATGACAAGTGAGTATACAGCAATTTATATACATATTATTAATGTAAATTTGAGATAAACAGTTTTATGATATTTAACAAAAAAGGGGGGGGGGGGTAAATTAATAATAGTGCAATATCTTTATTTTACAACTCATTTAGCAGAGAATGTTTGTAAATTCAGCCTTTTTATGAGAAGCCAAAAATATTTTAATGTTAGCATGGACACTTACAATGTAGACATTATGTGCCATTCTCTGTCATGGTTTAAGAAACAGCTGAAAGAAGTACTGTTTTAAGCAATTCTTGCTATATATTTTATGTTATTGCTTCTACATCTGTATCTTTGAGACTGTATTAAATTTAACTACATGTTATCAATTCTATAATTGGACCTTAGGGTCTGCTGAATTTAAACAAATAAATTCATCTTAATTCCAATGAAACTGATTAGATCTATCAGTTATGTACAATGCAGAGTTTTCCCTGTGCTTCAAATTTATTGTATCCTGACCTGGGTTTTATTCAAATGTTACAGATACAGAGATTACCGACAACCAATCTCAAGTGGCTATGATGTCACACTGGCATAATTCTAGTTTAGGTATGCTAGCATAAAACTGTCTGTTTTTTTTTATAAAATGATCATTAATTCTTTGACCTTGCAGCAATGAAGAAGATGTGGTTTCAAGTCTGGATGAAATTTATGAAATGGGGACATTTGTTCAGATAACAAGTGTTCAAGAGTTTGAAGGCAAACTTAGACTCATGCTCCTTGCTCACAGAAGGTAGGTACTAACATCTCAATGTTACGGTGACAAGGTTACGTTAGACAGTCTCTATTGCTTCAGGTATTCTCATTGACTTTGTGAAAACTGGCAATCCCCTTAGTCTCATTTTCATGACAAACACAAGGTAAGACAGGACATATTGTCTCATAGCTCTATACTTAAAGTTACTGTCAAGTTCATATCATAGACTGAGTATTCAAAGAAAAGAATAAACAGCAGTTTTGATTTCGCTTCAGTTAGCGTTAAGTAAGTATTATTCTTAAGGAAGTTTTACAGAATATTTGTACTGTTGCTTAATTATACACAACCTTATAGCCTTCAGACACTCTACGTGGCTTAGAGAAAGTAAGTACTGGACACATTCCTTCATGGACCCAGTCATGGAAAGTACATTTCATGATTTAATAAGGAAAAAATAAAAAATCCAAGAGGGGTTTTTTGGACCATCTGAAAGATTTTTGACTAAGGTGCTATTCAAGTGAAATATCTTCCACCCCAGGGCTGTATGTTTTGTTTCGGGGTACTGAGTTTCTTTACTAATTCACATATAAGTCATAGACTTTCAGGACAGGAAACCCAATCATAGACCAGGTGATTTATTTTGGAATCCTGGCGTCAGGGAGATTTTGTACTGAAATATCCCTAACACATACAGGGGTCTTTTGTATCTTCAGGTTAAAACTTGTTCTTTGTTTTTGTTACCAGGATCAAAATAACAGCACTGGCCTCTGACAACACTGAGGAGATCACCAAAGACACATCAGACATAGGTATGTTATCATTTCACAGTAAATGTAGATTAATGGAATCTTCTCCTTCCTTGAAAATGTGACAGAGAAATCTCCAACCCAAGGGGTGATATTCTTGGTCGCCTTACCTGAGGCTCTGCTGAGGGTTAGACAATCAAGAATATCACCCCGGGTGTTTGAGACTTTCACTTGCAAATTCAAGGTAGGAGATGATTGTTTTTCTCCTATAATTTTGTATTGTTTTAAAGCAAGTATCAATACAACACAATGCTGATGTGGCGTGATTGAATCATTGACTTGGCGTGGTGGTATTGTTGTCGTGTTGTCATTTAATTGTTGGTGTGACGTCATCCTATTGTTGGCGTGATGTTATTGCATTGTTGTCAGCTGGTGTTATCTGTCATACCCTAGGGGGTGACAAAGAAATCTTGAACAGGTAAAAGAGGAGAAATTTCTGTGAATGACCAGAGAAAGCTTGATCTGCTTTCTCATATCAATCATATCAGTAGTTTAGTGAAAATGTCTCCACATCTGTGTAAACAACAATATGTCACATTAAATATTGGTTAGGTCTCATCGGTCAAAACCAACGTCTACAGTGAGTTGTAAACAACCATAACCTGCTTCGTGCAGTATTGATATAATACATGTCATGTTCCATTTGCGATATTCTAATTTATAATGTCCAATATATTTCTGTGGTAGAAGTGGTTACGAAAACCAAAAGCAATGGAAATAGGAGAAAGGAGAGAAGGCGGAAAAAGAAAAACAATGAGACAGAGGAAATAGCTGTGGCCCTAGATACAGAGATTACTGATGACAATAGCGAATCACCCTTATCTGAAGATGCCACACCCATTTCTGATGATGCCGTTGACACTGAAGAGACCTTAACATCACCTCCTATCACACCAAACGAACATAGTGAAATAAAAGAGGAGGATGTGAAGGTGGTAGGCGCGGAACCTTCCAATCGAGTTATGTTTGTGGAGGTGGAAAATATTCAACACGAACCCTTCACTCGTAATGATGAAGTCAAAGTAAGTGTCAATTTTAGAGGATTTTTTGCATAACCTTAATATTTAAAACAATTCTGGTTTACTTACTGGCAAAAAAGCTTAATAATGTCCTTTTACTAATCAATACACAAATTAGACCTAGATAATGGACTAAAGTAAGGTAAAATTGGCTCTTGTCAATGGTATATCAGTAACTACAGTGAGATTGACTCTTGTCAATGGTATATCAGTAACTACAGTGAGATTGACTCTTGTCAATGGTATATCAGTAACTACAGTGAGATTGACTCTTGTCAATGGTATATCAGTAACTACAGTGAGATTGACTCTTGTCAATGGTATATCAGTAACTACAGTGAGATTGACTCTTGTCAATGGTATATCAGTAACTACAGTGAGATCGACTCTTGTCAATGGTATATCAGTAACTACAGTGAGATTGACTCTTGTCAATGGTATATCAGTAACTACAGTGAGATTGACTCTTGTCAATGGTATATCAGTAACTACAGTGAGATTGACTCTTGTCAATGGTATATCAGTAACTACAGTGAGATTGGCTCTTGTCAATGGTATATCAGTAACTACAGTGAGATTGACTCTTGTCAATGGTATATCAGTAACTACAGTCAAATTGGCTCTTGTCAATGGTATATCAGTAACTACAGTGAGATTGACTCTTGTCAATGGTATATCAGTAACTACAGTGAGATTGGCTCTTGTCAATGGTATATCAGTAACTACAGTGAGATTGGCTCTTGTCAATGGTATATCAGTAACTACAGTAAAATTGGCTCTTGTCAATGGTATATCAGTAACTACAGTGAGATTGGCTCTTGTCAATGGTATATCAGTAACTACAGTCAAATTGGCTCTTGTCAATGGTATATCAGTAACTACAGTAAAATTGGCTCTTGTCAATGGTATATCAGTAACTACAGTGAGATTGGCTCTTGTCAATGGTATATCATTAACTACAGTGAGATTGACTCTTGTCAATGGTATATCAGTAACTACAGTGAGATTGGCTCTTGTCAATGGTATATCAGTAACTACAGTGAGATTGACTCTTGTCAATGGTATATCAGTAACTACAGTCAAATTGGCTCTTGTCAATGGTATATCAGTAACTACAGTCAAATTGGCTCATGTCAATGGTATATCAGTAACTACAGTGAGATTGACTCTTGTCAATGGTATATCAGTAACTACAGTGAGATTGACTCATGTCAATGGTATATCAGTAACTACAGTGAGATTGACTCATGTCAATGGTATATCAGTAACTACAGTGAGATTGACTCATGTCAATGGTATATCAGTAACTACAGTGAGATTGACTCGTGTCAATGGTATATCAGTAACTACAGTCAAATTGACTCTTGTCAATGGTATATCAGTAACTACAGTCAAATTGACTCATGTCAATGGTATATCAGTAACTAGTCAAATTGACTCTTGTCAATGGTATATCAGTAACTACAGTCAAATTGACTCATGTCAATGGTATATCAGTAACTACAGTCAAATTGACTCGTGTCAATGGTATATCAGTAACTACAGTGAGATTGACTCTTGTCAATGGTATATCAGTAACTACAGTCAAATTGACTCTTGTCAATGGTATATCAGTAACTACAGTCGAATTGGCTCTTGTCAATGGTATATCAGTAACTACAGTGAGATTGACTCATATCAATGATAAATCAGTAACTACAGTCAAATTGACATACCGAAATAAATATATTTACAGTACATGTATGTAAGAACACATGGTATGTTTGTATGTTATAAGTTTCACTCCTGCTTTATAAAGAAAATGTGTTTTATTTTCAGGCAGTCACCTCTGAGATTGTGAAGACCATTCAAGATGTCATCAGCATGAATCCAGTTTATAGGTGTGTTAAATAAGGCCATTAAGGTGTAACACAGAAAGAGGATACTGTCACGGTGATGTAGACAGTGATAACATTACCGTTAATAAAGTAAAACGTAAAATGTACAACTAATATTGGGATGACTGACTTTTGATAACATTACCGTCAATAAAGTAAAATGTACAACTAATATTGGGATGACCGACTTTCGATAACATTACCGTCAATAAAGTAAAATGTACAACTAATATTGGGATGACTGACTTTTGATAACATTACCGTCAATAAAGTAAAATGTACAACTAATATTGGGATGACTGACTTTTGATAACATTACCGTCAATAAAGTAAAATGTACAACTAATATTGGGATGACCGACTTTCGATAACATTACCGTCAATAAAGTAAAATGTACAACTAATATTGGGATGACTGACTTTTGATAACATTACCGTCAATAAAGTAAAATGTACAACTAATATTGGGATGACTGACTTTTGATAACATTACCGTCAATAAAGTAAAATGTACAACTAATATTGGGATGACCGACTTTCGATAACATTACCGTCAATAAAGTAAAATGTACAACTAATATTGGGATGACTGACTTTTGATAACATTACCGTCAATAAAGTAAAATGTACAACTAATATTGGGATGACCGACTTTCGATAACATTACCGTCAATAAAGTAAAATGTACAACTAATATTGGGATGACTGACTTTTGATAACATTACCGTCAATAAAGTAAAATGTACAACTAATATTGGGATGACTGACTTTCGATAACATTACCGTCAATAAAGTAAAATGTACAACTAATATTGGGATGACCGACTTTCGATAACATTACCGTCAATAAAGTAAAATGTACAACTAATATTGGGATGACTGACTTTTGATAACATTACCGTCAATAAAGTAAAATGAACAACTAATATTGGGATGACTGACTTTTGATAACATTACCGTCAATAAAGTAAAATGTACAACTAATATTGGGATGACCGACTTTTGATAACATTACAGTCAATAAAGTAAAATGTACAACTAATATTGGGATGACCGACTTTCGATAACATTACCGTCAATAAAGTAAAATGTACAACTAATATTGGGATGACTGACTTTTGATAACATTACCGTCAATAAAGTAAAATGTACAACTAATATTGGGATGACCGACTTTTGATAACATTACCGTCAATAAAGTAAAATGTACAACTAATATTGGGATTACCGACTTTTGATAACATTACCGTCAATAAAGTAAAATGTACAACTAATATTGGGATGACCGACTTTTGATAACATTACCGTCAATAAAGTAAAATGTACAACTAATATTGGGATGACCGACTTTTGATAACATTACCGTCAATAAAGTAAAATGTACAACTAATATTGGGATGACCGACTTTTGATAACATTACCGTCAATAAAGTAAAATGTACAACTAATATTGGGATGACCGACTTTTGATAACATTACCGTCAATAAAGTAAAATGTAAAACTAATATTGGGATGACTGACTTTTGATAACATTACCGTCAATAAAGTAAAATGTACAACTAATATTGGGATGACCGACTTTTGATAACATTACCGTCAATAAAGTAAAATGTAAAACTAATATTGGGATGACTGACTTTTGATAACATTACCGTCAATAAATTAAAATGCACAACTAATATTTGGTTGACTGACTTTTGATAACATTACCGTCAATAAAGTAAAATGTACAACTAATATTGGGATGACTGACTTTTGATAACATTACCGTCAATAAAGTAAAATGTACAACTAATATTGGGATGACCGACTTTTGATAACATTACCGTCAATAAAGTAAAATGTACAACTAATATTGGGATGACCGACTTTTGATAACATTACCGTCAATAAAGTAAAATGTAAAACTAATATTGGGTTGACTGACTTTTGATAACATTACCGTCAATAAAGTAAAATGTACAACTAATATTGGGATGACTGACTTTTGATAACATTACCGTCAATAAAGTAAAATGTAAAACTAATATTGGGTTGACTGACTTTTGAGAACATTACCGTCAATAAAGTAAAATGTAAAACTAATATTGGGATGACCGACTTTTGATAACATTACCGTCAATAAAGTAAAATGTACAACTAATATTGGGATGACCGACTTTTGATAACATTACCGTCAATAAAGTAAAATGTAAAACTAATATTGGGATGACTGACTTTTGATAACATTACCGTCAATAAATTAAAATGCACAACTAATATTGGGATGACCACACAGACCGACTTTTGATAACATTACCGTCAATAAAGTAAAATGTACAACTAATATTGGGATGACTGACTTTTGATAACATTACCGTCAATAAATTAAAATGTACAACTAATATTGGAATGATCACACAGACCAACTTTTGATAACAAGATGTAAATAAATTAAAACGTACATCTATTAAGTGGGATAACAGATATGCTGGAAGGCAATTACAAGTGAACAAAAATGTCAATACAGATTGAAGAAACCACTTGAATTACAGAAAATAAATTTCGTCTAAGAAAACTTACTACTGATAATCACTCCACACGACAAGACTTGTCTTGTGTACAGATATACAATGTAGTAAGGGCTATTTCAATAAAATGTCCCCTTGACCTTGAGACTTCGAAATAAATCACTTCTATCCATGGTTGGGTTTCCTGCCTATACTTTAATGTGAATTTTTCATAACATTCTGTAGTTAATATCCTAAAATAAAACCTGGAGTCCCCGGGTGGAATTGATGTTTTACTATAGTAGCCCTAATGTTGTTTCCAGGATTTTAAGAGTAAACAGATCAAAATTCATTCAATCTAGTTTGACATTTATTTAGATTACCATTCTAGTGTTATTAAAGATACTGTCCCTATATCAAATTACAGGTATTTATATATACAATAAGACATTTTCATTGTTTACAGAGAAGCATTGGCCCAGCTGTTACAGTCTGACACTCGAGTTATTGACAACCCTGTCTACCTGTCTGATTTAGGTAAGTTTGGTAAACGGAACAGTGAGCTTACCTTTCGATTTAGGGTAAGTTTGATAAAGAGAACAGTGAGTTTACCTGTGTGATTTAGGTAAGTTTGGTAATGAGAACAGTGAGTTTACCAGACACTTGAAAAAAAATTGATGGTTTTACATGCTTGAGGAGCTTCTTGTGACATTGAGTTTAATAAGAAACAAAAAAGATAGGCTGTAAATGTTATGAGTACAGTGCTTTAAATAGTAATTTAGAAAAGAAGTAATGTATTTAGTTGTTATAATAGTGTTAGTGTCAAAATTTCCCAAATAGCTTTTATGTCGATCAATTTTTCCCAATTTGATCTCGGGTCCGATTCCAAAAACCCCCTAATAAAGCCCTGGCTAAATTGTTTGTTTGAAATTGTCAGTGGAAGAGAATGTCTACAAAATAAAATATATTATTGTATTGTTTGTTACCAGGCTGTGCTATGACAGGTGCTGACTCAGCAGACTTGCAAAAAGTGATGGAAGAAACTGATGTACGTATACACTAACCTAAAGTATATGTTGTTGTTTACGTGAAATTCCACATTGGATATGTATTCCTGACATTAATCTTTGGAGATGTCTTATTATTTTGATGATTAATTCTGAGGTTGTAGCCACAGACTATGATGGTTAAATTGTGTTTTCCACACACTACTAAATTTAAGCTTTCATTTATACTTAACAAATGTTCACACAGATATTCTCCGTAGTAAACTCTCAGAGACCTGTTGAAGGCCAAGGAGTTAGGTCAAGGACACATCTGTAGATAATGATTAAAAATATTCCAACAAAATTCCATGAAAATCATTCCTAATCTTTTTCTACCATAACTATATAATATAGCTTTCACTGTTTTTTTGCCTTTTACACATGATTGTCCCTACAACTATCTTCACAGTTTCTACTTTACTGTTTTGGTACTCATCTGAACAATTAAATAAAAAAAAGAAGACAATGTTGAAACTAATCAGTTAAGTTGGTATTGAGGCTATTAAAGTGAAAGTTTTGTATCAAAATCAAATGGAAATACACCACCAAACATGTATGATAATTCATAAGAGCAGGATTATTTTGAAGATTATTTGGATAAGTTCTCAAGATCATTCAGGTTAACTTTATCCTTCAGATTTAGTATTAAGTAATACAGTCAAGGCATTATATGTGAACTTTTTTCATTATAAACAAAAAAACAAATGCGAAAGTAAAAGTGGGTACATCTCTTTTATTCTTAACGGAGGTCTATTGACAATATTTCTGTATCAAGTTTTTGTGAATGTTGTTGTATGTAAAAGCTTTTGCTGATAATATAAAGTTTTTGATTTCAGATATTAAAACGACTTCATTTGACCCTAGCATTGTTGAAGAAGGAACTACAGATGATCAAGTTACAGAAAAGTATTCGTGAACAGGTAAGAAAACCATGTAATGATGTATGTTAGATGTCTTACTTCACATTTGTCTTTGTCACATATAACTGGCCCATTCTGTCATGTCATAAATATCATACGACACAATAATACCACTATGTAAATAACACTATTGTGATGTCATAAATAAAGGATGTCTTTTTACAGTTGAGATCTATTCCACTCAAACATGTGTTTACCATGTTTTAAACAGGTTGAGGAGAAGGTGAGGAAGCAGCATACAGAGTACATGCTTAGAGAACAACTGAAGCACATCAAAAAGAGTCTGGGTATGGAGAAGGATGACAAGGACACCATTGAGGAAAAGTTCAGAGAGAGGCTGAAGGTCAGGGTCGTCACTATCTAATAAAGCATGCAATACAATTGATCAAATATTTTTTCAAGTTATTAAAAATTTGAGAAACATCAAATCAAGATGAAAAGCTGTTATTGTTAGAAAATGGTTCCAGCTATTAATAAGGATCAGAAACCAGCCTATTTCAAGTCCTTGAATGTGTGACCTCTGTAGATAGTTTAAATCCCTAACATGGCTGGTCTTCATTTCGTTATAGCTGGACTTGCAGAAACTAGCCCATCAATTAATTTTTAATAAAATCTAGCTTCAATCCCCATTTGTATCCTCCTGTAGACTTATCCAGATATTGAGTCAGCCTTGCTACTATAAACGTGATGATCTTTTAGGATTTGGTTATACCTGAACATGTGAAGACACTGATTGATGAAGAAATGGCAAAGTTTAACTTCCTTGATTATCATTCTGCAGAGTTCAAGTAAGTACATGTTTTTATCTCTAGAGTCTGTCTCTCTTATGTTGCTCTCTCCAATTTAAGGTAAACTCATGTATGTATATTGTGAATGCACATCCGTCTCAGATTATTATCAAATAACTTTCAATTTTAGGAATTTAACTTGGTACAGACGTTAAAGTTTGTTATTGCTTTGTTTAGGAAGTTGTAAAAGGATTTTCTCCATTTTCATGAGAATGTTTCTTTTGAGATTTATCAGTGGTGGTTTAAATTTTTCCTTGAAGTCTGATTGGATGTCTGCTGTTTCCTGTGTTGTAACTTTGTATACAGAACTGTTGTATATATGTTTACAGTGTAACACTGATTGGCTGTCTGCTGTTTCCTGTGTTGTAACTTTGTATATAGAACTGCTGTATATATGTTTACAGTGTAACACTGATTGGCTGTCTGCTGTTTCCTGTATTGAAACTTTGTATATATATAGAACTGTTATATATATGTTTACAGTGTAACACTGATAGGATGTCTGCTGTTTCCTGTATTGTAACTTTGTATATAGAACTGCTGTATATATGATTACAGTGTAACACTGATAGGATGTCGCTGTTTCCTGTATTGTAACTTTGTATATAGAACTACTGTATATATGTTTACAGTGTAAAACTGATTGTATGTCAGCTGTTTCCTGTATTGTAACTTTGTATATATATAGAACTGTTATATATATGTTTACAGTGTAACACTGATAGGATGTCTGCTGTTTCCTGTATTGTAACTTTGTATATAGAACTGCTGTATATATGTTTACAGTGTAACACAGATTGGCTGTCTGCTGTTTCCTGTGTTGTAACTTTGTATATAGAAATGCTGTATAATATATGTTTACAGTGTAACACGGAACTACCTTGATTGGTTAACATCTTTACCGTGGGGAAAACACACCCAGGAAAATCTGGACCTCACAAGGGCAAAGACTATTCTTGAAGAAGATCATTATGGAATGGAAGATGTGAAAAACAGAATTTTGGTGAGACATATTTGACAAAGTCCCCATTTCAGTCATTTTATGATATATAAATATTCTTTTACTGATCAACTGTATATTGGCTGAGAAAAAATGTTTTTGGGAATAGAAGCAAAATTTTGTTTTGATCAAGTTATTTGAGCATTTGTGCATCCTCAAGGTATTCTGGTCAGTAAGAGTTACTGCTCTTTCTACCATGTTCTGATCATGAAGAGCTGTTGTCTACAAAGCTAACTTCCATTACTTTAGCCAAATTATCATTCGTGTCAGTTGTTAAATTCTTTTGGTTTATGATCCATAATTTCAGCTTCACTGCAGAAACAAGAAGACATTTTTTAATTTCAGCAATGACGCTTGTGATCATTATTCGTCAAGACGTACTAAATAGTTCTAGTCTACCTGTTCAGGGTTTAAGTCTTTATTAGTTCTTCTTGTTCAATTAATTTTGAGAATGACAATTTTTCAGTTTTTTTGATTGATCAAAAGAACGAGATGGCTATTAGGTGGATTTCTTTAATTTACATGTTGACTTCCGAGACATATCATAAAACCAAGATAAGTACCAGGCCACTTTATGGAATTGTAACAATTCAAGTTTGTTGTTGATGTTTCTCAGAAAACAGTGGTGATCAAGTTCTCTTGTTTTCATATGCAGGAGTTTATCGCTGTAAGCCAACTTAAAGGTGGTACTCAAGGAAAGATCCTGTGTTTCCATGGCCCACCAGGAGTGGGAAAGACCAGCATAGCCAAGTCTATAGCACGGGCATTAAATAGAGAGGTAAGTAAGAGTATATAAGGAAGCACTGTGGTCTAATGGTAGGACGTCGGGCTTATGATCGACGGGTTGCTGTAAATGAGTATGTGGTTGGGTAGTGCTGGAAATTGTAGAGTGTTAGCTGTGAGCGCTGAAATGGCTGCACCGGTTGTAATTAATGCTCCACAGGGAGTTGAAAACAAAATTGGCTGGTTGCTTAGGCCCTGTATCTACACATGGAGACTCTAACCTCTGAACATTTCGAATCATAGAAATATTCGGAAGAGTTGAAAAGATTATTGTTCAGTTTAAACATTCTAATTGAAAACATTATAGTCCAGTTTAAACATCTAGTTATGCAGTACACAGAAAGTATTTCATCCCATGAAATTTGTTTTAAATGTGGTAAAAAGTGTGAATTTCATGTGAGTAAATATTGTCTGTGTAGAATCTTTAGCACCAATAACTGTTTATTAAGGTTACAATATATCTCACTGACTGATAATAACAGCATTTTATATAAATTTTATAAAACAAGCAAGTACTGCCAGGTATTGAGTACGATGTTAGTAGAATGTTGCTTCATTGTAATTTAACCCTGGAACAGAAATCTGAGATGACCAGTAACACAACCAAAACTTCCTCCTGATGAAGTACTGGGAACCGTTGTCATACCAACAGACTCAATACAGCCTTGTTCTATTATGTATAATCATTGCTTGTTTCACTGTAATTTTGAGAATTTACGTTAGCGTCCAATTTTTATAGTGTTTTTGATATGTAATTAAATTGAAACTTTACCAAGTTACAGATACCATCTTGCTGTATGTATTATATTATGTTTGGACTTAAACATTATTGACAAAGCAAGAAAGGCGAGACATATAATTACGTGTAATTCTTGTAGTTTCAATGTTTGTTATTTTGGACACTTTCCTTTCAACTTTTATGTCAAGACTCCAAAAAAGAGTTTAACCTTTTTAATCTAGACATTTTTTGCTTGATCTGGTTAATCTGGTTGAGTAAAATGTTAATAGAAAACATTCTTTATATACAGTTTGATAATGCTGTTTGATAATGGTGACAGTGTGTATGATTTTATTCCTTGATCAAAATAAAAGAGTCTTAACTCCAGGTATTGAGTACGATGTCAGTAGTTTGTGACTGTATCGTAATTATGCTTGTAACTCTAGGTATTGAGTATGATGTCAGTAGTCTGTGACTGTATCGTAATTATACTCGTAACTCCCGGTATTGAGTATGATGTCAGTAGTCTGTGACTGTATTGTAATTATACTCCTAACTCCAGGTATTGAGTTCAATGTCAGTAGTCTGTGACTGTATCGTTATTATACTCGTAACTCCAGGTATTGAGTACGATGTCAGTAGTCTGTGACTGTATCGTTATTATACTCGTAACTCCAGGTATTGAGTACGATGTCAGTAGTCTGTGACTGTATTGTAATTATACTCGTAACTCCAGGTATTGAGTACGATATCAGTAGTCTGTGACTGTATCGTAATTATACTCGTAACTCAAGGTATTGAGTACAAAGTCAGTAGTTTGTGACTGTATTGTAATTATTCTCGTAACTCAAGATATTGAGTACAATGTCAGTAGTCTGTGAATGTATCGTAATTATACTCGTTACTCCAGGTATTGAGTATGATTTATATTCGTAACTCCAGGTATTGAGTACGATGTCAGTAGTCTGTGACTGTATCGTAATTATACTCTGGAACAGTAAGTCTGGGTCATCAAGTCACTTGTTTCAAGGCTCCATATATAGGTGTATTGAAGAACAGCATGATCCCAACAATACAAAAAAAAAAATTAAGCAAGATTTACTGGTGATGTAGTCATTTGTTAAGCATAAAACAATTTATGGAAAAGAGATTTTATGGAAACAAGTTTCAAGTGTTTTTAACAAATTGTACTGTTTTATATAGGGCTATTCCAGTAAAACATCTCCTTGAACCCATTACTCTAAAACGAATCAATTCTGTCTATGGTTGGGTTTCTTGTCTTTGATATTCATTGTCTAAATGTAAATTATTGGTTAAATTCTGTTGGTGTAATTACCCTAAACAAAACCTGGAGTCCAGGAGGTATAGTTATACCTGGAGGTAACTAGTTCTGTTTAACTCCAAGAAATTTGTGTCTGAAAAAATACATTCTACTGGTCTATTGCTGGTTGATTGTGGAGAATACTAGAATACTAGGATGTCAGTAGTTTGTGACTGTATCGTAATTATGCTTGTAACTCCAGGTATTGAGTACGATGTCAGTAGTCTGTGACTGTATTGTAATTATACTCGTAACTCCAGGTATTGAGTAAGATGTCAGTAGTTTGTGACTGTATCATAATTATACTCGGAACTCCCGGTATTGAGTACGATGTCAGTAGTCTGTGACTGTATCGTAATTATACTCGTAACTCAAGGTATTGAGTATGATGTCAGTAGTCTGTGACTATATCGTAATTATACTCGTAACTCTAGGTATTGAATACAAAGTCAGTAGTCTATGACTGTATTGTAATCATACTCTTAACTCCAGGTATTGAGTACGAAGTCAGTAGTTTGTGACTGTATCGTAATTATAGTTGTAACTCGAGGTATTGAGTACGATGTCAGTAGTCTGTGACTGCATCGTAATTATAATTGTAACTCCAGGTATTGAGTACGATGTCAGTAGTCTGTGACTGTATCGTAATTATACTCTGGAACAGTAAGTCTGTGTCATCAAGTCACTTGTTTCAAGGCTCCATATATAGGTGTATTGAAGAAAGACATGATCCCAACAATACAAAAATATTTAAGCAAGATTTACTGCTGATTTAGTCATTTGTTTAGCATACAAATTTGATGGAAAAGATATTTTACGGAAACAAGTTTCAAGTGTTTTAAACCACTTCTACTGTTTTATATAGGGCTATTCCAGTAAAACATTTTCTTGAACCCAATACTCTATAATGAATCTATTTTGTCCATGGTTGGGTTTTGTCTGTGATGTCTATTGTCTAAATGTAAATTATTGGTTAAATTCTGTTGGTGTAATTACCCTAAACAAAACCTGGAGTCCAGGAGGTACAGTTATACCTGGAGTTAACTAGTTCTGTTTAACTCCAGGAAATTTGTGTCTGAAGAAATACATTCTGCTGGTCTATTGCTGTTTGATTATGAAAAATACAAGGACTATTCTTTAAATCATCACTTTCTTTCCAAACACCACCATACAATTTGTGTTTTTATTTTACAGTATTTTAGGTTCAGTGTTGGAGGAATGACAGATGTGGCTGAAATTAAAGGTCACAGGTAAGTACTACAAATAGATCTTTCACTAGCTCACATTATACCGTCTGGCCCATGGTGTGGCATATACATTTGCATATCTGTTTAATTACTTTTCCTATAAAAGGCTACTTTTCGAATGATACTCAGAGTTTTCGATACACAAATGCATGCAAACAACATACATGAATGTACATTGTTAAAAGACCTAAAGCTGTTAATGAGATGTTAGACAATATAAGACCAAACCATCCCGAGAGAACTCTTTAACCTAAGGAAGAATGGCACTTCCCTAGGCTAATTAAATTTATTAAAGTCTATAAGATGCACTACTTTGTAAATACAGGAGGACCTATGTTGGAGCCATGCCTGGAAAGATGATCCAATGTCTTAAAACAACAAAGACTGAAAATCCCTTGGTGCTTATTGACGAGGTAAGTTTTACTTACAACACTAGTGAGGCATCTCTGATTAGGTAGGATTGTCCAGTTAAAACAAATAACTGAGGATTGTCAACCCAAGATGTATAGTTGGACTAATATGAAATCTAGAAAGAGATGCATTTTGTATTATGTAAATATGTATAGAATATTCCAGATAAAGGATATATGATTGATTGATTTAGGGGTGGTCGGGTGGTGCAATGGATAGCACATTTGCCTTTCACCAAGGCGGCCGGGGTTCGATTCCCCGACCGGACGTGAATAGGTATGTGGTCACCTGCCCGACCACGTGGGTTTTCTCTGGGTACTCCGGTTTCCTCCCACAATAAGACCCCTCGCACGCTAACATTTGGGCCAACAAGAGTGATTAATATAAGTTGTATAACTTGTTTCATAATTGTTGTAAAATAAATAAAGTTTATATATGATTGATGAAAACTTTAAAATTGAAAGACATTGATGAGCTCTTTCTGTAGAGAAAAGGAATAAAACAGTGTACATACAGGTAATTTAAACCTATTTATTAGTAGTTGTAGAGGATTGAATACAGTATTCTTTGAATTACTTTAATGTGTAATTTTATGGTAGAGCTGTAAATCTGTTCAGTTTATTTCCACAAATATTATAGCTGTTATTGTAAAATTTTACAAATATTCATTTGTATTTGATGTTTTGCCCGTGGTGGCCAAGTAGTTAAGGTGTCCTGACATTCTGCCACTAGCCCTCCACCTCTGGGTTATAAGTTCAAAACCAACTTGGGGCAATTGCCAGGTACTGACCATAGGTCGGTGGTTTTCTCTGGGTATTCCAGCTTTCCTCCACTTTCAAAACCTGGCACATCTTTTAAGGACCCTAGCTGTTAATAGGACATAAAACAAAATAAAGGATTTGTTGTGTTTGATGTTTTGCCTTGATTGTTTGTGTTTTATGTTTTGCCGTGATTGTATGTTATAGGTGGATAAGTTGGGTAGGAGTTGGCAGGGTGACCCGTCCTCAGCCTTACTTGAACTGCTGGACCCAGAACAGAATGCCAACTTCCTGGACCACTACTTAGATGTTACAGTGGACATGTCCAAGGTAGGTACTAATGTCTGTGTTATATTTAACCAATAACTGGGCCATGTCCAAGGTAGGTACTACTGTCGATGTCATTTAGCCAGCAAAATGTACATAATGAACTCAATGGTTATGGCCATAGTTATGTTATTAAAGGGGCGTACAAAGATTGGAGGTGTGTGTGTGTGTGTGTGTGTGTGTGGGGGGGGGGGGGGTGGGGGGTGGGGGGGGTGGGGGGGGGGTGGGGGGGGGGGGTGGGGGGGGGGGGGTGGGGGGGGGGGTATCGTCTTATAAGGGCAGCTTCAGAGGAAGTAGGAATTACATCTGTGACCTTTAATGTCAGGTCACAGTAAGTTTCAATATTTGGAGCTGAGCTCATATTCTATCTGTATAGCTGACAGGATATGAAAATCTTATCATGTGTCATCATGTGTAACAACAGTTGATGAATTTGATGGAATAACAAGGTGTGACTGTTTCATTCACTGTCAGTATTTATCCACTGTAAAACTGAAGCCACTCAAACAAACATTCACCGTCAGTATTCATCCGCGGTAAAATCGAATATTCTGTATTGAAGTGGACGTAAAACCACTCAAACAAACAAGCTTTGACAGTCTGTCTGGCGTTTGACCTACAGTAGTATTCCTCTTTTACTGTTACAGGTGTTGTTTATCTGCACAGCCAATATCACCGACACGATTCCTGAGCCTCTTAAAGACCGGATGGAAATGATAGACGTCTCTGGTTATGTGGCCGAAGAAAAGCTGGCCATTGCACAGGTAACATTGATCTCCTATTCTTAGGCTTGATGTAATATGTGTCACCCTGTAGGGTTTCTCTAGCGCATTTGGTAGAGTGTAAGTCAAATAAACCAAAAGTCCAAGGTTTTACTGCCAGTGGACTGGTTTAAAATGACCTCTGTTTTATTGGTGCCTACATAAGGACACAGGAAATATTGACAAAATATTAACTCGCTGTTATTTTCACATGAATCGCCATGACTCCTTTGAAAATTCCTTTCGAATTAGCTAGGGGAAATCGGGACCGTAGAATGTTACACTAGTAAAGCAGAGGTCCCAGGTTTGACTCTAGCAAAAGCTGTGAAAAAAATAATGACATCTTTTGCATAAAAATGAAAAATAAAAACAAAAAATGCAAAATTAGGGACTATATTATCACTTGTAAGATTTTCAGCATTTTTTCAGTTTTCATTCACTGTGAAGCAAACTCCATTGAATATTTTGATGGTATTCTAACAAGTGTTGATAGTACTGTTACCCACTTCTATACCTTTTCAGGTTTGGTAGTGAGAAATTTACCATCTGTTAGTGTTGGGTAATCAGTTGAAACACCAACCAATAATCAGTTGTAATTTGTTGACATCACTAACCAATTTTATGATTATAATCGGTTGCTCTTTGAAAAAAAGTAGTGTAAGGAATATAAAATGTTTTTTACCAGAAAAAGCAGCAAATTCACTTGCTATTAATATCCAAAATAAAATAATTGTATTGAAATCAATAATCAAACTTGTGTTTTTGAAACTGTTACAGTATTTCGTTTTACCAGAAAATGAAAATGCACATATTACATTATAGTCAATGGTATTATGTATTTGATGTTTTGACATTTTATTCACACACCGATTAATCGATTATAAAAAAACATGATCGATAATCGTAATCAGTAAACAATAATCAACCGTTAATCGATCATTTCCGATCATCGACACACCACTACCATCTGTTACTCACAGCATGTAATAGTTGGTAGAGTATCCATCTAGAGATTGGAAGGCCAGGTTTAAACACTGATCTGGTTTTGTGTTTTCTGCTCCTGTTATTTATTTTTATTTACTCATTAGAACTTGGCAGTAAATAGTATTTACTTAAACATTACCTGAAGCATTAGTAGAATATTGTATTTTACTTTGAAAAAGCCTCCCCCCACTTTGGCAAATGTTCTTGGAACAGGGTGCCTGCAATTAAACCCCTCTCCCTAAATTTGGTCTCTCTTGCAAAAAAGCCATTTTAAATTTGGTTCAATTTTTGTCTCTGAACATAAAAACCCATATCTAACTTGATGTATTCACTCATATAGTCTCAGTACCTGTTCACTAGAGTAGAGGAGGTGTCTCTCCTTAGCTTTGCTGACCTTAGATAACAGACTCCTCTCCTAGCTACGGCTGCTGATCTTCTGGCCAGAATCATGTTATCAATCACCCACATTGACAGGTTTTATCCTGATATGCCCACACACCCTTTTATGTTGTAATGTCAGCTGTCGTAGAAGAAAAGGTCTTATTGCAATTGACTGTACTAGGAGTTGGCTAGCTGACTGCTAATGTGTGTATACATTTAAATCATTATCAAGCAACTCATTTTATAAACGTCAATTTTATGCAAAGAATGGGTGCCTCTTTTCAGCTCACATAGCCCAAGGGGTCGACATGCCTAATGTAGAATTCACAATACATACTGCTGAAATAGGCATGTAGGACATTTTCACAGAAAGCTACTACTCATAAACAGTTGTATGGAATGTAACCATATTTGTTTTGAAATGTCACAAAGGAATAAATCAGTATTATTCAAAATGCTTGAGAATCAACTTTGAAATACAATCAAACCAAACCTGTGGGTACAGCCCCACCCCTGTGGACATAGCCCCTGGGAAACATAGTTAAAAAAGGTTGAGATCCCCTGCCTTTTCAGATCTTCCTCCTATCATCAAACAATGTTATTGCTTGGAATAACAAAACAAATACAATTGACCAAAAGTCTGCACTTTCCCATGGAGACGTATTTTCTATTTTAAAATGAAAACAGATTAGATCCCTACCCTATAAATAGATATGAAACTAATTGGCTTGAAGATACAAAATCATAGTTAAACTTTTTCTTTTCGCATTACATGTACTTACTCCCGAGTTTATAGCAAGGAAAGGAATGAGATTCCCTCACTATAACTAATGTACTTAGTAAGAAGCTACAAATAGATTAATGCAACTAGGATTGTCCCTGGGGTACCACTGTCTCTTGTTTGCTATAAACACCAATAAAAAGAAGGAACGTAAATTCATCAATAAGGTCAGACACTCAGTACTCAGAAAAATACTATAGCTGCTAGCTATGCAACAGGTTCAATGAAATATCTATATTTGGCAAACAGACTGGCTGTATTTATTTTTGGCATAAAAGTAATTATGGTGTCTGCCAATAGCAGATGATATTCACCCAAACCATGTATCCATCGGTTTCACTGGGGAGAATTGATACCTAGTCTGCGTATGGCAGAAAATGTCATTTAAAATAGTAAATAATAGACTACAACTTATCGTAGCAGTTCTGCTGATCCAGAACTAAAAATCAAAATGAAATAAAAACATTGTGTTTATAATGGCTTCCTGCATTAATATCTCCTTTGTTTGCGCTATCATGGCTTTACTGGGAATTGTTTTTGAAACAAGTTTGTGCCATGTAAGTATGAGGTCATAATTGGGATGATGTCATCTGATTGTCACATGGCGCCAAATCATAATCAAAACATTTCACTGAAGTCCGTTTTGTATCCACCATTGTGGCCTATCAAGGGGAATAACAACACTTTTTGGAAAGGCCTATATAGAGGAAAACAGTCTGGGACATTGTTTTCAGTATGTCGTGCTGTCTCGTTCTCCTGTCATCTCCCCTTGTGTGGTATGCCGTTCTGTCTGTGTCTCCCCTGGTGTGGTATGACGTGCTGTCTCCCCTGATGTGGTATGCTGTACTGTCTCGGTCTCCCCTGGTGTGGTATGCTGTGCTGTCTCGGTCTCCTGTCATCTCCCCTGGTGTGGTATGACGTGCTGTCTCCCCTGGTGTGGTATGCTGTGCTGTCTCATTCTCCTGTCATCTCCCCTGGTGTGGTATGCTGTGCTGTCTCATTCCCCTTTCATTTCCCCTGGTGTGGTATGCCGTGCTGTCTCCCCTGGTGAGGTATGCCGTGCTTTCTGTGTCTCCCCTGGTGTCTCGTTCTCCTGTCATCTCCCCTGGTGTGGTATGCGGTGCTGTCTCATTCTCCTGTCATCTCCCCTGGTGTGGTATGCTGTGCTGTCTCATTCCCCTTTCATCTCCCCTGGTGAGGTATGCCGTTCTGTCTGTGTATCCCCTGGTGTGGTTTGGTGTGCTGTCCCCTGGTGTGGTATGACGTGCTGTCTCCCCTGGTGTGGTATGACGTGCTGTCTCCCCTGGTGTGGTATGCAGTGCTGTCTCGTTCTCCTGTCATCTCCCCTGGTGTGGTATGACGTGCTGTCTCCCCTGGTGTGGTATGCTGTGCTGTCTCATTCTCCTGTCATCTCCCCTGGTGTGGTATGCTGTGCTGTCTCATTCCCCTTTCATTTCCCCTGGTGTGGTATGCCGTGCTGTCTCCCCTGGTGAGGTATGCCGTGCTTTCTGTGTCTCCCCTGGTGTCTCGTTCTCCTGTCATCTCCCCTGGTGTGGTATGCGGTGCTGTCTCATTCTCCTGTCATCTCCCCTGGTGTGGTATGCTGTGCTGTCTCATTCCCCTTTCATCTCCCCTGGTGAGGTATGCCGTTCTGTCTGTGTATCCCCTGGTGTGGTTTGGTGTGCTGTCCCCTGGTGTGGTATGACGTGCTGTCTCCCCTGGTGTGGTATGACGTGCTGTCTCCCCTGGTGTGGTATGCAGTGCTGTCTCGTTCTCCTGTCATCTCCCCTGGTGTGGTATGCTGTACTGTCTCCCATGGTGTGGTATGCTGTACTGTCTCCCCTGGTGTGGTATGCAGTGCTGTCTCCCCTGGTGTGGTATGCAGTGCTGTCTCCCCTGGTGTGGTATGCAGTGCTGTCTCCCCTGGTGTGGTATGCAGTGCTGTCTCCCCTGGTGTGGTATGCAGTGCTGTCTCCCCTGGTGTGGTATGACGTGCTGTCTCCCCTGGTGTGGTATGACGTGCTGTCTCCCCTGGTGTGGTATGACGTGCTGTCTCCCCTGGTGTGGTATGACGTGCTGTCTCCCCTGGTGTGGTATGCAGTGCTGTCTCCCCTGGTGTGGTATGCAGTGCTCTCTCCCCTGGTGTGGTATGCAGTGCTGTCTCCCCTGGTGTGGTATGCAGTGCTGTCTCCCCTGGTGTGGTATGCAGTGCTGTCTCCCCTGGTGTGGTATGCAGTGCTGTCTCCCCTGGTGTGGTATGCAGTGCTGTCTCCCCTGGTGTGGTATGCAGTGCTGTCTCCCCTGGTGTGGTATGCAGTGCTGTCTCCCCTGGTGTGGTATGACGTGGTGTCTTCCCGGGTGTGGTATGACCTGGTGTCTCCCCTGGTGTGGTATGCAGTGCTGTCTCCCCTGGTGTGGTATGCAGTGTTGTCTCCCCTGGTGTGGTATGCTGTACTGTCTCCCCTGGTGTGGTAGGCTGTACTGTCTCCCCTGGTGTGGTATGACGTGGTGTCTTCCCTGGTGTGGTATGCAGTGCTGTCTCCCCTGGTGTGGTATGCAGTGCTGTCTCCCCTGGTGTGGTATGCAGTGCTGTCTCCCCTGGTGTGGTATGCTGTACTGTCTCCCCTGGTGTGGTATGCAGTGCTGTCTCCCCTGGTGTGGTAGGCTGTACTGTCTCCCCTGGTGTGGTATGCAGTGCTGTCTCCCCTGGTGTGGTATGCAGTGCTGTCTCCCCTGGTGTGGTATGCAGTGCTGTCTCCCCTGGTGTGGTAGGCAGTGCTGTCTCCCCTGGTGTGGTATGCAGTGCTGTCTCCCCTGGTGTGGTATGCTGTACTGTTTCCCCTGGTGTGGTATGCAGTGCTGTCTTCCCTGGTGTGGTATGACGTGGTGTCTTCCCTGGTGTGGTATGACGTGGTGTCTCCCCTGGTGTGGTATGCAGTGCTGTCTCCCCTGGTGTGGTATGCAGTGCTGTCTCCCCTGGTGTGGTATGCAGTGCTGTCTCCCCTGGTGTGGTATGCAGTGCTGTCTCCCCTGGTGTGGTATGCAGTGCTGTCTCCCCTGGTGTGGTATGCAGTGCTGTCTCCCCTGGTGTGGTATGACGTGCTGTCTCCCCTGGTGTGGTATGACGTGCTGTCTCCCCTGGTGTGGTATGACGTGCTGTCTCCCCTGGTGTGGTATGACGTGCTGTCTCCCCTGGTGTGGTATGCAGTGCTGTCTCCCCTGGTGTGGTATGCAGTGCTCTCTCCCCTGGTGTGGTATGCAGTGCTGTCTCCCCTGGTGTGGTATGCAGTGCTGTCTCCCCTGGTGTGGTATGCAGTGCTGTCTCCCCTGGTGTGGTATGCAGTGCTGTCTCCCCTGGTGTGGTATGCAGTGCTGTCTCCCCTGGTGTGGTATGCAGTGCTGTCTCCCCTGGTGTGGTATGACGTGGTGTCTTCCCGGGTGTGGTATGACCTGGTGTCTCCCCTGGTGTGGTATGCAGTGCTGTCTCCCCTGGTGTGGTATGCAGTGTTGTCTCCCCTGGTGTGGTATGCTGTACTGTCTCCCCTGGTGTGGTAGGCTGTACTGTCTCCCCTGGTGTGGTATGACGTGGTGTCTTCCCTGGTGTGGTATGCAGTGCTGTCTCCCCTGGTGTGGTATGCAGTGCTGTCTCCCCTGGTGTGGTATGCAGTGCTGTCTCCCCTGGTGTGGTATGCTGTACTGTCTCCCCTGGTGTGGTATGCAGTGCTGTCTCCCCTGGTGTGGTAGGCTGTACTGTCTCCCCTGGTGTGGTATGCAGTGCTGTCTCCCCTGGTGTGGTATGCAGTGCTGTCTCCCCTGGTGTGGTATGCAGTGCTGTCTCCCCTGGTGTGGTAGGCTGTACTGTCTCCCCTGGTGTGGTATGCTGTACTGTCTCCCCTGGTGTGGTAGGCTGTACTGTCTCCCCTGGTGTGGTATGCAGTGCTGTCTTCCCTGGTGTGGTATGACGTGGTGTCTTCCCTGGTGTGGTATGACGTGGTGTCTCCCCTGGTGTGGTATGCAGTGCTGTCTCCCCTGGTGTGGTATGCAGTGCTGTCTCCCCTGGTGTGGTATGCAGTGCTGTCTCCTCTGGTGTGGTATGCAGTGCTGTCTCCCCTGGTGTGGTATGCAGTGCTGTCTCCCCTGGTGTGGTATGCAGTGCTGTCTCCCCTGGTGTGGTATGCAGTGCTGTCTCCCCTGGTGTGGTATGACGTGCTGTCTCCCCTGGTGTGGTATGCAGTGCTGTCTCCCCTGGTGTGGTATGCAGTGCTGTCTCCCCTGGTGTGGTATGCAGTGCTGTCTCCCCTGGTGTGGTATGCAGTGCTGTCTCCCCTGGTGTGGTATGCAGTGCTGTCTCCCCTGGTGTGGTATGCAGTGCTGTCTCCCCTGGTGTGGTATGCAGTGCTGTCTCCCCTGGTGTGGTATGCAGTGCTGTCTCCCCTGGTGTGGTATGACGTGCTGTCTCCCCTGGTGTGGTATGACGTGCTGTCTCCCCTGGTGTGGTATGACGTGCTGTCTCCCCTGGTGTGGTATGACGTGCTGTCTCCCCTGGTGTGGTATGCAGTGCTGTCTCCCCTGGTGTGGTATGCAGTGCTCTCTCCCCTGGTGTGGTATGCAGTGCTGTCTCCCCTGGTGTGGTATGCAGTGCTGTCTCCCCTGGTGTGGTATGCAGTGCTGTCTCCCCTGGTGTGGTATGCAGTGCTGTCTCCCCTGGTGTGGTATGCAGTGCTGTCTCCCCTGGTGTGGTATGCAGTGCTGTCTCCCCTGGTGTGGTATGCAGTGCTGTCTCCCCTGGTGTGGTATGCAGTGCTGTCTCCCCTGGTGTGGTATGCAGTGCTGTCTCCCCTGGTGTGGTATGCAGTGCTGTCTCCCCTGGTGTGGTATGCAGTGCTGTCTCCCCTGGTGTGGTAGGCTGTACTGTCTCCCCTGGTGTGGTATGCAGTGCTGTCTCCCCTGGTGTGGTATGCAGTGCTGTCTCCCCTGGTGTGGTATGCAGTGCTGTCTCCCCTGGTGTGGTATGCAGTGCTGTCTCCCCTGGTGTGGTATGCAGTGCTGTCTCCCCTGGTGTGGTATGCAGTGCTGTCTCCCCTGGTGTGGTATGCAGTGCTGTCTCCCCTGGTGTGGTATGCAGTGCTGTCTCCCCTGGTGTGGTATGCAGTGCTGTCTCCCCTGGTGTGGTATGCAGTGTTGTCGTGGTCTCCCCTGACAGGTGGTTTACTCCCACACTTGCCAACCACTGATGAGGTACAAACCGTGGAGCACTTCAGCAGTAATCAATACCTCATCCTTTACAGTGCTACCATCACATTAGTTAGGGTGTTTTTCTGCATTATTTTACACTTTTACAAACTGCTTCCATGATATGTCCCCCAGGTTTCCACTTTTGAAAGCATTTTTTTCATTTTGTTTTTATCAGGAAAAGCAGAACTTTGTTGTTTAGTTGCTTCCCTTTGCACAAGTTTTTAGGTTGGCTAATTGAATAAAAATCTTCTCTTTATTTTCTTGCTCTTGCAAGAAATCATTTCATTAAATATAATAATCATCTGTTATTGATGAAATTAAATTTGAACTTCATTAATGATTTAATTTGTAGACTGGATTCAGTTATCGGAGATGTTCAAGCATGGTACCTGATACTCCCTTCCATTGCAGTATGCAGTGCAGTGAAGACATACAAAACAAATTCTTCCTTGAATAGATATAAAAAGTGGGAGTCCTGGGTTGATAGATTTGGTCATAGGGATCCATTGACTTTCGCTGGAGTATCTTATAGGTTCTCCCATATGTGTGATCCAAAATTTGATCACAGCAATACTGCTGGGTGTTAGCTGTAAATAGCAAATAATGCATAAGATATAGCTGGGATATATATGATAGTAAAAGCAATAGTTGACTATTCAAAAACAGTGATGACTGAAGTCAATCTGAAGAATCCACTGTACCTGTTTATTGTTACGTACACACATAGATCTAGAATAATTTGTTTTCTGAAAAAAGAACTGTTTCATCACAAGAATGATTACTATAAAAGTTAATATTTTCGCACGTGGAATGTTTTGCTTAATCAGCCTCTATTATTCATGATGTGGAATTGTTCTCGCTGTAGTCATGCTTTTTTGCACTGTTTACCTGTATTACTAATATACACTGTAGAGTTTGAATGGTGTTAAATATGTTCGCGTGTAAATATATTCACAGAGATTTGATGCCAGTGAAATATGCGGAAAGTTCCACGCCGCGAAAATTTTCACTTTTACAGTATGCCATCACTTGCTGTACAGATAGTGCGGTAGAGTGACATCAATTGAGAAGTAAACATCAGATAAGGTTTTATATGTTAAACGAAAGTAAGGTTAAGTACCAATTTAGTTCAGTTGTGAGTACAAATCCCTAGATGCTGATCCTACACGCATGACTAAGGTATTTCAAATGTTGTTTTTCAATGCCTGAAAGTAAGTGTTATGTTTTATGAAATACTGCATGACTAATAAGACAATGCTATGATAGTAAGTGATGTAATTGTTCCAGTGCCCCTAGGCTAATAACGCAATGCTATGATAGTAAATGCTGCATTAGTTCCACTGTCCCTAGACTAATTAGGCAATGCTGTGATATTAAGTGATGTGGTTGTTC
Organism: Mimachlamys varia; assembly: GCA_947623455.1. Classification (NCBI taxonomy): domain Eukaryota; kingdom Metazoa; phylum Mollusca; class Bivalvia; order Pectinida; family Pectinidae; genus Mimachlamys; species Mimachlamys varia. Next base: position 16,955,848 of record OX392535.1, read on the forward strand.
CACTGTCCCTAGACTAATTAGGCAATGCTGTGATATTAAGTGATGTGGTTGTTCCACTGTCCCTAGACTAATTAGGCAATGCTGTGATAGTAAGTGATGTGTTTGTTCCACTGTCCCTAGACTAATTAGGCTATGCTGTGATAGCAAGTGATGTAATTGTTCCAGTGCCCCTAGACTAATTAGGCAATGCTATGATAGTATAATTGCTGTTTTTTCCAGTGTCCCTAGACTAATTAGGCAATGCTATGATAGTATAATTGCTGTTTTTTCCAGTGTCCCTAGACTAATTAGGCAATGCTATGATAGTATAATTGCTGTTTTTTCCAGTGTCCCTAGACTAATTAGGCAATGCTATGATAGTATAAGTGCTGTTTGTTCCACTGCCCCTAGACTTATTAGGCAATGCTGTGATAGTAAGTGATGTGTTTGTTCCACTGTCCCTAGACTAATTAGGCAATGCTGTGATAGCAAGTGATGTAATTGTTCCAGTGCCCCTAGACTGATTAGGCAATGCTATGATAGTAAGTGGTGTGTTTGTTCTAGTGTCCCTAGACTAATTAGGCAATGCTATAATAGTATAATTGCTGTTTTTTCCAGTGTCCCTAGACTAATTAGGCAATGCTATGATAGTATAATTGCTGTTTTTTCCAGTGTCCCTAGACTAATTAGGCAATGCTATGATAGTATAAGTGCTGTTTGTTCCACTGCCCCTAGATTTATTAGGCAATGCTGTGATAGTAAGTGATGTGTTTTTCACTGCCCCTAGACTAATTAGGCAATGCTATGATAGTATAATTGCTGTTTTTTCCAGTGTCCCTAGATTTATTAGGCAATGCTATGATAGTATAATTGCTGTTTTTTCCAGTGTCCCTAGATTTATTAGGCAATGCTGTGATAGTATAATTGCTGTTTTTTCCCCTGTCCCTAGACTAATTAGGCAATGCTATGATAGTATAATTGCTGTTTTTTCCAGTGTCCCTAGACTAATTAGGCAATGCTTTGATAGTATAATTGCTGTTTTTTCCAGTGTCCCTAGACAAATTAGGCAATGCTCTGATAGTATAATTGCTGTTTGTTCCACTGCCCCTAGATTTATTAGGCAATGCTGTGATAGTAAGTGATGTGTTTTTCACTGCCCCTAGACTAATTAGGCAATGCTATGATAGTATAATTGCTGTTTTTTCCAGTGTCCCTAGACTAATTAGGCAATGCTTTGATAGTAGAATTGCTGTTTTTTCCAGTGTCCCTAGATTTATTAGGCAATGCTGTGATAGTAAGTGATGTGTTTTTCACTGCCCCTAGACTTATTAGGCAATGCTATGATAGTAAGTGATGTGTTTTTCACTGCCCCTAGACTAATTAGGCAATGCTATGATAGTAAGTGATGTGTTTTTCACTGCCCCTAGACTTATTAGGCAATGCTATGATAGTAAGTGATGTGTTTGTTCCACTGCCCTAGACTAATTAGGTAATGCTATGATAGTAAGTGCTGTTTGTTTTCATTGCCTTCAGACTAATTAGACATGCAACTTATACACTGTAAGTGCTTTGTTTGTTCCACTGCCCCTAGACTAATTAGGCAGCCCCATATAAAGTAACGGCCAGAATTTATGTGAAAAGTCCAAGATTCCAGTTCCTAATCTGTTGTGGACTTGTGGAGACACTAATCTGTCAGTCGTGGAGATTCAGAAAAGGTGTGGGCGGTGACTTTATGTAGACAGGAATGTGCGGCAAGGCTTGCCGCGGACCAACAGCGATAGGGTTAGGTCTCCAGGCATTTCACCGCTACGTGGGAGTCTTACATATCTGTATGCTGAGCACCTTCTCTTTGTATTATTTTTAGCTCACCTGGCCCGAAGGGCCAAGTGAGCTTATGTGATGGTGCAGCGTCCGTCGTCCGTCCGTCCGTCCGTCCGTCCGTCGTCCGTCGTCCGTCCGTCCGTCCGTCCGTCCGTCCTGCGTCCGTCAACTTTTTCCTTTAAACGACTTCTTCTAAAATACTGAAAGGCCCAGTGACATGAAATTTGGCTGGTAGATTTCTTTGAAGGAGCTGAACAAAGTTTGCGAAAAAAAATCACTTTGACCTAATTTCAAGGTCACAGGGGTCAAAAATGTCGAAACCTTCAAACAACTTCTTCTAAAATACCGTCAGGCATAGAGACTTCATATTTGACCAGTAGCTTCCTTAGATGAAGCCAAATAAAGTTTGCGAAAAGAAATGACCTTGACCAATATTCAAGGTCACCGTGAGGTTAAATCTATTTCAACCTTTAAACGACTTCTTCTGAAATACCAAAAGCCCAAGAAACATGATATTTGGCTGAAATGTCCCTTGGATGAAGCCGGACAAAGTTTGCGAAAAGAAATGACCTTGACCTATATTCAAGGTCACAGGGGTCAAATCTGTTAAAACCTTTAAACGACTTCTTCTGAAATACCAAAAGCCCTAGAAGCATGATATTTGGCTGAAAGGTTCCTTGGATAAAGCCCGACAAAGTTTGCGAAAAGAAATGACCTTGACCTATATTCAAGGTCACAGGAGTCAAATCTGTTAAAACCTTTAAACGACTTCTTCTGAAATACCAAAAGCCCTAGAAGCATGATATTTGGCTGAAAGGTTCCTTGGATGAAGTCGGACAAAGTTTGCGAAAAGAAATGACCTTGACCTATATTCAAGGTCACAGGGGTCAAATCTGTTAAAACCTTTAAACGACTTCTTCTGAAATACCAAAAGCCCTAGAAGCATGATATTTGGCTGAAATGTTCCTTGGATGAAGCCCGACAAAGTTTGCGAAAAGAAATGACCTTGACCTATATTCAAGGTCACAGGGGTCAAATCTGTTAAAACCTTTAAACGACTTCTTCTGAAATACCAAAAGCCCTAGAAGCATGATATTTGGCTGAAAGGTTCCTTGGATGAAGCCCGACAAAGTTTGCGAAAAGAAATGACCTTGACCTATAATCAAGGTCACAGGAGTCAAATCTGTTAAAACCTTTAAACGACTTCTTCTGAAATACCAAAAGCCCTAGAAGCATGATATTTGGCTGAAAGGTTCCTTGGATGAAGCCGGACAAAGTTTGCAAAAAGAAATGACCTTGACTTATATTCAAGGTATCAGGGGTCAAATCTGTTAAAACCTTTAAACGACTTCTTCTGAAATACCAAAAGCCCTAGAAGCATGATATTTGGCTGAAAGGTTCCTTGGATGAAGCCGGACAAAGTGTGCGAAAAGAAATGACCTTGACTTATATTCAAGGTCACAGGGGTCAAATCTGTTAAAACCTTTAAACGACTTCTTCTGAAATACCAAAAGCCCTAGAAGCATTATATTTGGCTGAAAGGTTCCTTGGATGAAGTCGGACAAAGTTTGCGAAAAGAAATGACCTTGACCTATATTCAAGGTCACAGGGGTCAAATCTGTTAAAACCTTTAAACGACTTCTTCTGAAATACCAAAAGCCCTAGAAGCATGATATTTGGCTGAAAGGTTCCTTGGATGAAGCCCGACAAAGTTTGCGAAAAGAAATGACCTTGACCTTTATTCAAGGTCACAGGGGTCAAATCTGTTAAAACCTTTAAACGACTTCTTCTGAAATACCAAAAGCCCTAGAAGCATGATATTTGGCTGAAAGGTTCCTTGGATGAAGCCGGACAAAGTTTGTGAAAAGAAATGACCTTGACCTATATTCAATGTCACAGGGGTCAAATCTTTTAAAACATTTAAACGACTTCTCCTGAAATACCAAAAGCCCTAGAAGCATGATATTTGGCTGAAAGGTTCTTGGATGAAGCCAAACAAAATTTGAAAATGAAAATGATGTTGTCTTATAAGGTCACAGGGGTAAAATATGTTTAAATCTTAAGATGTTCTTCTAAATGTCTTACATTAAAAGATTTTAGGGGACTTTAGGGTTACACTATAATATAAGTCAGAGATTGATACCAGGTGAGCGATGCAGGCCCATTGGGCCTCTTGTTTTTTGTTTTTTTTTTAGAAAATATGACATCTCTTTGTCGTTCCTTGTACAAAAAAATATTATGATTCTGTAAGGCTTAACAATTCAGTCTATCATTGATTTTGTGGGTGGTAGGAGACTGGCTAGATCTCCAGTTAATGTCTTTCTGATGGCTAGAATAGTATCTACTTCATTTTCAACACAATAGCAGAAAATGAGAACTGATTATATTGGGTATTAAAGTCTACAAAAAATGTACCATATTGGGGACATGCTCTTAGCTTGTGACTCATAGAAATATGATATATCGGTTTATTATCATTGTGTCCAACATATGATTAATAATAAGGACATTTATAGAAATCATCAGGTGCCTTAAAGATAGAAAATTCTTCTGTTCCTTTAACTTCCTTAGGGGCAAGATGTGCAAATCTCATCCAGAAGGAATAAATACTTGGACTGCCAAGCAGTGGCTTGGTGATGACCTTGACCCAGTAACCTTAAGTTTTGGTCTGTTAAAACCTTATTTGATTTGGGCAACTTTGCTTTATAATGTCATTACTATATTTCAAAATTTTGATTATATTCCTTTCCTTTTTTCCCAGCTTTTAAAAAGCACTTTTGCCATAAATTTTCTTATGAATACTCTTTCTTCATAAAATAGTTATTTTCCTTCCAAATTTTTAAACCCTTAAATCTTTGGAATAAACCCAGTGACCTATCAATAACTTTGCTCATTTCTGATGCATTATATAGATATTATACAGGTCACTTATAGATAAAAAAGTTGCTTTAAAGAAAATTACACAATTCTTCATGAGCCAGTTTCCTTAAAGGCTGAGAACAAAAATATCAATCCTGTGATCATATGAGGAATAGGCTATCCAGTAGATCTGAAATAATTTTTTGTAATTATCTGCTTTTGTCCAATGTATTATGCTAAGCCATTGCATAAATGATATTTCAAAACAGGTGATTTTGATTAGTTGTGCAATAACATAAATGTTCAATATGAATACATTGACATTTTGATTGGAAATACCATCACACACATATTTGATATGAATTTTATTTCTGTATATGCTACTTGGCCATACCATAACATAATTGTGCAATATATATACATGTACATTGCAATGCTGTGAATGTTTTGAAATGACAGCAATGGCAACAAATCCACATGGTTTTGACCATGCAGATGATAACTCATTGCTAACCAGTTACAGAGAACAGATGTATACAAGTAGATAGACTGGTCAAACAGAAACTGGCCTCAGCATCAGTGCCTCAAAAACAATTAAGATTATGTGTGTTAATGCAATAAACAACCAGACAATAAGAACTGCCGACGTGGTCACCTTGTCATTTTTAATATACTGCTGATGATAGGGACCCTTCAGACTTCTAGGACGTTGTTTGTGTCAGTTTAACAAATGTGTTTGTTTTTCTTACAGAAATACCTGGTACCACAAACTCAGAAGCAGACAGGAGTGACAGAAGAAAAGATCAACATCACTGACGATGCAATGACAACATTGATCAAGTCGTACTGTAGGGAGAGCGGTGTTCGAAACCTTCAGAAGCAGATAGAGAAGGTAGATGTCATATTTCATTACACTTAAGCTGTATTCAAAATGACATATTGGGATCAATCATCAAAGATTTTTTTCTATTTCATTAAAAATTTGTTTTGATTCCTCAAGTAATATACATGACATGTTTAAGTCCCAATATACGTAACTTCAGGAAATTTTTCGGAATTCTGAAAAATATTATATAAAAAAATCCGGTTGATAACCATGCAAAAATAAGCCTAAAAGGAATAAAACTGGAGTGGTAACTAACAAGAAACTCTTGACAAAAAAATCCAAAGAATCGAAAATAGTTCAGGTGGGGCCCACTTCAACAACAAACCGAAGGTAGAAGACAGTTCGAAATGGACGCTTGTTTATAAATACAGAGTTTCAACTGCTGCTGTATTGATAACCTCGTAAGAGTTCATTTTGAATATTGCAGATATAAGTTAATCTTAACTAAATCGATAAATATAATAAGTTATTAGGCTTAATTTTTCGCTTTAAATTTGTCGAAAGTTATGTATATTTGGCCTTTAAAACAGTCTGAAATATAATCTGATATTTTACATAAAGAACTAAACCAAGTTTTATAATTATGTAGATATACCGAAAAGCTGCTTTAAAGATAATCACGGAGTCCACTGAACACCTCAAAGTGGACACAGACACATTAAAGGACTATGCTGGCAAACCACTATTCACATCGGACAGGATGTACGAATTCAACCCGGTCGGAGTTGTTACGGGCCTAGCGTGGACAGCAATGGGTGAGTTTTAGTTTATCTAAACTAAAATATATTGTACTCGGTACTTGTATGATGTAACTTCAGATGACTGTCTCAGGATACTGAAAAATAGTTTTAAAAACTTTATAGCTTGCTATAGCTTTGTATTTTAATGACTTTTTCTGTTTCAGGAGGGTCAACCCTGTTTATCGAGACAGTGCTAAAGAGGCCGCTGGACAGCCCTAGTAGTGGTGACAAGCCCGAGGTTGGCAGCATAGAGGTGACTGGTAACCTAGGCAACGTGATGAAGGAGAGTATACAACTGGCCTACACCTTTGCTAAGGCATTTATGGTTTCGGAGTTCTCCGGCAATGACTTCCTTCAGAAAGCTCTAGTCCATCTGCATTTACCCGAGGTGAGTGTCTGATACACCTCTTAAAGTTTTGAACATGTAAGTGAAGAGTGGTTTACCTGTTCAAACTGTATGTATTTACCTGAGGTAAGTGTTTGGTACACTTGGCTATCTGTAAGTATAGAGTGGTTTATCTGTTACCTGTAAGTGAAGAGTGGCCATGGTTTACCTGTTAGTTTAATAAAACTGTATGTATTTACCTGAGGTAAGCATCCGGTACACCTGGTTACCTGTAAGTGAAGAATGGTTTACCTGTTAAAACTGTATGTATTCACCTGAGGTAAGCGTCTGTACACCTGGTTACCTGTTAGTGAAGACTGGTTTACCTGTTAAAACTGTATGTATTTACCTGAGGTAGACGTCTGTATGTACACCTGGTTACCTGTAAGTGAAGAAGGGTTTACCTGTTAAAACTGTATGTATTTACCTGAGGTAAGCGTCTTGTACATCTGGTTACCTGAAAGTGAAGAAGGGTTTACCTGTTAAAACTGTATGTATTTACCTGAGGTAAGCGTCTTGTACATCTGGTTACCTGAAAGTGAAGAAGGGTTTACCTGTTAAAACTGTATGTATTTACCTGAGGTAAGCGTCTTGTACATCTGGTTACCTGAAAGTGCAGAAGGGTTTACCTGTTAAAACTGTATGTATTTACCTGAGGTAAGCGTCTTGTACATCTGGTTACCTGAAAGTGAAGAAGGGTTTACCTGTTAAAACTGTATGTATTTACCTGAGGTAAGCGTCTTGTACATCTGGTTACCTGTAAGTGAAAAAGGGTTTACCTGTTAAAACTGTATGTATTTACCTGAGGTAAGCGTCTTGTACATCTGGTTACCTGAAAGTGAAGAAGGGTTTACCTGTTAAAACTGTATGTATTTACCTGAGGTAAGCGTCTTGTACATCTGGTTACCTGAAAGTGAAGAAGGGTTTACCTGTTAAAACTGTATGTATTTACCTGAGGTAAGCGTCTTGTACATCTGGTTACCTGAAAGTGAAGAAGGGTTTACCTGTTAAAACTGTATGTATTTACCTGAGGTAAGCGTCTTGTACATCTGGTTACCTGAAAGTGAAGAAGGGTTTACCTGTTAAAACTGTATGTATTTACCTGAGGTAAGCGTCTTGTACATCTGGTTACCTGAAAGTGCAGAAGGGTTTACCTGTTAAAACTGTATGTATTTACCTGAGGTAAGCGTCTTGTACATCTGGTTACCTGAAAGTGAAGAAGGGTTTACCTGTTAAAACTGTATGTATTTACCTGAGGTAAGCGTCTTGTACATCTGGTTACCTGAAAGTGAAGAAGGGTTTACCTGTTAAAACTGTATGTATTTACCTGAGGTAAGCGTCTTGTACACCTGGTTACCTGTAAGGGAAGAGTGGTATACCTGTTAAAACTGTATGTATTTACCTGAGGTAAGCGTCTGTATGTACACCTGGCTACCTGTAAGGGAAGAGTGGTATACCTGTTAAAACTGTATGTATTTACCTGAGGTAAGCGTCTGTATGTACACCTGGCTACCTGTAAGGGAAGAGTGGTATACCTGTTAAAACTGTATGTATTTACCTGAGGTAAGCGTCTGTATGTACACCTGGCTACCTGTAAGGGAAGAGTGGTATACCTGTTAAAACTGTATGTATTTACCTGAGGTAAGCGTCTGTATGTACACCTGGCTACCTGTAAGGGAAGAGTGGTATACCTGTTAAAACTGTATGTATTTACCTGAGGTAAGCGTCTGTATGTACACCTGGCTACCTGTAAGGGAAGAGTGGTATACCTGTTAAAACTGTATGTATTTACCTGAGGTAAGCGTCTGTATGTACACCTGGCTACCTGTAAGGGAAGAGTGGTATACCTGTTAAAACTGTATGTATTTACCTGAGGTAAGCGTCTGTATGTACACCTGGCTACCTGTAAGGGAAGAGTGGTATACCTGTTAAAACTGGGTGTATATCTGACATTAATATCAGAAACAGCCGTTCAAAGTCCCATCAGCAGACGTCATTGTGGTCAGGACCTAATCAATAGAGGGTATTAGGTTCTTGCCTTTATGATAGAGATATTCATGTTCACAAGGAAATACTTAATTATTTGGTACAATAGCCTTAGGTATACTGTGTAGGTGTTGATACATCCATCTGTATATCTAAATTATCACAATTAATGGACTTTTCTGTCCCAAGGTTGCTAAGTTAGATTGCAATATTAATGGAGCCAATGTTCATGTGGGTGTATGTTCCTGATAAACAATAACAAGTATGAAAGGTTCCCCGGAGTTTTACCTGATATATGAGGCATGTTAATAAAATGAAGGCCAGGGGACTTTCTACTGTCAAACCACTTTCTAAGATCTTTAATAGAATATTTTTTCAATCATTCCCGTGCTTTTTTAACAAATGTCTCTTTTGAAATTTTGTAAGAATTTAATGACACTAGAATTCAGTTAAATGTAATTCAACTTGAACTACTTACAAATTGTTGGTTATTGTGTTTGAAAAGTTTCTTGCATATAGCAGCTGTTATATGTAAACATAATGTGTGTAAATATCTTAAATAACATAAAAAATCATATTGAGACATACATGTACAATGTACTAAAAATTGTATTCATGTACGGAAAGTGATTCTAAATTTTGCAAACCATGGTTTATTTAATAGTTACAAATGACAAAAAAATCTAACCCAATGTAAGTTTTGCTTTTAAAGTTACAAGTAAATTTAATGGCTTAACATTACTTTAACCATGGTTAATTTAATGGCTACAAGTTACATGAACCATGTTTAAGTAAATGGCTACGAGTTACATTAAAATATTTAATTTAATTGCTACAAGTTACATAAACCATGGTTAATCTCATAGCTCCATGAATATTGTCTACAAATTACATAAACCATGTTTAACTTAATGGCTTCAAGTTACATTAACCACGTTTAATTTAATGGCTACAAGATAATCAACTGTTTAATTCAATCGCTGCATGAATGATAGCAACAAGTTACATAAACCATGTTTAATTTTAATTAGTGGCTACAAGTTACATGAACCGTGGTTGATATAATGGTGATAAGCTTTGTAAACTGTTGTTAATTGTAATTAGTTGTATAAAGCACCGTTAATTACATGACTCTATGTTGCATTTGGTACAGGGTGCAGTACCTAAGGACGGTCCCAGTGCCGGATGTACCATTGTGACCGCACTGTTGTCGCTGGCTCAGGGGAAACCAGTCAGGCACAACCTAGCAATGACAGGCGAGATCTCCTTGACTGGCAAAGTCTTACCCGTGGGAGGCATTAAGGAAAAGACGATAGCGGTGAGTCTTACAGCCTCCTTAAACTAGGAATATACAATTGGCTGGATCAATCTTTTGTGATACCAGTAATAAAATTGTCCAGGGCAATATTACTCCAATACAGATAATAATGGTAACTATATTTGTGTAATTCAAAATAGGTTTCATTTCAAAATATTGATGAAACTATTTCCTGGCATTGCATCATTTTGTAAGATGTGGGAGTTTTGGCTGATTGGCATGAAATTAATGGTAATAAAATTTGGGAAGGAGTTGATAGCAGCAGAGTTATTAGGTATGTAGGAAACTTTACATATGATATGGTATCTATTGCGAGGAAAGGAAAGTATTAACTTCAAAAAGTAAATTTTGCATTGACTTAAATTTTAACTTCATCTTTGATTCTACATTTTTACCAAAACTCTACATTTTAATCTTGATTTCTTTAATGTCCACATGTTTTAAATTTCAACAATATTCTATAGTCCATGAGAAAAATAATCAGTCACTTAGACTCTGTGGATGCTATAGGGTTTTATCTTTAGGTCACTATATGTGTGTCACACCTGAAAGTAATCGCCATTGCCCCTGTGAGTTGTTGACATAAGTGATCAGTATTTGTCCCGTCAATGTTTTAAGTAGACCAGACCCCAGACATGATTGCCATAATTTGTCATGAAGCTGTGTGGAGATGAGGATGAAGGATGATAAATTCATAAAAAATGCTCTTTTCGGGATCGCCTCAGTGATCTGCTGTCAGTACAAAGACCCGTTTATTACTGAACTAAGTAGGAGGTGCTCTGGTTCAACAGGTCGTTAGCACTACCTATGTCCTGTGGGATGACACAGCCAGGGATAATAGCTTCAGAGAATGACCCGACCCTGATTATATAGCGCCTCATTATAGCGGTCTTCATTGCCAGATATCAAGTCGTGTATTCCAAGTTGTTCTCTGGTAATTACTATGTACAGGTCGGAACATTATAAGCTCACCTGGTCCAAAGGACCAAGGTGAGCTTATGCGATACTGTGGCGTCCGTCGTCCGTCGTCCGTCCGTCGTCCGTCGTCCGTCGTCCGTCGTCCGTCCGTCAACAATTGACTTCTTCTTTATAACCACTGATCGGAATTTGACCAAATTTGGTCAGAAGCATCCCTATGGGGTGGGGACTCAAAATTGTACAAATGGTTGGGCTGACCCCCCAGGGGCCTGGGGGGCGCGGCCAAAAGGGGTCAATTTGGCTATTTGATATAAACGACTTCTTCTCTGAAACCGAGCAATGTATATTGCTCATATTTGGCTGGTAGTATTACTATGGGTTGGGGATTCAAAATTGTACAAATGGTGGGGCTGACCCCCCAGGGGCCTGGGGGGCGGGGCCAAAAGGGTAAGTTGGCTATATTGATATAAACGACTTCTTCTCTGAAACCCAGTAATATATATCGCTCATATTTGGCTGGTAGCATCACTATTGAGTGGGGATTCAAAATTGTACAAATGGTGGGGCTGACCCCCAAGGGGCCTGGGGGGCGGGGTCAAAAGGGGTCAATTTGGCTATATTGATATAAACGATTTCTTCTCTGAAACCCAGTAATGTATATCGCTTATATTTGCCTGGTAGCATTACCATGGGGTGTGGATTCAAAATTGTATAAATGGTGGGGCTGATCCCCCAGGGGCCTGAGGGGCGGGGCCGAAAGGAGTCAATTTGGCTATAATGATAAAAATGACTTCTTCTCTGAAACCAAGCAATGGATATTATTCATATTTGCCTGGTATCATCACTATGGGATTAGGATTCAAAATTATATGATTATGATCACGGAGGGGCCTGAGGGGTGGGGCCAAAAGGGGCACATTAGACAATATTGGTATAAATGATCTCTTTCCTGAAACTAAGCAATGTATGACATCTATATTCTAGTGGTAGAATCCAAAGGTTGCTTGAATTCAAATTTATACAAATGTTTTGGTAACCTCGATCACAATCATGGATTTAGATATGACCCCAGGGTCTGCCACGCCCTTGCAACTTGACTCCTGACTCATAACTTTTAAACGGCTGAGATCCCCACCCCAAAACTATATATACAATTGCTGGGCATTAAGAGACAATCACAATTATGATTTTATATTTGACTCCAGGGTCTGCCACGCCCTTGAAACTTGACTCCTGAGTCATAACTTTTAAATGGTTGAGATCCCCACCCCAAAACTACATATACAATTACTAAGAATTAAGAGATAATCACAATCATGGTTTTTGATTTGGCCCTGGGGTCTGCCACACCCTTTTAATTTGACCCCTGAGTCATAACTTTTAAACGGTTGAGATCCCCACCCCAAAACTATATATACAATTACTGGGCATTAAGAGATGATCACAATCATGGTTTTTGATTTGGCCCTAGGGTCTGCCACACCCTTTTAATTTGACCCCTGAGTCATAACTTTTACACGGTTGAGATCCCCACCCCAAAACTATATATACAATTGCTGGGCATTATCAGATGATCACAATCATGGTTTATGTTTTGACCCCAGGGTTTGCCACGCCCTTGTAAATTGACTTCGGAGTCATAACTTTTAAACAGTTGAGATCCCCACCCCAAAACTATATATACAATTGCTCGGCATTAAGAGACAATCACAATCATGATTTCATATTTGATCCAAGGGTCTCCCACACCCTTGCAAATTGACTACTGAGTCGTAACTTTTGAATGGTCGAGTCCCCACCCCGAAACTATACATACAATTACTGGGCATTAAGAGATGATCACAATCATGGTTTTTGATTTGGCCCTGGGGTCTGCCACACCCTTTTAATTTGACCCCTGAGTCATAACTTTTAAACGGTTGAGATCCCCACCCCAAAACTATATATACAATTACTGGGCATTAAGAGATGATCACAATCATGGTTTTTGATTTGGCCCTGGGGTCTGCCACACCCTTTTAATTTGACCCCTGAGTCATAACTTTTAAACGGTTGAGATCCCCACCCCAAAACTATATATACAATTGCTGGGCATTATCAGATGATCACAATCATGGTTTATGTTTTGACCCCAGGGTTTGCCACGCCCTTGTAAATTGACTTCGGAGTCATAACTTTTAAACAGTTTAGATCCCCACCCCAAAACTATATATACAATTGCTCGGCATTAAGAGACAATCACAATCATGATTTCATATTTGATCCAAGGGTCTGCCACACCCTTGCAAATTGACTTCTGAGTCGTAACTTTTGAATGGTCGAGATCCCCACCCCGAAACTATACATACAATTACTGGGCATTAAGAGATGATCACAATCATGGTTTTTGATTTGGCCCTGGGGTCTGCCACACACTTTTAATTTGACCCCTGAGTCATAACTTTTACACGGTTGAGATCCCCACCCCAAAACTATACATACAATTACTGGGCATAAAGAGATGATCACAATCATGGTTTTTGATTTGGCCCTGGTTTAGCTATATTGATATTAGCGACTTCTTCTCCATAACCACTGATTGGAAATCAGCCTTATTTGGCAGGAAGCATCTTCAGGTGACCAGGATTCAAAATTGTACTTATGGTGGGACTGACCCCCCAGGGGGCTGAGGGTTTGGGCCAAAAAGGGTTATTTAGCTATATTGGTTTAAGCGACTTCTTCTTCATAATTACTGTTTCGAAATCAACCTTATTTGGCAGGAAGCATCCTAGGTGCTCAGGATTCAAAATTGTACTAATAGTGGGACTGACCCCCCAGGGAGCTGAGGGGCGGGTCAAAAAGAGTTATTTAGCTGTATTGATATTAGCGACTTTTTCTCCATAACCACTGATTGGAAATCAACCTTATTTGGTAGAAAGCATCCCTAGGTGCTTAGGATTCAAAATTGTACTAATGGTGGGACTGACCCCCCCCCCAGGGGGCTGAGGAGCGGGGAAAATATTTTACCATGATAACCTAGATACCAATATATCCAGGTGAGCGATACAGGCCCTCTGGGCCTCTTGTTTGTGTTTGCAGGCAACAGAATATAATAATTACAATGTATATGGTTTTGTAAAAACTATGCCAAAAGTTTATAATGGTAGTTGTTTATTTCCCATTAGTGTAATAGAATACAGAAACAAATTGCTTGATTGAAATTTGAACTTGATAACATTTAAATGCTAGATGGACATTCTGCCTGCTAAATGGACTGTCAAAACATAGTTTGACACAGTCTAGATGAGCTGAATCGTTCTTTTCAGGCTGATTATTTCAGAAGTGACTCATTTAGAGTAAATTGACTGCTGCTTACCTGACAAAACTTAACTTTGTTTCCACATTGCTTTTAGTTATGTTGTGTTGTGGTAGCTTTCTGATTCATCTATCAGTGCTCATTCTATCTGGCATCAAGTTTCCTTAAAACATGTTCTTAAGAACCGAAAGACCTAGAGGGATGATAATTGGCTTATAGCTTTCTTGGAAGAAGTTGAACAAAGTTGCAAATACAAAATGATCTTGACATATTTTCAAGGTCACAAGAGTTAAATGTGACAGATGTGTAATTTACTATAATTTCACACTAGTCAGAAACAAAGTAGTCTGCAAGATATGAAACATTCCTCTTTGCAGAAACATTTTGATCTTGTTGCTAAAACATGTAATTTGTTAAGTTTTTCTTTGAGATAATGATGGTGCAGATTTGAATTTTACATTTTTAGTAATGTGGGATACATTTGATAGGCTGACACCTTCCTGTTATTGTCCAAGTTGTCCAATACATTTACTGTAAAAAAAAATAAAAAAAATTGGAACATCAATTTTTATTCTTATTTATCTTTGACTTTTTTACCATGATAGTCTTACTGTATCACAGTCCCACTGTCTGGTAGTCTTACTGTATCACAGTCCCACTGTCTGGGTTTATCAAAACTATATAAAATATTTCCTCCTTTTAGTTCTTATTTAATTCCACAGAATGTATTGATTCCCATAGCTTAATCTTTTCAGGAGAAAATTAAGGAGATATTCATGTTATTTTGTAGAGTAAATCTTCCTTTACATCCTAAGCATTTTCCTGGCAGGAAGTCAACTCCTGTTACTGAGAATCATACATGTTTCGTTTTACATCAAAAGTCTAATTTTAGACAATCAATACTCTATGGTAGAAGGTCTTTTTTATCTCTGAGTGATTTCCTTTTTAGGGATTTACTTGATGTGTCTGGGTTTGAAGCAGGAGGCTGAAATAGGTTTTGTGTTTAAACACGTTTGCAGTTTTGACACAAAATCCTTTGAATCAATTTTTCTGATAAAAGCTGGATTGGTGTGGCAGTTTCTCAAATATAATCTATATTTCATGCCTCTGTGCAATCAATTTAGGAAATGCTTCAATGGAAAATTTTACTTTTCATTTTCTTGAATGATATAAAGCCGGTTTTCACGTAGGATGAATCAATAGTTTCCTGATCAAAATCCTCTAATGTTTTAGTGGGTGGCATATAATTTAAAGTTTCTATTTATTGCTTATAAAAAATATTGAGGCATACAGGGTTGTGTTACATTGTATGCACTTCCTTTTTACTTTATGTATCGGTGGCTGAGTGGTTAAGGTGTCCCGACATTCTGTCACTAGCCCTCCACCTCTGGGTTGCGAGTTTGAATACCATGTGGGGCAGTTGCCAGGTACTGACCGTAGGTCTGTGGTTTTTCTCTGGGTACCCCAGCTTTCTTCCACCTCCAAAACCTGGCACTTCCTTTAATGACCCTGGCTGTTAATAGGTTTTAACACAAAATAAACCAAACTAAATGTGTTTCATACATCTTCAACACAGGAATTAGGCACCACATTTTTTTTTTCCTCCTTGTTATGTGCCCGTCAAAATGATGGGAGGTATTAATTATGGAATGACTTTGTCCATCTGTCTGTACATGTTATATTGTATCCCTCATTGGTAGTTACTACTCCCTGCTTGACGCTCAGCATTATGGGAGTGGAATAACTGGTTCGCCCGTTGTCAGTATAATGTGACTGGTTGGGGTGTTGTGCTGGGGGCCTTCGGCAGCATATACTTCAGTGAGGTAGCATTTTGGATGGGCAAAAGATCCAGACTATCGCAGGAAGGCTTGCATGAACATACCGCAGCCTCCTAGATACACACGCTCTCTACACACCCACTCACATTAATACCATGAGAAGCCGTCCTTAAATGACCTCCGCTATTAATAGGACGTAAAAACAATCAACCAAGCCAAACCGTCTTGAATGTCATAAACTTTCATTTGTCAGGAGATCTCCTCCTACAATTTTGAAACGATCTCTTTCAAGCTTAGTGAACATAATCAGATTATCACCATGACATTAAGGTGTGTTTTTCTGAACAGCACTTTAATCTGACAGTATTTAGTAGAATTATGGCCATTTGCGATTTCGTATCTGATACAATTTTGGGTATTATGTGAAAAATGTCAGATTTTTTTTGTGTTTTCTTCATTCCTCTCAAAATTTGGTCTGATGCTTCAGAAAGCATTAATGTTAAACATATATTACGAGTTTTGTTGTTTTGGGTCAACTTTGTTTTCAACAGCATTACAGAGTGTTCAAATATGGACATTTTTTGAAAATGCATTTTTGTTGTAAACTTTTGTTTGTCTGCAGATCTCTTCCTACTTTTTTCAACAGATATCTTTCAAACTTTGTAGGCATGCTCATTATGACATGAAGTTTTGTTGTTTTGTACGGCAGTTTGATTCTTCAATATTTTCAAGAGTTATGGCCCTTTGTATCTGATGCAGTTTCAGACATTATGTAGATCCTTAAGTCCTCTCAAATTTGATGTGGTACCTCAAAAAGCAAAAATGTTTTAACATATCTTACAAGTTTTGTTGTTTTGTGTCAACCTTTCATATAAAAGCACTGCAGAGTGCTCAAATATGGGCATTATAAAGAAAATATGTTTCTGTCGTAAACTTTTGTTTTTCCGAAGATCTCCTGCAGTTTTCAACCGATTTCTTTCAAACTTGGTTTATTAGTGAGAGTTAAGTGTCCATATTTTTATATGCAAACATATTTATTTATTTTATCATTCCACTACCAGTTTTAACAATTTTTTACAACTTGCAGATCTACCTTAATAGATACTGAACATTTTTCACTTCATCCCCTTCAGAAATAAAAACTAGTATGTCTGCCAGTCTTCTGTTTCCACTTAGGAGTAAAATGTGGAAGTAATCTTGACATTAATAGCCTTTAGGCAGCATCAGAGGTGTTTGGGCCTAAAATGTGCAGCCTAAATTCACCACTTCCTGTCGTATAAAGGGCCATAGAAATACCAGCGGGAGTACTTAGGAGATTGACCAGCCAGGAGGATGTCCTAGATTGGTATCGTTTCACTGTCATGAATATCAATGACATTGATTATATGAACTTAATGTTTTAGCTTACAATGATTTGCTTCATTGAGACTGTTGTTTATTTCTACATTAGCCTTTGGGTAGTGCTGTAGTTTTAGAGTGTAATGGTTTATGACATTGATTGTGGAGATAATTGTCTCACAGAAAATCCTAGATAAGGGATATACTGGAGGCCATTGAGCTTCACATGACCAAGGTCAATAATTAAGACAATTTCTATTGTGTTGGTACTTTTACAGTGGTTAATGTGCACTGTTGTGTTGGTAATTTTATTTTGGGACTTTTGTGTTGGTACTTTAACTGCGGGACTGCTTTGTTGTTACTTAAACTGCGGGACTGATGTTTTGGTACTTTTAACTGCGGGACTGTTGTGTTGGTACTTAACTGCGGGACTGCTGTGTTGGTACTTTAACTGCGGGACTGTGGTTTTGGTACTTTTAACTGCGGGACAGCTGTTATGGTACTTTTAACTGCAGGACTGCTGTTTTGGTACTTTTAACTGCGGGACTGCTGTTTTGGTACTTTTAACTGTGGGACTGATGTTTTGGTACTTTTAACTGCGGGACTGTTGTGTTGGTACTTAACTGCGGGACTGCTGTGTTGGTACTTTAACTGCGGGACTGTGGTTTTGGTACTTTTAACTGCCGGACTGCTGTTTTGGTACTTTTAACTGCAGGACTGCTGTTTTGGTACTTTTAACTGCGGGACTGCTGTTTTGGTACTTTTAACTGTGGGACTGCTGTTTTGTACTTTTACTGCGGTTACTGCGTACTGTTGTGTTGTATTGGTACTTTTACTTTGGGACTGTTCCATTAGTACTTCCACTGTTTAACTGATATGATACTCTCATCGCAGGATTGTAGCTAATAGCTCATACTTTGCCAACAGGTTTCAGGCATGGAGTACTATATAGCTTCCAGACATTAATGACCTTGACCTACTTTCAAGGAAACAGGCGTCAAATATGTAAAATCATTTTTAAAAAATCCTCTTGAATGATCAAAAGGTTGTTAGTGCTGATACTTCACTAGTAAGCACCTGGCATGAAAAAATAAAAAGCTTTCTCAAATTAACTTGGCCTACTGTTAAACAGAGAGTTTAAATATATACAATCTTTGAAAAAACTTCTCCTGAAATAAACACTACCAGTTAACAAACCTGTTCAGACCAGAAGGCGCAGAGCTGACAAAGAGTGCTGTAATGTTTCCTAAAAAAATGATGTTGCCTTACTATGAAGGTCACATGGTTCAAACTATGATAAAAAAACCTTTTTAAACAACTTCTTCAGAATAACCAGTAGGCTAAGAGAACTGATACTTGACCAGTAGGTTTCTGTGACAAACTGTTATTGGTTTCTCAAATAAGTGATATTTACCTACTTTCAAGGTCACAGGTGTCAAAAAGTTGTTACAAACGGCTGAAACCTTTAAAGAACTTCTTCTGAATATACAGCTGGAGACTAACAATATAATGCTACATGGCTAGTTGGTGCTTTGGTCAGTGTGTTTTTAAGGTTCCTCCAATAAATTGCTTAAACCTACTTTCATGGTTACAGGGGTCAGATATGTAAATATCTTTCAAACACTTCTTCCACGATACCAATAGTCCTGGGAGATGATATTTGGCAATTAGCACGTTGTAGTAAAGAGTAGTAAAAAGTTTCATTTAGTCGGAAACATTTTTATGCCAAGGCAACTTAATATGGAATTTTTTGCGAAGTACTTAATATTTTCTCACGGTTGCACAAATATCCAGATGAGCAATACATTGCTGTGAGACTGTAATATAAGTAATTTCATTGGAGGACTTCGATATTGGTTGGCAATTACAAAACACATTTCTTCCATTGCTAAATACACAAAAATACATGTACTAGTTGTATTAGGAACTACAGTGATATTGGGGATGAATTTTTAATCTTTTGCTTGAAGAGACGATGAATAATGTATTTGTAGCTGCAGTAATCATGATTTCCTGTAATGAGATGACATCAGTGATATGAAAACAGATTTAAAAGAAACCCAAGATAGTGCAATGATTTATAGGTACAATATCACAAAAGGTCCTGTTTGTTTGGGGTTTATGCTGAAAACCTGGTAGTCTGAACTGCTAACATATTTAAACCGACACATTTTTCTGTTTCTGCTGCTTGGCTTGGAGCAGCTGTTTTGGAAAGCTTTTAGTGATGAAATGCTCTCTTTTTGTTGCTTACTTGCATCCTTATACTTAATATTATGTGTAAATATTTATTGGTATATTTCACTTTTCACATATGCTGGGCTTTTCATATGAGCAGGACCCTAATGTGAAGTCAAGTGTTCTGTTTGTACAAAGTATTTCAGTACTTTTCCATGTAATAATAATAATAAGTACTTATTCCATGTTTTGATGTCTGTGTTCCGAGCTGTTTATTCCTCAGGGATACACACCATTATACCCTTAGGTGTGACAATTCCTACTGATTATAGAAAAATCTTTTGACTCAAGTTAAGTTGAAAAAATACTTTCATTGGTTTTACAGGACTTTGTGTTGGGTTATTTCCCATTAGTGTAATAGAATACAGAAACAAATTGCTTGATTG
Source organism: Mimachlamys varia (assembly GCA_947623455.1). Taxonomy (NCBI): domain Eukaryota; kingdom Metazoa; phylum Mollusca; class Bivalvia; order Pectinida; family Pectinidae; genus Mimachlamys; species Mimachlamys varia. The sequence goes on from OX392535.1 coordinate 16,975,772, forward strand.
AAATTTGAACTTGATAACATTTAAATGCTAGATGGACATTCTGCCTGCTAAATGGACTGTCAAAACATAGTTTGACACAGTCTAGATGAGCTGAATCGTTCTTTTCAGGCTGATTATTTCAGAAGTGACTCATTTAGAGTAAATTGACTGCTGCTTACCTGACAAAACTTAACTTTGTTTCCACATTGCTTTTAGTTATGTTGTGTTGTGGTAGCTTTCTGATTCATCTATCAGTGCTCATTCTATCTGGCATCAAGTTTCCTTAAAACATGTTCTTAAGAACCGAAAGACCTAGAGGGATGATAATTGGCTTATAGCTTTCTTGGAAGAAGTTGAACAAAGTTGCAAATACAAAATGATCTTGACATATTTTCAAGGTCACAAGAGTTAAATGTGACAGATGTGTAATTTACTATAATTTCACACTAGTCAGAAACAAAGTAGTCTGCAAGATATGAAACATTCCTCTTTGCAGAAACATTTTGATCTTGTTGCTAAAACATGTAATTTGTTAAGTTTTTCTTTGAGATAATGATGGTGCAGATTTGAATTTTACATTTTTAGTAATGTGGGATACATTTGATAGGCTGACACCTTCCTGTTATTGTCCAAGTTGTCCAATACATTTACTGTAAAAAAAAATAAAAAAAATTGGAACATCAATTTTTATTCTTATTTATCTTTGACTTTTTTACCATGATAGTCTTACTGTATCACAGTCCCACTGTCTGGTAGTCTTACTGTATCACAGTCCCACTGTCTGGGTTTATCAAAACTATATAAAATATTTCCTCCTTTTAGTTCTTATTTAATTCCACAGAATGTATTGATTCCCATAGCTTAATCTTTTCAGGAGAAAATTAAGGAGATATTCATGTTATTTTGTAGAGTAAATCTTCCTTTACATCCTAAGCATTTTCCTGGCAGGAAGTCAACTCCTGTTACTGAGAATCATACATGTTTCGTTTTACATCAAAAGTCTAATTTTAGACAATCAATACTCTATGGTAGAAGGTCTTTTTTATCTCTGAGTGATTTCCTTTTTAGGGATTTACTTGATGTGTCTGGGTTTGAAGCAGGAGGCTGAAATAGGTTTTGTGTTTAAACACGTTTGCAGTTTTGACACAAAATCCTTTGAATCAATTTTTCTGATAAAAGCTGGATTGGTGTGGCAGTTTCTCAAATATAATCTATATTTCATGCCTCTGTGCAATCAATTTAGGAAATGCTTCAATGGAAAATTTTACTTTTCATTTTCTTGAATGATATAAAGCCGGTTTTCACGTAGGATGAATCAATAGTTTCCTGATCAAAATCCTCTAATGTTTTAGTGGGTGGCATATAATTTAAAGTTTCTATTTATTGCTTATAAAAAATATTGAGGCATACAGGGTTGTGTTACATTGTATGCACTTCCTTTTTACTTTATGTATCGGTGGCTGAGTGGTTAAGGTGTCCCGACATTCTGTCACTAGCCCTCCACCTCTGGGTTGCGAGTTTGAATACCATGTGGGGCAGTTGCCAGGTACTGACCGTAGGTCTGTGGTTTTTCTCTGGGTACCCCAGCTTTCTTCCACCTCCAAAACCTGGCACTTCCTTTAATGACCCTGGCTGTTAATAGGTTTTAACACAAAATAAACCAAACTAAATGTGTTTCATACATCTTCAACACAGGAATTAGGCACCACATTTTTTTTTTCCTCCTTGTTATGTGCCCGTCAAAATGATGGGAGGTATTAATTATGGAATGACTTTGTCCATCTGTCTGTACATGTTATATTGTATCCCTCATTGGTAGTTACTACTCCCTGCTTGACGCTCAGCATTATGGGAGTGGAATAACTGGTTCGCCCGTTGTCAGTATAATGTGACTGGTTGGGGTGTTGTGCTGGGGGCCTTCGGCAGTATATACTTCAGTGAGGTAGCATTTTGGATGGGCAAAAGATCCAGACTATCGCAGGAAGGCTTGCATGAACATACCGCAGCCTCCTAGATACACACGCTCTCTACACACCCACTCACATTACATACTATGAGAAGCCGTCCTTAAATGACCTCAGCTATTAATAGGACGTAAAAACAATCAACCAAGCCAAACCGTCTTGAATGTCATAAACTTTCATTTGTCAGGAGATCTCCTCCTACAATTTTGAAACAATCTCTTTCAAGCTTAGTGAACATAATCAGATTATCACCATGACATTAAGGTGTGTTTTTCTGAACAGCACTTGTATCTGACAGTATTTAGTAGAATTATGGCCTTTTGCGATTTCGTATCTGATACAATTTTGGGTATTATGTGAAAAATGTCAGAATTTTTTTGTGTTTTCTTCATTCCTCTCAAAATTTGGTCTGATGCTTCAGAAAGCATTAATGTTAAACATATAATACGAGTTTTGTTGTTTTGGGTCAACTTTGTTTTCAACAGCATTGCAGAGTGTTCAAATATGGACATTTTTTGAAAATGCATTTCTGGTGTAAACTTTTGTTTGTCTGCAGATCTCTTCCTACATTTTTCAACAGATATCTTTCAAACTTTGTAGGCATGCTCATTATGACATGAAGTTTTGTTGTTTTGTACGGCAGTTTGATTCTTCAATATTTTCAAGAGTTATGGCCCTTTGTATCTGATGCAGTTTCAGGCATTATGTAGATCCTCAAGTCCTCTCAAATTTGATGTGGTACCTCAAAAAGCAAAAATGTTTTAACATATCTTACAAGTTTTGTTGTTTTGTGTCAACCTTTCATATAAAAGCACTGCAGAGTGCTCAAATATGGGCATTATATAGAAAATATGTTTCTGTCGTAAACTTTTTTTTTTCCGAAGATCTCCTGCAGTTTTCAACCGATTTCTTTCAAACTTCTGTTTCCACTTAGGAGTAAAATGTGGAAGTAATCTTGACATTAATAGCCTTTAGGCAGCATCAGAGGTGTTTGGGCCTAAAATGTGCAGCCTAAATTCACCACTTCCTGTCGTATAAAGGGCCATAGAAATACCAGCGGGAGTACTTAGGAGATTGACCAGCCAGGAGGCTGTCCTAGATTGGTATCGTTTCACTGTCATGAATATCAATGACATTGATTATATGAACTTAATGTTTTAGCTTACAATGATTTGCTTCATTGAGACTGTTGTTTATTTCTACATTAGCCTTTGGGTAGTGCTGTAGTTTTAGAGTGTAATGGTTTATAACATTGATTGTGGAGATAATTGTCTCACAGAAAATCCTAGATAAGGGATATACTGGAGGCCATTGAGCCTCACATGACCAAGGTCAATAAGACAATTTTTATTGTGTTGGTTCTTTTAATGTGGGACTGTTATGTTGGTACTTTTACTTTGGGACTTTTGTGTTGGTACTTTAATTGCGAGATTGCTGTGTTGGTACTTAACTGCGGGACTGCGGTAGTGGTACTTTAACTGCGAAACTACTGTTCTGGTACTTTTAACTGCAGGACTGCTGTTTTGGTACTTTAACTGCGGGATTGCTGTTTTGGTACTTTAACTGCGATACTGCTGTTTTGGTACTTTAACTGCGGAACTGCTGTTTTGGTACTTTAACTGCAGGACTGTTGTTTTGGTACTTTAACTGCGGAACTGTTGTTTTGGTACTTTAACTGCCGAACTGTTGTTTTGGTACTTTAACTGCGGACTGCGGTAGTGGTACTTTAACTGCGATACTGCTGTTTTGGTACTTAAACTGCGATACTGCTGTTTTGGTACTTTAACTGCGGGACTGTTGTTTTGGTACTTTAACTGCGGGACTGCTGTTTTGGTACTTTAACTGCGGGACTGCTGTTTTGGTACTTTAACTGCAGGACTGTTGTTTTGGTACTTTAACTGCGGGACTGCTGTTTTGGTACTTTAAGTGCGGGACTGCTGTTTTGGTACTTTAACTGCGATACTGCTGTTTTGGTACTTTAACTGCGATACTGCTGTTTTGGTACTTTTAACTGCGGGACTGCTGTTTTGGTACTTTAACAGCAGGACTGCTGTTTTGGTACTTTTAACTGCGGAACTGTTGTTTTGGTACTTTAACTGCCGAACTGTTGTTTTGGTACTTTTACTGCGGACTGCGGTAGTGGTACTTTAACTGCGGGACTGTTGTTTTGGTACTTTAACTGCGGGACTGCTGTTTTTGTACTTTAACAGTGGGACTGCTGTTTTGGTACTTTAACTGCGGGACTGTTGTTTTTGTACTTTAACTGCGGAACTGTTGTTTTGGTACTTTAACTACGGGACTGTTATTTTGGTACTTTAACTGCGGGACTGCTGTTTTGGTACTTTAACTGCGGGACTGCTGTTTTGGTACTTTAACTGTGGGACTGCTGTTTTGGTACTTTAACTGCGGGACTGCTGTTTTGGTACTTTTAACAGTGGGACTGCTGTTTTGGTACTTTAACTGCGGAACTGTTGTTTTGGTACTTTAACTGCGGGACTGTTGTTTTGGTACTTTAACTGCGGGACTGCTGTTTTGGTACTTTTAACTGTGGGACTGCTGTTTTGGTACTTTAACTGCGGGACTGCTGTTTTGGTACTTTTAACAGTGGGACTGCTGTTTTGGTACTTTAACTGCGGGACTGCTGTTTTGGTACTTTTAACTACGGGACTGTTGTTTTGTACTTTTACTGCGGTTACTGCGTACTGTTGTGTTGTGTTTGTACTTTTACTTTGGGACTGTTCCATTAGTACTTCCACTGTTTGACTGACATGATACTTTCATCACAGGATTGTAGCTAATAGCTCATACTTTGCCAACAGGTTTCAGGCATGCAGTACAATATAGCTTCCAGACATTAATGACCTTGACCTACTTTCAAGGTAACAGGCGTTGAATATGTAAAATCATTTTTAAAAGATCCAAATGATCAAAAGGTTGTTAGTACTGATTCTTTACTAGTAAGCACCTGGCATGAAAAAATAAAAAGCGTTCCTAAATTACCTTGGCCTACTGTTAAACACAGAGTTTAAATATGTAAAATCTTTGAAAAAACTTCTCCTGAATTGAACACTACCAGTTAACAAACCTGTTCAGACCAGAAGGCGCAGAGCTGACAAAGAGTGCTGTAATGTTTCCTAAAAAAATGACGCTGACTTACTATCAAGGTCACATGGTTCAATCTATGGTAAAAAAAACATTTTTAAACAACTTCTTCAGAATAACCAGTAGGCTAAGAGAACCGATACTTGACCAGTAGGTTTCTGTGACCAACTGTTATTGGTTTTTTCAAATAAGTGATATTTACCTACTTTCACGGTCACAGGTGTCAAAAAGTTGTTACAAACAGCTGAAACCTTTAAAGAACTTCTTCTGAATATACAGCTGGAGACTAACAATATAATGCTACATGGCTAGTTGGTGCTTTGGTCAGTGTGTTTTTAAGGTTCCTCCAATAAATTGCTTAAACCTACTTTCATGGTTACAGGGGTCAGATATGTAACTATCTTTCAAACACTTCTTCCACAATACCAGTAGTCCTGGGAGATGATATTTGGCAATTAGCATGTTGTAGTAAAGAGTAGTAAAAAGTTTCATTTAGTCGGAAACATTCTTATGCCAAGGCAACTTAATATGGAAATTTTTGCGAAGTACTATTTTCTCACGGTTGCACAAATATCCAGATGAGCAATATGTTGCTGTGAGACTGTAATATAAGTAATTTCATTGGTGGACTTCGATATTGGTTGGCAATTACAAAACACATTTCATACATTGCTAAATACACAAAAATACTAGTTGCATAAATGCTGATACATGCATATGTATTCGGAACTACGGTGATATTGGGGATGAATTTTTAATCTTTTGCTTGAAGAGACGATGAATAATGTATTTGTTGCTGCAGTAATCATGATTTCCTGTAATGAGATGACATCAGTGATATGAAAACAGATTTCAAGAAACCCTAGATAGTGCAATGATTTATAGGTACAATATTACAAAAGGTCCTGTTTGTTTGGGGTTTATGCTTAAAACCTGGTAGTCTGAACTGATAACAAGTTTAAACCGGCACATTTTTAGCTCACCTGGCCCGAAGGGCCAAGTGAGCTTATGTGATGGTGCAGCGTCCGTCCGTCCGTCCTGCGTCCGTCAACTTTTTCCTTTAAACGACTTCTTCTAAAATACTGAAAGGCCCAGTGACATGAAATTTGGCTGGTAGATTTCTTGGAAGGAGCTGAACAAAGTTTGCGAAAAAAAATCACTTTGACCTAATTTCAAGGTCACAGGGGTCAAAAATGTCGAAACCTTCAAACAACTTCTTCTAAAATACCGTCAGGCATAGAGACTTCATATTTGACCAGTAGCTTCCTTGGATGAAGCCAAATAAAGTTTGCGAAAAGAAATGACCTTGACCAATATTCAAGGTCACCGTGAGGTTAAATCTATTTTAACCTTTAAACAACTTCTTCTGAAATACTAAAAGCCCTAGAAACATGGCATTTGGCTGAAAGGTTCCTTGGATGAAGCCCAACAAAGTTTGCGAAAAAAAATTACCTTGATCTATATTCAAGGTCACAAGGGTCAAATATGTTAAAACCTTTAAACGACTTCTTCTGAAATACCAAAAGCCCCAGAAGCATGATATTTGGCTGAAAGGTTCCTTGGATGAAGCCCAACGAAGTTTGCGAACAGAAATGACCTTGACCTATATTCAAGGTCACAAGGGTCAAATCTGTTAAAACTTTTAAACGACTTCTTCTGAAGTACCAAAAGCCCTAGAAGCACGATATTTGGCTGAAATGTTCCTTGGATAAAGCCTGATAAAGTTTGCGAAAAGAAATGACCTTGACCTATATTCAAGGTCACAGGGGTCAAATCTGTTAAAACCTTCGAACGACTTCTTTTGAAATACCAAAAGCCCGGGAAGCATGATATTTGGCTGAAAGGTTTCTTATATGAAGCCCGACAAAGTTTGCGAAAAGAAATGACCTTGACCTATATTCAAGGTCACAGGGGTCAAATCTGTAAAAACTTTTAAACGGTTTCTTCTGAAATACCAAAAGCCCTAGAAGCTTGATATTTGGCTGAAAGGTTCCTTGGATGAAGCCCGACAAAGTTTGTGAAAAGAAATGACCTTGATCTAAATTCAAGGTCACAGGAGTCAAATATGATAAAACCTTTAAACGACTTCTTCTGAAATACAAAAAGCCCTAGAAGCTTGATATTTAGCTGAAATGTTTCTTAGATGAAGCCCGACATAGTTTGCGAAAAAAAATGACCTTGACCTATATTCAAGGTCACAAGGGTCAAATCTGTTAAAGCCTTTAAACGACTTCTTCTGATATACCAAAAGCCCTGGAAGCATGATATTTTGCTGAAAGGTTCCTTAGATGAAGCCCGACAAAATTTGCAAAAAGAAATGACCTTGACCTATATTCAAGGTCACAAGGGTCAAATCTGTTAAAGCCTTTAAACGACTTCTTCTGATATACCAAAAGCCCTAGAAGCATAATATTTGGCTGAAAGGTTCCTTGGATGAAGCTCGACAAAGTTTGCGAAAAGAAATGACCTTGACTTATATTCAAGGTCAGAGGGGTCAAATCTGTTAAAACCTTCGAACGACTTCTTTTGAAATACCAAAAGCCCTAGAAGATTGATATTTGGCTGAAAGGTTACTGGATGAAGCCCAACAAAGTTTGCGAAAAGAATTGACCTTGACCTATATTCAAGGTCACAGGGGTCAAATCTGTTAAAACCTTTAAACGACTTCTTCTGAAATACCAAAAGCCCTAGAAGCTTGATATTTGGCTGAAATGTTTCTTAGATGAAGCCCGACAAAGTTTGCGAAAAGAAATGACCTTGACCCATATTCAAGGTCACAGGGGTCCAATCTGTTAAAACCTTTAAACGACTTCTTCTGAATTATCAAAAGCCCTAGAAGCATGATATTTGGCTGAAAGGTTCTTTGAATGAAGGCCGACAAAGTTTGCAAAAAGAAATGACCTTGACCTGTATTCAAGGTCACAGGAGTCAAATCTGTTAAAACCTTCAAACGACTTCGACTGAAATACCAAAAGCGCTAAAAGCATGATATTTGGCTGAAATGTTTCTTGGATGAAGCCCGACAAATTTTGCGAAAAGAAATGACCTTGACCTATATTCAAGGTCACAGGGGTCAAATCTGTTAAAACCTTTAAACGACTTCTTCTGAAATACCAAAAGCCCTAGAAGCTTGATATTTGGCTGAAATGTTTCTTAGATGAAGCCCGACAAAGTTTGCGAAAAGAAATGACCTTGACCCATATTCAAGGTCACAGGGGTCCAATCTGTTAAAACCTTTAAACAACTTCTTCTGAATCATCAAAAGCCCTAGAAGCATGATATTTGGCTGAAAGATTCTTTGAATGAAGGCCGACAAAGTTTGCGAAAAGAAATGACCTTGACCTATATTCAAGGTCACAGGGTTCAAATCTGTTAAAACTTTTAAACAGCTTCTTCTGAAATACCAAAAGCCCTAGAAGCATGATATTTGGCTGAAATGTTTCTTGGATGAAGCCCAATAAAGTTTGCGAAAAGAAATGACCTTGACCTATATTCAAGGTCACAGGGGTCAAATCTGTTAAAACCTTTAAAAGACTTCTTCTGAAATACCAAAAACCCTAGAAGCATGACATTTGGCTGAAAGGTTTCTTGGATGAAGCCTGACAAAGTTTGCGAAAAGAAATGACCTTGATCTTTATTTGCCTAGAGACATGATATTTGGCTGGTAGCGTCCTGGGATGAAGCCAAACAAAATTTGAAAATGAAAATGATGTTGTCTTATAAGGTCACAGGGGTAAAATATGTTTAAATCTTAAGATGTTCTTCTAAATGTCTTACATTAAAAGATTTTAGGGGATTTTGGGTTACACTATAATATAAGTCAGAGATTGATACCAGGTGAGCGATGCAGGCCCATTGGGCCTCTTGTTCTGCTTCTGCTGCTTACCTGGAAGCAGCTGTTTTGGAAAGCTTTTAGTGATGAAATACTCTCTTTTTGTTGCTAAATTGCATCCTTATGCTTAAAATATATATGTAAATATTTATTGGTATATTTCACTTTTCATATATACTGGTCTTAGTGGTCTATTGATATGAGCAGGATCCTAATGTGAAGTCAAGTGTTCTGTTTTTACAAAGTATTTCAGTACTTTTCCATGTAATAATAATAATAATAAGTACTTATTCCATGTTTTGATGTCTGTGTTCCGAGCTGTTTATTCCTCAGGGATGCACACCATTATACCCTTAGGTGTGACAATTCCTACTGATTATAGAAAAATCTTTTGACACAATTAAATTAAGTTGAAAAAATACTTTCATTGGTTTTACAGGACTTTGTGTTGGGTGTTGTATTGGAAATAGCTTTTTTTATTTATGTTTATACTCCAAACTTTCTTAATAAATCCTGATGATTTAACAGTGATTTCTTTAATTTTGATTCAGGCCAAGAGGTCGGGTGTTACCTGTATAATACTGCCAGCGGAGAACAAGAGGGACTTTACAGACCTTCCCGATTTTATCACCAAGGACCTGGAAGTTCACTACGCCAGCGAATACAAGGATGTGTATGACATAGCATTCGGAACACAGGAAAATGTGGAAACAGGAAACTGAGAGGGTGGTAATAGGAAGCTGCAAATGTTGTAGCAGGAAATGGACAATGTGTGGACAAAAATGTGGATGTATGAGGTGATACCGACTTCAGTGTGGTGACAGGAAGCTGTCAGTTTGATACAGACTTCAGTGTGAGGACAGGAAGCACTGAGACTTCAGTGTGGGGACAGGAGGCACCGAGACTTCAGTGTTGGGACAGGAAGCTGTCAGTTTGGAGTGTGGGAATGAGTAGTGTAGATGGACCAGAAACGAAGAGTTTCTGGGTTGTCATGTGATATTAGTTTTACCGTTTGTTATCATCGAGAACATTTACCTTAATTATAGTCAGATATTGAAATAGAGACTAAAGTTCTTTACCATTTATCCTGATTTTTTATTTCAATTCATGAAAACACCAACAGCATGGTCATCATGTATAAAATAACATTGAAACAAAGTGTTTGATCTATGTATGTGATAAGTACATCCAGTCCTTCACAGTTTTAATACATACTGGTACTGAATAGTTCAGCTTGAGCATTCAGATGACTTATAACTACTCCAGCAGGTTTGATCATGCCTAAATTGGATAGTTAAAGATCAAAATGTAATTACTGTACCATCATTGCTAAAGTAAACCCTTTGCTGTGTAAATTACCGGTAATCATTTGTCATATCCCATATATGAGCAAAAAGGTTGTTATGTATTACTGTCTAGCTATACTGTAAAGTCCAGAAATTCCACCTAACCAGGTTTGTGTCAAAGCCCTCCTATAGTCTTAAGATTACAAGAAATATTAATGTTGTTATATCAGCCTTCATGTTTAATTTGCTTTCCATAATAAGTTAAAATAATTAAAATGATGAAGAAATAATTCTGTATAACAGTATATGATCTACACTTATTTATGAGCCAGTAAAGCCTTATGTTGGCACTTACCTCACTATATTTGGGGTTACACATGATTCATGGATGATTTTCTGATTTTACTCAGAACTTTGAGTACAGCTAGTACTTAAACTGAAATGTCCTGTTGTTAGGGAGATGTTTATCTTTGATATGTATTGCCCAGTCTTTATTTGAGTGCATGGAATCGCTAATCAGTAGTCACGTTTATATATTATATATAGTATTTATTGTTTGGATGAGTCAGGTGATATGTATAATGGAAAATAAGGCATATATAACAAAAATGTAGCAGTATGAATATATCCAAATGGCCATATAAGTGCTGAAACCGTTTGAAAGAACCAGCATTGGGCATTATTTGTAAAATCTTTGTGAAAGTAAATTAAAGCAGAAACTATTTTTGGAACTGTTGCTACTGTAACTTAATATGTCTGATGTTACTCACTGCAGCCATTGTAACTTGTACTGATGCAAACAAAGGTACCATAATGTCACCAGTATATATACTTGCAGAGAGGTTCAACAAGACTAGATACTGTACAGCTGTACGGGTGTACATACACTATACTGTTATATACAGACTGGTTTATCTACGTCCATTTTTCTCTGATGTGTATAAAAGCAAAGCAGAAAAATACATATTCCCATCCAGCCAACTTTATTTTAGCGTCGGCCTTGTTCTTTCCTTGTACAGAATTTGTATACTGTAAACCAACTTATTTTCGCATGCGATTAATTTTCACATATTTTGCAGTTGATTAAAACTGGGGAAAATTTATTGCCACGAAATATTTACAATCATAGATATGCCAACTGTAGGAGTACTCTACTGTTCTTGTACATAAACTATGACCATTTTTATTGCGAAATTAAAAAGCTGCAAAATAGTCTTTTCATATAAAAACATGAAATTAAGTCGCAGTGAAAATAAGTTGGTTTACAATATGTGCACTTATATATTTAAATTAATACGATATGTTATGGTTTTAAACTGGAATTGTATGTTGTTTGAATGACCATAGAAAGTGGACGTGGCTGATGGTTAGTTAATTAAAACAGCCTTTGTGATGAGTTTAAATTGTAATTAGTAAAATGACTGACACCACTTTTTGACACTTGCCATTTATTTTACCAATGGAAAGGTATTTTCTGCTTTGGTTATTTTAACAGAATCAAAGGAGTTGAAGAGACCTTCCAATGACACTAGATTAGTGCTATTACTTAAAAGAGGTAATTGTATAATGGTACATGTATTAATCATGAAAACAGTTAACATATTGCAGTAGCCTCATTCATAAAACCAATCATGGTGTTGTGGAGAAAGTATAAGATATTTCATACATAATTTATGTAGTATCTTATTTCTTAGGTCCCTTTTGATGCTTCAAGTATTTCAAAAAAATTGTTGAAGAATTTATTTAAACCTTATTTTCTGTGTATTTAGCCATATTTAGTGAATTTGTATTATTGAATGTATTTAAAAATTATTTTCTGTGTAATCTAGCCATATTGACAGATTTAAAAGTATGATTGCTAATTAATTGTTAGTAAAACCGTATCTTGATACTACATCAGATTGTGTTTATTCTGGTGTCAGTTTGAATGTTATGAACAAGCACTAATAAATATACATCAATATGTATGGAGCGTACTGGTTATCTGTGTAAACCACCATCTCTGTCTCAAAATTTATTATTTTCAACATTCCGGAAATAACCGATGTAGGTGGAGTGTGACGTAACGTAATTGTGTGACATGTTTCCGTTTCCCCTCTGGAGGGTTACTTCCGGACGAAAAGGCAAAGGGTAGCAACAAGGGGAAGCAACTCTGTTTATGCACGCATGTGTTACCATTCAGGAGCTTCTTGTGACTGCTTTTCTTTACAGAATTTGAATAAAACCAGAATAGCTGTTGTATTTACTTACAGAAAATTCAGACAAATGTACTACCGTATAGTTGTTTTTAATTGCGGGGGATTTAATTTCGCTATATTCACAGTCAAATAAAATTCCACGAAATTAAATACCTGTGAAATATAGCACCCTGTTAAGAGTGATTACCATGAGAGAACAAATACAATTTTATACCTGTGAATAAGTTCCATCAAGAAATATGCAAAACGTTCTCCCCATGAAGTTGAACAACTATACAATATGGAAGAATTTAAATATGGTACAAACCCTAGAGCTGCTGCATTGTTTTGTACTTACCATCGCCCACTGCTGAATTGTTTGTGATTTTAATTTTTTTTATACCCTATTTTTTTTTTATTTTTAATTTATTCATATGGACCCCTGTTATACACCGAGTATGAAAGAGAGTGATTTGAAATCATATTTTGCATGAATTTGATCGTCTCAGTTACACATGTACAAAAAACAGAGAAATTCATGAAATTCACATGTATACCATCTTTTTAGAAATTTAAATGTGGTGATAAATTTTAATAAATTGAAAAATACATACATGATACATACATACATGATGCAATTATGTTTCTTATCTCCATTTACAAATACTTATTGATTTTAATCTTCAATGGAGATTATTTTAATATTCAAGGGAGGTAATAAATAACAGGGGTGGAATTATACACTGGTCCGCTGGTCCGTGGCCAGTCATTTTTCTGGCGGACCAGTAATTTTTTAAACAAACTATCCTGCCTGGCCAGTAGATATTTTTGGTGTATAACTATTGAAGGAAAATTAAATAAAGACTTCTCAATTTAACTTGTCGATCTAGATTACATCATACTGAAGAAAAATGTAACACCAATGTGACAGGATCAAATATCAGGTCTTTTTTCAGATTAAAAACCCAGAAAAGATTCAGATACACTAACTGAATAATGTGATATTCTGATTTTCCGTTGAAACACTATGTGCTTTGAACAAAAGAGATGGCGCCATGACTAAATGAGAATTGTATGATGAATATGAAAGTAAATCACATGAATTGAGCTACTTGTGTGTGAAAGCGAAAGCTGCTAGATAGTGTTTAATACATTGATTTTTTCTAGTAAATATGTGGGACTGGGGTGATACGTTTAGGCAACATAACTTAATAAGCCTAATAAACTGAAATTTATACGTGTGAAAGTTTTAAGTTATTGCAAAGACATTAACAGTAACATTGATCATAAATTGCTTTGCATATTCTATTAAAATATAACTGAGGTTTTCCCATACAATTTACCTGTTGGACCAGGACATTCCAAACAGGACCAGTGAATTTACACTTGAACTGGCCCGTTGGACCACTGCTAATTTTGTAGTGATGTACACTGTGCCTGTATGTTCTATAGATATTTGCGATGAACGCTTATGTAAAACATGTACAGTATGCATTTATCTTCACATATTATAAGGCTATCAATAAATTTTTCCAGTACTTTCATGGCCATGTACTGTACATGTGAACACTAACAATAACAATGCTCAATGGTGTCCAACTATCACTCTTCCTGTCCCAAATTCCTGTTTTGTCGCCTTCGGTAAGCTAAAACAAAGTCTGAGACTGTGTGATACAATTCAAAACATGGTGTTACACACAGGGCAACTTTACATTGACCACACTGAAATGTAGTGTCATGCCCAGTCCTATTAGGAATCCTCACACCAGGGTTCTGGATCTTGAAAAGTTCTGCCTCAGCAGGACCACACACAACACACTGACGCTGGGCATGGGGCTTTTTTGCTGTTGGCGGAAGGTGACAAGGGAAATGTCGACCACTTAGACGCTGCAGATTTTCCGGAGCCGTCCTTCTTCGTCCTGTAGGTTCTGGGCCAGTCACTCCAGAGTCTTCCACAAGCTGTGCAACAAGCTGTCGCCGAAATACACGGTGAGGGACAGGATGATCCTCTCCACATTTGTAGAGGTGGTAGGCGTTCAGTACAGCCAGGCCAAGTGTATGAAAGAAAACCTTTAAAACAAAAGAAATGTAATTAGCAACTAGTCATACCAGAATAAAGTTAACAGTGTGTATGATCGACATAGGTACCAAATATTTAGTACAACACTTATCACCACTCAGAAATGCAATAAAAATTCAGAATAACCAGTTCTTCATCTTGAAATCTGTTACAAGGTAACACCTGGAACTACGAATATACATTGATCAGAAAAAAAAACAGTTTACAAATTAAGAGTTATTTAAATTTTCTGTTTGCATATTTTACTATTTACCTTCTTCCACCACTTTAAAGTTTTCCGCTGAAAGGAACCATAAGTCACCATCTGGTCGCATCTGTCAACAGCCCCCATGTATTTATTGTAGTCGGAGACACAATCAGGCTTGGAAATGACATTCCCTTCATGATCTCTTTTCCCTGTCGGAAGCATTTTACCTGGTAAATAAAATAATATTTTACACAATTAGTTTTGTTTTAGGGGTTAAACTTCCTTGTAACAGCCAAGGTCATTTGAGGACTGGACAATGAGTTTTAAGAAAATTTTACAGATCTCTCTTTTCATCTAAACTTGTAAGTTGTATCTATGATACTCTATGGTTAAATATTTAAAAAAAAAAATGAGCTTGTCCTTCGCAAACTCAAATTAAATTTGTCCTGATAATATCACATACATGTATTTAATGAAACAAAACGTAAAAGAATCCTCTTTCAAGACGTCATTAAAAATCTAAAACTGATCAGCATTAATTATACAACAACAGATTGATATGAATACATCTTTATAATCTATTTTCTCTCTACAAAATAATTTATATATATTTAATTATCAGGATCAACTCTGATTTGCTAAGTGTTTATCAACATACCTTCATGAATGGTTGTGAGCAGGTAAACATCCTTCTTATCAGCATACTTGACACCAGCCAAGACTCCATTATTGACAGTGACAATGTTTCCTCTGTCTGGCCTAGCCTCTTTCAGCATCCTGGGGACACCCTTTCTGTTGCAACGGAGAGTTCCACATGCCAAAGTGGCATTCAAATATAGGTTGTAGAAGAGGTGGGGACTGGAGAAATAGTTGTCTGTGAATAACTTATATCCTTTATTCAAGTAGGGCTGAATCAGTCTCATTACCAGATCATAAGTCACTCCATACTCCGAAGGTGCAGGTCGACTCTCCCTCCCAGTAAACAGTTCCATCCTAGAACAGTACCCATTTGTCGAGTCACATAGCATAAATACCTTAATGCCATATTTGGTAGGTTTGTCCGGACTGTACACACGGAAATGTAGATTCCCTCGCCATGGTATCATGCCCTCATCAATAGCCAATTCCTGGTGTGGTGTGTACACCCTCTGGAAGTTCCCGACCATCTCCTGATATGGACGCCCAAGTTTTTGAAGGGGAGAATAGTTTTCCTGTCCTCTCTGTAGGGCCAAATTGTTGTCCGATAGATGGAGAAAGCTCATGATAGACAAAAACCTATCTCTAGACATGACAGTCCGAAAAAAAGGAGTGCTGATTACAGGATCAGTACACCAGTAATCCTGGATGTTTGCTTGAGTCACTAACCCCATGGCGATGACCATACCAATAAAAGCTGACATCTCCTGGTCGTTCACGGGAATCCATTTCCTCAGACGGGAATGTGGTGGTAAATTCCTGTGTGTGGCTAGAAAATCGGCTGCATACCGGTTGGTTTCTTGCACTATAGTAGATATTATGTTTTCTGATAGAAGATGCTTGAAATACTCCAGGTGAGTGGCTGGGGTCTGTTGTAAATTCAATCCCGGTTCCGGCGTAAAAGTGAAAGTGGACGGCGACAGTCTACCCCGACTCCAATTTCCTTCAGCAAAAGCATCATAAGGCTCATCAATTTCTTCATTCTCTTCTAGTTCATATCCTTCGAACTCTTCACTGTCGTCGTCATGAAATATTTCTTCAAATAAGTCTCGGAATTCAGGTAAAACATTGGCTATGTCGTCCGAAGAATCTGTGTTATCCGCCATGTTGTTTACATTCGATACGACAAACGAACGCCTACACTGAGCATGAAAACTTGCAACACACATATCAATATAGACATGTCAACAGGATATTTCGTGATAAAATACAACACAAGGCTTTACTGTTTTTGTTTCATTCATTTAATTATCCAAAATCGCGTTAGACTTTATGAAACACCGTAAAATGCCAGGCTCACTGTGCAGACCTCGATCGGCAGGTTTCGCTGACGTCACCATCTTGGCGAGTTCTTCTCCAATTATTGATCATTATACGTTATTCAATTAGATTTAAAGAGAATTTTATATAACCAAATTAACTTCGAAACAAAGAGACATTCATATTTACAATGATGTATTCAAATCACATAAAAACGAGAGACATACCGTGAAAACGTGGAAATTACGTCCGGTAATTGACCTGCCATAGTCAACCATTTTCGGCGCGGAAATACCGGAAATGTGACGTAAGATGCTCTGCTTTCGATGACGATTTGTGAGCTAAAAATATCGGCATTTTTGGGGGAATACCATGTTTTCACACAGCATTGTCGGGTTCCTTACGAACAACTACGAGTTGAGTTTTCATGTTTTGCACGTTTTCAGATTCGATTCTGAGCTTACTATAAATGCATGTTTTAGGTCCAAACTGTAAATATTTTTTACATAATCCATCGCTTCAGACGGGGATTCCAACATGGCGGATCTGACCCGTAATATTACGGGGATAGCAGCGGACCAGCAAAACGTAATATTACGGGGATAGCAGCTCTAGGGTTAAGGTCACCATTTCTCTACTCTAACGTATATAGACTTTTTCAGGATATTATTTCTGATTTTGATGAAACCTCATGTGTTTGGACTTGTTCAGTCAAAGGGCAAAGTCACTAAGAATGTCACCCTCATTCTTTATCATTGCTATTATTGTTGGAGGAAACCAGAGTTCCCAGAGAAAACCTACCTGGTGGGCAGGTGACCCCATACCTTTTCACAACTGATCGTGGAATCATCTGTTGCCTTTGACATTGCACTGTCTGCCACACATAAACTTTTCAGATATCAAATTTCTTGTCCAGTTCTACTAGTGAAAGTACTGAGATGTTCCTGACCAAGTGTTACTATTCAACAAGGTCCGAAGTACAATATGGCAGCAATCTTCTAAAGCTCCACTGGTGCAATGGAGCTGAAAATTTGGGATGTTTAGGAAAGGAAGCCAACAAAGTGTTGTTATTTGTCATACTCCTTGAAAGTTCATATGGCAGCCATAGCAGCCATTTTGTGCAATCATCGTTTTCCTGAACAAAATCTATTTAAAACTTCTTCAGTTCCTCCAAGGGGTTGAGTAATGATCCCGAGATGGTCCTGACCAATTGGGTTTTTTTCAAGCAAGTCTGAAACCTAATATGGCTGTCTTGAAAACACTTTACAAACTTTTTATCAAGTTCCACTGGTGCCACTGAGCTGACATTTGGTGAGGATATGAAGGGAAGGAAGTCGACAAAGTGTTGATCATTTTCAAACGGCTTTGTTAGAAGCTCACTATGGCAGCCTTGACAGCCATTTGTGACAGGATTAGGTAATCATTGTTTCCCAGGACAAATATATATGCATGGGATTGAGCAGAAATAATCTCGAAATGGTCATGGATAAAAAAATTTGAGCCGATCTGAAGTCCAATATATTAAAACAAATTGGCTGCCATTTTGAGAATCTTTAATCTCTTACCAAAATACACTTCAGTTATATGATACCGTTCATTCTCAATGTTATAGTCAGATGAAAATTAAGGCCCATGGGTTTCTTGTTTTTATATACCATCAATCGATCTCAAAGTAATTATCTTTAAATTTCACCATTTATTACGTTAATAGATGACGCACGAATTCAAATTGCAGTTATCTTTTAACCTATATTTTGTAAGATGTATATCTGCAAAGTATGGCAATTGTTCTTTTCTCCTTTAGCCATGACACAAAAAAAAAAGTGAAACGAACATCACAATGTTTACACAGAAGAGACCTTTATCACACGGCTATGAAGAACATGACCTTGACTTCGACCAGAAGATAAATGTTTTTGTGAAACAAATTTTCATGAACTCTTGAGTTGAATTTGGTTACAATCATTGATGTGTCAGAAACGTATATACGGCTCTGGAATAGATCTACACGCAATGTAATTCCGTGATTTGGTTCAGCTGCTATTTTCACGAAAACCAACAATGTCAGCTTGATTTTACTGGCATTCGTCCAGAATGTTTGGAATTTTGTTTGCCGATTGCTTCTTGCGATTGATGAAATGGGTTGCCTCACCTACAAATACATTGATACACCAGCACTGTGGCCTTCTGACTTGCAGTCTAGAATAATCTACGTTTTAATGGTTTTCATACAAAAATCAATAAACCCTGAAAGCTTAGGCACTAACACAGAATGAAAAGATGGTATACAAAAATTGGTTTGGTTGATAAAGAGTGTTTAGTCTCAAAGGGACATTTCATTTATGTTTGATTCTATTCATTCATAGATGCCACAAGCCTGAGTAATTGACTCAATGCTTTAGCTTGATATAGATGTATGAAAGAGTTCTATTCAAACTCTCTACTTCATATACTGTTTATGTTTCATTCCACGTCTCTGCAGATATCATGTACAACGAAGGAAAAACTTTCAACTTTTAACTGGTATTGGGACGATAACACTAGCCCAACAATCATGCATTGCACTAATTGCATTATATTTCCAAAAAATACAAATTTAATTGGAATAAGAAAATGGATTGGCCATATTGGAGCCAGGCTATAACAGCTATATTGTCCAAATTAAAGCGCAGTCTTCTTTTACACCAATATCCCTTGCTTAAGAAACTAATTATCCAGATTTCGAGCAGTTAGATGTCACGATGGCTATATTTTGATGAACAATAATATCCAACAATTTTCAAGCAAGTAACACTGGAATCGGAATCCAAACTGAATAAAAATATCGTCAATCACTCGTACTATATCTTATTCAGTATTTTTCATCTTAGCTTTTGTTGTGCCTCTTTGATTAAGGTATGCTTCAAGATAGTTCATTAACTTATATTTGTATCGTCATCCTCCATTTTTTGGAAAGAAAGCTCTCATATCGAGAGATCTAAGACATTCTTTCAGTTTGGAATGAGGTATGGTAGTGTACAGGATGGAAAAATCAAATGTTTTGATCGAAAAAAAACATTTTTTAGAAGGGGGTGCTCCAGACTGATCAAAAGATCTTTCGAGTTTTTCAAAATCCACATCATGTTAATTCCATTCCTGGAGTAAACAGTGTCACAATAGGACTGAGACCCCGATTTAATGGTACTAAGAATGGTAGTTAGAAGTTTTGATAAAGACTTGGTCGAGCAATTAGCAGAGCCAATGATGAAACGTTTCTTATGAGGATCCTTGTTTTTGTGTTTGAAGATGTGTTGCCTGTATTAGGGTGTGGAGCTAGGTGTCATTAATGTTCCCCTCCATCGTATTTACTTACTTGAAATCCAATTTAATTACTGGATCAATTATCGAAGACGTATGTCCCACTCTTCCAAATAAATTTCCCGAGTTTCCTTGTTGTCCGGCAATGGTGTGTGTCAAAGTTATGGCAATGTATCAGACCCGTTAATGAAGACAAGGATCATCATGCGCTGAAACCAGTATTATAACAAAGCAAAAGCAGATAGAAGCCGAAGAGGTTAAGTACGTGCACGGGCAGTGGAGCAGTGTTGACACTGACCTTTTAAACAACACATATTTTTTTTACAAATGTGCGACAACCATGTACCGGTGAACAACAGTCTAACATAACACTAATCGTCACAGGGATTGTTCTCTCTTCAAACCACTGTCATTTCACAAAGAGAAGAATACCTTAAGCAAGGAACAGTTGCGTGCTGTCCAGACATTGTCCAGTTGAGTAGGTGGGCTCTCCCAACAGAATGAGGCAGTCGAGGTTCATGGGTGTTTATACTTCAAATGGCAATTCCGATTATAAAGTGGCGGCCACCGGATCAATCTAATTAAAATCAAATTTGAATTCTACCGTTCAGTACAGATACACGCCATTCTTAATGAAAAGGAGTGTACCTGTACTGTATGGAGTGAACTCCGATCTGGTTTTAATCAGAGTGCCAACAGATGCGACCGCAGAGGAGAGAAGTCGAGTCGTCCACCAGATAGTTGTTCCTGTGTTGTATGGATGAAAAATTATGAGCATAGCACATGTCTTGTAGCAGGATTCTTAGGAATTTTTATTGGCCTAATCTTAGCTTCATAGTTTTGTAGGCCATGTCATGTTTGTTAAAAGATTGCCAAACCAAATAAGAAAATACCGCCTACAACCTAACCCAGCCTCTGAAGAGTCATTTAGTTGAGTGTAAGGGCTTAAGGCCCTCTTCCTTGGATAATGAAAGAAATGTACCAACATATCCACATCTGCAGGTTTTTCTAAAGAAAACTATTGAAAAGCTTGCAGCGCTATCAGCATCAGCATTGCTGATACAATGGGAATTTTTAATTGTATAGAAACTACACCTTAAACTATTTGGTGCTTTTAACGGATCTACTCTATTGCCTGATCGAAAGGAGATACATGTATTTCAGAATATCGAAATATTGGATGTCTATTTCCCGTCAATTCAAGATTGTGAGTACAGTTATTATCAAATTAGGATATATTGGTAATTATATTTCACTGAATATTTTGTTGTTATTTAGTTGTAGATAAATTGTTTAATATACCCAGTTTTATTTCTTACTATTTCAGTGTTGGAAAGTAACGTGAATAACCAATCACATTCTGATATCAGAAACTAGTCCTAGTCAGAGAATAAGTACAAGGCTTGCGAATGGAACATTCGATGATATTGATGTGATATAGGCTGAAATAGATAAAATGAAAGAAATAAAAAAAGCCATTTCTTTTTGCATTGAAAACAAAACTAAACTTGTTCAGAACCTTATTTTCCTTCATCATGCGGGGATTTCTCGAATAATGTTGAACTGAAAGAGGGATAAGAACCTTAACTGTAGCAGCAAGACTGATATAAAAAGTAAGTTCTACCAAGAAGTTAACAGAGAAAATTACCGGAGGAATTCAACATACAGCGTGCCTGGCACACCTTGTTTAAGTAAAGTAAATTGAATCCCCAAAACCTTATGTTAGAAGATATATGGTAGAAAACATTTGTGCTTTTTTACAGTGAACCCTGATTGCTGACACAACGGATTTACTTTATTTACCGCGAGACTAGTTGATACCAATAACAGAGGTAGAACCACAGAACGGGAAACAAACTGCTCACAACAGAATTAAACGCCTACTCAAACAGACCGGCTTCTTTTAAAGAAACGTGATACCAACAGGGGATCCCTCATCTACACGCATTAAGTTTGTCTACGCAAGAAATATTTACGAGAACACAATTTCTAAAATAGATCTTTGGAGAAATTACAGTTTAGTTTGACTAACCAGTAGATATAGGCTATGTACAGATTTAATCGCAGGATTGAACAAACTGTCAACAACTGCCTATTATTGGCAATTTTGAAATTCTAACCGAGAGGTTCAAGATTGTTAAAAAGCCAATGGGCAAATACCAATAACAAATGGTTAAACCAATACTTTTTGGCGGATATTCTATGATTTTTGGTCCATAACTAGGCTTTCTTAATCGTTTATGATTCTCTTCGGCAGATAACGTATGGTTTAATAATTACAATCTTTAATGGCTACATATCCATCGTCTCAATCATGCCGTCAACAACAGACAGATCCGTGTAATTGATACTTCACTCAAAAACATCACGTATTGTACATCTTTGTTTTATTTTGTACGTTTACCAAGCTTGACAATCTGATACAAATGGACTTGATATGAAATACATCCGGTCGGTAATAACAGTATTTGGGCAAGAAACCACAATAATTTATCCAATTAGGGCGAAGTTAATTATATTCTATCGAGCTACTGGTCAGTAGAGAGATTATGGGCTGAATCATTTATTTCAACTGGAAACATTTTTAGCGGACATTCAGAGGTCAACAGGTCATTGACCAAGGAAAGTCAAGATGCGTTTCTACTATGTTATGGACATGTTTAACAGACATTAAAGTACGACATTTTCATGGATTTCATCAGGTCATCGACCGAAGTAGGTCAGGATCCGTTGATCTAGGTAATGGAAATGGTTTACAAAAACTAAGTTTTGTCATTTTCATAGACGTTTTTAAGGTAGGCCAAGATATGTTACTACAACACCACAAAAATGGTTTCCAGGCATTAGATAATGACATTTTCGTGGATTTTGATAGGTCTTTGTTTAAGGTAGGTCACGATCCGTTGCAACTACGTTCCAGGAATGGCTCACAGACACTAAAATACGATAATTGCATGGAATTTATTAGGTCTTTGATAAAATGTGGGTCAAGACTCGTTACTCTAGGTCAAGGAAATGATTTACAATTTTATTTTTAAATTAAGTCAAAATCCGTTACTACACACTGGAAATTACTACATTTTCATGGATTTCACCCGGCATTGGCCTGTGTCTATAAAAAAATCAGAGAATACCAAAGCGTCAAGATTATAGTGACCGGTGCAAAGCAAAAACACCGCTGTTAGGACTTAGCTAAAATGGTTTACAAACAGTAAATTATCGGGAACTACATGTATATCCTATTCGTTGTAAAACGTCAATATTCAAGTTCTTTATCGTACATCTTTCAATAAACGTATTATGATAAATATTTTCATAGCAAATAAATATTCGAATATTCACATCAAGTTTTACATCTGATGATTCATCACGGAAATAGTCATAGATTGAAATAGATTTAAGAAAAACTCCAGCTATTGTTCATTATGAATCAGAATGTGTCAACATTAGAAATGATTCACCATACGGAACCGTCTGACTTCTACAATCTCGGAGATCGGCGGCACAGACATGATACGTTATATAACAACCTGACACGTAGACATGCTCCAGTAGACTTTGACTGGTTTACGGCTCGTTAAGGGAAACATATAGATCTCAGATAGAAGCTACGCCAGTACTCACTGTGTCGGAAGGTTGTTGTCAGGAAACCACAACAGGTTGGTGACCGTCGTTTATGTATATGGAATATCGTTTTTGGTGTCCCCATTAATTGGATGTCTATTTTTGTTATTTTAATGTAACATTGTTTCACTTCTAGACCCGTTGTAACGGTTGTAATGGTTTTTCTCTCCTTTATTTTTTTGGTTTTAAGTTCACAAGGGAAATATTTGAAATATAGGAAATATCTGCAAAGAGATGATATTTGTGTTTCAGCGGCAAGAAGAAGATTTTGTTCTCTCTCGCCTTTATATCAGTAGGGAGATGATATTTTTCCGAGGTAAAGAGCACCTTCAGTATGCAGTATTCCTGTTTCACAACGAGATGGATCATTAAAGCAGATATAATCATGCATTTATTTTACCTTTACCATACAGCAGTATAATAGTGTTATCATTTTTGCATCAAAAGTAATATTTCGATGTGACTGCTTTCTTCAAAAAGAAAAAATAAAGATTAGAAACGTGATGTCGTTTACTTATTCAAAATAAGGCTAAATGTAGCGGGCCCATCACTAAGTTTAAAAGACTGTCTACAAGGCATATTTTGTCCAGGGTATCGTTGATGTATGCAAGTTCCTTACCCTTCAATTGCCCTTCAATTGCATAGGTGTGAAAAAGTGGCATAAACAGCTATATTTGATATAAAACTACCCAATATTGGTCCTGCTGAACGTTGGGCCATTCCAATATTGGACTTGCTTAATATGAAAGAAGTAACCAACTTCACACTGGCAAGTGTATAGTGTTGCAAGAATATGTAATGAATGTGTAATGTAAAATGGAAAATCTCAATGACATCATTGGAGGCACAGTAGTTTTCGTTACGGAAAGATTGTGTGATCGGGGCACGGTACTGTGCTGTACAAGGGCTGATTGATAAGTTGTGAGCCTCATATTTAATGGCTTGACTTTTGGCGGACATATTGCATTATTTTTAAAACAATATCCCCTTTATTATCTATACACTTTTACGATGTTAAAGGGTCTCAATGCCATATTTAAAGGTCTTTTTCTTGACCGTTCAGAAAGTCCATCACGGCATGCTTGTATTCATCATCTGACAAAAAGTGGGTACTGAAAATAGACTTTTTTCAATTTTGAAAATAGATGAAAGTCTGTTGGAGCGAGATCATGCTCAATCAATTCAAAGCCATAATCGTTAATGGCAGCCATGCTAACGAACGACTTGTGAACAAGGGCATTGTCCTGGTGGAACAACACACTTTTACTGAGTTTTATGCAGTGCCGGAGTTTAATATTTTCTCTTAACGTTCTAAGAAGTAATGCAAAATATGTGCCATTGACAGTTTTCCCCTTAAGCAGATAACCTTCCACCAGAATACCATCAGCATCCCAGTAAACCAAGGCCATAACCTTTCCAGCTGACGGAACAGTCTTTACCTTTTTGACGGGGAAGAACCATAGTGCTTCTACTGTTTAGACTGTTGTTTGGCCTTTGGATTGAATGATAGACCCCCATTGCATCTTTAGTCACAAACCACTGCAGAGAGTTCTGCCTCTAAAATGTTCAGATTAGCTCTTGACAAAGTCCACTGGGTGTGCTTTTGATCATCTGTCAGAAGTCTTAGAGTTGTCTCGTTGCAACACCTTCCGTAAGAATGAAATGTACTCTTTCCTCATCGTCGGAAACCCACGGTACGCGTTTGCAAAAGTCAGAGAAATGTACCGTGGGTTTCCGACGATGCTCTTTCCTGTCAAATCCCAACTATATCTCGCCTGTCAGTCATAACAATACCAGGGACTTTTTAGATGATTTCGTGGGTTGCAACAGTGACAGGTCTTTCAGGACGGGCGTCATCCCCAGGCTCTACCTGTTATGCTTAAATTCTGAAGCATATGAAGGGGCGTCGTTTCCTTGTGTTGCTACAATATCAGTAAGGATAACCTAGGTGCTAGACCATTCTGTTGCAAATATTGAAGCTCTTTCAGCGATTTTGTCCATTTTGCAAAAGTCACTTGCCTTGTTTATTTCAGATTGCTACCTCTTTGACATAAACTGACAAAATGACACAAGTCTTCGGGAACATAGTCTTAAATAGTCAGGAAGAGTATGGCTAAAAAACGACATTCCTGTTTAACTTCTTCAATACAAGGCTCACAATTTGAACTTGAGCTCAAGCTCAAGCTTGTGAAAAAGCGTTATACACGATTTTTTTTATTAATTATTATTATTTAACTGTGTAATCCTCGACAGAGACTTTCATTTAAAACAGTTAAAATGCTTATCCTTCGTTTGAGACTTTCCTGTCACCACTGACATTAGTTAATCTGCAAAAAATGCTAGCAACAAAAACAGATTGATTTTCATTCAAGGTAGCTTGTCTAATTGGATGGAAAATCATTCATTATCATTTGTTTATATTTATACTGTGTTTGATCTTGTATTTTTCGCAAATTAATCAGGTGTAGAATAATGAAATTTATCATATTTGGTTCTCAAATAGTTGTACTTATTTACAATGTTCACTGATCACTATGTTTGGCTTGCTCATAGACTGGTTAACTCTCAGCAGTGTTCAGTGAAATACAAGTTTAAAAAACTAAAGTTTTTAAAGCAATATTAATCATCAAAACACACCTATGGTATGTTTCTCCATCGATTGCAGTGGTTAGTGAAATTTAAAATTTTCAAGTGGGGGAAAAAAAAAAATTCAAAGCGTAATTAATCATCACAGTTTTTCAGCCAATCCATAGCAGCGAGATGATAAATGATGTTTTTATTTTTCCGATCCATCAATTAGCTCTAACCGACATTTGAACAAGCGTATCCAGGATTCCTTCATGGTTTCTTTTCTGACGCCGTAAGGAAGTTTCCTTATACAGCGTTCAATGACACTCCCTGATATGTCAGTTGTAAGTTGTACATAATCCCTAATGGGGTGGCATGTACCTATGTCGGGGGTGTTGGTGTCACAGTTACACAGACACCGCGGGCTTGTATGCCAGAGAGACCCAATTGACATGGATGTTCGACAGCCAGTTGCACATGTTTATAAGAGGTATATTGCATTTCGTATTTACCTAACAATCAATGAAATTCTCAAAATACAAACACTTATAATGTGATTTGAGTGCTTTATTCGGCTGTGTTTAAAGCGACTCGGAAGTAAATAGTCGGGGCTCGGTCGATGCTGCAACATGTAATTTAGGTGAGTAAGTACACCAGATATAAACACGCCGCCTCCTCGGATTGTACTGCTGGGGTCGTACTTTTACAGACATTACTGCTAGGAAAAGTTCACATGGCAATTCAAACTGGAGGCAGCATCACCCTTATACGTGGCAAAGAGTTTACGAATACTACTGTTTTGGTAATGGAGAAACACCAGACACTGTATAGCTCGACTCATTCCTATGAATCGTGTTGCAGTTATTACAAATAATAATAAAATCAACATCATCACCATTCCCAAAAGTTTCGTGATCCTTATAAAAGATCGGTATGTCCATCATAAACCTCATTCCATTAATAAATTTATTTCATATTTCAATCTGTAACCGGCTTTGGAAATGACTGATAGAGGCGTACGCCTATTGTCTCAACCTTTTGTTTATCAGTAAGATGGATTGAATTGAATCTTTCTCAACTCCCTGTGGAGTATGTAGCCAGTACTGCCACATCTAACATTCTACAATTCTTAGCACTGTCCAGCCATGCACTATTTTATAACTGAGTAGTCTAGAACCAGCAAAGTAAAGCATCTTGCTCAAAGATAAAACATCTGAAATAATAAATAACTAGAACTAATTATTTTGAAAGCTGTGTTACAAATGACTACCGCTGTTTAATTGGATACCGATATTAACAGATGTAATGTACAACTCGTTACTCCAGTGATAGTGTATGAGAGTTGAACTCGTAATCTAAGAAGTTGACACATTTCCTCTTGCTAAAGGCCCAATTAACGTAACTTCAGGGATTTTTTCGTGATTCTTAAAAATTCTGGGGAAAAAAAATCATTTGATAACCATGCAAAAATAAGCCTAAAACGAAGTAAACCTGAGCGGTAACTAACAAGAAACTCTTGACAGAAAAATCCGAAGAGTTGAAAATAATTCAGGTTTGGCCCACTTCAACAAGCCGAAGTTCAAAATATACGCGTATTTACAATTACCGAGTTTTAACTACTGCTGTACCAGTAACTGCGTAAGAATTCATCTTAGATATTACTAATATCAGTTAATCTTAACTAAATCTATAAATATAATAAGTTATTAGGCTTGATTTTCGCTTCAAGTTTTGCTGAAAGTTACGTATATTTGGCCTTTAATCGGTACTATTCGTTTAGAAGAACCGACACTAGTTACATAGGGCGAGAGCTATAACGTACAAGGACGTGCGACAAAAACAAAACTATCCGTCAGTGTGTTTTAAATCTAATTACTCTACCACGTGGACATAAATGTTTTAGTACCCGTGTCTGGGCTGTTTACTCCAGGGTGCCGTCATTTACTCCTAACCAACTTACATGAAATTAGAATACCTGTGTAAAGTTGCATATTATCTATTTTAAAGTTAAAGCCCAAAAGAATTCTACAAGACGTATGCCAGAAAAGATGACGTAACACACATATGCTGCACCTGTTAAATTTAGTAATAGATACAGTATGCCGAAAAATGAATCAAACTGCACCATACAACTGCTTCGTCTTCTTAGGACTATTCAGTGATGCTAGGGACAAAAAGGAGAAGGTTTTTGTAATAAAAATCGAATAGACAGAATATAATATGTAATAGTATCTTCAGTAATTCCAAATATATTTCGTGAGTGGGGGAAATATATTGCTATTTCTACGAGTGCGCAGCGGAAATATCAAAATATTAACCAAACTCGTGAAATACATATAATATGGTATTGCTAAAGACATTGCATGTTAGATATCTTCTATATTTCTTTCATCGTTTTGCCCCCTGTACCTGTATTGACCATGGACTTTCAGCAGTTAATATGTTTACTACCGTCTGCCATGCATGACCGTATTACAGTAATATATGTCCATCTCTTAATTAATAATGTAAGACTCTTTCATGACCAAGGGTGTAAGATAGTGAAATTGCAACCGAGAGGAATTGTCCTTTCTCTCATTTCTAGGTGTGTAATAATGGCCTGTCTAGGACAATACACCTATGCTTGCTATGGGTTGTATTACACATCTACCCATGCAATACAGCCACGGCGTGACTTCACAATTGCGCAACAATGACGCAATGAAATTAAAACTTTCCATGATATTTTAACCGTATACATTAGAAAGCTGTGATCAATACTTTTTTCTGAGCAAACTGTGTTTACAAATATATGGTATGCTTATTATAACGCTCTATCATTTGTTTCGTCAAAACAGCTCAAGGAAAAAGTTAATATTTTCAAAATGGTGGCCAGTCAAAACGTATTTTCATGGTTTTTGAGCTTATTCAGGTAGTTGAAATGAGAGAAAAATACTCTTTCATGACCAAAGGTGTAAGATAGGGAAATTCACCCTCGAGATTTCCCTATCTTACACCAATGGTCATGAAAGAGTCTTATAATCTTACACCTATGTTCGTGAATTTTTCTGTCATGCATACCAACAAAATCAGCTCAAAACCATGAAACAACGTATGGAATGGCTACCATTTTAAATCATCAACCTTTACCTTGTGCTTTTTTAACGAAACTGAATCAGTCTGCGGGATTACGCTATGTTTAGGTAATGCAGATAATGTCGTAAGCGTTATGCAGGTTGATCAGAACTATGGGCAAGTTTTATAGTCGCCATCTTTTTCTCATTAAGAAATATCCGTATCTTTAAGTGATATGAAGATGGACGTTTTTGAGTTTGCTCATTAGTGTGTTTACTTGTTGTGATTGACAATGCTTCTCGGTTCTCATTTTGAGAACTTGATGATTACTTGGATGTGACAAAGATTTACATGACGGGTGTCGTCGATGAAGCAGAAGACACTTACTCTTCCGGAACACGTGGTCTTATTCTCTTGTACTTTTACAAGGGTCTCCATGTAGATCTTTCCTTTGGTCATATGTTGCCCCTGGTTTAATCGATCTTGAGTTTGGATTATGATTTTGTTAACGCTTCGGTACTCTCTCATTTAATTTTAAAACACCTTGCCTAATGTTCAAATTGTTAACCGTATCTGAACATTGGGTTTTGTTCTGTGTCACGCAAGCATATCTATTTTGCTATTCTGTATATATTTTTGTTAGTTATGTCTTTGTATATTTGCTATTGTTACCGATTGCAGGAGTAAGTATTTTGAATAGCGCGGTACTCCTTAGCAGGAATTACGTCACGGGTAAGTATTCTCTAATTTACTAAAACATAAGCTGTGTTCAAAAATTTGTCGGAAAGGAAACGGACTAAGTTAAAAATCCCAGCTTCGGTTTACGCCTCGGAATTCGTTAAGGAATCTGAGTCCTCGAGGAGGCAACCCGATTTCACTAAGTTACAGGTTCTAGTCATACATTTTATTAATTCAGAATAAAAGAACGATATTTCCCACATCCTAACGTACCATGGGGCGTTGTATCCTACACACAGGGAAATGCCAGGTATCAATGTCATCTCCTGACAGAACAACAAGAGGTTAAAACATTAAATATTGTTATTACATATCCAAAACCAACCTCTGACGAACATGTGGTAAAAAATCATAAAATAATTCTCAGTGTAGGTGTTACAAACATGGTCGACAGTTCTTAATGTCATCTAGAATCCTCTTTAATATATCACGTTCGATTCTATTCCTGTTCGAAAGAAACTCTATAAAGCTCGTGTTTTCCTGAAATGGTGTCAGATGATACTGATGATAACAATTACATGGATTTGCGTACCGGAAACGAGATAATTCGCGGATGGACATGAGGCAGGAGCGAAGAATCGTTGATATAATATGAGTTTCTTGAAAATGTCAAATTGCATTAGCATTAGAGACAAACCCACGCATGCTAAACCATACATTTATCACTTGTTTAATATAAAAGAAAATATCATTTAATAGAATGGCATTTTCCTATTTTCGCAATTTCTGAAGTTATATTACGTGTTTCTCAAATGTCGTACTTAGATAACTCCTACTTGACATCATAATAAACAAACTCGAGATACAAAACTACACAAGGGAGACATAACGTCACATACTACGCTCACAATAAACGGAACTTAATACTCAAAACAATTTGAGAATATCGAAGCATCAATAAAACCATAATCCGAACTCAAAATCGATTAAAACGGGGCAAAATTTCAACCGTGAAACGAGAAAACGATCATATGTTCAAGAAAAGTTAGAGTTTTCTGCTTCATCGACGACACTCGCAATACAAATCTAGGTCACATCGAAGGTTCTGTCACGTCCTCAAAGTGAGAACTGAGGCACCCTTTTCAATCCAAAAAAGCAGGCATACCAATTAGCATATTCTAAACGTCAACCATAACATCATTCAAGTCTACAAAATATCAATGATACCAAGATGGTGACCTTAAAACAAAAAGAGAATTCAACACCAGAATTTCATAATCTGTGTACATCTTACATAGATACAGGAATGTGGCCATTGGAATATGGTCATGTGAAGAAAGACACAGTTTGTCAATTGGAACATAATGAAGAACAACACAATTTTGCCAGCGGTGCAATTTTTGCCTTTGTTGTCCCATTTCTATTAATCTGCACCCATCATTAGCACACACAGTAATTGTTTTGTCTGTTTTCTGTCCTTCCTAATATCTAACATGTACATTCTGCTTTTCTTTACCCGTTTCCAATCCCTCCCGCCCTTCGTTCATTTTCTGTAGCCATTTCGATTCTTTGCTTAGTCGCGTTTCGAGCCCGTTCAGTGGTTTTCCTGCGTGTGAAATGAGGCCCTCTATCAATCAGTGACTATAACCATTATTGCTGTCGGGCATTCATCTCGGTTTGAATAAGATTTTTTTTCCTTGACTAATTGCCTGTTATTCTGCTACATTCCGTGTACAACAGTGACTTCCTGTGCAGTGATAGAAGCAATGGACCGGATATTAGCCTGACGAGGCTCTGACATGCGCTTCGGTAATACAGTTCGAAAGAGGTTTTATAATGGTCTTGAGATAGTCACCTAATTAAGGACATGTTTCAATTGCATCTAATTTCTTGGGAAGAGTTGCCCCATAAATTTTCCATTGTGATCACAATATAAGACTGACTGTTAGGTTTTTTCAACTTCTCTTTTCATATTTATTAGTATCCAGAAACAATACAAATTACAAAAATAAATAAATTACAAACACGTCGATTGTTTATATTTTAATGACACACACATTCTCTGCACCTCTGTATCTAGTCACCTCACGTATCCCTCCTGCATCTGTATCTACCCCGTAGGAACCTCATGCTTCCTCATGTTTCTGTATCTAGTCTCCTCATGTTTCCGATGTTTGTGTATCAATCATCATCTTGTTTCCTCTTGCTCCTGTTTAAAGTCACAGCACGTTAACTTTGTTCCTTTATCTAGTCACATTATGTTTCCTCTTGTTTCTGTATCTAGTCACCCCATGTTAACTTTTTTCTGTATGTAGTCACCACATGCTTCCTCTTATTTCTGTATTCTGTATCCCCGCAATTCCCCTTCCTGTATCGAGTCACCCCATGTTTCCTCTTGTTCCTGTATCTAGTCACCCCATGTTTCCTCTTGTTCCTGTATCTAGTCACCCCATGTTTCCTCTTGTTCCTGTATCTGGTCACCCCATGTTTCCTCTTGTTCCTGTATCTGGTCACCCCATGTTTCTTCTTGTTCCTGTATCTAGTCACCCCATGTTTCCTCTTGTTCCTGTATCTAGTCACCCCATGTTTCCTCTTGTTCCTGTATCTAGTCACCCAATGTTTCCTCTTGTTCCTGTATCTGGTCACCCCATGTTTCCTCTTGTTCCTGTATCTAGTCACCCAATGTTTCCTCTTGTTCCTGTATCTGGTCACCCCATGTTTCCTCTTGTTCCTGTATCTAGTCACCCCATGTTTCCTCTTGTTCCTGTATTTAGTCACCCCATGTTTCCTCTTGTTCCTGTATCGAGTCACCCCACGTTCCCTCTTGTTCCTGTATCTAGTCACCCCATGTTTCCTCTTGTTCCTGTATTTAGTCTCCCCGTGTTCCTCTTGTTCCTGTATTCTGTATCCCCCATTTCCCCTTCCTGTATCGAGTCACCCCATGTTTCCTCTTTTTTCTGTACCTAGTCACCCTATGTTTCCTCTAGTTTCTGTATGTAGTCACCCCATGTTAACTTTTTTTCTGTATGTAGTCACCCAATGTTTCCTCTTGTTCCTGTATCGAGTCACCCCATGTTTCCTCTTGTTTCTGTATTCTATATCCCCACATTTCCCCTTCCTGTATCGAGTCACCCCATGTTTCTTCTAGTTTCTGTATCTAGTCACCTCAAGCTTGCATCTGTATTCTGTATCTAGTTTCCTCACATTTCCTTTTGTTTCTGTATTCTGTATCCGCATTTCCCCTTCCTGTATCTAGTCATCCCACGTTCCCTTTAGTTTCTGTATGTAGTCACCCCACGTTCCCTCTTGTTTCTGTATCTAGTCACCCCACGTTCCCTTTAGTTTCTGTATGTAGTCCTCCCATGTTTCCTCTTGTTCCTGTATCTAGTCATCCCGTGTTCCTCTTGTTTCTGTATCTAGTCACCTCATGCTTCCTCTTGCATCTGTATTCTGTATCCAGTGACCCCACATTTCCACTTGTTTCTGTAAGTTGTCACCACATGGTTCCTCTTGTTCCTGTATATAGTGAGTTTAGGATTCATCTTATCCTCGTACCTAGTCAACCCATCTCATTTTTGAGTCTGTTCTCTTTGCAGGGCCCTAATGATGGGGGCTTTATATCCTTTCTTTTCCCCTTAACAAATATCATTAGACAGTAGTGGTGTATTATTAATTGTCAATGTTGTATCATTATTTCAGACTGACACAGGATTAAAATGGCCTTCTGATTAACCCGTACCCTTTACTTAATTAAGCACTGCGGACGAGACAATAACCCCACAGAGAAAGCCCGTCTACTTCCAGCCTATCGTCTCAAATGTCAACGAGATATTGTAATTATTTATCAGCAACAGGCAGGGGACATGAAATGTGTTTTAGTTATCTGTCAAGCACTATTCAATTATCTGCACATTATTGGACTTAATATAAGCCTTAAGACAGGTAGATGCTAAGGAATATATAGGGGTAATGGAAAAGAATGTCTTCTAATTGTGGCCAGATTGATGTGTCTGTAAGTGGCTCTCTACTATGACCTAGATGTCAGACGTAAGGGCTGCGTTCGACCCGTACCCTTAATGCTATATCATTCCAGTAATAACGAGACTTTTACCTTTACAACAATAGATCCTAGATACCGGGAAACTTATCATTGGTTTTATACATGCGTAAATGCGCTTTTTGATTACCCCCCTAGTCAAAGTAACGTTACCAAATCAATGTATTTTTTCGATTTGACAATCATTTTGGTATAACTTTATCGCAGTGGCCTAGATTTTGAAAGCAGCAATTTGCCCTACCAATGCATGAATGCTATACTAGCTCTCTTACAATGGAATACACTGTCTTTAAAATATATTGTAAATTAAGCCGAGTCTTAATATGTAAAGTTGTAAAAATACTTCTTTTTCTGAGTGAAAACTGTTAGGGAATAATGTGCTCATCTAGTTGTCATTGGTTGCAAACAGTCACACTTTGGTGAACACAGAGTTGGGTGTGACGTCAACCAGTTACACCCTGGTGAACACAGAGTTCGGTGTGACGATACACAGTCACACATTGGTGAACACATAGTTGGGTTAGACGTCAAACAGTCACACCTTGATGCACAGTACTGAACACAGAGTTGGGTGGGACGTCAAACAGTCACACCTTGGTGAACACAGATTTGGATAGGACGACAAACTATCATGCCCTGGTGAATCTGGAGTTGGGTAGGACGACATGCAACTTTGAAGATATATGGCGGTAGCGAATTGCGCAAAATATTTAAACGTTAATAAAGCATCAGAAATCTTTAAGAGTGAAACAGCCCTAAGAAAATATAAAACACATACACAAAAAAGGGGGAAATATTTACAATTGAAGTATACATGGAGACCCATGGCAAGTTGAAAGACTGCCATTATGATCTCATGGTCTTAAATTATGGAACATGATGGCAATCATGAAACTGGTCCTTATGTTCTCATCAATCCGTATCTCTGGAGATCCTTCGTGTATATTTATTTGGCAGCAGTTGATATTACCATAGGAGTCCTGATTTCAGAACAAGCACGGAAATCCTGAAACAACTGAGGCCTAATAAATGTTGGAAACGTTTGAATGTATCTCGTAAATTTCAGGAAAAGGGAAGAAATCTTCATTGGATACATACACTGCACAAGGAACTTTATAAGCATCGTTCTATCACTGGCTCTTCGCATTGCCTAACCAAGCCATTATCAAAACTGCCTACTACCATTTATTACACAATTAAATCAAGAATTCAATTTTATTGGGACGCTGTCTACTCCAGGAGTGGCATAAACGGAATGTGGATTTTGAAACATTTGAAAGCTCTTCTGATCACTCTTGGGCACCTCTTCTCAAAAATGTTTCGTGTATCAAAGCATTTGATTGCCCCACTCTGTTCAAACCATACCTCATTTTGAAAGCTTTCTTTTCCAAGAAAGGTGAACGACGATACAGATCAGCTATCTTGTGACCTAACGTGACGATTTCGATTTTCCGATCGTGAACTTTCCCTTTCTTGATAATACCATCCCTAAATTTCCATCCTATGGTATTTACATGTCGCAGATGATTCTGAATATCGAGATTTTCGTGGTAGATGTCAACTGCTGACGAACAATCTTACTTATTTATTTATTTATTCATTTGATTCAATTCAACAGACCCGAGGATCCAATTACAGAATTGATAACAATGATAACAAAAATATAAGTACATGCAAGTAATGTATAAGATTGATAATAGTAAAGTATGGTATGCAGTGCTTAAACATGGACTTATTTAAAACATACTGCCTCTAGGCGAGATTTAAAAGAAGACAGAGTACATTCAAAAATACAGTCAAGAGCACTAGTATGTCGGTTGAAAAGTCTAATTACACGATGGAAAGTATTGAATTTTCTAACATTAAGCCTACTATGAGGACAACTAAATTGCAAATGTACAGATGATCGTAAGCATTTTCTTGGAGCTAACACACCAATCCTTTCTATAAGATATGGACAGTCAAATAGGCCATGAACACATTTGTAAAAGAAACAAAGATCTAAATGTTGGCGTCTGCTTTCTAGTGAAGGCAACTTAAAATATTTACAGACATCGGAATAAGAATAACTATTAAAATCAAACTTTGCCTTGAAACACAAGAATTTTAAAAATTTTCTCTGGACAGTTTCAACTTTGTGTATAAATGTAGATTGGTACGGTGACCAGATCTCGCTACAATACTCCAGTTGACTTCTAACTAGACTGATGTACAGGGACCTAATTACAGATACATTTGTAAAAGATTTACAGGAACGTTTTAAAAGACCAAGCATTTTCATACTGTTTGACACAACTTTTTTGATATGATGAGAAAAATTAAGGTTTTCAGATAACCAAACTCCTAAGTCCTTGACACATGCGACTTTGACTAAAAGCTCACCACCCATATAATACGAAAACTAAATAGGTTTGCGTTTCATGGAGAAGTTAATTGTACAACATTTTTTGACGTTGACCTGCATACGCCACTTACACCACTCAAAAACGCTGTTAGTATCATGTTGTAGCAATTCACAATCTAACTGAGATGTTACAGTTCTACAAAATTTACTATCATCAGCGAACATAAAACTAGAAGAATATTTGAAAACTGCAGGCAAGTCATTAATAAAAATAAAAAATAGCTTTGGCCCCAGTATGGATCC
Organism: Mimachlamys varia; assembly: GCA_947623455.1. Taxonomy (NCBI): domain Eukaryota; kingdom Metazoa; phylum Mollusca; class Bivalvia; order Pectinida; family Pectinidae; genus Mimachlamys; species Mimachlamys varia. The sequence goes on from OX392535.1 coordinate 17,012,260, forward strand.
CTGGGTTACACCGGAAGTAACTTCACACCAGCCGGATGTCGCCCCATTAACAGTTACCCTTTGGTGCGTGTTACTAAGGTAACTGGAGAACCAGTTTAAAATGCTACCTCTAAGACCTGGGCATGAAGTTTACATAATAATAACTTATGACTCACTTTGTCAAATGCCTTCGAAAAATCAGTATTTACAGCATGAACATCGTTCTTTTTGTCGAAAGCTTCAGACACATAATCGGTAAAACATGTGAGATTTGTTACAGTAGATTTTTTAGGCATGAAACCATGTTGTTCCTTACAAATATGAGGATTTATAAAAGATGAAAATGCAATGTCAACAAGTTTTTCAAACATCTTTGACAATCTGGGCAATAAAGACACAGGTCTATAGTTTGTAACACTATTTCTTTGACCAGATTTAAAAATTGGGATCACGTTTCCCTTTTTAAGACAATCAGGGAAAACACCCTCGTGGATGGATTTATTAAATAAATTTCAAATCGGAACACACAATTCGTGTGCGCATTCTTTCAAAACAATGCCAGATATATTGTCATACCCGCAAGCTTTTTTGGGATCAATATCTTTTAAAACCTTAAGAACATTGATACAACTTAATTTTATAGTTGTTAAAGGATTTTCAAAACAACGTTTTGCAAAAATATCAGGAATGTCATCAGGTGTAATATCACTGTCACAGGTAAACACACTTTGAAAAAAGTTATTAAACATTTCTGCAGATTCGAGATTACATGTAGTGTTGTTACCAGAATTAGATATAGAGTCGGGAATTTGGCCCTCTTTCCTTTTACCATTTACATAACCCCAAAAACGTTTAGGGTTTTCTTTTATTGAATGTTCTTCGTTTAACAGATAATCATTGTATTTTGTAGTCTGCAAGGATTTAAATTCTTTGCGTAGACTGCAAAAAGTCTTATATTCTGGAGAGTCATTTTGTTTTCCGCACCTGACATATTGTTTGTAGGCTGCTTCCTTTTCTTTTAATGAAGCAATCAAGTCATTGTCACACCATTGGGGAAAACGCCCTTTTTTACTCGTATTTGAGGAACACAAGACTTGATTATAGAAATAATACAGTCTTGAAACCTCTAAAAAGATACATTTACATTGTTACTTAAGATAAAAGACCAATCGTAGTTACATATGAGTTAACGCATAGAGTCAAAGTCTGCACGCCTGTAGTTAAAAACAATACGATCGGTAGCGCGGGGTGTAGAAGCGTCGGGAGCATGGATACAACCCCTCACGGCGTTGTGATTGGAGTCCAGCAATGTATCGCCTACCGTGACAGTCACCTTGTCAACGGACCCGAGTATCCAGTCAAGTCACCCCTGGTGGGCTCGGACACAAACTGGTGTAAATCGTGCTCACTCACACTGTTGAGAACAGAAATATAGCGGACACTGTCATTGTTACATTGGGGCACCAGAAAGGGTTCATTACCCTCAGTAATCCAGGTAAAATCAGGAAGGTTGAAATCACCAAAGATGATAACCTCATCATTGTGATTAAGAGTATGAAAAACATTCTCTACTGATTTCCCAAACTCAGATATGTAGTTAACAGAACAATCAGGTGGCAGGTAAACAGAAGCGACGTATAATTTGCGCTTTGGAAATGTCAATTCTACCCATACACCCTCGAAATTGGCCTCTAAATCGGGTCTGTGTACACACTGAAAATTGGAGTTCACAGCAAGCAATACACCCCCACCTTTTGTTTTTGTAGAATTAGACAAATCTCTGTCCTTTCGAAACACATTATAAAAGGAACAGTCAAACACCTTACTGCTTAAAATTACATCATGTAGCCATGTTTCGCTAAAAGCTATTATATCAAAGTCTGTTGGACAAAAGTTAGAATTTAGAATATCCAATTTATTTACGACGCTCCTAGCATTCTGGTAGTAAAAGTTTAAATCAATAGGTCCAGGATGAAGATGGACGTCACCACATCCTAGTAACGAGGACAGGAAAATATATAAACAACAGCGGAAAGGTTTGTTTACCGTCGAACCTCGTACCAGTGAATACCCATCGAACGGCAATCCTCGCCTCAGAATTTCAAAATCTCCTAGGCAGGAAACACAATAATTATGGGAGTCCACAACCAGTTTTGAAGCATCACATGGGTTGAATACACAGTTGTAGTTAAACAAATGCTCCTCGGTTTGGTGAAAACGAGATAAAAACAGAAACACCGCGAGGGCAAATAACTGTCCGCTCAGACCGGCAGCCATTTTGTTTACGGCACAGGGATTCGATAGATGCAGGTTGATCAGTACTATGGGCAAGTTTTATGGTCGCCATCTTGATCTCATCGAGAAATATTCTGTATCTTTTTGTGATATGAAGATGGACGTTTTTCAGTTTGCTTATTAGTGTGCTTACTTGTTGTGATAACAATGATGACTCGGTTCTCATTTTGAGGATTGATGGTTACTTGGATGTGACCAAGATTTATATGGCGGGTGTTGTCGATGAAGCAGAATACGCTTACTTTTCCGGAACACCTGGTCTTATTCTCTTATGCTTTTATGACAGTCTCCATGTAAATCTTTCCTTTGTTCCTATTTTATTTTGCCTCTGGTTTAATCGATTTTGAGTTCGGATTATTGTTTTGTTGACGCTTTGGTATTCTCCATTTTTTATTCACTAAACGGGTATCTTACATGTATATAACAGTCTTGGGTGGTTTAGGTGTCTAATAATGTATTCTTTCAGAATGTTATGTCCGAGAAGTCTCTCGCTGACTCAATACACATCCTAGATAAACCGCTTATGTTGAGGAGTGCCTCGCCGGCTTATTGTTGTGCTATGACTCGCACAGGTGACATCAGTCTCAGGCAGACAGAGGACCATTATCTTGACATGACATGTCCTTGACATTTTTCCGGGATATTTCCAAACACCACTTTTATATTCAATTATCACAGTTTTACGTCAATTCTAACTCCATTACCGATATTCAATGTAGCTTTTCTAGGCGTTAAACCTATCACCTCGTCCAAATTCGTGTGTTTTAGACTAGTTGTTTTACATCCTTCTCGTCTGTATTTACGTGTTTTACACTAGGATTCTGAAAACTGTAAGTGATGCTATTTCACCACGGAGTCAACTTTTGCCATTTCAAAATAGCTTCAGCATATACATGTTACATCATTTTATAGTGCTCTGTCAGCCTTGTACTAAACTGTGGAAAGTAAAACATTGTATTCACTGTCTGTAAAAACGTAAACAATATACACGATATCATGAACATTATTTACACTGATAATGTAGACACTATCGATTTGCCATTGCTTACTACATGTAAATTGTTTATATTTATTAATAATTAATTAACAGTAGTTCAGCTATTCATAGAATAATAAAAAATAATTACTAAAGCGTCAACAAAATCATAATCCCATTAAACTACAGGCAAAATAGGAACAAAGGAAAGATTTTCATGGACACCCTAGTAGAAGGACAAGAGAATAAGACTTAGTGTTCCAGAATAGTAAGCGTCTTCTAGAATGTTTTCCATACTTATCTTCTTCCTTATTTAGCTGTTGACAATACCAGGTACCGATCGACAGAATGTATTGACCGTTTGTTACTTATTTAACATACACGATGGCTATAATTTGTTCACAGAAACAAATTGGATATAAGCGTACGATTACAATAAAATCAAAGTATACACTGAATTATTTTTTTACATACATGAATGGCAATGTGTAATATTTCTTTACGCGGAAAATCAGCCAGCATATGTCAGCGCAATCTACGAAACGGGTAAAATGGGATCAGCGTATCAAGTTATCGATGGTCATGAACTCCGAGAATTTTACAGATGGAAACAGAATAATAATGTAAACTTTATTTTTTTTATAACAATTATGAAACAAGTTACCCAACGTATATTAATCACTCTTATTGTGAATGTTAGCGCGCGAGGGGTCTTATTATTGTGGGAGGAAACCGGAGTACCTGGAGAAAACACACGTTTTCGGGCAGGTGACCCCCATACCTTTTCAGACGTCCGGTCGGGGAATCGAACCCCGGCCGCTTTGGTGAAAGGCAAGTGCGCTATCCACTGAACCACCCGACCATCCATTAAAGAGTATTCATGGAAAGATAGAAAGATAGTCGAAAAGGAAATCATTAGAGATAGAGAAAAGAAAAATTACAGCTACAGAGGTACGATATATTGAAGAAGTAAATATCATGGTAAGAACATTAAAGGTCCACGTCATTTCATTTATATTGTGTGTAACACCCGTCTCTGTATACAAAGGCAAGACCAATAGCTGCTAAGATACGTGACAAATAAAGAAAAAACATATATAGATCAAGAAAATAGAGAAAATAAGCAAAGTTGGAGAGACGATCGTTATTACGAATAAATAGAAGAGGTATATTAAAAAAAGATTGAAAAGAATTATTTAAAGACTCGAAATGGAAGAATGAGTTTGTCTAATCTCGCAATAAATATCATGTTTTACAAATACCATATATTATTGAATTATTTTGTATAGCATTGATACGAACTAAGATAGCTATGGAATTTAGGACGACATCCCCGCCATCAGTTCACATATTCCATGTAATACACACTTTCTATCCTACATAACAGACTTAATAAATATGAGAAGAGTTTCAACTATGGATAATCTGAACACAGCCAAAAAGATTTATAACATGGCTATTATGCAACACACTGAGTACATTCGTGTCGTATTAAAGTCTATTACCTCATGTTTTGCTAGACATTGTGACATCAGGATTAGCACACTGGAGACTGCGTCATACAAATGGCAGGCCACATCAAAATCAACAGAATATGATGTTTTGAGACGCCAATTGTCTTCAACTACAATGCATATACTATACTCCTGGTTTCCCTCAGGATTGTTTATATCTTATTTATTTCGATTTCACATGTAATGTCAGAGTGGAAGAACGAAGTGTACAAAGGGTAAGACTATTTTTCTTTCAGAGACAATTTAGATTGGGATATTCTTTACAGTCAAGAACATTCGCTTGAACATAAACATTACTCATAACGAATGTTGCTCCGTACAAAATACCCCATTACTGGTTTAAAAAATATCCATTATTTTATAACTGGATTTTGCATGTCTTTTATTGTGGAGGTCTCTGAACAATAGGATTTTCATTTACATTCGTTAAGAATATCGTTCATAACAAGATGAAAGACAGGCACATATTAGATAGAGATAGCTCGTTTATACACACATATACTTATAAGTTATAAAAAGCATATTGCCGAAAGAGAAAGGCAATACACGTACAGCTGTCCCGTTCCCCTGAGATTTACTTTTGAACTAAGAACCAATATTTAACATCCAAAATGAAAATTAAACAACGTATTGTAAGCTTTCAGAGAAATTCTTACCATAAACGAACTGTCATGTCATATGGAACTTGAACTTTTATAAATAAAATAAATCTTACTTATGGACTATTTTATCTGTCAAATTTCTAGATCGATACAAGGCATTTTAAGTATTAAAAATGAACCATTCTTGAAGTTCTACCAGTTTTGATAAAAGGGAAAGTACACTATTCTATTCATCGAACATAATTTTGTTAGTCATATCAGATGTATTATGTTTAATATGAGATCCTACATAGTTTATATGTAATTGATAATTTATTTAGATATTCTATGCTATATAGAGCACTGGACATGCAAATTTCCGATCAAATGAACACTTCCCTTAGAATTTAACAATTTGCTATTTCAGGAACATTCCTCGTCTGTTCCTGGAAACGAACGAGGTCTCTTCCGTGTCTTCAATCCTACATTACCCAGATATAACACTTTAAAACATCAAAAGCTTGATTTTACTGTCTATCATGTGGAGGTTAGACTTTGACGATTACTTCCATGGATTGAAAACTTATTAAGTTTTAAAGGTTTAAGAATGCCATTGGCAATGCTGACACAATTTCATTTGTACAAAAATTGCACGATTTTCCTCTGAATGTCATGTTAATTTTGACCAATTAGTTGTGGCGTGATCAATATTATCGGTTGCAAATTAAAAACACATTATCTGACGTTATTTTTCCAAGTCGAAGAAGAAGAACAACAACAAACAACACATGATGAAGATACAGACTATGATGCATTATTTTGATTGGGGTAAAGATCAGAGAATAAAAAAAGTCAATAAAACGATTTACGATAAGGGCAGAATATGAGCAAAGAAAATACGACCAGGTGTTCCGGAAGGGAACGTGTCTTCTGCTTCATCTTCGACATCCGCCAAGGAAATCTAGGTCAACGACGCTAATGTAATGTTACGTCCTCAAGGTGAGAACCGAGGTATTGGCAACATAACAAAATGAAATACTTAAGGCATATTCAAAAGCACTTACTTCTTATCACACAACGATATCATGATTTGAATCATATAACTGGCATCAACATGCATCTTTCGAACCTCTGTGTTGTTAAAAATAATACAAGGATCTGAAAAAGTTAAGATCGACAAGATATGGGCATCCTTAAGTTGTATTGAGACTAAGAAGCTGTTGAACCGCTGGTAAAAGAACTCAACGAAAATAAAAATTCAACTACACACGATAAAAAATCCGTTTTAAGTAGCATAGAAATGCTCCTGGGCAATGCTATCAACTAACTGGACGACTTGTACAGATGCATTACACAGGTAATGGCAATGTAGAAAAGATACTGTCGAACTTGAGGATTCCGTACACACATTAACAAAATCTAGAATAATATAAAGTCACAGCTTTATAAGACAATCAAGCCTGGGCACTACTTCAATACCAACAGACTGAGATCAAGTCGTATAAGTGTATTACAGGAGATGAAAAGTTCTCCCTAGCAAAAGAGATGACAAATCAAAATCGCACGTCTGTCCGATCATTTTAACTGAGATGCTTTCGGTATTGTTTACGTCTAAGTTGTTAACGTGTAAACCGGCCTTAGGGATTTCTTGGATGTCTTGAACAATTCCGAGAAAGCAGAAAGACACGGTCTTGTGAAGAGTGACAGCATGGATCTAGCCCAGTTTGATTATCTGTGTATTTTGTTCTGTACTGTATACAACCTACTGGCAGCATGATTAATCTATCATTACAAGTTTCCAGTATGAAAATACCAAAGAAAATGTAAAGAAACCCCAAAAAACTATGGAATGAATTTTTCACAAAAAAAAAAAAAAAAATCAGAGAATACCGAAGCGTCAACAAAACCAAAACTCGTACTCAAAATCGATTAAGCTAAATACTTATATTAACAAAGAAAAGACTTACACAGAAAGCCATTAAAAAGTACAAGTGAATAAGACAATGTGTCCCGGAAGAAAATGTTAAATCAAAATAAATGTAACGTCCTCAAAAAGAGAACATAAGCATCATTTTTTATCACAACAAGTAGGTACAGACTGTAATTCTAATGAGCATATTAAAAAAATCTGCCTTCATATCATAAAAGGATGCAGAATATCCCTCAATGAGACGAAGACGACGACCGTAAAACTTGCTTGTAGTCTTCATCAAACTGTATTTCTCGAATATGAATTGTTTCGTAAGCTTGTTTATCAGTAGTCGACATATCTCACGAAATTCTCGATATTTAGATATAAAGGACTTGTTTTCCCAAAAAAAGAGTATCTGTTTCCGCTAAATGATGTCCTGAACCGGAAAAAAATATTCAACGTTAAGGAGTCACGCGTAAGAAAATAGTTCGTCATTAACAATTTATTACTTAATCACGAAAACATATAGTGATAATAACAACATCATTACAAGGGTAATGCACATATTGATAGGAGAATGATGTTACTGTTGTCGTAAAATATCTGTTTATATAGACTAAGGTTCATGCATTTTCCTTACAAGTTTTTCTATTTGCTAACGTTTGCCACAGAGCGAGGATCTTAACGGCCATTAAGCCTAGGTGCTCATTGAAATATGGTATTTAGTTGGCGTTTTAGCTGATAAAGACTATGAGCAAGTTTTATGGTCGCTATCTTGGTATCATTCAGAAATATTTTGTATCCTTGTATGATGTGAAAATGGAGGTTTTTAAATATGCTCTTTGGCAGGCTAGGTCTGCTTTTTGTGATTAAAAAAAATCAGAAAATACAAAAGCGTCAAGAAAACAATAACCCGAACTCAAAATCGATCGTAAAAGCACAAGAGAATACGACCAGGTGTTCCGGAAGAGTAAGCGTCTTCTGCTTTATAGACGACACCCGCAATGTAAATCTTGGTCACATCCATGTAAGCATCAATCCTCAAAATGAGAACCAAGTCATTATTGTCAATCACAACAAGTAAGCACACTAATAAGCAAACTCAAAAACGTCCATCTTCATATCTCAACCTGTGTCTCTCTGCATATGTGATTGAGAATGATGCCTCAGTTCTCACTTTGTTCCGATGTGACCACTTAGCTTTACCTGGCGGTTGTCGTCAATGAAACAGAAGACGATTTCTCTTCTAAAACACATTAATCTCTTGTATACTTTTTCAAGGGTCCTTGTGTAAATCTTTCCTTTGTTAATAGATTGCACCTAGGTCAATCAATTTCGAATTGTGTTTTTGTCGAGATTTTGGTTATCTATGCTATTTCTATGAATTCTGATAAATATAAGAGAGTATTATATAGATGATATTTCAATGGTCTCTCTTTTTTATCCCTATGTGAGTAACCTTAAAATTGTTCACATAACAATTCCAGAAAAATCGTGTTCGTTTATAAATATTATATTTTGATTAAAGTGGGGCGTACTAATTGAGCTTTTGCTTGAACAACCATACACAGTTAGTGACCCTTATACTTTATAGATAGTCCTTTTACTTTCCAGGAAATATTTTAAGTTTTCAACATCTTCTTTATTACAAATTATAAAAAAGAGAAGCTATCCCCTGTTATATCTAAACATTGCTGATAATAAAGTTAAAATGTATACAATATATATTCAATCTTGAACATTTCGACACTGTAGGACTCATCGGTAGAACTAACGACCAGAATAACTAGTATGTCACGCCAACCGTGCCAAACCTTTACAAGGTTACCGTGTGACACGGGGAATTTTAGCCCCTAGCAGCCAAAACACTTAAATAACTGAAAAGCTTTAGTGTCAAGATCTGATTTAGCAAACTGCTTGCCGGGGTGGATTCAAAACTTTCTGCTTCGTTTACAAGGTTACAAACGTATTTGCAATTTGCTCCAATACATTATTTTTGAGCAACAAGAGAGTAACGATATTTATGAAAATAAATAAAATGTCACTGAGAAGATAGCTGAATAATATGTTAAAGCTGGACCATTTGTCCTTATTTGTCATAGCAATTGGGTTGCAGTGTAGATCGAGAGTACATTTGCACTGTATTACTATAGCTCTTTTTATTAAATTAACGATTCTATTTAGAATCTCTCATGTATAATGCTCTGAAGGACGTACGTCATTAAGGGATATGTACTGTAAAAAACGGATCCACTTAGCTTTTGTCAGATATCTTTGTTCATATGATATGTGCATAACATGTACTTATCGCCGCCCATATTGAGATGAAACAAGAATTAAAATAACAGTTCTAAATATAAACCCTGATCAGAATATGTTACGTATACTTTGCAGTATAGATTGAGAGTACATTTGCACTGTATTACTAAAGTGTTTTTTTGTTTTTTGTTTATTTATCTTAATATTAACGATTCTATTTAGAAGCTGCAAAATAATGTCTCATTTATAATGCTCTGAAGGACGTACGTCATTAAGGGATGTATACTGTAACAAACGGATCCACTTAGCTTTTGTCATATATCTTTGTTCATATGATATGTGCATAACATCTACTTATCGCCGCCCATATTGAGATGAAACAAGGGTTAAAATAGCATTTCTAAATATAAACCATGATCCGAATATGTTACGTATAATGCGTCAGGTTCTTCTATTTTTAGTGTTACATGTCAGTTGTGTTCATTAAAGCTTAAACGTTACGAAGCATAATAATAGATGTTAAAGTTTAGGCTTGATAGAAATAACTCGTTCTCTTTTGCAATTAAGGGATGTCAGAAATATTAATTCAATACTGAATTTGAAAAATATAAACGTAAATATGTAGAATTAAAAGTGATTCATTTTTAGTTTTATACGATAAACAGGCTACAGTAATGTTCTCTGTGGGTGAAGTATTGATGAAATGTGAGTTAATTTCACTACTAGTAGTGGCGCCAGTCATGTTTACGACATTTCACAAGTGTCAATCTAGTGTTTGGTAGAAGATCAAACCGTTTTAACGGATATGGAAATGTCATTCATTACACGGCATACTTGGCAAATCAATTTTAGTTGTTTGATTTTCGGAGTCAAGCATCTCGGTTTTACCGGGATGACATGAATCCATAACTTAAGAACTACTTCTTTCAAGATTCTCCTATTTAAGTCGCACATAGATTGTGTTTCAAACAATCACTGTGTTGTAGATTTCGTATTTCCTCCAGTAATCCTATTATTTTTCGGATATCAATCTTTTCTTATTTTGCACACATGACAAAGTGTGTGATTTAAGATGATGAAAAAGTTGATGGAACGTATTTAGTTTCTACTTAACGTGCATAATCACAGAAAAATACTTGTATTTGTTTTCATTTATGACAAACAAACGATGGTGAACAGAGGAATATAAAAGGTTTTTGCTTTCCCCCTAAAGCACCAAATGGAAATGACGTCGAGGAAACTCAACGATCTTCTAGGGGCCCACATTTAGTCATTCGAATACACTGTAGGATATCGTGGATATATTCTCTAACAGAATGAGCACTGAACGTGAGAGGGTAATATGTTATAGCTGGGGAAAGTCGCAGACAGGGAAATAACACATGGACAAACTTTAATGTGTTTATAAAAGATTTGGCGATAGCACTGGCTTGAATCCTATCTGGCACTTCTTTTACTTCGTACACACTATATATCAGTAAGAAATTATAATAATGAAGAATGAAGTGGTACATGCTATAAATCATCTCCTGTGTTATATAGTGCGACTGGATTTCCGAATTTCGTTACAGAAGCTGGCAAGATGAAAATGACGATGATGCTGTCAAGCTATCTAGGTCGAAAAATCATTGACATAAAGGCAGGATAAACACCATGTATAGGATATGTCATTAATAATGATCCACTGTTTCTCCATCCTCGATTTCCAGGGGTTACGCTCACATACGCTCTCTATACCCCTGACTATATCATGTCAAACCTGACGGCCCCTCAGGTAAAAAACTTACCAATTCCTAGGCTCATGTCTGTCTTTTGAAGATTACAAAGGAGCCGCAAACGACTATAAGGCCTGTCAATTTTTACCGTTATGTGACCAAGGGATTCTTTTAATGTACATGAACGGGTCGAGCCAGTCTTCTTGCCTTATCAACACAGTGGTATACACAGAGCCTTTAGTTTTGCCATGACATATTCAAGGGGTGTAGAGAGTTTAGGTGAATGTACCTCTTGGATATCAAGGATGCGGTTTTCCCCCATAGTGGCGAACCTGTTCACCGAGGACTTTGAAGAAACTAGTTATTTTTTCTACAGCTTTGGTTGTTTCAGATATGAAGATGCAACGTTTGATAATATTTTGATAACAAAAACTTCAATTATACTATTTTGTTTACCATGGAAGGGCCGTGGACGGCAGTCTTCCCCTGCAGGACGTTCCAGTTAATATGAATCTAGACTGTTCGGTGAAAACCTCAGTATACCGGAAGGCCACACACAGAGACCAGTACTAGTATTGTCTCCCACCATTATCTCTAGCACAAATTAGATGTGGTAAGAAAATTAACCAAAGGGGCTGACATACAGATGTAGCCATTAGTATCCACGCATACAAGGCAAATGAACTCCAACACCTGAGATCAGTCGGGCATCACCCGTCGATGTCGTTCGAGGAATTTGCATGTGCGACCAGATAAAAGAAATAACAACAACAACTGAAAAAAGTGCATCATGTTAGAGGAACGTTGTATATCTAAGGCCATTCGTAGAGTCCTGGTGAAAAAAAGTTGTCAATGTTCATACCGGTATTATACGGCAACAACCGTCGTGCAATCGTAATTTATGCCAGGAAAAATCTAGGAAGGAGGACAAGACTAGTGTGGTCTGATATACACGATGTCATGTGCCACTCTCCGTACATCGGAGAATCTGTGACATTACTAGGTACCTGATCAAAGACCACCACATGGTCACTAAGAAAGGACATCCACATCCAACGCATCTGCAATAGCTAAGCCCGCCCTGGAGACCGGTCACGAGATCGACTAGCCAAGAGTCTCACTCATCGACAGAGAGTAAAATAAGATACAGCGAGGAATAAAGGAGACCAACCACATCAGGATCCACAAATGGAATGGCGGGATTTAGCATTTGCTCGCAATTGACTTTTTTTCATTTTTAAACGATGTTTTATCTCCACAAAAACTTGAAATTTAGCTGTAAAACATCACAATCTGCGTCTTCAAGTTTCAAAGTTATGGCACGTTTTGCTTTATCGCCAGGGATAAGCAGAACACAACTGATGAAAACAACAGTTGTGTATGCTGATAGCATCAATATTCTCTATGTTTTGTTTTTTGTATGACAACATTCATCTAGTGTCTCCATGGGTCACATGCCATAAATTACCGCTTTACTATCACCGAGTCAGAAGATTTACGAGTATGCAAACATTCCATTAGTGAGTCGTAATAAAAAGTCTACTTAAAGGCAGAAAACGTTTGATATAGCGCAACATACAAAGTGGAACATCAATTTCAAAGGATGTGACGGACGAGAAAGTGATCCAATCCCTTGATATTTACCGCTTATAGTGCATTCTACAGAATGTGATATTGTCTGCGGCAGAATCGGTGGTCTAAATGGCTCTTTTCGTATCAATTACTTTAAAAGTGAATCCATGTAAGACCTCCGGTTTTCATAATTTATATTGTGAAAACATATCAGATTGGGTTATTTTTATAACTTGAGGGGTTTATACGTCAATGTTTGTGATTGTCACGGAATTCAGTCCGTATTTTTCAAAACCAATCACAGCTTACCAAAGAACGATATAAGTCGGAATGCACATTCAAAAACCAATACGTTTAGATTTAACAGTCGAATTAAATATTGTGCCATTTCCAGCAAAATCTTAATGTGGGAAAGGATTATCTAGGAGTGAGGTAACATTTGAAATACTTAGTAGTAATTACATTACGAGAACCACCATCTTAATTGATTGTGATAGGATGCGATAAAACAGATTTATTAATCCAACGTAGAGGACCAATCTTAAAAGTTACAATCAGTCTTGTTTACACAATTATATTCTCTTATGCAATTAAAACACGAATTAAAAAAAATACACAGGATGGAATATTTACAATACATGATGTGTGTGAGGCAATATGTTCTCGCTTTTAAGTGTGCTTAAGCATCTTGTCTCATTAAATGTTACTCAAATCATATCGTTTTTTAGTGCATGTTTCCAAGGCAAATTGGAAACAGCAGCATTGTATGGAGACATTAATATAGTCCTTACTACTCTGGGGCTGGACCAGAGTTGTATGCATGTATAGGGGGAGATCCATTTTATATGGAAATGTAGATTCTAAGCTTGAAAAAAATGGGTTCTTGCTCGAAATCCTTATAGATTTTCCCAAGCATACCCCAAATGTTTCCCGTTGGGCGAGAAACCTTACTGGTCATATCGCGGCCATTGCTTGAGAGATTTTTGAAAACTTTTCTTTCAAATAGTGATATTTTGGTCAGTGGAACATGTTTAAAACCATAACAAAAAACGATATGGCGTCTCTTTCCAAAGATTCAAATGTCAATCGAAGGATTCGAACCATATTTCCACACATTTACTCATCAATTATATAGAATGAATAAAGATATTCTTTCTCTTGCAGTGGTGTAGCTAGCGCTGTTTTGAAGTGTACGCAGATGTGGTGCCGAAGACAGCACCCGAAACGCTAGGAGGGGTGGGTACTGGGAGTGGGATACGTCCACCTCCCGGAAGGAGGATAACAATGAATTTTCCCCTATACATATAGCTGCATTAAGCTCTGATTGTTTTATGTCAAAGAGGCAAGAGTAATAAGGTATATCTCAAAAGTGTTGTCATCTCCCTTGTTTCCCGTATCATGGCTTCACTGGGAAGTGTTTTTGAAAAAAAATGCGCCATGTAATTATGACTTCATAATGGAAATGACGTCATTCGATTGTTACATGGCGCCAAATCATAACAAAAACACTTCCCGGAAGTCCATCTTGTATCCACCGTTGTGGTCTAGGAAAGGCTTATACCTAGAAGGTTAAGAATTGTTATGTGTCATTTTAACATTTATGAATAATGAAAAAAACTCCATGCTACAGAAATATGCTGCCATAAACAGCCGATCCTTTCTGGAGAGATATGGAATATACACTTGTTAGATGCACATCCTGTTGCAGCCTAGGGTTTCGTACGGAATCGTGAGCGTTGCGATAAAATCAATACTAGATTGATTTGTGGCCATTTCTTTACAGCAGAAAACGCTAATTTACTCCCTGCCAGGTTGGCACAGATATGCCGTAAGATTGCGGTATGCATTTTGTTGTTACATTAAATGCTATTGATTTCCCTAGGATGACAGTTTTGTCCCCAGAAAGGAAATAAATTGGTGCGACAGTGTCATTTGGCCACGACGTCAGAAATACGCCCAGGGGATCGGTAATAGCAGATAACAACTAACAGGAAATCCACACAGAACCAGCATCTGATTAAAACGTCGTCAACTTTTATTTAAAGAAACGCTAGCTGATATGCCTGGAGACGAAATAACATTCAGAAACTATTTTGATTGGTTCAATAGTGTTACGGTTGTTTAAAAAATAAACCAGGGTAAAGCCACCAAAAATAATTATCAGAACATTAACTGTTTATCGACATTTAATAAAAACAAATATTGATTAAATGTAACTACGAATCTCTCCTATAATATAAATAGCAACTGTACTCATAGTTCTACATTGATGGGAAATAGTAATGTTCAATGTAATATCCCGCGAAATGTCCTAATCCGATTAACTATGTAGATCCATTACGTATACGGCAGTGTACAGGTGTAAAAGAACCCTCGGAAATATAAACAATACTCTGATCTGATAGCACAGGTCCAGCTTTTATATACCGTTATGTATTATAGACTTAAAGAGATGTCCAGAATGTTCCGGATGCAACAACACATAAATGTGTTTCTAGCAATATCTGGTAAACACTGGCAATTTCCAGAATATTCGGAATAGCGAGATTTTTGTGATATATGTCTTATGGTTGCAATCTTGATCTCATCGAGAAATATTCTGTTTCTTTGTGTGATATGAAGATGGACGTTTTTGAGTTTTCTTATTAGTGTGCTTACTTGTTGTAATTGACAACGATGAGTCGGTTCTCATTTTGAGGATTGATGCTTTCTTGGATGTGACTTTTATACTTTTACGTGGGCCTCCATGTCAATCTTTCCTTTGTTCGTATTTTGCCTCTATTTTAATCGATTTTGAGTTCGGATTATGGTTTTGTTGACGCTTTGGTTTCCTCTGATTTTCTTTAAAACAAGATTACACATATTATTTAATACACAGTAACAATAGGCTAATAATAACAAGTATTTAGGTTAAGCATAATGAGCAAACATGTAATATATATATCTGGTTTGAAAAACTGTATAGATTGCCAAACGATAAAAGATATAAACTGTGAAATTATAAGGTAAGGTATGCAGAAAGGTCTATTGCGATACTATTTTGTAACCGTACCTTAAAAATGTGATCAGTTTCAGATATGTTTGCTAACCGTGCCTGACAAGTATAAAGGTCGGTTTTTCTCCTGGTACATGCAACCGTCAGTGTCTTATAAGTATAACCTAAACCCGTCGTATATGGCGTTTACACTGTTTTGTTCTACTGTAAACCTTCGTTTACGGTAACGACAAAACCATTGTTCTTTAAATCAAATGTAAACTTATAATACTTATACAGAAGTTATACAGAAAACGTATTTTGACATTTTTGAACCAATTCAAGAATCGACAGAAACTTTTGGCAAAATACCAAAGCTTGCCAAAACGTCGTTACAGCGTTTTAACTATGGTAGGTGGCTGTTTGCAGACAGAGTGAAATGCTAAAAAGTGAAATGGATTAGCCCTGTATACACAAGGACGGCGATCACCAGGACGTCCATAAGATTGACGAGCCCACAACCAGTTTCTGCTGACGAAACAAAAGACCACAGCAAATATTATCGCCTTTATTACATTGGAAAGGAACAACTTGTTAATCGACGCCGAGGTGATTGCTATCGTTGTTAAAGAGCGTGTAATGCTAACGAGTTTAAGTATTGGTTCCAGCTTTGATGTATTGTTTTGTCGGCTGTATCTGTATCACATGAAATAAAGGACGAGAAACAGCACTGTTATGTTTTTTGTGCATTTAAACGTCAATCCCACCACACCGTTTACTACGGAAAGTTTACGCAATTTACTTCATTGTTTCTGCACGAATTATATTTCCTCACAAAATTTAATACGTTCTTATTATAAATTCTAACTGAAAGCTGTTATTACAGGTCTGTTGACAGTTTTATTTAGATGATATATCAGTATATCGTTGGTGAGTTTATCTTATGTTATGGATGGATCAGTAGCTTACAGTCAGACTGACCGGCTTTCGTTGATTCCATTTGACTTATATTCTGAATAAGAAACTCGAATAAAAGAAGTAAAATAATTGCTTAACATAACAAGATAATATAACCGATTTTATCATCGTGACAATGACCTTTTTATTGAAATAAGTAAATAACTTGCATAGCGTTTCTCGACATCTTATAAAAGTAACAAAAATAGCATAACCACACCGATTTACAGCCACTGAAATATTGGCACTCAGTATATTTGTTGCTTAGATCCACTGAGCACATATTTCAATAGTTTATGCTCTATCGGTTAGGTTCAAATTGCTGCAAAACATTATCTTTTTGTTTTGCTTTATCATGCTAAATAAATATCTTATTGCTAAATTGTCATTTTGAAACAGAGATAAATTTATGAAGATGACGCTTGTCCACCCATAGGAGACAACTATAAGCTTATCCACAAACGGAGAGACAAGCAATAGGACAAGCCACATATAAATGATGCCAATACCTTCTTGGACACGATAATGACCATGTTTTGTGTGATTGTTCGCGCGAATTAAGGAATACGGCTAGTGCACTTCCTTTTCTGGATTTGACTTCCTTTCGGCCGGATTTGTCCTATACTATTACCCATGTTTAGCATCACTGACGAGTACTAGAAGGACAAAGCAGCTGTATGGAGCGGTGTAATTAATTATTAGGCTCCAATGTATTTCATTCTAAAAAAACCCCACAAAAACCAAAAAGAAAACGTGTTATTCTCATATGTGCTTATTGTGCAATCCTTGAATGTGTTTGTCATGTTATAGGTAATATTTCTGTTAGCAGTATTAGATTAAGTGACTGTGTTCGATACCAATCGCTTCAGTTTAATATGAAATTTTGTTTACGGAGCATGCTCGTGGTCACATTAACTAATGATCGTACAGCCATAGTCTGGATCCCATAATAGACGAAAGTGCTCTTGTCCTTCAGAAATACACTTTACTTTCTGCTGCTCTACTCAGTTTTCCGAGAGTGAAGTATGATGTAGTGTTGTATGGGACATTCAGATGATATTGCCATATAAATAGGCTACTAGTATTAGAAAAAGAACCATGACAAGCAGAACATATCACCACTTCACTGTTCATGTGCATAGAAACATTGCGTTTATGGAGATACCACGAGGACCACGTGGACAGCGATTGTGTGAGGCTGTTCTCAACATAATGTTGCCACGTACATGTACTAATGATTTAATTACATGCAAATGAATATAAAGGGTTATAAACTTTGATTCCATATATATTGTTTAGAACCCAATATGATGTTGCTTAAATTAAGTAAGACATTTTTCTTTACTATCTTATAAAAATCGGTAAAGTATAGTTATTGGTACATGTATGTGGCACTGCTTTACCAGAACCATTAGGCCGGTACATTATTCTTTCATACAGTGTACAGTGTTATCGAATGTTGACTCCATAGACAGATCAAGGTGACGCAATATACTAAGTAAATCAAAAGATGAAGTGTTAGGGTTTTCTTTAAACTAACTTCCTAGTCTAATGATCAGTAGAATTTACTTTGAGTTTTTACTTACAACATCTTGATCTCAGCGAGAAATTGTGTTATTTGAAGATGGGCGTTTTTGAGTTTGCTTATAAGTGTGCTAACTTGTAGTAATTGACAATGATGACTCGGTTCTCATTTTGAGGATTGATGCTTATTTACAAGATTTACATGACGAATGCCAACGATGAAGCAGAAGACGCTTACTCTTCCGGGACACCTGGTCTTATTCTCTTGTACTTTTACGAGGGTCTCAATGTACATCTTTCCTTTGTTCGTATTTTGCCTCTAGTTTAATCGATTTTGAGTTCGGATTATGGGTTTGTTGACGCGTTGGTTTTCTCTGATTTTTTTTACAATATCATGTTCGCCAAATATTGGCAAAGCAATGTCAACACACGTGAACATCTATACCCTGCCTAGGTCAATAGTGAATGTTTTCTTTGCAAGACGGTAAAGGGTAAAATGCATGTCATTAACTACATGAAGATGAAGTGTACTCCTTTGTTTATTAGATCGAGCTGCAAAACGATACCAATATCATTTGAATACGAAACGGAATAAGTCGAAAGTGGTAGAGAACTGTTGTCGACAATTGGCGTTCAAGATATCTTTGTTGCACTTGAAACTCTCTGGGCACTCCTTAGTGGGATTAAATGTAAAATTAATTACCCTAGCATTCACAAAGACAACGATCGCGAGGACAGTGCCACGATTGACTATGCGTCAATCAGTTGCTGTCGACGAGACATAGTTCCAGCAACATTATCGCCCGAACAACAGTTGTAAGGGCACCCGTTAACTGTATAGGCGTTTAATGGTTTCTAATGTCTTACTGCTTTGACAAAGACATTATGACTGACGATAGTCTATCATGTGTTACTGACATTCCTAACACAGATTTGTACTTTACTGGGCGAATTCCCACCACGCTGATTGTTATTGGTGTTAATGCTAGTTTAATGATAAAGAGTAGCTATATACGTCTCGGCATTAGTGTATTGTTTTTCTCTCAGTATTTTCGTCAGAACACACCAAGAGGAAAAACAAATTGGTGACAGCGCCTGGCACATCCTTATATAGTTTATGTAAGCTATGATATGCCTCTGTCACGATGTAACCGTGGTCCGTTGGTTTTTACAAGGAATGTGAATGCTTATGCTAATTTCTGACGTCATCATAGCGTTGACGCCGCAATGGTTAAGTGATATACTAAGACCTTTTTTTAGGACGTATGCTATATGATTATGATTTTAACTTTGATAAACTTTCGGTTTTGTTTACGAATTTCGGCATTATTTTGTCGTTCAAATTAAAAGTTTTTAATGATATTTAATATATCCAATAATCGGTAATCTTCATGTTTCAGTCATACATGAGTATCGTCATCGAACTTTGGCACGCGCTTTATAATTTTCGTTGTTTGAAGCGTGTACAAATATGAGTATCAATTGAAAAGGATTAAAATTAAAGTTCCAGAAAATGTCTACTAGCAGTTAATGTAAATAGTGTTAAATAGCTACCGTGTACTGAAGTAAGTACAATTTGTATCAAATTAATTCAATCAATACTACAAATAACCCCTAAACACATTAGAGTAAAACCCCAGCCAGTACGCCGTATTAGCAAATGATGCACAGTATTAGTCACTTTTATCTTAACATTAAGTGTTGCAATTTTTCCTTAAGCAAATAATCGTATAACGGTAAAAGGGAAAGCAATTACAGTCAACAGTAAAAGGTAAACATGTGCATTTGAAATCTGATAGAATAAGGATTACATCATACCCTGGTGTATATGTCTTTTGATTAACTCTATCGTTTTAAATTGAAAAACTTTAAAATGTCCGGATTGATCATTTTATAATATTACAAATCGTAATTTGCTTCACCATGCTTCATGCTTATATATTGTCTCACTTAAAAGTCTGTTAAAAAACAATGAAAATAATAACAAGAAAATAAACAAACTAAAACCAGTTAATAAAGATAGCACATGTAAATAGAAAAGACAAAAAATAAAAAATAAAATCAGAGAATACTAAAGCGTCAACAAAACCTTAATCCGAACTCAAAATCGATTAAACTAGGGGCAAAATAGGAACAAAGGAAAGATTAACATGGAAACTCTCGTAAAAGCACAAGAGAATAAGACCAGGTGTTCCGGAAGAGTAAGCGTCTTCTGCTTCATCGACAACACCGGCCATGTAAATCTTGGTCACATCCAAGTAACCATCAATCCTCAAAATGAGAACCGAGTCATCATTGTCATCACAACAAGTAAACACACTAACAAGCAAACTCAAAAACGTCCATCTTCATATCACACAAAGATACAGAATATTTCTCGATGATATCAAGATGGCGACCATAAAACTTGCCCAAAGTCTTCATCAACCTGCATTTCTCGAATCCCTGTGCCGTAAGTTTGTTCGTCGGCAGTCGACATCTATCACGAAAATCGCGATATTCAGAGCAAGCCCTAGAGTACCGAATCAACTGCGACATGTAAACACCATAGGTTGGAGAAGTAGGGGTGTTACTATCAAGAAAGGGAAAGTTCACGATCGGAAAATCGAAATCGTCACGTTTCTGTTTCACGCTTCTTATCACATTCACCCCTGAACTTTTAAAATGAACTATTACGTAATACCATTGGATTGGAAGAGTTCAAATGTTTCTGCAGGGGTGAACAACATTAAGGAGAACCATGAACACGTGCACTAGTAAACTGTGTTGACGTGCGTCCCTATTACTCTATTTAATTCCCCTCTTCCTCACAAAGAATCTGTAGTAAAGAACCGTTTTGTGTTTGTAAATATGCATAAGGTGGGAAATTGTATATCAAGAAAAAAAATGTCATGTCATTAAAAATTGTCAAAATCACATTTTCCATCTAAGTGAATAAAATAAAAAATAAGCCAAGCTTTATGAAATGCTTAATCCATGTATATTTACATTTTGTCCATTAATTCAGTGTTAATCTGGACTGTATTCACAGTAGTATAGATGCAGTCCAGACCACCATACAATAGCATGACGTCATGTTGGTGCCATGTTGACCTAAGTTACCGCAACGCTTTGCACGTCGCCTCGCATAACACGCGTTATAGCTTTACGTTAATCATTAAGGTGATTTTCATTTTCGCAAAGCTTTTCCAATATGTTAACATACCAGGTCAAAAATCTTAATGAATTGGCAAAAATGACATGATTATGCAAAACTAAATATCTAAAACGGACGCCATTTTATATATCGTACACCCAGATAGCATTTAAATTGATAGTAAATACATATGACAGACATTCAATGGTTAAATAACCGAGGACGGAAGCATGCAATCGAAGTACACCAATCTATGTGTGGGAGAACAATAATAAACTAACGCACACGTGAGTAGATCTGAAACGTTTACCGAATAAGCCGTTTCAATAAACTAGTTCACAAAGTGAAACACCAGAATAAGCTATTCCCATCAAGGGAGCACCTGAATAAGCTAGTACACACAGGGGAACACCTAAATAAGCTAATCCACACGAGGGTGATGGACGTTTTAAAGTGAACACATATATCCTGCATAATATCGATGCTGGCTAGACTATGCAACTGATGTGTCGGTAATTCCCCGAACACAAAAACACATTATGACTATGTATTTAATTGTGCGTGA
This sequence comes from Mimachlamys varia, assembly GCA_947623455.1. Taxonomy (NCBI): domain Eukaryota; kingdom Metazoa; phylum Mollusca; class Bivalvia; order Pectinida; family Pectinidae; genus Mimachlamys; species Mimachlamys varia. Next base: position 17,034,219 of record OX392535.1, read on the forward strand.
CAATAAAATTTATGCAAATGTGGGTTTCATGTTTACTGTATGTCTTGAGGGTTACGTCTCCTTGTTTGATGGCAATACCATTAACTGTTATACACAGCATTTTCAAGGGTAGTTTATCATTTACTGATATTGACCGGATTTTCGGATCCAACGGCCGGATGCTGTCATGCCCTTGAGTAGGTCAATTTACTCTCATGTTGCTCAACTCAACCTGTCAGAAATTAAATAATACGTTCGTTTGTGTTTGGATAAACTGTAAAGGTCGCGTGACATAAACATAGTATGACACTAGAAATGGGCTGCTAGAAACAAGAACCATAACTTATGTAACACAAATTCACTCATTCGCACACACAACTAATCTAGACATGTGGACATACATATATGTGTCCTGGTAGTTTGTGAAATCCAGCCTATCAGTATGACAATTTACTTGCTCGGGTTTTTATTAAAAGATAGTTAATTGATGAAAGCGTCATTCATCAGGTGTGTTAGTATTGGCTCGGCTGCTAGACCCAGGTCCGTAAGAATAGCTTTAGGCCTTTGATATTTGGGCCTCTGGCCAATATTACATACACATGTATTTCAGCCTAATACCTGCGCTAATATGGTATCTGCTGATTAATGATATAGAGGATATTCATTGGTTTGCCGTTTAAATATCAAATGTATTTCACGAGTATGGCAGATTTTTTTTTCTATTTTCACTCGTGCTACGCACTCGTGAAAGTATAAAAAAAATCTGCCATACAGGTGAAAAATATTTGATATTTAACGGCAAACCATTGAATTTTCTTCTTATTACATTTCGAAAGAGGACTTAAGATACTTTCATGATTTGTTTTCTTTAGTTGCCTACTGGAAAATAACTAGACCTAATCCGTCGAAATCACAACCGATCGGGTCCAGTACACAGCTGATTGGGATATGCTGATCGGAAAAGTTTTTCAGTTCAGTTTTTATTACTTTAAACCGTTTGGTTCATCAGTATAGTGCATATATATACAGTGCAAACAAGTAAAACAATACAAATTATATACAGCCACACTACTCACAGGATATGAAGTGTAGAGAGACACCTCACATTACAGTTTTCTACATTATATAAATACTTAACTATCCTAAAAACATTTATACAACTCATATAACATTATTGATCCAGCCTTTTTAGTATATCTTTATAATAGTATACATGTATTCTCACATTATATCTAAATAATGTCATATTCTCACATTGCAGTTATCTATTACTCTCCCAATATATTTATATTATAACATATTCTCACATTACATTTATCAATCATTCTCACAATACATTTACATAATATGATCACATTCTCACATTACATTTATCTATTATTCTCACAATATATTTATATTATAACATTTTCTCACATTACATTTATCAATTATTCTCAAAATACATTTACATAATATAATTAGATCACATTCTCACATTACATTTATCAATTATTCTCACAATACATTTACATAAAATGATCACATTCTCACATTACATTTATCAATTATTCTCACAATACATTTACATAATATGATCACATTCTCACATTACATTCATCTATTATTCTCACAATATATTTATATTATAACATATTCTCACATTACATTTATCAATTATTCTCACAATACATTTACATAATGTGATCACATTCTCATATTACATTTATCTATTATTCTCACAATATATTTATATTATAACATATTCTCACATTACATTTATCAATTATTCTCACAATACATTTACATAATGTGATCACATTCTCATATTACATTTATCTATTATTCTCACAATATATTTATATTATAACATATTCTCACATTACATTTATCAATTATTCTCACAATACATTTACATAATATGATCACATTCTCACATTACATTTATCAATTATTCTCACAATACATTTACATAAAATGATCACATTCTCACATTACATTTATCATTTTTTCTCACAATACATTTACATAATATGATCACATTTTCACATTACATTTATCTATTATTCTCACAATTTATTTATATTATATCATATTTTCACATTACATTTATCTATTATTCTCAAAATATATTGGCACAATAGTATCTTGTCACATTGCATTTAGGCCTATTTATCATTCTCACAATATATTCATATAACATCCTTACATAACATTAATCTCTTGTTTTTACAATTACATTCGAATATTACTCTCAGATAACGTGGTTCTCACAGTTCATATATACACGTAAGTATCATTTCCACATCTAAAACAATTTTATAATATTCTCTCAGAACATTTATCTATCATTACCATATACCTTTTTATAATATTTTCAAATTACACAGTTGTAATATTCTCTCATTTCACTTTACATTAATCGTATACATTATATATTAATATCACATATCACTCATATCACATACATCTCAGGCATGGAGTTAAAAACAACTACAGTGCATTATATTAACCATTTCTTTTTGTGTTACTTAATCTTATGAACTTTGCTAAATTTGACAATTCTTTTTTGCTATTCGTTCTCATTAGTTGAATGAATTTGAACATACTAGGCTTTTTATAATAATATTTCTTTATAAACTTGTTTCTTATATCTTTAAAACATTCACACTTCAATATAAAATGATACTCGTCTTCAATATCCCCGCTATTACATGCTGTACAAATTCTACGGCATCGTTCAGTATTGTTATAACGACCTACCTCAATATTCAGCTGATGTGACGACATACGAATCTTCGATAATTCTTTCAAATTTTGATAGCCTATAGGTTTCATTAAATATTTTTGTAAACCAAAACCTTCGTTAATATGTTCGTACAAAGAACACTTCGTAGATGAATTTATCTTTTCCGTACATTCTTGTCGAAATATATCATACATTCTGCATTTAATAATATCAAAAGCATTGCCAACAATGTATTCACTATCCCATATATACCTTAACCCCATTCTATATAACTCATTTCTTATATTTTCTGACCACTCACTTCCTTTCTCAAGCATTTCTTGATAACAAGCATTTAGAATACAGTTACTTGAATTTCTTAATTTTAACCAATATTTAAATATCCTCAATTTCCTCATAATAGTCATGGGAAATCGCCCTAGTTCTTGATATATCATAAAACTTGCCGTGGATTTTTTAACTCCTAATAATCTCTTACAAAAACTTAAATATAATTTCTCTATACCTGGTGCTTTATGAAATCCCCAGACTTCGCTTCCGTAATTTAAAATGCTTGCAACGTAAGTATCAAATACATGTAGCTGTGTTTCTATATTAAAAACGTTTTTCTTACAAACGTTTGTTACTGCAAATAGTGCTTTTTTACCCTGTTCAGAAATTTTATCCTGAGCTTTTCTAAATTTACCGTTATAATTTAATAAAATTCCCAGATAATTAAAATCGTTAACAGTTTCAAGCTCACAACCATTATAAAACCAAACATCTTCATCTCGTAGTTTACCACCATTTCTGAAAACTAGCACTTTAGTTTTATCAGTATTAATAGTTAAGTTCCATTTTTTAGTATACGTAAATAATGTATCTAACATTTTTTGAAGACCGTCTGCAGTTTCTGCTAAAAGTACCATATCATCAGCGTACATCAATAAGAATAGGTTAATAGTTTGTAATTCAATTGTAGGACAATCATCAGTTAAAAAACTCATCTCACAATCATTTACGTACATAGAAAACATCAAAGGTGACAAAATTTCACCCTGAAATAAACCGTTCTTACAATCGAAGAAATCAGACATTTTGTTATTATACTTTACACAACATTTAACATCATTATACAGTGAACGGATGATAGTCAGCATTTTACCTTCTACTCCCTCTTTGATAAGTTTAAACCACAAATTTTGCCTATTTACAAAGTCAAAAGCTTTTCTATAATCAATAAAGCAACAGTATAATCTCTTTTTATTTTTAAGTGTTTTGCTTATTAACGACTGTAACACGAATATGGCATCCACTGTTGACATATGTTTCTTGAACCCAAATTGAGCGTCACTTATTTTTGAATATGTACCATCGAAATCAACGAGTCTATTATTCAAAATTGAAGTAAAAAGTTTCCCTAAGCAACTAATTAAAGTAATACCAGGCAAGGATAAGAGCACGTTGATTCCTTCAGTATAGCGCGCGTACGGCCCCGAACATCTAAGGGCATCACAGACCTGTTATTGCTCAATCTCGTGTGGCTAAACGTCACTTGTCCCTCTAAGAAGTTGCACCGACGCAGAGCGGATCGGTGAACTATTTAGCAGGCTAGAGTCTCGTTCGTTATCGGAATTAACCAGACAAATACCACACAGAATAATGACCCCGGGTAGTTTTTTTATCGGCGGTTCACTTTACCCGTTACACTGAAAAACCTTATATTTTCACGGCAAAATCTTATATATTCACTGCTCATCACAGCAGTAAAAATACAAGTTTTATCAGTTTGATAATTTTCTATATTTCACAGGCAAAAATGTAATAAAGTTTTATATTTTGGCCAAGGGAAGTGTGTCACTTCCAGCATCACCAAAAGCATGTATATCCGTTTATGGTTTACCAGGTTAACAAATGTAGATTTTGTGTAGATAGAACACCCCAATTGAAAGAGCAAACCGTAATATTACATGAATGAAAATAAAGTAGAGAAAACCGAAGCGTTAACAAAATCATAATCCGAATTCACAATCGATTAAACCGGGGGCAAAATATGAACAAAGGGAATATGTACATAGAGACCCTTGCAAAAGTACAAGATAATAAGACTAGGTGTTCCGGAAGAGTAAGCGTCTTCTGCTTCATCTTTGTTACAGTCAAGTAAACATCAATTTCTTAAAATGAGAATCCAGTATCATTGGTAATCTCAATAAGTAAACACACGAATGAGCATACTAAAAGAACGTCAATCTTTATATCACCTAAAGATGGAGAATATTATAATAATAACATACAGAAAAAACCCCAGCTAAAAACATGTATCAAAGCGATATGCATTTAGTAGGTTTTGAATGTCCATAGCATTGATAGAATGTTTAATACGAAAGTAAAATAAGTAAACAATTGAACAAACTCTTAATTTCGAAAACGAAACAGTAAGTCGAAACTGGACGACAACTTTCGGAGTATTACCGGCAAGCTTGTTTAATCGTTGGCGTTTAAAACCTGGGTTGCCCTTGGTAAGGAAGAATAGAAAATGGATTAGTATTCCCAGGGACATCTATCATCTGGACATTCCTACGATTGACGAGGTGACAACCCGTTGCTGCTGACGAGACAAATCTCTAGCGAATATTAACACGTGTATAACAGTTGAAGATCACCTAGAACCTGTTCAAGTCTAGATGTTTAATTGTGGTTTATATGTTATTGCTTTGCTCCGTTTCATTATAATGACGTCATAACTTTTGTTAAATGCATTAATCTATAGCTGTCACTTGTACTTTACAACTTGTGAATTCTCACCGATTTAACTGTATTGGTGTTAATGATAGTTTAATGGTTACGAGGTGCTATGTACCTTTCAGCTCTGATGTATTGCTTGGTTTCCCCTTACATATGTAAGAGTACAGAGATCGAAGCTCATTAGAGTGGAGGGCTGCTTTGACTTGTGTCATTTCTTTGTCCAACACAAATATATTTACAACGACATGTTAATATTATGATGAAACCGAGTACTGACTTCATCGCCGAAGTTATCGTTGACGTCATGACGGTTACGTTGGATCTACTTCAAAGGCCCGTATTTGTAATATCACTACTATGAAGCAAGCAAGAACTTTGTGTACCCAACTTATTTCCTTGTAACCCGCTTAAATACAACGAATACGAAGTCAAATACAAACATTCAGAACATATTTTGCTTGCCGTCTCTTCGATATTTTCTAAAACTCATCGATAAAATGAGAAATGAGATTTCCTTCTGAACTTATAAACTAAACAAGTACATGATAACTCGTGCTTGAGCATAAAATCTATGTCTGAGTACGAACAGGTTTGATGAATACAGGCACTGAGCACCCTCATTGAAACCTCTGAGTGGGGCAAAGGGCTGTAAGGAAGTGGGCACTATCTCTGTATAATGTGTGTTACTGTGTTCTTTACCTCAGGGTATTTACCACGTCGCTGGTGTTTTACCTTGATCTTTACATCATGGTATTTACCACGTCGCTGGTGGTTTACCTTGACGTTTACATCAGGGTATTTACCAAGTGGCTGGTGGTTTACCTTTACCTTTACATCAGGGTATTTACCACGTCGCTGGTGGTTTACCTTTACCTTTACATCAGGGTATTTACCACGTCGCTGGTGGTTTACCTTTACCTTTACATCAGGGTATTTACCACGTCGCTGGTGGTTTACCTTTACCTTTACATCAGGGTATTTACCACGTCGCTGGTGGTTTACATTTATCAGGGTATTTACCACGTCGCTGGTGGTTTACATTTATCAGGGTATTTACCACGTCGCTGGTGGTTTACCTTGACCTTTATTTCAGGGTAATTACCACGTCGCTAGTGTTTTACCTTGACCTTTACTTCAGGGTATTTACCACATCGCTGGTGTTTACCTTGACCTTTACTTCAGGTTATTTACCACGTCGCTGGTGTTTTACCTTGACCTTTACATCAGGGTATTTACCACGGCGCTGGTGGTTTACATTTATCAGGGTATTTACCACGTCGCTTGTGGTTTACCTTGACCTTTATTCAGGGTATTTACCACATCGCTTGTGTTTTACCTTGACCTTTACACATCAGGGTATTTACCACATCGCTGGTGTTTACCTTGACCTTTACTTCAGGTTATTTACCACGTCGCTGGTGTTTTACCTTGACCTTTACATCAGGGTATTTACCACGTCGCTGGTGGTTTACATTTATCAGGGTATTTACCACGTCGCTGGTGGTTTACCTTGACCTTTATTTCAGGGTATTTACCACGTCGCTAGTGTTTTACCTTGACCTTTACTTCAGGGTATTTACCACATCGCTGGTGTTTACCTTGACCTTTACTTCAGGTTATTTACCACGTCGCTGGTGTTTTACCTTGACCTTTACATCAGGGTATTTACCACGTCGCTGGTGTTTACCTTGACCTTTACTTCAAGTTATTTACCACGTCCCTAGTGTTTAGCCTTGACCTTTACATTAGGGCATTTACCAAGTGGCTGGTGTTTTACCTTGGCTTGGCCTTTTTTTAGGGTATTTACCACGTCGCTGGTGTTTTACCTTGACCTTTACATCAGAGTATTTACCACGTTACTGGTGTTTTACCTTGACCTTTACTTCAGAGTATTTTCCACGTGGCTGGTGTTTTACCTTGGACAGTTTACACTAGAGTGAGGGAAGGCAACACTTTTCAGAGATTTACTGTCGTTTTACATCGAGCAGTTTACACCTTTGTAAAGGAAAGGTACGTTTGTTACATATTCTAGTTTTATCGATTTTGAGTTCGGATTATGGTTTTGTTGACTCCTTGGTATTCTCTGATTTTTTCTGGAACTTCGTAACGATTATATTATTTTGGGCAGTATACATACATGTGTATATATGTACTTCAGAAAAAAACGAGTATCATTCTCTATCGCTGAAATTTTTCTTTTGTGACACATGTACGTTTGGTAGTTTACGTTATGTGTGATGGTTTTAGTGATACACTTCATCCAATAGTATGTACTGCAGTTAATACACTAAATCAATGGTGACTTATTACAATAGAGATACAGCTCGTTATATATCGTGACTTATTACAATAGAGATACAGCTCACTATATATGGTGACTTATTGCAATAGAGATACAGCTCACTATATATGGTGACTTATTGCAATAGAGATACAGCTCACTAGATCAATGGTGACTTATTACAATAGAGATACAGCTCACTATATATGGTGACTTATTACAATAGAGGTACAGCTCACTAGATCAATGGTGACTTATTACAATAGAGATACAGCTCACTAGATCAATGGTGACTTATTACAATAGAGATACAGCTCACTAGATCAATGGTGACTTATTACAATAGAGATACACCTCACTATATATGGTGACTTATTACAATAGAGATACAGCTCACTATATATGGTGACTTATTACAATAGAGATACGACTCACTATATATGGTGACTTAATACAATAGAGACACAGCTCACTATATATCATGACTTATTACAATAGAGACACAGCGCACTATATATGGTGACTTATTACAATAGAGATACAGCTCACTATATATGGTGACTTATCACAATAGAGATACAGCTCACTATATATGATGACTTATTACAATAGAGATACAGCTCACTGTATATGGTGACTTATTACAATAGAGATACAGCTCACTATATATCATGACTTATTACAATAGTGATACAGCTCACTATATATGGTTACTTATTACAATAGAGATACAGCTCACTATATATCGTGACTTATTACAATAGAGATACGACTCACTATATATCGTGACTTATTACAATAGAGATACAGCTCACTATATATGGTGGTTTATTACAATAGAGATACAGCTCACTATATATCATGACTTATTACAATAGAGATAAAGCTCACTATATATCGTGACTTATTACAATAGAGATACAGCTCACTATATATCGTGACTTATTACAATAGAGATACAGCTCACTATATATGGTGACTTATTACAATAGAGATACAGCTCACTATATATCGTGACTTATTACAATAGAGATACAGCTCACTATATATCGTGACTTATTACAATAGAGATACAGCTCACTATATATGGTGGTTTATTACAATAGAGACAGCTCACAAGATACTTCTTGAATGTTCGTTATGAAGATATTATCAAAGATGATGAATAGAGTACTTAACTTTGGTTTTTTTCTTCACTCTTTGAAATAAATAAAACATGAGTCAATAAATATTGCCTAACTTTGTTTCGTTATTATAAAATCAATATTATACAGTTATAGAATCGGTAATTCGGATAATATCAAATTTATAAGCACCACTGGTGGAAACCCTATGCTTAAAGCATCAAGAAATATAAATCACATCGAGGGACAATATCGCCCTCATCCCCATTCTATAACTGTATAATATCAATCTAAGTATTGTCAAATCAGAACAGGATATTGTTGCGTCTTAGATTATCTTCATATGTAAGTTTGTTTAAATAAAGATTTCGTATCCAGCAGGTTTGTTGTATTTCCATGTTACTGAACCTCCATAGCCACTGTTTATCTCATTTGTGTAGTGGCACGGTACATAATATACACATTTTCGTAGTACACGATTTGAAATTATACAGAACTAGTTAAATTTTACTTCTAAATTTATAAATTAGAGGGGTTTTACGCAATTGACCCTTCTGCTTCTACATTAGTTTAGAAATTTTGGATTCCTACCTATTGGTCTCTAGCATCACTGAAGAGTCCTAGGAGGATGAAACAGCTGTATGATGCAGTTTAATTAATTTTTTCGGCATACTGTATCTATTACTAAATTTAAGAGGTGCAGCATATGTGAGTGTTATGTGATCTTATACATTGTACCTTTGCAACTGTCTCCATACAAATGTTTTTTGCACGTTAGTTCGAGTTTTGGTTTATCTGACAATCAATTAACTTTTTGTTTATATTAAGAAACACATATCGCACAGTGGTAGACTTGTTTCCTGATTTGTTGATGTGACGACTGTTACAAAAATCAGAAACTAATTAACTGAGTGCGTAAGTAGTGTTGGAATACTTATATGTTAAAATTACTAAAATGTTCAGTAGCGGTAACTCATGGTAATTTATTAAGCTATTGTTGCGTGTTAAAATAGGTTTCTCTCTGCCGATTCCTTACGACACACATAACACGCAATGTATGGTTACAATAAATCATTTGTTGTCGACGGCGCGTAAACGTAAAAGTGCTACTCAGAATTGCTCAAACTAATAACGAAAAGTGAGAAATGATTGAGAAAAATAATGAACTAGTCATTAAGATTTAACTTTATTCTTCAATAATGATAAACCTCGAAGAAAGAAATGAAAATAAATCGATTACGTAACACTTAAGCCCTACTTGGATAATCGTAAAACAGCGCCGATGGGATATTCATATGTTTAAGTGATAGCTGTGCAACCATCTTAATGACAATATTTTGCAATATATAACAAAATATTGTATATAGCAAACAACATACACCAGAGTCGTCTAAAACTAATCCGATATTTGTAACGGAATTAAATCGTTTAGATGAGTTAAATCTTAATGGGGCGTTCCAGTTATGACTGGATATTGTATGTTGTTTGAGCCCTTGTTAAGGAAACGAGCGGTATCTCTGAATATTTCCTGTTATTATTGACTTGAATGCAATGTGTAATTTCTTGTACCTTTACTTCAGAGTATTTACCATATCGAAGGGTTTACCTTGGACAGTTTACGCTAGAGTAAGGGAAGGTATCGCTTCTCTGAGATTTTACTGTCGTTTTACGTAGAGCAGTTTGTACATGTACCTTTGTCAGGGAAGGTACATTTGTAGCACATTAAAGAACGTTGTTTTGATTGTTTTACCTTGGGCGACAACACTACCGCAGCAATTTTACATGTACTTTTGGTACTTTTCCATTTATGTGCTGATGTCATGGGTTCACTTCCTGCGATAGGATGTACTTTAGTGAAGCGGAGATGTGTACCGAACTTTCTGGTTTCTATTTTTACTAACTGTTTAGAGGGATACTAAATAGAATTATATGATATAGAATATAATACAACAAAGCTCAGCAACAGGGAGGAAACATATTTAGATTTTTATTTGGTTTACGTATTTAACAAACGGACTACCTACTTACGTATGACAGTTGAATGCTTCCTGTATTTATTCTTCCGATATTGTTGTATCTTTTGTTTCTTAAGGATAATGTTAAAAGTCAAAATTATCGGATGCTTAACGTTTTTTCTGATATGCATTTTTAAAAATGTTAATTAATAGCACAGAAAACCTTGCCTGAGCATGAAAACGGTTTAACTAATACATGCCCTTGAACTCCTTTTGTCAGTCCTCTGCTCTGAGCAGGGCGAAGAGCTGCAGCGTTTGATAAGAAAACAAGTCCGGTGTTTCGTCGGGAAATCCATGGAGGCCGCAAAATATCTACAAAATATAACGTAATCCCCAACCATATCCGTATTAGTGGAAAGACATATACAAAAATACTGATGTGTCAACAAACCCATAACAAGAACTCCAAATCAATTTAACCAGGGAGGGAATGTGAACAAAGGAAAGATTAACACGGAGACCTTTAAAAGAGTACAAGACACTGAGATCAAGAAACCGTAAGAGTAAGCGTCTTCTGCTTCATCGACGGCACCCGCCATGTAAATCTTGGTCACACGCATATTATATTTTCCTTTCCCTAACGAAATATCAGTCATTCGTACTTAGATAACCATCACTCTGTTTTATTAAAAATATTGTCTTCACTGCCGATATGTTGTTCTTTCACAAGTGAATTTCAGTTGTTCAACATTACGGAATTCCGGAATCGTCGACAATAAGAGGCACAAAGGAGGCGAACGTGTGTCTTTCCTACCCTATTTCATTTCAGAATATGTATTGTTCAGTTCTTTGATACAATGGATTGGGTAACAGGCAAAGCCTACGAGCGCCCTCTCCTTACAGTTATAAGCAGTTTATTCACATCTTACTGAATTCAAATATAGATAAAACATACATAAATTAGTTACACATTGTTAACTATATGTCATTACTTATTTATAATTTCATTGCAATATTGTTATAGATATTGCTTCATGCTATAGAGAATAAAAATTGCAAAGAGGCTAATGGATAGCATATAGTACAATTTCGTGCTGGGATAATTATATATACCAGTGCAATACAAAGATAGAAAAATAAGTAGTTATAATCTAGTAAAAACGTTTAGTTTCTTTAACGAATCTCTGAACCATCTCCAGAATTCTTGCATTAATATAAATATCGATAATTTTGACATCCATATAGGAAAGTAAGAGTAGTTAATGGAATAGTATCATTAAGAGCAGAAATAGAGTTCATGAGAATTTGCCTTTAACTATTAAACAGAGTACAATGGAGGAAGAAGTGATCACAATCCTCAACAGGAGAATTACAAGAGCAGGCAAGGGTATCAATTAAATGGGATGTATGAATTAAATGGGATGTATCAAAAAAATGGGGTGTATCAATTAAATGGGATGTATCAATTAAATGAGATGTATCAATTAAATGGGATCCTACCCTATTACGCCATACATAGCGTATACTGGTGGGCGACATACATAGCGTATACTGGTGGGCGAGACAACATGCACGGAAATAAATTGTAACTAGGAACCACAATAGAGATGCAGCTTACAAAAGTACTTCTGGAAAGTTTGTAATGAGATATCATCAACGACGATGCATAAAGTACTTTACATTATTTACTTCACTCTTTAAAATTCCTTAAAAATGAATTAATAAATGTTGCCTAAATTTGTTTCGTTTTGATATAGTTAATACTATACAGTTATAGAATGGATGGTCAGGTGGTGTAGTGGATAGCCCACTTGCCTTCACCAAGGCGGCCGGGGTTCGATTCCCCGACCGGACGTGAGAAGGTATGAGGTCACCTGCCCGACCACGTGGGTTTTCTCTGGGTACTCCGGTTTCCTCCCAGAATTCGATCCATCGCGCGCTAACATCCGGGCCAACATCAGTGATTAAATTGTTTTAAAAAAATGTATGTACACTCTTTATGGAAAACTTTATTCAACGCATAAAGAAATAGTATTCAACTCGGGGGACCACATATTTGACTTCTCTTTCATACCCATTCTATAGCTGTAATGTCGAAATCAGTATTGTCAAATAATAACAGGATATTTTCTTACTTTCTTACGCTACAAAAGAAGTTGGATTGCAATTATATGTTAGTGTGTTATGAATAAATATTTCATGTCCAGCAGTTTCGCTGTATCTTCATTTTTATTCTTGTACCTTTACAACTGTCTCCATCAAAGGTTTCGAATTTCGGTTTATCTGACAATCAAGTAACATTTTATTTATATTAAGAAACACATATCGCACAGTGGAGACTTGTTTCCTGATTTGTTGATGTGACGAGTGTTACAAAAGCAGAAACTCTTTTATTGAGTGCATAAGTAGTGTTGGAATACATCTATGTTGAACATGACGTAACATACACACATGTGCTGCACCTTTTAAATTTAGTAACAGATACAGCATAAAAAATGAATGAAACTGCGCTATACAGCTGTTTCGTCCTCCTAGGACTCTTCAGTGATGCTAGGGGCCAAAAGGTAAGTTAAAATTAACTTCACTTAAATATTCAGTAACGGTAACTCATGGTAATTTACTAAGCTATTGTTGCGTGTTTAGATAAGTTTCTCTCTGCCGATTTCTCACAACACACATAACATGCAATGTATGGTAACAATAAATCATTTGTTGTCGACGGCGCTTAAACGTAAACTTCTATTCAGAATTGCTAAAACTAATAACGAAAAGTGAGAATTTTTTAAGAAAAATACTGAACTCGTCATAAAGATTTAACTTAAATGAACATAAATTGATTACGTAGCGCTTAAATTCTAGTTGGATAATCGTAAAACAGCTTCTTTGGGGGTATTCATATGTTCAAGTGACAGCCACGTTACCACTAAAAGAACACTCTCTTATATTATATTGTACACTAATTGTGATGTTTTTAGGTGAATATGATTATTTATTCAAAGATTAACCTAAATCTATTTTAAGTTATGGAGATATAACACAAATAAAATCGAAGTGTACTATTAATAAACCATTTTTTTTGTGTAACCACCCCATAAAATAAAAAAAAATAGATTGAAGTTAATCCTTATAATTCAATCTATACCCTGCGAAATTTCTCTTTATAGATGGACTCTTTTCTCTTACAAATTATTACGCTGCTGCATCAGCCAATCAAAAGCGGCGTTATAAACGGCCACGTCATGTTTTACGTTATGGGCTGAAAACATAATTTTTAAGCCAATGTAAATGCGTGTTTCAAACAATATTTAATTATAAACGGACAAAATAAATCATGACGGGACCTCCCCATAATGTCTGGGTATTGTATTGTATTTTTGGCCTTGTGAAGGAAGTTAGCACTACTTCCGATGATTTTCTGTTATATTGACTTTTCTGTAATGTATGATACCGTGTTCTGTACTTTAGGGTATTTACCACGTGGCCGGTCTTTAACCTTGGGCTGTATACACTGGAGTAAGGGAAGTTAACACTTCTCGGAGATTTACGGCTGTTTTACATTGAACAGTTTGTACTTTTGTACAGGGAAGGTACATTTGTAGCACGTTTCTAGATCGTTGTTGTTTTACCTTGGGCGGTATGTACTTCAAAAAAGTACTTTCGCCCGACTCATTGGAAATAAATATGTTTCTCATGGTACAAATGAAATGTTTATCTATTTCATATGATATCAAGAAACTCGATTCATAAATTTAATATTACTATAACTCATGGACTATATCATCTATCTAATGTAAACAATGTGATCGCTTTGTATTTTAAACGATTTTGTAAAACATTTTTCCTAAAAGAAAGTTAAAATCACTCTCGCGTAAAATGGTTTTGTAATGGCATTGTTAGTTTACTCTTAGTGCTAAACCGTATTAAAACCATAATAAACCAAAATCTAGATTTCCATATCTATATCTCGTTATCGTTATACCTACATGCTGTTCCAATACATGTCTCGGTGGATTTGGATGGCTTATCAATACAACTTTTAACGACGCTTTAGAGCCAGTTTGTGGTATATAAGGCGTACATTATTCGGCCTTGTCTCGATAGATAATTGTGATATATTAGGTTTAAAAACGCGTTACAATGCTTCTGTAGATGTTTGTGCTGTGTAGTAACATGATATGTCTCTAAGGAAGAAAACGGCAACATTGTATGCGGAAATTGTCAGGAAAAGTGTTCCGGGATACATTGATTAGAACCAAGTCTCGAGAAGATCCAGGGAATATCCGTCAGTCTGAGTCCGGATCTTTTAGAATAGGGATAACGATGTTGTGGGGAAGCGTAGCATGACTGAAATCGATCAGGTCTACGTCCAGGGGAAATTGGAATTGAAATAGTCGTCAAATGATGTATATATATATCAGCCTACGTCAGTGATGTACGCAGTAACTAGTCTTTAGTTTCCCTGTCATACAATGTATGTAGAAGTCCCGGATGTAACATTCCGCTATACCATACCGCATGTTCAGTAAACTAGAGTCCTCTCGTCCTATACCGTCTAACCTGTTAAAATACCAAGTGTCTATTGAGTAGTGGTACGGGTCATAATAGGCCCACTTTCTTAGTACACGATTAGGAATTACATGTATACAGTATTAGTATTAACTGTCTTCTACATTCATAAATCAGAGTGGTCTAATGCACCTGACTCGTCTACTTTTACAGAAGTTTTCAATCACCACTTTTTGCCCCCTAGCATAACTGACGAGTCCAAGAAGGACGAAACATAATTCCCGTGACCCATCAGTTGTTGCGTGGTCAATGTTACCGGTTGCGAAGTAAAATCACTTCATCCGACGTAACATTTTCTGGAATTTCAAATATGAAAAAAACAAACACACGGCGAAGAAACAGACTAAAGCGGTGAAGAGAAACAAGCACTTTGATAAATTTTTCTTGATTGTGGAAACATATCAGAAAATACAAAAGCGACAACAATGCGTTTTAACTACATTTGTAAATGCAAGAAATGAACAAAGAAAATATGGCCAAGTGTTCCGGAAGGGAAAGCGTCTTCTGCTTCATCTACATACTGCGCCATGTCATCTGGGCCTTTTTAATAATTACATGTAACGTCCTCACAATGAGAACTGAGGTATTGGAAACATAACAATATGAATTAAATTGTTAGAAACTTGTTTCTCATCCATTTGTCTTTGTTTTGACAAAATATATGTTTAAATCAACAATATGAATCACTTAAGAGCATATAAATAAGCACCCACTTAATATCACTCAAGGAACAGACTATTTCCCAATTATATTACGATTACAACCATGATACTAGCATCAACATGAACCTCTCGAACTGTTGTGTTGAGGCTAATAGGGCTTTTCCAAAAAAAGATTTATATAGAAAACTAATACAAACATTGCCAGGTCTCTTTAATCTCATTGTTAAAGGATACAGTTAATAATCTTTGTGATAACAATTATTTTTGATAACAATTTAATCGATAAATGGACATAAACAAATGCATGTCTATATCAAATTAACCATTACTTTTTTTGTTGCTTTTTTAAGCGTGTTAAAGTTATATTTTGTTAGATTATTAAGACAAAGATATGTACTTTTGCTATCTAGACAGGAAATGTTAAAGGAAATAGCGGAGATAAAATGAGAATTCGTGTAAAATCTCATTAGACAGTAATGGACACTGGGCATAAACATTTTTTTCCTCCTATGATGGGTCAAAGCTCATCAATCTCTCAGCTATATACAGTACAGATAAATCGAAACAATACAGCTATATATGGGGTTGGCTGAAAGGCGTATCTATAAGCTTAATGGCCACCTACTTTGCACGAAACACATCTAACTGGATCGTAGAGGTTTTTTCCCTTTTTATTAACGGCAGCCAAATCTGGACACGTTAAATCAGTATACATACCTAACGACATGAAAGTGTTTTCTAATATAGTTTTACTGGTGTTGCATTTAGTTTTACATATGAGTGGCACATACATTTACATGAAATAATTTTATTTCGTCGTTTAGTTGGAAAAATGCCGTAAACTTAGAAATCTTTCAAAGATGTTGACAACCAGTAATATTTGTCTGTGTCAAATTTCTATATACAAATGTACTCAAAAATGATAAGATGGTTTACAATCATAAAATTTACACTTTGCTATTCTCTGTTGTTTTTTTTAAATAAGGGGCTCGAGAAATTTAATTTACTGCAACAATGGAAGCAACAAGAATTGTTTTCTCTTTTGTCCATTGCCTTGGGAATCTTTCCTTATTATCCTTCAAGAATTGTTTGTTTGCTATTGCAAAGATTTGAAGCAATTTGGATAAAAATATAGTCTATATATAAGCGTATTACAATGCGCTTCGAAAATATTCTGTATCTCTAAGTGGAATGAAGATAGACGTTTTTGAGTATGCTCATTAATGTGTTTATACTTGTTATGATTGACAATGCTACTCGGTTATCATTTTGAGAACTTGATGTTTGCTTGGATGTGACAAAGATTTACAACGCGGGTCTTTTCGATGGAGCAGAAGACGCGCTTACTCTTCCGGAACACCTGGTTTGAATCTCTTTTACTTTTACGAGGGTCTCCATGCAAATATTTTCTTTGTTCATATTTTGCCTCTAGTTTAATTGATTTTGAGTTTGGATTATGGTTTTGTTAACGCTTCGGTATTCTCCGATTTATTTTCGACTTAATGATGTTACTAATGTATATGGCATTTATCCACTTGTATCCAAACTCTGTTATACAAAGGGGTTATGACTATTCCTACGGACAGACTCACAGAGTCCAATTTGTGTAACATCAGTCAACTTATAAAACCTTTAAACTAGTTTTGAAATGTCATTATTAATCCTGCTATTGTTAAAACAACAACAATGTTTAAGATGCCACTGTTAGTCTTATCCTTAAGTAATGGACAAAATAGACATGAAAGTATTTTCACTATTCAGAATCGAGGACTTAGTCATTCTTTACTATTTGCTCTTAATTGCTCGAGATAAGGATTGATCATAATAGATTTCATTATCTCGGGCACAACCTACCAGAAATGGCAGAAAAGTGCACACAGAGAAAATGGCATTTTCTCATTATATATATTTGTATGTGCTTTTTGAAAAAAAAACCAATGATTGTACTTATATCTCAATCAATAAGTCTTTGACTAATATCGATTTTATGCTAATCTGAAGTACTAGTTATTGAAGGAAGAAAAGTCAACTCATTGAACATGATCATGCTGTTAAGGTGTACTGACAGTCAGTACATTAAATCTTTTTCTATGCTCAGATTCCGAGAAAAACACCATTTACTTTTGTTTGTTTTGCTATTCGTTTCAGTTTACATTTGCAATATTATCAACAAAGATGAAAAGAACTGTTTCCATCAAGACTGGTTTTGATGGAGTTTAAAAGTAAATGTTCATTGATTATCGTAAATTTTTCCTTTTTTTGTAATGAGATTAATATTTGATTAACATTTTGTGTTATGTAAATGGACTATGATTCTGGCCTAAAACATGACACTGAGGTATAATCATTTATAGAAATGTGGTGCAGTACAATGTCTGTTGAGTAAGCTATTAAATAATTCACTTTATTCTATCTAGATGATTTGATTATTGATAACAACGATTTGTAAGTATTAAGATTTGCGAAAACAGTAGATTAATGTTAGTGTTCGAAATGTTTAACGTCGATAACATGGATATAATAAGATGTTTAAACATGTAAGTAGTAAAGGCCTATAGAAAAGAAATGACCTATTTTGTACACAAACAAGGTAA
This sequence comes from Mimachlamys varia, assembly GCA_947623455.1. Classification (NCBI taxonomy): domain Eukaryota; kingdom Metazoa; phylum Mollusca; class Bivalvia; order Pectinida; family Pectinidae; genus Mimachlamys; species Mimachlamys varia. The sequence continues at coordinate 17,052,832 of OX392535.1, forward strand.
TAGTATGACAATGTAAGCAAATATCACTTGTAAAGCAACGACTTAAGCATTGGATATTGAGATATACATTGTCTTTAGAAGCAGTTTCTGATCAAACAAACGATCACGTGTACAGACAGGCTAATGATGCGGATTTGAACATACATACAGGACTGTATTACATTGAGGACAACTGGGTTTGTATGTATTTATCCTGTCTGCCGTGCCCACTGTAACCCTGGGGACGGCTGAGGAGAGGCTGTAGTCGTCGGTTTGTCCCTGGTAGGTCCGACGCCCCCACACTTCACGTTTCCGCTGACACTTCATTGTTCCGTTCCTAATCCGGCGATCTCAGAACGGTCTCCTCGTGCTGACTCCAAATAACGTCAACTAGTCCGAGGAATACGAAGCGTATATCAGGAATCACCCAGGGTATCATTTCATTATAGTCTGCGAAATGTTTGTATTGAACTGTCTTGACCATGGGTCGAATATCATACAATTTACTTAAATATTCCTGTGTACAACAATGTAGCAATTATCAGCTTGTTCGTCAGTGTAGAAATTATCAGATTATTCTTCAGTGTAGAAATTATCAGATTATTCGTCAATGCAGAAATAATCAGGTTATGTATTATTACATAAGAAATAACTTCGAAACGTGATGCTGACATTGTTGCGTGACGTCACAATCTTTAGAACACTAACTGCAACTTGAATTAATCTTTATGTGGAAATCGATTTTCATCATAATAATCAATGAAATAGATAACATTTCCTGTCGCATAATAGAGTTTGTTTTCTAAAAAGAAATATCCATGAATCACCCATATATCATATATATAAAATGTACGTGTACACAGATGCATTTGCATTGAATATTCAGTAACTTATACGTGTTTTATTTTTTCATAAAATGAGTTTATACGATATAATTAGCCATTACATCACAAATTAGCATTAATCGAAAGTATCTACGTCACTAGTAGCCTGTATAACTATTTCTCTAAGTTCTAAAAATTAGCTCCATCCGAGTACATACAATTATTTAGCGTATGTAACAGCCAAATCCAGCATCATTTTATATATAAAAAGGTTGATCACGTTTCATTGCTTTCTATATTTGACTTGGACCTCTCCCACGTCACCATATATAACGTTACAGCAAATTTATTACATTTTGCTTTATAAAAAAACTTCATAAATCGGAAAGTCTTTTATAACATTAAACAAATTTGAACCTAGTTATTAAAATTTGAACAAAACAAAATTATTTTGAAAAAAAATGTGCTGCCTGTGCTTGCAAGTTTACAAAGCAGCACGTGTCTGTCTATGGACCAGTTTAATGGCGCCCGACTACGTCCAGATCTAAATCCGTCCTACTCTAATAGATAAGGATCCAATAAATAACAGCTTGAGATAGGCACTCTAGGATATGGACAGACCACCGAGTGGTGGGTTTAATAGAATGTAATGACGAGACAGGATGGAAACTATCAATGATACAAATTGTATAAGATACCATTGGTGACGTCTTTACAGGGATCAAACTCTGTCCGCCGAGGGTGTCTCCATGGCGATCGATTTCACCAGAATATTACAGATCCGTTTCCATGACAATCATTTGTATGCACTTTTGAATTGCTAATTAGATTTGTTGGCAGTGCCATTTAACTAAAGATTGATTTATTTTAGTAAGATTGTCATATTTTACAGAACTCGCGTCTTAACATTTTATTGTCATCGCAGTCGAATAAGACGCTCTACAAACCAAGAATATTAATAGCATGTTAAACATATTATCTGTAGGTATACTAAAAGTAACAAATGATTATTTGTTAAAAATACTATCTACATGTATGTTAAACGTATCATCTGGGTGTATGCTAGAAGTGTATAACTGGATGTTTGTTTGAAATTATTATTTAGATGTACATTGAATGTTTGATCTAAATGTATGTTTAATTCATTTTTTCGGCAGACTGTTTCTATTACTAAACGTAAAAGGTGCAGCATAATGTATGTGTTACGTCATCTTGAAAGTACAATCTGGAAATATACAGTGCATCAATATTATTATCTGAATGACTGTTAAAGATGCTATCTAGATGAATGATAAAATTATTATCTGGATGTTTGCAACACATCTGGATGAACGTTAACAGTATGATGTAGATGTATGTGAAATAAAATAAGAGAATACCGAAGCGTCAACATAATCATAATCCAAACTCAAAATCGAATAAACCAGGGGCAAAATTTGAACAAAGGAAAGATTTACATGGAGACCCCTGCAAAAGTACAAGAGAATAAGACCAGGTGTTCCGGAAGAGTAAGCGTCTTCTGCTTCACCGACGACACCCGCCATGTAAATCTTTGTCACATCCAAGCAAACATCAAGTTCTCAAAATGAGAACCGAGTATCATTGTCAATCACAACAAGTAAACACACTAATGAGCATACTCAAAAACGTCCATCTTCATATCACTTAAAGATACAGAATATTTCTCAATGAGACAAAGATGGCGACCATAAAACTTGCCCATAGTACTGATCAACCTGCATCTCTCGAATCCTTGTGTTGTTAGTTTGTCAGCAGTCGACATCGATCACGAAAATCCCGATATTTAGAGCACGCCCTGGAATACTGAATCAACTGTGACATGTAAACACCATAGGTTGGAGAAGCAGGGATGTTACTATCTAGAAATGGAAAGTTAACGATCGGAAAATTGAAATCATCACGTTTATCGTATAGCTTAGTAGTAAGCTGTCCATGTTGGTCGTAGTTTAAGTAGAGATCGAGGTAAGCAGCTGATGTAGAAGAGTCTGTTGTGTCCTTTATTTCAAGTTCAGAAAGGTATATACGATCGACGTGGTCAGCAAACTTCTTGTTGTTTATAGACAACACATCGTCGATATATCTGAAAGTGAAATTAAAAGATTTGGCAAGGTTTTTGTTACCTGTCCTGATTAGCTCCTCCACAAATTCAGCCTCGTATGAAAACAAAAACAAGTCAGCTAAGAGTGGGGCACAGTTTGTTCCCATGGGAATGCCAACAGTCAGCTGGAAAATCTTTCCTCCGAACTCAACAAAAATGTTGTCGACCAGGAATTCAATCATCCGTACTACATCTTCTTCAGTATATTTCCTCTTAGCTTTTGTCGTGTTTTTGACAAAGTATGCTCCGAGATAGCTCACTACCATATATTTGTATCGTCGTCCGCCTTTCTTATTATCAGAATGCATGTAAGAAGTTTATGATTGTATGTTAAATTATTATTTAGTATTATCTGAAACTAAGATAAAAGTATAATACGGAGGCACGTTAAAAGTATTATATAGATGCATGTTGAAAATATTATGGGGATATGTATTTAAACATTATCTGGATGAATGTGAGGGGAAAACCAAGAAAATACCAAAGCGTCAACGAAACCATTATCCGAACTCGAAAATCGATTAAACGAGGGACAAAATATGAACCAGGCAAATATTTACACGGACACAATCGAAAAATGTACAAGAGAATAAGGTCATGTGTTCATGAAGAGTAAGCGTCTTCTGTTTCATTGACAACACCCGTCATGTAAAATGTCATATCTACGTAAATGTCACGTCCTCAAAGTCGGAACTAAAGTATCATTCTCATTCACGACAAGTAGGCATGCTAATGGACATATTTAAAATTATTCACTTTAATAACAATTAATTTGTGATATTCCTTCAGAACTATATCAAGCTTTAAAGATTATATACTGTTATCGTACGTGGTACTCAATACGATATTCAAAGAACACCAAAACAGCAGACCCTACTTTTGAAGTTTACATTGACTATCATACTAAGAATCACTTACAACTGATTTTCAACGTATGATCCTAATACAAGTGTGATTTATTAGTGTTCTTTTAATTAATTATATATGTTATTCAAGTAATTAAGTGTGATTAGCCCCCCTCCCTCAAAACCAACAGGTGTTTTTCTCATATCACTAGCATCACTGATGAGTCCTAGATTGATGAAACAGGCGTGTAGTGCAATGACCTTTATATTCACTGTGTTCATCAACTTCGTGGGTTTTACAATTGTCTTTAAATTCTACTAGATTGTTTTGCGCATTCTGATTACCAAAGGAAACATAAGTTTAATGTATTTTCACTTGTATAATGTCTGGAGTATAAAACAGATACTGAAATAACACCGTGGTATTTATACAGGAATCAGATTTCAACAATTTTTGTTTACTAAAAATGTCAACGTATCACCCAGACAACATTTAATTAAATCAATTATACAGCAATATAATTCCGTATATATGCTGTAGACGCACTCATCAACTTAGACTGCTGACGTCATCAATGAATTAGTACGTAATATCGAATACTTTCAGGACATGTATACAATATATACAAGTCCCTTGATGCCAAGTGCTATTTTTGCCAATAATATATACGATTATCTAGTATAAATAGAAAATTTGATCTTCGACTATCGTGGCCCTAGAGGGTAACGTACATCCAATTCAATATCCCTAACCGTCTCATTGGTTATCTTAGTGTTAGTCTTCGGAAAACATGTAGTTAAACTAGAAAGGGGCACCTGTATTAATCAATGTTGAAATAGTATTTGTCAGTAATACAAAATATATATGTTTCATATTCCATCACGTCCCCTATACATTTATGTATATGTTGATTCCAAATCAATATTTCTTAATATTTATGAGATAATATGTTTCTTCTAATTAGTACCTTACTTTTCAATTGTTGCCTACACTTACACAAAATAACAATAAAGTTCAGTTCCAACGAATCTGTTGAATTGTTAAATCCGTTTTCTACTTTTACTATCTTAAAATGAATTAACAACAAGGACAACCCGGCTAGTCATATCCGAAACATGGGAAAGTTCTTTCACCACTGGGACAGTTGTTTCACCTCTTGGGCAGCCAATTCCTTTCTTGCCTCTAGTTTAATCGATTTTTAGTTCGAATTATGGTTTTGTTGACGGTTTGGTATTCTTTGATTTTCTTTTCTTTCACCACTTGGACAGTCCTTTAACCAATTGGACAGTTGTTTCACCACTGGGACAGTTCCTTCACCACTTGGGCAGTTGTCTCACCACTAGGACAGTTCCGTCAGCACTTGGGCAGTTGTTTCATCACTGGGACAGTTCCTTCAGCACTTGGGCAGTTGTTTCATCACTGGGACAGTTCCTTCAGCACTTGGGCAGTTGTTTCATCACTGGGACAGTTCCTTCAGCACTTGGGCAGTTGTTTCACCACTGGGGCAGTTCCTTCACCACTGGGGCTGTTCCTTCACCGCCGGGACAGTTCCTTCAGCACTTGGGCATTTGTTTCACCACTGGGACAGTTCCTTCACCACTGGGACAGTTGTTTCACCTCTTGGGCAGCCAATTCCTTTCTTGCCTCTAGTTTAATCGATTTTTAGTTCGAATTATGGTTTTGTTGACGGTTTGGTATTCGTTGATTTTCTTTTCTTTAACCAATTGGACAGTTGTTTCACCACTGGGACAGTTCCTTCACCACTGGGGCAGTTCCTTCACCACTTGGGCAGTTGTTTCACCACTAGGACAGTTCCTTCAGCACTTGGGCAGTTGTTTCATCACTGGGACAGTTCCTTCAGCACTTGGGCAGTTGTTTCACCACTGGGGCAGTTCCTTCACCACTGGGACTGTTCCTTCACCACTGGGACAGTTCCTTCAGCACTTGGGCATTTGTTTCACCACTGGGACAGTTCCTTCACCACTGGGGCAGTTCCTTCACCACTTGGGCAGTTGTTTCATCACTGGGACAGTTCCTTCAGCACTTGGGCAGTTGTTTCACCACTGGGACAGTTCCTTCAGCACTTGGGCAGTTGTTTCATCACTGGGACAGTTCCTTCGGCACTTGGGCAGTTGTTTCACCACTGGGACAGTTCCTTCAGCACTTGGGCAGTTGTTTCATCACTGGGACAGTTCCTTCAGCACTTGGGCAGTTGTTTCACCACTTGGACAGTTCCTTCACCACTGGGACAGTTGTTTCACCTCTTGGGCAGCCAATTCCTTTCTTGCCTCTAGTTTAATCGATTTTTAGTTCGAATTATGGTTTTGTTGACGGTTTGGTATTCTTTGATTTTCTTTTCTTTCACCACTTGGACAATCCTTTAACCAATTGGACAGTTGTTTCACCACTGGGACAGTTCCTTCACCACTGGGGCAGTTCCTTCACCACTTGGGCAGTTGTTTCACCACTAGGACAGTTCCTTCAGCACTTGGGCAGTTGTTTCATCACTGGGACAGTTCCTTCAGCACTTGGGCAGTTGTTTCACCACTGGGGCAGTTGTTTCACCACTGGGACAGTTCCTTCAGCACTTGGGCATTTGTTTCACCACTGGGACAGTTCCTTCACCACTGGGGTAGTTCCTTCACCACTTGGGCAGTTGTTTCATCACTGGGACAGTTCCTTCAGCACTTGGGCAGTTGTTTCACCACTGGGACAGTTCCTTCAGCACTTGGGCAGTTGTTTCACCACTGGGGCAGTTCCTTCACCACTGGGACAGTTCCTTCAGCACTTGGGCAGTTGTTTCACCACTGGGGCAGGTCTTTCATCACTGAGACAGTTGTAAACGTGCCTCTATGAGTACAAGGTGTACATTCGTGGCGACTGGTAAAATGTAATGTCTGTGATCTCCCGGTATATGTGTGTGCTCTTTATATTATAAAAGAGGCCAAAGTTCTGCTAAAACTGGGAAATTTTTTTTATTTGCGCCCAAGAATGGCAGGGCGAATTAAAGACAAGGCGAATATTTTTCCAAACATAGGTTTGCGTCTTAAATTAAAAAAAAAAGAAAACAAATTCAAAGAGGTGACAGTAAGGTCTTAATGCAAGTTTGTTTTAGTTAAGAATGTCTCCATTAGACCATGAATGCACTATACAATTATGAAAAGATAAAAATAATAAGACAATTTGGGTATTGTGCAACTGTTTATTTCAGTTTTTACACTAAATTGGACATCATTTTACCAATATCATTTCCCACTAGGTCGATCCCGTATGGTTGTTACTCATTGACAAACAAAACCATGTACATCACATGTATACAACAATATTGTTTGAAAAATATATCATAGCAAAATATTCCTTTTTGAAGAATTATCTTTCTCTGGTTACAGTTATAACCACGGAAGACCTTTCCTCTGTAATCATTACTTACCGTCTGTATCCTACCTTTCCTTTGTAATTACAATTCACCATCTGTATTCTTATAATTCCGGCAAACGAACAAAACTATCACGAATTTTTCACGAAATTTAAAGTTGTAAAATATTCCTTTATTCTGTTGTAGCAATAATTTACTGTTGTCTAATAATAATAAAAAAAAGTATTTTAGATTCCATCTACTGTGTCATCGAGTGTGATGACTTATATTCACCTGGAAAAAATATAAAAGTAACAGACAACGAAAAAGTCAGAGCTTTTTATCCCAACAATCTGCATGACGTCACCAGGGTAAAACATTGATGGATACACACTTATAAACAACCACTTATTTCGTAATCTTACCGTAGGCATCAACCTGTCAACAGGTGCCGTACACGCAGGTACATTGTTTATTGAAGAAAGTGGAACTGGTACTCAATTATAAACAACCACTTATTTCGTAATCTTACTACAGTCATTAATCTGTCAACAGGTGCCGTACCCGCAGGTACATTGATTATTGAAGAAAGTGTAACTGTACGCATAATAAAGATTCACTGGGCTCTATGCAATACCATTCCAATGCATTGTCATCAGTTCCACATAAATTTCCCTATCCTTGAAATTATAGGCCTTTCCCGAAAGTGTTGTTATTCCCCTTGATAGGCCACAATGATGGATACAGGATGGACTTCCGGGAAGTGTTTTTGTGATGATTTGGCGCCATATGGCAATTGGAGGACGTATTTCCCATTATGACGTCATAATGGCGTAGGGCAAATTTGCTTGAAAAACACTTCCCAGTGAAGCCATGATCCGGCAAACAAGGGAGATAACAACACTTTTGAGATAGGCCTATAGAGAGACAATGCATACTTAACCTGACATATACTTTGCCATAGAAAAAATGTTTTCGACATATCAATTGCTAAAGGAAATACCGGGAATGTTTTTAGATCTAGCTAACACTTGTTCCCTTAAACTCAAAGTTGATGAAACAATCCCTTTAATTCAAGATAGTTACTTAATATTCACAGTAATAAATAATTATATAAACCAGTTTGAGAAAGTGGTTGTAATCGATTGCATAACCGCTTTATGACCTTTGGGTTAACATTGTCGGTCTGTAAATTCCAATTATAATTTCCGTCAGGTACAAGGGAACTTTCATGAAATACAATTTCCGTTTCTTTATTACATTTCCAAACGGAACGAATTCTAATCCATCTGTTCTTTCTGGGACAGTAAATCGATTTCAATGACACCGCTAATAAGTTTCCGTATGGGTGTCGGCGGGTTCCGTATGGATGTATCTTGCTTTGGTGTCGGTGGCTACTGTGTTGTTGTCAGAGGTTCCTGCGATGGTTTTGACGTCTATAACATTAACAAGAGTATCTCATGGGGCGCCTCATCCTTGTGTAGACATTTCCTACATTCTGGACGTCAATTTTACAATATTCTGTTTGAGAACGCGAAACTATACAAAGCCGTACCGATATATATTTGGTTAAAGTCCTTAAAAAGGTGGGATTGTCAAATGGACCAGTGATGACTCTAGCTTCGCCACTTGGAACCTGCATTAATTGGTTATGATACAACGGAGGGACCATCTTGTCTTGAGTAACTGGTACAAAAGAACAATTCTCTCGGAGAATATCGGGCAGGTTCATTGATAGTATCTGGAAAACGTTTTGAATATTAACTTTTGTATTTGTAATATAATCATGATTGTGATTTAATGATAAAAAAGACAATGCAACGACGCATATATTACCTATCGATATTTGACCTTGATATGGTACTAACATTTCGTCTAGTATGATTGGATTTGAATAGCCCACAGAATCACTTTGGTTCTCGATGAACTGTCAACTAGGAAATTACGTTTACCTTTCGGTTCTTAACACGTGTTGTGTTCCTTAACCACGTGATGTTTGTTGTACGTTGTTCGGACCACACGGTTCTACATAAGAAAGTCTCGCTGCTCAGTACTATTTCCTAGGTAACAGTTCCACATCGCTCTTGATGGAATCCTTCATCGGTATTTACACTTATAGTATTTTTATCTAACTGCATGTAAATTAAACTATGTATCACAACTGTAACTGCCTTTGAGGAACATTTTCCTGAACTGTTCCGTGCGTCCCAGATTGTTTAATTACACAACCAGTCCAGCCTGTATCAATCAAACTGTTTCTTAGTTTAACTACATGCATATTAGTCTTTGAACTGTTCTAAGTGTAAAACCTAGTCCCAATGTTATTTAACTGAAGTCTTTTTCATTCCTTTAACTTGTGCCATTCCGCGATCTGCTTACGTGGGCAGTTGATGACCTCGCTCCAGTGGTGCAGCTGTTGGCTGCTAGTCCTCGCGCCGATTTCCAGGCGACCAATCACCTCGTTCTTGGTGACGCGGTCCCAGTCCAGCACTAGGAACTCCAGGCTGATGTTCTGTAGACCCTCATTGTACGGTACGTCGAACAGGAACGACTCATTAAACACGGGATTCAGCGTTCGCTTTTTCACATGCGTCTTCTTTTTTGCGATTCTCTGGCCGTTGTAGAGAAGATAAATCTTCACGTAGGGATCTGTAAAAAACAAAATCAATATGATTTTACATTACAAAATACATTTAAAATGGATTCGTCATTTATAAACAAAACTGATAAAACAGTGAATATAAGCGCCGTTACAGGCTGGAACACGCAAAGCAAGTTCAATACACGCCAAAGAAACAAGCAATACAATAACATATACTTTTAATATGCCCTGTCAATTGTTAATATTGTTTCTCTATATAGAAATAAGTTTATCATATAATATAATGTGCCATCCAATGTATATTAACCCATGAAATACATATATAACATGTCAGCCCTGTGATTGGTTGTTTCAATGGTGACGTGACAGACTTAAGCCCAAACACTAGAGACAAAATGGTGGCTTTTTCATTTCAAGGTTGCATGTCGTTTTACAAAGTTAAATGCCACACATCTTGTAATAGGAGGATTTTCTTTTTTCCTCTTTTAAATGAAATTGATGAAACTCGTGACGAAATTTGTACGTTCGTTTTCCAGAGTCTCGCAAAATTGAAACATTTCTAAGACTAGTCTTGAAAATCTCATATGGAATAGAAGCTCGTGCCACTTCCCATATTCCTTTGTGCTTCCACTTTTAATCCGCACTCATTATAATGTCAGTTCTTTGATACCAAAGAAGTTCCTCGTTGGAATTGCTTTCAGGTTTGTATAAGATGTAATGATATATAATAATGGGGTGTGGTGATTTTATCTCTCCATTGGATATGTATATAAATTGGTTTGTTTGCCTTAATGATGACGTAACACACACATATTCTGGTTAATAATAAAAAGGACATTTACGTTTAAGAACTTGCTCAATTAGTTTTAAAGAAACTGAATCCAGATTGGAGAGAGAAGCAGCATTCCCAATTTTATCTAAACTATATAAACAGCTTTTTCTTGCGAGAAGAGTTTGGGTTTAATTTATATAAAATATATACATGGACACGTTTTTTGAAAGTCAAACAAAAGTCCAAATAAGAGCTGGCGATTCTAAGAATATAACCCCTGAATATAAACACAAAAGTCCAAGGATTCTAACCATACTTAGATCGTTTGGCGTTGGGAGACAATTAGACTGGTGAAATGCCATATAGTCGCGCCGAGCGACAGTAAACACAAGCCGGGAGGGACCCATATATTATATCTCCCTTTGTAGAAGAACGTAATTAGATTTCCATAATCCCCCGGGATGCCTTGTAGGCATTTAAGCATGTCATACAACGTGCGTCGTCTGGATGTAAATACATACAAACACACAGGGTGAATCTGTTATTTTAACTTGCATGGCCAGACGGGAACTCAGAAATTATTGCCCGAAAACGCTTTGTACAGACATTTGTTGCATCATCCTATGTGTTTTGTAAAGGAAGATCAGTGGTCATTGCAAAACTGCGTTTGTCACGGTAGTTCCCGAGCTTGGTATACAGACAAGCTTTTTGGTATGCCTTGCAGCTTTCCAAACGTGTTGCTCAAAAGCAACCGTTAATACATGAAAACTGCCTTTTTTTGTACACTTCTTTTGTAAATTAAATGTTGTGAGCCATGTTGATCTCTATGATTTGATTGATTGATTTCATGTGTATAATTATCTCCATTCAATGACATATATCCTGATACATATCATAATTTGATTAAGCAAGTGATGAGTCCTATTTATATTTGTATATATAATTTAGTAGACGGAGTTATCATTGGTATATGTATCTGGGGAGTAGACCCTGATTTATTTCCTCTCTATTGAGCGTCTGATTAGCTATTCCTAAGAGTAGGACTGATAAATTAACTGTGTATACTCTGATATATAATGATAAAAAACAAGACAATACTGAAGCGTCAACAAAACCATAATCTGTACTCAAAATCTATCAAACTAGAGACAACATATACATGAAGTAAATATTCACAGGGAGATATTTTAAAGCCATGTACATCTATTTCACATCCAAGTGAATGTCACGTCCTCAAAAGGAGAACAGAGACATCATTGTCAATCTCAATTAGTAGGCATACATTTGAACATACTCTAAAACAGCCACCTTGATGTCATATTAAACATATAGAAGAGTTTTGGTCAATGGGACGAAGATGCCGACCATAAAACTTGTTTTTAGTCTTTATCAACCTACATCTCTCGAATCTCTGTTCTGTTACAACATGAGCAAATAATGATTGGTTATCCCAGTTTTATATTCTGATTGGTTCATCGCCGTAGTGGATCCTGATTGGTTATCCCAGATTTATATTCTAATACTTAATCTCAGTAGTGGACCCTGATTGGTTAATCCAAGTCTTTTGTTCAGATTGGTCAATGTTTAATCATACTAGGTAAATAGTTAACAGCAATGTATGGGGCATAAATAGACTGGTACTGAATGATTCGGTAGGGACATATAACTTCGCGTGTGGAATCACCACCTTTATTTAGAACAAAACCCATCGCGCCGTCATGTTCAAGACCATTATGGTTGCAGTCGTTCTGTATAAAATCAACACTGGCATGTTTAATAGAATTTTATCCTGCTTCCTGAAACACCAAGAGTACAGATTCCGGTAATGTGTCGGTTATGTAATTATGTTGTGGGCACCAATTCAATAGGGTGTTTGTTTTGGCTGCTGGCAAAAGATCGATACCCAAGTGTTCATATACATCACGTGATATTACTGGAAATCACATATTAGGAACTCATATCATGAACATCAATGAATATATGATAACATGCAGACTAGTGAAGACTATGTGCAAGTTTTATGGTCGCCATCTCGATCTCATCAAGAAATATTCTGTATCTTGGTGTGATGTGAAGATGGACGTTTTTTGAGTTTGCTTATTAGTGTGCTTACTTGTTGTGATTGACAATGATGACTCGGTTCTCATTTTGAGGATTAATGCTTACTTGAATATGACCAAGATTTACATGGCGGATGTCGTCGATAAAGCAGAAGACGCTTACTCTTCCGAAACACCTTGTCTTATTATCTTGTTCTTTTACGAGGGTCCCCATGTGAATGGTCAACAGCAATGTATTTTCTTTGTTCCTATATTGCCTGTAGTTTAATTTATTCCGAGTTCGGATTATGGTTATGTTGATGCTTTGGTATTCTTTGATTTTTTTACTAGTATTAGGACCTCATATTAGCGTTCCATTAAAAAATGATACTTGTATGTTAAGTTATCATTAATTCCAAATTAACTGGAGTCATGTGCACCAAAAGTCTGTTCAATTAATTAATGTGATCATGCTTCATGAAGTGATTAAGGAAACTAAATGAAATTAACTCAACAAGTGGTTTTCTTGACTTTACAGGACATTTGAATCTGATCCATCATATTAAAGAAGGAAAGTGGAAATTAATTAGGTGAAAGTGTTACATGTACTGGTAACTTGTTTAGAATCAACATGCGATAAATGTAAAATACTGTTTCTAAGCAATTATGTTTTAATCGAAGATCGGTATCTGATGGTATATAACTCAATGATTAAGTATTCGTGTATCTTTCCTCATGATTTTCATTTCGAGGAGTATGCTGACCAAAATGCTCAAGGAGTTTGAAGGAAAAAAATACATGTATACATGTCGTAATGTCGACTCTGACTTTGAGATTCAGGCGTGGCATTCAGAAATATTGCATTGTTAATTCAAAGGATGAATCACCCTGAATTCAGGGCATTATTTACGACAGCAAATGTACGCCATTACTGTGACAGTGGCATTGAGAAATTTATACAACGTTCCTCAAATGGTTTTAAATATTGGATGTACTACCCACTGCCATAGGTTTATGATTTCTGTAGTTCAATTATCATGGGAATACTAAAGCTATACGAAAACGTTTTTGCAATATTGATTTTATAAGGTGACTAACAGCATTGCAACAACATGAATTTAAACCAGACTTACTCTAGTGAAGTCTTCACGTTTTGTGTTTAGCGACCGCTTATGCATAACCAAACTATCCTGATGGATTTGGAAATGTTAGATAATAAAAACTAGAGTTCATTAAAAAAATGTCTAAACGCATTTTCTGATACTTGACGTATTTTAAACCCCGATGTTTCGTTTTTCAATTCAGACATTGAATAACGTTTTATTTGAGGAAAAACTATAAAAATGTCAAGCAAATGTAAAGATTTAAGAAAAAAAGAGATAGTTAAATTGAGACCTACAGTTCTCACCTGACAGGCCAGTGATGTCCATCTTTGGGAGGTTTCTGGCCTTCAGCACTACCACAGTGAGACGGTTGGCGGCGGGCTGGTAACACAAGGAAACGAGTAGCTCCCCTCGGCCCTGCATCTGAAACTGTATAAGGAGATAGGTAAACAAACACACAATGACAAAGCTTGATCAAGCGTGACATACCACAGCGTAAATATATATAAATAATTATATATAACACAGCGTCAACAAACAAGGACAAAATATACCACAGCGTCAACAAACAGGGACAGAATATACCACAACGTCGACAAACAAGGACAAAATATACCACAGCGTCAACAAACAGGGAAAAATATACCACAGCGTCAACACAAAGGGACAAAATATACCACAGCGTCAACAAACAGGGACAAAATATACAACAGTGTCAACAAACAGGGACAAAATATACCATAGCGTCAACAAACAGGGACAAAATATACCACAGCGTCAACAAACAGGGATAAAATATACCACAGCGTCAACAAACAGGGACAAAATATACCACAGCGTCAACACACAGGGACAAAATATACCACAGCGTCAACAAACAAGGACAAAATATACCACAGCGTCAACTCACAGGGACAAAATATACCACAGCGTCAACTCACAGGGACAAAATATACCACAGCGTCAACAAACGAGGACAAAATATACCACAACGTCAACAAACCTGGACAGAATATAACAAAGCGTCAACATTCAAGAATAGAATATAAAACAGCGTCAACATTCAAGGACTGAATATAACAAAACGTCAACAAACAAGGACAGAATATAACACAGTGTCAACATCCAAGGGCTGAATATAACACAGCTTAATAAAAAAGAAAAGAATATAACACGGCGTCAACGAAAAAGGCAGAAAATAACAAAACGTCAACAAACAAGGAGAGAATATTATACGACTTTTTCATGACCATGGATGTAAGATAGGGAAATTCCAGCCAGGGGGTTTTCAAATTTGGTAAAACCCGAAGCTTTGCCGGGGTTTTGTCAAATTTGAAAACCCCTCGGCTGGAATTTCCCTACCTTACACCTTTGGTCACAAAAGAGTCTCATATCAACTATCCGAATAAGCTCAAAAACCATACGTTTTGACTGGCTACCATTTTGAAAATTACAACTCTTTCATGGAGTTTTTTGACGAAAACGCATTAGACAGTGAGATTAAGAATACCCTATATTTGCAAACAAATATTTGAGCAGAAAAATTAATCTCACCTTTCTGGTGTTTATGGTTAATTTTTTGTGAAATGTTTTAATTTCGTTACGCCATCGTTTTCTCTTTCCGGCATCAGAGTTTACTGTATTCGTGACGTCACGTCATAATTGAGCCATTGAGACGTCACATCGCGTGATATGCTATGTAAGATAGATTGTTCTTACATAGATTTCTTACATAGTCAAATTCTATCCAACATGGCGAGATATGAGAGAAAACACAGTGTCACCATTCAATAAGAGAATATACCACAGCATCAACTAATAGGGAAAAGGTGGCACATTGTTGACAACTAAGGATAATATACATCACAGTATAGAATATATCGTAGTATGAATAGAGAAGATAGTTTGTATGACAGCACGAAAATAAAGATAAAACACCTTTCAATAAAACTACGATATGGAAATTTGGCATTTGGATCGTAAGGTTTGACCACAATCACAGAATGGTTCGCAAGGTTCAGACTGAAAATATGAAGAAGTAAAAGTACCAGTAACCAATACAAGAGGTATCTGCTTATAAAACCACCAGTCACCTATACAAGAGTAATTTGTCAGCTAAAATATTCGTAGTCTTCACCAGAGGTATAAAGCTTTACGTAGCCTATACAAGAAATGTATCAATAATATATAAGTAAATCATACTGAACATATTCATTCCCTGTGCTCGAGTCGAATGAGTGCTTGACAGTCTCGCACCCTGTCATCAACTTTCTAAACAAGTGTCATTGGAACTCAATGGGAAACAACCTATGAGCATGTATAATATTCTTACAACTACGACATAATCTACTGATCAAGATGGCGGCCAGAATGGCTAACAGATTATTAAACAAAACACATGTCTGTTGTTGATTAAACTAACCGTACACAATTGTTGTCAATATGGCATCTGATGACCATACACAGAAGCCAGAAAAATAAATGCAATTGAAAAAACCAAAACAGGAACATCGATTTTTGTATTTCCTAGTGTCGCTGTTCCAGCATTGGTCATGATTATTTTCCGTCGGAATTCCCAAGATGTTGTTATGGATAAGAGACATTAACAAGAAATGACGTCAACATGAAGACGTATTGGATGACTTCCCTCACTGGGTGGTCTAAGGAATGTTCTGTTATTGGGTTTTGTCAGTGTCCATACTTGTACTCGGAATGTGATAGTATAACAACGGTCATAAGAATATAAGAATGCGTTGTTCGTTATTGACTCGGACTTTGCTCCCTTTATAGAAAATTACTCTTGTGATTTAAACATAAAATGAAAATTGCTGATAAAGTAAATACCATTTCAAAACATAGAATAATATAATTGTACAGTTTACACGAACCCAGGGATTAGACTAATGTCCCGCTTTCAGCACTGACTAAGCCGAAAATACATGTTTCACCATTTTCCCGACCATAAGTAAAACAATAGTATATGGGACGTTCAAAGTTATTAGCAAAAGAAACATATTTAAGATAAGAACATGAAGCAGTGAACCCCAGGTAAAGTTATAAGTAAAGCAACATGCATAAACTCAGAGTTAATAATTGTGTAATTCAGAGATACAGTTAATTGCCAGATTTTTTGCTGTCGTTGACCAAACTGATAATTTATCAGCGATACGTACATTGTATTAAACCTAAACGACGCCGCAGATCAAAATGTCAGTCGACATGGTACAGATCAAACTTAACATATAAAACAGTGGGTTCGAACTCGACAATCAGATGCTTCCATAGTGTTCACACTGAAAACCCCAGATATATTGATATCGAATAACATGTACGACAGCGCACCCTTTTGATCAATGGCGGACGCTGGAGTGGCACGCCTCCACCTTATCTTTCTGCGATAATTTGAGAAGGATTTTACAATGACACGTTTTTTTTTTATCACAGACTATAACAGGAAACAATAAAAAAAAAATAAATCGATGGCTGCTAGGAACTTGCCACAATGGCCGCGTGACGTAGTAAGGAAACCGTGTTTCCAGACCGGGTATTGGATGTCCCTGACGTCCATTACTCGTTATCATGGTCGTGTTTGTCGACTACTAATTAATTGTCATACCAATCGTATTGTCACCTTCTCACGGTCGTTTTAACACTTTATAACAAGTTCGATTTAGAGACGGGATTCCATGGCGTTCGGTACGGATAACGTGATAATACCAGAGCGGTAACACCAGAACGTAGTATCCTATTTCACCCACAGTAGATTAGGATATTCTATGATGAAAAATATAGATTTGACAATCATATTATACTATTTATGGGACAATAACACCAGCAGTAGTGTTTTTTTTATGTAACCTTGTAAATATGACCTGGATACTGATACCCTTGAATAGATTGTACCTTCAATAAAAACAGTGTGGATAGGATGGAAATACCACATGATAGCATACTATAATTCGCATTGTTGATAAAAGTTTATATAATGAGGGCGTAGGTTCTTTTAACACTCTTTATGAATGGATTTATAATGATTATAGATCATATGGCGATACTACAAAAGTGGTAATACCAGGACACTGTAGGATAATTATGTTATGTGATATTCAGTGTGGAAAGTGGTAGTATGGCGATTATGCATCGTATTATTCTTGGGTGGAGCACTCGTTTATACACAATATATATAAGTTGATTATGCGAGGGCGTAGCATTCACATCGCAATAAAATTGATACAATAGAGAACTGTTCTTGTATTTGTCAACATTTAATAGTTATCTCCCTTGTTAATTTTATTTTTTTTGTGTTTATACAAAATTAATTTTCACATTATTTTTTCGTAATTGATTATATAAACTAAATTACTGTTTTTTTCGGCCACCTATGGAGAGAATTTATATAGGCTTCTGCCTGTTATTCAATCCAATTGACGTTTGAACATCTTTGTCAATAAAATTTATTGAAATGAAAAAATGAAACAATAGAGAAACAAAGTTCTTGTAAATAGAGTGTTACACATGCCAGGAAAATGTAGTTTATATTTCATGGGTTTAATTGAAAACTAAAATGAGAGACATTCAATTAGAAAAACATCAACTTTGTTTTCAATCCGCAGCCTCCATGAATGACACAGCACTGTACCTGGGACGTGTCATTTAGCGGAGCGAGCTAGTTCAACCTTTGTTTACAAAATGTCAGCCATTGATGGAACCTATTATATCCTGACACTTAAATCGAACACAGTGTTAACAGGGTATGGCCAGCAATATCAATATTAGATTTCATTACTGTTTCGATTGGGCTCGATCTATCATTCTGACACACTATTGGTGGTCGACGAGGTTGGGCAGTTCACCTGTATTACAGTGACTGATCACGTGAAATTGATTACAGGTATGCCGGGTAGCATTAATCCAAGCCGGTTATAAAGTTGCATTGAAATGAACTGATAAAAAGCAAACGTTTATACGATGTTAGGCTGTTCCAAAATATCATTTGCACTGAAGTCTCATTGTATTTAACGTCACATGTTTTGACGAATGATATATAAATAAATCATAACGTTTTACAATGATATTTAAAACATGGATTCTTTTCTGACAGCATTAGCGTAAGTGACTTGCGTTCATACTGGCATCGATATAAACAATCTAATCACTACAATAGTACATTGTCTTTCACAGTATGAAAGAATTTACTTCAAAATTAAAATACTCACTGTATATTATAGAAAAAAAAATCAGAGAATAACAAAGCGTCAACAAAACCATAATCCGAACTCAAAATCGTTTAAACGAGAGGCAAAACATGAACAAAGGAAAGAGAATAAGACCAGGTGATCTGGAAAAGTAAGCGTCTTCTGCTTCATCGACGACACCCGCCATGTAAATACAATATCTATGTAAACATTGCACTCAGTATTTACACATATTCCTTTGAAAATAGTGAATTGGCTTTCTGCAAACGTTTCCAATGTTTACCGAGCTCAGTGTTGGTAGTTATTACAAGGAATAATTATTCTAATTTCCACAAGTATTGCTGTCATTAAATAGCACTAAGAACTTTATATGAGGCAAACAATGTTTGTTTTAGAGCCCTTCTGGGAATACAGACAGATGGCTTATCAACCATTTATAATTAAACAAAAATACCCCTTAATTCGTAATAACCTGCTTCTTCAATTGTCAAAAAATAAAACAGCATTTTATAATCCTTGTTTAGAAGTGTGTTGATCAGGATATTAAAGCAACACCTTCTTGCTGAGTCTGTTTGAAGACTGTCGGCCGACATTGGATAACCACGATGATAATGAGGCGTTACTAATAAATCTTTACCCGATCTTGGAGTGTCTTCCACATGACCTGCTCCCCAGGAAGCTCTCCCTGTTTGTTGTACCAGCGGGCTGTTAGTCTGATGAGCAGATACATGGGGAACAGGAAGCGGCGGCTGTGATGACAAGATCACGCTACCGAGTTGACATCTTTCATTAAAAGTCTCTAGTAATCGATCCAGGGTCTCTGAATTTTGACATATTGTTTGAAGAAGCAGAAGACGCTTACTCTTCCGGAACACCTGGTCTTATGCTCTTGTGCTTTTACGAGAGTCTCCGTGTAAATCTTTCCTTTGTTCCTATTTTGCCCCTTGTTTAATCGATTTTGAGTTCGGTTTATGGTTTTGTTGACTCTTTGGTATTGTCTGATTTTTTTTTGACAATTCAAATGTGAGGAACTTTAACAAAGATACTTAACAGTGTTAAATCAATATGTCATAAGTGTGTCAGAGGATACCTGTGAACAATCAGCTATCCTGAAATTTTCAGAACCTTTAATTTCAATTCGGTTTAATCTTTAAAATGTGATTATTCTCACTGTATATTGAGTACGTTATTAGTATTTGACCAGTCATCAACAAGACGAACAAAACAGTACAAGACAAGAAATGGGGCTTGTGTTACTGGCTAAAATCGAATACTCAAGCCTTCTACAAAAACATTGAAATTCCTTTAAGTCAGAGAAGAAAATAATCTTATCAAGGTATCTTCAACTGTAAGAGCAATATGGACGATGGAGATTATTTCGTCCACGATTTATTTCCTAAGAACTAGGATTTCGATTTTCCGATCGTAGCATCCTTTTTTCTCCAACCTATAGTGTTTACTTATAGAAGTTGATAAGTTATTCTAGGGCCTTTTCTAAAAATTGAGATTGACTTGATAGATGACTGATGATGACAAACAAACAAACGCCACAAGGATTTGAGAGATGCCGGTCAATGGGGAATAGGAGCAAGTTTTCTATCGCTATCTTGGTCTCATTAAAAAAATAGTCTCCTTGCACAATAAAAAGGTGGACGTGTTTTAAATATGCTCATTCGTGTACTTACTTGTTTTGATTGAGAATGATGACTTGGTTCTCTCTTTGAGGACTTTATGCTTAGTTGGATATGATAAGATAAACATGGTGGTTGTCGTCGATGAAGCAGAAGACACTTACTCTTCTGGAACACCTGGTCTTATTCTCGTGTACATAAATTTTGTTAAATGTTTTGTGTTTAGATTAAAGTATCTCGAGAGATACTTTAATCTAAACACAAAACATTAAACAAAATTTGGCACTGCATGACACTCGTTGTATAACCCAACCAAATTCACATTGCACTCTTAGCCTATAGCAATGCTAAATAAAAGAAATCCAAGCTTTAATATTATTATGTGATTAAGGAAGTTAATACGACTAAACGGAATTTTCGCAAAGATAAGTACATATAGATGTTTTAAGATTTGATTATTTTCGTTTCGTATTTTATTGTGACATACATGGTTTTGAATATCCAACAAAACGTTATTGATTTTACGCCGCATTGTCAGAAACATGGCGAGCTGATTGCGTCAGACATTAAACGAATGTTTTCGTTTGTCATGCAATACTGGATACGCACTTTCCAAACCACAAAGTGGTTTTCCGAGTCAAGTTGTGTTTATGTACAAAAAGTGTATATATTTCAGTAAAGTGCCATCTTTAACGCTAGTTTCATGTTTGAAGGGGAAGACTCGTTACGTACATGACAATTTAACATTCCATGATAGGAAATTCTCTAAAAGCTTTCCTGTGATCACAGTTTTTGCATTACGTGACTGTTCTGTGTAATTAACCAACGATACAGAAATGTGTGACAGGCTGGCGTGCACAATTTGTTTTTTGTTGTAGATGCTAAGCAATTTGGCATCTGTATCAGAGCTAACAAAATCATGACCCGCCTCTTCCTTGTCTAAAAGTTAACGACGCCATATTTCTCACTGAAGTTTAGATGGAGTTAACGTCACCGTTTTAATGGTCTAATTCTGATTATGTTGTTATGGAACAAGATGTAAGACAGATTTAACACAGGCCTATCAAACGGTTTCCCTTTCATCAATACAATACGTATGACAGAAAAATGGTAAAACGATCATGTTAAAGAAGACCATAAGAAAGCGGACATCAGCATAACTTCCAGAGGGTCTACTACAGCGGCTTTATCGTGTAAAAAGCAATATGAAAAAAATCATGCCGTATCGAATTAATCATGAATAAGACGGGACCCCCGTGGGGGAACTCACACAGGTTGCTTTCGAATATTTATTGGATGAGCGGAACAGGTTTAAGATTCCTGCGGCAGTACGGAACACCTGACCAGCACGTTTAAGTGTCCCTTCGACTTAAAGTCGTGCAGAACTAATTAACCGACACATGGCTGCCGCGAAACGGAAGGCGACGAACCCAGCAAACTAGACGCCTGTTTTATGCATAGCTGACTTCATTTTCGGAATAATTTCCTTTGTGGGCTCATGCAGCTAAATCCGCCAATCAGTATGTCTGTAGTTCCCTCCCACTACCATGAGTTTAAATGAAATTGAACATAGGCTTTACAGCTGATTGCAATCTTTAGAATATAACGTTTGAAAATGTGTATTTATAGCACATGATAGAATGTCCTTCCAAATTAATTTGGCCGTAAATTTAAGTATGGTTATATTTGGTATACAGCTTTCGAGTAGAGGTAGAGAAAATTCAAAGCATGGCTGTTACTGTTATTTTGTTCAGATCCAAACAAAATATCTTATTTTTAAGAATTCGAAACCAAGTTTAAAGCAGTATAGGTTTAAACAATTTGATTAGATAACATTGAAATAAAATGTAGTCTACGTGTTTTACATGCTTGGAATAAACGACCTTTAATATAATGTGCCGTTAGTTTGTGCCCCTCACTCACAGACAGCCATACCGACATCCTGGTAGAACAATGTCTGTAAGGGCTAGGCTTGGGTATGTTGACAGGGCCCATCCCACATCTTACATTCAACAGGCAAGAAGGAACGATCGATTTCCAGGACGCCACGGAAGGCGCCTATCTCGTTTTACCATATTAAGACTGCATATGTATTCTGGATACATGTAACATATATCTTGTATATAACCTCAGCAGTTGTATACGGGTCCACTGAATTCATATCCTCAAGGTCATACAATAGCAAATACATATGTTAGCTAAAGATTTAAAATTGAGGAAAAACTGCTTACTTAATGTACTGGCTGTTTTAGGGGAGCATGATAATTAGGTTGTAACATTATTCAAAAGACAAACTGCCGAGGAGTATTGTAGCATGCTAAGTATACGCATTAACCAAAAAGTTGTATATTAAGATGTACCTCTCATAGTTTTACATATTGGTGACAAATATAATATAACTGACAATAATAATAAAAAAAAAATTCTCAGGGATTCGAGAGATGCAGGTTGATCAGAACTGTGGGCAAGTTTTATGGTCGCCATCTTTGTCTCATTGGGAAATATTCTGCATCGTTGTGTGATATGAATATGGACGTTTTTAGTATGCTTATTAGTGTGTTTACTTGATGAGATTGACAATGATGACTCGGTTCTCATTTCGAGGACTTGATGTTTACTTGGATATGACAAAGATTTACATGGCGCGTGTCGTTGATGAAGCAGAAGACGCTTACTCTTTCGAAACACCTGGTTTTATCCTCTTTTACTTTTACGAAGGTCTCCATGTAAATCTTTCCTTTTGTCGTATATTGCCCGTAGAGTAATCGTTTTTGAGTTCAGATTATGATTTTTCTGACCATTTTTTAAACAAAATAGCACTTTATGTTAGAACTCAGTCGAGAACATAAATCGCAATAATGCAAGTGAATAATAGTAATCATATAAAATCTAAAATGCTCTTTGTGTTTTTAAGATAAAGCCTATTTTTATAAAGATTAATAGCAATTACACAATCTAAATTATCTGCAATCATTTACGGCGTCTCACGAATATCGTATCATGCAAAAGAATCCTCATATCTTAACACAGAACACTCGTGTATCTTCCCTAGGAACCATGCCGTTTGATTGGATGATTAAAGATAATATGAATTCGGTGCTGCTCTCTGTAAATCGTCCTTAATGCCAGTTTAATTAATCTTTTTCAATTAATTTAGCAAGCAAGCGTGTTCATCGATTTATTTCTGTGCACATATCTCGAAAAACGAATATTTGATTACAGAGCTAGAAAAAAAGCCATATAGTGATGTGTTTATACGCACGAATTAAAAAATCTGGATAGCTAATTTTCATCTCTTCCTGTAATTTTTCATTCCCGACCTCGTCACATCTTTGCACTTCTGACTAATTGATAGTTGAAGTGTGAGAGTTATGGTCTCTGATGGGAATCTAAAGTTCAAATTCCCCTACTTGCACACTAATGTTGAGCCAAACTATAATGATTCGATATCAAGAAATTCCACCATCAATCTCTATCATAAATGCTAAAAACTATTTCATTTGAAGTAAACCATTTTTCTAGTAAATATATGCAACCACCCGTGTGTCTTTTCTACGTATACCCGCTAGCACACTTCCATATACGTTTTATGCACCTACCTTTACCTCGAAACCTGTTACGTTTGCTAAACCCACTGACTCTCCCTTCGAAGAGATGATCGAATACGTATGGGTTCATTAATTTTGTCGTGTATTTAATTACAAGCAATTGTGATGTTAATCTTTAAAAACTAATTCACTCTGACAAACAATTACCTTGATCTTTAATCACAAATGAATGTACACCGAAATGCCTCTTGATGAACGTAGGTAATATTTAAAAAAGAAATACGGCTCAATAGCCACCAACTTGATCGTTCTAATGTTACTACACGCAACGCCATTTTAATTGATCTGCTAATCTCGTTAGTTTCGCACCCAAACGACATGGATGTGGCGTAGTTTTCATTACGAAGCAGTAAATCCGCTGATATCGTCGTTATTTGCGGAACACTGATCGATATGGTTGTGTTTCTGGTGATTGTCCTCGCTTGCCTTTGAGCAACGTGTCAGCTATTCTTTGTCGTCATAGCATCTGGCTTTGCTTGCATAAAAGCGGACAGGTCATGGCATTGACATGTCGAGGGCACCTGTTTGATGTTTAATTTGAGGACGTTAAGAAAGTAGAAAATTTGATGAAAAATGCTAATTATCTATCATTGTAGTTAAGGACGTACGACACACTGGAATTAAATGAAAGCTTTTCTCTGACCGGAATCTAAATAAACGGTGAATATTTCCTGTAGGAATTCTTTCTCTGGTTGATGCCGTTTTACGTACTGTGGTACACATGTACTGCTTTTCTGATCACAGCGATATGACTCGCATTGGCTTTTTTATCTACTGTTGCCAAGTGACATTTGCTTTGGTTCATGTCATCAGTTGTTTTTTTTCACTTTATTTACTGACGTTGGCTATGGTTTGCCGGATCACCGTTTTTAATTTTGTTTACTGTGAAGTTGGTTCGGATCGCCGGATCACAGCTTTTTATTTACTGTGACGTTGGCTATGGTCGGAAGAGCAGCTTTATTTATTCAACGTGACGTTAACTGTGCCTCGCGTGAGATTTAATCTAATTTCCGGTTGATATTAACTTGTCTAAACATTCGGAGCAATCAGTACAACAAGGCTAGGTCAAAAAGGTCAAATTAAGCAAACAAGAAACAGACATATTACTATATCATTGTCACAGAGTTGTTTATGATACACAGGAGTAGTTGCTTAAAAAGACAAACGGAATTTTGAATGGCTTTCATTAGATTCGTAAAGTTCCACAGGAAAGCACAAATAATCACAAAATCATATTACGAAACGATAACATTACATCCTGAAGAAAGCGTTGGTCTGTAAGCAATGCCCAAAGGTAGTTAAAACATTATTTCTATGGGCCATGACACAACACGACACATACAAGCTCTATAAGTCCTACATGTTCATTTTAAGTATCAGATCTTAACACGCCTGATCATTAATCATACCAAGAACAATATTTAGATATTCAACAAACAACCCTGTCCAGGGGACGTCACTGTGTGCCGATACTGTGTGTCTGACATGGCTGTTTCCTTGTGCGTGCCGAGATTACAAAGAACTTATTGTTTACGCAATCGATGTCGTCATGAATATTCAAATAAAAACAGTTTCCCTTCCACTGTATGTTCTAACTACACAGTACGATTTTTTTTGGTTGGCAGAACAAACATACATGAATATTCATATAGTTCCCGGAATACACTTCATCGTAGGCATAACAAAGCGTTTTAAGTATGTCTTTATGATTGATGTATCCGCTTCGTAAGGAAGATTCTGGTCGATAATAGTCTGTGGGCAGGTCACATGTACAACAAACACTGACGTCCAATAAAAGCATTGACAGCTTAACACAAAATAGCTATAAACATATCAAAAGAAGAATCGAAAAATGTCAAATATACCAAAACAAATGCATTTACTGATGTAGAAGCATAATAAATGAGTTTCTTAATGACTGTAGTTGATAACCTACCTTAAGATGGCGTGGGTGAATCTCCTTTGTCAGATGAATTTCCTTCTGTGTTGGGTCAACTCCATGTAAAGGATACACGACCTCGCCAATAATCTCGTCTCGAGAGAACCGGTCAAAGCTAAGGACCACGAAATGCAACGTAATTCCTTGAATCTGATTTTCACTGATGCCATAAAAGGTAAATGTCTCGTCGTACGTGGGACTGAGGGTTTTACGAAGGACCCTAGTCTTACACTTGTGCCTTTTATCCGGCAACAGCTGAAGCTTGACGTAGGGATCACAGCCCCCTAAACTCGGGTCCCTCTGGGGTAGATCTACAGCACGAAGAATCGTCACAAGCAAGGCGGTCTTCAACGAGTCATATTCCACAGAGAAATGGAGGTTACCTAGTTTCTGTATTTTATTTTCGTCAATTTGTTTTTCCCTCATACACACTTCCTTCTCGGGCGTTTTCCCCTCTTTTTCATTTTCCACGTAAACTTCTGATTTCACGTGACCTGAGGACTCTTTTTCGGATTGCATTGAGTACGATGGCGGAAGCATACGTTCAGTTGATCCAAGGTCGTGCTGCGACGGCGGAGTAATGGGACTTGTAGCTTTGTGCTTCATTGGCGTTCCGCGAGCTGAGACATTTTTCTTGACATTTGTACTTTCCTTTAGCCCCTTTTTGATGGCAGATGAAAGTCTGCTTTGAACCTCCTGCGCTCTTCGTCGTCGATAGCATTTGTACGTTACGATGGTGGCTAACACAATGAAAACGATGGTCCCGGCGACTATCCCAACAATGCCGAATGCTGAAACTGAAACAGAAAACAATATACACTCAATGTGTGTGTTTATACATTAACATAGAGTGAGAGTATTAAGTTGTCATACGAGTATACTTTATACCTGGGCGTCATGCCAACCATCTATATCACATCATCATTTCATCATTTTTGCCATTTTAGTGAAGATGACTTAAAATGGGAAATGGGAATTTGTTCATTTGTGATGGAGTTGTGCAATGTTATTTGCTTAAATCAGCAATAAAAATAAAAGTTTTCCCTTGAAATATCGTAATAGTTGGTATCAAAATGTTAAAATATTTTTATGGTGATTATGTCATATAATACTCTGCGGGGGATTATATAGCAGCATCTCTGACAGCGACACAGGTGTTAGTCAAGGAGGTCCCATTTTTTACAGAATAAATTCTGAAACTAACTTTTCCAGATTTAAGCTTCTCATACCCATACCTGTTTGTATTTAACATATTTTGAAAATCCAAGCAGGCCGATGCTGATGTTAAATCTCAATATATGTTGACCCCTCCTTTGTAAGTTTAAACGATTGCTAACTATTTTCTAATGTGTCGAAGATATAATAATTAAAAATCACTAAATAAGAATAAGAACATCAAACGTTGGTGTTTTGTATATAAATTGTACATATATACCACTCAAAGTTTGATTAAAAAGTAACAGTATAGTTTAGTTAACCAAGTCATTACATCAGTACTAGCTGTCTTTACTGTTCAAAGTTACTACATCAGCATGGTAAATATGGGTGCCTCTGATGGGTGATACTTTACATTCTTTATAGGTTTGGTTTTCTGTTGTATTACGTCCTATTAGCAGCTGATGTCGTCTAAGGCCCACCGCTTTATTTTCTCGAAAAATTCTTTACTACAGAATCTACAGAAATGTCTAAAAAAAACAATCTGTCCCCATGACAACATGTAACATTCCATGTATGTCTGTCTGAACAAAAAACAGGGTATTGAAGCTGACCACGATAGTGAAGAGACCTCCCTACAGGCTGACCGCAATAATAGGGAGGCACCGTTTCCATGACAAGTATCTCCAGACAAACGACGTTAAAGCTAGAACTGTCATGACTCTAGCCTGCAGACTTACTCTGTCATTTCGCTAATTTGGGTAGACTAAAAATAGAACCCGCAAAAGCCATTCAAGCCTACTCTTCATTACCCACTAAAGATTTCACTGCGTCGAAAGAGACAGGGAATCATTTTGGTTTACAACGTCTCATTTCAGAGTGATATTGAAATACGTGTTCGTCTGTATAGTGAATAATGTATTTCGACACTAGCTGCACAGACAGTAGGCATAGAACAAACACACATCACATCCACACCACAACAGATCCGCCACACAGCAACGGCACGGCAACAAAACAACGACATTTTTACCACACACCTCTCTCACACAACATCTGCACTTCCGACACACAAGCCTGACACTTCCGGCACCCAAACGCGCAGCGTCCACTGCACAACATCGCTTCCGCCACACAACCTCTACACTTCCACCACAAAACAGCGATGTCGCACAACCGCGCAACTTCCGCCACATAACCCCGACACTTCCGTCACAAAACCACGCAACTTGCGCCATACAACAACGACAGATCCAAATTACACCATCTACAAGTCTCGGTATCATGCCAAACTACCAATGATGTTTACTTCCAAAATGACCCATCTGTTTAAATGTACTTTACTGAAAAATTTAGGTCTTATATCCTTCTGTTATACGGTTATAATCAAACCATATACTTTATTATAAGGCAGTATATAAATCTATAACCAAAACTATTTGTATAGTTGTCAAAACAATAAATCGATAAAATATTACATTTTATCAAAATCAGGCAATTGGAAAGGATGTAAAAGTATTATTTTACGGAAAGCAGCTTCCGTTTTGGCCTCATAGATTATGACATCTGTTGATCTCAGCTTCTGTATACGGTAGAAAATTGAACACGCGTGGAAATGCTGTGTGATTAAACTAGAACTGAGATGTAGATAGACATGCATATTTACTGTCCCAGCATGATTTCAAACACTCACTGGAGCAACATAAAATAGTGTTTCCATAGCAACAACAGCAAATTATTCAAAGTCTGAGAAATTACTTGGGAAGATCGATAGGACACGAGAGATCATACAAATGACAAGGCATAAACCCGTCTTAATCAAAATAGAACCGGAACGTGTTTGTCGATTTTGTCTTCAGATAAAATACAGTGCTGTCTTATTCCAATCTCGCGTGCTTTGTATGATTTACGAAACTCGATAGTATTTGGTATGTCTTGTCAGAATCGTAACTAGCATACCAATGTTGCCTTATACAGTCTACATAATAAATATTACGTGATACAATAAAGAAATCAATATCACGTGATAGAATAAAAAAATAAATATCACACGATATAATAAAGAAATAAATATCACGTGATGTCTTCCACATAATATACAATTTAATGACTTCCACACAATAAATATTATGCATTCTTTTCCAGACTATAAGTTTAACGTTTAACATTCCACAGAGTATCTTATGATGCTGCGTTCCATACAATAGCTTTCTGACTTTTGTAATGAGTAAAACAAATGCCTGGTGCTTGTATTTTACGCAACTAGATGACATATTGAAATTCTTATCTGAAATTATGTCCTTATAATATTTGCAAGACTTAGAGACCTAGAGAATA
This sequence comes from Mimachlamys varia, assembly GCA_947623455.1. NCBI lineage: Eukaryota > Metazoa > Mollusca > Bivalvia > Pectinida > Pectinidae > Mimachlamys > Mimachlamys varia. The sequence continues at coordinate 17,082,336 of OX392535.1, forward strand.
CTATTACCTATGTACATGTACTACACAGGCCTTTATCAGTACACGTAACACCACCACAAGTAAACGAGTGCACTGCAGCTTCAGCAAGCATGTAACATTTATGAAACCAATCAGCGCCACAGAAGCACATTACACAGAGGAATTGTTCTGTTCAAATGACATTGTTTAAATTGAAATGTTCCTAAAGTACAGATGGATTGTGAATTCTCGGTTATTTGATTTGCCAAAACTCAATTATATAGATATTAATAAAGTTACTGATTTTTCTCCACAGGAATGGCTTATGAAATAGCTACAAGGCTTTTTGTTGTGCAACAGTCAATTCATATGACGGCGACTCTTGCGACGTGACTAGAGCTAATGGATCTATATTTTAACTTTTCCCCCTTCGAAACCACATTGTCAAATGCCATTGACATTAAGAAGTCTGTCTGGATGTAAATTACACATAAAATCAATGGCGTGGAGCATTGCTAGTGAAGGAAGTCATTCTCTGTATCAGACATTCTATCGCCTATCTCCATGGCCACCGATCACATGATTAAACCGTATTTCTGACGTCTGCCACGGGCTATCCACGAGTCACTCTAGGAAATCGCATAAATGTCTGAAAAGCATTTCACAAAATCTAGTGCTAAATAATCTGCAATATATCAAAATTGATCTTTCATGCTCAAAATAAACTCGAACATCACTTATGGGATTTGATCGTATCGTTAAGTCGTGTTACATTATTTATAATTATATTCAAAGATATTTCATTATCAAATTCTATATGCATTTCTCTAGACCATGCGGTAACTCTAGATCCTTATAGGCAGTGACTCTTACTCTTAGACTCTTACTCTTCCGGAACACCTGGTCTTGTTTTGTTTTTTTCAAGAGTTTCTTTATAAACATTTGTTCATGTTTTGCCCCCAGTCTTATCAATTTGAAGTTCGGATTATGTTTTTTTTTTGTTGACGTTTCGGTATTTCCTTTAAAATTAAAATACCTGTAAATCACCAAATCAAAACAATTATTACAACATAATATGTTAAGCTGTATGAACACGTCAATTTCTATTTTTAGTGAAAAATATCCATGTTATGCTATGATTAAACAATCTTTTATATAGAGTCTACGTCATTTTCCAGACGAAATTATCGATTGGAATACGGAAGGCTTAACAAAATATAATTTCTTAACAACGCGGTGTCTAAATAATCGTCCAACGGATTTGAGATGGAATACGGACTTGGTTGACGATCGGTATCAAACTCATTTGATACAAAATGATATTCGTCAAAACAAAATCATTTACACATTAACCAGCGGAAACTGGCGTCGGAACGACCGGTCAATCGAAATCGAATTAAGCGATTTGTTATACGTACCCCGCATGCGTGATTCCAACAGCCGTTTCCGGTTTCGTGTTGCTTCTAGAAGTCCGACCTTTTCCCGCATTGCATAATAATTGGATGTTACATTGGCCATAAATTCTACACTAATGTTCAGATGAATCTGTTATTTTCTCCTTGCAGAACCTTCCAGACAATGGTTCGAGGTTAAGCGCTTTTTCTAACAATATTTCAAATCTTCATTGCAAAACCCCTATCAATTATTTGAACATTGATGATATCAGGACAAAAAGATATCCGATAATGTAATTTTCCAATCGTTCATTGAAACTCGTTTCATCTTTATACAACGTTATTAATAGGAAAATTCCAGGAGATTGTTTCCATATTGTGAATATTTTATTTGAGTTACACTTGTAGATTGTAATAAAGTGATCCATTCCCGGACCGGAAATTAATATGTGGTGTAATTGAAAAATGAAACGCGCAAACATTCGAGGCAGATTAACTCAGATTAAATCATCCTTCTGAATTAAGAAATAATATGATATGGATTTTTTAGGTGCGAGATATTTACTTTACTCCGGATCAAATTGAAATTTTTCTCAAATGATTATCAGAAACATTTGTACTTTATCATATGTGTTTGCCGAACCGATTCTTTCGCTACATATACTAATATGTCACGCTGTTTAATATATTACAGTCGAACAAAAAATACAGGAACACCTCATCATAACAAATCCAGATAAAAAATACGTTTTTTTTTTAAAAAACATATGCCATTAAAGGGGCATCCCGCGAAAGCCTGAATGCCAGTTCTTGGATGAACATGGTATCTGCACCACTTATTATATTTTCTTGCTATTCCAGTATTCAAAGTCCGCTCAAAATGTCTATATTGACCACTTGCAAAATCGCATTCCTCGGGAAAGCCCCGATAAAAATAGCGGTGATGACGCAACGAGACCAGCTTGTTGCAAGTCGCTTGACACGTTTGATGGGGGAGGCCATACGAGAGGGGACGCGTAATGTATACGGCTGATGAAACGGAGACAAAGTTATTGAATCACATTCATATTAATAATCAGACATTAATTGCACACTTGCAGATATTCAAATAAAGAAATATTTGTCGGCACATCGGCATCATTTATCGACACCAGGAATTATGTATATATTATATATATACCTGAGCGAGACCGGTACACATGGCTACGGAATACAGCCATGGTACAAACCTTAATTTATGTAAAAGATAATTTTCACGAACCCAACTTTTCAGGTGATTTCATAAAATGTATGTAGCATGCATTGGAAAGTACGAAAATAAAATGACATGAAATGTTTGCGAATTTTTTTACAACTCAATATTTTGAGGATTTTTTTCAAACTATCTATATATATATATACCATGTACATAAATATTCATTTAAAATCTATCCGACTTTCAGCGTCTTCACACGTTAACACGTATCACGGAATGCGAATATTAAGTCCATACACCCATATAACGCACCACACCCTAAGCATGACTACATGTATATCTGATTTGGAACTGTTGAAACACTTATAACCACCCGTTATGAATATGGTTTGATAATTCCGCTTTCTTTTTACATTTTTTTTGTCCTCTTGTAAAGGGACGTTGACCTTTTAAAAAAAGCATGCAGGAATGCAATTACATATATCATATGTATATGTTGTATAACTTTTTTTTTCTCTCGTTATGTATATATTTTCGAATCAAATTCAATACCGGGGTCGCAACCCAATGATATTTGTACCTTCACTAATTTATAGATTAAGTATGAATATCACCTTTTCTTACGCGTGAAAAACATATTTTTTTTATACCTTTTGTCCAAATTGAAGCCGTATGTACCTCGGTTGCACGTCCCGTTTTACAACGTAATCAAACGACTTTTTCTGTTACGGTATTTATTGTATTTGAAAAGGTCTTTCTATCCAGCAATAACATTAAATCATACTGTTTCACTGGAACATGAAGTATTATAAAGGGAATATTATAAAACACACTCTTAAGTTTAAAATTACACACGCATTTTATGCTACAGAAGACTGAGACAGTTTCCCCTTGGGTAGCCCCAAAACCAAATCAAAGCTTTATTTGTGCATGTTACCGTTACGCAGAAGAAATATGTAGCATACACACAATAGAGCAGGTAGTTTCTCCTTTGAATACTTCCCATCTCTCAATATGATTCCGTAACGCAGTCTTACGTTATATTTTGTCCGTTCGGCAACTTGTCGCTTAGTAGTTAGGCCTTATCGCGATGTAACGGTTATACCAGATAGAGTGTTTACAATGGAAACGACGCTCACTGCGCATGCGTTGGTAGGTGGAAATCCCAAGCCGGGCGTCTGGCTAGACCGTTTGGAATTTCACTAGTTATTTTGAAATTATTTATTTTATGAATACATATCAGCAAAATCCGATCGTCGTAGTCCATAAGAATACCCACTCGATATGTGTATGTAATATTTTGAAAAAAAATATGAAAAAAAGCTAACTTTCGCGGGATGCCCCTTTAAAGCCTCGTATATAAAAACTATCGTATCAAAATTTATTTCATAATATAAGAACAAAATTCATATTTCCTTATGAGACCATAATGAAGACCACAATACTTGTTTATAGCCTTCGCCTACCCTATTCCCGTAAACACCGCAGGCATCTATGGAGTAAAACGATATTCGGTGCATGCAAAATATTGCGGAAGCATGGATGCTACTAACAAGAAAAGGGAGAATCGCAAGTGCCAAAAACGATATTGCAAGTCTTATCATAAACGTTAGGGTCAGACATATGAGTCTTAATGTACAGACAGTTGTGGAGTCATGTCGAATTTCAAACGGTTTATTGTTTACCTTTAACAGAGTGAATTAATGTCAGCATGCTTATATATTGCCGATTGTCAATATCGAATTAAGACTAGAAGTCTATATATTCGTTGGACACGTATTGAAAATTATTATTGTCACGGATTTGGCATTGTCATGTTGAATGAGGAGTATGCTAAAAAAATCAGAGAATACCAAAGCGTCAGGAAAACCATAATCCGAACTCAAACTCGATTGAACTAGAGACAAAATAGGAACAAAGGAAGGATTTACATTGAGACCTTCATAAAAGTACAAGAGAATAAGACCAGGTGTTCCAGAAGAGTAAGCGTATCTGCTTCATCGAATGCCCGACATATAAATGTTGGTCACATCCAAGTAAGCATCAATCATTGAAATGAGAACCAAGTGAGGTCACCTAGTTGTTGGGTAACTTGCGAGTATTGAGTAGGGCATGATATCTGATGAATTGTTGTATGTTCGCAAACTTCTTACGTATTCCATGATGTTAAAGGCGTTCGGTTCCTTGAATAAAAATCAACTTCCATGTTATCCCGCTCTATCTAAACCAACAAGTTACTGCGTCCTGCTACGCAATAGCATAATTTCCTTAGATGTACTTGTATTTAGATGAATGAGGAAAATATTGTGTTTCTCATGTAGGCAACACAACTACACTAACACGTTGTGTCACGTGGTTTGTTGTTTTTACGACAACCACACACGATATCCGTAAAGTGCGTGTACGGATTACAGGATTAGTATACGTCTACAGCACGTGCCTGTCACTATCACTATTAACATTAGTCAGATGGCGGGGAATCTCACGCTACAGGACTCGATTACTATCGCTGGGTGGTACGTCCTGGTCATTTCAGCTGCACGCGAACCTCCGGAACCCTGTATTGTTGTCACCACTAGGTATACCATCAGGCGTGCGGCTTGTTTGAATAGTTGTCTCTTTCCATTAGCCTTTTTTGTCGCTGTGTTCATCGAACCTCTATCACTGGCATGCTAATACCATTCATGTGGCCGACCATCGATATCTAACTCTGTACGACCAGGAAAGGTACTGCATCATCCATCGTGGCAAATGCTGACCTTCGGTTTAAGTCTTTCCATTTCATGGTGACGGCTTTGATTTTGTTACAATTTGTAAATTGAAATCGACCACTGCATGTTAATGTGTTGAATTATTTCTCAATAAAAAAAATCTCATGGTCTATTTGATTTCGCAATTCATTCCAAGTAAAACAAAACCAAAATAACAAGATAATTCAACGAATTACAGTCCCCCACCGGGTTGTTATCTCGAGATCCAATAGCAATGAGTGTGAATCTCGAGATGCAATAAGGTCATGTATTTTCTTCAATGTATTGAAAGGTGAAGATGTAGTTTACAGAGACCCGCTTCTATACAGGAACCATCCCATTCTCACTAAATACATGTACACTGTAGGTATACTCTATAAATGATCTCTATATAAAGGACACAAGTCTATGAAGGACACCTTTAGTTTTTCTATTGGGTATCCTTTATAGACAGGTTTTACTGCAATAGACATGAAATTGTAATAATAATAACAAGATGTTGTTTGTTATGCTTACATTGAATTCAACAGTACTGTATATTGATTAAATGGTGATCTGAGAAGAACACAGGTTTGTTTGTCACTGGGAATAATTTGGATGAGAAGACCAAGTCAAGAATTCCTCCAAGGCAATGGGTAGGCGTGGTCAGTTGTTGGTGAAGTTTACAAGATTTTTGAAGGCTGTCCATCTTTGCGAAGTCCATGTTGAAATCTCCAACAACAAGAATGTTTGTACACTTATGTAACTTTGCTTGTGTTGTGCATAGCTTGAATAACTGTCGAAATAAATGTCACAGTGACCCAGTTTTGGTACACGACACACCGTCTTCCCACGGGGAACCATACTACCAAGTATTAAGTTCTAGTGCTTTATAGTGTAGGAGATAGAGCCCAGACAAGGTATTTGTGTAACGTAGGTCAGAGGTCAAAATATAGGTCACTGTGACCCGGTTTTGTTACGCGACACACCGCCTTCCCATAGGGAACTATACTACCAAGTACAAAGTTATAATCCTTAATAGTGTAGGAGATAGAGCCCGGACAAACTTTTACTTTAATGTAGGTCAGAGGTCAAAATATAGCAAAATAAAGGTCACAGTGACCCAGTTTTGGTACACGACACACCGCCTTCCCACAGAGAACTATACTACCAAGTATAAAGTTCTAATCCTTAATAGTGTAGGAGATAGAACCTGGACAAATTTTTCTTTCTTTAATGTAGGTCAGAGGTCAAAAGATAGGTCACAGTGACCCAGTTTTGGTATGCGACACACCGCCTTCCCACGGGGAACCATACTACCAAGTATTAAGTTCTAGTGCTTAATAGTGTAGGAGATAGAGCCCGGACAAGCTTTTTCTTTAATGTAGGTCAGAGGTCAAAATATAGGTCACAGTGACCCGGTTTTTGTACGCGACACACCGCCTTCCCACAAGGAACCATACTACCAAGTATTAAGTTCTAGTCCTTTATAGTGTAGGAGATAGAGCCCGGACAAACTTTTACTTTAATGTAGGTCAGAGGTCAAAATATAGCAAAATAAAGGTCACAGTGACCCGGTTTTTGTATGCGACACACCGCCTTCCCACAAGGAACCATACTACCAAGTATTAAGTTCTAGTCCTTTATAGTGTAGGAGATAGAGCCCGGACAAACTTTTACTTTAATGTAGGTCAGAGGTCAAAAAATAGCAAAATATAGGTCACATTGACCCGGTTTTTGTACGCGACACACTGTCTTCCCACATAGAACAATACTACTAAGTATTAAGTTCTAGTGCTTATAGTGTAGGAGATAGAGCCCGGACAAGCTTTTTCTTTAATGTAGGTCAGAGGTCAAAATATAGGTCACTGTGACCCGGTTTTTGTACGCGACACACCGCCTTCCCACAAGGAACAATACTACTAAGTATTAAGTTTTAGTGCTTTATAGTGTAGGAGATAGAGCCCGGACAAACTTTTACTTTAATGTAGGTCAGAGGTCAAAATATAGCAAAATAAAGGTCACAGTGACCCGGTTTTTGTATGCGACACACCGCCTTCCCACAAGGAACAATACTACTAAGTATTAAGTTCTAGTGCTTTATAGTGTAGGAGATAGAGCCCGGACAAGCTTTTTCTTTAATGTAGGTCAGAGGTCAAAATATAGGTCACTGTGACCCGGTTTTTGTACGCGACACACCGCCTTCCCACAAGGAACAATACTACTAAGTATTAAGTTTTAGTGCTTTATAGTGTAGGAGATAGAGCCCGGACAAGCTTTTTCTTTAATGTAGGTCAGAGGTCAAAATATAGGTCACAGTGACCCGGTTTTTGTATGCGACACACCGCCTTCCCACAGGGAACCCACACACTTAGTATGAAGTTCCAGTGTCTTATAGTATGGGAGATAGAGCCCGGACAAATAGTGTGCGGAAGGACGGACGGACGGACGGACGGACACAACGCAAACCTATAGTCCCCCCCGGATTCCGGTGGGGGACTAATAATCACATAAATAAATTAAACTCCCCTAGAACCAAAGGTTCGGTACAAGAGACGAGATTTACTGCAACTTCAACAAAATTACAGTAAATACATACAAATTAGACTTCAGCACCAACAAGAGCATATATTAGCAGGAGCGTCATACCACAAGGACGGAATCAGAGCTCAAGATGGTCCCACATTCACGGAGAAAAGTAACTAATACAAATTATAATATTATGAACCCCTTCAAAATCGATACTGCAGAGAGGGAATCGTGTTGATATTGTAGACAGAGTGCAGAATATGTCTACGTAGAAATCTTCACAATTTGCTTCACGCTTGTTTATTGAGATCGGTTCAGTAAATACACCACAAATAACGAAGGCGAAATTACATGTAGTAACGGGAGTGGTCTTCAAACGGGAAAAGCGATTATAAAATTGATCGCAACACCTCAACGACTTCGTCAACATACTTCTGACTATAGATAACCTGTTATAGCAGTAATATAATACCATAGTACACGACATCATTTTGGACCCGTAAATTGAAACGTGACAGACAAATTCACATGAAACGAAAAAATGGGATTGTAAGATATTTTAAGAACGGATATCATTATCAGCATGTCAATCACATCCGAACTAATTAACAGTATTCACCATCGCTAGCAAATAAAGTAAAAGACAAGTTAAGTGTCTTATGTCAGGGAACAATTGCAATTGAAATATTTGTTTAAATGAAGCATTAGTATTGTTTTCTCATTTCGTGTATTGTTTAAAAAAAACATGCCTACCCAGCGCTGCACAAATACAATGCCCCTTAGGAGGGTGGGTGACAGAGATGGGTAGTATCGACGCCATGTTGTTTTTACGTAAGGTGTTGATGAAGCTGATCTCGATCATTAACGACAAGTACAGAATCTAGGAAGCATCAGTAACCAGTCTAACATCCTCCGCTTCATTAAAACAAGCGGTTGCCACCATCACAGGAAATAATGATGGGATTGCATCACTTTCACATTAGAACACAAGGCAAATCAAGTCTTATTCTGGTACCCTGATAAACTGACGCTGTGATAACACGATCTTTAATCGCTACTGGCATCAAAATAACCTAATGGAATCAGCGATACTAATACAAGCGTCAATTCTCCTCGCAATCAGCGCAAAACATCAAAACAACCAAGGAATCTGGTGTGCGTGGCAACGGTTTACATCGCCAAAGATTCCTTATCTGTATCGACGTGTCCTGACGAACCCCGTCGTACTAGTGACGTCGGTGGATATGGGTGTAGGGTGTATAAATTAACAATGACCTGCTGTCTGATATTATATCGATCCACCACAATACCACAGGTGTGCCACCATGTTGGTTTTTATGTGAAAATATATTTTACTGGGATGTCTACATCAGTATATCGCTACATATATAACGGATAAAGTGAAATTTAAACAGGCTTTAGACATTGGCTTTTCTTTGATGAAGAATCAGCAGGACGCTTCCCCACTTTCTATTTTGTCAACATACCGGCGGTTTGACCACTGGTTTGTCTGTAGTAGAGTCATTAGACAGGTGGGTACTTGGTTGTCTGTGATGCAAAAAGTATAAAGTATGACGTCACAATCTTGCCAGTGATTACAGATCAACAGATGACGTCATTACTTGTTCTTCTATCATGATGAGGCAAACAAACGGCGTCGGCATTGGCTGGTCTGTCATGATGTAGCAATATTATATGTTTTTCCTGTGTGTAAGAGCAATCAATGGTAAGAAGCTATGTAAGAAATGTGTTTCTGTCCTACCTGTGTGTGTAGGGTAGATATGTGCAGGGTTAGAAGGGGACGGAGGAAATTTCTTACCCCTCATGTCATATACGTAAATCCATAATGTCCGAACAGTGATGTGATGTCTCTCTTTCTCTCTCGGATTAAAAAAAAAACATTGGCAACCCCAAATTTTGTAAAGCTATCGGTTGGAATTTCCCTGTCCGATACCCCTGAGTATTACGAAGTTTTGTATTCTCTGTAGTTTTTCCCTCATGAACTTGTCTGTCATGATAAATCAATGTTATGTTTTCTCTACCTCATCTGTAGATTTGAAAATGTGGCTGTAGATGACGAAGAGTCAACAACATGACGGACTGTCTCCTCTGTGAAGTATATACAACAGTCTCGCTGTTTGGGGTAGAGCATTATGGCGGAACCGACTCCTTTGTGATGTAGATTTAACAACCTAGTTTTCCTTGGCTGTATGTGATGAAGAATCAACATCATTGCGTCATGCTTATTGCCTTGTGTATGGTAAGGAGTCAACAGGCTGGCGTCACTGCGTCGTCTGTGATGTAAATACAGAGGGATTCAAACAGAATTCAATTATCTTTCTGTGCGAGGTTCATTCAATTCGTCACGCGATCCCCGAGAGGTCATTTCTACCGAGAACTAAGGCCAAAATGCCTTACTTAAGTTGTTCCGATCCGTCAGTCTATTACGTCAGTGGTACAAAGTAGTCAGCCTTTTCAGACTTAGTTTTGACAATAATTTACCAGCCTTATATTCCCTCATTTATATGTAATATGTTAAAAAGTGCACCCAATCTAAATTATAAGTCTATTCATTTCACTTAATTGCTTACGGTAAAGCGAATACTCTGGAGATGAGTACTTGAGTTACACTAATATATACAAACATACCACCATACAAATGAAAACGAAAATTCCTCTTACCTTCACAATATGTTTTAATGTCTCCAACACTTTATCAAGATATCGGGATAAGACGCAATTAACATCAACAAATTTTGAATGAAAAATCAGTCTTCCATATTTCTATATGACCACGAGACTGTTAATACGTGTTCAATATGTAGTTAAAATCGGACAGTTTAACATATCTATCTGTGAATTGACAAGAGAGTAAGGCCAGCTGTTCCGGAAGAGTTAGCGTCTTCTGCTTCATCGAGGACACCCGCTATGTAAATCTAGGTAAGATCCAAGTAAATGTCATGGCCTCAAAGTGAGACATAAGGCATAATTTTCACAAGCAAGCATACTGATATGCATATTTAAAAACGTCCATCTTCATATCATTCAACAATGTAAAACATTTCTCAATGAGACAAAGATGACAACCAAAAGAAGGGTCTATATATACCTTAATTGCTCGTAGTCTTGTGTTGAGAGTTGAATTTGTCTCGTCTTAAATGAAGATTTTTTGGAGAATGTTTGAATTCGGGAAAACAACTTATTTTATCATATTTATTTAGTATCTGATAGATAATCAATTTCTTGTCACCACACCCTTTCGCTACATATGAAAAACAAATTTCGATCTCATAATGAGTTCTGTAGGTGGTTGAGTCGTAATCCAGGGAAATGGCCATCTGATGCAAAAAAAATAAGATTGACTATCTGATTGACGCTTATTAAATATATATGCGTTTCTAAAGATTCTTTGAAAGTGTTGTCCTTATCATGATCTTTATTCAAATAATGTGGAGACTCCAATAAGGAATGCTATGAACGTTTCCTATCACAGGATCCTGGATTTTCCTATCACGGGATCCCGGAGTTTCCTATCACAGGATCCCGGAGTTTCCTATCACAGGATCCCGGAGTTTCCTATCACAGGATCCCGGTGTTTCCTATCACGGGATCCCGGAGTTTCCTATCACAGGATCCCGGAGTTTCCTATCACAGGATCCCGGAGTTTCCTATCACAGGATCCCGGAGTTTCCTATCACGGGATCCCGGAATTTCCTATCACAGGGTCCCGGAATTTCCTTTCACAGAAGCCGGAGTTTCTTATCACGTAATCCCGGAGTTGCCTATCACGGGATCCCGGAGTTTCCTATCACGGAATCCCGGAGTTTATCACGGGATCCCGGAGTGCCAGGCCGCTGACTTTACTGAGGGCTATTGATGGGACGCGGCCATCAATAACCTCACATAATGACTACGATTACCAACTGATTACAATAGGATTACAGAACTTCAGGTTTAACCGGATATTTACCATCAGTGTCATCCCTTAGATGATGATTGACTTCGTAGTCCTGGCTTTATATTAAAGGTGACTGAATGGTTCAATTTTGTTTTACCATTAACGATCAACGATGAAGGTGCATATTAGAAATTACATTGGAGGCAATAGGAGAGGTTAACCAGAGAGAAAGTTTTCATTATTAAAGTTCATTTTGCAGTATACCATTGGTTTCATTTACAGTTTTGTGAAAGCAAAAACGGTAAACAATTACATTTTATTGGTATTTTGATTTAGTAGAAAAAAAGCAGTCGTTTACAAATTAAAAAAGGAAATCTACGTCAAACGTATTACAAGATATAAATTGACTGTAGCATTATTTGTACATCCTAACATGTCCTAACCTATAACTGTTGTAGATCCTAACATATCCTAACCTTCCGTCGCTGTTATAAGTGTTGTAGATCCTAACATATCCTAACCTTCCGTCGCTGTTATAAGTGTTGTAGATCCTAACATGTCCTAACCCTTCCGTCACTGTTATAAGTGTTGTAGATCCTAACATGTCCTAACCCTTCCGTCACTGTTATAAGTGTTGTAGATCCTAACATATCCTAACCCTTCTGTCGCTGTTATAAGTGTTGTAGATCCTAACATATCCCAACCCTTCCGTCGCTGTTATAAGTGTTGTAGATCCTAACATGTCCTAATCCTTCCGTCGCTGTTATAAGTGTTGTAGATCCTAACATGAAATGATAAATAATATCCCTACAGGAAATGCCCTCAGCTTTGGTGACAAAATAATTCTTCGTTTGCTTTGTACAAATATTCTTGAGAACTGCGGGCATAAGGCAAAGTAAAAAGGTTGCGATCATTCAAAGGAGGCGACATCTGTGATTACCTCAGAGCTTTTGTTGGTTCAGGGGCATCTAGAGATTCAGCTGGGATTAATATGAAGTTTGTTAATTGTTTCAATGCCAGTTGGGGCAGACATGTATCGACATCATGACGCCAGTAATACCAATTTATGTATTAAACTATTACTAGAGAGCAATACACTGATTGCATCATATTAACGCTCGCAAAACTTTCATTTTGTTTCTAATAAAACGAATTTCAATATTGCAGTTGTTCTTGGATTAATTTTTAATTTCCTTAATTGTATTGCGACTTTTTGTTTGCGATTTACATACTCGACTCGACTGTCGTGTTATTTCACCAGTACATCATGGCAACACGTTCTTTAAAATTTCTGCTAAATAAACATTTTCTCCCATTGCGCAATAACAGCAGCCGTTTCTGACGTGGTTTGATAAGTAAACATTATCCTTACACATATCCGTCAGTTCGCATACAATACATGTACCTTTTAGTGCGGTAACCTGTTTTTCAACAAAATACAATTATCTTTCTGAAAAGGGAGATAACTGAAACTGTCTTTAATTAGGCAGAACAGTTATTATTAACTCAAGGAATATGGCAATATTCTCAAGGACATTCTCATCTCGCTTTGCTTAATTGCATTTCTAATTACATATCAGGAACAATTCTGAAACAATTTCCAAAGTAATTAAATATAACACTACTTCAGACAGAAAAAGAAAAGGTATATATATTCAAAAAGAAATAATGAACAGAACTAAGTAAGTAAATCACCAACTACTGCAAAGCAGTCAATACTTGTAAAAAATTGTAATAAAATGTGCGACATTCATTAAGTCTGAATTTAATCAGTAGAGAGATGGTGTCTTTTTTAGTGATTACTTCCCGAACTCCGTCCGCTTTAGGCACGCCGTATACGATTGATAAGACAGGGAAATAGATACAAATCATTGGAACAAATAAAAAGAATAGTATCTCCTTTGTGAAATAACGTCAGATGTAAATCGCATGGAGAACATACCATTCCAACTACAGGTAATATATATACTGAGATTGTTTTGTTTTTTTGTACACAAACAGGAATTGAAAACTTAATTTTCGAGCTTTCGAAAACGTCTGTTTTCTTTGTCAAGCTCGCAAATTAAGTTTTCAATTCCTGTTTGTGTACAAAAACAAAAAACAATCTCAGTATATACATGTATCATTCATACCAAACTGATGAATCTTATTCCTAATACAGGTAATATAGCAGAGCTCGACAGAAAATATTTGATAGATCATGATAAGTCAAAAAAAAAGTTTGGTAATATTGGTGTGGTGTACACACGTCATTTGGATCAAGGCCAATACTTCTCGAGGAACTGACTTCCGGTGTGTTACGTGATAGTCAGGTGATCTAATACCAGCGCTTCCGGTGTGTTACGTGTTAGGCTGGTGATATAATACCAGCGCCTCGACGTGAAATCAATCTACATTGCCACCTTTGTGGTTTTCAATGACTCTAAGTTTAAATAAAATATGTGTTTCAGCGCACCCTCCAACAACACTAGTTAGCTTTGTTTCTAAATTGATTAGAACTGACATTTGAGTGTAAGCAATAATCTGTGAGTTACGGACCCAGGAAGGCCATACAGTGGATCTACTATGTCAAGATCTACTACATCAATTTACGTGTAGCCTTGAAAAACCAATCCAGTTTCATGTTTGAAGACAGCGTATTGCATCTAACCTGGTTTTAAACACTTCTATTAAATCAAGGAAAGACTTTCTCATCGGGAAATGAATGAGAAACATCTAAGGTCTGGAATGATATTCGATAATACAAATAACCGATGTAAAGAGAATATAACCAACACCGTGACAACAAACTGTAATAAAGTGAGCTTTCCAAGTAAACAGTTCCATTACGCGTTCTTTGTTCAATAGCCTTTCCTTACATGGCAGTGCTACCAATGGAAACATTGAAACCTTTCTACGGAATTAAGAAACTTTTGACGCCATCAGATTTTCACAGTTAACGTTTTTTCCACGTAGGCAGATTCATCCACAAAGCGAACGTTTGGAATACGTGCCTTTTCGCACGTAACAGTCATAAAATACAATACGTACCAACCTACACTTACACGATCAAATACAGCGAGTTTACGACATGTCTTCAATTACATGTTAATCTGTTTTGATATTTACACGGACTTGGTGTCTAAAGGTACAATAAAACAATACAAAGTTCTGTTGGGCAACAAGGCTTCTAGTTCTGAAAAAAACCACCATACAATAATCAGCACCGCTCTAATTGATTAGAGAACTGTTTATACCAAGCAACCTTTTCTGAAACTAAACATTGTGTTGTTTTGTACACTTGCACAAGTTGTTACGTCGGTAGTCAGCATAATACGAACCAGTTACAATACCTAAGTACGTTGTGAAATATTTGTTATAGCGTAGGTTACCAATATCTTATTTTATTCAATTTATAGTGTGCAGTATAGCCATGGTGTGTAATTTAAAGTGATTAGAACGAAAAAATTATGTCGACTACTGACAAACAAACTAACAATACAAGGATTCGAGAGATGCAGGTTGATCAGAACTATGGGCAAGTTTTATGGTCGCCATCTTTGTCTCATTGAGAAATATTCTGTATCTTTTAGTGATATGAAGATTGACGTTTTTGAGTATGCTCATTAGTGTGTTTACTTGTTGTGTTTGACAATGATATTCAGTTCTCGTTTTGAGAACTTGATGTTTACTTGGATGTGATAAAGATTTACATGGCGGGTGTTGTCGATGAAGCAGAAGCCGCCTACTCTTCTGGAACACGTGGTCTTGTGCTTTTTTACGAGAGTCTCCGTGTAAATCTTCTTATGTTCCTATTTTGCCTCAAGTTTAATCGATTTTGAGTTCGGATTATGGTTTTGTTGAGGTAGTATTCTATGATGGTTTTTTTTCGAAGTACAGCAATATACAATATATGATTGAAGAGAGAGTAAGGGGTGTTTACAATTGTTCAAAGTCCATGTAGCCTTCACAGAAATGGAAACAGTAAGTCATGTTACATGTACTATGTTTATAATACAGCAGTTCTGATAATAACCCTCATATATCAGTATATTACCAACACACCAGTTCCGACGCCAACCATAGAATGTTATTGTGTAACCAAAATGTCTGCCCCCGCATCAGAACTTCACCTATAACCTTTATGCAGGCACTTGTCAGTAAGATGGCATTTTCGTTGGTGGCTAATCGAATACAGTCTATAAGAGAATAGAGAGCGCCTGACCTTACCGTGATTATCTCATTTCTACAGTATCGATTTTATATCAAACTTACTTAGGCTGATACATCATACCCTGGTCCAAGCGTCTTACGTATAATTGGCTTGCGCTACATGATGGAATTCTATCGATTCTGTATTCAGAATTGTTGTGACCTATTTTGTTACGAGTACAATTACCATACAGTTTGCTGCTGTTTCATCAGATAATGGGAATGCTGTGGATCTGAAGTGGAGGGCCTCGCCTTCCTATTGGGGCTTGGCACACCACCTAGATGGAACCTTGATTGAAATAGTCTGAAATCATGATAATAATCTGTAGAGATCTGATTGGATGCTAATTACAGAGAAAGGAAAGGAAACCGTATTCGTTTTGTTCCATTATAAATATGAGAGACTGCTTCTAAGGAATACAGCCTTATATGCTTACATTTTCATCAAAGGCAGGTTAAGTGGGAGGTGGTCATATCTTTTTTTCGTATTTTAAACATATACATATGAAACAAATGTTGAAAAAAGTCATACCAATTTCAAAGATTGTTCAAATAAGAATCCACATTTACTGAAGCACGTGGTGGAAACTTATATTTCGAAGTCAGATCTCAAGATGGACTCAAAAATGGAGACAGAAGCAAAATGAAAGTGAAATAAATGTTTATCTAATGTAAAACTCCTTTTTATATAATCATGTTCCAGAGATACATGACTATTTAATATCTGATAGGAGCTACCAGTCTCTTCCATATTTGCATTGCATTATCCGAAAAAAGAACAAGGGAAGACAGATAACTTATCGATTTTCTGATAAACAACTTCGCGTTGGTAAGAAATGTCTATTTTCTGGAACTGATGTCGAATGTTTAAAGGAATAAAATAACCATATCAGTCTCTTTTCCCCCTTTTTTAAAGTACCTAATGCCAC
This sequence comes from Mimachlamys varia, assembly GCA_947623455.1. NCBI lineage: Eukaryota > Metazoa > Mollusca > Bivalvia > Pectinida > Pectinidae > Mimachlamys > Mimachlamys varia. The sequence goes on from OX392535.1 coordinate 17,099,159, forward strand.
AGTTTAAATGAATATGTTATATAGTAATCGTGAACATCGCGATAAACTGTACCGGTCCGTGATGTCACGTAGAACATTGATGTAGGGCATTTTAATTATTTAACATTACTGGTTAACCTACAGTGACAGAATTATCAGCAGGGCTACCTGCGACCCTGAACATGTTGTTCCGTATTGTGTTTTAATGACAGCCGTAACGTTTTACGACATCAACTCGGCCGGAAGTTATTCCGCAGTAAATTGTATATTCAGGAAGCATCCACTTCCATGCTACTCTCTCATATAGGCCCGTCTTGTTGAAGTAATAATATACGAAACAAAAGCATCTTGTCGGTTTTTCCTTTGGTTAATTTGGAACTATATATTATGCAGCGATAAAATGTCAGAAGCGTTCAACTTAGTCTTTAAATGTACAGACGGCAACATATTCATTCAAACGTCAGTAAGCAAAGGAAAAGGTATTTTAAATCGTTTCCATCTGATTGAGGATTTCCCATCTCGATCCTGCGGAGGTTAAACATTCTAATAATATTGTATGGGAGTTCCAAATGGAATGGGAGACATACGCAGTCTTCACGAGTGGTCCACATGTTTTTACCATATGTTGGGATTAAAAACGTTGTCATTGGGTATCTTGACTATATCAGCGACATTGCCGCGAGGTTTATGACGTCACCTCTGCTGTCCTTAATTGAAGTACCTACAGTATCGATCAGACACACAGCAAAAATATCCCAGTATGATAATTAAACAGTAACACACGACCATATTCAGATGACATTGATATTAGCTATAACCCACGGTCGACGTCTTAACGCCATTATCAAGCAAGCATACATAAAGCATAAAAATAGTTATACGTATCATACGCAATTCTAAATGGCGACAGAAAAAATATATTGAGAAAAAAATATCTTTAAATGGAGTATATACATATAAGTACTCTTAGCTTAAACGCATTGTCAATGTTTATCTGAGAGTCCCGTTAAACACTAAGCGGGTCATGATATTAATTCTGTCAGGTGCTAAACTTGGTAAACCTTGAGATTCAGAAATTACAAATTGGGAAACATATTTTGTTATGCTTAGAATTTACATATACTGCATGGACATGAGAAAAATAGAATTTGCGTTCTGATTCTCAGGTACAAAAAACATGCATTCCCAATATACAGCCCTAAGTCGAGCATAACAAACAAATTTATAAGAACTACCATTATGCGCGTGTGTTACATTGTTCAGATAATTCTGTCATTCCATCATTTTTGAAGGGGGGAATCATAGCGTGACGTCAAACTCAAACAAAGTGGGAAATTCCCGAATGGTTTCCGTTGGACGTGTTTTGGCTGACTGAACTGGTTAATATAGAAAAACAGGATCTTACCTCCGCCAGAATGTCTGCTTCACAATTCGGTAAAACGGTGTGCTTTAAATTTGTCCTGATAAAAATATGCTTCCAAATGGTTTGTTTCTGTTTAAAACACAAGTATAGAGTCGTTTCGATGGTGAAAAATCAAATATATTTCATGATTTCATGAGTATGGCAGAGATTTTATGTTTGCACTGAAGCGTAGCAGAAGTGAAAATATTAATAAATATTGTCATACAAGTAAAAGATTTAACGGGAAACCATTTCTTTTTAAATTTTATAACATTTTCAAGATTCCTATAATTCCTTAGGCCTATGGTTTCATTTTTTAAATATACCGTCACAGCTGATCAGGACGGAGATCATGGCTTACAGGATATTTATACACCAGAGGATAAAGTTCTGTTTTGTTTAAAAATACAGAAATACATAAATAAATTTTATTACAAATCAATAAATATTAAAGATACTTTTAAGGTTTAAAGATTTACTTTCATTATACAATATGGTCGTTGAACAATGAAAAAAAGAAAACAAAACGTGCGAACAGATATCGGACTTTAACTTATTGTGACTTCAATAACGATGATATAACAAGTGATTATCAAGTTTTATCAAATTGTTTTGTTTTTCTTTTGATATTCCATTTTCAATGAATTAAAAAGATCAAAATTATCGCTTAAAAAGTTCAAACATCCCGTGGTGTTTATCTCTAAAGCGCACCATGGGGAATATATTTCAAAGCGATATTATGCTTCATACCACCGTTAATGTGTTAAATCCATATCAACATTGAAGTCATGAAGAAAAAATGTATCTAACATAGATAGATATCGGTGTTATATCACAGGGTACGGGGAGATAGAAGAGCAGAGTAAGTTATTGATATTTACACATTTTGTCAACTTATCGCTTCATATAAGCAGCCATTGCTGAAATGTAGCCAATTCGGTCGTTTAGACTGACGTCAATGAGTTATTTCAAATCACCTAAAGGTGAATTGTAGGGCCAGGCGAGACTTTTGGCGTAAGGATTTCCCCGGTGTACAACGCTGGCTCCCTTAGGCCCACATGCTGGTCAGTCATGGTTATAAGTCTATATATTACCCAATCAGACCTATCGCGGAGATACACACCAACACGGAAAGAAAACCTATCGCGGAGGGACACACCAACACGGAAAGAAAACCTATCGCGGAGGAATACATAAACCTATTGCGGAGAGACACCAGCACGGAAAGCTTTTATATAAGACTAATTTCCCAAGTGAATTACACGTCTGAGTTTGCTCGATACCAATAACTTAATTAACGGTAGCAATGTACTGTCTTAGAGTCGAACAATATTGTATAAGACCGGCGTTATTGTGTTGACATATTTGTTTGTGTAACAAAATATTGATAAAGTTGTGTACAGCTATTGATGTTCACATGTACTTGTCTCTAGGACAATGGCGAGAGTGTAAGCAAGCTTTATTGTGCTTTTCTAGATATTTATGTCCAGAATCGCTCTTGTTTTCATAAATATACATAACTATGTTTTCAGACGTTTTGAAAGATTGTCCTGAATATAACAGGGAAGAAATATTTCATCTAGTTATCTTTGATAGGTGATAAATTACCTATTTAACAATTGACAGCTAGTACAGCTAAATATATGCTTATTGTAAACCTCGATTCGAGATTGTGTTGATATACCAGGTATTCGTTCATAGGATCTGAAGCTAGCAGCGTGGTTTCGTTATTAGCGATTTGGAATTCGAATGACATACATTGTAAGTGTTGCTTACTTCATGCCCCTCTCTTCCATACAGTACTTGATACAGATAGATAGTAATATGGGAAGAGAAAGCTATGAAGAGAAAAACATGAACAATAAACATTATTTTGTTTCTACTGTTGCTAAGACCCTTGAAAAGGCACAAGAGAATAAAACCAGGTGTTCCTGAAGAGTGAGCGACCATTAAACTTACTCAAGCTTTTCATTACCTGCACCTCTCAAATCACTGTGCCATAAGTTTGTTTCACAGTCGATTGCTGTAATACAACCGTTCCAGGAACTGCAAGCTTTTGTATTCTGCTAACAGATGTTATGTAAATTTGCAACAAGAGGCAACATACAATTCCAAACGCTGAAACATTCCTATAAATGTGCGTGCTTTGGTTGAATTCGTTAGTCTGTGTGACATTGAATATCAAAATCGCATGAAGCATAATGCTTGGGTGAAGCGGATCAATGGTTCGGCTTTATAATTAGGGTGTAAATCAGTACAACCTATTGGTTATAACAAGCTTAAGGTGTGTATGTATGTTGGGGACACTGACATAAATCGATAAAATATATATCCCGCTAGTTGGGGAGGAATCACTTATACGTTTTACGATAGAAAACTTGAGAAAGCACGACCTTGACAACTGTTAAGTAATACACACTATTATAGTGGTAATAACAAAATATCTCTCATCTTTGATTTAGAAAGTAATATTAAGTTTTATATTGAAAACAGGTCGAAAACCTGCTTAATTAAAACCGAATTTATTCATATATTTCTTGTGAGCATTGAAGTGCAGCACCTTGGCACTATGTAACCTTATCTAATATCGGTATAACTAATCCCGTCTTCATTTGATTGACGGTTCACCGACCTCATCTAAATTTCTATCTATTGACATGTACATAATCAATATCTATATAGCTATACCGTTGTGAAGAGTTCTATAAGGCCCTTACACGGAGCAGATTTGTATACAAAGGAAATACTAATTACAGCTTTAACATGTGTATAACTTTCGAAGATTATTGCTCACAGAAATCAATAATAGGTAATATTTAATAGAGCATGCGTTTTAGTATGTAGAAGCAGATTTAGAAACCAATAATGATCAACAGTTATCGCCCTTGGTGTAAATATGGCGGCTTTGTTGTAATTCCAAACGATTTTGTGTCTAGCTATTGACCGTAACAAGTACATGGCTATTGAATTATTTCACCATAATGCGTCCACGCGTGAGTGATATATAATGATTAGTTTGTCAGTTAAAAAGTATAGATGTTCTAAATGGAAGTAGATACAAATCTAATGAATCCTACAGAGCGTGTGTTGACACAAACTTGGGGAATCCTACAGACGGAATGTTGACACAAACCTGGGAAATCCTACAGACGGAGTGTTGACACAAACCTGGGAAATCCTACAGACGGAGTGTTGACACAAAAATTGGGAATTCTACAGAACGTGTGTGACACAAACCTGGGGAATCCTACAGAACGTGTGTTGACACATACCTGGGGAATCCTACAGAACGTGTGTTGACACAAAACTGGGGAATCCTACAGAACGTGTGTTGACACAAATCTGGGGAATCCTACAGAACGTGTGTTGACACAAACCTGGGGAATCCTACAGAACGTGAGTTGACACAAAACTGGGGAATCCTACAGAACGTGTGTTGACACAAACCTGGGGAATCCTACAGAATGAGTGTGTTGACACAACTGGGGAATCCTACAGAACGTGTGTTGACACAAACCTGGGAAATCTTACAGAACGTGTGTTGACACAAAACTGGGGAATCCTACAGAACGTGTGTTGACACAAAACTGGGGAATCCTATAGAACGTGTGTCGACACAACTGGGGAATCCTACAGAACGTGTGTTAACACAAACCTGGGAAATCCTATAGAACGTGTGTCGACACAACTGGGGAATCCTACAGAACGTGTGTTAACACAAACCTGGGAAATCCTATGATGATGGTTCTAGGTACATTCTGAAATGTATCTGGATTCATTCCGTCGACAGGGCCAACGTTTGAGAAGCAAACCTTGTATTACCGTGCTATTTTCAAATGCTATATTATACAAACCATAAAACGCAGCTTTTGAAACCCTACAACGGACTCACTGATGTATTGGAATCATAAGAGGAAAAGCAATACAAGCTGGAATCAGTCTCTGTGATCAATTTGTTTTTCCACAATCCAATTTTCTTGGAGGATACATACACTCAATAATTGCCACTACACTATGTACAACTAATTACAAGAAATTAAAGAAAAGAAACCCAAACAATTAAGGAAGCAAGTTTTCTCAAAAACCCAGCAGGTTGAGAGATGCCCACATATATCAGTCTAGAGACTACTTGCCATTTAAAAAAAACTGGACAACTTTAATTTCTTATGGATACTCGAGGGCAATACAAAACAAAAAGACAATGACGTCACTGTGGTAATACTAAATAAGAAGCGATTAATACGCTTGATATCAATAAAGAGCACCGAAGAAACTGATAGCAAAGACATTTATTTTAGTACTTTTTCATCCCACTATCTACCGTCCGTCAATTGCTTTTGTTTAACTATACACTTGGAGATTTTGCGACTCTTCCCCAACCTCCCCCACCCACCCTCAATCGATCTTTTTAAATGACCTCCATAAAAAAAGATCAGAGAATACCGACGTGTCAACAAAACCATGATCCGAATTCAAAATCTTTTGAACTATCGGAGAGGATTGACATGGAGATCCTCAGAAAAGTACAGGAGAATAAGACCAGGTGTTCCAGAAGAGTAAGCATTTATTGCTTCATCCACGACACCAGCCATGTAAATCCTGGTCACATCCAAGTATGGCATTTAAACAATACCATGTTTTGAATTCAAAATCAATTAAACTAGGGGATATTATAAAAAAAAGGAAAAAATGACACGGAGACCCTCAGCAAAGTACAGGAGAATAAGACCAGGAGTTCCGGAAGAGTAAGCATATATTGCTTCATCGACGACAACCGCCATGTAAATCTTGGTCACATCCAAGTATGGCATTTAAACAACACCATGATTTGAATTTAAAATCAATTAAACTAGGCGAAATTCTAAAAAAAAAAACAACATGGAGACCCTCAGCAAAGTACAGGAGAATTAGACTAGGTGTTCCGGAAGAGTAAGCATCTACATGTATTGCTTCATCATCGACACCCGGCATGCAAATCTAGGTCACATCCAAGTACATGTATGTCATTTCCTCAAAGTGCGAACTGAGTCATCATTGCCAATCACACGAAGTAGGGATATGCTAACAAACACATTCAAAAACTTTCATCTTCATATCATACAAGAAAATACAGAATTTTCTCAATAAGACAATTATGACGACCATAAAAATTGATCATAGTCTTCATCAACCTGCATCAAATCTCATTTCTAGATGACCCCGATTTTACTCCTCGCGGAACTAAATGGACAGGCGTAATGATTGTTGATATTTAACGTATAAATGAGAAATTTTCTCAACGCTCGCTAGTACAAAATATACAGACAGGCTGCAGCATATTGACTGAAGCGATGGGAAAAAGTCCTTGATACACTTGTTAAAAATACTGGAAATAAAAACCAAAAGATACGCAACACTGTCCCGATAGCAATATACAAAATGGCGATAACGCCCCGATTGCACATGTATCAATGAACTGACTTCGATGGAACCACACAGAAATTGTCCTTTTTGCTCCCAACAACATGCAACAACTGAGAGGAACATGTGTACATGTGATATGGTAGAGAAGATTGAAATTTACTTAGTTACATGCATTTATCTCAACAGGTGATTTATTTAAAAATGTAAACGACTGTTTTATGAAAGTATACCCGAATCCTTAGGGATGAAATATCGTTGTAATACAAGAGAATATAATTAATCAAATCATGAAAATTGCAATATGAAATAGAATATGAATTTTATACTATGTACGTAAAAAGTTGAATGGTATCTTTACGCTAACTGCCAATAAAGAGGAATGGACAATTTCATTTCATAATAAATTCATGTCTGACCATCTGATACGGTTGAATAATTCAGTGAAGTTCGCGATAATACGGACTTCGATAGAAATTCCGTAATCTAATTCCGGAGTGGTAATTTGTATACGTATATCACCGTTTATATTGAAGGGGTAACGAAACTGTAACAACGAGGGGATGACCACCATTATTTGGTGTCCTTCACGAAAAGGAGAGAAACGTAGCATGTTCACTCATAAAAACTGTATCAATGGTATGACAGCGATCGATTCATGTTTATCACACATATACATATATTCTCTCTTTTGTTATATCTACTACAAGATACTGTATATTTCAACATGATATTTGGTGTTATAAATATCAACATCTTGCAAGAAAACAATCAATCTTCTACATTGTATAATAATATAGGTTTTTTAAAATAAGCACAAAAAGATGCGCCGAACTATTAATACAGTACCATTAAACAAGGATCGTCATGCTGTATATATTACGTCATCTGATATACGTGTACCGGGGAAGCTATACAATTGTTTAAAGACAGTAACAACAGCCAATACAAATATATAAACGTATTTTTGATTGACCGCAAAAACAAGTTTATCTCGGGATACTTCGTAATATTGGTCACTATATCTCATATTATCATATGATTTTCTATTTAAAGTTAATAACATTGATTACAGAGAGAATTGATTAAACTATAGACGTGAGATAACCCTGTCGTACCATATGTCATAATAAACTAGAATACTTACTAGTACCATCAACGGCTGCCTGGCGGATCATGTGTTTTCTCTCCACCATTTTTTGTCACTTCTAGATAATTTGAAAAGCGAAAAAAATCCAATAAAATATCCGAAAGTTTTGACTATACAAATAATAAATATCTGAATGTTCGTCACATTTTGGTTTTAGTTCCAAACCAGTTGTCCTTTTCCCCTTTTCGTTTGGATCCTCACACAAAGGTCTACCGTTCCTACGTAGGACCCGGTCTCAACTAACATCAAAACAAGACTTACACAGTACCGAAGAGCAACACTGCTTCTGAGAGGAAATCGATCGATATATGCCTGTTACACGCATGCGCCAGATTTGCCGAGTATTTGATCGATGTATTTGGAAAACATCGGAGTTTACTACTTGTGCATCAGAGCTGAAACCATCCGATTCGCTCCATTGTTTCCGTGGAGACTGGTGTGATAAAGCAACTCTACCGACAAGGGACGGGCAACATTGTCATGGCAGGAAGTCATAGCGATTTTATTTTTAATTGTGTACACATTTTAAAAAACTTTTTTTTGTGAAACAGATTCCAACACATAACTGCTTTTGATGGAAATGGTATAACAGCTATGTTAACGATGTCGTTGGAGTTTGAAATGACAGCAACACAAGTTACACGTTTTTAGATTCAATGCCGAATTCCCGTAACAAATTTCATCCGCACTGAGGTTTATACACGAGAAAGGAAAGAGAAAAACTGCCCAATTTCATTTCATCAAGAATGTCTAGAGGATGTACAAACCTGTAACTGTTGAATGTACGAAGCTTGTACCGTTGGATGTACAAACCGGATACCGTTGAATGTACAAACCTTGTACCGTTTTGTGTACAAACCTGGTACCGTTGGGTGTACAAACCTTGTACCGTTTTATGTACAAACCTGGTACTGTTGGGTGTACAAACCAGGTACCGTTATGTGTACAAACTTGGTACCGTTTGGTGTACAAACCTGGTATTGTTGGGTGTACAAACCTGGTACCGTTGGGTGTACAAACCTGGTACTGTTGGGTGTACAAACCTGGTACCGTTAGGTGTACAAACCTGGTACCGTAGGATGTACAAACCTGGTACCGTTGGGTGTACAAACCTGGTACTGTTGGGTGTACAAACCTGGTACCGTTAGGTGTACAAACCTGGTAACGTTGGGTGTACAAACCTGATACTGTTGAGTGTACAAACCTGGTACTGTTGGGTGTTCAAACCTGGTACCGTTGGGTCTACAAACCTGGTACCGTTGGGTGTACAAACCTGATACTGTTGAGTGTACAAACCTGGTACTGTTGGGTGTTCAAACCTGGTACCGTTGGGTGTACAAACCTGGTACCGTTGGATGTACAAACCTGGTACCGTTTTGTGTACAAACATGTTGCCGTTGGGTGTACAAACCTGGGACTGTTGGATGTACAAACCTGGTACCGTTGGATGTACAAACCTGGTATTGTTGGGTGTACAAACCTGTTACCGTTGGGTGTACAAACCTGGTACTGTTGGATGTACAAACCTGGTACAGTTGGATGTACAAACCTGGTACCGTTAGGTGTACAAACCTGGTACCGTTGGATGTACAAACCTGGTACCTTTGGGTGTACAAACCTGGTACCGTTGGACGACAAACCTGGTACCGTTGGTGTACAAACCTGGTACCGTTGAATGTACAAACCTGGTACTGTTGGGTGTACAAACCTGGTACCGTTGGGTGTACAAACCTGGTACCGTTGGATGTACAAACCTGGTACCGTTGGATGTACAAACCTTGTACTGTTGGATGTACAAACCTGGTACCGTTGGGTGTACAAATTTGGTATCGTTAGATGCACAAATCTGGTAGTGTTGGACGTACAAACCTGGTACCGTATGATGTACAAACCTGGTACCGTTGGGTGTACAAACCTGGTACCGTTGGATGTACAAACCTGTTACCTTTGGATGTACAAACCTGGTACAGTTGGATGTACAAACCTGGTAACGTTGGATGTACAAATATTTGTACAAACCTGGCACAGTTGGATGTACAAACCTGGTACCGTTGGATGTACAAACCTGGTACCGTTGGATGTACAAACCTGGTACCGTTGGGTGTACAAATTTGGTATCGTTAGATGTACAAATCTGGTAGTGTTGAATGTACAAACCTGGTACCGTTGGGTGTAGAAACCTGGTACCGTAGGATGTACGAACCTGGTACTGTTGGATGTACAAACCTGGTACCGTTGGATGTACAAACCTGGCACCGTTGGGTTTACAAACCTGGTACTGTTGGACGTACAAACCTGGTACCGTATAATGTACAAACCTGGTACCGTTGGGTGTACAAACCTGGTACCGTTGGATATACAAACCTGTTACCTTTGGATGTACAAACCTGGTACAGTTGGATGTACAAACCTGGTACCGTTGGATGTACAAATATTTGTACAAACCTGGTACAGTTGGATGTAAAAACCTGGTACCGTTGGATGTACAAACCTGGTACCGTTGGATGTACAAACCTGGTACCGTTGGGTGTACAAACCTGGTACCGTTATGTGTACAAACCTGGTACCGTTGGATGTACAAATATTTGTACAAACCTGGTACCGTTAGATTAACAAACCTGGTACCGTTGGATGTACAAACCTTGTACAGTTGGGTGTACAAATAGTACCATTGGAAGAGTTGTTCTTACATAAATCTATGTACGGATAGAACGTATCCTTCGTCTGTAGACATGTCGTCCGTTCTCTACAAAAGAAACGCAAAATTGACATTTTAAGCTTTCTTATTCATGCTGTTTTCCTTACATATTCCCGAGGTTGACGGTAACTTCGCGCCAAGACCCCAATTTCGTTGCACGATTGAATAGACAGAAAAACCTTAAGGACTAGGTACAGGACAATTCAATATGGCGGGGGTGTTTTTACCAAAACTTGTTATTTTATTAAATACTGCAAAATACATGACCAAAATAGACTACAAAGTACATTTTGTGATAGAGAATCGATAATTTCAACCATATTTTGGTACGTTTGGTGGTTTTTCTGATATTTTGTGTTATATGTCAAAAAACGCGTGCACGTTTGCAGAATACTGCGAAAGATAATAAAAACAATGAATATCATTTTTTGTTACTTTAATATACACAGAATGATAGACGAGCCTTCGATTTTTGAATAAATCTCTCTTTCAATTGAAAACCGCAGAATAAGAGAATGTACTCGTCACATAAATGGCAATTTATGTACATTCTGAACACCGCTCACATCTGGATCAAATTTTTAAAATTTCCATCGCCGATCGACAAATTTATGTGGCACGCCGCATAGCCAAAACAAAAATCTTACCGTCTGCGGTATGACGAGTTATGACATTATGTCAGATCTCTTAAATCAAACATCTTCCCGTTGCATGTAGCGAAATTTACTCCCCTGTCCTCCATTTTGCACTATTTACTTTTTTAGATATTCATACGCCTGACTAAGAGGCATGGTGAAACATCGACAAAATTAACAATTAAATTGGATTCAAGCATGCAGTAAAGGTAAATGTTACTTGGTATATCGTCACAAAGCAAAAACTGCCCATTCTTATCACGATAAATTGTTTTTAGCAATTGCCAGTTTTACATTTTTGGGCGAATGTATAGCACGTGAAAAGATGTCCTTCGGCACTTCCGGCAGTGTTTTTTTAAGGTAATTTAATGATTTTGAAAGAATTGCCAACAAAGTTTAATTTGTGTTGTACAAATTCTAATGGAATTCGTATATATAATACACTTCCGCGTGGATCGGACAGTATTAACTCACTAATTATACCGATTCGTTCTCGGCTTTGCACCTGTCAAACATCGTTAGCGTAAATTGTTGCCATCGTAAACATGTGTGGCAGTTGAGGCACATTGGTATCAAAATACATTTCTCAAACTTAATTAGTAACTAGGTAACCGTTTCGTAAATGTAAATTACGTTATGTTGTTGTTATTATTTTTATTTTATACATTTATTTGACACGAAACTTACATTTACATGCCAAATGACCTATTTAATATAAAATAATGCCCCTATAATGCCCCCACGAGATACAGGTAACTACTTTTACCTGAACTGAAAACAGCATGCAATGGACGACATTTTTTAGAGGGGGTACCTGTGTATTTCTCCCTGATACTCTGATTTACAGACTAATATCAAAATTTTAACACTGGGTTATCATTTTATGAACACTGCAGTAGCTTTGTATTATTTTTTTGAGAAGTTTCAAATAACTAGATGAAAAATATTTGCGCACTCCCATCTGGATATTATTTACTGAATATTTTTTTCCTAAGTACAGATTTTTTTAATTTTGGGGGCTGAACTGCATTTTATATCAGTATTTAACATAATGGGATAAAGCTTATGCCATGTATTGGAAGGAAACATTAAAATTTCAATATTACCATTTTCATCCAGGTAACGACCAATATGGCTGTACCTAGTCCTTAAAACAGCATGTAAACCAAGTGGAGATTAACTGTAATAAATTGACCGGTGCCCTCTAAGCAGAATGAAGCACATTGTACAAATAAAGGACAATGCGTCTAGGACCTTTCCAGTTTTTATTTTGTTTTACATTGTTTCGAGAGTGTTAAGTACTTTATAATTGTAACATACTTCCTCTATTTATCCTGTTCGTAGTGTTTATGACTATATATTAAGGACTTCATTGAATTCCCCACCTATACACAGAAAGGCGTTGTAAACAATTACTACATTTTCACTGGGGTTGACATTCTCAAAGAAACCCAAATACATATTCCGTGTTTGTTGGGATTATTTTCTCAGTATCAAGGGCCTGTCATTTCCGGTTTCAGTGGAACCGGACTACATGCAAAATCAATATTGTTATATGAGTTATGAAAAATGAAGCAAACACTTCTCTCTCACTCTTTTATATCAAACTGGGATGTGTCCTCCCAGATAATCTATACTGACCTTGATCTGTATAGCTAGACACACACGCGTGGATGAAATCTGACAAGGGACATCAGCGCATGTGCAGACGTTGATAAAACGTCGCTATCGTTACCAGGGGAAATATCATTGATGAATTATTGATGATATTAGCTCCATTTACACTGCTGGCCCGCCCTCGTTGTTGTATTGGCATATAAATATGGATATTTAATCCTACATGTCTCGTCCCCTGTTACCATGGTACGTCCTGGCGATGGTATCTAGGCTGATAATGAAATAGAATCAAGCAGCCAATACGTTCATATAATAAGAAATATATAAACATGGACTATACATGTAATAGACTATTAAAATATTGATCATAATAACTATGATCAACATGTCCAGTCCTGTTATAATTATATAGCACATACTTACTATATTTAGATACAGAGTATGTAGGACGGAGTATAACATCATCAATATCTTATATAATACACGTATATGAAGTTCGAGTTAATTATAAATAAACAAACGTAAATGTAAAATAAATTTTTAAAATTTGTGAAGGCATTTCTCATTTTACAAATAAAATACTTTTTCAACTAAATACAAAATCAAAATGACTAAATTAACACATCCATGCACATCTCCTTCTGAAACAACCACTGTCACGTAAAAACAAAATGCCATCCTTGCCAGTAGAATTGAAGCAGGATGTGCTAAGGGCGATAACTCACAATGACACTGTGTGTGTAAAATAACGGTCTCAAGACCCTCATATTTATTAAAGGTCCAATATACGTAACTTCAGGAAAGTTTTCGTGATTCTGAAAAATTCTGAAAAAAAATTCAGTTGATAACCATGCAAATGTAGGCCTAAAACGATGTTAACCTGAGTGGTAACTAACAAGAAACTCTTGACAGAAAAATCCAAAGAATTGAAAATAATTCAGGTGGGGCCCACTTCAACAACAAGCCGAAGTTAGAAGACAGTTCAAATATGGACGCTGGTTTACAAATACCGAGTTTCAACTGCTGCTGTACCGGTAACTGCGTAAAAAGTCAACTTGAATATTGCCGATATCAGTTAATCTAAATAAATCTATACATATATAAAGTTATTTTGCTTGATTTTCGCTTCAAGTTTTTTTCCGAAAGTAACGTATATTGGGCCTTTAAGATTTGAAGTATGACAGATAAGTTTATACAATGTAACTCTATATGTGCTTAACCTTATGTTTACTAATTATATTCCTGTATACTGAGATGTAGTCCTGTGGTCATCCTTCTGTATAACATATTTACGACCTATATATTGATTAGACAGGACTATACTGACACTAACGATATGAACTGCTTTATCAGACTGAGGTACATATCATTTTGTTTGTAGATGATAACATGGAGTTTCTGACCGGATGAAATGGTACAGTGTATGTTTGTAAGCATGTCCACTAAAAGCATAACAGAATATATCTACATAAGTTTAATAAGAGAGTGGACCAAAGCTGCAGAAAACCAATTTTTTTTTGAAAATGACTTACTCTCAGCCAACTACCACGAGGGAACGAATGTTACAAGATTCAGTTTATTATAATATGATGATATAAATCGTAGGTGGCATTGATTTTGTCATTCACAATATTCTGTTTATGATCAATATGCTGCTAAGATAGATAACACAACCCCTAAAACTGGACAATACTAAGAGTGACGTCTTTACTTGTGAAGATATACTACTTCGTTTATCTTCACTGAATTTACTATGTATTTTTAACGAATAAAAACGGACAACGTTAGGTTAACTATCATAAATATTTTGAAATCTGTATGCGGCCTCAAAATCCCAGTACGCTTAAATACGCTTAGGGAAGCACTGGAAGTGACCATTTGTTTTTCACATATCAAACCCCGGCGGCACTTCGCGTCGTTTGGGTGTTTGAAAAATGTACTTATATTAGTATAATGCGATTTTCATACGTAAAGCCAATAAAGAATGAGGTAAAACGGCTCTGTTTATTGAACTGACGAGACTAGTCTGACCTCTGTTACACACGGACATGTGTTATCCATAATATCTAATCAAGGTCATTTGTAAATGAAACTGTTCAACCTGGTTATTTGTAACTCTGTCACTAATACTCGTGTGCGTAACTGTTTGTTTATATAACAGTCTGATCCTTCTTTTCCAAATAAGATATACAATTTTGTATAACCTATCCTATGGAGTATACTAAGCTAGTCACACTCTGCACACTATGTGTTGTGTACGTGGCTGCAGCAGCGGTCCGGAAGGATTATCATTGTCAGTTTCCTACACAATGGCAGTCCAGTGTGTATATGGACACCGGGGCGATGATATGGTTCCCGGAACAGATGAACGCGTCAGGCTCCTACTTCTATGATTTCCCAAACCAACAGATGAGGCTTGACGTAACCGGCTACGCTCTAGGGAACTATCACTTCTCTTTCACTTTTATATGGAAATTTCATGAGGTACATGTACACATACAATTTTTTTTCTTTCAAAATAATTTTAAATATGTAAATATGTAGCAAATAGTGAATACACACGTATCCAGGCACATGAAGAAATACACTTTCATATCTAATAAGAGATGCTCAAGGGAAGTAATAAAAACATCACCAATTTCATCATTGTTAATCTATTATTTTTGGACAATTTTTATTAATATTTTAATTTATTACAGAAAGCAGTATACACCTTAGACAACAACAACAATACATGTAACAGAGAGGAAGACAGTATTGCTGTGTGGGATCAGTGGGGAGGAGTGCCGAGTAAGTAACACTAGAGAGGAAGACAGTATTGCTGTGTGGGATCAGTGTGGAGGAGTGCCGAGTAAGTAACACTAGAGAGGAAGACAGTATTGTTGTGTGGGATCAGTGGGAAGGAGTGCCGAGTAAGTAACACTAGAGAGGAAGGCAGTATTGCTGTGTGGGATCAGTGTGGAGGAGTGCCGAGTAAGTAACATTAGAGAGGAAGACAGTATTGCTGTGTGGGATCGGTGGGGAGGAGTGCCGAGTAAGTAACACTAGAGAGGAAGACAGTATTGCTGTGTGGGATCAGTGGGGAGGAGTGCCGAGTAAGTAACACTAGAGAGAAAGGCAGTATTGCTGTGTGGGATCAGTGGGGAGGAGTGCCGAGTAAGTAACACTAGAGAGGAAGGCAGTATTGCTGTGTGGGATCAGTGTGGAGGAGTGCCGAGTAAGTAACATTAGAGAGGAAGACAGTATTGCTGTGTGGGATCAGTGGGGAGGAGTGCCGAGTAAGTAACACTAGAGAGGAAGGCAGTATTGCTGTGTGGGATCAGTGTGGAGAAGTGCCGAGTAAGTAACACTAGAGAGGAAGGCAGTATTGCTGTGTGGGATCAGTGTGGAGGAGTGCCGAGTAAGTAACACTAGAGAGGAAGGCAGTATTGCTGTGTGGGATCAGTGGGGAGGAGTGCCGAGTAAGTAACACTAGAGAGGAAGGCAGTATTGCTGTGTGGGATCAGTGGGGAGGGAGTGCCGAGTAAGTAACACTAGAGAGGAAGACAGTATTGCTGTGTGGGATCAGTGGGGAGGGAGTGCCGAGTAAGTAACACTAGAGAGGAAAACAGTATTGCTGTGTGGGATCAGTGGGGAGGGAGTGCCGAGTAAGTAACACTAGAGAGGAAAACAGTATTGCTGTGTGGGATCAGTGGGGAGGAGTGCCGAGTAAGTAACAATAGAGAGGAAGACAGTATTGCTGTGTGGGATCAGTGGGGGGGGAGTGCCGAGTAAGTAACACTAGAGAGGAAGACAGTATTGCTGTGTGGGATCAGTGGGGAGGAGTGCCGAGTAAGTAACACTAGAGAGGAAAACAGTATTGCTGTGTGGGATCAGTGGGGGGGGGGGGGGGGGGGGGAGTGCCGAGTAAGTAACACTAGAGAGGAAAACAGTATTGCTGTGTGGGATCAGTGGGGAGGAGTGCCGAGTAAGTAACACTAGAGAGGAAGGCAGTATTGCTGTGTGGGATCATGGGGAGGAGTGCCGAGTAAGTAACACTAGAGAGGAAGGCAGTATTGCTGTGTGGGATCAGTGTGGAGGAGTGCCGAGTAAGTAACATTAGAGAGGAAGACAGTATTGCTGTGTGGGATCAGTGTGGAGGAGTGCCGAGTAAGTAACATTAGAGAGGAAGACAGTATTGTTGTGTGGGATCAGTGGGGAGGAGTGCCGAGTAAGTAACATTAGAGAGGAAGACAGTATTGCTGTGTGGGATCATGGGGAGGAGTGCCGAGTAAGTAACACTAGAGAGGAAGGCAGTATTGCTGTGTGGGATCAGTGTGGAGGAGTGCCGAGTAAGTAACACTAGAGAGGAAGGCAGTATTGCTGTGTGGGATCAGTGGGGAGGGAGTGCCGAGTAAGTAACACTAGAGAGGAAGACAGTATTGCTGTGTGGGATCAGTGGGGAGGAGTGCCGAGTAAGTAACACTAGAAAGGAAAACAGTAATGCTGTGTGGGATCAGTGGGGAGGAGTGCCGAGTAAGTAACAATAGAGAGAAAGGCAGTATTGCTGTGTGGGATCAGTGGGGAGGAGTGCCGAGTAAGTAACAATAGAGAGGAAGACAGTATTGCTGTGTGGGATCAGTGGGGAGGAGTGCCGAGTAAGTAACATTAGAGAGAAAGGCAGTATTGCTGTGTGGGATCAGTGGGGGGGGAGTGCCGAGTAAGTAACACTAGAGAGGAAAACAGTATTGCTGTGTGGGATCAGTGGGGAGGAGTGCCGAGTAAGTAACACTAGAGAGGAAGGCAGTATTGCTGTGTGGGATCCGTGGGGAGGAGTGTCGAGTAAGTAACACTAGACAGGAAGACAGTATTGCTGTGTGGGATCAGTGGGGAGGAGTGCCGAGTAAGTAACATTAGAGAGAAAGGCAGTATTGCTGTGTGGGATCAGTGGGGAGGAGTGCCGAGTAAGTAACACTAGAGAGGAAGGCAGTATTGCTGTGTGGGATCAGTGGGGAGGAGTGCCGAGTAAGTAACACTAGAGAGGAAGGCAGTATTGCTGTGTGGGATCCGTGGGGAGGAGTGTCGAGTAAGTAACACTAGACAGGAAGACAGTATTGCTGTGTGGGATCAGTGGGGAGGAGTGCCGAGTAAGTAACACTAGACAGGAAGACAGTATTGTTGTGTGGGATCAGTGGGGAGGAGTGCCGAGTAAGTAACACTAGAGAGGACGACAGTATTGCTGTGTGGGATCAGTGGGGAGGAGTGCCGAGTAAGTAACACTAGACAGGAAGACAGTATTGTTGTGTGGGATCAGTGGGGAGGAGTGCCGAGTAAGTAACACTAGAAAGGAAAACAGTATTGCTGTGTGGGATCAGTGGGGAGGAGTGCCGAGTAAGTAACACTAGAGAGGAAAACAGTATTGTTGTGTGGGATCAGTGGGGAGGAGTGCCGAGTAAGTAACACTAGAGAGGAAGACAGCATTGTTGTGTGGGATCAGTGGGGAGGAGTGCCGAGTAAGTAACACTAGAGAAGAAGACAATATTGCTGTGTGGGATCAGTGTGGAGGAGTGCCGAGTAAGTAACATTAGAGAGGAAGACAGTATTGCTGTGTGGGATAAGTGGGGAGGAGTGCCGAGTAAGTAACATTAGAGAGGAGAGGAAGACAGTATAGTTGTGTGTTATAGGTAGGAAGTGCTCAGTTCATATGCAATTGACAAAAATATAGCTTTTTGTCCTGATACTTTTATGGCGTAATGTATATTCACTTTTTCAAAATATTTTATCTTCCAAAGCACTGATGAAATCTCCACTTTATATTTAATCTGTCCCTTGTAGAACGCTCTTGCCGCAGGCCGTATCACTATAGTTGATATTCCTTGTTATTACATGGAGTCTTATTCTATTTAGATCGTCAACTAAAACAACATGAGATCCCAATGCTCAATATAGATGCTGTTGTAACTATGTATATGTCTTTTTGAATACTCTTCACGTCTTAATATTTTTACAAACACATTATCCAATTTCCTTTTTACATCATTTGATATGATTTTCAATTGCTACAACCCTCCCACTGTCCTGACAATTTGACTTTCCAAGTCATTGATGCCGCCTGAACAGTATCACAATGCTTAACTGTTACATCATATGTAATTACCATTCCATTGCATTGTCACTATATAACTCTACCGAATACAGTTAGCATTAATAAAACCTTGAATGCCATTGACAAATTGTTGACATTGTCATTATTATAATTGTAACGATGAACACCAATGATTGTCTCCGGGCGAAATACGCATGCACAACCGATTATTTGAGAAAAATGATGGGAAATCAAAGAATAATTGAATTTTGTATGAGATGAACAGATTATTAAAATGTTTAATGTACTAGTACTGTACTGTTAGTAAGTATTTAACTGCTTTAAGTTGGCATTCATAGGCAATGTGAATTCCAACTGGACAAAGACAAATCCAAAATGAAGCGTTTTTGCTTTTCAATGAAGTTGCCTTTGTCCAGTTAATATACTTTTTGCCTATGAATGCAAACTGAAAGCAGTTCAGTACTTAAATATACAATGATTTGTACCTTACTGAGCATTTAACTGCCTATTGGTCTATGATTTGTGTATCTCTTTAACTTGACCTGCTCTAGATACTTCCTTACCTGTTAATGTTCTTGGTTTGATTGCTACCTTCCAGGTGATGCCGAGGCGACCAGCAATGGTGGTCTAGGCGGGTTTAAAGAGATTGTATCACAATACTCACTGGTCAGGAACGCCGGGGATACAGACGCGGTGGTCACACTCGATGTGAAAGTAGGCAAGTACACCAATTTTCCCGTGAACTTCAAATAACATTGCCAACTTTACTTACGAAATCAATTCAGCCTTCATCCTTGGGAAAAATAGTTGGACCCTAGAAAAGTTTTTATAGAAATGCTTGGTTTTTTGGAATAATTTTCTGAGGAAACGATTAATAGTGTAATTGAAGAAATACAATTATTTAATATTTCCAACTTAAAGTCACTAACGAAATAGTATTAGCTGTTTTATAGTTTATTTTTACATACAAGTTATTGTGTATTATTTTTTGTAAATCCCCGCTTGAAATATGATCATTGAATTAATATCTGTGTCCTTGTAGGCGACATCTGCCCTCCTCTCCGCGTATCCTTCCAAGACCAACACCTAGGTCCTGTCTCGGGGGAAACGGTTAACTATGAATTCTTGGACGCCATGCCGCTCAGTGACTCTAAAGTATTCAATATTCCATCTCACTGCGTCAAAACCACTTTAAAGGTAAGTCATAGCTGCTGATGGATTAGTGAGTCAATCACATATGCATCAGACAGTTAGAAAATGGATAGAACAATATATAATGTATTGCGATGGATCAAAGTAACGATTGAAGACTTGTCTGCTATACATTTGAAGTACTGTGGCCTACATGTTATGATAATAACAGCTTAACGTCAGAGATATTCTTCCGAACGATCAATAGACACACGCTGGATAATTATTGATATACTTTATAACAAATTGTATTACTCATTATCCTACACGTTTCGGTATAATACATTTAAACATTACAAAACAACGGTTACTCAAACTCTCAATATCAATATCATTGAATGATTTGTTTGTCCTTGTGTACTCTTCATTTATTTTTAAACGTTTTTCGTGTTGTAGGACAACGAAGGAATCAAGAAGTTATTTCCAACCCGACACATCGGTATATTCATGGGATGACTATGGACTGTGACTATCGAAATGAAATAATGACTTGTATATACCAATAGTGGTGTGTTTTACTCACACATAGGGCTCATGTAATATGCAATATGAAAGATAAATAGAGCATCTTACACGAGTATCGATGTAATATGGAATTTATTTAACGAGTTTAATAAATTTCATATTGCATTGACACGAGTGTAAGATTCTATTTATCACATAACTTATATTTATGAGATAATACACAAAAACTCTCAAATCAATTCTCTATAAGCAAGGCAAATTTCTTTTGTGACAGTACGTTTATCACTACCAAGACAATAAATACGTCATTTGTTTATGACGTCACAATAGTGTTATTACACGTATGTAATACCATTTTTATAACATGGCCGTATTGCATGACTGAACGGGTCAGTTATGTGATAATTATAGTTATGTAAAGTAGTACGCTAATAATATGAGCAACACAATGATACAACGACAAGAATTACTTAGATATAGCCGTACAATCTCAGCATATTTGTTTAAAAAATAATTTAAATCACAACCGACTCGCAACGGTTAACTAGACTAGTTTTGGCGTAATTCAAGATATTGTATCAAAGCTTCTGTATTTTGTTGGTATTGAGCGATTTCGCTATTGCGTTCTTCATAGCAAATAAAGCTATAGAATAGAAAAAAGCAAACAAACAAACATTGACAAAATTTGAAAAAAAATCGATATTATGTTTATCTCAAGAGAAAATAAATCATATATGAAACAGTTTGCGAAAAATGACTCATCGGTGATTCAAGGGGCCTTATAAATGAGGAATCCAAATTAGTTTAAATAAGTGTAAAAGGAGAAAAAGAAGAGCATATCCCTCCTTTAGTGGTTGGATTGCAAACAGTAGACGATTAATGGTGGGTATCTAATTAATAAAAGTCAGACATGCATATTGGCCGTGCCACAAATCAATAGAAATCTCTGTGGGAACCACGGCTACTGAAAACTAAAATACACCATCAGAGTCTACCACCTAATATCTAGAAAACAGGCTCGCACAAATATTGCGTCTATACATTTAATACAGTATAAATAAAGTTATCACATGATAAGCCTTGTTATTCATTGACTAATACCCATGTCATATTGTCAACAAAACCATTATCCGAACTCTATTTCTATTAAACTAGGAGCAAAATATGAAAAAAAAAGAAAAAATGTATATGGAGACCCTTGATAAAGTACAAGAGAATAAATAAGACCATGTGTTTTGGAAGAGTAAGCGTCTTCTGGTTCATCGACGAGACCCGTCATGTAAATTTGGGTCGCATGCGTATAAACGCCTGGTCCTCAAAGTGAGAACGGAGTCATCATTCCCAATCATAACAAGTAAGCACCCTAATGAGCATACTAAAATACTTCCATCCTCATATCGTTCGAAGATACAAAATATTACCCAAATGAGACAAATATGGCGACGATAAAACTTTCTAATAGTTCTGATCAATCTCTCGAATCCCTGTGTAGTATGTTTGTCAGCAATCGACATAGATCACGAAAATCTCGATATATAGAGCAAGACCTAGAATAGCGAATCAGCTACATGTACGACATGTAACACACCATAAACATATCTTACATTCGTTTCCATTCAATATGAAATTTTGAATCTCGTCACATTTGTTTGACGAAATGAATTTGCGACACTAGTAAAGTTGTTCTTTCTTGTCAAGCTAAGTTCTTCGATTGATTCAACCTCAAATGGAAGAACTCAAATAAATCGGTCGTAGCCATTTTTGCATTTTTCTCAAGAATCAACGAAAAAAATGTGTATATAATTACTACCAAAAGATGTGTGTCCTCTGACTTGTGCTGACAGAAATCAAACCATCGTTGTCAATTTTAAAAAGAATAGCAAACCATATTGAAAGTAATATAGTATAGCATCATTATAAAAGACATTTCAAATCAAAATTGCACTATAGTGATGTTGCAGCTGGGATAGTATCTTTACAAAGAACAATTAAAAAACATTTTTCATTTTAAAACCTGTTTGGTGTCACGTTGTATTCATTATCTACCTTCATATTATCATTTAAGTCCAAGGGCTATGGTATGATTCATTGTTTTTGTTCTATATATGATCAAATTACAACTGATTTCAAATGTAACAGCCGTAACATTTTGTTGAAAATCACCAATCCATAGCTTTTGATCTACTTTGTAGTATCACTTTGTGGTATGAGTCGACTTGTTCACGTAAAAAAAACATATATAATAATGAAAATAGTCCATTAGAATGTATTGGTGGTTACTTAGAACAACCATTTTATGTTACCAAGATGAAGACATTATGTTCAGGTGTTTTATCATTTCACAAGATATGTATGTAGCTGCAAGTAAAGTATAGGCATGCATTGTTCTTGACGTAAACATATATAGTTCTTTCATCTCTGATACTGCATGTACATATATACCTATTTACCAGAATCCTTGGTTTCCTTAATCGGCGATATGTACTCAGGAGGGCAAAATCTAGGACCTACCCCACCATCGTCTGGCCAACTCTAAGTACAATATAGCTGTGTAGAATTCATACCAACAAAGGAACATCCAGAAGTTAGAGGATGTTAAAAACGACCGGATAGCTTGGCAAACAACCTACCAATCAACAGTCAAAACAGTATCACCAACATTACGAAGGCTTGGAGTCATTGCAGCACAGAAGAAAGAAGAGAATGGAAGTAATCTACAAGATTAACACCGTATACCATCCTATACGATGTTCTGCATACAGTAGAAGGACACATTTCATCCCCAATATAAAGCTACGGAAGCTTTTCATGAAAGGCCCCAAGTATCGCGAGACTCATGGACTCTGTGGAAGATTACGTCAGACAATTATCTAAACGTGAACCTGCTGAATTGGATTCACTTTCAGAGTGGGTTAAATCTATCAGGTCTTCTATTCAGAAAAGAATAAGCAGTTTGCGATACAAAATGAAAACTATACACAAGTCGATATTTCTTGACCCCGATGTTCGAATAACACTAAACAACCTACATGACAGCAGTCGACATCGATCGCGAAAATCCCGATATTTAGAGTAACCCTAGAATATCGAATCAACTGCGACATGCAACGGGTATTTCGAATGATTGTAATACTGATGTATGGTTGGAAAGGATTTCATCTTTCGAAAAACCGGTCAATGCGTAAGTAGGGTTACATTCGGTATCAAGCAGGCGTGTTCGTTTTGCAAACAATGAATGTAATAGTGATTACAAACCAGGATAAGGTTATTAGATGCCCTGAAGAAGATATAGCAAGAATGATTAAATTCAATATTTTTGTTGAGTTCGAGAGAAAGATTTTCCAGCCGACTGTTGGCATTCCCATTGGAACAAACTGTGCCCCACTCTTAGCTGACTTGTTTTTGTTTTTATACGAGGCTGAAGTTGTGGAAGAGCTAATCAGGAGAGGTAACAAAAACCTTGCCAAATCTTTTAATTTCACTTTCAGATATATCGACGATGTGTTGTCTATAAACAACAAGGAGTTTTGCTGACCACATCGATCGTATATACCCTTCTGAACTTAAAATAAAGGATACCACAAACTCTTCTACATCAGCTGCTTACCTCGATCTCTACTTTAACTACGACCAACATGGACAGCTTACTACTAAACTATACGATAAACTTGATGATTTCAATTTTTTCGATCTTAAACATTCTTGATAGTAACCTCCCTGCTTCTCCAACCTATAGTGTTTACACGTCGCAGTTGATTCGATATTCTAGAGCTTGCTCTAGGTATCGTGATTTTCGTGATCAATGTCGACTGCTGACAGACAAACTAACAACACAAGGTTTCGGGTGTTGCAGGTTGATCAGAAGTTTTAAGTTTTATGGTCGCCATCTTTGTCTCGTTGAGAAATATTCTGTATCTTTAAGTGATATGAAGATGGACGTTTTTGAGTATGCTCATTAGCATGTTTACTTGTTGTGATTGTCAATGATACTCAGTTCTTATTTTGAGAACTTGATGTTTACTTGGGTGTGACAAACATTTACACGGTGGGTGTCGTCGATGAAGCAGAAGACGCTTACTCTTCGGAACACCTGGTTTTATTTCTGCTTTCTTTTGTTGCTATTTTGCCTCTAGTTTCATCGATTTTGATTTCGGATTATGATTTTACTGACGTTTGGTATTCTTTAATGTTTTTGCACTCCCTTTAACAATCAACGCCTTCACACAAAAATCCTGTATGCCACCGGCGAATAATGGTGATAATGGTGGGACTACCTACCAGAATCAGTACCATACACAACAACACTTGACTTCTTCAAGGACCGAATGTCTGCTGTTGTCGTCCAGAAGTCTGCACTAAAACAATTATCAAGAAATAGTGATTGACAGGTCAAACAGTGATACTGAGTAGCTAAAATAGATACAAATATTTCTGGCATTATAACACGGTTACATCCATACCGTTATACATTGGAATATACCGACGATACTATTTTGCGAGTATATCGATACAATTACATTAACTCCGATCTGATTTTCAGCCTTTACCTTACAGTCTGTGATATTGTGATACAACAGCGATAGGCATGAAACATGGACTCTTTCATCAAATCATTGCTGTTTCTGTCGATCCTTACGATATCATCGGCCAAATTAGAAAATGATATTGGTGTAAATTGTACATTTCCGCCATCATAATAAGGTTTATTTGAATCCGTAGAGGTGATAACGTCTACCGATAGTTAACTTTCCCTTTCTTGATAGTTACATAGTCTCCATCCTATGGTCTTAGTGGATTCGTTATTCTAGGGCTTGTTCTGAATATCGAGTTTGTGTGATATATGTCAGTTGCTGACGAACAAACATACGGAACAGGGATTCGAGAGAGGCAGGTTTATTAGGACTTTGGGCAGTTTAATGGTCGTCATCTTGATCTCATTGAGAAATATTCTACATCCTATTATGAAGATGGACGTTATTGAATATGCTCATTAGTAAGCTGGCTTGTTGTGATTGGGAATTATACCTCAGTTCTCACTTTTATGTCATCACCTTTACTTGGATCTTGCATAGATTACATGGCGGGTGTCGTCAATGAAGCAGAATACGCTTACTCTTTCGGAACACCTGGTCTTATTATCTTATACTTTTGCAATGGTCTCCATGTAAATTTTTGTTTATATTTTGTGTCTAGATTAATCGCTTTGTGTTTGGATTATGGTTTTGTTGACGCTTTTGTATTCTCTTATTTGGTTTTAGAATGTCCAATAAAAAGAATGGCTTTAACTTCCCAAGAAAGATGGGTAGTTATCGGGTAGAGACATCGATTGTCCTTGATACAAACGTAGTTAAACTTTTGTCACAGATAACTGTATTTATATGTATTTGTAAAGGGGACCTTGACCTATATAGATACCAGTGTGAATGTTATACATGTAGCGATAAAATATAGTACAAAGTAATCAATTAAATAGATAATACAATATCACGTAAAGGTCCTCATATAACAATATCTCATATCTGACGAGTATACCATAGGGTCTTTAATCTAAAGTTATGAAGTAAACATTTTATTTTAGTTCATCGGTACAATTACATTACAATGCGTAATCATTAATTAGCAGCATTTTGTCCAAGTCTTAAAGTGTCATCTTATTTTAAGCCAAAACATTGTACCCTGCAGCCTCTATCCTTGTGTATACGATTTAGAGATAACTCCAGATAACGTACTAACATGGACGCTTTCATCAAATCGTTGCTGTTCCTGTCGATCCTTTCGATATCATCAGCCATATATGAAAATGATATTGGTGTACATTGTACATTTCCGCCATCATGGCAAAGTAAGGTTTTCTTTGAATCTGGAGAGGTGATAATGTCTATACCAGAACTGATGAACGGCACTGGGACCTATTACTACGATTATCCCAGTCAACAGATGAGACTCGACATAAACCTACAGGCTTCATTAGGGAACGTGCGGCTCTCCAGTACCTACATCTGGCATTTCAATGACGTAAGGAATAAATAATTTATAACTAGTACATTTCTATTTGTATGTTATGGATACTTTGAATGGTTCTTTGGTCCAACCTTTTACTCAGACTATAGGGTATTTCATGCAAATACAGCATGTACTACACATTAGTAATTCAAATAATAGTTAAAGTATATTAATAGTTTAGCTTCCCTTGTATTTGTTTTGATAATTCACATCATACAGCATGCCTGGCATCAAATGTTTCTTCGATTGTATAAAAGGTATTTGCCACTTGCTATCACATAGATCATGGGATAAACCAAATATTTAATCTTGTTAGAATTATGAATGACCATGCAATATAAAATCAATTGATTCTGTAATAACAATGAAATTCAGAGTCCTGGTATAAAAATGAATTAAAAAGTCTATGATATGATTTATGACTCGTGAGCAGTAATCACTCATTCTAATGTTCTTTATTCGATGTATTGCAGAGTGCAGTTTACACCATTGATAACGACAACCATACATGTTACAAGGAGAAAGATAGCGACTACATATGGAACCCTTGGAACGGTGTGCCAAGTGCGTATATGATTTGGGTATTGTATTTATAAACTAGGTAAAGCACATGATATTATGTTATGACGATCCACGCATATCAAAATAGATACCAGTGAAAGTTTGTGACGCTACACAAGAGAATATTCATACCAAGAGTCCTGATAAAGCTATCTATAAACAACATTAAATAGTATAAGGTCAAATCATTTGAATAGTTATCAATATTCCGAAACTTTGAAAATGGAATAGCTTATATTCTTGATCGTTAAGTGATATGGAGATGGACGTTTTTGAGTATGCTCATTCGTATGTTTACTTGTTGTGATTGACAATGATACTCGGTTCTCATTTTGAGAACATGATGTTTACGTGGATGTGACAAAGATGTACATAGCGGGTGTCGTCAATGAAACAGAAGACGCCTACTCTTCCGGAACACCTGGCCTTATTCTCTTGCACTTTTACAAGAGTCTCCATGTAAATCTTTCCTTTGTTCATATTTTGCCCCTGATTTAATCGATTTTGAGTTTGGATAATGATTTTGTTAACGCTTTGTTGTTCTCTTATTTATTATTATATTACAATATCTTCATTCAGAAACAGTCCCGCGCAATAATCAGAAGATATCTAACGAGCGATTTGGAAACAAAAATATGAAAGTCTTTGAAAATGTATGTTCAAGCTGTAGATCGGTCGTGGAAATTGATTCTATAAGCATGAAGCATTCTAGTTGGTGCTACTGTATAGAGCCATTCTCTGTGACTAGACCATGTAAACAGCGTCATAACATTAGGTGGTATGTTTACAGTGGACGCTCATTCGGACTGGCATGGGGGTGTAGGGGACTTTCAGACGATCACGGAACACTTCACACTGATCAGGAAAGAACTATACGGTGACGTCATCCTAACACTAGACGTCAAAGCAGGTAGGTTTGACATGAAGAACATACATTGTATTGTATAATAATAACATGATTTGTTTGGAAATCTACCAGTGCATTGTCAAAACGGTTTAACTAAATCATTGTATCTATAATGTGAACATGACCAGTCTTTTAACATTCAATTGTGTCTCTTTAACATGTACAGGAGATGTCTGTCCACCTCTTCAGTATAATATCCAAGACGAAGACGAAGATCATACAAGTGGATTGATAGTCAACTACGAATTCTTGGACCCACAAGTTCTTTCCGACACTAGTTTTTTTACCCTGCCGTCGTTTTGTGTCAGTAGCGAATCGTCAAAGGTAACAACAGAATAAATACCCTTGTCATCTGTGTGTCATATTTTTCTCACGAAGTTGCAATATTCTTGAACTCAATATTCTACTATGCAACACACCACAACGACTTTAATATTATTCTTCGTAAATATTGTTTCAAGATTCAGAAGATGTCTTCATGCTGTACATGTTATGTATTTTCTGTTATTCCTGTTAGAAACAAAGAGTGTATATGTTTCTGTTTTGTCCATTTTTGATGTTTGTATGTTTTGTTTTTGTTTTTTGTTTTCATAGCATACACAAATGGGAGGAAAAGCGTTCTCTGCAAAGTTTCATCGACTCTTCATGGGATAGACATGACGCCATCATACCGGTTTAAGAGGAGACTTTTGAAAGGGTTACATACTGTCGCCAGAATATTTGGGTTGTATTCAGAAGAGATCCTAGGTTGAGGTCATCATCCGACTTAAACCAATGTGCTCCTTTGTTTAAATAAATATCATTTATAAAATAAATACCATTTTTCACGTTTCACTTGTCACGCACTCTTATGAAATATGATTTTGCCCCGACTGACTTCGCATACTGTCGGCTCTTTCCGTAAACGAGTAAAAGTTCCTTCCCGGAAACAGCCGTGATTATTTCATTTCACCCAGAATTGGACCGGTAGTACTGCCTGATAGCGAATAGGTCTCAAGTCTGATCCATAAAAGTTTCATTTCCGTTGTTTTTTTATTTGTTTTGCAATATACGATAATTCTTGCGATGTGAACCTTCTTATTTGTCCAGTTTTTGATTTGTAGCAAATTACCCATACAATTCAATCCTACTTTCATATTGCCGATCCAATTAAATTGTTGAATTACGAAAAATGATTTATTATGCATGATAAAGTTGTTAACTTGAAATAATACCTCAAGGAATAAACAGACTCAATTTGAATTTGGAAAATAAACTGCTCCAGATGGAAAAACCATCCAACCCAAGCCTCCCCGATTCATATATTTTTGGAACATGTTACTTGAATTGGCTACAAACTTGTGAAAATATTTTGGTTGAAAACGATGTTTTAAAGCGGTCATTAAAATACAGATTGAATCATATTGATTATTAAATTGTAAAAAATGTTTACCTGATTGAAATATCACAATGAAATAATATAAAAATGTGCCCGTCTTTGATGGGGTTCGAACTCATTTCAGACGACTTATGACTATAACGAGTCATGACGATGACGTGACGTGGTCACACTACCAAAACGATCTCAAAAGCAATACACTTGTTGAACAGAGAGTCCAGGTGTTGAAAATAGATAACAAATCTGGCCGTGTAATTGCTACATATTGCCACCGGAATAATGAGAATGTTATAAGCACAAAAAGAAAGCCTCGAAACTTAAGCAATCTATTTGTCCGTACCGTTGATATTACGTACTAAACTTTTTTATTTATATGATATATATATTAATCAAAAACAATGTAACTTTCTACCCTACAGTAAACATTGGTTCAAATATATTCAACATGTACATTTGTTTGTTTATAGCTATACAATCATAGGTTTTATTGCAATTTATCAGTAGCATTATGTCTTCAAACCAAACATAGTGATGACGGTGGTGTACGGATAGGGAGTGATTCTGTTTTCTTTTGTTGGTTAACAATTTTGTTTCGCAGCTAATGAGGGCACGAAGCGACACAGACGCGACAACTAAACCAAAGTCCGAATCAATTAAACTACGGACAAAATATTGATTAAGGAAAGATTTACACGAAGACCTTTGGAAGAGTGGACGAGAATATGACCAGGTGTTCCGGAAGAGAAATCTACTGATTCCGTGACAGTACTCACCAAGTACATCTTGATCATATTCAAGTGAATGGCTTTCGTTCGTTCGTTGTTTGCTAGCAGCTGACATGTTACATTTAAGAAAGTGAAAGTTTGCGATCGGAAAATCGAAATCGTAATGTTTCTCGTATAGCTACACGAGGGGTGTTCCAAAAATAATGTCACTTGCATCGGTGCTCATATAGCGGAAGTGCTTTTGTTCATTTTAATTTGCTCTGCCCTTCAAAATACTCTCCGCCAGCCAGAACACACCTTTTTAGCCGGTCAATCCATTTTTGGAAGCATTTTTCATACTCTTCAATGGGTACACCCATCAGACACTGATAAACAGCAGATCCAAGGGCATTTCTCGAATTGTATCTCCTTCCAGATAAATGATATTTAAGTTTTGGAAAGAGAAAATAGTCGTAGGGGGCCAAGTCTTGCGAATACGGATGCGGAAGGACGGTAACCTTCTCTGACTCCAATAAGTCAGTCACAATACGTGCCTTGTGAGCGGGTGCATTATCATGCAAAAGTCGGACATACTTAGGTCCTGTTTTAGGGCGGCGACTTTTGTAGCAGTTCTTCAACTTTCTCAGAACAACGTTTTTATATACCTTGCCTGTGACCGTTCTGCCTTTTGGCACCGGGATTTGAATAGCTGGACCCTTATTAGTGAAAAAAATAGCATACAAAACCTTCTTTACCGTTCGTATTCGTTTGGCAATACTTGGGCGTCTGGCATTTTTAGTGGCCCATATTCGGTTGGCAACCTTCCGCTTTGGTTCAAAATAATACACCCAGGTCTCATCACCAGTGACTCTATTATCAAAAGCCTTTTTATTATATTTTGGGTACATTTTGAGAAGTTTTTTTGCCATTGTTACACGCGTCTTCTTTTGCTCATCCGTTAACAAATGGGGTATCCATCTTGCATTTATCTTTCTAACTTTTAGGTGTTTCTTCAAAATTGCATGAACTCTTGCTAACGACAAGTTTGTCATTCGAGCCAATTGTCTTACGGCGAATCGAGAATCAGTTTGGAGGATATTTCGGATTTTTTCTATGTTACCTTTGGTCGTAGTTGTTGCAGGACGACCTGGGTGAGCAGCATCTTTCAGTTGCTGCTGCCCAGCACTAAATTTACCTACCCACCTGCAAACAGTCCTGTGAGACATTTGGCCCTCCCCATAAATGTCACACACCTTGCGGTGAATATCTACAGCCTTTATGCCGAGTAATGACTTACCTTTTATATAGGCCCTAATTTCAAGAACATTTTCAGCTCGTTTTCCTGTCATTTTGTGTCTAGTCTAACGAATAGGCTATGAAACGATGTACACTGTACCGAGGCCAGTGAACGTGTGGACGAGATATTTACCTGTGTCACGAGCCAGTGCTCACTCAATCGACACGAGGCGGTTTTGTGCATAAATTGCACGATTTCCGCGACATAAAGCACAGATGACATTATTTATGGAACACCCCTCGTATTTATAAACTAACGCTTACATCCGGATGGTATTGCTCTTTTTCCAGCTATAAGTACATGCTTACTTAATTATATATGAGATTGAGTAATAAAGTGCATGTAGTACCAGTTCTTTCCTACGGATTTAAAATACTTCTAATCTAGATCCACATCCCAAATATTATCATTCTATGTTCAAAATACTTAATGGAAACGCTTTTTCTAATCCATATTGGGCCGGAAGATGTATATTTATCCGCTGAGATTCCAGGGTAGACATACCTCCCTGTGGATTCTGTCACATCCGGCCCCCTTTTTAGAAATATGATAATAAATATTATATTGACTAGGTGAGATAAGTTTCCCTTCATTAGAGCATAACCTATTTAATGGCGTCTGCAGTCCTCCAATTGTTTCAGACAGAAAATGAATATCGTCACTGAAAATAAGACAGCATACGTCAGTTATCACCAAATCGTATAACGGGACCTTTAATAAATTACATCGAGAATAAGATCAGACAGACTGAGCTATATAAGTACGTTTGCTTCGTTCTTGTGCTCAATTTCATACCTTCACTATTGATCTGATTTCTTTTAAGTTAAGGAAAACTGGAAAACCCTTAAATTGAACTATTTTCTAAAGAGAAAATAGGGGCACCATCTCGTGGTCGATTTGAAGAAATATCACGATTAGTGAAGCATGCTTTTTCATGATCTTTGAAGCCGTCGGTGTAGATCTGCATGTGAATGCGACATGATAATAGTGCTACCTTTCGGAATATACACATGTACATTTTATTCATTTGGAATCGTTCAATATTTGAAAATATTACCAACATGATCGAATGAGAGGGCCAGTACATCTGCCTATCTGGGTTTATACATTTCTTTCGGCTAGTTTTGTTTCCTAAGTCGCCATCTAGGCTTCATTTTAAAATACTTACTGAGCATAAAAGACGAGCCCTAGAAGGACAAAAACGCTGTTTGGTGCAGTTTTAAAATTCATCATTTGACTTACTCCATTTGATATTAAAATGTATGGGTACTATTCTCCTGTGTCTCTTTTGTCCACAAAATAATATCGATCAGTTTACAGTAAATCAACTCTGAATTTTACATAAGTGGTTGTAATAAACGAGGTAAATATGCACATTAAAAGATAAAACTATGTGATTAACTGAATATGTGTCACAGTCATATCAGTGGAGGTTTGTTATCGTCAGAAAACACAACTAACGACACCGGCAGATTATCCTACCTATGTTAGACGTGTGTTGTGTGATGTTGATCTACTTTTTGCTTTATGCCTGACAATGATGACAGTAAAAAGCACCTTGGTCATCTCCTGCATTCTTATATTTATATTTGGAAGTTTTGCAAAACCAAAAGATCCACAGTGTAAGTTTCCTCCTCAATGGCAAAGCACGGTGTTTCTAGACTTCGGAATGTTTAAGTTTGGAGTTTCTGGTCATGCGTATGGATCCGGGACATTTTACTACGATTATCCGAACAGACGCATGAGGATAGACATCAAAGGCGTGGAAGAAAATCCGGACAAACAAAACTTAACAGCGTAACTCATGTGGCATTTTAATGAGGTTCGTAAAATATTGGTCAGTTTGGAAAGTCAATGTAATATATTAATAGTATATAATCGACTTTAACTAATTGTTTTTTTCCAGTTATTATCAGATGAATAATTATATTGTCTTTCTTAGCTTTAAAGCAGACAAAATAATTCACCTTTGATTGTTAAATAGAAAAAATAAATGATAACTGAAGCGTCAGTTAAACGGTAACTTGATTTTAAAACCAGAGAAAACTGTTGCCATAGGTAAGATTTACACGAAACCTGTTATATAAAATCACACAGAAAATGTCATTTCTGCTTCGAATCTATACTGCAATTTTTATTATAGACATAATGTATATCATTTGGTTCAATTCTAGAGTAGATTGCTAAGAAAATGTTAATCTAAATGTTTGTAATGTCGTAAGGCATAGGTAGACCAGATATCCTGGGTTAATTTCCACGTTTGACTGAAGTTCATAATTATTTGAAGCAAAGGAAGAAAATTCGAAACGAAGAAGTGTCACATTTGTATGAGATATAACAGCCTACTTTTAAAAAGAAAATGCGCATGTAAATTGCACCGACATACATTGTAGCAAATCACTAATTCCTTTGAAATCACATGTTTATTAATCCTAGTGAGATATTTTTTGTTAACGGGCCTTGACAAGTATGCTGATTAAGGACTCTTTCTCAGGGTGCAACCTACTTCATCGACTACGATGAGAAGGTATGTGCGAGAAGTTACCAAATAGATACAGTGTGGAACTAGTGGGAGGGCATTCCCAGTAAGTTACATACGCTGTAAACAAATGGACGTCTGTTCCTCGTAAGTTTTATACATTATAGAGTTAAACACCGGGTTGGAATTCCTAGCAATTAAACAAATATATTAATAGACATTTAAAAAGCGTCCTCCTTCAGCTAGACAAATTGTAGAGTTGACTAATTTTTTTGGTATTCCTCTCATCATTGAAACATGTTATAAACTCATGACATCAACACGCGTTCATCGTAAGCAAGACACATGGTATAACAGACAATTCGATAAATGTTCCTGTAGTTAAGGTAGAGTATATTAGTGAGCTGGGTTTCCCCATATTATAGACACATTATGTATGTACTACTCCAGTTGACACTTCAACAAGCGTTCCCGGTAAGTTCGACAACTTAAAGAGTGGACCAGTTGGTTGTTAAGATATCTGTAGAGTATATCAGTGAGGTGGGTTTCCCCATGCAATAGACATATTATGTATGTAATACTCCAGTAGGCACTTCTAGAATCAACAGGCGTTCCCGGCAAGTTCGACAAATTATAGAGTGGACCAGCTGGTTGACATTCCACGCAATATAGAAACATTGTATAACAGGTCATTCGATAGGTGTTCCCGTATTTAAGATATATGTAGAGTATATCAGTGAGGTGGGTTTCCCCATACTATAGACACATTATGTATGTACTACTCCAGTTGACACTTCAACAAGCGTTCCCGGCAAGTTCGACAACTTATAGAGTGGACCAGCTGGTTGACATTACCCGCAATACAGAAACATTGTACAATAGGTGTTCCCGTTGTTCCAGTAATTAAAGCAAATTAAAATGTATAGAAACGTCGTTCGATGTTTCAGTCGACGAAATTGGGCAAAAAAACATGGAACAAAATGCTTGCAGGGGCTTTATTAAGTAAATATATGTATTGGTTCGTGTTATATTAGGAACTCGTGGAAAGAGCCAGGGTAGTTACTATTAAAAAGAAAATCGCACTGATAAATAAAAGCCAAAAATCATTTTATACCCAAAAATACAATACAATACACACAAAAATACAATACATATACATTTCTACATAAGATATATTTTCTTAAAACATATATATCTGTACTGAGTCAAAGAAATGAAAATGTTATATCACGTGTTACTTGTCGGTAGTGGATATTGTGCTTTGTAACTTAGTTCTATAGTCGTCAGTAAAACTTTATCAGATTATAAACAAACCTTTTATTGTTTATTGTGTTAAGGTGCAGCATATCCCACCGCTTTTGGAGGTATAGGTGGATTAAAAAAAATAGTGGGACAATTTGTCATGGATGTAAAAGACGATCCTCCTACCGACAATGGTCTTCGTGTTGTGATGGATGTCCAAGTGGGTACGTGTATATAAGATATATAACGGACAAAGGAATTCCAACAGTGTTGACTGAATGGTTTTGTTTAAGGAATCCGCTCCTTTATCGAGACACAAAGAAACATAAAACAATTACTTTAAAATTGGACAAAACCATTTTTATCCACACTGTCTGAAATACTTCCTTTCCCCATTTTTTAAAATATTAATTAATTCATATCCTACAATTATACGTTTGTAAGGATCCATTTCTATTAGGAACGCTACCGTTGATGTTATGTTTCGGACCTATATGATATATAAAGGATATACCAATAAAGATCGGTGTAAACATGTTTGCACAAAATTGTGTAAAGAACACTCATGTATATCTGCCACATTCAAGGGGGTTTGAGGACCTCTATATCTTTATGCGGGAAATGAAACGTGTATTTGAATGTTTGCATGTTTATGTTTATATTTTTATGAAACATAAAATAGGAATGGTTCTTATTTTGTTTTTATATATTATGTTTTTGTGTAGGGTTGTTTAAATATACTTGAATGGGTGGTTATTTCCATTTCTTTGGATGTTTGAAGGAGTATATGTGTACGTTTTAGATACCACACCATTTTGTAAAATTGGTTAGATATTGTTCATATCATTAATATTGAGACAACCTTATACTTAATATACATCGGATAGCGTGTAAAATATCATGATTTAAGTTCTGTTTTATCTATTTTTATGCTCACCGAACAATTTCAGTAACTGTCAGTAACAATGTATTTCTAAAAAAATATGTGGTTTTCAAGATACATCATCTGAAAGTTTTCCGACAGTGGATTTCCATTTTTATCTCAATCTCGGTGAATTCCTTGTAAATTACTTCAATTACCCAACGATTCAAACAATACGTCATACCAAGCAAAATATACCATACAATGTACTTGTTAATTGCGATGATGTTTGCCCTTCCTTCCATGTAATGTTCCAGGACCTGTTTTATGTAGGTGATGTTTGCCCTCCCTTCCGTGTAATGTTCCAGGACCTGTTTTTTGTAGGTGATGTTTGCCCTCCCTTCCGTGTAATGGTCCAGGACTTGGTTTTGCCCTCCCTTCCGTGTAATGTTCTATGACCTGTTTGATTTAG
Source organism: Mimachlamys varia (assembly GCA_947623455.1). NCBI lineage: Eukaryota > Metazoa > Mollusca > Bivalvia > Pectinida > Pectinidae > Mimachlamys > Mimachlamys varia. Next base: position 17,135,686 of record OX392535.1, read on the forward strand.
GTGATGTTTGCCCTCCCTTCCGTGTGATGTTCCAGAACCTGTTTTATTTAGGTAATGTTTGCCCTCCCTTCCGTGTAATGTTTCAGGACCTGTTTTATTTAGGTGATGTTTGCCCTCCCTTCTGTGTAATGTTCCAGGACCTGTTTTATTTAGGTAATGTTTGCCCTCCCTTCCGTGTAATGTTTCAGGACCTGTTTTATTTAGGTAATGTTTGCCCTCCCTTCCGTGTAATGTTCCAGGACCTGTTTTATTTAGGTAATGTTTGCCCTCCCTTCCGTGTAATGTTACAGGACCTGTTTTATTTAGGTAATGTTTGCCCTCCCTTCCGTGTAATGTTACAGGACCTGTTTTATTTAGGTAATGTTTGCCCTCCCTTCCGTGTAATGTTTCAGGACCTGTTTTATTTAGGTAATGTTTGCCCTCCCTTCCGTGTAATGTTACAGGACCTGTTTTATTTAGGTAATGTTTGCCCTCCCTTCCGTGTAATGTTACAGGACCTGTTTTATTTAGGTGATGTTTGTCCTCCGTTCCGTGTAATGTTACAGCACCTGTTTTATTTAGGTAATGTTTGCCCTCCCTTCCGTGTACTGTTACAGGACCTGTTTTATTTAGGTAATGTTTGCCCTCCCTTCCGTGTAATGTTCCAGGACCTGTTTTATTTAGGTGATGTTTGCCCTCCCTTTCGTGTAATGTTTCAGGACCTGTTTTATTTAGGTAATGTTTGCCCTCCCTTCCGTGTAATGTTACAGGACCTGTTTTATTTAGGTGATGTTTGCCCTCCCTTCCGTGTAATGTTTGAGGACCTGTTTTATTTAGGTAATGCTTGCCCTCCCTTCCGTGTAATGTTACAGGACCTGTTTTATTTAGGTAATGTTTGCCCTCCCTTCCGTGTAATGTTACAGGACCTGTTTTATTTAGGTAATGTTTGCCCTCCCTTCCGTGTAATGTTACAGGACCTGTTTTATTTAGGTAATGTTTGCCCTCCCTTCCGTGTAATGTTTCAGGACCTGTTTTATTTAGGTAATGTTTGCCCTCCCTTCCGTGTAATGTTTGAGGACCTGTTTTATTTAGGTAATGTTTGCCCTCCCTCCCGTGTAATGTTACAGGACCTGTTTTATTTAGGTAATGTTTGCCCTCCCTTCCGTGTAATGTTCTAGGACCTGTTTTATTTAGGTGATGTTTGTCCTCCCTTCCGTGTAATGTTCCAGGACCTGTTTTATTTAGGTAATGATTGCCCTCCCTTCCGTGTAATGTTTGAGGACCTGTTTTATTAAGGTAATGTTTGCCCTCCCTTCCGTGTAATGTTACAGGACCTGTTTTATTTAGGTAATGTTTGCCCTCCCTTCCGTGTAATGTTACAGGACCTGTTTTATTTAGGTAATGATTGCCCTCCCTTCCGTGTAATGTTACAGGACCTGTTTTATTTAGGTAATGTTTGCCCTCCCTTCCGTGTAATGTTTCAGGACCTGTTTTATTATAGGTAATGTTTGCCCTCCCTTCCGTGTAATGTTACAGGACCTGTTTTATTTAGGTAATGTTTGCCCTCCCTTCCGTGTAATGTTACAGGACCTGTTTTATTTAGGTAATGTTTGCCCTCCCTTCCGTGTAATGTTTCAGGACCTGTTTTATTTAGGCGTTGTTTGCCCTCCCTTCCGTGTAATGTTCCAGGACCTGTTTTATTTAGGTGATGTTTGCCCTCCCTTCCGTGTTATGTTTCAGGACCTGTTTTATTTAGGTAATGTTTGCCCTCCCTTCCGTGTAATGTTACAGGACCTGTTTTATTTAGGTAATGTTTGCCCTCCCTTCCGTGTAATGTTACAGTACCTGTTTTATTTAGGTAATGTTTGCCCTCCCTTCCGTGTTATGTTTCAGGACCTGTTTTATTTAGGTGATGTTTGCCCTCCCTTCCGTGTAATGTTACAGGACCTGTTTTATTTAGGTGATGTTTGCCCTCCCTTCCGTGTAATGTTACAGGACCTGTTTTATTTAGGTGATGTTTGCCCTCCCTTCCGTGTAATGTTACAGGACCTGTTTTATTTAGGTGATGTTTGCCCTCCCTTCCGTGTGATGTTACAGGACCTGTTTTATTTAGGTGATGTTTGCCCTCCCTTCCGTGTAATGTTACAGGACCTGTTTTATTTAGGTGATGTTTGCCCTCCCTTCCGTGTAATGTTACAGTACCTGTTTTATTTAGGTAATGTTTGCCCTCCCTTCCGTGTAATGTTACAGGACCTGTTTTATTTAGGTAATGTTTGCCCTCCCTTCCGTGTAATGTTACAGGACCTGTTTTATTTAGGTAATGTTTGCCCTCCCTTCCGTGTAATGTTACAGGACCTGTTTTATTTAGGTAATGTTTGCCCTCCCTTCCGTGTAATGTTACAGGACCTGTTTTATTTAGGTGATGTTTGCCCTCCCTTCCGTGTAATGTTACAGTACCTGTTTTATTTAGGTAATGTTTGCCCTCCCTTCCGTGTAATGTTACAGGACCTGTTTTATTTAGGTGATGTTTGCCCTCCCTTCCGTGTAATGTTACAGGACCTGTTATATTTAGGTGATGTTTGCCCTCCCTTCCGTGTTATGTTTCAGGACCTGTTATATTTAGGTGATGTTTGCCCTCCCTTCCGTGTTATGTTTCAGGACCTGTTATATTTAGGTGATGTTTGCCCTCCCTTCCGTGTAATGTTTCAGGACCTGTTATATTTAGGTGATGTTTGCCCTCCCTTCCGTGTTATGTTTCAGGACCTGTTATATTTAGGTGATGTTTGCCCTCCCTTCCGTGTAATGTTACAGGACCTGTTTTATTTAGGTGATGTTTGCCCTCCCTTCCGTGTAATGTTACAGGACCTGTTTTATTTAGGTGATGTTTGCCCTCCCTTCCGTGTAATGTTACAGGACCTGTTTTATTTAGGTGATGTTTGCCCTCCCTTCCGTGTGATGTTACAGGACCTGTTTTATTTAGGTGATGTTTGCCCTCCCTTCCGTGTAATGTTACAGGACCTGTTTTATTTAGGTGATGTTTGCCCTCCCTTCCGTGTAATGTTACAGTACCTGTTTTATTTAGGTAATGTTTGCCCTTCCTTCCGTGTAATGTTACAGTACCTGTTTTATCTAGGTAATGTTTGCCCTTCCTTCCGTGTAATGTTACAGTACCTGTTTTATTTAGGTGATGTTTGCCCTCCCTTCCGTGTAATGTTACAGGACCTGTTTTATTTAGGTAATGTTTGCCCTCCCTTCCGTGTAATGTTCCAGGACCTGTTTTATTTAGGTGATGTTTGCCCTCCCTTTCGTGTAATGTTTCAGGACCTGTTTTATTTAGGTGATGTTTGCCCTCCCTTCCGTGTAATGTTCCAGGACCTGTTTTATTTAGGTGATGTTTGCCCTCCATTCCGTGTAATGTTCTAGGACCTGTTTTATTTAGGTAATGTTTGCCCTCCCTTCCGTGTAATGTTACAGTACCTGTTTTATTTAGGTAATGTTTGCCCTCCCTTCCGTGTAATGTTACAGTACCTGTTTTATTTAGGTAATGTTTGCCCTTCCTTCCGTGTAATGTTACAGGACCTGTTTTATTTAGGTAATGTTTGCCCTCCCTTCCGTGTAATGTTACAGGACCTGTTTTATTTAGGTAATGTTTGCCCTCCCTTCCGTGTAATGTTCCAGGACCTGTTTTATTTAGGTAATGTTTGCCCTCCCTTCCGTGTAATATTACAGGACCTGTTTTATTTAGGTAATGTTTGCCCTCCCTTCCGTGTTATGTTTCAGGACCTGTTTTATTTAGGTGATGTTTGCCCTCCCTTCCGTGTAATGGTCCAGGACTTGGTTTTGCCCTCCCCTCCGTATAATTTTCTATGACCTGTTTTATTTAGGCGTTGTTTGCCCTCCCTTCCGTGTGATGTTCAAGGACCTGTTTTTGCCCTCCATTCCGTGTAATGTTCCAAGACCTACATGACGACCTGTACGAAGGAGTTATGTACCAGTATGAGTTCATGGATCATACAAAACTGAAGAACCCAGACGTTTTCCAAGCACCGTCCAACTGTAGCAACATCACGTCTGTGGTAAGTACACTTCAGTATTTAAACAATATTTATATAAACAATAAATGTAGTATTTGCACAGTTACAATATAGCTATGTAACAAAGCATTACCGGTAGTGATAAACTATTGTTGGTTAGGTTGTATTTTATTCTTAGTTCATCGATGTGTTAGTTGTTGTGTAAAGCCGTCATTTCTGTGATCTATTTCGCTCTGTCCAGTTCCAAATTCCATACCCGTTTGTATGCGCCTAAAATCTAAACGGCCGTGTGAAAAGTGTTTCGTGCCCTCTCGGAGTTGCCTAATAATTAAGTCGATTTGAAGACAGCTACAATTAATATTCGAACATATGGGACGAACCCTGCGCTAACTAATTACCGTTTGCTTATTACCATTTGTACGGCTATACTTATTGAAAGCATCGTGTGTCCAGGATTTAATTTTAAGCCTGTTTGTGTACACCTCAGCAATAAATCTTAGTTTGATAAAATCCACTTGCTACACATATATGTAACACACTCCGTATACACGCCGACCATTTCATAGAATTTAAATGATGTCTACTTAATGAAGTCATTGCATTGTAGTCAAATATAGATATTCTGTACCCTTGTTTGGCATGAAGGTGGCATTTACATGTGACTTAGATTTCGTTAGATCTCTTGAAGTTTTTCAAGGATCTTCTTTCCTTTGTTTATGTTGCCCCCTAGTTAAATCGATTTGGAGTTCGGATTATGGTTTTCGTTGACGCATCGCTTTCTAGTAGAAGACAAACAAAGAACAGTTAAATCAATGGAGTATGTATCATACCCCTATGCTAAAAATCAATATCGCATATGTAGTTTCATATATATTTCTGGAGTATATCTGTCAAGTTATCATATGAATAGTATAATCATAAATCCATACACGACAATATTTCTCAATGACAATACAATAGTATAATCAAACCATATCGTGTGCCTATTTTTACAGAATGAAGGGACGAGAAAATTCCTGCCATTTCAACACCTTGGTTTTATCTTGGATTAACGTTTTATGGAAGTCAAACAAATGCTACGTGGTACATTGAATTCCAGCATAGCAAGCGACTCGTTAGACACGGCATCAGCGTTACCTTGGCCAAATAAGTACATGTTACTTAGAATTGTGCTTTACTATGAATGTATTTTATCAACTTCCTTACAGACTTAGCATTAATGATTTTGTTTTATTTTAAATTTTGAGCTCCTGTTTAATTCAACGTTCGATTGGCGTCGGTAAAAATTGTATAAAGTATAGTTGAAGTTTAAGTGGTAGTTTACTATGATAACAAAATACATTTAGTAACGAAGATAACTACATTATTTTGGTATTTGCTGTTCCTAAATGCATCACTTGTTTCCTCTGCCAATTTGATCTTTACGGGGAATACTTTGACTGGATCGCATTTCAAGTAATCGAGTCCTAATTGTGGCATTGACAATTTCACCGAAGTAACCCTGAGTAACATTGTCATTGATTGACGATGTGTCTATTGTTAAGAAGGTCGTAACAAAAATAAAAACATAAAAAATAATGACTATTATTCCGAAATTTCTGCAAGGACTTCAAATAACGTACATTATACTTTGCGGAATAAGTATTCGCCACAAATACTGTATAGTAAGATAATATGTTTTGATCAAAGGTGTTCACACTATGACAAACTCAATATTGCATTTACTACCATATGCTATTATAAAAGTATATATAAGTTGTGACAGTTTGGATTGGCGCGAACACATCCGGGCTCTTTATATCAGTGATATCCAAGAATTTGTTGTTAAATGCAAATGTTCCATACGCAATCGTACTCAGATCTCTAATGTTCAACCGGATTGGAGGAAAAACATCGCCTACAACAAATAACAGTTTTAAATAGAAGAACAATTAATCAAATAACAAAGCAACTAATAAAAAATGTGTGAGTATGAGCGAAGAAATTGTAACCAAGTAAATATTTAACAGTCCTATCAATCTACGTCTGAATCTCAGTGGCCATGGCAGTCAAACAATTGAGAAAATAAGTATAAATGAGCATTTACTTTTAAGGTTTTAAATGACATGAAATAGACAAGAAAAACAAAATTTGAAAAAAATGGAGAATACCGAAGCGTCAACAAAATAATAATCTAAGCTCAAAATTCGTTAAACTAGGGGCAAAATATGAACAAAGGAAATATGTATGTGGAAACCCTTGTAGAAGAACAAGAGAATAAGACCAGGTGTTCCAAAAAAGTGAACGTCTTCAGCTTCATCGACGACACTCGCCATGTAAATCTTTGTCACATCCAAGTAAACATCAAGTTTTCAAAATGAGAACGGAATCATCATTTTCAATCACAACAAGTAAACACACTAATGAGCATAATAAAAAAACGTTCATCTTCATACCACACTGTGCTGTGATTAAGCCTTTAATCCTTTTACAAACCCCCAGAGAAGGAGGGTAAAAACCTGCAACAATACAACAATACATTTTACATAAAATCTTATCTGTTGTTTGTTATGATGTACATAATTACCCTCATTATTTTATCCTTAACCATATAACCTGGTGAATCTACATGGCAGCAATTACCTATAATGGTTTTAATAACCTATTGAAAGTATACAATATGTATGACAACAAGTTCGGTATGCAAAACTAAAATATATATTGAGGTCAGGAGTGTAGAATCCGTTCTCACCGTTATCGGTAATAGTAGTATTAGAGTAAATACGGTAAACCGCAGAAATGCGTGTAATTAGCACGCTTGGAAGCCAAAATACACCATGGGGAATTTATATTAGGGCATGCAAATATAAACTGGACTTCTAAACTCCTGAGAAATAACCCTATACTCAAATCAAACGGATATATGGTAGCAACTATTATATGCGTATAAATCCTGACGCATCAGTCGTAATCACTGACACATTAATAAGTACAAATTATAACGTATTTCTCCAGTTCGATATAACACAATATGCATAGATCGAGTCATTGGCTCATATACGATTAATCTGTCATGATTGTGTTAATTGACATTTCACTTACACCTTGGATTCTCTGCTTTATAGACACGAAACTTCTTCACGCTGCCATGCGTTCGAATTAACGACAATAACTAACGCACCTCGCTTAGGTGTTGCAAATAAAGGGAAATAACTCTTGACTTATAAATCGTAACATGACAGTGTTGCAACTAAAGGGAAATAACTCTTGACTTATAAATCGTAACATGACACTCCCCTCTTGGCATAACTATGCCACTACAAATTCCATACAATAAAAAAATGTCACTCGTAGAAAGTCACTATATAAATGAATAACCTATGCAGAAATTTTGAATGTCAGTCACTGGATAACACCACAAGTTTAGTTACTGGTCTGACGAACTTCACGCGTTTCCCGTCCCTGATTATTGCGATCTCGACTGTCCTGACTTTGCCATCCTCACTCGGAAAAACACGATCAACAATAGCCTTGGGCCACTCGTTGCGACACACCTGAGTGTCTTTCATGAGGACAATATCCTTCTCCTTGATGTTGATCCGATTCTCTTGCCATTTTTGTCTCACTTGAAGTGTATGGAGATACTCTTCTTGCCATCTCGACCAGAACGTATCCGCGAGGTGTTGGACACGTCGCCACTGACGACTATACATGTCTCGAGTGTCAATCTCCAGACGTGCTTCAACGACTGGTTCCGTTTTCTGAGTAAGCAGGACGTTTGGTGTAAGAACTTCTGGTGCTTCTGGATCGGACGAAACAGGTACCAAAGGGCGCGAATTCACTATGGCACACACTTCAGCTAGGAAAGTTGCAAGGATTTCATGTGTCAAATTCTTGCCATCTACATCGAGGAGCATTGAGTCGAGTATCTTGCGAGACAGACCGATCATCCGCTCCCACGCGCCACCCATGTGTGAAGCGTAAGGTGGATTGAAAATCTATGTCACTTGGTTCTGCAAGAGAAAGTCCTTGACATTCGCGTCCTCCGCAACGACTTCTTGGATATCTAACTCATGCACTGCCCCGACAAAGTTCGTTCCTCGATCCGATCGAAATTGTTTGACTGGCCCTCTCAATGCCATAAACCTTCTCAGCGCGTTGATGAATGAACTGGTTGATAGTTCTTCGACTAGTTCGATATGAATGGCCCTTGTAGCCATGCACGTGAACAGTATTGCCCAACGTTTCTAATTTGCCTTTCCTCCACGCGTACGCCGAGAGTGAACTGACCAAGGACCGAATGTGTCTATGCCGACGAATGTGAACGGCGGCGATACCTCGCAACGATCAGTGGGGAGATCAGACATTTTCTGTGAAGCTAATGAGCCACGCAGCTTTCTACTGGTAAAACACTGACGCAACACTGCTGAAATATGTCTCTTTCCTCCAATGGTCCAATAACCGTTTGCCCTAACGGCTCCTTCTGTCAAGTGTCGACCTTGATGCTTTACAATTCCATGACAATGCCTGATGAGAAGTGTTGCGACATGGTGTCCTTTAGGAATAACTATTGGGTTTGTCTCTAGCGATGTAGGTTGCATCTTGTTGAGCCTGCCGCCAACTCTGATGATGGCGTGACTGTCAAGCACCGGAGAAAGTGGAAGCAGATTGCTATCTTGCGGAAGTCTCTTTCCCTGTTTCAAACACTGAATCTCCTTCCAATAGACATCTTGTTGCACATTCCGTATTATCTCACGCTCTGTGTCCTTTACAATATCCATGAGCGTTTCAGGGGTATCCTCAGCAGATCTGCTCTCGTACAGTTTTCTACGAAACCTCGGTAGTGAACGCTTGAGGAAAGCCATACCCTTTACAAGCTTGTCCCAACTTGAAAATCTAAGGAATCGATCTGCACCTAAACGTGTGTCTGCCATCACAGTGGTCTTGGAGACGACTACTTGGCTCAAATCGGGTCCTTGCAACCACATGGACGTTTGTATATCCTTTGCATGGACTGATCTTGTTGCAAGATCAGCAGGGTTTAAAGCTGTCGGAACATGTCTCCACTGAGCTGGATCCGATGCGCCCCGTATCCTGTCCACCCTATTCGAGACGTATACATAGAATCTCCGTTCTTCATTACTGATATATCCCAAAACTATGCGACTGTCTGTGTAGTAGTAAATGCGGTCAAATTCCATGTCCAGGTGTTCCAACGCTGTCTGTGCCACTTCAGTGCAGAGAACAGCCGCGCAAAGTTCCAATCGTGGAATGGTGTGGCCCTTTTGAGGTGCCACCTTGGCCTTGCCAAGAATAAAGTAAACGTCCTCAGATTCATCCTTCCTACATGTCCGCACATACGACACTGCACCAATCGCATCCTTCGATGCATCGCAAAAGGTGTGAAGTTCCCTTGACACGACGTCCAAATCTCGGTCAGATTTGCAAGCCCTACGGATACTAAGGGTTTCCAGGTGAGCAAGAGAGTCTCTCCACTCTTTCCAGTGGGATCGGAGTTCCAGAGGAAGAGGGTCATCCCAATCATGGGGAGAGGATATGCATGATCTGAGAAGTAACCTTCCCTTTATTGATACCGGCGCGACAATGCCTAGTGGGTCAAACAAGCTATTGATGGTCGATAAAACTCCTCGTTTTGTGTAAGGTTTGATGTCTGAGGAAACACGAAATGTGAAAGCGTCTGTGTTGATGTCCCAGATTAATCCTAAACTGGACTGCACAGGTAATTCATCCTTACACAAGTCCAGGTCCTTGATGTCTTTTGAAAGATCCTCTTTGTCAAAGGCCTGAAGCACGTCCTTGTTGTTTGAGGCGATCTTGTGTAGCCTGAGATTTCCTTCCTGTTTGAGAGTTTGTCGAGTCCTACGCAAGATGTCGATGGCTGTGGCCGAATCTGAGACCGATAACAATCCATCGTCCACATAGAAATTCTTGGTGACAAAGTCTCTCACTTCACACTCGGCACCTTCCACGGTCTTGCGCAATGCGTATGTCGCTACAGCCGGCGAAGGACCATTCCCAAAAACATGCCTTGTCATTCGGTATTCAATCAACGAGTTGTCCATGTTGTTGTCCTTGTACCAGAAGAACCGAAGCAAGTCTCTATGATCCTCCTCCACCACAAAACAATAAAACATGTGCTCAATATCTGCCGTTATCGCCACTCGTTCTTTGCGGAAACGCAGTAGGACTCCCAAGAGACTGTTAGTTAAGTCTGGACCATTGAGAAGTGAAGAGTTTAGGGAGGCTCCCTCAAACTTCGCCGACGAGTAAAATACGCCTCTAATTTTGTCAGGCTTTCTGGGATGATATACGCCGAACAGCGGCAAGTACCATCTTTCCTGATGCTCGGGAATGTCTGGTGCAACTTCCGCATGACCTTTTTCCAGTACTTTCGTCATGAAATCAAACATGTCTGGCCTTTTCTTGCTTGATCTCTTCATACTATTTTCCAACGACTTGGCTCGTTTTAAAGCCATCTCCCGGTTGTTGGGAAGCTTCGTTCTTGGTGACCGGAAGGGCAGTGGAGCCACCCAGTTCCCATCATTGTCCTTGTACATCTTGGAATCCATTATCTCCAAGAATTCCTTGTCCTGAATAGACAGACCTCGTTTGTTGTCATCGGGAGTCTTTTGGAAAATGATGTCATCCTCCTTCACCTTAACGTCCATATTATTGAGGCAGGGATTCAGAGAAGTCGGTCTGCCGTTAGGAAGAGTGCATATCTTATTGACGTTCACAACATCTGTTTGGTGTATGGAGCCGAGGCAGGTCTCCCCTATGATGACCCATCCAAGCTGCAACCTTTGCGCGAATGGAAGACCAGCCTTGCCAGTTCTTTGATCAAGGATGTGATGTACTTCTGGGAGGTCGCGACCAATGAGTAAAGATATACTAGCAGACTCATCTATGGGAGGTATGACGTCCTTCAAGTCCTGCAGGTGCCTGAAGTGTTCTACAACTTCAGGGGATGGAATCTCCTCTCTTACATCTGGAATATTGTTACACTCAATAATACCAGGGAGATGGGTCCTGAAGGAGCCGTCCATTGACTCAATTACAAAACCTGATGCTCTCCTCCCAGTAGTCACATGAGTTCCTGTGCAAGACATCATAGCATACTCAATACTAGGTCCACATTCATTGAAATGATACAGCAGGGAAGATCTTCCCAGAGTCCTGTTGCTCTGGTCATCAATGATTGTATAGATGTTCAATGCTTCCTGAGATCTACCTTCAGGGTAAATTCTAGCAAGTACTATTTTGCCACATGATTTACTTGTAATAGTAGGATCCCCGCAAACCTGGGTACAGAATGAAGTGTTCACTTTGGTTGTTTTGTCGCCAAACTCGAGCTCCCCTCCGTGAGCTCTTGTAGATTCAGATCTTGGCTTCCCTTGCGGTGATTTTTCAGTTGAGGCCCCGTTTACATGTAAGGCTGATGGGTGGTTAGTACCCTGGCAAATTTTGCATTGGATAGAAACGGTACAATTTCTCAGACCCACAGCAACGAAAGCACAATCCATTAGTAAACAGGAAATCCTTCCTTTCTTTAATTGGCTTTGCTCGGAAAGCTTTACACTTGTTTAACGAGTGTCGCGACTTGTGAATGGGGCACTGATCGACCATTTCAGATGACACCCTCTGTGTATCTGTTTTCCGAACTGTAACTGTCGTCTTGACTGGTTTGCCTTGAGGTTGTTGACTCTTTGTATAGCTGTCAGCTTCAAAGTCAAATCCAGGATCATTCATCATTTTTGACATATCGTTCATGTAGCTCACAAAATAGTCAAAAGAAGGAAAAGCCACATCATGTTTTATTTTAAAGTTTATTGCTCTGTCACGCCACGTATTCTGCAAGTTCTGAGGTAACTTGATGACAATGGGGTTGATACCAGTGGCCGTGTCAAAATGCCCTAACATCTTCTCATACCTTGGATTGGCTTTACATGACTGTATTTCCATGAGGATGTCAGCAAGTTCATATAGTTTCCCCTTTTCTCTGTATGTAACCTTTGGGAAATTGGCCAATTTCTTCTTCAGGGATGCCTCGATCAATTCCGGGCTTCCATAGCGCTCGCTTAACCGCTTCCAAAAAAGGTCTAAGCCTCTAGCATAGTTGTCAGTACTAGCATTCCGTATGCTGGTTGCATGTTTTCCTGATTGAGGTCCCAGCCACTTTATCAACAAATCTGTCTCCTCTGCCGCAGACACCTTCATCTCATCCATAACTGAACAAAAGGTGGCCTTCCATGACAAGAAAGATTCTGGTTTATCATCAAATTTTACGAGCCTGGATGACAACAGTTCCTTTCTCATTAAAAACTCTGAAAAGCCTTGGAATGGAGAGATGTGGTAGTTAGACTGTCCTTGATTCCATTCATGTTCATTGTGTGGTTGTGTGGTTTCTGGACTTTGTACTGGATCTTCAATCTTGGCATGATCCAGTCTGAAACTAGTGGCCAAAGGATTTAAGGGTAAGTGTTCTTCTGTACGAGGTAACTGTCCTTCACAAGGGCTGTTGTTAAACAGTGCATTCTGTTCTTTAACGAAACTGTGCACACGGTCTTGTGTGATACCTATTGGGACTTCCTGTTTTGGAAACTGCACCGATTTGCCCGAGCCCTGATCGATCTCATCGTACATCGCATCCAGTTCTCTTTTTGCCACAAACAAATATCAAGTTGTTAGATGCTTTGTCAGCTGACACAACCACACACTTATCATGTAGATCGTTCAGTGCAGTGTTGTTCGATCATCGAGGTCAAGAAATATTGACTTGTGTTTAGTTTTCATTTTGTGACGCAAACTGCTTTTTCTTTTCTGAATAGAGGAAAGTAAATCCAATTTAGCCCATTGTCTGGCATAATCTTCCATCGAGTCATAAGAATCTTGATATTCACATTCCAATTGATGAATGGATTCTCTGGATACTCAGGACCTTTCATGATAGCTCCCGAAGCTTCATTTGGGTGATAATATCCTTTTTTTAGATGCAAAAAAAACAAAGAGAACACAAGTTGCATTGCACGACAATATATTGGCAGTTCTGGCATGAAGTAATTCTGATTGTCAAGATCGTCAGCAGAATGTAAACACAGCATTGGTTTGTATCCTTAACAAGAGTTTCCTGCATTTATCGGTTGGTATTTAGGTCAATACAATTGTGATATTAACAGTTTGCTAATGAAGCAGTTTTTTCTGCCTACAATTTTTATATACACATAAGTTTTCTCGCAATATTATAACGCAACATTGGAATTGACATATTGACCTATCAACAAGGGAGGTAAGTCTTGTTTACAAAAAGATCCAATAGAAAACGCTATATCTTGTGTTTCGAATCATATAACAAGTATGATTTTACAATTTTAGGCATTCACATATCATTTAAGTAAAACTTATTGCCGAAACATTTAAACGTTGTTGAGTATACATCAATATTCGTATACAAAGTTTGCTACTACGGATACCTACGGAGCCCGTCAAGGGACATGGCAATATATCTATCAATCTGTGCGCACGTTGTTAGATTACCAAATCGTGCGCATAGATTGATAATTCGTGGGCATAGATTGACAATTCGTGCGCATAGATTGATAATTCCTGCGCACAGATGACTATAACGTACACACAGATTGATGAAGGTATTACCATGTCCCTTTGGAGGCTCAGTATATACCCGCTCTTTTTCCTGCATTGTGTACGAAAAATGTAACAATTGTTACATTTTTCATGGCAACTGTTTTTAGAGCTTAGACAAAATTGGGAAACTATACACATATCGGTAGTATACCTTAAGGGGAATAAAATCGCAGTATGCGCCATCATCACTTTTACTCAGTTTCTGTAATTTGTCGGTTCGAAAGCATAGTATCGCTACTATTACAAGTCATGCAGCCGTATATATGTACATTTTATTATGTTTGCTGATTTTTTTTGATGTTTGAAATAAAATCTTTCTCCACAAATGCGGCTATATTGAACAGAGTAGTATGCATAATTTACAGAAAAATACTGTAAATATAAGAATTATCCTTTCCTTTTTTTAGTTTATGAGATTATAAATCCAATAGAACAGTTGGTAAATTTAACGTAAACGCTTCACGTTGGAGCAATTTACCTCGTTCTTCAATGGATTTATATTCTCATAAACTAAACAAGATAAAAGGCTAATTCTTTATCAAATATTTTTGTATCCAATCCCTATGCATGTAAATTGATATCGGTTTGAGGTATATAGCGAAAGTCTACTCGATGTGACCTAGCAGTGATACAAGCGATAGTAGAATGCTTAATTACTTGATATACTTTTTACACTAGGAACTTTCAACTTAAATTTTAGAATTCGCCAAATTTTAAAATGGTGTTTGCCGAGAAATAACTGATGATATTGTTCCTAACTGCTTCTTCACAAAAGCCTTCCAGGGCCAACTTTGTCAGCAAAGGAAATTAAGAAATTAAAAAATTCAAATGCGTTATAAATTATTGGCTGTATATGCTGAATTCCTCATTAACATGACGGGGATTCAAGTTGTAAATCACGTGCTGATTTTCGGTTACATCGGTTAATTTTTATTGTGTTAACTACATTAACATTCACTCCATCTGAATTAAATAAAGACGACGTACTCCATAATTAAACGGATACAGTTAATTGCTATTTCAACTATTTGTTAGAAAATCTTCTTATTTCTCAAAACCACTCCGATCAATGGATCCGGCAGTTTCTCGGAGTGCTTGGAGCCGGTAGTGTAGCTTCGGGGTAGGGGTGGGGCCAAGTTACCATGTGTTCCATTTGTCTACGGACACTTAGTGTATTCACACTATATACAATGTAATATTAAAAACAGGGGGGGGGGGGGGTACATTTAAAAAAAAAACAAAAAAAACTTATAAACTATTATCCCTTATTGTGGGTTTAATATCCATGTTATAAATATCACGACATCATGGTTGGCATTGCAGGATAACCTTTTTTAGTATTGCTGCAAATAACATGCTAACAGTCGTTGATATTATATTAATCTAGATCTAAACAGATATTTTCGATATCGTGTGGACTTAATTTCGTTCATTACAAAATCACCAAGTTAAAAACCTCAAGAAATTTACATACCATTTTTTTAACGATCACATTTTGACCTACCAGGTCTCATTATTATCAATTATTTCGTCACTTAATTTTCACTCGGATTTTGTAAGGGAAATCTCGGGAAAATTATTAGTTCACAATAATCCTACTGTTAGATTCCAAATCATATATTTCTTTTATTTTAAAATTCATACAAAACATGGAAAACTTATCATTACAAAACATTAGAACCGTTTTTAATTGATCACAACGCACGAATTCTTTTTTTTCCCGGGCAAATTAACTGCCCCAAGCCCAGTTGTCACTGGCCAGATTGAAGATCATCCACAGTAAAAGGAAGACGTTATTTGGTAAGTGTACGATTGGAGTATAATGCCAATCAGTGTTTGGTATTACATCGTAATACAATTATGATGAAAAGGCTAATAAATATATCTACAAAAATCTCTTCAAAAGTGTGCACACGCGTTTAATGGTTCTGTAGAGACACAAAATGTCGCAACGGCATTCTCGTGGCACACGATATTCCAGTGTATGAGAATGGAAATAACTCATGTGTGACTGCAATTTACACACTGTGTACTTCTTTTATTCTAAAACCCGCAAATAAATAAATACTTGTAATACAGAAAATTGATTTAACGGTACTCGGTGATAATTATGTTTTAATCACATTAGTGTAATAGTCGTATGGTCTAAACTTGTGTCTAAGTGCCCCAATCCCAGATGATTTATACCCATGTCTTAGTGACCCATTCCAACATCATATATACCCATGTCTTAGTGACCCATTCCAACATCATATATACCCATGTCTAAGTCCTATTCACACATGATTTATACCAATATCTAAGTCCTATTCACACATGATTTATACCCATGTCTAAGTCCTATTCATACATGATTTATATCCATATCGTAGTCCTATCCACACATGATTTATACCCATGTCTAAGTCCTATTCCCACAAGATTTATACCAATGTCTAAGTCCTATTCACACATGATTTATACCCATGTCTAAGTCGTATTCACACATGAGTTATACCCATGTCTAAGTCGTATTCACACACGATTTATACCCATGTCTAAGTCGTATTCATAAATGATTTATACCCATGTCTAAGTCCTATACACAAATGATTTATACCATGTCTAAGTCCTATTCCCACATGATTTATACCCATGTCTAAGTCCTATACACAAATGATTTATACCCATGTCTAAGCCCTATTACCACATGATTTATACCCATGTCTTAGTGACCCATTCCCATATGGTCTATATCTATGTCTAAGTCCTATTCACACATGATTTATACCCATGTCTTAGTCCTATTCACACACGATTTATACCCATGTCTAAGTCATATTCACAAATGATTTATACCATGTCTAAGTCTTATTCATACATGATTTATACCCATGTCTAAGTCCTATCATACATGATTTATACCCATGTCTAAGTCATATTCACAAATGATTTATACCATGTCTAAGTCCCATTCATACATGATTTATACCCATGTCTAAGTCCTATTCACAAATGATTTATACCATGTCTAAGTCCTATTCACAAATGATTTATACCATGTCTAAGTCCTATTCACAAATGATTTATACCATGTCTAAGTCCTATTCACAAATGATTTATACCCATGTCTAAGTCCTATTTACAAATGATTTATACCATGTCTAAGTCCTATTCACAAATGATTTATACCATGTCTAAGTCCTATTCACAAATGATTTATACCATGTCTAAGTCCTATTCATACATGATTTATACCCATGTCTAAGTCATATTCACAAATGATTTATACCATGTCTAAGTCCCATTCATACATGATTTATACCCATGTCTAAGTCTTATTCACACACGATTTATACCCATGTCTAAGTCCTATTCACAAATGATTTATACCCATGTCTAAGTCCTATACACAAATGATTTATACCATGTCTAAGCCCTATTCCCACAAGATTTATACCCATGGCTAAACCCTATTCCCACATGATTTATACCCATGTCTAAGTATCCCATTCCCATATGGTCTATACCCATGTCTAAGGGACCCATTCCCATATGGTCTATACCCATGTCTAAGTGACCCATTCCCACATGGTGACCCATTCCCACATGGTGACCTATTCCCACATGTTATATACCCATGTCTACGTATGCTGTCGTCCGTTAACTTCTTTTAACTTTTTCTCATCTCCTGCTTTGTCAATTTCATTCAAATTTGGCAGGAAGCATCCCTATTGGAAGCCATTTCCAGTTATATCCCCTTTGGTTTACCAAAAATACATCTTAAATACTCTTTTTTGTCAAGGACCATCCGTCGTATTAGCTTGGTTTTTGGTAATAGGTCTTTAGGGCAAAGACTACAACGTTTGCAAACGGAAACAAACGGCCCTACTAAGAGTAGAGCAAGTTCCTGGTGGTAACCAAAACCATGAACAAGCAATAAAGTGCCAATTTGCTCGAAAACCATGAACTTTTTGTATATGCACAAGCATTTGAAAGTTGAAGGGGCAACAGAAATAATTATTTTGGAATTGGAAATATCTTTCCAATTGCCAGCATACACAGGTGGCTGTTAAGGGCTATCGGGCCTCTTGTTAGAAATTAATGTAGCATGGACAACTTGTGTACATGATATATTGTACACTGGTCACGTATAAGCGTTTCCGCCAATAGTATATACGAATCATTATCATGAATTGTTATGTTTCCCACTTTCTGAATGGCTAAAACTTGGTCACGTTGAGGTTAATATTTTGTGATATTGACCTTGGCTCGTATTCATGAAACCGTTCTCATACTCAAGCATTATTTCCTGTTCTGAATATATAGATATATATATGTTCGTGCACAACGCACGAAAAATGTAACAATTTTGTTACATTGTTCGTGAATGGTTGACGAAAAATGTAACAATTTTGTTACATTGTTCATGAATGGTTGACAAAAAATGTAACAATGTTACAATTTTGTTACATTGTTCGTGCACAACGCACGAAAAATGTAACAATGTTACTTTGTTCGTGCACAACGCACGAAAAAGTACTTGATGAATATGTTCTCAGTAGTTCCCGAGGAAAAACGATAACAAATTCCAAAATTCAAGATGGCCACAGGGGGCCGTTTTGGATTGTCCGATCAGTTCGTAAATAACGCATGCACTACAAGGCATCAAGGGGAACCTACCGTGAAAAATAACGCTAACAAATAAATTAACGGACGGAGGACGGATGAAATGTGAACTGACTTGCCAACCATCTGTTGATGGCGGACTAAAATAGACCGTTTTTAATGTTTGAATGGTTCACGAGGCATTTGCACAATTTCTTAAGCGACAAACAGCGAGGGAGTGCTATAACACTAATTCACATTAAACAGATACATGTATTTGTTATTTTCCGCTAATCATGTATCAATAATCGATGTATATTTTCAGGTGAAATCGTGAACGTATGTCCTTTAATTCGGCTAGCGGCGTCAGACGTATTTATCGTTGCAAAACAGAAAGGTTATTATTGCCCGGTGGAACTCTTCTGAGCGGCGGTGAAAATACTCTCCGTGGGATTTAATTTTTCAAATAGTTTATTTGGGCGCCACCTACCCAACCTCAAACATCAGGAAGATCTGAATAGTTCATTTACAAATGCTTGGATAATCCAGCCCGCGCTGCACGTCAGAAATAATCACCTGGGTCGCGTTCAATATTGTAGAGGTTATGAATATATCAGGTGTTTACATAGCTTTATTGTTAAAAATCTACCCTGTTCTTTCTGTTTTTCAATGTCGGCAGAAAAGAGCATTTAAACTCGTTATGCCTTTTGTCTATAATTAAGGCACCGTATGAACTTGTTCACATTATTCGCAATTGCTTTTTGAAGTCGTTATTTTACCTTTTAAAAGTCGATAAACTGCCCTCATTCTCATTATAATGTCTCAATACCTCGGGTAGACTTTTCCTATTTACCTCAAACCGATATAACGGCTCATAGATGTACATGCAAAGGGACTGGATAAAAGATATTTCGGACGACAGATCCAGAATGATGTCATATTTGACATGGCAAAAACGCATACGCTGTGGTGGCTTATTCAGGTCATCGTAATGCGAAACTATAGTTTCTCGAAATGCATTAAAAAAACGGAACTCGAATGGCTCGAATCAGCCACCACAATACAACATGTACGGCTAACATGTGCACGAAAAATGTTACAATTGTTACATTTTTCGTACACAATGCACGAAAAATGTAACATTGTTACAATTTTCGTGCACCACGCACGAAAAATGTAACAATTGTTACATTTTTCGTAATTGTTACATTTTTCGTAATTGTTACATTTTTCGTTGCATCACATATCACTTGTTATCATACCTGGATTTGTTTTGACCATAAACATTTACACAGCATAAAACATTACAAACGGAACAGATTGACAATAGGGGACTAACACTAACCAACTTACACATACATAGGTAATAGGTATTGTAAAGTTTCCCAAAGGCCCTGCATTCTTTTGACCCCATGAATACTGTCCAACGATTTCTTAAAACCCGCCTAAGCCGCCAAAATATTCCGGAACAACATCAGCTAGAGGAAATGACCTAGATATACATTGCCGGTTGTAACGATAATTTATAAAGATCACCTTGTCCAAGCCAACATAAGGAGGGGAGGGGGGGGGGGCAATAATGTTGACATTGGAGAGAGTAATTTATATAGAAAAAGTTTTAAAATATAATCGGAAGTATTTTAAAACATTTGATTTGTGCACGGACCGCAGCAAGACCGAGAATTTTAACACCTAAACTTGTTTTGTACCGAAACATTACAGTTTTTCAAACACTTCAACACAGCCTTTTCAAATAATTGCAGTATTGCTTCAATATATTTATGATGTGGACATGCCAATAAAACACGCGTGCACACTGTTATTTTAGGATTAGGAAGAAATACATTTCGATTGGGGGAGGGGGGGGGGGTGCAATTCATGTTGACATGGTGGAAGGTGGAGGGGGCAGTGCGGATTCATTTGTTTTAATGTTTTCGTTCCTCAAACTTTATCAGGTATAGACATGGATTGTCCTTGAATGCAAACGTGTTTAATCTCTTATCAAAGACAATGCATTTATACCTATCTGTTACCCTGACCGTGATTTATATAGATATCAGTGTTAAGTGAATGTTATAGCGATCATTTAAATAGATACAATATCAGGTAAAAGTCCCAATAAAGGAATAGAGACCACCATCGTGTAACACAGAGACACGGAATAATACGCCTAAGATAATCAACAAAAAGATTGTTTTTAAGTTTATCGATACAACTACATTAATGAACAACATTTTGCCCATGTCTGAAAGTATCATATGATTTTCCGCCGATATCCTACAGCCCCTGACACTATCCTTGTGTATAAAATTTAAAGATAACTCAGTGATGGGCAACATCCTCCAGACAAACATGGACGCTTTCATCAAATCATTGCTGTTCCTGTCGATCCTTTCGATATCATCAGCCATATTGGAAAATGATATTGGTGTACATTGTACATTTCCGCCATCATGGCAAAGTAAGGTTTTCTTTGAATCTGGTGAGCTGGTAATGTCTATACCAGAACTGATGAACGCTACTGGGACTTATTACTACGATTATCCCAGTCAACAGATGAGACTCGACCTCAACGGCATGGCTTCACTAGGCAACGTGCGGCTCTCCAATACCTACATCTGGCATTTCAATGAGGTAAGGGATAAATCATACATGAACGATCATTGGTCTGTAATGAATATGTGAGACGGTCGAAAATAGTACATTCTTAAAAAAAACTGAAAAAAATCAGAGAATACCAAAGCATCTACAAAACCATAATCCGAACTCAAAATCGATTAAACTAAAGGCAAAATAATACCAGAATAAGACCGGGTGTTTCGGAAGAGTATTTCATTGCAAGACCAGTAATGGTGATTTAAATAAGAGTTACTTCTCTATGAAACTCTAAAACAAGAGTTACTTCCCTCTATCAAACTCTTCTTTGGTCCAATCTTAACGGATAGATTTTAGCCTTGGGATAATTCATGCTAGCGTTTCGTATTCTGTATTGTTGTAGCTCTAATAACAGCCATAACTTCTACTTCTTCTCGAGCATTTGTTTCAATGATTCCACAACGATAGGATGTCTGACATCATTTTATTCTTTAATTGAATCAAAGACCTTTGTCCTGAGTTTCTTTCCACTAAACTCCGACGACTGTTCATCTTTTTAGAATGATTAATAGCCGATATATCATCACATGATGAAATTTAAAGTCGTAGCATAATCTAATTCAGTCAATACGATATAAGTACTACCCATGTGTAGTCAGCGTTCATTGAAACGTTCTATATTGTATTTCAGAGTACAGTTTACACTATTGATAACGACAACCACACCTGTGACAAAGACAAGGATAGCGACTACATATGGAACCCGTGGAACGGTGTGCCAAGTGTGTGAATGATTTGTGTTTTGCTTTTATGATTTAATAGAATCACATGGTATGTAATGACGCACTGAACATTTGTGTAAATCAAATAATAATAGGAAAATATCTAAACCGAAAATACAGATATAACTACATATCAAGAACTTTTAAAAGTATAAATTCAGTTCATTTAATTAGCAATCAACATTTGTAATTATTTTTTTCTCGGGAATATTTTGTTCTCATTGGAAACTATCAACATTTGTTTGGTTGCCATGCACAAATGTACGTTATAAATTTTAAAAATGAGAAAATGAAATATTTTATATTACAATGTATTTCTAAAGAAACTGTACTTACGCTGCGAATCTTTCGGAAGATATAAGGTACAGATTAAAAAAAATGGAAATAAATGGGAAAACTTCTCTTCAAGCTGTATGACAATGATCCCTAGTGAAATTTGTTTCTATATTTGATAAACACAATACTCTAGTTATACCCACTCCCTCAAGGGTGATGCCACTGTAAGATGCATTCTCTGTGGGTACAACATAAACAGTGTTTTAACATAAGGTGTCATGTTTCCAGTGGACGCTCACTCGGACTGGCATGGAGGTGTAGGGGATTTTCAGACGATCACGGAACACTTCACACTGATTAGGAAGGAAATGTACGCTGACGTCATACTTACACTAGACGTTAAAGCAGGTAGGTTGACATAAAGAAGAAGTAACACACACATATGCTGCACTTTTTAAATTTAGTAATAGATACAGTATGCCGAAAAATGAATTAAATGCATCATACAGCTGTTTCGACCTCCCAGGACTCTTCATTTATGCTAGGGGCCAAAAGGTGGGAATCCAAAATATCGTAATGCTAATGCAGAAGCAGAAGAGTCAGGTGCGTAAAACCCCTTAAATTATGAAACACATTGCATAATATTTACAGAAAGTTAGGCGGTAACATAAATGTAGTACCTTCATTATATGTAAATGACAGCGAATCATTGTATTTATAATATGAACGGAATCTTGTCTTTTAACATTCCATTGTGTCGCAACAGGAGATGTTTGTCCACCTCTTCAGTATAATATCCAAGATGAAGACAATGATCCTGCAAGTGGAGCGATAGTAAACTACGAATTTGTGGACCCGCAAGACCTTTCCGACACGAGTGTGTTCTCTCTACCGTCGTCTTGTGCAAATGCCAAATTGTCAAAGGTGAACTTGTTCATACTGATAATGTATAATGTATGGTGGATAGATAATAGATAACGTTACATGTAAGGTTGATCATGCAGATAACGTAATATGTATGGTAGATCATACAGGTAGCGTAACAGGTAAGGTAGATCATACAGATAGCGTAACAGGTATGGTAGACCAAACAGATAACGTAACAGGTAAGGTAGATCATACAGATAACGTAACATGTATGGTAGACCAAACAGATAACGTAACAATTAAGGTGGATCATACAGATAGCGTAACAGGTATGGTGGATCATACCAGATAACGTAACAGGTATGGTAGATCATATAGATAACGTTACACGTATGGTGGGTAATACCGATAACGTAAGGTAAGGTAGATCATACAGATAATGTTGCATGTAAGGTGGATCTTAATGATAGCCTTATATGCAAGATGGATCATTCAAAAAAGTGTCAGTGAATAATAGTACCCGTTTGTTACTTGAATGCCCTTTTCATTTTTGTTTCTTTTCCGTCGACTTTGAATTCAGAAAAGGTATTCATGCTGTAGTTGTTATGTATTTTCTGTTATTCTTGTTAGCAACATTAAATATATATTTTTTTATGTTTTTGTCTTGGTCATTTCTGATGTTTATTAGTTTTTGTTTTTTAGCACAAACAAACGGGAAGAAAGGGAAGAAGAGCCTTCTCTCCACAGTTTCATCGACTCTTCATGGGATAACAATGCAGTCATGTCATTGTTTTCAGAGGAGACATGTGAAAGGGTTACGAGGATGTACACGTATACCAGTATTTTGATTACATAACGTTTGGAATCCAATGCATGTTGAACTACAAGCAATTATTAGGATATTTATATATCTGTATAATATACATGTCAGGTTCAAAATAAAACTTTTCCGAAGAACCCCGAAAAGGGTGATAGCGTTTTGAAGTCTGTCGTCGTTTTTTCATTGTATTTATCTTTCTACCTACTGACACATGGAAGCAAAAAATGTTTCTCTTTCTACATGTATATTATGTAAGTATAACTTTATGGACGATTTAAATTTAAGATGATACACTTACAAAGGTGTTTATGTAAAAACAAATGGCTAGTTATAATTAATAATGTTCCTAATGCATTACTTAACGTAATACTAAGTTTAATGATACTACGTGATGAAATAACAAAAATGTATTAATATTTTTTTTCACCACACTTGAAATAAACTTTGTAGAATCCGTAAAGAACAAAATGCAAGCTGACAACCTGGTCACATTATATTGTACCTCTACAAGAGTATCACAATACAAGCTGACAACCTGGTCACATTATATTGTACCTCTCCAACCTGATCACATTATCTTGTACCTCTACAATGATATCTTTGTTGATGTTTTGTTTGTTCATAATTTGTTCCTAGTTTAATCAATTTGAATATGATTTAAACAAACGTGTTGTGTTTGAAATAAAGGCTACATAATACAACTTAAAGGTAATATTATCGGGTTTTATTTATTTTTTGTTAATTGTTATCAATTTTCGATTATGACAGCAGAAGAATAAGTCCAATATTATCCATTGTTTTTTAGTATTAACAATTAATCTCGAAATAACTTCCACTGACTGATTTTACCTGTAGCGATATGTAGGTCGTGCTCTCGACACTGATCAATTACATATTATCTCCCTTCTATAATGACACCTGTTATTGATAGTAAAAGTAAGTACGCTGTACTTCTTTGACTCGTATCTAAATTGCTGCTGTGTGTTGTTATTCCTTAGATACATATACTTGGCGTCTCATTAAGATCTATATGGACCGATTATACATACTATCATTTTGTTTGAATCGCATATAATGAATATAAGAAAATGAAAAAAATATACCGAAGCTTCAACAAAACCATAATCTCAACTCAAAATCAATTAAATACGGGGCAACACATGAAAAGAAGTTGTACACGGATACCCTTGAAATAGTTCAGGAGAATAAGCCAGGTTCTCCGGAAGGGTAAGCGTCTTCTGGTTCATCGTCGGCACCTGCTATGTTAATGTTGTGAATGAAATTAACCCTTCGATTGATGTCATTTATATGATATAATATAATGAATGCATACCTGAAAGTTACGTGCAGTACACAACAGAAAATGCATGGTATGCACATACATAGGCATATTCTTTCTCTGTCTCGTTAGGTAGAGACAGGAACGTTCACGTTTGGCAGGTTGTACTTTCTGATAAAGGTGGCAGAGTACACACCGTCATCGAAACGTCACATTTAAACATTTATTGGTTGTGTAACAAAAAATATTTACTGTCCGTCTTACAGTTTGCTTAATTGTTTAGATACATTATGTATATTGTAAATACATTACAATAACGTATGACGGAAAATAGTATCGAATATGGAATCTAACATTGTATAACTGGACACACATAGAGTATAGATAAAACCATGTGAATGGAACAAAGGCAACATATTTTAACAGGGATATTAGATAGATATATACATAGAATGCCACCCCTAATATACACATAATGTAGCATATTGATACAACGTCATACATATAACTTGATATGTTACTACATTGCACAATATCTGATGACTAAGCATTGTATTTGCTTTTAAGAAGAGGTTATATAGAAAAGACATGAGAACACTATAACGCCAGTAAAGGGAGGCAACTGTGATATAGCAGAAGATTTTTTTTATATTACAGACAATTTTTGGAATTGGTTCCTAATAATATTACATGTTTTATTTAAAGTTTTGTATACAATAGTATGTATGTCAGGGCTAGCCTTTCCCATCAGTACATGTGTGATGCTATCAGCTTAGCTACCCTGGGTACAAACTGATAATGGAAAGAGATTATACACATGTATTTGTATATGATTTGATATGATAAACGAAACCCACGAAGTCGGGTATCCGTGATAAACATAGATATATATTTCGAGCCTACAGTTATGTTTGGCTCATTCTTTGTATAATCTGATATAATTTCTTCCTGTTGGTTAAAAGTTTTAAAGTGATTTCAGTTTTTTTGTGGACTAAACTATAAAGAAATATTGTCATTTGTCATAAGATACTGACCACCTGTGAAATTCACCTCTTGAGATCAGATACACTCATAGATAGTATACCTTAACGCAAACAATGGAAATACTAAAGTTGATTCTTTTGTTTTCTTGTGTGATTATATCCCCACATTTCACGCTCGCTAAACCTAAACAACCGGGCTGTAAATTTCCACCCCAATGGCAAAGCAATGTTTTCTTTGACTTCGACATGCTGGTGGTGGCTACACAACTCATCAATGCATCAGGAACATTCTTTTATGACTTTACCAACCAACAGATGAGATTCGACTTTGCTGGGATAGAGCAAGCTGACAACACTTCTGTAGACTTCACTCTCATATGGAAGTTTAACGAGGTAAGTCCAATTAATTGTTATTTTATGCATATTCTGACAACGTAGCGTTTTTCAGATTTTCTTTATATTTCATAATTTTTGTAATTTTCTGTATAACAGCCCGCTTTTTACACTGTGGACAACCGGGGCAGCAGCTGTGAAAGAGAGAAAGGTGTCAGTGCATTCTGGAATCAGTGGGAAGGTATACCCGGTAAGTCTTAATGTTCACCAGGTAAGTGAGGAGTGATATTTCCCGATAATTTAAAAAGCACAGATACAGTATGTACTACATAATCGATTAATATGGACGATTGCTACTTAAACCTGTTTAAATGAACCAGCAGGAAGCGATTTCGGATTAGACTGCGTGCAATTTTACATTTATATAAATGATATTTGTAACGATAAAATCATCACGAGAATACCGAAGTCTCTTCAAATCCATAATCTGAATACAAAATCGATTAAACTATGAACAAAACATGAAAGGAGAAAAAATTGACATGATGACAATTACAAAATATACAAGATAATAGGAACATGTGATCCGGAATGGTATGCGTCGTCTGCTTCATCGACGACACCCGCCATGTAAATATAGGTCACTTTCTCATAATGAGAGATGAGTTATTATTTTCAATCATAACAAGTGGGCAAACTTTTGAGTATATTCGAAAACGTTCACTCCCATATCTTACAAGGATGAAAACATTTTTCAATGAGACAAAGATGGCGACCATTTAACATATCAAATGTGTTAATCAACCTGCATTTCCGGAATGGCTTTGCCTATGTTTCTCCGTCAGCAGGCGACATATATCAAGAACATCTTGATATTTAGCGCGATCCCTAGAATTATGAATCATCTGTGATAGTTGATAGACTGATCTTTGTAACACAAAGGTTTCAATTAATGTGATGTGATGATAATTCAACTGTGTGCCTGATATCCAAATATTGGTTTATTTGCAAGGTACCTGGTAATTTTTTGCTTTATTTTTATGATTTCAACAACATATTTTTATTTGTATATCAACCAACAACGTTTTTTTATCTGCATGCTACCAACCAACACTTTTTCATTTGTAAGTTACCCTCCAGCACTTTCTATTTGTATAATACACGCCAATACGTGTACAATGGAAATCACCAGAAATGAATGAATGAATGGCAATTTTTGGTATTTTAGCTGGCGTTATACCAGAATCATTTGGTGACCTAGGCGGTTCCAACGAAATCGTTGGACAGTATACATGGGCTAAAAAGAATGCAGCGCCTTTGGGAAACATCACAATAACTATGGATGTTAAAGTTGGTAAGTATTAGTCCCCTGTTGTCAAATATAGTCCGTTTGTGATGAAACATGTTTTATTCCGTGTAATAAACAAATGCTGGTATGAAAGCAAGAATACGGTATCACAGAGAGCAGATATCCACACTGGCAAACCTTAAAGCCTAAAATTGTAAAATCTTAACTGTAATATTGTTCGGGACAAAAGGTGGTGTTTTTATTTGGTCTTGTTGATACAAAATGTAGCTCTATATGTCAATTCATATATGGCGTTATGATACTGCTAGGAAACCGATGTATATTTATAAAACTCGTGTCCTTAGCAAATTAATTATGCCATCAAGATATTAACGTAAA
The DNA here is from genome assembly GCA_947623455.1 of Mimachlamys varia. Lineage (NCBI taxonomy): Eukaryota > Metazoa > Mollusca > Bivalvia > Pectinida > Pectinidae > Mimachlamys > Mimachlamys varia. The sequence continues at coordinate 17,163,550 of OX392535.1, forward strand.
TACCTACCTACCAAGAACTGGAGGTAACTCTCGTTTACAAAAACACCAACACACAATCCCTTTTTACATTATATTGATGATCTTGACGATCACGATCACTCACGAGTCCTTCATACCGAAACTGGCAATATATTGCTGTACAGTGTAGCTTGCTTTCTCTTTTGTTTCTGCATCTAAAATACTTTAAATAGGTGTTTCATTTTCTGTATATTTTCAGTAATTTAAAGTTAAAAAGCTGTCTACGTGTAACGATTAAGATCGTGTATCTGTGCGTTTCCCTTTATGATAAGGAACATTCGCACATGTATATCATTATTTCGCATTCGTTTGGCCGCCGTGACCACTGATGAGTGGAGAGGAATGTTAAATATTTTCTTTGTTACAATATCTTCACTCGTACTCGCGGATATTTCATGAAATGTTATTATTTGTATTCAAGTAATTGATTGTTTTATTGCTTTACACTGTGGATTGCTGTAGGCGATGTATGTCCTCCGGTTCGTTTGAACATTAGAGACTTGAGTACAACTGCATATGGAACATTTGCCTTTAACTACGAATTCTTGGATATCACTAATATAAAGATCCCGGATGTGTTCACGCCACCCTCGAACTGTCCCACCACTACATCCTCGGTTAGTCGCTTTTTGTGTACCTAACTGTATGTGTATGTGTGTGATCTAAGATATCTAAGGTCAAGTATATAAAAAAACGTTACCCCCTCCAGTGATAATCTTGACATTGAGGTGATACTTGTTTTTACATTATAAACCACCATTGTTTATCTTCGCCATTAGTGGAGAAAAATCAGAAACAATGTTAAAATTATACTTCATAATAATTTAATATCATATCAATAATATGATGACTGATGTGTTCATAACTTTTATCTACATGTATTAATAAGAACATTAAGAATAAATTTACCTTGTTGCAACGATATGTAACAAAAGTATTCTCATGAATGTAAAAACAGTTCCCGTTTTGTAAATTCTGTGAGTAACAAATGTTTCTTTGTTGTTTCAGAGACACATCAACAGACTGCCTATCAGTCCGACGTTGTTTGGTTTATTTATGGGTTAATTAAATCTTTAATGGCTGGCAATAATTGTTTCTTGGTTTGTCTACTCCACCTCTCCACATAAATAAAAAACAACTTCTATATGGTAGTGCATACATTATTGGATTTACAAGTGTGAAATCATTTGATCGAAACATATTCTCTTAAAATCTGGTACCTTTTGCTAATACTAATTCTGCAGTACAATGTACGGCCATTGCACTATTTGCAGAAAATTCAGAAACTAGTATCGCTATTTTCTATGCATTTTTATTTTCGTTACGGTCTTCTTAACAATAGAAAATTCTATATGAATACAGCGTCAATCAATGATAATACTACTCATTTGGTTGAATATTTAATGTCGCAACTAAAACTCGATTACATGAAATGCGATCCAGTCAAATTATGCCTCGGAAAGACCGAATAGACAGAGGAAAAAATCTAATAGAAGTAATGCATTAGGTAGCATAAAACTACAAATTAATGTTGTCATATTCGTTGCTATATTTTAGTAAGCTACCTCTCAAATCTATTTCTTCAACCATACTCTATATAATTTTAATCGATGCTAATTCAACGTCGATATAAGTAGGAGCTCAAAATATAAAACAAGATAAAATTATTAATTCTAATGCTGTAATGAACTTGATAGAACATATTTAAATGGAAGGATGCCATTTTTAAAAACGCAATAGAAATAGAAATATTTGTATTTTAATATTCAACTGATTAAATAATGACTGATTGTTACACCATAGTCATAGTAAAAACACAATTCAAAAGTTACTGATTTAGCCATGGTGAAGATGATGACATGATTGACGAGTCGCCTGATATGCTGTATGTCCATGTACCACGTAGCATTTGTTTGACCTCCAAAAAACGTTAATCCATGAAAAATCCAAGGTGTTGAAATGGCAGGAATTTTCTTATCCCCTCATTCTGTAAAAAAGGCACACTACCGATAATTATATTTTCATAATCACTGAGCAAGTTATTGTTGTGTAACGATTTTGTCCGAGGTATTCAAATATAAACTTGACAGAAAGATTCCATAAGTACTGCCCCTGTATGACATTATTAGTTGTCGTATTGATTATTCAAAGGGTATGTAACATATTCTTATAATTGTTCTTTGTTTGTCCATTTAATAAAGACATAAGAAAAGACCGAAGTGCCAATACAACCATAATTCGAAAAATAGGAAGAAAGGAAACACATTTAAAATGTCAAGAGAATAAGACCAGGTGTTCCGGAAGAGTAAGCGTGTTCTGGTTCCCCGATTACCGCCATGTAAATCTCAGTCACATGTCTAAGAAAATGCCAAGTCCTTGAATTGTTAGGCACCATTCTCTATCACAACAATTACATGTACATGCATGCATAATATGCATACTGATGAGTATATTCATAAACATCCACCTTCATTGAATACCAGGGCACAGACTATTCCTTAATGAGACCATAAAGGCGACCGAAAAACCTGTTCATAGGAATGATAGAAAACAATAACTTGTAACTCCAATTAACATACAAAAACGTTCCATATCTCCGCAGATATGCTAATGACTTATTAAGTAGGCATGCATCTTTTAATTACAATACATTGGACTTGCATACAGGGTGTAAGACTAATATGTATCCGAGCAAACATTACATTTAATATATAAAGGATCTTACACGAGTGTCAATGTACTACATGTATGTAATTTATTTAACGAGTTGAATATTTCAATATGTCAGGAGCATTTGGATGAGTAAAAAATGCATTTATTTAATCAATTTAATCAGTTCCATATTGCATTCACACACGTGTAAGGTTCTATTTATCAGATAACTTATATTCACTGGAAATACTCTAAAACTCTCAAATTCTTTCTTTAAAAGAAAGGCAATTTTTTTATTTTGACGGTACGATTTTCACTACCGAAACAAATATATCACGTAGTTAAAACGTCATTTGTTTATGACGTCATAAAAATAATATTACACATGCGTAATTCCATATCTATGACATGGCCGTATGACAAGAATGAACGGGTCAGTTATGTAATACAAATACTGAAGTGTACTAACCATGGATGTGGTATTGGTACAGTTGGACGGTGCCTGGAACACGTCTGGGTTCTTCAGTTTTGTATGATCCATGAACTCATACTGGAACATTACTCCCTCGTATGGGTCGTCATGTAGGTCCTGGAACATTACACGGAAGGGAGGGCAAACATCACCTAAATAAAACAGGTTCCGAAAATTACACGGAAGGGAGGGCAAACATCACCTAAATAAAACAGGTCCTGGAACATCACACGGAAGGGAGGGCAAACATCACCTAAATAAAACAGGTCCTGGAACATTACACGGAAGGGAGGGCAAACATCACCTACATAAAACAGGTTCCGAAAATTACACGAAAGGGAGGGCAAACATCACCTACATAAAACAGGGCCTGGAACACTACACGGAAGGGAGGGCAAACATCACCTAAATAAAACAGGACCTGAAACATTACAAGGAAGGGAGGGCAAACATCACCTAAATAAAACGGATGCCGGAACATTACACAGCAGGGAGGGCAAACATCACTTAAATAAAACAGATCCTGTAACATTACACGGAAGGGAGGGCAAACATCACCTAAATGAAACGGATCCTGTAACATTACACGGAAGGTAGGGCAAACATCACCTCAATAAAACAGGTCCTGGAACATTACACGGAAGGGAGGGCAAACATCACCTAAATAAAACAGGTCCTGGAACATTACACGGAAGGGAGGGCAAACATCACCTAAATAAAACAGGTCCTGTAACATTACATGGAAGGGAGGGCAAACATCACCTAAATAAAACAGGCCCTGGAACTTTACACGGAAGGGAGGGCAAACATCACCTAAATAAAACAGGTCCTGTAACATTACACGGAAGGGAGGGCAAACATCACCTAAATAAAACAGGCCCTGGAACTTTACACGGAAGGGAGGGCAAACATCACCTAAATAAAACAGGTCCTGGAACATTACACGGAAGGGAGGGCAAACCTCACCTAAATAAAACAGGCCCTGGAACTTTACACGGAAGGGAGGGCAAACATCACCTAAATAAAACAGGCCCTGGAACATTACACGGAAGGGAGGGCAAACATCACCTTAAAAAAACAGGTCCTGTATCATTACACGGAAGGGAGGGCAAAAATCACCTAAATGAAACAGGTCCTGTAACATTACATGGAAGGGAGGGCAAACATCATCTAAATAAAACAGGCCCTGGAACTTTACACGGAAGGGAGGGCAAACATCACCTAAATAAAACAGGCCCTGGAATTTTACACGGAAGGGAGGGCAAACATCACCTAAATAAAACAGGCCCTGGAACTTTACACGGAAGGGAGGGCAAACATCACCTCAATAAAACAGGTCCTGTAACATTACATGGAATGGAGGGCAAACATCACCTAAATAAAACAGGCCCTGGAACTTTACACGGAAGGGAGGGCAAACATCACCTAAATAAAACAGGCTCTGGAACTTTACACGGAAGGGAGGGCAAACATCACCTAAATAAAACAGGCCCTGGAACATTACACGGAAAGGAGGGCAAACATCACCTAAATAAAACAGGTCCTGTAACATTACACGGAAGGGAGGGCAAACATCACCTACATAAAACAGGCCCTGGAACATTACACGGAAGGGAGGGCAAACATCACCTAAATAAAACAGGTCCTGTAACATTACACGGAAAGGAGGGCAAACATCACCTAAATAAAACAGGTCATGTAACTTTACACGGAAGGGAGGGAAAACATCACCTAAATGAAACAGGCCCTGGAACATTACACGGAAGGGAGGGCAAACATCACCTAAATGAAACAGGTCCTGTAACATTATACGGAAGGGAGGGCAAACATCACCTAAATAAAACAGGCCCTGGAACATTACACGAAGGGAGGGCAAACATCACCTAAATAAAACAGGTCCTGTAACATTACACGGAAGGGAGGGCAAACATCACCTAAATGAAACGGATCCTGTAACATTACACGGAAGGGAGGGCAAACATCACCTAAATAAAACAGGTCCTGGAACATCACACGGAAGGGAGGGCAAACATCACCTAAATAAAACAGGTCCTGGAACATCACACGGAAGGGAGGGAAAACATCATCTAAATATAACAGGTCCGGGAACATTACAAGGAAGGGAGGGCAAACATCATCTAAATAAAACAGGTCCTGGAACATTATACGGAAGGGAGGGCAAACATCACCTAAATAAAACAGGTCCTGGAACATTACACGGAAGGGAGGGCAAACATCACCTGAATTAAACAGGTCCTGTAACATCACACGGAAGGGAGGGCAAACATCACCTAAATAGACAGATCCCGGAACATTACACGGAAGGGCGGGCAAACATCACCTAAATAAAACAGGTCCTAGAACAGCACACGGAAGGGAGGGCAAACATCACCTAAATAAACAGATCCCGGAACATTACACGGAAGGGAGGGCAAACATCACCTAAATAAAGCAGGTCCTAGAACATTACACGGAAGGGAGGGCAAACATCACCTAAATAAACAGATCCCGGAACATTACACGGAAGGGAGGGCAAACATCACCTAAATAAACAGATCCCGGAACATTACACGGAAGGGAGGGCAAACATCACCTACATAAAACAGGTCCTAGAACATTACACGGAAGGGAGGGCAAACATCACCTAAATAAAACAGGTCCTGTAACATCACACGGAAGGGAGGGCAAACATCACCTAAATAAAACAGGTCCTGGAACATCACACGGAAGGGAGGGCAAACATCACCTAAATAAACAGATCCCGGAACATTACACGGAAGGGAGGGCAAACATCACCTAAATAAAACAGGTCCCGGAACATTACACGGAAGGGAGGGCAAACATCACCTAAATAATTGGTCCTGTAATATTACAAGGAAGGGAGGGCAAACATCACCTAAATAAAACAGGCCCTGGAACATTACACGGAAGGGAGGTCAAACATCACCTAAATAAAACAGGTCCTGGAACATTACACGGAAGGGAGGGCAAACATCACCTAAATTAACAGGTCCTGGAACATTACATGGAAGGGAGGGCAAACATCACCTAAATAAAACAGGTCCTGGAACATTACAAGGAAGGGAGGGCAAACATCACCTAAATAAAACAGGTCCTAGAACATCACACGGAAGGGAGGGCAAACATCACCTACATAAAACAGGTCCTAGAACATTACATGGAAGGGAGGGCAAACATCACCTAAATAAAACAGGTCCTGTAACATCACACGGAAGGCAGGGCAAACGTCACCTAAATAAACAGATCCCGGAACATTACACGGAAGGGAGGGCAAACATCACCTAAATAAAACAGGTCCTAGAACATCACACGGAAGGGAGGGCAAACATCACCTACATAAAACAGGTCCTAGAACATTACACGGAAGGGAGGCCAAACATCACATAAATAAAACAGGTCCTGTAACATCACACGGAAGGGAGGGCAAACATCACCTAAATAAAACAGGTCCTGTAACATCACACGGAAGGGAGGGCAAACATCACCTAAATAAACAGATCCCGGAACATTACATGGAAGGGAGGGCAAACATCACCTAAATAAAACAGGTCCTAGAACATCACACGGAAGGGAGGGCAAACATCACCTACATAAAACAGGTCCTAGAACATTACACGGAAGGGAGGCCAAACATCACATAAATAAAACAGGTCCTGTAACATCACACGGAAGGGAGGGCAAACATCACCTAAATAAAACAGGTCCTGTAACATCACACGGAAGGGAGGGCAAACATCACCTAAATAAACAGATCCCGGAACATTACACGGAAGGGAGGGCAAACATCACCTAAATAAAACAGGTCCTAGAACATTACACGGAAGGGAGGGCAAACATCACCTAAATAAAATAGGTCCTGTAATATTACACGGAAGGGAGGGCAAACATCACCTAAATAAAACAGGTCCTGTAATATTACACGGAAGGGAGGGCAAACATCACCTAAATAAAACAGGTCTTGTAACATTACAAGGAAGGGAGGGCAAACATCACCTAAATAAAACAGGTCCTGTAACATCACACGGAAGGGAGGGCAAACATCACCTAAATAAAACAGATCCTGGAACATTACAAGGAAGGGAGGGCAATCATCACCTAAATAAAACAGGTCCTGTAACATTACAAGGAAGGGAGGGCAAACATCACCTACATAAAACAGGTCCTGTAACATTACACGGAAGGGAGGGCAAACATTACCTAAATACATACAATTACCCATTACATTACCCTCATAATTATACAGAGGTCCTGATACCCAATTGAATGTCGCAGTTGTGTGTTCTTTCGATAAATTTGTACAAAAATGTCTACACTTATCTTAATTGGTATATCCTATATATGTCATTTAGGTAAAAACTTACATTGACGGTAGTTTCCCGCATAACAATGACTCGTTAATTGTACATACGAATTACTTACACTTTTAATGGGACAAGGAAGTAGTTCGAACAGTGTGGATAAAATGGTGTTGTGAAATGTTAATGTCATTCTTTTATTTTACTTGGTGTCTCGATAGAGGAACGGATTGCATTGTTTAAAAAATTTGACAAAACCATTTAGTGTACACTGTAACACTGTCCTATATATATCCTGTATACACGTACCCACTTGGACATCAATCACAACACGAAGACCATTGTCGGTAGGAGGATCGTCTTTTACATCCATGACAAATTGTCCCACTATTTTTTTGAATCCACCTATGCCTCCAAAAGCGGTGGGATATGCTGAACCTTAACACAATAAACAATAAAAGGTTTGTTTATAATCTGATAAAGTACTGACGACTGCATTAATAAGTTACAAAGCACCAAATCAACATCATTCTAGACAAGTATCGTGTGATTATATTTTCATTTCTACGCTTCACGCAGAAATATATTTTTAAGAAAATGGATCTCATTTGGAACTTTATAATGTATTTTATTTTTGGTCTTACATGGTTGTTTGTTTTTGTAATGTGTTTATATTTACATTCTGATTATTTCTTCTACAGATGAATTTACCAACTGAACACAACTTGATTATTTATGACGTAATATATTAATATTGTTCAATGCGAGTCTCGTCCATCCGCTTCGCATAACATTGAGAACGCCCCTGCGTCAAACGCTCAAATGACTTCAATTAACTAGTGGTGGCAATTTTACTCAAATTAGGGCTGTTCCACCAATGTCGTTTAAATGACGACGGAAAACCAAACGCAGTTAATTGATTACTTATTTAAGAAATAGTAAATTAAATTGAATAACTGTTCATTAGCAAAAATGTAAATATATGGATTAAACGGCGGGTTTTATTTATTTGTTTTTTTTTAAATGTCCATGCCGGTTAAAAGCAAATCGGTTACATCCATATTGGCCATGACGCCCTAGCGGGATATAATCGCCTTTCATTCATGCCGGTATGAAAATTAAAAATAAAAAACGCCATTCAATCCCTATATCAATGCGATTTGCCTTTTTACAACTACCCCTGCTCTAATCTTGAGTTCCTGATATAACACGAACCTATTTTAAATATATTCATTAATGTGATCGTAGCCTAAAATGAAGCTTACAAATGATGTGGTTCTTGTTCTTTTTCAAGATCTTCCCTGCATGTATTTCTTTTGTCCATATTTTGCTTTAAGCTTCATCGATTGAACCATCGAACGACGTTTTAGTATATTCCAATTTGTCTCAATTACGGGAACACCTATTGAATTGTCTTTTATACAATGTATCTGTATTGCGGGGAATGTCAACCAATTTGTTCCTTCTATAATTTAACGGGAACGTTTGTTGAAGTGTCTACTGCAGTATTTGATAATATAATGTGTATAAAGTATGGGGAACACCAGCTCACTGATACACTCTACATATGTCTTAGTTACGGGAACATCTATCGAATTGTCCGTTATACAATGTGCTTACGAGGAACGCGTGTTGAATGTCATATACAAGATCATTAAATGTTTCTACGAGGAATACCAAACAATCAGTCCACTAGCTGAAGGGGGGAGGGGGGGGGGAGCCTTTTGAATGTCTATAAACAAGTGCTTGTTCATATTTTGCTGGAATTCCAACCCAGTGACTAAGTCTATAATGCATACAGTATATTACTTACTGGGAATGCCCTCCCACTGGTTCCACACTGCATCTATTTGGTAACTTCTCTCACAAAACTTCCCATCGTAGTCGATGTAGTAGGTTGCACCCTGAGAAAAATCACAAATCAGAATACTTGTCGAGATCCGCTATGCAAATATATCAACAACATGTATTTTCAATGGAATGAATGATTTGCTACAATGTGTGTCGGTGAAAACTGCAGGCATATTTCATTTTAATTTTATTTCGAAAGTGCTCTGTTTATATGTACACTTCAGCTAGCATATTCTGGTTCTCGAATTTCCTTTTCTTCATTTCAAATATGAACTTAAGTCCAAATCGGAAATCTATCCGTACATATGTCTTATAACAAGGGTATATACTTCTAATTTGACGGCTTCTCCATTACAAACTTTAAGATTAGGATTGTCTTACCAATCTACTCTTCAATGAAACCAAATAGTATAAAAGATGACATACAAATGTAACACACATATATGATACATCTTTTATTTAGTAAATGATACATGTGATATAGACTTGCAATATAAAACTGAAGCAGAAATGTCTGTGTCATTCTATAGAAGAGTTTCCGCGTAAAACTTACTTATGGCCACAGTTAACTCCGGATTTTAAGTCCAAATACAGTTTAACTGACACTTAAGTAATCATTTATTTTTCTGTTTGATGCTCACAACCAAATTGTTTGTTTGTTCAAAATCTGAGAAAGGAAAATAGTATGTTCATGTGATAATTTAGTTAAAATTGATGTAATGCAATTATTACATCACATTGAATTTCCGAACTGACCAATATTTTACGAACCTCATTAAAATGCCACATGAACGACACCGTGAAGTTTTGTTTGTCCGGATTTTCTTCCACGCCCTTGATGTCTATCCTCATGCGTCTGTTCGGGTAATCGTAGTAAAATGTCCCGGATCCATACGCATGACCAGAAACATCCAACATTAGCATTCCGAAGTCTAGAAACACCGTGCTTTGCCACTGAGGAGGGAACTTACACTGTGGATCTTTTGGTTTTGCCAAACTACCAAATACATATATAACAATGCAGAAGAGGACCAGGGTGCTTTTTACTGCCATCATTGTTAGACATTAAGTAGGAATCAGGTCGACTTCACACAACACACGTCTAACAGGTAGGATAATCTGCCGGGGTCGTTAGTTGTGTTTTCTGACGATAACAAACTTCCACTGATTTGACACGCGACACATATTCAGTGACACCTATATTGTTATCTTTTAATGTGCAGATCTATCTCGTTCTTTACAAACATTACAGCTGTTAACTGATTGATACTACGTTGTGACCAAGGAAATCATTATCATGAATTTTCTAAGGATCGTACAATTGACACATGAGAATAGCACCAATACAATTTAGAACCAAATAGATTGGAGTCAAATAATAAATTTAAAAACCGACCTATACAACTGTTTCGTCATTCTAGGAGTCGTTAGTTGTGCTTAGTAAGTGTCTCAAAAATGAAGCCTAGAAGGCCACTGAGGAAACAAAAATTGCTGTAAGAAATGTCAAAATCCAGATAGGGAGTTGCACTACGTAATTTTCAAATATTGAACAATTCCAAATTAATAAAATGTACATGTGTATATTCTGAAAGGTACCACTATTAGCATTCGTATTTGCATTCATATACAGATCTACATCGACGGCTCAACAATAGTGAAAAGGTTGCAGTAGCATGCTGCACTAATCCTTCTAGTTCTTCGAGTCGACCACCAGATGGTGCCCCTATTTTCTCTGCGGAAGCATGCCATCTATCAGGTCCTCGACAGCATTTATGAACACCTCTTTGAAAAGGCAATCATCTGCTCAGATTCAACATCAGTCCTCCAAAGTTTGCAATCACTCAAACCCGAAAACACTTTGATCCAAAACCTCTCCTACCGAGGATCTCGAGCTTCCGGGAAATACGAAATCGTATTTCTATGGATCCCAAGCCACGTTGGTATACAAAGGGAAATCAAAAGGTTGACTAAGCTGCCAAATGGTATAAAACTTTCATTAAATAAATTTCAAGCTTCCATATAAAGATATTGAGCTAATTATTCAGTCAGTCATTCAACAAAAATGGCGACAACAATGGTCAACAGAGACTTTAAACTTTTTAAATAACAAGCAACATTTAAATCATGTCTATGCAGCCGAAAGCAGAGACGATGATGCCCCCTTTCAACATCGTAAAAGAACACCTTCATCACGCACATGCCTCTGCGGAGAAGGACATACATGTACCCACCTATATGACATGCATGCAACTCCCCAGTTTACAGAGCACTTTTTGATAGAATGCTCTGATTTCAAACATGTTCATGACAAATATTTTCCTATTCCCGACACGAAAATGATGTTTCCTCATCTTCCACTCAAAGCTCGTATCCCGATCCCGGTTTGAACACCTTTCATTGTTAGTACCACACTAAAGAATGGTATCCTGCTCAAAGTAGTTAAAATACTCATTGCTACTAATCCACAAAGTGTCCCCCCATTCATGGTCTGTATCACAGTCATTATTAGTGTGCCACTAATAGTTAGTACGCCACTAATAGTAAATACTTTGTTTACAGTTAGTATTCCAACCATAACTACTAATCAGCTTATTGATACATGTACTGCTCAGACACAGAGTCAATAAGAAACAAAAAATCACAGAAACCGAAATCAAAATTGATTAAGCTAGGGGCAATATAGGAACAAAGGAAATATTTACATGGAGACTCTCGTAAAAGTAGAAATGTATGGTGTTGGAGCAATGAATGCCTTTGCTAGATGACTTTGTCAAGATAAAAAAAAATAATTAATTTAAAAAAATTGAAACTCGGGTGTTTATACTACATATTTAGTTAGTTTATTCGTGTTTGATTTTAACCCTGTTTCAAAGTTAAAACTTCAGCTATGGCAATGATAAAACCATGATTAACGATGATTAACGAATAGCCTGACGCCAATAATGCAGTCATTGTACTACTTAGCGACTGTTTGATCTCCTTAAAACGCTAAACCATGCAAATGCTAAGATGTTGAATCTATTAGAATGTTTTGTTTCTTCATTCTGTAAAAACACGCCAAAATCGTAGAATTATAGTGTTACAATTATCGTTGAGAGTGGCGTTGCATTATGCAGATTTAGAAATATCATGACAAGGCTTGAGTATTCCAGAAGTCCTTCTACAGGGTTATTATGTACATACAATTCAGACTTAAACACTGATAAACTCCAACACCACCAAACACTAACATGTAACTTCAATTTGTATGATGTAGTTTAATTATTTTTTTGGCATACTGAACCTTATTACTGAATTTAAAAGGTGCAGCATATATGTGTGTTACGTCCTCTTGTAAATTCAATATAAAACACAATCTAAAAAACAATCCATTTTGTTGGTACAAATAGACGGTACTTTAAACACGTCCTGCAAAAAATAAGTGTGAAACTTTTAAATATATAAGATCGACTGTTATAACATTCTTGAAGTTTCATTTAAGTGTTTTTTTTCTTGTTTTCCTCTACTTACGTACCTATATAGCTCAGTCTGTCTGATCTTATTCTCATTGTAATTTATCAAAGGTCCCGTTATACGACAAGGTGGTCACTGACGTATACCGCCTTATATTCAGTGACGATGCTAATTTTCTGTCTGAAACAATTGTAGGACTGCAGACGCCATTAAATAAGTTATGCTCTAATGAAGGGAAACTTATCTCACCTAGTCAATTGTTTATCCAACTAACAATAGAATAATAATTATTATATTTCTAAAACAATGTGGATCTTTATAAGAACTGGTTCGCATATGTACTTTATCGTGATTGATAAATACATCACTAGACATTACTGAAATTAAGCATTGTACTTATAGCTGGAAATAGTGCAATGTTATGCTATAACGGCTAATATAAATAGCTATACCATAAACGTTACTATCTTGAATGATATGAAGGTGAACGCCTTTGAATATGCTCATAAGTATGCTTACGTTTTGTGATTGAGAATGATGCTTACGTATTTGCTTTTAGGATGAAACTTGAGTGTGACCAAGATTTACTTGGAGGGTACGGTCAATTAAGCAGTAGACGCTTTCTCTTCTGGAACACCTGATCAATTTTGATTTTGGGTTATAATTTTGTTAACGCTTCGATATTCTCTGAAAAGCGCAGTCATTTTATTTAAAACTTTCCTTAATTAAAATGTTAAAACTTCAAGAGTTACTGTGTAAATTGTTTCGATAGTGACATAGATTTAACACTACACAAGATGATGACTCTAATATTTATTCTGCGCTGTGACTTGCAATCTCTGTGGTAAGATCGTGGTAAAGTGTGATAGCGAGTTGATAAAGCCATTGGATAGATAGATATCGCATTGACCTTTATAGGTCATAATATCTTGACACTGATACCATAAGACATTACGTATCACTATGGCGGATGTAAAACTGGCCTCATTAACCTTGTGTATAATTGTCGGTATATGTTCCGCCGGTGATAAGCTACGGTGTAGATTCCCAGCACAGTGGCAGAGCAATGTCTTTTTTGATTTCGGACTGATGTTCACTGTCCCTACCCAGGCTCGGGCGTCAGGCATATACTATTACGACTTCATCAACAACCAGACGAGACTGGACCTGAAGGGGATAGATCTGGCGTACAACACATCGTATGATTACACATTCCTGTGGAAGTTTAATGAAGTAAGGACATTGTACTTATCCCTGATGACTCTATAACTTAGTATTATACGTATACTAATACATTGTAGCTTAATGCAGTATGTGTACACTTTTATTTCTATCTATCTCACATGTTTTCTTTTGTTAGTTATTCGAAATAAATGCGGTATGTCAGAAATCATTTTAATAAACTAAACATCCCTGCTTCTCCATCCTATGGTGTTTACATGTTGCAGTTGATTCGTTATTCTAGGGCTTGCTCTGAATATCGCAATTTTCGTGATAGATGTCAACTGCTGACGAACAAAAGTACGGCACAGGGATTCGAGAAAACCAGGTTGATGAAGACTATGGGCGCCATCTTGATCTCATCGAGAAATATTCTCTATCTTTGTGTGATATGAAGATGGACGTTTATCGGTTTGCTTGTTAGTATGGTAACTGGCTGTGATGACAATGATGACTCGGTTCTCATTTTGAGAATTGATGCTTACTTGGTTTAGACCAAGACTTACATGGCGGGTGTCGTCGATGAAACAGAAGACGTTTACTCTTCTGGAACACCTGATCTTATTCTCTTGTGCTTTTAGAGTGAGTCTCCATGTAAATCTTTCCTTTGTTCCTATTTTGCCCCTTGGTTAATCGATTTTGAGTTCGGATTATGGTTTTGTTGACGCTATGGTTTTCTCTGATTTTGAGTTCGGATTGTGGTTTTGTTGACGCTTTGGTATGCTCTGATTTTGAGTTCGGATTATGGTTTTGTTGACGCTTTGGTAATCTCTGATTTTGAGTTCGGATTATGGTTTTGTTGTCGCTTTGGTATTCTCTGATTTTTGTTTCTTATTCCTATCTGCTTAAGGTATGACTATTAAAAATGTGTGAACTGTGCATAAATCTGCGAAGCGGTTTATGCAAAATCATACACACATTTGTGTTGGTATATGCAAGATAACCCTTCAAAAATCGTGCTCTCTACCTTATTATTTCGTTTCAAAGGACAAACACAGACGTTTCGAATGGACAATTTAATTTAGTTAATGTATTCTTGTAAAAAATAGTTTTCATCCATTCAAAATGTATGATGTCATCACTTCCTGTTGATATGTTTGCGGGTAATATAACATGAAAAAAGTCTAACACTGGGGGAATAGGCAAAACTAAATTAGAATGTAACAGCTTAAAAAGGTAAAAAAGCGGTAACCATGACCTTTGCTAAGGGTTGTATTGAAGGCGACAACTATGAAAGAGTAAAATTAAGAATCATTATTTTAACTTCCAATCTTAATGATTTAAGAGTCAAGTCATTAGTGTATTACCAATTGTTTATTATTTATAAAGCAGACTGTAGCTTTTAACAACCTTGATGAAAATGGCGTAGCGCTGGGTAATTTTCCTGACATTTTTGAATATGTAAATATCATGTTAATTGTTCTATTTCTAGTCCGCCCTCTACACTATCGACTATATCAACAAGAGTTGTGACAGGGAGGTACAGACGAGCGACTTTTGGCGTCAGTGGGAGGGCGTCCCTTGTAAGTATCCGTATAATGTAAATAAAGCTGGTACTAGATGTTTTGTTAATGTTTCTTACCTGTAGATACTAAAGCTGTGTTGATAAAAATGTTATTAATCGGTATTGAATGTCAAAATTTGAATGGTTGCATTCGTGATTGTTTTCCCAATAAACTAAGGATGTATGTTAATAAAAATCTCAATGTCATTGGCACATTGTGTCAAAACGATGTTTGGCCACCTGGTCTTATTCTCTTGTACTTTTACAAGGGTCTCCATGTAAATATTTCCTTTGTTCATATTTTGCCCCTGGTTTAATCGATTTAGAGTTTGGATTATGGTTTTGTTGACGCTTCGATATTATTTATTTGCTGATAGATTATGCTATATGATTTTACCCTAGGGGAGGCGTCCCCAACATATTTTGGAGGTGTTGGGGGAAACCAGTTACGTCTCGGGCAGTACCAGTTCCTAAAACTGGTCAAGCAGTCTAACCATGAAACGCTAGCGGTGTCCATAGATGTTCAAGTCGGTAAGTACATGCACTTTAACACTAGTATGATACGTAATCTCCTATGTGCTATTTTTGAACTATTTCCTCCGCCGTTCCGGTAACTAATGTTGCTGTTTATATATTATTATCTAACAGCTACCATGTGCCAGGGTAAATACTCTGTAGAACACTAGTTTAACGTCAAAAACACTTTTATATAGAAACTTATTGTAATGTATCGATTTTACATGCATGTAGTATCAAACTACAAATAATGTATATAATGTATATATGCTTTAAAATTGATTTGTTTTCTCAAAACTGCTTCTTTTTAATAAATATCAATAAAAGAATAGTAACTCTAAAAACTGAATTCGTAAATAAACAATCTGGGTTTTTTGTCATCTTTGCGAAGTTTCTAATGTGATAGTATTTATTTGCATTTTACCGTCTATCTAATGTCACATTTAGATGACAATGATTCTTTGTCGTGTTATATTTCATGAAAAATAGTCACTTTGTAGAATATCAATAATTTCACCAGTGCTTTATTTAAAACATTAGAAATTTAAAATGCAGTCCATAGAGGTTTATAGAAGTAACCACAAAAATTAACCCATGGAGCAGCGCGTTGTGAGTTCATATTAAGTTATAGTTTACGTATGCCTCCATCGTCCCTCTGATCACCGCTGTTTCTTTGTCGTGGACAGAGAAGATATTAACTCGAGAATGTTCTATTGACAACTACGTTTTATTGCCCTTCAACGTGAACCTGAAATTAAGTTGATAACAGATAGTAAACAGGGAAAATTTTGAAAGAAGAATAAACGCCGCTTTGGACAAGTTTCTATAGATTAATTTCTGATATTGAATTAATAAATAATAATGTTGAGGGTGTTCTACGAAGCTTGGCCTTTGTGCGTTACATGTGTACATCAAGCCATAGTTTAAAATGACATCCGATACATACTGGTAGTTCAAAATCTTACCCAGTACAACTGTTTTCCATCATTTAATTTTGCTTTGAATTAAAGCTCTTTCGAAAAATGCAATAAAAAATCCGAATGAATTCAAACAAAATGAAATAATACTGAGGTCATTCTATATAAAAGTAAAATAAAATGAGGGGACACCCGGGTTCGAACCAGGGACCTCTCGATCTGCAGTCGAATGCTCTACCACTGAGCTATATCCCCCTATACTTCACAAGAGAAACATATACAGTACATGTGTCTAGTAAAATATATAAAATCTGCCACAGCTGTCCATAAAGTAACTCTTGCAAACATAACAGGATAATGTATGTTTACCTATGTAAAGTAGACAGCGATAAGAAAAGTATGCCTTCATATCTACTAAAGTGTATGTAAAGCTGGCAAGGGAAGCATGTGGGGCGGCAATGTACAGGGTAATATACTGACACAAAGACCAGCAGGTGATAAGAATTCAGCAATATATTTCAACTCCTTTTCCTTTGTGTCGATATGTACAATTGCACAATTTGAAATATATACGAACAGAGGCGTAGCAAGTCTATTTTGAAAGTGTTTCTTTTGACTGGGAGTCCAGGGCGCTAGCCCCGTAATCAGGATCCAGGGGCGAATCCCTGGTGGAAGGTCTATTTTTAACTGATTAAATATGAGCTTCCATGTTTAATAAACATCACCAACTAACATTTGAAATCGATTTCATCTTGTTCCATTGAATGTGAACTTAACATTTTGAAATACAATGATTTTTTTTCATTACAAGTTATATTAAGACCAACTTGTGCTTATTGTAATGTTGACCATTATAGTCCCCCGAACCCTCGCAGTGCTAAATACACTTGCAAACAAGATTTCATCAACATCAAACGATATTTGAATTTCGACAAATCCGAAGGCAGGAATTGGAGGCCATTTCGAATCTCGTGACGAGAAATACTTATTGCACACCAAGAGGGGTCAACCAATACCCATGTGAAGTTTCATAGGTGTATATACTACTAAGCTATACGATAAACGTGATGATTTCAATTTTCCGGTCGTAAACGTTCCATTTCTTGATAGTAACATCCCTGCTTCTCCAACCTACTGTATGGTGTGTACGTGTCGCATATTCTAAGGCTTTCCTTAAATATCGTGATTTTCGTGATCGATGTCGACTGCTGACAAACAAACTAACAACACAAGGATTCGAGAGATGCATGTTGAAGATGAACACAATAATACTCGGTTCTCATTTTGAGAAATGATTTACATGGCGGGTGTCGTCGATGAAGCAGAATATGCTTACTCTTCTGGAACACCTGGTCTTGTTCTCTTGTCCTTCACAAGGGTCTCCATGTAAATATTTCCTTTGTTCATATTTTGCCCATGGTTTAATCGGTTTTGAGTTTGGATTATGATTTTATTAATGCTTCGGTATTCTCTTATTTATTTTTTCATTTCACACTTTTCTTAAAAAATTCTGCAAACCTTTTGGCTGAAGAAGTAAAAAAGGAAAAGATGAAAAAATGAAAGAATAATGATACAAAAGAAACGAAGTGAAAGCAATAAGTCCCAATACATTTTTCATTTGGTATTAGTAACCTGACAAAGTACCAATTCAATCAGATATCAATAAAATGGAAAATGTCTTAAATTCAAATGTTTGAACCCAAAATTCCAGAACTCATGACACAGTTTCCTGCAAATTGAGGCAAACTGTTCAGTTGATAGCATACATGAAGTGGCCAGGTTTCAAATCAATCAGATAGCAATTAAAGTGTGAGAAGTTGACTATAACGCCGCCGGAAAAGCAACACCTCCGTCTTGCTTACCTTGACTTTCGTCGAAGGCGAAACAAAAATGACACTTATTGAGATTATCCTGTAACACATGCAATCGTACATAAACAATATGAGGTTCTTTTGTCATCAAAACGAAGTTTCTTATACAAGCACATTTATTCATATATGGTGTATTTTAAAATAAAAGAGCACTGTCTTTAAAAACACACACAAAAACATGACATAAGAGTAAACAGCAAGCTGGCCTCTTGTAGTTCATGTATGCATGTACCGTCCCTCCGATCATCCTTTTTTCTGGGCCGTACAGATGACTCGAGAAGTACTAATGACATGCGTGTTTTCTCCTTCATAGAGAACAACGTGTCCGCGAATTCGATAAGATATCAAACATCGAAAATATTCTCAAAGAATACTTAAACCCGTTTTGGTGGTGGTGAATTAACAAATATAACTTTCTGCTTTACAAAGAACGATATAATATGCATTACATTTGTAAGTGTAAACAATTAAATGTCACCAATAACAGTTAAAAATTTTAAAATATTAATCTAAAATAGTTGAAACTTCTATCCAGTACAACTGTTTATTTTACTTTCAATTTTAGCTCTATCAATACAATGCAATAACCCGAATGAAAACTAATATAATTGTGTCAGGTTTATAGGACAGTAAAATTGAGGGGACACCCGGGTTCGAACCAGGGACCTCTCGATCTGCAGTCGAATGCTCTACCACTGAGCTATATCCCCTTATGGTTAACAGGACGTTTTTAACTGTACATGTTTCTAGTAAAATATAATAAATCTCCCACAGCTGTCACAGGATCATGTAGTGTATGTTTACCTATGTATCGTAAATATCGATAAGAAGAATACGACTTTATATCTATATCTAAAGCTTGCAAGGCACGCATGTAGAACGGCAGTGTACAGAGTTATATACTGACACAAAGACCATCAGGTGATAAGGATTCATCAATATCTTTAGAACTTCTTTTTTCGTTTTGTTGATATGTACAATTTGTAAAATTATTTTTGACTGATAATTACAGTGTTGTGTTCTGTCTGATCTAGATTTTCACACTTCAAATACATGTGATCATAACTTTTTTAATTTCTGATTTGTTGCTTTGCGATGTTTGAATAATAATCAGAACTCAAAATCGATTACACCAGGTACAAAATATGCAAAATCAGTAAAACATTCGAAAAAGTTCGAGATAATAAGTCCAGGGGTTTCGGAGGAGTAAGCGTCTTTGACTTTATCGACGACATTCGCCATATAAATCAAAGAAATATTCAAGTCAACGTCATGTCCTCAATTACGAACCGAGGCATCATTCTCAAACACAAAACGTAGGCAAACTAATGAGCATATTTACAAAGTCCACCTTTATACAAGGATATACAAGAAAGTTATTGACCATACAATTTGCTCATAATCTTCACCAATCTGCATCTCTCGAATCTCTGTGCCATAAGTTTGTTCGTCAGCAGCCGACATCTATCACGAATACCTCAAAAAAATTAAACACCATAAAGAAGAGAAGCAGGAATGTTATTATCACGAAAGGGAAAGTTCATGAAATTAAACCCAAAGTACCTAATGTTATTGATACTGTTTTTATTTTCTATATAAAATGCATGAATTTTCACAGATTAGTTATAACGTTGCTATAAAGAGTTGTTCGGGAGTCATCGATGAAGCAAAAGACACTTACTCTTCCGGAACACCTGGTCTTATTCTCTTTTACTTTTACAAGAGTCTCCATGCAAATCTTTCCTTTGTTCATCTGTTGCCCCTAGTTTAATCTATTTTGAGTTTGGATTTTGATTTTGTTAACGCTTCGGTATTCTCTTATTTATTTCCACGTTTGTAGGTATTTTATATCAATCAGCGTTAACGTTAACTACTAACTTACGGTTAACTTATCTTTCCATCTTTTGTTGAGGAAGTGGAGAAACATGGATGACACAAGAACCACATATCCTCAAAGGAAATCGAAATATATCATTTATGTTAGAAACAGATTTATATGTGGAGACGAGCAATATATTTGAATAAATGAAAACAGTGCAGGTCTCAGAATTTGTTTTCAATACATAAAAGTACATACGCCACTGTAAATGGGATTGAAAAGTGGTTTCGCTTGTGATAAGCGATGACCAATTCTAGCTGGATAATAATCAAGTTTAAGTAAACGCACTGAGAATATTTTTTATTTCATTAAATTGTTCTCCTGCAGAAGGATTTTAGACATCCTGACATGTGTTGTTTTGGAAGCAGCTATTTAGTAAGCTTTGAGGTTAATGTCTTTCTATTTCTAGGTGACGTTTGTCCGCCTAGCCGACTAGTCCTGGAAGAATACGGATTCGATCCTTTAGGGATGTTTGCGTATAACTACGAGTTTCTAGATCCTTCAGATATTAAAGATCCGAAAGTGTTCGACAATCCACCCAACTGTGAAAATATCACAACAGGGGTATGTACTCAATCTTTGTTAACTATTCATAACTGTCGTTAGCACTTCACACAGAGTATCTGATAAATAGAAATAATAATGCAATAGATGTTTAGATCTTTATGTGTCATCAAAACAATCTTTATTAATTGGCTACAAAATGTATTCATGTTTCAGCCAAAAATCCGCCGGAACGGTATTCTCCACAAACACATTGGCCTGTTCATGGGATAGCCAGGGAAATAAATGTATCCACAAGGACGTGAACATGTCCAAAGTAATCTGTTAAACTGATTCACTTTTTTCAAAATTTGCGATTTGTTTCTGTAGGGCAGTATATGTAGGTGGAAGAAATGCATTTGTTTACATTGTATATCATTTGTTGGAAACCATCATAATTTTTCTATACAAATTATTGTTTTGTAAAAAAAAACAATTATTAATAAAGCGATATGTGTTATTTGTTGATACAGTTTCTGTGTTTTCTTTAAGCGTTTCTACAACATATTCACAATGATTGCATCATCAGTATGTATACTGATATGATAAGCATTATCATCTATTGGTCTTTAAGGGATTATCGTACATCAATGAACAATATGTTCAATGAAGACACTTATTAAATATTGAAAACACAGCGACAACAACAGTTCACAGGAAACCCATAAAGGGAGAAAGCTAGAACTAGTGATGTTAAAATGTTAATTTCATGTTTAAAAGATTAAAAAAATTAGGGGACACCCGGGTTCGAACCAGGGACCTCTCGATCTGCAGTCGAATGCTCTACCACTGAGCTATATCCCCATATATTAAAACTAAGTATTTCCAATCGTACATGTTCCTAACAAAATCTAATAAATCCAACCCAGCTGTTGTTTAAATTCATTCTAGCAAAATAAAAGGATCATGTAACAGAATAGAATAGAAAAAGGAAAAGAAAATATCATTTGAATTAAGAGTCCAACTGAAGCATTGGTAGACTTGTCACACATGTATATGTAGATAACATTATATTATATAACCAGGTTGGTAGCAATAGTGACACTAAGAACTACAAATCGATAAGAAATTCCTAACATCTGGGCTCATGTTAGGGCACTTGTTTACTTACAAGGGTTAATTTGTGAAGCAAAATACGCTTACTTTTCCGGAACACCTGGTCTTATTCTCTTGTACTCCATGTAAATCTTGCCTTGTTCATATTTTGGCTATAGTTTAATCGATTTTAAGTCCGGTTTATGGTTATGTTGACGCTTTGGTATTCTCTTACCCCTCTCCCCATAGGGCATGTGTACATGAGTTTTCGTGTACCAGATTACAAACACAACAAACAGGACAAAGGCGAAGTTCCCAAGGGTCATCCATATAGCATTTCCATAGATATTTTAAAAGTTTATTAACCATTGTTTCGGCAAAGTAATTTGATTAATTGTTGGTATGGATCATGGCTAACCATGAGCCTTGCTTTTGACATGTTATTTACCAAGGTGTTTGTTACTTTTAGTAAAACATGCGAAAAATGCATTTTCCAAGGTGGGACAATCAGCTCATGTGAATCATGCATGTTGCTCAAAACAACAATGTCGTTGTACTCTCAAGTGTATATAGCACACGATATGGAGATTTATTTGACCGGATATGGCTCTATCAAAGCGTACATATGGATTCTGTTTTTACTTTGAATTGCAAGTGGCGACAATAACAAGTTCTGCTAAAATCTGCATACGTGAAAGTATTATATTTATTAAAAATAGTTCCTATGAATACCAATAAGACTTCTGAACAAAGTGATAAGACTGGTTTCTAGGCAAACGTTAAAACTGTGGAGTTTGAGGCTTTTTGTTGTGACATCTGCATTTTGTACCTTAAAGATGACTTAATACACACATATGTTGCACCTTTTAAATTAAGTAACAGATAAAGTAAAACCCCTTTAATTTATGAATGTAGACTAGTTTTGTATTATTTCAAATCTTCAAATCATGTACTACGAAAATGTGTTAACTCAGTGGTTAAACTTAGGTTAAAATTCCTTAAAATAGTCTTCTTGTTATGTTCAGAAGTCTTAAAAGTGTTTTGGACTATTGCACAGACACCCATAATATATTTGTATATTCATGGTTGATTACTTATTTGATTTGTAAATAAAATATGCATTGTTTATTTAACGGTATACAATACAAAAGTCATGACATTTTCCAGATTTTGAAATTTAAAACAATTTACTAGCGGCTTTTATGAAGAAAAAATTAGGGGACACCCGGGTTCGAACCAGGGACCTCTCGATCTGCAGTCGAATGCTCTACCACTGAGCTATATCCCCGTAAATTCATTCTCGTGTTTCTAATATTTAAAACCGATAGTAAGAAATAGAAAAAGGAGGCAATCCAAACAGCTGTCGAAAAGCTAACTCCATTGAAATAAAAATGCGGTTCAAGCGCAACAAGTACAAAATCACACGTCTCATTTGGTCTTACTCAGAGTTTTGTATATGGCGGCTTAGTTATCTGGTATGTCTACAGCTCAACTAGTTATTTAAAGATTAACTTGAATCTATTTTTTATGTTATTGATTAACTTTATTGATTGACTCTTTTCTCTTGCAAATCATTACGCTGCTGTATCAGCCAATGAAATGCGGCTTTATAAATGACGACGTCGTTTTTTACATTATGGGCTGATAACATATTTTTTAAGCAAATGAAAATGCTTGTTTCAAACAAGATTAAATTATATACATAGATCATTACAGAACAAACAAGCAGATAAAAGTATATAATAATAAACAAGTACAAAGAATGCTTTTCAAAAGGGCCTTAATTCCTGAACCAGCTGTAGCGTGATTAATGTGCTGCTCCGTTAATTAAAGCTAACATTCTGTGTTAAAGAACATGTTATAATACAGGCATAGCACTAGAAAACAAGCTCTTTGGTTTTATACATTACTGTGTCACAAAAATACTTATAACAAGGTACTATTTATAGTAGGTCAAGAAAAGTTGGGTTTCATGTTAACAGCATGCTAAGGATTTACCATTTTGGGTAACCTCCAACAGCACATGAGAACGACCTATCTTTATATTTACTATTCTATTGATGGTCAGAATCTACCGATATTTCCTTTTATTATCATTATTATTCATTACTTCTATAGCGTGTGTCTGACGAATCAGTGCCAGTAAGCACCATGCATCGTCCACTAAATATAGACATCCAATGACAGCAAAAGGCCAGCGCGTGCAGTGACGTCAAAACTCTCATTTGCTATGCAAAAGAGGCAGGATAAACGTCGAAAACTTTGAGACACAGGAATTTTGCGTGTTTTTGGAAGAAATCAATATTATTTCTGCAGAAGGAGGATACATTGAACGAGCATTTGGGAGATTTTCAAAGCAAAAAAAATTCCATCTTTCCAACGGTACAAAGTGTTTTTTCGTACCTCAGCTTGAAATGTGATTTTGGATGGTGGGGTCGATTTTTCGACCTGGAAAACTTTCCATCCTTTTAGCCTTTCTGGCTATTGAGGAGGGGGGGGGGGGGGGTCGAAAATTGATCTAAACCTTCCAAAAGTGTAAAATGACTCTAAACACCCTAGTTTAGGTCCAAAACTACCTGTAACAAATAATTATCGTGTCCCTGTGTATAAAACGATAAAATTAGGGGACACCCGGGTTCGAACCAGGGACCTCTCGATCTGCAGTCGAATGCTCTACCACTGAGCTATATCCCCACATATCAAATCCGGTATTTTAAATCATTTGTATTTGTAACACACTGTAAGAAAAAGACTGAAAAGTTGATCCCAGCATCTGTCACTAAAGCTGATTCCATAAAGATGAAATTGTATTGTGAGGACAGAACATGTATAAAAATATAACACACATTGGAGGTTCGGGGCACATAAAAGTTTAGCTGGCTAAGTAGTGAAGCATATCTCCAGCTCAACTACCTACACATGAAGACTATTACAGAACAGATAAGCTGACCTAAAGATACTGACGTAGTGACAAACACGAAGGGAATTAAACACATGTATAGTTTATACATTCTTCAACTAGCTGGATTCATTAGCTTAATTTTTGATAATCTATATTTTTCTCGTGTTAAAGACTCTGTGCCACTGCATGGACATCTTCCCTGAACACGGAACAATTAGTTAGAGCGGTAGCATAATGATCAGACGTCCAGGGTTCTGGTAGGTGGGTTCTAGTCCTAATATAGTGCCAATCTCCTTTTGATTGTTTGATATCCGTGTTAACTTTCCGCATGTCGTAAGGCTTCTTTTGACATGATGTTTACTTGGATGTGACAAAGATTTACATGGCGGGTGTCGTCGATGAAACAGAAGACGCTTTTGCAAGGGTCTCCATGTGAATCTTTCCTTTGATCATATTTTGCACCTGGTTTAATCGATTTTGAGTTTGGATTATGATTTTGTTAACGCTTCGGTATTTATTATTTATTTTCACCTGGTTTTATTCTCTTGTACTTTTACAAGGGTCTCCATGTAAATCTTTCCTTTATTTCATATTTTTTTATTTTGAGTTCGGATTATTGTTGACGCGTCGGTATTCTCTATTTTTTTCAGGATATGCATAATGTTAACAACTTGGCAAGCATAGGGAAATTATCGGCGATAACGCTCACTTCAGCATTTTATATGTCTCGGGTAATAACAAAACCAATATAAAAATCGAATGTCAATATAATTAATGTATATCATATACTAATCTGCCGTAACATACAAATCTCACCCCGACCTTCAGATATCACGCCAGATTAAAAAGGTTGATAACGACGTACAGTACAAAAGCTTCACCATTGAAATAGGCCATCAGCTTTAACAACAACCGAAGAAACATCCTCATCTCTGTTAAACATGTTGAGACTGGTTCTGTTCTACTCGTGTGTGATCGCATTGGTCTATACCAATGGTGAGGAACCAAATTGCAAGTTTCCGTCCCAATGGAAAAGCAACGTGTTCTTTGATTTTGGAATGATGATGATTTTACCAGGACAAGCTAACGCGTCCGGAATCTTCTATTATGATTACACCAACAAACAGATGAGACTTGACCTGGCGGGGATAGAGCATGCTAACAATGATTCGTTTGATTACACAATATGGTGGAAGTTTAACGAAGTAAGTGTACCTTGTGATAACAAGATGTTCTGTCAGGTCTGATTTTGTAATCGCTTGTTGGTCTGATGTATAGGTTTGTCCGTTCAGTTAAAGTATAAATAAGATTCGGACCCAGTTTCCAATTCATCATATTTCATTGTGTAAAAAATGGAATTGGACAGCAGCATGAGTCAACAAAACAAAGATACAGTGTAGTAATTAATAAATTTGACAATGTTCAGAAGCAAAGATGTACCTTTTGTCAACAAAACAAAGAAACAGTGTAGTAATTAATAGATTTGACAATGTTCAGAAGCAAAGATGTACCTTTTGTCAATATAACAAAACTTCTCTATATACAATGTATCGTAATACATGTAGTTTAATTGATGTTTTATCCTATAACATGTAGATAGCGTTAATAGTGTACTTAAAGGTACATATATAAGGTTCATTGAAATAATATCAAATGGAAATACAATGCAACAGTGTTCTTATATCAGGGGAAATGGAATACACTTGTACACTGACATCGTAAAACACTCCCAGCACTTCTTAACTTTACAGTATTCTGTTGCAATTTTTTCACGGTAAGGCCTATATCTTATTTTGTCACGGCTAGGTCTATATTTTGTCATGGTAAGGCCTATATTTTTGCTAATTTGACGTGAATGTACAATCACTTCCATATCTAGCTTCGCAAAGGACTTATCTAGATACATTCATCAGTAATTTTTTGATCTTGCTAATATGTAAATTTAAACTGAGGTTTTTGAGGTGTTGATTTATCACGACTTTTCAGAAACATTGTTAAAGGTTCCTTGTTTATCAACTCACTTCCAAATGAGCATTTTGGGAGTGGAACGACCGGCTTACCCGTTGTCAGTATAATGTTATCGGGATGTTTTGCCGGTCTTCGGTAGTTAACTTCAGTGTGGTAGCAATTTGTATTGACAAAAGACTTGAAATATAATAGGCATGCACCGCACCCAACCAAATACAAACGCACTCATACTAGAGAGTACTAGAACGTACGTGTATATAGTGTCTCGCATATTAAACGAGTTTCTGTATGAAACGTTACCACAGAGTCCGTTTTACCTTATAACGAAATATTTCATAAGCATACAATGTATCGAACAAGTCTCAAGTATAATACCATATACCTGCATTCCTCTGTTTCGTAGTCTGCCTTCTACACCGTCGACCACGTAAACAAAACCTGTGAGAGAGAGGTTGGCCTCAGTGATTTCTGGGACCAGTGGCAAGGTCTGCCGGGTCAGTAATTACACTGTATATCTAAATTGATATGATGTGACAGATTCACATGGCGGGTGTCGTCGATGAAGCAGAAGACGCTTACTCTTCCGGAACACCTGGTCTTATTCTCTTGTACTTTTACAAGAGTCTCCATGTAAATTTTTCCTTTGTTCATATTTTGCCCCTGGTTTAATCGATTTTAAGTTTGGATTATGATTTTTGTTAACGCTTGGGTATTCTCTTATTTATTTAGATATGGTACATTGTAGTAAATGCGCCTTTTATACAAACAGTATAAACATTACATCAGGCCCGTTGATAATAGGTATATGGTGATATAGATCTCGCAGTGAATTTTGAGTCATTTTCCAAAAGTTTAAGAAGTGTTTTCGGTGTTTAATACTGCTGTTTGCTTACTGCACCACTCTCTGTAAGTCATATAACAAACTGTTTACCTAAGTATTCTAGACTGTTGTACTTTTTACATTTTACTCAGCTGACTCGTTGCCGGAACATTTTGGAAATTAAGGAAGCCCCAAAAAGCCTGTCGGACAGTACCATTTAGTACGAGACATAGGAGAACCAACAGGGAATGTCTCCGTCACTATTGATGTCCTACTTGGTAGGGTTTTTTTTCGTAAAAATCACAACACGAAATTTACGTAGAATTTAGTTATTACTCTTAAGTAGTGTGTGAGTAAAGAATATTGATATATGCCGTGTTAAATAAGGTTCGTCACCTGTGTTGAACATGTGAAGAGAAAATGTTATTGTATCTCATTTTCATATATCAGTAGATCTAGGATATCTTGCATTAGTGTCAATGTTAAATTGAAATTGTTGAACGAGTTTAATAAATATGGAATGCATACGAATGCCAAATTTTATTTAATACATGCTATTGATAATTTAAAAAATACTAAAACAAATCACAACTATGTGTTATTAGCTAACTCTTTATTGGTAAAATAAACATTGTGCTGTACAAAGAAATTCCATACATAATTTTTATCATAAACAATATAAAATACAATGGCACAAAATCAATGACAAAATAAATGTTTCGAATTCATTTAAAATGGCAGTAAATGTTTCGAGTCCCACATTTAATAAAAGTATTTACTGGCGTAGGGATGTGACCAATCGCATCACCTTTAGGTTTTATTACACGTATGTAAAATCATATTTATGAAATGGCCGCAAAACATAATACAATTGGTCAGTAATATGTGATGAAACGAAGCATGACTAAGACATTATATGTACCAATTACTGTCCAGGGGATGTCTGTCCACCTCTCAGGTTGGCCCTCCGTGATCTGGGAGTCGCTCCTTTCGGAACATTTACATACTACTATGAGTTTCTGGACATTGCTGATATCACTAACCCGAAAGTGTTCACGCCTCCGCCACACTGCCAGAACATCACACTCCCTGTAGGTAAAAAAGAAACAAGTTTGTGATAAATACAATTCAGGAAAACCTGTGTTTAAATTTCATATGACGGAAATTATAATATTCTCTTCCAATCATTCTTGTATTCGGAATAAATTGTGTTAATAAAGTGACTTTCAGTGTATTTTAACATGATTTCTTTACCTTTTTAGACAAGATTTGATTATGATGATATTTTAACAATCATTCATTGATGAATTTTAACAGTCGCAGTCTATCATAATGTGGATGAGTTTTCTATGTATTTTTTTGTAAATATATTTCAAGAGTATCTGTTATCACGAGATTCAGTCTAACTTCCCATGACAAACTATTAATTGTTGGGAAATCATTGTTTTACATGTATATTCCTTGAAAAGCTCTGATGTTTGACAAATTATTTTTTGAAGAGATACTGTATTGATTATTTGATATTATATTGTGTATAATGATATAAAGTATTTTTGTTTCAGTACGATCTTCATAAAAAACGAGGCTTTCGGAGACATCTTGGTCTGTTCATGGGATAGAGGTGTAATCTGGACTATCATAATCGTCTCATTAAAACCACGTACCTTAAATTGTGTTCTGATATTTCTGCTTCTTTCCGAAAGGAAAGCTGTACATGATTCTTTTTGGTTATTTAAAAAAAAATAACATATTTTGCTTTCTTGATAAGGCGACGTTTAATGAACTTATTTACACTGTACTACACGTAATTATATAACATAATGACGTATTGCCCTGTCATATACCAAACAGACTTAAAATGCACATCAACATTTTTTTTTAATGATCCAACGAACAGTGTCTTGGCTTATAATATTTCCGACTAAGATACAAGTAATAGATTACATGTACCTTTTTTCGTTGTTATATTTATAAAAGCCAAGTTGACCTGCGATAGAACATAACTCATTGCAATATGATAGTCAATGTATATATATTTTAAAAAAAGTACCAGGAAATTGATATCATATTTAACAGTGACTGACCAACTTTTTAAGAAGTTTAAAGATTCATGGAGATATTACTTAGGATGTCGGCATATATGCCCATTTTAGTTAACAGATTCAACCACAGCTGGTTCATTTATTTAACCGCATCTTCAATATAATTACGCTATGTAGGTGCTTTTAATTTAAACTTTATACATTTACCTGTCACAAAACTATTTTACGTAATAATTGCACCGTCATAATATTATAAAGCAATGCCCTTGTGTATTCTGTACGTACCTGCCTTTACCTGTACTACTCACAGCGTCAAATGGGTGGCTGTTTAAGATAGGGTACATAATATGTATGTCTCCATGGTGTACTCGAAATAATATAATAATCTGAAAGATTTTAACACTAAACTTTCATTGATAACATTATATAACTTTTATATTAATATTTCTAATTTAGAAATCTTTTTAAAATATGTTAACTCGGGGCTATTTGGATATTATTTTACTGTATATTTCCTTTTTTATCATTGTTTTTCTTTTTTGTAAATACATGTGTGTGTTGGGGTTTTTTTTTGGGGGGGGGGGGACTGAACCTTATTCTATATCAATATTCAACGTGATCGGGTAAAGGTTATACAAAATGTATGTATATCATTTCTTAGAATTTAACGTGATGCTATTTTGATTCTTAACATTTTCAACCAGGTAAAATCCAAATATGGCAGCCTATCGCTGTAATGAAACAGTTTTTTCCCAATCCGGTCCCGTCGGGTTGTTCGTGTCTTGCAATATCTCAAGGTTATTTCAAAGTTTTTCGTCAAAATGTCAACACTGGGGAGGAGATGATTTTTTTTATGGTGAGACAGTTTATCAAAACATCTCTATATTGCATATAAAACTACACGATCCGCGACATGTTTACAATCGTTTGTTTCCGACTAACGTATGTGGTGTCCCCTTGTTATACATGTATATTGTAGGTTGGTCACTACATAGACATAGACATGTGTGTAGCTTAGTTGGTAATTAAGGGTCCAGGAAACAGTTCCGACGCTATTTCCTAGCAGACCTGTCTTTGACCGGAAATCGATGTGACACATAAATGTAGCAGCTGTGACATTACTGCCCGTTATATCGATCACAGTAACACAAACAGCTGTGACATTACTGCCCGTTATATCACAGTAACACAAACAGCTGTGACATTACTGCCCGTTATATCACAGTAACACAAACAGCTGTGACATTACTGCCCGTTATATCACAGTAACACAAACAGCTGTGACATTACTGCCCGTTATATCACAGTAACACAAACAGCTGTGACATTACTGCCCGTTATATCACAGTAACACAAACAGCTGTGACATTACTGCCCGTTATATCACAGTAACACAAAAAGCTGTGACATTACTGCCCGTTATATCACAGTAACACAAACAGTGACATTACTGCCCGTTATATCACAGTAACACAAACAGCTGTGACATTACTGCCCGTTATATCACAGTAACACAAACAGTGATATAACGGGCTCCGTTATATCAAAGTAACACAAATAGTGATATAACGGGCTAACATAACAAAACCGACCGCGAAACTGACTCTTTTCAAATGCACAATTATAAAAACAATTGTGAAAGTCCCCTCGTTAAGTTTGATGTTTTCTGTATGTTCCACATAAAAAATGTATCTGTAAGACGAAAAGGTATTGTCCCCAGTCGATGTGTAAACATGTATCTAGATGATTTGTCTCGTTTATCGTCTATAGACTGGTGCAATAACTGGCAATTTCGTGCTTTTGAATTACCTGAATCCGATCTATTTCAGATACAATGTAGTTCTCCAAAGTCAACAAACATGTGTTTGTAAACACGCTGCTGACGGAAAGGTCGACACCATCGGGTAGTCTACAAGTTTATAATTAAGGACTAGGTACAGGACAATTCAATATAGCGGAGGTGTTTTTTACCAAAACTGGTTATTTTACTAAATACTGCAAAATACATGACCAAAATAGACCACAAAGTACATTTTGTGATGGAGAATCGATAATTTCAACCATATTTTGTATTTCTCCCTGAAACTCTGATTTACAGACTAATATCGAAAAGTTAACACTGGGTTATCACTCTATGAACATTGCAGTAACTTTGTTTTATTTTTTTTAAATGTTTCAAATAACTATATTAAAATATTTGGATATTATGTAATGAATTTTTAGTCCCTAAGTACAGATTTTTTTTTAATTTTGGGGGCTTAACTGCATTTTATATCAATATCAAACATAATGGGGAAAAGCTTATGTCATATATTGGAAGGAAACATTAAAAATTTCAATATTACCATTTTCAACCAGGTCTCAACCAATATGGTTGCACCTAGTACCCTGCACAAGACATATCTATCTGTCAAAATGTCTACGTTTGGTGTTAGGGGCAGAGGAAACTCGGGCTAAGCTGACCTTAGCATAGGGACTTGAGAATTTGTTACAGCTAGTTTTGGACGTGAACTATGGTGTTTAGAATAAGTTTACACTTCCACATGGAACACGTGGTTATTCAGTACCTAATTAGTTTACCTTTAGTATATTTGTTTATCCTATAATGATGACAGACCTATAATGATGACAGGTACATGTAATTTGCCGTATGCCATACTGACATATCCCGCAATCTCTAGCAACACAAATACAATCTGTACAATCAGCTCATTGTCATCATGATTTCCTTGTACGTATGATAATACCGAGGTATAGATATCACATACAACGACTAAAGACAGGATACAATATATATATATGTGTCTAATTTCCTTCTGTCTGTAAGTATTGTTCCGAGCAGTGTTGTATAATTCTGACACGACTGTGACTATGTACATAACCTCTGTACTCGCCAATACCGAGATAGATACACGTGCACCGTTACATATAAAAGTTAGGATACCGGAGCTTTCAACATGTGACACGTCCATCTTCCTTTTATTGATTTGTATGGGGCGGGGTATCTCCCTATTGATTTGTATGGGGCGGGGTATATCCCTATTGATTTGTATGGGGCGGGGTATATCCCTATTGATTTGTATGAGGGGCGGGGTATCTCCCTATTGATTTGTATGAGGGGCGGGGTATCTCCCTATTGATTTGTATGAGGGGCGGGGTATCTCCCTATTGATTTGTATGAGGGGCGGGGTATCTCCCTATTGATTTGTATGAGGGGCGGGGTATCTCCCTATTGATTTGTATGGGGCGGGGAATATCCCTATTGATTTGTATGGGGCGGGGTATCTCCCTATTGATTTGTATGGGGCGGGGTTTATCCCTATTGATTTGTATGGGGCGGGGTATCTCCCTATTGATTTGTATGGGGCGGGGTATCAAACAACCACTCTCTCCCTTTTTATCTTTGATTTAAAAGAAACATGTATTAAAACCTATATCGATGAAATAATATTTTATTAGTTAAATGATGATCGGAACAAGAAATTCGACTGAAGCCAAAAAATCCATGCATCAGCATAACAACGGTTTCGTGATTTCCTTATTACATGTTTATAACTGTATGCTTCTATAGCGGTCATTGGTCTGATTCGTCACACGTCATAATACATATATGTCAATGGGTCACGCGGATAACCGCAAAAGTGACGTTACGAATGGTGTAAGTGTTTTATTATCATTGTTAATAGTTCGGAACTGTTTTTACCCATCCTCGATATCCAGCCTTACGCTTACATTTCTTCTCTACGAGCAGAGAGTGTATATCAAGGATGTTTTCACCTTACATCATTTTTTATTTTGAAATTATCAAAGAAAAAATGAAAGATTGTTTCTTCGTCTTGGTCAGCTTTTCTGTACGTGTACCACTTAAGGTTTTTTTTCTGGTATTTTGTGGAATCTAATTTAAAATCTACACAATTTCTCCTAAACCTGTATTTTATATTTAATACTATTATGGACACATGTGTCCAGGAAAAATACGGGACACGGAAGTAATGTTAATAGAGTAGAAAATATAAAACTGTCAAATACATAAACAGGAAAACACGATTTCAACGGTGTAAAATTACACGAGAAATGACGTCACGAACGTGACTTTTTCTGTGACATGTGTACATCTTGATACCTTTCTTATGTCTACTTTGATTAGCGACTGATAAAAATGACACCTTCCTGTGTTTTACACACTTCATTGGGGTTTCGTGGGGTTTATCATTGCGATTATTGAAAACTGTAAGGTCGCAATCAAAACTTTTAGAAGTATTTGATAAATAAATTCGACTTGTAACATATATATAATTATACAAACTGTTTCTCAAAATACATTCGAAACTAGCGATTAAAGGGACACAACTCCAACAAGCTTACAAGTACGTCAAAGATTACTACAATGTTTGACGTTGTTCAACACAAACAATAACTTGTATCATTTTATAACTCGCTGTTAAACTTTTTGCTACTTTCAACAACGTATGTATGTAAGTTTTTAGATACAATATGATAAAATATGCTACAAATAGTAGTTGAATCGTTGTTAGTCTTATTGATTGCCCGTCGAAATTCGACTTCCAATAAGATATATTAATATCACGGACTTAGATCGAAGTCCGTGTTAATATACATGCAATGGGTACATTATTTTAATATTCTGTTTCTGTTGAAAATTTCAAAAAGCTATGCAATTTCCATCAAGTTTATTGAATGATATTGTCTATTTTGAGATATTTCCAATGAAATCAAGCATTTCCAAAGTTTGTCTTTTTTCTTTCCATGATAATTATTTGGTATCATTACTCCGTTGCTACTGCCAACTATTTGCGATAAAGAATTTCGAATAATTATATGCAATTTATATGCAAATACAATAGATCTACCATCTTCAATAGATTTACAGAGTAATTCAAGAATGCAATTATTTTATCACACCACGACATATTATAGGCCTATTGATATGCTATCTATAATTTTCATACCCAATATCCCCGAGGGTATGCACATTTCTACTTGAACTATAACAAAAAGTGTCTCGCCGTCTGTGGGAATACGTTATGCAGTCATCCCGCGTATAATATCAGTTCTTTCATACAGCAGCTTAGCCTTATCGATTGCGATCATGGGAATAGCCCCTGTACCCTGAGTATGGCCCCATAATAAATAGTGATTTTCTGCCAATCAAAATTCACAAATTTCTTTATCTGCGGCGACGAACCAGGAAGGAAAATGTGCGTCGTCCGTTGTGTCAACGTAAGATAGAAAACAGGAAGATGATATCTCCAGCACTTATTGCCTCATCCTGTCGCACTTGATTCATGCCTCCTGTAGCCCGTTCTGAAGAGGGAAATTATAAACTTTGTATTAACGATGTTAGCAGGGGAGCCCGCCGAGGGCGATGATGTGTATTCGGAGCCATACAGCCAACTGGCTCCCGTGCAGACTGCAACACAACCATTCTCAACAAGTGGCTCACTTGATCAGCCCAAAAGAAACTCTCAAACTCGTAAAGCTTATCGCAGAGTAACAAAGGGTCGGCGCTCTAGCACCGAGAAGGCTGACGACCAAAACTTTTATTCGGAGGCCAAATGTTTACCTGGCGACATGGGGAACAGTTATAGTGAACCTGTTGGGATCTATAACCTCAGTTCGGGATCAGTGACTGCGGGGGAGTTTACACCTGTCAATTCGGGGTTACCCGACCGTGACGTTACTCACGAACACGAAGTGGTCTCGTATGACTTGGCACAGTCTTCAGAGCAGCCAGTGCCATCAAGACCACAGGTAAATTGCTGACCTTTCATCTTGTTATGAACAGGTGAAAGTTCATAGTTTTTGGTCTGTCCTTTTACAGGATTCGTAAACCAACCATGTTGATATACACACGTGTAACCTACATGTTTCTAGCCAGACCTACATTAACCTAGCACCTGTTTTAAAGTGTTGTACATGTTTTGATATTTACAAACAACGTTTACATGTATCGTTTACCCATTTGAAGTGATAGTCATAACGGTTCTAATCTGTTAACAGTGTATAGTATACCAATGTAATTAACAGGCATGTTTGACCATGGCCAGTACCACACCTGATCATGAGGAGATCAAGTCCTCTGTAGTCTACAGTGGCCTTGATCTCTTCAGGTGTAGCACTTGTGTAAGACCAAACTTGTGTACAATATTTTCATCATCCATATCTATATCTTGTACACAAGCAGTACTAAATCTATATTACTGTTATTAAGTGCTTTGTATTCTCAAGTATACCCAACCCAACCATCCTCGACCCCATATTGACATGTACAAAAATTTTAAACCAAAACTGGCATGCATGCATATGCCAGCCTTAATTACCAATACATGTATGTAGCTATTTATATCTATAAGAATCCTTAATAATTAAGGGCAGCTATTTTTGATGAGGTCAAACAAAATGATAAAGTCATTGGTGATTCAGGGTACTAATTGAGCGTTATAAAATCATGCTTTCATTCAGTTATGTGGTTGTGGATTTTCATCGTGTCTTTTTGTGACAGGTGTAATTGAGTTGTGTTATGACACACAGTTACATCTTACCTGTCCTTATTTATCTATACCCTTGCCCCTAGCTAGCCCACAGCTAGTGTCAGTGTGACTCGGTACATGTATTTAATATATACTGTCACCAGGTCTAGTGTCGGTGTGACTCGGTACATGTATTTATTATATGTCATCAGGCCTAGTGTCAGTGTGACTGGGTACCTGTATGTTATATATACTGTCACCAGACCTAGTGTCGGTGTGACCGTGTACATGTATGTTATATATACTGTCACCAGGCCTAGTGTCGGTGTGACCGGGTACATGTATGTTATATATACTGTCATCAGGCCTAGTGTCAGTGTGACTGGGTACATGTATGTTATATATACTGTCACCAGGCCTAGTGTCGGTGTGACTGGGTACATGTATGTTATATATACTGTCACCAGGCCTAGTGTCGGTGTGACAGGGTACATGTATGTTATATATATATATACTGTCACCAGGCCTAGTGTCGGTGTGACTGGGTACATGTATGTTATATATACTGTCACCAGGCCTAGTGTCGGTGTGACCAGGTACATGTATGTTATATATATACTGTCACCAGGCCTAGTGTCGGTGTGACCGGGTACATGTATGTTATATATACTGTCACCAGGCCTAGTGTCGGTGTGACTGGGTACATGTATGTTATATATACTGTCACCAGGCCTAGTGTCGGTGTGACCAGGTACATGTATGTTATATATATACTGTCACCAGGCCTTTTATAGTGTCGGTGTGACCGGGTACATGTATGTTATACATACTGTCACCAGGCCTATAGTGTCGGTGGGACCAGGTACATGTATGTTATATATACTGTCACCAGGCCTATAGTGTCGGGGTGACCGGGTACATGTACGTTATATATACTTTCACCAGGCCTAGTGTCGGTGTGACAGGGTACATGTATGTTATATATATATATACTGTCACCAGGCCTAGTGTCGGTGTGACTGGGTACATGTATGTTATATATACTGTCACCAGGCCTAGTGTCAGTGTGACTGGGTACATGTATGTTATATATACTGTCACCAGGCCTAGTGTCAGTGTGACTGGGTACATGTATGTTATATATACTGTCACCAGGCCTAGTGTCGGTGTGACTGGGTACATGTATGTTATATATACTGTCACCAGGCCTAGTGTCAGTGTGACAGGGTACATGTATGTTATATATACTGTCACCAGGCCTAGTGTCAGTGTGACAGGGTACATGTATGTTATATATACTGTCACCAGGCCTAGTGTTGGTGTGACAGGGTACATGTATGTTATATATATATATACTGTCACCAGGCCTAGTGTTGGTTTGACTGGGAACATGTATGTTATATATACTGTCACCAGGCCTAGTGTTGGTGTGACTTGGTACATGTATGTTATATATACTGTCACCATGCCTAGTGTCAATGTGACCGGGTACATGTATGTAATATATACTGTCACCAGGCCTAGTGTCAGTGTGACTGGGTACATGTGTGTTATATATACTGTCACCAGGCCTAGTGTCGGTGTGACTGGGTACATGTATTTTATATATACTGTCACCAGGCCTATAGTGTCGATGTTACTGGGTACATGTATGTTATATATACTGTCACCAGGCCTAGTGTCGGTGTGACTGGGTACATGTATGTTATATATACTGTCACCAGGCCTAGTGTCGATGTTACTGGGTACATGTATGTTATATATACTGTCACCAGTCCTAGTGTCGGTGTGACTGGGTACATGTATGTTATATATACTGTCACCATGCAGGCCTAGTGTCGGTGTGACTCGGTACATGTATTTTATATATACTGTCACCAGGCCTAGTGTCGGTGTGACTGGGTACATGTATGTTATATATACTGTCACCAGGCCTAGTGTCGGTGTGACTGGGTACATGTATGTTATATATATACTGTCACCAGGCCTAGTGTCAGTGTTACCAGGTACATGTATGTTATTAGCTCACCTGGTCCAAAGTACCAAGGTGAGCTTATGCGATACCGTGGCGTCCGTCGTCCGTCCGTCGTCCGTCCGTCAACAATTGACTTCTTCTTTATAACCACTGATCGGAATTTGACCAAATTTGGTCAGAAGCATCCCTATGGGGTGGGGACTCAAAATTGTACAAATGGTTGGGCTGACCCCCCAGGGGCCTGGGGGGCGGGGCCAAAAGGGGTCAATTTGGCTATTTGATATAAACGACTTCTTCTCTGAAACCGAGCAATGTATATTGCTCATATTTGGCTGGTAGTATTACTATGGGTTGGGGATTCAAAATTGTACAAATGGTGGGGCTGACCCCCCAGGGGCCTGGGGGGCGGGGCCAAAAGGGTAAGTTGGCTATATTGATATAAACGACTTCTTCTCTGAAACCCAGTAATATATATCGCTCATATTTGGCTGGTAGCATCACTATTGAGTGGGGATTCAAAATTGTACAAATGGTGGGGCTGACCCCTAAGGGGCCTGGGGGGGCGGGGTCAAAAGGGGTCAATTTGGCTATATTGATATAAACGATTTCTTCTCTGAAACCCAGTAATGTATATCGCTTATATTTGCCTGGTAGCATTACCATGGGGTGTGGATTCAAAATTGTATAAATGGTGGGGCTGATCCCCCAGGGGCCTGAGGGGCGGGGCCGAAAGGAGTCAATTTGGCTATAATGATAAAAATGACTTCTTCTCTGAAACCAAGCAATGGATATTATTCATATTTGCCTGGTATCATCACTATGGGATTAGGATTCAAAATTATATGATTATGATCATGGAGGGGCCTGAGGGGTGGGGCCAAAAGGGGCACATTAGACAATATTGGTATAAATGATCTCTTTCCTGAAACTAAGCAATGTATGACATCTATATTCTAGTGGTAGAATCCAAAGGTTGCTTGAATTCAAATTTATACAAATGTTTTGGTAACCTCGATCACAATCATGGATTTAGATATGACCCCAGGGTCTGCCACGCCCTTGCAACTTGACTCCTGACTCATAACTTTTAAACGGCTGAGATCCCCACCCCAAAACTATATATACAATTGCTGGGCATTAAGAGACAATCACAATTATGATTTTATATTTGACTCCAGGGTCTGCCACGCCCTTGAAACTTGACTCCTGAGTCATAACTTTTAAATGGTTGAGATCCCCACCCCAAAACTACATATACAATTACTAGGAATTAAGAGATAATCACAATCATGGTTTTTGATTTGGCCCTGGGGTCTGCCACACCCTTTTAATTTGACCCCTGAGTCATAACTTTTAAACGGTTGAGATCCCCACCCCAAAACTATATATACAATTACTGGGCATTAAGAGATGATCACAATCATGGTTTTTGATTTGGCCCTGGGGTCTGCCACACCCTTTTAATTTGACCCCTGAGTCATAACTTTTACACGGTTGAGATCCCCACCCCAAAACTATATATACAATTGCTGGGCATTATCAGATGATCACAATCATGGTTTATGTTTTGACCCCAGGGTTTGCCACGCCCTTGTAAATTGACTTCGGAGTCATAACTTTTAAACAGTTGAGATCCCCACCCCAAAACTATATATACAATTGCTCGGCATTAAGAGACAATCACAATCATGATTTCATATTTGATCCAAGGGTCTGCCACACCTTTGCAAATTGACTACTGAGTCGTAACTTTTGAATGGTCGAGATCCCCACCCCGAAACTATACATACAATTACTGGGCATTAAGAGATGATCACAATCATGGTTTTTGTTTGGCCCTGGGGTCTGCCACACCCTTTTAATTTGACCCCTGAGTCATAACTTTTAAACGGTTGAGATCCCCACCCCAAAACTATATATACAATTACTGGGCATTATCAGATGATCACAATCATGGTTTATGTTTTGACCCCAGGGTTTGCCACGCCCTTGTAAATTGACTTCGGAGTCATAACTTTTAAACAGTTGAGATCCCCACCCAAAAACTATATATACAATTGCTCGGCATTAAGAGACAATCACAATCATGATTTCATATTTGATCCAAGGGTCTGCCACACCCTTGCAAATTGACTACTGAGTCGTAACTTTTGAATGGTCGAGATCCCCACCCCGAAATTATACATACAATTACTGGGCATT
Organism: Mimachlamys varia; assembly: GCA_947623455.1. Taxonomy (NCBI): domain Eukaryota; kingdom Metazoa; phylum Mollusca; class Bivalvia; order Pectinida; family Pectinidae; genus Mimachlamys; species Mimachlamys varia. The sequence goes on from OX392535.1 coordinate 17,204,198, forward strand.
AAGAGATGATCACAATCATGGTTTTTGATTTGGCCCTGGGGTCTGCCACACACTTTTAATTTGACCCCTGAGTCATAACTTTTACACGGTTGAGATCCCCACCCCAAAACTATACATACAATTACTGGGCATAAAGAGATGATCACAATCATGGTTTTTGATTTGGCCCTGGTTTAGCTATATTGATATTAGCGACTTCTTCTCCATAACCACTGATTGGAAATCAGCCTTATTTGGCAGGAAGCATCTTCAGGTGACCAGGATTCAAAATTGTACTTATGGTGGGACTGACCCCCCAGGGGGCTGAGGGTTTGGGCCAAAAAGGGTTATTTAGCTATATTGGTTTAAGCGACTTCTTCTTCATAATTACTGTTTCGAAATCAACCTTATTTGGTAGAAAGCATCCCTAGGTGCTTAGGATTCAAAATTGTACTAATGGTGGGACTGACCCCCCCCCAGGGGGCTGAGGAGCGGGGAAAATATTTTACCATGATAACCTAGATACCAATATATCCAGGTGAGCGATACAGGCCCTCTGGGCCTCTTGTATATATACTGTCACCAGGCCTAATGTCAGTGTGACTGGGTACATGTATGTTATATATACTGTCACCAGGCCTAGTGTCGGTGTGACTGGGTACATGTATGTTATATATACTGTCACCAGGCCTAGTGTTGGTTTGACTGGGAACATGTATGTTATATATACTGTCACCAGGCCTAGTGTTGGTGTGACTTGGTACATGTATGATATATATACTGTCACCATGCCTAGTGTCAATGTGACCGGGTACATGTATGTAATATATACTGTCACCAGGCCTAGTGTCAGTGTGACTGGGTACATGTGTGTTATATATACTGTCACCAGGCCTAGTGTCGGTGTGACTGGGTACATGTATGTTATATATACTGTCACCAGGCCTATAGTGTCGGTGTGACTGGGTACATGTATGTTATATATACTGTCACCAGGCCTAGTGTCGGTGTGACTGGGAACATGTATGTTATATATACTGTCACCAGGCCTAGTGTTGGTGTGACTTGGTACATGTATGTTATATATACTGTCACCATGCCTAGTGTCAATGTGACCGGGTACATGTATGTAATATATACTGTCACCAGGCCTAGTGTCAGTGTGACTGGGTACATGTGTGTTATATATACTGTCACCAGGCCTAGTGTCGGTGTGACTGGGTACATGTATGTTATATATACTGTCACCAGGCCTATAGTGTCGGTGTGACTGGGTACATGTATGTTATATATACTGTCACCAGGCCTAGTGTCGGTGTGACTGGGTACATGTATGTTATATATACTGTCACCAGTCCTAGTGTCGGTGTGACTGGGTACATGTATGTTATATATACTGTCACCAGGCCTAGTGTCAGAGGTTCCGGGTTTGACTCCTAGCGGAGGCATTTAAATAAATAATGACCTCTGCTACATATGACGCCCATGTAGGGACCCGGGAATGACATACACTAGGGATACTTGCAAATGAATCCCTATGACCCCCGGAAAACTCGGGACGAGTTCTTTCCTGCAGGGGGAGTATGTAACCCTGGTAAATACTAGCTGCAATATACCGCTCGGCTAGAGAGATCTTCTCTTTAGCTCGATCAGTTGAGCGTCAGACTAGTAGCAAGAGGTTCCGGGTTCGACTTCTAGCGGAGGCATTTAAATAAATAATGACCTCTGCTACATACATGTACTGGCACCAGGCCTTAATGTGTCCGTGTGACTGGGTACATGCATGTTACATGTATATATATATATTGTCATGTGCACTTGGCCAAGTGTTGGTGTGACTTGATCAGTACTTGTATGTGTTATAATATACTAGCTGTCTCCCAATCTAATAGTAATTTTAGGTTCTAATATACGTCTTCATCACGACCCTTATTATTCATATTTTGCTAAATTATCTATATATAAATGGTCTTTCTCCTGGTTACATTAAGTGCCTGTGGGTTTGACAGCTAGGTGACCCCATATACATGAATGTACCTTTTACACGTCTGAACAGATATACTGAGGGTGTCAAACCCATGATTTTGCTTTTGCCATAGGCATGAATTTCAGAGCTATATGTCTATATAGAGCCACCCATTCAACTATTGAAAGATATGCTGCGAGTTAAATTGTTTCGATATGTCCATTGCATTTTTAAGGAAAAGCGGCAAGCATGCTTGTCTCCATATTGATCTGCAGCTACAGTAATGCATACATATGCCGTTATAAAAGAACAATTAATCATGAAAACACATTAAATCTATATATATACCTGTTCATTTCTTTATTTCAATTATATTCCTTTTTGGAAAGAATTTGGTTTTCCTTTTACATTGTAGTTGTGAATATGGTTAGTTTTTGTCCTTATCAGGCAATCTTTATTTCCTTTAATCACAATGAAGCCAATGTTGTAGAATTTACTTGCGGAAGCTTTTATCTTGATCTGGTTTTTACAAAGACCTGTCAATGAATGTGCTTATAGCGTGACGGAAAGACATAAATATTCTAGCAAGCTGTCGAGGTGTCACATCAGAATTTAATTTAAATTGTTTTATTTTGTGGAAATTGTTTACTTGCATTTTTTTTGTCCTTGAAAATTCTGTTACCAAGCAAATGTTGCGCTTTTCTGAAAGATAATATTGTCAGATGAAATAATTAAGACTTGGACTGACTTATTAATGATTTATGTAAAGGAAGAATTAATTGATTGGACTGCAGCTTAATTAGATAAAATTAAAAGGTCTAATTGATGGTTACCGGTACATTAATTAAACATGCTTATTATAAATTCTTTAAGTTACCATATTTGACAAAATAAGTGACCCGTCCCCTTAAAAGTTCTCCCCTTTCCTATGTTGTTAATTAGCCCATATAATACCATATTTGATAAATAGTGTGCCCCAATCTCTTACAAGTTGTCAATAGTTTAGAAATTGCATTATGAATATTACACTGTACAAAATACAGGGAATTATATCCATTTCTAATATCCCTTGTGGTTCATTATGTTACACCACGCTTTACTACAAGTATACAGGTAGCATCTGTGTATTTGCCAGGGAATTGTAAATGGCATATATCTGATATTATAAAACAATCAGTATAATGAAAGCTGGTAACAAATTACTGATATATCCGTTATCACCTTAACACAGTAATAGCTGGTAAGCTGTTAACACTAATTAGTAATACATGTACAGTGTACTTCCATACATGGAGATGTCGGCTAATGTATGCTGTAGTTATGAAATGTAGAAAGTGTCCAACTTAATACTGCCATATGTACTGTAATGATCAGTCATTGATATAGAATCATAATAGATTCTTTAATAAATAAATCAAAGGTTCATCAGTAATTACCAGTAGTCAATAGATATATAAATGTGTAAAAAAGAACAAAAAACAAAGACTTTGCCGCAATATGTTATATATATACATGTATATATATGGAAAACAATTTCCTTTAGCACGTAATAATTCACAATGAGCTACATACTGGCCTGACATTTAGTCTGATATTGATCATAGAATAATAATATTGAAACTTTGGAGCCAGATCTTATTGATGTAAATGTTGGAACTGTTGGGGGTGTGTCCATGCACACACATCCAAATGTTTCTGATCATGACTCATTTCCTTCCACCCATAAAAATATTGCTTGGTCGCTAAGAATCACCCCTTTTTATCGGTATGTACAGTATAATTACCAGCTAAGAAATCCAATAAAATTGAGTGCTAGAAGATTCTACAGCCCTGCTTACACATCCAGTCTACATACCATACAGTCATAATGAGTTGAAAATAATGAAGTCCAAATGTAGAAGTGGGTAATGAGCAACTTATCACAATATCTCCCCCTGCCAGTCTTATGACAAGTGACTCCAATAAAAACCCAAGATTTATATTGTACAAGTGGCTGCATGCACTCCCCCCCCCCCCCTCCCACCACCACAAGCCACCAGCAACTACCAACAATTTTCTAATTCACCATACACATGAGTACATGACCAAGTAAGTTTGAAGCCTTAACTCATTCACCACTGAAAACACATTTGAACTTTTCCAATTCAAAGGTTGGAATAGTTCAGTCTGAAGCTTCAGGGCTGAATGAGTTTTAACATACATTTATAATATGTACAACTACATATATATATATAATGTAATTAAGTTGTACCCTAGTACACCATCAAGTTGTAATACCTTTGATAGCCTTCATACGTTCTAATATATATACACATGTATGCAAAATAATGGTTTTCCTTATTTTGGCTAAAATTGTTTAATGCTCCCTATTGCAGGACATACAGTTTGTATGGGTTTCTGTGATTGAATCAAATTATGAACATTAATAGGTCGTAACAATGGATTGAAGCTTTAATAATACAAAATGAAGTCATATTTATGTACTCCGCAGTAAATCAGTTAAAAGTATACATAATATTAAACAAAGTGTAGTTGACCATCAATGAAATCAGAAGGTCAGAAGTGCAAGAATATTGATTTAAAGTTATTAATTTTATATACCTATTCACAGAGAATGTGATCTTTCCTGACAATCATGTGCACCATCAGTACAGTCACGTCTGGGGTACACATGACATTTACTGTATTCTTTATCATTATACCAGTAATGTTATAACATATTTAATACATGTATCAATTATCTGCACTGTATGATGTCTATAGGAAATATAGGCTAACTTATATAGTGACTTGATTTATGTCCAGGTGATTGTAAGGTTGGTACAGCAATATTATAGATAAGGCTACAGTAAGGCTGACAGAAGTTAATTGGATAGGCTATTATTATATAGATCATTATGTTTATACTGCTAGCAAAATTGACATGTTGTCAAAATTTACTATAATTCTATAGATTTAATAATTACCCTTTTTACTGTGTTGCATATTATATGTTATTAATATAAATTTGAAATAATAAAATCTGGCGATTTTTCGAAGTATTCTTTTCAAGAGACCTTTCAATTAATACAAATGTCTTGCAAGTTAGGTACGTGTCAGTAACATGTGTATGCTTTGTGTATATCTGTCTTATTTTAAAACAACTACTTAAGTGATCTGAGTTTGAACCAGTTTGTGCCTGGCTCTGTCTTAAGTGTACGTATAGTATGACATATCATTTTATCTGTCATCATGCATCACCTTTATAACTTGGGTTGATACGCACACACTAAGATTTCACATAGAAAGTTCAATATTGTATAGTGTCCTGCCAGTTATGTTACCGTTTTCCCTGTAATTAGCACCCAGGACACCTAAAATTTGGTTCCCAATTAAAAGGGCGCTAATTTAACAAAACTAAGATCTGGGCGAAAAATGCCTTTTTTATAAAGTATGATGTGACCAGATTCGGCAGTACTTATGATCATCATGATCATCACTTATCAAATTCGGACAATTTGTACACATATTACCGATATTTGTGGTTATAATACTTTTCTGGTAAACATGTGCACAGGGAGGTTTACCATACCATTAATATGATATAGAATTATTTAGTTATGCCACAATTAGTAGGGACACTTAATAATTGTGGCTGTATAATTTAATTTCACCACATTTAACTATAGTTTAAATCTCCCCCTTGTTTTGAGAATTTAAACCCTGGAACTTTTAAGGACCAGACATCCAAATGATCATAATTACTTTGGTTCAATTTTCCTAAAACCTTAACTTTAAGTTGTATGCTGATGCTGTGGTGCAATGTAGGTACATGTTATTTAATTAAGTAAAATAAAGTTAATGGAACATCTGTCATATATATAGGTACCCATGCAAGGCCTGGGTTTGGGATATTTTTATTCAAAACTGATTCCCAAATAGGTTTATTTCAATGATAGTCTTTTTACTTGTCTCTGTATGTACAGCGAAACATTCTTTTGACTTTGAGATGGTAAACAGAACTATACTTATGAAAATACAACCTGCAGTTTAGTTTAGTTAAGTGACCTTGACATTTAGTTCTGTCTGACCTTTTTAAACTGCACCAGCACTTAAATGGAGGGTCTGGTCTAGACCTGCTGATTTTGAAACTTATAAAGACAGTATGTGTTTGATGGGGTGTCAAGGCTATTCAACATCTGGTAGTAATACCAGAAGCCACTGTACATTGAGTTGGTAATCATAAATAATGCGTCATCTACATACATGTCTGATTGATGGCACTATGTATTAAATTGTACTTGTGTTAATTCCACTGTGCAGCTGAAGCAACTGAACATTGAGTTGGTACTAGACAGATTCATGGCATTATGTATCAGATATTATGCTTGTTAGTTTCACTGTGCAATTGTTACAAATTGCCAGATAGAGTAATGGTTATATATATACCGGTATGACTTATTTCTTTTGATAAGGAAATGGAATCATAATTAAATTGCATGCAATTAATCCCAGCAGAAGTTATGTGTTATAATAACATTATAGCAAAATCATAGGTTAAACTTTAGCTATCTTGTGGCACAAACTTGAATTTATGCATATACATAACACATCAGGAATGCATGCTTCTTTTTACTTTGGGGACCTTTAATTTCTGAAATATATAATTAAATCACCAACAGTCTAAAAAATGTTTCTAATTACAAAAATGCCCTTTTTAGATTTGTATTAGAGTTTTTCTTAAATTACGTGTAAAGTAATCAGAATTCAGTAATATTAGTTTTCATCTTCAATACGTTTACATATTATAAATGTACAAGCGTATTTTGGATAATTATTATTTAAAAAAAAAAATCCCATTCACTAAAATATAGATACATTGAATTATTTCATTGATTATTCAATTTGAATAAAAACTTCATTAGATTTAAATTCTAGTGTTTGTGAAGCAATCTTATAGAGAAATGCTCTGTGTAGAGCTAAAGGGAAATTCTAGATCCTAACAAGTTGAGCTGTTATCTGTTACTCCAGTGTAAACATGACATTATAGACCTTTACCCCCTCCCACAACCATCCCCCTCCCTTGTTCACCCCCCCCCCAAGACCCTTTACCCCCTCCAACAACCATCCCCCTCCCTTGTTCCCCTCCCCTCTGCTACTCCTTTCCCTGGTGACATAACATTAATATCAGCTCCCCAATTCTATGACTCACAGGGGTATACTGTTAGTTTAAAACATTTTCCTGACCCAGCTAGGCCTTGATTTTGTCATGTCTCTGAAGCTGTTCAGTTCTCAGCATATTCCTAGTGCGTTTAAGTAAGACATGCAATGGCAGATCCTTTATTTCTAATGGTAGCAGTTTCAGCATTCCGAAGTTCATTTGCATTCTTCCTGTAAGGTTGGAAAATAAAAGGTGATGAAACCATTAGTTTTCGTGATTTTAAATCAGTTTATCTTAGATTCTTGTCTGAGGAGCTTCATCCACCCAAATTTTAAAAAAAGTTTTATCTTTATGCTTTCATGTTAACATTTTCTTCCTGGTTTTAAGACTGCATGTGTCAAAACATGAAAATTCAATTACATTTTAGAATTTTATAATGTACCGATATAGCCGTATACTAAAGAAGAAATAATTCCATGTACTGTCTATCTGATTTACATGCATTCAATTAAAAACAATTGAATTTCATGATGGGAAGATTTTAGATCATCATGTAAAATGTAGAGGAATATATATATCACATATACCGGTGCATAACAAACATCTCTCAAAATTTTATATTAATCTTTCTAAGAGGCTGTTAATCTGATGTACCCTGTGGATATGGTATTGAACTAACTGCAGCCTAAACGTTTTCTTCAATTGATATCTTCATATTTATATTGAACAATTAAAGTCTGTACTACGTAGCATGACTTGAGATGGTCTTAAAACTGGTTAACTTATGTATTAGTTTTATTGATTAATAAGGGTGTCATCTTTTTAAAACATTGTCAATCTGATTAAAATGCAGATCCTTATTCTCTCTCATTACATTTACATCAGCCTATATAAGAGCTAGTGATCATGTTCTGTTGACCTTTGTAGCCTCTCTTCACTTCATACTCTATAGGCCTTTCTCAAAAGTGTTGTTATCTCCCTTGGTTGACATATCATGTCTATACACTGGGAAGTGTTTTTGACACAAATTCGAGCCATGCTATTATGACATAATACATTGGAATAACGTCATCCGATTGTCACATGGCGCCAAATCATTACAAAAACACTTCCCGGAAATCCATCCACCATTGTGGCATATATCAAGGGGAATAACAACACTTATCTAACTGCATGGTGACATATAATGTTGTAGATCTCCTGGGTATTGCAGGATGTGTGTAATAATTAATCGCAACAGCTAGGTGTTTCTAAATCAAATGATCTCTTATACAAATGTAGTTTCTACAGGGTGTATGCAATGATCATAACAGGTGTGAATAAAATGATCTTATTTTTGCATGGTGTATGTAACAATCATTACAAGTGTGTGTGAATCATGAGTTGTTTTGATACATGAACGGGAAAGATCATTAACCTGGCTACTTCAGACTTTAGCACAACCCCGCAAGCCATGGTCATCTGAACTTATACATCCTGGTATAGTAGTCTAAAGTGTTTGTAACAACCATTGCAACATACGGCAGTGAATGAATTATATTAATGATAGAAAAGTCTTTATGATGCAGGATCTAAGATTTTATTTCAATATTAAAGCTAGTTTCCATAATATCATTGAATAGCTTTATGGTTTCCATAGCTATTATCATGTTTATATTCCATTCGGTAGTTTATATAAAAGCAGAAATGTTTGCAACCCACAGTGTACAAACCCTACCATATAATGAGTCATATTATATCTCCAGTTTACGTAGACAGTTTGCTGTATATGTGTATAATCCATAATGTTTAAAAATTCTTATTATATAATAAATGGACAGGGCAGTCCAAGGTATTAGAAACCTTTACCACATCAGATACAATTAAACTATTTGTGAATATTGTACGCTGCATGGTGTGTCTCTGACTTAAGGAACCATAATGCCGGTTAATTTAAATAAGTTGCCCAAAATACCCGCTGGTAACTACATTATCAGTCTGTCTTGGCACTCTATCACATCAACAGTAATGATTGGCACAATTTTAAGTCAAAAGACAAAACTTCAATACATTAAGAAATGTAGAGTGTAAACCCCTTGGTATAGTAACAGCAAGCATCTTTGAAAATGAGGTAAGCAGTTAATTTTAGAGAAGTGTCTGAAGAGTGATTCATCAGACCAACACAACTGTATTACATATATTTCTTATCCTGTGGTCTCTTATCACTGGTATCGTGAATTTTCATTTCTGGTGTTAAAGTTTACAATCCACATGGTCTAACTACATTGTATCAAGATCAAGAACATTAAATACTTAAGAAATTATAGGGATGGAAATAGGTTTTATATTAGCTAATGCAGTACTGTTAAAAAGAGTTTTTTCTTTTTTCTTTTTTTACTGCAATCATATATATATATGAATCATCTTATGAATAAAGTTTTATTATAATTTTTGAAACATGCCGTAAATTACTGCGGAGTTCCTGGCGAACAAATCTCAAACACAGACATATCTAAAGTTAAAGAAATTGAGTAGGTGTATGGGTACAAACAGAAAAATACAGTGAGAAAAAACACAGTGAAATAATGAGGAAATTGAATATTAGGGGTAGTATTATTATAGAGTTAATTTATTCCCTTTCAGTCATAAGTTGTTGGGAAGATAACCTGGTGAACTATTTCCCAAGGCCTCCAGTTCATCATTCATTTCTGAGACAATCATCAAATTCTTTTGTGTCACAATAATTCTAACTGTTGTATTAATTAATATCTTGTTCTTTTGTGTTACATAAATCACTCGAACAGCCTGTCAGAAAATGTTGTCTGAATGCATGTTAATAAAACACTTTAATCAAGATCACATAAATGTTTGGTGCTATTCTTTTCTAAGGAAATATGTATTAGTTTGTGATGTTCATGGGGAAATTAATTTTTAAGCTTCTCCAATTCATGGCTGTACATAATGAAAAGGATTGGTTTAACCAGGAAAATAGTCAAACTTATTAAATATCATTTTTTAATTTTACATACAGGTAACAATAAAAATTAGTTTAGACGAAAACAGATATTTCAAATATATGATGCAACAAAACTTCAATATCAGTAAGTAGGGGGGAAAGTTTCTAGCAGAGAAAAATTCATCATCGTCAAATCAAACAAATTTTGAAACAAAACTGATAAATTGGTTTTGAAATACCAGTGCTGAGATTTGAAGTACATACCAATATAAAATGTGCATATCCAGATTGTAATTTATAAGTTATCAAAATGTTAAACTACAATGTACTGGTGTCCATTAGGGCTATATACTCTCAAAGCACAATGTACACTTGGTCATTGTACAAAAAATTATAAAAAAAGGTAGGAATTCGTGTGAGGTATTTAAATTTTTTGTTGATATAAAATTTGAATTTGTGATTCATAGGAAGATGTGAGTCATGGTAGCTAAAAGAACACAACACAGATCAAGGGGAGTGTGTAAGGTCCTGATTTATTTACATGTCAAACTGAAATCTTCTACAAGATCTGACCTCAGTCTAAAAGTGGGGCAGATATATATACTGTGGCTAAATTGAGAGGAATTAATTTGTATAATACAGCTTCCTTCCTGCTTATACAGTTCAAGCTGTAACATATATTACAAGATAAGATACTTTTCATTTTAGTTTACATACAACTCTGTTATTGTAAGAACCTGTTTCATTTTGGAAGAACCAACACAGATGAATATATTTTGATAATGATTAATAGGTTTTAATGTGATGTTACACTCTAGATCTGAAATCAGTAGCTTTAATAAGTGTGGCATCATGATCATAATAAATAATGAGTGTTTTCTACCTGGTTGTCATATGAATAATAAACATAATTAAGTTCATGAGGATAACAGTGGATTATTATAGTTTTAGTCTACACATGTAGCAGAACTATAGACTCAATTATTAGTTCAGTCTGACATTGCATTAATTGGCAACCAGATAACTCAGACTTAGATTAATATGGTTATAAAGATTGTCAGTCTGAGTTTGGACGGTTCTTAATCACATGGTTCAACCCCTTATAGTCTAGTTGACTCCTTGTGCATTGTATTTTTCTTTACCAGTTTTATATAATTCAAAGAAAAAAATTTCAGACAAGAATGGTCCTCTATTCAGTAAATACTCATACTTTTCATAACAATACACAACATGTATGAGGCAACTTGTGACTAGTTCATGATGACTCGGGGTGTGTAATTCTGTACACTACAGATGTACCGGTATTTTATCCATTATGTTAATTGTGTACACATTATTCCAGTAAATAACAACAATACATATGTAACTGGAGAGGAGCCTATGTTGATATAGTATAATCTAAAACAGAATGATTTAATCTGGATAATAAGTCTATTTAGAAAGTACAGATTCAGGTTACAAAATTCTAATTGGTCCCCATGATCAGTGAGTGTGTAGGCATTGACTATAAGTATGCAGTTGTTCTTTCCTCCAAGTTCAATGGCAAGATCTATATGTTAAGATCTACATTCTTTATATTTTGGTCAGTTATAATAAATACATATTTTGTTCGGATTGTTTACAGATACAGTTAGGGGACTACACAGAACCACCAGATCGGAAAACTGACATTGTCGGGGGTATCCGCCGTCCACAACCAGAGGAATATTCAGATCCGTATGATACTGACAAACTTCTGCAGGGTAAGTCTCAATATATAAAAGTCTGCTAACAAATATACAGAGTCCTGGCTATTACAACACTTGACTTCAAGATCTTTATAAAGATATACTGTACATGTGACACCTGCAGACCTATATCTGTAGCAGCCATTGTTTCAAGATGTTAGACAGCTGTATAATGTATTTGAAATGAAATGACCACAGGTGAAAAAGATCACTGACTAAAACCTGGCTTGTCCGACACCTGATGATAGGTCGGTATAAAGCTGAGATTGTTTATCTTGTGAAGTTAAAATGAAGACACCAATTGAAATTTGCAGCTGGTAGATTGGAATTTCAACTACCATTTTCATAATTAAAGGTATTTCAAAATCAAACTGGTTAAAACATTATAGATTGAGCTTATAGCTGTCTATTATCAGTCATTAACCATTTCAGCCCAATTAAGAATTTGTATGGTTAAAGAAAATGAAGGCTAGCTAAATATATACTAATCCCTGCTTTGTGCTGGTCCTGATGCTGTTGTAATACAACCTTACACCTGGCACCTGCTGTATAGTATTATTTACAAAACAGAATTATCCTCCACCCCTAAGCCCCCACTCTACCGATCACAAGTGGTAGGGCAACACTTTACCAGTATTAATTAGCAATTAGACGTGGAGTGTTACACTAACAAGGTTTTGTGTACAGGCAGTTTGTGTTTTACAAAGAAACATAAGGATGAAGTGGTACACACATTATCACGAGTGCCCTCTCTAGAGTACATGTAACTTGTTATTTATGTAGGCAGGCAAATCCAACTACTGGACAAATCCCTCAGACTTCATCTGCAGCATTACATGTATATAGACACAGGGATAATTCTGATTCTTTTCAGGAAAAAATATGGGTAAAAATCCCCAAATCTCGCCCCTGTAGACAGGATCATGTTAGCACACTGTGTCAGAAAGGGACGTATGATGTCCTGTTCTTACTGGTTGACAAATCTATCATCCAAGTTAAAAATATTTAGGTTAACATATTCAAGCTTAAAGTGCATTCAATTTTCCCTATATATGATACATGCAATTCAAAAATAGTTTGTAGTGAAATAGAATTTATGCATATTTATATACCAAGGTAGCTTGTACTTTCTCGTTTGGTTCCGTTTGATCTAAATACATGTAATTAAATAGACAATAACTTCCTTATACGACAACTTCAGTCAAACAGGGCATTCAATATTTGCTTGCATGACAGTAGCCTTTTACAGGCTATATTGATTTCAAAGAGGAACATGCAGGCTTTATGCATATTTGATGGTATTTAGTTGTGCAACTTTCTCAGTCATTTGTCATTTTCCCAGACTAAATTTTTAATTTGGTGTAGGATTATAAACTGAAGTATCCAGGCCAAGTTCTAAGTTGATTGGCACTCAGTGTGTGTATATATATATAATGAGATAGGGATAGTTGTGTTGTAAAGGCCGATTCACAAAAATAAATTACAGTTGTGGGATCGCACAACGTTACACGATGTGCGGTGGGCGCACGATGGGCGAACGGTGTATGCACGATGTGCGAACGATGCGATCCTGGGCGATTATTTCTAACGCACATGTGGGCGCACGATAGACTAACATTGTGCGATGACAATCGTGGTTGATGTAAATTTAGAAATGGTTTAACAATATATACGGTTTCGCGCTACTTGTTTTAAACATATTTCTATATTTTAACTATTTACATTAGCTGATAGTTCTATCTATATATTTCTGAAAATTAATAATAGTCTTTCTGTAGTTTTAGAAACAAACCAAATAGACACATGTATGTAAACTTTCAACTCATATTGACAAGTTCTCATTCAAGTAAATATTGCCAGTTTTACCAAGTTATAAACTGTACCTGTACATGGCCAATATAATTATGTAGATATCTCTGGCCCGGGGCACTTACAACACTCGCCTAGGTGTGAAAACACAGGTAAAATGTTGGGGAGGAGAGGGTTTTTCAAATAACTGATTATAAGAGTCAAGTTTGTTTTCATAACGGTCGCTCGGTAATGGCTGTCGTAGCGTATCGCCGCACAAGGGACAGGTAAAACTCCGGCATGTTATTTACATATTCTGATACCTGGTAGCTTAACCCGCACTTTGCTGTCTTACGATCACTGTAATACAATTTACTGTATATTGTTAAATTGACATAATCCCAATAAATATGATGCGAATTTAAATAGTTTTTTGACAAGAGGGTTCCATATGTTTTTCATTCCGTAATATGTATCGACCAATTGTACCAAATCGTGCGTGTGTGCGATTTAATCGCACACATAAACGCACGATCTTAAGATCTTCCATTTGTGCGCACCAAAGGCGAACGATGTGTGCACGATGTATGCACGATGCACGCACGCAGTTTTTGGTGCGTTGTGCGATACCACAACTGTACCCCATGCAACCACTTCGGCCCCCATAAATAGAATAGATATTTCAGAAAAATTACTGTTATTTCAATATTAGCACATTTTTCATAATAGCCATTGGGCCTACATATGTACATTACAGATAAAGAGATAGGGTATTCGTCCTCTGAGATCTAATGTCTTTATATCGATTATCTCAGCACATCAGATTAACTGCTTTATGACTACTTAATTTCTCAAAACAATGGTTCCATCTTGATTGTAAATGTTGTTAGCAAATAATATATGAATATATCATTCCTTCATAAAATAATAATTAGTTTCATGTAGAAAATGTCAAAATTAATATTCTAATATTGACTAGTGACTAGTTGTGTGGTAGGTAATTAGTTTCTGCTTGTGTTACATACGATGATTCATCGGTTACATTGTACTTTACGTACCCTCCTTAATCCTTGATCAGTGGTTTTGTTGTAAACATCAATGTATATACGACAGGGTGTGTCAGATGTGTCCAGTACGACAGGGTGTGTCAGATGTGTCCAGTACGACGGGGTGTGTCAGATGTGTCCAGTACGACAGGGTGTGTCAGATGTGTCCAGTACGACGGGGTGTGTCAGATGTGTCCAGTACGACAGGGTGTGTCAGATGTGTCCAGTACGACAGGGTGTGTCAGATGTGTCCAGTACGACAGGGTGTGTCAGATGTGTCCGTGTACTAGTGTGGTATATATATACTAAGAGTTAGAGGTTAAGAGGTTTGAAGTGTTTCAGGAGATCACATGTCCACTATATACATGTTCTGTTGTTCTTAAATTTATGATTTTATCAAACTTCATTGTTGATCATTGGTTTGTCCTTGTATTGTTTGTATTTGATTTCTACGCTGTGACAGTGTAGAAGTTATATGATCTAGATGAAGAAGGAAGCTTCCTATTTACTGGCCGACTAATATAATCATGAGCTTACAAATTCAGGAAGGGCACCTGAAAGGGAAAAGTTATCTGAATATACTTTGTTGTGTAACATGTAATGACGTAAACAAATTTATATCAGGATGTGACAGTGTTATGAAGGCCGGTTTTAAACTTTAATTCGGAGACACTCGTAGCCAACATTTTTCCTGTTGTGTCACTGACCCAGTCTTACACAGCACAGTCTAATCAGATCTGCAGACACATTTTCCCACTGACAGTAATAACTTATATGTTACCTGTCTGGGTACACAAATCTTAAATCTGCAGGAACTAACTTCCCAGTGATAATTCTGGAAGGGGATTCTAAACTGATTCTGCCTACCAGCGGTGTATATAATTCTATTACAAATGGCCTTCTCATACAAATTTGTTGGAAGGATATATTTCACTTAAAAACCATAAGATATATACAACAAACAAACCAAAAAGTTTGAAATAATCCCTTAACTTTTCTCATTGAATTATACTTGTGCTTCCTGGTCCTATATATAACTACCAGACTATCACTGGGAGCACCTGCTGCCAGTGCAGTTTGAAGATTTACCAAAACTTCCCATTGGATTATTGGTAATACATAATAATAGAGAATATTAAACTCGCATGAAAATACAAATATAAATCTACGAATCCCAATTGGGCTCAGCTGTAAATCATGAGCTAAGGGCAATAACTCTTACCATGCAGCTCTGCTTCTGTGTGAAGGCAAGCTTGCACATATTCTTTCAGATAACTAGCTAAATTCAGCTATTTTCATCTTTAAATTAAGAAATGTCAAAGTCATATATTGACTTGAAATATTCAAATAATGTACCCGCTTTGGGGGTTCCCAATTTTTTCTCAAACATTCAGCTATTTTTTATTTGGTGCAAATTGAAAGCATGCCTGCAATTTACATAACATATTATATTATAAGAGAGATAGACAGTCTCTTTGAAAGAAGAATACAATAAAAAAATGTAGCTATAGGTATAAATACTTGATAAAGACAAAATAGATGTTTATGGAGAATGCATACATATATATGGTGTTTAATTCATTTCAATTTCTACTCGAGACACTTCCCATAATACTAACAAAGACCATGTAATCAAATTAAAGATCCCTCTGTCACTACAAAAGCTGTACCTGTGAATGTACACTTAGTAAACTCTCCCTATTGTAAAATATATTTTTTAAAAAAGTGCAATTATTATTTTTAAAAATGTTATAAAATTTGTTGCTGTGAGGATCTAGCTATCCTAGATGCGTAACATTTTTATTGATCTGCAAGCCACTATGACTAAGAAAACCACAGTTGTAAGGTGATAGCATTATCTTCTGACAATACTGCAGAATGTTCTGATACAGTTAGTCATACAGTCGATAAATATATATATATTTATATACAGGCCGGGTCATTCTTCCCTGTACACATATATACATGTCAAAAGGGAGATAACCTCTACTTCTAGAATGCCGTGAGGTATGAATACATATAAATGTGCAGTTGTGCTCACTGTAGATTTACTGGCTACATAATGAAAATATTTTGAAGGTTTAGTTTAGATGTAGGTTTATTACGATCATTTGGTAAATTTATAACATTATGTAAAGAGGGACTCATCAAATGCCATAATAGAAAGCAAAAGTTACCGTAAAGGATACATGTAATAAAAAAAATATTTTTGATATGGATCGTTTTGAGTTCCTAGATCAGGCCTCGCTATACCTAGGCTTTGTATTATGTTCCAAAAAAACTGAGTATAAACAATGAATGTTTTCTACATGGCTGTCATATGAATATTAGATCAGGCCTCGCTACCTAAGCTTTGTATTATGTTCTAAAAAAAACTGAGTATAATTAACCCAACCCCCTAGCTCCCTGCCAATACATACTAGGGGGTATACATTGTTTGAAAATTTAAGTACACATGCATACTAAAACAAACATCACAACAGTGACAACGGCAATGACTTTATTTGTGGAGCTCTTATCTTAAATAAAAACATTCAAAAACAAAAATTGAAACTGTCAGTATGTACTTATAACTGATTGGGATTATATCATTGTTTTTTTTTTTTTTTAATTAATTAATTCATATATAATGATTGGAAAGATGGGAATATTGTAATCTCAAAATACTGGAACTCCTAAATGAGAGAAGCAATATATATCACCTACAA
Organism: Mimachlamys varia; assembly: GCA_947623455.1. Classification (NCBI taxonomy): domain Eukaryota; kingdom Metazoa; phylum Mollusca; class Bivalvia; order Pectinida; family Pectinidae; genus Mimachlamys; species Mimachlamys varia. Next base: position 17,221,487 of record OX392535.1, read on the forward strand.
AATAGTGTTGTTTTGAATGTGAAGCTAGTTCCCATGATAGACTATAAATCAATGCCTGTAGCATTTAAAATATTTAACTACAATGGGTGGTCGGGTGGTGCAGTAGATAGCGCACTTGCCTTTCACCAAGGTTGCCGGGGTTAGATTCCCGAACTGGACGTGAAAAGGTATGGGATCACCAGCGTGGGTTTTCTTCGGGCTCTCCAGTTTCCTCCCATAATAAGACCCCTCGCGCGCTAACATCCGAGCCAACAAGAGTGATTAATTTAAGTTGGATAACTTGATTCATATTTGTTGTATAATACTTCAAGTTTATATTTAAAACTGTTATACAGGCATACATTTATTGTGGATTAAGCTAGGATGACTAGTTAAAACTCTCTTAATAAGCCTTATATAAGTAGTCTGTACATGGGTAACATGTGTGGTCAGACATGGGTTGTAAATATCATATCCATAGAGTAGAAATATAAATTTATAAATTTTTTCATGCCTTTTTGCAAATTTATCAAATATCATTGAAATTTTAAAAAAATTAACCTACATGTACAAAAAATGTATCTATCTGTACATTGCCTCTGATTGTGATACGAGTCTAGAGATAGTTGTAAGTTATAACGAAACTTTCATGTGCTACATTTAAATGCTTACATAGTTACATGGTACATTACTGATGGTATTGACACACTGTGCCTTTTGTTAGAACGTACACAGAGGCACATACTTCAGGTAATTATCCTTATCTGAATTTTGATTGGATGACTTAGATTTTCACTTATCTGTAATGAAACATGAAGACCGTCTGTGAATCTCTGGGGAATGTTTTGGCTCCCATATCATAAAACTCTGGCAACATGTTGGAGCTATCTTATCACTGAGCAAGGGCTGCCTCGTGCTACATTGGCTAACACAGATGGTTGACTTGGTGATCCAGAGTTGTGGTAAGGTTGAAAGATGTAACACTCATTCGTTAACAGTTTATTGATGTATCCTGACATTTTGGTTTGTAGATTTTTTCATTAGTTCAAAAGTAGACATTTTAAATTTCTTTAAGTTTGCAAATGAAAGTTCCAAGGGCATGTTTTTACTTTTAGCAAATTTATTTTATTGTTTCTTAATTGGAAACTTGCAATCTTTATTGCACCAATATTGCATCTCCAAATACCTGTATAATTTAAGTGATACAAATGTTATTTATTCAATATCTAAGGATAGGTCCTCATAGATTTCTGGTAGAGGATTTCTAAAATACCCTGGTACCATAAAAAAACACCAAGCTCTGAGACTAATACAAGTCAACAATTAACAGATAGTATTAATCAAACTGTTCTCATTATACTCAGCATTTTGAATTTTGTTTATAGATTATTAATTCATATATGGCTTAATTGATTATTTTAAGGCAAAAGACCAAAGGCCAATAAAGGTCATGTAAAGTGCACACTCATGAATGATAATGATAGCTCTAATATTGATAAATAATAATACATGGATCTGTACTGACATTCATGATTGAAGCATATATGATATTTATGAATATATGGTCATCAAGTCAGTGAGATACTTGTACTCACAAGCGTATTATTTATTTGAAGCTGTTTATATTATATCATGTTTAAATATGAACTTGATTAATTTGCAAAATGTTATCTATATAGCATGGTAATTGTATGTTGCATTTATACTTCTATTTCTTAGTAATAATTCCAAATGCAAGAGTTTTGTCCCCTTGTTCATAAAAAAAAATTGTGACTAAAAAGTTACTACTCATAATGCGATACAAATCTGCAGCCTGGAGTTATTCATGTTGTAATTCATAATTTTATCTCTTTTGTCAATGTCAACAAAACAAGTTAAACATAAAGAATCTGGCAAATTCTGGATATTTAAAAGGATAAGTTGAAATTGGTGGAAATTCATTTGCATGCATGCATACTTCTAACAGTATAACCAATAAGTAATTAACCTGAAAGAAAACGTCCACATAACCTCAATCTGAAGGGCTGCCTAGGTGACAATACACCATGTGTATTCGGTTAGTTATACATGTAGTCCTTTTGCCAATTCATCTCTCTTCCATCAAAATGGAAAAAAAAAGGATAAGAAATAATGTTCACAATATCCTGAAATGTTCTTCTTGGAGTCAGTTTATTCATGGTGTTTATAGGAAGAATGCTTCTGTAATGTTGAAGTACTGCAAGCTGTGGCAGTCATTCCCTGATCTTTTAAACTTCTACTAGAAATTTTTGACTTTGAAACAAAGTATGAATTTAGGTATTGATTAAATATAGGTTGCCGTCGTATTTGAATAAGCAATGGTGGTGTGTACTTTTGTGTGTGTTTTTCCAGCCTTGTCGTCTGTCTTGGAGAAGAACTCCAGATATCAGATCGGCTAATGCTGTGTTTATTGACGGATTGATGGTATACTGTATCTGATGGCTTAATCCCCTCTGATTCTTGTGTTACGTTATTTGAGACGTATTGGAGTTGCGTTGTGGTAACATTAATGGTTCGATCCAGGCTTTCTGTGTTGTTTCATGTGCTTAGTCATCAATGATCTGTTGCGAATACAACTTTATAGATGTCATGAGGAGCGTCTAGAATGGTCTGATCAATACCAGATATACCGCAACTGGAAATGGCAAGAAAGCGTTGATGGTGTGTTACCAAATAACACATATAATGCTGACAGCGGCAACATGTATAAAACAAAGTGTTACTCTATTGATATGTGGACCCGGCCTGCTGGAACTGTTTACGGACCAATTTCTATTAATGGGAATGCTGTACATAGCATCCCCTGACAGATCCCAAGTCCTGTTGTTTATCATGTAAACTCTACTAAACCCTATGGCAGCCTTTATGGACATTTACAAAGGAACCTTTGAATATACCAGGGCTGAAATTTCCGTTATCATGGTTTGTATATTCCATAAGAATGATTAATATTCACAACTTTATTTTTATGTTTTCCCTTCTTTATATTTACATATTTTGGTGTTGCATCCATTGCAGTTTCCTTGATTAAGGCTGATCAATAACTTTGATTTGAAAATAGTGTTATATGGTATTATTTTGTGTGATTATACTATTGTGTTTTGTAGGAAAATTGGCTATATTTTCCAATTCGTTTCAGTTTATGCTTACATTATATTGTATATGTTAAATCAAATGATACAGAATACATGTTTTATTCACATACCACTTATTTAAAAACATGTATGTATTTAAAAATATTTTACAATAATTAAGAACTATATATATGGGTAGGAATTACTGGCAAGTGTTGACCCACGAGACACCATTATCACAATAGTCAATTGTTATACAGTGCACTCCTCTTTATATCATGTTGCATTTGTCAGACAATAACATGATATGAACAGGAATGTGACATTAAGAGAAATATGCTTTTCCAATACATCTAGTGCCTTTCCAATCTCCATAACTAAAATTCAGCTATTCAATGTACATATGAAGATGTATCAATCTATAGATAACATTATTTCATTATTTCAATGCAGTATTTTGTACAAGTTGTATCTGAAATCAATGGAAATGACATTATTTTCTGGATTTTTTATGTGATTGGTTTAAAAAAAACCATGATATTAAGAGGAATTCACCTCAAAATACAGGATATTAACCAAATAAATTTACATAGAGTATATAGAAGAAAATATGTTTCTTTGGAAAAACATGATATAAAGAGGAATGTGATATTAACAGGAGTGATATTAAGTGGAATCCACTGTACATGTATATAACACAACAATTAAATACAGAGTTATCTCTTTGTTGACAATCAAGGGATAATGTTTATATGGCATTGCGAATCTAGTTCCTCTGAGCTCTAAAAAGAATGTTTTGATGTTCAGGCAACTTTCTATGCATTCATGTACCTATATGATATTAATTTATCTACTCAATTTCAATTTCAAACAAAATCCAAATGAAGATCACCACCAGCATCACTCTCTATGTAAAAGAATGATACAGTTTCCATGTGATGCCCTTGAGGAATGATTTGATTTATTATCTTTAAATTACCTGCTCAGGTTCCAAATCTGATTATCAGCTCTTTCATATTTGTTTGAAATAATAAAATGTTTTGCACTAAAATTATAAAACAAGATTATCAGAAAATTTATATGATAACGCTAGGCAAGTATTTCGATATTGGTGGTTTAATGTATAATCAATAAAGCTCTAATGTGTAGAGTTTAATACATCAGTGCATTTGAGAGATGTGTGCTGACCAGATACTGTGTATCGTATACCTCACACCTGCAGCATGCTATTTATACTGACTGTGCTATCAGACATCCTTCCTACTGTTAAAGCAATATTTCTTAATTTCTCTTTAAATGATAAGAAATCTTCAGTGTGCAGCTGGTATTTTCAGAATGATTTTAACGCTTAAATGCTTAAAATTCTTATCACGGTTAATAACTTTTACATGCAGTTTTGATTAAATATACGATCAATCTTAAATCTCATTAGACACAAAATTACAGTACATGTAGTAACTGGTTATTTAGGCTTGTTAGGAGGAAGTAAACATGAGACTTGACTGATTAAGGTAGACAGACCTATTTAAATTCAAAAATTCCATTCCTATCAGGTAAAGCACCTGTCCTAAGCCCAGGTCTGCCTCAATCAAGCAAGCTTTATATATATATACTGTATATGTTTGACCTAGCTCGCATGGCTATAATTTTTCTGTTTGCTTATTTTAGACAATTAGTATTGTTGTAAACATTACTGTGATACTCCTATCAATAAATCACAGACTTCAGATTATTTCATAAATATTTCACAAGTTTTATCTGCTATACTTGGGAACATGTAGATGAATTTACTTCATCGAAATTCAAATATGTATACAGAAATGTAAGAAATACACCAACAAATTGTTTTGGAACATATTAAGATAAATTATAGGATATCAAATTGGTTTTAATTAGGATGAAAGCTAAGTAGTTGGAAATGAAATTATAAAAATTGTGAGATTCTCAAGCTCCTGGACTCAGGTCTGGCCATGGCATTGCCAGCAGCAAGAATAATCTAATTGCAATACAACAGATAAAGGCTATAATACATGCAGCAAACTCAAACCAAGAATGATTGGATAATATTTAATTTTGTGAATTGATAAAGATGTTTATTTCAGTATGACTTGTCTAAACCGACACCGGTCAAATCCGAATCCCTGTCTTAATTCCGGCCTTAGAGTTTGGCCCCAGCGTTTCCCTCTGAATTCGTATCAAACCTCTACAAACCAGACAGTACCTGTGTAAACGGGCAAAATAATGTGGTCCCTGTGACCTAGTGTAGACAAGTTACACTGTACATGAAAAATATGAATGTCCAAACGCTGGAATCAAGAATACAAAGTAAAAAAGGATTATTTTAAGTTTGTCTGCAGGAAGGTTTGTTTTTACAACAGCCTACAAATATCCACCTAATGACTGATTTGATGTTTTATCCTGTACTAGCTGAACTTCCTTGATACCTTGGTCATACACCACATCACGTCCACAAATAGTGTTAATCTTACACCTACCTACGTTCGTTCACCAGCCACTGGCCTGATCCAATGTAAGAGATAGCGATCCTCATTTCGTGTGCAAAAATGCAGTATTGAGTAATGTATGTTTTTTGCTAATGAATGTTGGTGGGACAGCAAGATAAAGTGCATGATTTTGTATTGGTATCACTACCATCTCCCGCGAGCTCACGTCATGATGTCACATATGGTATCTGACACAATCTTTAAATTTTATGTCGCGAATACCAACATGTTTACTTAAAGTTTCATAGCTTCTTATAAGGAAGAAGATATACTCACCTTTGAACTGTCGCTGATGCGTGTATGTATGGTATAAGTCATGTTCCTTTAAAGGGAGAATCTCTTGGTGTGACATAAAAATGTATGTGACCCATATGTGTGCACAGCAGAGAGATTTACGGTAAATTCATGCTAATATTATGACTAATTGTGAAACACTTTTTATAGTGTGTATAGGCCTACACACTAGTACAATTGTATAGGTCTTGTCCGGAGGCCCACTGTCCTAGGGACCAAGTACTTCATACAAGAGGTTTAAATTCCTCATTGTGTTTAAAACTGGGAGTGAATTCAGTACATAGGACTTAGCCCACTGGGTGTCCTGGCCAGTTTGTTTGTGAGGAGAGTAGACTATCTACTTCATAAGTACTAAGACGGCCATTGTTGTGTTCATACTTGTGACAATTTGTGTCTAAAATTGCCAGGATCCAAGTTTGTATGTGATTGTAAGTATAAAATACTTTCAAAGTTTATTCGTGTTTAATCTTTATAAATTACTGCAGGTGTAAAACTGAACAGTTTGATGCGTAAGGTTAAATATTGTAGTGCTTCTGTTAGTTATTGTAAGGTTTCTTGCATAGACTTCAACATTCATGAAAGGTGTCTCATGTTCAAAGTTTTGATATGAATTGTATCACCTTCATAATAGATTAAAATGTTTCCTACTGCATACATTTATAATGGCCATCTTCAATATCTCACTTACAAAATAGGTATCACTATTTATCAAACTTAAAAGTTCTCTCACGTACATGAAAGTATGGGAATTACCTTAAATACTAGTTGGTAAGACTATACTTATTACAATTCCAACAATGAGGCCAAGATGTGAAGATTTATCTAAAGCTCATTGTACAAGTCTAAAAATTGAGTTATTGTCTGGTTTTCATATATCTTCCCTGTTGACAGCTTCTTACGGTTCTCATATTCTTATAAAGGAAGAACCAACATTTAAAATGAACTTGTGGTTTTTATCAAAGGACAATTAAATGTTAGCTCTTCCTGGTGAAACTTTAAAATGATAGTCAGTCGAAAGGGATTTAGAAACTCTCAAAACCAGAAAACAAAACTGTTTCTCTCAATTAAATGCTTTGTATCTTGCATTGTCAGCTTTAATTTAGAGAATTCAATACGTCACTGATTGTAGGTACTCCTCTAGGGAAACAAAGCAGCTCTTATTTCATTGATTTCATTGCTAGAGAATTCCTCAAGCTTCTGATATAGAGGAGTAATTATATAAACTGTTACTGTTACACATATATGTTTAACCCGGGGTACGCTTTACAAGGTAATGAAACTTACTTTTAATGTTTATTTAGTTCGTCCTGCCTTTGAAATATGGATGCTCTAGCTATAGCTGTAGTGATTATATGCACTCTGTCTTTATTCATGTCCGCATCTATTCACTTTTGTTTCTGGGGATGATCAATTGGAATCTAAAGTTCTAATCTTTATCCACTTTTACATAGTGATAAACTTTGATATGTAGATGTCTAAGGGTTTAAAAAGTTTGAAAGGAAGACCTGATAATTTAGATGAAGGAAAAACAATCAGTATTACTAGTGTATCAACAGATTTCTGGCTCTCCGTTGTTAATTCCTTGTAATTTACATACCAGGTACCTAATTAGAAATACATAATGTAACTTCAGATATAATCAGTCTGATTGATAATTGAGCTCCACATTATGCTGTTTGTGTTAAACTGCTAAAAGCCTATACAATCTCTATTACCTCATAACCTGAGGTGACCATGATACTTCAATGATTAAGAAGGTGATTACAATGATAAAAGCCCAGCAATGAAAACTAATTATGTTAATGGAATTGTTGCACAATGCAAATTACATGAAATAGGTATGGGACTATAAAAAAGTTATCAATTGTTTTTGCTTCCATTATTATTATCATGTACTTGTAAACATAAATTGTAAATTGGGATACATTAACTAATCCTAAAACACATACTGGCTGGATGTAGATAGAGCTAATCAGTACAGCTGTATACTGGCTGGATGTAGTTAGAGCTAATCAGTACAGCTGTATACTGGCTGGATGTAGATATAGAGCTAATCAGTGCAGCTGTATACTGGCTGGATGTAGTTAGAGCTAATCAGTACAGCTGTATACTGGCTGGATGTAGATAGAGCTAATCAGTACAGCTGTATACTGGCTGGATGTAGATAGAGCTAATCAGTACAGCTGTATACTGGCTGGATGTAGATAGAGCTAATCAGTGCAGCTGTATACTGGCTGGATGTAGATAGAGCTAATCAGTGCAGCTGCAATTGTGGACATTTAAATATATACTGTCTTCTTTTAAAAGCTTTCAGTATCTCGGTTTTTCTGGAGAAGAGACAGGCCACTTAATGGCTCATGTTTAGAGGGTATCCAATGATATATAAGCATCTTGTTAGGAATATCAATGGTTAGAGTCAAGAGGTTTTAGAGACATGTAGCTCATTCAAGTGTCAAAAGATATCACAAGTGACAATTGACATCTTATGACCTGTGGTGTATATACAACATGCATTAAATCATTGCTACACGGTATATATGGTAAAACATTAATTGATACCGTGTGATAGTAATGCTGTCAATTTATTTATAACTGGTTTGTCCCACTGAGTAAACAAGAATCGATGTGAAATGAAATGCTCTTAAATGGATAAATTTGTTATTTATTGATGATATACAAAAAATGTTTTGGTGGCTTTCATTTTCATCCACGACTATTTGTATTTAGTTATCATTAAAACTAGAAACATTGATCCGAGATTACACCCCGAATCCTCAGATGGAAAATTGAAGGATTAATTATCAAGAAACATCTTTCTGTATAAAAAAATCAGCTTCATGGTGTTGAATAGCAGGGTATCTTCAGCCTCCTTAATATTAGGCCTGTCTTAATTAATCACCATGTTAACAGAATTTGTTTGTGAGCCCAAAATGTCTTATAAGTGGGATTTTTCTAATTGTTTGATTATTATCAAAGTATACTGGTATGCAGATGGTACATGAATTGCTATAGAATATTGTATAATTAATTCCCTTTAAATGATGATTAATATAGGAATTACCAAATAAGGCAGTAATTTAATGTGTAATTTCTTTTTGTACAGTACTGCCTTGTCTAAAAATGTACCTGGAAAATTAACGCCTAATTAGGAATACTGTAAAATGTGGATTTTGCGACAACCCCTTTTCAGGAGGTTTTTTCATGCAAAGTTGACATGACATTGGTTACAGCATACTTGCCAACCCTCCCTCTTTAGGAGGGAAACTTCCGATTTTGAACCCTAAAATGTTGCATTTTCAACTTTGGAATTTGCTTAACTGTTCCTGTTTTTAAATATCTGATGATTTCATCTGAAAGAAGAGTTCAAAAGAAGCCATTTAAAAGTGTTATTTTTCCTCTGAAGGTACATGAACACATATTATTTATGTTTTCAATTCTGAGCACGCGTAATCTCCCCCATGGAAATTTAAAAAAGTTGGCAAGTTTGTTACAGAAGCTGATCGACCTGTATAAAATAACACTTCAGAGATTATATACATGCCATTTTGGCTGAAGCTGGGTAAAAAATCCTTCTGTGTGGGAGTTGATCCTTATTTATGTCTTATTGCAATTGGATCAGTCTTATTGCAATTGGATCAGTTATGATATAAATTTGTGATGCAGACAATATTCAGTTATAAAAAAAAGATTTTTTTTCTCAATTCCTTGTGTGTGAAATGTAGATGTCCAGGGTAAGATTAGCTTAAGGGGTGTAGGAAATTTGTATGCCCAACAATGGCACGACTTCAAGAATTCCCATGCTTTAATGCAGCAAAGGCGATGTTATGAAATCAATTTAATAAACAACTTATGTACACATTAGAAAGATGCGAATCATTAGATTTTCTGCACAATCATTGTTTGCAATTATGGGTTATGCTCAATCTCGCTGACTGATTCATTTTGATTGAATAAGCTCAGAGGAAAGATTAATGTTTTGGTAATGGTAGCCAGTCCAAATATACTTTTCATGGTGTTCAGATCAGTTCTTATTTTGATAGTTGGAGTGAAGTGAGAGAAAAAATTCTCTGTTTAATATTAGCTAGGGAAATTTCCCTCTCAGGATTTCCCGACCTTTCATGGTCCCTACTCATTACAGAGTACATTTTATTTTAATATTTAATTCCATGTGTACATTACAAGACAATTGTTATTACTACAGCTATGTAATATAATTACCAGAAGTCTACTTTTTAGGTTGATGTGATTGGTTGTTATCCACAAATTAATTGATTTGCAATGGTCAAATGTATCACTTAAAATCTATTTTCTTCTGAATTTATACCATATTTATCATGCAAAGATATTGCACATGTTTGAAAAGTAAAAGATACTTTAGTTCTTTATGTAACAGTAACCATTAATGATATTTTGCTGTTCATGTTTTGTAGCTGGAAGGAACCAGAAAAAGGAAGTTCAGAAATTAAGACATTCAGCCCCTGCCAAAGAATCCCAGGACGACTTATATGAACTCGCGCAATCTGTCCAAAATACAGGAAAACACAATTCACCATCAAAGGGAAAGAACTCTGTGACCCCCAGCAAAGTTCCGTTATATCGTGCACAGTCGGAGGGTTTCACTTATGACCATGTTCCAAATATAACAGGAACAAGTTTTGATTCAGGAGTTGAGACTGGTGCTGAGACTGGACTTGAGATTCCAGAATCAGAATTAGAAGAGCAGGATGATTATGACCATTTGAGTACATGGAAAGGTAGCATTCCCTCCAGTCCGCTCAAATCACCAGATTATACACAAAGTCAGACATTAGTAGTTGGTGAAAAAGTTGGAAGTCCCAAAATGAACACTGTATCAAGTGCTTTTACCGCGGGAGGATCGTCCATGGCGTCTCCTGTCCAGTCTGCAGGTAGAGTGGAAGAGGTATACGCAGGTGCGTATGAGGAACCATGGGATTCCAAACAAAGTCAACAGCATTTCTCTCAGATTGTTGGAAAAGCAGAAAGTAAATACCCAGAGAGCACCGACGATAGGATCATTCCAGGAGTAGTTATGCGACCAAAGGTGACAAAGCCCGAGGTAGCTGTGTACGAAGATGCTTGGGACACAGAGGAAAAACAGAAACAATTCGAAAATAAAGTGAAGGAAGCGCAGAGGAAACAAAGTCTTGGAGCTTCTCAAAAAAGTGAGGGTGAAGTGTCATCAGCAAACTACGACGAACCATGGACAGACATAAACTGTATGAGGACCACAAATCCACCAAGGTCGTCACCGGGGCAACCGAAGAGGAGGGTGTCCCCCTCATCTAGTCCTTCACATCGACCTCCGCAAGCTTTGCCACCTTTAAATAACCCTGCCCATAGGCCATCTCAGAATCTACCAGGTTCCTCAAGGGCTTCAGGTCCTTCAGTATTAGAAAGTAATACGTATGAATCCCCGTGGGACACAAAGAAAAAGGAACAAGAACTAGAGGATAGAGTTCAGAAGTTAAGACATGGCAGCCCAGTGAATCAAAGAACTGTGGTAGACACGCCCCCTCCACTGTCTCCCGGCTCTCCTCCCAACTTTTTCCCTCCCCCACCCCCTACCACACAGATGTATGAGGAAGCTTGGGATATCAAGCGTCCATCACAACTCCTTGCCAAAGCTCAGTCAGGTAAGTCAAGATATAGATGAGGCAGCAATTAAGAACACTTTCAATGTATAATTATTATGTATAACTAGGCATTATTGTCCTTAAGCTGTCTCATGATCAATATATACCATACACATATTGTTCTTCCAAAAGTCTTCCCCAATCATATGTGACAGAACTGGGACAAGTTAACTTTGTGAAATAACTTTCCATGCATATGCAAATGCATTTAAGTCTCTTTGTATTAAACGTTCCCGATGAATTAATTAAGGACTATAGTGACTGCTGAATCCATAAAATATCAGCTAGTTGTTCCAATGTGAATGAAAATGACACAGCCCATCATAATTATTTGTTTCAATATGCAGAAGAATAGTCAAATTTTAGATGATTGGGTTATCAAAGTAATACATTGCAGCTCTTACAGACTGCTGATGTAGATATAAAACATGCAATTCATTGAATAGCAATTATCTGCATTAATGTTGTTTGTATGTTACGCTGAAATATATAATCACTCAGTGATTTAGAAATCTAGCAAAATAATTTAATTGCATGGTGCTGCTTGAAGGAGCCCTCCAATTCATGAAAAAATCTTCATTTCATAATCGTATTATATATTCTGTAGTGGGTATACTATGAAATAGCTGTATGTACCACTTTGGTTGGATGATATTGTCCTGTTTTCTTTGTAAATTTAATGGAAGCAAATGTTTCATTGATCCATTGCCAAATTCAGAATCAAAATGCAATAACTCTTCGTTATATAGACATCCAGGACTGTTTGAGGTAATAGAAAACTTGATACTTTCAATACTTATTTGTATAAAACTGTTGAGGTTTAAAATGAAGGAATCTGACATCTGTATACTATGTACAATACGAAGTTTGATAATCCAGGTGATTTTTAAAACTTACCTACGCAGTCATGATGGAATGTCATGAAATAAACATACCTCTACTTCCTGGTTTAAGGGGAAAGGGGTAAAAGGTTCAGTTATTTAGGGTACATTTATTGATTAATATTTGTTCCAATCAATACATACAGTTTTCCCATACAGGTAAATACCCCTCATTTACCTTGTTTAACACGTATATAAGGATGAAGGATGTACTTGAATGTTATATTGGCTGCTTATAAAGTTTGTTGTGTACGTACAATGCACCTCTTCATGTATTTGGAAAATATGTTTTCAGCAGTTTCATGACATTTCTTTGAAGATGGTTGTGAATTTGAAAGGAATATACACATCAATTTAGGAAACCAGAAATTTGTTTTTTTCTTTACTGTTTATTTCATTTGAAATACCATTCCATTTTCAGAAGGACCAAGGTTTTCTCCGGGCCAGAACAGAATGTCGGAGGGTTCGGTGAGGGAGCGTGCCGAGCCCATAGATTCTGGTCTACCATTGGATATACAAAAGTAAGGCTATATACTCATCTTAAAAAAGCAGGTGTTCAACCACAGTTACTTGTATTAGAAATAATTATCAATCTGTGAATATTACCATAAAAATTGTTTTATCTTTTAAGTTGTGTAACAACTTTTATCATTATGATGCAATACAACAATTTAATGAGAGCTTTTCGAGATACATATCATTTAAGATGAAGCAAAACTAATTATAGCGAAATTAGTTTTTATTACATGGCATTGTTCCTTTGATATGTACACACAAATGTATAGACATACAGAATGTACTGATGATTGGATAATTCTATTGAAACATGGTCACATATTAGGTATTCAATTTCTGTAATTTAAGTCATAACGATAGTATGATATAACCTCATCAACACATTGATGTTGCAGTAGCACACCATGAACAACAACTCTAGATTTGCTAGAAAAACATGTAATTAATGTTAATATGTTTCTTGCAATCACTTCTTAATTGTCAGTGGATTTAATTTGAGAATGAAACAGGATTTAAGAGAAGAAAAAAATATATTCCCACCTTCAGGGTATGACAGAAATATGCAACCCTCAGATATTTTCGAAGACTGAGGTAAATCATATCATCCTTCGGGTCGGAGATTTGATCACCTAACCACGAAGACGAGGGAAGACTCTCTAGTCAAAGATAGAAGCTTATCAGCCAATCTACAGTTTTACAATCAACACTATTTTGTAGATCTTGTGAATTTCATCTTCATTAATTTTTGATGAATTTCTGAAAGTCATACCTACAGTTTTAGTCAGATGTACAGTGGTTCAGGTGTATGACGGCCCTCCACCTCTGGGTCGTGGGTTCGAGACCTACATGGATAGCCACCAGGAACTGGCCATTATATAGTCTGTGTTGTTTTCTCTAGGAGCTCTAGCTTTCTTCCACCACTTTGACGTTCCATGTTCTTGACCATAGCTGATAATAAGGTGTTAAAGCCTGAACAATATGTTAGGTGTACATGGATCCTTATGTCTGTGTTCGTTTGTTCCAGATTTTACCACGGCAGTATAACGAGGAAGGAGGCAGAGGAGCTGATGAGAATACACAAAGAGGGCAGCTACCTGGTCCGGCGCAGTGAAACACAAAAAAATGTCTTCTCCCTTTCTATAAAGTAAGTCTATATTCAGCTTTGCAAACTCTGTGATAACATTTCATTACTTTCACTATTAGCAATACAGGCCGAAGGTGAGATCTAGGATTAATCTGTGGTAACTATGGTATAACCTATCTAGACCAGAACTCACTGGGACCAAAATGTAGAGTCAGTTTACGAAGATATCTTTTTTGGAGAGGTAGGATGCACATGTAAGAGAGAATTATTTGGGACCAAACGGTCAGGGCGGAATAGACAGGGTTTCAGATTATTGACATGGGGCTGGTTTTGACAGGTTAAATTATAGTATAATTTCAATGTTTGTCTGTATATTGGGTAACACAAGTTTTATAATATGAGATATAAAGATGCAGTCTAAAGCAAAATAAATCAATATTATTAAGTGTATTGAAGATTTCATAATCATTTTTACCATTGTTTTTTTTATAATTTACAGAGGCATAAGGGGCATGCCGATGCACATCAGGATTGGCCTTAGTAATGGAGAGTATATACTGGGAGAGAACAGCCAGCCATTCCCGACCGTCCCTGAGGTCATAGACTATTACACCCGGCACGAACTACCGGTGCAGAATGCGGGTCGCCTTCGACTTCTCTATCCAATCATGCGTGACAAGCATGTGAATTAAATTTTGTTAAATGGACAACTTAATTATCTTCATGCATATGTATATGAGATATAGAGAATTTTAGAAATACAAATTCCATAACTATATGCGGCAAAGAAATAGATTTTTTAACATTAAGAATGTATCGGTATGTATAAACTTGAGCTCCAGACATACAATATGTACTTTTAATTTACCACGGAAATTCATCCTGTGTCGGGTTTGTAGTTTTACAAAGGTTTACAAAGACAAAGGTTGTCTCCCTTGACAACAGCCATTGGTGCATGCTTTTAAACTACTTTGTGATTTTACATATTTAAATCCATTTTCTGCCAATCTTGATAATATTTATGTATCATTCACAAACATCCTCAGTCATTATCCAGTCTCATGTGCGTGTCTTTTGTTCAACCTTTTATAAGTATCAGTGATTTTAATACTCATGGTCAAACACGAGTGAAGTAGGGACCATTTCGTTAATTACTTTATAAGAAAGTTACTTTGTGATTTGACTTGAGTTGATGTCACTATTTTGAGTTGATACATAATGTATGACTATATCTTTGGCTAGTTATAATAGACTGACACAATTTACAGTAATTTTGAATAAAAGTTACACAGCAATACTAGGATAATAATGTAGTAATTGATTCTACAGATAGTAATTAATCTAAAAATGATCAGATCAGAAATATAATTAAAGCTTTGGTAGCTGACTCGAATGCTCAATTAAATACTTTAATATAGTGTTACAATGTTAAACTGGACTAAGAAAGTCTACAACATTCCTTTCTAGAGTATCATGTGAGGAAGGATTTAGATATAATTCTTAATATGGTGATATTCAGAATAACCAGATATCCAGATCATGTTGTTATACTTGTGTATCAATTAAAATACTTGTAAACATTTTTTTTACACAACTTACTTTGCCTGATGTGACTGGGTCTAACAGATGTAGAAGAAACGTCAGTCCTTTCATTTTCAGCCTTACAGGATTACTTCATCAACCTTTCAAATGTGACCAAAAGTGCTGACCACCCCCCCCCCACCCCCCCCCCCCCCCCACCTCCCCCCAAACAGTTTTTGATCATATATACCAGGTATGTATATATAAAAAGAAACGTAATGAGTTTTCCTTGTGAAGGTAAATATAAAAAAGAACAAAAAACACCTGAGACTTTGCCACCAGGCCTTTCTGACTTCTCATGCTTCTTCAGTGGGACTATAAAAATATAAATGAATTAAGAGGTGTTAAATTAGTGAGACCTGTATGATGATATATAATGATAGATATATGTATGAAAATTATTTGTTAACAAACAAATGTGTTTTAACTGGCAGTTAATTAGGAAGCTAAGAAAGAAGTTTTGTACTCTGTAACTTTCCTAGTTTCTTATCCCACAAGTTTAAAGTTTCTTTGTAGAAACCCAAACTAATAAGTAGAAACATCAACTTTTATAGTCATTATTAGGTGACTGACCTAGTGTATCTGAAAATTGATCAAAAGATAAGTTAATAAGTTGAATAACAGAGGAAAAAATAGATTACTTCTGGTTGGTTGGTTAACATATTTTAGCTGCTACATACACGGATAAAGATCTGTGTTCAACCGGTGTGCAGTTTCTTCCTTAATCAGAAGTCTTTATATAATACTGTTTCACTTCCTGTTATAAGTTAAAACCAAATTCTTATAAATATCACACTAAATCTTCCTTCTCTTGAATTATGTTAATTTTGCCACATCTTGCTTTTCAGGGAAGTTAGATTAGTGGTATTTCATGAAATATGACGGTATAAAGTGTCACATTTTCACATTTTACATATTTAGTTTATATACATAGTTTGAATACATTTAGTTTATCAAATATGTATCAAATGTTTAAAACATGTAGTACTTCAAATTCACTCCAAATATATGACAATCAGATAGTTTAAATCATATTTTAAATTAAAATTTCTTAAATAACCAGATTGTGTATGTTGATATTCCTCACTTTGTACATATTATTTAGGTACGATATTGTGACAGGGTACAGTGACAGTTAAGATTTCAGTACCTATTCTGTGATAGTAAGCACTTGTTCAGACAATTTCACAAAACGTGTATGAGCAGGTAAGAGTTATGCCCCTTTGTGTACTGTATCAAGATGACTTTTGTATGTAGACATTGAGCAATAATGAGCTGTTTGCTTTGTTGGTGTTATATGTTTACATCCGTATGATGTATATATTTATATGTGTTATGCCTACACTGCTTTAAATTTTTATGCAAAATCTGATAAACATATTTTTCAAAACATGAAGTGTCAGCATTACTGTACTAAAATGGCTTTACATATATATAATGCAAAATCCTATTTCAATGCTGGCAACTTCATATAATTTACCAAAGAATATTACATATAATTTTGTTCAGCTGAAGGTCTGACAATAATAGTGTTTGAACTACAGTTTGTGACTTAACTTACTACCCCAATCTTTAAACACCTTCTAGAAATTACTATCTTTAATTTATTATTTTCCTGAAAATTGTAATTTCATACAGATTGTTTTGTTCTTAATTAAATTATTTTCAGATGGTTTTCCATTATTATTGATTTCTATTTAGTATGATATAATACCATACATTATGAAATGTTAACATTTATTTGTAGTGTATTGTTTTCAGTTTTGATACACTGTGTATACAATAAGTTGTATGCTACTCAGCTATATTATGATACATTGTATTGTATGCTACTGATTTATTATATGATACATTGTATTGTATGCTACTCAGTTATATTATGATACATTGTTTTGTATGTTGCGGACTTATTATATGATACATTGTATTGTATACTACTGATTTTTTATATGATACATTGTATTGTATGCTACTGATTTATTATGATACATTGTATTGTATGCTACCGCGTTATTATGATACATTGCATTATATGCTACTGATTTTTTATATGATACATTGTATGGCATACACTAAGTTGTAATATGATACACTAACAAAGTTGTAATATGATACATTGTATTTTATATAACCAGTTGTAATATGATACATTGTGTATACACTCAGTTGTATAAAATATTACACTAAGTTGTAGTAGGCCTAGGGTACATTGTATTTTATACAACCAGTTGTAATATGATATATTGTGTATACATTCAGTTGTATGATAATACATTGAACAATTCGTACTGTAGAGTTGTAATATAACACTCTGTATTGTAAAAGTCCTCTTGCCCTTAATGTCTTACCTTTTTCTTTAGATTGATGATCTTCATAGAACTTGTCATAAGGAAAATGTGACTCTAAATATGCCCCATTAGCCTGCATATCATGACTATAATAAGACATAGTATAATGTGCAGGCTTAATAACATCTAAATATTTGTTCGTAATGAAACAGACAAGGACATTTTTGCATTCTTAAAATGATATTTTTATTGCCTTTATGAATTT
This sequence comes from Mimachlamys varia, assembly GCA_947623455.1. Lineage (NCBI taxonomy): Eukaryota > Metazoa > Mollusca > Bivalvia > Pectinida > Pectinidae > Mimachlamys > Mimachlamys varia. The sequence continues at coordinate 17,239,625 of OX392535.1, forward strand.
TCAATTAAACAATATTTTCAAAACTGCTGAGAATAATAAACATGTGTATTGGTTTGTCTTGATTTCCATACAATTTTAAGATTTAGAATCTACAGCATCTTTTTCTCCACACTTTCACCTAGTGATCATGATCAGGTTCTATTACATCTCTGTATGTGCTGGTGCTATACTTGTTATTTATTTCAGAAGGTGCTGTCTTTACTTGTTGCTGTCTTTACTTGGTTATTAGATAAAAGGTTGGGAGAATGGAACATTAGCATTCAAGGTTATACCGTACAGGTACCATGACATAGAATTAAGGATATTAGGATACCTCCTGATGTAAGCTACCAAACTGTGACATGGAGACCTTAAGATGTACGATATGTATTGCATTTTGCTTTGACTTCTACTTCAGGTTGTATGCTACTTTACTGTGACATGCTTAGGGTGTATATATATAGTACTGTACAATAATTACTTTGACCACAAGACTTAATGATGTATGCTACCTTACTGTGACATGGAGACTTAGGATGTTTGCTACCTTACTGTGACATGGAGACTGAAGGATGTTTGCTACCTTACTGTGACATGGAGACTTAAGGACATACGCTACCTTACTGTGACATGGAGACTTAAGGACATACGCTACCTTACTGTGACATGGAGACTTAAGGATGTATGCTACCTTACTGTGACATGGAGACATAAGGACATACGCTACCTTACTGTGACATGGAGTCTTACGAATGTATGCTACCTTACTGTGACATGGAAACATAAGGACATATGCTACCTTACTGTGACATGGAGTCTTACAAATGTATGCTACCTTACTGTGACATGGAGACATAAGGACATACGCTACCTTACTGTGACATGGAGACTTAAGGATGTATGCTACCTTACTGTGACATGGAGACATAAGGACATACGCTACCTTACTGTGACATGGAGTCTTACGAATGTATGCTACCTTACTGTGACATGGAGACTTAAGGATGTGTACTACCTAATTGTGACATGGAGACTGAAGGGCATATGCTACCTTACTATGACATGGAGACATAAGGACATATGCTACCTTTCTGTGACATGGAGACTTAAGGATGTATGCTACCTTACTGTGACATGGAGACTGAAGGATGTTTGCTACCTTACTGTGACATGGAGACTTAAGGATGTGTACTACCTAATTGTGACATGGAGACATAAGGACATACGCTACCTTACTGTGACATGGAGACATAAGGATGTATGCTACCTTACTGTGACATGGAGACTCCGGATGTATGCTACCTTACTGTGACATGGAGACTTCAGGATGTATGCTACCTTACCGTGACATGGAGACTTAAGGATGTATGCTACCTTACTGTGACTTGCAGACTTAAGGATGTATGCTACCTTACTGTGACATGGAGACATAAGGATGTATGCTACCTTACTGTGACATGGAGACTCAGGATGTATGCTACCTTACTGTGACATGGAGACTTCAGGATGTATGCTACCTTACTGTGACATGGAGACTTAAGGATGTATGCTCCTTAGAGAAACAGCAAATTTTATGGTGACTAGATAATTATAACAAGGCTTAACTTACCTTACTGTGACATGGAGACTGAAGGATGTTTGCTACCTTACTGTGACATGGAAACTAAAGGATGTATGCTACCTTACTGTGACATGGAGACATAAGGACATATGCTACCTTACTGTGACATGGCGACTTCAGGATGTATGCTACCTTACTGTGACATGGCGACTTCAGGATGTATGCTACCTTACTGTGACATGGAGACTTCAGGATGTATGCTACCTTACTGTGACATGAAGACTTAAGGATGTATGCTACCTTACTGTGACATGGAGACTTCAGGATGTATGCTACCTTACTGTGACATGGAGACTTCAGGATGTATGCTACCTTACTGTGACATGGAGACTTCAGGATGTATGCTACCTTACTGTGACATGGAGACTTCAGGATGTATGCTCCTTAGAGAAACAGCAAATTTTGTGGTGACAAGATAATTATAACAAGGCTTAACTTTGTATGCTACATCTTAATCTAAAGAGACTGCATGAATTTTGATTATAATATATTCAACACCATTGCTATTTATAACGTTATATTTGGTATACCTAGTTAGAAGAGTTAAATGACATTATTTGAATGGTTTTGTCTGCACAACTTCACAGAGTTATAAAAATGCTTTAATACACACATATATATACATTGTAGTGAGAATGCTGAGGTGAATTAGCTCAATATTAACATATGAATGTAACACATCCTTGACAAAAGACTTGTTTAACTCAGTTTGGTATTGATGTAATTCATTTTGTGATGGTTGTATGCATTGCGATGTTGACAGACCGTTATTCCACAAAATGTTAATAAAAAATCTTGAGCGATGTAATAATTTCAATGTTTTTAGTGTTTATATTTGTCTTTAATCATTTTGTTTGATTTTAACTTGTGACAAAAAGGTTTATTTGAGGACGGGAATGGTATAAAATATGAAATATATCTAACAGGCTGGTACATTTGCAAGTTGGCATTTCATCATCATTGTTAACGACTTCAGAACTATTATGATACAGTGCTTGACAAAGATAAATTATCTGAAATATATAAATGTGTACGTGAATAATTTCCTTACCTTTGTACAACTAGCTGGTGGGTATAGCCTAGCAGTTCATGGTATTGTGTCAGGAGAAAGGACTTGTTCAATTGATATTACAAACTGCTCAAATCATTGGTGGATATTGTCTGTTATATGTAGAAGGAGAAAGTCATGAAATGACCTCTAAGCTGGACTATTACGTAGGGATCAGGATTACCATGTATCCATTATACTGTAAAAACTTGTGTAGTATGCGCACTTTTTTAAGGGAAATGAAAATAAAAAAGTATGGGGTGTGTAAATTACAATGATATAGATGTGTGTCAAGTTTTTTTATGTATATATGGCTTGCAATATACACGTCTGCTTTATTATCGGATATTAATCAGAATTATTTCTTATATGGTACTTCATGATTGTTTAATTGTTGAGTGGATTCCATTGGGGAAGGATCATTTGTTTTTTAATCAAACCTTTTGAAGATTATGTTAATATAGAGAGAAACAACTAATAAAATCCTGCCATTTGTACGTGTCCGTGTTTGTTATATTTACTCACTTGAGGATTCCTTTCATACAAGTGTTGGTGTCTTTAATGATGAATCATTTGTGATCGTTTGAGAAGGTCGAATTAAATTTAGAGTTTGATTTAGGACTGTTATATGTGAAAGTCCAGCACTGCTGGAAGAACGCCCACAAAGAAGCCATTAAAAACATGTTGAATGGACCATTAAATCTCGGAGGGAAAAAAACTATGAAAATGTTCATGGCCACATAATCGTTGAAAAGCCATAAAATGCCACGAAAACTTCATCATATGAAGCAAAATTCATGGCTATGACCAATAATATTATGACATTTATGAGATGTCCTTTCCATGGCCATGCTTCAGAGACCTATAATTCATGGCTGTGGAAATGAGCACTTGATTTATCTATGAAGTTCATTTATTTCATGGCCATGTCAAATATTCCTGGTGCCATGAAATTATTTTGAATCTGAAATATTTAGGGGCTTTTCATAGCATGGCACTGCCATGATGTGAATTTTCATGGCCATGGTTATTTTAAATACGACAATAATCAAAATTATCATGACATGACTGAATATAAAAGATAAATAAATATTCGTGTAGCGTTAACAAACACATCTTAACAATGCCAGTAGGGGTTATTTTACTGTTTACATCAAAAAGTCAAAATATAGCAAGATACACTACTAGTGAAGTTGCACTCGTAGGAATATGGCAGATTTTCAGCATATCGGTGTTTAAATAAGCAATATCAAATATTCATACAAGCAAACCAGCAGGTTCTCATCAGCTATTATAGCAAATCAGGATATCATTAAACAAAAAGTCCAGATTTCAGCGGATGATATAGCTGGGTCTTAGAAATCTTAACGGACAGGGCAGGAGGAACTCGGTGGACAGCAAAGCAGGTTTCCGCTGGGAAAACAGCAAGATCATTTTTGTAGCGGAGAATTATGTAACAGGATTTCAGTGGACAACATGACAGGATTTGTGCAGCCACACATTTTATGAGATCCGGAGAAAGGAGCAATTCAATACATTATAATATGCATCAACTTTCAAAACCCAAACGCAAATTTAATCAGAAAACCTTTGGCGATAGTCCAAATCAATGAGTAACAATAAAAGAGTTAAAAATACCAAGGAATACAGAAAATGTCCTACCTTGTTAGAAAAACAGCTGATTGGAATGCACTGGTGAAAGTAGCTATCCAGCAAAGACTGATGCACCCTACCTCCGTCATAATAACGCCACAAAGAAATCAGTGGTGTAGTAATACAGACACAGAACAGGAATTCAGCAGACTAGTACTGGTATATAGGCTAATACAGTCATAACACCGATTGTTAGGATTAATGTTACTGACTTATGACTGTCACACAGGTCACTAAGTGTGAATTCTGCATTATAACATACACAGGTTCAAAAGTGTTAATTCTGCATTATAACATTAGAAAAGCCAAGACAACTTTATATATTCATGATTAACAGTATTATTGGAAGGTAAGATACAATGTACAAAGGTATAAGTAAACAGCATTAGACAGTGTCCCTTGGAAACCTCAATGTATTTTGAATATTCCAAAAGTACACACATTCGTGACATTATTATGTATTGCAAAAGTGTAATGCATACCATTCGCTTTTCTAAGTAGAACCAATCAAAATCTAAAATAAGCTGATATAATGGCAAAACATAAAACATGAAAGTCCCTGATAACGTTCTCTCTAGAATTTATTCCATATGGTATGCTGTAAGGTTGGTTTTAATTGGCTGATTGAAAGGTTTGTTTTGATTGGCTAGATGATAATAAATAAGAGAATACCGAAGCGATAACAAAATCGTGATCCAAACTTAAATTCGATTAAACCAGGGGCAAAATATGAACAAATGAAAGATTTACATGGAGACCATTGTAAAAGTACAAGAGAATAAGACCAGGTGTTCAGGAAGAGTAAGCGTCTTCTGCTTCATCGACGACACCCGCCATGTAAATCTTTGTCACATCCATGTAAACATCAAGTTCTCAAGAACCGAGTATCATTGTCAATCACAATAAGTAAACACACTAATGAGCATACTCAAAAACGTCCATCTTCATATCATTTAAAGATACAGAATATTTCTCAATGAGACAAAGATACTATTCATGGTAATGAAAAAAATTAAATCTTTTGCTGCTAATTTAAAACAAACTTCTAGCTCATGTCCATGAGACTATCCATTATTGAAATTCATGGCCATAAAATTCAAGCATTGATCATGTATCATGTCCATGACTTTTTCATGGCCATGGGACTGAAGTGTATATTCTACAAATAAACTTTCTGGGTAATTCTTTTCATGGCAATGAAAGTGAAAGATATGGTAATCATGATCATGAATTTCAATATTACGAGAATTTTTTTCAGTGGCGAAAATAGACGAAAATCATGACCATGAAATAAATTTTTATGGATAATTCATAGATGCACTTCAACAAATCAATTGTTTTTCATAGCACCATGGGGAAAAATCAAACATGAATTAATGGTTTCATGGCATTTTCATGGCAATTATTTCACGGATTATCCTTCCAAAAGTGCAATTATGTTAGTCGAGGGCGCACATTAGCTTGACGCCATAGGTTTGAGGTTACAAGTGTACATTATGTCCCGTACACACCATTCCACTGATGTACCGTAATTTCCTGTGTATTGCCCGCGGGCTATACGATTTTTTACATTAGAGGATGCCTAGTACGGGCTATCTACCGGTGCGGACTATCTGCATAAAACCAAATTATTAAATAATGCGGGCTATACCTTGTTAAACGTTCCCACTTTTATCTATATGTAGATCTACACTATTTGTAAACAAAATATATCATTGATAAGTTAATATAGAGCTTTAATTATAAACATATATATTTACAAAATAAACACAATATTTCCATAATATGTCTCTTATTTCCAACATTCAAATCACAAAGTCACATACGAATTACACTTGTACTCGCCTGGTATACATTCAACGTATAACCCGCGGGCAATCTGCCAGTGCGGGTTATCTGGAATTTATTTTACAAAAGCCTCAAAAATGCCTCAATTTACTTCCCGCGGGCTATACCCCGGTGCTGGTAATACGCAAGAAATTACGGTACTGTGATGTCGGGCTCGCCCAGCACTATGTACCTGTTACAAGGGTTCATTATGTCCCGTATACACCAGTCCACTGATCGATGATGTACTGTGATTTAAGGCTTGCCTAGCACCAGGTACCTGATACAAGGGTACAAAGTCACGTACACATCAGTCCACAGATATACTGTGATTTCAGGCTTGCCTAGCAATCCCATACCAAAAAAAGTTACAAAAAGTTATAACTTTTTTGTACCTTTAGAGTACCTTTTTTGTACTTTTTTGAAAAGGTACAAAAAAGTTATAACTTTTTAGTACCTTTTTGAAAACATAGAAATTATTAGTGTAACTTTTTATACCTTTTCCTGACTTTGAAAAATTCAGGGATAACTTTTTGTACCTTTTCTGGACTCTGAAAATTTCAATGATAACTTTTTGTACCTTTTCTGGACTCTGAAAATTTCAATGATAACTTTTTGTACCTTTTCTGGACTCTGAAAATTTCAGGGATACCTTTTTTTTAACTTTTCTGGACTCTGAAAATTTCAGGGATAACTTTTTGTAACTTTTCTGAACTTAGAAAATATTGAACACCTCAGAAAAAACTCTGATTATTTTAAGGGCTAACTTTTTGTAACTTTTCTGGACTCTGAAAATTTCAGGGATAACTTTTTGTAACTTTTTTGAACTTAGAAAAATTTCGAACACCTCTGAAAAAACTGATTAATTTAGGGCTAACTTTTGTGGACTTAGAAAATATTGAACACCTTTATAATTCTGATTATTTTTGTACCTTTCTTGAACTTATAAATATTGAATAAGGTCAGTAAAAAAATAAACACAGTAAGATTTAAATAAAAAAGTCAACCACTTAATTACAAAGTATATCATTTTTATTTTTGTGAAGTATGCATCAAAATTTTTGTATTTCAATGAAAACTTATTCATTACACATACACATGTACAAATGTACTTATATCACTTCTCAATTTATGAACAATACAGTCGACATGAAGATGCTTGCAAGCATACAGTATTTGTTTGAGAACATAAAGATTTTGATATACTGCATCACACCAAACATTTGATAACAGTATTGAAGCTGTACATCTTTAGGGAAACTACGATTTTATGGCAGCAATCTTTCAGTAATTGTACATGTTATAGCCATACAGAGTTACATTGAATGGAATTGTATTGTACATCAGTTCTGTACATACAAATGTACATGAATCTTTCACAAGAGAACTACACAATCAAAATTAATGTAAAATGTAGCTGATTTAAAATAGATATTTTTATGCTTTATCTGTAAAGAAAATCAACATAACTCAAAGTATGCCATGGAATTATTTACAGAATTTTTAACTCCAAGAATTTCTTGGTGACTTTTTCAATTGGGGATGCAGGACTGGCCCCCAGACATCACATAGTTGAGTTCACAAGTAATATATGTATCAAATAATGACAACTTAGTTTTACAATTTGAAAAAAGTTCCTCAATTTCCTTTTCAATATAAAAAAAATTGAGCTTTTCTACCCCTGGAAGCAATATTATCTAATGCCAAAAGTAAATCTACCATTACAGTTGGCATTTAAAGAATAAATTTAACAAGAAGACTGGTTAGCTTAGTCTAGGATCCATAATCTTAAAAATTGTACCCTAGTTCAATCATATACATGTATTATAAAGGCCAAGCATGAATAACTTGTTTCACCAAACATCTCAGGGCTTACATACGACATGTACTGTACAAGAAGACTGACTTCACATACAGATGGGTAATATCAGACTAAACATAGTCAGCATGGATCAGATCCATTGTAACTTTTTAAATCTCTAATGATAATTGGGTATCCATGGCCATCATTTAAGGATCTAGAAACCCTTCAGAATTTCTTACTAATAAAACAAATCACAATTGTACCACAATAATGCACAACAATGCAAGTAACACTTTACACTTTTTTAAGTACAGTTTAATATAGTTTTGTCATCAAACTCAAAGAGAGCAACAAATCAAACTATCAAATATAACATTGACCAAAGGCATATGTACATTGTACAATTGACCTGACAAATATTCACATATATACATGTAACGCAATAAAATGAATAATTAATACCATTTCTTTGTGGACATTGTCGTAAGCTCCTTGGAACAATATTAAATTTTAATTGATATGACGTTCATAGTCATTAGAGACAGTATCCAATAACACTAAAGTTGGCACACAAATACTGGTTAGCAGGCAATATTATTCTTTTTCAATCCTGTTTACAGGTAAAGATTAAAAGACACATCCTTTGACGATTTCACCCAAACACACAGGGCTGTGATATCTTCAATGTAAACTGCCTGCAAAATACCACTTGGTTCCGAAACAGGAATTACTTTGGTCACACGTGCATTGCTTACATTGTCTGTTGAAAGCTTGCATGGAAGTTTAACAACTGTGTCTATGATTGCCAAGTAGACAGGTGTCTTACAAGTGCAGAGTGCAGCACAAACACGAACATCTGGACACTGCCTAAACAGTTTTACAAAAGACACAACATGTCCAAAATCCATCTTGCCATACTGTACCACGGTGTTGTTTCGTTTTGTCACAGCTCTGTACCCTTGACTGTGGATAATGCAGCCATTTATGAAAGCCCTTTTGAAAAATGAAGGTTTCCAATATTGTCCAATTTTGAGGCTGATGGCATGCTTTTCCATTTGTGACAAAAAACCTGATGTTAAGGCACCGACGATGAAAATACCCTTGGCGATTTTTTCTCGTATAGAGCACTGTCGTTTCTCTGTCCATTTCTTGTATAGATCTTCTTCTTCCGAGCCATATTTGATACATCGCGCCATTTGGTGTAAGTTTTGATGCACGCTGACAGCAAAAACAATCTGTGTCTCTATCTTTTGCGTCCCGTGAAAAAGTGTTCTTAGCTGGCCGTTATAATCTTCGAAGTAAAAACACGATGTTGCCCATAGTGGTCCTAAATCTTGTACCTTTTCTACTAAATGGAGCAGAAGATGGACGTTTGAGGTCATGTACCTCTGACCATATAAAATTGGCATGTTTATGCAAAAGTGCATCAGCATCTTTTTGGCGTTCACCAAGTCCTCATTTGTAATGTGGTCACTCAGCAGGACAAACATGGCTTGAACTAACAAAAGATAATGTTGGAACAATTCCTCTGGTAAAATTCCCAAGAGACACGGAAGACTGTAGTAAAGCATAAATGATTTATACTCAGCAGCTTTAAAATGGCCAATGTCTAAAAGGGTTCGAGGAAGTCTAGTTATATAGGAAGGAGGCCGAATAGTTAAAAGTCTTTCGTTGACCAGTGATAATTTACCAGTAATACTGAAGGTTTCAGTCCTATACGACTTGTCAAACCAAAGTGACATCATCATTTTAACTACACCTAAACACACACAGTGCATGTAGTCTATGCCGACACCTCTGACCATGTCAAATTTTGGTAGGAAAGAAAACCAGTTCAACCCTTTAACACCAAATGTATTTCCCACTATTCCTGCAGCTTTGTCCTTTTCTGCTGCTGTGCCTTGATCTATGAGCATCTGGTGTGTCCTTGATGTTCCATGACCAGTTGTTGTCGACATGTCAAATGGATAGGCATGGGTATGTCCTCGTTCACTGGTTTTTACCGATTCTCCTGGACTCATGCAGTAGGGACATCCGTAAAACCCGTTGAATTGAACCATATTATGGAACAAACACCTAGCAGGGGCATCAAATACACAGTCTAAGAGGAGACCACGTATTTTCGTCTTATCAACTATGATTCCTGGAAAATAAAAGAACAAAGAATTAGTTTTCCAGGTTTTCATAATCAAAATAGATGCTATTCATGAATAATTATTATATTTCACATGGTAAATTTATATTTTAATAATTTCCACAAGTGTGTAGCACATACTTGTAGAAAATAGGAACAAGCGATCCAAAAAGAATCTTGGCAAACACCATCATAGACTAATCATTTCTCTTTTTTTGTTTTATATTGCACGTTTGATAAAGGTCTTCCCATTATTCCTCAAGATATAGTGATAACAAACTGCAACTTCCCAAATATAAGATGGCCTCCAGGGTGCCATGTATTTATCTCAAATCGACCCAGTTGAATGGTACAAATTTATAGAAACCAATTGAAACCCATGTGTTCAGTTTGAGGAGGATCTTTCCAGTAGTTTAAATGATGTATATAATAAAAAAAAAATATGGACAGACAGAACATGGATGAAAGGCTATTTGAATATCTCATTATGGTGGGCTAAATTGAATAATTCTATAGAATGTAGGAGTGCAATTCAATTGATCTTTACCAGAAATCAACAATATAGTTAAGACATTGGTTTCTGTAAACAGATGATTCCTAATGTAATGATCAATCTCTTACTGAATTCTGAATTATCTTGGCATATTATAGACTATATGACAAAGCTGCATTACCTATTGCAATGAGAATTATTTTATTTATTGATATACACTGTAGGACTTTTCCTGATCACTAAGATATTTCTTATAAAATCAGTCAAAATAGCTAGATCGGTAAGCCAAACTGATTACAATACCCAACCTCCTTCCCTAAAATGATTTATATGCAGAAAATAAATTGAAAATATTAAATAGGGACCACACAAAAGTGATCATGACCATGCAGACAGATTTCTCTGAAATCCACTTTTTGACATGTTTTCATTGTCCATAAACTAATATATAGGCTTAATAATGTTAAACATACAGTAATTTTAACTGATTAGCCAATTTGACACCAAAATCCAGCTTACTGATCTGACACTTGACATGTGTACACAGTGGAACACACATGTCATATTGACTAGTGTAGTTGTTATGTCTGATGAAACTATACTTAAACATACTAGCTCACATATATAAAAACACAGATTCCCAATATATATATAAATAGTGTATATGGCAGTTCTAAACAATATAATTTACTTAATTAATAAGAATGGTATATGAGTGAGTGAGGTAGTGATTTTTAATTGATAAAAAAATAACATACTGCTACCTTCCTACTTCACGACTGCTTTACAATTCTACGTATAATATAGGCTTTGCCTGTTGTCTAATCCATTTATTGATACTTATGTTTACTAATTCTTAGTATTCCTTGTTAATTGTTAGAGTATCAATAATGAAATATTTTGAAAATTGAATACACACCAGATGACTTTGTGTTTTGTTGGTGGTCTGAATAGTGAGGTGAATATTAATGCAAATTGCTATTTATTGGGACTTAACTGGTCTGAACAGTGAGGTATTCTTAATAGTGAAGCTTAAAATACAAAGATATATGGAAGATTTTTTTGGCGACTAAAACAAAGTGGTCTTAATCATACCTGTTAACCCTCCCTCATTACGAGGGAGACTCCCTCATTTTGACCGTGATTTACCAATCTCCCTCATTTAAGTCCAATCTCAACAAACTCAAAATCTACATCCTGTGGTCAAATGATATTCTAGTTAATGTAGGTGTGTGTAATAATGACCATAACAGGTGTGTCTGAATCAAATGAATACTTTTTGAAGTTGTTTTAATACATCAAAATGGGGAAAGAAAATTGATTAATGTAGTTCTTTATTACAATTCAATCTTTAAAGCATAATTACCTGTACTGTAGAATTTGCTCAGCATTTCTGCAAAAGGTTTCAAGAACACTTTGAAGTCGGGTTTTGTGTAACCAAACCATAAACCTCCAAATAGCCTCTTGTTTCTGTTGAATCTGTAATTGACAAAGACTCATATAGTTATAAGTTATTAAGATTCTATAACTATACAGATTTTTTAAAAACATGAATCACATTCACTTTTTTTAAATGATTTTTGATGACCCCCACACTTTGATTTCTAAAATTAGTAATCAAAAATATTGATATACTATAGGAAATAAAGGTTTCCAAAACACTTTACCACAGAGGGGTTTAGTGTGGATTTTTTTTTTCTTTTGTCCTATTTACAACCAGGGTCATTTAAGGATGTGCCAGGTTTTAGAGGTGGAGGAAAACTGGAGTACCCAGAGAGAAATTAACAACCTATGGTCAGTACCTGGCAACTGGCCCATGAGGGTTTCAAACTCGCAACCAAGAGGTGGGGGCTATTTGTAGAATTTTGGAACACCTTAACCAATCGGCCATCACAGCCTATCATTTTTGAAGGCTAATGATATATAAATACAGTAAGTCATCATGAAGGGGCATCAGATTGGGGACATACAAAAATGCAGTTATCAACAGAGATAAATATTCACTATTATCAGGATTTTAAAGTACCACAATTTTGCCAAATGTTTGTTGACTAACTTAAACAGATATGAAACTCATCAATACACAAAATTTGATTAAATTATGAACAATTCTGAATTTAATATTAAATAGAAAAGAAGAAATTTTGTATTTCTAGAATTTCAAATGATCTCATTTATGATTATTATAGAACAACATAAGAGATCTTGATGAAATGACAATTTAATTTAAATAACTGATAAAGTTATAGAGATATATTCAGCATAAACCATCTGTTATGTGGATACTGGACAGACAGACCAACCCCCCCCCCCCTAGATTTTGCATGTACATGTATGGGTTGTTTTTTTGTATGTTTGTTTTTTCTAATCAGTACACATGTAGTTAGCATTTTATTGATTTGCCCAAACCATGCGGACGTGTAAAAAAGTATGGGGTCATTTGGTTTTCTCCATGTGCTCTAATTTCCTCCCACAACAAGACATCTTGCACGCTAACATCTGCACCAACAAGAGTTTGATAACTTGTTTCATAACTGTCGTAAAATGAATAAAGTTTATATTTTAAGTGAGAAACAGCCATCTGTACGACATGTGAAGATTTGTTGTGATGTGTACATTAATCCAATGTTCAATGAAACTTCTGATGAAAATATGTTGTAAAGGACTAAAATAAACTTTTGTTTTTACAGGAAGACAATCAGCACAACTCCACATATACTCAGCCTTCACTACAATGGGACTCCACCCCTGTCAGTAGAATGCTTAATGATGCCCGAGAAGTAGTTTTTTTTTACTTTTGCTTCAATTCTTTTTCTAAACATGGGTATGTTTTAGAAAAGGGTCTGAATACAATGAGACATAATTACTAAGCATTATTTTTGTGGCATATAGACGTGCAAGTTCATGTTTGTATGAATGTTTTCATCACTTTAGCCTCCAATTCATACACAATGACCATATAGATCAATAAAATGATAAACTACCTTCTGAAAAGACTGAAAAAAATGAACAAAAAAAAGCACTTAGTGATAGTTGCACAGTTTTCCAATTTAAAGGTACAGTCACATATATTTTTTTGAATGCATAAAAGTAGAAACAGACAAGAAGTATAAGAGACAAGATCAATCTGATATCAGGTCAAAGACTTTAAGGATTAAATTGCTGGAGGTTTTCATAAAATAAACAATAATCTTAAGGTAATTATTACTAAAATGAAAATGTTCTTTCTGACTGAGTCATAGTATTGCAATCGCATCTGAAATATGTATTGGTTGATAATAAAATCTGTCTTGCTTATACATTCTTATTATATTTTTTAGGCTCTACATTGTTCTTATGATCGAGAGAATACAAACCAGGTATGTGTGTACACTTGAATTTTATATTGTAATTGGTATGTAATATGCTTCCAATAATTCACTCATCATTAAGTTTGAAAAAATCGGATTATATCCTTAACCTCATAGTTCCTCAGCCATTTTTGTTCATTATGACTTACTTCTTCAACATTATGTTAGTTTTTTTAATTGTTTTTCATATTATAAACTGTTGGTTGGTTTGAAATAGACTTTATACTTTATCATTTCATATAATTGCATACTACCCAGGTATTGCATTTTTTTAACAATGTCATTGCTGGCGAAGAAAGGGGTTTAAGTAATACTATGGCTAATGTTAACTGTTTATTTTATCCAAAGACGACATCCTGTAACACTGCCCTTCAGATTTACTGTATCTGTATTTAACCTCATTGAAATTTTACTTCTATTTTTTTTTATTTTGTAATAAAGTACTAAAAATCAAATGATTTATTTGCTTTTTCACTTAATATTAAAGTGTTTCAACACAAGCTGTTCGTTAATGCGTGAGGAATTGAGACAAGCACATGATGACCTTAAGGTTTCCGCTGAAACAAACAGAAAGCTGGAAATGGAGCTAAAGTCAGTAAAAGAGCAGCTGAAAGCTACCCAGAATGTCCAACCAACACATGAAGGTTTGTTGCATTGCTCTTTGTTTGTTTGCAATACTTTTAAAGCCATTCTTTATTTTAGTGGATCCATTTTATGTTGAGGTTAAAAAATGCATTACAGCAACAAATTTTAGCTTCATCTCTGTTCATAGGTTATCACTTAGTTTCAAACCTATCTTTAAATAATTTTTTAAAGACCTTTTAATATGTAAAGACATACTTTAATGTAAAGAACTGTAAAATCATTAAGTAAATTCATAACATGTTCAACCAAATAATTGAAATAGACCTGGTAGAATAATCATTCAACCTACTCGACATATAAATTCTTAAATTCAGTACTTTATATGCCCATCAAATTTGACTGGAATTTTAAAATTAAGGCATTGTCTGTCTGAATCTTGTCCAGAAATCTCTGATGACAGTTTTGTAGGATTTAAGGTATTAAGGTGTTGGAAACTGCTTCCTTGTGAAATAGTCATTGTAATTTTTCCATAATACAATTATTTGTGCATTGTGATACAATTATGTCTGTCACTTTAACACGGGTTAGGTTTACACTATTCATACCAATGACATGTTTGACCGGTCAAACCTCGTCATCCCAAACTTGTATAATTCTAATACCCCAATTAATTTTAAATCAGTATTTTGTCAGTCCTGGCCAAGTTTACAGAAGCATTCAAAGTTAGGAAACTCAAAGTTTTATCACAGTTCCATTAACTTTGAAATAGCAATATTCGACTGTATCATTTTCACTATTCTTGCACTAACTTATCGATTTCCTTTTATAGATGATGAAGCGTATCTTAAACTGCAGGAAGATGGTAGACCAAGGGCTGGAAGGGTGCCATCAGCTTTGGCCAAATCTCACCATGTAAGTTAAATAATAAGTGCTTAGTGTAATGGGGGACCATTAAAGAAATCCCTGCAGAATGATTCACAGTGATTAAAAACCTACATTCCAAATTTAGATTAAATAAAATTACATTGAAATTTCGATCAATCAGAGGCCAGGATGTGGGTGCCATTTTGTTGTATCCTTAACCTAAGTAACGGTCCTGCTCGTTGGGTTACGAAAGAAAACATGAATAATAACAAGCAGAGTACATTTTATAACCAATTAGTCCCCACTTCATTTATAATCAAGCCCCCAAATTTCTTTGGGGGACTTTACAATAATGAATTAGATATATTATTTAGTCACCCATTTTGGCATGTGAATAAGTAACCAATGAATTATTACAGACCTGTAGAAATGTCCAGCCATATTTGGTTTATAAAAATGGGAAACAATAAATAAGTCATCTTCAAACTGGTTGAATCAAAAGTATACATCATGAAATTAACGATGAATAGATATATAGTAATGAAGGATCTATTGGTTAAGAAGGTTTATTTCTGCCTGTTCAATTAATCAATCTTTGTATAAATGATCCATTTTCTTTCAATTCTAAGTATAAAAGTTATTGCTAAATTACTGATATTTAACCTGTGCAAAAATAATTCTGTAAACTTATAGCATTTTGTACAATATTGTGTTGTGTTTTGCAATACAGGTTCTTACCACAAATCATTTCTCCAAACATCCAACACCTAACAAAGAAAGTGAACAAAAGATGAAGTTCACTTTTAAATTAATTATCGGTCTTAATTATTCCTTTTCGTTACAGATGGTTGAGCTGATGCCAGGCTCTAGGGTATTTTTATACCCGAAACATATCAAATCAGCGCAGCAAAAGTTGAAGGGAACACAGGTTGCAAGATTCCTGATGTCAGTATTTTATACGAACACCGAGCTGGTGGATTGTGGAAACCTTACTGGTTGCCATGGCAAGCCAGGCCTGGACAACAACATCAGGAATGCCATCATTGGTAATTATACAAAGATATTTACACAAGAACACAAAAATTGAAATGTGTATCATAAATACCAAAATTATAATTTAACTGAAAGAATATGTTGAATGCTATATATATAACCAAGATAATTGGTAAATAATTGCTTAACTTTCAGTGAATGTTTTTTAGTTACTAAATAGTATGAATTGTAGAGATGGTAATGCCGGTATATGTAACTATTTATCAGAAATCCTCCTTTCCTTGTTATCATCCCCCATCTCCCATACAATTAAAAGCATAATGTTGTAAATAGAATACTAATGATTCTTCTTTTTTTTTATAGACTACACTTTGTCCATACATGGTAAAAACCTATTGACGGATATCAAGTTTTCCATGAGAACGAAGATTAGCGCCCTTGTGAGCCAGTCCAAGAAGTGTTCATCTTGATGATGATGATGATACTTTGATGACAATTTGAAAGTGACATAATGAAAGATGGTGTTAGCTCGGGGATGAAGAAGTTAAATGACTTTAATATCTATGGTGATGATGACTGATTTTGGTGATGATGGTGATGATGATACGGTGACTTTAGTGATACCTAAAATAAATTTCGATTGTGTTAGTCTATAATGATGATGATGATGATGATGATGATGATGATGATGATGATGATGATGATGATGATAATGGATGATTATTATAAAAATTGCAAGTAGTAATTTCATTGTATAAAGGCTGTTTATGTATGATTTCAAAATTGGAGTAAATGAAGGAATTAAGGATGGAAGTTGAAGTATGAAAGAATAAAATAGACAAATAGTATGTATGACAGTGTTGTAGAGAGTATAAGAGAATAGTGAGTGTAAGTGAATAAGTATGAGTAATGATGGATAGATATATTTATTTAATAGTACTACAGATATATTTATTAAATAGTAACTACAGATATATTTATTTATTGTAACTACAGATATATTTATTAAATAGTAACTACAGATATATTTATTTAATAATAACTACGTATATATTTATTAAATAGTAACTACATATATATTTATGTATTGTAACTACAGATATATTTATTAAATAGTAACTACAGATATATTTATGAAATAGTAACTACAGATATATTTATTAAATAGTAACTACAGATATATTTATTTATTGTAACTACAGATATATTTATTAAATAGTAACTACAGATATATTTATTTAATAATAACTACAGATATATTTATTTATTGTAACTACAGATATATTTATTTAATAGTAACTACAGATATATTTATTAAATAGTAACTACAGATATATTTATTTATTGTAACTACAGATATATTTATTTAATAGTAACTACAGATATATTTATTTAATAATAACTACAGATATATTTATTTATTGTAACTACAGATATATTTATTTAATAGTAACTACAGATATATTTATTAAATAGTAACTACAGATATATTTATTTATTGTAACTACAGATATATTTATTTAATAGTTACTACAGATATAATAATTAAATAGTAACTACAGATATATTTATTTAATAGTAACTACAGATATATTTATTAAATAGTAACTACAGATATATTTATTTATTGTAACTACAGATATATTTATTTAATAGTAACTACAGATATATTTATTAAATAGTAACTACAGATATATGTATTAAATAGTAACTACAGATAGATTTATTTAATAATACCTACAGATATATTTATTTATTGTAACTACAGATATATTTATTTAATAGTAACTACAGATATATTTATTAAATAGTAACTACAGATAGATTTATTTAATAATAACTACAGATATATTTATTTATTGTAACTACAGATATATTTATTTAATAGTTACTACAGATATATTAATTAAATAGTAACTACAGATATATTTATTTATTGTAACTACAGATATATTTATTAAATAGTAACTACAGATATATTTATTTAATAGTAACTACAGATATATTTATTTAATAGTAACTGCAGATATATTTATTTATTGTAACTACAGATATATTTATTTAATAGTAACTACAGATATATTTATATAATAGTAACTACAGATATATTTATTTATTGTAACTACAGATATATTTATTTAATAGTAACTACATATATATTTATTTAATAGTAACTACAGATATATTTATTTATTGTAACTACAGATATATTTATTTAATAGTAACTACAGATATATTTATTTAATAGTAACTAGAGATATATTTATTTAATAGTAACTACAGATATATTTATTTAATAGTAACTACAGATATATTTATTAAATAGTAACTACAGATATATTTATTAAATAGTAACTACAGATATATTTATTAAATAGTAACTACAGATATATTTATTAAATAGTAACTACAGATATATTAATATAATAGTAACTACATATATAGTTATAAAACAGCAACTAAAGATGTATTTATTATATTAATTCAATAGTTATAGTAACTGTATATTTATTCACTAGCTATAGTAACTATAAAATGATAAACACTAGATATATTTATTAATGATCGCTACTCACATTCAAATGGGAAACCATTATTTTTTTATTTAATAGTGAATTCAATATTACAAATTGGACAAGGGTTTTTTCAGAACCATCCAATATTGTTTGAATTCATTACCCACTCTTTTCAATTGCAAAAAAGGATTTTTATCGATACCTAGAAGAGGCCGTGACTTTTGTTGTAACTTTTTATACCTTTTTTGTAACTTTTATACTTTTTTAAGTACTAAAAAGGTACAAAAAGTTATAACTTTTTGTAACTTTTTGGTAGTGGAAAGTTACAAAAAGGTATAACTTTTTATACCTTTTTGGAGATAAAAGGTACTAAAAGTTATAACTTTTAGTACCTTTTTGGAGGTTGAAAGGTACAAAAAGTTATAACTTTTTGTACCTTTTTGGAGGTTGAAAGGTACAAAAAGTTATAACTTTTTGTACCTTTTCCACTAGCAAAAAGGTACAAAAAGTTATAACTTTTTGTACCTTTTTGGAGGTTGAAAGGTACAAAAAGTTATAACTTTTTGTACATTTTCCACTAGCAAAAAGGTACAAAAAGTTATAACTTTTTGTACCTTTTTGGAGGTTGAAAGGTACAAAAAGTTATAACTTTTTGTACCTTTTCCATTAGCAAAAAGGTACAAAAAGTTATAACTTTTTGTACCTTTTTGGTAACTTTTTGTACCTTTTTGGTAGTGTTTAGGAAGGCAAAGATATAAAAAGGGACTTAAAGTTATAACTTTTAGTACCTTTTTGGAGGTTGAAAGGTACAAAAAGTTATAACTTTTTGTACCTTTTCCACTAGCAAAAAGGTACAAAAAGTTATAACTTTTTGTACCTTTTTGGTAGTGTTTAGGAAGGAGAAGATATTTAAAGGTACTAAAATTTATAACTTTTTGTACCTTTTATCTCCTTCCTTTTCCACTACCAAAAAGGTACAAAAAGTTATAACTTTTAGTACCTTTTTACAAGCAAAATGTAACTTTTTGTACTTATTTTGTCTAAATAAAATGATGATTGAACCAAATTCAGTGTTGATTTATACCTTTTTGTACCTTTTTGTACTTTTTTGTACCTTTTTAATTCTAAAAAGTTACAAAAAGTTATAACTTTTCGTACTAGATTGGAACCCTGGTCAAATGTGGTTCCAATCTAGCATTAAAAGTTATAACTTTTTTGTACCTAATAAAAGTATAACTTTTTGTAACTTTTTTTGGTATGGGTAGGTACCTGTTACAAGTGTACATTGTGTCCCGTATACACCAGTCCACTGATCGATGATGTACTGTGATTTAAGGCTTGCCTAGCACTAGGTACCTGTTACAAGTGTACATTGTGTCCCGTATACACCAGTCCACTGATGTACTGTGATTTCAGGCTTGCCTAGCACTAGGTACCTGTTACAAGGGTACAAAGTCCCGTACACATCAGTCTACTGTGTCATGGTGACTGTGATGTCGGGCTCGCCTAACACTAGGTGCCTATTACAAGGGTACATAGTGCCCTGTGTACATCATTCCACTGATATGTTGGGATATATTAGGTACGTGTTACAAAAGTACATTGTTGTCCTGTACAAGAGGAAGTTAAAGTATATATTGGTTAATAGTTACTGGCTTTACCTCAATTAATATAGGCTTTTAGGTTTAATGACACGAAACTTCGTCTGTTACTTTAAAAAGTAATCCGTATTTAAAATAGCTGACACCGCTTTACTTTTAATACCATAAGATTATTTAAACATAAACATCAAATAAAAAGATGGATTTATATTAGGGCACAGAAAGTGCCGATCCTTAACGTCTTTGCTTTGGTTTCCCAAAGATAACTTGCATTTATTTTTTTATATAAATATGTAAGCATGAATCCTTGACAAAACTCGTAGTAGAGAATATTCTGCGCTTATTTACATTACCATGTTTCAATAATGCTTAGGAGGATTTTAATAATGTAGTGTAGAATTTGACGGTCACATATTGTTCCACATCTACGGTTTTCTGACCTTCAGAGCAGAAGTCGAATAGCTCATTAGTAGATTGGTTACTTCAAAATATCAATTATATTTTCTGGCACAACTAAATAACGACAACGCTTTGGGTATTTATTGCATTGATTTGATTGGACTATTGATCTAAAGGAACTAACTACAACAGGGTTTTGTTCAAACGGTCACGCATCTGGGAAGTGATTAAATAATAATTGGAGACGTTACATCCGCCGTTTTCATCGGGAATTGTCAATTGAACGGGATATTCCTAATTCAGAACCCCATAATTAGACACGACCTTCATTTTATTCGTGATGATCTTTATGTATTTCTGACCAAATGGAACTGTTTTCCTTGACAAATGATAATTTACACAAAGCCCGTCCTTATAAAACCATAGTTATTGTGTTTGTTACTGTATAAAGCCCTAAAACGTTTTATTCCTACACAATTCTGAAGAAAGGATTCAGTTGATTTCAACATGTTTCCATACCATTTCAGATTTAATTCAAGCAACAAACGATTGTGCTGTTCACTATTCAAAATAACAGGAATAAAGGTTTCAAAATGCAATCTTTTATATATATATATATATAAATATGATGTAGGTTTTTGATGAACAGTATTCGCATTCCTGAGTACATGTAGATGATATTGTTATGAAGGTGGACGTTTTTGAATATGCTCATTAACATGTTTACTTGTTATTAAGAATGATGCCTCAGTTCTCACTTTGAGGACTTGACAATGTCAGGTACTTAGACTCAACCTAGATTTACATGAGAGGTGGTGTCGATGAACTTTCTTCCGGAACACCTGGTCTTATTCTCATATTTTCAAGGGTCTCCTTGAAAATATTTACTTTGTTACATATTTTGCACATATTTAATTCCATCGATTTCCAGTTCGAGTGTATGATTTTGATGACGCTTTTGTATTCTCTGCTTTTTTCAATACTACGATTGTTTTTGCTTCACAACGACTTTTATTTTGGAACATGCATTATCACAAAAAAATAAACAAACGGCTAGTTTGAAATCATTTCCAAAAACAAGGAACTGAGGAGTTGTCCTAGAAACGTGTTAGTGAAGTCAATTTATGATTAAGATATGGTTAAACGTGTGATTTTCTGACTTTTCCTGATCCTTTAGAAGGCCAAAAAAACACTTTTCCCCATTGATATTTTCTGATACTTTTTTTTGTTATGATGGTCATTAACCAAAAAATGAAAGAATAAATTCTGTTGCAATTAGTTCTAGATTAGTCCCCCCCCCCCTTTTTTTTTTACTAAATTTACTGTACTATGTTAAAAGAGAGCCGAGGCTATCGTCATAATCTGTGTGTATGATCACGAGAAGCTTCACATATTGATGAATTACCAATTACAGGAAAGTTCCAATAGAGGACTTCAAATCCCCAACAACGCTACACCCATTTAGTCCCAATGTAAGAACGGGACGTGGGAACTATTGGGGTGACAGAGGAGTAGTTACAGAAGCACACGTGACTGTACAAGGATACAGAAGAACAGAACGGGTATTCACATTGAAGAACAACAATTCAGAAATTGACAAGGCGGGATAGAGGCAGCGCGAATGCGGAGGAGCAAAGTCTCTTTATAGTTTCTTTTATAGAAATAGAAGATGTACCAGTCTTGAACAAACACAGAGAAAAAAAAACGAAGTAGAAACTATGACCATTATGTCTTCATGTATCTAACGATTTTGTTATACTGGTCACCTATATACTAGTCTCCGCGGCAAATGATACGATTATAGAAGCACACAAATACTTAAGAGTTTTACGATACGATAAAGTTCTTTTTGGCATGTTTCGTGCAGCCGGGATGAGTATATAAATACAATTTGGAATATTTAGATTTGATGTAAACTATAAAACACAAACCTTAGAGGAAACCATGGAAACAGAACACAATTAGATATACAAAGCACTTAACATCAAAGACCAGACAAACGGAACAGGTACATAAAGATACACTTAAGGACACATGGTACTATGTACATACTGTCATCACTCAGACTCAATGATGATGTAGATAAGGTAAAAGGTATGTCAGGGACTATGTCCTGGATAGTACCTCATGGGACGTACAGACATTAAGCTAAAACGTACGAGTCAAAGTACAATTAGCAATGTAAAAACTGGTCAATAAAATAGTTACGAATGAAAGATTCCGTTAGTTTTTGCTTGAGGCATAAGCAAATGGCAAAGTACCCGACAAAGGAATACGTATCTAAATAGCATGCAAGTCTACGACTGTAACGCACCATACGATTGCCTAGAAAGCAATATGGTTGGTGTTTTCACAAGATGGGCTTATCACATGTACAAACAATGTCCATATGTCAGGCTACGAAACATAACTGTGAAGTGTGTGTGAAAAAAAAAAGTCAGAGAATACCAAAGCGTCAACAAAACCATAATCCGAATTCAAAATCGATTAAACTGGAGGCAAAATATGAACAAAAGAAATATTTACATGGATATTCTCGTAAAAGCACAAGAGAATAAGACCAGGTGTTCCAGAAGAGTAAGCGTCTTTTGCTTCATCGACGACACCCGTCATGCAAATCTTTGTCACATCCATGTAAACATCAAGTTCTCAAAACGAGAACCGAGTATCATTGTCAATCACGACAAGTAAACACATTAATGAGCATACTCAAAAACGTCCATCTTCATATCACTTAAAGATACACAATGTTTCTCAATGAGCCAAAGATGGCGACCATAAATTTTGCCCATAGTTCTGATCAACCTGCATCTCTCGAATCCTTGTGTTGTAAAATTTTACAAAGTTTGTGTGTGAATACAAATTTCTACCACAATACCCTGTGTTATTCAACTCTCAGACCATTGTATAAACCAAAGGCACTCGTGGCCAGGAGAATAACCATATATATATATAGATAATATAGCGAAATATGAATAATAATTTTAAAAAAATATAAATACAAAAGTTTTCAATTTTCTTGTTATGTTATTAATCATCTAAAACCATAATGAAAATAATTGCCAAATTTCAGCTTCATACGTCAAGCGGTTGTTTCACAAAAATCGACTATCAGACCCTTTTTTTTACAAAATGATAAGGGTGTTTCAATAGTTTGAAAAGTGTTTTCCCGCTTACGCTTTTGGAACACCTGGTCTTATTCTTTGTATTTTTACAATGGACTTTATGTAAATCGTTCAAAGGATTTTTTTCAAGCCATAATCCGAACTCAAAATTGATTAAACTAGGGCGAAAATATAAAAAAAGATATATTTTGGCTCTAGTTAAATCAATTTTGAGTTCGGATTATGACTTGAAAAAAATCCTTTGAACGATTTACATAAAGTCCATTGTAAAAATACAAAGAATAAGACCAGGTGTTCCAAAAGCGTAAGCGGGAAAACACTTTTTATCATTCTTATTCATAAATTTATTTTTGAACATCATGTTTGCTACACCTTTGCTAGTAGATCTGATTTAGATGGTCAACTCCGATCTGTTATTGTTATTCGTTTTGATCAAATACAAAATCTCGCCTGCTTGATTCAAACTTCGTTTGTTCTCTTCGTGTTTCATTCAGATTACATCAAATATTACATCAAAGTGACTTTACAAACATTTAGAGCTAATTGAAATCACCACGTGTTTCGTCATCGTATCACCACGCTGTTGTAAAGATCCAGTAAGAGCACTCAGTACAGTATATAGTAATGATTGCAGCAAAACATGAACAAAAAAAGAATAATTAGAGCAAGTGGACTTCTAATTAAATCACAATGGAAACTAAAGCGTAATTGATTAGAAATAATTTCCATAAAGAGAAATATAGAGGATATCTAACAGTGTCTTCAGTAATACCAAATATATTCCACGAGTGGGGCTAATATTTTGATATTTTTCAAGATAGCACAGCACGAGTGAAAAATATCAAAATATTAGCCACACAAGTGAAATATGTTTGGTATTACTAAAGATACTATTAGATTTTCTGTTTATTATGATTTTATAGCAAAATCTACAGTGGCAGCTTTTGATTTTCCCAAATGTCGTTTGTAAGCAGTGTTCTGATTGGTCAAATTAGAAAAATATCACTTTTATACATTGAATAATTTTCGATATTTCACTGTTAAAATGTAATAAATGATGTTATTGATCTACCTGTGGAATTGTCTTGGTGCTGAAAGTAGTAACCAAACTGTAGCTTCTGCGACGGGCAAGGATCCACGTTAGAGATTATTTTGGCGTTGTTCTTACATGGAATTGAATGGAGGATCTTCCCCTTAAAGTCATTCTGCGCTAGTTTTCCATATTGACACATTTTGTAACATATTCACACACACGTTTAAACATATTTACATACACTATTTAACACACTTATTTATTTACATATCTAATCACACTTTTAACATATTCAAGTAATTTGTGACCCATAGGCCTATTTCTAATCAACCTGCATCTCTTGAATCTCTGTAAGACGATGTTAACTTTAATTGTAAAACTGATTCCATTAGATACGCATCAGTTTAGCTGTATAAACATGTAACAAGGTGGCCAAAAACCGATAATCTTCACAAAAACAGGACGGCGTGTCCAAGCTCATGTAGGTAAAGACAAGATTTACTTAAAGTCGGCATGTCAGGTACAACAAATAAAACACAAGCTCTAATGAGCTTTTATGACCGACGTAAAATCAGATAGACGTAGGTTTCTAGTGAACACAAATCAGCACGTCGGAACTGTCGATGTCTTTGATGTCGTTTAATTCATGGTTATAGAAATGTGTACTAGACATGCTCTACCCAGTTATGGGACAATTTGTAGAACAGGGAAAACAATCCATAAACATTCGGAATTGGGCCATCGCCTACATTTCTTCATTGTTGAAAATCTCGAACTTTTAACAATCATCGCATTCTTTACAAATTTATCAACAGCCTTCTACTTCCATTGTACAGTTTGTTTCTTTCCAGGAACTTGTATCGCACGACAGTTGTTCGCGGTGTTTTAATATGTTCTGGTTCAGCTATGTACAACTTACCGGTTGGTCATTGTATCAGACGAAACAACAGCATGACAACGATGTGTGATGATGAAATTAAAAAGTTGGCCTTCATCTGTTGGGGAAAGGAAATTCAATGCCATCAGATAATTATTATTTACAGTTTATATGTTAAAACCTTTCAATTTCAATCTAAATACTTATTCTTAATCAAAGGTAAAGGTATTCTCATAAATGAAATCTTTGATACTTAATCTAATTAAGTTACCTCCTTGTTAATCATTGAGTTTGTAACATGTATTGTGTATTATGTCCAAGTTTGTACCATTATGTGTGTTACTGTTTTGGGACTTATATAGGCTTTGCCTGCTATACAATCAGTTTGTCTTTATGTCAACACAGTGTCTTGAAACTGAAATTGAAATCACAATGATCAAAACGTCTGCTTATTTTTTAATTATTTTTTTTTAAGACTGACCTTTACGGACATAACTGCTCTCGGGACGTCTAATTGTTCAAATTTGATTGCGAGTTTGATTCACGATTTTGTCAACAGTTCGATTTTTCTCTCGTATTAACTTGGTATTAACAGAATATGTATTTGGATCGGAGGCTACAGCATTAATCTTCCAATTAATAACTTCCCTTTCAACTGTTAGCGATGTCGTCCGATACATTAGCCTAACTTAGGTCTATCGATTTGTCGCCTATAGCTGACGAGAGCAGGTGGGTAGTAGAGTTAAATCCACGACAAGTCAACCTTCTTACATCTGGAAGTCCACAAACCCACATGGTTATTAATGTGGCTGGGGTTTATAGCGGTCATATTTTTACTCTACATTTTGTATATTACCATCTATAAAGATACATTGGGATCTACCTGATTCAGTTTCTTGGAAGTTTTAGTTTGAAGAATGTAACATATAATACCGATGTTAAAGACAAACATCTTTAGATAAATTGTATATTCGTTATAGTCTCCGATGTGTTTTGTTTTTAACATTGGTCTTGCTTTATAAATGTAACAACAACTGGCTCTAAGTATTGATATCACAGAAGACACATGGAATTCATCTCATAAATGTGAAATTAAGAGACTAACAATTGAACAAGTGCAGAAGATTTGATATGGAAATATTATTTAGAATATCTAAACTTTCTTTCCTAATAACTTTACGACTCTGTACGTGTGATGGAGCGGAATTTCGCCTAGGGATGCTTAGTCCCTTTATGCACCCTCGTCTCGGATGGACCAACAATGCAGCAGCTGCAACCATCGCCATAGAAACCGCTCAGTCCGAGGGGATTCTGTCGGATCACATCATCACGTAAGTTCACCTATTTACACTCTTATAGCTACTTCACTAGAAAAACACCGAGGGATGGTCAATTATTTTAATATGTGTGTCCTAACAATTTACAACAACTTTATTGCATCGCGTATTAGTTTAGTGAAACTCTTGAAGTGAAAGCACGAAAGATTTGTTTTTGTATATATGATGAACATAATCTTATATTCGTGTTTATTTATATCATATTTACGAAACTGCACTCATTTTTCGTGATTATTTTCTATCGATAGTAATTTTTTTTATTATCGTTACATTGATGATTATAAAAAAACTCTGATAATAACGATGTTGTCTATATATCTAGTCTCCGGTCTGCCAGGGCCAAACAAATCATGTGCGAGTACAAAAATTATCCAGTACAAACAATGCTTTTTTATTCAATTATAAATAGAAATTATTTTGAGTAATTTCTCAAAATTATTTTAATTTTCATTGGAAACAGGGCACTTTCCAACGCCCAGTTCAGAATTTATCTGGAGACAAATATAAACAGACGCTATAAATATATATGAAATAAATCTGGCTTAAACAATATACTTGTAAAATGATAATCACATGACACTTGTATTGTCATCTTTTATGATAGGGGGTGACAGATTCTGTTGGTGGATTTTGTTAGTCCCCGAGGTTGTTTGCTGGAGCCAACCTAGCCACAGCTAATCTCATTTAAGTAGTGGCACGGTACATAATATACACATTTTCGTAGTTCACGATTTGAACTATATGTAGTTTAATTTTACTTCTAAATTCATAAACTAAAGGGATTTTACGCATCTGATCCTTCTGCTTCCACATTACATGTAGTTTAGACATTTTGAATGCCCACCTTTTGGACCCTAGCATCACTGAAAAGTCCAAGGAGGACGAAACAGCTGTATGGTGCAGTTTAATTCATTTTTTCGGCATGCTGTATCTATTACTAAATTTAAAAGGTGCAGCACATGTGTGTGTTACGTCATCCTGTAGGCGATACTGTTTATTGTCTGTTTGCCATGCTTTACCATGCTGAACTATACAATATCTGTTTGGTTTTCATCTCGCTCTGCATTAGACCTATGTACATAGCTAGAGTGGTGCCTTTACCCTGCAGGGTATTAGTTATTTACTTTCCATGGATGGGAAGCGCTGTATGACAATACGTCCAAGGTTGATGCTATACACGTGCACTGTCATTAAAGCCTGAGAGGCAAATGGTCACGTGAGCTCGAGCTTTTTGACGTTTTTTATGTTTATTCGACATCGTGATTAAAATTCCTGTTGTGTTTTCATAGACGAAATCTATTCAGATGAAAATGAGTTTGTACAGCCTTGTTGTTTATAGGCCGATGGTTGTCTTTAGTCTATGACGAAGTGATATATCTATAATCCTCCCTCAACCAAAACACACTGTCAAACACACATGCATATAATATATATTTAGGTATGTATGTAACTTTATTAGATAGAATTTAGCAATTGTTAAATTCTAATACCCGTGTCATAAATCATTAATGTATTTGAGATATAGTTTGAGTTCGTTGCATGCGCAAATGACTAATTAATTTATTGCCGCCGTAGATTGGGTCGTCTATCAATCCCTTTTGGTTTAGTCTGATAGATTCCGTGTCATTTGGCTTATACTTACTTAATTAAGGCCCATTATAACAGTGGTGCGGTTAAATCCTCCCTCTTATATACACCCGTTATAATATTAATTACATGGCAATAATCAGTCAGTCATTTAATGATTCTATTGATTAATCCCAGATCTATAGTACAAATTTGTCTGGAATTTAATCTATGTTTCGGGACCAGAATTAAAAACCAGGCAACATAATTATCTTGATCATATAATACTCTGACACGTCAATAATGGTCGAAAATCCACGCTTTTTACTGCAGCGTGGAGAAAAAACGCATGACAAATAACATCAAAGATACATGACAAACACAGTCGGACATTTTCACGGTAAAACTTGACGGTTCGACAAGCAGATGGACGTAGATTAAGCACTATATAAATGCAGTTACATTTATAACATGCCTTTCTGATGTTGATTTTAAGGAACGATCATAGTATAAAGCAATGCGGGAGGCGTTAAATATGGGTACATCTATGCAACACAGTTATGTATGTGAGTAATGGAGGAGTGATGATATTTTTTGTATTAATACGTTTCTTATATGACAAACTTATTATCTATAATTCGTTTTCAGATAAAATGAATTCATTCTACAAAAAAAAAAAATCATTTGCACAGTCATATCTGTATTTCAATGAAGAAATATATCTAGCGTAAATTTTGGAACTTCAACATTGCATGCTAAGTATTAAAATGTAACAAAATTAATTGGTAGTTATCCCGTTTCGTATAATTAGCTTTTTCAGATAATCTGAGTCATATCTTATGACCCTGACAACGTT
Organism: Mimachlamys varia; assembly: GCA_947623455.1. Lineage (NCBI taxonomy): Eukaryota > Metazoa > Mollusca > Bivalvia > Pectinida > Pectinidae > Mimachlamys > Mimachlamys varia. The sequence continues at coordinate 17,269,286 of OX392535.1, forward strand.
GGTATTGTCATCGTATTGGTTCTAGCTATTGTGTTTTACTTTGATATATTGTTTCTTTGCTGCAATTGTGGTCACTAAGTTGTGGTTGTGGTCACTAAGTTGTGGTCACTAAGTTGCATATTTAAGAGCTTTGCTTGCTAAAACATCAAGTGACTGCCGACATGTCTAAATCTCCAACGTTCGTTTACAAATCATATGTCAAAACACTTCGTGTGTGTTTTATTCCTGAATTTATATTTTTTAAATTAGAGAATACCGTGAATAAAAACGTAATCCGCACGAGAAATCAATTAAACAAGGGGCGAAAAGGGGAAAAAGGGAAAGATTACGGAAATCGAAATTTAGGCATCCAGCATGTTGAAATGTCAAAAAATAAGATTATTGTGAGAAATGTATTATTTACTATATGTTATCTAGTTATATATTATCTAGCTTGGTCTGGAAAGACGATAGATAATGTATTGTTTGTTGTAATATGTACTATTTATTATCTAGCGTGGTCTGAAGAGACGATAAATAATGTATTGTTTGGTGTAATACGTACTATTTATTATCTAGCGTGGTCTAGAGAGACGATAAATGATGTATAGTTTGCTGTAATATGTACTATTTATTATCTAGCGTGGTCTGGAGGGACGATAAATGCTGTATTGTTAGGTGTAATATGTACTATTTATTATTTAGAAAGGACTGGAGAGATGATAAATGATGTATAGTTTGGTGTAAAATTTACTATTTATTATCTAGCGTGGTCTGAAGAGACGATAAATGCTGTATTGTTAGGTGTAATATTTACTATTTATTATCTAGCGTGGTCTGAAGAGACGATAAATAATGTATTGTTTGGTGTAATACGTACTATTTATTATCTAGTGTGGTCTAGAGAGACGATAAATACTGTATTGTTAGGTGTAATATTTACTATTTATTATCTAGCGTGGTCTGGAGAGACGATAAATGCTGTATTGTTAGGTGTAATATGTACTATTTATTATTTAGCAAGGACTGGAGAGATGATAAATGATGTATAGTTTGCTGTAATATGTACTATTTATTATCTAGCGTGGTCTGGAGAGACGATAAATGCTGTATTGTTAGGTGTAATATGTACTATTTATTATTTAGAAAGGACTGGAGAGATGATAAATGATGTATAGTTTGGTGTAAAATTTACTATTTATTATCTAGCGTGGTCTGAAGAGACGATAAATGCTGTATTGTTAGGTGTAATATGTACTATTTATTATTTAGCAAGGACTGGAGAGATGATAAATGATGTATTGTTAGGTGTAATATGTACTATTTATTATTTAGAAAGGACTGGAGAGATGATAAATGATGTATAGTTTGGTGTAAAATTTACTATTTATTATCTAGCGTGGTCTGAAGAGACGATAAATGCTGTATTGTTAGGTGTAATATTTACTATTTATTATCTAGCGTGGTCTGGAGAGACGATAAATGCTGTATTGTTAGGTGTAATATGTACTATTTATTATTTAGCAAGGACTGGAGAGATGATAAATGATGTATAGTTTGCTGTAATATGTACTATTTATTATCTAGCGTGGTCTGGAGAGACGATAAATGCAGTGGTCTAGGTGGAGCCGGTAATGCTGTATTACTCCGAGACGTGGATGACGTAGATGTCTACATTGGACCTCCATGTTCGGGCGGTAAGTCGGCAGCAGGATATTGTTTTCTCAAAACTTGATTTGATATGTCCGTAATGGCTCACGAAGAAAGGTTGTTAAAGTAAAAGCGGATTAAAGAGAGGACACGGGATATCTCGTTGATGATGGTCAATAAAATCAAGATAGGGAATAATATTTCATGTACCCTGTATCACTATAGTAGGCAATTAAACATTTTGGTTTTGTCAATGTAAAAAAGTCATGATTTATAAATACAAATCAAACACAAAATATTGTCATATGGGAAAGAGGCCTTTTAAGGTATTTCGTATTTTGCAGCATGCAATTCAATAAATTTTGAGAAAAAAAGATCTTGCTTTGTGCTCCAGTGACTCGTCTAGAGGATTGCTTGCTACGAACTCTACGTTTGGAACAGGATATCTTCGCATGTATTTGAATGTTTTGATTTCCATAACGAACCAAATATACATGTAACAGTATGCCCCAGAACGCAGAAAAACACGATATGCACATTTTGAAAGATATTGATGTCGTATTGGCTTTTATCAATGATAATTCCTGGGGCAAATTAAAAAAAAGCATCGCTGTCTGTATTGATTTTGTCCTTCCCAAACGCAGCCAGCACAGAGGATCAAGGACCTTGCTACAGGATGTTTTTTCTCTACAGGTATGCTTGGTACAGTTACATGGAGACATTTACGTGGGGTATTATACGTAATCTTCTGAAGTATTGTAACTGATGTAAAAACAAAGAATGTGTATTATTATTCAGAACAGCTTACATATTTTGATGCTTTCCGTTCTTTAAAACATACATTTTGTAATTACAGAAACATTGTATTGAGTTGCGTGCATATGAAGGTAACTTCATAATTGTCAAATAATTTTCAGAATGATATTGTAAATTCAATTAAGGAAAACTGGCGAATGTAAGTGTCAGAAAATACAACCTATCGGCCCAATAACAATACAGCATAAACTAATGATCAACAAGATGATAACGAGATGTCAACAAACCCATAACTCAAAATCAATATCATTAAAACTTGGACACAAAAGGAAGAATACAGAGAAGACGATGATGTTCCAAAATGGTGAACATCCTTTCTTTCCTGAAAACTTGGTAATATAGCATTCTCTCACTTCAAACTCGAAATGTACGAAACAAAACCACACTAATAGATATAAGAAAAACATCGATTTTAATATTACACAATTCTTCCCCTGGGAGGTCGTGAAAGCGACCATTATATAAATATGCATATGATTACTAAAGTAACTTGTATATATGATACAAATATACATTTTAGAAAAAACATACATACATACAAGTATGAAAATAATCTTATGCTCTTTATATCTTTGCAGTCATGTTAATTTTATAATTTTATTTATATCATGAAATTTGATAGATATTTGATAAAAAATAGTGATGTAGTGTTTTTACTTTATTCTAGCTACAGAACCTGTTGGACTCTTAGCATCATTTTGGAACTTTCCGATTCTCTCTCAAGCATCTTCGGACCCGGGCCTTGCAGACAAAAGCGTGTATAAAACACTGGTAAGACTAGGGCCCCCTTTCAACAAACTTGGAAATGCAATGGTGGAAATATTTGAGTATTTTCATTGGCAACGAGTTGTTGTCATTTCCAGGCGAAAGACAGACAATAAAAAAGTGTTTTGTGACTTTTCGTCAAGATCGTACGAAAAATCCTTTCTCGAGAACAACATAACGATTGCTGACATGATAACTATTGATGACGGAATACCGGAAGCCGCCATTGACGAGCTGCTTGTTCGGGTAAACCAAAGGGGAAGAAGTAAGTACAGAGCTGGTCAAGATCTAGAGAGTGAACCAGAACAATTATCATGTCCTCTACCATAGCTCGTCATGATGGTCATCTTCATCAAAACTAAAATAGGTCTCTATCAGAGCTGGTCTTGATCTAAAGAGTGAACCACAACATTAACATGTCCTCTACCATAGCTCGTCATGATGGTCATCTTCATCAAAACTAAAATAAGTCTCTGTCAGGTCTGGTCAAGATCCAGCAAGCTTTACTTAAAAATCAACATGTTTGTCAGAGCTGACCAAGATCCAGTAGGTATCTTTTCTATATTCTCTGTCAAAGTTGGCCAAGATCCAGCGACCTTCATTGACATTGGAAATTAAATATGGTCTCTGTCAAGATTGGCCAGCCTCACCAATGCAAACGTAATGTCGTTTATTTGCTAAAGATAACCCACCATTAAGCCTAGTAACTCAAAAGTCAATTTCCCAACAATATTCTGAATATATTGATTTTTTTTTAAGCAGGAATTGTGTAGCACTTGCTAATTCAAAACATGTAATAGTGTTTCGTTGTTTTAACATAATGACAGTTGCAATATAATTGATATTATTTCATAATTTGCAAGTCTTTTCTTATCCTTTGCTCCTCTGAAAAGCAAAATCAATAGGATCGTATATTTGTATAATTAAATCGTAAACAAACGATGGATATTACATAAATCTGTTTGAATTATGTTCGGGCACAGAAGCAATCCTGTGAACACCATATATCTGTTGGAAGTGTATATCTTGGTGAATAACGATAACAATGTTCAATACTTGTACAAAACAACAAACTATTGCTAACTACATGCATCACACCTTCTTATGCTGAAATATAGATGCTACAATACGTTAAATGTAGAGCAACTCTTTGATATCTCTAAATAAACAAAGTGCAATGGTATACCAGCAACCAAAATACCTAACAAAACAAGTAAAGGTCCCACTATGACTTGTTCATCCACGATATCCAGGGGTTGTTTTTTAATGATAGGGAGTGTGCAGACTCTGCTGGTGGATTTTTTAGTCCCCGAGATTTACCGGAGCCTCCATAGCAACAGTTATTTCATTTGAGTTGTGGCACAGTAAATAATATACACATTTTCGTAGAACACGATTTGAAATTCTACAGAATTAATTTAATTTTACTTCTAAAGACCTAGGAGGACGAAACAGCTGTATGATGCAGTTTAATTCATTTTTTTTTTGGCTTACTGTATCTATTACCAAATTCAAAAGGTGCAGCATATGTGTGTGTTACGTCATTTTTTCTCTACACCACAAGCGTGTGCCATAGGAAAATCGTATGTACACGGTTGGGTATGTGTGTCCTGAATGAAAAATATCATGACCAATCATTAGGCTGTGACGTGTCTTTTGAAGGGGAGCGACACCCGACTTAAGGCTAGTACATTTAACCGTAAGCGTCAGCAGAACAGTACTCCAAACACCAACCAAATTAATGAAACATTATCAAAGGAACGATTTAGAAAGAGGAAAAGGTGTTTTGGAAGAGTAGGCGTCTCTGCTCCTCTGGTACATCGACAACACCCGCAATGTAAATCTACGTTCCATCTTATATAAGTAGAGGTGACACAATCAAAGTTCCTAGTCACAACAAGTATCCATACGAAAAAGGATATTCCAAAACGTCCACCTTCATATCAAAAAAGGATATAAAACATTTCTCAATTACCCCACTATGGCGACCATAAAACTTGCTTATAGTCTTCATCAACTTGCATCTCGAAAGTGAAAGTAAGTCCTTAATTTCAACGATGTCTCATATAGTTGTCGACGATCCCTCCCTGTGGGCACTTGATATACCTCCCTTTAAGTCCCGAGGCTCTCTCTCTCTCTCTCTCTCTCGGTCGCTACAGGTCATCTCATTTTTTATCATTAAGTATCATCGTGTCAGTTATATAACTGTCAAATTTATATATCATATTTCCCGAACAGTTGTGATTCTGTGCTCGGAAAATTTGGAAGATAAACGTCGTATTCTGGTGCGGGCCTACCAGAAGGGTATGATGAATGGTGAGTATGTGTACGTCACTCCGGACCACCTTCCGCCTTCAGATGTAGAAACTCCCTGGATACGAGGGGACGACCTGGATAACATCGCAAAGGCAGCCTTCAAATCTGTGTTCCAGGTATGTAACATTTTTCATATCTTCAATTTTACTAGAAAAATTATTAATCTAATAGAAGCACAATTTTACTGAAGTTAAAACATTTTTTACAACAATACCCTGTGTTATTCAACTATCAGACCATTGTATAAATGTGCTGACTATTGGATAACTATATGTTATATACCACTAGTCTCAGTAATCTAAGTAACAGCTTTGAAGGAAGCACAGGGTAAGTGACAATATAATTACAAGGTACAGGGAGGAGCATACCATCATACGAAACACTGAAATAACATCACAATATTAAATAACAACTTATCAAAAATTTAAATATCATTTCTCGAAGTGCATCTCTGAAGCCTCCTTTGTCCTGTCCATCAGCAATCGACATTCATTTTATTCTACTGAGATTATGATATTATCATTATTTTGTTTTAAATATTAGGTCATCTTTGACTTGGAACATCAGGCGTTGGAGAAATATGAAAGTTTATGATCAGTAACTCGATATAGTAGCGCTTGTCGTAGAGCTTAGTTATAAGCTTTGACTGGTAGTCATGTTTTAATATAGATAAAAACTGCCGGATAGCGAAAAATTTCCTTAACATTTAGTTTATATAAAGTTATAAATAATTCCAACATGGAATGTTGTTTCCAGCAAACAAGAAAAACTACTTTAAGGTCAGTGCAGAATATATTCTGCACTGACCTAAAAGTAGTTTGTCTTGCAATTGGTCGAGAGTATGAGAATAATGACATAGTATATGTGTGACGTCATAATACAAATATTCGAAGTAGCTAACCGATGCATGCAATAGCTATTACTTGTATTTTGTTGCTGACGTATGCGGCTAAATTTTAATCAGTTAAGTATTTATATCTATGTAGTTTATGATGTAGATATGTAGATAAAAACACATCTGGTGAAATTGACATTTTATCAAACTAGGGATGAAATATGAATAAAATAAAAAGTTACCAGGAGACCATTGAAAAAGTACAAGAAAATAAGTACAGGTGTTCCAGAAGAATAAGCTTCTTCTGTTGAATCGAAGACACCCGCCATCTACATCTAGGTCACATCCAAGAAAATGTCATGGCCTCAAAGTGAGAACCGAGTCCGAGGCATCATTTTCGATCACAAAAAACAAGCATACTAATGAACATATTCAAAAACGTCCACCTTCATATAATACAAGGCTAAAATATATTTCTCAATGAACCCAAAATGGTTTCTATAAAACATGTCATCATGATCAAGAACGGTGAGCCACTCGTACATGCTTTTGACTGTTTTATAAAGAGAAATGCATTATAATTTAATCAAGGTATCATATTTAACTAGCCTCATTACATCTTTTTTTAGCCATCGTGAATTTAGCAAAAATTGTTAAATATGAGGATTTTGAAATAGATAAAATGTAAACAGCATGATTATATTCTTGATAACCAAGAGTTGGGATCGTTTGTGGTCACAACATCCATGAACTGTATCATAGAAAATGAAGGCACAATGTCAACTATACGATAGGTATCACATATAAAACCTGACCATTTGAAGATAATGGAGGAGCTTTCTCCGACTTTGAAGGCAAGACGTTTACCATTACGCGACCGCATGATTACATTAATGTTAAGCAAATGATCAAACTAGTTTTCGTATCAACACGGTGGCGAACACTGATACTTCAATTTTGCTTAAACATCTGCCAGGGGTGCTATTGGGAAAGCGATGCAAACCCCTGGATATGATGGAGATCATGATTATGTACATCTTTATTAGGCATAAATTATGGGTTTAAATTACCCTGAAAAAGTTATTTATTGGGGGAATAGGTAAAATTAAATTATAAAAATTTATCTCCAAAAATCGAGTATGTCTTGTTGCTAATTTAATCAAAAATAATTTTGATATTCTCTGATTTTCCTGAAAATCGTGGTTCCAATCATGTCTTTGCCTTAACGTGTCAGTGGTGTGTTTGTTTAGATTTGGATTAATCGGATCAGTGTCATCTTCAAAATAAACACGTTATTTAAAATATGATACGTATTATACTTATATTGAACCCTTGGCGTCAATTCTTTTCACTGAGCCGTGTTGGAACATACAAATTTAAATATCACACCTACTACAGAACCGTCTATTATTCTTGTTAAGTAAAGTCCAGCCCAAGTTGTCATAGTTATCATTTACTTCCGGCTGAAGAGAACTTGATGGATGAATTTGCCATAATGTTCATTAAATTTTTTTTTTTACAGAGACGAATACGAATTTCAAATATGCATTTTCGTGTTTCTAATTCCTAGATATTTTTATGTAGCAACAAATTGCCTGTACAATTCAACCCCCGTACACCAAGACTGGGCTTTACCAAGTCGCTCGAATTTGTTCTGGAACAGATTAAATGGAACTGTTACACTACAAATTAACCGTTCGTTATCAACAATACAAAAATGTTACAACGTTACTTCCTTAATGTGTAATTTAAATTTTCTCCCTTGACACCCACTTCGTATTATCATGGTTGCATTGATGGCATTGTTGCAGTGTTTTGATTACTGTGGTTGTTCTGAACTTGATCTTGTAATACAGATAACTGTATCTGACATGGGCAGTGAGGAGGTGGAACAGTTCCGGAACAACGTTTCCATTAAAATGGCAGAACCTCCATGGAACTACAATGCGACGCTCACGTCTGGTAGTAAAGTAAGCTATGGAATCCGTCATATGTTGAAGTAGCTATATATAAATCGATCTTAAATATAAATAACCTATCGTATCTTCCAAAGCGTCAGGGATATAAAAAGATAAAACAACACAATCTGAAACAGTTTGCCAACTAGTTTTGTTGATATGCGTATATATGAATGTACTTATACAAATTATTCTGTGATATATATATTCTTTTTCCATTTTGTACATTATGTATGTATATTATTTAGAAAGACCAAGTCACACTCCTTAAAATCAAATATGTAATAAATAGCATTTTACTACAATATTTTGTGTTCAGGGGTCGGAATATTCCCCGTTCCTACATGACGTGGTGTACCTGTATATGCTGATACTCAACGAGACGGTTACAGAGGGCAGCGACCATCGCAATGGAACACTCGTATTTAACAAAGCCAAGGGAAAAACGTTCAAAGGTATTTTGTAGATTAAGTATTCTCAGATCGAATTTCAAAAAAAGAGAAACATTGCCCTCTTGTGTCCAACTCCTTCCAGCTTTTTTTGCGCTGAACATGTAACTACTCCAAGAGTTACAGAGCTATAATGTTTAAGTAATTACCTACCTATTTGTTCATTAAAATATTTTTTTTACAGAGACAAATAAGAATTTCGAATAAGCGTTTTCGTATTTCTAATTCCTAGATATTTTCATGTAGCAACAAATTGCCCATTTTGGTGAAATATATAGCGAGGTCAGAAACTATTGTAATATAATAAGTTTGCTGCCTTGCTTGATTATATGTTCAACATTTTCCACCATGATACCAATAAACATATACTGATAATATCTATTTCACAAAGTAACATGCAATGAAACACGCTTTTGTGTCTACCCCAAAGGCCGTTTGTCTATGATCACAATACGACCATTATACAAATATATCATATATATAAAGAAGGGTTTTTGCGAACGCTTACCGTTTTCACATGGTTTTTATATGTGTTTATTTCGCAGCAAGCTGTAGGTAGTTTTCAAGTCTTAAGATAAGTTCATTCGAGTAGGGTGTTATTATTTTCTAACATCGATTTTGCGACAGGCGATAGACGATAAAATTCAAGTCTAGTTTTAATTCAATAAAAAATTAGATCCACCAAGCTATCGGCATGGCTAGACAAGTGATGAAGCCATCTCTGACTTATTTACAAATACATCTACTACATTTCAAGTCATCCTCGAGGTAACTTAAGGTTCTAACAGTGTGCTTGAGGTTTCACGAACATCTAAAAGCTAATTTAGATTTTTCTGTGTGTTGTAAATCAACTACGGGTACATATACACTTATTTGATAAATAGAACCACTTTTGCGATCAGGCTGTTTCATTTGCCTGAGAAAATATTGGAAAACCGTAAGTCTATTTGAAAAAAAAAATCAACACACACGTGCATGATTTATCGTCAACTAATCCAAGGTTGTTAACCAATGAAGAATGGCATTACATCGTAAACGTAAAAGTGTTTTCTTTGAGTAGTGGCGAGGTACATAATATATATTTTTTCGTTGTACACAATTTGAAATTATACAGAACTAGTTCAAATTTACTTCTAAATTCATAAATTACAGGGGTTTTACGCACCTGACCCTTCTGCTTCTGCATTGGAGTTTAGAAATTTTGGATTCCCATCTTTTGGCCCCTTGCATCACAGCTGTGTGATGCAGTTTAATTCATTTTTTCGGCATACTGTATCTATTACTAAATTTAAAAGGTCCAACATGTGTGTGTTACGTCACCTTTCTCAATATTAACATCACTGTTAAATTATTGCCTTGTTAATTGTGTTTCTAAACGTTTTATTCTGTTACTAGGTTGCCGCCACTAAGGATTTATGACAATATATGATGCTATGCAGCCGTGATTTTTTCTATTTATTGAACCATTTATTATTTATTATAAATACCTATTTGCTTATTTATTAATGAATTGCAGGTATCACCGGCAACGTTAAAGTAGATTCTAATGGAGACAGAGAACCAGATTATTGGATCTGGGATATGGCTGACTCGGGATCTCGGTTCGAAGTGGTTCTGGTAGCCCAAATGACCAGCTCAGAGACACAGGTAGCATATACAGATCAATTAGTTTTGCTGAGTAGTAGAGTTAACATAGCTCCTTTATTTTCCATCGTGTTACCATCGGTACCTATTACATATGGCTCCAATATACATCATTCCCTTCAAAGGTTTAAGACATATTTGTGAAAATAACGGTCACCTCAACACAACTTTCACCAGGTCGTTATTAAGAACAGGTTTCGTTTTTGAGGTGTTTTTTTTTATCTACACAAATGAAGAGATATTGGATCTAATTATTGGAGGCACGCATGGTGCTTGATAATAATCCTCTTTCGACTTGCCTGTTCGTTTGTATACCTTCGACTTCTCTGGGTCCATTGTGTTATTCTCTTTATTTTTACAATTTCTTGTTTCCTGTTGTAGCTTCTTTTTAAACTAAGTCTTTAAATTACGATGCCATTTTTTTTTATAAAATGAGTGATTTGTTTTGGCTGCCCGCAAGGCATCAGGTTCAACCAGCTTCTACATGATGCAGTAGCAACCCTAAATTCCAACCTCTGAAATGAGTCTTATTCAAATACCATAATTTGGATCTGATCGTATGTATGTATTCAGAATATATTGATATTTTAACAATTATATAGCCATTTATAGAGCCATCAAAATAGAGCATCAAGGCTGACATCTTCAGAAAAATAGCCCATCGGACTACTTGTATGTCAACATGTGAGTCTCTTTTACGACGCTACTGAGTACTATGATATGACGTTTAAATTAAGTGTATCGATATACTTTGGTCATGCAGAGCTTTAGTTCTTTTCTAATAATTGTTGAGCGCGACGCTGTACTCATATAAACATACCAGGTAGATGTTGCCATGCGAAACTACTAAAGTCATAATAAAAACAAATGATAATGTATTTCAGCAGAGAATAAATATGAAAACAATTATTTTAGCTAAATCGCACTACATTATACATTGTATGGCATGACTAGCTTCGGTGTTGCAACATAGAGGGTTAAGAAAAGAAACGGTCTATGAAGCTTATGTAGTTTTTATTGGCGTGGGTCTTCGGGTTCGTATATATAAAGTCAGTAAAATATATTACTAGGGTGTATACTATGCTTTTGTACACATTCCTAGATATCATCATCTACTTTTTATAACCGGTATGCCTCTTCACATTCTATTCAGGAGAGATTATGATCCGCATAAATTAACTTTTTTTGTAAATTACATGTACTTTCGAAGCATTCAGTTAGGTCGCTGAAGAGATTGACATGTTGACCTATGAGCTAATTTAATGAAGGTTTTATTATTGACTACGTTAACCTAGTTAAGTTCCTGTTTATAGCATTATATATATATATAATTTCGATATATCCAAATCACCTAGATAAGTAACCAAGGGGTTGAAACGGGTGACATTTGCATGTTTAAAGTGCTTGTTGAACCGTAACAGATCAAAGAAGAACGGCGATATATAATGATATATACTAAGATAGTTTATTCCATTGACCATATAGATGTTTGCTTTTATCCCTTGTTTCTTAAGATCAAGATCACATCACAACGTTAAACGGTAAATAGCTGCAATGTTTGGCGATGTTTTATGAACCTTATAGATTATGTATATTAACATATCTAAGTAACTTGTACTAAACAAAAGCACAAACCTCTGCTGGCTATTTGTAGCATTGTATACACGTGTATTATATGTCATTGTATAACTTGTACCACAAAAAGTGAATGCAGCAAATCGTATGCGCCACCTTCATTAGTGTAAGTACAATGTAATATCATTAAGGCAGATAACCTAGATAAAACGAACACTCACTGTGTAGCGAAGTCCCACTGAAATTTACACAGTTGCAAATGTTGATTGACCATAATCTTCAAATAACATTTTGTTTTGATATCTAATGTTATTTGATATTGGATCGAATACAGAAAATCCGTGTATTGAAGACGATAAAATGGAGCACAGTCGACGGCCAGCCTCCGAGTGACAGTCCTAAGTGCGGGTTCTTTGGAGAATTGTGTCCATTGGAAAAAGGAGGTAGAGAATTTATACTAATATTCTAATCTAATAATATACCTTGGTTCGAGGTAGCAATACATGGTCAGAAAAGGGTTTTTTTTAGTTCTAAGATGTGCCATATATACATTTGTGAAATATTTGAAGCATACAGTTCATATTGCTTTGATAGTCGATGGATATGTCTTTTTTTCTTTTACATAGTTATGTTATTGTCTGAATGCACTCGAGTCGAATATTGTATTGATGGAATTATGTTATAACATTGTAGTCGTCAAAAAGGTATGAAAACTGACACAACTACAAGTCATGGCAAACTTCGGAAGTAGAGCATATATGATATTGTTTTATTACTTAGAGAAATAACTGGCAAAATATGGATTTTTTTTATTAATCGAAACTGTAAATACCTGTTCACACTAGGCTTCCTGACCTACACCATCACCGGAGTGGTCGTGGTTCTGGTAGCAGTAGTTGGAATAGGCGTCGGGCTGTACCTGTACAGGTAAATACTAACGGAGGAAATATCAATTGTTTTGAAGGATTAACTTTTTATGGTGTTACGGTTATGATATCATAAATCAAATGAGCAATGATGACGATTATTTTGCAGAGTTAATCCTTTTAACAGAATATTTACAGATTTTCTGTGCATTATTTATAACTGATGCTGTTGACGTCATAGGCATTTGGCACATGATCAAGAAAACTTATGAGGTACCGGGGTAATAACCTTAGTTTGCGGGACAATTGCAATGGAGTGAATGAAAGGGGATGGGGTAACATTCAAGTCCGGAAGTGTGGAATGATTCTATTTGAATACAAATATAAACCTCATTGGCACACACATTTACCATTTTTGATATTAAAATGTTCAATTATGTATGCATTCAATCAAAGTTTGCTTTTATACTTAAATTATTTATGCAGCATAAAACAGCTTCTCGACGATCTTTGTTATTGTTTCGTTGTTAAAATTACAGTATCGAAAGTGTTATATTTTCCCACACCTTTGCAGACGGGCACGATACGAGAGGCAGCTGGAACTACAACTCTGGAAAGTACAATATGAAGATATCAAAGTGACAAATGTCCGAGCATTGGGAAGCATCAGTCAGGTGAGTCGGTTAACTTTGTTGTATAACTACAGAAAGCATCAGTCAGGTGAGTCGGTTTACCTTTGTTGTATAACTACAGAGCGCATCAGTCAGGTGAGTCGGTTTACTTTTGTTGTATAACTACAGAAAGCATCAGTCAGGTGAGTCGGTTAACTTTGTTGTATAACTAAAGAAAGCATCAGTCAGGTGAGTCGGTTTACCTTTGTTGTATAACTACAGTGCGCATCAGTCAGGTGAGTCGGTTAACTTTGTTGTATAACTAGAGAAAGCATCAGTCAGGTGAGTCGATTTACCTTCGTTGTATAACTACAGAAAGCATCAGTCAGGTGAGTCGGTTAACTTTGTTGTATAACTAGAGAAAGCATCAGTCAGGTGAGTCGGTTTACCTTTGTTGTATAACTACAGTGCGCATCCGTCAGGTGAGTCGGTTTACCTTTGTTGTATAACTACAGAAAGCATCAGTCAGGTGAGTCGGTTTCCTTTGTTGTATAACTACAGAAAGCATCAGTCAGGTGAGTCGGTTAACTTTGTTGTATAACTAAAGAAAGCATCAGTCAGGTGAGTCGGTTTACCTTTGTTGTATAACTACAGTGCGCATCAGTCAGGTGAGTCGGTTAACTTTGTTGTATAACTAGAGAAAGCATCAGTCAGGTGAGTCGGTTAACTTTGTTGTATAACTAGAGAAAGCATCAGTCAGGTGAGTCGGGTTACCTTTGTTGTATAACTACAGAGCGCATCAGTCAGGTGAGTCGGTTTACCTTTGTTGTATAACTACAGAAAGCATCAGTCAGGTGAGTCGGTATACCTTTGTTGTATAACTACAGAGCGCATCAGTCAGGTGGGTCGGTTTACCTTTGTTGTATAACTACAGAGCGCATCAGTCAGGTGAGTCGGTTTACCTTTGTTGCATAACTACAGGAAGCATCAGTCAGGTGAGTCGGTTAACTTTGTTGTATAACTACAGAAAGCATCAGTCAGGTGATTCGGTTTACCTTTGTTGTATAACTACTGAAAGCATCGGTCAAATGAGTCGGTTTACCTTCGTTGTATAGCTACAGAAAGCATAAGTCAGGTGAGTCGGTTTACCTTTGTTGTATAACTACAGAAATCATCAGTCAGGTGAGTCGGTTTACCTTTGTTGTATAACTACAGTGCGCATCAGTCAGGTGAGTCGGTTTACCTTTGTTGTATAACTACAGAAAGCATCAGTCAGGTGAGTCGGTTTACCTTTGTTGCATAACTACAGGAAGCATCAGTCAGGTGAGTCGGTTAACTTTGTTGTATAACTAGAGAAAGCATCAGTCAGGTGAGTCGGTTTACCTTCGTTGTATAACTACAGAAAGCATCAGTCAGGTGAGTCGGTTAACTTTGTTGTATAACTAGAGAAAGCATCAGTCAGGTGAGTCGGTTTACCTTTGTTGTATAACTACAGTGCGCATCCGTCAGGTGAGTCGGTTTACCTTTGTTGTATAACTACAGAAAGCATCAGTCAGGTGAGTCGGTTTCCTTTGTTGTATAACTACAGAAAGCATCAGTCAGGTGAGTCGGTTAACTTTGTTGTATAACTAAAGAAAGCATCAGTCAGGTGAGTCGGTTTACCTTTGTTGTATAACTACAGTGCGCATCAGTCAGGTGAGTCGGTTAACTTTGTTGTATAACTAGAGAAAGCATCAGTCAGGTGAGTCGGTTAACTTTGTTGTATAACTAGAGAAAGCATCAGTCAGGTGAGTCGGGTTACCTTTGTTGTATAACTACAGAGCGCATCAGTCAGGTGAGTCGGTTTACCTTTGTTGTATAACTACAGAAAGCATCAGTCAGGTGAGTCGGTATACCTTTGTTGTATAACTACAGAGCGCATCAGTCAGGTGGGTCGGTTTACCTTTGTTGTATAACTACAGAGCGCATCAGTCAGGTGAGTCGGTTTACCTTTGTTGCATAACTACAGGAAGCATCAGTCAGGTGAGTCGGTTAACTTTGTTGTATAACTAGAGAAAGCATCAGTCAGGTGATTCGGTTTACCTTTGTTGTATAACTACTGAAAGCATCGGTCAAATGAGTCGGTTTACCTTCGTTGTATAGCTACAGAAAGCATAAGTCAGGTGAGTCGGTTTACCTTTGTTGTATAACTACAGAAATCATCAGTCAGGTGAGTCGGTTTACCTTTGTTGTATAACTACAGTGCGCATCAGTCAGGTGAGTCGGTTTACCTTTGTTGTATAACTACAGAAAGCATCAGTCAGGTGAGTCGGTTTACCTTTGTTGCATAACTACAGGAAGCATCAGTCAGGTGAGTCGGTTAACTTTGTTGTATAACTAGAGAAAGCATCAGTCAGGTGAGTCGGTTTACCTTCGTTGTATAACTACAGAAAGCATCAGTCAGGTGAGTCGGTTAACTTTGTTGTATAACTAGAGAAAGCATCAGTCAGGTGAGTCGGTTTACCTTTGTTGTATAACTACAGTGCGCATCCGTCAGGTGAGTCGGTTTACCTTTGTTGTATAACTACAGAAAGCATCAGTCAGGTGAGTCGGTTTCCTTTGGTGTATAACTACAGAAAGCATCAGTCAGGTGAGTCGGTTAACTTTGTTGTATAACTAAAGAAAGCATCAGTCAGGTGAGTCGGTTTACCTTTGTTGTATAACTACAGTGCGCATCAGTCAGGTGAGTCGGTTAACTTTGTTGTATAACTAGAGAAAGCATCAGTCAGGTGAGTCGGTTAACTTTGTTGTATAACTAGAGAAAGCATCAGTCAGGTGAGTCGGGTTACCTTTGTTGTATAACTAGAGAAAGCATCAGTCAGGTGAGTCGGTTTACCTTTGTTGTATAACTACAGAAAGCATCAGTCAGGTGAGTCGGTATACCTTTGTTGTATAACTACAGAGCGCATCAGTCAGGTGGGTCGGTTTACCTTTGTTGTATAACTACAGAGCGCATCAGTCAGGTGAGTCGGTTTACCTTTGTTGCATAACTACAGGAAGCATCAGTCAGGTGAGTCGGTTAACTTTGTTGTATAACTACAGAAAGCATCAGTCAGGTGATTCGGTTTACCTTTGTTGTATAACTACTGAAAGCATCGGTCAAATGAGTCGGTTTACCTTCGTTGTATAGCTACAGAAAGCATAAGTCAGGTGAGTCGGTTTACCTTTGTTGTATAACTACAGAAAGCATCAGTCAGGTGAGTCGGTTTACCTTTGTTGTATAACTACAGTGCGCATCAGTCAGGTGAGTCGGTTTACCTTTGTTGTATAACTACAGAAAGCATCAGTCAGGTGAGTCGGTTTCCTTTGTTGTATAACTACAGAAAGCATCAGTCAGGTGAGTCGATTTACCTTTGTTGTATAACTACAGAAAGCATCAATCAGGTGAGTTGGTTTACCTTTGTTGTATTACTACAGAAAGCACCAGTCAGGTGAGTCGGTTTACCTTTGTTGTAAATCACATAAAGCACGTTCAAAATCTATCAAATTCATTTTCTATGTGGGCTTTCATCATGTTTTGATTTTGATTGGTGTTTTAATTTAAAGCTATTATTTCTCCTTATTCACGTGTAGTGTCTCGTAATTACCCTGGAGATAAAGACTGTTTTGAATAATGGTTCAGGTGGTGTGCATCTTATTCCGAACCAACATGTTAATGGGTATTTTTTCTTGTAAATCGCGAATGACATATATCAACAATAAAATGGTTGTTGTTTAAAATAATCTGATAAAACATTTTATCGCACTTGAAGCCCGAAGAGAAACGATTAAAATCTAATTGTAATATCCATATTGATAAAACATCTAAATATACAAACGAGCACATCCATCAGGGAAAAGGATGAAAGTCTATCCATCAATAATGTGTTCTTATCAATTATCAATAATAATTGAAATACAAGACGAAAACATATAATACATAGTTTTTTAGATAATGAGTAATTAAGAAGAGGTCGATTTCGGTACATGTTGTGGTGGTTCATTAATGATATTAAGGATGGTTATGTATTCAATGACATAATGGTATATACCATGATGAGGTCATGATGATGATGTGTTGCTATATATGTTATTTGATCAAACAAGATTGTTGCTGTTCTTTAACAGTTGTATAATGATGATCTATTGAACCTCTCATTTTCGCCTCATCTTAAACTAGTATTGTATTTCATAGTGTTGTTAATCTTTTCCTTATACGTTGTCAACAATATCACCTGGAAAGGAGGCAACATGATATAAATAAGATAATGGCCCAAATATTGTTATGTTAAATAGATCATTCAGTATGTTCTGATATTCTGTTTTTATCTGAGAAACTATATTGGATATTTTCCATTTGTTTTTTTTATTCAGCTCAGTCTAAACGCAATAACATCGACACATTTGTCCGCCAGTCGCCTCTCTGATAATTCTTCCGGTGTTGACCAGCAGGTTTTCTGTAAGATCGGCATCTACAAACACACCGTTGTGACAATCCGTTCATTGGCACACAAGAAGTTCATCAGCCTCGAACGCCATGATTTAAAGGAGCTGAAAGCTGTAAGAATTATTTGAAGAACCTTAATCGCTAATATTTAAGAACATGTAATATTATAAGACTCTTTCATGATCAGGGTGTAAGATAGCGAAATTCCACACGAGTGCTTTTCAAATTTGGTAAAACCCGGGGTTTTGCCAAGTGTTTTGCCAGATTTGAAAAAAAAAAAAATTTTGATTGGCAACTATTTTGTAAATATCATTTTCCCTTGATCTTTTTTGACGAAAAAAATGATACAGCGAGATTAAGCATATCACATATATGCAAACGTAGTTTGTGCAGAAAAAAAATTCAGCTTTCTTATGTACACGGTTAAAATATAACGGGATGCTTTAATTTCATCACGTCGCCAATTTTCTTTTTTCGGCATCAGATTTTACCAAACTCGTGAGGTCATGTCATTGTTGCTCCATTGTTACATCACGCCGTGGCTGTATTGAAAGGGTAGGTGTGTAATACAACCACAGCGATCATAGGTGTATTGCCCTGGACAGGCTAGTATTACACACATAGAAATGAGAGAAAAGAAATGTAGACTATTAGGTAATCATATTGTTAAAACATTGTTCTAAAAAATATTGTTATATATCATGATATTTTATAAGTACAATTTGCCTCGTTTGGAACGATTGGAAGGTTATGTTGTTATATATCATCTTGTGAAGATTTCGACTATTATTTATTAACTTTATCTCAACCTCGGCATTCTGGAAATCACCTTCTAAGTGTAACGATATACTTTCTGTTCATTCCGTCAATGTAAGGTGGCAGATAATTCAATAATTTCTTATTGCGATAATGGAAAGTACGTGTTTGAAGTCGCACCACAACACGACACTGAGGTTATATATCAAGCAAAATGTTCAACATATTTTTTTTTTTAATTTTATTTTTAAACGTCGAACTTATATTGAAATTACCAACATATACTGTAAGTGGGTTTCTTGTCAATGTCCCGTACTTAGATTTGTTAAGTAATTACAAATCATTACTATATGTACATCAGTTTTGATGTGAAAATATTTTAGTGTATAGAAAATGACAAAGGTTTATCCAAAGTTTAAAAAGCCATTTTAATATTATTTAGCAAAGAAAATATAACATTTGCAGCATATTAATACTGGAATAATTGGACAAAAATCATTTCGTCTTAATCAGTTTAATTCTTCAGATTTTAATTACTTCAATAACAAGTACATTAAGTCTCTCCATATTGTAAACATGCTTTAGTTTTTTTGTGTATGGTACGTTATGTTTAGCTTGTTGTCTGATGAATTTACTTTCCTTCATCATCATAAAGTCATTTTAAATGATTGTGATAAACGAAATGACGTTATAATGTATTCTTTATATAATTTGTATGTTGTTGTGTTGGCTTTCTATTGACTGTGTAATATTGACCTTGTTTGATTAGATGGTGATTTATTATTTTTTGTTATACTGTGCAATTTGATAAAAGTCGTTCGATGAGAAGCAATTTCCTAACGAGCTTTCTCTGCCAACAATGATGACTAATTCACAAGGAAATAACGTCTATATAGTGTAATAGGATATCATTAGGCTCGATACATACGTAAACAGGTCATCAGCACGTTATATATAGTGGAGATAAAATATATATAAAGGTATAATCCAGGAACATGCCCAATAGGTTAATGACACCATTTATAGAATATTAGACAAAGGAGATATTGATGAACACACCACAAAGTTTCTATGTTCTGAAAATGTCCAAACAAGACCTAATACCATAAACCTGGGGAATCCTGGTAAACCTATCATTGACTCAATGGGCGACCCAACGAAGAAAATTTCAATGTGACATATTGCATAAATAAAACGACCTCCAAGGCAAAACAAGGTATATATAAATCCTTAAACGATACCGTTCCTAAATGATCTTAGCTGTTAAAAGGATGTAAAATGATTAAAACGAATCCTAAATCCTACATTAATTTACAATCAAACGATAACTACTGACATGAATTGACTCAAAATGTCTGCCCCTAAGGATAGTCAATTAAATTCAGAGTTGTCAACGAAGGATAAGATGTCAATTACATCAGCTAGTCAAATTCTCAATTTATGTTTTGTTTTTTTGTCAAATACATTGCTCCGCATTATCGTTGCTCTTTACCATCCTAACAATCAAACTATTGTCCAACTTGATACCGTAAATGTTCCCTTTTTACTCAATCACATTTAAGGGCATATCCATATTTAAAACGGATATAACTCTCAATTAGCGCGATCATAATTTAGTGCACAGTTTCCAAAGCACGAAAAGCGTTAAACAAGATTACAGCCAATAAACGTACATTAACAGTATTTAATATCAGTCTATCATGACATTACTAATAATGAGATGCTATAAAATATTTTTATGATTCAAAATATCGGCAGACTTCCGCCTTGGAAGCGAATTTTCAGTTACTTATAGCTATTACTAAATACTATTAAAGACTACCAAAGGTTGATGGATAACTAATGCTTTTTGCGTTTGTTAATTCCTTTGCTAATTGCACAACTAACTATACGCAAACTTCTTACTTATATTCTCAGCACCAACCGCATTATGACGCTGTTGACACCAAGCAAGAACTTATTGAGATATGTACGTTGCGGAGCTATACATTTTTAGTTATCTACACATTATTCATTGAAAAGCTCCTTATATAAAACGTTAAACTGCTTTACTCTTGTCCCCAACCACAATAGATATCAAAGCGCCGGAGCATTTTGATTTACTTATAATGCCCCCCCCCCCCCGTCCTTCTATCCAAATACAACAATATTAAATAGGGTATAAAACGCAGAGATATGAATGTTACTGCGATTGATTTGAAAAGAAGGATAAAAAGCCAAAAATTCCTTTGAATTTCTTGTCCATGCATACAACGTGTTGTTTCTGTGTGTTCATTGGAGAGTCGATAAGGACATATATAAACAATATCTTGTTATGTTCAATATCTTGTTTACGTATACATTGTATCGGCGATACATTTTATATTCATTAGTATCATTATTATTTTGTAAAGAGAAGAAATACAATAATTCAGTCTCATGTTCCTACAGACTCTTAGATCGACCACTCATTTCAATTATCCCTTCAACATCAACACGATCGACGGCTTATCTCTTAACTATCAGATAATTGAGACGCAGTAGACTATCTGACTGTCTTAAACCAATTGTATCAAACATATTGGTCGACGAAGGAAGGTTTAAGGATCAACAACAAAGTTAATCCGTAGTCACTTTATTACCATGATCGTCATCAACATCGATCTATATTTTTTTCTAACTACCAATCTATTTATTTCAGCTGCTTTCTTTGGTGTACATGTACTTTTTCAATAATAACAACAATTAAAACGTTAAAACCAATCTATCATTAACATTTACAGCATAATGCATGTAAGAAAATGATCGCTCTTTAATACGTGTATGTGTTTCCTTTTCAGAAATATGTAGCATGTTGTATGTTTCTACACTTATAACAAGAAACATCTTGAACCACAAATTGAATGAAAAAGACATTTGAATTTATTCCAACAAATTCACTTTAATGACTCGAATCAAAATCAAAATCAATTAACTAAAGCAAAACCAAACATAGAATAGCTGTAATGTTACAAACACATGGACAATTATCACTCAATATAAACATAACAAATAGCTAGTCTGCGTGGAGTTGTTCAAAACCAACCACAAAGACTGAAACATTCAGAATGGCATCTCCATCCAATTTGGTAGACAGAAATGCATGCAATAATACCACCAGAGCAATGCTAAGAGATATCTCTACACAAATCAAAGACTTTAGTTATAATTCAAAGCTCGTATCGTAAAGTGACATTTTTTTTATCTTATGACATGATGCACTATTGTTATATAGATATTTACTTCATTGCAGATGTGGGATTTGAGACAGGAAAACGTGAACGCTTTTGTAGGACTTTGTCTCGATGACAGGGGACCATGCTGGCTAACGTCGTACTGTAATAAAGGCAGCCTTCAGGTTTGTGTGTGTGATAAACAAGGCACAATATACTTCGACAATTTCATGACGGCTCCTGTTTACCGATATCGAAACCATTGGACGAAGTTTGTTCGGGCAATGAAATAAAGACAGACACGCTGATATGCTTTAAAGCAAGCCTTTTAAAAGCCTTTTAAGGTTGTAAAATATGTTGTATGTCAACTAGGTTTCTTAAACGATAATGTTAAATTTGAAATTAACAAACTGATTGTTCTACATAAAAGGTGCTATGCCAAGGTTTCTAAACTTATGTTCTTTCCTGTGAAAACCAATCAAATTTATTTGTGAATATTGCGAGAAGCTTAACGCTTATGCATAAAAGGTGCTATGTATTGCATTTGCCACGGTTTCTAAACTTATTTTCTTTCCTGTGAAAACCAATCAAAATTATTTGTGAATAATGCGAGAAGCTTGACGGTTATATATTGTCACTTTCATGTTTATTTGTGTAGAAATTATATTACATTGTTTTATCATTAATCTTTTAATCATCATTATTATTATTTCAGGATATACTAGAAAATGAAGACATCAAACTTGACTGGATGTTCAAAATGTCATTGGTAACGGATATGATCGCAGTACGTATCACATCAGTTCGTACTTGGTAGTTGTTTATGTTAAACTTAATAAACGGAATAAACAATACTAAAGATCTAAAGTAGGTCAGTCTTCAATAAAAGATTTGTGGTGCATCCATATTTATTCTAATAAGGATAATTGTATCAATCATAGAACTGACATTACTTTAGCTTAACTCTGTCTTCCAAGATAAGGATATAGTATATTTTAACAGCATTTGTTCAAGCAATCGATCATTACATATAACGGTGCTGCTCATAATCTTTTGTATTAAAATTAATTGGGAAGAAATATCACGCATTTCAAATATAAAATATTTCATTTTTTTTATCATATATTGTTTATAGAATACTGAACATAGTTTACCAAACTAATAACACAACATTGTAAACATTACTTCCTTGCATGTTGATAAAAGTTTGCAAACATAGATATGACATATTTTGGCTTTTGTTCAACACCAGAGTCAGATAAGGGAATTTGGAAGTTGAACGGGGGTTATGTTCACCATCATAAGTATTTCTCTCATAATGTGATCACACAAGCAGCTCTGATGGTGTTGGGTCATCTCTAAAGGAATACAATATATCCACATTTCATAGTGTCAAACTACTTTAAATAGACAGTATAATACTGATGTATCAAATGCTGTTGTGTTCTACTCTAAGGGAATGCACTATATCCACAACTCGCCATTAAAAGTCCACGGAAATTTGAAAAGCAGCAATTGTGTGGTGGACAATCGCTGGGTCCTCAAGGTCACCGACTTCGGAGTCCCAAAGCTGAGGTCATTGTACGAACAAGTTGCTCCATCGGAATATCAATCTTTTAGCAGTAAGATAATTACTTTCTATTAGTATACATATTTCACATAATTATTTTGAAATGCATACCTTACTTTCTACCACAATACCCTGTGTTATTCCACTCTCAGACCATTGGACTCTTGGATAAATATATGTTATATACCACTAGTTGTATACGACCCTCCGCACTTTGATTGTTTGAGAAGTTGAACTTTGATAGGAAAGCACGAGGTTCAATGTCATGTGAGGATTCTTGTCGTCGTCATCGATTGTTGACGTCGTCACCATTTGGCGGAAATTCATACGAGATGATACGATTTGCACATATTATAGTCCGCGGTTCACTCAAACTGATTCCGACAAAGATTGTGGTAGAAACTGGTCGTACGTGGTTACATGATACGGAATTGTTTTCACTCACGAGTGAAATAAATTCTATATCCAACAACCACTCGTTTTGTAACCTCAATATATATGACCTTATCTTAAACACAAGTTATACAAAATATATTCAAATTGACAATCACATACAAATTAATGAACCAAAAGAAAGTTGCCTTATTGTATCCTATGTATTCTAGGAAGATTTTGGACAGCTCCAGAACTTTTACGGTTGTCGGTAGAAAATCGGTACTTTCCCACACAAAAAGCCGATGTCTTCGCTTTTGGAATCACGTTATTTGAAGTCTTACATCGATGCCAGCCGTATGACACAGCTTCTTACACCCCACAAGGTTGGTATGATCTCTGTTACATGGTGAAGCCTAGAATTACATAATGGGTTCCGTCAATGAAACAGAAGACGCTTACTCTTCTGGAACACCTGGTCTTTATCTCTTATACATTTTCAATGGTCTCTTTGTTCATATTTTGTCCCTAGTTTAGTTGATTTTGAGTTCGGATTATGGTTTTGTTAACACTTCGGTATTCTCCTATTTTGTATAGTTCCGATAATCGTAGAAATCCACACCTACACCATCAAAATTCACCTGAAACACAATACTTTCTTTGACACGTTTAAACTCTTTTAGACACATATTGTATTATATTAGATATATTGTATATAATTGCTGAAAATTTCATCGGATAGGAATCATTATCTTTCTTGCACAATACGACAAGGCGGCTTCAGGATGATGATCAGGGGATAAAAGTTAAAATTTTGTTTCACTATTATAACACAGAGACTAGATTTCGACGTTAGTAATAAAACATGTTTAGCATGTGGCACATGAGCAAATATTGTATCTCAATGAAACTATACTAAATGTTGTGTCATTTTATCATAGATGAAAAAAATATTTTCAAAACATTTTAATTCCATGCAGCTTAATTTTGATGCTTGTACAGAAATCATTGCTCGGGTAAGACACAGTGAGACCCCTCCCTTCCGACCGCATTTGGCTGAGAATCATGATATCAACCCGAATGACAATACCACAGACAATGCTAATGGGGCGTTCAACGCCATGACGCAACTCATGATGTCTTGTTATGCGGAGGAGCCAGAGGACCGTCCTTGTTTCACAAACATCAGGAACTACATATCAAAACTAAATCGGGGAAGGTAAACACATAATACTCTTAGTGAACATCAGATAATCCATGAACAACAACCATTAATTGTCGTGTTATATTTGTATGTATAATTCACATGATATTTAAGGCTCCAATACAACAAATCATTTCATGAGATCTTCACAGTTGTAGGATGTTTAAGATATTAATAATTTCAATTTTGGAATTAATTCTCAGGCTTGAAATGTTCATAGCAAAATGCTGGAATCAAAAAAACAAACATGTTATTGTTTGTTTTGTATTAATTACAGGAAGACGAACATCGTAGATAATATGATCACTATGTTAGAAAAGTATGCTAACAATTTAGAGCATGTCGTGGAACAGCGAACTCACGCACTCTTAGACGAGAAGAAGAAAACTGACTCTTTGCTTTACAGAATGTTACCCAGGTAATCATGTATTGTGAAATACGACAAAATTTCGATTAAAACAGCTAATGTTTTCTAAACTTATATGTATGCTTCATTGCTAAATCCGTTCTGACACAATTTGGTATAGTTTTACATACAACAATTATGGCATTTCTATTTCAATTTGGTAAAGAGTTACTTATCAACATATTGACTTTGTTCTACTGTTTAACTCTGATACAAAACGTTTATAACATTAAAAGATAAATAGTTTGATGCAGCATAATTGTGTTGTCCGATTCAGATAAAAGTTATATATAGAAATATTGGCGAAAAAATAGAAACGGAAATTTATGTCTCGATTTTTATCACTGTCTTATTATTCCTAATACTGGTTTCAATTGGCTTACAGAGTTGTGGCAGAAAGACTCAAAGCTGGAGAAAACATCTGTCCAGAAATATTTGAATCTGTAACTATCTTCTTCTCTGACATAGTTGGGTTTACTTCACTCTCCTCGAGTAGTACGCCAATTCAAGTGGTGGACTTCCTTAACGATCTGTATACCAGCTTCGACATGATTATAGCCCAGCACGACGTGTACAAGGTAGGCTGAAAACACTTAGTAAATAATCTTAGCTCAGCAGAATACGTGCATGTCTTTGATAAACTAACACTAACTCACCAATGTTCCAGTGTATACACAGGCTATCACTGAACGTATTAAATGTTTAGATGGAAAACATTTACAAATGAAAAACGAGAAGTTGTCCATTGATATGCACGTACGAACGATTAGAATGTTGTTTGTTTTAGTTGTTTTTTTTTGTAATTTACAAATTATAGCAATTAAAATATACATGCACTATGTTTTTGTTTTTCTGTGAGAAATCAAATAGATGAAAATGACTTATAACTGATATACAATCCCTTAAACCAGTTATATTTGAAACATGTACATAATTATTTGTTTATATCAGGTAGAAACTATTGGCGACGCTTACATGGTCGTCAGTGGTCTCCCTGTGAGGAACGGAAACCTCCATTCGAAGGAAATAGCAAACATGGCGCTGGCTCTTCTCCTGTCAGTGGATACGTTTGAAATAAAGCATCAGCCGGGCATGAAACTGCAGTTAAGGATAGGCCTCCACACAGGACCGTGTGCTGCCGGTGAGTACAAATCTGACACACAGTATATAATTTACTGCCACATTTGCAAACATTGGGAGGTTATAACGTGCGTTGTCGTCAATAAGTATATGATATTGCTGATTTTCATTATAACGCCTTGTTCTCATTCAAAATATAGTTGTTTTCTGTTATTTTCAAAGTCTCCCAATTAATCTTTACTCCAAATATGTTTGAGATGGTATTTCGAATGGTACCAAACACTAGGTTATCATATTACGTGACCAATACCCAGTTAAAGGGTATCAAACTTGAGATCGTTCGAAGGGTAGCAAGCACTAGTTTATTATATTACGTGCCCAGTGAATAGGTAACAGTCTCCAATTAATATACGACCAGCAGAAGGGTAGCAAGCACTAGTTTATTATATTACGTGCCCAGTGAATAGGTAACAGTCTCCAATTAATATATGACCCGCAGAAGGGTAGCAAGCACTTGTTGATTTAATGCCTAATTAAAATGATACAACCTCAATCAGTGAATGTGACCGATCAAATAAAATAAGAGAATACCGAAGCGTCTACATAATCATAATCCAAACTCAAAATCGATTAAACCAGGGGCAAAATTTGAACAAAGGAAAGACTTACATGAAGACCCTTGCAAAAGTACAAGAGACTAAGACCAGGTGTACCGGAAGAGTAAGCGTCTTCTGCTTCATCGACGACACCCGCCATGTGAATCTTTTTTCACATCCAAGTAAACATCAAGTTCTCAAAATGAGAACCGAGTATCATTGTCAATCACAACAAGTAAACACACTAATGAGCATACTCAAAAACGTCCATCTTCATATCACTTAAAGATACAGAATATTTCTCAATGAGACAAAGATGGCGACCATAAAACTTGCCCATAGTACTGATCAACCTGCATCTCTCGAATCCTTGTGTTGTTAGTTTGTTTGTCAGCAGTCGACATCGATCACGAAAATCCCGATATTTAGAGCAAGCCCTGGAATACCGAATCAACTGCGACATGTAAACACCATAGGTTGGAGAAGCAGTGATGTGACTATCAAGAAATGGAAAGTTTACGATCGGAAAATTGAAATCATCACGTTTATCGTATAGCTTAGTAGTAAGTTGTCCATGTTGGTCGTAGTTTAAGTAGAGATCGAGGTAAGCAGCTGATGTAGAAGAGTCTGTTGTGTCCTTTATTTCAAGTTCAGAAGGGTATATACGATCGACGTGGTCAGCAAACTTCTTGTTGTTTATAGACAACACATCGTCGATATATCTGAAAGTGAAATTAAAGATTTGGCAAGGTTTTTGTTACCTGTCCTGATGAGCTCCTCCACAAATTCAGCCTCGTATGAAAACAAAAACAAGTCAGCTAAGAGTGGGGCACAGTTTGTTCCCATGGGAATGCCAACAGTCTGCTGGAAAATCTTTCCTCAGAACTCAACAAAAATGTTGTCGACCAGGAATTCAATCATCCGTACTATATCTTCTTCAGTATGTTTCCTCTTAGCTTTTGTCGTGTTTTTGACAAAGTATGCTCCGAGATAGCTCACCACCATATATTTGTATCGTCGTCCGCCTTTCTTAGAAAAGAAAGCTCTCACAACAAGAGATCGGAGGCGTTCCCCCAATTTTGTATGAGGTATGGCAGTGTACAGGGTGGAAAAATCAAATGTTTTGACCGAAAAGACGTTCCTTAGGAGGGGGGTGTTCAAGACCGATCAAAAGATCTTTTGAGTTTCTCAAAATCCACATCCCATTAATTCCACTTCTGGAGTACACAGTGTCACAACACGACTGAAGCCCTGATTTTATGGTACTAAGAATTGTAGTAAGAAGTTTTGATAATGGCTTGGTCGAGTAATTAGCAGAGCCAGCGATAAAACAAAGACAAAGGAAAGCGAAAAATGGCAGAAACGGTTCGTACGGTGTTAGGTCGAAGTCTATGCGTTTATTTAAACCAGGAAGAAAATTCAAAATTATTAAGTATACGACTGCATAAAGAGCCAAGTAACATAACATTTAAGGGCAGAAAAGCATTTTTCATACAATGTTTAGTTTTAATAAACCAATTCCAATTCCAGGAGTGGTAGGCCGCACCATGCCGAGGTATTGTTTGTTTGGGGACACTGTCAACATGGCTTCACGGATGGAATCTAACGGGGAAGGTAAGATGTTTATGCCTTTTCTTTTATTTCATAGGTGGTTATGCTAAACAGTTCCAAAGAGTTTGTTCTATAAATATATCTTTGTCTTCTTAAAGAGGCAATTTAGTGAACCCACGCTTTTTTTTTAAATCAACTAGAATGAAAAAACCTATATTCAGACAAAGGAATCCGTACTTAATAATTAGATACCGTTAAGCCGATGTCCGATGTGGTCAGTTTAATTATTGAGAAAGCCCGCGCCAAATATAGCGACATCAAAATATAAATACAGCACAAAAAAATATCCGTGGGGTCGAAGTGCTCAGAGATGTTTGTAAACATATGTCTCATTTGAACGGGTTGGACGGTTAAGGATTTCCTTATTATCAATTGAAAAACGCATGGAAAACATTAAGTTTTGTCAAAAAATATCGGTATGAATAGTTCACAATGATTATCGAATTACAATTTTATAAAATAGTTTGTGATATTACAAAAAAAGTAAACAAACTTCACTTAATTGACCCTTTAAATGATCACTGAGTGTATCATAGATTCAATAACCTACAAAAATGTACTTATCATTACGAATTCTTAGACAAGTAACTCAATATATATTTCGATCCAAACTTTCTTATCCGTGTACTTGTTAATTTAAAGTTTGGCAGCTCACTTGACACCAACAGGCGAGTAGCACAGAACCAGTTTCTTTAATAAGAGTCGGTTGTGAAATACCATTCCATATACACCATTCAATTGTCATCGTTTCCATAAAACATACAACACTTTGGGAAAATATATTTGATTGGCCTTTTTGGCTATTTTATTGCTATCGGGGTACGTACTCAAGTGTAAATATGAGCAACTCCTCGGTCCAGATTTGAGCACATTTATTCCTTATGGTGATTTATAAAGTCATTGTGTTCTGAATTCAGCACTGAAAATCCACATGAGTAGTTCGACATACAAGTCTCTGTGTGACCACCAGGGGTATGATATTCAGGAGAGGGGCAACATGGAAATCAAGGTAAAAATAAATATCAAAAATCGTCAAAACATTTAAGATATATATTGCGTTATTATTCACTGGCTGTTTATTTGTTCGACCATAAAATCCCTTTAATTTTTTGTTTTTACAATAATCAGACGATTTTTTTTATAATAACTCGGTCTGATACATAGAACTCCCCTCTTGCTTTGACAATATCTTGGAAAGGAAACACGAAAACATCTTAAATGTGAATCAGAGAACAGTGGCGATGGGTCATGTACTGAAGAGGATCTATAGTTATTTGAATGTGCTAAAATATGTTTTAATAATTTATTTTAAATACAGACTAGGTTACCGTTAGGACTCCCTTTTTGTATTATCTTTCCAACAGGGCCAAAAAACATAACAAAAGTCTTTTCTGCAATATTGGTATCCAACAACAAATTCAGACTCGATATCGTATTGTCTTGTCTTAGTTCAAATATTTTGCTATAATCATATTTTGATATTATGCTTAAAGTTTTGCCTTTATAATTAAGAAAATGCTCTAATGATATTTTGATATTATGATAAAAATTTTGCCTTTTTATTTAAGAAAATGCAATAATAATATTTTGGTATTATGATTCCAGGGGAAGGGTATACAGACCACTTACTGGTTGCTGGGGAAGACCTGTTCGGATATGTCGCTGAAGCCGCTTAAACCAGAAACATTTATGATGTAACGAGTAACGGAATATGCGATATACATAACACCAACACTCTGTCTTCTTCACGACAGTGTGTTTGTACATAACATGTGACAAAATAGACATTGATGACGCGGTGGTGACGCTGTATGTATGATAACGAGTGCGAGCTGTCTGTACCTAGGTAAAAGAAGAAAGGTTTTTATTTTTGTAATAATGAATTCCATGTGTTTGTGAAGTGTGGGAGACATCTGAATATAAAACTGTACATAGTTTTTTAATCTCGTGATGTTTAAGCACAAGGCCTGAACTATTTGTAATTCATTTTTGGCTTCGCTGGGGATGACTGATGCGGGCTTAGCATTTTACCATTTCCATTTTGAGCATATTGAAATTCCACATCGTCTACCTATAGAACACAAATAAATCTTGTATAGCAGTCTTCATTACAGACACTGGTTTGATATCAACTATGTTTTGTTTTTACCACGTAAGTTTTATTTGTCGATAAAACATCTAAATCAATCAAATGAAGTGTAGGCTAAGAGTACCAGAAACGGAACACTTATTAGGGAAAAAGGCTGATATTTCATACAAAGTCTCTGAAAGAATTTGCTTTTAAAGTAATGAAACAATACATGCCTATTGCATGGTATTGTAAGAAGAAATGTGTGAACCCACTGCAGAATTAGGTATTATAAAAATATAACTATATTGCACCTAGCTAGCGCCTCGCTTCCAATACCTAACATGTAGCTTAAATGTTCAGCGTATGGCCAAATTAGGTATCAATGAGTGATGTGATGTCCTCAGGCCAGGACATACATGTATTTATTGACAGCCAGCATTCAGATAGATGGCAATTACTAGTTTATA
Source organism: Mimachlamys varia (assembly GCA_947623455.1). Taxonomy (NCBI): domain Eukaryota; kingdom Metazoa; phylum Mollusca; class Bivalvia; order Pectinida; family Pectinidae; genus Mimachlamys; species Mimachlamys varia. The sequence goes on from OX392535.1 coordinate 17,300,539, forward strand.
TCAGCTGTCCGTATAATGTGTTAATGTGTAATGCCGTACAACAAAATTCAATCAAACTTAACATATAAACTCTTATATAGTACTGGTACCCATACCACCATAAAACATATATACACTACGACTAGAAGATTTTCGAAATACGTATGTAATTCTCAGGGAGACAATGAAGGTATACCAATACCCTCATCTGATAATTCCAAGGCTTGCTTTGACACCAATATACCGATTTTGATTCGGGATATTTAGAAATAATCAGTTATAAAAAAAAAAGATTGTGTATTTCATTACTTTAGCCCATCTTGTAAGTGGTAGAATGTTACAGATTACGTCCAAACGTTAATACAAAACAAAATGGGTGTGGTATATGTAAAATAAGTAGTGTTTAGAGCTGTGGACCTTTATGCTCTGGCGCTCATCAAAGTTCTTTAAATTCATTGACCATTACTTAGTATTAAGACAAAGTTAGATGCCTCCGGTACGATTCGGCTGTGAATTGCGGATATGAACTCGAATTAACATATTGATATTGGATAAAGACATTTTCAGGTCAATACAAGGCTTTCAAATTAAAACTGCACTAAGTACACATTCTCTTTGATTGGACATCGATCAGGTCCTACAATGTATATAGAAGTTAGAAAATTACTGCTCCGGGGCATATTACGTGCTTCAGACAGCGGTATCATGATGCTCTCCAGATAATCATTTATAGATGTGTCACTTCCACGTGAAAAAAAAATCGTTAAAACTTGTGTTGTACTGGATATTGCTTTGCTGAAATAATACATTTACATCGCATTGTCTTGTTATGTATATATTGCAAAAGTATTATTTGAATTTAGATATAATGATTAGAAATCAAAAGTATGTAACACTGTTTTTCGTGTTTTTCTTATAGATACGTTAACAGATAATGAAAGTTTCTTATCATTATGAGCTACACCATTACATTAAAATTGATATTATAGGGATTGAATGGCGTTTTTTTTTTTTTTTTATTGTTATTATTATTTTCATGGTTTTTCTAAAACCATAGTGAAAATAATTGACAAATTTCAGCTTGATACGTCCAGCGGTTAAATTTCACAAAAACGACTACCAGACTCTCTTTTTCAGTGTCTGATAGTCATTTTTTTGTGAAATTTAACCGCTTGACGTTTCAAGTTGAAATTTGGCAGTTATTTTCATTATGGTTTTAGATGATAAATAACATAAAAAGAAAATTGGAAAATTACGTTTTTATATATTTTGTTTTAATTATTCATATTTCGCTATATTATCTCCTGGCCACAAGTACCTGTTGCATGAGCGAGAGTAATTCCTCGGACAAATACAGATCGGAATAGCATGTGAGTTAATGCTCTAATAGTTGTAATGTACCAGGTCATTAATAAAGATTTCGAATCAATGCAACACAGATAATGTCAGAAATGGGCAGAGAATAAAAAAAGATTCGTAGAAATAGCACTTACATGGGATATATATATATATCAGCCATAGAAAATAATAATCCACTTGCCGGCATCGTAGAGAACCCATGTCCGATTACAACCCTTGTTGACGGTCGATACACAGGGACACGTTACAATAATAATGTATGAATAAAATGTACGGTGGTCGATATAAACATAACACTATCGACCACCATACATTTTAAATACATAATTACTATTGTTACATGTCCCTGTGATCGAACGATGACTTTCACTGCGACCAGTGAGGACAAAACATGGTCTATACATTTCGTCTGCAATCATACATCCATGGTCCAACTGTATGATTCGCAATGAGAACATCGGATGATTTCAAAACTCGTACGTGTGATATCCGGATTTGGTCATCACCGTTTCGGTTTTGCTTGCTAGCATTGCTTGGAAGGGGGATAACTCTTAAAAAAGTAAACAAAGTCACGTTTTGTTACAAGGAAAAATATATAGCTGTTCTGGTGAGATGTAAACCGTGTACATTCCTAGCTGATTAACTTATCGAGGAAGTGTATTCATCAATGAGGATTACAGGTATGGTACTATAAAACAAATACTTGATTATATAATACAAAGACCACAGTCAGTGTCAGACACCGATACACAGAGACATGCAAGGTGTACATGTATAAGCCCCTACCGCGGTACCAGATGTGAACATGTAAATCATACATATGAACAGCGTTGTATCACTTGAATAGATCTTAATTCAGGTGAATGAATAGCCCGGATCTCTTATAATAGCTCAATATATTATACATTCATATATACACAGTCTAACTGTACAGATTCGTGTAGCTAGCATCTGTTCATGTAATTGGGTTTTTGACCGAGACTATACAGAGATGGTATACGTATCACACTGGCTCTACGTATACGTACGTATACACGGGAGGATGGCGGGATAGCCTGTAAAACAACGACATGGTAATGTATAAACGGGGACGTTTATCAGATAACAGAGTTGGTGAAATTCCTCTGTAAATAAGATAGGAAAGGCCCATGTGTTTCCTGATATTTTACTTTCGTTTTGAACGACAGTGCAGTATATATATATATATTCCATTCGTTTGATTAACTGAGCATTTAGTTTGCTGTGTATATTAGCTACATATAATATATATGTATGTAAATCTGTTTTTACTTGCAACGTTTCCTGGACGTTTCGTGTCTATAAATACAATTACTATTAGGCCCAGCTTTTAGTCTTGTGCCAATTTAACACCCTTGTTTCAGAAGTCTGTTCTAAATATTTCAGAAAATTATTGATCTTATAATCTCAAAGCTTTGCCTTTTTGTAGCCGTACTTTTGTTGTAACAGTTATGTACTGACTGAAATTTCATTATTATTTTTTTATTCATTTGAACCCTGCCCTGCTGCGGTTCGAGCTAGTGACCGGCTAAGGCGACACGTATCCTAAAAACTACATAATTATGTACAGTAAAATGGCGTGTGTGTCGAGTGGAGTATTAAACAGAAGTATTGGTAACTGTATACGACAGTACTTTCTGAGACCCGAGGATCAGCTTACTGTTAAGTTTTGTTCTGTATTATGAATAGAGTAATTTTGTCCCGATTTGTTGAAATTTAGCATGAATACTAAAATCGTTAAACACACTAGGCCTAAAGCCTTGTTGGCGTCTCACAGAGATAATAGGTGTATAAGATAGTGGTTAGCTTACACAATACTCAACAACCACACACACACACACACACACACACATATATATATATAACACAAGGCTTTATACCGCCGAGAGAAATTAAATCTTTGTAAAAAGGATGTTACGCTCGGAAGATATACATGTGTAACCACGGAATAGCATTAGACGCTACGCCCCGAGGATATAAATATAACACAAGACTTATACCACCGAGTAATATCAAATCTTCTGACCAAGGATGGTAGCTCCGTTATCTCACTGTCATCCCTTTAATTTTAATTCGTAGAATTGATACCCCCCGTTTTTCACCGTTTCGTCAGGGGGTAATCATTTTGTAGGTAAAAATGTTGTAATTTTCGTGCTGTTGACACAAGATTTATTGCTTGGAAATTGAACAAAAACTAAAGTATAAAACACAGAAATTGGTTAATATTTGTTGCCGTGTTTGCAAGGAAACGTTAATTAAGGGGGCATAACGCCGCCAAAATAAGTCCGCGAAAAGTAGAGATCGAACTTTGCTGAGCCCTTTATACAATTAACCGTATTACCAAGATTGAAGAAAATTAAATAATATCTGTTGCCGTTATTGCGCAGAAACGAAGTGTGACAGACAGACGGACGGACAGACAAACCAAAATTAATATCCCATATATCTGACACCCAATTTTATGTAATTATCAACACTGCCAAAGTTAAAACTGCTTCTTCAGACAAAGTCGAATTCTGTTCTAATGTATCGAACGAACGGTCTAATAGGCCGATACATTCAAATGATAGACATGGATGTCACTCTGCTGTTTGAATAGATTATAAATATTTGATCCGAAAGGAAACGTTCATTTTACCAAAACATTTATAGATCAACATGCTCTAGATTTTTGTTTATAAATAAGCACGTTGTTTATATGTTTTCAGGACTATACCTGACCAGTAGGCTATGCTATCAGATATCACTGGAGGAGTTTTCAACAGTTCTAACTTCTACAAGGTATTCGTGAAGGTGAACCTCTGGTTCTGTACAATAAATCATGATCCAGTTCGACAGGTGGACGGTAGTCAACATACAAACAAAACGTCACTGTGGGATGTCGGGAACGAGTTTCTATCGGACGCCTTACACTATATGTTTTCCGCCAACAAGGCGGCATCCGTGGACAGACCAGTTCCTAGTGACGACAACACGTACTGTGACAGGAAGTTCGACTCTGTAACTGAACATCGGGTACCTGTTACTCTGCTAATAGCCATTCTCATAGCAATTACTTGCGTCCTGTTCACTTCATTGTTTCTTTTCGTATGTTGGCGAGTGAGAAGGAATCGTTTGAAAAATAACAAGATTGTAAATGTTGACATTGAATTAAAACCGCCTGACCTGGATCAACAAGGAGCCACAAATCTATGTGACGAATCACAAAATGACAATGACCGATATCAGACCAAATGTGAACTGTATGACGAGTATAGAACTGGGAAATTCAATGGAATTCTCTTGGTATTTCCAACGTACACCCATCCGCGAAAGAATGGCGGGAATTCATATTCTAAAGAATCTGAGATAAGTTGGTTCCTAAAAAACAGCGTAGACTATGTGTTTTCTGAATTGGACAAATACTTACTCGACAGAGCTTCTCTAAACTCTCCTACTTCTAATGGACCAAGTACGTCGCTGGCTGACCATATGACGTCACCAAGGTTGAGCACGCGGAGAGTTGTACCTCGTTCCCGCCAGGGGAGGGGAAGTTCACCACAGCTAACTAATCACGACCGCATAGACGAACCGAGTGAGCGGAGAGCTTGGCAAGAGTTCCAGCAGAAAGTCATTCCGCTTGGGAAATTTCCCTACTACAACGACGCTTACCGGAACACTGATAAGATCGCAGACACCAAGGTCCGAAATCTCATCCAGTTCTACAATGCACAGTGTACCGTACGTTTTGAACAGTGGAACGGGGCATGTCTGATAGCAAATTACACATTGATCCTTCTGGAAAAGGCGATGAAAACGCTAAACATTGACGCAAGTGGAATGAGTTTCAACAGACTTGAAATGACAGGAAGCATTATGAAAGGCTTGAAATCCTCCACTGCTGGTCAGTTTGACGTTTTGATGATCTTTCAAGGTTGTGGTTTTAAAGTAGCACAAGGCCTGGACCAAATAAGTAGTCCCTGTATACCACCGGGTAAGCTAGTCCTCACGGCGGAACAAACACGCGATCAACCAAACGAATGTCTGAAAAACTGCAATCTGGACAATAACAATTTCCTATGTATTTCCTCAGAAGAACTTGTGAGTGTTACAGAAAGTATGCTGGACAGAGGAATACAGAAAATATACACCGAGACACGTTCCCTCATTGACAGACTCCCATTCCGAATACAGAGATCTGCCACGGCTTCCCTGACATTGTCACTTGATACCAGGAATGTAGTTGGCCTAAACCTTCCGGAAATCAAGCTCCAGATCATCCCAGCCATTCCTCTCCACGCCGGAGGCTGGTATCAGCTGTCGACTGTCTACGCCGTTCCGCCGTGGCACATTCAAGATGTAAAGAGGAAAGCGCCATCTAGGGGCGGAGGAGTGAATCAATCTTGTTCTCACGATTTACTATGGAGTCTCTCTCTGGGTGAACTTGAAAAAGCTTTCTTCGGTGGTGTCGATAAGAAGATGGAAGCAGCCGGGGTAACGAGCTGCCATATCATCTGTCTGACGATCTTAAAGACTCTGTTTACAAGTGTGACGCGACGATCACTACTGGATCGTGGTGAAATCAACTCCTACATACTAGAAACTGTTGTATCATTTCTTCTACTGGAAAGTTCACCTAGCGACTGGGCAATGGACAAATTGGCAGATCGATTTTCAGACTCAATTCACTTCTTAAGATCTGCAATGGAACACGGGAGGTTGCCAAACTTTTTTCTCCATAACCCACATCTTTTAAAACAGATGCCGGCTTTAAAGACATATCCCTTCCTCACAAAAGGACGCCAAGAGAATCTCTTAGCCGACAGCAGACAGGATACTACAGAAAAGACATTCAAGTTTATGAATCATAGACTAAAAGAAATGAAGATGGAGGATTGTGTGAAGGGAGACTACTCCGAGGAAATGTGGGAATACGAATTCTTTGTGTTCAACTAAATACGTGTTCTTTTTGATGCTGGTTTATTTTCTTGGGGAAACAAACGACATTGTTTTAGCACTCTGGTATTTTATAACACAGGAAGTCGAGGATAGGGTGACATCTGTAAAATTTGACACAGTATGGTTCAGTACATTGGTGTAGGCCTTATTTGGTAGTTTTACATCATGGCACAGCATTACGTTAAGTTAGATGACATCCGAAATATTCACAACTCAGATTAGACAGGTGTCCCAATTTTACTTTCATCATACAAGTTTGCTACAAACGTCCACACTTTCTCGGTATTATTGGACTTAAGTCAATTACAATTGTTCATGTGAATATTCATATATCAAATGCCCTCCCGCATATATCGTAGTAGTAGTCGGTCAACCATAAAATGAAACCATTAGACGTGATATGGTTTTTACACAGAGTAGAAATTTTATTTTCAATTTGAAAGAGTGTTTCTCTTGCTAAAATGCACTGGTCTGCTGTCCATTTTACATAGGCATATCTAAACTGTTTAGAAGTTCCATAAGAAAGAAACAGGAGGTAATGCTTTCTTTACAGTTCTATTTATACGCAAATTTAATTTTTCAAAATGTTATGTTTTCTTGTCGGATTTATTACTTCAGATCATTATCATCACTATACGCAAACACTTTTAATGACAAAATGAGACCCTTTAAAAATGAAGGTTGTATAGTAACCATGGTACATTTAATAATAATTGACATCAGTGTGTAGACCACTATAGCTTTGTTTTAAAGATCTGTAATGTTATACAAATAATTTGAAATAATATATTTGATATAAGTGTACACAAATGTGCCATTTTGCATCTCGGCTATAATATGACCGTATTTGGTCATTTAGAGGTGTAATAATCTGGAATGTTTCCCGTTTTTATGTAACTATATAATTTGATATTATTTTCTGAGACTTTGCAAAGCTTCTGTGTTTTCCAGTAAGTTGCATTATACCCCATCATTGCTTTACGAGAATTCCATTTACAAAGTAATTCAAAATGTTTTTCCTGAATGTTTCAGATTTCTTGTACACGTATATGTACTGTTAGTACGATTTGTTTGAAAGATTTTTGGTTGTAGCAAACAATTATATTAAAATACAGGCACATGTAACCAGGAGAATAACCATAATCATAAATATATTCAACAATATGCAAACAGTTTAAAAGAAAATATAAAAACGAAAGTCAATTTTGTAAATGCACTTTTTCAGTGTCTGACATTAATTTTTTGTGAAATTTAACCGTTGGACCTATGAAGCTCTGTTACTTTTCATTTAATATTTACAAAATTTATAACATAACAAAGAAAATTTGAGTCTTTTGTTATTAGATATATATATATTTAAATATTTCACTATAGTATAGGTATTTTCTATATATGCTGTCATTAATATTATTAATAGGCTATCTCCTGGCCATACTAACTAAGGGAGGCCACTCTGATAGATCTGATGAGTTTGGCTATTAAAGATTGTGGTGCTCCTCTAGTCTGAAATTACCTGTATATGTGATACAGAAACATCACTGTTTATTGTCAGTGTTAGTATGGAATTTGCTGTGATCATATGTTAGAGCTAGTCTTAACCCCGGTGTAGCAGTGTTTAGTGACTGTTTACTAGAAGCATACATAATTTTTTTAAATTGAAGTCACAATTCTCTACTCCTTGAAAAAACATAATTTCGAAATTCTTAGTGCGAAATAAATTGTAAATATATACTGTGTGCATAAATATATTCTATATTGTGTGCATATCTTATATTGAATTTTTTGCACTGTTCGTTAGATATTTGATAACAAACTTCAATGTACATTTTGTATTGATATTATAACATTTGATATTTGAAAACTAACGACAGTTTCACGTACGTGTATCTAATAACCCAGAAAACACCGCAGTGAACTGTGATGTGCCTAATTTCCATTAAGTATAACATGTAGCAGAGGTCCCCTAACTAATGCTTGTGATTCATTCAATGATATACCTAGCGAGTAAACATTCAATTTTTATTATTGTAATTTTATTGCAATATTATACATGTATGTAATATAATTATACCAGATGAACAACAGACGCAGTAGTCTATATTTCAATTCGATGCTCTATGAAAATGGTCCGATCCAGAAACTTCAAAGGGGAGGAGCCTATCTTTAGAACTCGTTTGAATATTAAATTCTGTATCTGTGTCTTGGCATATATTAACTACACATTCTGGCAATAGTATATCTTTCTAGCTTTATTCTTTTCTTATTTTATCTTTTTATTATGCCAAAATGTACCCCAACTCAATGTAACCAGTGCTGACTGGGTGGGTGTGCTTTTTGTCCCTCTTTGTAGGTACATGTACGACCCAATGTGTTTCACAATTACAAAAAAAATGTGTGCTAAAAATTGAGATGTTGATTTGTGGAAATATTATAATGATATTCACTTGAACCAAAGTCAAGTTAAAAGTGCAACCTCAACAAAGTAAAATGTTCAAATACAGAAGTTTCGTGAATTTCACTGGAAGCTCATGAAAGTTCGCCATTCCTTATTACAATTTTGCATAGTCAATATTGTACATTGGTGAAGTAGTGAAGCTTCTTTTCGGATTTGGTGACACTGTTGTCAGTTTCGACATGCCTTTTGTCTAGTAAGAGAAAGTGATATGGACTATTATAACCGGACTGACGCTATAGGTCACGACACTCAGCTTTATAGTGTTATTATAATTAACGTATATAGTTTCTGAGGGTCGCATTGTCTGCTTCACTTGGATATTAAGTCATGTTTAGTGCCAATTTGCTTTATCTGTTATATTTTGAATATTATTATTAAAAAGAGAGTGCTATGAACGTTGTGTCTGTTGTATTATGCATGAAGATATTCAAGGGAGACAACCTCGACATATTTTCTTTATTTTATCTCCTTGCGTGGAAGCTTGCCATTAAACAAATCAAAACATTTTGTATTATCAACGTACAGAGAGTACCATATTGAATGATACGTTCAGATTCCCTATGAGACAGATATTAAGGATAGTGTAATTCAATCATGTTCCGCAGATCCAGAAAACTTGGACAGTGAAGAAAATTTCCGGATTAACATCTTTACAGCAAACCTGCATTTAAATCGTGCACGGACATTTGTATGTAAATAATTGAAGAATTAAAAATAATTGGAATTATTCTACAGCTGCCGCACGTAAAAATAGTCTCAACTTTCGCTATCACATGTGAATGAAAAAATATAGGCGAAACACGTGCAATAGTTACATGATGTTCGGGTCTCTACAGCTGATCCTAATGTATGTTGTGTATGTATGTATATGTGTTAGACGTCCAGCATACTCGCACGTAATTATATAAACAGTTTCTGGGTCATACGGGTTCTAATACGGCTGACACAGATGGAAATTGTCATCTCATTTTCAATATTTACACCTTGGAAAAAACTGTAAATAGCTTCCAAATTATCGGTGTTCTAAATTTCACACCCTAGTCTTAACTGTCCAGATTATTTAGGTTCTTCATATTATGACTGAGACACGAATAAATAGCCTCGACAATATCGATAATGTACACCTGACACGCGTTTAGACAGTTGCGGACTGTAGAGATTCTTCTGATTATAGGTTGATACATGTACACAAATGTATTTTTGTCCGGATTATTAGGGCCCTACTGTAGCTGACAAGTGTATGCCAGATTATCGAGGTTGTACTACAACCAGCACCGACTCAAAAGGTTTTCGATTATCAAGGTACCACTATTAAGGACTAGGTACAGGACAATTCAATATGGCGGAGGTGTTTTTACCAAAACTTGTTATTTTATTAAATACTGCAAAATACATGACCAAAATAGACCACAATGTACATTTTGTGATGGGGAATCGATAATTTCAACCATATTTTGGTACGTTTGGTGGTTTTTCTGATATTTTGTGTTATATGTCAAAAAACGCGTGCACGTTTGCAGAATACTGCGAAAGATAATAAAAACAATGAATATCATTTTTTGTTACTTTAATATACACAGAATGATAGACGAGCCTTCGATTTTTGAATAAATCTCTCTTTCAATTGAAAACCGCAGAATAAGAGAATGTACTCGTCACACAAATGGCAATTTATGTACATTCTGAACACCGCTCACATCTGGATCAAATTTTTAAAATTTCCATCGCCGATCGACAAATTTATGTGGCACGCCGCATAGCCAAAACAAAAATCTTACCGTCTGCGGTATGACGAGTTATGACATTATGTCAGATCTCTTTAATCAAACATCTTCCCGTTGCATGTAGCGAAATATACTCCCCTGTCCTCCATTTTGCACTATTTACTTTTTTTAGATATTCATACGCCTGATTTAGAGGCATGGTGAAACATCGACAAAATTAACAATTAAATTGGATTCAAGCATGCAGTAAAGGTAAATGTTACTTGGTATATCGTCACAAAGCAAAAACTGCCCATTCCTATCACGATAAATTGTTTTTAGCAATTGCCAGTTTTACATTTTTGGGCGAATGTATAGCACGTGAAAAGATGTCCTTCGGCACTTCCGGCAGTGTTTTTTTAGGTAATTTAATGATTTTGAAAGAATTGTGAACAAAGTTTAATTTGTGTTGTAAAAATTCTGATGGAATTCGTATATATAATACACTTCCGCGTGGATCGGACAGTATTGACTCGCTGATTATACCGATTCGTTCTCGGCTTCGCACCTGTCAAACATCGCTAGCGTAAATTGTTGCCATCGTAAACATGTGTGGCAGTTGAGGCACATTGGTATAAAAATACGTTTCTCAAACTTAATTAGTAATTAGGTAACCGTATCGTAAATGTAAATTACGTTATGTTGGTGTTATTATTTTTATTTTATACATTTATTTGACACGAAACTTACATTTACATGACAAATGACCTATTTAATATAAAATAATGCCCCTATATTGCCCCCACGAGATACAGGTAACTACTTTTACCTGAACTGAAAACAGCATGCAATGGACGACATTTTTTAGAGGGGGTTACTGTGTATTTCTCCCTGATACTCTGATTTACAGACTAATATCAAAATTATAACACTGGGTTATCATTCTATGAACATTGCAGTAGCTTTGTATTATTTTTTTGAGAAGTTTCAAATAACTATATGAAAAATATTTGCGCACTCCCATCTGGATATTATTTACTGAATATTTTTTTCCTAAGTATAGATTATTTTAATTTTGGGGGCTGAACTGCATTTTATATCAATATTTAACATAATGGGATAAAGCTTATGCCATGTATTGGAAGGAAACATTAAAATTTCAATATTACCATTTTCATCCAGGTAACAACCAATATGGCTGTACCTAGTCCTTAATCGATTGCACACGTGCAGGTATGAGAGGAACAGTCTAGGTACTACAGCACGTCCGCGTGAGGTCCTATACACTGTAAAACTTGATGAAGATATGTCTATAATCTGATAATGAATACGTGGCTCAACTCCCTTATGAGTGATACATACTGCCAATGTGTTATCTTCCATAGCTTCTATTGATTTAATTTAAACTTAAAGGTAGAGGTACTGACTACATTATAAAAACACGTGATTGTATGGATTATAAACGTACGTTAGAATTCAAATGCTGAACTGGCCCGTCGCCTGTGTGCTGAGGAACTTGCATGCATTTTCTTGTACACGTACATATCGATAATGTGAAGTTACGTAAAAGAGTTTTTTTGTTTTTCAAATAATTTATTCTTAAATGAAGAGGAAGACATTTTTAAGTAATTTGAATAATTAAGCTGTTCAGCAATTCAAAAAAACTCACAAGATGATATAAAGTGGTTGATATTAACCAAATTGTTTACCAAAATAAAGTTTGCACACCTTGCTTATACTGAAAGTGAGGATTTGGCCTGTAGCTTCTTATTGCTAAACAACACTTATTTGATCCTTTCCCCCATTACACTACTGTAGCGTAGCGTAGTGCTTTCCTCTATGTCGTATTTAACACTGTAGGTAAGCTAACCATACTTTCTATACAACACAGTGCATGATATAAACACATCAGAAGTGATCTTTACCAATAATACCTGCGTGCAGATACCTGGAGAAGCCGCCTACAACGACTTTTTGGATTTAATACGACGATCAATACACAACTTCTATCAAACGTATGTTATATTATACATAAGATAAAATACACTGGATTGGCTAGTGACTTAGATTTAAGTTTAGAATTATAAATGAAAGATACAGTATTCTAGCGTACAGATAAAGTGTAAATAGACTATTGCTAACTTATGTTGTGCTGTGTGAAGATTGGGTGTGTTTTGGTATCGGGTATACCAGCTACAGTTGCTACTTACAGCTCACTTATAAAACCTTAATATTTCCCTAGGGGAGAGAATAAGGCGAGGAACTGCTTATTGATGAATTCTGAGTAAAACTATCAGATTTAAGGATATATGCTGTATTGTACATGTACCTAATAAATGCAAGTGACCTAATGCCTAAGATAGTATGTAAAGAAACGTGTACTATGAATGGTATTGTCGCGGTATTATTCTTGATAGTCAACTTGGTAAAGTTTTTTTTGATTGATTGTGAATAGAATATAATTATATGTTTTTTTAAGAAATAATAACAGGTGCATGCACATATATACGTATAAAACATAATGGTAAAATATATAAAGCAACATATACACGTATCCTTAATCTCGCTAATCTCGTTGTACTTAATGCACTTGTCCAATTGCTTCAACCATACTTTAGTTCAAACAATATTTTCATTCAGTATTAAAACGAATATTCATGTAAAAGCAATACTTTTAGTTTGATAATAAGTTGTGACACAGATTAACATTTATTTGTACAAAGAAGTGTTGTTTCTTTGAAAATAAAAGGGTTCCTTTTAAATTAGTTTTTCTTCTCGAAAATATGTTGCACGTTTATAATAGATACGACCGCGGTAAGCATTATACAAAATACTTCATGCTGTAAACAAGTTACTGAGACTGTACGGGATCACTGCCGACAAAGACAAACAATAAAACCATAATAAGAAGAAAGAATTACATCATTATTATTGGTTTTTGTTGTATACGGAATTCGATAACCAACACACAGTGCCAGCCTCAGTATAATATAAACCACAGGTAGATCTTATCGGCGAGTTTGACAGAGAATCTTTTATGGGTCTCTGATAACAGAACATAGGGTGATGGAAAACTCTACGGTGAAACTCCAGGAAGATATTCATACGTATCACATAATCAGGGACCACATATATACGTCCCTGACATAATATAGGGGTTTAAAGAGTATATAATTCGTATATACATTGAACTGGGAGGTCCGTCACGCAACAGGTTATGATACAGCGTCGATTTATGTAAACTACAGATATACAGCTTTGTACAGTGTTATACTGATTCTAAAACTATGTACAATAACTACATTCATAACGTTAACCAACAAGAGATTTTAAGATTTTGCGTTGATCGTACATGTATATAAAATAGTTTGCATGCATAGAGAACCTACATAGAGAATTGTGTTATTATGCTATTTTTTGGACATGTAAGATTATTTTCTGAATGACTATTTTAATTGTTCTTTAAATTCTATATTGGTTTGGATTTGCCGAATTGTTTCAGAAACAGGCAAACTGCTTCCACCTGATAAATCCACGTTTCTTGTTCACGCTCGAACGTTTTTATATATTTCATGAACGTGAAGTTTGCATGCTAGAGTGATTACGCGAAGGCCACCAACAGATGAGTTTTGATACGCAGCCAACACTGCTGGCTCATGACGTACCGCCGATGGGCACATGCACTTGTAAAACCGGACATAACGAGACATGTCTGGAATGGCAGGTATAACATGCACATCATGGTATTGTCGGGACACAAAGTAACCAATAACTGGACTTCAAAGACAGATAGTTTCATCGATACTTCCAATAAAAGCGGAATGGAGTAACATGAAGGTTTCCGCCAACAGCAGTGGGTTGGTTTGTTTTACTACATTTTACGTGGTTATTTAAGGACGGCCTCTCGGTGTATTCGATGTGGATGCATGTGTTGAGTGGGTGTGTACTTGGGAGGCTGCGATATGTTGGCGTAATTGAGAAGCTGCGATATGTTGGCGTAATTGGGAGGCTGCGATATGTTGGTGTAATGCTCCTGATTTAAAGTGCTACCACATCTTGAATATACTACCAAACGCCCCCGGCATTACAACCAACCCGGTCACAGTATACTGCCAACGGGCGAAGCAGTGAGCGCCAACAAGGGAATAGTCTGTCCCGACCATGACACCGAACCCAAAGTCTTCTTCACAAGGGAGAAATCTCAACTAAACACCAAAGTGAAACAGTGTCATGGGAGAAATCGGGAAAGAGAAAGTTGTAAAGGAAGAGATCTTAAAGACCCCAAATTTTGTCGCCTCTGCCGAATCTTTCGATGGGAGTAGCATGTACAATTCTTACGCCCTACTTGCACGTGCGAGCAAGAGCAGTGACAATTAAACGGCAAGGTTAAATACACCTAAATACAATCGTTGAACGCCATGACTTAAAATGTCGATGATCTTTGATGTGTTGTAAGAATCAGTATCTAGAGGTCAAGACAATAATTTGGATCAGCAAAGTGCATATGGCAAAGTTTACGAAGTGTTAAATCTATCACAATGTAGATCTATCGGACGAAATCTAACTATATTATATTAAGAGTACTGATACAATACCCACACAATATTACATTTTTAATTAATTCTGACGGCTTGTTTTGATAGATACCATATGCCCAAGATAACTTAGTGACACTGTATCAGTATATAAATGAAAACTTCCAGATCATCATATTGCCCTTGAGCAGCCATTTTGTAATGTAATTTTTATACAGCAACTTGTCTTCCAAAAATGAATGTAATAAGAAATAATCCGGTAAATAACTAAATGATGACCTATGTAAGAATCTTAACACCAAAGGGTTTAAGTCTCCGTCAAACATTAAAAGACACATGGTTTATACAAAGATGCCGAAAAGTGTAAAACCAGATTTAGTAGGAATGAGAGGGAATAAAATTACACAATGTTAGAACATTCAACTTCCAGTGAACTGTTTTAAGTCTTCATCAAACAAGGCACATGGTTTATACAGAGATGCCGAAAAGCGTAAAACCAGATTTAGTAGAAATAAAACGGAGTAAAATTACACAATGTTAGAAATTTCAACTTCCACTGAACTCCGTTATAGCGGCAGCCAGTGTGTTTTATTACCCCTATTATGTCAACCCGGTCCGTCAACAATGGAGGGTGGTCCGTCTAACTCGTTGACCTACTCTTGACCAGGTAAGTATTACGTGTAGTGACTTAGCGGCAGTGGACCTGTAAATGTACCATTGTGTCCATACTTACCTGTGATATAAACACGCGTATATACTTCAAGCTGTGACCGATACGCAAAACGCTGTCCAATCAAATACCTCCATAGCCGGTGTTCCGAACGTTGACTTTTAAGTGATTGTGTAGCGATACCGCGCCTATTTCAGTAGATATCTACAGTGTACTCGGCATTAGCTGACGACCTATGTATGCAGGTAGGGGGAGACTAACACACAATTGATTTATAATGGATGACGATTCGAATTCATGGCAGCACCGGTGTGAACGCTATTTTACCTCAATATCAGAATCCGACGAAAGGAGAGGATGGGGCGGAGGGGGGAGTGGGTATAACCGAATACAAGAAGGTCCAAATATGGAATGGAAATTTTTGCCTGGATTACCAAATGATGCAAAGAAACGGTCGTCTTCCCTTTCCCGCGCAAAACGATGGATGAAACAGTTAGACATTCACGGTTGCAGTCGTGCAGGATACGCATCAATCTTCGAGAGTGTGATTTGGATTGTTATCTCTGTTTCTGCATTCGGTGCTTTGACTTATGCCGTGTATTTATATGCAATGATTTATCTACAAACATCACAGTTCAAAACCCTATCATATACAATTCCACCATTTTCATCGTCATCTCCAAATGTAACAATATGCAATAACAATATTCTTCGTAGATCAGCATTACAGCGCTCTCAAAATCGCTTCCAAGGATTGTTAAATGTTTCCGCAAAGACAAATAAAATTCTGCGACAGAGACAACAGGCTTTGACAGCAAAGGAACTCTTAGAAAGGACGACTTTGTATGACAATTTGACCGATCTTCTGCAGAGTTCCGTGCTGGAATCTCTCTACAGCGAACTTGAGGAGGAATACCTACCATACTCCTACATGTCCTCCCCGGATGATTACGGTTCCCTGTATCTCTGGGGGTTGAGGGAAGGCGTGGAGATCCTCCGAGAGGTGGTGTCCCCTACCAAATCAGAGCTACTGACGTACGGCCATCAAAAAGATCAGATGATTGTCCATTGCTGGGCGGACGGGAAAAACTGCAACAAAAACAGGTAAATTAGAAAACATATTGTGCATATATAGCTATTGTTTATTGCTACACGTAATAATAGTTTCACCAACTATCCGACTCGATGGTTTACTCGCGATAAATAGGGTGTTTGCATGCTAATACCGTTGTTCTCTACATACTTGCCAACTTTTTTTAAATTTCCATGGGGAGATTACACGTGGTCAGAATTGAAAACTTAAATAATAAGTATACATGTACGTTGAGAGGAAAAATAACCATTTTAAATAGCTTCTTTTGAGCTCTTCTTTCAGATGAAATCATCAGATCTTTAAAAACATGAACAGTTAGCAAATCCCAAAGTTGAAAATGCAACATATTAGGGTCCAAAATCGAGAGTCTCCCTCCTAAATAGGGAGGGTTGGCAAGAATGGAGTCTCTACAGAAAAAAAAAATTCGATTTTGTTTTAAATTCGTAAAAAGTAATTTACAATGTTCGCATTAAGAACTATTGCGATATCTACATGTACCTTGTCTACAATGCATAAGATGCTTAAAACGTTTCAACGTCTTTTGTGACGGTATCCACAAATACAAAAGGTATAAAATACACCATTTGACCAGCTAGTGATGTAATTCATGAATGTTGTTCAGCTAGGTGATCTACAAGAGACCTACTATTTTCATTATTTTACTACATAATTTGATAAACGTAATGAGGCAAGTTTGCTTAAACATATAGGTGCAATACAATTTAGTAATTTAACTTTTCGTTGTTTTTCGTTTCGTTTTGATTTCTCTTTGCGTTTGATTTCCTCATTTCATAATACTGTTTTCTTTAGCTCTATTTCGTTCCGTTGTGATTTCTCTATGCGCTTTACATGTGGTCCAGCATGTTGACATGCGGTGGTATCAATACACTGACGTTTTACACGTGGGTATGGTTGCCTCAAAGCTGAAGTTTGGGGACATCAACTGTGGTGAGGAGTCTTAGGATTAAAACACCTCTGTGTATGCCAGCGTATGTCTAAAACCTAGTCAGCACATTAGCAAAAATGGTCTTACATTCCATTCGGCCTGTTGGGTGTGACACCAAATCTATAGTTTTGGCAAATTTACACGTATCTTTCACACCCTGCAGAGATTTGCAAGTTTACAGTTCATTTTGAGATGCCATGCCTAGGATGATTATACTGTTTATGATTAAACCTGTACGGTATTTCTCAATAAACGTCTTGTTACAAGCAGTACAAAAGTTTTATTAATCTGAATAACAAAAGAAAATTGAACTGAATTGAAGATATAAAGAAATATTTTATGCATCGCTGGATCAAGTTGATTATGCATCGAGCATCGGCATTCTGGAATTTCAATATTAATCTGATTAGAATATTTGAAATGTGTTCAATCAGTGGTTGGGAAGTTGGCACATACCATTTAAAAGTTTAAACAAACGCATACCGGCTTAGTTTATAAATAAGAAGCCTACCAAAGATGATTTTACGTAGTATGTTCCTCATCCTTAAATACCTTAAACAATTCTACATGTGTAGCCTAGTGTTCCCAGATCCATGTTAATTAGTGGTGTATAGATCATAAGTAGAGTGCCTTGACGGATGTGATGAGTTGATGAAATAACTACCGGGTCTGGATTGTTTATGTTTAGTCCTGCTAACTGGCACGGATTCACTTAATGTTCCTTAACATAAAGAAATTCCTTAACTTAAAATTCTCAATAGGAAAGCATTACAGAAGTCAAGGGGAAATCTTCAGTTAAGGAAGTTCCATTAACCTTTGCAATGCTTTCCTATGGATACTTTAGAGATAAGACATCTCCTTAAGTTAAGGAACGTTGATGAAATTGGGGTCAGCTATGCCCATTAAGGGACGTGTAAAGTTTTGTTGAAGGACAAAAACTGAAAACAAGTCAATGATATAAGCTTACAGCCATTACGTAGCGACTGCCCCCACGTAGGTCTCGAGCTCGCGGTCCCATAAGTTTATATCAGCCGATCTTAGTAGTGACATACAGAAGTATATAAATTAATGACTAACTAGTTTGTAATCCGTTTTACAATTAATTAAAACATTAAAACACAAATTATTTGTTCCGGAGTACATCTGGCGAATAGTCAAAATAGGCACACGGCACCTGTCAAGTTAGCGTCACGCACCAGTGACTGTGTTAACTCTGACGGTTGATTGGAAAGATAATCAATTTCTATATATGATAGGTACACTCGATACAAACCTTTTTCATATTGACATTTAGAATTTTGTATGACGTTATTTATCGAACTAGGGCAAAAATAACACAGATAGTTACATTAAGATAACATATTTCGTTAAGATAGTTACAGCTATGTACATTATTATTCACGTTACTTTTGAAAATTGTCATTATTTTAAATGTTTTATAGCTGATTATTTAATGCAGCATGACAAAATTAAAGGATATTTGTTAGTGTACCGGGCATATTTAATAGCAATTTTCATATTTATCTGCACCTTCTTTAAAA
Source organism: Mimachlamys varia (assembly GCA_947623455.1). Lineage (NCBI taxonomy): Eukaryota > Metazoa > Mollusca > Bivalvia > Pectinida > Pectinidae > Mimachlamys > Mimachlamys varia. The sequence goes on from OX392535.1 coordinate 17,319,776, forward strand.
ATGCACATATATTTGATAAATGCATTTACACTAAAACATTCAGTACGTTGTATCCTCTTATGATATCAGAGTGAATGTTATGAACTTAAGTAAGGGATCGAGGGAGATTATCTGCTAAATCTGAGTAAGAGGGGGGCTTTACCTTTAATAAGAGTTTGAACGCGTGTCAATAAATGTTGATATTTAATAGACAATGCGTGACTCTATCTGGCGTACGTAACTAAGGTCAGAGAGTCATTTAATTCATACCTGGTCATTTATAATCCTTACAAACAGGCAGGGAAGCTGGTACAACGATTTATCAGAATGACAAAATGGACTAGGAGTAGATCAAAACTTAATATTAACCTAAATTTGGCACAAAAGAAAGTAAAAAGATACCTCAATTTTCTTCTTAAAATTAAAGTGAGAAATGGTGATTGACATATCATATTGATTATAAACAATATGGCTGAGGGTGTGAATACCTTGGTGAGTGTCGTCGATGAAGCAATATGCGCTTACTGTTTCGGAACACCTGGTCTGATTCAAGAGCTGTCCAATATATTGGAAAACTGGTATAGCGCAATTCACAGGAATATAATTGTAGTATTGTATCGCAATAAAGAAATGGAATATCGATGTATCGCACTATTTTCAAAGCTTATGATTTTGTCTTTGTTACATGGTTAACTCAGGATATTCGTATAAATCTTAACCAAAAACAGTGTTATTTTACTATAGGCTGGTTGTTTTTTGAAAATAATTAGTCTGTGTACTCCTTAAATGATGCAAGATAATATTGTGGCCTGTTAAAATTTGGAGAAGTATTTCACTTCAAAATGAATGTATTTCCCTGTTACAATATATCGGGTTACATTTTGCAATACATCCTTCCTGTTTTGCAATTTAGCGCAATAAGATATAGGCTTATCGTAGCACTCCTTTCCTCTTATTCTCTTGTACTTTCCAATAGTCTTCGCGTAAATGTTTCTTTTGCTCATATTTTCCACATAGCTTAATCGATTTTGAGTTCGGATTATAATTTTGTTGACGCTTTGGTATTCTCTTGATTTATTTATAACAAAAAAAGCTATAGTTACGGATCGTGATGTTATGTATCGATATTGAACATTTTAGTATGTATTGGTATATTTGTACGACACGGCAACACGACAGGACATGAAGCCACACACAAGCGTATATTTGAGGTTTTAAATTTCTCCAAAGAGTTAGATTATAATACAGTATTGTTCTGCATGACGATGATTCGGCAAGTTTTTGGGACAAACAAATCGGGTTAGAATTGTGACCAATAGAAAGAACAATTTGGTTTTGAATATAGGGCTTAAACTGTTGCATAATAAAAAGTGTGCAGCTGTCATTTATGTCAGTCGCAGGTAACACAAAACATCATACCCACTTATTAACGTTGTGACTGTTATATATGATATAAATAGGATCAACTCAGGTCGTGTGAAAATATTAAAAATACAATTGGAAGTAGAAGTCAGACCAGCATTGCATTGTACCCTATGAAAGACAGAAGAAACTAGGGAAATGGTCCAAAGATTTACACCTATATTTCCACATAATGTAGACCGCGAGTCCCACCTTAGTAAACCACCATTTTCTTTAAACCTTTGAACAAGTCACTAATTAGACCAGTCGCACCGTTAAAATTACAAATAGTTTGTTACTACGAATTTTATACATTGGAAAATACGGATTATTCATTAAATATCCCAGCAAACCTATGTAACTAGCTGCACGTACATTGCATGCAGCCCGTACCACAAGGATCACCTTACATTCTCATTGTTGTACTATGAGTGTCCGTAATACACTGTTAATCTTTAAGAAAACATCTGTTTGAAGTTAAAGAACAAGTCGAATTATTTATTTGGGTTTCACGTAATGGAAAAATCAGAAGTCTAATAAGTGTTTACAGTCTAAAAGTCACGTTTTTACCTTAATCTTTGTCAATGATATGCGTCTCCAAACGTAACGGCAGATTGTCTACACTGTATTTATTGCTTTAACCAGTGGAATTACGCAGATTTGGGACAAAGAATGCCAATTTACTTTAATCTGACTGTTTAGTTAAGTAAAGTGTTTGCAGGTGGTATCTTTTAATCGGTAAATCAGTGTCACAAGCTATCGACAGATAGAAAACTTAAAATAGTATGAAATTGATATAATCAAATGGTGATTAAGCATAACTCCAAAATCAAGAAGATTAACCTACAATAGACTTTCAAAAGATACCAATTTACTTCAAAGTCCTATTTTCGAAATATGTCGGTTGTTTAGCATACAATAAAACATTTTCAACTGATCAATTGTATTTTAAAATTGTGGATTCATGTTTATCAAAAACGGAAATATAGAATAAAAAAAATTTGCATCGATTATTTCTAAATTGGTGTAATGATACTTAATCATTCTCACTACGTGTTAAAGTCTACCCTTGTCTAATCACATGCTCGTCCAGAGGACAAAGTGCACAGACCAAAATATTTTCTGCAATTGAAAACAAACAAAAGAATCAATTAATGGCGATTAAATTAGAAACCTCCCGCAACTGATTCCAGCGCCGACCTATCTTTTACCTGAAATGACATAAAAACTCTTGATTTGGTCGATACTGATGGTCTTTGTTTACGTAATAGGTTCGTGCTTAGTACACCCGTGTGGGTTAACAGACTTATTTAACTCCACCGAACGTCCGTCGGCACGAACAGCTGCGATCAGTTTAGTGGCCATGGAAATTATTGATGAGCAAAAAACGAATGGAACTGTGCCCGATTTACTTTTTGTTTGATTTTTTTTTTCAAATATGAAAATCTCGGGTCAAAATGAAAAAAATGATAATAGTTTGATATGATGATTTGGAAAAAAGTAGATATATACATTGTATTTAAGGATTAAAGTTTCTTTCTAGTGGTTTTATCAAAGGATAAAGTTCAGTAGGATATCGATAGTTGGAATGGAACGCGAAGCGTTCCATGAAACAACTATCGATATCCTACTGAACTTTATCCTTTGATAAAACCACCAGAAAGAAACTTTAATCCTTATATTTACTGTCCAGACCTTACATTCCCACGTGTAAATATTTCTTTAATCAGATATTATGATACTTACTGCGATGAAATCAAACAGTATCATTTGGTTTCGGTAGACTGTTGAAACAGCCGCCTTATGAGGTGACGAACTCCCGCGAAATTTCAGTCAATAAGTTAACAAGAAAGTTCCAAAAGATTACATCTTTTTATTGCTATTTTTTCACATAAGTTCATATATAAACAAACCATACTGTCTTTGTTACTGTTATTGTATTTAAAAAAAACCCATTAAAATGCTTCTTATTTATTTCTTAAATAAATCAACACATACTACGCGGCAGGATATTGATCGAGTCTGGAAAGTAGTGACGCGGCCTCGTGTTCAAATCGTAATGGAGTGTATTACTGCGCTCTGCGCCAATAGGCGCGTGATCCACTGATTTTATCGGAAAATAAAGTTCAGTAGGCATTCGTAGAAATGTATAGACAATATACAATCAATTCCAAACAGACTGTAAATATATTGAAATGTTGGAAATAAGTAGAAATATACATTGTATATTGAAATGTTGGAAATAACTAGATACATACATTGTACATGTAATATTCCTGATAAATATAACAATGGGTCACGAGTGGTATGACGATCGTAGCTCTCCGTTATGATTGCCAATTTTTTTAACTCCGTGCCACTCAAAGTCTATGGCTGTATCTATTTTTCAGTCAATTAACTTAACAAGAGAATAAAATGATGGGAAAATAAGCAAAGATTTATTTTCAATTGTCACAAACGATACGTAACACGCCAAAAAACATCAATACATTGTTGCAATCTATATCAAACGCATCGGTACTCAACGCGAATACCCGCGTTTTTCCATTTTTCACATAAACTAACATTAAATAACATTATTATGTCCCTCCTCAGAAATATGTAATTATGATATATTAAGAGAAATGTGTATTAAATAAAACCTAAAATGAGCTTGCAACCGAAATTAAAAATTAAATGGATGAATTAGTATCGATACTTCGAGTGAAGGCTAAACTAAGCGATAACAAAGACATTCGAAACATAAATATAATTTCAATAAAGTTCTTAATGGGTTTGGATCCCCACGAAGCAAATTTTGTGTCCTAACATATCACAAATTTATTGCCCCCCCCCCCCCCCCCCCCCTACTCCCCTGCAAAGAAACATTATACAAAACGCTATAATGAAATTTTGTCGATATTATCCAACGAGGCCACCTTTCTATACTAAAATTCTACCATGAAATCTATTTCAACTCAGACATACATGTATATAATACAAGATTCAGTTTAATTTGATTAACATGTTTTATATATATGGATCGTAAATAGATGGTAATGCAATAAAAACATTCGCCCAATTTTCCAAGGTAAAGCTCCCCTGATATATGTTTACAAACATAAACATACTTTAGAAAGAATCCGTAAGAACTAGATTATAAATAAACTGAAAGGTGAATGGAACAGGTAAACCTGGGTCCGAGAGTAGCTCTGTAGGTGTTAGTTAGGGTCGGGGAATGGATTGTTTTAGTTGTATTAGAGTGGATAAATATAGTAAAGTGATGAGAGGCAATGACGAGGCACGGGCCTGTGATTACATTAGACGCAGTCGGGTTATCTTTAATGACTTTCTTTTTAATTTTGTAACATATCTATTTACATGTAAATGATTACTAGGGCATCTCAAATGACTTAAAAAATTTGAATTGTACAATTCTTGCACTTTCACCGAGATGACAATTTCCCCATATCATTAAAAAATAAGATATATTTTGCATGATTTTCCCCTAAATTCGTTATACACGTAAAACAATATATGCTTATAACGAATTGATATCCTTTGTCCAAGGGGTTCGTTATAAACTTGTTTTATGTGTGTATGAAGCAGAAGACGCTTACTTTCCCGGAACACTTGGTCTTATTCTTTGCACTTTTGCAGGAGTCTCCATGTAAATCTCTCCCTTTTGTTCATACTTTGCCCCTACTTTAATCGATATTGGGTTCGGATTAAGGTTTTGTTGACGCTTTGGTATTTTCTTATTACTATTAAGCTAATAACAAAATGTATTCAGGAAATTATTAAACTTACGCAGTATATCTGGGAATCAAACTGATAAAACATATCTGGGAAACTATTGAAATGACAAACAATAGGGCCCAAAGCAAAAAGTAACAAAAAAATCAGAGAATACCAAAGCATCAACAAATCTTAATAAAAACCCAAACTCGATTAAACTAGGGATAAAAATGTGATAAAAAGATGTACACGCCAGTCCTTGTAAAAGTACAAGAGAATATAAGATGGTGTTCAGGAAGAGTAAGCGTCCTCTGTTTCATAGACGACATCCACCATGTAATTTTTGGTCACATCCAAGTAAACGTCAAATCCTCAAGTAAGAACCGAGTCATCTTTCTCAATCACAACAAGTTATAACAATAATTATATTTTCAATGCCCTAACATCACATTGCTACATTGTTGATATTTGGCATCAGGCAGATGATGCTCAATATTTTTATTATGCATTTGGGAACGTCAAACTATGTGCACGTAATCTAAAATTGGTTAATGATTGCTGTAATACATCTACAGTATAGAGTTGTTAGCCTGCACGTAAATATATAACAAGCATACAGTTTTAGCCGAATAGTTACAATACCGAATAGTTGAAGTATCTAATTCAACATAAAATTGTTGATATTATTTATATTATTTCAACTTTGGCCTGCTGAAATACAATACCCGTTTGTTCTTACACTGGTCCCTATACCATAATACTGTGACTTAAAACCACGATGACATTAAATTGATACGATTATACATTTGACTCAGTGATAATATTCACCACCATCAACAATATCATGAGATAACGTTTTGTTTGACTGAATTTTGACAGGATATTTTGGCCGTAGGCGAGGCCCTTTTATATTGTAAACAATGTCCACTATCGCCATCCATGGCCTAATTTAACGAGTTTGATATGACATATATTTATATAGCTATGAACACAAGCCCTGTACCATGACAGGTCCAGGCCGTTGATTTTTAAAGGTATCGTGTTCATCAACAAAGTATTGTTTGTGTGTAAACACAATTAAGCTAGTTATCAAATATATATATATCCTGTGGTAACGGTTGAATGAACCATTTGTTATAGTTGGTATAAAGATCAATTTATCATTAGGAGATACATAGTGATGGAAAGGGGCATGTTGAGTCCCGGGGGGAGACGGGGTTATTTATGTCCAATTGACTTGTCAATAACCTCTAAAACCGGTATATTTGTTGGTAGTCATTCATAAAGTAAATTTCAATACAATATATACGACATCAAACACAGCACAGATGAAAGCCGACACGAAACCTCAAATTAAGAAACCAAATTATCAAAACAAATAGTAGTGATCATGAAGCCCTACAAAGGGAGTTGAAAGGCATGTTTCAGAAGGGAAACCATACCACTCAAACCATTTGGCACTCATGTATTAAGTCAATTTTAGGAGATATTACACTATATTGTGTTATATTTTAAATTATAGGTAAAAAATGCAATGTTAAATGATGCTGAAAATTATAGGTATATGAGTAAATGTTATTAAACTCATAAAAATGTCGCATAGCTAGATATTTACTCGTAAACAGGTATTATATTGGCTATGTATTTGCAAACAACTTCTTAATCCCCATTTGAACAATGTAACAAAATCAAAATGTAGTTGCTTTAAGATATAAACAAGACTTATTCTGTAAACTGAATGCAACGACAAATATCTAAATAAGACCGAAATGTAGTTGTTAAGTTCAGTAACTCCTCTATCGCCACCACCCTGTTCGGAGGACACAATTTTATATCACAATAAAACAAATATAAAACGCCGATACATTCCCTGAACACGAACCCGATCTGGAAGCATTGTTAGCTTCGTGGTTAAAATGATGAATTTAACTATGTACGGAGTTTTCAATAAATCTCTAAATGAAAACTAATAAATGGTTGTCGTTTTGATTAATAAATTGTAATGTATAAAGCATAGCATTCATTGTAAAATGCGGATTTGTTGCAAGATAAGAAATCGCATTATCAAGCTAACTGTCAGTATAATACAACAACACAGCATACTTCGGGTTGGTATGCAGTGCAACGGTAGAGTACTTTCGTTGGATAATTCATCAGAAAACATAACTTTTCTCTGCCAAGAACATCATAGCAAGGAATTAATTCTCGGTAATGAAAATGAGCCCTTCGTCGGGCAGATATATACGGCTATTGTTTTGGAACTTTACGAGGAAGACCGGTACCAATGGATATGTTAACAGTGTTTCGTGATTTATGAGTCACATTGATACAAAGTAATGTAAAATAGATAATCATTTCTACGACAGCAAAGCATGATGCTAACTATCTAAAACAAGAGTTAAATCTCTATCAAAGGGGTTTTATAATTATGCACATGACTTTTCTGCTTCTACAGTAGTTTGGAAAATTTTGACTCCAAACTTTTGGCCCCTGGCACCAGTGATGAGTCCTAAAGATGTTCGCAATATCTCTCATGGCGCCCAAGATTCTTCGACGTGTTAAAACAGACACGTTTCATTCAAAGTTCCTTTCTGTTTTGACAGGTACTTCCATGAACATCAGGATCCAGATCTAGGGAATTGTGTGACGTTTTCAAATCCAGGCAGCAACATAGGTATAAGCATATAATGTATAATCTTCGTGAATATTTGGACATTTTCTGCCATTATTCCTCATACAAGTTATCAGTATTATCTCAATAAGCGTATAAGATATGTGTTGTTTACGGAATAAACCTATTATAAACTTAATTCTATTGTATTGGTTCTATTGCAGAAAAAAGAAAATTCTGAAAAAAATCTGTAGCGGAACCCGCAGAATTGTATTTGATCAATTGATGAGATTTTTATAGAACCATATTATTTGGTGTCTTTTAGAAACGGTCAGTTTCCTGTTAAACACCGAACCAGACGAGTCCGTTGGTGAGCTGACCGCCTCTGTAGGTGTGAACGTGTATGTTGGTGATACGGACAGTGGTCAAAATACCCTTACACTGGCTCAACCGGGTACTGCAGCCTTCATTAATGTACAGAAGGTACAGAACGTCCATTAGATACAATCGTGTACATATTTAACTTCCTACCACATCAAAATTATACTTAGTCTATTATATTCTGCGTATATTACTACAATCAATTCATCACAATATACCAACGTGTTTGTGATATTTTTAAATTTTGTATTTGTATGGACTATACTATCAGTCTCTTATTACTAGAAACGTAATAAGAATGAAAAGAAAAAAAAAGAAAAGAATGCAAAGTAAATAAAATATAAAAAATATACGTAAGGCAACGTTTTTCAAAAATTGGTGGATCGGCCTTGCATACGGTGCTCGTGCTAATTCTGAACATGCTCATGTTTATGTTTTACCTGACATTCTTTTGTTTCCGTATTTTCAAACCAACATTTAGTTTAATGTGTAGAACAAAAATCAGAGAATACCAAAGCGTGTTGAAAACAAGTATTTCTAAAAAAAAAAACAAGTATATTTCTCAAAAAAAAAAAGATTATGACCAGTTCTTTCAGCTATCAGGTTAGTTATAATGCATGTAGTAGTGGTGAACAGAACTATATATAAACCAGCTATGGACGGACTATAGGCCACGGGGTCAATATGACCAGTCGTGCTTCTACATAGCATGACTCATTAATATTTTCTCAAACAGGAATATCTTTTATGTCTGTATGAATAATTCATGGCTAAATCGCGATAGTTTTTCTTTAATGATAAAGTTTCTATTTTTGCATTATCCGAAGTTAATAAAGATGACGTAACACAAACATGCTGCATCTTTTTAGTAATAGATACATTATGCCGTAAAATGAATTGAACTGCATCATACAGTTGTTTCGTCCTCCTATATAGAACTCTTCAGTGATGTTAGAGGCCAAAGGGTAACTTTGCTTTTCAATATCCATAATATCATGTATTGCATCTGAATAACTGAATGATAGCTAGCTCATGTTGTTACTTTTGAAATTTGAAATTTTGATTTCGTTTGTTGACAGAAATCCAGGATAGACCGAAGCAAAGACTGTAGTAATCAAGAACAGTATTCACAGAAGGTAAGAACTCGATTTGTGACCTGACCCATGGTCGTGATGAGAGCTACTAGAAATATGCAAAGTTTATTAAATAATTTTGTGATCTGAAGTCATTTTTGTTTGTTTCTAAAGATACGTGCATAACGAATAGAAAAACATTATGTAACAAAATTGATCAATTAAATAGGTCCAATGCAATATTTAGCATATCACATCAAACATCGAAATATACCAAGCAATAATAAAATCATACTTATAGAACATGCTTAACAAAGCAATACCTTAGAAAATACAAAAACTGCGAATGAGATCTCACTTATCGCCACCTGTAACAAACAAAACAATGGCACAGCTACTTCACTGGTTTTACATAATACAATAAAAATATGCATATAATCCACATTTTATCTCAACTACACATTTATTGTTCAGTCATGTTTTAAGTTCTTTGATGTATAATACATTATTTGGAAACGTCAATATTTAATGAATAATCTTCGATTTTAGTTGGGCGTCGGCGCCTGTTAGTGTGGATAGCATATAGATGAGTATGATAAATGAAATTGATGAAGAATCGGTTATAAATAGAACCCATTGTTTTCTTTTTCTCCAGGCTTGTTTGAGACAATGTGTCGATAATGAGATAGCTACTTTCTGTCAGTGTCAGCGATCTTATGATGTCATAGCTACAGAACAGTGTCGCGTGGACGTTAAATTTGAAAGTAAGTTTGATGTTTGAGCATTTCGATGCCGACATATTGGTTTAAATAAAAGGGTCTAAATAAAAAAAATCATGCTTATGAAAATTAATTAAACACACACTTCAAAGTCATTATGAAGATCGGTATTTTTTTATATTGTCGACGTATAATCAGAAACTTATTTACAATGTATAACTCATACGAGTAAATGATCAGTACATATAAATTTATGTCCTTGGTTGCTTAGAATATTTAACAAAGATTTAAAATCAAGCCAGGGGTCCTAATTTTCCAAAGCTTTTCAAGTCCCGGTTACATTCAAAGGCACAAATACAAGATAATGATGATATCTACCAAACCAAATGCTACGAAATACATTGTTGTCTTAATATAAATCCAATATTGAACTTTTTTAGATTTTTTTACGCGTTAAAGATTATTGGATTTCAAAGGTCGGTTAAAATTGCTTTTGTATGTTTATGAAGATATGCACATACATGCATTGAAAGAGTTTTGGAAATATTATAGTTTCATTAAAAAATGCAAAGCTACCTTTTAGTCGAATGTAATTTTGGCTTCTTCTCTCTTAAGATGTTTGTGCACGAACGATACAGAAACTCTACTCACTTGGAAAGCTGACCTGTGGCTGTCTTCCTAAGTGCAGGTATGTTATACAGTTCTGGTTACGTATTCTACGGGCTTTTTTTCTTGACTACATCTGTTTGCATTCATTATTCTTAACAAATTTTGTGTAACTCTATTTTATGGTTACATATTTTATATACATTTATTTCACTTATTACATCTTGAATAAACATATATAGCTTGTAAATGTTAAAGATCTTTGTAACAACAGAGTAATTTATGCTATTTTGGACCATGCCCTCGAATTGCTCCTGAATGTACTAGAGCATAGACTACTTTCCCAAACGCCCATAAGACATAACGTCGGTTCAATAAATATATTACCATTTATAAGAGAAAATGAATCGTTCAAGACATCCAGAGGAATCGTCATTTAGTTAGCAGCGGCAAGTCTCCTGCGCCTGACTTGTGATACTTACCATTCTATATTCCAGCCAATCCTTGTACAGTGTCGAAGCGTCCTCATCTGATTGGCCGTCAGCAGGAAACATCGGCTACATAGAACAGTTCTTACTCCAGCAGGGACGCAACAGTTCTCATCACTTTATCAGGTAAGACCTAAGATATGAATTTCACAGTGGCAGTGGCAGTACGTTTTAAATACGCAGCATTTTATAAAACCTCATGATATACTTGATGTTCGTTGAAATGTATTTCTCAAATTGTGATATTGTAATCAGATCATGGTTTAATTTGTAATCCACATTAGTTTTGCTTACATGTTGTACGGTGTTATTTACATAAGAGATACGCGATGTGTGCAATAATCTTCCATGGCTAAGACATATTGATAAAGATTTCTACTAGATTGATTTGTAACCTCGGGTTGTCATGAACTCTACAATCTACACACAGGAGTTCGTTGACGAAGGTGACGGTCAACTACAAGAACATGGTAGAGGAAACAATCACAGAATCATCATTACCGGTAAGACAATTTCTGGTGGTGAATCAGCTTTGTAATGGTATTAGCACTTTATTCATTATGTACAAATAATAACGTTTTTAAGACCCCAAAATGCGTAGATTGTTACCCTACAACAAGGGCCGTAATTCTTTAGCATGCAGCAACTAACACGTCTTTGTAATCCTGCTTAATGTATCAGGGGTTTGTAACTCAAACATGCTTATCACCATACTACAGGGGAGGCAAGTATTGATAAGCATACAGAAAACACTATAGTGAGCTCTACTATAATGGTACATTGTATATCCTACTTTTATTACAAAAGGACAAAACCCTTTACTATGCTGTCTTTGTGTTTAATTTAACATTTTAGAATTGATAATTGTAGTGGTGCAGACATCTACCGTGAATAGTTAACATGAAAGATTTCAATGATTACATGCACTACTACAATATATGAAAAAATATATAAAATGAAATGTAGTATTTTATTTTTTCTCTTCCCAGCTGCTGGACCTGTTTGCAAGGATCGGTGGTATATCAGCTATCCTGGTGGGAGTGTCGGCCATCAGTATACTGGAGGTTATATGGTTCCTTGTCAGGCTGGTGTCACACGGATGTCGACATATGGTCAACAGGTAATTTGTTTTTAAAACAGATTGGTCAGGATTCGTGAATGTGATCCGAATTATTGCTTTAAGTGTATGGGGTATTCCTTGGTTTAAATCATGGTTAAATTATACATGTATGATAAAGGATAATTGCTATATAACTGAAATATAATGTGAAGCAACTAAGATCAAGGAATTATTCTAAAGGTGATAAGAAAAAAATATTCTCATTCAATTACGAATTTCTAATTTTATTTACTTTTTTTCATCTAAAGGTCTAAGCAGAGAGATAATATTCATCGATTGGCTGAATCCGATGTCACATCAATCACGTGGCAGGCTTATCGTCACAGACGGAGAGAAGAAGTTAAAAATAACAACACTGAACTCACCAAACAGGCAGTTCGACGAAACAGTAGCCGGCAGTCTTTACCCACAATTACACAGGAAAATAAACACCGGAAACTCGCAAACGGCCATATTGGAAACAATCTGCACGCACACCCATTTGAACGCACAGGACACCGGCGTGTATACAATAACTTGGTGAAAGCTGACCGTACACCTGGGTCAGAATTCCCTGTTTTTAATTCTCTTAATGATTTACACCATCCACGATGTTCTACGCCAGACAACTCTGACCATCTCAACAGTCGTCTGCTTCAAATGGATGGCGGGAACGCACATCATTATCCACATCGAGGACGAATTGTGACCCCTGCAGACGCTATCCAACGATACGGCCATTCGGCAAGCAAATACATACAATGCAGCGAAGGCATCTATTTGTAACACTGATTCTGGAAGAAAACAATTTTGCCATGAAGTTTATACATGTACATTTACCATTATACCAAGTTTATACCATAATGATTATATCATATGTTTTTACATTTTTAGAGAATTATATTATCAAGTTTTACAATTTCATATAGAGTATCACTGTTTGCTGTTCAATATGTATTGTGTTTTAAATATCACTTAGCCTACAAACCTGTGATATCATGAAAACATTTATGTTGACAAATAAAATTCATTATTTAATACCCATATTGTTGTATAGTAAATCATACCCGACACAATTTCGGGATTTCAGAATAGCAACAAAAGAAGAACGATAACTCGTAGAGATTTTATCTGAAATCTGTGCGAGTGTTGTGGTAATGGTCAAACAGCTGATGTTCGTAGTTTAGATACAAAAAAGGAATGATTATGATCGTTGTGCGAGATGATTTATTCACGGTTTTCAAACTTATACTTTGGTGATTGAACGGCTATGGGATTATAATATGATACACTTTTTTTATGAATAACCTTATCTTTGCCATTTTAAATGTTAATACCGCTTCAACTTGGGCAAGTCAATATTACGAAAGGATACTTTCTGACATTCAGCCTTGACTGAGACTAGATACTTAGTTATACGATATTAACGTTTAAGGCATGCTCATCAAATGTCAAATGAATACATATGGCAATATTTAAGCGGAAAACATACCACAAGCCAATGTATCATTAATGCATCTCTATCAACTGTCCATAGCAGTACATATTGCAGAAAGCAATCAAATCTACTAAATTGGTTATTATAGATCATATAACAGAAGAATACAACCAAACAAAAACAACTAAGATCTAAGATACATGTACTAAAGGTGGCCATGACAGCTTGACAATCCGTCCAATGAAATATTCGAGGTATTGCACGCGACCTATTTCGTCATAATTCTTAAACCGTCAATGTTTGAATTTCTCAATAATACATATTAAGTACACAGACTTTCTCTATACAATGTTCATTAGATGTAGTTGTTTTTGTTCACTGCCTGACTAAATAATCGGATCATCACGTATAATTATAATGGAGTGATGACGTCCACAACTTAATTGGTACCACTTGCCAGGAAAAGCCTTGTATTATATCGATTTTACATATATTAATTAAAGGGATGTTGAGGACGAATACAGAGTTTATAACAAGGGAAAACACGCTCTGGTCGGTTAAATCCGGAAATAGGATAAGGGGCTCAGCAGCCCGGTCATCATACATCATTACCGTATTTGTTCATATGATTAATATCCTCCTGATGGCTCGTATTGAAAAGAGTCGTCACAGAAAGTCTGAATACAGATAAAGTCTTTTTATACGCAGTTCTAAGCATTTATTTAATATGTCAATATACAGACTATGCGTTTGCTTTCCTGTATAATGTAAAATGTGGTACAGGTACAGGACAAATCCTTCACGATATAGATACATTGTGTTACGCGCGGAAGTGTCTCTGACAACCAGTAATACGGTGCATTGTATAATATTGTACTATACATGACAACCCTTCTACATTGTCAGTGTGAGGGAGACTACAAAAAAATGGTTAATCAGTAATACGGTTATATAGAGCTTACACAACGAGTGGCTGTTGGATATGGAATGTATTTCACCCGAGTTGGTTATTTTTTAAAAGTTACGAAAGACACGAGCTTTAGCGAGTGTATTTTGTTACTTTTAAAAAATAATTAACGAGATTGAAATAAATTCCATTTCCAATACCACGAGTCGTGTGACCTGTTTCTACCACAATATTAATATGCAGTGTCAGTGTTGATTTTCGGAGCGAACCGCGGACTACATAATTATGTATTTGCGCGAAAACGTATCAACTCGCATATATTCCCGCCAAGTTGTGACGACGTCAACAATCGATGACGACGTCAACAATCGTGAATTCCGGTCAACTTCAACATCTCAACCAATCAAGTGGTATATAACATATATTTATCCAACAGTCTACACGTTAATACAATGGTTCGAGAGTGGAATAACACAGGGTATTGTGTTAGAAAGTATCATATATTACACCCCCTTCTACACTGTCAGTTTGAGGGAGATTTAAAAAGGGGGTTTATGTTGTTTTACGTCCTATAAGCATCCAGTAATATCTAAGGACGTGCCAGGTTTTGGAGGTGGAGGAAAACCGGTGTATCCGGTTAAAAAAATACCGCAACACTTGCAACCCAGATGTTTGGGGCTAGTGATAAAATGTCGGGGCACCTTCTACAAAAATAATTAACAAAAGAAAAACAAAAAAACTACAGCATCTTAAAGAATAGTCATGCTCGGATTCGATCATGTGTTAGACAGGAGGATCCATCAATTTATCTTTTCATAACCGACTATCAGAAAATATCATCCTAGCGGTAGCAATTAGATAACTTTGTCTGCTCTATCCATAAAATCATACACCCATCTTCATTGTTAGGCACATATGTACAAGGATAAACATACCCAAAAGCCAAGTTTAAAGATTGTCATGTAACAAGGTCGACTTAAAAATACAAGGTCGGGTTGTTATGACCAGTGGAGTTGGACAGGGTCAAACGTATTATTCACAGCAAAAGACAGGGTATGTTGCTGTATTTGCCTCTTTGGACAGTACGTATCTGATGCTGACTTAACGTTGTTGTGGTGTGTCATTGAAATGGTGATTGCACCCAGCAAACGTTCCATCAGGTGACATTATATGGTTGGCTTGATTTTTATAATTACTCTAAATGTTGAGCACTTATTAAGCGGAGCTTATATATAACAACTAACAGTTCCAAGAATTTCTTTTGGTACACCTTTTGATATGTCCTGGCTTTGTACATGACTCCTTGCTTTACTCCCCGGGCAAAAGTTCAACATTACAAAAAAAGTGGTAAGTAAAGAGCTACTTCTGCTTGTAGAACACATTTCACTGACCTCTTGAATCTAAAATATAAAAGACGATGAGTGTAATTACCGACTATCCAGCAGCAGCTGGTTGAGTTGACAAATTTTGGACAATCAAGAAACCGACACAAACAAATAATAATCCGTTCAAACCGACTAACTTCAAAGTAAGTGGTTGGTGTTTTCAATGGATTGAAATAATTTCCCGTCCCCCTTTGGGATGAGACAGGGGAATCTCAACCCTAAAGGTAAGATTCTGAAGTAGCCAAACAAGAGGCTTGTCGAGTGTTTGGCAGCATCTTGAAGAATCCTATCGAGAGGGTTTGAGATCTCCATGTCTCACTCTCACAGTAGTGAATGATTATTTTTTTCTTGACTGTTAACATCTTCTACTGTATATACCTATATATTGACATTATTTCAATGCAAAACATTTCGACATGACGACATATAAATTCCTCTGAGAAGTCAAAATTTTCCTGTATTAAACTTCTTTTCTAATAAACATTTTGGAAAACGGAGTTCATGGCATGGCAGAAAATGCAAAGATAATGATATGTCAGCGTGCTCGTTTTTGTGCTATGATCGGTCAAAGATACTAATATGACATAATAAGTGATTTTAAGTGAATTTTGCAGTTTTGACCAATTGCAGGATATCTTCATAAAATAACTTCCAAATTTGTAATCCAAAATACATGAATGTTCGCAGAAATGACAAAAATACTTTTTTCTTTAAGTTATGGAAGAAAAATTTCTCTAACTTAATATTTGAACTCAGGAAAGCTATTTTAGTTACCCCTACCCCTGATTTTTTAATGAGAAATCCTCATTTTTTCACCATTTTTTTTCAGATTAACGCTGAATAACAAAAGTTCTGCAATTAAATTGTTTTTAAATATTTAGCATATGGAAAGAAAATGGCTTTCTCTGTCTAAAAAATCATAAAAAGGGGGTTAACGTGCTTCATTTTTTCCTGTTACTACATTTGTATTTGTGTTATTTTCACAATTTCAGGTTAAAAATGAAAAGCACTAAAAATATGAAAAAAAATACAAAAAGTATATAATTTTCCACTTATTGCATAATATTTCTACAATATTGAACATTATAAAATTGTACAGCAAAAATGAGCTTGCTATGATTAAAAATGGCGAAACACTGATGTTTTTAAGAGATTAATCCAGCATCAAAAGGTGAATTTTCGGCCTTTCGTTAAGTGCAATATATACACAGAAATACGCATTTTCAATACGGCCGCCGAACTGGTAATATTTTACAATTCATGTTGAAAAAGTTCTACAAACATGACACAATTTTCAGATGCATATACGCTATTAAAATTGATCAAAAAATTTCTTCAATATAATATAAAATGTTTAAACTAGATTTAAACGAGACGAGTTGTGGATATCTCTGCCTAGGGTAAGGAATAAGAAAATCTCAAATCAGTTAAATTGTGGATATCCCTTTCCAGGGTAAGAGATAAAAAAAAATCTCACACCTGTAAAATTGTGGATATCCCTGTCCAGGGTAAGAGATAAAAAAAATCTCACACCTGTAAAATTGCGGATATCCCTAGGCCTGTCCACAGCTTAGAGAAAAAGACAAGGAACGCAAGAGCATGTTGTACTGGATTTACTTTCAGAATGAGTCACCCTTTAAAGTCAATTTGACCAAGTTTTTCTGTTTTTTTTTTTTTTTTACAAATTTTTTGGTAGTATTACCATTACCAAGTGGACCCTCAGTTCAGCGACACAGTACGTACAGGTGTAAATGTATAGCCCGAGTTTGGCCCCGACACCATATCTGATTTGGGCTTTTTATCAAAATGTCTAAATCTGGTTCAAGGGCCAAAGGAAACTCGGGCTATGTTCCGTTACGTATACAACTTCTGAAATAGATATATATATATATATAATAGTTATTATAATATCAATATACAAAACAAAATGCCAAGTTATTGGCAATCAATCTTCAAATACCTTAAAATGAATTCCGACATAGCCAGAAACAGATAAAAGATGTAACACACTTTCCCTCTAAAAGATTTTTGCATTCTCATAAAGAATCTATTATGATATTTTTTTCGATTGAAGTAATTATAGTGCTTCTAATACAATTTAGTATGTTCATTCCAATACAAATTATTATTTTCCAGATATGAAATATGTTTAATTTATGTGTGTGTGTGTGTGGTTTTTTTTTCAATTGACTATTTACGATTATAGGAAAAATGAGGAAAATGAGGAAAATGAATAAATAAAAAAAATGAGGGAAACAGGTAATTGAGCAAGTATAACAAGAAGATATGCTGCCTTATTTTTCTGTTAATAAATTCATCCCTAATCAAAATGTGACAAAACATGATGGCATGGAAAATAGCTTAAAATGGGTAAATCAGCATAAAAATAAATGTAAGAAAGTCGAGGAAAGCGAGAAAAAGGTATATCCATGATTTTTAGCCGCGGCGTCAACTTTTGTGTTTAAGTCCACTTTTGGCAGTGCTATGGTCACATCAATCATACTATGTAGGAAATAGTTTTACATGTTTTAGCATTTCTGGCGTAAAAAAAATACATCTTTTGAATTTACTTTGAAGTCTACTTTCAATTTAATTTGTTAAATACGTCCTATTGAATAGAAAATTTGCCAGGTTACTGTTACTAGGCCTAAGTATTTAGAGATTACCACGCTCATACTATCATATTGAACACCTTTCCCCATCGACGAAAACGTAAGATCGTGTTCTTTATAACGTCATCATCCTGAGAGTTGTTTCCCTTTTACTCGCTCTTCTGACCTCGTTCTGACACGCATGGTCTTCTTTTCCACTTGAGAAACACCACGCATATCCGAGTTTCCCGACCGCTTGTTTAGCGGTTTACCTACCTTCACAATGGTCCTGGACACCATAGGAGAGGTTTTGGAGATGTTCAAGAACAGCTTTCCGTTATCCTTTCTCTTTTTCATCCCGATCTTCATCATAATTTCTCCAGTGAGTCCGGTGAACGCCGCTCACGAATTTGCGGCATACCGAATGCAGCAGTACGACATCCACGGACAACACTACGGTAAGGGAGCTCGAGGTCGCGGCGATGTCAATTTAGGGGCGGGGTTTAGGGGACGATGTGTTGTTTTGTGAATATGCTACAGGAATGGTTTTTACATCAGTGTTTCACCTATACGCGAGAGTTTAAAATATGATTTAATTTCTCATCCCCTAATTTTTTTTTGCCAAATTTATTCATAAATTCAAATTCATAGTTTTAACTGACCAGTACATAACCGATGTGTTATGTACTGTACTTTGTGGATATTAAAAAAAAAAACCAAAAACTGATATATATATATGAAGTTTGATCAATTCAGGTATTGATTAATTATCTTGGTTCACCAAACGTCTAACAAGCGTGGTCCTTTTTGACCATATATAGCTATTTGATGTTTGTTTTATTTGGTACAGGTTGTAAGAGTGCTCTTGTGAACATGGAGGCCAGACCAATTGATGCTAAAATGATTACAAGGCGCTGCATCATCGTCCGGCTCCAAGAAATCTCAATCTCTAGATACCGTAATATAATCCAGGAAAATGCTGGGGCTTTGATGATTCTCCTCCCTCAGAATCTGACATCCATCACAGAACAGGAGAAAAAGGTGATTTAACAACACCTAGGCCTACAGCAAATGAAATATACATGTGATGAAAATAGATTTTTGAAGAGTAATGAAAAACAAATTTGCTCCCAACAGGGTTTGAACTAATGACCTTTCGGTCTGTAGTCGGACACTTTACCGCTTGACTAAAGGGAAATTCCCACCAGCCGGGGCTATAGTAAGGTGACCTGTACTTTCAACTTTTACAATAGTTATATGGGTGGAACCAAAAATGCACTAAAATTTAGCCAAGAAAATTGCCAAGATATACCATACATTAATAAAGCATTGATTAACATGTCTTTTTTATAAAAATTGTAATGGTGAGTTATTGTTCTGTGTTAAAAATTGTTAAAATATCTGGACAAACTGACCTAATTTGGACTTTGTCATTCAAGTTCAGGTTTGCCAGCTTGATAAAACAATGTGACAAGAAGAGAAGGTTTTCTGTGAATGTGCAACAATTTCTGGTTATTTTAGAATGTCATATTTGTAATAGAACATTCTTCTGAGTAAGATGTGCTCATCTATATAAGTACTTCAAAATATGTTTCATTTTAAAAGTAAAATACAGTCGAAGTTGTTCATACTGAAACAAACTCCCGTAGATCCGCTAATATGCTCCAGTGATCATGAGGAATGTACAATTTTATAATTAGTATACTGTGCACAGACTGGTTTTAAGTTGCTTTATAATTTATTAGCACTATATGTTCATGTACCTACAAATTCATTTGAAAGAGTGAAATTTTCACTAACCTACATGTAAACATAAAATCAACTAGCCCTGGGCATAAGGCTAGTTGGAATGTTGTACATGATCCATGCTTCTAAGCTGATGTTTTTGAAAATAAAAGTGTTATTTTGACGAATGTTTCACCAGAATCTTGAGATCCTTGAAAGGGATATCCTGTCGGAAGAAACATCGATCCCTGTGTACTTTTCCCCAGAGACGGATGATTTGCTCCAGATTCATGCTGACCTACAGTCCGGCAGCTCTGGAGACCAGGCATCTACTGCAGTGGATGGTAAGTAGATAGATATTGAACCAAAGAAATTATACTGGTTTCATTGTAAAGATAAATGAGAAAAGCAAAGGCTCAAGATAACTGAGGATTCACTAGACAACATTAATTTACATTGCTTTAGTTTGTTATACCAACTTCCCTCATCTATTCTAACAGGATCATGATATTTTACAGCAACAATTATTTACAAGGTTACAATATATGAAACTAAAACGGTATTTGTGGGTGTGCTTGGAAAATTCATTTTTAAGATTTTTAGTTTTTCATTTTGCATTTTAAGTTAACAATATGTGTAGTAGATGTCAACATGTTCTTTATTTGCTACAGCCCTGTTGGGTGCTGCTACTGCCAATGGTTTCCAAATTGTTGTCAATGGTGCTCAGTCCAAAAGTCTTCCAGATTTTCAAATCACAAATCTGCAGGTAAAGGAAGCCATTTCGAATTTACATTATCATCATCATATGACATACATAAAAATAAAAATGTCTAAATTGTCTTTAAAAGCTTTGTCAAATAGAACATTGTAGTGAATTGCCACTCCATGAAAAGTTTTTGCAACACATTCAATATTTCAAGAGGGATTACTGGTATGATATATTGATTTTAATTGATAACCTTTCATTTGCTACAGCCCTTGAAAAAGGTGATATATGTGTTAACCTATTCACCCTATTGAGACACATTTAAACCTTTCCAATTTAAAGGGTTGGATAGTTCATTATAATACTTAAGGGGTGAATGAGTCAAAGAAATTTATGTATACACTTAAATGATTATGCAATATGTATAGGACCCTTGTCATTCATAAATGAAGTACTTTTGATTATCAACAGCTTGTATTAAAGGTGGCAGTGTTATGTGGTATTAGCCAATTGAATTAAAACCAGATCTGAATTCCACTCCGTACGGTAAAGTTACTAAGAATCTTTATGAATCAAAGTGTACCTGTACTGTACAGAGTTGAATTCATATCTGGTTTTAATCAGATTGGATATTAGCTTGATGCTCACACTTTGTTATTTGTTACAATGTGACTGTCAACTTTAACATTTTACAAAAGTAATATTGGCCATTGTAAAATTCTAAATTACATATATTGCAAACAGAAAAACATGGAACCATTTGCCGCACTAAAGCTACTTAATACTTGTATTGGCTGTCGTTGTGTTTGTTACGGTGCTAATATCTAACAGCCATTGGAATATTATTTTACAGGGCCACCTGTCCGGGTTTGGGATAGAAGAGCAGCTACCAGCAATTGTTATTGTAGCACACTACGATTCCTTTGGTGTGGCACCTGTAAGACTTTAATTCACATTTATCCAGATCCTGAACTCCTCTTACATAAGTCTGTTATAATCGTAGCACACCAAAATTCCTTTTGTGTTG
Organism: Mimachlamys varia; assembly: GCA_947623455.1. Taxonomy (NCBI): domain Eukaryota; kingdom Metazoa; phylum Mollusca; class Bivalvia; order Pectinida; family Pectinidae; genus Mimachlamys; species Mimachlamys varia. The sequence continues at coordinate 17,341,629 of OX392535.1, forward strand.
CTCCTGTAAGACCCACATTTATTTATCTTTTGTAACTGAAATACTAAAAATGTATGTTTCTATTGATATTCTTTCTAATAATTTTACATCTGTGGAAAGATAACGTTCCTGGCTGAGAATTAAAAACAGGATGTAATTGTTTAAATGTATAGTTAAGTTAAGAACAAAATTCTCCAGAGTTATTTCCCTTCCATTGAGCAAATAATATATATGTATATGTTTTGTTGTGATGATATATATGTATATGTATTGTTTTGTTGATACAAGTCCGATACGTTTCTTGTAAGTACAAAATTTTTGTTACAGAGTTTGGCTCAGGGTGCTGACTCCAATGGCAGTGGTGTGATTGCCCTGTTGGAACTTTCACGGCTGTTTGCTAAGCTGTTTACAAATTCCCGCACTCATGCCAAATACAATCTCATTTTCCTGTTGTCTGGTGGTGGCAAGTTTAACTATCAGGGCACAAAGCGTTGGATAGAGGACAACATTGACTCACCAGGTATGATATAGAATAAACATGTTTAAATAGATTTCTTGATCTGGTAGCTATAATTTTGACATGTTGTTCCTGCAGTGTTTAGACATTTTGTTCTGGTTGTGTATTGACATTTTGTGAGAGCAGCATATTTTGACACCTTGTTCTGTTGATGTGTTCCAACAGACAGTAACCTGCTGACAGATGTATCCTATGTACTATGTCTGGACAGTCTCGGTGATTCCGACCAGCTCTTCCTCCATGTCTCCAAACCACCAAAGGAGGGCACACCAGGACACACCTTCCTAAAGGTAAGTCATACAAATCCTTTAAAACCATATGCAGAGCAAGTCATTGTGAAGTTTTACTGAAAAACCCAAGTCCATAGTCTGCCGGGTAATAAATAATGTTCCTTGTTCAAGACATGTTCAGCAAAACCAAGTAAACACACAAACACACCAACTTGGCTCTGATTGGATTTGGTTTAACTTAATATTGTATCTTTTTGTCCGTTTAGTTCTAAAACTCATAACTGGTGAATTCATGTACAGGATATAAAAATGATGGTGAGAAAATCAAATACTGTACCATATTGCAAGCAGATGAGAGCACATCACTGTAAAGTGATAGACGTAAACCGCAATAATCTCAAAGTATTTAGATTTACAAGTAATTCATACTGTCACTTACTGTTGTACACTCATCCTTAATGGAAACTCTGAACATGATCGTGGTATTATCACAGAACCTTGAAGACGTCATCCAGACATTTTTCCCAGAGACATCCTTCAGAATGGTCCACAAGAAAATCAATTTAGCAGATGACATGTTGTCATGGGAACACGAGCGCTTCAGTGTCAAACGTCTCCCAGCATTCACAGTGTCACATGTGGAGTCCCATAAGTCACCAGATAAAACCACCATCTTGGATACAAGGTAAGTTAGGTTGGATGTTAGCTTGTCTAGAAATATAAATATTGAGATTTGAGGTTATTCAAATGAGTTATAAGAATGAGAACTTGACCATGCAGTAAAATCCTGTCCCCGTCCCCAACTCTATAACATCTTAATTTGCTGTTTCACTTTGAATATTTCTGTGTGTAAAGTGAGACAATCCGTTTTAATTGCTTTTGAGTGTCCATATTTGTGAGGTGATTTGTATGAAGGATGTACATCATCTACATAAATATTCTGAATCTTACAATTACATATAGACATAATTTGATAATGTTTTAATGATTACACATGTTACTAAAAAGGATGTAAAATGAACATTTCTAATAGAATTAATCTTTGTTTACTTAGAGACACAGTTGACGTTCACAAGTTAAGTCAGAACATCCGTGTGATAGCAGAGAGCCTGGCCAGACACTTGTATAATCTGACAAGCCAGCCCAACCTCAGGCTATTCACAGAAGCACTGGTAAGTCTTATCTCAAGTCCTTCAGGTATTCTGTGTTATGACATAATAATCATAATATTTAAAACTGTAATTAGTATTCTACTGAAGTATTTTTTTATTTTTTTCTTCCACACTATGCGGGTGGTGGGTTAAATTTGTCTTTTGCCTACCTTTGGATATCTCATTAGAATTGCATCATTTTGTTAGTTTGGCGGATCCATTTGCTTTAGTAGGAAGCACAAAGTTTCGGTTTTATGAGGTCTTGATTTGCAGTATTGGTTCGTAGTGAAGAAAACACCCAAAAATTAGTCCCACATAGTACTAGTGTTGACACAACTTTAGTTGTTAGCATGACCTCATACGGAACGTCAAAACTGTTTTTCAATTCCTGGGGTTGAGATTTTCCTGTCGTCAAGGCACATGAGTGATATATTCTGTGGAGGAGCATTTTCAAAAGTGACCTTGAACTTCTAATATAGCCTTGTCTAATTTTTATGTCACAGGATGTCCAAGAGAGCCTAGTGTCAGCCTGGCTTGACCAGCTAACTGCCCAGCCTCGGGCCATGCAACTCCTAGCCAAAGACAGCAGCTTACTAAGTACCTTAGAAGAAACCATGAACCGCTATCTCAAAGATGTCCGCCGCACTACTATGAAGGCAGACAAAAGGTTCGTACTGTGAATTTTACTGAATTTATGGCTTTATCCAGTCTTCCTTACTGTAGAGTACCTATGTAAGATCAAAGCTTTTGTTCAGACATTGAATTGTAACCCTTTCAGAAAGCAACTCTAAATGATTGAAATATGCATCTAAAACTTTCCCATATTTCCTAGATCTCATTATGGCTCTCACTGCAATTGTGTTTTTTTTTTTTCAACAAAAATAATTGTTATATCTTTCTTTTTAACAGAGATCCGGAGTTCATGTTTTATGATGGTGCCACGTACCAGATGAGTGCTTATAAGTAAGTTATCCTTGTATATGTTGGTCGATGTGAGATCTTGTCATTCTATTGTTTGATCTGACAGTCATTCTGTTGTTTTTGAAATCCTTTAAACTAATTGTCTTCAAGATATCACTCATGGATCAAAAGTTAAACAAATGATGCTGTCAGCAGTTTAATACATAAGATATAAAAATCAAATAGCATGTTCAAATAAATTCACTTATTCTATTTGTTAACATTTATGTTTTCAGTGTAAAACCTGCCATATTCGACTTGTTCCTGGCTATGGGAATTGTTGGTTATTTGGCTGTCGTGTACTTTGCAGTGTTGGTAGGTTTCATTTTTTTTACGTTCACTATTAATTACCAATGCTGTTGTTTTTAGTTTCATTAAAGTCCAAAAGCAATTTACCTAAAGTTTTTTTGTCCAAATCATGGACATTCAGTTATTGTATTTCATTAAGTAAAGGAAGATGGGTGGTGGGTCACAACAAACTAGGCTGGTAGGTTAGAGTTACGTGCAGATCAGATTTAACTGGTATGACTTTCATTTTATATTTCATTAAGATTTGCCTTGACCTTGAAGTTTTTTCAGTTTACTTTATAATAACAACAAACAAAATAATTAGAAATGTTTTCATAGATATGATAACATAAACTTTGTGTATATATATTAATCATAATTATGATGAGAACGATAAATTGTTAGCTTTTTTTCTTCAGAATTTCCATTACTTCTATGGAGCTTTACGAAGTGTGACAAGTCCAAAGAGAATGAAAGTGCAGTAGGGATTGATGTGTGAGAGAAAAGGTAAGAAATAAAAGGCTTTAGATATGAAAATTAAACAGCCTTTCATTTCAGGTGAGATTGATATCAGAAATGAAAACAAACTCAAGTGGAGAACAATACATCTAAAATTGTAATTCTGAAGTCAGTATAAAAGTCATCTTCACATGTATACATAACATTGATCTGGAATACCATTCAGCATTGTTGTATGTATCTGTAGGTATTGTTTACTTTGCTATAATGGTCTTGTCAGATGTTGCATCAACCTATTGGTTTATAAAACACTGCTATAACATATTTATAACATAATTTTGTGGTCATTCTTAAAAGACCACAGACTGTCCCTTTCAAATTTTTATGTTGCAGTATAAATTACATTAGAATGTCTAAATACATTTGTATATACATTTAATAATATGTATTTTTTCTCGATTTCAGATTGATCAGCAAGCAATGTCTTCTTAAAAAGAAGATAAAGACAAAAGCATCTATATTTAAGAACAAAAGATTGATATGCAACAACTTTTTATACGATTTCTAGATAATTGACTTATTGTATGTGTAACGCAAAAGAAATTCCATTTTATGTGATATGTTTGAATGTCCCTCACTCCAAAGTTTGTTTTGTTTTGCCAAATATTGTGTATGTATTTTAATAGACAGTCACTGACAGGTTCCATGGTGAAATAACTGCATTACATAATTATGTAGTGACTTCATGTTAAAACTTTTTGCAATAATAACTTTTACTGTATACCACTTGTAGTTTTGAATAGTGTAATTTGTGTAGTTTTTAAGTTAAAAAAATAAGAATTTTATACTTTTTCATCCAAAATCCAAGACAGCAATATTTTCATTATTAAAAGACATCGATACACTCATTTTTATACAAATGTAGATTTTTCTTTCTTTAAAAATATAAAAGTCACTTAAGTACTGGTTTTCAGATTTGTATCCCTATCACAGATTTACCAGTATTATGATCTGAAAATGAAATGCTTTAATTATAAGCTTTTGTGTGATTCTGTCTTAAAACCGACTTTGCATACATTATGAAAAAAAAAAAATCTTATTATATAAGTATTTTATTGGTTGGGTTTTCTGCTATAATGTTCATATAAATAATCAGAATGATTGATGATAAACTGTGAGATTTTAGTGGCATTAAATATTCATTAACTTATTAATTAGGATACTCAAGATTCAAACATTTGTAAGTGGAATAGGTTGATGGCTGTACTTGTGTTCTGTCTTGTCCTTTGACCTCAGTGTAGGATATGTTTGTAAATCAATTTCATATCGATCAAATATGAAATGCTTTCAGTTGATCAGGTCACTTGAACTAATTTTTCATGACGTTTAATATAGGGCATCCAGATAACTCTTTAGATATTTAACTTTACTGAAGCATATTTCCACAGAAATTGTAGTTAAGGATTTGAAATTAGCCAAAAATCTGTTCTCAGTGATGTAATTAATACGTTTTATTAGGAAGATTTTCAACGAGATACAATTTTGGTTCTGCAAAATCCTGAACACAAGATGGTGCATTCTATCAAACTTATAGTTTGATAAAGGATTTGAAGCCAACCGACACCATTCGCAACATGACTGTATATCAGTCTTCAGCTGGTAGCTCAAGGATGTCTCGGCTCAATTTAAGTTTATATCATACTTGCATTACCACCAATATAATATTTGAATTTAATAATGTATCAGGGAATAAATTTTTGTCTTGTTTTCAAATTATACAGATGATTGGAATCATGATTCAGAAGGTTGATCATATCAAAGAGGGTGTGATTTTGAACAAAATAATGAAGAAAAAGGTCATAAAATGATGGCTCAAGTTTAAATATGGTGTTGAAAAAAGTCTATTGTTTTTCAGATAACAGGAAGTGCAACGAAAATAATATATATGCTATACTCATCATTTATCATGAAGTATTAAAAGATCACTTATACAGGGAGACTGTTCCGTGTTAAACCTAAAGAACTCCTAAATGGCATTCATTTTCAAGTTGATATGGTTTATCACATTCTGGACTGTTGGACTAGAGTTCATTTATGAAGTTGGAACAGACTTGGACTAGCCAGTGCTTGTCAAATTTCACATCAAACCACTAGGTATGACTGACGTGAAATTTGACAAGCATTGACAGACTTTCTAGACCTAGATACACATTTAAAGGTTCTCTGGGTTTTACCGTAAAAACTTTATTTTGAAATCACCAAAACGGTTGACCTTCCTGAATTAACTAGCCAAATTGCTGAAATGAATTTGAAAGTGATGTTTGAATCATACAAGATCATGTATATCGTATTGAACTCTGGGGTTGTTCCTGGATTAACTGTATGGGAGGGATGGGAAGCTCTATTTCAAACACCCTACCATCCATCAAATATTGAAAACTCCCCCATACCATTGGTGATAGAATTGCCCTGGATACATATCTGGTGTTTGTAGAGATGCCTCCCACCTTTGATTTACAATATTCCTATGTGTGTTTTCTGTTTGTTAATTATTATATCCTGTTGATTTATCCAGACTAGCAAACTCATTCAGGGATTGTTACGCTTTTTGAAGGATGCCATTTTCTGTATTTGTCTTGTGTATTAATCAGTAGGTAATAAAGTGACCTTGTGAAGATCTCCTGTCTAAATTATTACAAGTGTTTGTCTTCTTTCAACAGTATGTTTACGGTAGTTTACATTTCTCTTATGCTGTTTTAACAAGCTATATGATGACTGACTTAACTTGATGACAAGCTATATGATGACTTACTTAACTTGTTGACAAGCTATATGATGACTTACTTAACTTGTTAACAAGCTATATGATGACTTACTGAATTTGTTGGGTTGAAGATCACGGTTACTTCACAGTTACAGTAAAAACGCTTGTTGTATTTAAGCATTAGAAAGAGAATTTACATCCGATGAGGTGGCGCATATAAAATGTGTCAGTAAATTTGTTGGCATCATTGGAATGACTTGTAATCTTCAGCTAGGTATATAGGGGAAATACTGCCCAACTGGCGAGCTAGCTTTTCCAGTCATGCAGTATAACCCGGGACCCGCTCAAGATAGTAAAGCAACGGTGAGCAGCGTGGTCAGAAGTTGGAAGGGTGACCGCCTGTTCGTTATACTGTTTGAGTGATACATTTTAATTATGACTGCATGAAAATATGATTACCTCCCTTCTGTAACTAAACTAGTGCCATATATATGTGTTCAGTGTCTGATGGTTTCTGCTGGATAACCTAACTTGTTTTTAGTGGTGTAGGGCCATTTAACAATCATTGACATGCATTGAATGTCATAGTGCTGGAAAAATGTTACTGAATGCTCTACTTGATAGTGAAATTGCACTCATTTTGTAGAATGTGTCCTTTATTTCTGTTAAGTACAAGTAAAACGGTAATGTAATTTATGGATGATAGTAAATATTTGAACTGCTAGTTAAACATACATTATTTCAGTATGGTCTGCTACATCGTTGGCATGGGTATAAATCAAAGTACAAAAAATATGAAACGTTTTCTTACACTTCTTGTGGGAAAAACGATTGGAGCCGATAATCTGCATCAGTCCACTGGGGTTACTTGGTAGTTTCCAAATGTTAACTAGAGTAGATTTGGAAGTATTATCTTGCAATGTCCGTCAAACCGAGATTGTAAGCGAAAATAGTATGATTGGAACAAAGTGGGCACCAATTGATGTACGTAAGGTTTTCAAACATAACATTGTATGCTAGCACGGTCAACTCAAATTCTCAATATATATATAGATAACTGGCCTTCATGGTTATAACCGCCAGCAGATTCTACCACCTTGTACTTTAACAAAGTAACGACAAACCTCGGGGTCTGAAACACCCACCAGCAGAATCTAACACCTTGTACATGTATACGATGTAACCAAAGTAACGACAGACCTCGGGGACTAAAACACCCACCAGCAGAATCTACCACCTTGTACATGTATACAATGTAACCAAAGTAACGACAGACCTCGGGGACTAAAACATCCACCAGTACAGTCTACCACCTTGTACATGTATACGATGTAACCAAAGTAACGACAAACATCGGGGACTGAAACACCCACCAGTACAGTCTACCACCTTGTACATGCTTACAATGTAACCAAAGTAACGACAGACCTCGGGGACTAAAACATCTACCAGTACAGTCTACCACCTTGTACATGCTTACAATGTAACCAAAGTAACGACAGACCTCGAGGACTAAAACACCCACCAGAACAGTCTACCTCCTTGTACATGTATACAATGTAACCAAAGTAACGACAGACCTCGAGGACTAAAACACCCACCAGTACAGTCTACCACCTTGTACATGCTTACAATGTAACCAAAGTAACGACAGACCTCGGGGACTAAAACATCCACCAGTACAGTCTACCACCTTGTACTTTAACAAAGTAACGACAGACCTCGGGGACTAAAACACCCACCAGCAGAATCTACCACCTTGTACATGTATACAATGTTACCAAAGAAACGACAAACATCGGGGACTGAAACACCCACCAGTACAGTCTACCACCTTGTACATGTATACAATGTAACCAAAGTAACGACAGACCTCGGGGACTAAAACATCCACCAGTACAGTCTACCACCTTGTACATGTATACGATGTAACCAAAGTAACGACAGACCTCGGGGACTAAAACATCCACCAGTACAGTCTACCACCTTGTACAGGTACAAAGTAACGACAAACCTTTGAGACTAAACCATCCACAAGCAGAGTTTACCATCATGTTCAATTAAGGATACGGCAAACCTCAAGGTCTGAAACATCCACTAGCATATAATCTACCACAACAGGGATATGAAAAACATCAGGGACTAAAACATCCACCAACAGTCTATCGTCATCAAGGTAACGACAAACCTCGGGACTAAAACACCCACCAACAGTACCATCATCAAGGTAACGAAAAACCTCGGGGACTAAAACATCCACCAACAGTCTACCGCCATCAAGGTTACGACAAACCTCGGGGACTAAAACATCTACCAACAGTCTACCACCATCAAGGCTGAAACATCTACCAACAGTCTACCACCATCAAGATTACGACAAACCTCGGGGACTAAAACATCCACCAACAGACTCTTCCACCTTGTATCATGAGAAATGAACGCAACACCAAATAGTTAAACCTGAAACATTAGGTTTTTAATGCAGATGCCAAAAAGGATTTCACGCGATAGTATAGCTTTTTCCTCCTTCAAGGACTGATAGATGTGTGCATGGTTTTAAAATTGGTTTTTGTTACAAAGTACTTCTTAAGAAGCCTGCAAATGTGCCTTGTCAGATACCACTAATAATACACTAAATAATGTAATCTTTACCCTGAACATTATCCACATTCTCTTGACTTCTCTACAAACTGTGGGGTTTTTTTGCCCTTCACTGTTCTTCCATATCCCTATTGTGAAAATGTCAGTTAAACGGTTCACAGCGTTTGGTAGTCTTGTTGCTGAACAGGGATTGAATTCACGTCCAATGCATGAATTCCTTTCTTACTGTGCGTTGTTTTCATGATGAATGCATGAGCTATAATTCCCAGTTGCTTACCATGTCTTGTTAAAGAGTGATATCTAAGTAGATCGCAGCAGTCTTGATTTCACCATAATTATATTGACAATAAAGGACGTACAGTACCGACTTTATACAATCATCCAATTGCCAAGTTTTCTCCATCGCTGACATTTTTGTTACCTTTCTTCTCGTTAAAATCAGAATCTATTTAATCAGTTCGTTGTTGTTGTATCTTGCTGAACTTTCAGTCGAATAGATTCTCAATCCTTGTCTTGAATGTGAACCCCAAGACTGGTCTTATTTCGATCCCTACTGATACTCTGATTTACTCTTTATATCATTGGTATTTCAAATACCTGTTTTATTTCTTTCTTAACACGTAACACTCTCGTCACTTTTCTCACCTACGGGATGTTTTGCACTACGACTGTAAATCCTTGTGTTTCGGGAATATGTAGACTATCCCTGTGTGTGTTTTATTGTACCGTCCATGCTGTGTATTATCTGATATAGGACGGGTTGTCAGGTATACTGAACTGATGATTGGTTTTTATGAGTCATGGGTGAACAGTATGGCCATATGGCGTCGTAAAATGTCTTCTTCCTCTACCTTTCCTCATCAATAACTAACTTCTGAATTATGTTCCCTGAATTTTGCGCATAACTGGTAGTTGTTTTACCTAACAAGATGGTAAAATGCTGGTAAAGTACAAAGAAATAATACATAATACACAACCAATATCATATTTAAGCGTGACGTTCATTAGTATGATGAAGTCGACAGTGTACCCATCGAACACTCAATTCTTTTAATGTCCGATTAGTTGTGTTATATAACTTCTATTCTATCTTCTGTGAATGGTTGTGACGTTTGTTATGTCAAACAAAACAGAAAATGTATGTTCATGCCAAATATGATATATTGTTGAACATTTAACCCCCGAACGAGGAATCCTTTATCAACCAGGTGTGTTTTCTTTATAAAATTCCCATTCAAGGGACATGTGATGTAAATAAAATACAAAAAAACTGTTTATGTGTATTGATTTTCCCCAAAAATATAAATTCTATTGTTCGATCAAAACTCATAATAATTTTGACCCGTGGGTACGGCCTCATTTGACTAAGAGTCCTGATGATAACAATTTGATATTGACATCAAATCATTTTATTTCACTCCTGTTTTAATAAATGACATGACAGTGCAAGTACTAGTGGCTTCATACATTTAAGAACTGTTGGATCCAGAGCGAAAAACCTCATCAAAAGTCGCTGTGTTAGTAATCAACATTTAAAATCCAGCTGACTATCACTAAGACTTGCACCATTATAACAGTCAAATTCTGTTCAATTTTAGGTAAATAAAATGCCATGAGTTGACTTCTGATGTTCTTTTCAGGTAAGTTTGACCTGAACAAAATCACATGAAATTGACCTCAGCTGACACGAGGAGATTTTTCCTGACGTCAATTAGAGCACAATGCAGCGGGTATGCAAGAGTGCAATAGACCTTTCAACGCGCCTCACAATAAAAAGTAAATATGCGTTGGTGAAATTAATTATCGTTTTCGAAAGTTCTTCAAAATGTAATTAGATATAAATTATTTTCACATTAATTGTTGTGTTCTGCGCTTGTGAACCTCATTTCTCGATGACCTAAATGCAGTGTTTAACATGTACAAAAGTTACAAAGAGAGGAGGAGCCTTTCGATTCTCAATTATTCAGTAAGTCGCTGAGAAGATTGATGGTCTGTCAAAAGTGTCGTACAACTTATACCAATTTCTCTCTTGGATGACCTTGGATACAAAGCTTGGACAGTTTGGCCCAAAGACAATTTTCTCAAATCTGTTCACGCCTGGTCTCATGTCATTCTTTTTCTTCGGTATTTACTTAGTATTGGGTTAAGATGCAATTGGATATCCCTGGAAGATGACGTAACACACAAATATGCTGCACCTCTTAAATTCAGCAATAGATACCGTATGCCGAAAAGATGAACTGAACTGCATCATACAGCTGTTTCGTCCTCCTAGGACTCTTCAGTGATGCTAGGGGCCAAAAGGCAGGAATCCAAGATTTCTAAACTAATGTAGAAGCAGAAGCGTCAGGTGCGTAAAACCCTTTAATTTATGAATTTCATTTAGTTTTTTAGAATTTCGCTTAGTAGTATTTCAAATATTTTTTATTCTGTAGTATAAACATTGAATACGTATATATATTCAGTGTTACTTGGTCCTGACCATTTCAGCTGCTTTCTAACACGATGCTGGTTCACTATTTTAAACAGGGATAACGGAATTACTTGATGTGTACATTTAGTAGTGGTCCAGGAATTTTCAGTGACTAAGGAAGCACCTGAGACTATCATGCATCTTAGAAAACAACCGTATTTTGTCTCATTTGGAATATTTTGAACATCCAACGCTTGCATCATCATCTGGATTCACCAATGACGGATTTGTGAAAGATTGCCTAAAGCATCTTTCCAATCACTGGCTCTAACGTCGTCGTACAATAGCCTGAGTAGGTCGTGTGTAGAGGATTATTATATTTGGTTCCTGGTTAACATTGTTTACTAAGAGTGGTCACCAGACACATTTATCGGCTGTCGGTAATTCACAGACAAGATTTAATGCCATTGGGGGACATTCCAATTAGCATTACAAGGAAAGCTGAGAGAGCGTGAAGTTATTCACAATCATGACAAAATTTTGAACGTAAGCCTTGTGCATATGTCTGGTTTTGAATAAAAAAGAGAAACATACGAGAATTGAAAAAAAAATCTAGATACATGTATATCACACTTTATAAACGCTGGAATATGGACGCGTGGCCTCGCCTTGGTGTATTGGGTATTCCTGCTTTTCGTATATTATATATTTTCTCGGTTCCTATTTTTTTACCATTTTTATCGATGTTGTATTACCGTTTTGTTTTGCCTCATGAATTTGACAATGATTTATGGAAACCTTCTAAAGACTAGAATTAACTTTCGCCAAACAAAATCTTCGTTTATAAGGCAATTGACATGTTTAACTCAATTGTCCTTACATATTGCCATTTATAAAATGTAAGGTGTCTATGAACAACTGTTTCCAGCGAATATATATAATGAAATATATATTGCAGTTACTTTATTTTTAGTATTTTGCAGATCAAAAGGAAATGGGAAACTGGGGGATTGCGTGTTTGTGGTTTATTTCCATTATCAATATGTTATTTTTCACTATTCTAGAGTCAAATAACAAAACTGCTTCAGTTACACTAAATATGTGAAAATACTGAAAATGTAAAATAAATATCTTTGTTACATGATATTTGCATTATAATGAACATTAAATAGTTGTAAAGCAAACATGAACTTTGCATAATGAACAATGGCGTCACACTGATGATTCTAAATTATCCACCAAGCATAAAAACATAAAAAATGACCGTTCGTGAAGTGCAAGAAATGCTTGTTTTCAAAATTGCCACCATAATTGTCACTTTCTAAAACTGAAACCACAGATCAAATTTTTCATATGCATATTTGCTATCAAATTTGTAATACGTTGTTAGATATTACAAAAAAGAGATAAAAACGAGATTTGAACGTGATTGAAAACCTCACGAGAGAAGATCGTTGATACTCTACGACGTTAGTGCTATCATCAATAAAGTTACTTCCTGGTTATGTATTAGGTGTTTACAAACCAATACGCTCCTCTACAAACCCCTACCAAGTTATGTTTTGTGAATACAGATCTATTAGCATGCCTGTAAAATGAGCCAATTATAAATCTTGATTATCGTTTAGGCGGCGAATTATTTGAAGGTTATATTTAACGACTGAAGGTGCTATTGTTCGTTGATATTATGTATTTTAGATGACCGCAACATAGTTAACTATAATTTGTAATTTGTAGATAAATAAAAAAGCTCTTTGTGAATTTTTTTTTAAATGGTTAATACAGCTAAAAATACACTTGTAAATAAAGACAAATCGTAAATACGAGGTTGCTGTTATTTCTATTCAGTCAAAAGTAACAACGCCTTAGAAGAAAGATATGACTTTAATTTTCTATGCAAATAAGTCGCGCAATATTAACACAGATCGTTTAAAGATTGACTTTACGTTGTACATTATCACTGCCACGTGAAAACAAAACATACACATTTACAAACCTCGCACCATGAAACAGCACACGACCTGGTACAACGTCTTAACGATCCGAAAGAGTTTATACAGATTGTTGTCCTTTGATTTGAAATTAAGGATATATGCTAGCTTGTGTACATTAAACATGTGCAATGTTCTTACATGCAAATGCTACCCTACCTCACATCTTATATCTGTGATGTGAGTAAAATGGTATATTCTACCTTACACGTGGTACTTTTGCATAAACGTAAATAAACGATTTTTGAAGGGAGATCAATTTGAAAGTAAGTGATCAAAACTGTTTCCTATTTCCTTTTGTAGGATGACGTAACACACCCATGTGCTGCATATTCTAAATGTAGTAATAGATACAGTATGCCGAAAAAATGAATTAAACTGCATCATACAGCTTAATGCTACAGTGAAATGTTGTGTATCTGTTTCAGAAGGGTAGTCATGTCCTATCGTAACACTAAATAATCTGTAAAATCTCTTGTGTCTTGGGATTTATCGGAAGCAGAAACATATTGAAATGTATTCTTACAAATTCAGTCTCTCTCACATGCCCTGTTGATGACTCAGAAATGATGGACGTGACTATAAATCCATAATAAGGACACTTGTTTCCCTCGTAATATCAGCGTACTGGAAACCGGAAGTTGCTGATTCTCGTTGATCCTAGGGTGTTCAGTTCTGATGGTAACCATGACATTATGTACATACTTGCAGCAATAATATTATACTTACAGATTAAATCTGTTTTAAATCTAACAATGTACTTCTATAGATCTACATCTAAAGAAAGGATGACTAGATGATAAGGGGGTATTATTATGTCGATTTTCTCCATGGAAATGAAGTTATGCTTCCTTAACTATTCAAAATTATAAGAACTGTTTTAAATTTATACAAATTAAAAAAGATACCTATCTATGATATTCAAAAGTCTAATTTGTACAACTATATTGAATTACTAAGACGGGTTTGACAAAATGAAATATCTACATTACATTAGTTGCAGGTGTGGTATTGCCACCGAAATGTGCTCTAATTAACAATTAAATAATCGAAGTCATTTCGATCTTTAGCTTGACATTGTTCCATCGGAACTCCTCCATTATAGATGAGTCCATACTGTCTTATCTAACCTAAACTGTGGAGACTGGAATGACATGTTTCCTTTCCCTGTCAAAATTTTCTGCATTAGAACTTTCCAATATTAATCAGAAAACAACATATTGACATCCAGATTTTAAAATCATGCTTGCAATAACAAAACGTAGCAACGATCCACAGATAGCCAGCTTCGACAAGTTCTTCCGAAGTCACAACTCTTGCGTTTTATAATGTTGCAAGCCCAAAATACGAATGCTATATATCCTGTATATATGTTGCCGTTTGCGGGTCTGTGAATACTTCATAACCAGTATTTCTGTTGCCTATGTGATGCCACAATGCCTGTGCGTTGACCGGAAGTCACACGGATTTCTATTTACCCACAATGCCTGTTATGTGCTCTGTATCTAAATGTTGCCAACAGAAATTCTCTCTGTGTGTGCTTGAAGGAATTTTATATCATAAATGCAACAAAGACAGAGATACGCGTATGACAGATTCGCATGTAATCCTGATCCAGCATTGGTTTATAACAAGCTAGACAAGCTAAGACACGACATTAACATGGTCGATCGCCATTAATCCAATCTTTCACAGCGCTGGCACGTAATATGGCATTTATACTTGTGATGTCAGGCGTGCACGTTTATTTCAATACTTCTGTTCCTCCCCATGAACAACGTCCCATGTGATAGGGTTACGAAGTTTGGGAGGGGGAGCACTTTTACAACGCCTGCCTGGCCAAGTACCAGTCCTACCGACAGGTCGTCGCTCCTTCAGACTTAACTTCTGTATGGACATGGCCTCTGACACCCAATCAGGGTGGATTACAAAGTAGTCATGTTTAGGTTTATTAGGTACGAAAATACCTCCATCATAAGAATAATTTGTCTTTGCAGATTCAGGTCGCTTTTTGGGCGACGCCTCAGTCTTTTTCTTGAGTTGGGGCGAATACGATGCTCTTGTCGATGCACCGGAGCCCGAATATGATTTACTAGACGTTGATGAAGATGGACTAGCAGAACCGCTTGACTGGTACTGCCGCATCATGTGATTGTTGAGGTAACTGGTAGAGGGACAGCTATGACTGTACCAAGACTGGCTTGTCTGCTGGTTCCTCCTCATGTACGAGTTGGACATGGATGGAGCGTCCATTGACAAAGTCACGCGCTTCACGTCCACTGGTTTCTTCGGTTCCGTACTGAAATGACAGAGAAACAAACATTAGAAAAGTTGACAGGGAAGTTACTTTGTTAGTTTCATTTCTTCTGTAATCACAAGGAAATTGCAATTACTGCAAACTATTTTTTTTGATTGAAACAAAAAGTATGTAAATGTTTAATTGAAGCGAAAAAAGATCGGGATAACTAAAGTTATAAGAAATATAGGTTCTGTACATGTAGCATACAAACGTACTGTTTCGCAAAGGTTTATAATGGTTAACTAGTTGTGATGCTGAGCTCCTGAAAATGTATAGTAGCTGCGAAAGAAAGTTGGTTTTCAGTTAGATAAAAAGCAACGTTATATTATTGGGAAATGGTTGATTAATTATTGAAACAGCTTCTTCCTTCTGGACGGCACACAAGTAATGTTCTGTACTTAAAATCAACCATTCAACAGGACGAAAGAGGTGACACAGCGTAACATAGCTATACGGTATGTTGGTTCGCAACATTGATGGCTGACTACCACTTCAATGCTTTTGCTTTATCTCCGAAAGCCTGCAACGATATATTGTAAAAAATAACATCATGAGTATTACGAACATCAAAATACCTTGCGATATATTTATTACAGAAATTACTGTATATAATGCCTTTGTGTAGAAAACATGTAAAATGCTAACATATATAGTTAATAAGTCATACCATTAAAACTTAAGCAGTAGACTAAGAACTTCCATTTTTAGCATTGCTTTTGTTATGAGACATACATGTTATTTATAATATTGAAGAACAGTTAAGCAAACACTTTCCGAAATAACAATAATTAAAGCTGTACATTCTGTATGTAATAAAACTTTTGTTCTCAGTGTAGTGACATGCTATCTAGTTAACACTGCAATCTAACTTATCACACATCAAAAAAGATATGTCATTGAATTTAGTACGAACTACCTAAAACGAACTTAGTCTAACACTTCTGGGGGTTAACTAATTACAAATGAGAGAATAAAACTTTTAGGGGAAAACTAATTACAACTGAGGGAATAAAAATTCTAGGGGAAAACTAATTACAACTGAGGGAATAACACTTCCGGGGGTAGACTAATTACAATAGAGGGAATAACACTTCCGGGAGTAAACTAATTACAACAGAGGGAATAACACTTCCGGGGATAAAATAATTACAACAGAGGGAATAACACTTCCGGGGGTAGACTAATTACAACTGAAGGAATAACACTTCCGGGAATAAAATAATTACAACAGAGGGAATAACACTTCCGGGGGTAGACTAATTACAACTGAAGGAATAACACTTCCGGGGGTAGACTAATTACAACAGAGGGAATAACACTTCCGGGAGTAAACTAATTACAACAGAGGGAATAACACTTCCGGGGATAAACTAATTACAATAGAGGGAATAACACTTCCGGGGGTAGACTAATTACAATAGAGGGAATAACACTTCCGGGGGTAGACTAATTACAACTGAAGGAATAACACTTCCGGGGGTAGACTAATTACAACAGAGGGAATAACACTTCCGGGAGTAGACTAATTACAACAGAGGGAATAACACTTCCGGGAGTGAACTAATTACAACAGAGGGAATAACACTTCCGGGAGTAAACTAATTACAACAGAGGGAATAAAACTTCCGGGGTAGACTAATTACAACAGAGGGAATAACACTTCCGGGGGTAGACTAATTACAAATAAGGGAATAACACTTGCGGGGTAGACTAATTACAACAGAGGGAATAACACTTCCGGGGATAGACTAATTACAACAGAGGGAATAACACTTCCGGGGATAAACTAATTACAACTGAGGGAATAACACTTCCGGGGATAGACTTATTACAACTGAGGGAATAACACTTCCGGGGATAGACTTATTACAACTAAGGGAATAACACTTACGGGGGTAGACTAATTACAACTGAGGGAATAACACTTCCGGGGATAGACTTATTACAACTGAGGGAATAACACTTCCGGGGATAGACTAATTACAACTGAGGGAATAACACTTCCGGGGATAGACTAATTACAACTGAGGGAATAACACTTCCGGGGATAGACTAATTACAACTGAGGGAATAACACTTCCGGGGATAGACTTATTACAACTGAGGGAATAACACTTCCGGGGATAGACTTATTACAACTAAGGGAATAACACTTCCGGGGATAGACTTATTACAACTGAGGGAATAACACTTCCGGGGATAGACTTATTACAACTAAGGGAATAACACTTCCGGGGATAGACTAATTACAACTGAGGGAATAACACTTCCGGGGATAGACTAATTACAACTGAGGGAATAACACTTCCGGGGATAGACTAATTACAACTGAGGGAATAACACTTCCGGGGATAGACTTATTACAACTGAGGGAATAACACTTCCGGGGATAGACTTATTACAACTAAGGGAATAACACTTCCGGGGATAGACTTATTACAACTGAGGGAATAACACTTCCGGGGATAGACTTATTACAACTAAGGGAATAACACTTCCGGGGATAAACTTATTACAACAGAGGGAATAACACTTCCGGGGATAGACTAATTACAACAGAGGGAATAACACTTCCGGGGTTAAACTAATTACAACTGAGAGTATGGCGGCACACAGCGTCAATTTAATGTGAATCGAATCAAAAGCATAAACGGCCACCTGGATCTCATTGTGACATCTCACTGAAGGTACAGAACGAACAGTGATTATTGGCAATCTTGTATGCAGAGATTACTTCATGGAAATCTAGCACTGCATTTCTTCAAATTACATTAAGAAGGCTTGTAATTCCTTCGACCAAGCACATGCTATCTGATAATTAAATCGAATACTAAAGGTACACGGCGAAATGTTACATAGTAATAGAAAACAAGTGTTACTGTATCAATACATGTACCGTAGTAAAGTACGTGCCAACCTTAACTACAATCTAATGACACAGAGAGACTCGGATGGTGTCAATAAAACTATAAATAATGTATCGTATGTCTAGACCACGGCCCGAAGACAACTCGACCAATCAATACATAGTCTACACCATGGCCTGAAGACAATTCGGCCTCTCAATGCATAAACTTTGACGGATGTCTACACCATGACCTGAAGACAGAGCTCGACCAATCAATCATAGTCTACAACATGGCCTGAAGACAACTCGACCAATCAATCAAAGTCTACACCATGACCTGAAGACAACTCGGCCACTCAATACATAAATGTTAACGGATGTCTACATCATGGTCTAAAGACAATTCGGCCACTCAACAAATTTACTAAAGGATGTCTACAACATGACCTGAAGACAACTCGACCAATCAATAAATTTACTAAAGGATGTCTAAACCATGACCAAAGACAACTCGATCACTCAATACATAATGTACCGGATGTCAACACAACGGACTGAAGTAACTTGACAACGCAATACATAATGGTAGGAGAGAAATACACAGGCAGACATCATCTATCGTGTTACATTGAAATGTGCTGTACGGGTATCAAATAACATAATCATATGTAACAATCTTAATTATTACAATTGTTACTATAAATGTGAATATGATGTTGTCAATAATTGTTTACAATACCATTCTACCATTAATTCATTAATAAGGATAATGTATACATTTTTAACAATATGACATTCATAAACTGAAATGAAACAGGACCATTCCACGGACTTCCTCCTGTTAAACAGCAATGTGACCCCTGAAACTACCCAATATGTCTAGCTGTATAGTGTTATTGACACAGTAAATGTAGGCTATTCGTGTCACGTCTGTTAAACACTTAATTATTGCAATTAATTGCTTTGATGCTGATTGCAAACATCATCTTAGACACATACATACATGTAGAATATTGATGTCACCATAATCATTGCTTAGCATACAATATTAAAAAGTCATAAAAATAGTAAGTTATATTTGTATATTTAGTAAAACACTTGATATGATTCAATGAAACAAATCTATCTTAACTGGTTTAATGCATTGAAAGAAGTCCTCAAAAATGTGGAGAATGTGGATGTTATTTTGTCTTCCTGATCAGTGGAGCGTGTTCATGTGAAGAGAATACCGAAGCGTCACAAACTCATAATCCAAACTCAAAATCGATTAAACCAGGGGCAAAATATGAACAAAGGAAAGATTTACATGGAGACTCTTGTAAAAGTAAAAGAGAATAAGACCAGGTGTTCCGGAAGAGTTAGCGTCTTCGTCTTCATCGACGACACCCGCCATGTAAATCTTTGACACATCCATGGAAATGAAGAGATGAGGAGGATAGCGCATGCCCAGAATCATCAGGTTATCAGGCTGGTATACACATGGCTACTGATGTGTGTGTAGATCTGGCGAACCCCAGTTCACCTTAGGGTGTATTGACATTATTGAAACCGAACTGAGATCGATACATTGAAAACAATACACACACAATAAAACAGAAAAGACTTCTAGCTCCTATCTTGTAAAACGGTCCACCCTCTACCTTGTATAATGGTCTACTTCGTCACGACACAAAGCCGTGCCTATATGGAGCTGAGCATATCGTATCATCATAAAAGTGTGGTTTTTTTTATTTGTGCAGCTGTCGCCACTTTTCGAGCCGTGTTAGGTGATAAATATTGATTAGTTATTCGGAATGGGAATTGTTTTAATACCGGTGTTAACACTAGGTATACTGATGGCGAGTAGCTGACTTACCACACTGCACGCGCCATTCACGCGACTTGAAGGGCTCAATCAGACTGTTAAATACGTAACGTGTGCTTTGTGTATATAAATATAATATTGATGAGGGATATAACAGGTGGCTATATGATAATATACCTCAGGTGAAATGATAATAGCCAGGAAAGAAAACAGGACATGCTCGATGCAAGGCTTTATGTTGCCTAAAGTGTTACAGCGTTGTTTTCGTTAAGCTGTACCATACCAGCATGTACAATGTACACGTTTCTTATCTTGTTATATAACGGACGTGTCTTACATTGCCCTCAAAATAGCATGAAAGCACAAAGACAAAACCATCCCTACTGAAACGTCGATATGCCACATGAGTTTAACTTATAAACATTTCTTATTTATCGTGTCTGAAAAAACAGGAACAATTGCAAGACGAGGATCCTTTTGTATTATGTTTGCAATGCCTCCGAGACAATCAGACTGGCGAATACTGGTTTCCTGATTATATAAGGCGATTAGGCTTTACCAGACATACATCGGTCTTTGTAGTGTCCCTGAGTGCTCTAACGCCTCTGGATACTGTCGCCGCTCTATTTCTTATCTGTATGTTCCTGTTCTGTCTCGCATCATTCTCACCTAATGAAGCCGACTACCTCAACACAAAGCTAACCCTACACCAGGGGGCTCCAAAGAGGCAGAGAAGCGTTGCTCATTCATTATACGTATCTGTGTGAATTATTTCAATATATAAAGTAATTTTGACTTATTTTGAAAGCACTGTTATCATTAACGCTCACTGGACTATAGTACCATATTCACCCCATTTTTTTTTATAATTGGGTCTTTAAATGCTACATGTTAGTTTATCCATAACAGATTTGTCAAGAAGTGTACCAAAGCTTCGCCAGAAACCAGAGAGTATTACAGTAACACTCATGTCACAAAATATAAAATAACAGTCAGTAAGTATTAAAATAACACTTTTCACCGAGAGTTTAACAATTACTTTGTCAGGAATGTTTAACAATGTAATGTAACCTTTGCCGGTATTTGTAGGAATATACAAAATGTTAGGACTTGCATAACAGTTATTCCAGGAATTCTATGTCTGTAATACTCTTTGTTAGTGAATTGCACGCCTATAAACGTTCTGTCAAGATTTATGTAACGATGTCAGCTTTTTCATGATTTACATAAATACAATACAATTGTCATTGGATGTCCCATAACTATAATAGGTTTTGTTTGGATTGGCATTACTTTGTCAACTTCATCTCAAAATTTACATATAATCATAACTGCTTTGTCTAGAGTATTGATGTAACGATAAACAAATATCTGTCATAAATCTTAACCGCTCTGTCATTGATTTTTAAATAATACAACATTTGCAGGAAATGTAAAGCTTTACCAGTTTTGTAACCATGAACAAATTTGTTATTAATTGTATGATTTGATTAACATCATCATTATTTTCAGAATAAACATTGGAAATAACACAGAAATCAACTAAATGATCCCCACGATTAATGTGTGATTATATCTGCACACAAGGCATGTAATGATCTGATCCTTGTTTGCAAACACAATTACATAAGGGACGTTTTATCGCTGGCTTTGCTAATCGCTCAACCAAGTCTTTATCAAAACTTTTTTCTACTATTTTGAATATCTTCAAATTAGGAATAAAGTCTTATTGTGACACTATTCCATCCAGAGGTGGAAATAACGAGATGTGGATTTTGAAAACCTCGAAAGATTTTCAAATCCATCATCTGCGCACCCCTCCTCGATTTATCATTATGAGCTCTTTCTGTTTCAGGAAAGATTTAATATCTTGATTTTTGGGAAAATATTTTCCAGCAGACTGCATGCTTTCCCATGTTAACAAACTGTGCCACACTCTTACATGTACCTTACTTTATTTTGTTTGCATACGAGGCTGAATTTATTGAAGAGTTTAACAGGGCAAGTAAACTTGCCAAAGCTCTTGATTTCACTTCCAAAGGTATATCGACAATGAATTGTCTATGAACAACATGAAATCTGCTGATCACATTGATTTATACTCTTATACACTGGCCAATTAACTCACTATGTACTTACAATATGACCACCAGAGACAGCTTACTATGTAAGTTATACGTTAAAGTGAATGTTTAGATTTTCCATTCGTGAACTTCCCTTTCTTAAAAGAAGCATACCTACTTCAAGTTTGAAAAATGCATCAGTTCTCGTTTTGTATACGTAATATACATTGTACTTGGATTTGACCTTAATTTAAATCGAGGAGACGCTTACTTTCCAGAATATCTGGTCTTATTTTTTGGAATTGTTCAAGGTTTTCATGCAAATCTTTTCTTTGTTCATTTTTTCACATCAAGTTATATCTATTTTGGGCTCGGGATATGGTTTTGTTGACGCTTCGGTATTCTTTCATTTTTTTATGTAACTAAATGTATGATAGCTAAAACAGAAATGAGTTTTTTTAATGAAATTGTACACACTGAAGATTGAACTGAAAAGCACCAGTTTTACTCGAATACATACGCATCGCTTTATTAATCTCTTAAATTAGCATACGATCTACTGTCACAAACAAAGTGTAACTTATTAGAGAAAACAAATCATAATATGCACAATTTCGAGCTAAGTAAATTCTGCATATCTTACAGCTCCGATTAAACTGTGATATTATACTCGTGTAGGTTTTGAATATGTTGATGCTTCGATATCAATTACTTCACCAAGAACTGAAGTGAACACGTGCAAATATCACATATCTCCTTAGAAATGATTTATTAAGTTTCATCGATTACTTCTAACCAATGAATGTGACTAATGTGATTTCATCGGCTACTTTGCATATATGATGTGATTTGGCTGGTGGTTAATGGAACACTTGTCGACTCGCCTGCTCCTAATCAATTCTGTCAATACTGATGCCGCTTTGTAAAGGCAAAAAACCAAAGTGTTTCCGAACAGTCAGTCGACGTCTGTTCGGATGAGTAAACATCTATTTCATCTGATCACTTGTACATTTCAGTGCTAATATATCGATCTAGCCGTCGTAAAGCGGTACAAAACCATAACCTCGTATATATGTGCGTGGCGCTGATGTGTTCTATGTTCATTAAGTAGAACATCAAAGCCGCAATAACCTCTAAATTAACCATACTTATCCAATGTGTTAGGTTTTATATCTCCTTTCCATGTGCCATTTTGAATCGGTTCTAAAAGCATATTAATCAAAATAATATCAGTAAAAGTAAATATTTGGAAACTTTGGAGTTAATTTCATCAAAGCATTTTTTTACGGAGCTTATAAATAAGGACATTGTGTTTCTGAAGTGAATTGATTCATTGCAGTTTTGATAAGAACGACATGTTTTATATGATGTTACTCTTATTGTATGTTGCGTGTATTATCGATTTATATACTGACATTACCAATAACAGATCGATACAAATGTTAGAAACTGTGCCATTTATATGCCAATGTCGAAGTCTTGTATTTCGCTTATACGTGGATACTCTTCACTTTTCTCGTCCGAACAGACAGAATTTTAATGGAATCTATACATGACTTACTGCCGGAGCTGTTGTGCAATTTTATTGGGTCATTATTTAGTAAATTAATTTTTATCTACTCTATGGAATCTACAACACGACTGCAAGGGGAAACATTCTGATGGATTTAAAACACACTGACTTGGCGTAGATATGCAATGGTACATGTGAAAATAATCATATTCAAACATGTTGTAATAAGCTAAGCTATGGAGAGCATACGAATGATAGGTAAGGGGTCGTATAACAAAACAACTGATACATGTTATTACAATCAGCCCCAGAGGAATGACACCTATTGGTAAGATACCCATATATATGTAGCTGAATTATACAAAGAAAATCCCAAACGGCTGGTAAGGAATAGACCCATAGAATGGTATACCTTTGTACTTTAGCTGGGATGATCCCCTTGAGTCCCTCCTTACATACTACAGATCTTTACAGACTTTATCCCCTTGAGTCCCTCCTCACATACTACAGATCTTTACTGACTTTATCCCCTTGAGTTCCTCCTCACATACTACAGATCTTTACTGACTATGAATAATTAAAGGCATTGCGTAAAGCGAGCTGGCCAGCCTCCATCGCAGTTTTACCATACATGCAACAGTACCACTCAGCACCACTATCATACATGTAGCAGTAGAAAAGACAGAACTCCAAACAGGTCAGGCCATGATTAAATGATATTCCCTTCATATTACACTGAATATTGATCAAATATCAATCTGGATGTTCTGATATGAATCGGTTATATTATTTGTTTTATACACGATCTTGCTGCAATATGGTCGCAAGGTTTCCTATTCATGGAGCGTTCCGTGAGCGATTCTCAATACGCCTGTTGATATGAGGAATCCAGCTCCTCTTACCTGTGGTGATGGATTACGTGGGGGATTCAGAAATACGGTTTTCGTACAAAATATTTTTACTGGAATTTTGTCTTTTGTCTCATTGATAAGTGTTATGATGGCTACAAATACAATGATCTGAAACGGCATGTTTTATAACCATGTTGTACACCACTTGTCGATCTATGCTCTGGGAAGCCTTTCATCATGGAATTATTTCGTTTCGCTTTATTGACCAATTCCTCAATGACTTCAACAACAACATGTATAGCAAGTCTTTAAATCGATATCTACCCCCATAGCGCCTTCACGGCAAAACACAGCTTCACATTGATTGGGAGGTTTATGTTTTTTTGTGTGTGGGAAGAGACATTATTTTCATATAATACAAATGAAGCTTACTTACATGTGTCACCAATAGAATATGATTTGTCATAGCAAACATACCAATTATAATTGTCTCGGGGTAATCAACATCATACGGTGTTATGCAATATGACAACTATGTCATAGTAATATCTTTGCATAAAATATCAAAAAGTCCAACTGATTATTGTTCTAACATAAAACATAACATATCAATATCATATTTTAAAATGTCTAGTCAGGTGACCCGCCCCCGATAGAGCCCTCAATTACCTGTCGTAACTTCCGTTGGTTGTATTGGCCTCCAGAACCTCCTTGATGGCGTCCATCTTGGGAGGCAATGATGATTTAGGGCGTGGTTTCCGGTCGGGGGTAACCGGCCTAGAGGGGGCGTGGGGGACATGCCAACGTTTCTTGTAGGCTGTTTTTAGCAGTTTTTGTCGAGTGTCCGCCCTCTCTTTGTCTCTGTGTAGTTTGTAAGACCGCAGGGCCTTATTCATAATGTTGTCGTACTCGTTATCTACATCTGTTAATGGAACCAAAGCAAAACCAAACAATTAATCACACAATAATAAAAAAATACATACCGATTCCACATATAGCTGATATTATCCTTGAATTGTGTTGGTATGTTATACACATGCTGTAGGTCTGACTAAGATCGGGATTTGGATGGAGGACGCCATCACTTCTATACACACTTGTAGGAGAGCTATCGATCTGATGATGCTGGCTCGCAGACTCGCGCGCACATGACCTACAGTGACGGGGCACCAGTACCGACTATCACGGTAGCTTCAGTTCCCATTAATACCAGATCAATCACAGATAAGCTTCTCGTACGTCTCATATTGGAATGGTGTGACATTTAAAAAAAATTTAAACCGAATATTTGTTTGAGCATATATTTCTTAAACATTTTGAAATCAGTGGAGTCCTGCTAGATCTCCTATATGTTCATTCTGCTGATACTGTAACACTGGGGTCGATCCTGATGGCTACGCTACACTGAGGTTGCATTACGACTCAATAGAACTGATTACCGTATACTGTTAGGATCCACACATGTGTCTTCTGAGATCTAGAGAAGTGATAAACACGACGTTTGACACAGGAGTCTGCGATGTCTCGTGTTAAGTTATTATTTTCATATATCAATATCTTTCACTTCTTTTTCATTATTTATTTGCAGATCCTTAAATGAATATGAAGATGATTTGACAATTAATTTCAAAAGATAACAAACAGATATTTTTTCAATGTTTCAAAATTTTATACTTATATATGGCCTAGTTATTGATTGGGTCATCTGTTAATGTTTACCCGTATGTGTGATAAAATTCAAAGTGAACAATGTGTTATTTTACCAGTTTAGTATCCTTAATATCATACAAGTAAATGAACCCTTGTTGTGCTTTGTTTACACACAACGGAAGATACGAAAATAGAGAAAAGAAATTGCTTCGGGTTATTTCTTGAAGAAAGGCTCATCTTTTATAATGAATTGATTCATTGCTGTCCCGTGATCGTAATAACGAGCTGAAATACTATTAACATCAATTACAAAAATACTGATGTTAAATAATGTTTTTGTTGAAGTTTGAAATTGTATTGCATCATTAAAGAGCTCGACGCCGCAATGTGATTGAATTACTGTGAATTCGAATCGATAAACCATAATACATTTCCGCAGAATTGTTTGTTGTTGAAATATTGATATGCAATTAAAATGTTTTCGAATATTTTTAATTATTATGAATGTTGATTCTCACTGAAAAGAAATCAACTGAAAATCAAATTCATATGATTTGTAGAACTAATTAATTAACTAACCAATGCATTAGTAATCATCAGCACTATAAAAATTCGATTCTGAAATCCATTTCTGAATCAAAGTGAAAATGAAAAATAAAAACGTTAGATAAAATAACATAAAAAACAAATCAAATAAAACAATAGGTTTAGATCAGCGACAATCAGTGTATGTCTTTGCTTTCATCCAGTCGAGTTACATTAGTCATGCATTTGTTTGTATTCCAAAATAACTCGTTATTTAAAATATACCATGCAGCTACATGCAAAAACATGCTTTTAGAATAGCAAATAGTATTTACATCAATTAAGATACTGAAATAAGCACACTCTCTCAGTTACATTCAATTCCATGTCTGGCTACCAACCGTGGGGAGATCTGATTCTATAATCTTACCCACTCTACTGATCTGATCAGAATCACTGAAATTCACCGACGCTAGCTATGCTGCAATGATCCTATTCACAATAATATCGCCCACCATTGACCTGTTTTGAACACATGGCGAGCAATAGTGTCCTTAACTTTGAGTAGCAGTACCGCGAAAGTCGGAATGGGATGAAGCAAACCCCTACGGAATTAAACAGCTTATCTTAAGTTATTGTGATATAGAACCAACTGATACGTATATGCACCACGGATTAAGGTCTTAATTTGGATCCTATATTTCGTAAAATATTAAAGACATCTTATCAAAGATAACATGTGTCTTACAACTTAAAAAATAAAATATCTTTTAAGGAATTATTTAAGACATCAAACAAAAATATTAACTTAAGACAATTTTCGGAAGAGGAAACGTTTTTAAATTTTTATCATAGAATTGTATTTGTATGTAAAGAATTATTCTAAGCATGAATACTTCAATTTCATCATAAACAATCATTGCCAATAATCGATTTCGGTTTAAAAGGGGCTATGGAGTTAAGCTAACATATACATTTTGTCTATAACTATACAAGACACTCAAGAACCAGGAAGGATATTGGATCCGTCTTTAGCTATCTATTTCTTATATTCTTATATTATAAATACAGTTATTGTTCAAAATACTTCAAAATACTGTTATCGCAAAATATGTAAACCAATATATCATTAAATAATCATCAAACGCCACATTACTTTTTGTTTAGGCCGAGGAAGTATAATGTTCCATGCAGTCACAACAAGTCCGAAGTCCATTGACGAAACCCTATAATTGTCTTATTAAACCGAAACCCAAATATCCATATATGTAAATATGTTTCAGGATTAAATGACATTTCACACGCTTAAAGTGTTTTTACTAGAAATTCTTACATGGCAAACATGTTACTCTTAACCCCCCTGAAGATACATGGTTCATGTTTTATACAATGCAATATAGTACAAGAGAAAAATAATAGAATACGAAATCAACGAAAATATAGACATTATAAATGAGTACGTGTGCACCTCGATTGAAAATTGCACAGAGATTTTGTTGATATAATATGTTGTTCAAGAAAATAAAATAAAAAAACAAATACCAGGCGTTGTGATTTCTTCCTTCCTTTAGTGTCGATACCCCTAATTGATATAACGTAAGATTTCACTACTAGATAGCTTCATAGACGGAATCACAGGTAAAGAAGTTTGAAGTTCCATAAAAAGTGACCAGGCCTTGTCACGAATGACATATCAACTGATACACATGTATGTCTACTATTTAAATAAAAAAAAAATAAAAAGTTTGCAATTGACATTTGTCAATTAGAAATAATGGAATTGTCTACTTAGGTAGTGAACACGGGAGGTGATTCAGATCTCTCCACAGGCAAAGCGAGACATGGTTTGGAATTAAAGAATTGATATGTACAGAATCTCGACAACCCAAACACTCGAGCAGGGCGATCCTTACCGGTCTGAGCTATGTGGATCTTTGAATACTCAGGGAGGTCGTGGAGATGGACATAAAATGGCGAGCCCAACTCCACGTTGATTTTACCTTTTTCCGGACCTGTATGTGGTAGTGACTGTTTGGTAGTATTGTCGCACAAACGTTTGAAGATCTATTATCACCACTCTTAACGTTTAACTAGATTTTTTTTTAAAGTCTGCCACACATGTGGTAGGACATCAACAATCTACATAGCTATAGCAAATGTTAAGAAATTAAAACTGTTGTTTCCTCTCCTCTTCATTACTATTTATTTTTTTGTGCATAACATCAATACATAATTCTTTAAAATATGAAGACAACAACACACCAACAAACTTGCCTGCAGAAAGAGGACGTGGATTATAATATTTATGCCATACAGCTATTTGATGACTTATTAAAAGAAAATAGAATTATAAAAATCACCTTGAAAGCCATTTTTACCTAACGTACAAAAAGTATTACCCAATGAATAATTCAGAAGATTATTGTCTGTGTCTGTGAATGTTCTTAATAAAGCAACATTTTCTGTTTACTTGGTCACCAATAGATTCGTCTCTGGATCTGCTACTGTCAACTGTGTCGTGGTAGCCTTGCATCACATTACAACATAGATATTGTGTTGTTTAAAGTAAAGCATTAAATTATATAGGCTCGTACGGAAACTGATGTGAGATTACTTACCGTACGTGTTGGCCACCGGAACTCGAATAGGACCAATCTGTACCCCGTTGGGAGTCTGGAAAACAATACCAGGGAAATGAAGCATGACTATAGATATAGCGAAATATTTCCAGTGTAAAAACACAACCGGCAGTACATATATAGCATTGCAGAAAACGGTCATGAACTATAGATATAGCAAAGAGTTTCCAGAGAGGAAAAAACACAACCGGCGGAACATATATATCATTGTAGGAAATAGTCGTATACAGTGCTTAAACAAAGGAAGTGACGTCCCATACACAATGTCGTCACACTTGTAGTTTATGCCCTATTCATCTGTATGGTCGATTGCGTCTTACTGTACGAGCTCTCGTGCTTTGAATATATTTTCGGCACGCGCAAGTGTGATAGTTTACACATGCACATACTTATGCTGTGTGTTCTCTTGGGATGGTATGGATACTTAAAAGCACTTATTTTGATGATAAAATGATGCCATGATGTGTCAACAGAACATATTGTATATATAGAATGCATTAAGAAGAAACTAGACCTGGGTATTTAACACATAAGGTGAAAGACGTGTATGGCGGATTTCTTTTACAAACAGATATAATGCTATACTCTCCCTGTAATTGTATCAATCTCATCAGCGTTAATATACACGCAAATTACCAGCTTTTAACTGGTGCCAATAAGTACACATACAGGTCAAACGGTTAAAGCGCCAATCATAACTCTTAAAGTAAAAGCGCGTTACATCACACTAATAGATTTCTTTAATCGATGGTATTTAATTTCGATGAAAAGGACTTCAGATATGATTGGCATTTAACATGAACGCGAATTAATCGAGATTCATTCAAGGGTCAAATCTCCATGAGGGCAGGTAACGGAAGAATCCCCGTATGTACCCCAATGTGTACGGATCACAGGGCGATTATAATTGACTTAAAGGTAATATAAGGTTGGTATACAAACGGTTATGTACCCGTATACATAGGACGCTGTCTTCGTGCATAATGCCGTCCGTTACATTAGCGCGGACAGGTGTAGGCATATGTAATCCTTGTTCCGATGTACTGGTCGGCCTCGACGTACTCGGGATCAAACACACCTTACACGTGTTTGGTTAACTTAATGTAAACCATTCATTATACTCCAGGTATTAGGGACATTCCGAGATTGTCATAATCCTCAGGCTCAAACAGTTGGTGGGAATATGCATACTGACTCAATACAATACAGAGGCATTGTGTTCACAAACTGTTTGCTTGTGAATAAAAAATAAGTTTGCGTAAGAAATATTGCAATTTGCAACTGCAGAAACAGTGTTCAAGGCGATATCAGCAAATTATCACCACTTGCTCCTTGTCTAGATGTGGTCTACGTGGAAAGTACTAATCACTCAATCAATCAGGAACAAAAGTTTCTGTTTAAATGTATGACTAATTCCAAACAGAAACTTATACCTCTGTAAAGCACTGACAAAGGTTGTTATGACACACATTATTCAACGTTCCCGAACCGCTTTAAAATATTAATGAAGACGCATAGCTCTCCTTTTTGCACAAAGTCATTAAATCCTTCACCAGGAATTATTTATAAACTGAACTGAATACGTATCCAAATATGCAGCGAAATGGTTTTGTTCTTTGCCGTTATCTATGCCAGGGTCAGGGTTTCACTCGAAAGTCAAAACGGAGGATTCAATCATACAGGTACGTCAGAAATAGCCTCGACGTGTCTAAATCAACGATTGCCTCGTACTTCAAATGTTTGTGTTGGTAGACTGGTTTGTTGTGATTTGGTCTTACACTCCAATGGGCCGTGTTCACTTCTATTGAAGATGTCCGTGTAGAGTTGAGTATCATCTCTTCAAAGTTAGATAAATAAAGTGCGGCGACATTTGTAACTAATACATGAGAATTACAGGTAAATATTTATTCACACCACAAACATATGAACTGGTATGAATGTTTCAGTACGAAGGACTTTATAAGGCTGTGTTAAGCTTCAATACACCACGTGGTCAGGTCGGTATCAATAATATCCCTGACCAGACAAAACAAATACCCTTGCTTTCGTACAGCCCTATTTGGGAAAATTACCAACGGATCGTCGTCATAATATTGATTATATTGTCTTAAACGTACATATATAAGACCTGCTATAGGTTTATAAACACTCGACAAGGAATAGAGATGTCTTACAGATACTGACCCACTTAGTGTAATAGGTAACACCTATATCAAGGGGAATCGATGTTTGTGTATTACACTTCAGATGGCAGTGTTTTCTTTGGTACAGAACGTCAATGATGTGTTATTGCCACAAGTAGGATCGAACCTTAACAAATATTTAACCGCATTAAGGATATACATGTACATATATATCTTTATAGTTTGTATACGTATACATATAATTCTGTACATTCTATTGGGTGTATACAAATATCCTTCAATATCTTTACGTACAGTGTATTACTTAATATATAGATACGGAAATAATCATATTTGTATAATTCTAGTATATAAACTTGTAAAAGAAATTTCAAAGGAACACAAATTATGTTCAGGGTAAAACAAAATAGTTATTGATTATCCATATAGTACAGAAACATAGTCGATGTTGACCTTAGCCTTGGTTAATTATTTGGGTTAAACTCATTTTTTTCACCGAAAAGGAAATCCTTTAGCTATTGTTATATCAAATAGGCTGTTTTCATGTGTTCTATTAAAAAAAATCAGGGAATACCAAAGCGTCAACAAAACCATAATCCGAACTCAAAATCGATTAAACTAGGGGCAAAATAGGAACAAAGGAAAGATTTACATGGAGACTCTCGTAAAAGCACAAGAGAATAAGACCAGGTGTTCCGGAAGAGTAAGCGTCTTCTGCTTCATCGACGACACCCGCCATGTAAATCTTGGTCACATCCAAGTAAGCATCAATCCTCAAAATGAGAACCGAGTCATCATTGTCATCACAACAAGTAAACACACTAACAAGCAAACTCAAAAACGTCCATCTTCATATCACACAAAGATTCAGAATATTTCTCGATTATATCAAGATGGCGACCATAAAATTTGCCCATAGTCTTCATCAACCTGCATTTCTCGAATCCCTGTGCCGTATTAAACTAGATGCAAAATCGAATGCAAATCGTCAAAGAAAGCTAATTTGCATTTTTACAAGACATAGTGACGCTACAGTAAACCTGTTGTCCCTGACAATAGAATGAGAGAGAGTTAACATCACAAACCATCGACGTCACGTGATTCTGAACTAACCAAATTGCAATTGTTGAAAATGCTGCCATCTGTCTTTTTACATGTACAACGGAAATATATTATTTCAAAGCATAGTTATATCGATTTACTGGATGTGTAAACATAACATTTTTATAATAGAAATGGCTGTGCATCATAGAATATATTCCTGAACGGAAAATATATTCTCAGCATTATCAATGTCATAACGAAGCCTCTCCGTCGTTATATTTAGCGTTAAAGCAACAAAGAAAACTGTATTTCATCGACAAGCAAAGTCCTTTTGGCCAAAAACACTTCTCAAACAAACTGTTATCCAAACTATGACTTATCAAGATCGTGCTTTCTATGGTTACCTGTGACGAAACACAGTTAATGTCAACCGGAAGTATTTTGGGGACATACGGAATAATGTGAACTGCATCACGTCATGACTGACTCCTGATTCGAAGAGACCCGAAAAGTTTCAGAGTAGAAACCATTCACGTGCAGCATGTCCTGCTGTTATTGAGGAATAGTTGTGGTTGGATGGTTCATGTACGGAATAAACAAGTAATTATGCATACAGTGTACAACTGTACATATAAATTTCGTTCTCAACAATTATATACTTAACAACAAATATATTTATTTTGCAGTAAATCGTTTCGCAATTTTTATCTTATGACAGTACATATAATGTTAAGAAACATACAGTTAACACCAGGTAAGCATACGTACCGGGAGTACAACATTCGTGAAGATAGTTCGCTGTCTTCTTCCCCAGGAAGCCCAGGGGTACCCAGAGTTCGAATGACCCTCCATTATCCTGTACGCCTGTATATGTAACTGACCATTGCCGCAATGAATCTTAAGAGTATCACACTTAGTACAGTATATAAGAATGTACTATCTCTACCCCGAAGATAATCCCGGGTAGAAAATCATCAATTTATAAGCACAGAGACATCACTTAATGTAAACATAATTAACTGAGATGAAGAAATGAAGTCATTTTATTCCTCAGACATGTTATCAATTTCCAAACTGTTCTGAACTCGTAATGATCTTGATGACATCTGTTTTAAATAGATTTTGATAATTTTCGCCGATTCCTTGAAAGGCGGAAACTTTCCACAATAAGTATTGGTATCCTTTCTCATCCGCTGGGATACTTTCCGCCAAGCACCTGCCAATCGAGGTAGGAGAATAATACGAACGTGTTCATTAATTAATTAACAACTTAATAAGTCCAGATGTAAGCTCAGGACAGAGACAGTATCGGATTTATTCCAACTAATCCAACAGTCGTGATCGAGAGTGAACAAGAAACCCACAATAATACTCATTCAGCTAAATGATTGGGTATTGGACAATATAAGTACTCTAAGCTGTTATCACAAGCTTTGGTAAGAAACAACCGTCACAATGCCGCCAAACTAAATAGCATGTGCACCAGCTTCTGAACTCATTATTCAAGAGCAGCATGATGACAGATTTCGACATTTTCAACAGATCACATGCTTGCATTCCACGTATATTTGAACATTGTAGGACTTGTAAGGCTTCCTAGAGTCAGACAGGTCTTAGTTCCCTAGAAACCAAATCAGAGTTCTATCAATTATTCATCTATTTAATTTCAAACGACCAACGTAGATTTCTTACATCATCTTCTTCTCATCAGATTTTCCATGAAATAATAATATCTGAAGATGTACGCTCCTACCAAAACGACCAGCTTGCTTCACTTTTGTGGTGTTATTCTCCTTCGATATTTACTTAACCTCCTGTACAATGGAAACCTTTACCATAATGTATTGTAGAAGATAAGAATATCAGGTAAAACATAGAGTGGTGATCTTCCTCCAGTCGCGGCATACGTGACTATAAAATCATACTCGGTACCTAAATAGAGTTTGGCGAGAGACACTCGTCTTTAGGTCTCCACATCTGGCAACCTTCTAACCACTTTTCACATTTTTTTGAGATATCCGTATAATATTTTGTCTTTCCAACACGAATGCCATTTGTCTTTCCACAGTAACTGTGAATTAAACGTTTCTGTTGTATACTAAAGAAGTGCTAACGTGATTGTGCTGCTTTGTGAACTCACTTTCTAGCAAATAGAGCGGTTGTACATATGTAGTTTCTGACGTCTGACGTATGCACAATTAGTTGTTTCTTTCACTCCATCTTTAAGTCGTGTGTACATCCCTTTCGAAAAAGGATTTAACGATGCTCAGTTATGAAAAGAGCACTGACACGGAGTACCAGTAATCCCAAGGCTCCGCATCTTAATATAGTCAGGCACAAGACATGTCATAAACTTAAGTCAATATAAATACATGTCACTAACAGAAGACAAACGGAGCTACCGGAAACACAGCAATGCTCTACAGAAGGTATTGCAGTAAGGGGGATTCGTGCTCTCAGCCGCTCCTCGTGAAATATAAATGAGACGAGAATTAACAAAGTACGATCACGGAAGCCGCTAATTATTCACATCGAGCGGTGGTAGTTGTTTAATATATGCACCCCCACACCTCCGATTTCTTTCCCGAACACTCATGGCCAGTGTTTATGGTCCTAATATCGATAACACGGTAAGTAAAATCTCACTAATTAGGTGAAAGGCCAATCGTCGGTCAGAAGATCTGTGCAAATGTTTATCTCTGCATAATTATTGATGACCACCGTTGTTACGACTGACCACAGCTAGGTACAATGGAAACGTGGCTACCGCTAGGTCGAGAGGGAGGGATGCTGGTTTCTGGGCGGGTAGGCAAGTCACGATATAGTACTGAACGTTTACGAGAGTATGACGGGAGATCTACTCGTTTATTGTCATTAATTTACCAAGTTAAGTAATCACAACATTCAGCTCTTTTCATGATGACATTTGTGTGCTACTAAAAGTGCAACGAAAAGTATGCCTTTATTCTTTTGCATATATAAAATGCAAAATATTTATGAGACCGCAAGTGATTATTGTAGGTAAATACAATGTTGAAAAGAGGATTCGCTATTCGATAGCCTTTTATTTATTAATGTTGTTTAGATTAGGTACGTTTACGTGAAAATTCCGTGCAACTTAAAATGATTTAATTTCGATTTAAAGTTTTAAGACTAGATGAAAAGGATAATTCTAATTAGAAAAGGTTTAGTAGAAAAGTTATTGTAGACACACATCAGCAAATGTAGACATACACCACCTCATTCTTGCTTGTTTCTGATATTAGGTCTTCACAGCAGAGTATCCGTTCGTTAGCATGAGAACGAGTTTCAGCATTTTGTTTGATATATTATAAACAGAATCGGTAAACATATTTTCATTCTTAAAATTGCAGTATCACAACTTGCATTTACTTGCCAGACTAGGTACCATGTAACAATATAGAATAAAGTGAAATCAAATGATGCTTATCTATACATTCCACAGGCACATGTGGTCA
The DNA here is from genome assembly GCA_947623455.1 of Mimachlamys varia. Classification (NCBI taxonomy): domain Eukaryota; kingdom Metazoa; phylum Mollusca; class Bivalvia; order Pectinida; family Pectinidae; genus Mimachlamys; species Mimachlamys varia. Next base: position 17,377,841 of record OX392535.1, read on the forward strand.
GGAGAATAACCATCTATACATGTCTATATATAACATAGCGAAATAATGAATCATTGAAAAAAATATACGTGAAAACAAAAGTTTCAAATTTTCAGTGACTGATAGTCGATGTTTTGTGACATTTTATCTCTTGACGTATCAAGCTGAAATTTGGCTATTATTTTCATTAGGGTTTTAGAAAATTAATAAAATTAAAAGAAAATTTGAAACTTTTGTATTTATATTTTTCCTTCAATTATTCCTTGTTTAGCTATATAATCTATGATAATTAATTAGACTGTTATGCTTCTGTCCACATGTTCCTGTGATACATTCCTGGCGACATGTTCCTTAGAAACATTCCTGTAACAATCTTCCAACATTCATTTATATAAACATACTTTAAGGCTGCACACTACAATGTATTTGAAATCCCAATGTATTGCAATTCAACACCTGCCCAAATTATTTTTATCAAAAACAAAGTTACTAAGTCTAGACCTAATAAGTACTTGAATACGCTTTCTTATTAGTGTCTCTTGTAGCTAATATCTGATGATAATTTCTTCACATGGCGTGAATAAATGCCGATTTGTGGCACCGCTTATCGTGATGATATATCAATCACATATATACGTTATACTTATATAACCGTCATTCTCAGAGTTGATCCTGGTTCTTTTAACATTCTGCCGTCCACTAAGCCTAACCTGGAGACGCTGACATCGTGTCGAAAAGGACACTTTCATTGTGAGCACGAAAGGCTACTATGGAATGAAAACTTTTTATTAATATTTTTTCGACGTGAAAGGTGACAGATACTCATTCTTGGCAGTAGAATTGGAAGCTGTCCCAGTTTTTGCTTTCTTCTCGAGGTTAGCGTATCGCATGTTTTGAATATTGAGTTACTTACAAAATGTCAAGTTCTTTAATGCTTCATTTGTATCGATGTGTTTGTAATCAGTGGTTTGGGTGGTCATAAACACGTGTTTTTTTTTTTAAATATTTCATTGGTTACAATGTAGAAATATTCATACTGAAAAGGATTTTAAAAAAGCAATATGAATAAATGTAAACAATCTAGTTTCAGATCATGTGTTGAGGATGTAGATCATTAAATGTCTAGACAAAACGGTGGTGGACAAATGTATAAACAGCAAAACATGCCATAGGAAACTCCTGCACCATACCAATACAGGCAATGACGCGTTCACATACAGATACCAAACTCCTCTTCAAAGTTTGGTGTAGAGCTTATAGCATTGATAAAAAAGTGAAAGGCAACAAGAACTAGTTCCGAATATATGACGCTATGTAGACCTAATGTCCAACCATAACTTGATTCAATCGTCATGCTTCCTAAAGTCTCTTCACTCAAGTGATGACAAGAAGGACCGGTTGAATAACGGAGATTTTCGTTTTCGTGCCGAGCTCATAAACTCATTACATTTACATCTGCACCACAGGCCATTACGCATACCTTAATGATCGCTTTGTGGGGACTTTTTCTAACCTATGGAGAGATTTACGGCGATACAGATATTCATGAGTTTTGATAATGTAGACTGCACGAAATGACACGGCTGCACATCAATGTTCTAATGTTCATTGAGTTTTCCCATAAACAAATCAATTACCAGATTTGACTTTCAAATATCGCGACTGTTAGATATCCTGCTAGAATTAATTGAAATTCAAATGAATTCCAAATTCACCATTCATGGCTTGAACAAATTCTATTTATCCGACTAGGTAGATTTAATCTAAATTTTCAAGTTTGAACATTATAACCACATTAATGTACGCTTTATATCTATACGGTACGTCTCGTTATCGGGAATCAGCAGATTTCTACATGCATATATAAGAGAAAAAACAGTGTTTGCTCACCACCCACTCAATGGCGGTGAGTGAAGAAGCCGTATCACCTTCTTGTTTTCATTTATCTACTGTTTGTGCAAGCTGTGTGACTTATCCCGTTTTAAAATAATTTTAATATTAAAACACAAGTACAATCTTACCTTTAAATTAATCGACAGATCATGCTAAACTGGTGTCAATCAAAGTCAGCTTTGTTCCTTATTACATATACATATAAACTGTCTCATATATTTGTTATGTTGTATTTATATTTCATTATAATAAAAAAAATGAATAAATAATTTTAAACAATATTCCTTTTTCTATGCTTTAGAAATATCTAATAATATTGACTTAAGGAAGCGCACGTCTAGATAATTGCTGTTTTGATGAACTGACTATACGTTATGAGTGAGGAGCACTATTGTTTGTGTCATAACTTGGGTTTTAGAGGATAAGACCGGAGCTTTATCACGTGGATCAATCACATAGCTGGAGCTCAGGTTTACTGCTGGAGTACCGCATATTGACTTTGATAAAAACTCAGCAGAAAAGATAACGGTTTATTGAACTACGCCAACCTATTGTTAAATTCCTGTTTGTCGTGTTTACTTGGTTATCGAGGGACTTAAGACTGTCGTTATACTTATTGCTAATTTGATCTAATTAGCGGTGTTGGACATAGCCTGGTTAGCTTACATTTATGGAAAGTTTTAATAAAAAAAAAATTGAAAAAATATATGCATGAATGAGTTTCAAATGTACTCGCCCCCTGTATAGAAACGTACATAGAAAAGCGTTCCACTAACACACTGATAATAGTCAGAAAGAAAATACGAGTTTAATGCGTAAAAAATCAATCTACAAATACTCAATACCTTATCCATTTCGCCAAGCTTATACTCTAACACAGTTCCTATGTAAACTCATTTACTTGTGTAAATAGTTAATTTGTATACATGTTCAATTAATCGCTTCAGAACTGACGTGTTGTGTTTAAGTGAGGTCATACTGACAAACGAGGCCGCTGATCGTACATACAAAACAAGGGTAGGCTATTGACAATCGGGCACAGAGGTCCAGGGTAATAACCATTTACATCTATATTTAGTGATATAGTGTGTTTGTAGTGGATTGACGAGCTGTATGAGAGTGCAACCGATAGTATGCCATGATCTCAATGGTAAGAGTCAATAAACAACCATGATAGTTTGCACCTCATATATACCTACAGATATATCAATTTATGATCGAGATAATCTAGGTTATAACTTACAAATCGGTCAGGAGTGCATATTTATATGAGGAAACATAATGATAAGATGGGTTTGGTTCGATCTGGTTTTAAAGTGTTCATCATGCAATTTATATCAAAATTACAGATTCCTTAGTAAACTCCGTACAACTTGACCATCTATTGACCCTTGACATTATGTATGACCTTATCGTGTTTGTGGTCAGTTAGTTCTACCTACTAAATGAAGGAAACCTCAACCATTACCTCGGCCTTCAAGCCTTAAATAATTATATATTGTTTTCGCTTACAATCAAGTGCATTGTTATTTCTATTCCGTGTGGAATTGTCAGTCGTCAGCCGTTAGCATCTGATGATTGAGCTGACTCCTCGGAGGAATAGGGAAAGGCAGTTGTATTTAGCTCTGACCTGAACTTTGACCAAACATAGATCATTATGAGACTAGCAAACAAATCGATGTAGACGATAATACACGTTTGAATTTTCTTTCAAAATCGCAAACCACACCAGCAAACGATCAATGCCGTCGACATCGATAGACTTTCGGACAGACTGGAGTAATCGTATCGATAGTGTTCATTGTATATTCAAGACTAGGTTCGTCCATGTTAATGTTTTCGATAAATTAGCTCAATGTATTTGTACTGTTCCTTAGTTTACTTTTCAGACGGATCACATCAACGTTTTCCCCAATTATATTTTAAACTCATTATGGAAACGAAATGTGTAAATATCAGTTTTGCCATTAAAACCCATTAGCAATGACACATAACTTGAAACCCTGCTACACATGACGTTCGTGTGTGTGGTTTGTTAGTTGGATCATTAATTGTGCAAGACGGGTCGATTGAGATCGGATCTGACACCTGAGAGTGAATGGTTAGGACGCAAATGCACAGTTTGGCTTCAAGGTTGTTGTTAGGAGTAGCAGTGTACACAACTATATAATTCCTACTTAGTATACCTCGCCAAATAAGATATTTACTTGTACCTGTACTTCAAACAGTCCTAGAGGGACAATCAATGAGGACAATATTAGCTGGTTACACACTTAGGTAATTAGTCCTACAAACCGAAGCACTCGCAACGGAAAAGTCCTATGATGAAAACAAAAGCCTCCACTTCTATTTCAGATGTTTTAAGCAGGTTAACATAATTCTTCAAGGAAAAAAACCACTTCCTTCACATACCTGTATATTCACACTCATTACAGCTATCATATTTTAGATATATTTTACTATTCGTTATCGAAGCATTACTTCTTCTCATTCATCACCAAAAGTACTTCTCTTAAATTATCGTTACAGCTCCGACTTTGTAGAACTAATGATAGCAGCAGTATGTGTTTGATATGCGATGACCCTTAAAAAGTCCAAGAGGTCTTGGCTTAAAAAGGCCATAACTGTTTCCCCGATATAATGGTACCTTTAACGGTATAGTGTATTATGTGACCATTGATGACAATTGATGTTTTCCATATTGGTCTAATGTGAGACCGACACAACTCCACGTTTAAAATTCAGAAGCAGGTTTTGTTCTTTTATTCTATTTATTAAATAGAAGTTTTGACAAAATGGTAGCCCCTGTCTCTCGTTACGCTAATTGTTCCAGAAAAACGACTTTGTACTATAACACTTTAAAGATCCCTCAACTACCCGAAGTTAAATACATAGATACCTGTCTTAACTCTATCAAGTGAGACATTTAAATCACCAACTTGCATCATTACTTCTACTGTATTGCCATTACTTACAAACAGACGCCACAGTTAATACAGCAATTCAGATGAATGTGTTTTTGTAAATTGATCAACATAATTATAAAGCTATGTGAATCACCTGGCCCCATTGACATTGAGATGTACAAACATACAGATAACGGTGACTTAATATACCATCCAAAACACGTACGTCTCTAATTAGGAGTATACCACTTCAGTTAAACTACACACAGACCGAGCTTGTCTCTGGGTGGTACCTCACTGTCGCTAACAATACTGTAAGTTCATTATAGCAAGGTTTTTTTTTTTTAAACTTCATGTTTGAACTTCTAGACATATTTGATACTATCAATACTATGAACCTTATATCAACTCTTGTATCAAAACATTTCAGATAACAGTATAACTTCTACAAAACCCGCCGGTGATAAATAAGTTAAAACTTTTCAAAAATTACAAAATATGGTTTATGATGAATTTAATCGTTGTCAAATATAAAATTTAAAAAAAAATGAACAAGTAGTAGATGATGCTTTGACAGCATTCGACCAAACACCACAATGACATTATTAAGTATTTATATGTGACTTTCGATGACAAGTACGATTTATACCTATTCTTTACATCACACAAAAATACTTTTGATGTCATATTGGATACCTATAATTAGACGAAGACCGCCATCCAATGACAGCGAAAGGGCAGCGCGTGCAGTGACGTCAAGTGACGGCAGAATAGCCAACAATATATGAAAATATACAAAATATGAGAAACTGAAATTTTGCGTGTTTTTGGAGGACATTGATATTATTTCTGCAGAATGAGGATACATTTGACTTGCATTTAGAAGGTTTATGAATAAAAATTATCCATCTTTCCAACGGTACCAAGCGTTTTTAAGTACCTCAACTAGAAATGTGATTTTTGATGCAATAAAGGTAGGTGGGATCGATTTTTCGACCTGAAACGTTTTCTACCCTTTAACCTTTATGACTATTGAGGGGCATTTTTATCGAACATTGATCTAAACCCCCAAAAGTGTAAAATTACTCTTAATACCCTAGTTTAGGTTCAAAACTAGCAGTAACACAATCTCAGGTTCTTGTGTTATGAACAGCTGAAGTTATGTAGTAAACTCGGGTAACAGGCACTTTAGCTTACATAACAATGTTGTAGCTACAAGAAGACACAAAGATGGCCACAATGACCACAATGAACAACAACAATAGGAAGATGGGGCTTAAAGACGATCCGAAACGCTGAAATTATCAAACATAAACAGAATCTCGTCATATAATGCTTAAAGATAAGCTACTGTGTCACATGCCATTCGTTGCCAACAGCCAAACTCTGACGACAACAACCTTGCTGAAACGTTCAGGCTATCAACTGATTGCAACGTGGTACATGCGTTTACATTTGTGTACCATCTATTTCCAACTGGTGTGTATATTCGAATGTTACATGCACCAAACGCCAACTACACGACCCTTTACGTGCTGCATGTAACACATGTAACACATTTAAGTTGAATGTATTGTTAAATAAAGTGCTATGATTCAATGTATATCATGTATACGGCATCATTTCAGCGAATGATTTACACGTCAAAGCGATACTTTTACTTCTCAAAATTAATCATATGCCAAATTACAATTAGGACCATATTAGAAGAACAATCCGAAAATATCAAAGCGTCAACAAAACCATAATCCGAACTCAAAATCATAGAGAATAAGAACAGGTATTCCGGAAGACTAAGCGTCTTCTGTTTCATCGACGACACCCGACGACACGATATAAAGATACCTTATACCAAATGTGTTAATATATCAATGCAAACTCACTCGACCTGTCTTTGAAATTATAATAAAAAATTTCCTTGCATGCATACTTGCCAATCCGGTGAACACATTGGGCACGACCATTCCGTAGAAGTAGCCGGATCGACCTCTGTTGGGGCAAGTTTTGACTCTTCAGAATCCTTCAATGTGGTTCTGATGATATTTACACTCCGAGACTTTTTCAAAGAAATAATACTAGGCTGTATCAAAGCAACGTCCATGGCTGCTTTATTCTTCATGTTCATTTTATTCGACAGTCACAAACGCATTTTGAGAAATATTTTATAATAATGATATATTTCTATCACCATTACAAAGCCATGAGAGTCGCATATCACCAGTATACAGTTATGGAGCGTTTAAAATCCATCCGTTTAGTTGGTACATATGAAATTCACCAGTATATCTCAACAAGTCTCTACCCTTCTCCACACGATTGTCTCAAGAGTAGTGCGTGCAGAATTGAGATATTTCTTGCGAGAAGCACTTATCAAAAATTCCCATCACACACGAAATGATATTCATTTTCACATCGACGTTAAACATCTTAGTGAAATCTTCACACAATCTTCAGTATTTGACAGCCATGTTCATGTAGCGACACAAATATTTACACACATTGTGAAAGTACATGTTACTGTCCGAAAACAAATATCAAATCCAATTATACCAATACCTTAATCCTCCCAGTGGTGTTACCGATTATACACAATTTAATTACAAGTACACTTCAGCGAAAACTTGACAACAGATATTACATTTTTGTAAGCACGTGTTGCATAATGAAATAATCTTTATCACTCCCTCTCGCTGATGTTAGATCGGTATAATCCTTTATTGCTCATGATACAATCGCCAGACAGGGATATCGATGTTGAGTCTCAAACAGCGTTGGATACAGAGGCAGACGATTCCTAAGACTGGTTATATCAAAGTCACACAGCACTCTGTGAAGTTCTACCGGGGTGACCTTAACACTTTCACGTGTTTTGTCTCCCACTAACAAATTACCCTTCCGTTGCCTTTCAGAAGACAAGCTTATTGATTGACCAGACAAGGTGTGGTGAACACACCAGAAGCATTGAGAGATATTACGTGTAGTCCCTAGTAAGCCTAACGCGACATCTACAAGGTGTTAAGTATCAATGTTTCTATCACACGGGGACGAACGGTGGCAAAGATCGACTTTTAAAGAACTAGTAAACTAGCAGAAATGTTTCTTTGAATTAGTTGAATAGAGACAAGGTGTTTGTTTGTAACTGGAGCGATGGTAAATTGTTAGCTTGTTAAGTCATTATACTGTAGTTCTGTTTAAAGTGTATATACAAAATACGTATCGTAGATTATATTATATGTCTACGGTAGCTTTTAACTCAATTAACTTCAATTACTGTTTTTAATTGTAGCGTCAGTAATAAATGTATTTTATTCAAATGAAATGTTTATTAAGTCCCATTACTCGGTACAGTTTAAATATAAAACTGTGGAATTTGTGTAAATAGTAGAAAAAAGTTTATCTACCTACATCTGTATAATGAATTCAAGCACACCAGACATTAGTATTGTGGGACCTTATTCTGTTAGCTGAAGACTTAAGGACAATGAGAAATAGAATACTTCAATAGACAGTGCTCAATTTCCATTTAAGCCACCTCTATATAAATAATGCAGTGTTTACTCTAGAATATGTCTCTCTGATGTAGATCTAGACCACTTTGGTTAAAGGTTACATATTTCTGTGTAAGACTAGATAGCCTTGACTAGTCCTATAAAGTTAACATGATTTTCACGTTCCATAATCCATTCAGCTTTTTCTCTTATGTATCGAATAAGTTCAATTAAGGGTGAATAAGTAATACAAAAACACCATGCGATATTTCCCTTTGAAGTAGGATTAGGAACGATATGGCTATGTTTGGACAAGTTACGGAAGCACACCTCTTTAAATACGTATATTTACTAATTTTAATGGGTTTCATACGTCACGTTAGGTTTTTTATATCGTGTGTGTATTACTCTGTATCGGCTCCCCACTTTAAATGTCAAGATATGGTTATAATTTGTCACGGTACTTAGGATACTGATGGGGCGTTCAGAAATGTCACGTAATGTCACTATAAATTCTCTTTGGAATTATCTTTAATATGTCATGTACATAATGTATAGAAACAATGTACAACATTATAGTTTGAGTTTGGTCTGACTCTTTAAGAAAAAAAGATGTAGTTTTTTTTCTTCAACTGTCTTGTTGAACCTTATATTCTCTGACTTAATCTTTATGGCTGGGTTTCGTTTCCAATGACTTTATATCTTGGTGAAGTTTTCTCTAACTGTATGGTTTGGTGAAGTTTTCTCTGACTGTATGACTTGGTGAAGTTTTCTCTGACTGTATGGCTTGGTGAGGTTTTGACTTTTCTATATTGCTTGATTTAATTCTCTAGTCTGAACGGTGAATGAAGTTTTATGTGGCCTGTATGGCTTGATTTAGATTTATCTTACCTGTATGGCTTGGATTGGCTTTTTCTAACTTTGAAAAACAAGTTAAATAGTCTTCGTCTCTGTATGATAAGTATATGAACAGGTGTATAAGTACATGTGTATTTCCAGGACACTTACAAACGGTAGATGGTAAATTAATAAGGGAAGGAAAAAATCTACTTATTTGTGAGCGATTCTCTTTCGGGTGTTTTTTCTTCAATCGGCATCCTACTTATCAAACTGAAAGAGCGTCTTCGATCTCTCTTTGTGAGAGCTTTTTTTCCAAGAAAGGTGGACAGCAATACAAATATACGGTTGGCTGTGTAATGCTTTGTAAAAAAAAATACGACAAAAGCTAAAATGAAATATTTTAGGTAAGATATACAATTGATTTAATCCCTGGTTGACAACCATATTTGATGAGTATTTAGGAAAGATGTTCCAGCAGACGGCTTGCATTCCTATGGGGACTGACTATGCCCCATTCTTAGCTGTTTTCTTACAAAGATGAATTAATCGATGAACTTATCGGGACAGGTAACAAAAACCTAACCAATCTGAAATATCACTTTCAGATATATCGACCATGTGTTGATTATAAACAACAATAAGTTTGTTGACCTAATCGATGGTACATACCCTTCTGAATTTGAAATCGAGGATACAAAAGACCATATCAACTGCTTACCAAGATGTTAAATTAACTACAGTGACAATTATTGACAACTTTCAATAATATACTAAGCTATACAATAAACGTGTTGATTTCGGTTTTTCGATCGTAATTTTCCCTTTCTTGATAGTAACATCCCCACTTCTCCAACATATGCTGTTTACATGTCGAAGTTAATTCATTTATCTAGGACTTGCTTTAAATATCGAGATTTAAGATAAAGATGTCGGCTGCTTTCGAACAAACGTATTGCACAATAATTCGACAAATACAGTTTGATAAAGACTATCTGTTTGTTAGTCGCCATATGGTTGTCCCATTAAGAAATTTTCTGTATCCTTGTATGATATGAAAGTGGATGTTTTTTGATAATGCTCTTTAGTATGCCTGCTTGTTGTTGTTGAGAATGATGTCTAAATTATCACTTTGAAAACGTGTCCTTGATTTGAATAGCGGGTGTTTTAGATGAAGCAGAAGACGCTAACTTTTTCCCCTAGTTTAATCGTTTTTGCGGATTATGCTTTTGTTGATGCTTCTGTATTCTCCGATTTTTTTTCTAAACCCTATTTATTTCTTTTGCAGTGTTGACAAAACTATACAGAATGTTCATGTATTGTAATTTTAATTGGAGAATATTAAATTGTGATGATTTCAGCGTTACCTTTGCTACTAACCCAGTCTATTATTGCGAGAATGTTCTCGTGAAGCAGACGACTCTTACTCTTCAGGAGCACCTGGTCTTATTCTCATGTTCATTTACAAGAGTCTCCATGTAAATCTTTCCTTTGTTCATATTTTGCCCCTGGTTTAATTGATTTTGAGTTTGGCTTATGATTTTGTTAACGCTTCGGTATTCTCTTATTTATTTTCATGTGTCCTCGTTCTAAAATACAATGATACTCTGCTTTCGATACAAGCCAGATTTTTTTATTTGCGTTAGATCTTGAACTTCGCCATAGACGTCAGCGTCATTTCCTACCTCAATGTAAATATATTTGAACTACGAACAATGAGATAACTCCCCATAAGTCTAATTAGATCTCCCGGTAAAAGGAAACAATAAAATTAATCAAATTATCACATTGTTTTATTTTTCTGCCACCTCAATGAGTTGGAAGGAGAGACCTCGTGTTCGTACACATCCGTTTCTTATTGAACAACGTTCGTTGAATATGTCGTTTGATTTGACTTCAAACAGATTTCAAAAGACAATACATATTACATGTAATTGAATTAATTGAATCCATCTGGTGTGTCAAGCAAATCAACAAGTTGATATGAACAGGTAAATGACATTCGTGTTTCTTGCAAACATTGTGCCGGAAACATGCGTTGTCAACCAAACTAAAATCTTTATCAAATGTAACCGCTATAAAGGCATAGAAGGCTGGTCATGCACGAACGATTGGGCGTGTTACCATTCAAAAGTAACACGCATAAGTAACCTTGGAATCGTCACTTTTTGTATTCGTGAATGGCGTTTATTTTGATTATTCATTTTCTAACTTTTCCTGAAACTTCTTTTAATTGACAAAACAATTATAATGACGTTTTTGATAGTGCCAACACGAATCATGATAGAATATGTACACGCTACCTGAGAGGATACGACGGGCACCTGTTTAAACAAAGCTACTTATCAAAAAGGCGTAGACTGAAATTAACAAAACAGATAAACCAATGCTTGATTTGGACAATTTGGTGTCGGTATAAAACAGGAATTTAATTTAAGTCAGCACTAATGAATAACAATGAAATAATTCATTCTCTTACTTAACAGTATGTGTATATTATATAATTATGTGAGCATACTTAAAATTACAAGACATCATACTCTAACAAAGGCTTTTATGTCAAATATGACATTTTTTAAAATAAAAGGAGTTTTTTAAAATATTTTCAAACTCTCTCATGTCCTTATTTTTCTACAAAGGCCAAGATTTGGTGGAATTACATGTAGCATGATAAAAATGCCCTCTGTATATACAAATAGTATAGACATAAGTGAGAATAAAACAACCTCAGCGTGTTCGTAATTGTAAATAATTTATATTTCACTTTTATATCTTGACATAGGATTGTTTAATAATTTGGTTTTTAAAATCTTACCTTAATATACTCGCTGTTGTTGAACATAGGATGTCCGTCTAGTATAATCATTGGTGTAAACGTAATAATGGTCGCCATCATCTCTGAGTACTGCTGTACCACACCAGACCTCGGTCACACGCCGACGATTTTAATCCTCCAGTGATTATCACTTCAATAATATCATCTGATAAATACCTAATATCACATGTATGTGTTTTATATTGAGGTTCGGTTCTACACGTGTGGTTGAGGTTTGTTTCAAACTTTACCTGTCTATTTCCACTGATAATAGTCTACACAGTGACGTTACTGGTATAGAAAGGTCCATTCTGAGATTTCCCTTAACATTTTACCTAATATATATTTAAATAACAGTGATGATAACGACAACTCTATGTACGTTAATACCAAGTCGATTCCTATACAAAATAAAAACGGGACTTTGTTACAAGCCCGGCAATATTAACCGGATATTATCCCCGCCCGGAACTTTATTATTCACAGTTAGGGTACATATGGCATTTAGACGAAAAACCTATTAGGAATATCTACAGGCTTCGAGACATCGGAATGCCATTTGTAGCTTTACATTTAGTTCAATGGTATAGTAGAAGATAACTGCGCATGATATATAAATTTTTGATAAGTGTGAGTCTAGATTTACGTATACTGAATATTTACTTTTCATATTCGTACAGAGTTGTTGTTTAGATTGTAATTATTTGACCTTCAATTTTGATTTCATTTTAATTAAAAGTTGTCGGATCGATACGACGCCATATTGGTTTGATTTTCTGGTACCGGTCATTAATCATTCCTCGTTGAAAATACACTGGAAAGCGTTATATGTCATTAAATTTATATATCGGGAGGTGTACCGCGTTATTGTTGCAGATAATGAGTTCCTTAAAAAATCTTAAGTACTTATAGTTTGACTGAAAGATACAAAAAGAACTATTTTAGTATCATTTGTACCGGTAAAGTCTTGTTGTGTCGATAGGTAAGCAATATGTATAAAAGATTTATATAAAACATTATAATTAACGAGAGTGCAATTTCCCTTTTTTAATATATTCCTAAAAGGAAATTCAGAAAGCCTTTATATACAGGTGTAATGAGGGTTGATCAAACACAATGTTTAAACATGTTATATAGGCACGGCTTAATGTTACATACACCCAGTGAACTGTCAAAAACAGTGCGTAAACAGTATACAGACAAATGGGTGTTTATCGTGACATGAATGCCTTTATATTTCATTAACTACATATACATGTATCAAATGTCATTACAAGGTAGGTTTTCGAAATTGATGGTTGGCAGAGGACTTATTGTAATGCTCTATTGTACACCTAGGTGTCGGGGGTATGGACGACAGGGTAGGGGTATGAGTGACCGGGGTAAGGTACAATGTACTGTACATTACATGTAGTTGACTAATGGCATTTAAGCCGATATATAACGGGATTGATGTTGATAAACCATACATTTCCTTATTACATTTTTTAACATTTAAGACATAATTATGTGTACAAGACCACCCCATACAAGCGTTATAGAAGGTTGAGTTGTTTCCCTTTGATCCGTTAGATTAATGCATTTTCACCAAGGCGACCAGGGTTCGATTTCCCGATTGGATTTAAAAAAGGAAACAGTGTATGTGATCATAAATGCCTATCTGGAAGCTTTTTAACTTCGTTAATTTCTTATTATATACGGGTTCCCACGGGGCGTACTTATAAACATGCATCGGAACTGGAAGAAATTTCATAACAAATAATAAGAAATGCTTCGCAAGTTGATCCTTTTTTCATTGAAAACATATACACGGAATACTTAAACCATCGAACTAATATCGTATACTTACTTAAAGGTAATGTAAGTTGAAAAATAAATACTTTCGTCACCCGATCACCCATTTGTTCAGTTTAGTTATGGATCGCTTTCACTGGTAGTATTAATGACAAAAAACATTCAATTTAATATTTAAAAAAAAAACGATACCGAACTTTTATCACAACATAAATGAAAGTTTTACAATTCATACTTTTCCAGTTTAACAGACTAATTTGTATCAAAGCTTGACTTGGTCAGATTTTTCAAAGGAAGGGAGAATACTCTTCTTGTCATATCTACCCTCTCATGGCAACTCTTCAATATTACAATATTAATTGCAATTTAAACAGGACGATTATGTATTTTGCGATGAATCACATACAATATCTGGTTTCTGTTTATCTCTGTTAGGTGTCATGACATGTACATTTACGTAATCGTTCATATTTCTATCTTGATAAAGGAGCGGATTTCCTCGAAATTTCGTCATCTTCTGCCTCCACTGTCGATTATATTTATATCGTAATACTATGTACAATGTATATATCTGATATGTACAATGTATATGTATTGAATGAACTATGTATATGTATAGCATGTACAATGTACAGTGTGTATGCCTAATTAATATATGCAACATTTTTTTATATGCGATGCATAGTGATGAACATGCAAAAAAAGTAAGTTATGAAGACTATGGGCAAGTTTTAATATGGTCGCCATCTTGATCTCACCGAGAAATATTCTGTATCTTTGTGTGACTCGGTTTTGATTTTGAGGATTGATGCTTACTTGGATGTGGCAAAGATTTACATGGCGGGTGTCGCCGATGAAGCAGAAGACGCTTACTCTTCCGAAACACCTGGCCTTTTTCTCTTGTGCTTTTTACGAAAGTCTCCATGAAAATCTTTCCTTTGTTCTTATTTTGCCTCTAGATTAATCGATTTTGAGTTCGGATTATGGATTTGTTGACGCGTTGGTATTCCCTGATTTGTTTTCCATACAGCACACTTGATATCAAAACTCCTTACAGGGTTCAGGCAATGTGAGTAAATGCCAATATCTGAAAGTGATTTTTGGATTTGTCATGCAGCATCAATACAACAGTACCTATTACTACTTGATATTGGTATCGTTAGCCTATCGAATATTGTTGTGAAGTCATTGGAATCATATCAGAACCAGTTTTAGATTGTATGTGCCCATAATCTTCTCACATTAGAAATCGACGTTTAGATTGACATACTGCTAGAATTACAGTGGAGATGCCAACGAGATGATTATGTACTGCATTTATTATATCTAATTCCTTTCGAAGTAGATATGTTTTGGCTGACAATATCAACGGGTCGTTGCTTATATCACACATGGAATGTCCCTTAACGTTAGTTTATGACCTCGATTGTCTTAACTCACAAGCAAGGTCGCCAACATTAACAAGTAGAGAGAACTCGACCTTGATATGCCTATTCTGTATACGTTTGACTTCGTTTGCCTTCATAAAGCACTGTTGCCTTGACATCAATACACGTGTTATTTGAAATGATAACTTTTATTACACTAATGTATAATAATTATGCAATTTTTCTTGACGACAATAAAATAGTGTTCAACAAGTTCAACACTGCATGGATCAAAGGGATAATTTGTAAAGTGTTTAAAAGGCTAAGACCGTGACAATAAGACCATTAATGCACATCTACATGTGTACAAAAACGCAACGTGAAACCATATGTGGAAGCAAAAGTACACCATTCCCAGGTCAATCAACTGTAACTCAATGTAGACCCATACTATTTGCTGTATAACTTTTTCATTTATCAAAGATGACTCGAACAAAATATTATAAAAATCCAAGGTTGCGCAAAAAGGACCTTTTGTCTATAACGTCATTTGCCATTGACCGCCAAACTATACCATTTATATATCATAACCCTTTGATCTATATATTTTTGTACACTTTAAATTGTTAGGAAAATCTGCTTACACTTTCGATGTCTTCTCAATATATATATAAAGGATATAGATTCTTTTAAACAAATAACCTTTTAAAATGTATTTATAAAGGTTTTTACATGTAATTGAGGTACATTTAAGTAAAAAGCATTGTATATTTTAGGTAGTGAATTCCAATCAAAATCTATTTCAGCTCCGACAGAAATCTGCTTACACTTTTGATTTCTTCTGAATATTTATAGGAGAGAATGCAATCGTTGTGCTATGGCATTATGCTTGAAATCCCTGTCGCAATTCTCGAGGGAAGTTAATTACGTTATAACTCTACATTGTACCTTACTACTCTGTAAAACAGGCTTTAGCATTATATTATTAATTAGCAAGTTATCTCAAATCCCTCCCGTTAATGATCTGATGGTATCAAACTACATATTTAAAATGTTCTGGAGAAATCTCGCTATTCATAATGTTATTCATCTATACCTTTTTCCATCATACTAATACCAACTTATCTTATCCACCGGATTTGTCACAGTTCATATTAGATATAGTGGGCTTTATTTCTGGTATATATAATGAATACACATATATTGCTACATGTATGTTGCAAACAGCATTCTCAATTGAGATCTTAAAGCTATCATCAACGTGGTTGACTAAGATGACATGTCAGCCTACCAATGTGATGGCACCACACTTCTCACAGAATATACTAACAGTTCACACGGATGTTGCTTTCATTGTTGATATCTTCTCTTTGCGAAAACTTCTCTTATTTAACTGAATTATAATGTTTCGAATAAGATTCGAACTCAAAACAGTGTTGTCAACCTTCACTCATCCACAACAAGCTGATAGTTCTCACCTCAACACATTGTATGCAATTCTTTGTTTTGGCGAGCTCTCGAATACGTTTTTAACAATTTGACATTCAATACTTGAGATAAATAACTGAATTTCTTTCTTGAATTTTGATTAAAAACAGTCATATTTAATTTAAAATGTATATTTTGTTGTTGTACCATATATATCAAAGTCTTACTGCATACGAGCTATTCCAGGTCCTTGACTTATTTCGGTAATCTGTTTGTGCGAATCAGTTCGCAGCGGCTAGTGTTTTATGAGAGTATTACAAGATTAACATCCGGGTTTTATTTCCAAACACGAACTACATTCCGAGTAATTGATTAGTTTGTCGATGATTTTGTTTTGTTTATGGGAAATCGAACCTGTAATTACTTCTGTACTGTTATATCACGTCACCTACATGTACTTCTTAGTTTATCGTCAGACTATCGACCTATTACTACATAGTAATTAGTGTTTTAGGTATTGTATTACTAAAGTTACCCCCCTTGATAAGCAACGTAATGTATAGCATGTACATGTATACAAACACAATATATCTACTATACAGTGTACCTGACGTAAGAAAATGAAGACTAAAATCAATACAGACAAGCATACGTTCCAGGGGTTTGCTGTACGGTACAGGATATAAGCTACGCACAATCACAGTCCAAATTCACTAACTAAGGCGGAAATAATTATATTTGTAAAATTGAATACATGTAACTATGGATAATATACCCATAACTGTTTGTAATTAATTTCGATTAAACGTACCAATTTATCAACTGAAATAGTTATAGTTTTCGAAAGTTCAAAAGGTGCATGACCTTATAATTACCATAAAAAGTCATAAAAGAGAACTTTGTTGCTGTATTTCACACAATACTTCGATCATGAATGCAAAGACATTATATGGTCATTTCATACCCTGTGTAAATAGTCTTGATCGAATTAAAATACATTGTTAACTTTCTTTTGTCACTTACAATATCACCCACGTGTGTCGGACATTGTGGCGGGTACCAGGAGGTGAGCTGGCCGTACTGTTACAGGAGAATGGCCCCCACGCCACAATACAGTGTTTATTCTGATAATTGTATTATATTTTAACTATTTTTATAAGATTGTTCATTCCTTCAACTCCTGTGTGCTAAACAAACTTTGAGTCGATGTTGACAAACACACACACCATGGTGACTGGGGTGCAGGCTGGTTCTGTTTTGAATTGGAGGACTTCTCCTTAGAGGGAGTCCTAGAACCGATATTTGTCCTATATTATAAAGTAGGCGCCTGTACAGTGGATGTAGACTGACTGTTTACTCGGTGCATGCTATTTGGGTGCAGCAGCTAAGATCGTTTGACAGCGGTATGCAGTGACGATGATATCATTGTACAGTGCTCTCACAAATGGGGAATCACGTGCCACACGGTCACGTAATTCTAGCACGTGCTTACCCCTTTAACAACACCCTATACAGCAGCACAGATATACTTATAATGCACATGCCGAGATTTTGATAGGTGCATTTGAAACAAAAACTCGTTTTGTATCTCTTCTCTTATTAGAGAGGGCATATATAAAAAGTAAAATTTTCACAATTTTTAGCTCTTAGCTCATAAAATAGGTTTCTCAAGTTTTTCTCGAATAATCTCCACGTGCCATATTCATATGTTCTCTTTCTCTTTTGTTACACAGTACATTGATGACGTTTAAGACCAGATTGTACAATTTGGACAATATATCAGAACATCTACCAGTCTCTTGTAAAACTGGTAAACGATGATATGGTTATAATGAGGCTGTTTCACGACAACTAAAACATCGATGATGTTTGAACTGTTGGTCTAGGCTCCTGACAATCAAGGATTAATAAAAATAAAGTAACTATACAGGCTACTTACATATTTAAAAAGTATGAGACTGTGTGTTACATCTACACAAACAATTAAAATGTCAGTCTGAAGGGCTCCGACTCTCTGACCCGCTAAATATTTGAGCGGCTGGCGGGTTTGGTCAGAGTTTGGTTTAGTTAATTTGGTTTGATTTATTTAGTTTTACGTCCTATTAACAGCCAGTGTCATTTAAGGACGTGCCAGGGTTTGAAGGTGGAAGAAAGCCGGAGTACCTGGAGGAAAACCACATACCTACGGTAAGTACCTGGCAACTCGGAACCCAGAGGTGGAGGGCTAGTGGTAGAATGTCGGAACACCTTAACCACTCGGCCACACCAGCCCCTTCAGGTCAAAGAGTCAGAACCCTTCGGACTATTAAACTGTATGATAATTTGTTCCATAACTTCTGTAACATTTCTAATATATGATAAAAATCCAGGTTTAAAGAGTATATGGGTTCAGGGTACTTAAAACATGTACCTGATCCTAAAACATTTAATATACTTGACGTATATATACTGATAACAGACGCGACAAATCTCGTCCTCCAACGCCCTATAATTTATTATCTCGTATTGACAACCCACCCAATAGTGTGTGCAAATCAATCTGTTACATTGGGCCAGTTTATACTAAAATACAGACATATATTTACTCAATATAAATCATTGCATCACAGAATATACACGTATATTGGTTATTTCAATTTATATATATAGACAACATCAAGCAGTTAATCAAGGCATTGGGAGGTGTTTGACAGACACTGTAGTTAAGAAGGTGTGATCTATCTCATGATCACGCTATTTCAAGTGTCTGAGCTGATTGCTGTTTAAACAAAAACAGTCTTTCAGTGGACCATTGAACATGCGTTACAGATTGTATATTGTTATATCAAACAGCATGTGCTGATCAAAAGTACTCATTTCTAATATTTCCCTTTCTTTATAAAGACTTTGATCTTAAATAATATTCTAATTAAATTTCCAATCGCCGGCTCCCTTTTTGTTCCCTGGTGATTGTGAATTTCTTTTCATGTTATTAAGTGTAGTTGTGGAAACAAACAGTGGACAGAAGTCTTAGCCATGTGTTAACCAACTTATAACACAAACAAACATGCTACATAGAGTTCTCCGTTTAACATTGAATTATTTCTAACAGGAGTGGAATCGATCGCATGGTTTTAAACATAAGTCGTGTAAAATTGAAAACAAATCTTCTATAAATGACCCCCTCTCGTTAAAAACTGCTACGACGAATCATAAGTAATGATTGTGACATTACATAGTTGATTATTCTCCTAGAACGACCATGAGCTGATATATGTTAATAGATCATGACTGCTGATAAAACAGAACAGATAATTAATATTGCAGCGAACTTAAAAAGGTTGCCGCATATCTATATGACTGTGACACACACGGTCTTCCAAAACTGTGATGACAATAATACAAAGCACGGACTATGCAATGAGCCTTTACGCAACACAATTATACAATCTAAATCGTTATCACAATGTCATTTATTAATGACTTTATTTTGACGGTGATTGTATACCGCCTTGTTGTGGGTACAAATGACCACTTTACACGAATCCTTCTAAGTCGCATTTGTATCCTCTTCCATTGCAAAAGAGCTGAAGAAGTCTTTACTTTATGCAAATGAGGGATATATTAGCATACTTTGAGAGCTATCCGAAGGTTACTGGACTAGTATTTCATTTAGCGACAACAACAGCTGGTTATTGCATTCGTAGATTTATAGGCGGGGGGGGGGGACGTTGACGACACTTTAGAAGCATAATATATGGATAGTGATACGGGACACAGAAATGACTCACTAAGGTTAAAAAGGAATTTGAAATTTTAAGCTTATTGATTACTACTAAATCTATTTTGTTTTGGCGCCGGATGATGTGTAGAGAGCGTTGGTTAGCGTAACCTTTATATATTGAGAATTCCCCCAACCCAAACTGCAAAGCAGTTTCGTTGGGTGTATGGGAATGTTTATAAAGAAATAGTAACGACATTGCACATTGTCGTTTCGTAAAGCTATATGTCTCCAGAACAGTTTTGTTTCTTTAGTTAATAAGAACATTATTTGTATCAATCTGTCACATTAGAAGGGGAACACATCCAAAATTGTTTTCATATTTCCTAACAGTTTCCCTAGTCGTAGGGTAAGTATCATCATAATGTCTTACAGTCCGGTTATCTAGAGCTGGACTAGCCTAGTGTATGCATTTACATGTGCGGTTTGTTGGTAAAGTTATAGCTTGTAACGTGATTCATTTGCTACAATTTCGGAATATTCATATCATACTAGGTATATCTCGAATTTCCTCATACTTTCAATGTGTTGCCGTATTTGACTTAGGGAAGAATGCAATAGTTTATAAATTGTACTGTGCTGGAAGTAATTATGGGGAGGGGGGTTACTGTAAATGCTATACATTATTTGTTTATTGTATCCAGAGGAACTATTTTTGGTCCCACTTTTGTATGCCGGTTTTATTGTTTTCTGTGTCACCTCCCCTCCCCCTCCCTTCCCCTCATTCATTATAACTGATTAAATCAACACGCTCTGACCCATATAACTACGTAAGGTATTGTAAAACACTAATGGCTATAGACAGGCTATTCTCCCTAGGTTTCTTTAAAAACGTAGCTAGTAGAAACTTGATCTGAGTCACCTAGAAATAATTGAATTATAAGAATATAAAAACGTATGCTTTGTAACTTAATAATTGACAGGAATATTGATAATTTATATCTATTCACACCAGCGGTCGGTGTGACTTAGTTTGTATTCATGTTTATTTCAGTATGTGTACAAATAAGCCCCTTTACCGTTAAAACCACCTTCACATATCCACACACATTTGTGAGATTATAATCCATTTAAATGTCTCAATGTATGTGTCATGTATTCCTTACTAAAATTAGCGTTTTAATTCCGATATTCAGAATATCTTTTATTGAATTATCCAATACATATGTATGTATTCCAAGATATTTGTTTATATAAAGTTTACCAAGCTCGCTTCAAAAGGTGGAAGGTTCAAGAGATCAAATGTCTCTCATTACCTTGTAAAAATGTCAGAAGTGAAACAGAAATTATTTTCTTAAGTACATAATGTATATAACCATTGCTTCGAACACCTGGACGATAATGACATGCTGTTAGATTTATATACACGGCGTATTTGATGGGTTATTCAGACCCAATCACGGGTCAGTTTTAACGACTAGAATTGTGTGTGTACCTGTAATTATTGAGTACTTTAATGTAAGAGACAATTTCAGAAAATCGGGTAAAGCAACCCCATCCATTCCGTAGATGTGTTAAATGTATTTTTGCCATTCCAATGCCTTACAAGACATCATTGTGGAGTCAATTTCGTGTCCAATTACTTCTCAGGATTCATTTATCATTTCAGCACTCTCCCCTTATATATAGCGTAATGACATTTATAATCATAATACATTTTTTCACGACCTGCAAGACATAGACTTATTTCATTTTAGCTGTTAGGTTAGACGAAGTCTAGATCTGTATGTGTTCTACCATCTACAGAAAACTCACAATATGTATAATCGAATACAAAAACAAGTGAACATTGTAACTTATTCTTGCCACTAACATGAGGATTCTATGTTAAGCATACTAAAAATGGTAATCATACATGAACTATTTCGTGGGTAGGGTAAGCACAGTTTTAAATTCTATTATTTAACTAATATACTATTAAAATATAACTTTATGACGTAGGTATGGTACAGTGTATACGTAATCGTTGAGAAATTCTGCAGAGTTTAAATCACAACAATGGAATAAGTAGCATAAATAGCTACATCAACATAAGCGAAATACCATCAATAGTGTCGGCTTGGGCGGTATCTTTAGAATGTGTCAGGGATTTGTCATACTCCTTTTTGTGTACTGGCAATCTACACACAAGAGAGGTTAACCGTGAAGAACATGGATACAGACACCTGACTGATCCCCCTTAATGTATACTCGTTTATAACGACTG
Organism: Mimachlamys varia; assembly: GCA_947623455.1. Classification (NCBI taxonomy): domain Eukaryota; kingdom Metazoa; phylum Mollusca; class Bivalvia; order Pectinida; family Pectinidae; genus Mimachlamys; species Mimachlamys varia. Next base: position 17,400,314 of record OX392535.1, read on the forward strand.
GCTTTATTTCTGAAGAATCATCTCTTTGAAAAGAACTTGTAAACATAATTGAGGCAATTATAAGCATTTTAAAAATTGCAATGATTTTGATGCTTATATTACATGTATTAACGCTCATACGAATAAAAGATTACAAGTACCCATCATTAAAAAGTCGAAATTAGATTAGACATTTCTGTTCCGCAAACTCACTTTACATATTTCAATTTTGTAATATGATGGTTTCTGAACAAATTAAACAGAAACAGATCATTGAAAAGTAGTTATTGCATCGTTATACGTGTATTATTATTTGTCTAGTTGATCGTAAAGTGATATGTACATTAATTGCATTACACATAATTGATAAATGAAATTGGGTTTGCAGACATTTGAATTAATTCGAATTCTATGTCTTATCATTTTAGAAAATTATGTGATGTTTTATTGTTGAACAAAACTATACATGTTCCTACAATGCAATTTTAATTTAGTGTTTTGCTGTGTTGTTAATGCAATAAACGTTGCAAGACGTTCTATATTACGAAATCGCTTTACGATATTCTCAATTACAATACGTCGTCCAACTGATTGGTTCTAAGCCCGCCATCGAATTGTCTGACTCGTATACATTTGTACATTGTATTATGTCATATCTTTTTTTGTGAACTGCTTTGAGACGGCCTTTAAGGTCGTGATAAAGCGGTATATAGAACCTCGAATTACTATTGTTTACATTAAAATAGTCCATTTCATAGAAGCCATGAAATGCCATTTATAGTTTTTCCTTAAATCTGTTTATATATATGATTTTTGCTTTTATTAGATCCGATCAGATGCATCTTTTTCATGTCGATATAATCTATTCTGAATCATTCATATTCCACACAGGCCGTCGGATACTGGTGTTCCGTCAGCACAGTGGGCCTTTAAATTACCAGTCGTATTTAATACGATGTTGAGCAGCCTTTGAGAGGGGGTAAAGGCATGAGCCCTGAGTCAGCCATTATATCAGACTTTTTTTTAATTTAAAGGATTGACTAACATCAGGAATCAATATAGGTATTTCTAAGGACATGTTATAAGTTTGCTACACACACCATTATGGGTCAAATGTTGTTAAAGTTCAACCTTATCGTATAGTGAAATGACGTGAACTGACTTTCGTTCTTTAATACTTTATCATTGATATTCTGCAGCCTAAGGAATTAAACTGATAGAAGTTCCTGTCTACGATTAACAACTACTTAAAATGTTGGTTGTACTTTTTAACTACACATTGAGTTAATTTTTGGGAGGCCGAGTGGACGTTTGTTCAAGCAAATAAATAAAGATTTGAACTAACAAAAAATATCTGTTGGGGTATGCATTTTGTGTGTTGACTGATTTTACCATTGACTAGTGCTTTACTTGACAAAAAAAATAAATGAAATAATGCTGCAATAAAAATGGCAATAGTAAGATTTCGAATGCAATTTCGTCAGTGTAAAATTTGTGAAAAGTTTATAATACATTACAGTTTATAGAGACTATTTGAAAAGTCACATAGGTAGTTACTTATCAAAACATTAAACATGAAATAGAGAATAAAATCATCATTTGTACAGTACACTCCAGTTTCAAACATAAACAACAGACGGCAGAACATTCACAATACTAACAAAGCATGTGTGATTTAACGATAGAAAGGGAAAGAAATGAGAGAGAGAAACAATACCTAGATTAATCCACTAAGGAGATACTATGTCATTTTGTCATTATCTCTACGACAACAGTTAACTTTTCAAACTTTTTTCATATCGTTTATTTCATAAAAATACTACCGTACTGGCTGAGTGATATAACATTGTAGGTGAAATAATTAAGGATTAACTTTATATTTTGTTTAGGTAATCGGGGGATAACTACCATGGAACACGGGCAAATTCAATAACCGGCGAAACCGGTTATGTATAATTTACCCGTTTTCCATTGTAGTTACATGTATCCCCCTATAACCAAAACAAAATAAAAACTTAATCCTTATGTTTACAGTATCTTTCTGTGAAATGTTCGTAACTATTTTGTTCATTATAGTCAAATCTTCGGACACAGATTCCATTTCAAAACTAATAAACATGAGAATGGTTCAATAAATTAACAGTATGAAATTTGCATAAATTGTGTTTCAAACTGAAGGATTTGCATAGCTCCGCCAAAATGTATTGTTGTCGACGTCATAGAAATTAGGCACATGTTTGAGTACAGTAATGGGGTTATAATGAAAGTCTGTGGAAAGGTGGTTATCGAGTGAATGTCAGTGTAGACTGTAAATATAAAAACAAATCAGAGAATACCAAAGCGTCAACAAAACCATAATTCGAACTCAAAATTGATTAAACTAGAGGCAAAATAGGAACAAAGGAAAGATTTTCACGTATAAGCGAATAAGACCAGGGCCCGTATTCATGAAACCGTTCTCATGCTCAAGCATGGATTTTGTGCTCAAGTCAGTTTTTTTGTAATTTACTTAAATCGTGTTAAACGGTCAAAAAGTAAAATATAAACATTGAAACAGTATTTGGCTTCAACTATTTTCAGACTTTCCCCAAAGCTTTCTGAAAATATCATTTCGTTTTTAATTCATAGCGCGATCAAGAAATTGGGATTGAGCACAGAATCCATGCTTGAGCATGAGAACGGTTTCATGAATACGTGCCCAGGGTGTTCCGGAAGAGTAGACGTCTTCTGCTTCATCGACGACACCAGCCATAGAAACTTTTGTCACGTCAAACTAAGCATCAATCCTCAAAATGATGTCAGCACACTAATAAGCAACCTCAAAAACATACATCTTCATATCACACAAAGATACAGAAAATGTTTCGATGAGATCAAGAAGTCGACCATAAAACTTGTCATGGTCTTCATTAACCTGCATCTCTCGAATCCCTGTGCCGTAAGTTTGTTCGTCAGCAGTTGACATCTATCATGAAAATCTCGATATTCAGAGCAAGCCCTAGAATGGCGAATCAACTGTGACATGTAAACACCATAGGATGGAGAAACAGTAATGTTACTATCAAGAAAGGAAAAGTTCACGATCGAAACATCGAAATCGTCACGTTTATCATACAGCTTAGTAGTAAGTTGCCCGTGTTGGTCATAGTTTAAGTAAAGATCGAGGTAAGAAGCTGATGTATGTTGTGTCTTTAATCTCAAGTTCAGTAGGGTATATGCGATCGACAAGGTCAGCAAACTTCGTCGATATATATACCTGAAAGTGTAATTGAAAGATTTGGCAAGGCTCTCAATGATTTCATTGTAATTAAGGAGTGCTACGCTGTAAATGTGTTGAGATGGTGTTTGTATGTTCGGACTTCGTGCTTCAGTCAGACAGAGAGAATGATGTAACATCAACCTTGTTAACGTTGAGTGTATCCTGTAGCTCACAGGAAATTTTTTTCCTCTTTGAACAATTTATTCTTCACATCCAGTTAGGCTGAAAAGCAGTGAAAACCCATTTAAAATTTACCAATGATGGAAACATTTAGATGAATAATTAAATTCCCCTTTTCACTGTCGATATTGCCATGATGATGCTTGTATGATGCGAGCAACATAACCGTATCAATGTTTGATATTACATTAGTATTATACGATATTCGAAATCACTTGAGTGTTATTCAAACAGAAATGTGTTCAGACTCAATGGACTATGTGCATTGCTGTATCCTAGCACATAAAGGATTTACGAACAAACAAAATCCGGCGATAGGAGATTCATCGATTTTGTCTAGACACTAAACCATTGAATCAAATGTACTTGATAATATAATATATTTTTCAAATCGTTTTTGTCACAAAAATCACACTTTGAATGCATGTTATTCAACTTTCTCGTCCGTTCAACAGCACATCATCAGGTATAAAGAGTTTTATTTTTAGGTTTTTCTTTATAAATTTTCCGTAGTCAATGCTGCGTTTTTTACAAAGTGCTAGCAAACGATAGCTTGGTTTCTTTTCTTCATTCAAACTCAATCACACTATACTGTATGTGGAGTGTGCCAGCGTAACGTATATAGTACGGTACATGGATATAGCATCAGAGAACGGCTATAGAACGTCAAGATTTCAGGGTAAGATTTTAGTATGTTACAATAGCGTTAACGTTTACATTTCCACTACACAGAGACTGGATGAATATACTGAGCCCAATGTATGTCATTTTCCAATAACATATATTGGGACATTGCGACGTCATCATGCTTATGATGTCATAATTGTAGCGTTGAAGACTGCACTGCTCCTCTGTCAACAGGTCTCTGTTCGCTGTCTAGATTTACCCTGACGTTAAAACATGCTTTAACTAATACTATGTATATGTCAACTGTATTTTGGCATTCATTGATGTGTAACATACATTCGCTTTACCTACATATTCAACAATATTCATGCAAGAAGTAGGTGCGCCAATGTATATTACACACCAATGAATGTCAGAATAATGATAAACAATCCTTAAATATGTTTGTAGCATCAGGGATTTAGTATGTAACGATAGCGTTAACGGACGTCATGTTTATAGCGTCAGGGATTTAGTATGTAACAATAGCGTTATGTTTATAGCGTCGGGGATTTAGTATGTAACGATAGCGTTATGTTTATAGCGTCGGGGATTTAGTATGTAACGATAGCGATATGTTTATAGCGTCAGGGATTCAGTATGTAACGATAGCGTTAGTGTACGTTATATTTATAACGTCAGGGATTTAGTATGTAACGATAGCGTTAGTGTACGTTATATTTATAGCGTCGGGGATTTAGTATGTGACGATAGCGTTATGTTTATAGTGTCAGGGATTCAGTATGTAACGATAGCGTTAGTGTACGTTATGTTTATAGCGTCAGGGATTCAGTATGTAACGATAGCGTTAGTGAACGTTATGTTTATAGCGTCAAGGATTTAGTATGTAACGAGAGCGATATGTTTATAGCGTCAGGGATTCAGTTTGTAACGATAGTGTTAGTGGCCTTTATGTTAATTGTGTCAGGGATTCAGTATGTAACGATAGCGTTAGTGGCCTTTATGTTTATTGTGTCAGGGATTTAGTATGTAACGATAGTGTTAGTGGCCTTTATGTTTATTGTGTCAGGGATTTAGTATGCAACGGTAGCGTTAGTGGACGTTATGTTTATAGCGTCAGGGATTTAGTATGTAACGATAGCGAAGATTTCAATGTTGATTACGGACTAGAAAGTTAAAGAAATCCTTTCACGACTTCCAAAAAAGTCTGCTTTTGCAACAGGAAACCGAACAAATGTTCATTCCGTTTATACTGTAATATGTTTTATACAGCTTCCCAAAAAATCTTCTTTTGTAATAGGAAACCGAACAAATGTTCATTTCGTTTATACTGTAATATATTTCATAAATCCGAAAGTTACACTATGTATATGTAAGCTTTTAAGTCCCAGTCTAATTTATGACACCATGGTACAAATAGTACCTCACATTAACAATTGTCGTGCGGTTTTGTAAGTGTCATAAATATTGGAGAGAGGATTTAGAGATAAATGTTCCCAAGATTTTACAGTTTTCTGGATAAAGGAGCTTTGGAGTTCTAGCTGTTATGTACTTGTATGTTCGATAGATAAGGAACAGATTTAATAGATAATGTTATACCCGGAATATAGACAGGTTTCTCGGAGACATCCTACATCCTACCAGTTTATATAAGATCACCAACCTCGCACATGAAAAGGAAACGACCCAGGTTTTAAGATTTTGTCAATATATTACACAAATGTATTGACCAGACACAATTACATTTACCTAGCTACTTGTGTTTTGACTTTCCTACGTACTAAAACGGTTGGGTACCCCCAACCACTTACAGAACGAACCTATACACAAATTCATAGCGGTATATGTACACACTCTTGTATTAAATATACAACAACTCTGTTGATGTATTTAAAGATTTTCGATTTTGACGGAAGCTATTCAGGTGGGTTAGTGTGAAAATGACATAGGTAAAGACAAGCGCTAATGACATGTGAAGTGACAATACCCATATAACAAGCTAGCCAACCGCCTTCCTCCTCGGCACGAGTGCCATTTGATCAGCGTTACATTTGATCGGGGTCGTGTCTCACCCAGGTAAATCTATATTGTTTTATTTACCTGTACTTCATTACATACATCGCTCCATGTGTCTGTGGACATGGAAACGGCATATTAATTGTAAACCTTCCGGACACATATCGACACGATCTACGGTGGGAGTAAGCAGCAACTTTCAATTATAGATCTGCTGGAATTTTTTTTATATATTCTATAACTTTCGTTCTTACTTTAGATGCTATTGTGGAAATATCAGCAGGAGAGAGGCTGATTGCTGGACGTAAATCTGATAAGATCAGGATACAGATTTAAAAGGTGTGTGATTGTTTTCGGTCATAAGGTGGATTAAACGTGCGACATTGCAAGAATCTACCAAAATGCCGCCTTCAAATGAGAAAATGTGGAGTACGAACTACATGGACACCTATAACAAGCGAAAACCTGCCAGGAAGTCTTACAAATACAGGAAACCACTTGTGGTGCCGAAGGAAACGGCTATAGTCACGGTAAGTGAAGCTTTCTAAGTGAATCGCACCTACTGCTATTGGTGTATGACAGCTACTGCTATTGGTTTCGGACAGCTACTGCGTCAGGTGTAGGACAGCTTATGCTACAGGTGTAGGACATCTATTGCTACGGGTTTGGGACACTGTGCCATGAGAATTTGTTACAGCTAGTTTTGGACTTAAAATAGGGTGTTTAGAGTAATTTTACACATTTCGGGGGTTAAGATCAATTTTCGATAAAAATGCCCCCTCCATGGTCATAAAAGCTTTGACCATTGAGGGGGCATTTTTATCGAAAATTGATCTTAACCCCCGAAATGTGTCAAATTACTCTAAACACCCTATGTTTTGTCCAGAACTAGCTGTAACAAATTCTCAGGTCCCTGTGGTTTGGGACACCTATTGCTACAGGTGTGGGATAGCTTCTGTTACAGGTGTGGGACATTTATTGCTACAGGTGTGGGATAGCTTCTGCTACAGGTGTGGGACACTTATTGCTACAGGTGTGGGATAGCTTCTGCTACAGGTGTGGAACACTTATTGCCACAGGCGTGGAACTCCTCTTCATCAATACGATAGATACGGCTTAATACTAAGCTGTATTGAAGGGTGATGATTTCGATTTCCAGTCGTGAACATTTCAGTTCCTTAGTAACATTCCTGTTCTCCTACTAACGGTGTTCAATAGCTGGCTCCAAATACCAAGATTTCTGTGTCAGTTGCTGACAGACTTACTACAGGGTTCTAATATATAGTTAGATGAAACTGGGCTTTAGAGTAACATTTAGATCGTCAATATAACCGTTGTCCTTGTGAAATATGCATGTCGGCATTGATATTAAGGTTAAATAGGGCTCCATGTGGATGTGTTGCCTATCTCAGTTCACACTTTTGACATAGATTAAGAAGGTTAAGTAGAAAATACATGTCACTTCACAATACCTGGTCTTACTCCCCTTTTACATTCACATATATGTATCGCAGTCAATATACGATCATCACTGATATTAAGCTGATTTTAAGGCCATTCATTTGTAAGAGAGCAGAAATCATACCTTAAAAGACCATCGATATGTTAAGTAAATCGAAAGCTAGAATTAAAACAGAATTAGGTGATCTATGTAACTTTCATAATTTGCAATGCCTAATGTTGGGTGCCAAATAATCCACTGTTCTAGTATGTCTTGATTGTTACAATTGTAATTGCACAGACTTGAGAGATGTGCAGTCATGGAAACAAAACAGAGAACGTCAACACCAGATGGAAACTAAACAAAACGAAATTACAGTAAACATTTCGGCTTCATAATAATGAAAAGAAAAAGAAAAGAAACTTTAACACGATAAGTCATTTGGGACGTGATGCGTCTGCTTGGAGACCGCTAAGGACCCCGTCTACTGTGACAGACAGCTAGGAGGTAAATGGGTCCTGTCCTAGCTGTTGGGGATATGCAAATGTTTGCTGGTCATGAAGTCATCGTCTGCTGCCCGGCTTATGTAATATTGTACTTCACTCGCGCGTATACCGGTCTCTTGTTCTAACACTACCCGGTTTGTGTAATATTGTACTTCGCTCGCGTATACCAGTCTCTTGTTCTAGCACTGTCAATCCCAGACCAATAGAGCACTCGGCACAGATTCGGTGATTTGAAGCGTATAATATTGCATAATTTCAACTCCCGTCGGCATAAGGAATTATAATTGTCATTTGCAAAACCCAAGAATCGTCATTCATGTACCCAGCGTCTTTTATAACTATCGCAATTGACCCATATATTGATAGATTAGTAAATGTCCGTAAATATCCTTCTTTTTATAAAAGCATTCATTTAAACAATTCACCTATAATATATAGTTATATATACAGTATATGTATTTCAGGGAAGTAAAAAAAATGTTTGGTGACCCAGTTTTGTAGAGCTGTAGTCAATATCTATAATTTCTCGAGTAAATTTTATCGTGGCACGAAAGATTAGAAAAAATGCATATAATTAATCATTTTACAAAATTCCTCGAACTTAAGTTAATTGTAGTAATAGTTTTCTGTAAGTGTAAGTACAGGCCCCGGCTACCTTTTGTTAAATGTCTTCTGATTTGACCCGACACATTACATACATAGATAACATATCCTCACTATGTTCAGACATCCCAGCTTTAGTCTATAAACCAGGAATGTTTCCTTTTGTATCGAGCAATTTCAAAATCCTCTTTCAAGAAGTGTCCGGATATTTGACAAATTACAATGTACCCTCGCCTATGAAATGTACGGTTTTCAACAAAAGATTTGTGTATAAATGACGACACCAATCAAAGAAGAAAAACTCCTCTAGACACATCTTATGTTTCTGAAATGACACATCAAGTGTTTTGAAAAATAATAAGTACTTGTCATTGTTTCAATAACTAGTAATCGATCAAATTAGTTCGGCCATTTCTAAAAAGTCAAAAAGAAATGACCTCATTATTTCTTTCAAGTGGTTTGTTTATAGACATATCAGATAACCAGGTGGTGCGGGTAAATATAATTTGGTTCTGCCCTACTGGTTAAATCTGTAACTGTTCTGCCCTAACGGTTAAATCTGTAACTGTTCTTCCCTAACGGTTAAATCTGTAACAGTGCTTCCCTAACGGTACAAACTGTAACTGTTATTCCCTAACGGTTAAATCTGTAACTCTGGCCTACCACCAAAGATAATCTGTTCTACCACCAAAGGTAAATATGTACCTCTGTCCTACAACCAAAGGTAAATCAGTAACTCTGTTCTACCACCAATGGTGATTATGTAACCCAGGTCTACTACCAAAGGTAAATCTGTAACTTAGTTTTACCACCAAAGGTAAATCTGTAACTCAGTTTTACCACCAAAGGTAAATCTGTAAATCTCCCCTACAACCAAAGGTAAATATGTAACTCAGTTTTACCACCAAAGGTAAATATGTAACTCTGTCCTACAACCAAAAGTAAATATGTAAATCTCCCCTACAACCAAAGGTAAATCTGTAACTCAGTTTTACCACCTAAGGTAAATATGTACCTCTGTCCTACAACCAAAGGTAAATCTGTAACTCAGTTTTACCACCAAAGGTAAATCTGTAACTCAGTTTTACCACCAAAGGTAAATATGTAAATCTCCCCTACAACCAAAGGTAAATCTGTAACTCAGTTTTACCACCTAAGGTAAATCTGTAACTCAGTTTTACCACCAAAGGTAAATATGTAAATCTCCCCTACAACCAAAGGTAAATCTGTAACTCAGTTTTACCACCAAAGGTAAATCTGTAACTCATTTTTTACCACCAAAGGTAAATATGTAAATCTCCCCTACAACCAAAGGTAAATCTGTAACTCAGTTTTACCACCTAAGGTAAATATGTAACATATTCATTAGCCTGCATATACAATGAATAGTTCTCCTCACAAAACACACGTGTACTTATAGTTCTCCTAACAAAACCACGTGTACTTATAATTCTCCTAACAAAACCACGTGTACTTATAATTCTCCTAACAAAACCACGTGTACTTATAATTCTCCTAACAAACCCCATGTGTACTTATAGTTCTCCTAACAAAACCACGTGTACTTAATAGTTCTCCTAACAAAACCACGTGTACTTATAATTCTCCTAACAAAACCACGTGTACTTATAATTCTCCTAACAAAACCTCGTGTACTTATGATTCTCCTAACAAAACCTCGTGTACTTTTAGTTCTCCTAACAATACTTCGTGTACTTATAGGTATCCGCACAAAACACACGTTTAATTATAGTTCTCCTAACAAACTCACGTGTACTTCAAATTTTCCTAACAAATCACACGTGTACTTATAGTTCTCCTAATAAAACCACGTGTACTTAAAGTTCTCTTAACAAAACCTACGTGTACTCATAGGTATCCGCACAAAACACACGTGTACTTAAAGTTCTCCTAACAAAAGCCACATGTACTTATAGTTCTCCTAACAAAACCCACATGTACTTATAGTTCTCCTAACAAAACCCACGTGTACTTATAGTTCTCCTAACAAAACCCACGTGTACTTATAGTTCTCCTAACAAAACCCACGTGTACTTATAGTTCTCCTAACAAAATCCATGTGTACTTATAGTTCTCCTAACAAAATCCATGTGTACTTATAGTTCTCCTAACAAAATCCATGTGTACTTATAGTTCTCCTAACAAAACCCACGTGTACTTATAGTTCTCCTAACAAAACCCACGTGTACTTATAGTTCTCCTAACAAAACCACGTGTACTTATAGTTCTCCTAACAAAATCCATGTGTACTTATAGTTCTACTAACAAACCCCACATGTTCTTATAACTCTCCTTACTTAACCACGTGTACTTTTAGTTCTCCTAACAAAACCACGTGTACTTTTAGTTCTCCTAACAAAATCACGTGTAATTATAGTTCCCCTAACAAACCCCACGTGTACTTATAGTTCTCCTAACAAAATCCACATGTACTTATAGTTCTCCTAACAAAACCCACGTGTACTTTTAGTTCTCCTAACAAAATCACGTGTAATTATAGTTCTCCTAACAAAACCCACATGTACTTATAGTTCTCCTAACAAAACCCACATGTACTTATAGTTCTCCTAACAAAACCCACGTGTACTTTTAGTTCTCCTAACAAAATCACGTTTAATTATAGTTCTCCTAACAAACCCCACGTGTACTTATAATTCTCCTAACAAAACCACGTGTAATTATAGCTCTCCTAACAAAAGCATGTGTACTTATAGTTCCCTTAACAAAACACAAGTGTACTTATAGTTCTCGTAATAAAACCCACGTGCAATTATAGTTCTGCTGACAAAACCAAGTGTAACTAAGGATAGCTACGTACATTTGTGTTAGCCTCAACAACAAAACTCACGTGTACATTTTGTAATTAAAGATAGGCCTCTATACACCCATGATTAGCATGGCTATTCTACTACATTTTGTACTGACACTTGAACGAAAATGCTCTATTTTACAACATTTTACTTCAAAATCGGGGAATTCCGAGAAATGATAGCTGTATTTACTGTTCGTGTCACTTTGTTTTGGTTTAATCATTAGACCGTCGTAATTACAAATAAGCTATCGGAGCTATTCGTGCCTAAGTAAACTTAGCAAGCCCACGATCTATATAGGTCAAAACCACACTAAATTATATATAACTATACGTACGATCAGGGTTGGTCTGACCGCCGTTCTTAATCATTTACCGTTAACAATCTCACGCGCCATTGAAAGTAAAGCCTAACAGACCACAAAGTCAATATTTTAAATTAATTATATAAAACGTATTGGTCAATACGAAAACAGTGGACTTTTTGTTCCCATTTTGGTGATTGTGCTAATTTTTAGTCTGCTATCTCAGTTTGGTGAGGATTTTTGTTTATGCTCTGATAGACCTTTTGTACAGGTTTGTGGTCATTGTCGCCTACACTATTGTAGAGACATTCTCGTTTGGAACCTGTGGTATGGTGTCTGAATGCTATCTGATTTGAAGGTTTAAACAGAATATAGCGGAGATGTTTAGATTGATTGTTGTCGATGTAAATCTGTTAAGAGAAAGGTATAAAAATAAATAAGAGAATACCGAAGCGTTAACAAAATCATAATCCAAACTCAAAATCTATTAAACCAGGGGCAAAATATGAACAAAGGAAAGAGTTACATGGAGACCATTGTAAAAGTACAAGTGAATAAGACTAGATGTTCCGGAACAGTAAGCCTCTTCTGCTTCATCGACGACACCCGCCATGTAAATCTTTGTCACATCCAAATACACATCAAGTTCTCAAAATGAGAACCGAGTATTATTGTCAATCACAACAAGTAAACACACTAATGAGTATACTCAAAAACGTCAATCTTCAAATCACTTAAAGAAACAGAATATTTCTCAATGATACAAAGATGGCTACAATAAAACTTGCCAAATAAGAGTACAGGTGTAAATTGTATTTAGTATTTAAACAGAAACATTGCGACTTATCGCAACACGGCTTTGTCGTAACAATATGATAGAGGATGGACCTGTGTCTGTATCAGGGTAGTGTTTGTGGGTGTATAGAGAACATGAAGTCAAATCGAAAATATGTGACGACATGTACATAGGTACAGTATTAATTAGTATCGACCAGTTTACCATAGCAATATCGAGGGGAGGGGGTTATATATCAAAATCTCGTTTTAGGAGGCGAGCATGGTGTTATTGTCGGAAATGTCAATATTTCTCGATGAACGTAGAAGATGAGCTGTCAAAAACAAAGTTCATGATTTCGACATTTTTGTAACATATCAAATTACTATGGACAGATATATCATACATGATTGTAATTTGTAATATCAACTGCCGTTCATAATTGTACAGCGTTTTGAAATAGTTCAATGTGGGAAAACTAACCTCCTAATAATTAGATTTTTAAGTTTGAATATAATCAATTAAGGCTTCTATAAATGTCAACAAGTTATTTACATTATACATATACGTTAAAAGTGCTGAATGGATATAGTATATCAATTATAAAGGCATGTACACGTGTCAGAAGGGTTATTGGGGCTAACATTTAGCTACGCTCATTTATAATGGAACTGCTCGTTAAGAAGTAGATCAAACGTTTTAAAATGTTGGACGAAATCCGTTATTGCGACGTTAATGAACTTTGTATTATACTGTGAAACAATTTTCTGTTGGTTATTGACAGATTCGGGGTCGATAACGACGGCCTAAACTGATTGGGTATGTCGTTTCTGTTGTTATACCCGTGTGACCAGCCGTCAGAAACTTTAATATGTGACGTATACACAACACAATTCACACTTTAACCACGTCTATTCAGCCAGTCAGACACCTTTATACAGACAGGATTAAGGAAAGTAAAGATCAAATCTCGGTATTTCTATTGAGATAAGTGTTTATGTACATATTTATTTTTCTACACATCTTAGTCATTTCGTGTCAAAAACTGTACCGTACACTGGCTGATTAATATAAAACTGTACCGTACACTGGCTGATTAATATAAAACTATACCGTACACTGGCTGATTGATATAACACTGTACCGTACACTGGCTGATCATTATAACACTGTACCGTACACTGGCTGATTGATATAAAACTGTACCGTACACTGGCTGATCAATATACAACTGTACAGTACACTGGCTGATTGATATACAACTGTACCGTACACTGGCTGATTGATATAAAACAGTACCGTACACTGGCTGATCAATATAACACTGTACCGTACACTGGCTGATCAATATAACACTGTACCGTACACTGGCTAATTCATATAAAACTGTTACGTACACTGGCTGATCAATATAACACTGTACCATACACTGGCTAATTAATATAAAACTGTACCGTATACTGGCTGATTGATATAGCACTGTACCGTACACTGGCTAATTAATATAAAACTGTTACGTACACTGGCTAATTGATATAGCACTGTACCGTACACTGGCTGATCAATATAACACTGTACCGTACACTGGCTGATTGATATAGCACTGTACCGTACACTGGCTGATTGATATAAAACTGTACCGTACACTGGCTGATTAATATAAAACTGTACCGTATACTGGCTGATTGATATAGCACTGTACCGTATACTGGCTAGATTAAATTAAAAGTTAATGTGGATTTACAAATAATTGAAAAGGTACAGCACTTTGGTATAAACGATCTTTTTCTATCGTTATTCCTGCTACATTTTTGCTTTAGACCATGTATTTTTTATGCTCATGACTCATGCACGTGTACATTGTAACTGTCATGAAAAAAGATATATGTCTGACAAAATTTTTGGAATGAAATTTAAATCTAGTAGAATCTCTTGCACCTAACTAATGGCCCGGTAAACGTGAACTTAATAGCTGTACATGTCCTCCTTGACGTAAGTAAACGGATTGGTTTTTGACTTTTAAGTCTACACAAACTAACGTCACCACATATTGGTGGCACTCAGGTAACAACAGGTACCCTTGACAAACTGGAAACACACCACTGTTACGAGTATAATAGGAGACAAAATCGATTTTAAATCAGTTTATTTACTACCCATCGTTTTAAAATGTTGCGAACTGTTAAGTGTTTATTGTGTTATAGAAGGTATTCATACTTGTAGGGAAAATAAAATTCGAACACAACAGCATTCTTTTTTCAATAATGTTGAGTATTTAATAATGCATAAAAAATAACGGTAATCGCTGCTATGATTCGTGGTACATGTATGTTGCAAAAACACGTTGAATCCGTTCTGGTGTGTTTCTTTGAACATGTCTCTGCATTTCTATGTTGCCTTGAGGATGACCCTGTCTCCTAGAGCTTATTAAACACGTCTCTGATTCTGGATGTGTTGCCTTGAACACGTCTCTGATTCTGGATGTGTTGCCTTGAACACGTCTCTGATTCTGGTTGCGTTGCCTTGAACACGTCTCTGATTCTGGTTATGTTGCCTTAAACACGTCTCTGATTCTGGTTATGTTGCCTTGAACACGTCTCTGATTCTGGTGATGTTGCTTTGAACACACTCTGCCTTGCTCCGTGTTGTCTTGACCCATGTTGCCCTGTCTCTGTTGTGTCCCCTTGAGCGTATTGCTGTCTTCTTGGTGTTTTTCCTTAAACAAGTCGCTCTGTCCTGCCAAATCTCGCAGTGTCTTTGTCGCAATGTGATATGTCAAGAACACGACCGCTCCCTATCGCTTTGTCGTTTTCTCTTGAGTATTGCTTGTAAAATGTAGTGCATAGAAAAAGGCACTTGCATGACTTCTACCATCACGGTCTGCGTATTCGTCAAGGCGTGAGAAAATCGCCACGGACCAATGGAACACACAACGTATCGAAATGCAAGTCAGCAAGAAAGATATTCCGGGATCAATAACTATAGACATGGCGCCACGGAATACCGAGGATAAACCCTATGGGCATCATGGATCCAGTGCTGAATTTTATACACAGTCGATAATGTCTGTATACGTGTAGCTTTGCAATGGTTTGTTTTTTTCATATCATTAATTTGCATAGCTTTTTATTTTTTTTTTTTTTTTTAATCTATTGTCTGTTACAGGCTATGGCAATTTCAATGATTATAGCGATATATGTTAGAGCTGTACTGTAAATTCGTGCCAATAAAGGGATAAAAAGGTCATCTGGTCCAAGCTCTATCATCCGTGTCTCTGACACAGATGAATAACTAATGGTGTTACTGCATGATTGCACACCTACTCTATACCAATCCCTTAGACTTGTCGGGAATATCTAGGTCATCTCAATGGATGGTGCTTTCTACGGAATTATGCTAAAAAAATGGTATAGAGCTTTTACAATTCCATACTAAATACAAAGCCATATATCAAAGACGTGTATCCTCCCAGGAACCTAAGTATCGGATAGAACAGTTTACAGAGTTACAAAATTTCGAATTTTAAGCCATAGTTCTTCACGTAACGTGTGGGTAAATATACATGTTTGAAAACTAACATTTACTAAAAATTAATTCACAGGATTCTCATACTATCTGCATTCACTATCATGTGGACGCATAGAGTTAGTATACGGTTTAAGTATGGGGTTGAGGGATATAGCAAGTTTATAATGTCCCGAGACCATGTCTATTAGGCATGGCCATACTTCACAATGTTTTAAAATTTCAGCTTATACTTGATATGCATTGTATATAGTGATGTTCTAACTAAGTTTAAAGTTTAACGTTGGTTGTGGTCATTATATGTATTAACGTTGTAAAAGCCAGCTATAAACACCAAATGTATGTTATTTTAGGACTCCACAGTGCCCATTCTAAATACACTGTTGTTATATACGTGCTGCTTTTCACAGTCCGTTGTCGTATGTCGGACATTGTAAAAGTTGATAATATGGCGCTCACTTTACACGTATATATTGTGTGTTTTACTTGTACACTTAACAACAATAAAAGTATTGGTATTTGTTAACCATTAGAAATAAAATAAATTGTTTGAATGACAACATAAGTAGATCAACACCTTGCATATACAGTTCTGACCTACATCCATCTATCCCCGTCTTAACTTCTGCCTACTTACCCATACTTAACACAAGGAACCTCTTGTTCGTTCTGACAAAGTAAATAACAATGGGTATGTTTATATAGACAATGACATCGGTTGTACACAAAGAATTATTTCATTAGAATGGCGGTCATCGAAGGACGAAATAGAACAAGTCCCAAGAAAAGAAGCAAGAAGCAAGAACGATATGACCAGAAATATCAGGCACAACTATATCGACATATCCGTTGTAAGGTGCTTCTACCATATTCCGTATGTCGGACATCAGTGTTCTTAGCCACAATTAACTTCTCATAATTCTTGACAAAATGGATTTGATTTTCTAAATGACCACATTTTCCTAAAATCTTGATTATGTTAAAAATACACTGTACTACTATCAACCTTTGAAAAAACAGTGATTACCAAAACGTCAACAAAACCATAATCCAGATTAACATGGATTTCATTTTAAAGTAAAGGAGAATAAGACCAGAAAATCCGGAAGGAAAGGGTAAGAGTCGTCTGCTTCATTGCCGACACTGGACATGCAAATCTATGACATCGAAGTCAATGTCACGTCCTCAAAGTGAGAACTGGGGTATTAACTACATATAACTTACCAACGTCATGATATATTAATGGGTATATTAAGTAATATTCAGAAACGTCCACCATCATATCATAAAAGGATACAGATTATCTCTTAATGCGACCAAGAAGGCAGCCATGGCATTTGCATCCTTACAAGTACAGCATTGCATTTCTATACAAAGAAGTTACTTGACTATGCATTGTAAACACGAACTATATATGTACGGCTAATGCAGAACAACTTTCCATAACTCAGCCATACCAAACAAGTTAGCATACCCCAAACAGAATATCAAATAAGCTCATACTGAATATCTATATAGTGAGAAAACTGTCCCATCTTATTTTGTATGATGAACAGTTTCATCGCCATAAATGAAGTGGAGTAGCCCGAGTTTCTCTAGCCACAACTCCAAATCTGGTCACTCTGTCGAAATGTCTACGTCTGGTGATAGGGCCAGAGAAAACTCGGGCTAGAAGTGGGGAGGGTATTGGATGACTGTATTATTAAAACTGTTAAGTGTGTTTGGAAAATATTTCCTACTGACCCTAAGAGATTAACACCCTACTTGAGGGGTGTCATACAGTCTAAACAAAAACGGGATCATGTGTAATGCTCTACAATAATATATACTTGTCAATACTAAAACGATCAAAGGACTCGATTTCATTATTGGTATGACCAATTCTCATTGTGTTAGACCAATAACACGCAGATGTCGACATTGGAATGCAGTAACCCTTGGCCTATGTACGTTATATCTATAAGTTTAATGAGACATTATTGTATATCAACATGGAAACTTATAGGATATAAATGATTTGTGATTTCTAAACACTTTCATTGTATAAACAAATCTTGGCATGTTGATTGGATATCAAACACGTATAATTGATGGTTATATTTGGGATACCTTAGTTGTCTCCGTAGTGTTCCGGTTCGACTACTTCAATAATAAACAGCTAAGATATTTAAGATAAACTAAATGATATGGTGGAAGGAAGACAGAATGCGAATAAGATTTGAATAAGACTTAAACTACAACCAACATGGACAGCTTACTACTAAGCTATACGATAAACGTGATGATTTCAATTTTCCGATCGTTAACTTTCCATTTCTTGATAGTAACATCTCTGCTTCTCCAACCTATGGTGTTTACATGTCGCAGTTGATTCGGTATTCCAGGGCTTGCTCTAAATATCGGGATTTTCGTGGTCGATGTCGACTGCTGACAAACAAACTAACAACACAAGGATTCGAGAGATGCAGGTTGATCAGTACTATGGGCAAGTTTTATGGTCGTCATCTTTGTCTCATTGAAAAATATTCTGTATCTTTAAGTGATATGAAGATGGACGTTTTTGAGTATGCTCATTAGTGTGTTTACTTGTTGTGATTGACAATGATACTCGGTTCTCATTTTGAGAACTTGATGTTTACT
The DNA here is from genome assembly GCA_947623455.1 of Mimachlamys varia. NCBI lineage: Eukaryota > Metazoa > Mollusca > Bivalvia > Pectinida > Pectinidae > Mimachlamys > Mimachlamys varia. Next base: position 17,419,000 of record OX392535.1, read on the forward strand.
TGGATGTGACACAGATTTACATGGAGGGTGTCGTCGATGAAGCAGAAGACGCTTACTCTTCCGGAACACCTGGTCTTATTATTTTGTACTTTTGCAAGGGTATCCATGTAAATCTTTCCTTTGTTCATATTTTGCCCATAGTTTAATCGATTTTGAGTTTGGATAATGATTACGAGTGTTGACGCTTCGGTATTCTCTTATTTTATTAACCTTACAAACATACTTTCACTATTTTCCCAACTTGCAATACGTCAGAAGTTTCTTTAAAGATGACGTAACACATATATGCTGCACCTTTTAAATTTAGTAATAGAAACAGTATACCGAAAAATGAATTAAAACTGCATCATACAGCTGTTTCGTCCTCCCAGGACTCTGCAGTGATGCTAGGGGCCAAAAGGTGGGAATCCAAAATGTCTAAACTAATGTAGAAGCAGAAGGGTCAGGTGCGTAAAACCCCTTTAATCGATGAAGTAAAATTAAACTAGTTCTGTATAATTTCAAATCGTAAACTGGGAAAATGTGTATATTATGTACCGTGCCACTACTCAAATGTAAAAGAGCAACAAAAAGCAACTAGAAAAGCAACTGAATGTCAATTTGAAGAAAGAAAGATACATTTGTGTATTATTTCTTATTGTATTGGGAATCAAATCAAATCTAACTGATGTTCGGGTATTATGCCGCCTAAGTCATCGATCATATATCCGTTAACAAGTCCCATGAACATCGATTCCGGCAGACAGCGGTTGTCACGTCTTTGACCTTGACCCCTTCAGACATAACAAGGTCACTGCACCTGTATCGATTACATGCTTAGCATGTAACCTGTCTGTCTTACGCATTCTGTCTGTGAGAATGTTTCTTTAGAACCTAATTAGTTATCATACGTGCGATTTTTCTCAGCATTGTTCAGCCACCACAGAGCAGTTTCCCAACAAAATCAGTACAAAGATATTGTAGACATTTTGTTAAATTTGGCCAACATTTGCAACGGATTTAACAGCTGCTGTGGAATATGATATACTATATAATTTGTCTTGGTATAAGGGATAAACTGACAATAGAATAAGTTACAATGGAAATGCCCCAATAACAGAAAGTGTTCCATTATTACAAAGTGTATGTATGTTTAGTGATTGGATTACGGTATTAAATCTACCAGCAATTTGAACGATTGACGCCAAACAAATATTTGGAATAAAACTTGAATTAAGGTATATTTGAAAAGCAATCCGCAAATCATGCGGTGAAATAATCGGAAAGCCATCAGACGGGTGTTTAAAAGTATGGTCAACTTAACGATGTGAATGTATTTTAGATTGCTGTTTTGTTAGGGTTTTTTAAGAAAAGATTGTATTGTTTTGTACGTAGTAAGTTTCAATAATTTCTGGCTTTGTGTGTAAATTGGTGTCAGTAGGGCAACAACATGACATAACGCAGAACATAAAGTGATGCTTTTTGGTAGGAAAGACCAACAAGTATGTAATATATTAGCCTATTGAGTCGTTTTGACCGTGTTTCTGAATACCCAAATATATCTCTTGTTGACGCTAGCTTCAACTAATTACTGCAAACGGGTCATATTAATGTGAAAAGGGAAGTCATGCGTTATTGAGGTTTATTTCAGAATTATAATTTATAATTGCTCGGGTCTGTCACCGAAAATGACTGGGGAGTAGATAGAAAGCCATAACACTTGTTTGTATATAAATCAATCTCATTTAATCTATTTCAGTTCCTTTTGGAATTAAATTCCAATTGACGTTAGCAAACACATATAATCAAAAATGATTAGATATGATGTTTATTACATCTCTAAATTACATTTTACCATCGACAGACACAATTAGAATTGTGGAGGCGAATGTACTCTTATCACAATGATAGGGCGTATTATTGGAGTTCACCTTTTCTAATCACAATGATAGGGCGTATTACTAGAGTTCACCTTTTCTAATCACAATGATAGGGCGTATTACTGGAGTTCACCTTTTCTAATCACAATGATAGGGCGTATAACTGGAGTTCACCTTCCTAATCACAGTGATAGGGCGTATAACTGGAGTTTACCTTTTCTAATCACAGTGATAGGGCGTATTACTGGAGTTCACCTTTTCTAATCACAGTGATAGGGCGTATAACTGGAGTTTACCTTTTCTAATCACAGTGATAGGGCGTATAACTGGAGTTTACCTTTCCTAATCACAATGATAGGGCGTATAACTGGAGTTTACCTTTTCTAATCAAAATGATAGGGCGTATAACTGGAGTTTACCTTTTCTAATCACAATGATAGGGCGTATAACTGGAGTTTACCTTTTCTAATCACAGTGATAGGGCGTATTACTGGAGTTCACCTTCCTAATCACAATGATAGGGCGTATAACTGGAGTTTACCTTTTCTAATCACAATGATAGGGCGTATTACTGGAGTTCACCTTTTCTTATTACAATGATAGGGCGTATTATTGGAGTTCACCTTTTCTAATCACAATGATAGGGCGTATTATTGGAGTTCACCTTATCTAATCACAATGATAGGGCGTATAATTGGAGTCCACCTTTTCTAATCACAATGATAAGGCGTATTATTGGAGTTCACCTTTTCTTATTACAATGATAGGGCGTATTATTGGAGTTCACTTTTTCTAATCACAATGATAGGGCGTATTATTGGAGTTCACCTTCCTAATCACAATGATAGGGCGTATTATTGGAGTTCACCTTTTCTTATTACAATGATAGGGCGTATTATTGGAGTTCACCTTTTCTAATCACAGTGATAGGGCGTATAACTGGAGTTTACCTTTTCTAATCACAGTGATAGGGCGTATAACTGGAGTTTACCTTTTCTAATCACAGTGATAGGGCGTATAACTGGAGTTTACCTTTTCTAATCACAGTGATAGGGCGTATAACTGGAGTTCACCTTCCTAATCACAGTGATAGGGCGTATTACTGGAGTTTACCTTTTCTAATCACAGTGATAGGGCGTATAACTGGAGTTCACCTTTTCTAATCACAGTGATAGGGCGTATAACTGGAGTTCACCTTTTCTAATCACAGTGATAGGGCGTATAACTGGAGTTCACCTTTTCTAATCACAGTGATAGGGCGTATAACTGGAGTTTACCTTTTCTAATCACAGTGATAGGGCGTATAACTGGAGTTTACCTTTTCTAATCACAGTGATAGGGCGTATAACTGGAGTTCACCTTTTCTAATCACAGTGATAGGGCGTATAACTGGAGTTCACCTTTTCTAATCACAGTGATAGGGCGTATAACTGGAGTTTACCTTTTCTAATCACAGTGATAGGGCGTATTATTGGAGTTCACCTTTTCTAATCACAGTGATAGGGCGTATTACTGGAGTTTACCTTTTCTAATCACAGTGATAGGGCGTATAACTGGAGTTCACCTTTTCTAATCACAGTGATAGGGCGTATAACTGGAGTTCACTTTTTCTAATCACAGTGATAGGGCGTATAACTGGAGTTCACCTTTTCTAATCACAATGATAGGGCGTATAACTGGAGTTCACCTTTTCTTATTACAATGATAGGGCGTATTACTGGAGTTCACCTTTTCTAATCACAATGATAGGGCGTATAACTGGAGTTCACCTTTTCTAATCACAGTGATAGGGCGTATTATTGGAGTTCACCTTTTCTAATCACAGTGATAGGGCGTATTATTGGAGTTCACCTTTTCTAATCACAGTGATAGGGCGTATTACTGGAGTTTACCTTTTCTAATCACAATGATAGGGCGTATTACTGGAGTTCACCTTTTCTAATCACAGTGATAGGGCGTATAACTGGAGTTTACCTTTTCTAATCACAATGATAGGGCGTATAACTGGAGTTTACTTTTTCTAATCACAATGATAGGGCGTATTATTGGAGTTCACCTTTTCTTATTACAATGATAGGGCGTATTACTGGAGTTTACCTTTTTTAATCACAATGATAGGGCGTATTACTGGAGTTCACTTTTCTAATCACAGTGATAGGGCGTATAACTGGAGTTCACTTTTTCTAATCACAGTGATAGGGCGTATAACTGGAGTTTACCTTTTCTAATCACAATGATAGGGCGTATAACTGGAGTTTACTTTTTCTAATCACAATGATAGGGCGTATTATTGGAGTTCACCTTTTCTTATTACAATGATAGGGCGTATTACTGGAGTTTACCTTTTTTAATCACAATGATAGGGCGTATTACTGGAGTTCACTTTTCTAATCACAGTGATAGGGCGTATAACTGGAGTTCACTTTTTCTAATCACAGTGATAGGGCGTATAACTGGAGTTTACCTTTTCTAATCACAGTGATAGGGCGTATTACTGGAGTTTACCTTTTTTAATCACAATGATAGGGCGTATTACTGGAGTTCACTTTTCTAATCACAGTGATAGGGCGTATAACTGGAGTTCACTTTTTCTAATCACAGTGATAGGGCGTATAACTGGAGTTTACCTTTTCTAATCACAGTGATAGGGCGTATTACTGGAGTTTACCTTTTTTAATCACAATGATAGGGCGTATAACTGGAGTTCACTTTTTCTAATCACAGTGATAGGGCGTATAACTGGAGTTTACCTTTTCTAATCACAGTGATAGGGCGTATAACTGGAGTTCACCTTTTCTTATTACAATGATAGGGCGTATAACTGGAGTTCACCTTTTCTTATTACAATGATAGGGCGTATTATTGGAGTTCACCTTTTCTAATCACAATGATAGGGCGTATTACTGGAGTTCATCTTTTTTAATCACAATGATAGGGCGTATTATTGGAGTTCACCTTTTCTTATTACAATGATAGGGCGTATTATTGGAGTTCACCTTCCTAATCACAATGATAGGGCGTATTACTGGAGTTCACCTTTTCTAATCACAATGATAAGGCGTATTACTGGAGTTCATCTTTTTTAATCACAATGATAGGGCGTATTATTGGAGTTCACCTTTTCTTATTACAATGATAGGGCGTATTATTGGAGTTCACCTTCCTAATCACAATGATAGGGCGTATTACTGGAGTTCACCTTTCCTAATCACAATGATAGGGCGTATTATTGAAGTTCACCTTTTCTAATCACAATGATAGGGCGTATTATTGGAGTTCACCTTTTCTAATCACAATGATAGGGCGTATTATTGGAGTTCACCTTTTCTAATCACAATGATAAGGCGTATTACTAGAGTTCACCTTTTCTAATTACAATGATAGGGCGTATTACTGGAGCTACCTTTTCTAATCACAATGATAGGGCGTATTACTAGAGTTCACCTTTTCTAATCACAATGATAGGGCGTATTACTAGAGTTCACCTTTTCTAATTACAATGATAGGGCGTATTATTGGAGTTCACCTTTTCTAATCACAATGATAGGGCGTATTACTGGAGTTCACCTTTCTGTATATCACCTATGAGCTCACCGCTATGGCCTTAGTAAAATCAAGTCCGGTAATTATCGAGATAAAATTATCATTTTTGTTTCATATCTCCGTTTTTTTTTTATTTCTAGTATTCTAAAAAGTCTACCAATATTGAAATATGCTTGATCAATTATTAAACTAACAGTCAACATTGTGTCGTTCTTAAAATACATTGACAATCATTAAAATTGACTCTACAGACCAATGCACATTTTCACTTTGATAGTTAGTCACGTAGGTGACCAATATGGTCATAAAAATGGCAATTAAGTTTTTCATGTACGCACTGGGTGTTCAACGAATGATTTATCAATAAAATATCACGCGTATATCCACTCCACATATTTTAATATTAAAACTATCACTCCTGTTCAATAGCAATAAGTGCCCGTCCTTTAGGTTCCGAAAGCCCTGGGTGTGTTCCTTAGTGACACATTATAATGTGCCCTGGAATGACAGTTGTTTGATGTTTATTTTTATGATTCTAAGTATAAATCTCTGATTTGTTAAGGCGTCTGGTCAAATGTAGAATAATTGATGTTTAACTTTTGTTTATACAACGTATTTGTAGAATGTTTTGTACTTTCTTTAAATATCGGTGCATACTATTCAAATTGGATAATACGATGTTATTAGCATCATCTAACAATAGTTTGTTTTATAATGTAATATATACTTTGTAATTACTGTATCTTTTGTCAAACATGATATATTCACCCCCTTTGAATTACCTTGCTCAGATAATCATATTTTCGCTTTGCTTTGTACAAAAGGTCAATGCTTTTTGTAAGAGCAAGATAGCAATTCATGTTTCTATGATAAATCAATGCAACCAGACATATCATTTTCTCATATAAAATTCCGTATTATACAAAGGTGTTATATACTCCTCTGTATTATACATAAAGTGTGATGCAATATTCATTATTATATTGTTGCAATATGATATTCAGTAGCGAATGTGCTGAAAGATCATGATGTTACCAAAATAAAGACGACGCTTACTCTTCCGGTACATCTGGTCTTTTTCTCTGGTGTATTCGATTTTGGGTTCTGATTATGTTTTTGTTGACGCTGCAGTATTTTTTTATCTTCTATTTTTCTAAACTACATTATTTAACTGTTTTCTATATTTCGCTGTTTAACAGTCATACCTTGATCAGCGTCCAAAGACAAGTGAACAGCGTCCCAAGACCAGTGAACAGCGCCCCAAGTCCAGTCATGAACCATATAAAGTCACCGCTGCCGACCAGCAAGAGGCCATCAACGCATATTTCGCTAACATGACTCTCCAGGACGCTGGCTTCCCCTCGTCATCCATACCAATGTTTCTGGACCCCTCCGGGGAATGGTCCAGCGATCCAAACTTCACAGGTCAGTGGTTTCTTTCATTTGATGCTTGACAATGCTCTGTTCAAGGTGATACTTTCAGGTGACCTCATTTTTGACAAAGCTAAACTAGATTCATGATATGCCTATATATCTTAGGGAATTTTTGTCAATGATATCGCCTGGCTTTATCCATTGGTTGTTAGTAATTGAGTTCTTATCTTTAGCATTGTACTATACATAGAGAATTACAGACGTGGTAATATATATGTATGTATCTATACTGTATCTGACCGTTCGTGATTCTGCTATATGATATGTACATATTAGATCTGGTCAATTGTTGACTTTCGTGTCATACACTACTAAGGTTTTTATTGTTTCTCATACCCGATTTCACCTAGAAAAGATATGAAAAGAAAATATTAATTTTCATGTTAATGGATTATTCTTAATGTTGTCAAGCCTGTGTATAATACCTTGGCAATTCGTTTGCCATTAATGAGACGGGAATTATAGACAACAGATATCATAAATTAGCAATGGCAGGCTAAATAAACAGAGTGAATGTCATGAAACACATATCAATGGTGCTTGTTGTATGCAGTAGCGACACGATCTGTTATACTGTAAATCGTATAGATATGATTGCTATGCTCACAATGTACGTATATAAAATTAGATTCGTTACTGTTCAAATTGTATTTATTGTGTAATGCGTTATAAATATGCGGTTACAGCTCGCTGTTTTAACTGACTGAATATATTTTAGGGGCGTAGATTTTTCTACAACTTTGTGAATTATCATATATAATGTATTGTTTAGATTTCGATAAATGGTTCAAGCACAATATATACTATAAAAGCAATGTCCTGCGACATTAAAGAACTATACTCTATTCAAGCTGTAACGAATGCACATGCTCAAGGTTTCAGCTAAACTTCCATGGTTATTTGAACTATAAATAAAGTAATTGGTTGCTACCTTGATATTTCATGAGTAAAAAGTGACGATTTTAGAATTTCTCTATAAATACTTCATAAAATAAATTTTACACTTTAAAACGTAGAACGGCGGGGAACGACTGATTTGATTTTTTGTTTTGATACATTTGGTGAATGAGAATGTAAGATTTTTGTGTATATGTTTATTATTCATGCTGTATTGAATGATGTGGAAGGGCATAGCATGCCTAAAAGCTGTCTCCGTTATGTTCAATATAATACAGTATATTTCTGGTGTGGTTTTTTTTGTACATTCGTTTTAAGCGACTGTACTTCCATTCATTATAAGAAAAACATCATTTGCCCGTTGTTTCATTGTATTTGTGTAATTTTGGCAATATATTTGCATTTGGTATTTCCATTTGAAATAGTGAGAAGATAAACACCAGAGAATAACTTACGCTCTACAGTATGGTAGTGTTATGGAGCAATATATGTTACAAGCATAAAATTAAATTTTGATTTATTTAGTTTTGTGGTATCATAATATGTAACAAACATCACACCTGATTCTGTTTGTGCAGTAGAGTGTTATTTGTTAAGTAGATGCATGATAGGGGAATAATATTTATGGTTTTCCAGTTGAATCTTCATGGCTGATAGCTTTTATGGTACTAAAAGTTGGTGTTTCCTGGGTAGTTTAATTATGTATTGTTATCCGAGTAGTGTGTAGGTTCTATATACCTGGTGTTAGACTGGGATGTACCTGCAGTGTTATTATCAGTATTGGACAGGTGCGCGACACAGGTAGGTCTGCTTACACCTGTAGGGCTGCTTACACAGGTAGGGCTGCTTACAGAGTTTCACTCTAGCTATTGTTTTGTTAAAGGGCATATTTTTATCTATTATCTAGTCTATTGTTTCCTCAATTATTGTTATTTCATCGTAAAGCTAGACTGGGAGATGTAATATTTTGTATTGCGTATGTATTTTGAGCACTCTCCTACTGTACTGGTATTGCGGAAATATCAAATCTCACTATGATGCCAAGAATACACAGTGTATCAGAATTATTTTATTAGTTTATAAATAATAGAGAATACAAAGTACGTGTGGTTTACGCGGACCGTTCAGTGAATATTTACTGTTTGTTATGCTGTTATACGATACATTGATGAGTAAACATTATTAATGCTGTTTTGTATCAATGTAGTTGACCAAACGCGTTCTGGGTTGCTAAAACTGCATATGAAAATGACTTTTAAATGAGAATAATCAAACACTGGCTGCCAAATTTGATATATATTTAGGGATTATCATTCCTCAGCTACGTTTACAAGCATGTGGAATGACGTGGTCGCCCCCTGACAATAAAAGGGCGTTTCTGGAGTTATTGATGCTCACAAATGTCAGTTGACATCTGACATCTTTATACGCAATCTAATCCCAGCTACCCTAACGACTGATATCTCGTGTTATAGATATATAAAAACGGTTTTACGTGGCATATATATCTGTATGTTTAAAACGGTTACTGATAGGAATCAATATCAGGCGTGCTATTAGAGCGTGAGAGTATGCACCCTCCATACAGGCAGTGCTGGTGTGTACATGTTAGAAGGATTCCTTAAGGTTCTGCGCGCTCGGTATGGATATTTTGGTGTTTTTATTTTAGAATGGTACCAGTGGATTCTTCTGTAGCTTTTGGCTCAGATACACATATATATGTAGTTACCTATAATGACTAATGAAATATTGAAATCAAAGGAATATTCTTTTCTCGATTTCATATCTTTGATGTGACAATGGACTGTAAACATGCAGTGAACTGTGAAGTGCTAGTAGGTGTATGCTACAGTAGGTTATAACTAATGCCTTGTGTATGGAATTTCAGGTCAGTATCTATTTTTTGGGATTTGCTGCATGGTGCATATAACGTTTGGCTCGCACTTGCTAGTTCGTAATGATGACATGAAACAGTTGATAATTAGTGACTTGTTCGTAACGATAGCTACATTGCATATTGTCCGGTTGTTGCTGTTTGTAAACAAGGATTCCCTGACCAGTAACGACCTATTTGTAGTAATTGTTGCTAGTTGGTATCTAAAGACTTTCATGCCGGTAACGACAGGTTGGTAGTAATTGTTGCTAGTTCGTATCGAAGGACTTTCTGGAAGGTAACGATAGTTTAGCACCTACGTATATACATGTCCTGGTACATTTTAGTTGCTAGTTGGTAACTAAGGACTTTCGGGTTGGTAACGATAGTTTAACAGCTAGATATCAAGGTAAATTTTAGTTGCTAGTTGGTAACTGAGGGCATTCTGGCTGGTAACAATAGTTTAGCAGCTAGATATCCAGGTAAATTTTAGTTCTTGGTTGGTAACTAAGGACTTTCTGGCTAGTAACGATAGTTTAGCAGCTAGTTGTAGTTACTGGTTGGTAACAAGGGACTTGGGGGTTCTTGTAATTAACGATTGGTATTAAGATACAGTACATATGACAAGGTAGTTACCAGCTGGTAATTTAAGGCTTTCTTATTGGAGACGATAGGATGGAAGTCGTATGATCTATCAGTTGCTAGTTGATAACTAAGGAGGACTTTGAATTTCTGGTTTGTAATTAGGGATGAGCTGTAACTTGTCCTGGTATGACGGTTGGTAGCTATATACTGGAGCAGGTTGTATTGCAGGGTTATTCTCCTAAAGATGTCTATGACATGTATCATGTTTACATAGTACACGATAATATGCTTTGTTAATTATGTGCATTACATGTTATTGTAACTTTAACTAAATGTAGTTCCTGATGGTTGCTTTGTACGGATTATATAAATATTTGATCAACATTCAATTAGAGTTTGAAGTAACAGTGTAGTTCTCTGTACACTACGTTTGGGGTCTGGCGATCTGCACAAGTCTGTAAACAATAAGTCTGCATGAACATACTGAATCTAAACTGACTATGTTTACTCGCCTCCATACCTCTGTTTCGCTGTGAAACCTTAGCAAACACGGACAACCTAAAACACACACAATGTTGCTATTTGTCCATAAAGTGTCAATTAAGATTCGCTTTAGATCACATGTATACGTTTTCTCGTGACACACCAATGCAAATGTCCGTTCATTTCACAATAAATCTTTAGACATTTTTACAATAGGCTTTCATTACTCAGACTTTAGATCAATATAAATCTTACTTTAGGGCTGACCCGTGTATTGTTACAACATATGACCGGTAGCCACGGCTCTCACCCCGGTGACCCACTCTATCAAATATGCCCGGTATTGCTGGATGATAATGCATTTTAAACGTGGTCAATATCGAGTTAATCAGTCATATACATAACTTTGGTGAGTCAAGATCTGATTTCGTTATGATCTGGACATTCGAAAGGTACGTATGACTTATGTACCGATACTTATCTCTCCTGATAAGATCTTGTTTTCTTTTTATAACATGATATTTTCTATCTTACCGAGATGTAAGACCATTGCAGTGTATAATGTCAACGAAGTCTTCTATTCAGAAAATTTAAATGCTTTAAACGAACAATTGTACACTGTGTGGGCATATTTATTTACTTATTCTGAATTTTTATAAAACAAAAATGATTAACACCAAGGGGATTTGGTAAAAGATATCTCAACTATTAGAATGTCCTTTCCCATGAGTAGGTTTATGTTATTATGTTGATGATGATGTATTGGGATGAGGAAGTGTGTTAGTAAATTACAAATTAATGCAAAAAAATATGTGAAAAAAATATGTAAATGAAAAAAGGTTTTGAAACAATGTGATGATAACAACTTAAATTATTGATTACAAATAAAAACAACATAATTATAAACACGTTTATATTATATTTTCTTACCATTCAATGAAATCGAATAGACTAAACTAGTCAATTATATTTACAATGGTATATAACTTTATCGAGCGATAAAGAACAATCGTCATCAGGAAGTGTGTCCATAAATGGTGTCTTCACTTTACTTGCCTTTTAACGGAAATTGTCATGTCTTTGTATTAAACAAATAGTATTGAATTAAATAACCAAGCAAATGGACTTGTTATTCTCAACCTACATGTACTTTGTACAATACGAGTTACTTCCCATTGGGAACTTAAAATGTGTATATAACTTATATATCATATATAAGATTTTTCAGTGTTGTGTCAGCATATGCGTTACACCAGAGAATCCTTCCAAAAAGGGAGACTAACATTAACGCCTTTATAAGTACACTAGAGAGGAACTAATAATGACGCCTAGCTAAGTACACTAGAGGACATCTAACACTGACGTTTTGCTCCATACAATGTACACTAGAGAGGAACTAATAATGACGCCTAGCTAAGTACACTAGAGGACATCTAACACTGACGTTTCGCTACATACAATGTACACTAGAGAGGAACTAATAATGACGCCTAGCTAAGTACACTAGAGGACATCTAACACTGACGTTTCGCTACATACAATGTACACTAGAGAGGAACTAATAATGACGCCTAGCTAGGTACACTAGAGGACATCTAACACTGACGTTTTGCTACATACAATGTACACTAGAGAGGAACTAATAATGACGCCTAGCTAAGTACACTAGAGGACATCTAACACTGCCGTATTGCTACATACAATGTACACTAGAGAGGAACTAATAATGACGCCTAGCTAAGTACACTAGAGGACATCTAACACTGCCGTTTTGCTACATACAATGTACACTAGAGAGGAACTAATAATGACGTCTAGCTAAGTACACTAGAGGACATCTAACACTGCCGTTTTGCTACATACAATGTACACCAGAGAGGAACTAATAATGACGCTTAGCTAAGTACACTAGAGGACATCTAACACTGACGTTTTGCTACATACAATGCACACTAAAGAAGAACTAATAATGACGCCTAGCTAAGTACACTAGAGGACATCTAACACTGACGTTTCGCTACATACAATGCACACTAAAGAAGAACTAATAATGACGCCTAGCTAAGTACACTAGAGGACATCTAACACTGACGTTTTGCTACATACAATGTACACTAGCGAGGAACTAATAATGACGCCTAGCTAAGTACACTAGAGGACATCTAACACTGACGTTTTGCTACATACAATGTACACTAGAGAGGAACTAATAATGACGCCTAGCTAAGTACACTAGAGGACATCTAACAGTGACGTTTTGCTACATACAATGTACACTAGGGAGGAACTAAACATGACGCCTAGCTGTACCCTAGAGGACATCTAACACTGACGTTTTGCTACATACAATGTACACTAGGGAGGAACTAAACATGACGCCTAGCTGTACCCTAGAGGACATCTAACACTGACGTTTAGCAATAGAGAGACTAATGCTGACGTTAAACAAAATGCACAAAAGTGGAAATAACGTTGACGCCAACTATTCACACTGATCCAACGTTGACGTATAGTTAAGTTCACTAAAGGGTGACAACTAGAGAGTACACTAGAGAGTGACTTACACTGACTTCTAGCTGAACACATAGACTGGGTCTTGTAAACGCTGACCTCTAAATAGCTAAGTAGGAGGTGACTTACTAGTCATGGCACAAATACAACGTGGGGGTGGTGAACTAGTTACGAAAGGGGATGCCTTTACGTTAATCTGGTTTAAGTTGATAAAACAAACAATACTACCGAATTATCATGACCAGGTCCATATTAAAGGAGAGCAAATAAGTTTTCCTCAGACGTGAAACATGTTCATCAAGTGTAATTTATTAATATGTACCTTTCAATTACTGCCACCTTTCTGCACTTACACTAAGTATTTCTCCATAGCTTGTTTGACGAACGCTGAGTTTATCTGCAGATTTAAAATGTATTTCAATGACGAAGTTTTGAACACTGGGTGTCAAATTAAAAATGTTATTTCATTGATTAGGCTATTCAGCTTGGTTTTATTGAATTTTATTTGCTTTGTGCTTATGGGTGTTTATCCAGGGGCAGACAAGTCTACAATCAATAGGAGGACATTTTGAAAACATAAATTTTAAACTGTTGACATTAGATAGAGTAAACAGACCAAAACAAATATTAAACAATACTTGAAATGTTTGTGGGCAGGATCACGCTAACCCAGTATTATGTCCCAACATAAGTAGCATTAAAATTAGAATGTTGATGTTTGTTGTAATGAAAATAAAATTGCTCCTTGATCAAAAGTTTGAAAATAAATCATATGTAACTCGGTTTTATAATACAGAGAAGTAAATGTTTCGCAGCTGAAAAGGAGTTAACATGTGTCACACCATACTCCAACATTTTTAGTGAGTTTCCTTAAATAACTGCCTTTAAGTGTATTTATTCATTGACTTAATTTCATAACGCCAATCCTGTATGAGAAAATCCACTTTATCAACTTAAAAACAAATGTTTATCTGTTTCGCCTATTAAATTTTACCGTAGTAAAATTAATGTATCCAATTTGAACATTTAAATGATTTCATATTGTTCAGGATTTAACCGCCACTATTATTACCTAGTGACAGTGCCATATCAAACATGACCACACTTAAGCTGTGATGTAACCCCTCTGTGTCTAAAGCGTGTATTGTGTGAATAAAAACATCAGATGTACCATAGCAACTGTCTTTATATTTTTCACTTTTAGCGTTGGCCTTCAGACGAACCATTATAAATTTATGTTAATATAGTTCCTACAATGAGGTCACTAGGTATGGTATCTATTTAATACACTGTGAGGCGCTTCTGTCCTTACTCACCTGCCGAGTGATTGACAGGTAGAGTAGCTAATACAGCTGTGAACAGAAGATAACAGAGCTATGACATGGACATTATTGGGTAGTTGTTTGGTACTTGACATTTCTAGTACATAACTTAATTAACAGGTAGATCATCTCTATCAGCTAGTTATACAGCCAGGTAAGCCTGGACACCACATGTAGTATTATCATCAAACCGCGCCCTGCATCAGTAAGGCACGAATCTAATATTAACACCAGATAACAGTTTATACAGAAATGAACTAAGAAAGATATAAATCATATTTTTAAGTTTACATGATAAGCACATTTATGTCATCATAAATGACATATTTTGCAAACATGTCGGATTATACAAATGCATTGAAATATAAATTGGAATGAACTTAGGCGACTTGGATAATTTCCGGCCTCATATCAGGGATTATGATATGTTGATATGTTACACGTACATGTATGTTCGTAATCCCATATAAATGAATAACGAAAATATGAAATTTCAGCTTCATTCGACGAATGGTTTAGAAGATATTGCAATATAAATAAACGCATCATCCGCATTTACATTCATGAATGTTGTGTGCTATTTGATAAAAATCTGTCATTTTGAAGGAATTGAACTAAACGGTCTTCAATTTTAGAAAGCCTACAGTATGCAACAAACCGAAAAATATTTGCTCATGCTTAAAAATATCATGTGCATTTTTTAGATGGCATGACGGTATTTTACAATATATATTATTAACCACGTAAGAAATTATAAAAAAAAAGCCAGAAAGGTAGACATGTCTATGAAACATGAAAAATGTACGATGTTTTTTATGTTGCCTATTTTTATATTTTTTCGATGAAGACAAAATAAACCATTACACATAATTCCACAGTGCTATTAAAAACATAAACATGATAGCATCGTGTTACGTAAACTAACGACGAGCTTATCGAAGAATGTCTACATAAAATCAGAAATGATTCTAAATTATTCAAAGCTTTACTCCTTTGAACATCCCATCTACACAACTAGGTGATTAAACCTGCATAAATATTAGCCCCAAATCCCTTTATAAAGAAAAGCATATACGAGAATTCAGTCATGCAAAACATGTTATATTTTCCTATTATTTTCTTCCAGATCCATCTCAGCATTATATGTACAATATATTGAACGCGGCCGATTCTCTTCACGCAAGGACTGAACAACTCCAGAACCAGAAACAGAATCAAGATTCTAGTGAACTTGTAGGTAAGTAGAGTTCAAGTACAGACCCAGAAACAGAATCAGGATTCTAGTGAACTTGTAGGTAAGTAGAGTTCAAGTACAGAACCAGAAACAGAATCAGGATTCTAGTGAACTTGTAGGTAAGTAGAGTTCAAGTACAGAACCAGAAACAGAATCAGGATTCTAGTGAACTAGTAGGTAAGTAGAGTTCAAGTACAGAACCAGAAACAGAATCAGAATTCTATTGAACTTGTGCACTTGTAGGTAAGTAAAGTTGTTGTTCAGAATCAGAAACAGAATCAGGATTTTAGTGAACTAGTAGGTAAGTAGAGTTCAAGTACAGAACCAGAAACAGAATCAGGATTCAAGTGAACTTGTAGGATAGTAGAGTTCAAGTACAGAATCAAAAACAGAATCAGGATTCTAGTGAACTACTACATTTGTAGGTAATTAGAGTTCATGTATAGAATCAGGATTCCATGTTTGATGCTATGTTTTAAATGTAGTAGAAATCAGGCTCTTATATACTCTTAGACTGCTACATCAATTCGTTAAGCACTGTCTGACAACAACGCTGTGTTAGTGAACGGATAAGTACTTTTTCAGTATAATTTAACATCAACTTTACTGTGTGTTATATAACATAGGTCATTCCATGGTTTCTTTCAAACTGATTCGACGTATCTGCATGAAGCTGGATAGTTTTCACTAAATGCTACCCGTCACAGATTTGTGGTCAGTCATTAAAAAAAAATGATCGTCACAATCCATTTTTGTCTGCCACTGCATGGCCTTACCCACCACTCACGTTACAACTCATAACTACATGTACCTTAGTGACGCTACTCACAATCTCCTACCTTACCATTATGGTGGCCATTCCAACCCGGTGAATGAAACAGAACCTAAACAAAGGGGTTCCAAAGGTCAAAGTTGACGAATAGTACTGATAGGTTCATTGGTCATTACCATGGTCCAAATATGTATTTGAGGGGTTACAGGAAGGTGGAAGAATTACATTATTTTCATCAGTGTGTTTTGACCTAATTATTTATGGCGAATGCCGTCAAAGAGGCGCAAAGAGCACAACCTTCAGAAACATATGGTCTTATTAAAATTGATCACAATTTAACATCTGTACTTTGTTGATGGTTTGCTTAGCTGTAGATTCAGATTCGATTGGGGTAAATTGGAAGGGAAAACTCTGCGATAGGAGACGAAAATGAGGAAAGGATGCTTTACTTTCAGTGCTTAATACACGTGTCATTACAGCAACTTGTGGAATATTCTGGGTCACAAGACGTACCGTACCTTTTAGATACTTAAACAAATGGTGGTAAGAGTCCTATAGAGCCGTATATAAAGATACTTTTATAAACAGTTTGGAATCTATAACACAAAGATCATTTGATCATTAATTGGTATTCGAATAAGACTGTAATACAGAGGCCGTATCTATTCAGCATTCCTGTTTAAAAAAAAATCTTATTAATTTAATCACGGTTTAACTCGCCTACATTTTCATATTGCGAATGATTCCAACTTTATACATGTAGCACCCTTATGCGTATTCTATAGTATTTTATCTTGGTACCAAACCGACTTCTTAAAAATATCAGAGAATACCGATACGTTAACAAAACCAGAATCGTATCTCACAATTGACCAAACAAAGTATGAACAAAGAAATATTCACACGGAGAGCCTTAATAGGATACAAGATAATAAGACCAGGTGACCCGGTCGAGTAAGCGTCTTTATAAACATGCATGTGTAATTTTATCTTCATCGTACTTCGCATATTTGAATTGTTTTAAATGATACATCTAAAATATTTAAAATGAAAACCTATATACACATAAATTTTTACCTTTGTATGAAAGTAATTTGTCTTTCATCGTTTAAGATAATGTGATTATAGTTTTAAACTGTGTTTTAGTAAGTTGGTGTGTATACATTGTTTGCAATGCTTTCAATGTTTACCTTAATCCATATCCACCATCATGTTTTTGTCAAATGCTTAAAGATATAATAACAGAGAATAAGTCACCTAATCTACTTACCCATAAACTGATCTCTAGTTCCGAATGTATAATTTTGAAATTATAAACCTGGAAGAACAATGGGTAAGTCACATTCTGTTAATACTTAAATTATATTTTTGTTGATATAAAAGGCAGACAGTTATTTAATGTTGTTACCATGTGTTAGTTACATCAGACAAGATCATCCGACCAGTGCTGTCTTTATGTCAGTTTGTATTGAGAATTACACCCGAATACCTTACACCTATAAGGATGGTTGAATTTAGTGGTAACAATGGAGTGAGTAACTGGAGAGGTACCTGTTTGTGTAACAACTTGGGAAAATGAGCCACGCAGGTAAATATTGTACTTTAAACGATACCAACACCTGCTGTATGATATATACAAGGACATTTAAGGATATGGGCAGATAATCTCTCCCTCAGAGCCCTTAAACCAACGGTATTGACAGATGGAAGTGAACATAATTGAAAGCATTTCAAGTCGATCACACAGTGTTGAAATGTCGGCAGCTGTACAGTGTGATGAATGAGGACCGGTGATAACTGTTGGTAAATAGAAACCTTTCAACGCCTCAGACTTCATGTCAAACATTGTATTAACTCAACAAAACGGAAGTTAGTAAATGGTGGACTGTGTATTGGGTATCGGTACCCAGACGGTCTGTATTTCGTCTGATAGACCTTTCGTTACCCCGGCCTTTATCAGTGCCCGCCGAGGACGGAAATGGGATTTCTAAACAAACGAACTTCATGAAAGGGCCCAGTGCCTTGTACCTGCAGGTTTTTGACCACAATGGGAGTTTGGCCTGTTAATGTTCCGAGTAGATCGAACAGGAGATCTATTCTAAAGAGACCTCAGCTAACAAAGTTCTATCCCTCTTTTAATGATGATGATATAGGTATGTATACATACGTCATTGATTGGACAGCATTATTAGTGTATACTGTAACGATAAATTATCGAATGATGGTTTAAACGTTTGCTATGTGTCTGTATTGCTATATTTGCTTTAGCTAAATGATACCGTTAGTTGCATCTCGTATGTAACTGACGATAGTTCTGCGTTGTATTAAGCTGAACTTTGTTACAGCGACCTAGATACATTTTGAATATGCAAATGGACTGGTAGTAAAAATTCATGCAGAGCACTACAATTTTTCCATTACATCATCTTATTTTATAAATCAACATCATTCTAAGGATAAGCCATGCTTGTTTGTTTTGAATACTGCCACTTATCAAAGTATTGGTTTGTATATTTGTTTAGATATTTATATACATATAATAAGTCGTTATGAGGCATGCATTCCTTCCTAAAGACAACATTGTCTGATACCGATTTGGTGTGTTTAATACGTCACTATTAGGATTGCGATACAAGTCAATTGTCTTTAATATTGAAACAATAGTAATCACAGAAAGGACAACATAAATGATAATATCATTTAAAGTACCTAGGTCAAAGTGGTGTCGTTAAAACCTCGTCACGGATATTACATAAACCTGTAGAATATAAAAAAAACACTTGAAATGTCTTTCAATTTACGTATGTATATATACATGAAAATGGGAAATTGTTTTATAATCATGAATTGACGCAGTGTCAAGGAGTGCATTTCCTGCACTTGTACATTGTTTAATGCAACGTATATTTAAAACATCAAATCCTCAGTGAAAACCTATTAACAGGCATGTCACAGGGTGCATTACACTGTATCACAGCTTCTTTATTTTATTTTGAGGTAAATACAAAAGATTTTGAACGGGTAATTGAGGAGAGACCTTTAAATGATAAACAAGTAAAAATATAGAATGTTCAATTGTGTTTCGCTTCCTAACAGTGTTGCATTCATTCTGACGTCAATATACGTAGCCTGTCTAAACCTAGTTTATAATGGGATAATTACAGATGTTAGTTCTCGTTATGTTTTTTTTATCATTATTCGGAATGATGTTCAATTCAGCAAGTAATCATATGAGATTCGTTGAGCAATATGACGACTTTTTGTCGGCGAGATCAATTTCTCATAGAAACTATTATACGTTATTGAAGTACAATAGAAGCTAGTTGAGTAGACATTAAAAGGACGCTTTTATTTCATTTTACTGCGACTACTACTTATGTTTGTCGATAAGCGTAGATCGTATGGTATTGTCATCTATCTGACGCATTAACAATGGTGTAAAATTTCGATATGGCTATGGCTATTAATTCAAATCCGATAATTCAAACGAGCATTGGTCTCTCTTTTTTTATAATATCTCAATCATCTGATCAGAAAAAATTAACATGACAAGGTAAACTTGTACAATTGACAGAGAGAGATACTCGACTTAAGGCACACGTGTGTTTAAAGTTCTTCAAGAAGATCAAGTGCCTAGTACAGCACAAGTCTTTAAAGATGACACTAATAGTATGTTTGTAGCAGCTGCAAAATATAGTTTACATTATAAACTTAATTTCCTGTAAATGAACGATGGCTTAAAACCTCCATTGAGCATTCAATTTCTCTCTCAATTACACTCGACACCTAGAAAAACTTAATCAAATTGTTTCTCTGAAACTTGTAACTACTGCTTACATATTTGATTAACTCAAAAATACTGGTTTAATGTAAACATATTACTTAAAAGTCTTAGGTAGTGAGGAACAATTTAAGTAATACTCATTCCTTCAGATTCAAATTTTAGAAATCAAAATTCAACTTTATTCCTAACGAATATTTTTGGATATGGCATATAAGCAAAATAAACCCTGAAAATTAAATATGTTTTTGCATAATCAATACAACTCAGTACACAGCCGTCTCGTCCAATAAAAATGGACTTAAAGGCAATTTATTTCGCGTCATGAAATAACATGTGCAGAATACTACACCTATATCAAGCAATACGGACTTTGAAAGATCCATATGTATGTACATTATATGATGCAGATACAACAATACACACCCTGTAAATGTCCGTCAACATGTGACGAAGTTTTAAAACGTCCAATTTCCCGCGTCATATTAAACCAAGTGCAGACAGTGTATCAGGTGTAACTCTGTTGTTGCACCCCTTAGTATTCATACGTTATACGATTTTTAAATACTTATTGCGATTTTTATAATTCGAAGCCATTATCACTAAATGACTAATGGGACCTCATAGGTAGAAAGCTTGGGGTTGAATTAAAAATCTTACAAAGATATTAATCTATTAAATGCTAATCAACAAAACAAAGCTTCAATTTCAATTGCACGACAATGGTGGAATTTGAGCGCAAGCTTAAGTAAGTAGGAATATTACAACAAGGTCCCGGGTAC
The DNA here is from genome assembly GCA_947623455.1 of Mimachlamys varia. Classification (NCBI taxonomy): domain Eukaryota; kingdom Metazoa; phylum Mollusca; class Bivalvia; order Pectinida; family Pectinidae; genus Mimachlamys; species Mimachlamys varia. The sequence goes on from OX392535.1 coordinate 17,440,076, forward strand.
AGAAAATCAGTCAATATATTGATACGTCTGGTTATCAATTAAAATAATGGTTTTGCCCTGTGACACAATGCATAATGTTAAATATGAAAAATAAAACGAAGAATACCGAAGAGTCAAAAAACCTTAATCCGAACTCAAAATCGATTAAGCTAGGGACAAAGGAAAGATTTACATGGAGACACTTGTAAAAATACAAGAGAATAAGACCAGAATAAGAACAATAAACAGAAATTTATTGAGAATATAAAAAAGTATTTCCAACATTTTTTTTGTGTTAGAACATTTTGGAACACTGATACTGTCCTTTCTTATTCCTTTACTGCTACTAATGATCTTGAATGGAAGCAAATATATCATAAAGTGTAGTTCAATATCATGTTGAAAACATTTACTAATATAATTTCAAATACATTACTTAAAATCTTTCGGGTGTATTCTTTTAACCGTATGATGTGATATTTCCTACGCTTTGTCGATAAAAGAAAGAAAATCCGTTTTTTCGGTGTGTTATTCAGGAAAGGCCAATGTAACAGCGGTATTTTTTCGCTGGTATGAATTCAGGCAAATTATCGAGTGATTTATATTCACCGTCTGTTACCAAACAAGTGGTACCTAAAATGAGCAGCTATAACATACACATTGGTAGGTGCATGTGTTCACCTAAACCGATTAGTTCCCAGTACAATACACCGCATAACACTTCAAATGATTAAAAGCAAATACGAGATTTACATAAAAAATTTCAAATCATACATGAGCATTAAGTCAAGTTAATTCATTGCATTTATCGGAACTGAGGGCGACACAGCCAACACACACCTACATGTCTACGAGCTATAGTTCTACATAACTGGGCAGATTTGAACTTTTAATCCATGCCGTTCAAACTCTTTCTAACAAGCTACCCTACTAAGTAAAAGTCGTTACCAGGGCCAACCTGTCTGGGATTTTACTCTGGCAGTCGTTTTGGTGAAGGCAGGTAGGTTTTGTGAAGAGAAAAAAACCGTATTACTAATCAAACAAATTACGCATTTTCAGGAGAAATCATATCCATTTTCCGATTCAATTTCATAATGTTTTGGTAATTTACATTCTTATACTGTGAGGAAATAATGGTTTTATTACTTGAGGTACATTTGATAGTGGTATTGCACATTATGATATAATATTAACAATATGTTTGACCATACTAACGATGTACGTAGATCGTCTACGTATCTGTGCGAAATATCGGTATGTTACATAATTTAATGTTAGTTATTCATAATATAATTACGAGGTCTTGTTAAAGTTTATCTCTGTGTAACACCGGGATTGTCGGGAGACTTCAATACGTTATTCTACCTTACATCATTCTTATGTATTGTGCCTTTTGTGACCGTCGGCTATGAAATTAGATATTCCATGAAATGAATGCCAAATAACTCCCCCTGACTGGTCATTGTCTGTGTTTGATAGATTGATGTTTTTGTCTGTAACACGATCCACTATAAGCGTGTACATTAATACCAAACGATATGGGTACCTCTTTATTATTTATAATACCGAAATAAATAACCATATAGAGACAAAGGATATACACCTTTAGAATACATGAGAAAATATTTAGTCCTGTATCTATATATATAAATATTGATATACTGACACGTAACAGGTATAGATTATTACTTAAGTACCATACCTATACTGAGGGAAATGTAACAACCAAAATGAACTTACATTGTAACAGGAATCAGTTGATTAGTAAGTATACTACTTTCATTGTACATCCGTAATTAACGATGATTAGTAAGTATACAACTTTCATTGCACATCCGTAATTAATGATGATAAGTAAGTATACAACTTTCATTGCACATCCGTAATTAACGATGATTAGTAAGTATACAACTTTCATTGCACATCCCTAATTAATGATGAATGGGTAACACGAAGGTTGAGCATTTGTAAGTATACACAACTCTACCACGAATATAATGGAAAACTCGCAAGTACACCTCGAAGATGAAACATTTATCATTTAACATTGAATATTCATATATGAAACGCGAAGATATGGCATTCGCTGATAAATATTAAATGGTCATATATGTACCGCGAAGATATGGCATTCGTTAATAAACTTTGAATATTCATAATTGTACCCCGACGATAAAACATTCATTTGTAAAGATAGACTTTTTATACATGTACCGCGAAAAGAAAATATTTACGAATGCACCACAACAATTCAAAATTTATATGTATGTATCAGACATATTGATCAGTTACATGTATAAGTATAATACGAAACATGATAATCCTTAGTTTACAGTGAAAGGAAATAATCGTTAAGTTTACCGTTAAAATTAAAGCATTCGTAAATATGTCACAAGGACTTAGCATTCCTTAGAGTACAATGTAGGTAAAACTTTATCAATATATATATGTGTGAGTGACTGTATGATCTTTATGTATTTGTATTAGTATTATTATTATTAGTCATACTGCGCTGTAAGTGTACTTTACTATGATATAAGCTATGTATTGTGCTATATTTGGAATCCAAGACGACCAATTTTCGTTTGTTAGGTAACTTGAAGTGTATCTTGAGGTGTGATTATCTCCATTCATACGGAAAACATACGGAGATAAGCCATAAGCTGTTGTGAGAAAGGAACTGTTAATATTCAAACATCTATAATTCCTACTCAAACACATGGGAAGTAGAGTCATCAAGACCAAAGAAAAAGAAGGATTGTCCTTGTATCTCTAAGAAGATAATAAGTCATTTCTCATTCGTGCCAAAATTATCATATTCTACATTCGTCTAACAGACGTTATACATACACTTTAACTTGGTTCTGTATTCTGTGTGTTCTATATCAAATAGCACACGCTTTAACAGAATGTAAAAAGACCCGTATAAATTTGAAGGAGATTATGTGACTTATTTTTGTAACTAATATGAACCACTGTCGCACTTTTTTCTGCGACATGTCAAAATGTATCAGTGCTCAGTTTGTGATTCATATATACCATTTATTACATCATAGTAGGTTGTCTCAAAACTGTTCATGAATTATCATATATTGTTACAGAACCTTATAGCAACTAGCCAATATCTTCCATAACTCCATGGGAAGCATACAGTCGGTGCTGCAATTTCTGTACTCAACTGCCAATCATGTTCACATTTACAGTGTTGACCGGAACAAACGGAATAACGCATCTTGCTCAAAGATAGAACATAACGTCTGCCGTAACACTTTGGTCACGAGCAAGGTGGTCTTCCACTAGAATACCATGCCTCCGTGATGATATGATACATTTATGTGTTGTTCCGTTAGTATCAAGTGAATTTAGACTTTATCTAGAGTACGAAATACATGTGATTCTTCATTGATTTCCAACACAATCTACACCCCATTGTATCTGGGTACTTATCACATGCAATGCTGGGGTTTTGCATCGTGTACACCGTGTATGCTTCGTATTATTTACATAGTATTGGAACTTAATAATGTAAGCATTTTCAATTATTTATTTTTTTTACTTTCAGAAAATATCCGTTCAGGCGCCACTCCAGTACCCTCTCCGCCCAAAGAACCACGCTCCAAAACCCCCGACCCCCGGCAGGACTACCACTGGATTTGTTGGCCAGAACCCGAAACCAAAACCACCTCAAAGGAAAAGGTGCCACACCCTCCTCCTCGTCCTAACACTTCACTAGGCATCAGCTGGCCCAATCCCAGACCAGGAAATACCGGAGACGATATAGAAGACCGACCAAGTTCTACTGAACCAGGCTATGCGTTCGGAGACCAAGAGGTAAGGAAACGATAGGGCTAATACAACTCGATAGTAAAATATTTTTATCAATCTTACTTCATGGTACATGTAATACAAATTTATTTTTTAAATGATGTAATGCAACTATTAGATTTTGGTTATAAATTCATTATAAATACAACATAATTAAATCTTAATCGTCATTACCTCATTGTTTCTTCCATTCCAATAGTGTCAATAAACATAAAGAAACATAACACACTGTCAAAGCGAATGATTAGATATACCACAGCTTAAAACTTAACGACACAATATATATATGATAATGTAATGATGATAACGTTAATATATAATAATTATTGTGTTTTACCCCTCAACCCCACCTCCACCACCCCACCCCCTCCCCATATCTATACGTACAGTATAACACTCTATATTAGGTGATATATATATATTGTACGTACCCTGTCAAATTTTCATTCGACGTTTTTAAAATGTACATGAATATGTATTTATGATATATTAGTTTGCAAAAGTGTTTTTTAAGATAATTTTCTGAGTTTCGATAGAACGGTATGAAGTGGCCCTGAGATAAGCCAAAAATAAGAACTAATCAAACATGTCTTAAGCTTGCCAATAAATACATTGTATGGCAGTACCAGTAAGCATTATTAAAACTGGTTTAATTATACCTACCTCTCCAAAGCACATATACAATAATTATAAACTATTAATTCCATTATGAATATTGTTGTGTATATAAGTACGTTATACCAGAATACACACAGAAGACGTCTGTTTAAACGTTGCTATCATACATTGAAGATTTCTGCTTCAGTACTTCAACCATTACATTGTATTTGTAAAAAAAATAAAATTGATTTATCACAAACGGCCGTACTAGACGTAAGGGCTGTAATAAAGTAACAAGTTAGAACATCATTGTTCCACTCACATGCTTAGACTGAGTTATTTATAGTTACTTACTGTGACGGTTGTCTCGTTTCTGGAAGCGATCAGTGTAGAGTGGGGAAATAGTTCCATCATACTTGTTCCAACAGGGATAACTTTATCCGTGTTGTACTGATGATCAAGCACAAAAGTCGCCATGTTGTAACAATTCTTAAATCCACCGCAAAGTAGCGAATTGGAAATAAAACTATGTCACTCCTGTATCCCAATATGGTTATATGGGATTTTCCCGTAGCACTTTCATGTCTAGTATTTGGTATTGACGACTTGTCATAATATCTTAAATATAGCGGTGTTCTTGTAGGATGATTTAGATAAAGCCTTCATTATATATGTTATTGGTGTATGATGGTGCTTGTATTACTATACCTAAACAATCTCGTGGTAATATTGCCATGCTAGATTAAACAAATCAGTACACGGAACTATAAATACAAAGATACGCTTATTCAATTAGAGATACCTATTCTATGTCGGCAATCCGATCGTTTTGGTTATCTTGGTTCAGTAATTGTGTTTAAATCCGTACGGGCTACTTATTTTACCATTCAATGTAAAGTCTTATGTCGTCCGATGTCTGATTTTAAAGTATCATCTTACTTTGTGTTGTACAAATGTAGAAACAGTCATACATTGTCCCTTAATATTGCACTCGGGAGTAAGTGGGTCTTAATATCCAAAGTATCAACATTAATAAGTCTAATATTAATGACAATCATATTCGAGAACGTTTAATCGTTTAAAAGAAGCCACTCTTGTGAAAAAGAAAAATAAAACAATGAAAGCTGATAAAAAAATAAATATACACAATGAAAAATGACTAAAATACGACACGTTTTTCATTTGCTTATATAAATGTGGCTATTTTGCATTCCAATGTTCATTTTATAGTCGGTACCTATTTATAACATGAACATATGGGCGTCCTGACATACGAGTAGGAAAAGCATATCAGAAAGCATGGCTTACGTAATCTTAACCAAAGCTAAAAAAATACATGTCTGGAATTTCGATTGTTCAATCCCATTTATTATAAATGGTGGTCGACATTTTAGTCAATATATCATTAATTTGTATAACATCGGAAACAATGTTATCTGTATGATTTAGTGGGGTAACGTTTGCCTTTTGATCCCTTTATCTTTAGACTTGTAGATTATCTAACTATGCTTTGTGTATTACGTCAGTGCTACATAGACGTCCAGTTAACGATAAACATATAAAGATACCGGTAAAATGAGACTACGCCTACATCAGGGTTTATTTGATTATTCAAACGGTATTAAACTCTTAATTCTAAGGTATAATGACTGTAACTTAAGGTGAAAAGTGTCATTATTTAGACTATGGACACAACGCAATTAACACATTGTTTGAAAATCATACAAAATCAATGTCTATTGGGATCAGTATATTCTGCCACACTACCATGAAATTGCATAGATGTTAGCTAAACTGTTAAAATGATAATGAAAACTGTATTATATTGCAAAAACATTGTTAAATATCGAAACGTCTGGTGAGATATCGAATATTTTTTATGTTTTTCGCCATTATAAAATTAAGTAACGAGAATATTGGATTTTATTTATTAATACCATGTTTCTCTCATTACCACTTTGCGATCATGTGTACATACGTTGTCCTGCATGTTTCCAATCCTGGATTTTATTATTTCGGTTTAAATAAACTTCAAATTTAATTCGCATTACCAAAATGAAATCTATCCCTTAAAGATTAAGGATTTGCTTTGCTTCGCACATTTCATTTTAACTGAGCCGGCTGTCTCCAACGGTGTGTTATAAATTATTCGATACTTTCATATTTCATACAGTACACTAACAATAGACTGACTTAAGATTGTCCTTGTATTATAACAATGTCATATAGGTGTAAGGGTCAAGTTTAACAGGGTTGGTTTGGTTTCTGATATATCACTAACATTGTAACAAGTTTTCTCTATAGGAAAGAAATTGATAAAAGACTCCAAAATTAATCACATTGTATACTATAGACTTGATATCCTACGAGAAGGCAATAAACGATTAAATTTACAATGTGAAAAAGACTGGAGAATAAATTGAATTTCAAATAATATTCAGCGTTTTAATTTGTATTCCAGCCAAGAATTTTTCAGTTTTAAAAAACAAACGACATCATAGAAAAGATCCTAGGTAAAACAATCGTCAACTTTCCCGATGAGAAAAGTTAAACAATTAACTAAGAGATCCATTTGTTACATAAACATAATTAAATTTAATTAGGTTACAGTATAGCACTGTGAAGTGATCCCTTGGTTTGGTATTACCCTAACCCAGCCCGGGTATAAACTGTTGCCAATCGTGTTAACAAAGGAAGGTAACAATAACTACATACAAACAACCTGAGCGTGGAATATCGGGACACAACACAACGCTGTGTGAATAGGGAGGTTGTACTCTAATGTAATCTGACAGACAAGGTTTGTCTTACGGAGGGGCGTAAGTCATCTATAGTAGACTATGTATTACATATTAATTGTTCGGCATTTTTTGTCCATTGAATGCTCGCTATAAATCAGCCATGCATATTGTACACATGTTTTGGCGATGACAGGGGTACGTTTAGGTGTACAGTTGTCTAGTACCGCACACACATATTAATGGCTAGCAGCTTCTCTTTATATCATACAATTCATTAAATAACATTGTTTCTTATTTCTTTTAATGCCAATTTTGTTTGTCAGTGGGTCTTTTTAAATGTAAACCAATAGTTTTACTTAAATTGTAAGTTAGTAGTCAGGCACAAATTAGTCATTCAAGATTTATTATACTTCAGTAGGTCAATCAACGTATATCAAGCTATAAGTAATACAATATATATTAAAAATCATTTATTCATTAACAAATATCCCGTTGGAACCTTATCAGAAATGTATCCACCAGTCCAATACGACTGACCATTCACAGACGTTTTAACATACGCCGAGGTGTTAGGACCATACAAGTGCCAAGTCATATAGCATTCGACCTGCATTCAAGATTTGTATCGGTTAAAAGTGTCGTAAGCATTTCGTTGTGTGGGACAAGATTTGTTTATAGTCAAACACGATTACAATATTCGTGTGAAAATGCAAACAGCTACCATAAGGTAAAGGAACATCATGTGTTTTATTTTTGTGTGTCCGCTCATAAACTGTAATCCTTCAGCACCTATGACGAGATAAGTGTGTATTCAGTGGTGACAAATCATGGACTAGGGTGTTTAAATAATCGTTTGGCCCTGGTGAGTAAGTATATATTATGTTGTAAAATCGGACGTGGGTCTAATAGCTGTGATTTGATGCTAGTAATTACGAGCGTTTGTTTGCGACTGCCTGGGGGACATTGTTCGGGGTAGAGTGGTAGGACTGCCGCAGCATGTCATTATGACGACAGGATATTGTGATATAGGAACTCCCAGTGGGTAGAGGATGTTCTTCATACATGCAGTACATGATATGGATTTATCTAGCAACAGGCCTTGGGAATATACATGTTTATACGTAACGACAATCAGAGTATATAATGAAAAGTATGGACAAGGAGCATAACGCATCTCCAACATGTTCTTGAGTTCATCAACTAAGTTCTGCGTTTTAAGAGGGGAGTTTTCCATATCTTTCGAAAGTGGAATACATCTGCAGCTGGGGGATTAAATGGATACTTTAAAAATAAATAATAGAACGACTTTGAAGTTGTACTCGTTTCAACGGGTATTTATAATGTCTTACCTTTTGTATGTATGTCCTCTGGTTGCTGTTAGTGCCTTTCCGCTTTGACAAGACTTCTGATCACGTCTTTTAAATATTCGTATTGGTTTGTTAGTACTGCAGTGTATTTCGTCTTCATTTCGACAAGTTGGTGTCATTACTCTTCCTGTTTCAAGGTTCACAAACTTCGTTTAACCTTTAATGAGGAAGCATAGACTCACTTAGAGCTACCTAGTATATATTCAACACAAGTACACCTTCATGCATCAAAGAGACTGTGCTGTCAACTATCAAGCTACAACCTTTACTTGTATGCTGTACAATTTGCTGTGGGATTTATGTCACCAAGCATGCATGTTACAATGGTATCTTTGTGACATAAGCATTATATTGTACTGTTGTAGCTATATATTGTGTATGTTAAACCATTATCTAATCCCGTCATAATTTCTCTTGTAGGATTTAAATCGTGGACCTCCTATGACCTTTGTTCCTGAACTACAATCGTGGATTAACGCTGCTAGTGATTACGGTAAGGTTCCTTATTTATATCAATGATCCTGGTGGTGGGTGCTTTGGTCGAAATTCACTGTGGATTAGCGATGTTAATGATTACGGTAAGGTTCCTTATTTATGTCTATGTTCCTTGTGGTGCTTTGGTCGAAATTCACTAATGTGGATTAGCGTTGTTAATGATTACGGTAAGCGTTTGTGTAACACGTGATAATATTGTTAGCTAAGATGTCGTCTACCTCCAATCGTGGATTATCGACGTTAGCTATTACTGTAAGTGTCTATCTGATGTGATAATACGTTACTGTAACTTTACATTTGTTTCTGAACTTCAGCTGTGTGTTAACAGTTCTTGTGATACATGTGTTTATATACGAGGTGACGATTGTCGTTTGCAAGCTTTTGAATTGTAATTGACACCTGTCTTAAGAAAATTAACAAGCAATATTTGTAATTTTGAATTATAAAAAAAAATCAATTGTGGATACATTTTGCTGATCATTACGGTAAGTTTACAATAGGCACGATTCGTTTTGATTTTCGCTTATGCATAACATTCCGCTAAATTAAATTTATTTTTGTAGAATAATGTATATGAAACTCTGTGTGTTCACACCTACTATCTACATTTCCGGTGTATAATTATCATTTAGATTCTCGAAATAACAAAATCAGGGAAATGCCAAAAGCTCTTAAAATATTACATTCATTCTGAAAGTTAGCCCTAATATTTGTTGACATTGAAACTTTCACAGAGACAGTATTATTTCTACAATCCAGACTTTCGTTAATGGTTTTATTTTCATTATTTCTACAGATAAAGCCTTTATATATCGAATGATGGCATTGAACGGTACCCTCCCGATGATTCCTCCCCAACACATGCGCCCAAGGCGTGAAACCACCTATACCTTCGGCCAAAACCAGCTACCGATGTCGACGCAAACATACCTGCCCAACCCCTACGCACAGAGATGGGTACCGGGCGGTGGTAACATGTCCCCAAGGTATGATGGCTGCTTCAGCTTTTTAGTACTAAACTATCAAATAACACATTACAATTACAAGGGTAGTCGGGTGGTGCAGTGCATAGTGGATAGTGCCCAATCGGACATGAAAATGTATGGGGTCACCTGCCCGACCACGTGGGTTTTCTCCGGGTACTCGGGTTTCCTCCCACAATAAGACCCCTTGCACGCTAACATCCGGGTTAAAAAGAGTGATTAAATATAAGTTATTTCATAATTGTTGTAAAATTAATAAAGTTTAAATCATATATACAGTGTATATCAAATAACAATTTTACTCTTGAACTTTGAAATAATAGATCCAGTGAATTGTGCTATTCTGTGCTTAACAAGTTTAAGATTAAATAATCAAAATATAGGTCAAATTGTTATTCGACTGTCTAGCCAAGTACCTTTGATCAGGTGTATTTATATTTTTATATATGATACAAATTCGAATGTATTATAATACAAACAAAAGTTACTTATTTTCACATACACTGCTCTCCTTTATCATTTTAACGGTTGTATTTACTTTATCAAGGGCTCTGCCATCTTTGCCCCAAATGCACCGTAGTTACTCGGACCTAGACGACCTTAACAACGCCAGACGTTACCTGCGTCCCCAGGTTTCCAAGTCCCAAGATTACGTTCACGAGCACAGCATGTTTATGGTACGTGTAAATATTGTTTGCATTACTACATCTGTACAGCATGGGAGATGGCTTAATATAAGAGTGAACTCTTGTTGCCAAATCCCAACAAATCAAATGTTGTATATATTGAATCTTGTATAGTGAATAAAATACTGTTTAAACCAAGTTTTACCCATAAGGTTTTAGTACTGCATGTATAATTATCTGTCCCTGTGAGTTTAAGAATTACACTTATATTATGGCCTGTCCATCAGATATTTAGGTAATATTCCTTCCATATAGTGTAATGATTATGATTTAGCGGTCCGTCCATAGCATTTAGTAAGAACTCCAGGAATGTTTGCTCTTGTTTTATTACAAAGTGACCTCAGTGTTTCAGTGATCTTTGAATGAAAAATTAATCAGTAAGAAAACGAGCACTATATGTGAAAGTTATTTAAAAAGATATGGAAAAGATGCAGAGAGATTCAATATAAGCGACAATGTTATTTTCAATTAAAAATCAAAAATATCCCATCCGAAGTTGTAATTCCTGAGAGTTAAATTAACGTAGATGTTAACGTAACGTTGAGGGATGCAAAACATCAATTAGGTTATAAAAACTGTTAAATGTTAAGGTATGTACAATATAGATACACTGTAACTGTCTCTGATACAGATTCACTGTTTAGTAAGTACATTACGTTGTATAACCATCAGAAACATGCTGTGTACTAACAGGGAGTCCGTAGCGTTAGATATGTAACATAACGAGTTTGTGACATGACTTGGAGGTGGTGCAATGGGCAGAGTAAGCCAGTAACTGTGGAAAACCCCTAATACGTTTTATAATTCTGTTAGAGAAGAGTGCATGTATTTGTTTGATTTGGTTTGAATGAATTGTATAAATATGATTGTTAATGAATAGCTAATTGATGTAAATCTTTTTAGTAATGATAACGTATTCTTATCGTATTAGACTAAAACTATGGAGGTATCGTATGTCACTAAATTATGCAGCATGTATCTGGTTGTATTTGTTGTATTGAGTTCTAATACAATGTATATGTAACAGTGACTAGCCACAATGATGATGTATGATATGTACAGTAAGCCAAGTCTATAACAACATTTGGTTAATACCGTCCGGTGTAGCATTGCTAACACAAAACGTACAATAACACTTGTGATACCTGTCAACGACACACGTAGACCACGGTTGCTTGAGTTTCTGTCAGTAAATAAAAAAAACATATATATATGAAACCGCTTATTATAGAATATAATGCCATTACATTATGTAATGGGCGGCTTATCATTTACTGACAGAAACTCCAGCAACTGTGTGTAGACAAGGCTAGCGACGTATGTGTTATAGGATCCAATGTAATTCCTCTATTAACTTAATATCTAAAAACTGTTTGTGGGTCGACAGTCTTAAGCAAGTTTAGAGACATTTAGTTTCTCTAAATGATATTGGTATAACATTCGGTTGTGATGCTTTTGACATAATTATAATGTTATTACATCCTTCTTTGCTAATATATGGTGAAATACACCCCATGTTATGTATGAACAGATAAAAGCACCCTTCCAATACAGAAAAAAATCATGTATGGTTTGAAAAAAAGGGGGAATAACGCATTGTAAAACTCGAGTACATTAGTAACTGAATTGCAACACAATGTTACTAATGAGCCATAACACAAAACAACGGGGTAAACTTTAAATAAAGCTGTTTATGATAACAGTACGCTCCGATTGTTTGTGGCATGGCTCAATAACTTAACACAATAAATCGAAGTCAATCATTTCAAAGATTTCTACATAATTCCTGTGAAAATCCACTTTTATTGTGGGAATCTTTCCTCTCAGAAATCATTACCCTGTTGTATCAGCAAATCAAAAGCGACGTTACAAATGATGACGTCATTCTACGTTATGAGGTGATAACACACATTTCTAAGCAACTGAAAATGCCTTACAAGCAATATTGAATTATATTGATCTATTGTTAATAATGTTCTTACTATTCTACAGTACCTGCTCTTTCTGTTGGAAATGTTCACAAATAAGATATTATTCTCACTAGAATATCTCCAATACACAGGTGAATTTGTAACCAATGTTTTGATCTGATTGTAGACAACCCAGCCACTGTGTCGTGGTCACTTCATCATCCACCCTGACTGGGTGTCAGAGCGCATGCCCAAGAGGAAGGTCACTCCTTTCAAGAAAACCAGACAAGGCATGAGATACGGATCGATGAAGTAGACAAAACATTGACATAGTTATACTGATTTTTCAATACATTGTTTATGTAATTTATTTGTTGGTTTTAAAATAAACCGCTCAAGATGTTTCTATACTGGAGTTTGCTCAAAAGGAAATTAATATAATTTGCACCAAATACAACCTATTTCGGTGTGGCTAGGCGTGAATGCTATTAGAATAGCAAACAAATATCACCTTTTAAATTTATTTTGCCATACGTTATTGTAATGGAAATTGCTCACGTATATGTAATCAACGTGACAAAAAAATCGCTGACACCTATAAGCTAACATGAGTCAGCCAGTCCTACAGGGGACGAGGAATCAAAGACAATATTACTTATGCAAAATTGACCATGTATCTTGTTGTTATATATTAACGTAATTACGAATATGTCTTTTAAAGTTCAGTCATTTTCACTAGTAGATAATATATTAAGAATATAAGAAATGTCCCGGCATATTAATCTGGCCTAGTTATGTAGATATTGCGTTCGAACTAGTGTAGATATTTATTGTATAGGTGAAGTCACATGGACTATAAACATATTCCGTCCACCTAGCATAGCGTTGTACTGGCTATCTAGAAACGTATCTCCAATTTATCTGTGATGGCTTTTATAACTTAAATGTTCAAAAGCAAAAAGACATAAAGAGAATTTTGAATTGAAAACTAGTTAAAGTAGTAAACATTAACTGAACAGTGATGATTTGACCAATCAAAGCTCTGTATTTACACAATACAGTAGTGTAGCTAGTTCAATGGTAGATATCATTATTTGATCGAGTTACAATATCATCATTACAAATTTCGCTTATAGACAAAAATAGAATTATAGATCATTTTACGTGTATTTATTTATTGTGTATACATACCAAATCCATTACAATTTCTTATTTGTTTGCTAGTCGCATTATGTAAATAGTTTTTTCAAGTTTTTTGTATATATTATTTTTTCTTGTATCTGTATAATTAGAAGTAGGCCTATAAAATGTATGCGATGTGTAGTTACAATTTTGTGAGACTAGCTTTTATTTAATATAACCATCATTATCTCAAAGTATGTAATTTCCTATAGTTTGTCATCTTTTGATAAAGTCATTTAAAATAATATCCTGGCATGATGTTCCTTGTGATCTTACATTCTTTGAGATAGTGACAAAAGTTATTTGTATATATCTGTAAATTATGTTCTTAAGATAGTTGTAAGTCTGTTTTAAGTTGAAAAGCATGAAGGATGAAGCTTCATGGGTCGTTTGCTAATCATGGCAAAGCCACAGAACACTTTACCAGTGTCAGTATTACGTTGTACAGCAGAGTGAGTTTTTCTGGGTGTGGTTTGGTCTAAATATTCCTTAATATTATACGTAAGTCGTCTCTCGTGCGACATCATTAGTATGCACGTGTGTACATATCGTAGTTTGGTTCAATATATACACGCAAAACTCGTACAGACTCTACATATTATTATTTAAATACCGTTAAAGCTAAGACTATGTTTTATTGCCTATATTCTAGTTTATTAAACTCAATATGAAACATCAAACAGTCTTTGGTTTATTTTCATTAACACATACTGTCTTCTTTTCGTTCATTGTTATCCTTACATTTCCGTTCCTTTGATTTCAAAATTAACCAATGATGTGTTTCTTTTCTTGCCTCGATCATCTGTTACAAACATGTATAACGCGTTTTCACTACGCCACACATAGTGTTAAAGCTATTTTGTAATATATATTTTGAACGCGTCGAACCTGCAGCTGTGATACATTTGTATATTTCAATCAAGTATCACACCAACGAAAACTGCAGCTAAAACAAATCATTAAGATGATTACCTAAGCCTACTTTAAAGTTTATACTTATCACTGACAATTATTTATCAATATGCTTTTTGTTGGGGCGAAAAATGGCTATACATTAACCAGAGATAGTTACATTGATAACTATCAATGAAAGCGAATGAAATGTGAGTGATCTAATATCTTTCTTTATCCAATCCTGCCACAGGGAAATCAACATACCAATGGAAACCTATAAAATATAAAACATTTACGTTCAATAAAAATATAAGACAAAAAGTTAATAAATATTCCGGGACATACCGCATCAAAATATAGAAATATTTTAATCGCGACATTTTTACTAATCTTTATCAGTTATTACAGGGAGATAACAGACATATTTCAAAATGTCATTAGTAGAATGTTGAACACCATAAGAATTCTCATCAAAAATCAATCAACACTGAAGTACAAATACTGAATGCTTGGAAAACGTTAAGGAAATTTGCCAAAAAACGGGACACAAACGTAAATTGTAAAGCAGTGTAAGGTGGGTTTCCGACGATTGGATTTTGGCGAGTACTTGCCACGTCAAAAGCATGGCTAAATACATGTAGAACTTTTTACAATGAATATTGAAATGGATGTTGAATCCCATAGGACTTCTCAATGAAAACGAACAGCACCTTGAACAAATATTGAATGTTCGGCAAGCTTCTAAAATACGTGCCCAAAAAAACGAGAGAGATGGACGGATGGATGGAATATGTGAGGCCAATTCAAGTACATGTATACCACCAATTTCGTTGTGGGGTAATAAACAATCTTCGTAAAAAGAAGCTGTAGAAAAGGTGCTAGCTTTGAAAGTAAAAATGCATGTAAAGACTAACACAATTTATATATATACTATATAGGTATATATTTTTAGCAGGTCTGTAGAGTTTTAATCAGCCAATTTTAATGACATCGATGTTGTTAAATAAACAATATTCTAAATCAATTTACTATAAAAATTACCATCAAGTCGGAGGCCAAGTATTATCTTTTAATCAAATTTACCCAAGATCACTAAAAGAATGTGTCAGCATTCCAAGGATTTGACAATTAAGTAGATTAGGAAAATTAATCACGGGAAATACAAAGAATTACCAATAAAACACATCAGTGAAGTGTTTTACTGCGCCATATGCATGGTCACTCCAGTCATGAATGACTCACGATCATCAGTAAAATAGATCTGTATCTGATATGGTCCGAAATATAGAATAAGGGAGATAACCACTTCCAAACTGAAGGTTATTCCAAGTTTCATCTGCATAGATGTGTCAAGAGAAACAAAAATCAGATTTGTGAATTAAACGTACATACGCAGAATTAATCGTATATGAATTAAATGTTCGCAAAAAGCAGGAGAGTTTCTTCTAGTGTAATCATGCATGTGAGGGCTATCAAAATTTCAGACATATTTTTCTGAAAGTATTTAAAGAAACATCGATACAATAATCGCAATGATTCATTTCTTTAATAATTAACATTTAGCAGAGCTACTCCCATCCTCAATATCAAGAGGTTACGCTTACCTACTCTCCCTGCTGAAGGCTCACTTTGTTGAAGCAAGAAGACTGGTTTCGACCATTTAATGTACATCAAAAGAATCTCTTGGTCACATAACGGTAAAATTTGACAAGCTATGAAGACAGTTGTAACTCCTTTGTAATCTTCAAAGGACATTGCATCAGCCTAGCGATTGATCAGGGCTTTTTTTTACCAGAGTGTGCCTTCAGTTTTGCCACGACTATTCAAGGGGTGTAACCCCTGGATATTGAGGATGGCCTCCTTAAGATCAAAGACCTGCTATTTTTTTAATACACTACATAATGTTTAGATGTACAGACTTTTTAAGATTTGAAATTTGTGTAAATGGATTTTTCTGCTTAATTCACCAATCAAGTTGGTTTGATATATCACAAGTTGATCAATTTCTAGCAAATTCTTAATATATTCAAACATCATGAGTTCGAAAACGTTGATTTCATCCCTCCTTTAATTAATTAAGTTTTAACCATCTCCATTTCCAGTCATCATACACTTATTTTAATTAATGTGTATTAGATCAATAAGAAAACATAAGAAACCCACCAATATGCATTTACAAAAGTGGAAAACACTGATATGTGCTGATTCAGAAAACTTGCTATGATTTGATAATTCAGGAAATATGCTTGCTTGTTATCCAGATTTTTCAAAACTGAACAAAAGAAATACATGTATACTTAAACAATAAAAAGTAAAACACAATATTAAAGACAAAAAATATTTATTCTGATAATTTCTGAGAACCGTTCATGAAGGTTTTGGTGAAATATTAGACAACATATGATATAAGACAACAGTTAAAATTGGGGAGAAAGATCTGTATACTGTCTATATTATTATATGGACCCTATATATATGTTATCTAATAAGGGGAACGTTCTGAATACTGCCTATATTATATAGACCCTTATGCTATCTTATATAAAGCAGTAAGCAGTGACAAGGGGACCGATCTGTTACTGTCTATATTATATAAACCCTTATGTAATCTTATATGAAACAGTTAGCAGTGACTCAGTAGTGAAAATATGCAGTTCTTTTATCAATTAATAAATGAAACCAATGAAAATAAATGATGTTAATACAATATGGAGTATTAGACTAAATGAACTTCATATATATGACAGAAAAATGTACTGATATATCAACAACATACAATGTAATGGCTCTCACTTCATATCTCAGCTCACATACCCACGGAAATAACATAAATAAGACAGACTATGACAAAAATAACCGACAATTTCTACGACGCCTTTATGTCAAAATCACTCCAAATCAAATAAGGTGGAAATTCCCAATTTTCTTTTATAATTTTTCAAATGTTCAACCTGGTATGTTAATATTGATATTATCAAAGATAAAAAAAATTATCAACATTCTCAGGTTGTTGACTTTAACAGTTTAGAAACAAGGTACAATATCAACTCTCTGAGTGATCAAACCATTTTCATTTATATAATCATAAGTGATTAAAATATCATCAGAATTATACAAAGTGGGGTTGGTTCTTTCTCACAACATTAACAACATATCAAAATAATTAATCAGACTTTTATCACATAAGCCACATACAACTATAACAGTAAAATATAGAGACAATTGAACAAAATTATTATCACATAAGCAATATTGAAGTTTTTAAATAAAAAATCCTTTTGAATTTAGAGCCTTTTTAACTTTCCAAAATGTATAATTTCAAAAACATGGCAAATTAACAAAAAATTAAAAAAACAATTTGGCCATCTTAGAAAAAAAATTCAATGGTAAATTTTAACCAAAAGGAGATCTTTCAAAGTTTCTGTAAAACTCTGTTTTGTTTGAACTTGTGTTGTCTCTCTTCTAGTTGGCTTTCCAAATTATCAGGCAGTTTTTCATCTGTGAAATAATCTGAAAATTCAAAAACATTAATATGAAAGCCACATTTAAAACAACATTGTTATACAAAGACTTTATAAAGGATGCAATTAAACAAGATTAACCCCGACTTCCTCAGAGTGGTCAGTGTTATCCAAGACCCTTTGATTCTTTAACCTTGAACGGTGACCACTAATATTTAATCAGGCGTAGCAGTTTATGTTCAGATACTACGGTGTAAATAAATCTGTAAAAGGTTCAAGAAATCTTATAAACAAGCTTTTTACTGTAAATATGGTCAACAGTGATCTTTGACCTTTGACTGATGACCACTAAATTCTTATCAGTTCTAGAACTTGAACATGTGATGCTATGGTCACAGAGTAAAATATATGAACAAAATCTGTCTGCTTCTGGGCATTCATGAGATAATTGAACACAAGCTTTTTATTCAAAGTGGTCAATAGTGACCTTTGACCTTCAACATGGACTGATGACCATCAAACTCTAGCCTGGTGTAAAACTTTATAGTGTGATACTATGGTATGTACAGTGTCTATGAATGCAATCTGTTATTAAAAGGGTCCATAAAATATTGTATACACATTTTTTTTACCCATGACAACTGACCACCAAAATTGGATCAAGTGTAGAACTTCATAGTTCTATCATTCATATATCCAACTGAGATTCCTAAGTCTACATAAGTTTTATTTCTGGCCAGGTTTTGCTAGACTAGGAGTCATATATCCAAATCATTATTATCCAAATCATAATTACAGGGGAGATAACTATCAAATCTCAAACTTCATTTCTTGGTTTGGTTAATTTTGTTTTACGTCCTATTAACAGTCAGGGTCATTTAAGGACGTGCCAGGTTTTGGAGGTGGAGGAAAGCCGGAGTACCCTGAGAAAAACCTCTGACCTAAGGTCAGTACCTTGCAAATGCCAGACGTGGGATCCGAACTCGCAACCCAGAGGTGGGGGGCTAGTGGTAGAATGTCGGAACACCTTAACCACTCGGTCATTGCAGCCTATTCATTTACATAGAAAAGCAAAGAGAGATTTCATGTTTATATTACAACATCATAATATATATCTCACCTGCAGCAAAGTCTTTGATATTTTCAGGTCTGTTTCTTAAAACATCACTGTAAATAGAATAACAAAATCCAAATTATAAAATATATGTAGATGGTATACACATGTACACTTCAATCATCACTGTAGATAGAATAATAAGCAGGTATACACTGTTCTTAATACATCATTTACACCAGGAATTAATGGTATTAAAGGACGTAAGCAATAGAATATCAACTGTACAAAATCTTATAAATTTCCACTGATATAAATTCATCTTGATAATTGCATTAATCTTGAACATATAAGACAAAAAATGTGCATCTAAAGCTCTAGAAATGAATGATGTGTGCTGTCAAGGCACAAGATTCGGGTTATATGCTTCTTGCAATTACAAATCTTATATATACTTCTGTTATTATTAAAGTAATGAAAGTGTAGAGACAGGTTGTAGTTCTAGCAAATATTAATTTCGCACATAATATTATATTGTACATTATATGATTTACCTCAGAAACCCTGCAACCAGACATTCAACTTCCGGGTGGTCACGTAGGTATTTTTCATTTTCAAGTCTTGTTTTCGTCTGCAATCAAAGAAATACAGGACTCAAATATAATGTTATCAAATGCAGTAAGTGTTCCGAGCATTGATGAAACATCTAAATATTGTAGTAATTGTTTGCTCTGATAATTGATTTTAGAGCTGCAATAACACAAACATGTATATAAGCCATAGCGATGTCACATATTCTGATTTGTGCAGGTTTGACAAGATTCAAAAGACAAAATAAATAGATTTAACTCCCCTGTCACGTTTGCAGTTCATGAAGTTCCACAGGAATCAAATGAGTCAACTGTCTGAAATTTTAACAATCAAAGTCTCTTTTTGTACTTTCTGTTCTATCAAAACTATCATATATATTTACATAGAAGCTAGTCCGAAGGGTTCTGACTCTATGATCCACTGAAATATTGGGTTGACTTGCGACTCGTTGAGTCAGAATTCGTCCTTACTTGAAATCTGGAAATTTTACCGAACCATGCACGGGTCGCTGTTTAAGCTGTGTTTTCTAATATGAAAAGTTTTCAATCACATGCAAATTAGGTATCAATTGAAAGAACAGATATTTTTCTACTGACTTGCACATTTAATCAAGCCACATGAGGTTGTAAAGTAACTGTCGCCACCCAGTTCTAAAAAATAACAAGAATCCTGGCATCTGTTTGAAAATAGCCACACATCACGAGATCCCGCGAGAGTTTCATTCTGAACTACCTATTTTGTATCACATGACATAAGGTGGCAGCCATTTTCACCATTATTGGGCTAGGGCTGAGGCATCCTGGATATATCCTATTTGATATACATCAGAAGAATCTCGTGGTCATGTAACGGTGAAATTTGACAAGCTTTAAAGTCGGTTGTGGCCCCTTTTTAAATCTTCAAAATTAAAGAAGGGCATCAGCCAAGCAACTGGTCAGTTTCTTTTACCTGAGCATGCCTTCTATTTTGCCATGATATATGTATATTCTAGGAGTATAGAGAGCGTACATCTGTAGGTGAGCGTAACGCCATAACCCCTGGATATCAGGGATTGGGCAGAGGAACTGGGCATTTATACTTAAATACTGAACAGAGGTGGTAAAGGCGTTTTAGCATCTGGTTGTTTTGATACTTCAAATAAAAGTTGTACTGAAACAACTTCCGTACCGAGTACCGAAACTATCGGTTGCCGAATCGACTAGAATTCAGAACAGAGTAGGCTTTAACTCACACAACTGAAAATATCCCTTTAAATCCTTTGACGGGTAGCCCCATTCAACTTTATCCGGAAAAAAATAGGCTTATATTATCAATTAGTTATCAGATATGTTGATAATCTAGTAGAGCTTGCTAATCAGTTGATTACTACCAAGTAGTAGCTAACTCTTTTGAATAAATACGGCAAGAGGTGCACTGTTTGTAATTAATGAAACGAATTCTAAACTTGAATAATATCTTGATAATGTTAGCTTGTTACTGGTATTTTAGGGAGACCCGTAAGAACACGTTTGTTCCATAATGATATGAAATTATTCGGTGTTTATTTGACAGTTTGCTTGTTCGATATGTATGTGTTTGCCTATTACTTATTTATTTCATCGGATAAAAAATAATAATGAGTTACTTCCTCAAGTTTATTTTAGTCTGCGCCGCTTGCCATTTTGTTATGATGTGCGTTATGATTTTGTATTTACTGGTGCTTCACGTCAATTCTTACAAAGTTGTAACGAACCTTGAATTTGTTTAATCTCTCTTGTTGCTCCTGCGAGAGAGCTCCAAGGTCATCTTGCCCGGATAAATCATATGGTTCCATCCCATGGGGAGGTTGATGTTGAGGTTTGTCAGCCATTTTGCCTATCGCCTTGGTAATACCGGAAATTGTTGAGTGCTTACGCGGCGAACGTATGTCGCTTAAATCCTTACAAATATTAAGGTGTCTGTCACCGGGGTAGGCGACAAGCAGGTTACTTTGCTAATTCGTGTTGCCGGATCATGAACAACACAGCGAAGGCTGCTTTGTCACAATAACTTAAAAAGGTGTTTCATTTCATATGAGCACAATGTATAAGTATTATTATGCACATTTGTAGTATAAGGCGTTTTAAGAAAAACAACAATAGAGAGTATATATCCTTTACAAAAAAAATAGGCTTTACAAGATTTTTTTTTAATCAGGATAATCAGAAACGAAAATATATGTGAAACATATACGTCCCTGGAATAATGATTATTCTGAAAGAATGGCAAGAATTTATCGTTTCAGAACTATTTTTTTGGGGAGGGGTCTACACTTTAAGCCAGTGTCACTAACGATTGACATTTTATCCAAAACAAAAGTCACTGTCAAAAGAAATATTTGTGAAAATCGCTGTAACTTTCACAAGATATATATATATATGTGTGTATAAATGATACTTCAGTTACATTAATCCAACTTTTAAATTTAAATGAACATGATAATTCTGAACGGCAGAATTATTAAATGACTCAAAAAAAAATATTATAATTATATCCAAGTGATCGGCACGTTCTCTTGTGTTCTTAAAAATCAGTAATTCATTTTCATAACCAAGAGTTTGTGTCCAGCAACTTTGCTGCATTTTTTTTGTTTATTCTAAATGTAGGCCAGTTAATCACTCGAAAATTCAATAACTTTTAATTTACTTATATAATTTAAGAACCTCCGATGGAAATAAGTTTGCTTTAACCAACTGTTATTGGTCACCATAGGTACTGTATAAAGGCCAGCATTTTAATTATATAGACTTACAAACTTATTTTTTCTTTTATTTTCCTTTTAGTTAATAATGCCACGGAACTAGACAAAATGATATCTTTTAATATATACTGACAGAAATAGCAATTAATAGTCAGGGTATTAGTCTTATTTTTCAAGTGATTGACTGGCCTTCTTTTGGCCCTACATCATAACAAACTTTGGAAACGCAATAATTCTCTTATTATGAGAAAAACGTGAGAATCTAGATTTAATTGTCCACTTCTTTGGAGCATAACTTGCATAGGAGCCAAGAACAAATATCAGTTTGGCCTTCTGGGTTTAATATCTAAAGTCCACCTACTGCGTTAGTCTAGATCAAAACTGTCTACACTGTGATATTAAATAATTGAAATGCTGAGATGCATGTAAAAATGTACACTTCAAATAATAAAGTTTTAAAATGAAATTGTGCACATTTTACACCTGTATAGTACTGTGTGAGTTTGTGACCAATATAATTAGGATATACTGCCCTCCCTTGACACATATCATCATTTTGTTAATGGTTTTAAATCTGCAATGTAGGCAATTCTTAACAAGACCACACTGTTGTTGGAGTGTAGAATCTCAAGATATTAGCCCCCCCCCCCCCCTTCCCCAATCACCTACTTCTTCATTTTTTTTATAATAAATGCGTTTTGTTTGTTCATTAAAACATGCTTTATGATCAATGTAGCTGTCTTGTTCATATCTAGGCACAAAACAAGATAGATCTTTTGAAATGTTCTCCGACCTGACCTTAATCCCGTGTCATGTCATGATAACCTAACCGAAAGTTGCTCAAATGCTGAAAAAATCTATCGCTGTTATGTTGGCACTCCTCATTTGAAAAATAAAATGCAGCAGGAGAAGTATTTGACTGCGCTGATGTGATGTCTACTATTCTTTTGAAAAGTTGGGACTGATTTTTGTATTGATATTGTTGCTCCCGTAGGAGCTAGCAAAAATTGCACTTGCGGCCATATTTCAGGCCACAGTGCGGGGTATTGGGTATAGTTTTCAACTAGCAATAACCACGTCTCGGAAAGTCCTCATCGACTATGGTACCGCCACTGCGCAAAGCTAAAGATACAGAGCAACGTAATTTGCTTTAAAGTTTTTTGAAGAGAGATTTAGCAGGTGTCTTGTGACAGCGGATCCATTTAGCGTATACTACTTTGTTTTTAATATTTTAAAAACTGTTTCTTGTATTTTCAGAATATCCGAAATTCAAAACCCGATAGTGAAGAAACGACAAATTTCAGTTAACGATTGATTTACGTTCTAAGTTAAAATAAAATCAAAACAACATTCCTTGTGAAGTTTTGAAATCGGTGGGTTATGGAAGCTGTCTACGTGCGAATTACTTATTTGGGAATCTCTCTACAACTAATGATTTCTTATCTGCAAATGAACGGTTTAATTTGTTTTTCTATTATAGCTTATTATGAATGTACAAAAATGTATTCTTTTATTTTATTACCTTTGCCACAGGTAAAAACTGTTATGTTTTTTACAAAAGTCATTTGGACCAAGGGAACAGAGCAAACACCTGTTCAAATTCTCTAACGAAAGATTACTAACTAATCACGTTTACTAATGCCCATTGATGATTACATTACGGGCCTGCCTCGTTTGTATTGGATTCACAATTAACAAGAATTGATACAGGAGATGTTTGATTGATGCTTCTATTAATTACCCACTCAAGGTACTCTCCAAAATCCTGACTAACATTCTTACTTATGTTAAGTCGGTGTTTCGGTGGTATAGTAAGCTGTATATCCCTTCAGTTGCATAAATAAAAACGAATGCAAGATTCGATATCTTGATGAATAAAAAATAATAATCTCATATCACGTCTTAACACAAACTATAGATCGTGCCATGGCCGGGACTGGAACTCGCAACCTTTCGATCACACGGCCGGTGTCCTACCACTAGACCACAGTGACTCCGATAAACTCTCTTCAGTTGTGTTTCTTATGTCAAACAAACACAAACAAACACAATAACAAACTTTGGGAACGTCTTCATTCTCTTATTGCAAGAAATACCCGAAGGTTTAGATTTAATTTCCAACTATTTTGGGGAATAACTTGAGGAAACCAGGAAAAATGTCAATTTGATATTAATGTTTTCTATTGGAGACACTTTTAATGTTCTGTTTCCTTTTCGTAAGTTGCGTATACGTTTTCTATACAAAAGAAAGGCTATCTGATCAAACGTAAACTTTAGAAAATCTAAAAATAAAGTGCAGCATGTACAGTGCAATGTATTCAATTGAGATGAAGTGTTGTCTACTTTTATTTTTAGAGAGAATAGAAAAGTTGTGACTGATTTTTGTATTGATATTGTTGCTCCCGTAGGAGCTAGCAAAAATTGCACTTGCGGCCATATTTCAGGCCACAGTGCGGGGTATTGGGTATAGTTTTCAACTAGCAATAACCACGTCTCGGAAAATCCTCATCGACTATGGTACCGCCACTGCGCAAAGCTAAGGAAGAAGAGAAACGTTATTTGCTTTAAATATTTTTGAAGAGAGATTTAGCAGGTGTCTTGTGACAGCGAATCCATTTAGCGTATAATACTTTGTTCTAAATCATTTAAAAACTGTTTCTTGTATTTTCAGAATATGTGAAATTCAAAACCCTATAGTGACAAACGACAACTTTTAGTTAACGTTTGATTTACGTTCTAAGTTAAAATAAAAACAAACGCCATTCATTGTGCAGATTTGAAGTCTGCGGATTATGGAAGCTGTCTACGTGCGCATTACATTTTTGGGAATCTCTCTTTAACTTCTGATTTTTTATCTTCAAATGAATTGTTTAATATCTTTCCATAGCTTAAAATGAATGTATTCTTTATTTATTACCTTTGTCATAGTTTAAAACTGTTTTGTTTTTACAAAAGTCATTAGGACCAAGGGAACAGTTGATATACCTGTTCATATTCTCTAACGAAGGATTACTTACTAATCACGTTTACTAATGCCCATTGATGATTACATTACGGGCCTGCCTCGTTTGTATTGGATTCACAATTAACAAGAATATATACAAAAGATGTTTGATTGGTGCTTCTATTCATTACCCAATCAAGGTAGTCTCCAAAACCCTGACTAACATTCTTACTAAAGTTAAGTCGGTGTTACCGTAATGTAAGCTGTATATCCCTTACTTTGGAAAAAATAAAAACGAATATATGTAAGTTTCAATATCGTCATCAATTAAAAAAAGAAAATCTTACATGCCGCTTTATCTTTAACTATAGATCGTGCCGTGGCCGAGACTGGAACACAAACCTTTCGATCACACGGCCGGTGTCCTACCACTAGACCACAGTGACTCCGATAAACTCTCTTCAGTTGTGTTTCTTATGTCAAATAAACACAAACATACACAATAACAAACTTTGGAAACATTCATTCTCTTATTGCGAGAAATGCGAGGAAGTTTAGGTCTAATGTCAAACTATTTTGGATAATAACTTGAGGAAACCACGACAAATGTCAATTTGATATTAATGTTATCCATTGGAGACACTTTTTAAGACTTTATTTCTGTTTCCTTTTCGTAAGTTGAGTATACGTTTTCTATACAAAACAAAGGCTATCTGTTGAAACGTAAACATTAGAAAATCTAAAAATAAAGTGCAGCATGTACAGTGCAATGTATTCAATTGAGATGAAGTGTTGTCTACTTTTATTTTTAGAGAGAATAGAAAAGTTGTGACTGATTTTTATATTTGTATTGATATTGTTGCTCCCGTAGGAGCTAGCAAAAATTGCACTTGCGGCCATATTTCAGGCCACAGTGCGGGGTATTGGGTATAGTTTTCAACTAGCAATAACCACGTCTCGGAAAATCCTCATCGACTATGGTACCGCCACTGCGCAAAGCTAAGGAAGAAGAGAAACGTTATTTGCTTTAAATATTTTTGAAGAGAGATTTAGCAGGTGTCTTGTGACAGCGGATCCATTTAGCGTATAATACTTTGTTCTAAATCATTTAAAAACTGTTTCTTGTATTTTCAGAATATGTGAAATTCAAAACCCTATAGTGACAAACGACAACTTTTAGTTCACGTTTGATTTACGTTCTAAGTTAAAATAAAAACAAACGCCATTCATTATGCAGATTTGAAATCTGCGGATTATGGAAGCTGTCTACGTGCGTATTACATATTTGGGAATCTCTCTTTAACTTCTGATTTTTTATCTTCAAATGAATTGTTTAATATCTTTTCATAGCTTAAAATGAATGTATTCTTTTATTTATTACCTTTGTCATAGTTTAAAACTGTTTTGTTTTTACAAAAGTCATTAGGAACAAGGGAACAGTTGATATACCTGTTCATATTCTCTAACGAAGGATTACTTACTAATCACGTTTACTAATGCCCATTGATGATTACATTACGGGCCTGCCTCGTTTGTATTGGATTCACAATTAACAAGAATATATACAAAAGATGTTTGATTGGTGCTTCTATTCATTACCCAATCAAGGTAGTCTCCAAAACCCTGACTAACATTCTTACTAAAGTTAAGTCGGTGTTACCGTAATGTAAGCTGTATATCCCTTACTTTGGAAAAAATAAAAACGAATATATGTAAGTTTCAATATCGTCATCAATTAAAAAAAGAAAATCTTATATGCCGCTTTATCTTTAACTATAGATCGTGCCGTGGCCGAGACTGGAACACAAACCTTTCGATCACACGGCCGGTGTCCTACCACTAGACCACAGTGACTCCGATAAACTCTCTTCAGTTGTGTTTCTTATGTCAAATAAACACAAACATACACAATAACAAACTTTGGAAACATTCATTCTCTTATTGCGAGAAATGCGAGGAAGTTTAGGTCTAATGTCAAACTATTTTGGATAATAACTTGAGGAAACCACGACAAATGTCAATTTGATATTAATGTTATCCATTGGAGACACTTTTTAAGACTTTATTTCTGTTTCCTTTTCGTAAGTTGAGTATACGTTTTCTATACAAAACAAAGGCTATCTGTTGAAACGTAAACATTAGAAAATCTAAAAATAAAGTGCAGCATGTACAGTGCAATGTATTCAATTGAGATGAAGTGTTGTCTACTTTTATTTTTAGAGAGAATAGAAAAGTTGTGACTGATTTTTATATTTGTATTGATATTGTTGCTCCCGTAGGAGCTAGCAAAAATTGCACTTGCGGCCATATTTCAGGCCACAGTGCGGGGTATTGGGTATAGTTTTCAACTAGCAATAACCACGTCTCGGAAAATCCTCATCGACTATGGTACCGCCACTGCGCAAAGCTAAGGAAGAAGAGAAACGTTATTTGCTTTAAATATTTTTGAAGAGAGATTTAGCAGGTGTCTTGTGACAGCGGATCCATTTAGCGTATAATACTTTGTTCTAAATCATTTAAAAACTGTTTCTTGTATTTTCAGAATATGTGAAATTCAAAACCCTATAGTGACAAACGACAACTTTTAGTTAACGTTTGATTTACGTTCTAAGTTAAAATAAAAACAAACGCCATTCATTGTGCAGATTTGAAGTCTGCGGATTATGGAAGCTGTCTACGTGCGCATTACATTTTTGGGAATCTCTCTTTAACTTCTGATTTTTTATCTTCAAATGAATTGTTTAATATCTTTCCATAGCTTAAAATGAATGTATTCTTTATTTATTACCTTTGTCATAGTTTAAAACTGTTTTGTTTTTACAAAAGTCATTAGGACCAAGGGAACAGTTGATATACCTGTTCATATTCTCTAACGAAGGATTACTTACTAATCACGTTTACTAATGCCCATTGATGATTACATTACGGGCCTGCCTCGTTTGTATTGGATTCACAATTAACAAGAATATATACAAAAGATGTTTGATTGGTGCTTCTATTCATTACCCAATCAAGGTAGTCTCCAAAACCCTGACTAACATTCTTACTAAAGTTAAGTCGGTGTTACCGTAATGTAAGCTGTATATCCCTTACTTTGGAAAAAATAAAAACGAATATATGTAAGTTTCAATATCGTCATCAATTAAAAAAAGAAAATCTTACATGCCGCTTTATCTTTAACTATAGATCGTGCCGTGGCCGAGACTGGAACACAAACCTTTCGATCACACGGCCGGTGTCCTACCACTAGACCACAGTGACTCCGATAAACTCTCTTCAGTTGTGTTTCTTATGTCAAATAAACACAAACATACACAATAACAAACTTTGGAAACATTCATTCTCTTATTGCGAGAAATGCGAGGAAGTTTAGGTCTAATGTCAAACTATTTTGGATAATAACTTGAGGAAACCACGACAAATGTCAATTTGATATTAATGTTATCCATTGGAGACACTTTTTAAGACTTTATTTCTGTTTCCTTTTCGTAAGTTGAGTATACGTTTTCTATACAAAACAAAGGCTATCTGTTGAAACGTAAACATTAGAAAATCTAAAAATAAAGTGCAGCATGTACAGTGCAATGTATTCAATTGAGATGAAGTGTTGTCTACTTTTATTTTTAGAGAGAATAGAAAAGTTGTGACTGATTTTTATATTTGTATTGATATTGTTGCTCCCGTAGGAGCTAGCAAAAATTGCACTTGCGGCCATATTTCAGGCCACAGTGCGGGGTATTGGGTATAGTTTTCAACTAGCAATAACCACGTCTCGGAAAATCCTCATCGACTATGGTACCGCCACTGCGCAAAGCTAAGGAAGAAGAGAAACGTTATTTGCTTTAAATATTTTTGAAGAGAGATTTAGCAGGTGTCTTGTGACAGCGGATCCATTTAGCGTATAATACTTTGTTCTAAATCATTTAAAAACTGTTTCTTGTATTTTCAGAATATGTGAAATTCAAAACCCTATAGTGACAAACGACAACTTTTAGTTCACGTTTGATTTACGTTCTGAGTTAAAATAAAAACAAACGCCATTCATTATGCAGATTTGAAATCTGCGGATTATGGAAGCTGTCTACGTGCGTATTACATATTTGGGAATCTCTCTTTAACTTCTGATTTTTTATCTTCAAATGAATTGTTTAATATCTTTTCATAGCTTAAAATGAATGTATTCTTTTATTTATTACCTTTGTCATAGTTTAAAACTGTTTTGTTTTTACAAAAGTCATTAGGAACAAGGGAACAGTTGATATACCTGTTCATATTCTCTAACGAAGGATTACTTACTAATCACGTTTACTAATGCCCATTGATGATTACATTACGGGCCTGCCTCGTTTGTATTGGATTCACAATTAACAAGAATTGATACAAAAGATGTTCGATTGCTGCTTCTATTCATTACCCAATCAAGGTAGTCTCCAAAACCCTGACTAACATTCTTACTAAAGTTAAGTCGGTGTTACCGTAATGTAAGCTGTATATCCCTTACTTTGGAAAAAATAAAAACGAATATATGTAAGTTTCAATATCGTCATCAATTAAAAAAAGAAAATCTTATATGCCGCTTTATCTTTAACTATAGATCGTGCCGTGGCCGAGACTGGAACACAAACCTTTCGATCACACGGCCGGTGTCCTACCACTAGACCACAGTGACTCCGATAAACTCTCTTCAGTTGTGTTTCTTATGTCAAATAAACACAAACATACACAATAACAAACTTTGGAAACATTCATTCTCTTATTGCGAGAAATGCGAGGAAGTTTAGGTCTAATGTCAAACTATTTTGGATAATAACTTGAGGAAACCACGACAAATGTCAATTTGATATTAATGTTATCCATTGGAGACACTTTTTAAGACTTTATTTCTGTTTCCTTTTCGTAAGTTGAGTATACGTTTTCTATACAAAACAAAGGCTATCTGTTGAAACGTAAACATTAGAAAATCTAAAAATAAAGTGCAGCATGTACAGTGCAATGTATTCAATTGAGATGAAGTGTTGTCTACTTTTATTTTTAGAGAGAATAGAAAAGTTGTGACTGATTTTTATATTTGTATTGATATTGTTGCTCCCGTAGGAGCTAGCAAAAATTGCACTTGCGGCCATATTTCAGGCCACAGTGCGGGGTATTGGGTATAGTTTTCAACTAGCAATAACCACGTCTCGGAAAATCCTCATCGACTATGGTACCGCCACTGCGCAAAGCTAAGGAAGAAGAGAAACGTTATTTGCTTTAAATATTTTTGAAGAGAGATTTAGCAGGTGTCTTGTGACAGCGGATCCATTTAGCGTATAATACTTTGTTCTAAATCATTTAAAAACTGTTTCTTGTATTTTCAGAATATGTGAAATTCAAAACCCTATAGTGACAAACGACAACTTTTAGTTCACGTTTGATTTACGTTCTAAGTTAAAATAAAAACAAACGCCATTCATTGTGCAGATTTGAAGTCTGCGGATTATGGAAGCTGTCTACGTGCGCATTACATTTTTGGGAATCTCTCTTTAACTTCTGATTTTTTATCTTCAAATGAATTGTTTAATATCTTTCCATAGCTTAAAATGAATGTATTCTTTATTTATTACCTTTGTCATAGTTTAAAACTGTTTTGTTTTTACAAAAGTCATTAGGACCAAGGGAACAGTTGATATACCTGTTCATATTCTCTAACGAAGGATTACTTACTAATCACGTTTACTAATGCCCATTGATGATTACATTACGGGCCTGCCTCGTTTGTATTGGATTCACAATTAACAAGAATATATACAAAAGATGTTTGATTGGTGCTTCTATTCATTACCCAATCAAGGTAGTCTCCAAAACCCTGACTAACATTCTTACTAAAGTTAAGTCGGTGTTACCGTAATGTAAGCTGTATATCCCTTACTTTGGAAAAAATAAAAACGAATATATGTAAGTTTCAATATCGTCATCAATTAAAAAAAGAAAATCTTACATGCCGCTTTATCTTTAACTATAGATCGTGCCGTGGCCGAGACTGGAACACAAACCTTTCGATCACACGGCCGGTGTCCTACCACTAGACCACAGTGACTCCGATAAACTCTCTTCAGTTGTGTTTCTTATGTCAAATAAACACAAACATACACAATAACAAACTTTGGAAACATTCATTCTCTTATTGCGAGAAATGCGAGGAAGTTTAGGTCTAATGTCAAACTATTTTGGATAATAACTTGAGGAAACCACGACAAATGTCAATTTGATATTAATGTTATCCATTGGAGACACTTTTTAAGACTTTATTTCTGTTTCCTTTTCGTAAATTGAGTATACGTTTTCTATACAAAACAAAGGCTATCTGTTGAAACGTAAACATTAGAAAATCTAAAAATAAAGTGCAGCATGTACAGTGCAATGTATTCAATTGAGATGAAGTGTTGTCTACTTTTATTTTTAGAGAGAATAGAAAAGTTGTGACTGATTTTTATATTTGTATTGATATTGTTGCTCCCGTAGGAGCTAGCAAAAATTGCACTTGCGGCCATATTTCAGGCCACAGTGCGGGGTATTGGGTATAGTTTTCAACTAGCAATAACCACGTCTCGGAAAATCCTCATCGACTATGGTACCGCCACTGCGCAAAGCTAAGGAAGAAGAGAAACGTTATTTGCTTTAAATATTTTTGAAGAGAGATTTAGCAGGTGTCTTGTGACAGCGGATCCATTTAGCGTATAATACTTTGTTCTAAATCATTTAAAAACTGTTTCTTGTATTTTCAGAATATGTGAAATTCAAAACCCTATAGTGACAAACGACAACTTTTAGTTCACGTTTGATTTACGTTCTGAGTTAAAATAAAAACAAACGCCATTCATTATGCAGATTTGAAATCTGCGGATTATGGAAGCTGTCTACGTGCGTATTACATATTTGGGAATCTCTCTTTAACTTCTGATTTTTTATCTTCAAATGAATTGTTTAATATCTTTTCATAGCTTAAAATGAATGTATTCTTTTATTTATTACCTTTGTCATAGTTTAAAACTGTTTTGTTTTTACAAAAGTCATTAGGAACAAGGGAACAGTTGATATACCTGTTCATATTCTCTAACGAAGGATTACTTACTAATCACGTTTACTAATGCCCATTGATGATTACATTACGGGCCTGCCTCGTTTGTATTGGATTCACAATTAACAAGAATTGATACAAAAGATGTTCGATTGCTGCTTCTATTCATTACCCAATCAAGGTAGTCTCCAAAACCCTGACTAACATTCTTACTAAAGTTAAGTCGGTGTTACCGTAATGTAAGCTGTATATCCCTTACTTTGGAAAAAATAAAAACGAATATATGTAAGTTTCAATATCGTCATCAATTAAAAAAAGAAAATCTTATATGCCGCTTTATCTTTAACTATAGATCGTGCCGTGGCCGAGACTGGAACACAAACCTTTCGATCACACGGCCGGTGTCCTACCACTAGACCACAGTGACTCCGATAAACTCTCTTCAGTTGTGTTTCTTATGTCAAATAAACACAAACATACACAATAACAAACTTTGGAAACATTCATTCTCTTATTGCGAGAAATGCGAGGAAGTTTAGGTCTAATGTCAAACTATTTTGGATAATAACTTGAGGAAACCACGACAAATGTCAATTTGATATTAATGTTATCCATTGGAGACACTTTTTAAGACTTTATTTCTGTTTCCTTTTCGTAAGTTGAGTATACGTTTTCTATACAAAACAAAGGCTATCTGTTGAAACGTAAACATTAGAAAATCTAAAAATAAAGTGCAGCATGTACAGTGCAATGTATTCAATTGAGATGAAGTGTTGTCTACTTTTATTTTTAGAGAGAATAGAAAAGTTGTGACTGATTTTTATATTTGTATTGATATTGTTGCTCCCGTAGGAGCTAGCAAAAATTGCACTTGCGGCCATATTTCAGGCCACAGTGCGGGGTATTGGGTATAGTTTTCAACTAGCAATAACCACGTCTCGGAAAATCCTCATCGACTATGGTACCGCCACTGCGCAAAGCTAAGGATACAGAGAAACGTTATTTCATTTAAATAATTTTGAAGAGAGATTTAGCAGGTGTCTTGTGACAGCGGATCCATTAAGCGTAGAATACTTTGTTCTAAATCATAATTAAAACATTTTCTTTTATTTTTAGAATATCCGAAATTCAAAACCCGATAGTGAAGAAACGACAAATCTTAGTTAACGATTGATTTACGTTCTTAGTTAAAATAAAATCAAAACAAAATTCATTGTGCAGTTTTGAAAGCTGTGGGTTATGGAAGCTGTCTACGCGCGAATTACGTATTTGGGAATCTCTATATAACTTCTGATTTTTTTTATCTGCAAATGAACGGTTCAATTTGTTTTTCTATTATAGCTTATTATGAATGTACAAGAATGTATTCTTTTATTTTATTACCTTTGCCACAGGTAAAAACTGTTCTGTTTTTTACAAAAAGCATTTGGACCAAGAGAACAGAGCATACGACTGTTAAAATTCTCCAACGAAAGATTAATAACTAATCACGTTTACTAATGCCCATTGATGATTACAACACGGGCCTGCCTCGTTTGTATTGGATTCACAATTAACAAGAATTGATACAGGAGATGTTTGATTGATGCTTCTATTAATTACTAACTCAATGTAGTCTCCAAATCCTGACTAACATTCTTACTTATGTTAAGTCGGTGTTTCGGTGCTATAGTAATCTGTATATTCCTTCAGTTGCAAAAATAAAAACGAATGCAAGATTCGATATCATGATGAATAAAAAATAATAATCTCATATCACGCCTTAACACAAACTATAGATCGTGCCATGGCCGGGACTGGAACTCGCAACCTTTCTATCACACGGCCGGTGTCCTACCACTAGACCACAGTGACTCCGATAAACTCTCTTCAGTTGTGTTTCTTATGTCAAACAAACACAAACAACCACAATAACAAACTTTGGGAACGCGTTCATTCTTTTATTGCAAGAAATACCAGAAGGTTCAGATTTAATTTCCAACTATTTTGGGGAAAGACTTGAGGAAACCAGGACAAATGTCAATTTGATATTAATGCTATCTATTGGAGACACTTTTAATGTTCTGTTTCTGTTTCCTTTTCGTTAGTTGTGTATACGTTTTCTATACAAAAGAAATAATATATTTAATTAAACGTAAACATTAGAAAATCTTAAACTAAAATACAACATGTGAAGTACATCGTATTTGGTTGAGCTGATGTGTTGTCTACTTTCATTTTGAAGGAGACTAGAAAATTGGGACTGATATTTGTATTGATATTGTTGCTCCCGTAGGAGCTAGCAAAAATTGCACTTGCGGCCATATTTCAGGCCACAGTGCGGGGTATTGGGTATAGTTTTCAACTAGCAATAACCACGTCTCGGAAAATCCTCATCGACTATGGTACCGCCACTGCGCAAAGCTAAAGATACAGAGCAACGTCATTTGCTTTAAAGTTTTTTGAAAAGAGATTGAGCAGTTGTCTTGTGACAGCGGATCCATTTAGCGTAGAATACTTTGTTCTAAATCATTCAAAAACTGTTCCTTTTATTTTCAGAATATCCTAAATTCAAAACCCGATAGTGAAGAAACGACAAATTTCAGTTGACGATTGATTTACGTTCTCTGTTAAAATAAAATCAAAATAACATTCATTGTGCAGTTTTGAAATCTGTGGGTTATGGAAGCTGTCTACGTGCGAATTACTTATTTGGGAATATCTTTTTTTTATCTGCAACTGAACGGTTTAATCTGTTTTTCTATTATAGCTTATTATGAATATACAAAAATGTATTCTTTTATTTTATTACCTTTGCCAGAGGTAAAAACTGTTCTGTTTTTTACAAAAGTCATTTGGACCAAGGGAACAGAGCATACATCTGGTAAAATTCTCTAACGAAAGATTACTGACTTATCACGTTTACTAATGCCCATTGATGATTACAACACGGGCCTGCCTCGTTTGTATTCGATTCACAATTAACAAAAATTGATACAGGAGATGTTTGATTGATGCTTCTATTAATTACCAACTCAAGGTAGTCTCCAAAATCCTGACTAACATTCTTACTTATGTTAAGTCGGTGTTTCGGTGCTATAGTAAGCTGTATATCCCTTCAGTTGCATAAATAAAAACGAATGCAAGATTCGATATCATGATGAATAAAAAATAATAATCTCATATTACGCCTTAACACAAACTATAGATCGTGCCATGGCCGGGACTGGAACTCGCAACCTTTCGATCACACGGCCGATGTCCTACCACTAGACCACAGTGACTCCGATAAACTCTGTTCAGTTGTGTTTATTATGTCAAACAAACACAAACAACCACAATAACAAACTTTGGGAACGTCTTCATTCTCTTATTGCAAGAAATACCAGAAGGTTTAGATTTAATGTCCAACTATTTTTGAAAATAACCTGAGTAAACCAGGACAAATGTCAATTTGATATTAATGTTATCTATTGGAAACACTTTTAATGTTCTGTTTCTGTTTCCTTTTCGCTAGTTGTGTATACGTTTTCTATACAAAAGAAATAATATATTTGATTAAACGT
Organism: Mimachlamys varia; assembly: GCA_947623455.1. NCBI lineage: Eukaryota > Metazoa > Mollusca > Bivalvia > Pectinida > Pectinidae > Mimachlamys > Mimachlamys varia. Next base: position 17,476,109 of record OX392535.1, read on the forward strand.
AAACATTAGAAAATCTTAAACTAAAATACAACATGTGAAGTACATCGTATTTGGTTGAGGTGATATGTTGTCTACTTTCATTTTGGAGGAGACTAGAAAATTGGGACTGATTTTTGCATTGATATTGATGCTCCCGTAGGAGCTAGCAAAAATTGCACTTGCGGCCATATTTCAGGCCACAATGCGGGGTATTGGGTATAGTTTTCAACTAGCAATAACCACGTCTCGGAAAATCCTCATCGACTATGGTATCGCCACTGCGCAAAGCTAAAGATACAGAGCAACGTCATTTGTTTTAAAGTATTTTTGAAAAGAGATTGAGCAGTTGTCTTGTGACAGCGGATCTATTAAGCGTAGAATACGTTTTTCTGAATCATTCAAAAACTGTTTCTTGTATTTTCAGAATATCCTAAATTCAAAACCCGATAGTGAAAAAACGACAAATTCCAGTTGACGATTGATTTACGTTCTCAGTTAAAATAAAATCAAAATAACATTCATTGTGCAGTTTTGAAATCTGTGGGTTATGGAAGCTGTCTACGTGCGAATTACTTATTTGGGAATATCTTATTTTTTTATCTGCAAATGAACGGTTTAATTTGTTTTTCTCTGATAGCTTATTATGAATTTACAAAAATGAATTCTTTTATTTTATTACCTTTGCCATAGGTAAAAACTGTTTTGTTTCTTACAAAAGTCATTTGGACCAAGGGAACAGAGCATACACCTGTTCAAATTCTCTAACGAAAGATTACTAACTAATCACGTTTACTAATGCCCATTGATGATTACAACACGGACCTGCCTCGTTTGATTTGGATTCACAATTAACAAGAATTGACACAGGAGATGTTTGATTGATGCTTCCATTAATTACCAACTCAAGGTACTCTCCAAAATCATGACTAACATTCTTACTTTTGTTAAGTTGGTGTTTTGGTGGTATAGTAAGATGTATATCCCTTCAGTTGCAAAAATAAAAACGAATGCAAGATTCGATATCTTGATGAATAAAAAATAATAATCTCATATCACGCCTTAACACAAACTATAGATCGTGCCATGGCCGGGACTGGAACTCGCAACCTTTCGATCACACGGCCGGTGTCATACAACTAGACCACCGTGACTCCAATTAACTCTGTTCAGTTGTGTTTCTTATGTCAAACAAACACAAACAACCACAATAACAAACTTTGGGAACGCATTCATTCTCTTATTGCAAGAAATAACAGAAGATTTAGATTTAATTTCCAACTATTTTGGGGAATAACTTGAGGAGACCAGGACAAATGTCAATTTGATATTAATGGTATCTATTGGAGACACTTTTAATGTTCTGTTTCTTTTTCCTTTTCGTTAGTTGTGTATACGTTTTCTAGACAAAAGAAATAATATATTTGATTTAACGTAAACATTAGAAAATCTTAAACTAAAATACAACATGTGAAGTACATCATATTTGGTTGAGCTGATGTGTTGTCTACTTTCATTTAGGAGGAGACTAAAAAAATTGGTACTGATTTTTGAATTGATTTTGTTGCTCCCGTAGGAGCTAGCAAAAATTGCACTTGCGGCCATGTTTCAGGCCACAGTGCGGGGTATTGGGTATAGTTTTCAACTAGCAATAACCACGTCTCGGAAAATCCTCATCGACTATGGTACCGCCACTGCGCAAAGCTAAGGATACAGACCAACGTTATTTGATTTAAATATTTTGACTGGATATTTAGCAAGTGTCTTTTGACAGCGGATCCATTCAGCGTAGAATGCTTTGTTCTAAATCATTTAAAAACTGTTTCTTGTATTTTCAGAATATCCGAAATTCAAAACCCTATACTGACAAAACGACAAATTTTAGTTAACGATTGATTTACGTTCTTAGTTAAAATAAAAGCAAACCGTCATTCATTGTGCAGTTTTGAAATCTACGAGTTATGGAAGGTGTCTACTTACGCATTATTTATTTGGGAAACAATTCTGTTACTACTGATTTTTTATCTGCAGATGAACGGTTTATTTCTTTTCTATTATAGCTAAGTATGATTGTATTCTTTTATTTATTACCTTTGTCATAGGTAAACACTGATTTGTTTTTATACAAAAGTCATTTGGACCAAGGGAACAGAGCATACGACTGTTCAAATTCTCTAACGAAAGATTAATAACTAATCACGTTTACTAATGCCCATTGATGATTACAACACGGGCCTGCCTCGTTTGTATTGGATTCACAATTAACAAGAATTGATACAGCGATGTTTGATTGATGCTTCTATTAATTACCAACTCAAGGTAGTCTCCAAAATCCTGACTAACATTCTTACTTATGTTAAGTCGGTGTTTCGGTGGTATAGTAAACTGTATATCCCTTCAGTTGCATAAATAAAAACGAATGCAAGATTCGATATCTTGATGAATAAAAAATAATAATCTCATATCACGCCATATCACAAGCTATAGATCGTGCCATGGCCGGGACTGGAACTCGCAACCTTTCGATCACACGGCCGGTGTCCTACCACTAGACCACAGTGACTCCGATAATCTCTGTTCAGTTGTGTTTCTTATGTCAAACAAACACAAACAACCACAATAACAAACTTTGGGAACGTCTTCATTCTCTTATTGCAAGAAATACCCGAAGGTTAAGATTTAATTTCCAACTATTTTTGGGAATAACTTGAGGAAACCAGGAAAAATGTCAATTTGATATTAATGTTTTCTATTGGAGACACTTTTAATGTTCTGTTTCCTTTTCGTAAGTTGAGTATACGTTTTCTATACAAAAGAAAGGCTATCTGTTGAAACGTAAACATTAGAAAATCTAAAAACAAAGTGCAGCATGTACAGTGCAATGTATTCAATTGAGATGAAGTGTTGTCTACTTTTATTTTTAGAGAGAATAGAAAAGTTGTGACTGATGTTTGTATTGATATTGTTGCTCCCGTAGGAGCTAGCAAAAATTGCACTTGCGGCCATATTTCAGGCCACAGTGCGGGGTATTGGGTATAGTTTTCAACTAGCAATAACCACGTCTCGGAAAATCCTCATCGACTATGGTACCGCCACTGCGCAAAGCTAAGGATACAGAGAAACGTTATTTCATTTAAATAATTTTGAAGAGAGATTGAGCAGATGTCTTGTGACAGCGGATCCATTTAGCGTAGAATACTTTGTTCTAAATCATTTAAAAACTGTTTCTTGTATTTTCAGAATATGTGAAATTCAAAACCCTTTAGTGACAAACGACAACTTTTAGTTCACGTTTGATTTACGTTCTAAGTTAAAATAAAAACAAACGCCATTCATTGTGCAGATTTGAAGTCTGCGGATTATGGAAGCTGTCTACGTGCGCATTACATATTTGGGAATTTCTCTTTAACTTCTGATTTTTTATCTTCAAATGAATTGTTTAATATCTTTCCATAGCTTAAAATGAATGTATTCTTTTATTTATTACCTTTGTCATAGTTTAAAACTGTTTTGTTTTTACAAAAGTCATTAGGACCAAGGGAACAGTTGATATACCTGTTCATATTCTCTAACGAAGGATTACTTACTAATCACGTTTACTAATGCCCATTGATGATTACAACACGGGCCTGCCTTGTTTGTATTGGATTCACAATTAACAAGAATATATACAAAAGATGTTTGATTGCTGCTTCTATTCATTACCCAATCAAGGTAGTCTCCAAAACCCTGACTAACATTCTTACTAACGTTAAGTCGGTGTTACCGTAATGTAAGCTGTATATCCCTTACTTTGGAAAAAATAAAAACGAATATATGTAAGTTTCAATATCGTCATCAATTAAAAAAAGAAAATATTATATGCCGCTTTATCTTTAACTATGGATCGTGCCGTGGCCGAGACTGGAACACAAACCTTTCGATCACACTGCCGGTGGCCTACCACTAGACCACAGTGACTCCGATAAACTCTGTTCAGTTGTGTTTCTTATGTCAAATAAACACAAACATACACAATAACAAACTTTGGAAACATTCATTCTCTTATTGCGAGAAATGCGAGGAAGTTTAGGTCTAATTTCAAACTATTTTGTATAATAACTTGAGGAAACCAGGAAAAATGTCAATTTGATATTAATGTTATCCATTGGAGACACTTTTTAAGACTTTATTTCTGTTTCCTTTTCGTAAGTTGCGTATACGTTTTCTATACAAAAGAAAGGCTATCTGATGAAACGTAAACTTTAGAAAATCTTAAAATAAAATGCAGCATGTACAGTGCAATGTATTCAATTGAGATGAAGTGTTGTCTACTTTCATTTTTAGAGAGAATAGAAAAGTTGTGACTGATTTTTGTATTGATATTGTTGCTCCCGTAGGAGCTAGCAAAAATTGCACTTGCGGCCATATTTCAGGCCACAGTGCGGGGTATTGGGTATAGTTTTCAACTAGCAATAACCACGTCTCGGAAAATCCTCATCGACTATGGTACCGCCACTGCGCAAAGCTAAAGATACAGGGCAACGTAATTTGCTTTAAAGTTTTTTTAAAAGAGATTGAGCAGGTGTCTTGTGACAGCGGATCCATTTAGCGTAGAATACTTTGTTCTTAATATTTTAAAAACTGTTTCTTGTATTTTCAGAATATCCTAAATTCGAAACCCTATACTGACAAAACGGCAAATTTTAGTTAACGATTGATTTACGTTCTTAGTTTAAAATAAAACCAAAACAACATTCATTGCGCAGTTGTGAAAGCTGTGGGTTATGGATGCTGTCTACGTACTTTACGTTTTTGGGAATCTTTCTGTAACTACTGATTTTTTATCTGCAAATGACAAGTTTAATTTTTTCAATAACTTAAAATTAAATTAATGTATTCTTTCATTCATTATCTTTTGTTTAGCGGAAAACTGTTTTGTTTTTTGCAAGTCGTTACGTTACGAGAAGGCAAAAGCTGAATACACCATGATAAATCGAGTGCAATCATTATCTAATATTTGTAACACAACAATCAAGTTGAACAGGCTTTTCAGATAACTGAATCCTTGAGAGATAACATGATTCCATTTCATGTCTGCAAACTCAACAAAACAAACTCCTCCGCGTCAGGACCAAGGGAACAGTGCTTACACTTTTCCAAATTCTCTAACGAAGGATTATTAACTTAATACGTGTCACAAATGCCCATTGACGATTACAATAAGGACATTCCTCGTTCGTATTGAATTCATAATTAACACGAATGCATATAAAAGATGTTTGATTTTTGCTTCTATTCATTACCCAATCAAGGTAGTCTCCAAAATCTTGACTAACATTTTTACCAATGTTGAGTTGGTGTTTTGGTCGTATTGTAAGCTGTATAATCCCGAATTTGGAAAAATAAAAACGAAAGCAAGATTCGATATCTTGATCAATTAAAAATAATGATCTCAATTCCCGCTTTTTCACGAACTATAATTCGTGCCGTGGCTGGGACTGGAACTTACAACCTTTCGATCACACGCCCGGCGTCTTACCACTAGACTACCGCACGTGACTCTGAGCAACTCACTTCAATTGTGTTTCTTATGTCAAATCAACACAAACATACACGATAACAAACTTTGGAAACGCATTCATTCTCTTATTTCAAGAAATACCAGAAGGTTAAGATTTAATTTCCAACTATTTTGGAAACCAGAACAAATGTCAATTTGATATCATTGTTATCCATTCGAGACACTTTTAAAGGCTTTATTTCTGTTTCCTTTTCGTAAGTTCCGTTTACGTTTTATATACAAACGAAAAGTTATCTGATTAAACGTAAACATTAGAAAATCTAAAAATAAAATCCAGCATGTAAAGTACATCGTATTTGATTGAACTGATATAGTCTGTGCTTTTATTTTGGAGGAGACTAGAAAACTGGGACTGATTTTTGTACTGATATTGTTGCTCCCGTAGGAGCTAACAAAAACTGCACTTGCGGCCATATTTCAGGCCACAGTGCGGGGTATTGGGTATAGTTTTCAACTAGCAATAACCACGTCTCGGAAAATCCTCATCGACTATGGTACCGCCACTGCGCAAAGCTAAGGATACCGAGAAACGTAATTTGCTTTAAAGTTTTTTGAAAAGAGATTGAGCAGGTGTCTTGTGACAGCGGATCCATTTAGCGTAGAATACTTTGTTCTTAATATTTTAAAAACTGTTACTTGTATTTTCAGAATATCCGAAATTCAAAACCCGATAGTGACAAAACGGCAAATTTCAGTTAACGATTGATTTACGTTCTTAGTTAAAATAAAATCAAAACAAAATTCCTTGGGAAGTTTTGAAAGCTGTGGGTTATGGAAGCTGTCTACGTGCGAATTACTTATCTGGGAATCTCTCTATAACTACTGATTTTTTATCTGCAAATGAACGGTTTAATTTGTTTTTCTATTATAGCTTATTATGAATGTACAAAAATGTTTTCTTTTATTTTATTACCTTTGCCACAGGTAAAAACTGTTCTGTTTTTTACAAAAGTCATTTGGACCAAGGGAACAGAGCATACACCTGTTCAAATTCTCTAACGAAAAATTACTGACTTATCACGTTTACTAATGCCCATTGATGATTACAACACGGGCCTGCCTCGCTTGTATTGGATTCACAATTAACAAGAATTGATACAGGAGATGTTTGATTGATGCTTCTATTAATTACCAACTCAAGGTATTCTCCAGAATCCTGACTAACATTCTTACTTATGTTAAGTCGGTGTTTCGGTGGTATAGTAAGCTGTATATCCCTTCAGTTGCAAAAATAAAAACGAATGCAAGATTCGATATCTTGATGAATAAAAAATAATAATCTCATATCACGCAATATCACAAACTATAGATCGTGCCATGGCCGGGACTGGAACTCACAACCTTTCGATCACACGGCCGGTGTCCTACCACTATACCAACGAGACTCCAGTAAATCTCTTCAATTGTGTTTCTTATCTCAGACCAAAACAACCATACACCATAACAAACTTTGGAAAAGCATTCATTCTCTTATTGCGAGAAATACGTGGAAGTTTAAGTTTAATTTCAAACTAGTTTGGAGCATAACTTGAGGAAACCACGGCAAATGTAAATTTGATATTAATGTTATCTATTGCAGAAACTTTGTAATGCTTCATTTCTGCTCCCTTTTCGTTAGTTGTGTATGTGTTTTCTAGACAAAAGAAAAGTTATTGGATTAAACGTAAACTTTAGAAATCTTAAATGAAAAACAGCATTTTATGCATTTGACTGGGCTGATGTGTAGTCTACTTTTATTTTGGAGGAGAATAGAAAGTTGGGACTGATTTTTATATTAATGTTGTTGCTCCCGTAGGAGCTAGCAAAAATTGCACTTGCGGCCATATTTCAGGCCACAATGCGGGGTATTGGGTATAGTTTTCAACTAGCAATAACCACGTCTCGGAAAATCCTCATCGACTATGGTACCGCCACTGCGCAAAGCTAAAGATACAGAGAAACGTAATTTGCTTTAAAGTTTTTTGAAAAGAGATTGAGCAGATGTCTTGTGACAGCGGATCCATTTAGCGTAGAATACTTTGTTCTTAATATTTTAAAAACTGTTTCTTGTATTTTCAGAATATCTGAAATTCAAAACCCGATAGTGACAAAACGGCAAATTTCAGTTAACGATTGATTTACGTTCTTAGTTAAAATCAAATCAAAACAACATTCATTGTGCAGTTTTGAAATCTGATGGTTTTGGAAGCTGTCTACGTGCGAATTACTTATCTGGGAATCTCTCTATAACTACTGATTGTTTATCTGCAAATGAACGGTTCAATTTGTTTTTCTATTATAGCTGATTATGAATGTACAAAAATGTATTCTTTTATTTTATTACCTTTGCCACGGGTAAAAACTGTTATGTTTTTTACAAAAGTCATTTGGACCAAGGGAACAGAGCATACACCTGTTCAAATTCTCTAACGAAAGATTACTAACTAATCACGTTTACTAATGCCCATTGATGATTACAACACGGGCCTGCCTCGTTTGTATTGGATTCACAATTAACAAGAATTGATACAGGAGATGTTTGATTGATGCTTCTATTAATTACCAACTCAAGGTAGTCTCCAAAATCCTGACTAACATTCTTACTTATGTTAAGTCGGTGTTTCGGTGGTATAGTAAGCTGTATATCCCTTCAGTTGCAAAAATAAAAACGAATGCAAGATTCGGTATCTTGATGAATAAAAAAATAATAATCTCTTATCACGCCTTAACACAAACTATAGATCGTGCCATGGCCGGGACTGGAACACCAACCTTTCGATCACACGGCCGGTGTCCTACCACTAGACCACAGTGACTCCGATAAACTCTGTTCAGTTGTGTTTCTTATGTCAAACAAACACAAACAACCACAATAACAAACTTTGGGAACGCATTCATTCTCTTATTGCAAGAAATAATAGAAGGTTTAGATTTAATTTCCAACTAAATTGGGGAATAACTTGAGGAAACCAGGACAAATGTCAATTTGATGTTAATATTATCTATTGGAGACACTTTTAATGTTCTGTTTCTGTTTCCTTTTCGTTAGTTGGGTATACGTTTTATATAGAAAAGAAATAATATATTTGATTAAACGTAAACATTAGAAAATCTTAAACTAAAATACAACATGTGAAGTACATCGTATTTGGTTGAGCTGATGTGTTGTCTACTTTCATTTTGGAGGAGACTAGAAAATTGGGACTGATTTTTGTATTGATATTGTTGCTCCCGTAGGAGCTAGCAAAAATTGCACTTGCGGCCATATTTCAGGCCACAGTGCGGGGTATTGGGTATAGTTTTCAACTAGCAATAACCACGTCTCGGAAAATCCTCATCGACTATGGTACCGCCACTGCGCAAAGCTAAAGATACAGAGAAACGTTATTTGCTTTAAATATTTTTGAAGAGAGATTGAGCAGTTGTCTTGTGACAGCGGATCCATTGAGCGTATACTACTTTGTTCTAAATCATTTAAAAACTGTTTCTTGTATTTTCAGAATATGTGAAATTCAAAACCCTATAGTGACAAACGACAACTTTTAGTTCACGTTTGATTTACGTTCTAAGTTAAAATAAAAACAAACGCCATTCATTGTGCAGATTTGAAGTCTGCGGATTATGGAAGCTGTCTACGTGCGCATTACATATTTGGGAATCTCTCTTTAACTTTTGATTTTTTATCTTCAAATGAATTGTTTAATATCTTTCCATAGCTTAAAATGAATGTATTCTTTTATTGATTACCTTTGTCATAGTTTAAAACTGTTTTGTTTTTACAAAAGTCATTAGGACCAAGGGAACAGTTGATATACCTGTTCATATTCTCTAACGAAGGATTACTTACTAATCACGTTTACTAATGCCCATTGATGATTACAACACGGGCCTGCCTTGTTTGTATTGGATTCACAATTAACAAGAATATATACAAAAGATGTTCGATTGCTGCTTCTATTCATTACCCAATCAAGGTAGTCTCCAAAACCCTGACTAACATTCTTACTAAAGTTAAGTCGGTGTTACCGTAATGTAAGCTGTATATCCCTTACTTTGGAAAAAATAAAAACGAATATATGTAAGTTTCAATATCGTCATCAATTAAAAAAAGAAAATATTATATGCCGCTTTATCTTTAACTATGGATCGTGCCGTGGCCGAGACTGGAACACAAACCTTTCGAGCACACGGCCGGTGGCCTACCACTAGACCACAGTGACTCCGATAAACTTTGTTCAGTTGTGTTTCTTATGTCAAATAAACACAAACATACACAATAACAAACTTTGGAAACATTCAATCTCTTATTGCGAGAAATGCGAGAAAGTTTAGGTTTAATTTCAAACTATTTTGGATAATATCTTGAGGAAACCAGGGAAAATGTCAATTTGATATTAATGCTATCCATTGGAGACACTTTTTAAGACTTTATTTCTGTTTCCTTTTCGTAAGTTGCGTATACGTTTTCTATACAAAAGAAAGGCTATCTGATGAAATGTAAACTTTAAAAAATCTTAAAATAAAATGCAGCATGTACAGTGCAATGTATTCAATTGAGATGAAGTGTTGTCTACTTTATTTTTTAGAGAGAATAGAAAAGTTGTGACTGATTTTTGTATTGATATTGTTGCTCCCGTAGGAGCTAGCAAAAATTGCACTTGCGGCCATATTTCAGGCCACAGTGCGGGGTATTGGGTATAGTTTTCAACTAGCAATAACCACGTCTCGGAAAATCCTCATCGACTATGGTACCGCCACTGCGCAAAGCTAAAGATACAGAGCAACGTTGTTTACTTTCAATATTTTTGAAGAGAGATTTAGCAGGTGTCTTGTGACAGCGGATCCATTAAGCGTAGAATAATTTGTTCTAAATCATTTTTTTTTTTTTTTTTGTCAGGTATATATATGCCAGCTGGTGGTTGGGCCAGTCCCTACCGACCAAGCATACCTGCCCTTCTACCGGGGGGGGGGGGGGGAGGGGGGGAGTTTACGGGTCCGGTATGCCAGCTGGTGGTTGGGCCAGTCCCTACCGACCAAAGCATACCTGTCTTTTTACCGGGGGGGTTGGGGGGTTGGGGGGGGGGGGGGGGTTTACGGGTCCGGAATGCCAGCTGGTGGTTGGGCCAGTCCCTACCGACCAAAGCATACCTGTCCTATTACCGGGGGGGGGGGGGGAGTTTACGGGTCCGGTATGCCAGCTGGTGGTTGGGCCAATCCCTACCGACCAAAGCATACCGGTCCTATTACCGGGAGGGGGGGGAGTTTACGGGTCAGGTATATATATGCCAGCTGGTGGTTGGGCCAATCCCTACCGACCAATCATACTTGTCCTTCTACGAATACAGGACAGATCTAGAGAAGGATGTTAAGCGGTTTATTTACAAGTCAATGATTATACAGTATCTTTCAATTTTTTTTGAATTCATTGTATTGTAATCATTTCTTTTTCTTTCTTTTACAGTGTCCTTTAGCTACAGTCTAAGTGTTTGCATTCGCTGGAATTAATTCACTGACATTTCCTGTGGAGATAGACTTGATTGGGATCATACATGTCAACCCTTTGACATATATCTGAGATACGAGTTCACCTACAACAGATGCAGAGCGTCTTTGAAAAGTTTACATTGTTTATTTCTGTACTTGTTTATATCTACAGTTGTTTGTAAAAATTGTTTAAATATGCTTGTCACATTTATTTTTTTTTTTTTTGCCTCACTAATATAATAATATTTATAGATTACAAAACCAATTATTGTTAAAAGATGGTTGGTTTCATTGTAATTTTTGTGTTTTATTTTATATCCAACTATCAAGTTTTTTAGACTCAACATATTCTTTTTATATCCAAGTTCATCAAAGAGATGTTTAATTGTCTTATGAAAACTTTCTAGACATCTGCATTTGATGAAAAAGTGTTCATAGTCTTCTAGTATGTTACAAACATTGCAATTAGGTGTGTCGCTCAATTTCCATTTATGTAGTATTTGCTTTGTTACTAGAATTTTATTTAGTAATTTCCATCTAAACTCTTTTAGTTTGTTGTTTTGAAGGTATCTGAATATAAAGTCATTTGTGCATTCAATTTCATCACTTAAATTAAGTTTAATTTCCCAATATATTATTGAGATAGGTTTTTCCGAACGTAGTTTTACTAGATGGCTGTAGATACTTTTATTGTTACAATTTTTAATTTTCATTATTTCTACTTTTGGAATTTTAATGACAAGATCTTTTTCAATATTGACTTTAAAGTTTTGCATGATGACATGGCTTTCTTCGATTTTTTCAAACCAAGTTTTTGGTATTGATTTCTTAATGATTGATATTTCTGATAACCAATTACTTTTATTTTTGAGATTGTCATAAATCTGCCTGTCATCCATTTTTACACTGTTATGCAGTAGGTCTTTGATTGTTATAATACCAGACTCTATCCATGTTTTAAACAGTAATGTTTTTCCTCTCATTTTGATGTATTTATTTCCCCATATGATCTGTGATAGTATGTTATTGTAATGTTTTGGTTGGCTGTTTTGTTCTGTCAATTTTATCCATGTTGAAAAGATTTCATAATAGAAAGGAGTTAACTGTTCACTTTTTGGCAGATTTTTTAAATTATCCAAGTTCATTTTACAGATAAGCATGTTTGGGCCAAACCTATCTAGCTGTATTTGTGGGATAACTTTCCATAGAGCTTCTTCCTCCAATGCCAGTTTTTTTATCCAATTTATTCTTATCGTGTCAATGTGAGATCTTATGTCAATAGTATTTAGGCCACCATCTTTGTATGCTCTAATCATTGTTCTTCTCTTTACTTTTTCCCTCTTTCCATCCCATATATATTTATAAATTATCCTTTCAAAATCTTGAATTATGTTAGGGGGGATATATAACACTGAAATAAGGTATGTTAATTGTGGTACAAGTAATGATTTTACAATTTGTATCCTCCCAATTATGGTAAGTTTCCTCATTTTCCATGTGTTTACAGTTTTTTGCACTTTATCTAATTTTTCTTTCCAATTGATATCTAATATGAATTGTTTATTTAAGCCAAAATGCACACCAAGTGCCTTTATTGATTTATCTGTCCATGAGATTCCTTCAAAGTTGTCTTCAATCAATGTTTGCTTGCCTAATCTGAGCCCTTTTGATTTTTCTCTATTTAATATTAAACCAGAAAGTGTGCCAAATGTTTCTATTAAGTTTAAGGATTTGGAGATATCATTTTTTGACTTCAGAAAAAGTGTTGTGTCGTCTGCTAGTTGGGAAATTTTGAATTGTCTTTTTTGATTATTGTGTACCACTATCCCTTGGATGTTTTGGTTATTTCTAATTTGTATTGCCATCACTTCTGCTGCCATTACAAATAATAAAGCTGATGCTGGACACCCCTGTCTGATGCCACGTGATATTCTAATTGGGTCAAAGATCCAACCATTGTTGCTTATTACACATGTTATATTTTTATACAATGTTTTTATCCAATTTAGAAAAGATGTGTTAAAGCCAAATTTTTCCATTGTTTGATATATAAACTCCCATTCAATAGTATCAAAAGCTTTAGCGAAGTCCAAGAATAATATTGCCCCATTTATTTTGAATTTTTCTGTATTATCAATTATGTCTTGAATTTGTCTGATGTTAAACCCAATATATCTTCCTTTAATAAACCCATTTTGGTCTGTGTTAATTATTTTTGGAAGCGCATGTTTTAATCTCTCAGCCAAACATCTTGCTAGGATTTTGTAGTCTATATTGAGCAATGTAATTGGACGCCAATTTTTTAAGTTGAGTGGGTCATCTTTTTTGTAAATTAGAGAAAGGACTCCTTGTCGTTGTGATTTTGTTAGTTCCATTTTCCTATAGCTTTCGTTAAAACAAGTTGTCATGATATTTTCTAGATATGGCCAAAATTCTTTATAGAATTCTACTGTTAATCCATCTAATCCAGGTGATTTATTCAGTTTCATGTTTTTTATTGCATTGCTTATTTCTTCAGCAGTGATAAGGCCATCACAGGTTTCACTTTCATCTTTTTTCATTGTTTTATCAAATGGTGTATTTTTTATGTACTTATTTATCTCTATTGGGTCTGTTTTCTTTGAGGTGTACAGTTTCTCGTAAAATTGTTTCAGTCTTCTCAAAATTTCAGTTTACTTTGTGAGAATGATTTCATCTTCATCCTTTATTTTTGTTATTGATTTTTGTGATTGACGTTTTTTTTCTAATGAAAGAAAGTATTTTGAGTTTTTTTCACCTTCTTCTAGCCATTTTATTCTAGATCGGATTTGAGCACCATATGCTTTTTTATTATATATGTTTTCTAATTTAGTTTCTATTTCATTTATTACATCACTGTTTTCATTATATGACTGTTCATGTAGTTCTTTTATTACATTCTCTAATTTTGTAATTTCATTTTTCATCTCGCTAGACAGTTTTTTACTGAATGCGATTGATTCCTCTTTAATTTGTATTTTACATATATCCCATGCTGTGTGGATATCTATGTTATTATTTATTTTATTATTGCAAGTGTTAATGATCTTGATTATACATTTTTTGTATTCGTTGTTACTTAGTAGACTTTTGTTAAATTTCCAATATCCAGGACCTCTGATTGTATTTGTGTTTTCAAACATTATTGACACTGCTAGATGATCTGTTGATTTTATCATAGCAGGACGTATATCAGTCTTTATCGTTTTTGGAGTCAGTTCCCTTGATATTAAAAAATAGTCTATTCGGCTTGCTTCCCGATTCGTATTCTTTCTTCGCCAAGTGAATTGTTTTTTGTCTGGATTGTTATTCCTCCACATATCAATTAGATTTAATTCTTTTTTCATTGTTTTCAAATTATACACACATTTTTTTATTTTGTTAACTGATTTTCTGTCTATATCATCTTGTATGTCGTTCCAGTCACCTCCGATAACTATGAATCCTTGGTTAAAGTCTTTTACTTGGGTTTTGATTTTTTTGAAAAAGGTGTTCCTTTGATGTTTGTCATTTGGGGCATATATATTAACAATTGTGAACATATTTTCATTTATTTTTATGTTTGTCATTATGCATCTGCCATCGTCATCAGACCATGTGTTTATTTTTTCATAGGCTAGGTTGTCTTTTATTAATATTGCTACTCCTCTGCTCTGGCTGGAGCCAATGCTGTGTATTACTTCTCCATGCCATTCTGTATTGATATATGGGATTTCTTTTTCTGTGAAATGTGTCTCTTGTATGCATACTATGTTTGCTTTTTGTTGTTTTATCCATTGGAAGAGCCTATTTCTTTTAGATTTATCTCGGAGACCTTGAGTGTTCAAGGTTATACAGTGTATTTTTTCAGTCATATCTTTTTGATGTTTTATATAATCTGATTATATTATATGCATGCCCACATATGACCATGTATCTTGCACATATACAAATGCTACCACACATAAATACATGTCTATTTTGCACACCAACATGCACCACATACCTTTTCTTATGTTCACCATATATATTAATCATACATGTACATATATGCATATCATACAAATGTATAACATCATACAGATGCACAACACACACATTCTTATGTTTTCCACACATGTGCATATATCTCACATGTACAATACAAATATAATTATATATCTTTATATTTAGTATCTTGCTTTTTACCTGTATCATATTTTCAATAATGCTGATGTATATCTTTTCTATATGTTTTACGTATGTTTTTACTCTTAAGAAGTATACATGTATATGATATATATACATATGTTTAATTAATATATGTATACATGTATATGTCAGGATTTTTTGCATCGTTTTGAATATTTTTATGATGTTTTCAAAAATTTTCATATTAAATAAATAGTTCATTTGAGATTTATACTGGGAATAAAATACAATTTCATAGTAAAACATTTGACTATATTTTTCTTTGTACCATAATTTTCTATTATTTTGTAGCAAGTAATTCTTAAAGTTACTCTGCTTTACCTTATCATCCCTGACAAACTTATCAATACTGTTAGACCATATCCACAGCATGCAGTTTGAGAATGACACCACACAGTAAGTTCTAATCGTTATCTGTCTCATTAGTCCATAGACATTTGTATACATATAGATCATCAGTAAAAGATACTTTACATACTGTCCATGATGGTCTACATGTATATAGTTGTTTTTTGAGTTCATGATGATTCGTCTCTTTGTTTCTTTTTTGGCTTTGAACCAGACTCCAGCTCTTCAGCTGGAGTTGGTGGAGACCGGAAGTCTTTGGCTATATTATTAGATTTCCGGGATGGAGTAGAAGACACAGTTACAAACTTGTCCAATGTGGATCTCTGGTGTTTTGTAATTTTGTCCTTTTTCTTGTCACTCTTTTTCTCCTTTTTATTTTGTTCTTTTTCGGAAGTTTGAGGAGGGGGAGTTTCGGAGATTTTGGCTTCGGATTGTCTGGTGTTATCTTGACACTTGGTTTGTGTTGTATCGCGATCGGTATAAACACCAACGGCCGTACCCGTCTCTGCCTCCTCATACACTTCTTCTGTACCTGTCTCCTCTTCTTCGTCTCCAGATTCTTCATTGTTGGAATCGTCTTCATCAGAAGCATCTTCCACGGAATCATTTTCTCCGGCACAGTCTGCTGCTTTATGGCCAGATCTGCCACATTCTCTACATTTAATGTCATTCGGACAGTTCTTACCTATATGACCTTCCCCGAAGCAGTTGTTACACTTCAGATTCCTGTTGATCTGACCGTTGTGGAGCACGATTGCCCTATATCTTCCAACTTCTACTGATCTCTCGAAAGGCTGTGAAAATTTATTTACCACAGCTATTCTGTCACCTGTTTCGCAGTTAGTCAGTCTGCCATCGACTCTAAGTTTCTCTCGATAGAAACTCACGATCTCGATGTCTCTGATGGTGAATATTCTTCGAATCTGGCCATCGTCGGCTGATAGCGGGATATTCTTGACTCTGACCGTGATCACTGCATCCCCTCTCTGAGAGTGGGGCGACGGGCGTAGGGGATTAGAGTTATATAAAGGGACACTCTTACCTCTAAGATGTATGCCAGAAGTAAGAAGAGTGTCTCTACTACGATCACAGTCAGTGTAGACCCTCCACAGGCCACGTACACGTTGGATACCAACTATTGTCTCTCCTGGAATGGATCGCGATATCGCTTTGTAAAGTTCAACATGGTTGAGCCATTGCTCTCTCGACGGGGTATTTACACCAAATAAGTCGGACTCTTTGACGAATACGGGCTTAGTCGAATTCTTTGGTTGATTAGATGTAACAACATCTGAGTACTTCTTTGTTTCATTCATGTCTGGATAGAGATTATCCTGATTATGGTCCATGGCTTCCGCCATTTTCTGTCGGGATATATCACCTCAAGTTCGAGAACCGTTTAACCTCACTTGCAAAGGTCTTTGTAAACGTTTTTTTCACATTACTAACATCTGGAAGTATTTCCGAGTTTATCATCAATCTAAGCAGTATGAAAGTGAGATAATTTGTGGAAAATTTTGAAAATATTTCGGAGCTCGATGATTGCACACTCACCTTGGTTAAGGGGCAGATCACTTATCACTTGTTCTAAATCATAATTAAAACATTTTCTTTTATTTTTAGAATATCCGAAATTCAAAACCCGATAGTGAAGAAACGACAAATTTTAGTTGACGATTGATTTACGTTCTTAGTTAAAATAAAATCAAAACAAAATTCATTGTGCAGTTTTGAAAGCTGTGGATTATGGAAGCTGTCTACGTGCGAATTACTTATTTGGGAATCTCTCTATAACTACTGATATTTTTATCTGCAAATGAACGATTCAATTTGTTTTTCTATTATAGCTTATTATGAATGTACAAAAATGTATTCTTTTATTTTATTACCTTTGCCACAGGTAAAAACTGTTCTGTTTTTAACAAAAAGCATTTGGACCAAGAGAACAGAGCATACGACTGTTAAAATTCTCTAACGAAAGATTACTGACTTATCACGTTTACTAATGCCCATTGATGATTACATTACGGGCCTGCCTCGTTTGTATTGGATTCACAATTAACAAGAATTGATACAGGAGATGTTTGATTGATGCTTCTATTAATTACCAACTCAAGGTACTCTCCAAAATCCTGACTCACATTCTTACTTATGTTAAGTCGGTGTTTCGGTGGTATAGTAAGCTGTATATCCCTTCAGTTGCAAAAATAAAAACGAATGCAAGATTCTATATCATGATGAATAAAAAATAATAATCTCATATCACGCCTTATCACAAACTATAGATCGTGCCATGGCCGGGACTGGAACTCGAAACCTTTCGATCACACGGCCGGTGTCCTACCACTAGACCACAGTGACTCCGATAAACTCTGTTCAGTTGTGTTTCTTATGTCAAACAAACACAAACAACCACAATAACAAACTTTGGGAACGCATTCATTCTCTTATTGCAAGAAATACCAGAAGGTTTAGATTTAATTTTCATTTTATTTTGGGGAAAGACTTGAGGAAACCAGGACAACTGTCAATTTGATATTAATGTTATCTATTGGAGACACTTTTAATGTTCTGTTACTATTTCCTTTTCTTTAGTTGTGTATACGTTTTCTATACAAAAGAAATAATATATTTGATTAAACGTAAACATTAGAAAATCTTAACCTAAAATACAATATGTGAAGTACATCGTATTTGCTTGAGCTGAAGTGTTGTCTACTTTCATTTTGAAGGAGACTAGAAAATTGGGACTGATATTTGTATTGATATTGTTGCTCCAGTAGGAGCTAGCAAAAATTGCACTTGCGGCCATATTTCAGGCCACAGTGCGGGGTATTGGGTATAGTTTTCAACTAGCAATAACCACGTCTCGGAAAATCCTCATCGACTATGGTACCGCCACTGCGCAAAGCTAAAGATACAGAGCAACGTCATTTACTTTAAAGTATTTTTGAAAAGAGATTGAGCAGTTGTCTTGTGACAGCGGATCTATTAAGCATAGAATACGTTGTTCTAAATCATTCAAAAACTGTTTCTTGTATTTTCAGAATATCCTAAATTCAAAACCCGATAGTGAAAAAACGACAAATTTCAGTTGACGATTGATTTACGTTCTCAGTTAAAATAAAATCAAAATAACATTCATTGTGCAGTTTTGAAATCTGTGGGTTATGGAAGCTGTCTACGTGCGAATTACTTATTTGGGAATATCTTATTTTTTTATCTGCAAATGAACGGTTTAATTTGTTTTTCTATGATAGCTTATTATGAATATACAAAAATGAATTCTTTTATTTTATTACCTTTGCCACAGGTAAAAACTGTTCTGTTTTTAACAAAAAGCATTTGGACCAAGAGAACAGAGCATACGACTGTTAAAATTCTCTAACGAAAGATTACTGACTTATCACGTTTACTAATGCCCATTGATGATTACATTACGGGCCTGCCTCGTTTGTATTGGATTCACAATTAACAAGAATTGATACAGGAGATGTTTGATTGATGCTTCTATTAATTACCAACTCAAGGTACTCTCCAAAATCCTGACTCACATTCTTACTTATGTTAAGTCGGTGTTTCGGTGGTATAGTAAGCTGTATATCCCTTCAGTTGCAAAAATAAAAACGAATGCAAGATTCTATATCATGATGAATAAAAAATAATAATCTCATATCACGCCTTATCACAAACTATAGATCGTGCCATGGCCGGGACTGGAACTCGAAACCTTTCGATCACACGGCCGGTGTCCTACCACTAGACCACAGTGACTCCGATAAACTCTGTTCAGTTGTGTTTCTTATGTCAAACAAACACAAACAACCACAATAACAAACTTTGGGAACGCATTCATTCTCTTATTGCAAGAAATACCAGAAGGTTTAGATTTAATTTCCATTTTATTTTGGGGAAAGACTTGAGGAAACCAGGACAACTGTCAATTTGATATTAATGTTATCTATTGGAGACACTTTTAATGTTCTGTTACTATTTCCTTTTCTTTAGTTGTGTATACGTTTTCTATACAAAAGAAATAATATATTTGATTAAACGTAAACATTAGAAAATCTTAACCTAAAATACAATATGTGAAGTACATCGTATTTGCTTGAGCTGAAGTGTTGTCTACTTTCATTTTGAAGGAGACTAGAAAATTGGGACTGATATTTGTATTGATATTGTTGCTCCAGTAGGAGCTAGCAAAAATTGCACTTGCGGCCATATTTCAGGCCACAGTGCGGGGTATTGGGTATAGTTTTCAACTAGCAATAACCACGTCTCGGAAAATCCTCATCGACTATGGTACCGCCACTGCGCAAAGCTAAAGATACAGAGCAACGTCATTTACTTTAAAGTATTTTTGAAAAGAGATTGAGCAGTTGTCTTGTGACAGCGGATCTATTAAGCATAGAATACGTTGTTCTAAATCATTCAAAAACTGTTTCTTGTATTTTCAGAATATCCTAAATTCAAAACCCGATAATGAAAAAACGACAAATTTCAGTTGACGATTGATTTACGTTCTCAGTTAAAGTAAAATCAAAATAACATTCATTGTGCAGTTTTGAAATCTGTGGGTTATGGAAGCTGTCTACGTGCGAATTACTTATTTGGGAATATCTTATTTTTTTATCTGCAAATGAACGGTTTAATTTGTTTTTCTATGATAGCTTTTTATGAATATACAAAAATGAATTATTTTATTTTATTACCTTTGCCACAGGTAAAAACTGTTTTGTTTCTTACAAAAGTCATTTGGACCAAGGGAACAGAGCATACATCTGGTAAAATTCTCTAACGAAAGATTACTGACTTATCACGTTTACTAATGCCCATTGATGATTACATTACGGGCCTGCCTCGTTTGTATTGGATTCACAATTAACAAGAATTGATACAGGAGATGTTTGATTGATGCTTCTATTAATTACCAACTCAAGGTAGTCTCCAAAATCCTGACTAACATTCTAACTTATGTTAAGTCGGTGTTTCGGTGGTATAGTAATCTGTATATCCCTTCAGTCGCAAAAATAAATACGAATGCAAGATTCGATATCTTGATGAATAAAAAATAATAATCTCATATCACGCCTTATCACAAACTATTGATCGTGCAATGGCCGGGACTGGAACTCGTAACCTTTCGATCACACGGCCGGTGTCCTACCACTAGACCACAGTGACTCCGATAATCTCTGTTCAGTTGTGTTTATTATGTCAAACAAACACAAACAACCACAATAACAAACTTTGGGAACGCATTCATTCTCTTATTGCAAGAAATAACAGAAGGTTTAGATTTAATTTCCAACTATTTTTGAAAATAACCTGAGTAAACCAGGACAAATGTCAATTTGATATTAATGTTATTTATTGGAGACACTTTTAATGTTCGGTTTCTGTTTCCTTTTCGCTAGTTGTGTATACGTTTTCTATACAAAAGAAATAATATATTTGATTAAACGTAAACATTAGAAAATCTTAAACTAAAATACAACATGTGAAGTGCATCGTATTTGGTTGAGCTGATGTGTTGTCTACTTTCATTTTGGAGGAGACTAGAAAATTGGGACTGATATTTGTTTTGATATTGTTGCTCCAGTAGGAGCTAACAAAAATTGCACTTGCGGCCATATTTCAGGCCACAATGCGGGGTATTGGGTATAGTTTTCAACTAGCAATAACCACGTCTCGGAAAATCCTCATCGACTATGGTACCGCCACTGCGCAAAGCTAATGATATGTAGCAACGTTATTTGTTTTAAAGATTTTCGAAGGGAGATTGAGCAGGTGTCTTGTGACAGCGGATCCATTAAGCGTAGAATACTTTATTCTAAATCATTTAAAAACGGTTTCTTGTATTTTTAGAATATCTGAAATTCAACTTCTTATAGTGAAAAAACGACAATTTTCTGTTAACGTTTTATCTACTGTGTCACTTAAAATAAAAGCAAACCGCCATTCATCGTGCAGTTTTGAATTTTACGCATTACTTAATTGTAAAACTGTTTGTTACTACTGATTTTTGTCTTCTGCAAATGAAAGGTCTGATTTTTCCAATTACCTAAACTAAATGTGTGCTGTTGTTTTTTGTTGTTTTATTTCAATTATCACCTTTGGCACAGGTAAAAACTGTTTTGATTGTACAAAAGTGGTATTGAAAGATGTATTTTCCTAAAGTTAGAAAAAAAAGAGCAACTCTCTTAATTATGTTTCTTATGTCTTTTTATATACATTTTATAACATTTTGATGTCATTTAAAAGGTTTGCAGAGAAACTGGTTATAATTGTCTTTCAACTATTCTATGTTAAAGACATAGTATGAGTATTCGAATGACATAAATTTAATATTCAGACGTTGAAATCCTTCTAAACTAGTAATTTCGAGGAGACGTATACACAAATATTGATGCAGCAATCACTCTATCAAATGCATAATTCGCCGAATTCCAAATGTGAAATCATATCGATTTAAAGTAGTTAAACTAGATAATTGTTGAGTAGAGTGAATTATTCCAACGAGTATATCTCAAACCCTAATATTCAAATTTCTATTTTAGTCACATATATTGGAAACTTTTTATACAACATATGTATGATTGACTTCTATGCATAAAGCAAAAACACCCAGTAGAAAACACATTTGATTAAACACGGCGAACACATTACAACTCTGATAATATCACTCACATTAAGCAGCAGTGATGTGTATGATTTGTTCAACAAACAAAACGCAATTTTGTTTCTGTATGGATAAACTTGTAACGTAATTCCTTCCAAGGTTAATAAATATATCCCAAGTGTACAAACGTACCTATACCGACACGGGGTAAAACACCCGATCCAACAGCATACATAATGTATAGGGAAAGGAAATACAAAATCGGGTAGGTAGGGTAGGTGGTATCAATATATACACGTGTACCTGGTCGGTATATCTAGATAGCTGTGAAGGGTGTATATCAGAAACTGTCGGAATCATTAGACGGCACACCTTCGCCTCTACAAGGTACCGGTGTATGGTATATATAGTGAATGTGTATCCAGACACGGTATTTAGCGATGCCTACCCGTTAGGTTTAAGACTAAGTATATTAAGAAATCATTGAGATCAATATAACGGCGTTTGAGAGTTGAAAGGAATGGTATTCAAATGGATCGACCTTCGGCTTCCTGTTTTTGTATGGACCACAACATATTGCCGAGGCATGCAGACATTCCAGGTTCAGGTCACTTATAGATGTATTCAGCACTAAATGTTTTGGAATTATTCTAATTCATTTATTGAAAGGGAATGTTTATTTCGTACTAGTAACGTAACAGTACTAGAGGGTTGTGAGAGATTGTGCGTGGAACAGAAAGAAGGAATACACAGCTTGACTGCACACATATTTATTAAGAAACTGTTTTGGACAAGTATTGTAAAAAGTGTTATTTCTCTTTCACAAAAGGTGTTACGATAATGTTGAAATATTAAGCAATCTAACATTGTAACGGACGACTCAGATAAATAAGACACCTTTGAGAAGTCGAGTTGACAGCGGCAATAGCGACTTCTGTAAACACGTTTACAAAGTTTAAGTGATTATTTGTTAGCCCGTATAAAGACGAAATATTCACGTGATTTAAGTGTGTTTTGACAAACGGAATGGCTGCATAGAGGACATGTAAAGGCTTTATTTAAACACGCGAGTGTATTTACCATAGGTCTAGGATAATTTGATCGAAGTTTGACAAGGAGAATGCCAGGATAAACCTACTAGCGACAATCAAACGTTATTCGGATCAACATCGCTCGTGATACACATACAGGTAAGCTGGACATACACCTTTTGCACTGAAAACGAATATATTTATACACAGAGCACACGCTTAAGTACGTGACGGTTTATTATATATATACCGTGATCTATAACCAAAGTGTGAATGATTATGTCGTTACTGAAAACAAATCTATCAGAATTCATTTTTCCTATCGATAAACGGTAAACAACAAAGAGAAGGTGTAAGTTAATTAATCGCCTCAGTTTTTAGTCAATTTTCCTCAACTCGGTGATTTATGTACATAGCATGTCTACGGACATCAAATGACGTAGTACGTAAACAGATCTTTCAGATAGAAAATATTTGAGATTGTTTTGTTTCAAATCTAAAATGTATACGGTATTGCTACTGATGGACAATCATACAAAAAGACAGGTTACTGACGTATGATAAAATATATAGCAATATAATTGGCGGTGTGAATGAATTTAGCTCCCATTGTATTGTTTATATTGTAGTCATCGGTCTGATATATTCAATATGTCTTTATTTATGTACCTATATGTGTTTGTATACCTACTTTTAATAGTATGTATAAGTACCTATTTATGGTGATATTTCTATGGATTTACTTCATGCCGAAAGCGGTAAAGGAAACGCTTTTACTTTATACTCTGGTTGTCATGGATGTTTTTTATATCGTAGTTTTTCTCCTTTTTTTGTATGTTGTGGTAGCCAATATCTTTTTAGTGTTTTTCATCTCTTTGTTTTCCAGTTTTGCATGTTGATCATTTCATTGTTGTCGAGTTTTGTATGTTGATCATGATGGTTTAACGTAACTAATGAATAACTTAATTATTATAATGGGTATAAACATATATTTCCTTTTCTCTCTTTGGATATTATCAGAGAGTACTTTTTATTTCCTTAAACATAGCTATCGACTTATATTCTAAAGTTTTGTACACAAAAATGAATTGAAATTCTCTATTTTTAATTTCTGTTTGTTTACAAAACAAATATATATTTATGTTAATATATCATTTATACGAAACTGATGAATCTTATTCCTAATGACTTCAGATATTGTCTGAATACTAGTATTAGTATTAGTTTTCGTGCTGGTTTACTGTTACTTTATATCAACCATTTAAAAGATCTTTTCCCATGGAGTGTAAATAACTTCCATGTATGTATATAAGGTGCTTGTCACGTGCAGTGCTAGTATTAATTAAGGTGGATCTGCTCCAGATATCCGAGAGAAATACGTTGACATTTCTAATGAGTAACATACATTTAATAAGCTTCTCTCGGGATTTTCGAAAATTATTATCATGTTATGTACATAAAATGTTGTATTCAATGTAAAGCGTAAAATATGAATGTAAAATAATGCTGAAAGCTTGTAAATCTTATTAAATAGTAAGTCCCAAGCATTTAAACATCGTAATGGTAAGTTTATATATTCTCATGAAATATATCCAAACAGTCTCTAATGCATGGAGTATAAGATAGACTATAAATGAAAGAAAGAATGATCGATCAACTGTTTTATCAGCCAATCTCGTATTTTACTTTGGCAAACATATATATATGATTCATATCCCTGCATTTGTTATGTATCTCTTGTTTTAATTCAACCATGATATATACATATTTCGTCATTGTAAAACATTCATTCCTACGTTTTTTATGCCTATAACCTTACAACGGTTTCAATAATACACAACGCTTAGTTTTTATACTTTTTTTAAACATTTATACTTGTACACGTTTACTTGTAGTAATTCATTTCTATTGTTAATTTTTACATTTTTACTCGTAAGGTTTTACTTATATCTAAAAAGGAGCATTTATGTCCCTAGTTATATTCTTTTTCTGTGTCACTTTCCTGCTATGAATAGCGTTTGTGTTTGAGTTGAACTGTACTTTTGTTTTAGTGTAAAAATTGTTCCACAGGATCTCTACCTGTAATTACACTACCATAAATTCCAATACACTTATACCTATACAATGTACATACAGCTGCCATTTACGACCAGCAAAGGGACATTTTCTGAACTACTGCCAAAGTTGTATTGACCTTACATACACACTGCGTAAGTCTCTTTAGAATTCAATGCACCCTAATAGGTCTGGGTTATCGTTAATCCTTTCTTGTTTACTTATCGTACATGATTCAGAGTGAATAGGGATACTTTCCAGACATTTTTAGCCAAGTTTATATTTTAAAGGTTATTGCCTTGAAAATAGTTATTCCGTATTGTAAGAAAATGCCAAGGTGACGAAATATCAATAGATAGCTGATTACTAATCAGATATGTGTAATAGCAAGGTAATTCAAAATATACAAACACTGTACATATTAACATTCTAAAAGAAAAGTATAAAAGACATGAATAGACAATATCAACATTAGAAAAAAGATAATATCATTTTATGATTATTGAAACATACGAAACATTGCTGATACTATAACTAGGCATAAATATCTTTCGAATTAAGCTTTTTGGCTAATACCACTTTGTCATTCCGTTCCTGTAAGTCTCGATATATCTGTAATGCTCGCTGCTAAGGGGAACTGAAGGATGTTCATACAAGTTCAACTTTACACTGTGCTAGACAAAATAAAACAAATTCTGACTGCCTTCACTAAATAATACCACATTTGTTAAGACTTTGACTTTTTTTTTTTTTTTAAATGGAATATCGATTGTTAGAATATTGAAATGGAATAAATTTAACTTTGTATGAAAATGGGTTCTGTTATAGTATTACGTGTGCATTATCAAAATAGATTGAAGCCCGAGGACAAAAACTGTCTGAGGAACGGTTAAAGACAGCAATAGCTTACGGAGATTATACAAAAACAGGGTTATTACGATAATCGATTAACACAAGTACGTTGGGTAGTGTATTTGGACTGGAATCTCAATAAAGGCCGTTAGATACGAAAGCAGGGCTGCACTCGGTGTAAAACAACGATTTTTTCTTCTTATATTGTGACCCACGGGGATATTCATTACCAGTTAATTTATCGTTACTGCCTACAAAGCACATGTGTCACTTGTTTAAAGCGACAACCGGCATGAACACTATATGTACTTAGAAGTTTGAATAAATAGACCATTATTGGTTTTCCATGTTAGTCTAACAGAAACATCTTACCTACCCAGCCTTTTTATCTTTTCATTTTACAACCAGCGGCATTTACATACGTTTGTGGTTAAACAAGGCCTGTGTCTGTATGAATAGAACTTCGTGTGGTAGACAAATTAGCAAGTTCCATAATCATCTCGATTATATATCTCTTTGGAAATGTACTCTGTTTCCATGGGGGTTTCCTGGTAACGCGTCACTAGGTCATTGTTTAGCTCATTGGTCTTAAAGCTGCATTGCCATGACTAATGTAAAATTAACTTCTAGTAATAACTGATGTACAGCAAAATTCTAAAGATGACCTAATACACACACATGCTACACCTTATAAAGATGACGTAGCACACACATGTGCTGCACCTTTTAAAATAAGTAATAGATACAGCATGCCAAAAAAAATGAATTAAACTGCACTATACAGCTGTTTCGTCCTCCTAGGGCTCTTCAGTGATGCTAGGGGCCAAACGGTGAGAAACCAAAATTTCTAATTAATGAAGAAGCAGAAGGCTCAGGTGGGTGAAACCCCTTTAATTTTTGAATTTAGGAGTAAAATTAAATTTGTTCAGTATAATGTCAAATTGTGTGCTACGAAACTGTATATTATGTAACGTGTCACTATTCAAATGAGATTAACTGTGGCTATGGAGGCTCCAGCAAACTTTGGGGAGTATGCCGAAAAATGAATTAAACTGCATCATACAGCTGAAGTTGAATAAACAATGTCTTAATAAGTATCTTGTCACGTGTAAAGTATATTTCTGACAAGTATGCTAACCATAGTCTTGGCCGGCATTGATACGTTGTAATTGTTTGAGTATAAAATTAATATTAACTAAATATTAAACACATTTACTTAATCATAACATGCATTCAGTAGCCACTCGTGAAATGGAAAACATGAGAAGCGACTGTTGTGTTGCATTATTGAGTGGTATAATTACATGTGGTACGATGTAACGATTCCCGTCAGTTAGCATACATGCAATTACTTTTGTAGATATGATAAGGTTGATTATTCCACACAACTAGTTAAAGTGGCATAGTAGAGTGAAGTATTAAATAATGAACTTATTTGTTCATGGTATATATATATATATATATATATATATAACTACATGTAATACATGTTACTACTCCCAATCATTTCATTGACATGTAAATCACAAACTCTTTATAATAATATGTCGAATAACTTGCGTCACCATACAATAATGTTATTTCACATTTATTTTCTGTCATGCTTAATAATTTTCAAATTAAATTAATATGTATTTTGCAATAACAAGCATTCTCCACACAACGTATCTTTCTGTATAAAAACCAATACCAACGTCGGGCAGGAGATGTATTGAATAGATTCGTCTTCCAATACTTATGTAAATCAGCGTTCTATTCAAATCACACCTTTACAAAGAAGCAGCTGACTTATATTTGCATTCGTTTTTAAAATGTAAGTTATCATTTTATTGATATTCTTATAAAGTTATTTAAAAGGTTTATTGCACATGTCCATGCGAAACTGATATTTATATACGAAACCTATTTTATCACTTGAGAGACTGAAAAGAAGTCTATGCATCTAGTATTTAAATAAAACGGTGCTACCTCTAGAGTATTTGTTAGTCATAATAATGTAAAAAGTGAAGCGGATTGAAATGAAATATCAATATTGAAATACGATTACCGGTAAGGTGTATGAGGTGATTATCTCGTGTAATAAATGTAACTATATTTATGATATTTATAAAGCCGCTTGATTCAGTGCGGATGACAAAAGGTGATAGTTTTCACCGTTGGTCTATTCAATAATTTTTTTTTGCTTACCATACACCAGTGTTTTTTGTTAGTAAAATGCATCACACAATTTAACGAACACCAGAAAGTCCTAGAAATAGAAAGTATCAAGAATAATAATCTAAAACTGATTCAGCTGCTCCAAACGTATACAACAAGTTGGCCCGTGTTCATGGAACCGTTCTCATGTTCAAACATGGATTCTCAAACCAATGTTCTGATCATTAACTTATACCATGTCAAACGATCCAAAAGTCGTTGGTTTTAGAGGTTTATGAACACTTTAATGCCATGTACATATAGCTAGCTCAATACATAGCTAGCTCAATACATAGCTAGCTCAATACATAGCTAGCTCAATACATAGCTAGCTCAATATATATAGCTAACTCAATATATATAGCTAGCTCAATACACATAGCTAGCTCAATACATAGCTAGCTCAATACACATAGCTAACTCAATACATAGCTAACTCAATACATATAGCTAGCTCAATACACATCGCTAACTCAATACATATAGCTAGCTCAATACATAGCTAGCTCAATACACATAGCTAACTCAATGCATAGCTAGCTCAATACACATAGCTAACTCAATACATATAGCTAGCTCAATATATATAGCTAACTCAATCCACACAGCTAGCTCAATACATATAGCTAGCTCAATACCTATATCTAGCTTAATATATATGGCTAGCTCAATACATAGCTAGCTCAATACATATAGCTAACTCAATCCACACAGCTAGCTCAATACATATAGCTAACTCAATCCACACAGCTAGCTCAATACACATAGCTATCTCAATACCTATAGCTAGCTCAATACATATAGCTAGCTCAATACATATAGCTAGCTCAATACATATAGCTAGTTCAAGATATAGATGAACATGATGCCAGTCACGGAATGTTCTGACGAAAATCTGGTTGTACAAGAAAAACAAGAATAGATGCATGTTTGGTTTTGGGTTATGAGAGAATGATTGTTTTGATGTGTTAAAACATTCACCAGTCTTTGTTACAAAAAAGATTAAATCGTAAAATGTAAGTTTTGAAGATTAAAAAATCTCAGTAGACAACCATCTATTTTTCGATCTCTGTCATAAATCTACTTAATTCCAAGCCCTTAATTAAGAGTCTTGCTCACGATTTCCAAAGATAATTAACAATAATAATGATGATCAATGAAAATATCTGTATTACGGCAGGACTTCATTGTTCGTTGATTTGAAGCATGGACTCTTTAGAGCTAAGACATTCGTTTTTAGATTAAGATATTTCTTAGATTCTAACAACCTGCTTTTAACCACATTCAGTTTCTATATAGATTACAAAATAGTCTAAACACTAGTTAAAGCACTTACCCATGTTATTCGATAATATTTAACTTTTAAAACATCTTTAAATGATTTTAAAGAAGCAAAGGTGAATTATTAAAGAATACCATTGATTTAATTTCAGCCCAAGGTCTAATATTATCTTGTCATTTTGATCTTTGCTTTATGCCTCACTCATTTAAAACTGCCTTGAAAGAAATTGATCTATAGTTTAAAGTCACCTAATTGGTTATCAAAAGGACATACATTGTATACATATCAACATGATAATAGGTAAGACTTTTAAACACCAGTGGCAAAACTGTCTGTTCATCATTACTGTCGGTGTAAAATCTGTTAAAGGCCATTGTAAACACGAGACGTTAGTTACAGTTTAAGTAATTTGTATTTGTTTTGATCTTTGAAGTTGGCATGGACTGTATTGTCAAGATATGTCTATTCAGTAAAGTGAGCTTTGACATTTACTCAAATACAAATGGAATTATTTCCTTAATTGCCATGCATAATTTTTTATTTATTTTTTTTTTTTAGATTTTTAATTTAAAGGCCCAATATACGTAACTTTCGGCAAAACTTGAAGCGAAAATCAAGCCTAATAACTTATCATATTTTTAGATTTAGTTAAGATTAACTGATATCAGCAATATTCAAGATGAATTCTTTCGCGGTTACCGGTACAGCAGCAGTTGAAACACGCTATTTGTAAACACGCGTCCATTTCGAACCGTCTTCTACCTTCGGTTTGTTGTTGAAGTGGGCCCCACCTGAATTATTTTCAATTCTTTGGATTTTTTTGTCAAGAGTTTCTTTTTAGTTACCGCTCAGGTTTACTTCGTTTTAGGCTTATTTTTTCATGGTTATCAACTGAATTTTTTTTCAGAATTTTTCAGAAACACGAAAATTTCCCTGAAGTTACGTATATTGGGCCTTTAATTAGTCAGTAACACTTTAAAAGGAAATATTTTTAAAAGAAACCAGTGTCAACATACGAAGCCCAAATGAGTCATCATAAAATATAACAAAACATATATTATGTATACTCTAAAGTTTAAGTGTTTTGAAAATATAAGTGTTTCCAGCTTTTTTCAGAGATTAAGTTAATTTCCAGATTGAATTGGAAATGTTTTAGAGGGGGGCTTTATATTAAGGGTAGATAATATACTTGTAGACGGTCTCTCTGGCTGTATCATAGCGTTCGATTTCCTTTAAGGTCTGATCTCTTTCATTGTTCAATGACAAGGTGCATGTACGGTGCATACCGGTGTTTACATTTCTGGTTCTCTGAAACGCTCTACACGGTGACTCAATACAAAGAGCTAACACAACCTAGCGACGCCCCCTGATAACACATACAGCCTTACCTTCGTATGGGAGCTCTGGGCATCGTAACAAGGAAAGATTAAAGATATTTTCAACTGATGACGCAAGCATGATCGATTGCTTTTTAGATGTTGACAATACATTTTGATGAGTCAGGTATATTTAAACAGCGCATGTAACGTAGATAATGAAAGTAAAAATACAATAGCAAAGGACATATCACGTGTTTGGTAATGCTGCACTAATCTCGCTATTTCGTATTAATTGGAGAGATGAGTCTAAGTGTCCAAATTAACATACTTAATAACATATAGTATGAGCCTAAATCTCAAATTCTTTGATAGCATGGCATTTCAGATAGTTAAATGCAGTGTTTTGTTCTTCAGAATTACAAATACAACAGTTACAGTTAACGGTTCTTGTGTGATATGCAGATAGACGTTCTTGAGTTTGCTTATTAGTGTGCTTACTTGTTGTGATTGTCAATGATGACTCGGTTCTCATTTTTTAGGAGTGCTGCTTACTTGGATGTCACTAAGAATTACATGGCGGGTGTCGTCGATGAAGCAGAATACGCTTACTTTTCCAGAATACCTGGTCGTATTCTCTTGTACTTTACGAGGGTCTCCATGTAAATCTTTCCTTTGTTCCTATTTTGCCTCTAGTTTAACCGATTTTGAGTTCGGATTATGCTTTTGTTGACGCTTTGGTATTCTCTGATTTTTTTTTTTTTTAAAGCTGAAACTACTAATCTCAATACAGAATGATGTATATTAGAGAAAGGAGAGATTGATAACCTATTCTATTATTTGTTACATGCACACATAATATTTAGTCTATATGAAACGAATATACATGTAACCACTTGGTGAAGAATTAAAAAGAATTGTCGTTCGGTGTATAGGTACATAAATCCTTTTGTGTCGGCCTTATCTACTTTAATGAAAGTTGAGTCAAATACATTTCTGATTTGTTTTTACTCAATAACGAAGCTGTTACACCCTCAAATATCATTGCAGAAACAATAAGTTCTGTGATGTCACCATCTAGAGACATTACAAATGCGAAATTGAAAATGAATGAAAATGTCCGGAATTAACTCAAAATCGATATCAAAATCGACAAAAAGTAAGCGTACTATACAACACATCAAAAAGAGTTATGTAAGATTTATTTTACACCTAAGTTTATAGGTTCAAGATAAGGATCAAGTGATTTTTTATTTATGGCCCTGCTGTGATTGGACGGTAACAGGTAACCGGCCCTAGATTGCCTTTATCGATATGTGTGTGGTGTAGAAAGGTCTCGTACTGAAAACGTTAATTCAAGTATTGCCTGATATATGGTGTTTTATTTAAGCTAGAGATGCACTCCGTCGCGGGAGGAAGAGATTATCTAATATGCCTATAGGGAATGTAAATTAATCAGAAAATACAATCCTGGATTCAGGTGTAACCAGGTGACGGGTTTACTAGTCAATGAGTTGCTACGGCTCGACGCAAGTACATGTAACAGTTAAATATTGTTTTCTATTTTTATTAAAAACTTAGGAATATTTGTGAGATTTTTTGTTACACCGCAGAGTACTGTAGTGTTATATACACTCTACAAGATATCTTCCTGGTTTATACCGACTGACTTACATAGATTGTGTGTTCATATATAGAGGTATCACTGGTTGGGCGTCAGACGATCAGTAAATACTATCAAAATTAGTTCTATCAGAAACCAGTTATTCGATTAGCACTCATCACATACTATATCTCATTGTATATGGATACATTAATACACTTGCTGCTATCCTCTGTATATATCGTGAGATATAGGGATTTACGTTTTTGCCCTCTGCATGGGGACTACAAAAATCAAATTTGCTGAACTCTTTCAAACATTTGAGTTCATTATCCTTCTTTCTTCTTGACTTATCTTTTACTTCCTAGCGCCTTGCTTTAAAATACCCCACTTAAAGGAAATTGCATCATCTGCTTCATCCGTCATCAATATGATGTGACCGAGGTGAATCCGTGGTGCCTTAATTGTATTCCAGTAAGACAGCACTATACAGTCGCATGCCCCAGTAAGATAACACTATAAAGTCGCATATTCAAGTTAGACAACACTATAAAGTTGGCATTGATATGTGCTTTTACACAATGTACTCTATCTCCGGGACTCAAATACATGCAAGCTGTTGCACAAATGGAGGTATGTCCCTAAAATATTTTAGCCGTTAGTAGGACGCTAAATGAAAGAAACCAACTCATTGTTCGTTACGTTGAATATATTATTGGTCTGTATGTACCCTCATCATATTCGGAATTTTTGAATTTCAACAAGCTTTGCAATCTGAATGGTTTTCTTTATTTCATTCAAAATTGAAACAGCGCAATGTTGGCCTAGTATTATATACGTCTTCAGAAAGAGATCGAAATTAGCACTAGACATTTCAATCAGTACCTCAAAGTGTATACCATTCCTTGTATTGGCTCACTTGTACGTGGTGTCTTCACTAGAAATATAGGTGGAAGTATTGCTGTATTGTTAATAACAAAGGACTAAGGTCATGGAAACATTACCATGGTACATGTGCATCCTACTAGACCACATCGAAATGTAAAGACGGTATGAAATACCTTTCTTTCTTTGATTCCAAAATTCATTGTGTTTTTGAAGACAGCTATGATTTACGTCTTATGTAAATCGTTCATTTTCAGTTCAATTTTACAGCATGCTTATGTCCAACTATTTAATGAAATTGGCAATACTCGTGATGTCCTTGGGTTTACAGCGATACAGACCCCTTATTGTGTGTAAACTTCAATGTATATTTCACCGGTTCATTGTATGTATAAACAGGCGTACATGTCACAACAAACCTCCGTCCACTTTTATTGATTTACATAAACACAGAGTGCCAGACACACTGTATATAGCCACGTCTTTGTAGACATGCTAGTTCATTGTACATGTCATAGATGAGTTTTAAGGCAACTCTCAAGTTACCATGCTGAAGCATTGTCAACTTTTCACTATATACCACGATGAAAAATTGGATAAAATGTGTTATGATTATGAACAGTCGTAAAACTGGATTATATCCTTTGAACCATTTAACATGACACAATTAAATATAATTAAACATCTTCTGAAGTAGCTAAATTAACATTGAGTGCAAAGGCATTAATCCGTTATTCTGATTTCAATAGTTTCTCATCTTAACTTAGAAGAATTAAAGTTACTAATACCGATTGAAATTTGTTTTTTTTATATCGTGACCTATTAGATCTAAATTTGGGTAACGAAACTATATGGAAGATGTAATTAAGCAATGTTCAATTGTTGACCACTGATTTTATAGAATCAGTCTCAATGTTAACATTAGATGTCGTATATTTTTATTGGAATGTCACTAATATCAAGCTAACAATACTAGATGAAAACATCGGACGATAAAGATCCGGTTTTAACGTATTTCTGGACAATATACATCAATATAAGTGTAACAGTTTAGTCTGGAAACCGTCAAACTATATTTAGAGATAATTGTTGTAAATGTTTATCTTTAGGCCAAGAAGGTGGATTAGAGTTTTAAAATGTTTAACTAAAGCTACCTGGCACACAACAAATGTAAATAGGTCCTATTTAAACTCAGCCGAGGATCGACCCTTCACAAATACTGGCTCCAATGCCGTAGGTATATCGTATCCACTTAAGGCTAACTCAAGGAGTGATTTTCACACTTTCCTACCCATGGGGACGCCTGTTCTAATATACATATATCGATAATGTTAAAGATGAATAAAAGAAAGTGAGAAAATGTAACAGATCGAACTGGGAGTATATATAATAAACCAATAAAACGTTATAAATCTTTTGTCCGCGGGTCGTGACCTCGCAGTATCGTCATACAGTATAGTGTCGTACCAGGTATGCTAATGTGTGGGGAGTGTACGCTTATGTGATTCCAATGCCTTGCTAAGCAACGTTAGGTTCTAATTAAAGTTGAAATAACTTCAGGCTATACATTTCTCATGGTATTTAATTAAATTGTTCTGTGTCAAGAATTAGATAATAACCGAAACATTTAGCAGTACACATTTTATGTCGTCCTAAAGTTTCGTGAATAGCTTCGTTATTCATTAGTATATTGTTATCACAAAAGTACTTCGATTTTAAAGAAAATAGTATTTCATTACATCCGAACAAAGTACACGTGAACCAGCTTGGTTGGGACAAAATTGTTCACGTTTAAGGTGGATATATAAGTTGGCTGTATTAATTATATATTGGTGACTGTACCGTTTATAGCAACAGGTATTAAACACTAAGAAATATTATATAAATTCAGGTGAAAACAGAAATGCTATTGAAGCAGTTCTTACTTTTTTAAAAGCAGTCAGTTACTGTTTTTCTAAAAAAATAATCGATATAGAAATTAATCAGACTATAATCTAGAATAATCGATGGAGGGTTTGGCATTATATATACCTCCATTCTGGGTGGGTCGTGAATCTTTGTGATATAAGAGAACCACTTCCCTAAGAATTGATTACAATAAGTAAAAGTAGATTGTCTGACACCAGTACTAAACGTTGTGTTTCAGCACTGTTCCTTAACAGTAACACTATAAGTGAAAGACAATATCAATAATAATTTTGTATGTCAGTATTCAGACATCAATTTTATTGTAAAGTCATCATAACGATTTAATGCATTAAAAAAAACTGGAAATGCGTTAAAATTAAGAAAGTTTACAGAATCAAGTTTTAATGTTTTAAAAGTTTAGTACAAGTGAACTATGATATACTAACATGACTTGTATGTATTGGGCAGTGATGACTCACAATGTTTGTGGTAACTGTTCTAGTCACGTCTTTATAAGTCTCTATGTTTAGATCTGAAGTGTCGCAATTACAAGTGACCTTGTGTTCAAAATTCTTTGCTATTTTACTCATTATCTAATTGGACAGTTTCTATATAGAGACCAATTCGATTCACGTTTCAATTTATATCATTAAACATAATCACTTATCTTTCAGAAACACCGGTATTTTTTATTTTCGAACCTTATTGTGATAACAGAGCGAGCATTGTTATTAAAGTAATACAACTTAAAAGATCTATTAACATACATTCTATAACCTTGATGTTATACATAATAAGGTTTAGATGTGTCCATCATTTTCATTTTTACATGGAAATTATACATACTGTCGAGGTTATGCGAACAATGAAGGCTGTGCCTACTCATGAATTTCACAAACACATGACACTTTATAAATAGATACATGTTCCAAAAGATAGTTATTCTACTAGTTTATTGTTCCGGGAAGTAAACTTTGTTTGCGACTCGGTCCTTACCAAGCGGGGACATTAATATATGATATAATTGTATTTCAAAGACAATTTCATTAAATTGAACATGTATAAAAATACGTTGGACAGAAAAATGTCGATTGAAAATTTAAAGTGGAAGCTTTCAGATGAAATAATACACATATATGTTAATGTTTTATTTATAAATGTTTAGAGTGATTGCAAATGAAATGAACGGGATTATTCTAGCATTCATGTCGGTATGAACGCTATATGGTTACATCAACATCCATATTTAACGGGCTTCATACAATATGAACGTAGCCGATAGGGCTTTATATTAGATATGGGTATAACCAAATGCGTTCATACCTGCATGAATTTCAAAAAATCTCATTCTATGCATATCTTTTCATCCTTACTAAAGAACAGTTGTTATTTATTTATTTATTATTTTATTGTTGTTTAAATACACGAATTAAAAGTTAGACATAACTTACCAACCAACACGTGTATGGTAACTACTAGGTGTATATACATACTGTTTACGATACTGATCGATACCCATAACACGAACCCTTTTGTAATCAACATGGAGAGATATGACGCAATTCCATTGATCTACATAGGTATCCTTTAGTAGGAATGCTTACTCAACGTGTTAGTATAAGCCTCTCTATACAAGTATTGAATTGCAGTTGTCCAATCAGATGACGCTATGACGTCACTTGAATTATTATTTAATGATGCAGTTATGATAATTTAAATCATTTAAAATCGCAAAACCAACATGGGAAATATTTTTTTAAATGTATATAGTGTTGAAGCATTTAGCTATGTTTTTTATGGTATTTGTAGTGCAAATTTTCGCAATGATATTCGGGGTTGCTTAAGGCATTTGTTGCTTCAGGCTTCGGTGTGTCAGGGGAGGTTTATCTATAAGATCACTCTCATTGATAAGCCTGGTGTTGATATCGTATGAAGTGCAAGCATACAATCACTGACCTAACGCGGTGACCCAATAACCTGAATTTAATGAAGAGTGTAATTTGTATTTTTATCACGACTCGATTGTGATTGATACAGGTGTATGTACATTCATTCCGGTTCGATACACATCATAAAAACTATGATATGGAGTTATGATAACACGATTTAAACATAAAGGTCAATGTTTTCACGGCTCAGTTATCTGTCATTTATAGAAACAGAAACACAATTCAATAGACATATACAGTACAATGGGGTATATCGATAGTATAATGAGGGAATCATATCTCACTGCAAATAATAGCACTATTATTTCTAGTTATGTATTGTTAATATCAGCTGTACATAGTTAATACAATGTGTGTTTTTATACTGATGACGAATTTAAGTGTATGTGAAAAAATAATCTATACTTATGATAATATTTTGATTTTTGAGATTATCAGTACAGTACATTCATAATACTAATAATACATACCTTTTGCCTTAATATTTCGAACAATAAATGAACCTGAATCATTGATGTTATACAGTACATTATGTTATTAACATACCCTGTATCCTCGAAACCACTACAAGACGTGAGCTTTCTGTGGTAACCCGTTTACTCAGCCATTCACTACCTCTGCACAGATAATCAATTCACTATTTCTGACTTTCACCCTTGACCGATAAGCGATTACGTGTGCATGTCGTAATAGTTTATTTCTATTTGTGTAACGTCCTATTAACAGCTAAGGCCTTGCGATGTGAGCGAGCGTGTATTTTGGGGGATGTCATGTTCTTAATAGTGCAGAACTAATGCCGACTGTATAGTGCTGCCAGCGTATACTGCAATAGTCCTCAAGCAGAACACCCAGCAGGTATATCAGCCTCCATAGCCACAGTTTTTTTTCAATTGAGTAGTGGCATGGTACATCATATATGCATTTCTGTAGAATAGATTTTAAATTATACAGAACTAGTTTAATTTTACGTCTAAATTCGTAAATTAAAGGGATTTAAAGACCATTCTGTTTCTACATAAGTTTTGAAATTTTTTATTCCCACCATTTGGACCCTAGCATCAACTGAAGAGTCCTAGGAGGTCGAAATAGCTGTAAGATGCAGTTAATTGATTTTTTCGGCAAACTGTAGCTTTTACTTAATTTAAAAGGTGCAGCATAGGTGTGTGTTACGTCATCGTTATATCATGCTGACAGCAGGTGAACAGGTCGTTCCACTCCCATAATGCTAAGCGTCAAGCATGAATTAGTAACATACAACTGTGTGGGTCTAGCAAAAACATGTAAATGTGTTAAAAAAAAATCTTTGCTACAGATGGTCAAGAAGGCAGTGTTTACATAAATATGCACTTCAGTGTTGAAAGAGCATTTGATCACAAGTCCCAACTGGATGTGCTGCTTTGTTCCTGTAAAATCCATATCGAGTATGAAATCAGAGTATGAAATCAGAACTACGATAACACAACAAAATGCCTTGTTTGCTCAAAAGATTAATTAGGTTTGAACTGCACTTAAGCAGCAGCAAATAAATCGACACGGTCTTCACACCCCCAGACGTTCTAAACAAGTTCTAGTATTCACCTCTCGTCCTAAACGGCGTCCACAAACACGGTAGTTATGTTCCCGAATACTGCTTATCAAAACGAAGGCAAATGTGTAGATAAACGGGGAATTGTCGCCAAGTTCTGTTCTCTGTCACTAATTCAGAATAAGTCCGTGATATCAATAAGTATTTGTTAAGTTCATGCATAACAATCTAGATACTAATTAATTTTTACGAAAAAAATAATATTTTTTTCTTTTCATAGCTTATTTCAAAACCGACAAATGTTCACTTTAGAAACAGATTCTAGGTATGCCCATAACTCACTAGTTTTATCATACACTTAAAACAATTTGGTCGCTTAAAATAAGCAGTTTTATTGTTTCTAGATTGTTCTGATAATACATAATTGTCACTTCTGTGTATTTAATTGGAAGGTTTTTTTCCCAAAGATATCAATAAGTGACACTTATTATTGATTTACAGCGACAGTGTAATGTTATGCCCTATTTCACGTCAAAAGGACCGATATTAATAATTGACCCACCGGATTTCTGTGCAGGAAATGAGATATAATAGCTCTTTGTTGTTAAGAAAATAAACCATCGAAAAAGTATTTTTGTTCATTAATGTTTTATTGTCAGCTACATACATAATACCCATTCATTGTATAACTTCCTGTGCCGAGTTTGACAGGGAGTTGTTCGATTAAGCTTCCTGGATGTATGCTAATGATAACAATTAATACCTATGCATGACACAGCTTTTTATGTTATTGGCTATTGTTGTGGTCTTTATGTATCGGTTTATTATGACGTCATCATAGTTTGTGCTGTATTGTTCTTTTGTCAACGTAAATGTTTAAAACTCATAAACATTCCGTACTAACCACCTATGTAGGAATTTTGAAGTTTATTTTGATATTATTTTTTTATTTCTATATGGATATATATAAAATTATTAATAAGTAAATATACTGACGTTGCACAAAGTAGCCATAAGACGAGATGTTGTAAACGTTTCTTTAATGTACATTTTCGTAGCACATGATTGTAAGTTATACAGAACTAGTTTGATTTTACTTATAAATTCCTAAAATAAAGGGTTTTTTCACACCTGAACCTTTAGCTACATTAGTT
The DNA here is from genome assembly GCA_947623455.1 of Mimachlamys varia. Taxonomy (NCBI): domain Eukaryota; kingdom Metazoa; phylum Mollusca; class Bivalvia; order Pectinida; family Pectinidae; genus Mimachlamys; species Mimachlamys varia. The sequence goes on from OX392535.1 coordinate 17,516,028, forward strand.
GAAACTTTGAATACCAACCTTTTGGTCCCTAGCGTCACTGAAGAGTCCTAGGAAGACGGAACAGCTGTATGGTGCAGTTTAATTCATTTTTTCGGCATACCGTAACTATTACACATGTGTGTATTACGTCATTCTTCATAATGCATCATATATTCAAGCTAGCTCAAGGACTTGATATTTTGTTACAGTTAGTTTATTATCAAAAATAAGATTTATCTGTTACACTATTTGGGAGTTTAGATCAATTCTCATTAAAATGACCAAATACATTGAAAGTATTGCAAACTTTCAATGTAAAATAAAAATCGACCGTACCTCAAAAATCAGATTTCTGATGTATATGACCACTGAGGATGCAATTTATCGAAAATTGATGTACCCCCCCCCCCCCACCCCCCCCCCCACCCCCCACCCCCACCCCCCCACCCCCCCCCCCCCCCCCCCCAAAAAAAAAAGTATGAAATAACTTTTAGTTTAGGTCCAATACTAGCTATAACAAATTCAATAAAATAATCCTTAAGAAGTTAATTTCATTATTGGTTCTGCGTACTGTATGAATAATGTAAGCCATTATTTTGTAAATTATTGGAGTAGGCATCGTTTTTTTATCATTGTAACGATTTTAAAATATAGTAAATCACCTACGCTTATCCGAACATGAATTTCGGATATCTTAAACTTTTTACTGTAAAGGTGGAATTTTTCGCCGTGAGGATTTTTTCGATATTTCGCTGGCATTAAATCCCCGCAAAAATACCCACACGCGAATACTACGTTACACCACTCAAACACTATGGTGTATGAAATTATTATTTGTACACAGTGCACAAAAATATGACTTCAGCGCGAATATGTTCACATCGCGAACCGTTTGGAGGCTGTCTATGCGAAAAATTCCACGCGCGTAAATATTGGCTTTTACAGTATATCTTCAGATACTAGCTACATCAAGTGAAAGCGAAGAAATATATTCAGTGCTGTCCGTTTATACCGTTTTTATTCTTCTCAGCGAAGTAAAGCTGTGTTGTCTCTTCTAAAATTACATACTTTTGTCCTAAACGGACATTTATTCGCAGTGTTTAGATGAAATGTTGGCATTAGATATAAAAGAAATGAATGTTTTTCCATATCTCGGTGACCCTGTACCACTGCTGCCGTTGGACAATACACACAGACCCGTTCAGACCTACAATACATCGCCCTGTTACTACTCAATTATGTGGAAATCATAACAGTACTGTGACAAAAAATAAATACTTCCGTTGTTACACGACTTTCGTATCGTTACAGATCAATGTTTCTTGTTTCTTTTGAGATAAGGCTAAAGTAGATTTTTCATGCTAAAATTACCAATTGTTAATATCCTAGGCCCGAACACTATGTTAAACGTATTCACCGCCAGAGTAGCGTCGGTAACGGTTTCTCTGGTATCGGCTTGGTATTCTTATAGGAGAATTTTCGTACACTGCGCGTAAGTATGTTTAAGAAGACAAAGTGGTGATACTCAGTGTGAAACTGTACCGGGGAACAACAGGGCCTCTCTGCTTGAATAATTAATTTATTATTTTGTAATGGTGATGATTTGCAACCTTATCGCATAAAGGAAATGTCTTTTTTTCGTCTCTCACAATGCTGATATTACTTTGGGTGGGCGGCATTTCTTAGCAAAATCTTCATGAATTTAATTTGCATACTATCTCATATTACAATAACGCTCATTCTGTTGTATGTCATGGTATTGAAAAGTTAGTTAACAATATTTTGATTCAGTATGCATTGCAGTAAACATATGTTTTAATTTGGAATTGGAAAACAGTTAACTAGAAAACTAGAAGACAAAAAGGTACTATTACAGACTGCAAGCTTTCCTGACATTTTTGTACTTTTTATATACTATTTATGAATACAACTTTCGATTGTATGTTCATTACTATTTACGACGATGATTTCTCGTACCTTTAGGATAGTGGCTTGAAGTATTTACTTAACGATATGAGGTGTTTTGAACTTTTATGTGCCTTTACAATTATATTTCTGCACGTTTTATTACAGTGTATAAGTTAACAGATTCTGAGGTAAATGTTCTGTATGTTTTATTACATTTCATACTATGTATAAAAGGCTTTCATTAGTAATGTGATCATGTATTTGCTGTTCACAAAATGCGATGTCCTGTACTTTTGCACAATAGTTTTCGATTAGGAGATTGATTATCTTTCTCTCTGGGGAACACCTAGCATAGGTAATTGTAAGTAAATGAACCTAGGCATGCAATGTATGCAGAAATAAACAATCGAGTACTAACACATCAATAACCTGATGTTAGTAGTAATGTGACTAATGAATATACAGTTCGACCTAAAGAGGATAGAGCAGTTCTATCAGACAACGGGTGTGGATATAAACAGTCTATCCGAAGAACCTCGCAAATATCATGGTACTCCTTGTACAATATGTTAAGTAAATAATAATAATATTTTTTTACTTTTTGTACAATTTATGAGGTAAATAATACTTATATTGTTTCACTATTTGTACAATATATTAAGTAAATGATACCGCCGAATGTTTCGGTAGAACTGAACAATGGATAAAACCTGGTGTACACATTATCATGGAATGTATTGTTTTTATAAGACCATTTGTCAGAACAATGGATTTTACCAAGGCCACTCAAGACCATATGGAATAAATAAGGAACAAGAAAACGAAAATTGTCTGCATATTCATAATGCTGATGTGTACATATTCGCCTTCTAGGCTTCACTTTTCGGGCCCTTGCTAAGCATTACTGACGAGTCCTAGACGGATGAAACAGTTGTATTGTGTAGACTTATGAACAGTTTTATTGTGCAGTGTAATTTATTACTTGGCTCGGCTGTATCTTGATTTAAAATCCTTTGAATACATGTATGCGTTTGATTTTTAAATCATTAGCTTTCTATGAGACTGACAAAGTCACAACCTTTTAGGGATAAATATCATTGTGTGCATTCTACAGGAAACCATATTCAGTGCAATGCTATTATTTTGTGGTTGCAGGCATGAGACGTTTTACCTAACTACACAATGTACTACCGTGGCGTGGAGAAGTCAGACACGTGCCCTCGGGTACTACAGAGGCGGTCCCAGTCGGCTCGCGAGACATACCACCCCTCCATTACCGACCTCAGCGAGCAAGCACTCAGACTCCCGAACGGCTTCGGCTCAGGTAATCAGACCAAACAGATCAACGTAAATGTAGCAATACTGCCATCCGAAAGTTTATTTACACACTGTTTGTATGTATCTAGCCTTTGATTAACAATTAACGAAAAACAAGTGTTACAATTTCCAAAATAAAGTCTTTTTTTTTTCAAAAATACCTTGAGTCGTGGAAGTTGCAGGGAGATTCAAGGGAGGTGACTTTTTTCGATATTGTTCCAAATGATTTTTTTCACACTTTAAGGGCATTGATACAATGATCCACTGTCAAAATTATTTGGATAGCATTGTATAGTTTAGGTCAAATAGCGATGGAATAAATCCCAGTCACAACACAGTCAACAGTCATCACTGGCAGTCTGATGATAGCATAGTGGGGTTAATAAGTTAAAACTTTAATATATTTGACTTAACATGTAATGATATTGTCAATTTATGACCCATCAGTGCTACTGTAATAGAAAGTAAAAGCCTAAAACATATGCAGCAATACAGTGAAGCGAAACGTTGCCCTTTATTATATCATTAATTTAAAAAAAAAAACTTGTTTAGCTAATATTACATCTAAAACGTACAAGAATCCATTTCCGCAATGGCTTAAATGTTTGATAGTACAAACTTATAGGAGAGATCAAATATCCAATGGTCTCATTTATTCACTCTATTTAATCATATAAATACTTATTAAACATTGCTTTGTCTACATGATCAATCATTTGATATTTGTTTTCTATCAAATATATATACAAAAAAAAACAAGGGATGTTTTAACAGACCACAGTGATCCGTTGAGGATTAATGTATATCCCTTTGTCAATGAACATATGTGTTTTTATATTTCACTGAAGCTCCTTGTATTTAAGTGCTTTTCCAACAGGCGATCGTTTATATTCATATGGTTTATGAGATCCAGAATAGGAATATTTCGAGACATATTTGCTTTCATTTTCTTCAAAAATCAAGTCAAATTGAGTCCACATTCATGACAATTATGCACACTTCAAAATACACATTCGCAAAGTTGTCACGTACGCGAAACTCTTCCATGTCTATAACGGCTTGAAATTTACATATCGCTCATTGATTCACTACTCCAAGATATATGGATGTTATTGTATACTATATGTCACGGGATATTTTGTGATAGCTTTGGTTCATTTCCTATCATGGATAAGCTCATCCTCTGAGTTTTGTCTTTTCTTGTAGATTATTATTACTTGTAAAACTGTATTTGTATATAACTTAACTCGGAAACTATTTCTTATCGAGTCATCACAGTAAAAAAATATAATTTGTAGCATATTGCAAACATCAAGTGAAAAATTAAACACTCTTCTTTTATTTTAGACGAAGAAACTAGTATTTACCCATTAACCAATGGACACTTCGGTGACCGGTCAGTAAGACTTGATATGACGAATGAGGATTTCCCCTCTAGAGCAGACGACTTGCCAAATGGAAAATTTTCGGAGGCGAATGGCGGGAATCACATGAACGACACTCCATTGTCTCGCCCACCTAGTATTCGAATACATTCCACGAGGCTTCCGAAGGTCCTGGACGACAGTTACAGAGAAAGAGTGTGTCTGTCAGCTAACAATCGTTATAAAATTGGCGGGTATTACCGACGTCCGCGCAGTGTTGAAATCGGACGGCTGTCGTCTGCCCGATCGCCTCGTTCTATTCCCAGTGGATATTCAGACGCTGACATGGAAAATAACAATTTTGAACCACCAAACTTCCTTATCAGGAATTCGTGTTCCACGTCACTTAATACTGCCAACTCAGTCTCAAATTTAAAGTAAGGCTTCTGAATTCTTTGCTATTTTCTATTTCACAATTTCAAAGCAATCTAATATAAAGCCTTTTGGTAAGCAATAAATCGTTATTTACGTTTCGTTTTTGAAATTGAAGTAAAGTAAGTTCACTTTTGTGAGATATTGATTTCATTTTTCTTCGTGTATTGCTTTTTAAAAGATTTAAAATGTCTTTTCAGGAAAAATACAGACGACAATCAGCAACGCCCACAAAGCAAAGGGAGATCACTAGGGACTCATCTATCAAACGGTTGTGAGGAAAAGGTTAATGGCTTTCACCAGCATCTTGTGAATAAACATCCTCTTCTTAAACAACGTATATCTCGGTGGATAACAAACGGTATCAAAATTCAAAGTTTAAGATCGAAAAGTGTTCGCAATATGCCAGGAGATTGCCGACCGTCTTCCGAGCGCCAATCATGGAGCCGAGGATCTCGAAGGAAGTTTTCGGAACACAGTCTAGTTGAAGAAATGAAAAAAATAAAATTACGCCAACAGAATATTTCGAATGAGGTTGAGCCTTGTGATTCAAGTGACTGGGCATTGACTTCATCACTAACAATCACAAACCTGTCAAGGGAACCAACAATGACGAATTCTCAAAGGAACTTTACTCCGACAAACTCACATCATTGAATCACAATGACAGTGCATGCATATCAGTATTAATAGGAACTCAAAACTTGGCTCTTAATATGGTGACAAATACATCTTTTTTATAGAAATTGATATTTGTTAAAGGTGACGATGTGCATCAGGCATGAGTCTTTAAATGTCATTATCACGTTCCTGTAGAGGCGACACGTGTATTATTGTTACGATTTTAAAGATAGGACATCATTTGGTCAAATATATCAGACTTAAACCTGGTCCAAGATGCAAAACTCGATATTGTGACGTCAGAATGTTGCGCTCAAATAGGATCGTTGACGCTGATAGGATGCATTTTGTCATTATGTGGCGAACGCGCGTGAACTAATGACAGGATTTCTAGATTATAGAAGATGTGGTTATGTACGTATCTATTATTGTTGCTAGATACCAATACGCACATATATATACGCATGTGATGCCTGTCTCCACCTATTGTTTACAGTCGAACTTGCTTAAATTCTTCTACATAATCAATGTCGCCTATTATAGCTTTACAGTAAAGTGTTTCTATTGTTTCCATTGCGGATTTTGTAGTAACGAACACCATTTGTATTTCGTTATTTTAGCATAATACAAGTTATAATACCTCCTTATATCTACACTGCTCGGACTGAAATCAATTAAAATCCGACGTATGTTCTATGGGTTGAAACGTAAATTATATTCATATTTTCTTGTACTGTGGGGAAACTAACAATTCAATAGAATATTATGTAAAAGAAAATTTTGAAAAAAAACGTGCAAAAATGGATGACTTTCTGATTGATCCTGTTTGGCATTTTACCTTTATAGTGTCTCCACCTAACTACTGATAAGCCCAAGCTCAGTATGACGCAGACAGTTTTGTCTTTGTATTAAAATAACCTTAGTTCAGAAATGTTTATTCATTCAGAAATTCTGTTTTTTATCTTACCATCAAAAAAAATCCATTAAATAACTTGTACATATTTCTGTAAGCTTTTAGCTGACCTCCAACAAATAAACCGCATGAATATGACCATCACTCCTTGTGCCAACAAAACATATCAAAACGTTAATTACATTGCTATGAACGAAACTACTATGATAACTCGCCATTTAGACATGTTCATCTACATTTAAAGAAAAGTTAGAAGAAAGTTTTGATTTGTTTTAAACAAAAACAAAGATAGAGCTATTTTGATATTAAAAACATCATTTTTGTCCATTTTTACTTGATTTGACACAATTAGTGTGTAAGCTATTGTCGGTATGTTCAGTAAACCAAGATTCTTTATGATTTATATTCAAATGCTATCAAGCTATCAAAGTGATTGTTTTCAGTAGTTTTCATTCTCCGTTAGTAAAAAGAACTTTAATTATCTTTGTCAGTCGTATTTATGCTAGGAGAATCATAAATACAAATATACACAGTTGTACGTTAACTGTCTGTTGTTTGGTTATAGTAGTGTCTTTGTTTCGTTATTTATAGTATAAAGTAAGAGAAGAGTTCAATAGCAAGGCATTTTACACTAAAGTCACTTTCATAATATGTATCGTTTTGTGTTTGTTTATGTTCTACCATTATTCGTTATCATATCAAATAGCGATGACACAAATTCTTTACAAATCAGTATTGTTAAAAAGAATACCGAACATTGTATAGATGACTATCACGCAGATTCTTTATAAAGTACCGCACACTGAATTATACAAATGTATTCATGTTGATCATATTGAAATTTAAAATGTAACCTCGGTGACCATACTGAAATATCCAACGGTAGCCTTGGTGACCATACTGAAATATCCAACGGTAGCCTTGGTGACCATACTGAAATATTCAATGGTAGCCTTGGTGACCATACTGAAATATTCAAAGGTAGCCTTTGTGACCATACTGAAAAATTCAATGGTAGCCTTGGTAACCAACCTGAAATATAAAATGTTAGTCATGTTGACCATATTGAAATATACTATGGTTGCCATGGTGATCAATCAAAATCTATAAAACAAATCTGTGTATATACTATGGTTCATACTGAATCAATCATACATGTAGACTTTGTAATAAAATGTGGCTTCATGTTCAGTAGTTACAGTTTGTTTATTCTACCTGACAACGGGAAATTTTGTCGTCCACTATTTCTGGAGAGAGATACCATTCACATCCTCGATATCCGGGGGTTACACTCACCTACGCTCTTTAGCGTAACCCCTGGATATCGAAGATGGACTATTCACATTATCTGGCGTTTTTTTTTAAATATCTAATGCCACATTCTGACCAGGATAAAGTATAACATATTTTGATAATTATCTCCCCTTGCGTGTTGGCATATATTTTTCTTGCGTGTTTAGTAAGCGTAAATTGTATAAAGATTGGTTAGCGGAAAACTTACAAAAGACGTCATAACTACAATGCGTTAAATGATTACATAAGTATCAGACAAGTTGTATAACAAGAATTTAATAAAAATGGGAGAATTGTCCGAATTCAGTCCACATTGAGAAAAGACACATTTGGTAACCATTGTTTTTATATTGATCAATGGTAAATGCAACAATAACAAAAACAGAAAAAAATTATTATAAGACATAAGACATAAAACATAACCGTTTTGTTCTATTCTCGCCATCATCTTTTCCAATATTTACTATGGTGCAGGGCCTTTCCATTCATATTCCATTACAGTCATGTGTATTTGGTCTTTTTGGAACTGGGTCACTTAAAGTAATTCTAGCAAGTAAGGCTGAGAACTGAGGTAGCAACATGGCCTCGTTTTTTGTCATCTACTGTTAATACCACGTATCATTTTTACGGACCTGCATTATTAACCGCGGTCGTTTTCACACACACTATCGTGTAACAATACCGGGTACTACTGCCTGGCATATTACTTTGCATTGCACTGAGAATCCAACAAGTTATCACATGAATAATTGATATGAATTGGAGATAAATCAGTCAGCTAGATATTCCACTGACCTAAACAGAGGTAGATAGGTCCTTCTGCCAGGTGCGTGACCTTTCTATTGTTAGATAGCTCAGCTTTATTACAAACATTCTCACGACACCTCTACTGTGCATTTATATCATAACAGGCAAGCTGGCTTCCGATATTGTGACACGTTAATTTGAAATCATAATAAAAAGTTACAATACGTGAAATATTTCGGATTTGGATGACTGTCGTGCCATAGACACACCAATAGACGGGTACAGTGTAAAAGAAATGTCAATACAGACACGTTGTTCCACAGACGTGTCAATACATATAACCCATTCCTGGTTCTTTATAAAAGCACAGTGGAATCCAGTGTTAAGCGAAAACAAAAGAAAAATTATGAATACCTTAACATCTTAAATTGGCAACAAGAACATAAACGTGAAAACTAATACGAACTTCAAAAACAGGACTCTGGAAGAAATCAAAACTAACACGGGGCATTATAAATTAGGAAATAACTGTCTTTTTTATATAATTTATTAGGAAACAGACGGAAGTTCATAATTAAAAATGTACTTCTCTTTGACGTATATAATTTGAAGGAAGCTGTAAACACACCGTGACCTTTATGCAGCAATTAAGGGAAAATAAGTCAACAAGCGTTATGGTTCATTGTGATCGTTATTATAAGACATTTCTTTTCAGACGCATTAATTGAGGTCACTGTGATGAAACAACTGCCTCCGCAAGAACACCTTCGTTTCAAGTAATCTGTGTATTCGAGTTTGACTTCTAGATAAAGGATTTGAAGAAGAAATAATCAGTTTAATAAGATAAAATAATGATTGCCACATGTGTCTAACAACATGATTTAGTTTGTTTCCGCGCTTATACCACAAGGGAGGTAATTCGCAAATCAGAGGTGAACAACCAAACCCAGAGATAGACGATAAAACAAACATTTACTAGCACGTCGGTGATGTTACAACACTTTTCAATGGTTGATTATGTATTATTTTCCAATGGCCTTTATGAAAGTTATACATTATTAACCAATTAAATGAGAGGGCATGTGTGTGCTGTTCCCCTTTCAAAATATTTCCAGTGGCGACAAAAATGAAAGAATAAACCTTCCTACACGTAAACTGGCAGAACAGGAAATCACTACGACAAGAAATTACAACTTCAGCTGTGTGTTTGTGAAATTGAAAGTTAGGCGTCAGTGACACATGTTTGTGGGTGCAAAAAAAAACTTAATTTAAATAATCGGATTGTCATAGTCGCGCTTTCCTGTAAATACGTAAGGAAAATGAACGTAAACTCAATAACCTTTCCGTGTGATAAAACAGATATAATAAACTGATGTCTGTAGATTATGTAAAACATCTAAATAGGGAAAAGAAAATATCATTATCTCAAGGTGCAGTGGTCTTCGTAAAACATTCTCATCGTATAATGCACAATATATTGCACGTACATGTGTTGAATTATTTTTTTCCCATATGCTCAAAGAAATGACCTTACAACATAAAACAGTTTCATACAAAATACACAGATAAATAAAAACATGGATGAGAAAGTAATAAACATCTTAACACAGATAAGGGTAAACAACATTTCATTTATTACAATTTTTACCGGTGAAATATCAGAAAATATCATTTTGATTAAACTTCTTACGTCATAAATAGTGTTGCGTAATCTCGAAAATTTATAAATAGAAAATTCAATGTCTTCCCGTTAAATATGATATACATTTCACTCGTACGGCAAATTTTAAATTTTCTTATTTTTTTTTTTTTTTGAAGTTGTGCCTTTCTCGTGAACCAAAAAAAGTACTTATGAAATTAAAATGAAGGTGAAAGTAATAGAAGGGAGGTAACTCTTGCGAATTAGGTTTGCCTATATCATACACGCATGGTTACTGAGGGAAAAGGCAATATCTATGTGCCCTCATAAGCAAATAATCAATACATGTAAAAGGCCAAATCTATGATATTATTTCATTATACTACATTTTCGTAATCCAAATTGAGCCAATGTGTTTAATCAGTCCATCAGTTTATATTTATTAACAGTTAGTTTCTATTCTATTCATTTTGAGTTTATTCATCGCAATAAATTTGACCGATTGATTATATAAACATAGAGGGACAATTACAGGGTTTAACATCTTGTTGTTTATGTTAAACCAGAACACGTTTTAATTGTACTTATTGTAAATTCAATGATATTACCACATAACTACAAACGTTTCTATGGTGGTTATACAGCGTCAACATATTTGACAGTTTTAAGCAAGGAGTAGACTAACCGCAAATTATTTATGTCGAAACCGGAAGACTTCTAGCAGTAATTCCGGAGTAAGGTTCTCGGGTCGCCGGTTGACACACAGACCCGTTTTGTTGTGGTCTTGACAGTCCCATGCCTTTGTTTAACACACAGCGTGAGTGAGTGGATGACCCATAATCTTTATATGTACACTTTTCTTATGACTTTTACATGTTCGGAGAGGCGTGCGGACAAACATTCCAAAACACACCTAACAGAAGCTCAACAATCAAATTATGAATAAAAAGTATCATTGTTAATTCATCCTACATCCCTTGCACCCAATCACTATCACATGCTCTCTAAACATTTAACAGGGGTAACAACCCTCAATATTATGTCGTTTCTTCATCAGTAATTCTAATAATCAATAAATCGTTTTTGTTTTATACTCCTACACGACCACACCACCACCATCCCCTCCCCACCCCTCCCCCAGTAATCGCCTGATATTTGCTCTCTATAAACCCCAGTCCTTCACTTTCCTGTAAATCTCTCCCTTAACAATTAAGCTGTTGTCTCCCAACACTTCCCAATTTTTCGTGATGTGCTATGAAAGAAAACTCTAACATAGCACATCACATCACGCGACGTAACGTCACCATGTCTCAACAATGACGTGACGTCATGAATACCGTAAACTCTGATGCCGAAAAGCGAAAAAGGCGACTTGATGAAATTAAAACCTTTCACCTTTTAACAGTAAACATTATTAAGCTGAGCTTAATTTTCTGTGCAAACCATGTTTGTAAATACAGGATATGTTCAGTCTCGTTTTTGTCGAAAAAATAGCTCAAGGGGAAGTTTATATTTTCTCAAAAGTTGCCAGTCAAAAACTTATTTTCATGTTTTAAGCATATCTAGATACTTGAAATGAGATAAATACTCTTTCATGACCAAAAGTGTACGATAGGTAAATTCCACCCATCAGCATTCTCAAATTAGGCAAAACCCTCGGCAAAGCTGCGGGTTTAACCTAATTCGAAAACAACTCGGGTTGAATTTCCCTATCTTACACCCCTGGTCATGAAAGAGTCTTATAATATTTTGTTTTACAACATCTTTCACTGTATCTTTTCTTCATCAACACTGAAACAAGCTATCTTCTGTCAACTTACACTTCCCACAACTTTTCATCTCCTCTGTATCTAAACCCTCCACATCATTTAATCATAAATCTGCCGACAATTCTCACCCCATGTTATCTTTTACTCAACCAACGTTTTACACAATAATTTTATCCACCTGCTCGCGATGAGGAAGTTGTTCTCACGACAAACCCTGAAAATACAGTTTGATTAACTTTAATGATCTTTACTAATATTCCCAACAACAAGCTATCTTTTTCTTCCCGCAACATTATATCATCCTCTATGATCAATCCGCCTATACTTTCCACAATATGCTCTACATTTTCTTCTAAAATTTTCCCAACATTCTATCTCCCCAAAATATTCTTCATTATATTTACAAACTATTGCTTTCAATACTTTTTCAAAATTTATTTTGGTCATACATCGTTTTGTTTCACTACATCTTTCGTCTCTCTTACTCCCCGCTGTTTCAACTCGATTTTATATCAACTTTTTTCCATTGCCTACTCATTACAAAATTATTTTGTATCAATCCTTCTCAATATTCCAGATTCAGGCTTTTCTATCAATTTTAGTCGTCAGATTTAACATAAACCTTTTCAAGAAGAAACCCTCACCATCGCTCAATCGCTATTGTATAAGGCAATCGCGCCTATCTATCCTGCACCCAACATACAGACAAACACGCATACACTTGATACAAGGAAGAAAGACCCGAGATGTCCATAGGACTTTAACATGACACAAATGGTTGTCAGTTTGTAATCATGTTAAATAATTTTGATGTTGACATTATACAAAATTTCTATTACATTGTATATATATTACCACCCATTCACACTACTAGAGTTTACAGAAATTTTGTAGAAATATGAAAAGCAAGCATAAACCATTGTACTAACTTGGAGGGTCATGAATGTCAATGTATAAATCACAGACTGGAAGGGGACCCTACAATGTATCTTTTACAAAAATAAAAAATCAAATCACTAAAGGGTTCAATACAGTATATTACAACGCATATTCGTTTCACCTTATCTCCTACCATAAGTGAAAGAGATAATTTTCTGCAGTGAATAAAATGTCATGTTTTTGTTATGGCGTCGCCACAAAATAGATTTACATGTTGGATTATGTGATGACCTGACATGCGTCTAGTGTATATCAAAGTATTCACATTAAGTGATTATTATCCAGCGTCAGGGCTACCGAGTCACGGGGACATGAAGGGTTATTGATTTGTGTGAACCAGTGCATGATTAAATTGACTTTAAAGGGCTATATCGGTGATGTTATATGGTAAGATAATCAGCGTATTAAACTTTCATTTACTTGGCAGACTGCGCTGTGAGCAATGTCGGTGAAGATATTAAAAGTCGACTGTCAACTTTTTATACCATGTCGTATCAATCCCAATAAATATAAAGAGACTATTTAATGATTAACACATTTTAGTGAGGCAGCAGAACGACATTAATAGCACGTGCGGGGCACAAGTGAAACTATCGGTGTAGTCTGTCATAAAAGTATCACCCTTGATGCCTCTATCAATACGATTCAGTTTCCATCTAGTTTATAGAATTGTTGCTGTATTCTCCTGATTTTTTTATTTTTTTTGCAAGCTTATGAATACCATGACCAAGTTATACGGTTGCCAACATGATCTCATTTAGAAATAGTTTGTACTTGAGTGGTGTGGAGCTTTTGAACAAGCCGAACAAAAAAGTCTCAATTGCTCTTCCTTTGAGGACTTGACATTAACTTGAATGTTCACCATTTGTTGACCAATGACCTTTTGGTCCTTTTGGTTTTTTTGTGATTTTTTTGTGAGTGTGTGTGGGGGGGGGTATCCGTGTAAATCTTTAATTTTTTCATATTTGCCCAATTATTTCAGCACCAAATTCAATATCTACACAATGTTTTTAAACACAAGCTTTTAGAGTTTGAGTGTTTTACGATTTAATGTTGATGTAAAAATATTGAATTTTCTAAATCCCTGCTGTTCAATATGAAAGTGTTTTGATTCTACATCATACTGCTTAACTTAGCATTAACGTGTACATGAGGGATGACCTCTTCCTACGGCGTGATGCTTCCGGCTAAGTGTTTCTCCATTGTCTTTATGGTGAACACTCCTACGTTATTCACTAGGGAACTTTGAAGCCTTGTCTTTAGTTTGAAGTCTAGTTTAGTGTGATATCCGTAGTTAATCCCTTAATGGTACGGACTATATTGAAAGCTTAATGGTTTAATGTCCAACTTGTATGTTGGTCACGCTTTGTAGCACTATTGTGTATCGTACGTCAATATGCTCGGATGAAAACATCCCCCAAAAATATGTTGTTTAGAAATGGGTGAAAAAATCCCCGTCATTGACACAGAATCCATTAAGAAAATCTATGTGAACGCTTTTAGTTGTTTTTTATTGTTATTATTGCTATTATCCACTACTATAAAAGGGGGAACAATAACCAAAGAATAGCTCTAACCACAATACGAACTAAACATCTATAAAGATATTAACAGGATAATTCATATGAGACTATTGGTGATTGCAAATATAAGAAGACCAGACCTGTATTCATGAAACCGTTCTTATGCTCAATCATGGATTCTGTGCTCAAGCCAGCTTTCTTAAAACTCACAAGAATCATTTCGAAGAGTTATAAATCATTGTAAATGATGAAAACAGCTTTCGTCGTCTTCATGTCTCTTCAAGGTTTTACCAAAACTTTGACAAAAGAAGATTGTTTAAATAAGTTATGGTCATAACACGAAATAAGCTTTGAATATAAAACCCATGCTTGATCATGAGAACAGATTCATGAATACGGGCCCAGGTATTCCGGAAGGGTTTGCGTCTTCAATTTCATTACACTTTGTGAACTAGTAACTAAATTAACAAGTAATATCACTTTATCACATTGAGAACTCTGGTATCATACCCAAGACTCTTGTAGTGATTTTAGTATCATACGGCACCATATACACAAAACTCTTGCTGTAATTACAGTACCACAAGTCACCATATATACAAACTTTTGTAGAAATTATTGTACCATAAGGCACTATATACACAAAACTATTGTAGTTATTCTAGTACCACAATACACCATATGCACAAACATATTGTTGTAAACATAGTTCCACGAAAAAATTGCCATACCCCCTCTTTCAACATTCCCATTTTCCGCTTTTTCTCTTTTAGTTTAGTGTTTTTATTTAACGTCTGTTAGTTGCTAGTTAGTTGCTGTTAGTTAGTTCTCTTCTTTTTTGTTTCTTCTGAAAACCAGTGTTGTCTCAAGTTTAGACATTTGCGTCAATAAAACACTATTACATCAATAGGTCGCATTTTGCTTCAAGTAATAATTTCTCCGAAAACCCAGACGTCGACCTCACAATGCCTGTCATTTATTCAATAGTATGGAACCACTGGGATTGCCCTGTTTATACAGTTTTGCTGCTGTTGGTCAACAAAAAAATGGTATACTCATTTTTCCACTGCATCATTTATTGCCAATTTTGATAATTTAATTGCTGTTTTTCTTGTTTATATGTTATGTCCTTTAAACAGTTATGATAGAACTGTGCGGTGTTAAATGTCACACCTTTTGCAGAGATTTCCAAACCCTTGGAAAAATGTGTTACTATACAGAACATAGATTGTTTAGACAAACTACCCTTTCTAAAAATTATCTGGGTGGCTTATGTTGACGCTTGTTCTCAACAAAAGTATCTTCGTCCCTGTAAAAGAAGTGCTTACTCATATCCGATTTAATTATCCTGTGACAGTTCAATGAGTTGGATCCACTGAACTTGTCTAAGTACCACTGGGACCTGTATTGGGGTTATTGCAGTGTAATGTACTTACATCTATTTGGTTTACGGCATTATCCACAGGAATTATTTGGTCGGCGACTGGTCTTGTTTATAGTTCGATTCGAATATCAAGGGATATGAATTGCTGCATATTAGATCGAATACGAATACAACGAAAGCCAATAGCATCTTCTTCACTTAGGGCTTTCCGTTCGGTCGTACACACAATTATTTAACGTATTCTGGCATAATTGTATCGATGGGCTCTTAAAATCCCATTCATACTCGATAGTGTTTGCTTAATATTTAATATAGATGCTAACATACAAAATGTAATCTATGTTGTGATTTCTTTATGACTAGAACTACTTTTAATAATAATACAAACAACTTTGAGGGAGGATTTCGACTATGACCACATTTTTCCTCGTTTTCAAGATACAAGGTTGCAGACTGGTGGATTCTTTGGTCTCCGAGGTCTGCTGGAGCCTTGATAACCAGTTATCTTATTTGAGTAGTGGCATGGTTCATAATATACAAACTTTTGTAGAACACGACTTGAAATTATACCGTAATCCATTTATTATTATTTATTGTCCTTACATCTACAGTAGATCAGACAATTTCGATTTCCAACTTTTGGCCCCTAACATAACTGACTATTCATTGAAGGAGGATGCCCTGCCTTTAAAGATTACACAGTTAAGAAATCCAACAGTTTTTCGAAGTTACCATTAAGATACGATTCATTTGGTCTCCATTAAAGCAACAAGACTAATCCCCGTTTATCATCTAAGAGGTATCGTGTAAAAAGTCTTCACATATTCACATATTTTATTCACATTTTTAGCATTGCTGTTAAGATATATTTACAATTAGTGGAATAGTTTTGTATTGGGGAAGTGTACTTACCTATCATAGTTTCCCTACCTACCAATTTAACGTGAAGTAAACTACTGAGTGGTAGCACTTCAATAGCTCCACAACCGTATCAATGCAGCCACAGCTTAACCCCTTTAATACAAAGTAACCAAAATGACCAGCATGTCTATAGGATATGGGTCGCTGATGCGTTGGGCTGTTGCATTTTTGTTCCCTTTAATAAGTAGGCTACAGAAGGTCGCACGCTGTATTCAACCAGAAAAACCGTCTATTTTATATTAATTTTACATTGATATAGATTAAAGAATGCCTGACGCAAGCTAATCTTGGTGGGTAAGGTCTCGACCCTTGGGAAATAAAATCGATAGCCCTATGTTGCCAGTGCTTAGCGATAATCAGATACTAATTTGATGGGTTAAACGCTAAAAGCGAAATGACATTCAGTTAGAAAAAGAATGAAAGTCAATCTGCAAGGTAAAATGTCGTACTTATTCTGGAGATATGACCCTTCTACAACATAGATACGTATCAAGAAAGCATTTGGAAATACAAGGTAAGGATTTATCTTTTGTATTTCCACAATTTGAAAAGTTTAAATCAATTCATTTTATTATAATTTCTAACGCTGAATGTTACCAGAAACAGCTTCAATACATCTTTGTTAATATTTTACCTGTCATAGATCAATCGAAAGAGAAGAATGGTAACCAAGCAACTACGACGCCAAAACACGACTGCGAACAGGAAAGACGACTGCTGTGCATCGTGACACGTGTGTTTATTTGATATTTGACTAAGAGTTTATAAAGGTAAGTGTGCGCCATTACTTCAGTGTAGATAATAAGTTTATACTTATCAAAACATCATCAAAAATTAAGGAGAGAACGTGTAGGTCTTGTAGGTTTTAACAATTAACTTGAAATTTGTTTTATTTAATCTATTTCAATCATAAGAACAAATCAAAACGTATATACACAAACAAATCATATGTCATAAATATTAAAGAATTACAAAAAGCGCAAAAGCAAATAGGGTTTTCAAGAAAAACTACAGGTATCGTTACCTGTAATCATTAACTTATGCCAGCTCACAGTACATCAGCTGTCTTTTTAATTAATAACAGCTTCCACTACATATCTCCGATCCCGATAAGTTGGTAATAAAATATTAGTTTTATGTCTGATGACGTGTGTTTGATGAAAGAACAGTTCTGATAAGATAACTGAATTTCAAGTACCTGGATCATGTTAAGATCAATGAGTGTCTAATACTATTTCTTCTGTGATTATGCATATCATTCTAAAGAAATCTACAAAATGTAATATATTTAATGTAAGAATGCCATGCTTTAGTGATAAATGTAGTAAGTGCCTTTATTTTTTTAACTTTCTTCTTTTTTCAAATTTAAAAAGTAAGAAATTTTGAAACAATTTCAATTTTAAGTTGCTTTATACAAACTTCTCAGATTTTATGGCTGTAACATTTTGTGAAATGAGTAAAGAGTCAAAGCGAGTTTTATATAGTTGAAATACATTAATAGAAAGGTATTGTTGTGTTTGATCTAACGTTGGTTTTCTGTGTTGTTCATATGATATTGTTGTTTGATTAAACGTTGATTTTCTGTGTTGATAATATGGTATTGTTGCGTTTTATCTAACGTTGATGATATGGTATTGTTGTGTTTGATCTACCGTTGATTTTCTGTGTTGATAATATGGTATTGTTGCGTTTTATCTAACGTTGATGATATGGTATTGTTGCGTTTTATCTTACGTTGATTTTCTGTGTTGATAATATGGTATTGTTGTGCTTGATCTAACGTTGATTTTCTGTGTTAATGATATGCTATTGTTGTGTTTGATCTTACGTTGATGATATGGTATTGTTGTGTTTGATCTAACGTTGATTTTCTGTGTTGATGATAATATGGTATTGTTGTGTTTGATCTAACGTTAAGTGTCTGTGTTGATGATAATATGGTATTGTTGTGTTTGATCTAACGTTGAAGTTTTGTGGTGATGATATGGTATTATTGTGTTTGATCTAACGATGATTTTCTGTGTTGATGATATGCTATTGTTGTGTTTGATCTAACGTTAATGATATGGTATTATTGTGTTTGATCTAACGTTGATTTTCTGTGTTGATGATATGCTATTGTTGTGTTTGATCTAACGTTAATGATATGGTATTGTTGTGTTTCATCTTACGTTGATTTTCTGTGTTGATGATATGGTATTGTTGTGTTTGATTAAAGTTGATTTTCTGTGTTGATGATATGGTATTGTTGTGCTTGATCTAACGTTGATTTTCTGTGTTAATGATATGCTATTGTTGTGTTTGATCTAACGTTGATTTTCTGTGTTGATGATATGCTATTGTTGTGTTTGATCTAACGTTGATTTTCTGTGTTGATGATATGCTATTGTTGTGTTTGATCTTACGTTGATGATATGGCATTGTTGTGTTTGATCTAACGTTGATTTTCTGTGTTGATGATATGGTATTGTTGTGTTTGATCTAACGTTGATTTTCTGTGTTGATGATATGGTATTGTTGTGTTTGATCTAACGTTGATTTTCTGTGTTGATGATATGCTATTGTTGTGTTTGATCTAACGTTAATGATATGGTATTGTTGTGTTTCATCTTACGTTGATTTTCTGTGTTGATGATATGGTATTGTTGTGTTTGATCTTACGTTGATTTCCTTTGTTGATAATTTGCTATTGTTGTGTTTGATCTAACGTTAATGATATGGTATTTGTTGTGTTTGATCTAACATTGATGTTCTGTGTTGATGATATGGTATCATTTTAAATGATATTTTCAAAATACAGCAATCGATATCATTTGCAACAAACGAATATCTCAATACGGCATCCAGGGTAGCTTACCAGTAGAGCGCATTGTTCTTTTCTTTCTTTTTTTCATTTTTCTTCCTGGATTAAGAAGAAAAAAAGTAATTATTTTCTCGACAGGTGTCTAAAAATCTCAACTTCACTTCGTGTTTAATTACTGTCAATTTGTCAGATGTATGTTTTTTTCTTTCAAAAGCTTAAGCCTCATATATAATTTGTCGAAATTATTACTCCTAAAGTATATTAAGGAAACGATTTGTTTTTTGAAGTGTGGTATAATTAATGTCTTATCGCTTTTTATCTTAGAACCAATTGCTATTTTTCACGCAGTTAATGTTTAAGCATTAACATCTCGCCTTTCTTAAGCTTAGTAAACCCAGAATGCATGTAAATAAGCGTTTGATCAATGTGAAAATCTCAGTGTACTGAATTTGGCGTCACTCATACTTCAGAATGATAACTATACTATTCGATGACAACCATTGTTTGGTTCTATCAATATCTTGAAAAGTGGAACACATTTAGGATCCATTAGGTTAAGTATACAAAGAATGGATGCTGGTAAACTACTTTTTCTGTTAATGCACATTATCTGATGGTAATGCAACAAATGGCGGCTTCCTGTTGCGACAATCGACCGCGTCACTACCAGACCAGTGTGTAAATGCGTGTACAGAGCGACCGTTTGAAAGTGAATAAGTATGTTCGAAATGCTAATAAAATTATTCAATAAAAAAATACACGTGTGATGAAAAGAAGAAAAATATAGTTGTTCACTGCGTATTTTATAAATTTACCAATATATAGATATCGATTCACTAGGATTATAGTGTCTAAGCAACCCTCCTCGAATGTTTTTCTTTTCTTCGTAAAGCATTTAACATTATTAACGATACAAATATAAGGATTATTATTCATTTTGACTGCGTATACGGCAGTATGCCCGCAGTTTGCGACGGACATATCATTCACAATGGTGCGGTAGCGCAGTCAAAATGATGAACAACCCTTACATATCCCATTCCCTTTAAAACGTTGCTCAGATACCCATATTAATTTTGGTTTTGTTTTTTACACCACCCACGTTTCCAATTAGTTTGATATTTGTCCTAGATCATATAAGTGACATAACTGGAAGCTAATCTATAAACATTAAGTTCTTATATATAATAAGAAATGATGTGGGGATGGGTTTTATGGTATGGGCTGTCTGTCCTGAACTACACCAAGGGGACACATCTTATAGATTGCCGTGTCCAATGAACGACCCAGATGATTACGGGTAGGTTAATTAGAATGGCTGTAGGATATAATACACCTGTGTGGTCGTCATGCGTACTTAGAGGATTCCTACCTATTGCAGACACCGGTCCGTCACTGTAAAACAATTCAAGGTTTATGTCAAGACATTGTGTTTATAGCAGGGAATAACTACCGCGTGTGGTGGATTATTATAGATTTAGATAAACTTTATACTAAAATCGAGTTGAAATTTGATATATTAAACACAAATGTATATTTGTGGATGGCGGTGGGGAGACATTGCGGAAGATACTTATACTTTTCTGATATGTAACTTGATCAAAGGCATCTTATTATAACATAGAATAAAACCTGACCAGCATGAATAGTGTTACATCACGGTGTCGCTTTCCTGCAGAACCAGGTATAGATGTTGACATTACAACAGGTTGCCAGCTCAGGTATAGAAATGAGTACCGCTAGGACGGAAAACGTCTCCAGTATCTCCACCACTACACCCATGGGAGTCGGAAGTATTGGACCCATCACCTGGGACGATGCCACGTGGATCCTTACAAGCTCGTTCATTATTTTCACAATGCAATCAGGTAAGAAACTTACTCCATCATTAAATTCAAGTTTTCCAAAAATATATTCAATTTGTGAAATACGAAATAAAGGTTGTATATAGCTAGACTTGTTTAAATGTTTTTTGTTATCATTATTCAATATAATTACTTGTATTGCTATTATTATCAATATTATAAATAATATCATGTTGTCGTTACTGACATTACGAAATTGAGTTCGACATTTTCCTATTACAAACTGACTCTTACATGTTGTATGTCACTTTGTTGTTTAGTTTGCATGGATTTAATTTCACATATACACACATAATATGAAAAGTTTACTTAAGCTATTATTTAATATTTGTAAGTTTGCAGTAGTTAATTGACAATTATCGTACACGTACGAAAGTAAAAGATACAGAAGAAAACAAATAACATATTTGTCGGAAGAAGCTTGCTTTAGAAGACATATTCCTATTTGTTTACATAGATTAGTAAATCATATATTTATATAATACAAACTGTTTGCATACCTATCGGAGTTTTCCAAAAGCACGCTTATTTGATGTATATGCAATTAATATATTTTAATTAATTGAAATATTTTAATTCTCTTCTATTTAAGCTAGATTCCATGCCTTTTTTTCAACTGGCGTCCTCACCATTGCTATACTTGTTGCCCTTCCTTGTTTATCAGTTTGAGCTTCTAATTACAGTGATTAAGATACGGGTAATGCTTCTCTCTGAATTCAATCACTGACAGTAGTTGACGGCGAACAAAGTTTCATTTTTTTATGATGTTAAGATGAAAGAAAACTGGTTTAAAACGAGATATAGCTTACGATATTTTGCAAATTTTTGTTTGTACGAAATATTTATAAATGATATATTAATAATTGATTTCCATTTCGATTACATTGCATCGGTTGTTTTGATACTTTGTCGCTTTTATCACATATGATGTCGCATAGAAATAAGTTTTAGATTACGGTGGTTTGTTTATCGGAAATTGATCTAAAACTCCAAAAGTGTAAACATACTCTAAAAACCTCAGTTTAGGTCCAAAACTAGATGTAACCAAATCCCAGGCACTTATGATATTGTTAAGACATAACTGTATCGTGTGCCTACCTTAAAAGCTTGCAGTTTTAGATAAATATCCCCTATTAAAACTCGTCAAATCGCTAATCCAACTGATTACATGACATCAATAGCATTCCTTATACTTTCATAAATAAGCTCTGCCTAATTCCACTGTTATGAGACGTTTTCAATATGCTTAGGCCTAACCGAAATCCAACTTCTGACAACTTTATTCGACTCGCTTCAACTGTGACCGAATCACGACTTCGTTACGTGTACTGCTGTGCGATGCAAACGGCTCTGAAAAACCACTCGTGTTATCCATTTTTATACTGGGAAAGTATTTAAATCAATTTGTAATGAAAATGAAAATAAGCAAATAAATATCTTGTCTCTTGACTACATTTATTCTGTTGCCTAGTGATGAGTGAAGCTAGATATCGGCTGTTTCGCGTATGTACATAAATGGTGATGTGTGTGCAACTGACAATGTAACAAAAGTGAAGCACCGTGTGACAATGGCAGCTTAAAGTACATTTTGAATATAATGATTGAATGTCTATTTTCTTGCTTCCATCAGATGATGAAGTACATGAACTGCTTCGCAGTTCACTTCATTTGCACGATGTTCACTTGGCTTCATCAGCCAAATTCATCATCGAATATTACGTGTGTGTCCTACATAGCGTAATTGTATTACAACCAATAAGAAATACTGTCATCAATACATATTCAGAAGGGGATATAATTATTATAATATCAGACGGTGTTTCTGATACTCCACCCCTACAGCATGCTGCCATATTAGTAAGTTATTAAAAATCATTTTCTTCTGAAGAAATGTCCAATCTCGTCCATTAGCACATCTATTGTTGCTCTGAATACAGTTGCATGTATATTCAATAAAGAGAAAAGAAAATATGCCTATCCTGAACAGACCCAACCAGATTAATTGATATGCATGTATGTCATGGAGTCAGATTGTATTGGAGCTATGCAATTTGGATGCTTTTATTGTATCAATTCCTCTGTTTCGACATTAGTGTAGACACTGTTGTGCCCCGTTTTACTGCCAAAAGATGTTTCTAGAAATGAAATTGTCATAGTATATCCAACTATTCTTATATTTTTAATTTTACGGAAACTGAGTTAAAAACATAGATTTTGGAAGCAGGAGTGTTACTATCAAGAAAAGAAATATTGTAGTATATTTGTTAGTAAGCTCTGGGGGTGTATACAATAGACGTGTAAAAGAGATTTTTCTTTAAAGCAAACCTGATAGTCAGATAGTTGGTATATCTTGATTAGAAAATGACATGAAAGGCTTTATCACTAAAGACAGCCTCATATGAGAACAAAAAGGGACATGTATGTAGAGAGGTACCTTTCTTACGTCTTTATAATAACAGCTAATGAATCAGTATGTTTAATATTTGTTTACACAAATCTACCAACGTTGGTCTCAGTACGCTGCTTAACCATTATATTGAAAATAGGGAGCGTATGGAAACATAACAAATATATCCCAAAATGACAATGAAAGGAATTTGAAATGTAGGCAGTAAACGGATATCGATATATGACTAATACTCTTTAATAATTTCAACATTCCAAACTCTAATCAGAAACTAAGCGTTTTGCTGGATCCCTAATACTCCTCTCGACTGTAATTTGTTTCATGTATGACTGTTATAGGTTTCGGACTTTTGGAAGCAGGATTTGTTTGCGGGCAAAATCATATCAACCATATGTGCAATACCCCTGGTGAGACTTCCAATCTAATCGCAACCGGCTAATTTTGTTTTTCTTTCATATTCTAATTCTTGGATTTGATACTACTGTCTGAACAGAAATCGTTTATTGAAACTGATGGAACATATTTAGTGAAAGTAAGAACACATTTCAACTAAAAAAAGTCCTATTTTTCTCACAATATATACACAACAAGCTCATTCACATGCAAGTTTACCATTTTTTATACAGAAGAATCAAATCCGAATTAGAAAAAATTATTACATTTCGTTCACTGCCTATTCCTTCAATTGTCCTTCGATTTTGCATGGCTTTTAAAAAAACTTTAAATATATTGTAAGATACGTATTTCTTCAGTCACATTGATTTTTTTCTTGTCCATCGTTTATACCACAATTATATTTTATGTTATTTCCTCTTTTATGATTATCATCAACTTGTTTTTCGTATTTTTCTAAAACATTGTAAGACAATTCTGTCAAAAACATAATCATATGAGAACAAAACATTTATCTGAATATCATGCTTAAGGTCGTTAAAAGATAAATACTACACTCTTACAATGGCTTTGCTTGCCAGTTTTGTCATGCATCATTATGGTAGCGCACTATTATTTTCTTTGTCTCCGATGTTCCAACAAGCCTCAACAACCTATATGACAAGTATGTGGTTGTGTCTGCAGACAAGACATCTAATAACCTGATCCTAGTTTGCGAACACTGTTACATTCAGTGTTTGCAAAAAGAACTTGGCCTGCTTCATAACCAAGGTAGCCCTGCTTACGTATTGACTGGTTTTTCGAAATATTAAATATTTTCCAACCATACATCACTATTATAATCATTCAAAGTACCCGTTTATGATAAAGACGCTGACTTACCTCGGCTATATTGGATACTTAAACTTAAAAAGGATCCTTATAAGCAACGTTATATCACTGGCTCGTCTCATTGCTCAACTTAGCCATTATCAAAAGTTCTTACTCTCATTCTTAGAATTGTTAAATGAAAGCTTCAGTCTTATTGTGACACTGAATACTCCAGAAGTGGCATTGATGAGAAGTGGATTTTAAAAAAACTCAGAAGATCTTCTGATCAGTCTTGAGCACATCCTTCTCAAAAATGTTTCGCCCATCAAAACATTTGATTTTTCCACGCTGTACACTACCATACCACATACCAAACTGAATTTGTGAAAAACATCAAAAGTTAGGTTGAACTATACTGAGGAAGATATAGTACGAATGATTGAATTCCTGGTTGACAAATCTTTATTGAGTTCGGAGGAAAGATTTTCACCAAACTATTGGTATTCACATGGTAACTAACTGTGCCCCACTTTTGGCTGACTTGTTTTTGTTTTCATACGACTTAAGGGCTTATCAGGACGGTAAAATAAAACCTTGCCAATTCTTTCAATTTCACTTTCAGGTATATCGACGATGTGTTGTCTATAAACAACAAAACGTTTGCTGATCTAGTCAATCCTATATACCCTACTGAACTTGAGATTAAATATAATATAAACTTTTTAAAATATTTATTTTTTTAATTACGAAACAAGCTATACAACATATATTAATCACTCTTGTTCGCCCGGATGTTAGCTCGCATGGGGTCTTATTGTGGGAGGGAACAGAGTACCCAGAGAAAACCCACGTTGTCGGGCAGATAACCCCATACCTTTTCACGTCCGGTCGGGAAATCGAACCCCGGCCGCTTAGGTGAAAGGCAAGTGCGCTATCCACTGCACCACCCGACCACCCAAATTTAAAGACATAAAACTTAAGAGATTAAAGACACAACATACTCTCCTACATCAGCACTTTACCTCGATCTTTACTTAAACTATGACCAACACGGACAACTTACTACTAAGCTTTATGATAGAGTGACGATTTCGATTTTCCGATTGTAAACTTCCCTTTCTTGATAGTAACATATTCTCCATCATATTGTGTTTACATGTCGCAGTTGATTCGTTATTATAGGGCTTGCTCTGAATATCGAGATTTTTGTGATAGATTTCAACTGCTGACGAACAAACATACGGCACAGGGATTCGAGAGATGCAGGTTGATGAGTACTTATGAGTGTTATGGTCGCCATCTTGATCTCATCGAGAAATATTCTTAATCGTTTTGTGATATGAAGATTGACGTTTTTGAGTTTGGTATTAGTGTGCTTTCTTGTTGTTATTGACAATAATGGCTCAGTTCTTATTTTGAGGATTGGTGCTTACTTGAATGTGACCAAGATTTACATTTACATCGTCGATGAAGCAGAAGACGCTTACTCTTCCGAAACACCTGGTCTTATTTTCTTGCACTTTGTGAATCTTTCTTTTGTTTTTCTTTCACCTTTTCTAACGTACTGTTATATAATGGGCAAGAAAATAGATGCTATTGCGTTGTCTCTTAAAGACAATGTTTCCCAACAATACAATCCCATATGCTTATAGTATTATCAACCGAAACGAAGGATTATATAACCATATGTCGACCTCATCGAAAGTCCGTGACGGATGAACTATATATATGACGATTAAATGAGCACCGAGTCTGAACAATTTAATCAACAACCAATCCTTAAGACTACAAATCGTGTTGACCTTGCTCGTGCTTGTTTGGTTTGGGGGAAACACAATCGAGAGAGAGTACTAAACAACTGTTATATTCTGTCTTCCAAAATACATCAAGCGTGGTTTGATTCACAAAGATTTTACTAACAGAAAACAGGTTTTTGTATCAGAAGATCAGAAAACCTGTCCATTCACAGCAGTGATTTGTAAATAGACCGATAACAAAGACAATGGGATTTAAGATTTAATACTAGCCTGAAGTGACATGCTATGGACGTGGTTAATGTTTTGGTTATCATGACGAATAAATGGTCCTGAAAAATAGGCTTTATTATCTGGATATAGCAACAGTTTGTAGTATTTATTGTATGTAAAAATATAAGCAAATTATTGCAAAATCTATGTGAACATATATTTTTTTTGTTTTATATGAAATATCGGTATCAGAGTGATGAAACTTTTGTATTTCAGGTTTTGGACTGCTGGAAGTTGGGTGTGTTTCAGGCAGGAACGAAGTGAACATCATGATGAAGAACGCGGTAGACGTCATTTTTGGAGGGATCTCCTACTGGGCTGTAGGATTCGGTCTTAGCTTTGGGATGGATTATGGTTCAAATCCTTTCTGTGGCGTCGGTGAATTCTTTGTTGACTCTTCTGACGGGCGAATGGGTCTTCTGTTTGCTACGTTTGTGTTCCAGCTGTCCTTTGCTACCACGGCCACAACCATAGTCTCAGGGGCGATGGCAGAGCGGACCAAGCTGACAGCTTATATATTGTTTTCTATTACCAACACATTGGTTTACTGTATACCTGCTCATTGGGAATGGGGGACAAATGGGTTCCTGAGAACCTTAGGATGTGTCGACATTGCAGGTTCCGGTGCTGTACATCTCACTGGCGGAATGTCTGCAATGGTGGCTGCCATTATTCTTCAACCCCGTTTGGGAAGGTACGACAAAGGATCTGGTTCGAAGACGCCGCCAAATCCTGTCAGCGCCCTTGTTGGCATGTTCATGCTCTGGTAAGAGACATCCTGTAGCCTCGTTTTCTTTGCACTCAGTTGTATATTTCGAAAGTGAAATTGGTATTTTGGTGATAGATGAAATGCACCCACTGGTAACACCAATGTTTGTCATTTGTCGTAACTGAACCAACTGATGAAACAGTCATAATGCTATATTTAGTTGTTGTTGCTAGCATCACAGATATCAGTTCATCATCGTGAAAAATCGGGTTACCATAACATGATTTCAGGCGACTTGCTTCCTAGATTGTCTCCCCTAATGTTTAAATAATCTCATTACCTCTAGAAATAATGTATCAATATCTTACCTGTATTGTATTTGAAAACTGACAATATTTTTGTTCGAGAATTAACGTCAAGAGTAGATCAAACGTCTAAAGGTTCCATAAAATGTCTATAAAACTTTCCTGGTTCAATAATGTTTTCGAATAAACCTTCAGGTCAATGTCTTTGAAATATAAACACAATTCAATACATTACGCAACATATATATATATACATTTGTAAACATTATATTTATTTTATATTTGCAATACAAATAAAGAACTGAGAAGTTTATAAGCGTATTATTTCTCTGTATGTCCCTTGAGTGAAAACAATGGTAACCGCATCAAAAGTCACCCAAAAAACACTATTTTGGACACAAAATGTTACCACTCAAATGTATCATATGTAGAGGGGATATAAGTACTGTTCATAAAATAAAACATACATGTGTAGCACTTTCAGTGAGATAAATTCGTTATTCTATAGATGCATGATGTGTCATAATTTAGACATTTGTGGGTTCTAGTCCCAAGCTTTGACAAACAACCCTAAAAATTATAAGTTATATTAGCTGAATTATTGTACCACAATGATTTATTTTATTTGAGAGGAATTGATTGTATAAATCGCCGATGAAGTAGAAGGCGCTTACTCTTTTGGAACGCGCGATTTTAGTTTCCTGTACTTTTCCAAGGTCTAACTGTAAATATTTTCTTTCTTCTTAATTTGCCTATAGTTTGATCGATTTCGAGTTCGGAATATGGTTTCGTTGATGCTTAAATCAATCTTGTTTTTTATATTAGCTAAATAGAGTTGTATATCAAATATTGCATATTTATATATTTCATGAAGATAACCAATTAACAGTTTGATATTACAATATATTGTTCATTAACTTATGTCATAAAACATCATAAAACAATGCAGACCCAATTAATTCAAAGCCTTATATCACATTTAATTTTTTAAATGCATTAATAGAACAGCGTGACAATCGTTATTTAATACACTTCAACGTAATCAAACCTTTGACGGTTCTTTATTTCGTTTTCTGTGTTCAATAACAAGTACCGGAACATAACCGTACACGCAACGGAATCGCCTGGTCTTTTAGCAATCATCCCTTTACTTAGACTACCGGAGATCAATCGCCCTGAAGAGTGCTATCAATGAGGGATTAATATTATCATCGAACACGTGACCGGATACATTAGAAACATACGTCAGACATGTGAAAAAACAGGGATAGTTACTTAACACATAAAGGGCCAACGCCTGACACGGACAGAACCTACTTGTGTCTATATAGACATGACGGTATTGACTGCATTTTTTTTTTAGTTTTGCAGTTAAATATCCTTTGTGTATCCCGGGATAAAAGGCTTCCTTTACTTGCATTTGCTCTCATATCTTAAAGCGTTACAAAGTATTAAATCTAGGACATATTAAGTCTACTTTCTTACACAAGAGGAAAAATATAAATATAGGTGTTCAATTTTTCTGAACATGGCGGTTTTTATCTACATGCTTAGTTCTGTTTATACCTATGAAAAACAACTAAATTCAAATTTGATTTCAACAAATACGTACTAATAGCTAAAGGTGTACTATACGTTCTCAGTTGTGTTTTATATTATTTTTACCAATACTTGCGTGTACTTCTCAGTGGGAGGTTTTCAGCAAGTGATTACAGTGTTTTCTGTACAGACAAAGAGAACATATTGACGTATGTTCAGATGTTCTCTTATCAAAAAGACAAAATCAGTGACAAAAGATGAACAAACGAAATATGAATTGCGAGACCCTTAAAAACGTACAAGATGATAAGACCATGTATTCCGGAGGAGTAAGCGTCTTCTGCTTCATCGACGACAACCCCTTTGTAAATATAGACCATTTCCAAATAAATGACATGGCATCAAAGTGAGAACTGAGGCATCATTCTCAATCACAAATAAGCATACTGATGAGCATATTTTAAAATAAACGTCTACATCCATAGCATACAAGGATACAGACAATTTCTCAATGATACCAAGATGACAACCATAAAACGTGCTCATAGAATTTTTCAATTTCAAATCCCTGTGCCGTAAGTTTGTTCGTCAGCATTCTATATATAAAACGGAAAATTACCATATTCAGAGCAAGCCCTAGAATAGCGAATCAGCTGCGATATGTAAACACTATATATTGGAGAATCAGGGATGTTACTATCAAGTAAGGGAAAGTTCATGATCAGAAAATCGAAGTCATCCCGTTTATCGTATAGCTTCGTAGTAGGCCGTCCGTGTCGGTCATAGTTTAAGTAGAGATCGAGGTAAGAAGCTGATGTGGTCTGTTGCATAGAAAGTTTCATATTCAGAAGGGTATATACGATCGACATGGTCAGCAAACGTCTTGTTATTTATAAATGAAATGAAGATTTGGCAAAGTTTTTGGAACCCCTTCTGACTCGCTCCTCGAAACATTCAGCATCGTGAAACAAACAAACAAGTCTGCTTAGAGATTGCTGGAAAATCTTTCCTCCAAAATCAAAAAAGATACTGTCAACCAGGAAGTCAATCATTCGTACTATACCTTCTTCAGTATGTTCCATCTTAGCGTTCGTTGTAATTTTCACAAAGTTTGCTCCAAGATAGCTCACAAAAATTAATGTGGAAAGGAAAGCTCTTATAACGAGAGATCTGATATATCAGTTTGGTATGTGGAATGGTAGTGAACAGGGTGGGCGAAACATTTTTTTAGACGGAGGGGGGAAGGGGGGACACGATATTGATCGAAATATCTTTCGAGTTTTCACTTAATCATCGCCATTTAGCTGTGCTTTTCATGCATAAAAAGAAAAAGAACCTCTGTATATGTTTACGACAAAACTCGTACCAAGATCCCACTCTTTGTTTTATTTACATACAAAATAAATGTATGTTTAGTTGTCTTTGGTTTGTACCATGACATTTGCTTTACAGATCACCTCTCTCAACCGACCGTTTTTTAAGAGATACCAGATACCAAGACCATTTTCTTTAACATGCCATTAGGCAACATGGACCTTCTGTCTATAAATAGTCAAAATTGCAGCTTAAGAGAGCCTTGGCTTATTACTTCAAAAAACTACTTAGCAGGATATTTCTACCAAATGTGAAGAATGATTTTTTCCACATAATTTATTCCAAAAGTGAATGTTTTATGTATATCACTCTTTCATTCTGCCTTTTAGTCACAGTTGTGAGAAAACATCTAAATCACATATGTGTTTTGTCCCCAGTACTTGAAGCAGTCCCAACCCAAATCTACCTGACTTGTTAATGGTACCTAAAATGGAGCAAATTATAATAAAAACAAAATGTTGCAAACATTGTTCTTTTCCTCACTTTTGTCTAAATCAATGTGTTATGCAATGCTACATTTACAATAAACCATGCGCTGATATGATAATTTTGATTCAGGTGGGGTTGGTTAGCCTTCAACTGCGGTAGTACGTTTGGAATATCCGGTGGAAAATGGAAACTTGCAGCAAAGTAAGTTGAAATGATCAATTGTGTACATTATCTTTTAATGGTAAAAAGGCGAAATATCACATTTCAAAAGTTCCAGTAATGCAGGTTTTTTTTAACATGAGTAATCTTTAAATGGTAAAATAACAAAGTGCCCCCAACTCTCGTTTTTACTACGTTCATGGTGGACTAGATGTAAATTGCTACTGTCTTTATGAGCATAAGCTTTGTTTTATCCCTACCACAATTAATCGCCTGACCAGGAATGCATTAATCCCTTCATTGTGTATTACAGGTCAGCCGTCACCACACTGATTGGTTCTATGGGAGGAGGAGCGACTGGCGTCATTATATCGTAAGTCTGGGGACGAGGATAATAATAACCATATTCCATATACTTCATATTTGTATTTGAAACACAATGCGGTAATGCATGTGGTAACAATTGGTGGATCAAATGATCGGGAATCTTTGTCATAAATTGTGAGAAGTTTTCAATTAAGAAATGATGTCATAACAAAGACGGGTCCATTGATAACTAAACTAACAGGTGTTTATTCCGATACTGACAAGTCCATCTTTGTTTCATTTCAGCATTAATAATTTAAATCTTAGATAGTACGTTCGAATGTGATAACACAAAGCTAATGTAGGAGAAAAAATAGCAATTGATAATGATCATGTCGTCTTTGTTTCTCTTTGATCAGCTTCATCATCAACAGACGGAAGTACGCCGTCGATTACCTGGTAAACTGTGTACTCTGTGCTCTGGTGTCCATCACAGGTAAGTATCCGTTATAGGAAGGATACCATAGGACAAGGTGAAAATAACATGTAACACAGGATGGTCTCTTAGTGCTAAGTGATTTATAACTTTTCTGATATAAACCAGCGTGACGTAGAAAGAAACATGACTGCTAATTAAATCTTAAACCACCTTAACAAAAGAACTGTCACACATATTGACCTTTCATAATAACGTATCAATTTAAATGTATTGTTCAAGCTTAAGCACTTTGTTGATGCATGAAACCTCAGACAGGTAAAATGTCATTCCTGAAAAAAACGTTTGTTGGTGAATTGTCAAAGGCCTTGGTAATCATTTTTACAATTACGTATATTAGCATGTTCAAGTTATAACTTAATTCATTCAAAACCCCTTAAAAGAAACGGTAATTGAAAGTGCACAATAGCAGAAAGTTAATATCCGTATGAATGCCGTGGCCCGTTATTGACGTCATAACCGTAACATTGGATAAGGGCTCCTTGCTAGCTGCTGTTTGTTATATAATTCAAACCAACATAATTATTTTATGACGGATGACAATAGTTTTGTAGCAATGACTACTGAACAGCTTAATCTGCATAGTGTAAACAAGTTAAACGTAACACAACAATGATGTATGTACGAGTCATTGCCAAGGCAGGAATGTGTACTACTGAAGAAAGGAAAACCAAGGTAGAATTGTTCTACTGAGGAAAGGGGAAAACGGGGCTGAAAAAGGAAATGCAGGGCAGCAATATTTCACTCAAGGACTAGGTACAGGACAATTTAATATGACGGTGGTGTTTTTACCAAAACTTGTTATTTTACTAAATACAGCAAAATACATGATCAAAATAGACCACAAAGTACATTTTGTTATGGAGAAACGACATTTTCAACCATATCTTTGTACGTTTGGTGGTTTTTC
Source organism: Mimachlamys varia (assembly GCA_947623455.1). Lineage (NCBI taxonomy): Eukaryota > Metazoa > Mollusca > Bivalvia > Pectinida > Pectinidae > Mimachlamys > Mimachlamys varia. The sequence continues at coordinate 17,549,309 of OX392535.1, forward strand.
TAATATTTGGTTTTATATGCCTAAAAACGCGTGCACGTTTGCAGAATACTGCGAAAGATAATAAAAATATACACAGAATGATAGACCTTTTTAGATATTCATACGCCTGACTTAGAGGCATGGTGGAACATCGACAAAAATATCAATTAAATTGAATTCAAGCATGCAGTAAAGGTAAATGTTACTTGGTATATCGTCACAAAGCAAAAACTGTCCATTCCTATCACGATAAATTGTTTTAGCGATTGTCAGTTTTCCTTTTTTGGGCGAATGTACAGCACGTGAAAAGATGTTCTTCGGCACTTCCGGCGGTGTTTTTCTTAGGTAATTAAATGATTTTGAAAGAATTGTCAACAAAGTTTTATTTGTGTTGTATAAATTCTGATAAAATTCGTATGTATTATGCACTTCCGCGTGGATCGGACAGTTTCAACTCACTGATTATACCGATTCGTTATCGGCTTCGCACCTGTCAAACATGGCAAGCGTAAATTGTTGTCATTGTAAACATGTGTGGCAGTTAAGGCACATTGGTATCAAAATACATTTCTTAAACTTAATTAGTAATTAGGTAACCGTATCGTAAAAGTAAATTACGTTATGTCGGTGTTATTGTTTTATACATTTATTTGACACGAAACTTACATTTACATGACAAAGAACCCATTTTAATATAAAATAATGCCCCTATATTGCATCGATGAGATGCAGGTAACTACTTTTATCTTAACTGAAAACAGCATGCAATGGACGACATTGTTTAGAGGGGGTACCTGTGTATTTTTCCCTGATATTCTGATTTACAGACTAATATCGAAATTTAAACATTGGGTTATCATTCTATGAACATTGCAGTGTATTTTTTTTTTGTATCATTTTTTGGAAATGTTTCAAATAACTATATGAAAAATATTTGCGCACTCCCATTTGGATATTATTTACTGAATATTTTTTTCCTAAGTACAATTTGTTTTTAATTTTGGGGGCTGAACTGCATTTTATATCAATATTAAACATAATGGGATAAAGCTTATGCCATATATTGGAAGGAAACATTAAAATTTCAATATTACAATTTTCAACCAGGTAACAACCAATATGGCTGTACCCAGTCCTTAAGAAAAGGAAAACAATGTATTATGTAAAGATTATTTTACACAACCAATAAATGTTTTATGTGACGTTTCGATGAATAGTACGATATGTACCCAATGGGCTTCATCAGACAAATGACCAGCAAGGTGTATGCACACAAAAGTGTAAATTGTGTACGAGTTGGTAACGACAAATTGAAACGTCATATAAAACATTTATTGGTTGAGTAGATTAATCTTTACATAAATCATACTTTCCAACTTGACGAAAATGTTAATAATGCAGAAATATTCTACATGAGAAAAAGAAAATAAGTCAGAAATATGGAAAATGTGTATAATTCAGTACAATGTTCTACTTGGGAAAGGGGAAAACAAAGCAGAAATATGGAAAACAATGCAGAAATGTTCTGCTGAAGAAAGGAAAAACAAGGCAGAAATGTTCTACTGATGAAAAGGAATACAAGGAAAAAGCGGGGAAAGGGAAATTGAGGCGGAAATTTTCATAATAAACCACCTTTGTCACAGGACCAAAGAAACATGTAGAGTTTACGTTACACATGTTTTAGCTGGCTGTGCCGTGATCCGGCCTTGGGAAGCCCTCGTCATCGGAGCCATAGGAGGAGTGATTTGTATCGTTTCGGTCAAACTCATGGACAAAATGAGGATTGATGACCCTGTGGGAGCCACAGCTGTTCACGGTGCCGGTGGAATATGGGTAATAAGTGCATTAAGTCAAATGGCGAGAATATAGCGTTATATTCATTATGGCAAAAAGAGGGCATACAAGTAACGGTTTTGAAAATATAACGTTCATCGGAAAGTTCCATCAAACTTTTGCTTCGAAATGCATTTATTTGTTTCCTTGCAGAGCCTAAGAAAAAAAATAAAATGTTAGATACACTTAAACACCGACAGTTGTCCTTTTTATGGAAGGGGGTGTGCTTTAGCATAGCCAATCAGATATAATTTACACTTTGGGATTCGTGATGTGCTGGATTAAGATGTGCATTCTTTTGTTTAGTGCATTATCAGTCTCTTGCAAACGGAGATCGTTTTTGTGTGTTGATGTTTTATCAACACATTAAAACTATATTGTTACATATAAATACGCAAGATGTAGAAGCTATTAACTCACCAAATATTCATGTTGACTAGTATTGTCATCTCCAAAATGTCTGGATGTGCCATTAAATGTATAAATCATTGTCCTTTTAGGGCATGCTAGCGGTCGGGTTGTTTGCTGAGAATGATCCATTGGAGAATACAACCCAAGGGCGGTCGGGAGTGTTCCACGGAGGGGGATTTTACCTAATGGGAATACAGATGCTCGCGGTTGTCTGTCTAGTAGTATGGAGTGCAACGACCACATTTATACTACTCATAGTAAGACATCGACCATTATCTGCTGTTATACCTATAGAGCCTTTAATTTTAATTATTATTTTTTTAAACAATCCAGTTACCTATCAATTTGCCGACGCTCTCTTAGCATTAGCAAACTGTTTATTGTACTGTATGCATTAATCATGTTATAAGTGTTTACTGTAATGTATGCATGATACCTTAATCATGTTATAACATAAGTGTTCCCAGATATATGACTGAATTATCTACATGTTTCAGCATTGCTATGTTATGCTATATTGACTGTCATTACAGATCATCAAGTACACAGTTGGTCTTCGTCTGAGTGAGGAGGAGGAACGACTCGGGGCGGACTTTGTCGAGCACAACATTGGTGCGGATAATATGTATGGAGGTCAGTTCCTTGGTAGACCTGACAGTGCGTATGCTATGGAAAGGCGGGGCACGCTTCTGTCATGTAACCAGGTCCCCAAGGGCGAAACAGCAGGCGACATCAACGACTCCGCAAGACGCCGGGAGTCCGTCGCTTCCAGAAAGTTGAAGACCGTGTCTCCTGGACCGGTTCAACAGCAACGCGGAATCCTTCGGCGACAGGATAAAGTAGTGCCTGAAAGTATACCAGGCCAATGTATTCTGTACCAGTAATTGATAGACAGTGTCTCCATGGAAACTGTGTTTGGCACATCAGTAGTAACTGTGTCTCCATGGAAACTTCGTTTGGAACACCAGTTAAAATTATCTCCATGGAAAATATGTCCAGTCTATTGACAGTGTACCAGGCGAGTGCATTCTGTACCAGCAAAGGATAGCCAGTCCATTGACAGTATGCCAGCCAACGTATTCTGTACAAACAAAGGTTAGAGGTTCCATCGACAGTTCAATTGACAATGTGTACCGAACCATATATTGAGTTAAGATAATGTTAACGCATCGAATCTCGTTTCACTGATAGTACAACGTTGCAATACCGTATGCTGTAATATCTGTCACCTATGACCTTGGCCCTAATCATGCTATGAGAATGAGGGTTCACTGATAGAAATATATGTAGCGCGATCACTTCTTACAAAAGTTTTGGGACAGCCATGTTCCTAATGTAATACTGCGTCTGTAGATGCACGCGCGTCTTTCGTTATGATAATTGATACAGGTCTCTGTAAAGACGGTAATATTATTCAGAACCACACAGTAGTGTTAAAAGCAGTCAGCTCAAAGCAATCATCATGTCGACAAGTATGGTAAAATCGATGGTAAATGAACACACACATTAGATATCAAAATGGTTATCGCAACAGTCCGTAAACAAATTTAGATCAGGTAGAATCACAAAACTAAACAATGGACTTGACAATTGACCCAATAAGTAGCGGATACTGCAGAACTGGACTGATTCTGATTGTCGCGCAAACCATTTTTCCCAAAGAACAAAATTCACCTTTAGTCCATCCGTTAGATTTAGCAATAATACACAGCAGACAACTTAAGCGTGTAGCTGGTATCCAGCTGGTAAACATTTGGTTTTAAACTGTCAACATATTTACTTTAAAACAAGTCGAACAGTGACTTCTAACTTGAATCTTATTTTTTTAAACCATGTGATTCATGTTGAAAATGTATGCAACATCTGGCAGTAGCAACGAGTTGTAGTGACAGTGGTAATTCAATGTCAGATTTTTCACCATCCCTTGTCATCATTTCTATATAACCCTATCATTTTTAGGCGGTATTCATCAGCTGTTAATGTAAGGAGCTAATTTGTTGGCATTTTAGATGGTATTCATATCGGCTATTAATGTAAGAAGTTTATTTATTGACATCAGCACATTCATCACGTCCAATTTGTGACGTTTTTGTAACACAGGCCTCCCCTTGACATAATTGCTCCATTCATTAAATATCATACGCGCGATAGTTCTATGTATTTGATACAAACGCTTACTTTATATATATAAATGTAATTTCAAATGATGTAGATTATGTTAATAAAAATGTCCAATGTCTAACTTTTTTAGTTGGCATATCAGTATATCTTTAAAAACAAGACCACATTTCAGTTAATCTTTTTACATGTAATACATTCTTTATGCCATACAAATTACACACATCCCTGTTAAATCATTCTGATAAAGGTATGTTTTTATTTTTCCACCCGTGAGCTTTACATATGATATATATGTTTAAATATAGATAAATTTGATAGTTCTGGTAGATGTATAATGTCGAACACCAATTACAAAACTATGTAATCATACCGAGTAGGTAACATCAATTAATGTAGTATCTACAGTGACCTGGTAATTAACTTCATTGCATTATTTTATACCTGTGTGTCCCACAACTTCAGTTTCCTTGTACAAATATTAACATTATGCAATTGGATTTGAAGATATAAACATTTACACTCATACTGTAATATATCTACATCAATGTAAGTTGTATCTACGTCAACATATTATGTGTAAATATCTGTGTTATCATGCAAGTACATGTAATATCGGTTTTTGAGCAAAGTAGAATTTCATCTTTTTTCGGGAAAAAAACGTCATATCTCTTTTCCTATTTTTTTCTTTATTGAAAACGGTATGCACAATAACAAAAACAGACTTGCTTGCCATAATTTGTTGTTTGTCAAATTTAGAAATGAGAAAAAAACTCGTATGTCATTTATAAATCCACACCCGGGTTATTAAAGGCCCAATATACGTAACTTCAGGAATTTTTTCGTGATTCTGAAAAATTCTGACAAAAAAATCCAGTTAATAGCCATGCAAAAATTAGCCTAAAACGAAGTAAACCTGAGCGGTAACTAACAAGAAACTCTTGACAGAAAAATCCAAAGAACTGAAAATAATTCAGGTGTGGCCCACTTCAACAACAAACCGAAGGTAGAAGACTGTTCAAAATGGACGTTTGTTTACAAATACCGAGTTTCAACTACCGGTAACCGCGTAAGAATTCATCTTGAATATAGCTGATATCAGCTAATCTTAACTAAATTAATACATATAATAAGTTATTAGACTTGATTTTCGCTTCAAGTTTTGCCGAAAGTTAGTATATTGGGCCTTTAATAAATGTTTTGGGGGATGGGGGATAAATGTTCATAAATCAGAGATATCCTTGCTTTTGTTGTTTATTTTGTCTTATTTATAAAACGCAATAAATGTTCAATCATTGGTATCACTTTTTGTTATTTATTATTTGACCTTGTGAGTCGGTGTTTCCATTTCGTGTAGATGTTCTCATTTGTGACAGTGTCAACTAGTGAACTACAGATATTTTATTTATGCCACAAATACAACATTGATATATATGACATCACAAAACTTCATCAAGTCAGTCTAGGAATGCATTATAATAGTATGGAGATCCTGTCAATTGTGTCTATTAACCATGTTCCAGGTAGTGTTGAATTAACAAAACGATATCAAATGATATTGTGTGACTTCTCATATAAACTCCTTTGACAATCCATATATTGTAGTGCTGTTGTAGTTATAGACAAACTGTCATATACTTACATAATAGGGTTGTGACGCTATATAAACAGAGAGTGAAGACATTTCGTTCACCTTTTTACACAAATACATCAAATCTCAATAACAGAATAACCAACCTCACGCACGCACATAACCTTCTTGCACATATCATCATCAATCTCATCATCATGAAGATATTACATAATAATGAAATCGTTACAAAATACTCTGACGTGTACTTCTAATCAAACACGTGATAAGGCCACGAGATTTCTCATAAATCCCGACCATCTCTTCACCAAACCATAACATAAGCAAATCATTACGAGCATTTCTAGAAGACTAAGACATCGGAGAAACAGACAAACCATCATGAGAGCATTTAAAGAAGACCATGCCATCAGTATATTCATAAAATACAAAGCATGAAGAACATCTCGAGAAAGCCAAGTCATCACAATCATACCAGAGAGGGGGCAAGGAATCATGAAGCAGAAGACGCTTACTCGTACGGAACACTTGGTCGTGATATCTTGTACTTTTACGAGGGTCTCCGTGTAGACCTTTCCTTTGTTCATATTGTGTCCCTACCTTAATCGATGTTGAGTTCGGATTGTGGTTTTGTTGAAACTTTGGTAAACTCGAATTATCTTCATACGAGTACCTATCATTGTTAAAGTGTTTGTATGGTGACTGCAAAATCTACTTTTGTTCCTATTTCTCATCATACAAATGTACCTTTACTACAGAAAATATATTACAGTTCCATTTCCAAATAGACAATTTATGATATTTATTGCCGTAGACCTCCCGAGTAAGAAATATTCTGTTAAATTAAAATTATCTATTTTACATTTTACAGGATTTTACATAAATAACATACATAAAGTTTATGTTGTCTCCTGAGGGGCCGCATCCTTGTCAAGGCGTTACACGTGACCTCCAACAGTATGACACATTCGACCTCGTACACGGACTCGACAACCCTTGTCATACCGGATGTTGTACCGGCGGCTGGAAAGGAGATTCAGATTTTAAACTTTGGGGTCAGCAGTTATAATCGTGACATATATAGTCTACTTATAAGCTGTGATTAAAATTCATACCTAACACTTCAAACATTGAAATGTAAATATATTTTATTTTAGCTTTAGCATTCCAACCGTAGAATTCCCACTTTAAACAGACCTTTTGTGTTTGTATCGTTTAAAAGTAAATAGATACAGTATACCAAACGTAAATTACACAGCATGATACAATCATTGTCCTAGTAGCAATCATCGATGACACTTGGGCAATAAGAGATCGGAATCCAAATTGATCTACGCTACAGCTGGATCAGAAGGGCAACATGTTTCCATGGTGGGCGATAGATGAACTACTAACCCAGAGTTGTTTCTGTATAAGTAAGAGCATTACGTTAAATATTGTATGGAGCACCATGGGTTGGCTCTGTCGCAGTAGAACACAATGTTTTTATCAGTCGCACCAATGGACCAGTCATGCCGCTAACATGGTAGTCTGAGAATAGCATGTGAAGATTTACCGCCTTTAGATTCACATGCAAACCGACGACAGATTTCGATGGCGGATTGGAGTCATGGCTGACTCTTTTTACAAAAAGACAAACATTATATCATTTGATGAAATGTGGCAAAACGTCAAAATATACTTGTAAATACTGTATAACTTGTTATTGTTGATATATCGAAACTTTGTTCGTCCTCGTATAAGTATCTAGCAATAAATGTCCGTCGAGAATCATAAATCAGATTTTATGGTATAGTAGAAGAAGTCAGAGCTAAGGCAATTGTGGGAAGTGGTGGCGTGGTTGGTTAAAACTGAAGTTGACCACCAGATATATTGAACTCGTTTTGGCCATGCAGCTATGTGTCTCTGTGTCCTCGTACCGCGAGGGATCATCACAGGGCTCCAGGAGATGATGTTGGGGTCCGGTATAAACTCTAATATCGGGAGCGATGGTTTGCCGGGTATACAGCCAAGTCCGTACAGTCCGTTTTTAAAACACGATTATACATCTCAACTTCCTGCGAATTATGACAAGATTCTCATAAGATTCTCTGTTAAATTATTGTTACATCGAGTGAAATAAACACATATTGTCTATTTCCTCCCGACTTCCTGCCGTTGTACAAGTTGTGGTGGATAAACCTTTTTTTGAATAGTTGTGTGGGAACAAACCTATTATAATTCCTTATAAGTAAGTTACGTCGGGACAAAATATACTATTTGACTTCCATATTTTATACATGTACAAGCTGTGTGGGTACAAACGTACCTGACCTCCTGGTATTGTAGAGCTATGTGGGTACAAATGTACCTGACCTCCTGGTATTGTAGAGCTATGTGGGTACAAACGTACCTGACCTCCTGGTAATGTAGAGCTGTGTGGGTACAAACGTACCTGACCTTCTGGTATTGTAGAGCTGTGTGGGTACAAACGTACCTGACCTCCTGGTATTGTAGAGCTGTGTGGGGACAAACGTACCTGACCTCCTGGTATTGTAGAGCTATGTGGGGACAAACGTACCTGACCTTCTGGTATTGTAGAGCTATGTGGGGACAAACGTACCTGACCTTCTGGTATTGTAGAGCTGTGTGGGGACAAACGTACCTGACCTCCTGGTATTGTAGAGCTGTGTGGGTACAAATGTACCTGACCTCCTGGTATTGTAGAGCTATGTGGGGACAAACGTACCTGACCTCCTGGTATTGTAGAGCTATGTGGGGACAAACGTACCTGACCTCCTGGTATTGTAGAACTATGCGGGGACAAATGTACCTGACCTCCTGGTATTGTAGAGCTGTGTGGGGACAAACGTACCTGACCTCCTGGTATTGTAGAGCTGTGTGGGTACAAACGTACCTGACCTCCTGGTATTGTAGAGCTGTGTGGGGACAAACATACCTGACCTCCTGGTATTGTAGAGCTGTATGGGGACAAATGTACCTGACCTCCTGGTATTGTAGAGCTGTGTTGGGACAAATGTACCTGACCTCCTGGTATTGTAGAGCTGTGTGGGGACAAATGTACCTGACCTCCTGGTATTGTAGAGCTGTGTGGGTACAAATGTACCTGATCTCCTGGTATTGTAGAGCTATGTGGGGACAAACGTACCTGACCTCCTGGTATTGTAGAGCTATGTGGGTACAAACGTACCTGACCTCCTGGTATTGTAGAGCTGTGTGGGTACAAACGTACCTGACCTCCTGGTATTGTAGAGCTATGTGGGGACAAACGTACCTGACCTCCTGGTATTGTAGAGCTGTGTGGGGACAAACGTACCTGACCTCCTGGTATTGTAGAGCTGTGTGGGGACAAATGAACCTGACCTCCTGGTATTGTAGAGCTGTATGGGGACAAACGTACCTGACCTCCTGGTATTGTAGAGCTGCGTGGGGACAAATGTACCTGACCTCCTGGTATTGTAGAGCTGTGTGGGTACAAACGTACCTGACCTCCTGGTATTGTAGATGTGTGAGGGTACAAACGTACCTGACCTCCTGGTATTGTAGAGCTATGTGGGTACAAACATACCTGACCTCCTGGTATTGTAGAGCTGCGTGGGGACAAATGTACCTGACCTCCTGGTATTGTAGAGCTGTGTGGGTACAAACGTACCTGACCTCCTGGTATTGTAGATGTGTGAGGGTACAAACGTACCTGACCTCCTGGTATTGTAGAGCTATGTGGGTACAAACATACCTGACCTCCTGGTATTGTAGAGCTGTATGGGGACAAATGTACCTGACCTCCTGGTATTGTAGAGCTTTGTGGGGACAAACGTACCTGACCTCCTGGTATTGTAGAGCTGTGTGGGGACAAACGTACCTGACCTCCTGGTACTGTAGAGCTTTGTGGGGACAAACGTACCTGACCTCCTGGTATGGTAGAGCTGTGTGGGGACAAATGTACCTGACCTCCTGGTATTGTAGAGCTGTGTGGGTACAAACGTACCTGACCTCCTGGTATTGTAGAGCTGTGTTGGGACAAATGTACCTGAGCTCCTGGTATTGTAGAGCTGTGTGGGTACAAATGTACCTGACCTCCTGGTATGGTAGAGCTATGTGGGTACAAATGTACCTGACCTCCTGGTATTGTAGAGCTGTGTGGGGACAAACGTACCTGACCTCCTGGTATTGTAGAGCTATGTGGGGACAAACGTGGGGACAAATGTACCTGACCTCCTGGTATTGTAGAGCTGTGTGGGGACAAATGTACCTGACCTCCTGGTATTGTAGAGCTGTGTGGGGACAAACGTACCTGACCTCCTGGTATTGTAGAGCTGTGTGGGGACAAATGTATCTGACCTCCTGGTATTGTAGAGCTTTGTGGGGACAAACGTACCTGACCTCCTGGTATTGTAGAGCTTTGTGGGGACAAACGTACCTGACCTCCTGGTATTGTAGAGCTTTGTGGGGACAAAAGTACCTGACCTCCTGGTATGGTAGAGCTGTGTGGGGACAAATGTACCTGACCTCCTGGTATTGTAAAGCTGTGTGGGTACAAACGTACCTGACCTCCTGGTATTGTAGAGCTGTGTTGGGACAAATGTACCTGACCTCCTGGTATTGTAGAGCTGTGTGGGTACAAACGTACCTGACCTCCTGGTATTGTAGAGCTATGTGGGGACAAACGTACCTGACCTCCTGGTATTGTAGAGCTGTGTGGGGACAAACGTACTTGACCTCCTGGTATTGTAGAGCTGTGTGGGGACAAATGTACCTGACCTCCTGGTATGGTAGAGCTATGTGGGTACAAATGTACCTGACCTCCTGGTATTGTAGAGCTGTGTGGGGACAAACGTACCTGACCTCCTGGTATTGTAGAGCTATGTGGGGACAAACGTACCTGACCTCCTGGTATTGTAGAGCTGTGTGGGTACAAACGTACCTGACCTCCTGGTATTGTAGAGCTGTGTGGGGACAAACGTACCTGACCTCCTGGTATTGTAGAGCTGTGTGGGGACAAATGTACCTGACCTCCTGGTATTGTAGAGCTGTGTGGGGACAAATGTACCTGACCTCCTGGTATTGTAGAGCTGTGTGGGGACAAATGTACCTGACCTCCTGGTATTGTAGAGCTGTGTGGGGACAAATGTACCTGACCTCCTGGTATTGTAGAGCTGTGTGGGGACAAATGACAGGTTGTATATTGGTAATACTCACCTCACTTAATCATATGTTAATGCGATCGGTATACATCAAGGTTTTTCCCTTATAATTACTTGCAACGCTTCTTGGCGAATGTTGGCCTATATATGACATTTGGTCTGTTCGCTTTATCGCCCGCGAAGTAACGCACTTGGCACCTTTTCATTATTGCTTCCGTGCTTTGGCGTTAAATCGTTATTTCGCTTTGGCGAGTTTTCGTCTTTTCGTTATTACGTTTATTTCGCGGGCGACAAAGTGAAAAGACGAAATGTCATATATAAACCACCATATTGGCGTGAGATCATTGTGGTGGGAATATGACGTTTGTTCGTAAACAGATGCCTTGAACGAAGAAACAACACACAGGAAAGTACATAAAACAAAATGACCACTGTCCAGGGGGTCACGTGCTTAGAACTGTGGCTACAAGGGTTAGTACAAACTCATGCATCGAACGTTGTCCGGTGATGATTTCTAGATTAAAAAGAGATATATCAATAAAGGAACTCTTCGTTATCATTAGGTCATTGTCCTGTTCAGTAGTTACGTTTTAAGATAATTAGAATTAGAAGCGGATTCTTGAACACTTTATCAAAGGGAAAACCAGATGTATTACAAAAAGACGTTCAACTAAACCTACATTAAAATTTAGCAATTATGATATAACTTCGAGTCCGCTTGAACACGGGTGTACTAAGCTTAATTTAATGAAGTTACATTGATGCATACATTTTAGATTTTACATGTCCATATTAAAAAGTGAGAATTTTTTAAAGCTTGTTTTTTGCCCAATCTAATGTGTTTAGTATAATTTTACTTTTTTGGGGGGGGGGGGGGGGTAGATCAATTTTCGATAAATATGCCCCCTCAATGGTCATTCATATGTATCCTAGACACATATATTGTCTATTTTTGTCAGCTTCGTTCGGACACAAGTACATGTCTTGTGGGTTTCATTAAGATATACATGTATCGGTAGATTCATTTGGACACATGTATTGTTAGCTTCATTCCAACACATGTACATGACTTGTAAGTTTTATGTGTACATGTATCGTTACAGCGTCTACATGCATTGTTAGCTTCATTCTGACACATATAAAAAATTGTCAGTTTTATATCGTCTTATTGGGTTTAGGAAAAAGAAGCTGCTTTCACTCAAATTCAAGTTCAATATATCGAAATAACATGTTCCAAATTTCGATGTCTATTAGGAGTCTTTTAATGTGATATATACTTACTGTTCCTATGACGTATTTCAGGGGGCTTAATGAACCTTAACAATATAATTTATTGCCAGCTTTCGAAAATGCGATGCTTCGTTGTTTTGAGTTGATTTAAGTCAATTTTAGGAATGAAACGTACGAGCGAATTTGAAATTGCGGTAGTACACGAACATGTATAACGTCAGTGATATATAAAATTACTTGTACAACGTGAGAGATGTAAACATTTATCTTTTCAATGTTAAATACGTTTATTAAGGGCACCTAAAAGACACTTGCTTATATTCAAAATATGGTTGCTGAACAGGTAAACATATGACTGTCAAAAAAATTAGCCAGTAAGATTCAAGTACAATTCATAACTGCTATTGATCAGTCTCTAAACTGGTACGAGCTGTATCCGATATGTTTTTGATGTGTCTGATTAAAAATGAGTCGGTGTTTTGGACTGTCCTCAAGTTGGTACACGTATATAATATTTGTTCCGTATGCTAGATAATCGACCGCACTACTCGGTAATGAACAACTAGTCAGTTATTTTGAACTGTCCTAAAACGTTTCAAATAAGGGGGGTAAATGCAACTTAATTTTAAAGAAAATTATTTTCAACAGTGTTGATGAAATTTCACTAGTTAAAAGCCATTCCCAATCTGATTAAAAAACAGATCCTCACTATTACTATCGTGTGTAGATCCTACACACGATAGTAATAGTGAGGATCTGCATTTTAATCAGATTGAAGCCATTCCCAAATTCTTGAAATTTCAATTAGTGTTATTTGTTTTTCAGTGTAGCCCAGGTGTGGTAGAACGATGTTTTGAAAGAAATATGGTAGTCAGTGGGAGGTCGGGCTTTCCAGCGTGCCAGATAATCAGGAAAACATATCAAGGTCAGTCGTACCAAACATTGGGGATTCCCCAGAACTGTCATGTCAATTCCCATCTGACGTCATTATGCCGTACATGCTACTGTACTGTTAAATGTTTGTGTGTATGGCTCAGATTCCTGGTGCTTTTCCAGGCTTCCCCGGGAAATGAAACTGACCACCGTGGACAGCGGTTTCAGAACACATCATTAATAACTACATAAAAACATGTTTTATAAGCAATATAATTATTTCATGACCAGTCAGAACAAGTCAGTTATTTTGAACTGTCATAAAATGTTTCAAATAAGGGGGCTAAATGCAACTTAATTTTAAAGAAAATTATCTTCAACAGTGTTGATGATATTTCACTAGTTAAAAGCCATTCCCAAATTCTTGGATTTTAGTGTTGTTTGTTTTTCAGTGTAGTTCAGGTGTGGTAGAAGAATGTTGTGAAAGAAATAGGGCAGTCAGTTGGAGGTCGGGCTTTCCAGTGTGCCAGATAATCAGGAAAACATATCAGGGACAGTCGTACCAAACATTGGGGATTCCCCAGAACTGCTATGTAAATTCCCATCTGACGTCATTATACCGTACATGCTACTGTACCGATAGCAATTGGTGCCTTTCCAGGCTTCCTCGGGAAATTTAACTGACCACTGTGGAAATCGGTTCCAGAACACATCATTACTAACTACATAAAAAACTTGTTTTAGAAGCAATATAATTATTTCATGACCAGTCAGAAAACGTTATGATTTTCTTATTTCCAAACTAGAGCAGTAATTTTAGCATAGACATGATCAGGAAAACATGACAGACTACGCACATCCTCGTACATTACCTGTTGAACAACATCATTTCATTTTTCACGAATGTATGAATGCAAATGGCTTAATTCGTGTCTCCAGGGACGTATATATGTGTGTGTCTCACATATACGTCCCTAGCTGGTGTCTCTAACTTGTTTTTAATGCGGCTTTGCAAAAGTTTGAAAACAAACTTATTGAAGTCCTTTTCCGATCGATAATTCAGATGTACATACAAATATTGCAATTCGGCATTAAGGAATCAACTTGTCCCATTTCATGACCCCTGAGAGAAAGGAGTCTGGCCTTGGTGTCTTGTTTCACAAACGAAAATGAGTCATCTGTATACGTACTTGAGCACGCTCCCGACATCGTCCCGGGGTTTACCAACATAACCGGGTCACTGTGACACGACCAGCGACCTTGTCTCAGCACCTGTTATGGATGTTTGTTTGTGTTTAGTCCGCAATTCATATATAACAGATGAGCGCAGTCCAGTATCATATTGTATACATTTGACATTTATTAAGTTCTCCAAAAAAAATCTTTAGCACAAGTATTTGATCAATGAATTAATGTGTGGATCTGCAACATTAATTTGCGTTATTTCGAACTCCCTCCCAGAAAAAATTAGCTCAGTACCTACAGTAAATTCTTTAAAATGCATTGGGAAGATAAAAAACTTATAGTTGTAATCCGAAGATCTATAGGAATTAGAACTGTTGTCACATCTGTTGTTATTATTGAATAGTTGAGTCCGGTGTATAGGATCTTCTAAATGAGCATGTACTGGAAATAAAATTATTTTTAACTTAGTTACAATTTACGTAGCAAAGCACTGTAAAAGAAACAGTACAGTCAACTTCCTGGTTTGAGCCCGTATAGTACGTAATGATCACGGAATTAGTCCGTGGTAATGATGAACATTTATATATTTTTTATATTATATCTATAGGGTTATGTAGATTGTCCGTACATTTGTAGTTATAAACATGTAACTGAACAAGTTGGTTTTGGATAAATAATCATAATTTTCAAATAATGTAAGCTCCCTTCAGATACACATGAATTTACACGTTTACTTTAGAGGCTTAATTTATTAAATTAATAATACCAATTAATAGATCTCTAATAAAAGATTTTGAAACAACATCAAACTTTTTTTTCAATTGCAAACTATAAATGATGATAAATGACTAATAAAATGTTATTAAAAATCCACACTGTATTTACTTTCAATGTTTTAAGAGAAAAGACCAGACTTACATGGGGGGTATATATATTCGAGAAAATCAATTCTGATCTTTAAACATTTTAAAGATTAATAAGAAATCTTATAATTATCGAAAACATGTTCGATTGCTTCTTGTCTATTCCCACATTAATTATGATCACCAACAGTGTCAATGACTCGTTCCAGTTTTGAGAAGGCATTTGGAAACCCCAACACGTAAAACATGGTAAACAAATTAGTGAGCTTACGCACGTGGCTTCTCCCGTCAGTTGTTTTTGTTTACGAGCCCTCAGGTCAAAGGTTGAGCTCGCACTTTGTTGCTGAAGCCATACTCACAAAATTAATCCGCGCGGCACCGGGAAAAGAAAACATCAGTGCTTAAATATTTTTGTTGTACATGGATCAATAGCATTCTTCGAAAGGCTATCAGGGGATAGAGTTGTTAGTATCTTTACTGGAAGTTGTCATAGAAACAAGTCGAATTTCGGAGGACTATTTTGTGTGGTAGTTTAGTAACATTGTAGTAAGTTGACCTGTTAGTCAGCTGTGAAAAAAGTTGCTCACGGCCACGGCTGAGAAGTTGAGCACAAGAAGAAAATATCATCATGAAAGAGGTTGTGTTGATGCTGATGTCAGTAACCGGCGTCCTAGCCTCACAGGCGTAAGTAATATACCCCGTCTCATAGGTTACACTGTACGTCTGAGTTTATGCATTGTAAATAATTAATCCATTTTAAAATCAAGCAGCGTTAGTTCCGATAGTTGCCGATTGCGGTATTATTGCTTTTAGTATCAAATTCTTGTACATGCTGTTATGTAATTTCTTTTGATTTATGCGATTTCATCTGACTTAAATGTAGTGTGTGTAATTATTGAGCGCATTAAAGAATTGTCTATACGGTTAAGGATGCTCCACCCCTTCGCATTGTGGTGCAGGGGTGATAATCTCGGGGGGTTTTTTTTATAGGGGACACGGTACACTAAGTAATGAGTTTCCGTTTCAATGTTTTCTTCTTTTGACCTTTGACATTATATAGACATATAACAACAATACAAAAGAAAACGCACACACACACTGTTAATTAACCTAACATATTTAAACTGTTTTTCTTAAAATGTATGAAAGCAAGTGGGACACAAAGTTTCAATAAAAGTAAAAACAAAATATACAAAAATGTACACAAGGCTTTATATAATCAATAAAATGTTACATATTTGAACCACTGAAATCCTAGTGAGAGTTGTTGACGGTCAAACCTTTTTTAAAAACATTTTTTCAAAATAGGCTTTACCTTCACCTTTCTCATTGAGAAAATTTTTTTGTGTCTTTTACAAATTGGGGGAAAATACGTATCTTCACGAAACTGATATATATAAACAATATAAAGAGATAATTATGTATTAAATTTTTTTACTTTCATCTTTAACATTCAAATTAATAATTGAATTAAATGTCTTTTGCAATGATGTAAATTTATCTTGTGTACCATAGTCATACAATGGAATCATTGTTTTAACTTTAATAATTATAATAAATAATTGCATAGATTGAAACTCGCACATGAACTATACAATGTATAAACTGGTATGTAGTAATGTTTAGTAAGGGAGATAACTCTTATTATTTGTTTCTGCACATTCTACTATTTACTTTCATGGGTCCTTTTAAATTCCTAACGTTAAAAGCAATAATGGATCCCAAGCAGTTGAACTTGAGTGTTTCCAGAAAGTCTATGAGTCCCATCATGATTTTAGGATTATCGCATGTAGATTGATCATTGTTGGAGGATTAAAGGTCTTTGAACCATACAATGTATATGACCGTGAGTTTAAAAAAAGGTTGTTCTTTTGGCCATTGTTAGTTCTCGTATGTGATTTTTGCAAGAAATACATGTAATGGAGCTTAAGGCTTACACCAAAGAATTTTAGCAGATATTTGGTGTGGCCGCCAGCTGTGCGGTATTGTTTGAATTACAAGGTATTGATGGGACAGGATGAGGTTGAGTCTAGGCCTCTTCATCAGAGAATCTCCAATATGTCAAGGGCCTCTTCAACCTTTATATTTATGTACAATATGACAGTCTGACACCACAATCAACACTTGTTAACAGAAATCTGACAGGTTTAAATCTAATAAAAGAATGTACAGTCAGACCTAGTACGCTATCTGCATGGGTTTCTGTAACCCACGTTGTCTGGACACATGTCCTTCTATAGAATAATCAAATGGAATAGTCTTTTTTTTTTGTTATAACAGAAACAAATTTTTACTCACAAAAAGGTGTTGTGTATCTCATTCATCTGCAGTAGGTTTGTTTTATTAAGGGATGAGTTAGGCTCTCCGTTCTACTGTAACAATGGCCAAAGTTCTTTTCAGCATTTATTAACCTTGATGAAATTTACGAAGGGTAAATTAAGAAATATACATTATTTATCCATCGATAAGCCCATACCCCTTTAAAAGCCCATCAATGTCTCCTGCAGTTTAATATATTGTCAACAAATACTATTTCATTGTTCAGAAATAATCCCATCCCTAATCTGTGATTATGTGTTAACCCCTGGGTGTAATGAAGGATAGAAACCATGTATTAATAACATATAATTAATGCTTATTGAGGGTACCTGTTCCTTACAATGTATTACGGTAGTGGCTTATAAATGCAATTTATTCATACAGAGGGTACCTGTTCAATAGTGTATTTAATAAGACACTTACAGTTAATGCTTTCTGAGACTAACTGTTATATACAGTGTATTTATGACTTATAATTAATTCTTACTGAGGGTACCTGTTCAATAGTGTATTAAGGAATTATGGTTAATGCTTACAGAGGGTACCTGTTCATTACACCATGTTAATGACTTATAGTTAATACCCACAGAGGGTACCTGTTCAATACACCATATTAATGACTTATATTAATTATAATTAATATCATAATTAATACCCACAAAGGGTACCTGTTCAATGTATTAATGACTTATAATTAATACCCTCAGAGGGTACCTGTTCATTAAACCTTATTAATGGCTTATAGTTAATACCCACAGAGGGTACCTGTTCAATACACCATATTAATAACTTATATTAATTATTATTAATACCCACAGAGGGTACCTGTTCAATACACCAAATTAATGACTTATTTTAATTATAATTAATACCCACAGAGGGTACCTGTTCAATGTATTAATAACTTATAATTAATACCCACAGAGGGTACCTGTTCAATGTATGAATGACTTATAATTAATACCCACAGAGGGTACCTGTTCACCATGCCACGCCAGCTGTGGCAGGGCACCAAGGAGAAGCTGTGTATCACACGGTTCGAGGAGGGAAATCGTCTGGAGTACAACCTTGAACTTGTGCACACGGACTCCAATAGCACCACTAGATACATCTTTGAATCTGGTAGGTTGTATTTAAATATGTATTGACAGATATATGTGGATTGTGATCTTCAGCCTTGTGTGGTGACATTTATCCTATTGCCAATGAAATGTTTCGCCAAGAAAAATCAGAAATTATATAAGTACAAATGTAATAGCAGAGGCAATGATTACATCTGACATAAAAAAATTATATTTGGACATCACGATCAGATGTCAAAAATACAAATTGTCTGAAACCAAAATATATTTGATGGGAGGCTAACCTCAATCATGATTTCTTTATGTTCCCATAATTTCCTGTTGGCAATATCTATGACATTTTTGTATCAATTTAGTTGCTGCATTGCTGAATATTTGTGGTTTTCGCGAATTGTGGTTTACTCTAAGTTAACAAACGTATGGGCATGAGAATGTATTTGAAACACTGTCCAACTTCAGATTAGATCTCTATCTTACAATGTATCTGTCCATCTGTCTTGGTTCATGTGTGACCAGCTTGATTTCATTACTTTTTGGTTACAGGTAGTAGTCAATGCTGGAATTTTGATGTTCCTTCTGCTAGTGGGGAATATTCAGCCACTTTGTCTGGGAGTTATGGAAATGACCAAGTATTTTACCACAAAACTGAAGTCACGGTCCAAAAAAGCAGTCTGATGACCCTTATACAGTGTGACAAGCCAATGTATAAGCCAGGACAGACAGGTGAGTGACATCATATCTACCCTGCTCTGCCCACCATTCCCACCCCACTATTGTACAGGTGAAGTCAGACAAATGAGCGACAAATTATCTCCCCTGTTCTGCCTCAATCCTGCCCTAGCAAAGTTGAGGTCAAACCTGTCTTCCTATATACCATATCAATAAAAACTTTATACAGTATGTTTATAGATTTAGTATACACTGTACAGTATATACCTTTTAATTTATCTCTTATTTTAAATTTGATGGTTAATTCACTTATTTGTTACAGTCAAATTCAGAATCATGACGATTGATGCGATGATGAAACCAAAAACTGGAGTGGTAAGTAAATGGGATACTGTAGCTTATATTGGTTTGTTTTCTTTATCTCATTAATTTTTAGTGTACACCTATATATGTGTACAACAAACAGGAAAACATTAATGTGTATAATCAAAATTAGATATATTACAATGAAGGGCATCCTTGATATCCTTGGGTTACGTGATGATCACCTACCCTCTTTACACGTGTAGAGAGTGTAGGTGATGGTAACCCCTGGATATGGAGGATGACTGTAGGGGTTACAATCACCTACGTTCTTTACACGTGTAGAGAGTGTAGGTGATGGCAACCCCTGGATATGGAGGATGACTGTAGGGGTTACGATCACCTACATTCTTTACATGTGTAGAGAGTGTAGGAGATGGTAACCCCTGGATATGGAGGATGTAGAGAGTGTAGGAGATGGTAACCCCTGGATATCGAGGATGACTGTAGGAGTTACGATCACCTACGTTCTTTACATGTGTAGAGAGTGTAGGTGATGGTAACCCCTGGATATGGAGGATGACTGTAGGGGTTACGATCACCTACGTTCTTTACACGTGTAGAGAGTGTAGGTGATGGCAACCCCTGGATATGGAGGATGACTGAAGGGGTTACGATCACCTACATTCTTTACATGTGTAGAGAGTGTAGGAGATGGTAACCCCTGGATATGGAGGATGTAGAGAGTGTAGGAGATGGTAACCCCTGGATATCGAGGATGACTGTAGGGGTTACGATCACCTACGTTCTTTACATGTGTAGAGAGTGTAGGTGATGGTAACCCCTGGATATGGAGGATGACTGTAGGGGTTACGATCACCTACATTCTATACACGTGTAGAGTGTAGGAGATGGTAACCCCTGGATATGGAGGATGACTGAAGGGGTTACGATCACCTACATTCTATACACGTGTAGAGTGTAGGAGATGGTAACCCCTGGATATGGAGGATGACTGTAGGGGTTACAATCACCTACATTCTTTACATGTGTAGTGTAGGTGATGGTAACCCCTGGATATCGAGGATGACTGAAGGGGTTACAATCACCTACGTTCTTTACACGTGTAGAGTGTAGGAGATGATAACCCCTGGATATCGAGGATGACTGACGGGGTTTGCGTGACACTCAAGTCTTTCCTACCATACATCATGGCCCTGGTTACTGTTTCAGATTTCTTTGGTCAGCATAGAGAATCCATCAGGTATCCGAGTTCGCCAGTGGAGGGATGTTGATGTGTCGAGAGGTAAAGATATTTTCCTTAACTGTAGAAAGATATCTCCATTCCTAAAGAGTTCCAAATCTAATACGAACAAACAATTGATGAATATTGACTTTTACCTTATACATTTCTCGACTTTTTTGGTTAACATGTGTATTAGTTGACTTAATGGATTTGATACTCTCCGAGTCTGAAGAAGAGTTTCATCTAAATCCAATATATCAATTCATTGTATAAAATCATTGTTATCGGGGTAAGTAAAATTTAGACATTTAAAATTAACAATCTTTTTGATGATTTTAGGGATAGCAAGTCTTGAAATGGCACTTTCGTCTGAACCTACAATGGGAAAATGGACGATCTCTGTGGAAGTGGACGGGAAAAACAACAAGCAGACATTTAAAGTAAAGGAATATGGTAAGTGGAATTAATACAGAATATACTAGTAACAAATGTCAAATAGATGTGCTTTGTGACTGTGCTTATTTATGAAAATGTATACTGTATTTGGAACTCTGTGAATTTCTGCTTCAATATTTATTGGTTAAATTGAATGGACTTGGTGACCAGGAGTTATTCATGGTGTAGAGTATCTAATACAGGATGTAGCCAGCAGTGAAATAATGCAAACTAGCAACAGTCAGCAATTTAGTTTTGGCCATGTAAGTTTGGACAACTCAAGCTACACATTCTGGATTTTCAAGAGGTGAGCCTCTGTCCAAATCTAGACCTGGTGTTTTCCTTTAGGTTCAGCTATTTCAACTGCATTCACAAATGTTTTCCTTTAATAGGTCCTAGTGTAAGTCATTATTAAGATAAATATCTAAATACTGTCCGAGAGTTTTGAAAAGCAAATTAAAGGTGTGATATATATTAGGTTGTTATGCATGATCCACATTTAATTTTCATGTTTTATATCCAAGCTATCTATGGCCTTGATTTTCAGTGATACAAAAATGATATGGTCACAAAATATACTCGTTTGCAATTCACAATACAGGAAGGATACATTTAAAAACTTGAACAATCTGTATAAAGTTGGGAAGACATTTTCCTATTGAATGCACTGCTATAGGGATGACATACATCTTGTTTATGAAACCTTTACCTTGTAGTACTACCGAAGTTTGAGGTAACAGTCACTCCTCCAAAGTACCTGTTACCTGATACTCCTGTGATTGAGGGAACAGTGTGTGCCAAGTAAGTCATACTTAGAAATTCATTGATTGATGACCTTTATTGCATGAGGTTAATATGTGGTTAATATGAACATGTGATAGTGATATTAACAATGATTAACCAAGATGAAGGTCCATATAACCACATATTAACCTGAGGTAAAGGTCTTAGGTATATTGTTAGTGTACGATCAGGAGGAGAATTAACATTGTAATGTTACAATGGAAATGAGGTCATAAAGACATTATTAACTTGCTTTTCTGTAAATAGCTTTTCTGTAAATAGCAACACCCAGTCAATATCACAAATCACCAACTTCCACCAAAATGTCTAAGTAATAATTATAAGGATCTAAGATGTTTTGTGTAATTTCTTGTTTATACACGGTTATTTATTATATTTTTTTTAGTATTATCAGATTTTGTGAAAATATAAACAACTAAATTCACAAACATTTTCACCTTTTTCCATAAAAGAAAAAATGCTCTTTCTGAATTTGATTTCAAGTTATAAGAAATTGTACTTCAAGGTACACCTATGGAAAGCCTGTACGAGGAATGATGGGACTAGAGATTTGCTATTTGAATGACTACTATTACTACGGTGGAAGAAGCAGTACAGATGTCCGTCCATGTCACAAAAGTCTTATTGAGGTAAAACAAAATTTCGCTTATATTCTAGTGTTCAATTTTGTTGGTATTTCCAGGTATACTAAAGCATGATATGATATACAATTAAATTTTCCAGGGGAAAAAAAATATAGCGAACTTTTTTTTGATGTGGACCTTACAAAGAGAGGATTTACTCTAATGAACATAGATAGATTATGGTGTATAATTGTGATTTAAATCTTATTTGATGTGTTGTTAACCAGATTGATGGCTGTTATAAGTTCTCTGTGAACTCCTCGGACCTGGCTATGTCATCAAACCGCTACAGTTTGTGGGGAAGGCTATCAGTCAAAGCCAACATCACAGAGACGGGCACAGGTAAGATTCTCTCCTATAGCGACAGATGATTTATAAACTAGTTTTGAGGGAGAAAATATAATTACAGTGCACTGGGGCTTTGAGTATCAAGGTAGTTGTGATAATATATAATTAGCCATAATCAGATATAGACATTATCAGTTTTAATGGTCAGAATTCTGTAAAACATGTATTTCAAACCTGAAGTAACATCAGAATTTGTATCCATAGATACTATATTTTTTACAGTGTACAACAAACTTAAATGAACTAAAGAAGATTTCTTAAGTAACAATTTTGTTATATCAGATAGTAGAAGACCTAGCTATAGATCTTTCTCGTAATTCCCATTATGACGTCATAATTACATTTAGCAAATTTGCTTCAAAAACACTTCCCAGTGTAGCCATTATATGACAAAGGCAGATAACAAATTTTGAGATAGGCTTATTAAGTTAGATTTTATATGCCAAGGGACACAACTGTGACTTTGTTATATAATTTGAGATTTGTTAATTATAAATATGCTCGGCAAATTTATATCAGTGTTCAAATAACGGATAATGGTTTGGTGACCTCTCCCTAGGCATAACCTTATTTGGCGAGTCCAGTGGACCGGAAATGACACAGACACCTTACACAATAGAAATCACTGATGAGACCAAGGGATACTTCAAACCTGCTTTTCCTTACAGAGCAAAGGTATGGCTTTGGTTAACGCTGAAATACAAATGTCACTGACTTACAATATACAGGGCTGCCAACTCTACGAATTTAGATGCCATTCTTATGGTTTGAATGTCAGAATTACACCTGTACATTTTTCCAAATGAAATGAGGATTTGAAAAAAGATGCCGAACATTTCTGATTTTATTGCCACCATTGGTATCACCATAATGTTCATGGTTACTACATTGTATGTCTGAACCACACGACATGTTTTTAAGGGGCTAGCAATGCTTTGAATTGATTGAGAATGTCTCTGGAAAATGTGTGTTGAAAAGTACCATAACATTGTTATTAGTCTGAAACACATGCACAATGTAAAGCATGCTGTTTCACTTTCTCATGGTGTTGAAAATGATAGGACAAAGCATTAAAATTATAAATTACGAATGAAACAGTAAATCTTCCATTGTTGGATGATAAGATACCAGAAATGGATTTTTACATTGTGAAACAAGGCTCATTATAGTTTCCTAAACCTTGAATACAAAGGCCAACAACTCTGTTTATATCTGTGGTACTATCAGGTAGTTTTATCTTTATGTTTGTGTTATTGTCACATGCATATTTATCTGCTGTGGTCTTCTTTGGTGTCCACTTTGTGATTGGTTACAGATGAAGATCAGTCCTACTTTATGGGATGTGATTAGTACTATCATAATTAAGCGGAATTCTTAGAGCGCAATTACCGCTAAAATAAGATAACCTCTAAAGTATTTATGTTTACAGTATTTGAAAATCCCTAAGAATTTTTTGTTCAATAATATATGATTTTGACTCCAGGTGACCGCCAAAAAGCCTGATGGTTCTCCAGCAGCCGAAGAATTGATTGAAATAACTGCAAGGAACTGGGAATGGGATTTTTTCCAGCATAAGAATTTTACCACAGATGAAAATGGTGTCATTATGTTTGCGGTGACTGATATTCCAGAGAATGTTACCAGCATCAGTATTCAGGTTTGCCATATTTTTTGTGCAATTATTTTGAATATAAGGCATTTTGATAACAGTAGTTAATATTAAAAAAAAAAAATCAGTATGCTGCATTTAACTCATTCCATACTGCAACTCTGGTCCAGAATCTGTACCGGAAGTTCTAACTAGACTTGCCCCGCCCACACAACAAAATGGCAGTATATTAATTCGTAGTTTGACGATGCGTTTCTACTGCAAGTAAAAACAGGTAACTGTGAACTAATGTTGTTATTTTTCCACGTTGTTGTTTATAGACATGCATTTTTTCATTTTCGCAGCATTAGGACCAACTGGTATTTGATTATGACTGAAAAAAATACATTCATCCGGTGACAAAAGAGACGATTTCGCAAAATTGCATTGCAATGCAGGTCCAAAATGGAGGTGGATTTCGTTAGGCTTTGCTAAATACAAGGCGGTTTTGTCGTTATTGACATAAGAATATCCATAATTACTTCCAGAAATCTCAAAAAATATCTGGTTATGCATTTACATGTGTTCTGATCAATTTCAGTGGCCGCCATCTTAGTCATATCAATGCAAATGCAAAAGCTTGTGACATAAAACATCTCTTCATATGATCAAAAATAAGTACTCGGCACAAATAAAAGATATTACTTTGCAACTGATGGGTATTTATTTTACCGATATTTAATAGAATTAAATGTCTATCAAGTATTATAACCAGCTAAACATAAGACAAAATATGCCTAAGTCTCTTGTCGTGTGTATACGAAAATTGGGAGGAGACATCACTCTTTTTTTTGTCAATACGACAATGCTACGGAAAGAGTTAAATATTTAATGGCTATGATGTTTCTTTTCTTAGTTATATGAAGTTCTTTTCACCTAGTCATATGATGTTTCCTTTACTTATACAGGCCAACAGTCCGCGGTACCAGAGGAGCTATGACTACTACACGATTATGGACTCCCATCGTTTGTACCAGCCCCAGGGCTACCTATCGGCCCGGCGATGGTATTCTCCATCAAACAACTACATGCACATAGAGAGAGTCACTTCCACTTCTAGCTGTGGTCAGATGCTTGATGTGAATGTCCTGTACACTACTGAGCCCAACACCACCTACAAGTTCTACTACATGGTAGGAAATTCAACAACCGAAAATGTCACTATCAAATCCTTCCTTATCTACCTTTCTTTCTGCCAACATATATTCCAAATGTTCCCCCCCCCCCCCCTGCACCTGCTGCATCTTTTGCATGATCATAAGAAGCAACTAAATTGGGATCTTTTCTCTACTTTCTGAGCAACTTTCTCTCTTTCCTTATGTATCCATTAACACATACTACCTCACTTTGGGCCTTTTGTTGAACATTCGTCGTTGTGATGAAGGCTTTGGGTTCTGTCCCCTGGCTGATCATAATGAATGCAAATATACCATTATAAACTGTTAACATTGTATCTTCAAATGTACAGTATATTGGATAATCAGTTAGCATGTTTATCTGTAACAGGTCATGTCCCCGCGCCATGTTGTATACCATAGCCACCGGCACCACCATTTTCTCCGACATGACGCTGTAGAGACGAACCCAGTAGTGGAGTCAATGAAACTTGAGGACTTCACTCCGCCTCCCAGACGTACATTTTACCGACCCCCACGGTTAATTCCAGGTTTGTATACACCATAGATCTCTAAATTCAATGGTTTGTATGTATGTATTCCATAGATTAAGAATTCCGTCATTTGAACAAAGGAAGGAAAAACCCCTGCTCAGGATATCTGGTACTAGGTCAAAGGTCATGGTAACAATAGCTAATATTTTCAAAAATGATATAAGATAACAACTCTAAAACAATTATTTTCATGTAAGCGAATTTCAGGTGTTCCCAGATAAAGGGAAAAAGCAATTTGATTTTGGTGTCACCAAGTCAAAAGTTGAAGTCGAATTGATAATATATTGACTCCAGTATTATTGGGGTATATCATCTTACTGTTTCCTCATGGCAAAAACATTAGTTCATACCGTACTTGCATGGATTTTGTCCCTTTGGAAGAGGAAGTTGTTTATTTTCTATCAATATATTTAACCATATTCCCCAAAATCCGGTCAATATTATGTTATATAAAATATGTCTTTTCTGTATAGGTTTCTTCTTTTATTGCAGTAAGACTTCCTGTATTACTAAATGAATCTGAACCAACTGAAACTCCAGAACCTGAAACACCAGTTAATGAAGTTCCAGAGCCAGAACCAGAAGCAGAGGTTTTTATGGTTTTACACAAACTCCATCTGTTGTTCACAACTATGATTAGAAATGTAGATTTTTTTGCAGTTTTCAAATTATGCACAGATTTACATTGAAATTGCAAGTCTAGTGTACATCATGAATCTGGTGCTTCTTGCATTATATGATTTGTACATTTGTTATACCCCCAGGAACAACGTTGCCATGGTTACCACATCAATATACATAGATTGTCACACTGGCACATTTACTTTATATGATAGGAAGCAGGAGTGTATTCGGCTTACAGTTCTAGTTAATGACAAAAATAGAAGAATATACAAATACTTTTTATGCTGGAGAGATCTTTAGCAAAAAATTTTAAAGGATCATTGAGATAAATATTTGTCTTACTGTACATGTTGTTTATAGGAAGAGGAGGAAATGGAGGAGGAAGAGGAAATGGAGGAGGAGGAAGAGATGGAACCAATGAGACATATTGCATCATTCACCCTACACATTCCTATTGTAGCAGAAATGGCACCCAATGCCAAGCTCCTTGTGTACTACATACGTGAAGACACAGAAACTGTGGCAGATAGTATCGCATTTAACATAGAGCAGTGCTTCAACAACAAGGTAGGTTACCATAGTATCGCATTTAACATAGAGCAGTGCTTCAACAACAAGGTAGGTTACGAAAGTATCGCATTTAACATAGAGCAGTGCTTCAACAACAAGGTAGGTAACGATAGTATCGCATTTAACATAGAGCAGTGCTTCAACAACAAGGTAGGTTACGAAAGTATCACATTTAACATAGAGCAGTGCTTCATCAACAAGGTAGGTTACCATAGTATCACATTTAACATAGAGCAGTGCTTCAACAACAAGGTAGGTAACGATAGTATCGCATTTAATATAGAGCAGTGCTTCAACAACAAGGTAGGTTACCATAGTATCACATTTAACATAGAGCAGTGCTTCAACAACAAGGTAGGTTACCATAGTATCACATTTAACATAGAGCAGTGCTTCAACAACAAGGTAGGTTACCATAGTATCGCATTTAACATAGAGCAGTGCTTCAACAACAAGGTATGTTACCATAGTATCACATTTAACATAGAGCAGTGCTTCAACAACAAGGTAGGTTACGAATCAAATTAGGTAGATCTATTCTGACAAAAATAGTATTGTGACAATTGGCTCTAAAATTAAATTATATAACATCATGTAGGACTGTTAAAGCCTAAGTTTTACTTAAGAAGTTATCTTCCTGTAAGTAGCTTTATAATAGAAATCAAAGTTGTCATGAGTTGTATAGATTCTGAGATTATTTTACCTACTACATGAAAGTTTGATATTTAGCTCCTCTAGGTCTGGTCCCTAGAGCCAAGTGAGTTACAGTGCCATAATGTTGCATGTCCAAAATTAATTTTTTATTAATCTTAAAAACTGATCATATATGAGTCTTGATCTTTCTTTCAATATGTACTCAAATATTTTGAAATTTCACTTGTGTATAACAATGGTCAACTTTAAAATTATAATATTGATCTTTATGCCTATTCATGCACTTTGTTTAGGATTGTTTTTCACCTGTATATTACAAATAAAGTCATTGGGGTCACAAATACATCTAGAGGCATACATCTATGTATCTATACTACATAATATTTGGATGTCTAGAAGCTTTAATTTAAATCTTGCATGTTAAGGTGGATATGCAGTTCGAACCCAAGTCTGCCTACCCAGGAAGTGAGGCGACGATCCGTGTAAAGGCTGAGGCTGGCTCCTTCTGTTCCATTGGGGTTGTGGACAAGAGTATTAACCTTTTAGGAGGCAACCACCAACTTACTCCAGAAAAGGTAGGTCTTCATACAGCACCTTCTTGGTATGTAACAGGAAAGAGAATAGTGTGCTTTCATCAGGGATTGAACCCTCGATCTCCAGGTTACTAGTCGGATGTTCTACCACTGAGCAAAAGGGAAATTCCCTCTAGTTCGAAGCCAACCTAAATCTTATGTATTATTAAAATCTGCCACAGGTAAATCTGAAATAATTAGTGCTGTACGGTGTAACATGTTCTTTCCTTTACCTCTTACTTCAGTTTTATTGCTGAATTAACGAAGGAAGTACATGCCTTTAATGATAACAGAACTTCATAAATTTACATCACTTCAGTGCTTTCACTAGTTTAATTGATACTTTTTATAGAATTCTTTTCTTGCAAATACTTCCATGGAAAATCATATGCTTTTTTCTTGCAAAGTGTACAAAATTTGTTGTTGAACAAAATAACCTGTCTTAGATTTGAGATGGGCTAGCATAATTGTGATCATAGTTAGCCTTATACACAAAAATTTCTATTGAGGTAAAGACTAAAGGCAGCTAATTATAGTAGTACTATATCCAATATGATTATCCCCACAAACACAAATTACCAGGTATAGCACTTGGAGATCAGTGATAGCTATATACGGTACATGTAGAATATGACAGACATGACTGTGTTGATAGATAAACAACATGTTGTTTATAGGAGTTGTATTATTTCATTACAATATCAGTAAATTTATAAGTAGCCAGTGTTACACTGTATTTTAAACATCTACTTGTTCCTGCAGATATACAACATGATAGAAACTCCTTACTTTCATTACGGCTACTGGAGTGACGATCAGGATTACTGCGAAAAAAACTTCCCACAGCCAGAACCAGAAAACACAGATGACAGTATGTATACAAGTGGACTTCATAATTCTCTTACTCTTAATGGGTGTATCTGCATGCACTATATATCTTTACCTTACCTTGGAGCATCAATCACTTGCTTGAGGGCGTGAAAGGGTAATCTCAAACATTAGAAGAGGGGGGTTCTTAAGTTGCAAAACACTCTGCAAAGCCTCCTGTTCGGCAACTTAAGAATCTTCCCCCTCAGCTGGGTGAAATTCCCATGCCAAGAGTTAAAATGTGTCTGCTGGAGTGAAAGTTCAAAAGTGTCTTCAGAAGTGAAAGTTCAAATGTGTGTGCAGGGATGAAAGTTTAAATGAGTGTGCAGGGGTGAAAGTTCAAATGAGTGTGCAGGGATGATAGAGTTAACACTACTATGTTAAGGTGGTACATGTATCACACAAAAATGGATCTCTTGCACTACTTGCGGGAGTTGGGTTGCCAAACATTCACATCTAGTCTTGCTAAGTAATATCTTTGTGCTTGTGTGAAAATTGTTAATCTGATTTTGCTTTATCACGTTGCAGTGCCGAGATTTTACTACGGATATTATGCCTATGATACCAACACAGTAGATGCTGTACAAGCTTTCAGGGTAAGTAAGACAACCTATACTGTGTGTATCGGTCGACCATATGAATGAATACGCGCCTTAAGCTTAATAGTACTACAGTAAGGAAATTATTTCTCTGCATGTGTGATCAAACTGACCACGGCAAAAAAGGGGTGTAGGAACATTTTTATTTCGTAGTTCAATTTAAGAGTTAGATGACAGATGTAGAAGGAGGGATTCATTCTTTATAAAGCTTTCCACTCCTGACCAGTGGATCAAATTTAAACCAAATGTAACACAAAACATTCTCTGAACCAGGTATCGGATGTTATAAATCATACAAGAAGAACACTGTGTTTCCTTGTTCTGAGAGGCAGAATCTAAATTAGGGAAATAAATGCTTACCGGTAATATATTACCTGTAATGAGAGTATTTTGTGATGATTACTTTGATATCCGGTTGAGCAATGTAGACTCACTACAGCCGCTTGTTTAACTTCTTATTTTCTCATTATGAAGGAATGGGGAAATAAAGTGCAGTGACTCATTCATGTCTCTCTTTTGTATTTTATCATACACATATGGTTTATTTTATCACACATATGGTTTATTTTATCACACATATGGTTTATTTTATCACACATATGGTTTATTTTATCACACACATATGGTTTCCCCGACTTACCGGTCTTTGTTGCTTTATGAAGTATACATTATATTGCAGGATCTGGACATGGTGGTGTTCACAGATTTAACCTTGGAAACACGACCTTGTTCTCGTCGAAGAAGGATTCCTGTTCCTATACATAACAGAGTTTATGGTAGGCTGATTCATTGCATAAAGTTTATTAAGGGTTTTATGTGGTTTTGAATTTCAACATTTGTTTGCCTTAAGGTTTAGTTTTTGTTGGCTAACTTGGTCTGAAGGGCCACAAGAGCCTATACCATGGTTCAACATCAATTATCTGTCAATATTTTTATTTTACTTCAAATGACTGTTTCTGAATAACCATGGGACTTCCACTGGTAAATACATATTTTGCCAATCGTATACTATGAGTAGTAAGGGCTAGCATATAATTCAAATAATGAATTGCCCTCTTTCATGGTCTCAAATTTCAAATGTGTTAATCATTAAATGGATTGTCCTAATCATTAACAAAGGGATTAGGGTAATGATATATGACCAGACCATACTAATATGACTTCAAATTTTATTTTCAAAAGAGTATGATCATTAGAAGCACAATTTCACTACAAACGGAACAGTGCATCACCAACACAACCAAAGACATGAACAAAATAGGGAGATATTAGCCAGGTGGCATAAGACTAGTAGGAAGCATATGCAGAGGCAGCTCCAGCAAATTCCTCAGAATTGTGTTGTTTGTAATAATTGTATGTCTACATATTGTAAAGCACTTTTGATTGGCTTATGCAAGCTAGATAGAGCACCATATCGAATGATATATAATATTAAGATTTTATGCTTAATGATATGTTTGTGTTGTAGCCATAGGTGGTGGCGGTATGGAGGGTCAACAAATAGACGACGATATAGCATATGATTCTGAAACGGTTGTTGTTCCTACTAAAGCAGCTCAAAAGAAATCCAAGACTCGGAGCTTTTTTCCTGAGACATTTCTATGGGATTTGGAGTTGATAGGGTATCTATAATTCTATTTTTTATATTTTATTTCCGTAGTCTCACAGCCTGGTATGGCCCCAGTCCCAGGGATGCCTGCAACCTCAGCAGTTACAAACCCCAAACATGTAGCTATAAGACGCTATTTTCCTGAGACTTGGTTATGGGATATAGAGCTAGTGGGGTATGTTAATGGATAGATGTGTGTCGTTTTAAATTAGAGATTATTTGTAAGAATCGGAATATGAAACAAATTAGATAATGATAAAATGAAAAATATGTCTGTAACAAAAATAAGACTCCATCAATATTTTGCAATGAATATTTCTTTTTGTCAGAACTTCAGTGGGTTACTTATGAGAAAGTTAGGCTACCTCGTTCCTATGCTGATACATTGAGTACAACCTGATTAAGAGATAAGAAAGCTAGTCGATTGTCAACTTCTGTCTCTTGTTTGAATGTATGTGATGATTTGTAAGATTGATGACAACGTTGTAATATATGACATGTACTGTAATTTGGTTTCCTGGATTTCATTTCTTCTATTTGATATGTGGTGAGAGATGATTTCATAGTTTGTGTGTTAACATAACTGATGCTTATTGTGTTACTTGTAATATAACAGGTTATTATGTTGCTCAAGATGTAATGAGTTCTTGAGTTCCGGATTACAAGGGGGGTATTGTGCTGACATCATTACTGTTATCCTGATGATGCCAGGCATGTTGTGTTACCTATATGCTGGGTTAATGTGTTATCTATGCTCCTGGTTATTAGTTCCCCACCAGGAACTGGAAGGGACGATTAGTTTTGCGTTTAGTCTGTCTGCCTGTCCTTCCATCCTTCCAGCCTTTTATCCTTCTGTTCATCCAGCTTACCATTCTTCTATCAGTCCTTGTCAGGACATTATTTCCGACACTATTTGTCATCAGAACTTCTTCAATGGGTATGGGTTCCCCTTGATGTTAGGGTATGGGTTAACCTTGGTGTTAGGGTATGGGTTCACCTTGATGTTAGGGTATGGGTTCACCTTGGTGTTAGGGTATGGGTTCACCTTGGTGTTAGGGTATGGGTTCACCTTGATGTTAGGGTATGGGTTCACCTTGATGTTAGGGTATGGGTTCACCTTGATGTTAGGGTATGGGTTCATCTTGATGTTAGGGTATGGATTCACCTTGATGTTAGGGTATGGGTTCACCTTGGTGAGGTGATGTGTCATGTATCAAAAAGTAGGTCTCTGTGACCTTCATTTTGACCTTTGATCTACATCAAAGAAACAGTTTGTCTAAGGTCCCTTTCCTTCACCACTAGTCACTTGAACTTCATGCTGGGGTTAAATTATGGGTCAATGTTGGTGAGGCGGTCACATTTGGTGGGCGACTCTAATTTGCCAAATTGTCATGTGCTGCTTATGTGCTTTACATCCAAAGTTATTGTGTTACTTATGCTTTGGGTAAATGTGTTATCTATGCTTCAGGTTATTTTGTTACCTATGTACAGGGTAAATGTGCTACTCATGTTGGGGGTTATTGCATTACCAGTGTTCCTGGTCGTTGTCTTACTGATGATGGTTTGCCTGTTACAGAGATGAAGGAGAAGTGGTGTTAACCAGAACACTCCCTCACACCATTACTGAATGGGTGGGCAACACCATCTGTGCTAACACCGAGGTTGGTATTGGGACATCGCCCCTAGCAACCATCACGGCCTTTCAGCCTTTCTTCCTGTCCTTCACCCTACCGTACTCTGCTGTTAGAGGAGAGACCGTACCTGTTACTGTCACCATCTTCAACTACCTCACAGAATGTCTGGTCGTAAGTATGGAATGTGTTGCACGCTGTCGTAATCTCCTGTTTTGTATTGATACTTGTAAGAGGAGTACTTTGTCATCCGTCAGTGCTGACGTCGGTGTGGATTGATATTAATCGTAAATCAGATCTGATCATAACATTTTCAGGTATAATGGATATTGCTTGGTGAAAAGATTAGATTATTTTTCAAATTGGCAAGTGTCTGTTGAATTAAACAATGAATCAGTAATTCAATACTTGTCAAATAAGCTCAACTTAGATAAAACATATAAGGTTTTGCTAAATGTTGACCATATGTTTTCTGTCATCCGTCGCTTGGTGTTAGAGGCCTATGTGAAGTTTTACATTTCCATCCTCTCCCAACATTTTAAAGCCTTGGACCTCCTGTAGACTGATTGCATTGGTTGGTAAAAAAGGTCAAATTATCTGATTTTCTTAATTTGCATCTTCCAAAGCACTTGGTCAAACATTTAAATATATGTTTTTGTGGTTTTAGGAATCAATTTTAAGGCCAGCACCTTTCTATCTGTAGATTTAAATGATGTTTCTATATTCAGATGCTGGTGAGACTTGAGCCGTCTGATGGTTTTGAGCTGATGTCAGCTGACCGAGTGGTCCAGAGGTGTGTGTGTGGTGGAGACTCGGACAGCATAAAGTACTACATCAAACCTTCAGTGCTCGGGGAGATTGGAATCCTGGCCGCAGTAAGATCAGCTATTATATACTTTCGTAGATTCTAAAAGGAACCACATCAAAAAAAACTTGAGACAATATGCACAACAGAAATGTTAGCATTACATTTATTTCAATCAAATATGTACACACAATGGTACATTAAAAATATTCGCATTGCTGTAACGAATTAACAGTCCGAAATTCTGTTTGACAGTCTTTCTATTCTAATCTATGTGATTTCACATTTTCGTGTGATATGGACACAGTGATTCACAAATGAATATTTAAGATAACTGAACAATTTATTTAAAGTAAAGGTATATTTTACTGAGATAGAAATATATCATCAATCTGTTGTATGTTCATTATTTAATAATTTATTTATCAGGTGACCGATCAAGTAGAAAGTATCGGTAGGCCTACAGGGTATCGCGAGGACATGTCAATAGTGTTTTTTTAGCATGTTTGAATACTTGACTTGTGTGATAAATATCAAAAGTTTTCATTGTTTTATGTGTATAGAGAATCGAAGATTGATGAAGGTACAAAACAAACTACAAAAAAGTTGTTATCATTTCATGGAATTCTATTGACAAATATAAATTGACAAAAGGATTGGACATCAGGCACAGCCTATTTAAGTCCTCTCCTCCTACTAAATATGTTACAGTGTTGACTAATGATTCTCGGAATGGTGGATATTGTTTTGTTGAATGACCTAAATTATATTCTGTAAACTGTAGGAGTATTGCTAATAACAATATAATGGAAATGTCATCCATTGTCAACACACTACAAAATTTGCCATCGTTGACACCATTTTAGGCGGAGTCTATCCAGGATGACGGAACATGTGGCAACAACGCTGTCAGTGACGAGACGACAGGAGTGTCAGACGCAGTCAAGAGGATGCTACTTATTGAGGTGTGTAGATACGCTTGTCTTCACATTTAAAATACAACAGCTACGTAATTTAAAATAAAAAAATATTAATGGGTATGTCAGAATTGTCTCCCTTGAACTTGTCAAGCCTTCACTAGAACTACTGTCAGAGGGTTAAATATCTATGGCTGTGTACCTTTTAAGTATTTCCTCTATTTATTAGCCCTATCTATATTATAACTACCACAAAAAAGTTTCTTCACATTTCTTAGTAACTCTTTTGAATTATATACCTTGGATAGCATACACCCTAACTGACACAGTACACCTGGGGATAATGAAATTAAAAATTAAACACTACACATGCTTATGCCATATATTCCTATTTAAACACTTAATGTTTCTTAACAAATTATTTTTTTGATGGAATGCTTCAGAAAATCATGATTAAAGAGCATCATCTTCAAAACAATGTTCTGTTTCAGGCTGAGGGTGTGGAGAAGGAATATACATTCAGTTCCTACATGTGTGCTGAAGGTATGGACGGTTAAATATCTTAATCAATTTTCATTGTATGAAATATGATTTATGAAACTGAGCGCAACCTTAGTGAAAATGCTAAAATTTGCGAGCAGTTTGCCGTTTCAGCAATTTTTAGTTAATATCTAATTTAAGTTCGGCCATTTTATATCAAATGAAAAGAGAACTGGAACACGGTGGGTCAGTGGCCTCAGGGCCCCTCCAGGGTTATCTCTGCAGTGGTTACATTTTAGTGAGGTTTGTAAAGTTTGGAGAGAAATGTCAGGATAAATTCAATGTTATATGATTATCTTCTTCCCATTTCGCAAAGATATATATTAGCATCAAAACTGGAGAAAGAATTACAATGAATTGTCTATGTGTTTGCAGGTGAATCCCAACTGACAACGATAGACCTGCTCCTTCCCCCAACAGGACTGGTGGAAGACTCGGCGAGGGGCAAAGTCAGTGTTATTGGTGAGTGTATTGACAGTGTTCAAGTTTCTTGTTTAAATGACAAGAAAGTATCCCAAACTATGGCAATACAGAACATGTTTATGCCCTTTTCACTGGAACAGAATAAAATTGCTATCAAGTTGCTAACTTCTGAAACAAAGTCATTGCAAGTATTGGTTCATTAGAACAATGGCTATACCAAAACTTTTTTTATAAATATAAATTTTATTTATTTTACAACAACTACCTGTTATCCAACATAATTAAATTAATCACTCTTGTTAGACTGGATGTGCACAAGGGGTGTTAGTGTTTGAGGAAACTGAAAGTATCCAGATTAAAACCATGTTGTCTGGCAAGTGATCCCATCCATTTTCTCATACGATTGGAGAATCAAACACGGTTGCGGCTGCCTCGGTAAAAAAAACTTGTGTGCCATCCACTATACCACCCCGCACTCCACAAATACTATATTTGAATAGTGATGTTAAATATAGGTCTGGTAATATTTTCCTTCAGGTGACATCATGGGCCCAGC
This sequence comes from Mimachlamys varia, assembly GCA_947623455.1. Lineage (NCBI taxonomy): Eukaryota > Metazoa > Mollusca > Bivalvia > Pectinida > Pectinidae > Mimachlamys > Mimachlamys varia. The sequence continues at coordinate 17,586,049 of OX392535.1, forward strand.
ATTGTCTAACCTCCAGGGGCTGTTGAGGATGCCGTATGGTTGTGGAGAACAGAACATGGCATCTTGGTCTCCTAACATTGTAGTTCTCCAGTATCTCACCAACACCAACCAACTCACCAGCAAGATTGAGACAGAAGCCCTCAACTATATGAGAATAGGTTAGTTTGCTTACCAAAATTCTCAATCATTGATTCAAAACAAATCAAATTTGCACAAATTCTTGTTAATGCTTATTTTTTAAATGTGCGGAATAGATCTCTTTCAACTTGTTTGTAGATTTTGGATATTTGGTCATTTTTTCACATGAAATGTGACTCGATTATAATAACTTAATAATAACCATTTCAGGATACCAGAGACAGTTGAACTATCGCCATGACGATGGGTCTTACAGCGCCTTCGGTAATGCCAATGCTGATGGTAGCATGTGGTTGACTGCTTTTGTTGTCAAGTGCTTCGGACAGTCTCGGCCCTTCATCGATATCGACAATGAAGACCTTGTCACAAGCCTCAACTGGTTCAGAAGACGGCAGTTGGAGAATGGCTGTTTCCCTAAGATTGGCTACACCCATAGCTACTACCTGAAGGGTGGCATAAGTAAAAACAGCAATGAGGCGGCTATGACTGCTTTCGTACTTATTGCTATGTTGGAGGCAGGAGTCAGCAAGACAGTAAGTGGTTTATTGTTATTCTGAAGGTCAAATAAGGTCGAATAGTTTGGCCAGCTGGGCCCATATTCATGAAATCGTTCTCATGCCAAAGCATAGATTCTGTACTCAAGCCAGTTTTCTTGAAACTCACCTTAATCATGTCAATGTTCAAAATGTTAATTGAAAATATTGAGAACAGTATTCGGCTTCATAGGTCTTTATTATGTTACACAAACTGTGACAAAATAAGAGGCATTAAATATATTATAACCAGAACAAGAAATTAGGCTTTAACACAAAATCCATACTTCAGCATGAGAAAGGTTTTATGAATACCGTCCCAAATGATGCATTACTGTCTATAATGCTTAATTTGTGGCCATGTTCATACTTCAGATTGAATGTATATAACTTAATTTCATGTTCAAGGCAGCAGTAAGTCTATATATAATTTAATCACAGGTGTTAGACAAACCTATATGATGTGGATACCCGGTATACGATATAATAGTACTAGTGGTAAGATGATTTGGATTGAATTTCAGGACAATGCTGTGACGAGTGCTGTAAGATGCCTAGACGTACAGGACAACAACGACACATACACTCTGTCCATGATGGCCTATGCCTACACACTGTACGATATCAACTGGCCGCAGAGGTCAGTGGTGATGGCCGAACTCGAGGAGCGAGCCATGTTCAGAGGTAACGTCAAACACAGAGCTTGTTACTTTAAGTATGTGACATGTATACCACTTTGAACCTTCTGTTGTAAAAAAAATATAGATGCTTTGTAAAACTCCTGTGGAATGGAAAACAAAGACTTCATGGCTTATATAAGTAGCTGTACTTGTGTCAGGTGTCTAAATATTATATGTGAATATGATATGTTTCATCTGTGGAGGTGTTCTATAATTATACCTCCCGCAACGAAGTTAGGGGGGCTGGGTATACTGGAATCGGGTTGTCCGTCCATCTGTATAGACACAATTTTGTCCAGTCAGTTATGCATTCGCTCAGTTTCAACAGATCTTTTTTAAATTTTGTGGGAATAGACAGTACAGTATGAAGATGTGCCCCTCATTTGTTGTACAAATAACTTTAAGGGGGCGGTGGTATTAGTTGGACCCCGGACGACAGTTCTAGTCGAAAGTTGAAACTATTATTGATCCTTTATTGAAGCAGCATATGTAAAAAAATAAATGCCATATTACTTGGAACAGTGTAATAGTACCATCAGTTTGTGGAAAAGGTATATATGATGGCATTTTTTCGTAGCTTTTCATGAGGTACATTTGTTCTTGTCTTGTAGTAGATTTATTGCCATTCCAATTGTGATGTTCACAAATGTAATAAAATTTGTTTTATAAATTAAATAATATGCAAACTTGTTCACTGTCCTTGAAATTATTGGCATTGACAAAGGATTCATCTTAATCTTTCATCAACAGACGATGGCATATTGAAGTACTGGACTCGTAACGATGAGGAGGAGCCGACTCCGGAGCCCTACTCGTGGCAGTGGTACAAAGCACCGTCGGCGGAGATAGAGATCACCTCGTACGTCCTGTTGTCTACCATTATAGGGGAACAGGAAAACGCTGTCGTCAACGCCCAGCCCATTGTCATGTGGCTGACCAAACAGAGAAACACTCTAGGAGGCTTCTCTTCTACCCAGGTTAGTGTTACATGTCATTCTATAACCATTAAAGCTTTGTATATGTTATACATTAACAAATATCAGAAATAACATGTGAAACAAAAATAGTTTTTCATGCAGCTCTGCATGCATTTGAAATGGCTTCATGCCCACAATAGCAGTTTTTGTTGCCAAAATATCTTAGAGGGGTGGGTGGGGGGAAATGTTCTGCATAAAAGCCGCATAAAAGTTCTGGAATTTTCCAGTTTATGATTTTGAGGACCTGATTATGTAAACATGATTTGTGTTACAGGACACAGTTATGGGTCTGCAGGCCCTGTCAGTGTATGCAACCCTGGTATACCGTGGAGGGATGCACTTAGATATAACCTTTAGGGGCATTCGTAATGAGGAGAGGGCGTTCAGTATCACCGGCGACAATAACCTTGTCCTCCAGTCATCACCGTTAGAAGTTGTTCCTGACACATTGGAGGCTGAAGTGTATGGTGTTGGCTGTGCTCTCATACAGGTAAGTAGACAATACAGGTGGTGTTTAGTACAGGTAAATAGGTAATACATCTAGTGTTTAGTTCAGGTAAGTAGGTAATATAGGTAGTGTTTAGTACAGGTAAGTAGGTAATATAGGTAGTGTTTAGTACAGGTAAGTAGGTAATACAGGTAGTGTTTAGTACAGGTAAGTAGGTAATATAGGAAGTGTTTAGTACAGGTAAGTAGGTAATATAGGTAGTGTTTAGTACAGGTAAGTAGGCAATACAGGTAGTGTTTAGTACAGGTAAGTATAGGCAATACAGGTAGTGTTTAGTACAGGTAAGTATAGGCAATACAGGTAGTGTTTAGTACAGGTAAGTAGGTAATATAGGTAGTGTTTAGTACAGGTAAGTAGGCAATATAGGTAGTGTTTAGTACAGGTTATTATGTCTTGTTGAAGTAAGGTCAAATGGCTAATGTATTGTCTGAATAAGGTCAGATAATAATGTTTTATAGTTGTGTTGAAACTTATAGCACATTCATTGTAACATCAAAAGGAATCAAATTTGTTGAAATGAAATTATAACACAATAAAAAAAATTAAAAGATAAAATTCAATTAAAATCTTGTAAATAATTTTTTTGTTTAGGCTCATATGAAGTACAACATTGATGAACCCCCAACAGGCCCAGCTTTTAACATAAGAGTGAATGCATTCCGCTCAAAGGAGGTGGGAAACGACTGCAAGAGGAGAACTCTTAACATCTGTGCATCGTAAGTATTTGACACTTAGAGACATACATATCAGTACACTGATAGTCCCATTTAGACTAGACTAGAGACTGTGTAAAAACATCCAATGTGAGCTCTGGCTGAATGGAGAACACCCACTGATATACTTCCTATCATTCATTGAAAGAATAAAATGATGGTTTGGTGACCCGATTTTGGTACTGTCATCTTATATGTATGAGCTTTGAAATTAGATATGATGACAACATATTATCATATTGTATCGCCCATGCATTCAATTAAAGCTTGAACATACCACCAGATTTCTATCAAAAGCTCATTAATTACCGTGTTTAATACAGAACTAAGTTCTATACATGATTTTGATTATAAATTCATGTCTGTAACAGATTCAGTGGACCAGGAGGAGTCAGCAACATGGCCTTGGTGGATGTTAAGATGGTCACAGGATGGGTACCGGTCACCTCTACATTAGACGAGGTACAGCACAAACTTCCAGAAAGTTACGCAATTCTTAACATATTGTTTGTGTGTCTCTTAAAATGTTTTCATTGGTAGATGCATAAAATATTTTAGAAGTGATATCTTAATTCTTTCCAATATAAATACTGTAGGTAACATCCTTCTCCTTTATAGACAAAATTGTAAGAAGAGTGTCCCATATAATAAAAAAATTACACATACTTCAATTTTTCGTTTCAAAGAAAAACCTTTACTGTAACAAGTTCATGGGATCATTTCTCTTACTTATAGAAATCTAGTAAATAAAGGCTATCTGAAGCGTCATAACTCAGGTCCTGATTTGTGGTAAATGCTGAAAATAATTGAGGAAGTATACATTTATTTATTCAAAAAGTTCAAAGTCAAGAGTTTTGTGAAGATAGTTACAATAACATGGCAGTACAATTTTATCAAAAATCTTTATAAATTATGATTTGCTTTCTTTTTTCATCGCAGCTCGTGAGTGATGAATCATTGGAAATTCAGAAATATGAGGTGGATGGCAACATGGTTCACATCTACTTTGACAAGGTATTTATCTAAATATGTCATTATTTTTAATGTGTCCACTTGGAATCAAATCCAGGACTTCTGGTTTTCTAGTCTTGTGCATCACTGAGTGACCTTAAAGGCCCAATATACGTAACTTCAGGAAATTTTTCGTGATTCTGAAAAATTCTGAAAAAAAAATCCAGTTGATAACCATGCAAAAATAAGCCTAAACGAAGTAACCCTGAGTGGTAACTAACAAGAAACTCTAGACAGAAAAATCCAAACGATTGAAAGTAATTCAGGTGGGAGCCGTTTCAACAACAAGCAGCAGTTATATTAGAAGACAGTTCAAAATGGACGCGTGTTTACAAATACCGTGTTTCACCTGCTACTGTTCCGGTAACCGCGTAAGAATTTATCTTGAATATGGCTGATATCAGTTCATCTTAACTAAATCTATGTATATAAAAAGTTATTAGGCTTTATTTTCGCTTCAAGTTTTGCCGAAAGTTACATATATTGGGCCTTTAAGAGAAATTTTCCTTTAGGAAAGTTGAAGAAAGCGGCTATTTGTTTTGCTAGGGTGACATAAGAATTCTTCTAGTAGTTTATAAGTTATGATCAGCCTTCAAATCTGATAATTATTTGGTTTCTCAAAAAAGGTATGTCAGTTTATCAACTGCAAGTGAAATTAGATCAGTTTAACCTCAAATATCGCAGCTTCAGGTCTGTCAGCTACACTGTGATTTCAATCAAAATTGAAATCGAACAAATTTGAACTTTTCAAAAGTTTGATATTTGTTGTTTTGGAAACCAAATCCAATTTTAGTGTCAACAAAGTTTTGAAATTGTACAAAATCTGAATAAACAAAAATAAAAATGTTTATTTCTGTATTTTGTGTTTTTCAAAATTCATCATTTTAAACAAAATGTAAAGAAAATAAACATTAGACCTTTGTGATCTGTCTCTGGCTGATGTAATTCTTTCATGGTGATTTTATTTATCCAGTTTGACTCAGCTGGTCAGTGTTTCTACTTTGATGTAGAACAGGACATTGAGGTGTCAGATCCTAAGAAGGCATTCATCAAGGTGTTTGACTACTACGAGACAGGTAAGATAACCAATAATTGTAATCACTGTCACAACAACACTCTGGCTTTCCATGCAGTTGATCTCCCAAATCATCATTATATGCATGGAATATTTTGGTATCCTCTAGACTGATTGTTGTTTTGTATCTGATGAATATTTTGGTATCCTTGTATCTGATAAGATATTTTGGTGTCCTCTAGACTGATTGTTGTTTTGTATCTGATGAATATTTTGGTATCCTTGTATCTGATAAGATATTTTGGTGTCCTCTAGACTGATTGTTGTTTTGTATCTGATGAATATTTTGGTATCCTTGTATCTGATAAGATATTTTGGTGTTCTCTAGATTGTTTGTTGTTTTGTATCTGATGAATATTTTGGTATCCCTGTATCTGATATGATATTTTGGTGTTCTCTGAGCGTGTTTGTTTTGTAGATTTACAGGTAGTGATACAGTACAACCTGAGGACAACTTGTGGAACTAAACAGGAGTTACCCGAGATCTCTGTAGACCAGTACCTACGTGGTGTGTTCTTCGCCGATGTTGATGAGATTGTACAAGTTCGGGTACCGTCAGGCTTAGGTTTGTATGAATTATCATAACATTTGTTCAACTTGTTAACCCCTGAAGGCACATTTGAGTTCATCCGAATCTATGGTTGGAATAGTTCATTATGAATCTTTAGGGGTGAATGACTTCGTGATGATTTTGTATGCCTTTTTTAATGTCTGTATGTATCTATCATCGGGTAGTTAATATTGTTATCTGTTATACATTGCAGAACCTGCTGAACCAGCCATGGTAAGTCATCTCGATGAATCCCTTTAGGTCTGTCAGATATAAACTGAACTCAATAAGCATTTATCAGCTCTATTTACATTGTGTATTCTGTTATTTAAGAATATTCAGCTTTCTATCTTGATATCATGTCTTTCTGTTTATAAGGAGTCGGGTTGCACTGAGCTTTTTTGTGTACGATCTAAAAATCACTTGAGTTTGTGTGTGTTTGTATAGGTATATATACAGAGGATTCAATACTCAAGTTTTGTATGATATGCGTGTAATATGTACTACAAGGTATAATGAGAATTTGTTGGGTAACATATTTAAGATTGCGATTTTGAGTGATATCTGAAGTCTTTCCTGTTTTTCAGACCTGTCCTGTGTGCATAGAAGCTACCATGAACAGGAAAAGTGCAGAATTCAAGAAACTGGTTTGTGGATCAGGAAATGGTAACAGTCCACTTAATTCTTAGCATTAAAATGCTCGATAATAAAGCTGACACTTTATGTTAAAAGCTTATGGATATTGATTCAAAGGAAAATAGAGAGGCCATGCCAAAGAATCAAATTTTCTTAAGTCAGTATTACATAAACTTCCTTTCAAAAGTATCATCACTAAAGCTTTAAACTTGTATTTGCACAGGATGTATAGAATAAGATAGTTTTCCACAGATCTTTAAATAGTAATTTGAAAATGAAATCAACATATGATTGATACAGGTTCCATGGGCCTCTTGTCATTCATCTACAGTCAAAAGTAAGAGAAATACTGTGGTCATGAAAAAAGTATTATAAAATTTCGGACATGAAGAAGAAAAAAATTCTTGATTTTGAAATGATGAAAAATTCACTTTTAAGTCAATGAGCATTTTATAAACAGCTAGACTGCTGAAATGTACTGACTAGAGTTTGTTGGACTGTTTCAGTATACAAGGTGGTGGCAGGTCGGTCAGGATTATACCCGATGAAGATTTACGGAGATATGAGATCAAGGAAGAAGACGAGAGTTAACAGTTTTGCCAACTATGACCTTGGAGACAACTGTGTATGCAACTCCATTCCAACAACAGGTAAGATAATGTGTCTAGTTTTGTTAAGTACTTTTTTTCATGCCATAATTGGAAAGTCTTGACATAAACTAATAAGGTTTGACCCCAAATATATCCTGCCGTGATTAATTTGGTGATAGAACCAGTGATATTACCTCCTTGATACTAATAAGGTTTGACCCCAAAAATATCCTGCCGTGATTAATTTGGTGATCAATAGAACAAGTGAGATTAAATGCTTGGGAAAAATTACTAAAACAATTTACAGATGCCATTAAGAAATATCTGAAGTTAAGATGTGAAGCATCTCTACTTGTGTAAATAAAAGATTGATACTGATGAACACATGTTGTTCCCTTTTATGTGAAACATGAAATAGTTACTGTGGAATCTCCTTGATGAGAAACATTTTTTTCCCCTTGTAATAGAGTTTTGCAGAATGTGTATTCTTTACACAAGAATTATTTAACTTTTTTAGAAAAAATCCCCACAATTAATGGAATCTGGTCTTACCACCAATCTTGTACCTGATCCAATTTTTCCATTAAAATCTGTCAGTTCTGGATTTAACAGCCTACAGCTTTCATATGATGTGTTGTTTTTCCCACAGAGGGTAAAGTGCTGATATTTGGAAACAATGAGACATTTGAAACGGACATAAAACTGCTCCACTTTGATAACCAAGTGACTATCATGCCCTGGACCAGGGAGGTGGAGAAATCTCTGCGACGACTAGTGACACGACGACGGAGGGGCTGTAATTAATTGCCAGCTAGCAACCCGATGATGCAGGGGGCTGTAATTAATCGCCAGCTAGCGACCCGATGATGCAGGGGGCTGTAATTAATCGCCAGCTAGCGACCCGATGATGCAGGGGGCTGTAATTAATTGCCAACTATGTTATGGACATTTTGATCCTGGAAGTCAAAGAGATGTTGTACAAATTGTGTTAAAGATAATTTCATTCCAGCTGCCAAACATAACTATTGTCTGTATTATATTCAAGTATTGTAAATATGTAGATCATTGATTGTCCTGAACTCCCCTAAGCTTACACTTAGATTTTAAAATGTTAAAAGACAGTCAGTCGGACTTAATAAATCCATTTAACTAGCTGAATACCATTTATCTGACAATTCAAATTTCAGTAATTTGGAAAAGTTTGAACAAAGTGAACCAGGTTGCTAAGATACCGCAGCACCCTGTTGGTGAACCAAATTAATGATATTATAGCAAATCACATTATCATTCATGATATTTTTATCAAGAAAACAGTTTCATATAAATATTTTAGTTAATAGACAATGTATGTATTTCTTAGTTTTTTAGTTTACTATATATTTCTATTGATTCTTGCTAAATCTGTATACTAGTAGTTGTTTTTATGATCATATTTTTGACGAATTTAAATGGCATACAAAGGTAGTTTGTTTGTAGAAATGATTACTTCTTTTTTTTCGGATTTGGATTGAGATGCAGTGTTTTATAGAATTATTGCTTCCTTGTTTGAATTTGATGACTGATTTATTGGGGGGAGGGGAGATCTAGCTTACTTCATTACAAATGTTTATAGAATTATAGCGTGTTGATGAAATAGTATCCTCTTATAATTATTTCTTGGAATATCTTACATAAATGCTGCTTTTTATATACATTATACATTTTAAACCAATATTTGCATTTCCAGTTCGTTTTTATATATAAAGGTTTTATAAAACTTTAATGACTTGAACCCTTTTACCTGCACTATACCTGATTATTGTTTAGCTCTCAAATCTGAGATTTCAAGCTTTAATTCTTTTATATGTGAAATCCCGTTTTATTTTTGTTTTTGAAATCCTATTTTATACTTAATTTCTAAATATGTCTCAGTATTTCATCTAATATTTTCAGTATTATAACACTATAAATGTCACTTTGATGTTTTTTTCTACCTCACATCGTCTACACATTATTAGTTTGGCTGCATAACTTTGTCTTCATCAGCTATTGGATATGTTTACATGTGTTGGAAGTCAATGTAAAAAGTTGAAAAGAAACCATTTTATACTCCGTGCCTTAATATACCTGTACTTGCACACAGAATTCTTTGTGCATCTTGCATAATTGCATATATGTATCTTTTCAATGCGTTAATAAAAATGTTACTCATTTGAAACATCTTTTGTTGTGTTCTACTTTGACTTTTATAACCAATGTCGTTTGATGATAATGAATTAGGAATTAGCTGCCTTGATTACATCGGGAAGCTTTTGCCATTGTGAAAATCTTTTTGCCCCATGACAATTTTACCCTCCACATTTACTTTATAATCCTATAATTGTTGTTCTCATCTACATTAGCCAGTAGGATAAATAACACAAATACTAAAACTGTATTTCCCAGCGCCTTAGGCACTGATTGATGTTTAATAAAAATCATCAATATAGCAAAGATAATTACACAATCATGTACATCTCGCACACAATCGTAAAAAAATCTATCCTATTTGTCTGAACAAAATAAGATCAACAAAAGGCCAATGGGCCTTAATGGTCATCTGACAATGGTCATTTGATATATTTTTGTTGGTTATTGCGAAGTTGTTTAAAGTAACATATTTGACCCATGTGACCTTGAAAGTGGGTCAAGGTAATTCATTTGAACCAGCTTGATAGCCCTTCATCCCAGCATGTATTGGCCAAACATCAGAACTCGGGGCTTTCAGTTACTGAGAATTTGTTTGAAAGAGTTTAGAAACCTTTGACCCTTGAGTGTGGGTCAAGGTCATTCATTTGAACAAACTTGGTAGCCCTTTATCCCAGAATGCTACTGGCTAAATATCTTCCCAGGCCTTTCGGCTATGAACCATTATATGTTTTTATGTCATATAATTTCAAGGAAAAAATATTTAATATATTTATTTGCAAACTTTATATCGATTCGAGAACTTAAAGATTTACAGCTAATATATAGAGTGAGATTCAATATTTCAGTAGTCACCTTCATATAACAATGAGGTTATCTGTGTTTCGACCTTGGTCAAGTGTTCTGTAAGATATACCGGTAAACAATTCTTACATAAGTTATATAGGCCCTTAGAGATATAAACATTTCTTACATAAGTTATACCCAATCTACCATTCAGCTATCTTATATTCAACTTCATAAAATAAGTTGTATCTCACCAGAATATGACACGTTGCAGTTATTCGGTATAAATACAGGTACTATTCATATGTAAAAGAGTCGGTTCCGAGGAACACACTTAGTCGGTTTCCGGAGGGCGTACCATGTACATCGGTATACTCTCCACATAATAAAACTTCATCACCACCTACAACTGGACTTGGAATCATTTTTATACACATTAAACCTGTTACAGCTATTGAGAATAGTTGCTTGGTGGTTTTTAACACATTTGACCCTGTGACCTCGGTTGAGGGTAAGTGTCATTCTTTTGAATAAGCTTGGTAGCCCTACATCCCAGCTACTACAGGCCAAATATCCGTACATCTTTTGGTTAATGAGAAGAAGTTTCTTGTTAAGATATCCAACTCATGTGACCGTTAATATAGGTCAAGGTTATTCATATGAGGAAATTTTGTCTCACTTAACCCTGAGTACCTACTGGCCAAATAGCATTACCGTGGAGCTTTTGGTTATTGAGAAAAAAATTGTTGAATGTTTTCACATATGTGACCATGAAAGTAGGTAAAGGTCATTGATATGAGGATATTTTAATTTGTAGAACTCCGTCATAAGTACCTACTAGCCAAATAGTATCATGGGCCTTCCTGTTATTGAGAAGAATTCGTTTTAAGGAAACGTTTACGCACGACGGCGGAAGCACGATGGCTGTTGGTAATCCACACCATTCGTCATCGTATTTGAATAAGAAGGAAGTCCATGAATCACCAATTCGTTTATAAGTTAATGGGTGTAGTGACCATATGTAACTAATAGCGAAAATCTGAATATCCCCTATCCCAGGTAATGCCGTAAAAACTACATTAGAGTTAGTTTCCATCCAGAACAAGAACACAACGTTTGCAGTGACATCATAGGCAGGATATACGTCTCCTATCTCTTGGTCATTGACCAGTCACTGTGCCATCCCTTACAGCTGAGGTTACTTACCGGCAGACACCAGGTATTGTGGATTTATTAAAGTCTTCACCACTGCGGTAGACGTGTAAAGGCCATTGTCATAGTTACAACCATTGAGCCGGGGTAGAACTGATAAAGGCCATTGTCATAGTTGCAGCCATTGAGCTGGGGTAGAACTGATAAAGGCCATTGTCATAGTTACAGCAATTGAGCCGAGGTAGAACTGATAAAGGCCATTGTCATAGTTACAACCATTGAGCCGGGGGTAGAACTGATAAAGGCCATTGTCATAGTTACAACCATTGAGCCGGGGGTAGAACTGATAAAGGCCATTGTCATAGTTACAACCATTTAGCGGGGGTAGAACTGATAAAGGCCATTGTCATAGTTGCAACCATTGAGCCGGGGTAGAACTGATAAAGGCCATTGTCATAGTTACAACCATTTAGCGGGGGTAGAACTGATAAAGGCCATTGTCATAGTTACAGCCATTGAGCCGGGGTAGAACTGATAAAGGCCATTGTCATAGTTACAACCATTGAGCCGGGGGTAGAACTGATAAAGGCCATTGTCATAGTTACAACCATTGAGCCGGGGGTAGAACTGATAAAGGCCATTGTCATAGTTACAACCATTGAGCCGGGGTAGAACTGATAAAGGCCATTGTCATAGTTACAACCATTGAGCCGGGGGTAGAACTGATAAAGGCCATTGTCATAGTTACAACCATTGAGCCGGGGGTAGAACTGATAAAGGCCATTGTCATAGTTACAACCATTTAGCGGGGGTAGAACTGATAAAGGCCATTGTCATAGTTGCAGCCATTGAGCCGGGGGTAGAACTGATAAAGGCCATTGTCATAGTTACAGCAATTGAGCCGGGGTAGAACTGATAAAGGCCATTGTCATAGTTACAACCATTTAGCGGGGGTAGAACTGATAAAGGCCATTGTCATAGTTGCAGCCATTGAGCCGGGGTAGAACTGATAAAGGCCATTGTCATAGTTACAACCATTGAGCCGGGGGTAGAACTGATAAAGGCCATTGTCATAGTTACAACCATTGAGCCGGGGTAGAACTGATAAAGGCCATTGTCATAGTTACAACCATTGAGCCGGGGTAGAACTGATAAAGGCCATTGTCATAGTTACAACCATTGAGCCGGGGGTAGAACTGATAAAGGCCATTGTCATAGTTACAACCATTGAGCCGGGGTAGAACTGATAAAGGCCATTGTCATAGTTACAACCATTTAGCGGGGGTAGAACTGATAAAGGCCATTGTCATAGTTACAACCATTGAGCCGGGGTAGAACTGATAAAGGCCATTGTCATAGTTACAACCATTGAGCCGGGGTAGAACTGATAAAGGCCATTGTCATAGTTACAACCATTGAGCGAGGGTAGAAGTGATAAAGGCCATTGTCATAGTTACAACCATTGAGCCGAGGTAGAACTGATAAAGGCCATTGTCATAGTTGCAACCATTGAGCCGGGGTAGAACTGATAAAGGCCATTGTCATAGTTACAGCCATTGAGCCGGGGTAGAACTGATAAAGGCCATTGTCATAGTTACAGCCATTGAGCCGGGGTAGAACTGATAAAGGCCATTGTCATAGTTACAGCCATTGAGCCGGGGTAGAACTGATAAAGGCCATTGTCATAGTTACAGCAATTGAGCCGGGGTAGAACTGATAAAGGCCATTGTCATAGTTGCAACCATTGAGCGAGGGTAGAACTGATAAAGGCCATTGTCATAGTTACAACCATTGAGCCGTGGGGAGAACTGATAAAGGCCATTGTCATAGTTGCAGCAATTGAGCCGGGGTAGAACTGATAAAGGCCATTGTCATAGTTGCAACCATTGAGCGAGGGTAGAACTGATAAAGGCCATTGTCATAGTTACAGCAATTGAGCGAGGGTAGAACTGATAAAGGCCATTGTCATAGTTACAACCATTGAGCGAGGGTAGAACTGATAAAGGCCATTGTCATAGTTGCAGCCATTGAGCCGGGGTAGAACTGATAAAGGCCATTGTCATAGTTACAGCCATTGAGCCGGGGTAGAACTGATAAAGGCCATTGTCATAGTTGCAACCATTGAGCCGGGGTAGAACTGATAAAGGCCATTGTCATAGTTACAACCATTGAGCGGGGGTAGAACTGATAAAGGCCATTGTCATAGTTACAGCAATTGAGCGAGGGAAGAACTGATAAAGGCCATTGTCATAGTTGCAATCATTGAGCCGGGGTAGAACTGATAAAGGCCATATTCATAGTTACAACCATTGAGCCGTGGGGAGAACTGATAAAGGCCATTGTCATAGTTGCAGCCATTGAGCCGGGGTAGAACTGATAAAGGCCACTGTCATAGTTGCAACCATTTAGCGGGGGTAGAACTGATAAAGGCCATTGTCATAGTTGCAGCAATTGAGCCGGGGTAGAACTGATAAAGGCCATTGTCATAGTTGCAGCCATTGAGCCGGGGTAGAACTGATAAAGGCCATTGTCATAGTTGCAACCATTTAGCGGGGGTAGAACTGATAAAGGTTATTGTCATAGTTACAACCATTGAGCCGGGGTAGAACTGATAAAGGCCATTGCCATAGTTACAACCATTGAGCCGGGGTAGAACTGATAAAGGCCATTGTCATAGTTGCAACCATTGAGCCGGGGTAGAACTGATAAAGGCCATTGTCATAGTTACAACCATTGAGCCGGGGTAGAACTGATAAAGGCCATTGTCATAGTTACAGCCATTGAGCTGGGGTAGAACTGATAAAGGCCATTGTCATAGTTGCAACCATTAAACCGGGGTAGAACTGATAAAGGCCATTGTCATAGTTGCAACCATTGAGCCGGGGTAGAACTGATAAAGGCCATTGTCATAGTTGCAACCATTAAACCGGGGTAGAACTGATAAAGGCCATTGTCATAGTTACAACCATTAAACCGGGGTAGAACTGATAAATGCCATTGTCATAGTTGCAACCATTGAGCCGGGGTAGAACTGATAAATGCCATTGTCATAGTTACAGCCATTGAGCCGGGGTAGAACTGATAAAGGCCATTGTCATAGTTACAGCCATTGAGCCGGGGTAGAACTGATAAAGGCCATTGTCATAGTTGCAACCATTGAGCCGGGGTAGAACTGATAAATGCCATTGTCATAGTTGCAACCATTGAGCCGGGGGTAGAACTGATAAAGGCCATTGTCATAGTTACAACCATTGAGCCGGGGGTAGAACTGATAAAGGCCATTGTCATAGTTACAACCATTGAGCCGGGGTAGAACTGATAAAGGCCATTGTCATAGTTACAACCATTGAGCCGAGGTAGAACTTGTTACCTACTTGCCATAACAGCAATTGAGCCGATGCAGGTATTAAGTTGCATTTGGTCCTCGTCCACCGTCTTCTCACTTTTATCACAGACTTCATGTAATTGTGCGCTTCTGTGCTAACCTCGCTGCGGTAGAGAAAAGTTCTCTTCCATGAACAACATGATCAGGAATGAGGAGCCAATGACTGGTGAGAGATGATATTCTTTCTACAAACACCGGTTGATTTTCCAGGAGTAGGCGGTGTGTAATTGAAACATCCACGACCGTATCATTTGCCATGGTCGACAATGGACCCTTGGTATGCGTATAAACCTAGGTCAAGCTAGATGCTAGATCTCAGATATGGCTGAAGGACCATTCAGAATGTTATTTCCACATCGCTATACCAGCCTAGCTCTAGGAACGAGCTGTCATAACGTATTAGTGATGTTATGAAGTATTCTTTTAAAGAGGAGGGAATTGTTATTAGGTACAGAGCCTACATAATGAGTCCACAGACTGTATACAACAGAATGCCAGAAACTTATCATACATTATATCAGAGTTCGGAGCATTCTCGAAATCGGCAATAGCTTGGACATAATAAACACAAACAAGGCTTTCCTTCCTGGATGAAGGTGAAAGTCGTGAAAACAAGACAGAAGGAAAATGGGAGGGAAAATCATGCAATTTTTGGCAAGTCTAATTCCAACTAGAGCCGCCAGCCGTCCAAATAGTTAGCAGATCAGAGAGTCGGAACCCTTCGGACTATCTTGCAAATACCTGTGGATTTGACCTGCCACACTAAATGAATGCAGGACTATTATTGTTGGAAGGGATTTTATTATACCCCCCCCCCCCCCCGCAACGAAGTTAGGGGGGGTATACTGGAATCAGCTTGTCTGTCCGTCTGTCTGTCAGTCCGTCTGTCCGTCTGTCCGTCTGTCCGTAGAAAAATGTTGTCCGGACAACTCCTCCTAAACTACTGGATCGATTTCAATAAAACTTGGCAGTATTGTTGGGGACCATGTGTAGATGTGCATGCAGGGTTTCGTTTGTCAAAATTTTGGTTGTCATGGTAACCAGGTCACTATACACAGGTTTCCATAATAAAATGTTGTCCGGACAACTCCTCCTAAACTACTGGATCGATTTCAATAAAACTTGGCAGTATTGTTGGGGACCATGTGTAGATGTGCATGCAGAGTTTCGTTTGTCAAAATTTTGGTTGCCATGGTAACCAGGTCACTATACACAGGTTTCCGTAATAACGTGTTGTCCGGACAACTTCCTATAAACCACTGGATCGAGTTTAATGAAACTTGGCAGTATTGTTGGGGACCATGTGTAGATGTGCATGCAGAGTTTTGTTTGTCAAAATTTTGGTTGCCATGGTAACCAGGTCACTATACACAGGTTTCCATTATAATGTGTTGTCCGGACAACTCCTCCTAAACTACTGGATCAATTTCAGTGAAACTTGGCAGTATTGTTGGGGACCATGTATAGATTTGCATACAGGGTTTCGTTTGTCAAAATTTTGGTTGCCATGGTAATGAGGTGACTATACACAGGTTTCCGTAATAACATGATGTCTAGACAACTTCTTCTAAACTACTGGGTCATTTTCAATGAAACTTCGCAGTAAGTAATGTTGAGGATTACTATACACAGGTTAAAATACTTTCTTTATTCATTCAGTGAGTTTCACAAGTTGAAACATACATATGCATCCACATTGTTGATATGAAATCTACACTGTAATGTATGTAAGACCAAAGGTGCCTTCTTTGTTTTTGTTTTTTAGATATGCGGTGATACATAGTAATATAAAATAATACATTATATAATGCATGTTATATACAACTTGTACTACATCATGTTTTTTCAAAAACATGTCAGACACCTCTAATAAGAGGTAGCGGGGGGGTATTAGTCAGCCATCGGCTTACAGTTCTAGTTTTTAACTTGTTTCATGGCGTAAAAATATCCCCGTTCAGAATCGGTTACCTTAAGAAGATTGCCATCTAGGCCATCACGAATGCAGAAGCCAAACATAGCTATTGGGTGTGGGGGGGGGGGGGGCAATCCCTATCGAGAAAGAGGTCATAGAGAGACTATGTCTATACAATACGCTCAGAAACACATCCCATCAGACACCGGCAAAATAGTTTAAGTTCGACATTTAGCACTCTTCTTTGACATCCATATGGTTGTCGGATTTTGTCTTCCTTGTGTAAAATAAACCTATGCACGTCCCTAGTTATTACTTCAGATAACACTGAAATAAACAAAGGGGCGTATGTCAAAAAGATACCTTACTCCTGCCATCATCGCTTTGAACTTCACCAATTATTGGCAATCTAAAACATTATCACTTTTTTTTTATTTAAAGATAACTAAGAGTACTCAAACAAGCATAGTTCACCACTGAAACATGTATATTAAGTATGGTATTTACCACTAATTCCCTTGGGTCAGCTTTTGTTTGTGGTGTTCAATACGGTTTTACCATGTGCTGCATGCAGTTAGATCAAAATTAAAAGTCGATGAAAGACAGCTGGATTGGCAATGAATTTCTATCGAGCTTTTGTAGGCACTTTCAGTACCTTCGTTAATATTTACATTTCCACAAAGCGTCATGATAAACATCTTGCGCATAACCGAAACAGTTGACGGAATAGTTCACTAATGTCCTATATTAATTATATCGGCTGACCTGTATTAGTATCCGTACAATATATCTGGCCTTCTGTACGACTTTATTTGTTCGTGTCAATGATTCTCTAAGTGTTCTAACGCGTGTACAGGGTTTCATGTGGACTGGGATAAGTAACGAAAGTCTATCAAATGTGTTAAATGGGAGAAGAGTATACCAATTGCTATCGCTGTGAGAATAATCGGGTAAAGTTTCCATGTCATAGGGGTACCAGACTGGACTATAACATGGCGGAGAGTAGAACAGGCTGTACGGAAGCCCGTCTGGACCGTTTCAAGGATATGTGGGTAAAAGGGGATACGAAGTGGCACACACGAGGAGTTAATCCTTTACTTGTGAAACATCAGAAGACTTTATTCCCTGGCAACAAACCGATGAAGGTGTTCGTGCCTTTGTGTGGGAAAGATGACTCGGTAAAATGGCTGGCTGAGCAGGGACACACCGTGATCGGTCTCGACTATTCTGATATTGCTTGTAGGGATTTCTTTAAAGACAACGAGTTGGAATGTATCAGAGAGGAAATCCAAAATCCTTGTTTAAAGGGTGATATTTATAAAGCATTATCTGATACGTTTGATATAATTATATATTGCTGCGATTATTTCCAATTTATACCGGAAGTCCAGAAAGATTTTGATGTCGTTTGGGACAGAGGTGCATTGAACGCTATGGATTCGGTGAACGTGATGAGGTACGCCTCCGTGCTGATACCTCTAATGAGAGAAGACTGCATCAATTTCACAGAAATCGTGCACGGATTCCCAGAAACACTTCCTGTCGAGATCATTCGGGCAGCTTTTGGTGAAGAATACAACGTGGAAAGCATTGATAAAGTAGGACCACACAGTGAACATTATAGGAATGTCGGGGCAACGGCTTTTGAATTATTTTGTATAAAAAGGAACATATATGACAACGGAGCTAACACATAGACTTGCCATGTGTAGTAAGAACAAATGGAAAAAAATGTAATTTAGTATGTTGTTGCAAGGACCAACAGATACATTTTGGTTTTGAAGAACGCGAGCTTCAAAAAACGTCCGTGCATGTCCTGTGCGACTTTGCTGTTTGTACATGTTCATAGATATAATTCCACACCTCGTTACCTGAAGTGAAATAAATTTTCTTTTGTGATGATTGAGTATTTTTTGTTTTATTATTTCGTATACTTCTGATTGTTGAAAAGAACCGGAAGGGAGATAACTGCGACGCGTTTATCACCGTTCTAAGCATTACCAAGCAGGTTTTTCACTGTAAATAGTAGTCCCATGTTGCAAGATTAAACATATTACTTGGATATATATATAAATCTATAAGTTTTTTTTCAAAGATACAAGTATGAGCACACACACACATTCATCCACGCACACATACCAATTTCATCATCATAATCATCATCATCATCATGACATGTTCATCACCAACATCATCATCATCATCATCGTCATAATCACCGTGTCCACAACAAAAAATACCATCATCATCATCATCATCACCATTTCATCACCATGTTAATCATCATCGTCATCATTCAGTCATCATCACCATCATTCCATTTTCATCATTATCATCCTCAAACATTACAAAATGTTTAGTAAATCATCATCATCATCTTTATTGCAACTTTTTTTATGTAAAACATTGTAAGCAAATATATTTAGCTAAAAGCACGACTCACACATACTAATTCCGTGCTAACAGGTACCACCACGGACTTAGATGCTATCACAGACGGCTGTAATTATAACAATATTTCTGGTTGACTGACAGGATATGTTCGGGTATCTTAAAATCTGAGCTGTAACACATCATCCTGCTTAAAAATAACTCGGTAGATTTAAAGAAGAAAAGTGAAGGATGAGTTTTGAATCGACCGAAAAGTAAATTAGCATTTAATTACGTAATGACCGAGGTTTATCTGGTAACTTCCATATGTATACCACCGGGACCTGAGAATTTGTTACAGCTAGTTTTGGACCTAAAATAGGATGTTTAGAGTAATTTTACACATTTGGGGGGGGGGGTTAAGATCAATTTTCGATAAAAATGCCCCCTCAATGGTCATGAAAGCTTTAAACCATTGAGGGGGCATCCCGGTATACGATTTTTCCGCTCCAGGTTCACAAAAACTAAATCAGCGTTGTGTATCCAAAATTTGAGAACATTGCTGATTATTGAAGATCTACAACCAGAACTAGATTTATGTATATGAATCACAACAGAAAAAAAATCGATAGGCAAGTGATTTATACACAATTATAGATTCAGTTTCGTCCGCGGGCCGCTTCACTATCAACTAGAAATCAAACACATATGGTTTTATATATCATGACCACCCGACTAACATCTATACGTTTTTATTTACATTGGCTTCGCTCTCGTCGTCGAACCCTCTCGTAGACATTGTAAGTATATCGCTAACTGTTAGTGCAATCAAATGTTTGCCATCACCACGCCCCCTGATCAAATTGCGTTTCGTTTGTTAATGTGGAATTTCGAATTTATAACAACACCGGGAGTATAATCACGTGACACCTAAAATGGCTGACGAACGAGAACCACCCCCGTTTGAGGAGGAGGATAGCCAAAAAGATGAAGATGACTTATTTACGGAAGCAAGCGAGGTACGATATTCACCAATATGTCAACAAGAATAGATATATACGTGGTATTAATTTTGAACGACCAGCGAAAACCTAAACAGGTTTTTGACATTTAGTAATTTCGCCGGAGGCCAAAACTGCACTGTAAATATCCATATATTTAGACGTGATGTTGTCATCCCATAATCCTTGTTATACTTCTCCATTCTATGTGTGATCATTGATATTCAGTCTTTAACGTCAATATTTACACACTTATTTTGCTACAGGACACTTTATAATTATGAGTCGTTTTTTCTTAATTATTTACACAGGCCTTCAAATTTCTGAGACCGGAAAGAGAAAATAATTAATTGCATGTACCGATTATATTATTTATTATTTTTACCATTCAGTTAGTGAAGCACGTGACTATATTCAGCTTTGTTTATGTGTTGTTTATATATAATTTATCTATCACTTTTGGAATAATTGGTATGCAGTTCATTGATAATTTGCCTGCTCATAAATATGTGTAGTCTGTAAGTGTAAAACTACCAGGAGATGAGGAAGAGAAAAATGTACGACCACTAAACAAGAGATCCAACCCGATGCCTTCCAAATTCTAGATGGATGCTCAACCAATTGAGCTTTCTAGATCTGGGTACCGATGATTGACCCAGTCCACCAGTTCCTCCGCTACATGTTCTTCCATCCTTTTTCTTTTCGAAGTCTTTGCCCCCACCCCTTAAATGGCCAAGACACAGCTATTTATAACCTGAGTTTGGATATCCTCTTGTCAAATATAAGTCTATACACGAAACCCTTGAACAAGGGTCACATGCACCACTGTAGCAAAAGAGAACATGGCCAGACCGGAGTTTGAACCCTGGATCTTCCGTCAACTCTAGATGGACGTTCAACTAATTAAGCAATCAGGTTTCTGACAATCAACCCAGTCCAGTTCTGCTGTACATATATAGTATTACTACAGAAATTTAACAGACAAGAGTGTTATTTGAAAACGAACCTCCTGAAAAAAGTAAATGCACACCGAACCTTATCATATGATTTGACTGAGTTGAAATACTTGATTGATAAATGATCTCCATATCTCTTCCAGTGTTTTCCAATGTACTTGCGCTAATGACAACACTTAAATAATTTAGTGTTTATTAATCCATTTTACCAGGAATTCTTAGTACACTCAATAATTGAAATAAAAAAAAATGGATGGACACTTGGACTAATTTGCCAGGATACTGTGGCTAAGAAGTCAAAGTGGTTCTAAATATAAAGTGCTGATGAGAGACTTGTATCTGATTGAGGGATTCCAAATACTTATTAAAAACCAGCAGTATTCAGGCACTACCATCTAGCTTGTCAGAAGCAAACTCATATTTTCAGACTAATTGCAACAGGGCGAAAAATTCAAAAAAAAACTTTAGTGGGTGATTAGAGGTTAGGTCAGGATCCTATTAAAGGATTGCAGTGTCTTTAGTTGCTAAGGAGGGGCTACAACTGTAGCAAAACATTTCCAGGGGTCATATTAAGATGGAATGCAACCAATTCCCATGTCTTTGTTATAATTCAGATGATGAATACATAACTATATCCTACCTTTAGGTATATAGGGAGTAATTGTTTAATAAATTAATAGTCAATGAGAAAACTTAGTAAATGAAAACATACACTATCATTCAACTGTGATTCATTTAAATTTTGGATGAATTCAGTAAAAGTCCTTGTAATGCCACATGATATGGTGTATAATTTCAGTGTGTACTGTATGTAAACAAGTGCATCCTCTTATCTACATTTATTTAGAAAGAAACAGCTCCTAGCCCTCCTGATCAGGAGATAGACCTAAGTGATGAGGTAAAGTGGTTTGATATGTGATTCCATTAGCAGCTGCACAAGTTATTGCCTTTTTCATATTAAACCACACCAATAGCACTGTACAAGCACTGTCACATACATTCTGTGTCTCTTCCATCACGTGGACACATATATGCAACTTTTCCACATACCCGGGGGTACCAACTTCACCCCCATTCTTTCAAATAACTATGTTCAAAGTCTGAAAGAGAAAGTTCTGAGAAACTATTGTATTATTGTCCACACAGTCTGCAATTGGATTTCAAGTTCCTGTACATCTATAAAGCTTAAAATAAAATCTCTGAAGATGATCCTGTTAAAAGTCACAACCAATCCTTCAACCACCATCATTACATCCATCATTTTGCCTTTCCTCAAACCAAACAATGGGCATGTAGCTTGTTCTAAATGATATAAAAGGTTCCTGATATAATTATATTATAAAATTAGAGCCTAACTATAAAGAAAACTCATGATTCAATTCAAACTCCTTGCTATCTAAAGAAACTCTAGGTTATCTACTAATATTTACAGTCTACACTGACATTCACTCGATAACCATTGCTCAACAGACTATCACGGCATAACTGTAGTCAAACGCGTGACAAATTGCTATGACGTCGACAACAATACATGTGGGCAGAGCTATGCCAATCCGACAGTTTGAAACACAATTGTGTGACGTCACCAACAATATATGAGGGCGGAGCTTGCACATTTCATGCTGTTACATTTATTGAACCATTCCCACATTTATTAGTTTTGAAATAAAATCTGTGTGCGAAGATTTGATTATAATGAACAAAATAGTCACAAACATTTCCCAGAAAGAAACTGTAAATATACGGGGTAAGGATAAACTTTCTATTTTGTTTATGTTATCGGGGGATAACTACAATGGAAAACGGGTAAATTATACAAAACCGGCTTTGCCGGTTATTGAATTTACCCGTTTTCCATTGTAGTTATCCCCCGATAACCTATACAAAATAGAAAGTTAATCCTTAATTAATATACAGTGTATAAATTTTACATGTGTAGATTACATTTTTCGTTTGGTTCTTTTATTTCTTCATTAAAATGTTTAATTAAGGTGTTGATCCTAACACTTAAGCATGAGTGACAGTGCCAAAAAAACTCATTATCAAGACAACATTGTACATGCATGTAGTCTATGAATATATATATATAGTTAATTATGTTGGAAATTCTTGTTGGTGATTATGTGCGTCGCTTAAAAGGTAGTGGTAAAATGGGAATTGCTTAAAGTGTTATTTGATTATAATACATGTACAAATTTGTAACGACAGGGACGAACACCAGATGCTGAACCGGAGAAGATAGAACCAGAAGTGACAGAAAACACCCGAAAACCAGTGAAGCCCGACATTGATACAGAGGACTTGTTTGGAGGTAATTAATTATGTTGTTGTCATTGTTGTTTGTAACCCTTTAAACCCCATGTTACGTTAATGATCTGATTCATGGTGAATGTGATACAAATGTATTTGATTATAATATCCTTTCTAGTCTGTAATTCTATTAAATTGGGGTTTAAAATCCTTTGTGTAGACTCTAGATTTTCCGCAGTATTGGTACGTAGTTATGACTGTTATTTTAACTGAAGGTGTGATACTCTAGAATGTCTGATCTGGAGCTTACAGCTGACTGAGGATTTAACACAGAAGATATCAATATTTTTTGTCTTTCTAGATTTGCAGTTTTTCTCTCCAATTGTTTAGAACGCTCAATATGACACCATACTTTATAATTCCCTGTGACTTCAAGTAAGAATTTTTCCTTGAATTCCTGTATTTTTCAATCAAAATCTTGATTTTTATTTGTCCATTAAATAATTTTGTATCAGATGATGCCGATGATGGTGATGAGATTAAGCTAGACTCAGATGGAGAGAATGACCCTAAAGAGACGATTGAGAAGTCACCGTTTTTGGAGCCATTTGAACCAGCTCCTGCCCCTGCCCAGACAGAGGCTGTGTCGTCGGACGAGGAGAAGCCAAGCACAGACACGCCTAAGTTGACAGTCACGCAAACAATAACCTCAACTTCTAAGGCATCCAGTGCTACGAAAACCACTAAGGAGGAAGTGAGTCTCAAAAGTTCAGGAAATAGGCTGTAATGTCATAAAATATTAATATAAGAAATACAAACTTTATTTATTTTACAACAATTATGAAATAAGTTATGTATCCAATTTATATTAATCACTCTTGTTGGCCCGGATGTTAGCGCGCAAGGGGTCTTATTGTGGGAGGAAACTGGAGTACCCAGAGAAAACCCACATGGTCGGGCAGGTGACCCCATACCTTTTAAATTCTGTTCGGTGAATTAAGACCCAGCTGCCTTGGTGAAAGGCAAGAGCACTATCCACTGAACCACCCTAAAATATCAATATGACAAACTATAAAAAAACATTCTAGAAATTTTCATAAGCATATAAGTTTAATGAATTAAAAAGTGAACAGTTATTAACACAATTAGTAATTATATAGACAATAACCCCTCTTTAGTGTTATATAAACAGTAACATTGTGTTTATATGATATTGTTCCAGGTTGAGGATAATCAGTACACCCTAGTGATAAAGGTCACAGAACCACAGAAGATGGGTGACGGTATGAGTGCTTACATGGTTTACAAGGTCATCACGAAGGTAAGCTTTATCCTTAAAACAATTTTTTTTCAATGTTTTTTTGTCAATATCTGATTTTTCATTTCAAAAATTAACACAAATAACATTATACACCATGTTTGATACAATATAAGAGAATCATTCTTCAAGCAGCAGTTTGACATAAGTGTGAAATAGAAAACAGATTTAAAGGTTTAAAGTATTTTAGATAATACCTCAGAATAACATATAATATGATTTTTGTGTATATTTAAGTTATCATAACAAATGTTCTGCACGCACAGTACACACCGCAATTCTGAACAAATGAAATAAACAGTTTCCTGTGTTATGACAGACCAGCATTCCAGATTTCCGTAAACCAGAACTGGTGGTATTGAGACGGTTCAGTGATTTCCTCGGACTTCATGAGAAGCTCCAGACTCGATACCTTCACCAAGGTCGAATTGTACCACCCGCTCCAGAGAAAAGTGTGATAGGTATGAATCACTATTATGTTAATGAGTTTCCAGTATATATGATGTGGTGTTTTGAAGTAATCTGTGTTTCTGGAATTTTTGAAAGTACCTTATTTTATATAATAACTTAGGAGTAAGGACTAATAACGGCTGTGAATGGGAGGCATATCTAAATGTATCTGTGCTAGACCTCATATTTGGGCTGTGACTCGTGTCCCCCTCTGTATTCAATTATTATGTTTGTGATCATTTCCCAATAAATTTGATACTGTAAAACCGGAAAAGTTCGCTCTTGTTTAATTTCGCCCTTTTCGTCCAACAATGGAAGGGCAAATTTAACACAGGGCAAATATTTTCCAAACATAGTCTTGTGTCTCATATTCCTTGTTTATATAATTTTTCTACATTTAAGAGAATTCAAGACAGGGCGATTTCAAATGTTTTCATGAAAAGGCGAAATAAATAAAGACAGGGCTAAAATTTCCCGTTTTACAGTTGTTAATTTGATTTTTATTTTGTCACTCATGATAAGAATGTGAAGATCTTGTTCAGAGTTGTAAGTGGAAGGCAAGAAAACTGAATATAATATCATTTTGATACTTACTCTCTCTCTTTGTAATTGTAAATTTTCAGAGATAAATAAAATGATATCCGAAAGAGTACGATCATTTAGTTGAAAGTTGATAATGAATATCTAAAGTGTCCTTACAATTTTTTTCCACTCCAAGCTTTTATTAAGAGATCAAGTTTGGTAATAGAATTTTATAAACATTTCTGTTCATAATGAGATATGCTCATATAAATTTTGATTGTTTATACAGGTATGACAAAGATAAAGATGTCGAAGGAGGAGTCAGGGTCATTAGACTTCGTGGAGCGAAGAAGATTAACATTAGAGAGGTATTATATGATTCAAGTGTGTAGTGTTTGTGGTACACACCTCTAGTGATTGTGATTAATAACAACATTATAAGTGCTGAGTAGGGAGCAAGTATTTGTTACTTGTTCTAATGGTTCAGCATAAAAGCACACATGCTGGAATGGTATGTTCTTCAATAAATTTACACAAGTCCTTGGACATCTTTAAGAGTACCTAACAATGAAATATGTTAATTCAGAATAGAGCTCATCTATTTGCGATTCTGTCTGTGGCAAGTTCATCTTTCCATCTTTTTATTGTTTTGTTTTGGGTTTTTTTAGTGGAAGAAGACATTAAAGGCTCATGGTACTTCACTGAATATATATCTTCTTTTCAAAAGAATTCTGCCCAGATATTAACTCGCCCATCCCTGTTTCATAATGATCTATTTCCACCTTTGAATTGGAAGAGTTCAAACATGTCTTCAGGGCTGAATGATTTGAGAAACAAAAAAGAATGTGTTGTGATTGATTATGTAGGGGGGTAACTATAGCTTTAACTGATGTACAAGATAGCTTATACACAGTCCCATTAACTGTAAAATTATTGACTTGCTTTTAGTTCAAATATACAATTCATTGCTGCAGTTGGAAATTTTCTACGTAACACTAATGGTTTTGTTAGAGTCGTTGGAGCCTAATATAACGTTAAACTTGTTTTTAATATTCTCATAACAGGTTCCTAACAAGAACAGCTCAACACCCCTTGCTTCAGAAGGATGCAGACTTCCGAGAATTCCTAGAGCGTGATGGAGAACTCCCTAAAGCTACTAATACCTCTGCTCTCAGTAGTGCTGGAGTGAAGCGCCTGTTTCACAAAGTCGGGGATGCCGTCGACAAAATATCCTACAAAATGGAGGAAGCTGATGAGGTAAGAGTAACCACTTAAACTTTTCCGTGAACAATTCCTACTTATGTGTACCAGGTATTGAAAGAAAAATGTGTGAAGTCATGTCCCAAGTAAAAGTTCATAACAGTCAAGTTTTATTCTAGCTTTGTCCCATATGATGTAGTTTAAACAGATAGAATGTCTCAAAATAGTTACTTATTAACAGTATGTTTCCAGGAGATAAATATTGAAATATAATTGAATACATTAAGTGAACTTTTTAAAGTAAATCAGGTGAATTTTCCTTTGCCCTTTAAGTATAATTTCCCTCTGTTTAAACAATTTTCTTGCTTGGTTTTGCTTATTTACAGTTTCTTGGTTTCTAACTTCAATATTTTACCTGCATGTCATAGAATTCAGGGAGTGAATAAACACATTTCTGGTTGGTTTGATGTGTTGTTATGGGAAATATTCGAATTCAATATTTCATCTGATTATATCTGTTTCAGTATAGTTTTACACTTTTGTACAATTGAGGTTCCAGAGTTTTCTGTACTTGTTTTGAAGTTAAAAATCATAAATGAGCATTGTACAAAACAACATTTAATTTGGAAACTTAAGTCTCATTTGAAGAATGTTAAAACCTGTTACGCCGGATAGATACCACAGGTTTATCTCCCCTTGTCCAAGCTCTTCACTCTACCTGTCAACTAGCTACGTTTCATGTGATGACACCAAATATTTCAGCTGATAATTTGATGGCCGAACCTGTTCCTTGTTTTCTAAAAATTATTGAACTACAAATAGGATCAGACCTGAAGGGAAACATTTTGATACACTATGGTTGCCCCATTGCAAGAATACATGCTATTTTGATTATGGCAAAGAGATATTTAGGATTCTCATGATATAAACTTGCATTTATATGATATGGAACTTAAAAGTTGCATGCATCCAGTGCATTTCATAGTACCCCATAATCGTTCTTCTTAATTTTCCTGGAAGTAGCCTGTAATATCTGGTGGAAAGGCATCTGGTACAGAATCCCTGGACCTGTGTATTTTGTTCAATCTGTTTATGTCCCATCTGACCCAACGGTTCATGATCAGCAACACTATGGCTTCCATGGCAGATTTAAACAACAGAATTTATAATAGTATGACAAACATATGTTGGCTTCCGAAAACCTGCCTCTATCTGAACTTCCACAAACATTCACTAAATGCTATTTACATTGTCATTAGGCTTATATTCATACTTATGAATTTTGGTTTAAGAAAATGTTTTTTTTAAGTACAAATACTATTTGTATCCTTATTTTTGGCTGTTGATTAGCTTTGGACAGCAGCCTTGGTCAATAAATACTTAACAAGAGTTTGAAAAGTTATGAATACACCTATTAAAAAGCCAAGGGCACTAAAACACTTCAGCATTCTCTTTGGTTATCAGTATGTCATTCATGTCCCCCTGACCCAACTAGTTTTATAGATGTAACACAAAGATAGATTATCAAAACACTGCAAAAGTGAAAAAGTCATTCATCCACCAGCTATGTAAAGATAATTGTTGTTCCATGTCAAAGTTGTCTACTAGTTCACCTATGTGTATAGGAAGTTTGAAGGCAGTATTATCAAAAACTTGTTGGCTAGGAAAATCCTGCTTTTTCAATTTAAGTTTTGCCAAAATATCTCATCTTTTACAAATTTATATTGTTTAATTTATAAGCTTATTTCTTTTCCTCTAAATATAATTCATCTCCTGTTTTTTTTTTTTTATTTATTTCTGGTGCTTTTGTTTGTGTAGTTGTGTATATTTTGCTTCTTAAAGGTTTTGTAAAATTATTTTTTCTTGCTCTCTTAAGATATCATCAAACTTCATCGATCCTATAATTTTCATATTGGCATCCCCTCATATTATTATTTTTTCTTTTTCTTTAATTTGAAGATAAAATTAAGAATTGCCATTTCGATTGTGAATGACCTACGGACTTCTGTATTGTATTATTACACCATTTCCTGTACTCACTGAAAATAAAGCTTGCATACAAATGTTTAATATCGGTACATTTTATACACAATTTATTCCATACTTTGATTTTATTTATATTCTGAATTATTTCATATAAAGTGTAGTTGGAGATAGTTCTGCCATTCACATGCTGTGTCTCAGCAAGAGCACCAAATCAAGGGAGACAACCTTGATATAGCAAAGGTCTCATAAAGGGAATTATTTCAGCTGTGTTAGATGTATTCTTAGTAGTTAATTTCATTTTACTTTAAGAATAAGTTTATGTATTTGTTGAAAATATATATTGGATTCAGTATAGGAATATTGAGATATATGATTATGTTGTGTGAAGTAAGGAATAAAGAATAACAGGGGAAAATGATATATTTTTGAAAATACTGTAAGAGCAAGAAAATTGCAAGATAAAATAATTATGTTGGGAAAATGTTCATTAGGAGAAGACATGATTGATTAAAACTGTAAACCCTGTTGTCTGACACTGTTAAAATAAAAGTCAGTGTTGTCCAAGACACAATTACACTGAGGTGCAGATAGTATCAGACCTCAGTACTGCTTTGTCTGGGACTGTATCAGACCTCAGTACTGCTTTGTCTGGGACTGTATCAGACCTCAGCACTGCTTTGTCTGGGACAGTATCAGACCTCAGCACTCCTTTGTCTGGGACTGTATCAGACCTCAGCACTGCTTTGTCTGGGACTGTATCATATCTCACTGTGGGACTGTATCAGTCAGACCTAAGCATTGCTTTGTCTGGGACTGTATCAGACCTCAGCACTGCTTTGTCTGGGACTGTATCAGACCTCAGCACTGCTTTGTCTGGGGCTATATCAGACCTCAGCACTGCTTTGTCTGGGGCTATATCAGACCTCAGCACTGCTTTGTCTGGGGCTATATCAGACCTCAGCACTGCTTTGTCTGGGACTGTATCAGACCTCAGCACTTTGTCTGGGACTGTATCAGACCTCAGCACTGCTTTGTCTGGGGCTATATCAGACCTCAGCACTGCTTTGTCTGGGGCTATATCAGACCTCAGCACTGCTTTGTCTGGGACTGTATCAGACCTCAGCACTTTGTCTGGGACTGTATCAGACCTCAGTACTGCTTTGTCTGGGGCTGTATCAAACCTCAGCATTGCTTTGTCTGGGACTGTATTAGACCTCAGCACTGCTTTGTCTGGACTGTATCAGACCTCAGCACTGCTTTGTCTGGGGCTGTATCAGACCTCAGCACTGCTTTGTCTGGGACTGTATCAGACCTCAGCACTGCTTTGTCTGGGACTGTATCAGACCTCAGCACTGCTTTGTCTGGGGCTGTATCAAACCTCAGCATTGCTTTGTCTGGGACAGTATCAGACCTCAGCACTGCTTTGTCTGGGACTGTATCAGACCTCAGCACTGCTTTGTCTGGGGCTGTATCAAACCTCAGCATTGCTTTGTCTGGGACTGTATTAGACCTCAGCACTGCTTTGTCTGGACTGTATCAGACCTCAGCATTGCTTTGTCTGGGGCTGTATCAAACCTCAGCATTGCTTTGTCTGGGACTGTATCAAACCTCAGCAATGCTTTGTCTGGGACTGTATCAGACCTCAGCATTGCTTTGTCTGGGGCTGTATCAAACCTCGGCACTGCTTTGTCTGGGACTGTATCAGACCTCAGCATTGCTTTGTCTGGGGCTGTATCAAACCTCGGCACTGCTTTGTCTGGGGCTGTATCAGACCTCAACTCTGCTTTGTCTGGGACTGTATCAAACCTCGGCATTGCTTTGTCTGGGGCTGTATCAAACATCAGCACTGCTTTGTCTGGGACTGTATCAGACCTCAGCATTGCTTTGTCTGGACTGTATCAGACCTCAGCACTGCTTTGTCTGGGACTGTATCAGACCTCAGCATTGCTTTGTCTGGGGCTGTATTAGACCTCAGCACTGCTTTGTCTGGGACTGTATCAAACATCAGCACTGCTTTGTCTGGGACTGTATCAGACCTCAGCATTGCTTTGTCTGGACTGTGTCAGACCTCAGCACTGCTTTGTCTGGGACTGTATCAGACCTCAGCACTGCTTTGTCTGGGACTATATCATATCTCACTGTGGGACTGTATCAGTCAGACCTTAGCATTGCTTTGTCTGGACTGTATCAGACCTCAGCATTGCTTTGTCTGGGGCTGTATCAGACCTCAGCACTTTGTCTGGGACTGTATTAGACCTCAGCACTGCTTTGTCTGGGACTGTATCAGACCTCAGCACTGCTTTGTCTGGGACTGTATCAGACCTCAGCATTGTTTTGTCTGGGACTGTATCAGACCTCACTGTGGGACTGCCTCATTTAGACCTCAGCACTGCTTTGTCTGGGACTGTATCAGACCTCAGCACTTTGTCTGGGACTGTATCAGACCTCAGCACTGCTTGGTCTGGGACTGTATCAGACCTCAGCATTGCTTTGTCTGGGACTGTATCAGACCTCAGCACTGCTTTGTCTGGGGCTGTATCATATCTCACTGTGGGACTGTATCAGTCAGACCTTAGCATTGCTTTGTCTGGACTGTATCAGACCTCAGCACTGCTTTGTCTGGGACTGTATCAGACCTCAGCATTGCTTTGTCTGGGACTGTATCAGACCTCAGCACTGCTTTGTCTGGGACTGTATTAGACCTCAGCACTGCTTTGTCTGGGACTATATCAGACCTCAGCACTGCTTTGTCTGGGACTGTATCAGACATCAGCACTGCTTTGTCTGGGACTGTATCTGACCTCAGCACTGCTTTGTCTGGGACTATATCAGACATCAGCACTGCTTTGTCTGGGACTGTATCTGACCTCAGCACTGCTTTGTCTGGGACTATATCAGACATCAGCACTGCTTTGTCTGGGACTATATCAGACCTCAGCACTGCTTTGTCTGGGACTATATCAGACATCAGCACTGCTTTGTCTGGGACTGTATCTGACCTCAGCACTGCTTTGTCTGGACTGTATCAGACCTCAGCACTGCTTTGTCAGGACTGTATCAGACCTCAGTACTGCTTTGTCTGGGACTGTATCAGACCTCAGCACTGCTTTGTCTGGGGCTATATCAGACATCAGCACTGCTTTGTCTGGGACTATATCATATCTCACTGTGGGACTGTATCAGACCTCAGTACTGCTTTGTCTGGGACTGTATCAGACCTCAGCACTGCTTTGTCTGGGACTGTATCAGACCTCAGCACTGCTTTGTCTGGGACTGTATCATATCTCACTGTGGGACTGTATCAGTCAGACCTTAGCATTGCTTTGTCTGGACTGTATCAGACCTCAGCATTGCTTTGTCTGGGGCTGTATCAGACCTCAGCACTGCTTTGTCTGGGACTGTATCAGACCTCAGCACTGCTTTGTCTAGGGCTGTATCAGACTTCATCACTATGCTGTTGGAGCCATTGTGAGATTTAAGACACAGTGATGAGGTGTGATAAGGTGGAGACACAGTGGTCAGTAGTTGGTCAGTCATGTCCTTCTCTATCAGATGAGCTGGCTAACATTTTACCCCCACTCTTACCTCTGTACTGTTGTGCCGCTCTCCCCTACTGACCAGTGGGACTATGACATGGAGGTAAATCTATACACTTAACAGGCTGTAAATTCTCTGTTGTCTCTGTAGCTTTAATTGCTATTCTGAATATATTTTACCAGTAGAACTATTGAAGCAAAAACAAGACATTTTAAGTGGATAATCATTTTATTGTACAAGGGGGGTAACAACTATTTCATTTTATTATATTTTCATTATATGATTATTCTCTGTAATGAAAGTTCTTTTTGATAAAATAACCAAAGGTCAGAAATCACTTCAGGAACTAAGATAATGAAAGTCAAGACATTACTATAGCGACTAGGAGGATTCCCTGCTAATGGAAGGACTTTCTCTGAAATAACTAATATATAGTGACTAGACAAGGTAAAAACCTTGAAAGTTCTTCCAAAACTATTCCATAATAAAATGTATGGGGGAAGGTGGGAGGCACCTGTTTTAATACATCATGAGTGATGGGGATAAAACCAGATTTGTATCATATTCCTTATATCATATCTCTTTTAATATTTGATGGGTGGCGAGGTCTCTGTAAAAGTGCCTCCCGCCCCTCCCACATGGTAACTTCTGGAATAGCTCTTATTAGGTAAACTCTAGGGACTAAAGCAGAGAATTTACAGCTAACAGATTTCATGTGTTGTTGTTTGTAATTAGTTTATCTCGTTCAGTTCAAACATTCACTTTCTTTTTCATGCTTATATTTTTTTAGTTGGCATATCTTTTGCATGCTGCGCTGTGTACTGTTTGATTTTCTACAGGTGTGATATAGTCATTATATGCCTTGTAATGAATGAATGTCATCAAAACCTAATCTCTTTGATTTGTTTACATATATACCTAGTATCTGTCGTCATTCATGATTCAAAAGGCTCTCAGCAAATAAAGCATGGTGATTTAGAAACATTGTAATGCCTGTATAGAGTATTCATTATATCACAAGGACAGAGATGGTTGATGCACAGTTGTAAACTTCATTAAACAAATATATGACCTTCCTGTGATCATAAGTCCAGCACATTCCTAATTTTTTGTCTTCTTTATAATACCCTATACCTATATACCCTAACTACATGTTGTACACAATGTAAGCTGTGCCCTGACGCCTATCAGGCTGAAACTTGTCTGACTCTAACTGTAGAAAAAAGTAGAATATACTGATTTGAAACCTGGCTTCAGAAGTTGATCCTTTTCTTGATTTATTTGTTTACTCTATTAAGATGGCCCAATATATATAACTACTAGGTATTCTCCTGAAATCTAGTAGATAAACCACAAACACATAAGACCTTGGCAGGACGTTGGTCCTTGGAGAACTTCTCCTACTGGAGATTTAACTTGTATGGTTCTTTATTAGAGGAGGTCAAGGTGTTCAAGTGTTTTTAATGTTTTAAAGGGATATCTATAAATTGTATCGTAAGTGTTACACATACCAGGTACATGTGCTCATTGACTTGCCAGATCCGTCATATGACCTTCACCCTGCCTGGGGTATATTTTGGCTACAATTTTGTTTTGTTGTTTTCAAAAATTTGAATAAGTCTTTTCTATATAAGCATTGATGAACTTTCATTTAGTTGCACATTAATATCAATATACTTCCAATGTGTACAATCCTCTGCTGAAGTTAAAGTTCTGATCCACACAAAAGGAGTCCCTGTTACTAAATTGTTCAATACATAATCAAAAGTTGTGAAGTCCCTGTATGATTGTAAGTGTTTTAGCTTCATATGAGAGTACCTATGTAGAGTAATACATGTTTAATACGTTTATTTCAGTTGCTTATTAAGATAACCAATTAGTAATAGTTTTGAGTTAAACTTAAATTTATCACTAAAATATGGAAATACCGGTATCTCAACCTCTCTCCCTTCATAAAAGGAAATTATTCAGGAATTACTTTTGTCAGCTTGGTATGGTGAACAAAAGGTTTGTTTGGAATATAAACAGAAATTGAGAACTTATTTGGCCCGAGCTTCTGACAATTGTCAGTTACCCTTGTCAAACAAAAAATGCACTCCTTGCTCTCTTTCACACTCTTTGTATGGCGGAGGAAACATGTTTCGAAAGCTTGCAAAGTAAGTTTTCTATAACTTGTGGTAAAGAGAAATTTCCTGTGTCACATTCTGATCACTTTTAGATTAAAACCGTTTCTTTTGCTTGTTTCATCGCCTACAAACCAAGACACCACATGTTTCCTTAGTATAGATGTGTTATAGAATTTGTGTTGGATTTATCATGAGCATTTTGATTTCATTTTGTTTTAATTGTTGTTACATAGTTTAGGTAAGAATGTCCAGGCCCTGTATATGTGTTATAGTAAGCATGATGATGTGATGAAGCTGTATAAAGCTGTTATACCAGGATAGGAATGTATAACAGATTCTAGTTCAGATCTCCTGTCCCTGTGTTATAGTGATGGAGCTGTATATAGCTGTTATACCAGGATAGGAATGTATAACAGATTCTAGCTCAGATCTCCTGGCCCTGTGTTTTAGTGATGGAGCTGTATATATAGCTGTTATACCAGGATAGAAATGTATAACAGATTCTAGTTCAGATCTCCTGGCCCTGTGTTATAGTGATGGAGCTGTATATAGCTGTTATACCAGGATAGGAATGTATAACAGATTCTAGTTCAGATCTCCTGTCCCTGTGTTATAGTGATGGAGCTGTATATAGCTGTTATACCAGGATAGGAATGTATAACAGATTCTAGTTCAGATCTCCTGTCCCTGTGTTATAGTGATGGAGCTGTATATAGCTGTTATACCAGGATAGGAATGTATAACAGATTCTAGTTCAGATCTCCTGTCCCTGTGTTATAGTGATGGAGCTGTATATATAGCTGTTATACCAGGATAGGAATGTATAACAGATTCTAGTTCAGATCTCCTGGCCCTGTGTTATAGTGATTGAGCTGTATATAGCTGTTATACCAGGATAGGAATGTATAACAGATTCTAGTTCAGATCTCCTGTCCCTGTGTTATAGTGATGGAGCTATCTATAGCTGTTATACCAGGATAGGAATGTAAAACAGATTGTAGCTTAGATCTCCTGTCCCTGTGTTATAGTGATGGAGCTGTTTATAGCTGTTATACCAGGATAGGAATGTATAACAGATTCTAGTTCAGATCTCCTGTCCCTGTGTTATAGTGATGGAGCTAGTATATAGCTGTTATACCAGGATAGGAATGTAAAACAGATTCTAGCTTAGATCTCCTGTCCCTGTGTTTTAGCACGGTGGTTTTAGTAAGCATGTGCTTAAGCTGTATATAGTTGTTTTACCAGGATAAAGGAACATATAACAGATTCTAGCTCAGATCTCCTGGCCCTGTGTTTTAGTAAGCATGTGATTAAGCTGTATATAGCTGTTATACCAGGATAGGGATGTATAACAGATTCTAGTTCAGATCTCCTGTCCCTGTGTTATAGTGATGGAGCTGTTTATAGCTGTTATACCAGGATAGGAATGTATAACAGATTATAGTTCAGATCTCCTGTCCCTGTGTTATAGTGATGGAGCTGTTTATAGCTGTTATACTAGGATAGGAATGTAAAACAGATTCTAACTTAGATCTCCTGTCCCTGTGTTTTAGTACGGTGGTTGTAGTAAGCATGTGCTTAAGCTGTATATAGTTGTTTTACCAGGATAGGGATGTATAACAGATTCTAGTTCAGATCTCCTGTCTCTGTGTTTTAGTGATGGAGCTAGTATATAGCTGTTATACCAGGATAGGAATGTAAAACAGATTCTAACTTAGATCTCCTGTCCCTGTGTTTTAGCACGATGGTTTTAGTAAGCATGTGATTAAGCTGTATATAGCTGTTATACCAGGATAGGGATGTATAACAGATTCTAGTTCAGATCTCCTGTCTCTGTGTTTTAGTGATGGAGCTGTATATAGCTGTTATACATTTAACAGATCCTAGTTCACATCCTTCCTTGTAGTGATAGTAATCTGTTGTACAGTTTTAATTGTTTAAACCCTACATAGATCTGTGTGATTACATATACAATAGCGGTAGTATCAAGGAGTCTATAAGTACATATGTATTGACTTATTAAAAAAAAAAAAACTTCACAATATGTATACCATAGTTTGTCAAGGCAACACTTTAATACATGATATTCAGGGGACATCTTTTTGTCAGTAGACATCATAATAAATTTACGTTAACCGGAATTCTCAATAACTATAAATGTTTACTGTTTGTATTGTAATAAACTCATATCTAATTAGAGCACAAAAATCTCTGCATCTATAAGAATTATGATACACTTCAAATTATTACATGTTATTCAAAAGAAAACTAATAAACGTATATGTACCAAGTTTATCAATGATATTCAGAATTTCACCTGTGTGAATTAATATGACACAGATTACCTACACACATAAGGATTTAGTCATGTGATAATTATAATTATACTGAACAGGTAACAAGTCATACCTGTGTTATGAGTTACTTTAATAGATGGCTATATACTCCAATGTGGTGCCTTATACCTGTGTTATGAATTACTTGATGACTATACCTGTAGGTGGTGCCTTATACCTGTGTTATGAATTACTTGATGACTGTATCTGTAGGTGGTGCCTTATACCTGTGTTATGAATTACTTGATTTCTATA
Organism: Mimachlamys varia; assembly: GCA_947623455.1. Lineage (NCBI taxonomy): Eukaryota > Metazoa > Mollusca > Bivalvia > Pectinida > Pectinidae > Mimachlamys > Mimachlamys varia. The sequence goes on from OX392535.1 coordinate 17,623,168, forward strand.
CCTGTAGGTAGTGACTTATACCTGTGTTATGAATTACTTGATGACTGTACCTGTAGGTAGGGACTTATACCTGTGTTATGAATTACTTGATGATTGATGACTATACCTGTAGGTGGTGCCTTATACCTGTGTAATGAATTACTTGATGACTATACCTGTAGGTGGTGACTTATACCTGTGTTATGAATTACTTGATGACTATACCTGTAGGTAGTGACTTATACCTGTGTTATGAATTACTTGATGACTGTACCTGTAGGTGGTGACTTATACCTGTGTTATGAATTACTTGATGACTGTACCTGTAGGTAGTGACTTACATGTATACCTGTGTAATGAATTACTTGATGACTATACCTGTAGGTGGTGACTTATACCTGTGTTATGAATTACTTGATGACTATACCTGTAGGTAGTGACTTATACCTGTGTTATGAATTACTTGATGACTGTACCTGTAGGTGGTGACTTATACCTGTGTTATGAATTACTTGATGACTGTACCTGTAGGTAGTGACTTACATGTATACCTGTGTTATGAATTACTTGATGACTATACCTGTAGGTAGTGACTTATACCTGTGTTATGAATTACTTGATGACTGTACCTGTAGGTAGTGACTTACATGTATACCTGTGTTATGAATTACTTGATGACTATACCTGTAGGTGGTGACTTATACCTGTGTTATGAATTACTTGATGACTGTACCTGTAGGTGGTGACTTATACCTGTGTTATGAATTACTTGATGACTATACCTGTAGGTAGTGACTTACATGTATACCTGTGTTATGAATTACTTGATGACTGTACCTGTAGGTGGTGACTTATACCTGTGTTATGAATTACTTGATGACTGTACCTGTAGGTAGTGACTTATACCTGTGTTATGAATTACTTGATGACTGTACCTGTAGGTAGTGACTTACATGTATACCTGTGTTATGAATTACTTGATGACTGTACCTGTAGGTGGTGACTTATACCTGTGTTATGAATTACTTGATGACTATACCTGTAGGTAGTGACTTATACCTGTGTTATGAATTACTTGATGACTGTACCTGTAGGTGGTGATTTATACCTGTGTTATGAATTACTTGATGACTGTACCTGTAGGTGGTGACTTATACCTGTGTTATGAATTACTTCATGACTATACCTGTAGGTGGTGACTTATACCTGTGTTATGAATTACTTCATGACTGTACCTGTAGGTGGTGACTTATACCTGTGTTATGAATTACTTCATGACTGTACCTGTAGGTGGTGACTTATACCTGTGTTATGAATTACTTGATGACTGTACCTGTAGGTGGTGACTTATACCTGTGTTATGAATTACTTCATGACTATACCTGTAGGTAGTGACTTATACCTGTGTTATGAATTACTTGATGACTGTACCTGTAGGTGGTGACTTATACCTGTGTTATGAATTACTTGATGACTGTACCTGTAGGTGGTGACTTATACCTGTGTTATGAATTACTTGATGACTGTACCTGTAGGTGGTGACTTATACCTGTGTTATGAATTACTTGATGACTGTACCTGTAGGTGGTGACTTATACCTGTGTTATGAATTACTTCATGACTATACCTGTAGGTAGTGACTTATACCTGTGTTATGAATTACTTGATGACTGTACCTGTAGGTGGTGACTTATACCTGTGTTATGAATTACTTGATGACTGTACCTGTAGGTGGTGACTTATACCTGTGTTATGAATTACTTGATGACTGTACCTGTAGGTGGTGACTTATACCTGTGTTATGAATTACTTGATTTCTATACCTGTAGGTAGTGACTTATACCTGTGTTATGAATTACTTCATGACTGTACCTGTAGGTGGTGACTTATACCTGTGTTATGAATTACTTGATGACTATACCTGTAGGAAGTGACTTATACCTGTGTTATGAATTACTTGATGACTATACCTGTAGGTGGTGATTTACATGTATACCTGTGTTATGAATTACTTGATGACTGTACCTGTAGGTGGTGACTTATACCTGTGTTATGAATTACTTGATGACTGTACCTGTAGGTAGTGACTTACATGTATACCTGTGTTATGAATTACTTGATGACTGTACCTGTAGGTAGTGACTTACATGTATACCTGTGTTATGAATTACTTGATGACTATACCTGTAGGTGGTGACTTATACCTGTGTTATGAATTACTTGATGACTGTACCTGTAGGTGGTGACTTATACCTGTGTTATGAATTACTTCATGACTGTACCTGTAGGTGGTGACTTATACCTGTGTTATGAATTACTTGATGACTGTACCTGTAGGTGGTGACTTATACCTGTGTTATGAATTACTTGATGACTGTACCTGTAGGTGGTGACTTATACCTGTGTTATGAATTACTTCATGACTGTACCTGTAGGTGGTGACTTATACCTGTGTTATGAATTACTTCATGACTGTACCTGTAGGTGGTGACTTATACCTGTGTTATGAATTACTTGATGACTGTACCTGTAGGTGGTGACTTATACCTGTGTTATGAATTACTTGATGACTGTACCTGTAGGTGGTGACTTATACCTGTGTTATGAATTACGTTGACTGTACCTGTAGGTGGTGACTTATACCTGTGTTATGAATTACTTGATGACTGTACCTGTAGGTAGTGACTTACATGTATACCTGTGTTATGAATTACTTGATGACTATACCTGTAGGTAGTGACTTATACCTGTGTTATGAATTACTTCATGACTGTACCTGTAGGTAGTGACTTACATGTATACCTGTGTTATGAATTACTTGATGACTATACCTGTAGGAAGTGACTTATACCTGTGTTATGAATTACTTCATGACTGTACCTGTAGGTGGTGACTTATACCTGTGTTATGAATTACTTGATGACTGTACCTGTAGGTAGTGACTTATACCTGTGTTATGAATTACTTGATGACTGTACCTGTAGGTGGTGCCTTATACCTGTGTTATGAATTACTCGATGACTGTACCTGTAGGTGGTGACTTATACCTGTGTTATGAATTACTTGATGACTGTACCTGTAGGTAGTGACTTACATGTATACCTGTGTTATGAATTACTTGATGACTATACCTGTAGGTGGTGATTTATACCTGTGTTATGAATTACTTGATGACTATACCTGTAGGTAGTGACTTACATGTATACCTGTGTTATGAATTACTTGATGACTATACCTGTAGGTGGTGATTTATACCTGTGTTATGAATTACTTGATGACTATACCTGTAGGTAGTGACTTACATGTATACCTGTGTTATGAATTACTTGATGACTGTACCTGTAGGTGGTGATTTATACCTGTGTTATGAATTACTTGATGACTATACCTGTAGGTGGTGACTTATACCTGTGTTATGAATTACTTGATGACTATACCTGTAGGTGGTGACTTACATGTATACCTGTGTTATGAATTACTTGATGACTGTACCTGTAGGTGGTGACTTACATGTATACCTGTGTTATGAATTACTTGATGACTTTACCTGTAGGTGGTGATTTATACCTGTGTTATGAATTACTTGATGACTATACCTGTAGGTGGTGACTTACATGTATACCTGTGTTATGAATTACTTGATGACTGTACCTGTAGGTGGTGCCTTATACCTGTGTTATGAATTACTTGATGACTGTACCTGTAGGTGGTGACTTATACCTGTGTTATGAATTACTTGATTACTGTACCTGTAGGTAGTGACTTACATGTATACCTGTGTTATGAATTACTTGATGACTATACCTGTAGGTGGTGACTTATACCTGTGTACCTTTTGTTCCAGTGGTTTGAAGAGAAACAACAACAAGTTGAATGTTTGGATGCACAGTTGAGAAAATTACATTCCAGTATGGAGTCTGTGGTGGGTCACAGGAAGGGTAAGTCATCTGAAGGTCACTTTGTCAGTTTGACAAGATCTCGTCAGTATCAGTATAATAATGACTTCAGAATGTGGTGTTGATTCTTACTTGTTTTATAAATAATGGTTTTGAGTTTTCTGATCATAATAACTTGTTTTATAATTAACGTTTTTTTGTTGTGAGATCAGTGAAAAGATGCTTCTATTTATCTGCATTGAAAGGCTTTAAGTTTGCATACATGTGTATTATGAATGCGAACTGAAAGCAGTTCAGTGCTTCAATATCACCAATTTATTAACTATATGTGACTTTTATGTTGAAACTGCCTTCCAGACTTGAGTAACAGTACTGCTGCATTTGCCAAGAGCGCGGCCATGTTGGGTAACGCGGAGGAACACACCGCCCTGTCTCGTGCTTTGTCACAGCTAGCTGATACGGAGGAGAGGATTGAACAGATACAGCGAGAGCAGGCAGACCACGACTTCTACATCATGGCAGAGCTACTCAAGGACTACATTGCCTTATTAGGGGCTGTCAAGGTCAGTTCTGCTTGCCTGAACCTAGGGAGGAAGAGTGAGAGTTGGCGATGATTGAATGTTACTGTATCATGATTCATTTACTATAACCTGTTAGATAGGTAAAAATAGTTAATAATGCCAACGTCACAAAGAGGTTTTGCACACATAATGAAATCTGTGAAATAATAGTTGAGTGTTTTCTTGACATCATTATTTCCACTTCATTTTCGGCTGTTGAGATTCTTCTGACATGACAGCAAAATTTTGGTCATCAGCTGGAATCATCCATGGCTCAGCCATTTGAATTCATTTCAATCAATGTTTGATATTTTGTAGCTTTTTCACAATCTTTTTCTTCTTTGATTTTTAATGTAAACATCTTGTAAAAATATGCATATTTAGCAAAAAAATAAAAAATTTAAAACAAAGTCATTGAAGTGTAGTTTACATTAAACATGAAGTACTTTGATTTGATATTCTGAAAAAATTATTACTAAATCTGATTTGAGAATTGCAAATATTCTTTAGTGAGTTCATTACTAAACTGAATACCGGGAGATTGTTTAGATATTTTTCAACCTTAACTTGTGTTTGACAGGAGGTATTCCATGAGAGGGTAAAATCCTACAAAAACTGGAAGGACGCAGAAGCAACATTAACGAAGAAACGTGAAAATAAAGCGAAGTTAGAGCTAGCTAATAAAACTGACAAAATCTCCCAGGCCAAGCAAGAGATTTCAGAGGTAAGTGGATTTTATAGGTACTGGTTAAAAAAACTGACAAAATCTCCCAGGCTAAGCAAGAGATTTCAGAAGTAAGTGAATTCTATAGGTACTGGCTAATAAATCGGACAAAATCTCCCAGGCAAAGCAAGAGATTTCAGAGGTATGTGAATTCTATAGGTACTGGCTAATAAAACTGACAAAATCTCCCAGGCAAAGCAAGAGATTTCAGAGGTAAGTGGATAGTATAGGTACTGGCTAATAAAACTGACAAAATCTCCCAGGCCAAGCAAGAGATTTCAGAGGTAAGTGGATTGTATAGGTACTGGCTAAAAAACTGACAAAATCTCCCAGGCCAAGCAAGAGATTTCAGAGGTAAGTGGGTTGTATAGGTACTGGCTAATAAAACTGACAAAATCTCCTAGGCAAAGCAAGAGATTTCAGAGGTAAGTGGATTGTATAGGTACTGGCTGAAAAACTGACAAAATCTCCCAGGCATAGCAAGAGATTTCAGAGGTATGTGAATTCTATAGGTACTGGCTAAAAAACTGACAAAATCTCCCAGGCCAAGCAAGAGATTTCAGAGGTAAGTGGGTTGTATAGGTACTGGCTAATAAAACTGACAAAAACTCCTAGGCCAAGCAAGAGATTTCAGAGGTAAGTGAATTCTATAGGTACTGGATAATAAAACTCGCAAAATCTCCTAGGCAAAGCAAGAGATTTCAGAGGGAAGCAGGTTTAATAGGTACCTGGTATAATTATCTGCTGTGGTAAAAATATAATTTTCCAGTCCAAAATAAGGCAATTTATAGATAAATATTTCTTACTGCAGATAACAAAGACTGATGTCAGTATCATTGAGTGAAACCTAAACGTAAACTTGTATAATATAGACACACTGTATCAGGATAACTATGATGTACTGGAGTTCTAGTTTTTTACACTTTAGTGGGAGCTGAAGTTTGAGAAGGTACATATATACATAACTGTTGATATTTTGGAATGTATACCCGGTAAGTTGGCCTTTGATATACAGTTCTAGTTCTTTGAATTATAGTGGGAGCTGAAGGTTGAGAATGTACATAACTGTTGATATTTTGAAATATATAAGTTAGCATTTGGTGAACAGTTCTAGTTATCCCCTCGCGACGAAAGTCGGGGATAGGATGTAGCGTTCCGTTCGTACGTACGTATGTTCACTTTTTGTCAGCGCTCTTGCGACTTCATTTTTGAACAAATTCTGACTCAACTTCATATATGGGTCCAGCATGGTAATACCTCGAACGAGTTCGTGTTTCAGGGTGCCAAGGTCAAGGTCACCGTTACTATTTATAGAAAATCTTTATCAGCACTCTTGCAACTTCATTTCTGAACGGATCCTGACCAAACCTCATATATGGGTCCAGCATGGGAATACCTCGAACAAGTTCGTGTTTCAGGGTGCCAAGGTCAAGGTCAGCGTTATTATTTATGGAAAACCTTTGTCAGCACTCTTGCGACTTCATTTTTGAATGGATCCTGACCAAACTTCATATATGGGTCCAGCATGGGAATACCTCGAATGCATAACAATTTATACCATATCTATCTGGCAATGAGCCCATGCCTGATAATAAGCCCATCCATGTCTATTGCAGTTCATAGCAAATGACAACTGATGTTATTTCAATGTCCTGCCGTAACCCCACCCCCCATTTTGCGTCAAAGTTCATGTGTTAGCACGTGAGGGGATTTGTATCGTTTGCGATGCCTTGTTCTTTTTTACTTTAGTTGAAGCTGAAGGTTGAGAAGGTACATATGTACATAACTGGTGATATTTTGGAATATATAAGTTAGCCTTTGGTGAACAGTTATAGTTCTTTTTTAATTTAGTGGGAGCTGAAGGTTGAGAAGGGAAAGGATGACTTTGAGAAGATGTCAGCAATGATACGAAAGGAAGTGGCTCGATTTGACAGGAAACGTGTAGAAGATTTCAAGTCTAGCATCATCAAATACTTAGAATATTTAATGGAAAACCAGCAACGGGTAAGTGATCAGCATGGTAGTATTCTTCATGCTAAACATATTACACTTATGCTGTGTTTCCCCTTGAAAAGAGATAAAAGCTATGAACAGACAAATGCATTTCACAATTTCAAAATCTCTACCTTTTTCAAACTTGAATTACAAAAAAAAATGCTTAGATATATAAGTTGTACGTTTTCAATCAAGTTATTCATAATTATGTACTATGAAATTGATGTTTGAATTTTGTGTAGAAAAGAAGTATCACCACATAATAATTATATATTTTAACATATCTTTTTTTCTTTCTGGTTGTTGCATGATTGTTGAACAACTATAATAGATGAAAAATTCCTAATAATACTACAGTGCTTATATATGCCTTGTCCTGTTGCCAGGTGATTAAGTGTTGGGAGGCATTCTTACCGGAAGCCAAAGCTGTGGCATGATGTGTACCAACACTGACAAGTTGTCATGGAGACCAAGATGTACCTATTTTAGGACTGGACAATAAAACTGAGATTAAACCAAGCTAGCAAGACTCAAATTTCATTTGGATATTTTGCCATCACGCTTGCTGTGGCTGATGTTCCATTAGACTGGTCGAACCATTTATTATTGACACAATATGGATTTAATAGTGCTACATTATAAATGTGCAATGTACTTACAGCACCAACCACACACACGAAGGAATAGAATATACATTGTTATACCAATATCAGATACATTGTATACTGGTTCTCATTTCAAATAATTTGTTAGATATACAGTCATTTCTGACCAGATTTTTTTTCAGTAGATTTAATTTAAGCTGTCAGTTTGGTATATGTATGACATTCTTACATTGTGTATAACCACTTTCTTTTCACACATCTGCATCACAACATACGGTTACTGGGACACAATTGTTACGATAGGTTGCAATATTTAACAATACTATGTCCTCATTAATTACTTCTTTTCTTTAGCCTGTGTTCACTTGGTGTAATCTAAATGTTTTACAAGTGAACTTATATTAAAATATATGTTTACACCTTAACTTATTTACATTTCAATATGTTGCAAACATAAATCATTAAATCTGAATCACTCAACCGTCTTATAGTAAGGGCTGAAAGAATTAGGACAAGATCCCGAGGATTGTCACAGACTAAAACAGCAGGCAAAAGAAGAATACATTTTATAGATGTACCACTGTTTATCTAAAATTATTTTATTTTAGAAGAGCTGAAATAGCACTTTACACAGAAGTTAGACTGACAAGTTGTCAATGGTTGTAAATTTCGAGTATGATGAAGCTTGTATGTAAGTTGAGATCGTTTTGTCATGATAAGTAACGAGTGACTGGAACGCTAGGTATAACCAGTGATGAAGTTTTTGTTTTTTTGTTTTATTTGTTATATTTCACTTCTTAAGCTGTATAAAACAACACCTTTAATTGGAAGGAAACCAGCAGATAAGATATGGTATATTTTATTGTAAATAACAATATTGAGAAAACATTGACATATATATCTTCTTGCCCATATCTTTGACTTTTTACTCCGAGAAATTAAAAAAAATTGATTGAAATTTGTGATACAATATATATATATATATAACATATGTTTACCGTTAAGCTGATGAGTATAAAAGGGATTGTTTTCTCTTTAAAGAAAATTGGGAAATAATTTTGTGTCATAAGATAATGGTGCCTGTCGAGGAACTCCATATAAAAATAGCTGAGGAAATAAATATGTTGGTGCATATATAACTTAATCATGTATATATATTGAACATTTCCTGCTTGATGCAAGGTTATTGTAATAGCTGTGTAGCCCATGTGAGCGTTATGGTTTATAATATGGTATACCTGCTCGGCCCACGTCAGTTTTGTTGGTTTATGATGTAGAGTCACTTAAAATGTATCATATTTTACAATGAATATTTTAATGAAAGAGAAATTAATTAAATGCTATATCAAAATAAGGATTGTGTTGTTAGTTTTTCTAACGCTTTCCCATTTATTTCAGTGTGCACTGTTCTACACGGTTTGATACTCTATGCACATCAATAGCAATTGGCCAATCCCCAAGGTTACACTCGCCTTCGTTGTCGACACCCGTGTAATGTGTCATGCCAAAGGAAAAGGCTTTGTAAGTGCCACCTGGTAGAGGATGCATAAAAAGAATGGTGCTGCAGCATGATAATAGCATTGGTCATTTTTACTGTTGGGTGTCGCTTCTCGGATATCTTCAAAGGAAAAGATTTATCTGAAACCAATCAAATTGCTGGCCATGGCATATTCCAAGGGTGTTGACAACGAAAGTGTCAAGAGTGTAACTCTTAGGATATCGAGGATGGGCACTAATCGTCAATGGAAAGTAGCCTGGCCCTGTTTGTCAAGTGTCCAAAGTGTCTTAACATTGATAGCAGTCTGGGCCTGTTAGTCAAGTGTCCAAAGTCTCTTCATATTGATAGCAGTCTGTCCCTGTTTTGTCAAGTTTTCAAAGTGCCTGACAACAGGGATTGTTAATCAACTGGGCATAAAACGTACACTGCACTGTAGTACAATATTAAGATAATGTTTTCTGATTTCATGAGTTATTCACGTTTGGTTGATACATTTCCCGAATTTAGGCACTTAATCCTTTTTTGATATCAATTTATACTTGTGTTGAATTTCAGACATATAAATATATTGATATTCGTGCGTAGAAACGACAGTATTAATGACACGAAGATCATGCAAATGTAAAGATCTTTTGAATTCTAGGACACAGTTTTGAAGAAATAATATTGAAATTTGTATGTTATTATCTATTAGAACCTGTTATGATCGTGTCGCTAAAATCCACTGGTTTGTTTCCGAACAACACATCACGCTGTACACATTCCTTGCATATTATTTACAGCTCACTGTTCCGTAGATTGCCTTAACACACAGGTCCTCGGTTTTAAGCAATATCCGAGTTCTACAGTGAAACAACACTACTGCCGTTGATAACGTGAATTTCTCGGAACCTATCAATGGCCATTCATAGCATTAGTAATAAGGGCTCAGTATAGCCCTTGGGGTAGTTGTGTATGCTATAGGGTAGGGGCTGACTGCGATTGGTCTGAGAGGTTCCGATCTGAGGTTTCTTGACGGCAATCGTGATGGGGGCGTGATGGAGCGCCTTTCGGGTGGAGGCGTGTCACTACGGCCGTAGTTGGTGCTGTCATCCTCCAGCTCGGGTATGAGGAGGAGGCCCGCTATGATGGCCAGGATGCCGCCCATCACCGTCAGTCCCATTGAAAAGCCCACGTAGAAGGGACTTGTCACGTATACCAGCCACAGTATCATCCCTATGGTCACAAATAGGCCTACAATGCAAAGGCGAATCATGATGAATTAGGAACATACTACTTTACCCAAATTGATAACCATTTTATGATACAAAGGTACAGATTTTAATACCTTGTTTGACCAAAATCGATACCAGCTTGATTCCTACTCCGAAAACCTAAATGAAGTCTATGGTTAATTCATAGTAATAAAAAAGGGGGCGAAATCTGTTTCTTTTTTTCCAGCTTTTTACAAAAAACAAAACTCTGACTAGTTTTTGCCATAAGGTTGTTAATTTGTGCACTATCATTCCCCTAGGTTTTACGTAATCATGTTCACGGAGTTACTGGTTTAATAAATAGAAATAATAATAATAAGGAAATATCGCAGCGTCAACAAAACCATAATCCGAACTTAAAATCGATTAAATAGGATCAAAATATCAACAAAGGAAATATTTGTATGGAGATCATTGTAAAATTATAAGAGAATAAGACCAGGTGTTCCGTAAGAGTAACCGTCTTCCGCATCGACGACACCCGCCATGCAAATCTTGGTCACATCCTAGAAACATCAAGTCCTCAAAGTGAGAACCGAGGTATCCTTCTCAATCACATCAAGGAAGGACACCAATGAGCATATTCAAAAACGTCCTTCTTCATATTACACAAAGATGCAAACGATTTCTCAATGAAACCAAGATGGTGACCATAAACTTTGTTCATAGTTTATATCAAACTGCATCTCTCGAATTCTTGTGTAGTAAGATTGTCAGCAGTCGACATCTATCACGAAAATTTAGAGTAAGCCCTAGAATATCGAATCAATTGCGACATGTAAACACCATAGGTTGGAGAAGCAGGAATGGTACTACCAAGAATTGGAAAGCTCGCGATCGGAAAATTGAAATCGTCACGTTTATCGTTAATTTTGACTCGCGCTAATCATACTTAAAGAAGAGATCGAGGTAAGTAGCTAAAGTAGCTGTAGAAGACGAGTCTGTTTTGTCCTTCATTTTAAGTATGTAATTAAATGTACGAACTGGTTTTAAAATCAATCTTTCCATGTTGCTGTTGCAGGGTTTGGTTTGTTACACTCAAGACATAGCATTTTCGTTTCTACTAAATTAACGGAATGGACATTTGGTGCATTTGAATGTTCACTTTACATGATGATCATCTTCTAGTAAGATTTTTGAAAACCATTTTCATGAAGACGTTTTTCTTGTGATTGCTTCTCAAAGATAATATGATAGATTTAAATAGACAGCTTCTTTGTTCAAAATCATCAAAATTAGGTACAGTATCAAGCTGCTGTTTTGTTTATGTAATTAAGTCTCATGGTTCGACACCAGTATGTTTTCCGTATGTTTGTTTCTGTTATGCAAGCATTGAAATAGACATGTAGGCAATCAGCAAAACTATTAATATTTATGATAATTGTCATTTTTTTGGCAAATGAGACATTTCTTCGGAGAGTGTTATAACCCTATATCCATTACAATTTCCAACAAAGTATCGACTTTCTGATAAAAATGAGTAATTACTGTTACCAAGTGTTTCGTATATTTTGGTTGTACGAGTTTCATCATACAATAGTTTTAGGGGGATACGGCAAAGGGATTCAAAAGATGCAGGTCGCTCAACAGCATGGGAACTTTTTATGGTCGCAATCTCGGTGTAAATACAATGATATTGACTTGGATGTGATTTATATTTACATTCAGTGTCATCGATGACACAGAAGAGCCTTTCCTTCCGGAGCATCTTTTCCAGAATCTCCGAGAAGCTATTTCCTGTCTTCACATTTTGTCCCAAGGTTAAACGATTTTGAGTTCAGACTATGGCTTGCGGATGCCTAATTATTCTCTTTCCAACAAAAGTAATGTTCCCGAAATATTTGGTAGTCTAAGGGGTAGAAAGTATTCTGAGTTCAAAAACATCCTCTCGAATACCGATGATTAAAACAGGTTTGTTAACTGCACGCTTTTTAGGAAGAGAGATGTATATTTCTCCTTTTTCCTTGTTCTTGTTTATAACTAAACTGTATCTAGGTTCAAAGTGAAACATCATTAGTAAACACTATGGTACCTGGCTTTTCCCACAAAATGCTTTAGTACAAATATTTATCGTTTACAAGATCAGTATTTATGGAAGATGCTCTTTACGTTTGCAAATAAAACCGATTATAATGTATTTGCGTCTCTATATTGGCCAATGCAAAATAACATGTTTGGTCACTTTTTAACCTTCGCGTCGTCATTTTTTCTATGCAGCGACTGACTTATGGAATAAAAAAGTAACATTTCAACATTGCCCTAGAATTTATCTTTCGTATAAAGATTATACAAACTCGGGTTTTAGATGTGACGGAATATCCTTGACTGGCAGTACATCACTGACGACTACTATCGAGTTGAGATAAATGTGCATTCCTTTTAAATTATGAAAGCGCCCAATGATACATACCTATACTATACATAATGAATTATCTTCTTCTTACATCTACATCTAAATACGCTAGCATATACTTACCAGCCAGGAAACACAGAATCATACAGACGAAAGCAAACGTCCACGTTCTGAGGTTCTCCACCACGACGTAGACGAGGACGGCGATGGGTGCTATGAGGAGGATCAGTAGGGCAATCACCTCCATGGCCTGGGTACCTCGGTAGCCATCTGTTCGAGGAAATAGTTGACAGTATCATTTCAGTGAATATAAATGAAATGTACTTTTCCTTCAGTAGAGGGGTATACTACAGAAAATAAATGAAATGTACTTTTCCTTCAGTAGAGGGGTATACTACGGAAAATAAATGAAATGTACTTTTCCTTCAGTAGAGGGGTATACTACGGAAAATAAATGAAATGTACTTTTCCTTCAGTAGAGGGGTATACTACGGAAAATAAGTGAAATGTACTTTTCCTTCAGTAGAGGGGTATACTACGGAAAATAAGTGAAATGTACTTTTCCTTCAGTAGAGGGGTATACTACGGAAAATAAATGAAATGTACTTTTCCTTCAGCAGAGGGGTATACTACAGAAAATAAATGAAATGTACTTCTCCTTCAGCAGAGGGGTATACTACAGAAAATAAATGAAATGTACTTCTCCTTCAGCAGAGGGGTATACTACAGAAAATAAATGAAATGTACTTCTCCTTCAGCAGAGGGGTATACTACAGAAAATAAATGAAATGTACTTCTCCTTCAGCAGAGGGGTATACTACAGAAAATAATGAAATGTACTTTTCCTTCAGCAGAGGGGTATACTACAGAAAATAAATGAAATGTACTTTTCCTTCAGCAGAGGGGTATACTACAGAAAATAAATGAAATGTACGTTTCCTTCAGCAGAGGGGTATACTACAGAAAATAAATGAAATGTACGTTTCCTTCAGCAGAGGGGTATACTACAGAAAATAAATGAAATGTACTTTTCCTTCAGCAGAGGGGTATACTACAGAAAATAAATGAAATGTACTTTTCCTTCAGCAGAGGGGTATACTACAGAAAATAAATGAAATGTACTTCTCCTTCAGCAGAGGGGTATACTACAGAAAATAAATGAAATGTACGTTTCCTTCAGCAGAGGGGTATACTACAGAAAATAAATGAAATGTACTTTTCCTTCAGTAGGGAGGTATACTACAGAAAATAAATTAAATGTACTTTTCCTTCAGTAGAGGGGTATACTACAGAAAATAAATTAAATGTACTTTTCCTTCAGTAGAGGGTTATACCACAGAAAATAAATAAAATGTACTTTTCCTTCAGTAGAGGGGTATACTACAGAAAATAAATTAAATGTACTTTTCCTTCAGTAGAGGGTTATACCACAGAAAATAAATGAAATGTACGTTTCCTTCAGCAGAGGGGTATACTACAGAAAATAAATGAAATGTACGTTTCCTTCAGCAGAGGGGTATACTACAGAAAATAAATGAAATGTACTTTTCCTTCAGTAGGGAGGTATACTACAGAAAATAAATTAAATGTACTTTTCCTTCAGTAGAGGGGTATACTACAGAAAATAAATTAAATGTACTTTTCCTTTAGTAGAGGGTTATACCACAGAAAATAAATAAAATGTACTTTTCCTTCAGTAGAGGGGTATACTACAGAAAATAAAGGAATGCATGGGACGCAAAAGTGACGGTCTTAAGTCAAGTGATGCATAGTGGCAGGTTTTTCTAATGCTGAATTAAGTGATTTACAGACTATAGATCCTAAACCAGGGCAATATGAAAAAAGTACTACAGAACACAGGAAAGGCGAGTCCATAATAACAAATGCGAAAGCATATGTGCTTTTTAAGACGACGCCTTCCCGAACCATGCGTGTCATCCGTCTTGTTGGTTCCTGTTAAAGTCATGAAAGTGTTACCAGGACCAACAAAATCAGAGAATACCGAAGCCACAACAAAACCATAATCTGAACTTACAACCGATTAAACTAGAGGCAAATATGTACAAAGGAAAGATTTTCGGGGATATCCTTGAGAAAATCCAAGAGAAAAAGTCAAGGTGTTCCGGAAGAGTAAGCGTTTACCTGTCCTGTACGAGTCCGGCACCGTTCTGTCTGCACAGGTCCCCGCTGAGGTACAAGCCTGGGCCTTCCACAGGCCTACCCGAATTTTGGCACCGGACGTGAAGGAGTAGACCATCCAGGAGGTCGTCGCGAACCCAGCTATGAACAAGACCGAGGACAAAATAATACACAAAAGGGCTAGTCGTGCCCACAATGATGATGTACCACACATATTGATGTAAATTATTGTAAAGTTGTCAGATAAGTTTTGTCAATTCCATTTGTTAACCATTGGGGCTGTTTCCTTTATCTGTATTAACAAAATATGTAATTTATAATTCATCTTAAAAGATCCATTGTCTTGTTTTCAGAGATAATTCCTTTCTTTCTTCCGACGAAACGAAATCAGTCCTCACACATGAAAACGATATGCCTTTTAAGAAAAAGATTGCTTCTCTTAACCAGATCGTTTCATATAGACATGAATCTAAGTTCATACATTTCGCAAGGCTTATAAGTTACCCTCTATACACCAAATGATGAAATAAGGTACTAAAATTTATACAAAACACACAGAACGTCAGAAAATCACGAAGCAGAAGTTATTCTAATAAAATCATCTCGCATTAATGAATCTAAAAGGCGATTCGCTCCAGTAGAAAGTGATAGAATGGAGTCGTGTACGTGGTTAGCATGGGAGGGGTGCTAGTTGTTGACAAATCCAACACAAAAGTGTTGATTTAAATGCACGCTTACATAAATTCACGACGGGCATCACATCTTGTCTATCAGGCAAGGGCTTTATGAATTGAAAGAAGACACATAATATATTCTGTATCGTGTATAGTGTTTATCGAGTTGTGATCACAAAGAAGACACATTGACACCATCATTTGAAAAGCCCAAATGTCAAAATCATTAATATTAAAACAGTGTTTTCAAAATGTTTTAACTCTTACTTTTGTATATTCAGATACCTTATGATTTCTTGTAAATTAGGACAAGTGGTTCCCAAACGGGTTATTATTGGTTGTCATTTTATCTAACTCGAGGAAAATAAGTTTCTTTTAATAAAGACACGTGCTTCTCATGCATGTATAGCCGTTGTTGGTACAGTTATATAGCTCACGTGAATTTTATATTCGCCGGGCATTAAATCATACATAACGACCAAGCATTGTTTTGGCTATAAATGATTCTGGAGAATATGTTTAAATTAAAGTTAAAAACCATTAAGGTGATACCTCAATACTTCACTAGGTCACATATTCTTTATAGAGGAAGTACCTGCATTGTAAGACAAAAACAAATATTTGAGAATGCCGAAGCGTCAACAAATCCATAATTCGAACTTAAAATCGATCAAACTAGAAGGAAAATTAGAAAAGAGGAAATATTTACATGGAGACCCCTGTAAAATTACAAGAGAATAAGACCAGGTGTTCCGGAAGAGTAAGCGTATTCTGCTTCATCGACGCTACCCGCGATGTAATTCTTGGTCACATTCAATTAAATGTCACATCCTCAAAGTGAGAACTGAGTCATCCTTCTCAAGCAATCCGTTAAACCTCTAAAATCACTTTTCTCATATCTGGTACTGCTGTATTACGTGAATAATATCATGTACCGAAGTCAATGACAATTGAAAAGTAAATTCGCAACGGTTATACTGTATAGGTGTGTGTATAAAACAAATCGGAGAATACCGAAACGTCAACAAAGCCAAACCCCAAACTCATATTTGATTAAACAAGGTACACAATACAAAATATATTATTAGAGGAAATATGTACACGGAGACACTTGAAATGGTATAGGAGTTTAGACCAGGTGCACAAGAAGAGTACGCGTCTTCTGTACCGCCAAGTAAGTCTAGCTCAAATCCAAGTAATCCATATCATGTCCTCAAAATGAGCATCGCTGCATCATTCTCAATCAAGGTAGGTATACTAATGAATTTACCATAAAATAATCCACCTTTATATCAAACACAGGTACAGAATATTTCTCAATGAATCTAGATTGGCGACCACAACATTTGCTCTTCATTTGCCTGGATCGCTCGAATCCCTGTGCCGTAGGTTTGTTCGTCAACAGCTAAACAAATCACAATTATTGTGTTGTAAGAAACGTTAAGATACGTTTTCCGTTGGTTTCTGACGATGTTATATAGTTGTTAAACAGCTTTACTGAAGAAGCCCTTTCAAGCAAAAGTGTTTACATATTCACCAATATCACTATATCTACTATATATATAGTAATTGGCTGTTTATTATAATATTATTTCAATGCCAATAAAATTATTTTTCAACTTTCTGAATTTACACTTAATTCACATCGACAATGAAAACGGACAGTTGTAAATGAGGTCACACATCTGTGTGACCCTGACATTTCCGTCGCGGATTTATTTTTGTAGCCAAGGAGTTTAAAGTCTTAATCAAAATAAAAAGTATGCCTAGAGATGAAGCAGTCCATGTGAGATATCTGGCAAGGATTTAGTTCCGGGTAATTAGCGGCAGCATCTGTACCTGTATGATGTGGTGTTTCACGAGTTGGGCCTGACAACGTGTGAAACCCTCGATCATCTCACACCATGGCCGCCGTTGTATGGTCTCTCACTGTTTCATTGCTAGTTTTGACACTGCCTTGCGTTTTTGGATATCGTTACTGTGACTTTAACAGACTGATTCCACGAGATTTCGACGTCGGTCAGGTATGTTTATAGTATTATACAAACATGTCTTTTTCTGTTGATGATATTGAAGGTATCTACCAGTATCTTACATGTTATGCAGTCATTTCAAGTCTATATTGGTACTAGTATGCTTCCATTCTTTGGATCTTTTATGGGTATTTAACATGCTTTTAGTCAAAAATCTATTATTGCATATAGTTTATACATATGTAAATTAATGCAATCATATTTAAGGATTAACTTCAATTTTTTATGGTCGCGGTTTATGATGAGAATACATTCAGATTTTTTGTGTTATGGCTGAACAACATAACATTGAAGTTAATTCTTATAATTAATCTTTTCTATATAATCACTGAGAAAAATCTACTTTTATTGTGGGCTCTTTCCTCACAGAAATCATTACGCTGTTGTATCAGCAAATCAAAAACGGAGTTACAAATGGTGACGCCACTTTTTTTACGTTATGAGGTGATAGCACAAATTTCGTAGCCAATAAAAATGACTCCTACGAGGAAGATTGAATTATTTTTCTATAAAATACCAACATCACATGTCCATTCTTAAACTTCAGAATGCAATATGTTTATATTTTGCTTTATTCCTGAAAACCTTATCAATGTACATGGATAACAATAAATGGGAATTTGCATCATTTTTTTTTTTTTTATAAATGTGAGATACACATTTTTTTGTATTCTGGATTAAGATGCATCATTATCGTATTCCAGTTCTTTGGATATTGGTACGAGATCGAAAGGACAGAAACAAAGTTTGGATATTACACCTTCGTATCGCAGACGTGGAGCTTCACCGAATCTTACCAACACATTCATAACATGAAGTTACATTATGCTGGTCGACCGTAAGTATAAAATAGATCAATAATCATTAGATAATAAAATAAAAAAATAAAAAAAGTCAGTAAGAGAATTGATTTGATTTTATTTTGAATACACTGGATTATAAACCATGTAGTACACAAGTGTGGACATCTGTAATTTTCAATACATATTTTCATGTGCGGTAATTTCGTTGAGCGAGTTTTTGGTCTGAAACACTTTTTATTTTCGTTTAGGGTTGTGCACAGTTAAAGAGGTTTATGTTTGGTATTTCTTTTTCTTTAATCTTTAAACTCTGGCACGTACATACTGAGCAACAATAACTAACTTCCAATCATCGCGCCATGCTTGGAGGCAAGTTTCTTTTGAGGAAGAACTAAATTAAGGATCATATAATTGGTTCATACTTAGTAAAATTACCAGTGTTACAAGTTGTTTGATACTTAACCTCATGAATAGTGATGAAACATCTTGGCATTTTGGGTCCCTTTTTAGCACATTATGTTAGCTTTACTGGCGATGCAGTGAAAGGCTCAGGGAACAGACTCATCTTATCACTGTTGTTAACTACATGATAAGGAACCGGTAATGTAGAACCGTTCCAATGATGCTAACGGGTCAATGCCCATGGCATATGTTACGGTGGCTGGGAGATTATCTGGGTTAGATTATCAGGTTAAGTATTTTACACATCTGATCTCTATGTTCCTATGACCGAAATAACGGTATATATGTTTTTTTCACTTTTAAATAAGTCATTTTATTTCAAAGTAAGGAATATTCTATTTCAAAGATAGAAATATTTGATGTGAAACTACCTTTTTGAGAGATAAATAATTTCGATCTAAGAGATAAGAAAACGCTTACTTCAGCGTATATTCCACCAAATGTATCTGAATCAAAGATTAATGACATTATTCAATTGTAAGACCCTTTCCTCTACACCAAAGAAGAGTCAATCAATACGTGCTAGTATGGCTCTTAGCATCATCGTATTTTAAGGTCTTTGAGGAGAACTGGCTTTTGTTCATATTTTGTACAATGATTTTATCGAAAATAAGTTTTTCCCTTATTGCCTATCGTAAATCAGATTTTGCGACCAAATAGTTTTATGATTTAATTAAACCCTTAATGTCGAGTTGGTTGTAAAGTTTTTTCGGTCTATAACATTAAATTTCCTTTTCTATTGGATGCTAAGTTACATATCATTTGTTTACATTAATACCTGTAGCTAAACCCATTTAAAACTTTCGGGTGAACGTAGTGTAAGCTCGAAAAGAAATAAAAGTATTGGTATGGTATTACGGTATAGATTTGTGAACTTCGTCTTCGTATGGCATGGATCATTTGTGGCCTAACTATGTCGTGGATATTTTGTGGCCTAACTATGTCGTGGATCATTTGTTGCCTAACTATGTCATGGATCATTTGTGGCCTAACTATGTCGTGGATATTTTGTGGCCTAACTATGTCGTGGATCATTTGTTGCCTAACTATGTCATGGATCATTTGTGGCATAACTATGTCGTGGATCATTTGTGGCCTAACTATGTCGTGGATCATTTGTGGCCTAACTATGTCATGGATCATTTGTGGCCTAACTAAGTCATGGATCATTTGTGGCCTAACTATGTCATGGATCATTTGTGGCCTAACACTGTCGTGGATCATTTGTGGCCTAACTATGTCATGGATCATTTGTGGCCTAACTATGTCATGGATCATTTGTGGCCTAACTATGTCATGGATTATTTGTGGCCTAACTATGTCATGGATCATTTGTGGCCTAACTATGTCGTGGATCATTTGTGGCCTAACTATGTCGTGGATCATTTGTGGCCTAACTATGTCATGGAACATTTGTGGCCTAACTATGTCATGGATCATTTGTGGCCTAACTATGTCATGGATCATTTGTGGCCTAACTATGTCATGGAACATTTGTGGCCTAACTATGTCATGGAACATTTGTGGCCTAACTATGTCGTGGATCATTTGTGGCCTAACTATGTCGTGGATCATTTGTGGCCTAACTATGTCATGGATCATTTGTGGCCTAACTATGTCATGGATCATTTGTGGCCTAACTATGTCATGGATCATTTGTGGCCTAACACTGTCGTGGATCATTTGTGGCCTAACTATGTCATGGATCATTTGTGGCCTAACTATGTCATGGATCATTTGTGGCCTAACTATGTCATGGATTATTTGTGGCCTAACTATGTCGTGGATCATTTGTGGCCTAACTATGTCGTGGATCATTTGTGGCCTAACTATGTCGTGGATCATTTGTGGCCTAACTATGTCATGGAACATTTGTGGCCTAACTATGTCATGGATCATTTGTGGCCTAACTATGTCATGGATCATTTGTGGCCTAACTATGTCATGGAACATTTGTGGCCTAACTATGTCATGGAACATTTGTGGCCTAACTATGTTGTGGAACATTTGTGGCCTAACTATGTCATGGATCATTTGTGGCCTACAAACTAATAGGTATTACTCTAACTGTATACACAGGATGGATCTTATTTAGGGCACAGACTCTGCTCGACTGTGTTCGTCCCGATTGAGTGATAATGTGTCTTTTTTTTTTTTTTTATTTTATGATATGATTTTGAGTTTGGATTTGTTTTTTTCTTTCTTTTTTACGTTTCCTTTGACCTTTGGTATGTTTTCAGCCCAGGGTATTATTGTATGAGAGGGAGCCATGAATTAATACACTATATCGGGGCGCCAGGCAGGTTCCTGATGGAGGGTACAGATAGTAAGTATACTTATCTATTCTTGTTGGCAAGTCTACATAGCATGAAAATATTCCCACAAGTTTGACTTCAACATAAAAAAGAAATACCTCAACACTGAATTCCTATCATGTTCTTGTTTGGTAAGACTGCATTAATAAAGATATGATGATGATGTAATATACAGTATTGCAGTTGTTGATGCGTAACTCTGGCAATGCTTTTATGGTGATGCGGTGTTATTGCAATGTTACTATGGGACCGGTGTATTACTATGGTGATGCGGTGCTATTGTAGTGTTACTATGGGACCGGTGTATTACTATGGTGATGCGGTGTTATTGTAGTGTTACTATGGGACCGGTGTATTACTATGGTGATGCGGTGTTATTGCAATGTTACTATGGGACCGGTGTATTACTATGGTGATGCGGTGCTATTGCAATGTTACTATGGGACCGGTGTATTACTATGGTGATGCAGTGGTATTGAAGTGTTACTATGGAACCGGTGTATTACTATGGTGATGCGGTGCTATTGTAGTGTTACTATGGGACCGGTGTATTACTATGGTGATGCGGTGCTATTGTAGTGTTACTATGGGACCGGTGTATTACTATGGTGATGCGGTGTTATTGTAGTGTTACTATGGGACCGGTGTATTACTATGGTGATGCGGTGCTATTGTAGTGTTACTATGGGACCGGTGTATTACTATGGTGATGCGGTGCTATTGTAGTGTTACTATGGGACCGGTGTATTACTATGGTGATGCGGTGTTATTGTAGTGTTACTATGGGACCGGTGTATTACTATGGTGATGCGGTGTTAGTGTAGTGTTACTATGGGACCGGTGTATTACTATGTTGATGCGGTGCTATTGTAGTGTTACTATGGGACCGGTGTATTACTATGGTGATGCGGTGCTATTGTAGTGTTACTATGGGACCGGTGTATTACTATGGTGATGCGGTGCTATTGTAGTGTTACTATCGGACCGGTGTATTACTATGTTGATGCGGTGCTATTGCAATGTTACTATGGGACCGGTGTATTACTATGGTGATGCGGTGTTATTGTAGTGTTACTATGGGACCGGTGTATTACTATGGTGATGCGGTGCTATTGTGGTGTTACTATGGGACCGGTGTATTACTATGGTGATGCGGTGTTATTGTGGTGTTACTATGGGACCGGTGTATTACTATGGTGATGCGGTGTTATTGTGGTGTTACTATGGGACCGGTGTGTTACTATGGTGATGCGGTGGTATTGTAGTGTTACTATGGGACCGGTGTGTTACTATGATGATGATATGTTATTGTAATGTTACTATGGGACCGTTGTATTACTACGATGATGCGGTGCTATTGTAGTGTTACTATGGGACCGGTGTATTACTATGGTGATGCGGTGCTATTGTAGTGTTACTATGGGACCGGTGTGTTACTATGATGATGATATGTTATTGTAATGTTACTATGGGACCGTTATATTACTACGATGATGCGGTGGTATTGTAATGTTACTATGGGACCGGTGTATTACTATGGTGATGCGGTGTTATTGTAGTGTTACTATGGGACCGGTGTATTACTATGGTGATGCGGTGGTATTGTGGTGTTACTATGGGACCGGTGTGTTACTATGGTGATGCGGTGTTATTGTGGTGTTACTATGGGACCGGTGTATTACTATGGTGATGCGGTGTTATTGTGGTGTTACTATGGGACCGGTGTGTTACTATGGTGATGCGGTGGTATTGTAGTGTTACTATGGGACCGGTGTATTACTATGGTGATGCGGTGTTATTGTAATGTTACTATGGGACCGTTGTATTACTACGATGATGCGGTGCTATTGTAGTGTTACTATGGGACCGGTGTGTTACTATGATGATGATATGTTATTGTAATGTTACTATGGGACCGTTGTATTACTACGATGATGCGGTGGTATTGTAATGTTACTATGGGACCGGTGTATTACTATGGTGATGCGGTGTTATTGTAGTGTTACTATGGGACCGGTGTATTACTATGGTGATGCGGTGTTATTGTAGTGTTACTATGGGACCGGTGTATTACTATGGTGATGATATGTTATTGTAGTGTTACTATGGAACCGGTGTGTTACTATGGTGATGCGGTGTTATTTTGGTGTTACTATGGGACCGGTGTATTACTATGGTGATGCGGTCAATTGTAGTGTTACTATGGAACCGGTGTGTTACTATGGTGATGCGGTGTTATTTTGGTGTTACTATGGGACCGGTGTATTACTATGGTGATGCGGTGTTATTGTGGTGTTACTATGGGACCGGTGTATTACTATGGTGATGCGGTGTTATTGTAGTGTTACTATGGGACCGGTGTGTTACTATGCTGATGCTGTGCTATATAATGTATGACTATTTTACCGTTCTGTTACTATTGTTTGTTTGTTACTATAATGATGCTCTGCTATATAATGTATGACTATTTAATCGTTCTGTTACTATGGTTTGTGTGTTACTATGGTGATGCTGTGCTATATAATGTATGACTATTTAACCGTTCTGTTACTATAGTTTGTTTGTTACTATGATGATGCTGTGCTATGTAATGTATGACTATTTTATCGTTCTGTTACTATGGTTTGTATGTTACTATGGTGATGCTGTGCTATATAAAGTATGACTATTTAACCGTTCTGTTACTATAGTTTGTTTGTTACTATGATGATGCTGTGCTATGTAATGTATGACTATTTTATCGTTCTGTTACTATGGTTTGTATGTTGCTATGGTGATGCTGTGCTATATAATATATGACTATTTTACCGTTCTGTAACTATGGTTTGTGTGTTACTATGGTGATGCTGTGAACTACGATGGCATTGAGATATAATGATGTTCCGTTTGTATTACTATGGTATGGCGCTGATACTCGGCATATTTTATAGATGTTTTCCAGGTGGTGGACACAGACTACAATACTTACGCCCTGGTTTATATCTGTTACGGACAGCGACTGAAACAAGGCTTTTGTCACAAGAGTAACATGCATGTGTCACTACTAAGTAGACATCCGGCGGCCGACTTCGAGGAGCGAGACATCATCCAACATATAAGTAACCGATGTATTACCAGGAAAGACCTCATCCGGGCCCCCGAGATCGGTACGTACTGCTGAACTGTTCGTTAGCCCAGAGACGTATAAAGCTTTATACGTCTCTGGTTAGCCTACAGGAAATCCACACCTACGTAACAGACACGGTCTTTTAGGCATTTATCTGTATTTTCTATCAGCTCCAGTTCTAATTAACGTTTAATAAAATACAGACGGCATGATGTAAATGTGTAAGTCGAGACATTATTGGTTTCGTTACATTAGGTCTAATGCAATTGCTGAACAATTTAGAAACGTTCTAGTTTGAGTTTGCATATTAGTTTGATTGACAATGATAAGTCGGTTCTCATTTTGAGGATTAATGTGACCACGATTTACAAGGCGCATGTTGTCGATGAAGCAAAAGACGCTTACTCTTCTGGAACACCTGGTCTTATTATCTTGTACTTTTACGAGAGTATCCATGTAAATATTTCCTTTGTTCCTGATTGCAATTATGGTTTTGTTGACGCTTTGGTATTCTCTGATTTTTTTTATCGTAGAAAAAAATCAGAGAACACTAAAGCGTCAACAAAACCGTAATCCGAACTCAAAATCGATTAGACTAGAGGCAAAATAGGAACAAAAGAAAGATGCTGCACTGTAGACAACGATAACCATTGCGAAGTTATAGTAATGTGTGAGGAATACTGTTTTCCCAATACAAATGTCTCATTTGGCATTCACAATAATATATCAACTAAAAGAAGAAAAATACAGTGCAACATATATCATACGATTTTTGTTTGTTCGGTAACTTTTTTATGAGGGTAAATACAGCTAACGATGTGTTAAAATATTAGGCACGATGTATGTATCGTTAAATTAGCTGATTCATACAAATAGTGAAGGACACGAAACGCAGAGATTGAAGTAATATTAAAAACTGGTGATTCCGTAAAGCCTCAGTTCTCGCTTTGAGGACATGACATTTACTTGGATGTATGATCTATATTTAAGACGCTTACTCTTCGGGCACACCTGGTCTTAATATATTGTACATGTCCAAAGTGTCTCCATGTAAATTTTTCCTTTGTTCATATTTTGTCCCTTATTCTATCGATTTTGAGTTCGGATTTTGGTTTCATCGGTATTCTTATTTTATTTTGCAGCAAGCTGTGGAGTATGAAGAATTCATTACATGGAGGACGAGCATTAGCATCACATGCCATACTATTGTCAAAGTTGAGGGGAACAGACACATATCATCCGTATAGCCACATTCATCTCAATAAAACCGTTGTAACTCGTTACCATTGTCAAGTTATCATTGTAATTATTTTAAACTCATATCGGATAACTGCCATATGTAATTAAACAGATAAGTCTTTAAAATGAAATGCAAGTATAACAGATCAGCGCCCTTGGGCTAACCATGCAGGAGATTTGCTATATAACTGTGATAAGTGCTGGCTACTTTCGATTACAAAAGGGCGAGCCAAATAACTTTGTATCGACAACAGATTTTGTTCAATTTCCTATCACGAAGTTTCATCGAGAAACTGAAAACTGATTCGCACTGAAGTGTGTATGTATTGAGTAGACAGGGACCGCAGTATGTAACCCCGTGTTACTTGTACGTGTAAATCACAGCTTTCCTTTATCAATGCTCACTGTTAACGGGTAGAGACCCTGTGAGTTTGACAAACACACCGAAGGGCTGATGTCCTTTTAAACTTTTGTTAATAAGAATAAACCATAGAATGTTTAAAATGTTAGCACCTATATTGACTATAGCACATTCGATGCGTATAACTCGGTATGAATTACAAACGATCTATTATAGAATCTACTGAATGACAATTCACATCGATTCTCGTTACCGTTATTATAAACCTCACACCTCGTTAACTGTCAAAGATTCGTACGTCATATCACGGTAAGCCTGTGTCACTCTGACAGATACATCCTTATGGACATATCGAATAGTGCCGAGAATGAAAAGTCCTTATTGCTATGTCCACGCGTAGATTGGATTAACATCGGTGCCGTTAGCCGGAGAACACATCAAATTGCAGTTTGGACATGAAATTATTGGAAACCGAGAAATTATTATAAACATCAGCTTAAAGAAAATATTTCTAAAACTTTAAATCTACGTTTCTCTATACTGGAGTCATCGTGTACATGTAATCCTAAAGGTGTGCTTAGTTTTCAAGTCATAGACATCCTAAGTTTTTAAACCGATGATGAAATATTCAGACAATCATCAATAAGACTGTATGTGACGTTAGCATCTTTTTTTTTTATTCTGAAGAAACTCAAGACTTTTGGGATTAACGTGGCGTCATGACGAGTTAAAACATCAGTCATGGTAAGACGTTGTACGTACTAGTCTACCTGTAGACTTGGACAATGTGTTGTGGTACCTCTTCTCTGTGGGTGAGGTTCGCTCTTGCCCTCATCGTCATCGGGCTAATATTCGAGACGGTGGGTTTCGCTACAGCTGTCTGGATGTTCAACAACACAAGTGGCGAGACAAGGATAGGACTATGGATCTCCCAGACATGTAGTGGGTCCGTGTGTACCGACTCCGAGGTACCGTCATCCTATAAAAATGGTAAGTACGTCTTCACAAAGTGTGACGTATCTTGTCATACAAAGACTGTAAGTACACAAATGATATAAACTTATGAAGTTGCTAACCTGTCATCACCGACACTGATGACCTGTCGTCCTACAAATATCGTTTATTTGTACGATTATAAGTTAGCCTGTTCCGTCGTCCTACTATACTAGTATTGGGAGCAGGCGCAGATGCAGTATTTTCGAAAGGAAGGGGGTCCAGCTGACGCTTTTTCAATGACACAACGGTAACATTTCCATTTTTAAGGCTATAAAATTTCCTCCGCCGAAAAAGGGGGTCCTGACCCCCAAGATCCTACCCACCCCCACTGGATCCGCTAGTGGGAAGCACACTCATATGTATCTCCTCATTCTAGTGTTGTCTTACAATGATGGTAAGTACACGTGTACCGACTCGGAGTACGGCTGTCTTACAAGTAGCATACATTAATATATCAATATACAGTCCCTTATTCCTCACAATATGATATTTCAGAGCATTGCAGAAACCTTAAAGGCCCTGGAGTTGTAGCATTTTCGAAAAACATCGTTATGAGATCTTAAAATTGTAATTTGTTTGTCCCTTTCTATAAATACTCAGGAGCAAAGATGAGTCCTCAGTGAAATGTATTGTCGTGAGGTACAAAAACTGTTCACTTTATTTTGCTTCAATTTACTACTTTTTTATCTATGGGTCCCTATTGAAATGCTTATACATCGTTGACTATTTACCTCATAGTAAAGTTTATTTTATGAATATTCTAATAAACAAGCAGTACCTTGGTTCTCTAGCCATACAATAGTGACAGTTAAGTCCAAAGCAGTACATTACTGTTGAAGGATTGCACCGTCGCAATACTACATTAGTGAATGATATTAATGACAGTAGATATTAATGACTGGGTTAAACTATGGTCATATATTTGGTCGTTCATATTAATACAAACATACCGCTATTCCCTTTACTATTGATCTGTTTCAGTGGGACATAACAAAATGTATTAAAGTGTTTACGGCAACTGTATAATAGTGTCGACCAGTTTGATATTGATTCCAAAAAAAATCATTTTAATCTAAATAAAAAAAAATTCTTCTGTCATTTCTCAAGATTGTACAGGTATCGTCTGAAAATTAACGATCGATGTCAAAGATTTTGCTTATTATAAAAATCAACAACCATTGACAAAATGTACGAGACAAATTTAATGATTAGGATCACAGCCAAAGTAACGGGTCAGTGTCAACGTTGAAAACTCATGTTCAAAGACAAAAGTTGTACTTGTGTAGATAATGGTGAGCGCAATAAAACTCTAAAGAGAGATTTGTTAAGTCCCGTCCTCTGTGATTCTGTTGCAATATAACGTTGTTGTAATACAAGGTAAATCAAATGTGTGTGTTACGTTCATCTTTCCTAACGGTCGTGAAGTCAAAATGTTCTGTATACATGTAATTACGTTCATCTTTCCTAACGATCGTGAAGTCAAAATGCTCCTGTATACATGTGATTACGTTCATCTTCCCTAGCAGTCGTGAAGTCAAAATGTTCCTGTTTACATGTAATTACGTTCATCTTTCCTAGCGGTCGTGAAGTAAAAATGTTCCTGTATATATGTAATCGCGTTCATCTTTTCTAACGGTCGTGGAGTCAAAATGTTCCTGTATACATGTAATTACGTTCATCTTTCCTAACGGGCGTGAAGTCAAAATGTTCCTGTATACATGTAATTACGTTCATCTTTCCTAACGGTCGTGAAGTCAAAATGTTCCTGTTTACATGTGATTACGTTCATCTTTCCTTATGGTCGTGAAGTCAAAATGTTCCTGTTTACATGTAATTACGTTCATCTTTCCTAACGGTCGTGAAGTCAAACTATTCCTGTATATAACAGAGGTCAAGTATAAGACTTCAGTTGACCAACAGATATAGTGATGAAATTATATATAAATATTTGTTGCAGACAAGTTTCGGGCTACCCAGGCCGTGGAGATCTTAGCCTTCATCCTATACGTAATCGCACCATTCCTCATCGGGGCATTTGTCTTCTTCGAGGCGACAAGGAACCAGAAGATGGTCATAGCGTGTATGGTCATCTGTTTCGTCACAGGTGAGTACACCCCTACAAGTTCCTTTGCCGTATGATATTAGCTGAGAGAAACAGTATGATAAAAATTACAGTTTACAATTCTAATTTAAAACTAAAATGAATTGCCCAAGGGTGCAATCATCAACTTAAGGTACCGCTTCCCCGACAATCATGAAAGTGTGCCCGTCTATCTATTTTACATAACATAATACATTGATTCCATCGAGAAGTTAAAATGTTATTGAGAAATGACCAATAATAAGTTAATAACTTGTATAAAATGTATTATGTTACTACTGAGAGACCTGCAATCGTGCTAGGAATACCACACTATCGACACGAAAGTAGAGTTTTGGCTCAAATAAAAAGGTTTTGGTACGTTACTTGCCGTCCGAAACCAAATTATGATGGTCGTCATTTCCAATAAAATAGAATGTCGATATTGGGTGTTTTTATATATAAAATCAAATTTATCTCGCCTTTGTCAAGGCGGACACTTATACTATAAAGGCGTTTCCAATTTACAGTCAATATCCCAAATAGAGCTTCCATCGCTTTATACGTCGTAAGGTTGTATGATCACCTCTTTGGTGAGTAATAAATACATTATATCATCTAAGGAAACTCTTTGATGTTCGTTATGTATGTACTTTTCAATGTGTATTGCTGTTAAACTCGTGAATTCATTCAATAACACACTCGTCGATAGACATTTTATTCGCGTGAAAATCACATTCTGTTGTCGATACAGTACACAGCCCTTTAGAAATGTTTGTATGTTCTTTAAAGCACTCCAAATTATTTAACAATAAACAAATAAATAAAGAAATACATAGTAAATCAAAGGTGACTCGTACTTGTAAGGACATCCCGCGAAAGCAAACTTTTTTTTTTGTCTTTTCGTTTACAAATTGGTTGTGAACAAGAGTATGTTCATAATATACTTTCCAGCCCGAAGAAAATGTTAAGAAATAGCAGAAGGTATATTTTCTTTAATTTATTAACGACGGCGCATAAGGTACAAACATCTCATGGTTCTGTTATATTTCGTTCTCGTGCCAACAAGCATCGTCGGAAACCCACGGTACACTTCTCTGACGTTTGCACACGTCAGAGAAGTGTACCGTGGGTTTCCGACGATGGCCAACAAGGTGAAAGGATAAACATTATCAATGCACTAGCAATACAATAGCAAAGTATGTACTAGATACAAGGTATTAGGGAAACAAACACACCATACTTCAGTTTGCGTACAGTCGTAGTAAGTAAAGGTCAAGGAACAATCTTTAACCAGTCATTAAAAATGCTGAAATAACCCTTGTTTCAGGAGCCTTACTTGGCGTGGGGATGATTGTATGGATGGTGTACGTCCAGACACAGGCCGCATTCAGCGCCGGCTACTCCATGGGACTGACCATCCTAGGCGGGATCCTTGCCGTGTTTGCAGGACTCCTCTTCATTCCGGAAACAGGCGAAGATTACGAATACGAGGATCGTGTCGTCAAATCGCATGGTGAAATACGGCAATATCCACGTCACCATTCGTCACGTCGCGTGAAAGTGAGGTCTATATCCCCATCTGACGATTCCTCGCGTGGATCGACGCCTGATTACTATTCTTCACGGCAGTCCAGAAAGACTTACGATTCCATGCCGTCGCCCATGGAAACACCAAAAACGTACGACTCGATGCCTGCCCCTATGCCACAGACTGTCTCGGATGTCGGAGTCTCCACTGGAAAGAAGTTCCGTCCGCCCACATTTAACGACGTGTCAGCCGTGTCGCTGCAGCGAGATCGTGTGGGCATATAATTATATGAACAAACAAGGGTTCGTCATTGACATCTTAATCATTACCTACACGTGTTCATTTGGAAGGAAATAAAGATGTTTTACTAAGCTAGGGTTACCCCAAGCTTTGCGTCTTCCTTAGATTAAAATATATTAATAGATCAAACATCAACATGAATTAGTTCGCTCGGTATCTGGAAGATGCACTAGCAAATGCGGGGCGTGTGTGTGTGGGGTGGGGGGGGGGGTCTCCAAACTTCCATCTTCCTATGGAAAATGATGGTATACTCTATCTATGTGCCGTTTTTAATGAATCTATTAATTGTGGAGATCAATGTTGGTATCTTCTATTACCATCTATAGGAACTTAAATATAAATCATTACATACATCATCTTCGTTAGAGCTGGAGCCGCTGTCCCTGTCCATTTTGCCGAACCGCCTCGCCGCGTTTTCTTGAAGCTGTCAAGTAACAAATAAGTGATAACAAATAAGTGGTAACTAAAAATGTCCCTCCAGGGCTTCCGTAGGCAATCGCTTGTTTGACTGGTAGCAACATTGTCTAAATCTGGCAAATTGGCTTGTTTGAAATAGTACCAAACTGTGCCAAGTTAATGGGACAAGTTCTTCTGTAAGGTATGAACACAAACAGTACATATGATGGAAAATAGTTTTAGTATACAAAAGAAAAATTATATTTATATTGCGAACTTTCATGAACTGAAAAATCTCATTTACACAGACTGAAAAAGTCAATAAGACACTAGCTCTTCATGAGAATTTATAAAGTTCATCCTTAGATGTTGAAGGGAAGAGTTTCTTCCATCCGCAATGCATTGCCTTATCACAAACAAAGCAGAAGTACAGTTATAAAGAGAAAGAGTTAGAACCCAACATACCAAACACGGTACCTAGATTGCCTAAAGACAATACGTAACGGCCACATGAACAAATGGCGACCATTTTACACAAAGGCACATGAGGCTGACCAAGCCAGTGCATTGCTCCATTAAATACTGAATAAGCGAAGTTTCCGCAAAGAAAACAGCAGAAAATGATTGACAAGTTTCAATATGCCACAGAAAAATAGTTTACACACGTCATCATGCCATCACTATGGTGGCTTTGTTCACCTGCGAAAAGATGCCAATCAGTAAAAGACGTAAACCTTCTGAAGATAAAATAACGAAATAAAGCAGAAAGAAAGGCGAACTGATGTTGTTTTATTTCTACGTTTCGGAGTTATTTTTACATCAGTTTTGCATTATCTTGTTGCATGTATTTCACTTTTTTTCAGGTTTTCTTTTTTTCGTTATTTTGTTTTGTCGCTTGGCGTCTTTTCGCGGGCGACCAAAATGTCTGATATAATAAGCAATCAAATGTGTTGACGGCGGAAGAGTTTGTAGCGACAACATATCTATAGAGATCGCTGTTTCATAGCCGCGGGACCCGTGTAGCTTCTAGGTCTGAACCTTTTTATTTGTTTTTACCCCCCGCGAAACGCGTTGGTGGTGGATACTAAATTGGTCCGTCCGAGGGCCTTGTTGAATCAATATCTTAATCTCAATCTCCTTTACTTGATTGTTATGATACTTCATATTTAAGTTAGTCATTGGTAATAAATGACCCCTATTAGTTTTCAGGTAAAATGATCAATAGTAAAGAGGTGAAATGATATAACTGAAAACAAATAGTTTCTGTGCAACAAAGGTGTACGCCAAGGTCATGCCATATTTCCCCCACTGTTTTTTTTTTCATTACATGTATAGGTAGAACAATAACTGACCAAACCTGAAAGTTGTCAGATAAAACATCAAACTCTGAAAGTTGTCAGATTAAAGATGAAACTCATATTTATGCCACCCTTCAAAGGGGGGGGGGTATATTAGTTTACAATATATTAATTAAAGCAAAGTCAGAAATACAAAATTACTATTTTCTAGCTTTTACCGTCTACAACTCAAATACCAGTGAGCAGGAATCGACCAAACTGAATATACACTTAAAAAAAATCAGAGAATACCAAAGCGTCAACAAAACCATAATCCGAACTCAAAATAGATTAAGCTAGCGGCAAAATATGATCAAAGGAAAGATTTACACGGAGACTCTCGTAAAAGTACAAGATAATAAGACCAGGTGTTCCGGAAGAGTAAACGTCTTCTGCTTCATCGACGACACCCGCTATGTAAATCTTGGTCACGTCCAAGAAAACAAGGGAGCACACTAATGAGCTTACTAAAAAAAACGCCCATCTTCATATCACACAAAGATACAGAATATTTCTCAATGAATCTTAGGCTAGTACCCAAGTTATGTTTTGCTATTGGCGAGGTTTCAATTTCAATATTTTTCAGTTACCATGGAAACAAAATCTGAAATACAAAATTACTTTTTCTAGGTTTTCATGCTACAATTCAAAATATTTTCCACATATCTCAACTCCACATTTTGCACATATTCAGCTAGTGCCCATGTTGTGACTTTTGCTATTGGCAATGTCTCGTTTTCGCCATTTATCTGTTACCACGGAAAGAAACTACAAAATTGCTTTCCGGGAATAAAGATATCGCAAAATTGTTTTTTTTTCTATATTACAACATATAGCGGGGGATTATAAACAGGATTATGATGTCTAAAAGCGTGTAAAAAGAGCTGAACTAACAATAGTCCAGTCATTTTAGCAAAAAACAGGCCTTACCTCAAACTAATTGCAAAAGAATTTATTTTTTGGTTTTTGGAATGGTTATCATTTGTACAATAACAGGAAAAAAGTCTACATCGATCAAAATTTGGGAAATTAATTTTTTAGCCATTTTTATGGTCCAGAAACAAGAAAAATTACATATATGACAGTTTTTGAAGTGAAATATTTAGCTATTTTACAATAATAAACATATGAAATTAATTGTATAGGAGGACCAAATTGAGTAGAGCTCAGAATAACCAAAATGTATCACCAAAAGCAATCTATCAACGATTAAATCAAGTATCAAAATGGCTATTTTTTTTGTTTAATTTAACAATATTGACGTTTTTGCTCATTTTGAATGGAAAAGATGAAAATATCTGACTCTAAACAAACTTAATCTACACTTCATTGCTGAAACAAAAACATATTAACTAATTTTAATCAATAAGAATTGGCATATTTTTATGTAAACAAATAATATGACACTTCTTAATTGACCAGTTGAACCAATTTGGTGTTATTTTATGCCTGCATGAACAATATCCGTACTTCTCTAACAAATATTTTGATAAAAAGAAAAGCAAATGCTTCCAATCAGTTCATATCCTTTTGTGTATTGTTTATATTGTTAAGAAACAATATATTTGGCAAGTTCTCTCAAAAAGTATATTCAATAACTGACGGTAAAAACTTCAATTCGTGCATTTTTGCCCGAACACTACAAAAATGGCAAAGTCCATCAATATGAACAACATAAATCATATTTTTTCGAATATGTCTTGTCCGATTTGAATATAATTTTGCCAATGGAACCACCATAAAACTTATGATTTCATGAGATTAATTTGAAGTTAAAGATTCCTTTACTTTAGTATTTTCATTAAAAATTAAGTATCCCACCATTCATTTCCATTATCAGAATATAAAAAATCAATTTATTTAAAGTTGGTATCAATCATAAATTTAAATTTACTTTAATCCAGAAGGCTTCGTCATGGTGGTAATTACTGCCAAATTACTTCAAAATCTAGCAAAAAAACAAGAAATATTTTCACAATTTTGTTGTTGAAAAACGTGGACTTAGCCAATTTTAGTGGTCAAGTCAAATTTGCACCAAATGTGGTTTTCATCTACCTAATTTCAAGTAATATAATGGAGGTATCTTGCCAAATGTTTTATTTTTGTTAAGAATAACTTGCATAGTAAATAATTTAATGCACATTTCAGCATATGCTGAAGGTATTTATGAAATATTGTTCACATAAATCGATGAATCATTCAATTTTATTTAAAATCAGCTCCAAATCAGACCAACAGACAAGCTTTGAGCAGCCATATAAATTAAAAGGTGTAAGTGAAATATATCATTTTCTGAAATTTAAATAAGCAAACTATATGTGAATACATTTTCATAAAACAAGAGTCAATAGTGAAGTTGAATGATTGAGTAATGTTTCTTAAAAATTCAACACAAGCTGAAATATTGATAAATTAACAACATTTTAGTGATTTTCAAGGTGTCATAATTTTTTTCGTAAAACCATTCAAACTGTTTTGTTATTGGTTTTGTGTTGTACAACAAACAGGCTTGTCATACAATGCTTTTTAGTTATCCTGTATTACACCTGATGTTGATATTTGGGTTAAAATATGGTCAATCAAGTAATTTTTTATATTTTTCCGATTTTTTAGGGGTAGAAAAAGCTATTTTCCCAAATTTTGATTAATGTAGACTTTTGTTCTGTTATAATGTATACTAAAACCTGTATGAAAAACCAAAAATAAATTCTTTTGCAATTAGTTTGAGGTAAAATCATAAAATGACTGGACTACAAAGGACAGTCTTGATGATGCATACAATAGTGAGTTTTACACATTCAGGGGAAAGTTGAAGTTAAAGGCCCAATATACGTAACTTTCGGCAAAACTTGAAGCGAAAATCAAGCCTAATAACTTATTATATTTATAGATTTAGTTAAGATTAACTGATATCAGCAATATTCAAGATGAATTCTTTCGCGGTTACCGGTACAGCAGCAGTTGAAACATGCTATTTGTAAACACGCGTCCATTTCGAACCGTCTTCTACCTTCGGTTTGTTGTTGAAGTGGGCCCCACCTGAATTATTTTCACTTCTTTGGACTTTTTTGTCAAGAGTTTCTTGTTATTTACCACTCAGTTTTAGACTTATTTTTGCATGGTTATCAACTTGATTTTTTTTCAGAATTTTTAAGAATCACGAAAATTTCCCTGAAGTTACGTATATTGGGCCTTTAAGGAATTGTCCTTTTATTCTGTAATGCTTTCCTGATTGATGTGTGTTCTTTGAAGATGGAGAAGTGATTTTCAAATTCAAAGTAAGCCAATTTTACCGTACGCTGCCGCGAGATCGTTATTCCTCAAAACATGGGATGGGAGACTCAAGTGTTGCTCTTAGTCTGTCTGTCTGTCTGTCTGTCTGCCTCTCAGTTGTCTGTGGTGCTCTAGCGGCTTCATTCCTTAAGTGATTCAAAATAGTTCAGGACTGTAACGTCACGTTCCAAGACACCATTGCTTTTTAGAAAATAGTCTAGATCCTTTTATTTATGTTA
This sequence comes from Mimachlamys varia, assembly GCA_947623455.1. Taxonomy (NCBI): domain Eukaryota; kingdom Metazoa; phylum Mollusca; class Bivalvia; order Pectinida; family Pectinidae; genus Mimachlamys; species Mimachlamys varia. The sequence goes on from OX392535.1 coordinate 17,659,312, forward strand.
TACGTTACAGGTTGATGGTTATTTTTTCAGAGTATCATACTTATTCATTTCGCGAAATCATCCCTGCCAAGTTGAATTAAATTATTACAAGACCAACAAAATATAGCAATCATTTCGTTTTATCACGGAATTAGATTTAAATCTGTAGTTTTACATACTTACATTACGATATTTCTTGAATGGCACTAAATTAGTTTATCATTTTCCGAATACCAATATTCGGGCACCATCTGTGTATAAATAATATATAAATCATTATTGCGTTCACACCGTTATGAATGTTCAAAAGGGTTAAAAAGTATAGAGTTTTGTATCATATTATAAAAAATTAAATTAATTTTAAAATAGTGAAAGACCTTGTGTATTTAATCGAACGCGCCGATATAGTTTGACAGAGACATATGAAGCTTTATACGTCTCTGGTTTTGAAGACTTTAATTGCAAAATTCTTTCAAAATCATAGTCTGATTTCTATATTTGGGTTTCTGATGATTAAACAATAATGATCTCAATTATTTTCATTTATTTAATTAAACACTAGAAGAAGAAAAGATATAAATAAGGCGTATGTATATATATTAACTAGGGGTGAAATTTCAGTTGGCACCGTCTTTACCTTCGATCTTCATTGACGTTATTAAAATATCCGATGTGTTCCGAAATTTTGCACTTTGGTCAACGACGAAGCATGTAAGCACATATGAGATTTAACAGAAAAGTAACAGCATGTCGACAAATCAAGACCTTGCAACGCATATTATCAAGTTTGGTGGCCAGGCAAATGGCAGGGACAAGTTATTCAGGTAACGTTTATTTGCATTCTGAACATTAAACATGATATGCCAGTACCGGTTACGTTCCCTATTTGACAGTTGTCACATGGGCACACCAGTCTAGTACTGACCACAGTTCTTTGAGTTTCTGTCAGTAAATAATAAATATATATGTGTGAGCCTCTCATTACAGTAATGTAATGGAAGTACCATTACATTCTGTAATGGGCCGCGGCTCCATATATAAACAATTTTTTTTATATACTGACAGAAACTCAAGCAACTGTGTACTGACACTACATAATATGACACCAATTGTAATTTAAAACACAGTTAACATGTATACACAGACGTTTGACGTTACATTGTAGCTTGTAAAGACACATGTACTTGTCTACCCACGTCTGGCAATGTCAAGGGGCCTAGATACTCCCCCCATATCTATTAAAATTATGACCAATTTTTGGGAGCATAAGAAACTTGGGCTACTTGTATCTTTAATCTTTGATGGGACTGTACTGATCAACAGACGAGGCTAGGCTAGCTGACCTCAAGCTGTAGTAGCAATATCGAGCTACCTCAGGCTCAGGTCTTTTGAGCTACTTTCAAGAAATTTTCAAAGATTTTGTCACCTTCTTTCTGACTAATATGTTGATGTAAAGAAATTGAAAAAGTTACATTTATGAAAAATAGAAATTAACCTCTCCTACGCTATTGATGTCAAATTTCCATTACCATATGAAGTAAGATATCAAGCTTTGTGGACAGGAGATCAGAATTTCTCAGAATATTGTATGGATATGCTTTAGACAACTTTGGGGATCGATGCAATAATCTGAGTGTACAGGTACAACAGAAATAAAACCCAGGACCACTGCTGTATATTTTATCGTCTAACACTTAACCAAATGAGTTACCAGGGTAAATATAAAAAAACTAATACTCCCTTGTCAAGTTGGTTTAGAATGAAGTCAATAAGTGGCTGATGTTTTTACCAGGGTGATATACATTAATTTGTACTTGCATTTTTAATAGGAGAGAATTTGTCCTAAATTTTTCAATTGGTAATCATGATACATGTGAGAGGCTGAAGGCAAGGCAAAGTATTTTTCTACATTCAAGATGGTATAGACTCCATTGGTGGAATTTTTGTCCCTCATGGTTTTTACGTGATAGCCACAATTATCTGTCAAATGAGGAGTGGCTAGTGGTTTTATGCACCTCTCTTTCTATTTTGTTGCCCCCAGCATCACCAGTGAGTCCCAGAAGCTTAAGGCTGTACAGATGAATGGTACAGTGTAATTTATTTGTGTTTGGCATTAATGGTTACTTTCTAATAATATTGGGTGCAAAGTCATAGGAACCAAATCTTATTACCTACATAGTATGTCATTTTGTATTTGATTCCAATTCATTACTGGCCAGGTTTCACAGTTTGATTGGTCAGGTTTCACAGTTTGATTGATCAGGTTTCACAGTTTGATTGGTCAGGTTTCACAGTTTGATTGGTCAGGTTTCACAGTTTGATTGGCCAGGTTTCACAGTTTGATTGGCCAGGTTTCACAGTTTGATTGGTCAGGTTTCACAGTTTGATTGGCCAGGTTTCACAGTTTGATTGGTCAGGTTTCACAGTTTGATATAATCCACACAGTTTATGGTGTATCCCACGATAATGATCAATAGATCTATGGCTTTTCTCAGTCATGCCAGACAAATGACATCACAGGGCTTTATCACCCCTCTTTTTAGGTCTGGTAAACGGACCCCTTCCCAATGAAAAAATGTGTGATTTTTCCCAATTTTCCTCTTAAAAATTCCCAATTTCAGATGCTTAAAAAAAAATTGTTCAAAATGAAATATTCATTCCGGGCTGTAAATGTATAATTGAGTACTAACAGAAGAAAAAAAAGTAATGTATTTAGTTGTTATAAACTTATAATATTTAGTCAAAATATCATAATTTACTGTGCAATTCATTTCTCCTCTAAAATTACAAAGCTCACTTTGGAATCAATCCTTGTGTCCTAATATAAGTAATCAGTTTAATGTATCTAAATCAAAATTTGTCACTACCTATACTGCTGAAGGATTATTATTGTGTCACTGTATAACTGACATTACTGATAACATGATTTCTTTCAAAATATGTAAAATGAAGACCATCCTGTTTGTTGACCCTTTGGTGAGATGATTAATATGTGGGGCTAACTGACCCTACCTGGTCTGACCTTGACAGGTCACAAATTAGAACGTACTTGAATGTATACCTTCAGTGATGAAATCAGCTAATTCTTATATAGTTTTTGGAGTGCATATTTGATAAAATTCATGTATGTCATTATTTTCTAATGAAGCAATTAGGTAAACCTCATCCTCTATAGTCAGGATTACGACACCCACACTAGAGTGTATAGGTGTTTGTAACTCCTGGACATCAAGGATGAGTGAACCTAGATGTCAATTTTACTGGGATCGAAAATGATAGTATATACGATGGCCTTTGTTGTGTCACTGTATAACTGAGATTACTGATAACATGATTGCTTTCAAAAATATGTAAAATGAAGACCATCCTGTTTGTTGACCCTTTGGTGAGATGATACCACATGTTGGGCTAACTGACCCTACCTTGTCTGACCTGATTACAGCTTAGATAAATACATGTAGGTATGATCACATTTACTTCAGGACAGACTTAGATCTATGTTCTAGCTAGTAGACTAGGTTCAAATAAACACAGGAGAACCACTTAAATTGTGTAGAATAAGATTGATTGGTCAGTGAGTCAGTTTCAGAAGCAGGTGTAGTACATTTGTTGGGTTGAGCCATAATTAGGTCAAACATGTACACCTTGACAGGTCACAAATTAGAATGTACAAGTTTTGTCAGTATACACAGGTCACAAATTAGAACGTACAAGTTTTGTCAGTATACACGTATTTAGGACTGTGTAAGCTTAGTTAACTTATAGGGTACATTGTAGTAGTAGTAGTACTATAGTTACTGACTATAATACTGTATGTAAGGGGCAGCCATGGTTATGCAGACAGTTTTGTAAAGAAGAAAAACATTTAAGAAAATAAACTATACTAATTTTAAAACAATTATAAAACATCTCGTTCAACTTATATCAATCATTGTTATTGGCCCATATAATAGCACATTGCTTATTGTGGGAGTAAACCAGACTACTCGTAGAAAACCCAGATGACTCCATACCATTTCACTCTCGATCGGGGAATACAATGTTACTGTTTTCTAGTTTTTCTGGGTTTTGACTTAAAAACGGTTCAACAGATCTTGACCAAACTTTGTATACATATTTGGCTAGTGCCCTTGTTGTGCCTTATTGCTATTGGTGAGGTTAAAATTTTGATATCTTTTTCTGTTACCATAGAAACAAAGTCAGAAATTACACAATATTGATTTTTGTATAGCTTTTCCGTGCTCTAACTTGAAAACTGTTCAACAGATCTTGACCAAACTGTGTAAACTTATTTAAGGCTAACATCTTAATTCTACTGAGGAACATTTAATATTGTATTATTTACAGACTCATCCAGTATGGCAGTAAGCTGGTATGGTGGCATCTACAAAAGAATGCTAAAGGATTGGAGCTTGTGGAAAAACTCAAGAAACTGGAGTCCTCCCTGAGTATGACCAGGAAATGTAAGAATTTCAAAATCTACATAAAAATATTATTCTTTCTGCAGATTTTATGTTCTCGTTTGTCTAAGATGCTGGAAAATTTGTCAACATGTACATTTAGTATGTATACCAGTTAAAACCTGTTTACAGAGTTCTTTCTTTATGAATTAGTCTCAGCTCTAATTTACCTGTGTATAAAGCCCAGTGGATGAAGTACCAATGTCATAACACCTATACCTTCTATGACATACTAATTTACTGTTTCATGGGCAAAATAGGATTTTGTTTGCATTTGCAATTTATAATGAAAGTAATTATACATAATATTCATGTTGAAATAGAATGTTAATTTGTAACACTTTCACCCCTGATGACACCTTTGAACTCTTTCAATTCAAAGGTTGGAATACAAATTGTAGTTAATTTGAATTCCAGGGGTGAACAAGTTAATTATAATTGCATACTTAGCCTTTTCTCTTGTTTATGATGTCCACAGTTACTTCCCTTGTCTGTCAGTACACATATGATTTTAGACTAAGTGAATTGACAGACGAGACAAAAATCTGAGTAATTTTTCACATACCTTAATTCTTCAGGAGGGATGGTTGAGAATTCAGATATCTTTTATATGTCACCCACTGGGGACCCGAGGAGACTGTAGTTTTATGTTGTAGTTTTGTGTTGTGTCCGTCCAGCCTTCCGACGTCCTCCTGCTATCTTCTTGTATATCATGCTGTTTTTCTATTGTAGTACTTCGTATGGGTAAGAGTCTCGACTTTATCCAGGCTGCCCTGAAGAGCGTCCACATCAAGGACACAGTACTGAGGCTGACAATCACAATGTCAAAGATCAACCAAGCTTGCTTCCTACTCTTTGATCACATCATTTATGCCCACAATGTTGGACTCATCAGTACAGACAAGAAAAAATGGTCAAACATTTCTGCTAGATTCTGGGTGGTCAGCTTGATTCTAAATCTGACAAGAAACACGTATGACATTGTGAACATTATACAGGAGGAGATGAGACGACAACAACTACAGAAGAAGCAGGATCAGCAAGTGAATGGAAACTCAACCCACAGTGGGCGGAGCTCTAGTTCACAAAACACAAACATTGTAGGGAAAATGGTGATGCAGAATAAACCAGTGGTGCTAGATCTGGTTAAAAACTTGGCAGACTTGGTTTTACCACTGACCACTCTGGGAAAGATGAATGCATCTGCCGGCACTCAAGGATTCCTGGGTTTGATATCCTCAGCCGCTGGAATAGCAACAGTGTGGGACTCCTCTCTCAAACTGGTTCCATAATGACTGATAACTTTTAGAAAAATACTATAAAATGTGCTGAAATCGATCAAGATACAAAATGTATTCCCAGGAGATTGACAAAGAAATAAGAAAAAAAATCATGTTTGGTTTATATAGTAACACAAGAGTCATGAAGTTCTCAAAAACTTTCAAGATACCTGTTTATTTATATATACACTATATCTATAAAGCAAGTTGCAAGTATATCTGCTTCTAACTCGGCTAGGTAATGGGGATGAGCAAGAACATAATCTTTAGCACTGGCTGACACATATAATTATTATAATATGTTTTTTATAGACTGCGTTCACATATCAATGGTAGTACTTATTGATGGCACCTGAACTTAAAGGCAATACATGTATTAGAATTGATACAGCTGGGTCTAAATGACATTATATGTGAGTTACCTCCCATATCATATGGGTTTTCTTCAGGACTCCGATTTACTCCTGCATGATAAAATGATAAAGTGATTCATCATTGTCGTAAAATAAATAGCGGCCAGTTTTGTTTATTCGTAAGAGTTATGATAAAGTGACAATCAGATATTGATGCATTTTTTTTTAATGAATCCAACTTTTCATGCATGTACCTTTCACATCTCTTGCGCATCCCCCTGTTGTTTTGAGCTTCATAGTCATGGATCACACTTGTTTTTTATTTTGTATTTTATCTTCAGTAATACAAGCTTTGAATATTTTATAAATAATGTTAGAAGTTTTTTAAGCTTGATTTCTTGTAGAACTCTTTATTGTTAAAGGTTTTATGGGGAAAAAAAGAATTTTAGAAAATTTTGGAAAAAGAAAGGTTTTGTTTATATTGTCATATTGTATATAGTCTTTCATTGAAATCTTTTTAGTTGACATAAAATGATTTGTCAATTAACATATCAAATTAGGGTCAGCCAAACAGTAGGAAATAGAAATATACCTATGGAACACAAATTGTTGTTAAGTGACCGCCCAGTGATGGTTTGTCTCCCAAATGAAATAGGAGACATTGAATGTCACATCTAGTCTCCAAGTATCGATGAGGTGTGTTGAGATGTAAAGGAAAACAGAGATGTTGAGCTTGAAGAGAGGTTCGAGTGTAAAACTGTGATAAGATATCTTCCATAATGTTTGATATGTCTATAATACTAAGTGCCTATCTAGTTTTATATGTAGGAAGTATCACATAACATTTTATAAGATTGTGTACAGAGGTTTCTTCGTTTTATTTCTCTAGTCCAGAGACTGAACTTTTCCAGTTTCTGAAACTGTCATGCTATTTGTTGCATCTGAGTCAGTAGATTGTGTTCTGGTTTCATAACTGAATTTAATACTTCAGTGGAGGTCATTCTGTCAACTTGTTTTAAGTAAGTTTTCACACGTATATCCTTCTAAATATAACTTGTATATGAAGTCATTGCCTCTATGTATCATGTACAGAAAGTCGTGGAGCTTGTATATGTACAGAAATAAGTGTTGCTCAGTACAGGAAATCAAAAGTGTAAAGTATAGTTTATATATATTAAGTACTTGGTATACAGTGTTGTGTATTATCATGTAACACGCTAATGCACTAAATGTACTTGAAATGTTACTGATTTTGATGTTTAATAATGATATCTCATTTTATTTATTCTTCCCTTGTTAAACAGTAGTTTTAATCTGTGACAGTATGTGTGTGGTCACTTTTTTTTTTGTATAATCATTATATTACAAATTGTCTAGTAATAGTTAAGTCTGTGACACATTCTACCTGGTACAGGTGAATCTATTACACAGGTGACTGCTATGCATGGTATAAGTTTCATTCCTGGCTGTGAATAAAGACTGGTGAATCCCATAGCCTTGTAACCAGAGAATAAAGTAGTGAAATACTTACTTACGTGTTTATCGCCGCTACAGACACCGGAAAAAATCAGTGTTACAACCGGCGTAGTCGTGAAATGTTAGCGTCAATCTTTATACTGCGTTGTTACCTATATCTGATATAACAGTGTGTTATATATCTGTATATTATTTTAATTTTATGTTTGAAGATGATCTCATTGTTATTAATTTATTAAAGTTCGATATTAATAGGATCTTTTTATTAAAATAATATATCTTGATTCCAATGAATTTTTTAGTTGATATTATATTCACAGTAATTATTTTATGCTTCCTATATGAATTAACATTTTTCACATGTTGTTTCAATTAATATATTTACAAAGCAAGTTATTGTAGTAATCAGTCAATATATTTATTCAGTTGCGTATATAGGTAGAGTACAGATAGAATTTTCAACAGAAACCATCAGATGTCTCGTTGAATATATCTAGGTAGGGTGATGGGTAGGTGCAGTGGATAGCGCACTTGCCTTTCACCAATGCGGATGGGGTTCGATTTCCCAACCGGATGTAAAAAGGTATGGTGTCGCCTCCCTGAACACATTAGTTTTCTCCGGGTACTCCGGTTTCTCCCCACAATAACATCCCTCGCACCCTAACATCTGGGCCAGCAAGAATGAATAATGTAAGTTGGATAACTTGTTTCATAATTGTTATAAAATAAATAAAGTTTATATTTACATATCTAGGTAATAAATACATGTTATACAAACATGTATGTTTTCAGTAGCACACATTTAGGAAAAAGGCATCAAAGCAGTCCTTTATTTGTATTGGGTATATTTCATAAATACTTTAGATCTGTTGAAGTGCCAGAGTGATCCGTCACATGTGTTTTAATGATCAATGCTGTAACTATACTTTTCACATTTAATACTTGACATAATACCCTAATTGCTATTTTAGGTATATGAAAGACAAGTATTACCTGGTGAATTTTATTTCTTAGAGCAGCATATAATTAAGGTGTTATTTACACAGTTCTTAGTACATTAATTATATAAGTTTAAATAAAGATTATTATTATAATTATTATATGCATTGAGTGCATTATATTGAACTGCCATTCAAGTGCTTTATTAAAGGTTTGTTATAGAAGTGTACAGACATCCTGTCTATATAGTAATGCTTTCATTCACAGTGTTGAAGGACTGTTGTTAATTATACCTTTAACAAGCCCACGAATAGTTTCCCAATGCAAAGTGAAATGCTCTTTAGCTTTCCTACAAGTTATTAGCCGTTTATTAACATTTCCTAACAGTTAGAAAAATGAAAACTGACTGTGAATGCTTGTTGACTGTTAATGTGAATGCTTCTTAGCAGTTCAGTACTGTGTACAAAACAGTTCAGAGACATTTTTGAATGCTTAGCAGTTTATAATAACTGTTCTCCATCTTAAAGATCTGATTCGATCAAACTAGCTAGTTAACAAATTGCCAAAATACAATTGAAGTAAATTTAACAGTGCTCTAGCTATATAATCAGTACTGTATCTGTTGACTAGTGTTCTAGCTGTCCTGTTCTAGCTGACCAGTATAGGAGGTAACTAACCAGTCAAGTTAGTGCACTCAATTTTACTCTACCAGGTTAATAAGGTAACTAAGTAAACTAGAGCCCTAATTAGTCCGTATATTTAATACACTTACCCCACCAGGTTGATAAGTTAACTAGTAAACTAGAGCCCTAATCACAAAAAAATGTAGTTGGTACAGTATATTTAGTACACTTACTTGACCAGGTTTTAAGGTAACAAATCAAACTGGAGCTTGTTAATTAGTGCACTTTCTACAACAACATAATCATGTACCAACTCTGTTTTGTAAATTGCCAAAAAATAATATAGTTTAATACAAGTAGCCATCTGAAACTTATTTCATAGTATCAATTATTTTTCTCAGCTACGAAAAACATAGCTGGAAAATAATGTGCAATTTACCTTATGTCATCTAATAGTTACATGTATGTTAAATTTCAGATAATATGTTTTTTTAAAACATTGTTTTCCCCTTTGTATCAATGAGAAAATGAGTTGCTATTCCTAGAGCTACATTGCTCTATATTTAGTGATATAATGTAAATGACTCAAGTTCAATAAATCAACGAAATGTGATTGTGTGACTTTAAACCTGTATGTATTCAGTGTTGGTGTGATAGAGATAGAGGAATGTTGAGGTGTGTTTAGGTGATGCGTGCTCTATTTTACAAGGTAAATCCTTTGTTTAGAGATCTGTGGTGTTTTTATGCAATATATCTGATGCAAACCTTTGTAACGATGGCAAATGAAAATTAAACAACTGATCAAAATATAACATATTTGTTTTATTATAACTTTTTATTGGCAAGATTAGTAATGTATACATTTATGTCATCTAAAATAATTGTCACATTCAATAAACCCCATAAACCTCTATAGCTGGGTTTGGGAGACATCAGTCACAGAAGACATTGATTTCTGAAGCTATTGCTGAATAATTTAATTTTACCTATTCCCGCAATGTTAAACTTTTTCAGGTTTTATCTATATCCTCAAAAATCAGCCAACGCAAATACTGATGACGTCATATACCACCATTTTTGGCACGGCATTTTGTAATCAGTCTTCTGATTGGTTGAAGTTGTTTTGCGGTGAAATGTATGCACATGTTTTTGTGTTTTGCAAAACCATCCAATTTTTGTTATTATAAATACGCAATCATTGTATAAGACTTATGTCTTATATATGCATCCTTAAAAATGAAATTAAAAGGAATGACCACAATTTTTTTGAGGGTTATACAGTATATACCGTAAAAACTGTGTGCATTTTTTTGCATAAACCGCTTCGCAGACTTATGCAAAGTGAACACATTTTTTTCGGTATATACTGTATAACCCTAAAAAATATTGTGGTTATTCCTTAAAGAAATCAAATGCCAGCAGTGAGATTTTCAAAATAAAAGAAAGTTTTAGCAAATCAGGCTAATAACCAATGTTAAATAATCATTTTGTGTGACCAGTTTGATCGAAATAGCACACTGTACGTAACATGCATCACCCAAGCAAAGGGAGTCTACTCTGATAAACCTGTAAACACCTTGAGAAGTTAACTTGAAATACGAGGTACACAAAATTGTAGGCATCGATAACACTTAAGTAGTTTCTAATTCTAAAATAATGCTTATTGATTTCTAAAGGGAGATAACTGCAAAAATAATATCCTGAAGGGAGATAATTTTAACACACATCCCCTGTATGCGTAATATATGGCATACACTCTTAGACAACAAACTCTTAAACTATAATATGTTTGGTAGCACACTCTAATGAATCCCTATAGTCTTGGGTAAAAGAAACAAGACTTGTCATAAAACTGTCCAATCATGTGTCGTATCAAAAGACCTTTATAAGCACCCGTATGTAGTTTTCTCATAATTTTAATGGAGGTTTTTACGTGAAGCTTCAGAATGTCCAGCAAAATTCAGACATTACCGTAAATGTCAAGTTTTAAAACGAAACATTCATAAAAATTTTAATTAAACATTTAAAATAATGAACATACTTTGATATGTTTTTGTAAAATTAAAAATATCTACACAAAAATTGATCATAACATTTGAAAATTAAAGTTATTTAACAAAAATCCCTGACAACATGTACAGTATTGCTTTGGTTAATCAGTAGAAAAAGCATCCATAACTATCCTGTCTGGATAATACATTAAGTGAAAAATTAAAAACCAACTTTATATAAAATATTAAAAGGCAAGACAGTTGGACATCACAAGTAAACTTATAAAGTTAAAAGGATTAAGTTTACATTTTAAGTGTGGCAGACAGGACAGAAAAAGATTTTTCTCCTGTTTAGATGATCACATTAAACAAGTAAAACATTTAAAATATTAACTTTGTTCAAAATGTTAAAGGCCCAATATACGTAACTTCAGGGAAATTTTCATGATTCTGAAAAAAATCCAGTTGATTACCATGCAAAAATAAGTCTAAAACGAAGTAAACCTGAGCGGTAACTAACAAGAAACTTTTGACAAAAGAAATCCAAAGAACTGAAAATAATTCAGGTGGGGCCCACTTCAACAACAAACCGAAGGTAGAAGACAGTTCAAAATGGACGCGTGTTTACAAATAGCGTGTTTCAACTGCTGCTGTACTAAATATTGCTGATATCAGTTAATCTTAACTAAATCTATAAATACAATAAGTTATTAGACTTGATTTTCGCTTCAAGTTTTGCCGAAAGTTACGTATATTGGGCCTTTAAAAGGCAAGACAGCTGGATCAGTAAATTCCTAAATAAAAATGGATTTAATTTAAATCTTAAGAGGGCAGAGAAAGATTTTTATGGTCCCCTTCCACTTCAGTTCCAGTAAAAAGTAGTTGAAATGACCCTATGGGTGAAGACTGACAATCTCTGTTACAGAATCTTCTGTTCTTCCACTTCTTCTCTCATTTGTATAGAAAGCACCATGAATGGGAACACAATATGACAGCCATCTTGTTTTGTTAGGCCAGTCAGGGTATCCAATAATAATCCAGTAACTGACCAATCGGCCCTCACTAGTCAGATGTACACTCAGTGTTGAACCTAAGGTTAGTCTTTGTATGCAATTTTCATGAAACTCCAATCAGATTCAAGGATATTATAAAATGGAAACAAAAAGTTAATATATATTGGAGGTCATATTCCATCATACCATGTTGAAGACTTTCGACAACCATCTAAAAAATGTTTCAACTGTATTAATCGGATTTCATTACGTAATACAAAAGCATTCCATGTCTGTACAGTTTAGCATGAAATGTTAATCATAAGACATTTTAACTGAAATCAAATCATTTTAAAATAAAATCATTCCATAGTGATTTATTGCAAATAAAATTACAAAATTAATGTATAAAAAATGTCATAATAATGACAAGAATTTCACAAGTATTAAATATAAAATCATCAATTTCTTCTATTTCGTAAATTATACCTCCTCAATTCAGAGATGTTTCCAGAAGAATCACTTTTATCATACATCAATTCTCTGTCCTGATAATCTGAAGGTTCCAGCACAGCCCTGCCATTACTGAGTGTATTGATTTCAGACTTTGTTGGCATGGTTACACACCTGTAGGCGTACAGGTGAGGGATGATGAAGAGAGCTCCATTGATGATCCAGAACAGTAAGTTACTACCTTTAGGAAGCTGCGAGGTGACAGGTGTGTACGGGTGGACGGAGGCCCCAATAAGGGAGAACTGGCCCTGTGTGGACAGACAAGTCAACATGTGATTCATGCAAGCTAATGGTATTACCAAATATAATCATTTGTTATTCATGATATATTAGTGTGACATTTAACAGAAATATGAATTCTGTCCCCACTTAAGAAAATATGAGAAAAACCAACATGGATTTTGATGTTTGAGTTGATACATGGAATGTAAGTATAAAGGGTCTTGAAAATCCATCAAACTTGGTGATGAAGTGAAATTAGAAAAGACAGGATCTGTATCAACCTACCTCGCCTGAGGCTCCAGCCATTATGAGTGACCAGTCCACCACCCATGCTTGACCACTCGGATACAGCAGATCAGAAATGACCAGCACATAGTAGGGCACAAAGTAAAACAAATACAGCAACATCTGGGGAGAAAGTCAAGGTCAAAGGTTAGGTCACAGGTTAACTGAGGACCTCATATGTACATACTGTAATACATCTGTGAGGAAACCATTTTTGTCCATCAGTAATTCTAAATCTGCATAGCTTCAGCTACACATAAAAACATATCTTAACGTTATCTTATATACAGACTACCGTGTATAACACTAATGATACTAGTTGTAAATACTATCAAAAGGTCTTGAGGACTTGAAGACACATACTTATTCTTCACACAATCTTCCTTACAATACAATGTTGCAATTTAGTGGCCATACATAATGTACATATTTGATATGTATCACCAGTGACACTTGCAACTGTGTACTTCAGTCAAGATATGATTACATCTGGTTATAGGGCCAAAGCAATATATCGGCTAGATACTATTATTCTACATGTTGACGCTCTTTGTTTAGATATTTACCTGTACTTTGGGGAAAGCCACACCGTCTGTTAGGTAAGGTTCATACTGAAGTAGGTAGTTCTTACCTGGTAATTAGATATTTACCTGTACTTTGGGGAAAGCCACACCGTCTGTTAGGTAAGGTTCATACTGTTGTAGGTAGTTCTTAGCTAGCTCGGCTGGACTCCCAAGTACTGCCTATAAGTCAACATAAAAGGTGTGAGCCTAAAAGGTGGGAGTCGGCACGAGAGAAACTCAAATCCCTAGTCACTTTAGTCTGATGCTTTTACCAACTTATATTTTTTAACTTCTTTGCTACATGAAGAAACTTTTTCGACTTTCATGTTTTCTACATGCAATCTAATAATAGTACAACATTTAACTGCCCAGGCAAGCATTGAACAGTTCTCCTTTTCATTGAGTCTTCAAAGTGGCTTTTCTTTTAGCCATTTGATACGGATTTCATTTTAGTAATAATGGATTATCTAATTAGAAGGATATTAAGTATGTACACAACATTAAAGGATGTTTGTTTGTGTTTTACAGCCCATCAACAACTCCAGTTATCTCCCCTGGATGATATGATACATGATCCCACGTTTTTGTCTTAACTTCTATTCATATACAGTCTTTTCACATGCCATAATCAAGTTATCTCCCCTTGTTTAAAGTACACTCACAGATTCTAATAAAACATTATGTATTACCAAGTGAAGGATGGAGTTAAAGGGAAAATTTTAAGGAACTTTCCTTAACATCTGTAATGCTTTCTTATGGAGAGTTTTAAGGTAAGAATTTTCCCAAAGTTAATTTCATGAAACTTGGGCATGGTTACTGTGTTAATTAAAGAGTTCTACACAGCATTTTAACTTTCCCTCCTATAAATTAATAAAACTCACAGCTGCCCTCAGCACATGGACACCAATAGCAGCTGTAAACATGACAATAAACATGAGGTCTACAGGTCTGTGTAGAATAGGCCGGGCCCCTCCCTGATCACTGTCCCTCTGAAAAATAAAACCATTTAAAAGTAAAATTATGGGATTTATCTATAAATAAGAGGATTGTGTTACATATTACCACCCCAAGATCCATGGGATTGTCTTCCCCTGCATGCTACAACTGCTTCAAAAGCTTGAAATATGAGGAATAAATTATGTTAGAAAGTTTTAATTGGTCACTAATTACATGTATAAGTATTTATAATAGTTACCCCTGAAAAATCCTCTAACATACAATAGGCTAAAGTCTTTGTGAGGTATTTCACCACCATAACCTATAGCATCCTTCTAACAAATTCATTTTCTGATACAGTAATAATTAATTATATCTGTATGTTTACATTTTGTTTGGTTAGTGTTTGTTTTCTATCCAACCTATTAACAGCTATGGTCATTTGTAGACATGGCAGGTTTGAGTGGTGAAAGAAAGCCAGTTTCCGGAGAAAAACCATCAACCAACGGCCAGTACCTTGTGACTGCCCAACAAGGCCATTGAACCCACAATCCAGAGGTGGAGGGCTAGTGGTTGCAGAATGTAAGACACCTTAACCATATGGCCACAGCAGCCCCTCATTCATTTGGTAAAAAGAAACACCTTCCCATTCCTACCTTGTACCGAGCTTGGTGTTGTGGTTTGTTAGTCAGGAACTTGTAACCCATCCATACAGGAATACACAGGTACGGCATGTTGAGTAGGATTGGCCAACGCACACCATATTCACCTGTCGTAAGAAATAACAAAAACTCTGGGTAAGGACACCATTAGCAAGTAGAAACAAGAAGCATCAGAAATGTCTTTGCTTTGTTTTATAATTTTTTAAAATACCTTTCACTCCTTTTTAAGATTGACCAAAAATACTAGCAAGCATTAACTGCCATAAATAAAATAATGACACACATCATGGAGTGGCCAAAGGCAAGGGAAGGTGACCTAGCCGTCCTTTCAATAAGTTAGAGACAAGGTGACCTATCAATGAGTATAGTGACAAGATATCTATCAGTTAGCTTATTGATAAGATGACCAACTGATCTAAGTGACAAGGTCACCTATCTATTAACGAGTTTTGTGACAAGCTGATTTACCAACAACTTTATTGGCAAGATAATCTATTAAGACATGATGATCAACTAATTAGCTTACTAGTGAAAAGGTGACCTATTAATTAGCTTAGTGACAATGTGACCTATTAATTAGCTTTGTGACAATGTGACCTATTAATTAGCTTAGTGACAATGTGACCTATTAATTAGCTTTGTGACAATGTGACCTATTAATTAGCTTAGTGACAATGTGACCTATTAATTAGCTTAGTGACAAGGTGACCTATTAACAAGTGCTTATTGTAATGGGGTACCATTACAGATGTCCCCCAAACTACCCCTTTGGTCAGAACTGATGAGCCCAATGAACTCACAATGGAAATATAGCTGACACCCCATATATCAGCGGTCATGTTGACGAATTAGGAAACGGAGGTTACGACAATGTCCGTGGTGTCCTACTACAGTTATATATAAAATTTCATTGAAATCGGACAATATATAAATTTCGACCAATCAGAAGCCAGGAAATAGCGGCCATGTTGACGAATCACGAAACGGAGGTTACGACAATGTCCGTGGTGTCCTACTACAGTTATATATAAAATTTCATTGAAATCGGACAATATATAAATTTCGACCAATCAGAAGCCAGGAAATAGCGGCCATGTTGACGAATCACGAAACGGAGGTTACGACAATGTTGTTGGTGTAATACTACACAAATATATTAAATTTCATTGAAATCGGACAATATATAAATTTCGACCAATCAGAAGCCAGGAAATAGCGGCCATGTTGACGAATCATGAAACGGATGTGACGACAATGTTGTTGGTGTAATACTACACACATATATTAAATTTCATTGAAATCGGACAATATATAAATTTCGACCAATCAGAGGCCTCCATTTTCGTTTCGGTGGCAACCAAACTTTACGAAAATGTTACCATGTTATTCAGCATCCCTTAAAACACCCATGTACCAATTTTTACTGAAATCGGAGACTGAATTTTGAAAACCGGAAATTAGCTCTGGCGGCCATCTTGGACTTCCGGTCGCTCAAAAACAACCCGTTTTCACACACCCCGCCCCTAATGAGTATGTGTGTGAAGTTTCGTGAAGATCCGTCCAGTAGTTTTTGAGAAAACGGTCGGAAACCTCCGCGGCGGAAGAAAGTGGAAGAAACAAGAATAATTATAATAATTAAAACATAATCTTACATAATAATAATAATTAGCTGGTGTTTGGACCAAATTCCAAATGAAATACATTTTCTGAAGGCAAATGTGATTCTAAGAACAAAAATCAAGGTCTCGGTTGTGTTAAATAACCAGAAAGTACCTTAAAGCGGCATATTCCGCTAAATTTGGCCCATTTCTGCTCAATTTCGCTGCCGCCATTCGACTAATTATAGGAATCTCAACATGGTACGAAATCAAACATTTTCTACATTTTGTAAAACCTTAATTGTTTGGACTATTAAACAACAACATATTTTATTCACATCAGGATTTATTCTTTAACATACTGATGCTTTAGTTATATTTTTATTATCGTTTTCAATATTAAAAAAACATTTCTTATTATTTTTTTGCGAATCGGCACTGAACGCGGGAACAAGTAATGGTGACGTATTTCGGAAAAGTCACGTGATTGCTCGTATAAAAATAGAACCGGAAGCACATGTCATATCAGGTAGCCGCGGTAAACATGGCAGCCAGACGAAACCAGAGTCGCATCAGGCTCAAAGGAAGACTAGCCAACTCGGAACAGATGCATCGGATCAACAAAAAGAAACCCATCAAAGCAGATCAAGACCATGGTTTGACGAACGAAGCGATGTGTGGTTGCATTGAGTTGACAGTACTTTTCGGGAAAACAAACTGCAAAAGTTTTGTTGGCGAGATAATTTACGGTAGGCCTACACAATGTATACCAATGCAAGTTACCATTACGTACATAACATGTCCGTGCGGTGTGTGTCAGTAGCTTGGATCCCGCAGGAAAAAGAACTTCAAACTAAAGTTTTGACACCGATTCAACAGTGTATCTACATGTAGGTAGGTAGACCTAACAAACTAATGATAATATACAAATGTAACAATACTTAAATAATATGTAAACGGATTATCCGTGATGGAGAGCGCAGTTATAGGCCTACATGTACCACAGGGACATGGAAATTTGTTACTGAAAATTTAAACTACTTTTGGACTTAAACTAGATGTTCAGTCTAATTTTACACTTCTGGGTGGGGTTACATTTGTTTGCATTTATAGGAGGTTTCTAAAATAAAAAAAATATCCATCTTTCCAATGGTATCAAGCGTTTTTTTCATACCTCAACTAAAAATATGATTTTTGATGAAAGAAATGTAGGAAGGGTCGCTTTTTCGACATCGAAGTATTTCAACCCTTAGCCTTTACAACCATTTTAAAGCCTGAGGGAGCATTTTTATCAAAAATAGATCTAAATCTCCCAAAAGTGTAAAATTACTTTGAACACCTTAGTTAAAGCTGACAATGCAAGTTAAAAAGCTTTCTTGTTAATATTTTAAAAAAATCTTCTGAGATGCCCCCTTACAGGTTACTAAGGAATGATTGCAGACATTTTAGTTTTTGCCTTGCTTGGAAACAATAGTCGGCTTCCTTGGGTATAAAGGCACCCAGGCCGTCAAACCGGTTCTCATTGTTGTGATTAAACCGCACGGCGACACTTCTTTAGACCTATATAGCTAGCAATCACATACTTTCACATTATTTTTTTACGATATTTTCGATCAGTATCATTGACATGGATATTGAAGGTGTAATTATAACGATATTATACAATATGAGCAAAATAAATAAAAAAAACCATTAGATTACGCCAAAATTCGAGCGAATAAAAAACAAGTACATGAATGACAACTGATAAACCTACCTTAGTATTCAATTGGAACACCATGTCGCTAAGAGTAATCAGTTCCTGTGTGATAAACATTGCTATAACATCATTTATTTCCATCAAAATAAGTTCCCCGCACTCGCATGTGTTCGTGCACGTGTTTTACATAATCTAGACTATGCTCGCGTGTTACACTACATTTTCATTACAAGCGCTTTAGTGGCAAGGCGTAATATTATAGGTAGTATTAGGAGCGAGTACATATATTCTGTTCGGAACGTTTTGCTCTGCTTCCGAATGTAAAATCAACATGTCGATTATGTACACATAGGTCAGTGTTTTTCCTGGGTATTTTGGGAAAAATTCAATTTGCCAAATTGGGAAAAAAATTAGCGTGAACAGGTAATAAATTGGGAAAAAATTTAAACCCAACCACACTCATTAAATGTTCCATGCTAATTAATTTTACAGTGCACAGTGTATCATTTAACTTTATGGTATGGTAAACAATGAAAGCAAGGAACTGGGAGTTACATGGTGAGTCGAGTCTGAGTCACAGACTCACTCACTGATATTTCTTTTAATGATTTTTTATTCATTATAACATCATGTGCGTGTCCTTTTTTTCCGGATTTTGAAAAGTCATAATAATTGGGAATTTTAAAGTTGATTTTGGGAGAAATAATACTAAAACGCTTTGGGAATGGGGTCGTTTGGCGTACCCAGTTATATAGTCAGGAAAAACACTGTAGGTGAAGGGACAGCTAGGGTGTTTTCAGTTTTATTTTTTTTTTATTTTGCTTTGGCACACGATTTATGATGGTGTCTGAGAGAGTGACCATCTTCACATAACTTTAACTTCAAGGTAAGTGTGTTTTGGTCATTCCAGTTTTGTAACTCCAGTGTCACCTGTTGTGTCCACAGGTGTGTTGCACTTTGCACGTCCAGTGAAAACCGGTTTGACAGGCTGGGTGCCTTTTATACCCAGGGAGGCAGACTCTTGTTTCCAAGCAAGGCAAAAACTAAAATGTCTGCCTCTCCTTAGTAACCTGTTAGGGGGCATCTCAGAAGCTTTCTAAAATATTACTTTGCCGTATTTTATTTTTAATCTCAACAAAAAAGCTTTTTAACTTGCATTGTCAGCTTTAAGGTCCAAAACTGGCTGTAACAAATTCTCAGGTCCCTGTGATATGTACGGTATATTAGCCTTACTAGGCAGTTTGTGTGAAAAATTTTATGATAGTACATTAAAGTGTAATCAGGTTTGGAATAGAGCGTATTCTGACACGAATCTTCATTTCAACATCAGTTACTCATCCCTTATTTTCTATTATATTCTTCCTTTATGAGAATGATATGAGGATGTAACATTTTTCCTGTGACAAATTGAAATTAAATCTTCCCATTGTTCCAAGTTTAAATACACAAATGAACAAACTGCATACATGTTGTTGTTATGGTCCATATATAAGAGGAACTATTTAACCCTATATAATTTAATTTTGCCTATTCCCACAATGTAAAACTTTTTCAGGTTATATTGTATTATAACATCAAAAATCAGACAACGCAAAAAGTGATGACGTCATATACCGCCATGTTTGGCGCGGTATTTTGTAATCAAACCTCTGATTGGTAAGGTTGGTTTGCGGTGAAATTTATGCACATGGTTGTGTATTTTGCAAATCCATTCCATTTTTGTTATAATTAATACGAAATCATTGTATAAGACTTGCGGAAATGAAATTATAAGGAATAACCACAATATTTTTTTAGGGTTAAACGGTATATACCGAAAAAAACTGTGTGCACTTTTTTGAATAAACCGCTTCGCAGGTTTATGCAAAGTGCACACATTTTTTCGGTATATACCGTATAACCCTAAAAAATATTGTGGTTATTCCTTAAATATTCAAACAACAGAAAAAAACAATGCATTTAATTCATTTGACCCAATATTTCGCTTCCTTTGCAAATGACCTGCATATTTTTTTGAGTTGACTGGAAATTGAATAGGCCTAACTGTTACATAATCAATTTGCGTAATTGTGGTCAAAATATTTCTAGGTCCAGCATTATTTTTAGTTTTTCTTATTGAACCAATAGCATTGAATGAGTTTGAGATGATTTTATTTTAACCATGATCACTGTACGTGATGACTTTGCATTTTTTTTTAAATGATATGTCCTTTAGGTTAGACTCTATATAGGCCTAGTTATTTAACAAGTTGTGTCTAGCAGGCCCAATCTCTGTAATGTACATGTTGTCCCGATGCATGGATGTCAAAGATCAGCCTATAACGCAGAACGCAGACTTATAATTACCGTTCCTTTGAAGGGTCATGTGACATCAAATTCACGATAAATTTATTATAATTATAAATACACGAGTCAGAAATTTCTCATAGCCCACCCTTTTACCGCACATTATGATTATTGGCTTCAATACATTTATTTTCTTAAAGTTGAATTTTATTGCAGATATCCATAAAATGTTTACAAGTATAAAATGGCGAGAGACTGTGTTTATGAATACTCCTTAACATTTTATAAATACATTTTTATTGTAACATGTCCCTGTGACTGATAAGGAGTAGTTTTAGTTGTTGGAGTCCTTGAGTTAACAAAATAAAGGGAGATAACTTATATTGTTTAAATTTCAGGTCTTATTGGTGTCAACACTGGAAAGATTGTGGACTTTGACTTGAGAACAAGAAGCTGTAGTGTGTGCCAGTATCATCTTGGAAGGTCCGAGACAGTTTCAAAACATTAATGCAATGTTGATTGGACAGGTTTGTAGAGTTAGTCAAAATTGTATATAGATCATTTTGCGTATCTATAAAATTGACTTGTACGAGTCCATTCACTCTTAGTTTACTCTTATTACCATGAGACTGTGTGAAAAACTTTTTATTTTAATTCAACTATATACAGAAATGTACAGTTAAACCAGCTGTCTAAACCCAAAGTCACTTGGACCAAAACTATTAGTCTGTTGTTTAAACAATTGTCGGTTTGTATTAGAGGTAATATATGTATAAGTTCTTAGAACTTGGCCATATATTAAACAGGAATTCCTATTACACAGCAGCCAGTTTAGTCAATGTCAAGTGGTAGGGTAAGGGTATTTGATAATTTTGCCTACTTTTGATCAATACCACATACAGTGTACCCTCGTTATACCGCCACCTTTCGTCCACAGCAATTATGGCGGTATAACGAGGGTGGCGATAGTATCAAATTATGAAAATTATAACCATGAATTAAATTGCATAATAGATTGCATTTCCAACATTTTATTAAAAACGAGCTAAGTACTATATATCGTAACATATCGTCATATAGATCTATATTGGCACAAATTTATATCTGAAACTAGTTATTGATCTGATTTTGCCGCATGCCATTCCAAATGGAACACTAAAGAGTTCCTCGATCTCCAAAAACAGAACAATATGGCATTATTGTCGAGGGAAATATATAGGGATTCGGGACGTTGTATTTTAAAGGGTGTGGCGGATGGCGGTATGTGAGGGTAGCGAACTTAACGAGGGAATTATATAGGACAGAAATCTGTTCTAGAGGTTTAGGTGGCGGTATGCTAGGGTGGTGGTAGATTCGGGTGGCAATGGTCGAGGGTACACTGTATTTTTTCATATTATTTTTTTTGTATCAAAAAGGAGAACATGGAAATTCATAAATTATTTCCAGCTCTATATATATAACATTATGACTTTCTACAGGTTTTAAGATTTGACCAAGTCTTTGGAAACAAGAGTATCTTCTGCTGGGATGCAAAAGAATGAAGGATACAGTTGGCTGGACAAGGTAAGTGTTGGCTTCACAAATACCCTCAATTTAGTGCAATATCTCAAAAAAGTTGTCTCTGTATAATGTTTATCTTAAATTTGTATTTATTTTTATACCGACTGATCATGACCTGAGCCAAAATTTCATTTGTAACTTTCTGATAAAATTTGTCTTAATTTTACAAGATAAACACTTCATATTTTGTCAAGAAAATGTCAAGGTCATTACTTCTCTTTAGGTAAGGGTCAAGATCTATATGAAGATTAAAGTTTAGTGTTCTACAAACATATCTTGGGTCAATATACATTTGCTAAGTACTTGTATAGCTGTCTATTGTCAATTTTGTATATGTATATATGTGAAAATTTGGAAACTGTATGTTGACAATATTTTTTTTCTCAGGTGAATGAAAAACCTTGCTTTCTCCTGGAAGTGTAACTTAATCACATGGGGTACACAGGGACTGGATTAGGAATAACACCAGTGCTTTGAAGTCTACATTTTCTTAAAAACAAAAATGCATCTTAATAAAGGTAAACAATATGCAATTCAGATAAACTTGATCCAGGGATATTCTCCATGATATCCGAAGCAAAGCAAGCTAAAAAGACTCTCATTGGACAATGTTAATGCAATGATGTCATCAATAGACCAGGAGTTATGTAAGAAGAGATTTCGCTTTCATATAGGGATTGAACGGCGTTGTTTTAATTTTCATGTCGGTATGAATGCAAAGCGGTTACATCCATATTGCATGAAGCCCGCTAGGGCTTCATGGTCAATATGGATGTAACCGACTTGCATTCATACCGGCATGAAAATTAAAACAACGCCGTTCAATTCTTATATTTACATTTTTACTACTGAACAATTGTCTAATTTATTTTCTTATTTATTGAACAACTGGTTAGTCAACTGCGTTTGTTATTGCATCGTCCTTTAAACGAAAAAGACGGAACAGCCATAATTTAGGTAAAATTGGCGCCAATAATCTACCATGGTCATTTGAAAATTTGACGCGGGGGCGTACTCCATGTTATCCGAAGCGGAGCCGTAAGACTCCTATTGAACAAGACTAATATATTACGTCATAAGTAATTTACGTGAATGGATGTATTCATACTGTATTCATGATGTATTCATAGTCTAGTGTTTGTTGTTTTCAGTTGGTATGTTCATATAGAGAAGAAACAATCAGAATGTAAATATACTCAAACGAAAAGCATTTCTGCTGTTATAGTTCATATATTGAGTTTCAGTGCAAATAGTACATAATTCTTAGTAAATGAATACACTATATACATTTGTAATTGCATTTTATGTTTAAAAATTTTATAACGTAGGTCTGTGCCATATTTCAAGGTTAAGGTTAAACTAAAATTTATCATTTTAAATGAAAGGAAGTCTTCTTGTATTATTTGCGGATTCCGAAAAATAAATACTTTACGACTGATAATTGGATTTTTTCTTTGTGAATATTGCATTTTGTGTGAATAGGGAGATAATTAGATTTAATTACCTCCCTTGTATACAAAGAAACGGGTCATAATGTGATAATATGCTACAGAGAACACCTAAATGTATATATATGCAAAACGTTTGAAAAAAAAAACATTGATAAGAATTGTTTTGCTTGAATCGCCCAGCTTCTCCTTTGAAGGGGATTTTCTTTCAAAGTTCTGCTTAAGACTCATAAATCACGTTGACATATTTCTGACAAATACAATGTTTACATGATTTTTATGCCCCTGTCATGAAATGGGAGTGGGGGGGGGGGAGGGCATATAGTGTATCCATGTCCGTCCCGTCCAATGGTATGTAACCAGCTTATTTAAATAACTACTAATCCGATTGTCATCAAACTTCTTATGTGTAATAATTAAGCATTTACAACTAATTTCATATGGGGGAAGGGGGGCATTTATGACTCAGTCATTTCTAATTATGAGGCTTGGTTTATCTTGTCCTATTAACAGCCAGGTCATTTAAGGAGGTTTTGGAGGTGGAGGAAAGCCTGAGTACCCCAAGTAAAAACCACTGACCTACGGTCAGTACCTGGCAACTGCCTCGCATTGGTTTTGAACTCGCAAGTTCTCAGGGTTGGAGGGCTAGTGGTAGAATGTCGGAACATCTTTAACCAATCAGCCACCACAAGGACTAGTTAAACCCATTTGTACAAATATATAGCACCACTGTGTCATGATAAACCGGAAAGAGTAATTGACATGTCAAACTAGCAAAATTATCTCGGAATGAAGTAATCTATCAAAAAATAAATTTCATCCTTAATGTTACTGGTTGCAGGGGGGTTGTGTAGAAATACAAGTACTTTTCCTAGCCATCTGTCTGCCCACTGAAGTTTGTCAGCACTTCTTTCTTTCTTTCATAAATTTCCATCAAACTTGAGTGTGGAATTTATATACACCCGTCAAAAATGATGGGATGTATTATGGTATGGCGTTGTCCGTCTGTTCGTCGTAAACTTTTATTTGTCCGGAGATCTCCTCCTACAGTGTTCAACCGATTTCTTTAAAAGTTGCTAGGCCTGACCACCAGGACATTAAGTTGTGTTTTCTTGATTTACAGTTTGATTTGACAATTTTCACTAGAGTTATGGTCCTTTGGGACATAATTTCGTCCATTATGTAGAAAACGTCAGAACTTTTTGTGTTTTTTTCAATTCCTCTAAAATTTTGTTATGGTACTTCGAAAAGCTATAACATTTACATCTATTACAGGTTTTGTTGAGTTATTTCAACTTTCCCGCGTAACATCATTTCATAGTTTAATATAGGCATTATGTAGACAATGCATTTCTGTCGTAAGCTGTTATTTGTCTGGAGATCTTCTCCTACAGTTTCCAATTGATATCTTTCAAATTCGGAAAGCTTTATCATCATGACATGAAGTTGTGTTTCCTGAAAGACAGTTTGATTTGACAATATTTACTAGAGTTATGGCCCTTTGGAACTTGTATCTGATGCAATTTGGGGCATTATGTAGAAACTTTTTTTGTGTTTACATACCATTATACTTCCGATATGGTACGACAGGCGTATCATGCCTCTGCTCATGGTGCTCTTGTTCGCTTAGACAGCCTCCAAACTGTTAGCAGTGTGGGAATGTTTGTGCTGTCAGTCTTCTGTTTAGCAATGTGACATATACTATCCACTGTAGAAATTGAAGGGTATCAAATATTTTCGCGTGTAGATACAATGTACATCTGGGAAAATTTATTGGCAGCAATATAAGCGAAAATTTCCAAACCACGAAGTATTTCACTTTTACAGTACTAGCACAAAATCAAAATATCTTAAGGGTTGTAAGGTCAAGGTCACAGTTGCTATTTTTAGAAATTCATTGTCAGCACTCTAGTGGCTTCATATCTTCATGGATTTCATCAAACTACACATACTAATACAAAATCAAAATATCATTGATGAGTTCGAGAATTGTCAGCAGTTGAATGGTTTTTCTTTACTAATGGATTTCCATCAAACCACACAATCTTATAAATACAGAGTTAAAAATTCTTTGACAAGTTGAAAGTTTAAGTTTCAGGGTTGTCGGGTCAAGGTCACTGTTGCTTTTTTAGACAATAATTGTCATCACTGTAGCGGCTTTTTTCTTCATGGATTTTCACCAACTTCACACACATGTAGAGGATTAACATGTCTTGGACAAGTTCAAGTTTCAAGGTTGTTTGGTCAAGGTAAATCAAAATCGGCATACACATATTGCATATATTGGCTTATTTTATATGTGGAATGGTTCAGAATGCAGGCAATGTGAGGAACAAAAAGAGTCCAGTGGCTCTGCGATTCTGTTGCCTCATTTTAATGCCAACTCCTGAACTTGTCTTTCAAACTTATTCACCCAGATTTCTACTTATGTTACTACACACAAACTTCGAAACTGTTTTGTGCAAGTGTATTTAAAGGCGATACTAATATAGCTGATTGAACTGAAATGAAAATTTGTAAATTCCGGAATATTCGAAAAGTGTATGAAACATATCTAGAGGGTTAAAATTGGTAACATTCCATTAAATGTTATGTTTTCTCAACTGATGAGATAACCGGACACAAAGATAACATGCTATCCCATCATTCCACTCCCAGTTTGAAGTAATGCCGAACAGCGTTTCTTGCATTAGTGTTTAGTTTAGCTGCCTTCAGATGATACGTTCATCATTCCAGTACACTGTAAGATTATGTTCGGTAAAGCTTGTAATAATAATAAGAATAATAATAATAATAATAAGAAACCGAGCAAAAACAATATGTCCCCCCACTTCGTTTGGGGGACATAATTAGCTTAGTGACAATGTGACCTATTAATTAGCTTTGTGACAATGTGACCTATTAATTAGCTTAGTGACAATGTGACCTATTAATTAGCTTAGCGACAAAGTGACCTATTAATTAGCTTATTGACAAAGTGACCTATTAATTAGCTTAGTGAAAAGGGGACTAACTAATTAGCTTAGTGACAAAGTGACCTATTAATTAGCTTATTGACAAAGTGACCTATAAATTAGCTTAGTGACAATGTGACCTATTAATTAGCTTAGTGACAAAGTGACCTATTGATTAGCTTAGTGACAAAGTGACCTATTAATTAGCTTGGTGACAAAGTGACCTATTAATTAGCTTAGTGACAATGTGACCTATTAATCAGCTTATTGACAAGGTGACTTATTATTTAGCTTAATGAAAAGGTGACCATCTAATTAGCTTATTGACAAGGTGACCTTCTAATTACCTTAGTGACAAGGTGACCTATTAATTACCTTAGTGACAAGGTGACTTATTAATTACCTTAGCAACAAGGTGACTGATTAATTAGCTTTGTGACAATGTGACCTACCAATAAGGCCAGCCGGAAAAATAATCAGCAGACTGTTGGTGATAGATCCTACCCAGTAAAGGCCAGCCTTCCTGTACTTCTCACTGTAACAAACGTTTACAATCAATATACATCCTCATCTATCAATGATCCTTACCTCTACCGCCGACCATATATAGGTGAAGAGTTCCAAAAACAAGCCAGCATTAAATGTCTGTCATATTCTGTTAGAGCAAAAAGGGTATATCAGGAAACTTTTGTCTAGTCAAACTCCAGCCCGATAAGACTCACTTACTTGTACGAGTCCTGTTTAAGGATGTAGATATACAGACTGAAGTGTACCACAGCATCCCAGTAGTTGATTAAAGTCCCATGTGTTGTCTTGAGGTAGGGCTCACCCTCCAACAGGTAAAATGCCATGAAGCTGTGAATGATGCGATCATTCTCCAATGCAATGATCAAATCCACTACACATGCAAAGGCAAACAGACTCCATGCTGCAAGTGAGAGTTTAACATTTTCCAGTGTTTTAAATCCATTTGTTTTTAATAATATCAGTTTTAACCGAGTGCTAAAAACAGAGGTATCTGATTTCAAAGAGTGAAAATGGTCTTTAGAACACTTTCATCAATTCAATAAGTAGTCTACTTCAAACGGCCATAATTTTGGCATCTATGAACCGATTTGTTTCAAATTTTGCAGGATGTTTGGAATGATCCTGTCAACAATAATATATACCTCATATTCTGCCAGATTTAGCTACAATATGTTTTATGACTAATTCAATATAAACTGGATTTATTTTAAAACAATTATGAAACAAGTTATATGTCCAATTGATATGAATCACGTGTTGGCCTGGATGTTAGCATGCATGGGGTCCTAATGTGGGAGGAAACTAGAGAACCTAGAGAAAACCCTTGTGGTCAGGCCCCGGTTTATCAACGTTCCTTAACTTAAGGAAATTCCTTAACTTAAAAATCTCCATAGGAAAGCATTACATAATTTAAGGGGAAAATTTTTAGCAGAGGAACTTTCCTTAACTTCTGTAATGCTTTCCTATGGAGATTTTTATGTTAAGGAATTTCCTTAAGTTAATTGGAACGTTGATGAAACTGGGGCCATGAGGTGACCCCATACCTTTTCACATCTGATCAGGGATATTGAACCCTGGTCGCATATTTAAAAATGATGGCACGTTTTTGCATATGACCTTTCTTGTCCATAAATAGGAAACGTATTGTCACTGTGAAAGTAGATCCAAATTCAAAATTGTCGCTCATTTTCTATATAATCATTATGCAATTGTGAATAATTTTAACACTATTTGATTGGTTTATTGTATAGAAATTTAATAAACTTTCTAATGACATATGATCCATATATGTGATTAAATTCATATTCAAATTACTAGCAAAACAGCTTTATCAATTGCTCAAATCTGCAGATACATAGCAGAAGACTAGCTAAAGTCCGAGAATCGTCCATGGGCATGATCTAATTTGATTTATACTTTGCTATTGTGCATTAAGTATCATTTGATATTTCTTTTCTTTTTTTAGAAAAGAATAAAATATGAGTTATCGTAATTTATGAATGACGTGTACCGTAAAAGTATGGGTCTCGTTTTGGAATGTCGGTGTTCCGGGCGTACAGATACGGCAGCAGAGCCACAAGGACCAACGCCACCCCGCCTATACCCAGGATAGTTAGAGGATCTGTGACGTGGTTCTTAAACAAGTTGACGCTATATGTAAGTGGAAGTCCGATCAAAGCGGTCAGACAAATCACGGCAACACCCGACAGCGTCATCTTCGACCTATCGTCCGATAATGAAAGTATGGTATATAATCGGCGTCATTAAGATGCTTTAAATACCACAACGTAAATTATCAGTGTCATTAAGATGCTTTGAATGCTCCCTACTTAAGGATGCAAGCTACCTTTTATTTTGCATATTGGATAAAAATGTTTTATATCAAGTTTCATTCCAAACGCGTGTGATATGTTGGAAAAATGGTAATGTAATTAATATATTGCTGAATGTAACTGCATGGCAATTTATTAAAGTTTTAAACATTGGCTGCAAATAATTCAACTTGTTACCTATTATATTTACTGTAGAAATAAGATATTGTGGGTCAAGGTGATTCTGGAATTGTTATAACGTACTTCTTTTATATTAAACAGCCTATGCAGAGATATATAAATACGTCCCTGGCCTATGTTGACCTTTGACTCAATTCATTTAAGACCTCAATAAGTTAAGAGAAAATGCATTTCTATTCTGCATAATATATATCACCATACAATGTATGTTACTGATTTTTGGTCAACTCTGTTTGGAAGTGACAGACCAAATGTTTGTACCAAAATCAAATATATCCTTGATCCATAAGATAAATTTAAGAACTAATTTTTTGAAAAATATATACAGTACGTACACTGTCATTATTGAATGCTTTAATTACTTCTATGTGGGTCAAGAGAGAGTTCCATCCACGATACAGCACCACACAGTTCTTAAATAAAATTAAAACCTTCATCATCATATGGGATGCATATTTCTTTCCTATAAAACGATACTCAATGCCAACATCATGGCTCTAGGCCTCATCAATCTGATTAAAATACAGATCATCACTATTACTATCGTGTGTAGGATCTGACTGCGACCAGTAGAAGGTCATGTGCAGATGACCTTTGTATTCACCAATCAAATCGCTGCTTACCAGATTCTGAAAGTAAAAAGGTAATTTCGATTTGTTTCTACACTTGTCGTTAAACCAGACTAAATAGGCGAGAATCCCGAACGAGCGTATACAAAAATGGCGGCGCCCAGTTCAGCGGTCGCTACGCCAAGGTGTGTATTCTTTTTAGACATTATCTGTTTGATTTGTAGTTTTTCGTTAGTCCGAAAAGAAAAACAACTGACGGCAAAGAAATTACCCAAAATATACTAATCAAATTGTTATATAACGCCGGGAATGATTTTCTCTTCTTCGCTTCCATCCGCCGCCATTTTTTTTCGTCTACCAAACACCGTTTACAAGGTGCATTTTGATTGGCTGTTCATTTCCAAGATTGGTAATAATAAAGGTCATCTGCACATGACCTTCTACTGGTCGCTGTTAGATCCTACACACGATAGTAATAGTGAGGATCTGTATTTTAATCAGATTGTAGGCCTCATATGGTTAATTGAAAACTGTAACTTTCAATATACACTTAATTGAAATAAGTAATCTTCAAAATTGGCCTTGATCTTTTTAAAAGTCTAGGTAAGATTTCTTCTTACATGGACAGCTCACCAGACAGTAAGTCATGAAAATGTGGCCAGTAGGGAAATTTATGTCAATAGGGGAAAAGGCTTTCAAGTTTGGAGGTACATGTGTATGTACATTGTACAATGTATGTGGTTATGATACGGAACACAAATCATTGGATTTGACAATATCTCAAGTTTCTGCATTTAATGTGTTGTTTAAGCTAATAAATATCTTTAAATATATGTGTACCTCATGATGATATTTTCTATATATTAAATGTAACAAACAACTTCTTTTAACTGATCAACTTTTATTCATGATACATATTTTTTCACCAATACATATAAATTTCGCATATCTCATGGCAATGCAGTCTAAATATATTTCACATTTAATTTGCACATGGCAAAAACTTCCTCTTTCTCAGTTGCAGCAAAATGGTCATAATGCAATACAGTAATAGAAATATTTTCATTTATAGTTCTGACAAACACTATTTCTGTTAACTGCTTATACTTATCTCGTATACCCATCAGATCTGTCGTATATATAATTGTATCCAGCACCACAGACCCTGCTGTAAATCCTTTCAGTTGTATTCAGTACCACAGAATCAACAGAAAGTCCTTATTTGATGTATCCAGCACCACAGACCCAGCTGTGAGTTATTTTTACTGCACTTAGTACCAAAGACGCAGTAGTCAATAAGTTAACGTGTTGTCAACAACTAAACCATATAAACAAAATTCTCATATATTTTGTTTTTCCTTTTCAATTTATATATTGACAATAGCAATGATATGGTAAATTTATGTTTTTTCAGAACTGAGTTACTTCCCTTAAATACTTTTTGTAAATACTAATGATGTTTAACTAATAAACATATGACAACTTTGATATTTCATTTGACCTCAATCTCAATGCAAAGCAGTTTCTCACACTCAAGGCAATGATAATCTCAGTTGATTACGCATCCTGCACACAAAATGAGCGCCACTTAATATCTGGGTATAAAAGATTACACGCCTTCAGAGATTTGTTTGTTTATTTTTTCCATGAGAAATGTATCCAGTCTTTTTTGTCTCTTATTGACAACATAGTAAGACACTATTCCAATCAGGAGGCATACCAGCTCAAATATCCAGAATCTGGTGGCATGTTTGTCCGGACCTATATCACAGCTGTAAATATAAACAAAACTTAACATCAGTACACCATAACCCCCTGTAAACCATGCAAAATACAGGTTCTTCTTACAATACGTATGATTTTATGAAACCAACATTAGAGATTCTTTTATCTGATATGTTCCAAAACAATGCATTTAAAAACCGATATCTTCTCGTTCGTCAACTTAATATTCAACCATAAAAAAGGTAGGATGTCATCACTTGTTTCCACTGAAGTCTGTAAACTGAGGCCAATTACCCTGGTAATATATTGATAAAATACTTGATCTACAAAAAGTGAATTTGACATTTACTTTTAAATTGAAATACTTTATATACAAAGTTGACGTACTTCCTTGATATTTTTTTCTTATCCTCACACTCGATGACTTCCATGAAACCCCATAATTTACAGGAGGGCGACTCTCTCCTCTGAAACCAAACAATCGGTAGTTAGAGCATGACATCATACAGTACGAGAATGTAGGTTATCAATTTACATTTGCAAGGTACAGACGACTTAAAACTAGCCATGTTAGTAGGAATAGAGTTTTGTCATCAAATTAGAAATTATAACAATTTCAAAACCCAGTACATGTATTTTCTTTAACTAATTGGCAGTTCCAAAAATGCTTGAAATAGAAAAGTTGCATTCAAATTAGCAGAATTTCCTAGGTGTTCAATATCTTTTTCTCATAATTTTTTTATTTCAGTCAATGGATGTTCAATTACATCAATGAAATTTCTCTACTAGCTTGTTAGCTACTTTGATATAGGATAGACAAATTCATTTAGAGCCTGTATGTTGATATTTGTTTAGAATAGGAGAAATGTCTCCAAAATTCTCCAAATATGCTCGCTGGAGCACATAACTGGGACTAGCATGTCATCAGATACCAAGAATTACCAGTGAGATATGACAACATTCAGCAGATTATCAGATCAAACAAGGTATTCCTCCATGACCTACCAAGTCTAACTTGGTGCAGGGATGACAAGCTTTTAACACCTTCTCATTTCCCGAAGAACAAGTCTCGTTCCGTTTCTTTCGTCCTGTTTGAACAAAGAGATAAAAGTCATCACAAACATTGATTAAGATCAGGAGAACATTTCTATATGTACTTTCTGCAAAAAAAAAGTTCAAAGATTAATCAATGGTTTTCTTAATCACGATATTTCAGGTCTCTCTAGCAACTCTCACTAGGACTTTTTTTCAAAAATTAATCAGATTTCCTAAGTGGTCAGAATGATACTCTACTTGGTGTCATGAAAATATTAAGCATTAAGCAATATCGGTCAATGTGACCTTGATGACAAAGTGATGGCATCTCGGGAAGTAACTAGGCATGAGGTAGAGAAAAATACTCCATTTCTGTCAATATAACTTCACTAACGTTAACCTTGACCTTTGTGAACCAAAAAATTATACCATTCATTCTCAACCCATCTTACTGCAATACATATCAAAGGTCATAGTCTACCTGTTTGCATATCTACATGGCACCTGTCATTACTACATAATCACATTCATTTATCGACACGGGACAAGCTCTCCCCATCAATGACCTAATACAGATGAATGAGAATCCAAACAGTTTACAGTATATTCCAGTACACACAAACTCTAACTTACAATATAATACAAATGTATATTCTACTGCGACTTCTAACATTTCTGTTCTAGTTTTAGACTAGTCTAAAGGGTTCTGACTATATGACCCGCTGAAATATTGGGACCGCCCGGGGAGTCGCTAGCCGTCCCAATATTTCAGGGAATCATAGAGTTAGAACCATTCGGACTAGTTTTAGACAAGCTCCTATTTACATGTACCTTGCAATGTGTTGAAGTCCCTTATGGAATGATGCGTTGACCAAGCACTCTGTACCAGCAGGATAATAAAGGACACACTGAAAATAAACAAGATCTGGATAAAATGTTTAGGTAGGAAAATGGTACAGCTGTCACTAGTACACTTTGTGTGAGTTTGTCCCCAGACTTTGACAGATACATGATCCCTGCAAGATGTCTATCAGTCAAAAAGTCTGATGTTTGGGCCCGGGGAAACTCGGGCTAAGAGTTAGGCTGCAATAGAAGTGTGCCCTTCACTGTTTCAATTCACATAAGATTTTGTAGCCAGAGTTTCCAATGTCTCCAACAACCCCAGACAGCAGACACTAACATGTCTCCCCACTCTGGAAACATCTGTCAGAATATCTCATGTTGGGTCTCTCTTAAAAGTGTCTACAAACATCCTCAGAAAATATCTTTTAAAACACTGAATTAAGTAAGCGACATCAGAAGATACCGTATGTTGTTACGATCTTGATACAGCTCTACACCAATTGTCAACTTGCAATTGATATTCGAAAAATTGACAGAGTTATGACAATTTTAGCTTTTACAATTGGTGGCGTAGATTTTATCTCGTAAATAAATCTATAGAGTGTGTGACATCAGATGATATTTTATATGACACTCACTTTATCCGTTGGTTTTGATTTATTATCTGGTGACGTTTTATAAAAAAACTAAAATCATCATAACTCTCAATATTTTGAATATCAAGTTGAAAATTGGTGTAGAGGTGTATATGATCATATATCAACAACATATCTATTGATGTCGCTCACTTAATTAAGTATTTTCGAAAACATTTTCTGCAGAGGCTTTTAAGAAAGACCACTCAAGTTAATCTGAAGGCTTCTGATCTCTATAATCACGGCAAACTACCCTGAATATAATATTGAGCAGACCATAGAGTCAGAACCCTTCACACTAATCTGAAGTCTGAGCAAGCCCATTATAATTTAAAATACTGAATATGTATAGGTATTCATCGCTAATTTTTTCATACGTGTATAACAACGGCGCATATGGCCTGATATGGGTAATAATCCTACATTTGGGTAAGTTATAGTGAGTTACCCAGTATATCACTTTTTTTACTCAAATGAAGTGAAATACACACAAAGTCCTTTAAAGGCCCAATATATGTAACTTTTGGCAAAACTTGAAGCAAAAATCAAGCCTAATAACTTATTATATTTACAGATTTAGTTAAGATTAACTTATATCAACTAAAATCAAGATGAATTCTTTCGCTGTTACCGGTACAGCAGCAGTTGAAAAACGCTATTTGTAAACATGCGTCCATTTCGAAACTGTCTTCTAACTTCGGTTTGTTGTTGAAGTGGGCCCCAGCTCATGAATTATTTTCAATTCTTTGGATTTTTTTGCCCAGAGTTTCTTGTTAGTTACCGCTCAGGTTTAGTTCTTTTGAGGCTTATTTTTGCATGGTTATCAAAAGGATATTTTTTTCATAATTTTTCAGAATCATGAAAAAATTCCTGAAGTTACGTATATCGAGCCTTTTAAACTTTTTCAGCAAAAAAGTAAAATTGACCAACCATATCAATGACTTGTATCTCCATTGACCAGTGCATAGCCATTGGGAGCATGCAGTGCGGATGTCACAGCACAGCCTACACAGGTAATTAAAATAAATTTAAAATGACATTCCACTTAAGGATGTACACCTCTGAGAAGTCAAAATTTTCCTGTATCAAACTTTTTTGCTAATATACATTTTTGGATAAGGGAGTTCAAGGCATGCCAGAAAATGCAAAAATAATGATATGTCAGTGTGCTCCTTTTTGTGTTATGATCGGTCAAAGATACCAATATGACAAAATAAGGCATTTTAAGTCAATTTTGTAGTTTCGACCACTTGCGGGACAGTTTCATACAATATCTTCCGCATTTGTAATTCGAAATGTATGAATGTTTGCAGAAATGACAAAAATATTGTTTTCTTTTAAGTTATGGAAATAAAATTTCTCTAACTTAATATTTTAACTTAGGAAAGCAATTTGAGTTACCCCTACCCCTTATTTTTAAATGAGAAAATCCTCATTTTTTCACCATTTTTTGCAGATTTAACGCTTAATAAAAAAAGTTCTGATATCAAACCTTTTTTAATATTTGGCGGTTGAAAAGAAAATTGGTTCTCTTTCTGAAACCGTCATAAAAATGGGGGGTTCGTGTGCTTAATTTTTTGTCCCTTTATTATTTCTGTTATTTTTCACAGTTTTGGGTTTAAAAAAAAAACTGCTCCAGAAACACTAAATATATGAAAAAAATACAAAAATTGTATAATTATCCATTTTGTAGCATACTATTTCTATAAAATTGAACATTATAAAGTTCTACAGCAAAAATTAGCTTGCTATAATTAAAAATGGCTAAACACTGATGTTTTTAAGATATCGATCTAGCATCAAAATGGTGAAATTTTGCCCATTCGGGAAGTGCATAAAACAGACAGAAATACGCATTTTCAAAATGGCCGCCAAATTGGTATTTTTTTTAAATTCATGTAAAAAAAGTTCTACAAGCAACAGACACTTATATTTTTGACACAATTTTCAGATGCATATTTGCTGTTAAAATTGATCATACTTTCTTCAATATAACATGAAATCTTTAAATGAGACATAAACGAGACTTGAACGTGACTGAAACCTCACAAGAGTACATCCTTAAGGACTAGGTACAGCCATATTGGTTGTCACCTGGATGAAAATGGTAATATTGAAATTTTAATGTTTCCTTCAAATATGGCATAAGCTTTATCCCATTATGTTTAATATTGATATAAAATGCAGTTCTGCCCCCAAAATTAAAAAAATTTGTACTTAGGAAAAAAATATTCAGTAAATAATATCCAAATGGGAGTGCGCAAATATTTTTCATACATTTAAAAAAAAATGATACAAAGTTACTGCAATTTTCATAGAATGATAACCCAGTGTTAAAAATTTGATATTAGTCTGTTAATCAGAGTATCAGGGAGAAATACACAGGTACCCCCTCTAAAAAATGTCGTCCATTGCATGCTGTTTTCAGTTCAGATAAAAGTAGTTACCTGTTTCTCGTGGAGGTAATATAGGGGGCATTATTTTATATTAAATACTTTTTAGGTCATTTGTCATGTAAATGTAAGTTTCGCGTCAAATAAATGTATAAAATTAAAATAATAACACTGACATAACGTAATTTACATTTAAAATATGGTTATCTAATAACTAATTAAGTTTGAGAAATGTATTTTGATACCCATGTGCCTCAACTGCCACACATGTTTACAATGGCAACAATTTACGCTAGCGATGTTTGACAGGTGCGAAGCGGACAACGAATCGGTATAATCAGTGAGTTAATACTGTCCGATCCACGCGGAAGTGTGTTATATATACGAATTCCATCAGAATTTATACAACACAAATTAAATTTTGTTGACAATTCTTTCAAAATCATTAAATTACCTTAAGAAACACTGCTGGAAGTGCCAAAGTACATCTTTTCACGTGCTATACATTTGCTCAAAAAAGGAAAACTGGCAATCGCAAAAAACAATTTATCGTGATAGAAATGGGCAGTTTTTGCTTTGTGATGATATACTTAGTAACATTTACCTTTACTGCATGCTTGAATCCAATCAAATTGTTAATTTTGTCGATGTTTCACCATGCCTCTAAGTCAGGCGTATGAATATCTAAAGTAGATAGTTCAAACTGGAGGGCATCGTCGGATACCCACGGTTGATCTCGCTTCGCTAACTCACTCATCACCCATGGGCAAACTCGTCGAGAAATCCTCGTAGGTAATTAATATGTACGAAGCATTTGATTGGTTCCAGTACAGTTTCGCGATGGGATTTTAAACCAATCAGAATTAGCGTTTATATAATCTATACGGAAGCATAACTTATATAAGTAGCACTGTATTGCTCTTGACTTGTTTTTGAGGTCAACAAGTTGTAAGACTTGTCTCGTATGATTTTCAAACAAAATTCACAAGACTTAATTGACGCCGCCATCGTTGTGAACACGTCTTTTACTCGCCGTTTGCACGCTTTCTCATGGGCGCAGCCATTGTTGTGTATGTTGTACCACGAAACGGGTCTTCAAACTGGAGAGTTCCGAATAACATATCGGATTTTCTGATTGGTCCGTTCTAATATACGAATTACCATATTTTACGAGGATTTCTCGGAGAGTTTGCCCACGGGTGATGAGTGAGTTAGCGAAGCGAGATCAACCGTGGGTATCCGACGATGACTGGAGGGCAGAGGAGTATATTTCGCTACATGCAACGGGAAGATGTTTGATTTAAGAGATCTGACATAATGTCATAACTCGTCATACCGCAGACGGTAAGATTTTTGTTTTGGCTATGCGGCGTGCCACATAAATTTATTGATCAGGGATGGGAATTTTAAGAATTTGATCTAGATGTGATCGGTATTCTGAATGTATGTAAATTGCGGTTCTCACACGAGTACATTCTCTTTATTCTGCGGTTTTCGAATGAAAGAGGGATTTATTCAAAAATCGAAGGCTCGTCTATCATTCTGTGTATATAAAAGTAACAAACAATGATATTCATTGTTTTTATTATCTTTCGCAGTATTCTCCAAACGTGCACGCGTTTTTAGACATATAACACAAAATATCAAAAAAACAAGAGATCCCAGAGGGATCTTGGCGCCCACCATCAAATGATCTAAGTTTGTTTTTTGA
Organism: Mimachlamys varia; assembly: GCA_947623455.1. Lineage (NCBI taxonomy): Eukaryota > Metazoa > Mollusca > Bivalvia > Pectinida > Pectinidae > Mimachlamys > Mimachlamys varia. The sequence goes on from OX392535.1 coordinate 17,697,582, forward strand.
AAGATGGTTCTTTTCTCTTCTTTCGATTGTCTCTTAGGTGTTGATTAAGTGTGAGCAGAGACTCTGGTGGGACACAGATGCATTTTTTTTGTTTTTTTTTTTGTGAATTACATTGTCGTTTCCTTATTCTTAGCACCCATGAATTGTATTTGTTTTTGTCTTTGTCATGGGTTTTTGAAATTTGTGAAAGTTCCCTTCAGTATATTCTCAGAAATAGGGATAACAAACTTCAATTGTCAAAATCCAAGATGGCTGCCTGTCGGCCATGTTGTTTTCCGATCTGTCCAAAAATGAAATATGCACAACTAGGGACCAAGGTGAACCAACAAATGAAATTTGAGAAAGATACCTTCAGTACTTTCTTAGAAATAGCGATAACAAACTTCAATTGTCAAAATCCAAGATGGCTGCCTGTCGGCCATATTGTTTTCGGATCTGTCCCAAAATGGAATATACACAACTAGGGACCAAGGTGAACCAACACATGAAATTTGAGAAAGATACCTTCAGTAATTTCTGAGAAATAGCCATAACGAACTTGTTTTTGGATTGGTCCCAAAATGCAATATGCATAACTACACACCAAGGGGAACCTACACATGAAATTTGAGAAAGATCCATTAAGTACATTCTCAGAAATAGCGATAACAAAGTTCAACTGTCAAAATCCAAGATGGCTGCCTGTCGGCCATGTTGTTTTCGGATTGGTCCAAAAATGCAATATGCACAACTAGGCACCAAGGGGAACCTACACATGAAATTTGAGAAAGATCCATTCAGTACATCCTCAGAAATAGGGATAACAAAGTTCAAATGTCAAAATCCAAGATGGCTGCCTGTCGGCCATCTTGAATTCAGATCGGTCCCAAAATGGAATATACACAACTACGGAACAAGGTGAACCAACACATGAAATTTGAGAAAGATACCTTCAGTACTTTCTTAGAAATAGCGATAACAAACTTCAATTGTCAAAATCCAAGATGGCTGCCTGTCGGCCATGTTGTTTTTGGATTGGTCCCAAAATGCAATATGCATAACTACACACCAAGGGGAACCTACACATGAAATTTGAGAAAGATCCATTAAGTACATTCTCAGAAATAGCGATAACAAAGTTCAACTGTCAAAATCCAAGATGGCTGCCTGTCGGCCATGTTGTTTTCGGATTGGTCCCAAAATGCAATATGCATAACTAAGCACCAAGGGGAACCTACACATGAAATTTGAGAAAGATCCATTCAGTACATTCTCAGAAATAGGGATAACAAAGTTCAAATGTCAAAATCCAAGATGGCTGCCTGTCGGCCACCTTGAATTCAGATCGGTCCCAAAATGGAATATGCACAACTAGGGACCAAGGTGAACCAACACATGAAATTTGAGAAAGATTCCTTCGGTACTTTATGAGAAATAGCGATAACAAGAATTGTTTACGGACGGACTAACGGACTAACGGACTAACGGACGGACGGACGGACTGACGGACGGACGGACGGACGGACGGACGACGGACCACGGACGCAGGGCGATTTGAATAGCCCACCATCTGATGATGGTGGGCTAAAAAAACGTACCAAAATATGGTTGAAATTATCGATTCTCCATCACAAAATGTACTTTGTGGTCTATTTTGGTCATGTATTTTGCAGTATTTAGAAAAATAACTAGTTTTGGTAAAAACGCCTCCGCCATATTGAATTGATCTGTACTGCAGTACCTAGTCCTTTAATTTATAGTGCCACTCTTCATCAAAGCAATGGAAGAAATACATTTTGTAAAAAGCTAGACAATAGAATTAATATTTTTGTGCACAAATAAGAACATACATAAACATACATACCTTAGTAATATGAATAGAGCTATCAGCATGCGCTTCTTCGGACAACAGTCAATCATCTTCTACAGTTAACTGTTAGGCATGTTTCACAGCGTTTACTTCATTTTTAACTTCCACACATCCGTGTTAATTCTGCCGAGTACCATATTACCAACAAAGACAGAATGTAAAGTTACATTGAAAATACAAATTAATATAAAACGGCAATCTTTCCGGTAAAATATCAACTAGGGCTCATTATCCGAGACAACTTTCGATGACTTCGTTTTCATCGCGTTGTAAGGTGCTGTCATATCATGGGTGCGTTCTATTCGATCACACCTCAACCGGTATACACAAACCAAAACTACCCCGTCAAAATGTTCCGGTCGGAAATATCCATTTTGGGCCAGGTGAGCGTGGCGTCCGTCGTCTGTCCTACGTCCATCAACTATTCCCATTAAAAAAAAAACTTTTTTTATCTTCTGAAATACCGAAAAGGTTATCCTCGATAGCTAGTCATGCTGCCTGTCTTTTGAAGATTATAAAGGAACCGCAACCGCCTTTTATTTTTTTACTTTTAGGCCTTATACAGTAGCTATGTGACGACGAAAATCTTCAGTCTTCTTGCCTCATCAACAAGGTGGTGCACACAGAGCTTTCGGTTTTACCATGACATATTCCATGAGTGTAGACTAAGAGAGCGTATGTGAGCGTAACCCCAAGCCTGGATATTGACGATACGAAAGGGCTAGAGACATGATATTTGGCCGGTAACTTCCTTGGAAGGAGCTGAACATTTGTGAAAATAAATTAATTTCATGTCAATTATGTCGAAATCTTTAAACAGTACCGAAGGGCCTAGAGACATGTTATTTGGCGCAATTCCTTTTTAGAAGAGGCTAGCAACTTTTTTTGTTTTGTTTTTTTTTGTTTTGTTCAGTTAGAAAAAACCTTTTTATGTCACTAGGGTCAAAAATGTTAGATTTTACTGTGTTCTTTAGACTGAATGAGTTTACCATAGGATTTAGACCACTTCACTTTAAGGTTACAAATTGAGATTAATACCAGGTGAGAGATGCGGGCCCATTGAACCTCTTGTTTTTTTCTGGCATAATTTGGTCGGACGCATCTGGGTACCCGATCATGTGTTCGAGTACTTTTACACTTTCAGGGGGTTAACGTGAATCCCCCTTCCCAGCCCTTCCGGGTGAAAAATTACTGTAAAAACCGTGGATTAGGTCCAAAACGACGATGTAGGTGTAACAAATTATCAGGCCCCTGTGGTCGGACCAAAACTACAGTGAAGGAATAGGCAATGTTTACGTCATTTCGACATTTATACCTTTACTTCCGCGTAAGATCGTTTACACAAAATGGAATCCTATGGAATACAAAATCAACTGCTGCAGTGAATAAAGTAATTATTGGGTTAAGAGCCACAGTAATCAATGGGACAGAAAGTATCTAGCGGTGTACCAGAAGGAAGTGTTCTTTGACCTATACTATTCCTCGTATAGGTAATCGACATACGTGAATTTGTTGGCTGTATTATCTAACTGTTTGCAGAAAACACACACACAAAATGTTCACAGAAGAACAACAGAATGGACGGATACGTGGGCTATATGTCGCTAAAAATAATTATATATGCAAACACGTGGAACTAGTAAACAATCCGCCGACCGTCAGACGATTTACCAATAAAATAAAGGATGAATCAACATTACCAAAACTAATTAGGAAGAGACATGGGAAGATTATGGCAATCTGATTAAAATACAGATCCTCACTTTTACTATCGACACACGATAGTTAAAGTGAGGATCTGTATTTTAATCAGATTGCAGAATATGGGGGGACTACACATAATTCCTTCTTGGCTATGTACTAAACTGTATTAAGACCATGTTTTTGGATACCGCTCCACCATTGCACAATGTACAACGAAAAGCCAGACGACACCAGTTCTGACATCTTCGCTAGCCAAGGGTTACGATCCGCACACTCATCTTCACTGTAAATAATATAGGTGATCGTTACCCCTGGATATCGAGGATGTAGTTCTGATGGGACGATACCTTGACTACCAACATTAGAATAACGAAGGCGAGACTAAGTTTACAAAAGCAAAATCGTTAATAACATCGACGAAATAGACAATACACACAAACCATACCATTGTATCAACAAAAAAAAAGAGTACTTCTGCTAGGTCACCCTGAGGAACAACTTTTCCTCAAAAATGTGGCAGAGGCCACCAACTTCAACATATTCAAGTCTAGGCACTGCAAATATTGGGATGAAAACGTCAAGTTATACCATCAAAGTGTTTTAAAGTCATTCTTTTGCAGTTTGATGGACACTGTAAACTAATAAAACAGATCACCAGGCACCCCCGCTCAACGAGTTGGAAGTTTGGGTATAGAAACGAGGTGCGTCTAAGAAATGCTCGTATCTTATACCCCCGGAAACATTATTTTTGTTACGTTTATAGATTTACAAAGTCTGTCTATTCCTTATTACAATAAAGCGTTCGGTCTAGAACCTGAACGCTAGATTCTTTCATTGTATTACTGACTGTTAGTCTAACCTGGTCAAGTCTCGCATTAACGGTCGCCAAGACGCCAAAGGCAACAACTGTTTCAGATTTGACAACTAAAAAAATCGTTTTAGCGATATTTTCAAACAAACCAATTAAATGTGTACCTACGCTTAAATGAATAAATACGAACTTTTGTGTCGACAGCTGGGTACAGGTGATATTGTTACGTGACGGAAGAGTATTTGGTCGATAGGTCAGGTATTTCACCCAATTTACGTTTCGGTCCTTTTACATTTTACATGAATTATCAGTTAAACTTTTTAAAAGTATGCAATGCTAACTTGTAAAACGACTATTTCACGAAAGCAGATTCATCATTTTTTCCCTTTCGTCTAGTTTTGTTCCCGCAAACGTGGTGTGATATTAAAATCTGAATCACATAATGACAACTGCAATACGCACCTACTTCGACTGTCCAAGTTTTTCATCAGTTTGTTGTTGTCCCTGCGTCAATTAATATGTGAATTATCCAAACATACATATTGTATATAACTATATGTCTTTGCTTTGATCGGTAATTATTCAATATCCTACATCAAAATCTCTTTTAATTTAAGAAAACTACCGACGCGTCAACAAAACCATAATCCGAACTCGAAATTGATTGAAGTAGGGGCAAAATATGAACAAAAGAGAAAGATTTACATGAGACCCTTGTAGAAGTACAAGAGAATAGACCAGGTGTTCCAGAAGAGTAAGCGTCCTCTGCTTCATTGATGATTCCCAACATGTAAATCTTGGTCACATCCAAGTATACATAAAGTCATCATTGTCAATCACAACAATTAAGCACACTTAATCTAATAAGCATCCTCAAAAATGTCCATCTTCATATCACACAAAGATAAAAAAACATTTCTCAATGAGACAAAAATGGCGACCATAAAACTTGCTCATAGTTCTGACCAACCTGCATCCCCAATCCCTGTGTTGTAAGTTTGTTTGTCAGCAGACGACATCGATTACGAAAATATCGATACTTAGAGCAAGACTTAGAATAACGAATTAACTGCGACATGTAAACATCATAGGCCGGAGAAGCAGGCATGTTACTATCAAGAAATGGAAAGTTCACGATCGGAAAATTGAAATCGTCACGTTTATCGTATAGCTTAGTAGTAAGCCCGTCAATGTTCGTCATAGATTAAGTAAAGATCAAGGTTATAAGCAGCTGATGTAGAAGAGTCTGTCGTGTCCTTTATTTCAAGTTCAGCAAACGTCTTGTTGTTTATAGACATCGCATCGTCGATATATATCTGAAAGTGAAATTAAAGAATTTGGCAAGTTAAAAGTTACCTATTCTGATTAGCTCTGTCACGTGAAAACAAAAAACAAGTCAGCTAAGAGTGGGACACAGTTTGTTCCCATGGGATTGCCAACAGTCTGCTGGAAAATCTTTCCTCCAAACTCAACAAAAATATTGTCAACCAGGAATTCAATCATTCGTACTACATCTTCTGTATATTTCATTTTGGCTTTTGTTGTGTACGTTATTGAAGATATGTATAACAGCTAAAGGAAACGAGGGGGAGATACTGTCTACTGGTAAGCTGATTTTTCCATAACCAGGGGAGACCCTCACTAGTTCAGGGTGTGTGACCAACAGCACGTTACATTTGGTGACAGCGGTGGGATTGTGCTGTCATGCAAGGCCAACTCCTGATTATAAAGGAAAATCATTGAATCCCAGGGACGTTGAGATGAGACTTCTCCAAAGGTGCAACAGCCGAGGAATGAAATGGAGGCAGGGGTAGATTATGGGGCACCACCTCACTGGCAAGCTAGTTTTTTTTTCCAGTGATGTGTTGTATAATCAGCTGGGGTACCACTCACTAGTTAAGCATTGATGACTGTCTGCACGTTACATTTTGTGAGAGCATTTGGATTGTGTTTTGTGTATTAATAATATTGTGTACAAGCTGTTTCGGGTGGTAAAGGAATGAACATTGATACACAGCTGGGATGACCTACTTTATTCTCCAAGCCAAGGCTCGGGATGAGACTTCTTGAAAATGGTAAAAATGGAAAATCTAAGACATAAAGAGGGGGAAATACTACCCTTCTAGCAAGCTAGTTATTCCAGTGATGCAGTATAACCACTTGACCTCCTCAGTTGATCGTGATATAATTATATTTGGTGGCAGCGGTGGGATTCTGTTATCATTTAAGGTTAGTTCCCAGTGGTAAAGTGCATTGATATACAGAGAGAATGTATGTAAATCCACAGGCTATACTCCCCTGCTTAAGGCGAAGAAAAGGGTTGATATAATTACCCACCATCTTGAAAATTAAACTTGTTGAAAGTACTTTCATTCCTGACTTTTATTTTTTCAAAAGTCTTATCAAAACCAGAACCCTTTTACACTTAACCAGGACTTAACAGGATGTGAGGGGCAGGCATTGGTAACACTACTTGTCCCCTTTCCCCCATATTTAGCAATCATCAAAAGTCATTATAGCTCATCAGACTGATGAAAGTAAAACCTGTCACATACCGGTAATTGGACATACACATTCACCTGGGAAGCTAAAAGTGCTTTATGACATACCTGGTATGCATATTTCCCAGCAAAAGAGAAATCATTTGTGAATGTTTTATGAAATTGCGGGGTATAGGTCTAAAGCCACAGCCGAAATCTTTAACTGGAAAGAGGAATTTTTTTCCGCTAAATTATAGCTTTATATTCAATCTCTTGAAACAATGAAATGGCATGACCTCAAAATAATGATTCAGCCAAAGCTAGATAAAAATAAATGACTGTAAATTTTCTGATTTTAATGTTTTATTTTCCTGTTTCCTGTTTTACAAGAACAAAGTGTTATGATTTTATATAAAAATAATGTATAAGAACATGACTGTATATCATATCACCATCATATGTGTAAATGAATGATTTACAAAAAGACTGCATAGATATGTATACATAAGTGATAACCATACCTCATTATTCTGTGCAGAAGTACAAAAACGTACTAGTATACTGCTACAGATCTAGTTTAGCAACTTCACTTTACAATTTCCACAGGAAGTGTAAAAGAATTTAATGAAAGTTCCGTGTTTCCCCTTAATTTCTGTAATGGGGATTTTTAAGTTAAGGAATGCTTATGAAACTTGGGCCAGATAAAGGCGACATATATACATGTGATATTAAGTTAGTTAACATGAATTCCTTGTTATTCAGTGAATATATCAATGTCATTTTTTCATATTACATGTGTAATATAACTGCCCTGTGATTGACATTAAGTTTCAATTGGTTCCCACCTAGGACAATTAACTGATGTTATTGACTCAGCACTGGAGCCAAAATGACGGTGCTCTACATGTCAATGGTGTATGCAAATTGATATTTTAAATGAATAAATACCAGAAATTTTGATGGTGTGTTATAAAAGATCTTACATTTGTTTACATTTCATAGGAGATTTATAAATTTCATCACTAATTTTCGATTTAGCTCACCCGAGGCTTGCTAATTGATATTTTTCAAGACTTGTTTCATAAATTCAATCTGAAATGGAAACTCATGTAAGATGGCCCCGAGATCATGAAACAATATTAGACTTAAGATTTTGCTTAACCAATCATGTTTGACGTTACTTTTCGTAATGTTTATTGTGATTGAGCATGCACAATGACCAAGTCAAAATTTAAGACAAATATAGACTTTGTCCGATTATAACAGGTAATAATTATTGAATCATTTGATCTACACCTATACATGACTTTACACATTTGTAAACATTTTCTTCAGGTTAGGAAGTATGATTTATGTATTTTGCTGGTCATTAGTCTGATGAAGGTGACAGGGTACATGTACATAATTATCGTACTAGTCATCGAAACATCACAAAAACATTTATTGGTTGTGTAAAGTAATCTTTACATAAAATGACTTGACACACATATCAGGATGATATTATAGATCATAGAAAAGAATGAAAATAATAAAAACTGTATATCAAGTAAAATAGGAAAAATAACCCCATCAATAACAAATATTACATTGAAAGTTAACAATAATGGAATGTGCAGGGTGTGGAATGAGTGGGTTACATTTGGAATTGTGTAGAACTCAATACATTCAGTAGGTCACTGCATTGGCAATGACACTTCAGCAATAATCATATAAACAAGGAGAGGGATTTGAAAGTTATCTTAACTAATCGCTTCATAACTCTTGTCATTTTCAACAAACTTTCAGTATGGAACTTGTTTTTTTAAGATGGAAAAAGTTTTTAAAGAACTGATCAGGACGGAAAACTTTGTATAAAACCTGTATCAGGTTTGTGAAAATAGATATTATTACAATGTCAGTACTGCAATAGTATGCTCTCAAAATGTCTTTGACACAATTGAAGCCACATAGCCAAAACACTATTCAATCCATAAGCTAAACCAGTGTTTTCTTCATAACAGGGTACTGGCTAGTATAACTCCAATGAGCTGTGAAACCAGTGTTTTCTAAAAAAAAAACAGGGTACTGGCTAGTATAACTCCAGTGAGTTGTGAAACCAGTGTTTTCTAAAAAAAACGGGTACTGACTAGTATAACATCAGTGAGTTGTGAAACCAGTGTTTTCTAAATAACAGGGTACTGGCTAGTATATCTCCAGTGAGTTGTGAAACCAGTGCCTTCTAAAAAACATGGTACTTGCTAGTATAACTCCAATGAGTTGTGGAACCAGCGTTTTTTTAAATACCAGGGCACTGGCTAGTATAACTCCAATGAGTTGTGAAACCAGTGCCTTCTAAAAAACAGGGTACTGGGGGATGGCTAGTATAACTCCAGTGAGTTGTGAAACCAGTGTTTTATAGGGTACTGGCTAGTATAACTCCAGTGAGTTGTGAAACCAGTGTTTTATAGGGTACTGGCTAGTATAACTCCAGTGAGTTGTGAAACAAGTGTTTTCTTAATAACAGGGTACTGGCTAGTATAACTCCAGTGAGTTGTGAAACCAGTGTTTTATAGGGTACTGGCTAGTATAACTCCAGTGAGTTGTGAAACCAGTGTTTTATAGGGTACTGGCTAGTATAACTCCAGTGAGTTGTGAAACCAGTGTTTTATAGGGTACTGGCTAGTATAACTCCAGTGAGTTGTGAAACCAGTGTTTTATAGGGTACTGGCTAGTATAACTCCAGTGAGTTGTGAAACAAGTGTTTTATAGGGAACTGGCTTGTATAACTCCAGTGAGCTGTGAAACCAGTGTTTTCTAAATAACAGGGTACTGGCTAGTATAACTCCAGTGAGTTGTGAAACCAGTGTTTTATAGGGTACTGGCTAGTATAACTCCAGTGAGTTGAGAAACCAGTGTTTTATAGGGTACTGGCTAGTATAACTCCAGTGAGTTGTGAAACAAGTGTTTTCTAAATAACAGGGTACTGGCTAGTATAACTCCAGTGAGTTGTGAAACCAGTGTTTTATAGGGTACTGGCTAGTATAACTCCAGTGAGTTGTTAAACAAGTGTTTTATAGGGAACTGGCTTGTATAACTCCAGTGAGCTGTGAAACCAGTGTTTTCTAAATAACAGGGTACTTGCTAGTATAACTCCAGTGAGTTGTGAGACTCAAACTTACCATTTCAGTACACAGATTTGACAAGTGTCCAAGACAAACATAGCACATAAAAACAGAGTCATGGCATTTTTTGCGTTCAAGATTAAATCGAAATGATATTGTTTATTATAATTCCTCATGTTTCATGTTTTTGGAATTACTTTTAACTTTGATGACCACTTCCTCTGGCTCTCGTTCAACATGATGTATATGTACCGGTAACCTTCCAATGTGGGTTTCAATTGTTTCACTTTTAAATGAGTCAGAAGATGTTTTTTTAAAATCTGTTTGCTTTTTAATATCTTCCTCTTCTTTATCCTCTTCAACCAAATCAAAATCTTCTTCTTCTTGATCTTCTTCTTCCTCGTAAAAGTCACCTTTTCCTGGTTCACTATCATCGGGTTCACTACTTTCTACTTTACCTTCCTCTGGATCAAGTTCACTGGTTATCTCAGAAAACAAGATAGGGAAGTCCTTCACCATTTTGTTTAAATCAAACTTGTATAGTTCTGGCCAGTCCAACAAGTCGTTTTTATCCTCATCAATGATGCCAAAACACTGTAAGGCAAACAAAGTATTAATGTAAGGCTATTCATTTGTTCACTATTTCACAGATATACACAGAAACTTTAAGGTTCTTTTTCTGAAGTATTTTGTTACATAGCGAGTTCCTATGCTAATTTTCACTAAAGATGTTCATGTAATGAAGCCGCATCAAAGGTTCTTTTGTAGTAAGGGACCTTGACCTATGAAACATTTCATACCCCAGGTCCCTATTGTGTATCTAGACATGGTAGCTTATCAAAACGTTCACTTTTCATCAGACTTTTGGATTCTGAGATGAGAACTCCTCCTATGGTCTATTTATGTAATAGTGACCTTGACCTTAAACCTCCTACTTTTCAAAGTGTAAAAAATTGACGGCAAATGTTAGAGAGATTATTGTATTTTTTTTGGGAGAGGATTTCAGTTTAGTCTCTGGAAACTAAAGTGTAGAAAGATGGAAAAGCAGTATACATACATGAAGGGAAGTTAACTTTCAAACTTCAATACATACATACTGGGGTGGTAGCATTCAAACTTCAGATATACATACATGATGGGGAGTTGAACTCCAGATATACATACAAATTGGGGAGTTTTACTCCAGATATACATACACGATGGGGAGTTAACTCCAGATATACATACAAATTGGGGAGTTAACTCCAGATATACATACACGATGGGGAGTTAACTCCAGATATACATACACGATGGGGAGTTAACTCCAGATATACATACATGATGGGGAGTTTTACTCCAGATATACATACATGATGGGGAGTTAACTCCAGATATACATACATGATGGGGAGTTAACTCCAGATATACATACACGATGGGGAGTTAACTCCAGATATACATACCTCAGTTATATCATCATTCTCCTGATCAGTACCAAAAAGAGTGGAGAAATCTTTGATTGTAACACTTTCCTTCCCCTCCAGTGACTCCAATAGTAAGCTCCTGTAAGTAACATAGAAGTATCCTAGTAACAATAGTTTACTCCTATAAGTAACATTAGGGAGGTATCCTAGTAACAATAGTTTACTTCTATAAGTAACATTATGGAGGTATCCTAGTAACAATAGTTTACTCCTATAAGTAACATTAGGGAGGTATCCTAGTAACAATAGTTTACTCCTATAAGTTACATAGAAGTATCCTAGTAACAATAGTTTACTCCTATAAGTAACATTAGGGAGGTATCCTAGTAACAATAGTTTACTCCTATAAGTTACATTAGGGAGGTATCCTAGTAACAATAGTTTACTCCTATAAGTTACATAGAAGTATCCTAGTAACAATAGTTTACTCCTATAAGTAACATTAGGGAGGTATCCTAGTAACAATAGTTTACTCCAATAAGTAACATTAGGGAGGTATCCTAGGAACAATAGTTTACTCCTATAAGTAACATTAGGGAGGTATCCTAGTAAAAATAGTTTACTCCTATAAGTAACATTAGGGAGGTATCCTAGTAACAACATTTACTCCTATGAGTAACATTAGGGAGGTATCCTAGTAACAATGGTTTACTCCTATAAGTAACATTAGGGAGGTATCCTAGTAGCAATAGTTTACTCCTATAAGTAACATAGAAGTATCCTAGTAACAATAGTTTACTCCTATAAGTAATATAGAAGTATCCTAGTAACAATAGTTTACTCCTATAAGTAACATTAGGGAGGTATCCTAGTAACAATAGTTTACTTCTATAAGTAACATTAGGGAGGTATCCTAGTAACTATAGTTTACTCCAATAAGTAACATAAGGGAGGTATCCTAGTAACAACAGTTTACTCCTATAAGTAACATTATGGAGGTATCCTAGTAACAATAGTTTACTCCTATAAGTTACATAGAAGTATCCTAGTAACAATAGTTTACTCCTATCAGTAACATTAGGGAGGTATCCTAGTAACAATAGTTTACTCCTATAAGTAACATAGAAGTATCCTAGTAACAATGGTTTACTCCTATAAGTAACATTAGGGAGGTATCCTAGTAACAATAGTTTACTCAAATAAGTAACATTAGGGAGGTATCCTAGTAACAATAGTTTACTCCTATAAGTAACATTAGGGAGGTATCCTGGTAACAATAGTTTACTCAAAGAAGTAACATTAGGGAGGTATCCTAGTAGCAATAGTTTACTCCTATAAGTAACATAGAAGTATCCTAGTAACAATAGTTTACTCCTATAAGTAACATAGAAGTATCCTAGTAACAATAGTTTACACCTATAAGTAACATAAGGGAGGTATCCTAGTAACAATAGTTTACTCCTATAAGTAACATTAGGGAGGTATCCTAGAAGCAATAGTTTACTCCTGTAAGTAACATTAGGGAGGTATCCTAGTAACAATAATTTACTCCTATAAGTAACATTAGGGAGGTATCCTAGAAGCAATAGTTTACTCCTGTAAGTAACATAAGGGAGGTATCCTAGTAACAATAGTTTACTCCTATAAGTAACATTAGGGAGGTATCCTAGTAGCAATAGTTTACTCCTGTAAGTAATATTAGGGAGGTATCCTAGTAACAATAGTTTACTCCTATAAGTAACATTAGGGAGGTATCCTAGAAGCAATAGTTTACTCCTGTAAGTAACATTAGGGAGGTATCCTAGTAACAATAATTTACTCCTATAAGTAATATTAGGGAGGTATCCTAGTAACAATAATTTACTCCTGTAAGTAATATTAGGGAGGTATCCTAGTAACAATAGTTTACTCCTATAAGTAACATTAGGGAGGTATCCTAGTAACAATAGTTTACTCCTATAAGTAACATTAGGGAGGTATCCTAGTAACAATAGTTTACTCCTATAAGTAACATTAGGGAGGTATCCTAGTAACAATAGTTTACTCCTATAAGTAACATTAGGGAGGTATCCTAGTAACAATAGTTTACTCCTATAAGTAACATTAGGGAGGTATCCTAGTAACAATAGTTTACTCCTATAAGTAATATTAGGGAGGTATCCTAGTAACAATAGTTTACTCCTATAAGTAACATTAGGGAGGTATCCTAGTAACAATGGTTTACTCCTATAAGTAACATTAGGGAGGTATCCTAGTAACAATGGTTTACTCCTATAAGTAACATCCGGGAGGTATCCTAGTAACAACAGTTTACTCCTATAAGTAATATTAGGGAGGTATCCTAATAACAATAGTTTACTCCTATAAGTAACATTAGGGAGGTATCCTAGTAACAATAGTTTACTCCTATAATAACATTAGGGAGGTATCCTAGTAACAATAATTTACTCCTGTATGTAATATTAGGGAGGTATCCTAGTAACAATAGTTTACTCCTATAATACTATTAGGGAGGTATCCTAGTAACAATAGTTTACTCCTGTAAGTAACATTAGGGAGGTATCCTAGTAGCAATAGTTTACTCCTGTAAGTAATATTAGGGAGGTATCCTAGTAACAATAGTTTACTCCTTATAAGTAACATTAGGGAGGTATCCTAGTAACAATAGTTTACTCCTATAAGTAACATTAGGGAGGTATCCTAGTAACAATAGTTTACTTCTATAAGTAACATTAGGGAGGTATCCTAGTAACAATAGTTTACTTCTATAAGTAACATTAGGGAGGTATCCTAGTAACAATAGTTTACTCCTATAAGTAACATTAGGGAGGTATCCTAGTAACAATGGTTTACTCCTATAAGTAACATTAGGGAGGTATCCTAGTAACAATAGTTTACTCCTATAAGTAACATTAGGGAGGTATCCTAGTAACAATAGTTTACTCCTATAAGTAACATTAGGGAGGTATCCTAGTAACAATAGTTTACTTCTATAAGTAACATTAGGGAGGTATCCTAGTAACAACATTTACTCCTATAAGTAACATTAGGGAGGTATCCTAGTAACAACGGTTTACTCCTATAAGTAACATTAGGGAGGTATCCTAGTAACAATAGTTTACTCCTATAAGTAACATAGAAGTATCCTAGTAACAATAGTTTACTCCTATAAGTAATATAGAAGTATCCTAGTAACAATGGTTTACTCCTATAAGAAACATTAGGGAGGTATCCTAGTAACAATAGTTTACTCCTATAAGTAACATTAGGGAGGTATCCTAGTAACAATAGTTTACTCCTATAAGTAACATTAGGGAGGTATCCTAGTAACAATAGTTTACTCCTATAAGTAACATTAGGGAGGTATCCTAGTAACAATAGTTTACTCCTATAAGTAACATTAGGGAGGTATCCTAGTAACAATAGTTTACTCCTGTAAGTAATATTAGGGAGGTATCCTAGTAACAATAATTTACTCAAATAAGTAATATTAGGGAGGTATCCTAGTAACAATAGTTTACTCCTATAAGTAACATTAGGGAGGTATCCTAGTAACAATGGTTTACTCCTATAAGTAACATTAGGGAGGTATCCTAGTAACAATGGTTTACTCCTATAAGTAACATTCGGGAGGTATCCTAGTAACAACAGTTTACTCCTATAAGTAATATTAGGGAGGTATCCTAATAACAATAGTTTACTCCTATAAGTAACATTAGGGAGGTATCCTAGTAACAATGGTTTACTCCTATAAGTAACATTAGGGAGGTATCCTAGTAACAATAGTTTACTCCTATAATAACATTAGGGAGGTATCCTAGTAACAATAATTTACTCCTGTATGTAATATTAGGGAGGTATCCTAGTAACAATAGTTTACTCCTATAATACTATTAGGGAGGTATCCTAGTAACAATAGTTTACTCCTGTAAGTAACATTAGGGAGGTATCCTAGTAGCAATAGTTTACTCCTGTAAGTAATATTAGGGAGGTATCCTAGTAACAATAGTTTACACCTATAAGTAATATTAGGGAGGTATCCTAGTAACAATAGTTTACACCTATAAGTAACATTAGGGAGGTATCCTAGTAACAATAGTTTACTCCTATAAGTAACATTAGGGAGGTATCTTAGTAGCAATAGTTTACTCCTGTAAGTAATATTAGGGAGGTATCCTAGTAACAATAATTTACACCTATAAGTAACATTAGGGAGGTATCCTAGTAACAATAGTTTACACCTATAAGTAATATTAGGGAGGTATCCTAGTAACAATGGTTTACTCCTATAAGTAACATTAGGGAGGTATCCTAGTAACAACAGTTTACTCCTATAAGTAACATTCGGGAGGTATCCTAGTAACAACAGTTTACTCCTATAAGTAACATTAGGGAGGTATCCTAGTAACAATAATTTACTCCTATAAGTAACATTAGGGAGGTATCCTAGTAACAACAGTTTACTCCTATAAGTAACATTCGGGAGGTATCCTAGTAACAACAGTTTACTCCTATAAGTAACATTAGGGAGGTATCCTAGTAACAACAGTTTACTCCTATAAGTAACATTAGGGAGGTATCCTAGTAACAACAGTTTACTCCTATAAGTAACATTAGGGAGGTATCCTAGTAACAACAGTTTACTCCTATAAGTAACATTAGGGAGGTATCCTAGTAACAATAGTTTACTCAAATAAGTAACATAAGGGAGGTATCCTAGTAACAATGGTTTACTCCTATAAGTAACATTAGGGAGGTATCCTAGTAACAATAGTTTACTCCTATAAGTAACTTTAGGGAGGTATCCTAGTAACAATAGTTTACTCCTATAAGTAACATTATGGAGGTATCCTAGTAACAATAGTTTACTCCAATAAGTAACATAAGGGAGGTATCCTAGTAACAACAGTTTACTCCTATAAGTAACATTAGGGAGGTATCTAATTACAAAGTTTACTTTTGTAAGTGACTTTAGATAACATTGAATACTACAATAACAAGGCAAATATTGTGAGCAATCCAAAGTTCCCCTGCTATTCTACAACTGTCATGTCAAAAAAGGTATAGAGGGGCTGAAACGTCATTAGACATGGGAGAAGTTACAATGAAAAGTTACGATGGATTTATCACTGTGATTAGGGAAGAAATCTATGATTTCACAATTTTGTTTTCTGTTAATATCTGTCATTTATCTTGATCATTTATTTTTCTCAATAAAGATTCTGTGTCACAGACAAAAACTGAATCACGTTAACAACACAGTACGAGTCAACAGGTTTGTTCTCACCTAGCCTCCTCCATGGGTTTAGGGAAGTCAAACTGTCTGAGAGGTTTGGATGCCGCCGTATAGGGGTCCATGTCTGTACACTCGGAGGTATTATACCACATCCGGTGGTGGAACCAGAAGTTTAGAGCCAGGTTACGACCGGGCAAAGAATGGACCTGATGGAACCATCTACAACAGTGAAAATCATAAAAAACATTGACAACAACGTTATTGTCAGAAGGTACTTCAAAGATATCATGAAACTGTCAAACATGGGCTAGGTAGTGCTTTATATACCACTAGAAATTTCAGGTTATCATTTACAGCAAAACATTATCATACTACATCCTTATGTTTTATAGATTATGTCTTTTATGTAGAGAAAGGAATGCCATATTATTTCAGATACAAATCACACATCCTAAGTAAGAACAAGCGAGTAATAAGTCAAACATATTTCTGCAAACACAATCTACAAAACAGCACACAAGAATATAAATTTCATAGGAAAGGACTCTGTTCCACTTCACCGTATTTTACCGGGAATAAGCCCCTCTCATGAATAAGCCCCCTTCCCACTTTGGCAAAGGTTCTTGGAACAGGGTGGGAGCCTGTGAATAACCCCCCTCCCTAAATTTTGTCTTTCTCTGAATAAAAAGCATGTTAATTTCTTTTTAATTTTGTGTCTGAACATAAAATATATCTTTGTGCAAAAAAAAAAAATACTACAACACCTTGATATCTCAATACGGTTATACAGAATTGCACTCACTTGTAAGGTATAAAGAGACAGTCGCCTTTGTTGACCACGACTTTGTGCCAGGGGACGTTCTGAAGTTTCGGAAACTCATGCATGTCAACCCTGTCTACATTGACACGACTGTAACTTTCCTTCTCCTCCCATCCATCAGCATGAATCAAATCAGCATGTTTCTGTAAAAACAACAACAGTTCTACAAACAAGCCTGTTAATATTGGTTTACCTATTGGGAGTGTAATACAGCAAAATGTAGCATCCTTCAGAGAATTACGTAAGAGTTTAAAATCACTTCATTTTCGATTGTTTCTTTCTGTAGATCTCGACCGAGAACACCTCAATAAATAAAACATTTCTTTCTATAGATCTTGAATGAGAACACCTCTATAAATAAGAAGTTTCTTTCTGTAGATCTTGAACGAGAACACCTCAATAAATAAAATGTTTCTTTCTGTAGATCTTGAATGAGAACACCTCTATAAATAAGTTTCTTTCTGTAGATATTGAACGAGAACATCTCAATAAATAAAATGTTTCTTTCTATAGATCTTGAATGAGAACACTTTTATAAATAAGACCACCTGTGCGTGCTATAAGACAACAATTTGTTACTGAACCACTTCACATTAAACATTCAATCTCAAACAACTTGAATACTCAAATAACTCGAAAAGTTTCCATGGTCCCACTAACTTCGAAATAATGAGGTTCGACTTTGTCCAAACACTAATCCAACTAATTTGCTAGTTAGTTACGAGTTTTACACGATACACACACCGATTTACACAGACATCTGTGTTACGACCGGCGTGAGGGAAGTTGCCTTCCCTCAGGGGAGGGGGGAGTGGGGGGACGAAGTCGCTTATCTATTCCTATATATCTTGACCTGTTTTGATAATTTCAGAGCAACTTCGAGTTCGAATGATAATGTGATCAGTCACTAGCCGTATCAACTAAATTGCTCAGAGAGAAGATTTATGTAGGTCATACCCTGGTCAACACCGATCATGTGACAGTCATGTGACATTTCAGGTGATACCAGGTCAGTAAAATCTCTTCATCATAGCATTCGTTAAAGGTCCAGATCTGATCTTTCTTCTAAATATTAACCAAAATGTGCAAGATGATCAGTAGTCATGTATCATAAACTGCACTTTGGGTCCAAGTTTAAGGGTGGTCCTTACCAAATCTGTGAGGACATGCTGACTATGGGTCCAAGTTTAAGGGTGGTCCTTACCAAATCTGTGAGGACATGCTGACTATTGGTCCAAGTTTAAGGGTGGTCCTTACCAAATCTATGAGGACAAGTTCCTTAGTTCCATCCAAAACACAGTTGATGTTGTCGAGGCCATCGTTATGAAGGTGGGACTTGGTGCCCCCACTACTGAACCACATGATGATGTTCTGCAGGTTGTTCTGGAAACCACCACACTGTAAGGTCAAGGGCACTTTTAGGTCCACTGCAAAGGTCATGAAAAGTACAAATACTACAGTCCAAACTTGATTCCTTCAAAATTCTCATTTTCAAAACTGATAAAATATTAAGTTTATGTTATAGAATTGACTATATTTTAAAATATAATTTCTTTCTAATATCCTTTCTTTGAAATCCTGTATCCAAAATGTAGGTTGCCTCCCTTACCCCATTACCCTGTTGTTATGGTTTTATGATCGTCCCTGGAAACAGGATTTGTTTGGGAATGCAATGGGTGTAAAGTTAAGCAATGTCAGAATTTTTATTTTCATGTACCAATACACTTACAATTTATTTAGATTATCATGTACTAGAATACTTAATACAACATAAATTTCCCTCATGATGTTCCCTTTGCATGCCAGGCCCAAAATTGGAATCTCCGTTATTTAACCCATAACAACCTCCCTGATGGAAACAGCTCCACACAATCCGGAGTATTACTATGTACCCATCATCAATATGTCATCCCATTATACTGATAACCAGGGTTGTGTCATCATTTCTGACACCAGCTTCAAGCTGACGGTAGCACAGTACATTCAGTTTACCATTACATGTATTCACAGTATCGAATTGTGGAGGAGAACAAAATCACAATTTCTGTTCGCATATCTCGAAAAACTTATCCTCAGGTGCTGGTTTCAGTCTTTGTTATCATAGTTTGGGTAAATTCTATTACTGGCAACAATTCTTTATCTACCAGGGCTACACAGTAATAACTACATTCTTTATCTACCAGGGCTATACAGTAATAACTACATTCTTTATCTACCAGGGCTACACAGTGATAACTACCTTTCATGGGCTCTGGTATATCTGTAACCAGATAGCCGTTGAGTTTCTTGTACATGCTGATGTATTTTTCCAATGTCATGTGCCACATAGTTCCATTTTCTCGATCTTCCTTCTTACCACTTTCCACCTCCACAGGTATATGGCCAAATATGTCACTACAACAAATATAAAGTTACAACTTGCGATCAAACAACACTGCAATCACATAAGTTCTAAGATATCAAAATATTAAACCAACAAAGTTGTCACTGTATTAAAGCATT
The DNA here is from genome assembly GCA_947623455.1 of Mimachlamys varia. NCBI lineage: Eukaryota > Metazoa > Mollusca > Bivalvia > Pectinida > Pectinidae > Mimachlamys > Mimachlamys varia. The sequence goes on from OX392535.1 coordinate 17,717,491, forward strand.
TCAAAAATTTAAACTCAGTAATTTGCACTCTAAAAAAGTGCAGAAATCTTAATTTAAAAGGCCTTTGAACAACTTCATTATACATGTATAATAAAATATCTTAAATTATATAATTACTGCGGCAACAGACATCTAGACAAACAGGGAGATTCCAGTATACCCTCTCCCTGCACCCACCAACCTCCACACCCACCAACTAACTTTATTATGGGGGTGGAGGAGGATTAATAATGGATACATACATGTACAGGCAAATTATCAAAAAACGGCACTGAAACCAGGCTGTAATTTTGTTATCTATGGTTATAAACAAAACAGCTATGGTGAGAGTTGATTTTGAAGTCAAACCCCACTTACAAAATGTATTCTCCAGGATAACCTCAGTCAAAACCACATATCTTACCTGAGGTATACACATCTTACCTTAGTTACACATAACTTACCTGAGGTACACATAACTTACCTGAGGTACACATATTTCTTACCTGAGGTACACATATATCTTACCTGAGGTACACATATATCTTACCTGAGGTACACATATCTTACCTGAGGTACACATATCTTACCTGAGGTACACATATCTTACCTGAGGTACACATATCTTACCTGTGGTATACATATCTTACCTGAGGTATACATATCTTACCTGAGGTACATACATATCTTACCTGAGGTACATACATATCTTACCTGAGGTACACATCTCTTACCTGAGGTACACATATCTTACCTGAGGTACACATATCTTACCTGAGGTACACGTATCTTACCTGTGGTATACATATCTTACCTGAGGTATACATATCTTACCTGAGGTACACATATCTTACCTGAGGTACACATATCTTACCTGAGGTACACATCTCTTACCTGAGGTACACATATCTTACCTGAGGTACACATATCTTACCTGAGGTACACATATCTTACCTGTGGTATACATATCTTACCTGAGGTATACATATCTTACCTGAGGTACACATATCTTACCTGATCATGAGGTACACATATCTTACCTGAGGTACACATATCTTACCTGTGGTACACATATCTTACCTAAGGTACACATATCTTACCTGAGGTACACATATATCTTACCTGAGGTACACATATATCTTACCTGTGGTACACATATATCTTACCTTAGGTACACATATCTTACGTGGGGTACATATATCTTACCTTAGGTACATATATCTTACCTGAGGTATATATATCTTACCTGAGGTACACATATCTTACCTGAGGTATATATATCTTACCTGAGGTACACATATCTTACCTGAGGTACATATATCTTACCTGAGGTACACACATATCTTACCTGTGATACACATATCTTACCTGAGGTAAGCATCAGTCCACTTATCAAAAGCAGGAATATCACCATTCACAAGGACCTTCCTCATCACTACAGGTTGTGACTGTCTCACAAACTCGTCATAGAACACCCAAGGGGACGGAAATTTGCCCATCATTGGTATCCCTCCCTCTGGAGGCATGTGGCTCCCCAGGGGCAGAAGGTGGCCAGGTGGGTATCCATCCCCACGAGCTGGTATCAACAAGCCTGACCATGTAAGACAACACACCAGGATCAATCCCTTCATCTCAATGGGCAGTGCTCTCTGTCAATAGAAGGAAAATAATTTTCATCAATAAGGCAATAAAGATGGTTACCAACAGGAAGGGTAAGACTGTGTAAATCTATTAACAAAATTAATTCAACAGTAGATTATGCTTTACAATGCAATATGCTTATCACAATGTAAACACTTGTCATAAAAACACCTGGCTGTCATATATGTACAATGTAATAGCAGGTTTTTTTATAGACTTACCCAAATACCTATTGCAATATGTAGATCTCTCAAATAAATAGCTAGCTATTTCTATAATTATGTAGACTTCTTAAACATTTATAGCTGATCGCTGGCACAGTAAAAACTAGAACTTCGGGAGCTTAATCCGTGACAACATGGCTGATGGGGCTCCAATAACACTAATGTTTTATACGAGTTAAAGCTAGGTCCTCATCATGTCACAATGACGGATGGGACGGTATAAGACAGGCAAACTAACGACAGGTAAATAGGTTCAGCAGATAAACAACACAATGTGTTACCTGACTGTCACATGACAGATACATACATACCACAATGTGTTACCTGGGCCTGTGTGTAGTAGAAATGGAAATTATATTTATGCAAATTAATCTACTTTGTAATACCAGGAATAGATTCGATTTTCAATTTAAGGCCTACAGGAAACATTCATAATCTCATTTTAACAGATGTGTTTGTTTTCCTGTTTTGTGAACTTGAAAGGCAATCTGTCTTCTCGCATCCTGACATTAAAACTTGGCAATAAAACAGGATATATATAAAACTAATTTTATTTTGAATAAAGAGTACTACTTCAAATACTCTGAGAAATAATCTTTTGTTATTGTTATCTTCCTGTTATTTGTTACTATTGCACTACCAGGATTCACTTCACCTCCATTAATAGACGGTCAAAATCAATTAAAATCAATTAACTGATACACTGTACAAGCTATTAAGAAATTTTACCCTTTAAATCACACACATTTTTTTAAGATATTTGTCTAATTAACTAACTTTAGAGGTTGATTGGTATAGGTAATTTTGGACTTTTATCAAAGTTTCTCGTCCTTGCATGTGTTAATGTTTTACTGAATTAATTCTGTTTGTTGAATGTTCTGGGAATTCGACTCTGTGTTGTATATTACTGGACAGTAATTAGAGTATTCTATCTAAAATGTCATATAAAGACCTATTGAGTTTGCAGTAAAATATCTTTCATGAACATTGCATCAAAATATATTGCTTTGTTTTTCAATTGACACTAATAAAGTATATAGCTTACATGGATGGTGCTGATATTTAATGATCGGAATAAATGGTGACGTTACCAACCCCCATCCCAAACACTCCTCATGACCATTTCAGATTTGGTGAAATATGTGTAATGATCTGAGCTGATAACCAGACTTTTTTCAAATGTTACATGAAGATTGTAATTTAGCATGCTTCATTAAAATATTATTTCAAGAACCTACATTATCAAAATACCTAGAATATTCTTCTAGGTATTTTGAGATTTGTTTTAGTGAACCAAAACATATGTCTCCCCTTTAATCTGCAGTGATCAATCTATGTGTGAGTCCCGAGTCCAGTACTCATAAAATTATGAAAGGACACATAGAAATTATGGAAATACTTCAATTTAATTGTGGAACCCATAGTTTTCAGCAATATTTACACATGAACATAAATCGTAAATTGATCGCTGAATCTATTACCTGTTAACAGTATAAAAACTTTTCCTGAAAACAAAAACAAAAACATTGCCGAAATTTTAGTTTTATCGGAATACCTTAGATCCTATTTGATATACTTAAAAGAATTAACTGCCTCATGCTAAACAAAAACAAATCTCTTAGTCTTGTTGAAGTCTCTACATATCCTGACCACGAAGAGTTTGTATGTGGGTGCGATTCTATGCATGTAAAAGACTGACGATTCATATATGTGATTTACTGAAATATTTTAGTCATAAATCTTTTATTTTTGTATACACCATTTCAAGAACGAGTCATAAGTAATAACCAGCATGGCAGTGTTGTGGTTCGAAGTCTTCAGTGTTGGAGTGAGCTGATGGATAATAATGGAACGACAAGGTGCTCCAACATTCAACATGCATCTTTATTTTACCGCCCCTAGGCATACACATTTTACTACATAATAAAGGGAGTTTACTCTTAGAGATTAAGATGTAAGGTAGCATGTAACCATTATACATGTTAACTTAAATAATTAATATACATGTATACTGATATTGTACTACATTCAGGTTTGTGCATATCATTTTTATATCAGTTGTCGAGTGCACCAAATAGCAGGATGGTCAGGAGCCCTTTGATAACCGGTTTTGCAGGTTATGGCCCTTAAGCTTTTATACCTATAGGGAGACCCAATCGCTACCAAGCAAAGACAAATAAAATGTCTGCACTTCCTTAGAAATGAGAGTCAGAACAGAGAGAGAAGATCTCAAAACCAGAAAAATAAAACATTTTTTTAAAAAATATCCGAAATGAGAACTTTTTAAAATCATTTGTCACCTTTAAGTCATAATAAGCAATTATAAGTTTTCACAAATCGATTTACAAATAACGTGTTATCAACCGATTAAAATTAAGAATCGGTCATATACAAAATGTGTTTCACATGTGACTAATTTGCTTTGATTGTCTTTGGTTGTAACAAATGGATATTACACACATGTATATTATTTTTTATTTTATGAGAAACTCATTCCAAGGTTTTTTAAATCAACAAGAATTATGCATAATTTTATGTCTCGCCTTTCCCGCTTTGCTGATAATGTTTAAGACCCAACATACACTAGATGATATCTGTAACTTGGCAAAGTTTCAATTTAGTTACATATCAATAACACTATAAACAGTGGATGCTAACATAAATTCTCAAAATTCCCATGTTTTTGCACCAAAACAGCAGAACCTGCATATAAATTTCCTCTAAATTTCATTAAGGTCTTCAGTATGATAAAATTAGTAACTACCTTAAGTTTCAATTGAATCTGATATCAGTGACACTATAAAAAGTGGACTTTAACGCAAATTCTCAAAATTCCCATGTTTTTGCCCCAAAACAGCAGAACCTGCACATAAATTTCCTCCAAACTTCAATAAGATGTTCAGTATGATAATATTAGTAACTACCTCAAGTTTCAATTCAACCAGATATCTGTAACAATATAAAAAGTGGACTTATATGCAAATTCTCAAAATTCCCATGACACCAAATCCTATTACACAATTTCATATAAATTGAGGCTAGGTACACTGTATTTATGATGGTTTGAGTAATGTGACCAACTTTCATTTCAATTGGATAACTATAAAACTGTGAAAAGTGGCAAATGTTAATGTCGCTGTCGCTGCCACCTGAAAAGCAACACCTAAGTCTCACTTTCTTGACTACGTTGAGGTGAGACAAAAACAATGATGTCAGGTACTGGTATTTCTAATTTCTAAACTTGCATTTTGCTGTAGCAACTACTGAATAGTTACAATTCAAGTCATTAATAAAACCATAGAATTAATTAGATAACATAGTGTCAATGGTGGTATGCTGATTAATTGAAATCGTTGATAATTAGATGCAAATGCGTGTTATATCAATTAAATTACATTTATTTAATTTTTTTAATTATTTGAAAATGAAAGTGTACATTACAGTTTAGTTGTGTAAAGATTTTATGGATATAAAAGTTTTTTTTTATTTTAGTGCTGTGGATTGTTCAAATAAGGCCAACAAATTATTGTTTCAGGTTACTGGTAACATCCTAAAAAAATAGGGTACGTCTCTGTTGGCAAATTTTTCATTTTTGTTTTTTTACTTTTCGTTAATAGATATATTATGCTTCATTTCAAATTTTACACAATTCAGTGGCTATTAGGTTGTCAAGAATAAGGTCAGACTCCCAGAACATTTTTCAAGATATACACTTATTGCTGGATTTGATGAAATGAAAACATGATTAGGAATCAAACAATTTTAGAAATGTATCAATACCATCAGAAATTGGATGTATTTAATAAAGAAATTTGTTTCACTAGATAATTACATCACACTGTCATACGGGTACAATACCCCCTAAACACTAAATAGCCAGGTAGTACCATAATCACAATCATGGATAGCTAGGTTATGACAAAGGTCAGAGACTAACGCAACTGATACTTTGTATAAAAGTTTGAACATTTTATAAAACGAGAGTATATCGTACATGACATGCCATTTCCATGAAATGAAAACATATGTCCCAAAAATTAAACGACTTGATTTAGATCTAGATTCGAAACATCTTGTGTACATCTCAAAATGTCTTTCAGACTCTCAAAACGACATTTATTTCCCCCTAACTTATTTCAAATCTTTGTTCCCTGCAGTTGATCTAGAATATATGATCTACATATACAGTAAGTACACTACAAAAATTGTTCAGATGCTGTGAAATTTTGAAAATGCTAAAGATGAATCGTTATCATGAAATAAGTTGTTAAAATCGTACCAGTGAGTCTTGGGTTAAAATTTCTTATTGCTATTCAACAAGTGTTTTGACCCTCCAAATGTTAGGGAAAAGATCGGGTGACTTTTAAAACTTCCTGGACCTATAAATCAGTTCTGATAATGGCCTACAGTACGTGCCGACCCTGCTGTTGCAAGATTCAAATTACTTCTTCTTTACGAATTACTAATGGTTTAACGTGGATGGATTTCCACTGATAATGATTCTCCTCCTAATATCAAAAAACAGCGATGAAAGAAAACCAGACGAAAGCAGGGGGTAAAATGTGTTGTATGTTAGCTAGTTCAGCAAACCTGATGTGACGAACGAAGTTATCAATTCCCCACGGGCAGCGTCGTCTCCAAAACAGACAAAGTGAATACTTGATCAAACATCAAGTTCGACTTTTGCAAACATATTAAAATAGTGGCAACACATTACCATTAAATCAGCCGTTTCGCCCTAAACGCTTGGTTCACGCCTTTCCAACATGCGGGCAGCCATGTTTGCTACATGTCTTATATTGGGTTAGTCCCGAGGTGTCTCGAAAGGAAACAAGAGTCCGAATGAAATTTGTTTTGAACAAGCGGGTGAATTGTGGGAACTATCACGTGGGTTGTTTTTGAAGTAAATAATGCACATGGATCGATCATTGTATATATCGCCTGAATTATTTTTTGCAAAACGTATGATACGCAGAGGACTAACATTGGGTTATTAAGTAAGTATAGTAATTCATGGCAATGCATATGAACTTTGAAGACCGCATCAAATTGCTAAAGTACCATTCACTTACTCCATTTATACAGTATCCGCCCAATGGCGACCACCATACGCCGCCATCTTGATATACGACCGTATGATTCACAGACTGCATGCACATGGGTATCTTTTAATGGGATGTCAATACATTGTACATTATGAAATGGTAATTCTTGAAAACTATTGAAAAAAATAGTAATTGTAAAAATAAATTTGTTATTTAATAATATAGTTTTTCATACAAAATATGAAGCTTTTCTGAAACATGCACTTTATTACATAATACCTATAATTATGTACAAATTATCAATATCAGCAATAACATTTACTCGCTTCGCGGGTTTATAATTAAACTTTCAGTAATAATTAATGTTCCAAAATAATAATGCGGTTGGGATAGTTTAAATATTTCTGTATATATAATGGAGTACCAATAGTGATAACAATTTAGTATATATCCGAATGCAATGTATTAATGTGCAGCCGGTATTAATTAAAAAATTATTTATTTGTTTTATAAATTTCTACTGAATTGAATTAACATCAGATTTCGATTTGTGATGGGCAAAATGTACAATTTCAATGTATATTTTTTTCCTAATTATATGATAGTGTTAATCGTGACATTCTGGACACTGCAGGGATACACAAGGAATTATTTCAGACATTTGCAAATATATAATTGCTATTGTCAGTGTCGAGTAAACTCAGATACAAAAATTACCCGAAATTCATCTACAAGACATGTACGAATAATCACTGGTCTAAAAATCTACATAAATATTGAAGATAATATACAGTTTTGTTATTAGTGCCCGATTTATCAAAAGTCCTCAAAATAAATTTAATATACCTGAAAAATCAAAAATATTTCATTCATCAGTTGTCCTTTTTTGTAGTCAATATAAATACATGTACTTACGCAAAATATATATTTGCTAAGTTCTTGCCAAATGTTTTCCACCTTCAAGGAACGAAGGACATATTCTTGCATTGATAAATAATGTTACAATGAAAGGTAACCTTTTTCATAGAATGAAACAGAATATAGAATGAGAAATGAATTACCATCAATCATAACTGATATAAAACGTACTGCACAATTATAAATAGCAACAAGATTTAGTAAATTGTACGTACATTGTACTAATTGAATAAAGTAATAAATATGGATTTGGTAAAAGTCATGAGTTCATTCAAGTTGACAATTTGAAAATTGATACAATTTGTAATACGTACATTTTATTAAATTTTCAAAAATTTAATTGTTTTGACAAAATATTTTGTAACTTGGATTTGACTGGATCCCAACCCAATAACAATATATACAGTAGCAAGCATTGCTGGACATAAAGACGAACACAATTATGCTACTATGATTGATCCTGGGGGGTGCCCCGCCCTTGCAGAATCAACACCTAAAAGAGGTAACTTTTAAACCGTCGAGATCCCCACCCCAAAACTATATACACAATAACTTTTAAAGTATCAAGATCCACACCCCAATTAAAACTATATATATACATGTATATCATTGCTGGGCATGAAGAGACAATCACAATCAAGAGACAATCACAATCACTCATCATCATCATATATACAAGCACAATAAGTTATCATTATCATCATCACAAACTATAATATACCGTATAGCGGGAAATTTTATCAGTCATAAAATTTGGCGATTTGGCCTTTAAAAGTGAAAGATTAAATTTGGCAAGTTAAAATTTGACGATTTCCAATAAATTTAGGGGTTTAATTTGGCGTTGAGCATATATATTACCTACCAGGATATATAGATTAATATGTGTCCATATTTCCTATCAATGTTGATTGAATTTGTTGTGTATTGTACCAACAATACGCACCACTTGTTACTCGCGGGAGTTAACGGAGCAACAGGAGTAATCAAAGGTAAATGGCGGTCGGAAAGAAAACTTATTCTGAAAGTGAAATTTTCGCGTCTTTTTAATTGGCGGTGTTATAATTTGACGGGTTTAATTTTGGCGATCTATATATGGACCCGCTAAATTAAAGCCCCGCTATACAGTATATAATCATTGCTGGGCATGAAGAGAAAATCACGAATCAGGATTTAAAATTTGATCCCAGGGTCTGCCACGCCCTTTCTGACCTAACTGACTGAGTCATAACTTTGAAACAGTTGAGATCCCCACCCCAAAACATTATAGCTTTACAATTGCTGGGTATTAAAGAGACGATCAAAATCATGATACTAGAATTGATCCCAGGGTCTGTCATGCCCATGCAGACCTAAGCCCTATGTCACAACTTTACAATGGATGTCATCATGAGAACCCCAACCCAAAACTGTAATTATATACAGTTGCTCGGCATAAAGAGAAAAACACAATTGTAATATAAGCATTGATGTAAGGGTCTGGCCACACCCCTTGGAGCGATACAGGCCTTCTGGGCCTGTTGTTTAACAAGAAATATGCAAAATTTTATTGTATGTATATAATTTTTTTTTATTACAGTTGATGTCTGCATCTAGACACGGAAGCAGTGATGGACTCCAAATGTGATGAGGTTGATGGGAAGACATCATCTGAAAAAGAGTTAGGTGTTGAAGAAATACATGAGGATGTTACTGTTACAAACACAGCCAAAATTAACTCTGAAGATGGAGATGTTGACGGGGTAACCAGTAGCTTTTCTATGAGGACAAATCATTGTACAGATGAAATTGAAGAGAATGGAGAAATTTCAGCAGAATCTAATCAGCAGGCTGAGGTTAGTGGATTGTAGTGTTTGAACATATATACAGTCATCACACGTAATTAACTTCATTTCGCAACATATTTTAATTTAAAGACAAAGTTTAAAGGCCCAATATACGTAACTTTCGGCAAAACTTGATGTGAAAATCAAGCCTAAAAACTTATTATTTTTGATAGATTAAGTTAAGATTAACTGAAATCAGCAATATCTAAGATGACTTCTTACGCGGTAACCGGTACGGCAACAGTTGAAACTCGGTATTTGTAAACACGCGACCATTTTGACTGTCTTCTACCTGCGGTTTGTTATTGAAGTGGGCCCCACCTGAATTATTTTCAATTCTTTAGATTTTTCTGTCAGGAGTTTCTCGTTAGTTACCGCTCAGGTTTACTTCGTTTTAGGCTTATTTTTGCATGGTTTTCAACTGGATTTTTTATCAGAATTTTTCAGATTAACGAAAAATTTCCTGAAGTTACGTATATTGGGCCTTTAATATACAAATGTCAATGATGAGACTAGAGTAGCTCAGATGAGTTCATATTTCTGGATCCCAAAGTCAGTATCATCATTTATTTCTTAGGTACCTTATGTTTTTATAAAAACATAAAGAAGAAAGCGATGAATTATTGAATATACATAGATTTGCAATTACTTTAAATTCTTGATTGGATAATTGTAATATAGGAAAACCCCACTTACTCTAACTAATGGGGACCTGATCACACTTGTTCGAGGAATACATGGTACTTGAGTAATCTGAGGTTGGTTTAATATGACTGTACAAACTCAGTCTGGACCAAATGAACTTTTTGACGAATAGGGGGGATTTGAGTAAACCGAGTAGGGGGGATTTGAGTAAACCGAGTGGGTTTTTACTGTATATTTTGATAGATTTGGATAAAAACTCAGCCATCATTTATTTATATGATGCATTTGTATTTCAGGAATCTGTCTGTGCTGAACAGTCTTCATTAGCACCTGACCCAGTACCTGGTAACAACGACTATGTCTCCATGGAAACAGACCGTCAGCACACTCCAGAACACCTTGAAGGTAACACATCGGTAACAGAGCATGCACTGGCTGATATCACTGCAGCCCGGGAGCCCTGCCCTGATGGAGGTGCTGATACTGAAGGTAACACATTGAGCCCTGAAACTGAAATTAAGACTGTGGATTCTGATGGTAATATACAGACTACAGACATCGCCATGGAGACTGGAGATTCAGAAGCGGATCCCTCCTGTGGTCTTAGTCAGATACAGATTACATGTGTGCAGAGTATGGCCACAGATTCTCTAGGGATGGAGTTCGAAGATAGTATACAGAGCTCTTCACAAGACAAACAAGAGACCAAATGTCCTGTGACTAGCCAAAGTTCAGGGGATGCTGGAATAGAAGATACATCTGGAAGTCACACTGAACTATTGCAGGTAGCAACAGAGGATGAAAATATTGTGGCTTCAAGTGTCTGTGTGGAGGAGAGCCCAAGAACTTCTGCTGAAAGTGATGTGTGCTCATCAGCACAGAGCAGTGTTTCTTCATCAGATGTCCCTCAAGGTCAGGACAGAAATTCTGAAGTCAACTCATCCAGCAAAGACTCAGCAGAATCAGCTGTAGTAAAAAGTGAAGATGACCTACCAATATCCTCAAACATGTCCCAGGTCTCCACTCAGCATGTAGTGGTCACATCTCAGTCAGGGCTAGCAGACCATTTAATTAATACTTCATCAGCGGCAACTGCAGACCCCAGCATAGCATCAGCTGTAACTGTACCAAACAGCTCATTAGAAACAGATGTGGTCCCCAGTACGTCATCAGTGACAGTTATAGCGCCAAATACCTCATCAGAGACAGTACTAGTGCTGAATGTAGGTGCACCCTCCAACCAACAGGATGTAGCATCTTCACAAGAGACATCATCGCAGAGCAAAACTTTTGAAAATTCCGAGGAATTGTCATCACAAAAGCAAGATAGTGATGTTACTGTGACTTCTAGTGTTCCACCAATCCAAGCCATGTCCTCAGGGGAGACAACTTCTCAGGTTGTGGACAACAGTGCTATAAAAGCTTGTCTTGAAAGTGGTCCCCAAATGCTACCTCCTCACTCTGGCATAATAGAATCTCCAGATATGAGGAAGTTTAGCTCATATACTCTGAAAAAAGCAAGAAGTATGCTGCAGTCTGCCTTAGAAACGATGCCAATTGTCAACCACCATCCCCAGGGGCAGCAGTTAAACCAAACTCTGCCCACTAGCATGAACAGCAGTAACTCACCACTGAAAGTCCCAATCCATTCGTCTGGTAGTGGTAGACCAGAGGAGCACGGAGATATATTGGACATACTTAAAACTCATCAGAAGCAGACTACTCCAGAAAAAAGATCACCGGAAGCTTCAGTGGTAAACCAAACTTCTGTTACAGAAAATTCTCGAAGGCAAGGAAATAATCAGATAGCAAAGAAATCCACAACAAAGAAGCCAGTAGTATCTACCACAGGTATAAATGAGGAGTCGAGCATAAAACAGGAGCCAGCCAATGGTTATACAGGGTATGGATACAGTGAGCCAGCCAAAGAGGGCACCAACAGTTTAGTCTCCACCCCATCTGTTGTCATAGAGAACGTCCAGGGCAACAGTGTGTCATCACCTGTCAGCCATAACAGTATTAGCTTGCTGTCGGGCCAGGTGAGCAGACTTCCTCCGGTTTCTTCAAATCAAAATAGTCTCATGCCATCCGTAGCAATGGTAGTCCCTCCTAACCCAGGGAGGCCGATAGCTCACACATTGATGAGCACAGCAATAAGTGATGTTACCAGACCCAAGTTTGTGCCTGTGATGGCTGGCTTCGGACCAGGTAGGGGCCCAAACAGGGTCACCATTCGGCTTTCAAACAACAATGCTGTAACCCCCAGTTCTGCTTCTCTCCCTAAGATGCCGAAACCGCATCGAGCCCCTAGACCTATCCAGCCGAAAGGGTCGGAGATGCCCCAGCCCAAAGTGACAAATGCGCCAGTTGCCAACAAAAAGATGCACACAATCTCCACACCAGCCTTGCTTCAGACTAACGCTACCATCAAGACTACCATACCTCCCCCTATGTCAGTATCTACGATAAATATTGACACAGTAGGCCTTCCACGCATCACTGAACTCATCGCAAGGAAAAATCCTATCCCCAACTACAAGGCACCAACTATTCCAGAGAATCTGAAGGGTGTGATAAAGGAGGACAGCTTTCTTTGCTATGAGTGTGGAGACCTTTTCTTGATTGAGTCAAGTCTGACCCAGCATCGAGGACGATACAGTATGAAAATAGCCTACAAATGTGATGAATGCAATAAAGAAAAATGTTTCTTCAATAAATGTCAGTTCCTCGGCCATCTTCGTCAGCATCTCAACATCGACAAAAGTCAGGCTGTCCCTATCCATATAAAATCGGACTCTATCTCCATATTACCACTTCCTAAGGTCTACGAATCCCTGATATTTCAGACACCTGTACCAACCAAAAATGCTGAAGAGAAGAAGAGTCCACAAGATGTTGTCAAAGAGGCACCATCACCAAAAAAGCGTTGTCGGGAGTGTGGTATGCAGCTGACAATGGAGGAGATGTCGCGTCACTTCAACACCTCGTCCTCTGCCTGCGACTTCTGGAATTGCTGTAACATCTGTCAGATGACTTTGCCTTCTATTTGTGCACTGAGGGCTCACCGTCGTCTCCACACTGACCCAGACTCCTCCAACTGTCCCGAATGTGGTGAAGAATTCTTCAAAGAATTCATAACGTACAAAGAAAAACCGCTTGATTCTAGGAGTGCCTTTATTCAACATCTTAGGTACCAGTGTTGTCACATCAGTCGTATCGCACAAATGCAATGCCCCAAGTGTAAGGATATGCTGGAAACTGGCTTGCAAATAAAAAATCATGTTCTCGCTAAACTTGATCAATACTACAAGTGTCAGATCTGCCCGATGGCGTTCAGAACAGTTGCAGGATTTGAGCGACACTTTGTTAGTCATCAGAAAGGATTCCCGGTAAAGAAGGACTACAAACGCATCTATAAATGTCATATTTGTGACACAGTGCTAGACAGTATAACAGTGCTTGATGTACACATAGCAGGTCACATAAAAGAACTCAAAAGGGCCTGCACATACGGGTTTGTGTGTATAGATTGTCGGCAGGTGTTTCCCAGCAAGGAGGACCTGTCCAAGCATATCACGGAGAACCATCCTCGGATAGCAAACAAAACAATGTGTGTCAAATGTAGCAAGTCCTTTGGTAATATTTACGAGTGCTTCGTCCATGACCTGGTAATGCATCGTAGTTCTATCGTCCCAGAATATAGGTCATGCAAGATGTGTGGCAATGTCATGGAAATTGATGAGTTCCTGTCTCATCCCTGCAACAGGAGAAAGACAAAGGAAAGGTATGTGTGCAACTTTTGTGACAAAGAGATCTCGAGGAAGACACACCTGACAAAGCACATGGAATGGCACAAGAACAATGGAGCGGCAGTGTGTTCCAAGTGCTTCAGGACAGACTTCGCTGACATGAAGGAGTTAAAAAATCATGAAATCGTTTGTTCTGCTTCACAGGAAGGTCAAGCCAAGCCTACAGAACAGTGTGTTGATTGTAAACTACAATTTTTGGATAAGGATACACTTGAGAAACATCGAGCACAGAACCATCCAGATTTGTTTCCATGTCACTTGTGTGGAGATACCTATCAGAGTCGAGATGAACTAAAGAATCATGTGACTGTGAAGCATGTTGCTAAGCGACATGTGTATCCTTGTAATATCTGTAACAGCCGCGGAATTAAGAAAGCATTCTCATCAAACGCTCTTCTGGAGAAGCATCTGACTTGCCGCCACAGACAAGGAAGGAACCCAGTCATATCTCAGAAATTTCTCAAACAAGAGGAGGACGAATCATCTGGGGACACCGATAAAGACAAAGAGGAAGTGGATGACACGAAGCGCAAACACGAGGAGGTAACAAACTCTGACCAGCCATTTAAGAAGCTTCGAGTTGAAGGGGAAACCAGATTCACATGTGCAAAGTGTTCTTTGACTTGTGAGGACCGAGCAACTTTTCTGAAACATCTGGTAGATCACAAAGTGGAAAACTTTATTCAGTGTATGGAGTGTGGCCTGTCGTTCGCTGTCCTGCCATCCCTCAGAAAACATCTCTTTATGGTTCATAAGGTCAAGGACTTTAATATGTATTGTAAGGACAATGATATAAAGGAGACAATGGATGTGGATTATGACAGAGAAATCAGGGACATACCACCTGTGCCGGAGATGGAAGTTGTACACGATAGTGATTCAGTGGAGGAGGAGGATGATAGCACCAGGAATCCGCTCGAGTGCCGTGTCTGTAAACTCATGCTCGATTCAGAGGCTGATCTTCGTACGCACACGCGAACCCATGGGATGGCTTTCATACGCAACAAACGTAGGAATAAAATGGTCCCATCAGCAAAGACCAGGCCTCCTGAGATGAATGGTGTCAACACTGATGAAGACTCCTCCTCTCCCAGCATGGATTAGGAAAGAGGTGGCAACCTATCTCCTGTTGCTGGACATTGGTGTCAAAGCTTTTTCTAATTGTATGTTCACTCATCAATTTTTAAGGGTACATGAATCTGATTTCTTGTTATAATGTCTGATGAATTCAAAGAAGACAGCTACCGGTACATTTTTTTTATAACTTATTGGATTATATGCAGTGTATAGAGAATCTTACATGAATGTCAATATAATATGGAATTTATTAAACTAGTTCAGTAATTTAATATGTCACAAGCCTTTAGGCGAGTGACATACAGAATTATCTAACAAGTTAAATAAATTCCATATTACACTGACACAAGTGTAAGATTCTAGTTTATACACCAAACTGTCAAGTACATTTCTCTTGGAGAAAGGCAAATTTCTACATTGATGGTGTAATGTACAATATTCACTACCCTGACAATCTCATAAGGACGTCATGTATTTATGACATCACAATAGTGCTATTACACATGTGCAATACAATGTATCATATCTTTGTAATGCCCGTATGACATGATCGACTGAATGGGTCACTTATGTGATAAAGAGAATTTATTGATGTACATGTTTTATGGACAGTCTTGGATTTGGATATATTTTAACACAAATGATCAGAAATTTATTCAAACATACAATTTCTGCACCAATATGAAAATAAATATCACTAATTACCGTACCATATTTTTCCAAGAGACAAGTTTTATGCTGGCTGTCCCTTATTTCTTCAAAACAGATGATATAAGTTGTGGTTGTTGGAGCATAAGTTTATATTTACACACCCTTTTTATTCCCTTAAAAGATTAAAGAATTTTAAGAGCAAACATGTACATGTAGCTATCATGGTGTCCATCTATTTTTACATAGGAATTTTGCAGATGATAAATAGAGAACAAAAGCCAAAAGGTCATGAAGAGTTCAGACTTGAAGTGTTGGTTGCTAAGGACACTATTGATTTTGGCCAGGGTCAATCAAAGGTCAAGGTCACTATTGCTAAAAGTAATATTTTGCTTTGTTGTGTTTGACAAGTTTATGATACCTTAGAAAGAATGGATAAAAATTAACATTTCATATTATAAGAATAAGTCATATGTTTATATAAGTTTCCTGTCTTTCTGGAACACAAGTCCATTATGAGTCAATAGCAAATTCTTCAAATGACTTTTTGGGTGATATGATGTCCCAACTGCTTTCATGCTACTAGGAAGCAAATAGTTTTTCTTCTGGAGAGGAGACTTTTGAATTTTGTTCTTTAGGTTAATGAAGGTTTTATAGCTTGATGATGGATATTGATACTATATGTATATGATATACAATGTAGTAAGTATGTATGGATATTGATACTATATGTATATGATATACAATGTAGTAGGTATGTATGGATATTGATACTATATGTATATAATATACAATGTAGTAAGTATGTATGGATATTGATACTATATGTATATGATATACAATGCAGTAAGTATGTATGGATATTGATACTATATGTATATGATATACAATGTAGTAGGTATGTATGGATATTGATACTATATGTATATGATATACAATGCAGTAAGTATGTATGGATATTGATACTATATGTATATGATATACAATGTAGTAAGTATGTATGGATAGTGATACTATATGTATATGATATACAATGTAGTAAGTATGTATGGATATTGATACTATATGTATATGATATACAATGTAGTAAGTATGTATGGATATTGATACTATATGTATATGATATACAATGTAGTAAGTATGTATGGATAGTGATACTATATGTATATGATATACAATGTAGTAGGTATGTATGGATATTGATACTATATGTATATGATATACAATGTAGTAAGTATGTATGGATATTGATACTATATGTATATGATATACAATGTAGTAGGTATGTATGGATATTGATACTATATGTATATGATATACAATGTAGTAAGTATGTATGGATTTGCTTGTACTTTGTATGATATTGATATAGGACTACATAAAACTGACACAAAGAAGAATTGAATAAATGCAGTATTATGATGATTGGGCATAATATTTGATATTGATCTTGTATGTGCATGGGGCTTATACATTGGCAGTTGTGGTGTTCAGGTTACATTTTTGAGGCATTATTTGACTTTTGATTTGTGAGATGTACCAGTGTTAATTTGTAAACTATAGTTTATATGGCCTTATGTACATTTTATTTTATGGCCATATTGGTCCCCAATATCTTGCTTGCTTTCTGTTGAGTAAGAAATAGAGGATATCTAACAGTGTCTTCAGTAATACCAAACATATTTCATGAATGGGGCAAATATCAAAATATTAGCCGCACAAGTGAAATATGCTTGGTATATTACTGAAGATACTGTTAGATATTCTGTTTATTACATTTTTTCTGTTTATTACATTTTTATAGCAAAATCTACAGTGGCAGCTTTTGCTTTTCCCAAATGTCGTTTGTAAGCAGTGTTCTGATTGGTCAAATCAGAAAAAGTGATATTTTTTACTATTTTTTACTTTTATAGAATGAATAATTTTCGATATTTCACTGTTAACAATGTAAAAAATTTAGTCTGTCTTCACTTGTTATCAAATAAACATTGCATGGACATACGGGGAGAGGGAGATCCAACGTCCGTGTAGATGGTGCAGTAGAGTTCTGTGTAGCCAAGTAGACAGATTCCACAAGGAATACAAGAGTCCAGCCGTAGTAGTAGAGTTATCAATAGGTAAAGATGACCATGACAACGTCTTGCTGGGTTAATCGGCTTTAATAAAAGAAAAGTTGACTAGTTTCGACACATTAGATGTGTCATCTTTAGAACCGTTCTGAAGACGACACATCTAATGTGTCGAAACTAGTCAACATTTTTTATTAAAGCCAATTAACCCAGCAAGACGTTGTCATGGTCATCTTTACCTATGGATTACATGGAAAGTAAAGTAGTGAGCCCAACATGGAGATTCTTTCGTTTTTCCGATGTGTTTAATGGAGAGCGTAGTGTAGTTGACATGTTTCGGCTATAGACTATAAACCTCGTGTATACGCCTGCTTCCATGGCAGGTTTGACTGGATATCAACGTTTGACAACCTCATGGTGTACTCAAATTTTAGTGCATAACCAAATTTAAAAAGATACCTTAGTAAGTGCAATGCCTCCCACCTCCCAATGATGAATTAGTGTACTCACAATACTTATGTATATGAAGAAAGCAATATGCAGAAAAGTGTGATTAGTGCTGTAATACCCGTAATTTAGTAAAATGTTTTCAGTGCAAAATTGCTGAAATAGGATTACCGCTCAAATTTGTATGTTTACATTGTCAAACGTGTAGGTGAAGCAGATGTCTAGGTGATGACCATATACATAGATGAACTGTATGTAGTCAAAACACTATCAGTCAGAATCTGTGAATTTGCTTCCACCAGTGAGCTGGGCATGATTTCTGCAGATGAATTTAGCATCACAATCATAAGATTAGTATGTAGATTATGTTTCTATCAAGCGTGAGCTCCTATTCACGAACTCCTCTGTATGACTGTCATGTGGTTGAGTATAGTATAATTAGTTAATCATCACATACCACATGACATTGCCCGTACAAGTGCACTCCCACCTTTAATGAGAACTGTAACTCACTTATATTTCAAAGCAATCTTTAGTCTGTTAACCAAAGACTCTAGAGCCGATCCAGAGAAACAAGGAAAAACAGATTTATTTTTTTCCAAACAGATTTCATATGGAAAATTGTCCCTGTACATGTTTCTATTAAGCACACCCCTTTTGTGTATCGATGTAGGGGCAGTGAATTTATAAGGCCAAGTACAGTAATTAGTTGCTGATGAGCAAAGCTATCAGTACCAGTTAAAGGAGTACTGAATTCATGAAAATATTTGTTGGATGGATGAAAATTTGAGAAAAAGTGTTTTATTGTTATTTTTATACAAAAATTTATATTTTTGTAAAAATTGAGTTTTAGGATATGAAGTACATCCCTTGGTGTACAGTATGTGTGTAAAGTACATGTACATGTTGGTACAAATGGAGGACATAAAGTCGTTCTGTGTAATGTTGGGAATTATCTAAGTTTTTAACTGGTAGAACAACTTCACAATACGATTACTAAAGATTTACTTTTTATTATGTATGCACAGAGTATGTAATGAAAACTAGTATTGTTTAAGTGGATTTGTTTGTATTCTTTATGATAGATGTAAATATGTAATGTGTACGCTTCTAATACACAGTACTGGTCTGACGCTTAAAGAGGTCCAGGGATCACTTTGGGGATTTTTACCCATATTTTCCCTGAAAATCTCATTAGAAATTCAAAAATGTTTGACTTTATACAGAAAAATCTCATAGATATTTTGCCAAATAAAATCCTTAAATTCACCCATAGGTTTTAAGAGCCAAAAATATTCCTGGGGTCAATGTCCAAATACAGTTGAACCTCAAACATGTATGTAGCTTGAGGACCCTGTTGAATTCAAAGTATTTCGTCAGACCCGTCCAGACTTCACACTTAGTATTTCAATTTTTGCATGGTCCCATCAACTTCGACATAACGAGGTTCAACTACACTTGACAGAGGAAAGTTTCAAGTACTTGGATAGCATATGTTTACATCAGGAATCTACATGTAGCTAGGGATTCAATGAAAACATTAACAATGATAAATATAAAAAATTGATGTAAAATTATGTTCCAAAAGCTCATCGACTGATTTATTTCCATAAAACAAATTGATCTTTTCTGATTGGTTATAGCTAGTCCAACTGTATGTAGTTTTCGAGCTTATTCTGGTTGTAACATGTTGGAATGTGAGAAAAACTCAAAGGTGTAAGATAGGGAAATTCAACCTTTGGCTTTACCAAACTGGGAAACCTTTCGGATAGAATTTCCCCATCTTACATCCCTGATTACTAAGTATCGAAGTGTTTTGTATATAAAATACACTCACCTAAGCTTTATGATTTTTATGCATGTATGATGTATTGTATGTCTGATGAAACTAGCGGTGTAATCATGTTTCTTGTTTTACTATAAAACACTATGTGCATTCTGACATATTTAAATTCATAATGTTACCATTACAAACAACCAGAAATTTATGCTTACTATGCAACTATAATTTTTACAGCAATCCCACCCCCACCTCAATAAAGTTAATTTCAAATGCTGTCAAAACTTCATTAATCATTGAAATACATATTTAGTTCACAACCGGTCGAAAGGGCAAAGTGAGCTTATGCCAGAGTGCGGCATTGGTCGTCTATCTGTCCTACATGTGTCTCCTTTTAGCGACTTCTCCTGAAATTGGCCTAAAGATATTTGACTGGTAGCTTAATCCTTGAAAGGACAAAGTTGGTGAGAAAAAAATACTTTGACCTACTTTAAATGTCACAGGAGTCAAATATGTTTAAATCTTAAAATGTTTTATAGAATGACTTAATCATAGGTTTTAGACCAATTTAGAGTACATACAGTGCAGTCCAATATATATTCGGACACATACTATTTTCACTATAATATATTTCATACATTTTGACAAATTGCAATGATTTTTTGTAGATTCGTTTTTCACTGGATATTATTGAAATTTCACTTACATGTAGAACATCATTTGCTCCTTCCTCTCATATAATATTTGTATATTTTTCTGTAGCCGATTTCAAGAGATAGGGCATGTATTTCTGCAATGGTATTATACATCAAGTAAGAGTCAAGAACAAAATAAAGTCATGCTTTTGTTTCTGTGCATATATTCGTCTCTTTCGGGAAAACTAAGCACTGAAAAAGGATTGAAATACATCTAATGACAGAACTAGTAATTCTTAACTAGTGTATGGAATTTCAAGAAAATCTATTTAAAAACAATGTCGTAAAAGTCCATTGAAATTTGGTCAAAATACATGAAATATATAGCAAAATATAGTATGTCTGAATATATACTGCACTACACTGTACATGTATGTGAGAATCATACCAGGTGAGTGATGCAAACCCATTGGGCCTGTTTTGTTAAAGAAACATTACAAAATGCATGAAGCAGAATCTGTCAAGTATTGAATACATTTGCAAATAAATGTAGATATTCAAAGCTCGTTGTGTTTTAGTGTTGATCAGAAAGCCTTGTTGATGTGTAGAAGGTTGCATTTGGACCAGGTGAGCTATTCAATTTGTGTCACCTTGATCTGGGTTCTGAACCCTTGAACTCGTTGACCTCTGAGTCAAGCTTGTTTTACAACCTTTTTGTAACTTTGACCTTAACATCTGTAACTACTGTTATTCCAAAGATGTTCCATCACTTTTAGCTCAACTAGCCCAAAGGGCTTAGTGATCTTTACGATACATGCCATGGTGCAGCGTGGGGCCTCCGATCTGCATCTGTCTACTTTCACTTTAAACATATCTTCTGAATACTGAAAGGCCTAGTGACATGATGTTTCTCTGCCAGCATCCTTGGAAGGAGCCAACAAAGTTTGCACAAAGAAACAAAAATAACTATATTTTCAAGGTCACAGGGTCAAACATACCAAAACATTCAAACAATTTCTGAAATACCAAAAGGCCTAGAGACATATTTGGCTGGTACATTCATTAGACCTTCAGTGACCTTGAATGTAATGTTTAAGTCCAAGTCATTCATCTGAACACTTTTTAGGTCCTTCATTTCAGCATACTTTTGGCTACTTTTAACCTAGACCTCTTAATTACCCATACAAAAGTTGTTCAAAAAACTTTCAACAGTTTGTCATCCGTTTCTTGAAAGATCAAGGTCATTCATTTAAACCAATTATAAACAGTCTTTCAACCCAACATGCTACATGTACTGGTAAAATATTATCACCCTATACCTCATTAGTTGTCCAAAAGTTTCTTAAAAAATTTGGCCCGACCTTGAAAGAAGGTCAAGGACATTCGTTTAAACAAACTACATAGACCATTACCCAACAGGCTACTGGTAAAGTATGTAACATCACTCTAAAGTGTTGACAATTTGCTAATTTATAACATTCCTATTAAAGGCCCAATATACGTAACTTTCGGCAAAAACTTGAAGCGGAAATCAAGTCTAATATCTTTTTATATTTATAGATTTAGTTAAGATTAACTGATATCAGCAATATTCAAGATGAAATCTTACGCAGTTACTGGTAAAGCAGCAGTTGAAACTCAGTATTTGTAAACACGCGTCCATTTTGAACCGTCTTCTCACTTTGGTTTGTTGTTGAAGTGGGCCCCACCTGAATTATTTTCAATTCTTTGGATTTTTTTGTCAAGACTTTCATGTTAGTTACCGCTCGGGTTTACTTAGTTTTAGGCTTAGTTTTGCATGGTTATCAACTTGATTTTTTCTTAATTTTTCAGAATCACGAAAAAATTCCTGAAGTTACGTATATTTGGCCTTTAATGATTTTATACTTCACTATATATAGCTGTATAAAGAGAACTCACACATGTAATGCAATAAATATCTGTTTATTGACATGGGTAACAATGTATAAAGTAAATTGCATCTGAGAGATGAAACCTTTTGTCCAACTCTTCAATATTAATGTAAAACCTTTTCATATACCTACTAAATGTGTGTCAACACACAATATAGACATATTTCTCACAATAAACTGATACAGCAGAGACTGTTCTCCAACACCACTGGGACAAGTTTATTGTTTACATGCAAGTATCGGAGTACATGGGTAACGAAGCACTGGTCAAATTATACTGGTGTTTAAAGTAAAACCCAAATAAATATTGTCTGGAGTTGAACACACAGGATATAATTCATGGGGTTTAAATACATTGTGTAAAATGTGTAGTAACACTGTCTTCTAAGAATATTAAATGTCAGATCTCAGAAAAAAAGGTGAAGATAAAGATCGAGTTTTCCCATCTTCATCAGAACAATATGATCCATAAATCATGCATAAAAATTACCCTATCCATTTTCAGCACAAACTGGAAAATAAATATGGAATCTATTGATACTTAAGTGCAAGTGTATCAGCCTTTTGACAATATGACAATGACATCTAATTGATTATTCAGTAATCAGCATGGCTCGCCTCAATAAATTGGCAAATTTCATTTAATTATGAATTTTGTTTCACTTGTATAAAGCTTATTTTTGGCAAAGGCAGATAATAAAACTTTAATTGATGTTTTTTGTAGGGTCTCATTTTTTGACAGAAATACATTTAAATTTCATCTATTCCATTTATATAAAAAATAGTTGAACACATTTCTCACAACAGTAATGGTTTTATAGACATTACTGGCAGCAGTTACTTAAATATCAAATAAAATCACACAACCTTTACATAAACACGCACATTAATTAAACACATGATCAAACAACGTCTTATAGCTTATCAACAAAGATCAAAGTACTTATAATAAAGTGATCCATACCCTATATCTCTGTAATACTTGTAGCATTATAAACCAGGTAGACACATAAGGCACTAGTTATTGATTCTATCGCTACAGAACATGATGTATAGAGAACCTGTCTGAAGTAAATGTACTGTAGTGTGAAAATTTGTAAACATGGTGCTGACCAATTTTCATACCAACTGCCGACGAGTTGGTAAAAATTAAAAAATATGAACAGACAAGCTTGGTAAATGTTTCTGTATCAATTTTACTGCTGTATGGGTATAAATCTGCAGCATTTAGTAACAATTCCTGGTGTGACACAAGAGAATGTGTCCGCTTATTACTTGAAACTTCTAGTCTGTTTAGCTTTGAAATACAGTGATAATTTTTTTCCCCAGCAATTTATATAAAGAGGAATATTATCTACCAAGAATGGATATATCAAAACAGTCAATTAAAACTTGCACTCTTCTTGAACGTGTTGGAGACAACCTGTCTTTTACAAACAAAGCATGTTGGCTAAAAGATTTTCTATAATTGCAAAATAATTGTTTCCTTATTTTTCTGTTAATTTGTTTATGGTGACAACATGAAGGAAATACAGAAGATATTTTTAAGTTGATTGAACTAGTATATATATACAATCAATGATCAATCTACATGCAAGTCCTGTACTCATAAAATTATGCTGGGACTCACAGAAATTCTGGAAATACTTCAATTTAACATTGTTGGACCCATCATTTTTAGCAATTTGTACTTAAAGGAACCATGAAAATAAATTGTAAATTGATCACTGTACAATGAATGCACCTTTTCTGATCAGACAGGTTACTTATACAGTAGTGATTTACGCAAGAAACAAAAAGAGCTAAAACATTTTTAATGTAAATTGTAATGTTCATTTGTTAATATTTTGAAATGGAATGATAGAAAGGTCTGCAAATAGGAGATGTCAGATTCATACAACCTCTCCATGTATAGATATGCAGATACATGTGTATGTACACTTAAAAATATATTAAGTACCTGCAATGTAAATATTTAAAAATCATAGAATGAATGCTCACACAAATGAAATGGTAAAGACTTTAAAACACTTAAAAGATGAGTCAATTTAAATCCAGTGGACGGCAATGTCTGAGCACTAACATGGTGATCACCTTGACAACCAATAAATGGCCTTGACCTCTAAACTAGAGCAAGGTCATCAAGTAAACGTGGAATTCATTTGGTCCTATCAACAAGCAGCTTGGTTTAGCAATAAAGCTTGAGATTAATTTAAATGTATACTTGGAAAAATACCTTTATGTGTCAATGACATAAATAGAATTTCTGAAAAAGAAAATGATCAAAAAAGCACATGTACCGGTATAATAATATTATGGAATGTTTGTTTCATATTTGAGTTCATATTAATTTATGGAATGGCTGGCAAATGTTTTAAGAAAACAGAGGGTATATAAAAATACATAAAACAGTCCGATCTGTTAACACACAGGAACTACACTAATAGCCGAAACCTGAATTTTATATACATTCCTTGCAACACAGTGACCATTTTACACTCTTTTACACTCAAATGTTTGAATATGAAATATTTTCAACTGTGAGTATATATGGAAGATCTTACACAAGTGTCGATGTAATATGGACTTTATTAAACAATTACAATAATATGATATGTCACAAGCCTTTAGGCGAGTGACATATTATATTATTTAACAAGTTTAATTAATTCCATATTACATTGACATAAGTGTAAGATTCTATTTATCAAATAAATCATATTTATGAGAAAATACACCAAAACTATTAAATTCATTCTCTATAAGAAAGGCAAATTTCTACCTTGACGTGAGATTTTTACTACCGAGACAATTATATGACGTCATAAAGACGACATTTGTTTATGATGTCACTTTATAGTGTTATTACACATGTGTAAAACCATATTTATGATATGGCCATATGACATAACTGAACGGGTCAGTCATGTGATAAAGGTAAATGTTTTTACTTTTGAACAAAATCTTCTATTTCATAAACAGTCTAACAATTGAATTAGTATCACAATTCATATTTCCTTATACTTAGAACAGACAAGTGTTACAGGAAAAATAACAAGGAACAGGGAAACTAGGATTATTCCTACCAGTTTATATGAATCAACAATGTATGCCTTGTACATGCTGATGCCACATTTACCTAAAAAGTGTGAAACACAGTTATGATGAAAACTTGAATAGTCATATGTGATGTCTGAACAAATGCACAAGCTTGATTGTGACCAGAAATTTGGTCATTATTCCAAATTCCGGAAAATATTAAGGAAGGAGCCAGTTAAGGATTATAATTATAATGTTGTACTTTGGAATTACCGGGTATACAGAAATTTTAAGCAGTATAGCCAGGTCTGTAAAACATGTATTGACCTTGATATGAGCAAAGTTATGTTTCAAACTTGCTCATGAAGGACAAAATTGTGGTGGTTCATTTGGCAAAATAACTTAACGTGGTGGTTCATTTAGCAAAATACTCAACAGAGCTGTCAAATGAAATTATATACATGAGCATTATTTTTATCACAGTGCATTTGGCAAGACACAATGCATAGTTGTCTGGTGTGACACGGTCTTGGACCAGGGTATAATTCCTGATTATCAGGTACATAATATACAAAATTAAATTGCCATTTAAACCGAAGAAATATTCATACGTATTGCATAGCTGTTCAGATATTATAAAGAATAAACGACACACAAAGAAAAAAACAGAATACAGGTGTACTATAGACTATTTTTAACATTACATATATAATGAACTCAATTAACTTATACTATATACCTGATAATAGCACACACATCTTAGCCGAGGTATGTTAAGTGACAGGGACTATACAGCAGATACTTGCTTGGGACACTATTTTTAGGGCAGTTTAGTTCACATACTTCCTTTGGCAAAGTCTTTCGAAAAAATTTTGTTCAAAACTGATCCGAGAAAACATGAGAACGTGATAAGTTGACAGGGAAGATTGGTTTTTCGACCGACATCTTCTCGTCTGACACTCTTTCTTCTATGTTAAATGAATGTGAAGAGGAATTATGACATGTTACAGACACTAAGATAGCCTCAGACCAAGCTGTACTCAAATCTCTGTCCACAGGTCACGGTTATGGCCAGGGTCTAACACTGTCCGAGGTATCACACTCTTGTCAATCATGTTCTGTGTGGTCATCCCCCGACTAACACGCGAGTCACCGACACGGTTGGTTGCCCTTGAGTAACTTGCATACTGTCCAGATTTGTCAGGAGAATGATTATAGTTGTAGTTTTGAGAGTTTTGTGAACTTATCTGAAACACAAAGAATTCAAAAAGTTTTATTGGAAAAAACACATAATGATATCAGTTAAGACAAAAGACAACTTTTAATGGAAGACACAAATATGCATCAAACTTTGGCAAGATTATGCTCTGCAAGAAATTTGGTTAAAACTGGAAAAAACAAATGCAAGGGAGGCAACTTGCTACAGAGTATTCTAGTTCACAATACAAGGAGAGTACTCACATTTTGGGAAAGTGGAGCGAGGATGTTTTGGTTTCGCCCCGTGGACACGCCAACTGACGACCCACCACTTGTGGACACCCCTTTGCTGGGTGGATTATCTTGGTTATACAGTCTGCGTATACTGTCCTGTGTGGCGTACATGCGCTTGTCTGGAGGGGTGCTGTACAGCTTCTTGATGCTGTCACTGGTGACAAATGACCGACTGTTCGGGGACATTCCCGCAGGAGAGTTCTGAACACTGACTGGGGGGCGGGGTAAGGGGCGGTCCTGAACACTGGAATAACCCCCTTTACCCCTTGTGGGGGTCGTATTGTTTGTGGAGGTTGATACTCCCTGGTTGTGTACAGAACCGTTCATCTTTGGAGTACTGTGAGGACTAGCGTTTTGTCGACCCTGATTGGGCGAGTCATAGTTCATTCCTCTGTTGCTCCTCGGGTCAGAGTTCATACCTGGTTGTCCCCGAGGGCCAGGGTTCATCCTTCCCTGGGCCCTGGGGTCAGAGTTCATTTGGGCCTGTTCCCTGGTGTCAGGGGTCATTCTTGATTGGTTCCTGGGAGCCGAACTCACCCGTATTTGATCCCTGGGATCTATCCTTGTTGGAGTGTATGTACTGGCATGGTGGTCCCTCTGAGGTAGAGGGGGTGGGCCTCGAGCCTGTCTGGAAACAACAACCCGACAGAATAGTTATATATGTTACAGATTGGAACAACACATTACAGGTTATACACATTGATTACAGAAAAAGTATGTACCATATGTGACATAGAAGACCTTTTACTGACTGAATACATCTACACTGTGACACTTGTAGGGGAGACTACCCTGTTGATCAGCGGCACATAAAATGAATTTAAACTAGAACTGTAAGCCAATGGCTGACTAATATTCCCCGCTCCCCCACTTTTCATTGAAATTTCAAAGCAGTTTTGCAGACAAAAATTTCCTACAAACACCTGTTTATAGTGACCTGGTTACTATGGCAACCAAAATGTCTACATAAAATAATCTGCAACGCATGCATATCTACACCATGGTGTGTGTGAATAACCCTTTTTCATCACTGAAATTTTCATCTACAAAAGTTTTAGAAAGAGAAAGAATTAATAAGTTAATAATTTTTTTATTTTCTATCTGTCATGCTATTATATTTTTTGATGACCTGATTAATTATAAATGTTGTATATAATGAACAGACTGCCTTTCCTTCAGTGAAAAACCATAAAATGAACTACATGTATCATACTGTTTAAAGTTAAAAGCTAGGTATGTAAACTGTACTACTAGTAATGATTTCAGTCTATCTATACCATGGAAACTGAATGTTAATATACAGCCAAGTTTAATCCTATACAATAAGCAGAAAATGTCAATTTGATTTTGTCATAAAAATTAACTTCTGTATTTTCTTTTCTAGCTCTCCAAAATGTGGATACATGTACAATGTTTTAAGCACCTGTTCAGCATCATCATCTTTAACTACATGACATCTTACACTAAATGTCAAGATCAGTCAATTCTCAAGGTCGTTGATGTAAGGTGTGATCAGTCTGACAATAGACTAGTCCCCTCTACATGTATTTCTATTTAATATGTATACAATATCTAAACCAGGACCACACTAAGGTGGAAAGGAGGCTACAGGTAACATCAACACTACAGTCACATTACAACATCAGGAACACAGACCGGCTCACAAAACAAGCCATGCACATACCAAGGTGTAAGTTTGGTGAGTAGGAACAAAAAGGTTAATTACATATGGATATATATAAAGGTTCAAGGTACAAACTAAAATAAGGACCAGACATTTAACACAGTCTTCATTGGTGTCATATTGCACCAAAAATAAATTCTCTTGAGAAAGTATGACAAGATTCACATTCAGTAAGGCGACACAATGTTTCATTTGTTAATAAAGATTTTAAGAAAAACAAACTGAAAAACATTTTACATATACCAGAATGTTTCTGTTGGTGACTTGGTTCTTATGTGAGGTTTGTACTTGAAGATTAGTGAGTAATAAAATTAGTACATTAAATATGGATGTTATGACAGAGGGGAGGGGTTAACGTTGGGGTGGGCGTGTCTAGACATTAGGGTGGATTTATTCTACCTTGACCCCGCCTCCTCATCAACCTCATCAACAACCTCAGCAGCCGCCTCCTCATTATTGCACTCCCCCTCCTGAACCTCCTCCTTAACTTCCTGTGGCTGATCTCCCTCCTCCTCAGGGGGGACATTGCTGGACGGAGTTACCCGCCCTTTGTTATGATTACGCTGTGAGCTGCATCGTTGGGGAGAATTGAGGATTATTTTGTGGCATACAAACATCTATGGTTATATATATACATATCATTCTCACATCAACACTCAAGCTCCTGTTGTTTGTATGGCATTATGCACGAGAGAAATTGTAACCAAGATTGAAGACCTTGATGACAGGTAAAATGTAACCAGTTTTATTAACTCAAATACAATGTGTAAGTAAAGATTTTAAAACTATCATATATCTCTGACTAAATGACATGTACAAATCTCAGATTAAATTTTGGCCATAGAACAAAAAAGAAGAACATAATTTTTTGAAAAACAGCAAAAGTTTCCTACTTCTATTTACTGTTTTACATTTTATGCTGTAAAACTTTGTTTACTTTGAAAGATTTATTTTTTCTGCAAAGAGGTTATTTTTACAGCATAGTGGCTACATTTACAGTCTAACAGCTATATCTATCTACATTACCAAGGTTTTAATTTTTAACTACCTGTATACGTTTACTGTCCAGTGGGTAACTGAGGTTATACTTGTATGCCATATTCAATATACACTGACTGTGTTTACTGATTATCAGTTAGTACATTTACTATACTGTTGTTATATCTACTGTATTATAGCATTTATATTTACTGTGAAGTGGCTATGTAACTGTATAAAGGATTTTTTTTTTTATATTAACTGACATACATGTATATGTCTCTAGATCTTCTGTAACCTCCCAAATACTGTTGTTATATCTACTGTATTGCATGTACTAGTATAGCATTTATCTTTACTGTGGAGTGGTTATGTTAACAGTATAGCGGCTATCTTTTTTATATTAACTGACACACATGTATATGTCTCTAGAACTTCTGTACCCTCCCACACACACTATTTGCCAATATGAAAATTCTACATAAAACAGGAAGTAAGTTGCGTACTATTCAGGTAATACCTGGAACCATACAAACGACAGGAACTGGAGATGTTGGACAGTTACTGACCAGCACACTTCTGTCAAAACGCTGAGTTTATTTCTATATTTAACACGTGTTATGACCCTCTGCTTACTTGTTATGTTCAATTATTTTAAAAACAAAAACAATCAGTTGTTACTGATCTCATTATTCAATAATGGTTAGAAAGACATTGACAAGTCACACATTGTTATCTCAGTTTTAATATCACTCCGACACGCACAGCATCCGGTTATATAAGCTAGCCACAGTCATAACACATGGTCTGCGGTAGTCCTGACAGTAACAAAGACCTGATGAAATTCTTATTCTGCTGATGTAAGCAGAAATGATGTCACTGAATTCCTTTTCTGTTGATGAAGTTATGAACAAGAGGCCCAATGGGCCTGCATCGCTCACCTGGTATCAATCTCTGACTTATATTATAGTGTAACCCTGAAGTCCCCTAAAATCTTTTAATGTAAGACATTTAGAAGAACATCTTAAGATTTAAACATATTTTACCCCTGTGACCTTATAAGACAACATCATTTTCATTTTCAAATTTTGTTTGGCTTCATCCAAGAACCTTTCAGCCAAATATCATGCTTCTAGGGCTTTTGGTATTTCAGGAGAAGTCGTTTAAATGTTTTAAAAGATTTGACCCCTGTGACATTGAATATAGGTCAAGGTCATTTCTTTTCGCAAACTTTGTCGGGCTTCATCCAAGGAACCTTTCAGCCAAATATCATGCTTCTAGGGCTTTTGGTATTTCAGAAGAAGTCGTTTAAAAGTTTTAACAGATTTGACCCCTGTGACCTTGAATAAAGGTCAAGGTCATTTCTTTTCGCAAACTTTGTCGGGCTTCATCCAAGGAACCTTTCAGCCAAATATCATGCTTCTAGGGCTTTTGGTATTTCAGAAGAAGTCGTTTAAAGGTTTTAACAGATTTGACCCCTGTGACCTTGAATAAAGGTCAAGGTCATTTCTTTTCGTAAACTTTGTCGGGCTTCATCCAAGGAACCTTTCAGCCAAATATCATGCTTCTAGGGCTTTTGGTATTTCAGAAGAAGTCGTTTAAAGGTTTTAACAGATTTGACCCCTGTGACCTTGAATATAAGTCAAGGTCATTTCTTTTCGCAAACTTTGTCCGGCTTCATCCAAGGAAACTTTCAGCCAAATATCATTTTTCTAGGGCTTTTGGTATTTCAGAAGAAGTCGCTTAAAGGTTTTAACTGATTTGACCCCTGTGACCTTGAATATAAGTCAAGGTCATTTCTTTTCGCAAACTTTGTCCGGCTTCATCCAAGGAACCTTTCAGCCAAATATCATGCTTCTAGGGCTTTTGGTATTTCAGAAGAAGTCGTTTAAAGGTTTTAACAGATTTGACCCCTGTGACCTTGAATATAGGTCAAGGTCATTTCTTTTCGCAAACTTTGTCCGGCTTCATCCAAGGAACCTTTCAGCCAAATATCATGCTTCTAGGGCTTTTGGTATTTCAGAAGAAGTCGTTTAAAGGTTTTAACAGATTTGACCCCTGTGACCTTGAATATAGGTCAAGGTCATTTCTTTTCGTAAACTTTGTCGGGCTTCATCCAAGGAACCTTTCAGCCAAATATCATGCTTCTAGGGCTTTTGGTATTTCAGAAGAAGTCGTTTAAAGGTTTTAACAGATTTGACCCCTGTGACCTTGAATATAAGTCAAGGTCATTTCTTTTCGCAAACTTTGTCCGGCTTCATCCAAGGAAACTTTCAGCCAAATATCATTTTTCTAGGGCTTTTGGTATTTCAGAAGAAGTCGCTTAAAGGTTTTAACTGATTTGACCCCTGTGACCTTGAATATAAGTCAAGGTCATTTCTTTTCGCAAACTTTGTCCGGCTTCATCCAAGGAACCTTTCAGCCAAATATCATGCTTCTAGGGCTTTTGGTATTTCAGAAGAAGTCGTTTAAAGGTTTTAACAGATTTGACCCCTGTGACCTTGAATATAGGTCAAGGTCATTTCTTTTCGCAAACTTTGTCGGGCTTCATCCAAGGAACCTTTCAGCCAAATATCATGCTTCTAGGGCTTTTGGTATTTCAGAAGAAGTCATTTAAAGGTTTTAACAGATTTGACTCCTGTGACCTTGAATATAGGTCAAGGTCATTTCTTTTTGCAAACTTTGTCGGGCTTCATCCAAGGAACCTTTCAGCCAAATATCATGCTTCTAGGGCTTTTGGTATTTCTGAAGAAGTCGTTTAAAGGTTTTAACAGATTTGACCCCTGTGACCTTGAATATAAGTCAAGGTCATTTCTTTTCGCAAACTTTGTCCGGCTTCATCCAAGGAAACTTTCAGCCAAATATCATGCTTCTAGGGCTTTTGGTATTTCAGAAGAAGTCGCTTAAAGGTTTTAAGTGATTTGACCCCTGTGACCTTGAATATAAGTCAAGGTCATTTCTTTTCGCAAACTTTGTCCGGCTTCATCCAAGGAACCTTTCAGCCAAATATCATGCTTCTAGGGCTTTTGGTATTTCAGAAGAAGTCGTTTAAAGGTTTTAACAGATTTGACCCCTGTGACCTTGAATATAAGTCAAGGTCATTTCTTTTCGCAAACTTTGTCCGGCTTCATCCAAGGAACCTTTCAGCCAAATATCATGCTTCTAGGGCTTTTGGTATTTCAGAAGAAGTTGTTTAAAGGTTTTAACAGATTTGACTCCTGTGACCTTGAATATAGGTCAAGGTCATTTCTTTTCGCAAACTTTGTCCGGCTTCATCCAAGGAACCTTTCAGCCAAATATCATGCTTCTAGGGCTTTTGGTATTTCAGAAGAAGTCGTTTAAAGGTTTTAACAGATTTGACCCCTGTGACCTTGAATATAGGTCAAGGTCATTTCTTTTCGCAAACTTTGTCCGGCTTCATCCAAGGAAACTTTCAGCCAAATATCATGCTTCTAGGGCTTTTGGTATTTCAGAAGAAGTCGTTTAAAGGTTTTAACAGATTTGACTCCTGTGACCTTGAATATAGGTCAAGGTCATTTCTTTTTGCAAACTTTGTCGGGCTTCATCCAAGGAACCTTTCAGCCAAATATCATGCTTCTAGGGCTTTTGGTATTTCAGAAGAAGTCGTTTAAAGGTTTTAACAGATTTGACCCCTGTGACCTTGAATAAAGGTCAAGGTCATTTCTTTTCGCAAACTTTGTCGGGCTTCATCCAAGGAACCTTTCAGCCAAATATCATGCTTCTAGGGCTTTTGGTATTTCAGAAGAAGTCGCTTAAAGGTTTTAACAGATTTGACTCCTGTGACCTTGAATAAAGGTCAAGGTCATTTCTTTTCGCAAACTTTGTCGGGCTTCATCCAAGGAACCTTTCAGCCAAATATCATGCTTCTAGGTCTTTTGGTATTTCAGAAGAAGTCGTTTAAAGGTTTTAACAGATTTGACCCCTGTGAACTTGAATATAAGTCAAGGTCATTTCTTTTCGCAAACTTTGTCCGGCTTTATCCAAGGAACCTTTCAGCCAAATATCATGCTTCTAGGGCTTTTGTTATTTCAGAAGAAGTCGTTTAAAGGTTTTAACAGATTTGACTCCTGTGACCTTGAATAAAGGTCAAGGTCATTTCTTTTCGCAAACTTTGTCCGGCTTTATCCAAGGAACCTTTCAGCCAAATATCATGCTTCTAGGGCTTTTGGTATTTCAGATGAAGTCGTTTAAAGGTTTTAACAGATTTGACCCCTGTGACCTTGAATATAGGTCAAGGTCATTTCTTTTCGCAAACTTTGTCCGGCGTCATCCAAGGGACATTTCAGCCAAATATCATGTTTCTAGGGCTTTTGGTATTTCAGAAGAAGTCGTTTAAAGGTTAAAATAGATTTAACCTCACGGTGACCTTGAATATTGGTCAAGGTCATTTCTTTTCGCAAACTTTATTTGGCTTCATCTAAGGAAGCTACTGGTCAAATATGAAGTCTCTATGCCTGACGGTATTTTAGAAGAAGTTGTTTGAAGGTTTCGACATTTTTGACCCCTGTGACCTTGAAATTAGGTCAAAGTGATTTTTTTTCGCAAACTTTGTTCAGCTCCTTCAAAGAAATCTACCAGCCAA
This sequence comes from Mimachlamys varia, assembly GCA_947623455.1. Classification (NCBI taxonomy): domain Eukaryota; kingdom Metazoa; phylum Mollusca; class Bivalvia; order Pectinida; family Pectinidae; genus Mimachlamys; species Mimachlamys varia. Next base: position 17,751,939 of record OX392535.1, read on the forward strand.
ATTTCATGTCACTGGGACTTTCAGTATTTTAGAAGAAGTCGTTTAAAGGAAAAAGTTGACGGACGCAGGACGGACGGACGACGGACGGACGGACGGACGACGGACGCTGCACCATCACATAAGCTCACTTGGCCCTTCGGGCCAGGTGAGCTAAAAATGATGATGCGATGAAATTCGGTTTTCTGATGAAGTTATGGGAAATGATGATGCGATGAAATTCGGTTTTCTGATGAAGTTATGGGAAATGATGATGCGATGAAATTCTTTTTCTGATGAAGTTATGGGAAATGATGTGATGAGCTATGATGATGACACAATGCCAGCCTCGGACAATGACCACTTCAACTTGTCGCTAATTCAGAGTTGGCTGTGTTACCAGGCTAGAGGATCCATTAATAGCCAAGGTACAATGTATTTAAGGGAACGGTATATTGTAGGAAGTGGCATGTTGTGGTAGAATTTACACAAGGTTTCTATGATACAGGAAATATGATGGTGCAAGGGTTGAAACAAATACTGGGATCTGGTAAATGGTAGGTTACAGTATACTGGAGAGTGTAGGGCACACTACTTGAGCCCCATATAACCAACTCCCAGCCCCGGGGTTCTACTATAGAGGATTACAGGCTAAGGAGGAAAGCATACCCACATACATGCATAGGGAACGGCTATTTGAACTACAACTAAAAATAAACTGGGAAATATATAAGGAAAGGATCATAAAAGGCTACAATTTTTATTTTCAGTATATATGTATACATGTATATATTCAACACTATCTATGCATATATGCAAACTTACTACATATTGATAAAAAAAATTCATATACTAGTTTATCATATATATATCATGTATATAATTTCAGCACTGTCAAGCATTCTATAGCAAATCCACATTATGTTTTTTTATTCTGATGGCATATCACCATTACCCCAGATGCTATGTAATAATAGACTGGAATGAACATAAGCCTACTGCTTGTTGCTGCATTATAATAATATACAGGCGAGAAGCCGAACCACCAGGAACCAGTCTTAACCTACTGCTTACTGAAATGTTAACAGTAAAGTCACTTATCTCTAGCAAAGGCAAGCCTTAGGTTGATGGCTAAATTTGGTCATTTTAATGTTAATAAAATTATAGAATATTGGAAGGTTTTAAACACTTTTTCTAAATCCGTCAAAAACTGGGCTCTACCCTCACCCCCCACCTCCCAAAATGTTGGCTGTACCTTGTCTTTCTCAAGGATTGTTTAAGTATTTAGTGGTACATAATCTTGATACCCCCAAATCTTCAAATCCATGATAACCACTCCTTAAAATGGCAATGGTCACATACCGAGATTTTAATAGGTTGATGACCATATATGGAGATTTCATTGTTAGGATGATTTGACTGTGAGTTCAGCACTAGTGAAGTGTCTATTATGATATGATGGACATGACAGCATCAGGCGATATTAACGTGATATTGGTGAAAAGCAGGCCTGACATTAAGTAGTATATAACACACACTGACGTAATATCTCGGCTTAACATGCCGGATCTCTAGAGTGGCATTACATATGGTGATCAGTGAAGTTATTACAGACATAGATTATAATGATTCTAAACACTGCTATACAAAGGCCCGTGGTGTCCTACCCTACTGAACTATAGCACAGAGGACACCTTATGTTTGCTTACTCTATCTCACAGTAACATCTTCTTAATGTAAACATTTAAATCAAATTTAATCTGAGATGATGTAGCCGGTAGATAAATAATGATCATGAACTTAATTGAGGCCTATTTTAATATGTTAATTAAATTCCTAGATAAAACTGGTAAACAAAGTTGATTGTAATAAAATTTAACTATAAGCTGCTGTACTTTGTAAACAAAAACTGAAAATTTCACAAAGCTTGTTACCTGCGTAGCTGATATTGAACTGGTTTATCAGACCTTCCACGTTCGTATGACCTTGGCAGCTCATTTGACCTTGACTCTGGGTTATATGACCTTGGGTGGCCTTGATATCTTGGGTCACTTCTCATCTGACTGGATTCATTGGTTGGAGTTGCCTTGGGGTGTTGTAATTGACCATTTGACCTGGGTCTATCTTGCTCACTTGGCCTCATTCTTTCTTGGTCATTTGACCTTGACCTGTCTATATCGTTTGACCTTGACCTGTCTTGATCATTTTGCCTTGACCTGTCTTGGTCATTTAACCTTGACCTGTCTTGATCATTTGACCTCAATCGGTCTTGATCATTTGACCTTAATCTGTCTTGATCATTTTGCCTTGACCTGTCTTGATCATTTAACCTTGACCTGTCTTGATCATTTGACCTCAATCGGTCTTGATCATTTGACCTTAATCTGTCTTGATCATTTGACCTTGACCTGTCTTGATCATTTGGCCTTGACCTATCACTTCTGCTCTGGTCATTAGAGTTGGGCCTGTCACTCTGCCTGGACTGGTCAGCTCTTCTGTCGTCCATTTTAGCACTATATCTGTTAGATCCCCTTACAGTTTCTATCCTGAATAAATAAAGGCAAAAAACACTCAATTTAGTAAATAGTGAAGTATGTGAGATTTAGACTTTGATAAAGCACTGTACAAAGTAAATTATAATAACAGTCTATCATGGTGAAAGGCCCAATATACGCATCTTAAGGAGAATTTTCGTGATTCTGAAAAATTCTGAAAAAAATTCCAGTTGATAACCATGCAAAAATAAGGCTTAAACAAAGTAAGCATGAGCAGTAACTACCAAGAAACTTGACAGGGGGTAAGTCATACTTTTTATTTTCAAATGCCAATTATGGTACATGTAATTGCATTCACTCTTTTCAGTTATAACCACGTTGTTTGACAATGTTATTGAATAAAAGAGTTGAAATTTTTTAACCTTTTATATTTGATAAATGTGAAAGGAGAGAAGATAGACTACCAGAAGCAGAAACTATTGACTCATACCTTTGAATTTTACAATTGGTTATTTGGCTGGAACTGGTATAATAGAGCTTTTAAAAAGACTATTTGTTGTCATGTTATTTGCCTAATATGTACTCTCCATTGTGGTTGTTCCTGAATAGCTATAAAATAAATATAACAGCCATATGAATCCAAGTCTCCTGTCCCAGTTTCTGTCCTTACCTGCTTTCAAATCTTTGGTCCACACCGCTCCTACTGTCATCAAGGGAAACACCAAGTGAGGCCTGGCAACAAATATAAATGTTTCAAACACTGGAAATATTCCTTTCTTCACAGGGTCATAAAAACATCTCTGGCACTGGCTTTATGTTTTTTCTGTAATTCATTTCTTTCTTTCAAATATTACTTGATCATATAAAAAAGAGTGGCCTAGCTTTTCAATTGAATTTCACTGTTGTAAGTGTATTTTAACAATGAAGTGGGAATGAAAACTGCTCAAAAACAATCAGAGAATTTATATAAATTTGAAATTCCACTCAGCAGTGCTATTTATCAAACTTTGCTTATTTGAAAATGCATAATTATAAATTAAGGCTGGGTTATTGCAATTCAAAATTTCTGAACATTTGCATCAATTAATTTACTTGCAGTTACTATTTAGATAATCAAGCCAATTAGTATTTTTCTTTTAATTATGGTTTGAAAAAGGCATAAATAGTTTTGTCAAGTTGTATAAATATATACAATCAAAAGAATTACAGTCAAACCTGTTTATATTATGGACACCTCTATATAAAGGACACATGTCAGTAAAAGATAAAATGATCAGACCAACTAAGTGCAATTTACTATACAATGGACCTCTGTATAAAGGGCACCTGTCAATAAAGAAAATCAATGCTTTTACTCTGTCTCTTGGATGACCTTTATAGACAGGTTTGACTGTATTTCAAAATCAATTTTAACACATCCAATTATAGCCAGAAGAAGATATACAAATAGCAAGAGATCCCAAAGGACAATGGCATCCACCATCACACCATCTTCATAAGTTCTACATCAGTTCAATCTTTTCTCAAATTTGTTAAATTGAGTCAAGTAAACAGTAAATGTACCTTGAAGAAAATTTTAATCTAAACTTTATACTGCTTTATTCAAAAGAATTCTTTAAAAGTAAGTTTGTCAGTTCATATATTAACCGGTACTTAAATATGAAAAAGATCAGATAAGTTCTTCCTGGGAAAAGGGATAATATTCTTGAATGTAAAAATCCAGGATTATTATCTGTGGCCATCTTGTTTTTCATGAACAGTCCAATCAAATTCAAACAAGATTTCTTATTCACTTTCAAAGAAATAACCAATACAATCTTTAAACCGACAAAATCTGTGTGCCCATTGCCGACCATTTTGTTTGTTCTATCAGTATCAACATCAACCATGCAAAATGGATGGGAACTTGCAAATCAAATTTGAGAATATTCCTTTCAGACCTTCCATGGTATTAGCGATTTTAAACAAAGCATCACTGTTTAAATCCAAGATGGCCATGCACCTGTTGGCCATTTTATTTACCTGATCAAACTAAAAAAAATGGGACCATTGAAACCTTTTAATGATATTTGAGTAAGATCCCTTTTAAACTTTGAGAGATACAGCATTAACAAGAACTGTTAATGGATTGACAGAATGACAGATAGACGACAAATAAAGGACGAAATGCAAATTGATTATAGCCCTCTTTCTGATGATGGTGGACTGAAAAGCAGCCAATTGTACTCATAGTGTAACAGTATACAAATGTGTAGGGTCAAATATACACCCCATAAAATACTGTGTCCCAAAGTATACAAATAAGTAGAGAATACAAATGTGTAGGGTCAAATATACACTCCAATAAATACTGTGCCCCAGTTTATATATATATAATATATGTAGCATACAACTGTGAAGTATAAATGAGAATATGAACAGGTAGTCAAACATTCACAGCCTAATATATACACAAAAGTATTAAAGTCCTGTGTAGCATAATACAACAGGAAAACTAGCATCACAGATAAAATGAACGATTACAAAACACAAGATACAAAGGTTATAGGTCAGAGGTTAACAATTTATCAACAGCCACAAAACAAAGGTCAAAGGTTAATGGTAGGTTATATAAGTCACATCCACAGCCAACCTGCTCGGAGCTGATGGTGGTGGAGTCAAAATCGCGGCTCCTCAACGTGTCGTGTGAGTTTAGAGATACACCATCCTGGGAGAAGTAGTCAAAGCGAGGCTGAAATGGGCAGTTGTCCATCAGGTAAAATACTGACATTTGAACCCTGAACGAACTAACATGAACTTTAAGTCTAAGTATGCTTTTGAACCAAAGGCAATAAATAAATGTACAACAGATGATTTAAATACATCGCCACTTAATACCAACAGTGAAGTAATTTGTGTAGCCTGACCTGTCTGTGAAGACAGGTTTCACTAAAACCATGTACCTTTGTGTGGTCCACGCCAGGCCTTGAAGGCTGTTTATCTGTCCCTGCACGGTTCGGCAGCTGTCTGTCTGTCCCTTGACGGTTCAGCAGCTGTCTGTCTGTCCCCGGACGGTTCGGACGGTTATATCTGTCATTCTGACTGTAATCAGGTACACAATTCTATAATTATCCATACTCTGACCAAAACTTCACATTGAAACTTTACAAATGTAATTATCCATACTCAGACACAAACACTTTTAAACTTATCAAAATCAGTATTTGTCAATAATATAATCAGGTAAAGAGATACTAATACTCTTTTAATATAGCAAGTAAAACTTTTTTCTTTATTTTCATAAAATCACAAACTCTGGTTTAGCTGTCAAACAACAGTTTGAGTAATAACTATTTTTGCTATTTGTTGCATGATGTTTTCCTTCTAGGGTGAAGAATATTGTGTATTGTGAACTTGTCCATATTACTTTGTTATTTAAACTCTGTCCTAGTTTCATTGAAATTCCACCTCAAATGATAACACTCCAGCAAAAAGCCATTGCCCGGTAATAAGCCCCTTGCATACCTTTTGAGTTTGTAGTTACTGTTGGTGTCGCTGTAGTAGCTTTGCCGTACAGATTCTGGGGTCTGAGTATTATGGCTGGGGTACGACGGCAGAGCATCATCCCCATTGGTCAGATGGATTCCCAATCTTGGATCAGGATCAAGGTCACTACCAACACAAAGTCATCCATTAAAGATTCTTCTTCTAGAAACAGTGAAGATAGAAGATTATAGATAGTGTAGAAAATAAGAGAGAACCCCCCCCCCACTTTCCTCACCCTGAAAGTTTTCCTCCACTTTTCTACTGTAGACATTCACAACTTAATTCAATTGAATTCCTCCATAAATTATTCATATAATGAAAATTAAATATTGGTTGCCCTTATAAAGAGCAAAAACAATTTGATATTAGTCCAAGTTAAGTTACAGAAAGTATCAACGCTTCAAATATCCAGACCAGTACAAAAGTATAACCTATTGTTTGTAATTGAAAAGGAATAAAATTTTAATGGTAGGGACATTATACATACAGTAAAAAGGAAAATTATAACAGTTAAAAGTCAATAAACAAGTGTTTGCTAAAGTAAAGTAATGTACGGTGCACATACCCAGTACTCTTCCTCTTTGGGGACCGATATCGCTGTCGTGTTTTGGGAGAATACTTCACACGGAATGGCTCTGCCTTTGTCCTGAAATTCATAATATGTATGATTATTCCCTTTAATACTACATTGAAAATATTTTTTTAAAGATTTTAAATTAATCATATGAAACTGCAATATCTTAGGTTCTCAAATTACAAGAAATATACAAGATCAAATGTTTGCGAATCCGGAATCCTATACTCATAAAACTAAGATGGGACTCAGAAATTTTGGAAATATTTCAATTTACCATTGCGTGACCCATTGTTTTATAGCAATATGTACTTAAAGGACCCAGGAAAATAAAACGTGAATTGATCACTGCCACTGTGGCACCATATTTTTTTCATTACTTACTGGCCATTGTTGTCTACTGTGGCATTCATTGTTTGTTAAATCAGCCACTTTACATTACAAGACTGTAAACATTTCTACTTTACACTACAGACAAATATTCTGAAGACTAACAACTCATATAACACTGTAGCATCAAAGACTGATGCGACAGGTTATTGTTGGTGACTTACTCGACTTGGATGAATGGTATGTCCTGTAGCTCGGCCTCCGTCATTCCCTCAGTATCCACCAGATCATAGCTGTACAGACACATCATAGTCAACAAATTAATAGAGCTGGGTACCACAAAATAAATGCACCACAGTATACCGTGGTATTTAGCCAAATACTGCAGTACATACCATGGTATTCCAATGTCATTAAATATTTCAGCTAGCTAAAAGTCTCTGGCTATTTTTCGTTCTGACACCAATCAACAAGCTAGGTGCCTGTCATAATTTCTCCTTGTGATATCCTCTAATATTGTTTAATTGAAGCTATGTCTGTGTAGTTGATTAGCAAAGGTGTAAGAACTATAATTAAACCATGTTGGAATTCCAATAGATCTGTGTAATAAGTACCAGGTAGTTCTTTCTTAGTTCTTTTTTAGTTAAATTAATTCATTTAAGTTCCCAAACAACTGGTACAGGACTCCTGTACTGCGGTACGACTTACATCACAATTTAATACAGCAGTATGTTTTATATCACCCACCTCTACAAATTAACAACCATCAAAGCATGTTCGAAGTTCAATCTTAGCAATTGATATTCATAACAAATTTCTTTCGTCACAAACTACATGTCCTATATAAATATACCCAACAATCAAAGTGATAACTACAAAACATTTACTTGAAATGCTGTTGTAATTCCTCCGGAGGTTGTTTATTAGCGGGGGATTTACTGCGTCGCCGTCGTCGTCGCTTGGCAGCAAATTCTCCAGTAGGTGCAGAATGTACTGATGAGCCACCACTGAAATAGCCAACAGGTACAAAAATATTCGGTAAAAGTTTGTCTAAGGAAAACTACAAATGGTACAAAAATGTTTTTTCTACAGACAAAGCATACATACAAAGTAATATTCTGTCACATACTATACACAGGTAGGGGTTTAGTTTCTCTAAAATTAACCCAACAGGTCAGGTAACCACTGTGCTGAAAGAAGGAGATTGTCAATGATATATTATTATAATCCAATGTTTAAATTTTCTGATATTTACAATAACAGTCACACACAGAAATACATTATACAGAACAACATGTTTGCTATCTGATGCTGCATAGCAATACAATACACAAGTGGGCTTAATATGGTTTATAGAGGTATAGGTGCAGTGCAGTTTCCACAATACTCAGGACTTTGTGTTACATTTCTCGAATGAATAGTATATTTATTATAGAAATCAGATTTTTTTTTCGTTTAGACTGAAAAAGATGGTCAATATGCAAATAAAAAAAAAATTATGAATTGATACTTCTAAGTTTTACGACTGCTACCATACTTGCCATAATTTCTAATAATTATATCATAACAAAAAAAAATCATGCAAAAAGCAAACACATGAACAGATTTAATAATTACAGCATTAACTTTTGGATATTTTGTCAGGGTATGAAAAACAATCAAATTGGCGGCATGCACCTAAGATGTGAAATATTTTATAGGAATTCAACAAAAGAAATTACCAGGTAAACACAAGAAATATGGAATTAAAAATAGTCCACAAAAACAAGGCGGGTTATAAATGTCAACGAAATATACCATTAATATACAAGAGTAAGCCCAACACCAAACCGCTCAGCTTACCCTATCGGCATATTCTCCTTGTTGGGAATATACATCCTGGAAAAAATATACATTTCATGACATTATCTACAAATCTACTGGGAAAGCCCAATCTTCCTGTAAGGTGGGTATTTTTACAGCAAGATATTGATCAGCATTTTATATTCAAACATTATCTAAAATACAAAATACAAATTTCATCATTTTATCAACCAGATATTGTGAAAAATCATACTTTTAATGATCATCACATAAAGAATTTCGAAAAATTCATATCCGAGGTACAGAAAAAAATATCCACCTTCACTGTAGTAAATTGATATATGATGTTAATATGGCCATTGAATCATATTCTGACTACAAGTAGGAGATGTTTGATCATCTACTTGCCCATGTTCTAATTCTTAATTGTTTGATAATGTTGTCTTCCCAGGACTATATTCACTTCTTATCTTGAATTGAATTCTCCAGCTTTCTGTTATCTCTCAAATCGTATCCAACACTTGTATAACTTGTATCTTACCCCTCCATGGCTTCTTTCCATTGACTTTCAAACCAGTCGTCGGCAGAACTCTTCGGTCTACGGTGATTGGGACGTGTGGGAGATACGTCGGACTCACTTCCACTGTCCACATCTCGCCTATAGAGAAGGTGAATATTTTGTAGTCATAACTTTAATTTTTCCGCTGATCTAGCTTATTTCCCCGAATAATTTTATAAGTCTGGTGTGGTTCTGTACCATGTAATACGATAGGTAACTCAGTTATATTTTGAACCGGATAGTGCAATCACAACACAAACTGACGTCCACTGTTATCAGTGTTACACAGGTAATAGTGGATGTCAGGTTGTATTGTGATTGCACTATCCGGTTAATAGTCCTTTTCTATGCAATCGCCCTGGAATACCGCCTGGTATCCACGGCATTACATCACCTAGTAACACGGCGTTGGCTCCTCTCCTTTCTACGTCAGTTATATTTTGTATTACACGTTACAGAACCTAAACAGACATATTAAACTGTTAACTACTTATAATTTTCCACATAACTATCAGACAATTTTAAAGTTAGATACATCAAGATTTAGCAAAGCATCTATATAAAATATGCGGTAATAAAGTAATTTAAAAACATCTGTTTCAAGCATGACAATGTGACTGTCTTTTCAAACAATTACATATTTATATTTCTTGTCTGGGGTGCTATTTTCACTATTATCCTTCAAAGCAAACCAATTAAAAGATTTCTAATGACATAAAACAATTCAAACCTTCTTCTTCGTGAGAATGACACATCACTTTCATTGTCTGATCCTTTTTTGTTGGGGAAGTACATATGTCTGCAATATAAAACAAGATACAATAGTACAGGATATATACTAAAATGTTAGCAGATTCATATTTAATTTAGCTCAAGATTACATGTGTAATGAGTATTTATCACACAGACATCTATTCAGCCTAATTTTCTCTTTGTTACTATGAAGTAATTTAAGAGTACATACATAACTCTTCACAAAAAATGCATTTTAAGTCCTTTGCATAATTAACTCCCAAAGAGAATAACAGGTAGCCTTTCTTTGACATTTTGTAAAGAAAAACAATATTACGAGGTATATACACTTACTTCCTGCGGTATCCACTCTCCGTGTCACTTGGTGGCCCGACTCGTCTGTGATAGGACCTGGTAGCATCACTGTACATAGAAGTTGGCGAGTCTCTCCCTGATGTATACAGACCCCTGTATGTATGATCAAAGTTATAGATCATTATGTTATCTATACAGACCCCTGTGTGTATGATCAAGTTATAAATCACCATGTTAACTATACAGACCCCTGTGTGTATGACCAAAGTTATAAATCACCATGTTATCTATACAGACCCTTGTGTGTATGATCAAAGTTATAAATCACCATGTTAACTATACAGACCCTTGTGTGTATGATCAAAGTTATAAATCACCATGTTATCTATACAGACCCCTGTGTGTATGATCAAGTTATAAATCATCATGTTATCTATACAGACCCTTGTGTGTATGATCAAAGTTATAAATCACCATGTTATCTATACAGACACCTGTGTGTATGATCAAAGTTATAAATCATCATGTTATCTATACAGACCCCTGTGTGTATGATCAAGTTATAAATCATCATGTTATCTATACAGACCCTTGTGTGTATGATCAAAGTTATAAATCACCATGTTATCTATACAGACACCTGTGTGTATGATCAAAGTTATAAATCACCATGTTATCTATACAGACACCTGTGTGTATGATCAAAGTTATAAATCATCATGTTATCTATACAGACCCTTGTGTGTATGATCAAAGTTATAAATCACCATGTTATCTATACAGACACCTGTGTGTATGATCAAAGTTATAAATCAGTATGTTATCTATACAGACCCTTGTGTGTATGATCAAGTTATAAATCACCATGTTATCTATACAGACACCTGTGTGTATGATCAAGTTATAAATCACCATGTTATCTATACAGACACCTGTGTGTATGATCAAAGTTATAAATCACCATGTTATCTATACAGACCCTTGTGTGTATGATCAAAGTTATAAATCATCATGTTATCTATACAGACCCCTGTGTGTATGATCAAAGTTATAAATCATCATGTTATCTATACAGACCCTTGTGTGTATGATCAAAGTTATAAATCATCATGTTATCTATACAGACACCTGTGTGTATGATCAAAGTTATAAATCATCATGTTATCTATACAGACCCTTGTGTGTATGATCAAAGTTATAAATCATCATGTTATCTATACAGACCCCTGTGTGTATGATCAAAGTTATAAATCAGCATGTTAACTATACAGACCCCTGTGTGTATGATCAAGTTATAAATCAGTATGTTATCTATACAGTACCCTGTGTGTATGATCAAAGTTATAAATCACCATGTTATCTATACAGACCCCTGTGTGTATGATCAAGTTATAAATCTGCATGTTAACTATACAGACCCCTGTGAATTATCAAGTTATAAATCTGCATGTTAACTATACAGACCCCTGTGTGTATGATCAAGTTATAAATCACCATGTTCACTGTACAGACCCCTGTGTACATGATCAATTTATAAATCTGCATGTTAACTATACAGACCCCTGTGTGTATGATCAAGTTATAAATCAGCATGTTAACTTTCATAAAGAAAACTCATCATTTGTCAGACAAGAGTGATGCTGAATTGGAAAAGTTTTCTGTGACTATTACCAGGACATTGTCAAACTTAATTATATGTCAACCATTATATTCCACTGGTTTACTTTTAGGATTAAACATGCCATATTAGTACTACATTTCTGGGACTAAATATGATCTTGTGTATGTTAAGCTGTAACATTAATATTGGTTCCCCTTCGCCTTTTTAATACATGAAAACGTACGCCTCCACATCTGTTTCCCAGGGAGCCGAGCGAGTACTTTTTGGGGAGCCCCTCTGTAGGTCTGGCAGACTCCTATTGTGTCTGGTACTTTTGTCCGGGGGAGGTATCGCTATACGGTTGACCGTTATACCCGACATGAGGTGTGGCATGCCTTCGCCGTGAGCTGAAATACAGGTAAAGCTCAAGTTCATAATCAATACCAGTAAGAGAACATATCAAATATGAAAACATGTGAATACTATTTCAGTAATGCATTGGTTTTTTGAATGAGACATATTATCTTTCCTAAATTTTCTCATTACATTGAACCATTAGCATGGTTCAGTGGAGCTTTTGTTAGGTTGTATTACCACTGAGTCTGGAGTCTGACGAGGTCCTTCGCTGATGCCGTTTACTGGGAACCCGATTGACATTGGGCTGTCGTCGGTCACTTTCTGTTTGACTGAGTCGTTCATGGCGACCACTGTAATAAAATAAATTCTGAAAGTATTAGACATGAACAACAGTAAAACAGACAGAAATACTTGAAAGATATGATCAGTATTGTGCTGAAAATGGCAGGTGAGCTAAAAAGCAGCCTCAAATCTGACAACCCAAACTTAATACCAAACATAGGAACTCGCTTAACTCGAATACTTGGATATAACTCGAAGTTCATCTGTAGTCTCCCCAACTTTGAGATAAAGAGGTTCAACTGTAGCTATTAACACAAAAAAAAAAATGAATTTTCCCGATAATTATTCTGAATTTAATTCCACGGAATGGATGTTGAACCCCATAAGAATTCTCATTGCTACAATGAGCACAATAGTGTAAATACTGAATGCTTGGCAAGCCTCTTGCCTCAAAACCCTAACCAGAGAGATACACAGACAGACAGGGTGATTCCAGTAGACACTGCACCTCTCTGCATGGTTGTGAGAGTTTATCGACACAAAATTCAAATGCAAATCAAAATGTCAGTAAGATAGAGCAGAGTCTGAGATTAGGCCTAACCACTATCAAAGGACCATCAAATTTAATAAATTTAGGAGTCCTGGGACTCCCCATCACCAATAGTATAGGATAAAACTTAATCAATTTCGGGAGTCCTTTGGTAATTTTAGGAGTCAAAATGCAGGTTTTTGCGAGTCAGGAAAAACTCCTGAAGTGTGATATAATTAAGTCAAAATACAGTCATTTATTAAAACAATACTTAAGAATAAACATCTGAAACTGAAATTTGTTATGTCAATAGAATTAAGTGTCAGTTGAATGTGATGGCCAAACTGTGCACAGATGAGGTAGTGTAAGAAACAGTGCAGACAGGGAAAGTTCATCATCGGTAACCACGGTGCTGACGCTCACGGACAGAAAGCGTCAGGACCATGGGTTACTGAAAATAAGGTAAGTTAACAGTGACAGCCATCACCAATATTAAACTTATTGTACATTCACTGATTAAGTATTAGTTGTATCAGGTCTGGAACGCCTTCCTACTAGACAGGTTACAAAATACTTTGTTTTATCTTATAACTTAGAATTATAGGATCTCCATACCATCAAAATATTTCTCACAGGTAGTTAAACAAATATCATTAAATCAATTAATAAATCACTTCAATCAATAAAACATTAATTAAAAATCAGTAAGTTAAAAAAATTCACACATTGAGTTGCTCACAGTCAACAAGCCACAACACAAAGACACACCCCTTTACATTCCAATGGAATGGACTATCACCAGGTTTTGTCCAATCAAATGGACAGGTGGCTGGGTTTAGATGAGCCCATTACCGGAGTGAAGGGGTGAGGAAGCGTGGTCTTACCTGGCGCGCCGACTACGGGAGGTAGGTCTATAACTGTAGTCTGACCTAGCATAGGAGTCACTGGCCTGCCTTAGTCTAGTACAAAACAATGGAGAGATGAGGATACATACAGGTGTGATGATGATGATGATACAGGTGAGTCATGGAATGATGGTATTAACACGTGTAAAACCTGTCCAATCTGACACCTTTAGGTTCTAACTACCTGACAATATTCAATAAAATATCTTATTCCACTTTAACAACATTTGCCTGTAACTTGTTTTACAGATTACACAAAATATTAACTCATTCATCCTGAAAAATCATTCCAACCTTTGAATTGGAATGGAAAGTTTCAAAGCACCTTCAGGGCTGAGTCTTACTGGCAATCAGAAAGGACAGGCTCTACTTTGAATGTACAGTAAATCTCTTCCCCAGCTGCAGAATCATTTTGGTGTTCATTTACAAATGCATACATCCTTTGTACTTACAATTAAAATTTCAAATCTTTTAATATTCTTACAAAAACTAGTTTTTTTAATTTAAGATTATACAAAATGCGAACACTATTGACCATAAACAGTATAATTCATAATGATAACATGACATTATCATCACCCAGTTTAATTGGATAAATAATTGTCTCAAGCCCTCACCAATTCTATAGACTCAATTTTAATATATAATGGGTGGTAGGGTTGAAACCGTTCTACCTACCATTCCTTATATAGAATCTCTTTAAGTATTTGATGAGTGAGGTCTCAGTGCCCACCCGCCCCCCTCCCATACGGTTACTGCTGAAACTGTCATTATAATGACAAGGCTGGACAGACATTTCATGTCGTTATTTGACAGGAAGAGATTTACGGTACTGATGAAGATGATTGTTGGAAGTGGTGATAAACAAATAAATCAGCTAAGATTACTTCTAAAACACAGTATTCTGCAGGATAATATGATACCAAAAGTATCAAAAGATACTGAAAAAATGCAACAATCTATTTTAATTACTCTCCAGTTATACAATACTTCAAATTTTAAATGAAATTGTCCTTCAAAGTTACACTGTGTCTTAAATTATTGAATTATATAGCCCAGATTTCCTGTGAAAGCAGATGGAATTAACGGAGATTAACTTGGATGCCTGGAGTTGGAGAGTAATTAAAACAGTTCAGACCTGTAAATATTAACGATATCTTCAAATTGATTGTTACCACTACAATGAAACCTGTCTAAACCAGAAAACCACAGGAACAGCTTAACATCCTGATGGTGTTCATTTATACTCAAAAGTGAACAGGCGGACCCTGTTGAGTTAAACTGTATATGTTACAGCATACAGGCACCTGTTTCCAAGGATTTCCAAAATACAAAGCAATATTTGAGTTATTTAAGAAAGTCTTGCACTCATTCTTTTCTAAACATTTAAATGGGACTTGTCCATTCTATGATTGGCTAAGGTTTAAATATGATGGTAGAGGTGAATAAGTTAATGATAGAAATTTTCTATAAATCAATAATTTTAAAATTTTGACCAGTTGATAGACAGGTAACATTTTAGATATGTATTTACAGAGTATTGAAACTTAGATTAGTCAGCTATACATATATCAGCTATTATAAACAGTTAATTATATATTTAAATATATCAGCTAACAGTTAATCTACATAAATATTTAGATATATCTATACGTAAGTGATAATTTTTATTCCAAAAACAACATTTTTCACAACCAAAAGTTGAAAAAATTAGTTGCTATTTAGTAGCATACATGTGTCTATTAAATAATAAATGTGCTTCAAAAGGTTTAGTATAATTTATAAATCATAGCTTCTCACATACAGCTTCTGACGGTAGTGAAAAGGCTATGACTTTATATGCATAACCTATAATTACTGTCAATAGCATGAGAAAGGTGAAAATAACTGTTGTCTACAAGTGCAGAAGTATATTCTATCCCCAGCTCTGATTGTAGTGGTTAAGCCTGGTACGCAAAGATATATTTCTGAGATATCTCGGTATATATATTTAAGCAGGAGGATAGGAGACTGTTAATATCAAGCTTGATATATAGTTTATATAGAGCTTAAATAACTTCTACATTATCCATACAAACCTGTACCACTGAATAACCAGACCTGTTGGGTGGTCGTCCAACACCTACCATTACCGACCAATTCTCACCTGACCGACACCTACCATTACTGACCACTTCTCACCTGACCGACACCTACCGTTACCAACCACTTCTCACCTAAAGAAAGCGTGATGTTCCACACAGCACTTCCACAGGTGTTTACAGGCCAGTTTACTCATCAACTCAAATGCATACGTATGCTCGTCATTCTGAAATATAAAGTGTTTATTTCTCATCAACTCACTGTAGGAAACAGAGTAAGAACTATATGTGTGTAGGGACTTAGGCCTAAGTACATGTCTGCAATATTACTAGCTGTATTCCGTAATTGACTGACCAATAAAATATCTCAACAAAGCATTTGGATTGGCTTGATCGATTATTAAACTTTCCAAAACATTAATATACTTTCTAAAAACCATAAAACTTTTGGGCTCTGTTGGTCAAGTGGTTAAGGTGTCCGACATTCTGCTAACACTAGCCCTTCACCACTGGGTAACAGCTTCAAGGATTACAGGTGGCAGTTGCCAGGTTCTGGCCGCAAGTTGGTGTTTTTCTCCGGTAACCCAGACTTTCCTCCAATACCAGAGCCTGGCATGTCCTTAAATGACCTCAGCTGTGATACCAGAACCTGACATGTCCTTAAATTACCTCAGCTGTTAAACGTATGCTGAACATAAACCAAACCAACCCTTAACTGTCAGTGGTGTTGTATGGTTGGGATATGACAAGAGAGCTTCTATGAATTCCTACTGACCACTATGTAATCTTAACAGGGTCATCATGTAACAAATTTACATTTATCATAATACCAGGTAAATAAAACAAAGAAATATGGTAAATATGATAAAAGCTATAGAACCATTATCAGCTAGCTGCATGAACTCTTAACTATATATTCAGTGCCCCTTGACCTCTAATCTGGATACAAAATATCAATCACTTCACTTAGCAAGCCCTTAAGATTATGTCACCCCTGCTTTGACTATCACTTCAACACAAAAACATGATGCTGATTTTTTTTTTAATTGAGATACTGACAAAGTCAATGGACCACGAAAGTTTGCTTGTATGAAGCATTTGATGCAAGGGTTAATATGTAGGCAACGAAGGTCCAAGTTTGGTTGGTCCAGCACTTTTACTTTCAGCGAAATAAACTTAAATGCATTAACAATGTTGATGCCACTGCTGCAGTTGTCACTGAAAAAGCAACATCTTAGTCTGGTTTCTGCTAATTTGTGGCGGCTAGACACAATTTTAATATTCTAATGACAACTGCCTTATACTTATCCTTATAAAACAATCTGTATAACTCACGTTTTTGTCTTTGACCTTGATGATGAATATTTTTCCTTTGAAGGTGACCTTGTTGATTCTTGGCCTAAAACATAACACCTTTATTTATATACAGATCTATCACTGAACATTATCCATCATTCTATCACAGATATATACCTAGGTAAACATGATATACAACAATCACTTATTATGAAACCTTATTGTAATGAAGACCATTTATATAATGACACTTCTGTAACAGAGACTGGCCATGTGTAGTCAGCCCTGTGTAATGGACACTCTTTCTATTCCTTTAACAACCTTAGATGTTAGAAATTAAGATGATCAAATATGTTTTAGATTTTGTAATAGATCTGTCTGCAGACTTCAAAATGATTTTTGAAATATTCTCTTCAAAGTATGAAGTAACTTTAAAGCTTCTTTTTTAATCATAACAGAAGCAAATCAAAGACCTAGATCTAACGGCTGATGGCCATCAATCTGTCAGTAAATACCATTAGCCCTTCAGAGATTTTTGAGTAAGTATGCTAAAAAACGTTTGTGATATTTCAAAACATCTTCAAAATATTTTTTTTGTGCAAATTGGCATGCCTTGGTAATATCCATTAAACTCAGTTAAAAGTCTGGTATTTAAATGGAGAAAAAAACCACAAACATAGCAGTGGGCTAGCTGTTTAACAGAAGCATATACAGGGTAATTATTGTAATGGAGAAATATAGATCAAATCATTTCAACAGTCCTCTCTCAGTACACTATATATAGCAGTATAAAAAGTCACCATTGATGCTAAAGTCATAGTGGTGATTTTTATTAGCAAACAAATCTGTGGATTGAAACTGAAATCTTATACGAGTCAAATAAATAGATTTTTACTTCACCACATAATCTATAACACTTGTTGGGGAATATATTTACCAGAAGTAGTTGCCCACTTTCGTCTTGTTCTTGTAAACCACAATACCCATCGGCGTGAGTCCCAGGAAGTACTCCGTGTTGCTCTCGCCCTGTGGAGATAGTATAGTATGCCAGGTAATTAAGATTAGTGAGGAATCCCCTGAAGTCTAGGCATATACAGCTAGGATGATTGTCAATTATGTAATTTAATGCACCATATAACATACAGTGTCAAGGTACATAAAGCTAGGGTGATGGTTAAAGCAACCAATTTATAACAATTTTACTCTGTGGAGAAGAAATCAGTTGCTTGAATAAGAGCAGCCATAGATAGTCTTTAACAATGATGCTGAATTTGGTCCTTTTTTTTCTTAAGAAATAGGCGTGGATGTGGGGAGATATAAAATTACAGCATATTATTTTATTACAACATCAATACCCAAGGCAGGGTGCATGTGTGATAGTGAACAACATAGAAAGTGTTCTAGTCTGAGGATACATTGTACATACCAATGCAAGGGAGTACTATATTCACCATTCATCATGTTCATTACAACATCAATATAAAAACAGGTGTATAACACGGATATCTTACCATGACAGGGTGCAGGTCCACACCGTACATATCCAGCCATTTCACCTTGTCAAGGAACTTGTTTTCCGCTTGATAAGGTCGTAGACCACTGGTAACATACAATAAAGTAACAACATAATCAAAACTCAACCCTGAGGACACATTTTACTCTTCCAATTCTGGGTGAGCGGGCACATTCTTTTATAGTACTCATGTGTGTAGCCAATGGGAAGTCAGTATTCAGACATGTGATGTACTAATTTGTTATACATGTTTTGGACTATACTTTGTAATACAGGTTTTGTATTATGTATTATACTTTGTATTACATGTTTTGGACTATACTTTGTAATACATATTTTGGACTATACTTTGTAATACATGTTTTGGACTATACTTTGTAATACATATTTTGAACTATACTTTGTAATACATATTTTGGACTATACTTTGTAATACATATTTTGGACTATACTTTGTAATACATATTTTGAACTATACTTTGTAATACATATTTTGGACTATACTTTGTCATACATATTTTTGACTATACTTTGTAATACATCTTTTGGACTATACTTTGTAATACATATTTTGAACTATACTTTGTAATACATATTTTGGACTATACTTTGTAATACATATTTTGGACTTTACTTTGTAATACATCTTTTGGACTATACTTTGTAATACATATTTTGGACTATACTTTGTAATACATATTTTGGACTATACTTTGTAATACATATCTTGAACTATACTTTGTAATACATATTTTGGACTATACTTTGTAATACATATTTTGGACTATACTTTGTAATACATATTTTGGACTATACTTTGTAATACATATTTTGGACTATACTTTGTAATACATATTTTGGACTATACTTTGTAAAACATGTTTTGGACTATATTTTGTAATACATATTTTGGACTATACTTTGTAAAACATATTTTGGACTATACTTTGTAATACATATTTTGGACTATACTTTGTAAAACATGTTTTGGACTATATTTTGTAATACATGTTTTGGACTATACTTTGTAATACATATTTTGGACTATACTTTGTAAAACATGTTTTGGACTATATTTTGTAATACATATTTTGGACTATACTTTGTAAAACATATTTTGTCCGATGTAACACATTGCACAGCATTGCAGCAATAAACAAGAAAGCATACCAACAACAAGAGGCCCAGAGGGCCTGTATCGCTCACCTGGATATATTGGTATCTAGGTTATCATGGTAAAATATTTTCCCCGCTCCTCAGCCCCCTGGGGGGGGGGGGGGGTCAGTCCCACCATTAGTACAATTTTGAATCCTAAGCACCTAGGGATGCTTTCTACCAAATAAGGTTGATTTCCAATCAGTGGTTATGGAGAAGAAGTCGCTAATATCAATACAGCTAAATAACTCTTTTTGACCCGCCCCTCAGCCCCCTGGGGGGTCAGTCCCACCATAAGTACAATTTTGAATCCTGAGCACCTAGGGATGCTTCCTGCCAAATAAGGCTGATTTCCAATCAGTGGTTATGGAGAAGAAGTCGCTAATATCAATATAGCTAAACCAGGGCCAAATCAAAAACCATGATTGTGATGATCTCTTTATGCCCAGTAATTGTATGTATAGTTTTGGGGTGGGGATCTCAACCGTGTAAAAGTTATGACTCAGGGGTCAAATTAAAAGTGTGTGGCAGACCCCAGGGCCAAATCAAAAACCATGATTGTGATCATCTCTTAATGCCCAGTAATTGTATGTATAGTTTCGGGGTGGGGATCTCGACCATTCAAAAGTTACGACTCAGTAGTCAATTTGCAAGGGTGTGGCAGACCCTTGGATCAAATATGAAATCATGATTGTGATTGTCTCTTAATGCCGAGCAATTGTATATATAGTTTTGGGGTGGGGATCTCAACTGTTTAAAAGTTATGACTCCGAAGTCAATTTACAAGGGCGTGGCAAACCCTGGGGTCAAAACATAAACCATGATTGTGATCATCTGATAATGCCCAGCAATTGTATATATAGTTTTGGGGTGGGGATCTCAACCGTTTAAAAGTTATGACTCAGGGGTCAAATTAAAAGGGTGTGGCAGACCCCAGGGCCAAATCAAAAACCATGATTGTGATCATCTCTTAATGCCCAGTAATTGTATATATAGTTTTGGGGTGGGGATCTCAACCGTTTAAAAGTTATGACTCAGGGGTCAAATTAAAAGTGTGTGGCAGACCCTTGGATCAAATATGAAATCATAATTGTGATTGTCTCTTAATGCCGAGCAATTGTATATATAGTTTTGGGGTGGGGATCTCAACTGTTTAAAAGTTATGACTCCGAAGTCAATTTACAAGGGCACGGCAAACCCTGGGGTCAAAACATAAACCATGATTGTGATCATCTGATAATGCCCAGCAATTGTATATATAGTTTTGGGATGGGGATCTCAACCGTTTAAAAGTTATGACTCAGGGGTCAAATTAAAAGTGTGTGGCAGACCCCAGGGCCAAATCAAAAACCATGATTGTGATGATCTCTTAATGCCCAGTAATTGTATATATAGTTTTGGGGTGGGGATCTCAACCGTTTAAAAGTTATGACTCAGGGATCAAATTAAAAGGGTGTGGCAGACCCCAGGGCCAAATCAAAAACCATGATTGTGATTATCTCTTAATTCCTAGTAATTGTATATGTAGTTTTGGGGTGGGGATCTCAACCATTTAAAAATTATGACTCAGGAGTCAAGTTTCAAGGGCGTGGCGGACCCTGGAGTCAAATATAAAATCATAATTGTGATTGTCTCTTAATGCCCAGCAATTGTATATATAGTTTTGGGGTGGGGATCTCAGCCGTTTAAAAGTAATGAGTCAGGAGTCAAGTTGCAAGGGCGTGGCAGACCCTGGGGTCATATCTAAATCTATGATTGTGATCAAGGTTACCAAAACATTTGTATAAATTTGAATTCAAGCAACCTTTGGATTCTACCACTAGAATATAGATGTCATCCATTGCTTAGTTTCAGGAAAGAGATCATTTATACCAATATTGTCTAATGTGCCCCTTTTGGCCCCACCCCTCAGGCCCCTCCGTGATCATAATCATATAATTTTGAATCCTAATCCCATAGTGATGATACCAGGCAAATATGAATAATATCCATTGCTTGGTTTCAGAGAAGAAGTCATTTTTATCATTATAGCCAAATTGACTCCTTTCCGCCCCGCCCCTCAGGCCCCTGGGGGATCAGCCCCACCATTTATACAATTTTGAATCCACACCCCATGGTAATGCTACCAGGCAAATATAAGCGATATACATTACTGGGTTTCAGAGAAGAAATCGTTTATATCAATATAGCCAAATTGACCCCTTTTGACCCCGCCCCCCAGGCCCCTTGGGGGTCAGCCCCACCATTTGTACAATTTTGAATCCCCACTCAATAGTGATGCTACCAGCCAAATATGAGCGATATATATTACTGGGTTTCAGAGAAGAAGTCGTTTATATCAATATAGCCAACTTACCCTTTTGGCCCCGCCCCCCAGGCCCCTGGGGGGTCAGCCCCACCATTTGTACAATTTTGAATCCCCAACCCATAGTAATACTACCAGCCAAATATGAGCAATATACATTGCTCGGTTTCAGAGAAGAAGTCGTTTATATCAAATAGCCAAATTGACCCCTTTTGGCCCCGCCCCCCAGGCCCCTGGGGGGTCAGCCCAACCATTTGTACAATTTTGAGTCCCCACCCCATAGGGATGCTTCTGACCAAATTTGGTCAAATTCCGATCAGTGGTTATAAAGAAGAAGTCAATTGTTGACGGACGGACGACGGACGCCACGGTATCGCATAAGCTCACCTTGCTCCTTTGGACCAGGTGAGCTAAAAATACTGTACAGTATACAGTCTAACTCTCAACCTTGAAAAGTAGTCATATATAGTCATAACCTTGAACACAGGTAAGGTTAAATACCACATACCTAGGCCTGTAATAAATTACTTCCTCCAACAAATCTACATGAGATATTTTCCATGATCTCTAGAATCTATAAGTAGTGTGACTATACACTCAATCATCTGTCCCTTATCCCTATCAGAAGTGACAACCAATATCAGAGAAAATTAAGTAAGATCAAAATTAATGGTCCTTCTACACAGAGGATACCTATCCCCTGACAGTCATACAACAGTCATTCTGGTCCATATAAAAATCCCCATTCTCTGATGTATAGACACACTGGCAGACAAAACATAAGTGAATGATTAATTTGTGTTCCCAATGTGATACATTTATTTTACAAAAGATCTTTTTTTTTTTGAGTGAGAAGAACTCAGTTATTCATCCCACACCAGTGGATCATGGCTATGTAAGAATTGGAGTAAACAAGCACTTGGGTCAAAGAGCTCTATATCCTGAAGATTACAGTTATGAGAGAAAGGGTTAGGGTTTCAGAAGAAGAAGTGTATAGTATGGACATGGTAGAGGAAGGGGTACACATGGAGGAATGATGTGGGAAACAGTGGGCTGTGTGGAACCAGGGAGGTGATATGAGGTGTGAGTGGTTGTAATGTAGGGGGTGGGGTGTATGGGAAGTTTGTGTGTGAGGCTTCTGAAGTGATGATGAATATCTGAAGGATGAATGGAGACAGTGTATAATAGGGACGGCAGGGGCAGGGGTTGGCCAGCGTAGAATTATCTAGTTTTTATGAATGGAGACAGAGTTGGGGGGGTTGGCGTCGGGCTTCATAGAATTACCCACCTCAGTCGTTTGTGTAGGGCTGATATAGTATCCTCTAACTCCTCTGTCTGGTTTGGCACAAAACGAAACTCCGATACATAGCCTGGTACCAGTCGCTGATCATAGTCTCCCAACTCCGCTACAACGACCACAAATACAAATCAATATCTGACTGGTATATTTGACAAGTACAAAATACAATGCACTTTTTTTATTTCACTTATTTATTACATGATATACCAGCTAAAGATTAAGAGTGAATGATCATTGTATAGCGTGACCATGCAGTATACAGTAAAACACCACTTACTCGAACCCGGTTTACCGTAATTTCCTGCGTATTACCCGCACCAGGGTATAGCCTGCAGGAAGTAAATTAAGGCATTTTTGAGGCTTTTGTAAAATAAATTCCAGATAACCCGCAATAGACATCTTCTGATGTAAAAAAAATTGTAGAGCCAGCGGGCAATACACAGGAAATTACGGTACTCAAATACCCCTCATTCATCAAACAGTTTGTTTGGTCCTGACCAAGTTCGTACCTTGGATTACTCAAGTACCTTTTCTTCCTAAAACTATTGATCAGGTCCCCATGAGTTCAAGTAAGTGGGGTTTTACTGTATAAGTGAAGTTAAGTTAAGACATCTTGGTAATCTACTGTATAAGGTCAGGTGACACTAAAGCAGTGATTATCTAGATCCATAAAGCATTTCCAATTAGCGTACTGTACATGTATGGCCTGCTAGCTCATCAACTGTAGTGATAAACTCATCATTTCAGTCTTGTCATTTGTATTAGAAAATTGATGACATGATCACATTTGATCGTGAATAAGTCACTCACATTGTACGGCATAAGCGAAGAGTTCAGCAGCTTCTTCAAAGGTTACCGGTAGACGAGCTTGAACAATGTCACGTTTCACTTGCAGGTAAAACTGGTACCTGTCCGAACAGTAACAATTCTTACCTGAGCAACATATGACATAAAGTAGGTGTCCGAACAGTAACAAGTCTTACCTGAGCAACATGACATACAATGTAGGTAAACAGGGTTTATTGAACAATCTAACATGCATATTCATTATCAGTAAAAGCTGTCACTAGCATACAGTATTGCAATGTATTGTAAATGTACTTATTTTGGTTCATTTATATTTTAGTGCATAACCAAATTTTAGAAGATTAGCCCCATGAAGAATTGACTAACTCACAAAACTTCCTGTAGAAAGCAATGTACAGAAACTGAAAGTAGTGCAATTACAATTTTGTGATCTTGTTTTCAGCACAAAAATCGCTTAAACAAGATCATCACTAAAAGATTGATGTTTACAGAATATATTGTCTGCCATTCTTCAAGATAGGATTCTGTAGCCTTATCCAGAAACAAATTTTCTCTGTTGTGAGAAATACTTGTTTCAGGAAAACTGAAGTGTATCAAGGTCAAATGTTCCTGATTTGGTACATGTATTTATAATGGCATGCTCTCCAGATCAGAGAAAAGCAATTACATTGCAATGTGGTACATGCATATGATATGTGTTCATTAGTAGGGGGAGGGGGTGGCTATCAAATACCTTCAATAATCTGTAAAATTTTATTATTTTAAATACCTAAAATATTTCACTGAGCGTAATTATAATCTTATTAATCCTTTGCTAATTGATATGTTTAACGAACAGTAATAGACAAGGGTCCAAATGTTAAACCATTTTAGGGTAATAACACATCTTTTCAGATTTCATTGAGAGAAACTTCACTGGAAAGGAAATAGATCTGTCACAATAATGTAGCATATATCCTTATGTAATGACTTACCTTGTAATTTCCTCCTTGAGTTTGCAGGGATCCACTGGGTAGAACTTAACACCGAAGTACAACAAGTATGGTACGGAACACCCTGCAAATCAAAATAAATTGAATAACAACATTACGTATACCTTTGGTGTCTTGTATAATATATATGACCTCATAATTTGCTGTAGTTTGTTGTTAAACCACAGAAACTTTCATATTTACTGATAATGAATGCAATTTTGATGATTTCTCTTATTTGTTATAAAATGATTCATTTCTTACATGTAACAGGAGGTTCAAAGAAATTACAATGTCTAGACGTGTGAGAAACAGCTTGTTGATCATGAGTGAAGGTCTAATTATACTAGAAGTGACTGTTCCATACTCTGATAGATATCACATGTCAATTAAATAACAATATAGACATACCAGGATAGCATGTTACAGAAGTCACTGATCACTTCACTGAGCTCTGCATCACAACAGGTGTTTACATGTCACTGATTCTTATCAGATATCTATAGCTTTCAAAAATGTTCCCATCATTTTCACTATAAATACATGTCATGTGCGCTTTTCAAAGTATTTCATAAATAGTTAATGCCTGTGAAAATTAGAAAAGGTCAAAAAGTTTACAATACTCGTTTCGTATACAATTGTAGGTCAACATCAACTGATGTCACAGGACAGGAATTAAAGTGTAAATCAATCATTTTGTAAATATTGGATGAAGGAAAACTCACATGATTTTTATACAGTATTACCAACAAGGATACATGACAAGAGACTTATACCTTGGTACATCAGTCTTATATCAGAAAGGAAAATGTTCATATCATGTATTGTCACTATATAACCTTGCCACATTTAGATAGCATTCATTTAAGCAATGAATGTTTTAGCAAATGTTGTTACAGTCCTATAACACACATTGCTATTGATGACAAACTAAATAAAGCCTGGTAGGGCTTTATGTAAGTTTTTCAGCAATGACAGTGTGTGGTTATAGGACTGTAACAATGTTTGATAAAATGTTCATTACTTATATTTACGTTTCGATAGAATTTTTGTGCTTTATTTAGTTACTTCGAACCAATTTTGAACATCAAACTAAGTGCAGACAACAATGGAAGTGATGACGTCACAATAGCAAATGTTGTTATAGTCTGAGGCATTGGGTGTTTAGAGGCGTATGACAGCAACTGCCTCTTGGCATTGTGTCGATGGGAAAATGCAGAGCAAATGTAAATATATAGACTTTAAATGTCATGACTTGAATGTTGATCAATATTATTTTGACATCACAATACATATGTAAATGTAATATTCTTCTTGAACAAACATATGTTTTATTCATTAATCTAGTATATACGATACATATACACTTTATATACTAAATGCTGAATATTGATAAGAAAAATGATTTTCTATGAGATACAGAAACTATTCCAAAAATGTTCAATAAAAGTATTGAACTTTTTCAGTTGGTGTTTTGTTTGTTTTTTGTCTTTAACTTTTCGGTTAATCAGCATAAAGCATATATATACATGTACATGTAGTGCATAATTGATAGAGAGTAGTGATACAGACATATGGCATTCATAGGCTGAATGAATGCCAAATGAAAGCAGTTCAATGATTAAATACCCTATATACAATTATCACTTAAACCCGTACAGTAGAATGGCCTGACTTACCCTTTAGCTGTGATGACAGGCTTTTCTGGTTATCTAGCCAGTGCTGAAAAAAAATAATCAAACTATGAATGCCTTGTATATATAATAACAGATTAAAGGAACTTTGAAGGTCAACATGACCTTGGTGTATTTTACTGAGTGCTCTTGAAATGCTCAGTTGAAGTTTTCAAAGTGAATTTTGGGTGTATATAAACAAGTCTATTTTTGATTCTACATTCAAATACATTGTGTATTTTCAAATTAAGCCTTGATCATGACTAACCTTAGGGTATGTTAAATCTTGACAAACTTTAATTAACTTGTAATAAGATCATTTAGAGTGAATATTTATGTAGCTATTTCAAATGTAGGAGCATTCCTTTCTCTGTGTGAACACTAGTATATACAGTCAATCTCTTACCTAGTACCCGGTACTGAATACACATACAGCTATCCAAGGACATATACATGAACTGATTTGATGGGCTAGATCTGTATACAATTTTTTATATATCTACCCATATACACAGTAGGTACTGTGATATTTACCTGTTCAGGTATATTATAGATTTAATCTGTTTCTGGTTTAATATGATGCTGTAGTATTTCCAGTTTTACTTGTACAGTGTAGTTATATCTCTATGCAAAATAAGCATATGACTTACAGATAATATATAACTCATCTAACTTAAATTAACAGACACTCTCCAGGTATTTTTTATACTTTCACAAGAACCCTTAACATATCAGCCACATTCTGTATTTTAAATTATGTTTATGGTCATAGATTGCTTTTTCTTTAAATGCAGTATAGTATTATAGTATTCTATAAATCAAATCCTCGTTCTCACTGACACTGTATGAATTGGTAATTAGGTAGTGTAAATAGAATTCTTTGCCCCTTTTAAAAATTTTCTCATTTCAATCATCTGCTTGATTTATGAGTTGCTATCATTTTTTATAATACAAATGCCAGGTATTACAGGGTAGGCTTACATGTAATAGGTAACTAATTTAATTACACCTGTCCCTGCTGAATGGCTGATCCAACGATCGCAGCACCTCCGACACACATGTGTGCGTGTCTTTTCTCCTTCCTGTCTGGTCCTCAAGTTAAATGCAAACTAAAGTGTACAGGAATCTGTGATTAAGTGAAATAGGTATATCCTGTCATTCTGTCGAATCAATAAACCCATATTGTATGCAGACACTTAGCCATGTATTAAGGGCCGAGGTTGGTCATACATAGTCAATACTTCATAAATTCTGATATCATCCTGTCTGCGATTGTACAGTTATTTTGGGCCCATCACAAAACCTCCATAAAATGTGTGAAGTTCTTCTACCCAGATATGATTACTTCCATGCTCGAAGCATAAATTACCATTTTTATCAGTTTTTTTTCAGCCAATCAAAATACCTTAACCCAGTAAAGCTTAATCAGAGATATCATGTATACCTGCTGCTTATACGTATTACATACCTGCTACTACATTTACATATTAACAACTTCAACAAAAGTAATATTTACTGAAGTGTCCTTGACATTTCCTCCAGCAAGCTTGTATATAGAGTGAAAGATTTAGTTCATTTTTAGGGATATTAAACTGAGGTCTAAATCGAACACACAGTATTGTAAAAATATTGACATCTGTTACATTGAACCTAAGGTGTTAAACATTTTTGGCTCAGATCTTAACACTTGAACAGAAAATTGCTTGATACAATGTATAACATAATAAAACCACCTTTTTTTAATGTTTTCAAATAATGATTTTTCCAAAAATCATAATGATCTTAAGCTCTACAGCTGTAATATGATGTGCTGTCAGGAAAGAATTCAACACTTTGTTGTTGACTTGCCTTCATAACGAAAATCATATATCCAATGTGGATGTGACCATACATAATACAGGTACCTCAAAGTCAGGATCAGTTCCCTCCCCACCCTGTCTATACATGTATACCCCTCCTATGACGCTAACACCAGATATTATAATACATGTACCACAGAGATTTTGTTATCTAGATGTTTACCCAATGTGGGAGTGATCGTACATAATACATGTACCTCAAAGTCAGGATCAGTTCCCTCCCAACCCTGTCTATACATGTACCCCCTCCTATGACTGCAACACCAGATATTACAATACATGTACAGCAGAGATTTTGTTATCTAGATGTTTAACCAATGTGAGAGTGATCGTACATAATACGTGTACCTCAAAGTCAGGATCAGTTCCCTCCCCACCCTGTCTATACATGTACAGTATACCCCTCCTGTGACTCTATATGACTGCAACACCAGATATTATAATTCCGTAGAGATTTTGTTATCTAGATGTTTAAGCTCTGTGAAGAATACCTGGTGATTGATAGCACTTTAAATCTTTTTCTATATTACCTGAAATACTATAGCTACCCTGCATCTCATTAGAATTTAAACGTGTTCAGGAGTCGTGTACCACTGTACACATCGCTATATAACACAGCCGGGACACGTCTGTTCCAATAAACATACATTACACTTCTCTTTGTGAACTCCAAACAATGACGCTGGATGTTTTGTATTCTGTATAACGGTAATATGTAAAATAGGTATAATCATTTAAAGAAAAAGGATCTTTATCTTTGCTGTGCAGTGCTTCAGAGTTCATTATCATCTTCAATCCAATCTTACTCAACAACTACATACCATTGACTGAAAACATCTATACATTTTTATACCATTATAATGTTCTTATTCCATTTCCTTTGTAGAAATTTTCATTTGAAAAAGAACAATTACAGGTAATTGATGTTAAATCAGCATAACATACAGCTGTTATATATATATATTAATGATAAAAGTGTTACGCTGATCATTTGCCAGATGGGTTCCAGCAACATTTCTTAAACATCAGCTATCAATTTCAAATAATGACAGTCCTCTCCATGCTGATGTATAGGCAGACAGGTGACCTGGCAGGATAAGGTCAGACTATCTTACCTGCTCACTTTGTCACTAAAGCTTTGTACCCTGTAGCACCATTATCCCATACATAAGGGGTATGGCTATCAACAATGGAACAGAAATGGGTTTACGGTAATACCTGTCTCAAAGTTTACCTTACCTAGTACAACTACACAGAGATTCAAAGAGTACGGACTGTTTACCGACAGTGTTTGTACAACAGGTGCTCTTACGCCTTAAGTGTAGAAAACCTTGGAATTATTTCAATTACACATTCTTTACTTGTGATTCTGAAAGTCCCTCCGATAAATGGAGAGCTGACAAACACTAGATCTGAAGCCGTTTAACCTCCCCCCCCCCCCACTAACCTGTTACGACCCCTCCCTCCCCCCACTAACCGGTTACGACCCCTCCCTCCCTCCCCCCACTAACCGGTTACGACCCCTCCCTCCCCACACTAACCGGTTACGACCCCTCCCTCCCCACACTAACCGGTTACGACCCCTCCCTCCCTACACTAACTGGTTACGACCCCTACCTCCCCTCACTAACCGGTTACGACCCCTCCCTCCCCACACTAACCGGTTATGACCCCTCCCTCCCCCCACTAACCAGTTACGACCGTATACATTGTAGATATATATATACCATGGTCTACCTACATGTATACCCTTCTGAGGGCAGGGTGGACAATGATACTTAAATCAGGCATCGAGGTATTTTCAATATTTTGAAAGACTATGAAAACAAAACAATGCGTGTGTGAGATTTATACGAGGCTGAACTTGTTGTAATTTACCCACACAATAAGTATATATTGATGGCCAAGGTTTATTGTGATAAAGAGTAATAGATATTATATAACTCCTGTTCACTCCAGGCCAACCTTAAGTAATGGAATCAATGTAACAATGTATCATGTACGTTAATACGTTATGAATGGAATTCCATTGCCACACCAAGCCAAGAGGTGTGTAGAAATGACTAAGTACCGGGTATGATATCAACAATTGTAACATGCCTGTAGACAAAGTTACACATATATGCTGTACAACTACTCAATTCTGGTTTCTCTGGGAAATAAATCATACCCTTATTTAATTAATGTACGTACCTGCTGTATATATACATTGTAAATATATCACGCCTATGAACATAATCTGTTTGTAATTTCACAACTCAGTGGATATGTAGATATATGTTAATTATTTCATGCTTTTTGTTTTCTTTCTTCATCAATTAATCATCTTTCCTTAAATACAAGATGTATATAAATGTATACCCCCCTTATGTACCTGCAGGTGGGTCAGCCAAACACCAACATCTTGACATATTGATAGGTACTCCATATCTGATCAATTTTAAAAAAGATGACATGTCCTCAATCAGCAGGTGTTTTAACACATTCTCCCCTCACGACTCATTTGAATCCTTCCAACTCAAAGGTTGGAATAGTTCATTTTGAAATATCAGGGCTGAATGAGTCAATATCGCTATAGAAAGGATTGATCTACCTGTAAGATAAAGACAGCTAACACATGCCTTTAAAGGACTGCATCATTATTTAATGCAGCATAACTATAAAACAATAGGAATGTGTAATCAGTTCTGTAACACACATTTCAGGCTGCATTCATGATGGCAGAGTTCAATAGGTCCACCTTCGGACTTGGAGTATTCTAGTTAACAAGAGGAATGTTGGAGAAAAACAGTCATTCCCAAGTCATGTTCACTTTTAGCCTTAACAAATATCCATCCACCCATACACGAAAGGTAATAATTTCAAGGTATACAATGAAGACTTATAAGAAATATCTACAAAATGGCTAGGTAATTACCAGATAACCTTCATCATGAAGTTTGATTTTGATATCTTTACTGAATTTTTTTTCTGGAATAATGCTTCTGATAAGATAAAGAATATACTGTTCTATGACTCAGCCTTTCGGCACATGTAAAACTTTGAACGGGTTTATTGTGGAAGCTAACAAACTTACAGTTTGATCAGAAGAGTCTAGGTATCTAAGACCGAAGTAGTCCTTCTCATCCAGGTTTAGGTGACCGTACACTTCATCCAGCAGTATAGAGCCCTTGGAACTCCCCTGTAGAAATACAAAATGTACAATATTGACATGTAGCAATAGTAATATCAGGACGGTATTTTCACCTCTGACCTCGTTTTTTAGTTGTCATGGTTTTTTTTTTAATCAGGTAGGTTTCTGTGCAATTTAATTGTACAATATTGAATTTATTAACATTTATGAATTACGAATAGAGCTAAGCCATGTTAATAAAACAACTAGTATAATTGTATACCATGACCGTCTTACTGTATTTTCAATGTTTGGTTGAATCCATTTTTTACAAATATTAATTTCCCCTTCACATTTAATTTATGACTTCATGTACAAGTATATATATATATATATGATGTTCACTGTAATTAGAGGATACAGTGGTTATTCTGTACCAAACTGAGCTTTACTGGTTACAAGGAGCAAAGCCAATGATCATGAAATGAATGCGATATATTGTGATGGTATTAACCATGATAATACCTAGTAATGACAAACCACAGCAGGTGTCAATAAACAGAAGGGTTACATTAATATTATCCCCATTATAATTCATACCAAATGAAAACTAGAAATGACAGTTTAAGATGATTATTATTTCTGAATTTTCTTTATCTCACTACTGTCAATTGGACATCAGGAATATTCAAAGTGAGGCAGATTTGGTTGACGTTTCAGGGTGGCAGTATTCATTATGTACTAATAACTTCATAGCACATACAATGTAGTAGTCACCAACATCATTAAAAATCACCATCCGCGCTTCATATACCAGTATGCAAATTTGATAACTGAAGATGTTTAATCATGATTTTACTGTATTGTTGCAAATTATTTTGATAGACCATGTATAGGTGACCAGTCCGGACACATGTAAGACACCAGTCTTGCACAAATTAGAATGATGACCATGAATTCACCTTCACAACATGGGGTAGAAATTTCAAAGGGGAAAATTAATCTGCTGTTGAAATGTCTTAGTACATTAATATTGTAATAGTATACATGCAGTGTTCTGTATTACATCATTTCACATGAATATATACATGTACATTTACATAATGATATCATAACTTAAATATAAGAACAAATCAGTAATGTATTTGAATAAACTATGAAATTACAGCATGTATATAATTAGTACATAATACAAATATGTGTATTAGACTATAAGTACACTGCGATGATTAAGTTCAAGTACAATGTTATGTAAAATAAATTAACATAGAGTACAACTCAATTTTTAATTTTCAAATTCAGGAGAATACATGTACATGTATCATTTACTTATTAATTATTACATAACACTTATAATTTCCCTTTTTCTGGCTTAAATTATTCTCACTACCGGGTATATACAGGATGTACCATGAGTACCATATGTAACTAAAAACAATAATTTGTCAGCTGCTTTATTATATAGTTGTGATATATATATATACCTACAGTCATTATCAGATCAATTACTGTAGGTTAATTATAACCTGTAAGTGTTAAGTTTCTATATAGTACAAATATATGCATATAATGGTCAGAAATATTTTGTTTACCATTTATAATTCACGATAACCATATAGCTGTCTAGTTACGAAACTTGGGGTATATGATATACACATAATATACATGTACATTGTATATATGAAGTTTGATAAAATGCAGACTTTATGACTCAATAATTTTTTTATCTATTCTGCTTTCCTCAGATCTGAATCTTTATGAGTGACATCGTCATTATAAAGCCACGGAACTATTATCCGTATCAGCAATATAAAAGTTATGTTAAATACCTGATAGAATCAAGGTACCGGTAAAGTAAACACAGATCAGATAATTATTGTGATCAAGTATACATCTTTGTCATAGAGGTAGTGTAAAACATCTGTGAATGGTTCAATACAGATGACAGCTTTACCTGTGGGAAAATCTATTTTGTTACAGAAATATATAACAAATGAAAAGGAGGACAACACACACTTGAGTGTAAATATGTATATACACAATATTCAAACATCACTTTGATCGATAAAATGGCCTGAGTAAGAATGATGGGAATCCTTGAGAAGATTTTAAGTGAATACGAACTTTTTGTTTGTGTTTAAATACAGCTGAAAATGTTGACATAACATTACCAGGGATACTGATTCATATTACTCTGATGAGGCAAAGTTATATTGTTTTATCTCTCTCAGAAAGGGCTATATAGCTACCATATATGTAACTTGGATTTCATTGGTATATATATGTAAAACATGTGCATTGATTAGGTTGCCTTACAAGCGTGGGTTGTAAGAAATTTCCCTTTAGCTCACCGGTAGAGCATCAAACCAGAGAGCCAAGGGTTGTGGGTTCAAGCCCCAGCAATGGCACTATCTTTATCACTTTTTTCCGTCCTACATCATAACATGTATTACATCATTTATCACATAACTGACC
The DNA here is from genome assembly GCA_947623455.1 of Mimachlamys varia. Taxonomy (NCBI): domain Eukaryota; kingdom Metazoa; phylum Mollusca; class Bivalvia; order Pectinida; family Pectinidae; genus Mimachlamys; species Mimachlamys varia. Next base: position 17,786,468 of record OX392535.1, read on the forward strand.
CGTTCAGTCATGTCATACGACCATGTCATAAAACCGGTATTACACACATGTAATAACACTATCGTATGTCATAAAAAAATGATGTCTTTATGACGTCATATGATTGTCTCGTTAGTAAAAATCGTACTGTCACAGAAGAAATTTGCCTTTTTTTATAGAGAATTAATTTGAGAGTTTTTGTGTATTTTCTCATAAATATAAGTTATGTGAGAAATTCTTACACTTGTGTCAGTGTATATGGAATTTATTAAACTCACTAAATAATTTATTATGTCACTCGCCTAAAGGCGTGACATATTAAATTATCTAACTTGTTTAATAAATTCCATATTACACAACACTCATGTAAGATCCTCAATAATAGAGAATTGCATCTATGACGCTTTTAAGTGCACTTATATAATGGCAATACAATGTACAGCTCAAGCTAATGTTGACTGCTATAAACTTGCTTATATATTTAACTATATAACCTCCTTAGTCCTAACTTGAACCCCCACCCCTCTGGGTCAGGATTTATGAACTCAGGACACATACATTATTATGTATGTACGGGTGTCTATATGTAGAAAAACTGTATTGGGTTCGAATGTCTGTGACCAGATCTATATTCTAGAGCTCAATTGGTTGAGCATTAATCTAGGATTTGGCCATATATTTTTCCTCTCCCGTTACATCAAGCATAAGGTGGCAAGAACCCAAGTTGAAAAAAGTTGTGTGTTCTGATGAGGCTTAAAAGACTTAAAAGAATGTCTCTTGTTCATCTGAACTATTACTCAAAGCAGTGAATCTATTTCCAATCTAATGGAATAGAATATTCCTAGCACATCGTGAACAACAAAGATTTTCAAACTTTTGATGTCAAGACATCTGCAGGGTTAATCACTCAGGAAACAACCAGCTCTTTTAAAAATATTTGACTTTGCGCGTCTGACTAGAATTCAGAGATTGTTGTTTTAAATACCAGCTGTCTGGCCATGTTTTTGTATATCCAATGAAAATAACTGCATTCACACAGAATTTAGTATATATTAGGTCTTGTGTGGTTGAGACTTTGTTAAGAATGTTTAGATATCTTTTAGATAAATGTACATGTAGCAAGAATTCTAGGCATTTCGTTACCTAGTCGTTTCAGTACATATGAAAGTTGTTTTGCTTTTTAAAAAAGTTATTTTGGTACTTAAGAAAGTTGTTTCGGAACTTATGATGGTCAATTTGGTACTTCAAAAAAAAGACATTTATAGACAGATTGTACTGTCTTTATTCAAGGAAAGTAACTAGGTGTGGAGTCAATTAGCATATTTATAATGAATTTGTTCACTTATTTATCTGGTTTTGCCAGGTTGTCTTTGATTGTTTTGTTATTATCCATGTAAATAAAATCCATTTTTCATACCCTTACACAGTGATCACCATTACCTGTTTTAGTGTGGCGTCATGTTTTCTCTTCTCAAAATTGTTCATTTAGTTGATTGGTATGCTGCAGGGTTGCGTGTGAAGCCAATACTTTTTTTATTTAATAATCTAACATAATACTGAAACAAGTCTTCAAGAACTGAAGTAAATTTAAGTTACCAAAAAGAAATTGAAACAACCAGGTGTCAAAATGACTGTACCATATATATGATATGGGGTGGTTGGGTGGTGTACTGGATAGTGGATAGGTTGAATTCCCTGACCGGACGTGAAAAGGTATGGGGTCACCTGCCCGACCACTTGGATAATCTCCGGTTTCCTTCCACAATAAGACCCCTGACACGTTAACATCCGTGACAACAAGAGTGATTTATAAAGTTGAATAATTTGTTTCATAATTGTTGTAAAATAAATAAAGCTTATATGATATATAGCAGAACCATGCCACACCACATATGACCATATGACAGCCACATTAGTCCCTTTTGTTCTAATGATAGAACATCAAAATGTTATATCCTTAAGAAGTTTGGATCACATTCTGGCTGATGAGCTGTGAATTTTTCTTTTCCTGTTGTTATTAAACTTAATCAATTGTTCTATATACTGTACATTTTATCATACTTGACCATATGTAAGACGAGTCCTTGACTCAATATGTCATCAAGTTTAAATAAAGACTATTATTATTATTGTTGTAATCAATATTAAATATTACTACATTAATTTCAAATTCAATCAAGTTACTAATTTTGATACACAAGTAAATGCTGAACTTTATCATGTTTAATGGCACATTATGTATGAATAATTATCACTGCATGAAGCTATTAATATTTCCCACTTCACACCTGGTTTTAAAAGAACTGTCCAAATTTGTAATCGATCTTTAGTACTGATGTCTATGCACAAGTGTTTGAAATTCTCACTGTAAATTTAGATATGGTTGAAAAGATAAACTTATGCAATCTTATTGTTTTCTATCATAGTATGATAGTTATAATTTCACTAGACTACATATAATCACCTTAAAAGGGAGCAGTATCTCGGTGTCATCCAAGAACAATACTTTACAAACATGTCCATCTTTTGGTTTTTCGCCAGAGTATTCCCAGTGAGCGTTGGAATTAGACTTTCCTTTATCACTTCTCAGAAACCGCGGGAGAAGTCTAGAGAATCTAAAGGAATTTGACATGCTGTCTATAAAGTGGAACAATTCTGACGTTCGTCTCTGCTCCCGCCTTGTACCTGCTAACTTCGTACAGTCTCCTCAACGATAACTCCATTGATTCTGGAATGTAAACTTTACATAGTGTGCACTGGGAGGATACAGAAGTCCGTTCACATTCTCGTTGATCTAATTATCCATCATTATCTCTACACACACCTGACTGCACGCTATTATTTGTTTGGCCACTAACGTGTTTGTTTACAGGTCTCACCTGCCTGTTTCGTCTCATGTCACTTGTCGCACCTGTCCAAGGGACGTAAATCTGTAATATCCGGTACATGGATTCTGGGAGTTCAAATAAAATCTACTTCCGGTATTTCTCTTTCCGGTCGAAATTTCCACCATGGTGAGCGAATAAATGACAGGAAAATCAATCTGATAAAATCGGCTTAACTATGAACGCAATGCTATTATCTATATGTTATTTGAAGAAAGAATTAAATAAACTACGAAAATATTGTCGTATTACTATCACAAACGGTGTTTACCTTCGCTAAAATTAAGTTAGAACCAACACATTTTAGTTGTTTACATGATCTGATCGACTTCATTTTCGCTTTCTAGGCTGACCAAGAAACCCAAGATTTGTTGGAAAAGAAGAAGAAGCGTACTTTCCGAAAGTACACATTCAGGGGTGTTGATCTTGACCAACTTTTGGACATGTCAAGGTGTGTTATATGCTTATATTTTGTCCGAATGTGCATACATATTCCATAACATAATCCGAATCCAAATTAGTAATACAGCAATGCAACCAATGTTGAAACATAGTCACAAAGACAAGAAACTAACACTAAGAATCCAAATAAATTGCCAAAGATTGTAATACTATCCAACATTAAAAACAACCCAGGATCAGGGGAAAAAAGTTCTTTGACAGTTGCTTTAAAAAAGTTAAGGGTAACTGGAAAGTCTATTTTGTTTGGCCTTGCTCAGTCATGATAGCCGCATGTAAGCATGTGGAAGTCTTAGTGTGGGAGGTAACGAAAGTACTCTGAGAACCCCATACACAATCAAGAGTGATTAATGATTAATCAAACCCTAGTTAGTTGCCTAGGGTTGAAATGTAAATTTGCTGCTGTATATATCCACTGCGTCATCTGACTGGCACATAATTTACTAGCTGCGATAACTTAGCTCTTCACGACGAGACAATTTTTATATGTTAGAGCTACGAAGCGGTCCCATGCCTGGTAGTGGAGCAAAATAAAAAGTGTTCAATCTGTAAGATTTCATTTAATTACCACCTCATGTTAGCATAATGTTGTCAAAATAATGCAGGATTGCTGAAATATTGAGTGTTTACCATGATAAAATCTTTTGTTCACAAAATAAGCAGAACCAGAAATGTCCTTCTTGACAAACACTAGAAACTATCACCATGACAGTTCACGTGTGAGGTTATCTCAAATCTCGTTTTTATATATGGTCTGAATGGCCAAATATAGAGTTACTATGGCTTACTACGACTTCCTTATTTGGTCCACACGCGCGCGCCCATTCACAAATTTAGAGGAACACTTCAGAAAAAAAACCAAGAAATTTACTGAAGTCGTTTAATCATGGCTGTCGCTACTCATTTCAGTTGATGCTTCGTTACTTAAACTTGATATTTAACGATATTTTTGGTGGATTTTAATTACAAGTTGGGTAGGAGATTGACAGAAATGGTTTATAATTTAGTATATTTGTCGATGAGAACCATCGGGCGATAAATGTTGCAAAAATCGTCCCGGTGTGAATCACACCGGACTTGCTCCATTACGAGGCATGGAACCGATTTAATACCCGGCCGGGGCAGAGCCATAGGAGGCCGGGTATTAATATTAGTACTAATAATTTACTGCCTCCAGAACACAAAAAGAAATTGTCCTCTCAAATTGTCACCTTAATTGGCAGACCCCAATATTCAAATTGGTTGCCAGTTTTTAGTTGGCTTTTGACTGCCCTCTTAATCACTGGGAGTATCAGATTCTGGCTACAGTATTCCACATTTATTATTTGAAACACTTTGACATATATTTCTGACGATTCATTCCTCACTCCATTAACTTACTTGGATGTCATTTCCCAACCAAGTACACATGGATGCCTTTTTTTACATCGTTTTATTCTATCCATCTTGCCTATGGTACACCAGCCAATAAGAATTATGTCCATTTGTTTTTGTTTGTTCAAATGTAAGCAATATAAACATGTTCTATGCTGCAAGTTATCTGTCATTGCAAATGATTGATTTGATAAATCCAAGTGACTGAAGAAAACCATATGATCACAATGAAACTGTATATATATGTTGTTGATAAATAAGTTAAAAAGAATATTCTGATTGGTCAATATACTTTATGCAAGTAGACCACAGTTGAATCAAACGATGTAACATCCATATTGAGTTTGAATATGAGATCTTGTCAAGTGAGTTGTGGATGAATCAACAAAAATATTTGGACAAATGCTGTTGTCAGATTCCAATAGCTGACTGTAAGCAGTGATCAATAAAATTTTGACAAAAAACTGCTCAATACAGCTGTAATTGATTAGGTGGATAGCTATACAGTAGCTATATAGCTCAATCAGCAGAGTGTACTGATCAATATTCCCATTCATCCTATTTTTGATAGGTGCATAGCTATAGTAACTATATACAGGTCTGTATACAGTAGCTATATAGCCGAGTGTACTGGACCTTGTCAATATTCCCATTCATCTTGTGATGATTATGTAAGCCTATCTGTTGTTTTATTTCAGTGAACAGTTAATGGAGCTGCTCACATCCAGGGCACGCCGAAGGTTCTCCAGGGGTCTGAAGAGGAAGCCAATGGCACTCATCAAGCGTCTTAGGAAAGCCAAAAAGGAGGCCAAACCCCTAGAAAAGCCAGAGGTAAAAGGTTCAGAGTCATTGGTCTATATAAAATATAACTTAAGAAATAAAATTGATTTATAAATCGTTTCTTTTAGCTATTTCACGGGTTGGGGAGAACCGCAAACTTGCATATGATACACAAAAGTCTATTATATGCCAATCGAGGTATGGATTCATTCCTAAAAATGTCTCCAATCAATTTAAACTCACATTTTTCAATTTTCCTGTCTTAAGTCGCATGTATTTATGACAAAAGAAAAAGAAAATTCTTAAAAAGATATTTAATGGAAACATTGGCTACTTAGAAACTTGATCTAACAATTACCGCTGTAGTAACAGGCCATATAGACTGAAAGTATTGCATATGTTTATGTACATTCCCACACACATAATTAATTTTTGCATTGTACAATGTTTCATGCTTAAATAAATGTGACTTGGACAGAAACACTGAAATAATTAAGTTTTTTAAAGTGACTGGCTAATTTTAGTAACAAATCCATACCTCAATCAGGGTTAGAAACTAACTTTTTCAAAATATTAGACCAAAGGACTAGTAAACATTTTAAGGTACTAGTCCGGTGGTATTGTGACTAGTCCTGAGGGCTTCAGCCTCAGCTGAAACACCAAGTGTTGAACAACAAATCACGAAGCGATGAGCCAGCAGGCTAGCGAGAAGGAAGTATGGGGAGTCTCCCACAGAAATTTTTTTTATATCTAAGTGCTCTGAAATTAGTTTGGTGTATCCTGCATGCTAAATTTGTACCATTTCCTCTCCCTGAGTAAGTTATCGAATTTAATTAGAATAACAAACTGTTTCCTGTAACATGTCTGAAAAATTTAGACTCGCAATGATTTCCTTGTCATTAAAAGATTTTTTTTTTATGATTTTGACTTTTGCAGAACTTCCTGAAGAAAAAAATGTCAAAAGAAAGGTTAGGGTAGATACAACATGTGTCTAGAGTGACTGGAAACAAACATTTTTATTAGGCTTGTAGGGCTAGCTCTTGACTTCCTATTTTCCTCCCAGGAATTCCTCTGAGTTTGTTCCATTTCACAAAATTAAATGTGAACTTTTAAAACTAAAGAGCCTTAATTTAACTTGAGTTTTGTTCAATGTGTACCTAACATGGCCCGTTTCCAAATAGTATTTAGTTTCTTGTTAGCCATTTAATTTGACTTAATTTTGTTTTCATTTTACAGGTGGTTAAAACACATTTGAGGAACATGATCATTGTGCCAGAAATGATCGGCAGTGTTATCGGAGTATACAACGGCAAGACCTTCAACCAAATTGAAGTCAAGGTAAATTTCTCTTCTTGAAAAAAAATATGCCAAAATACCCGGAAGAAGTTGCTATCTTTCCAGTTTCTGTAGGGTTTTCCCTGGAACCCCAATCACCAATAATATAAGTAAAATATTTTGTGAGTCCTTTGGCAATTTTAGGAATCAAAATGCAGGTTTTTGTGAGTCGGAGGAAAACCCTGTTTCTGTGTACGTGGCTTGTATTAAATATAGAAATAAAACAAAAAAATTTCAACATGGCTTTTAAAAGCTGTTATATAATTATGTTTATTCAATTATTTGTTACAGCCTGAAATGATCGGCCACTACCTTGGAGAGTTCAGCATCACATACAAGCCAGTCAAGCACGGTCGTCCTGGTATTGGTGCCACTCACTCCTCACGATTCATCCCACTCAAGTAGATTGTATACTTAATAAAGGATGAGGGAATATGCTTTTTTCTGTGTTTTGTGTTGCACACTGAAGATGATGGAGATGTGGGGATCTTGATTTACCAATGTTGTTCAAAATATGTCCAATAACATCGATATTAATAGGATTTAAACTAAAAAAGAGGTAAGGTAACAGGACAATCACGGCTCCCATTTGTGATATGACTTCATTTAAATTAGCATTAAATAAAATTCTGTTGGTGGTACCCTGGAGTCCCAGACTTGGAAAGATCTTTTTCTAGAAAGGCGAAAATCCTGCTTGTATGGGGAAAAACATTGCAGTACACACTAACTTGAAATTGCAAGTTCCTATATCTTAACATTATTTAGTAACATGATAAGTAAGTCCAATTTGATGGGCATATAAAGATCATAATCTGCTAAGGCATGGTCGACTTGTAGTTCACATTTCCACTAATCTCTTTCAAACTTTGTGCACTTCACCATGACATGAAGTTGTGTTTTCCAAAACATAGTTTTGTTTGGAAGAGTTGCTGCCCCTCTCGTGTCGTGTAACTAAAAGTTGTGTTGATCTGATTCAACTATATTTGGAAGAGTTATTACATATATTGCACACAAGATCTTGATGGGATATCTATTCTGACATGTTTCAACCAATTTCTTGTAAAATTTGTAGCTTTTGAAAAATAAGATGATGAAAACTGCTTTCTTTGTGACATTGCAATTTAACAAGTAATAAATTGCATATATTTCATATTTCCATTCTTTTAAGCCCACCATCATCTGATGGGCTCTTCCAATCACCCTGCATCTGTCCTTAACAATTCTTATTATCACTATTTCTTGGAAAGTAATGGATGGATCCTTTTCAAATTTCGTATGCAGGTTTCACTTGGTCCCAAGTTGGCATTGTCAACTTTTTAAGCTGATCTGAAAAACAATATGGCTGATGGGAGGCCATCTTGGATTTTGCATTAATAGTTTATGATGGCTATTTCTTGAGAAGTACTGGGTGGATCCTTCTCAAATCGCATATGCAGGTTCCTCTTGGTCCCTTTAGTTCTGCATTGTCAACTTTTTAAGCCGATCCAAAAGATATGGGCAATGGGAGGACATCTTGGATTTTTTATTAATGGTTTGTGATAAGTTCTTGAGAAGTATTTGATGGATCTTACTCAAATTTCATATGTTGATGCCTAGTTGTGCCCTTTTGATTTTGGGTCTGATTGGAAAAACAAAATGGCTGAATGGTGGCCATCTTGGATTTTGCCATTTAAAACTTCTTGTCATTATTTCTTGAGAAGTACTTGTTGGATCTTCCTCAAAATTTCATATGAGATTCCTCTCGTTTAAGAAATACAAGATGAATTTGGAACTGATCAGAAAAACAAAACTCTGACAAGAGACCTCTGAACTACCAGGTATTTAGTTTTCAAGAAAAATCATAGAACTATGATTAAATGCATAAATGAAGTTTAAAATAAGCAGGGAAATGATCCATCTTTCTAAGAATGAATGTTAAATATCAATGGTGGGCGCCAAGATGCCTCTGGATCTCTGTTTAGCTCACCTGGTCCGAAGGACTAAGGTGAGCTTATGCCATACTGCAGCATCCATCGTCCGTCAACAATTGTTTAAACAACTTCTCCATAACCACCTACTGGAAATCAAGCTACTGTAATTTGGCAAGAAGCATCCTTATGTGCTCGGGATTCAAAATTGTACTAATGGTGGGACCAAAAAGGATTATTTAGCTATATTGGTTAAAGCGACTTCTCCATAACCACTGACTGGAAGTCAACCTAAAATGGCAGGAATCATCTCTAGGTGCTCAGGATTCAAAATAGTACTAATGGTGGGACTGACCTCTCATGGGGGATGAGGGTTGGAGCCAAAAAGGATTATTTAATATATTGATTTAAATGACTTCTTCATAACCACTGATTGGAAATCAACTTAATTTGGCAGAAAGCATCCCTATGTGCCCAGGATTAAAAATTGTGAGACTGACCCCCCCCATCCTCCGAGGGAGCTGAGGGGCCAAAAATGAAGCAACTTCTTATCCATAGCTACTGAATGGAAATCAACTTATTTTGGCAGGAAGCATCCCTAGGTGCCCAGGATTAACAATTGTACTAATGGTTACACTGAACACCCCCCCCCCCCCAGGAGGTTGAGGGGCAGTGCCAAAAGAGGGTTAATTTGATCATATTGCTGTTATTAATATTTTTTCTCAATTACTTTGCACTGGATATCAATTATCATTATTAGTTGGAAATATTCGAATGGTGTAAGTAGGTTCCCCTTGGTGCGCAATGACCAATAGACAGCCTTTTTTTATTTGTGATTAATAGTTTGCTATTGCTATTTCTTGTGAAGTACTGAATGGATCTTTCTAAAATCCATATGTAGGTTCCACATAATGGTGCCTAGTTGTGCCTTATTGATATTGGGCCTGATCAGTTCAACAAAATAATTGATAAGCTGCCATCTGGGTTTTTGATGATGAAAAAAATCGGAGAATACCAAAGCGTCAACAAAACCATAATCCGAAATCAATTAAACTAGAGTCAAAGTGCAAGAGAATAAGACCATGTGTTCCGGAAATGTAAGCGTCTTCTGTTTCATCGACATGCGCCATGTAAATCTTGGTCACATCCAAGTAAGCACCAATCCTCAAAATGAGAACCGAGTCATCATAGTCAATCACAACATGTAAGCACACTAATAAGCAAACTCAAAAACGTCCATCTTCATATCACACAAAGATACAGAATATTTCTCGCTGAGATTAAGATGGCGACCATTAAACTTGCCCTTGGTCTATATCAACCTGCATCGCTCGAATCCCTGTGCCGTAAGTTTGTTCGTAAGCAGTTGACATCTATCACGAAAATTTCGATATGAAGAGCAGGCCCTAGAATAACGAATCAACTGCGACATGTAAACATCCTAGGATATAGAAGAGGGGATATAACTATCAAGAAAGGGAAGGGAAAGTTCACGATCGGAAAATCGAAATCGTCACGTTTATTATACAGCTTAGTAGTAAGTTGCCCGTGTTGGTCATAGCTTAAGTAAAGATCTAGGTAAAAAGCTGATGTAGGAGAGTCTGTTGTGTCTTTAATCTCAAGTTCAGTAGGGTATAAACGATCGACTAGGTCAGCAAACTTGTTGGTTATAGACAACGCATCGTCGATATACCTGAAAGTGAAATTGAAAGATTTGGCAGGGTTTTGTTGCCCGTCCTGATAAGCCCTTCGACATATTCAGCCTCGTATGAAAACAAAAACAAGTCGGCCAACTGTTGGGCACAGTTAGTTCCCATGGGAACAACAGTCTGTTGGAAAATCTTTCCTCCGAACTCAACAAAAGTATTTCAACCAGGAATTCAATCATTCTTACTATATCTTCCTCAGTATATTTCAACCTAGCTTTTGTTGTGTTTTTCACAAAGTATGCTCGAAGATAGCTCACAACCATTTATTTGTATCGTCGTTCACCTTTCTTGGAATAGAATGCTCTCATGATGAGAGACCGAAGACGTTCTGTCAGTTTGGTATGTGGAATGGTAGTGTACAGGGTGGAAAAATCAAATGGAGTATACAGTGTGTCACAATAAGACTGACGCCCTGATTTATAATATATAACCCAGCTCCGTACAGTAAACATTCATAGTACACTTTAAGAGCAAAGTGAGAAAAGAAGGGAAAGATCCAACTATGAAAGCACCAATGAATATCATAAATGATGGGCGCCAAGAACCCTCTGGGATCTCTTTTTTTTTTGTATTTCAGAAGAAGTCGTTTGAAGGTTTGATTACTCAAACGTATTATCATTAATTTTATCATTTTATTGTTATACTTTATTTGGCTCCTTAATTCCAAGGAAACTTCCGTATAGATATCATGTCTCTAGGCCTTTCGGTATTTCGAAGTCATTTTAAGGGAAAAGTTGACGCCGGACGGACACCGCATCATGGCAAAAGCAAAGTTCGGGCAAGTGAGCTAATCAAACAAAATTAAACCATTAGATATTGATTAAGGTGATTTAACATGTGTGTGTTACGTCATCTTTAGGATCTGCTCTTGTCAGGTTTCAATCACGTTCAAATCTCGTTTTGATCTCACGTGAGATATATTTGTTATATCTAAGAATGTATTATCAATTTTGATAGCAAATATGCATCTGAAAAATGTAGCAAAAAATGAGATGTCTGTTGTTTGTAGAACTTTTATAGAAGAATTTTTAAAAATGCCAATAATGGCGGCCATTTTGAAAATAAGTATTTCTATTAATTTCTTGAACTTCACGAATGGCTAAAATTTTATGTTTTTTGGGCTTGATTTATCATTTAAAATCGTCAGTGTGTCGCCATTTTTCATCACAAGCACGCTACACTCCAGTTTTTATGACTGCTTTAGAATTAGAAACCCATTTCCTATTGATCTGCAAAATATCTAAAAAAAAGTTTGTCTCTAGAATTTTTGTTATAAAGTAATAAATCTGCAAAATATGATGAAAAATGGAGTATTTTCTCATTGAAAAATAAGGGGTAGGGGTAACTTAAATTCATTTTTTGAGCTAAAAGAATAATTTGAAGACCTTTTATTTTCATAATTTATAAGAAAATACTATTTTTGTCAATTCTGCAAACATTCATACATATCCGATCACAAATCTGGAAGATAGTGAATGAAATTGTCCTGCAATTGGCCAAAACAGCATTTTTCACATAAATCACGTGTATTGCTCATTTTGGTATCTTTGACCGAGCATAGCACAAACACGAGTTCACTACCATATATTTCTTTTTGCATTTTCTGCTATGCAATGAACTCCCTTTTTAAAAAAGGTACATCATAAAAAAAGTTAGTCGTCAGAAAATTTTGACTTTTCACAAGAGAAGATCCTCGAGTCTGTTTTTTGGGTCTTGCCTCTTCTTACCGTTAGTAACAGAGAAGGACAATAACGCCATTCATTGACTACACCTTTTGTTTAGCTATTCTCGGAAATTGACTTAAAAAGAGAATGGCTATGTATTTGTTCCGCTGGCAAAAATATGCCAAAGATTTAGGATTGTGAAATTTTTCGTTTTAAATAGCTAACAATAAAAAGGTTAACTCGATTTGTTCACAAGTAAATACTTGTAGCTTTTATTTTGAACAATGATGCTTGACATTTTCATCCTCGATAATTAATTCTCAGTCTGAAATATAACAACAAGGAGAAAACATCGCGTTATAACGATATTTGATGATGCACTCAGTTGATCGCATCATAGAATCAGATATAAGCCACTTACTGTCGTGTAGGTCCAGCACATGTTGACAAATCTCGGATTACGCCGCCCTGTTACATGACATTATACACGACAGGTAATAATCGGTCAAATGTACACGTATACGTTTTCTTTAAGTACCCCCAGCGAACTGATGCGAGAAATGTTTAATTGGAAATTGTCATATCTGTACATCTTCCTTAAAATCTATTTTTGCCTGAGATACGATGATGAACACAATTGACATTAATGTGTAAATCTTGACATTTCAGCTTCCCCACAAACAGCGATATGTCGTGATTGTATCAAAATCTGAAATAATACGGGCGTCAAATGAGCTATATATAGCAATGGACAGTAGGTAGATAGACACGGATTGTTAGCCCTACGTCACTCAGTATTTTGCAATTTTGTATGAGCAATATACATCGTTGGTACTTAATTCTGTTGATAGTTGCAACAGGACATTAGTCAAAAATAAAGCAACTATGTATTTTGGATGGGTATATCGTGGGTTCTGAATCAAATGTAGATTGTTTGACTTTTAAAAGGTGGCAATAAGGCCACTATGTGGCCGAAACATCTCCAATGAATACTAAAGAAGAATGCATACAACTCATTCTGATTCTGGAGCCTTAAAACCTCGAACCGTTAGCAATGAAGAACGACTTTAAGGCCAATCTGTCACACTGACAGTTCTTCATCTTCATATATTCACAGTCCTCCATCAATATGGATGATTAGGGACAGTATGAACGACTATAAGGCTATCTGTGCCTATACCATCTCGAACCAATAGTAAATTAAATATCAGCTTTATGAACACACTGTGGTCCCGATTCCTCCAATTACGAGTAAATTAGATTGGCTATTTGACACTGTGGTCCGGCCACCTCCAATTATTACTAGGTTTAATTTGATCGGTTATAGAACCACAGTCATAACTTGTAAAGTACATGTAGGTGGGCTATAGGACCATTCTGTTGTTCTGCCACTTCCTACCATAAGTAAAGAGCGTTCTGTGGTCCTGACAGCTCCAATGAGTAAAGCAGAACGGATATAGTAAACTCTGCACGGTCTTTTCAGTTAAACGTTATTTTTGATTTTGTGAAGACGTCTGTACTTGAAGATGAAAGATGTGTAGTGATTAGATTGCATTACAAGCGTGAGCTGTAGGGAATTTTTCTTTAGAGCTTTTCTGGTAGAGCATCGGGCTGTAGAGCAAAGGGTCGCGGGTTCGAGCCCCAGCGACAGCACACTACTTATCACTTCAATAACATACTGTGTTATCCTGGCCATGCACCATATGGTTAGTTAGTAGCAAATAGGCCACAAGGACTAGACATAAACTAAGGTACGGGAATGCTATGGAAATAAAAATGGCATTCAATATGTTTGTCTCTTATACATCTGTCTTTTATAACTGATAATATGTGATTCACATAGAGTGTCAAGAATACATCTGTTTTCCCACATGCTTCCCGTAATTTGTGCCAGGAAAACTGCTGATTCCGTTAACCGTCGGATAGAATAATATCGTATTTCCGTGGCCGAGTCGGGGATATTATCGTTGTGCTTTCAGTGGTTGACTTTTTTCAGTTGGAAATGGTTTAAGTGAAGCCCGCGCATTTGTACCTTTGTCATCCTAGTGATGTCACAAAACGACGTAATACCGGACAAAGACTTGTTCCTCATCGGAGATGCTGGTTAGTGTCACATGTTACATTTTTGGTGCACCAACACGAGCTGAAATGTTGTCACACAACTGGCAATTACGTCATTGAACTAATCACCGCTAAAAGTTGGACGCAAACTCATCTGACGTAACGCTCTGAAAAAATGTATCGGCGGTTTCTGAGACAGCGACTTGTCGCACCGGCTTACGACGCTGTAGTTGTCGACTGGGCGACTTCTCCATTCCGAAACAGGCGAAACATTTAAACGGATTACCGGCCAGGGCGTGATAAATTGGGAAGGTGAAGATACTGTAGATAAGAGGGAACATAGTAAACATTGCTATGAAAGCGTTCCATACGCCGGGGCTCATCTCAGTTGCGTTCTTAACCCCGATCGTTGGTAGGGTAGACGGCCTCGTGCTGAGAAGGGTGATAAACTCAAACATACGTTGTGGGACCAACAGAAACACGTGCATGATCACGGCCGCTGTGAGACACTTAAAGAAGTATCTGTCGAGGCGTTTCCTGACATCAACTCCTCCTTCACCATCATGCTTGTCTTCGGGTGTTCGGCGGAAGTAGCACATGACTCCTTTGTCGAACCTTGTCCACGCGCCAAGAAAGTGTAGAATCAAGCTGAAGAAAGCACATAGCGCTGGGAGTAGTGTTCCAAAACAGAACTCAATGATCTCCAGATGGTTGGTGTGTCCAGCGCCGACGTGACAGTAGCTGATAGAGATGATATCAGAGTCGCGACGGGCAATCCCGTTCACCACCTCCGTGAATATCAGATAGGGGACGACGAAGAGTCCCGACACGAGAACGATCACCCAGAACCCTATCACTACAGGCAGGGATCTGCTGGCGTCGGACTTCCCCTCCACAAACAGTAACTTTGAGCACGTGCAGATCAATACAAGGATGTAGTTCCCTGATACGAACGAAGTATGCTTCAACCACCACAAGAACTTACACAAGCCTTCGGTTTGGTTTACCCAGCCGCAGTGACCAAGCTGGTGGAGAAAGATTACAACTGTATTCACTAGGCAGTAACACAGCTGAATACTTGCAAAACCAGAAATAATGTCCACATAGTTCTTGCCGAGCTTTTTGCGCTGTAAGATGTTTGAGATAATGAGCACAAGGACACTTATAAAGGCTAGACAGGCTAGGCCAATGAATGCGTAGATGTAGCTCGTGACATTGGTGGAGCACGTGCTAACATCAAACAAAGTATCATAGACATCCGTTGTGTTCTGGTTCACTTCGGACGCTTCCGAATGCATGCTGGTCATTCCGACAGGAATACCTGGACGACAATAGGTTTACACGTGGACGCTATACGCAGACCGTGCGGGTTCTGAAACACGCGGTCAGCTCATAGAAATAGGTCTGGGTGCTTTTAGTTGACCGGCTGGTGGAATATAGTTCAGTTGTTAGGTGTTCATTCTCCTGTTCCCTGTAAAGAGAAAACAACTGTCAGTGGGATATTTGAAGCTTGCAAGACAAAGGCTGTTTATTGCCGCCTTTTTATTCTTTCTAGAATGTTTCCAAGCAAGAGTGATGCTCAAAAATAAGCGCTTTATCACTTTTCCACGAACCCTCTGGCTATACGTCAACGAAAAACTGTAACGTAGTTTTTCTATGTTTAATTAGACGTGAAGATACAATGCTTTATGTAGATAACCACGAAAGTAACACAATTAAACGCATAGTACATAATGCTGATATTGAGTTAATCGATCCATTATTTCAAATTAAAATATAAAGATTTCCAGTAACGTGTTACAATCTCTAATGATAATGTGATAACTTGCCGTGTTACCATTTATAAGTGTTCAGATTTGCTGTGTTACTATCTCCAGTTGTAAAGACTTTACGTATACTATTTTCAATCACATGTGCTTTTGGACATGAATGTGATTTTTTTCATTATAAATAGAAAAATAACAGATAAATACAGTGTTTCATAACACTAAATTATTAAGTTCTCAATAACAACCCACGGAGAGTGGCCGAGCTAGGGTTTTATGTGGCCACTCACTCTGCATGGGTTGTTATTGTTAACTTTATAATTTCGCTTTATACTAAGTTATGAAACGCCGTATTTGTCTGTTATCTTCTATTTTTAATGATCCTGTGTTTTCAATCTGTTTTAAATCATCCACAATTAATCGGAGGATTTACCTGTGTTACTATTTGTAATGGTAATACCGATCCAGTGTAAGACTTACCTGTGTCGAGAGTTTCCTGCGACTGTTGCTAATTGTGGATCTCACCTGTGCTACAGACGCTGCGATGCTTGGTTAGTATTCCCCCAGGTATATGTTGCAGTGCTACCTTACAGGCACGCTGTGGAAATGAGTCCCGTTCACATGTCCGTCACATGTTTCATCTATAATACCTTGCGCGTGACCTTTAAATATAAACCAATCAGACAGCTCGGACGCTGCACTAAAGGGATACGATTAGTATATATACTTGTCTACTGGACACGTTTTTAATTATATTTACCTGACCACGCTAACGAGCTCCACCCATCACATAACATGTACTCGAAATGTGTGATTGCAAATGTTTTCTCCAGTTATTAATTGTAATGGCGGAAAAGTCTTCTATTTTATCCTATATATATGTGTGTTTATTCAAAGTCAGTATATTACGTACAGAAAAAGACTGTTTGTATTTCAGTATTTTTGGTTGTATGACCAAAAAGATTACTTAAATGAAAAAAGGAAAATGATTTCTGTTATATATTCTTTTATTTATGTACCCTACTGATGGTAAACAAATTCTTTTTTGAGCTATTTAATTATCGATCATTTTCTATGCCCACGCGTTGCATGTCACCTTTCGAGATTTTGGAAATTGAACTATTTTGTTTGTGAACTGTTTACTTTGCCTGAATCCTTATACAATGCCGACAAAACACGCATTACTAAAGTTCTGGTATTAACATCACAATAAAATCACATAGCAACACAACGTCTCCGAGTGATCCCCAGTTTATTGGTGTAAACAACCCGGGAATCGTGAGTAGTAAATCTATCGGTTAACAACAGTTAGAAACATCAACACGTACATAAACCTTTTCTGATAGTCGAGCACCAGGTGTGTTATTATATATCGACACTGATACCTACTCATAAACCTCCAATGACAGGTAGTAACCAAGGATACCGGGAACCTGTCAACATCAACATCAAAATGTCGCACCAGTACATGGAGTTTTAACATCCCCCAGTTATCGGGAGGACAGTGAACTTGCCTGTGACAAGATGCGGAGGGGTTCGATTCCTGTTTCCCCCCCATTTTTTTTATTTAAAACCTACGCGCGCGTTAGATCTATGCACGAGAACAATCAATGCCAAATGAAATAACTCACTTCAAATCATCGTCAAATTAATTAATCAATCTTTTATAATCTTCATCTATTAGTAGTTAATCCGAAAGGTACTGACTCCCTGAGTCGCTAAATATTGGAGAGCAATTCGGACTAATCAGTATTATACATCACCATCAGTAGAATATATCACCATCAGTAGTGTACATCACCATCAGTAGAATATATCACCATCAGTAGTGTACATCACCATCAGTAGAATATATCACCATCAGTAGTATACATCACCATCAGTAATATACATCACCATCAGTAGTATACATCACCATCAGTAGTATATATTACCATCAGTAGTATATATTACCATCAGTAGTGTACACCATCATCAGTAGTGTACATCACCATCAGTAGTATACATCACCATCAGTAGTATACATCACCATCAGTAGTGTACATCACCATCAGTAGTATACATCACCATCAGTAGTGTACATCACCATCAGTAGTATACATCACCATCAGTAGTATACATCACCATCAGTAGTGTACATTACCATCAGTAGTATACATCACCATCAGTAGTATATATTACCATCAGTAGTATACATCAGTTATCAGTAGTGTACATCACCATCAGTAGTATACATCACCATCAGTAGTGTACATCACCATCAGTAGTATACATCACCATCAGTAGTGTACATCATCATCAGTAGTGTACATCACCATCAGTAGTGTACATCACCATCAGTAGTGTACATCACCATCAGTAGTGTACATCATCATCAGAAGTATACATCACCATCAGTAGTATACATCACCATCAGTAGTATACATCACCATCAGTAGTATACCTCACCATCAGTAGTATATATCACCATCAGTAGTGTACATCACCATCAGTAGAATATATTACCATCAGTAGTGTACATCACCATCAGTAGTGTACATCACCATCAGTAGTATACATCACCATCAGTAGTGTACATCACCATCAGTAGTGTACATCATCATCAGAAGTGTACATCACCATCAGTAGTATACATCATCATCAGTAGTATACATCACCATCAGTAGTATACATCACCATCAGTAGTATACATCACCATCAGTAGTGTACATCACCATCAGTAGTGTACATCACCATCAGTAGTATACATCACCATCAGTAGTATACATCACCATCAGTAATATACATCAGCATCAGTAGTATACATCACCATCAGTAGTATATATTACCATCAGTAGTGTACATCACCATCAGTAGTGTACATCACCATCAGTAGTGTACATCACCATCAGTAGTGTACATCACCATCAGTAGTGTACATCACCATCACTAGTATACAGCACCATCAGTAGTATACATCACCATCAGTAGTATACATCACCATCAGTAGTGTACATCACCATCAGTAGTGTACATCACCATCAGTAGTGTACATCACCATCAGTAGTGTACATCACCATCAGAAGTGTACATCACCATCAGTAGTGTACATCACCATCAGTAGTGTACATCACCATCAGTAGTGTACATCACTGTCAGTAGTATACATCACCATCAGTAGTATACATCACCATCAGTAGTATACATCACCATCAGTAGTGTACATCACCATCAGTAGTGTACATCACCATCAGTAGTGTACATCACCATCAGTAGTGTACATCACCATTAGTATTGTACATCACCATCAGTAGTATACATCACCATCAGTAGTATACATCACCATCAGTAGTATACATCACCATCAGTAGTATACATCACCATCAGTAGTATACATCACCATCAGCAGTGTACATCACCATCAGTAGTGTACATCACCATCAGTAGTATACATCACCATCAGTAGTATACATCACCATCAGTAGTATACATTACCACCAGTAGTGTACATCACCATCAGTAGTGTACATCACCATCAGTAGTGTACATCACCATCAGTAGTGTACATCACCATCAGTAGTGTACATCACCATCAGTAGTATACATCACCATCAGTAGTATACATTACCATCAGTAGTATACATCACCATCAATAGTGTACATCACCATCTGTAATATACATCACCATCAGTAGTATACATCACCATCATTAGTGTACATCACCATCAGTAGTATACATCACCATCAGTAGTGTACACCACCATCAGTAGTGTACATCACCATCAGCAGTATACATCACCATCAGTAGTGTACATCACCATCAGTAGTATACATTACCATCAGTAGTATACATCACCATAAGTAGTGTACATCACCATCAGTAGTGTACATCACCATCAGTAGTGTACATCACCATCAGTAGTATACATCACCATCAGTAGTATACATCACCATCAGTAGTATACATCACCATCAGTAGTATACATCACCACCAGTAGTATACCTCACCATCAGTAGTATACATTACCATCAGTAGTATACATCACCATAAGTAGTGTACATCACCATCAGTAGTGTACATCACCATCAGTAGTATACATCACCATCAGTAGTATACCTCACCATCAGTAGTATACATCACCATCAGTAGTATACATCACCATCAGTAGTGTACATCACCATCAGTAGTATACATCACCATCAGTAGTATACATCACTGTCAGTAGTATACATCACCATCAGTAGTGTACATCACCATCAGTAGTATACCTCACCATCAGTAGTATACATCACCATCAGTAGTATACATCACTGTCAGTAGTATACATCACCATCAGTAGTATACATCACCATCAGTAGTATACATCACCATCAGTAGTATACATCACTGTCAGTAGTATACATCACCATCAGTAGTATACATCACCATCAGTAGTATACATCACTGTCAGTAGTATACATCACCATCAGTAGTGTACATCACCACCAGTAGTATACCTCACCACCAGTAGTATACATCACCATCAGTAGTATACATCACCATCAGTAGTATACATCAGCATCAGTAGTATACATCACCATCAGTAGTATACATCACCATCAGTAGTATACATCACCATCAGTAGTGTACATCACCACCAGTAGTATACCTCACCACCAGTAGTATACATCACCATCAGTAGTATACATCACCATCAGTAGTATACATCACCATCAGTAGTATACATCACCATCAGTAGTATACATCACCATCAGTAGTATACCTCACCACCAGTAGTATACATCACCATCAGTAGTATACATCACCATCAGTAGTATACCTCACCACCAGTAGTATACATCACCATCAGTAGTATACATCACCATCAGTAGTATACATCAGCATCAGTATTATACATCACCATCAGTACTATACATCACCATCAGTAGTATACATCACCATCAGTAGTGTACATCACCATCAGTAGTGTACATCACCACCAGTAGTATACATCACCATCAGTAGTATACATCACTGTCAGTAGTATACATCACCATCAGTAGTATACATCACCATCAGTAGTATACATCACCATCAGTAGTATACATCACTGTCAGTAGTATACATCACCATCAGTAGTATACATCACCATCAGTAGTATACATCACTGTCAGTAGTATACATCACCATCAGTAGTGTACATCACCACCAGTAGTATACCTCACCACCAGTAGTATACATCACCATCAGTAGTATACATCACCATCAGTAGTATACATCAGCATCAGTAGTATACATCACCATCAGTAGTATACATCACCATCAGTAGTATACATCACCATCAGTAGTGTACATCACCACCAGTAGTATACCTCACCACCAGTAGTATACATCACCATCAGTAGTATACATCACCATCAGTAGTATACATCACCATCAGTAGTATACATCACCATCAGTAGTATACATCACCATCAGTAGTATACCTCACCACCAGTAGTATACATCACCATCAGTAGTATACATCACCATCAGTAGTATACCTCACCACCAGTAGTATACATCACCATCAGTAGTATACATCACCATCAGTAGTATACATCAGCATCAGTATTATACATCACCATCAGTACTATACATCACCATCAGTAGTATACATCACCATCAGTAGTGTACATCACCATCAGTAGTGTACATCACCACCAGTAGTATACATCACCATCAGTAGTGTACATCACAATCAGTAGTATACATCACCATCAGTAGTATACATCACCATCAGTAGTATACCTCACCACCAGTAGTATACCTCACCATCAGTAGTATACATCACCATCAGTAGTATACATCACCATCAGTAGTATACCTCACCACCAGTAGTATACATCACCACCAGTAGTATACATCACCATCAGTAGTATACATCACCATCAGTAGTATACATCACCATCAGTAGTATACATCACCATCAGTAGTATACATCACCATCAGTAGTATACATCACCATCAGTAGTATACATCACCATTAGTAGTATACATCACCATCAGTAGTATACATCACCATCAGTAGTGTACATCATCATCAGTAGTGTACATCACCATTAGTAGTATACATCACCATCAGTAGTGTACATCATCATCAGTAGTATACATCACCATCAGTAGTATACATCACCATCAGTAGTATACATCACCATCAGTAGTATACCTCACCACCAGTAGTATACCTCACCATCAGTAGTATACATCACCATCAGTAGTATACATCACCATCAGTAGTATACATCACAATCAGTAGTATACATCACCATCAGTAGTATACATCACCATCAGTAGTGTACAACACTCATCAGTAGTAAACATCACCATCAGTAGTATACCTCACCATCAGTAGTATACATCACCATCAGTAGTATACATCACCATCAGTAGTATACATCACCATCAGTAGTATACATCACCATCAGTAGTATACATCACAATCAGTAGTATACATCACCATCAGTAGTATACATCACCATCAGTAGTATACATCACCATCAGTAGTATACATCACCATCAGTAGTATACATCACCATCAGTAGTATACCTCACCACCAGTAGTATACCTCACCATCAGTAGTATACATCACCATCAGTAGTGTACATCACTGTCAGTAGTATACATCACCATCAGTAGTGTACATCACCATCAGTAGTATACATCACCATCAGTAGTGTACATCACCATCAGTAGTATACATCACCATCAGTAGTATACATCACTGTCAGTAGTATACATCACCATCAGTAGTGTACATCACCATCAGTAGTATACCTCACCACCAGTAGTATACATCACCACCAGTAGTATACCTCACCATCAGTAGTATACATCACCATAAGTAGTATACATCACCATCAGTAATGTACATCACCATCAGTAGTATACATCACCACCAGTAGTATACATCACCATCAGTAGTGTACATCACAATCAGTAGTATACATCACCATCAGTAGTGTACATCACCATCAGTAGTATACATCACCATCAGTAGTATACATCACTGTCAGTAGTATACATCACCATCAGTAGTGTACATCACCATCAGTAGTATACCTCACCACCAGTAGTATACATCACCACCAGTAGTATACCTCACCATCAGTAGTATACATCACCATAAGTAGTATACATCACCATCAGTAATGTACATCACCATCAGTAGTATACATCACCACCAGTAGTATACATCACCATCAGTAGTGTACATCACAATCAGTAGTATACATCACCATCAGTAGTGTACATCACCATCAGTAGTGTACATCACCATTAGTATTGTACATCACCATCAGTAGTATACCTCACCATCAGTAGTATACATCACCATCAGTAGTATACATCACCATCAGTAGTGTACATCACCATCAGTAGTATACATCACCATCAGTAGTATACATCACCATCAGTAGTGTACATCACCATCAGTAGTATACATCACCATCAGTAGTATACATCACCATCAGTAGTGTACATCACCATCAGTAGTATACCTCACCATCAGTAGTATACATCACCATCAGTAGTATACATCACCATCAGTAGTGTACATCACCATCAGTAGTATACATCACCATCAGTAGTGTACATCATCATCAGTAGTATACATCACCATCAGTAGTATACATCACCGTCAGTAGTATACATCACCATCAGTAGTGTACATCACCATCAGTAGTATACATCACCATCAGTAGTATACATCACCATCAGTAGTATACATCACCATCAGTAGTATACATCACCATCAGTAGTATACATCACCACCAGTAGTATACCTCACCATCAGTAGTACACATCACCATCAGTAGTGTACCATCAGTAGTGTACATCACCATCAGTAGTGTACATCACTGTCAGTATTGTACATCACCATCAGTAGTATACATCACCATCAGTAGTATACATCACCATCAGTAGTGTACATCACCATCATAAGTATACATCACCATCGGTAGTGTACATCACCATCAGTAGTATACATCACCATCAGTAGTATACATCACCATCAGTAGTATACATCACCATCAGTAGTATACATCACCATCAGTAGTGTACATCACCATCATAAGTATACATCACCATCGGTAGTGTACATCACCATCAGTAGTATACATCACCATCAGTAGTATACATCACCATCAGTAGTGTACATCACCATCAGTAGTGTACATTACCATCAGTAGTATACATCACCATCAGTAGTGTACATCATCATCAGTAGTGTACATCACCATCAGTAGTATACATCACCATCAGTAGTATACATCACCATCAGTAGTATACATCACCATTAGTAGTGTACATCACCATCATTAGTATACATCACCATCAGTAATGTACATCACCATCAGTAGTGTACATCACCATCAGTAGTATACATCACTGTCAGTAGTGTACATTACCATCAGTAGTATACATCACCATCAGTAGTGTACATCACCATCAGTAGTGTACATCACCATCAGTAGTATACCTCACCATCAGTAGTGTACATCACCATCAGTAGTGTACATCACCGTCAGTAGTATACATCACCATCAGTAATGTACATCACCATCAGTAGTATACATCACCATCAGTAGTGTACATCACCATCAGTAGTGTACATCACCATCAGTAGTGTACATCACCATCAGTAGTATACATCACCATCAGTAGTGTACATCACCATCAGTAGTATACACCACCATCAGTAGTAAAAATCAACATCAGTAGTATACATCACCATCAGTAGTATACATCACCATCAGTAGTATACATCACCATTAGTAGTGTACATCACCATCATTAGTATACATCACCATCAGTAGTATACATCACCATCAGTAGTATACATCACCATCAGTAGTATACATCACCATCAGTAGTATACATCACCATTAGTAGTGTACATCACCATCATTAGTATACATCACCATCAGTAGTGTACATCATCATCAGTAGTATACATCACCATCAGTAGTATACATCACTGTCAGTAGTGTACATTACCATCAGTAGTGTACATCACCATCAGTAGTGTACATCACCATCAGTAGTATACATCACCATCAGTAGTGTACATTACCATCAGTAGTATACATCACCATCAGTAGTGTACATCACCATCAGTAGTGTACATCACCGTCAGTAGTATACATCACCATCAGTAATGTACATCACCATCAGTAGTATACATCACCATCAGTAGTGTACATCACCATCAGTAGTGTACATCACCATCAGTAGTGTACATCACCATCAGTAGTATACATCACCATCAGTAGTATACATCACCATCAGTAGTGTACATCGCCATCAGTAGTATACATCACCATCAGTAATGTACATCACCATCAGTAGTGTACATCACCATCAGTAGTGTACATCACCATCAGAAATGTACATCACCATCAGTAGTATACATCACCATTAGTAGTATATATCACCATCAGTAGTATACATCACCATCAGTAGTATACATCACCATCAGTAGTATACATCACCATCAGTAGTATACATTACCATCAGTAGTGTACATCACCGTCAGTAGTGTACATCACCATTAGTAGTATACATCACCATCATTAGTGTACATCACCATCAGTAGTATACATCACCATCAGTGGGTGTACATCACCATCAGTAGTATACATCACCATCAGTAGTATATATTACCATCAGTAGTAAACATCACCATCAGTAGTATACATCACCATCAGTAGTATATATTACCATCAGTAGTGTACATCATCATCAGTAGTATACATCATCATCAGTAGTGTACATCACCATCAGTAGTATACATCACCATCAGTAGTATACATCACCATCAGTAGTATATATTACCATCAGTAGTATATATTACCATCAGTAGTGTACATCATCATCAGTAGTATACATCACCATCAGTAGTATACATCACCATCAGTAGTATACATTACCATCAGTCGTATACATCACCATCAGTAGTGTACATCACCATCAGTAGTATACATCATCATCAGTAGTATACATCACCATCAGTAGTATACATCACCATCAGTAGTGTACATCACAATCATTAGTATACATCACCATCAGTAGTATACATCACCATCAGTAGTACACATCACCATCAGTAGTACACATCACCATCAGTAGTATACATCACCATCAGTAGTACACATCACCATCAGTAGTACACATCACCATCAGTAGTATACATCACCATCAGTAGTATACATCACCATCAGTAGTACACATCACCATCAGTAGTACACATCACCATCAGTAGTATACATCACCATCAGTAGTATACATCACCCATCAGTAGTATATATTACCATCAGTAGTGTACATTACCATCAGTAGTATACATCACCCATCAGTAGTATACATCACCATCAGTAGTGTACATCACCATCAGTAGTATACATCACCCATCAGTAGTATACATTACCATCAGTAATGTACATCACCATCAGTAGTATACATCACCATCAGTAGTATACATCACCATCAATAGTATACATCACCATCAGTAGTATACATCACCATTAGTAGTATACATCACCATCAGTAGTATACATCACCATCAGTAGTGTACATCATCATCAGTAGTATACATCACCATCAGTAGTATACATCACCATCAGTAGTATACATCACCATCAGTAGTGAACATCACCATCAGTAGTGTACATCACCATCAGAAGTATACATCACCATCAGTAGTATACATCATCATCAGTAGTATACATCACCATCAGTAGTGTACATCACAATCAGTATTATACATCACCATCAGTACTATACATCACCATCAGTAGTATACATCACCATCAGTAGTATACATCACCATCAGTAGTGTACATCACCATCAGTAGTATACATCACCATCAGTAGTATACATCACCATCAGTAGTATACATTACCATCAGTAGTATACATCACCATCAGAAGTATACATCACCATAAGTAGTGTACATCTCCATCAGTAGTGTACATCACCATCAGTAGTGTACATCATCATCAGTAGTATACATCACCATCAATAGTGTATATCACCATCAGTAGTATACATCACCATCAGTAGTATACATCACCATCAGTACTATACATCACCATCAGTAGTAAACATCACCATCAGTAGTGTACATCACCATCAGTAGTATACATCACCATCAGTAGTATACATCACCATCAGTAGTATACATCACCATCAGTAGTAAACATCACCATCAGTAGTGTACATCACCATCAGTAGTGTACATCACCATCAGAAATGTACATCACCATCAGTAGTGTACATCACCATCAGAAATGTACATCACCATCAGTAGTATACATCACCATCAGTAGTGTACATCACCATCAGAAATGTACTTCACTATCAGTAGTGTTCATCACCATCAGTAGTATACATCACCATCAGTAGTGTACATCACCATCAGAAATGTACATCACCATCAGTAGTGTACATCACCATCAGTAGTATACATCACCATCAGTAATGTACATCACCATCAGTAGTGTACATCACCATCAGTAATGTACATCACCATCAGTAGTATACATCACCATCAGTAATGTACATCACCATCAGTAATGTACATCACCATCAGTAATGTACATCACCATCAGTAGTGTACATCACCATCAGTAGTATACATCACCATCAGTAGTATACATCACCATCAGTAATGTACATCACCATCAGTAGTATACATCACCATCAGTAGTGTACATCACCATCAGTAGTATATATTACCATCAGTAGTGTACATCACCATCAGTAGTGTACATCACCATCAGTAGTATACATCACCATCAGAAGTATACATCACCATCAGTAGTAAACATCACCATCAGTAGTATACATCACCATCAGTAGTGTACATCATCATCAGTAGTATACATCACCATCAATAGTGTACATCACCATCAGTAGTATACATCACCATCAGTAGTGTACATCACCATCAGTAGTATACATCACCATCAGTAGTGTACATCACCATCAGTAGTGTACATCACCATCAGTAGTGTACATCACCATCAGTAGTATACATCACCATCAGTAGTATACATCATCATCAGTAGTGTACATCACCATCAGTAGTATACATCACCATCAGTAGTATACATCACCATCAGTAATGTACATCACCATCAGTAGTATACATCACCATCAGTAATGTACATCACCATCAGTAGTATACATCACCATCAGTAGTGTACATCACCATCAGTAGTATATATTACCATCAGTAGTGTACATCACCATCAGTAGTGTACATCACCATCAGTAGTATACATCACCATCAGTAGTATACATCACCATCAGTAGTAAACATCACCATCAGTAGTATACATCACCATCAGTAGTGTACATCATCATCAGTAGTATACATCACCATCAATAGTGTACATCACCATCAGTAGTATACATCACCATCAGTAGTGTACATCACCATCAGTAGTATACATCACCATCAGTAGTGTACATCACCATCAGTAGTGTACATCACCATCAGTAGTATACATCACCATCAGTAGTATACATCACCATCAGTAGTATACATCATCATCAGTAGTGTACATCACCATCAGTAGTATACATCACCATCAGTAGTATACATCACCATCAGTAGTGTACATCATCATCAGTAGTATACATCATCATCAGTAGTGTACAACACTCATCAGTAGTAAACATCACCATCAGTAGTATACATCATCATCAGTAGTATACATCACCATCAGTAGTATACATCACCATCAGTAGTATACATCATCATCAGTAGTATACATCACCATCAGTAGTGTACATCACCATCAGTAGTATACATCACCATCAGTAGTGTACATCACCATCAGTAGTATACATCACCATCAGTAGTATACATCACCATCAGTAGTGTACATCACCATCAGTAGTGTACATCATCATCAGTAGTATACATCACCATCAGTAGTATACATCACCATCAGTAGTGTACATCACCATCAGTAGTATACATCACCATCAATAGTATACATCACCATCAGTAGTGTACATCACCATCAGTAGTATACATCACCATCAGTAGTATACATCACCATCAGTAGTAAACATCACCATCAGTAGTATACATCACCATCAGTAATGTACATCACCATCAGTAGTGTACATCACCATCAATAGTGTACATCACCATCAGTAGTAAACATCACCATCAGTAGTAAACATCACCATCAGTAGTATACATCACCATCAGTAGTGTACATCACCATCAGTAGTATACATCACTATCAGTAATATACAACACCATCAGTAGTATACATCATCCATCAGTAGTGTACATCACCATCAGTAGTGTACATCACCATCAGTAGTATACATCACCATCAGTAGTGTATATCACCAATGAAAATCTTGTCTGTGCCAGAAAGTTTATGTAGTTTACACTAATTCTCTAATAACAGTATTTCTGGGTGCACAATTTATAATTTTGATAACATAATTATATTGTAATGAATGCATTGTATGTTGATTATGTAAATTTACACTATGATTTCAGTATCTGGTCATGATAAAGAGCTGGAAACCTTACTGGCTTATCATTATATTAATGAGAAATTGAAAATAATTTGTTTCAGATGCTTTCACCACTATTTGATGAAATAACCGTTCCTTCCGAGACATAGTGTGCTGTATCGCCTACTGTGTTAAGATATTGTGCTGTATCGCCTAGTGTGTTCAGATATTGTGTTGTATTGCCTAGTGTGTTAAGATATTGTGCTGTATCGCCTACTGTGTTAAGATATTGTGCTGTATTGCCTAGTGTGTTAGGATATTGTGCTGTATTGCCTAGTGTGTTAAGATATTGTGCTGTACCGCCTTGTGTGTTAAGATATTGTGCTGTATTGCCTAGTGTGTTAAGATATGGTGCTGTACCGCCTAATGTGTTAAAATATTGTGCTGTATTGCCTAGTGTGTTAATATATTGTGCTGTATTGCCTAGTGTGCTAAGATATTGTGCTGTATTGCCTAGTGTGTTAAGATATTGTGCTGTAATGCGTAGTGTGCTAAGATATTGTGCTGTATTGCCTAGTGTTTTAAGATATGGTGCTGTACCGCCTAGTGTGTTAAGATATTGTGCTGTATCGCCTAGTGTGTTAAGATATTGTGCTGTATTGCCTAGTGTGTTGAGATATGGTGCTGTACCGCCTAGAGTGCAAAGATATTGTGCTGTATCAACTACTGTGTTCAGATATTGTGCTGTATTGCCTCGTGTGTTAAGATATTGTGCTCTATTGCCTAGTGTGTTAAGATATTGTGCTGTGTCGCCTATGTGTTCAGATATTGTGCTGTATTGCCTAGTGGGTTAAGATATTGTGCTGTATCGCCTACTGTGTTAAGATATTGTGCTGTTTCGCCTAGTGTGTTAAGATATTGTGCTGTATTGCCTAGTGGGTTAAGATATTGTGTTGTATTGCCTAGTGTGTTCAGATATTGTGCTGTATCACCTAGTGTGTTAAGATATTGTGCTGTACCGCCTAGTGTGTTAGGATATTGTGCTGTATTGCCTAGTGTGCTAAGATATTGTGCTGTATTGCCTACTGTGTTCAGATATTGTGCTGTATTGCCTAGTGTGTTAAGATATTGTGTTGTATTGCCTAGTGTGTAAGGATATTGTGCTGTATTGCCTAGTGTGTTAAGATATTGTGTTGTATTGCCTTGTGTGTTAAGATATTGTGCTGTATTGCCTAGTGTGTTAAGATATTGTGCTGTATTGCCTAGTATGTTAGGATATTGTGCTGTATTGCCTAGTGTGTTAAGATATTGTGCTGTACCGCCTTGTGTGTTAAGATATTGTGCTGTACCGCCTAGTGTGTTAAGATATTGTGCTGTATTGCTTAGTGTGTTAAGATATTGTGCTGTATTGCCTAGTGTGTAAGGATTTTGTGCTGTACCGCCTAGTGTGTTAAGATATTGTGCTGTATTGCTTAGTGTGTTAGGATATTATGCTGTATTGCCTAGTGTGCAAAGATAATGTGCTGTTTCGTCTAGTGTGTTAAGATATTGTGCTTTATCGCCTAGTGTGTTAAGATATTGTGCTGTATTGCCTAGTGTGCTAAGATATTATGCTGTATCGCTTAGTGTGCGAAGATATTGTGCTGTATCGCCTAGTGTGTTCAGATAACTACTGTGAGCAAGTTAGAGGGCTATATGTTTAACAATCATTTCTTGCTTTTTTGTTTATAGGAATTTTGTTGAAATCCAATCAATGATGCATCATGTTAAGTAACAAGAGATAACTTCCATTTATGACTTAATCTTAATTCTATGAATTCCCCTTGGAAATAAATAATAGTGGAAACAAGGTCTCTTGCCAGGAGTTTTGTTTTTATGATCAGTTCTAAATTCCAAATCTATCTTTTAGTTCTTTAAAAAAATGACCATAATATACCTTCATAGTCAACATACATATATAATGTACAAGATAGTCATATTTTCCCCCTGGAGCAGTCCAAAACTAGACCATGCACAACTAGGGACCAAACAGAACATGCTTATGAAATTTGGAAAGGATACATCCAGTACTTCTCAAGTTAAAATGGTACCATAATTTCATACACCAACACTAGGCAACAAGGGGAACCTGCATATGAAAATTTGGAAAGATCCATCCAGTGCTTCTAAAGATATAACAGTAACAAATTTTCATTGTAAATATCCAAGATGGCCGTCTGGCAGCCAAATGTTTCCCCGATTAGTCCCAAAATCAATACAGCGCAACTGTGCACAAAGGAGAACCTGCATATGAAATTTGGGAAAGATCCATCTAGTACTTCTCAAGATATAACGGTAAGAATTTTCATTGTCTTAATCCAAGATGGCCGCCTGTCAGACATTTTGTTTTCCTGATCAGTCCCAAAATCAATACAGCACAACTGCACACCAAGGGGAACCTGAATATGAAATTTCGGAATGATCCATCCAGTACTTCTCAAGATATAACGGTAACAAATTTTCATTGTCTTAATCCAAGATGGCCGCCTGTCAGACATTTTGTTATCCCGATCAGTCCCAAAATCAATACAGCACAACGATTGACCAAGAGGAACCTGTATATGCAATTTGGGAAAGATCCATCCAGTACTTCTCAAGATATAACGGCAAAAACTTTTCATTGTAAATATCGAATATGGCCGCCTGGCAGCCATTTTGTTATTCCGATCAGTCCCAAAATCAATTCAGCACAACTAAGAGGAGCCTGCATATGAAATTTGAGAAAGATCCATCCAGTACTTCTCAAGTTATAACTCTAACAAAAATTGTTTAAGGACAGACGACGACTCACGGACGCACAGGCTAAAACCCCCCAACTTTTGACACTTTACAACACTGGATGCCGACTATGAATCATCATGCAAGGCTATCAAATATAATTCCTTACAAGTATACCACAAGAATGTAATGGATTGATAACAAGCACTTGATTCCTTTTCCAATTTTAATGACAAAGACAAACATGTAAATAAAACACATCATCATTATTTACGTGACAGTCTTTTGTCCTGTACACATATTTCCCACTTTATATAAATGTCCCACCGAACTATCCACTTTCTGTCATAGTCCACTACACTGTACCAGTGGTGTACAACAAGGGCCAATTAGTCTGGTCGTATTACTATAAGGCTCTTACATAGTACTGTGCCATGTAAAACAAAACCCAATGGCTCCATAAATGATGTTCCTTCCAAAATTTCTAATGTCAAAAAATTCCCGGCACACAAAGAGGGGAATACTAAGTATGTTTGCTACAGTATTCCAAAGTTTATAACAGCTGAGAAGGAAGTGGTTTATTTTCTGTACCACATCTGTATTATTTTCATCCTCTTGATTTTCTTCTGTAACTGAAGCACTCCGTATAGCAAAGCTTCTGCAGTCGGCGGACATCCTGGAAGTAGATAAGGGTAATGAAAGTAAGACGAAAGTTAGCATATTCAAAGAACACAGTATAACCTGTCAAAACCGTCTAATCCAAAACCCTGTCTATTCCGATTTTAGCATTTGGTCCCTGCTTTTCCCCTCTTTACTTATATGTCAGTTATCCTACCTTTACTCACTGGACACCTGTGTAAACTGCCTAAATATAATGATCATGGTGACTTCTAGTTTAGACAGGATATACTGTACTACAATCTACATGCTTTGTATATATGTAAAATCATAAAAATTTAATAATTATGTATTATGGATATATTGTATAAATGTAATATGTGCGAGTCATTGTTCATATATAAAATACTAGACTAGCTTGTACTTTTATCCTATTTAAACACCATCACCAACATTTTGGACTACAGGTCCACTTACCAGGTACATAGATATCTACAGGTATAATACGATCACAGCCTCGGACTACTGGGTCTACTTACCAGGTACATAGATATCTACAGGTATAATACCATCACAGCCTAACTATTGGGTCTACTTACCAGGTACATAGATATCTACAGGTATAATACGATCACAGCCTAACTACTGGGTCCACTTACCAGGTACATAGATATCTACAGGTATAATACCATCACAGCCTAACTACTGGGTCCACTTACCAGGTACATAGATATCTACAGGTATAATACGATCACAGCCTAACTACTGGGTCCACTTACCAGGTACATAGATATCTACAGGTATAATACGATCACAGCCTAACTATTGGGTCTACTTACCAGGTACATAGATATCTACAGATATAATATGATCACAGCCTAACTATTGGGTCAACTTACCAGGTACATAGATATCTACAGATATAATATGATCACAGCCTAACTACTGGGTCCACTTACCAGGTACATAGATATCTACAGGTATAATACCATCACAGTCTAACTACTGGGTCCACTTACCAGGTACATAGATATCTACAGGTATAATACGATCACAGCCTAACTACTGGGTCCACTTACCAGGTACTTAGATATCTACAGGTATAATACGATCACAGCCTAACTACTGGGTCCACTTACCAGGTACATAGATATCTACAGGTATAATACGATCACAGCCTTGGACTACTGGGTCCACTTACCAGGTACATAGATATCTACAGGTATAATACGATCACAGCCTAACTACTGGGTCTACTTACCAGGTACATAGATATCTACAGGTATAATATGATCACAGCCTAACTACTGAGTCCACTTACCAGGTACATAGATATCTACAGGTATAATATGATCACAGCCTAACTACTGGGTCCACTTACCAGGTACATAGATATCTACAGGTATAATACGATCACAGCCTCGGACTACTGGGTCCACTTACCAGGTACTTAGATATCTACAGGTATATTACGATCACAGCCTAACTACTGGGTCCACTTACCAGGTACATAGATATCTACAGGTATAATACGATCACAGCCTAACTACTGGGTCCACTTACCAGGTACATAGATATCTACAGATATAATACGATCACAGCCTAACTACTGGGTCCACTTACCAGGTACATAGATATCTACAGGTATAATACGATCACAGCCTCGGACTGCTGGGTCCACTTACCAGGTACATAGATATCTACAGGTATAATATGATCACAGCCTAACTACTGGGTCCACTTACCAGGTACATAGATATCTACAGGTATAATATGATCACTGCCTCGGACTACTGGGTCTACTTACCAGGTACATAGATATCTACAGGTATAATATGATCACAGCCTCGGACTACTGGGTCTACTTACCAGGTACATAGATATCTACAGATATAATACGATCACAGCCTAACTACTGGGTCCACTTACCAGGTACATAGATATCTACAGGTATAATACGATCACAGCCTCGGACTACTGGGTCCACTTACCAGGTACATAGATATCTACAGATATAATATGATCACAGCCTAACTACTGGGTCCACTTACCAGGTACATAGATATCTACAGGTATAATATGATCACAGCCTCGGACTACTGGGTCTACTTACCAGGTACATAGATATCTACAGGTATAATATGATCACAGCCTCGGACTACTGGGTCTACTTACCAGGTACATAGATATCTACAGGTATAATACGATCACAGCCTCGGACTACTGGGTCTACTTACCAGGTACATAGATATCTACAGGTATAATATGATCACAGCCTCGGACTAATGGGTCCACTTACCAGGTACATAGATATCTACAGGTATAATACGATCACAGCCTAACTACTGGGTCTACTTACCAGGTACATAGATATCTACAGGTATAATATGATCACAGCCTCGGACTACTTGGTCTACTTACCAGGTACATAGATATCTACAGGTATGATACGATCACAGCCTAACTACTGGGTCCACTTACCAGGTACATAGATATCTACAGGTATAATATGATCACAGCCTCGGACTACTGGGTCCACTTACCAGGTACATAGATATCTACAGGTATAATAAGATCACAGCCTAACTACTGGGTCTACTTACCAGGTACATAGATATCTACAGATATAATACAATCACAGCCTAACTACTGGGTCCACTTACCAGGTACATAGATATCTACAGGTATGATACGATCACAGCCTCGGACTACTGGGTCCACTTACCAGGTACATAGATATCTACAGGTATAATACGATCACAGCCTCGGACTACTGGGTCCACTTACCAGGTACATAGATATCTACAGGTATAATACGATCACAGCCTAACTACTGGGTCCACTTACCAGGTACATATATATCTCCAGGTATAATACAATCACAGCCTAACTACTGGGTCCACTTACCAGGTACAACGATATCTACAGGTATAATATGATCACAGCCTCGGACTACTGGGTCCACTTACCAGGTACATAGATATCTACAGATATAATACGATCACAGTCTAACTACTGGGTCCACTTACCAGGTACATAGATATCTACAGGTATAATACGATCACAGCCTCGGACTACTGGATCCACTTACCAGGTACATAGATATCTACAGGTATAATACGATCACAGCCTAACTACTGGGTCCACTTACCAGGTACATAGATATCTACAGGTATAATACGATCACAGCCTCGGACTGCTGGGTCCACTTACCAGGTACATAGATATCTACAGATATAATACAATCACAGCCTAACTACTGGGTCCACTTACCAGGTACATAGATATCTACAGGTATAATACGATCACAGCCTAACTACTGGGTCCACTTACCAGGTACAACGATATCTACAGGTATAATATGATCACAGCCTCGGACTACTGGGTCCACTTACCAGGTACATAGATATCTACAGATATAATACGATCACAGTCTAACTACTGGGTCCACTTACCAGGTACATAGATATCTACAGGTATAATACGATCACAGCCTCGGACTACTGGATCCACTTACCAGGTACATAGATATCTACAGGTATAATACGATCACAGCCTAACTACTGGGTCCACTTACCAGGTACATAGATATCTACAGGTATAATACGATCACAGCCTCGGACTGCTGGGTCCACTTACCAGGTACATAGATATCTACAGGTATAATATGATCACAGCCTCGGACTACTGGGTCCACTTACCAGGTACATAGATATTTACAAGTATAATACGATCACAGCCTCGGACTGCTGGGTCTACTAACCAGGTACATAGATATCTACAGATATAATACAATCACAGCCTAACTACTGGGTCCACTTACCAGGTACATAGATATCTACAGGTATAATACGATCACAGCCTCGGACTACTGAGTAAGAGTAATGGTAGTATCCACCACCATTAGCACAGCTTCCCATTGATACTACAAAGCGAGGTTCAGGCATCTGGTCATAAATCTGCAAAACAATGAATGAGCTATGAATTATATTACACGAATTTTCAGATTTAGTATATAAAAATTAACATACCTGCTAATCAGGAAAGATCAATTAATAAGAAAAGTTATGAAATTTGATATAGATATGTAAAAATTATTTTGTACTTTTCTAGAAAAAGAGACAACAAGAATTATTTAGGGATTGATAACGGACCAAACAGCTTAACATCTGATGGTTGGCACTTTTTTTTTTTAAGTTCAATATCAAAAGTTAAGATTGATACATGTTGCATATTCATAATCTAAATCTTTTTGGTGTCAAAACTTCACAACTCACATTTAATACAATCTTGTTGTACAATTTTTTGTCAGTAGGACTTACTTCCCTTGATGCAGAGATCACTATGGTGTGTAAATCTCTGCTAAATCTGACAGTGAATTAGCACATTTTCTCTTTTACACAAAAAGCTCATGCCATGTCTTATATAACAACAAAAGATCCAAGAGGGATCTAGGGACCCACCACTGCTTGATGATATTTTCCCATCTTTTTCATTTATCAGCATTTGCTGATATTGCTGTATTACCTTTCTCAAAGCTGGTGCCATCTTGTTTGTGAGTGTGCCTGCGACAATGATACAGTCAGACTGACGCGGACTAGCCCGAAACACCACCCCAAATCTGTCCATGTCATATCTGGGGGCAGCAAAATGCATCATCTCCACTGCACAGCAGGCTAGACCAAATGTCATGGGCCAAATGGAACCCTGAAATTAATTTAAGACAGGTAAAATAAATTATCTCAGATTAAAAGTTAATAACAAAAACATGATTCTATCTTTAATAATTTTGTCAATTCTAATTCTAAAATCTGAATATTTTTACTCTCATGCATTCTTCATTTGTGGCCATTTCATTATTTTCATCTTGGAAATACACTTAACAAACAATACTATATCAAACAAAATATCACAAGTGACAAACATTTACACAAACATGTGCTGTGTGACACTCCCCACTGTCTATAAACAGACATTTTCTATAAACAGATCCCACTGACTTGTGGCAAGTACCTCCCATTTTTCCCATGTAGGTCTTGAACAAGTGATCCAGTGGTGATACCGTGAGAGCACTGTATCAGAATCTGTATAGAGACTCTACGACTGTGATACCGTGAGAGTACTGTATCAGAATCTGTATATAGATAATACGACTGTGATACCGTGACAGTACTGTATCAGAATCTGTATATAGATAATACGACTGTGATACCGTGACAGTACTGTATCAGAATCTGTGTATAGACTCTACAACTGTGATACCGTGACAGTACTGTATCAGAATCTGTATATAGATAATACGACTGTGATACCGTGACAGTACTGTATCAGAATCTGTGTATAGACTCTACAACTGTGATACCGTGACAGTACTGTATCAGAATCTGCAAAGAGACTCTACGACTGTGATATTGTGACAGTACTGTATCAGAATCTGTATATAGATAATACGATTGTGATACCGTGACAGTACTATATCAGAATCTGCATAGAGACTCTACGACTGTGATACCGTGACAGTACTGTATCAGAATCTGCATAGAGACTCTACAACTGTGATACCGTGACAGTACTGTATCAGAATCTGTATATAGATAATACGACTGTGATACCGTGACAGTACTGTATCAGAATCTGTGTATAGACTCTACAACTGTGATACCGTGACAGTACTGTATCAGAATCTGTATATAGATAATACGACTGTGATACCGTGACAGTACTGTATCAGAATCTGTGTATAGACTCTACAACTGTGATACCGTGACAGTACTGTATCAGAATCTGTATATAGACTCTACAACTGTGATACCGTGACAGTACTGTATCAGAATCTGCATAGAGACTCTACGACTGTGATACCGTGACAGTACTGTATCAGAATCTGTATATAGACTCTACGACTGTGATACCGTGAGAGTACTGTATCAGAATCTGTATATAGACTTTACGACTGTGATACCGTGACAGTACTGTATCAAAATCTGTGTATAGACTCTACAACTGTGATGCCGTGACAGTACTGTATCAGAATTTGTATATAGATAATACGACTGCATCACAATGTTAAGTAACACATTGCACTGTGCATTATCACTAAATAGTACGACAGTACAATTCTTTTTAGTATTATAAATAATGATGACCTTGACCTT
The DNA here is from genome assembly GCA_947623455.1 of Mimachlamys varia. Lineage (NCBI taxonomy): Eukaryota > Metazoa > Mollusca > Bivalvia > Pectinida > Pectinidae > Mimachlamys > Mimachlamys varia. Next base: position 17,825,405 of record OX392535.1, read on the forward strand.
CGACATATGTATCATCAAGACAAATACAGAGATGTGAAGATTTATAAAGACCTGTTAAGGAAATTCAACTGAGCAGGAAGAGTGATGACAAGGGTATGTATTCATGGTATCAGGACCAATGTATTCTTAACCATCATTAATGGTGTAATGTATCTGTAAGGTTTGGTCTCAGACCACGATAAAACTTCCGGGTTGTTGTACACGAATGTAGTGCGTAAGGACTTTTCAGATGGGTTACTAAATACTTTTTCCTGACTGATCTTTGACTGATATGTACAGTTTCTTTACATAGAATTGTTCAACAATAACCATTCTAGTGATTAATTTTTTTTCACACAGATTTCAGGTTTGTTTTGGCAGCTTGACACATTGAGCGATGAGGCTTGCACATCAATATTTTGTGGTTTTTGGTAATTTCCCTATAAATGAAGGGAAGTGACATTCAAATAAAATTATCTTTCTTAAATGTAGCTCATGAGGTACATTCCGTCTCACTGTAGATTCAGTTTGAATAGATCGACAATGTTTTGAAATATTTTAATTTTTGATTTTCTTTGACAGTTACATATAGCAGAGTTAATTGTGGTCTGAGTCTGTTTCATAAAAATCTGTCTACAAATATGGCTGCTTTAAAAATGAAGTTTCATGAAATTACATAAGAAACATGGCCACTTGTATGGGGGCCCGGGGCATGCAACTTACTCGTGTATAGGGGGAAATAACTATAGCACATCAAATCTCTCTTTGTGACAGTACAACTTAATAAAATAATTTTATGTATTTATTCCCTCCAATTTCATTTTGTAATTAATTTAACCGAAAATGTCCATGCAATACAATAACACAATAATGCCTGTTGCAATATATATATCAAACAGTAAGGCTTGGGCTGGAAGTCTGCTAATATAAGTTGAATTCAATTTCTGTTGTATCAGAGATTATATCGGGCTAAATAATTCCATACTCTTTAATTTTGAATTCATTCACCCAAGAGTTCATTATGACAAGTTCATGTTGTCCTTACATGAATCAGAATTATCACTCTAATAAAACATACCTTCCTTCCCCAGTTAACCAGGTCATCCAAACGTGCCAAAGCAAACTCTGCCTTGCTAGATGTATTTAAGAAGGGTGAGTACTTTTTACGCTTCACAACAGCTCCTTCAGTGTTCTGTTCTACTTCATTGCTGCCCTCAGCTGTAGCTACTTTAGTACTCTGTTCTCTGTAGGGGACCAGACTGTCAAAAACAGAGCAACATTATATCTGGGACTTTTTAAACTGTAAATAAAAGTTATTGATAAGTAAAAAAAAAAGACAAAAGTTAACCTTTATGTCAAAGCACATTTAGAGATTGTATATTGCATAAACAGGTATTTGTTGCTTAAAACAATTATGAGAATATATAAAGAATTCCATGCAATGCCTAATTCAAGATTACTCTAAAACATCTTGAAATTTAACATTTTTTATACAGAATTCTCCTAAATACCGGGTAAATATTGTTATCTTTTTGAAATTTATATACATCTAATATTCTAAACCCTGATAAGGAAGAGCTAATATTGTAACTACATTTGTATGTACAAGTAGAGACGATGCAGAGTGATCTAACATTCTAGATGTTACAGCCAATCAATCTGATTCATTATAATATACAACTAACCTCGTCTGTGTTATGTCCTTTGTTTTTCTGTCAGTCATGAGCTCCCGACACTGACAACCTGCTGGTGCCCAAGTGCGGTTAAGAAGGGTTCCAAGTGTCTGGACCCTCCCGGGCAACCATAGCACTGAAAAACAAGATAATTAATTTATCATACAGGGGATATAAAACAGACAGTCTTCCGAAGCTATACAACACAAAATCCAAACTATACAACAGAAAACCCAAGCTATACAACACAAAACCCCAACAGCAATCTGCATTGGTATAGGCCTATCTCGAAAGTATTGTTATCTCCCTTGTTTGCCATATCATGGACTACATTTGAAAGTGTTTTGAAACCAATTTGCACCATGAAGGTGTGACGTCGTAATGGGAATTATGTCATTCAATTGTCACATGGCGCCAAATCATCACAAAAACACTTCCCGGAAGTTCATCTTGCACCAACCATTGTGGCTTATTCAACAGGATCCATATAATAACACTTTTGGGATAGGCTTATACAAATCAGAGAATACAAACAAGTATGTATTGCAATATACATGTATAAATATAACACAAAACTGAATAGGGTGAATATATGACATCAACGTTCCTTAACTTAAGGAAACTCCTTAACTTAAAAATCTATATAGGAAAGCATTACAAAATTTAAGGGGAAAATCCTTAGTTAAGGAACTTTCCTTAAATTCTGTAATGCTTTCCTATGGAGATTTTTAAGTTAAGGAGTTTCCTTAAGTTAAGGAACGTTGATGAAACCAGGGCCAGATAATACATTAACAAAAATCATTGCACAAAACAGTAATGAAGTGCACAAAACCATGCCACTATTACCTTTCAAAGCTCCTCTGAAAAGGCTTAAGTAGCCCTAAGTTTCAACCCCAAATAGGTTATAGATCGTATCTTATATATATGTTAAGATATATATATTGAACACATCTTTTATAACTTTTAAAATGTTGCTGAGGGAGCTCGAGGTTGGTCAATAAAAGACATCAAGGCTAATGTCCCCACAAAATGAAATTTCCAGACTGACTGTCAGTTTCTTTCGCATATGCTATATATGAAATGGCATTTTATCTAAACTTAATTTGTATACATCCATCATCTGGAGGATAATTTCTCTTTTACAAGCTGTAGAAAGACAGATAAAAGAATCAAATGAAGAAATGACTCCCGGTGAAGCTAATAAAATCATAGCACATTTCCAAGGTAATTTTTTTTCAGATTATGAGTAAGATATTGAAGGCTTCAGTATACCTAATCAATAAATGAACTATGATGGTGTGTCATTTCATAATGTCATTCCAAATGCACTATAGAGGTCTTGCCTGAAATGCCATTTGCTCAAGGTTGTTTCGCACTTAAGGGAACTTAGGGCAAAACATTGTGATATTTTCTTTTTATTTTCACCAAGTATAGTTTCAATCTTGATTTCTTAGTTGTTGATCTTCCTTCTTTAAATCCAATTTTATGAAAACAAAAGAATATGTTTGTAGTTTTATGTCTGTGTCCATCTGCGATATCCAGGGTTTACAATCACCTATAATGCTCTCTACACACCTGGAATGTCATGGCAATACTGAAGGCTCTGTGTGCGCCACCTCGCTGATGAGACAAGAAGACTGATTCAACCCTATGATGTACATCAAAAGAATCTTGTGGTCTCATAGCAGTAAAAATTGACAGGTTTTGAAGTTTGTTGTGGCTCCTTTGTAATCTTTAAAGGACAGGCATGCAGCCTAGGTTTTTTACCTAAGCGTGCCCTCAGTTTTGCCATGACATATTCCTAGGGTGTAAAGATCAGCGTTAGTTGAGCGCGCGTAACCCCTGGATATCGTGAATGGCCTGTGTCGGGTTGAAACTTTATCCTTCTTTCAATTCAGTGAGTACATTTTCATGTGAATCAAGAGAAATTAAGATTTTTTAAACAAATCGTAATCGTTTCAAAACAGATTGACTCATGTTATTTAAGTATTGTGAAAAAAGCTTGGGAATCAACATCATAAATGCCTCATTTTTTGTCTATATTAAAACTTACAATCAATAATTAAAGTAGGCCTACATCTTCAAAACAATACATGTGATTAAGACTTATTGGTTCCAATTTTTCACAGAATGGGAATAAATCATGGGGACGGGTTGAAATTAAAGATGACTAAAATCTTTGTCAGGGGCTTGTTTATAAATCTAGATATTTAAATAGGGGAATCAGAAATGTTAGAACAAACTTATCAGCCATGAAGCTATTTTAAATACCAGGTCCATGTTGAAAGTTTTTATGTAAAAAGAACCAATACAGTACAATCGGAAGCAGTTAGACGACAAGAAATATGTGTTTAACACACGTACATTACACATGTTCCTTACGTGACACCCCCCCCCCCCCCCCCATTTGTTACGCAAACAAGGTAAAATTTTGGAGTAAAACAACTTAGAATTACGATGACTTATAAAACTAGCACCTCCACGGTATGGCAAAATTCATATACTTCTTCGACAGAAAACGATAATCAAGTGTTTTGCGATTATACACGTGAAGGTCATATAAGTGATACACAAGTGCAGTACGTACAAGTTTTGGTCGCCATTTTCACGCAAACTGAAAACGAGGCGATTTTTCTTTCGAGCATGCGCATCACGAAGCAACAATGGCGGACACCTCGGAGCTCAAGGCAAGTCTTCAGTCACAATATAATCGAATACTTCTTATGTATGGCTATCAAGAATATTTCAGTCTGAGATTATCTCAGAAGAAGATGGTTCTAACACATGTCGTTCGTATCACAACTGATAGTTATCACTGGTGTCCTAAAACGATGATTAAATATCGATGAAATTGGCTCTTTTTAAGAGGAACCGTGACCTCATTTCGGGGATCGGATTGAAATCGGTCTCTCTTCAAATATTTTCGTCTTAGAATATACATATATACATTTTTGTAAAGTGCTTATGAAACTTGATTGGAATAACTTTGAATGAACCAGTAATTTTAGCGATAAAGTACCTAATATTGCGCGTTAAAAATCGAAGTGGGGGCAAAAGTTCTCACGTTTTTTTGTTCGCAGAATAACTAAAGGGACGTAACTATGCATGGAAAGTAGGTCAACGTGATTGTTTTTGTAGATAATCTTGAGGCAACAATACAACGACGCAGTAACATATCACTTTATGTCAGATTGTCTTTTATTAACGTATTTACCATACAATATCTTATTTTATTCTTTGCCAATTGTCATTTTCAAATGTTAAAACTTATCTGGCAATATCTTTCAATTCAAGGACAGATAATTAGAAATATCTGATACCTTATATATATATAAATTATGATCATGTCCAATAACATTCGTGGTGGTTTTTAAAGGTATAAATACGCCTATATCTGAATATTTATTCCAAAAAAGTGTATTTATTTTTTCTAAATCTTTATTATTATTTTTGAAACATCTTTGCCTTAATTTTAAAGGCAAAAATTTGCATAATGGGGGATAATCTTGCATTTTGGTTAATAATAAAATTCTATTGCTCACGGATGGATACAAAAGTGAAATAAAAACAAATTAAACTGTTATCAGTGAAACGAAATAAAAGTATCGCACCTAACATTTGAGATCATACAACTTTGCTATTTGAACAGTGCTTCTCTATTTGTTTTGTGTGACTGTAAAGTCTGGTACTAAGAAAATCAATAAATTAAAAATGTGTTTGGATAAAAATAATGAAGCCTGAATTTTGAAAGAAACTTACTTTATGAGTTTTTGAAAACGTCTTTGTTTTTTTCATCCTTTGTCAATCAAAAACTTTAAGTGACAGGTGTATCCACGCTTAAACAGCTGAAAACAACTCAGTAGGTAAAGTCAGTTGTCAAAATTATGTTATACTGCAAGTAGTCCGGGGTTAACCTGATATTTAGATATTTTGCATTCCAATTTTGTGCATAAAGGTGTAAAATAGAGAGTAGATTATGTGTGTGATACTGTCGTATAATATATTCTCAATAGTTCAATTGTTTTTATTTTTCAGAGATTATCTAGAAAAATGAACAATTGTATTACTGATTTAATTTTTTATTTGTTAGGATTTCATATTTTGATTTTCAGAAAAAGGTTATAAACATATAATCAATGGTAATAGAACTATTCAATGTAAATTTATGCAGTGATTTTCTTTTCCATTAATTATTTGGGCCTATACCTTTTCAATTGGGAAAATGGAACATAAACAACTATTTTCATCCGATTTGGATTTTTTGTTCTCATTAATAGAGCTTTCATGGCCATATTTATCCAGGTTTTATGTAAATGCTTATTCATACTTAAAAATAATATTTTACCCATTCATTGATGTACATGCACAGTTTAAATTGGGAAAATTTAGATACAAAAATTGGGAAAATACTGTAAAATTTCTCAAGGGGAAGGGGGCCTACTGGTATATTCAGCCCAAAATGTACCCCAAAAAAGGTCACCGACTATGAATTAAGAGTTTCTGTTTATATAATTAATTGTGAAATCAATATCTTTCATTTACAGCATATGGTCATGAGCTTCAGGGTGTCTGAACTACAAGTTTTACTCGGATATGCAGGTAGAAATAAAACAGGTCGCAAGCAAGAACTGCTACAACGAGCAATACAACTGGTTCAAAAAGGAGCCTCAGTCCCCATACAGATCAAAATACGAGAATTATACAAGTAAGTGAATCTATTTCAAAGATAATTTACATTGTTGAATCATATTCTGTCCAGTTTTATATTGAGATTGAACAATTTCTGGTTCTGTAGTCACTGAAAAATTCATAAAGAAAGATCATTATTGAAAAAAAAATAGTTTTCTCGAAAAGGTTTCAGGAAATATACTAGTTTGTGGACTTGAACATTTGATTTTGATCGGTTTAAGTAAGTTTTAAAATCCTTTATTTAATGGTCTTAATTTGATTTGGTGCAATATAATTTACTGGTAAGTTAAAAAAAAAAAGACGTCTTTCCCATAATGAAATTTTTATTTTGTATCCTTTCTACCAATTTTAATTCATGGAAAAAAAGGACAAAAAAAATAACAACAGGCAGCAGAGTTTCATTTTTTTAGTGTAAATTCAGAAATAATTCTTCACCTCTGTGTGCAGGATTACATTTTAATGGCAAAGTTGATATTTAAATCTTATTATATCTAATAGATAAAAAAAATGCAAAATCCCAGTAATCTAATAACAAAAAAACTTACCTCTTACGTCTTATTTTAAAAACTTGAGTTTGAAAAATGACATCTTTGTACAGTTTTGCAGAATATGCAATATTCAGTTGATGAAATGACATTTATGAAATCTTATGTGTGTGTGTATATATATAACATGACCATTTTTGCTACATTTAACATTAAGCTCTGAACAGACTACTTTATTCATTGCATGCAGTCAAATTTTTTCTTCAAGCAGACGAAAAGTTCCAGGACGAAGTGAGGATGAAGGGTTATCAGGTAAGAGTTGTAAGTAGAAGTACAGTGCTTTATTTACACCATAATCAGCCAAGCCTTGCTTATCTTAACTTGTATGTCTTCTCTCTACAGAATTGTAAGTAGAAGTACAGTGCTTTATTTACATCATAATCACCTAAGCATTGCTTATCTTGTATGTCTTCTCTACAGCTTCAATAATTTACTCTCCATTATTTGATAGTTTAACTCACACTTCAAATGAAGCAGATGTGCAACTTGCCATACATATGTAGTATGGTACCAGTAGCAAGTTTTATAACGAAATCTGTATGATGACATTTGGTAATTCTTTATGTTACCTTGATTTAAGTTAAATCAGCAAACAAGGAATTGAAATAACAGAATGCAACTCCTCATCAAGTTCATGACTGGGTAGTAAAAAAATAAGAGAAATAGATTTAAGGTCGTCCACATTTTTCTTAAGCCCCACAAGTACTATAAATAGCATGACAAGTTTACAGGACAAGAACCTCAGTCAGTTAGTTATTCTGCTACTTTTCTCCAGTCAATTACATATTTCCTTGAACCTCTCAAATATAATGACAAATTTCTTAATATCTAAGTATACTTTTTAGGAAAGCTGAGTGCAGCATGCTGAAACTATTTTGCCTCTCAAGACTGCTCACAGTTATGTCCCTTGATTCCTCACTCATCCTATCGCTCACAAATAGCAATGATATCATAAACACTTTCACAAATTGTGTATGAGTGTCAATAGGGATAACTAAGTGTCATATACACCCCACACGGTATACTGAAATCTGGTTTTGCACCCTTATACTGTAAATCAGTTATATTTCGCAAATATTTTATTTTGCACATTTACCTCTTCGGAAATATTCTCGAATACATGACTTCGCAAATACTGTTCTAGAAATGACTTTAAATTCGCGAATGATCAGATTTTGGAGACATGAACTCTGTGAAACACCTATACATGTTTATTGGTAACTGATAGCTTTGTGTTTGATGGCATTATTATGTTCATGAGATTAATTCAACTTTCATAACGACGGAACAAACATGAATGTCACCCAGAGTTGTTATTTCGTACAAATATTCGCAAGGGATTTGAATTCGCGATTGACTCTCCTCGCATATTAATGCGAAAATAAATCCCACGCAAAATATAAGTGATTTACAGTATTAAAAAGGAGCAGTGCTGGCTTTTGCTTATTTTTCATCAGTATGATTTGTCCGGTGGTAAAGCATCTAGTGCAATATGAATTTGATGGGCTGCATTTTAGATTCTGTAAAGTGAACTATGATTAACATGAAATTGACCAATAAGTAAATTATACAGTTATTTATAAATTTAAGATAATCTATCCATTATATCTAAATCGGGTTGAGGACATACAAACATGTTCAGTGTTGTTTTCTGTAGCTTCAGGTGGTCTCTTTGTTGCTTGCTTTAAATGTGCTAAATGTAGCTGCTTCGAAGCACCTGCTTTTCCTTGTATCTTTTCTCAAAGTTTCTTCTTATAAGGTATATGTTTGAGTTGCACAGTGTAACATTCTAAAAGTAACAGTCAGTAATTGTTTGAAAGTCTGATGCTATATGTAGAAGTAGATGGAAGTGTAGTAGAGGAATGTGATATTCAGATTGGGAATGGTACGATAATAATCTGTAGTTGATAATCTGTAGCTCTGCAACAAGAATACGCTTGTTGATATTTAGGTATAATTGAGCTAAGTTTAAAGTCTGAAATGTGGAAGTCTGGGGAAGTGTTTGATAGGTTCAAGGATAATTTGATAAAAAAATTATTTCATTATTTTACAAAAATCACAAAAAACATTTCAAATTAAGTGAGTAAGGTCTATAGAAATTTATATATTGAACAATTATGATTGTGTATTAGAAAGAAATTAAAATTCAATCTTTAAAGTTTGAACAGAATTTGAAACTTTGTTGAACTTAATAATGTGAAGTTAGGAAAAGCAGTTCTACATTTTATAAAAAGGAAATTTAGAACAGGAATTTCTGCATTAAACAAACAAAAAAAATAAATAAAAAGAATTAAAAAAGATTGGAAAGGAAATTTACATTTAACAAAATTTCAATTAGAAAAAGATATTTTAGGGTCAACAAATATTAGGTTCAATAAAAAATGTTTGATGTGACGGTATTGTTGTGTATGATTGTGTATTAGAAAGAAATTAAAATTCAATTGTTATCTAAAGTTTGAAACTTGTCGAACTTAATAGAGTGAAGTTAGGAAAAACAGTTCTACATTTTATAAAAAGGAAAGCTAGAACAGGAATTTCTGCATTAAACAAACAAAAAAAATAAAAACAAAAAAATAGGAAAAAAAGATAGGAAAGGAAATTTACATTTAACAAAATTTCAGTTAGAAAAAGAAATTTCAGTTTAGTTAAACAAATATTAGGTTCAATAAAAAATGTTTGATGTGACTATTTAAAACAAGCAATGTTATAACGTTATAGAATACATATTGTATCTATGCATTGTGTATTTAAATATTGTCTCCCTTTCCTACACCATGTGATTATTATGTATCATACCTGGTACAACCTTTTATATCAAAGATAGTGCACATTTATAGCTGAAGTTCACATTTCCACTATTGATATTATTAATGGTGTGTCTATAGTGAAATACATCCTAAATTCATTATCACTTTACTAGAATAGATACATTGTAGGTGTTTATACTTTTTATACATTTGCGTAGAAAAATGACTGGGTGAAAATACTCAACTTTTTCTAGTCTTGCAGTTCTGTATGTTTTATGAAATAAAGCAGTTGCTTAAATAAACTGACAGAAATGTAAATGAAAATGATAGATTAAAAATGAAAAAATTCTTTTTGCTACGGTTATATATGTAACTATAATTTATATTTTGTTGTATTTTCAGTATATTAAGGAGCCTAAAAAATTAAATTGAAAAATTTAGGAAGCAAGCTTGAGTAACATACTAATAACACTAACCATTATAAGTATCCTGTACGTTGAACCAAGTATTGAGAAGTTAATGAGTTGTGACTAGGTATGTAAACATTACTACCTGTTGTATTTTCTAGGCGGGTATAACATATACGGTGGCCATGGCTCAAGTGGTAAGTAACTGATGGGCTAATCTTGGTTTCCTGTTAAAAATTAAAAAAAATGAACCATGAGGATTTTAATTAATGTGCTGATGGGCAGCTTTAAGAACATATCAACACTGCTAGGTTTGTCTAAAAGGTGGTTACGAGCACTTGTGAATAGGCAAGCATGCATTCAAGTATTTGGTGTGAAGTGTAATAATGATATGATGGGACAATACATTGTACTTGTACTGACTATTATATGTACGTTGATACTGGTCAGACATTGCATGCACTTTACTTGGTATATGTTGTAAAATTTGCATTGCCTTTATGTAACAGCCACTGACAGAACAGATAACTGCAGGGAAAAGGCCTGTGTAAAATCACCAGGTATACCAAGGGCACAGTTCTTGTTCATTGCACCTGTTTGGGTTGCTATGTTATAAACTCTTTGTCTAATCCTGCCATACCCAGTTGTCTTTTCTTAATACTTGCTGCTGATAAAAAAATAAAATCAAAAATCAAAATGCGAATGCATGAAAAATATTCATATGATGCATAATCAACAAAATGTAAAGTAATGTGACTGCACCTGTGTTTGGTCTAATTTGATAACTGCCAGGAAAATGTGTGTGTAGAAATACGGTTGTTGCAGAAGTCCAGATGTATGGTTCTGAACAAATTCAGAAGATAAGGCTTATCTTTAAGTTTTGCTTTTGGCTAATTTTTGCTTTGCATATAACTGCAACACTAAACTGCTAATTTGAATGATATGGCTGATCATTTGCAAATGTTAACAATATACTTAATAATCAAGATTGGGCATTTGAATGTAACATTTTTCGTATCTAACTTCAGTGTTCGTTGTTTTGTTGTAATTTGTTTCAGCATGTTTCATCCTTGACCAGTTTAACATTCACACACAGTAACACTGTTCATCATCAGCTGTTTGTGAAAAAACCCAGCTAAGAACTAGACTGATAGTGGGAATGTGTTGAATGCAAATTATGATTTCCTTGGTCAGTTAATAGTTTTTCATTTCCTTGGTCAGTTAATAGTTTTATGGAATCAGGCTTTGTGCTGGGTATTTTATAAATGGGGTCCTTTCATAAAGAATGGAGTCTTTCTGCATAGTTTAAATGGGAATCATGAAATTAGTGGGGTCCTTTTCAGTTTCTACACTTGAAGATCTAGGGCCAGCTTCAACACAAACGCTGATGGAATACTCTAGGAAAGTGCATTTAGTATTTGACATAAAATATGATTTTATCTTAATGTCCCCGTCAATACACAGGTAATTCTGGGGATAGCTTCTCCATTTGGGAAAAACAATCAAAAGTTCTTTTTAGTTTATTTAATGGGAAAAATATAATATTTACAGATGTTTGCATACTGGTATGTTTGTAAATAAATGAATGAGACTGTGTAGATGATTACATGTCCTCAGAAATTCAAGAGGGAAACTGAAATGGTGATATTTTTGGGACAAACTTTAAATTGAATCACAGTTGCTTAAGTTTCTGTCAGTTTATAAAAAAAAAATTATATATATGGAGCCGCGGCCCATATGATATGTGTTAAGATGACAGTTGTTACCCACATCCACAAAATCATTTGATATGAGTAAAGATGACAGTTGTTATCCACATCCATAGTATCAAGATGACAGTTGTTAACCACATCCACAAAATCATTTGATATGAGTAAAGATGACAGTTGTTATCCACATCCACAGTATCGTTTGATATGTGTTAGATGACAGTTGTTAACCACATCCACAAAATCATTTGATATGAGTAAAGATGACATTTGTTAACCACATCCACAAAATCATTTGATATGAGTAAAGATGACAGTTGTTAACCACATCCACAAAATCATTTGATATGAGTAAAGATGACAGTTGTTAACCACATCCACTGTTTATGTTATAATAACTAACTTGTTTTAATCGTTCTGTACCTAGTAAATCAGCAAGCAGTTAATTATATATATAAAGGCACGGTAAAAAAGCTGATATAATGTGGCTGTTATTATGGCCAGCCACGCTATGCTAAATTAAATTTGGAATACATATATGTGCAATTGACTGCTAGCTGTACCTTTGTACAGGTACGCTGCATGTGGACCACCTGATCTGATCGCACACAGATTTTACTCATTGATCCATAGTAGCTTGGACTACATTCTCTGTTCAGTGCTCTCCCCTCATTCTTGAATCATAAAATATTTGATCCCATCATCAAATGATGATGTAGCAGTGGCTATTATCAAAAGTTTAAAACAAATTGAGAAAAGAGAGCCCGCGGCCATCGGTACTGCCGAGCTAAATTATCCGCTGGGGTGTGATGGGGCGAGAGCACTGCAGTTTATAGTGTAGGATTATGTGTTAATTGTCCTAGGGTACCGTCTGTATGGCTCAGTGATTTTCTTTTATTTGCAGTCAAATCAGAAGGTCCAAGATACAGAGGTGATTACTTTGACTGATGCTTTATCCTGTGTTATATCAGGGAGTAAACTACTTGTCTTCAAACACAGCAAACAACAAGGCTCATCGTCTGAGTTTGCTTTTACACATAAGTAGTGTTTGATGTAACAGTTTATAAAATTAAGAAATATAAATGTTCATTTCTGATATATTTGTGGGTAAACATTTCGTCAATTTGGGAGTCTTTGTTCTTTGCTGTTTTTCTGGGCAATCTTATAAATAGATGTAAACAATTATTATCAATACAAGTGGCTAATTGATTAATAGTTGGACATGATATTGTTATTCAATTACTTGACTTTGGTCATGTTTTAGCTATCGGCCACACATTCACAATTTGGAAAGAATATTTCAAAACATTTTAAACAATAATGAGATTTAGGGAGTGTACGATCTTGTTTGTATTATTGACGTGGGATGTATTTTCTATGCTGTAGGCTCTCGGCCGATGGATTACTCGACAGCACAGCGTATGGTGGAGGCACCAAGCACGATGGGGATCCCAGTACACCCAGATGTGCGACTCAAACATCTCCCCTTCTACGACTGTATTACAGAACTGATGAAGCCCACGAGTCTTGGTACGACCTAACATTACTATAGTATGATGATAATAAAACAAAGCTGTCAGTCAAAAAAGTCTAATGCTATAGGTGTCTGCAGCTTACTAATTCAAGCAAGATGAAGAAAATAAATTTAAGCTGTCAGTCAAAAAGCTCTAATGCTATAGGTGTCTGCAGCTTACTAATTCAAGCAAGATGATGAAAATAAAATAAAGCTGTCAGTCCAAAAGGTCTGATGCTATAGATGTCTCCAGCTTACTAATTCAAGCTATGGACTGCGTTTCACTGGATCAAACTGATAAATTTAGCTGTGATGAAAGTGCAGGGGTCCTGAAAACAGCCAGAGATGTGGGCTGTTGTTCCTGGGGACATGTCTCAATGTTTACATGTGGTGAGCTTGTGACTTACCTCGGGATAGGAGCGAGCATAATTCTGAGCTTAAGCAAACAGAAAATGATGAAAACTTAAAGTGAGTGTGCTAGCAGTATTTGCATCGCATTGTAGGGCAACAAATGATGAGAACAGGCCTGCTTACATACATTTTCTTCCAAAGTGATCACTCAGTTTAACTGCTATATGTTTCTATATTTGCTTTATTTCCGTACATCTTCAGTTAGCAGCTGTACACACTGTCTGTGGTAAAGTTCTATTGCAGAAAAGGATAATCACATGAATTCATGTACATCTGAGAATGCAGAAATAGGTCTTAACTCTTTGTTACAGACTTCATATCTAAAACTGTATCTTTTTCTTAAAATCAGACTGATGATGTACTTACACTAGAAAAGAATTTATATGAAAACAGTCCAGTTGGGAAAGTATACTAGCGATTCTTTTATTGATATTTGTCGGATGAAAATTGGGAAACAATCTTCAGAATATCACTTTGCACATACTGGTTGAAATTCTTGGTATACTTCCAAACTGATAAGTGTAGCTGTGATGAAAGTGCAGGGGTCCTGAAAACAGCCAGAGATGTGGGCTGTTGTTCCTGAGGATATGTCTCAATGTTTACATGTGGTGAGCTTGTGACTAACCTCGGGATAGGAGCGAGCATAATTCTGAGCATTAGTAATGATAAAACAATGCAAGCTTACTTTGGGTTTGCTAATTTTAGCAGTATTTGCGTCGCATCTCATCTTCTTATTGATGTTCTGCTAAAATTTGACAATTGAGCAAAGGTTGTCCAAAGCATTTAATGCAGAGCAACACATGATGAGAACATGCCTGCTTACGCTTTCTTCCAAAGTGATCACTGAATTTTAATGCTATGTGTTTCTATGTTTGCTTTATTTCCGTACATCTTCAGTTAGCAGCTGTACACACTGTCTGTGGTAAAGTTCTATTGCAGAAAATGATATTTGCTCTTACATGTATGTGTGTATTTAGGTACATCTTAGAATGCAGAAGTAAGTCTTAAATCTTTGTTACAGACTTAGATATCTAAAACTGTATCTCTTTCTGAAAATCAATTGATGTACTTACACTAGCAAAAAATTTATATGAAAACAGTCCAGTTGGGAAAGTATACTAGTGATTCTTTTATTAATGTTTGTAAATCTTGAATCACAGTTGAAAATTGGGGGAAAATGTTCAGAATATCACTTTACACATACTGGTTGGTGTCAGATATTCTTGGTATACTTCCAAACTGATAAGTTTAGCTGTGATGAAAGTGCAGGGGTCCTGAAAACAGCCAGAGATGTGGGCTGTTGTTCCTGAGGACATGTCTCAATGTTTACATGTGGTGAGCTTGTGACTGACCTCGGGATAGGAGCGAGCATAATTCTGAGCTTTAGCAAACATAACACAATGCAAGCTTACAGTGAGTGTGCTGATTATGCAGCTAAAAGTTGACCATGTAGCAAAGACTATATTCAAATGATGTAATGCAGGGCAACAAATGACAAAAACTTTTCTCCATACTTCGTTTCCTCTAAAGCAATCACTCAATTTAACTGGCTTGCATTTCTATATTTCCGTACATCTTCAGTTAACAGTTGTGTATACTGTCTGTGGTAAAACCCTATTGTAGAAAATGATACAGTATTTGTATTAATGAATGAGTTAAGGTATAATTCCGGACTGAGGTTTTTGCTGTGATGAAAGTGCAGGGGTCCTGAAAACAGCTAGAGATGTGGGCTGTTGTTCCTGGGGACACGTCTCAATGTTTACATGTGGTGAGCTTGTGACTGACCTCGGGATAGGAGCGAGCATAATTCTGAGCTTCTTTTTAACAACTCATTAGCTTGAAGGTCATTTTGTATTTCATTTGGAATATATTAGAAAAGTGAACCTACAATCCAGTTATAAAAAAGCTGTATTACAAAAACATGAAAACTAACCTAGTGGTCCTTTTTGCTGTGAAAAGATTTGTAATCATACATTTTTTGATCTCTTTGCAGTGCCAAGAGGGACGTCAAAGTTCCAGGAAACACATTTTAATTTTCATTTAACACCGCAACAGGCACAAGATATAGCCATGTCCAGGTATGTCTGCATCAACAACAATTTCATGTTGCCGTGTAATAATGCAAACAAAATGCCATTTAATTCAGGAAAGGTTTGGGCTGGCTGGGTTTGAAGGTTAAATGTTTTAAGAGTTGACTCCAATTTTGATAAACAGGTTGAAATCTCATTTATAACAATTATGAGGAATTTCCAGCCAGACCATGAACATAAATGCTGTACTATATTGAGAAATGGATGGTGCTTAAGGTATTAAATATGAAATGGTTATAGATCTTGATAAGGCTTTTAGTGTGACTCTCCCTGAAACAGGAAACTGTGTCATAGAGAAGAAATGGCTAAAAATGTCCTTGATCTGTTTTTATCAAGCGGATGGTTGATAATGAAGTGAATAACAATCTTAGTGTTGATCACATAGACTTGTTCCCATTAATTCCCTTACAAAGTGACTATCAACTATTCAAGTAATACAAAATTTGAGATTGCTACCATGGTCTAAATTGAGACAGCTGGACTTTGCTGTTGTAATGGTTTGATATAAAGTATACAAAGTTTAACTTAAGTCTTATCATTTGGCAAATAAAAGTTTTAAATATCAGGACCTGAGAAAAATAGACATGATGAAGATGTGACATGTTACAAAATAGATGATTATTGATATATTACATTTCCTCTTTTCAACAAGAAAATATGTTCTGATTTCAGGGATTTCAGACCAGGTGCTAAATATGAATTCATAACACAAATACAACTCAGGTGAGTACCTGCAACTCTGGTAAGAAAATTCAGTAAACTCTGGTGAAAAAGTTTAACTGAAGGGATAGGCCCACATAACGTTCCTGTTCAAAATAATCCAAACAGATTCTACAAACCTATATAAATGTTATTGATCAAAGATACTATAATTGCAAACAAAATTCTGAATAAATTAACGTATGTGTATTTTGTTTTACTTTCCTTGAAGTGATTTTGACTAAATATATTTGTATTTTGGTTTTAGGTTTAGTCTTTTAGAAACAACCTGTGAACAGGACGACAACTTCCCACCCAACATTTGTGTGCGAATTAATGGTAAAATGGCACCATTACCGGTACGTGTATTAAAA
This sequence comes from Mimachlamys varia, assembly GCA_947623455.1. Classification (NCBI taxonomy): domain Eukaryota; kingdom Metazoa; phylum Mollusca; class Bivalvia; order Pectinida; family Pectinidae; genus Mimachlamys; species Mimachlamys varia. Next base: position 17,842,241 of record OX392535.1, read on the forward strand.
TCCAACGTTACAATGCTAAAATTACTTCATTATTTTTATAATACATACAGTACACCCAGATTTGATGGTAGAGACTTGCCAAAAGTCTAATAAATTTCTAAATTAATCAGGTTTCATTACCCATAGTTTACACTTGTCTGATCGACATAATCTAAATCTATGCAGGCAAATTATGATACATTTTGACTCTGAAAAGTTTACCATGACAATGGAATGCAGGGTGTAATGGCTTCAGTCCAAGTTTACACTGACTAGGGTTCACAAATGAGGTTTGTGGTCATCTTAACCATTCAGAAATTCTCTTTTGGATTAATCTTCTATTTATGACAGTACTTCAGACCTGGGAACTCCTACGGATTGTCCGTAATTGCTACGGAATTTAGTAATAAAATACGGACTACGGATTGACAACGAGATGTTACGGGAATTAAAAAAAAATAAAAATGTGTTTTTATTCTAATTTAAATTGAATAGATTAAAAATTGATGTAAACAATCACGTTTATTTCGAGTTAAATTTCTTATTAAACTACCACATACTTTCTGTGAAACTTTGTCAATCTGTTTTCCGAATTAGCGAGGTCCATAGGGGGCCATGTCCCGATGACCTTTTGAATTAGCCAATAAAATTACTACTGTCAGAATCTTGACAGTGGCATTTTGAGGCGACAAAGTTTGCATTTGTCCGTTCAGTCATTTCGTCACCAAAAAGTTCAAGTGGAATAATGTGACGAAATGACTTGCTGCAAGATGACAGGTCATTGGAAAAATATTTTAGTGCTAAGTAAACAGGCGACAAAGGTCATCTGAACATGACCTCTTATGGGATGTTGTCAGATCCTTGTAAAACGGAGTGAGAACAAGGATCTGTTTTTTAATTAGATTGTAATAATCCCTCACGAAATTGAAAATTGCTTTATAATTCATCAGTAGATTACTATAAATGGAAGATTTGGGCATGTGGTCCTACTTCTACTAAAACTACTGACAACATATCAAAACTACTGACAACCAGCTTGAAAACTACTGACAAGCACTGGAAAGGGTTCCCAGGTCTGGTACTTGTGTATTATTTGTGGAATCTGTCTGCTGGGTAACAGAACTTCGCTGAACTCTTTGCACAGACGTCGTTTTCTCACTCTCTGTGATACCTATTTTCTCAAATATTTAGAAAAAAATGGACTGATAGTGTTATGCTACATCGATTTCTGTTGTTTAATAAAAAAAATTCATTTATTTTGAAATAAAATATGTTAATACTTTCATGCATGTTGCAGAATCCCATTCCAACTACGAAACCCGGTGTAGAACCCAAGAGACCTGGTCGGCCGGTGGATATCACGCCTCAGTGTCGACTGTCTCCCACTATGGCAAACCAGGTGGAAATTTCATGGGCCACTGACTTTAACAGGGTAAGTGTTAGAACTGGGTACCACAAAATCAAAAGTACCATGATATTAAGGCAAATACTGCGGTACGTACCACGGTATACCACCTTGATTGCCAGCTAAAGGTCTGTGGCTGTTTTTATTCTGAATCCAATAAACAAGAGGCCTGTCATAAGTTTCTCTTTGTGTTTTCTTCTAATATTGTTTAATTGAAACTATGTCTGTCCTAGTTGACCAGCAAACTTATAGGAAATTATAATTAAACCATATTGGAATTCCAATTGATCTATGTTCATTGATAACTTAAATGAAAGTCCTCCAAAACTGGTACAGGACTAATGTGCCATGGTGGTACCATCACAACTTTATACCACGGTATACCGGTTAAACCTCCCAGCCCTAGTAAATGTCTACAGTTGAACCTCGTTATTTCGAAGTCAACAGGACCATAGAAAACTTTGAATTATCTGCAAATTTGACTAAAAACTCTTTGCATAGTCAATGGAACATGCATTGATTGCTACAAGCATGTTAACTAAATAGTTCATCTTATTACAATTACCTGCTCAGTTATAGTTTGGCATGGGGACTATTTGTCCTGAAATGTTCCCTGTGTTGGTTTTTAATTTGTTGGTGATTCCTAAATTCTAGTTTAAAGGAAAAATATTGTACAGGTTGACAGTTTATTACAGCATATTGAAGATTGGCACCGTCTGGTAGTGTTTTTTAGTTTGTTTGGACTAGGTAACGAGGGGCCGCAATACCCGAGTGGTTAAGGTGTCCCAACATTCTACAATTAGCCCTCCACCTCTGGGTCGCGAGTTGACCATGTGGAACAGTCTTTAGGTACTGACCGTAGATTGGTGGTTTTTCTTTGGGTACTCTGGCTTTCCTCCACCTACAAAACCTGGCACATCCTTAAATGACCCTTGCTGTTAATAGGATGTAAAGCAAAATAAACCAAACTAGATAATGAGTTTTAGCGAATCATCATTTAATATTTAACAACATGATGACTACTATAAATGTTAGTGACCACCTTACCTGTGTTTCAGGGATACTGTGTTGCAATATATTTGGTGAAGCGGTTATCCTCCGACACCTTGCTACAGCGACTGAAACAGTTCGGCAGCCGGCATGCTGATCACACAAGAGCATTAAGTAAGAAATACTTGTATCCTTCAGTCTGATTTAGTCGGAACTGTGTTTTGTAACTCATAATCGTTCATTTGTGTAAACACAAAACATTTTTGGTATTAAACTGAAAGAAAGGACAAATCATAATTAAGAAATCAGAATTTACCAATAAATTTCTTGTTTGCAGTTAAAGAAAAGTTGGCTCATGACCAAGACAGTGAAATAGCAACGACTAGTCTGCGTGTATCCCTACTTTGTCCGGTGAGTTTGACACAGCATTCATCTTCATTCTGTATTGTATACTGTAAACCAACTTATTTTCGCGTGCGATTAATGTTCGTGTATTTCATGAGTGATTAAAATTCATGAAAATTAATCGCCGTGATATAGTCTCAATTAGAAGTATGGTAATTGTGGGAGTACTTTACTGTATTGTACATAGGATTTACAACCGTATTCATCTCAAAATAGACATTCCATATGAAAATGTTAATTAAAGTTGCCACGAAAATAAGTTGGTTTACAGTTATTTAGTAAGGATGGAAGATTTGAAAGCCATCTTTTTTAAATGATTCAAATTAACAGTCATGTACAACTTTGACTGCATTCTTTGATCTTTTTTTCTAAAACTAAAAAAAGAGGTTAGAAACTAATGGTAAAGCATAATAAAAGAAGTATCTTAACTAAATGATGAAGACTAATGTAATAAGATTTTACAGAGAGTAGTACCTTTGTGGCAGCATAATATGGAGTAATCTGTTGACAATTCTTGAATTTAACAAAGGTGAATTTTAGACTATAGATTGCAGAATACATATACTTGTTTTGATTAAAGTATTTTGTTTTTCCTCCGAATTAGCTTGGGAAGATGAGAATAATGATACCGATACGGGCGAGTTCTTGTACACATCTACAGACATTTGATGCCATTACGTTTTTGATGATGAACGAGAAGAAACCGACGTGGTTGTGTCCTGTTTGTGATAAAATTGCACCTTTTCATAAGCTATTTATTGATGGGTAAGGCTGATTTACTTAGTGCTCTATGATTGTTCTATTATTAGCCTACCATCAACAGATGGTGGGCTGATCAAATCACCCTGTGTCTGTCGCCTATCTGTCTGTATTCTGTCTACCATCTGTAAATAATTCTTGTTATCGTTTTCTTGTGAAGAGCTGGAAAGATGATTCTCAAATATCATATGTAGGTTCCCCTTGGTCCATAGTTGTGCCTTTTGATTTTGGGACTGATTGGAAAAACGAAATGGCTAATAGATGGACGTATTTGGTTTATTAAAAAATTGAAAGATTGCTATCGCTATCTCTTTAAAGGTATTTGATAGACTTACCTCATATTTCATCTCTAGGTTCCTCAGATTGTTATCGCTATTTCTTTGAAAGTATTTGATAGACTTACCTCATATTTCATCTCTAAGTACCTCTTAGTCCCTAGTTGTGCCCTTTTGATTTCTTGGACCAATGAAAATAAAATGGCTGAAAAGCAGCCATCTTTGATTTTGAAGTACTGGATGAATCTTCCTCAAATTTCTTATGTATGTTTTCCTTGATCCCCATCATAAAATGGTGGGTGCTAAGATTTCTCTGGGATTACTTTTCTCTGTTTCTAATTATTCTTCATGAAGAAAAAAATGATGGCATGTGGTTAAGGTTACTGACATCTTACAAGGTACATTAATTTCACACCATGTGCATTTCAAACTGTTAGAGATGTCTTAAAATAATTTAATTCACGCTGACCCTGTTTAAGATCAAAAGTCAAAAGTTTACAAACTAGCTATTATTAGGTACACAAATATCTGGTACAAATTGGGAGAGGAACCTTACCGTAAAATAATTGTTATAAGACATGTGTTATGCTGCATTTTCACAATTCAAATGTGCATTTGCAGAAGTGTTTATTACGTGATAATATACTAGTACATGTTTCTGATTTATGCTTTTAAAATGAGTAAGATAGTTTTGTCACACTAAGGTAATGGGGTTATTATTATTATTGGTTTTTTTTTTTCAGATTGTTTGTAGAAATCCTAAAACAAGCCACAGATGACGAGATTCAGTTTACGGAGGATGGTAACTGGTGCCATCTACAGCGCAACAAAGAAACACATGTGATACCTAGTCCAATCATCAAGAAGCCTGCGGCAACTGTTGTGGCCGACACTTCAGGTAAAGGGAGCTAACGAGGTTGTGATACTTTAGGTGAAATAGGAAATAACCACCAGTTGTGCATTCTTATATATCTAATAGTCACTCTGATTTAGGTGATTAAGATGAAAACAATCTATGCCTTAACTACAGAATGAAATAATTGAATAGTCTGTAACATTTTCAAGCACTAGTCCGGACAAGCAACATGCAGTGTTTATTATAACAAATATATTGAAATTCTAACTAATTTCAAAGAATGTCCACTAGCAAAAACCTAAATTTACTAGCTGTGGGCATAGGACTAGTGGCTAACGTTGCAGACTGATTGAATGTCATTTAAATCATCAATTGTGTAAAGCAACTAAATTTTCAGATAGTTTAAGGTAAAAGTTATCAAACGCTCTTAGTTTCGGACACTAAAGGTTAATTGTCAATGATCTGTAGCTTCTCCAGTACAATTCATAACATTTCTGTAGGTGATCTGGTGTTGCACACTTAAGTAAAAATCACAGCTATGTAGATTTTGTAGACAGTAGATTCTAACTGCATACAGACATCAAACAACTTCCATAGGCTTCATCCTAAATTGTCTAGATATATCAAATCTCCTTTTGTAATTAAGTATTTTGTTTAGTGAATAGCTTATTGAATTATTCAGAATCACCAACAAAGCGACCAAAGATGGATGTGATAGATCTCACTGAGGACAGTTCAGATGAAGATGGTCCTTCAGGGTTCCAGTCCAGCTCCCATGGGTATCAGTCTACAGGGTGTGTTAGTCCGCCGGTCATCAGTCTCGACTCCCCAACACCGGCCCCTTCCTCCATCTCCTCTACAGAGTCACCACTGGTATCATCGCCCTGTTCCAATTCGTCCTCATCCTCATCCTCTACCTCCCCATCAGCATCGGCCTCCCCTGGGGCATCATCAAGCACAACACAACCCCTATCAGCTCCAACCTCACCACTCCGACATTCACCTTCACCATCCCCAATACACTCGCCCAGCTCACAATCCAGTCACAGCGAGGCACAGTCAAGTCACAGCGAACCACAGTCTCCCTCTGACTCCCAGCGGTCTACACGCACCTCACCACGGTCCACTCATACCTCACCGCAGCAGTCACCTATAGGGGTACGGGTGTCGCCTGTTACCCCACCCTCATCTGCACCTTCCTTTCCCCCCTTCCAGCCTTTCCAACCCCCTGTGCATCCTATGAACTACACACACTATCCCCCAATGTCAAACTATGATCCAGATTTTGACGAGTTCTTAAGAGGTATAGTTCCATGGGACCAGTATCGGTAGCCCCTATTATTCAGGAGGCCATTGTTTTGTTATTTGTTATTGTGATGGAAACGGTTAATAGTTTGTACTCAAGCAGTTGATAAAGAGCTGAGTATTGTTTTACAACTGACCTGGTACCTACCATTAATTGGTTCATTAGCACACAGTTCATATTATTTAAGTATTTGAAATTATAAAAAGTGGGATCCAGATCAATTAGAAGTATTTCTTAAATGAAAATTGATCATATCAAATCCAAAATGAAAAATATGTTGCAGAGAAAAGTTTTGATTAATGTATTTAACCTGTGTTTTTGAAATGGATGAAAGTGTATTTGATTTTTTTAAAGCACTATATCTTCTGGTTGTTCTGGATCCATGCTTATTGTTTGTGACACAGAAGTCGGTGCTTTTGAATTGTCCGTGCACAGTACAATAAAACACAAAAAGAATAAAAGAAAGACTTTTTTAAAAACGATAACATCTTGGATAATTCATAGACTGATCTATTGGATCAATCCAAATATGTCTGCCAGAAGGCAAGCGTACATGTAAATATATAAATATATATATATTGCGATTCTCTTGAGATAATGAATGCAAATGAGTTTGAGTGTGATGTTTTTAAGTATGTTTACAAAAGGAGAGTGGCAGTTGAACAATGAGGATGTTAAGGTGTGATTGTTATACATGTTAAACAATGTGATCAGGTATTCCATAGTTTTATTGTTTCCACATCAGTCAATTATTGCAGTCCAAAATAAGTTATGGTTTAAAAAAAAAAGTGATATACTACTTCAGTTTTAAACCAGGAGCAGCATTATTTTAGTTGTATGATTTTAAGTATTTTAAATAATTTGTTTTATAAAGAAGGAGGGAACAATGAATAGATCATCATGCATAATAACTGATTATAATGTAGTTCTGTGTGTTAATACATACCAATTACTCTTTGCATCTGTCGATTCCCTAACCCATTCACCCCTGATAGTTTATGATCAACTATTCCAACCTTTGAATTGGAAGAATACAAATGTGTCTTCAAGGATAAATGAGTTAATTTTAAGCCCCTTATCTTCCAAGAATATAAAACAATATAACAAAAGTTCAAATATTAGGTACCAATAGACATTGGTGAGTATTAAGTGTAGGCCTTACATCAAGATTATCTGTATTTTTTAAAATGCATTACCCTCAAAATGTTTAGAAGATTTATGCGAGCTTATCCAGTGTTTGTTGACAAAATCAAAAGAGTGCAAATTGGATTTTAAAAAAAACAACACAGGATCCAAAAGGGGAAATGCTGTAAGCCTACTTATTTTGATGTACTCAAACGTTTGTGTATAACGGAATTTAAACTGATAAGCTCAATGATGTATTGACGTAATCATGATTTAATGGAATGCTTTTGCGCGAAATCGCTACTAGATATGTTCATGTGGCAATATTTCAAATACAAATAGTATGTGACATAGATTCCAATGAGTTTATTGACTTGAATACAAACAATATTGGTAACTAATAGTTGGTTCTTCGTGAATGTATTGTGCAATACCTCGGGTTTGTGAGATTTCACTATCATGCGAATATTTGGTCAAGCACAATATTCACCTTGTTCCTAAACACAATCCTGCATGCACGCGAGTCTGCTTCTCTGATCTTTTCATAACATGCATGAATTAATGTATCCTTGTATAATCAACAAATGGTTTGTAGATCGACACGCTAGTTAAAGGCCCAATATACGTAACTTCAGGGAATTTTTCGTGATTCTGAAAAATTCTAAAAAAAATCCAGTTGATAACCATGCATAAATAAGCCTAAAACGAAGTACACCTGAGCGGTAACTAACAAGAAACTCTGGGGAAAAAAAATCCAAAGAATTGAAAATAATTCAGGTGGGGCCCACTTCAACAACAAACCGAAGATAGAAGACGGTTTGAAATGGACGCGTGTTTACAAATAGCGTGTTTCAACGGCTGCTGTACCGGTAACCGCGAAAGAATTCATATTGAATATTGCTGATATTAGTTAATCTTAACTAAATCTATAAATGTAATAAGTTATTAGGCTTGATTTTCGCTTCAAGTTTTGCCGAAAGTTACGTATATTTGGGCCTTTAAGCTGTTCTGTTAAACAAAGGTCATGGCTGGGGGTCATATTTCTTGTAATCAACTGTCTTGGGATTTTGTGTCCTGTCTCATTAACCATGTTAATAGAATTTCCTCAATACTATTAGATAAAAATGGAATTGGCAATATAGCTTCCTTTTAAGACAAACACCAAGTCACTCTTTACTCATTTATTTAAAAGTTATAATACATGTAAAGTTAACTTGCAACTTCACAACAGGGTTACAAGTGGGTAGTATATGGCCATACTGAACATCTTTCTTATCATTAGTTTGATCACGCTCTTTAAATATTAAGATATATATTTAAGAAAAAAAATGATATTATTCGTGAATGTTACAATATGTTATTTCTTGTTTCTAGCTTTCATTCCTTTGTAATTCAACTTAGTAGGATGGCCTTACTACAGTGTATCACTTGTTATCTCTTTGTAAAACGTTAAAATGAGATTAAAACGAGACTTGAACGTGACTGAAACCTCAGAAGAATACATCCTTAAGGAACTTCCTCACTTCAGATTTTCCCCTTTATAGCTTCTGTTATGCTTGTTTATGGAGATTTTTAAGTTCAGAAGTTTCCTTAAGCTAGGGAACATCGATAATGCTGAGACTGGCATGATGTTTTTTTTCAATTTAGAGAAATTCTAGCTTGTCCTTGCAAGTCTGTATCTTGGAGAAAACTTAAAAGAGAAATATTGAAATTTGTCATCTGAATGTGAAGTGAAGAGTTATTTCAACTATGGAGTATATAGACCACAAACATGCTATTTTTGCCTTTTTGCTTCAGTATACACTTTTGTTACTAGCATTTGCAGGGAATCCAATCAAAAGTATTATTGAAATACCAATGCTTATTCTAATTGTGTAAATTGATTGTTGACATACTTAAAATGTACACCAGTAGCCTTGCATTGGCAGGCTTTTCTTTTTCTTCTTTCTTATTATGTCGTTGCTAAGTTTTAAAAGGAAGTAACCCAAAGTGTTTATGAGACAAGGCTTTGAGAAACTTTCCTTCATACAGAAAGTCACTGTAAAGGCAGATTGTCTTTTACAGGACTATTTTATACTATTACCACATTTGCCGTAATTAGCGCCCAGGGTGCCTAAAAAATGGTTCCAAAAGGGATGCTCAATAGGATAACAAAACTAAGATCTGGACAAAAAATGACATGTTTATAAAGTAAATAAGTACAATGTATTGTGACAAAAATGGGTAGTACTCATGATGTGCGACAGTATTGTCATCAATTTCAGACAACTTGTACACATATTACCGATATATCATTATTTGTGGGTGTCATGTGCACAGTGAGGTTTACTGTACCATTAATAGAATTATTTAGTTGTGTCACAATTAGTAGGGGCTCTTATATAATTTCAATACCTCCGTAGAAGGAGGAGGGGAGTTAATAAAAGGAGGGGCACTAATTACGGCGAATACGGTGTGTGTAATTAATAATACTTACCTTAGGGCTGTTCCAGAATTAAGCATATGAGAGGGCAGGAGTCATTTTTCAGAGACCCCACCACCTTTCCAATATTGAAATTAATTAATGAATTAAAAATTAATTATGGAATAGCCTTTTCCTAATTTCTACATCTAACTGTACTAAGCGATGTTGTAACAGAATCACACAACTATAAATGGCTTATTTGGTGCTGTGTAGCTATATGTAATATGTTACCCGCTGTGTCCTGTAGATTTCTTACTTTATATATTACTCCATAAGTTATGTGTGGATAATTATACCGAGATGTTACTGGTACTAAAAATAGAAATTTTGACTGGACTGTGAATATATATAAGACATATATATTTAAATTAATATGATTAGTAGAACTACAACTACACAAATGAATTGTCATATATGAATTTGAATAAGAACCGCAATGTGTACATTTATCTCGTACAGTTTTAAAAACATCCTACATAAGTACCAGTCTCTCTTGTTCTACAGTTCACAAGGGAAATTGGTAGGTATTTTACAGGTTGGTAACAGTCGCTATTCTGTTCCCTTTTACTTATGTTGAAGGGAAAAGGTCTAAAATCACTCATTATTAGAAGGTTTATGGAGGTAATGATTTGGTTTAGAAAGTTTTGCATGTGTATTTGAGTTTTTTGGTTGATTAAGCATGAGAGTATTGGCCCACAATGTTGTCTGCTTTATATACTAACTCACTCAGTGCTGTCTGTGTGCTCTTGTGTAAGGTTAACTTTGGGACGTAAATAGGTCAGATCACATACATATTTAGCATGGTATATTAATGCACATCATCCTAATTTAAAAAATTCATCTTGTCAACCAATCATTTTATCCATACCCATTCACATTTTTGTGTGCTGCTTTTCCTCTTAAGTTCGAGTGAATGCCCCCCTCCCCAAAAGAGAATCAAATTTCTGTATAACAAAATGGAATAGATTGATGTAAAATCCGACAAACCTATCACTAGTCATTATGCATGTAAGAGATACCTTTAAACAAATCCACAAATCTCATTCAGGTCTTCAGAGACTTCAATTGTGCCTTCAATTTCATTGAATTTTTCAGAGAAAATTCAGAGAATGAATTGGTGTGAAATTTATCATGTAGTAATATTTTTGATTTTTAGTTTCATCATTATTTCTATATAAAGGCAATAAATTTGATGGTTTTAATGTTGCACAATAAACATCGCATATGAAAATTGAAACAGAGGATTGTAAATAATGTATTTGAACAGAACAAATAAATGAATGATCCCGAAGTAATGTTCTGTTTTAGTAAAACTTTTTTTTATTGATATCCATTTCTTTGATAATGCAAGTTGATCAGAAATTGAATTAAAAGATATACGATAAGTCTGTTACAGTAGTGTTGATGTCTGTGATGTGTGTTTGAGAGCCCGTACATGGGCAGTTGATTGAGATCAGCCCTATTTATTTCACCCAATGAACATTTTCTTGTTTTTAAATTTTTATTTTGAAACTTTGATAAAATTTTCATATTTTTGCAAAAATTGTGAATCCTTTTTTCTAGACTCTAGTGTATGTAGTATATTTGCGAGAGAGAATGTACACACTACGATATAATTTGAATGAGTTTAGATATTATCATTTGCACCATACTTCCTGGGTTTAATATGTTGGATAGATCAAGGGGGAAATCTCATACTTGTAAAATTGTGTATAACTGATGTAAAAATAAGATATTGTCATTAAAGTTTGTTATAAATATGGAGAAAGTTTTGTTTTTTATTTTTGATAAATTTCCTCATGAGAGCACAAAGCCACTGTAGGTCAATGTTGTTTATCGACTAACCTTGTTTTACTAACCGTCGCACCTCTACTCGGGGACAAGTGAACCAATGTAAATCTCACTTCCTTTTGATGTTGATCATTTAGACTGATGTCCATCATTTGGACATGTGACAGTGAGGATAGTGATCACTTTTTAGATACATGTTCTATTAGTATGAAATATCTGGAATCTCTTTCCACTATTATATATTCCACAATTAGATAATTTGGGCCGACAGAGTAAATCGTTTTGCATTATTTGAAGTGGTCAAGTTTGATTTCAATATGAAAAATGATAACAATTTACACAAATCACAACTACATCATGTAGCAAATGTCTGCAAGGGAGATAACTATTAAATCATAGGTAATGTAACATAGCATCTATCCTTAAGTGATTGTTGTCTTTAAATTTATCAGCTCATCACCTACCAGAAATTATCTAAGCGTATACTATAGCAGGCATATCTAACTATCAAGTTTTCCATATATTCAACCATAATGCCAAGTGCCGTGGTGTTCAGGTATGTTCAAAATAGATTACCTAACCCACATTCAAGAGTTAATTATTTTGAATTTTTAAGAGTTACCAAAGTTTGAGGCCTTGGAAATTTCTTTCTTTGTTAGTTTTTTACTTTAATGATTTTGAATTGAGGGGTGTTATACTAGTACTTAAAAATTCTGATTACCCATATGAATAAACACATATACCAGTAAGTTCTGATATATGTCAATATAGATGATATTTTCTTTTCTCACCTTTATTAATAAGATTTAAATACATTATGTTAAAAACAAACCTGAAAGAATGGATGCAATGAAACTCCATAGGTCTCCTTTAGTTTTAATCGAGAGCAGATATGATTGAAACATGAAATTTGGTGAATTTTCAAAAACCATATTTCATGAAGATCATGTACTGTTGAACCTCGTTATCTCGAAGGTGACAGGACTGTAGGAAATCATTTGAGTTGAGTGTTTTTGAATGTTTGGTATGAAGTTTTGATGGTACCTACATGGTTCTTCAAGATATAGATATAGTTCAAGATGATGAGGTTTGACTGTACATACTTTAGTTATATGAAATTGAAATGTGTTTTGAAATGGAAATATTTTCAAAACCTTCCATGAAATGTACTTTTACACCTAGATTTTTTTTGGGGTTCTTGGGGGGGGGGGGGGGGGGAGATTTTATATGACTTCATCCCAAAATCATGCTATGCACAGGAAAACAATTCCTACAGGACACATTTGTAAAATGTTACCTGTTGAAATACATAGATTGCTTTCATAAAACAAATACACAAGTTTGTATAACACAGAATAGATTTATATATTGAAGAAGAGAAACTTGTATGGAAGTTCAGCATACAGAAAAAATACACATGAAAACATTACATGAACATGAATCCATTTAAAATACAATACGAATTTCACTCCAGTGGTGTGACCAGAAGAGGTGGAGAGGGTTGAGTTCATCTTTATGTTGAAATTGACCATAATCCAACACGACCAAAAACACATGAAAAATACCTATTAGTCTCTGGTATGGTGTATTCTCTGTCGTCTACTTTTCTCAGCATCTTCTCAAGAATTTGAGGACCTTAGACCAGTAGCTTCTTGGGACAGAGTGCTATGAAGTTAACTCATAAAAATCCTTGATCAGTTTTCAAGGTCATAGGGGTCACATATGTTAACAACTTTATACAACTTCTCCTAAAGCAAGGAGATCCAAAGGATGTACATTCACAATTTTCCTACAATCATGATTTTGACCTACTTTCAACATCAACAGAGTTAAATGAAAGGTTTCGGTTTGAAGTCTTATAGGTCACCATCACTTAAAAAGAACTGACATTTGAACTAATGTTTCTTTGCGATAACTTGAATTCTCTTGAGCCTCAATCAAATTCAACATCATACAGTGCTTTGTTACTGAAAATCCTTGCTTGGGATTGCTCTTAAGGTCAAAGGTCAAGGTCAATTACTATGAATATAATCAAATTTTGAACTTTGGTTACTGTGCAATGACTTTGAACTCTTCTGGGCTTATCAAATCCATATTCATAAGTACTTCCTTACTGAAAGTCCTTGCTTGGGGTTGCTATTGAGGTCTGAAGGTCAAAGATCAAGGTCACAAGTTTCTGTGAGATTAGTCAATTTCCCATGGGGCCACTATGATTCTTGCTTATTTAAAAACAAAACCTTTCTTCATCTAAAAGTGTTTCTCATTATAATTCTGTCTACTGTTGGCCACATAGGTCACCCATGTACTTCTGCAGAATACCTGTTTTAGTGCTTGTAGTTTGATGTACATGTGTAGACACTAGTGAAATCTACGAGGAAAACTTAACTTGGCCCAAACTTACATTCATCCCCGTTCATCCCCTTAATACTTACTGGTATTTGGTTATTTTGGTTACATCACTTGTTCAGTTATGTTTAATTTTTTGCAAGGAAATGTTGAATTTACAATCTGAATACATCACAAATTTCACAATTTTTCCAGAATGTTTTGACTTTATCTGCTGATTTTGCGTGTGAATCAACACTGATTTCTGAAATTTGATTTTGAATGAACAAAATTAATAACCAAACACCAGTAAGTATTAAGGGGATGAAAGCAATTGTTTTGAAATTGAATCTCGAGATTAAAATGCATATTTTCAACAGTTATGATGGTCAGCAACAAAATTCCAAAGAAACTTAACCCATAATAAGCTATGATACATGTAATATGTTCAGTGGAACTTGCATGCGGCTCCTCCATATAATATGCCATGCTATAGAGATTAAAGGCCCAATATATGTAACTTTCGGCAAAACTTGAAGCGAAAATCAAGCCTAATAACATATTATATTTATAGATTTAGTTAAGATTAACTGATATCAACAATATTCAAGATGAAATCTGACGCGGTTACTGGTACAACAGTAGTTGAAACTCGGTATTTGTAAACATGCGTCCATTTTGAACTGTCTTTTACCTTCGGCTTGTTGTTGAAGTGGGCCCCGCCTGGATTTTTCTGTCAAGAGTTTCTTGTTAGTTACCACTCGTGTTTACTTAATTTTAGGCGTATTTTTGCATAGTTATCAACTGGATTTTTTTTCATAATTTTTCAGAATCACGAAAAATTCCTTAAGTTATGTATATTGGGCCTTTAACTACATAAATACATAGAATGTACTTGTATAGATTTACTTTATTGAGTAAACTAAATTCCTTGTGAATCTTCTAAATGTCTAATGAAGTTGATACAGCTATACCAGCAGGTCTGTAGAACTACTGGACCATGTAAGTAATCCTGGGGAGTGCCTCCTTACCTTCCAGGTATTCCGACTCAGTCTGGAGCCCGGCTAACGACGGAGGAGTCTGGAGCCAATATAACAACCCAGGAGGAGGAGAGTGTGCCATGACGGGTCTCGATATTGATATTCTTGACCTCACAGGTTGATTGTCACCCAGGATAAACTCATCGTCTTATCCAAAGAAAATCCTGCACCAAGTCCTTACTGTACAAGGAAGTGACTTGGTTAAATTTGGTGATTAAAAAAAAGTGCATGAGAAAAACTGATATTTCAGTTTAAAAATAAGAAAAGAGAAGATTTAATTGAACTTTGTAAAACAATGTTTATTTTCCTATTTTTATGACTGTGTATAAAAACAATATTTATAATGAAGACTAGATGAAACCAACCAAAACAGTATTGTGCAAAAAGCCTGGAACAGTTGCCTCCCTTTGTATGTGTGTGGTTGTATGCGAGATACACATGTTCATCATGTTTGACTCTGCTTATGTCAATCATCTGGGTTTCTGCTGTCTGTAAAGGTGTTTCCTGTTTACAAAGTATTATGTTGTGTACTGACATGGGGCCAAGTCTGGTGCATCATTTCATCTCCAACCTCGGCAAAAAGGACTCTATATATGTAGATAGTAATTCTGGATGATCCCCAATGCACATTTGTACATTACTTTTATATTTGGTCAGATGTCACTCTGGTCGTCTTGGTCACCAACCAACAGCCTAGCTGATCTATAGTGAAGCTGTGAAATATTTCATTTTCTTGTACAAGTTTAGTTTATTTTGGGTATGGTAAAGGTTGTCACGATGAATTATTCTTGTAATGTAAAAGTATGTATGATGTTTATCTGTTTTCTATGTGTGAGATTAAAGGGACTTGGGTTAATAAATTGGAATATGATATCAATATTTCAATATTTAACTTTCAGTTTGTTTCCCCAATGTTTCTGTATGTTACACACATAAATAACAGTAAGTTTCTTTGATGTTTACAAACTAATGAGCAACTAGAGTCAAGCCACTGATTCACAGCCTCATACCACACTGTTTAAGCTTTTGAACCACTGTCCATTTTGTCTTCGCTTTGGATGTCTACCGTATTTGCCATTATCAGTGCCTCTCCATTTATAAGCTTTAATAAGTGCCTCCCCCCCCTTACAAGAAACTCCCCACAAGTATCGGTAATATGTTGTGTACATATTTGTCCGAAATTTATAAGAATAACGTCGCATATCATGAGTAATACCCATTCTTGTCATAATATTTCAAACTTGACATTTTTCATCCAGATCCCAGTTTTGTAATCATATTTAGTGCCCTCTTTGGAATCAAATTTTTTAGGTGTCCTGGACACTAATAACAGCAAATACGGTTTTCTATTGACATGAACACAACATGATGATCATCAAAACAATCATTGATCAATTACCTACCAAATATTACTCTGTAGATATCAAAGAAACAAGATTTATATCCACCTATTTTTGTGTTATTTTGAACTTTGAAGTCTGTTCATGCTCACATCTGTCCTTTTATATTAAGTATTTTCATGTTCTGTAGGGCACATTATCTTCAGAAATTTTTAGATCACTTCAGGAGTGGGCAGATATATATAAGTCTTCTAAAAATTTAATTCCTTTAGGAAAGGGCATGTAGTCTTCACAAAATGAAATTTCTTCAGAGTCTTTCTAATAGTCATTCATTTTCTACATTAGTTGAAAAAATGCACCCAAGTCTGTTGGTGTCATCTAAACATATGTCAGAAGTGGTACGTGTTTATTTTTCTGATATTAGTTTTCATGAGGAAATGAATGCAATCATGTACTTAGACCTTTATCTATTGCTGTATTTCAAGACAGACTGCAATAATTGCTGTATTTCAAGACTGACAGTTACATTTGCTGTATTTCAAGATTAACAGTAACATTTGCCGTATTTCAAGACTGACAGAATCATTTGCTGTATTTTAAGACTGACAGTAACATTTGCTGTATTTAAAGACTGACTGTAACATTTGCTGTATTTCAAGACTGACCATAACATTTGCTGTATTTCAAGACTGACCATAACATTTGCTGTATTTCAAGACTTGACAGTAACATTTGCTGTATTTCAAGACTGACAATAACATTTGCCGTATTTCAAGACTGATAATAACATTTGCTGTATTTCAAGACTGACAATAACATTCGCTGTATTTCAAGACAGTAACATTTGCTGTATTTCAAGACTGACCATAACATTTGCTGTATTTCAAGACTGACAGTAACATTTGCTGTATTTCAAGACTGACAGTAACATTTGCTGTATTTCAAGACTGTTAATAACATTTTCTGTATTTCAAGACTGACAATAACATTTGCTGTATTTCAAGACTGACAATAACATTTGCTGCATTTCAAGACTGACAATAACATTTGCTGTATTTCAAGACTGACAGTAACATTTGCTGTATTTCAAGACTGGCAGTAACATTTGCTGTATTTCAAGACTGACAGTATTACAGTTCCTGTAAATAAAACCTGACAGTAACATTCCAGACCATTGTTTTTTGAGGTGATCTGACTAACTGACCTAACACTTCCTTGAAGAGACAATTAGCAAGGTTGTAATATGATGCCAATAAAGTACAAAAAATACATCACAGTATATATGCAGTTCGTGTTAGATGTGAATGGGTGCTATATTATTGATATGTAAATATTTAGGCTGGAGTTGAATAATGAATGTTAGATTTCAGAAATATTGGTATTCTTATTGATAAACTCATTCCTATATATCTCAAATTTAAAATTTGAATTAGGGTAATCATTTATGATTTATTAGCTCACCTGGTACGAAGGACCGAGGTGAGCTTATGCCATACCGTGGCGTCCGTCGTCCGTCTGTCGTCCGTCGTCCGTCCTTCTTCCGTCAACAATTGTTTAAACGACTTCTTCTCCATAACCACTGATAGGAAATCAACCAAATTTGGCAGGAATCATCCTTAGTTGCCCAGGATCCAAAATTGTACTAATGGTGGGACTGACCCCCTAGGGGGCTGAGGGCGGGGCCAAAAAGGGTTATTTAGCTATATTAGTTTAAGCGACTTCTTCTCCATAACCACTGATTGGAAATCAGCCTTATTTAACAGGAAGCATCCTTAGGTGCTAAGGATTCAAAATTGTACTCATGGTGGGACTGACCCCCCAGGGGGCTGAGGGGTGGGGCCATAAAGAATTATTTAGCTATATTGATATTAGCGACTTCTCCATAACCACTGGTTGGAAATCAACCTTATTTGGCAGGAAACATCCTTAGGTGCCTAGGATTCAAAATTGTACTAATGGTGGGACTGACCCCCTAGGGGGCTGAGGGGCGGGGCCAAAAAGGTTATTTAGCTCTATTGGTTTAAGCGACTTCTTCTCCATAACCACTGATTGGAAATCAGCCATATTTGGTAGGAAGCATCCTTAGGTGCTCAGGATTCAAAATTGTATTTATGGTTGGCCTGACCCCCTAGGGGGTTAAGGGCGGGGCCAAAACGAGTTATTTATCTATATCATGGTTAAAGCAACTTCTACTCCATAACCACTGATTGGAAATCAGCCTTGTTTGGCAGGAAGCATCCCTAGGTGCTCAGGATTCAAAATTGTACTAATGGGGGGACTGACCCTCTAGGGGGCTGAGGGGCGGGGCCAAAAAGGGTTATTTAGCTATATCGTGGTTTAAGCGACTTCTTCTCAATAACCACTGATTTGAAATCAACCTTATTTGGCAGGAAGCATTCCTAGGTGCTCAGGATTCAAATTTTACTAATGGTGGGACTAGCTGACCCCCTAGGGGGCTGAGGGCCAAAAAGGTTTATTTAGCTATATCATGGTTTTAGTGACTCACTGATGGGAAATCAGCCTTATTTGGCAGGAAGCATCCCTTGGTGCTCAGGATTCAAAATTGTACTAATGGTGGGACTGATCACCCAGAGGGCTGAGGGGCGGGGCAAGGAAGAAAATATTTTCCATGATAACCTAGATACCATTGTATCCAGGTGAGCGATACAGGCCCTCTGGGACTCTTGTTGCAATTTCTACCACAATACCCTGTGTTATTCAACTCTGAGACCATTATATAAACGTGCGGACTGTTGGATAAATATATGTTATGTATCACTAGTGGAATATTACCATCCCCACTTTTGATTGGTTAAGAAGTTGAACTTTGACCTGAAATCACATGGTTCAATGACATATAGATTGTTGACATCGACATCCATTCTTGACGTCTCAACTTGGCGGGAATATACACAAGATTATGTGTTTTCACGCAAATAGTCTGCGGTTCACTCCAGAAAAAAAAGCCCCTACAACTGCTGACTTAATATTATTGTGGTAGAAACAGGTCACACGACTCGTGGTTATTGGATATGGAATTTATTTCAATCAAGTTAATTATTTATTAAAAGTTACAAAAGCTTGTGACTTTTGTAATTTTACTCGAGTGAAATATATTCCATATCCTACAACCATCCATTGTGTAACATTTATATACAGGCTAATCCAGCAAAAAAGGACATTTTCATGTGTGAACACTTTTAGAATTTTAACTGTTCAATTTATTTATGATGTGGAAGTATTTGTGTTTGAAATATTGCTACAACATTGTGTTTGATATGATTGTTCCCTGTGAGTACTAGAAAGTAACTAGTTTGACTTAAGCATGTGTGTATGTATGAGTTGTTTTACCAGTCCACTCCACAATTGATATTGAGAGACTGGGTGTTCATATGAGTTAATTAAAACATGTTATAAAGAAAAAACAATGTCAAAATTATATTATTTTTCTTTATATACAATTTTCTTTAACTTTTTGTGTTTATATTTCGAGCTAATCAGTTTGCACATTCACCAAAGCTGTTTTGTTTTTGTGGAACAACCAGTTTGTCTGCTGTTATATAAAACATTTTAGGGTATAAATCCTGACATAGCAGCAAATGTTTCTGCAGGCCTTGCAAGGCTTTCTGAAGGCTTAATTAAAAGCAGTATCAGATTACTAGGTCCAACCTTTTTTTAATAAATGAACAACTATGGTCCAACCTGTTAAACCGCTAAAACAAAAACGGCCCAGTTATCACTGGAAACTTCTGTTGTCTTTGGGATTGAAATATGCAAGACAACTGTTGTTGGAGTTTTGATGGAATTAATAGGAGTAAAATAATTTCCCTCTTCCTTGATAATGTATCGGAGATTTGTACGGGGTGATGTTTTGGAAACAATGGCTTGTTTAAAAATAGACTACCAAATTTGGGTGTATTGATTTGCACATGTTCGTGGGTCAACCAGAGGTTGTCCAATCAGTATCCTTGGAACCCTTTACTTCATTGTTATGATATTTCATATATGGGTTATTGGTAGTATATGTCCCCTGTTGACAGTCAAAAGGTTGAAGTTCATGGGATATAATGCAGTAAGCTATAGAATTGGTTTCTGCCAAGGTGATGTCAACAGTACTAGTCCCTTACACAGTCTAGTGACCTGTAGCAGTAACTGACCAAAGGTAAAGGGTGTCAGATTAAAGTTCAAGCTCATATTCTAGATCTTTAATTCAAGGCCATCAGATTAAAATTTACATATCTGAACAACTATTAAATTATCAGGGTCAGATTACATAGTTGGCCCTTCCTGACATGTCATTGTGGTAGTTTTCTGAAACTTTATATATACATGTATATATAATATGTTGACTTGAAAACTCTATCCTAGCAACATTCCAGCAATAAGGTTAGTTTATATTTTAGCAGGAGGAAGTTCCTCTATTGTTTAGGTCAAATAAGAGCAAGCTAATGTGATGACATAAATATTTGTGAAATTTTTTCAGGAAAATCTTGTCCAGGAAGAATGTTTAACTCTTCTGCCCAAAGGTCAAATGAGCTAATGCCATGATGCAGCGTCAGTCTTCCATCTGTCCGTCATCTGATGTCAAGATTTTACTTCAAACAACATCTTCTCAATAAACCAATAAGCCCAGGATACTGATATTTGGCTGTAGCATGCTGGGATGAAGGGCTACCAACGTTATTCCAATGAATGACCTTGACTTACTTTAAAGGTCACAGGGTCAAATGTCGGAAAATCTTCAAGCAACTTTTCACTAACAAAAATATCAGTATTCAGATATTTGTAGCATGTTGGGACGAAGGACTTTGTTTGAATGAATGCCTTGACCAATTTTCAATGTCACAGGGGTCAAATATGTTAAACATATTTCAAACAACTTATCAAACAAAAGGCCCAGCATTTCCATTGGGCTGGTACTATGCTTGGATGAAGGGCTACCGAGTTCGTTCAAATGAATGACCTTGACCAGCATAAAAGGGGGGGGGGGGAGACGTGTTTTTTTTTTTTTTTTTAACAAAAGCAAACCTCAACTAATTGATCAATATTATAATACTCTATGCAATATTTGTGGATGCACAGTGAATATTTCACAAACATTCCTTGTTCTCATGTGACTAAACATGTGGCATATGAACATTGTCATTCACTTCTTGCGATGTTACAATTTAACAGTGCATGTTATTCTACACAGGCTATCGACTACAAGAGGTTTGGACAAGCTAATCATGAACTGAAGATATTTGTGACTGGTGACATCTTCATTTGTCCTTGTCACGTTCTTGCCTTTGGTGTTTGTTTTCAACTAAATATTTTCACTCATTCAGTTGGTGACACGTGGCAGTGTATTATTGTGCCTCGGATAGCTGTTGTTATATTTCACTAAACATGGCATGTATAATCATGTGTCAGTTGCGAGTTTCCAAAGGACATCGGTTCAGATATTCCAAGTAGAATTTGTAGTCAAGACCAAATCTATCTTTAACGTCATGACATGCTCGTAATTGAACTGAAACTCGTTGCAGAGTAGTCGACGTTATATAAAAGCAGGGAGTGGGAAAGTAGTGATAAAGGTTGAAACAAATCTCCAGAGGTAGAATTTTATTAAGAATCTGACGGGGAGATGGCTGCTTTTACATTTTATTGGGTCCTGCAACATCTTAGTGCTGCCAGGTCGTGCCTGTCTCGAGAGTTCTGACGTATGTCGCGTCATTCATGTCACGTTCATGTAAGTTCCGTCATATATTTAAATTATTTTATAGTTTTTGTTTCTGAAATAAAGGCAGAGCTAGCAGAAGTCAATATCATAGCGGCGCGTTGGTTAGATGCAGTCTTTATCTAAAGACATCGTTACATTATATTCTACATTGTAGTTATCTTTCTTTGACCATGTTTGAAACATTTTCCCGAAACTGACAAATCTAAAAAATGAAGACCAAAAAACCAGGGACCCACCTTGGAACCAACCAAAGCAGTTGAGACTAAACGAAGGAGCCTGACAGAACGGTTAGACTGAGAATACAACCAGAATAGCTATCGCCTTAAATGTGGTCAGCCTTTCAATTAGTCAAAAAATATTTAGCGGGTCAGAGAGTCAGAACCCTTCGGACTACCTTTCAATGGGACCGACCATACTGATTATCCAGGTAACAAAACTGATATACATTGTGTACAATTTTCTTTATTTCATTACATTTATCAATCAAGTTTTACCAACTAATTTCAATCACTTGTCCATGATGGAAGTCTGTAGGAGGCTGTATTTTAATGGCGTAGGAACAGAAGAAGAAAAACAAGATAGTCAGGCAGTCTGTCTTGGTGAAGCACGAGTGGTTGTCCAGGGCATCGCCCAACCCTTGACCTATAGTATTGGGAGCTGTGGCAGTTGTCAAGACTACAGGGATCATTCTGAGGTTATGAGGCGCAACATTTTAAGCTTATCAGAATAGGAGGCTACCAGAAGATGGAAGGATAAGCATGCGGCGACCTGTCGTCCTAACTAGGTAACTTTTATTTTAGAAGTAGCGACATTGGTAACCTTGATGTCGTAACATTGGCAGCAATATCATGATCCTTAGCAAACTTGGTAATTTAGTAGTTCACTCCTATTAGCCATTGTAATCCATCAGTCTTTATATACTGTCTATAGCTCACAAAAAGAACACTCCAAACGCCAATGACCAATGGTTGCTGAATCCCCAACGCCTAATGTCAATCGTTTTGCCGTCGTTAAGACGAAACGCTGTTATGGAGCGTATCTTTTCTGGCAACCTCTGCCAATATCGTCTCTGAAGCTGCTTTTAAGCTATGGCATTTACTTTGTACTCTTTCGTGGCTCTCCCCCCCCCCCCCATCCTCCCCCAAGACTTGGACATGCTGGTCAGCTTACCTAACGTTTGCCAATATGCAGTCACATGGCTACACCCTCCCACATATGTTGCCATGGCATTTTCAGGACCTGAACTGTCATGTAATTTACGTTCATTACTTGAGCCTTGGTGTTGAACATGTACTGGTCATGACTTCTCTTCTTGCCCTGGTTAATTGTCAAATTCAATTGCAGTGTTGCCATATGCACCTCGGGATTATTGAACATGTTTATCGCAGGTCAGAATGACATAGCCATAGTGCTTCGTCCGTCGTCGTCGGTCGTGCGTTAACATTTCAAACTTCTTTTCAATTTTCATCGGTGGGATTGAGCTGAAACTGACCTTTTCGGACCGGTCCGAAATCCAATATGGCGGCCATGTCCGCAATTTGAAAAACAGTTTAAAGTTAATCGCAATTTTCACTGATGCGATTGGGCTCCACTTTGCTTGAAATAATCCTGATATAGTCCTTGACAAGTATTGCTATTTTTGGGTCGGTGGAAAATCCAATATGGCTGCCAGGTTCCTCTCCAATTCCACCACTGATGAAGTCAAATGTATGTCATCTAAACTATTTGTTATATAGTTGTCCTTAATTGTTGACATCAACAGTAGGTAAGGGAGACTTAAAACTATTTTATTTTCAGTTACCGATACCATGCATTCTCTATGTTATAATAAGACGATCTTTAAGGCACACTGACCTCTTTTTTATGCGAAAGTGTAATTTTATGTTCGGGTCGATAGCTTTCTCGTTCATATTGGTGAACCCGAGGTAATGTCCAGAAATGACCCTACTGACAATGTACAGCTACTCCCCGAAAATCCAGTTAGCGAATAATTGCACCGCATGATGAATGCTACACAATTGCTACGAACCGCAGGGATATTGGGGCAAAGATATTGAATTCGAAATGCTACCTGGCTTTGTACCTTAAAATGATGATCTTAACAACCAGCCGTGATAACCCAGGAGTCAACTTAGATAACCAACCTCGGTAACTTAGAAGTGAACAGATCGATAATAATGTCCGGATAACGATGAAGATGAAAATTTAAACTTTGCATTACCGACTAAGACCACGGACTTAGATAGCTCTAATCTAAGTCCGTGCTAAGACATCCAAACTCAGTGACTAACCGCAATAACTTGGTAGTGAGGACATTAGCAAGCATAAACAACAACAAGTTTAAGGATTTCAACCAACCGTTGTCATTCACGAATTAAAAACCGGCATCTTTCTACTTCCATCCCGTCTTCCAAACTTTCCCTTAACAATCACTTGATGTATATGATATATACATCTTTACACGGTCGTGGGTTAATGGTGTGTATTCTATACCTCTATATTATATACCTATCTACACGGTCGTGGGTTATTGATGTATATTATATACCTCTCTACACGATCGTGGGTAATTGGTGTATACTATATAACCCTACACGGTCGTGGGTAATTGGTGTGTATTATATAACCCTACACGATCGTGGGTAATTGGTGTATACTATATGACCCTACACGGTCGTGGGTAATTGGTGTATACTATATAACCCTACACGGTCGTGGGTAATTGGTGTATACTATATAACCCTACACGATCGTGGGTAATTGGTGTGTATTATATACCTCTATATTATATACCTATCTACACGGTCGTGGGTTATTGATGTATATTATATACCTATCTACACGGTCGTGGGTTAATGGTGTGTATTCTATACCTCTATATAATATACCTCTCCACACGGTCGTGGGTTATTGATGTATATTATATACCTATCTACACGGTCGTGGGTTATTGATGTATACTATATACCTCTCTACACGATCGTAGGTAATTGGTGTATACTATATAACCCTACACGATCGTGGGTAATTGGTGTGTATTATATACCTCTATATTATATACCTATCTGCACGGTCGTGGGTTATTTGTGTATACTATTTACCTCTCTGCACGGTCGTGGGTTATTGGTGTATATTATATACCTATCTGCACGGTCGTGGGTTAATGGTGTGTATTCTATACCTCTATATTATATACCTATCTGCACGGTCGTGGGTTATTGGTGTATATTATATACCTCTCTACATGGTCGTGGGTTATTGATGTATATTATATACCTCTCTACATGGTCGTGGGTTATTGATGTATATTATATACCTCTCTACATGGTCGTGGGTTATTGATGTATATTATATACCTCTCTGCACGGTCGTGGGTTATTGATGTATACTATATAACCCTACACGATCGTGGGTAATTGGTGTGTATTATATAACCCTACACGATCGTGGGTAATTGGTGTATACTATATAACCCTACACGGTCGTGGGTAATTGGTGTATACTATATAACCCTACACGATCGTGGGTAATTGGTGTGTATTATATACCTCTATATTATATACCTATCTGCACGGTCGTGGGTTATTGATGTATACTATATACCTCTCTACACGATCGTAGGTAATTGGTGTATACTATATAACCCTACACAATCGTGGGTAATTGGTGTGTATTATATACCTCTATATTATATACCTATCTGCACGGTCGTGGGTTATTGGTGTATACTATTTACCTCTCTGCACGGTCGTGGGTTATTGGTGTATATTATATACCTATCTGCACGGTCGTGGGTTAATGGTGTGTATTCTATACCTCTATATTATATACCTATCTGCACGGTCGTGGGTTATTGGTGTATATTATATACCTCTCTACATGGTCGTGGGTTATTGATGTATATTATATACCTCTCTACATGGTCGTGGGTTATTGATGTATATTATATACCTCTCTACATGGTCGTGGGTTATTGATGTATATTATATACCTCTCTGCACGGTCGTGGGTTATTGATGTATACTATATAACCCTACACGATCGTGGGTAATTGGTGTGTATTATATAACCCTACACGATCGTGGGTAATTGGTGTATACTATATAACCCTACACGGTCGTGGGTAATTGGTGTATACTATATAACCCTACACGATCGTGGGTAATTGGTGTGTATTATATACCTCTATATTATATACCTATCTGCACGGTCGTGGGTTATTGGTGTATATTATATACCTCTCTGCACGGTCGTGGGTTATTGGTGTATATTATATACCTATCTGCACGGTCGTGGGTTAATGGTGTGTATTCTATACCTCTATATTATATACCTATCTGCACGGTCGTGGGTTATTGGTGTATATTATATACCTATCTACACGGTCGTGGGTTATTGGTGTATATTATATACCTATCTACACGGTCGTGGGTTATTGGTGTATATTATATACCTCTCTGCACGGTCGTGGGTTATTGATGTATATTGTATACCTCTCTGCATGGTCGTGGGTTATTGATGTATATTATATACCTCTCTGCACGGTCGTGGGTTATTGGTGTATATTATATACCTCTCTGCACGGTCGTGGGTTATTGATGTATATTATATACCTCTCTGCACGGTCGTGGGTTATTGGTGTATATTATATACCTCTCTGCACGGTCGTGGGTTATTGATGTATATTATATACCTCTCTGCACGGTCGTGGGTTATTGATGTATATTATATACCTCTCTGCACGGTCGTGGGTTATTGGTGTATATTATATACCTCTCCACACGGTCGTGGGTTATTGGTGTATATTATAAACCTTTCTGCACGGTCGTGGGTTATTGGTGTGTATTACATACCTCTCTGCACGGTTGTGGGTTATAGGTGTATTTTCTATACCTGTATACACGTTCGTATTGGTTAGCGGCAACTTGTTTTTGTTTCAACTTTGTTTGGCTATAAATTGATTTAAAATAAGGGTCATCCGAGACGGTTGTTTTGAAACCTTTTGAATAATTGAATTTCCAATTCCCGTTCACTTACAAGTTATTAAAGTCAGGATCACAGTTTATCGGTTTCCAATGCAAGATTCAGCATGTAGTTTACAACGTTTGCTGTAATGTTACGCACGGTCTCGTGTCACCCGTTATCAAACGATATTATTCAGATTGTACGAAGCGCTCAGACGGGCATAGCTCTGTGCCCAAAATTTTACAAATCAGCGATCATTGAATTACAACAATAAAGATAATACGTGTATAATGCAAACGCATGCGAGGGCAAACATGCATGTAGTTATATGTGCATTCTTTACTGTTATTGGTATTTGTTTGGACATGGGTATTTGAAAAATTGATTAAATTATAATATACAAAAAAGACAATGAGTAATCTGATCCATGTTATATCGTTTGGTATGACAGAATAACGAACTAGCTTAAATGATTCGCCGTCAGTTGGCACTGTATCGTTTGGTATGGCAGAATAACGAACTAGCTTAAATGATTCGCCGTCAGTTGGCATTGTATCGTTTGGTATGGCAGAATAACGAACTAGCTTAAATGATTCGCCGTCAGTTGACGCTGTATCGTTTGGTATGACAGAATAACGAACTAGCTTAAATGATTCGCCGTCAGTTGGCACTGTATCGTTTGGTATGGCAGAATAACGAACTAGCGTAAATGATTCGCCGTCAGTTGGCGCTTTATCGTTTGGTATGGCAGAATAACGAACTAGCATTAATGATTCACCGTCAGTTGACGCTTTATCGTTTGGTATGGCAGAATAAAGAACTAGCTTAAATGATTCGCCGTCAGTTGACGCTGTATCGTTTGGTATGACAGAATAACGAACTAGCTTAAATGATTCGCCGTCAGTTGGCACTGTATCGTTTGGTATGGCAGAATAACGAACTAGCGTAAATGATTCGCCGTCAGTTGGCGCTTTATCGTTTGGTATGGCAGAATAACGAACTAGCATTAATGATTCACCGTCAGTTGACGCTTTATCGTTTGGTATGGCAGAATAACGAACTAGCTTTAATGATTCGCCGTCAGTTGGCGCTTTATCGTTTGGTATGGCAGAATACCGAACTAGCATTAATGATTCGCCGTCAGTTGACGCTTTATCGTTTGGTATGGCAGAATAACGAACTAGCTTTAATGATTCGCCGTCAGTTGGCGGATTGTTCGAGTAGTTTACAATTTGGTCTTCCGCGTAAGGCGGCCGGGGTTCGATCCCCGAAGTCGCATTGGATATTAGAGAAAGTGACCATACAAGTCCAACAATCCAGTTTGAGTATAACATGATCTTGAGTGGTTATTGCTGCCGCAGTATGACGCCGTTGGAAGCACGGCCCCACTACCGACAGAACACATCTCCAGCACACACGCACGGGGAGATATTAGCCAGGCGGCATGTCAGCTCTTACGAATTGCTCAAAATTTATAATATGGCTCTATACTGTTCAGCGCTTTTAAGTAACGTATTCTAGATAGCTAGGATGATTTATCAAATTTTGTTATTCAACTTAGTTTTTGATCGAGTATCCAATAAGTCTGTTCACTTAGAACATCGTGCTATGACAGTACGGACGTGTGAGGCTGTACATATCCCAGTCGTGATGACACTATAAGTGACCGCTGCTCGGCGACCCGTCAGTGGACATTGTCCCCATATGACTTTGGCAGTGTGTTAGAACGTGTAATTGACAATCAAATCAATATTCAAACTAGTGGTATCCTTGTCGACAATCAACTCATTATTCAAATTAGTGGTATACTTGTTGAAAATCAACTCAATATTCAAACTAGTGGTATCCTTGTTGACAATCAACTCAATATTCAAACTATTGGTATCCTTGATTTAATAATTTAAAAAAGAATCTGATCATATTGGTTGCCAAATATATAAAATGGGACAATCAGAGAGCAGGCGCTCTCAAACCTGTTCAATTCGCCCAAGATCTGTATGAGGAAAGAGTATTGTTTTTTCGTTCTATCTACAATAGCGCCCGATAAGTTTCCAGTTAATATCCGGAGAAACGCATAAACTGGAAAGTCACTTTATAATCTACATCATGCAGTTTTCGTGTCACATTTTGTCGGCGTCTTAAGCAACAGGTTGTCTATTCAGTTTCAGAGACGTGTATGAAGTACAGTAAGTAACCATCAAGAAACGCGTCATTACTCGGAACATTCCATTAGCCCCAGTATGGTCCAGCCAAGAAAGGTATATTATTATACAAGGTCATTTGGTCAAAGTCGTACAATATTGGTTGTATCATTTTTATTTTATTTTTGAAGATAATATCGGTCACCGTGCCATTGTTTCCGAATCGTTTCCTGTTTTGTTGCGTTGTATTAAACCCCGAGATGTTAATTCGTTTTTAGTTGAGTTTGTGGCCGTGTAATATGACGGTAATGATGGTTTCACGATGGCCAGCGCTCAGCGCCGAGGAATCGACAGGCGAATTGCACGTAATGTACAACAGCCAACATTTCAAGCGGTCGATTTTTTCCACTCTTGTGTCTGATGTTGACGAAACTGGGTCAGTGCTGACGCAAGTTGTACGGTTCGCATAGCTACAGAAAAAGGTGTTCTTGCCCAGCGGGAAAAAGACAGAAAGCCGTATTGATCTAGCGGCCGTCTACTGCACAAATACGCGTATTTTTATAAATAAATAGTTCTTTTAATAAGATCAGAAGCTATTTTTTAATTTGTATGATATAAGTTGCGCGGTTTGTCGGCTTGACACAGCGTAGGAATCTGGTAAAGCAATCAAGGTAAGCTATGGACTATAAATATAATATCGAATGTATTTTCCTTTTCTTAAAATAGACCAGCCTGACGAATTTAGTGACAGTCGTTTCTAAAATAGTATCAGTGAAGTTATTTTTGCTTCAGTTCGTACTCCAACAAGGGTAAGACTGAAAATATCTTTGATACCATTAATCACTAGAACTTCGTCCTGGCCGATTAATTATAACACGTGAAAGGAAGATGCTGCAGTATCTTGCACTGATTTTACTCTCTATATCAGCACAGACTTCGTAATATGGCCCTCTGTAACTGGGGTGTGTCCCCTCCAAAACTTTATCACGGGGAAACACCTGCCGTTAATGATGGTACGGGGCGGGGACCACTGCCTAGTCATCTTTTAAAACGATTACGTAATATTATATTCCAGATTCCTCCCTGAAGATTTGACAGCTAACAGGTCAGTCAAGGTAAGTCACATTATTTTATATATATAAGCATGTACTTATGCTGCAAATATTTGTGTCAAGAGGTGTTGATATATATTAAGAAATGTTTCAGATTTCTGGTGGTTATAACAGACTTCCTGATGAATTCAATGCTTTGCTCAATTAATGCCTGGGTCATGTGTAAATACCTAGCTAATGAGGCTGGGTATTAGCTATTTGATACCTGTGTGATGTGACATGATGTTCCACTATTTCATACCTGTGTGATGAAGCTGGATGTTTCACTATTTGTGTGATGAGACTTGATGTTCCACCATTTGATACCTGTGTGATGAGACATGATGTTCTACTATTTGATACCTGTGTGATGAAGCTTGATGTTTCACTATTTGATACCTGTGTGATGAGGCTGGATGTTTCACTATTTGATACCTGTGTGATGAGGCTGGATGTTTCACTATTTGATACCTGTGTGATGAGGCTGGATGTTTCACTATTTGATACCTGTGTGATGAGGCTGGGTGTTTCACTATTTGATACCTGTGTGATGAGGCTGGGTGTTTCACTATTTGATACCTGTGTGATGAGGCTGGGTGTTTCACTATTTGATACCTATGTGATGAGGCTGGGTGTTTCACTATTTGATACCTGTGTGATGAGGCTGGATGTTTCACTATTTGATACCTATGTGATGAGGCTGGATGTTTCACTATTTGATACCTATGTGATGAGGCTGGGTGTTTCATTATTAGATACCTGTGTGATAAGGCTGGGTGTTTCACTATTAGATACCTGTGTGATGAGGCTGGGTGTTTATCTATTTGATACCTGTGTGATGAGGCTGGGTGTTTATCTATTTAATACCTGTGTGATGATGCTGGGTGTTTCACTATTTGATACCTGTGTGATGAGGCTGGGTGTTTATCTATTTGATACCTGTGTGATGAGGCTGGGTGTTTATCTATTTGATACCTGTGTGATGAGGCTGGGTGTTTATCTATTTGATACCTGTGTGATGATGCTGGGTGTTTCACTATTTGATACCTGTGTGATGAGGCTGGGTGTTTCACTATTTGATACCTGTGTGATGAGGCTGGGTGTTTATCTATTTGATACCTGTGTGATGAGGCTGGGTGTTTATCTATTTGATACCTGTGTGATGAGGCTGGGTGTTTATCTATTTAATACCTGTGTGATGATGCTGGGTGTTTCACTATTTGATACCTGTGTGATGAGGCTGGGTGTTTATCTATTTGATACCTGTGTGTTGAGGCTGGGTGTTTCACTATTTGATACCTATGTGATGAGACTGGGTGTTTCACTATTTGATACCTGTGTGATGAGGCTGGGTGTTACACTATTTGATACCTGTGTGATGAGGCTGGGTGTTTCACTATTTGATACCTGTGTGATGAGGCTGGATGTTTAACTATTTGATACCTGTGTGATGAGGCTGGGTGTTTCACTATTTGATACCTGTGTGATGAGGCTGGGTGTTAAACTATTTGATACCTGTGTGATGAGACTTGATGTTTCACTATTTGATACCTGTGTGATGAGGCTGGGTGTTTCACTATTTGATACCTGTGTGATGAGGCTGGGTGTTTCACTATTTGATACCTGTGTGATGAGGCTGGGTGTTTCACTATTTGATACCTGTGTGATGAGGCTGGGTGTTTATCTATTTGATACCTGTGTGATGAAGCTGGGTGTTTCACTATTTGATACCTATGTGATGAGGCTGGGTGTTTATCTATTTGTGTGATGAGACTTGATGTTCCACCATTTGATACCTGTGTGATGAGACATGATGTTCTACTATTTGATACCTGTGTGATGAAGCTTGATGTTTCACTATTTGATACCTGTGTGATGAGGCTGGATGTTTCACTATTTGATACCTGTGTGATGAGGCTGGATGTTTCACTATTTGATACCTGTGTGATGAGGCTGGATGTTTCACTATTTGATACCTGTGTGATGAGGCTGGGTGTTTCACTATTTGATACCTGTGTGATGAGGCTGGGTGTTTCACTATTTGATACCTGTGTGATGAGGCTGGGTGTTTCACTATTTGATACCTATGTGATGAGGCTGGGTGTTTCACTATTTGATACCTGTGTGATGAGGCTGGATGTTTCACTATTTGATACCTATGTGATGAGGCTGGATGTTTCACTATTTGATACCTATGTGATGAGGCTGGGTGTTTCATTATTAGATACCTGTGTGATAAGGCTGGGTGTTTCACTATTAGATACCTGTGTGATGAGGCTGGATGTTTCACTATTTGATACCTGTGTGATGAGGCTGGGTGTTTCACTATTTGATACCTGTGTGATGAGGCTGGATGTTTCACTATTTGATACCTGTGTGATGAGGCTGGGTGTTTCACTATTTGATACCTGTGTGATGAGGCTGGGTGTTTCACTATTTGATACCTGTGTGATGAGGCTGGGTGTTTATCTATTTGATACCTGTGTGATGAGGCTGGGTGTTTATCTATTTGATACCTGTGTGATGAGGCTGGGTGTTTATCTATTTAATACCTGTGTGATGATGCTGGGTGTTTCACTATTTGATACCTGTGTGATGAGGCTGGGTGTTTATCTATTTGATACCTGTGTGATGAGGCTGGGTGTTTATCTATTTGATGCCTGTGTGATGAGGCTGGGTGTTTATCTATTTGATACCTGTGTGATAATGCTGGGTGTTTCACTATTTGATACCTGTGTGATGAGGCTGGGTGTTTCACTATTTGATACCTGTGTGATGAGGCTGGGTGTTTATCTATTTGATACCTGTGTGATGAGGCTGGGTGTTTATCTATTTGATACCTGTGTGATGAGGCTGGGTGTTTATCTATTTAATACCTGTGTGATGATGCTGGGTGTTTCACTATTTGATACCTGTGTGATGAGGCTGGGTGTTTCACTATTTGATACCTGTGTGATGAGGCTGGGTGTTTCACTATTTGATACCTGTGTGATGAGGCTGGGTGTTTCACTATTTGATACCTGTGTGATGAGGCTAGGTGTTTCACTATTTGATACCTGTGTGATGAGGCTGGGTGTTTCACTATTTGATACCTGTGTGATGAGGCTGGGTGTTTCACTATTTGATACCTGTGTGATGAGGCTGGGTGTTTCACTATTTGATACCTGTGTGATGAGGCTGGGTGTTTATCTATTTGATACCTGTGTGATGAGGCTGGGTGTTTCACTATTTGATACCTATGTGATGAGGCTGGGTGTTTCACTATTTGATACCTGTGTGATGAGGCTGGGTGTTTACCTATTTGATACCTGTGTGATGAGGCTGGGTGTTACACTATTTGATACCTGTGTGATGAGGCTGGGTGTTCCACTATTTGATACCTGTGTGATGAGGCTGGGTGTTTCACTATTTGATACCTATGTGATGAGGCTGGGTGTTTCACTATTTGATACCTGTGTGATGAGGCTGGATGTTTCACTATTTGATACCTGTGTGATGAGGCTGGGTGTTTCACTATTTGATACCTGTGTGATGAGGCTGGGTGTTTCACTATTTAATACCTGTTTGATGAGGCTGGATGTTTCACTATTTGATACCTGTGTGATGAGGCTGGATGTTTCACTATTTGATACCTGTGTGATGAGGCTGGGTGTTTCACTATTTGATACCTGTGTGATGAGGCTAGGTGTTTCACTATTTGATACCTGTGTGATGAGGCTGGGTGTTTCACTATTTGATACCTGTGTGATGAGGCTGGGTGTTTCACTATTTGATACCTGTGTGATGAGACTGGGTGTTCCACTATATGATACCTGTGTAATGAGGCTGGATGTTTCACTATTTGATACCTGTGTGATGAGGCTGGGTGTTTCACTATTTGATACCTGTGTGATGAGGTTTGGTGTTTCACTATTTGATACCTGTGTGATGAGGCTGGATGTTTCACTATTTGATACCTGTGTGATGAGACTGGGTGTTTCACTATTTGATACCTGTGTGATGAGGCTGGATGTTTCACTATTATATACCTGTGTGATGAAGCTGGGTGTTTACCTATTTGAATCCTGTGTGATAAGGCTGGGTGTTTCACTATTTGATACCTGTGTGATAAGGCTGGTTATTTCACTATTTGATACCTGTGTGATAAGGCTGGTTATTTCACTATTTGATACCTGTGTGATAAGGCTGGGTGTTTCACTATTTGATACCTGTGTGATGAGGATGGAGGTGGGGTGTTTATCTATTTGATACCTGTGTGATGAGGCTGGCTGTTTCACTATTTGATACCTGTGTGATGAGGCTGGGTGTTTCACTATTTGATAACTGTGTGATGAGGCTGGGTGTTTCACTATTTGATACCTGTGTGATGAGGCTGGGTGTTTCACTATTTGAAACCTGTGTGATGATGCTGGGTGTTTCACTATTTGATACCTGTGTGATGAGGCTGGGTGTTTCACTATTTGATACCTGTGTGATGAGGCTGGATGTTTCACTATTTGATACCTGTGTGATGAGGCTGGATGTTTCACTATTTGATACCTGTGTGATGAGGCTGGATGTTTCACTATTTGATACCTGTGTGATGAGGCTGGGTGTTTCACTATTTGAAACCTGTGTGATGAGGCTGGGTGTTTCACTATTTGATACCTGTGTGATGAGGCTGGATGTTTCACTATTTGATACCTGTGTGATGAGGCTGGATGTTTCACTATTTGATACCTGTGTGATGAGGCTGGATGTTTCACTATTTGATACCTGTGTGATGAGGCTGGATGTTTCACTATTTGATACCTGTGTGATGAGGCTGGATGTTTCACTATTTGATACCTGTGTGATGAGGCTGGATGTTTCACTATTTGATACCTGTGTGATGAGGCTAGGTGTTTCACTATTTGATACCTGTGTGATGAGGCTGGATGTTTCACTATTTGATACCTGTGTGATGAGGCTGGATGTTTCACTATTTGATACCTGTGTGATGAGGCTGGATGTTTCACTATTTGATACCTGTGTGATGAGGCTGGATGTTTCACTATTTGATACCTGTGTGATGAGGCTGGATGTTTCACTATTTGATACCTGTGTGATGAGGCTGGATGTTTCACTATTTGATACCTGTGTGATGAGGCTGGATGTTTCACTATTTGATACCTGTGTGATGAGGCTAGGTGTTTCACTATTTGATACCTGTGTGATGAGGCTGGATGTTTCACTATTTGATACCTGTGTGATGAAGCTGGATGTTTCACTATTTGATACCTGTGTGATGAGGCTGGGTGTTACACTATTTGATACCTGTGTAATGAGGCTGGGTGTTTTACCATTTGATACCTGTGTGATGACGCTGGGTGTTTCACTATTTGATACCTGTGTGATGAGGCTGGGTGTTACACCATTTGATACCTGTGTAATGAGGCTGGGTGTTTCACCATTTGATACCTGTGTGATGACGCTGGGTGTTTCACTATTTGATACCTGTGTGATGAGGCTGGATGTTTCACTATTTGATACCTGTGTGATGAGGCTGGGTGTTTCACTATTTGATACCTGTGTGATGAAGCTGGTTGTTTCACTATTTGATACCTGTGTGATGAGGCTGGGTGTTTCACTATTTGATACCTGTGTGATGATGCTGGATGTTTCACTATTTGATACCTGTGTGATGAGGCTGGGTGTTTCACTATTTGATACCTGTGTGATGAGGCTGGGTGTTTCACTATTTGATATATGTGTGATGAGGCTAGGTGTTTCACTATCTGATACCTGTGTGATGAGGCTAGATGTTACACTATTTGATACCTGTGTAATGAGGCTGGGTGTTTACCTATTTGATACCTGTGTGATGAGGCTGGGTGTTTCACTGTTTGATACCTGTGTGATGAGGTTTGGTGTTTCACTATTTGATACCTGTGTGATGAGGCTGGATGTTTCACTATTTGATACCTGTGTGATGAGACTGGGTGTTTCACTATTTGATACCTGTGTGATGAGGCTGGATGTTTCACTATTATATACCTGTGTGATGAAGCTGGGTGTTTACCTATTTGAATCCTGTGTGATAAGGCTGGGTGTTTCACTATTTGATACCTGTGTGATAAGGCTGGGTGTTTCACTATTTGATACCTGTGTGATGAGGCTGGGTGTTTCACTATTTGATACCTGTGTGATAAGGCTGGGTGTTTCACTATTTGATACCTGTGTGATGAGGCTGGATGTTTCACTATTATATACCTGTGTGATGAAGCTGGGTGTTTACCTATTTGAATCCTGTGTGATAAGGCTGGGTGTTTCACTATTTGATACCTGTGTGATAAGGCTGGTTATTTCACTATTTGATACCTGTGTGATAAGGCTGGTTATTTCACTATTTGATACCAGCGTAATGAGGCTGGGTGTTTCACTATTTGATACCTGTGTGATGAAGCTGGGTGTTTCACTGTTTGATACCTGTGTGATGAAGCTGGATGTTTCACTATTTGATACCAGCGTAATGAGGCTGGATGTTTCACTATTTGATACCTGTGTGATGAGGCTGGGTGTTTCACTATTTGATACCTGTGTGATGAAGCTGGGTGTTTCACTATTTGATACCTGTGTGATAAGGCTGGGTGTTTCACTATTTGATACCTGTGTGATGAGGCTGGATGTTTCACTATTTGATACCTGTGTGATGAGGCTGGGTGTTTCACTATTTGATACCAGCGTAATGAGGCTGGATGTTTCACTATTTGATACCTGTGTGATGAGGCTGGGTGTTTCACTATTTGATACCTGTGTGATGAAGCTGGGTGTTTCACTATTTGATACCTGTGTGATAAGGCTGGGTGTTTCACTGTTTGATACCTGTGTGATGAAGCTGGATGTTTCACTATTTGATACCAGCGTAATGAGGCTGGATGTTTCACTATTTGATACCTGTGTGATGAGGCTGGGTGTTTCACTATTTGATACTTGTGTGATGAGGCTGGGTGTTTCACTATTTGATACCTGTGTGATGAGGCTGGATGTTCCACTATTTGATACTTGTGTGATGAGGCTGGGTGTTTCACTATTTGATACCTGTGTAATGAGGCTGGGTGTTTTACCATTTGATACCTGTGTGATGACGCTGGGTGTTTCACTATTTGATACCTGTGTGATGAGGCTGGGTGTTACACCATTTGATACCTGTGTAATGAGGCTGGGTGTTTCACCATTTGATACCTGTGTGATGACGCTGGGTGTTTCACTATTTGATACCTGTGTGATGAGGCTGGATGTTTCACTATTTGATACCTGTGTGATGAGGCTGGGTGTTTCACTATTTGATACCTGTGTGATGAAGCTGGGTGTTTCACTATTTGATACCTGTGTGATGAGGCTGGGTGTTTCACTATTTGATACCTGTGTGATGATGCTGGATGTTTCACTATTTGATACCTGTGTGATGAGGCTGGGTGTTTCACTATTTGATACCTGTGTGATGAGGCTGGGTGTTTCACTATTTGATATATGTGTGATGAGGCTAGGTGTTTCACTATCTGATACCTGTGTGATGAGGCTAGATGTTACACTATTTGATACCTGTGTAATGAGGCTGGGTGTTTACCTATTTGATACCTGTGTGATGAGGCTGGGTGTTTCACTATTTGATACCTGTGTGATGAGGTTTGGTGTTTCACTATTTGATACCTGTGTGATGAGGCTGGATGTTTCACTATTTGATACCTGTGTGATGAGACTGGGTGTTTCACTATTTGATACCTGTGTGATGAGGCTGGATGTTTCACTATTATATACCTGTGTGATGAAGCTGGGTGTTTACCTATTTGAATCCTGTGTGATAAGGCTGGGTGTTTCACTATTTGATACCTGTGTGATAAGGCTGGTTATTTCACTATTTGATACCTGTGTGATGAGGCTGGTTATTTCAGTATTTGATACCTGTGTGATGTGGCTGGATGTTTCACTATTTGATACCTGTGTGATGAGGCTGGGTGTTTCACTATTTGATACCTGTGTGATGAGGCTGGATGTTTGACTATTTGATACCTGTGTGATAAGGCTGGGTGTTTCACTATTTGATACCTGTGTGATGAGGCTGGGTGTTTCACTATTTGATACCTGTGTAATGAGGCTGGGTGTTTCACCATTTGATACCTGTGTGATGAGGCTGGATGTTTCACTATTTGATACCTGTGTGATAAGGCTGGGTGTTTCACTATTTGATACCTGTGTGATGAGGCTGGGTGTTTCACTATTTGATACCTGTGTGATAAGGCTGGGTGTTTCACTATTTGATACCTGTGTGATGAGGCTAGGTGTTTCACTATTTGATACCTGTGTGATGAGGCTGGATGTTTCACTATTTGATACCTGTGTGATAAGGCTGGGTGTTTCACTATTTGATACCTGTGTGATGAGGCTGGGTGTTTCACTATTTGATACCTGTGTGATGAAGCTGGGTGTTTCACTATTTGATACCTGTGTGATGAGGCTGGATGTTTCACTATTTGATACCTGTGTGATGAGGCTGGGTGTTTCACTATTTGATACCTGTGTGATGAAGCTGGGTGTTTCACTATTTGATACCTGTGTGATGATGCTGGTTGTTTCACTATTTGATACCTGTGTGATGAGGCTGGGTGTTTCACTATTTGATACCTGTGTGATGATGCTGGATGTTTCACTATTTGATACCTGTGTGATGAGGCTGGGTGTTTCACCATTTGATACCTGTGTGATGAGGCTGGGTGTTTCACTATTTGATATATGTGTGATGAGGCTGGGTGTTTCACTATCTGATACCTGTGTGATGAGGCTAGATGTTACACTATTTGATACCTGTGTAATGAGGCTGGGTGTTTACCTATTTGATACCTGTGTGATGAGGCTGGGTGTTTCACTATTTGATACCTGTGTGATGAGGTTTGGTGTTTCACTATTTGATACCTGTGTGATGAGGCTGGATGTTTCACTATTTGATACCTGTGTGATGAGACTGGGTGTTTCACTATTTGATACCTGTGTGATGAGGCTGGATGTTTCACTATTATATACCTGTGTGATGAAGCTGGGTGTTTACCTATTTGAATCCTGTGTGATAAGGCTGGGTGTTTCACTATTTGATACCTGTGTGATAAGGCTGGTTATTTCACTATTTGATACCTGTGTGATAAGGCTGGTTATTTCACTATTTGATACCTGTGTGATAAGGCTGGGTGTTTCACTATTTGATACCTGTGTGATAAGGCTGGGTGTTTCACTATTTGATACCTGTGTGATGAGGCTAGGTGTTTCACTATTTGATACCTGTGTGATGAGGCTGGGTGTTTCACTAATTGATACCTGTGTGATGAGGCTGGGTGTTTCACTATTTGATACCTGTGTGATGAGGCTGGATGTTTCACTATTTGATACCAGCGTAATGAGGCTGGATGTTTCACTATTTGATACCTGTGTGATGAGGCTGGGTGTTTCACTATTTGATACCTGTGTAATGAGGCTGGGTGTTTCACCATTTGATACCTGTGTGATGAGGCTGGGTGTTTCACTATTTGATACCTGTGTGATGAAGCTGGGTGTTTCACTATTTGATACCTGTGTGATGAGGCTGGATGTTTCACTATTTGATACCTGTGTGATGAGGCTGGGTGTTTCACAATTTGATACCTGTGTAATGAGGCTGGGTGTTTCACTATTTGATACCTGTGTGATGAGGCTGGATGTTTCACTATTTGATACCTGTGTGATGAGACTGGGTGTTTCACTATTTGATACCTGTGTGATGAGGCTGGGTGTTTCACTATTTGATACCTGTGTGATGAAGCTGGATGTTTCACTATTTGATACCTGTGTGATGAAGCTGGGTGTTTCACTGTTTGATACCTGTGTGATGAAGCTGGATGTTTCACTATTTGATACCAGCGTAATGAGGCTGGATGTTTCACTATTTGATACCTGTGTGATGAAGCTGGATGTTTCACTATTTGATACCTGTGTGATGAAGCTGGGTGTTTCACTGTTTGATACCTGTGTGATGAAGCTGGATGTTTCACTATTTGATACCTGTGTGATGAAGCTGGATGTTTCACTGTTTGATACCTGTGTGATGAAGCTGGATGTTTCACTATTTGATACCTGTGTGATGAGGCTGGATGTTTCACTATTTGATACCTGTGTGATGAGGCTGGATGTTTCACTGTTTGATACCTGTGTGATGAAGCTGGATGTTTCACTATTTGATACCTGTGTGATGAAGCTGGGTGTTTCACTGTTTGATACCTGTGTGATGAAGCTGGATGTTTCACTATTTGATACCTGTGTGATGAAGCTGGGTGTTTCACTGTTTGATACCTGTGTGATGAAGCTGGATGTTTCACTGTTTGATACCTGTGTGATGAAGCTGGATGTTTCACTATTTGATACCTGTGTGACGAAGCTGGATGTTTCACTATTTGATACCTGTGTGATGAAGCTGGGTGTTTCACTGTTTGATACCTGTGTGATGAAGCTGGATGTTTCACTATTTGATACCAGCGTAATGAGGCTGGATGTTTCACTATTTGATACCTGTGTGATGAGGCTGGGTGTTTCACTATTTGATACCTGTGTGATGAAGCTGGGTGTTTCACTATTTGATACCTGTGTGATAAGGCTGGGTGTTTCACTATTTGATACCTGTGTGATGAGGCTGGATGTTTCACTATTTGATACCTGTGTGATGAGGCTGGGTGTTTCACTATTTGATACCAGCGTAATGAGGCTGGATGTTTCACTATTTGATACCTGTGTGATGAGGCTGGGTGTTTCACTATTTGATACCTGTGTGATGAAGCTGGGTGTTTCACTATTTGATACCTGTGTGATAAGGCTGGGTGTTTCACTGTTTGATACCTGTGTGATGAAGCTGGATGTTTCACTATTTGATACCAGCGTAATGAGGCTGGATGTTTCACTATTTGATACCTGTGTGATGAGGCTGGGTGTTTCACTATTTGATACTTGTGTGATGAGGCTGGGTGTTTCACTATTTGATACCTGTGTGATGAGGCTGGATGTTCCACTATTTGATACTTGTGTGATGAGGCTGGGTGTTTCACTATTTGATACCTGTGTGATGAGGCTGGGTGTTTCACTATTTGATACCTGTGTGATGAGGCTGGGTGTTTCACTATTTGATACCTGTGTGATGAGACTGGGTGTTTTACTATTTGATACCTGTGTGATGGTGCTGGGTGTTTCACTATTTGATACCTGTGTGATGAGGCTGGGTGTTTCACTATTTGATACCTGTGTGATGAAGCTGGGTGTTTCACTATTTGATACCTGTGTGATGAGGCTGGGTGTTTCACTATTTGATACCTGTGTGATGAGGCTAGGTGTTTCACTATTTGATACCTGTGTGATGAGGCTGGATGTTTCACTATTTGATACCTGTGTGATAAGGCTGGGTGTTTCACTATTTGATACCTGTGTGATGAGGCTGGGTGTTTCACTATTTGATACCTGTGTGATGAAGCTGGGTGTTTCACTATTTGATACCTGTGTGATGAGGCTGGATGTTTCACTATTTGATACCTGTGTGATGAGGCTGGGTGTTTCACTATTTGATACCTGTGTGATGAAGCTGGGTGTTTCACTATTTGACACTGTGTGATGATGCTGGTTGTTTCACTATTTGATACCTGTGTGATGAGGCTGGGTGTTTCACTATTTGATACCTGTGTGATGATGCTGGATGTTTCACTATTTGATACCTGTGTGATGAGGCTGGGTGTTTCACCATTTGATACCTGTGTGATGAGGCTGGGTGTTTCACTATTTGATATATGTGTGATGAGGCTGGGTGTTTCACTATCTGATACCTGTGTGATGAGGCTAGATGTTACACTATTTGATACCTGTGTAATGAGGCTGGGTGTTTACCTATTTGATACCTGTGTGATGAGGCTGGGTGTTTCACTATTTGATACCTGTGTGATGAGGTTTGGTGTTTCACTATTTGATACCTGTGTGATGAGGCTGGATGTTTCACTATTTGATACCTGTGTGATGAGACTGGGTGTTTCACTATTTGATACCTGTGTGATGAGGCTGGATGTTTCACTATTATATACCTGTGTGATGAAGCTGGGTGTTTACCTATTTGAATCCTGTGTGATAAGGCTGGGTGTTTCACTATTTGATACCTGTGTGATGAAGCTGGGTGTTTCACTGTTTGATACCTGTGTGATGAAGCTGGATGTTTCACTATTTGATACCAGCGTAATGAGGCTGGATGTTTCACTATTTGATACCTGTGTGATGAGGCTGGATGTTTCACTATTAGATACCTGTGTGATGAAGCTGGGTGTTTCACTGTTTGATACCTGTGTGATGAAGCTGGATGTTTCACTGTTTGATACCAGCGTAATGAGGCTGGATGTTTCACTATTTGATACCTGTGTGATGAGGCTGGGTGTTTCAATATTTGATACCTGTGTGATGAAGCTGGGTGTTTCACTATTTGATACCTGTGTGATAAGGCTGGGTGTTTCACTATTTGATACCTGTGTGATGAGGCTGGATGTTTCACTATTTGATACCTGTGTGATGAGGCTGGATGTTTCACTATTTGATACCTGTGTGATGAGGCTGGGTGTTTCACTATTTGATACCTGTGTGATGAGGCTGGATGTTTCACTATTTGATACCTGTGTGATGAGGCTTGATGTTTCACTATTTGATACCTGTGTGATGAGGCTGGATGTTTCACTATTTCATACCTGTGTGATGAGGCTGGATGTTTCACTATTTGATACTTGTGTGATGAGGCTGGGTGTTTCACTATTTGATACCTGTGTGATGAAGCTGGATGTTTCACTATTTGATACCTGTGTGATGAGGCTGGGTGTTTCACTATTTGATACCTGTGTGATGAGGTTTGGTGTTTCACTATTTGATACCTGTGTGATGAGGCTGGGTGTTTCACTATTTGATACCTGTGTGATGAAGCTGGGTGTTTCACTGTTT
The DNA here is from genome assembly GCA_947623455.1 of Mimachlamys varia. Lineage (NCBI taxonomy): Eukaryota > Metazoa > Mollusca > Bivalvia > Pectinida > Pectinidae > Mimachlamys > Mimachlamys varia. The sequence continues at coordinate 17,885,210 of OX392535.1, forward strand.
GATACCTGTGTGATGAAGCTGGGTGTTTACCTATTTGATACCTGTGTGATGAAGCTGGATGTTTCACTATTTGATACCAGCGTAATGAGGCTGGATGTTTCACTATTTGATACCTGTGTGATGAGGCTGGGTGTTTCACTATTTGATACCTGTGTGATGAAGCTGGGTGTTTCACTATTTGATACCTGTGTGATAAGGCTGGGTGTTTCACTATTTGATACCTGTGTGATGAGGCTGGATGTTTCACTATTTGATACCTGTGTGATGAGGCTGGGTGTTTCACTATTTGATACCAGCGTAATGAGGCTGGATGTTTCACTATTTGATACCTGTGTGATGAGGCTGGGTGTTTCACTATTTGATACCTGTGTGATGAAGCTGGGTGTTTCACTATTTGATACCTGTGTGATAAGGCTGGGTGTTTCACTGTTTGATACCTGTGTGATGAAGCTGGATGTTTCACTATTTGATACCTGCGTAATGAGGCTGGATGTTTCACTATTTGATACCTGTGTGATGAGGCTGGGTGTTTCACTATTTGATACTTGTGTGATGAGGCTGGGTGTTTCACTATTTGATACCTGTGTGATGAGGCTGGATGTTCCACTATTTGATACTTGTGTGATGAGGCTGGGTGTTTCACTATTTGATACCTGTGTAATGAGGCTGGGTGTTTTACCATTTGATACCTGTGTGATGACGCTGGGTGTTTCACTATTTGATACCTGTGTGATGAGGCTGGGTGTTACACCATTTGATACCTGTGTAATGAGGCTGGGTGTTTCACCATTTGATACCTGTGTGATGACGCTGGGTGTTTCACTATTTGATACCTGTGTGATGAGGCTGGATGTTTCACTATTTGATACCTGTGTGATGAGGCTGGGTGTTTCACTATTTGATACCTGTGTGATGAAGCTGGGTGTTTCACTATTTGATACCTGTGTGATGAGGCTGGGTGTTTCACTATTTGATACCTGTGTGATGATGCTGGATGTTTCACTATTTGATACCTGTGTGATGAGGCTGGGTGTTTCACTATTTGATACCTGTGTGATGAGGCTGGGTGTTTCACTATTTGATATATGTGTGATGAGGCTAGGTGTTTCACTATCTGATACCTGTGTGATGAGGCTAGATGTTACACTATTTGATACCTGTGTAATGAGGCTGGGTGTTTACCTATTTGATACCTGTGTGATGAGGCTGGGTGTTTCACTATTTGATACCTGTGTGATGAGGTTTGGTGTTTCACTATTTGATACCTGTGTGATGAGGCTGGATGTTTCACTATTTGATACCTGTGTGATGAGACTGGGTGTTTCACTATTTGATACCTGTGTGATGAGGCTGGATGTTTCACTATTATATACCTGTGTGATGAAGCTGGGTGTTTACCTATTTGAATCCTGTGTGATAAGGCTGGGTGTTTCACTATTTGATACCTGTGTGATAAGGCTGGTTATTTCACTATTTGATACCTGTGTGATGAGGCTGGTTATTTCAGTATTTGATACCTGTGTGATGTGGCTGGATGTTTCACTATTTGATACCTGTGTGATGAAGCTGGTTATTTCAGTATTTGATACCTGTGTGATGAAGCTGGTTATTTCAGTATTTGATACCTGTGTGATGAAGCTGGTTATTTCAGTATTTGATACCTGTGTGATGTGGCTGGATGTTTCACTATTTGATACCTGTGTGATGAGGCTGGATGTGTCACTATTTGATACCTGTGTGATGAGGCTAGATGGTACACTATTTGATACCTGTGTAATGAGGCTGGGTGTTTACCTATTTGATACCTGTGTGATGAGGCTAGATGTTACACTATTTGATACCTGTGTAATGAGGCTGGGTGTTTACCTATTTGATACCTGTGTGATGAGGCTGGGTGTTTACCTATTTGATACCTGTGTGATAAGGCTGGGTGTTTCACTATTTGATACCTGTGTGATGAGGCTGGGTGTTTCACTATTTGATACCTGTGTGATAAGGCTGGGTGTTTCACTATTTGATACCTGTGTGATGAGGCTAGGTGTTTCACTATTTGATACCTGTGTGATGAGGCTGGATGTTTCACTATTTGATACCTGTGTGATAAGGCTGGGTGTTTCACTATTTGATACCTGTGTGATGAGGCTGGGTGTTTCACTATTTGATACCTGTGTGATGATGCTGGATGTTTCACTATTTGATACCTGTGTGATGAGGCTGGGTGTTTCACCATTTGATACCTGTGTGATGAGGCTGGGTGTTTCACTATTTGATATATGTGTGATGAGGCTGGGTGTTTCACTATTTGATACCTGTGTGATAAGGCTGGGTGTTTCACTATTTGATACCTGTGTGATAAGGCTGGTTATTTCACTATTTGATACCTGTGTGATGAAGCTGGATGTTTCACTATTTGATACCTGTGTGATGATGCTGGGTGTTTCACTATTTGATACCTGTGTGATGATGCTGGTTGTTTCACTATTTGATACCTGTGTGATGAGGCTAGGTGTTTCACTATTTGATACCTGTGTGATGAGGCTGGATGTTTCACTATTTGATACCTGTGTGATGAGGCTGGGTGTTTCACTATTTGATACCAGCGTAATGAGGCTGGATGTTTCACTATTTGATACCTGTGTGATGAGGCTGGATGTTTCACTATTTGATACCTGTGTGATAAGGCTGGGTGTTTCACTATTTGATACCTGTGTGATGAGGCTGGGTGTTTCACTATTTGATACCTGTGTGATGAGGCTGGGTGTTTCACTATTTGATACCAGGGTAATGAGGCTGGATGTTTCACTATTTGATACCTGTGTGATGAGGCTGGGTGTTTCACTATTTGATACCTGTGTGATGAGGCTGGATGTTTCACTATTTGATACCAGCGTAATGAGGCTGGATGTTTCACTATTTGATACCTGTGTGATGAGGCTGGATGTTTCACTATTTGATACCTGTGTGATGAGGCTGGATGTTTCACTATTTGATACCTGTGTGATAAGGCTGGGTGTTTCACTATTTGATACCTGTGTGATAAGGCTGGGTGTTTCACTATTTGATACCTGTGTGATGAGGCTGGATGTTTCACTATTTGATACCTGTGTGATGAGGCTGGATGTTTCACTATTTGATACCTGTGTGATGAAGCTGGGTGTTTCACTATTTGATACCTGTGTGATGAGGCTGGATGTTTCACTATTTGATACCTGTGTAATGAGGCTGGATGTTTCACTATTTGATACCTGTGTGATGAGGCTGGATGTTTCACTATTTGATACCTGTGTGATGAAGCTGGGTGTTTACCTATTTGATACCTGTGTGATGAGGCTGGGTGTTTCACTATTTGATACCTGTGTGATGAGGCTGGATGTTTCACTATTTGATACCTGTGTGATGAGGCTGGGTGTTTCACTATTTGATACCTGTGTGATGAAGCTGGGTGTTTCACTATTTGATACCTGTGTGATAAGGCTGGGTGTTTCACTATTTGATACCTGTGTGATGAGGCTGGATGTTTCACTATTTGATACCAGCGTAATGAGGCTAGGTGTTTCACTATTTGATACCTGTGTGATGAGGCTGGATGTTTCACTATTTGATACCTGTGTGATAAGGCTGGGTGTTTCACTATTTGATACCTGTGTGATGAAGCTGGGTGTTTCACTGTTTGATACCTGTGTGATGAAGCTGGATGTTTCACTATTTGATACCAGCGTAATGAGGCTGGATGTTTCACTATTTGATACCTGTGTGATGAGGCTGGGTGTTTCACTATTTGATACCTGTGTGATGAAGCTGGGTGTTTCACTATTTGATACCTGTGTGATAAGGCTGGGTATTTCACTATTTGATACCTGTGTGATGAGGCTGGATGTTTCACTATTTGATACCTGTGTGATGAGGCTGGGTGTTTCACTATTTGATACCAGCGTAATGAGGCTTGATGTTTCACTATTTGATACCTGTGTGATGAGGCTGGGTGTTTCACTATTTGATACCTGTGTGATGAAGCTGGGTGTTTCACTATTTGATACCTGTGTGATAAGGCTGGGTGTTTCACTGTTTGATACCTGTGTGATGAAGCTGGATGTTTCACTATTTGATACCAGCGTAATGAGGCTGGATGTTTCACTATTTGATACCTGTGTGATGAGGCTGGGTGTTTCACTATTTGATACTTGTGTGATGAGGCTGGGTGTTTCACTATTTGATACCTGTGTGATGAGGCTGGATGTTCCACTATTTGATACTTGTGTGATGAGGCTGGGTGTTTCACTATTTGATACCTGTGTGATGAGGCTGGGTGTTTCACTATTTGATACCTGTGTGATGAGGCTGGGTGTTTCACTATTTGATACCTGTGTGATGAGACTGGGTGTTTTACTATTTGATACCTGTGTGATGGTGCTGGGTGTTTCACTATTTGATACCTGTGTGATGAGGCTGGGTGTTTCACTATTTGATACCTGTGTGATGAAGCTGGGTGTTTCACTATTTGATACCTGTGTGATGAGGCTGGGTGTTTCACTATTTGATACCTGTGTGATGAAGCTTGGTGTTTCACTATTTGATACCTGTGTGATGAAGCTGGGTGTTTCACTATTTGATACCTGTGTGATGAGGCTGGGTGTTTCACTATTTGATACCTGTGTGATGAGGCTGGGTGTTTCACTATTTGATACCTGTGTGATGAGGCTGGATGTTTCACTATTTGATACCTGTGTGATGAGGCTGGGTGTTTCACTATTTGATACCTGTGTGATGAAGCTGGGTGTTTCACTATTTGATACCTGTGTGATGAAGCTGGGTGTTTCACTATTTGATACCTGTGTGATGAGGCTGGGTGTTTCACTATTTGATACCTGTGTGTTGAGGCTGGGTGTTTCACTATTTGATACCTGTGTGATGAGGCTGGGTGTTTCACTATTTGATACCTGTGTGATGAAGCTGGATGTTTCACTATTTGATACCTGTGTGATGAGGCTGGGTGTTTCACTATTTGATACCTGTGTGATGAGGCTGGGTGTTTCACTATTTGATACCTGTGTGATGAGACTTGATGTTCCACTATTTGATACCTGTGTGATGAGGCTGGGTGTTTCACTATTTGATACCTGTGTGATGAGGCTGGGTGTTTTTTGTTTGATTGATTTATTCTTGTCCATTATGTTAAGCTTTATTGATCAGTAATAAAAGAAAAACACATTAAAATTTGACCATTTATTTTGTATATAGTTAATGGGCTATTATTATTTTCCCACAAATTGGAAAGCCACTTTCAATACTTGGCCATGCATAAGCCCATTGTATTGCTCTAGTTACACAGAAGGCTAAACAACTAATAAATAGTTGCAGATTTGTTGTTGATAGAGAATACTTTTAGAGAGAGAAGACTTCTGATTTTAAACTGGCATTAAGATAAGCAGGTATCTCATCCTCAGCCAATATCGTTCTCAACCTATCTTGGGAGTATACAACCAGTGCTGCCATTTCGGCGCTCACAGCTAGCATTCTACAATTTCTAGCACTACCCAACCATGTACTTATTTACAGCTTAGTAGACTGGAACAAGCAGGGTAAAGTATCTTGCTCAAGTATACAATACAAGTGCTGTGAACGGGACTTGAACTCACAACCCTTCGATCATGAGCCCGGCGTGCTACCACTAGACCACCATGCCACAGGCACTTGTGGCCAGGATAATAACCATATATATATAATATATAGAATATACCGTAAAAACTCGTGTAATCTGCGCACTTTTTTAAGGGAAATTCAAATCAAATAGTTGGGGTGGCGTAAATTACAATGATATAGATGTGTGTCAAGTTTTTTTTCAGTGAAAGATCGAGAAATCTGAAGGACGCCGCCATGTTGGAAAGTCGGGATTGTTTCCCATTGTGCACCATGCCTCCACATATATATCGTATTCACACAGATATCTTACTGTGTTTGTTACATATACATGGTATCAAAAGTGTGATTTCCTCACCTCTAATTGACCATGCTCAATGGGCGTTTACATACAGATATATTTGAGCATCATGTTGATAAATGGTGATCATTTATTTATTTGAAAAATATAAACATTTAACGTACATATACTTACTTGATAATTATTGTGTATTTGGTTGATAATTAGTCACCACAGGTACATGTGTTAGAATTTATTATTTGATCAATAGTTGATATTTGGCTATTTAAATATTTTAGAAATCTGACATTCAGATGGGTGACAATAAAGGAATATTTGACCATTGATCATTGATACATATGTGGTATATAAAAGTTGATCTTTGATAGATATGGGAAAGTTAATTACTTGGTAATAAAGGGGATATTTGACTATATATTGTTGATAAATATTGAATATTTAACAATTTATCATTAATAAAATTAATATTGGATAATTATATGATAATAATTACATGATCTGTTTAATAGGAATGGGACATTTTACCATTTACCTATACATACCAGAAAGGCATTGATACAGCAACTTTTTTGTTTGTGAGAAAAACAAATTTGATCCATTATATACAATTGAATATTGAAGTACTTACTGTTATAGACCTGTTTTAAAAGTGTTAAATATTTGAACAGGTTACTGTGTGTTAATAACGCCTCTCATGTTTATAAAATATTTTACCCTTTACTTACCTGATGGGAATAATGTTACCATTTTTATGTTGAGAAGATAAATATAGTCTGATAGCAGGACGGAAGCAATATTATGACTGTGACGTGCGATGCCTAAGGTTGCTGCATTGTTACAGCACTCTGTGGTCAGGGGCACTAATTGAACATGATAGAACAGAATTTGCGTCAGTAGCACGTTTAAAAAAGTTGGTTGCTAAGAGCAACACATTTGCTAGGTATAGTGAGTACCTATCGTTTTAATGTCGAGGGACAAGGAAAATCAATGATTGGACAAGATCTATGTGAAAACCATGAAGTAATCCATCTGACCTTCAGTCACAAAAATATGGGTCACACAGAAATCAATAGCTAATCGATAGTTATGGTATTAAGTCAATTGACTGTTTAGGAGTGCACCAATCACTGGCTCCTAGTGCAATGTACTTTAAAGCGTAAACCAGTCAATCATATTGATTCAGAACGGGGGCCAAAACATGTCATTTCATGAAAAAAATGAAAGGTATATGTGTGGTTTTAGCAATGAGTTGTAATTGTACCACAGGGTCCTTCCATCAACATTTCCATTACAGGGACTTCTGTATTGCTGTATATAGATTTCACTAGAATTTTATTGGATATACTATCAGCTTGCTGGGAATGTTTCTAATTTGTATTTTGTAACATTAAATAGTTTTCCTTTAGAACAATGAGGTGGATAGAACCCATGTTTCAAAGCATTCTCAGATACTGTGGTTTAAAGTTACATTCATGTGGAAATGTTGACTTCCAGGAGAATAAATGGCTGTGTTAAAGTAACACTTCTCTATGAGGTTGATATCAATTATATACTTGCTTTGAAATCATTTTTAGGTGAATGGAGATTCATAATTGTAGAATTGGGGGGACTGACCATTTGATACTTAGGGGTAACTTCGGGGAAAATGGTGGTTTAAATGGGGTAACTTAGGGGAAAATGGTGGTTTAAAGCATGAAAATTATTGATGACTATGTCCAAACCCTGTGTATCAATAAACCAATTTTCCATTTCCAGTGACCAAGGCAGTGTAAGTTTCATCCTCTGGTCCATTTTCACCCCTTGAGATCTTAAACCTAGGTTTAATATTTTCTAAACTGTTGAGATCACCAGCAATAACCCTGTATCCGATTGCTTGGCTTGAAGAGACAAAATACCAAGATGTTTTTAAAATTTATCCTTTGGTCTGATCTTGCCCTAAGGGACTTATGTGGTCACAATTAATATGGAAATATTTTGAAACCACCCTATTACAGACTTATACACATTTGCTACCAGGGTTGGCCCCATACTATGACTCAGTTCTTAGATCACCATATATGTAGTATTGTTTAGAATCTCGACTTTATAGCTAATATACAAATCATAGCATGGAAATGTACCGGTAAATACTGAGTCCAACTTCGTTATCTCAAAATCAAGAAGGAAAACTTTGAGTTATCCCAGTATTCAAGGTACATGAGTTTGAATGCTAGTGTAAAGCTTGGCAGGACTGGCAAAATAGTTGAGTTACACGAGATTGAGATACCAAGGTTTTACTGTATACAGATGCTACTAAGATTGAATTCGCAGTGTCTGGTCCCACCCCTGAGGACTTTGTCATTTTGCCATAACTTTAATTGGGAAATATCAGATATGTAGTCTGGCCTAGTATTGGAATTTATCTCCATCCTTAGGGAAAAATATGCTGTCTCTAGGTCAATATATGAAAGCAACAAAAATATTAAATTGCTGAGGGTGCAGATTTAGATACACATATGCAAAGACTGGTGGTCACTAGGCTTTTTATTACTCTAATGAGAATGTATAACTTCTTATGAGAATGTATTACTTCTAATGAGAAAATTTGGCTCTAATTACTGAAATATCCAGGGGAGCTTTACGGACCCCCTGTGACTCTTGCTATTTTTAGTGAGATTTACTTTATAGTTAAGAAAGGACAAAAACCAGCAGTACTTCCTACTGACAATCTTATTGTTAGGTCCATTGTGGAATTCTACATACCGGTAACTGTATAATGACTGCAGTCCAGTGACAGAGACAGCGCTAGCCAGTCAGTATAATTGAGAGCTGATCAGATTTTTATATAATGATAGATTTCAAGTCCATGCTAGAAGATCAAAATCTGACTTTTCAACGATTTTCTGTAGATATTAGGAAATGTAATCTGATTGAAGTGTAATTCAGGTTTCCTCCCTTTTCACAAGCACACTTTCAGTTTTATATATTTATAAGCAAAGCAGACCTGTAAGGCAGCTGTTTGTTCTCCAGGAGGGTTTCCCTTTATATCAGGTCTTATCAAAAACATCTGTATTTTTATCATAATTGGATTGTCAAAAGTTGTCTTCCTTCATCATTTGTTGTCCTATGTTTTTTTATAAAATTATTTAATACATTTACCATGTTTGAAATGTAACTTAATTGTGAAAATTATACCATGTTTAAAATATTGACTATATTAGGGATATTTACATGTATATCTATATATATATATATCTGCCTTCCTGTTGGAGATCAGTAGTCTACTGTTGTATAGATAGGAGATGTGTATGTTGAGAGGTGAGAGGTGACAGTAGACTACTGTTGTATAGATAGGAGATGTGTGTGTTGAGAGGTGACAGTAGACTACTGTTGTATAGATAGGAGATGTGTATGTTGAGAGGTGACAGTAGACTACTGTTGTATAGATAGGAGATGTGTATGTTGAGAGGTGAGAGGTGACAGTAGACTACTGTTGTATAGATAGGAGATGTGTGTGTTGAGAGGTGACAGTAGACTACTGTTGTATAGATAGGAGATGTGTATGTTGAGAGGTGAGAGGTGACAGTAGACTACTGTTGTATAGATAGGAGATGTGTATGTTGAGAGGTGACAGTAGACTACTGTTGTATAGATAGGAGATGTGTATGTTGAGAGGTGAGAGGTGACAGTAGACTACTGTTGTATAGATAGGAGATGTGTGTGTTGAGAGGTGAGAGGTGACAGTAGACTACTGTTGTATAGATAGGAGATGTGTATGTTGAGAGGTGAGAGGTGACAGTAGACTACTGTTGTATAGATAGGAGATGTGTATGTTGAGAGGTGACAGTAGACTACTGTTGTATAGATAGGAGATGTGTATGTTGAGAGGTGAGAGGTGACAGTAGACTACTGTTGTATAGATAGGAGATGTGTATGTTGAGAGGTGAGAGGTGACAGTAGACTACTGTTGTATAGATAGGAGATGTGTATGTTGAGAGGTGACAGTAGACTACTGTTGTATAGATAGGAGATGTGTGTGTTGAGAGGTGACAGTAGACTACTGTTGTATAGATAGGAGATGTGTATGTTGAGAGGTGAGAGGTGACAGTAGACTACTGTTATATAGATAGGAGATGTGTATGTTGAGAGGTGAGAGGTGACAGTAGACTACTGTTGTATAGATAGGAGATGTGTATGTTGAGAGGTGACAGTAGACTACTGTTGTATAGATAGGAGATGTGTATGTTGAGAGGTGAGAGGTGACAGTAGACTACTGTTGTATAGATAGGAGATGTGTGTGTTGAGAGGTGAGAGGTGACAGTAGACTACTGTTGTATAGATAGGAGATGTGTATGTTGAGAGGTGACAGTAGACTACTGTTGTATAGATAGGAGATGTGTATGTTGAGAGGTGAGAGGTGACAGTAGTCTACTGTTGTATAGATAGGAGATGTGTATGTTGAGAGGTGAGAGGTGACAGTAGTCTACTGTTGTATAGATAGGAGATGTGTATGTTGAGAGGTGACAGTAGACTACTGTTGTATAGATAGGAGATGTGTATGTTGAGAGGTGAGAGGTGACAGTAGTCTACTGTTGTATAGATAGGAGATGTGTATGTTGAGAGGTGACAGTAGACTACTGTTGTATAGATAGGAGATGTGTATGTTGAGAGGTGACAGTAGTCTACTGTTGTATAGATAGGAGATGTGTATGTTGAGAGGTGAGAGGTGACAGTAGTCTACTGTTGTATAGATAGGAGATGTGTATGTTGAGAGGTGACAGTAGACTACTGTTGTATAGATAGGAGATGTGTATGTTGAGAGGTGACAGTAGACTACTGTTGTATAGATAGGAGATGTGTATGTTGAGAGGTGAGAGGTGACAGTAGACTACTGTTGTATAGATAGGAGATGTGTGTGTTGAGAGGTGAGAGGTGACAGTAGTCTACTGTTGTATAGATAGGAGATGTGTATGTTGAGAGGTGACAGTAGACTACTGTTGTATAGATAGGAGATGTGTATGTTGAGAGGTGACAGTAGACTACTGTTGTATAGATAGGAGATGTGTATGTTGAGAGGTGAGAGGTGACAGTAGACTACTGTTGTATAGATAGGAGATGTGTGTGTTGAGAGGTGAGAGGTGACAGTAGACTACTGTTGTATAGATAGGAGATGTGTATGTTGAGAGGTGAGAGGTGACAGTAGACTACTGTTGTATAGATAGGAGATGTGTATGTTGAGAGGTGAGAGGTGACAGTAGACTACTGTTGTATAGATAGGAGATGTGTATGTTGAGAGGTGACAGTAGACTACTGTTGTATAGATAGGAGATGTGTGTGTTGAGAGGTGAGAGGTGACAGTAGACTACTGTTGTATAGATAGGAGATGTGTATGTTGAGAGGTGAGAGGTGACAGTAGACTACTGTTGTATAGATAGGAGATGTGTATGTTGAGAGGTGAGAGGTGACAGTAGACTACTGTTGTATAGATAGGAGATGTGTATGTTGAGAGGTGACAGTAGACTACTGTTGTATAGATAGGAGATGTGTGTGTTGAGAGGTGACAGTAGACTACTGTTGTATAGATAGGAGATGTGTATGTTGAGAGGTGAGAGGTGACAGTAGACTACTGTTATATAGATAGGAGATGTGTATGTTGAGAGGTGAGAGGTGACAGTAGACTACTGTTGTATAGATAGGAGATGTGTATGTTGAGAGGTGACAGTAGACTACTGTTGTATAGATAGGAGATGTGTATGTTGAGAGGTGAGAGGTGACAGTAGACTACTGTTGTATAGATAGGAGATGTGTGTGTTGAGAGGTGAGAGGTGACAGTAGACTACTGTTGTATAGATAGGAGATGTGTATGTTGAGAGGTGACAGTAGACTACTGTTGTATAGATAGGAGATGTGTATGTTGAGAGGTGAGAGGTGACAGTAGTCTACTGTTGTATAGATAGGAGATGTGTATGTTGAGAGGTGAGAGGTGACAGTAGTCTACTGTTGTATAGATAGGAGATGTGTATGTTGAGAGGTGACAGTAGACTACTGTTGTATAGATAGGAGATGTGTATGTTGAGAGGTGAGAGGTGACAGTAGTCTACTGTTGTATAGATAGGAGATGTGTATGTTGAGAGGTGACAGTAGACTACTGTTGTATAGATAGGAGATGTGTATGTTGAGAGGTGACAGTAGTCTACTGTTGTATAGATAGGAGATGTGTATGTTGAGAGGTGAGAGGTGACAGTAGTCTACTGTTGTATAGATAGGAGATGTGTATGTTGAGAGGTGACAGTAGACTACTGTTGTATAGATAGGAGATGTGTATGTTGAGAGGTGACAGTAGACTACTGTTGTATAGATAGGAGATGTGTATGTTGAGAGGTGAGAGGTGACAGTAGACTACTGTTGTATAGATAGGAGATGTGTGTGTTGAGAGGTGAGAGGTGACAGTAGTCTACTGTTGTATAGATAGGAGATGTGTATGTTGAGAGGTGACAGTAGACTACTGTTGTATAGATAGGAGATGTGTATGTTGAGAGGTGACAGTAGACTACTGTTGTATAGATAGGAGATGTGTATGTTGAGAGGTGACAGTAGTCTACTGTTGTATAGATAGGAGATGTGTATGTTGAGAGGTGAGAGGTGACAGTAGTCTACTGTTGTATAGATAGGAGATGTGTATGTTGAGAGGTGACAGTAGACTACTGTTGTATAGATAGGAGATGTGTATGTTGAGAGGTGACAGTAGACTACTGTTGTATAGATAGGAGATGTGTATGTTGAGAGGTGAGAGGTGACAGTAGACTACTGTTGTATAGATAGGAGATGTGTGTGTTGAGAGGTGAGAGGTGACAGTAGTCTACTGTTGTATAGATAGGAGATGTGTATGTTGAGAGGTGACAGTAGACTACTGTTGTATAGATAGGAGATGTGTATGTTGAGAGGTGACAGTAGACTACTGTTGTATAGATAGGAGATGTGTATGTTGAGAGGTGAGAGGTGACAGTAGACTACTGTTGTATAGATAGGAGATGTGTGTGTTGAGAGGTGAGAGGTGACAGTAGACTACTGTTGTATAGATAGGAGATGTGTATGTTGAGAGGTGAGAGGTGACAGTAGACTACTGTTGTATAGATAGGAGATGTGTATGTTGAGAGGTGAGAGGTGACAGTAGACTACTGTTGTATAGATAGGAGATGTGTATGTTGAGAGGTGACAGTAGACTACTGTTGTATAGATAGGAGATGTGTGTGTTGAGAGGTGAGAGGTGACAGTAGACTACTGTTGTATAGATAGGAGATGTGTATGTTGAGAGGTGAGAGGTGACAGTAGACTACTGTTGTATAGATAGGAGATGTGTATGTTGAGAGGTGAGAGGTGACAGTAGACTACTGTTGTATAGATAGGAGATGTGTATGTTGAGAGGTGACAGTAGACTACTGTTGTATAGATAGGAGATGTGTGTGTTGAGACGTGACAGTAGACTACTGTTGTATAGATAGGAGATGTGTATGTTGAGAGGTGAGAGGTGACAGTAGACTACTGTTATATAGATAGGAGATGTGTATGTTGAGAGGTGAGAGGTGACAGTAGACTACTGTTGTATAGATAGGAGATGTGTATGTTGAGAGGTGACAGTAGACTACTGTTGTATAGATAGGAGATGTGTATGTTGAGAGGTGAGAGGTGACAGTAGACTACTGTTGTATAGATAGGAGATGTGTGTGTTGAGAGGTGAGAGGTGACAGTAGACTACTGTTGTATAGATAGGAGATGTGTATGTTGAGAGGTGACAGTAGACTACTGTTGTATAGATAGGAGATGTGTATGTTGAGAGGTGAGAGGTGACAGTAGTCTACTGTTGTATAGATAGGAGATGTGTATGTTGAGAGGTGAGAGGTGACAGTAGTCTACTGTTGTATAGATAGGAGATGTGTATGTTGAGAGGTGACAGTAGACTACTGTTGTATAGATAGGAGATGTGTATGTTGAGAGGTGAGAGGTGACAGTAGTCTACTGTTGTATAGATAGGAGATGTGTATGTTGAGAGGTGACAGTAGACTACTGTTGTATAGATAGGAGATGTGTATGTTGAGAGGTGACAGTAGTCTACTGTTGTATAGATAGGAGATGTGTATGTTGAGAGGTGAGAGGTGACAGTAGTCTACTGTTGTATAGATAGGAGATGTGTATGTTGAGAGGTGACAGTAGACTACTGTTGTATAGATAGGAGATGTGTATGTTGAGAGGTGACAGTAGACTACTGTTGTATAGATAGGAGATGTGTATGTTGAGAGGTGAGAGGTGACAGTAGACTACTGTTGTATAGATAGGAGATGTGTGTGTTGAGAGGTGAGAGGTGACAGTAGTCTACTGTTGTATAGATAGGAGATGTGTATGTTGAGAGGTGACAGTAGACTACTGTTGTATAGATAGGAGATGTGTATGTTGAGAGGTGACAGTAGACTACTGTTGTATAGATAGGAGATGTGTATGTTGAGAGGTGAGAGGTGACAGTAGACTACTGTTGTATAGATAGGAGATGTGTATGTTGAGAGGTGAGAGGTGACAGTAGACTACTGTTGTATAGATAGGAGATGTGTATGTTGAGAGGTGAGAGGTGACAGTAGACTACTGTTGTATAGATAGGAGATGTGTATGTTGAGAGGTGACAGTAGACTACTGTTGTATAGATAGGAGATGTGTATGTTGAGAGGTGAGAGGTGACAGTAGACTACTGTTGTATAGATAGGAGATGTGTGTGTTGAGAGGTGAGAGGTGACAGTAGTCTACTGTTGTATAGATAGGAGATGTGTATGTTGAGAGGTGACAGTAGACTACTGTTGTATAGATAGGAGATGTGTATGTTGAGAGGTGACAGTAGACTACTGTTGTATAGATAGGAGATGTGTATGTTGAGAGGTGAGAGGTGACAGTAGACTACTGTTGTATAGATAGGAGATGTGTATGTTGAGAGGTGAGAGGTGACAGTAGACTACTGTTGTATAGATAGGAGATGTGTATGTTGAGAGGTGAGAGGTGACAGTAGACTACTGTTGTATAGATAGGAGATGTGTGTGTTGAGAGGTGAGAGGTGACAGTAGACTACTGTTGTATAGATAGGAGATGTGTATGTTGAGAGGTGAGAGGTGACAGTAGACTACTGTTGTATAGATAGGAGATGTGTATGTTGAGAGGTGAGAGGTGACAGTAGACTACTGTTGTATAGATAGGAGATGTGTATGTTGAGAGGTGAGAGGTGACAGTAGACTACTGTTGTATAGATAGGAGATGTGTATGTTGAGAGGTGAGAGGTGACAGTAGACTACTGTTGTATAGATAGGAGATGTGTATGTTGAGAGGTGACAGTAGACTACTGTTGTATAGATAGGAGATGTGTGTGTTGAGAGGTGAGAGGTGACAGTAGACTACTGTTGTATAGATAGGAGATGTGTATGTTGAGAGGTGACAGTAGACTACTGTTGTATAGATAGGAGATGTGCATGTTGAGAGGTGACAGTAGACTACTGTTGTATAGATAGGAGATGTGTATGTTGAGAGGTGAGAGGTGACAGTAGACTACTGTTGTATAGATAGGAGATGTGTATGTTGAGAGGTGAGAGGTGACAGTAGACTACTGTTGTATAGATAGGAGATGTGTATGTTGAGAGGTGACAGTAGACTACTGTTGTATAGATAGGAGATGTGTGTGTTGAGAGGTGACAGTAGACTACTGTTGTATAGATAGGAGATGTGTATGTTGAGAGGTGAGAGGTGACAGTAGACTACTGTTGTATAGATAGGAGATGTGTATGTTGAGAGGTGACAGTAGACTACTGTTGTATAGATAGGAGATGTGTATGTTGAGAGGTGACAGTAGACTACTGTTGTATAGATAGGAGATGTGTATGTTGAGAGGTGAGAGGTGACAGTAGACTACTGTTGTATAGATAGGAGATGTGTGTGTTGAGAGGTGAGAGGTGACAGTAGACTACTGTTGTATAGATAGGAGATGTGTATGTTGAGAAGTGACAGTAGACTACTGTCGTATAGATAGGAGATGTGTATGTTGAGAGGTGAGAGGTGACAGTAGTCTACTGTTGTATAGATAGGAGATGTGTATGTTGAGAGGTGAGAGGTGACAGTAGTCTACTGTTGTATAGATAGGAGATGTGTATGTTGAGAGGTGACAGTAGACTACTGTTGTATAGATAGGAGATGTGTATGTTGAGAGGTGAGAGGTGACAGTAGTCTACTGTTGTATAGATAGGAGATGTGTATGTTGAGAGGTGACAGTAGACTACTGTTGTATAGATAGGAGATGTGTATGTTGAGAGGTGACAGTAGTCTACTGTTGTATAGATAGGAGATGTGTATGTTGAGAGGTGAGAGGTGACAGTAGTCTACTGTTGTATAGATAGGAGATGTGTATGTTGAGAGGTGACAGTAGACTACTGTTGTATAGATAGGAGATGTGTATGTTGAGAGGTGACAGTAGACTACTGTTGTATAGATAGGAGATGTGTATGTTGAGAGGTGAGAGGTGACAGTAGACTACTGTTGTATAGATAGGAGATGTGTGTGTTGAGAGGTGAGAGGTGACAGTAGTCTACTGTTGTATAGATAGGAGATGTGTATGTTGAGAGGTGACAGTAGACTACTGTTGTATAGATAGGAGATGTGTATGTTGAGAGGTGACAGTAGACTACTGTTGTATAGATAGGAGATGTGTATGTTGAGAGGTGAGAGGTGACAGTAGACTACTGTTGTATAGATAGGAGATGTGTATGTTGAGAGGTGAGAGGTGACAGTAGACTACTGTTGTATAGATAGGAGATGTGTGTGTTGAGAGGTGAGAGGTGACAGTAGACTACTGTTGTATAGATAGGAGATGTGTATGTTGAGAGGTGACAGTAGACTACTGTTGTATAGATAGGAGATGTGTATGTTGAGAGGTGACAGTAGACTACTGTTGTATAGATAGGAGATGTGTATGTTGAGAGGTGAGAGGTGACAGTAGACTACTGTTGTATAGATAGGAGATGTGTATGTTGAGAGGTGAGAGGTGACAGTAGACTACTGTTGTATAGATAGGAGATGTGTATGTTGAGAGGTGACAGTAGACTACTGTTGTATAGATAGGAGATGTGCATGTTGAGAGGTGAGAGGTGACAGTAGACTACTGTTGTATAGATAGGAGATGTGTATGTTGAGAGGTGACAGTAGACTACTGTTATATAGATAGGAGATGTGTATGTTGAGAGGTGACAGTAGACTACTGTTGTATAGATAGGAGATGTGTGTGTTGAGAGGTGACAGTAGACTACTGTTGTATAGATAGGAGATGTGTGTGTTGAGAGGTGACAGTAGTCTACTGTTGTATAGATAGGAGATGTGTATGTTGAGAGGTGAGAGGTGACAGTAGACTACTGTTGTATAGATAGGAGATGTGTGTGTTGAGAGGTGACAGTAGACTACTGTTGTATAGATAGGAGATGTGTGTGTTGAGAGGTGACAGTAGACTACTGTTGTATAGATAGGAGATGTGTGTGTTGAGAGGTGAGAGGTGACAGTAGACTACTGTTGTATAGATAGGAGATGTGTATGTTGTGAGGTGACAGTAGACTACTGTTGTATAGATAGGAGATGTGTATGTTGAGAGGTGAGAGGTGACAGTAGACTACTGTTGTATAGATAGGAGATGTGTGTGTTGAGAGGTGACAGTAGACTACTGTTGTATAGATAGGAGATGTGTATGTTGAGAGGTGAGAGGTGACAGTAGACTACTGTTGTATAGATAGGAGATGTGTATGTTGTGAGGTGACAGTAGACTACTGTTGTATAGATAGGAGATGTGTGTGTTGAGAGGTGACAGTAGACTACTGTTGTATAGATAGGAGATGTGTGTGTTGAGAGGTGAGAGGTGACAGTAGACTACTGTTGTATAGATAGGAGATGTGTATGTTGAGAGGTGAGAGGTGACAGTAGACTACTGTTGTATAGATAGGAGATGTGTGTGTTGAGAGGTGACAGTAGACTACTGTTGTATAGATAGGAGATGTGTGTGTTGAGAGGTGAGAGGTGACAGTAGACTACTGTTGTATAGATAGGAGATGTGTATGTTGAGAGGTGAGAGGTGACAGTAGACTACTGTTGTATAGATAGGAGATGTGTGTGTTGAGAGGTGACAGTAGACTACTGTTGTATAGATAGGAGATGTGTGTGTTGAGAGGTGACAGTAGACTACTGTTGTATAGATAGGAGATGTGTGTGTTGAGAGGTGACAGTAGACTACTGTTGTATAGATAGGAGATGTGTGTGTTGAGAAGTGACAGTAGACTACTGTTGTATAGATAGGAGATGTGTATGTTGAGAGGTGAGAGGTGACAGTAGACCACTGTTGTATAGATAGGAGATGTGTGTGTTGAGAGGTGAGAGGTGACAGTAGACTACTGTTGTATAGATAGGAGATGTGTGTGTTGAGAGGTGAGAGGTGACAGTAGACTACTGTTGTATAGATAGGAGATGTGTGTGTTGAGAGGTGACAGTAGACTACTGTTGTATAGATAGGAGATGTGTATGTTGAGAAGTGACAGTAGACTACTGTTGTATAGATAGGAGATGTGTATGTTGAGAGGTGAGAGGTGACAGTAGACTACTGTTGTATAGATAGGAGATGTGTATGTTGAGAGGTGAGAGGTGACAGTAGACTACTGTTGTATAGATAGGAGATGTGTATGTTGAGAAGTGACAGTAGACTACTGTTGTATTGATAGGAGATGTGTATGTTGAGAGGTGAGAGGTGACAGTAGACTACTGTTGTATAGATAGGAGATGTGTATGTTGAGAGGTGAGAGGTGACAGTAGACTACTGTTGTATACATAGGAGATGTGTATGTTGAGAGGTGAGAGGTGACAGTAGACTACTGTTGTATAGATAGGAGATGTGTATGTTGAGAGGTGACAGTAGACTACTGTTGTATAGATAGGAAATGTGCATGTTGAGAGGTGAGAGGTGACAGTAGACTACTGTTGTATAGATAGGAGATGTGTGTGTTGAGAGGTGAGAGGTGACAGTAGACTACTGTTGTATAGATAGGAGATGTGTATGTTGAGAGGTGACAGTAGACTACTGTTGTATAGATAGGAGATGTGTATGTTGAGAGGTGAGAGGTGACAGTAGACTACTGTTGTATAGATAGGAGATGTGTATGTTGAGAGGTGACAGTAGACTACTGTTGTATAGATAGGAGATGTGTGTGTTGAGAGGTGACAGTAGACTACTGTTGTATAGATAGGAGATGTGTATGTTGAGAGGTGACAGTAGACTACTGTTGTATTGATTCCCGAGTACAATATTTCTACACAGCATGCTTGACTCCATGTTTGATGTTCATTACAGATCTTATCACCTTATCTCGGCTATCTTCTCATCCGTTATTGGTTGTGTCCACACAACTCATTGTCACTAAAAATGCTTTCTTTTGTGGATCTGGATGGAATACGAAAAGTTAATCAAAGCACTCAGTGGTAAATAAGTGCTGGTGTTGATCTGGCTGGATTTAGAAGCCATCCTATACTATATACTGTAAAAGCCAATATTTTTGCTTTTGGAATTTTTTTGCTTCGTCGGCCTCCAAACTGTTCGCGGTGTGGACATTTTTCGCGATGTCAGATCATCTGTTTAGCACTGTGTACCTATAATACTACTAACCACTGTAGAGTTTGAGTGGTATTAAATAATTTCATGTGTGGATATATTTGCAGAGATTTAATGAGCGAAATAACGATAATTTCCACACCACAAACAATTCCACTTTTACAAGTATAATGGTGATACATCTAAACTTAAGATACAATGTTTGTACCTTTATCCAGTCAAAGTCACAGCAACATTCTGAATTGTACCATTGCAGCATCAATTATAGACTTCTTATCATTGTGAAATGAATTTATTGTCTTCCAAATCTTGATGCTGGTTTGAAGTGGTCTCAATAACATGTGAAAATCTCAGTGGTAGCATGTCTGTTCCTATATTGTTATATCAGTGTAAAAATATGAAATAATTCAATTTATTACATTTTAACCAGTGAAATATCGAAAATTATTTAGTCTATAAAAGTGATATTTTTCACTAGTTTTTATGAATTAGAATGCTGCTTACATACGCCATTTGGGAAAATCAAAAGCTGCCAAACATATTTCAGTCATGCTGCTAATATTTTGATATTTTTCAAATTTTTCAATATTAGCTCCATCTGTGAAATATATTTGGTACAGTGGACTCCACTTAATATCACCCCTGTTAATATCACATTCCTGTTTATATAATGTTTTTCCCAAGCACCATTTTTCTCTCTATTTAATCTATGTAATTTTATTTGGTTAATATCATGTATTTTGAGGTGAATTCCTCTTAATATCATGTTTATTTCAACCAATCACATAAAATATCCAGAAAATGATGTCATTTCTATTGATTTAAGATACAACTTGGTTGAAATGTTGAATAGAAAATAGAAAATAACCTCAAAATTTTTTTTGATTGAAATAATGTTATCTATGTATATTGAAACATCTCCAGATGTGCATTGAATAGCTTACTTTTAGTTATGGAGATCCACGAGATTAAGTGGAAAAACATGTTTCTCTTAATGTCACATTCCTGTTAATATCATGTTTTAGTCTGACAAATGCAACATAATATAAAGAGGAGTGCACTGTATTACTGAAGACACTGTTAGATATCCTCTATTTCTAACAATATATTTATGTGTGTATGCCTTATGGCAATGTGTTCTAAAAGATTCTCCCCCTACCTTGAT
Organism: Mimachlamys varia; assembly: GCA_947623455.1. Classification (NCBI taxonomy): domain Eukaryota; kingdom Metazoa; phylum Mollusca; class Bivalvia; order Pectinida; family Pectinidae; genus Mimachlamys; species Mimachlamys varia. The sequence continues at coordinate 17,905,952 of OX392535.1, forward strand.
GTTCTATATGACCCCCCCCCCTACACACCTTAATGTATTGTCCCTATACCTTTGACTTTCTGTACAGCTTCACATGTTCTATATGACCCTCCCTACCTATATCCTACCTATATGTACACATTAACATGTTCTATATGCCCCCGACTCCTACCTATATATGTACAGGTTAACATGTTCTATATGCCCCCCCCCCCCCACACACACACACCTATGTGTAGGGATAGTGTACAATCTGTTACAGGTACAGCAGGAACTTTTAACAGCTCTTTAATTCTCCCTGTTTTGTAGTTGTAGTTAAAGCCCCACTCAGTATTAAATGTTATTAGATATTAAATCATGAAATGAAAAATTGATTGGCTACCCATCTGTTTCTATACTGCATTTTATAGCAAATATGGTTTTAATTTCCTTTAATGGGTAGTTGAAATAACAGTTAAAAACTTCCTTATTTGGATTTTGACTGATGATATTGTAAATGACTCAATTTTGATAAATTGATTGTGTTATGACAAATTTTCCAGCTCAGTGAAGTTAGGGCTCAAAACTTTATTGATTTCAACACTTTGGTTACCATTTTGTAGATTTTAGTATCGGGGTGTTTCCATAGATGGAATGTTAATAATTTTTTCAAATTTTGGCAGCTAGAATGATTAAAGGATATACAAAGTAAGCCTGTTGATGTCATTGTAATCAATGTCTCTTGATTCAGAAAAAAAAACACGCAAAGAATCTCTCATCAATTACACTTCTGTAGAGTTAAAGAGAGTTGCCTTTTCAAGCTCTTAGTAGAAATAGTTTTTAGCTCACCTGGCCCGAAGGGCCAAGTGAGCTTATGTGATGGTGCAGCGTCCGTCGTCCGTCCGTCCGTTCTGCGTCCGTCAACTTTTTCCTTTAAACGACTTCTTCTAAAATACTGAAAGGCCCAGTGACATGAAATTTGGCTGGTAGATTTCTTGGAAGGAGCTGAACAAAATTTGCGAAAAAAAAAATCACTTTGACCTAATTTCAAGGTCACAGGGGTCAAAAATGTCGAAACCTTCAAACAACTTCTTCTAAAATACCGTCAGGCATAGAGACTTCATATTTTACCAGTAGCTTCCTTGGATGAAGCCAAATAAAGTTTGCGAAAAGAAATGACCTTGACCAATATTCAAGGTCACAGTGAGGTTAAATCTATCGTAACCTTTAAACGACTTCTTCTGAAATATTAAATCCCCTAGAAACATGGCATTTGGCTGAAAGGTTCCTTGGATGAAGCCCAACAAAGTTTGCGAAAAAAAATGACCTTGACCTATATTCAAGGTCACAAGGGTCAAATTTGTTAAAACCTTCAAACGACTTCTTCTCAAATACCAAAAGCTCTAGAAGCATGATATTTGGCTGAAATGTTCCTTGGATGAAGCCAGACAAAGTTTGCGAAAAGAAATGACCTTGACCTATATTCAAGGTCACAGGGGTCAAATCTGTTAAAACCTTTAAACGACTTCTCCTGAAATACCAAAAACCCTAGAAGCATGATATTTGGCTGAAATGTTCCTTGGATGAAGCCAGACAAAGTTTGCAAAAAGAAATGAACTTGACTTATATTCAAGGTCACAGGGGTCAAATCTGTTAAAACCTTTAAACGACTTCTTCTGAAATACCAAATGCCCTAGAAGCATGATATTTGGCTGAAAGGTTTCTTGGATGAAGCCCAACAAAGTGTGCGAAAAAAAATGACCTTGACCTTTATTCAAGGTCACAAGGGTCAAATCTGTTAAAACCTCTAAACGACTTCTTCTCAAATACCAAAAGCCCTAGAAACATGGTATTTGGCTGAAAGATTCCTTGGATGAAGCCCAACAAAGTTTGCGAAAAGAAATGACCTTGACGTATATTCAAGGTCACAGGGGTCAAATCTGTTAAAACCTTTAAACGACTTCTTCTGAAATACCAAAAGCCCTAGAAGCATGATATTTGGCTGAAAGGTTTCTTGGATAAAGCCCGACAAAGTTTGGGAAAAGAAATGACCTTGACCTTCATTCAAGGTCATAGGGGTCAAATCTGTTAAAACATTCAAATGACTTCTCCTGAAGTACCAAAAGCCCTAGAAGCATGATATTTGGCTGAAAGGTTCTTTGGATGAAGCCCGACAAAGTTTGCGAAAAGAAATGACCTTGACCTATATTCAAGGTCACAGTGGTCAAATCTGTTAAAACATTTAAACGACTTCTGCTGAAATACCAAAAGCCCTGGAAGCATGATATTTGGCTGAAAGGTTCCTTGTATGAAGCTTGACAAACTGTGGGAAGGAAAATGAGCTTGACCCATATTAAAGGTCACAGTGGTCAAATCGGTTAAAAGCTTTGAGCGACTTCTTCTGATTAACCTAAATGCCTAGAGACATGATATTTTGCTGGTAGCGTCCTGGGATGAAGTTAAACAAAATTTGAAAATGAAATGATGTTGTCTTATAAGGTCGCGGGGTAAAATATGTTTAAATCTTAACATGTTCTTCTAAATGTCTTACACTTAAAGATTTTAGGGTTACATTATAATATAAGTCAGATATTGATACCAGGTGAGCGATGCAGGCCCATTGTGCCTCTTGTTAATCTTAAAACAATCTGAAAAGTTGACCATTTACTGACTGGTGAAAATATCTTCAAATTCAAAATTTGACTACATGCTTGGCTTGGTTTAATAATTTTTATGTCCTATTAACAGCTAGGGTTATTTAAGGACGGTTATGTGTTTTTGTAGGGTAGGGTATGGTCGTGTAAGCCTTCTTGCGAAAGTTCGGATCTTTTGCTGATTTAAAGTGCTACCAAACTGCTGAAGGCCCCCAGCAGAACACCCCTACCGGTCATGTAAAGTGTAAACAATTTCATATCAAAAGCTAGTAATCTCATTGAGAAAATATTATTGATAACAATATGTATGGCCTTTGAGTGATAACAGAAGTACCATAAATACGAGCTGGTCTTTGACATTTAGGCGGTAACAATAACACCACAACAAATCAGTCTGTAGCCTCTCAAACTTTAATATTAGAGATGTTTTTACACTGAAACTTTGAGTCTGGAGCAGTTTCACGCCTCAGACTAGATGAATGTTACCAAAGGTATGTCATAACGGAAGTTTGTAAAGGTGAAAAACGCATAAATTGAATTGATTGTTTTTTTGTTTGGATAGTATTGTAATTGTGTAAAGGTGATGGAAAACTGGAGCTGGTGCTGTCAGACAGTGACATGTTTATGAATCTGTTAAACCTGTTCTGTAACCTTGAACCATGTTTTAGCTCTAAACCTGGTGACCTAACCTGATTATACCATCAACACAAAACTATCGTAGAGCTTTGTTTCTCTTTGGTAAGTGATAAAACATCAGAATAAGTACACGAGACAACAGTATTATAGTGCATGTTTCTTACAGAGACTGTGCTTCATGGACGTAGACGTTTTGTATACAAGTGGACAATTTATTCTATATACTCAGCTATTTTCTTTAGAAGGGGGCTTTTTCTGTTGGATATGGTAATAACATTTTTGCATATTGTTTTGGTATGGAATTTTTTGTTTGGTACAGGATTTTTTTGTTTAGTATAAGGGTTGGTTGCTTGAAACAGGGAATTTTCTTTGGTACAAGTCTTTTTAATACACAAGGGGCTGCAGTGGCAAAGTACCAAGTAGTTAAGGTGTCCCAACACTCTACCACTAGCCTTCCATATCTGGGTTGCAAGTTCGAAACCCACATGAGGCAGTTGCCAGATACTGACCATAGGTTGGTGGTTTTTTCTCCGGGTACTCCGGCTTTCCTCCGCCTCCTGGCACATCCTTATAAAATAAGTTTATTTAGTTGTACGCCCTATAAACAGCAAGGGATCATGTAAGGGCGTGCCATGTTTTGGAGGTGGAGGATAGCTGGAGTGCCTGCTGTACCTGGCAACCGCCCCACGTCTGTTTCGAACTCGCAAGCCAGAGGTGGAGGGCTAGTGGTAGAATGTTGATACACCTTAACCACTCGGCCACCGTGGCCCCCACATCCTTAAATGACCCTGGCTGTTAAAACTAGATAAACCAAATTGAGGGGACACAACCAGGTCACCTATCAGTCAGTTACTAAATATTGTACTGTGCCAAGATCTTGGGTTTGAGTCCCTGTGTTACCAATCATTTCCCCTCTGCTGTTACACTTATCATTTCTTTCTTTCTTCTGAAATAGTGTCGGCACCAATCTGTGATGTTGGCCTGTAATATTATTAAAAACCCTATTTAGAAAATTATGTTGTTAGGTGTCATTGTGATTATATACAATCTGGTATTAACACATCTAGCTTGAACAGATTTAATTTATATATTGTCTGTGTAAAACTTCACAATTAGGAATAAACCCAATGTAGCACTACACATTTGTATGGTGTAAATTACCATAATCAAAATTAGAAAATTAACCTGTTTTCTTCTAAATTGATGTTGTTATTAAACTTTTCTGGGTAAAATGTACTTTTGTAAAATAATTTTTGCTAGCAAGATTTTTCATTGAAAATTTCATTGATGATTTTATGAAGTGACTATGAACTATGAGTACTGTTGTACCAAAGTGTTTGTTTACTAAATGTTTTGTACAAGTCTGTTGGCCTGCTGTTTGGGGGCTGTAATAAATAAATACAAATATAACTTTATAGCTGTCACTACCATGCTGTGTTATTTTGGTGAGTTGGTAATTAGAGTAACAAATGTTGATATCTAGATTTTATGTAGATGACAATTCTATTTTGATGATAATAATTGTTTTCGGACTGGATTGACGGTGTAGGTTGTTTATATGGCTGCACACAGGAAATAGCCGGTAGCATGTGGTGCTATTGGGGGATACATGGACACGGTGCCGGAGATATTAATACGCATATCTAATGCTTAATGAACCACTTTATAGCTGCACACCGCTTCACCAGGTCTTTATTAGATCCTATTAAAACCTCGTCAACATTAAACATTTCAAAGTACGTACTTTTAAGTCCCTTATGTTGTAGACACTTTTAAATGATTTACCAGATGTAACTGGCCGGTCCACATCTATGTCCTGACCACATCTCAGTGTCCCGACCCCATCTCAGTGTCCCGACCACATCTCAGTGTCCCTACCACATCTCAGTGTCCCGACCACATCTCCATGTCCCGACCACATCTCCATGTCCCGACCACATCTCGGTGTCCCGACCACATCTCGGTGTCCCAACCACATCTCGGTGTCCCGACAACATCTCAGTGTACCGACCACATCTCAGTGTCCCGACCACATCTCGGTGTCCCGACCACATCTCCATGTCCCGACCACATCTCAATGTCCCAACCACATCTCGATGCCCTGACCACATCTCTGTGTCCCAACCACATCTCCATGTCCCGACCACATCTTGGTGTCCCGACCACATCTCAGTGTCCAAACTCCATTCACTCTATACTAAGAACATCCCTCCTATACTGATAACACCCACCTCCTAGGTGTCTCGGACTACATCCTCCTATACTGATAACACCCACCTCCTAGGTGTCTCAGACTACATCCCTCCTATACTGATAACACCCACCTCCTAGGTGTCTCAGACTACATCCCTCTTATACTGATAACACCCACCTCCTAAATGTCTCTGACTACATCCCTCCTATACTGATAACACCCACCTCCTAGGTGTATCAGACTACATCCCTCCTATACTGATAACACCCACCTCCTAGGTGTCTCAGACTACATCCCTCTTATACTGATAACACCCACCTTCTAGGTGTCTCTGACTACATCCCCCTATACTGATAACACCCACCTCCTAGATGTCTCAGACTACATCCCTCTTATACTGATAACACCCACCTCCTAGGTGTCTCAGACTACATCCCTCTTATACTGATAACACCCACCTTCTAGGTGTCTCTGACTACATCCCTCCTATACTGATAACACCCACCTCCTAGGTGTCTCAGACTACATCCCTCTTATACTGATAACACCCACCTCCTAGGTGTCTCAGACTACATCCCTCCTATACTGATAACACCCACCTCCTAGGTGTCTCAGACTACATCCCTCTTATACTGATAACACCCACCTTCTTGGTGTCTCTGACTACATCCCCCTATACTGATAACACCCACCTCCTAGATGTCTCAGACTACATTCCTCTTATACTGATAACACCCACCTCCTAGATGTGTTAGACTACATCCCTCTATACTAATAACACCCACCTCCTAGGTGTATCAGACTACATCCCTCTTATACTGATAACACCCACCTCCTAGGTGTATCAGACTACATCCCTCCTATACTGATAACACCCACCTAATAGGTGTCTCAGACTACATCCCTCCTATACTGATAACACCCACCTCCTAGGTGTCTCAGACTACATCCCTCCTATACTGATAACACCCACCTCCTAGGTGTCTCAGACTACATCCCTCCTTTACTGATAACACCCACCTCCTAGGTGTCTCAGACTACATCCCCCCTATACTGATAACACCCACCTCCTAGGTGTCTCGGACTACATCCCTCCTATACTGATAACACCCACCTCCTAGGTGTCTCGGACTACATCCCTCCTATACTGATAACACCCAACTCCTAGGTGTCTCGGACTACATCCCTCCTATACTTATAACACCCACCTCCTAGGTGTCTCGGACTACATCCCTCCTATACTGATAACACCCACCTCCTAGGTGTCTCAGACTACATCCCTCTTATACTGTGTGTTGGCAGTTTCTGATGGTGTTTTTTTCTGTTGGAGTTAGAAATAGAAGTGAATGCTTTTCTGATGAAATTAGTTGTGTTTGTTCATTTCATATTAATAGAAAACACACACTGTTTTTGTTATTCCTTTATCATTTGCAATTTGATATATACAAGTTATTAAAGAAACATGACTTGTGTATAAGTGACATAAGACTTGGGGCGTGATCAGTAAGGACCTGATGCTGAGGTTTGTTGTGCTGTGATCAGATGTCATTGTCCTCTGATTTGTATGGCTTGGTCATGCCCCTTGTATTGTGCTGCAGTGTAACAAGATCGTGTTGACATTTCTTGTTTATGATTAGTAGCTAATGCGGGTAAACGTCTGTAGGTTTACGAGATGAAATCGTGCAGTGTTATACAAATAAATGACAAGCATATGACTCTGATAATTAGCATGGCCCAATATGTCACTGAACAGGTAAGCAATGATTGTCTGCCTTACAGACAAATCTTCAGGCTTGTAATTTGTTAGAGATCCCGTTATTAAAATAGGTGTCTCATGTTCAGATGTGTTAAATTGATGTATGATGTCTTGTTGACATATTACAAGATAATCTGTACACAGATATGCATACTTTGATATAGTGGCTCTATACTAATAGTGTATTCTAACACATATAGGAGAGAAAATTATTAAAACATGTAGAAAACAGACAGACTGATAAAAATATCTAATAAACCAAGATGGTCTACACTAGGGTGCTTGGGTCATTGTCATTTCTTGAAAATTTCTGAAGAAAATCCACTTAAATTTAATGAAGGAAAGTTTTTGCTTTATTTTCCTTTGTCATCATTCTGCTACTGTTATAGTCTGTCAATATGTCTGTCGATCTTATTTTCTGTTAATGTCTGTCTCTCTGTCTGCCCATCCATATTTTCTGCTATAGTCTGTCTATCTGTTAGTCTATCCTATTTTCTGTTATAGTCTGTCTATCTGTTGGTCTATCCTTTTTTCTGCTATAGTCTGTCTATCTGTTGGTCTATCCTATTTTCTGCTACAGTCTGTCTATCTGTTGGTCCATCCTATTTTCTTCTATAGTCTGTCTATCTGTTAGTCTATCCTATTTTCTGCTGTAGTATGTCTATCTGTTAGTCCATCCTATTTTCTGCTGTAGTCTGTCAATCTGTTAGTCTATCATATTTTCTGCTATAGTCTGTCTATCTGTTAGTCTATCCTATTTTCTGCTATAGTCTATCTATCTGTTAGTCTATCCTATTTTCTGCTATAGTCTGTCTATCTGTTAGTCTATCCTATTTTCTGCTACAGTCTGTCTATCTGTTAGTCTATCCTATTTTCTGCTATAGTCTGTCTATCTGTTAGTCTATCCTATTTTCTGCTATAGTCTGTCTATTTGTTAGTCTATCTTATTTTCTGCTATAGTCTGTCTATCTGTTAGTCTATCCTATTTTCTGCTATAGTCTGTCTATCTGTTAGTCCATCCTATTTTCTGCTATAGTCTATCTATCTGTTAGTCCATCCTATTTTCTGCTATAGTCTGTCTATCTGTTAGTCTATCCTATTTTCTGCTGTAGTCTGTCTATCTGTTGGTCTGTCCTATTTTCTGCTATAGTCTGTCTATCTGTTAGTCTATCCTATTTTCTGCTGTAGTCTGTCTATCTGTTGGTCTATCCTATTTTCTGCTATAGTCTGTCTATCTGTTAGTCTATCCTATTTTCTGCTATAGTCTGTCTATCAGTTACATGTAGTCTATCCTATTTTCTGCTACAGTCTGTCTATCTGTTGGTCTATCCTATTTTCTGCTATAGTCTGTCTATCTGTTGGTCTATCCTATTTTCTGCTACAGTCTGTCTATCTGTTGGTCTATCCTATTTTCTGCTATAGTCTGTCTATCTGTTGGTCTATTCTATTTTCTGCTACAGTCTGTCTATCTGATGGTCTATCTCATGTTCTGCTACAGTCTGTCTATCTGTTAGTCTATCCTATTTTCTGCTATAGTCTGTCTATCTGTTAGTCTATCCTATTTTCTGCTATAGTCTGTCTATCTGTTAGTCTATCCTATTTTCTGCTATAGTCTGTCTATCTGTTGGTCTATCCTATTTTCTGCTACAGTCTGTCTATCTGTTGGTCTATCCTATTTTCTGCTATAGTCTGTCTATCTGTTGGTCTATCCTATTTTCTGCTACAGTCTGTCTATCTGTTGGTCTATCCTATTTTCTGCTATAGTCTGTCTATCTGTTAGTCTATCCTATTTTCTGCTATAGTCTGTTGATGAGTCTGTAAAATTTGGTTTGTGATATAAAAATTGTTGGAGGTGGGTTTAAGTTTTCACAAGGAAGTGCGATGAAGTAAATTTACAGTTTTCCACTCTTTTCAGTGAAAATATGGTTAATTTGTATTTGTGTTCATTTTCTCAATACATTGTACATTGTCAGTTGATATGTGAACGGAAAGACAGGTAAAATAGCTATTAGGTTTGTCCAACATAATTCAAATCTAGGAACACACTTCAAAAGTGATTTTATTAATGTTTTTGTTGGTGTAATAATCTGATATAACATTGTCCAGCTGGGCCTTAGATACTATCACCAAGGTAGCTACACAACAATGGAGGCCTCCTGCCCAGAGTTCGGTTATCTCACCGATCCTATCCACCAGCTTATCAGTTGTACAATGAGCTGATATTTTCATTACAAAATATCAAATATTTTGTAATAAAATGATTTCAAAGAAGTAATATTTCTTGCAGTTTTTTTTTCTGTGGAAAATTCGCATAGGTTTACATTTTGGAGGAGCAGAGATGACTAGATAGTGTCAGATAGTCTGATGGTTATCAGCAATACCCAACAGATCAGTCGCCCACCATCAGTACAGTGCAAGTGGATCTGTTTTCAGTAAATCTGTATTTATTAACTTGCATTTGAATTTTGAGTGTGGGAGGTTGATAGATTAGATTAAAAGTTTATAGATCAAATATGTGTTGAATAATTACTCTTTTTAGAATAGACTAAAAGTTTTTAGATCAAAAATATATGTTGAATAATTTCTCTTTCCAAATAAAAATGGAACTTTCAGACAACTAAATCTGACGTTTCTCCCCACAAATTTCAATTTCATATATATTGTAGATATAATGATATTTGACTTAAAGAGTGATGTGATGAATTTGATTTTCATAGCCTCACTTAATTTTAATCAAATTTTAATATGAAGATATTATGATGATTGATGTAAATTTTCTGGGATTCAAAAATCTTAAACACCAGAGTAATATTACAGATTACCTAATTGGTGTAATTGACTGAAACAAAATGCCAGGGATGGTATGTAGATAATTGGGGAAAAGATGAAAATTATTGTGAAACTTAGTTAATAGTTTAATCATTTTACTTATGGACAGTTATTATAACTTAATTCATATACTAATGTAGTGATACATCAGCTATACATGTATAAGGGGATAGCTAAATTCACTCTTCATACTGAAGGCAAATCTATCATGACTGATCAATTGTATATGTTTTATGTAGAAATCAGATGTGACAGGCAAAATTAGCACAGGGCGAATACAAATTTAAACGAAAAAAGAACGAAAGTTTGATCTTGCATAAATTTGTCAAGATACTGTAAATGTATATATTTTCATACACTCAAATCTCGGCTTATAACCAAATTTAAACAGTGCAGTGATGAATTGGTGCACTCTATAGACTTGCTGTAGAATGCAGTATACAGAAACTGTACAGTATTTAGTGCTGTCATAATGTAACAGAATGTTTTTAGTGCCAAAGTCGTTTAAACAAGATTTCCTCAGTACCGCTAAACTATGTACATGTACTATATATACTTCTCCTAAATAGAACCCTTCCATCAACAGTGATGGCCGTGTAGGTTTGAAGAATTAAAAAATGTTTGGATAAAAATCTGCTTAATGTAGAAGATTTATTGCTGAAAGATTTTTTCACATTTTAAATAACAGTCATTTTATCTTCACATTACAGCTTTATTTTTAAAAAATACTGATTACCAGGTCTCATTTGTCACTGACTGTAAAAAATACTGATTACCAGGTCTCATTTGTCACTGACTGTGAGGTAGTTTTTCTGTCCTCAGCTGTTAAAATATAGGGGATTTCTCTCCCTTACTGCAAATAAACTTGTTCGGGTCTTGGTCAAACTGAAAGATTTTCAAGTGTGTTGAATGGTGCGTGTCGTCAAAACTTGATCCAAATTTAAACTCTTTATCACAGCAAATTTGCATGATAAGTTTGCATGATATTATTTTAATTATTTGATGTACTTTTTTACAGAAAACCACCAGCACCTCAGAAAAAGCATTTTGACTTAGTAGGACTATTAAGAAGAAAATGTATAAGAAATAATTTCATCTGGTTTTGTATGTATTTAGAAAAATATTTGACTGTTGTGAAAGCATCAATGAAAATGTCAATAAACATACTGTAGCATAAGGAAAGTGCCAGAATACGCCTTGTATTGTACGGTGTGTATCTGGATATGTATTGTAATTGCATAAAAAAAATTGTGATGAGTATTGAATAATAAATGCAATTGTAAAAAAGCAGTTTGTATTGCTAAAAAAGAAATCGTGGACATGTACCACAGGTTCTTAATCGACACATATGTTATCTTTTATTCTACGTAGACATAAAAATGACAACAAAAAAAATTTCAAAATCCTGAAGCAGACATTTTACATAATTTTTTTTACCTTTTTAATGCTTCATGAAGTTAATAAACCTTGATCGCGACTACGACGATCTTCGAAATTTATTATGTATTATTCTCAAACTCGACAGTGCTTTCTGTTGTTCAGGGAAAAGGTTACAATTTCTGATGCCAAGGATGGGGACCCTGGATTTCCAGACTGAATACATATTATGTACTATTTGTATGCTCAAAGTGTTTCAAGCTTTTCAATTTAAGACATAAATTTTGTATGAGGTTGGAGTCGCTGGGGTTTGATGTGTACACAAAATTTCGGTCCCTGTGGATTGAATTGCCAGCCTTCACAAGACTTCATGAATACATCAATATCGGTTAGTGCATTATCTCAAAACTTCTCCATTCTGTGCAAATACAAGTGCATGTTCAATTTTGAATTTCAAGAAAGAAACCTAATTTTCTCTTTCTAATTTCCTGAAAGGATATTTTACTGAAAAAATCTTTGGAGTACATGTGTACAACAAATACCATGTTTAAATCTTTGTCTGTGAAGGGCAGCATTTGTTGATGAAATTAGGCGGACCAATTTTAATTTGCTGCAAACTTATTAAACAAGATATTTTGAAATTTCTGTCCCTTGTTTTGCTTTGTTGCAGATTACCATATTCCGGCTTTAGCAAAGCAAGAGATACTGTTTTCAGCTGGTCCAACTGTACATCTATGGATAAACTTTCCTGGTGTATGGATTTCCATTAAAATGATTAAATAGTTGTATCAGGAGAGTGGGGGAGTGTACATAGGTGTTAGTATTGATGTTTCCCAAAGGTCCCATGGGGGAGTGTACATAGGTGTTAGTATTGATGTTTCCCACAGGTCCCGTGGGGGAGTGTACATAGGTGTTAGTATTGATCCCGTGGGGGAGTGTACATAGGTGTTAGTATCGATGTTCCCACAGGTCCCGTGGGGGAGTGTACATAGGTGTTAGTATCGATGTTTCCCACAGGTCCCCTGGGGGAGTGTACATAGGTGTTAGTATTGATGTTTACTACAGGTCCCGTGGGGGAGTGTACATAGGTGTTAGTATCGATGTTTCCCACAGGTCCCCTGGGGGAGTGTACATAGGTGTTAGTATTGATGTTCCCACAGGTCCCATGGGGGAGTGTACATAGGTGTTAGTATTGATGTTTCCTACAGGTCCCGTGGGGGAGTGTACATAGGTGTTAGTATCGATGTTTCCCACAGGTCCCCTGGGGGAGTGTACATAGGTGTTAGTATTGATGTTCCCACAGGTCCCATGGGGGAGTGTACATAGGTGTTAGTATTGATGTTTCCTACAGGTCCCGTGGGGGAGTGTACATAGGTGTTAGTATCGATGTTTCCCACAGGTCCCGTGGAGGAGTGTACATAGGTGTTAGTGACGATGTTTCCCACAGGTCCCGTGGGGGAGTGTACATAGGTGTTAGTGACGATGTTTCCCACAGGTCCCGTGGGGGAGTGTACATAGGTGTTAGTATTGATGTTTCCCACAGGTCCCGTGGGGGAGTGTACATAGGTGTTAGTATCGATGTTTCCCACAGGTCCCGTGGGGGAGTGTACATAGGTGTTAGTATTGATGTTTCCCACAGGTCCCGTGGGGGAATATACATAGGTGTTAGTATTGATGTTTCCTACAGGTTCCGTGGGGGAGTGTACATAGGTGTTAGTATTGATGTTTACTACAGGTCCCGTGGGGGAGTGTACATAGGTGTTAGTATTGATGTTTCCTACAGGTCCCGTGGGGGAGTGTACATAGGTGTTAGTATTGATGTTTCCTACAGGTCCCGTGGGGGATTGTACATAGGTGTGTGTATTGATGTTTCCCACAGGTCCCGTGGGGGAGTGTACATAGGTGTTAGTATCGATGTTTCCTACAGGTCCCGTGGGGGAGTGTACATAGGTGTTAGTATCGATGTTTCCTACAGGTCCCGTGGGGGAGTGTACATAGGTGTTAGTATCGATGTTTCCTACAGGTCCCGTGGGGGAGTGTACATAGGTGTTAGTATCGATGTTTCCCACAGGTCCCGTGGGGGAGTGTACATAGGTGTTAGTATCGATGTTTCCCACAGGTCCCGTGGGGGAGTGTACATAGATGTTAGTATTGATGTTTCCTACAGGTCCCGTGGTGGAGTGTACATAGGTGTTAGTATTGATGTTTCCTACAGGTCCCGTGGGGGGGTGTACATAGGTGTTAGTATTAATGTTTCCTACAGGTCCCGTGGGGGAGTGTACATAGGTGTTAGTATCGATGTTTCCCACAGGTCCCGTGGGGGAGTGTACATAGGTGTTAGTATTGATGTTTACTACAGGTCCCGTGGGGGAGTGTACATAGTTGTTAGTATGGATGTTTCCTACAGGTCCCGTGGGGGAGTGTACATAGGTGTTAGCATCGATGATCCCACAAGTCCCGTGGGGGAGTGTACATAGGTGTTTGTATGGATGTTTACTACAGGTCCCGTGGGGGAGTGTACATAGGTGTTAGCATCGATGTTCCCACAAGTCCCGTGGGGGAGTGTACATAGGTGTTAGTATCAATGTTTCCTACAGGTCCCGTGGGGGAGTGTATATAGGTGTTAGTATCGATGTTTCCTACAGGTCCCGTGGGGGAGTGTACATAGGTGTTAGTATCGATGTTTCCTACAGGTCCCGTGGGGGAGTGTACATAGGTGTTAGTATCGATGTTTCCTACAGGTCCCGTGGGGGGGTGTACATAGGTGTTAGTATTAATGTTTCCTACAGGTCCCGTGGGGGAGTGTACATAGGTGTTAGTATCGATGTTTCCCACAGGTCCCGTGGGGGAGTGTACATAGGTGTTAGTATTGATGTTTACTACAGGTCCCGTGGGGGAGTGTACATAGGTGTTAGTATGGATGTTTCCTACAGGTCCCGTGGGGGAGTGTACATAGGTGTTAGCATCGATGATCCCACAAGTCCCGTGGGGGAGTGTACATAGGTGTTTGTATGGATGTTTACTACAGGTCCCGTGGGGGAGTGTACATAGGTGTTAGCATCGATGTTCCCACAGGTCCCGTGGGGGAGTGTACATAGGTGTTAGTATCAATGTTTCCTACAGGTCCCGTGGGGGAGTGTATATAGGTGTTAGTATCGATGTTTCCTACAGGTCCCGTGGGGGAGTGTACATAGGTGTTAGTATCGATGTTTCCTACAGGTCCCGTGGGGGAGTGTACATAGGTGTTAGTATCGATGTTTCCTACAGGTCCCGTGGGGGAGTGTACATAGGTGTTAGTATTGATGTTTCCCACAGGTCCCGTGGGGGAGTGTACATAGGTGTTAGTATCAATGTTTCCTACAGGTCCCGTGGGGGAGTGTACATAGGTGTTAGTATCGATGTTTCCTACAGGTCCCGTGGGGGAGTGTACATAGGTGTTAGTATCGATGTTTCCCACAGGTCCCGTGGGGGAGTGTACATAGGTGATCGTATTGATGTTTCCTACAGGTCCCATGGGGGAGTGTACATAGGTGTTAGTATTGATGTTTCCTACAGGTCCCGTGGGGGAGTGTACATAGGTGTTAGTATTGATGTTTCCTACAGGTCCCGTGGGGGAGTGTACATAGGTGTTAGTATTGATGTTTCCTACAGGTCCCGTGGGGGAGTGTACATAGGTGTTAGTATTGATGTTTCCTACAGGTCCCGTGGGGGAGTGTACATAGGTGTTAGTATTGATGTTTCCCACAGGTCCCGTGGGGGAGTGTACATAGGTGTTAGTATTGATGTTTCCTACAGGTCCGGTGGGGGAGTGTACATAGGTGTTAGTATCAATGTTTCCCACAGGTCCCGTGGGGGAGTGTACATAGGTGTTAGTATTGATGTTTCCTACAGGTCCCGTGGGGGATTGTCCACAGGTGTTAGTATTGATGTTTCCTACAGGTCCCGTGGGGGAGTGAACATAGGTGTTAGTATCGATGTTTCCTACAGGTCCCGTGGGGGAGTGTACATAGGTGTTAGTATGGATGTTTCCCACAGGTCCCGTGGGGGAGTGTACATAGGTGTTAGTATGGATGTTTCCCACAGGTCCCGTGGGGGAGTGTACATAGGTGTTAGTATGGATGTTTCCCACAGGTTCCGTGGGGGAGTGTACATAGGTGTTAGTATTGATGTTTCCCACAGGTTCCGTGGGGGAGTGTACATAGGTGTTAGTATGGATGTTTCCCACAGGTCCTGTGGGGGAGTGTACATAGGTGTTAGTATTGATGTTTCCCACAGGTCCCGTGGGGGAGTGTACATAGGTGTTAGTATGAATGTTTCCTACAGGTCCCGTGGGGGAGTGTACATAGGTGTTAGTATCGATGTTTCCTACAGGTCCCGTGGGGGGGTGTACATAGGTGTTAGTATTAATGTTTCCTACAGGTCCCGTGGGGGAGTGTACAAAGGTGTTAGTATCGATGTTTCCCACAGGTCCCGTGCGGGAGTATACATAGGTGTTAGTATCGATGTTTCCTACAGGTCCTGTGGGGGAGTGTACATAGGTGTTAGTATTGATGTTTCCCACAGGTCCCGTGGGGGAGTGTACATAGGTGTTAGCATCGATGTTTCCTACAGGTCCCGTGGGGGAGTGTACATAGGTGATCGTATTGATGTTTCCCACAGGTCCCGTGGGGGAGTGTACATAGGTGTTAGTATCGATGTTTCCCACAGGTCCCGTGGGGGAGTGAACATAGGTGTTAGTATCGATGTTTCCTACATGTCCTGTTGGGGAGTGTACATAGGTGTCTGTATCGATGTTTCCTACAGGTCCCGTGGGGGAGTTACATAGGTGTTAGTATCGATGTTTCCGGAAGGTCCGGTGGGGGAGTGTATATAGGTGTTAGTTTCGTTGTTTCCCACAGGTCTCTGACATATAAGTAACTATCATCACTCTGGGAAATACTGCCCCCTTATTAGTGTTCATCAATCTGTTTGTAGTTAAGACTACTTCTCTAGAAGTACTGCTTAGTTATTAATGAAACTTT
Source organism: Mimachlamys varia (assembly GCA_947623455.1). Lineage (NCBI taxonomy): Eukaryota > Metazoa > Mollusca > Bivalvia > Pectinida > Pectinidae > Mimachlamys > Mimachlamys varia. The sequence goes on from OX392535.1 coordinate 17,922,377, forward strand.
GTGCACTTCATTAGTAGAGATAATTTGAGGTTTTTTAGGTAAAACCAATTTTCATGAGGTAATACTTACCATAACTTTAGTATGCAATATATAGTACCTACACCCATCTTTGTAGCCCAAAACAAAAGATTCAAATATCCCGCCTTCCCCCAACTACGACAGAGCCGCAGAGTGATCTCCCGTCCTCAAAAACCTTTTATGGTGCCAAAAGACAACCAAAGATGAGGAGGCAAGGGGAGGAATATAGGGTGGGACTCCATAAAATTATGGTAAGTATTACCTCATGAAAATTGGTTTTACCTAAAAAACCTCAATTTCATTTCAGTAATAATTACCATAACTTTAGTATGCGAATTCGTCTTACCGCAGTGGTGACTCCGAATCCAGATCAGGCTGATGGAGGAACTCGAGACATGCTCAAGCTAGGAGAGGGAAGGCCAGAAAGGACAAACCCCCAAAAACACCCCATAATAAAAAGTGGTGAAAAAGTACCTCCACGTGACACGGGGAGGTAACCCACCGTGATGCCTGATAGCATACTGATTAAAAACGGACCATCACCTACTACTGAGGAGGCACAGCAACAGACTGTGCCACCACAACCGGCCCCAATGAGTATAGCCCATCAGAATGGGATGACAACGACCGTAGGTAAAAGTCTGTGAATGTGGTCTGTCCCCGCCAAAATGCCGCAGACATGACCTCCTGGAAGGAGGAGCCGTTGAGGAGGGCCCATGACGCCGCAAGGGCCCTTACCTCGTGAGCTCTTACCTTATAAAGTGCCCGAACCTGATCGTCAGAGTGATCATAGGCATACCTGATTACCTGACAAATCCACCTTGACACTGACTGAGAGGAGATATCCTGTTGACCCTGCTTGATGGGCAAAAACAGTCGAGATCGAGGACCCCGCCCCCCCTTGGTTTTATCGAGATAAAACCTAAGAGCCCTACAGGGACACAGTAACCTATCTCTCTCTTCTGAGCCAACAAAGGACGTCAATGATGGAACATTGATAGGATCGGGCGAAAAACCAGGCACCTGATTCTTAGCCATAAAGGCTGGATCGGTGAGGAGAGTTACGGCAGCGTAATTCCTGGACCATCTAAGACATGAAGGGTGAGACGACAACGCGTGAATCTCACTCCTCCTACGTCCCGAGGCCAGGGCTATTAGAAACACCGCCTTAAAAGTGACAAACTTTAAGGAGGCAGAGTCTAATGGCTCATATGGTGCCCGCATCAAAGACTCGAGCACCAGCGCAAGATTCCACTGCGGAGCCAACTGCCGAACCCTGGGCCTATCCAGCCCAAACCCTCTGATCAAGGCAGACAGAGATGGGGATGAGCCCACCTCTGCTCTGCCATGAAAAGACAGCACGCTGGCAATAGCTGTCCGATAGCCAGCTATAGTACCAGGGGCAAGTTTGCGGTCCTGGAACAACCATAGCAGGAAGTCCGCAATCAATTGGATAGAGGCCTTGACCGGATCAGCCTTCCTGCCGACACACCAATCACAGTAAATCTTCCATCTGGATTGGTAGACGGCAGAAGAGGAAGGCCGGATTGATCGTGCGATGCGAGCTGACACGTCCTTAGAAAAGCCTGCCTCAGCGAGGCCTCCTGAGATAGCCTCCACGCGTGAAGGTGGAGGATCTCCGGACGTGAGTGCATCGTTCTGGACCGAGGCTGTTCCCGAAATTTCTGTAGGACCCTGCCCACCAGGTTGAAGGGAGGAAATGCATATGCATGCATTCCCTCCCAGTCCAGAGATAGAGCGTCCACGGCCCAAGCCCTCGGATCTGGAACCGGAGAGACAAAGGTTGGCAGTTGATTGTTCAGGGAGGTGGCAAAAAGGTCTACGTGAGGCCTGTCCCACACCTGACACACACCCTCGAAAATCGAGGGGTTCAATTGCCATTCTGTCAATACCGGCTGGCGGCGCCTGGAAAGAGTATCCGCCAGAACATTCAACTTGCCGGGAAGATGCTTGACATGGATCGTCAGTTGCATCTCCTGACACAGAAGAAGAACACGAATAGCGAGGGCACACAGAATGTGAGACCTGGTCCCTCCCTCTCTCTCCAGATACGCGACAACTGTAGAGTTGTCCGTAGCCACACAAACCACCTTGGACTGCAGGATCTCTCGGAGAGACTGCAGAGCTAACAGAACAGCTCTCATCTCGAGCACATTGATGTGCTCTGAGAGCTGTTCCCCAGATCACTCCCCCGACCGGCAATGACCGTCGAGGTAAGCCCCCCACCCTGTCATGGACGCATCCGTATACAGAGTCATAGTGGGGGCCGGCTTGGACAGAGGAACCCCTTGGAGAACATTTCCCTGAATGGTCCACCATCGAGCATACTCCTTGACCGACTTGGTGAGAGGAAGCCAGGCTTCCCAATCCCTTGAAGAAGGGACCCAATTGGCAAGGAGAAACATCTGAAGAGGCCTGATGTGAAGTCTCCCTAAGGGGACCACATCTGCCAGGGCGTTGAGATAACCCAGAAAACTGAGGAACCAACGCACCTGGACGCGAGACCTGCCGATGAAGGTCAGGGACAAATCCCTGGCTTTCTCGTACTTCTCCAGCGGTGGAAGGGCAATACCCTGAACCGTATTGAAACGGTTCCCCAGGAAGATGAAATCCTGAGTAGGGGAAACCTCCGACTTTTCTCTGGACGGAATGAAGCCGACTCTGAGCAAAAGTTTCAGGACCAGACGGGTATCCTGCACCAAAGATTCCCTCACAAGGTGGAGCATGAGGGAATCGTCGAAATAGATGTGCACATCTATTCCCCTGGAATGCAGGAAACCCACGACTACCTGCAGCAGCTTGGTAAACACCAAAGGAGCAGTCGTGAGCCCGAATGGCATGGCCCGGAACTGGAAGACCTTCCCGTTGCATGTGAACCGAAGGTACTTCCGTGCCGACTTCCTGATGGGGATGTGGAAGTAAGCGTCCTTCAGATCTACTGAAGTTGCCCACATTCCGTCTCTCACGGAAGCAATGATGCCCCGAGGAGTCTCCATCTTGAAGTGAGGAGAATCTACGTGCCTGTTGAAGGCGCTTAGATCGATGATGGGACGCCATGCCCCGGACTTCTTCCTCACCAGAAACATTCTGGAGTAGAAGCCGGGGGTGCAACCCAACACTGGCAGCTCCTCGACCGCGCCCTTGACTAGCATGGTCCTTACTTCCTCCTGGATAGCCAGAGCCTTTTCCCGATCCCCCGGTGGAGGAAAGAAAATTGGCTCTGCTGACAAGGGGGGATCCCGTAACAGAGGGATACCTAATCCCTCCGAGACCACAGACAATGCCCATGCATCCTCCGTTATTTCCTTCCATTCTGGGAGGAAAAAGGAGAGACGCCCTCCCACAGGAAGATCTGGTCGCGGAAGATCTAGCCCTTGCCAAGCAAGAGAATCGTCTGCTGACCCTAAGTCTAATCCTGCGGGAGAAGGACCGGAGCTTGAGTCGAGAGAACTGCACTCCCCTAGACCAAGCCCGTCGTCTACGCTCAAGGAGGGAAGAAGGGAGTCAGGAACCCTTCTTCTTGCCCCCAGGAGGGTTTTTGCCCTTCTTACCTTTCCCCTTGTTGCCCTTGAAGGGAGGCTTAGGCTTAGGTTGCGCATGAGTCTGCGGAACCGAAGTCTTAGCCCTCTTCTTGGGGGGCGCTGACCCCTGCGAGATGCTGGCCCTCTCAGTCTGAATCCTCTTCACTAAAAGTGCAGAGGCGACCGAGTCCTCCTTCAAATCCTTCTGTACAGAAGGAAGGGACCCTCCGAAAAGAGTAGTCCCGGAGAAGGGAGCAGTCAACAACCGGGACCGATAAGGTTCATCGACCGGGCGATTTTTCAAAACTGAAAAACGCCTGGCCAACACGAGGTTCACGAGCGAGGACACCTGCAAGGCGGACAAAGCTCGTAAAGCCCCGTTCAGAGCAGAGGTAAGTCTGTCCTGAATGTCGGCCTTTTCTGTCTCTGATGTCCGACCCTCAGGCAGATCGGACACCCTATATAGGCATACAGTAAAGTAGTCTATATACGACAGAATTTGGATGGAAAGACGCAGCAGTCTTTCCATCTTGTGGTGTTCCTTGGAACCGAACACCACCTGATCCACCGATTTACCAGGCCAGGCAGCAAGCTCTCTCGACTCCAGTTTAACTGGCTGAGGGGCAAGCAAACCATCATGTGTAGCAAAGTCAGTGGAGCGAACCTCTGACAAATCGCTGACACATAGCTGCAACCCAGTAAACCCAGGCGCGCGAGTTGCAGAAGCATTCTTCTCCAGAACTCGGGACTGGGCAGTGGTCAGTGCTGAAGACACGATTGTGCCTTCGGGCAGAGATCGATCCGCCTGAGCGGATGCCCGAGGAGCCACTAGGGATCCCAAAAGGGTAGTGGACTCGGGAACAGAGGACGCGGCAGGTGGTGGGCATACCTGCTCTCCGAGAATCCGGGATACATCGGCCCTAAGACCTCGCATACCGGAAAGGACCTGTTGGGCCTCGACCTCAACAGCCTCAGAGTCGCCCTCACCTAAGGTATCTTCCTCCGAGGCCGGAACCTCATGAAGATCGTCGTCAGACGACTCCGACTGACCAGCGTCAATGTCAGAGCACCCCGGAGAGAGACGAACGACGTCCTCATCCTCTGCCATACCCACGCCCTCGCAATCCATATCCTCCACTCCGTCACCACCGTAAGTAGCGACAGAATGTGGGAGATAAGGGTCGGCCAATGGAGCCAGCTCAAGCGAACGCTCTAGCGGGGACTCCACATAACGGCGCTTAGGCTCAGAGCGCCTAACAACCGTCGCCGTGGGTTTAGGCCTAGAAGCCACAACCCTACCCTTGGAACCAGAGGCGGTAGGGACTGCCCTGGAGGCAGAAGTCCTAAAGGTCCGGCAAACCTTTTTTGGACCGGCCATAACGGCCCCCGAAGCGGCAGAACGTTGGGGGGGGTCAACGTAGCTGCCGCTAACCCGTCTCCGCGAGGGAGAGACCAAGCCCCATGGGTTCCAAAAAGGAAACCGCATGGGGTCAACCCCATATCCCGGAGGGAAAGGGGCAGGTCCCGTGGGCTGGGAGTGACCCCAGAATTGGCCAAACTGGCCTGCCTGAGCCTAGGGCTGGCTACCCTGCCCGAAAGGCGAGGGTGGACCACCACTCCCTCCAAGCGGAAACCCAGACATGTATGGACCCTGTCCATAACTGCCGGGATATTGTTGGAACCCATAACCAGTCGCAGGCTGGTTAGGGTGGCCAAGGGATGGATGCCCGCGGGCACCCGTATACCCGAAGCCTTGGGAAATCGGAGGCCGATAACCGTCCGACTGTCCAGCAAACCCAAACCCGGATGGACAAACCACCGGGTTCCCTGGCAAAGGTGGACCCGGCCTAATAGGACCGGGGCCAGGCAATTGACCGGGAGGGAAAGCTTGACCAGCAAAGACGCTGGAATTAGTGAGCTGCGCATCACTAATCCCAGTGGATACGGACAATCCCGAGAGAAAATCCGTACCACCACTAGGACCTGAACCCGAAGGCACAGGCCCAGCCTCAATGCCGTCCCTACCTACAATACCGCTTGGAATGCCGGGATCATTGACAGAGTCAACGACCGGCGACCGGTAGTCCCTACCCGGAGGCAAGCTCGAAAGCTTACGGGCGTTCCCGGTCAATTCGACCCTTGGCCGTGCCAAACCAGGGTCGGGCTGCCCCACCTGAGCTCCAGGAGGATCCTGGCTAGGAGGGGCCACCCCCTGTTCACAAGAGGAACTCGCCGAGACGAGCCCTCCTGGAACAGGAACAGAGGCAACACTACTCAAATCCGAAGATACAGTAGGACTCTTACCTTTCTGTTTTCCCCGCTTCCCTGCAGCACTGGTAGCCTTCCTACGGGAAGCACTCGGGCGCTTCGGTGCCTGGAAGACCTTGTCCTGAGGAGCGACCTGTGAACAGAGTTCACATGGAAATTCCTCAGAACAAGGACGACAAAGAGGACAAGCATTGTGGGGATCGTTTTCCATAACGGAATGCGAGCACCCATATGCTGACCCCCGTCGCTGACTCGAAAGAGACATACTTCCAAAAAGCCGTATCAAAACAAACGGCGAATTTATAAAGTATAAAAACAACACGAAGCCAATACAAACTACAACGGTAGAATGAAATAAAAAACAGAAAAGAACAGTAATGTTGGAACTAAACGATAACGTAATGAACAACAACACTGAAACAAACAACGGACGAAAATTTGCAAACCGCCGACAACGAAAAATCGAAAATGGCGGACCACGTGGGACACCCAAGGCCGGACACGTGGAGTAAACAAATTCGACCGTAACAGCACAAAAATAACTTTTAAACAACGAAACAAGTTAACAATAAGGGCAGATGGGTTTAACAGCGCTAACTGTTGAAACTATAGCCAACAACTCAAACCACAACGCTTAAAATAAACGTTAGTCCAATGGAGCATGCAGCAGTGTAGTCAATACAGCAGGCGCCATAAAAGGAAGAGGACGGGAGATCACTCTGCGGCTCTGTCGTAGTTGGGGGAAGGCGGGATATTTGAATCTTTTGTTTTGGGCTACAAAGATGGGTGTAGGTACTATATATTGCATACTAAAGTTATGGTAATTATTACTGAAATGAAAATATACATTTGCTCTTCATTCTTTTATTGCATAGCCCTTAATGACTCTAATTGTTGCAATACATGTTGTGTACACTTACTCAGTGCTGTTCAAAAAAATTTCAAAATAGCTAAATAAAACATATTTTATTATTTTCTAAAGATATTAAAATAAGTAGTGGATATCTTTGCAAATACTGCTATCATGTCCTATAAACTTATAATTCTTAAGCTCACAAACTTACAGAAGTTTTTCGTCAATTTTGTGCCAAAGAGATTTTTGGGGGGGGGGGGGGGGGGAGTCATCACACAGCTTGAAGTTCTAGAGTAGATAGTGTTGTACTGTATTTTGTCACACCTAGTAGTCAGTGGTTCTGTACTGGGAAGAGTAGATAGTGTTCTACTATATTTTGTCACACCTAGTAGTCAATGGTTCTGTACTGGGAAGAGTAGATTGTGTTGTACTGTATTTTGTCACACCTAGTAGTCAGTGGTTCTGTACTGGGAAGAGTAGATTGTGTTGTACTGTATTTTGTCACACCTAGTAGTCAATGGTTCTGTACTGGGAAGAGTAGATTGTGTTGTACTGTATTTTGTCACACCTAGTAGTCAGTGGTTCTGTACTGGGAAGAGTAGATTGTGTTGTACTGTATTTTGTCACACCTTGTAGTCAGTGGTTCTGTACGGGGAAGAGTAGATTGTGTTGTACTGTATTTTGTCACACCTAGTAGTCAGTGGTTCTGTACGGGGAAGAGTAGATTGTGTTGTACTGTATTTTGTCACACCTAGTAGTCAGTGGTTCTGTACTGGGAAGAGTAGATAGTGTTTTACTGTATTTTGTCACACCTAGTAGTCAGTGGTTCTGTACTGGGAAGAGTAGATTGTGTTTTACTGTATTTTGTTACACCTTGTAGTCAGTGGTTCTGTACTGGGAAGAGTAGATTGTGTTTTACTGTATTTTGTCACACCTAGTAGTCAGTGGTTCTGTACTGGGAAGAGTAGATTGTGTTGTACTCTATTTTGTCACACCTAGTAGTCAGTGGTTCTGTACTGGGAAGAGTAGATTGTGTTTTACTGTATTTTGTCACACCTAGTAGTCAGTGGTTCTGTACTGGGAAGAGTAGATTGTGTTTTACTGTATTTTGTTACACCTTGTAGTCAGTGGTTCTGTACTGGGAAGAGTAGATTGTGTTGTACTGTATTTTGTCACACCTAGTAGTCAGTGGTTCTGTACTGGGAAGAGTAGATTGTGTTGTACTCTATTTTGTCACACCTAGTAGTCAGTGGTTCTGTACTGGGAAGAGTAGATAGTGTTTTACTGTATTTTGTCACACCTAGTAGTCAGTGGTTCTGTACTGGGAAGAGTAGATAGTGTTTTACTGTATTTTGTCACACCTAGTAGTCAGTGGTTCTGTACTGGGAAGAGTAGATTGTGTTGTACTGTATTTTGTCACACCTAGTAGTCAGTGGTTCTGTACTGGGAAGAGTAGATAGTGTTGTACTGTATTTTGTCACACCTAGTAGTCAGTGGTTCTGTACTGGGAAGAGTAGATAGTGTTTTACTGTATTTTGTCACACCTAGTAGTCAATGGTTCTGTACTGGGAAGAGTAGATTGTGTTTTACTGTATTTTGTCACACCTAGTAGTCAGTGGTTCTGTACTGGGAAGAGTAGATTGTGTTTTACTGTATTTTGTCACACCTAGTAGTCAGTGGTTCTGTACTGGGAAGAGTAGATAGTGTTGTACTGTATTTTGTCACACCTAGTAGTCAGTGGTTCTGTACTGGGAAGGGTAGATTGTGTTGTACTGTATTTTGTCACACCAAGTAGTCAGTGGTTCTGTACTGGGAAGAGTAGATAGTGTTGTACTGTATTTTGTCACACCTAGTAGTCAGTGGTTCTGTACTGGGAAGGGTAGATTGTGTTGTACTGTATTTTGTCACACCAAGTAGTCAGTGGTTCTGTACTGGGAAGAGTAGATAGTGTTCTACTGTATTTTGTCACACCTAGTAGTCAGTGGTTCTGTACTGGGAAGGGTAGATTGTGTTTTACTGTATTTTGTCACACCTAGTAGTCAATGGTTCTGTACTGGGAAGAGTAGATTGTGTTGTACTGTATTTTGTCACACCTAGTAGTCAGTGGTTCTGTCCTGGGAAGAGTAGATAGTGTTCTACTGTATTTTGTCACACCAAGTAGTCAGTGGTTCTGTACTGGGAAGAGTATATTGTGTTTTACTGTATTTTGTCACACCTAGTAGTCAGTGGTTCTGTACTGGGAAGAGTAGATTGTGTTTTACTGTATTTTGTCATATCTAGTAGTCAGTGGTTCTGTACTGGGAAGAGTAGATTGTGTTGTACTGTATTTTGTCACACCTAGTAGTCAGTGGTTCTGTACGGGGAAGAGTAGATTGTGTTGTACTGTATTTTGTCACACCTAGTAGTCAGTGGTTCTGTACTGGGAAGAGTAGATTGTGTTGTACTGTATTTTGTCACACCTAGTAGTCAGTGGTTCTGTACTGGGAAGAGTAGATAGTGTTGTACTGTATTTTGTCACACCTAGTAGTCAGTGGTTCTGTACTGGGAAGAGTCGATTGTGTTGTACTGTATTTTGTCACACCTAGTAGTCAGTGGTTCTGTACGGGGAAGAGTAGATTGTGTTGTACTGTATTTTGTCACACCTTGTAGTCAATGGTTCTGTACTGGGAAGAGTAGATAGTGTTTTACTGTATTTTGTCACACCTAGTAGTCAGTGGTTCTGTACTGGGAAGAGTAGATAGTGTTGTACTGTATTTTGTCACACCTTGTAGTCAGTGGTTCTGTACTGGGAAGAGTAGATTGTGTTTTACTGTATTTTGTCACACCTAGTAGTCAGTGGTTCTGTACGGGGAAGAGTAGATTGTGTTGTACTGTATTTTGTCACACCTAGTAGTCAGTGGTTCTGTACTGGGAAGAGTAGATTGTGTTGTACTGTATTTTGTCACACCTAGTAGTCAATGGTTCTGTACGGGGAAGAGTAGATTGTGTTTTACTGTATTTTGTCACACCTAGTAGTCAGTGGTTCTGTACTGGGAAGAGTAGATTGTGTTTTACTGTATTTTGTCACACCTAGTAGTCAGTGGTTCTGTACTGGGAAGAGTAGATTGTGTTGTATTGTATTTTGTCACACCTAGTAGTCAGTGGTTCTGTACTGAGAAGCAGATGTGATATAAATTATGAAGATATTTACAAGGCTTTAAAGTATCTTGATTTTAATGATTATGGTGTTGGTGAATAATGGATGTAGACTGCTTTAACTCCTGATAAGAACAGGTAACATTCCCCCGGGTACCAGTTCATAATAACGGCTGGTAATATCGCTGTCAACCGGCTCTCTCAAATACTCTGTAACCTTATTAAAAATCTAAAATTGAGATATTTACGAGTGTAAGGCTGTGTTTAGGGATGCACCAATAGATCTCTTATGTCCATTTCTGGTAACCTCATTTTAATGCCACTAAAGAATTTATAAAAGGTAGTTTTCATTTTTTATGCATTTTTGGGGATACAGAAAGCGGAGTAATAAAACCTTAGCATATATATTAAAATGGGTTATAATCAGTTTATTGATTTAAGGAACTTTTGATAACAATTTTATTTGAAGGAGGGTGGGTAAGACTTCCCTTTGCACTCCCTTTGGACCCCCCTTGCATCCCCTTGCATCCCCCTTTGCACCCCTCCTTGCACCCCTCCCCCCCCCCCCCCCCCCCGAACCAAATATTTCTAAATCAAATTCCTATAATCTACTCGCCAATTATTTACTTAACATTGTATGTTTCATTCCGTAAACAGATCAAAATAATTAGAAATAAGATAGAGGGTGTGAAATGATTAGATATATGATGGGGAAATAATTGTGGGAGGGGATTAGGGAGGGGGGGGGATTCTTACCGATTGAAAATACCAACAACAAAAATGTTTGATATGTTTGCTGTTGGAAAACTTTGGTTGTGTAAAGCATTACTTCAAGGTTGCTGTCAGCTTTCGTTGGTTTAGATTCTATTTTCACATCCTTGTACACACTTGGCAGAGTTTCCCATAGGTATAACCCTGTTGTGTGAAAGCTGATGTTACAGCAATATTCTGTGTTGATGTATTGCTATCATAACCAACTTCTATCGATTCATCTAACTCAGATTTTATTTCATGAATTTTGTAATAAATTTGTTTTACATTATTTTAGACTAAATGCAGGAATAGCATGTTTTGAAATTGGACCGAATGTTTTACCGTGTGCTGTGTACAACCTTGAGAATGTCGACATGACCATACAGCCATTTATACAGTGTTAACATGTGGGGATCAATATTGGGAGTCACATGTCTAATATTGGTGTTACCAGCACATGATTGGGATTTATGTCTGGGCACTAGACCACAGATGCCACATATTATTGTACAAAGTGCCTTGATTTCACACACATTTTAGTAATGTCATTAAAACTGACAATGATCTGATAGACAGCAGGTACTAATGGCTATTACTGGTGTGATGTTTAATCTCATCCAAAATATTCCTGCTACAAAACTTAATATGGTTGACCCTGTAAAATCCCAGTGTTGTGCAATTATCTGTTGAATGTGGTTTCTCTGTCGAATATTTGTTATCACTGTTGGATATTTATCAGTTGAATGTGTTATCTGTTGAATATTTGTCAGTTGAATGTGTTATCTGTTGAATATTTGTCAATTGAATGTGTTATCTTTGTTGAATATTTATCAGTTTAATGTGTTATCTTTGTTGACTATTTATCAGTTGAATGTGTTATCTTTGTTGAATATTTATCAGTTGAATGTGTAATCTTTGTTGAATATTTATCAGTTGAATGTGTTATCTTTGTTGAATATTTATCAGTTGAATGTGTTATCTTTGTTGACTATTTATCAGTTGAATGTGTTATCTTTGTTGACTATTTATCAGTTGAATGTGTAATCTTTGTTGACTATTTATCAGTTGAATGTGTAATCTTTGTTGACTATTTATCAGTTGAATGTGTAATCTTTGTTGAATATTTATCAGTTGAATGTTTTATCTCCTTTGAATATTTATTGGTTGAATGTGTTATCTTGTTTGAATATTTATCAGTTGAATGTGTTATTGTTGTTGAATATTTATCAGTTGAATGCATTTTCTCTGTTGAATAGTATATAGCCAGGACATTATGGTTTGATATTGGGCACATTTTAACTCTGGCCTACCCCCGCAGCAGTGGGGAAGGGTTCAAAAGGGGTCAAATTGGCTAAAATTTCAACAATCTTCTTCTCCTGATCAAGATATGCTGAAATCAAATACTTTTCACCAATTGAATGGTCTTAAGGTGCTTTATCACAATTGTGAATTTCAGGTCCCCTAGACTTCATGTTCACCCCTGGGGAGGGTGTGAAGTTTACTTTCGTTTATATAGGAGAATGACAATTTTGGATATTTTGTTCATTTCCAGTTTGAAATAATTCAAACTTGATTGGAATCACAACCATCAGATGACAGTTTGATATGGGAAGAATTTTACTGTCCTACCCCTGGGCCAGTGGCTGTGTGGAGGAGGGCCTCAAAAGGTTCAATTTTCAACAATCTTCCACTTTAGACCCAGGTGTGCCCATGGGCCTCTTGTACTGATGAACATTTTGTGATGACATTATGGAGCAAAGTTGGTTGAAATTAAACAAGGAGTTAGCTGACCAAAAAGTCAAAGTCACTTGGTCAAAGGTCAAAGTCAAATTTTACATCTTTTCACTGATGATTATTTTGTTATGAAATTGTGAAGCAAAGTTAGTTGGAAATAATCAAGGAGTCATCTAATTGGACGTCAAGGTCACTAGGTCAAAGGTTAAGGTCAAATTTGATATCTTTTCACTGATGAACATTTTGTTATGACATTATGAAGCAAGTTGGTTGGAATTAAACAAGGAGTTAGATGACCAAAATATCAAGGTCATCAGGTCAAAGGTCAAAGTTAAATTGTATAGCTATTTGCTGATGAACATTTTGTGATGACATTATGAATCAGAATTAAAACAAGGCGTCAACTGACCAAAAGTGAAGGTCAAAGGAGTGAAAGAGGCCGAGGTCACTGATTCAAAGGTCAAGGAAACCAACAAAAATCAAAGTCACAGAGTTTGATTTGGGTTTTAAAGCTCAAGGATCAATGACTTTGGGAGATATAAAGACAATTTTAGAAGCAGGGCCCTTTTTTACCTGTCAGTTTTCTAGCTCAAACTTGGTTTAAGTTAATGATAATTTCAGTATAGTATAAGATCACAACAACAAAAGTTATTGGTACTAGTACATCAAAATTGAGGTGACCGTTAAGGCCCATGGGCCTCTTGTTATGAATTAAATTATTCATTTGAATGTGTTATCTCTCATTTCCTTTTAGGCAGAAACTGGTTATTTGAAATTGAACTATAGGTTTAATTTATCAAGATATTCTTTAACCTGCTCTAGTTATTTGGTGAATTCCTAGTACTTCTGATCTTGTTATAAAGATAATTGGACTTAGTGGGGTTTTGTCTGTTGCATCCAAATGTAGACATGTCAGAAAGATAGACCTTTAAAGTGCCCCATTTGACCTTAGCTGTTGAAGGACCTAGCTATATCCTAAAAAAAAAAAAACCAACCAATCTTTGGTTGCTGTATCGTTTTTGGACATTGTCATGAACTTAGAAAACACAAAAACAAATCAAACATTTGGAACTCATCAATTACTGAGGAGCTTGCTTAATTATTTATTGGAGTTTTTAGCCTACCATCATCAGATGGTGGACTATTCAAATTACCCTGCATCCATGGTCCATTCTTAAACAATTTTTGTAACTGTTATATCTTGAGAAGTCCTTTAAGGATCTTTCTCAAATTTCATATGCAGGTTCCCCTTGGTGCCTAGTTGTGCTGTATTGATTTTGGGACTGATCGGAAAAACTAAATGGCTGCCAGACAGCCAACTTTTATTTGCCAATGAAAATTTGTTATTATTATATCCTGAAAAGTGCTGGATGGATCTTTCTAAAATTGCATATGCAGGTTTCCCATGGTGCCTAGTTGTGCTGTATTAATTTTGGGACTGATCAAAAACACAAAATGGCTGACAGGTGGCCATTTTAGACTTTGATAATGCAATTTCTTTTATCAGTATATTTGGAGAAGTACTGGATGGATCTTTCCAAATTTTATATGCAGGTTCCCCTTGGTGCCTAGTTGTGTTGTATTGATTTTGAGACTGATCTGAAAAAGAAAATGGCTGACAGCCAGCCATCTTGGATTTCGGCAATGAAATTTTTACCCCATGGTCCATGGTCTGTCCTTCTTTAAACAATTTTTGTTATTGTCATTTATCAGTGTGGTGGTTGAATCAATCTTGAAATAGCGATTATGAGAGTGAATCAGAACCCTTGTGAGATCAATGGGAGGGAGGTCAGGATGGTTCTACCTACATAAGATATGGGTCAGGGAAGGAATCAATTGGAGGGAGGTCGGGCTGGTTCTCCCTACATAAGAGATGGGTCAGGGAAAGGATTAATTGAAGGGAGGTCGGGCTGGTTCTACCTACATAAGAGATGGGTCAGGGAAAGGATCAATTGGAGGGAGGTCGGGCTGGTTCTCCCTACATAAGAGATGGGTCAGGGAAAGGATTAATTGAAGGGAGGTCGGGCTGGTTCTACCTACATAAGAGATGGGTCGAGGAAGGGATCAATTGGAGGGAGGTCGGACTGGTTCTACCTACATAAGAGATGGGCCAGGGAAAGGATCAATTGGAGGGAGGTCGGGCTGGTTCTACCTACATAAGAGATGGGTCAGGGAAAGGATCAATTGAAGGGAGGTCGGGCTGGTTCTACCTACATAAGAGATGGGTCGAGGAAGGGATCAATTGGAGGGAGGTCGGACTGGTTCTACCTACATAAGAGATGGGCCAGGGAAAGGATCAATTGGAGAGAGGTCGGGCTGGTTCTACCTACATAAGAAATGGGTCGAGGAAGGGATCAATTGGAGGGAGGTCGGGCATAAGAGATGGGCCAGGTTAAGGTGTGATCACTAGCAGGGCTAATTGACTTATAGCCCGCTGTTGTTTTAGGAGCAGGTGGGTTGGTGGCCCTGTAATTTGTGCCATCTCTGACAGGAGACACGTGGGGCGGTGTTTATTGTTATTTGTATTGGCTTGCACCACTCACAGGTGGCACCACGCTGAAAATTATGTATCCAATGTTCACAGGTCTCGGGAGAAAATCAAATTGTCATCCTCCAGGCTGCAATGTCACTGAATTACTTCCAGCAAAAACTCACCAGCAACTTTGGTGAAATTTAACAAAAAAAAATTTACACAAATTTTGTGCTTGTTGTGCAACATGCTGGTCTGAGAGGGTAGATTGGAGAAACAAAAATCCCACATTGTCAATTATCTTCAAACTGACGACAGAGCTGATTGGCTTCCTGCCAGACGATTGTCTCTAGTTTCTATGGTGATAACTCGTAATAGCTTTAAAATTTAATTAAAATCATAGAAAAAGAAGTAAGAAAAAAACAATTGTTGATTTTTCTGTTACTAAAAAGCCATTATTTCATCTTGATTAAGTATCACATAGTCACATGAAAAAATCCCAATCTGATCGTGTTGTTTGATGAGATGTAGACAGAGAAATGTACTAGCTATTTATTCCTGTCACAGTATAGATAATATAAACAATTATGTAACCTCGACATACTTAGATAAAATGAAAATTTTGGTTAAAAATCCATTTTTTATGAGAAAGTGTAATTGCAAATTGCTATCACTCTCCCATTGATGTCAGAATGGACAGATCAAAATTTACTAATTATGTATGAATTGAAACTGAAAGAGACCTGACTAGTCTGATGAGAAAAACCACTGACCTATGGTCAGAACCTAGTAACTGCCCCATGTGGGTTTTGAACTTAACATTTCAAAATAAAAGAAAGAATTTATGTTCTAAATATATCTGACCAAGTGTTGGGAGATACAGTCAGTACTCATGACCTACTGCCCGGTCTACCTACGACCTACCACCCAGTCTACCCACGACCTACTGCCCAGTCTACCCTCAACCTACCGCCCAGTCTACCCATGACCTACCACCCAGTCTACCCCTGACCTACTGCCTAGTCTACCCCTGACCTACCACCCAGTCTACCCCTGACCTATCACCCAGTCTACCCTCAACCTACCACCCACTCTACCCCTGACCTACTGCCTAGTCTACCCCTGACCTACCACCCAGTCTACCCCTGACCTACCACCCAGTCTACCCCTGACCTATCACCCAGTCTTCCCTCATCCTACCACCCAGTCTACCCCTGACCTACTGCCCAGTCTACCCTCAACCTACCACCCAGTCTACCCCTGACCTACTGCCTAGTCTACCCATGACCTACCACCCAGTCTACCCATGACCTACCACCCAGTCTACCCATGACCTACCACCGAGTCTTCCCTCGACCTACTGTCCAGTCTACCCCTGACCTATCACCCAGTCTACCCTCAACCTACCACCCAGTCTACCCCTGACCTACTGCCTAGTCTACCCATGACCTACCATCCAGTCTACCCATGACCCACCACCCAGTCTACTCATGACCTACCACCCAGTCTACCCTCAACCTACCACCCAGTCTACCCTCAACCTACCACCCAGTCTACCCATGACCTACCACCCAGTCTACCCTCGACCTACCACCCAGTCTACCCATGACCTACCACCCAGTCTACCCTCGACCTTCTGTCCAGTCTACCCCTGACCTATCACCCAGTCTACCCTCAACCTATCACCCAGTCTACCCTCGACCTACTGCCCAGTCTACCCATGACCTACCACCCAGTCTACCCATGACCTACCACCCAGTCTACCCTCGACCTACTGTCCAGTCTACCCCTGACCTATCACCCAGTCTACCCTCTACCTATCACCCAGTCTACCCTCGACCTACTGCCCAGTGTAGCCTCGACCTACTGCCTAGTCTACCCTCAACCTACCACCCAGTCTACCCTCAACCTACTACCCAGTCTACCATAAACCTACTGCCCAGTCTACCCTCAACCTACCACCCAGTCTACCCTCGACCAACCACCCAGTCTACCCTCGACTTACCACCCAGTCTACCCTCAACCTACCAACCAGTCTACTCTCAACCTACCACCCAGTCTACCCTCCACCTACCACCCAATCTACCCTCCACCTACCAAACAGTCTACCCTCTACCTACTGTCCAGTCTACCTACGACCTACCACCTTGTCTACCCTCGACTTACCACCCAGTCTACCCCTGACCTACTGCCCAGTCTACCCTCTACCTTCCACCCAGTCTACCCTCAACCTACCGCCCAGTCTACCCTCAACCTACCGCCCAGTCTACCCTCAACCTACCACCCAGTCTACCCTCAACCTACTGCCCAGTCTACCTTCGACCTACCAACCAGTCTACCCTCAACCTACCACCCAGTCTACCCTGAACCTACCATCCAGTCTACCCTCTCCCTACCATCCAGTCTACCCTGAACCTACTGCCAAGTCTACCCTGAACCTACCATCCAGTCTACCCTCTACCTACTGCCCAGTCTACCCTCAACCTACTGCCCAGTCTACCCTCAACCTACCACCCAGTCTACCCTCAACCTACTGCCCAGTCTACCCCTGACCTACCACCCAGTCTACCCTCGACCTACTACCCAGTCTACCCTCCACCTGCCACCAAGTCTACATTCGACCTGTCCAGTCTACCCTTGACCTACCACCCAGTCTACCCTCGACCTACCACCCAGTCTACCCTCAACCTACCACCCAGTCTACCCTCAACCTACCACCCAGTCTACCCACGACCTACCACCCATTCTACCCTCGACCTACTGCCCAGTCTTCCCTCAACCTACCACCCAGTCTTCCCTCAACCTACCACCCAGTCTACCCACGACCTACCGCCCAGTCTACCCTCCACCTACCGCCCAGTCTACCTTCAACCTACCACCAAGTCTGCCCCTGACCTACCACCCAGTCTACCCCTGACCTATCACCCAGTCTACCCTCAACCTACCACCCAGTCTACCCTCAACCTACCACCCAGTCTACTCTCAACCTACCGCCCAGTCTACCCTCGACCTACTGCCCAGTCTACCCCTGACCTATCACCCAGGCTAACCTCAACCTACCAACCAGTCTACCCTCAACCTACCACCCAGTCTACCCTCAATCTACTGCCCAGTCTACCCCTGACCTACCATCCAGTCTACCCTCGACCTACTGCCCAGTCTACCCTCAACCTACTGCCCAATCTACCCTCAACCTACCACCCAGTCTACCCTTGACCTACCACCCAGTCTACCCTCAACCTACTGCCCAGTCTACCCCTGACCTACCACCCAGTCTACCCTCAACCTACCACCCAGTCTACCCTCAACCTACCGCCCAGTCTACCCTTGACCTACCACCCAGTCTACCCCCAACCTACTGCCCAATCTACCCTTGACCTACTGCCCAGTCTACCCTCAACCTACCACCCAGTCTACCCTCAACCTACCACCCAGTCTACTCTCAACCTACCGCCCAGTCTACCCTCGACCTACCGCCCAGTCTACCCTCTACCTACTGCCCAGTCTACCCTCAACCTACCACCCAGTCTACCCATGACCTACTGCCCAGTCTACCCCTGACCTATCACGCAGTCTACCCTCAACCTACTGCCCAGTCTACCCCTGACCTACCACCCAGTCTACCCTCAACCTACTGCCCAGTCTACCCTCTACCTTCCACCCAGTCTACCCCTGACCTACCACCCAGTCTACCCCCAACCTACTGCCCAGTCTACCCTTGACCTACTGCCCAGTCTACCCTCAACCTACCACCCAGTCTACCCTCAACCTACCACCCAGTTTACTCTCAACCTACCGCCCCGTCTACCCTCGACCTACCGCCCAGTCTACCCTCTACCTACTGCCCAGTCTACCCTCAACCTACCACCCAGTCTACCCATGACCTACTGCCCAGTCTTCCCCCAACCTACTGCCCAGTCTACCCTCAACCTACTGCCCAGTCTACCCACGACCTACTGCCCAGTCTACCCACGACCTATTACCCAGTCTACCCTCGACCTACCACCCAGTTTACCCTCAACCTACCACCCAGTCTACCCCTGACCTATTGCCCAGTCTACCCCTGACCTACCACCCAGTCTACCCTCAACCTACCACCCAGTCTACCCTCAACCTACCGCCCAGTCTACCCTTGACCTACCACCCAGTCTACCCTCAACCTACCACCCAGTCTACCCTTGACCTACTGCCTAGTCTACCCTCTACCTACCACCCAGTCTACCCTCTACCTTCCACCCAGTCTACCCCTGACCTACCACCCAGTCTACCCTCAACCTACCACCCAGTCTACCCTCAACCTACCGCCCAGTCTACCCTTGACCTACCACCCAGTCTACCCTCTACCTTCCACCCAGTCTACCCTCTACCTACCACCCAGTCTTCCCCCAACCTACTGCCCAGTCTACCCCTGACCTACCACCCAGTCTACCCTCGACCTACCGCCCAGTCTACCCTCGACCTACTGCCCAGTCTACCCTCTACCTTCCACCCAGTCTACCCTCTACCTACCACCCAGTCTACCCTCTACCTACCACCCAGTCTACCCTCTACCTACCACCCAGTCTACCCTCTACCTACCACCCAGTCTACCCTCTACCTACCACCCAGTCTACCCTCTACCTTCCACCCAGTCTACCCTCCACCTACCACCCAGTCTTCCCCCAACCTACTGCCCAGTCTACCCTCTACCTACCACCCAGTCTACCCTCTACCTACCACCCAGTCTACCCTCTACCTACCACCCAGTCTACCCTCTACCTACCACCCAGTCTACCCTCTACCTACCACCCAGTCTACCCTCTACCTTCCACCCAGTCTACCCTCTACCTTCCACCCAGTCTACCCTCTACCTACCA
Source organism: Mimachlamys varia (assembly GCA_947623455.1). Lineage (NCBI taxonomy): Eukaryota > Metazoa > Mollusca > Bivalvia > Pectinida > Pectinidae > Mimachlamys > Mimachlamys varia. The sequence goes on from OX392535.1 coordinate 17,942,006, forward strand.
CCCAGTCTACCCTCTACCTTCCACCCAGTCTACCCTCTACCTACCACCCAGTCTACCCTCTACCTTCCACCCAGTCTACCCTCTACCTTCCACCCAGTCTACCCTCTACCTACCACCCAGTCTACCCTCTACCTTCCACCCAGTCTACCCTCCACCTACCACCCAGTCTTCCCCCAACCTACTGCCCAGTCTACCCTCGACCTACTGCCCAGTCTACCCCTGACCTACCACCCAGTCTACCTCTGACCTACCACCCAGTCTACCCCTGACCTACTGCCTAGTTTACCCTCGACCTACCACCCAGTTTACCCTCGACCTACTGCCCAGTCTAGCCTCGACCTACCGCCCAGTCTACCCTCTACCTACCACCCAATCTACCCTCAACCTACCACCAAGTCTACTCTCAACCTACCACCCTGTCTACCCCTGACCTACCACCCAGTCTACCCCTGACCTACCAACCAGTCTACCCCTGACCTACCACCCAGTCTACCCCTGACCTATCACTCAGTCTACCCTCAACCTACCACCCAGTCTACCCTCAACCTACCACCCAGTCTACCCTCAACCTACCACCCAGTCTACCCTCAACCTACCACCCAGTCTACCCTCAACCTACCACCCAGTCTACCCCTGACCTACCACCCAGTCTACCCTCAACCTACCACCCAGTCTACCCTCAACCTACCACCCAGTCTACCCTCAACCTACCACCCAGTCTACCCCTGACCTACCACCCAGTCTACCCCTGACCTACCACCCAGTCTACCCCTGACCTACCACCCAGTCTACCCTCTACCTACCACCCAGTCTACCCTCGACCTACCGCCCAGTCTACCACTGACCTACCACCCAGTCTACCCCTGACCTACCACTCAGTCTACCCCTGACCTACCACTCAGTCTACCCTCAACCTACCACTCAGTCTACCCTCAACCTATACTACCACCCAGTCTACCCTCAACCTACCACCCAGTCTACCCCTGACCTACCACCCAGTCTACCCCTGACCTACCACCCAGTCTACCCTCTACCTACCACCCAGTCTATCCTCTACCTACCACCCAGTCTACCCTCGACCTACCGCCCAGTCTACCCCTGACCTACCACCCAGTCTACCCCTGACCTACCACCCAGTCTACCCTCGACCTACCAACCAGTCTACCCCTGACCTACCACCCAGTATACCCCTGACCTACCACCCAGTCTACTCTCTACCTACCACCCTGTCTACCCTCAACTTACCACCCAGTCTACCCTCAACCTACCGCCCAGTCTACCCCTGACCTACCACCCAGTCTACCCCTGACCTACCACCCAGTCTACCCTCAACCTACCACCCAGTCTACTCTCTACCTACCACCCAGTCTACCCCTGACCTACCACCCAGTCTACCCCTGACCTACTGCCCAGTCTACCCTCGACCTACCACCCAGTCTACCTCTGACCTACCACCCAGTCTACCCCTGACCTACCACCCAGTCTACCCCTGACCTACCACCCAGTCTACCCCTGACCTACCACCCAGTCTACCCTCTACCTACTGCCCAGTCTACCCACGACCTACCACCCAGTATACCCTCGACCTACCACCCAGTCTACCCTCGACCTACCACCCAGTCTACCCACGACCTACCACCCAGTCTACCCTCGACCTACCACCAACCAAACCCTTTAAACATATTTTCTCACCATTTAATTCCCTCAATAAGTTGCCATTCTTGTATACCGCAATACATGTAAAAGTTCTGAATCACTGCATATTTCAAGCCATATTATTGCCAATTTGATTGTCGCAGAACTCTGTAGTGTTCTTTTTAAGACACATGGGTATTTCCATTTTTACTGGCATAAATAACAGATGATTTTGTTTACTGAACAGACTGATAGCTAAAGGTACATTGTACATGTTGTTTTTGTAATAAAACAGTGATTTCTACTTATATTTTGTTCATATTAAACTCATGTTTGTCAAAGATTGGCCTCACCATTCAGAAGGAGACAGAGGCCAAAGTTGCCATTGAAACTGTTATGTGACACAGGGCATAAGACATTAATTCCTGCAAGATTATTTCCAGAGAGGTGTGTGAAATGAACGCTATAGTTTGCACCAAAAACTTATCTGTTACTTTTTATCAAAAACTGCAGGTGCATTAGACAAGTGATTGAGTTACAAATTACCAGTAAATATAACCGCTTAATGTTTGATTGTGTTTTGTCCCTAATAAAATATCAGATTTTATTCAATGATCTTTGTTGTAATTTTCACAATTATTTTGATACCATCGCCACACTCACTATACCGTCAAAATTGTTATGGACAAAAGATGGCGGTATAACGAGAATAGACTTTAATTAACTTAAGTATCAAGATTTAATTATTTTATAATGATGAATGTTAATTGTAAGCTTAAAAGGAAATTATGATCTAAATTCATTGAACATTGATTCTGATGTCAGTTGAAAATTATGCTCTTGAAGAATAGTTTTAATTTTAGATATTAGCATTTAACATTGTACTAATTACTATTCCAGTCTGTCGATATTGATTTCTCACTTTTACCATGTCCAGATAAATGTAAGTTATGAAGTATGATGAAGGTTTGTCTCTGCTAACGAGCCTGTCAGTCAGTGACAGACATGATTGATTGTACCTAGGTTTACTGCAGCTTGTCGCTCCAGTCAACCACACTGTTTTAATTTATGGAGTATTTAAATCATAGTCCCATTAAATGCAGAAATGAATGTTTCAAAATTGATCTGCATTGTCTTGTAAGTATTCAGTCATGTTTTCATCCATGAAAGGATTTAAATGTCATGTGAGGTAAATATATGACAGAGTATTGTACAATTTTCCCTCTAACCATATCGTTTATGGTGACATGCATTTCTATTTGTAGATTGTAACCTACAGAATACTAAGAACAATTAGTAATAGTTGGATGTGGGTTAATTATTCTCCTCAGAGAAAATCAACAACTGTTGGGCGTGGGCTATTATACTCTTTCCGTCTGTCTGTTTGGATCAAACATTGTCAAAAAACTTCTTCCCCAAAACTAATGACCTGATTCCAACTGAACTTTATGGTCACTATGTCATGTAGTCACACAACTGATATACATAATTAAATTACCAATTTTTGTAAGAATTATTTCCCTTTTTAGCTCACCTGGTCCAAAGGACCGAAGTGAGCTTATGCCATACCTAGTGTCCGTCGTCTGTCCGTCCGTCGTCCGTCCGTCGTCAGTCGTCCGTCCGTCGTCTGTCGACAATTGTTTAAACAACTGATAGGAAATCAACCTAATTTGGTAGGAAGCATCCTTAGGTGCCCAGGATTCAAACTTGTACTAATGGTGGGACTGACCCCCTAGGGGGCTGAGGGCGGGGCCAAAAAGGGTTATTTAACTATATTGGTTTAAGCGACTTCTACTCCATAACCACTGATTGGAAATCAACCTTAATTGGCAGGAAACATCCCTAGGTGCTCAGGGTTCAAAATTGTACTCATGGCGGGACTGACCCCCTAGGGGGCTGAGGGCGGGGCCAAACAGTGTTATTTAGCCATATCATGGTTTAAGCGACTTCTTCTCAATAACCACTGATTAAAAATCAGTCTTATTTGGTAGAAAGCATCCCAAGGTGCTCAGGATTCAAAATGGTACTATTGGTGGGACTGACCCCCCCAGGGGGCTGAGGGGTGGGTCTAAAATGGGTTATTTAGTTATATTGATATTAGCGACTTTTTCTCCATAACTACTGATTGGAAATCAACCTTATTAGGCAGGAAACATCCCTAGGTGCTCAGGATTAAAAATTGTACGAATGGTGGGACTGACCCCCTAGGGGGCTGAGAGGCGTTGCCAAAAAGGGTTATTTAGCTATATCATGGTTTAAGCAACTTCTTCTCAATAACCACTGATTGGAAATCAACCTTATTTGGTAGGAAGCATCCGTAAGTGCTCAGGATCCCCCCCCCCCCGGGCTGAGGGTATTTAGCTAGCTTTATCATGGTTTAAGCGACTCACTGATTGGAAATCAGCCTTATTTGATAGGAAGCATCCCTAGGTGCTCAGGATCTTGTTTTCTGAATACCAAGGAGCCTTCTAATAAAATGCTACATGTATGAAATTTTGGGGTCAACTTATTGAATTACCTATATCATAAAGGTCATATTATTTGAAAAAAAAAAATAAAAAAAAAAAGACTTTGTCAATATTCAAAGTAAACAAATATTCAAACAAAGACCCATCAAGTGTAAAGGCCACACCAGTCAGCCAGTCAGTGATGCAGGCCCTTTGGGCCTCTTGTTTATTCACTTTTGCATTTTTTTATGTATAATGTAAATTTTTATGAAAGAAAACCTGGGGACTATAGCAAGTTAAAATGATAATTATCATTTTTTTATGTAAGTGAAATGTAAAAAAAAAAATACTTTTGTAATATTTGCGGAACTCAATTACATCCGTAAACTGTTTAACAAACCTGAAAAAATATGTTTGAAATGATTTTATATACAGAATATTACTAATACAAACAGACAGTGATTGATGTTGAAGAGTTAGCTCCTAAGGATCATATCATAAGTGATTGTCTGTGTGTTATGCTACTGTCTATTTCTAATTATCATTATCACGTTTTTCATGTACCTCATAATAGTTTCAAAATTTCTGTCAAATTAAATGCAGCATACATTTATGATATTCATGTCTTTATTTAATCCAGTTACCTGGTAAATGAAATTATGTGAAAGTAAAATATGTGTGATTTCTGTTATTCAAAAAAGGGTACTGTCAGGTTGTTGACTGTATTTTGAGATGAAAATTATGATTAAAATTCTATCCATTCCATATATAATAGAGGATTGTCTGATATAAGGCTTTACCGGTACTTATCAAAGATATGGATATCTTAACTAATGACTAAATTTTGAAAGTATGGTTGATTGAGTTCATCGTGCACTGACAGACCAGTATTTGTCGTTTAAATAAATCATGCATATTTCATGAATTTATCATGAATTTTCATCGATTAAAATACCCTAATTAAAATGAGGTTTTTGAGTACAATCTTCCTGATCCTGTGGTTATAGTGACATCAGCTGGCTTATAGCATGAAAACATGGCCACATTCCTGTAACTTTCATTCTTCATGCAATTGTTTTAAAAGTGAATTTGTTTTTTCTTCACGAACATCTTTGGTCACAGCCAGCTCTAAGTAGATCTGTCTTCTGGAAGAAAGCTTAAAAAAAGCCAGACAGATATTAAATTCTCAAGCTACTTGAACCATGTGTAAAACTGAAGAGAACTAAATGGTTATACCTTATTAACAAGAAAACTGTTAATGACAGACAGTAAAAATATTACTTGGTTGCCTTCCTTGAAGTCAACATGATTTCAAAATCTGTTTTTTTGTTTTAAAATTTCAATAACCACTCAAAAAAAAATAATGTTTTAAATAAAACAAAACCATAAATTTTGTTCAAATTACTTTCAAACTGAAACTGGGGCCAGTGTTGTCTTTGATATTCCCCTCACGAAAACATCGAGGGAGGGGGTAAATGTTCCGTTTGTATGTACATTCATAATTATGTATGAACGGTTTGTCATTGGTTTAGTGAATTAATTTCTTAATGATTTTTTATCAAATTTCATCCATTGGTCAGGTATTAGAATACTTTGAAGTAGTTTGTGTTTCATGATGTCTGAATAAACGTCAAGGTCTCCATTACTGTTTAAAGAAAATCTTTGTCATCACTTAGCGACTTCATATTCATCATTATGTTGGTCAAGTATGAGAATATCTTGAATAAGTTTGAATTTTAGGGTGCCTTAAGGTCATCATCTAGATATATTAGTATCTGTTAGCTCTGAACCCATATCTATTGTGTTTTAAAATTAGTACATCACGTGACTGAATACTGACTTCCCATTGGCTACACACATGGGTTCTATGAAGCGATAGTGCCCGCTCATCCGGGCACTATCAGATTTGGCGCGATGTTCAATTAACTTAAATCTATTATGACGTCACTATTACGTTACGTCATTATGTTTGGAGAGCACAATTATTGGCGCGAAAATAGACAAGGAGCATGAGTTGCTTGAAAATGGCAGACTTTTGAATCTGCCAAAAGTTGGCCATGGTGTATCACAATTTTTTTTTTAGTGTATATTTAAGCAGAAGGGGCGATGTACTAAACCCATTATAGCCCTGTTGAGAGGGCACTATTGCCTCATAGTATTATCTCGTGATGAGATAGTGCACTCGCCTACTGCTCAGGCGCTATTCCTTCCCTCGACAATACTATGAGGCAATAGTGCCCTCTCAACAGGGCCATAATATATGATTAGTGGGTGAGAGCTCTAGTTCATTGTTCTTAAATAAGCAAACCCAGACTTGGCATCAGAGTTTGTGTTAATTCTCTGCACTTAAACATTTCAGGATAATTACAGCAGGTATATCCTGGCATGTGAAGGGATTTGTATCGCTTGCGATGCCATGTTTAATTTAAATACATGTGAAAATTAAATCTAATTGAAGAAAATGTAACACATTGAAGGACAATGAAGAACAAATGATTGAATCTTAAACCAGTAAGAATTGTTTTATCTTAGATATAAAGCTTTTAATTTTCAATTTTTAACAAACTGAGATAATGTATAATCATCAATTTAAAAATTATTCTGTATTTATGTTCAAAGAAAATTATTCAAATTTCAGATGAGCATTATGCAAATGAGTTGATTAATTTATCTCAATTTCCCTTTGATTTACAGGAAAGGTGTGAAAAGTGTCGGATTTTCGCCCTGCAATGACTTCATATGTACTCTCCGGAGAAGATAGTGCTTGTGACTTTTAATAGGTAAATATAAGTAATTTCAACAGATGTAGAATTTAGATAGACCCAAAACTACCTGGTACTCTCTGATCACATCTTACACTTGAACTTAGGAGTGGGGGAGAAATCCTTTAATGTTGTTGTCTATTACACTGTTAATTACAAGTTGAGAATTAATCATTTAATGCTATTTGTTGTTTTAATACATGTATTTCTTTGCATTATACAATGTCATTTATTGCACTATGAAATCATAGTGTCTCACTGAAATATAAACCTCTAGTAGGACAGAGTCTCACTGAAATATCAACCTCTAGTAGGACAGAATCTCACTGAAATATAAACCTCTAGTAGGACAGAGTCTCACTGAAATATAAACTTCTAGTAGGGCAGAGTTACTTTAGGACGGAGTCTCACTGAAACATAAACCTCTAGTAAGACCAAGTCTCACTGAAATATCAACCTCTAGTAGGACAGAGTCTCACTGAAATATAAACCTCTAGTAGGACAGAGTCTCACTGAAACATAAACCTCTAGTAGGACTGAGTCTCACTGAAACATAGCCTCTAGTAGGACAGAGTCTCACTGAAATATAAACCTCTAGTAGGACAGAGTCTCACTGAAACATACACCTCTAGTAGGTCAGAGCCTCACTGAAACATAAACCTCTATTAGGACAGAATCTCACTGAAACATAAACCTCTAGTAGGACAGAGCTCACTGAAACATAAATCTCTAGTAGGACTGAGTCTCACTGAAATATAAACCTCTAGTATACCAGAGTCTCACTGAAATATCAACCTCTAGTAGGACAGAATCTCACTGAAATATCAACCTCTAGTAGGACTGAGTCTCACTGAAATATAAACCTCTAGTAGGACAGAGTCTCACTGAAACATAAATCTCTAGTAGGACTGAGTCTCACTGAAATATAAACCTCTAGTAGGACAGAGTTCACTGAAATATAAACCTCTAGTAGGACAGAGTCTCACTGAAATATAAACCTCTAGTAGGACAGAGTCTCACTGAAACATAAACCTCTAGTAGGACAGAGTCTCACTGAAACATAAACCTCTAGTAGGACCAAGTCTCACTGAAATATAAACCTCTAGTAGGACAGAGTCTCACTGAAACTTAAACATCTAGTAGGACAGAGTCTCACTGAAATATAAACCTCTAGTAAGACCAAGTCTCACTGAAATATAAACTTCTAGTAGGACAGAGTCTCACTGAAACATACACCTCTAGTAGGTCAGAGCCTTACTGAAACATAAACCTCTATTAGGACAGAATCTCACTGAAACATAAACCTCTAGTAGGACAGAGCTCACTGAAACATAAATCTCTAGTAGGACTGAGTCTCACTGAAATATAAACCTCTAGTAGGACAGAGTCTCACTGAAACATAAACCTCTAGTAGGACAGAGTCTCACTGAAACATAAACCTCTAGTAGGACCAAGTCTCACTGAAATATAAACCTCTAGTAGGACAGAGTCTCACTGAAACTTAAACATCTAGTAGGACAGAGTCTCACTGAAATATAAACCTCTAGTAGGACAGAGTCTCACTGAAATATCAACCTCTAGTAGGAAACAGTCTCACTGAAATATAAACCTCTAGTAGGACCGAGTCTAACTGAAACATAAACCTCTAGTAGGAAACAGTCTCACTGAAACATAAACCTCTAGTAGGATAGAGTCTCACTGAAATATAAACCTCTAGTAGGACAGAGTCTCACTGAAATATAATTCTCGAGTAGGACAGAGCCTCACTGAAACCTAAACCTCTAGTATACCAGAGTCTCACTGAAATATCAACCTCTAGTAGGACAGAGTCTCACTGAAACATAAACCTCTAGTAGGACAGAGTCTCACTGAAACATAAATCTCTAGTAGGAAACAGTCTCACTGAAACATAAACCTCTAGTAGGAAACAATCTCACTGAAACATAAACCTCTAGTAGGACAGAGTCTCACTGAAATATCAACCTCTAGTAGGACAGAGTCTCACTGAAATATAAACCTCTAGTAGGACAGAGTCTCACTGAAACATAAACCTCGAAAAGGACAGAGCCTCACTGAAACATAAATCTCTAGTAGGACAGAGTCTCACTGAAATATAAACCTCTAGTAGGACAGAGTCTCACTGAAATATAAACCTCTAGTATACCAGAGTCTCACTGAAATATCAACCTCTAGTAGGACAGAGTCTCACTGAAACATAAACCTCTAGTAGGACAGAGTCTCACTGAAACATAAATCTCTAGTAGGAAACAGTCTCACTGAAACATAAACCTCTAGTAGGAAACAATCTCACTGAAACATAAACCTCTAGTAGGACAGAGTCTCACTGAAATATCAACCTCTAGTAGGACAGAGTCTCACTGAAATATAAACCTCTAGTAGGACAGAGTCTCACTGAAACATAAACCTCGAAAAGGACAGAGCCTCACTGAAACATAAATCTCTAGTAGGACAGAGTCTCACTGAAATATAAACCTCTAGTAGGACAGAGTCTCACTGAAATATAAACCTCTAGTAGGACAGAATCTCTCTGAAATATAAACCTCTAGTAGGACAGAGTCTCACTGAAATATAAACCTCTAGTAGGACAGAGTCTCACTGAAACATAAACCTCTAGTAGGACTGAGTCTCACTGAAACATAAACCTCTAGTAGGACAGAGTCTCACTGAAATATAAACCTCTAGTAGGACCGAGTCTCACTGAAACATAAACCTCTAGTAGGATAGAGTCTCACTGAAATATAAATCTCTAGTAGGACAGAGTCTCACTGAAATATAAACCTCTAGTAGGACAGAGTCTCACTGAAACATAAACCTCTAGTAAGACTAAGTCTCACTGAAATATAAACTTCTAGTAGGACAGAGTCTCACTGAAACATACACCTCTAGTAGGTCAGAGCCTCACTGAAACATACAACTCTAGTAGGTCAGAGCCTCACTGAAACATAAACCTCTATTAGGACAGAATCTCACTGAAATATCAACCTCTAGTAGGACAGAATCTCACTGAAATATCAACCTCTAGTAGGACTGAGTCTCACTAAAATATAAACCTCTAGTAGGACAGAGTCTCACTGAAACATAAATCTCTAGTAGGACTGAGTCTCACTGAAATATAAACCTCTAGTAGGACAGAGTTCACTGAAATATAAACCTCTGGTAGGACAGAGTCTCACTGAAATATAAACCTCTAGTAGGACAGAGTCTCACTGAAATATAAACCTCTAGTAGGACAGAGTCTCACTGAAACATAAACCTCTAGTAGGACAGAGTCTCACTGAAACATAAACCTCTAGTAGGACAGTCTCACTGAAATATAAACCTCTAGTAGGAAACAGTCTCACTGAAACATAAACCTCTAGTAGGACTGAGTCTCACTGAAACATAAATCTCTAGTAGGACAAAGTCTCACTGAAATATAAACCTCTAGTAGGACAGAGTCTCACTGAAACATAAACCTCTAGTATACCAGAGTCTCACTGAAACATAAACATCTAGTAGGACAGAGCCTCACTGAAACATAAACCTCTAGTAGGACAGAGTATCACTGAAATATAAACCTCTAGTAGGAAACAGTCTCACTGAAACATAAACCTCTAGTATACCAGAGTCTCACTGAAACATAAACCTCTAGTAGGACAGAGGCTCACTGAAACATAAACCTCTAGTAGGACAGAGCCTCACTGAAACATAAACCTCTAGTAGGACAGAGTCTTACTGAAACATAAACCTCTAGTAGGACAGAGTCTCACTGAAACATAAATCTCTAGTAGGACAGAGCCCCACTGAAACATAAACCTCTAGAAGGACAGAGACTCACTGAAATGTAAACCTCTAGTAGGACAGCGTCTCACTGAAACATAAACCTCTAGTAGGACAGTCTCACTGAAATATAAACCTCTAGTAGGAAACAGTCTCACTGAAACATAAACCTCTAGTAGGACTGAGTCTCACTGAAACATAAATCTCTAGTAGGACAAAGTCTCACTGAAATATAAACCTCTAGTAGGACAGAGTCTCACTGAAACATAAACCTCTAGTATACCAGAGTCTCACTGAAACATAAACATCTAGTAGGACAGAGCCTCACTGAAACATAAACCTCTAGTAGGACAGAGTATCACTGAAATATAAACCTCTAGTAGGAAACAGTCTCACTGAAACATAAACCTCTAGTATACCAGAGTCTCACTGAAACATAAACCTCTAGTAGGACAGAGGCTCACTGAAACATAAACCTCTAGTAGGACAGAGCCTCACTGAAACATAAACCTCTAGTAGGACAGAGTCTTACTGAAACATAAACCTCTAGTAGGACAGAGTCTCACTGAAACATAAATCTCTAGTAGGACAGAGCCCCACTGAAACATAAACCTCTAGAAGGACAGAGACTCACTGAAATGTAAACCTCTAGTAGGACAGCGTCTCACTGAAACATAAACCTCTAGTAGGACAGAGTCTACTGAAACATAAATCTCTAGTAGGACAGCATCTCACTGAAACATAAACCTCTAGTAGGACAGAGCCTCACTGAAACATAAATCTCTAGTAGGATAGAGTCTCACTGAAATATAAATCTCTAGTAGGACAGACTCTCACTAAAAAATAAATCTCTAGTAGGACTGAGTCTCACTGAAACATAAATCTCTAGTAGGACAGAGTCTCACTGAAACATAAATCTCTAGTAGGACAGAGTCTCACTGAAACATAAATCTCTTGTAGGACTGAGTCTCACTGAAACATAAACCTCTAGTAGGACAGAGTCTCACTGAAACATAAATCTCTAGTAGGACTGAGTCTCACTGAAACATAAATCTCTAGTAGGACAAAGTCTCACTGAAATATAAACCTCTAGTAGGACAGAGTCTCACTGAAACATAAACCTCTAGTATACCAGAGTCTCACTGAAACATAAACCTCTAGTAGGAAACAGTCTCACTGAAACATAAATCTCGAGTAGGACAGAGTCTCACTGAAATATAAACCTCTAGTAGGATAGAGTCTCAATGAAATATAAACCTCTAGTAGGACAGAGTCTCACTGAAATATAAACCTCTAGTAGGACAGAGTCTCACTGAAACATAAACCTCTAGTAGGACAGAGTCTCACTGAAACATAAACCTCTAGTAGGACCGAGTCTCACTGAAACATAAATCTCTAGTAGGACAGAGTCTCACTGAAATATAAATCTCTAGTAGGACCAAGTCTCACTGAAATATAAACCTCTAGTAGGACAGAGTCTCACTGAAACATAAACCTCTAGTAGGAGGGACTGGCTGTTACATAAGGCAAAGCCTCACTGAAACATTAACATTTGTAGAATCAGCTTCTTAGTATATAAACTGCAACATTGATACGAACATGCTATTTATTACGTCAATATTTCTTTTGCAACCATATACTTGTGTACCTTTAGATTTGATTGAGTAACACAAAACAATTAACAAGAAGAGAATCATATACTATTTGATCACTCAAACAATCCTGTTTGGTAGTCAGTAATCGTAGTTATTTAGTATGGTAGATAATCGGTTGGTTTTACCACAGGACTATAGCCAGCTGTATGTATATAGGGTCTGTCCATGATCTATCTACAGCAGGAGTGATTAGGTGTAGATACTTGTTAATGGCTGTCTTTACAATAAATAATGATGTTCCAGTGAGCCTGTGCTATGTTAGGGAGCACTGTTCCAATCAATGTTTCTTTGTCTACCAACCTAACTTACTTCACACGGTACCAGAACTCTGAGGTAACACCAGTAACTAATTGGTCTGTACCTAGACTGAGGGTTCTGTGTAGCCTAGCATGGGTTGCTGATGATAGAAGAGGCTTGTCACTGCTTGGAGACCCCCTCGTGGCCGTCAGCAGGGACTCCCTGGTGGTTGTCTCCCTTTGGTGTTGATTTGTCAGTCCAGCATGTTCCTGGTCCAAGTCGGGCTGGTGACTGGAAGTACTTTCTAATTAATCAACCTGTAAATCATACATGGTGTAAGAAAAAAAAATCTGATGGAATCTTCTATATGAGTCGGTTCTGATGGTTTGAAGTTTATGATAAACAAGCTTGGTGAACATTTCCTCTATACCACAGGTCATGCAGTAGTATTATTATCAAAAGTGACTACTTCCTGTCTTCCGCTGCCTCATGTCTTCAGATATTTTCATATTTTGGCAATGTTGATAATGAATACATGTTGAACCTCTATTTTCTGTCAGAAATTATACTCCACTTGCATCATGCTTCCTGCAAGATTTTAAATGTAATATTCAGACTTAATGAAAGTATCATGCAGTAAAATCAATAGAGGTGGGGGTGGGAGGTTTCCATGTTGTATCATGTATATACCGCATAACAGACATGAAATGGCAATAGTTTTCCATCTTCCAGGGTCAAGTCACTTTCAAGGGACTTTATCTTTGTGTCATACCTTAGAAAAGGCCAAGAGTCCTAGTGTTTAACCATATATAAAATACAAAGAAACAAAAGCAATCAGGCTACCAGGATTTGTCCCTGTGTCAGACTCACCCCTCATGACTTAATCCCTATAGGTGTTTACTTTTAACTTATAAACAGTTGAATCTGACTATTTAACATTATAATTGCTTTGCAAAGTAAAACCAAAACATACTACCAAGATTGGCAGTTTCCATTCTAGATTCATGTCAGTCTTTTTGTAGGGATATGAACATAGAGAACTATTTTACCGTCATCCGTGTGGGAGTTTGCGACTTGCCTGGAGAGACACACACAATTAACCCATATCTTCAACTTCATTAGCACACTCCAGCCTGCTGACTTCCTCGTCTCCTTTCCGATTTCTTTAAACTTCTTACATCAAGCTTGTTGTTCTGAGGCTTACATATATATATTTACTTCTCTCGATCAAGCTTGTTGTCGCTGAGGGCTGCACGACAGACCTAATACGTTTCTGAAGATCGTGTGATGTTTGGTTGTCACTAGTTTAATGAAGAAATGTGATTGGGTCCTTGTGTGTCGTTTTGTCGGGTGTCCAATAAAGGGAGGGTTACAGCAGGCAGTAGCTTCACAAAGCACTGAGAATGTACAACGATTCATTAATTAACTCCCTGCACTATCTAAAGACGATGTCTATGATTTCTAAGCTCCTTCATCTCTCCGATAACACTTGTAGATGATGTCATTGATATACATGTCCATGTGGGTGATAATTAATGCTTAATTGCAATTCCAGAGGATTCTTGCAAGCAGAATTTTATTTGATATTTGTTGGTTTGATAAAGAAATTTAAATCATGATCTACTATTAACATGTTTTTACTCTTTGGACATATGTATGCATATCTGCATACTTGGTATTCTTTTGTGCTTGAACTTAATTTAAAGCTACTGTTTCAAAACCCTATATGACAGCTACTTGACTGTTGCTGAAGTTCAAGTCAACTCTGATATTTGAGATACAATTAAGGAGACTGCTTTTATATTTTAGTTAGAAAAAAAAATCTGAATGGTTATTTGACTCTTTTGAATTATTTTACAAATTATTAAAAGTTAGGTTGGGGGCCTAGTGTCAGGACTTCAGTAGGTTAGGGGCCTAGTGTCAGGACTTTAGTAGGTTGGGGGCCTAGTGTCAGGACTTCAGTAGGTTGGGGGCCTAGTGTCAGGACTTAAGTAGGTTGGGGGCCTAGTATCAGGACTTCAGTAGGTTGGGGGCCTAGAGTTAGATTACTGTAGGTTGAGGGCCTAGTATCAGGACTTCAGTAGGTTGGGGGCCTAGTGTCAGGACTTCAGTAGGTTGGGGGCCTAGTGTCAGGACTTCAGTAGGTTGGGGGCCTAGTATCAGGACTTCAGTAGGTTGGGGGCCTAGTATCAGGACTTCAGTAGGTTGGGGGCCTAGTATCAGGACTACTGTAGGTTGGGGGCCTAGTATCAGGACTACATTAGTTTGGGGGCTTAGTGTTAGGACTACTGTAGGTTGAGGGCCTAGTGTCAGGACTACAGTAGGTTGGGGGCCTAGAGTCAGGACTACATTAGTTTGGGGGCTTAGTGTTAGGACTACTGTAGGTTGAGGGCCTAGTGTCAGGACTACAGTAGGTTGGGGGCCTAGTATCAGGACTTCAGTAGGTTGGGGGCCTAGTGTCAGGACTTCAGTAGGTTGGAGGCTTAGTGTTAGGACTACTGTAGGTTGAGGGCCTAGTGTCAGGACTACAGTAGGTTGGGGGCCTAGTGTCAGGACTACATTAGTTTGGAGGCTTAGTGTTAGGACTACTGTAGGTTGAGGGCCTAGTGTCAGGACTACAGTAGGTTGGGGGCCTAGTATCAGGACTTCAGTAGGTTGGGGGCCTAGTGTCAGGACTTCAGTAGGTTGGGGGCCTAGTATCAGGACTACTGTAGGTTGGGGGCCTAGTATCAGGACTACAGTAGGTTAGGGGCCTAGTGTCAGGACTACTGTAGGTTGGGGGCCTAGTATCAGGACTTCAGTAGGTTGGGGGCCTAGTATCAGGACTTCAGTAGGTTGGGGGCCTAGTATCAGGACTACTGTAGGTTGGGGGCCTAGTGTCAGGACTACTTTAGTTTGGAGGCTTAGTGTTAGGACTACTGTAGGTTAGGGGCCTAGTGTCAGGACTACAGTAGGTTAGGGGCCTAGTGTCAGGACTACAGTAGGTTCGGGGCCTAGTGTCAGGACTACAGTAGGTTGGGGGCCTAGTATCAGGACTTCAGTAGGTTGGGGGCCTAGTATCAGGACTTCAGTAGGTTGGGGGCCTAGTATCAGGACTTCAGTAGGTTGGGGGCCTAGTGTAAGTTAGACTACTGTAGGTTTAAAACCTGCTGGAGCTTTGGGTTGTTTGGATCTATTGACTAATGATTCTGATAATAAATGTTTGTCAGAATCCAATTTGGAAAGATGATCTGCACATTTTCACATTTATTTGTGTTGAGTTTTGTTGTGGAAGTCAATTGGTATGTGGGACCTATGGGATTGATGCATTGCCAGGTCTGTTGTTAACTGGCCTTGTTTTGGACAGTGATATATGTGAAGCTGTGGCCATAAGTCTTCATTTGAACACACGGCCACTGAGGCTTCGTCCATCACGAGGGTATCATTACCGTAACTTATTGTGTGAGGGCCTGACAACGGGGCAGACACAGCCTAGGTAGACACAAGATTTATATGTCTCTCACTTCCTCATTTCCAAGGTCATGTCAAGGACATTGACTAATTTGAAGGATGATATGTCAGACAAAAATGTCAATAAAAAGCGGGTGATTTTTAAAACAGAATGTTTTTAGTATGAGTGTGTACGTAATGCATTGTGTACCGTGTACAAGACTCTCCATCTCCAATAGCCGCCAGCCGATCAACAGTTGCAGTGTTTTATACACCTGTCTCTCAGAAACTAAATAAAAAGATTGATGAAATAAGATCAAGAGCCTGTAATGAAATGACTGACAGTTCCCAGACTTTTAGTGACAATTATGTAATTTTCATGGCTGTAAATTAATCATTGCTTTGGGTTTTTTGGAGAAAATTTAAATAAGATTTGCAACTTAAAATTTTCAAAACATTTTGTCACCTTGAAATCAATTTTGATACTAATTTATCTACTTAATTCTATTTCAGTTGATATTTTCATGAACAAGTTTTTCATTTTTGCCTGGAATAAATTGTTTATTATTGGTAATGGTTGGCAGGTATCAGAATATTTTATGATACTGTGGAACAGACTTAATTTGAACTCGGATATATATTGAAATATATTATATAGTTTGAAATAAAAAGAATCTCTGTTCAAATGCCTTTTTTGTCTTCATATTAAAATATTGCTTGATTTTAAATTGGTTAATTGGAAATTCTGCTTTTTTTGAAAGGCAAAAGCCAGTCCTGTGCAATGGTATTACCGGTAAATCATGGTTTTCATGTCGATGAGTTTGAAAGTCATTGAGGCCGACAGTTGAAGGTGTCGTCCCACTTTGGGGAAGCAGAAAAAAATTCTGCTACCATAGAAATAAAGTTTGAGTATTAATCAGTTAGCAATACTCATCATTTGAACTTATATCTTGGTTAGTATACAATTGTATCTACAAAAGGGAGGCAGATGTTTGAAAATGGCAAAAACGATTAGCAGCTTACGATTGAAAAAAAAGTGTGAACCCATTCAAGCTTTGATCGGAAAAATCCAAAAATGGAAAAGCTATATAAAGAAACTTTGGTTAGCAGACATTAACAGAAATTATAAAGAAACAGGATGTAACAATCATCTTACAATTTAGAATCCAAAGAGAATGCCAAAGTGAATAAAAAAAACTGTAACTATAACTGGATATAACTTGATAGATGTTAGATAACATTTTCTTTTCTTCTTTAAAATATTATAATATATTTCATTGACATTTATTATTGTCAAGTCTGTATACACTTAAATTGTCTTAACTGAGTGTAACACTGCATAGAACTCATGGAATGAGATTTAGATAAAATGTACAATCAAGCTGGTCTCCATTTATATTGAAAACAAAGTATTTTTTTCATTCTACAAAGATTTCAATATAACAGGGTTTGACTGTAGGGGTCTATTCCTTACATAGGACTTAAATGTTGAATGGGTCAGTCCCCAGGTCAGGACATACAAAAGTCCTTTAAGTCCCCAGGTCAGGACATACAAAAGTCCTTAAAGTCCCCAGGTCAGGACATACAAAAGTCCTTAAAGTCCCCAAGTCAGGACATACAAAAGTCCTTTAAGTCCCCAGGTCAGGACATACAAAAGTCCTTAAAGTCCTCAGGTCAGGACATACAAAAGTTCTTAAAGTCCCCAGGTCAGGACATACAAAAGTCCTTAAAGTCCCCAGGTCAGGACATACAAAAGTCCTTAAAGTCCCCAGGGCAGGACATACAAAAGTCCTTAAAGTCCCCAGGTCAGGACATACAAAAGTCCTTAAAGTCCCCAGGGCAGGACATACAAAAGTCCTTAAAGTCCCCAGGTCAGGACATACAAAAGTTCTTTAAGTCCCCAGGACAGGACATACAAAAGTCCTTAAAGAGGTAGTTGTTATGTCCTGCTTAAAATTCAACATTTGGGGTAATAGAAACAACTTAAGTGCACCTGTTTGTAGTATAAGGTGATTGGGTGGGATGCTGTGCAGGGTGCCTGCAGCAACACCTTATTTCACTGAGGCAACGCGGCAAATTCAAGTTGGTATTTAGATCTGTGCTGACAAGGCGGCAAAAACACCAACATACCTTGACTCAAGCACACGCACAAACTGGCAGGTGTGCAATAACTAATGGAGGTACATCTTAAATCTCTAAAGCCTATAAACTTCTTATATAGGCCTATCTGAAATTGTTCTCGCCACATCTACTGGTCAATCCTTCGGAATGAAGCAAAAACATTTTTTACACAAACAAAATATTTGTTATTTTCAAAAGGTTAATAGTGCTGGTCTGATAAGGGGAAAGTCTATATAGTGGTCAAGTTGAACTAAATCTGTGAACTAATGATGTAACCCATGGCTTCCGTGTAAACAGACTCGTGTATTTCTGTACCCAGAGTTTACACTGAAACCTTTCAGGGTATCACAGTAAACAAAATGTTAGGGGAATCTAGCAAGTCAGATTCTGTTACGCTTAACCATTCCCATAAAACACAGGTTTGTCTGTCATTGCTGAATCATACAAACGTAATAAAAACTTGTGTCGTATGGTTAGAAATAAAATTAAATTTAAATAATGCTAAGAACTGGGAACATTTCGGCCTCAACAGGGAGATATGATTAGTTGTTTATAATTTTGAATAAATGAGTTAATATATAATGCAAGTACATGTATGAAATTTCAAATTCATCACAGCTGGTTTTACTGTTTACGATATATGGTATTACTATTACAAAGGGAGGTTTTAGTGAAATTCTAGGATTTGCAAAGTTGAATGAGATGATTTATTTATGTTGATAATTTGATCTGCTGATTCTGGGCAAACATAATTAAACCGACAGCATTTGTTATTGATTGTGTACAGCCATTGAAAACTTTCAGTCTTTGAAGATAATCATGATGCTTTGGTTTAGCCACCCACATACATTATGTGATCCAGATTATAGACTGTCCTTGAGTCATCAGGGAAGGTCTAATATCCTTCAGTCAACAAGTTACAACATAGAACCAAGGAGAGTCCTCTGTCCTTCAGTCATAATAATTTACATCATACAGCCAAGGAGAGTCCTCTGTCCTTCAGTCATAATATTTTACATCATAGAGTTAAGGAGAGTCCTCTGTCCTTCAGTCATAATATTTTATATCATAGAGTCAAGGAGAGTCCTCTGTCCTTCAGTCATAATAATTTACATCATACAGCCAAGGAGAGTCCTCTGTCCTTCAGTCACAATAATTTACACCATAGAGTCAAGGAGAGTCCTCTGTCCTTCAGTCACAATACTTTACATCATAGAGCCAAGGTGAGTCCTCTGTTCTTCAGTCACAATAATTTACATCATAGAGTCAAGGAGAGTCCTCTGTCCTTCAGTCACAATAATTTACATCATACAACCAAGGAGAGTCCTCTGTCCTTCAGTCAACAAGTTACATCATACAGCCAAGGAGAGTCCTCTGTTCTTCAGTCACAATAATTTACATCATACAACCAAGGAGAGTCCTCTGTCCTTCAGTCACAATAATTTACATCATAGAACCAAGGAGAGTCCTCTGTCCTTCAGTCACAATAATTTACATCATACAACCAAGGAGAGTCCTCTGTCCTTCAGTCAACAAGTTACATCATACAACCAAGGAGAGTCCTCTGTCCTTCAGTCAACAAGTTACATCATACAGCCAAGGTGAGTCCTCTGTCCTTCAGTCACAATAATTTACATCATACAACCAAGGAGAGTCCTCTGTCCTTCAGTCACAATAATTTACATCATAGAACCAAGGAGAGTCCTCAGTCCTTCAGTCACAATAATTTACACCATAGAGCCAAGGAGAGTCCTCTGTCCTTCAGTCACAATATTTTACACCATTGGACCAAGGAGAGTCCTCTGTCCTTCAGTCACAATAATTTTACACCATTGGACCAAGGAGAGTCCTCTGTCCTTCAGTCACAATAATTTACACCATTGGACCAAGGAGAGTCCTCTGTCCTTCAGTCACAATAATTTACATCATAGAACCAAGGAGAGTCCTCTGTCCTTCAGTCATAATAATTTACACCATAGAACCAAGGAGATTCCTCTGTCCTTCATTCCGATAATTTACATCATAGAACCAAGGAGAGTCCTCTGTCCTTCAGTCACAATAATTTACACCATACAACCAAGGAGAGTCCTCTGTCCTTCAGTCAAAATAATGTACATCATGGGACCAAGGAGAGTCTTCTGTCCTTCAGTCACAACAATTTACATCATTGGACCAAGGAGAGTCCTCTGTCCTTCAGTCACAATAATTTACATCATACAACCAAGGAGAGTCCTCTGTCCTTCAGTCACAATAATTTACACCATACAACCAAGGAGAGTCCTCTGTCCTTCAGTCATAATAATTTACACCATAGAACCAAGGAGATTCCTCTGTCCTTCATTCTGATAATTTACACCATACAACCAAGGAGATTCCTCTGTCCTTCATTCCGATAATTTACACCATACAACCAAGGAGAGTCCTCTGTCCTTCAGTCAAAATAATGTACATCATTGGACCAAGGAGAGACCTCTGTCCTTCAGTCACAACAATTTACATCATTGGACCAAGGAGAGTCCTCTGTCCTTCAGTCACAATAATTTACATCATAGAACCAAGGAGAGACCTCTGTCCTTCAGTCAAAATAATGTACATCATTGGACCAAGGAGAGTTCTCTGTCCTTCAGTCACAACAATTTACATCATTGGACCAAGGAGAGTCCTCTGTCCTTCAGTCACAATAATTTACATCATAGAACCAAGGAGAGACCTCTGTCCTTCAGTCACAATAATTTACATCATTGGACCAAGGAGAGTCCTCTGTCCTGCAGTCACAATAATTTACACCATTGGACCAAGGAG
Source organism: Mimachlamys varia (assembly GCA_947623455.1). Classification (NCBI taxonomy): domain Eukaryota; kingdom Metazoa; phylum Mollusca; class Bivalvia; order Pectinida; family Pectinidae; genus Mimachlamys; species Mimachlamys varia. Next base: position 17,962,874 of record OX392535.1, read on the forward strand.
AGTCCTCTGTCCTTCAGTCATAATAATTTACACCATAGAACCAAGGAGATTCCTCTGTCCTTCATTCCGATAATTTACACCATACAACCAAGGAGAGTCCTCTGTCCTTCAGTCAAAATAATTTACATCATTGGACCAAGGAGAGTCTTCTGTCCTTCAGTCACAACAATTTACATCACTGGACCAAGGAGATTCCTCTGTCCTTCAGTCACAATAATTTACATCATAGAACCAAGGAGAGACCTCTGTCCTTCAGTCACAATAATTTACATCATTGGACCAAGGAGATTCCTCTGTCCTTCATTCCGATAATTTACACCATACAACCAAGGAGAGCCCTCTGTCCTTCAGTCAAAATAATGTACATCATTGGACCAAGGAGAGTCTTCTGTCCTTCAGTCACAACAATTTACATCACTGGACCAAGGAGATTCCTCTGTCCTTCAGTCACAATAATTTACATCATAGAACCAAGGAGAGACCTCTGTCCTTCAGTCACAATAATTTACATCATTGGACCAAGGAGAGACCTCTGTCTTTCAGTCACAATAATTTACATCATTGGACCAAGGAGCGTCTTCTGTCCTTCAGTCATAATAATTTACATCATAGAACCAAGGAGAGTCCTCTGTCCTTCAGTCACAATAATTTACATCATAGAACCAAGGAGAGTCCTCTGTCCTTCAGTCACAATAATTTACATCATAGAGTCAAGGAGAGTCCTCTGTTCTTCAGTCACAATAATTTACATCATAGAGTCAAGGAGAGTCCTCTGTCCTTCAGTCACAATAATTTACACCATTGGACCAAGGAGATTCCTCTGTCCTTCAGTCATAATAATTTACATCATAGAACCAAGGAGGTTCCTCTGTCCTTCAGTCATAATAATTTACATCATTGGACCAAGGAGAGTCCTCAGTCCTTCAGTCATAATAATTTACATCATAGAACCAAGGAGAGTCCTCTGTCCTTCAGTCATAATAATTTACATCATTGGACCAAGGAGAGTCCTCTGTCCTTCAGTCATAATAATTTACATCATAGAACCAAGGAGAGTCCTCTGTCCTTCAGTCATAATAATTTACATCATAGAACCAAGGAGAGTCCTCTGTCCTTCAGTCATAATAATTTACATCATAGAACCAAGGAGAGACCTCTGTCCTTCAGTCACAATAATTTACATCATTGGACCAAGGAGATTCATCTGTCCTTCATTCCGATAATTTACACCATACAACCAAGGAGAGCCCTCTGTCCTTCAGTCAAAATAATGTACATCATTGGACCAAGGAGAGTCTTCTGTCCTTCAGTCACAACAATTTACATCACTGGACCAAGGAGATTCCTCTGTCCTTCAGTCACAATAATTTACATCATAGAACCAAGGAGAGTCCTCTGTCCTTCAGTCATAATAATTAACATCATAGAACCAAGGAGATTCCTCTGTCTTTCAGTCATAATAATTAACATCATAGAACCAAGGAGATTCCTCTGTCCTTCAGTCATAATATTTTACATCATAGAACCAAGGAGAGTCCTCTGTCCTTCAGTCATAATAATTAACATCATAGAACCAAGGAGAGTCATCTGTCCTTCAGTCATAATAATTTACATCATAGAGTCAAGGAGAGTCCTCTGTCCTTCAGTCATAATAATTTACATCATAGAGTCAAGGAGAGTCCTCTGTCCTTCAGTCATAATAATTTACATCATAGAGTCAAGGAGAGTCCTCTGTCCTTCAGTCACAATAATTTACACCATTGGACCAAGGAGAGTCCTCTGTCCTTCAGTCACAATAATTTACACCATTGGACCAAGGAGAGTCCTCTGTCCTTCAGTCACAATAATTTACACCATAGAGGCAAGGAGAGTCCTCTGTCCTTCAGTCATAATAATTTACATCATAGAGTCAAGGAGAGTCCTCTGTCCTTCAGTCATAATATTTTACATCATAGAACCAAGGAGAGTCCTCTGTCTTCAGTCACAATAATTTACATCATACAGCCAAGGAGATTCCTCTGTCCGTCAGTCATAATAATTTACATCATAGAACCAAGCAGAGTCCTCTGTCTTCAGTCACAATAATTTACATCATACAGCCAAGGAGATTCCTCTGTCGTTCATTCACAATAATTTACATCATTGGACCAAGGAGAGTCCTCTGTCCTGCAGTCACAATAATTTACACCATTGGACCAAGGAGAGTCCTCTGTCCTTCAGTCATAATAATTTACACCATAGAACCAAGGAGATTCCTCTGTCCTTCATTCCGATAATTTACACCATACAACCAAGGAGAGTCCTCTGTCCTTCAGTCAAAATAATGTACATCATTGGACCAAGGAGAGTCTTCTGTCCTTCAGTCACAACAATTTACATCACTGGACCAAGGAGATTCCTCTGTCCTTCAGTCACAATAATTTACATCATAGAACCAAGGAGAGACCTCTGTCCTTCAGTCACAATAATTTACATCATTGGACCAAGGAGATTCCTCTGTCCTTCATTCCGATAATTTACACCATACAACCAAGGAGAGCCCTCTGTCCTTCAGTCAAAATAATGTACATCATTGGACTAAGGAGAGTCTTCTGTCCTTCAGTCACAACAATTTACATCACTGGACCAAGGAGATTCCTCTGTCCTTCAGTCACAATAATTTACATCATAGAACCAAGGAGAGACCTCTGTCCTTCAGTCACAATAATTTACATCATTGGACCAAGGAGCGTCTTCTGTCCTTCAGTCATAATAATTTACATCATAGAACCAAGGAGAGACCTCTGTCTTTCAGTCACAATAATTTACATCATTGGACCAAGGAGAGTCCTCTGTCCTTCAGTCATAATAATTTACATCATAGAACCAAGGAGAGTCCTCTGTCCTTCAGTCACAATAATTTACATCATAGAACCAAGGAGAGACCTCTGTCCTTCAGTCATAATAATTTACATCATAGAACCAAGGAGAGACCTCTGTCTTTCAGTCACAATAATTTACATCATTGGACCAAGGAGAGTCCTCTGTCCTTCAGTCATAATAATTTACATCATAGAACCAAGGAGAGTCCTCTGTCCTTCAGTCACAATAATTTACATCATAGAACCAAGGAGAGACCTCTGTCCTTCAGTCATAATAATTTACATCATAGAACCAAGGAGAGTCCTCTGTCCTTCAGTCACAATAATTTACATCATAGAACCAAGGAGGTTCCTCTGTCCTTCAGTCATAATAATTTACTCATAGAGCCAAGGAGAGTCCTCTGTCCTTCAGTCACAATAATTTACTCATAGAACCAAGGAGGTTCCTCTGTCTTCAGTCATAATAATTTACATCATACAACCAAGGAGATTCCTCTGTCCTTCAGTCATAATAATTTACTCATAGAACCAAGGAGGTTCCTCTGTCTTCAGTCACAATAATTTACATCATAGAGCCAAGGAGATTCCTCTGTCCTTCAGTCATAATAATTTACTCATAGAGCCAAGGAGAAGAGTCCTTTGTCCTTCAGTAACAACACTTAACATCATTGGGCAAAGGGGAGTTCTCTGTCCTTTTGTCACAGCAATTTATATCTTAAAGCATACGTATTGATAAAATCTTGTAATAGATTTGGAAAATATCAATAATTATCATGTTAGCAGGTTTGTTGGATTTTCCTTTTTTTTTCAAAACAAATTTTCTGATAGAACAAGGAAATAGTGATGAATTGACAGACGCTGATATTCATGTGCTAGTTGATCAGAATCTTCCATTTCATCTAGTAAAGCCAATTAGTAAGTAGTTGACGAGTTCTGGTCGGAATAGATTGTTCGCTATCCGTACTGTCACTATTACTGTAACTTTACTCTGGGAAAGTGCCGCTGTGGAATTGCGACTTGAGGTTTTAGAGAGTCCGGTAACAATTGTCAATACACTTGTTTCCGCAGCCAGTGTTACACTCAGTCTGAACACAATGAAGTGAGCTACTTTTTAAAACCTGTCAGGGTTTTAAGAAAGAAATTTCTATTTTTAGCTTATTCTAGATAGACAATGAATCATCATATGGAAGATATCAGATTGACACAAAGGTTTAACCTGAGATTTAAGAATCAAGATATAAATCATGCTGCATATACTGATAAAGGTATAGCTCAGAGGCTGAAGGCCAATGCTATGAAATGGATGAATCGGGTGTTAAAATTTACAAGTCAATCCCAAATTGGTTTAATTTCAAGTGACTAAAGATCTTGAATGAGAAAATAAAATAATTAAAAATGTTTGACCCATCATATTGAGTTAAACTCCAAAAAATGTTTAGTCAGTCACAATAATGACTGAGTCAGACCAAATCCTGTTGAGTCAAACTCGTCGGATTTGAGTCCATCACAATCAAATTGAGTCAGTCACAATCAAATTGAGTCTGACTCTATATCCTACCCAATAATACCCAACTGTTTTGAGTCAGACACAATCCTGTTGAGTCAAACTCGTCGGATTTGAGTCCATCACAATCAAATTGAGTCAGTCACAATCAAATTGAGTCTGACTCTATATCCTACCCAATAATACCCAACTGTTTTGAGTCAGACACAATCATGTTGAGATAGCCATACTCAACTGGAGTTAAGATTCGATCTTATTGAGTCATACATCATAACATAACATGGTTAAAATGAGTCAGATTCAATCATATTGAGTTAAAACCATTGATTTGAATAAGAAAAATTGATCTATTGAGTGAGACAGTTATATTGAGTTAGACACAACATAAGTTGTTCTGAGTTTTTTCCATGTGTTTTCCATGTTTATTTATAATCAGCTTCTTATTGTCCACTGTGAAGATCTTATTCAATTTGGCTCTGTCTCGCTGTTCTTCAGTCTGAGAAACTTTTCCAGGCTACAACTTATTACCATGGAAAAAAACTAGAAAATACAGACTTTAGTGTTTACAAGGTGTTTTGGACTACATTTGTTACCATAGAAACAAAACCAAAAATACATAATTTAGTGTTTACTAGATTTTTGGACTACAACTTCTTACCATGGAAACAAAACCAGAAATACAAAATTAAATGTTTACTATTCCACAGATCTCGATAAATCATTTTATATAAAATAAGGCATGGCCCAAGTTTTGCCTAATTCACTATTGGAGATTTTTCATTTTGTATACTTTCTCTGTTACCTTGAAAACAAAGTCAAATACAAAATGACTGTTTACTTGCTTTTCTTGGCTACAGTTTTTAAACCTTTTGATAGATCTTCACCAAAAAATGTATACTTATCAAGCTAGTGACCAAATTGTCTGTGCCTTTTGCTACTGATGATATTTCATTTTTGCTATTTATCTGTTACCATGGAAACAAATAGAAAAGTGCTTTTCTTGGCTTCAACAAATTGAGGGGATTATGCTACGTTTTGTGCCTCCTTGCTATAATTGTACAGAATGTAATTACAGTATATTATGGTTAAAATCATGGTCAATTATGTCAAACCCGGTTGTTCTCTCAAATGCTGTAGTGATCATTTTCAGAATATTTTATTTACCTCCGGGTAAGTCACAAATTCTTTTAATCTCAAAGTATTTTTTTTACAACAAACCTGAATTGGCTTTGTTAATGTTTGATTGTATTTGTACCGGTGCTGATATTGACAATACAGGCTCCATGGGCCTCTTCTCCTGAACAACCATCATAAGAGGTATAAGGTTACAGTTATGATAGCACTTGCGTGATCAACACTAACATATCAGGGTTTTAAACTCCGACTTCAATACCTTTACCAGCTTCTTCAAATGAGAGCTAAAATAAGCCTATACTTGCTTGTACAGCATTGCTCAGTGGAATGTATATAACTAAAGTACAGGCAGGGGAAGCCATGCTTCGGCCACTCTGGTTAACCAGTCGCTATGGCAATTGACCATTCTACCTTGTGGTCAGCCGTAGTGTTATGATATTCTCCAAGAGCTTTCTTTTGGAAAAAAGCAGACAACCTTGTTTGACCTCTAGGTTGGCTGTTTGACAGTGGGATCAAAGGTCAAGGGTTCTACTTAAATATTGATATTTGTTTTCGTCAAAATGGAAGTATTGCATTTGTTGTGGAATGGGAGGTGATAAGATACGGAAATCCATGTGAATGATATGTATGTACTGTTTGGTGGTGATACTAGAGGCGTTCAATGGCAAAATATTGGAACGATGAAGAAGAATTTTATTTCTAAATTATACTATTGAAAAATGGAAGGAACAGAAGCTCATAAGGCAGTATAATGGTTTTTACTAGTGATCTATATTACATGCAGTTTTGTTATGTAAAATATGTAAGCTTTGTATTTGTATTATAAAAGAATGTTTTAACAGGGACACTCAACAAAATTCTACTCACGAGTAGCTTTCGCCTGCTATCCAGCAGGCTTCTTCAGCCCTACTGACGGGGACAGGCTTAGTGGTGTTCAGTCACCTGACTGGGGATTATCCCCAAGTCATGTGACTGAACAAGGCTGGCATAGGCTGCGGGCAGGGTGTGGCGTCCTCTGTCCTGGTTGAGGTCAGGTCTGGAGGCCGAGATGTATATGGCCTCCTTGACACCACGTTGGAACCAGCGGGGGTCCTGTTCTAAAACTCTGATGTTAGTAGTTTGTAGCTTATGGGAGTGGTCCCACATGTGGGCCCCGACCAGAGAAGAGTATCTGTGGTGTTCAGACACCCGTTTACGGAGTGGCCTCTCTGTCTCCCCCACATAGGACGAGGGGCAATTATCACATTTGATGTGATAAATGGACCCTGATTTGTCCATGGTTGGTGTTTTGTCTTTGTATTTGTGTTTAACTCCTGTATTTTGGGAAGCCCTGTGTGGTCAGTGTTTGTGTGCTGGTTGGTGTAGGTTTAACTCCTGTGTTTTGGGGAGCCCTGTGTGGAGTACTCAGTGTTTGTGTGCTGGTTGGTGTAGGTTTAACTCCTGTGTTTTGGGGAGCCCTGTGTGGTGAACTCAGTGTTTGTGTGTTGGTTGGTGTAGGTTTAACTCCTGTGTTTTGGGGAGCCTTGTGTGGTGTACTCAGTGTTTGTGTGTTGGTTGGTAAAGGTTTAACTCCTGTGTTTTGGGGAGCCCTGTGTGGTCAGTGTTTGTGTGCTGGTTGGTGTAGGTTTAACTCCTGTGTTTTGGGAAGCCTTGTGTGGTGTACTCAGTGTTTGTGTGCTGGTTGGTGTAGGTTTAACTCCTGTGTTTTGGGGAGCCTTGTGTGGTGTGGTCAGTGTTTGTGTGCTGGTTGGTGTAGGTTTAACTCCTGTGTTTTGGGGAGCCCTGTGTGGTGTACTCAGTGTTTGTGTGCTGGTTGGTGTAGGTTTAACTCGTGTGTTTTGGGGAGCCTTGTGTGGTGTACTCAGTGTTTGTGTGCTGGTTGGTGTAGGTTTAACTCCTGTGTTTTGGGGAGCCTTGTGTGGTGTACTCAGTGTTTGTGTGCTGGTTGGTGTAGGTTTAACTCCTGTGTTTTGGGGAGCCTTGTGTGGTGTTCTCAGTGTTTGTGTGCTGGTTGGTGTAGGTTTAACTCCTGTGTTTTGGGGAGCCTTGTGTGGTGTACTCAGTGTTTGTGTGCTGGTTGGTGTAGGTTTAACTCGTGTGTTTTGGGGAGCCCTGTGTGGTGTGGTCAGTGTTTGTGTGTTGGTTTGTGTAGGTTTAACTCCTGTGTTTTGGGGAGCCCTGTGTGGTGTACTCAGTGTTTGTATGCTGGTTGGTGTAGGTTTAACTCCTGTGTTTTGGGGAGCCCTGTGTGATGTGGTCAGTGTTTGTGTGTTGGTTGGTGTACGTTTAACTTTTGTGTTTTGGGGAGCCCTGTGTGGTGTACTCAGTGTTTGTGTGCTGGTTGGTGTAGGTTTAACTCCTGTGTTTTGGGGAGCCCTGTGTGGTGAACTCAATGTTTGTGTGTTGGTTGGTGTAGGTTTAACTGCTGTGTTTTGGGGAGCCCTGTGTGGTGTACTCAGTGTTTGTTTGCTGGTTGGTGTAGGTTTAACTCCTGTGTTTTGGGGAGCCTTGTGTGGTGTACTCAGTGTTTGTGTGTTGGTTGGTAAAGGTTTAACTCCTGTGTTTTGGGGAGCCCTGTGTGGTCAGTGTTTGTGTGCTGGTTGGTGTAGGTTTAACTCCTGTGTTTTGGGAAGCCTTGTGTGGTGTACTCAGTGTTTGTGTGCTGGTTGGTGTAGGTTTAACTCCTGTGTTTTGGGGAGCCTTGTGTGGTGTGGTCAGTGTTTGTGTGCTGGTTGGTGTAGGTTTAACTCCGGTGTTTTGGGGAGCCCTGTGTGGTGTACTCAGTGTTTGTGTGTTGGTTGGTGTAGGTTTAACTCCTGTGTTTTGGGGAGCCTTGTGTGGTGTACTCAGTGTTTGTGTTCTGGTTGGTGTAGGTTTAACTCGTGTGTTTTGGGGAGCCCTGTGTGGTGTGGTCAGTGTTTGTGTGTTGGTTTGTGTAGGTTTAACTGCTGTGTTTTGGGGAGCCCTGTGTGATGTACTCAGTGTTTGTGTGCTGGTTGGTGTAGGTTTAACTCCTGTGTTTTGGGGAGCCCTGTGTGGTGTGGTCAGTGTTTGTGTGCTGGTTGGTGTAGGTTTAACTCCTGTGTTTTGGGGAGCCCTGTGTGGTGTACTCAGTGTTTGTGTGCTGGTTGGTGTAGGTTTAACTCCTGTGTTTTGGGGAGCCCTGTGTGGTGTACTCAGTGTTTGTGTGTTGGTTGATAAAGGTTTAACTCCTGTGTTTTGGGGAGCCCTGTGTGGTCAGTGTTTGTGTGTTGGTTGGTGTAGGTTTAACTCCTGTGTTTTGGGGAGCCCTGTGTGGTCAGTGTTTGTGTGTTGGTTGGTGTAGGTTTAACTCCTGTGTTTTGGGGAGCCCTGTGTGGTGTACTCAGTGTTTGTGTGCTGGTTGGTGTAGGTTTAACTCCTGTGTTTTGGGGAGCCTTGTGTGGTGTACTCAGTGTTTGTGTACTGGTTGGTGTAGGTTTAACTCCTGTGTTTTGGGGAGCCCTGTGTGGTGTACCTAGTGTTTGTGTGCTGGTTGGTGTAGGTTAAACTCCTGTGTTTTGGGGAGCCCTGTGTGGTGTACTCAGTGTTTGTGTGCTGGTTGGTGTAGGTTTAACTTCTGTGTTTTGGGGAGTCCTGTGTGGTGTACTCAGTGTTTGTGTGTTGGTTGGTAAAGGTTTAACTCCTGTGTTTTGGGGAGCCCTGTGTGGTGTACTCAGTGTTTGTGTGCTGGTTGGTGTAGGTTTAACTCCTGTGTTTTGGGGAGCCCTGTGTGGTGTACTCAGTGTTTGTGTGCTGGTTGGTGTAGGTTTAACTCCTGTGTTTTGGGGAGCCTTGTGTGGTGTACTCAGTGTTTGTGTGCTGGTTGGTGTAGGTTTAACTCCTGTGTTTTGGGGAGCCCTGTGTGGTGTACCTAGTGTTTGTGTGCTGGTTGGTGTAGGTTAAACTCCTGTGTTTTGGGGAGCCCTGTGTGGTGTACTCAGTGTTTGTGTGCTGGTTGGTGTAGGTTTAACTCCTGTGTTTTGGGGAGCCCTGTGTGGTGTACTCAGTGTTTGTGTGCTGGTTGGTGTAGGTTTAACTCCTGTGTTTTGGGGAGCCCTGTGTGGTGTACTCAGTGTTTGTGTGTTGGTTGGTGTAGGTTTAACTCCTGTGTTTTGGGGAGCCCTGTGTGGTGTACTCAGTGTTTGTGTGCTGGTTGGTGTAGGTTTAACTCGTGTGTTTTGGGGAGCCCTGTGTGGTGTACTCAGTGTTTGTGTGCTGGTTGGTGTAGGTTTAACTCGTGTGTTTTGGGGAGCCCTGTGTGGAGTACTCAGTGTTTGTGTGCTGGTTGGTGTAGGGTTAACTCCTGTGTTTTGGGGAGCCCTGTGTGATGTACTCAGTGTTTGTGTGCTGGTTGGTGTAGGTTTAACTCGTGTGTTTTGGGGAGCCTTGTGTGGTGTACTCAGTGTTTGTGTGCTGGTTGGTGTAGGTTTAACCCCTGTGTTTTGGGGAGCCCTGTGTGGTGTACTACTCAGTGTTTGTATGCTGGTTGGTGTAGGTTTAACTCCTGTGTTTTGGGGAGCCCTGTGTGGTGTGGTCAGTGTTTGTGTGTTGGTTGGTGTACGTTTAACTCGTGTGTTTTGGGGAGCCCTGTGTGGTGTACTCAGTGTTTGTGTGCTGGTTTGTGTAGGTTAAACTCTGTGTTTTGGGGAGCCCTGTGTGGTGTACTCAGTGTTTGTGTGTTGGTTGGTGTAGGTTTAACTCCTGTGTTTTGGGGAGCCCTGTGTGGTGTACTCAGTGTTTGTGTGTTGGTTGGTGTAGGTTTAACTCCTGTGTTTTGGGGAGCCCTGTGTGGTGTACTCAGTGTTTGTGTGTTGGTTGGTGTAGGTTTAACTCCTGTGTTTTGGGGAGCCCTGTGTGGTCAGTGTTTGTGTGCTGGTTGGTGTAGGGTTAACTCCTGTATTTTGGGGAGCCCTGTGTGGTGTACTCAGTGTTTGTGTGCTGGTTGGTGTAGGGTTAACTCCTGTATTTTGGGGAGCCCTGTGTGGTGTACTCAGTGTTTGTGTGCTGGTTGGTGTAGGTTTAACTCGTGTGTTTTGGGGAGCCCTGTGTGGTGTACTCAGTGTTTGTGTGCTGGTTGGTGTAGGTTTAACTCCTGTGTTTTGGGGAGCCCTGTGTGGTGTGGTCAGTGTTTGTGTGCTGGTTGGTGTAGGTTTAACTCGTGTGTTTTGGGGAGCCCTGTGTGGTGTACTCAGTGTTTGTGTGCTGGTTGGTGTAGGTTTAACTCCTGTGTTTTGGGGAGCCCTGTGTGGTGAACTCAATGTTTGTGTGTTGGTTGGTGTAGGTTTAACTCCTGTGTTTTGGGGAGCCTTGTGTGGTGTACTCAGTGTTTGTGTGCTGGTTGGTGTAGGTTTAACTCCTGTGTTTTGGGGAGCCTTGTGTGGTGTACTCAGTGTTTGTGTGCTGGTTGGTGTAGGTTTAACTCCTGTGTTTTTGGGAGCCCTGTGTGGTGTACTCAGTGTTTGTGTGTTGGTTGGTAAAGGTTTAACTCCTGTGTTTTGGGGAGCCCTGTGTGGTCAGTGTTTGTGTGCTGGTTGGTGTAGGTTTAACTCCTGTGTTTTGGGGAGCCCTGTGTGGTGTACACAGTGTATGTGTGCTGGTTGGTGTAGGATTAACTCCTGTGTTTTGGGGAGCCCTGTGTGGTTCACTCAGTGTTTGTGTGCTGGTTGGTGTAGGTTTAACTCATGTGTTTTAGAGAGCCCTGTGTGGTGTACTCAGTATTTGTGTGCTGGTTGGTGTAGGTTTATTCCTGTGTTTTGGGGAGCCCTGTGTGGTGTACTCAGTGTTTGTGTGCTGGTTGGTGTAGGTTTAACTCATGTGTTTTAGGGAGCCCTGTGTGGTGTACTCAGTGTTTGTGTGCTTGTTGGTGTAGGTTTAACTCTTGTGTTTTAGGGAGCCGTGTGTTACAGAATATAGGGAACAGTGATCCCAACTATAGTAATGTTTTAAAGCAAAACACAATATTTGTGAACAATGTTTTGTGTTTGACAATTCATATATAAAGTATTATGGTGGGGCCTAAAATATTCCACATGGCATCATTTAATAAATTCAATATTCTTATGAGCCGGTTTCCTTCAAGTCCAATAGTGCTAACCTTTGTTCCAGATACTAATTCTTTTCAGCAAATATGTTCTTATTGCTTTTATTAAGCATTATTATTTCAATTATTTAGGTTAAAAAGACATGTGAGACTGCTTCACCATAGTCACAAGCTAGCAGTAACGTTTCTAGTTCAGATAAAAAGAAACAGGTGAGTGACACAAGCCCAATGGTCCACTTGTTGTAAAGCCCAATGGTCCTCTTGTTTGAAGAAGAAAATGTACTTTAAAACACTGGAGACCAACAAATTTTCATAAAAAATGTTTTTGTTGTTTGATGAATCACAAACAGAAGTTCTTCAATGCTGGTTGGTTTTACAAGTATAAACAAGATTTCCATATGCAAACCGATGGAAAATGGAAAAAGAAGACAATGTGTAAAGTTGCTTTGACCTTAATTACAGGTATTGATGACTGGTAGATGATGTTAGGTCCCTGTTAACTGTTTTGAGATACAAGATCTCAGTCTGTGGTTAGCTGACCACGAGCTTTGTTTTGTTAACTTGTCACCGTAATCGGAGACTTATTTTGTAACTGGAATGCAGTTCTGTCTCCTAAGAAGATTGTCGTGAAGAGAGTGATGTAGACGTCATAGCTATGACATTATACCATACTTTATATGCAAATTAGCATGAAGACACAGTACATTTCCACAGTGTGGGATTAATTGGTCTGACGACACTTGCTAATTCTGGTCCACATTTCTGTCCAAACCATCTATAATCTGGGTTTGACCTCAGGATAGGGAAGGAGGGAAAAAGTCTGTTTTCAACTCCTGGGTATCCAAACCATCCATAATGGAGGATTGGCCCCTGGAAAGGTAGGGTCATTGTGACTATGGGAGGCATCAGGAGACAGGTAATTGGCCATCAGACATAGCATCATTAGTTTTCCCTCGCCAGGTCGGAGCTGACCCAGCCTTATCCAGGCTTCCCGTGATGGACGGTGGGACAGCGGGAAGCACCGCCCGACCGTCTGCCCACATCTATCTCCATTAATACATGTATATCTGAAGATGGTGATAATACACGGGAAACATGCATCTGATTAGTGATGGTGGTCCTGATATTACTTGTCTTCCTGCTCCTATTCATATCAATTATTGTCATGTTTTGTTTAGTTTGTAGGTATTAAACAAAACTAACATATTTTCTAATAATCCGGAAACAAAAAAACTTTCACTGGAGTTACTGTTGTACCTCAATTCTGGTTTGTTTTTGGTTCAAAAATGTTATGAGTTTATAGTTTTAATTGAAGAATTATGATAAATGTGTGAAGTCATTAGTGTTTTTTTACCCGTAAATTTGTAGAGGAATTAGTACATGATCTATGTGAATGTCGGTAACATACTAATCATCATTACAGCCACGCACAGATCCATCACGTCCGTGTAACCAGGCGTAATGGCTTAGGAGGCCGCCATTACCATGTAACATTACCATGTCAGAAAAAATGAAAAAAAGTTACATTGTGAAACATAACATTAAGCATTCAAACAAAGCTTACAGGTAGTACATGCCAGAGAAATATACTGGAAAGTTAGACCCTCAGGTGAACATACTGACAGTACTGTAAAAACTACACATAAGTATCATACAAATACATTATGGCATACACATTCTATACATTGCGATGGTAAATATGATGTAATATATAACCTGCAAACTTATATTGTCTGAAGGAAAGCAATTTGAATCTAAAATTGAGAAATTTGATGTTTAAAGATTTTAGAAAAATCTGTCATCTTTGCTGGTAGGCCTATGTATAAAAGGTTTCATATTGTATTGAAATGACTCGATTCAGCTACGCTTTGTTTAAAACTTGGTCTTATATGTGCGAGAGGCTGTGAGCCCCCTCATCTCGATTTAGAACTGGCCGACTGTTGTGTATCAAATGCAGATTGCTCCTTTTACCTGCCGCTTCAGCATTTTATTCTCTCTAACCAACATTTCTAAGTTTTATTAGTCCATCTAATGGTTTTTAGCTCACCTGACCAAAGGTCCGGTGAGTTTATGCCATGGTGCGGCGTCTGTCGTCCGTCCATCGTCTGTCAACATTTTCTTCAAATCGCTACGAGTCAAAAAGTCTTGATTGGATTTTGACCAAATTTGCATATTTTGCATAAATGGTGACTCTGACCCTCAAGGGGCAAGAGGGGTGGGGCCAAGTAGGGGAAATAGAGGTAATTCCTTTAAATCGCTACTAGTCATGAAGTTATCAATGGATTTTGACCAAATATGGTAAGAAACATTCTTTGAGGAAGGGAACATATTTTGCATAAATCGTAACTCTAACCCCAAAGGGGCCAGAGATGTGGGGCCAATAGGGGAAATAGAGGTAATTCCTTTAAATTGCTACAAGTCATAAAGTTATCAATGGATTTTGACAAAATATGGGGAAATAGAGGTAAAGCCTTTTAATTCACTACTTATCCTAAAGTTAAAAAATGGATTTTCACCAAATTTTGACCAAAGTACTGAATGGATCTTTTTGGAAAATATTTAACCATGATTATCTAGATACCAATGTTTTCAGGTGAGCCATGCAGGCCCATTGGGCCTCTTGTTCAGTGTGGCATGGTGGGTGATTGCTGATTTGATTGTATGGGATTCTTTCAGTGTTCAAGAAGGCAAACACCAAATCATCTTCTGGTCTCTCCAATATATCATACGTTACTTTCAATTTAATATATACCCATTCTAAAAATATTTTCTTTCAATGTTTTATTAGCTCACCTGGTCCAAAGGACCAAGGTGAGCTTATGCGATACCGTGGCGTCCGTCGTCCGTCGTCCGTCCGTCGTCCGTCGTCCGTCCGTCGTCCGTCGTCCGTCGTCCGTCGTCCGTCGTCCGTCGTCCGTCGTCCGTCGTCCGTCCGTCAACAATTGACTTCTTCTTTATAACCACTGATCGGAATTTGACCAAATTTGGTCAGAAGCATCCCTATGGGGTGGGGACTCAAAATTGTACAAATGGTTGGGCTGACCCCCCAGGGGCCTGGGGGGCGGGGCCAAAAGGGGTCAATTTGGCTATTTGATATAAACGACTTCTTCTCTGAAACCGAGCAATGTATATTGCTCATATTTGGCTGGTAGTATTACTATGGGTTGGGGATTCAAAATTGTACAAATGGTGGGGCTGACCCCCCAGGGGCCTGGGGGGCGGGGCCAAAAGGGTAAGTTGGCTATATTGATATAAACGACTTCTTCTCTGAAACCCAGTAATATATATCGCTCATATTTGGCTGGTAGCATCACTATTGAGTGGGGATTCAAAATTGTACAAATGGTGGGGCTGACCCCCAAGGGGCCCGGGGGGCGGGGTCAAAAGGGGTCAATTTGGCTATATTGATATAAACGATTTCTTCTCTGAAACCCAGTAATGTATATCGCTTATATTTGCCTGGTAGCATTACCATGGGGTGTGGATTCAAAATTGTATAAATGGTGGGGCTGATCCCCCAGGGGCCTGAGGGGCGGGGCCGAAAGGAGTCAATTTGGCTATAATGATAAAAATGACTTCTTCTCTGAAACACAAGCAATGGATATTATTCATATTTGCCTGGTATCATCACTATGGGATTAGGATTCAAAATTATATGATTATGATCACGGAGGGGCCTGAGGGGTGGGGCCAAAAGGGGCACATTAGACAATATTGGTATAAATGATCTCTTTCCTGAAACTAAGCAATGTATGACATCTATATTCTAGTGGTAGAATCCAAAGGTTGCTTGAATTCAAATTTATACAAATGTTTTGGTAACCTCGATCACAATCATGGATTTAGATATGACCCCAGGGTCTGCCACGCCCTTGCAACTTGACTCCTGACTCATAACTTTTAAACGGCTGAGATCCCCACCCCAAAACTATATATACAATTGCTGGGCATTAAGAGACAATCACAATTATGATTTTATATTTGACTCCAGGGTCTGCCACGCCCTTGAAACTTGACTCCTGAGTCATAACTTTTAAATGGTTGAGATCCCCACCCCAAAACTACATATACAATTACTAGGAATTAAGAGATAATCACAATCATGGTTTTTGATTTGGCCCTGGGGTCTGCCACACCCTTTTAATTTGACCCCTGAGTCATAACTTTTAAACGGTTGAGATCCCCACCCCAAAACTATATATACAATTACTGGGCATTAAGAGATGATCACAATCATGGTTTTTGATTTGGCCCTGGGGTCTGCCACACCCTTTTAATTTGACCCCTGAGTCATAACTTTTAAACGGTTGAGATCCCCACCCCAAAACTATATATACAATTGCTGGGCATTATCAGATGATCACAATCATGGTTTATGTTTTGACCCCAGGGTTTGCCACGCCCTTGTAAATTGACTTCGGAGTCATAACTTTTAAACAGTTGAGATCCCCACCCCAAAACTATATATACAATTGCTTGGCATTAAGAGACAATCACAATCATGATTTCATATTTGATCCAAGGGTCTGCCACACCCTTGCAAATTGACTACTGAGTCGTAACTTTTGAATGGTCAAGATCCCCACCCCGAAACTATACATACAATTACTGGGCATTAAGAGATGATCACAATCATGGTTTTTGATTTGGCCCTGGGGTCTGCCACACCCTTTTAATTTGACCCCTGAGTCATAACTTTTAAACGGTTGAGATCCCCACCCCAAAACTATATATACAATTACTGGGCATTAAGAGATGATCACAATCATGATTTTTGATTTGGCCCTGGGGTCTGCCACACCCTTTTAATTTGACCCCTGAGTCATAACTTTTAAACGGTTGAGATCCCCACCCCAAAACTATATATACAATTGCTGGGCATTATCAGATGATCACAATCATGGTTTATGTTTTGACCCCAGGGTTTGCCACGCCCTTGTAAATTGACTTCGGAGTCATAACTTTTAAACAGTTGAGATCCCCACCCCAAAACTATATATACAATTGCTTGGCATTAAGAGACAATCACAATCATGATTTCATATTTGATCCAAGGGTCTGCCACACCCTTGCAAATTGACTACTGAGTCGTAACTTTTGAATGGTCGAGATCCCCACCCCGAAACTATACATACAATTACTGGGCATTAAGAGATGATCACAATCATGGTTTTTGATTTGGCCCTGGGGTCTGCCACACACTTTTAATTTGACCCCTGAGTCATAACTTTTACACGGTTGAGATCCCCACCCCAAAACTATACATACAATTACTGGGCATAAAGAGATGATCACAATCATGGTTTTTGATTTGGCCCTGGTTTAGCTATATTGATATTAGCGACTTCTTCTCCATAACCACTGATTGGAAATCAGCCTTATTTGGCAGGAAGCATCCCTAGGTGCTCAGGATTCAAAATTGTACTAATAGTGGGACTGACCCCCCAGGGGGCTGAGGGTTTGGGCCAAAAAGGGTTATTTAGCTGTATTGATATTAGCGACTTCTTCTCCATAACCACTGATTGGAAATCAACCTTATTTGGTAGAAAGCATCCCTAGGTGCTTAGGATTCAAAATTGTACTAATGGTGGGACTGACCCCCCCCCCCCCCCCCCCAGGGGGCTGAGGAGCGGGGAAAATATTTTACCATGATAACCTAGATACCAATATATCCAGGTGAGCGATACAGGCCCTCTGGGCCTCTTGTTCTTAGGGTGCATAAGGATATTTTAAAGTGTCATGTGATGGTGTGACCTTTATTACAGTGATTGTGTGACCTCTGTAAAAGTGATGGTGTGACCTCTGTAACAGTGATGGTGTGACATCTGTAAAATTGATGGTATGACCTCTGTAACAGTGATGATGTGACCTCTGTAACAGTGATGGTGTGACCTCTGTAACAGTGATGGTGTGACCTCTGTAACAGTGATGGTATGACATCTGTAAAAGTGATGGTATGACCTCTGTAACAGTGATGGTGTGACCTCTGTAACAGTGATGGTGTGACCTCTGTAACAGTGATGGTGTGACCTCTGTAACAGTGATGGTGTGACCTCTGTAACAGTGATGGTGTGACCTCTGTAACAGTGATGGTGTGACCTCTGTAACAGTGATGGTATGACATCTGTAAAAGTGATGGTATGACCTCTGTAACAGTGATGATGTGACCTCTGTAACAGTGATGATGTGACCTCTGTTATAGTGATGGTGTGACCTCTGTAACAGTGATGGTGTGACCTCTGTAACAGTGATGGTGTGACCTCTGTTACAATAATGGTGTGACCTCTGTAACAGTGATGGTGTGACCTCTGTAACAGTGATGGTGTGACCTCTGTAACAGTGATGGTATGACCTCTGTAACAGTGATGGTGTGACCTCTGTAACAGTGATGGTGTGACCTCTGTAACAGTGATGGTGTGACCTCTGTAACAGTGATGGTATGACCTCTGTAACAGTGATGATGTGACCTCTGTTATAGTGATGGTGTGACCTCTGTTATAGTGATGGTGTGACCTCTGTAACAGTGATGGTGTGACCTCTGTTATAGTGATGGTGTGACCTCTGTAACAGTGATGGTGTGACCTCTGTTATAGTGATGGTGTGACCTCTGTAACAGTGATGGTGTGACCTCTGTAACAGTGATGGTGTGACCTCTGTAACAGTGATGGTGTGACCTCTGTAACAGTGATGGTGTGACCTCTGTTACAATGGCTATCACATGTGTTGCAATGTGTCACCTCTGTTTCATGTGACAGTATGTCACCTTGTTTACAGTGATTGTGTGTCACTTATCTGACCAGAGATTACATGAACAAAGTGACCAGAGATTACGTGAACAATGTGACCAGAGATTACGTGAACAGTGTGACCAGAGATTACATGAACAATGTGACCAGAGATTACATGAACAATGTGACCAGAGATTACGTGAACAGTGTGACCAGAGATTACGTGAACAGTGTGACCAGAGATTACGTGAACAATGTGACCAGAGATTACATGAACAATGTAACCAGAGATTACGTGAACAATGTAACCAGAGATTACGTGAACATTGTAACCAGAGATTACATGAACAATGTAACCAGAGATTATGTGAACAATGTGACCAGAGATTACATGAACAATGTAACCAGAGATTACGTGAACAATGTAACCAGAGATTACGTGAACAATGTGACCAGAGATTACGTGAACAATGTGACCAGAGATTACATGAACAGTGTGACCACAGATTACGTGAACAATGTGACCAGAGATGACATGAACAATGTGACCAGAGATTACATGAACAATGTGACCAGAGATTACATGAACAGTGTGACCAGAGATTACGTGAACAGTGTGACCAGAGATTACGTGAACAATGTGACCAGAGATTACATGAACAATGTGACCAGAGATTACGTGAACAATGTAACCAGAGATTACGTGAACAATGTAACCAGAGATTACGTGAACAATGTGACCAGAGATTACATGAACAATGTGACCAGAGATTACATGAACAATGTGACCAGAGATTACATGAATAATGTGACCAGAGATTACATGAACAATGTAACCAGAGATTACATGAACAATGTAACCAGAGATTACGTGAACAATGTGACCAGAGATTACGTGAACAATGTGACCAGAGATTACGTGAACAGTGTGACCAGAGATTACGTGAACAGTGTGACCAGAGATTACGTGAACAGTGTCAGACCAGAGATTACGTGAACAATGTGACCACAGATTACGTGAACAGTGTGACCACAGATTACGTGAACAGTGTGACCACAGATTACGTGAACAATGTGACCACAGATTACGTGAAAAGTGTGACCACAGATTAGGTGAACAGTGTGACTACAGATTATGTGAACAGTGTGACCACAGATTACGTGAACAGTGTGACCACAGATTATGTGAACAATGTGACCACAGATTACGTGAACAATGTGACCACAGATTATGTGAATAGTGTGACCACAGATTGCGTGAACAATGTGACCAGAGATTACTTGAACAATGTGACCACAGATTATGTGAACAGTGTGACCACAGATTACGTGAACAATGTGACCACAGATTATGTGAACAGTGTGACCACAGATTACGTGAATAATGAGACCACAGATTACGTGAACAGTGTGACCACAGATTATGTGAACAGTGTGACCACAGATTATGTGAACAGTGTGACCAGAGATTACGTGAATAGTGTGACCACAGATTATGTGAACAGTGTGACCACAGATTACGTGAACAGTGTGACCACAGATTATGTGAACAGTGTGACCACAGATTATGTGAACAGTGTGACCACAGATTATGTGAACAGTGTGACCACAGATTACGTGAACAGTGTGACCAGAGATTACGTGAACAATGTGACCAGAGATTACGTGAACAAAACTAGTAATGAAGAACAGCATTGATAGCCAGCAATTTGCAGCCTAGTGTAAATATCTCTAGTTTAATCTAGTCAGCTGGGAAATCTCTTGCTAAACCAAAATGTCTCGTTTTACAAATATTAAACACCTCGGGCTTAGTTACAGGGACTGTGATGCTGATTGTGGAAGGTAACATTGCAGGAAGTAGAACAATATTGGCCACCGCCATTGATTTCCTCACATGTCCACGACGACATTGACGTCATTTCGCAACATTTCAGTGCTCAGAGGAAAGCACTGGGTCTGATATCATCTGATACTTGTGTGCTGGTTCATTAATGCCATTGTGTAAGTTAGGTCTGCCTTTGTTGTTTTGTGTGTAGAAAAACTGGGTCGTTCACTCCATACATACCTCAGTAATCGGTTTCCACACACAAGTATCTTATTTAATTAATGACCAGTGTGAACCACATATAATTCGGAGTGGCATACACAATATATATCTTTAAATGATTTACTTTGAAAGCTTCCATTTCAAAGCAATGAATTTATTGTAGATTTCTTGAGTGCATACAAATGCTTCATTGCTAAATTTGTGACGGAAAAGTGAATTCTGTTTATTCTCTGGTAGCCAGTACTAGGAAACCAAAACATGTATTTTATTTGTGTTAAGTTCATTTCTATATCTCTCGTTATACCCCTATTACATAGGCAAGGAGTTCATCTTTATATCTCTTGTTATACCCCTATTACATATAAGGCAAGGAGTTCATCTCTATATCTCTTGTTATACCCCTATTACATAGGCAAGGAGTTCATCTCTATATCTCTTGTTATACCCCTATTACATATAAGGCAAGGAGTTCATCTCTATATCTCTTGTTATACCCCTATTACATAGGCAAGGAGTTCATCTCTATATCTCTTGTTATACCCCTATTCAAAGGTAAGGAGCGGCGGGGGTATACACTGCGCACACGCGTGTACACGTGTCTGTAAGTCTGTGTGTCTATTTTAACATTGTGTGAAATGTATATAGAAAGCCCTGGCCATATTGGGTTCATATTCAAGCCACAGTACCACACTATCAAGTTCTACACTTGATTATAATTTGGTGGTCATTTATCAAGGTTAAAAGTCAAAGGTCGCTGTTGACCACTTTGGAAATAAAAGCTTGCATTTGTGTACAAGATATGTCTAATGAACCCATTGATAGAATTAGTTCATGTTCACACCATAGCATATTACACCATGAAGTTTTACTTATAATCAGATTGATGTGGTCATTGGTCAATGTTAAAGGTCAAAGGTCACTGGTACATGTTAAGGGTCACTGTTGACCACTTTGAGAATAAAAAGCTTGTGTATTGGGTATCTCATGAACACCTTGGTAGATTAAGTTAATAATTACACCATAATATCATCACACAAAGTTGTACACCTGATTAGATTTTGGTGGTCATGGGTTGAAGTTAAAGGGTCAAAGGTCACAATTTACCAATTGTGAAGTCAAAAGCTTACAATATACAACGTACAATATATATCCGATCGACTCCTAAACAGATTTAGTTCCTATCTACATCATACTCCTGATGGTAACATTAGATTCTACACCTGATTAGATTAATTTTGTTGTTTATCAGTCAAAGGTCAATCTTAACCACTGTGGGTCAGGGGAGTAAATTAATGTCTTTGTGTTTTTATTTAAAAAGCAGGATTGACACTTATACTTTAAGATCTAGTTCTTCTCAGGTTAAAAAAAATATGCCTCAAAAGTACAAATATTGTGTTGACATCTGGGTAAATATTCTCAATTCGGTTTAAGGATATAACAAGAGTTACCTCCCATTTTGGTATTGATTACAAAGTTCCCATTTTATTTACATCAGTTTCTACAGCAATATTATGACATCACATTGGAAAAGACATATGTTAATGTACTACCCAAAAGGGGGACAACTCTTGTTTACAAAAGAGCCAGTAAGTGTTATTGTGTAATAACTTTAAACGTGTTGTAGTGTCCCTGGTGTCAATAACCTTCTTGTGTTTTAGTTTGGTCCTTAACTCGATATGGTCACTGATACTCAGAATAACCAAGAATGTATACTCCACAGCTACATTGAATAAAAGGCCCAATGGAATTATTGCAGATAGTTAGTCAGATGGCAGTGATATTTCTTAAGATGAGCTTCATGATCTACTTGTCACTATAGAGCTAATCAGCTTGTGATGGTGTATGTAAATGACACGCTGTGTATCCATCATGTACCGCCTCTAGTTTACTGCCTTGTCAATTCATATATCAATCAGGACTTCAGGAACGTTAGCATTATTTACCTGTTTTATTTCAACGCTTTTGAATATTTATTGTACCATAGACATGTATTGATGATTCAGTTTTTGATCTCTTTCATTCCTGGTATGATTTGTCAGTGTTGTATGAGGTAATTGATATATCAGGAGAGAAAAGTGTCAAAATGATCATTTGGATGTAACATACAACTACTTCAATTAATGTAGTTAAACATGGTGACTGTAAGAGCCAGTCTTTGTGTCTCTGGCTGTCACCTGGATACTTTATCAGTCATTGATGGAGCAATGAGATGTGTGGATGTGCAACAGGTGACTCCAAGGTTGACCCATGTACTGCAGGTTAGGGTTAACTCTCATCTGTCAAGGAGATACTGAAAAATTCATCTTTTGCACGCAAGATATTCTGCATTCTGAATGAATTAACCCCCCCCCCGAGAAAAACAAATGCCACTTTAAAATGACCAGTTTTGGTAAATCATTGTTTTATAGCCACTTCCAAGGTGTGGTTGATATTTAGACTGATTCTTACCGGTACTTGCCTGTCACTTTTTCAATGTAGATTTAGTTGATTTTGACAAATCCTTAAAGTGACACTTAGTTGATTATTTTTCAGGTCATTTTAAAATCAGTGCTGGCCTTCAACATTTTACTTGTGTAAACCAGTCATAAACTTTAACCAATGAAGCAAATTTGTGAAAAAAACTAATCTCAGAATTCATCCTTGTCTGCAACATCTATTGAATCACAGATTTGTCATAATGCAAAACACATATAAAAGGAAAGTAACAATTTTCCAACAATGTGTGAGAATTAAACCTCCTTGGACACTCACAGTTAGTGGGAGTTATCAAACTTAGTACATTGTCATATATTAACTGTTCATACATTAATATTTACTGCCTATGGTTACGATAAAAAAAAAGAAAAATCATAGCCAAATTATAATAACTATTGATCTTCGATAGTTAGGTACACAACAAACCTTACCAGTACCAATGGAAAGAGATATAGGGTCACTTATGTCTTCAAGGTCAAAGAATTTGTTAAAGGAGGGAGGAATGTAGTGGATCTAGAACAGGTCAATCATTAGTGACCAGATAGCTCAATTGGTTGAGGTCCATCAAGTTCGGAAGGTCCAGGTTTGAACTACTGTCTGGCCGCCCATTTTTACTCTACTGCTACGTTTGGCTCATATTTGATGGCATTTGACATCATCAGGACTTGGAATTTGGAAAACCTTCAGACGGAGTTCTTATACCTCTGGTCATAAAAGTGTCTTACATTCTTCTGAAGATTGACAAAATCAGTATCTGCACAAGTTGGTTTATAATTAGGTATTCCAGAAATACCAATATGTCAATTAGGAAAATTCAATCAAAAGAAAAACTCATGGACAATCTGCCTTGACTTTGTCAAAATTACTTGATATGTAGAAATGTGAAAAAGTTTCTTTTGAACTACAATGTACTGTTGTTATAACATAACACCTGTCTTTTCAAATACATTATTCATACCATTTCTTTGTTAAACATTGGGAATTACAAACCTTATCTAAAAACCAATTCAAAGTGTGACCCACTTTTCAAGCCATCATGGAAATATTGTTTGACAATAACTGGTTTATAAGAATTAGGATAAATGTAAACCTATGATAGCTGTTTTGTTATTAAGAATATCTTTCATAATTCAGACATTTTAAAGACAGAATTGTCAATCAAAACAAACTTTTTTTGCTGATAATTCTAAAAAACATTAAGCTATCAACGCTTGCCATGTGACAGGAGCACCATCCCTATATGCAAAGTAATAGATAGATGTGATCCAGAAGACTTTGTTCCTTAGTAGCCTGTTGCTACAGATGCTGATGCTGTCAATCACTTACAAAGTAGATGTGGTACTGCTGATGTTTGATAAATCTATCATGTCACAGAGGCAACCACAGGCTCTTACAAGTAGCCAGCTCATTTTGACTAATATGTGACAAATTGATTTTGAGTTATGTGTGACAAATTGATTGTGTGGTTTGGTTTGGTTTGGTTTGGATTGGCTTGGATTGGTTTGGGTTAGTTTATTTTTGTTTAATGTCCCTTTAAAAGCCAGAGTCATTTAAGAAAGTGCCAGGTTTTGGAGGTGGAGGAAAGCCGGGGTACTCTGAGAAAAACCACCGACCTACTGTCAGTGCCTGGCAACTGCCCCACTGGGAATCGAACTGGCAACCCTAATTGATTGCATAATATGTGACTTATTGATTGTGGCTATGAGTAACTAATTGGTTATTACTATAATGTGTGACTGAGTTGTTTGTATAACAAATAGATTGTAGTTAATGTTTGACTAACTTATGTGTGATTTGTTAATGTATGACTAATTGATTGTGACTAATGTGTGACTAATTGATTGTGACTAATGTGTGACTAATTTATTGTAACTAATGTGTGACTAATTGATTGTGACTAATGTGTGACTAATTGATTGTGACTAATGTGTGACTAATTGGTTGTGACTAATGTGTGACTAATTGATTGTGACTAATGTGTGACTATTTGATTGTAACTGTGTGACTAATTAATTTTGACTAAGTGTGACTAATTGATCGTAACTAATGTGTGACTAATCGATTGTGACTAATGTGTGACTAATTGATTGCAACTAATGTGTGACTTATTGATTGCGACTAATGGTGACTAATTGATTGTGACTAATGTGTGACTAATTGATTGTAACTAATGTGTGACTAATGTGTGACTAATTGATTGCGACTAATGGTGACTAATTGATTGCGACTATGCATAATTAATTGGTTATGGTGAAAAATGTGACTAATTAAGTGGTTTGTGTGACAAATAGATTGTGGTAAATGCATGATTAATTTATGTGTGATGGTAATGGTAACTTCATATCTGTGACTATAATGTGAGACTAATTGATTGTGATTAGTATGTGACTAACAGGGTTGACTTTGACTTTGAGATATGTGACCAATTGATTGTGGCTAATGTGTGACTGTATTGTATGACTCATTAATAGTGACGAGGATGTGTGACTTATAGATCCTAGTCAATGTGTAACTGATGCATGACTACAGTGTAATTAATAATTGGAGGATGGGTGGGGGGTGGGGGGGTGTCAGTAATCTGTTTCCGTTTTGTATGAAATTAAAACCAGATCTTACATCATGATTAGTTGATAACATTTGCTTTGTGCCATAATTCTAAATAAAGTCCTGCTATTGATTCCACCGATATGTAATTATGTTATGTATATTGAGGTGGTATGTTACTCTCATCATCTGACATTATTACATCAGGTCTGCTCGGCATGGTAAATGATATTGATACTCTAGGAACACTGATTGTCATTCCTGGAAAGTTGATACTGGAGAACACACTGAATCACATAATTAAATAGTATATACATATAGAGGTTACACAACGAGTGCTTGTTGGATATGGTGTTTATTTCGCTCTCATTAGTTAAATTTCAAAAGTTACCAAGGACACAAATTTTAGTGAGCGTTTTTGTAACTTTTGAAAATTAACTAATGAGAGTGAAATAAATACCATATCCAGTAAACATGAATCTTGTAACCTGTTTCTATCCCAATTTCAGCCGAAAACAGCAGTTTTCTATTGAATCAAATATAAATGAATAGCGGACAACATGGGCATTATTATATTTACATATTCCAGCCAAATGATGACAACGTGAACAAAATTCACCATGTCAGCCAATCAAAATATATTTCTAGTTTATTCCATGTGTGGTATAAACAGAAAGTTATTCAACAGTTGAAATTATTATTTGATGCCCTGAGAGTTGAATAACACCCACCTATTGTGGTAGAAACTGAGGGAACACACTGGGCCTTAATGCTTGGACAATATATTCCTGGGGGAACACACTGGGCCTAAATGCTTTGACAATATAATCTGGGGGAACACACTAGGCCTTAATGCTTTGACAATATATTCCTGGGGGAACACACTGGGCCTTAATGCTTGGACAATATATTCCTGGGGGAACACACTGGACCTAAATGCTAAGACAATATAATCTGGGGGAACACACTGGGCCTAAATGCTAAGACAATATAATCTGGGGGAACACACTGGGCCTTAGTGCTAAGACAATATATTCTTGGGGAACACACTGAGCCTTAATGCTAAGACAAAATAATCTTGGGGAACACTGAGCCTTAATGCTAGACAATATATTCTGGGGGAACACACTGAGCCTAAATGCTAGCCAATATATTCTGGGGGAACATACTGAGCCTAAATTAATTCTGAAACATTATATTCTGGGGGGGGAGGGGGCACAGAGGGCCTTAATGCTAAGACAAAATAATCTGGGAGAACACACTGGGCCTTAACTAATATTGCTAAGACAATATAATCTGGGAGAACACACTGGGCCTTAATGCTAAGACAATATAATCTGGGAGAACACACTGGGCCTTAATTAATGCTAAGACAATATAATCTGGGAGAACACACTGGGCCTTAATGCTAAGACAATATAATCTATGAGAACACACTGGGCCTTAGTTAATGCTAAGACAATATATTCTAGGAGAACACACTGGGCCTTAATTAATGCTAAGACAATATAATCTGGGAGAACACACTGGGCCTTAATGCTAAGACAATATAATCTAGGAGAGCACACTGTATTGCATGCTTTGACAATATATTCTTTGGGAACACTGACAAAGTGTTATTCTTTGACAGGATATTCTTGGGGAACACTCACAGCTAAATGCTGGGATGAAGACAGTATACACTTGGTCTTATGCTTTAACAATATATACTTGGGGAACATATTGTGTTGCAGGCTTAGACAATATATACTGGAGGAACACATTGTGTTGCAGGCTTAGACAATATATACTGGAGGAACACATTGTTCTGCAGGCTTAGACAATATATACTGGAGGAACACATTGTTCTGCTGGCTTAGACAATATATACTGGAGGAACACATTGTGCTGCAGGCTTAGACAATATATACTGGAGGAACACATTGTTCTGCAGGCTTAGACAATATATACTGGAGGAACACATTGTGCTGCTGGCTTAGACAATATATACTGGAGGAACACATTGTGCTGCTGGCTTAGACAATATCTACTGGAGGAACACGTTGTGCTGCTGGCTTAGACAATATATACTGGAGGAACACATTGTGCTGCTGGCTTAGACAATATATACTGGAGGAACACATAGTGCTGCAGGCTTAGACAATATATACTGGAGGAACACATTGTGCTGCAGGCTTAGACAATATATACTGGAGGAACACATTGTGCTGCTGGCTTAGACAATATCTACTGGAGGAACACGTTGTGCTGCTGGCTTAGACAATATATACTGGAGGAACACATTGTGCTGCTGGCTTAGACAATATATACTGGAGGAACACATTGTGCTGCTGGCTTAGACAATATATACTGGAGGAACACATTGTGCTGCTGGCTTGGACAATATATACTGGAGGAACACATTGTGCTGCTGGCTTAGACAATATATACTGGAGGAACACATTGTGCTGCTGGCTTAGACAATATATACTGGAGGAACACGTTGTGCTGCTGGCTTACACAATATATACTGGAGGAACACATCAGGCTGCAGGCTTAGACAATATATACTGGAGGAACACATTAGGCCTTATTTAAGCTTGGTTGAACGGTACTGTGGAGCATTGAGTCACACACTAAAACAATTGATACTGGAGAACCAAACTGGACCACATTCTCGTGGACAAGCTAATTTGTAACATCAAAAGCACCAGTTCAGAGGGGAGGAAGATGATCTATTGATATGGAGGTAGTTTTTGATGTATAGGTGATATCTTAGAGCCACATCAATATAATGGGGTGTCTACAACATTACAGTCACCGCTGATAGAATCAGACTCGGAATGGCTGTGTTGTTCTTGTCTCAGCCTGTCATACTTCTGGTCCTAGCCTCTTCATTTTCACTTTTAACATCCTCAGGGGAACTGTATGGTGCAGTAAATAGTGCACTGGCCTTTCACCAAGACAACAGTGGTGTGACTGAGCAGACATAAACAGCATGGTGTCTCAAACATGAGAGTATTTCCTTTCTACACTGCATGGATTCCTTCAGAATTTCAGATAAAGTGTTTTATTTTAGTTCAATATTCTTGTTTTATAATATCTGTTCAATAAACTTTGTTTATATTTCTTATGACAACTCAACATATATGTTGAACTTTCTTAAGTTTTCCACAATCATCTAGCATTGCACATTGTTGACCAATGGGAACCACAATAACAATGACCAATGGGAGACCAGCATGACATGTTAATGACTAAAGGGAGACAAGCTTGACAGTAGAACTGAGGTCCAATATAAAGATTGATTGTAGGCAGTTTTAAGAGTTTAAACCAGATCTATGTACACAAATAAGGTGAAGTGGCACAACCACATGTCAAACAAAACCATGGAATGGGATCACGATTTATGTTAATTTCTGTTTCTAATGAGATGTAAACCCTTTCCCTGTCCTTGTGATAGAGGTCAATAACCCTGCATGCAGGTATGTTTGAATTGACTAACGGGTTAAAAAGCAATGTGTAAGTTGGCTGTGCATATAATATTAAATTTTGAACTTGGCAAGGTCAAAGCCCGACAGGATGATTTAGCGAATTTCAGCATTTACTATGTTTAAATTTTTATTGGGATATACTCTAGTACAAATCAATCATCGGGATTTTACGAGGTTTATACTTATACATTGATGTTTTAATCTGATGAAGGTGTTACCTGGTGAATACTAATGTTAAGTTCATACAGCGATTCTTATTCCAGTTTCTTGTTACACAAACAATACCTTTGTAGGTGTGGTGTTTCTGTGTGATGTTTCAATGTCAACTTGTGCCTTCCTCAGACATTTGACTAGGAAAGCGAATACTGTGAAAGTGGAATTTTTCGCGATGTGAAAATGTTCGCTTATTTCGCTGGCATTAAATCTTCGCGAATATATCCACACAGAACATTAAATCTTCGCGAATATATCCACACAGAACATATTTAACAACATTCAAACTGTACAGTGCATACTAGTATTACAGATACACAGTGCAAAACAGCATGACTACAGCGCGAACATTTCCCCATCGCGAACAGTTTGGAGGCTGACTAAGCGAAAAAAATCCACGTGCGAAAATATTGACTTTTACAGTATGCAGAGGTGTGAAATATGTTTCAGTTGTTCACTCAAAACAATATCAATGCTGATTTGGCTGTGACCGGCATTCATTGTCATAGCAGTGAGAAATGCTTAGAATAATCAACTTAGCATCGGGTGGTCGGGTGGTGCAGTGGATAGCGCACTTGCCTTTCACCAAGGTGGCTGGGGTGTTCGACTCCCGACCGGATGTGAAAAGGTATGGGGTCACCTGCCCGACCACGTGGGTTTTCTCCGGGTACTCTGGTTTCCTCCCAAAATAAAATCTATCGTGCACTAACATCCGGGTCAACAAGAGTGATTATTATAAGTTGTATAAGTTGTTTCATAATTGTTGTAAAATAAATAAAGTTTATACATATCAAATAATATGAGGTCCTTAATTAGATGTTATACTCCATAGATACTAGTATGGATTTAAAGTGGAGGTCAAGAGAGCCTTGGGTCTGTGTGTTTGACCAGTAGATATATAGCTAAGGATGGAAGACCGTCCAAGTTGGTAATTTAAATGACCTTGACCTTTTAACAAAGTTGTAGAGATATTTCAGATTTAAGATCATTGATATTTGACTTGTAAGTAGCTCAGATAGAAGGCTTTCAGAACTACTTCAATAAATAATTTTGACCTTTATCCGAGCTTCTAGATGTCAAATGTGTTTAAATGTTCAAATTTATTTTTCTTAAAGTTCCGTAAGTCAGAAATTAGTCTTGGACACTACACTTAGGTAGAGTGGAAGACTATCAGGTTGTAAAAATAAATGACCTGCGATCACTCTCATTCAAGGTCATGGTGGTTTGATATGATTGGAGATTCTGAAGTCCTGGAGTCATGACATTTGGCTGTTTAGTAGCTGGGATGGAGGGCTTTCAAAGCTGTTACATCAGATCAGTGGATTTTGCATGTTGATTATGGGGGATATATATATATGTATGATCAAAGAATCCCCTGCCTGCTAACCTTTCAGTATTCTTGTTACAATGATGCTACCTTTAATTGTTCTTCTGGTGACATTACGACCTTCAGGCTCCTTTATGTGGAAAAAGGTCAGTATGCCCCACAAAACATCTTTTGAATTCACAAACTCCCAGATCAATGGTGGCTGGATTATACAAGTTCATTGTACCAACTTTAGCTCTGTTAAAGGCCCAATATACATAACTTTCGACAAAATTTAAGCAAAAATCAAGCCTAATATCTTTTTCATATTTATAGATTTAGTTAAGATTAACTGATATCAGCAATATTCAAGATGAATTCTTATGCGGTTACCGGAACAGCAGCTGTTGAAACTTGGTATTTGTAAACACGCGTCCATTTTAAACTGTATTCTAACTTCGGCTTGTTGTTGAAATGGGCTCCACCTGAATTATTTTCAATTCTTTGGATTTTTCTGTCAGGAGTTTCTTGTTAGTTACTGCTCAAGTTTACTTCGTTTAAGTCTTATTTTTGTATGGTTATCAACTGTATTTTTTGTTTTCAGAATTTTTCAGATTCACAAAAAAATTTCCTGATATATGGACACAGCTGACCAAAGAGTGTGTTATACCTTTGAGTCAAGGTCAGATATGACCCTATGAGAGACATCTGATTGGTTATAATAATAATAATAATATACAACATTTATATAGCACTCTATATAATTTGTAAAATTACTCTAAAGCGCTTCACAACATGTAGATAATAATTTGATACTTACACTGCATAAATAAAGAAGTTATTACAATCTAAGCTAATGTGATAATAGAAAAAAAAGCATGTAAATACGAACTACATCTACTGTAGATAAACAAATGTCAGTATATACATGTCGTCTAAGTTGGTACCCTAATATTCAGATGTTTCTTGAATTTGGCCAGAGTATTTGTTTTTTTCGGATAGCGGACAGTAAGCTATTCCACAACGTGGCCGAAACTTTCCCAAAACACCGGTTTCCATAGGTCAGAGTATGAGATTTTGGGACACACAGCAATGATTCTGTCTCCGACCTCAGTGATCGACCTCAGTGATCGTGACGGCTGATACAGGGTAACTAGCTCCCGTATGTACTGGGGAGCTGTTCCATCCAGTGCCTTGTATGTGTATACCAAGATTTTGTATTGTGACCTGTATCGCACAGGTAATGGTTTTCAAGCAACACATCTTATCAAAATAGTTGAATTTTTTTTATACATTTATGGGACATAGCTAGTTCTACAGAGTTTAGTCTTAATCAGTGATGTAACCATGTTATCATCCCTGAATTTAACATTTAGAGGACACTTTTTATTGCTGTTGATGTATTAGAGCAAGAGGCCTTATAAGACAGTAAGTACATCCCTCCTGTCATCGGAAGGTCAACGGAAGGTCAACAGTAAATGCCATTCGCAGTTGGTATAGATTTTTCTGCTGTAGAATTGACACAGAAGGTGCAGACACAGAAACCTTAATTTTGGTGAAAATTAACTAATTACAGCATAGCTAATATGCCTAGATAGTGCAAGTATAATGCTGTGTACTTTCTTGAAATAAATTTATTAAATAAAGACTTTGAAAGTACAAACTTAACACGAAATTAGAATCTCGGAGCTGAGAATGTTAAAAAATTAACTGCGTGTGGAGAGCACCTGCATGCGTGATTGCCTACCAGCAGTATAGTGTGGTTAGCGGCACCTCAAAAACCAGACACCTACCAAAATAACCTGCCTAATGTCGCAATTAACAACAGTCACAAGTACTGCTTACATCACAATCCTAAATATTCAACGCAAAAATTGTAGGTTGTAAGAAGATTTCTTTATTCAAATATTTTAGTAGATGCAAAAGGGAATAGATAGTTACATTGTCCCTGTTAATGTTTTCAAATAATTTGTACAAATGATTTGCTTTAAAGGCATTGCATATTGATGTTCTTTAATGAATCTGAAGCTTTCTCTCCCTGAGGTTCTGGCAGGGCTGAATGTATACATACAGGGTCTTACACTAGTTTAAATTTCATGTGAGTTAATGAAACAAGGCTAGAGTTTTCAGTTTAGCAATGCAGAGATCTGGCTAGGTTTAATGATACATTTGTGGTGATATTCATAATCCCATATGAAATGAAAATGTGTGCAACATAAGTTTTATAACATTATCAAAAAATTGTGGCATTTGTTCTTGTACAATGAAAATTTCTATAAAACATTTCAGTATAAAACACCTCCAAATCGACTGCAGTGCGGAAGTCGATGACGTCATGTAATTTTCATAGGCATGCTGATAATCAAGATCAATTGAAACTTGTAACCAATCACATGGCTAATGGGTCATATTGCTTGGGTTAATCCACAAAAATATGACATGGATATATTCACTACATTTAAACACACAATCGTGTCGTATATAGTGTTCTGTGAATTTTATATTCCTAGGGGAGCTGTAAACAATGAAATAATTTTCATGTTGAATTAAAAAAGGAAACAATTTTCTGATCAGCCAATCAGCCGCCCGATCAGCCACACATTTTGGTGTGACTTTATACACTACCATCCCGAATACTCGTTACATTCTGTATGTAAATACTAAGCCAACAAAAAATGAAAACAAGTGTTGTATTTCACTAAAGATAGTCCATTTGTCAGTGACAATAACATTTTATTACAAAAATACCTCAAGTCTTGAAAGTTGCAGGGAGGGTCAAGAGGTTTAAGGGCTTATATTTGCGATAGTTCTCAAAAATGAACAAAAAAATAGTTTTTCTTTCATTTGCACAATTAAATGGCATAGATACAATGATCCACTGTCAATTTAAAATACAAGAAAGAAATACGTCACTGAAATGTAAGTATAAAAAAGATAAAATTGCAAATTATTGCATTTTGAGAATTTGAATTGTCAAAATCCATAGTGAAAAATAACAACAAAAAGAAAATGTCCTTAGAAGTTATGCCATCAGAAACATGCAATACAATCTTTAAAATTGGCTTTGCTGAATTTCAAAGTTTTTTTTGTGTAAAACTGAAAGATGTATCAGAACATTTAGGTTTCAGTGACTATCATCTTGTACAGTGTCACTATAGCCGTGATGTAGCCCTGCTCTAGATCGGTAGCTGAAAGTAAAATGAAACAAGTATTACCTACATTGTGATACAGTAATTGTATCTTATTGTATTAGATATCATCAAACCATGTATTAACACCTGTCAATACATTAGATCTATGGGAAACTGATCTGTAGCACTAA
The DNA here is from genome assembly GCA_947623455.1 of Mimachlamys varia. Lineage (NCBI taxonomy): Eukaryota > Metazoa > Mollusca > Bivalvia > Pectinida > Pectinidae > Mimachlamys > Mimachlamys varia. The sequence goes on from OX392535.1 coordinate 17,996,542, forward strand.
CCAAGAAATGATCATTGTAGATAACATTTGCGATTGTGTTAATATCATTAGTTCCGATTTATCAGCCTGATTGAAAGGTCGAAATCAATTACCTGACCACTCACCCGTGACGTGTGTACACCTGGACAATCTGTTTTATTCATGAACTGACCATTCTCTGTGACAATGCCCGCTCGATCAGTTCAACTAGCTTTAAATGACCGGAGAAACTGTTTTTTCTTCACGTACCTGGGTCATTCACCTGGGTGTATTGTGGAATCGTTAGAATAGTACCTAGAATATCAAAATCTCACTTTGACAGAGACCAAGATATACTCCTACCTGTTTATATATACCCGTTTCTGTGAGGGGAGCACGCCCCAGGAGAAAATGTAACAATTTCCTCAGCTTTTGTTGAACATTCAAATTTTGCGGATGTCAATTGTTATTTGGTGGAGAACGGGTTTGGGTAGTGACCTGATAAGGAGCTTGTATGAATGAGAGTAATACATTATGGGACAATGGTCTAGGATTCCCTGTTTACTCCAACCCGTCATTATAGACTACTGTTGGTATCATATTTACCTGTGGACACACGCTAACGTCGTTTAAAATATTGTCATCAACAATTTATGGAAAATATTTATCGGTAAGTTTTAATGACTTCTCTTGATGTGATCTATGCAGTTGTTGTTTCGTCAAGAACTTCGTATTGAAAAGAACTTCATCTAAAATGAAAATTTAGATAATATCTAATTGGCATTTTCATTTTGCTTTAAGTATTTTAATGAATTTCAAATTTCCTGTTTAATTGAAAATGTCAAAATATCTAGAAGTTGATTTGTAAACTTTTACTTATATATTTCAAATTATTGTTGAAACTTTTATCTTCAGAAGTATTTTATTGATTTGAATTCAAATTCTTGATAGAACAACTATGTACTGTAGTAGCTATTGAAGACAGCATTTATTTGGCTTACAGGGAAAGTCAGTCGCATTCAACCGTTTCACTGACTCATTTGATCTCTCGGTCAATATTGCTGTCTCCTTTCTCAATACCTTTACATGGCAATATTGACCTCTAATATTTGCATATCAGTTTCATCTTTTATTTAAGTAGACTTTGTATACTGTTTCTATGTGGTAGTTCTTCTGCAGTGGTCGGACCTGTACAGACCAGGTCTACAGGGTGTGTGAGACTGTAGTCTGACATATCTACAGTGACCCTGTGTAGACTGGTATACTGGGTAGTGTGTGAGACTGTAGTCTGACATATCTACAGTGACCCTGTGTAGACTGGGTAGTGTGTGGGACTGTAGTCTGACATATCTACAGTGACCCTGTGTAGACTGGTATACTGGGTAGTGTGTGAGACTGTAGTCTGACATATCCACAGTGACCCTGTGTAGACTGGTATACTGGGTAGTGTGTGAGACTGTAGTCTGACATATCTACAGTGACCCTGTGTAGACTGGTATACTGGGTAGTGTGTGAGACTGTAGTCTGACATATCTACAGTGACCCTGTGTAGACTGGTATACTGGGTAGTGTGTGGGACTGTAGTCTGACATATCTACAGTGACCCAGTGTAGACTGGTATACTGGGTAGTGTGTAAGACTGTAGTCTGACATATCTACAGTGACCCTGTGTAGACTGGTATACTGGGTAGTGTGTGAGACTGTAGTCTGACATATCCACAGTGACCCTGTGTAGACTGGTATACTGGGTAGTGTGTGAGACTGTAGTCTGGCATATCTACAGTAACCCTGTGTAGACTGGTATACTGGGTAGTGTGTGAGACTGTAGTCTGACATATCCAAAGTGACCCTGTGTAGACTGGTATACTGGGTAGTGTGTGGGACTGTAGTCTGATATATCCATAGTGACCCTGTGTAGACTGGTATACTGGGTAGTGTGTGAGACTGTAGTCTGATATATCCACAGTGACCCTGTGTAGACTGGTATACTGGGTAGTGTGTGAGACTGTAGTCTGATATATCCACAGTGACCCTGTGTAGACTGGTATACTGGGTAGTGTGTGAGACTGTAGTCTGATATATCCACAGTGACCCTGTGTAGACTGGTATACTGGGTAGTGTGTGAGACTGTAGCCTGACATATCCACAGTGACCCTGTGTAGACTGGTATACTGGGTAGTGTGTGAGACTGTAGTCTGACATATCTACAGTGACCCTGTGTATACTGGGTAGTGTGTGGGACTGTAGTCTGACATATCTACAGTGACCCTGTGTAGACTGGTATACTGGGTAGTGTGTGAGACTGTAGTCTGACATATCTACAGTGACCCTGTGTATACTGGGTAGTGTGTGAGACTGTAGTCTGACATATCTACAGTGACCCTGTGTAGACTGGTATACTGGGTAGTGTGTGAGACTGTAGCCTGACATATCCACAGTGACCCTGTGTAGGCTGGTATACTGGGTAGTGTGTGAGACTGTAGTCTGACATATCTACAGTGACCCTGTGTAGACTGGTATACTGGGTAGTGTGTGAGACTGTAGTCTGACATATCTACAGTGACCCTGTGTAGACTGGTATACTGGGTAGTGTGTCATGTTTTGGTAATCAATTTGTAGCCATGCCATTTGACTTTTGTGATATTTTTGTGTACTGTCTGGGCCACCTTTAGAGAGAAAACAAATTCCACTTTTGCGATTTATGCTTACATACCAGCCGTAACTGGCTGCTTTGGTCTACATTGGTTTGGATTTGGTTTCTGTTTTACATCCAATGAACAGCTATGGTCATTAAATGACACGCCAGGTTTTAGTGACGGAGGAAAAGCACCCAACTTACGGCCAGTACCTGACAACCGCCAACATGGCTAGGTCTCGAACCCATGACCAGGAGGTGAACGGCAAGTTGTACACCTAGTCGCTTGACACCGCTGCCCCTGGCGTTGTAAGAGAGACCATAGCGTTTCACAATTATGACCATTTTAATCGGTGCGTTTGTATTTTATTTGGCCGCCTTAAGAGAGATGACAGTATTCCGTTCTTGTGATCAGTCAGCCTTGCGTGCTAGCTGATAACTGATCTGACAGTAAAATGTTACTAAGTACTGAAAGATACTGTCAGTGAATCCCCACAGATTACACTCATTAACAAAATATGAACACTAGGTTTTAATACCTCTCAAACACTCTATAATGTGTAGGAATCTCCAAAATACTCATAAATTTTGAGAAAGTGTTTAGGCTTACTCATGCATAAAACTATAAAAGATCTTGGCTATGGTTGGGCTATTCCTCCTTACTGCCAGGTTCCCTGGGGGTGAAATACCCTGGTACAGTGCAGTAGGTTTTTACGGGTGATAACACCCCCTCAATTATGTATGGTAGAGCATCAGTAACTCTACTGAAACACAATAGGTACGGGAGATATGTGTTTATGTGATTATAGTCCCGCTACCTTCATTAATGTTTTACAATTATCCATTTATCCACCGGGAAAGGAATGTTCCAATATTACCATATACTAAGTGTTTGATTAAAAAAACAACAGTCGTATCAAATATACATGTCCTGAAAGTGTAAGGAAATGACAGGTTAACAATTGTGCTCTAGATCAGGATCATAGAGTTAAGTGATCACGGTGACTGGGAAAGACAGTGGTATATGGTGAGATCCTGTATATAGTAGATTGTGATGTTAGATCGTGTATATAGTAGACTGTGGTGTTAGATCCTGTATATAGTAAACTGTGATGTTAGATCCTGTATATAGTAGACTGTGATGTTAGATCCTGTATATAGTAGACTGTGATGTTAGATCGTGTATATGGTAGACTGTGATGTTAGATCGTGTATATGGTAGACTGTGTTGTTAGATCCTGTATATGATAGACTGTGATGTTAGATCCTGTATATGGTAGACTGTGATGTTAGATCGTGTATATAGTTGACTGTGATGTTAGATCGTGTATATAGTAGACTGTGATGTTAGATCCTGTATATGGTAGACTGTGATGTTAGATCCTGTATATAGTAGACTGTGATGTTAGATCTTGTATATGATAGACTGTGATGTTAGATCCTGTATATAGTAGATTGTGATGTTAGATCTTGTATATGATAGACTGTGATGTTAGATCCTGTATATAGTAGACTGTGATGTTAGATCTTGTATATGATAGACTGTGATGTTAGATCCTGTATATGGTAGACTGTGATGTTAGATCCTGTATATAGTAGACTGTGATGTTAGATCCTGTATATGGTAGACTGTGATGTTAGATCCTGTATATAGTAGACTGTGATGTTAGATCTTGTATATAGTAGACTGTGATGTTAGATCCTGTATATAGTAGACTGTGATGTTAGATCCTGTATATGATAGACTGTGATGTTAGATCCTGTATATAGTAGACTGTGATGTTAGATCTTGTATATGATAGACTGTGATGTTAGATCCTGTATATGGTAGACTGTGATGTTAGATCCTGTATATAGTAGACTGTGATGTTAGATCCTGTATATAGTAGACTGTGTTGTTAGATCCTGTATATAGTAGACTGTGATGTTAGATCCTGTATATGATAGACTGTGATGTTAGATCCTGTATATGGTAGACTGTGATGTTAGATCCTGTATATAGTAGACTGTGATGTTAGATCCTGTATATGGTAGACTGTGATGTTAGATCCTGTATATAGTAGACTGTGATGTTAGATCCTGTATATAGTAGACTGTGATGTTAGATCGTGTATATAGTAGACTGTGATGTTAGATCCTGTATATAGTAGACTGTGATGTTAGATCCTGTATATAGTAGACTGTGATGTTAGATCGTGTATATAGTAGACTGTGATGTTAGATCGTGTATATGGTAGACTGTGATGTTAGATCGTGTATATAGTAGACTGTGATGTTAGATCTTGTATATAGTACACTGTGATGTTAGATCTTGTATATAGTAGACTGTGATGTTAGATCCTGTATATAGTAGACTGTGATGTTAGATCTTGTATATAGTAGACTGTGATGTTAGATCCTGTATATAGTAGACTGTGGTGTTAGATCCTGTATATAGTAGACTGTGATGTTAGATCTTGTATATAGTAGACTGTGATGTTAGATCCTGTATATGGTAGACTGTGATGTTAGATCGTGTACATGGTAGACTGTGATGTTAGATCCTGTATATAGTAGACTGTGATGTTAGATCCTGTATATAGTAGACTGTGATGTTAGATCGTGTATATAGTAGACTGTGATGTTAGATCCTGTATATAGTAGACTGTGATGTTAGATCCTGTATATAGTAGACTGTGATGTTAGATCCTGTATATAGTAGACTGTGGTGTTAGATCCTGTATATAGTAGACTGTGATGTTAGATCCTGTATATGGTAGACTGTGATGTTAGATCCTGTATATAGTAGACTGTGATGTTAGATCCTGTATATAGTAGACTGTGATGTTAGATCCTGTATATAGTAGACTGTGATGTTAGATCGTGTATATAGTAGACTGTGATGTTAGATCGCGTATATAGTAGACTGTGATGTTAGATCCTGTATATAGTAGACTGTGATGTTAGATCCTGTATATGGTAGACTGTGATGTTAGATCTTGTATATAGTAGACTGTGATGTTAGATCCTGTATATAGTAGACTGTGATGTTAGATCCTGTATATAGTAGACTGTGATGTTAGATCGTGTATATAGTAGACTGTGATGTTAGATCCTGTATATAGTAGACTGTGATGTTAGATCTTGTATATGGTAGACTGTGATGTTAGATCTTGTATATAGTAGACTGTGATGTTAGATCCTGTATATGGTAGACTGTGATGTCAGATCCTGTATATGGTAGACTGTGATGTTAGATCCTGTATATAGTAGACTGTGATGTTAGATCCTGTATATGGTAGACTGTGATGTTAGATCTTGTATATAGTAGACTGTGATGTTAGATCCTGTATATGGTAGACTGTGATGTCAGATCCTGTATATGGTAGACTGTGATGTTAGATCCTGTATATGGTAGACTGTGATGTTAGATCATGTATATGGTAGACTGTGATGTTAGATCCTGTATATAGTAGACTGTGATGTTAGATCTTGTATATAGTAGACTGTGATGTTAGATCCTGTATATAGTAGACTGTGATGTTAGATCCTGTATATGGTAGACTGTGATGTTAGATCCTGTATATGGTAGACTGTGATGTTAGATCCTGTATATAGTAGACTGTGATGTTAGATCTTGTATATAGTAGACTGTGATGTTAGATCTTGTACATAGTAGACGGTGATGTTAGATCTTGTATATAGTAGACTGTGATGTTAAATCCTGTATATAGTAGACTGTGATGTTAGATCCTGTATATGGTAGACGGTGATGTTAGATCTTGTATATGGTAGACTGTGATGTTAGATCCTGTATATGGTAGACGGTGATGTTAGATCTTGTATAGGGTAGACGGTGATGTTAGATCTTGTATATAGTAGACTGTGATGTTAGATCCTGTATATAGTAGACTGTGATGTTAGATCCTGTATATGGTAGACGGTGATGTTAGATCCTGTATATAGCAGACTGTGATGTTAGATCCTGTATATGGTAGACTGTGATGTTAGATCCTGTATATGGTAGACTGTGATGTTAGATCCTGTATATGGTAGACGGTGATGTTAGATCTTGTATAGGGTAGACTGTGATGTTAGATCTTGTATAGGGTAGACTGTGATGTTAGATCTTGTATATAGTAGACTGTGATGTTAGATTGTGTATATAGTAGACTGTGATGTTAGATCCTGTATATGGTAGACTGTGATGTTAGATCTTGTATATGGTAGGCTGTGATGTTAGATCTTGTATATAGTAGACTGTGATGTTAGATCTTGTATAGGGTAGACTGTGATGTTAGATCTTGTATATAGTAGACTGTGATGTTAGATCTTGTATATGGTAGGCTGTGATGTTAGATCCTGTATATAGTAGACTGTGATGTTAGATCCTGTATATGGTAGACTGTGATGTTAGATCTTGTATATGGTAGGCTGTGATGTTAGATCTTGTATATAGTAGACTGTGACGTTAGATCCTGTATATAGTAGACTGTGATGTTAGATCTTGTATATGGTAGGCTGTGATGTTAGATCTTGTATATAGTAGACTGTGATGTTAGATCCTGTATATAGTAGACTGTGATGTTAGATCGTGTATATAGTAGACTGTGATGTTAGATCCTGTATATAGTAGACTGTGATGTTAGATCGTGTATATAGTAGGCTGTGATGTTAGATTGTGTATATAGTAGACTGTGGTGTTAGTTCTTGTATATAGTAGACTGTGATGTTAGATCGTGTATATAGTAGACTGTGATGTTAGATCGTGTATATAGTAGACTGTGATGTTAGATCCTGTATATAGTAGACTGTGATGTTAGATCTTGTATATAGTAGACTGTGATGTTAGATCTTGTATATAGTAGACTGTGATGTTAGATCCTGTATATGGTAGACTGTGATGTTAGATCCTGTATATGGTAGACTGTGATGTTAGATCCTGTATATAGTAGGCTGTGATGTTAGATCGTGTATATAGTAGACTGTGATGTTAGATCCTGTATATAGTAGACTGTGATGTTAGATCCTGTATATGGTAGACTGTGATGTTAGATCATGTATATGGTAGACTGTGATGTTAGATCCTGTATATGGTAGACTGTGATGTTAGATCCTGTATATGGTAGACTGTGATGTTAGATCCTGTATATAGTAGGCTGTGATGTTAGATCGTGTATATAGTAGACTGTGATGTTAGATCCTGTATATAGTAGACTGTGATGTTAGATCCTGTATATAGTAGACTGTGATGTTAGATCCTGTATAAATTAGACTGTGATGTTAGATCCTGTATATGGTAGACTGTGGTGTTAGATCTTGTATATAGTAGACTGTGATGTTAGATCTTGTATAAATTAGACTGTGGTGTTAGATCTTGTATATAGTAGACTGTGGTGTTAGATCCTGTATATAGTAGACTGTGATGTTTGATCCTGTATATAGTAGACTGTGATGTTAGATCCTGTATATAGTAGACTGTGGTGTTAGATCATGTATATAGAAGACTGTGATGTTAGATCTTGTATATGGTAGACTGTGATGTTAGATCTTGTATATGGTAGACTGTGATGTTAGATCCTGTATAAATTAGACTGTGATGTTAGATCTTGTATATAGTAGACTGTGATGTTAGATCTTGTATATAGTAGACTGTGGTGTTAGATCCTGTATATAGTAGACTGTGATGTTAGATCGTGTATATAGTAGACTGTGATGTTAGATCCTGTATATAGTAGGCTGTGATGTTAGATCCTGTATATAGTAGGCTGTGATGTTAGATCCTGTATATAGTAGACTGTGATGTTAGATCCTGTATATAGTAGACTGTGATGTTAGATCCTGTATATGGCAGACTGTGGTGTTAGATCCTGTATATGGTAGACTGTGATGTTAGATCTTGTATATGGTAGACTGTGATGTTAGATCCTGTATATAGTAGACTGTGATGTTAGATCCTGTATATGGTAGACTGTGGTGTTAGATCCTGTATATGGTAGACTGTGATGTTAGATCTTGTATATAGTAGACTGTGATGTTAGATCTTGTATATAGTAGACTGTGATGTTAGATCTTGTATATAGTAGACTGTGATGTTAGATCCTGTATATAGTAGACTGTGATGTTAGATCTTGTATATAGTAGACTGTGATGTTAGATCATGTATATGGTAGACTGTGATGTTAGATCCTGTATATAGTAGACTGTGATGTTAGATCCTGTATATGGTAGACTGTGATGTTAGATCCTGTATATAGTAGACTGTGATGTTAGATCTTGTATATAGTAGACTGTGATGTTAGATCCTGTATATAGTAGACTGTGATGTTAGATCCTGTATATAGTAGACTGTGATGTTAGATCGTGTATATAGTAGACTGTGATGTTAGATCTTGTATATAGTAGACTGTGATGTTAGATCCTGTATATGGTAGACTGTGATGTTAGATCCTGTATATAGTAGACTGTGATGTTAGATCTTGTATATAGTAGACTGTGATGTTAGATCATGTATATAGTAGACTGTGATGTTAGATCCTGTATATAGTAGACTGTGATGTTAGATCCTGTATATAGTAGACTGTGATGTTAGATCCTGTATATAGTAGACTGTGATGTTAGGTCCTGTATATAGTAGACTGTGATGTTAGATCTTGTATATAGTAGACTGTGATGTTAGGTCCTGTATATAGTAGACTGTGATGTTAGATCTTGTATATAGTAGACTGTGATGTTAGATCTTGTATATAGTAGACTGTGATGTTAGATCCTGTATATAGTAGACTGTGATGTTAGATCCTGTATATAGTAGACTGTGATGTTAGATCCTGTATATAGTAGACTGTGATGTTAGATCCTGTATATAGTAGACTGTGATGTTAGATCCTGTATATAGTAGACTGTGATGTTAGATCCTGTATATGGTAGACTGTGATGTTAGATCCTGTATATAGTAGACTGTGATGTTAGATCCTGTATATAGTAGACTGTGATGTTAGATCCTGTATATAGTAGACTGTGATGTTAGGTCCTGTATATAGTAGACTGTGATGTTAGATCTTGTATATGGTAGACTGTGATGTTAGATCCTGTATATGGTAGACTGTGATGTTAGATCCTGTATATAGTTGACTGTGATGTTAGATCCTGTATATAGTAGACTGTGATGTTAGATCCTGTATATAGTAGACTGTGATGTTAGATCCTGTATATAGTAGACTGTGATGTTAGATCCTGTATATAGTAGACTGTGATGTTAGATCCTGTATATAGTAGACTGTGATGTTAGATCCTGTATATGGTAGACTGTGATGTTAGATCGTGTATATAGTAGACTGTGATGTTAGATCCTGTATATAGTAGACTGTGGTGTTAGATCCTGTATATGGTAGACTGTGATGTTAGATCCTGTATATGGTAGACTGTGGTGTTAGATCCTGTATATGGTAGACTGTGATGTTAGATCTTGTATATAGTAGACTGTGATGTTAGATCTTGTATATAGTAGACTGTGATGTTAGATCTTGTATATGGTAGACTGTGATGTTAGATCCTGTATATAGTAGACTGTGGTGTTAGATCCTGTATATGGTAGACTGTGATGTTAGATCCTGTATATGGTAGACTGTGATGTTAGATCCTGTATATAGTAGACTGTGATGTTAGATCCTGTATATGGTAGACTGTGATGTTAGATCGTGTATATAGTAGACTGTGATGTTAGATCGTGTATATAGTAGACTGTGATGTTAGATCCTGTATATAGTAGACTGTGATGTTAGATCTTGTATATAGTAGACTGTGATGTTAGATCATGTATATAGTAGACTGTGATGTTAGATCCTGTATATGGTAGACTGTGATGTTAGATCGTGTATATAGTAGACTGTGATGTTAGATCCTGTATATAGTAGACTGTGGTGTTAGATCCTGTATATGGTAGACTGTGATGTTAGATCCTGTATATGGTAGACTGTGGTGTTAGATCCTGTATATGGTAGACTGTGATGTTAGATCTTGTATATAGTAGACTGTGATGTTAGATCTTGTATATAGTAGACTGTGATGTTAGATCTTGTATATGGTAGACTGTGATGTTAGATCCTGTATATAGTAGACTGTGGTGTTAGATCCTGTATATGGTAGACTGTGATGTTAGATCCTGTATATGGTAGACTGTGATGTTAGATCCTGTATATAGTAGACTGTGATGTTAGATCCTGTATATGGTAGACTGTGATGTTAGATCCTGTATATAGTAGACTGTGATGTTAGATCCTGTATATAGTAGACTGTGATGTTAGATCCTGTATATGGTAGACTGTGATGTTAGATCTTGTATATAGTAGACTGTGATGTTAGATCTTGTATATAGTAGACTGTGATGTTAGATCCTGTATAGTGTTTTTTATAGAAGTAATGATGCTCATGGCAGATGTGTGATTTGTTTGCTCATAATATAATAAAATATTCTTGTGAAAAGAAATTTTAAGAGATTTATAATCTCATAAAAGTTTTGTTATTAGTTTTGAATTGAGCAATTATTTATGAAAACATTTATGTGTGAAAACATTTCAAACACTGCTTTGATGTTACATAATGATAACCCGGAATTATTTAGGTAAATAAGTTTACTTTCCAGAATTATTTAAGGAAATTTGTTTATTGTCCAGAACTATTTCAGTAAATTCATTTACTGCTCTGCTGAGATGATGCCAGAAATTGTATAATGATATTGGGATCAAGCTCGGGATACAAAGACGTTGATGTGATTGGCTGACGGGGATCTAATGCAAGGTAATCCCTGGTACAGAGGGAGAGGCGTTCGGAAGAGTGACCCTCCTGGAATCTGTTAGAGGGTTTAGGATCTGGTCAGTAGTCAGACAGATGGGCCATCATCACTGTTACATGGTCGCGGTCAGTAGTTTAACAGGGACAGTATTCACTGGCATTGTCAACAGAAGGCAACAGTTTAACACGAACAACTCTCACTCTCTTTGTCAGCGGAATGCTGAGCCTGATCACCTTTGAGTGTCACATGTCCCGTTCTCTTGTGATTATACACGGGCCCCGCCACGCGAGAACTACCTGTAATTAACCAATGACTTTATGCCCATTTTCACGCCCCACTTGTCACAACTACCGGCACTTGACAGATACAACACAAGTTTGAGGAGTTGTAGAGCATTTTATCACAGACCAAAGTTTGCTATTGTGTTGTGTTCCATGTTAATTAAGATTACTGCAATCTGTGACCCTAGGTCACGTCTCCTGACCCCAGGAGAGGACAGGTGTAAGAGGTGGTCAGACGCTCCGACCGTCAGTGTCCAGTGTCTCCACAATGCTCTCGATGATGCATCTGCCAAACTATTGTCTCCAAATTTCCTTTGCTGCAAACTTTCCAATTAATTTACAATTGATGCAAGTGACCAACATGTGGTGATTTCTGCGCCAGCAGACACTAAACGTCATATTTCATCAGAGTTTAGAGTGTTTTTTAACTGGATACAGCCCCCTATTTGTCGAACTTTGTCAGAACTTTTCAATGTTTCTGAATTGATACATGCGCCCCCCACTTTAGGCTGTTACTGTTATGTTATATTTTGTCATTAATCATAACTCGGCTACCTTAGTATGACAGAGCCTGGTTTATTTATCCTTGACGTGTTTTGAGCCGTTTAATGTCCAGAGGGACGAGCGTTGGTCAGTGGTGTTGTTGTCACCTGTCCTCAGTATGCACGTTTTATGTACGGAGGTAGGTGACAGTCTATACATGGTGGAGGTGGACAGGACACTGGATTGGTTTAACTTATTCGAGTTTCCACAGTATACCACACAGTAAAACACGTCAATGTAATAGTCTTCTCTGCAAAATCTAAAACAAACTTCTTATTTAGTCAGCTCGGTAAAATCTAAAACAAACTTCTTTTTTTACTTTTTTCTTAAATATTTACTTAAGGATAAAACAATGCATAAAAAATGGTTAATCTAACATTTGAAAAAATATGTTGTTAAAATTTTCTTAAGAGAGACGGCAATTAGCAGGAAGTAAAATTGTTTCTATTGTCACTGTGTTGTACAATTAATAATTCATAATTTAGAGATTTTCTACATTATCCTTTTGAAAGTCTTTTTGAAAGCAAAAATTAGAGAAAATTTCAACTTAGGGAACGTAGCATGGTTCTTGTACAAAGCTTTTCGTTTGGTGTTGTATCAATAGGGAATTTGTTTTACATGTACGAAATATGACAATTGTCTTCAGCAGGAGACTTAAATTACCTGACAAATTGGAATTGTAAGTTTTGATTAAGAGGTGGTTGAACTGTGGTAGGTGTTACAGAGGTCAATGGGGTGTGACATGTATCTGATCTCCGCTGATCTAGGGATGATCCGTGCACTGCCTAGTGAGGTGTGACCTGCCATCAACCAACCAGCTGTGAAACCGCCCCAATTACCAGTCACCAACACTACTTTGAATATTTTGCAGGTTCAGAGTAATAGCTGGATAACTTTGACGGGAGTTGAAAAGCCCTGTTACTGTCAATGACTCCAAATTAGGTATGTAAATGTTTTTACTTTGTCACTTTTTTTTGCGTGGAGATCTGTTTACTTGCTGCTGATGATACTGTGCTAAGATACCATCTACCTAGCTTGTTAACGACATTTTTCGTACACATCTGATCATTCAAGTATTACTAAATTTCTGTATATCAAGACATATATACCTTTCTAGATTTCTGTAGTATAAATAATGCGTGAAATATAAATTTCGTTTATCATGTTCAATCTTTCAACCTAACATTATAAAATTTGTGGAAAGGTAAAAGTGTATTAAGTGCATCGTCGGGGAAGTTTACGATTTAAATGATATTACCTAAACTTTATGAGAACACTGAGTAGAAAAGAGCTTCACTTTGATAACTCCAATAGTGAAAACCTTGAAATACTACTAGGAATGGAAGTTTTTATGATGAACATAAGAACGGTGATTGTATCTAGTGGTGTGTAGGATTGGCTGAGTTAGGCTATGATGAGAGATATCAGGTAGGTAAGGCCACGCTGTAAGTAAGAAGCATGCACAATAAAATTATATTATTCCAAAAACAATTTGCTTGGAAAGTTATAAAGATGCGAGATTGATGTAATTATGGTCATAAAGAAGCATTACATCGGAGAAAACCCTCGGCCAACTATTCTCCATAGTGTTTGTCATGGTCGTGAACAACAACCCCAGGTTTAGCAGCCAAAAGATTTTAGTTTTGTATAATCCAAAATTTCCCAATAGAATAACTTAGACTTAAGAATTATACTCAGTGTTGTTTGTATGCTACTGTCAGTAAGTGAAAGCTGGTTGACTAGAACTCAAAGCCAACATTTTCTTTTTTTTTTTGAAATTATTAGGTACTTCATAAATTGTTTAAAATTTTGAGGTACTTTTTAAGTTTATTGAAATTGTGTGGTACTTGCTGAGAAATCATGATTTAAGAGACCTTGTACATTCATTGCATAGTAACAATTATTTTCACTTTCTATCATTACATAAATCCAAATATTTGGAGTGATCTTTTTTCATGGGTTACCTGGTGGATTTTCACCCCTCTTTCATCATCAGTGTCATCAAAAAATAATGTTTTACATATTTTACATATCTGAATTAATGTTTACTTCTGTCTCACAAAAAGTCTGAGAATTTGCATTTAAGTTTGACAGGGAGATCGACACGGACATTCATCTCCATTAGGAAGTCGAAATTTAACCAAATTATCAATGTTAAAATGACTGTCAAAAATAACACATACAATCTGTATCAGCTTACATTTAAATTAATGCCAGGTCAAAAATATCATAAATGTCATTTAATTTAGAATTGACAAATGAAACATGCAGTATGCTCATTCATAGGTGAGATTACATGTGTGATTTTGGTGAAGAGTTGGACTGTTAGTGCCGCGGATTGTTTATGACCGACAGTGTAGTGGTACTGTGCTGATCAATCAAGGCTGATAGATGTATAGTAATTAACATACATTCTACATCTCAGTATCACTCTCTGTCTTACTGCGTGAAACATCAATTCTAAACAATTTATAAATAATTCTTATCACATTCTATATGTAAATATGTTTCAGTGCATTTTGAACGGTTTTATTAGTGATAAGGATTGGAAATTGTGTCAGACCTACTAAAGACATAAATGTATCAGATGTAATTTCACGATTTACACAGACAGCTTTGTTCTAGAGGAACGTGTCTTAACTATAAAAAGGCAATAATTTTCTAACCATATATCATTTCAAGGTCACTGTCACAAGTTGATCCGAGAATTACATCAAATTTTTGAATCGGCTAGCCCAGAGGGCCCTGTAAACACTACTAGTCCAAAATGACGTAAATTTGGATGAAAACTTGTTCTGATCGAAAATTGTTGGTTGGCAAAGATATTTCAATTTTGTTTGAAGGATATACGTAGAGTGTGTTCACATTTGAGGTTGATTGGCGAGATCAAATAAGGGAAATAAAAGCAAATCTTTAAAATCTCTCTCCTGTACAATTATAGATTGCACCAACAAAAGACCTTATTATTGTAGAGTAGGATGCTATACCCCTTCTAATAAGGGTAAGGGAGGTAACTTCAAAACAAACTTTCCCCTGCCATATTTGTCCTTAAAAGACCTTAAGCTTTTGATAGGTTGTTTAACTTAATTTATCCAATCCAAACAAATAAAAGGATAATTCAATTCTGTTGGGAATAATCAAAAGAATATATCGTAATTTATTCGGTAACATTTATTGGCTGTTTCTGGTACGACACTGTGGCCCTTAAACGAAAGAGGAGTGGGGCAAAAAAGGAGAACTGCAGATAGTATATAATGAAAATAATTTCCGTTGTATTTGGGTTGTAGCGAGATGGACCCTTGGGGAATAACTGTTTGAGTCGTAACAGGATATCAGTTGAAAAAAACATCTTCCTGTAACCATTATAAAAAAATACCTGAATTTTACTTTCAGTAATTTTTGACAAATAACTATTAAAATTGAAATTAAGATTGGGCTAAAAATCAAATATGCACAATCAGGACCAAGGGAAACCTATGTATGGTGCTTCATTCTGAGGGGTGATATTCCTTGTTGTCTAATTTAGGACTTGCTTCATTCTGAGGGGTGGTATTCCTGGTTGTCTAATTCATAACTTAATTTAATCTGAGGGGTGATATTCTTGGTTGTCTAATTCATAGCTTGATTTCATCTGAGGGGTGTTATTCCTGGTTGTCTAATTAAGGACTTGCTTCATTCTGAGGGGTGATATTCCTGGTTGTCTAATTAAGGACTTGTTTCATTCTGAGGGGTGATATTCTTGGTTGTCTAATTTAGGACTTGCTTCATTCTGAGGGGTGATATTCCTGGTTGTCTAATTTAGGACTTGCTTCATTCTGAGGGGTGATATTTCTGGTTGTCTAATTTAGGACTTGCTTCATTCTGAGGGGTGATATTCCTGGTTGTCTAATTTAGGACTTGCTTCATTCGAGGGGTGATATTCCTGGTTGTCTAATTTAGGACTTGCTTCATTCTGAGGGGAGATATTCCTGGTTGTCTAATTTAGGACTTGTTTCATTCTGAGGGGTGATATTCCTGGTTGTCTAATTTAGGACTTGCTCCATTCTGAGGGGTGATATTCTTGGTTGTCTAATTTAGGACTTGCTTCATTCTGAGGGGTGATATTCCTGGTTGTCTATTTCTGGACTTGCTTCATTCTGAGGGGTGATATTCCTGGTTGTCTAATTTAGGACTTGCTTCATTCTGAGGGGTGATATTCTTGGTTGTCTAATTTAGGACTTGCTTCATTCTGAGGGGTGATATTCTTGGTTGTCTAATTTAGGACTTGCTTCATTCTGAGGGGTGATATTCTTGGTTGTCTAATTCATAGCTTGATTTCATCTGAGGGTGTTATTCCTGGTTGTCTAATTAAGGACTTGCTACATTCTGAGGGGTGGTATTCCTGGTTGTCTAATTCATAACTTAATTTAATCTGAGGGATGATATTCTTGGTTGTCTAATTCATAACTTAATTTAATCTGAGGGATGATATTCTTGGTTGTCTAATTCATAGCTTGATTTCATCTGAGGGGTGTTATTCCTGGTTGTCTTATTTAGGACTTGCTTCATTCTGAGGGGTGATATTCCTGGTTGTCTAATTCATAACTTTCTTTAATCTAAGGGGTGATATTTTTATTGTCCAAATCAAACAGAAAATTAGACATTAAGGAATCACACTCCATACATTTATAATTCTCTGGCATACCCTCACCATAAGTCATGGTCTTTGTCTCCCAGTTTAGCGATGAAATACTTATAAAACAATGGTCATCAGAGTTCTGTAATGTGTTTTCCATTTTGATGTACACATGATCACACCCACCAGAAGCCTGTTGTGCCGATATTTTTATGGTTTCTGTGACATTATTGTACTGTTTCTACACCGTTTCTGCACTGATCCTTCAGATCATCAGTCTACTATATATAAAGTGTCCTAGTCGTTAATGTGTTATAACAGGTTATATGTCAACTGAGAACTATAGCTCTATTATATTTCACAGGTAGGTTTGGTTTTTATCAGAAAATTTAATGGTTGCCAGGAACTTTCAGAAATGTTTGTGTCCCCGCCATGAGATGGGAGGGTAAGGTGGGGGGCATATAGTGTTACCCATGTCCGCCGTGTCGTGTCCTGTCCCGTTCAATGGTAATGTAACCAGCTAATTTAAATAACTACTTATGTGATTGTCATCAAACTTCACATACATAATAAGCATGGTGTATTGTTGTGCATCTTGCTCTTTTTCTGGATCAAGCATCCAAGATGGCTGCCACGGCCTCTGATTGGCTGAAAACGTACTCTGTATTTTCTTCTAATATACCGATTATGATGAAACTTGGTGGGAGTGATGATAACATGATGGTGCTCATTATAAACAAAAAACTACGGCATATCAATTCAAGATGGCCACCAAATAGAGGCTTCTAGCCGATTGGTCGAAATTTAAATATGTTTTGTCTGATTTAAATGGAATTTGGTATGTTTATGTAATCTGGAAATAATGCGAAAGCAATGCCAATATTCATTTTATGAAAACCAAAATGGGAGACATTTCATGGCCTCTCATTGGTCGAAATCCAAATATTCAAGCTTCAATAACATTTTGCAGAACTAATTTCATATGTGGGCGGGGTTTTTATGTCTCACAGACATTTCTAGTTGATTTTTGTCTTCACTATAGAGCTCTTCCAGGAATGACAACATGGTGAATGACCTGCTGATTAACATGGGGTGTAGGTGTGTAGCTTTCTTGTTTGACTTTCACAGAACAATTTGTAGAATATAAATAGTGGCAACAATTTTCATGTGATGAAAATCAGTCTGTTCATTTGTCTACAAACCTCATTTGTCTACAAACCTACAACGATGTAATGTGCTGACACTTCTGATAAACTATCATGGTCAACCATTTTACTGTGTATATTTGGTATCCAGAGGAGGGACGAACAACGATACTTTTCTATCTTTAAAAAACCAACATTATTTAGAAATTGCTGTATGCTAAGCCTTAATAATACTTATAATGAATACAATATCAACACTATTGTAATCAAAACTTAAATGGATTGTCATTGTTTCTTTGATCACAAGCCATTGAGAAGTGATTAGTATAGTTTATTATCTAGATAAAGCTCCACTTGTATGTTTTATGAAAATGATAATAATTTTTCTTACAAAAATGGCCAGTCATAGAGAGAGATTGGAGAAGCAGTATGTTCTCAAGCATCTGTTTATCTGTTTCGTGATATGCTTTACCAATAAAATTATTATTGTAACCTACCTGTAAGTACCTGCCTTAATTTTGTTGTAAATCATTTCCTTACATGATATAGAACAGTGTTATAGGTGCATGATCACTGTAGGTAAGGGTCGAATCAATATAATATAGAACATCACCTTCGGTGTAACTGTGGTGTCATTCAGCTGTTAGTGCCCATTTGTGACACATTGTAATGTACTTAATGTAATTTTATAAATTAACAAGTTTTTTTTTGAAAGAGAATTTGAAGAGTTTCAGATAATTAGAATACATGATTAATGTTTTAAAGACTCTAGCTGGGTTTATTTGGGTTCAGACCAGAGTTGAAAAGGCTCAATATCTTACGATTTCTTGCTGTTGCTGTTCGTGCTACAATAAACAAATGTAAGGATGAAAGCTCCCAGGTAGAATTAATTTGGCCATAACAATGGATACTAATTAGTGAGTTCCCGCAGACAACTAGGTCATCATTGTCTTACCTGGGCAGGTGTGGTAAAGGCACAAGTCTTGAACAAGGAAGAAAACCCTAAGGAATCGACACATCCCTTTGATGTGCGGGCTCTCGTCATTAGGATAATCCTTTATGCATATAGGAACGGTGTGGTTGTGTGGGCCTAGCTATAGTGTTGTGGAAGCCATGCAATCCTCAGTAGGTACAGGGATCTATTTAATGAAATGCTGTTAGGTTAGTGCAGCCTGATGTGTAACGGCTTGGGCTCCCTATATATAGCAGGCCACAGATATTGTAAGCTTGTTGATATAAATATACAGGTATATTAAGAAGATTTATTTTTGGCTGGTCTATTGTAGTGTATTGGAGTAGTGATTGTATATAGATGTGGGGAATTCCTAGTCCATTCACAAACCACATAAATAACACAAGCATGGGGGAAAGGAATTAACGCTGGAGTATAAATAATTTTATCTCTCTCCAGTATTGTGTGGAACCCAGCCGATTGAGAGCCTATAAATACTGTCATTGCCGAGTTATAGGACATGGAGACCCATAGCTCTAGAGACTTCATCGTTAATAAAAATCAATTGTCAGATGATATTTTCTTGCCTTAAGTTGAAAAAATTGTTTTCTCAATTTTCAACTAGGGTAATGAGTGATTAAAAGTAGAAAAAGTTCAAGGTAACCTGGAATTAATTTGGAAGAGTACATAGCCAGTGCTGCCACCTGGTGAGGTGTCTGTTAATCAAGAACAGACAAATCCGTTATTGGTATAAAAGGATTTCAGGTCAAGGCCAAGGTGATGAATGAATGACATCTAGGCTTAGGCACCTCAGAGTCCATGGTTTGGAGACATCTGTAATGCCAGGATCAAACAATTATTAATTCAGTTGATATTCCCATAAAAGGTATAGAAATTTGTAACCAAGCATATTTATTAATATTATTACTTGTAGACAATTTCTCAAAATCAAATCGTTTAAGTTTGATTTATTTTTAAATCTTTAAGACTTATTTTCATTGCAGTGCACTATTTTTGCAATACCCGTTATTCAAGATGAAATTGAATTTCAGGAAAATATGGGGCCACGCCCAGTATAAAAATCAAAGAGAAGATAGAATCTAAATTAAAGATAAAACCCTAAGATGAGATCAAACCTCAAGATGAAATTGAATCCAAAGTTCAGATTCAACCAAAAGATGAGGTAGAACTCTGAGATAATGTGTGTTACCCCAGCATAAGATAGAACTCAAGATAAGATAGAACCATATATAGATAAGATAGAACTCTAAGATAATGTGTGGTACCCTGACATAAGATATAACTCAAAATAAGATAGAACCCTATATAGATAAGATAGAACTCTAAGATAAGATAGAACTCTGAGATAATGTGTGGTACCCCAGCATAAGATAGAACTCAAGATAAGATAGAACCATATATAGATAAAATAGAACTCTAGATAAGATAGAACTCTAAGATAATGTATGGTACCTTGACATAAGATAGAAAGTCAGATAAGATGGAACTCTTAAGATAAGGTAAATCTCTCAGATAGAACCCTGGGGTAATAGTAATTAAATATCTAAGATAAGATAAAACCCTAGATATGATCAAACTCAAAGATCAGATAGAACCCCAGATAAGAGAACCCGAAGATGAGATAGAACTTGGATAAAATAAGGTAGAAATCCAGATAAAATAGAATACCAAGATAAGATAAAATTCCAAGATACGGAACCCTAAAGAAGGTACCTGGTAAATCTCTAAGATAGATCAAACCTTCAGTTATGATTGATCTCTAAGATAAGATTGAACCCTTTGATATGGTAGAATTCTAATATAAGACGGAACTTTAAGATAAGACGGAACCTTAATAATTAAGGTGAGATAGAACTCTAAGATAATGTATGATACCCTAATATAAGATATAACCCTAAATAAGATCAAACTCAAAGATGAGGATTGAACCCGAAGATAAGATGGGACCTAAGATAAGATAGAACTCTGAAAGATAAGATGGAGCCCTAAGATAAGATAGAACTCTGAAAGATTAGATGGCTTGCTATGGCAAAACCTGAGGCTCAGAAAGCTCAAAGGCTCGCTATGGCAAAACTTAGGGCTCAGAAAGGCTTGCTATGGCAAAACTTCAGGCTCAGAAATGATTGCTATGGCAAAACTTCAGGCTCAGAAAGGATTGTTATGGCAAAACCTGAGGCTCAGAAAGCTCAGTGGATTGCTATGGCAAAACTTGGGGCTTAGAAAGGATTGCTATGACAAAACCTGAGGCTCAGAAAGCTAAAAGGCTTGCTATGGCAAGCCTTGGGGCTCAGAAAGGCTTGCTATGGCAAAAACGGAGGCTCAGAAAGTGCAAAGGCTTGCTATGGCAAAACTTTGGGCTCAGAACGGCTTTCTATGGCAAAACCTGAGGCTCAGAAAGCTCAAAGGCTTGCTATGGCAAACCTTGGGGCTCAGAAAGGTTTGCTTTGCAGTGATTTTTTTACCCCTGTTAAAGTGCCGACTTTCGGTACTTTCCCCTCGTGGATTTTTTCCCAATCTGACCCTTTTTTTCCCAATTGGCTTGTAAAATAGTTCAAT
Organism: Mimachlamys varia; assembly: GCA_947623455.1. Taxonomy (NCBI): domain Eukaryota; kingdom Metazoa; phylum Mollusca; class Bivalvia; order Pectinida; family Pectinidae; genus Mimachlamys; species Mimachlamys varia. The sequence continues at coordinate 18,018,018 of OX392535.1, forward strand.
GAAAGATTAAAAAAAAATACCTTAAATGTCTGTGTTTTAACGTCATCGGAAGCAATAATATATTTCAGATTTATTCATAGCGTGTTTGTTTATAATCTGTCGCTTCCACACGAATACACGCTTTCATACATCTCGGTCACCAAAACGCTTCAAATACTTAATACTACTACGTAAATACTAAGATTCTCTAAGACCAAGACCACCGCAACGAGTCAAGGTCACGGAGACAAAATATCTCACAACTCCAAGTATTACACGAAGAAAATAAAAAAAAAAAGTGACTTACAATGCCTTTTGCTAATTGACCAGCACTTTAATCGGCAGAAACTTTCCAGCATGGTATGTGAACCTAGTCCTAACGTTCCAGTTACTAGTGAGAGTGAGACTGATGTTTTGTTAGAGAATGATCATGAGTCTGTTGTGATCGGCGTGAGTGGTTCCTGTGATACTTTGACGACTTGCAAAACATTGGAGATAAATTTGAAACGTCCAACAATTACATAAAGCCAGTGCCTGAGGACCCCAAACTTGCCGAATATCGTCATGACGAGTCACAGTCAATGAAAGTGCACCTATAGCTAGAAGCCAGTGATAAACGGACACAGTTACTGAAACAGACAGTATACTGTTCAATAAAAATCTTTATCATGAATTTGTTTGTTTATTTATTATATTAGCCCACAAAAAAAATAACTGTCTGATGGTATACTCTAGTAACTTAGCATATTATGGTAGGTTCATCGTTGTAAAATTCCCAATTTGAACTTTTCGTGCAACAAAATTCCCAATGAAAAAGGGCATGGGCACTTTAAATGAAAATGTAAAAAAATCACTGCTATGGCAAAACTTTGGGCTCAGAACGGCTTTCTATGGCAAAACCTGAGGCTCAGAAAGCTAAAAGGCTTGCGATGGCAAACCTTGGGGCTCAGAAAGGCTTGCTATGGCAAAACCGGAGGCTCAGAAAGCTCAAAGGCTTGCTATGGCAAAACTTTGGGCTCAGAACGGCTTTCTATGGCAAAACCTGAGGTTCAGAAAGCTCAAAGGCTTGCTATGGCAAAACCGGAGGCTCAGAAAGCTCAAAGGCTATGGCAAAACATGAGGGTTATGTTGGAGACAGTCGGGTGATTTGTAGTCAAGGTGATTTTTCCATTGTGCATGTTTCTGTTGTAGGATCGGCTGTGACCTTTCTGGGGACACTGATATTCTCCACCTACAGGTCTCCTTTAGTAGATCGCCACACTTGACAACAAGTAAGTACATCACAGTTTGGTCTCTTCAACACTGTCATTAACACGTTCTACATACTGTGAAATAACACATAGTTGTTTTTACAAGTCCGTCAAAGCGATTTCACAATCAAGATCTTGTTAGGATATTGTTTCTTGCAAATTTCAACAATTTTTTTTTAATTTTGTAGGTTTTAATGTATCAAGATGATAAAAACTGTGTAGTTGAACAAATGTTTTTCATATTTTACTTTGGCATTGGATAGAAATATATTGGTCAGTGACATTTTTGTATGATTCATATATTGTAAACGTACCTACAGTGCTGTATTAAATGGTATACCTATTTCAGCTTTTTTGCAATAATTAGTCCGTCTCCAGGAATAAGGGGGAGGGGGGTGACTGTAGTTTTAAGTTGTGTCCATCTGTTCTTTCATCTTTCTGTTCTTCCATCGTTCCATCCTTTCAGCAGTCCTTTAGCTATCTTGTCTTCCGGTGAGCTATATCTCATGCACTGCAAGTCAGTGGAAATACATATTGGGGGTACAGGCTCATCTTAGTGAGGCTGTGTGTCATGCATCAAAGTAGGCCATCTTACCCTTGACCTTCATCAAAGAAAAAAAAGTCTGGGCTCTATTGCATATACAGTACCGGTTACTTGAACTTCATACTTGGGATATGGGTCCAGTTTGATGAGGTTGTTTGTCATGCATCAAAAGTAGGTCACTCTGACCTTCATTTTAACCTTTGACCTTACATCAAATAAAAGTTTGTCTAAGCTCTGTCTCATACATTACAAGTCACTGGAACTCCATACTTGGGGTATACTAGACCTGAACATTGGTGAGGTAGTGTGTCACCCTGATCTGAACATTGGTGAGGTATTGTGTCACCCTGATCTGAACATTGGTGAGGCAGTGTGTCACCCTGATCTGAACATTGGTGAGATATTGTGTCACCCTGATCTGAACATTGGTGAGGCAGTGTGTCACCCTGATCTATATTATTTGACCTTTGACCTAAATCAAAGGAAGCATAATTATGTCCAGGCTCTGTCAGTATACACTAGGAGCCAGTCCATGCTTGAGGTACTGGTTTGGGTTCACATTGGTCTGAAGCGGCCACATTCATTGGGGGACTGTTATTCACCAGACTGTCTTGTTTATGATAGCACTGATTGAAATTTTTGTTGTTTATATATTGTGAGTGTGCAAATCAAATATTAAAACTGTTTTTCAAGCTTGTGTCCTCTAAGATAAGGATTCTGACAGTCACTACCTGGTAGATATTTGTTTGAAATGGAATTTTTATATAATCATTTAAAACTGAGCCTTATATATCTCAGTTTGAGTGAAACCTTTGGAAAGTCCGTTTCCTCTGTGTACTGTCTCTTTAGTCTGCTTCACTTACAGGTGAAGGGCACTGCAAGGTGGCGTCCATTTGTATGTTTTTCACCTTGAGTTACCAAGTTTGATATTCAAATTAATTTGGTAATTTCCAAATGTGCCTTACCAGAATAAGGTCACCCTAACTTATTTTGTGACCCCTGACCCCATTGACTCTAGCCTCTATAGAAGAATCATTGAACAATTGTGTATTGCGTAATTCAGCCACGTGTGGGTGTCAGTGATAGAACATATCTCTGTAATGTTCTGCTACCTGTCAAGGTCCTTTACATGTGTTTAATATACACAGTACTACTAGGGAACTGGATGTGGTGAAAAGTGACTTTTCCTTGTGTTTATACATTGTGGTCAGGACATTACAGACCACAGTCTCTGTGTTTACCTCAGTCATGGTCAGTAAGGTGTAAATATCTGCCACAAACTAGACAGGTAATTCATGGGTCATGGGTTCATTCTATTAATAGAACGACCAAACAAGGTATACTTAACATGACAACATATTTTTTTCCATGTGACATGATTAACTCCCCCCCCCCCTTCTTATATCATTTATTATTGTATGTACCTGATGGAAGAATCTACTTTGGAAGTACATGTTTAAACAGACCACTGGTCACCAGTAAGAAACAAGCTGATTTACGAAGTACTTCGGTGACTAAGATCTCTATTTTGTCCTAATTGAACATGGAACATATGAGATGTCCATGAAAGCAAGCCTGAGACTTACAACAAAAGCATTACTTGTTTTCCCATTTTTTTCTCATTTTCAAAAATTGCTACATTTCAAATTTATATCTCTTTTAGACATTAATTTGCCAACTTTTTGAAATTTCCTGTTTGAGGGTGGGGTAGGGGGGATCTGCATTCTCAAAATTAAATTATTAATCAAGGTTTAATAGGCTGTACATCATTTGAGTTGTTCTATCTATAATGACATCATGGCGTCATTTGAGCTTTTCTATTTATAATGGCTTTGCAGCATCATTTGAGGTGTTCTTTCTATAATGGCTTTGCAGCATCATTTGAGGTGTTCTTTCCATAATGGCTTTGCAGCATCATTTGAGGTGTTCTTTCTATAATGGCTTTGCAGCATCATTTGAGGTGTTCTTTCTATAATGGCTTTGCAGCATCATTTGAGGTGTTCTTTCTATAATGGCTTTGCAGCATCATTTGAAGTGTTCTTTCTATAATGGCTTTGCAGCATCATTTGAGGTGTTCTTTCCATAATGGCTTTGCAGCATCATTTGAGGTGTTCTTTCTATAATGGCTTTGCAGCATCATTTGAGATGGTCTATCAGATGACACTTTTGCACCCGAGTGTTCCTCTAAACAACTGCTAACCTTGTATGATGACAAAGAGTTGTTATTATTCTGGTGGGAATGTTAATTGGTATGTAAAGGTAAGAAAGTTTGTTGACAGGTTGATTATCAATGTCGGTATGTGGGTCAGACAAAGCACATGTACCTGTGGAGGTATCCATCACTGGACTGACCACTGGACTGACCGCAACTGTCACCTTAATATCTGACCAGGTAATGGTACAGCCCTGGACCAGCTATTTATAGCACAGCTGATGTAAAAGTAGAAACAGATCAGCTATTTTGGTTTGTTGACCATGACCTAGAAAGGCTGGGGTTAATGGTACTGATGGATGGGAGGAGTGTTCTTTGCAGAGATTATAACACATATTTATCATTGACTTTAGTTTCACGGTTTTAAGAGGCTACATGACTTTCTTTAATACAGATATTAATGTTTGCTATATACCGAAGAGTTCATAGTCCAGTCTGTAGCATAATAGTGAGTGTTGAGCTTTCACCGGGGATATTTTGCAGTCATAGGAAAATTTTCTCAATAAAATGTCTTTAGGAAAGATATCCATATATTTGGTCTTATGAATGTTACAAACTAAATGAAACTTTACTCTGCCCAGCCACTTGGCCTTCTGGTATGGCAGAAATGAATGTTTAAAAGTACAGTGAAGTCCTGTGTATCATGTTGCATTTGTCAGACAATGATATTAAGAGGAATGTGATATTAAGAGAAACATGTTTTCTCCACTAAATTTCGTGCATTTCCAATCTCCATAACTAAAAGTAAATTATTCAGTGCATATATGAATATGTTTCAATCTATGGGTAACATTATTTCATTAAAAATCTTTTTTTTTTGTTATTTAATTATTTTGTATGCAATATTTTATACAAGTAGTATCTGAAATCAATGGAAGGGGTCACGGTGGCCGAGTGGTTAAGGTGTTCCAACATTCTACCACTAGCCCTCCACCCCACGTGGGGCAGTTGCCAGATAATGACTGCAGGTCGGTGGTTTTTCACTGGGAACTCTGGCTCTCCTCCATCTCCAAAACCTGGCACATCCTTATATGACCCTGGCTGTTAATAGGACGTAATACAAAATAAACCAAAACAAACTAAAAATTGATGGAAATAAAATCTTTTTCTGGATAGTTTATGTGATGGGTTAAAAACATGAAAATCAGAGAAATTCAGCTCAAAATACATGATCTTAACCAAATGAAATTAAATTATATTATATGGAGGGAAAAATGGTGATTAGGGAAAAAATTATTAAAAAAAGGAATGTGATATTAACATGGGTGATATTAAGCGGAATCCACTGTATTGCTTCATGTCAGGTATTAACTTGCAAAATATCAGGCCTCTGGGCCTTTTCCCTATAAAGAAGATCATTTTTAAACATTTTTACCTTTGTGACTTCATAAATTAGGTCAAGGTCATGTATATGAGGTGAATGCTAGAAAATATTATGTGTAGGTGTAGACTGAGGTAACACAGACAGACTACATGTAGGTGTAGACTGAGGTAACACAGACAGACTACATGTAAGTGTAGACTGAGGTAACACAGACTACATGTAGTGTAGACTGAGGTAACACAGACAGACTACATGTAGGTGTAGACTGAGGTTACACAGACAGACTACATGTAGATGTAGACTGAGGTAACACAGACAGACTACATGTAGGTGTAGACTGAGGTAACACAGACTACGTGTAGTGTAGACTGAGGTAACACAGACAGACTACATGTAGGTGTAGACTGAGGTAACACAGACAGACTACATGTAGATGTAGACTGAGGTAACACAGACAGACTACATGTAGGTGTAGACTGAGGTAACACAGACTACATGTAGGTGTAGACTGAGGTTACACAGACAGACTACATGTAGATGTAGACTGAGGTAACACAGACAGACTACATGTAGGTGTAGACTGAGGTAACACAGACTACATGTAGTGTAGACTGAGGTAACACAGACAGACTACATGTAGGTGTAGACTGAGGTAACACAGACAGACTACATGTAGGTGTAGACTGAGGTAACACAGACAGACTACATGTAAGTGTAGACTGAGGTAACACAGACTACATGTAGTGTAGACTGAGGTAACACAGACAGACTACATGTAAGTGTAGACTGAGGTAACACAGACTACATGTAGTGTAGACTGAGGTAACACAGACAGACTACATGTAGGTGTAGACTGAGGTAACACAGACTACATGTAGGTGTAGACTGAGGTAACACAGACTACATGTAGTGTAGACTGAGGTAACACAGACAGACTACATGTAGGTGTAGACTGAGGTTACACAGACAGACTACATGTAGGTGTAGACTGAGGTAACACAGACAGACTACATGTAGGTGTAGACTGAGGTAACACAGACAGACTACATGTAGGTGTAGACTGAGGTAACACAGACAGACTACATGTAGGTGTAGACTGAGGTAACACAGACAGACTACATGTAGGTGTAGACTGAGGTAACACAGACAGACTACATGTAGGTGTAGACTGAGGTAACACAGACAGACTACATGTAGGTGTAGACTGAGGTAACACAGACAGACTACATGTAGGTGTAGACTGAGGTAACACAGACAGACTACATGTAGGTGTAGACTGAGGTAACACAGACAGACTACATGTAAGTGTAGACTGTGGTAACACAGACAGACTACATGTAGGTGTAGACTGAGGTAACACAGACAGACTACATGTAGGTGTAGACTGAGGTAACACAGACAGAATACATGTAAGTGTAGACTGTGGTAACACAGACAGACTACATGTAGGTGTAGACTGAGGTAACACAGACAGACTACATGTAGATGTAGACTGAGGTAACACAGACTACATGTAGGTGTAGACTGAGGTAACACAGACTACATGTAGTGTAGACTGAGGTAACACAGACTACATGTAGGTGTAGACTGAGGTAACACAGACAGACTACATGTAGGTGTAGACTGAGGTAACACAGACAGACTACATGTAGGTGTAGACTGAGGTAACACAGACAGACTACATGTAGGTGTAGACTGAGGTAACACAGACTACATGTAGGTGTAGACTGAGGTAACACAGACTACATGTAGGTGTAGACTGAGGTAACACAGACAGACTACATGTAGGTGTAGACTGAGGTAACACAGACAGACTACATGTAGGTGTAGACTGAGGTAACACAGACAGACTACATGTAAGTGTAGACTGTGGTAACACAGACAGACTACATGTAGGTGTAGACTGAGGTAACACAGACAGACTACATGTAGGTGTAGACTGAGGTAACACAGACAGACTACATGTAAGTGTAGACTGTGGTAACACAGACAGACTACATGTAGGTGTAGACTGAGGTAACACAGACAGACTACATGTAGGTGTAGACTGAGGTTACACAGACAGACTACATGTAGATGTAGACTGAGGTAACACAGACAGACTACATGTAGGTGTAGACTGAGGTAACACAGACAGACTACATGTAGGTGTAGACTGAGGTAACACAGACTACATGTAGGTGTAGACTGAGGTAACACAGACTACATGTAGATGTAGACTGAGGTAACACAGACAGACTACATGTAGGTGTAGACTGAGGTTACACAGACAGACTACATGTAGATGTAGACTGAGGTAACACAGACAGACTACATGTAAGTGTAGACTGAGGTAACACAGACCACATGTAGATGTAGACTGAGGTAACACAGACAGACTACATGTAGGTGTAGACTGAGGTAACACAGACAGACTACATGTAGGTGTAGACTGAGGTAACACAGACAGACTACATGTAGGTGTAGACTGAGGTAACACAGACTACATGTAGGTGTAGACTGAGGTAACACAGACTACATGTAGGTGTAGACTGAGGTAACACAGACAGACTACATGTAGGTGTAGACTGAGGTAACACAGACTACATGTAGATGTAGACTGAGGTAACACAGACTACATGTAGTGTAGACTGAGGTAACACAGACAGACTACATGTAGGTGTAGACTAAGGTAACACAGACTACATGTAGGTGTAGACTGAGGTAACACAGACTACATGTAGTGTAGACTGAGGTAACACAGACAGACTACATGTAGGTGTAGACTGAGGTAACACAGACTACATGTAGGTGTAGACTGAGGTAACACAGACAGACTACAGATCTGGTCTTAGCCAGTGTAACTCTTTCCCTCAGCCTCGATGACAAGCATTCAATTTAAGCGGGCAATCACCGTGTCCCGTCACCCAAAATTCCTATCAGGGACTTTGATGATTGAATCATCAAGATCCCCCGCGTCTGATGTCACGTGATCTTGTCACGAAAACCCACGAGGATCGACCGCTGTTCGTCATCGCGACCCTCGATGATCCAGACCCCGATAAGGTCCGCTTACCGTACCTGTGCTGAAGTATCGTAGATGAAAATTTACACTAATACCGGATATAATTCAAGATGGAAAATTATATCTATATTTGTTTTAATATTCGTCTATTTGTCAGTATCATATTTTAATGTTATCGCGTGATTTTTTTGTGAACTAATACCTTATGTATCCATTATGGAGAGGGATTAATGAGTTGATAGAATTGGTAACTTGTTTAGCCTTTCGTTCAAACAATCAAATTTTGTTAATCCACACATTGTACATTTGATCTCCGTTGACGTCGTAGACTGCTTCAACTGTCATTTAGCCATTTTGTTTATCACGCCGTTTACACAGTATCGAGACGGCTACATACGCTGCGTATTACACGTACATTATCAATCCTAATATGTATTGAATATCGTGTGTTTATTTGCATTCCTGACTATACATTATATCTTATTAAAGTTTAATTTATTTTTTATAATGGGTCAAATATCCACTGTATGTTTTTCACTTTGCAGCCGGACCCGATTTACGAGAACTCTACATTATGTTAGTAATTCATATACCGTATTTTTCTATGTTAAGATTGTTAATGTCTGTGGAAAACGGATGTGTTATATAATTTACAGTCATAAACGGAAAAAGAGCACATGTACCATGTAAGTATATCATATATATATTATGGGGGGGGGGGAAACATAGCAATAATAATATAACAGAACGATTATTAAAATAAGGCGCAATCAATTTTGAACATATTAAATTATACTCAAAAAGGAGGTTGGTCAAGATGACCGAACGTATGCGATATTGCACGAGCTATCTCCACGGGTTTGTAGTGACAAGGTTTCCAAATTACAGATCAGAAAGTAACAGTCTAGTATATTATTTTCAAAAATAGTCATATAAAAAAAAACTTTAAAAAAACACACAAATATCAGCTTCACTTTAAGCTAATATACCGTATACATAACATATAGTTTACTTGAACAAGTCATTTCTTGCAAGAGAGGTGGGTCGCTTTATGGTATTGGTCATGTAGCCTGAATATAGTTTAGTGACAAAAACACACAGTTTGCACACATGACTATCTACGTTTGGACGTACTTTATGTATGCTCACTAAATAAAGCGGCATATATTTATGGCGTGAAAATCATGAGAACTTCGTGTTTGTCTTAACAAAATGTTTCTTTCATGTTTGATTAAGAGATATGAAGATTACCAGCAAAAATGCCTTTCATAAAAGTAAAATGACGACACACATACAAACGCAGGTAATGAACTATTAATTGGAAAAAATGCAAATGAAGTTAAGCAGTTGTTCTATAGTAAAAATGTAAATATATGGATTGAAAGTCATTTTTTTAAACTTTCATAGTGCTATGAAAGGTCAGCCGTTACATCCATATTGAATGAAGCCCGCAAGTACATTTTCACTTGGTCCCTAAGATTGAAACATTTCCTGTAGTTTCATTGAAATTTGTTCAGTGTTGAGATTTCCGGACAAAATGTTACACAAAAAAACATACAGTGAAACCTCGCTTAAAGACCACCTCAGAATTAAGACCACCTCGCTATTAAGACCACTTCATTTCAGTCCCAAAAAATTATTTTATATATCTTTGTATTTTAAGCTTCAATATTGAGACCACCTCACTATTAAGACCACCTTGCTATTAAGACCAGTTTTGAAAAGTCCCAAATACCACCTTTGCACGAAGTTTCACCTCACTACTCAGACCACCGACCAAACACAAAGTCACTTGGTGTGTATTCCACTGTGTACACCTGTCAAGTACGTGTACGATCAGTAAGCTGTATTTTGGTGTCCGATTGGCTAATTATAACAGTTATAACTACTGTGTGTTTAACGATATTAAGCTTATATCTTAGTTAATTGGTCACGAAAACATGTCAAAATGTGGATTAAAGAGAAATCTGTCTGCATGGTCTCCTCGGTATTAAGACTATTAAGACCACTAAGAGAGGTTTCACTGTGTTGTTTAGTGACCGGGTAACCATGGCAACCGAAACTTCTGAAGAAAAACCTGCATGGACATCTACACCTGGTGCCTACCATTCCTGTGTAATATTATTGAAATAGGTTCACAAGTTTGGGAGATCTTCGCACAAGTTACTGTTGACGACATCTAACAGACCCCTAAAATGTCCTTTATGGGCCCAGATTTGCTGTAGTATCACTGCACAGTACAAAGACAACATGATAAAGGTGTATGAATCTCTAAGCTGAAACAATAACACGGACAGGTCAGCAAGGGCCCCGTCTTGTGACGAATTATCTCCCGTAATCATCAAGCCTCGAGCTTTGGACCCATGCAGTGATCAAACCCAGCGATGTCGATCTATGGTCAATTAACATCTTGTGAAATTCTTACCAACTTTGCTTCATGGTGTCATAAGGAAATATTCATCACTGAAAATTAACAAAATGTGACATTGTCTTATTGATTACAATGTGAACATGATGTTTTGCCATTTGACTTATTAAATTCTGACAAAGTTGGCTTCATAATGTCATAAGAAAATTGTGTTTCCGGTTTTTCGACCGATCCTAGTTTTTAAGACAAAATATTTCGTTTTATCCGCCCCCGCATTCAAGGCACGTTTCAGTTTTTATTCGTCCTTAAATGACCCTGGCTTTTAATAGAACGTAAAAAACAATCAACCAACCAACTATTCGTCTCACTGGGCATTATCATCCATTTAAACAGCATGGCGATCATCGTCAGGTAATCGAAATGAAGCTGAAAAAAAATTCACTTGTTGCTGAAAGGTCAATAATGACGGTGGTTGCGAACGACACATTGATCGAAGATTTATTCCGTCTTTATCACGATGATACGACGAAGACAACCACACGTGTGGCACAGGGGCTAGGCACGGACCTATATCACTATGAAATGATTGTCAGATATTTTGTTTTTACCTTTTTCGAATTTAGCCCCTCACACTACTATATATCTTTGACAGATATATAGCAGCGTGAGGGGCTATATTCGTAATTCCATTTCGCTTGCGCAGACAGATGGACAGAGTAATTACTATAGGGCACATGTATCTACGTACGAGACCCTAATAAGTGACGAAAATCGAAAATGCCACTCAAATTTAACCGTAGAAAATGGCCCCACGGCCCACACACCCTCAAAATGTCCACCACAGGTCCCAATTCCCAATTATAACATGTCTAGCATTAATATACAATAGAAAAATGAAATGAAATAATAAAAAACTGTGAGCAGAAATCAGCAACAAAATAGAAACTTGCACCAAAACTTGCACCTGTGACGCCGCCGATACCGGGTGACAACTTAGTTCCCCTCTCCGAAGGAGAGCCGAGCTTAAAATGAATTCATCACACAATGGAAATTATTTTTAAAGCATCAGGTTTATTTTCAAAATAAATGGGCATGTGTATTTCTGCTACATCCATTCCAGGTCATTGCTGCATCAGATGGATCTATAGATCTATGCGGACATCACGGATGAACAGCTTTCCTAAAATATGAAAAAAAAACAATACTTATCCGGAAGCATGATACATTATTCGTACAATAACATAGTGAAAGTCTATCATAATTGGCGATAACACTTTCTAGAGCAAATATCACAGGTACATTTCCAGCTCCTGACATCGCAGTGTATTATGCCTATAATGGAACAGATGAGTGAATTCACGATGAACGGCCAGGTAAGGTATCGTATTGGAACTTGTTTGTGTCTTTACAAAATGTCCACCTGTCAACACAACATCGACTTCTATCGAAATAGCCCATTATCAAAATAATAGGTTTCTTGTCTAGTTCAGAGGTGTATTAAATGGGGTCACCGTTGAGATAGGGTCAGAAAAGGGTTCTAGTTGTGATACATCGTGCTTTATATAAAAGACGAAACAGTCGATACAGACTCTCTTTATTTTACGTCACATAACTCAAGAGAGGGTGAAAAAATACAAAGAAAACATACAAAAAAATCAATTGAGGACACTCGCAGAAAAGTAACATTGTCTCGGACTGATAAAAAAATGTTCTACCTTAACAATATTACAAATGTATCCGAATTTACCACAACATTTTATGCATTCGGATGGAATTCACTTTATAAATTAAATGTCACCATTATATTATAACGTACAACATCAAACTTTCATAAAATAACAACTTGTGCCGTAGCTCGGGATCATAAATTAGACAATACCCAGAGCTTAACAGATTCTACAAAACACGATGATATGTTCCTACCGGATAAAATTATGAGAAATTGCACGCCATCATTCATGTTCATAATGAAGCATTTAATAGCTAAATTGAAGTTTTACAAATGTCATTTGACCCTTTATTAAGCGTATTCGTTGAGTAAAACAAACCAGCAGACGACAACCGATTGAAGTATGGCGAAAACTAGGCTAGGCCTACATGGGTCAAGCCTAATACGATTTACCAAACTAACAAAATGAAAATATATGAATTAACAAGAAAACAAGCATCATATATATATTATGCAATAAACCACACAGTAATTATCAATACTTACTCTTTAGGGAGGCCCGTATAGCCGAAAACAATAGTAGTCCGCTTCCACATGGTAGACATAAGGAACTTGCAACTAATATACTAATATGCGGATAGAGACGGGCTCAAATATCCGGACAGCATATTCCAAACTTGGACCGCGCGGCCGTAAAAGCACGGACTAAGTAATACGTAAATTAATTAGGTCCCATAAAATGATATCTGTCTGACAATATGTGTGTACATTAGATGCGTTTGGGATATCTTAATGGCTTTCTCTTATGTTTGATAAGCAGTCATAACATATATGTTCAAAAGCACTAAATAGGAAGTATTCGCCGATTTACGTTTAATTTGTTCTTACTTGTGAAGAAATTGGTATTTCTGTTGACTTATTTTCTAGCTGAGTATTAAATGGCTGGAAATCAATTATAATCATTAAAACTGGTAAAGGAACGATGTTCTAAATTTAAAATAAACCTTTTGTTTTGACTTCAATAGGTGAATTTCTCGTTATGGCTCTCTGGCAGCCAGTTTTGGCACACGCATATGGAAGGCCTGGTATTTGATTGCATATTTTTTTTACAAAACTATCATTCTTTGCAATTACTAATTTCCGGGTAAGGATACGTTTGATACATTTAATTAGTTTCACAGGGGCCTGGGAATTTGTTACAGGTAATTGCATACCTTACCTGAGCTTAAATGGCCAGTGAAGGGGACATTTTTATCGAAAATTAAAATCGATCTAACCGCATATAAGTCCCTGATCTGACCCAGATCATATACGTCCCTGATCTGACCCAGATCATATACGTCCCTGATCTTACCAAGGACATATACGTCCCTGATCTAACCAACGACATATATGTCCCTGATCTAACCAATGACATATATGTCCCTAATCTAACCAAGGACATATACGTCGCTGGTCTAACCAAGAACATTTACGTCCCTGATCTGACCAAGGTCATATACGTCCCTGATCTAACCAAAGACATATACGTCCCTGATCTGACCAAGGACACATACGTCCCTGATCTAGCCAAGAACATATACGTCCCTGGTCTATAAAAGGACATATACGTCCCTGATCTAGCCAAGGATATATACGTCCCTAATCTAACCAAGGACATATACGTCACTGGTCTAACCAAGAACATTTACGTCCCTGATCTGACCAAGGACATATACGTCCCTGATCTAACCAAAGACATATACGTCCCTGATCTGACCAAGGACACATACGTCCCTGATCTAGCCAAGAACATATACGTCCCTGGTCTATAAAAGGACATATACGTCCCTGATCTAGCCAAGGACATATACGTCCCTGATCTAACCAAGGACACATACGTCCCTGTTTTAGCCAAGGACATATACGTCCATGATCCAACCAAGGACATATTCGTCCCTGATCTAACCAAGGACATATACGTCCCTGATCTAACCAACGACATATCGGTCCCTGATCTAGTCAAGGACATATACGTCCCTGATCTGTCCAAGGATATATACGTCCCTGATCTAGCCAAGGACATATACGTCCCTGTTTTAGCCAAGGACATATACGTCCCTGATCTAACCAAGGACATATACGTCCCTGATCTAACCAAGGACATATACGTCCATGATCTAACCAAGGACATATACGTCCCTGATCTAACCAAGGACATATACGTCCCTGATCTAGCTAAGGACATAAACGTCGCTGATCTGACCAAGGACATATACGTCCCTGATCTAACCAACGACATATACGTCCCTGATCTAGTCAAGGACATATACGTCCCTGATCTGTCCAAGGATATATACGTCCCTGATCTAACCAAGGACATATACGTCCCTGTTTTAGCCAAGGACATATACGTCCATGATCTAACCAAGGACATATTCGTCCCTGATCTAACCAAGGACATATACATCCCTGATCTGTCCAAGGATATATACGTCCCTGATCTAACCAAGGACATATACGTCCCTGTTTTAGCCAAGGACATATACGTCCATGATCTAACCAAGGACATATACGTCCCTGATCTAACCAAGGACATATACATCCCTGATCTGTCCAAGGACATATACGTCGCTGATCTGACCAAGGACATATATACGTCCCTAATCTAGCCAAGTACTTATACGTCCCTGGTTTAGCCAAGGACATATACGTCCCTGATCTAACCAAGGACATATATGTCCCTGATCTAACCAAGGACATTTACGTCCCTGATCTAACCAAGGACATACATGTCCCTGATCTAAACAAGGACATATACGTCCCTGATCTAGCCAAGGACATATACGTCCCTGATCTAACCAAGGACATATACATCCCTGATCTGTCCAAGGACATATACGTCCCTGATCTAACCAAGGACATATACGTCCCTGATCTGACCAAGAACATATACGTCGCTGATCTGACCAAGGACATATATACGTCCCTAATCTAGCCAAGTACTTATACGTCCCTGGTTTAGCCAAGGACATATACGTCCCTGATCTAACCAAGGACATATATGCCCCTGATCTAACCAAGGACATTTACGTCCCTGATCTAACCAAGGACATATATGTCCCTGATCTAAACAAGGACATATACGTCCCTGATCTAGCCAAGGACATATACGTCCCTGATCTAACCAAGGACATATACGTCCCTGATCTAGCTAAGGACATATACGTCGCTGATCTGACCAAGGACATATATGTCCCTGATCTAACCAACGACATATACGTCCCTGGTCTAGTCAAGGACATATACGTCCCTGATCTGTCCAAGGATATATACGTCCCTGATCTAGCCAAGGACATATACGTCCCTGATCTAACCAAGGACATATACGTCCCTGATCTAACCAAGGACATATACGTCCATGATCTAACCAAGGACATATACGTCCCTGATCTAACCAAAGACATATACGTCCCTGATCTGTCCAAGGACATATACGTCCCTGATCTAACCAAGAACATATACGTCCCTGATCTGACCAAGAACATATACGTCCCTGATCTAACCAAGGACATATACGTCCATGATCTAAACAAGGACATATACATCCCTGATCTGACCAAGAACATATACGTCCCTGATCTGTCCGAGGATATATACGTCCCTGATCTAACCAATGACTAATATATGTCAGTTCATGTCTAAAACTAGCTTAACAAATTATCAGGCCCTGTCCCTGTGTTCAGGCGCCATAAAGTATATGAATATGTGTGTATTTTCGCATAGCATACTACAGGCACTGCGTGTTTGCCGTGTTTGCAGTGAGTCCGCGTAATGATGAAAATCTGAAAGTATGACTTTGACCACAGCATTACACTGTAAAGTTTTATAGGTGCTTTGACATTCATGTTATTTTATAGCTATACATGTATCATGCATTCAGAATAATATCAGATACACTTATATATCTGTAACGTAACTTTATTTATCTCCAAGTACAATATGTACCATCACAAACTTAGATAGCAGCTCTAATGTAATTCTGTGGTACCATATATATCTGTACCTTTAATTCTCTCAAGATTTAGTAATTGTATGCTCCCGTGTTCCATATCTTTCTGCCATTATTTTGTTTCTGTAACATAATTAACTCCTCCATGGATAGATATATTGAACCATTACTTTGGTAATATATGTAGTTGTATGAAGACGCAAATCAGGTTCTGGCTATTAGTCTACTTAAAACTAAAGTTACATCGCTGACATTGGAGAGCCTTTTCTCAGACCAGTGTATATTGTATTCGCTGGTATGCCATTTGAGCACCAACAGCTTTTCACTGTAAAACTGACTTATAAAACTAACTAAGCACTATCATAGTGTCACACATTACATCACATATTACAAATACAAGTATGAGTAAAATGTACAATGGTAATCAAGACCACTTTTAAATTGATGAAAAGCCTTAATTGTCATATTAGGATCAAACTT
The DNA here is from genome assembly GCA_947623455.1 of Mimachlamys varia. Taxonomy (NCBI): domain Eukaryota; kingdom Metazoa; phylum Mollusca; class Bivalvia; order Pectinida; family Pectinidae; genus Mimachlamys; species Mimachlamys varia. Next base: position 18,034,839 of record OX392535.1, read on the forward strand.
ATGTGTCAATATCTGTCAGCAGCCTGTATCTGCAATTATAAGTAAAGGTCATACATGTATACGGTGTGATGACCTGTTCCCAACTAACAATCAGGGGCCCCGGGGTTATTATCAGGCCTTTTAACCTGATACATGTTGACCAGGAGGAGTTGAGGCCTGGGGGGGGGGTCTTTATCTAATAAGACGACCAAGTGTAAGCCTGTCTAAATCTTCACATCTGATCTGACCTGATACAGACACAACATTGAATAGGGAGGGGACGGACAACACCCAATTATCAAAAGCCATTCATTGTTTATTGTGTTTTGAGGTTGTTGTAGTTTGAAAACTTTCAAATGTGAAGCAGTAATTCTTCTTCACGTTATACTTGAATGTCTAATGTTTTAATTAAAATATAACAGTCTTATAACATTATATATCCATTCTGATCAACTAATTTTATAACACATTTCATACAAAGATTAAACAGCAGGCATAGTCTATATTGCTAGTTAAACAACTAAGTAATGACACTTTATATAAACATATACAGCAACAAATATATTGATTGATTGATTTAAACAGATACATATACATGTATATATATTTTGTACTATCTACAATTTAAAATGTAATATGAATGTGGCCCTATATGTAGAGTATTAATGCCTGATAGGACTTCAGGTAGACTTGGCGTGGACCAGGAGTGCACTCTTAGTTCATCTGGAGTCCAAACGGAGTGCACTCCAAGTTTACCTGGAGTCCAAAAGAGTGCACTCCAAGTCCAAACAGAGTGCACTCGGTGTGCACTTTGTGTAACCTTCAGTCTACACTCAAATGTAGTTCGTCAACATGTACGAAAACAAGCGATAGAGAGCAATATTACATCCAGATCGTCAATCAAATATCTCTCGTTATATTAGTAGGGAGATATCCGGATTATCGAGGGTCCATTTTACATATTTCGGACGTATTGTCAAAAATAAGAAAAGCAAATTTATTCTTTAATCGGACAATGCAGATGTTTGTTTTCTTTGTATCTTTCTTTTCTGAGATTATCAGCATCACTGGAATGTGTCGTACAAATAAACAGGAAACTATGTAATGGATGCTTTGATTAAAGCCTATTGAACAATGTGTCGAGAAAAGAATTTATTTTATAGACAATGTTTCTTAATAAACGTATAAATAACTAAAAATGTCACTCACATTAAAAAGTTAAAATATTGACAAACAGTTACATCTTCTGTATCATTGAACAAGCATATAAATGGTACATAAATGTTGGGGTTTTTTCACGTGAATACCATGAATCTTACTTGATTATAGTCATCTTGAATGATTAAAAATGTGATTCTATTACGTCAGTTTAAAAGTTCATTGTCCGTTCACCGGGTACAGCTGATTACAGGTAAAACCCTACAGGTAAGATGCGTTGGTTGTCCCGTGGTCAGGGAAATAACAGCCCCGAGCACAATTCCATACATTCCCCCGTAATCAGGAGGTGTCAAAAATCAGTCAAGCGTTTCTGGTCGAGTGTGCCATTGAACACGTTATCTCCCAGTCCCCGATACGGTCGTTAGTGTTAATTGGTCAGCTGTGAATTTGACTTACGGATGCCAGAGACACTCAATTTGTAAAAGCCAGTAGGTAATGACTTCATGTCATATTCTAATGAAGGGAAGCTAATCTTTATTCTATCTTATGAAGAAAGTTATAGATCAAATAATTAAAAAAAATAAATAAATGTAGTGCCAGAGCCCTTGCATAAATCCTAAGCAGACAAAGAAACTTGATTAAGCATTAACAAATAATCATAACTGTTAGATTATTTCAGCATATTTTGTGTTTTAAATAGGTCTAATGTGTATTTGAACTTTCAACAATGTATTGCGAGTTTTGTTAATATATATGTATCTGTACGTGCATCAGAGGTTTTACATATTATTGCATGTGTCGGTGTACATTTAAAATTTCATATATGAAGTTGTAGCAAATTACATCAACATGTATTGAGCACAAAGGAACAAAATGTCTTGTAGTTTTGCTACTCAATCTAATTTTGAGGTGTTGTCTGTAAATCGTTAGCGGTGCAATATCTTGACCAGCTCGGGTGATACGTTTTACCAGAGACTGCTTGTTTGTTTGAGTAGGGACGCTATATCTTACCAGTGACGTATTATCACTATAGATATATGACTGTGGTCTTGACTTTTATTATAGAATACAGCATATAGTTTTATACATGATAAAACATTTAACATTCACATGTAATGTACAAGACGGCGGGGACGATTCTATACAAATACATATATACGTGTCTGTTCATACGTGTGTTCAGTAGTACTTACAACGTGACCAGCATAGTGTGGTATGTTTCTGTACCGATTTTATCTGACATTGGCCCGGGCATTAGACACCTGTATCTTCGGTACTGTATACTCAGCAGCACATACCCCTCGGGGCATGCTATAACGTTTCTTTAGTACCATGGATCCGACAGATAAGATTTCCATATATATGATCGATAAAGAAATTGCATATAAAGACTTAAAAATTACATTAGTAAGTATACACATGTATTATCTTTTTACAGGGACGTATATGTCCCTGCTTTTTAATTGAAAATAGTTACCGACATGCACTAGTTTGTCTTTCAAATTGAAAAGGGGAACGCGGTTATATGCTCAATTATACATGTATAACTTTCCTGTCGCTATAGACTTAAACAAGAACAAAAATAATTTATATAGATGAAATGTACAAACAAAACTGTTTTCTCAAAAAGAAATTTCTCACATATACGTCCCTGATCGGAAGCACCACGGAATCTAAGTCCGTGGTAGCACAGATTTTCTGTCAGTCGGCCTTTATGATTAAACGACCGGTAGCCACTATAGGTTTCGATTTGGTAAGCAGGTAGAAATGCTTCTAACCGTAATAATTTATTACCTGTGTGTCGTCGCTTTAATCTGTTAGCATACCCATGACTAGTGTTTTTTATGACAGATACGTTTAGTTAGTTACGTGTTTAACGCCACTATTTACACAGATATATATCCGTGTTACGACCGGCTTTGTCGTTATGATTCAGGAGACATTTATTTTCATACACTCATACATTCTTCCTATGTACATGTATCGTGGATATATTCATTCCTTATATGCTTCCGCTTTTGTATAACAGTCATCCGTAACATTTGCTTAGGATTTCCTCAGCACTTCCGTACCGTTTGCGTCTTATTTGGAACAGCGAACGTGTATGCCTCTGTACTTGTCTAGCCACGTATATATCATATAGCCATAGGGCATAACGATACCTACATGTACCTGTGAATTAACAGGTAAAGTATTTACCAATATGTGTTACCTCTTACCTGAATATGCCATAGCCAAAGTGCATTTATAACAGGTACTCCAGTGTAGTATGAATTAGATATTTAAAATGTTTTACCAGAGACGCATAACCTTACATCAGAGACGTATAAAGGCTTAATACGTCTCTGCTTACATGCAACCGGTCCGGATTTTCCTTTTAATTTGGGGTAATGGGACAATGTTTCAGATTTGAGGAGCTACGTCTCGCATCAATAATGATAGGAGCTAAACAGGAAATTGATTGATCAAATAGTACGATGAGGAATCGAAACGGTACTGTTGCTGCCTATATACCAGAAGTAGTGTTACCTATATGCGGGTACTGACAAAACACACGTGTACTGCACAGGGACCTGAGAATTTGTTACTGCACGGAGCTATATTATTGCTAACGACCATTAAGACATATAATAAAAAATATAACATAAACAATATTTAACAGGCCGTAAAGATGAACTATTACATGTAATTATAACCAGAAAAATATTGATTGTGTTTCATATAGATACGCCCCTCTCATTTTGCTACACTCTTCATTGTACAAAATGTATTATACATCAATGTACTTAGGAGTTAGATGAGGTTATCATTGCTATCCCCATGCCCTAACTAGTAAGCCATTCACATCTTAAGAAATACATAGTACAATACAGATAACTTGTCTCAGATTCAATTCATTTCAATTTATTTTCGTAAGTTTAACAACTTCTAGGATAAACATTTTTTACATATATGGAACAAACAACAGCATCATCTTCATCACTGACTAATCGTCATTATTGTATACGTCCGATACAATCAATCAATAATGTTTAATCTAAGTATCGCAAGAATATCACTCATTGGATTGGAGATTTCTCTGTCACACCCTCATCATCACTATCAGCAGCAGCAACATCATCATCATACTGATATATATGGGTTTCAAAGGAGAGGCTATATGCCATCTTCAGATATATACATATTAAGTTCAGGTTCTGTTTATATATATATACGTCCTGTCCGTTATATTGTAATTTACATCAATGCTCGCATGTAATTTCATCTCGTATAACGTTATAATTTTATACTTATTGCTATAGTGTATGTTCTTACATTTACATTCCGACAGAGGCGGAATGTAACAACTGTCTCCACCTCATACAGCCGTCGGTTTAAAATAAACCGAACATATCTGCCAAAAACCTTGGTGGTTTTAACTGTAAGCAACATGTGTTTGACACTATTACTTTCTCACGGGCCGCGCGCGGTGGCTGAGTGGTTAAGGTGTTCCGACATTCTTCCACTAGCCCTCCACCTCTGGGTTGCGAATTCGAATCCCACATGGGGCAATTGCCAGGTTCTGACTGTAGGTCGGTGGTTTTTCTCCGGGTACTCCGGCTTTCCTTCACCTCAAAAAACCTGACACGTCCTTAAATGACTTTGGCTGTCATTAGGATATAAAACTAAATAAACCAAACTTTCTCATACAAAGATCAATCCATAGCATGCCGAAAGTGTTGCGATGTATAGTAGCCACCTAAAAATGAAAATACTGAGTTGCCGGAGTTGTAGGTCTGACTATCTGCCTTAGTCTGACAAACTCCAACATATTAAGAAACGACATCTTACATTATTTAGCTTGTATATCAGCGCACAACGAACTATTATAATCTGATTACTGTCTTGAATACATCGTCATTGGTCACCACTTGAATAGACGCTATCGTTTTTGTTGTTCGATGTTGTCGCTTTGCTACTCCGGATATAGACAGGATCGGTAGCTTAGCTCACAGTTGCTTGAGTTTCTGTCAGTAAATAAAATAAAATATATATATAGGCATAGGCCTATATATAAGGACCCCCCACCCCCCATTATAGTAATGGGCGGTTCCTTATTTTTAAAAAAAAATATATATATTATTTACTGACAGAAACTCAAGTAACTGTGCTTAGCTACATACCGGTATATCGTGTCGATTCCCCAATGTGAAGAGCGGCAATACCGGCATTTGGTATACTCATTTATGATTGGTAACTGAACAGTTTGTTGAATGAATATGTGTAAAGCTTATAATTTTATATGAAATGTGAAGGATTACGTGAGTTACGTCTCGGCATATATGTGTAAGATAGCGGACAGTGTTCTCCGTGTAAGAGTTCGTGTTTAGATTGTTTTGTGTAGGACGGTGTATAAAAATAGTACATGTATATATGTATATGAAGCACGTTTTGTACCATACATGGAACATCATATTCTTCTTATGAATTAAAACTGGTTCAGCGTTAATGTCTTAGCTGTAGCACTAGAAGACCAACTCTCTGTAGCTTTGTTATTATATGTACGGATACCTATTATCAGAACGATTTCATGACTTTTCAGTGACGAGCTATACAGCTAAACTATACAGTCGTTTTGTGGTCGGACTCCAACCTAGGCACGGCTAATTACATGTACACTGTTACGTGGAGACACGACCTTGCATAGCAATATCAGGAAATTACAAACCATGCGAACCAGTCGGAACCTGTTGGTCTGATGGTAACGTCCTGGTTTTATGACAAAGAGACCCCGGGTTCGCGCCCCGCTCGTCTCATTAGATTCATTTCTTCTCGTTCTTGTAAAATATTGGTTATTTCCCAGGTCGGGATGTGTTTTTTCATTACAATATGTACTAATTATAACAAATGATATTTTCTTAAATATCATATCATTTCAGCTCCTGGTAATAGATTCAATGTTACGTCGTGACGGATCTGTTTGATTTGAATGCCTTCGTTAGGTTCTTTACAGTTGACTTCACGTTTCGTAACAATACTAAAACCCGGGGCCAACTCGTTATCCACCCGAACATTGTGACCGCCGTTCAATGGAGTTTAAAACAATCAAGTCATAATATCAGTTCTCACGACTCTCGGTTAAATGGAACATGGTGATTATAGTAGTCAACTTTTACTATAATAGAATATACTTTTCTGATCAACATATTGGTTTTTCATTTCGTCACGAGTACAAATACAGTAGTATCTCAAACTTGCAATGGAATTGAATTATTCTGTACGTAGTTATGATACTCCGTACATTGTCGATCAACTGACGACATCAAACACTTTTTATTTTCCAAATTTGTAATGTGCAAATTTGTCTACTAAATAATCAGATCTGTAAGTATTAGCAGAACATAATTTATTTGATTCGTGAACTTAACAGCAATTACAACTTCTTCCTTGATTAAAATATTATTAATTTGTAACCATCTATATTAATATAAGCTATGATTTTAATGACGTTTTGTATATGTATCAGATATTATTAAACAAAGAATTTGAATCTATCTCGAGCCAAATAATAATCCACTCCTACCATTTCCCAGGTAATTCAACTGTTATCTAAGCGTTTGTCATTATGAAACAAATAAAGTTGTGTATTACAGTCTAAAAGTTTTAGTTGATAATTTGCAAATTATAAAATAAAAACCAAATCCTGTGGTAAAAATTGTGAAGTGCATAATTGTTCTATCAAATACAGAACGAATAATTATTCATTGTTTCTATATTGGTAACCATCATATTTTGCATTCGTGATTTGTGCATTTTAATACGGACTTAATCTAACTCTGTGGTTTAATGTAAAAACAAAACATAGATGAGTTATACGTCTCTGGTAAAAACAATGGTTGCAGAATTATGATTTGGTTGAAATTGTTTATGGAGTTTTCTTTCATTTTGTTTTTCAATTACAAAGTATCTTCTTTTGTAGTTGGCGTAGTTTAACTTGGAAATAAAAAAAATAACATGTGAATTATATTTGTAAATATTGAAATAGTCTATACTCAGGTAAATACATGTAATGTTGTTTTAAGATCTTGGCTGAATGGGAATATAACACCTGTTGGGCAGTTTAGGTGTCAAGATGTATTGTCACGCCCTGTCAAATTCATACCCGATCTGTCACAGTTAACAATTACATGTAGGACTATTAGTGAAGTTAAGCTTAGATAATTAACGTCGAACGAACGAACATCTACAGTAAAGTATATTTGTAGGCAAAACCAGCCAGTGGGCATCAAAACTGTAAGAATAGATTAATGGTTGTTTACAATCCGAGTTTGAAATACAAACTGTATTTGATATAAGTATGCGGACTGTACATGTTTTTTGCCCGTATATATTTACTGTAAGTAAATAGTAAAAACAATAACAAACACAAAATATGTGCCATATATATAAGCATCGAGACAATAAATAGGATTTCTGGCATAAAAGCAATGATGTTTTCTGACAAATTTAGACTGATCAGAGACGTATATATGCCATACGTCTCTGGACTGACAGGTATCTCAATTTTAAAATAGCGTTAAAAAAAACGTTTTTGTGTGGAATCAATCAAATTGGATTACATGAATATGTTTAACAGATGAAGATATGCACAATTGATCATATATGTACGTTTCTCGTGTCAAGATGTGGTAGCAATTGAAACGGAAGTACTGAAGTGTGACGAGAATAGCGGTCCCGTGCGAGGCTTGTCAATCAACGCTTGGGAGGAGCATCGACCAATAGAAATCACGAAGAGCTCGCGATACCGTGTAATTGACAAGAAATCCAACTTATCAAAATGTTAGGTATGCAGATGATCCGATTCAGATACTAATTCTTCATTTGTATTTTATTGGACATCAGTACAGAATATACCGGATACATGTCCACGAAAGATGTAACAGTAAATAGTTAAAAGCTGATTGCTTTGGTTCTGAACCCTTTGAAGATGTACTTTTTACGATGGCTTGTGTTAACGCAAAGTCAGCCTCGGAGCTTGTTGGCTAATAGATTGAAATCGCTCTGTGATTGGCTAGCCATTTGAAGAGGTAACTTTGGAAAGAGGCGGGGCTTGGTGATACACCAAGTTATAGATACATGATAAAGACAAAAAATCAGTAGGTTTTTTTATCGTCATCACTTGCTAGTTACACTTTCTTTATTCTGGGATAACGACTCGGAGAAAGAAAATTTAACAGTTTCACTCCCAAAAATGAAATTGGTTAGTTGAAACAGAGACGTATAAAGCCAGAGTGGCTATATACGTCTCTGGTTGAAACATGAATATTTCCCGACATTATTCTCCGTGTCGCGTTATTCACCTGTAAACAAGAAGAAAACGAAAGCAGAGATATATAGATACGTCTCTGACGAAATAAAGCGTGCCTTTAAATCAGATTGAACATTTAAACATTAAGGTCGCAGATATTTCTTATCAAAGCTTCCGATATCAGCTGAAGTGTTTACAAATCTCTCTTGTTTAATGACACTTTTAAATTTTCCAAAAACGTTCTCGGCCGGATTAAAATCTGGACTGTTTGTATTTTCTAATCTAATGGGATGCTCTGTACTGTTTTATAAAAAAAAAATCGTTTGATTAAATGACTTGCATTTGAGTTTATACTCAACAGAGACGTATAAAGTGAAAATCGTCCGTTTTGTTCCAAGTTGTATATAAGAAAGAAAATTAGAGTGATCTTGTATTTTGATTCCTGTAACTTCGTTAACATATGTTACATGAAATACCGGGTAGCTATCTTACGAACGTACCTTAAGGCCCAGTCCCATATAGGTGCCGGATCACATTCGGCACGATCCGGCGTGTGAACCGTGTAGTTCCACAGCAATCTTGTTGGTCCTGGAACATCCGGGGATGCGCGTGGCGGCTCCGGGACCCACACGGCAGTTATAGGAAGTTCAAAACTAAACTTCCGTGACGGTCCGGGGAGATGGCAACATCCGGGGTGGTTCGTGCAGCTGCCGTGAAGGGTCCCGGGACAGCCCTATCTCTGTCTTGATTGTCCGTGTGCGTCCTTGACAGTCCGGGGACAAAACTCAGTTCCCGGACCATCAAGGGTCATAACGGCAGAGGTACAGGTGTCCTCGGACCATCCATGGTGTTTACAAGGAACGAACACGGAATTACTACCGACCAAGACGGCGCAAACATTCACGACGTCATGATTTTACCCACACCACACAACATTTATTAGTTGCTGCCATTACTTAGACTTGCAGATGATACATAAATATGTTTTGGGCTTGTCAGAATGATATAGGTATCGGATAGGTTGTGCCTCAATGATGTCACTCATAACGTGACCTATACAAGAATTCGATAAAAACATGCATAATCACTAGGCTGATATAAATTGGGCGCCACCTGACTTTTTTTGAAGGTCGTCTGTGTCTGTATCGGCGTTAATCCAGTAACTACAACCATCCTGTCCATTATTCGACAATGAGGGAGACGGGGTATCTGTCATATGCAATAATGAAATGTCGTTGCTAAAAACCTAATTCTTCCTTCAACACAGGACAATTCCGAAGTTGGAAGTTAAATTTACGATGAAACTTACGAACGCTTTAGTAAAACACACAGATCGTAACTTAGCTTGTAAAAGAAACGTATTGAAATATTCGTAACTTTTAACCTAAACCTATAATATACAAGAAACTAAGTTTAAAATCATTACCGCAAAACTCAATTCAAAATGACCAATTGATCATTATTCATCGGCAATGCCTACAATTCATTTTTTTTTCATTTTTTTTTCAATTTTATTTCATTCCGTATGCAACAGCATATAGGATTACAATACACATACATATTAAATCATATATAATTTTGCAAGATGTCGGAGACCGCAGCCAACATGAACAAAATAATATTTATAATACAGCTCACTACGACAATAAGTAATGGCTTTATCGTGAAAAAAGTCGTACATGCATACAAATGAATACCAAGCACAGAATGTAACATGTATACATCCTATTTTTTTTTATTTTTTTTTTATAATGGTAACCGTTATGGAACGATGTCTTGTGGGAACAATATATATTGCATTATATCGGAAAATCAAGATAGCTTTCGAAAGATTTACTTAACGCTGAATCTTATTTATCTATTTCATTACAAATGTGATAGGGTAAAATACATATACTGTACATGTTGAGAAAAAAAACCGTGAAAAGCAATTGACAATGTAATAAGTTGTAAACCAATCTACTGACAATACAGTGTTTTTTATTAGAAAAAAGTGAATAATATGATTTTCAAAATAATTCAACAGGTATATTGATACATGAGAATTAGTCAGGCGTATATGTTATTAGTAGCTTTTTTTCAACCTGTAACATGTGCTTTGGCACACACTGTAAAAAAAATTCCTGTAAAACATGTTTGTTTAAAAACGGCTGTCAGACTCACTTTATAAACATGTTTCACGTTTTAATTAAAACACTTTACACGTGTATATTTAAACACAAGTGTTTTAAATGTTACATATACTCCGTTTTTGGCAAAAACACTAGTGTTTTAAAGGAAAAACAGAGACGTTTATTTTAAACCATTAATGTTTTATTAAAAACACGTTCAAATGTTTTAACAAAAACACTTCAACATTACACTTGCTAGACTCACTTTAAAAACACTTTAACGTGTTTTAAATAAAACATGTTTTACTTGTTCATGTTTTTACTACAACATAATGTAATCTACATTATCAAAATATCAATATTTGTAAAACGTCCACTCATATTGGCCATATGGGATGTACTTCTTCATATGAATCACGAAATGATACTTTAACTGTTACATTTACACCAGATTCTTTATCCAGATTTTTTCAGCACGGCACTCAGTTTTCTGCATTTTAGAAATGCACAGCAGCGGCACTGTTGTTTTATACGTGTGTTATGGATACAGCAAGCCCATCTTCATATCAGACGTGTAGCAGCATAAATGGTCTGTCCATCCCCGACTGTTGCTATTTCTGATATTTTGTCACCATGGAGAAAACAGATCAGGCATGGAGCAGACAACTCCTCCGTGTCACATGTTCTCAAAATCATATCCTCTGCAACAACCTGTAAAAAATATCAAAATGAGAATCTGCAGACACAAGATATGCTTATTTTTAATAATGTAAATTTCATATACATGCAAGTGTATAGATATCACACACAACTGCAACTAATGTATATGGGTTACCATTATTTTTACAAATAATTTCTATTTACTTCAGTCCTATGCAGACATTTTAGCAAACATGTACATACTTTTTAATGCGGCGGATAGTCTCTTTCTTTAGATTCCTTTTCCAAAGCAGCGGCTTTCTCCATATGGTGAAGTATCCATACCATTTTACTGTTATCAGATCCCTGTAAAATACAAACGTAAATTCTAAATAGAAAACGTTTAATAAGTCTGTCATTAATTTGAATATTTTTATAAAACTCCAAGTAAATCTTCTATCCCAACAGTGTAAATTGTATGTGAATTGTACTTGCCTAATTCAAATTCTCCAAATACATCTTAGTGTTTTCCTGATCCACTAGCTTCGAGATAATGAAGTTTGACTGTATCTGCAATTTTAATTTGAATCTGATATGAGACCGGAATTACACAGCAAATACACTGAAAACCAGCAGTCTAATCAATCTGTATCATACAATGTTATACAAATCCCCTGAACCTCCTTAACTGTAGTAAATGGAAAAAGTTATTTCCGATATATACAAGCACATAATATTGATCAGGTATCATTAATTAGTGATAAGTAATTATATGAAACATGCACTATATACTTTCCATAATATGCATGACATTTAACACCCCCCCCCCCCCCCTCCACCCCCGATCGCACACACATACACACACTGGTAAACCAACAACCAGGGAGGGTCTTCATCGGGGTCTGAGCTATAGAAGAGGGCTTTGTCTTAGTCAAATGGATACGAAAAGAATTTTAAAGACAGTTTTATTATTGTATTAACTCTTAAAAAAGCGTGTAGAGCTTTACAGTAAACATTAAAGTATAAACTTACATGTTATGGTGTAGGCTATCGAGTTTGCATTGTTTATGTCACCTTCCAATATCTAAGAGGACAAAAGGATCTCAACTGGCCACCTTTTCCTCAAAGACAAAGTCAAAGGATCACATTAGAAAGATTGATTTTAACCACAAACTGCAATCACTTTCAAGACTTAATGAAGTAAATTCTAAAGATTTGTGTACGTCACCTTCCAATATCTAAGAGGACAAAAGGATCTCAACTGGCCACCTTTTCCTCAAAGACAAAGTCAAAGGATCTATACGAAATAATAGAATTAAAAGATTAATAAAATCTGTCCCGATTAAATAATATTTGTGATGTCGAACTTGTAAAAAAATAAATAAGTAAAATAGAATCCGTTTATATTAAAACAATAATGTTTATACACTAGGCTTATATGTATATCTTCAGCACCGTGCCATACACTAAGCTTATTTACATCTTAACACCGTGCCATGCCCCTGACCGCCATTATCCTTTGTTGGTCAACAGTCTTGACCAGCTCAAAACAAACAACACATGTGTATGTATGTGCACATGCAGCTGCTGCGTCGAAACGTTTGAATTTCAGAATCAAATGTTCTTTCACAATATACAATTTACTTAGTATATCTATACATACATAGATATAAATGTATAATTACCCCAAATGTATTGATCCGCACCGCTTTCTTTCGTCTCAGCATCAGCTACCTTCGTCTTGGTGTGGGCGAGTGTTGTGATATGGTCACGTGACGGCGAAAGGCGCGAATATTAACCGTAAAACGGACATGTATTACAAAAAACGGAGGTGTTTTAAATGAAACACAAAACCATAAAAAACGCTTCATTACAGTAATAACAATGCGCAATGCATATTTTTTAATCACTTAATAACAGGTTAATACTATCAAGTCTAATCAGAGCACATTCTCTTGCATAACAATAATTAAATGCTGCCCCGCAACAAATATTCAGACCAAACAAGCAAGAAATATGAAATTACTCATTTATTCTTTTTTTATACTTTTAATATGAAAATAGACCCATCTAAAAGTTTTTTTTATAAAAGATGTGCATTTTTATTCTATATGTTTCTTGGTGTTTATTCTAAACGGGTTTAGTGTTTTAAATTTAAAACACTGAATGTTTTAAATAAAACATAATGTTTATCCCTAAAACACATATGTTTTGCTTAAAACACCAGAAGTTTTATCAAAAACACTATATGTTTTATCAAAAACACTATATGTTTTAAATAAAACATAAAACACGTAATGATTTTTTACAGTGCAGACTAAAATAGGACACCGTGCTGATGGATCACTGCAGACTTATAGCTATTGTCACAAAAAACGCATTTCTGTAACGCTGTATGATGGACTTGTTTTCCGTTGTGTGACCCATATTTCATTACAATAAGCTTCTTCATGGAGTAATCCTCTACCTTTTCTGAATTGATATAAAAATAGTGACACGTGATTTGTGGCTAATTGTAGCGTACTATACAAAACTAAAACAGTTTGTAAAACTCATGCTAATTAAGACAAGTAAGGCGATATTCTGTAAAAGCTGAAATAAACACGTAAAATTATCTAGGATTTTTTTAATCCGTATGCTATTTGGGAATAAGTAAGTTCTATAAAGAGTATTTTAATGCAAGTATTTTTTCACGGACTAGCTAATAGCTAGTATAACTCTGTGACATAACTCAGGATGAGGATGCGATATGTTTCTACTTATGAATAATGTACAAAAAGCATCGTAAGATATAAATGTTGAATGAAATTTGCAAGCTATCGTATCATCTTATCACAGACATATAATATATGGCTTCGTACATAAGGGGGCCGTACATAATATTGTATGCCTATGATCTGACTGATCTGATCGGTGAACCATCTGATCGTCTCCTGGTCTCGATTTTACAGGTAAATATGGAGGCGACAGCTCGCGCCTCAGTGAGCACAGTGGGTCACCGTGAGTCTTGCTGACGCTTGATGATCGATCTCGTAACAGTCGCGGTGAAACGCGATGGTCTCTCACGTCATCACAATCTTTCGTGACTTAATTTTGATGATCCTTCAACATCATTTCCGATCATCAAGGGTTATGGCGGTTTATCAAACGCGGTGAAAAAGTTACACTGACTAATGTGTGATCTGTACATGTAGTGTAGACTGAGGTAACACAGACTACATGTAGATGTAGACTGAGGTAACACAGACAGACTACATGTAGGTGTAGACTGAGGTAACACAGACTTCATGTAGTGTAGACTGAGGTAACACAGACAGACTACATGTAGGTGTAGACTGAGGTAACACAGACAGACAACATGTAGGTGTAGACTGAGGTAACACAGACTACGTGTAGATGTAGACTGAGGTATATCTGATGAGAGTTGGTTGAAGGTTGAGGGAGGGAAAGGTTGTGAATGAAGCCCTGTGATTCGGAATATGATGACACTTGGCAGGACACAGTGTGACAGGGAGGACAATAAATTAAAGATAAAGAAAAACATCATAGAACCAGTCTGTCAACATGACAATCATAGAACTATGAATATTGATATATGGTTAAAATAAAAACACAAACATACCGAACATGCAAGTCTGATTACAGGATGTGATATATTGCTGAACCAGAAGTTGAAGGCATCGTTTGGTTTTAAAGACAAGGAGAAAGTTTTGAAGTTGGTGATTTAGTGTAGATAGTTGATGCAAGAATTTTGATGTGAAGAGTATGTGACATATTCTCACGTAGAAGTTATACAGCATAAATCAACTGCACTCCCACACCACCTGGTGGTGGTTCCTACCTGAGGTTTACTGACTGTGTCGACCTGTAGATCATAGAATATAGTTTATAAATCACATGTAAGGCTGACTCACACACCCAACACATGCGATACTTACTCTTTCATCATCTGTCCAACTTTCATCCATCCATCTTTAAATAATTATTGTTAACCCTTTATCTGATAAGGATCTTTCTTAAATTTCATATGAAGGTTCCCCTTGGTCCAACGATGTGCATGTTGTGGTCCGTAACAAGATGGCCACCTGCCAGCCATCTTGGAGTTTACAGAGTTCCACTTGTCATAACTGTTTTACAAGATGTCCTGAACAAACAGATCGTTTGATAATTCCATGTCTAGGTTCTCCATGTAGGGCATCCTTATACATGTTTTACTATAAGACTGATTGGAAAATAAGATGTCATCAAGGCAGCCATCTTTTATTTAGTAACTTCAAATTATTTTTTTCAATATTTGTTAAAGAATATTTTGTGAGATCATCCTCAAATTTCATATGTAGGCCTCTCAAGGACCATTGTTGTGCATGTTTCATTTTTCGCTTACCGGTAGTTGAAAAATCAAGACTGAAGCCAGATAGCATACTTCACTTGTTTAAGTGTTGTCTTTTTTCTGAGAAATGCTTGACAAATATTTCTCATATTTCAAGTTTAACCTCTCCATGGTCCAAAGTTGTGCATGTTTTACTCTAGACAGACTGAAAAAAAAAGAGAATTTGCTGCCCTTTCAAAAAACAAACAATGGCCTTACTTCTAAATACAAACTAAAAGTTTACTCATAAGGCATACTAGACATTTAGTCAATATACAAGCTGGTAGTTACTCATGATATTTACTGAAAGTACTGACAAATTACATACTGGAAGTTTACCCAGAAAACATACTGGAGGTTTACCCAGAAAACATACTGGAAGTTAACTTACATTAACTACATGTAGATGTGGTGACATTAGTTACATGTAGATGTGGTGACATTAACTACATGTAGATGTGGTGACATTAGCTACATGTAGATGTGGTGACATTAGCTACATGTAGATGTGGTGACATTAGTTACATGTAGATGTGGTGACATTAGTTACATGTAGATGTGGTGACATTAGCTACATGTAGATGTGGTGACATTAGCTACATGTAGATGTGGTGACATTAGTTACATGTAGATGTGGTGACATTAGTTACATGTAGATGTGGTGACATTAGTTACTTGTAGATGTGGTGACATTAGCTACTTGTAGATGTGGTGACATTAGTTACATGTAGATGTGGTGACATTAGCTACATGTAGATGTGGTGACATTAACTACATGTAGATGTGGTGACATTAGCTACATGTAGATGTGGTGACATTAGTTACATGTAGATGTGGTGACATTAGCTACATGTAGATGTGGTGACATTAACTACATGTAAATGTGGTGACATTAACTACATGTAAATGTGGTGACATTAGCTACTTGTAGATGGCATTAAGGTTCACCCACCATAAACTAGAAATTAGTTTCCTTTTTCTATTGCATAAAGAGAGGATATACTGAAAACATACTTATTTTGGTGTACACAAATTTTAGTGGATAACCAAATTTAAACAAGTAAGCACAGTGATGAATTGGTGCACTCACAATACTTGCTTTAGAAAGCAATGTACAGAAACTGTAATGAGCGTTGTCATAATTTAGCAGAATGGTCTTAGCGTGAATTGCTAAAATAAGATAACTACTTAAATATGTACTTGTAAGTATTTGGGATGGCATGTATTTGTTGAAATTTTTTAATTTTAGGCAGGGGTCAGGGTTGAAATGGGGTTACATGGCTTTTACCATTTAATTTTGAAAATTGCAAGAGTACATGTATACTGTTTTCTATAGGGGGGTCACAGTGTGTGTGTGTGTGTGTGGGGGGGGGGTATCCATTTATTTCATCTGATGTTCTGATATTGTTTGAATGGGTACATCAATTTGCTCTCCTATGGCGTCTTAGGTATGGGGTGAATCTGGTACACTTATTCGTCTCTGACAGGTAACAGTACCAGAGGTGTACTATATATAGGTTTGAAATCTGTCTGTTAGTTTGTGTCACACAGGGAACATCTGATGGAATTTCGTGTCACATGCTCTATGTTGGAGAAGTACCAGAAGTTTCATGTGCTTGGTCTCCTGTGCCACTTTGCACAGAGTGATGGGCCTTTGTTTACACTTAATCATTTTGTTTTGGACATACCTAGTACTCACACAGAAAAACTTTGAATTACTGAATTATTTCTTCTTGCTCTAATTTCTGATGGTGACAAGGGGAGAGGGAATCATCCTTAGTATTGTATGGAATTATCTGGCCGCGATGCTTTCCTGTCAGTTTCTCTATGTTTGGAACACTGCTCACCTCAGAATCTGAGGTAGAGGGAGTGTTGGTCACTTGAAGAGTTGCTCAGCTATATCTAGAGTTATAGCCCTTTGTTCATTTCAATGCAAATATTTGTTTGGAAAAAATCATCCTTGCCATTTCACTTCCGTTTTAAAACTGAAAAGTTTGTATCTCTGGAAGGCAATATTCCTAATTGTAAAGTTGGTTCTTTGTCACACTACTTACAGTAACTCTGAGTTGTCATATGTTTGACTGTGTATGTGATGGTGTGGGGAGGAGGAGGGGGGGGGGTTACTGTCAGTAGGGGGGTTATGACTAGGTTTGATGTATGTGTTAGCGTCAGGCCAGACAAGCTACCTGGTGACTGTCGACCTGATCTACACTGATTAATGTCTAGTGCCCAGATCAAATGCAATTAATATGCAATTCAGCATTGGTTAATATGCAAATATCCAAAGACGACAACCGTCAATATACATTTACATAAAAAACCCAGCTGCAATCTGTTAGAAGGCAGACACCGGTTTGTAATCTGCATATTCACTAACTAATAGTGGCGACAAATTATATCTTAGAAAATCGCTTTGAACCCCCTTAGGAATAAATGAATTAAAAGTAAGGTAAAAAATAAAAATGTGTGTTTTATATAGTTGATGTTTGTGAGATGGCCTTCTTGTTGCTTTTTGTCAATAATTAAGGCAATTTTTTTTAATCGTTGTAGTTTTTTTCGAGTATAGGGGAAATTGTAGCAGGCTTTGATGGATAATCTATTGAGCTAATTACCTACCTGTATTGTACCTGTAGTTAATGCAATCCAGATCTGTTGTAACCAATTCAACATATTTCTAAATATTTAAGGTGATTTATTATGCTTAGTAGAACAGATTTTATATGGTTTAATGATAGAGTTGGAAATGTAACATTTTATGATTCTGTTTCAAGTTTTTGAACATATATCAGTAAAGCTGATACCCAGTACATGCATTTTACTTACTTCATTGATATGCTTCTAGATTATATAATTCTTTTCCTGTTAACATTTTTTTATGAAACTACTGTCTCCACATGACCCTTGCTGTTGCTTAAAACCCTGCTCTGATTAAGTATATAAAGGCAAGAATCTGTCAAACTCATAAAAATACATTAAAAGATATATCAATATTAGAATATTAAGAATTGAACCCTGAGGAACACCCATCCTAAGGGGTTCCCAGGGGCTTCAGATGGGTCCCAGTTTATTCTGCTGTAACCTGGCAGTGAGACCTGTAGAGGGTTCATCAAGCCCATATACTTGCAGTTCCCCAGCAACAATCCATGAAGGATGCAATCAAAAGAGTTGGACACATCTATAAGGACCGCTCCTATATACTTGTCATTGTCCAAGGCATGATGCCCTGCCTCAAGGAGCACAGCAGAGTAGGCTGACACCCAAAGCCCCACCTGAAATTAAGCTGCCAAAAAGGGGTAAAAAATGAAGTTGCAAAAATTGTCAAGTTCGTTGTGAATGGAATTTCAAAGACTTAAGAGATTGTGGGCAAAATACTAATAGAGCAGTAGATTTGTAGTGTGCTTTGATAGTGTTGTTGACTCGGGTATATTGTTGTTGACTCGGGTATATTGTTGTTGACTCTGGTATATTGTTGTTGACTCAGGTATATTGTTGTTGACTCGGGTATATTGTTGTTGACTCAGGTATAGTGTTGTTGACTCAGGTATATTGTTGTTTACTCAGGTATATTGTTGTTGACTCGGGTATATTGTTGTTGACTCGGGTATAGTGTTGTTGACTCAGGTATAGTGTTGTTGACTCAGGTATATTGTTGTTTACTCAGGTATATTGTTGTTGACTCGGGTATAGTGTTGTTGACTCGGGTATATTGTTGTTGACTCGGGTATATTGTTGTTGACTCAGGTATATTGTTGTTGACTCGGGTATATTGTTGTTGACTCAGGTACATTGTTGTTGACTCGGGTATATTGTTGTTGACTCGGGTATATTGTTGTTGACTCGGGTATATTGTTGTTGACTCAGGTATATTGTTGTTGACTCGGGTATATTGTTGTTGACTCAGGTATATTGTTGTTGACTCAGGTATATTGTTGTTGACTCAGGTATATTGTTGACTCAGGTATATTGTTGTTGACTCAGGTATATTGTTGACTCAGGTATATTGTTGTTGACTCAGGTACATTGTTGTTGACTCAGGTACATTGTTGTTGACTCGGGTATATTGTTGTTGACTCGGGTATATTGTTGTTGACTCGGGTATATTGTTGTTGACTCGGGTATATTGTTTTTGACTCAGGTATATTGTTGTTGACTCGGGTATATTGTTGTTGACTCGGGTATATTGTTGTTGACTCGGGTATATTGTTGTTGACTCGGGTATATTGTTGTTGACTCAGGTACATTGTTGTTGACTCGGGTACATTGTTGTTGACTCAGGTACATTGTTGTTGACTCAGGTACATTGTTTGTTTACTCAGGTATAGTGTTGTTGACTCAGGTACATTGTTGTTGACTCGGGTATATTGTTGTTGACTCGGGTATATTGTTGTTGACTCGGGTATAGTGTTGACTCGGGTATATTGTTGTTGAATCGGGTATATTGTTGTTGACTCGGGTATATTGTTGTTGACTCAGGTATAATGTTGTTGACTCGGGTATATTGTTGTTGACTCGGGTATAGTGTTGACTCGGGTATATTGTTGTTGACTCGGGTATATTGTTGTTGACTCGGGTATATTGTTGTTGACTCGGGTACATTGTTGTTGACTCGGGTATATTGTTGTTGACTCAGGTATATTGTTGTTGACTCAGGTACATTGTTGTTGACTCAGGTATATTGTTGTTGACTCGGGTATATTGTTGTTGACTCAGGTATATTGATGTTGACAGAAGAAATATATTCTCTACAAAAGTGTGATGTTGACCACTGATGTATGATGTTGTCATTAAATGTAATGTTGTCAAATTAGACATAATGTTGTTAATTTAAATATAATGTTGTCGAGCATTTGGAATGACTTATTATCTGTGATGTGTATAGTACTTCAATACGTTTATGTGAAGAGATTTTTTCAACAAGACATTGTAGCATTCTGAGTAATGCTTCAGTTTGACAAATGGCAAAACCTTTCATATATACATCAGATACTGCATATGTAGATTTGTTATGCAAATGAAGTGATAATAAATTACCTTTAAACACTGACTAGGTAAAAACTGATATGCATTTACAACATAAGAATTTGAATGATGATTGAATTCAGTGTTAAATATTTGCAGTACTAGCTCTTAAAGTTGAATTTAGTACATCAGCATTTGTCACAGGTGTATAGACCCTCTAATGGTGACAAGTCGACGATCAGTCTCACTGTGACTAATACCAGTACTGGTCCCACTTAAGATTTAATGTCTGATTGTCTTGTTGCACACTCACAAACTTAATCCGCATAAAAAAAATTACATTGATGATTTGAATAATTATCAATTTCTTCTGTAAAATATTCATATTCTTTAATACGATTTGTTAATTTCATCTCTGTATCTCAAGGTAAATTGTCACCCCGACCCAAATCGTGTGCTAAAGTTTGATTAATTGAAATGATAAATGTTTTGATATCTTATATCATGTGAAATTACAAACCCGTAAAAACTTTATGAAAAAAAATAAACGATTGTAAGGAATTCTTAAGTAGTTAAAAATGCAATTTTATGATACAGGTTTTGGTCATGCATGTAAAAGCCATTTCACAGAATTACATAAGATTTATAAAGGGATGCAAAAAACAAATCAGCATATTAAAACAAAATCTAATTTGCATTATAAATTTGAAAGATAAAACAGAACGCAGGTATCTAAGATCTTAAAATGCTCATTTAGGAAAAACAGAACATGAATTAAGATATTTAATTGTTGTGACAAAAAGTTTTAAAAAGAAATGTATGTGATATACTATATATATAAGCTCTAATGAACTCTGAGCTACAGTTGATCCCAATCAATATGTTGTTTCATACTTCAGTTCAGATCTTTTTATTGTTGAAATCATGTTTCGCTAAACAAATTATTAATCCATGCAAAAAATAATCATGTCCAAATTAATCCTTGCATTTGCATATTCTTTGTCTATAGCACACGATTCTGACACACTGCTGAAATGAGGGGACCAGGGAGATTGAAAACGCTTTATCATGCATGCACATAGTTTCATATGGAAACCACATCGTGTTGGTCATCTGGTAGAATGACAGTGTTGACCACCTTGCTTGATGACAGTTTATTAAAGACCAGGTTTAATGACATTGCTTTGGACCAGGTTTAATTACATTGTTTGGGACCAGGTTTAATGACATTGCTTTGAACCAATTTTAGGGACATTGTTAGGGACCAGGTTTCATGACATTTTTGGGAACCAGGTTTAATGACGTTGTTTTGGACAAGGTTTAATGGCATTGTTTGGACCAGGTAAAACAACATTGTTTTGGACCATATAAAATGACATTGTTTGGACCAGGTTTAATGACATTCTTTTGGACCAGGTTAAATGATATGTTTTGAACCAGATTTAAGGACATTGTTTTGGACCATGTTTAATGGCATTGTTTTGGACCAGGTAAAATGATATTGTTTTGGACCAGGTTTAATAATATTTTTTGGGGACCATGTTTAATGACAGTTTCATGTTTGTTTTGGACCAGGTTTAATGACAGCTTTTTAGGGACCAGGTTTAATGACAGTTTGTTAGGGACCAGGTTTAATGACATGGTTTTGGACCTGGTAAAATGACAGTTTTTTAGGGACTAGGTTTAATGAGATTGTTTTGGACCAGGTTTAATGAGATTGTTTTGGACCAGGTTTAATGAGATTGTTTTGGACCAGGTTTTATGACATTTTTTTGACCTGGTTTAATGAGATTGTTTTGGACAAGGTTTAATGAAATTGTTTCGACCAGGTTTATTGACAGTTTGTTAGGGACCAGGTTAAATTGCATTGTTTTGGACCAGGTTTAATGACATTGTTTTGGACAAGGTTTAATGGCATTGTTTTGGACTAGGTTTAATGACATTGATTTGGACCAGGTTTAATGACATTGTTTTGGACCCGGTTTAATGGCATTGTTTTGGACAAGGTTAAATTGCATTGTTTTGGACCAGGTTTAATGGCATTGTTTTGGACCAGGTTTAATGGCATTGTTTTGGACCAGGTTCAATAACATTTTTTAGGGACCATGTTTAATGACAGTTTCATGTTTGTTTTGGACCAGGTTTAATGACAGCTTTTTAGGGACCAGGTTTAATGACAGTTTGTTAGGGACCAGGTTTAATGACATGGTTTTGGACCTGGTAAAATGACATTGTTTTGGACCAGCCTTAATGACATTGTTTTGGACCAGGTTTAATGACAGTTTTTTAGGGACTAGGTTTAATGAGATTGTTTTGGACCAGGTTTAATGAGATTGTTTTGGACCAGGTTTAATGACATTGTTTTGGACCAGGTTTAATGACAGTTTTTTAGGGACTAGGTTTAATGAGATTGTTTTGGACTAGGTTTAATGAGATTGTTTTGGACCAGGTTTAATGACATTGTTTTGGACCAGGTTTAATGACATTGTTTTGGACCAGGTTTAATGGCATTGTTTTGGACCAGGTTTAATGGCATTGTTTTGGACAAGGTTAAATTGCATTGTTTTGGACCAGGTTTAATGGCATTGTTTTGGACCAGGTTTAATGGCATTGTTTTGGACAAGGTTAAATGGCATTGTTTTGGACCAGGTTTAATGGCATTGTTTTTGACCAGGTTTAATGGCATTGTTTTGGACAAGGTTAAATTGCATTGTTTTGGACAAGGTTAAATTGCATTGTTTTGGACCAGGTTTAATGAGACATTTTTCTTGAGTATTTGATAACTGAACAGCTTTGCCCGTTTTTGATGATGAAGTTACAAACTATTTTATACAGGTGTTACCCTTTCACAATCTAATTAACATTGACTTGATCAGATCAATCTGTTTACCTATCAATTATAATTTGATGTAGATACATCATTTTCCTTATATACTTTTAATTGCAGATTCAGCATGATTAAATAATTAACATATATGCATGTGATTTTTGTAGTAGATATAATTGGATGAGAAAAATATGAAAAAGATAACAAGCAAATTAAAGGTACATTGGTCCAAGTTAATTTTTTTTACAAGTTAATAAAGCTGATTTATATATTTCTCTATAATATATAGTACTATGATGCATTGTATGTTGGTTTTATACATTTTTGCACCTGAAATGATATCAAATGTAATGTTTCGCCTATTTCAGTGCCAATATAACAATATCAGCTAGATCAACCAATTTTATGTTGCCTGTGCAAATGTATGTCATGTGATGCCTCATTTGTGTTCCCCAACTACTCAATATGGCACATCTGATGTTGTACTGGGTAATTTCTGGACATTGAGCCAGTGATGATATGACGCCAGTTGTATGTGAAAAATTATGTACTCTCACTCGATCTGACTACTGTACTGGTAAATAAACGAACTTTAGTCGGAATCTTATATTCGCTGAAAGCATGACGTTTCTAAATTAGAATTGTTTAAGGACATTGTTTTGAACCAGAGTTACGCTAAATTATAATTGTGCTAATATTTCTTTCAACAGCACCTTTTGTAGATATGCCAATTCGTTATTGTCCTTATCTGTTTAAATTTGGTAATTAATGCACTAAAATTTGAGTCCACCAAAATAGATATGTTTACGGAAATCTACCAAGCTCATGCCACTTACCCCTAACTATATCACACAAATAAACACGCCATGTGTACAACATTATTTGAAAATAACGCATGGTTAAACTTAGCCCTAAAACATTTGGATCTCAACTGTTTGCTTTTAAAGTTAACTTGGTCGTGGACCTTTAGAATCAATTGTTGTAAGAAGGAAGTTGAAGCTCCCTTGTAGAGTGAGGATCAATGCCAAAAAAAGAATAATTATTTGATAAAACTTTAACCATCAGCTCATTTTGATCAGTTGATCGTGTTTCAGTGTATCCTTCATTCGTCAGGGAGGGTGCTGTCTCCTTTTGTACTAAGTGTATAGTTCAGATAGGGGAACATTTCTGGTAGTGTATAGTTCAGATAGGGGAACATTTCTGGTAGTGTATAGTTCAGAAACGGGAACATTTCTGGTAGTGTATAGTTCAGATAGGGGAACATTTCTGGTAGTGTATAGTTCAGAAACGGGAACATTTCTGGTAGTGTATGGTTCAGAAAGGGGAACATTTCTGGAAGTGTATGGTTCAGAAAGGGGAACATTTCTGGTAGTGTATAGTTCAGATAGGGGACAATTCTGGAAGTGTATAGTTCAGAAAGGGGAACATTTCTGGTAGTGTATAGTTCAGAAAGGGGAACATTTCTGTTAGTGTATGGTTCAGATAGGGGAACATTTCTGGTAGTGTATAGTTCAGAAAGGGGAACATTTCTGGTAGTGTATAGTTCAGAAACGGGAACATTTCTGGTAGTGTATGGTTCAGAAAGGGGAACATTTCTGGAGGTGTATGGTTCAGAAACGGGAACATTTCTGGTAGTGTATGGTTCAGAAAGGGGAACATTTCTGGAAATGTATAGTTCAGAAAGGGGAACATTTCTGGTAGTGTATAGTTCAGAAAGGGGAACATTTCTGTTAGTGTATAGTTCAGATAGGGGAACATTTCTGGTAGTGTATAGTTCAGATAGGGGAACATTTCTGGTAGTGTATAGTTCAGAAACGGGAACATTTCTGGTAGTGTATAGTTCAGATAGGGGAACATTTCTGGTAGTGTATAGTTCAGAAACAGGAACATTTCTGGTAGTGTATGGTTCAGAAAGGGGAACATTTCTGGAAATGTATGGTTCAGAAAGGGGAACATTTCTGGTAGTGTATAGTTCAGATAGGGGAACATTTCTGGAAGTGTATAGTTCAGAAAGGGGAACATTTCTGGTATTGTATAGTTCAGAAAGGGGAACATTTCTGTTAGTGTATAGTTCAGATAGGGGAACATTTCTGGTAGTGTATAGTTCAGAAAGGGGAACATTTCTGGTAGTGTATAGTTCAGAAAGGGGAACATTTCTGATAGTGTATGGTTCAGAAAGGGGAACATTTCTGGTAGTGTATATAGTTCAGAAAGGGAAACATTTCTGGTAGTGTATGGTTCAGATAGGGGAACATTTCTGGTATTGTTTGGTTCAGATAGGGGAACATTTGTGGTAGTGTATAGTTCAGAAAGGGAAACATTTCTGGTGTGTATAGTTCAGATAGGGGAACATTTCTGGTAGTGTATAGTTCAGAAAGGGAACATTTCTGGTAGTGTATAGTTCAGAAAGGGGAACATTTCTGATAGTGTATTGTTCAGAAAGGGAAACATTTCTGGTAGTGTATAGTTCAGAAAGGGGAACATTTCTTAAGTGTATTGTTCAGAAAGGGGAACATTTCTGATAGTGTATGGTTCAGAAAGGGGAACATTTCTGGTAGTGTATAGTTCAGATAGGGGAGCATTTCTAGTAGTGTATAGTTCAGGAAGGGGAACATTTTTGATAGTGTATGGTGCAGATAGGGGAACTTTTCTGGTAGTGTATAGCTCAGAAAGGGGAACATTTCTGATAGTGTATAGTTCAGACGGGGAAAATTTCTGAAAGTGTATTGTTCAGAAAGGGGAACATTTCTGATAGTGTATGGTTCAGAAAGGGGAAATTTCTGGTAGTGTATAGTTCAGATAGGGGAGCATTTCTGGTAGTGTATAGTTCAGAAACGGGAACATTTCTGATAGTGTATAGTTCAGAAAGGGGAACATTTCTGGTAGTGTATAGTTCAGAAAGGGGAACATTTCTGGTAGTGTATAGTTCAGAAAGGGGAACATTTCTGGTGTGTATAGTTCAGAAAGGGGAACATTTCTGGTAGTGTATGGTTCAGATAGGGGAACATTTCTGGTAGTGTATAGTTCAGAAAGGGGAACATTTCTGGTAGTGTATGGTTCAGAAAGGGGAACATTTCTGGTAGTGTATAGTTCAGAAAGGGGAACATTTCTGGTATTGTATAGTTCAGAAAGGGGAACATTTCTGTTAGTGTATAGTTCAGATAGGGGAACTTTTTTGGTAGTGTATAGTTCAGAAAGGGGAACATTTCTGGTAGTGTATAGTTCAGAAAGGGGAACATTTCTGATAGTGTATGGTTCAGAAAGGGGAACATTTCTGGTAGTGTATATAGTTCAGAAAGGGAAACATTTCTGGTAGTGTATGGTTCAGATAGGGGAACATTTCTGGTATTGTTTGGTTCAGATAGGGGAACATTTGTGGTAGTGTATAGTTCAGAAAGGGAAACATTTCTGGTGTGTATAGTTCAGATAGGGGAACATTTCTGGTAGTGTATAGTTCAGAAAGGGAACATTTCTGGTAGTGTATAGTTCAGAAAGGGGAACATTTCTGATAGTGTATTGTTCAGAAAGGGAAACATTTCTGGTAGTGTATAGTTCAGAAAGGGGAACATTTCTTAAGTGTATTGTTCAGAAAGGGGAACATTTCTGATAGTGTATAGTTCAGAAAGGGGAACATTTCTGGTAGTGTATAGTTCAGATAGGGGAGCATTTCTAGTAGTGTATAGTTCAGGAAGGGGAACATTTTTGATAGTGTATGGTGCAGATAGGGGAACTTTTCTGGTAGTGTATAGCTCAGAAAGGGGAACATTTCTGATAGTGTATAGTTCAGAAAGGGGAACATTTCTGAAAGTGTATTGTTCAGAAAGGGGAACATTTCTGATAGTGTATGGTTCAGAAAGGGGAAATTTCTGGTAGTGTATAGTTCAGATAGGGGAGCATTTCTGGTAGTGTATAGTTCAGAAACGGGAACATTTCTGATAGTGTATAGTTCAGAAAGGGGAACATTTCTGGTAGTGTATAGTTCAGAAAGGGGAACATTTCTGGTAGTGTATAGTTCAGAAAGGGGAACATTTCTGGTGTGTATAGTTCAGAAAGGGGAACATTTCTGGTAGTGTATGGTTCAGATAGGGGAACATTTCTGGTAGTGTATAGTTCAGAAAGGGGAACATTTCTGGTAGTGTATGGTTCAGAAAGGGGAACATTTCTGGTAGTGTATAGTTCAGAAAGGGGAACATTTCTGGTATTGTATAGTTCAGAAAGGGGAACATTTCTGTTAGTGTATAGTTCAGATAGGGGAACTTTTTTGGTAGTGTATAGTTCAGATAGGGGAGCATTTCTAGTAGTGTATAGTTCAGGAAGGGGAACATTTTTGATAGTGTATGGTGCAGATAGGGGAACTTTTCTGGTAGTGTATAGCTCAGAAAGGGGAACATTTCTGATAGTGTATAGTTCAGACGGGGAAAATTTCTGAAAGTGTATTGTTCAGAAAGGGGAACATTTCTGATAGTGTATGGTTCAGAAAGGGGAAATTTCTGGTAGTGTATAGTTCAGATAGGGGAGCATTTCTGGTAGTGTATAGTTCAGAAACGGGAACATTTCTGATAGTGTATAGTTCAGAAAGGGGAACATTTCTGGTAGTGTATAGTTCAGAAAGGGGAACATTTCTGGTAGTGTATAGTTCAGAAAGGGGAACATTTCTGGTGTGTATAGTTCAGAAAGGGGAACATTTCTGGTAGTGTATGGTTCAGATAGGGGAACATTTCTGGTAGTGTATAGTTCAGAAAGGGGAACATTTCTGGTAGTGTATGGTTCAGAAAGGGGAACATTTCTGGTAGTGTATAGTTCAGAAAGGGGAACATTTCTGGTATTGTATAGTTCAGAAAGGGGAACATTTCTGTTAGTGTATAGTTCAGATAGGGGAACTTTTTTGGTAGTGTATAGTTCAGAAAGGGGAACATTTCTGGTAGTGTATAGTTCAGAAAGGGGAACATTTCTGATAGTGTATGGTTCAGAAAGGGGAACATTTCTGGTAGTGTATATAGTTCAGAAAGGGAAACATTTCTGGTAGTGTATGGTTCAGATAGGGGAACATTTCTGGTATTGTTTGGTTCAGATAGGGGAACATTTGTGGTAGTGTATAGTTCAGAAAGGGAAACATTTCTGGTGTGTATAGTTCAGATAGGGGAACATTTCTGGTAGTGTATAGTTCAGAAAGGGAACATTTCTGGTAGTGTATAGTTCAGAAAGGGGAACATTTCTGATAGTGTATTGTTCAGAAAGGGAAACATTTCTGGTAGTGTATAGTTCAGAAAGGGGAACATTTCTTAAGTGTATTGTTCAGAAAGGGGAACATTTCTGATAGTGTATGGTTCAGAAAGGGGAACATTTCTGGTAGTGTATAGTTCAGATAGGGGAGCATTTCTAGTAGTGTATAGTTCAGGAAGGGGAACATTTTTGATAGTGTATGGTGCAGATAGGGGAACTTTTCTGGTAGTGTATAGCTCAGAAAGGGGAACATTTCTGATAGTGTATAGTTCAGAAAGGGGAACATTTCTGAAAGTGTATTGTTCAGAAAGGGGAACATTTCTGATAGTGTATGGTTCAGAAAGGGGAAATTTCTGGTAGTGTATAGTTCAGATAGGGGAGCATTTCTGGTAGTGTATAGTTCAGAAACGGGAACATTTCTGATAGTGTATAGTTCAGAAAGGGGAACATTTCTGGTAGTGTATAGTTCAGAAAGGGGAACATTTCTGGTAGTGTATAGTTCAGAAAGGGGAACATTTCTGGTGTGTATAGTTCAGAAAGGGGAACATTTCTGGTAGTGTATGGTTCAGATAGGGGAACATTTCTGGTAGTGTATAGTTCAGAAAGGGGAACATTTCTGGTAGTGTATGGTTCAGAAAGGGGAACATTTCTGGTAGTGTATAGTTCAGAAAGGGGAACATTTCTGGTATTGTATAGTTCAGAAAGGGGAACATTTCTGTTAGTGTATAGTTCAGATAGGGGAACTTTTTTGGTAGTGTATAGTTCAGAAAGGGGAACATTTCTGGTAGTGTATAGTTCAGAAAGGGGAACATTTCTGATAGTGTATGGTTCAGAAAGGGGAACATTTCTGGTAGTGTATATAGTTCAGAAAGGGAAACATTTCTGGTAGTGTATGGTTCAGATAGGGGAACATTTCTGGTGTTGTTTGGTTCAGATAGGGGAACATTTGTGGTAGTGTATAGTTCAGAAAGGGAAACATTTCTGGTGTGTATAGTTCAGATAGGGGAACATTTCTGGTAGTGTATAGTTCAGAAAGGGAACATTTCTGGTAGTGTATAGTTCAGAAAGGGGAACATTTCTGATAGTGTATTGTTCAGAAAGGGAAACATTTCTGGTAGTGTATAGTTCAGAAAGGGGAACATTTCTTAAGTGTATTGTTCAGAAAGGGGAACATTTCTGATAGTGTATGGTTCAGAAAGGGGAACATTTCTGGTAGTGTATAGTTCAGATAGGGGAGCATTTCTAGTAGTGTATAGTTCAGGAAGGGGAACATTTTTGATAGTGTATGGTGCAGATAGGGGAACTTTTCTGGTAGTGTATAGCTCAGAAAGGGGAACATTTCTGATAGTGTATAGTTCAGAAAGGGGAACATTTCTGAAAGTGTATTGTTCAGAAAGGGGAACATTTCTGATAGTGTATGGTTCAGAAAGGGGAAATTTCTGGTAGTGTATAGTTCAGATAGGGGAGCATTTCTGGTAGTGTATAGTTCAGAAACGGGAACATTTCTGATAGTGTATAGTTCAGAAAGGGGAACATTTCTGGTAGTGTATAGTTCAGAAAGGGGAACATTTCTGGTAGTGTATAGTTCAGAAAGGGGAACATTTCTGGTGTGTATAGTTCAGAAAGGGGAACATTTCTGGTAGTGTATGGTTCAGATAGGGGAACATTTCTGGTAGTGTATAGTTCAGAAAGGGGAACATTTCTGGTAGTGTATGGTTCAGAAAGGGGAACATTTCTGGTAGTGTATAGTTCAGAAAAGGGAACATTTCTGGTAGTGTATGGTTCAGAAAGGGGAACATTTCTGATAGTGTATCGTTCAGAAAGGGGAACATTTCTGGTAGTGTATGGTTCGGATAGGGGAACATTTCTGGTATTGTATAGTTCAGAAAGGGGAACATTTCTGGTAGTGTATGGTTCAGAAAGGGGAACATTTCTGATAGTGTATGGTTCAGAAAGGGGAACATTTCTGGTAGTGTATGGTTCAGATAGGGGAACATTTCTGGTAGTGTATAGTTCAGAAAAGGGAACATTTCTGGTAGTGTATGGTTCAGATAGGGGAATATTTCTGGTGATGTAAATGAGGCAGAGCTTAAATTGTTCACCTGTGAAAATTCAACATTTACTGTTCCTACCATTGAATTGAAAGAGTTCAAATGCACCTTCAGAGTGAATGAGTAAAAATGGAGTTGTTTTGGTTTTAGAGGCAGAGTTAAAAAATGGGGATGTTTTAAAAAGTTGCTTTTAGAGAAAATAATTTGCCTTATTTTTTAGGTCACCTGAGACGAAGTCTCAAGTGACCTATTCTAATCACCTTTTGTCCGTCGTCGTCCGTCGTGCGTCGTGCGTCCGTAAACTTTTTACATTTTCGACTTCTTCTCCAAAACCGCTGAACCAAATTCAATGAAATTTTACAGGAAGCTTCCATGGCTGAGGGTAAACCAAAATTGTGATTTATATGGTCCCCAACCCCCAGGGGCATGCGGGGCGGGGCCAAAAAGGGTCAAATTGACTAAAACTTCAAAAATCTTCTCCTCTTCTCTCAGATATGGTAGAATCAAATACTCTCCATAGATGGAAGAGTCTTAAGGTGCTTTACCAAAATTGTGAATTTCATGACCCTGGGGTCTCATGTTTGCCCCTGGGGAGGGGGTAAACTTTACTATAGTTTATATAGGGAAATCACATTTTTGACTATTATTTGTTGGATTTGTATTGGAATTCATTCTAACTTGTATCAAATTACACTTTGATGGTATGTGCATGTTGGCCCTAGTTGACCCCCAGGGGCTGGAGGGCGGGGCCAAAAAGGGTCAAATTGACAAAAATTTCAAAAATCTTCTTCTCTACTCTCAGATATGGTAGAATCAAATACTCTTCATAGATGGAAGTGTCTTAAGGTGCTTTACCAAAATTGTGAATTTCATGACCCTGGGGTCTCATGTTTGCCCCCGGGGAGGGGGTAAACTTTACTATAGTTTATATAGGGAAATCACATTTTTGACTATTATTTGTTGGATTTGTATTGGAATTCATTCTAACTTGTATCAAATTATCAGCATGGGATGACACTTTGATGGTATGTGCATGTTGGCCCTAGTTGACCCCCCAGGGGCTGGAGGGCGGGGCCAAAAAGAGTCAAATTGACAAAAATTTCAAAAATCTTCTTCTCTACTCTCAGATATGGTAGAATCAAATACTCTCCATAGATGGAAGAGTCTTAAGGTGCTTTACCAAAATTGTGAATTTCATGACCCTGGGGTCTCATGTTTGCCCCCGGGGAGGGGGTAAACTTTACTATAGTTTATATAGGGAAATCACATTTTTGACTATTATTTGTTGGATTTGTATTGGAATTCATTCTAACTTGTATCAAATTACACTTTGATGGTATGTGCATGTTGGCCCTAGTTGACCCCCAGGGGCTGGAGGGCGGGGCCAAAAAGGGTCAAATTGACAAAAATTTCAAAAATCTTCTTCTCTACTCTCAGATATGGTAGAATCAAATACTCTTCATAGATGGAAGTGTCTTAAGGTGCTTTACCAAAATTGTGAATTTCATGACCCTGGGGTCTCATGTTTGCCCCCGGGGAGGGGGTAAACTTTACTATAGTTTATATAGGGAAATCACATTTTTGACTATTATTTGTTGGATTTGTATTGGAATTCATTCTAACTTGTATCAAATTATCAGCATGGGATGACACTTTGATGGTATGTGCATGTTGGCCCTAGTTGACCCCCCAGGGGCTGGAGGGCGGGGCCAAAAAGGGTCAAATTGACAAAAATTTCAAAAATCTTCTTCTCTACTCTCAGATATGGTAGAATCAAATACTCTTCATAGATGGAAGGGTCTTAAGGTGCTTTACCAAAATTGTGAATTTCATGACCCTGGGGTCTCATGTTTGCCCCTGGGGAGGGGGTAAACTTTACTATAGTTTATATAGGGAAATCACATTTTTGACTATTATTTGTTGGATTTGTATTGGAATTCATTCTTACTTGTATCAAATTATCAGCATGGGATGACACTTTGATGGTATGTACATGTTGGCCCTAGTTGACCCCCAGGGGCCTGCGGGGCAGGGCCAAAAAGGGTCAAATTGACAAAAATTTCAAAAATCTTCTCCTCTTATCTTAGATATGGTAGAATCAAATACTCTTCATAGATGGAAGGGTCTTAAGGTGCTTTACCAAAATTGTGAATTTTATGACCCTGGGGTCTCATGTTTGCCCCTGGGAAGGGGGTAAACTTTACTATAGTTTATATAGGGAAATCACATTTTTGACTATTATTTGTTGGATTGTATTGGAATTCATTCTAACTTGTATCAAATTATCAGCATGGGATGATACTTTGATGGTATGTACATGTTGGCCCTAGTTGACCCCCAGGGGCTGGTGGGCGGGGCCAAAAAGAGTCAAATTGACAAAAATTTCAAAAATCTTCTTCTCTACTCTTAGGTATGGTAGAATCAAATACTCTTCATAAATGGAAGGATCTTAAGGGGCTTTACCAAAATTGTGAATTTCATGACCCTGGGGTCTCACGTTTGCCCCTGGGGAGGGGGTAAACTTTACTATAGTGTATATAGGGAAATCACATTTTTGACTATTATTTGTTGGATTTGTATTGGAATTCATTCTAACTTGTATCAAATTATCAGCATGGGATGACACTTTGATGGTATGTACATGTTGGCCCTAGTTGACCCCCAGGGGCTGGAGGGCGGGGCCAAAAAGGGTCAAATTGACAAAAATTTCAAAAATCTTCTTCTCTTCTCCCATATATGCTGGAATCAAATACTCTTCATAGATGGATTGGTTTTAAGGTTCTTTACCAAAATTGTGAATTTCATGACTCTGGGGTCTTGCATCTCCCCCTGTGGAGGGGGTTAAGTTTACTATAGTATATTGGCAGAAAAAAACATTTTTTTGCATTATTTGTTTAATTGCCATAAGAAATGATGCAAATTTGGTTGAAATTATCAATATGACATGACTTTTGAGTAGTACGCACATATTGATACTGACTGACCCCCAGGTGCCTGAGGGGTGGGGCCTAAAAGGGTCAAATTGACATAATTTCAAAAATTCATTTTTTCCACTCCCAGATATGCTACAATGTATTGTTATAAATATTCATCTCAACATTCCCATATTTCTCTTTCATGTCAAACATCAGGTGACCGTTAAGGCCCATGGGCCTCTTGTTTTTGTTAAATATCATAGTTTGCGATACAGGACCTCTTGACTTTTTTTTGTTCATTGTAAATTGAGATGAAAATTGTTTAGTTTGTGGTAAAGAAATACAAAATTGAGTAATTAATTCAAAATTTAAAAGAACATATAGCGATTAGCTACAAGCTGTTTATAAAGTGGGAAACGTTAAAGAAACTTTCCACATGTTGCTATACATATCACAAAACTCCATTAATCATATTTTGTGGTGGCAAAATTTGACAAGATTTCACCAACGTTGTCAGTTCTTAAAAAAACATTAATAACATTTGACACTTTCGTACAAATTAGACAAACACACACAACTTGACATATTGCGAGATTTTAAAAACTAATATTGCATCAATTTGTTTAGCATCAATTTCAAATCATCCTTTTTTCTGTCATTAATCTTTCTTTTGGATGTTTCATTTTAATGTTTTGTTTAATATTAGATGAAATTTTCATTATGGCAGTTATTTACATGGATGAGTTATTTCATTGTCTGTAGAGACGATAGATGGGCCTGATAGATACATGCGTTTCCCATCCTCGGAGAATTACTCTTTTTCACAGATGATAATCAAACAAGCGAGTCTTGTCATATTTTATGGTTTCTAACTGAACTAGATTAGCGATAGATTGGTATCGCTCATCAATATGTCAGGGTGTTCGGTGTTTGTTCGACTCCCCGATGTAACAGCTTTTCAGGATGAAACTTTACATCCTGTACAATTCACCACTTTCTTTACCTTATTTGTTTCTCTTCGTACTGACTTTAGATTCCATGTTGGGGGACCTTGACAGCTCGGTTCCTAATAGGACCTATTCTTCATGCTTGTTTGGGTAGTTTTTACACAAAATTTCAGTCTATTTGATAGCAGGGTCAATTTGTCTTGACACAGATTTGCTAGCTGAGGAGTAAGCCCTTCAAGGTAATAGGGGCTTGAAAGATACATCACAACTTTTTCTCCGGGACAGAGACCCCAGGCCTTGTAGAGTCGGCAGAACTCTTCTATAACTGTCGCTCAGATAAATGCCGGTGAGGGAGAACCAGTGTTCATTCAGATTACCATGGGATAGCTTTAAACCTTTAACATGTTCAGGAGAAAGACGTATTACCTGAATGCAAGGTCAACCATTGTACAAATGCTACTCTATTTACTCAAAATTATTTCTTCTCCAGTTGTTTTCTGTATTTCTTATGAATCAGATATTTGTTTTATGTCTTTCTCAGTGATCCTTTCAAATTTTTCATTTCTTTTATCAACAAATATTTTCTTCTGTTAATAGCTAGACCTACTTTATACTGAAACATAAGCATGACCTTGAATGCGCATGACATACGGCCATTGTTATGCATAGTGATTAAGTTGCCAAGCGTGCTCCTAGAATTCTGCCTTCTCTTGTCCGGGTGAGCAATTTGTAAGAGGGAATCTACACTAGATCTTTATGATTTGTACATGGCTCAGCCCTGCTGTAGGAATGTATCTGTAGTTCTCTGACAGAAACCTATAGTTTTTTCTCCGACATCATACCCAGTTCCTTTGAAGCATTGTTGTCGGTAGATTTCTGCCCTGATTTGGCCATGTAAACTAGTAAACACAACCGATAACTATCTGATACCTAGGCAACATAATTGGCCTTCAAAATACCATTTGTTCGGAGAGAAAACATAAATATCAAATGTAAACATTTTTTTCTTAATTTTTTTCTATTAAAGATTTTAAAGTAATGAAGCAACACTGATTACCTGTTGAATGCTCCAACTAAATATTGTACAATGATGGATTTTGTATTTAATTGTAAACACGTTGTTCCCGTTTGTGAAAGGTGGAAGGTTTAACATGTCCATGTTTGTGGACCCTGGGGAATCTTTTGTCATTGTGCAAGGACAAAATTGGAGTGTTTGTCCTAATGTGTGGACACGGCGGAAGCTTTTGTCCTTGTGTTTGGACAAAGCAGAAACGTTTTGTCTTTGTGTTTGGACAAAGCGGAAGCTTTTGTTTTTGTATGGGGACAAAGTAGAAGCTTTTGTCTTTTGGTGGAAATGGATAAAGTGGAAGCTTTTGTTTTTGTGTGGGGACAAAGTGGAAGCGTTTTGTCTTTGTGTTTGGACAAAGTGTAAGTTTTTGTCTTTATGTGTGGACAAAGCAGAAGCATTTTGTCTTTGTGTGTGGACAAAGCGTAAGCATTTTGTCTTTGTGTGTGGACAAAGCCAAAGCATTTTGTCTTTGTGTGGTGACATAGCAGAAGCGTTTTGTCTTTGTGTTTGGACAAAGTGTAAGCTTTTGTCTTTGTGTGTGGACAAAGTGGAAGTTTTTGTCTTTGTGTGTGGGCACTGTGGAAACTTTTGGAAGCATTGACACTGGTAGATTTTGTCCTTGTGTGGGGACAATGTGGAAGCATTTTGTCTTTGTGTTTGGACAAAGTGTAAGCTTTTGTCTTTTTGTGGGGGCACTGTGGAAACTTTTGGAAGCATTGACACTGGTAGATTTTGTCCTTGTGTGGAGACAATGTGGAAGCATTTTGTCTTTGTGTGTGGACACTGTGGAAACTTTTGGAAGCATTGACACTGGTAGATTTTGTCCCTGTGTGTGGACAAAGTCGAAGCTTTTGTCCCTGCTTGTATACACTGTTTCTGTCACTGTAAATGGGCTGTGTGAGATTTTGTCCTTTGGGTGTTTCACTTGTAGATTTTGTCACTGTGTTTGGGAAATTAAAACCCTACAGTGAAAACAAATTTGTCGAGGTTTGCAATCTTTGACACAAGTGGAATATTTAGAAGTTGTAGGTCATGCATAACAAAGAGACTAAAATCCATATGGGCCAACAAAGGTTAACATCTTTAGCGATCTGTAAAATTGTCCCCAGGGGAACAGTCCAGTACTTGATGTCCCTGAAAGGTATGTGAGTGACTGACCACCTATAAGACTGTGGTCAAGGTGGGGTGAGGGTCAGACTGTAAACTGCTGTAGTAGTACACACCAACTCGGTCACAAAACACTCGTTTTACCGCCACAATTCCCATACATGTGATGTACACAAGAACTCATCACACAACTTTTTTTTCACGTTTCTTGTCAACTTGGTAATTATGATAGGTATCCTTCAAAGTGGGAAACATTTTGATCAATTTGTTCAATTTCAAACTAAAATAAGGGTAAGGAAAGTGAGCAATTACGTTAAAGGAAACTGATTTCAAGCATCATTTGAAAGCCTATTTAAAAATTAAAAAATCCAGAAGATTAAACAGCTACTATGAATATGTCAGCAAATTAATATTTTTTTTGATTGATTGGTGTAATTATTGAAATGAGAAAAATATCCTGATGTTGATGTAAATATATTACCGTAGCTGTTGATAATAATTTGAAACATATGTGGAAGATGAAAATGTTTAAACAGAAGCATGTTCTTTTGTTATTAGATAAACATTAGTACAATACCTGGCCCTGGTCTTATAGATATTCTATACCTATGTGTTCTGTTTATTTACCTTATTGTTGTTGTTTGTGTTTATTTGTATCAACTTGCCTGTCATTAGTGTGTTAGTAAATACACGGCACCATTGCTGATGGTGACAAAGCAGAACGTCCAGATTGTTTAGAATATGCCTATCACCTGTATTTTTGTTGTTGTCAGGTAATTAGTGAAAAGATTCTAGAGTACGCTTGATTCATTTCCACCTGTCCTTAGGTATAAGGTGTGTGTTAAAACCTGTACTGTGGGTTAAAGAAACCCAGCACCCCACCCGACCTTGGATAGATTGTAAGGTAATGCTTTAAACATGACACCCTTATTGAAAGGGGGCAGCCCAAACTTTGGGGATGTCTCCTTACCTTGTATAATACCTGTCCTGGTCACAATGGTAGGGTAAACACAGATCAGGATACCCTGATAGAGCTTCATAGTTCAGCGGGTACGAGTAGCCAACATGTTAATTTGATCGTGGGCGTGAATTCAAATTATTTCAATGATTGTAAAGTGAAATTTAAGTATTTTTATTTGTCCTGGTTAGTGACCTGACACTTCTTCACCAAGCTGGTCAGGTAAACCATCAGTGGTATGTCCTGTACTCACCTGGTCAGGTAAACCATCAGTGGTATGTCCTGTACTCACCTGGTCAGGTAAACCATCAGTGGTATGTCCTGTACTCACCTGGTCAGGTAAACCATCAGTGATTACGTCCTGTACTCACCTGGTCAGGTAAACCATCAGTGGTATGTCCTGTACTCACCTGGTCAGATAAACCATCAGAGGTATGTCCTGTACTCACCTGGTCAGGTAAACCATCAGTGGTATGTCCTGTACTCACCTGGTCAGGTAAACCATCAGTGGTATGTCCTGTACTCACCTGGTCAGGTAAACCATCAGTGGTATGTCCTGTACTCACCTGGTCAGGTAAACCATCAGTGATTACGTCCTGTACTCACCTGGTCAGGTAAACCATCAGTGGTATGTCCTGTACTCACCTGGTCAGATACACCATCAGAGGTATGTCCAGTACTCACCTGGTCAGGTAAACCATCAGTGGTATGTCCTGTGCTCACCTGGTCAGGTAAACCATCAGTGGTATGTCCTGTACTCACCTGGTCAGGTAAACCATCAGTGGTATGTCCTGTACTCACCTGGTCAGGTAAACCATCAGTGGTATGTCCTGTACTCACCTGGTCAGGTAAACAGTCAGTGGTATGTCCTGTACTGACCTGGTCAGGTAAACCATCAGAGGTATGTCCTGTACTCACCTGGTCAGGTAAACCATCAGAGGTATGTCCTGTACTCACCTGGTCAGGTAAACCATCAGTGGTATGTTCTGTACTCACCTGGTCAGGTAAACCATCAGAGGTATGTCCTGTACTCACCTGGTCAGGTAAACCATCAGAGGTATGTCCTGTACTCACCTGGTCAGGTAAACCATCAGAGGTATGTCCTGTACTCACCTGGTCAGGTAAACAGTCAGTGGTATGTCCTGTACTCACCTGGTCAGGTAAACCATCAGTGGTATGTCCTGTACTCACCTGGTCAGGTAAACCATCAGTGGTATGTCCTGTACTCACCTGGTCAGGTAAACCATCAGTGGTATGTCCTGTACTCACCTGGTTAGGTAAACCATCAGTGGTATGTCCTATACTCACCTGGTCAGGTAAACTATCAGTGGTATGTCCTGTACTCACCTGGTCAGGTAAACTATCAGTGGTATGCCCATGTCTTATACTCCCTTGGTTCTTACTTTGAATTAGTCTTCAGGTTTGAAGGTCAGAGATCAAGTTTACTTGCTATAAATAGAAGTGCAAGTAAACTTTCAAACAATTGTTTCTTGGCAATAACTTAACTGTGTTCTTTTGGGCCTATTAAATTCACATAATTCAGTGCTTCCTTACTGAAAATCCTTGCTTGGGATTGCACTTCAGTGGTGAAGGTCAAAGATCAAGGTCACCATTACTATAACTCAAACTTCATACAGTGCTTTCTTACTGAAAGTCTTTGATTAGGATTGCTCTTCAGGTCTCAAGGTCAAAAATCTAGGTTACTGATACTACAGTTGGAAAATAAGTTTAAACAAAGTGTCTGTAAGATAACTCAAGTTCCCTAGGGCCTCTATGATTTCTTTATTTATTTTAAAGACATGAAACCGTTTCCTAAGTACAAGTTGTTCTGTATAATTTGTCTACTGTTGGCCACACAGGCGACACATCCATTTCTGTATAATTTGTCTACTGTTGGCCACACAGGCGACACATCCATTTCTGTATAATTTGTCTACTGTTGGCCACACAGGCGACACATCCATTTCTGTATAATTTGTCTACTGTTGGCCACACAGGCAACACATCCATTTCTGTATAATTTGTCTACTGTTGGCCACACAGGCGACACATCCATTTCTGTATAATTTGTCTACTGTTGGCCACACAGGCGACACATCCATTTCTGTATAATTTGTCTACTGTTGGCCACACAGGCGACACATCCATTTCTGTGTAATTTGTCTACTGTTGGCCACACAGGCGACACATCCATTTCTGTGGAATTTGTCTACTGTTGGCCACACAGGCGACACATCCATTTCTGTATAATTTGTCTACTGTTGGCCACACAGGCGACACATCCATTTCTGTGGAATTTGTCTACTGTTGGCCACACA
The DNA here is from genome assembly GCA_947623455.1 of Mimachlamys varia. NCBI lineage: Eukaryota > Metazoa > Mollusca > Bivalvia > Pectinida > Pectinidae > Mimachlamys > Mimachlamys varia. Next base: position 18,074,757 of record OX392535.1, read on the forward strand.
GGCGACACATCCATTTCTGTATAATTTGTCTACTGTTGGCCACACAGGCGACGCATCCATTTCTGTATAATTTGTCTACTGTTGGCCACACAGGCGACACATCCATTTCTGTGGAATTCTCACATCTAGACCTGATATCACATAAATGACAGAGAGTAAGCCAGTACAGGTAGATCAGGATAGACTAATTAGCAGGTAACAACATCACACCTTGTTTTATAATGAAGCTCAGTAAACCTCAATAATCCAGTTAACATAAAAATAATATCTGTTAATTGTCATAGAGTAAAAACACTGTAGGTGTTCGATGACAGTTTTATGGTATGTGGTATTGTAGTTCATATTTATCAGATGTTTTTGGAACATTTGTTTTATATCGCAATGTACAGTAAAACCTGTCTAAGCTGACATCTGAGTATCTAAAGAACATACTGTTAAAACTCTATTTCTTGTTTCTAATTTGACAAATATCTTAACTCCTATAAGGTGTCAAATTAGACATGTTGTATTTATACTTAAAAGAGAAACATATGTTAAAACAATAGAAAGCAAACCCTTAGCTATGTATAAATAAATCTACCTTCCCATTTTAAAGTAAAGTATTACCAACAATTGCTTTTTTAAACATATAGAAAGAGTTTTGTGAGCACAGTTAATTGTTTAAAATGGTAACAGAGATTTTTAAGGAAGCTGTTGGATACTATAGTAGATATTGACCCAGGGTTGGTGTGGTATAGAGGTGTCAGATACTGTAACAGGTATTGACCCAGGGTTGATATAGAGGTGTCAGATACTGTAACAGGTATTGACCCAGGGTTGGTGTGGTATAGAGGTGTCAGATACTGTAACAGGTATTGACCCAGGGTTGGTGTGGTATAGAGGTGTCAGATACTGTAACAGGTATTGACCCAGGGTTGGTGTGGTATAGAGGTGTCAGATACTGTAACAGGTATTGACCCAGGGTTGATATAGAGGTGTCAGATACTGTAACAGGTATTGACCCAGGGTTGGTGTGGTATAGAGGTGTCAGATACTGTAACAGGTATTGATCCAGGGTTGGTGTGGTATAGAGGTGTCAGATACTGTAACAGGTATTGACCCAGGGTTGGTATAGAGGTGTCAGATACTGTAACAGGTATTGACCCAGGGTTGGTGTGGTATAGTGGTGTAAGATACTGTAACAGGTATTGACCCAGGGTTGGTGTGGTATTGAGGTGTCAGATACTGTAGCAGGTATTGACCCAGGGTTGGTGTGGTATAGAGGTGTCAGATACTGTAACAGGTATTGACCCAGGGTTGGTATAGAGGTGTCAGATACTGTAGTAGGTATTGACCCAGGTTTGGTGTGGTATAGAGGTGTCAGATACTGTAGTTGGTATTGACCCAGGGTTGGTATAGAGGTGTCAGATACTGTAACAGGTATTGACCCAGGGTTGGTATAGAGGTGTCAGATACTGTAACAGGTATTGACCCAGGGTTGGTACAGAGGTATCAGATACTGTAGCAGGTATTGACCCAGGGTTGGTATAGAGGTGTCAGATACTGTAGTAGGTATTGACCCAGGGTTGGTGTGGTATAGAGGTGTCAGATACTGTAGCAGGTATTGACCCAGGGTTGGTATAGAGGTGTCAGATACTGTAACAGGTATTGACCCAGGGTTGGTATAGAGGTGTCAGATACTGTAGCAGGTATTGACCCAGGGTTGGTACAGAGGTGTCAGATACTGTAGCAGGTATTGACCCAGGGTTGGTATAGAGGTGTCAGATACTGTAACAGGTATTGACCCAGGGTTGGTATAGAGGTGTCAGATACTGTAACAGGTATTGACCCAGGGTTGGTGTGGTACAGAGGTGTCAGATACTGTAGCAGGTATTGACCCAGGGTTGGTGTGGTATAGAGGTGTCAGATACTGTAACAGGTATTGACCCAGGGTTGGTATAGAGGTGTCAGATACTGTAGCAGGTATTGACCCAGGGTTGGTATAGAGGTGTCAGATACTGTAGTAGGTATTGACCCAGGGTTGGTATAGAGGTGTCAGATACTGTAGCAGGTATTGACCCAGGGTTGGTATAGAGGTGTCAGATACTGTAGCAGGTATTGACCCAGGGTTGGTGTGGTACAGAGGTGTCAGATACTGTAGCAGGTATTGACCCATGGTTGGTGTGGTATAGAGGTGTCAGATACTGTAGCAGGTATTGACCCAGGGTTGGTATAGAGGTGTCAGATACTGTAACAGGTATTGACCCAGGGTTGGTACAGAGGTGTCAGATACTGTAGCAGGTATTGACCCAGGGTTGGTGTGGTATAGAGGTGTCAGATACTGTAACAGGTATTGACCCAGGGTTGGTGTGGTATAGAGGTGTCAGATACTGTAACAGGTATTGACCCAGGGTTGGTGTGGTATAGAGGTGTCAGATACTGTAGTTGGTATTGACCCAGGGTTGGTTTAGAGGTGTCAGATACTGTAGCAGGTATTGACCCAGGGTTGGTGTGGTATAGAGGTGTCAGATACTGTAGCAGGTATTGACCCAGGGTTGGTGTGGTATAGAGGTGTCAGATACTGTAGCAGGTATTGACCCAGGGTTGGTGTGGTATAGAGGTGTCAGATACTGTAGTTGGTATTGACCCATGGTTGGTGTGGTATAGAGGTGTCAGATACTGTAGTTGGTATTGACCCAGGGTTGGTGTGGTATAGAGGTGTCAGATACTGTAGCAGGTATTGACCCAGGGTTGGTGTGGTATAGAGGTGTCAGATACTGTAGCAGGTATTGACCCAGGGTTGGTGTGGTATAGAGGTGTCAGATACTGTAGTAGGTATTGACCCAGGGTTGGTATAGAGGTGTCAGATACTGTAACAGGTATTGACCCAGGGTTGGTGTGGTATAGAGGTGTCAGATACTGTAGTTGGTATTGACCCAGGGTTGGTATAGAGGTGTCAGATACTGTAGCAGGTATTGACCCAGGGTTGGTGTGGTATAGAGGTGTCAGATACTGTAGCAGGTATTGACCCAGGGTTGGTACAGAGGTGTCAGATACTGTAGCAGGTATTGACCCAGGGTTGGTACAGAGGTGTCAGATACTGTAGTAGGTATTGACCCAGGGTTGGTATAGAGGTGTCAGATACTGTAGCAGGTATTGACCCAGGGTTGGTGTGGTATAGAGGTGTCAGATACTGTAGCAGGTATTGACCCAGGGTTGGTACAGAGGTGTCAGATACTGTAGCAGGTATTGACCCAGGGTTGGTATAGAGGTGTCAGATACTGTAACAGGTATTGACCCAGGGTTGGTGTGGTACAGAGGTGAGATCTCATTTATAATTGATTCAGCTGTAGTGATCTTCTGTATTTGACTTACAATCAGGCTGGCTATACACTGATATATTGTACAGTGACTCAAGCACCTTTTGTCTTGTACGTCTTCTGCTTGGTCTGTCTATTATTCTTTTGATATCTCCAGTATGTTTTCTGGTATTCTTAGCCCAAAGTCATCAGATGGTGGACTGTTCAAATCGCCCTGTGTCTGTGAACTCTCAATTATCTGTCTGTTCATCCTAAAACAATTCTTTTGAAAAGTTCTTGATGGATTATTCTCAAATTTCATGTGTATGTTCCTCTAGGTCCTTATAAGTGTTGCTCATTGTCTGATTTTCGTACTGATCAGAAAAACAATATGGCCGACAAGTGGCCACCCTGTATTTTGAGAGTAATAGCTTATCACCGCTATTTCTTACAAATTTCATATGAAGGTTCATCTTGGTCCCTAATTATTCATTTCGGGCTAAGCAGAAAAAAAACTGTCAGGTGGCCATCTTTTATTTTGAGAGTTACAGTTTGTTACCTCTTTTTCTTAATAAGTACCAGATGGACCATTTTCAAATTTCATATTGTATATACCCTCGGTCACTATTTGTGCATTGTGCCATTTTTAGGTGACTCTAAAAAACAATATAGCCATCAGGTATCCATCTTCGATTTTGAGAGTAATACATATAGTTTGTTACTGCTATTTCTTTTACAAGTATTGAAAGGAACTTTTTAAAATGTCCTATGAAAGTTCTGCTTGGTCCCTACTTGTGCATTGTCCGATTTACGCCAAAATCCGTCATGCAGCCATTTTGGATTTTGAGAATAATCAGTTAACAGATGCTACAATATGGCAAACCATTTGGGTTTTTACCCATTAAATCTCTTGTTTTAGATAAAGATATCTTAATTAGTATAAAAAATAAGGTTTCTTTAATTCAAATAGAGATATCTGTAATTGAAATAAAGATATCTCTATTTGCAGTAAAGGTATCGCTATCTAAAATACAGATATCTCTTATTAAACACGAAAAAGATATATCACTCTTTCAAATACAGATATCTTTATCTGAATCAAAGATATCTTTATTTCAATTAGAGAAATTTGCTTTTCAAATGAATACATTCCTATTTAACCAAAAATCAATGATATCTTTATTTTAAATAGAGATATCTTTAATTAAAATACAGATATCTTTATTTCAAATAAAGATATCTTTAATCAGACAAGAAATAAAGATATCTCAAATACAATTTAAGATATCTGTAATTCAAATAGAGATATATGAACTTGAAATAAATATATCTGAATTTGAAATAAAGATATCTGTATTTTAAATGAAGATATCTGTACTTTCAGTAGAAAGAAAGATATCTGTGTTTAAATTAGACTTAATTATTTCTTTTTAAATAGAGATATCTTTAATTAAATAGAGATATCTTCATTTCAATAGGTAAAAACCCAAACGGCTTGCTTTAATGCACAGGCAGTCATCTTGGATTTTGACTATGAAAGCTATTTTCTATCAAGGTATCATTCTCAAATTTAATATGTAGGTTTCCTTTGTTCCTTTTGTCCTGTTGATTTTGGGACTAATCAGAAAAACAAAGTTGCTGATATCTCAAATTATATTTAATTAAAAGCTAATAAGAGGAAAGAAGAAAAAAGAAGAGAGGGGAATTGAAGTAGTGCATTATTTCTTCTTTAGAATAAATGTTCCTATGAAAGTTTTTACATTATATATATCATTCATTTTTATGCATACATAAAATATCATTTTCAGAAGAAAAAATTCAATATTGAATTTCAAACCAACACTTTATAAAAAAAGTTTGATGGATGCTTCAGTTTTAATGTGGATTTAATAGGCGACACAGTTAGTATGGAGAACCTATATTGAATTAAAGATATTCCAAATCTTTATGAGATGTGTATCGGCAGTAATTGTATACAGGGAGAAGAGCTAACATACAGCTCTCACATAGATAAAGCCTCACAGTGATCGAAGCCTGTTCTTGGTAGCTTTAATCACATTTATCGTTTTTTGTCGTATATTTATTTTCACCTATACATCATGCGGTGTATGTGTATATTCACATCTATTGTACACAAGCCCTGCGACTGGACACAGCTGATTCCACTCTGTGTGAATTCCATAACCAAGCATACTGTGCATTCACACGCTGAAATTCTAATACCACATATTTTTTCTAAAGATTAATTTGAAGCTAGTCTATAATAAGGAGGTTTTCTGGAACGGGCTTTAAGTAATGTGAGTGGTGTGTAGGTAAGCCCGGAGTGTGTATGCAATTAGAGTCATTAATAATACAGCGCTGTTGATTAGGTATGGGCTCTCTGACCTTGTTTTTCCTTTGACGTCATAGATCGGCACATGAGCTAGCAGCTTGGTAGATAGCAGGCTATACACACAAGGTACATAGGTATACAGTGTTATAGTGATCAGCCGGAGTCACAGACCCACTACTGTGTGTGTACAGTGATCATCAGCTCTCAGTCTGTCTTTCATGGAATCTAACACCTACTGACCATCGTCTGATATAAGCTGGAGTCTACGGCAAGGTAGGTACCATTTCTCTTACACATTTTCAACTCACCAACAGATATACATTGAAATTTCATTCATGATAAGGCTGGTATTTGTCTGTATAGTATATCATAGGCCCACAGTTGGATGTTAGGTTTGACCTGACAAGGGCTATAGGTGGTATTTCAAATTGATTTCTATTTTCTCTGGCAGTATGGTATCTGTCTGTATGGATGTCATAACCCTTGGCCTGGCAAACCAGCCTCCTCTGATAAATTAGCATTGTTTTACTCAGCAACCCTGCTATAGATTTTACCCCAGCACTGATTTGTTGACGTAACTCGTGTAATTTTGTTGAGCTCGTTGGAGCAGGAGTATGTTGTGTTTACATTGGACTAACACACTTAATGCCAGTCATGTGGAGATTAAACTGAAGCTTTAAGTTAGACTCATCTATATAGGGCTATACACTGTGTAGTGTATAGTCTACCATTGTAGGTGTATGCATTGTGTATATGAATCTACCCTTGAGCAGATATGTGTCTACATGTAGCATGTCACAGTACCAGCCTGAGTATCACAGTATGTAAGTCAGGGTAGTCTTGATGCCACAGTACCGGTGTTACAGTACCAGAATATGTTGTATTTGGTTGAAGTTTGTGTCTTGAAAAAGTCGACAATTGGCAGCATCTGTTGTCCATAGAATCTAGGAGTGTTCCAAGTATGATACCAAACAGTAGCAATTTGTCACACTGACTGGTATCGTCTCTATCACAGTCAATGTCATGTACAATAGGGTAAAATGTCGTTACAAGTAAAGGGTTGCATGTCATACACAACAGGGTCATACCTTGTACAAACCATGGTTGCATACAGGATGTGCAGGCAGCGTTCCTAATTTTACCACTGTTATATAGCTTCAAAGAGAATTTTGATTGTCCAACAGAAAATTTGAGGACATCAGTTTCATCTCCAACTCATGTCACATACAGTAGAAGCATATGTTATATTATGTAGCAGGAAAATATTTGTTATATCAATGAGGTACCTTATCTATAGACTGTTACTCAAAGTACCAGTGGCAAGGAGGCAAGGGGCTGCATGCATACAGTCACAGAGAAAAATGGGGGAAAAAAGGAAAACCTCATTAAAATCTTAATTTTGTTAAGAATTGCCTTAATGTGACCATTGGCTTGCACATTTTACTTTATTAAACCAGTGGAGTACAAACACAATAGAATGTCATGTTAACACTACAAACAGGATAAAATGTGATGTTAAACAGGAAAACATTAGCCCTGTAACTATGTAAGTGTGCAGGATTGTCGGTGTCGGTTTTGGTTTGCTATAGTCCGCAGCTTATTGTGTCTGTATAATATATCCCAGGTATTCTTATGAATTTATATATAATGACACGGTGTCCAGTGTTAAATAGTGTCAGTTACATTGTGACACAGTGTGACAGTGTCATTAAGTGAGTCAATGACATTCTGTATCACTCATACCAGTTAACCCTCCCTCATTACGAGGGAGACTCCCTCATTTTGAGCATAATTTAGCTCCTTCGACATCTTCCTCATTTAAGTCCAATTTCACACAAACTCAAAATCTAGAATCTGTGGTCAAATGATATCCTAGTTAATGTAGGGTGTGTGTAATGACCATAACAGGTGTGTCTGGATCAAATGAAAACTTTTTGAAGTTGTTTCGATGCATAAAAAGGGGAAAACAAATTGAGTGATGCAGTTTTAGTTTCATGCACTTTCTCCCTCATTGGAAATGTGGGATGAGGGAGATCTCCCTCATTGGAGGTTTCAGAGGTTAACACCTATGATTACTGTATATCAAATGTTTACAGTGACAACCATAGAAACTGCAGATACTGTCTGTTACAGTTTAATGTCAATTAGCTTAATGTCAAAGTTATATAAATATCAGTCAAATGTTACATAAATATCAGTCAATGTTCAGTCAATGTTACATAAATATCAGTCAATGTAATGTCAGTATCAGACTTTCATGTCAAACGATTACTGGTATGACAATATCAGTTTCACTTAATGTCATTTACCTGAATTATGATATTATTTTTAAAAAAAATTGTATCAAACGATATGACAATGTCAGTTGTTGTTTTATAATACCAGTAATGATGGAACATTATTTTTATCATGGTGTCATACATTATTAGTTATATTGTCAAATAATGTCAATCAGTGTCACAAATCATTTAAATGTTTTAATTAATTGATGATAGTGTCACAAAGTGTCAATGATAGTGTCACGATGTGTCTATGGCAGTGTCACAAAGTGTCAATGATAGTGTCACGATGTATCTATGGCAGTGTCACAAAGTGTCAATGATAGTGTCAAGATGTGCCTATGGCAGTGTCACAAAGTGTCAATGATAGTGTCACGATGTGCCTATGGCAGTGTCACAAAGTGTCAATGATAGTGTCACGATGTGTCTATGGCAGTGTCACAAAGTGTCAATGATAGTGTCACGATGTGTCTATGGCAGTGTCACGAAGTGTCAATGATAGTGTCACGATGTGTCTATGGCAGTGTAACAAAGTGTCAATGATAGTGTCACGATGTGCCTATGGTAGTGTCACAAAGTGTCAATGATAGTGTCAAGATGTGTCTATGGCAGTGTCACAAAGTGTCAATGATAGTGTCAAGATGTGTCTATGGCAGTGTCACAAAGTGTCAATGATAGTGTCACGATGTGTCAATGAGTGTCACAAAGTGTCAATGATAGTATCACAAGGTGTCAATGATAGTGTCAAGATGTGTCTATGGCAGTGTCATAAAGTGTCAATGATAGTGTCACGATGTGTCAATGAGTGTCACAAAGTGTCAATGATAGTATCACAAGGTGTCAATGATATTGTCCCATTGTGTCAATGAGTGTCACAAGGTGTCAATGATAGTGTCACGATGTGTCAATGAGTGTCACAAAGTGGCAATGATAGTGTCACAAGGTGTCAATGATAGTGTCACGCTGTGTCAATGAGTGTCACAAAGTGGCAATGATATTGTCACAAGGTGTCAATGATAGTGTCACGATGTGTCAATGAGTGTCACAAAGTGGCAATGATAGTGTCACAAGGTGTCAATGATAGTGTCACGATGTGTCAATGAGTGTCACAAGGTGTCAATGATAGTGTCACGATGTGTCAATGAGTGTCACAAAGTGGCAATGATAGTGTCACAAGGTGTCAATGATAGTGTCACGATGTGTCAATGAGTGTCACAAAGTGGCAATGATATTGTCACAAGGTGTCAATGATAGTGTCACGATGTGTCAATGATAGTGTCACAAAGTGTCATTGATAGTGCTCATAGTGTACTCTGACATCAATGGCAGTGTACACTATGTAGCACTTTCATTGACATTTTGTGACACTGACATTGGCACCTAATGACACTATCATATAACATTTTGTGTAACTTTAGCACTGGAAAAATCCATTATATACTGCATGTAGATATATGATACATATGATGATAATGGTAATAACAGGTAGATATCTAATACATATTATTGTTAAGGGTAATCACACAGGTAGATATCTAATACATGTTATCGTTAAAGGTAATCACACAGGTAGATATCTAATACATATTATCGTTAAAGGTAATCACACAGGTAGATATCTAATACATATTATCATTAAAGGTAAACACACAGGTAAGATATCTAATACCTATTATCGTTAAAGGTAATCAGACAGGTAGATATCTAATACATATTATCGGTAAAGGTAAACACACAGGTAGATATCTAATACCTATTATCGTTAAAGGTAATCAGACAGGTAGATATCTAATGCAAATTATCGTTAAAGGTTCATAAAGAGTACAGAACTTCAATTTTATACAATATCTGGCGATATTATAAAAGAGTAAACAAACTTCCCTAAATTGCCTCTTTAATGATACCACAGGTATTACCAGCGATAGATATCTAAAAAAATGTACCTGTAATTTTACAGAGATAGATACCTGAAATGATACAGGTAATATCACAGGTAGATATATAATGTATAATGATACAGGTAGATGATACAGGTGAATGCTCACATCTCTATATGTATTGATCTACAAAGCTATTGTAATGTAGATGATATATGCAGTTAGTTTTAATTTACTTAAGTTACTAGTGGTTTCAATTTTTAGCTCTCCTGGCCCGGAGGTTATGTGAAGGTGTGGCGTCCATCGTCCGTCCGTCCACTTTTCCTTTAAACAACTTCTTCTGAAATTCTGAAAGGCCTAGAGACATGAAATTTGGCTGGTAGCTTTCTTGGAAGGAGCTGAACAAAGTTTGCGAAAATGAATGACCTTGACCCTTATTCAAGGTCATACAGGTTAAATTTGTTAAAACTTTTAAATGGCATCTTCCGAAATTCCAAAATGCCTAGAAGCATGATATTTGGCTGAAAGGTTCATTGGATGAAGCTGAACAAAGTTTGCAAAAAGAAATGACCTTGACCCATATTCAAGGTCACAGGGGTCAAATCTGTTTAAAGCATTACACAACTTTTCCTGATTAACCAAAATGGCTAGAAGCATGGTGATATATTTGGCTGAAAGATTCCTTGGATAAAGCCTTACAAAGTTTGAAAAAAGAAATGACCTTGACCCATATTCAAGGTCAGAGGGTTCAGATCTGTTATAACATTTTAACAACTTCTTCTGAAATACCAAAAGGCCTAGAAGCATGATATTTGGCTAGTAGCTTCCTTGGAGGAAGCCTTGGAGGAAGCCGGATAAATTTTGTAAAAATAAATGACCTTGAAGTATGTTCAAGGTCACAGGGGTCAAATCTGTTTAAACCTTTAAACAACATCTTCTGAAATACCAAAAGGCCTAGAAGCATGATATTTGGCTAGTAGCTTCCTTGGAGGAAGCCTTGGAGGAAGCCGGATAAATTTTGTTAAAATAAATGACCTTGAAGTATGTTCAAGGTCACAGGGGTCAAATCTGTTTAAACCTTTAAACAACATCTTCTGAAATACCAAAAGGCCAAGAGACGTGATATTTACCTGCTTGATTTCTTAGAAGAAGCCAAACAAAATTTGCTTTGCGATGCAGGCCCATTGGGCCTCTTGTTTCCATTAAAACTATCAAGAGGATAATAACATCAAGTTAAGGTGTCAGAAGCCATTTTTTACAGTTATGTTAATTTGTAGGGACTTGTAAAAATAATTTCTTATGAGAATGATTGACAGAATTCATTTATACAAGTCCCAGCAACCTGATGTGGTTCACCTTGAGTCACAGTTGATTGCCAGATACATACTCAACGGCTGGCCAGCTATGAATATGGCATTTTACCTACATAAGTCACAGATACCTAGACCTTTCCAATTTAATAATACACCTTCAACTTTTCTTTTCACAAATTCCTTTGTTTTTTTATTTAAAAAGTGACATTTACTTTTTGGTTTCTTTCAATTTACAAAAATACCGTTGATATCAAGACTTAAAATTTTGATTGTGTAGCATTTTTTTATGCGTAGTGGTCATATTATCACAGCATGTGTTAGTTAAAAGATACATTATAAAAATAAAATTAAGCAAAAGCATGTAAAACAATAGCACTTAATATTTTCCTGAGATATTAATCGTCACATTTTACCAGGATGCTAAGTATTTTGACTTATTAACCTTAGTTATGGGCAGTATGATAGTGTATGGGGCGTCATGGTATGTGATAGCAGCTTTTCAGAAGATTTCAATGAACCGAAAACATTAATTTATTGTGGCCTCAGCGACAATGTCTATGTGTTTATCATACATTAATTTGGTGTGGCCTCACAGACCATGTCTGTGTGTTTATCATACATTAATTTGGTGTGGCCTCTCAGGGGTTGCCTGTGTTTATCATACATTAATTTGGTGTGGCCTCACAGAGGAAGCCTGTGTTTATCATACATTAATTTGGTGTGGCCTCACAGAGGAAGCCTGTGTTTATCATACATTAATTTGGTGTGGCCTCACAGAGGAAGCCTGTGTTTATCATACATTAATTTGGTGTGGCCTCACAGAGGAAGCCTGTGTTTATCATACATTAATTTGGTGTGGCCTCCCAGAGGAAGCCTGTGTTTATCATACATTAATTTGGTGTGGCCTCACAGAGGAAGCCTGTGTTTATCATACATTAATTTGGTGTGGCCTCACAGAGGAAGCCTGTGTTTATCATACATTAATTTGGTGTGGCCTCACAGAGGATGCCTGTGTTTATCATACATTAATTTGTGTGGCCTCACAGAGGATGCCTGTGTTTATCATACATTAATTTGGTGTGGCCTCACAGAGGAAGCCTGTGTTTATCATACATTAATTTGGTGTGGCCTCACAGAGGATGCCTGTGTTTATCATACATTAATTTGGTGTGGCCTCACAGAGGATGCCTGTGTTGATAATTGACCTCACAGAGAGTGTCTCTGTGTTTATCATACACTTATTTGGTGTTACAAGTTTTTAAGCTTTTGTCTTTATTGTCATCGTTGTATAATAATTATATATAGATCTATGATTGTTGTGTAAGTTTTTGTAAGACTAAAATTGAGACATTTTGTGGTTAACCTAAGGTTACCTAACAATGATTACTGAACCTAGAGGTATCTGTCAATCAGTGGCTGTCAATGTTTACCTGTCAATCAAGGCCTTGTGTGTCTTATCAATTCATGTAAGTCACTGATCTATCAATCTCAGTCTGTCACTGTCAAACACTGTGTTGCCTATTGTCACTGTCAAAAACTGTGTTGCCTATTGTCACTGTCAAACACTGTGTTGCCTATTGTCACTGTCAAACACTGTACTGCCCTCTGTCACTGTCAAACACTGTACTGCCTATTGTCACTGTCAAGACACTGCCCTGCCCTCTCTCATTGTCAAACAATGTACTGCCTATTGTCACTGTCAAACACTATGTTGCCTGTTGTCACTGTCAATCGCAGTACTGCCCACTGTCACTGTCAAACACTGCCCTGCCCCCTCTCATTGTCAAACACTGTACTGCCTATTGTCACTGTCAAACACTATGTTGCCTATTGTCACTGTCAAAAACTGCCCTGCCCATTGTCACTGTCAAACACTGTGTTGCCCATTGTCACTGTCAAACACTACCCTGTCCGATGTCACTGTCAAACACTGCCTTGTCCAATGTCACTGTCAAACACTGCCCAGCCCAATGTCACTGTCAAACACTGTGTTGCCCATTGTCACTGTCAAACACTGCCCTGTCCAATGTCATTGTCAAACACTGCCCAGCCCAATGTCACTGTCAAGCACTGTCCTGTCCTATGTCACTGTCAAACACTGTACTGTCCAATGTCACTGTCAAACACTGCCCTGTCCAATGTCACTGTCAAACACTGTACTGTCCAATGTCACTGTCAAACACTGTGTTGCCCATTGTCACTGTCAAACACTACCCTGCCCAATCTCACTGTCAGACACTGCCTTGTCCAATGTCACTGTCAAGCACTGCCTTGTCCAATGTCACTGTCAAGCACTGCCTTGTCCAATGTCACTGTCAAGCACTGCTCTACCCTCTGTCACTGTCAAACACTGCCCTGTCCAATGTCACTGTCAAACACTGCCTTGTCAAATGTCACTGTCAATCACTGCCCTGTCCAATGTCACTGTCAAACACTGCCCTGCCCAATGTCACTGTCAAACACTGCCCAGTCTTATGTCACTGTCAAACACTGCCCTGTCCAATGTCACTGTCAAGCACTGCCCTGTCCAATGTCACTGTCAAACACTGCCCAGCCTTATGTCACTGTCAAACACTACCCCGCCCAATGTCACTGTCAAACTCTGCCCTGTCCAATGTCACTGTTAAACACTGCCCTGCCCAATGTCACTGTCAAACACTGCTCTACCCTCTGTCACTGTCAAACACTGCCCCGTCCAATGTCACTGTCAAACACTGCCCAGCCTTATGTCACTGTCAAACACTACCCCGCCCAATGTCACTGTCAAACACTGCCCTGTCCAATGTCACTGTCAAGCACTGCCCTGTCCAATGTCACTGTCAAACACTGCACTACCCAATGTCACTCTCAAGCACTGCTCTACCTAATGTCACTGTCAAACACTGCCCTGTCCAATGTCACTGTCAAACACTGCCCTGCCCAATGTCACTGTCAAGCACTGCCCTGTCCTATGTCACTGTCAAGCACTGCCCTGTCCAATGTCACTGTAAAACACTGCCCTGCCCAATGTCACTGTCAAACACTGTACTGTCCAATGTCACTGTCAAGCACTGTGTTGCCCATTGTCACTGTCAAACACTACCCCGTCCAATGTCACTGTTAAACACTGCCCTGCCCTCTGTCACTGTCAAACACTGCTCTACCCTCTGTCACTGTCAAGCACTGCCCTGCCCAATGTCACTGTCAAACACTGCCCTGTCCAATGTCACTGTCAAACACTGTACTGCCCAATGTCACTGTCAAACACTGCCCTGTCCAATGTCGCTGTCAAACACTGCCCTGCCCAATGTCACTGTCAAACACTGCCTTGTCCAATGTCACTGTCAAACACTACCCCGCCCAATGTCACTGTCAAACACTGCTCTACCAATGTCACTGACAAACACTGCCCTGCCCAATGTCACTGTCAAACACTACCCCGCCCAATGTCACTGTCAAACACTGCCCTGCCCAATGTCACTGTCAAACACTGTTCTTCCCTCTGTCACTGTCAAGCACTGCCCTGCCCAATGTCACTGTCAAATACTACTCTGGCCAATGTCACTGTCAGACACTGCCTTGTCCAATGTCACGGTCAAGCACTGCCCTGCCCAATGTCACGGTCAAACACTGCTCTACCCTCTGTCACTGTCAAACACTACCCTGTCCAATGTCATTGTCAAGCACTGTCCTGCCCAATGTCACTGTCAAACACTACCCCGCCCAATGTCACTGTCAAACACTGCCTTGCCCAATGTCACTCTCAAGCACTGCTCTACCCTCTGTCACTGTCAAGCACTGCCCTGCCCAATGTCACTGTCAAACACTGCCCTGGCCAATGTCACTGTCAAACACTGCTCTTCCCTCTGTCACTGTCAAGCACTGCCCTGCCCAATGTCACTGTCAAACACTGCCCTGTCCAATCTCACTGTCAAACACTGCCCCGCCCAATGTCACTGTCAAACACTGCCCTGTCCAATGTCACTGTCAAACACTGCCCTGTCCAATGTCACTGTAAAACACTGCCCTGCCCAATGTCACTGTCAAACACTGTACTGTCCAATGTCACTGTCAAGCACTGTGTTGCCCATTGTCACTGTCAAACACTACCCCGTCCAATGTCACTGTTAAACACTGCCCTGCCCTCTGTCACTGTCAAACACTGCTCTACCCTCTGTCACTGTCAAGCACTGCCCTGCCCAATGTCACTGTCAAACACTGCCCTGTCCAATGTCACTGTCAAACACTGTACTGCCCAATGTCACTGTCAAACACTGCCCTGTCCAATGTCGCTGTCAAACACTGCCCTGCCCAATGTCACTGTCAAACACTGCCTTGTCCAATGTCACTGTCAAACACTACCCCGCCCAATGTCACTGTCAAACACTGCTCTACCAATGTCACTGACAAACACTGCCCTGCCCAATGTCACTGTCAAACACTACCCCGCCCAATGTCACTGTCAAACACTGCCCTGCCCAATGTCACTGTCAAACACTGTTCTTCCCTCTGTCACTGTCAAGCACTGCCCTGCCCAATGTCACTGTCAAATACTACTCTGGCCAATGTCACTGTCAGACACTGCCTTGTCCAATGTCACGGTCAAGCACTGCCCTGCCCAATGTCACGGTCAAACACTGCTCTACCCTCTGTCACTGTCAAACACTACCCTGTCCAATGTCATTGTCAAGCACTGTCCTGCCCAATGTCACTGTCAAACACTACCCCGCCCAATGTCACTGTCAAACACTGCCTTGCCCAATGTCACTCTCAAGCACTGCTCTACCCTCTGTCACTGTCAAGCACTGCCCTGCCCAATGTCACTGTCAAACACTGCCCTGGCCAATGTCACTGTCAAACACTGCTCTTCCCTCTGTCACTGTCAAGCACTGCCCTGCCCAATGTCACTGTCAAACACTGCCCTGTCCAATCTCACTGTCAAACACTGCCCCGCCCAATGTCACTGTCAAACACTGCCCTGTCCAATGTCACTGTCAAACACTGCCTTGTCCAATGTCACTGTCAAACACTGTACTGCCCAATGTCACTGTCAAACACTGCCCTGTCCAATGTCACTGTCAAACACTGCCTTGTCCAATGTCACTGTCAAGCACTGCTCTACCCTCTGTCACTGTCAAACACTGCCCTGTCCAATGTCACTGTCAAACACTGCCTTGTCAAATGTCACTGTCAATCACTGCCCTGTCCAATGTCACTGTCAAACACTGCCCTGCCCAATGTCACTGTCAAACACTGCCCAGTCTTATGTCACTGTCAAACACTGCCCTGTCCAATGTCACTGTCAAGCACTGCCCTGTCCAATGTCACTGTCAAACACTGCCCAGCCTTATGTCACTGTCAAACACTACCGCGCCCAATGTTACTGTCAAACTCTGCCCTGTCCAATGTCACTGTCAAACACTGTACTGCCCAATGTCACTGTCAAACACTGCCCTGTCCAATGTCGCTGTCAAACACTGCCCTGCCCAATGTCACTGTCAAACACTGCCTTGTCCAATGTCACTGTCAAACACTACCCCGCCCAATGTCACTGTCAAACACTGCTCTACCAATGTCACTGACAAACACTGCCCTGCCCAATGTCACTGTCAAACACTACCCCGCCCAATGTCACTGTCAAACACTGCCCTGCCCAATGTCACTGTCAAACACTGTTCTTCCCTCTGTCACTGTCAAGCACTGCCCTGCCCAATGTCACTGTCAAATACTGCCCTGGCCAATGTCACTGTCAAACACTGCCTTGTCCAATGTCACGGTCAAGCACTGCCCTGCCCAATGTCACGGTCAAACACTGCTCTACCCTCTGTCACTGTCAAACACTACCCTGTTCAATGTCATTGTCAAGCACTGTCCTGCCCAATGTCACTGTCAAACACTACCCCGCCCAATGTCACTGTCAAACACTGCCTTGCCCAATGTCACTCTCAAGCACTGCTCTACCCTCTGTCACTGTCAAGCACTGCCCTGCCCAATGTCACTGTCAAACACTGCCCTGGCCAATGTCACTGTCAAACACTGCTCTTCCCTCTGTCACTGTCAAGCACTGCCCTGCCCAATGTCACTGTCAAACACTGCCCTGTCCAATCTCACTGTCAAACACTGCCCCGCCCAATGTCACTGTCAAACACTGCCCTGTCCAATGTCACTGTCAAACACTGCCTTGTCCAATGTCACTGTCAAACACTGTACTGCCCAATGTCACTGTCAAACACTGCCCTGTCCAATGTCACTGTCAAACACTGCCCTGCCCAATGTCACTGTCAAACACTGTTCTGCCCTCTGTCACTGTCAAACACTGCTCTACCCTTTGTCACTGTCAAACACTGCCTTGTCCAATGTCACTGTCAAGCACTGCCCTGTCCAATGTCACTGTCAAGCACTGCTCTACCCTGTGTCACTGTCACTATTTTAGTTAAGTTAGTTTCGGCCAGTCGATAGTGTCAAAGTAACCTGTGTTTTAGTAAAGGGCGTTTGAGATTTATTACAGCCGTACTCCACCTTAATGGTGCACAGTCAGCCAGCCAAGAGAAGAGCCAATCTTTTATGAGCCAGTATACTTGGAGATTCCTGTTTTTTTAAACCTGTATTATTTCTCAAAGAACACTGTCATAGTGTGTTCTCCTTGCTCTATAATATAATTATGTGCGTTTTGTCTTTGGACAGCTCTGTGTTGTCTCCCTTGTTGATTTATCGTCACGGTGACCATGTCCCTGTAGCTGACCCAGTGTCACACTGGAGTTTGTGGGTCTACATTTAAATCACTATTAGTATGTCCTGCTCCAGTGAGCTTGATCCTTGTCATAGAAAGAGATAGTAGAATCTAGCTGTTTATCATAGAGCAGTACTTAAACTCATACATCAGCTTGTTCCGATCATTACCCGATCAGGTTACACAAAATTATGTGTTAAGAAGGTGTGCTATAATCAATTTAAAATGTCATTTGGGGAAGACTACCATATTTCCAAACCTAGGAAACACCATTAAATTAGCAGGCAGAAGTGCCACACTTGTAAAATTTTTCTCGTAAATCTCAATTTAAAAATGTGTTGTAGATGTTTTATTTGTGATGGTGGAGTAAGTGAGAAGACGAGTTTCTTAATGACAGGAGAGTTCCGTTAGGACACAATATGTACCGGTACGGGGCTGGCTGACGGGGTAGTGACTGAATATCAGGGGTGGATATTGGGGCTGGGGTCCGATTGTTTGGATCAGTGGTATGGTTGTCGATCCAGGGGAAGTAAAAAATGGCATGATAGGGGTGTGGTAATTTCTGAGGTTTTAGGTTTCTCCTTCAACAAGGTTCTGTCTCTACCATTCTTTCAGGTCTGGCCTGTACACCAGTATAATGCTGTACATTTTAAATTCTGCTAATTGTTTTCACCTGAACTTATGGGTTATTTTATATTTTTCAAAGATGATCATTTAATTGCTAAAAAAAACGATTGAAAATTCACCAATACAGGAATGTATTACATTTGTCTCTCTATGATCGAATGGTGTATGATCCGATGGTCAAGTTTTCCTAATTGATTATTGGGTTACTGAAACTTGAAATTGCCTGCTACTGGAGTGACTAAATTCCTGCTACATTTCTGTATTGGAGCCTAAAGTATTGACCTTTATAACACAACTGTATGTAGGACTACCTTATGGGTAGGTTTGACCTTGATCCTCTTGGGAGGGTAATGCCACCTTGTTGACCTTGATTGACCCTGTAGGCTAGTTTTGCCAGGCTGGAGTTGTTCCCCCTACAGGTGTGGTAGCCTCCAGCTTGTCAGCCGTGTGGCTGCAGGGAGGGTATAGATCTGGGCTGGTTAACCAACAGCTCTCTAGTCCAACATTACTCTGCACAAATTATATTCTGCCAGTTTTGTTTGTATCTACATGTTACTAAGACATTTTCAGTAATTCGTATTCTCATGCAATTGTCCCCCAGTATACTGTGTCTGATACTGAACAGTGGTTGTAGGTGTAGGCTATGTTTTAGTTGTATGTGGTCTAGGGTCAATTCTGTTATCCTGTTATTTTACCTGTATGAGTACTTTCTGTCAGATATGTTTTTAATGACATGTGTCTGTTCTGTCATGTAGTCGTGTGTTCACAATTTTGTTATTCTTAATTTTCATTTGTTGATTGTGTTATCATGTAGTTGTATATGTGGATTGTGTTATTCTGTAAATGTATGTGTCCATTGATTGCTATTACCTGTGCTGTTGTAGGTTACCTGTTATTACCTATGCTGTAGTATGTAACCTGTGATTACCTGTGCTTTAGTATGTTACCTGTGATTACCTGTGCTTTAGTATGTTACCTGTTATTACCTATGCTGTAGTATGTAACCTGTGATTACCTGTGCTTTAGTATGTTACCTGTGATTACCTGTGCTATAGTATGTTACCTGTTATTACCTGTGCTGTAGTATATTACCTGTGATTACCTGTGCTGTAGTATGCTACCGGTTATTACCTGTGCTGTAGTATATTACCTGTTATTACCTGTGCTGTAGTATCTTACCTGTGCTGTAATGTTACCTGTTATTACCTATGCATTGGTTGAACTGGTGGGTGCATATATATCTGCTGTGGAGGAAGTTTCTTGTTAGATTAATACTGTGCGGTGATAATCAAGGTTTTTTAATACTGGATGTCATATCCAACTTGGTTACTGTAATTAGCCATAAATATTTTTTCTTGGAGAATCCAGCTTACTGTGTATAATCAATCTCCTGTGTGATCAGGTGTGGAGTATGTGGGTTCGGAGGCTGGTATGTAGAGGCACTCGTCTACAGGGCAATGATCTCTGACCTCATTACCTACTTGGGTCTACATCTTCTGTACTTGTTTAATTACTGTTCATTACCAGACTGTTATCCTTCGTGGCTGGGACCAAGGTGGTGGTGTTGACTGGTGCCTTTCCTCTGTAGGTAGCTAGGATACTACTTAATATGTTAATCACTCATATTGCCATTGAAATAACTTAAATCTCAGGATTTGCCTGGGTGCAGTAGTTATGTATGACATGGCAAATTGCTTTAAATTATGTTCTAAAAGAAGGTGAATTTTGTCTTTATTTAGAAGTTAAAAAGTGAATGTAATATAAGGTTAGACTTGGCAGAATAAGAAGAGAATGTGATGGGTCAGATAGTTGATATCAGGGGCCAGGTTATACATGTAACAAGCCTAAGTTACTACCAGCCAGGTTATACATGTAACAAGACTCAGTTACCACCAGCCAGGTTATACATGTAACAAGCCTCAGTTACCACCAGCCAAGTTATACATGTAACAAGCCTCAGTTACCACCAGCTAGGTTTTTTTATACTATTTCTATTACATATCATCTTGTTCTGTATATATACTATTTCTATTACATATCATCTTGTTCTGTATATATACTATTTCTATTACATATCATCTTGTTCTGTATATACTATTTCTATTACATATCATCTTGTTCTGTATATATACTATTTCTATTACATATCATCTTGTTCTGTATATATACTATTTCTATTACATATCATCTTGTTCTGTATATATACTATTTCTATTACATATCATCTTGTTCTGTATATACTATTTCTATTACATATCATCTTGTTCTGTATATATACTATTTCTATTACATATCATCTTGTTCTGTATGTACTATTTCTATTACATATCATATCGTTCTGTATGTACTATTTCTGTTACATATCATATCGTTCTGTATGTACTATTTCTATTACATATCATATCGTTCTGTATGTACTATTTCTATTACATATCATCCCATTCTATATATACTATTTCTGTTACATATCATCTTGTTCTGTATGTACTATTTCTATTACATATCATCTTGTTCTGTATGTACTATTTCTATTACATATCATCCCATTCTATATATACTATTTCTGTTACATATCATCTTGTTCTGTATGTACTATTTCTATTACATACCATATTGTTCTGTATGTTCTATTTCTATTACATATCATATTGTTCTGTATGTACTATTTCTATTACATATCATCTTGTTCTGTATGTACTATTTCTATTACATACCATATTGTTCTGTATGTACTATTTCTATTACATATCATCTTGTTCTGTATGTACTATTTCTATTACATACCATATTGTTCTGTATGTACTATTTCTATTACATATCATCTTGTTCTGTATCTACTATTTCTATTACATATCATCTTGTTCTGTATGTACTATTTCTATTTCATATCATATTGTTCTGTATGTACTATTCTATTACATATCATATCGTTCTGTATGTACTATTTCTATTACATATCATATTGTTCTGTATGTACTATTTCTATTACATATCATCTTGTTCTGTATGTACTATTTCTATTACATATCATCACGTTCATCTTGTGTCCAGCTGGCCAGGATTGATTTTATATGACATGATGATCATGTGTAATGGGGTCAAATAGATATAAAGTGTTAAAAGCCTAGGAATCTCTTGCCACATCAATAAAACATAAGGATCAGAAGACACATACATCCCCACCCCACGGTAAGCTGGCGGAGTTGGCCGAGGTGTACTGGAATCCTGTCATCAGAGTCCGTTTGTTCCTGCTGGGGAGGCTGAAGGTATTAGGGATTGCCTTCTTATCAAATCCCAAGTCTGCTTTGTCTCGCATATCTACATCGACAGTGACACAATATTCCGTGCCTGACTCTGATGGCTTCCTTCGACTTCCGTTTAGAAGCGACAATTCAAAGATCTCTCCTGATATGTACGACAGGCCAATATACGTAGGAGTTAGGTTTTTTCGGTTTTTTTCTTTTTTGCAAAATCTGCCATTTTCATTGGCTTTCACTAGCTAATGCTTATAGCTGACATGAAGCAACACATTATTGATTTTGTAGTTTTGTGAATGGACACAGGATGAGGAAAGCTTGGCAGAGATTTGGTTTGCCCATCAGCGAGTCTAAACCTACTTCTGTAGGTCAAACCCGACTGACACCGATGTTGTTATCATCTCTGTAAATTGTGAATCTCCAGATACATGTACCTGAAGTCATTACCTCCAGTTGGGTGCTGTAATGATAGAAGGTGTCCACCATGCCCACACATCCACCAGGTCTGAGCTACATATGTTCCTGTATGTCCAGCTCTAGTTTTCCTGCACACGTTCACCTTTATGCTCTTACCTGTGTGGAGGATCATTTGCATTTCATTTATTATGTGTGTATGATATGCATGTTTAGTTGTTTGTGTAACACAATTAAATTATGTGAAGATTTAAAATAGCAAAAAAATTCAGTAATTAATTTTACAACAATTAACGCTGTATACTCATAAAGCAGTCCAAGAATAAGAATTTGTCACCCACTGTAACACCTTTCACTAACATCCTTTTAATTCATTTGTCCAATGCTGTCATATTGTGCCACCTTAAATCCCTTGAGGTGGTAAATTAAGGAAATAATCAGGGAGTCTTTTTCAAAACTTGATGTGAAAAAATATAGATTTCAATTAAGTTTACAGATTGAGCCCCATGCCCCACCCTGACTTTCCCTGACCTCAACCCCTGACTTTCTTTGACCTTTTTCCTGACCTCAGCTCAAGATTTTCCCTGACCTTGACCCCGGTAATTTTCTGACCTCACCTTACTCCTGACTTTCCCTGACCTCACACCCTGACCTGACCTGAACTCACACCCTGACTTTCCCTGACCTTGCACCCTGACTTTCTCTGACCTCATCTCACCCCTGACCTTGCCCCCTGACCTGACCTTGCACCCCAACCTAATCTTAGCTTACCCCTAATATATATAACCTTACTGATTATGTCTGTAGTGGGTCAGTTACACACACGGGACTAGTAGATATTACACTCATATTGGCTGTAAACAGCGTTACTTTGCCTTCTGAGAAAGAATTGTCACATGAACCTTTGTAGCATATCACACCTGCAGTGAAAGGATTTCTTAGGTCTCCTGGCAGTCATTATTACAATGTTTACATGTTAAAGCCCATGTGTGTTGTACCAGCGCCAGATATTTGTGAAATCTTTAGATGGCTCCAAGAACATTATTGGTTGTAAGTAGAAGTCGTGCGCAAAGATCTGCCAACAAAATAGATTGCCTTTGTATAGCCCACAAATTTATCATAATAGTTGCCAAATATTAGTTTATGTTTCTAAAGAAGAAATGAAAAAAATATGCAAAAATGAAATATTTCATTCTTTATATTTTGGTTGTTATGTAAATCAAAGATTCGGCATACACACTATTTTGACAAAGAATTGAATTTTTGGAAAAAGTATGGTTGCTAGGAGGTTCCCTAGGGATTGTTACTGGGAGATACTCTAGTGATGGTTACTTGGAGATACCCTAGTGATGGTTACTGGGAGATACCCTAGTGATGGTTACAGGGAGAAACCCTAGTGATGGTTATTTAGAGATATCCTAGTGATGGTTATTGGGAGATACCCTAGTGATGGTTACTGGGAGATACCCAAGTGATGGTTACTGGGAGATACCCTAGTGATGGTTATTTAGAGATACCCTAGTGATGGTTATTGGGAGATACCCTAGTGATGGTTACTGGGAGATACCCAAGTGATGGTTACTGGGAGATACTCTAGTGATGGCTACTGGGAGATACCCTAGTGATGATTACTGGGAGATACTCTAGTGGTGGTTACTGGGAGATACCCTAGTGATGGTTACTGGGAGATACCCTAGTGATGGTTACTGGGATATACCCTAGTGATAGTTACTGGGGGATACCCTAGTGATGGTTACTGGGAGATACCCTAGTGATGGTGACTGGGGGATACCCTTGTGATGGTTACTGGGAGATACCCTAGTAATGGTTACTGGGAGATACCCTAGTAATGGTTACTGGGGGATACCCTAGTAATGGTTACTGGGAGATACCCTAGTGATGGTTACTGGGGGATACCCTAGTGATGGTTACTGGGAGATACCCTAGTGATGGTTACTGGGAGATACCCTAGTGATGGTTACTGGGAGATACCCTAGTAATGGTTACTGGGAGATACCCTAGTGATGGTTACTGGGAGATACCCTAGTGATGGTTACTTTGAGATATTCTATGGATTGTGGCTTTGAGATGTAGTCTGTGCCTGCCCTGGCAGAGATAGCTAGATAAGACTGTTGTTGTCTATGGTAATTAGAGGGGACTGTTCCACTCCTCCCCAGTTCCTGCCTGTGTGATGCCAGGCCGAGGAATTTCCATGGCGCCCCCAACATTAGCTAGAGCATGATGTAGAACAGCTCTAGGGGGTTACTGCTAACAAATCTCACAGCTCCAATCCTGGTGCTCTTCCTCAATCTTTACATCAGCTCAAATCTAACATTACATTCAACAACGCCATCCTCTGTTTTGATGCACATAGTCACATGAAGGCTACTGTTGTGGAAAATACTGGTTCCCAGTTAAAACTGTGCCGTTACTCTCCTGAGGAACAGATACCCTCCGAATTCTGTGATTTGTGGTTGTAATCCAAGGACTCAGGGGAGGAAAAGGTTTGCCAATCCAAGTGCGTAGTTTTCCCTTTACCAAGTCAACGGTGTTATTTCTCACAGACGAAACTTTCCCTCAGAGAACACAATTCTAACACAATTCCAGTGGAACAAAACAAGGTAAAATCTGCTGCCTGTGGTTTAGAGCAGACCCATTGATTTAAACAATTGGGATATTTAATTCCTTTGAAGTTTATGAACTAGTAAAGTTGAGCACTTTGTGAGGAGGAGGAGGTGGAAGAGGAGGAGGAACAGTCCTAGTTTACCTGTAGTTACCTGTACAGCCATGTTGCCTGGTGGCAAGCCGGTGCTTCACTGCCTTCGTGAGTCTCTTTATGTCAGCTAAACCTTTTATATAGACACAAATAGAAAGAGAATAGATATATATTTATCTTACATGCTATTTTGGTATAGTAGTAAGCGATTTTTGTTACAGAGATCAAGCTTTATTTTTGGATCTTCGTGGGAGTATATTTAGCCATGGCTGCGAGCATATTTAGCTCCTACTACTCTGATAGAGGTAATTCTGGTACATAAATAACCATAGATTATATGTGTATATTTACGGCTTTCATACCGCTTCTTGGCACACATATTTTGTTTACATTTAGTATTTGGCCAACCAAACATCTGTAGAAATAGGTCAACTCAAATTAATAAATGAAATTGACCTGGGCATTTTAGAATGTATATTTTGTAATGTGTAACAATACATTAAAAAGTTAACTCAGATCAACGGGCCAGACTTTCATGTCAATACTGTTAACATGAAGTCTGACTCGCCAATACAAGTCCACAACAGGCAGTGGATCAAAAAGCATTATAAACTATAAAAAATACATTACGTTGTACTTCCTCAGACTTGCATTGAAGATGTTAAACTATAGATAGTAATTAGTTTGATTGATTGAAAGCATGCCCTCATTTAAGCAATAAATGTATGTCTAAGAATCTCATCAACTCTCTTCCTGTCTATAATATTCAGTTTATTCAACACTTAACAAAGATATAAGTAGTCTGACTTTTTTTGTTTGGAATTTTACTTATTTCTAAAGTTTGTGATGATTTTAGTTAAGATAAACTGTGAATTGACTTAA
The DNA here is from genome assembly GCA_947623455.1 of Mimachlamys varia. Taxonomy (NCBI): domain Eukaryota; kingdom Metazoa; phylum Mollusca; class Bivalvia; order Pectinida; family Pectinidae; genus Mimachlamys; species Mimachlamys varia. The sequence continues at coordinate 18,100,441 of OX392535.1, forward strand.
CTGCAGCTGTTAAAAACTTACACATGTATGTTCTAATAAGAGGACCATGTGGAAGATCAGCCTTTGACTTAACATGTATTTTATCCTCAGAAAATCAAGTTTATTATTATTATTATAGAAAATGTTTAAAACTTTTAGCTAATTGAAGCTGCACTGAGAATTCTTAAACATTTAATTATCGTACCAGGTATTTACCATGTAAATGTTTAAATATTATATTAACCATGTAAACGTATAATTATTATATAAACCCTGGATCCATTTTATGAGCATAAGCAGTGGAGTGTTTGCTGGAAATTACAGAGTTGTGTCTATTGTGCAATGCCTTATCACAAGCACACACCTGCAGACTAAAGTACGGCAGCTTTACTTACCTGTTTATATGAGTTAGGAAGCTGACAATGCTTTATTACCTGTCTGATTTGCCTATTGATCTGTTGCAGGTATTTATGTGTTAATTAGTTTCTTGGTTAGGTACACTGCTGCACCTCGTTCAGACTATCTGTTAGTGTTTCATGTCAATAACATGCAGATGTAGAAATATTGAGTTTATTATAGGTAAGTAAATATCAGTTTCCCTATGTTGATCTTCTCCATAGGAGTACATTGAGTTGTACCAACAAATGGATTTCGAGTATGTTAAAATTGAAAGCCAAGTTATTCAGTAATACAGCTGTGTAGTAAGTATGATGTGTAGTAAGTATGATGTGTAAATGTGGGGGTGACCCGTCTATAAGGTAGAGTAACCAGACTGAGAACTACCAGGTCTATAGCTGTGTAGTAAGTATGATGTGTAGTAGTATGATGTGTAAATGTGGGGGTGACCAATCTATAAGGTATAGTAACCAGACCGAGAACTACCTGGTCTATAGCTGTATAGTAAGTATGATGTGTAAATGTGGGGGTGACCTGTCTATAAGGTATAGTTACCAGCCCAAGAACTACCTGGTCTATAGCTGTACCGAGGTATAGTCCTACATCTGTAGGGGGGGGGGGGGGGGTATTGATATATGGTTGTAGCTTTGTAGTGCTATTTAGCAGTATAATTATGTACATGTGCATTTATAGTTTTGTAATGCTATATGTAATTAAAAGTAATGGCATGGTTGTATAGTTATTCAGTGCTATTTTAGAATTTTATTTGGTGAGATTAAAGAAATGTAGCACTATTTAGAAGTAATTGATTATCTGATCGAAGTAATGTGCTAATTAGCAGTACTGGTCAGATTGTGGTAATTTAGCGCCATCTAGCAGTACTCTTTTGCTTGAAGAAATATGTGCTAATTAGCAGTACTTATCTGGTATAATCAAATTGAATAAGGTAGCAGTACACAGCAGAGATTTGTTCTCTCCTGTAATTGCTTGTTTAAATGAATTGTTATTAAATTGAATGACAATTGTTTGATGAGAGATCTCCATGTCACTCTAGGTAGGCGCTCCCAGACAGAGATTTATAGGGCCATAAACAACAACTTTCTAAATATTTAGATTTAAATATTGGAGTGTGTGTTTGTTTCAATGTGACCGCTGACCTTTACAGGGTGATCGCTGCTAGGTTGTGAGCTTGTCAAATTCTTATAAGTATATACAGGAGTCAGGGTCACCCAGGGCGAGCAACTATTTTTGGCAAGCTCGCGTCTAAGTTTAGCAACAGCCTTGTCTATATGGGGAGACTCTGGCCGCAGAAACTCAGTCACATGGAACTGCACTGTATACAGATAGATGTATATCATATAAACTATGTAGCCTCCTTGTTTTGTGGCTGATTGTTTAATGTGGACATTTCAAAGGAGCAGTCCACTGTCAGACACACATACAAACTTTGATTGATCTACCTCTACTGTCATATAGCCAGAATTTAATTATATCTTTGTACTGTTCGTGCCATACAATAACCCGAAATTTAAAACGTGATCCAATATTATCCCATAGGCCAAATTATGACGCAAACTGTTTTCCTATAGAAAAAAAGAATGAAAAGAAATGACATATTTTGACGTCATAGGGAAATTGCATGGATTGATATAATTTCCTTTTGGCCTGTCTACCCAGGTAATAAAGTCTAATAGTATATCTAGGCAGAAAATACAGCTTTACAGTGTGTGTGAAGGTCAGTGGAGGTCAGCGGAGGTCAGTGTAGGTCAGTTGGGGTCACTGCAGGTCAGTGGAGGTCAGTGGGGGTCAGTAGAGGTCAGGGGAAGTCAGTAGAGGCCAGACCTGGTGTGTTTTGTATGTTAGCTGTCCTTTGGTGGTTGGAGACACAGAGTAACTGTACTTTATGATCTCACACCCAGACACACAGTCTCCCATCACCCTACAGCCATTAGTCAGTTGTATTGAACTATATGGCTGAAGGTTGTCTTGTGTTGTAAACTCGGTGTAACTTCTGTCTCCCCTTACTGATTGTTTACTTATATTCTATATATTGATTGGCAGTAAGACTGATGTTTTTAGCAGTATAACAAAGGTCATTATCAGTGTAAGAACCATTGACATGGTTTCCCTGAGAGGAGAGGATGTGCTTCCTGTTTTTCTCCTCTATCTGGTGGTATCCCGATTACATGGCCCCATGAACCAGACCCACCTATGTTATCAAGTGGAGTGCTAACACCCAACTCAGGTGTTTCCCTCTCTGTGAGATCCTCACTCCCAACATACACAGCTTGATGGCCTGCGCAATTATCCATTCTGTAAACATTATAGCTGTTTCATAGTGTTTCCAGACAATATTGTCACATTAAACCATAAAACACCTCCTAACTTTGACTTTAAGTTTCAGTTAAAAATTTGTCTGGACGTACATACAGGTGAAGTATAGTAACTACTTGTCAAGTTTTGTTACAAGGAGATAAAGGGACAACATGTGGCTCAAGTCCCACAAACACTACTGACTGTATATCAAACCTTAACACTCTGAGTGACCTTACAAGGTCAAACCTTTGTAGTTTGAGTGACCTCACAAGGTCAAACCTTCTAGTCTGAGTGACCTTACAAGGTCAAACCTTTGTAGTCCGAGTGACCATACAAGGTCAAACCTTCGTAGTAGTCTGAGTGACGTTATAAGGTCAAACCTTCGTAGTCTGAGTGACCTCATTACAAGGTCAAACTTCAGTTTTCTGAGTGACCTCAAATATTGCCATGGAGTCTGGTTGATTTTGAAAGGTCAAACTCTATATATATAAAGCTATGACAGAGGCAGGAACACCAACAATTTAAAAAACTTGACTTTGAAGATATCAGAGTTAGGACATTAAATATGTTTTACTAAATACCAAATGTTTTAATAAGCTTTGGGGTTAGTTGTGCATGAATGTCCCTGATGAAGATGTTTTAGCACAACCAGGATGTGTTAGTAATGAATTTAAAAGGCTGATATCACATATTGTGTAGAATCTTAGCTTACAAGTTTTAGATAATTTCACTCAATCAAAGAATCTTTATTCGTATTGCTTTAAAGCAGTAATTGGCTCATTTAAATATTTAGAGTCGAGTGGCTTTGTTGTAAGAGAAAGCTAGTAGGTGTTTGATTTACCGACAGATATACCTACCAGGCTGTATAATAAGTCATACACAAGGTTTCCAGAAATCTTGAGCAGTTAAACTTTAAAAAGAGAGGTTTTTTTATTCATTAACTGTGATTTAGAGTTAATAAGGTGTAATTTGACTGAATTTACTTTTATACATTTTTGATGTATAGCACAGAAGTAACAATTTGAGAAGTTTTAAAATAATGTAAGCTTGCCAAAATGTTCATTTTAAAATTTCCCTCACAGATATAGATAAAGGTCACTCTGGGAAGCTTGTACTGACTGGGAAACTGCTAGGAGCATATATTATATACTGCTGGAGATGGTGATGGTTGTTTAGCTAGTATCACATGGTCACACACACACACACACACACACAGGTGTTGTTGACCAACAGCTGGCGCCCACGTCCCTGTGTCTACCTGACCAACAACTGGTGCCCATTTCCCTGTGTCTACCTGACCAACAACTTGTGCCCATGTCCCTGTGTCTACCTGACCATCAACTGGTGCCCATGTCCCTGTGTCTACCTGACCAACTGGCATCCATGTCCCTGTGTCTACCTGACCAACGGCTGGCGTCCACGTCCCTGTGTCTACCTGACCATCAGCTGGTGCCCACATTCCTGTGTCTACCTGACCAACAGCTGGCGTCCACGTCCTTGTGTCTACCTGACCAACGGCTGGCGTCCACGTCCCTGTGTCTACCTGACCAACAGCTGGTGCCCACGTCCCTGTGTCTGCCTGATTAACTCCATACTCCTTAGGATCAGGCCTGATTACCTCATCTGTGTTCAAACCACAGATTGTCCTACACAACTCACTGCTGTGGTACTAGCAGGCGACCTGTATATACTGAGAAACCATTAACTTATTGATTTTACTTACCATTACTTACACTCATTCGGTGATTATACCACTTGGAGGCAATCAAGATCTTAAAGCTTTAAGTTTGAACATGCCTATCATTTAATATAATTCTCTGGTGCCTAGAATCTTACAACTCAGCCTGTCATTTGGTACCAACTACGTATCATCAGGTTTGTAAAGTATCTTTAATTTGTAGTATTGTAGCTGCTGTCCATAACATAAATACTGTGGACGTACTTACTTTGGCGTACTTTAATTTTACGACATGGTGAATTGGCTCACTCACAATACTTCACTTGCTGTAGAAAGCACAATACAAAAACTGTAATTTATTCAATCATAATTAAGCGGAATACTTTCAGCTCAAAAATCTCTAAAATAAGATAAACACTAAACTATGTATGTTTACAGTTATCTACAATTTAGACCATTGACAATTCTGACTGTTAGCTGGTATCAAGGATGCATTACCAGTATCAGGGATTAATCAAGGATTAAGGGGAAACTTCCTTTTTTGACTTAAGGGGAAAATAAGCTTTTCAACAGATAACTTTTAAAAATCACAAAGTTACACTGTTTTAACTTGATAGCATATTTTTCAAGTGAAAAAAGGAAAGGGTAATTAGAAAACAAATCTGAAGGATTTTGGGTATGTATTGACATCAAAATTGAGGGAAAATATATTTCAGTAAATTTAACACATTTCTGAGGGGAAAAATTTAGGGAACAAAATTCTGAAGGGAAACTACCATAAGCGGTAGTAAGAAAGGCCTAGATTAATCTTTGGGTGTACAGGAAGGAGCATGGTATACAGTTACAAAGGCAGAGACAAAATTAAGACACAGACAAGTTAACTCTATGCTGGTTTTGAGGAGGATCCCGTTATGTTATAAGTGTACATAAGCCTAACCGATCAGAGGAATTGAAAAGTAGGTTTATAATGCGATCTGCCTTCCCCGTGTATGTTGTAAGGTTAAAGAAGTGTGCTGTCAATCTCTGAGAAATCTATCAAATTTTTTCAGGATAATTTTCAATTTCAATTTAGTAAATAGAGTGCCAAATGATATACCACGATGCAAAATGTGCATAAAAAGTGGGAAATTCAATTTAAGTGAATATTGAATAAAACAAAGAGTGGGATAAATTTTTTCAACCTTATCTTGATAAATGGTAAATATAAGCAGAAGGTAGAGATTGCTGGATAAGAAGATAGAAAAGTGGGTTATTTGATGATTAGATGTTCCAGATCAGCTTGAAAAGCAGTGTAGGGTGGCTGCCATGTTGGGGGGTTAGAAAGGAGATAAGCAGGCCGTCTTCCTGTAATCCTACTCATCTGTTATCTCCATCTTAGAAGTGCTCTGTGGTACATCCCTAATGGGGCCCCCACCGGTCCCTGCCAGAGCACCAATTAGGGGCTCCAAAGGGGGCACTCTGTCACAGGTGGTGATGGTATTTCTATTTCATTTGTATAACAGTTTTAGTGACCCCAGTTTATCACAGACTAATATCCATCTCTGACTGAGATCAGTCCCTGTTTAAAAATCTGTACATCAGGGTGTATCCTGTTCACAACTTTGTTCAAGATCTTTCTCTATATAAGAGATCTCGTGTACACACCTTTATTAGAGATCTCCTGTACACACCTGTATCTGAGATCTCCTGTACACATCATTATCAGAGATCTCCAGTACACACCTTTATCAGAGATCTCCTGTACACACCTGTATCAGAGATCTCCTGTACACACCTGTATCAGAGATCTCCTGTACACACCTGTATCAGAGATCTCCTGTACACACCTGTTTCAGAGACCTCCAGTACACACCTGTATCAGAGATCTCCTGTACACACCTGTATCAGAGATCTCCTGTACACACCTGTATCAGAGATCTCCTGTAAACACCTATATCAGAGATCCCCTGTACACACCTGTATCAGAGATCTCCTGTACACACCTTTATCAGAGATCTCCTGTACACAACTGTATCAGAGATCCCCTGTACTCACCTGTATTAGAGATCTCCTGTACACACCTTTATCAGAGATCTCCTGTACACACCTGTATCAGAGATCTCCTGAACACACCTGTATCAAAGATCTCCTGTGCACACCTGTATTAGAGATCTCCTGTACACATTTTTATCAGAGATCTCATGTACACATTTGTATCAGAGATCTCCTGTACACACCTGTATTAGAGATCTCCTGTACACACCTGTATCAGAGATCTCCTGTACACACCTGTATCAGAGATCTCCTGTACACACCTTTATCAGAGATCTCCTGTACACACCTTTATCAGAGATCTCCTGTACACATCTTTATCAGAGATCTCGTGTACACACCTTTATCAGAGATCTCCTGTACACACCTGTATCAGAGATCTCCTGTACACACCTGTATCAGAGATCTCCTGTACACACCTTTATCAGAGATCTCCTGTACACACCTGTATCAGAGATCTCCTGTACACACCTGTATCAGAGATCTCCTGTACACACCTGTATCAGAGATCTCCTGTAAACACCTATATCAGAGATCCCCTGTACACACCTATATCAGAGATCTCCTGTACACACCTTTATCAGAGATCTCCTGTACACACCTGTATTAGAGATCCCCTGTACTCACCTGTATCAGAGATCTCCTGTACACACCTTTATCAGAGATCTCCTGTACACACCTGTATCAGAGATCTCCTGAACACACCTGTATCAGAGATCTCCTGTGCACACCTGTATTAGAGATCTCCTGTACACATTTTTATCAGAGATCTCATGTACACATTTGTATCAGAGATCTCCTGTACACACCTTTATCAGAGATCTCCTGTACACACCTGTATCTGAGATCTCCTGTACACACGTGTCAGAGATTTACTGTACAAACTTCTATCAGAGATCTCATGTACATGTAAATCTCATGTATACACTGTTTTCCAGAAATCTCCTATTCAGGCATAATCATCAAATCTTGAATATTGGATACAAAAATGATTTGTTCAAATCTGATTTTTGTAATGCAAAGCTAATCTCTTATTTTTAATCAAATCACTTCTTTTTTACGTTTTGTGGTTTGTAAGACTGTTTAATTTTCTACTGGTGACATTAATATCTCCTTAAAAGTCATGACCAGGCTATTATACAGAAGACAACGAATTGTGATTGACCCTTGGGTCCCTTAAATTCACATTAGATTCACCTGAACCAATCACAAGAAGATGCCTATGTGAGAGCAAGGGGAAGGAAGGCTGATAAGTGGTTTGAGATGAATCCCTCTGTGCCATATATGTACCATGTTAACTTGAAGTATAAAGGTGGTGGTTGAAATCCCAGGTGCTGATTGTGGAGAATTACAGACACTTTAGATATAGTCAACTCATTGTCATGGTGACAAAGTTCAGAAAAGTAAGCACTACTGGAAGAACGGATGCAGATTGCAGTTGGTTTTGATGAGATTGCAAAATATTACAACTTATACTAATTAGTGAGTCATCCACTGTCTGCCTGCTTCATGTGTTGAAAACCGATGAATTCAGGAGGTTAACCAATTCTATCATGCAACACTACCCATGAACATGTGATGTTACCATCAATTTGATTTTCAGTTGAACTTTCCATCCTCACAATGGTATTCCTTGTTTTGTCGGCTGCGTACTGGCCTAACTGATAAGCCTTGTATGGTGGCCTCGGTGGCATTGCATACTGTACACACTTTTATCAAAGATCTTCTGTACTCACATCACTGGCTAGCATTTTATAGTGATTTTATTGGCTAGACTTATGAAGTGGCCTCATTGGCTAGCCTCTTGTGTTGTGGCCTCACTAGCTAACCATGTGTAGTTACCTCATTAACTAGCCTTGTGTTGTGGCCTCACTAGCTAACCATGTGTAGTTGCCACATTGGCTAGTCTTGTGTTGTGGTCTCACTAGCTAACCATGTGTAGTTGCCTCATTGGCTAGCCTTGTGTTGTGTCCTCACTAGCTAACCATGTGTAGTTGCCTCAATGGCTAGCCTTGTGTTGTGGCCTCACTAGCTAACCATGTGTAGTTGCCTCATTGGCTAGCCTTGTGTTGTGGCCTCACTAGCTAACCATGTGTAGTTGCCACATTGGCTAGCCTTGTGTTGTGGCCTCACTAGCTAACCATGTGTAGTTACCTCATTGGCTAGCCTTGTGTTGTGGCCTCACTAGCTAACCATGTGTAGTTACCTCATTGGCTAGCCTTGTGTTGTGGCCTCACTAGCTAACCATGTGTAGTTGCCCCATTGGCTAGTCTTGTGTTGTGGCCTCACTAGCTAACCATGTGTAGTTACCTCATTGGCTAGCCTTGTGTTGTGGCCTCACTAGCTAACCATGTGTAGTTACCTCATTGGCTAGTCTTGTGTTGTGGCCTCACTAGCTAACCATGTGTAGTTGCCTCAATGGCTAGCCTTGTGTTGTGGCCTCACTAGCTAACCATGTGTAGTTGCCTCATGGGCTAGCCTTGTGTTGTGGCTTTAGTGGCAGGTCTTGGTCTATTTACCTCACTGGCTATGTTGATGTTGTGGCCTAATAGGCTAGCCTTGTAATGAGGCCACAGTTTAACATATAATGTGCCTCAATGGTGTGCCCTGTGAAATGAACATACTGGCATGACTTGTACAGTGACATCACTGTTCAGCCTGTTTTAGTGGCCACACTAGCATGACTTTTATAGTGGCCATGTTTGAAATATATTCAAGATTTGTAATGTCATATTTCACCTGATTTTATGTTTTGTCATTGGTTTCGGTTTATAATTACATTGATTTTGTTGATGAATTAATTTTGTTGATCAGTTTTCATTTCATTGTTTCTCGGCTGTTGTAATCAGAGACAGTTTCACACTACTTGGCACTGTGGGTCTGCCGCTATGGATACAGCCACTCGTTCTGATTGCAGGGCAGGATTGTGCATGCTTACTAATTAGTACTGAAACATAAATTTGAGTCTGGCTGTTAGCGTTGGGCTGTGGGCGACAGGGCTGACCACATGCCACAGCTGATTACATCTTGGTCAATGCTGTGTTTATTAATCTGTGTCATCATGATGTTTTAAGGGAGTGTGTGCATGCTTACTTCCGGTGAGGGGAATTGAAGGTCTTGTAAGCTGTTCCCTATACTTAACATCACATTAATAGGTAGCCCTGTTGGTTTTATTGGTCTGATTAAGAATGACATATGTCCTTATATTAAATACATGACGATTAAGTTGAACATGGTATAATGTACCTACATTGACAAAATCTCTGGTATGAATAGAATTACATTGACAATACCTATATGGAAAATGTCTAGCAGTGTACCTACATTGACAAATGGAAATGTATGTATACCTACATTGACAATGTATATATGTAGACCTACATTGACAATGTATATATGTATACCTACATTGACAATGTATATATGTAGACCTACATTGACAATGTATATATATGTATACCTACATTGACAAATGTATATATAGGTATACCTACATTGACAATGTATATGTATGTAGACCTACATTGACAATGTATATATGTATACCTACATTGACAAGGTATATTTATACCTACCTGGACAATGTATATATGTATACCTACAATGACAATGTATATATGTATACCTACATTGACAATGTATATATGTATACCTACCTGGACAATGTATATATGTATACCTACAATGACAATGTATATATGTATACCTACATTGACAATGTATATATGTATACCTACATTGACAATGTATATATGTATACCTACATTGACAATGTATATATGTAGACCAACATTGACAAGGTATATTTATACCTACCTGGACAATGTATATATGTATACCTACATTGACAATGTATATATGTATACCTACATTGACAATGTATATATGTAGACCTACATTGACAATGTATATATGTATACCTACATTGACAATGTATAAATGTATTCCTTCATTGACAATGTATAGGTATGCCTATATGGACAATGTATATATGTATACTAACGTTGACAATGTATATGTATGTAGACCTACATTTGACAATGTATATATGTATACCTACATTGACAATGTATATATGTATACCTCCATTGACAATGTATATAGGTATATCTACAATGACAATGTATATATGTAGACCTACATTTGACAATGTATATATGTATACCTACATTGACAATGTATATATGTATACCTACATTGACAATGTATAGGTATACCTACATTGACAAGGTATATATAGGTATACCTACATTGACAAGGTATATATATGTATACCTACATTGACAATGTATAGGTATACCTACATTGACAATGTATATTTATGTAGACCTACATTGACAATGTATATATGTATACCTACATTGACAAGGTATATATGTATACCTACATTGACAATGTATATATGTATACCTACATTGACAATGTATAGGTATACCTACATTGACAATGTATATGTATGTAGACCTACATTGACAATGTATATAGGTATACCTACATTGATAATGTATATAGGTATATCTACATTGACAATGTATATATGTATACCTACAATGACAATGTATATATGTATACCTACATTGACAATGTATATATGTAGACCTACATTGACAATGTATATATGTATACCTACATTGACAATGTATAGGTATACCTACATTGACAATGTATATATGTATACCTACATTGACAATGTATAGGTATACCTACATTGACAATGTATATAGGTATATCTACATTGATAATGTATATAGGTATATCTACATTGACAATGTATATATGTATACCTACAATGACAATGTATATATGTATACCTACATTGACAATGTATATATGTATACCTACATTGACAATGTATAGGTATATCTACATTGACAAGGTATATATATGTATACCTACATTGACAATGTATAGGTATATGGCCATGTTTAGCTATATACACTGAGGCTGTACACACCAGGCTCTACCTATGACAGGGTGGAGACTGTATGACAGTAGTTTAACATGAGTATTGATTGTAGTGGTGTGGTGTTGACATCCTGTCCACTAGACTTCTGTGACTCCCTCCATCGCTGTCTCTACCCTAATTATCTACCTCCGCCCAGTCACACTGCGGATCGTGTTGGAAAGGTAACACACATAGACTCGACTGCACTCGTGCAATGTCCAATTATGGCTGGCAGTGTGGTGTGTGGGTGTTATACCAGTCTTATTAGGGCGGAATTGGCCGCACGCCTCACCACAGATACAGCCCTGTCACCAATTTAGGTAACAGATAATGTGACATTACTGTTTGCAAACATACCACTGGCTAGCCCTGTGGTGTTGGCTAATGGCAATATCATATTCATGTGCAAATTGATCCGTCATCAAAATATTGAAATTTGTGGAAATCCTGGCATCACAACTCAATTTACGGGTATAAAGCTGCTATATCGTGGGGATGGGTTCTTCATTATTTTTTCATGATGTGTATATGCCTGCTAATCGTTTATTCCAAAAGCAAAATAAAAGTGACACAGCAAAAGTGTGATGATTTACCCAGTCCTGGAAATCAACACTGTCTCCTCTGTTTCTCTTTTACTGCCACAATGTGAAATAACTGGGAGTTAATTAAACATTTCAGTTTGATGAAGATAAATGTGTTTGTAGAATTGTTTTTGTCATCATGAGCAGTTGTGGTGGTGTCTGTTATGACAGGTATGTAATATCAGGCGTACCACACACTCAGTCAACAGGTGGGCTAGCCCACCCTGTCTCATCTGTAATCCAGCCTTTGTTGCTAGGGGGAGCCCACCCTTGACTCGGCTGTAACTTGTAACCCCAGGCTTTGTTGCTAGGGGGAGCCCACCCCTGTCCCATCTGTAACCCAGCCTTTATTGCTAGGGGAGCCCACCCCTGTCTCGGCTGTAACCCAGTCTTTGTTGCTAGGGGGACCCACCCACCAGTCTTTGTTGCTAGGGGGACCCACCCACCAGTCTTTGTTGCTAGGGGGGACCCACCCACCAGTCTTTATTGCTAGGGGTGGGGGACCCACCAATAGGGGAACCCACCCACTGGAACCCACCCACTCCTGTTTCGTTTGTTACCTAGTTTTTGTTTTGATGGGGAGAAGGGTGGTGATGATGGGGGGGCCGTGCTGCCCTGAATATGAATCATACATCACCTAGCATGTCCATACAACACTATACAGGGCACCTGCGGGGGTGATTACACACAGGTTGGTGATGACACAGGATACATCACCAGTACCGCTGCAACATATTACAGCAATCTACAGCAATCTACTGCTGTAACATTACAGCAATCGCACAGGCTACACTGCCATGTTACAAAGCTGCAGGTCGACTTTATGAGGAGAGATTTGTCTGCAAGTTTGTAAACAATTGTTTTGGAATGATGATAGGACTGTATTGAGACAGAGATAAATGATTGTTAGAGCAATCCAACTGAATCTTCCCCTGGTCGCAATCTGCCACCTGTCTACAAAACATGAATCAGATACAGATGCTGAGCCTGACGATGACCTTGACTGAGCAAGGTCACCCTACAGTGGGTGGTAGTAATGAAGGGAGGAAAAAACGAGGGAAGGGAGATGGAAGGATGAAGTAACATTGTACATAACCCTGATTCTGTCCTTGAATCAACAAAAATCTTCCACAACTGATGAAGTAGGTACAAGATGGACCAGACCAATCAGAGGACGGTGCAGCTGCCTGTCTAGGGGCATGGCTTATGTTGTGGAAATGTTTAACCTCACATTCCTAGAGCAGATCTACATTGTTATTATATATGTATGTAGACTATGGAATTTTATATTTCTGCCATGTTCAACATGCATCCCATTCCTGCCCAAACAAATATATGTAGGGTATTTTCAGTTTAAAACTATTTTGAAATCCTACCTGTGGAAGCTTTACCAATGTACACAGACACAGTTTTTAACCTATCACCAGTGTATGAGTGTGGTGGGTAAGTTTCCTAGGTGACCATCAAATACCTACTTGACTGTTAAAGCTTGGTTTGTAGTACTTGATGGGAAAGTAAGTTGTACAGGATATGGCACATGATGTACCATCTCCCCCTCACATAGTAATAAATATCCTCTAATTATGTCATAGCCATCATGTCCGCTAACACTTTGCTAACACTTCGTGATGTCATGGCCGTATCTTCGCTTTCTGTGGCCCTCCAAGTAATTAGCCCTAATGTGAAGTTGTGCTTTATCAAGGAAAAAACGGTAAAACAGAGTGGTTAAGTTGATAAAATTTGAATAAATTATGTTTTATTCTGATATAAGTATTATTCTTAATGGTTCTTTGCAAATGAACTGAATCATTTGTAAAGTTTATTGACATTATTCACATAATTATAAGTCAGTAATTCTTGTATAAAGGCATTTAAAGAAGAAGTTTTACATGATTAACATAACAAATTTAAAAGACATAGGAAATAAAATTTTGTAATTTAGAAGGATTTACTAATTGTGTATTATAACAGAGTAATATTTGAAATAGCAGCTAACCAATTACCTTTGATCATTTGGTCATGTGCCATTAAACAATCTAATGAATATTCAAATATTCTTTCTACTGAAATACCTTTCGCACATTACAATGGCTCTTTATAATAGGAGTCATCAATGCATTTGATATTTTGAGTAACTCATGATGATACAGTAAAAAATTTAACCTAAGAATGTATCTGTGACTGTTGTTGTAGTAAAGAGGAAGGGGAGATAATCTTCAGATAACTTTATAACTTTTGATGTTATAAAGAGTTAGGGGAGATCATCCTGAGATTACTTTGTAAGTTAATTAACCTTTGGTGTTATAAAGAGGTAGGGGATGTCATCCTGAAATTACTTTGTAAGTTAAATAACCTTTGGTGTTATAAAGAGGAAGGGGAGGTAATCTTCAGATTGCTTTGAAACATGTGATGTTATAAAGAGGTAGGGGAGATAATCCTGAGATTACTTTGTAAGTTAATTAACCTTTGGTGTTATAAAGAGGTAGAGGATGTCATCCTGAAATTACTTTGTAAGTAAATTAACCTGTGGTGTTATAAAGAGGTAGGGGAGGTAATCCTGAGATTACTTTGTAAGTAAATTAACCTTTGGTGTTATAAAGAGGTAGGGGAGATAATCCTGAGATTACTTTGAAAGTTAATTAACCTGTTGTGTTATAAAGAGGAAGGGGAGATAATCCTGAGATTACTTTGTAACCTTTGATGTAGGAAAGTGGTAAAGGAGATAATCTTAAGATTATTTTGTAATCTTTGAAGTAGGAGCAATACTCTTGAGATAATATTTGTGATCTTTGCTGTAATTTTGAGGCTGGGAGATAATCTTGAGGTTATGTTGTAACCTATGAAGTAACGTAGATAATTTTGAGATTATGTTTGTTACTTTTGAGGTAGGGGAGTTAATCTTCAGATTGTGTGATAACCTTTGACAAAATTTTGAGGTCAGGAAAATAATTTTGTGATTATATTTCTGTCCTTTGAGGAAGGGGAGATAATCTTGAGATTGTGTTATAACTTTTACAAAAATGGTGAGAGAAGGGTGAGAAAAGGAAGATAATTTTTAGAATATGTATGTGACCTCTGAAGTAGGGGAGATAATCTTGGGATTATATTTGTTGACTTTGAGGTAATTTTGAGGTAGGTATCCTAGCTGTTGATGTTGGTGAACTGTGAAGTAAGGATTAGATGATTATGAAAATGTTTGAATATTGGTGTTGATATCTTGTAGTGATAACATATTATTTAGTGATCAGCAGTGACAAGACAGGGCCATCCCTGGAGGAGCAGTTTCCTGTGATGTAGATATAACACTAGACAGACTTGAGCACTGATTTCCTGGCAGAATAACACCAGGCATGATAATACTCTACCCTTATCTAACTGAACAGTACTTGGTGGTAATCCTGAGTACCTAGGATAAGGTTCCACGACCAACAGTAGGTCACAGCGATTCTAACGTATATCAAATTAAATTTCTATGATAAGGTGTCTATATTAGGACATTGGTCAGGCTAAATTTAGTTTCAGAATTCACTCAAGTCATATTTAGACACAAATATTCCATTTCTTTATACACCTACCCTCGGCCGATTTCTATTTTTGTAGTCAGGTTATATTTACTACAGGGATGAGTTTATATTTACAACAGGGATAAGTTTATATTTACTACAGGGATAAGTTTATATTTACAACAGGGATAAGTTTATATTTACTACAGGGATAAGTTTATATTTACTACAGGGATAAGTTTATATTTACTACAGGATAAGTTTATATTTACTACAGGGATAAGTTTATATTTACTACAGGGATAAGTTTATATTTACTACAGGATAAGTTTATATTTACTATAGGGAAAAGTTTATATTTACTACAGGGATAAGTTTATATTTACTACAGGGATAAGTTTATATTTACTACAGGGATAAGTTTATATTTACTACAGGGAAAAGTTTATATTTACTACAGGGATAAGTTTATATTTACTACAGGGATAAGTTTATATTTACTACAGAGATAAGTTTATATTTACTACAGGGATAAGTTTATATTTACTACAGGGATAAGTTTATATTTACTACAGGGATAAGTTTATATTTACTACAGGGATAAGTTTATATTTACTACAGGGATGAGTTTATATTTACTACAGGGAAAAGTTTATATTTACTACAGGGATAAGTTTATATTTACTACAGGGATGAGTTTATATTTACTACAGGGATGAGTTTATATTTACTACAGGGATGAGTTTATATTTACTACAGGGATGAGTTTATATTTACTACAGGGATAAGTTTATATTTACTACAGGGATAAGTTTATATTTACTACAGGGATAAGTTTATATTTACTACAGGGAAAAGTTTATATTTACTACAGGGATAAGTTTATATTTACTACAGGGATAAGTTTATATTTACTACAGGGATGAGTTTATATTTACTACAGGGATGAGTTTATATTTACTACAGGGAAAAGTTTATATTTACTACAGGGATAAGTTTATATTTACTACAGGGATGAGTTTATATTTACTACAGGGATAAGTTTATATTTACTACAGGGATAAGTTTATATTTACTACAGGGATAAGTTTATATTTACTACAGGGATGAGTTTATATTTACTACAGGGATGAGTTTATATTTACTGCAGGGATTTTACAGGACTTCAGCACTCCGCCATCATCAAACCACATGTTATATATCTCAACTCGCATCACTGTAATTTTTTTCAACAAAATCACTTGTCAATTCATTGAACATAATTATTTTGATGTTACATTTCAAGTCTTCAGAAAGACTATGTTAGTTTATCCTGACACTGCTATAGGATTTTATCCTGGTACTGCTATAGGATTTTATCCTGACACTGCTATAGGATTTTATCATCGACACTGCTATAGGATTTTATCATGACACTGCTATAGGATTTTATCATGACACTGCTATAGGATTTTATCCTGACACTGCTATAGGATTTTATAGTTTGGGTTATAGCACCTTTTTGCAGATACCTATTTTCTGACCATTATTTTAGACCGGATGTCAGATGACCTTTAAAGTTTGACCTTGCTGACCTCCAGCTTTATGGTAGAGTGTTGTTTTACCTTCCTGATATGACACCTCACTGTATACAACTGATGACACACATCAATTATCAACTACCCCCTCCCCCCTCCCCATGGTAAACATTTAAAAACCTTCTCCTCCTGCAGTATTTGTATCAAACAACATGCACTTGGTGGCATATTAAACATAAATTATTTCAAGCAATTTTTCAGATCAATTTCTTTGTTTGCCTGCAGAGATGTCTGGAAGTAAATACCAACATCTCCTGTATTGTCCTATCCAGTGATATTAGCCCAGCTTCTGCTTTGATTCAGACTTTGTATATTGCTCCCTGAAGCACAAATGCTGTAAAATAAATACTGACAAATCTATCATTGTATGAAATTTGTATGACCCAGAAACCTTATTATTTAATCATCACATTTTAGTCTATGGACATAGATATTATATCTTATTGTAGGCATATTAGCCAACCTAGCAGAAGAGCAAGTGAGCTTATATGGTGGTGTGGGGTCTGTCCAATCTTATATTGACACATTATCTATTGTATATTTTATATACACTCATTATTTTAATGTATGGACAAATTATCTTGCAACAGAACGGTATATATTATACTGTATGACGACATTATCTTAGTGTATTACCACAAATTCAAAATTGTATGGCTAGAATATTCTACTGTATGTATTGCATGGCTAGCAATATGTATGTCCTGTGTATGACCAGGATATTTTATTGTATGGCTAGTGTATGTTATTGTAAATCAGGATTTATAAGCAACACAGCTGCTATGATGAAATAGGAGGAAGGTAAATTTACCATGATAATCTATATCATGGTTGATTAGCCCAGGTTGCAACCATACACCTGTAGAATAATGATAGCCACATAGTCACCAGAGCGCAGTGGTGTTGTTGTGGGTGTGAAATTAACAGAATTATGTTGCTAGGGAGATGAGATTTCCTATAATCTTACAGAAGCTCAATATTTCCATAGTTGTTGTATTTGGGTTGTTAAAGTATACAGTTCAATTCAGTTTATTTCGAATTCCGGCCCACATGGGGCAACAAAGAATACAAACATATATATGAACAAAGAATAGAGAAGCCATATATATGTCCTCGTTATATATACTTGCTGACAAAATGTTGGACACACAAAAGCAACATCAACATCTTTTCATCTAACTCTGTGTGGTTTTAGGCATTGTTTGAAAGTGATGTTTCCTCCGATAGTGATCAGAAAACTTCCGCACAAACTGAGATAGGACTTACACACACTAAAGTTACAACAGTGATGGCGGGGAACAGTGTAGGCTGGGAAACTCTAATGAACAAGTACTGAGATAGGACTTACACACACTAAAGTTACAACAGTGATGGCGGGGAACAGTGTAGGCTGGGAAACTCTAATGAACAAGTACTGAGATAGGACTTTCACACACTAAAGTTACAACAGTGATGGCGGGGAACAGTGTAGGCTGGGAAACTCTAATGAACAAGTACTGAGATAGGACTTTCACACACTAAAGTTACAACAGTGATGGCGGGGAACAGTGTAGGCTGGGAAACTCTAATGAACAAGCACTGAGATAGGACTTACACACACTGAAGTTACAACAGTGATGGCGGGGAACGGTGTAGGCTGGGAAACTCTAATGAACAAGTACTGAGATAGGACTTACACACACTGAAGTTACAACAGTGATGGCGGGGAACGGTGTAGGCTGGGAAACTCTAATGAACAAGTACTGAGATAGGACTTACACACACTGAAGTTACAACAGTGATGGCGGGGAACGGTGTAGGCTGGGAAACTCTAATGAACAAGTACTGAGATAGGACTTACACACACTGAAGTTACAACAGTGATGGCGGGGAACAGTGTAGGCTGGGAAACTCTAATGAACAAGTACTGAGATAGGACTTATACACACACTAAAGTTACAACAGTGATGGCGGGGAACAGTGTAGGCTGGGAAACTCTAATGAACAAGTACTGAGATAGGACTTTCACACACTAAAGTTACAACAGTGATGGCGGGGAACAGTGTAGGCTGGGAAACTCTAATGAACAAGTACTGAGATAGGACTTATACACACACTGAAGTTACAACAGTGATGGCGGGGAACAGTGTAGGCTGGGAAACTCTAATGAACAAGTACTGAGATAGGACTTTCACACACTAAAGTTACAACAGTGATGGCGGGGAACAGTGTAGGCTGGGAAACTCTAATGAACAAGTACTGAGATAGGACTTTCACACACTAAAGTTACAACAGTGATGGCGGGGAACAGTGTAGGCTGGGAAACTCTAATGAACAAGTACTGAGATAGGACTTTCACACACTAAAGTTACAACAGTGATGGCGGGGAACAGTGTAGGCTGGGAAACTCTAATGAACAAGGACTGAGATAGGACTTACACACACTAAAGTTACAACAGTGATGGCGGGGAACAGTGTAGGCTGGGAAACTCTAATGAACAAGTACTGAGATAGGACTTTCACACACTAAAGTTACAACAGTGATGGCGGGGAACAGTGTAGGCTGGGAAACTCCAATGAACAAGTACTGAGATAGGACTTTCACACACTAAAGTTACAACAGTGATGGCGGAGAACAGTGTAGGCTGGGAAACTCCAATGAACAAGTACTGAGATAGGACTTACACACACTAAAGTTACAACAGTGATGGCGGGGAACAGTGTAGGCTGGGAAACTCTATAATGAACAAGTACTGAGATAGGACTTTCACACACTAAAATTACAACAGTGATGGCGGGGAACAGTGTAGGCTGGGAAACTCTATAATGAACAAGTACTGAGATAGGACTTTCACACACTAAAGTTACAACAGTGATGGCGGGGAACAGTGTAGGCTGGGAAACTCTAATGAACAAGCACTGGGGCAGCAATACTTAATCAACTACATGTATGTAGATTGGAACAAATCTACTACGTAGGCTGTAAGGTTTTAACTCCTGCACCCCTAAAATTTTAAAATAAGCCATTCCAACCATTCAATTAGAAGAGTTCATTTGTGACTTCAGGGGTTAATCAAGTAAATACAAGACAGGAGACTTCCGTATATAGGTACAAAGACATAACAATGTTGTGGGTGATATAGTACATTTGAATTAATTGTATATGCAGCTTACGAAGATCCTTAGATATGCTACAATTAAGTATATAGACAGAAATACCCTGTATATGCTTCAATTAAGTACATGTTTATATAGGTGGACAGACTTTATATATATTAAATATATATGCGGACAGACCCTGTATATGCTTCAATATAAGTATATAGGAAGACAAACTATAAAGGCTGGCAGGCTGCAAATAGGTTACAGGCAGAGAGAATACATAGGCTTAAAGGCTTCAGTTAAGAATATAGACAGAAAGACTATAAATGTCTATTTTTTTGTGGCTAATAATTCTTTCTTAATTTGTTATTAGTGTACTTCGTCCTTTTATAAAAGGGTTTGAGTATAACTGCAACTGAAAAAAGTCCATCTTTTTAGGTTTGTCTGCCTGAGTTGGACTTTCATCCTTGTTATAAAGTCTAATGATTAATATAAAATGTTGGTTCTGCCGGAATAGTTAGTCTTCCTAACTGGTGTATGTATACAAGTCTGTGGCTTTAGCCAGAAGAGAATAACATACATGATGAAAGAGCCCATTTTTACGAAAATTTCATATATTCCTGCCTGACTGACTTCTGTGTAATACACAATGAGGCTTTCTTACCTCAGGGTCATGTCAAAAATGTGAAAGCTTTATCAGCTTAACACCCATCAACTTATAAACAATAATAATCATATAAACACACAACTCGAAAAATATTTTTATAATACAATCTGAAAGTGTTCATGTAAAACACATTAAATATTATAGTCTACTGTGATTGTTGGTGCAAAAGTAACTGTTGTACTTGTGATAGGGTTGGGGAGGTAGATTGAGGAGCGTTGAAGCTGCTGAGGAATTGGATATTACGGTAGGGATAATTGGGACATGGATAGGAACAGAGATACCTGTACTATTGTTTTATCAGGCAATCAGTATCTGCTAGGCATACATACTACCTGTAATTGTCTTTGATCAAAGTAGGCTGATATACTATTTACCTGTAAGTTGTGCCTGTACAGATAAATGGTGTCCTTCGCTGTTTTTCCTTACTTGGGTATCCAAATCTAGATGGATGCTTTAAAGTAGAAATGAAATTATCCTGAAAATTCCCTCCCTACACAAAAAGATGAATTGAAAATATTCACATGTATGTGTCTGTTGTACATTCTTAAATTCTGCAAATATGAAAGGTGTCGGAGTTCATCAAAATAAAAAACTTTCCACTGATGTTGGCATGAAATAAATGGAAAATTTATATGAGGAATTGGAGCACATGGCAGGATTTTGATGTGATGTTAGTCAGATTGATACCTGCATGGTGGCCTTTGGTAATTAGCGTTCTCCGCAGGTTAGTAGTGTAGGTATGAGTAAGGAGCAGTACAGCCCAGACAGGCCTGGTGGTGGCCCCGCTAATCATCCAATCATGGCCATCAATACAAACCTTTATAACAGTGTATCAATGAATACACAAACAAATATAAGGGGATACATAACCAGTGAATCCTGGGAGGTGGAAAGAAGGAGAAAACAGGGTGCATTATCGGGGTGGAAATCATTGTAGGGTGAGCAAGTACAGGGGAAAGCAAATTTTGTTTTCTAAACCTTTAGTTTGTGTAAAATGTCCAGGGCATTTGATATTGACACGAAAGTAGATAAGGAACGTGAAGGGCTGAGTATGAGAGAGTACAGGTAAGATTGGGCAGTCACAGGTAATATGGGTCAGCTTCCCATGCTGGTGTGTATACATATAGGTAAGGACTGTTAGAGGGGTCTCCCAGTCCTCCACTAGACCAGCATCAGGACACGACAGGCTACCACAGCTGTTCCTTCTACACACTTACCGCCTCATAGTTCCACAGATTATATAGCTTACTGTACAGCACTAGTGTCCTGATGAACTCTGACAGACACAATATATTTCTGTTTCCTAGTCTGCAAATGATGTTTCAAGAATATGTGATGATTATTGGAAAATTTTAAACTCTGCTGCCATTCTGAAGGACACTCAACCCCCCTGTCACATCCAGGAATACGGGAGCTACCAGAGGACCGTTGTCAATAATTTGGCCAGGATTATATATCGAAACAACAGTTGAGCTGTGCTGACGTTGGATTAGCACCTTACAACTTGTGCAACCTTACCAGTATCGTCATACAGCATTTCTGCATTCTGTGTTTATTTATTGGAAGTTCTATACGGAAATCCTTCTATGTCCAGCCCTAGATGACTTGATTGCTCTGTAGCAAAACAAGAGTTGGTGTCCTAGGAAGTTCCAAGAGATTTTAATTTGTTCCTGCCCAATCTACCATCTCAATGTAGGTATCTTTACCATATATTCTACAACTCAGCTCAAGCCTTCCCCTGTATCCATTGTCAGTTGGTCCCTCCCATCTTAATCCAAACTGTGGCATTCTTTTACTGGTCAGTTCTATGTGGTGGTCAGTATGATGTGCTGGTCATTATTTAAATATAAACTTTATTTATTTTAAAACAATAATGAAACAAGTTATCCAACTTATATTGATCACTATTGTCGGCCTGGATGTTAGCGTGTGAGGAGTCTTCTTGTTAGAGGAAACCGGAGTACCTAGAGAAAACCCACGTGGTCAGAGAGGCGACCCCATACCTTTTCATGTCTGGTAAAAGGCAAGTGCTCTATCTACTGCACCACCCAACCACCTGACCACCCTGGTCATTGTTTGTTAGGACGGGTGTGATGGTAAGAGTTATCTCGTATAGTGGCCAGGCACTCTATGCACTGATCAGTTGATGTGGGAGTCAGGAAAGTTTGGTTGGTTGTTTGTGTTCTAACATTGTTTTTAACATCTATGGTCATTTAAGGACTTGTCTGCTAGATTTTAGTGGAGGAGGAAAGCTGGAGTTCCCAGAGACAAACCACTGACCTGTTGCCAGTATCTGGCCACTGCCCAATGCTGGCCTTGAACTTGTGACCCAGTAGTGGAGGGTTAGTGGTAGCAGAATGTCAGACACTTTAACCACTTGGCCACCGCAGCCCAGGGACATTTTTTATAGCTAGTGGGATCAATACTGATCGGTCATATGTAGTGGTCTTTGGAATGTTACAGTAAGAGGGATCTACTGGTCAGTTATATGTAGTGGTCAGTGGAATGTCATAATTAGAGGGTTCTGTATATTGCTTTCTACAGTAAATATTGTGAGTGCAGCAACTGATCATGGCACTTATCTGTGTGCTTACATTTGAGTGCACAAACATTTGAGTGCACAAACATTTGAGTGCACTAACATTTAAGTGCACTAACATTTAAGTGCACTAACATTTAAGTGCACTAACATTTGAGTGCACTAACATTTGGAGTGTGCTAACATTTGAGTGTGCTAACATCCAAGTGCACTAACATTTAAGTGCACTAACATCCGAGTGCACCAACATTTCAGTGCGCTAACATCTGAGTGCACTAACATCCGAGTGCACTAACATTTAAGTGCACTAACATTTGAGTGCACTAACATTTAAGTTAGTTAAAACTACATTTACAGTATTCACTGATAAACATATTTGATGGTGTATGAAGAGATAAAACATTTAAAAGAACATGTCTAAGGTTTACTCGGAAAGTTTTGTCTCCGTAACAAAATGAAAGCATTCGATGCCAGAAGGAATGCTCAGGGTTTTGATGGATATGTAACGGTGTCAGTAATGTCACTGTAGGGGGAGATAAATCAAAGGAGTTTCATGTCAGTCATTAGCTCCTTGATTAAAAGGTTGGTTAGTACTAGTTGATGGCTGATGGTGACAGTCCGTGTGGAGGGAGCCACCAGCCCTCCGCACATCAAACCAAAGCTGATTTATCAGCGCGCAGCCTCGAGTCATTGAATATTCATAAGGTTTGTGATGTGAGGTGTAGTAAGGAGGGGATGCAGTGAGGTTTTTATCACTGTCTGTGTGGGGAAGTGTCACCCAACGTCAGCCACCATGACAGAGGTCAACACAGATCAACACGGAAACTCGCTGTGTCAACCTATTGAGATGCAGATCATGTAGGTTTGACAGTGTTTGGTGTTCTCAGTTTAGGGTTAGAGGTTGATGTGACATCCCAATAAGAACGAAGGTTGAAGATTATAACTGGTTTAGCCACTGGTAACACATGTTTGGTAATCAAAAGGTTGATTTGGTAAAAAATCAATTAAAGATTTTAAATCTATAACAGTAAGACGTTTCTTCTGATGAGGTACACCAGTCAGCCATCAGGACTCGTGTTTATTGTCTATGTGTTGTTGGTGTGAGGTATATTATTTCTTTATCTTGTCTCACCTATGTTCTCCTCACCGCTATGATGTGAACCACCTTGTTGATGAGGCTGTGCGTCAATATAACCTCTTATAGTCACATGATAAGGGTTAAAATTGACAGGTCTTGAAGTCAAGTGTTGCTTCTTTTAAATCTTGAAATACATTTGTCAGTTTAGCGATTGGTCAGGTTATTTTACCCAAGACCAACCAAACTGCTATGCTCATGCCTTAAGTTTTCGTTGCCATGACGTTTTCCAAGGGTGCAGAGAACATAGGTAAGCGTAACACCTGGATATCAAGGATGGTCTTATCTGTCCACCCAATGTTAATTTCTCTTGGACAGTTCTCATCAATCTAACCGGAACCTTAGCTGATCTACTCGTGAATTTCTGAAGACCTGTCTGGTTAAGTGGCACATTCAGCATCAAACATATCCATGAGCAATTCTTTCTAACTTTGACGGAACAATTAAAAAAAGCCAAAGTCTGAAATGTTTAATTCGTAATTCACAGTTGCCAACTCTTCCATTTTTGGAAGGGATACTCCCAAATTTGGACCTTAAAAACTAAGTGTTTTCCATAAGTGAATTTGCCTACCTAATTGCGACAGAAAAAAACCCTCAAAAGATACCATTTAAAATTGTCATTTTTCTGAAAGGTGTATACACCTTGTAATTTTGTCTTTAATTCTTAGCATGTGTAATCTCCCCAATAGAATTTTAAAACGTAGACAAATATGATAGCTGAAGAGTGCATACAGACATGGGTTGTATTAGTCATAAACCACCTACCCATAATGCAACCTACTCTCCGATTGGTCAGATCTGCCCTATTATTTCTTAGCTAATGAGCAAGGATTATGTATCCTATCTTAGTTATTATAAACAAAAAAATACATATGTAATGGCACAAAAGTTGCTCATAAATCATGTGGTTGGTAGGGATGGAATAGCGTTTGTGGGGGGATACAGGGGCATGTGTTTGAGATATCACTTTGAGAATTAATCCTGGGTATTGTGCACTACACTTTATGGGACTAACATCTTTGTCGAGACTCTTACAGCCTACCTATAGAAATTCTTAATTCTTGCTTGTGTTGCACTTGGGAAAAAAATCTTCCAAAAATAGGGGAAAAATTCTCCAAATTGTATTCTGAGCATTAAAGAGAAACAGGGTATTTTAAAATCACCAGTACTTTTTTATTCCAAGGTATAAATTCTCATGTTGAAGTTCGACATTGTAATTTCATGTTTTTATATGGTTTTGTGTGTTATTTGATTATGAACAGTATGTTTTGTGTGTTATCTGATGATGAACAGTATGTTTTGTGTGTTATTTGATGATGAACAGTATGTTTTGTGTGTTATTTGATGATGAACAGTATGTTTTGTGTGTTATTTGATGATGAACAGTATGTTTTGTGTGTTATTTGATGATGAACAGTATGTTTTGTGTGTTATTTGATGATGAACAGTATGTTTTGTGTGTTATTTGATGATGAACAGTATGTTTTGTGTGTTATTTGATGATGAACAGTATGTTTGTTAGATGTCTGTGCATCATGTTTTAATAATATGATACCTATCCATTCACATGACTTGTGACAAACATCGGGAGAGCACATTTATGACCGTGGCTGGTTCTTGTGGTGGCAGAGAGTTTCCTTATAGCCTTGTTAGTCAGTCATCAATTAGCTCTGGAGCTGACAGCATCAACATCTCCTGGATTCAACCATTGATGTGAATGACAAATCATTGAAACCACAATAATATGTGTGAAAGCATGACTTGTGTGCTGGGGCATTAGATTTACAGATCAACATGGAATCTGACGGTTAATTTGTTCCTACATATAGAATGCTGTTATTGTATACTTGTGGTGAGAAATTATAGGAGTTGTTCAATTATGATTTTCTTGAGTTTAAGGATGGACAGGAGAAAACTAATACCCAATATTAATGATCTGTTAATGTTACATTTGTTATTTTGGGCAATTTTTTCAAAGTTGATCATAGGTCATGACCCTAGAAACAGCAGACAAGATGGTACATACCTAACATAGTTGAATGGCTGGAGTAGGATTATACATACTATAGACTGCTCAGCCGAGAGGATTAGGTAATTTTATAAGTACTGTGTTCTATAGTAAGAGAGGATTAGGTAATTGTATAAGTAGTGTGTTCTATAGCAAGACGGTGAAGTGCTCTGTCATAGCTTTGTTCAGTAATACACAAGTATACTTTATCTACATGTATAAGGTCACAGCCAAGTAGCCTGCACTTATTGTACTTAATTACTTATGTACTTTTAATAAATGAATAGTTCTCATTTCCTCTGACCTTGGCCAGTTGTAAAATCATGTTTAATCAACACTTTGAATATGTGTAGAAAGTATGTATGACCAGTGATGGTCCCTGGAGTTAACGTTGTGGGTCTGGCTGTGATGTTCCCTGGAGTTGTTGGTCTGGCTGTGATGGTCCCTGGAGTTGTTGGTCTGGCTGTGATGGTCCCTGGAGTTAACGTTGTGGGTCTGGCTGTGATGTTCCCTGGAGTTGTTGGTCTGGCTGTGATATTCCCTGGAGTTGTTGGTCTGGCTGTGATGTTCCCTGGAGTTGTTGGTCTGGCTGTGATGTTCCCTGGAGTTGTTGGTCTGGCTGTGATGG
This sequence comes from Mimachlamys varia, assembly GCA_947623455.1. Taxonomy (NCBI): domain Eukaryota; kingdom Metazoa; phylum Mollusca; class Bivalvia; order Pectinida; family Pectinidae; genus Mimachlamys; species Mimachlamys varia. The sequence continues at coordinate 18,127,505 of OX392535.1, forward strand.
TCCCTGGAGTTGTTGGTCTGGCTGTGATGTTCCCTGGAGTTGTTGGTCTGGCTGTGATGTTCCCTGGAGTTGTTGGTCTGGCTGTGATGTTCCCTGGAGTTGTTGGTCTGGCTGTGATATTCCCTGGAGTTGTTGGTCTGGCTGTGATGTTCCCTGGAGTTGTTGGTCTGGCTGTGATGGTCCCTGGAGTTGTCGGTCTGGCTGTGATGACCAGTGATGGTCCCTGGAGTTGTTGGTCAGGCTGTGATGTTCCCTGGAGTTGTTGGTCTGGCTGTGATTGTCCCTGGAGCTGTTGGTCTGGCTGTGAAGGTTCCTGGAGTTGTGGGTCTGGCTGTGATGGTTCCTGGAGTTGTTGGTCTGGCTGTGATGACCAGTGATGGTCCCTGGAGTTGTTGGTCTGGCTGTGATGGTCCCTGGAGTTGTTGGTCTGGCTGTGATGACCAGTGATGGTCCCTGGAGTTGTTGGTCTGGCTGTGATGACCAGTGATGGTCCCTGGAGTTGATGGTCTGGCTGTGATGACCAGTGATGGTCCCTTGAGTTGTTGGTCTGGCTGTGCTGGTTCTTGGAGTTGTTGGTCTGGCTGTGATGACCAGTGATGGTCCCTGGAGTTGTTGGTCTGGCTGTGATGACCAGTGATGGTCCCTGAAGTTGTTGGTCTGGCTGTGATGACCAGTGATGGTCCTTGGACTTGTTGGTCTGGTTGTGATGACCAGTGATGGTCCCTGGAGTTGTTGGTCTGGCTGTGATGTTCCCTGGAGTTGTTGGTCTGGCTGTGATGACCAGTGATGGTCCCTGGAGTTGTGGGTCTGGCTGTGATGACCAGTGATGGTCCCTGGAGTTGTTGGTCTGGCTGTGATGTTCAGTGATGGTCCCTGGAGTTGTTGGTCTGGCTGTGATGACCAGTGATGGTCCCTGAAGTTGTTGGTCTGGCTGTGATGACCAGTGATGGTCCTTGGACTTGTTGGTCTGGTTGTGATGACCAGTGATGGTCCCTGGAGTTGTTGGTCTGGGTGTGATGGTCCCTGGAGTTGTGGGTCTGGCTGTGATGACCAGTGATGGTCCCTGGAGTTGTTGGTCTGGCTGTGATGTTCCCTGGAGTGGTTGGTCTGGCTGTGATGTTCCCTGGAGTTGTTGGTCTGGCTGTGATGGTCCCTGGAGTTGTTGGTCTGGCTGTGATGGTCCCTGGAGTTGTTGGTTTGGCTGTGATGTTCCCTGGAGTTGTCGGTCCTGGTGTGATGGTCCCTGGAGTTGTTGGTCTGGCTGTGATGGTCCCTGGAGTTGTTGGTCTGGCTGTGATGGTCCCTGGAGTTGTCGGTCTGGCTGTGATGGCCCCTTGAGTTGTTGGTCTGGCTGTGATGACCAGTGATGGTCCCTGGAGTTGTTGGTCTGGCTGTGATGACCAGTGATGGTCCCTGGAGTTGTTGGTCTGGCTGTGATGACCAGTGATGGTCCCTGGAGTTGTTGGTCTGGCTGTGATGACCAGTGATGGTCCCTGGAGTTGTTGGTCTGGCTGTGATGACCAGTGATGGTCCCTTGAGTTGTTGGTCTGGCTGTGATGGTCCCTGGAGTTGTCGGTCTGGCTGTGATGACCAGTGATGGTCCCTGGAGTTGTTGGTCAGGCTGTGATGGTCCCTGGAGTTGTTGGTCTGGCTGTGATGTTCCCTGGAGTTGTTGGTCTGGCTGTGATGGTCCCTGGAGTTGTTGGTCTGGCTGTGATGACCAGTGATGGACCCTGGAGTTGTGGGTCTGGCTGTGACGACCAGTGCTGTATAGTGATACCATTGAATGAAATCCATTTGACAAGTAATGAGGGACCACCAGGATTAGCTATGTTTACAGAGTGGGAGTCTCCATTTTCACTGCCTGTTTGTTTTGATACAGCAGAAATCAGAATTACACAAAATGTTAACAGAAGGAAGGTCAAGGTTAATAAAGAATTCAATTAAATCTTGTCATTTTGTAAAGCTAATATACCCTACTGTCCAGGTTAAATTGCCAGAGATGTTGTTGTGAGTTAATGTCAGCAGGTCTCCGTACAGTGGAGACCCTCTGGCAGTCATACAGCTATAATTACCTTGTTGACAGGACTGTCGCAATGTCTGTGGAGATGACTTCCTGTAGAATACGAGATTGACAATGTATCCAATGTATGGTATTTTGACTGATACCTGTAAAACTGTATGTGTGGGTGGGTGATATTATGTCAATATTCAGTGCTTCAGAGCAATAGAAGAGCTGTGTCAACAGAACACGGAGGAACCTGCTAGAAAATTAATACTGGTTATTCCGAGGTTTCTTATAGTATATATGTCTGTAATATCATTGTTAACCTAAATCAGTGTTATTGGTCACAAATGTAGTGTTAAAATATCGTGTGACATCCTGGTACTTTTTGTGGACACATGTAATGTGTGTTTTTGTACTTATGTGGCTTTCCTGGTCATATTTTGTATCAGACACATGTATGATTTGAAAATATCATGTGACATCATGTTTTTTGTGGACACACGTATGTGGTTAAGCAATTATAATACTACATCCTTATAAATTCAGAGTGCAGATAATGTCAAATGTTCATACCATTACAATCTTAATCTTTCAGACGAAACATATGTCATTATAAAGATGGTGTAATAATACCAGTAAATCATACCTATATGTTGTGTGATAGTGTGGCTGTTGTAACTGCCCAGGTTACAGATTGGATGAACCCCCTATAACCTTGTGTCATCTCAAAATAACATTCAACAGTTTTTCATTGAACAGTTTGATGAGGTTGGAAAGGTCCTATGTATCTTCCGTGCCAGACATCTACAGGAACATACAGCCCTATAGGTGCGTGTGTTCTAAGTCGTCGTTGTCAGGGAAACCTGTGTCAGGATTGGAACACATCTTTCCATAAATGTGTGTGTTTCAGGAATGCAAGCCCTTTTGATTAGTTTCTACATCAGCCTGTTTCTTGTGTATTTTCAGGATTGTAAGTTCTGTAGGCGAAACGTCAATAGTGGCTCAGGAACGCAGCAACAGTGGGAGTGGGGTGGACAAGGTCAGGATGGGGCGCAAAAAAATTCAAATATCCCGCATTGGCGACGAACGGAACCGACAGGTAAGAATGTTTTTATTGTAATTTTGTAGATACAATGAAAATTTATTTTCAACTTACCAAGAGGACAGGAATAACTATTTTATGATTGAGCTTAGGTGGTTTTAAATTTCAGTTACCTAGAGTGAACAAGGAAAGAATACTTGAGACATTTCTTAATGTTCATCCCTGAAATTTCGTAATGAATTACTAATTAGTGTGATTGACAATGATAACTCGGTTCTCATTTTGAGAACTTGATGTTTACTTGGATGTGACCAAGATTTACATGGCGGGTGTCGTTGATGAAGCAGAAGACGCTTACTCTTCCGGAACACCTGGTCTTATTCTCTTGTACTTTTATGAAGGTCTCCATGTAAATCTTTCCTTTGTTCATATTTTGCCTCTAGTTTAATTGATTTTGAGTTTGGATTATGGTTTTGTTGATCTCTGATATTCTCAGATTTTTTTTCCAACCTTTGAATTTGAAGAGTTTAATGTATCTTCAGGGGTGAATGGTTCCAGTATAATTGTATATTTCCACGTCAACATCTCATTTTTTTCAGGAAATAAATAAACACTGGTTGCTGTATCGACTGTTTGAGTCAAAATAATCATATCTAAAATTCATATTGTACTTTGCTTTATCTAAATAAGCTGAGTCAGTAACATGTGGATATCCAAAATGTAGTCATTATTTCCAAAAGACAGCCAGGTAATTGTTGACAAACTGTTGAATGCTATTACGCTACAACATAAGACTAAGTGAAAGATAATGAATTTGGAAACATTGTATGCTAATTCATTTCTAGAGGATTTAATTTCTGTTAATTAAGTCTGAGATACTGTAACACTGAGATGTGGTACTGTAATTCTATTCACTGGTGGAACAAACTCTGTTAGAGAGTTCTACATCAAACAAATATCTGTATAGTCATAATTAAGGAGATAGGATTTTACGTTTTCTCCTATAAGTAATGAAGTGGTATTCAGACATGGAATGACAAGGTTGGATTGCAGTAAACACAACCTTAAATTCTGTTTCATAGACATGACATGGTTTAACCTTGATCATGCCTGCTTTGACCTTGGTTATGCTTGCTGTAGCCATGACCATGTTTGATTTGACCTTAATCATGTTTGATTTGAACTTGATTATGTCTTTCACCAATATACTTTTGTTATGTTGACTGCTTTAGACTTAGAATCATGTTTGATTTTTTACCTTGAACATGTTTGATTTGACCTTGACCATGGTTACTATTGTTAAGTTTGCTGTAACCTTTAGTATGTTTGATCTGACCTAGATCTCTTCATGTTTTAACCTTGATCCTGTCTGCTTTGACTCTTTTCATAATTTGACTTACAAACTTTTCCTTTTAACGTTCTTTTTGTGGTCTTAAACATTTCTACCTTTATCTTCATCTTGCTTTCACAAATCAACTTTGAACTTGATCAGTTTTTTATTTTCAATATCCTTTGTTTATTTTGAATTTGGAATCTCTGTTTTCATTACAATAGTGACTTGATGTATAAAACAGGAATTTGATAACTGCCTGTTTTTATTTTTACTTCGTCACATTTAGTTGTGTTGTAAATGTCTTTATTTCATAGACACTATTAGGAAGACCTCTTTGTAAGACTTAAAGAGACTTTCCTGGTCAGGACATGGTTTTACTAACTGTATCTAAAGTTAACTCCCTTTGCTACACCTTGTGTAGATTTTTAGCTTGATTCAACTGGTCAGAGAATAATAATGGTCAAAAAGCCCTGAGAGTTGTCACTGTTAGTTTATCTACATGGTTTGTTTATAATTATTTCTTACCTAAAGCACTTGATAAACTGTGGACTTATTGATTATGCTCGCTTTCCAACTGTCGCCTACTATCTCATTTCCCTGATAAGAATCCAGTGTCATGGGAATTGTGTCCGAACACAAGGTCACGTGAGGTCGGATCCAGTACAGAGAAACTTGTAAGTTGAAAAACACAATTACATTTTCCTGCTCAAGGTAAAATACTGAGCGTGTCTGCATCAGCCCGACATTAGTTAAAGATAGAGTTGGCACATAACCTGCAGCTTCTGCTTGTAATACCAGTGATCAAAATCTGATTGCCACATCAACTTTTGATGGCCGCCCATTGATTGTGGATATGAAATCCTACAGCAGGGCCATTAAACCTTCGCCTAGCAAACACCTGCAGCAGGACATCTTCTTGTAAAAAATCATATCTTCATTCACAAATCATATCTTTAATGATTACTTCTTTGAGAGTCTGAAAAAATAACATGGCTTCTCAGCACCATCGGATATTAGACTGAAAATGCTAACAGTGTGATGATGGACTATAATGGAAGGTTACATGGTATGGAGAAAACAATGCTGTATGTTAGGCCTGGTTAACCTAGACTGGTGCTGATTTAGCACCAGGATCATCACAGTAACAAGTCAATGTAGCTCCATCAAAACGTCCTAAGTTATAGCTCAGTAATACACAACCACCCTTACTAATAAAGTGTCTGTCCTGTACCCTTCACTATATCAAATTGTCTGTCCTTTCATCCACTATCTCAAAATGTCTGTCCTTCTATCCACCAAATCAAATTGCATCTCCTTTCATCCATGATATCAAAACGTCTGTCAAACCATCCACAATGTTGTTCCATCCATAATATGAAAATGTTTGTCCAACCATCCACAATATTAAACTGTCAGTTTTTCCATCCATGATATGAAAATGTCTGTCCAACCCTCCACAATATTAAACTGTCTTTCCTAACAATTACCATCTTAACAAACTGTCTTTCTTACTTACCATCCACCATATAAAACTTATTTGTATCCTACCACCAACAGTACCTGTGTCTGTCTTTTACAGTACCTGTGTCTGTCTTTTACAGTACCTGTGTCTGTCTTTTACAGTACCTGTGTCTGTCTTTTACAGTAACTGTGTCTGTCTTTTACAGTACCCGTGTCTGTCTTTTACAGTACCTGTGTCTGTCTTTTACAGTTCCTGTGTCTGTCTTTTACAGTAACTGTGTCTGTCTTTTACAGTACCTGTGTCTGTCTTTTACAGTACCTGTGTCTGTCTTTTACAGTACCTGTGTCTGTCTTTTACAGTACCTGTGTCTGTCTTTTACAGTACCTAAGTCTCCGTCTATTTTTTAGAACACTTATCTCTGGATTCAAGACATACCTTTTAGCTTTAATTTTTGACTAGAACAAATTGGTTACAAAAAACAACAACGTATGAACAGAATATGTGTTGTTGAGTACTTCTGTTGTATTCTTATAAAATGTCTATAAATAATAGAAATGTATATGTCTATATGTACAGCCCACTAATATATATGTATGCTATTACCGAGGACTTGATCCGAACACCCAAGCACCATTTCACCAGTTCTTGACGCCCCACTTGATGTAACTGACACCATGTACTGTAATAACACTAGTTACGACAGATCATTATGTTTCAATACTAGTGTTATGGATTCCTACTTCAGCAGATTATTGTATACCTGATATGCAGGTGTTCATCTCGTTGAAGTTGGAAACTCTGCTGATTTGTCTTATAGAACCTGAGGTTTAGGCTTGTTGTGGAGACCACTGATTGCCTATCAGGGTGGCACCCAGTACACCGCTTTATACAAGTCGCAAATTCTAATTGTTTGATATGATTTAATTTGCCACCCTACCTTTACCTATATACCTCCAACAAGTTACGCTATCTAAAGAGTTCCGCTTCACAGAGTGGAATAATTAATTAGCCAGTTTATCTAGGGGACAAAGTTAACTCGGTACACCTTCGTAGATATCATAGGGTCCTGCGGTCAAGGTCTTATATGTCCCAAGGTCACACCTGTCAACTCTGTTGACAAAGCTGTATAACTGCATTGTATTACTGTCTGGGCCGTGTGTACCAATCTCTTTATTTCCATGTCTGAGCTGTGTGTACCAATCTCTTTATTTCCATGTCTGGGCTTTGTGTACCAATCTCTTTATTTCCATGTCTGGGCTGTGTGTACCAATCTCTGTATTTCCATGTCTGGGCTGTGTGTACCAATCTCTTTATTTCCGTGTCTGGGCTGTGTGTACCAATCTCTTTATTTCCATGTCTGGGCTGTGTGTACCAATCTCTTTATTTCCATGTCTGGGCTGTGTGTACCAATCTCTTTACTTCCATGTCTGGGCTGTGTGTACCAATCTCTTTACTTCCATGTCTGGGCTGTGTGTACCAATCTCTTTATTTCCATGTCTGGGCTGTGTGTACCAATCTCTGTATTTCCATGTCTGGACTGTGTGTACCAATCTCTTTATTTCCATGTCTGAGCTGTGTGTACCAATCTCTTTATTTCCATGTCTGGGCTGTGTGTACCAATCTCTTTATTTCCATGTCTGGGCTGTGTGTACCAATCTCTGTATTTCCATGTCTGGGCTGTGTGTACCAATCTCTTTATTTCCATGTCTGGACTGTGTGTACCAATCTCTTTATTTCCATGTCTGGGCTGTGTGTACCAATCTCTTTATTTCCATGTCTGGGCTGTGTGTACCAATCTCTTTATTTCCATGTCTGGGCTGTGTGTACCAATCTCTTTACTTCCATGTATGGGCTGTGTGTACCAATCTCTTTATTTACATGTCTGGGCTGTGTGTACCAATCTCTGTATTTCCATGTCTGGACTGTGTGTACCAATCTCTTTATTTCCATGTCTGGGCTGTGTGTACCAATCTCTTTATTTCCATGTCTGGGCTGTGTGTACCAATCTCTTTACTTCCATGTCTGGGCTGTGTGTACCAATCTCTTTACTTCCATGTCTGGGCTGTGTGTACCAATCTCTTTATTTCCATGTCTGGGCTGTGTGTACCAATCTCTGTATTTCCATGTCTGGACTGTGTGTACCAATCTCTTTATTTCCATGTCTGGGCTGTGTGTACCAATCTCTTTATTTCCATGTCTGGGCTGTGTGTACCAATCTCTTTATTTCCATGTCTGGGCTGTGTGTACCAATCTCTTTATTTCCATGTCTGGGCTGTGTGTACCAATCTCTGTATTTCCATGTCTGGGCTGTGTGTACCAATCTCTTTATTTCCATGTCTGGGCTGTGTGTACCAATCTCTTTATTTCCATGTCTGGGCTGTGTGTACCAATCTCTTTATTTCCATGTCTGGGCTGTGTGTACCAATCTCTTTGTTTCCATGTCTGGGCTGTGTGTACCAATCTCTTTATTTCCATGTCTGGACTGTGTGTACCAATCTCTGTATTTCCATGTCTGGGCTGTGTGTACCAATCTTTACATTTCTATATATCTCTGAGATGTTCCCTGTGTACCAGTTTCTATATCTCTGTCTAAAATATAGCCTGTACCGATCTATATATCTCTGAGGTGTTCCCTTGTACCAGTCTATATATCTCTGAGGTGTTCCCTTGTACCAGTCTCTATATCTCTGTCTAAAACTTAGTCTGTACCAATCTCTATCTCTCTGAGGTGTTCCCTGTGTACAGCTAGTCTATATATCTCTGTCTAAAATGTAGTCTGTACCTTTCTCTATATCTCTGAGGTGTTCCCTTGTACCAGTCTCTATATCTCTGTCTAAATATAGCCGGTACCGATCTATATATCTCTGAGGTGTTCCCTTGTACCAGTCTCTATATCTCTGTCTAAAATGTAGTCTGTACCGTTCTCTATATCTCTGAGGTGTTCCCTTGTACCAATCTCTATATCTCTGTCTAAAACGTAGTCTGTACCGTTCTCTATATCTCTGAGGTGTTCCCTTGTACCAGTCTCTATATCTCTGTCTAAAATATAGCCTGTACTGATCTATATATCTCTGAGGTATTCCCTTGTACCAGTCTCTATATCTCTGTCAATTTTTTTTTTTGTATCGATCTCTATATCTCTGAGGTGTTCCCTTGTACCAGTCTCTATAGCTCTGTCCAAATGCAGCCTGTACCGATCGCTGTATCTCTATCTGAGACATGTTCTGTGCGCCAATCCCTAAATATAACACCCTGTCAATCTCTGTTTTTCCATTTTTGAGACACAAATATTAATATAATATCATTGACAAGATTTTGTTATAATCAGCTTTTCAGTCTAAGTTTAATCATTAAAAAAATAGCAGCCTGCATGCAGATATTAATTTGGTTTTTACAGGAATTCATTTTCATATCAATATATTTATAGAAAACAAAGACACATGAATTATTCATCCGTTCTGGACATTTAAGAGTCATAGAGGTTGAAGACTTGTGGTTGACACATTTTGAAATCATACATGTACTGGTTGACTTTTATTTTCAAGTTTGAAACAGAAATAGCTTTTTCATTTATATGGAATTCATTGAATTGATTTGCATTTACTCTAAAAAGTCTAATTATAAAAAACAGAAGCTTATAGATTCATGTGATTTTGCAGTCGAAAGACCACAAAGTGTCAAGAACGAGACCACTATGTAAAACACACTGGAGGCTACTACTATCAAACACAGAATTATGTTAACAAACCAGTGTTAATGCATTGTATGTCAATATCAATAAAATTAAAATGGAAGTGGCGGAGATGTGGCCGACAGGCATTGCCATGGAGGTAGCCGTTGACGTATACTGGTCCCGCATGCAAGGTTGCCGTGGTTTCTGTCACTCGGCATTCAATGTAGAAATGACGTCACAATGTTGTCAAATAAACACTGATGTCGGCTGTGTAAGCAAAGGGGTCTATGTTCGTGTCTAAACTCAAACAGTGATGTAAGTTTTCGTTTATTCAATCTTTCAAATTTTCCTTATAAAAGCCACGTTGAAGAATGTGATATTGTTGTGTTAGAGTTGGGAGGCGTGGAAGTACTGCTAGAAGGCTTCAGCGTATTGATTGTGCAGACGTTTCTGTCACCTCTGCACTCCTTATCGTTACATACGGTATATGCAGGCATCAGAGTAATCTGTCTGGAGATTAAAATGTAATAGGCCAGACTAGGATTTGAACCAAGGTCCCTGTAACTGGAGATGATGGGTGTTCTGACATTTCCACTGCAGTGCTATTCATTCCCAGTGATTTACAGACTAGATTGCAAAATTGCAAAATATTGACTCAAGCGTTGGGAATAATCCAGTAATGTTCTCGTATGCAAGATAGAAGTTTTATTTCTATTATATTTGTGTGGCAGTTCATGTATTCATGCAGTACATCTTTCTTTATCATACAAATCCAGGCTTATAATACTCTAAAACAAAATTATATGTATTCCAATGGTCATTTTCTGCTCCACATGGATGGTGTATACAGTGGACTCCACTTAATATCACCCCTGTTAATATCAAGTTCCTCTTTATATCATGATTTTCCCAAGCCCCGTTTTTCTCTATATATAATCTATGTAATTTTATTTGGTTAATATCATGTATTTTGAGGTGAATTCCTCTTAATATCATTTTTTGTTTAACCAATCATATAAAATATCCAGAAAATAATGTCATTTCCGTTGATTTCAGATACAAAATGTTGCATAGAAAATAAAAAAATAACCCCAAAAATGATTTTTAATTGAAATAAAGATATCTATATATTGAGACATCTTCATATGTACATTGAATAGCTTACTTTTAGTTATGGAGATTGGAAATGCACTAGATTTAGTGGAAAAAAACATGTTTCTCTTAATGTCACATTCCTGTTAATATCATGTTTTTGTCTGACAAATGCAACATGATTTAAAGAGGAGTGCACTGTATTAGCAAAAGAAGGGATTGCTATAGATGGGGTATATTAGGAATAGAAGGGATTGCTATGGATAGGGTATATTAACAGTAGAAGGGATTATTATGGATGGGGTATATTAGCAATAGAAGGGATCGCTATGGATGGGGTATATTAGCAATAGAAGGGATCGCTATGGACGGGGTATATTAGCGATAGAAGGGATCGCTATGGATGGGGTATATTAGCGATAGAAGGGATCGCTATATGGATGGGGTATATTAGCGATAGAAGGAATCGTTATGGACGGGGTATATTAGCAATAGAAGGGATTGCTATAGATGGGGTATATTAGGAATAGAAGGGATTGCTATGGACGGGGTATATTAGCAATAGAAGGGATTGTTATGGATGGGGTATATTAACAGTAGAAGGGATTGTTATGGATGGGGTATATTAACAGTAGAAGGGATTGTTATGGATGGGGTATATTAGCAATAGAAGGGATTGCTATAGATGGGGTATATTAGGAATAGAAGGGAATGCTATGGATGGGGTATATTAACAATAGAAGGGATTGCTATGGATGGGGTATATTAACAATAGAAGGGATCGCTATGGATGGGGTATATTAGCGATAGAAGGAATCGTTATGGATGGGGTATATCAAAGACGTTGTAGTTAGGTGGAAGTTAGCAGTTGTTTGTTGCCAGAAGCGTGCATTAAGTCAATAGCATCTATTTGTTCTCTTTGTAATCACTATAATCCAACTACTGCATTTTAGAAAAACAGGAACAAATCTGTAATTTATTTAAATGCATGCACACCACTGTTTTTTTACTGGTTTCTAACAAATGATAGAAGTACTGTGAATGGTTGTTGTTTTAGTGAAGTTGATAGATGATCCTATGGTACTGTGAATGGCTTAGGGGAATAAAGGCTGTATGACATTGATGTCAATAGCAGGTTGGAAGGTTGACAAGTTATAATCCATAACATCATACAATATTGGCCTTGTGTTTGTGTGCAGAGGAGGGCATTCCCTGTGTAGTGTAGACCGCAACACACCATGGAATACAGCAGTCCCTGTCCACTAGTACTGTAGAGCACATCCACACTTCCAGTGTCTGTCGGTACAGAGTCATCCATTTTCTCCAGTCTCACAATACAACCAAATAATACGTTATTTAAAAGATGATTGATCTACTTTTGAACAAGGTATGATATCTTCAATGTACACAAGGTCAAAGTCACTATGAGATTACACAAGCTGGATTTAATCCATAAGTACAACAGAGTTCATGACTCCTGCTGAGGTGTATCAAAAATATCCATTCACACCCTTCATTAGACTTGTGAATAGGCAATACTTAGCATTGCTACAAATAGAAGGACTATTACAGAGATAGATCTATTTTGATATCTGTACTATATATATGTTGCTGTCTAAAAGCATCCTGCTGACTGACTTATATATAGTACTAGATTGTGTTATTGTGTGTACTGTGTGTAAGGTATATTATAGGTATCATATTATTACAGGTATTATATAATGTGTATACCTAAACCTTAATTACTGTAGTATCTGGGGGTGGGTGAAGCTTGGGGGTGGGGATACATATGTAGTTTAGGGTGGGTGAAGCTTGGGGGTGGGGAAACATATGTAGTTTAGGGTGGGTGAAGCTTGGGTGGGGAATAGCTTAGGGTGGGTGAAACTTGGGGTGGGGGATAGCTTGGGGTGGGTGAAGCTTGGGGTTGGGGGATGGCTTAGGGTGGGTGAAGCTTGGGGTGGGGATAGCTTAGGGTGGGTGAATCTTGGGGTGGGGATAGCTTAGGGTGGGTGAAACTTGGGGTGGGGATAGCTTAGGGTGGGTGAAACTTGGGGTGGGGATAGCTTAGGGTGGGTGAATGTTGGGGTTGGGGGTAGCTTAGGGCAGGTGAATGTTGGGGTTGGGGGTAGCTTAGTGCGGGTGAATGTTGGGGTGGGGGATAGCTTAGGGCGGAAGAATGGTGGTGTGGGGGATAGCTTAGGGCGGGTGAATGTTGGGGTTGGGGGTAGCTTAGGATGGGTGAATGTTTGGGGTAGGTTAGCTTAGGGTGGGTGAAGCTTGGGGGTGGGGGATAGCTTAGGGTGGGTGAAGCTGGGGTCGGGGTAGCTTAGGGTGGGTGAAGCTTGGGGTTGGGGTTAGCTTAGAGTGGGTGAAGCTTGGGGTTGGGGATAGCTTAGGGTTGGTGAAGCTGGGGGTTGGTTAACTTAGGGTGGGTGAAGCTGGGGTCGGGGTTAGCTTAGGGTGGGGGAAGCTTGGGGTTGGGGATAGCTTAGGGTGGGTGAAGCTGGGGTCGGGGTAGCTTAGGGTGGGTGAAGCTGGGGTCGGGTTAGCTTAGGGTGGGTGAAGCTTGGGGTTGGGGTTAGCTTAGGGTGGGTGAAGCTGGGGTCGGGTAAGCTTAGGGTGGCTGAAGCTGAGGGTTGCTTAGCTGGGATGGGTGAAGTTTTGGGATTGGGGGTGAGCTTGGGGTGGGTTGGCTGGGGTGGGTGAAGCTTTGGGATTGGGGGATAGCTTAGGATGGGTGAAGCTTGGGGGTTGGGGATAGCTTAGGGTGGGTGAAGCTGGGGTCGGGGTAGCTTAGGGTGGGTGAAGCTGGGGTCGGGTTAGCTTAGGGTGGGTGAAGCTTGGGGTTGGGGTTAGCTTAGGGTGGGTGAACCTGGGGTCGGGTAAGCTTAGGGTGGCTGAAGCTGGGGGTTGGTTAAATTAGCTTGGATGGGTGAAGCTTTGGGATTGGGGGTTAGCTTAGGGTGAATGAAGCTGGGGGTGGGTTAGCTGGGGTGGGTGAAGCTTTGGGATTGGGGGTTAGCTTAGGGTGGGTAAAGCTGGGGTGGATGAAGCTGGTGGGTGGGGACTGTAGCTTGGGATGGGAGGGAAGAGTAGTTTTTTCAGGGTTAACATTGCGACATACACTGTAGGGACAAGGGTGACATGAAGGAATCTTAAGCGGGTTGAAGATGGGAACACCATCTGTATTGTAGTAACTATTTCTTTTTCAAAATCTGTTGAAAGAAGATTTCATTATTGTTTTAAAACATATGGCAGCAAATATTGTATTTGAGAATTAGAACTAAGTATAGTACTTATAATAAATACCCCACAGTACATGTTATAAAATCTTACTTTAAAGTCTTAAGACCGGACTTCTCCGATTTCTCTGTGACCTTGAAAATTACGGAGATTGGACACTCCCTGTTTGAGTTCATGTTTGATGTTCTGTGTACTCCGATTGATATGTCAGAGTTTCGTCCTTTATTTTTGAATTTTGTACATTCTTTTAATAAGAAAAATTCTGTGCTAACTCTTTTGAACTGGATATGCGCAGTCATATCGATAAAATCTTAAAACCAACTCAAAAAGAGTAATTGAATCCGGATATACACTTGTCACTCCTTTTAACTTACCGGTATTCAATGGCTTAGCTTGGAATCCAAACAGATAACTAAAAAATAGAAATCACAGTAAATAACTTTAAAAACAGTTTTCTGTGTGTGGAAAACATTCTGAAGGCTTTCTCTATCATTTGTTTTTGACAATTTTAAAAGAAGTTCATTTGCTGATAACTTAAGAATAATCCTTAGTGATTTCACACAAAAAAAACGGGAAAGATTAAGTTTTAAGTTGTGATTTATTAGAAAATATTGATTAACCTTGAAACCTTCCATGTGATTAGCCATGTAGTTCAAGGTCGTACATGCACACTTGATTTGTAGCATTGTGTCCATTATGGCGTCCCAACACATCCACCTTTATGATTTATCCAGTCTCGGACAGTTGGCGATTGTTGTCTTACCTATACACAAGTAGCCGATTATAGTTTACAGAAGGCGGTGAGAAACACCTGGAAAATGTGTACATGTAAGAGAAAATCTCATTATATAAGATAGCACAGTGGCTGGTTGACTGGGTATTTACCGCCATATAAGTATGTGGGGTGTTCTGTTTATTTACAAAAGCATGCGATCTGAAGTCACGATATCGGAACTTCTGGCCTACATCGTTGGTAGAATAACCCACCAGCTTGTACACATATTTGTTGAAAATTTTAATTTTATTTGAATACTGAACTTATTTCCACTTGGATTAGCATGAAGATTGCATGTATTAAATTGATTCAAATTGAAATTGAAAATTAAGTTCTTAACATTATAATCTCATAATGGACGCAGTCTTTGGTTATTACTTTCTGTGGATTGTACAGCACAATGAAAAATTATATTTCTGATCAAAGATATTGGTAGGGCTAATTGCCAGAACTGCCCGAGGCAAGTTGTTGATAGCCATAATCAGAACTGGCAATACGGTTAACCAGCTTTCAGAGGCCGATGATAACAGTCAGGTTTAGGAAATTATTACCTTATGCTGCATACAGAAAACATCTCATGTCTATGTTGACGAAAGTGTATGTTTTGCTGAACATTTTGATCCTCCACAATCATATGATTCAGGGATTGTAAAATCAAACAAAAGGGTGCAGTCCCGCCCATCTAAGATTGTATATATTCCCAGATTAATTCCTTTTCAAGGCATTGAGCATTTTTTGTCTTATTTGCAGAAAACAAAATGCTGCAGTTGCTACCCCAAATGGACTAGACATTACAGATTCCTAAATCAAATCAATAAAAAGTTTTAAGCATACAAAAACAAGCTTTTTGTTGAAAAACATATTTTATCATATTTATTGAACCAGATTGTAATAGAACATTATTGCATATTGTCTATTTCTATGGAAACCATCTTTATGAGCTCATTTTGTCTGTTTTATGTAAATGTTCTTTATAGTTTGGTATATATATATATTTGTTTTTATGGAAACCTTCCTTAAAATTTGCTGTCTGTTCCCATGGAAACCACCCTTAAAGCTATGGTATATTTGTTTTTTGATCAAAATCATCCGTTCAAAGTTTTTTTGTAGCAGTACAATGTGACAAGACTCTCCAAAAAAGATAGTTATGGAGAAAAGTTGAAATTTTAGAAGTATTTCATGATTAACCATTGGATGCTTATTAAATCAATGCGAAAGGAATTTGGGAGAAGTTATTCAGTATCAGGCCATAACTTGAAAAAAACAATTTCAAATGTTTGTAATAAAAAGAACAGTTGAACCTAAGCAAATTTTGTATCTTTGTTATTAGTCACTTGATCTGACTGCACCCGATTTCAGCAGCCATGTTCCTTTCTTACACCGCCAATTTTCCTTGATCCCTTTACTGGCTGTTTAAAACAGGTTTGACTGTTTTCTTAACTTATTTTTAGCAAAGTTTGTACGAAAGTTTGTGAAGGACTTTCTCTGAAGACATGTAGGATGGGGGGAGGGTGTTTGGTGAGGGGGACCAATCTTTGTGGTACCTGATGTCAGGACTTTGATGAAAGTGTTTCAGTTGATTAAATAACATAGATAATCTGAAATTACAATCAACTAAGCTTCAACTATAACAAGTTTTAAAAAATTGAGTTGATATCTTTTATTTTACCAAATCATATTTAGCTCTGTAATTTGAATACATAGGAGTGGACAGACCAAAGGAAAATGTCCAAAATGAATTTGTATTGTCATCATCATGCTTTTATCATATCACAGATTTTGTTATTATAATTCAAAGACATATATGTGATAATTTTATAACAAGTCACAGCAACTAAAATACGTTGTTAAATTATTTTTAAATTTTGTGTTTTCTAGGTGACATTTACAAAGCGGAAGTTTGGCCTGATGAAGAAAGCCTATGAGTTGAGTGTGTTGTGTGACTGTGAAATCGCTCTCATCATATTCAACAGTGCCAATAAGCTGTTTCAGTACGCGAGTACTGACATGGACAAAGTCCTCCTCAAGTACACAGAGTACAACGAACCGCATGAAAGTCGCACAAACAAGGACATCATCGAGGTAAGACATCTTGAAATGTGTTTTGAATGTATTAAGAAACCGCTCGCCTCACAATGACCAATAAGATATCCATGTCCTCCCTCATTTGACCAAAATTTACCAATCTCCCTCGAAATCTCCCTCATTTAAGTCCAATGTCACACAAACTCAAAATCTACATCCTGTGGTCAAATGATATCCTAGTTAATGTAGGGTGTGTGTAATGACCATAACAGGTGTGTCTGGATCAAATGAATACAAGTTGTTTTGATACATAGAAAGGGGAAACAAATTGAGTAATGCAGTTTTAGATGTATTTCACGCACTTTCTCCCTCATTGGAAATGTGGAATGAGGGAGATCTTCCTCATTGGAGGTTTCAGAGGTTAACACCTGTGCAATGAGGGAGATCTTCCTCATTGGAGGTTTCAGAGGTTAACACCTGTGCAATGAGGGAGATCTTCCTCAATGGAGGACCTGTCAGATGTGTATAATAGTAATATAATATCATACCATGACTGATCTGATATCCTTCCCCTCTCTATGTCTTATGTAAGTATAGAAAAATATATGTCTAAAAATGTTTTCATCCCTCAAACTGTTTGTGGCATTGAAAAAGTTGTTTTAGCTATGCTTTTACTGTATGTAAAATATTGTGCCAGTATGTTGTTTATGCTTTTCTGTAGCTGTATGTTACTAATTGGGTCAGTAAAATTGTTTGTAAATGTTTGTACACACTGATTTGGTAAACATAAATACAACAAACATTTCGACTCTTGCAGTATATACAGTAAACATTACAGACAACACACAAAGAACAAACTAGTCCATGTCTTGTTCTTCAAATTATTGGCTAGTATATCTTACTGTATTCACACTTGTTCTTCACTACATGCTATCTTGAAAACATGTAAAGTTAGTTTTGTAATCTGAATATTTTCTGGGAAGTTGAACAAATGAGAATCTGCACATTTGTACCTTTCTCGACCAGCAACCCCTGAAAACAGTGGGGTACTGAGTGAATCAGTGACTCACTCAAACAGTGGGGTACTGAGGGAATCAGTGACTCACTCAAACAGTGGGGTACTGAGGGAATCAGTGACTCACTCAAACAGTGGGGTACTGAGGGAATCAGTGACTCACTCAGACAGTGGGGTACTGAGGGAATCAGTGACTCACTCAAACAGTGGGGTACTGAGGGAATCAGTGACTCACTCAAACATTGTGATACTGAGGGAATCAGTGACTCACTCAAACAGTGGGGTACTGAGGAAATCAGTGACTCGCTCAAACATTGGGTACTGAGGGAATCAGTGACTCACTCAAACAGTGGGGTACTGAGGGAATCAGTGACTCACACAGACAGTGTGGTACTGAGGGAATCAGTGACTCACTCAAACAGTGGGGTACTGAGGGAATCAGTGACTCACTCAAACAGTGTGGTACTGAGGGAATCAGTGACTCACTCAAACAGTGTGGTACTGAGGGAATCAGTGACTCACTCAAACAGTGGGGTACTGAGGGAATAAGTGACTCACTCAAACAGTGTGGTACTGAGGGAATCAGTGACTCACTCAGACAGTGGGGTACTGAGGGAATCAGTGACTCACTCAAACAGTGTGGTACTGAGGGAATCAGTGACTCACTCAAACAGTGTGGTACTGAGGGAATCAGTGACTCACTCAAACAGTGGGGTACTGAGGGAATCAGTGACCCACTCAAACAGTGGGGTAATGAGGGAATCAGTGCCTCGCTCAATCAGTGGGGTACTGGGGGAATCAGTGCCTCGCTCAATCAGTGGGGTACTGAGGGAATCAGTGACTCACACAAACATTGGGTACTGAGGGAATCAGTGACTCGCACAAACAGTGTGATACTGAGAGAATCAGTGACTCACTCAAACGGTAGGGTACTGAGGGAATCAGTGACTCACTCAAACAGTGGGGTACTGAGGGAATCAGTGACTCACTCAAACAGTGGGGTACTGAGGGAATCAGTGACTCACTCAAACAGTGTGGTACTGAAGGAATCAGTGACTCACACAAACATTGGGTACTGAGGGAATCAATGACTTGCTCAAACATTGGATACTGAGGGAATCAGTGACTCTTTGAAAGACAACAACAGGAATTGCTACGTTATATAAAAACAATAACAGGAAGTTTTACTTTATATAAAAACAATAACAGGAAGTGCTACTTTATACAAAGACAACAACAGGAAGTGTAACTTTATGCAAAGACAACAGGAAGTGTCACTTTATACAAACACAGCAACCTGACGTGATACTTTATACTATAACAGGAAGTGTTAATTTATGCAAAGACAACAACAGGAAGTGTTAAGTTATATAAAAATTATAACAGGAAGTGCTACTTTACTCAAAGACAACAGCAGGAAGTGTTTCTTTATACAAAGACAACAACAGGAAGTGTTAATTATACAAAGACAACAACAGGAAGTGTAACTTTATGCAAAGACAACAGGAAGTGTTGTTTTATACAAAAACAGCAACAGGAAGTGTTTATTATACAAAGACAACAACAGGAAGTGCTACTTTATACAAAGACAGCAACAGGAAGTGCTACTTTATACAAAGACAGCAACAGGAAGTGCTACTTTATACAAAGACAGCAACAGGAAGTGTTAATTATAGAAAGACAACAACAGGAAGTGTTTCTTTATACAAAGACAACAACAGGAAGTATTAATTTATACATAGACAACAACAGGAAATTTTAATTCATACAATGACAACAACAGGAAGTGTTAATTTATACAACGTATTATATGGCACAGAAGGCAATCAGCTGGAAGTGTAGGAACATAGACAAAGACAAAACACAACTTCTGTACGTGAAGCTGTTCTCAACATGGTTTTATCTATTTATTTTTAAAAAAAATGTCATAGTTAATTTTGTGGTTTTGGAAGTATGAAGTAAATAGTTTTGGTAATGAACAGTTTCCTCAGACGAAGGTTTGCCATATACAGAGCAGGGTCTTTTTTGACAGCTAGTCTGTCACCCACTGAGGAAGGATCTCCCCAAGGGGCTAGACTCTTATATATACAGATGAAGGGCCGTCCCTCCGGGAGAGATTTGTTACACTGTGTCATTCAGATTGTGAGCACAACTCTAAGCTAATTAGCTAGAGACACCTGTGACAGTCACAGATTTACATGTCACTTAGACATACAGGATTTAGGTATTCTTTATTAAAGGAATTCCTCTCACAGATCCTTGACCAGTGTGAACTGCTGTATTTTGATTAATCATCTGATCTGGTACTTTGATCAGGGCTTAAAGTATTTAAATTGTGTCTATGATCAGGGCTTAAAGTATTCGAATTGTGTCCATGATCATGGCTTAAAGTATTTAAATTGTGTCTATGATCAGGGCTTAAAGTATTCAAATTGTGTCTATGATCAGGGCTTAAAGTATTCAAATTGTGTCCATGATCATGGGCTTAAAGTATTTAAATTGTGTCTATGATCAGGGCTTAAAGTATTCAAATTGTGTCCATGATCATGGCTTAAAGTATTTAAATTGTGTCCATGATCATGGGCTTAAAGTATTTAAATTGTGTCCATGATCAGGGCTTAAAATATTTAAATTGCGTCTATGATCATGGGCTTAAAGTATTGAAATTGTGTCCATGATCAGGGCTTAAAGTATTCAATGATCAATGATCAAGGCTTATTGTTTATATTGTGTCCATGATCAGGGCGTATTGTTTATATTGTGTCCATGATCAGGGCGTATTGTTTATATTGTGTCCATGATCAGGGCGTATTGTTTATATTGTGTCCATGATCAGGGCGTATTGTTTATATTGTGTCCATGATCAGGGAGTATTGTTTATATTGTGTTCATGATCAGGGCTTATTGTTTATATTGTGTCCATGATCAGGGCGTATTGTTTATATTGTGTCCATGATCAGGGCGTATTGTTTATATTGTGTCCATGATCAGGGCGTATTGTTTATATTGTGTCCATGATCAGGGCGTATTGTTTATATTGTGTCCATGATCAGGGCGTATTGTTTATATTGTGTTCATGATCAGGGGCTATTGTTTTTATTGTGTCTATAAACAAGACTTATTTTTCCCATTGAGTCTATGACCAAGGCTTATTGTTTTGAGTCCATGATAAGGGCCTATTGTTTTGAGTCTATGACCAAGGCTTATTGTTTTGAGACCATGATAAGGGCTTATTGTTTTGAGTCTATGACCAAGGCTTATTGTTTTGAGTCCATGATAAGGGCTTATTGTTTTGAGTCTATGACCAAGGCTTATTGTTTTGAGTCCATGATAAGGGCTTATTGTTTTGAGTCTATGACCAAGGCTTATTGTTTTGAGACCATGATAAGGGCTTATTGTTTTGAGTCTATGACCAAGGCTTATTGTTTTGAGTCCATGATAAGGGCTTATTGTTTTGAGTCTATGACCAAGGCTTATTGTTTTGAGTCCATGATAAGGTCTTATTGTTTTGAGTCCATGATAAGGGCTTATTGTTTTGAGTCCATGATTAGGGCTTATTGTTTTGAGTCTATGACCAAGGCTTATTGTTTTTAGTCCATGATAAGGGCTTATTGTTTTGAGTCTATGATTAGGGCTTATTGTTTTGAGACCATGATTAGGGCTTATTGTTTTGAGTCTATGACCAAGGCTTATTGTTTTTAGTCCATGATAAGGGCTTATTGTTTTGAGTCTATGATTAGGGCTCATTGTTTTGAGTCTATGACCAAGGCTTATTGTTTTTAGTCCATGATTAGGGCTTATTGTTTTGAATCTATGACCAAGGCTTATTGTTTTTAGTCCATGATTAGGGCTTATTGTTTTGATTCTATGATAAGGACTTATTGTTTTGAGTCTATGAAAAGAGCTTATTGTTTTGAGTCCATGATAAGGACTTATTGTTTTTTATTGTGTCCATGATCAGGGCCTATTTTAGTTATGTTTATGATCAGGGCGTACAGTTGCAAATTATCTGTGGTCAGGACTGATTCTTTTAATTACATCTGTAAACAGGCGGGTTTTTTTTTCAAATCAATTACATGCAAATGTATTTGGTGATCAGGACTTGCTAGTACTGATGGTACATGATTGGAATACCTGCTCAGGGCCTCCCATGTTTGATTGTTACTTGGATCAACTCTACAACTGTCTTAGTTCACTGAGTCTCTTGTTGATCCAACCCCAGGAACTGAACCAACCAACAGTTCTTACACGGATAAATACCATCAGGTACAACACTTGTTGATCCTACCCCAGGAACTGAACCAACCAACAGTTCTTACACGGATAAATACCATCAGGTACAACACTTGTTGATCCTACCCCAGGAACTGAACCAACCAACAGTTCTTACACGGATAAATACCATCAGGTACAACACTTGTTGATCCAACCCCAGGAACTGAACCAACCAAACAGTTCTTACACGGATAAATACCATCAGGTACAACACTTGTTGATCCAACCCCAGGAACTGAACCAACCAAACAGTTCTTACACGGATAAATACCATCAGGTACAACACTTGTTGATCCAACCCCAGGAACTGAACCAACCAAACAGTTCTTACACGGATAAATACCATCAGGTACAACACTTGTTGATCCAACCCCAGGAACTGAACCAACCAAACAGTTCTTACACGGATAAATACCATCAGGTACAACACTTGTTGATCCTACCCCAGGAACTGAACCAACCAAACAGTTCTTACACGGATAAATACCATCAGGTACAACACTTGTTGATCCAACCCCAGGAACTGAACCAACCAAACAGTTCTTACACAGATAAATACCATCAGGTACAACACTTGTTGATCCAACCCCAGGAACTGAACCAACCAAACAGTTCTTACACAGATAAATACCATCAGGTACAACACTTGTTGATCCAACCCCAGGAACTGAACCAACCAAACAGTTCTTACACAGATAAATACCATCAGGTACAACACTTGTTGATCCAACCCCAGGAACTGAACCAACCAAACAGTTCTTACACAGATAAATACCATCAGGTACAACATGCAAAATGTTCATAAAAAAATAAAATTTGCAATCTTGCTGCCTTTCCAAGGTTATTCTATAGACCTAGAAGTGAGAGCAGAAGCCGGCTAGTTGATGATGAATTATCTAGGAGTGGCAGACTATGGTTTCAAGCAAAAAACTATTGCATTAGAAAGCCATGAGATGATGCGTTGGGAAATGCCATCTATACTCATTAAGGCATCCTAATTGACACAAGGGCTATCTGACAAATCAATTTTAGGAGGTACGGAACTGGTTGTAATATTAAGCACACATGTAGCCAGTAATTATCCAATGTTCTGCCTTTCTCCTACCCACTTTGGTGCCGACTCATCCTCCTGGATCTGACCCCCGGCTCCTATCACGGCTTATCTACTGGCCCACTAAACTCATTTAGCTAATTTAAATCTCATGGTTTTTTTCAGGTGTCTGTGGAATGTCCAGATTCCTATATTTTTATTATGAAGGGAAAAGAGTTTGTACTGCAAGATGAGAAAATGAAATTCATTCAAGATAATGAAAACTTCTTACCTTAAAAAGTAAAAATATTTACCAAGGACTTGATCATTAAGCATTTTATCAGAGGGTGGTCAATAAATGATTTACCTATGGGGTGATAAATAAGTGTTTACCTTAGGGGTGATCAATAAGTGTTTTACTTAAGGGTTGATCAATAAGTGTTTTACCTGTGGGGTGATCAATAAATGATTCACCTGTGGGGTGATCAATAAGTGTTTTACCTGTGGGGTGATCAATAAGTGTTTTACCTGTGGGGTGATCAATAAGTGTTTTACCTTCGGGGTGATCAATAAGTGTCTTAAATAAGGGTTGATCAATAAGTGTTTTACCTGTGGGGTGATCAATAAGTGTTTTACCTGTGGGGTGATCAATAAGTGTTTTACCTGTGGGGTGATCAATAAGTGTTTTACCTGTGGGGTTAGCAATAAGTTTTTTACCTGTGGGGTGATCAATAAGTGTTTTACCTGTGGGGTGATCAATAAGTGTTTTACCTGTGGGGTGATCAATAAGTGTCCTCTAAATAAGGGGCGATTTAATTTGTGTTTACCTAGGGGGCTCGTGGTGATCAGTTAATATTTTATTCAGGGATTTATGAATATGTTTTACATTAGAGTTGGTATAATTAATATTGTCTTAAAGTTCTTAACATTGCTAAAAATATGTCATTTTAGATTATATTTTATCATATAAGTCAGTGACTCCAAATAAAATATCTGTCAAAAGGTTTAATTTATTAACATTCATAGAAACTGGTACTTGACCCTGACACATACTACTAAAGGAGTTACAGCTTGTGCTGATAGGATTTAAAACCTGGGGGGTGTCACATGTGATATATCCTGTAAACGACTGGTTTCTTGTTCTGTTGTGTATGTCTGTATAGGAGACAGAGTGAACAACATCCTGTGTCTTCACACGATTATACAAACGGAACCAAGAGCTGCCTGATAATTGGTCATTCTTGGAAGATATGAAACAAACAGTTCAAACTGGAGATGTCTGATGGAGATATCTTCTCCTGCACAATGTTCACCGAGGAAATCTCCAACTGGAAGAATGCATGTTTAGCTGTATCTGGTAAAGATAGAGCCTCCATTATATCGTATAGTGCCAGTCACTGAGACAGGCTATCAGAGACGGACTAGAAATGGCCGCCTGTAGAGACGGTTATAAAGGTGCGAAGACACTTCAGATAAAAAACCTTACTCCGCTCTCGGTGAAAATTTATGATGTTTTACATTAAAAGTTGTCAATTAATTTACATGGTTGTAGTTTACTGTGGCTTGGAGCAGGAAATGGAAATAAATATATCGTTCCACAACATTTTGTGCGCACAGTCATCAATTTTCATTGGAGTTTCATGAAACATAGTCTATTGGATATTGCATAATTGATAGTGCTTGCATCTCTGGCTAAATGGTCGAGTGTGTGAGTGTCTAGAGGAGAGAGGGAGGAGGAAGTGGGGAGGGGGTGTATAGATGTAAACATTACATAAATGTGAAGTTTTGTGAACCTCGGCTATGGTGATAGCTAGAGTGTATGATTAATTAAAGGCACACATTTTACTAAGGAACTCCATAGAAAACAGAAGGTATCTTGTTGTTTTATAGGCAGGGGAACAAAATCCGCCACAAATCAGTAAGGCATGTCAACTAGGCGAGCTGCCAACCCTCAGACCAGTCAAACCACCTCAGACTTCCAGCTGTATACCACTACCATAATGTCTTCAAAAGGTAGACAGACATCAGTCTGCTTTAAACTGTGTTCTTGTAATACTCCCAAACTTCAACAGCAATACCGTAATACTCCCAAACTTCAGCAGTGCTACCGTAATACTCCCAAAGATCAGCAGTGCTACCGTAATACTCCCAAACTTCAACAGCAATACCGCAATACTCCCAAACATCAGCAGTGCTACCGTAATACTCCCAAAGATCAGCAGTGCTACTGTAATACTCCCAAACTTCAGCAGTGCTACCGTAATACTCGTAATACTCCCAAACATCAGCAGTGCTACCGTAATACTCCCAAACTTCAGCAGTGCTACTGTAATACTCCCAAACTTCAGCAGTGCTACTGTCATACTCCCAAACTTCAGCAGCAATACCTTAATACTCCCAAACTTAAGCATCACTACAGTAATACTCCCAAACTTTAGCATCACTACAGTAATACTCCCAAACTTCAGCATCACTACAGTAATACTCCCAAACTTCAGCATCACTACTGTAATACTCCAAAACTTCAGCGTCACTACAGTAATACTCCCAAACATCAGCAGTGCTACTGTAATACTCCCAAACTTCAGCATCACTACTGTAATACTCCAAAACTTCAGCGTCACTACAGTAATACTCCCAAACATCAGCAGTGCTACTGTAATACTCCCAAACTTCAGCATCACTACTGTAATACTCCCAAACTTCAGCAGCGCTACAGTAATACTCCCAAACTTCAGCATCACTATAGTAATACTCCCAAACATCAGTAGTGCTACAGTAATACTCCCAAACTTCAGTAGCGCTACCGTAATACTCCCAAACTTCAGGCCCGCTACCATTATACTCTTCAAGCGTCATAATACCAAACTTCAGCTCCTCATACTGATAATATCAAGATACTCATAAACATCTTAATTGATTACCAACATTCACCTTAAATCCAAAGCCTACTATAAACCAAGCATTTATAATCCCAAAACATGTACCCTTAAAGCTTCACCAGTAGCTCAAATATCCATCCTTAAACCCAAACAGGTACCTCTTAAATCCAGAGCCTTGCTGAAACCCAAACAGGTACTTCTTAAATGCAGAGCCGTACTGAAACCCAAACAGGTATCTCTTCAATCCAGAGCCGTACTGAAACCCAAACAGATACCTATTCAATCCAGAGCCCTGCTGAAACCCAAACAGGTACCTCTTAAATCCATAGCCGTACTGAAACCCAAACAGGTACCTCTTAAATCCAGAGCCGTGCTGAAACCCAAACAGGTACCTCATAAATCCAGAGCCCTGCTGAAACCCAAACCAGTACCTCATATTCCTTTCTATCATTCCATCCCCTGGCATCATTCTACAATTCAGTAATGCTACCATTTTATTCCTAAATAAAAGCCCTTTCCATTACACTTTAATAGTATTGGTAATTGCCACTAGATAACACTAACTTCTTTATTTAAAGTCTGTCTGAAAATTCCAAATCAAGCAATGCCAACAAGTCTTGATAACCTTACACCAGCTAATATCAGGCCCTGTCGTAATGTTCCTAATAAACTGGAAATAAAATGTATTCAGAAATGTTTGCTTAAATTGAACATAAACTGTCTTGTAGTCGTAGAATAAAGTGTGATTATATTATATGTCCATACACAGGTGCAACCAAGTTGGCCAAAGCTTATATATAGAACATAAATTGTATCCCATGACTTGTTTTTTGAACCTTAGTGGTATTTTGGAACATTAGTGGTAGTTTAGAACATCAGTGGTATTTTAGAACATTAGTGGTATTTTAGAACCTTAGTGGTATTTTAGAACATTAGTGGTAGTTTAGAACCTTAGTGGTATTTTTGAACATAAGTGGTATTTTAGAACCTTAGTGGTATTTTAGAACATTAGTGGTATTTTAGAACATTAGTGGTATTTTAGAACATTAGTGGTATTTTAGAACCTTAGTGGTATTTTAGAACGTTAGTGGTAGTTTAGAACGTTAGTGGTATTTTAGAACATTAGTGGTACTCTGTGACTTGTATTTAGAACATTAGTGGTGTTTTAGAACATTAGTGATATTTTAGAACATTAGTGGTGTTTTAGAACGTTAGTGGTATTTTAGAACATTAGTGGTATTCCGTGATTTGTATTTAGAACATTTGTGATATTTTAGAACATTTGTGGTATTTTAGAACATTACTGGTATTTTAGAACATTAGCGGTATTCCGTGACTCATGTTGCTATCTGGACCAGGTGAGAGAGCATCCTAGCCTGGGAACTCTCTGTAAAAACAGGACCCTCCCTCACCTGCCTGGAGTGGGCTGTATACAGGCCAGAATCTGGTGGCAGTCATAATTTGAACTTGAGTGGCCAGTGTACTGTGTATCTCCACCCTAGTCATGCATCCCTCCAAACATGTCACTGATGAGGTCATACACAGGGCTAAGCCAAGCTAACTCTTTGTAATTTAGCTTCATGTAGGTTTTTGTTAATATTTTCAGAAACACAAATAACGCATTTAAAATCTTGATCAATGACGACATACTTGGAATCTCATTTGTTAGAATATGAAAAGAAGTTCTTGAAGGGTAACACACTATGTTTATAGTCTGTTAAAGTGTGCTGTGTAAATATCCATATTGATAAAACACCAGGCTTTTAAGAATTTGTTTTCAAAAACAGTTACAAGTCTTTGAAAAACAAGTCGGTGAATGATCCCCCCTAAGGCCTCTGTGTTGCCTGCCTCGTCATCAATATATTATACTGGCTACCCTTCGGCTACTCGGGAAGAAGATGTTTTTAATATGAGTGGGTTATGATAATTTTAAAGATTTATGTTGTCAAAAAGGTCCTCAATATGCTTTCTCCTAGATTTACTACACTCTATATACAACAAACATGATTATTTTCAAATGATTTATTCTAGATCCTTAAACAAAATTGTCTTCCATTTTGAAATATGATTTTCATAGAACAAATACTCTTATGTTGACCATTTTGTAATGTATTCCACACATGGACAGTTCAGTTAGTAAATATGTAAATTAGATAAACGTAGTAGATTTATTGCGTTATATATTTGGAACGGTATTGGTTGTTTTTAAACACTCCACAGTAGCCATAATGTAATCATTGTTTGAGTTGTGGGAGTATTGTGTGATGTATTAGTTAAATGCCAGAGAAACGTTACACAAGGTATAATATCGACTCGCCTGGTTAAACACTGCTGTATGTATAAAACAATGGAGCGTTTTATGACCAAGCGATTCAGTACAAACCTGCCTAGTGTTTGTATACAATCCTACCCATTATGACAGGATGATTTACTCAATTTGCAATAAAGAAAATTTGGAAACTGGGACGACAGAAATAACTAACAGCTTAATATAGCATGGATGAGCAGCTAAATATAAGTTTACCACAACATTACCAGCTACATGCAGACCCTGGTATACAGAGATAGTTGCCAAGATAGGGCAAACTCTGAGACCTAAAACAGGCACTAGAGTTCTAGCTTCAGCTATTTATACACCCAAGAGTTTGGGATGTCTAAAATAGCTTCCCTGTGACTCAAACATTTGTGGAAGATGGACTATCTAGTGCATGTGTGTGTTTGTTTTTGCTGCACCATTACATGCATGTTTTGCACCAGGAGTTTCGTGCCAAATAGCCATCAGTCCATGTACCTGGCCATTAACACCTGTCATCTGCCTTAAGCTTGTTTACCTGTATCCTCCTGGCAGGTGTGCCTGCCTCCTAATGATGAACAGATGATTGTCACTATTTTCACTTGGATTGACTGTTTAGACTCAATTAGCAGTCATTACATCATATTTGTACAGTGGTTTCACCCCACGCTATCTATACAGATTCTGAAATATATGGAGAAGTTCCTTAATGCATACATGTTATGTAGAGGTTCTCTAAAGAAGAGGTCTTTTTTAGTGGTCCTTAAAATTTGATAAAGAGGTCTTTATATATAGATGTGACCTTTCTAAAGAGGTTCTTGAAGAAAGAGGTCTTAATAAAGAGGTTCCTTAGATAGATGTCCTTATGTACAGGTTCTTCAGTCATAAAGGTACAGTATAAAGATTATTGTATTGAAGTTCTTCCTAAAGAGATAAAGATTCCTAAAGAAGCCGGAAGATTATTATTCTGCAATAGAGATCTGTAAACACCAGGATAGATACTGAGTGAGGTGCACAACAGCCCATAACACAAAACATCAGGTAGACAGACAACAGATTTATCTTATACCTTGCCATCCATGATCTCAAGTTATTGTCGGATTGTCACTTATAAACTGTCAAATCACATATAAGATGGGTTTTATTGGAGCCTGATCAGTTAGCATGACCTTTCTGAAGTTACAAAATCTTGACAGAAATAAAAATTACCCAAATCCCAAGATTTACAGCCCTTGCTACTTACTGCCTGATGAAACCTTCAAGAAATCTGTTTGCTTTTACCCTCAAGGACATCAGATGGCTTTGTCCTGGGTAGTGATTAGGCTGACCCTCCACAGGTTAGCAAACTTCCTCTTACCAAATGTTGATAACCACAACGAAAGCTTCTAGTCTGGAGTGGTAGAACATCTACTCTAACCAATCAGCCAGTTTAGTAAGGACAGTCTAAATGACAAAATCCTTTTGTTGTTTAGAAAAAGCAAAATCTGTAGATAAAAGCCTGCTTAATTACAAGTGATAGATATCTTGTAGTTGAGTTAAAATGTAAGCTGTTTTACAACCATGGAATTTTCTCCATGTGTGTATTTGTGGAATTAGTCTTAATGCAATTTCCATTGTTTTTACTAAAAGGTGGACGTGGGTACTTTGGAAGAAACACCGGTAGAAATTACAATGCCTAATTCCTTCATCACCACACCAATTAAGCTTGTAGCTTTAACTCACAAAAACATTATCTTCGCACCATCCTGGAATTATCCCTCCCCAGGAAGGCATTCTGACGGATAACGTATTGCCACGCACAAGTCCAATCCTAAAGACTTGTCATTGTGAGTTATGTCCCCTGGATGGGGACATAGGTGGTGCTAATTAATGTGACCTTTGACTTGGCGTTCTCGGGCGACTATAAGGCTGTAGCCTGTGCTACTGTGATCTATCGCCGCTCAGAACCTGTGTCCCTGCTAATGTCTTTCTGCATTAACTTCAGTCTTGTGCAGGCTTTGGTGCTGGGTGATTCCACCTGGCTGGCTTCTGAATGACTTAATGATTAAAATTGGGCAATGTTTTGTGAGCCATGACAGAATTCTATTTATCAATTTCATGGCACAAGACCAGAAGAATTGTCACACTTGAGATTTGTAATTTTGTTTCCTATCGAAGGGCTGTTAAATTTCGCAAAACATTTTCAAATTGAATGAGGTATATTTGTTTCCAGTTGACAACATATTTATGGCTTGTTGTGGTAGGATCACTTATCAACAGAACTGTTGAAACATGTCTGTAGTAATTAGAGCTTCAGCTATTTCTAAAACACTGCAGTATTCATTTTAGTTGAAATGTAATGCATCCTGGATTTTATAACGTTACTTTAATGTTAGCTACAATAAACAAACCATTTATTGAATGAGGCTTTCTTTTGCGAACATACCAGACCTGTTCCATTGCTATTATTCAAAACTCTAAAATGAATGGTTTATCTATAATATATCTTAAATTTTTCTCTGCAAGTTCTTCTATAGCATTACCAGAAGAACTTTCATTCATAGAGCTATAAATGAAATTTGATCAGTGTCAATTTGAAGCTTCTCATGCCTCAAGCTACATAACAAGCTTCAAAGAATGTAGAGTAACCAACTTTTGTAACAAGAATGCTATTAGTTCCTGATATCAACTGGTATTTAGCTACTGTTCAATCCTTGTACAGTGTTACTTGTCTAAACCGGATGTCTTTGGGACCAATTTTAGCCAGTTTACACAGGTGTCCGGTTAGTAGAGGCTATAAGTTCAGAGGGAAATGCTCACCGAAAGTGTAAGGCCGGAATAGACAGGGATTCGGATTAGACAAGTTATGATATACAATGTCATATATAAACTTGTTTAATTAAGCTGCTGTTCAATCCTTATACAATGTAATATATACACTTGTTAAAGTTGCTGAGCAATTTTTATTATAAACTTTTTTAAGCTGCCCTATTATTTAACCTGTTGCTGACTTACCACCATCTCATTTGTATGCAGGTGTTGTCTTCACTATCGTACGTGGTGTACCAGACATTTTGTTTGTTTTTTGTACATAAAGACATAAAGATTGAAATTTATGGCGTTAATATGCATATGATCAACACTCGTAAGTCACCGAAATGTGTGTGACAATTAGACACTAGCTGTTCGCTCATTAGACAGTGTGTCACAGTGATGGATATATTTACCTGACACATTAGGCGGTAATTAGTGAATACAAATGGACCGAAATTAGAGGTGATTAAGTAATAATAGCGGAACACCACCTTGTCATATTTAAGGGAGGAGTTCTTCGGGTCACACCTGTCCATAAATCCTCACGATTTATGGTGGCTGTGGTTGGTAGTAGAGGCTTATGACACGGTGTCAGGTGATAGCTCATAATCCCCATTCATTTTCATTATGGTGCTGATCCTTTAAGTTTTGTTGTAATATCTTAATTCAAAAATTATACATTTAAGTGTAGATATCATTAATACCATTATTTTAAAGCAGTAAACGGCAGATATTGCTGATATAACTGCAACATGTGACAAACAGAATAGTGTGCAGCTCCATGCACTGATCATGTACCAGTAAAAGCAGTTTATTGCTTGGAAAATACAATAAGGATTCCCTACCGAAATAGCTAGAACAAGAACTGAGGAGCACCTATAATATTAATGCTGTCTCCGCACAAAATCACCATGTGAAACAAAACTGTCATATCTGATTGATTTATTTTTCATGGAGATCGTACATGAAATGAACAGAATTTGTGGTGATTTAAAGACGGGGCAACATTTTGAATGATATCTTTTTTGAATAACTAATTACATTGAAGCAGTGAAGCTCCAGCACTGTAAATAGCAGCTGCAGTTATACTCCCATAACTGCATCTCTGTATAAGACAGATATAAACAGTCAATATGAGAATATGGCACATTGAAATTAAATATAAACTTTATTTATTTTACAACAATTTGAAACAAGTTATCAAACTTTATATTAGTCACTCTTGTTGGCCCATTTGTTAGCGCATGAGGGGTCTTATTGTTGGAGGGAAACCAGAGTACCCAGAGAAAACCCAGGTGGCCCAATACCTTTTTATGTCTGGTTGAGGAATCAAACCCTGGCCACCTTGGTGAAAGACAAGTGTGCTATCCACTGCAACACCCAACCACATTTACATAATTTGATAATAATGTTCATCACTATAATTATCATTTTTTCGTGTGTTACAGTCATTAAACAAGAAGGACCACAAAGGATGCGACAGCCCCGACCCAGATACTGACCCCTACAGTCACCCACTGACCCCTGAGGAGAAATACAGTCGTATGAACGAGGAATACCAGAGAGTGATGCACCAGAACTCAATGAGGGTACTTAGTCACCAGAGATACAAACATATAGACACACACCAATCTAGTCACCAGAGATACAAACGTATAGACACACACCAATACAGTCACCAGAGATACAAACATATAGACACACACCAATCTAGTCACCAGAGATACAAACCTATAGACACACACCAATATAGTCACCAGAGATACAAACATATAGACACACACCAATATAGTCACCAGAGATACAAACGTATAGACACACACCAATATAGTCACCAGAGATACAAACGTATAGACACACACCATTATAGTCACCAGAGATACAAGCATATAGACACACACCATTATAGTCACCAGAGATACAAGCATATAGACACACACCAATATAGACACACACCAATATAGTCACCAGAGATACAAACATATAGACACACACCAATCTAGTCACCAGAGATACAAACGTATAGACACACACCAATATAGTCACCAGAGATACAAACGTATAGACACACACCATTATAGTCACCAGAGATACAAGCATATAGACACACACCATTATAGTCACCAGAGATACAAGCATATAGACACACACCAATATAGACACACACCAATATAGTCACCAGAGATACAAACATATAGACGCACACCAATATAGTCACCAGAGATACAAACATATAGACACACACCAATATAGTCACCAGAGATACGAACGTATAGACACACACCAATATAGTCACCAGAGATACAAACATATAGACACACACCAATATAGTCACCAGAGATACAAACATATAGACACACACCAATATAGTCACCAGAGATACAAACATATAGACACACACCAATGTAGTCACCAGAGATACAAACATATAGACACACACCAATATAGTCACCAGAGATACAAACATATAGACACACACCAATATAGTCACCAGAGATACAAACATATAGACACACACCAATATGTAAAAGTTATCTTGCAGAAAAATATTAGGAATCCAGTGAGTGATGATATGTATGACAGTTGTATATGTGTTATATTTTAAACTTATTCACCCCTAAAATCTTATATCAAAATTTTGAATTAGAAGAGTTAAAACGTGTCTGAAGCAGTAAATGAGTTAAGGTTATGCCTTTGTATAAAACTCATTTGGCAGGAATGCTGTAAAATATGTTAAATTTGAAACTACACAAGGATGATGAAGAACTGATGGTTTTATTTTGTAATGTATGGTTAAGTGTATGAACATCGGCTAATATAGGGCAAGGAACAAAATGGCTGTAGAAAATCTGGTAAATATTGAATGAAGTGAAATTTGTCAATATTTGTTGGGGTGTTTTTTGGGGGTGATCTAGCCTGTGGTTGGACACGGGGATTGCTTAGGTGTTGAGTGTCAAGGAAGGTTGATGGAGTGGTTGTTAGCCATAGAAAAGGAACAGTGCTTCCACAAGAGTTTTGTACACACTCTCAGTAAATATTGGCTCAGAGGTGTTCCTGGTGTTTGCCTGTGACCCAGTGAAGGGGACAAGTTGTTTACCGGGGACCACGAAGGGCCAGAGAACTTGATCCTGTCATGTTTTTGTACAGTATTAGTGATCAGTAAACACTGTAACAGCCTGAGTAGCAGCCCACCAAACTTGTATGCACACACCTGGCATTTACTGCTCAAAAACATGTTCTAGGTTCAGGTCACTAGAGTGAAGGGCACACATTGTAGAACAACAAAGAGGGGGGGGGGGGGCTCTTAACAGTGTCACTCTGGAACTCATGTATACCTTAATACATAGCCAAATGATTAAAAAAAGAGTATTGATAAAATGGACATACCAAGTCCAATTGACATAGGTACTCATGCTTGTCAGTGTGAAATAGAATACTTACATAATACAGTATTGTTACCTACCACCACCTTGCCCTGTGTCTAATTATGTATGACTTACTTTACAGCACGGGATGTCACCGTACCCTAACCCAGGCATGCCTCCCGGTGTCACATCAGGGATGCCGTTACACAACCCCACCTACATGAGTCAGTCACCTATCCCTCAGGGGCACGGGATGTCTCCCAACCCAAACGGAAACCCAAACCTGCTCCACCCACCCGTGGTCCATCCCAGTGGCAGCCCCAGACCTAACTCTACAGGTTAGTAATCTATAGTAGCTAACTGAACAGGTATGGCTAAATAACTCTACAGGTTAGCACTGTTTAGTATTAACTAAACAGATGTCTCTACCTCATGAACAGGTAGATTTACAGATATCTGTAGCCATTTATACAGGTAGGTTTACAGGTATCTGTAGCCAACTATACAGGTAGGTTTACAGGTATATGTAGCCAACTATACAGGCAGGTTTACAGGTATCTGTAGCCAACTATACAGGTAGGTTTACAGGTATCTGTAGCCAACTATACAGGTTGGTTTACAGGTATCTGTAGCCAACTAAACAGGTAGGTTTACAGGTATCTGTAGCCAACTATACAGGTAGGTTTACAGGTATCTGTAGCCAACTATACAGGTAGGTTTACAGGTATCTGTAGCCAACTATACAGGTAGGTTTACAGGTATCTGTAGCCAACTATACAGGTAGGTTTACAGGTATCTGTAGCCAACTATACAGGTAGGTTTACAGGTATCTGTAGCCAACTATACAGGTAGGTTTACAGGTATCTGTAGCCAACTATACAGGTAGGTTTACAGGTATCTGTAGCCAACTATACAGGTAGGTTTACAGGTATCTGTAGCCAACTATACAGGTGGGTTTACAGGTATCTGTAGCCAACTATACAGGTGGGTTTACAGGTATCTGTAGCCAACTATACAGGTGGCTTTACAGGTATCTGTAGCCAACTATACAGGTGGCTTTACAGGTATCTGTAGCCAACTATACAGGTAGGTTTACAGGTATCTGTAGCCAACTATACAGGTAGGTTTACAGGTATCTGTAGCCAACTATACAGGTGGGTTACCTTGAGTAAAAGCATTTCAACTAATTATAATACCCTTTTAGGATAAAAATATATCCAGCAGTTTCAACTCAATTTAAAAAAAAAAGCACTCAATTCTTTGGATTGGGTAGTGTTTTCATTGAAGCTTTCTAGGCTAATCACTCAGATTAACCAGAAAACTTCAATCAACAAAGTCTGTGATTAGTGCATGTAGTAATATCACTTCTAATTTATGACTTTCTGATTTATTGTTTGATTAAGGTGTGGCACTAGAAACATTTCACATGTGAGATAGAACCCTGGTTATTTAACATTTGATTCCAAAAAAAACACTACTGCAATATTTTTAAAACATTTTTCTGATTTGTTTGACTTGTTGACAGGAGGTATGGTGGATATGTCCGTGAACTCCCCAGCTAATGGCTACCATCACCACAGCTCTCCGTGCCCCTCCCCCGGGGCAATGGGAAACAAAGGCATGTCTAGACAATCCCCTCCCTCTAGAGGCCCACACAGCGTACGACCCATGATGCACAGCAACAGAAATGACATGATGAGCCCGGACGTAAGTTAGAGTTGTCTTTCTTAGTTGTGTACCAGGAAGTTCTCCCTACATATCATACGATCTATTTACGGTGATGTTCTCGTACCATTACCTCAAATTACCTTGTAATTCGCCACTCCCATTGAACGATAATTTATGTAATTTTACCTACTAGACGAGCAGTACAAGAAATACAGAAGATAACACTTTAACATTTATATGATCTGTAGATGTATATACTGCTACATAGTATCAGTATCAAACAGAACCTTTGACAAAGGTGAATGGTATAGAATTTTGTATTACATATATTGTATTATTCTATAAGAGAAAAAAATATTTTTTATAACCCAAAGGTAAAGGACAGGAAAATTCTAACCGTTGAATTCTTAAATTGATGCTTAATCCTTCGCAAGTGTTGGATTTCTCTTTGGGTTAAATTTCTCCAACCTTCCCTTTTGGGCATAAAAAATCACAAACTGTATTTTAAATGAAAGACAGTGCTCTTTGTGACATTTAATGAAAACATAGAGGAGTGTATTGTACATTTGTAATCAGATGATCATGTTTATGTTCAATTTAGAATATAGAACTTCATTCTTGAAATGCAAAAAAATGTACATGGATCAATTGTGAAATGCAAAAAAATGTGCATGGATTAATTGATAACGTATTCTACTCATTTTGTGTTTTATTAATTACATATCATTGATCACTGTTATGTAAATTTCTTACCCAGACAGTGTCACCAACAAACTGCTAGCTTAGTCACTGGTAATGATCGTAGTTCTAATATTAATGTCCTGTTGTCTTATTTTCACAGCCACAAGCCAGACCTACGAACGCCCCCATGCACACGCCTGCCGTATCCCTGACGACACCCAGTATTCAAGGTTCCAACTATCCGTCCCCTCTTCCTACCACCTACCACTCAAGTAAGTCCCATAACAGTGTGCCTTGTCCTACCTACCACTCAAGTAAGTCCTATAACAATGCTTATTGTCCAACCACCACCTACCACACAAGTAAGTCCTATCACAATGCTTATTGTTCTACCTACCACACAAGTAAGTCCTATAACAATGCTTGATGTTCTACCTACCCCCACCACTCAAGTAAGTCTATAACAGTGCTTAGTGTCCTACCTTCTACTCAAGTAAGTCCTATAACAATGCTTAATGTTCTACCTACCGTGTCCCACCACTCCATGCTTATTGTCCTACCTAACATCTACCACTCAAGTAAGTCCTATAACAGTGCTTATATTGTCCTACCTACCATCTACCACTCAAGTAAGACCAATAACAGTGCTTATATTGTCCTACCTACCATCTACCAATCAAGTAAGTCCAATAACAGTGCTTACATTGTCCTACCTACCATCTACCAATCAAGTAAGTCCAATAACAGTGCTTATATTGTCCTACCAACCATCTACCAATCAAGTAAGTCCAATAACAGTGCTTATATTGTCCTACCTACCATCTACCAATCAAGTAAGTCCAATAACAGTGCTTATATTGTCCTACCTACCATCTACCAATCAAGTAAGTCCTTATTGAGAATCAAGTCTTTAATAGTGAGATCTGGAGACTTATGGTACATCACTTTATTCATTGGCTGCCGGGAAATTTTGGTCTGTCCATCTTAACACAGTGTGTCTCAATTTACATAATATAAAAACTGACAAAAACATAATAGATATACAGATTCTCAAAATGTATCTTTTTCAATGTTTGAAAAATTTTCTGCATGTATGTTTGATAGTGAAAGTTGTTGTTTACTTTTTTCAGATGATTATCCTGTAAACAATTCCGACATGAGTGTTCCAATGTCCAGCTATTCACATCTACATTGGAGTGGACAGGGGTCACTGTGTTCGGGGATCCCTCCCGGGGGACTACAAGTACCGCCTGGGTAGGTGTTATAACTTACATAGTCATTGCAATCTTATACATAGTCATTGCGATCTTATACATAGTTATTGCGATCTTATACATAGTCATTGCGATCTTATACATAGTTATTGCGATCTTATACATAGTCATTGCAATCTTATACATAGTCATTGCGATCTTATACATAGTTATTGCAATCTTATACATAGTCATTGCGATCTTATACATAGTCATTGCGATCTTATACATAGTTATTGCGATCTTATATAGTTATTGCGATCTTATACATAGTCATTGCCATCTTATACATAGTTATTGCGATCTTATACATAGTCATTGCGATCTTATACATAGTCATTGCGATCTTATACATAGTCATTGCGATCTTATACATAGTTATTGCGATCTTATACATAGTCATTGCGATCTTATATATAGTCATTGCGATCTTATACATAGTCATTGCGATCTTATACATAGTCATTGCGATCTTACTTGAAAAACATAAATGCTAAACTCTATTAAGATAATTGCATGAAGATAAAAGATTGACTTTTGTTGTATAGAGTACTCAAAGCTTGTGCTTATAAGAATAAATAACACAGCTTTTGAGCTGAGCAATGTGTAACAGAAACCATTTTGTTTCTGCAGGTCGAACAACCCTGGCGGCGGGCACCTATCTCCTCTGGCAATCAACACAATCAATCACAACATGCCGATGCACATAAAGAGCGAGCCTATATCGCCACCTCGCGATTCGACGACACCATCAAATCTCCATTCACTGCGCCCTCCGTCATCAGGTCAAGGCCATCTATCACCCGTACACATGAATCACACGCATAGTAACAATTCATCACCTAACACAAACTCACAGCCACTG
The DNA here is from genome assembly GCA_947623455.1 of Mimachlamys varia. Classification (NCBI taxonomy): domain Eukaryota; kingdom Metazoa; phylum Mollusca; class Bivalvia; order Pectinida; family Pectinidae; genus Mimachlamys; species Mimachlamys varia. The sequence continues at coordinate 18,166,278 of OX392535.1, forward strand.
GAATACGATGGACCTTTATTAAAGCGGACTCGTGTAGACCATGGATGGACAACCTGAGACCCTGTGTCAAATATAGGGGTCAAAAAATGTCTCTCAACTGTAATATATATAGATATATATAAATAAACTTGTATGTAAGAGTGACTTCGGGTGCCAAGGTTGCTGGATCTCCTAAGGTTTAAGAAGTGCGAGATCACCAGACTCTCTGAGGTCAGCAGGGCGTTTGTCATGTATATAGAAGTATATAATATAGAAATATTGCTGGGTAAAACCCAGAAAACATACCTGGATACTTGACCTTGTCCTGACCTTGAATTGACCTTGGCCTTTACCATGTGGAAGAAAGAGATTTGGACCCCTTTGCTACATATATTTTTTGTGTTACCATGGTTACATTTTTAAGTGCATGTGCCTTCATCCTGGTGTATTTCATTGTAAATAGTGACCATGTTTGTCGACAAAGTTCCCTTCACTGTCACCCATCACCAGTTATCAGTTCTGGTATCTAGATCAGCTTTATAATTCATTTTGTATAAAATTACGATTAAAGATGATGCCATATCTACAGTCATGAACTATGAATGGACCAAGATGGTTCTTTTGTCATATAACCATAGTAATGGTTGTATTGTGTTATGTTAGTGAAGGGAGATAACTCTATGTTGTAGGTATTCGTGTTGATGACTTGTGTAGTCAATCTCTGACCTGAAAATCTATCCCATAATGTATGGTTGAATAGTGTTCCTTCAAAATTTAAAAATATTGATTTACATGTGGAATGATTTCACAAAATGTGCATGATACGGTGTGTACCTGTGAAATGACTATTGTGTAAGATGGTCTGATATATATATAACTTTGTGGTGAGCCGTAGATTCGCTGGCTGGCACCCAAGTGATAACAAGTTCTATGTAAATATAATGGATATGTCTCGGACGTTGTCTAACAGTGCTTCTATACAGTAAACAGATATTTCCCAGAGTACAGTGCTATTTGAAAGTGCATGCTGCCAAAAATTGAAATCTGCATTAATCAAATGTTATCCAATATATGAAAAATGTTTTGTTGCCTATTTTTGTAAGGAAATTGAAAGATTTCAAAGAGACAATCTTGTGAGAGATGTTTTATAAATTCTGTGATGACAGTCATCCTTGTTGTGATCCCCTGCACATTGTTGTTGGTGGTATTGGGAAGGTGTTGTATTGTGTCATGTGTCAATACCTTACACAGTAAAGAGAGCCTCAAGCATCTTCTCAGTCACACCTGTTAATGAAGCTACATCTTTTACCTGCAATAATCAAGGTACATGTTACCTACCTGGTTGATTTTGTTTGTTATTAGAAATATCAACAATGATATACATCCATGGTTAATTTATGGTTTTATCAGGTTCACTACATGTAATGTAATTCTTAACCGTATATAAATCTTGTTCAAAACATTTTTTTTTCCATAGGTAAATCATGATTAATTGATGGTTTTTCATTATACAAATTACGATTGATACAATTTCTTCATTATGCAAGAATATTGTAAATTTTATAGAGGTTTTAACCTAAAACAGAACATCAGTGCTCATTTTTAAGTATTTTATTTAATTGTCTACATTTTTAATGATTCTGTTAGCTTAGATTGTGTTAAATTTTTATTAGATTGCTTTTGAGGTGAATTCTGCAGGAGAAGCTGAACAGTATACTTTCATAGACAATGATGATTAATTTATAATTGGCTGGGTATATAATGTCAAGGGTAAATTATGGTAGTCACGTAGTGTTTTGTTTGTGCTGTTGTGTGTTGTGGTGCCTGGTCTGTCTTACGGTGCCTCGTCAGTTATGTGGTGCCTCGTTTGTAATGTGGTGCCTCGACACTGATGTGGTTCTCATTAGCAATGTCATGCAACATCTGTTACAGCCCTCGTCAATACATTAGCCTGTACATATGTCATTGTAATACACTTTTATATTGCAGGATCGAAATGTTTCTCACAAGTGCCTGCCCAAAAATTAAGTGCTACTAAATTTGTTAGATTATAATACACCCACCAGAAGCAGATAATGTCAACATATCAGTAAGTCAGGTCTCCATTGAAACCGATACCTTGACCTTTGAACGTAGGCATTACAACATTGAACTCCCAGGGCATCTTGAACCCCTGGGATTTCAGCCTTAGTCATGACAACAACGCACACGATGGAGGCAAGTGTGTAAACCATTCTTTTTATATCATGTTGGTGTACATTGACGAAAATTTTGTACTGAATTGGTACATGAATTTATAATAACCATACTTCAAGGTCAGGGACATATTAGTTTCATAATGGGTTCAAAAGTTCTTCAAGGTCATACTCAATTAAACTTTTTCTCGTTATATTTTTTCATAGTTAAGGTCATTCAAAATCAAGGTTATACAAATTTTGTCCCATTAATGTAAAAAAACATTTGTATGAATATTAGAAATGAAACTTGTTTGCTTGTTAAAATCTTTCGTTTAAGATATAAAGAACATGAAATTGAATGCTAGGGATGTATTCTGCAGTGATCAGTTGGTACTGACAATATTGGTGTAGTACGACCTCAGGTGTCATGGCTGATATTCTTAATCAAAATTTATTTATATTTAAAAAGAAGTTATTATTTTTATGTATACATTATTACAATTGTACAGGCATACATGTGGGGTGTTGATTGGCTAGTCATTTCACATGTGTATGTATGTAAAAATAGAATCCTCGTCATCTTCATATTACTTCTATCATAAACCAGGTCATGACGTTTTCTCAAAACAAATGCAGAAAATAATGCTTTGTGCCAAATGTGTAAATTGTGTAGAGGTCATTGAACATTGATATCTAATAGACAGAAGCATTCCTATCAAACAGCTCGTATCACTTATGTACCCTTAATCCAGTGTTGTCACAATCCTCTGAAATCTTCACTACGCCACCCTTAACTTGTTTCCCCAAAATACTCCCATACACATAAGCCTCACCACTCACCATACATGTCCTCACTTGTCAGTTTTATAGACTTACTAGAGCCCCTCACTCCCTGGAATGCCTTACCCTTTAATGTCCAAACTCGTCACAGAGCTGGCATGCATCGATCAGAATATGTACATTGTAATTTTGTGATTCGAAATAGAAATATACTCTATGTAGGAAATAATCTCACAAATGAAGTATTGGTGTGAAAATATTATTTTAAAAAAGTGAAAGGCCAAGGTTAGCTTGTTTTTAACATTTCAAGGTCAACAGGGACGCATTCAGTTGTTTTGTAAATTGTCAATCACTGTTTTACTGCTTTGTAAAGTTATTTTCCCACAAACTGTGACTGCATATTTTGGGAAACAAAAGTAATGTAAGTAAACAAGTATTATTTTACTGAAATATTTAATTAAAGTTTTGAAATGTGTCAGTCAGGGGCAGTAGTTATGGGTGTCCCACATTATAATTACAGTTTATGTTGACAAATACCTGTGTTTGTAACATGGTTGGAAGTTCCCAGCATCCTCTGAACATTGTGTCACCATAACTACGAGGTCAGATCTCCGGGATGAACAGGTTCAGCAGAATGTGCTGTCTTGCATTATGACATCAGTGTTAGTGGTATATAACATTGTATCGCTGGTAGCCTTTTGTTGACATGTTAATGTTGGAATGGCGGGGCAGGGTAATTAATAATAAACACAATCTGTTAATTTAAACATAATTGCTGTGGACTTAACTCAGTTACCCTGAACACACATTTGAGCTCTTCCCATTCAAGGTGTGGATAGTTCATAATAAAATTTTGAGGGGCGAACAAGTTAACATTTCTGTATTTAACAGCGCCACCATTATATTTCAAATTGTACGAACACTCTATCAATAGTACCAGTACTCTGAATACTGGACCAGTACCTTGCATATCAAATCAGTATACCCCAATTATTGTATCTGTGCCCAGCGTGAACGACGCTAGTATCTTTAATATTGTGTGCAGTACCTCACATATCGTACCAGTACTTGTGCAGCAGTACTCTTTGAATTGTACGCGTATGTTAAATATTGTCTTCAGTGCCCCGCATACTGTGTGCATTTATCCTGCATATCCTAGTGCCATGTGATGTTCTGTGAATAAGCCTGTGTACAAATGTTTGAATGGCTGCCGTAATCTTGGACTAAGGGGTACATATTACTAGATCATCAGCATCACAGCAATGGTATAGACAGCTGTATCCTGACACTGTTGTACTTCATAATGTAACATGAGAATTCGGGACTTAGGTGATACATTGACATATAGTTTACTCTTGCAAGTTGTAATATATTTGTGCTTGATACTTAATTTATTGTATGTTCATTAATTTCATGCAGGAATCAATTTGCTCTGCACATATGTTTTAATTATTCTTAAAGAATTGGATGACTTTTTTCATATGATCACATCAAATCATATTTGATATGACTTTTTTCATATGATCACATCAAAGGGAGCACCCCTGTGCCACTTGTGTACAGTCATCTACCATGGAGAGTTTTCTCCACATTGAGATCACAGAGGAGTTATCTACCTTTGTTTTCTTCCCACGCATGTATATAGATCACAGAGGAGTTATCTACCTTTGTTTCCTTCCCACGCGTGTATATAGATCACAGAGGAGTTGTCTACCTTTGTTACCTAAATATTGACGGGTACAGGTCACCTCTTATTCCACGCGTTTATATAGATCACAGGGGAGTTGTCTACCTTTGTTACCTAAATATTGACGGGTACAGGGCACCTCTTATTCCACGCGTGTATATAGATCACAGGGGAGTTGTCTACCTTTGTTTCCTTAATACTGATGGGTACAGAACACTTATTAGTTCTTATCCCACGCGTGTATATAGATCACAGAGGAGTTTTCTACCACTGTTACCTATATATTGACAGGTACGGGGCACCTGTTATCCCATGCGTGTATATATAGATCACAGAGGAGTTTTCTACCTTGGTTACCTATATATTGACGGGTACGGGGCACCTCTTATCCCAGGCATGTAAAGATCATCAAGGAGTTGTCTACCTTAGAGAGGTTACCTTACAGAAGCACCTCCTGTATCAAAAATGTATAGATCACTGAGCTACCTTGAGTTACCTACACTAGATATATGTTGACGATATAACATTCAAATATTGACTATACATGTATGTGTAATGTGTGACATAAGCTGGACTTATGTTTTTTTCCCTTATTTTTACATATTATTTTGCTATAAAATATTTGTTAGTTTTGTGATTATTTTAGTACTAAGTTGTTGTTTGCTAGGACTCACAGCTGGAAAAATGTGTTTTATCAAAAAATTACAATGAAATATTATTAATAAGCTGTTCATTATAGTCATGTGTTAACATTGGAATCAGATGACATAAATGTATTTGTGAATCAAGATTAGTCTTTTAAATTTATGAACGTCATAATGATCTGATCCATGAAATTCAGATTGAGAATATTAAACATTAACTAGTTATGTTAGCCAAGGGGAGATAATCTACTAGTTACTCAACGTGTGCCATATACCAATGCTAGACAAGTGAAGGTTGCTTTAATTTTTAGAAAGGTTTAAGTTTTTGTTTAACAGTCAAGGATTGGATGGTTTTAAAACATTCTGCCACGTAAACATCCAGTAGTCAGACAAGTTGGGGTTTTCTCCGCAGAGGTTTCTTTGTCTTTAGTTTTTATTAAGGATATATGTTACCATACAAACAACCTTATACACCTATGTGTGATAATTTTCATGATGTCATGATTATTGTTACAGTCTGAATATGAAGATTCTCCATGCATGAATGAGAGGTTGTTTGATGTTGTTTCTTGGATGAACATTATGTGGTCTGAAGAGAGATGTGAAAAATAATACACCTGCTTTTGGTACTTTTCCACTGAAAAGTTTAATTGGCAAATGTTATTCAAAATTACAAGCATGCATTATTAGGTCGTGTTCAGAAATATTCCAGACTTGAATAAGGAGTATGATCAGCTCACACAGTCTTGCATATACCTTTGAGGTAATAGGTTCAAATTACCATTTATTAAATTTCCTTGTTCGAACTTGTATGGAAGGAGATATGAAGATATGGTAACATATATCCTTGCCTGTGTAAGTTTGATCAGTCACACTGACATACAGATCACGTAGGTTTGGTATACCACACTGACATACGGATCACGTAGGTTTGGTATACCACATAGTATATTTTGATTGCTTGTTTTACTTATCGAGAGTGTGTGATTTTACAGATTTCACCGGGCAGTGTTATAGTGATGGTAAATATGTCGGGTTTGTTATTTGTTACAGAGCAGTCTAGTACTTGTTACCTGGTTTTCATTAGGTTTGGATCATTTTATACTATAGCAATGATATTTTTATATTCAGGCTAAAGTTGAATGCTGTTTGCCTTTACCATAACAATGAAACTTTTCTATATCTTTTTTCAAAATTAATGTTTTTGTTTGGATGGTCAGAGTTAAAGTTAATCTTTTAATAATGTTTTAAATCAATTGTTAAGTTTTGTTGTAAAAATTTGAAATGGAATTATTTCAAATGTTAATTTTGAAAAAGAGTTTTTCATGTTAGTTATCATACTGTAGATTATGGAATTTTTATCGAGTTTTTGGTTTTGAGACTATTTTCGTGTAACACTAAATGCTGACTGAACTGCTATTCGTTTGACATTGTGCGTCTACAGTGGTGTAATATGTGATTGAAAGGATGTTCTATATATAGATAACAAATTAGCATAATCTACCGGTATTTTTTATTAAGGCTATACATTGTACATGTATAAAATGTCACTTAATTTGTATTCTGGGATAAAAAGAAATCAAATGTTTGAATATGTATAATTACATATGCTGGATCACATGGTTTGTATAACTTTTTTTTTTTTTTTGTAAAAGATTATTTGAAAGGGTAGCACTTCCCCTACAGTTTGTTAGTGTGAGTTCATCAACGACTTATTCACACACTGTGTTGTGTCCGATGCCTTAGATACTGCACAGACACTTTGGGACGGTTATTTTAGTATGATGACACAAAGCTATTCTGCCTTACCCTTGTACCACCGTCTCTTTGTAGGTCATCATCATGTCTGTGGCTGTTAGATAACTATTTTTATGGATCAACATATTGCTGTGTGTTGTACCTGTTTTTATTGCAAGATATCCTGGTCATTAAATTGTTGTAACACAACTTTTCTTGTTGTTTTATTTAATGATTGAGGGGTTGAATAGAGAGTCGCACCATTTTTTTGCTGTACGCAAGCATTGAAAAATTATTTACAAAATACATTTGGTTTTTCTGCTGCAAAAATCTCACAAAGACAGTTTAAGGTCAGTACCTTTAAAGTGAGCTACAACATTTCAAAATAACTTCCAGCAATGATGCAGAAATGTATTGGCATACCAGATAACTTGACCAAAAAACAGATTTAAACCTTTGGCTTATCAAGAGTTCCGGTAAAAAAAAATTGATATCGTTAGTATGATTTCCGAATAAAAGAATCATAACCAACGTTTTCCTGGTCGGAAAATTGCTGAACTATTTGAAAATCTCTGTTGGAGATTGAACAAATGGTGCTGGGATTCTTTACCTTCAACTTTATGTTTTACATTGGGACTCTCTACCTTAAACTTTATGTTTTACATTAGGACCCTCTACCTTAAACTTTTTGTTTTACATTAGGACTCTCAACCTTAAACTTTATGTTTTACATTAGATTGCTCTACCTTAAACTTAAAGTTCTTGCATATGCTCGACCATAAACTGTATGTTTTAAATGAGGAATAAACCAAGTACTAACTGATAAGACATCTTTATGTCACGGTTATGCAAATCATTGAAAATGATTCAAAATGTAACCCATGCATTGAAGGAAATCTTTGATATTCATGAAACTGTTCTTTTCATACCTATTCTACATGAAGCAGGTTTAAAATCAACATTATTAGGCTAGAATTTAAGTCACCCCATCGCTGTTTATGAAGGTCTGGTTAATAGAGATCACACACCTATATATAAAGGTCTTGTTAATAGAGATCACACACCTGTCTACAGTATAAAGGTCTGGTTAATAGAGATCACACACCTGTCTATGGTATAAAGGTCTGGTAAATAGAGATCACACACCTGTCTATGGTATAAAGTTCTGGTTAATAGAGATCACACACCTGTCTATGGTATAAAGGTCTGGTAAATAGAGATCACACACCTGTCTATGGTATAAAGGTCTGGTTAATAGAGATCACACACCTGTCTACAGTATAAAGGTCTGGTTAATAGAGATCACACACCTGTCTATGGTATAAAGGTATGGTTAATAGAGATCACACACCTGTCTATGGTATAAAGGTCTGGTTAATAGAGATCACACACCTGTCTATGGTATAAAGGTCTGCATGGTTAATAGAGATCACACGCCTGTCTATGGTATGAAGGTCTGGTTAATAGAGATCACACGCCTGTCTACAGTATAAAGGTCTGGTTAATAGAGATCACACGCCTGTCTATGGTATAAAGGTCTGGTTAATAGAGATCACACACCGGTCTATGGTATAAAGGTCTGGTTAATAGAGATCACACACCTATCTATGGTATAAAGGTCTGGTTAATAGAGATCACACACCTGTCTATGGTATGAAGGTCTGGTTAATAGAGGTCACACACCTGTCTATGGTATAAAGGTCTGGTTAATAGAGATCACACACCTGTCTATGGTATAAAGGTCTGGTTAATAGAGATCACACACATGTCTATGGTATAAAGGTCTGGTTAATAGAGATCACACGCCTGTCTATGGTATAAAGGTCTGGTTAATAGAGATCAAACACCTGTCTATGGTATAAAGGTCTGGTTAATAGAGATCACACACCTGTCTATGGTATAAAGGTCTGGTTAATAGAGATCACACACCTGTCTATGGTATAAAGGTCTGGTTAATAGAGGTCACACACCTATATATAAAGGTCTGGTTAATAGAGATCACACGCCTGTCTATAAAGATCTGGTAAATAGAGATCACACACCTGTCTATAAAGGTCTGGTAATAGAGGTCACATACCTGTCTGTAAATGTCGGGTTAATAGAGATCACACACCTGTCTATAAAGACGTGGTTAATAGATATCACACACTTGTCTATAAAGGTCTGGTTAATAGAGATCACACACCTGTCTATGGTATAAAGGTCTGGTTAATAGAGGTCACACACCTGTCTGTAAAAGTCTGGTTAATAGAGATCACACGCTTGTCTATAAAGGTCTGGTTAATAGAGATCACACACCTGTCTATAAAGACGTGGTTAATAGATATCACACACTTGTCTATAAAGGTCTGGTTAATAGAGATCACACACCTGTCTATGGTATAAAGGTCTGGTTAATAGAGGTCACACACCTATATATAAAGGTCTGGTTAATAGAGATCACACGCCTGTCTATAAAGATCTGGTAAATAGAGATCACACACCTGTCTATAAAGGTCTGGTAATAGAGGTCACATACCTGTCTGTAAATGTCGGGTTAATAGAGATCACACACCTGTCTATAAAGACGTGGTTAATAGATATCACACACTTGTCTATAAAGGTCTGGTTAATAGAGATCACACACCTGTCTATGGTATAAAGGTCTGGTTAATAGAGGTCACACACCTGTCTGTAAAAGTCTGGTTAATAGAGATCACACGCCTGTCTATAAAGATCTGGTAAATAGAGATCACACACCTGTCTATAAAGGTCTGGTAATAGAGGTCACATACCTGTCTGTAAATGTCTGGTTAATAGAGATCACACACCTGTCTATAAAGACGTGGTTAATAGATATCACACACTTGTCTATAAAGACGTGGTTAATAAAGATCACACACCTGTCTACAAAGGTCTGGTAATATTGATCACACACCTATATATAGAGGTCTGGTTAACAGAGATCACACGCCGGTCTATAAAGGTCTGGTTAATAGAGATCCAACACCTGTCTATAAAGATCTGGTTAAAAGAGATCACACATCTGTCTATAAAGGTCTGGTTAATAGAGATCATACACCTGTCTATAAGGTCTGGTTAATAGATATCACACACCTGTCTATAAGGTCTGGTTAATAAGGATCACACACCTGTCTACAAAGGTCTGGTTAATAGAGATCACAGTGCCACACTTGTCTATAAGGTCTGGTTATAGTCAAGAGATCACACACTTGTCTTTACAGATCACACGCCTGTCTATAAAGGTCTGGTTAATAGAGATCACACACCTGTCTATAAAGGTCTGCTTAATAGAGATCACACGCCTGTCTATAAAGGTCTGGTTAATAGTCTAGAGATCACACACTTGTCTATACAGATCACACACCTATCTACAAAGGTCTGGTTAATAGAGATCACAGTGCCACACTTGTCTATAAGGTCTGGTTATAGTCAAGAGATCACACACTTGTCTTTACAGATCACACACCTGTCTATAAAGATAGCATACACCTGTCTTTATTGGTCAGTCTTGTTGATAAGGACCACACACCTGTCCTTAGCAGAGTAGACTTTATAATGGTTTGTCCAAAGATCACACACACTTTCTTCTTTATCATCCACTTGAAAAGCGATTCCATGTCTGTAACTGTACATGTCTAGTAACCAAAAAAAAAAGTAAAATGTTCCTAAATTCTTATCCATTAATAGACATATCTGACTATAAAGACATAGCCTACAATGACGAATGTGGGCCAATCTAGTAGCAAATTAAAGGTAGGCCTTCGTCGTCTGCAATGATTTATTCGATACACCTTTGCATACTTCGATTAAAGAGGGAAGACATCCGAAACGTCCGAGTGGTTCCGGATTAAGATGGCGGCTTCGGTGGAAGAGTGGATATGTGTGGAACTAGAAAAACTTGGTTTACCAGCATCAGAAGATAATGCAAAGTTTGTATGATTGACTGAATTTATTATATGTTCCGTCTTGTTTGGAATTTACATATAGAATGACATCACAGAAGCAGAAGATTGATTTTACGGAGGTCGCATCTCACATGTCCCCGATCAGAAGTCGGACCCCATGCATGCCAGCTGTCCTCTGGTTGTGCAATCTTGCATATTTTCGCTTTCGTTACTGAGTAATGCTATGTTTTTGTTTCCTCAGTTTTAAATCAACATTTTCGTTCATGAAAACGAAAAGATACCATTACTTTTATTGAAATTTGGAAGATGAATTTCACTAAATATATTCATTTTGGGAACATATATTGCAAAATGTTGGCCGTTTCTGTGTTTGGCCTGTAAATTTAGTGATGTTAATATATGCCTGCTTCCGTGTCAAAATCCCAGCATTTTACTTTGTATCATCAGCCAAATCAGCATACGAAATTCAGACATAGAAAATATAGCTATTTGAATTGAGATCAATCAGCCAAATTTGACATGATTTATTTGTAGCTATTAATTATTTTCACTTCAGGTATATTCTCAGTATCGAAACAGCAGAAGATTTGGAGGAGTATATGCTTGATCTGCTGGGAGATGGTAATCCGAAAGTATTAGCGTTCATCAAAGAGCTGTTGGTCAGGTGGCGGGCTACAGTGTCAGTATCTGATGGCGTACAGCTGCAGGTAATTTTTAAGCATTCGTCAGATTTTTTTTTGACTTGGAAGAAGTAGATAATTAATAGTATCTGTATTTATTAATCATAGGTATATTTACATGGATCACGTGACATTAGAGAGTGGCCATTTTCAAGCAGATGTCTAGAATCTGGTTATTTTTTAGAAATGGGTGAACATGGCAACAGGTACTGAGGTAGTTTAAGACCTTTTGTCTTAATATAGTAGAACAATATCTGTTCTTGCCATTGATACCTATAATTTGCATGTTATAGAAAAGATTGCATTTTTTAATACACAGCTTAAACAGCGACCTGTGCACTAGTCGGTAAAATTTCACATATTTTATACAAAGGGAATTCTGACTCAAGCACCCGAAAGCTGTCCCAATTTTACGCTCGGGTCAGATAGCTAGTCAGAACCCTTTGGACTATTCGAGGAAGTTTTTTTTTTTATAATAATAGTACTTAATATACAGAGTTCATATTTGATGTTTAAAAATCAAAATTGACAGAGAAATGAGAAATTTACATTTTTAAAGCATGCATGGCACATGCCTGTAGGACTAAAGTCTGACTATACTATAAACAGTCAGAGAAGCATTTTGCAACTGCATCTCTTGGATTACTTCATGAACTATCAAGCATCAAAAGAAATGTGTAATTGGAGAAGTGTCCAAATATATTTACATCTGATAAACTGTATATTAGGGATTTTGTAAGGTTTTGGGAATGGGACCTGTCCTAAAATTGGGGAAAGTCAAAATTTCACTGCAAAATGGGAAAATAGAATCACTCTTCTGATTAAATTTTGGGAAAATTTTTATAAATTTTATTTATTTACAAAGTATCACCTAAATTGGCTAAAAGACCAAAACACCCATATCAAATGATGCATTTAAAATGTTAACATTTACATTGTAATCTGATGAAAGCAATGAATATGAATCTAGGAGCATGACACACTTGTCAGTCTCCAACAAAAAATCACTTGTACATGTAGCCAGTTGGTTCGTTGCAATTTCCTACAATGAGCAATTGTTGGTGTAAGGGAGATAACTCTTCTCGCTAGTTGATATTTACTACATTATTTTGTTCTTTTACCTCAGATATTTGGTACATGAAAACTTAAGTATATTTGTAGAACTTTTTTGTGAATCAATTGATGCATGAATTGGAATAAGAAGTTAAAAGACAAACACAAATGTTTCTTAATCCATGGAAAAAAATTAAGTGCCATTAAAATGAAATGTTTATGTTGTTTTTAGTGCACATTTATTTCTTTATTTTCATGTAAATCCAATTTTTCACTCATCTATCAAACTTCCCTTTCATGTACACATACAGAATGCCAAAAACAATGTTTCAGGGTTGGTTGGTTAGCAGACAACAGACATTTGTTTTGGGGTTAATTTTGGGGGATAATAAAATATTTCATTAGTACTGTAGTTATAAAATTTTGACACCTCAATAAAATAATGTTTGAAATATGTAATCTGGACTGAATTTCGTTCAAATGTTTAAACAACCATTTCTTTAGTATTGAGTTACTTTGATGTCACACTGACATAATTATAGTTTTATCTTCATTTTGGAAACTTTTTTGGGGAATTAGAATATTCTGCTACTGCTTGATAACATTTCAACTACAAATTTACTTTAAATTGAACATCTTCTTCATTTTTCCTACGATCTACAATGTATGTAGTATCACTAACCTCTATCATGAACCTGACTCTATAAATGCCGGGCGAATTCCCTGGAACACTCCTACAATTGAAACTTTTTTTATGTTAGCTATGTAATTGAATAATCCATTCTTCTGTATGAAATTTCACTTTGATATTATATTTGAATGGATCTTTATTCGTTAACTTAGAGATTGCAGCATTATAGCATCTTTCCTGCCAATGTGTACCTCACTTTCAGTATTAGTGTTGACATTTGCCAAAGTTAGGAAGGCAATTGGTTTTGTCCTGAGGCCAGCTAGGACATACTGAAGTCTGGTCTGAATACATTGCTTGGAACTTTCACTTGGGATGGTATTTCATAATGGAAGCACGTACGCTAAATTAAAGTCAGCATCATATTCAGGAACCATTCTTCTGAACGGAGAAATATAGGTTATTTGATCACAATACAACTGTAATATTTAACACGCACCATAGAATATGTTGGTTTCCAACTGTGGGCATACTACCGTATACACAATCAAAATGAGGTACAATCCTTAAATCTTTTCAAAATATAATGTCTGATGGCGTTTATTGATGTAAACAATAATGACAGATTTGCTTTCAGGTATATCGTAAGTCAACGGATGATGATATCTACTTTGGAGGCAGAGGTGGGACAGGCAAACAGAAGACCAACGACAGGAGTAACAAGAATTCTATCAGTAAAAATGTTGTGAATGGCAACTTCAAACCCCCCAAAGAGAGCCTGCAGGTTTGTTACCATCATTTTATAAACAACAACACACACACCTAAACAAATTCTACAGGTTTGTTTATGATAACATCATTCTATGAAAAATGTTGATACTTGTTAGTTTACCATTAGTCTACTAATGAAAGCTGCATTAATGACACATCAAAACCCATGCACTCACCTGCCCTACACACATACACTAACACAGAGGTATATTCACTGTCATCCCACCAGTAATTAATGAACTCATTCACCCTTAAATTTTTCATAATTGACCATTCCAACCTTTGAATTGTAAGAGTTTAAAAATGTCTTCCGGGATGAAAAGTAAACTTGTCATTAGTAGTACCTTCGAAAGTCATTAAACTGGCTTGTATTTCCCAAGAGCAGACAGTTTTATACCAAGAAAATATCAAGACTGTAGAAAGAGATCAGTTAGTCAGAGTTATCTCCCTTGTACCGTATACTTTGATGATGAAAGTCAAATGATGATTGAAGAAAGATTTACTCCTTTAAGATAGTATATTACTAACTGTAAATCTTTTAGACAAGATGGGTGCTTCTAGTGTAAGCTTACTATTACAGACAATTCAAGGGTATATATTTAACACTGGCTGAGTCTGAAGGTTAGCTGAAAGATATTTTGCTAGTTTCAGTTTTTTCAGATGGTACAGTAAGTTTTGACATCAAATATCTTAAAGCAGTGATCAGAAAGGATATATGTATTATAGGTTCTAGGTTTCTGATGTTATATATTTATTGTACTGGTTCTATTTCCACACCCAGGATAACACGCCTCTTACCAATGTAGTGGACACGAAGAAGAAGACCAAGTTTGTTCCTCTGTACAGCCAGGAGGGACAGGAGAAGTCTGTACTTCAGCTTCCAGGTGTGTGAACTAGTGGTGATCGAGCTAACCACCTAGTGTATACCTTATGTTACCTTAAGTTGTTTCCACCTGCAAGACCTATTGGTCCTCTATAGGCAGTTCAGAATTGTCAATTAACGCTGGGTAATAATTTGTCGTCCTTCCAGTATCTGGTCCATAGCTGGCTGTATGATCAAACATGAGTGGGTGGTTTTCCCATAGCTTGTCAAGTCTGTTCTTGAACTGATTTGTTGAGTTGGCAGAGATAACCTGCTCCGGTAGACTATTCCAAGTGTCCACGATCCTATGGCTGAAGCAATATTTCCTGATGTCTCTGGTACAGTGCTGCTTGGCTAATTTGAGTGAGTTCCTTGTGTTGCTGGCAATATTTAACTGTAACAGACTCTGGGTTACTTTCTGGTCATATTCTCCCTTCAAGATTTTAAATGCTTCTATCATGTCTCCACTCATTTGTCTAAATTTCAGGGTCAGCAGTTTTAGGCGCTTTAAACGTTGTTCATAGTCAGTGTTTTTCATTTGTGGTAACATCCTTGTTGCTCGTCTCTGGACGTTCTCTATTATTTCTATATCCTTCTTCTTGTATGGTGACCAGACAGAACTCGCATATTCCACATAGGGACGAATCAATGCTTTAAATAATAAACAAAACATCCTGTTGTCTAGATGCATAAATGATCGCCTCATTAGCCCGACGATTTGATTTGCCTTGTTCACCTGTAACTGTATATGTTTCTCAAATGTGAGATGTCTGTCAATGGTTACTCCAATATCTTTTTCATTTTCTATGTTCTGCAGGACTACTTTGCCTCCATCATATGAGCTCATGCTGTATATCGTTTCCTCGTTTACTTTTCCCTTATTATGAATCGATAATACCTTGCACTTATCTGGATGAAACTTTAACAATCATTTTTCGCTCCACTGGCACTCACAGCTGTGTCGTCATACATATGTTTACATATACATATGTATGTTACTAATTTTCATTTCATAATAATGACACTTCACTCTCTCTTACAAAGGATTGTAGTTCCAGGTTGAACACCCAGATAATTCAGTCGCATAAATGATCAAAGTTTCTTTGAAATGTGGAAATTTTGCAATAGAATAGATATTTGACATTTTTATACATTTCTTTACTGTTTGGTAAGGTGTTTGATGCTCTGTGTCGGTCAAAAAGGTGTCTATATTGGAACCAAATTAACATTTTTTCTTTTAGATTGATGGAATGAACATTGATGACATTTTACTGTTTAAAGTATATAAACACTGTCATTGTATCTTTTATACAGGATATTTTTCAAAATTGTGAAGGCAATAAATATGAGAGATTTACATAAAATTTAAGATATCCAATTAGAAAGAATGTAAAAATGGACATGCACTGCTTGCTCATTTTTATACGCCCGTCAAAAATGACGGGATGTATTATGGTATGGCGTTGTCCGTCCGTCCGTCCGTCCGTCCGTCTTAAACTTTTGTTTGTCCGGAGATCTCCTCCTACAGTTTTCAACCGATTTCTTTCAAACTTGCTAGGCTTAACCACCATAACCTGAAGTTGTGTTTTCCTGAAAGACAATTTGATTCGAGAATATTTACTAGAGTTATGTTCCTTTGGGACGCAATTTCGGGCATTATTTAGAAAACGTCAGAACTTTTTTGTGTTTCCTTTAATTCCTCTAAGATTTGTTATGGTACTTCAAATATCTATAATATTTAACATATATTACGGGTTTTGTTCAGTAATTTCAACTTTTTGCGTAACAGCATTTCATAGTTAGATATAGGCATTATGTAGAAAATGCATTTCTGTTGTAAACTGTTGTTTTGTCCGGAGTTCTTCTCCTACAGTTTTCAACCGATATCTTTCAAACTTGCTAGGCTTAATCATCATGACATGAAGTTGTGTTTTCCTGAATTACAGTTTGTTTTCACAATATTTACTAGAGTTATGGCCCTTTGGAACTTCGTATCTGACGCAATTTCAGACCTTATGTAAAAAATGTCAGAACTTTTTTGCTTCTTCTTTAATTCCTCTAAAATTTTGTATGGTACTTCAAATAACTATAATATTTAACATATATTACGGGTTTTGTTTAGTTATTTCAACTTTTCGCGTAACAGCGTTGCATAATTGCAATTGCAAAATATAGGCTTTATGCAGAAAATGCATTTCTGTTGTAAACTGTTGTTTTGTCCGGAGATGTTCTCCTACAGTTTTCAACCGATATCTTCAAAACTTGCTAGGCTCAATCGTCATGACATGAGGTTGTGTTTTCCTGAATTACAGTTTGTTTTAACAATATTTACTAGAGTTATGGCCCTTTGGAACTTCATATCTGACGCAATTTCAGACCTTATGTAAAAAATGTCAGAACTTTTTTGCTTTTTCTTCAATTCCTCTAAATTTTGTATGGTACTTCGAATATCTATGATATTTAACATATATTATGGGTTTTATTGAGTTATTTCAACTTTTCGGGTAACAACGTTGCATAATTGCAATTGCAAAATATAGGCTTTATGTAGAAAATGCATTTCTGTTGTAAACTGTTGTTTTGTCGGGAGATCTTCTCCTTCAGTTTTCAACCGATATCTTTCAAACTTGCTAGGCTTAATCGTCATGACATGAGGTTGTGTTTTCCTGAATGACAGTTTGTTTCAACAATATTTACTAGAGTTATGGCCCTTTGGAACTTCATATCTGATGCAATTTAAAACCTTATGTAAAAAATGACAGAACATTTTTGTTTTTTCTTCAATTCCTCTAAAATTTTGTATGGTACTTCGACTAGCTATAATATTTAACATATATTACGGGTTTTGTTAAGTTATTTCAACTTTTTGCGTAACGGCATTTCTTTGTTAAATATAGGCATAATGTAGAAAATGCATTTCTGTCGTAAATTGTTGTTTGTCCGGAGATCTTCTCCTTCAGTTTTCAACCGATATCTTTCAAACTTGCTAGGTTTAATCATTATGACATGAAGTTGTATTTTCCTGAATGACAATTTAATTCAACAACATTTACTAGAGTTATGGCCCTTTAGGACTTTGTATCTGATGCAGTTTTCGGATATTATGTAGAAAGTGTCAGAACTTTCTTTGTGTTTCGGTACCATTATACTTCCGATAGGGTAAGACGGGCGTATCATGCCTCCGCTTGCGGTGCTCTTGTTACCATTAATCGTTTTGCTTAGGAAATGATTCAACATAATTATCATTCAACATTATTTTAAAATTTCTGATTTCAAATTAACTGTCTGTTTTAGGACGACACAGCTGTGAGTGCCAGGCTGCTAAACACAAGCTAATCAACAACTGTCTACAGTGTGGCCGTGTAGTGTGTGACCAGGAGGGATCTGGGCCCTGTTTCCATTGTGGTAATCTGGTAAGTACTATATAGGATACAATGGATAGTGTAGGATCTGGAGAGTTGTTTTTGTGTCCCTTGAAAAAGTAGATATATATATATATATACCTAGGAGTCACTTTGTCGGTGGCAGTCGTCAGCAGCAGTTGCACCATCTGAAATAATTAGCATCTGTGCCATAACTTGATTTACCTTTGGGCCTGTCAAACTCAAACTTGATATAGTGCTTCCTTACCAAATGCATTTGCTTGGAACTGTTCATCACATTTGCAAGTCAAGGTTACCATTACTATAAATAGAATTGACGTCCAAACTAAGATAATGTAAGATGATCTGAATTCCCTTGAGCCTCAATGATTATTGTTTATTTCAATAAAATATTTCTTAACCGGAAAGTGTTTAGTCTCAGAATCTGTCTTCTGTTGGTCACACAAGCAAAACATTGACTTTTGTTGAATTCTTTTTGATTGCAGGATAAATGAAAAAAAAAAATCATATTGCAGAGCTTTTACTTTGGAAAACACAAGTTACTTTTGATTGAAAAGGAAATAAACTGGTTTGCCTGGCAAGCCTTTGTCCATGGCAGTCATAACACTAGCCATGTACCTAGCTATATTCTCTTTTTCTCTAATCTCTCCATAACAATCTATGTTGTAATAAATGGTTGGTAGAAGTGAATTGAAGGAAGTTGTGTTGAAGAATGTACAGTTTTATTAATTAATATTAACATAAAGAATATCATCTTCAATTAAAATGTGACAAATTATTTTTATTATTTTGAAATGTGTTACAAATGTAAACTTCTTTGTGTAGATCATTTAAATATGAAAATAAATATAAAATACATTTTACACTTTGAAATATTAAATGAAATACCAATGTACCATTTATGCTCTTTATATTTGCGATCTATTAATGTGTATGTTTTTAGGATACATTACTTGTTTATCATTGTGCAGGTGTGTACACAAGAGGAGTTAGAAATTTTATCACGGGGTTCACGAAAGAGTGAACAACTCCGTCAACGACTCATGAAAGACGTGGGAGATAAACCGCTACCATTCCAGAACAGTCGGACCAGTGCTGGGCTTGAAAAGGCCATACAACACAAAGACAAGCTGCTCATCTATGATAAGACAAGGTACAGTTGAATTTCATTAAATATCAGTGATTTTTTTTTCAGACAAGTCCAAAAAATCTTTTTTTCTGACTTTACATGAACATATTCTTTTAAAACTTGAGATGGATTTCATATCTTATAGATGTAATGTGTCACCAAGAAGTTAGTGAATTTGAGGGATTTTTTTAAAGTTTTCTTTTGTCAGTTAATCACCTCTTTACCAGTAATATTTGAATTTTTTTATTAATTTATATTCAATAAAAGTGATATTTTTCACCAGTGAAAAATATCACTTTTTCTGATTTGATCAATCAAAATGGTGTTTACAAACAACAATTGGGAAAATGATAAGTTACCCGAGAAAGTTTTGTTATAGAAATGTAATTAACAGAATATCTAACAGTATCTTCAGTAATTCCTAATATATTGCTCTCATGTGGCTGATATTTTGCTATTTTCGCTTGTGCTGTGCACCTGTGAAAAAATATTAAAGTATTGGCCCCACTTCTGAAATACATTTGGTCTGACTGAAGACACTGTTAGATATCCTTAATTGATTTAGATAATATGTTGTATTAAATAAATAAATAATACTTACTTCAAATAGATTCATTGGGGTTGTTTTTTTTGTACAGTAATGAAATGAGAAGTATAAAACCCTTTTTTCTTTTCAGTGTTCAGAGGACCAAGGTAATAGATGATGAGTCTGATTACTTCTCAACCGATTCCAACCAGTGGCTGAGTAAAAAGCAGCGGGAGGCACTTCGCAAACGCAATGAAGAGTTACGTGCAGAACGCTTTGCTTCTCGAAGGGACATGAAAGTAACATTAGACTTTGCAGGTCGACGTGTACTGGAAGCTGAAAATGAAACTGGAAAACGGATGTACGATATGGACGACACAGTGGTTCAGGAAGTTCACTATGGTGCTCGACCAAAAAATGATGGTTTCAAAATGGAGGAAACAGATTTCAGTGATCTTGTCAATCCACTAATTAATGTGCAATCACCACACGTAAGATTGTTGTTTCAAGCATCACAGGTAACAGGGTTTTTTCTAGGGTCACTCAGGGACCGATATATGGCCCCATTCCCAATGAGATTTTGGCTTCAATTTTCCCAAATTCAGAATTATTTTCCGAATCAGTTAACTAGACTAAATTCCTGGCTGTAAATTTTTCAATGTTTCTGAAAGTTATTTGAAAACACTGTTATAAATGTGTGCACTGCAGACAAAACAAAAACAGCATACTTTTTAAAAGTTTAATATCATGTAAATTAATACATTATATTTATTCAAGGAACTATTTTGTTGATATAATGTTGATTTTTCCTAATTTCACTCTGGGGCCTTTTCCCAATGTACCTAGGAAAAGCCATGGGCAAGATAACTTTCAATCACAATGGGTAGCTGTTTGTACCCTGTTACTTCCATTTTCATTTGTGTGACAGGTAACGGACTGGTATACAGATATGATCCTGGGTTCTTATTAAATGTGTGTGCTTTTCCTTCAGTTTGTCTCTACTGCATCAAATGATCAGAAATCTACCAACAAAGTCTGGCCAGAGGAGATGAAGAAGAAAGCAGGGCTACGACTACAGGATCGCGAGCTCCAGGAAATGTCAGATGAAGGCATGTGTATGAGTATGCACCAGCCTTGGGCATCTCTTCTTGTCTGTGGCATCAAAATGTAAGTCTGTATTCAGCTCTGTGGTTTTATGTGGTAGAACCAGGGGCAGGGATAAATGATTGTGGTTGTTTGTGGTAGACCCAGTGATAGATAATAGTGGTTGTTTGTGGTAGACCCAGTGATAGATAATTGTGGTTGTTTGTGGTAGACCCAGGGATAAATCATTGTGGTTGTTTGTGGTAGACCCAGGGATAGATCATTGTGGTTGTGTGTGGTAGACCCAGGGACAGGGATAAATAATTGTTGTTGTTTGTGGTAGACCCAGGGATAGATCATGGTGGTTGTTTGTGGTAGACCCAGGGATAGATAATAGTGGTTGTTTGTGGTAGACCCAGGGATAGATAATAGTGGTTGTTTGTGGTAGACCCAGGGATAGATAATAGTGGTTGTTTGTGGTAGACCCAGGGATAGATAATTGTGGTTGTTTGTAGTAGACCCAGGGATAGATAATAGTGGTTGTTTGTGGTAGACCCAGTGATAGATAATAGTGGTTGTTTGTGGTAGACCCAGGGATAGATAATATTGGTTGTTTGTGGTAGACCCAGGGATAGATAATAGTGGTTGTTTGTGGTAGACCCAGGGATAGATAATTGTGGTTGTTTGTAGTAGACCCAGGGATAGATAATAGTGGTTGTTTGTGGTAGACCCAGTGATAGATAATAGTGGTTGTTTGTGGTAGACCCAGGGATAGATAATAGTGGTTGTTTGTGGTAGACCCAGGGATAGATAATAGTGGTTGTTTGTGGTAGACCCAGGGATAGATAATTGTGGTTGTTTGTAGTAGACCCAGGGATAGATCATTGTGGTTGTTTGTAGTAGACCCAGGGATAGATAATAGTGGTTGTTTGTAGTAGACCCAGGGATAGATAATAGTGGTTGTTTGTGGTAGACCCAGTGATAGATAATAGTGGTTGTTTGTGGTAGACCCAGGGATAGATAATAGTGGTTGTTTGTGGTAGACCCAGGGATAGATAATAGTGGTTGTTTGTGGTAGACCCAGGGATAGATAATATTGGTTGTTTGTGGTAGACCCAGTGATAGATAATTGTGGTTGTTTTTGGTAGACCCAGGGATAGATCATTGTGGTTGTTTGTAGTAGACCCAGGGATAGATAATAGTGGTTGTTTGTAGTAGACCCAGGGGCAGGGATAGATAATTGTGGTTGTTTGTGGTAGACCCATGGCCAGGAATAGATAATAGTGGTTGTTTGTAGTAGACCCAGGGATAGATAATATTGGTTGTTTGTGGTAGACCCAGTGATAGATAATAGTGGTTGTTTGTGGTAGACCCAGGGATAGATCATTGTGGTTGTTTGTGGTAGACCCAGGGATAGATAATATTGGTTGTTTGTGGTAGACCCAGTGATAGATAATAGTGGTTGTTTGTGGTAGACCCAGGGATAGATAATATTGGTTGTTTGTGGTATACCTAGGGATAGATAATAGTGGTTGTTTGTGGTAGACCCAGGGATAGATAATAGTGGTTGTTTGTGGTAGACCCAGGGATAGATAATATTGGTTGTTTGTGGTAGACCCAGGGATAGATAATAGTGGTTGTTTGTGGTAGACCCAGGGATAGATAATATTGGTTGTTTGTGGTAGACCCAGGGATAGATAATATTGGTTGTTTGTGGTAGACCCAGGGATAGATAATAGTGGTTGTTTGTGGTAGACCCAGTGATAGATAATTGTGGTTGTTTGTGGTAGACCCAGGGATAGATACTAGTGGTTGTTTGTGGTAGACCCAGGGATAGATAATAGTGGTTGTTTGTGGTAGACCCAGGGATAGATACTAGTGGTTGTTTGTGGTAGACCCAGGGATAGATAATTGTGGGTGTTTGTGGTAGACCCAGGGATAGATAATAGTGGTTGTTTGTGGTAGACCCAGGGATAGATAATATTGGTTGTTTGTGGTAGACCCAGGGATAGATAATAGTGGTTGTTTGTGGTAGACCTAGGGATAGATAATAGTGGTTGTTTGTGGTAGACCCAGGGATAGATCATTGTGGTTGTTTGTGGTAGACCCAGGGATAGATAATAGTGGTTGTTTGTGGTAGACCCAGGGATAGATCATTGTGGTTGTTTGTGGTAGACCCAGGGATAGATCATTGTGGTTGTTTGTGGTAGACCCAGGGATAGATAATAGTGGTTGTTTGTGGTAGACCCAGGGATAGATAATAGTGGTTGTTTGTGGTAGACCCAGGGATAGATAATAGTGGTTGTTTGTAGTAGACCCAGGGGCAGGGATAGATAATTGTGGTTGTTTGTGGTAGACCCAGGGATAGATAATTGTGGTTGTTTGTAGTAGACCCAGGGGCAGGGATAGATAATTGTTGATGTTTGTGGTAGACCCAGTGATAGATAATTGTGGTTGTTTTTGGTAGACCCAGGGATAGATAATAGTGGTTGTTTGTGGTAGACCCAGGGATAGATAATATTGGTTGTTTGTGGTAGACCCAGGGAAAAATAATTGTTGTTGTTTGTGGTAGACCCAGGGATAGATAATAGTGGTTGTTTGTGGTAGACCCAGGGATAGATCATTGTGGTTGTTTGTGGTAGACCCAGGGATAGATAATTGTGGTTGTTTGTGGTAGACCCAGGGATAGATCATTGTGGTTGTTTGTGGTAGACCCAGGGATAGATAATAGTGGTTGTTTGTGGTAGACCCAGGGATAGATAATAGTGGTTGTTTGTGGTAGACCCAGGGATAGATAATTGTGGTTGTTTGTGGTAGACCAAGGGATAGATAATAGTGGTTGTTTGTGGTAGACCCAGGGATAGATAATATTGGTTGTTTGTGGTAGACCCAGGGATAGATAATAGTGGTTGTTTGTGGTAGACCCAGGGATAGATCATTGTGGTTGTTTGTGGTAGACCCAGGGATAGATAATAGTGGTTGTTTGTGGTAGACCCAGGGATAGATAATAGTGGTTGTTTGTGGTAGACCCAGGGATAGATAATAGTGGTTGTTTGTAGTAGACCCAGTGATAGATAATAGTGGTTGTTTGTGGTAGACCCAGGGATAGATAATAGTGGTTGTTTGTGGTAGACCCAGGGATAGATAATAGTGGTTGTTTGTGGTAGACCCAGGGATAGATAATTGTGGTTGTTTGTAGTAGACCCAGGGATAGATAATAGTGGTTGTTTGTGGTAGACCCAGGGATAGATAATAGTGGTTGTTTGTGGTAGACCCAGGGATAGATAATAGTGGTTGTTTGTGGTAGACCCAGGGATAGATCATTGTGGTTGTTTGTGGTATACCCAGGGATAGATAATAGTGGTTGTTTGTGGTAGACCCAGGGATAGATAATAGTGGTTGTTTGTAGTAGACCCAGGGATAGATAATAGTGGTTGTTTGTGGTAGACCCAGGGATAGATAATAGTGGTTGTTTGTGGTAGACCCAGGGATAGATAATAGTGGTTGTTTGTGGTAGACCCAGGGATAGATCATTGCGGTTGTTTGTGGTAGACCAAGGGATAGATCATTGTGGTTGTTTGTGGTATACCCAGGGATAGATAATTGTGGTTGTTTGTGGTAGACCCAGGGATAGATAATAGTGGTTGTTTGTGGTATACCCAGGGATAGATAATTGTGGTTGTTTGTGGTAGACCCAGTGATAGATAATAGTGGTTGTTTGTGGTAGACCCAGGGGCAGGGATAGATAATTGTTGTTGTTTGTGGTAGACCCAGGGATAGATAATTGTTGTTGTTTGTGGTAGACCCAGGGGCAGGGATAGATAAGTGTGGTTGTTTGTGGTAGACCCAGGGATAGATAATTGTTGTTGTTTGTGGTAGACCCAGGGATAGATAATAGTGGTTGTTTGTGGTAGACCCAGGGATAGATCATTGTGGGTGTTTGTGGTAGACCCAGGGGCAGGGATAGATAATTGTGGGTGTTTGTGGTAGACCCAGTGGCAGGGATAGATACTAGTGGTTGTTTGTGGTAGACCCAGGGATAGATTATTATTAGTGGTGGACTAAGCGATAAACAACCTAGTTTATTGTGATATACCCAATGGCTGAGATACTTTGATAGTTGTTTGTTATTCATCAAGACTAGTATTCATGTTTAAGTTCATATCCTTGTGGATTTTCTGTTGACTTTGATGTGGGCCAAATTGTTGTAGTTACTCATTTAATATGAACGTCAAGCGAAACCTCTTTTCTGTACTGGTATTTTGTTTATTTTCTAAAGGCATGAAGGAAGGACATGGTACACTGCTCACAGAGGGAGATTGTGGATAGCGGCCACGGCCAAAACACCTACTCCAGAGGAGACAGCAGATATTGAACAGACTTATCGCTATTTACTTAAAGGTGAGTGTGTAGCTATCATTGCTAAAATAAAATAAATTCACACTGTACTGTACAGTTTTATTTCAGTGATACATTTTGATTTCCAAAGTCATATTACTGTTATGTTTCTGTAGGGCCGCTTTCATAATATCCATATTGTGTGAAGTGTATCTAAAAAAGTGCTGAAGCAATATTTCTCAAAACTTAACATATATATCCTTATGATATAATTTGTGCCCTTTCGCTTTTCGTAAAATTTCAATAACTTGTGTAAGAGTTATGCCCCTTTTAACACATAGACTGTATAGAATATTGTGTCAAGTACATTGTAGATCTGATATATAAAGTTCTAGACTTGGCATACTATATCTCTATGATACATGGTTGTGCCCTTTCATTTTTCGTGAAATTATGTCATTTGATAATTACACTCCTCTTAGTATATATTTATATGGAATATTGTTTCAAGTGTATCTAATAAAGTATTGAAGCAATATTTCTCAACCTTGGCATGCTATATCCTTATGATATTTATGTAGTTTTGCCCTTTCATTTTTCATTCATTTCAACAGCATTTGTTAGAGTTATGCCTCTTATTGTAGAAATTATGTCCACTGTATCTAGTGAAGTATTGAAGCAATATTTTTTGAAATTGGCATATTGCATCCCTTGTTAAATTTCGACAAAATATCTAACAGTTGTGCGCCTTTCGGTAAAAAACAGGCGACCATCTTGGATTTTAGGGTAAAGTTTTTAATCTATATTTCTTGGCAACTATTTTATGGATGATTTTAAAATTTCATTCCCTAGTCATTACCCTGTTGGTGCCTCTGGTCAACTGTACCATTCCCCAGTCATTACCCTGTTGGTGCCTCTAGTCAACTGAACCATTCCCGATCCATTACCCTATTGGTGCCTCTGGTCAACTGTACTTTTCCCTGTCATTACCCTGTTGGTGCCTCTGGTCAACTGTACCATTACCCTGTTGGTGCCTCTGGTCAACTGTACCATTCCCCAGTCATTACCCTGTTGGTACCTCTGGTCAACTGTACCATTACCCTGTTGGTGCCTCTGGTCAACTATACTATTCCCCAGTCATTACCCTGTTGGTACCTCTGGTCAACTGCACCATTCTCCAGACATTACCCTGTTGGTGCCTCTGTTCAACTGTACCCAGGCATTACCCTGTTGGTTCCTCTTGTCCACTGTACTATTTCCCAGTCATTAACCTGTTGGTACCTCTTGTCCACTGTCCTATTTCCCAGTCATTACCCTGTTGGATGCCTCTGACTTCTGTTTTATCCGTTTCAGATCCACGGTTAGAATTCCCTAGTCATTATCCTGTTGGATGCCTCTTAGGTTGTGTAGACGTGATTGACTGCCTAGCACAAGATCAATACAGAGAAAAGGTCGGTGAAATTTTGTCTGATAGTTTTGTAAATATTTTTGAAAACAAATATTAATTTATCATCACTTAAAAAAAGGAAAGAAGCAATATCTGAATAAAACTGAAAAATGATTGATTTGGTGAATGTTTCAATGGAAAGGATTTTAAAACCTGATTATCTTCGATAACAAATGGAGCCTTTTATATATGGATCATTTCATGAATATGTCTTTAAGAATGATATAACTAATGTTAGGGATCGTGACTGATTTATTCTTTCTTCAGGTTTATTTTAGACCTTTCTAAAGGTTCCTGTTTGTGTTATTCAGATCATCAATGCCTTCCTTTATGAGGCTTTTGTATAGGTCTGCCCTTAGATGACTGCTGGTTTTTAGTTTTTTTTTTATATTTTCATTACTATTGATGACTACAGCTACCTATTTATTTGTTTACAGTTTCCTGATGGAGAGTCAGCCTCCCCGTATGTTTTTATCTGTGAAGAGCCACAACAACTAGTGGTCAAGTTCCCCATCAAAGGAAAACATAAAATTTGTA
Source organism: Mimachlamys varia (assembly GCA_947623455.1). Lineage (NCBI taxonomy): Eukaryota > Metazoa > Mollusca > Bivalvia > Pectinida > Pectinidae > Mimachlamys > Mimachlamys varia. Next base: position 18,193,627 of record OX392535.1, read on the forward strand.
AGTCTGGATAAATGGATTTTATAAATACTGTAAAAGCCAATATTTTCGTGATCGGAATTTTTCGATTAGTCAGCCTCAAAACTGTTCACGGAATGGACATTTTTGCTGTCACTCATGCTGTTTTGCACTGTGTACCTTTTATACTATTATACACTGTAGAGTTTGAGTAGTGTTAAATATGGAAATATTCATGGATATTTGTTGCCAGCGAAATAAGTGAATATTTCCAAACCACAAACACTTCCACTTTTACAGTACTTTATGGTCAGTATATGATCATGCCATGATAATGGTTAGAATTAGTCAAAATTTGTCAGAGTAACAGTACTTTAAAATCCTCACAAAAGATTACTTGATTAATTTCTGTCAAAAAGGTTGAGGTCAAATGACTTAAGTTTTTTGACATAGTTTGACTTAGTGCATTCTTGGATGGGTTTTATAAGATAACAAGTAAACTTGAGTATTATTGCCTGTAATGCTTGGTGGTGTCAAATAATCCTGTCAAATACTTGCAGCATTTTCGTTTATCTCTGTTACAGATAAATTAGATTCCCATATACACCAAGCAGCCAAGAAGGGTTTAAGATGACACGATCTGTGTTCTGAAGGTGGCGTTGGACGAGGCTTATTGTGATAAAAACTTAGAATGAGAGCGAGCGAGAGTATTTATAGCAATGCAGGTAATCTGAACAGCGTACCAGAAAACTGAAAGTTGCTGAAATAAACAATACCTCTTTACTTTTGTATGTGTTATATTGTTTGAGTAAAATGGTAGAAGGTCAGCTTTATATTGCCATTGTTATAAGTTGCATGTAATGTTATTTAGTTATTAGCTCATCTGGTCTGAAGGCCCAAGGTGAGCTTATGCCACACCATGATGTCCATAAGTTGCATGTAGTGCTATTTAATTATTAGCTCATCTGGTCTGAAGGCCCAAGGTGAGCTTATGCCACACTATGGTGTCCGTCAACAATTTTTTAAAGCCACTTCCCCATAACCACTGATAGAAAATCAACCTAATTTGGCAGGAAGCATCACTAGGTGACCAGGATTCAAAGTTGTACTAATGGTGTGACTGACCCACCAGGGGGCAAAGGGCGGGGCCATAAAGAGTTATTTTGCTAGATTGGTTTTAAATGACTTCTCTGAAACCGAGCAATGGATACCAACCATATTTCACTGGTAGCATCCTTAGGTAGTATATGGATTCAAAAAAGTACTCATGGTTTGGCTGAGACCCCAGAGGGCTGAGAGGCGGGGCCAAAAGGGGTAAATTTGACCATATTGCTGTTATTAACAACTTTTTCCTTAGAACTATACACTGCATCCACGAGAGGTAGGAATTCAAAATTGTTCAGATTGAGGGAACTGAGGGGTGGGGCCAAAAATATTTGTTCAAGTCGGAATTGGTTGGAACCCTACCCCCTATACCAATATATACCATAGCTGGGCATGAAGAGACGGACACAATCGTGGTATCATGATAAATCCTGGGGCGTGCCCTGCCTTTGCTGAATCAACTCCTGAGACGTAACTTAACGGTTGAGATCCAAAAACTACTGGGCATGGAGAGACTATCACAATCATGGTTTTAGATTTTATCCCAAGGGTCTGCTACACCCTTGCAGACTTTATCTTCTGAGTCATAACTTTTAAACGAATCAGATCCCCGCTTCTAAATTATTTATACAATTGCTTGGCACGAAGTGAAGATCATAAGCATGAAACTAGATTTGATTCCAGGGTCTGCCACGTCATTGCAGACTTAAATTCTGAGACATAAAGTTTAAACGATTGAGATCTCCACCACAAAACTGTACAATCGCTTGGCATGAAGGACAATCACAATCGTGATTTTAGATTTGATACCAAGGTCTGCCACGCCCTTCCAGACTTAACTACTGAGTCATAACTTTGAAACAGCTGAGATCCCCTCCCCAGAACTGTATATATATTATTAGCTCACCTGGCCCGAAGGGCCAAGTGAGCTTATGTGATGGTGCAGCATCCGTCGTCTGTCTGTCCTGCGTCCGTCAACTTTTTCCTTTAAACGACTTCTTCTAAAATACTGAAAGGCCTAGTGACATGAAATTTGGCTGGTAGCTTTCTTGGAAGGAGCTGAACAAAGTTTGCGAAAAAAAATCACTTTGACCTAATTTCAAGGTCACAGAGGTCAAAAATGTTGAAACCTTCGAACAACTTCTTCTAAAATACCATCAGGCATAGAGACCTCATATTTGACCGGTAGCTTCCTTGGATGAAGGCGAATAACGTTTGCGAAAAGAAACGACCTTGACCCATATTCAAGGTCACAGTGAGGTTAAATTTATTTTAACCTTTAAACGACTTCTTCTAATAAACCAAAATCCCTAGAAGCATGATATTTGGATGAAATGTTCCTTGGATGAAGCCCAACAAAATTTGCGAAAAGAACTGATCTTGACCTATATTCAAGGTCACAGGGGTCAAATCTGTTAAAAGCTTTAAACGACTTCTTCTGAAGTACCAAAAGCCCTAGAAGCATGATATTTGGCTGAAAGGTTCCTTAGATGAAGCCCACCAAAGTTTGCGAAAAGAAATGACCTTGACCTATATTCAAGGTCACATGGGTCAAATCTGTTAAAAACTTTAAATGACTTCTTCTGAAATACCAATAGTCTAGAAGCATGATATTTAGCTGAAAGGTTCCTTGGATGAAGCCCCACAAAGTTTGCGAAAAGAAATGACCTTGATCTATATTCAAGGTCACAGGGGTCAAATCTGTTAAAAGATTTAAACGACTTCTTCTGAAGTACCAAAAGCCCTAGAAGCATGATATTTGGCTGAAAGGTTCCTTAGATGAAGCCCGACAAAGTTTGCGAAAAGAAATGACCTTGACCTATAAGCAAGGCCACAGGGGTCAAATCTGTTAACACCTTTAAATGCTTTCTTCTGAAATACCAAAAGCGCCTGAAGCGTGATATTTGGCTGTAAGGTTTCTTGGATGAAGCCCAACAAAATTTGCGAAAAGAAATGACCTTGACCTATATTCAAGGTCACAGGAGTCAAATCTGTTAAAAGATGTAAACGACTTCTTCTGAAGTACCAAAAGCCCTAGAAGCATGATATTTGGCTGTAAGGTTTCTTGGATGAAGCCCAACAAAGTTTGCGAAAAGAAATGACCTTGACCTATATTCAAAGTCACAGGGGTCAAATCTGTTAAAAGATTTAAACGACTTCTGAAGTACCAAAAGCCCTAGAAGCATGATTTTTGGCTGAAGTTCCTTGGATGAAGCCCAACAAATTTTGCGAAAAGAATTGACCTTGATCTTTATTCAAGGTCACAGGGGTCAAATCTGTTAAAACATTTAAATGACTTCTTCTGAAATACTAAAAGCCCTAGAAACATGGTATTTGGCTGAAAGATTCCTTGGATACAGCCAGACAAAGTGTGCGAAAAGAAATGACCTTGATCTATATTCAAGGTCACAGGGGTCAAATCTGTTAAAACCTTTAAACGACTTCTTTTTAAATACCAAAAGCCCTAGAAGCATGATATTTGACTGAAAGGTTCCTTGGATGAATCCCAACAAGTTTGGGAAAAGAAATGACCTTGACCTATATTCAAGGTCACAGAGGTCAATTCTGTTAAAACATTTAAACGACTTCTTCTGAAGTACCAAATGCCAAGAGACATGGTATCTGGCTGGTAGCGTCCTGGGATGAAGCCAAACAAAATTTGAAAATGCAAATGATGTTGTCTTATAAGGTCACAGGGGAAAATATGTTTAAATATTAACATGTTCTTTTAAATGTCTTGCAGTAAAAGATTTTAGGGGACTTTAGGGTAAAACTATAATATAAGTCTGAGATTGATACCAGGTGAGCGATGCAGGCCCATTGGGCCTCTTGTATACAATTGCAGGGCAATTGGAGAGACGTACAATCATGACACTAAATTTGACTCTAGGGTCTGCAACACCCATGCAGACTTAAACACTGTGTCTCAACTTTGAAATTGTTGAGATCCCCACCCCAAAACTATATGCAGTCGCAGGGCAGAGACAAACACAATGAGAATATTTAGCATTGATGTCAGCAGGGACGTATTTGTGAGAGTCTGGTCCACCCATAGGGACCTAGTTTCTTAGTTTAACTTGAAAACAGTTGGGATACTCGCTCGTTTACCAAATTTTAATTTATACTGATATGCTTCAAGGATTGGTCTTTCAGTCTGTCTTTTGGATCCTATTGGAAAATATTTTACCACCATTACCTAGATACCAATGTATGCAGGTAAGCAATACAGATCCTCTGGGCCTCTTGTTAAGATTTTAAATGAACATTCCAAGAAACATTTTTTTTTTTTAAATACAGATTCTAAATAAATAAATTATTCTACTTAAAATGTAGGTATTCTTTTGTTTGTCTGATAAATTGATAGAACAATAACTTAAAAAAAAACCCAGAAAATTGTCAAACGTACAAAATGCATTTGACCATTCAAATTTAATGTGTAAATTATGCATACACACCATTCCGTTGCAAAAAATGCCTAGATCCGGATGTAATCAAACAAATGAAGTTCTTTTGTTCATTTTGGTGATGTATAGTAAAACTTTGATGTAATATCTGTCATTTTATTTCCCATTTTGCTACCGTCAACATATTCTCGGGTCCCTTGATTATGAGTTTTCCTGAAAAAATCCCCTTTTATGTTTCCTCTTTATTTATTGCAAAAACACCCCTTTATTATGCCAATATTTCCTTTATTACCTGATAACAATATCACAGTCTTGTGCTACTTTAACATATTGTTACAGCTCAAAAGAATGGGTTGCTAACATCTTGTAGTCAATAGTTTATTGATGGTGGTGACCAATCCACTGCATGATAAAAACCGTGCCCAAAAACTAACGTCAGGTCTCAAAACTTTTTCCCTCCTGTTTTCCCCCTAGAATCAGAAATTATTTAGCATTCGGGTTCCAGATTTCGAAAAAAAATGTATTATAAATTCCAACATGTTATTCAAAACATTAATAGATTGCATAGAAGACAACACAGGGCAGAAAAAAAACCCAAGAGAAAACCAAATGGTAAAAGACAAAATCCGAGTTTAAAATCGATTAAACCCTGTACAAAATATAAACAAAGAAAATATTTACACGCAGACCATTGAAAGAGAGGAGAATAAGATGTTCAGTGTTAACGTTACTGACAAGTCATCGTCGGAGACCCACGGTACACTTCTCTGACGTGATGCAAACGTCTGAGAAGTGTACCGTGGGTTTCCGACGTCAGAGAAGTGTACCGTGGGTTTCCGACGTCAGAGAAGTGTACCGTGGGTTTCCGACGTCAGAGAAGTGTACCGTGGGTTTCCGACGTCAGAGAAGTTTACCGTGGGTTTCCGACGTCAGAGAAGTGTACCGTGGGTTTCCGACGTCAGAGAAGTGTACCGTGGGTTTCCGACGTCAGAGAAGTGTACCGTGGGTTTCCGACGATGCTGACGAGTAAGCTTCTTCCGCTTTATAGACGACATCCTCCATGAAAGTCTAGGTCACATCCAAGTTAATACCACGTCCTCAAAGTGAGAACTAACGCATTAAAAAATTAACATCATAGCATACTGTGTATATAATGAGCATATTATAAACCCGTCCACTTTCATATTGAACAAGTAACATGGATACTGCATACTTCTTAATGAGACCAAAATGGTGACCATAAATATTTGCTCGTAGTCTGGAGCAACCTTTATTTCTCGAATCACTGTGCCCTAAGTTTGTGCGTCAGCATCCGATATCCATTACGAAAATCTCTATATTTAGAGCAAGCCCTAAATTAACGAATCATCTTCGACACGTTCACACCATTGGTTGGAGAAGCTAGAGATAAAATATGATGCATAGGATTTCCTATCGGATCCGTCATTCTAAAAATAATGAATAGTTGAACACCAAACACATGTTTGTATATCTTTTACTGGATGCGGACGACACTAAACGATTTGTGTGATAACTATGCGAGGCGAGTATGCCCCTAAATGGAGCATGTCATATAACAACTAAACATTATTTTCCAAACACGCAAATTTCCTGTTGTCAAAAAAGAATCAGTCTCTTGCCATGCAATCGAAGAACCCTTACTTATGAATTTTACGATTTTGCGCAAGACGAAATGTATACTTTCCATTAGTGCGTCCGTAAAAACAGGTTTTTAAGTGGGTACACTGTATTTGATTCCTAAACTAGAGAAATCTTGCAAACAACTTTGATATTTTTCTCCGCCTTTGCCTTAGTCAAGCAATTGTACTTCCTACTACGAATCTTTGTACAATTAACAGTGGTATCGTGACGCTGTATAATCCTGAAGTGGAATACTTTGTGCGGTTCTTATATTTTTCTTGCATCTTTATAAATTCGGAGCATTCTACATTTCTGGTATATATTGTGTGAAAAATAAAGAAAATGAAGACGAAATTGTGTTTGATTTTTTTGGGGGAACCCCTGCGAGAAATTTAAGCTCAGAATATCATGATATTTTTCGAACATGTTGAACTTACAGAATTTCACGTCGAACGAATATACCTTTCTTACCTTGAAATAAAGGACAATATATAGAATCTTCTACATCATCATATTCATGCACCGTACATCTGAAGTTAGTTGTCATAATGTTCCATGAACTGCACCTCTGCGACTCACAAAATCAATGTTTCCAAAAAGGTTCCGCTGCCCATTCGTACAAATACTGTTGTGGTGGATGTACATAAGATTTGAACGTACTGAAAGAGCGTTTAGATACTCATCAACTCTGATGTAGGATCTATGAAAGCAAATTAATGAAGGTATGGATATATATAGCCGAGAAAATGAATCTATCATATCACTCGTTTAGCTATACCAATATTCAGTCCCTGATGTCAATGCCTAGGAATATGGTTAATTATATTAAACTCAGATATTGTTCGATATCTTTTGAACACTTATGGTTTGAAAATGCTGCATTAAATCGTTCGTTATTCTTCTAAAATTTACTGATTCTGCGTCGGTGTTTCAGAGTGAATTTCTGACTTCAAAAATTAGAAAATACCAAAGCGTCAACAAAAACAAAACCATAATACGAACTCAAAGTATATTAAACTAGTGGCAAAATATGAACAAAAGGTAAGATTAACATGGAGACCATAGAAAAAGTACAAGAAATGGAACAAATTCTTTCCATTCTGTAGCTTTCGGGCTTTCCTTTTGTTGGTTCATATGCAAATATTCTGAAAATGACTGCTCAATGCTTTCGAATGAGCGTTGAATTATAATAAGCAGTGAGAACATAGAACATGACATCAGTATCGATATACACTGATTAGAGGTACCAGGTGGTACAACCATGCTAAACACAAAACGAAAATGGTCAAATGTTGTTCTGTTATGGACTTAACCTGATACAATCAACCTTTAATTAACGTGAAGTTTAGATGTCTAATTCCAATTTTGGCCAAGAAAGTAATTAGTTTCCGTTTTTATGAACAATTATGGTTGACTGGGGCTGAAAAGAAGGTAGGAATTATATTTTCTTCCTAATCCTGCTTACAAATTTAATATAACATAATCGTATTGCAGGAAGCATCATGCTCAGTATGCACATTGATTACGTCAATACTTGTGGCTATTGGTGACTCGTCGACTGGAAACACGTCTAAGGTTAGAAAGGCTGCTCGGTCATCTGGTTAGAGCGGGAAGGTGCCTCAGATAGATAGAACCTAGAAATTCCCTAGCTTGTTAAATAGCGTAGGTTACTAATCTATTGTCTAGCTAAGAAAGGTATCTCATTCTGTTCGGACCGTCCAGTCAACTGGAAAACTACCTCGGGTTGATGGGTAAATCCTCTTCCTAGGACGGACATGCTGGTAGTGATATGAAAAAAAGTCTAATGTCTTGAACACACTTTGTATTAATATTCTAAAACGATTAAAAAAAAATAATCAGAGAATCCCGAAGCGTCAATAAAACCATTATCCGAACTCAAAATCGATTACACTAGGGACAAAATATGAACAAAGACAAAATTTACACATGGACCCTTTGAAAGTTCAAGAGATTCAGACGAGGTGTTCTGGATGAATAAATGTCTTCTTTATCGACGATATCCGCCATGTAGATCTAGGTCACATCCAAGTAAATGTCACGTCCTCAAAGTAAGAACTGAAGGCGGACGACGATACAAATATATGGTAGTGAGCTATCTTGGAGCATACTTTGTGAAAAACACGACAAAAGCTAGGAGGAAATATACTGAAGAAGATATAGTAAGGATGATTGCATTCCTGATCGACAATATTTTTGTAGAGTTCGGAGGAAAGATTTCCAGCAGACTGTTGGCATTCCCATGGGAACAAACTGTGCCCCACTCTTAGCTGACTTGTTTTTGTTTTCATACGAGGCTGAATTTGTGGAAGAGCTAATCAGGACAGGTAACAAAAACCTTGCCGAATCTTTTAATTTCACTTTCAGATATATCGACGATATGTTGTCTATAAACAACACGAAATGTGCCGACCACTTCGATCGTATATACCCTAGCTTCTGAACTTGAAATAAGGGACATAACAGACTCTTCTACCCCAGCTGCTTACCTCGATCTCTTCTTAAACTTCGACCAACATGTATAGCTTACTACTAAATTATTCGATAAACATGATGATTTCAATTTTTCAATCGTGAACTTTCATTTCTTAATAGTAACATCCCTGCTTCTCCAACCTTTGGTGTTTACATGTCGCAGTTGATTCGATATTCTAGGGCTTGCCTTAAATATCGGGATTTTCGTGATCAAAGTCGACTGCTGACAAACAAACTAACAACACAAGAATTCGAGAGATGCAGGTTGATCAGAACCATGGGCAAGTTTTATGGTTGCCATCTTTGTCTCATTGAAAAATATTCTGTATCTTTAAGTGATATGAAGATGGACGTTTTTGAGTATGCTCATTAGTGTGTTTACTTGTTGTGATTGACAACGATACTCGATTCTCATTTTGAGAAATTGATGTTTACTTGGATGTGACAAAGATTGTCGTCGATGAAGCAGAAGACGCTTACTATTCCGGAACAACTGGTCTTATTCTCTTGTACTTTACAAGAGTATCCATAACATCTTTCCTTTTTTCGTATTTTGCCTCTAGTTTAATCGAATTTGAGTTTGGATTATGATTTTGTTAACGCTTCGGTAATCTCTTATTTATTTATGCATCAATCACAACACGTATTCAAACAAATGAGCATATTCAAAACGTCCACCCTCGTATCATACAAAAAAGCATTATATCTGTTAAAGAAATCAGGAGGCAACCATAAAACTTGCTCATTGTCTTCATCAACCTGCATATTGGAGCAGGCCTGGCCTTGATCTTCTGTGGTCATCAATTTAGTTCACAAACACAATTAAAACAGTTCATTTGTTTTTTTATTACACATCACATTAGTCATCATATTTATACAATGGTGCTGCAACTCTCTCATAGTCATATAGTCAGTGTGGTGGGAGACAATAATGAACTGCATAAAGCTTTAGGGAAAATTGAAATCGTCACATTCATCGTATTGATTAGTAATATGCTGTCCATGTTGGTCATTGTTTATAAGTAGAGATCGAGGAAAACAGCCGATTTAGAAGAGTCCGTTGTGTCCTTTATTGCAAGTTCAGAAGGATATAAAGTAAATGTCACGTATTCAAAGTGACAGCTGAGGTAATGGAAACATGCCAAAATGGTGTACAACATATCCAAAAAACATCCACTTACAAATGAAACAAGAGTACAAAATATTTCTTTGAGTAACAATGATACTTCAACTACTGATATACAAATATATGTTTATTCCCGTTCGACAGTATGAATAATACAAAAAATGAATTAATGACTTATCCATTCATACAATGTGATTTATAAGTTATATAAACAGTTGGAAGTAAACAGAAGACTGGATAGTGGTTCCCATAAACATTAAAGCTGACAATGCAAGTTAAAAAGCTTTATTGTTGATATTAAAAAAAAAAACGGCCAAGTGAAAATTTTAGAAATCTTCTGAGGTGCCCCCTTACAGGTTACTAAGGAATGGCAGACATTTTAGTTTTTGCCTTGCTTGGTAACGATAGTCGGCTTCCTTGGGTATAAAGGCACCCAGGCCGTCAAACCGGTTCTCATTGTCGTGATGAAACCGCACAGCGACACTTCTATAGACCTATATTGCTAGCCAACACATACTTTCTGATTTGTTTACGATATTTTCGATCAGTATCTGAAGAACGTTGACATGGATATAGAAGTTGTTATTATAACGATATTATACAATATGAGCAAAATTAAGAAAAAAAAACATTAGATTACACCAAAACTCGTGCGAATAAAAAATAAGTACATGAATGACAACTGATAAACCTACCTTAGTATTCAATTGGAACATCATGTCGCTACGAGTAATCAGTTCCTGTGTGATAAACATTGCTATAACATCCATTTATTTTCGTCAAAATAAGTTCCCCTCACTCGCATGTGTTCGTGCACGTGTTTTACATAATCAAGACTATGCTCGCGTGTTACACTACATTTTCATTACAAGCGAGTACATATTCTGTTCGGAATGTTTCGCTCTGCTTCCGAATGTAAAATCAACATTTTGATGTCCATTACGTATACATAGGTAAAGGGACAGTTAGGGTGTTTTCAGTTTTATTTTGTTTTTCATTTTGCTTTGGCACACGATTTATGATGGTGGCTGAGAGAGTGGCCATCTTCATGTAACTTCAACTTCAAGGTAAGTGTGTGTTTGTCATTCCAGTTTTGTAACTCCAGTGTCACCTGTTGTGTCCGCAGGTGTGTTGCACTTTGCACGGCCAGTGTTCATGTAAAAACCGGTTTGACAGGCTGAGTGCCTTTTATACCCAGGGAGGCCGACTCTCGTTTCCAAGCAAGGCAAAAACTAAAATGTCTGCCTCTCCTTAGTAACCGGTTAGGGGGCATCTCAGAAGCTTTCTGAAATATAACTTTGCCGTATTTTTTTTAATCTCAACAAAAAAGCTTTATAACTTGCATTGTCAGCTTTAAGTAGGAGTTATGGAACTCCCATGTCTAATCCATGCGTTGTTATTATGCGATGGAGGTAAAAATTACACAAAAGTTATCCTGCACGTTGTATTTAATAATCCATCAACGCAACATAAAAAACAACTGTTCCTATAAAACAATGACACTCTCCATCAAAACCAAAACATGTATGGACAGGGAGTTCCTTGTCCAGCGGGCTTTATCAACTTGTGGCATGACAGAATATATTTTGGTACGACATTTCATATAAAAAGTCGAAAGACAATTTCAGTAGGGATGTATTTCCTATTATCGATTTGAGCAAAAACATCATTGAAACGCGACGATTACATAAAAAATCAACGCAGACAAGCAATAATATTGGAACTAGTAAAGACTAAAAAATATGGTTAAGGCCATTACAAAAGAGGAGAAAACAATTTGATCTCATTTCATTATTTTGTCACTTTTAATACATTTACCTTTATATTTTCACTAGAGCGCCGGATCAAAGTCAAAATCAAGATGACAAGACACTCCCACTTGTTTTTCAAGGTAGTGTGTTCGTCTGCCTGGTAGTTTCTAAACATTTTCAGTACATGTTAAAGTAATGAAATACAAATAAATGAAGTTACACATTCACTTCTTTACCTTATGTTAATTATCCATCAGAAGAAGTATAAACATGTATACATACTTACACGAATATATGTTGTATTCACTTACGCAAGGTCACCGAGAATAACATTTAACTAAAATGATTTCGAGACCTTTCACCCTTGGTTTTATTTAATCAAATGTCTCTCATCTGGTATATGATAAAGGTGCAGCATATGTGTGTGTTACGTCATCTTTGATATGCATAGTGCAAACAAACAGAGGTCAAGTCAAACCGTTTCTCTTATAAAATCATAAATGGGAAAAAATCCGAAAGTCCTTTCAGCTTGTTCGGTGTGACTAAGTCTGAAGTATTTAATGTGGGGGGGGGGGGGATCATACCTAAATACTTACCTAAGGACCCCTCTTCGCTACACTTGTAAATGATGTTTCTACCAAAATTCCCTGTGTTATTCCACTCTCAGACCATTGTATAAACTTGCTTACTGTTTGATAAATATATATTATAAACCACTAGTGGTTATAACGTTCCGCACTTGTGATTGGTGTGAGTTAGAAAATCGTAAATAAGTAAATGAGAGAAGACGATTAATAAGTGCAAGAGACAGACATGCTACAAAAGGATGTGGTTTGACCAATTTAAGCGAGAAAACGGTAGATCTATCACCAATAAAGGACCGGGAACAGGTTTTCCAGCCGAGAAGGCACGTGTTGACTTTATCTTCTCCTGTTAACATGAATAAATCGACCACTACGAGGAGAAAATGGTCAGCTCAGACGAAACATTAGAAAGTCTGAATAGTTTATTGATGTGAGGAAAATTTTAGACATCCTTACAAAACAATATGTTTTATGGCGTTCTGTTATTCGGTGAAACCATATCGAGTTGGAAGTCTAGAAATCATTAAAGGAGATTGTGAAGCAGATTCAATTATCTTCTACAAGAAAAACAAAACCTCAAAAGTTTTATTTACAACAAATCCGACTTTCTTTCTAGCACAACATTATTTGTTCTCTGAAAAACGACTTCTTTCCATTTTATGCACACATTTGCGAACTATTTTCACGATATGTAAACATTATGAGCATTAATAAAATTATCACAGTTTCTTAGACTTCGTTCTATCAATTCATTTAAAAATAACTATTCTTAAAAAACACCTTACAAGTAGCATACATAAAAAAGGGGAATAGAAAACATTGAAAGTTGCCTCGTCATTTGAAAAACATTTTCTGGATGAAATTACAAAATATTCAGTTGCATTTACGGTGATTTAGTTACTGTGCTTTCAATCGATTCCTTCAAAAAAGAGATGAAAACCAAATTGTTAACAAAAACGTAATTCGAATTTCGATAGTTACATACCAAGTGTGATTGTCTTTGCCATTGAAAGATGGATATTATCAAAGTAATGGCATGTCCTCAAAACGTGAACAAGGTTAGTGACAATTACATATGCATGCGTGATATCAAAAACATAAACCTTCCTATCACACAAAGATAAAATATGTATTTCTCAAAAAGACCATCATGGCGTCCAGAGATGATCTTCAGCTGAAGAGGGTATCGACGCTTTTACTGGATGGAATGGGCTTTGGCTCGGAGTGGAGTAGATCATATTACGCCCCTTAAACATTATGGGGTAGATGTGACGTGACGTGTTTTAACGAATCAGCTTTCTTTTCTTGAATAGAGTTAACAAATTGTCGACCTGATATTTATGGTTTCTTCTATTTTCTTGCATTACAAAGCAGTGACAAACAGGGGAAAATGGTAAGTCTTTTTTGTTTATTTGTTTATTTACGGTTTAAGTTACTAAAATTTAACAACAAAGAAAGAGAAAAAAAAAACAAAAAACAAAGCAATTAATTTTCTCTTTTTCTCATAAAATGGGTATCGCCATCGACCGCTTATTATTTGACTCTGTTTTTCGCAATCCTTTTGAAACACCTGTTTTTTGAGTGGTGGAACCTATCCTCAGAAATACTGAGGTACAAGTGTATATTAAATTAAAAAAAGAAGATATTCCGCTTACTGAGCATCTTGGATGGAATGTTCCACTGTGGGTAGTCCTAACAGGCCCGGTCAATTTCCTTATCTACTCCATGACGTTTAAGGGGCGTAATATGATCTACTCCACTCCGAGCTCTTGCCTACCATCACTGTGATGAGGCCATTAATGTTTTCCATGTCTGTCATAACTTCAACGTCGATTGAGATTTTTTCCGATTGATGATGTTTTCCGTCCATATTGTTGTTCAAAAGCACAATCCTACATAAATTGTACTCACAAATGTTTAGTTTTATGTTATGAAAGTAGACGTTTTGAACATGCTCATTGGTATACCTTAACTTACACTTTTTGTGATTGAGAATGGTGACTCTGTTCTCACTTTGAGGAAGTTGCATTTACTTGGATGTGACCTAGGTTAACGTTGCGGGTGTCGCCGATGAAGCAGAAAACGTTAACGCTTCCGGAACTCCTGGTCTTATTTTCATATACCTTTTCAAGTGTTTACATATAAACTTTTCCTTTGTTCATTTTTTGCCCCTAGTTTAATTGATTTTGAGTTCAGATCATGGTTTTGTTGACACTTCGGTATTCTGTGATTGTAATCCGAAGGCGAGGTCCTCCCTACGATCTATTAACATGTGAAATGATAATCCAAAAATGCTTTTGTGAAAGTCTGTGCTTGAATGTGATACTGTTGTCGCCCTCGTATTTTGCTTGATGAGTTGGTCATAAACGGCTACGCTACCGTAAAATATTGAATTTTGAGTAAGGGTTAGTTGGATTGAAAGTGTATATAATTTACTTGATCTACTTCAATAGAATAACAATCAAAGGGAATGTAGCAGTTTCCATTTAAAAATCAATGGCATCATTAGTTTTCTTTGGGTAATGTAGTCAGGGTCTTTTTACAGTAAAAGGAAACTATGGAGATACGACTACTTGTCGCCAGGTTTGACACTTTCTCGGAGGGCTTTGTACTAAAATAGTTCCTGCTATATGAACTTGGCTTCTGAGGTGCCGACAAGCTTCGATCAGTGATATACAGGTTATGTATTGAGAACTTCATCCTTTCTGTTTGAGAGGCCGGTTGGGAGTCTGCTTATTAACGGAATCCTGCTTCGTAAACTTTATAAGTTATTTTTGACGTCAATGCATGGTGACAGAGATTTCCATCAAGTAAAGAGGCTTGTTTACCTGTTCCGTTTCCATGTAAACCAAGGGAATTGACTTCCATCTCCAGTATACATTAGTTCCAGCAGAGTCTTAATTGGTCATACACACACAAGTTATAAACGTATCTGCCTCAAGGCAATGCGATATATGATATTTATATCTGACATATGGGTTATTTCACAAAGGAAGTCACGTTGAGATGGGATACAACTCGAGTGGTCTGAGTCTTAAAGAGGATGACGTTCGGAAGACATGTTGTTGTACATGGGCATCATTAAACAGGAAGGTGTCTTGTCTAATATCTGTCCTCGTGAATACGTCTGGTGTTCGGAGGCTGGTATTCTCCGTACCGAGGAATCGTACTTGCCTTGCCTAAATATAATATCATGGAGTAAAGGTATTGGTGTCATTTCTTCGTCAAAATGCAAATTGGCCGTTTTGATTTTCAACCATTTTTCAATCGAGTTGCCATTCGCTGTCGTTGTAGCACTAAAAACCCTGAAAAAATGACATATTTTTGCAAACATTTATATATTCAATAGCAGGATAAAGAGTTAAAAGAGAGGTATAATAAACAAGCAATGAAGCGTGAAAGACATTCATTCATTCGAAAATGTTCGAAACAAAGCGAGGCGCCCATGTTTACCAAACCTTTACTGACAGTAAGTGGTATATCGTGTAGCCTAAGCATGAATAATAATGCTTATTGTTACAACAATATTTATAGTTCATAAGAACGCCCTGCTAAGGGTATCGTATATAATATGAAGTTTGTTTAAACGTTAACATCGACTGTCTTGTTTAATAAGTGGAACGGAAAGTCGTGTATGTTTTGTATTCTGAACATAATCAATATCACACCAGTAGTCAAAGGCATACATTCTGATTAATTTCAGTCAATTGGCGCATAGTCCTTCATTTCCCCACATTCAATTTGCATATTTTTCAATCAAAATTTTAATTCGGTACCGAGTGATATAAGTGACATATTCGAATGTCGAAATTGGAACAAGCTAGTTTCAGGTACCTCGTGCCCACTCGCTGATTCCCTTTGGTGTCATTATTTGTTTAAGTGGTGTTCGCACCAGGAGCAGACGAAGAAAAGATTGGGAAATAAATAAAATAAGTATAATAATTAGTAGTAGGTAAAGTAAAGGGGGAAAGAGATGGAGTAGTATTGTAGTATTTTTATTGTGATTTACCTCAATGTCGCGCCTAAGAAGGTTCAGAAAAAAAATCAGCGAATACCAAAGCGTTAACAAAACCATAATCCGAACTCAAAATCTATTAAACTAGAGGAAAATAGGAACAAAGGAAAAATTTACATAGAGACCCTCTTAAAAGAACAAGATAATAAGACCAGGTGTTCCGGAAGAGTAAGCGTCTTCTGCTTCATCGACGCCACCCGCCATGTAAATCTTGGTCACATCCTAGTGAGCATCAATCCTCAAAATGAGGAACGAGTCACAACAAGTAAGCACACTAATATGGTTTAGTTATCGAGATATTTCATTATATAACTTGCGTTCAATTTTATTTTTTTTTCCAGATAAATATAATCACGGAAGTATATATTCTAAGTCTGTGATATCACATAAGGAAGATAAAATGTTTTGAATATGTGTTCACAATTTTCATTGATACAATTCCGCTTGTTGGGACCGTGTCGGTATTGAAATACCATACATAAACATTAAATATAAATAAGGCGTTTAAATTATTCGTTACATATACAAAACAAAAAACAAAACAAAAACTCGTCTACGGTATCATGATGGAAAAAATTCTCATTTGAAGGAAATAAGATGACTGCAAACTAACTTTTCTTAATCAACAACATGAGGACAATTAACGTAACAACCCGTATTTTTTTTTATAGATATCCGAGCTAAAATGTTGGCGTCCTTTCATTGCTGATAATGCAATTTCAAAGAGGAAAAAAAGGAAATAATTAACGACTGTAATTACTCAATCCATGCAATAAAAATCATAACTAACCTAACATTGTTGTATAAGATATGATTTAAAACATTTACATGTAGCGAACAAAATATCGGTGACAAATCACCTTCCGACAATGTTGGGGAAAAATATAAGATTTAACATAAAAATACATGGGCTTTTAAAAGTTTTCCTCTAACCCTAAGTTTTGATAAAAAATTACCATAAATTAATTCAATCTACATTATCAAAAACTTTTCGAAAATCGTCAAAGCAACAATATATATATTTTTTTTTTGAGATGATTTGGTTATAATATTGTGTAATCAAAATATAGCATCAGCCGTACTAAGACCGGGTCTAAACCCAGTTACGACATCATATGTTTCTGACCATTCTAATAGTCTATTATTAAAGATATTCGCAAGCAGCTTGCTATACTAATAAGGGTCAGTTACGTCACCCTTTTTGTGTACTAGGGTAATTACAGCAACAGCCAAATCAACAGTATAGAGACAAAAATCCAATGTACTGTAAAAAAAGTTTACTCAATATAGGTAATAAAATATCCTTCCCTGTCAATAAACGTTCATTTAAGATACAATCTATACCAGGAGACTTCTATTTCTTCAAATTCCGAATATTTTTGCATATTTCATTAACATTAATTGCAGTGAATTTTCTGTAATATTATTTTGGGATATCAAATCTCATGTATTCAACATGTGACCTTAAAACTTAAAGTATTTCCCTTCTTTTAATATATTCTTTAAATTCATAAGTCCTCTTCCTCATTTGAACGACATTGGCGGAAAAGTCCAATTTGAATAAAATTGGCACCAATGATAATAATAGGTCATTTGAGCGTTTGACGCAGGGGCGCTTTCCATGTTATTTGAAGCGAAGCGACAACAATCCCATTGAACAAGCTTGATATGTGACCTCATAAGTAAACCACGTGTAACGTCTTGGTAAACGTTGCTACCATACCCGTATGGAAAGCATTTATGCTGTTAATGTTCATATAGTGGAATGCAGTGCAAATGTAAATACAATACATGTAGAATGTAATAGTGGTACCACACCAAGAAAACAAGACAATAGAATAGTTTGTCACTTCGTGTAATCACTTTAAGGGGTCATTGTGCTGCTAAATTGGACTGAAAGCCATTCTGAAGTGTACTTACATGTACTAACAGTTTAGCAGACTCAAAAGTGTTGAAAACACCTTAAGAATGACAGGGAGTTGTGGTTTCGCCCTGTAGCTATTTGGGAAATTCTTAGGCTGATACAAATTTTAGCAGCTTTATACAGTCTACTTATGCTTAAAAAAAAACATAAAAAGAAACTCCCTAGATACAAATCTGTACAGCAGTGATAGAGACATTCACCACAACATTACTATGAAATGTTCATAAACTAATGAGTCATGACCTAGTGCTTTGTCTAAATGCCAATTTCGTATCAACATCATACATTGTAAAATAACTAATTGGCCAACATTAACGCAACTTAACGTACAGCGAGTGTTTGACATTCGCTTATGAAGATCTTACAGATGACCATTCCAATATGTCCGGAGAAACTTTCTTTGTGGATAGAGAAGTAAAATCAGCTTCTTAAATCACTTCAGCGATATCAGCTGTAAGCGTTTCGATTTCATCACAAGTATAAATTCATGTTCAGTTAAACCTTAGTCACGCAATAGAAATTCATTATTACTACTATATACGTCAACGTTATTATTGTTGCCGGAGGTGATCCACTTCAAAAGACTTTTGGAGAACTTTGAGCGTTCTATAGAAACTGATCAGGTTTACGTATATCACAGAATATTGTTCTGTGATTATGTAATTAGGCACGTCAGAGAAGCTGTCACCTGAGGTTTTACAGTCACTAACCAAGTCGATCTTCCCCGGGTCTATACTGACATAATACACTAAGGAGCTGTCACCTGAGGTTTTACACTCACTAACCAAGTCGATCTTCCCCGGGTCTATACTGACATAATACACTATGGAGCTGTCACCTGAGGTTTTACACTCATTAACCAAGTCGATCTTCCCCGGGTCTGTACTGACATAATACACTAAGGACCTGTCACCTGAGGTTTTACAGTCACTAACCAAGTCGATCTTCCCTGGGTCTATACTGACATAAGTCACTAAGGTGCTGTCACCTGAGGTTTTACAGTCACTAACCAAGTCGATCTTCCCCGAGTCTATACTGACATAATACACTAAGGAGCTGTCACCTGAGGTTTTACAGTCACTAACCAAGTCGATCTTCCCCGGGTCTATACCGACATAATACACTAAGGAGCTGTCACCTGAGGTTTTACAGTCACTAACCAAGTCGATCTTCCCCGAGTCTATACCGACATAATTCACTAAGGAGCTGTCACCTGAGGTTTTACAGTCACTAACCAAGTCGATCTCCCCCGAGTCTATACCGACATAATTCACTAAGGAGCTGTCACCTGAGGTTTTACAGTCACTAACCGAGTCGATCTTCCCCGGGTCTATACTGACATAAGTCACTAAGGAGCTGTCACCTGGGGTTTTACAGTCACTTACCAAGTCGATCTTCCCCGAGTCTATACTGACATAAGTCACTAAGGTGCTGTCACCTGAGGTTTTACAGTCACTAACCGAGTCGATCTTCCCCGGGTCTATACTGACATAATACACTAAGGACCTGTCACCTGAGGTTTTACAGTCACTAACCAAGTCGATCTTCCATGGGTCTATACTGACATAAGTCACTAAGGTGCTGTCACCTGAGGTTTTACAGTCACTAACCAAGTCGATCTTCCCCGAGTCTATACTGACATAATACACTAAGGAGCTGTCACCTGAGGTTTTACAGTCACTAACCAAGTCGATCTTCCCCGAGTCTATACCGACATAATACACTAAGGAGCTGTCACCTGAGGTTTTACAGTCACTAACCAAGTCGATCTTCCCCGAGTCTATACCGACATAATTCACTAAGGAGCTGTCACCTGAGGTTTTACAGTCACTAACCAAGTCGATCTCCCCCGAGTCTATACCGACATAATTCACTAAGGAGCTGTCACCTGAGGTTTTACAGTCACTAACCGAGTCGATCTTCCCCGGGTCTATACTGACATAAGTCACTAAGGAGCTGTCACCTGGGGTTTTACAGTCACTTACCAAGTCGATCTTCCCCGAGTCTATACTGACATAAGTCACCAAGGAGCTGTCACCTGAGGTTTTACACTCACTACCCAAGTCGATCTTCCCCGGGTCTATACTGGCATAATACACTAAGGAGCTGTCACCTGAGGTTTTACAGTCACTAACCAAGTCGATCTTCCCCGAGTCTATACTGGCATAAGTCACTAAGGAGCTGTCACCTGAGGTTTTACAGTCACTAACCAAGTCGATCTTCCCCGAGTCTTTACTGACATAAGTCACTAAGGAGCTGTCACCTGAGGTTTTACAGTCACTAACCAAGTCGATCTTCCCCGGGTCTATACTGGCATAAGTCACTAAGGAGCTGTCACCTGAGGTTTTACAGTCACTAACCGAGTCGATCTTCCCCGAGTCTATACTGACATAATACACTAAGGAGCTGTCACCTGAGGTTTTACAGTCACTAACCAAGTCGATCTTCCCCGAGTCTATACTGGCATAAGTCACTAAGGAGCTGTCACCTGAGGTTTTACAGTCACTAACCAAGTCGATCTTCCCCGGGTCTATACTGGCATAATACACTAAGGAGCTGTCACCTGAGGTTTTACAGTCACTAACCGAGTCGATCTTCCCCGAGTCTATACTGACATAATACACTAAGGAGCTGTCACCTGAGGTTTTACAGTCACTAACCAAGTCGATCTTCCCCGAGTCTATACTGGCATAAGTCACTAAGGAGCTGTCACCTGAGGTTTTGCAGTCACTAACCAAGTCGATCTTCCCCGGGTCTATACCGACATAATTCACTAAGGAGCTGTCACCTGAGGTTTTACAGTCACTTACCAAGTCGATCTTCCCCGAGTCTATACTGACATAATACACTAAGGAGCTGTCACCTGAGGTTTTACACTCACTTACCAAGTCGATCTTCCCCGAGTCTATACTGACATAATACACTAAGGAGCTGTCACCTGAGGTTTTACACTCACTAACCAAATCGATCTTCCCCGGGTCTATACCGACATAATACACCAAGGAGCTGTCACCTGAGGTTTTACACTCACTAACCAAGTCGATCTTCCCCGAGTCTATACTGACATAATACACTAAGGAGCTGTCACCTGAGGTTTTACAGTCATTTACCAAGTCGATCTTCCCCGGGTCTATACTGACATAATACACCAAGGAGATGTTACCGTCGTCACTATGCACGAACGAACTAACAAAACGGATTTAACTCTAGAAAATGTTGCATTACGATGACTTGAGGGTTGAGGAAAAGTGCTGATGACAACGAGGACTACTCAGGTGAGCGTTGTCTTCGACCAAAACAAAAACGAATGAATTTGTTGAGAGTTTGGTGTATCATCCATCGACACATATACACACCTAGATGTCTATATAAAATAACAGTATCGTTAAACAAAACTTTAATTATCGCAATTCAATCTTCATTGGAATAAACAACTAACTACATGTATCTTGTTGAAATCGCTTGTGTCACATCAACGTAATCCAACCTATACCAAAAATAAAAACAACAAAAAAAGCCCGAATATCAACATATCAAAATATCAAAATTTAAAATCCTTGAATTCTTCGAGATTTACAGATAGGTATGGACACAAGAGATGTTACTTCATCTCGGGATTAACACAATACAGGGGCCAGGGACCCTTAAGTTATCAAGGATTTAGAATAACCTCTCAATATTAAAGAAAAGAAGCAGCCAGAGTAAAAGTGTATGACTTACATATGCCATACATACTAATGATGTATATACTACTAGGAAGTGCGTGGTCGGGTGTTATTGTCTTGTTCAGTAGGAAACACTCAATCCGGAGCAAAAATCTGTTGATTTGTTGTAATCCGATAAAAATGTGTAGAAATGTCACACCGGAGGACTGACCTACTTACTCGTACAGATCTCCTCTCGGGAGACAGAGATTTACGTCTCGTCAGCGACGAGGGACCAAAATATCCAGCACGTGGACCAATTAGGACGATAAATGAGGAGTTTATTGCTATAATTGACACACATAACGTCCGAGCTGTGTTTGGTGGGAGGTACCCCCTCCCGCTGTGGACTTATTTGTATCCATTAGGTCCGGCAGGATCACAGGGTGTGTAGGCGTGGTGTCTCCGCGGGGAAATCATGCGCAAATAAAAAAGAAAGTGTCGCTGACGTCAGACGAATAATGTGTGTCCCTGACAATTTATCAAAGAAAGTACGGCTAATAATAGACGACATCAAAATAACGCAGTTTATATCGTTTTGTACTACGTACTGATTTTACACAGGTTCCATACATCCTGCTGATTATACACGGGTTCCATACATCCTGCTGATTATACACAGGTTCCATACATCCTGCTGATTATACACGGGTTCCATACATCCTGCTGATTATACACGGGTTCCATACATCGTGCTGATTATATACGGGTTCCATACATCCTGCTGATTATACACGGCTTCCATACATCCTGCTGATTATACACGGGTTCCATACATCCTGTTGATTATACACGGGTTCCATACATCCTGCTGATTTTACACGGGTTCCATACATCCTGCTGATAGTACTGTTCTATGCTTCTTTTTTTGTCCAAATTTTTACGAATGGCCTTAAGACCATTTAAATCTAGATCAAATCCAAGTAAATGCCACGATCTTAAAGTTAGATCTGAGACATTATTCGCAATCACAACAAGTAGGCATACTAATGAGCATATTCAAAACAGCCATGCTCATCTCTCGAAATCTAGCACGAACCCTTGACTAAGGAATTAACTGCAACATATACATGTAACACCATATGACGGAGAATAAGGGATGTTACTATCAAGAAAGGGAAGGTTCACTATCCAAAAATCGATATAGTTTATCTTAGTAGTTAGCTGCCCATGTTTGTTATTTGTATCGTTTCCACCTTTCAAGAGAAAAGAATGTTCTGATAATGAAGATTGAAGACGTTCTTTCAGTTTGGTATGGGGTATGGTAGTGCAAAGGGTGGAAAAATCAAATGTTTTGACAGACGAAGCACTTTCTTGAGAAGGAGGATGGCGAGCTACCGTTTGAACTGGTTATGCTGATTGATCTACACAGAGGGTCAGCGATAGCTGAATTAAGTCAGGTGTGAATTGCAATAAGCTTATCTTTTATTGTATTGGTAGTATACTTAGATCTCACTTGAATTATGTAATAGTTAAAATGCTGACGAGTCAGTTAATTAAAACAGCAAATCGATTTTTACAACATTCTTTGCATGCTTTTCTATGGACACTTGAACACCTCTAGACGCGATATGAGTTGGCATTTCTACTCATTTTGTTGGCGATCAATGTCTGTTGCCATTAAATGTTTTTCGTCTTTCATTATGTTTCAGAAAACAATGTCAGATTGATAATTCATGAATGGCATATTGGTGTATTGTTCTGGGGTGTCTTTTGATCGGAAACCCTCGGGTGATATAAATAAAGGTTGGGGATGGATATTATTCCGATTGGCGCTCTTTGTGTGTCTAGTGAGTACATATATATTTTATGGAACATCTGTACATACATGTAAGCAGAGTGTTGGATATAAAACACCATCAGTATTATATAGAACATGATATAGAGTATTAAAGAGAAACCATCATATTTGTAGAGTATTATAACACCATCATATATAAAACACTATCAGGATTGCAGAGTATTACGTGTATATAAAAAACCATCAAATGCAGAGTATCATAATTATATAATACTATCAGCTGTTTCATTGTTGTGTAAGTTTGCGAAATGACTTTGGAACTAAGTGCATGGGCACTTATCGACATATCATTTCAGCCGCAGTTCAGAAATATGTTTGCCTGTAATACAGTATATAGGGCCTGGAGACTAAGTGCATTTACACATCACATCTGTTAGTTCTATTATATATTCCACTCCGTTTACTAATGACGTAGATGGCCTCAGTTCTCAGAAGACTGTCATCCTCTTCCATGTGGTCGAATGTAACAAAGGTTATTGACATCCGCCTGGGCCCAAGTAGCAACGTGACGACAAGGTCCTCGGTAAGACAGTGTAAAGTTTAATCCTGTCTGTGATGTAGCTTATGCCCATCTGTCTTGTCCAACCACAAACTGTTTCGTCAGGTAATGTGTCAAAGACCTAAGAACTAGTGAAGGCAATGAACTAAGAGCTATATATACTCATGACATGGTTTGTAAATTTGTTTTAAAAAAATCTTCGTCTTTAATGACGTTCTTGAGCAGAACTCCATTTGATTTTTATTTAAACGCTTTTTGATGCATTAGCATTCGAAATGTTTTTTTACATGTCGACAGAGTTTTCAAATCATCAGTAAATACCAATTATTACCGAGAAATATGTAGGTGTCGTGGATGACTCGACCGTAAATGAATCATTGGACTAAAACATTTCATAAACAAATGCACTTTTCATACAGTGTAAATAAATAAGAGAATTCCGAAGCGTTAACAAAATCATATTCCAAACTAAAAATCGATTAAATCAGGGGCAACATATGAAAAAAGGAAAGATTTACATGGAGACTTTTGTAAATGTACTAGAGAATAAGACCAGGTGTTCCGGAAGAGTAGGCGTCTTCTGCTTTATCGACGACACCTGCCATGTAAATCTTTGTCACATCCAAGCAAACATCAAGTTATCAAAATGGTATCCTCGAGTTCTAGCGGTATAATAATTATACGTTCTTTGCGCCGATCCAACAAAACAAAATCAAGAATCATGCTATTATATACAGCGTTTTGTTACGTTTCAGTAAAAACTCAACAACTTACCTACCGCCAGAGAAATGCCTTTAGAAGATTGCAGAGAAGCTGTCCTATTTTACCATTGCGCTGTCGTGCGATTCTTTTGTTATAAATGATTGTCTACGTGCACATTTGATTTTGTCATGAGAAATCATACTCCAAGGGTACATGGTACGTGCGTGAACGTCATACCTTAGAGAATGTATATATACATGCATGTGCATTCATATCACTGGAGTATACATATATATTATTATTAGAATAGCCACTTCAAATGTATTTGATATTCAATAATGATTTTTGTATACATACATACAGGGAAAATAATATTAATAAATGTTTTAAAAGGTTACAAATGACGGATGAACAATAACAAAAAATATTGCTGAAGCATTTGTCAGACTAGTCGCAGCAGCTTATCTGTTACAACAAAGTGCCGAATATATGCATTTTTATGAATCCTAATGAATATTCTGACCCGCCCATAACGTTACAAAATTTTGATTAGATAATCATTAATTGTTTATAGAATATAAAATCTAAACATTGTAAACTTTACTTTTTTATGTAAATGCATGTTTGCGATTATAGATGCCTCATCTTTTGGTTTTTTGTTTAACGGGCGGAGTGGTGGGGATTTTACCGTCTTTAGCCTTTCTTTCAGAATGTGATCACAAAAGCGGCTCAAAACAAAACAAAGGGTTTAGCACTCAAATATACGATGAACAAATTAAAAGCAGTCACGAAGCAAGAAAAAATGAGTATACATCAAAGATCAAAAATAGTTAAAAAGTGCAGTCTGCTTCTCCATATAGCGGAACGCGACACGGCGCTGACGTCATCATCAGAAGATCAGACAGGTTACTGACGTATTAATAGTCATAGATACAAAACAATGGTTTGAAATTACATACACACATATAAATATTATAGTATTGATTGTATTCTGTAAATGTTTATGTCCAGGTTACAGGTTGATGTGCTCAGAGGTTACACAGATAAACGTCAGCCACACACACATTTGTGATAGATGTGCCGATAGAATCGATACAACATGTCAAATATGAGTTACACAACATCATGCGGTACGACTTTACACCATACCGCTGTTTCAAACTCTTTGTTTGACCTGTTTTTGAGGCGTTCATTTTGGGATAATTAAACCGGCTTGGCCCTAAATAAACCAAAACAAACATATAAATCAAACTCTTCGTCTCATCAGTCATGCTAGGGGCTTAAAACGTGGAAATCCTAATTGCTCTAAATTACTGTAGAAATAGAAGGGAAGTTTAAACTATTTTCAAGAATTGAAGGAGTACGATTTAATTGTAAATTAAAAGTAGGGTTTATATTATGACTGGTGCCACAATACATAAACGATATTTGTGTCCATGAAGGTTACAGTAGACATAAAACGTCAACAAGTAGGGTCTAACACCCTGTATAGAGAAATATGACCCCACATCAAGGTGAGCAGGGGCGCACATTGTGTTTGCTGAATTTAAGCAATCGATACAGTATACCAAACATAAATTACACCGCCCCATACAGTTGTTTCGTCCTTCTATGACTTATCGATGAGGCTAGGTGGCAAAAGGTGGAACCCGAAATAGTTGCAGGTTGTGATATTGTGAAGATGAACAAAACAACAGAAGTAGAACGTAATTCAAATCCCTTAATAGCAAACCGTTGTCTTCATGCTGACTTTTGTGTTGAGTCCTAATAACCCCACCAATTAAGCTTTATATTGGTATCATGGTATATCACTGTTATAACAC
Organism: Mimachlamys varia; assembly: GCA_947623455.1. Lineage (NCBI taxonomy): Eukaryota > Metazoa > Mollusca > Bivalvia > Pectinida > Pectinidae > Mimachlamys > Mimachlamys varia. The sequence goes on from OX392535.1 coordinate 18,220,153, forward strand.
TTCCTAACCCTAAGGTTACCTCCAGTCTGATATGATGAGATAACGGTCAAAGACCTTGTGAGCTAAGGGCATTACATTATATATATATATATATATATAATAAAAATAGTTTGTTTCCATGTGTAGGTAGGTATACAGATAAAATTAATAAAAACAAAACAACCAACTTCCAAACGCTTTCAACCTCTTTGGGGCTCTTCCGGAAAGTTCAAACTCTCCTGAAGAGCCCCGAAAAGGGTGAAAGCGTTTGGAAGTCGGTCATCTTGTTTTTATTTATTTTATCTACATCTATAAATGAAAGCATGTAAGCGATATGCCATTTGTTGTCAGATAAACATGACGATTTCTTTTTCCGATCATTAACTTTCCCCTTCTTGATAGTACATTCTTACTTCTCCAAAGTATGATGTTTGCAGGTCACCGTTGGCTCGTAAGAGCTTTCTATCAATAACGAGAATTTCGAAATGTTTGTCGGCTGTTGACGAAAAAACATACGGCACAGTGATTCGAGCGATGCACGTAGGTGAAGACTATTGACAAGTTTCAAAGTCGCTATCCAGATCTGATTGAGAATTTTTCTGTTTTTCTGTATATGATTGACGCAGTAAGTGGATATAACACCGCATACCCCTCAGAAACATCTGGGCCCGTATTCATGAAACCGGTCTTGTGCTCAAGCGTGGATTCACTTCTAATAGAAATATAGCCGAAACAAGAAATTCGGCTTGAGTATGAGAACGGTTTCATGAATACGGGCCCGGGACTTATTATTTTGTACTTTTTCAAGAGTCTCTGTTTGTTTATCTATTACACCGATGGAACAACTCCTACAGTACCATTGGTGTTCATAGCTTTGTTGTACTGAAAGAATGCGATTAAAAAATTAATATATATTATTCGCACGATTTGTTATCAAACATCAAGAGCAGATAATTCTAGTATGCGGAAAGGGAGACTTGTCAATATTGATACAGTACAGTTAAAAAATATAGCAACATTTTAATATGTTTTGGTTTAGGACAGGCTGTTAACTAGCTGGTGTGGGATTTCATTATTGATGCTGTCAATAACACATGCCACAATTTTCATTGTTTATTACGCGACACTGAACTGACGTCATGGGTATATGTCAGGCAGGTTCTGTCAAGGATGTCTCATGTGATCTCTTCGCACAAAACATCGATGTGGTAGTGGTTCACAGTTGAACTGTGAAATGAAAGTCCCCAGCTTGTGTCACCTGTCTGTAAGTGTAAATTTGAGGAGAGACTTTACCGTGTTATAAACTTTTCAACACGTACTAATTAACAGGGTAGCCATAACGGCAAATTTCCACAGATTTGGGTTCTATTTTGAAGCTGCTTTTAATTGACGTATCAAGCATTATTAAAAGTACATATTTTTGTGAACCTAAACTGAAATCGATTTCTTCTATATATTTCGTGTTGTATAACTAAACAAATCTTATTTTACTATTTCTGGTATTTAAAAGTCCCCGAGTGTGTAACGTTTTCTATTCACGTTAACATTTCTATGTAATTTATTTAAGGTTGCAACTAACTTTCATGTATTGGAGGTGATTTTAAAAGATTTGGTATGGCGTTGCTTAGGATACGTTGTATATTGCATATCAAACTGTTTAGTATAATTAATTGCTTATTAAGTATACCGATTTTACTCTTCAGTGTGGTAATGGTTCTAAATTAAAGAAAAACAACACCGATTGCCTTAATGTCTTTTGTTAAACCAAAACGAATCATTTGAAAGTCAAAGTTGGCGTAATGCTTGGTCTATTACCGTACAAATATTTCAACTTATAAAATAATTAACATTTTTTCTGACTTTTCCCAGCTTTTGAATTATAATGAATTGTACTTTTATACTCCATCGTCAGTGACTTCCATTTAGATGAGTACACCTGTGTAATTGTAGCTATGTTCTTGTCTCATTGTGTATGTCATACTAGGATCGTCTCATAGTTTCTTATGGAATGGATTCAAAAGGCTTTTGTTCACAATATACTCGTTAACATATTAAACTACATGCATGCGACTTCTGATGTCTTTTTCGACCATAGTTGATATTAATTATCTACCTTCCAAATCATGGAGGATCTTACACGAGTGTCGATCTAATATGAAATTTATTAAACGAGTTCAATAATTTAATATGTCACGAGCCTTTAGGCGAGTGGCAAATTATTTAAGTTCCGTACTGCAATTACACGAGTGAAAGATTCTATTTATCACATAGCTTATATTTTTGAGAAAATACATCAAAACTCTCAAATTCATTCTCTATAAGAAAGGCAAATTTCTTCTTTGGCAGTGCGATTTTCATTACCGAGATAATCATATGAAGTCACAAAACGTCATTTGGTTATGACGTCACAATAGTGTTATAACACGTGTGTAAAACCATATTCATGACATGGCCGTATGACATGACTGAATGGGTCAGTTATGTGATAAAGGATTTATATTACCATAGCAAAGTATCCATTTCAAATACGCAAGTAGGAACAGGCACAGACTGTTTACATTTCCTTGCGTTAAAGTAATTACCTGTCTTTGGTATTTTGCCAATATCACTATCATATTTGTCATTTCAACTCTGGTCATGACCAGAAGTTACTTGAACAAAGAAACAACAAAGCACAGAGTAAGAGACTTTTAATTTAAACTGATTTCACTTTAATTCCTTCATGACTGTTACAGGTACAATCTGTCAGACAGCCTTTGATATTTCTTATAAATTCAAATTACACCCGTCCCTATGACTGTCTTGTTATTTCAAATCGACTTTTTGAAAAGTTTGCAAAATTTCAACAAAAAATATAACCAAGTGTACCTTAATTATAAGTGTAAATGCTACATTTTTTGTTTACAAAACTCACAATTTACCATACTTATGCAATTGTGATACATACATGTATACACCTGTAAACCGCAGATCCTGCAAATACAATACTAGAGAACAAATTAACATACCCGTAGATTACACCGAACTACAGACATCACCCATCATTCAACAACAGTACATTGGTTAACACAAATTAGTGTGGTCTGAGGATTTGGCTCCGTTTTTATTTGCAGCAACTTTTAAACTTCCCCTAAACGTTGAGTTGACTCCAGTTACCTACCTGTACCTATTTTGGATGACGTTAACTTTGTTGCCAGGTGTGCTGTGTACTTTATTTTCCCTATTGATGGACTAGGAGACGTGTGACAAATATAGTAAAACTGGTTTATTACCGTCATCTAAGGTACAGCTTTGGGTGAACGAGATATGTCTCTATATCAGTAGAATGGCATCCGTTTTTAGAATATTCTTAAGAAATTCAATTAGTTGTAAATAACTGCTGAAATGATCACCTGGATGTCTGATTCTAAACTATGGGGAGATAATGCAGTTATAATTCATTATGGATGTGGTGAAAAGCATAAACGTGAATATAGAATAAATATAGCTCTGTATTAGAAAGAACAGATAAAAGCAGAATTTTAAGTCTAACAACGCTTTAAAGATTCTTTTGACATGGTTTTCAAACTACTTCCCAACCAAAAGAAACAATGGTAGACCATATGGATGCCTATTGTCGGTTTATATAAAACAGCCGTTTCTGCTACAGTGTTGTGTTAAATCCTGTTCCAAGAAAAGTGTTCTGAGTTGGTGTTTCTCTGGTATGGGCAAAATGTTCACCAGGAAACATTGTTATTGGGGTCCAGACCATCTCGCCTACAGTGTCCGCTTAGCAATTAGTCATGGGTTTAAGCTCCAGAGACTCATAAAATAGGATGTCATTTTTGTCTTGTAGTCACAATGTTATTCCTATTTAATAACTGTTATATAGCACTCTACCATACTTTTATATATCACTATATAATAATATATAATAAAATTTAATTTCTAATTTTGCTTCTTTGTACTTGATAAAATACAGATACTTTTACAATTCTCAATCGAGTCGTAAAGTGTTGTACTGGTGGTACATTTCCACCTAATGAGCTTGTCACACAGCCCAATAAAACATCTATATTTCGACGAAGCGGTTACAAAGACAATGGTTGTATCATGATATACATCATTTCTCTAGGTAAGTAGTCTATTGGGATTTATCGATATCTTGTATGAAGTATTTGAGACGGTTGGGGTTCAATTATACAAAAAAAATGGTTTACATTTGGAATAATATGGCCCGATTGGAGAAGAAAATACAAATAGTCATGAGTTTATGAAGAATAACGTTTTAAAAGGAACTGGCCGATAAGTTTAATGCATTATATTATAATATAGCAATGTTAAGCTTTCATATTTCTCTGCTTGGACTGTTATATTTTTTTCATAACAAGTACAAGTTCGTGAAATATGAATGACCATCCAATAAACCATTCTACAATGGTTTTGTTCTCTTTTGTTTTCTGCAGAAAGTGTGCATGGACATGAGGAGTCTTGACCATCCTTTCGATGAAGTGTGTTTGATCCTAAGAATCTCCAGCCCAATTGCCTGTATATATTGGAATATTCATATATACTCAGCTCAATTAATCTCCGCAGATTATCCGACGTTTCAAGAATATAGATGCATTAGCCGGTGAATGAATCTAGCTCAATCAAACGGCTTGATCCGTTCGAGTGGAAGGGAGAAGTGCGGAGTGGAGGATTCTGTGATCTTCAAAGGACTTCCCTACACAGTTAGCGGCCATTATTGTCGACCCGAACACCCGGTATAAAGCCTACCTTGGCTTTGATTACGGACCGCCTGTAAGCAAGGTGATAGCACAGTCAATCAACGACACGCTATATGTTCAGATACTTTCAGGAATCACCGGCACTCGGGCATGTGATCATAAGACGCTGACCGTGCACTTACGCTTCAGAAACTATTGCGCCAGAGAAAGGTGGATCACATTTTGTCTCGTCGTGTATCTCAAGATAATCAAATCGTGTTCCAATTTAAAAGCAGCAACCATAAAATAAAAAGTTGAATATCGTCACTTCGACTGTATTGTTGTAATGAATCATTTCTGTGGTTGTGAAAAATATAAATTGATTATCTAGGGTGGGTGAAACACTGTTAAAATTCACTGTCAGTTTTATTAGATATGAAAGCTGTATATAAAGCTGAAACTATTTTATATTAATTTGGTACTTTATATTTGCTTATTGCTTAACCAAGTCTTTATCCAAACGTCTTACTACCATTCACAGTACTATCAAATCATATCATGACATTGTTTACTCCAAAAGTGGAATGATCGGGACTTGGATTTAAAAAAAAAAGATCAAACTTCAACACCTCCTCCTCAAAAATACTTCATCATACATCAGAACATATGACTTTTCTATCCTGTGCATTACCGATTCACTTACCTAACTAAAAGAAGGTCTGCGTTCTCTCATTATGATACTTGAATGTGAGCTATTTCAATTTCACTTTAAGATATATCGACGATGTGTTGTCTATAAACAACAAGAAGTTTGCTGATCACATCGATCGTATATTCCCTTCTGAACTTGAAATAAAGGACAAAACCGACTCCTTTACATCAGCTGCTTACCTCGATCTCTACTTAAACTACAATCAACATGAACAGCTTACTACTAAGCCATACAATAAACGTGACAATTTCCATTTTCCAGTCGTGAACTTTCCTTTTCTTGATAGTGACATCACTGCTTCTTCAACCAATTTGTTGTATATATGTCGCAGTTGATTCGTTATTCCAGGGCTTGTTCTAAATATCGTGATTTTCGTGATCGTTGTCGACTGCCGACAAACAAACTAATAACCCTAGGATTCGAGAGATGCAGGTTGATGAAGACCATGGGCAAGTTTTATGGTCGCCATCTTGATATCATCATGAAATATTCTGTATTTTTGTGTGATATGAAGATGGACGTTTTTGAGTTTGCTTGTTAGTGTGTTTACTTGTTGTGATGACAATGATGACTCGGTTCTCATTTTGAGGATTGATGCTTACTTGGATGTGACCAAGATTTACATGGCGGGTGTCGTCGATGAAGCAGAAGACGCTTACTATTCCGGAACACCTGGTCTTATTCTCTTGTGATTTTACGAGAGTCTCCACGTTAATCTTTCCTTTGTTCCTATTTTGCCCCTAGTTTAATCGATTTTGAGTTCGGATTATGGTTTTGTTGACGCTTTGGTATTCTCTTATTTTTTCTGAATATCGAGATTTTCGTGATAGATGTCAACTGCTGACGAACAAACTTACGGCACAGGGATTCGAGAGATACAGGTTGATGAAGACTGGGCAAGAAGTTTTATGGTCGCCATCTTGATCTCATCGAAAAATATTCTGTATATTTGTGTGATATGTTTTTGAGTTTGCTTATTAGTGTGCTTACTTGTTGTGATTGACAATGATGACTCGGTTCTTATTTCGAGGATTAATGCTTACTTGGATGTGACCTACATTCGCATGGCGGGTGTCTTCGATGAAGCAGAAACGCTAACTCTTCCGGAATACCTGGTCTTATTCTCTTATGCTTTACGACAGTCTTCATATAAATCTTTTTTTTTGTTTCTATTTTGCCCCTAGTTTAATCGATTTTGAGTTCGGATTATGGTTTTGTTGACGCTTTGGTATTCTCTAACTTTTATTTTAAAACAGTAAACCAAATTTGCTTAAGAAGCATTACTTTTCGAAAATCTAAAAAAAACATGGTAGCCAGTCGATGGTCGGCCTACAGTGAAGGAAACCTGGCAATTGCGATTAGTTTGTCCTAAATGATATTGGTGTCTGGCAATATGTCTGGTATTGCCAGACATCATTTGAATTATCGTGTAACAAATAAGCGTTATATAATGTATAAGCCTTTGTAAATCACAAAAAATAGATAGCATGTCAAATGAAGCGGAATCTGGCCAGGCTTCTCCGATGACGTCATTGCTTAAATGTCAAGGAGAGAAAGGTTTACTGAATGACCAGTACACACCAGTTGGTCCATAGTGTCAAATGAACGATGTTTTCAGAATATATTTTTGTTTTTTGGTTTTATACCCCCCACAAAGAAGTTACGGGGTATACTGGAATCAGGTTGTCCGTCGGTCCGTCAGTCCGTTCGTCTGTAGCCACAACGATTTACCGGCTACTCCTCCTAAACTAACGAATCTTGGTGGCAATAATTCTTATTCAATGTCGAAGTGTGTAATCTATACCACATTATAAATTGTTGTAATTGTAACCAGGTCTCTATACTTTGATTTGTTTTGGAGAAATTTTGTCAAACAACTACTTATATGTGTGTGAACCAATTCAATTGAAACTACACAGAAATGTTAGGGAATATGTGTTTATGTGTATGCAGGGTATTTTTCCTGCAGAAAGTTTGGTTGACATGATAACCAGGTCAAAATACCCAATTTCTTGTAGAACACTTATTTGTCAGCGCAGCTCTATCTTAACCTATGCACCGATTTCAATGGAACGATACAGGACTTAAGGACTGTGTGTGGATATGCATACAGATTTCTTTTTTTAACAGAAATTATGGTTGCAATGGCAATCAGGCCATATACCGGTTCATAGGTTTGTGTTGGAAAATTTTACTAGACAACTGCTCCTAACCAGTGAACCAAATTCAATGACGTTTCACACGAATGTTATGGACCATGTGTAGATATGCATGCAGATTACTTTTTGCAGACTCTTGGTTGCCATGGTAACCGGGTCACTATAAACAGATTTTTGTTGGAAAAATGTTCCTAAATAAGTTACCCCACGGTTCTAGTTTAGTATTGCTAATATTTTTTTTTACATTATCACACTTTGGTTTTGCGTAATGACAATATTAGCTTACTTTGTTTTGTGATGATTGTTTCCGTGTTTACATACTATGATTTTACATGTTCACGTGAAGGTGTTTAATTAACTTCCGGTATCTATAAATGAAGAATTATTTGTTAAGTAGCAAACAACACATGTCTTTTGTCAAACAGTTTGTTTGTTGTTTTTATGTACATTTCTGGTTTGATGGTTTGATACAAAATATAAAAAGTGAAAATCAACATCCACACATTAAAGGAAAACGGTTTCCAAAATGTAGGTTAAGTCGATAAACCTCCGACTAGATGGTTAACACAGCGTACAATACACAACTTAGTGATGACGATTAAAGAAAGGAATATAATTACGAAGCCGGCTATAGCATTAGGCTGAAACCATTAAAAATGTTATCAAATGAGAGAATGGCGAGCTTAACTTTTAATTATACTTACACAAGGGCTTGTATGACTCGAGTCACCAATCAGTACGCGAATAATTGGATTACAAGAAAATATTATGTATTCCTGATTCAATTACATGGATTAATGACGTAAATGTACTCGGAGAATACGTACTTACAGTGCATCTCCTCTGTTACCTTGCCTACTGTTAGTGCCGTGTATAAAGAAGCTTAGAGTCGGTTACCGCACGGCTGATTATCTTGACAATTGCTAGTCAATATTGCAAGCTCTGGGGGTAATTTGTCTTCATCCGATTACTGTTTTACAAAAACAAGGTTTGGACCTTAACACGCGCGTGCAACCCCTATGCAGTACTGTATCACTTATCTCATTGCCCAGTCACGTGACTTTGTTCCAGTAACATATCCGAAGTTGACATTTCAATATAGAATACATCACAACTGGGTTAGCCTGTATATTAGGTACCGCCTGCCTGGTTCTTCATATTACGTTTTACAATTTAATATAATTGATACAGGCCCGGGTATTATAAAGCTAGGTACTGCTGCCACACAAATTTAATTTAAGAAGTTTCTGGCTATTGGGAAAAGAATAATATTGTTTACCGGTTTGAATGGTATAGTCTACAGCTATTAGATAAGGCGGCAGGTCGATACTCCCTATGGTTGCCGTAGTTATTAAACAGAAAGTAAAGTAAGGTGCTTTTAGAATCTAATGCAATATGAGGGGAGTTTATCTTGAAACAGAAATAAAATGAACACAATTGCAAGGAAAATCATTGAAAGACCAGTGAAAAACAATGCATTTATTTTACAACATCAGCTAGGTTTCACTGTTGTCTCCAATACCTGAACAACCTGAAAGTCCGGCTGTAGTGTCAAATGTTATTACAATCAGGAGACGCTTTAGCATACATGCTGTTTACACACCTCGGATAAGATGATTGTCTACAATGATGTATAACATGAAACAACATCAAAGGTTCTTTATATGAAAACGGGACATTAAGTTTTAAGTACATAGAAACTTATGTATACAATTCATACAATCAATACAAAAAGCATACACCTTAATAAAATATGATTGATTCGCGGGAGCTGTCTTTTCAGGCAGGAACTAATTGTCAAATGCCCCCTGCTTAATACATCGCTAAATTTGCATGCTCTGTGTGCGCATTGTGTTCTTTTCGTAGTGGAATCATTGTTTCCAACGGTATCATTTAAAATTCATGCTCACTTGAACACTCCAGGAAAACGGGTCAACAATGTGTGAATGGACAAACAGGAACTGATCGAAGGCGACTTTGGGCAAACCAAGCATTGGCACTTGAGGACCTTGACATCGTCTAAAGGATCAGCTGAGAGTTACGTAGACCCGACGACAAACTGTGGTTAACCCATAGAAATAAAAACAAAAGGAATTAAAAAAATGGATAACCAAAACTTAACGAAAATTCAAAGAAAATGGATATGTCGTCTGTGTGGCCAACAGAAGGCACATTTTAACAAGAATTTAGTTTTTTTTTTAATCAAGAAGAAACTCAAGTTATCCCATTTAAACAATTGTTCGTATGTCAGTTCTATTTATAGTTACTGTGACCTTCAGACCAATAAAGCAATCTTAAGCAAGGGCTTTCAGTATAAAAAACACAGTGTGAAGTTTGACTTTTATAAGCCCATGGGAACACATGTTATCGCACAGATTTATTTTTTCGAACGACACAACCGACGACGCCGACCTGGTGATCTAATCCCTATTTGTGAACTTTTCATGCGACATAAAAATGAAAACATTTTAATGCACCGTTTAAGTCACATCACTAGTGGTAATTGGCATATTAACTCAACAGTATGTAGAATACTCGAGGAAGTGCCCAAAAACTCTTTTACCCTTTCCATAACTGTTTTGTGTTGGTGTCTCGCTATCACGGTAAAATCAATCCGATTATTATCTGTTTACAGCGACATATGAAACCGATTGTTTGATTACCCCCTGTTACACACTTTCACTATTATAGTTACTATAGTAACACTGAAACAATTGAATATAGATGACCTTAGAATGACTCCTCCATCAGCATGTTCATGTCCCTCATCTCGATATTGCTATGGTCCAGCTGGACACATAGTAACTGATAATCTGGATAGTATCCCCAATATTAAATATACGATAGATTTAAGCACCCCTCCTAAAAAAAATTTTCAACCAACCTTTGATTTTTCCACCTTGTATACTACCATTCCTCATACAACACTGAAAGACGTCTTAAATCTCTCGTTATAAGAGTTTTCTTTTAAAAAAGGCGGACGGCTATACAAATATATGGTAGTGAGCTATCTTGGAGCATACTTTGTGAAAAACACAACAAAAGCTAAGAGGAAATATACTGAAGAAGATATAGTAAGGACGATTGAATTCCTAGTCGACAATATTTTTGTTGAGTTCGGAAGAAAGATTTTCCATACTGTTGGCCTTCCCTTAGGAACAAACTGTGCCCCAATCTTAGCTGACTTATTTTTGTTCCATACGAGGTTGAATTTGTGGAAGGGATAATCAGGACAGGTAACAAATAACTTCCCAAATCTTTTAATTTCACTTTCAGATTTATCGACGATGTGTTGTCTATGAACAACAAGAAGTTTGCTGACCACCTCAATCGTATATACCCTTCTGAACTTGAAATAAAAGATACAACAGACTTTTCTACATCACCTGCTTACCTCGATTCGATCGTGAACTTTCAATTACTTGATAGTAACATCATTGCTTCTTCAACATATGGTGTTTACATGTCGCAGTTGATTAGTTATTCTAGGACTTGCTCTAAATATCGTGAGTTTCGTGATCGATGTCGACTGTTGACAAACTAACACAGGGATTCGAGAAAAGCAGGTTGATAAGAACTATGTGCAAGTTTTATAGTCGCCATTTTTGTCTCATTGAAAAATATTTTGTATCTTTGTGTGATATGAAGATGAACGATTTTGAGTATGCTCATTAGTATGCTTACTTGTTGTGATTGACAATGACTCGGTTCTCATTTTGTGGACTTGATGTATACTTAACCACGATTTACATGATGGGTGTCGTCGATGAATCAGAAGACGCTTACTCTTCCGGAACACCTGGTTTTATTCTTTTGTACTTTTACAAGAGTATCCATGTGCATCGTATTTTGCCCCTAGTTTAATCGGTTTTGAGTTCGGATTATGGTTTTGCTTTGTTTTTGTGTTCTAGAAAAATCAAGTCATCTGGTTATATGAAACCTAGGATTAGTAGCGTCGTTGAGATACAAATTATCATTGTATACAGTGTATAAACATTACAAAAACTTGTAGCTTACAAGATGGAAATAGTGAGGTGATAGTTTGTACAATATACTCAACTCCTTTCCCGCAAATAGTTTTCACACACAGTTTATCTCCCCTTTAGAAGGAAATGTTATTATAAGTGGTTATTTTTTCTCTGTGTGGAGAAGTTTAACCAGAAACCCCGTAACTCCTATTTTCACTCGGTAAACACACAAACAAAGAAGTGTTTAGATTCCTTAATATTTTATTTCTCCTCTGTATAGAAGTGTTTTAGGTAAATATGATAGTTAAATGATATTTATCATTCTACTAACACATAATCATAAATCAGTTATCTCCTTTTTTCACTTAAGTATTATCAGTTCATCTGCTAGAAACAAACAGTTTCATTATCTAAGCAGAGAAACCCGAGAAATCTAACAACCATATGTCCGTCAGATATATCTGCCCGGTCCTGCTGTCGGTTTGAAGTTTAGACACGCTCTTTCTCCACGTAACACGAGCTGTTATTAAGACACTTTGAGCTGTCTCCACAGATCTCAGGTCGGTATCAGTCTGTAAAGATAGGCACGAACAGATCAAGTAGGTGTTTTCTTTCATATTTGTGTCGCTCTCGGCACTCACGGAAATAGACATAGGGACAGCGCCTCTTAGGAACAATAGTCGATTTCCGTTTCTAGGCAACCAATGTATAAAGTTTCACTTTTTCCAATTTCTAAAGAAACTACCGGAAGTTAGAACGTGCCTTTTATCCCTTAGGACAGATGTGATCTCGCAATCTGGTCATCATCATGCAAAACACATACTTGTCAAAATTATAGACAGGTGTTATGTTTCTATAAGTGTTACTCGATCTTCCCTGGAGAGAAAGGGAGAGGGAGAGTGGGAGGAGGGGAGTGAGAGAAGGAGCAAGGGGGAGGGGGAGGGGAGGGGTGAAGGGAGGGGAATGAGAGAAGGAGCAATGGGAGAGAGAGGGAGAGGGGAAGAAGGGGAGGGAGGGGAGAGAGAGGAAGAGGGGAAGGAGGATAGTGAGAGAAGGAGCAAGGGGGAGGGGGAGGGGAGTGAGAGAAGGAGGGTAGGAGAGGGAAGGAGAGGGGGAGGAGGGGAGGGAGTGGAGAGAGAGGAAGAGGGGAAGGAGGATTGTGAGAGAAGGAGCAAGGGGAGAGAGAGGGAGATAGGAGGGCGTGAGAGAATGATGGATGGGAGAGGGAAGGAGAGGGGGAGGAGGTGAGTGAGAGAAGGAGGGGAGGGAAAGGGAGAGAGGAGGGGAGTGAGAGAAGGAGGGAGGGGAGAGGGAAGAAGACAATGGAGAGAGGGAGCATCCATTATGCGGAGTGATTTATTCACTGTGAGACAACATTACGGATACAAAACTTTGCCTGGAATATTACATAAAATAACCACATCTGTCCTACATTTCATGGAGTATTGACGACACGATTTCGTGATTGCCTGATATGCCCTTAACAACAATCAATTTTGCTTTTAAATGGAAAATAAAAATAAACCCTATCACGTGTTCTGCTGCTCAGTCCTAGTCTGATACTGGAAACCTTGTGATGGATGGATTGATGGCATTGATGTGTTTTTCGTTTCGTTTGTTGTCTTACTACAAACCGGCCTTTGTTCTAAAATTACTTCAGAAGTAAAATGTCGTGTACATTAATGTCTCTGCTTATAACAGGATCTCTTAATGAATTTGCGATATTTTTAGCAATAAATACAAAGTAAAAACTCTTTGCCTGTATATTGTTCTGGAGCGGTCGATCAGCAAGAAGTATTTACACGTGCGTTGTATAATACAAAACACGTGCTCACCGTCATAGCTGATCGTTTATCACGAAATTAAAAAAAATGATATAGGCTAATGCAGCTTTGAAAAACCCCATGGAAACGACGTTTATCGGATAAACCACTCGTATCTCGCTCAGGAACAAAAGTCCTCTAGAGAAAATTTATTTTTCCCTGTCTGGATTTTTTTATCTGTTTTGATTTTCTGAAACCCATTCGGAATTGGAAATTTACTTTATACGTCTAGGGCAGAAGGTATATCGATGTACTAAATTTCTGCATTTGCATGCACACGAAACTTATTGAAACGGAAATTATTGATCTCCTCCGTGCCGAATCGACATGTCCAGGTTTTGTTATCGGGCTGCCCTACAGTTGCTCTACGACATATCCATTTAAAAGAAAATCTGTATATGTAGCAATGGTAGCACGACTTCAAGTCTACCGCTGATCCTGTAATCGGAACAGTGACCTCAGGTCTAACAGTCCAGGGTATTATCGGTATAATAAGTTATGTTAGGTGAAGTACATTTGTACTTAAACTCATAATTCCTACTCTAATGACTTACAGTGTTAAAAGCATTACGTTAAGTAGTTGCTTATGGTTCATTACCTCAAAGGACACAAACAACGCTACAATATTTAGAGTGTACACTTAATCTGTTTACTAGCGAGTCTGAAAATCCAGCAATATACTACCAAAGACATGCTACCAAACATTTAAATGCCGAAACGTAACAAAATTATGTAATCGTTTATAGAAATGTTTATGTCGAATATTTATAAAATCTTTTATACATAAAAATGTCAAGACGGATCGTTTCCTTTATCTAGCACTAAGAAAAGGTATCATGCACTCTGGATTGACCAGAACAAACCAGCGTGAAACTTTATCAGTTGCTTAAAAACAAATAACTATCAAATTATTTATACCTATTATGTTTTCGAGTATTTTACATATTGATCGTAACAGGCATAGTTGTCGCCAAATTTCAGCACCATGTCTGTTTCGTTTTTATACACAGGCGACATTGCAAGTTGTCTATACTTCAGGATGTATCACAGTGTTAAGTGAAATGTGTTTGCAAAAATCAACATAAATAAATAATCAAATTAAATCATCGTCAAAACATCTCAACGAAGAACCATTATCTCTAGCGAAGTTTGTAGTAGAATATTTCAAGATATTAAGATACAAATCTAGTTGCGCACTAGTTCGGTTGGCTTATTCGGCTCTCTGCTTCCACTTACTCAATCCCACTGCCTCCTGACTCTCCGTCATACTACCAAACTACGGTAGACTGTCCAAGGAATGGCGTTACTTTGGTGTTATATTGTATTCTCGTACAATCCACACGAGGGGTAACCAAGTGGTAAGGTGTCCCGACATTCTACCACTAATCTTCTACCTCTTGGTTGAGAGTTAGAAACCCAGGTGGGGCGGTTGCCAGGTACTGACCGTAGGTCGGTGTTTTTTTTCCGGGTACTCTGGCTTTCCTAAAATAACGTTTTTTGTTCAGGTTCAGAAAGATGTTTTAATTCCCCTAAAGTAACTATTGAAGACAAAAGTTGTCGTAACTTATAAAGAATGGTTCAGGCATCATTTACTACAATCTAGTTCCATTATGGAACACGGATTTTAAATGTTTTTACCTTTTCTGATACTATTATTTTAGTAAGTGCTTAAGAGTGCCAAAAAGGGTTCATGATTGAAGCAACTTTCTATCACGTTTGACTTCAATGTTGATTTACCGATTTTTGTAATAGGTGCTCGCTGACTTCATACTTCTTGCGGGTGTCTTTATCCATCGAATAAGATTTTATTTCTAAAAAAGAATGTAATGTTTTATTATTTGGTTATTGAAAATCAAAGGGTTGACAAACAGAATGTCGGTAGTGTGTCCGATTATTAGAGACTGATAAAGCACTACCGGGCATTTTTCTAAGCCTTTTTTTATTTGTTACGTCGAATTAAAACCCTGACGAAATTCTCCACTGAGTTCCGAATGTTGTTTTTGGTCTGACGAGAATTGTAATATAAAACATATCATGGTTCCCACACGTATACACTGTTTCCCTATTCCGTTACACTGTTTGTTCAGGATGTGTAATGAAATAAAAGAATCCATTCGGGATCAGGAAGTCATTATTATTTGTTTTTTATGAAGTATACGAAATGATATTGATAATCCCACGGACTTTTTTTCAGGACGAAAATGGGCTTAACTTTGAGACATATTGTCAAAGCTGGTATTACAAAAGGACTTAGTAAGACAACAACCCCCATAGGGTTATAATAGTTCACTAATGTCACGTCCACTTTATCCCATTTAACCGACTTATCACTAATACGTTTGTTACAGGCGATTGAACTGTATGTGAAAATGATCACGTGGTAGTCTGACGTCATTCCATAAAAAGCCTGTATACCAACGCAAAGTTTTGATACACAAACATGCAGATTTGAATCCTTTCAATAACACATATCAGTACATTGTACATGATTGCATCTCATGTTTCTAACTAAATAAAGCTTGAGATAGTTTAAAGATTAAGAGAAAACATTAGAATCAGGGATAGGCTTCATTTTAAAGGCTATCCCGTATTGATGTCGCCATTCCTAAATAAATAGAAACGGAACCTAGAAAAATAAGATTAAGGAACAAGCTAATGCCATGTATATTGTTATTATGATAATAACGATGATATGATCAACCACGCCCCCTCTACCAACCCTCAGTCGTATTGTAGATTGATCTAGCATCCTACAGAATCGACCATATTGTAGATCTAACATCTAACGGAAACCTTCAGAAATCACCTCAAATCTTGATCATACGAAAGAAACGCTTCGGTTGTGTTCCCTACATTAAATTTCTAACTGTGTGACAGATGTAGTTGATACTGATGTAGACATGTCCGATATAGAAGCCGTTTTGGTGGGCAGTGCGGATGGTATCAGCACCAGAAAGTGGTAGTACAGACTTTATTAGTCACCGCATGTTCGGAAACACACTGTTTCCCTCAATATCAACCGTTTAGATATAATACACTGAACTTGTTTCGTTCATTGTGTTGTGTTCAAAGGAAATATTTACATGGAGACTCTCGTAAAAGCACAAGATAATAAGACCAGGTGTTCCGGAAGAGTAAGCGTCTTCTGCTCCATCGACGACACCCGCCATGTAAATCTTGGTCACATCCAAGTAAGCATCAATCCTCAAAATGAGAACCGAGTCATCATTGTCATCACAACAAGTAAACACACTAACAAGCAAACTCAAAAACGTCCATCTTCATATCACACAAAGATACAGAATATTTCTCGATGATATCAAGATGGCGACCATAAAACTTGCCCATAGTCTTCATCAACCTGCATTTCTCGAATACCTGTGCCATAAGTTTGTTCGTCAGCAGTCGACATCTATCACGAAAATCGCGATATTCAGAGCAAGCCCTAGAATAACGAATCAACTGCGGCATGTAACCACCATATGATGGAGAAGCAGGGATGTTACTATCAAGAAAGGGAAAAATCGAAATAGTCACGTTTATCAAACAGCTTAGTAGTAAGTTGCCCGTGTTGGTCATAGGTTAAGTAAAGATCGAGGTAAGAAGCTGATGTAGGAGAGTCTGTTGTGTCTTTAATCTCAAGTTCAGTAGGGTATATGCGATCGACTAGGTCAGCAAACTTCTTGTTGTTTATAGACAACACATCGTCGATATACCTGAAAGTGAAATTGAAAGATTTGGCAAGTTTTTTGTTACCCGTCCTGATAAGCCCCTCGACAAATTCAGCCTCGTATGAAAACAAAAACAAGTCAGCCAAAAGTGGTGCACAGTTAGTGCCCATTGGAATGCCAACAGTCTGTTGGAAAATCTTTCCTCCGAACTTAACAAAGATATTGTCAACCAGGAATTCAATCATTCGTACTATATCTTCCTCAGTATATTTCAACCTAGCTTTTTTTGTGTTTTTCACAAAGTATGCTCCAATATAGCTCACAACCATGTATTGGTATCGTCGTCACCTTTTTTGGAAAAGAAAGCTCACATAATGAGAGACCGAAGACATTCTTTCAGTTTGGCATGTGGTATGGTAGTGTACAGGGTGGAAAAATCAAATGTTTTGATTGACGAATTTTGAGAAGGGGGTGCTCAAGACTGATCAGAAGATTTTTTGAGTTTTTCAAAATCCAACCCATTAATGCCACTTCTAGAGTATACAGTGTCACAATAAGACTGAAGCCCTGATTTAACGGTACTAAAATGGTAGTAAGAAGTTTTGATAATGGCATGGTTGAGCAATGAGAAGAGCCAGCGATAAAACGTTGCTTATAAGGATCCTTGTGTAGTTTAGGTATCCAATATAGCCGAGGTAATTCAGCGTCTTTATCATTAACGGGTATTATGAATGATTGCAATACTGATGTATGATTGGAAAGCATTTCATCCTTCGAAAAACCAGTTAATGCGTAAGTAGGGTTACCTTGGTTATCAAGCAGGCCCAGTTCTTTTTGCAAACAATGAATGTAATAGTGTTTGCAAACTAGGATCAGATTATTAGATGCATTGTCTGCAGACACAATCACATACTTGTCATGTAGGTCGTTGAGTGTTGTTCGAACATCGGGGTCAAGAAAGATCGACTTGTGTTTAGTTTTCATTTTGTATCGCAAACTGCTTATTCTTTTCTGAATAGAGGACCTGATAGATTTAACCCACTCTGAAAGTGAAACCAATTCAGCATGTTCACGTTTAGCCCATTGTCTGGCGTAATCTTCAACAGAGTCCATAAGAATCTTGAAATTCACATTCCATTTGATGGATGGAGTCTCACGATCAATTGTACATGTTGAAATTATTATTCTGTTTCATTAATCCTCATTTTCCCCAAATACTTTGACAAAATAAGAGTTTTTAAATAAGTTATAGCCAGAACAAAAATCAGTGTTGAGCACAAAATTCATGCTTGAGCATGAGAACGGTTTCACGAATACAGGCCCTGGTCTTATTCTGTTGTACATTTTGTACTTTTCAATGGTCTTCGTGTTAATCTCTCCTTTGTGTATTTTCTGTCGCATGGTCTTGATACGTCAGTACGAGAGGGTCTTTTTGCTCCAATTAAAGTTACGCGGTAAACTTAGTTGAGGTGATTATCAACAGCGGTGACAATACGTTTCCTGTTGGAAACCTGTTTCCGAAAATGGGTTTCATTAAAGCTTGAAGCCCACAGGGCTAAACTTTATGATTTTTAATATATATTGATAATGCTATTGCTGGGGTTTCGTCAGCTTCCTTCCATTTTAATGACGATTTTTACGTGCTTTTAGTTCATGTAACAATAGTAAATTTGAATCGTTCGCTGGAGGAGTTAAATTCGTTAGTCCAAAACGTGAAGTAAGACGTATTCAAAGTAAAACTAATCACGTGATATCTTGTTTCCAAAGCTATCGATCTCGATTATTATATTTTATCAAGAAAACGTAAGCATTAGTTGTATAACATTAGAGATAATATATTGAAACAGGCTCTCACCTGTGTGCCGATATCTGAGTATTCGTGTTAATTTATTCTTCACATGTAGGAGCTGCACCTACTGTTTTGGCTTCATTTGCCAGACTCGTCTCGTTAAACTATGAAATTGGCCTTAAAGTGTGTTTGAAATTATCGAAACATAAACTGGGCAAACTAAAGATGGAAGAGTTTGTATAAGCTTATTCGTTTGTCTACTTGTCTGATTGAGAATGATGATTCAGTGGTCGCTTTCAGGCTGTGACGTTTGCATTTGTACGTGGATGTGACCAAGATTGGCATGGCGGGTGTTGTCGATCAAACTCATGATCTTATTCTCTTGTACTTTTTCAACAGTATCTGTATTAATCTTCACTTTGTTCATATTTTGTCACTAGTTGAATCGATTTTGAGTTCGGATTTTGATTTTGCTGACGCTTCGGTATTCTAATCTTTGCACTGTGGGAACCCATGTGACAATAAGGACAATGTTATAACCCAGGTACTCTTAACTTATAATAAACTTCACGTGTCGGTTAATCACAGCCTTTTCTTGATTTCCTTAAAGTGTTTTCTTATCCACGTGATTTGAATCGACCCACTTACGTCACTTCCGGTATAATAACTGTTTCTGGTTTTACAACCTGTGACTGAGTATCTGCATGCAAAAGTCTTTAATTTTCTTTTTAAGCTTGTAAACAAATAACAAATTTTGTTAAATCAATCACATAAATAAGTTGTTAATATCAATGTTTATCTTTTTATTTCTCCGTGTGTATTTTCTTGAGATATCCAACGCGTTTTAAAATTATTCAAGTCCTCATTTATATTATTGTATATATTAATATCCTTGTTCGACCACCATTGGAGATAATTGGATAAACGCAATCAGAACAACAGCCCTGTACATATCCATCGTTCTTCCTTGCATAATACTTTGATGTCTGTATCTCATATAGTTATTTTATGCCAGTACTTAACCAAAGTGTGGGTTTCCATCAAACTTGTGCCTGTTGTTTTATACAAATACATATATGGCAATAAAATATTTGTTTAAATAAACAGCTTGTCAACATTTCAGAACGCAAGCAAGTTTATTAGTTCTACTTAAACAAAAAGCGCGTTATGGGAATATTATTAACCTGTTGTGTGTTTCCTCATCAATAAAACAAAGCATGTTATGTCAATTCTCCATTAAGACTTTCCTGCAGACTTGTAGAATATTAGTAAATATCAATATTTATCTCGCAGATTGTTGAATGAACGATAGCGTTGTTAGCCTCGATAGAACATCCTTAGACAGCGATACTAATTAAGATATGGACGAGATGCTGGAATCAAACCTGACCTATCGTGGAAATGTAACTAGTGACATATCAACTTAACCGTTAAGCCTCGGAGTCATAGAGAGTCCGTCTTTCATGAAGCTGAAATAATCATTTATTTCTCCTGCTTACCTCGTACTTAACTTAAATATTCCAACATGGATAGTTTACTACTACACTGTATGCTAAACGAAGTGCTAGTAATATTATTCAATGCCAAATAAAAAATACTGTTATGAAGAAAACTAGTGTTATTCACTGTGTATTTTCTAAACTTACCAATATATCGATGAAGATTTAGTGGGACTATATTATCTTAGCAACCACTGCCATCGTAGTTACCATCGTAGCAACCCGCTTCGAATTTGTTTTTCCTTCGTATAGCACTTTAAAAATAATAATGATGTAAATATACGCTAACGCGCACCATAGGATATGTTCGTTGCCAACTGCGGGCATATAGGGATTTTGAACGGCGTTTTTTAATTTTCATGCCGGTATGAATGCAAAGCGGTTACATCCATATTACATGAAGCCCGCTAGGGCTTCATGGTCAATATGGATGTAACCGATTTGCATTCATACCGGCATGAAAATTAAAACAACGCCGTTCAACTCATATATTTACATTTTTACTACTGAACAATTGTCTGATTTATTTTCTTAATTATTGAACAACTGGTTAATCAACTGCGTTTGTTATTGCGCCGTCCTTTAAACGAAAAAGGCGGAACAGCCATAATTTGGGTAACATTGGCGCCAATAATCTACCTTAGTCATTTGAATGTTTGACGCGGGGGCATGCTCCATGTTATCCGAAGCGGATGTATTCATAGTCTAGTGTTTGTTGTTTTCAGTTGGTATGTTCATATAGAGAAGAAACAATCAGAATGTAAATATACTACCGTATACGCAGTCAAAATGAGGTACAATCCTTATATGTGACTGTCTTCGAGAACAAATTACGTCATATTTGTATATGCAGAATTATTTGTGAGACAACAGTTATGTTTTATCGGTTGTGCATTGCTTTTTTTCTGTGTGATATCGTTCAAGTTTTGATATGTTAAGTTGTATGTTAAGATTATCTAAGCTGGGCGATTCAGTAATGCAATGTAGTCAGCTGTTTACTTGTTGATTTCAGCCAGCCTAAAACTTTCTCCAATATAAAATGTTTATGAGTACATATATCGTTATTGCTGGTGAGAATCCCGTACATGTGATTCAAAGTGTATATGGTTTGCTCTATTTGTTTATATAACATCCCTGTTCGACAACAGTTCAGCTCTGTGATGTTTGCTGCACAAGGCGTCGCCATCTTGTTCTGATATAATAAGATACATTTTGAATGAGCTCTATGTGATAAAAAGTGGAACGTAGCACAGGGAACCCTGGAAGAATCTTAGGTTGTCCACCATGCGTATCAAAGAAAAATCTAATTCTCGTTTTATAAGGCCACACCATTTCGTTTTACAAAAGTATTGTATAAAAGAACGAGATTTAGAGTAAAAACAAGATATGTTTCAAAGAATATTGATATATTTTATACTTCAAAAGATATATCATGTATTCATGTGCAATGTACTATCCAAGTTATCTTAAACAAATAGTCTGATATGGCATCCTTCACCAGATCTTCGTCTAGCATTGTGTGTGTTCCTGTCATGAATAACTGTTTGATTGGCTTCACGGGAAACGTAATTGGCATTTAAAAACCTGCTCTGTGGTGTCAATTGACTTAGCAGCTTTTGTAGTTCAAGCATTTGTACGTGTTGTCGCAAATATTAGCGAGTCTTTCATTTCTGGCGAATTTATAGCCGTGCTGTTAACTCGATTCGATTTAATGACGTCAGTCGGAATGGTACTAACCATTAACATCCTCATAAACAGCG
Source organism: Mimachlamys varia (assembly GCA_947623455.1). Lineage (NCBI taxonomy): Eukaryota > Metazoa > Mollusca > Bivalvia > Pectinida > Pectinidae > Mimachlamys > Mimachlamys varia. Next base: position 18,242,201 of record OX392535.1, read on the forward strand.
TTTTGTCAACGCTTGATATTATACTATTGTCTGTGTTGATCACAAGCTTTCGTGTAACGCGGTTGTGTTGAAATATAAATTAAACACGGGATTATAATGGAGGACTGGAGCGTTGGGTTTATTGGTCCCATTTCCTACATTTATAGATATACAACAGCCATAATCGGGTTTACTGGTATACGATTGTGTTTGGTACTGTAGCAACTGGAATATCGTCAAGCATAATAAGAATACAATTTTGGTCTGACATGAAAAACAATATGGCATAATGACAGTCTTCTTGTTTTCCACTGATTATCTTTTAACGGTCTAACAATATCTACAGGATAAAGTTTGTGTCAATGTTTGGTTGTTCTAGCAAGTAAATCTTTAAAGGAGTTAAATTTTAATGATCAGAAAAAATATGTAGAAATGTTTAACTGAAGAAACTAGGTCTATTACATAACGAGCAAATAATTTAGCAGATATTTAAAATAATCATTGCCTTAATAAAATGATTATTGAAATGAATATTGTTTTTTATTACAAGTTGACTTACAGTCTGTATCAATAAAGAATGACACATCAATATACGTTCTACACAGGTAAATGACGTCAGATTTAAGAGATGAAAACTTACCTAGATGCTGTTTTATCGAGTCATTCGTATTCGGTCAAATGTTTTTGCTGTGGTGAATGGTTCCTGGATTGTGAGGACGTTCTGAACCCTTTTTTTTTTGTTTTGGTTTTGAAATGTTTAATTTGATGCTACATTGTGCTTAATATGTACCACGAAGTTCCCTGTAGATTTTAACTGTGCCCGGTTGCAGGTTGGCAATATTTCCTCCCAGCCTAACATGTGCTTTGTTTGATTCCTTGAAACAGTTAAAATTATTTTTCCGTGCGCTTGTCTATCTTCATGCTGTTGGCAGAAAGTTTTTTTCCCTTTTTCTTTTCTTCTGATTCACGTTATATGTAGTTTATGTTAATGTGTTTGACGGGTGCCCGTATGCTCCTTCTATCACCCTTTTGTATTTCTCTTGTAAGTTATTCATTTTTCATAAAATGGCACATGTTCGTTGGCATATAAGAGTTTAAATGAAAGATTAGTCATTTGAGACAACGAGGTCAATTTGAAAGCATGATTCGTAAATCGTCACAAATGCAATGTTTTTCTCACCCCACCTCCGACGTTGTTGCGCACCTCAGCAGGCTGATTGGTCGAGACTTATAGTCCTTAGAATTAAAATCAGGAACATGATATGAGGTCAGATATATAATGTGTCTAACTTAATCTTCAATAGTTGGTCCATACAAGATTTCACAGTGAAAACAGTTTCTTTATACGTTCATGCTTTAGTCCTGATCTTATTTTCGTGTTTTATAGATATGTTATGTAATACGCGTGCTAAGTTTGAACTCATATGATATTATTTTATTGAAAATTATTGTTTTTGTAAGTATACCCATACACTGCCCTTGCGCTGTGGTTTTAGTGTTGGTACAAATATACCAAATGGCCCAAGATGTATCACTTAAAGGCCCTATATACATAAATTTCGGCAAAACTTTAAGCGAAAATCAAGCCAAATAACTTATTTTATTACATTTTTGCGGATCTTGGAGGCTCGCCATTGTTGTCGTCTGCTAGAACTTGTCTCTTGGGGAAAGATGGTCTTGAAGAAATGGCATCAATAGTACATATTGATAGGAACTGCTGCAGGATTAAATATGAAATGAATTGAAAGATGAGAATGGTTCAACTTTTCCGATCAGCTTATCCCAATCAGCTGTGTACTGGACCCGATCGGTTGTGATTTCGACGGATTACAGTGGACTTAGCTCCTTTGCAGTAGGCAAGTAGACCAAGAAAAAAATAATGAAAGTATCTTAGTCCTCTTTCGAAATGTAATAAAAAGAAAATTCAATGGTTTGCCGTTTAATATCAAATATATTTCACTTGTATGGCAGATTTTTTTTTATATTTTCACTCGTGCTACGCACTCGTGAAAATATTAAAAAAATCTGCCATACTCGTGAAATATATTTGATATTAAACGGCAAACCATTGAATATCCTCTATATATTTATAAATTTAGTTAAGATACATGTTAACTGATACCAGCAATATTCAAGATGAATTCTTACGCGGTTACCTGTACAGCAGCAGTTGAAACTCGGTATTTGTAGATTTAGTTTAAATCAGTTTTATTGTAACATAAGACAAATGGATTGGACAAAAGTTATTACAACTTACTGACGTCCTTTCCATGACAAAGAAACATGCGTCCATTTTGAACTGTCTTCCAACTTCGGCTTGTTGTTGAAGTGGGCCACACCTAAACTATTTTCAATTCTTTGGATTTTTCTGTCAAAAGTTTCTTGTTAGTTACCGCTCAGGTTTACTTTGTTTTAGGCTTATTTTTGCATAGTTATCAACTGATTTTTTTTTCCAGAATCTTTCAGAATGACGAAAAATTTCCTGAAGTTACGTATATTGGGCCTCACATTTATAAAAAAAAAACTACGATAGAGAGAATATTTCGTTTTATTGACATTTAACTAGTAATATCCACCATAATATTTAGCATAATATATATTAAAAATCAACATCTTTTGAACAAAACAAATATCAATTTAATAACTGACAACATGTAATTAGAATCTGTACACGTGTCAGTCCCGGTAAAGCCGTGGGACCCATCACGTGTCAGAGATATGTGTAATCATAGCAAACAAAATATAACCCAAATATATTAATTAAATCCAATTATTTCATCTTGATTAACAAATAAATTACATCACTGTGGATAAAACTCTATGATACGTGTGGCCTTAATATACTTTGGACATTAAGGTGGTCCTTTCTTGTAAGAAATTGAGGAAGGATAGGATTGGAAAGCTTTGAAAAGATACATCAATATCCTCGCCGATAGTGTAGATGGCACCCCGTCATAATTTGTAATAACCCTTTGTTTGACCACGTAAACACGGATTTGAAGTAGACTAGACCACATGTACAAAATATAACAGGAATCTTTTATCAGATGACGCCCCTTTAAACACGGGTTTATCAGATTCATTCCTTAAACTTGAGTTTTTACTACATTGCGCACTTTAAACATAAGTGTTATTAAAGTATGCCACTTAAACATATGTTTTTGTTCTAAGTAGGTTACGTCACTTTATTTAAAAAGATTACGTCCCTTTATTTGAGTAGGTTACGCCCCTTTAACGTGTGCCTTAAGTTACCCCCCTTTTAACATATGATATTAGTAGTGTACACTTTGAGGATAATCTAAAAACACCGATCCAGTATTTTTCATTCTTAGTTTTATGTACCGAGACATTAGCAGAAGAAATGAAAACAAATGATGAACAGTTTTGTCATAATGTTTATATGACAGGAATCAATAGATTTCTGATTTTTAAATGATTCAATCCCAGTCTTTGGTTAACATACTTTACAAAGACTTATTTATCAGCTCAATCAACTCGTTCATCTCGGCGAACCCCCCAATCAAAAATATCAATATAGTTCGTGCCATCCCCCTCCCCTCCCCTACTTCCATCTTTTCAGCAACATAAGCACGAGCTAGGTGCCTTCCCGCGATCAACGTCTGAGAAATGCACAAATCAAAGCAGAATGATTTAAAATAATATTTGGCGCGAAAATAATCACATTTCAGACAGAAAGATTCTCGCTGATTTTCGATATTATTTAACTTTTCCGTACCTAAGGGGCTTTGAACATTTCATACACTTACAAACGAAAAATAATTCAAACATATTATTTTTAAGTTTTCGACAATGTCCGTACCAGTCTAATAAATGATAAGGGACATTCAATGCGCGGAAGGGTTCTGGGTTTATTTAAGCTGCTTACATATTTTGATGCAAAGTAAAAGGTGAGAACTCTTGTATTTAAGAGGTAGACCGTACTACACCATGTACATGCCAAGAGAAACCTGTGCTGCTCTATATATCAGAAGAGGGCGGGGGGTCAAGCTCGCAATACCTTTCACTATCGTAGATTATAGTATGTATACTATGTATATATCTTTATTTAATGCACAACCATAACTACATCAATACTACTTATACCGAAAATCAGCGAGAAGCCATTTTCAGTTGAGTACATTTAAGTCAAGTGACTTTTGGCCTATACTTGACCCATATTATTGTTTGTTCTAAGCAGTGTTAACACACAGTAATGCATCTTTAGTGTACTTTTGTTCCTTGTAGACACTGTCAATAAATGCCACATATCTCCTATGCAAACTCTACACTAAATCCGTTTAAATGCTGTAAATATGTCCATGGCTGCGATTTGACCTCCATATATATAGGACGGGACACGGGACGTCCAGGTACCTTATCACTTAGCTGTTTCCGAGGGCTACCACGCTATCAAGTTGTCAGCCATAATGGTCGAATTATCCTCAATTAAAAGCCCGGATCAATGGTAGAATGTAAACACCAATTAAAATAATCATCAACCAGACTGTCCCTTTCATGCAGTCATTGATCTACGCTCTCTGACCTTCACTGGAAGAGCTTCTCCTCCGCCAAAATCGATAACTGACAACGTCATTTAATTGAAATAAATCTATAGACAAACATTAGCGATACACTCATTTCGCTTGCTCCGTGTACTGTTTGTAAAGTTCGGAGTTCCTCTGCATTATATCTAAGCAGGGACCAAGAAGTCTTTCGAATGAACCCCGCTCCAGGAAAGCGACCCTCACACGGCCAATAGAGTACACATTGGCAGAGCGGGGTTTGTTGTTTATCAGGGCAAGCTCCCCGAAGTACTTTCCTGTAGTATGTCTGCCTACCTCTTCTTCATTCCCATCCGGTTTCTCGATGGTCACCCTAATTGTTCCTGACTCTATAAAATACATGCCGTCGGCGTCCTCTCCCTGTTTGATGATTTCCTCTTCGTCCTCGTATGTTCTAGACTGCAACGCGTCTGCTAGATTCATCCGTTCATATTGTTCCAGAGTTTTAAGAATTGTTACATTTTCTAGAAGTTCTTCGTACATTTTCCGTTTTTTGAACGCACTCCTTAGCACAATTCTGCGGAACGACTTCCGGTCCATTGCCCACAGCGTTCCTTCTGTAACGGCAACGATAGTAGCTGATCTTGGCATGTTATACATAAGCGCCAACTCCCCAAAACTGCCTTTGTTATCAAAACGATGTATTTTCTTTTCTTCTCCACCGGAAGTGACGAACACGTCATAAATACCACTATCAACGACATAAAAATTGTCCCCGTCATCTCCTTGGCGTATAATACCTTCACCGGGACTAACTTCTTTTTCAAACATAGCGTCTAGTACGTCCTGCATTTGTTCCAGTTCAAGACACCTGAAGAGTAAAATTCCACAAATAGCTTCGGTAAGTCTATCCCTTTGTTCGTCCGTTTTTGGATGAATAACTTTGTCCTCCTCGTCGCTATCTTCTTCCGGGTCATACCGTTCGGCGGACACAGATTGGCGCCGAGCGTACCGGTTGGATTTCTGTGATTTGGGTTTGAAGACTTCCTTATCGGGCTCGCCCGAGTTTTCCTCTTCGTCGTCCACTATTACATACATGGGGATTGATTTGGGTCTTCTTTTCTCACGAATTTTCGTAAAATAATCCACAGCGAAATCGTGCAGATCTAACGGTCTATCGCGCAGAACGGCGACTGTAAAATCCCTTAACAAGTCGCCGAGCCCGTCTGGTATTTCTAAACTCATTTTATCTTCCTAAATCTCGTATAGAACGAGATGACAAAAACACACTACTATTTACAGGTGTGGAGTATTGAACAGTGTTTGTAGACTTAAACAGCAATCTCCTCACTCTATCGCCGTCTTTAATACGCGTATTAGATGTGATAAGAAAGACACAAAGCGATTGCCCTGTCCTCCACTAATACCATTAGCATGGCATTAATATTTGAAGACACTCACGCACAATCTCCGTCATTAGGATCATAAAGCTTATAACGGCCTTTAACTGGCCAATCAAATCTTCTGAAATATTTGCTGCGAAATCAATAGCTTTGCTGAGCTGGTTATTCCGTGAATTTGTGATGAAGAGATTGGATACTATAAGTAGTGTATCACACGTCAGGGTGTCGTCTGCTCATAGTCGCATTCTGAAAGTAGACAGGAAAACAGAACGAGGTTTTAGTACCGTTCACATACTCATACATCATAGGTCCAATATAAGGCAAATAACATGGAAATTGTAACGGTTTATAAAATTATTATTAGGTTTCCTAATTTGAAAAGCAATTAAGTGCATGTAATTATTTGACCATTTTGCAAAACAATAACCGTAGAACTAATTCAAAACGTAATTGATTTTCAGAATGCGTTTGTCTACGGCAGTAATGCAAGGGTCTGTGAAACACAGATTATCAGAGAAGTGACATTTCCGGGGTTATTCACGGTAACACAAAATTCTACCCAAATCCAGTACAAGGAGATCCCTCCCTTGAGCAGTCAATTTCCTTAACTAAATTAAACTATATTGGTTGACAAAGCCCGGTGGTTAACCAGGCGCGGAACACGCGAGCAGTGGTACTTTTTGTGGTCTACCATTCCCGTCACTTTCCGGTGTTACCACAAGCAGATTTATGGATTAACAGTAAATGGCACTCAAGGGGGTTCTCGAGACTAACGGGGCTTATACACGTAACTCAATCAGCGCCGTGGAAGGAAGCAGGGTCCAAATAAAACACGGATTACTATACAGGTTAATGACAACTCTTACTGCATGTACATGTAGCTTATACAAAACCAGGTTCGAGAATCTCATGTTGTTATCTCGCCAAGGTCACTTTTGTAATCTTCAGTTTTGGCAAACATTTTAAACATATTAATTTAAGTAGTAATAAGATTTATTATTTGTTCACCTGATGTGATTATAAGAAATAAGTATACGAAAATATGAACAAGTTATCGTTTATGGCAATGTAAACGTCACTTTGTGTTCTTTAATAGTGTTGCAAATGGGATTTTTTCTTTCTATCTTTCACATTTTTATGCTTTCTTTTGAAAATGAAATTTTAGAGTGATATAATTTATCAATATAAATTACACGTTTATAAGTCGTGTGTGCTGGTATAGGGTTGATTGGTTATACATTTAAGTATACACGCATGCTACATGCTATTTGATCAAATATTGATGGCTGTTCCATTATGTGATGAGGACAACCCTATACTGGACATCATTAGCCACGCAGTCACAGCCGTGATCTGTTGGGCGCTATACATGTCACATTGATACCGATGACGTCTCACAAGACACAGGTCAGTGATATTCTTGGTAATGTGCAGCAAGGGTTGCCACCATGGAGATTAAAAAACCTCGTTATCGACAGCACGAGACCGGACATAACGCAATCATATGCACGTGGTCCCTGGGGGTGGGGCGTGTATGTACGTACCGACTGTGTAATTACTCATTGATTACCACAGAGATCTGACAAAGTTGACTTCGTCTGGTGTTGTCTGCTGACAAAAACAGAGTGTTACACGTCTGTTTCCGGTCAGCCTGTGTATTACACCACATCAGAATTAGCATTGTCACAATATGAAAACTGACGATGGAATTCAAGCAGCTTTGTAATAAAGGCAAGTAGAACTAATGATCGGGGTTTACCACTGCAGTTTTCATTCTGACAGAACTAATGATCGGGGTTCACCACTGCAGTTTTCATTCTGACAGAACTAATGATCGGGGTTCACCACTGCAGATTTCATTCTGACAGAACTAATGATCGGGGTTCACCACTGCAGATTTCATTCTGACAGAACTAATGATCGGGGTTCACCACAGCAGTTTTCATTCTGACAGAACTAATGATCGGGGTTCACCACTGCAGATTTCATTCTGACAGAACTAATGATCGGGGTTCACCATTGCAGATTTCATTCTGACAGAACTAATGATCGGGGTTCACCACTGCAGATTTCATTCTGACAGAACTAATGATCGGGGTTCACCACCGAGATTTCATTCTGACAGAACTAATGATCGGGGTTCACCACCGAGATTTCATTCTGACAGAACTAATGATCGGGGTTCACCACTGCAGATTTCATTCTGACAGAACTAATGATCGGGGTTCACCACTGCAGATTTCATTCTGCCAGAACTAATGATCGGGGTTCACCACTGCAGTTTTCATTCTGACAGAACTAATGATCGGGGTTCACCATTGCAGGTTTCATTCTGACAGAACTAATGATCGGGGTTCACCACTGCAGTTTTCATTCTGACAGAACTAATGATCGGGGTTCACCAATGCAGTTTTCATTCTGACAGAACTAATGATCGGGGTTCACCACTGCAGATTTCATTCTGACAGAACTAATGATCGGGGTTCACCACTGCAGTTTTCATTCTGACAGAACTAATGATCGGGGTTCACCACTGCAGATTTCATTCTGACAGAACTAATGATCGGTGTTCACCACTGCAATTTTCATTCTGACAGAACTAATGATCGGGGTTCACCACTGCAGATTTCATTCTGACAGAACTGGTTAAAGGTAGCAGCGTTACTACCAGCTACAGACGATGAATGGAGCGCCCACGTAAACGATTAAATGAGTATCGAACTATTTTCTGTAGGCATGCATATACAGTTTATGAAAACGTTAAGGAGGATTCGTTTTCTCCGCATGGCATTAAATCTCCTATTCATTAACGTATAAGGGAATACACATAAACTAACGTCTGTACGAAGTCAATAATATGAAGCTTCTACACAGAGCTTTCCTGGGATAGAACTGCCAAACATACTGCATCACAGTAAACACAATTCTAAACTATAGGTTGACAAAACCAAGCAAAAGTAAACACATTTTATACATATCGCCCCGAACGGCAATAATTCGAGTAAAAAATCATTATCGAATCCAGCTGCCATTCAAGAACACAAAAGTTCTTGTTATGATGATTTAGCCTGCCGATTTTAAAAGATACATGTATCAGTTGAAAATTGTAGGAGATCTACATAATGACAATATTTGGCAAATATGCAATGCTGTTGCGCAAAAAGTTCCGCGAACATGATTCTTTTTCTCCTATATAACCACGCCATATCTAAGCTTTTCGCAGTCACAGAACAACTTATTTTATAAGGTTGGCATGCAGCAGCCACTTGCCTTAATATGTGGTGTTGCTTGGCTGGTTGTATCAAGGACAATAACTGTGCCAATCACACAAATTGAATATTCGGCACGTATATGACGTCAAACTTACGATTATGAAAAACGGGTCTAAAAATGAAACTTTCATATATTTCGATCAAAGCGAAAGCATTTTGATGGAAATGTGATCTAATCCCCGCAAAACGAGTAGAATACATCTGAACAACTCAGTTTATATCCAAATACATCTGAAACACATATTTGGGTCCCTGTACTAATTGGTCTCTGTACGTGTGACCTTGAACTCACCCCACTGTCCGTAATGTTAAACATGTAACACGTGTACTGTATATTGAGTCTTCCCCAGCTTCGGGCGATATTAAGGCTGAGTTTGACAGTTAAATATTAATGTAACAGATATACTGATCAGGATCAATCAATTGTATTGCGGGTTACGGGTTCACAATCACATGGTTCCCAAAGTCAATTAGACGCTCCAAGTGCATGTTTCAAAACAGATGACGGAACAACGTTTAAAAGACACTACTTGTGTTAAAAGGGGGCACAAAGTTCTTCTGGCGTATCACCAAGGTACCTGTAAATTGCAGTGACGTAGACCTCTATAGATACTAGCTGATCTTCCTCTACTGATATAGATGTACGGTATAAGTACTTATCGGTTAGTGAGGGCTGGTACGGAGGTACATTTGCCTGATCACGACTTCCCTCCTCGATTGTGTGAGATAGGAACATTATCTAGTAAATGTATTACATGAAAAACGTGTCTGCTCAATGTCACGAGAAAGCGGTCGAGAGCACTCGGTGCTTGGCGGTTCATTTAGGGGATGACAATCTCTACTGTGATGAAAGCGAGAGTTAGGTAATTGGTGCGTAAGTGTTTATTTTGGTGAGTGCTCACTTCAGAATGTTTTTCCATTTCCTTATATAGGATGCAGCAATATCTAATTTCATCAGAACATAAATATGAGGGTTTTTTTTTCTTTCGTTTTTTGTTTATTACGTAGGATGCTTTTGAAAACAAAAGAACAGTAACATTTAGATCCATCTTGTAGTATTTCCCGCGTGGTTTTCTATATTCTTTCTAAAACAATACTGTAGTAATTTAATGTAATTACTGATCTGTCTCTTGATTACTGGTTACTTTAAAAGTTTAGTTTAGAGTCAAGTTTAGAGAGAACCTAGCCTCGTTTTAGTTTAGTGAGAACCTGTAGCCTCGTTTTACATTTTAGAGAGAACCTAGCCTCGTTTTAGTTTAGTGAGAACCTATAGCCTCGTTTTACATTTTAGAGAGAACCTAGCCTCCTTTTACAGTTTAGAGAAATCCTGGCCTCATTTTACAGTTTAGAGAGAGCCTAGCCTCGTTTTACAGTTAAGAGAGAACCTAGCCTCGTTTTAGTTTAATGAGAACCTATAGCACCGTTTTACAGTTTAGAGAGAACCCAGTCCCGTTTACAGTTTAGAGAGAACCTAGCCTCGTTTTACAGTTTAGAGAAAACCTGGCCTCATTTTACAGTTTAGAGAGAACCTAGCCACGTTTTACAGTTCAGAGAGAACTTAGCCACGTTTTACAGTTTAGCGATAATCTAGCCTCGTTTTACAGTTTAGAGAAAATCTAGCCTTGTTTTACAGTTTAGAATTTGAGAGATCATAGCAATACCCATTCACTTAGCAGTGAGCGCGTTATAGCGGTTCATTATTGACTATTGATCGCCAATACACCTTCGCATATACCAGTACCCCTATGTACAGTGTATATATCGACACCTGCGAAACTCGTTATCAACCCTTGGACAAGCGGGATCCATACAGAAATCAATTTATTTTGCGAATCACACGATTGACATATAATTGATGTTTGAAGTTGACAGTTCACGTTTTCAATGAAGTGAAATGATATTTGTTTATAAATATACAGTGTATATTGTTCACCAGAAACTCATTACCGCTGAACAGTGGCATAAACGCCATGTTCAATGGGTCTTATCGATACACAATCCAGATATAATAGAGAATCGAAACAGCACGGGTACCGGTCCAATTAAAAACACATATTTCGTATTAAAGGAAAATCAGAATAAAATATAGTTAACGCTGAATGAATGTAAGACTGACTGGTTATCACTGGGTAATGTTGGTTATCACTGGGTAATGTTGGCTATCACTGGGTAATGTTGGTTATCACTGGGTAATGTTGGTTATCACTGGGTAATGTTGGTTATCACTGGGTAATGTTGGCCATGCATTACACGTACCTCCTCACTCACATGACGAAATCCACTGACTTAGACACGTTGACAACACGTTTGCTACTGCCCATTGTAGTTTGTGCTTCGTCCAGATATCCTTGGTTTGAAACCTATTCTATCGACTGTCTACAGAGAGTTTTCATATAGGGTCAGAAATAGACTAAAGGAACGAGAATTACCTCCCCGACCCACCCAACCTATCTATCTAAAACAGAATAGCGTTTTAAGTATGTTTTGATTTGGTGTTTGGGTTTACTCCCTTCTATAAAGTAGATGAACTTTTGCTAGTTTTCAGCTGTGCAGTTTGAAGGTACTATATCCACCCCTGCAGTTTTTTGTTTGTTTTCTTTTTATATTTTTTATTTTAAGACTAGTCGTATAATGCGTCACAACACGCGACTTTTATTGAATATTTATTCAGAAAGATTTAAACAAATCTCTCACAATTGTGACAAATCTAATTAGTTTACCATGCTGGTACCTGTTAATTTAAGAGTTTCAACCCCCGTGAGTGTAACGTGATTTGTTCTGGATTCGGCAGACAGCAATGCTACAAGGTTAGACATCCTGGTAAACCAAAAGGCAATAAATGGCAAATGCTTTAGGGATAACTATAAAAAGCAGGATGCGTTTTTTCAAAACTTAATTTAAGTCATTGGAGCAGGAACCGTAAATGTCACCGCTTTGCATCTGTAATCTGTGATCTGTATAGACAAAATGATTCCGACTTCCGACGCAATATATTCGAGGTTCTACTCCTGTAGACCGCGGAGAATCGGTAAGGGGGGGCGGGGGGCAGAAGGGGGGGGGAGATCAAATATGCGTTACGTGTGATTTTTCGTGTCGTGGTCCGATTTATTAATGAATTAATTATGCTACCAAGAAGTAAGCCTTTATGTGCAAATATTAACTCCATTTCGTACTTTTACGAATAATTACTAAAACAGGAGCCAGACGAACAGCATTGAAGATACATTTCACTTCCTTGATATTTATATGAGCTATAACCTTCAACTTTAACATACAATACATCAGAATTAGAGACAGATCTAAAACAAACTATTTCCCCGATACCATCGATAGCATAGGGTAAGATGGCGTCCGCATGCCAACGCACGTTCGAAGGGCTGATTTACAGCTCCGTGAGCTGCCTGTATCCTGGGGGAGGGGCACTAACAATTCAATAAAACGGAAATCAGATACAAATACGTACATCTCAGGAAACAGACTCGGCTCAATGTTTACAGTGGAAAATATAACACGTGTGCGAATCTTCCGGGACTGGCTTAGTTATTTCAGTTTAGTTTATCAACGTTCCTCAATTTATGGAAATTCCTTAACTTAAGAATTTAAGGATTGTTCCTTAAGATTTCCCCCTTACTTCTGTAATGCTTTCCTATGGATATTTTGCAGTTAAGGGTTTTCCTTGAATTAAAGAACGTTGATTAAACCAAGGAATATCCGCTCGAATTGCTTTGTGGGACAGTGTACATAATACTGTCCGAGAAATTCTCCCACGAAAATTCCCCGGTTTCATTTTTCTTTTTATGAACTTTAATGTCGAGAAAATTCCGGTCATGACCAGTTTGCATGTGTTTTCCTTGTAACAAGGTCCGATTCCGAACCTTTCTTTCGAAGTCAACAAGACCATGGTCTTGTGAGCTAGTTTCAAAACAGTTAAAACGTTGGACCTTCCGAACTTTAGACTGACGCTTAAGCAATTGAGTTCTGTCCAGTCAATGACAGTTGTTGATGACAATGGTTGAAAATACTTTTACGTATGTTTTATTCTAAACTAGATTTTTCAAATAATTACCAATGGACTTGTACCTATAATTTCGTTCCGAAATCTTAAATATAGAAAGGAAGAAAATAAATTGCCAAAACAAAAATGAAGATGTGAATGAACTGGAAAAGCGAGATTCCCTAATTAAAAAACGATGCTACAGTTTGAATATCGAGAAGCCTGGGCCACCTTTCATTGGGAGCCGACTCAGCCAACCATGACTTGCAGCGTGACAGGGTCTTAGCGCTTTGCTGTATCAAAATCCACTCTGCACTCGCCGCTAATGGAAACCAATGTAGTGGATAGCCAGTTGACAAAACAGCAATTTGGCACCAATTAGAGGAAACTAACTCTGAACATTAACTACGCTTGTACAGCAGGTCTGCGATTGTTGCATCTAACAGTAGGAAGACACCACTTGTCAAACTGTCGTGTCGGAAGGTGGCTCGGCTACATGGTGTGTCACACATTGGCGAACCAAACTCACAAGCTTTCTCTAGCCGCCACTCTCAATCGTGATTGATCATCGCAAAGCACGCGCCTGATATGGAGCCAAAATATCTCTGCTCTGATTTACATTAACTTAAGTGTCTATAAATATTACAATGTACATGTCTTGACAGAAATCCCCCACCCGAATATCATAAAAGGTACCCATAAGTATGGTGGCTTATTACGACAACCAATAACGAAAAGGCAATAACATGCAGAAGCGAAATAACTGCAAACGCCGAAGCGTAGGAATAAAACGACGTGCTTTCTCTTTTTTAGCGTTATTTCGTTATTCAACTTCAGCGCCTTTTCGCCTGTTTACTTTGGCGGGTTTTCGTCTTTTCTTTCACTTGCCTTTATTTTCCGGGCGACAAAGCGAAAAGACGAAATATCATGAATAAGCAACAATATAGAGCCGATCATCATACACTACCAGCCTGAGTAAAGGATCAAAATGAATCTTTAACAGAAACGCTTTCATGCAACACATTTTCGTTCAAACGGATTCCAAGGCTGGGGAAGGTTGAAACGAAACTAAGTTGCATACTTGCATTGATATTAAAAGATGCATTTTAACCCTGATACCAACGTTAAAAGAACAAAGCCAACATTATTTGCTTGTTTTTATGGTATTATTCGGCTTAAAGTACATTTTTAACGTTCTCACCAAATAACGGAACAGCTATTTTTGCCGGAAACAAATCCAGGATTTTTACGGTTACTACATGTATTTCCGTCAAGATGTCAGTCGGAAACAGCTCGGAATTTCCTCTATAATATGAATTTGATTGATCTCCGATTCTTTAAACAGTTTGACGAAAAGACCTGAACAGTATCCGACTGATAAACATTTATGGTTTACTAAAAATATTTATTATCTAACGAAGAGAATATATTTTTAACAGGTAGTTTACCTGTCCCACGTCCCGACCAGCGTGCTACATGTACATCTGTCCGCGCTACTAAATATCTTATTTTGCGGGATTGAGAAGGAACAGTAGGAATGCGATTGGTTCATTTCAACAAGTGTCGGATTGATGCCGCGTTATATGGTATTGGTGAAGGGTTGACAGATGACCTGGAAGTCTCTTGGAAGAGAAAAATCGTGTGATTAAAAAACAAAAACTGCGGAGAAATCTGTCGGTTAACGTTGGTTTAATGGTGATTAATTTAAACAAGCGACACACGGAGACACTCAACGCAAAACGATAGTGTAATCATAGTCCGCAATATCCATCAACATTTACCGTCAGTAAAACCCGCCACAAGTATCCTAGCTCAGGATGACATTCAACCCGATATCATCGAATATTCTCATCCGCGTCAAATCCCAACAACGTTCCGTGTTCTAAAACACTGGGCTGTGTTTCCAAGCGCAGCCATAACATAATCTAGTCGTTTGTGGAAGTTTAAGCCGTATATTTGGCGATCAAATCTGTCTTCATTCTAGCGTGATTAATTCCCGAGTCTGCCGCCTGACCGGAGAAAGCCGCCACAAAATGTGCTCTACTTAAACCGCATTACATGGAAATGATTTATTCTTTAACTTTATATAGATTCAACAATAGTCGCCAGTATCCTATGAGACCCTCTTCGGCCGATGAACGACTGCCCTGATGCACTTCCGGTTAATTGCTAGTGTCGCACGCCTTCGTTCCTTAATCATTCGGCAGGGCGGAAATGCGACATCGATTGTTATGTCTAATGGGTTCCTGACTGTCATTCAATTGAAAAGTAAAATTCTGTTTGATGCTATCGCTTTATCAATCGCCGATATTAACGCGATATGTTGTTTCATGCGGATATTTGGTTTCCGCGCAATTACGTCTCCAAAGTGATCAATGGTTTAGTGCTGAAGTACTAGTCTAATACAGGGTATTTCAATACAGAGGTATTCCTAATACTCGGGAACTAGTCTGATACAGGGGTATTCCTAATACCCGGGAATTAGTCTGATACAGGGGTATTCCTAAAACCCGGGAATTAGTCTGATACAGGGGTATTCCTAATACTCGGGAACTAGTCTAATACAGGGGTATTCCTAATACCCGGGAATTAGTCTGATACAGGGGTATTCCTAAAACCCGGGAATTAGTCTGATACAGGGTTATTCTTAATACCCGGGAACTAGTCTAATACAGGGGTATTCTAAATAACCGGGAACTAGTCTGATACAGGGGTATTCTTAATAACCGGGAACTAGTCTAATACAGGGGTATTCTAAATAACCGGGAACTAGTCTGATACAGGGGTATTCTTAATAACCGGGAACTAGTCTAATACAGGGGTATTCTAAATAACCGGGAACTAGTCTGATACAGGGGTATTCTTAATAACCGGGAACTAGTCTAATACAGGGGTATTCTTAATACCCGGGAACTAGACTAATACAGGGGTATTCTTGATAACCGGGAACTAGTCTAATACAGGGGTATTCCTTATACCCGGGAACTAGTCTGATACAGGGGTATTCTTAATAACCGGGAGCTAGTCTAATACAGGGGTATTCCTAATAACCGGGAACTTGTCTGATACAGGGGTATTCTTAATAACCGGGAACTAGTCTAATACAGGGGTATTCCTTACACCCGGGAGCTAGTCTGATACAGGGGTATTTCTAATACCCGGGAACTAGTCTGATACAGGGGTATTCTTAATAACCGGGAACTAGTCTAATACAGGGGTATTCCTAATATCCGGGAACTAGTCTGATACAGGGGTATTCTTAATAACCGGGAACTAGTCTAATACAGGGGTATTCCTAATACCCGGGAACTAGCCTGATACAGGGGTATTCTTAATACCCGGGAACTAGTCTAATACAGGGGTATTCTTAATACCCGGGAACTAGTCTAATACAGGGGTATTCTTAATAACCGGGAACTAGTCTAATACAGGGGTATTCTTAATAACCGGGAACTAGTCTAATACAGGGGTATTCTTAATACCCGGGAACTAGTCTAATACAGGGGTATTCTTAATAACCGGGAACTAGTCTAATACAGGGGTATTCCTAATACCCGAGAACTAGTCTGATACAGGGGTATTCTTAATAACCGGGAACTAGTCTAATACAGGGGTATTCTTAATAACCGGGAACTAGTCTAATACAGGGGTATTCTTAATAACCGGGAACTAGTCTAATACAGGGGTATTCTTAATAACCGGGAACTAGTCTAATACAGGGGTATTCCTAATACCCGGGAACTAGTCTGATACAGGGGTATTCCTAATACCCGGGAACTAGTCTGATACAGGGGTATTCCTAATACCCGGGAACTAGTCTGATACAGGGGTATTCTTAATAACCGGGAACTAGTCTAATACAGGGGTATTCTTAATAACCGGGAACTAGTCTAATACAGGGGTATTCTTAATAACCGGGAACTAGTCTAATACAGGGGTATTCCTAATACCCGGGAACTAGTCTAATACAGGGGTATTCTTAATACCCGGGAACTAGTCTGATACAGGGGTATTCTTAACACCCGTGAACTAGTCTAATACAGGGGTATTCTTAATACCGGGAACTAGTCTAATACAGGGTTATTCTTAGTACCCGGGAACTAGTCTAATACAGGGGTATTCCTAATACCCGGGAACTAGTCTGATACAGGGGTATTCTTAACACCCGTGAACTAGTCTAATACAGGGGTATTCTTAATACCCGGGAACTAGTCTGATACAGGGGTATTCTTAGTACCGGGAACTAGTCTGATACAGGGTTATTCTTAACACCCGGGAACTAGTCTGATACAGGGGTATTCTTATTACCCGGGAACTAGTCTAATACAGGGTTATTCTTAGTACCCGTGAACTAGCCTGATACAGGGGTATTCCTAATACCCGGGAACTAGTCTGATACAGGGGTATTCCTAATACCCGGGAACTAGTCTAATACAGGGGTATTCTTAATACCCGGGAACTAGACTAATACAGGGGTATTCTTGATAACCGGGAACTAGTCTAATACAGGGGTATTCCTTATACCCGGGAACTAGTCTGATACAGGGGTATTCTTAATAACCGGGAGCTAGTCTAATACAGGGGTATTCCTAATAACCGGGAACTTGTCTGATACAGGGGTATTCTTAATAACCGGGAACTAGTCTAATACAGGGGTATTCCTTACACCCGGGAGCTAGTCTGATACAGGGGTATTTCTAATACCCGGGAACTAGTCTGATACAGGGGTATTCTTAATAACCGGGAACTAGTCTAATACAGGGGTATTCCTAATATCCGGGAACTAGTCTGATACAGGGGTATTCTTAATAACCGGGAACTAGTCTAATACAGGGGTATTCCTAATACCCGGGAACTAGTCTGATACAGGGGTATTCTTAATACCCGGGAACTAGTCTAATACAGGGGTATTCTTAATAACCGGGAACTAGTCTAATACAGGGGTATTCTTAATAACCGGGAACTAGTCTTAATACAGGGGTATTCTTAATAACCGGGAACTAGTCTAATACAGGGGTATTCTTAATACCCGGGAACTAGTCTAATACAGGGGTATTCTTAATAACCGGGAACTAGTCTAATACAGGGGTATTCCTAATACCCGGGAACTAGTCTGATACAGGGGTATTCTTAATAACCGGGAACTAGTCTAATACAGGGGTATTCTTAATAACCGGAAACTAGTCTAATACAGGGGTATTCTTAATAACCGGGAACTAGTCTAATACAGGGGTATTCTTAATAACCGGGAACTAGTCTAATACAGGGGTATTCCTAATACCCGGGAACTAGTCTGATACAGGGGTATTCCTAATACCCGGGAACTAGTCTGATACAGGGGTATTCTTAACACCCGTGAACTAGTCTGATACAGGGGTATTCTTAATACCCGGGAACTAGTCTGATACAGGGGTATTCTTAGTACCGGGAACTAGTCTGATACAGGGGTATTCTTAACACCCGTGAACTAGTCTGATATAGGGGTATTCCTAATACCCGGGAACTAGTCTGATACAGGGGTATTCTTATTACCCGGGAACTAGTCCAATACAGGGTTATTCTTAGTACCCGTGAACTAGCCTGATACAGGGGTATTCCTAATACCCGGGAACTAGTCTGATACAGGGGTATTCCTAATACCCGGGAATTAGTCTGATACAGGGGTATTCCTAAAACCCGGGAATTAGTCTGATACAGGGTTATTCTTAATACCCGGGAACTAGTCTAATACAGGGGTATTCTAAATAACCGGGAACTAGTCTGATACAGGGGTATTCTTAATAACCGGGAACTAGTCTAATACAGGGGTATTCTAAATAACCGGGAACTAGTCTGATACAGGGGTATTCTTAATAACCGGGAACTAGTCTAATACAGGGGTATTCTAAATAACCGGGAACTAGTCTGATACAGGGGTATTCTTAATAACCGGGAACTAGTCTAATACAGGGGTATTCTTAATACCCGGGAACTAGACTAATACAGGGGTATTCTTGATAACCGGGAACTAGTCTAATACAGGGGTATTCCTTATACCCGGGAACTAGTCTGATACAGGGGTATTCTTAATAACCGGGAGCTAGTCTAATACAGGGGTATTCCTAATAACCGGGAACTTGTCTGATACAGGGGTATTCTTAATAACCGGGAACTAGTCTAATACAGGGGTATTCCTTACACCCGGGAGCTAGTCTGATACAGGGGTATTTCTAATACCCGGGAACTAGTCTGATACAGGGGTATTCTTAATAACCGGGAACTAGTCTAATACAGGGGTATTCCTAATATCCGGGAACTAGTCTGATACAGGGGTATTCTTAATAACCGGGAACTAGTCTAATACAGGGGTATTCCTAATACCCGGGAACTAGCCTGATACAGGGGTATTCTTAATACCCGGGAACTAGTCTAATACAGGGGTATTCTTAATACCCGGGAACTAGTCTAATACAGGGGTATTCTTAATAACCGGGAACTAGTCTAATACAGGGGTATTCTTAATAACCGGGAACTAGTCTAATACAGGGGTATTCTTAATACCCGGGAACTAGTCTAATACAGGGGTATTCTTAATAACCGGGAACTAGTCTAATACAGGGGTATTCCTAATACCCGGGAACTAGTCTGATACAGGGGTATTCTTAATAACCGGGAACTAGTCTAATACAGGGGTATTCTTAATAACCGGGAACTAGTCTAATACAGGGGTATTCTTAATAACCGGGAACTAGTCTAATACAGGGGTATTCTTAATAACCGGGAACTAGTCTAATACAGGGGTATTCCTAATACCCGGGAACTAGTCTGATACAGGGGTATTCCTAATACCCGGGAACTAGTCTGATACAGGGGTATTCCTAATACCCGGGAACTAGTCTGATACAGGGGTATTCTTAATAACCGGGAACTAGTCTAATACAGGGGTATTCTTAATAACCGGGAACTAGTCTAATACAGGGGTATTCTTAATAACCGGGAACTAGTCTAATACAGGGGTATTCCTAATACCCGGGAACTAGTCTAATACAGGGGTATTCTTAATACCCGGGAACTAGTCTGATACAGGGGTATTCTTAACACCCGTGAACTAGTCTAATACAGGGGTATTCTTAATACCGGGAACTAGTCTAATACAGGGTTATTCTTAGTACCCGGGAACTAGTCTAATACAGGGGTATTCCTAATACCCGGGAACTAGTCTGATACAGGGGTATTCTTAACACCCGTGAACTAGTCTAATACAGGGGTATTCTTAATACCCGGGAACTAGTCTGATACAGGGGTATTCTTAGTACCGGGAACTAGTCTGATACAGGGTTATTCTTAACACCCGGGAACTAGTCTGATACAGGGGTATTCTTATTACCCGGGAACTAGTCTAATACAGGGTTATTCTTAGTACCCGTGAACTAGCCTGATACAGGGGTATTCCTAATACCCGGGAACTAGTCTGATACAGGGGTATTCCTAATACCCGGGAACTAGTCTAATACAGGGGTATTCTTAATACCCGGGAACTAGACTAATACAGGGGTATTCTTGATAACCGGGAACTAGTCTAATACAGGGGTATTCCTTATACCCGGGAACTAGTCTGATACAGGGGTATTCTTAATAACCGGGAGCTAGTCTAATACAGGGGTATTCCTAATAACCGGGAACTTGTCTGATACAGGGGTATTCTTAATAACCGGGAACTAGTCTAATACAGGGGTATTCCTTACACCCGGGAGCTAGTCTGATACAGGGGTATTTCTAATACCCGGGAACTAGTCTGATACAGGGGTATTCTTAATAACCGGGAACTAGTCTAATACAGGGGTATTCCTAATATCCGGGAACTAGTCTGATACAGGGGTATTCTTAATAACCGGGAACTAGTCTAATACAGGGGTATTCCTAATACCCGGGAACTAGTCTGATACAGGGGTATTCTTAATACCCGGGAACTAGTCTAATACAGGGGTATTCTTAATACCCGGGAACTAGTCTAATACAGGGGTATTCTTAATAACCGGGAACTAGTCTTAATACAGGGGTATTCTTAATAACCGGGAACTAGTCTAATACAGGGGTATTCTTAATACCCGGGAACTAGTCTAATACAGGGGTATTCTTAATAACCGGGAACTAGTCTAATACAGGGGTATTCCTAATACCCGGGAACTAGTCTGATACAGGGGTATTCTTAATAACCGGGAACTAGTCTAATACAGGGGTATTCTTAATAACCGGGAACTAGTCTAATACAGGGGTATTCTTAATAACCGGGAACTAGTCTAATACAGGGGTATTCTTAATAACCGGGAACTAGTCTAATACAGGGGTATTCCTAATACCCGGGAACTAGTCTGATACAGGGGTATTCCTAATACCCGGGAACTAGTCTGATATAGGGGTATTCTTAACACCCGTGAACTAGTCTGATACAGGGGTATTCTTAATACCCGGGAACTAGTCTGATACAGGGGTATTCTTAGTACCGGGAACTAGTCTGATACAGGG
Organism: Mimachlamys varia; assembly: GCA_947623455.1. Classification (NCBI taxonomy): domain Eukaryota; kingdom Metazoa; phylum Mollusca; class Bivalvia; order Pectinida; family Pectinidae; genus Mimachlamys; species Mimachlamys varia. Next base: position 18,263,856 of record OX392535.1, read on the forward strand.
GTATTCTTAACACCCGTGAACTAGTCTGATATAGGGGTATTCCTAATACCCGGGAACTAGTCTGATACAGGGGTATTCTTATTACCCGGGAACTAGTCCAATACAGGGTTATTCTTAGTACCCGTGAACTAGCCTGATACAGGGGTATTCCTAATACCCGGGAACTAGTCTGATACAGGGGTATTCCTAATACCCGGGAACTAGTCTAATACAGGGGTATTCTTAATACCCGGGAACTAGTCTAATACAGGGTTATTCTTAGTACCCGTGAACTAGCCTGATACAGGGGTATTCCTAATACCCGGGAACTAGTCTGATACAGGGGTATTCCTAATACCCGGGAACTAGTCTGATACAGGGGTATTCTTATTACCCGTGAACTAGTCTAATACAGGGGTATTCTTAATACCGGGAACTAGTCTAATACAGGGTTATTCTTAGTACCCGGGAACTAGTCTAATACAGGGGTATTCTTAGTACCCGGGAACTAGTCTAATACAGGGGTATTCCTTATACCCGGGAACTAGTCTAATACAGGGGTATTCTTAATACCCGGGAACTAGTCTAATACAGGGGTATTCTTAATAACCGGGAACTAGTCTAATACAGGGGTATTCTTAATAACCGGGAACTAGTCTAATACAGGGGTATTCTTAATAACCGGGAACTAGTCTAATACAGGGGTATTCTTAATAACCGGGAACTAGTCTAATACAGGGGTATTCCTTATACCCGGGAACTAGTCTGATACAGGGGTATTCTTAACACCCGTGAACTAGTCTAATACAGGGGTATTCTTAATAACCGGGAACTAGTCTAATACAGGGGTATTCTTAATAACCGGGAACTAGTCTAATACAGGGGTATTCCTTATACCCGGGAACTAGCCTGATACAGGGGTATTCTTAATAACCGGGAACTAGTCTAATACAGGGGTATTCTTAATAAACGGGAACTAATCTGATACAGGGGTATTCCTAATACCCGGGAACTAGTCTGATACAGGGGTATTCTTAATACCGGGAACTAGTCTAATACAGGGGTATTCTTAATACCCGGGAACTAGTCTAATACAGGGGTATTCTTAATAACCGGGAACTAGTCTGATGCAGGGGTATTCTTAGTACCCGGGAACTAGTCTAATACAGGGGTATTCCTAATACCCGGGAACTAGTCTGATACAGGGGTATTCTTAATACCGGGAACTAGTCTAATACAGGGGTATTCCTTATACCCGGGAACTAGTCTGATACAGGGGTATTCTTAATACCCGGGAACTAGTCTAATACAGGGGTATTCTTAATAAACGGGAACTAATCTGATACAGGGGTATTCTTAATAACCGGGAACTAGTCTAATACAGGGGTATTCTTAATAACCGGGAACTAGTCTAATACAGGGGTATTCTTAATACCCGGGAACTAGTCTAATACAGGGGTATTCTTAATAACCGGGAACTAGTCTAATACAGGGGTATTCTTAATAAACGGGAACTAATCTGATACAGGGGTATTCTTAATACCCGGGAACTTGTCTAATACAGGGGTATTTTTACTTTCCGAGGATTAGTCTAGTACAGGAGTGTGTTTATTACTCCGGGACTTATCATAATAACACTACATATCGTTAACAGTACCACAGAAACTACGTATACATGGCGTTATATATACACTGTAGTGTGATAATCTGATCAGGAATGGGAAGAACATTTAAAATCGTCATTAAAATCTTACGGTGTGCTGTATAAACTAGACATCCATCATTGACCCGAATTCAACCCACTCGTTTTAACTTCGACAGTATTTTTCTCATTGAATTCTATTTAAATTGAAAGACCGGTAGTCACATTTTGAAATAATTTATTACATTATTTCCATGTAAATTACATTTAATTTAGCAGCGTCATTAGAGGCCCGTACTACCATAACCCGTCTATACACGTATCTGTTCAATACGTCAATTCCTTTTTGATGTTTTAGACACAACCATTACAATACCATTAAATAGAAGAGACAGGCTTCCTGAGCGTATAGGAACTTTGTTTTGTACACTAAATAGTTACGGCAAAACACATACTTAGAAAGGGCATCGCATTAGGGTACTGTCAACACACCTTTGTCACGCTAGGGAGAGCTGCAAAGAACCGCAATTCGGTCCAATTTGTACCAGGTAATCAATGTTGATTATTCCCACACCTTTATAACTTGCACGGGGTTTAAACTGTCTCCTTCTTCACCAAGTGGACAAAACCTTTTATTGCTAGTTGACATAAGCCGAGTAAAAAATACACAGCCGGTATCTCCTGAAGGCGTAACACGCCGTAACACATGCAAAGCCCATTACACCAGCCCCCCGGCAGTACAGCAATATAACTTGAGATAAGTGCACAATCAAAACCGAATCAAATCACACTGTGGAAACATAAAACTCAGAATCAAAAACAAATCAGACCACAAAAAGGAAACATAAAGCTCAGAATCAATTTCAGAATTCACAAGATCAATTTGAAAAGTCCCTACATATTAACCCTGAATGTTACATATCAACATGAAAAAGGAAACCGTACTTACGTTATTGATTTCTAGTTAATATGTTATGATGTATTATTTGATCTCTTTCCGCCATCCATAAAACTTATTATATGAAAAAAATAGGAATTCAAAATGAAGGAAAAATCAACAAAACCCCAGTGCAAGACGTACAGACGTGACGTCACTTCCGCATGCTGCTGGAGACGTTGTGTTTATGGAGCGTGTTGACAGATAGTCCATAGATACAGTTAATTACTACGTTAGATGCGTGAGGTGTGAGTCTAGACAGATTGCGCTGATTTACATTATACAGTGTCCAATTAGCATTTAACGAAACTTCCTCACGATATGTACACGTACGTGCACAATTACCTCCCTTGTTCACGCTCGCCTAAAAAGCGTTATCATGACTTTCCGACCCAGCACAATCAATTGCTGTGCAGGAGGTCATATTTGTAATAAATTCTGTCCAGACTTTGTGATCCTGAAATATTTGTCTGAGACCTCTATGTTATACACTTTGTCTGACGTCAATTAGGATGGAATCACATAAACAAGACACGGTCAAATAAGTGTACGCCTACAGCAGCTGTAGGTGACCAATACATGGAATGTATAAACTTGTGATAATTTTCGGCTGCCTGCGACAGCCATCTTACCTGAACAATCGGTGATCACGCGATAATAGAAAGCACACGAAACACTATAAGATATTCTTGTTCATCAGGTACCGTGTAACTGACCATAGACACGTGATCAGGGTGCATTCGATCGGTGGTGTTTTCTCCAGTATTTTACTTCCCACACTGACAAACCATTGCACCGTACATTAGATCCGATTCCAAATAATACCACTACAGTAAGCTCCGACAGTTATTGCCAATAACTCCAGTAACAGTGTGGGCAGTGAGCTGAAGCTCTGTCGCGACACTGTCCCTGGCGCTGTGTCCGTCCGGCCCACGTGACAATGGCTCGTGTTTACACGTCCGTCAGCTCTATGTCCGTGAACGCTGATACAATTCCCTACACATTGATATAATATTACAGCTAAACGATAGTGGCGTGTCGGGATTTAATAAAGTCCTGTGGTATAGGTGTGGAGAGTTACGCGATCGGCCACTGATCTGTTCACTCTCGAGGCCCAGTAACATATGGACCGGTTTTATGTATATAAACAAGTGATCCGCCAGGGTTCGGTGCGTTCGAATGGGTTTTAACGGAGCAGACTTTAGAAAGTATTGTGCATTGAAATGAAGGTCGAACATATTTATCAGCATTTGAACAACTTTAATGACAGAGTTACTAATTACTTATAATTACTTTTAATTGCGATTGCAGATGTTCGCTTTAAAGAATGCAACTTTTGTTTTCTAGATTATTCTAAAACTGATAACTTTGTTCTTATAAACACCGATAGAAACTTTCGATTATATAGCAACCATAATTCCGCCAAAATCAGATTGCGGGTGTACAGCGCGTGTATCGACGTAATGACCTTGACGGGGTCATTCAAACGTGTCTTCCTGACACATTACCGGGGTCAACAAAATATGTATTGACGTCATCTACCGAGATCATCTGGGCGTCTATCAGCGTAAGTTTACCAAGGTCAAAAAAGCATCTAAGTTATCCACAACCTTCACACAAATAAATAGAGTTTAGTAGAGCTATTTATATTTTCCTATCATAACGTTTGGATTAAGTTAGGAGCTATATTGTGTTGGCAGCGTCAAACCCATGATTGTGCAAAACGTTGCATTAACTAAGTTTGACCAATCCAACTTGGACGAGTTCCGGGGAAACGGGGATCGAACTCACTGTAGGAGAACACTTTTTTGTGAATAATGGAAGAAAAATACCATTATAATGGTGCTAAGTATTTATAAACATACTGAAGTGTGCGCTTGTTCTCAGGACCATGTATCTGGTAGTCTCTACTGAGATGTTTAGTTTATACAGAGAGATATGTTGCGGTATATTACCGGGTCCCTGTATACTATGAAGCATCTACAGAGAGATGTGTTGCGGTTTGTTCTCTGGTCCCTGTGTATTGCGGTATGTTCTCGGTTCCCTGTGTACTGTGTAGTCTCTACAGAGAGATGTGTTGTCGTTTGTTTTCGGGTCCCTGTGTGTTGCGGTATGTTAACGGGTCCCTGTGTATTCTCTAGAGAGAGATGTGTTGCGGTTTGTTCTCGGGTCCCTGTGTGTTGCGGTATGTGTTCGGGTCCCCCTGTGTCGCGATATGTTCTCGGGTCCCTGTGTGTCGCGGTATGTTCCCGGGTCCCTCTGTTTCGCGGTATGTTCCCGGTTTCCTGTGTGTCGCGGTATGTTCTCGGTTTCCTGTGTGTCGGGGTATGCTCCCGGGTCCCTGTGTGTCGCGGTATGTTCTCGGGTCCCCCTGTGTCGAGGTATGTTCCCGGGTCCCTTTATGTCGCGGTATGTTCTCGGGTTCCTGTGTGTTGCGGTATGTTACCGGGTCCCCCTGTGTCGCGGGATGTTCTCGGGTCTCTTTGTGTCGCGGTATGTTACCGGGTCCCCTGTGTCGCGGTATGTTCTCGGGTCTCTGTGTGTCGCGGTATTGACCGGGTCCCTGTGTGTCGCGGTATTGACCGGGTCCCCCTGTGTCGCGGTATGTTCTCGGGTCTCTGTGTGTCGCGGCACATGTATGTTCTCGGGTCTCTGTGTCGCGGTATGTTCCCGGGTCCCTGTGTGTCGCGGTATGTTACCGGGTCCCCCTGTGTCGCGGTATGTTCTCGGGTCTCTGTGTGTCGCGGTATTGACCGGGTTCCTGTGTGTCGCGGTATTGACCGGGTCCCTCTGTGTCGCGGTATGTTCTCAGGTCCCTGTGTGTCGCGGTACATGTATGTTCTCGGGTCTCTGTGTCGCGGTATGTTCCCGGGTCCCTGTGTGTCGCGGTATGTTCCCGGGTCCCTGTGTGTCGCGGTATGTTCTCGGGTTCCTGTGTGTCGGGTATGTTCCCGGGTCCCTGTGTGTCGCGGTATGTTCCCGGGTCCCTGTGTGTCGCGGTATGTTCTCGGGTTCCTGTGTGTCGGGTATGTTCCCGGGTCCCCTTGTGTCGCGGTATGTTCTCGGGTCCCTGTGTGCCGCGGTATGTTCTCGGGTTCCTGTGTGTCGGGGTATGTTCCCGGGTCCCTGTGTGTTGCGGTATGTTCCCGGGTCCCTGTGTGTCGGGGTATGTTACCGGGTCCCTGTGTCGCGGTATGTTCCCGGGTCCCTGTGTGTTGCGGTATGTCACTGGGTCCCTGTGTGTCGCAGTATGTTACCGGGTCCCTGTGTCGCGGTATGTTCCCGGGTCCCTGTGTGTTGCGGTATGTCACTGGGTCCCTGTGTGTCGCAGTATGTTCCCGGGTCCCTGTGTGTCGCGGTATGTTCTCGGGTCCCTGTGTTTCTAAGCCTAAGGAGTGGGTTGTCTAAGTGGACATCAATAACTTATAAGTATTCTGAAGAATTAACATGAATGTATTTATGACCCATTGGTCGTAGGGAATGAGCTAACGTGCCCAGATGCTAGTTAAACACTGCTTTAAATTCCTTTAATCTTCAATTGCAGTTTGCTTTGAGTAGCATTGACAAAGGTGTTCATAAATAATTTATGGTTCTATGAGGGTTTCTGCTCGTCCAGAGACGGTGGTTGTTTGATTAGAGAGTATGGCCGTCCCTTACGTCCACCACTTTATTTCTGGTCTCGTTATGGAGTGTCGGTCTTCTCGTGTCCAACATACAATCAAGTTTTATTACCCATTTAAGATGCTTGGTATTTCGGTGTTGTTAATATGATCTACATTGTACCATACAACACCCGGATATAGTTCAATAGGCCCCATGTCCTTATCATCCACCAGCAACAGTCGTGAGAAAGGGAAACACATTTATCTTTAAGTATTTTAACAAAATGAGTTTTGAGTGATTTTGATAGTGTATGTCATTTAACGCAACACATCCTCGTGAAAAATAACCATAAAGTAACATACACTAGCCATCCTTGAAACGTCATATCGACTCATTTCCATGACTTGACAAGACTTTAACCGACCCAACTGAGATCCGACTAAATCAAGAAGTTTCGGTTTTTACTCATTTTCTCCTACTATGTTAATTTTCTGAGCGTTGCAGTCAGTTAAATATATGCCCATGTATGTTGAAGTGAATATACATGTCCACGACAATTCTTGATCGTTCGGTGCCAACAACAATCACATTCAGGAGATTTGTTTACACTTATAACCCGCTTATAACACTAATATGTATAATCCATGAGTAGGATTAATTATACTTTACAGAGTCATTACCCTATTACCGACTAAGTTAGATTATCCAAAAACTCAAGGTTATTAACCAGTATACTATGTGGTATGGAGTTATTGTTTTGTCTAGTGGAATAATCGGTTTACCTGTTAAATTTTGGTATACAGTAATATAATATTGCTCGTACTGCTCCAATATATTAACATATATTTTTTTATGAATATGAAATTAAGTCTGAGGTTATTAATATTTTGCAATGAAAATTTTGTTTTGAAAGAAGATTGCAATTTATTAGTAGTTCAAGTGAAAGATTTTGAATATAAAATGTACATCATGTTCATACCGGTCTGTAGATTACTATAGATTTTAACTTACAACCATAATCTGTATTATTTGTAATGGTCTGTCAATGTAACCACATGTTATTAAAATGTTTAAAGGAGATGGCCTCGTTAGTTGCAATAACTTGTGCCAAATTACTTCTTCATATTTGGAAAAAAAGAAAAGAAAAATTAAGTCGGTGTGAAAAAAAAGACAGGATTACTGACGCCTACAATTGTTTGTATGTACCTAAGACTGTTTTTAATATGCTCGGTGTAGTGTGTATTCTTGATTGAAAAGAAACTCGCTGAACTTAAACTTTTCTATAATCAACAATAATTTTCTAAAAATCATTTTTCAAAATATTAAGTGATTATACGAAGTCCGGGGATAGACGGTAAGTTCTGAGTACCGCCCACCGTTAGACGGGGAATGAGTACCGCCCACCGTTAGACGGGGAATGTAGACAAAACCAGCAAATGGATTCCGCAAATCTTAACTCACTTAATGTAGAAACAAAAAAATAAAGTAATCAAGTTTAAATCTTCATAAAAACAAATGATATGTATACCATGTGATGAATTACAGGTCGAGTAGGAGTCAGGTGTACTTTTATATTCAACATAATGTCTGTTATAAACACGGTCGTTAATGATTTTCTATACATTACTGCCGACAAATGTAGCTTAAAATTGGTTTAACAGTGGTCAGCAGGGAGGCATACGCAATAACTTATCTGCGCGCGTGTACTTATACTGTACGTTACCGTCACCGCATCGGAAACCTTTAATTTTTACGTAGTGTTAAATATTCGGAATCCCTCGCGACGCACTTATGATCAGTGACAACCAGGCTTATAACTGCTTGTAACTTTGGGTATTCAATAGCGACGGGCTGTGTAGTGTGATCAGATTTAAAAGAAAATTCAATCTACAATACCATCATAGTTCTTTATAAATGTCTGTCCTTCGTTTATAAATAATTCGTAATCTTGTATTCAATTATAATAAAACAATTTCCACATAGACGTTTATTTTAATCGCATGAAGTCGTCTCCTTGAACTGGCACGACTGTTCCGGCTGCGTTATATAACAGCATGGTACTATTTTATCAAATTGATATTTTAAAGCTGTTTCTTTCCACCAGCATTTTAAAGTCTTCTGCTGGTTTTAATTGATTTTATTTTTTCCTATTTGTATTTATTAATGTTTTCCACAACACAGTGCCGGTATGGGATGATAGAATGATGACGTCAGCTATTGTGGCTGTGTCGGTCTCAGTTAAAAGGACTGGCGTCAGCATATGACGTCACCTACCGTGACTGCCTTAATGTCGGTTTCCTGATAACTGAAGGTGATATATTTCATGTTATAAAATTAATGTATCGGAAGGGTATAAAACATTCATCTATTTCTAGTGAAGATCTTGGTTCGAAATTTGTTGTTGATTATGCGTGTGCACAAGTTCCCATATTCGAACGCGCACTTTCGTCATCAATAAAGCTTTTAATTCATCATTGCAGTAACCAAGAGGCCCAGGGAATATTGCAGAACGGTCATGTGACCACATTACCCTGCCATATGCCAGTTATATTTTATAAACAAACGTCGATGTTCATGTCCCGGGGATGTCCCCGCAGTCAGGTGGGTACGCTACGCGTACCGTACACTCGGCCGATTCAGCTTCACACAGAACCGCAAAAGGTGAAATCGATATCTGATGAGTAAGACTTTGTATATAACAACAGTCATTGTATATATGTCGCTTATACAGCCTCTGGTGTCCCCAACACAAAGCCAATAGCTACACTGTACCACGGAATTAATACAGGCAAGACATCGTTGTTGTTACCTTCTATATCATAATATTATATGCCGGATGTTGTTTTTATCGTTTATACAATTTAGGGGAGATAACTCCTTACCACGATGACATTTGTTTACGAACATTGCTATTACAATATTTCATGATGTAGAAATCGGTTTTTATTCATTTCACGAAAACTGAAAAGTATGGTAAGTACATAAGTATGAAGTGGATAAAACAGAGGGAATTGCGTGAACAATTTCCTGTTGTATTATACGAGAGGATACATGTAGCCCAAGATTCTACTACCACACCTTAAAATGTATTACACCTTAAATATATCAATCGAGTTAGCGAAATGCTTTTTATAGTTCGCTTACCTTTGTACGCAACAAATCAAGAAACCATGGCAACAGTAAAGCTAGTCGTTTCTGTAGTCGTCGCTGAGAATCGGTTCTGAAAAGATAAAATATAACGACTATATTAGCATTAACTTTCTGGCAAAACATGGTTTCTCTAACGTAACGTTCCCCCTAATTTACCTACTGGAATATTTTCAAAGTTATTGAAAGTACTAGCTTAAATTAAAGATGAGGATTTTAAATGATAAGCTTTATAAGAATGTTTTTATACCTGCATGTTTTTGTATTTCAAAGAGTTTACAAAATCTTCTTTTGAGGGCACAGGTCCCCGACCAGAATCTGTACGAGTCGGCCCCGACAAGAATGTATAAATAAAGCGAAACTTATAAAGTTTAAAATGATCCTCAAACGTCAGAATGATAGCATCGCAATTTAAAAAGCGGCAACACAAATCCGACTGAATCCCAGAAGGTGCGGTTATACATATACCTGCTGCCGATTTGACATAACGTTATTAAGATACAGAAGGACAGGGGGATGGGAATATATCGCAATCCTAATTAAAAGTAGGACAAAAGTTCATTACATAGCAGAAAACGGACACGCAGCCCCATCAAAATGGCGTTACATTTCAGGAGCGCGTACCTAAAACAAATAAGAGGCGTGACATTTCAGGAGCGCGTACCGATAACAAATACCAACGTGCGTGAAAAGGCGTGACATTTCAGGAGCGCGAACTGTTAACAAATAAAAGTGTGAGAGAAGAGGCGGGTACATAATTAACGTAAAGTATCCAATGACCATCCATCATAACCACGTAAACCAATGTCAACACACGGTGTCCTACAGACGGCATCAAGTTGACACGTGGCATATGACTTTATGCAGTATAATAATAAAAGTCAACAATTTCTATACATGGTAATACAGGACAACAGTGTTACGGTCGCTTTACGATGTTCAAAATCAACGCAATTTGTTATAATTGCACATGTTACATGTTATATCGTCTAAATTGAACGCGTTTTGTAGAGTTCAAGTTTAGAAACACTATGCAAATCCAAATTTAATGTAGGAAAAAATATGCTATGGAAAGTTTACACGACAGAACATTTTTTTAAAAATATTTACTTAAAAGTATATTGATGACAGGAATGTGATTGCCACAGAATATGTTTCAGTATTAATGCATAAATTCATATAAATACTAGTATATCTTTTTGAAACAGATTTGTACAACTGCTTATAATTATGTACAGTGACGTTGATTATAATTATATAAATACGGGTATATTCAGTCTCATTTGATGTATTTCTTTACAGCTGCCGAGCTCTCTGCGGCAATGGATCACCACGTAAACAACAGTTAATAATGAACAGACGTATATGTACCTGACCTGTGCTTGTACATTTCTAATCAAACTAAGATCAAAAGAATTACCCGATCCCGATCAAACGATCTGCCCAATTAAAGAAGAATTATAGGTTTTAGTCGATATATCCTCCATTCTAATTCTAAGACGAAGATAATGAACAAACAATACGTTGTAATGTTGTTCTGAATCACTGTTACGTAAATATGTGACACACTTATAAGAATGACCTGTGTGGTTAGTGCACTTGCCTTTCATCAGGGCGGCCAAGGTTCGATTCCCCAACCGGACGTGAAAAGGTCACCTGCCCACCATGTGGGCTTTTTCCGGGTACTTCAATTTCCCCCAACAATGAAACCCCTTGTGCGCTAACATCCGGGTCAACGAGGTTGATTAATATAAGACGGATAAAATAAATAAAATTTATATTTTTAATAAGGATGAGGCGGAGTAAAGTGCGCACCTGCAGACCAAACTGCTCTAAGCTTGTATAACACTAACAATGCGTAAAGTATGACCTAACTCCCACAATTGAATTACCATCCTGATTCCAATGAAAATGCACGCAGAATGCCCAACAGGAACTCCATCATCAAGGACGAATGCCCTGTGTTAATATCACAGTCCATTTGTCGTTGAAATATTCTGAATCTAATAACTTTAATGAAAACCTAAAGACATGAGAAGTGAGGTTTGTTAAGCTAAGGAAATGCCAAATTCACCTCAAAGAACAGCTTGGTAATTTTATAACTAACATAACGTAACCAGGACTGACTCTCTCAGGTCTTGTAAAGGTCTGTGGGGCCAATTGTCTTGGAAACGCATTAATTCTCAATCCTCCACAAGTAATTTCCAACGCCTTGCGCCTAACACTCCGAGAAAGCTGTCAACACTTGAGCCTGCTAGAGCGCTCTCCGTGGCCAGCCAAGGTTAATTACCCTAGATTGATTCCGTCTAATTAATACTATCCATTTTATCGCTGATTTAATTACGTAATTGTGTGAAACTGTTCTCAGGACCGTGTGCTAGGACTGACGCTCGTAGAACGTGGGCCATTCCCAGTACAATTGTGGACATTTTACGTCCCAATCTCACGTGACTCTGTCAAACACAAGTTGTCAACACATTCGGTTAAGTACCATTGCGTCCTGACTCTCAGAAAGTTCCTTATTTTATCGCCATTTTGTCCGCGATTTTGTTCTTAGACAAAGAGACTTGTTGGTTGATACAGTGTATGTATGGGGAAATGAATCTGTAGAGACTTGGTTAGTTCACAACGACACTTCACTAGTACCACGGAAGACGGACGGATCACACACGCTGGTAGGTATATGGAGTACACGTGATCTTAGCATACGGTCAACAACCGCATAAAAAATGGAATTACATTTCGCACATGTTTCTCGAACCTCAAGGGCAATAATGTCTCCAAATCAAAGAATAAGCAGCAACGAAGGTGTCAATAAAGCCTTGTCTGAGCAATTATGTCTTCTTTACCAGAAAGCATTGAAGGGACGACACATAAATATATTGTCATGTTAGTCGTTATCCGAAAAAGGAAAATCAGTTTTTAGTGCCATTGTTTTTGTCTTGCGTCAAAGCCAATTTTCACCGATTTTGTTGTTCGTCATCTTGCTGTATCAACCGAGTACTCACTGTCATGCGGAACATAAAGAAATGATACATCTAATCACGAAAGGTATGAACTGAACGGTAATGTATATCGTATATTATATCTACGTTTTATGACATTATATCGGCGGAACTACCAATATCAAACAATAGGACCACATATCACTGTCACGAACCGATACACGCTATATTACCTCCCTATCAAGTGTTGGGGGGCCAGCCGAGTATTTAGCTAGACTGTTTATTCAATATGAGACTTAATGACAATATCCTATACCCACCCGATTAACGCCACACACGCCGGGTAATCCACGTTTAGGAAAATGTGACGTCACACAAAGACAATAATAGGAATCCAATGTCGACAACAAAATTGGGGATTGTAACATCATCTTTCACTGATGCTGAATAGCAATAAAGCAATCTTGATTGGTCTGCAACATGTAATACAGTATAATACTGTATATATATACATACTAATACTCGTACTAATAAAGCCGTATGACGTATCCCAAACATGTACACGGAGGTTTGGTTTTATCCCGCGTAACAGTACACAGTACAAAAAATGTACGTTTAGTGGGTATGGGTGAGAGGGGGTGGAAGGAGGGGGAGGGGGAGGGGGGTTGATATACAATATAATATATCGGTATAAGTATGTCATTTGATTTGATTCATACACAATATATCGACATACGTCATTGTATTGGCGTTGTTTTGAAACACTAATGGATGGTCCTACCTAGTGCTATGTGTCAATGTCCAGCCCTACCAAAGTACACGTATAGGTTCAGCTATATCCCGATCAAATGGCCTCCGCTGTGAGCTTTCTACTTTGAGTTCACTGAAGACACCCTGGAGAGATATTGAAGAAAGGACGACAACTTGTTTTGATTCCTCAATCAGACTACTATATATACATTTGTATGTTCTCTCTTACCCCTCCCCTCCCTTTACCGGGGCTGTCTTTCTAGACATTCTTCTCACTATGACCTTAGCTGTAGTCCTTTAGGACGAAACAGCTGTATAACTATAACTTTATTTCCTGATTAAGCTTACTGATACCAAAATCTAAAGATGAATATCACAAGTTGTGAAGTACGATGGTCTTGCAAGATGGTTCCCTCACGCAAACAAGCAATGCCCTATCATACCGGAAGTCAAACAAAGAGTCGTGCTGGACTGTTTGTCGATGAATGCCGGGATAGGTCAGGCACCATTCTCTGCTGACGAGGACACAGTTGGCGACACTGGTGTATAAATTTCCCTAAAAGGAAACGGAGCCAAGTGATCAAGATGTAATTCCGCCTTATATTAATGAATATAAGCTACATTTAAGTGACACTGTTTACCGTACGCGTCAGTCCTTTGGGTTCAAAGCCATTCTGGTCCACTTCTGTCCAACGCGTGCTGTTAATAAACCAATTACGGAACTTAATTGGAGACTCTGGAATACATTGGACCAATTGTTTCCGGGATTCCTTTGCCCCGGGAACGTATTAGGTATCGATCTATCCTGCCTACCGATTCCCCCTCCCCTTTCCTGAGCGGGCCTGAGGGGGACTGTAAGATATTGATACATTCTTCATTTTAACAACTCCCTCCTGAAATAGATATGTATCGATCTATCCTACCTACCGATCCCCCCCCCCCCCTTCCCGAGGGGTCTGACGGGGGCTGTTAGATATTGATTTATTCTTCCTACCTGGAATAGATATCTATCTACCTTCTAGCTGACGTCCCCTCACCCTAGTAGGTTGTTGGGGTGGCAGTTGGGTTTAGAAAGGGGACAGGTATCCTATAGGTATACGGTAGAAGTACGTTCTAACTCACTGCCAACCAGAGTAACATTCCACGCCCTTACCTACACTTTTATAGCGACGAAAGAAACAGCTCACTTGAGGTTCGCTAATAGGTATATAAAAACAGCACTCGGTAGCGTGCTGATTTGTTGCTTTTTAATTAAAACCAATCAGTTAAAACAAGTGTCATTCTCTCGTTAAACTCGACATTAAATTCTTCTATACTGACAGATGTACTTTTATCTGTATCTTTCACGGAAAGAGAATCTTGCATCGTCTATGGCTTTAGGATTGCCGAACACTGGTGTAATACCGGTGTATATACATGCAATAAAGACACTTTGGGGTTAGCCTTTATAGTCATAAAACCGTTCTCATACTTAATCATGGATTGTGTGTTCAAACTCAACACTTAAAACACGTGTTTTACACGGTACATATATAAAGTTAACTTGATTTTACACGGTACATATATATACTGATAGAGTTAACTTGATTTTTCAGAGTTCTATTCCTGAAAGATGAACGAATAAGTTCAGAATGCTTCCATTTCATCTTAAAGAAGACAGTATGGAAAATCGAGAAAGGGGTATCGCTATGTGTATGCATGAACTTTTGAGAAAAATTTAACGGAAAATTATACACCTGAGAAAAACATTGTAAAGCACACGCAAAATAAACCTATACGTTATAAGTATACTTACGAACGAAAAGAAAATTAATCCGGCTGACCGTTATCCGCTTTCTGGTTTGCTTAGTTTGATTTTGTCAATTTAGCTTGTTCGAAGCCTCAGAGCAGATAATTCGAATGGATTTCCCGAATATAAAGCGTACACCAGATACAGATCCCTCGGCTGAGAGCCTCGTGTTTCCTCAATATCAAGCATTCACAAGACGCTGATCCCACATTCGATACAGCTTTAATGAATTATTTAGTACGGGGTATCGGCCCGACAGAGGTCGCTGTTTTATTGTCTTTATGGCTTACTAGGGGTCGCTGTTTTATTGTTTATGCCTCGCTAGGGGTCTGGGGATAAATAGAGGCTTTCCAAACCACCAGGCCAATCTCTTAAAACGTAATATATACACAATAAAGCAAACTCTGTGAAACCTTGACCAGATTTCTTTCTTATTCCCGAAATATAGCGAAAAACCTTACTCGTAATTGGAGAACAAAAGTGAATTAAATGTTATTCGAATCGTTGCCATTTTAAGTGAGCCATCTATAAAACTGTCAGGTCAACACGAGAGATATCGACCATACATAGAAAAGCCATTATAAGGCCCACTCAGACACGATCATATGATTACAATATAGACCCTTTCTGCATAACAACCGCTGTATCTGCATGTAGGGACCACTGCCATAGAGATACCAATGTAATCATTACTGGCTAACAGCTACTGAGCCCGATCACTCCACCAGCCCGCGACAAACACGGGCTTTTATTCTGTATGCCACATGAGATGTTGGGTAATTGCATTGATACGTATATAGGGTTAGATATCACGGGGACCAGGAAAGGGGGCGTGGGGTGGATGAACAGGAGTTCAAGATAGAGAAAGGGACCTCGGTGATGATGCAACGACAGGAGTACGGGAAAGAAAGGATGAAAAATTATAGAATATATTAGGTAATTGGATGACAAAGAGGAGGACTTTGGATAGAAAGAATGGAGGAATAGCGGACAGTGAAGTTAGAATGTGAGAGAGATCGGGAGAAATCGTATAAACGCATTGATATTATTAAACTTGAGAGAATCCGGAGGAAAGCCAGTGTAGTGGAATACAAGGCTATTAGGAGAGGGCGTAGCTATACTAGACAAACTCGTAAGCATATACCGAATAATTAAACCAGCAGGCACTTAGATATGACAAAATTTTAACACGAGGGAAAAAATCAATGATATTTTTGAAATTTCAACTGGAGGGAGAAATGACCTTTTCACAAAAATAACCGGTCCAAACGCGTCCCTATCTAGCTTTACCCGACATCCGTATAGTTAGCGACTTACTTACGGGTTAAATCTGGAGATTTATGGTCACTTTGGATTGCTTAGACAATAGCGCAGTGGCCAACACAAATAAACGTATCTCATCTTCAAGTGGTAAATATCAACAACAACATCGTAAATCACAGTGTTATCATCATCATAAGTCTAAATCACAGTGTTATCGTCATCAGTCTAAATCACAGTGTTATCGTCGTAAGTCTAAATCACAGTGTTATCGTTGCTCGTCAAAATCACAGTATTATCGTCATCAGTCTAAATCACAGTGTTATCGTTGCTCGTCAAAATCACAGTATTATCGTCATCAGTCTAAATCACAGTGTTATCGTCATCAGTCTAAATCACAGTGTTATCGTCGTAAGTCTAAATCACAGTGTTATCGTTGCTCGTCAAAATCACAGTATTATCGTCATCTGTCAAAATCACAGTATTATCGTCATCAGTCTAAATCACAGTGTTATCGTTGTCAGTCTAAATCACAGTGTTATCGTCATCAGTCTAAATCACAGTGTTATCATCGTAAGTCTAAATCACAGTGTTATCGTTGTCAGTCTAAATCACAGTGTTATCGTCATCAGTCTAAATCACAGTGTTATCATCATAAGTCTAAATCACAGTATTATCGTCATCAGTCTAAATCACAGTGTTATCATCGTCCGTCTAAATCACAGTGTTATCGTTGCTCGTCAAAATCACAGTATTATCGTCACCAGTCTAAATCACAGTGTTATCGTTGCTCGTCAAAATCACAGTATTATCGTCATCAGTCTAAATCACAGTGTTATCGTCATCAGTCTAAATCACAGTGTTATCGTCGTAAGTCTAAATCACAGTGTTATCGTTGCTCGTCAAAATCACAGTATTATCGTCATCTGTCAAAATCACAGTATTATCGTCATCAGTCTAAATCACAGTGTTATCGTCGTAAGTCTAAATCACAGTGTTATCGTTGCTCGTCAAAATCCAAGTGTTATCACATTCAGTCAAAATCACAGTGTTATCATAGTCCATCAAAAACACAGTATTATCGTCATCAGTCTAAATCACAGTGTTATCGTCGTAAGTCTAAATCACAGTGTTATCATTGTAAGTCTAAATCACAGTGTTATCGTTGCTCGTCAAAATTACAGTATTATCGTCATCTGTCAAAATCACAGTATTATCGTCATCAGTCTTAGTCACATTGTTATCGTCGTAAGTCTAAATCACAGTGTTATCGTTGCTCGTCAGAATCCAAGTGTTATCACATTCAGTCAAAATCACAGTGTTATTATAGTCCATCTAAATCACAGTGTTATCGTCATTAATCAAATTCACAGTGTTATCGTCATCAATCAAATTCACAGTGTTGTCATCGTAAGTTTTAATCACAGTGTTATCATCGTCAGTCTAAATCACAGTGTTATCGTTGCTCGTCAAAATCCAAGAATTATCACATTCAGTCAAAATCACAGTGTTATCATAGTCCGTCAAAATCACAGTGTTATCGTCATCAATCAAATTCACAGTGTTATCGTCATCAATCAAATTCACAATGTTATAATCTTAAGTTTTAATCACAGTGTTATCATCGTCCGTCTAAATCACAGTGTTATCATCGTCAGTCAAAATTACGGTGTTATTATCGTCAGTCAAAATCAGAGTGTTATCATCGCAAGTTTTAATCACAGTGTTATCATCGTCAGAGTAAATAACAGTGTTATCGTCGTCAGAGTAAATAACAGTGTTATCGTCATCAATCAAATTCACAGTGTTATCGTCATCAATCAAATTCACAGTGTTATAATCGTAAATTTTAATCACAGTGTTATCATCGTCCGTCTTAACCACAGTGTTATCATCGTCCGTCTAAATCACAGTGTTATCATCGTAAGTTTTAATCACCGTATTATCGTCATCAGTCTAAATCACAGTGTTATCATCGTCAGTCAAAATCACAGTATTATCATCGTCTGTCTAAATCACAGTGTTATCATCGACAGTCTAAATCACAGTGTTATCATCGTCCGTCTAAATCACAGTGTTATCATCGTAAGTCTAAATCACAGTGTTATCATTGTACGTCAAAATCACAGTGTTATCATCGACAGTCTAAATCACAGTGTTATCGTCGTCTGTCAAAATCACAGTATTATCGTCATCAGTCTAAATCACAGTGTTATCATCGTCAGTCTAAATCACAGTGTTGTCATCGTCAGTCTGAATCACAGTGTTATCGTCGTCTGTCTAAATCACAGTGTTATCGTCGTCAGTCAAAATTACGGTGTTATTATCGTCAGTCAAAATCACAGTGTTATCATCGTTAGTCTAAATCACAGTGTTATCATCGTCAGTCAAAATCACATTGTAAGTCTCCATCACAGTGTTATCATCTTCCGTCAAAATCTTAGTGTTATCATCGTCCGTCAAAATCACAGTGTTATCATCGTTAGTTTTAATCACCGTATTATCGTCTTCAGTCTAAATCACAGTGTTATCATCGTCAGTCTAAATCACAGTATTATCATCGTCCGTCAAAATCATAGTGTTATCATCGTTAGTATAAATCACAGTGTTATCATCGTCAGTCTAAATCACAGTATTATCATCGTCAGTCTAAATCACAGTGTTATCATCATCACAAAATCACGGTGTTATCGTTGTCAGTCTAAATCAGTGTTATCGTCGTAAGTCTTAATCCCGGTGTTATCATCTTCAGTCTTAATCACAGTGATATCATCGTCAGTCAAAATCACAGTGTTATCATCGTAAGTCTGAATTACAGTGTTATCATCGTAAGTCTGAATCACAGTGTTATCATCGTACGTCTCAATCATGTCTTGTCTGTCATCGTCAAGCTACAATCTTGTCTGTCATCGTCATGGTACAATCTTGTTTGTCATCGTCATGCTACAATATTGTCTGTCATCGTCAAGCTACTGTCTTGTCTGTCATCGTCAAGCTACAATCTTGTCTGTCATCGTCATGGTACAATATTGTTTGTCATTGTCATGCTACAATCTTGTCTGTCATCATCAAGCCACAATCTTGTCTGTCTTCGTCAAGCTACAATCTTGTCTGTCTTCGTCAAGCTACAATCTTGTCTTTCATCATCAAGCTACAATCTTGTCTGTCATCATCAAGCTACAATCTTGTCTGTCATCGTCATGCTACAATATTGTCTGTCTTCGTCAAGCTACAATCTTGTCTGTCTTCGTCAAGCTACAATCTTGTCTGTCATCATCAAACTACAATCTTGTCTGTCTTCGTCAAGCTACAATCTTGTATGTCATCATCAAGCTACAATATTGTCTGTCATCGTCAAGCTACAATCTTGTCTGTCTTCGTCAAACTACAATCTTGTCTGTCTTCGTCAAACTACAATCGTGTCTGTCATCATCGAGCTACAATCTTGTCTGTCATCATCAAGTTACAATCTTGTCTGTCATCGTCAAGCTACAATCTTGTCTGTCTTCGTCAAGCTACAATCTTGTCTGTCATCGTCAAGCTACAATCTTGTCTGTCATCGTCAAGCTACAATCTTGTCTGTCATCGTCAAGCTACAATCGTGTCTGTCATCGTCAAGCTACAATCTTGTCTGTCTTCGTCAAGCTACAATCTTGTCTGGCATCGTCAAGCTACAATCTTGTCTGTCATCGTCAAGCTACAATCGTGTCTGTCATCGTCAAGCTACAATCTTGTCTGTCTTCGTCAAGCTACAATCTTGTCTGTCATCGTCAAGCTTGAATCTTGTCTGTCATCGTCATGGTACAATTTTGTCTGTCATCGTCAAGCTACAATCTTGTCTATCATCGTTATGGTACAATATTGTCTGTCATCGTCAAGCTACAATCCTGTATGTCATCGTCAAGCTACAATCTTGTCTGTCATCATCAAGTTACAATCTTGTATGTCATCGTCAAGCTACAATCTTGTCTGTCATCATCAAGTTACAATCTTGTATGTCATCGTCAAGCTACAATCTTGTATGTCATCGTCAAGCTACAATCTTGTCTGTCATCGTCAAGCTACAATCTTGTCTGTCATCGTCAAGCTACAATCTTGTCCGTCATCGTCAAGCTACAATCTTGTATGTCATCGTCAAGCTACAATCTTGTATGTCATCGTCAAGCTACAATCTTGTCTGTCATCGTCAAGCTACAATCTTGTCTGTCATCGTCAAGCTACAATCTTGTATGTCATCGTCATGCTACAATATTGTCTGTCATCGTCAAGCTACAATCTTGTCTGTCATCATCAAGCTACAATCGTGTCTGTCATCGTCAAGCTACAATCTTGTCTGTCATCGTCATGCTACAATATTGTCTGTCATCGTCAAGCTACAATCTTGTCTGTCATCGTCAAGCTACAATCTTGTCTGTCATCGTCATGGTACAATATTGTCTGTCATCGTCAAGCTACAATCTTGTCTGTCATCGTCAAGCTACAATCTTGTCTGTCATCGTCATGGTACAATTTCGCCATAATCAATATTATCAATCAATTACTGTCTGGTCTCCTTATATTACAAGTTCAAAAAGCATTGAATGAGAGAATGATAACCAAGCAATCAATGACAAGAAACAAATAATAATAATTTACAGCACAGTTTCAGTATTGCTGATAACTAGAAGTCTTCCATTGATTGAGTTAAACAATATTAGTTATTCTGTGCACTTCTGAATTTTAATGGCCTTCTTTGGACTCGTGTGTGATACTGTTTACATTGACCTTTAGCCTTTTTAGCCCGAAACAAAACATCTAAAGCGTTATTGAAACAGAAAACTACGTTAAACTCTGAATTTAATTGACACATGGAAACAAATTTGTGTGAGGAAACAAATTGATTTTTTATATACGGGGACGATGACCCCAGCACGTGTCTTATTGATCGGGAAAGCAATCTCATCGGAACACTTTGTTCAAGGAAATCCGGTATTATGTTGGAGAGTGCTTGACCCGAAGGAGGTCACTTAATTGTAGGGAAACAACAGAGAACTGAGGCTTTTACAATGTTTCCTAAGATCTGCTACGTGGGGGATAATTAACCCGTCCTCATCGGAACGACTACAAGTGTAGGTCTCAATCGGATAATTAACCCGTTCTCGTCGGAACGACAAGGTCTCAATCGGATAATTAACCCGTTCTCGTCGGAACGACAAGGTCTCAATCGGATAACTAACCCGTTCTCGTCGGAACGACTAGGTCTCAATCTAGGATAATTAACCCGTTCTCGTCGGAACGACTAGGTCTCAATCTAGGATAATTAACCCGTTCTCGTCGGAACGACTAGGTCTCATTCAAATAATTAACCCGTTCTCATCGGAACGACAGTGTCTCAATCGGATAATTAACCCGTTCTCATCGGAACGACAAGGTCTCAATCGGATAATTAACCCGTTCTCATCGGAACGACTAGGTCTCAATCTAGGATAATTAACCCGTTCTCGTCGGAACGACTAGGTCTCAATCTAGGATAATTAACCCGTTCTCGTCGGAACGACAGTGTCTCAATCGGATAATTAACCCGTTCTCGTCGGAACGACTAGGTCTCAATCTGATAATTATCCCGTTCTCGTGGGAACGACTAGGTCTCATTCGGATAATTATCCCGTTCTCGTCGGAACGACTAGGTCTCATTCGGACAATTAACCCGTTCTCGTCGGAACGACAGTGTCTCAATCGGATAATCCACCCGTTCTCGTCGGAACGACTAGGTCTCAATCTAGGTTAACTAACCCGTTCTCGTCGGAACGACAAGGTCTCAATCTAGGATAATTAACCCGTTCTCGTCGCAACGACAAGGTCTCAATCGGATAATTAACCCTTTCTCGTCGGAACGACAAGGTCTCAATCGGATAACTAACCCGTTCTCGTCGGAACGACTAGGTCTCAATCTAGGATAATTAACCCGTCCTCATCGGAACGACTAGGTCTCAATCTAGGATAATTAACCCGTTCTCGTCGGAACGACTAGGTCTCATTCGAATAATTAACCCGTTCTCATCGGAACGACAGTGTCTCAATCGGATAATTAACCCGTTCTCATCGGAACGACAAGGTCTCAATCGGATAATTAACCCGTTCTCGTCGGAACGACTAGGTCTCATTCGAATAATTAACCCGTTCTCATCGGAACGACAGTGTCTCAATCGGATAATTAACCCGTTCTCATCGGAACGACAAGGTCTCAATCGGATAATTAACCCGTTCTCATCGGACCGACTAGATCTCAATCTAGGATAATTAACCCGTTCTCGTCGGAACGACTAGGTCTCAATCTAGGATAATTAACCCGTTCTCGTCGGAACGACAGTGTCTCAATCTGATAATTAACCCGTTCTCGTCGGAACGACTAGGTCTCAATCTAGGATAATTAACCCGTTCTCGTCGGAAAGACTAGGTCTCAATCTAGGATAATTAACCCGTTCTCGTCGGAACGACAGTGTCTCAATCTGATAATTAACCCGTTCTCGTCGGAACGACTAGGTCTCATTCGGATAATTATCCCGTTCTCGTCGGAACGACTAGGTCTCAATCGGATAATTAACCTGTTCTCATCGGAACGACAGTGTCTCAATCGGATAATTAACCCGTTCTCGTCGGAACGACAGTGTCTCAATCGGATAATTAACCCGTTCTCGTCGGAACGACTAGGTCTCAATCTGATAATTAACCCGTTCTCGTCGGAACGACTAGGTCTCATTCGGATAATTATCCCGTTCTCGTCGGAACGACTAGGTCTCATTCGGACAATTAACCCGTTCTCGTCGGAACGACTAGGTCTCATTCGGACAATTATCCCGTTCTCGTCGGAACGACTAGGTCTCAATCTGATAATTAACCCGTTCTCGTCGGAACGACTAGGTCTCATTTGGATAATTATCCCGTTCTCGTCGGAACGACTAGGTCTCAATCTGATAATTAACCCGTTCTCGTCGGAACGACTAGGTCTCATTCGGACAATTAACCCGTTCTCGTCGGAACGACAGTGTCTCAATCTAGGATAATTAACCCGTTCTCGTCGGAACGACAAGGTCTCAATCGGATAATCAACCCGTTCTCGTCGGAACGACTAGGTCTCAATCTAGGATAATCAACCCGTCCTCATCGGAACGACTAGGTCGTCTCAATCTAGGATAATTAACCCGTTCTCGTCGGAACGACTAGGTCTCAATCTAGGATAATTAACCCGTCCTCATCGGAACGACTAGGTCGTCTCAATCTAGGATACTTAACCCGTTCTCACCGGAATGGTAAGGTTGTACAAAGGACGACATTTTGCATGTCTGTGCATAGGTATATACGACCAATATACATTGTATATAAGGATAATTCTCTAGAGAATATCTGCATTAGAAACGTCTGCCACACTTTGTTATTTGGAGAACGGCAATTATTGAGTTTATCCAACAATCTGTACATTCCATCAACCCCACGAAACTTTGCTCCAGAACGTAAACATCCAAATTATCACTGAAATGTCGAGGATGTGTATTTACATTGTACCCATTAGTGCCGAAAAGGTCCGACTTTAGACCCGACGCTGCCAGTACAAGGCGGACGGGTAACCCATGACTACAGGCACGGTGAAGGTCGAGCATGATATTGTCTTCAACACTGCCATCAAGGTCAAGCACGGCATCTGCCACTGTCATAAATGTCACGGTAGGACGGGGAGCCCGTGACAAGTGGTGAGGTGGAGATCGGGAAGGATCATTCTCAACAAGGTCAATGTCATGTGCGGTCACTGACATCAAGGCCAAGGCCGGATGCGATATAAGTAATTGCAATCAAGATCAAGGTCGGGTGCGATATCAATAATTTCCATCAAGGTCAAAGTCGGGTGCGATATCAGGCTTTATGTAATGCCATTAAGGTCATAGTCGGGTGCGATATCAGTCACTTCCATCAAAGCCAAGGTCGGGTGCGATTTCAGTCATCGCCATTAAGGTCAAGGTCGGGTGCAATATAAGTTATTGCCATCAAGGTCAAGGTCGGGTGCGATATCAGTTCCTGCAAATAAAGTCAAGGTCTAGTGCAGCAGCTGCCATCAAGGTCAAGGTCGGGTGCAATATAAGTCATTGCCATCAAGGTCAGGGTCGGTGGCGATATGTGCCAATGAAGTCAAGGTCTAGTGCAGCAGCTGCCATCAAGGTCATGGTCAAGCGCAACATCAGCAGCTGTCATGAATACCAAGGTTGGGTGCGGTATCGAAGAGTGTATATTTTGATATAACACTGCTCAATTAAGAGGATTTTTACAGATGCATGATTGCCTATTCGTATCACATACATGTATATATAAGTTAATGATTGAGACAAATTACAAACAGGGTTAAATGAAAGTCAGTTCACCATACGTTTTCATAATACGTCAGCCCCACCTTCTACATGTGACAGAAAACTATGGTTGATTCAAATTAAAGGCGCAGACAAAAAAGAACGAAACGCATATGAAACAGCAGTGAAATTCCACCGTGTCAGCTCCCATCATTACATAACAATGAAACGCAGTAATCGTATTTATGAGAATATTACATTAGGATTTCCTTATTACGTCCTCTTACATGAAATTGCTTTTAAGATCATCACTTAGCATTTAATCAGAATGACGCTGTTGATTTATAACTCCAGATACGGAACACAGGCGGTAACGCTAAACTGCCTTCTATTTCATTATCATAAAATACCACCAGCTAAGGCTGAAGGATACGGCAGTGTTACTTTAGCAGTTGATACATATATTGTCCCCAGATATTGTCATATAGAAACACAGTGTACAAGTCACTAGATAGTGTCATATAGAAACACAGTGT
Organism: Mimachlamys varia; assembly: GCA_947623455.1. Taxonomy (NCBI): domain Eukaryota; kingdom Metazoa; phylum Mollusca; class Bivalvia; order Pectinida; family Pectinidae; genus Mimachlamys; species Mimachlamys varia. The sequence continues at coordinate 18,288,759 of OX392535.1, forward strand.
ACAAGTCACTAAATTTTGTCACATAGAAACAGTGTACAAGTCACCAGATATTGTCACATAGAAACACAGTGTACAAGTCACCAGATATTGTCACATAGAAACACATTGTACAAGTCACCAGATATTGTCACGTAGAAACAGTGTACAAGTCACTAGATATTGTCATACAGAAACACAGTGTACAAGTCACTAGATATTGTCACATAGAAACAGTGTACAAGTCACTAAATATTGTCACATAGAAACACAGTGTACAAGTCACTAGATATTGTCACATAGAAACAGTGTACAAGTCACTAGATATTGTCATATAGAAACACAGTGTACAAGTCACTAGATATTGTCACATAGAAACACATTGTACAAGTCACTAGATATTGTCACATAGAAACACATTGTACAAGTCACTAGATATTGTCACACAGAAACACAGTGTACAAGTCACTAGATATTGTCACATAGAAACAGTGTACAAGTCACTAGATATTGTCACATAGAAACAGTGTACAAGTCACTAGATATTGTCACATAGAAACACCGTGTACAAGTCAATAGATATTGTCATATAGAAACACAGTGTACAAGTCACTAGAAATTGTCACATAGAAACACATTGTACAAGTCACTAGATATTGTCACATAGAAACAGTGTACAAGTCACTAGATATTGTCACATAGAAACACAGTGTACAAGTCACTAGATATTGTCACACAGAAACAGTGTACAAGTCACTAGAAATTGTCACATAGAAACACAGTGTACAAGTCACTAGATATTGTCACATAGAAACACAGTGTACAAGTCACTAGAAATTGTCACATAGAAACACAGTGTACAAGTCACTAGATATTGTCACATAGAAACACAGTGTACAAGTCACTAGATATTGTCACATAGAAACAGTGTACAAGTCACTAGATATTGTCATATAGAAACACATTGTACAAGTCACTAGATATTGTCACACAGAAACAGTGTACAAGTCACTAGATATTGTCACATAGAAACAGTGTACAAGTCACTAGATATTGTCACATAGAAACACAGTGTACAAGTCACTAGATATTGTCACACAGAAACAGTGTACAAGTCACTAGAAATTGTCACATAGAAACACATTGTACAAGTCACTAGATATTGTCACATAGAAACACAGTGTACAAGTCACTAGAAATTGTCACATAGAAACACAGTGTACAAGTCACTAGATATTGTCACACAGAAACAGTGTACAAGTCACTAGATATTGTCATACAGAAACACAGTGTACAAGTCACTAGAAATTGTCACATAGAAACACAGTGTACAAGTCACCAGATATTGTCACATAGAAACACAGTGTACAAGTCACACGATATTGTCACATAGAAACACAGTGTACAAGTCACACGATATTGTCATATAGAAACACATTGTACAAGTCACTTGATATTGTCACATAGAAACACAGTGTACAAGTCACTAGATATTGTCACATAGAAACAGTGTACAAGTCACTAGATATTGTCACATAGAAACAGTGTACAAGTCACTAGATATTGTCACATAGAAACACAGTGTACAAGTCACCAGATATTGTCACATAGAAACACAGTGTACAAGTCACTAGATATTGTCACACAGAAACACAGTGTACAAGTCACTAGATATTGTCACATAGAAACACAGTGTACAAGTCACTAGATATTGTCACATAGAAACACAGTGTACAAGTCACTAGATATTGTCACATAGAAACAGTGTACAAGTCACTAGATATTGTCACATAGAAACACAGTGTACAAGTCACACGATATTGTCACATAGAAACACAGTGTACAAGTCACACGATATTGTCACATAGAAACACAGTGTACAAGTCACACGATATTGTCACATAGAAACAGTGTACAAGTCACTAGATATTGTCACATAGAAAGACAGTGTACAAGTCACTAGATATTGTCACATAGAAACAGTGTACAAGTCACTAGATATTGTCACATAGAAACACAGTGTACAAGTCACTAGATATTGTCACATAGAAACACAGTGTACAAGTCACACGATATTGTCATATAGAAACACAGTGTACAAGTCACACGATATTGTCAAATAGAAACAGTGTACAAGTCACTAGATATTGTCACATAGAAACACAGTGTACAAGTCACTAGATATTGTCACATAGAAACACAGTGTACAAGTCACTAGAAATTGTCATATAGATACACAGTGTACAAGTCACTAGATATTGTCACATAGAAACACATTGTACAAGTCACACGATATTGTCACATAGAAACAGTGTACAAGTCACTAGATATTGTCACATAGAAACACAGTGTACAAGTCACTAGAAATTGTCACACAGAAACACAGTGTACAAGTCACTAGATATTGTCACATAGAAACACAGTGTACAAGTCACTAGATATTGTCACATAGAAACACAGTGTACAAGTCACACGATATTGTCACATAGAAACACAGTGTACAAGTCACTAGATATTGTCACATAGAAACAGTGTACAAGCCACTAGATACTGTCACATAGAAACAGTGTACAAGCCACTAGATATTGTCACATAGAAACACAGTGTACAAGTCACTAGATATTGTCACATAGAAACACAGTGTACAAGTCACTAGATATTGTCACATAGAAACACAGTGTACAAGCCACTAGATACTGTCACATAGAAACAGTGTACAAGTCACACGATATTGTCACATAGAAACACAGTGTACAAGTCACACGATATTGTCACATAGAAACACAGTGTACAAGTCACTAGAAATTGTCACATAGAAACAGTGTACAAGTCACTAGATATTGTCACATAGAAACACAGTGTACAAGTCACTAGAAATTGTCACACAGAAACACAGTGTACAAGTCACTAGATATTGTCACATAGAAACAGTGTACAAGTCACCAGATATTGTCACATAGAAACACAGTGTACAAGTCAATAGATATTGTCACATAGAAACACAATGTACAAGTCACTAGATATTGTCATATAGATACACATTGTACAAGTCACTAGATATTGTCACATAGAAACACATTGTACAAGTCACTAGATATTGTCACATAGAAACACATTGTACAAGTCACTAGATATTGTCACATAGAAACAGTGTACAAGCCACTAGATACTGTCATACAGAAGCACAGTGTACAAGTCACACGATATTGTCACACAGAAACACAGTGTACAAGTCACTAGATATTGTCACATAGAAACACAATGTACAAGTCACTATATATTGTCACACAGAAACACAGTGTACAAGTCACACGATATTGTCACACAGAAACAGTGTACAAGTCACCAGATATTGTCACATAGAAACACATTGTACAAGTCACCAGATATTGTCACGTAGAAACACATTGTACAAGTCACTAGATATTGTCACATAGAAACACAGTGTACAAGTCACCAGATATTGTCACGTAGAAACACATTGTACATGTCAATAGATATTGTCACATAGAAACACAGTGTACAAGTCACTAGATATTGTCATATAGATACACAGTGTACAAGTCACTAGATATTGTCACATAGAAACACATTGTACAAGTCACTAGATATTGTCACATAGAAACACATTGTACAAGTCACTAGATATTGTCACATAGAAACAGTGTACAAGCCACTAGATACTGTCATACAGAAGCACAGTGTACAAGTCACACGATATTGTCACACAGAAACACAGTGTACAAGTCACTAGATATTGTCACATAGAAACACAGTGTACAAGTCACACGATATTGTCACATAGAAACACAGTGTACAAGTCACTAGATATTGTCACATAGAAACAGTGTACAAGTCACTAGATATTGTCACATAGAAACACATTGTACAAGTCACCAGATATTGTCACGTAGAAACACATTGTACAAGTCACTAGATATTGTCACATAGAAACACAGTGTACAAGTCACTAGATATTGTCATATAGAAACACAGTGTACAAGTCATTAGATATTATCACATAGAAACACATTGTACAAGTCACTAGATATTGTCACATAGAAACAGTGTACAAGTCACACGATATTGTCACACAGAAACACAGTGTACAAGTCACTAGATATTGTCACATAGAAACAGTGTACAAGTCACTAGATATTGTCATACAGAAGCACAGTGTACAAGTCAACAGACATTGTCACAAATACATATGTACAAGTCACCACACATACGCACGACATGAGTCACCAGACATTGTCACATAGAGAAATGAATTAGAAAGTCACAATGTAATTACGTTGTATACTCTCAGCTTTATAACATAGCTACATCACGATGTAGCATATTTGTCCTGATCATTCTACACCATTATCAAAGTAAACTGTTGAGATTTTTTTTACAATACAAACTATCTGGCGATATTGATTCTCAGTCGTAACTGTCGTATACATACGCTATATGTTACTGGACAGGAAGAGCAGAGCACCAGCTTTGCGCTGATTTATTGTGTTAACGTGTGAATTCACACGAATTACGGAAATCCACACGGAACATATGTTTTCTGAATGTTGTTTCGTTAGTACAGATTCCATCGTCTTCTTCAATGTACGAAGAGGAGCCAGTTGGTTATCATAAATTTTTGTACATATGTATTGTACATTGTAAGTATTATACATTCTAAAATATAAATTTACTCTTCTCAACCAAGATGCATCTGCCATACAGCTTTGGAACACCGTTTTATTTTAATTAACTGTTTTGTTGTGGTGTGTATTAACGTTGTTTAACGATTTGCGGAGTCAGCTTCCCACAGACTGTCTTTTGCAGTATGCGACATTTTCAAAAAACATGTACAATTAAAACGAAAAGTCAATATCTCGTTTGTGAAGACATTATATAATTAAACATAATGTTTATATCGGTTTATCTGAACCTGCCAGTGTTAGCAAGAACCAAACTTCCTCTCCGCCAGGAAAGGACGATTCATGTATAAAGGGCGATTCATGTATACACGTAATATATTCCGAGCTGTTATTTTACTTTTTTTACCTTTTCTGCTGCTAGGAGGCGCTGATGTGTAAATATCGGACGGATAAAGCCACACACATCCACATCAACGTTACAGACACTCCATGTCGTCTCTAAAGCGTCGCTATTCTAACTATTGAGTCGGAATAATGTTGCTCGTATACATGGGAGAGGCCAGGGTTCGATATTAACCGACTACATGTTTATTAACTGCATTGTACAGTTAAAACGTACAGTATGAAATTAGAAAGGTTCATTCACAGCTACCACTGAAGTATCAATAAATTCTTTTCATAACAAATGTAACATAAACCACAGTCTGGCTATCGGCTTAATCGTTTAACAACAGAAGTGCACTTCAACATTTGAACGGATGTTTTAGTTTGCACCGCATGAATGACCGGAATAAGAAGTAAGACATCCTAGTTTTGGGATGCATGTAAGACTGCTCCTTCGTCAGGACTGCTACATCATATGGTTGCATTTGTTCCGCTGTTGGGTCTTCATTTGGCGCTGGCATGCCCCCTGTCAGTCAGCAACATGGCCATTGCCACCGGAAGTACATATACGCCATTTTTTCAGAATTTATGGGCTGCGTTTGGAACATGAAGGAAGTGACCAAATTATACACTGTATACTGGCGTTCCAAAGCTACTTACTACCCATCACATCTAATCGGCAGCTTGCTGTGATTGGCAAATAGAGGAACCTGAACTGTACATCGTCGGTTCACCGCATGCAGCTTCCTAACCGGAAGTTGCTTAAAAAGACCAATATTGTCAACTGGTTGATGCAATATGACGTTTACGGACGCTGGAGTTTGACCATGCGCGAGAGGAGACCGTGCGGTATTACCAAAATCGACTGGCGATCCATACCGTGTCAGGGTTGGTTACGGTTAATTGTGTGGAATCGTACAAATCGTTACAGCTTGTCGGATTATATAACGGAATGGACGTCGCTAGGATGGGCTTTAGTCTCTTAGGCACAAAATGAATTGTTATTGATTGAATAAAAAAGTCGAGGTGGGGCAAAACGACATCAACTCAATGATGCCCATTCTCTCGTGTGGATCGGCATTCTACAGTAACATAATTTTATGTAGGACGTGTGAAATTTAAATGGTCCTAACAGTCAATTAAATCTTTATCCTTAAAACGTCATATACAGTAAATGTGTGTTCATTGGTACACTAAAAGGCCTTAAAACTGACCGAGATCCGGGCTGTATCGTTAGAAAATTCCTGAAAATACCTGATTTAAAACTGATATCACAGTTTTAGTTTACCAACTATTTGTCTCTACTAAGATTCCGTACTGTATCTATTTCCTTATTAAATTTTCCCTTCTCCTTTCTAGTTTCATTTCCTGAAAAAACAAAATGAGCCGTCTTGAAATTCCATATGTGCTATCTAATTCACTGGGGGTTTAACTTAAATAAGTCCTTGAACAGGAAATCTCCGACACTCTTTCGCTCAAAAATATTTAAATACTAACCAATGATGTCATCTACAGGGAAACAGGACCAGTCTTTGATCTCGCCAGTGATGTTTCCTGATAATCTTAAGCTCCATTGATTTTATCTCCACACAAACGATCAATAAATACTGTGTTAATTGGTTGCCGTGACAACATTCTCTTCTTGATAAAAATGTTTGACAAATGATCTTCCTGATTAATTTATGGAGTTATTACGTCAACAATGAATACACTGTCTAACATTATTTCTAAAACAAGTAAATATGTTATCAGAAAATATCCAAGAACGAGCCAAAACCTACCCCAAACAATTCCTGGGATACCACTTTAGTCATAGCTAATGAACTTATCTCAATTTCATAATTCCAGATGAAATTATTCCCAGTGTGTGTTCAGTAATGATCTTGAATCGTTTTTGGAATACATGTATAATTGTAACAGTCGTTTTTTTAATAGCCCCGAGTAATTGAGTACAGTACTATTGACCACTTGGTTTAAAAACAGGTCAATGTATAATTATGTTTTGTGATTGACGATTTTATCTGTATATAACGCCAGCTGGTGCTGGTGACTACCCTGTGTTAGGTCACATCCTATAATTACTGTACGACTGGTTCCGGGACTGCCGACCACAGGGGCCTGTAGTTTGGATAATGACTTACATAAGCTGTAAGCTTCCTGTCACACCCATGTCACACCCATATTCACTACGAATAAAAGCACTGTATGTTTATTGTTGTCACAACTGAATAAAATATTGTTTTAACTAAACAATATATTTTTGGACTTAAACTGAAGTTTTTTTATGCAACTTTGTTTTTACTTCTACTTTTTTTAACTTCTAGAGAGTTGAGGTCAATTTTCAACCCCCCTCAATGACTCGACAATAATAATCATGACCATTGTGTACGAGTTTGGTGGGGGGGGGGGGGGGGGGGGGTGGGGGGGTGGGGGTGACATCTTTATCGAATATTGATCTAAACCCTCCAAAATTATAAAATTGCGCTTAAAACCTTGATTTAATTAATTAAAATGAGTAGGTCTAAATTCATAGCTGTAACGAATTTTCAGGTCCCTGTGCTACCGGCACCCACAGATCACTGGAACTCTCAATCGTCTATACATGTACATCGCCGACATTTTAATAGAAAAGTGAATCAGACGACTGTTGAGTGTGATATTGACGCTAGAGGAGGTCTCTGTTATACACATAGTTTTATAGTGATGTCTGGCGTGTTACATGTGATTTTGGGGCGAAATTAGATATACCAAACCAACGAAAGAGTGACGTTTCCGAAATATTGTTAAATACCGTATATATATAATATAAGAAAATAACTAAGACCTCGTGACGTTTCCGAAATACTGTGAAATGACCGTACATTTTATATTAAATTTATATATATTAAATAAGACTTACCTTAACTCTGCCACTGAGAGAGGCATGCACGGTAACATGTACGGAGTAGTGTAAACAGTGGTGCCACGCCCACTACCGTACCTCGGTCGATCTGTAACAGCTGTCATGGGACATACAGACAGACAGACGTGGGTAATATGTCAATATGTGTATTGTAGAGGTACAGTCTGTACATGTATTGTATTCCTCTATTCATTACCATTTACATTATGTATCGAGGACGATAATACTTCCGGTTTTTACGTGAAGCTGGTATGCTACAAGTATGCGAGCTTCCTGAAATGTATTATGACTCTATATTATAAAGTCTGAACAGCCAAGCAAACATGCAAACTCGGCGAGTTAGCGAGAAATGGCATGACTACATGTATAGTGACCGTAATAAACGTCCGAATAAACAGGGACAGGTCCAAATCAACGGTCTCATTAACATGTAGATATTTCATCTAAATTTCAGTCAGGTCGCTATGATTTATTTTCTTTCTTTTTCATGGTAATATATTAATTTTGGGCGTTGCAACACATTCCACTTAAATTGTTACTCAAAACAACTCTAATTCAAACGGACTTAATTGTATCAAGAGAAGAAGGTTTTTTAGGGGGATCAAAGAGTTACTAGATGTAAGCGACACCTACCGTGAACAAATTTAAACGAAGACAGGTCCGGTAACTCCCACTGACCTTCTACTCGAATTAAGATTAACAAACATTATAAAAAACCCAAGGAGTATACCAGAACAAAATTATTTCGTTTGGATGAAAAAATACGGTAACCAGAAATCGAGGCGCCCTTGATAAATAACTTGGCTGGGTGTGGGAGTCACCAAACACAGTTATATAATGGAGAAGATACCAGTCTGGGAGACAATCACAATCAGCATTATGTACGACGACTTGTTGACATTTACGGAAGTACAGCCGCCTGCTACCGGTGATTGTAAATAAAAAGGCTTTAACTTACCGCAAATAACAAAGGTGAGGAAACATTCATTCAAATGTCGCTGTGGCAATACGTTTCATTGATACATACATACCAGTCACAAAAAAAATCTGGCTCACTATTGTGGAAATAATAGATACAGCAGGACTCCTGTGTAGGTCTTTAATTATACATGTATTTCACAGCCATTCGATTCATGAGGTGATGTTAGATAGGAAAGTTAATAATTACCCGACAAACAGTATATAATTATGCGGCTGTTATTTACTCACCGCAGAATACACTGGTTATTAGTACACAAACCTGTCTGAAGTAGACATTGGTTATAGATTCTGTAATGCTGTCATTACAGAATCTAGACATCAGTAATTGATTTCCCTCAAAAGTTAACAATGGTTGTATTGTTTTGTCATTACACGTTCGTAAGTCTCTACGTCAATGTACGACCCCTCCTCCCCTTCCCCATTCTGACTTCCACGGAAGATTCGGTCTTCTATGGTATGAACTTAATCGGGGCGAGGTGTTCCGAATGTCACTTTCCCGCGGGAGAAGTCGGTTTCATTGGTTATGATCTGCTAAATACCACATCCATCATATCTGTTATAGTAATTATGAAGTAATATAAAAGCGTTGATGAATTTCTCCTTAATCTAGCCTACTGGGACACTATCGCTTTTTGATATCGCAGATCGTCGGCGTTTACCGCTGTTTCACAAAGAGATGAAGCCTTAATGCTCAACATCATTTCTCCTCCAACCCTCTTGATGTGTTCTCGTTAACCGTATCTATATCATCAAACATCACGTGATCTCTCGGCAGGTGGAATTAAAATCTATCCAGATGTTGAAAGCTAACAGATAGATTTCAAAGGGAACTGCACATTTTGTTTGATCTTACACTTTAGAATGGATACGCGATACGCCACAATATGGCCGTCATTACCGTCAGCTGACTATCTCAGATTCCATTCACCTCGACGCTTATACTTCCCTTGTTTGCTGTAACAATGCAGTAATTAGCGTTTTCATCAAAGCACGTTCCAAGTAACACCACACTAGTGTCCATAGTATTGTGGAGATAGTGTCCATAGTATAGTGGATATAGTGTCCATAGTATAGTGGATATAGTGTCCATAGTATAGTGGGGATAGTGTTCATAGTATAGTGGATATAGTGTCCATAGTTTAGTGGATATAGTGTCCATAGTATAGTGGAGACGGTGTCCATAGTATAGTGGATATAGTGTCCATAGTATAGTGGATATAGTGTCCATAGTATAATGGATATAGTGTCCATAGTATAGTGGGGATAGTGTCCATAGTATAGTGGATATAGTGTCCATAGTATAGTGGAGATAGTGTCCATAGTATAGTGGAGATAGTGTCTATAGTATAGTGGGGATAGTGTCCATAGTATAGTGGATATAGTGTCCATAGTATAGTGGAGATAGTGTCCATAGTATAGTGGATATAGTGTCCATAGTATAGTGGATATAGTGTCCATAGTATAGTGAATATAGTGTCCATAGTATAGTGGATATAATGTCCATAGTATAGTGGATATAGTGTCCATAGTGCAGTGGGGATAGTGTCCATAGTATAGTGGAGATAGTGTCCATAGTATTGTGGATATAGTGTCCATTGTATAGTGGATATAATGTCCATAGTATAGTGGATATAGTGTCCATAGTGCAGTGGGGATAGTGTCCATAGTATAGTGGAAATAGTGTCCATAGTATAGTGGGGATAGTGTCCATAGTATTGTGGATATAGTGTCCATAGTATAGTGGATATAGTGTCCATAGTATAGTGGGGATAGTGTCCATAGTATAGTGGATATAGTGTCCATAGTATAGTGGATATAGTGTCCATAGTATAGTGGGGATAGTGTTCATAGTATAGTGGATATAGTGTCCATAGTTTAGTGGATATAGTGTCCATAGTATAGTGGATATAGTGTCCATAGTATAGTGGATATAGTGTCCATAGTATAGTGGGGATAGTGTTCATAGTATAGTGGATATAGTGTCCATAGTTTAGTGGATATAGTGTCCATAGTATAGTGGATATAGTGTCCATAGTATAGTGGATATAGTGTCCATAGTATAGTGGATATAGTGTCCATAGTATAATGGATATAGTGTCCATAGTATAGTGGGGATAGTGTCCATAGTATAGTGGATATAGTGTCCATAGTATAGTGGAGATAGTGTCCATAGTATAGTGGAGATAGTGTCTATAGTATAGTGGGGATAGTGTCCATAGTATAGTGGATATAGTGTCCATAGTATAGTGGAGATAGTGTCCATAGTATAGTGGATATAGTGTCCATAGTATAGTGGATATAGTGTCCATAGTATAGTGAATATAGTGTCCATAGTATAGTGGATATAATGTCCATAGTATAGTGGATATAGTGTCCATAGTGCAGTGGGGATAGTGTCCATAGTATAGTGGAGATAGTGTCCATAGTATTGTGGATATAGTGTCCATAGTATAGTGGATATAATGTCCATAGTATAGTGGATATAGTGTCCATAGTGCAGTGGGGATAGTGTCCATAGTATAGTGGAAATAGTGTCCATAGTATAGTGGGGATAGTGTCCATAGTATTGTGGATATAGTGTCCATAGTATAGTGGATATAGTGTCCATAGTATAGTGGGGATAGTGTCCATAGTATAGTGGGGATAGTGTCCATAGTATAGTGGGGATAGTGTCCATAGTATTGTGGATATAGTGTCCATAGTATAGTGGATATAGTGTCCATAGTATAGTGGAGATAGTGTCCATAGTATAGTGGATATAGTGTCCATAGTATAGTGGGGATAGTGTCCATAGTATAGTGGATATAGTGTCCATAGTATTGTCGGGACAGTGTCCATAGTATTGTTGGGATAGTGTCCATAGCATATTGGGTACAGTGTCCATAGTATAGTGGAGATAGTGTCCATAGTATTGTTGGGATAGTGTCCATAGCATATTGGGTACAGTGTCCATAGTATATTGGGGATAGTGTCCATAGTATTGTTGGGATAGTGTCCATAGTATAGTGGAGATAGTGTCCATAGTATAGTGGATATAGTGTCCATAGTATAGTGGGGCTATTATCCACATTATGGGGGGGGAGGGGGGGGGGTAATGTCCATCGTATAGTGGGGACGATGTCCATAGTATAGTGGGGCCGGTGTCCATCGTATAGTGGGGCCGGTGTCCATAGTATAGTGGGGCCGGTGTCCGTTGTATAGTGGGGGTATTATCCAAATTATAGTGGGTGGAGGGGGGGGGGTATTGTCCATAGTATAGTGGGGGTATTGTCCATAGTATAGTGGGGACGATATCCATAGTAAAGTGGGGACGATATCCATAGTATAGTGGGGACGATGTCCATAGTATAGTGGGGCCGGTGTCCATAGTATAGTGGGGCCGGTGTCCATCGTATAGTGGGGACGGTGTCCATAGTATAGTGGGGACGATGTCCATAGTATAGTGAGGACTGTCCATAGTATAGTGGGGGTATTGTCCATCGTATAGTGGGGCCGGTGTCCATAGTATAGTGGGGCCGGTGTCCATCGTATAGTGGGGATATTATCCACATTATAGTGGGGGGGGGGGGGGGGTATTGTCCATAGTATAGTGGGGACGATGTCCATAGTATAGTGGGGACGATGTCCATAGTATAGTGGGGCCTGTGTCCATAGTATAGTGGGGACTGTCCATAGTATAGTGAGGATAGTGTCCATAGTATAGTGAGGATAGTGTCCATAGTATTGTGGATATAGTGTCCATAGTATAGTGGATATAGTGTCCATAGTATAGTGGGGATAGTGTCCATAGTATAGTGGGGATAGTGTCCATAGTATAGTGGGGATAGTGTCCATAGTATTGTGGATATAGTGTCCATAGTATAGTGGATATAGTGTCCATAGTATAGTGGAGATAGTGTCCATAGTATAGTGGATATAGTGTCCATAGTATAGTGGGGATAGTGTCCATAGTATAGTGGATATAGTGTCCATAGTATTGTCGGGACAGTGTCCATAGTATTGTTGGGATAGTGTCCATAGCATATTGGGTACAGTGTCCATAGTATAGTGGAGATAGTGTCCATAGTATTGTTGGGATAGTGTCCATAGCATATTGGGTACAGTGTCCATAGTATATTGGGGATAGTGTCCATAGTATTGTTGGGATAGTGTCCATAGTATAGTGGAGATAGTGTCCATAGTATAGTGGATATAGTGTCCATAGTATAGTGGGGCTATTATCCACATTATGGGGGGGGAGGGGGGGGGGGGTAATGTCCATCGTATAGTGGGGACGATGTCCATAGTATAGTGGGGCCGGTGTCCATCGTATAGTGGGGCCGGTGTCCATAGTATAGTGGGGCCGGTGTCCGTTGTATAGTGGGGGTATTATCCAAATTATAGTGGGTGGAGGGGGGGGGGGTATTGTCCATAGTATAGTGGGGGTATTGTCCATAGTATAGTGGGGACGATATCCATAGTAAAGTGGGGACGATATCCATAGTATAGTGGGGACGATGTCCATAGTATAGTGGGGCCGGTGTCCATAGTATAGTGGGGCCGGTGTCCATCGTATAGTGGGGACGGTGTCCATAGTATAGTGGGGACGATGTCCATAGTATAGTGAGGACTGTCCATAGTATAGTGGGGGTATTGTCCATCGTATAGTGGGGCCGGTGTCCATAGTATAGTGGGGCCGGTGTCCATCGTATAGTGGGGATATTATCCACATTATAGTGGGGGGGGGGGGGGGTATTGTCCATAGTATAGTGGGGACGATGTCCATAGTATAGTGGGGACGATGTCCATAGTATAGTGGGGCCTGTGTCCATAGTATAGTGGGGACTGTCCATAGTATAGTGAGGATAGTGTCCATAGTATAGTGAGGATAGTGTCCATAGTATAGTGAGGATAGTGTCCATAGTGTAGTGAGGATAGTGTCCATAGTATAGTGAGGATAGTGTCCATAGTGTAGTGGGGCTATTATCCACATTATGGGGGGGGGGGAGGGGGGGGGGTAATGTCCATAGTATAGTGAGGATAGTGTCCATAGTATAGTGGGGGTATTGTCCATAGTGTAGTGAGGATAGTGTCCATAGTATAGTGAGGATAGTGTCCATAGTGTAGTGGGGCTATTATCCACATTATGGGGGGGGGGGGGGGAGGGGGGGGGGTAATGTCCATAGTATAGTGGGGACGATGTCCATAGTATAGTGGGGATAGTGTCCATAGTGTAGTGGGGCCGGTGTCCATAGTATAGTGGGGGTATTGTCCATAGTGTAGTGGGGATAGTGTCCATAGTGTAGTGGGGATAGTGTCCATAGTATAGTGGGGATAGTGTCCATAGTATAGTGGGGATAGTGTCCATAGTATAGTGGGGATAGTGTCCATAGTATAGTGGGGGTATTGTCCATCGTATAGTGGGGCCGGTGTCCATAGTATAGTGGGGCCGGTGTCCATCGTATAGTGGGGATATTATCCACATTATAGTGGGGGGGGGGGGGTATTGTCCATAGTATAGTGGGGACGATGTCCATAGTATAGTGGGGACGATGTCCATAGTATAGTGGGGCCTGTGTCCATAGTATAGTGGGGACTGTCCATAGTATAGTGGGGGTATTGTCCATAGTATAGTGGGGGTATTGTCCATAGTGTAGTGAGGATAGTGCCCATAGTGTAGTGAGGATAGTGTCCATAGTATAGTGGATATAGTGTCCATAGTATAGTGGATATAGTGTCCATAGTATAGTGGGGCCTGTGTCCATAGTATAGTGGGGACTGTCCATAGTATAGTGGGGGTATTGTCCATAGTATAGTGGGGACTGTCCATAGTATAGTGGGGGTATTGTCCATAGTATAGTGGGGACGATGTCCATAGTATAGTGGGGATAGTGTCCATAGTATATTGGGGGTATTGTCCATAGTATAGTGGGGGTATTGTCCATAGTATAGTGGGGGTATTGTCCATAGTAAAGTGGGGACGATGTCCATAGTATAGTGGGGATAGTGTCCATAGTATAGTGGGGGTATTGTCCATAGTATAGTGGGGGTATTGTCCATAGTATAGTGGGGGTATTGTCCATAGTATAGTGGGGACGATGTCCATAGTATAGTGGAAATAGTGTCCATAGTATAGTGGATATAGTGTCCATAGTATAGTGGATATAGTGTCCATAGTATAGTGGGGCCTGTGTCCATAGTATAGTGGGGACTGTCCATAGTATAGTGGGGGTATTGTCCATAGTATAGTGGGGGTATTGTCCATAGTATAGTGGGGACGATGTCCATAGTATAGTGGGGATAGTGTCCATAGTATAGAGGGGGTAGTGTCCTTAGTATAGTGGGGACGATGTCCATAGTATAGTGGGGGTATTGTCCATAGTATAGTGGGGACGATGTCCATAGTATAGTGGGGACGATGTCCATAGTATAGTGGGGACGATGTCCATAGTATAGTGGGGGTATTGTCCATGGTATAGTGGGGACGGTGTCCATAGTATAGTGGGGACGATGTCCATAGTATAGTGGGGGTATTGTCCTAGTATAGTGGGGGTATTGTCCATGGTATAGTGGGGACGGTGTCCATAGTATAGTGGGGACGATGTCCATAGTATAGTGGGGACGATGTCCATAGTATAGTGGGGACGGTGTCCATAGTATAGTGGGGGTATTGTCCATAGTATAGTGGGGACGGTGTCCATAGTATAGTGGGGACGGTGTCCATAGTATAGTGGGGATAGTGTCCATAGTATAGTGGAGGTATTGTCCATAGTATAGTGGGGCCGGTGTCCATAGTATAGTGGGGACGGTGTCCATAGTATAGTGGGGGTATTGTCCATAGTATAGTGGGGCCGGTGTCCATAGTATAGTGGGGACGATGTCCATAGTATAGTGGGGACGGTGTCCATAGTATAGTGGGGACGGTGTCCATAGTATAGTGGGGCCGGTGTCCATAGTATAGTGGGGGTATTGTCCATAGTATAGTGGGGCCGGTGTCCATAGTATAGTGGGGACGATGTCCATAGTATAGTGGGGGTATTGTCCATAGTATAGTGGTGGTATTGTCCATAGTATAGTGGGGGTATTGTCCATAGTATAGTGGGGACGATATCCATAGTAAAGTGGGGACGATGTCCATAGTATAGTTGGGGTATTGTCCATAGTATAGTGGGGACGATATCCATAGTAAAGTGGGAACGATATCCATAGTATAGTGGGGACGGTGTCCATAGTATAGTAGGGACGATGTCCATAGTATAGTTGGGACGGTGTCCATAGTATAGTGGGGGTATTGTCCTAGTATAGTGGTGGTATTGCCCATAGTATAGTGGGGACGGTGTCCATAGTATAGTGGGGACGATGTCCATAGTATAGTGGGGACGATGTCCATAATATAGTGGGGGTATTGTCCATAGTATAGTGGGGACGGTGTCCATAGTATAGTGGGGACGGTGTCCATAGTATAGTGGGGACGGTGTCCATAGTATAGTGGGGATATTGTCCATAGTATAGTGAAGGTATTGTCCATAGTATAGTGGGGCCGGTGTCCATAGTATAGTGGGGACGGTGTCCATAGTATAGTGGGGGTATTTTCCATAGTATAGTGGGGGTATTGTCCATAGTATAGTGGGGGTATTGTCCATAGTATAGTGGGGCCGGTGTCCATAGTATAGTGGGGACGATGTCCATAGTATAGTGGGGACGGTGTCCATAGTATAGTGGGGACGGTGTCCATAGTATAGGGGGGCCGGTGTCCATAGTATAGTGGGGGTATTGTCCATAGTATAGTGGGGCCGATGTCCATAGTATAGTGGGGACGATGTCCATAGTAAAGTGGGGACGATGTCCATAGTATAGTGGGGAGGGTTTCCATATAATAGTGGGGACGGTGTCCATAGTATAGTGGGGGTATTGTCCATAGTATAGTGGTGGTATTGTCCATAGTATAGTGGGGACGATATCCATAGTAAAGTGGGGACGATGTCCATAGTATAGTGGGGGTATTGTCCATAGTATAGTGGGGACGATATCCATAGTAAAGTGGGGACGATATCCATAGTATAGTGGGGGTATTGTCTATAGTATAGTGGGGACGATGTCCATAGTATAGTGGGGGTATTGTCCATCGTATAGTGGGGCCGGTGTCCATAGTATAGTGGGGCCGGTGTCCATCGTATAGTGGGGATATTATCCACATTATAGTGGGGGGGGGGGGGGTATTGTCCATAGTATAGTGGGGACGATGTCCATAGTATAGTGGGGACGATGTCCATAGTATAGTGGGGCCTGTGTCCATAGTATAGTGGGGACTGTCCATAGTATAGTGGGGGTAGTGTCCATAGTATAGTGGATATAGTGTCCATAGTATAATGGATATAGTGTCCATAGTATAGTGGATATAGTGTCCATAGTATAGTGGATATAGTGTCCATAGTATAGTGGAGATAGTGTCTATAGTATAGTGGGGATAGTGTCCATAGTATAGTGGGGGTAGTGTCCATAGTATAGTGGATATAGTGTCCATAGTATAATGGATATAGTGTCCATAGTATAGTGGATATAGTGTCCATAGTATAGTGGATATAGTGTCCATAGTATAGTGGAGATAGTGTCTATAGTATAGTGGGGGTAGTGTCCATAGTATAGTGGATATAGTGTCCATAGTATAATGGATATAGTGTCCATAGTATAATGGATATAGTGTCCATAGTATAGTGGATATAGTGTCCATAGTATAGTGGAGATAGTGTCTATAGTATAGTGGGGATAGTGTCCATAGTATAGTGGAAATAATGTCCATAGTATAGTGGACATAGTGTCCATAGTATAGTGGGGATAGTGTCCATAGTATAGTGGAGATAGTGTCCATAGTATAGTGGGGATAGTGTCCATAGTATAGTGGGGATAGTGTCCATAGTATAGTGGGGATAGTGTCCATAGTATAGTGGATATAGTGTCCATAGTATAGTGGAGATAGTGTCCATAGTGTAGTGGATATAGTGTCCGTAGTATAATTTCAAAATGATATGGTCAGTTACTGAGGATAGACAACAAACATTCGTCAAAATCATGCCGCAATCTAGGATATCTAGAGGGAGCATGTTTTCACCAATTCTAGCCCAGGGTGGATAAATAAGACTATTGTCTCCATCGGGGAACAACCTACAGAAATACAATGAAAAGTGGCATTTATATTCAAAGAATATCTCACCACGGTAAATGAGTTAGTTCGAATTGATTACAAACTGCCGAGCAATACCATTCTGTCCAATGCGTTGTCATCGGCACATGTTTGTGGGTCAGTGTTCTCACCTCGTGAGGAGTAACAAGAGGCCCAATGGGACAGTATCACCCGCCTGTTATTTAGCTAACAATTTTACTTTTAAGATGATCAGCATAAATTTGACTGAATATGCATAATGCCATTCCTTATTCATGCTTTTGTTGTTTCGAATTGTTTTTATGAATCTTAAAATGTTTAATCCTTCCCTTCATGATGCAACATTGAAATAAAATGCCAATGAATGTTATAAAATTGACAAACCATCATACAAACATGGTATCTAACCAAATATCATGACTTCAACGTTATATTGACGTTTTCTATCCCCGAGTGTGTTCATCTTGTTAAACAGATGTTTAGTGTAATATGACACTAAATTTAGAGTAACTTATATATTTTTGGTTTAAATAATATATGGACTATGATATGAATAGATAGGAAATTAATGCCTACCTTCAGAATAAACTTCAATTGTAAGTTAAATTAAGTTAATGACAAAATACATAACGTAGCCGGCGGAAGTCGATTAATGGTGTATAATTAAAGGGTAGGAAGACGGTATGCCGAAATACGGACGTTGCGGCAATACATATTTAATATTGATTAATACACTCAAAATGCCGAAACATCCCAACTTACATGTAAAACCCCACAGATAACAAATCCCAAAGTACGGTATAACCGATCAAAGGATACTGAAATAAAATAACCGCAGTAACTTAGAATGAAACATATTTCGCATTTTGAAATAATCTTAATTTCTGTATTAGAAATATTACAATCTATTGGGATACATTGTATAAGAAAGGTCGGGTGTTGAAATGAAAATCTAGATCACCTTAAAATATCAGCAATTTCAATAAACCATTAACCCATTCTTGAAATTCCTGGTGTTTTGCTCACTTACATTTTGTACAGTATATACAATATGCAATATGTGCCCTTAACCTAGGGCCCTGTGTGACCTCACTAAGGTGCTCGGAAGCTTTAAGACTTAAGCCCTTCAAATGATAAACCGTATTATCCATGTTCAGCACGGGGATACTGACGTATTTTCCCATGTGTTAACGCCCGGGCACAACACACGGAATTATCTCCCCTTTACACGGTATTATCTCCCCTTTAGACAAATCCAGGCACTCGCTTTAAGCTAATGGACAGATTATAATGGCTTCGTATTGATAAAATATAATTATCGTATTTTCTGTAGGAGGCGATAAAAGGAAAGTCTTAAAGAAGTGTCCGAGTGAAAATGGAATTACTTGTGACATACACGTCCGGGGGTTAGGGCAGGTTTAATCGATACATGTACGTTAATGAGTGTACATTCACACAATATAGGGTATACAGTCGGGCTTAAAAACCGCCCAGCTTAATGGAACAGACAGATACACACAATGTAATAAAATATTCCATATCTCTTAATATACAGCATGCTAGAATGATGGGTCCCCTGCGAGAGAACAATGCATTGTAAGCTTAGAGTAGGAGAATGAAATGTATTTTTAAACATTGAAATGACCTATTGGATGTGTCGCATAAAGGAGAGACACGTTTTTTTCAAAGACCAAAGCTCTATGTTTAACTTCCTTATCACTAGATACTTAATGCTGAACATTATGATAAACATTAAATATTTAACACAAAAGTTTTAACCACTTGAACTACATTTTGGGTATAGTATTAACTATTTCCTATAATTCTTCATGATTTAACTAAATTTATGATATATTTCATAATTTAGACCAATTATAACTTTACAGAGATTCACATATTGTGACTGGTCTCTATAGAGTAAGACTCAATAATCCAAAATGGAAGAGTATTATGCCTTTATATGTTTTGTGTTGTTGTTATTGTTGAGCTTTATGTGTCAATTGTCTGTGTGGGAGGTTATTTACTTACATACTATACATAACAGTAACAGGAAATGGGGTAATGTGCAGGATCACCCAAGGGTGTGCTTTTGCAGTCTGTGGATAATTGATCATGGCTAATTTTGAAATAATGTCTTTAAATGTCAGGGGGTTGTATTCCTATAAAACAAAAAGAGTTGATTTATTTAATTGGATAAAAGCAAAGAAAAAAACAGTTGTATTTTTGCAAGAAACACATAGTTGTAAAGAAATTGAAACACAGTGGGAAGATGAATGGGGGAGTAAAGGTATTTTTAGTCATGGAAGTACATCGAGTGCAGGCGTAGCAATTTTTTTTGGAAATGAAGTGGATATTGAGATACATAGTAAAATTATAGATTCAGAAGGAAGATACATTATATTAGATATTTCACTTAATGGAACCAGGCTTACTTTAATAAATTTGTATGGACCAAATGATGACAAGCCAGATTTCTTTGAAATTATTTACAGTAGAATGAGATTAATTCCAAATACTAAAATAATTATGGGAGGGGACTGGAATTTGGTACAGGACATAGATAAAGATACTTATAATATTGTGCATGAGAGTCATAGACTAGCTTGAGTATTTATTGATAAGAGTATGGAAGAATTTGAATTATGTGATGTGTGGAGGCTCCACAATCCTGAGAAAAAAATGTATACATGGCGAAGGAAAAACCCAATCAAACAAAGTCGATTAGATTATTTCTTAGTCTCACAAGATATACTTAACATTGTTTCTAGCTCTAGTATCACACCTGGTTATAAAACGGACCATTCCTGTATATCTCTATCATGCATAAACAAAGAAAATATGAGAGGAAAGGGGTATTGGACATTTAATGCAAGCTTATTGAATGATGAGAAATGGGTAGATTTAGCAAACCAGTGTATTAGGGACACAACTGAAGAGTACTTGATAGATGGGAATTTTGATACATTAGATAATATACACTTAAGGGTTAATGACCAAATGATGTTTGAAATAATTAAAATGAAGATCAGAAGTTTAGCAATCGAATACTCAATAAAACAATCTAAAGAAAAGAAAAAAAAAGAGCAAATGATCACAGAGAAAATACAAAACATTGAGAATTTAATGAATAATCTACCAACTAACCAGCTGTATGAATCATTAGAAAAGGAAAACAGGGCATTATCTAACATAAGAAAAGAAAAGACTGAGGGAATTATCATTAGATCAAAGGTTGCATGGCATGAGAAAGGGGAAAAAAGTTCAGATTTTTTTTGTAATCTTGAAAAACAAAATTACTCAAATAAAACTATAACCGAGCTGATAGATTAAAATGGAAAACAATTGACAGATAAATCAGAGATATTAGAAGAAGAAAGACAGTTTTTTAAAACTCTATACACTAGTAAAATGGCATGCAATGATGACTCGCCTCTATTTAATCATGGGAAACATTTAAACCAGGTAGAAAAAGAAAGTTGTGAAGGTCTAATTACAGTAGTTGAATGTGGGAAAGCACTAGCCAATATGAAAAATGGAAAAAGTCCAGGATCAGATGGGTTTACAAGTGAGTTTTACAAATTCTTTTGGAAAGATTTGAAATATTTTGTATGTAAATCTATAAATTATGCATATAATCATGGCTCATTATCAGACTTTCAGAACCAAGGCATTATAACATGTATTCCAAAAGAGTCTAAAGATAGAAGATTTATACAAAACTGGAGACCTTTAACATTACTCAATACTGACTATAAAATTGCCTCTTCTGCAATAGCAAACCGATTTAAAAATGTACTACCCTCAATTATAAATGATACACAGAAAGGCTTTATGAGAAATAGATTTATTTGTGAAAATACAAGATTAGTATATGATATAATGCATGAATTGGAAGAAAAAAACATGTCTGGCTTATTACTCCTTGTTGACTTTGAAAAGGCATTCGACTCTATAGAATGGACTTTTATTCATAGATCTTTAAAATCTTTCAATTTTGGCGAATCTTTAATAAAGTGGATACAAATTTTATATCATAATGCAAAAAGCCGAATTATTAACAATGGATATTTTTCTTCCTTTTTTGATGTACAACGTGGATGTAGACAAGGGGATCCCATTTCACCATATCTGTTCCTAATAGGTGTTGAAATTTTAGCAATACAACTGAAAAAAAATGAAAATATAAAAGGTGTTCATATAAACAATAGAGAATATTTGCTTGGTCAATATGCAGATGATGCTTTTCTATTCTTGGATGGTTCTTCAAAGTCACTATCAAATACTATAACTGAGTTCAATATATTTTCTACAGTATCTGGACTTAAATTAAACATAAATAAGTGTCGATTGATATGGATTGGAAACAAGAAATATTCTGAAGAAATTTTATGTCCTGAACATAAATTTGACTGGTCTGCAAAACATTTCAAACTTCTTGGCATAGAATTTTCTTTGGAGTTATCTGAAATCATTGAATTAAATTTTAAAGAAAAGTTATCAAAAATAAAGAAATTGCTCGGAATGTGGTCTAAACGAAATTTGACTCTCTTAGGAAAAATCACGGTAGTTAAAACACTTGCATTACCTCTTATTACACATTTGCTGTATTCACTTCCAAACCCAGGTAAAAAATTGCTTAGTGATATTAATTCAGTTTTTTTTAGATTCATATGGGGATACAAACCAGACAAAATTAAACGGGACACAATGATTCTTGAATATGGAGAAGGGGGTTTAAAAATGATACACATTGAAAGTTTTATGAAATATCTGAAAATTAAGTGGGTGAAGAGGTTATGTAATGAACATGGGGACTGGCAAAGTTTAGCAAAATCAAACTTTAGTAAATTTGGTGGGGAAAGAGTATGGAATCTGAAAAAAGCAAAACTGGAGGAAATAGCGAAAAATATAAATAATGCTTTCTGGAAAGATGTTGTTTTATCATGGAAAGAGTATAAAGATAATGATAATGAAATATCCAGTTTTCTTAGTGATGATATTTTGAATTATATACCAGTTTCAAGTTTCAAACAGTTTATTAAATTCCAAAGGAATGGGGTGAAGATGGTTAAGGACTTGTTAGATAATAATTATCAGTTTATATCGTTCAATGAAATTAATACTAGATGTGAGAAATTGAATTTTTTACAATACTTTGCACTTATAAACAACATCCCAAGAGAAAATTTAAATATGATTCGACAACAACCATTATTGAACAATCAACCAGAAAATAATAATCTTTTAAGAAGACTTTGTCAAACTAAGGATCTAAGGTATGTTTATAAGGGAATAGTTGCCAACTACAAACATTTTCCAGTTGAAAGGCAGGAAAAATGGAACAGAAAATTAAATACAAATTTAAATGATGATATAGGTTGGGAAAAAATTTATTCAACAAGCTTTCTGGTGACAAGTGACTCAAAATTTCAAAATCTACAATTTAAGATTCTTCATAGAATATTAACAACAAATAGTTTTCTTTACAAAATTAATGTGAAGGATGATGATTTATGTACTTTTTGTAGGGATTCACCTGAAACAATAGAACACTTATTTTTTGATTGTGTGAAAATAAATAAATTATGGAAGGATTTAATAGCATGGGTGAATGACCTAAATAACAACAACTTAATTATTGATGAAATTAATATCATGGATGTGCTATTTCATTGTGAAAAGGGTCCTCCTATTATAAACTGCCTAATACTAATTATTAAATATTATATCTATATATGTCGGTTTAAAAACACTCAACCATCCTTCAACGGTGGCAAAAGTCGAATTATGCAACAACAACACATTGAAAAATGTATGTGTACAACAAATAATACATTGGACATATTTAACCAAAAATGGTCCCTCTTTGACATTTGAAGAAACTTTGGAAAATCTGGGTAATTATAAACTCCTTAACAACCCTGAAATGATAGAAAATAATGAAAAGAAATTGTTAGTATGTAAGTAAATCACAAGTGTACATGTGTATTGTATGCCTGGCTGATCATATGTGTACATGTTTTTGTTTTTGATGACTATTAAACTATTTTTCAGTTGTATGTAGAAATTATGTGGTATGTATTGTAACAGAATAAATAGATATGTGTCAACAATTGTTAATGCCTTATCATGAATATTGTATGCAATGTGTATACTGTCAGGCATACAAGGGTGTGTGTTATGTACTTGTGTACAATGTACATGTACCAGTTGGTACCAGTGTGTGAGTGTATGTGTGTACAGTTATGTGTAGTATGTTTGACTCCTGTAATAGTTTTTTGTTATTTCAAATTAAAGAAACATAATATACTATATGTAGTTTAATTTCACACCATGACTGTACATTGTGTTGTGTTGTCTACAATGTTGTGTTATCTATATGTGTTAAGGTTTAGATTGATAAATATATTTTATTTCTCCAGCTTTGTTTCTTCAATAATTCGATAATGTCATTACTTGTACAAGATGTCAGAACAAAGGTTTACTTGTGTCGGTCAAATTTCATCATTCAATCTCTGAATATCCTTAACAATCAGTATTGCTTTTCATGACAGAAGGTCAAAGATCAAGGTCACTATTATTATAAAAAAAAATATAAGTAATGACTGACACAATTTTTTCATTCGATAGATTGAGTTTTCTTAACAAACTTTATTATCAATTCTAGTTAATCTAAAAAAAAAAAAAAAATGTAAAATGCCTGACTTAAATAAATTTATATATATTTTTTATTATTGGAATGAAAGAGAATGAAAGAATAAATGATTTGAAGTTTGAGAGAAGAAATGCAAGAGGAAGAGTGAATGAAGGGAAAGAGGCCTCCTGTGTGGGGTTACATGTTGTAAGAGGGATGATCCCAGGGCACCCCAACCCTGGCATCCTTCCAAAAAAAAAAAAGCTGGGGAATTAAAACATTTTTCTGAACCTGAAAAAAAAAAAAGGAAGACGGTATGCCGAAATACGGACGTTGCGGCAATACATATTTAATATTGATTAATACACTCAAAATGCCGAAACATCCCAACTTACATGTAAAACCCCACAGATAACAAATCCCAAAGTACGGTATAACCGATCAAAGGATACTGAAATAAAATAACCGCAGTAACTTAGAATGAAACATATTTCGCATTTTGAAATAATCTTAATTTCTGTATTAGAAATATTACAATCTATTGGGATACATTGTATAAGAAAGGTCGGGTGTTGAAATGAAAATCTAGATCACCTTAAAATATCAGCAATTTCAATAAACCATTAACCCATTCTTGAAATTCCTGGTGTTTTGCTCACTTACATTTTGTACAGTATATACAATATGCAATATGTGCCCTTAACCTAGGGCCCTGTGTGACCTCACTAAGGTGCTCGGAAGCTTTAAGACTTAAGCCCTTCAAATGATAAACCGTATTATCCATGTTCAGCACGGGGATACTGACGTATTTTCCCATGTGTTAACGCCCGGGCACAACACACGGAATTATCTCCCCTTTACACGGTATTATCTCCCCTTTAGACAAATCCAGGCACTCGCTTTAAGCTAATGGACAGATTATAATGGCTTCGTATTGATAAAATATAATTATCGTATTTTCTGTAGGAGGCGATAAAAGGAAAGTCTTAAAGAAGTGTCCGAGTGAAAATGGAATTACTTGTGACATACACGTCCGGGGGTTAGGGCAGGTTTAATCGATACATGTACGTTAATGAGTGTACATTCACACAATATAGGGTATACAGTCGGGCTTAAAAACCGCCCAGCTTAATGGAACAGACAGATACACACAATGTAATAAAATATTCCATATCTCTTAATATACAGCATGCTAGAATGATGGGTCCCCTGCGAGAGAACAATGCATTGTAAGCTTAGAGTAGGAGAATGAAATGTATTTTTAAACATTGAAATGACCTATTGGATGTGTCGCATAAAGGAGAGACACGTTTTTTTCAAAGACCAAAGCTCTATGTTTAACTTCCTTATCACTAGATACTTAATGCTGAACATTATGATAAACATTAAATATTTAACACAAAAGTTTTAACCACTTGAACTACATTTTGGGTATAGTATTAACTATTTCCTATAATTCTTCATGATTTAACTAAATTTATGATATATTTCATAATTTAGACCAATTATAACTTTACAGAGATTCACATATTGTGACTGGTCTCTATAGAGTAAGACTCAATAATCCAAAATGGAAGAGTATTATGCCTTTATATGTTTTGTGTTGTTGTTATTGTTGAGCTTTATGTGTCAATTGTCTGTGTGGGAGGTTATTTACTTACATACTATACATAACAGTAACAGGAAATGGGGTAATGTGCAGGATCACCCAAGGGTGTGCTTTTGCAGTCTGTGGATAATTGATCATGGCTAATTTTGAAATAATGTCTTTAAATGTCAGGGGGTTGTATTCCTATAAAACAAAAAGAGTTGATTTATTTAATTGGATAAAAGCAAAGAAAAAAACAGTTGTATTTTTGCAAGAAACACATAGTTGTAAAGAAATTGAAACACAGTGGGAAGATGAATGGGGGAGTAAAGGTATTTTTAGTCATGGAAGTACATCGAGTGCAGGCGTAGCAATTTTTTTTGGAAATGAAGTGGATATTGAGATACATAGTAAAATTATAGATTCAGAAGGAAGATACATTATATTAGATATTTCACTTAATGGAACCAGGCTTACTTTAATAAATTTGTATGGACCAAATGATGACAAGCCAGATTTCTTTGAAATTATTTACAGTAGAATGAGATTAATTCCAAATACTAAAATAATTATGGGAGGGGACTGGAATTTGGTACAGGACATAGATAAAGATACTTATAATATTGTGCATGAGAGTCATAGACTAGCTTGAGTATTTATTGATAAGAGTATGGAAGAATTTGAATTATGTGATGTGTGGAGGCTCCACAATCCTGAGAAAAAAATGTATACATGGCGAAGGAAAAACCCAATCAAACAAAGTCGATTAGATTATTTCTTAGTCTCACAAGATATACTTAACATTGTTTCTAGCTCTAGTATCACACCTGGTTATAAAACGGACCATTCCTGTATATCTCTATCATGCATAAACAAAGAAAATATGAGAGGAAAGGGGTATTGGACATTTAATGCAAGCTTATTGAATGATGAGAAATGGGTAGATTTAGCAAACCAGTGTATTAGGGACACAACTGAAGAGTACTTGATAGATGGGAATTTTGATACATTAGATAATATACACTTAAGGGTTAATGACCAAATGATGTTTGAAATAATTAAAATGAAGATCAGAAGTTTAGCAATCGAATACTCAATAAAACAATCTAAAGAAAAGAAAAAAAAAGAGCAAATGATCACAGAGAAAATACAAAACATTGAGAATTTAATGAATAATCTACCAACTAACCAGCTGTATGAATCATTAGAAAAGGAAAACAGGGCATTATCTAACATAAGAAAAGAAAAGACTGAGGGAATTATCATTAGATCAAAGGTTGCATGGCATGAGAAAGGGGAAAAAAGTTCAGATTTTTTTTGTAATCTTGAAAAACAAAATTACTCAAATAAAACTATAACCGAGCTGATAGATGAAAATGGAAAACAATTGACAGATAAATCAGAGATATTAGAAGAAGAAAGACAGTTTTTTAAAACTCTATACACTAGTAAAATGGCATGCAATGATGACTCGCCTCTATTTAATCATGGGAAACATTTAAACCAGGTAGAAAAAGAAAGTTGTGAAGGTCTAATTACAGTAGTTGAATGTGGGAAAGCACTAGCCAATATGAAAAATGGAAAAAGTCCAGGATCAGATGGGTTTACAAGTGAGTTTTACAAATTCTTTTGGAAAGATTTGAAATATTTTGTATGTAAATCTATAAATTATGCATATAATCATGGCTCATTATCAGACTTTCAGAACCAAGGCATTATAACATGTATTCCAAAAGAGTCTAAAGATAGAAGATTTATACAAAACTGGAGACCTTTAACATTACTCAATACTGACTATAAAATTGCCTCTTCTGCAATAGCAAACCGATTTAAAAATGTACTACCCTCAATTATAAATGATACACAGAAAGGCTTTATGAGAAATAGATTTATTTGTGAAAATACAAGATTAGTATATGATATAATGCATGAATTGGAAGAAAAAAACATGTCTGGCTTATTACTCCTTGTTGACTTTGAAAAGGCATTCGACTCTATAGAATGGACTTTTATTCATAGATCTTTAAAATCTTTCAATTTTGGCGAATCTTTAATAAAGTGGATACAAATTTTATATCATAATGCAAAAAGCCGAATTATTAACAATGGATATTTTTCTTCCTTTTTTGATGTACAACGTGGATGTAGACAAGGGGATCCCATTTCACCATATCTGTTCCTAATAGGTGTTGAAATTTTAGCAATACAACTGAAAAAAAATGAAAATATAAAAGGTGTTCATATAAACAATAGAGAATATTTGCTTGGTCAATATGCAGATGATGCTTTTCTATTCTTGGATGGTTCTTCAAAGTCACTATCAAATACTATAACTGAGTTCAATATATTTTCTACAGTATCTGGACTTAAATTAAACATAAATAAGTGTCGATTGATATGGATTGGAAACAAGAAATATTCTGAAGAAATTTTATGTCCTGAACATAAATTTGACTGGTCTGCAAAACATTTCAAACTTCTTGGCATAGAATTTTCTTTGGAGTTATCTGAAATCATTGAATTAAATTTTAAAGAAAAGTTATCAAAAATAAAGAAATTGCTCGGAATGTGGTCTAAACGAAATTTGACTCTCTTAGGAAAAATCACGGTAGTTAAAACACTTGCATTACCTCTTATTACACATTTGCTGTATTCACTTCCAAACCCAGGTAAAAAATTGCTTAGTGATATTAATTCAGTTTTTTTTAGATTCATATGGGGATACAAACCAGACAAAATTAAACGGGACACAATGATTCTTGAATATGGAGAAGGGGGTTTAAAAATGATACACATTGAAAGTTTTATGAAATATCTGAAAATTAAGTGGGTGAAGAGGTTATGTAATGAACATGGGGACTGGCAAAGTTTAGCAAAATCAAACTTTAGTAAATTTGGTGGGGAAAGAGTATGGAATCTGAAAAAAGCAAAACTGGAGGAAATAGCGAAAAATATAAATAATGCTTTCTGGAAAGATGTTGTTTTATCATGGAAAGAGTATAAAGATAATGATAATGAAATATCCAGTTTTCTTAGTGATGATATTTTGAATTATATACCAGTTTCAAGTTTCAAACAGTTTATTAAATTCCAAAGGAATGGGGTGAAGATGGTTAAGGACTTGTTAGATAATAATTATCAGTTTATATCGTTCAATGAAATTAATACTAGATGTGAGAAATTGAATTTTTTACAATACTTTGCACTTATAAACAACATCCCAAGAGAAAATTTAAATATGATTCGACAACAACCATTATTGAACAATCAACCAGAAAATAATAATCTTTTAAGAAGACTTTGTCAAACTAAGGATCTAAGGTATGTTTATAAGGGAATAGTTGCCAACTACAAACATTTTCCAGTTGAAAGGCAGGAAAAATGGAACAGAAAATTAAATACAAATTTAAATGATGATATAGGTTGGGAAAAAATTTATTCAACAAGCTTTCTGGTGACAAGTGACTCAAAATTTCAAAATCTACAATTTAAGATTCTTCATAGAATATTAACAACAAATAGTTTTCTTTACAAAATTAATGTGAAGGATGATGATTTATGTACTTTTTGTAGGGATTCACCTGAAACAATAGAACACTTATTTTTTGATTGTGTGAAAATAAATAAATTATGGAAGGATTTAATAGCATGGGTGAATGACCTAAATAACAACAACTTAATTATTGATGAAATTAATATCATGGATGTGCTATTTCATTGTGAAAAGGGTCCTCCTATTATAAACTGCCTAATACTAATTATTAAATATTATATCTATATATGTCGGTTTAAAAACACTCAACCATCCTTCAACGGTGGCAAAAGTCGAATTATGCAACAACAACACATTGAAAAATGTATGTGTACAACAAATAATACATTGGACATATTTAACCAAAAATGGTCCCTCTTTGACATTTGAAGAAACTTTGGAAAATCTGGGTAATTATAAACTCCTTAACAACCCTGAAATGATAGAAAATAATGAAAAGAAATTGTTAGTATGTAAGTAAATCACAAGTGTACATGTGTATTGTATGCCTGGCTGATCATATGTGTACATGTTTTTGTTTTTGATGACTATTAAACTATTTTTCAGTTGTATGTAGAAATTATGTGGTATGTATTGTAACAGAATAAATAGATATGTGTCAACAATTGTTAATGCCTTATCATGAATATTGTATGCAATGTGTATACTGTCAGGCATACAAGGGTGTGTGTTATGTACTTGTGTACAATGTACATGTACCAGTTGGTACCAGTGTGTGAGTGTATGTGTGTACAGTTATGTGTAGTATGTTTGACTCCTGTAATAGTTTTTTGTTATTTCAAATTAAAGAAACATAATATACTATATGTAGTTTAATTTCACACCATGACTGTACATTGTGTTGTGTTGTCTACAATGTTGTGTTATCTATATGTGTTAAGGTTTAGATTGATAAATATATTTTATTTCTCCAGCTTTGTTTCTTCAATAATTCGATAATGTCATTACTTGTACAAGATGTCAGAACAAAGGTTTACTTGTGTCGGTCAAATTTCATCATTCAATCTCTGAATATCCTTAACAATCAGTATTGCTTTTCATGACAGAAGGTCAAAGATCAAGGTCACTATTATTATAAAAAAAAATATAAGTAATGACTGACACAATTTTTTCATTCGATAGATTGAGTTTTCTTAACAAACTTTATTATCAATTCTAGTTAATCTAAAAAAAAAAAAAAAATGTAAAATGCCTGACTTAAATAAATTTATATATATTTTTTATTATTGGAATGAAAGAGAATGAAAGAATAAATGATTTGAAGTTTGAGAGAAGAAATGCAAGAGGAAGAGTGAATGAAGGGAAAGAGGCCTCCTGTGTGGGGTTACATGTTGTAAGAGGGATGATCCCAGGGCACCCCAACCCTGGCATCCTTCCAAAAAAAAAAAAGCTGGGGAATTAAAACATTTTTCTGAACCTGAAAAAAAAAAAAGGAAGACGGTATGCCGAAATACGGACGTTGCGGCAATACATATTTAATATTGATTAATACACTCAAAATGCCGAAACATCCCAACTTACATGTAAAACCCCACAGATAACAAATCCCAAAGTACGGTATAACCGATCAAAGGATACTGAAATAAAATAACCGCAGTAACTTAGAATGAAACATATTTCGCATTTTGAAATAATCTTAATTTCTGTATTAGAAATATTACAATCTATTGGGATACATTGTATAAGAAAGGTCGGGTGTTGAAATGAAAATCTAGATCACCTTAAAATATCAGCAATTTCAATAAACCATTAACCCATTCTTGAAATTCCTGGTGTTTTGCTCACTTACATTTTGTACAGTATATACAATATGCAATATGTGCCCTTAACCTAGGGCCCTGTGTGACCTCACTAAGGTGCTCGGAAGCTTTAAGACTTAAGCCCTTCAAATGATAAACCGTATTATCCATGTTCAGCACGGGGATACTGACGTATTTTCCCATGTGTTAACGCCCGGGCACAACACACGGAATTATCTCCCCTTTACACGGTATTATCTCCCCTTTAGACAAATCCAGGCACTCGCTTTAAGCTAATGGACAGATTATAATGGCTTCGTATTGATAAAATATAATTATCGTATTTTCTGTAGGAGGCGATAAAAGGAAAGTCTTAAAGAAGTGTCCGAGTGAAAATGGAATTACTTGTGACATACACGTCCGGGGGTTAGGGCAGGTTTAATCGATACATGTACGTTAATGAGTGTACATTCACACAATATAGGGTATACAGTCGGGCTTAAAAACCGCCCAGCTTAATGGAACAGACAGATACACACAATGTAATAAAATATTCCATATCTCTTAATATACAGCATGCTAGAATGATGGGTCCCCTGCGAGAGAACAATGCATTGTAAGCTTAGAGTAGGAGAATGAAATGTATTTTTAAACATTGAAATGACCTATTGGATGTGTCGCATAAAGGAGAGACACGTTTTTTTCAAAGACCAAAGCTCTATGTTTAACTTCCTTATCACTAGACTATTTCGAATATCGTTGCTTTTGATATTGTTATACTATTTCATGAACCTGAACGAGAACGACGACCACTATATGTAATTTGGGTCACATTACTAGCAGTTAAAATATCCCAGACAGTAGAATAGAAATACACAGTAACATGGGAATCAATGACATCATCGTCCAAATGACAGAGTTGAGTTATCTCCCCTTATGGGACGACATACATTTGTACGATGCAGCGCCTCCTGGATCTATGATTTTACGTGACGCAGTGTTGTCTGGCCAGAGGCGGACAATGAAGCAAGAATGTCAATTTTGATTGGTTACACTGTCTGACCTTGTACAAGACGTCAATATATACATACATCGAATGGCACTTGTTCTAAGAGGGTCTGAGAGGGACAAGCACACAGATTTATATGTCTGTAAATTGCAGTCTTATACGCGATCAGAAAGACGAGTATTTGACTCTTGGCTTCTCAGATGTTGTCGTGAAGTTGGGACGGGCTAATTAATACTCCCGGGCTAACACGGAGGGTACATACGGGCATACATCACTAGTACGCTTTCATTAGCTCTCGAAATCATTGTCCATGGTCTGAAAACTGACATACAAGCCAGGAAATTCTACTCAAGCATGTAATTATCATTCCGACTTCTCATCTCTCTCATTTCTACAAGCTTCGGAACAAAACCAAATTCCTCAGAATAAAAATGAAGATATTATAATCAATAGTGGATGTGGATGTTTCCATGGTTAACATATAAATATTTACATTCCCTCTGCACCGAAACTAGATGAAGCTACTGTACCCAATGTATATTGTTTTCCAATAACATACATTGGGACTTTTTGACATCATCATGCTTATGACGTCAAAATTGTAGCGTTGGAGACTGCACTGCTCCTCTGTCAACGGATGGCTGTTCTCTGTCTGGATTTGCCCCGACGTTAAAACATGCTTTGACTAATGCTACACGTATATGTCTATGTCTGCATCAACTGGATGTTGGTTAACAAACAATGTAAATATAAGTATTTGTTGCCATGCTTTTGTTATTCATTGGCGTGTAACATGCTTTGGCTTACCGGTACCTACATATTCAACAAGGTGCGCCAATGTATGTTACACACCAATGAATGTAAAAAAATATGACAACCAATCCTTATAAGCACGATATGTAAGTAATTGATGTCTTAAGAAAAATGTCGGCGAGTTTAATTCCCCTAAGCGACGACCGGTTCCATATGTCCGCATAAACAATGACATCCAACAGTCATGTTTACACAAGCAGCGGTAGTTGGCACTGATGTTTCAAGGTTTTGTCACTTAACCAAAGACTTGTCAAAATTTTTGCCGGGAGAATTCATCAGATGATGATGACCTCAAATCGCTCTCGGTTCCATACCAGCAGAAAGTCCGAGGACGGACTGACAAGTACCCCGGGGAGCGAGCTCCTCGAGGCCAAGTCTCGACTACCAATACGTTATCATTATTACTTCTCTGTACAGACGCTTACTAGTGTGAACGTCACACTTTGTTAAACTATTAACATCATAATGAGATGAAAGCACGCAACAAAGGTCACGGAAACTTGATAACTAACTGAGGAGACTTATACAGGAGTCCGTGTTCCAGACAGTAGTTCACGGGAGCGTTAAACGTCTGGTTCCGTCAATGTGGTGTCGGAGAAAGAGAGCTGGACTCCGGGTCACCAATGAGCGAATAAGTTTGGCTTTGGAGAACAGAAATGGATTCAAGGCCATTAATTGATCTGGGGAACAGAAATACACAGGGGGTTGTTGTTGCGGAACACCGGTGTAAGGAAGACTATAGCTATTAGCTAACGTTCTTGTGCATCGATGGACGGGGAGGGGGACGGGCTCTTGTTCCGGGACGTAATACCCTTTTTTACGCCTGCTCTTTCAATACTAAGGTTAATTCTTATCTAAATAAAGCCTTTAAGTACCACGTGACCACAGACCTTCCCTTCGGAGGGCCATCAGCAGAATGTTGCTGAGGAATGTTCTGTCCTACAATATTTCGATAAAGTTGTAGAAACAGCAGGTGTGAAGGTAAGACAAGTGCTTTGGTACTGTACCGGTTAATTTCCCATCTTTCACATTTTATATTGCGCCGTTATTTGAATCGTTACATTCTGTAGGATAGCGATGATAATATGTAACCTTCATGTGTCAGCTAAGTATTTAGAACACTATATCCTGCTCGAAACCATGAAGGCCGTTTTTCGTTTAAACAACTGGACCATAGTTGTTTGATTTTTAAATATTTCGGGACCTAGTGTTCTGATACTGCTTTCCTACCATTAGTAAGGTCGGACCTAGTATTCTGATGCTGCTTTATTACCACTAGTAAGGTTGGACTTAGATATTTGATGTTGCTTTCCTACCAATAGTAAGGTCGGACCTAGTTATATGATGCTGCTAACCTACCAATAGTAAGGTCGGACCTAGTTATATGATGCTGCTAACCTACCAATAGTAAGGTCGGACCTAGTAATCTGATGCTACTTTCCTACCGATAGTAAGGTCGGACCTAGTTATCTGATACTGCTTCCCTACCATTAGTGAGGTTGGACCTAGTTATCTGATAGTGCTTCCCTACCGATAGTAAGGTCAGACCTAGTTATCTGATACTGCTTTCCTACCGATAGTAAGGTCGGACCTAGTAATCTGATACTGCTTCCCTACCATTAGTGAGGTTGGACCTAGTTATATAATACTGCTTCCCTACCATTAGTGAGGTTGGACCTAGTTATATAATACTGCTTTCCTACCATTAGTAAGGTCGGGCCTAGTAATCTGATGCTACTTTTCTACCATTAGTAAGGTCAGACCTAGTAGTCTGTTGTTGCTTCCCTACCAATAGTTAGGTCAGACCTAGTATTCTGATACTGCTTTCCTATCATTAGTGAGGTTGGACCTAGTTATCTGATGCTACTTTTCTACCATTAGTAAGGTCAGACCTAGTAGTCTGTTGTTGCTTCCCTACCAACAGTAAGGTCAGACCTAGTTTTCTGATACTGCTTTCCTACCATCAGTAAGGTCGGACCTAGTTATATAATACTGCTTTCCTACCATTAGTTAGGTCAGACCTAGTATTCTGATACTGCTTTCCTACCATTAGTTAGGTTAGGCCAAGTTATCTGATACTGCTTTCCTACCATCAGTAAGGTCGGACCTAGTTATATAATACTGCTTTCCTACCATTAGTTAGGTCAGACCTAGTATTCTGATACTGCTTTCCTATCATTAGTGAGGTTGGACCTAGTTATCTGATGCTACTTTTCTACCATTAGTAAGGTCAGACCTAGTAGTCTGTTGTTGCTTCCCTACCAATAGTAAAGTCAGACCTAGTTTTCTGATACTGCTTTCCTACCATCAGTAAGATCGGACCTAGTTATATAATACTGCTTTCCTACCATTAGTTAGGTCAGACCTAGTATTCTGATACTGCTTTCCTATCATTAGTGAGGTTGGACCTAGTTATCTGATGCTACTTTTCTACCATTAGTAAGGTCAGACCTAGTAGTCTGTTGTTGCTTCCCTACCAATAGTAAGGTCGGACCTAGTATTCTGATACAGCTTTCCTACCATCAGTAAGGTCGGACCTAGTTATATAATACTGCTTTCCTACCATTAGTTAGGTTAGGCCGAGTTATCTGATACTGCTTTCCTACCATTAGTAAGGTCGGACCTAGTTATCTGATACTGCTTTCCTACGATTAGTAATGTTAGGCCAAGTTATCTAATGCTACATGTACTTTCCTACCATTAGTAAGGTCGGACCTAGCTGTTGCTGCTTCCAGGTGAGTCCTGACAAAGCATTTCAAGGCCTCCATAAAGGTTTCCAGGTCCACAAGGATTTATGCCAGAACATTTCACACTTGAATGTGGAGTTCCACATAAACGAACAAGACCCCTCGACAGCAAGTTTAAGACTGTGTTATTTTTGTGATCTACCTCTCTGACAGAAAAAAATCGGCCTTATCGAATTAAGTACAGAAATAAAGCAAACAAACTCTCATTGTTTTCTTATACGACCGCAGACGTGTCAATCTACGTCATATCCGGCGACATGTTGTACACCTCACGTTGTCTAGACGTGACTAAGTTCGGCCTGCTGTAAGTTATCTGGGATAAACGTGAGAAAATCAATCTTACGTGGGTCGTAAAATAGACGCTAGGAATATTGTAAACTGTTTATGTCAAAAGCGCGTAGTTTTAGGGAAGATGATACCAGTGTTCTTAGATGAACATTGTACATCCAGGAAAAAAGAGTTTAAATTCGTTCTCATTTAAAGCATAAAGTCAGATGTTGCAGTAAATAGAACATTTGGCTTTCATGGAGGTGACCTAGGTTCGATTCCACGATATGACGTGAAACGAAAACTGAGTAACCTGCCTGACCACGTGGGTTTTCTCTGGGTAGCCCGGTTTCTCACAGTATAATGACCCCCGCCGCGCTAACATCCGGGCCAACAAAAGCGACTTATATAAGTTGAAATAACTATTTCATTTTTTCTCCTAAATTAGATAAAAAAAATTTTAACAGCGAATTATTGATTTTCATTTTTTTTTATGTCAAGAACATCCAATACTGGGATTTGGTTCACGGATCTGCGCATCAATTGTAATATCAGTCATGATGTACATTTGTATTCTATGTCACATGTAGCTCTTATTGAAAAACCTTCCACAACTTAACAGAGAATTCTGTATCTTTAAAATTAAAAGGGACTCCCTGGTAACTGACAAGTCCGGTGTATGGTATAGATATCCAGTCAATAATACAAGTTCACCAGGAACAGTTCATTACAACACTAGTGTCTACTGTTGAAAGAAACATTATTTGGTAATTTGAGATATAGCTTGATACAAATGTATTTTCAGTTTTATTTTACGTCATACAAAAATGTAGGAATACTGAACCAGGAAGCAAGTCAATTGAACAAATAGCGTAGAAAAAAATACCACAGGAGATCGTACAGCTGCTGCTAAACTGCCTATAAATTTGAACGAGTTCTGTTCTACTCAGGGGATGTTTTGTAGGCTCACCACATTGCCAATGCCTTCGTTTCGGATAGTCTGCCATTTCAGTTCCTTAGTTGTAAGAGTGAACCCGATATGTTTATACCTGATGACAATAAATGTTTTATAGACATCAGAAGTATTTATTTATCTACATTCTCGTTAAAAAATATTTATTCGTGAATGGCTTGTTGTGTGGCTTCATACATGTAAGTGTACGGGGTCGCCAGTGTTGTAAACATTTCACATTTAGATAAATATGGTTTTGGTAAATAAAAACGTTGCTATATTAAAAAGTACACTGTATAAAAAAACAACTATGTCTTCGGTCTGGACAGTCGGCCTTCGATCTGGACAGTCGGTCTGGACAGTCTGTCTTCGGTCTGGACAGTCGGTCCTCGGTCTGGACAGTCTGTCTTCGGTCTGGACAGTCTGTCTTATTCATAATGCGCACACCAACTCTTTGTATGTTTATTAGTCACACTTAGCTACAATATCTACCAGTAGAGATTACGTTCTGATATATGGTATGTTGTTTCAGTACATAAAGCGTTGTGATAACAAATGACAACTGATGTGACAACGCGTTGCAAAAGCTGTACGAACACGTCCATACTGAGACGTGAGACGAACTTCAACGTTTGTTTGTGACAACAGAGACGTGAGACGAACTTCAATGTTTGTTTGTAACAATAGAAACGTGAGACGAACTTCACTGGTTTTTTTTGACAACAGAAACATTAACTCAATGTTTACTTGTGACAACAGAGATTTAAATTGGACATTTGTGATAACAGAGACGAACTTCAATGTTTGTGACAACAAAGACGTGAGCTGAGCAATATTTTGGAGATGATGCAACCGAAGTTTAGAAAGTGTGGTGTAAAGGATCGAGGTGTACGTGCCAGGAGATAGAGATATGAGAAAACAGAAAAATCATTTATTTTAGACAAAAATTCAAATTTTAACTATCACGAATGTTCATAGATAATAGAAATTTACCAACTTGTTTTCAGCGAGGGAAATTATTGATTTTACCGAAAAGGCCGTCTTCCATTTATTGAAAGGCTTCTTTTATAGGACGGTTACTCAAGTTATAAATGAATAAGTTCAGACGAAGCATGCATTAAACAGCGTGTGCGTCTGTGTAAATTGATGTCCCTCTAATTAAACTTTGCTTTACAGCCATACCTGTACGCTTTCTCAGATTGTTCTTTTTGTTTTATTGTATCTAATGTCAATTACCATGGTAATGCCGAGCTTTTACACCTCTCCAGAGAAATAAAGATTGGAGAACATTTGTTTTCCCTCTTTTATCAACAATACTTACTGGAACCTAATAACCTGTTTCCTGCCAGTTCTATACCGTTAAAGGGGATCGCTATTCAGGATTGACATGCAAGGCCATCATGAAACCTACCTCACGAGTTTGTATATAAAATATGTATACACGCGAGAAACATGCAGGCGGGAATGTTAAACACAAGAGGCCCTCCCGATTCTTATCTAGTATCTAGGGGGAAAAGTTTAAAAATTCACCGGGTACCAGCTGGCATCGTTTTCTCAAGATAAAAACGTTTTTCCATTGAGGTGAACATTTCGATGGGAAGCAGATAAATCGTTCTGAGGAACCCCGAACGGCTGAAGCACCTCTGTAACACTGACCTGGTTCGAACAGGAAACCAACCGAGCGATATCGGCACCGTGCGCGTGCGCAAATCAACGCATAGCAACGAAAGCTTTGACCGAATGTTTGTTGGTGGTTCAAGTTAAGTTGACTACTGTTCACTCTCGTGAAAATTGCAATACCCTTTCTTTGTTTGAAGAAAACGTAGTTACCATTCGACACAACATTAACTATCTCGTTCAGGTCTGAGTAAGTGTTTAATACCCATTGTTTTATTTCCCATCTCCATGGTATCTAGTTTGCCAAGCCGATCTCGTACTTAATTTCAAGCAAAAAACGCACACACTACAAGTCTTGCTGTGTTGTCGTAGGAATATATGTACGAAAGTGAGAATTCATTCCCTATATCAATCTAAATTACAACAACACGATAGTTTGAGTCGATACCGAAGCAGCATTTTAGGGCTGGAACAAAGACTGATATGGTGTCCCGTATCGACATTTTAGCACCACGTAAAAACGGCGTGGAGCCAAGTTAAAATATATGTAATACAAGGAGACATTATCACGGATGTTAAATGGATGAGATCTCGCAATCATGTTAAATGTACGAGATCTCGCTATCATGTTAAATGTACGAGATCTCGTAATCCACTGCTCTTGGTGCATTTTACTGATGCCAAAACATAAATATAAAGAATCATTTGGTGGTTACTGTGTCCGGTGTTTAATGAATGTCATGTTTGTCTTAAAGGCCCAATATACGTAGCTTTCGGCAAAAACTTGAAGTGAAAATTAAGCCTAAAAACTTATTATATTTATAGATTTAGTTAGGATTAACTGATATCAGTTATATTCAAGATGAATTCTTTCGCGGTTACCGGCACAGCAGCAGTTGAAACACGGTATTTGTAAACACGCGTCCATTTCTAGCTGTCTTCTACCTTCGGTTTGTTGTTGAAGTGGGCCCCACCTGAACTATTTTCAATTCTTTGGATTTTTTGTTACCGATCAGGTTTACTACGTTTTAGGCTTATTTTTGCATGGTTACCAACTGGATTGTTTTTTCATAATTTTTCAGAATCCCGAAAAATCTCCTGAAGTTACGTACATTGTATACTGGGCCTTTAATGTCTGTCCTGTAACCAATACATGTACAGCGAGCATGTTATATTGCGTACAATGCCTGGTCTGTTCCTAATACATGTGATGGCCTGTGTCTAATTCATATCATTTAAGCAATGAATGTTTTAGCAAATGTGGTTACAGTCCTGTAACACACATTGTTGTTGATGACAAACTAAATAAAGCCCGTTATGTAAGTTTTTTTCCAGCAATATTGATGACGTCACAAAAGCAACTGCAGTTATAGTCTGATGCACTGGGTGTTATAGGCGTATGGCAGCAACTGCCGCTTAACATTGTGTCTATGGAAAATTGCAGAGCAAATGTAAATATATGTTAAATGTCTGTCGTGTGTTTATCTGGCATTTGTCTATTTCATGTTGTCGATTTTATAAAAACAGTCTGTGTTTCGTTCATGTATCTGATATCTGTACATAGTTTACGTCTAATACATGTGTCTGCATATTCTGTGTCTAATACATGTGTCTAATGCATATTATGTGTCTAATACAAGTGTCTAATGCATATTATGTGTCTAATACATGTGTCTAATGCATATTCTGTGTCTAATACATGTGTCTAATGCATATTATGTGTCTAATACAAGTGTCTAATGCATATTATGTGTCTAATACAAGTGTCTAATGCATATTCTGTGTCTAATACAAGTGTCTAATGCATATTCTGTGTTTTATACATGTGCCTAATGCATGTTCTGTGTCTAATACATATTATGTGTCTAATACATGTGTCTAAAGCATATTCTGTGTCTAATACAAGTGTCTAATGCAGATTCTGTGTCTAATGCAAGTGTCTAATGCATATTCTGTGTCTTATACATGTGTCTAATGCATGTTCTGTGTCTAATACATATTATGTGTCTAATACATGTGTCTAAAGCATATTCTGTGTCTAATACAAGTGTCTAATGCATATTTTCTGTCTAATACATATGTTTTATATACTTGCCTTAAGTCATTACTTCCATGTTTCGAACACCAGCCATGTGTGTAAAGCCTGTCTATAGTTTAATACATGACCTGTCTGATGCATTGCTTGGGTCAATTTTACTTTTGGTCCTGTGATTCGTCCCATGATTGACGCGTATTTATTATCCGCCATGTGACTGACACTTGCTAAGTATACGTCCCGTGATTGACTCTTATTTAAAATCTGCCCTGTGATTGACGCTTCAGCCCTATTATTGACGCTATTTTGTATCTGTCGTGTGTCTGAAGTCTCTAAGCAGTATCTGTATGACTTAATCTTCCTGGCGACATGTTCTTGTGTTTACATTTCCATTGCATGTTCCTCTCACTTGGACCGTGAATGCAATTTCAACATTGTCGACAGAAGCTTACCGTCCCAAACGGAACACATTGAGAACAAGCAAACATTTAAGTGACGTTTGGCTGTTACAGTAATCTCCTTTAAACTCATAACACGAACAACTTTGGTATCAATTATTTTCAGAAATATCTGTTCCCTTATATTCGTTACCCAGTATGTACACGTCGGTACTTTTATGAACAAACATCAGTTAAATATAAATGTCATGAAGACTGCTGTGTATCAATTCTAGAAGTTGAGACAAACGCTTTAAGTACACAATCGCTCCCTTTAAGTTGCTTTTATTTCGCATTTCACGGAAACATGTCACGCGCAGACTGCTGTAGACAATACTGACATACGACTAATGCCCGTATCATATCCCTTGAAGAGTCTCGCCATCCACTGGCATCTGTACCCAAATCCCATTATACCGAAAAACATGTCTGTGTATAGATGGTCGTACAAGTTTTTACTTTAAGTCAGACAAATGCGTTTAAATGTCTGGAAATAAGCTGTTGATATATGCAGGTATTCTCATGGTTACCCGCACGCTAGCTTGTTGAAGTCTCGTTTTGTGTGTTGCAAGAATGATGCGAGTCATCTTCGTTACAATTGTACCTTTCTGATGTACGGGTTACCTACATTTTGTGCATGCGTAGTCGGGCTTTGTTTTCATTTGATTATTGTATCTCTAGACCGTTGGGTGCAGACTTGCACGATCCCTGATTGGCCGTCTCCGATCGCCTATACCTGAACTCCCCATCCCCGCCTGCTCTTGCTTTTGAAGTGGTGTGTTTACACTAGCGTGATAACACGGACTGGTCACTTCGGACACACAATCCTGCTATTTGGAGCATTTCCAGGCACGTCTGGGTAAATGAACCGGTTCCGGCCTTTCGGAAGCTTTTATGATTTACTAATTTGACATGAGTGATTCCGCATCAACGGTTTACCAGGAGCACCCTGATCTGATCCTCGTATTGATCAAACGCGACCTCTCAACAAGCCATAACCCTGTCATATTTCTTATTCATATAATACACAGGATGCCACGTGCACAATGACGGATGGTCGCGCGCAGTAATGGCTAGTCAGTTCGACCAATCAATATTATGTTCTTTATCCAAAATAACGGCGTCCAGTCAATTAGTTCCTTACTGGTGATCTGCTGAGACCGGAAGTTTGGACATCTCCCGCCTAACTCCCACTCGTCATCAAGTATAGCACACATACAAAAATGTAACGTGTCAGTCACACTCATTGCCAGCCTTACGTTGGCAGAAAATAATTAGGGATACAAACGTGATCGGATAATCACGGTAGTGGTTATGTTGCATTGTAAACAAAATAAGGCTGACGTGTTTAAAAAAGTGCAACAAAAATAACTGAAGTGTGATATATTTGTACCAGGCATGACTTGTCGAAGTGTAATCGTCTTAGTTCCGACCTTGTACGTCGGAACGGTGATGGTTGTTTTTAATGGTTCGTTTTTATTTGGTTAATTCTCCCGTGACAATTATCATTGATACGTGCATATCTATCTTATAATTACTGGGGCTTTGCATGATATTAGTTGTGTCATCACACAAAAACAATTCTGTATAACATATTCCCTATGGGACGGATTTCGGTTCAGTAA
This sequence comes from Mimachlamys varia, assembly GCA_947623455.1. Classification (NCBI taxonomy): domain Eukaryota; kingdom Metazoa; phylum Mollusca; class Bivalvia; order Pectinida; family Pectinidae; genus Mimachlamys; species Mimachlamys varia. The sequence goes on from OX392535.1 coordinate 18,331,800, forward strand.
TCACATACCTGTGCGTTTGCTTTGTAGAATGTTAGAGAAGACAATGGAAGGCAACAGCGAAAACAAAACGGCATGATTACACCGGAAAGTCAAGACTCTATGTCTTCCAGGAGAATTTAAATAAAATGATACAGAGGCGAAATATCCGTCTGAATGAGTCCTCACAAAGTATTTATACGTCATGTATTGACGCGTATGCACACAGACGGGACAGTGACATGCAGGTGTAGTCTGTAATCTTATTACCCTCCGTCTGGGGGCGCGCAAGGAATCAATCTTACAGACAGGTTGTATACATTATAGACCAGGCTTATCGTCCATCTCCCAGTAAATCACATAAGATTTTAAACAAAACACAATAAGATGGACATTTTCCTCAAAGTCTTCACTGATCAGCCTAAGTCTGCGCCAGTTTTCACAGTCGTGACCGAGTCTCAGATTTACACCCAATAAAAGGTCAACCTCTGGCGACCAGTTCTTTAGAAACGGCAAAGCGATAACAGCCATGGTTTGTTCAGGTATACATTTCGAATACTTAAAATTTGGGTCTTTTCAAGGAAATACAACATACACAATGATTATACAGTAATGTTATAAATACATCATTTTCAGTTTGAGCAGGATAAAGCCGGGCTGTATGGCCATTCCCGTTACAACTCCCTGTGCACCAGTTTCTGCATAGCGGACATAAATGATGTATGGCAGCTATAGCATAACCAACCAAGACATAAACGAACATAACTGTTTACTTGATCGATCATGACTTCAAAGTAAGGAGTTAACTTAAAGGATATTATTTAATTGAGTTGCTGTCAATATAGAAATAAAGTGACATCGTTAGAAGGAAGACCAATTCACTGAAACACTTTTCAGCTTGTTCCAGGATGGTACATGTAACTTATTCGTTAGTTTCTTCCACGTGTTCAATACATAATAGTCTATTTACAGAACATGTTACTAAACGATAAGGCTATGTCCATCGAAAATAAAAACACTAACAAACATTTGGCTCTAATTATCTAAAAATGGAGACAATCCTAAAACATCCGGAACTTCTGAAGACGATCTAATCAGCAGAACGACCTGATCACCGGAGATCGATCCGGACCACTTCCGACTCATTTGTTGAATTCAAATTCCACAAAAATATCCGGGGAGTAAAATCTCGGTAAGCGCAACTCTTCCAGGTAAAATGACAAACAATATGATTTTGAAAAGAATTTATATAAATAAAAATCGGTGTTATCGATTTAACCACTGGCTAGCCACCTGGTTCCCTCGCAAGCGTACATGTAACCCATGGATATCAGTGACGCTAACTAAGCTGAGTGGAATGACATAATAATCAATTCAAGTCCGCAATAAAAACCAGGCTAAAGCTGCATTAGTACATTAATTTGATGAGGTTTTTGATATTTTCACGACCAATATCCGGGACCCGACGATGCTTTTGTATAAGTGAAGTGGGCGGGGTTGTACTTGGCTTGCGAGATTGCATTGCTGATTCAACGTAATTCTATAGTGTGCCTATACATAAGCCTCATCTGGTGAGGTAGGTTACCTGGACGTAGAAAAGGTAAGCATTGAGGCACGTGGGCAATCATTTTTACACATAAAATGTTCTCCGTATATTACACTTGGATGTGCTGTATATATCCTAATCTACACTCGTAATGTGCGTCATACGTGTAGCGATTACAGCGAGAATACATGCAAGTTTTACAATTCACAAAAATATAATGATGTTCTAATGCTGTTAGATTAGAAACGCATTACAGAGAGAAATCGCAAATCTGACAGTGTATTGTATATCTGGCGTGTCGGCCCATCGTAAGCCTGCCATATGCTCCAACAAGGCGCTGGTGTAAACAGATTTAAATCATAGCAGCACGTGCATGTGCGCGGTCTCAAATATATCTATTGAGTACAGACGTCAGCGAATCCGGTGATTATAGGATCTATTTATATCTCGTGACATACTTTAACATTGCACTATTTCATCCACCTTACTATATTGAAGTCTGATCCAATCTTCCGTGTACGGGAGCTGATGACGAACACCAAGACAGAAAACCGGAAACACTAGACATTCATGTAAGATTAGAACCAAACGCTCCATTAATACATGCAAAGAGTGAAGATTGTGTGTATATGTTAGAACTATGCTCTTCTTCCTACTTCCTTACCAACCAACAGGTTTAAATAAACAGTAGACGGTGAATTGGTGTGTTCATGTATCATGTTGTTTAATGATACATTATGTATATATGTATTGTGAATGTTTTTCAATGGTATTTGAAAGGTACACAATTAATTGTAACATAAGCGGAAATTACATTTTGTAATGATAATCATTACTGTGTATAATAAATGTAATTAATCCTTGCCCATTTACAGAATATACAGTGTACACTACAGTAAAAATATTACATCCGTTATATATGGATGTGGATTCCTCTTGATTTTTGTCGAGTTCGACTATCGAAACATCTGACAAAAAGTAAAGTTGGAAAACTGGTGGTACACGTGTACATATTGTATGTATCTGAGTCAGGTGCTTCAGCAGAGTACCCCACAGCGAGATCCGGAAACCTTGTTAATTAATGTATAACAGCCTCGTCAGTCGAGATATGGTTTCACGAAAGCGGTTTGCACGAGCACACTCGTTTGAAGCATGACGCGAATGCTATCATGCAATCCTCAAATTATATCATGTTATAATTAGACACTGGAATCTTCGGGCTCCCCTCTCTACATAACATCCATGCTTAAATGAGATTATCTCTGTCATACAAGACACATTTCCACACGAACCTTGTACATGTACTTGTAAATACTATTAATACTTAACTAAAACATCTACAATCTTTCATAGTGAGTCGCACTCGCAACAATATTTGACAAATGATGTTGGGCAAAAGCCAATGAGAACATTCCATTTCACCTTTCCATTGGACATAGTCATACGTAATTATATCGTTATGTATATTTGGTCAGCAATTACATCTTTCCCTTACACTGATATAGGTTACATCTCTCCTTACACTGCTATAGGTGACATCTCTCCTTACACTGCTATAGGTTACATCTCTCCCTTACACTGCTATAGGTTACATCTGTCCCTTACACTGCTATAGGTTACATATCTCCTTACACTGCTATTGGTTACATCTCTCCCTTACACTGCTATAGATTACATCTCTCCCTTACACTGCTATAGGTTACATCTCTCCTTACACTGCTATAGGTGACATCTCTCCCTTACACTGCTATAGGTTACATCTGTCCCTTACACTGCTATATGTTACATCTCTCCTTACACTGCTATATGTTACATCTCTCCTTACACTGCTATAGGTTACATCTCTACCTTACACTGCTATAGGTTACATCTCTCCCTTACACTGCTATAGGTTAAATCTCTCCCTTATACTGCTATATGTTACATCTCTCCCTTACACTGCTATATGTTACATCTCTCCCTTACACTGATATAGGTTACATCTCTCCCTTACACTGCTATAGGTTACATCTCTCCCTTACACTGATATAGGTGACATCCCTCCTTACACTGCTATAGATTACATCTCTCCCTTACACTGCTATATGTTACATCTCTCCTTACACTGTTATAGGTTACATCTCTCCCTTACACTGCTATAGGTTACGTCTCTCCCTTACACTGCTATAGGTTACATCTCTCCCTTACACTGATATAGGTTACATCTCTCCCTTACACTGATATAGGTGACATCTCTCCCTTACACTGCTATAGGTTACACCTCTCCCTTACACTGCTATAGGTTACATCTCTCCTTACACTGCTATATGTTACATCTCCCCCTTACACTGCTATAGGTTACACCTCTCCCTTACACTGCTATAGGTTACATCTCTCCTTATACTGCTATATGTTACATCTCTCCTTACACTGCTATAGGTTACATCTCTCCCTTACACTGCTATAGGTTACATCTCTCCCTTACACTGCTATAGGTTACATCTCTCCCTTACACTGCTATAGGTTACATCTCTCCCTTACACTGCTATAGGTTATATCTCTCCCTTACACTGCTATAGGTTACATCCCTCCTTACAATGCTATAGGTTACATCTCTCCTTACACTGCTATAGGTTACATCTCTCCCTTACACTGCTATAGGTTACATCTCTCCCTTACACTGCTATAGGTTACATCTCTCCCTTACACTGCTATATGTTACATCTCTCCCTTACACTGATATAGGTTACATCCCTCCTTACACTGCTATAGGTCACATCTCTCCCTTACACTGCTATAAGTTACATCTCTCCCTTACACTGCTATAGGTTACATCTCTCCTTACATTGCTATAGGTTACATCCCTCCTTACAATGCTATAGGTTACATCTCTCTCTTACACTGCTATATGTTACATCTGTCCCTTACACTGCTATAGGTTACATCTCTCCCTTACACTGCTATAGGTTACATCTGTCCCTTACACTGCTATAGGTTACATCTCTCCTTACACTGCTATAGGTTACATCCCTCCTTACACTGCTATAGGTGACATCTCTCCTTACACTGCTATAGGTAACATCTCTCCTTACACTGCTATAGGTTACATCTCCCTTACACTGCTATAGGTGACATCTCTCCCTTACACTGATATAGGTTACATCTTCCTTACACTGCTATAGGTGACATCTCTCCCTTACACTGATATAGGTTACATCTCTCCCTTACACTGCTATAGGTTACATCTCTCCTTACATTGCTATAAGTTACATCTCTCCCTTACACTGCTATAGGTTACATCTCTCCCTTACACTGCTATAGGTTACATCTCTCCTTACACTGCTATAGGTTACATCCCTCCTTACACTGCTATAGGTTACATCTCTCCCTTACACTGCTATAGGTTACATCTCTCCCTTACACTGCTATAGGTTACATCTCTCCCTTACACTGCTATAGGTTACATCTCTCCCTTACACTGCTATAGGTTACATCTCTCCCTTACACTGCTATAGGTTACATCTCTCCCTTACACTGCTATAGGTTACATCTCTCCCTTACACTGCTATAGGTTACATCTCTCCCTTACACTGCTATAGGTTACATCTCTCCTTACACTGCTATAGGTTACATCTCTCCCTTACACTGCTATAGGTTACATCTCTCCCTTACACTGCTATAGGTTACATCTCTCCCTTACACTGCTATAGGTTACATCTCTCCCTTACACTGCTATAGGTTACATCTCTCCCTTACACTGCTATAGGTTACATCTCTCCCTTACACTGCTATAGGTTACATCTCTCCTTACACTGCTATAGGTTACATCTCTCCCTTACACTGCTATAGGTTACATCTCTCCTTACACTGCTATAGGTTACATCTCTCCCTTACACTGCTATAGGTTACATCTCTCCCTTACACTGCTATAGGTTACATCTCTCCCTTACACTGCTATAGGTTACATCTCTCCTTACACTGCTATAGGTTACATCTCTCCCTTACACTGCTATAGGTTACATCTCTCCCTTACACTGCTATAGGTTACATCTCTCCTTACATTGCTATAAGTTACATCTCTCCCTTACATTGGTATAGGTGACATCTCTCCTTACACTGCTATATGTTACATCTCTCCCTTACACTGCTATAGGTTACATCTCTCCTTACACTGCTATAGGTTACATCTCTCTCTTACACTGCTATAGGTTACATCTCTCCCTTACACTGCTATAGGTTACATCTCTCCTTACATTGCTATAGGTTACATCTCTCCCTTACACTGCTATAGGTTACATCTCTCCTTACACTGCTATAGGTTACATCTCTCCCTTACACTGCTATAGGTTACATCTCTCCCTTACACTGCTATAGGTTACATCTCTCCCTTACACTGCTATAGGTTACATCTCTCCTTACACTGCTATAGGTTACATCTCTCCCTTACACTGCTATAGGTTACATCTCTCCCTTACACTGCTATAGGTTACATCTCTCCTTACACTGCTATAGGTTACATCTCTCCCTTACACTGCTATAGGTTACATCTCTCCCTTACACTGCTATAGGTTACATCTCTCCCTTACACTGCTATAGGTTACATCTCTCCTTACACTGCTATAGGTTACATCTCTCCCTTACACTGCTATATGTTACATCTCTCCCTTACACTGCTATATGTTACATCTCTCCCTTACACTGCTATAGGTTACATCTCTCCTTACATTGCTATAGGTTACATCTCTCCCTTACACTGCTATAGGTTACATCTCTCCCTTACACTTCTATAGGTTACATCTCTCCTTACACTGCTATAGGTTACATCTCTCCCTTACACTGCTATAGGTTACATCTCTCCCTTACACTGATATAGGTGACATCCCTCCTTACACTGATATAGGTGACATCTCTCCCTTACACTGCTATAGGTTACATCTCTCCCTTACACTGCTATAGGTTACATCTCTCCCTTACACTGATATAGGTGACATCCCTGCTTACACTGATATAGGTGACATCTCTCCCTTACACTGCTATAGGTTACATCTCTCCCTTACACTGATATAGGTGACATCCCTCCTTACACTGCTATAGATTACGTCTCTCCCTTACACTGCTATATGTTACATCTCTCCTTACACTGCTATAGGTTACATCTCTCCCTTACACTGCTATAGGTTACATCTCTCCCTTACACTGCTATAGGTTACATCTCTCCCTTACACTGCTATAGGTGACATCCCTCCTTACACTGATATAGGTGACATCTCTCCCTTACACTGCTATAGGTGACATCTCTCCTTTACACTGCTATAGGTTACATCTCTCCCTTACACTGCTATAGGTTACATCTCTCCCTTACACTGATATAGGTGACATCCCTCCTTACACTGCTATAGATTACATCTCTCCCTTACACTGCTATATGTTACATCTCTCCTTACACTGCTATAGGTTACATCTCTCCCTTACACTGCTAAAGGTTACATCTCTCCCTTACACTGCTATAGGTTACATCTCTCCCTTACACTGCTATAGGTTACATCTCTCCCTTACACTGCTATATGTCACATCTCTCCCTTACACTGCTATAGGTTACATCTCTCCCTTACACTGCTATAGATTACATCTCTTCTTACACTGCTATAGGTTACATCTCTCCCTTACACTGCTATAGATTACATCCCTCCTTACAATGCTATAGGTTACATCTCTCCTTACACTGCTATAGGTTATGTCTTTCCCTTACATTGGTATAGGTTACATCTCTCCCTTACACTGCTATAAGTTACATCTCTCCTTACATTGCTATAAGTTACATCTCTCCCTTACACTGCTATAGGTTACATCTCTCCCTTACACTGCTATAGGTGACATCTCTCCCTTACACTGCTATAGGTGACATCTCTCCCTTACACTGATATAGGTTACATCTCTCCCTTACACTGCTATAGGTTACATCTCTCCCTTACACTGCTATAGGTTACATCTCTCCTTACATTGCTATAAGTTACATCTCTCCCTTACACTGCTATAGGTTACATATCTCCCTTACACTGCTATAGGTTACATCTCTCCCTTACACTGCTATAGGTTACATCTCTCCTTACACTGCTATATGTTACATCTCTCCCTTACACTGCTATAGGTTACATCTCTCCCTTACACTGCTATAGGTTACATCTCTCCCTTACACTGCTATAGGTGACATCCCTCCTTACACTGATATAGGTGACATCTCTCCCTTACACTGCTATAGGTTACATCTCTCCTTTACACTGCTATAGGTTACATCTCTCCCTTACACTGCTATAGGTTACATCTCTCCCTTACACTGATATAGGTGACATCCCTCCTTACACTGCTATAGATTACATCTCTCCCTTACACTGCTATATGTTACATCTCTCCTTACACTGCTATAGGTTACATCTCTCCCTTACACTGCTATAGGTTACATCTCTCCCTTACACTGCTATAGGTTACATCTCTCCCTTACACTGCTATAGGTTACATCTCTCCCTTACACTGCTATATGTCACATCTCTCCCTTACACTGCTATAGGTTACATCTCTCCCTTACACTGCTATAGATTACATCTCTCCTTACACTGCTATAGGTTACATCTCTCCCTTACACTGCTATAGATTACATCCCTCCTTACAATGCTATAGGTTACATCTCTCCTTACACTGCTATAGGTTATGTCTCTCCCTTACATTGGTATAGGTTACATCTCTCCCTTACACTGCTATAAGTTACATCTCTCCTTACATTGCTATAAGTTACATCTCTCCCTTACACTGCTATAGGTTACATCTCTCCCTTACACTGCTATAGGTTACATCTTTCCCTTACACTGCTATAGGTTACATCTCTCCTTACACTGCTATAGGTTACATCTCTCCTTACATTGCTATAAGTTACATCTCTCCCTTACATTGCTATAAGTTACATCTCTCCCTTACACTGATATAGGTGACATCTCTCCCTTACACTGATATAGGTGACATCTCTCCCTTACACTGCTATAGGTGACATCTCTCCCTTACACTGCTATAGGTGACATCTCTCCCTTACACTGATATAGGTTACATCTCTCCCTTACACTGCTATAGGTTACATCTCTCCCTTACACTGCTATAGGTTACATCTCTCCTTACATTGCTATAAGTTACATCTCTCCCTTACACTGCTATAGGTTACATCTCTCCTTACACTGCTATATGTTACATCTCTCCCTTACACTGCTATAGGTTACATCTCTCCCTTACATTGGTATAGTTTATCTCTTTTCCTTACACTGTATATCTGTTACATCGAATTTGCATTAATTTATATTGAACTAATGTTTCATATTTTAAATGTTTCAGTCTGATCGATTCACATTTCGATGATTCGGGAGTGTGACATGCATCACGTGAGGTGACGTCATATGGTGTTGTTTGACATTTCTCGATGCGTGTGAGAGAGAAGCAGGACATTTTTTGTGACAATCGATCCCTATTTTAGGGCGTCATTAAGCAGTATTGACTGACCGATGCTCGCGGGTTAAAGCTATCAATTAAGTCACTAGAAGGATACATGAACAATAATCGATGTTATTCCGTCAGATATCAAATACATACGTCATAATACCTCTAGCCTTGGTATAGATCCTCTAGGTTTTTTTCTCTTTTGTTACACTCGCCTTACTAAGGAATTGTATACAACGCTATAGACGGGAGTTTTACTGTCTTTGTCAGGCGACATTTCTCTGTATCTCATTACCTCCAGACCGCTTTATTGGAGACTATGGGTTCATGACTTGGCCATCCACTTCAAAACAAACAAACGTGTAGGAGAGGCATCGTGCCCAGAAGAAACATTAGAGAAAGGCATGCTGATGGTAAAAAATACCAACCAAATCTCTACAAAATCAAATTGCAAAGATTAGAAAAACCGACCCGGTTAAAACCGAAATGTTTGGTGCCTGCTGCGAGGCTGCATTTATCAATATTCTAACAGATTAAACGACAGCGGTTCGTCTCCGGATGACGCCTGTTAGTGGCAACGGCATTTCATTATCAGCTGTTGGTTTTGTAGTTAAATAAACACACAAATAACAGTTTTATCACAAAATTCTATACACTCCATCCAACACGTCCGACTACAGTGTATAGATTTGTCGGTAGATTATAGACGTAATTAAACATAGCAGATAGTGTATCTACGGCAGCATTACACGGTGAACATTACCAGCAGTGGATGTCCATGCAGTGGCCGTATCGTATGTTTTATTTGAATACCCAAGCTCTTGATTTTGCATGAAAATGTCTGGAACGTGAAAATTAGTCAAATTACTTGACGACTCAACATGTTAAATGTATTATTTAATATAAAAACCCAGTAGGCATGAACGCATTGACGATAATTGCATTCATGATTTAACAAATGGCGCACTTGGTTCACTTCCGGAAACGAGGAAGCGTATCTCAATTCAGATATGTTATGTTAATATGAGTTAACATTGAACATTATTTTGCAAAATTTTAAAACTTATCTAAAGTGCTTAATGTATATGATAAAAAAATACGAACTAATTTTTTTTCATATTGTTGCTAGGATCCCGACCGAAATTATTCATTTCTCGACGAAAGCACACTGTTCTCTCTGCTGCGAGGCCTCATGTATAAACAGACACAAATACCTGTATTTGAAACTATCCGCATTTAAAATGTTAACATCAGGACTTTCATACGAATGTATGCTTTTTTAACATTCTTGAAGTCAAAACAACATTGGCTTTCTGGATATCTGTATCATGGATTTTTAACGCGATTTACGGAATATGACCAGAAAGCCAATGTTGTTGAATTGTGTGACCTCATGAATGTTGAAAAAAAATCATTGGTTCTATAGAAAACATTATTTAGAGGTTAACTGTTGGAATTTGGTATTACAGTAGTAAACATTTAATAAAGATTGGTTATAGAAACTTAATAAACATTTGATAGAGGTTGGTAATAGAAACTTAGTAATACAACTTGTAGTAAACATTTAATAAAGATTGGTTATAGAAACTTAATAAACATTTGATGGAGGTTGGTAATAGAAACTTAGTAACACAACTTGTAGTAAACATTTAATAAAGATTAGATATGGAAACTTAATAAACATTTGATAGAGATTGGTAATATAAACTTAGTAATACAACTTGTAGTAAACATTCAATAGGGAAAAGTATGTTTATGTATGTCAAGAAAACATTGATAGTGATTGTGTTTGCTCTGTTAACCAAAGATTACATGCTGTTTGTCTCAGCCAAAAAGTCCCTTAATTTCCAAGGAAGGGGCAGTTAATGAAAATGTAACAGAAACACTGAACGGTTGGAAACAGTTACGCTACATTTTTCTGGGTGCTTTGCTAGACAAATAGACAAATGCATAAAAAGTGTAAGAAACAGATTTATTGTTTAGATGGCAACATACTTTCACAATACACGACCAAGGACATGTTATTTGACAAGTAAGTCCCAAAATAGTGTGTTTTATTATTCTGTATGTTCCTATGGTTAACTCTCAATTTTCGTCATATGTTCTCCCCCTGGATACCATTGTACCATTTGCTTCATGTGTTGGATTCTGCTTCATGTAATTATACGTTGTTCCAATAAGGCCTACAGCTTACCCCCCTTTCGTGACTATAGATACGAGGTTACTGGTGAACCCAGCTGTATGATCGGTTGTACGATTCCCAGGATGCGTACTGTCCTGTGGTAATGCGGAACATAATCCCCTACAGTCGTCGCTCGTTCAAATACAGTATAACTTGAATAATGAGCTTGCATTATGAATCCCGTTATGATCTATAATTCACTATCATATATAATATCGATTTGTGGGATGATTGTCAGCCAGTAAATAGTTGGAACAACATAATGCAATTAAAAAAACATGAAATAAGAAGCGCTTCCTGGCAGAATTTAAAGCGTGAACAAGGTAAATGAGATTGCTACATTATTGAACAAGCTATGTGCACACACCTGCCGACATTTCTACTCACCAGAACAAGTCCCCGATATAATCAGGTATTGTCCTCATGTTTTATGTAGAATTCGCCGACAGATCAGAAGCGCACATTTGTGAAGAATGAGGGCACACAACTGAGGTGATTTACATATATTTGATAAAACGTAAACTCGTGCAGAACTGAAGAAAAAATTCAATTTATATACATTTAATCGGAAAAAATGATCGCTCATCATGTTTCACTGCATAACGTGACAGGCAACAGCTGGCATACCGAGGGATCAATCAGCACACGGAAGGTTATTTGGTAGAGAGATTATCGGAAAGCCTAATAAAGAAGACCCTATATTTTATCCTGATTATAATTGCAAAGTATCATAATGATCAAATTTAATTTGCTAAATAAAATTTGTTAAAAACCAAAGACTTACCTTGAAGGTAAAACACTGTCGGTGGAGAATCCCGAGATAGAACGAATGTTGAAATATTCACTTCTGTAAAGAGGACACTGTTTATTGTAACACCGCGCTCCACGTGCACAGCCTCGAGACGGCAATGTACATCCGGGGACGGCAATACATTTCATCGAGTTAAGATCTTACCACGTGACATAGTCCAGTAATTAATTATCATAAATATTTTCATAACACTTATTGCTGGAATGACAAGTAGCATAATACGGGCAATCAGAGCGGACGCTGGCTTGTGATCGAAGTGAGCTCGGTGGTGTGTCAGCGTGGCAGGCTTTCAGCACCAAAGGATGTTCCAAACTCTGGTGCGTTCGGAACGAGTAAGTGGCACGGACTATTTAAGAATGTCAGCAGTGTAGTAAAATCCCGTGTTTGCATGAGCTTCTCGTGTTCTGATATCAATGACGTGTATTTTCCGGTACACGTGCGTACTTTTAATATCTAGTAATTTAACTTACTGGTAGGATAATTTACAGGTATGCAACGCACGTCACCATTAAGAACACATCAAAATTCTTTGTGATATCAATTTTAGTTTTGATACATATACATGTATAACATGTACTGGCGGCTAAAAAACGTGCAAAATGGATTTAGATATTGAGTAGCCGTGATGGCTAGAGGTAATCGATGGTCAAACACGATATGATGTCATTGGTTGGCGAGAAGGGACACCGGGAGCTACCTACCATCCTCGATAGCCAGCGTAAATACATGCATGTTCGTGCGTATGACAGTAGAACGGCTATAATTCAATGTGAGGGAGAATCGGAATAATTACACACAATGATATACACCGGTCCAAACAGCAATGGCATCCGAATTATATATAAGAAATTAACATGTCGATCACTTTAAATTGATCCATCTGGAGCTTGTAGATCATTTATCATGCATATTTACCAGTATCATTAATAACAACGAGACTATAGGATAGCACCGCTATCAATATAATAGTCATGTAAGGATAGGTGGTGGAAACATGATAGTATATAAGACTGTAAAGCCACTGAAAACTATGATTATTTATCAGGGAAACCAAATGGCACACTTAGTGTGTACGTTGGCGCCATTAAGAAACATTATGTTATAAGAATGCAACAATAACCACACGGTACGCGAAAGGTCAGACGGCAAAGGATTAAATATCGTTGACGTCATTAATTCATTTTGAAGTAGTGTACTTCATCATTGGTTCACGAAGCACGTTTTACTGGACTGAAGATGCAAGCTCTACGCCTTAGCACTCCTCATCAGACGTTTTCAACTCCAGCTACATAAATTGTACATTGTACAAATACGTTCAATTTGATTGCGAAGCTCTTAGAGAAGCTTATTAATGCAGCGAATACATTAATGATTATTAATGGCCCAAACGAAGAGCATCATATACGTTTTCGTGAATTGGAGCACAAACATACGGTGTATTAGGCTAGCCGATCAAACGGCTGTTATAAAACCCCATACATGTATCGGAATAAATTAATACTGCTCTACATACTTCGGCATTCTTATGTCGAACAATACTTCTCTTAGGTACACAATGCCCGGAACCAGTTTGTAAAAACGTGGGTGCATTATCAGGCGGAAAATGAATTATTAATGGTGTCGCGTAAACCCATGTAACATAAAGGGACTAGTTGATCGATCAATAGTAGACTATGATGATGTGTGGGCAATAAACACTGGGGTTGGGTGTGAGGGGGGGGGGGGGCATAAAATATACAATATAGAAAGACATCCCAAGTCTGATGATATATACAACACAGAAAGACATCTGAAGTCTGATGAAATATACAACACAGACAGATATCTCAAATCTGATGAAATAAACAAAACAGTGACATATCAAATCTGATGAGGTATGCAACACAGACAGACATCCCAAGTCTGATGAAATATACAACACATAAAAAGATATCTCAAGTCTGATGAAATATACAACACATAAAAGATATATCAAGTCTGATGAAATATACAACACATAAAAAAATATCTCAAGTCCGATGAAATATACAGCATAGAAATATGTATAAGGCATCGGCATTGATACATGCATTTGTACGTCACAAACTGACAGATTGAGTATGCTGCAAAGACATAGGTTTTAGGGTATCTATGAAATATATAATATTGTGACATTTTAAAGTTTGCAGCAAAGATTTCAAAGCCGGGACACATAGCAGAGTGACATTTAAGTCAGTCTAATGCCATAATGCATTAGGTATCTGTGAGGTTACATAACAAATAAGGGAATACTGAAGCGGATCCTAATTCAATATTGAACAAAGAAACGATGTACACGGAGATCCATGAAAAAGAGCAAGAGAATAAGACCATGTGTTTCGGAGGAGTAAACACCTTATGCTTCGTCGACAACACCCGCCATGTAAGTTTATGCCACATCCAAGTAATGTCATGTCCTCAAAGGGAGAACTAAGGTATCATTCTCAATCATATCAAGTAGGCATATTAATGAGCATATTGAAAAACGTCCACCTCAGTATCATTCAAAGATACAGAGTATTTCCCAATAAAACCGTGAATTCCATTGGAGAATGTAAAGAATATATTTCAAGGAACGACATTTGAAATTTACTGTAAAGTCATAGATCAGGAAAATTTAATCTGAAAAACACACAAGTTCAGTTTCAATCGCAATTGCATTTTTTTTTTCAATTTTGCTAACGTCTAATACATGATGCTTATTGCAATCCATCAAAAGCGACAATTTATCGACAACGCGTACCAGCACATACTTACCACACTATTTCATGTCACATTCAAGGTTAGTTCATTTGGCAAGGAAAATAATAACAGCCCACGGCTCGTTTTGTTTACGCTTGTTGTCAGGGGAAATATATGGAAGAGCTTTCCAGGAAAATAAAGTACAGGTGCATGCATGCACATATTTTGTCTATAATACATGATGCATCGCAGCTATGGTGGACTAATCTGTACACTTGAAGACGTAACATGAAGCCCACTACAAGGATTTATGCAACATGAAATGCCGGTTGGTGCAATTTTATTCAGGCGGGTTAAAAGCGGAACAGTCAATAATTCATAATTGTATTTGAATGTGTATGATTCCACTGATATCATATTCGGTTTGGATATGATAAATTTTACCATAACAATTGTGGAAAGCATAAAACCATACCCTTTACAAGCTTGTGTTTCATTTGTAATGCAAATGATTCATTTGTTTTTATGTATTTGCTGAAAACAATGAGAAGTTCAGAGAGCAAACGATAGGGATTTTTTCTGTGAATGATACGTATTATAAATGTGTTTTGGTCAAAGAAAAAGTAGTTTCCCCTGTATGTACAATTGTTAATATTTGAGCTTTATTCAGAACTTGCTATCGATTGTTCATTTTAAACACAATAAACATAATATTTCTGTGAATTATGAAACCCTGATTTATATGAGCTTTATTCAGAACTTGCTATCGATTGGTCTTTTTAAACACAATAAACATCATATTTCTGTGAATTATGAAACCTTGATTTACATATGTATATTTCCATGTGTGTATCACAACCACACTTTATACCCCTTGTACATGTACTGTATTACATAGCTGTCCCAGCTGAACAACATTTTTTTGAAAAATTAAATATTTCCACAAAAAAGTAATAACCTCATATTGTTGAACGGTATTTTTTTTTATAATTTCAGTTTCATGCTTTTATCTTCTGATGAATTTTTTTAGCAGTTTGGTTAATAAAGCTTGCTTCTTTTCCTGTAGTTTTCTTTCCAGTTTATCGATTGATTCGTTGTTCCGTGCCCAATTTCTGAGATTCCCTTAATGTATATAACAGTAGGTATTTACTAATATCTAGATTCCGTATTGTTACTGGCATCACTGTCAATAATCAGATACACGCCGTTATGGAAGTTGAGAAGTAAGGTTCATGTGACGACGGAAGTAAGCATCAAGTACATTGAAGTAGTTCCCTTCAGTTTCTGGCCCTTTAGAAGATACATTACTATTTTGTCATTGCTATTTTGGCAGAGGATAGTTAAAATAAAACGAAGCGTGGAAATGTTCGCGTATTTCGCTTATTTAGTTAAATATCCGCTATTTATATTAATATCTAATTTATATTAATTAATTATATTAACACGCAAAAATATTGACTGATGTATCTTTTACTTAATTAACATCACAGAACAATATCTAGTAGGTATTCCATTGCTACAGTTAGCTAATGTACTGAGTCGACAATCAAGCCACGTAGTCAATGTTATGCGACTTGACAATCTCCATAATATTCAAAAATGTGTTAGAGGGTGGCGGTTACTTGTTAGGGCGGTGCTTGTACACCGGTCAATCCGTTTGTAGCCAAAGCTGCATAGTAGTTAAACATGAGTATTGAACTCTTCAGAAATTATAGTCACAGTATCTTTTTCCTTGAACGTGAATAGTATGGTGTTATCTCACCTATAACATGAAATTTGGGACAAATCAGAGCGATTCATAATTTGCTGATAATTTGTTACATAATTTTGTTAAAAGAAAGAAGTTTAAATTTATCATCTCTTTTGTTCTGTGTAATAAGTGTTCATGCACTGAAAATATTAGTTGTTCGTAATTCAATAAACTGATTTTTTTTATTTATTTTGTTTTGTTATTCCAAGTTACTGTTGGTTTGTTTAACACTATTATTTACATTCCACATATCTTGTTTAAGTTTCAAACTTAATTTTATTTCCCCAGTGTTTTGTTTGTATTCTTGTTTCTTATTATGCATTTGCTACTTTTAGCTTCTTTTGTTTCCTGATGTACATATTTTAGTTCTCTAGTTTCCAAGGTCTTCTTTCTTGTTCATATGAGTGGGTGTTTGGTAAAATGTAAAGGAATCCTTTTGTTGGTTTCTCTTCTTCAATCTTCATTTTTTCGATGTTGTTAGAGTAAATAAAATCAATAGCCTAGCTGCAGGACTGTTATGATGGCTTCTTGGTCTTGGTAGATGTTTTCGTTCCGCCATTGTTCCATTGACTAAGTCGTCAGCGGAATCTTTATCACTTGTCAATGTTTAATAAGCGTAACTTAATAAAGGAAGTAGAGATCTTCGTTTTCGGATTCGTCCTCTCTGATCATTTCCACGTGAGCTCACTGTATTTAATTGCACTAGAAATATAGGATATATATAACTTAGACGATTATTGGAGCAGGTGAACTGGTCGGTTCATCTGTCTTCGGCATTTTATGTGTGTCCTAGTGTAGATGACCGTAGTTACTGTATCATCGCCGGCAGCAGACTTCTTATATTACTGTACAACTCCGGTCAGCCTAGGCACAAATCGAGATGTAAATAGCACAATATAATGAGCTGAAATGTTAAAGGTACACCGACTTTTACAATTAGTTATAATGTGGAGACTGAAGGAACGCCATCCAATACAGGCAATAGGCAAAACGAAATAATGCTGAATCTATCAGATCCATTGTTTGATGAACCTTGAATTTTAAGCCAGTTTTCTCTTCTCCCGGAACAAATCACATTTATAGACTTTCATGATAAATATGGATGGTGTTACACCATCAAGTAGCATAAGTAATACGTGTCCGAATTTCCGAAGACGAACTACATATATAACTGTACAACTTAATACCGCTTCTAAATAGTTTAATTGTCAGTGATACGATGCGGATTTGAAATATTGCTTCAGCAGGCAATTCTGTCAGGGTACACTGTGACAGAAATTTTGTAAAATATATTTTGGAAACAAACATGGATCAAACTTGAAAAATATTTCCTTAATAGACGATTTCTTCATTTGAAACATTTCACTTTAAAAATATTGGTTCAACACCTTTTACTTTTTGGTATAAAAGAAATATCATTTTCCTTTAATCAACCTGAAAAAGGCCATCGACGATCGATGAAGGAAAAATATATGTTGCGTGTCCAAAAAGAGACTAGAGGGAAATAGAAAAATACATCAAGGATGACATTTTGAGAATGATGAAATCTCGTGTCAATCATAAACTATTGGGCCAAGTGACAAGAATTTCCAGTGGGATGTTCGATCACTTGGTGATCTTACTTTTGGTTTCTTTAATTCTGAGTTCATCTGATCAGAAGTAAAAGAGTCTTGATTTCCAGTGCAGAGGGGTAGATACGATTGACGTAATGAACGACCCTCTCGTTATTCATACACAACACACTGTCAACATATCTCAAAGTGAAAACCAAATGATTTGGTCAGGTATTTATAACCCGCCCTGATAAGATCATGTACACATTTCCATAGGATGGCAAACAGTCCACTGAAATAGCATTCCTTCAAACTCGACAGTGTCAACCAGGAATTTAATATTCGTACAATATCTTCCTCCATGTAATTTTTCTTTGCTATTGTTGTGATTTTCACAAAGCACTTAAGGGAACAAATATACAGACAAAAGCCTTAAAAAGATTGCAGTAAATGTTGCCGTGAGCCATTTTGTTAATAGTTTAAAAACAGAATGCATAATCGTAATTCTTACCAGTCGAGCTCTGAAAACCAGAATACAGATGTGACTTATATTATAGAATTGGAGTAATAGAATAAGTATCTTCAAATTAACCGCTAGGAGCAGTAACAAATGTTCCCAAGCGCTTTCAGCTTGCGCGTGAAGGAAGCAGCAAAGCCATAGTACACGTATCATAGCAACAATCTGTTCAGTCTTGCGGTTCAGGCTTTTGTCTTTAAATCACCTTTCTTCTGTTAATTTCCGCAGAGATTGGAATCATAAGAAGGATTTATCTAAGACCTTATACTGTACATGTACACCGATACCATTAAAGAATAAGTTCAATAGCTAACGATAATGACGGCCAAGTTTCGCCTGATAGATTGTGCTGATGTAAACCCAGTTCTTACATCTATCGTCTTCGCTTACCATGGATTACAATCCGATACCCCACTCTTCACTAGGAGGGTACTGGATCGTAACCCTTGGTAAGCGTAGATGTGTACAATTGATGACAAAATTATTTTTTGTCGATATGCAGACTAATCTCCCTTTGATAAGGAGCGTATTTCTATTGTTGAATGTAGAGTTTTCTCTCTCGTCGAGTTACATGGGATTTGATGACATTCATCGTCGGCATTCCTAATTTTATAAATTAATTTATCTTCTTTGTTGATCTACCGTGAAATGCGTTTGCGGGACATATTAAATTGGATTCCGTTCGTCTGTGCGTCCCAGTGCGAATTGAGGGGTTTTGCGGGATATAACCTGAACATTATTCAACCGATCTCGACAAACCTTTGTACACATACAGTTGTTTTTTTGGCTAGTGTCCTAAAAAGTCATAAATACAATAATGTGGTTCTGTAGCTTTTCCGGACTGTAACCCGAAACCCGGTTAACCTATATTAACATTTTTTAATCCATAATAAGCTTCTGCCCTAGTTGTGCCTTTTGATATTTGCGAGGATTCAATGTCGATATTTTTGGGTTAGCATGGAAACAAAATTTTAAATACAACATTACTCTTTTCTTGCTTTTCCGGGCTAAAACTAAAATACGTTTCAGCAGATCCCGATGAAACGTTTTATACATATGAGACAAATGCCCTTGTTGTGCAGTTTGTTATATGAGAAGTTTCAATTTTGATATTTTTCAGTTACCATGAATAAAAATAAAAAAAATACAAAATCCTGTTTTCAAGGTTTTCCGAACTTCCATTTTTAAAACATATGTCAGCAAAACATTTCCCACATATTAGGCTAGTACCCTTGTTGTGACTTTCGCTGTTAATGATGTTTCATGTTTTACCACTTATCTTTTTCCATGGAAACAATCAGATAAAAATACAATTATATTCAACATGTCGCAGGGCATAAAGCCACGCTTAATTTGCGACTCCTTGCGTACTTATTCATTACTATTCAGTATTAAAAACAAATCTTTCCAGATATACTGTACCACCACCGAATCCATGTTACAGATAGATGGAGCTGCAATATTAAAAATAAAGGATTTTGCACTAAGCTTGACCCCACCGTTATGAAGATCACTACCTGTCACATTGTATATCCGTAATATCAATTCGGTTAAGTCTAAGGTCACCTATACGTATTTACCTTTTTACATATAACGACACAGAGATCAGTTAAATGTTTATCTACCTGTAATATCTATTATCGTGGCAGACTTTACAACCTATTGAAATGGGATCTAAAACTGTCAAACCACAATAAAATTACACCATATGTTAACATTGTTCGAATTAAGCCTCATATTTAACTTCGCCATAGGTTCTACCTAACAACAGGGTTATGGTAATAATGCTGCTTTTAAAACTAGTTATTGGCAGGATCTCGGCTATCAGCAGCCTTTGACGTGGCAAATGAGAAAGTTTATCCAGCTTGTAAATTAATCCTCATCTAAAAAGTTTGATCACGACTTGAAATTAGAGTAAATACGTAAATAGCACATTACGTGAAGGAAATTGCCAGGTTCGTGACGTCATCATCAAACAGTTTTTGTTTCCATTATATCATGTGAAATTGATAAGTTCATTAGCAGCAACACCAAAATCAATTTTCATAACAATGTTATAACTTTAGTGTGATATTGAATTAGTTTTTTTTTTTTAATTTACATTCAATTATGTCGTTTTCACGAGGCTGTAATTTGATATGGCCGCGCCGTCACTCCATTAGGAATATCGACATTTATTCAAAACCAAGTCCATAGGTTTGATGTAAGTTTAATTACACGCAGCGTATTTCTACTTCGTGTAAATGTCTTCGATAACATTGCATTGAGCGCTGGAAGGTCGACATCCCTGAGTACATAATGGTATATAGTGACTGTAGCGTATGAGCAAAGCCACGTATTCTATCGCTCTACATGCTTGATGGTTGTTTGGTATTCAGAGAAGACGTTTATCTAATAATTAGTCTCCAATATTGAGCGCATCGTTACGTCTCTGTTATGTTATCATATAGCTCAAGGTCATACATTGTACGTTAATTCAAAGTCAATTAGTTGATGTAACATGCATACACAATCACCAAAAAATATAGCACAAAATAGCACGGGGATTATGATATAACCAATTGACACAGAGACGCGTGCCAAACACAACAAACATTCTGACCTTATGTTATTTCATTTTCAAACAGACGCCTTGAGCTTCCTATATGATCCCCCCTACTGACAACGTATAAACCAGTTTTCCATCTTGAATAATGCTGGGCGTCAAGCAGGAAGTAGTAACAATTGTGTTTTGAGACTCTGGTATCATTCGGCCAGGAGATAGAACCCCAAACCTTCCTTACAAGGGGCGAACGCCAAGCTTAAGCAAAAAATGTCAAGGGTAGCATTAGGAAGGAAAATGTTGATTTAGAGAAAAGATTTGATCCCGCATTTAGTCGCCTCTTACGAATCTTTTCTTTTATTGTTGAGGAATGTTTAATTCGAGATTCAATAATGGTTGGGACATAATCATTCCAAAGCAGCCTTATTTAACTCATTCACCCTATGCGGTCACATTTGATCTCTTTCAATTGAAACGATGTAATGGTTTTTAATGAAATGTTGGGGCGAGTTAGTTAATCAACATACATTCCACCATAACACAAATCACATGGAGTGATTTTGTCCTAAATAACAGGAATTTCATACGCAACAAAAAATAATGAAGTTTGTCCCAACTGTTGTAGTACGTGACTGAATGCTCTTATAAAATAATTCAGACCGAATACCGAGTTAACAGGGATCCACATAAGCCACCTCCCACAATCCTAAAAGAGCAACTGCTTCACATGAAGATTTCAGATCTAGTAACACAGAGTAAGTCATTGGCTTTATTGACATGTTTTAGAGAACGGAGGGCATACCAGCGTTGTCATCCATCACGTACTACAATATTGATGAAAACCTCCACATCCTCGGCTGACAAATATTTACCATGTCGAATTGATAAATAGGAATATTGATACAATTGGCTTACTTGATTGATCTACTGCCCTAAAACACACAAAAAGCAGGCGCATGACGGTGATGTATGACCTTTCGTACTTTTAATCTGCGTGGACATATGTTTCCCGATCGTTAAGCCTGACCCGACGACATCCCGTCTATACCGTACAATGTATATATAGGCCAGATGTTGCAGGAATGTGGAACACAGATCTGGCTTCCATTGCTGTTCAGGAAGCATTACGTTCGATCTCTTCTATTGCCAACGGAACGCTAGCCGACGTATAAACTATTTTGTTTAATAATATTTCAGGAGATAACCTATACACACGCTTTAATCATACCGCATACCATATGACTGCTGTTTTTTCCAGAGAACACGTGATTACACGCTTTAATCATACCGCATACCATATGACTGCTGTTTTTTCCAGAGAACACGTGATTACACGCTTTAATCCTACAGACCATACCGTATGACTGCTGTTTTTCCAGAGAACACGTGATTACACGCTTTAATCCTACAGACCATACCGTATGACTGCTGTTTTTCCAGAGAACACGTGATTACACGCTTTAATCCTACAGACCATACCGTATGACTGCTGTTTTTCCAGAGAACACGTGATTACACGCTTTAATCCTACAGACCATACCGTATGACTGCTGTTTTTCCAGAGAACACGTGATTACACGCTTTAATCCTACAGACCATACCGTATGACTGCTGTTTTTCCAGAGAACACGTGATTACACGCTTTAATCCTACCGAGCATACCGTATGACTGCTGTTTTTCCAGAGAACACGTGATTACACGCTTTAATCCTACTGACCATACCGTATGGCTGCTGTTTTTCCAGAGAAAACGTGATTAGGTTTGCCGTGACTAGAAATAGCCGACAGATGTTTTGCATGACAAGTTATACGTATTTATCAAATAAAACATCAGATGTTGACAGCAATCGTACAGTATATCCTCATGTGTAGGTGTAATATGAGGATTTCAAGATTCTGCCGTAAACATGTCCCCAAGGACCTTCGGCAGAACGCAGTATCTACCGATTTCATCACTCGTCAGTTTATTACAAGGAGGCATGCATGCTTGCTGGCACTCGTCCTCATACAGTAGTACACAATGCATCCAATATATGTCAAGTGTACTACCATAAGCGTGCCAACACTGTATGTATCCAAACTAAGAATCGATTATCAATACTCAAAAGAAAACATTAATAAGCATACAAAACTAACTGTTGTTCAATTTTTGTATTTTAAAGTTGTTTGTTTTTAATTAATTCTTTTTTTGCTCGTTCCCACCTAAAACAATGTACAACTTTTAGAACCGAGATACTTCCCGTGACATGATGCGGATCCAGTGTGACAATCAAAATGGGGGACATGCGGCGTTTTCTACACTAACAATTGGCCGATGCTTGTTCGTGTTGCGACACTAATTCTGGGGCACTTGGTTTGTATGATTGATCGAAGCACCTTGGGGCCTTTGACTTAATCCAAGTTGACAGAGAGAGTTCAGATGAAGAGGTCCTGCCGTGTTAAATCAGGGGGTCGCCTTTTGATCTCTAAAATGTTGCGATTCAAACTCGGTTGATGTGCCGTGGTAATTAAAAACTGCGAGGTAATTACTGATGCCTGAAAACAGTTAATGTGTAAAACGATAGTAAACTAGATCGTGCATCAGAGCAATTAATTGTTTTCGGAAGAAATAGGTCAAAAGGTCCCTGTTGGGTATAGAATTGCGATGAATTACAATGTATAGTATATTGCTAAAAGTAAGAATAAAAGGTCCAAAGGACAGACAAGACTCCCCCCTACAGTCGGTAAATAACGTAGGAAAGCTACACAAGGAGTCTAGTCTTCAGTACCTATAGAAACGTGCCAAGAGCAACCAGCGGAGTCAAGGACTACTTCCAAACATTGCGCATTGATTTAAAATAACGACCTCATTTAAAAGGTATCTAACATGTTAAATGTGGGCGTTTTTTTTTTCCTTTTGAACTTAAAATGTAAAATGCAGAGGGATATTTGCTGAATTCAAGCTGGAAATAGTCTTCTGTCTGTGGAACTATCATTATAAAATGTGATCGCAATTCATGCTACAACATACCGGTAATTTTGTATATAAAACTTGTAGATAATACTTTTTTAGTATATTGGGTCTCATGAATTTTAGATACCAACGTATGTATGCTTTCCGGATATCACAACTAAAACACAACTATAGCCCCATTTCACATGCATATACAGTCCAAATACATACAAATTGAGTTGTTTGCAAGATTTTCTCCAAGACCAGGAACATTGGTAAGATTTATCTAGCCCAAAGAACAACATTCATATTACTAATTATTTTGAACAAGCTTTACCGAACATAATCTTACAGTGTACGAGAATGAAGAACGTATACGTATCAGTTGTACGTTTTTGTTTTCTGAAAGCACTAGTACTGTCAACTCTGTTTTCGTCAGCCAATATTTGTTTAACGCGGCTACCTGACATTTGCGCTTCCGGTTCTATTTTTATACGAACAATCACGTGATTTTTTTTTCGAATCATGTGACCACTATCCTGCTCCCGGTTCCGTGCCGATTCGCAAGAAAACATAAGAAATGTTTTTTAACATAGAAAACGATAATAAAAATATAACTATGGTACTGATGTGCTAAATAATAAATCTTAATATTAAATAAATCTAGTATTTTCTGATAATCTAAACTGTTAAGGTTAAACAAATTATAGAAAATGTTTCATGTCGTACCATGTTGAGATTCCTATAATTAGTCGAATGGCGGCGGCGAAATTGAGCAGAAGAGTACCAAATTTAGTGAAAAATGCCGTTTTAAGGTACTTTCCGGTTAATTGACACACCTAAAACCTTGATTTCCTTCTTAGAATAACATTTGCCTTCAGAAAATATATTTCATTTAGAAATTGGTCGAAACACGAGCTAATTATTAATATTATGTAAGATTATGTTTTAATTACGAATATGATACACGAAGATCCAACTTAACGATTGCTTTTTGGCCTTAACTGATTCCCACTGACTTCCTTTCCTGGTAGTAAAACATGATTTACGATTATACCTACCTTAACATGACGCCATTGATTCGTTATCATCAATGGCAGTGTTACATCATGCAACTTCCATCTTGACCTGAAAGTAAGATGAAATTTTAATTTTCATTCGTGCTGTTCCAAAAAGTGTAAAAGGATTACTGTATACGTCCTGATGGATAACAAAACACCTGGATGGGAAATGCTGCCACGAATACTTACATCGATAAACCGTTGTTAGGTAGGGGGTCCTTTTTAACTCGATCAATGAAGTATCAACCAGACCACGTTAACGAGAAGTCACGATATACCAAAGCTGATTACAATTGAACAGAGCGAAAACACGAAAAGTCCGTAAACTAAGCAGTATTCCAAACTTAAATCGATTATAGGTATGAGGCGAGGTTTGGTTACAGGAGCTTTATGTAAAACTCGCGGAATACCAATGAAATCAGACAAAAAACCTCCACAATTTTCTTTTCATAATGAGGATTTCAGCTTGAAAACACCTCGCATGAAGGTGAGTTAAGAGATATCATGGTAGAAGTTCAGCATGTAAACACTTTTAATGTAGGCGAATAACGATACATTTTTGTATATGATTGTAGGATTTCAGCATGAAAACACCTTGCATGTAGGCGAGTAAATATATTTGAAGGAGTTCAGTATGAAAATACCTTGCATGTAGGCGAGTAAATATATTGGAAGGATTTCAGCATAAAAACACCTTGCATGTAATCGAGTAAATATATTGGAAGGATTTCAACATAAAAACACCTTGCATGTAGGCGAGTAAATATATTTGAAGGAGTTCAGTATGAAAATACCTTGCATGTAGGCGAGTAAATATATTGGAAGGATTTCAGCATAAAAACACCTTGCATGTAATCGAGTAAATATATTTGAAGGAGTTCAGTATGAAAACACCTTGCATGTAATCGAGTAAATATATTGGAAGGATTTCAACATAAAAACACCTTGCATGTAGGCGAGTAAATATATTTGAAGGAGTTCAGTATGAAAATACCTTGCATGTAGGCGAGTAAATATATTGGAAGGATTTCAGCATAAAAACACCTTGCATGTAATCGAGTAAATATATTGGAAGGATTTCAACATAAAAACACCTTGCATGTAGGCGAGTAAATATATTTGAAGGAGTTCAGTATGAAAATACCTTGCATGTAGGCGAGTAAATATATTGGAAGGATTTCAGCATAAAAACACCTTGCATGTAATCGAGTAAATATATTGGAAGGATTTCAACATAAAAACACCTTGCATGTAGGCGAGTAAATATATTTGAAGGAGTTCAGTATGAAAACACCTTGCATGTAGGCGAGTAAATATATTGGAATGATTTCAGCACGAAAACACCTTGCATGTAGGCGAGTAAATATATTGGAAGGATTTCAGCATGAAAACACCTTGCATGTAGGCGAGTAAATATATTGGAAGGATTTCAGCATGAAAACACCTTGCATGTAGGCGAGTAAATATATTGGAAGGATTTCAGCATGAAAACACCTTGCATGTAGGCGAGTAAATATATTGGAAGGATTTCAGCATGAAAACACCTTGCATGTAGGCGAGTAAATATATTGGAAAGATTTCAGCATTAAAACACCTTGCATGTAGGCGAGTAAAGAGATATGATGGTAGGATTTCAGCGCAAAAACACCTTGCACGTAGGCGAGTAAATATATTTGAAGGAGTTCAGTATGAAAACACCTTGCATGTAGGCGAGTAAATATATAGGAATGATTTCAGCATGAAAACACCTTGCATGTAGGCGAGTAAATATATAGGAATGATTTCAGCATGAAAACACCTTGCATGTAGGCGAGTAAATATATTGGAAGGATTTCAGCATGAAAACACCTTGCATGTAGGCGAGTAAATATATTGGAAAGATTTCAGTGCAAAAACACCTTGCATGTAGGCGAGTAAATATATTGGAAGGATTTCAACATTAAAACACCTTGCATGTAGGCGAGTAAACAGATATGATGGTAGGATTTCAGCGCAAAAACACCTTGCACGTAGGCGATTTAAGAGATATGCTACTACAAAGAAAGGGAATCTTTAGTGACTCGAATTGCAACACTTGTCAAACAGTTTTATACACATTTGGTTATCTAGGTCATGGATAAGTTCCAAAAGACAGGTGTTTACATCTACAAAAGTCAGCCGGAAACGATTGATCTTCATTACAATTGGATATTGATGTTTTGTTAACAAATTTGGTCAAAATTGTAAAAGGAAAAAACATAAGTGACGCTGTTCCCTTGTCAAAAGGAAAAACCCATACTGATAAGAAATCAAAAGATTTACTATATGAAAGTATCCCGAGTGGAAATATAATGCTTTGATAAAGGAATCTACAGGTGTTCAACAATGGTCAAAATTTGTTTTCTTTAAAATCATATTCCAGTAAACCCATTCCTGGAGAAAACATGACAATGATACAACAGTGTTACATAGAATGATGACCAGAAGTCTGGATAACAAGCATAGTGAATACGGGGCATATCCCCAACTGGTATTCGATTAATTGTAATACAAAAGTATAATTATCTTAAATCGTGTTTGTCTTTTGTGAAATTGAATAGTGTATACTTGTGAGAAAGTTTACATATCTTTCAATGAATATAAATACGAATGCATTACCTGCTGTAGCAAAGTGTTGTGAATGTATATTAGCATTTGCGCTGCAACCTGCAACCCACTATATGAACATTACTAGCAAAAATGCCTTTTATTTAAGCATTGATAACAATTTTTTTTAGTTTCATTGGGGTATGAAAAAAAAATTTGTTTGCAAACTGTATGAATCCGCGTAGCGGATTCTTACAAAAATTTGCAAGCAACCTTTTTTTCATAACCCTATGAAATTAAAAAATAATTGACATCAATGTTTATAATTAATTTTTGAAAATTATTTTTAAATTTAAAACATGTTTATGTACAATTTGACTGATCTAACAACAGATTCTTTTTTTCAAATCAATACGCAACGTCAATTGCCGCATTGTGACGTCACATTTTTCGCGCCATTTTCGATTTTTTTTTCATAGAGGTATGAAAAGAAAATCTCAACCAATCAGAAAGCCGCATTCTGCATACAATCAATGGAAAATTAATTATAAAAGTATGAAAGCATTGGTTCTCGAGACGTAGCACGTGGTTTAATTATGACGTCATAGATCAACCTTGTTCAATGAGAGTCTTGTCGCGCCACTTCGAATAACATGGAGAATGCCCTTGTGTCAAACGCTCAAATGATTAATTATCATCATTGGCTCCAATTTTATTCAAGCTGGGCTGTTCCGCGAATGGCGTTTAAATGACGACACAAATACAAATGCTGGTAATAAACTATTAATTGGAAAAAATAAAAATGAAGTTAAGCAATTGTCCTATAGAAAAAAATGTAAATATATGGATTGAAAAAAATGACTTTCAATCCTTATATAACGTAAACAAGTATTTCACAGGCATCCAGTGACGTAGCAATCATATGTTTTTTTGGTTTAAGCATACACTCTTATTCCATCCACATATTTTTCTCCGTCTTTTATTAATGTTTAATTTACCTTTATGTAAACTGAATCACAAAGAATTAGATATGCACAGAAATGTTTACGTTAGACAAATCATTGTATTTCAATTTGTCATTTTTCTTTCAAATTCAACGAAACAAGGTGATATCACTTTCAAACGTTAGTTGGTGCTGCTTATTAATATATGAAAGCTATTTTTATCACTTAAAAACCCGAACCCCTAATCCAAACCATAGACTTTCAAAAAAGATCTGTTACGCCACTGGCATCTTTTCATTCTGATGTATTTGAAAGGATGTTTCAGGACGTTTCTGGCCTGGATAATCATCCTATGACCTTTGTACTACTGACAAGTCCTGGTGGACATATGGCGCTGTAAAAATGTACGTAACCTTGTTTAGACTCATGCTAGACTAATATTTCGTCTCTAAGCTTTTTTTTTAGGAAGCGGAATATGTAACAGTGTTTGTAGACAGAGACCGACACAAACATCCTCCTTATCATGCATATCACCACGTGTGTTTTGGACAGGTAATTTGTGTTTGTGACAAGTCTAAGGCTTTTGTAGGACTGCTCGATAATAGATACACTACTGGCGAAAATATCACATGTATTGGCAAACAGTGGGTTCCAGTGCAAAAGTAACGATTATAAACTAATTCGATAGCGGGTGGGGGTTATCATTTTATCAGTTATCAGTTTTTTTTTTGGAAACAAGCCAGAATAACCAAAGACAACCAAAGGGATTAACCAGGTGACCAAATACTGTTTCATACCAAATAAGGGGATTAAATGTCGATCGTCTGGGAGAAATGATGACGCGCTACAGGTATCCGTCGGCTCTCCAGACGGTCACCAGTGACGGCCACTGCGGGTAAACCATTAGGAGGCGACAAGAATGATTTAGAATTTTTAAAATGGTCCTTAGGGAAGTCTTCCGGACGACAAGAGACGCAATAAGATCGAACAGAGGAACATAAACATAAGGGACAAGAAGGCAAGGACGATGTCTCGTCTGAGCTCGAGAGAAACAGGATGTTATTTTAAGGGAAGCTACTTGACATTTAGAATTTACCTAAAAACACTTTTAATTGTTGATTTCTTGGTGCCATTAGACTGTTTTCAATAACACACAGCCATCTTGTTGTGTTGTTTCCGGACGAGCAAATATATCAAAATATCATTGTTAGTTTACTTTGTTGTGAATAGTCTTTGACCTAAGTGGACTCGGACATTATTTTAAATGCAGACTTTATTATTAAAGTGCAGTGATACTAGTCTCCCGTGATCAATGCATGTATACAAAGCGACTCCAAATGTTACACTGTTGCCTCGTTCTGTCACCACGCAACAGCAGACCTGAATATCTTACGAGGAAATCCTGTCACCACCCAACAGTAAATTTTAATCTCTGCATGCCGGGAACTTTGGTCACTACGCAACACAAGATTTGAATATTTGTCGGGAAGTTCTGTTCCTATGCAACACCAGATCTGAATCTCTGCCGGAAAGTTCTGTCACTACGCAACACCAGATCTGAATCTCTGCCGGAAAGTTCTGTCACCAAGCAACGCAAGACTTTACTCTACCGGGGAAGTTCTGTCACCAAGCAACACAAGATCTGAATCTCTACCGGGGAAGTTATGTCACCAAGCAACACAATATTTGAATGTGTACGAACACCAGACATGGATCTTTACTTGGGAAATGCTTAAACAGGTGTTCTACCAGGGATATTCGGTTACCGTGCAACATCAGGCACTGTTGGAAGTATATAGCAAGTGCCCGTGTTGATTCACCTGTACGATAATTACACTTAATGTCGGCCGATATCAGGGAGTCGCTAGGTAAATGCAATCCCTAAGGACAGAAGTTTGCATTACATCAATAAATTAAATTTAATCTCCATTCTCAATGAGATAGCAGCTCTTTAATGGTCCCCGGGTGTCGAGATAGCTGTTTATTCTTTACCACACGGCCTCGTTATCGGTTTGTCGGAACACCTACAGACCAACTAGTGTCAATAGTGATCAGATCGACGACACGGGACCGGAAACTATTTCAGAGCATAATTAATGGCAATCGCTGTCCATATTTAAACTAACGATATGTTCATTACCGTCACCGGAATCCGCGTTACGATGAGTTAGCCAATGAAGGAGACAGTGTTTAACGGTACGCTGTACGGATAGGTACATGTATCCTGACCGAGGCTTGATATACATGTATAAGCGCACGAACGTATACTTAATGATGTTAAGCTTGATATCGAAAGTATTGTCTTATTGAATATAACAATATCGCCCCAATCTGTGTTACTGTACAAATCATAAAACATGGCGAATAAAGGTACCCTCCCCTTAATTGTTTGACCTTCTGATCATAACCCCATACACGTTCCAATACAGTACTAGCATCTTAACGTAATGACCAATTACAAACTGCTGTTCACAACGAGGGGCTTACGAAGAGTGACATTTAATTGTGAGTTATTAAAATTATAGATCAAGTTCCTTACAATAATGCATGTTTTCTCCAATCTTTGTAC
This sequence comes from Mimachlamys varia, assembly GCA_947623455.1. Lineage (NCBI taxonomy): Eukaryota > Metazoa > Mollusca > Bivalvia > Pectinida > Pectinidae > Mimachlamys > Mimachlamys varia. Next base: position 18,362,903 of record OX392535.1, read on the forward strand.
CAGAACTAGACTAGCTGACAAGATTTTTAATCCAGCTAATAACATCTTATCCATCATTATTAAAAAACGAATTTAAACAATGTTGTTCAACAGATCCATTTGGATTGATAATGATTTAAATATGAACCTAAAACATACACACATGTGCTGCACCTTTTAAATTTAAAGTAACATTGGTAGCAACCTAATATGTGTCGGAGGCTAGCGGGAATATACACGGACGTTGTCTGTCACGTCGGCTCCTTTTTATTACTCATATCACACATATTAGTTGTTCTGTATAGTAATGGTTAATAAAAACCAAATCAATAATATCGTATTAATATACGCAAAAGTCGTTAGAATGTTCACATTCAGCACAGTCATAACAGTTCACGTGCGTCAACGCTGTTATCGAGTTTATTACCATTTCAAAGCTTTCTTTTATTGTTTGGTCTGGACAGCGACAGGTGTTTCCGAGTAACGAGGTGTATAAAAAAGGTTTTCGACCCGTCCATCGCCAAGACATGAAACACAAGGACTAATGTTGGAAAACTGGTCATTTTGGAAGATGAGCAAATCAATCTCAATACATGAATATCACTGACAAAACCATCACCTAATTAAATCTATCTTCAATAACAGACATTACTGTCAAAGATTACACTTCGTTTTTAGTAACAAACAAAAATTACTCTATTTACACCAACAATTTCTTTCTCTAAGGACCAAAGCAAGTATACTGTTATATCTGACAAGTCCGCCAAAGCTAGCATTACATATCTGATCCTGATCGGAAGCAATATCCACTGTTAACTTTTCTTATATCGCAGCCAAAGTCTTGTGTTAATTGTTCAGTTGTTCTGACTGTCCAAAAAGACATTATCGAGTGCTTCTTCAGACAGACCAAACACAACGAGTACAAATGTGTCCTAATTCCATATTAACACCATTTCCGATGAGCTTTCACCGACCCTTGCAGCTGCCCCAGCGTCCCCACCAATCAGGCCACCTTACAAGACGAAGGACGAGTGGTGAATAGGCCTTTATTGAATAATGGCGGTATCTATATTCCAACCAATCCAATTCTAGGCCAACTTCACGAACATCTTTGGTCTGCAAACGTGTCGAACATATTATCGAATGTCATATAAGCCAGCGTCCTAAAATGTACAACCACACACAATTTTTTGACGTTTACAAAAACCTTTCTTTACAATTCCTTTTCTTTACAAAGCCTTTCTTTAAAAAGACTCACTTTGATTAACTAGCCTTGGAAAAATTACATTGCTTTGTCAGCTGAGAGTATACATCCCACAACATATCCATCTAACCGTTACGTAAAGGCTGATGGTAACCAAAAAACGAAGCACCATGTGACAAATGTATTGGCAAAAAAAAAAACCAACATTATGTAACGTTTCATTATAAAGTCACGTGTCTTGGACACGAATATAGGATTCCATGTAAATGTAATAGATACGTTCAATGTGGTTGATACATATATATTATTACAATTACGACTATTCCTTAAAATTCAATTAAAAAATGTCAAACGCAATTAAGTCATAGTTCCTTTAATAGTAATGATATAAAACAAAACAAAAACGCGTCGTTGCCGAGCAACTTCAACAAAACATGCGTTCGAACTACGAGAATGTTGTAAAATTACGTCATGATTTTATTATTGTAATTTTTCATGGTAAATAAGAACTAATCGAAAAATATCGATTCTAATGAGTGCAACCCAGGAATGATATAGTTGTCAAATTAACTCTAGCAGAAGCAGCCATACATTGTAGTAACACACCTCTTTTAAAACACTGTTCTACCTTCGTTACACATTCCGCCATGAAACCCCTAATAATATTGAATAAATCATAATTTAATTTGTCAATTACCAACACTGTTAGGTTTTATACAACAGCAATGGATGTGACGTTTATTATGACTTCATAATCAAAAGCTGAAGCAGTCGGTGGATAGTTCGAGTGAGGCAGCGTGAACACGTCTGGATTGTTGCCCGATCTGTCGTTGAATTTGGCTGATTGTTGTCCCTTTCTCTCGTTACACTTGACTGAGTGTTGTCCCTTTCTCTCGTCACAGTTGACTGAGTGTTGTCCCTTTCTCTCGTCACAGTTGACTGATTATTGTCCCTTCCTCCCGTTACAGTTGACTGATTATTGTCCCTTTCTCTCGTTACACTTGACTGAGTGTTGTCCCTTTCTCTCGTCACAGTTGACTGAGTGTTGTCCCTTCCTCTCGTTACACTTGACTGAGTGTTGTCCCTTCCTCTCGTTACACTTGACTGAGTGTTGCCCTTTCTCTCGTTACACTTGACTGAGTGTTGCCCTTTCTCTCGTTACACTTGACTGAGTGTTGTCCCTTCCTCTCGTTACACTTGACTGAGTGTTGTCCCTTCCTCTCGTTACACTTGACTGAGTGTTGCCCCTTCTCTCGTTACAGTTGACTGAGTGTTGTCCCTTTCTCTCGTTACACTTGACTGAGTGTTGTCCCTTCCTCTCGTTACAGTTGACTGAGTGTTGTCCCTTTCTCTAGTTACACTTGACTGAGTGTTGTCCCTTTCTCTCGTCACAGTTGACTAAGTGTTGTCCCTTCCTCTCGTTACACTTGACTGAGTGTTGTCCCTTCCTCTCGTTACACTTGCCTGAGTGTTGCCCTTTCTCTCGTTACACTTGACTGAGTGTTGTCCCTTCCTCTCGTTACACTTGACTGAGTGTTGCCCTTTCTCTCGTTACACTTGACTGAGTGTTGCCCCTTCTCTCGTTACAGTTGACTGAGTGTTGTCCCTTTCTCTCGTTACACTTGACTGAGTGTTGCCCTTTCTCTCGTTACAGTTGACTGAGTGTTGTCCCTTTCTCTAGTTACACTTGACTGAGTGTTGCCCTTTCTCTCGTTACACTTGACTGAGTGTTGTCCCTTTCTCTCGTTACACTTGACTGAGTGTTGTCCCTTTCTCTCGTCACAGTTGACTGAGTGTTGTCCCTTCCTCTCGTTACACTTGACTGAGTGTTGCCCTTTCTCTCGTTACACTTGACTGAGTGTTGCCCTTTCTCTCGTTACACTTGACTGAGTGTTGCCCTTTCTCTCGTTACACTTGACTGAGTGTTGTCCCTTCCTCTCGTTACACTTGACTGAGTGTTGCCCTTTCTCTCGTTACACTTGACTGAGTGTTGCCCCTTCTCTCGTTACACTTGACTGAGTGTTGTCCCTTTCTCTCGTTACACTTGACTGAGTGTTGTCCCTTTCTCTCGTTACAGTTGACTGAGTGTTGTCCCTTTCTCTCGTTACACTTGACTGAGTGTTGCCCTTTCTCTCGTTACACTTGACTGAGTGTTGTCCCTTCCTCTCGTTACACTTTGCTGACTGTGTTGATGCCCACTCGCTCGTTACATTGACTGGGTTGATGCCCACTCTCTCGTTACATTGCCTGGGTTGATGCCCACTCTCTCGTTACATTGCCTGGGTTGATGCCCACTCTCTCGTTACATTGACTGGGTTGATGCCCACTCTCTCGTTACATTGACTGGGTTGATGCCCACTCTCTCGTTACATTGACTGGGTTGATGCCCACTCTCTCGTTACATTGACTGGGTTGATGCCCACTCTCACGTTACATTGACTGAAATGATGCCCACTCCCTCGTTACATTGACTGGGTTCATGCCCACTCTTTCGTTACATTGACGGTGTTGATGCCCGCTGTTTCCTTACATTTTGTGGCCGACTCGTGAACTTGGCATCAATTAAGCTACATTTGTAACTGGTTAACCAAATAATGATCAATATGTTTTAAGTAAATCATTAATGGGATTTTTATTTTTTTGTTATAACTAAATAACTTAGAAATCACCCTGCAGAAGATAATGAAATTGAATTGTATCAAAGTATTATTTCTGCGTAACTACGTTATAAATCAACCTTTCTGACCTCTTTCCTGAAACAGCACTGTGTATTAGAAAGGGAAATGGCCTTATCGCATACAAATTAGTTTGATATATTTGATATAAGATGAGATTGATATATATGCTTCAGTTCATCCAATGTAAACATGTAGGTGTTTGTCTTTTATGCACATGTATCCATTGTTATCATTATCTATTGATTTTAACATTAATCTTCTGAAGAAAATGGTATCACCGTGCCGTACATATTCAGACATTGCTCATATATCGGTTTCCATGGCGACTCTGACTTGAGAACGGAAGTCAGATGATATAAATATCAGCCCCTGGTGTTTTGCTTTCTCGCTGTATGCCACGTGGTTTCTCCCCACCTGTTACGCGTTCAGAGTTCGTGTCTTATCAATTCACGAGTTTACAAACTAATTGCCATACCATGCAACTATCACCACTACGGAGGCAAAATCGATTGTCATTGTCGAAATATACGATTTCATAGCTAAACTATATCTCTCATCGAGGTTCTGTTCGGTTGTCTTCCCTTCACGACACATTTATAAACGCTTTCTTTGACCTACAGCCGGGATACTTTGTTGCCATGTTACATACTTAGTCATTTTAATAGCACCTTTGATTTTGTCGAGGGACTTTCGCGATTGATGAAACAAGCTTAGATTGGACCAATATTTATAGACAAATGCTATCTCAGTATAACAAAACCAGACAGAATTACACGAGGAAATGCGTTTACATTGTACATTAAAATGTTGACAAGTCTTCATTTTAGAGGGAGCATATATAGCCAATGACACAGAGAGGACAGCTCGAAGCTTACGTCAATCACTTTGATATTAAAAAATATTAAAAGACTTGCTAATTGAGGAAAACTATGAAAACAGGAAATGACGTGTGTTTTTAGAGGAAATAGAGATAATGTCTGCCGGAGGGGTATACATTTTGCGTACATGTAGGTGGTTCGTGAAATATGAACCATTCATCTTTCAATTAGACCCAAGTAATTTTTCATACAAGTAGAAATCTGATTTTTGAAGCAAAAAAAGTTGGAAATGGTCGATTTTTCGACATCGAGGGCCTTTTAATAAATCTAAATATAACCATTGAGGGTGAATGTTATCGCAAATTGATCAAAACTCCCAAAAATGTACCAACTTTTTGTAGTTTAGTTCCAAGTATAGCGGTGTCAAATGATCAAGAGAAAAGAGGAAGGGGTATCCTTTTGCGAAATCTAACAAGTGTATCATGACATTTTAACGAGAATCATTCCCTGGTTATTGATTTCTTGATCTTTATATTGCATAACGCCTCCGTTTGCTTCGACAAACGTCGACCTTTTGAAGGAGGAAATACGCTCTCTCTCCAGGTAGAGACACAAATCATGTCCTTAATTAAACAGCAGTAGTTATGTCGTGTTCGCCGTATAGAATTAAGTGTCAGTAGAACATCATGTTTACGTATTATCATAATTATGTGTAACCATTTTCGATAGTATGCTTTGTTCTTTCAGCTCACTATTTAAGTCCGTTATTTAAGTGAATTAACACATCAAACCCACACAAACAAAAGGGCTGAAGAACCATCATTACACTCGAAGATGCACGTCTGTAATTGACGACTGATGTTTAATTGCTCTCCTAACTCCATCTTTTCCCTAGATACTGGTCTTTTAATCGTAAACTTGTAGAGGAATCAGCCATTACTAACCTAGTCCTACTTGACATTTCAGTGCTTCGTGTAAGTTCCTCGATGGGAATAGATGGCAGTGCACATTGTTTTAATCGTTTTCATGTGACCTTAGCATTCGTAAGTATGTACAATACAAACAAACTACACCAAATAGCCCTATCATCATAAATGCTCGACAATGGTATTGAACGCAAGACACTTCAACCTGTTCGGATGATATTTAGGAGCAGAGACTGTTTGGGGGATGTTTGTGTGCAGAATCTGCTTGGAGGATATTGTCTGGAGGGTATTTAGGAGCAGAGTTTGTTTGGAGGGTATTTTGGTGAAGAGTATGTTTGGAGAATATTTTTGGAGCAAAGCCTGTTTGGAGGATATTTTGCAGCAAAATATGCTTTGAGTATTTTGCAGCAGGGTATGCTTTGGGGGGGGGGGGGGGGGGGGGGGGGGCGGGGGGGTATTTTGGAGCACAGTATGCTTGGAGGGTAATTTGGAGCAGAGTATGTTTGAAGAGTATTTTGCAGCAGAGTATGCTTGGGGGGGGGGGGGGTGTATTTTGGAGCAGAGTATGCTTGGAGGGTATTTTGATGAAGAGTATGTTTGGAGATTATTTTTGGAGAAAAGCCTGTTTGGAGGATATTTTGCAGCAAAATATGCTTAGAGGGTATTTAGGAGCAGGGTATGCTTGGGGGGGGGGGTTTATTTTGGAGCAGAGTATGTTTGGAGGATATTTTGGAGCAGAGTCTGCTTGGAGGGTATTCTGGAGCAGAGTATGTTTGGAGGGTATTTTGGAGCAGAGTATGCTTGGAGGGTATTTTACAGCAGAGTATGTTTGGAAGGTATTTTGCAGCAGAGTATGTTTGGAGGGTATTTTGGAGTAGAGTATGTTTGGAGGGTATTTTGGAGAAGATTATGTTTGGAGGGTATTTTGCAGCAGAGTATGCTTGGGGGGGGGGGGGGGGGTGTATTTTTGAGCAGAGTATGTTTGGAGGATATTTTGGAGCAGAGTCTGCTTGGAGGGTATTCTGGAGCAGAGTATGTTTGGAGGGTATTTTGGAGCAGAGTATGCTTGGAGGGTATTTTACAGCAGAGTATGTTTGGAAGGTATTTTGCAGCAGAGTATGTTTGGAGGGTATTTTGGAGTAGAGTATGTTTGGAGGGTATTTTGGAGCAGAGTATGTTTGGAGGGTATTTTGGAGAAGATTATGTTTGGAGGGTATTTTGGAGCAGAGTATGTTTGGAGGGTATTTTGCAGCAGAGTATGTTTGGAAGGTATTTTGCAGCAGAGTATGTTTGGAAGGTATTTTGGAGTAGAGTATGTTTGGAGGGTATTTTGGAGCAGAGTATGTTTGGAGGGTATTTTGGAGCAGAGTATGTTTGGAGGGTATTTTGGAGCAGAGAATGTTTGGAGGGTATTTTGCAGCAGATTATGTTTGGAGGGTATTTTGCAGTAGAGTATGTTTGGAGGGTATTTTGGAGCAGAATATGTTTGGAAGGTATTTTGCAGCAGAGTATGTTTGGAGGGTATTTTGCAGCAGAGTATGTTTGGAAGGTATTTTGGAGCAGAGTATGTTTGGAGGGTATTTTGGAGCAGAGTATGTTTGGAGGGTATTTTGCAGTATAGTATGTTTGGAGGTATTTTGGAGCAGAGTATGTTTGGAGGGTATTTTGGAAAAGAGTATGTTTGGAGGGTATTTTGCAGCAGAGTATGTTTGGAGGGTATTTTGCAGCAGAGTATGTTTAGAGGGTATTTTGGAGAAGAGTATGTTTGGAGGGTATTTTACAGCAGAGTATGTTTGGAAGGTATTTTGCAGCAGAGTATGTTTGGAAGGTATTTTGCAGCAGAGTATGTTTGGAAGATATTTTGCAGCAGAGTATGTTTAGAAGGTATTTTGGAGAAGAGTATGTTTGGAGGATATTTTGGAGAAGAGTATGTTTGGAGGGTATTTTGGAGCAGAGTATGTTTGGAGGGAATTTTGATGAAGAGTATGTTTGGAGAATATTTTTGGAGAAAAGCCTGTTTGGAGGATATTTTGCAGCAAAATATGCTTAGAGGGTATTTTGGAGCAGGGAATGCTTTGGGGGGGGGGGGGGGGGGGGTGGGGTGGGGGGGTGGGGGGGTTGTATTTTGGAGCACAGTATGCTTGGAGGGTATTTTGGAGCAGAGTATGTTTGAAGAGTATTTTGCAGCAGAGTATGCTTGGGGGGGGTGTATTTTGGAGCAGAGTATGCTTGGAGGATATTTTGATGAAGAGTATGTTTGGAGATTATTTTTGGAGAAAAGCCTGTTTGGAGGATATTTTGCAGCAAAATATGCTTAGAGGGTATTTAGGAGCAGGGTAAGCTTGGGGGGGAGGGGTGTTTTGGAGCAGAGTATGCTTGGAGGGTATTTTAGAGCAGAGTATGTTTGGAGGGTATTTTGGAGCAGAGTATGTTTGGAGGGTATTTTGGAGCAGAGAATGTTTGGAGGGTATTTTGGAGCAGAGTATGTTTGGAGGGTATTTTGCAGTAGAGTATGTTTGGAGGGTATTTTGGAGCAGAATATGTTTGGAAGGTATTTTGCAGCAGAGTATGTTTGGAGGGTATTTTGCAGCAGAGTATGTTTGGAAGGTATTTTGGAGCAGAGTATGTTTGGAGGGTATTTTGCAGCAGAGTATGTTTGGAGGGTATTTTGCAGTATAGTATGTTTGGAGGTATTTTGGAGCAGAGTATGTTTGGAGGGTATTTTGGAGAAGAGTATGTTTGGAGGGTATTTTGCAGCAGAGTATGTTTGGAGGGTATTTTGCAGCAGAGTATGTTTAGAGGGTATTTTGGAGAAGAGTATGTTTGGAGGGTATTTTGCAGCAGAGTATGTTTGGAAGGTATTTTGCAGCAGAGTATGTTTGGAAGGTATTTTGGAGTAGAGTATGTTTGGAGGGTATTTTGGAGCAGAGTATGTTTGGAGGGTATTTTGGAGCAGAGTATGTTTGGAGGGTATTTTGGAGCAGAGAATGTTTGGAGGGTATTTTGCAGCAGATTATGTTTGGAGGGTATTTTGCAGTAGAGTATGTTTGGAGGGTATTTTGGAGCAGAATATGTTTGGAAGGTATTTTGCAGCAGAGTATGTTTGGAGGGTATTTTGCAGCAGAGTATGTTTGGAAGGTATTTTGGAGCAGAGTATGTTTGGAGGGTATTTTGCAGCAGAGTATGTTTGGAGGGTATTTTGCAGTATAGTATGTTTGGAGGTATTTTGGAGCAGAGTATGTTTGGAGGGTATTTTGGAAAAGAGTATGTTTGGAGGGTATTTTGCAGCAGAGTATGTTTGGAGGGGGGGGTGGTGTATTTTTGAGCAGAGTATGTTTGGAGGATATTTTGGAGCAGAGTCTGCTTGGAGGGTATTCTGGAGCAGAGTATGTTTGGAGGGTATTTTGGAGCAGAGTATGCTTGGAGGGTATTTTACAGCAGAGTATGTTTGGAAGGTATTTTGCAGCAGAGTATGTTTGGAGGGTATTTTGGAGTAGAGTATGTTTGGAGGGTATTTTGGAGCAGAGTATGTTTGGAGGGTATTTTGGAGAAGATTATGTTTGGAGGGTATTTTGGAGCAGAGTATGTTTGGAGGGTATTTTGCAGCAGAGTATGTTTGGAAGGTATTTTGCAGCAGAGTATGTTTGGAAGGTATTTTGGAGTAGAGTATGTTTGGAGGGTATTTTGGAGCAGAGTATGTTTGGAGGGTATTTTGGAGCAGAGTATGTTTGGAGGGTATTTTGGAGCAGAGAATGTTTGGAGGGTATTTTGCAGCAGATCATGTTTGGAGGGTATTTTGCAGTAGAGTATGTTTGGAGGGTATTTTGGAGCAGAATATGTTTGGAAGGTATTTTGCAGCAGAGTATGTTTGGAGGGTATTTTGCAGCAGAGTATGTTTGGAAGGTATTTTGGAGCAGAGTATGTTTGGAGGGTATTTTGCAGCAGAGTATGTTTGGAGGGTATTTTGCAGTATAGTATGTTTGGAGGTATTTTGGAGCAGAGTATGTTTGGAGGGTATTTTGGAAAAGAGTATGTTTGGAGGGTATTTTGCAGCAGAGTATGTTTAGAGGGTATTTTGGTGAGTATGTTTGGAGGGTATTTTACAGCAGAGTATGTTTGGAAGGTATTTTGCAGCAGAGTATGTTTGGAAGGTATTTTGCAGCAGAGTATGTTTGGAAGATATTTTGCAGCAGAGTATGTTTAGAAGGTATTTTGGAGAAGAGTATGTTTGGAGGATATTTTGGAGAAGAGTATGTTTGGAGGGTATTTTGGAGCAGAGTATGTTTGGAGGGAATTTTGATGAAGAGTATGTTTGGAGAATATTTTTGGAGAAAAGCCTGTTTGGGGGATATTTTGCAGCAAAATATGCTTAGAGGGTATTTTGGAGCAGGGAATGCTTTGGGGGGGGGGGGGGGGGGGGGTGGGGGGGTTGTATTTTGGAGCAGAGTATGCTTGGAGGGTATTTTGGAGCAGAGTATGTTTGAGGAGTATTTTGCAGCAGAGTATGCTTGGGGGGGGGGGGGAGTGTATTTTGGAGCAGAGTATGCTTGGAGGATATTTTGATGAAGAGTATGTTTGGAGATTATTTTTGGAGAAAAGCCTGTTTTGAGGATATTTTGCAGCAAAATATGCTTAGAGGGTATTTAGGAGCAGGGTAAGCTTGGGGGGGGGGGGGGTGTTTTGGAGCAGAGTATGCTTGGAGGGTATTTTAGAGCAGAGTATGTTTGGAGGGTATTTTGGAGCAGAGTATGTTTGGAGGGTATTTTGGAGCAGAGAATGTTTGGAGGGTATTTTGGAGCAGAGTATGTTTGGAGGGTATTTTGCAGTAGAGTATGTTTGGAGGGTATTTTGGAGCAGAATATGTTTGGAAGGTATTTTGCAGCAGAGTATGTTTGGAGGGTATTTTGGAGCAGAGTATGTTTGGAAGGTATTTTGGAGCAGAGTATGTTTGGAGGGTATTTTGCAGCAGAGTATGTTTGGAGGGTATTTTGCAGCAGAGTATGTTTGGAGGGTATTTTGCAGCAGAGTATGTTTAGAGGGTATTTTGGAGAAGAGTATGTTTGGAGGGTATTTTGGAGCAGAGTATGTTTAGAAGGTATTTTGGAGAAGAGTATGTTTGGAGGATATTTTGGAGAAGAGTATGTTTGGAGGGTATTTTGGAGCAGAGTATGTTTGGAGGGTATTTTGATGAAGAGTATGTTTGGAGAATATTTTTGGAGAAAAGCCTGTTTGGAGGATATTTTGCAGCAAAATATGCTTAGAGGGTATTTTGGAGCAGGGTATGCTTGGGGGGGAGGGGTTGTATTTTGGAGCAGAGTATGCTTGGAGGGTATTTTGGAGCAGAGTATGTTTGAAGAGTATTTTGCAGCAGAGTATGCTTGGGGGGGGGGGGGGTGTATTTTGGAGCAGAGTATGCTTGGAGGATATTTTGATGAAGAGTATGTTTGGAGATTATTTTTGGAGAAAAGCCTGTTAAGAGGATATTTTGCAGCAAAATATGCTTAGAGGGTATTTTGGAGCAGAGTATGCTTGGAGGGTATTTTGGAGCAGAGTATGTTTGAAGAGTATTTTGCAGCAGAGTATGCTTGGGGGGGGGGGGCTGTATTTTTGAGCAGAGTATGTTTGGAGGATATTTTGGAGCAGAGTCTGCTTGGAGGGTATTCTGGAGCAGAGTATGTTTGGAGGGTATTTTGGAGCAGAGTATGCTTGGAGGGTATTTTACAGCAGAGTATGTTTGGAAGGTATTTTGCAGCAGAGTATGTTTGGAGGGTATTTAGGAGTAGAGTATGTTTGGAGGGTATTTTGGAGCAGAGTATGTTTGGAGGGTATTTTGGAGAAGATTATGTTTGGAGGGTATTTTGGAGCAGAGTATGTTTGGAGGGTATTTTGCAGCAGAGTATGTTTGGAAGGTATTTTGCAGCAGAGTATGTTTGGAAGGTATTTTGGAGTAGAGTATGTTTGGAGGGTATTTTGGAGCAGAGTATGTTTGGAGGGTATTTTGGAGCAGAGAATGTTTGGAGGGTATTTTGCAGCAGAGTATGTTTGGAGGGTATTTTGCAGTAGAGTATGTTTGGAGGGTATTTTGGAGCAGAATATGTTTGGAAGGTATTTTGCAGCAGAGTATGTTTGGAGGGTATTTTGCAGCAGAGTATGTTTGGAAGGTATTTTGGAGCAGAGTATGTTTGGAGGGTATTCTGGAGCAGAGTATGTTTGGAGGGTATTTTGGAGCAGAGTATATTTGGAGGGTATTTTGGAGCAGAGTATGTTTGGAAGTTATTTTGCAGCAGAGTATGCTTGGAGGGTATTTTGCAGCAGAGTATGTTTGGAAGGTATTTTGGAGCAGAGTATGTTTGGAGGGTATTTTGGAGCAGAGTTTGTTTGGAAGGTATTTTGGAGCAGAGTATGTTTGGAAGGTATTTTGGAGCAGAGTATGTTTGGAGGGTATTTTGGAGCAGAGTATGTTTGGAGGGTATTTTGGAGCAGAGTATGTTTGAAGGGTATTTTGGAGCAGAGTATGTTTGGAGGGTATTTTGCAGCAGAGTATGTTTGGAAGGTATTTTGGAGCAGAGAATGTTTGGAGGGTATTTTGGAGCAGAGTATGTTTGGAAGGTATTTTGGAGCAGAGTATGTTTGGAGAGTATTTTGCAGCAGAGTAGGTTTTGAAGGTATTTTGCAGCAGAGTATGTTTGGAGGGTATTTTGGAGCAGAGTATGTTTGGAGGGTATTTTGGAGCAGAGTATGTTTGGAAGGTATTTTGGAGAAGAGTATGTTTGGAAGGTTTTTTGGAGCAGAGTATGTTTGGAAGGTATTTTGGAGCAGAGTATGTTTGGAAGGTATTTTGGAGCAGAGTATGTTTGGAAGGTATTTTGGAGCAGAGTATGTTTAGAGGGTATTTTGGAGCAGAGTATGTTTGGAAGGTATTTTGGAGTAGAGTATGTTTGGAGGGTATTTTGGAGCAGAATATGCTTGGAGGGTATTTTGGAGCAGAGTATGCTTGGAGGGTATTTTGGAGCAGAGTATGTTTGGAGGGTATTTTGCAGCAGAGTATGTTTAGAGGGTATTTTGGAGCAGAGTATGTTTGGATGGTATTTTGGAGCAGAGTATGTTTGGAGGGTATTTAGGAGCAGAGTATGATTTGAGGTAGTTTAGGGGTAAATTCTACTCAAAAGATGTTTTGTGGCAGACACGCCAAATAACGTTGGTTTTAGGAAGCACATACGTTTGTAAGGACAAGGCATTAAAAATCAACCATTCTGTTCGTACGTCAGTGCATTACAATGCACGAAAAAAAGAAAAGAGAATAAAACCCGGTAATACCCGAGTAAAACGCCAATGTACAATATCCCAATAACTATTAACTTGATGTGTTTGCGTCTCAGTTTTACTAATACTGTGAACCATTGATCCCCCTGACAAGAAAACATCTGCCTTTAATTACAGAACAAGTAGATTGGTCTGTTTCTGACATGGCCATTCACTTGCCTTGGTCAGTATTCGGCTGTTCGGCCTGTTTACTCTGCTGCCTGCCATTGATTCCCTCTATAACTCCAATTGGATCGTGTTGGGGCCGTCCAAGATTCGTGGTCGAACAATCCGACTCGCCATAGGAACATATCAGTCGGTCCCCCTCGGGTATCGAGGCTATTACAAGACAAGGGGCGACCTGTATGCGCAGATTATGTAAATATTTATATCTGTTCTATATATTCTCGTGCGTACACTCTGAGGTTTAGATAAATTATTCATAGTCTCTAATGTAAATGATACCCACACTTTCCCCAGACAATAACATACTAATTCCGATAATAATCCTGGGTTTTAGAATGTATAAACTGATTAACGACATCCATACGAAAGCTGACTTTTCATTTATTTCCTATTTACCAAGGTCAGGCCCATAGCTTTTCATCGACTCTCTATATACCGAGGTCATGGCCTTGCACTTTCATGGACTTCTTACAAACGAAGGTCATGATTCTCCGTGATCATCTTTCCTTGTATCTATCTTTCTATCTATATTTGTCATAGTATGTTTATATTCGCCATTGTCATATTTTGTTATCATCATGTGATTGATTTGTAAAATATAACTTTATGTTTTCATGAAGGAGAGGACTTAACGAGTCGATATGGTTTTGGTCGGATTCTTTTGTTTATCTTTTAAAAACAAAATGCTAGTTTTTCATTAGCTTCCCCGCGCTATGGTCATGACATTGGCTATAGGCCATGATATATTTTCATAAACTTCCCACATGCAAAGGTCATGACCCCGGCTCTTTATTGACCTACTACATGACTGTTGAGGTCAAACCCCTTTTTCATTGTCTTTCAATATATCGAGACCATGACCCTTGTCTTTCATTGGCTCTTTACATACCAAAATAATGACCAAGACTTCTTATTGATTTCTCACTAACTTAGTTCATAGCCCTGGATGTTTACTTACTTCATTTATACAAAGGTCATGACCTTATCACAAATATGGTTACCACTTGGTGTGAAGGAACTCTTTTTTGTACCAAGGCCAAGTTGGGACTGCAAAATTGTCAATATAGCCGTAACATCTCAATTAATACATTAACAGCTGTGGAATCAGCCAACGTACCAACAATATCATGCGCACACCATGCAAACATCCTGCACGCATGATGCGCACAACTGGGCGATTTGACAATCGTTCGCTCCGGGATCCGTTGTGCACTTCTCTCCGCACACATGCGCGATTTGGTACAATTGGTTGATCAATATCATTAAATGAAAAAATAACATAGAAAACTCTTGTAAAATGAGATTGTCGAAAGAGCGAGCAAGGTCGAGGAAAGGACGTATTGGTCGCGAGATCGTTGAGCCTAGGACGGGATGAGTGAAGCTCAGTCTTCTCGAGCGAGAACTAATTGCGCGCATGGCCGTACAGCTCAAAATTTGCTTGATCCATGCGATTTGCGATCGAGCCGCGCGACCCGTCGCTATAACCGCCCATGGCCCTATGTTTTCCCCGTGGCACAACTGAATTATTAAGGTGCGATCCATGTGCGCTTAAGCTTCAATCAATAAAGATCGACCCTCGCTCAAGTTGCGATCTTATATTTCTTCATAGTATACTTTTTTCTCTTCATACTTAGCATGGTAAGCATAATAAAAGAGTCTTGCTGCAATTTCAGCGAATTGCAATGTATAATGTATATAACATAGCATTATAAAAACAAACAATAGCGTCCATGTTTCTTTGAAGGCTGGGCAAAAACTTATGGTCGCCTCGCATTTTGATACGGTCGTAGTTGATCGCACGTGAATCCGGGCGAATTTGCGCGTAGCTCGGACAAGAATCGGTCGGGAAAAGATCTAGAATCGAGTGCACAGATCGAGGCTAGAACGTTTAGATCGCATTGAGATCGTATAGATCGAGTGTATGTTGTAACTCATACGAAGCTAGATCGGCCAAGATTGAGACTTGGTCGGCAGAGGTCGCGTGCTTTCGAAGAAAGATCGCCGCGAGATCGACGCTATGTTGCAGGATGATCGAATAGATCAAACTTGGGTCGAGTTAAGATCGAGTGAATAAACGCAGGTAAAGCGTAAGTTGAGCGTCCAAAGAGCGATGAACGTTCACAGCGAAGGTCATACGAGAGTTCATCGAACACAGAGCTCACACAGAACATAAATGGATATAGATCGCATGGATTTTGTCCGCGACTACGGGGAAACTGAGGTACATGTACGATCATAGCCGCGCATGAGCACGTGCGATTTTTCCAGATCGTACATAGTGAAATGACCACATATCATCGCCAAGGTTTTTATCATAGCACATAAATTGTGCACAGACCAACGCTGACCGATCCCACAAATTATTTTGTCATTCTGTCATTTTTCAGAAAATCTGTTTGGACAATTAGTAATATATGTATTATTCTAATATCAACGAATTTTATCACTTATATACCCTCCTCAATCTTTTATATAATATCTATATGCATGCCTGTTGGGCGTGTAACATATTTGTTAAATTAATGAAATGTAAATATTTACACAATTTATCCTCAACAACATCACGCTCCGAGCAGATTAAGTTTTATATAATTGTCTGTAGCAAATTTAATATGTCTGCGCGCGCGTACAAAAGTGTACCTGTGTTGTACACAGTTACAGGGGACATATTTAGGAGGCGTTGAGTACACCACGTAGATAAAAGTGTATCTATATCAATTTGCATACAGAAAAAGAGATTTTGAAAAATGTAACAACACGCACCCCCCCCCCCCCCTTAAAAAAACCCAACAATATATATAAATTGACCATTGCTGGTTTTGAACTCCAAAACCCCAAGTCCGTCCACGGTTACCGCCCCTAGCTATGCTGGTGTAATTAGGTCACTGAATTAATTTCGCCTCCCTTGGCGTCCATGTCCAATATAATTGTATTCAAGGCAGAACTAATGCAATGTCGTGCAGGCCGATAAAAGGCACGCTACAGTTACCCCTATAGTCGGTATGTATCTAAAAGTTCGGATTTAAAGTTGTACATGAATGCTGCATACAAAATGTTGTATTCCCTGTACAATACATAATTTTATTGCTTTAGTTATGCTTGTTTTATGAAGTAATGTCTATGAAACGTAACTATGATTACATAACCTTTTGAACTAGCGCTAAAACAAATAAGAAAACAGTTTAAGACATATTTCTACAATTCAAACCACTCATGTTACATGTAAATCAACGTGTCAAATATAAAAGTTTTGTCTTCAATAAAAAAACCGAATCTTGATTAAAATTCCACATCAAAACAACAGTAAGAATATGTTACAGGTTTTGATCCTCGTGAAGTGTGATGGAGCGTGAACGCCTGTCCAAAGGGAGACAACTCTAACTACTTCGTCCTCGCTGTCGTCACTTCAATCATTTATATTTTGCATGCATTTTCTGTGACAGGGGTACGTGTGGTGTATATACTTGATATAAAGTCGATTTCGTGATCAGTCGTTAGTTGGTAACGAATCGAATTACAACTGACCCAAATCCTTGTATATTAAACACCTTGTAATTTATAAGTAGTTAACACTAACACACAATTACCTTTCCAATCCTGTTGACGTTCAATTTAACGAGTGTCGCATTCCCTTCGTTCCAATGAAATCAAATATATGTTTCTCGTATATAAAAGTACAAAAAAAATGTATATCCATACACACGAATTAAAAATAAGATAAGTTTTCTTTCAAAATTGTAAGGAGCCGAGAGTATAGAGGTTTTCAAAAGAAACGTCTACCAACTGAAAAAGGTTAATGGTTGGAAATCACAATAAATGATAATTTGGATTTTCTAATAGCCTTTCCTGTTTTGTGTCAGGTTATTATTCTTCATTGGTCAAATCGATAGTGTTTACAGTGAGGTCCATTACAATGCATATAAGTTTCTTCGGTATATCGAAATAACCGAATATTTCGAAATGATGAGTCTTCGGTATGCCGAAATAACCGAATATTTCGATAGTATGAGTCTTCGGTATACCGAAATAACCGAATATTTCGAAATGATGAGTCTTCGGTGTACCGAAATAACCGAATATTTTGACCGGATAAGTCTTCGGTATACCGAAATAACTGAATATTTCGACATGATGAGTCTTCGGTATACCGAAATAACTGAATATTTCGATAGTATGAGTCTTCGGTGTACCGAAATAACTGAATATTTCGACAAGATAAGTCTTCGGTATACCGAAATAACTGAATATTTCGACATGATGAGTCTTTGGTGTACCGAAATAACCAAATGTTTCGACAGGATGAGTCTCTCAAAACAAAACGTCATACCAAAACAAAGAGTAAGGAGTAAGATATACACACCAAAGTAAAAATATATATAAAAAAAAACATTAACCGACCACGACGAGACTCGAACTCGCAATCTTCCGATTCGAAGTCGGACGCCTTATCCATTAGGCCACGCGGTCTCTCTTTATAGTTATATTAACTATTATACCGAGACAATTAGTATAGGCGATGTGAAATCATAAAAAAAAATACTTTATTTGATACTTGATGAGAATATAACCGTCACTAGTATAGTATAAAATTTATTTATTTTATGAAACAAGCTATCTAACTAATATTTATCACTCTTGTTTGCCCGGAAATTAGCGCGCGAAGGGTCTTATTGTGGGAGGAAACCGGAGTACCCGGAGAAAACCCACGTGGTTGGGCAAGTGACCCCATACCTTTTCACGTCCGGTCGGGGAATCGAACCCCGGCCGCCTTGGTGAAAGACAAGTGCGCTATCCATTGCACCACCCGACCACACTAGTATAGTGAGATCTCACGCCATGACAATCGCCCTTGCTTCCCATCGATCCAACTGAACGTCACTTACAAAATTACAAATATAGATTTGTTAATAAGTAGACTTTCCGATGTATTACATGTACCTTATCATTGGTTCATCCAGTTTTGCCCACTGCCTTAGGTCTCATTTGATAACATGACATTGAATGCCATGTACTTACTTTGCGGATGCTATATATCAGGAAGATGACGCTTATCCTTCGGGAACACCTGCATGGGTCAGCATTCATATTAACCCACTCTCATACTCATACCCCGTTTCAGGCTGTGCTCAAGCCATCTTGTGTCAGTGATGAATACTATATTTGTCAATGTTATGTAAGAGATTCTGACGGACTTTAGCGGAATACTGTTTCCCAATGTTTACACATAACGTTTTCACCTTATAACATGATATAAGTGAGGTTCAAAAAAGTTGGCTTGAACACATAAATCATTGTGAGCAAGGGAACAGTACATGAATATGATCCTGGTCTTATTCTCTATTTTTTTGCTTTGCCCTAAAATGTTTTCTTTTCGATAACAAATTCGATGTTTTATTGACTCTCCAACTTTCTAATGCGTCGTTGTAAGATGTTATTTTTCGTTTGTTTTATTTCAAAGCCCCCGCCCCCTCTGATTTTGTTTAAGATTTTTGAATTTCATATTTCGTTGATTAGAAGTCGATCAGGTACAGTATGCATCGGAATCAAACAATAATACGACCTATACAAATGTTTGTATATGACCGCGTGGCTGAATGGATAAGGCGTCCGACTTCGAATCGAAACATTGCGAGTTCAAAGAAAATACAATGTAGTACTCAACAAGCTTAAACATAAAACGTAAGCTGTGTACGGTTTACCAAAAATACCGCAATGAAATCAAAAGCAATGCAATTAGAGAACAAAATCATTATGTTCTTTTATGAAAACTTGAAGTTTAAAAACTATTGCATGTTGTCTTGATTTGAATGTAAAACTTTCCAGATTCTTATTCCGTAACTTTGTTACCACTCAAAATATATTTAGATCATTCAAAAGGAAATGTGCTTCATGAACATTGTTGTATGTATGGTATATGATGGGTGAGAGAGAGAGAATGATAGTCAAAGGGAGATAATCTGTCATCATGATGTCAATGTTAGAACTCTCCTAAAAGGAGGAAATATTGTGATTTCGCGGGATAGAAAATAAACGAATATTGAACGAGAAAGACGTGTTTTACTCCTTCCGACAATCACAGCCAAGCGAAGACATTACATGGTGGAGAATCCAAACCCGGAATGTAGAGTTCTTTGAAACGAGCGTACTTTCAATGTGACTATATTTTAACGTCTTAGGTGTGTGGACAAACAAAAAGAACCATCATGTGAGACAGTCGGGACAACGCTGGGTCCAACCCGGCGTGGTGAAACCACGTGCGGCGATGGCGGGATATGTGTGGCGTGACATTTTTAGTTCATATTGGTGATTATGATTATTATGAAAATTATACAATGTTTGCCTCTGAAGAGGAACTTGATTTTATTTCGCCAGTTACCATAGGAAATGGACGGCATGCTCCTTTATTTAAGCCTTGAACGGAACATATGATTCAACACATTTAGTTCGTGAGTCCGTGACAGCACAAGTTGGGCTTCACCCGTATGTTGCATCATCATGAATAACTGTGGCCACTACATGCAGTCATTTTTCCATTTTCTGACATTTGATTACGTCAGCATCCAATAATTCAAGAACCATAAATTTATCTGTGCAGAACTTTCTATTAACAAATTTATACTGACTTATTACAGTCCATATGAGTCCAATGTTTTCCATGAAGTATTTCTACAAATGCAGTGACCACTAGACCATAAAGTTTTTTTCCATATCATATGCAGTGCCAATAGACCATGATTTTTCCCCCCTACAAATGCAGTGACCAATAGACCATCAAGTTCATCAACATTTACAAACTTTATCCTGTTTTACCAAGAAGATCAAGACCAGTGGCAGTGACTTTGCACAAGTGAAAGAATTTTATGAACATTGACAATTGTAATGAAAAATATTATTTCTTTTAAGTTCAGAATTTGAGAATATTTTGTGATGCTCTTGATTCTTACTTCAACTGTCTGTAAATGTAATTTTGTGTCATAGGTTTTAGTCATAATGGTGATAAAGAGCAAACGTGCACAATATCGAACCCTATTATATAGATAGCCGTTTTGCGCAATCGTTTAGCATATATGATGAACCCTTTTTAGTGTAATTTTGAATTTATTTGTGATATGATTTGTTTGTAGAATTATTAATATTGAACCATAAGGCCATGTCGAGATATTTTTCAGCACGTATATAAAGCTACGATAAGGCTGATAGGGATAAGTATAAAGCTGGCAGGTTAATGTTGTATTTTTGAAGATGTTGTAAGTTTATTAAGGTTACTCTATAACTTTAAATCACATGGTCATATGACGCAACATGATGATACTGTATAAACAGTTAGTTGAGTATTTTACCTGAACAACTTTACCATTTGTTTTTATGTTGAGAAATGTATACACTGTATGTGCCATAATGATATATTTTATTGTTTACTTTTTAGAGTTGAATGATATGTAATTTTATGTATAATGCCATTGTTGTTGTATTACGGCAGTTGTATATCTGGTTGCTCTATAACTTTTAATCACATGGCCAATGGCGCAACATGTTGATACTGTTAGATAATGCAGTTAGTTGAGTATAACCACTAAAACTGACCATGTCTTGTGAGTCAATTTATTGTTGAAGTACCTATCAATGCGATATTGTTTTGAATCATGAGCTTGACAGAATGTTTTAACTTTATTGATCTAATAGAAACTAAATTGTTCTGGTGATAGTAAGTAAACTTCCTAACTACTTATCAAACTTAAAAACTCATCACAGTTCAGTATAACATTTTTCAGCTAGTCTACTTCACATGACTGACACTTAAGCCTATGATGATTATGTTTCATTTTTATGGTTGAGCACAAGTAGTGATTTATTTATTGTCATGGCAAAATTGTTTAATATTAAATAAATTTTTCTCGTGCCAGCTTTTACAGACATGACATGTATATGAAGAATTCCATCTTGTTAAAATAATTCAAATACTGTAGTTTATTTTCACTCTTTGCTATTTAGTGTGTTATTTTAATGAATGGTCCATTATGAGCTCAATGGAAAGCGAGTGTGTGAGTGTAAGATTTTTCAGGAATAGCATTGTGTGGACATATTTTGCTACATCTTGTATTCAAAACTTATCAAGTATGTAACATTTTTGCTTTCACTTGTATGTTGGTACCACATCAGTGTTAGTGAGTCTTCTACTACTTTAAATAATTATCAAGGTTTATTTCTTTTGATCAAGTTTGTGATAATATTATAATGCAAATTCTTTTCTTTCGATAAACATTTCATTTTCTCTCACACCCATGTTAAAATTGTTATGATACAATTTTGTTTTGTCGGGCGGGATGTTGTATGTATGGTATATGATGGGTGAGAGAGAGAATGATAGTCAAAGGGAGATAATCTGTCATCATGATGTCAATGTTAGAACTCTCCTAAAAGGAGGAAATATTGTGATTTCGCGGGATAGAAAATAAACGAATATTGAACGAGAAAGACGTGTTTTACTCCTTCCGACAATCACAGCCAAGCGAAGACATTACATGGTGGAGAATCCAAACCCGGAATGTAGAGTTCTTTGAAACGAGCGTACTTTCAATGTGACTATATTTTAACGTCTTAGGTGTGTGGACAAACAAAAAGAACCATCATGTGAGACAGTCGGGACAACGCTGGGTCCAACCCGGCGTGGTGAAACCACGTGCCGCGATGGCGGGATATGTGTGGCGTGACATTTTTAGTTCATATTGGTGATTATGATTATTATGAAAATTATACAATGTTTGCCTCTGAAGAGGAACTTGATTTTATTTCGCCAGTTACCATAGGAAATGGACGGCATGCTCCTTTATTTAAGCCTTGAACGGAACATATGATTCAACACATTTAGTTCGTGAGTCCGTGACAGCACAAGTTGGGCTTCACCCGTATGTTGCATCATCATGAATAACTGTGGCCACTACATGCAGTCATTTTTCCATTTTCTGACATTTGATTACGTCAGCATCCAATAATTCAAGAACCATAAATTTATCTGTGCAGAACTTTCTATTAACAAATTTATACTGACTTATTACAGTCCATATGAGTCCAATGTTTTCCATGAAGTATTTCTACAAATGCAGTGACCACTAGACCATAAAGTTTTTTTCCATATCATATGCAGTGCCAACAGACCATGATTTTTCCCCCCTACAAATGCAGTGACCAATAGACCATCAAGTTCATCAACATTTACAAACTTTATCCTGTTTTACCAAGAAGATCAAGACCAGTGGCAGTGACTTTGCACAAGTGAAAGAATTTTATGAACATTGACAATTGTAATGAAAAATATTATTTCTTTTAAGTTCAGAATTTGAGAATATTTTGTGATGCTCTTGATTCTTACTTCAACTGTCTGTAAATGTAATTTTGTGTCATAGGTTTTAGTCATAATGGTGATAAAGAGCAAACGTGCACAATATCGAACCCTATTATATAGATAGCCGTTTTGCGCAATCGTTTAGCATATATGATGAACCCTTTTTAGTGTAATTTTGAATTTATTTGTGATATGATTTGTTTGTAGAATTATTAATATTGAACCATAAGGCCATGTCGAGATATTTTTCAGCACGTATATAAAGCTACGATAAGGCTGATAGGGATAAGTATAAAGCTGGCAGGTTAATGTTGTATTTTTGAAGATGTTGTAAGTTTATTAAGGTTACTCTATAACTTTAAATCACATGGTCATATGACGCAACATGATGATACTGTATAAACAGTTAGTTGAGTATTTTACCTGAACAACTTTACCATTTGTTTTTATGTTGAGAAATGTATACACTGTATGTGCCATAATGATATATTTTATTGTTTACTTTTTAGAGTTGAATGATATGTAATTTTATGTATAATGCCATTGTTGTTGTATTACGGCAGTTGTATATCTGGTTGCTCTATAACTTTTAATCACATGGCCAATGGCGCAACATGTTGATACTGTTAGATAATGCAGTTAGTTGAGTATAACCACTAAAACTGACCATGTCTTGTGAGTCAATTTATTGTTGAAGTACCTATCAATGCGATATTGTTTTGAATCATGAGCTTGACAGAATGTTTTAACTTTATTGATCTAATAGAAACTAAATTGTTCTGGTGATAGTAAGTAAACTTCCTAACTACTTATCAAACTTAAAAACTCATCACAGTTCAGTATAACATTTTTCAGCTAGTCTACTTCACATGACTGACACTTAAGCCTATGATGATTATGTTTCATTTTTATGGTTGAGCACAAGTAGTGATTTATTTATTGTCATGGCAAAATTGTTTAATATTAAATAAATTTTTCTCGTGCCAGCTTTTACAGACATGACATGTATATGAAGAATTCCATCTTGTTAAAATAATTCAAATACTGTAGTTTATTTTCACTCTTTGCTATTTAGTGTGTTATTTTAATGAATGGTCCATTATGAGCTCAATGGAAAGCGAGTGTGTGAGTGTAAGATTTTTCAGGAATAGCATTGTGTGGACATATTTTGCTACATCTTGTATTCAAAACTTATCAAGTATGTAACATTTTTGCTTTCACTTGTATGTTGGTACCACATCAGTGTTAGTGAGTCTTCTACTACTTTAAATAATTATCAAGGTTTATTTCTTTTGATCAAGTTTGTGATAATATTATAATGCAAATTCTTTTCTTTCGATAAACATTTCATTTTCTCTCACACCCATGTTAAAATTGTTATGATACAATTTTGTTTTGTCGGGCGGGATGTTGTATGTATGGTATATAATGGGTGAGAGAGAGAATGATAGTCAAAGGGAGATAATCTGTCATCATGATGTCAATGTTAGAACTCTCCTAAAAGGAGGAAATATTGTGATTTCGCGGGATAGAAAATAAACGAATATTGAACGAGAAAGACGTGTTTTACTCCTTCCGACAATCACAGCCAAGCGAAGACATTACAACATACATGTACCACACCATGCAGGAATGTCCTCTGGCACAATTAATCCAGATGCAATAATTCAGTCATTCACGATCTAACCAATTTCTTATTGTTACGAATTGTTTTGTATTCTTTATGGAATCAAAAATGGAACTACCGTATCTGATAAAGCAAATGTTATGTCCGTTGAAAGGGGAGTTGTGTCCCTTTAAATAGGATCTGTGCAGAACAGTCGGGCGGCATCTAGATGTATCTATAAGCAGAACTACCAATTCAGATTAAATATTTTGCTTTCAGAAATGACATTGTCAAATAAAACAGTGTTAAGCAAAAGTGAAGAAATCAAGATTCAATGATCATGTACGTAAACGCAAAAATTATACGAAATTTGTTCTCCACAAAAACGGGAACGACGGTGCCAACGCAGACCATTTAAAGGGAAGCAACTGCGATTTACTGCCGGAGAGAATCGTGTATACATGTCAATGTACAATGTATTATTACTCTTCTATACACGATATTAAACACATTGTAATTTATAAGTAGTTAACACCTTTACAATTCTGTTGACGTTTATTTTAACGAGTGTCGCTTTCCCTTCGTTCCAAATAAATTAAATACATGTTACTACCCCATAAAAATTATAACATAAAAATGTATATCCGTACACACGAATTAAAAGTATTGAAAACAGATACGTTTTTTTTCAATATTTGGAGGAGCTGCGAGTATAGAGGTTTTCAAAAAAACGTCTACTAACTAAAAAAAGGCTTCGGTTTGAAATCACAATAAATCCAAATTATGATTTTCTAATAGGCTATCCTGTTTTATGTCTGGTTATTATTCTTCTTTAGTCAAATCGACAGTGTTTACAGTGAGGTCCATAAAAATATATATATGACTGTCTTCGCCTTCGGTGTACCGAATTAACTGAATATTTCGACAGGATGAGTCTTCGGTGTACCGAAATAACCGAATATTTCGACAGGATGAGTCTTCGGTGTACCGAAATAACCGAATATTTCGACATGATGAGTCTTCGGTGTACCGAAATAACCGAATATTTCGACAGGATGAGTCTTCGGTATACCGAAATAACCGAATATTTTGACAGGATGAGTCTCTCGATGAGATGAGTTCCCGTCATACCAAAACAAAGAGTAAGGAGTAACATAAACACGCCAAAGTAAAAAAAATAAATATATATATATAAGCCGACCACGACGAGACTCGAACTCGCAATCTTCCGATTCGAAGTCGGACGCCTTATCCATTAGGCCACGCGGTCTTTACATGTAAATATATTATTATAATACAGACATAATCATTATAAGCGAGTTCAAATCATAAAAAAACGTTATTTGATACTCGATGAGAATAACTGTCACTAGTATAGCCATTAACCTTGATCTCACGTCATGACAAACACCCTTGCTCCCCATCGATCCAACATGGCGTGAATGAACGTCACTTTATCACAAATCATTGATATGTATATAGACTTTCTCATTTATTACCATATCATTGGTTCATCCAGTTTTTCCCACTACCCTAGCTCTCATCTGATAACATGACATTACAATGTCATGTACTTAACTTTGCGGATGCTGTCGATGAGGACGAAGACGCCTATCCTTAGGGAACACCTGGGTCAGCATTCATATAAACCCGCTCTCATACTCATATCCTGTTTCTGTGCTCAAGCGAAGTTTCTTGTGTTAGTGATGAATACTAGTTTTGTCAATTTTGTATAGGATATTTGAATTTAAGATTTGGATGATTAGAAGATCGATCGGATACAGTATGCATAGGAAATAAATAAATACGACCTAAATAAGTGTTAGTACAGTTCGGGTCTCGTCGTTGTCGTGATTTTATTTTTTTTTAATTTTGAGAACTTTGTAGAAATAATAATCCAAATTTTAAAATACAAAGTAAGGAAACACAAATAGATGAACACATCTGCTGTAGTTTTCTACTATCAGGCACTGAAAAAAAGAGCTCTCTTTTTCAGTGTCTGAATTACATCGATTTTCATTTTCATTTTCATTATGAATTTAGATGATAAATAACATATAAAGAAAATTGGATTTTTTTTTTTTTTTTTTTTTTAAATATTTTTAATTATTCATATTTCGCTATATTATCCAGATATATAGATGGTTATTTTCTTGGCCACAAGTGCCTGTGCCTACGACAACACTTTCAGTCATTTCAATAAAAACCAACATGATTTAAAACATGATATTGAAAATATCTGAAAACATTTAAAGAGACTGGTTGATTTTTACCAGATTAAATAAAACCGTTTATAATTGGATAGGGTTAAGAATTACTGTATAAGATGCCGTATTGTGATCTGAACTGTATAATCTCTTATTTTAAATATTGTGATATCATGTAACAGTATGCCTATTTAACCCGAATGCATATTATTAGCATTCTTTTGATTATTAGTAAAATAGGTAATAAAAAAGTGAGAGATGATGACCGCGTGGCGTAATGGATAAGGCGTCCGACTTCGAATCGGAAGATTGCGAGTTCGAGTCTCGTCGTGGTCGTATGTTTCTTTTTACGTAAAAGATGACTTTTAAAATATCTCATATTTATGAAGACCATCACATCTCACCCGCATGTTGTATTTACGTACTGATTATATAACGATGTATCAGTTTTATGACTCGATAAAGAAGCGTATGTAACATTCCTCAAACCAACAATCAAACACTGTATCCTATTGTGAACAAGTATGTACTTTTATCATTAAACATTAATTTTGGAGTTTAGCTTTGAAGAAAATTTGTTAACCCCTTACGTGTTCAAAGTATTGTCGTGTTTGTTAACAACAAATGTGAGTTAAATTATTACAGCTGATGTTATAAGTATATCTACATGATATGATATGCTTTACTAGAAAGTTTACAATAAATATTTACTTCACAGTGTAACAAATAGCGTTCTCTTGAATTAAATTCAAGAGAAGACGCCGTCCTTACCTGTAGATACTGTGGATAGATAGTATATTACGTTAGAAAACAGATATCGTTGCACTAAATTATATATCTAGGTATAGATGTATACTGTGTTCATGTTTAAAGGTCCAATATACGTAACTTTAGGGAAATTTTCGTGATTCTGAAAAATTCTGAAAAAAAATCCAGTTGATAACCATGCAAAAATAAGCCTAAAACGAAGTAAACCTGAGCGGTAACTAACAAGAAACTCTGGAGAAAAAAATCCAAAGAATTGAATATAATTCATGTGGGTCCCACTTCAACAACAAACTGAAGGTAGAAATGGACGCGTGTTTACAAATAGCGTTTTTCAACTGCTGCTTTACCGGTAACCGCGAAAGAATTCATCTTGAATATTGCTGATATCAGTTAATCTTAGCTAAATCTAATAAGTTATTAAGCTTGATTTTCTCTTCAAGTTTTGCCGAAAGTTACGTATATTGGGCCTTTAAGCACAGGTAAAAAGCGAGTGTTTATGTTCAATGTAAAGTATTGCATCAGGATGTGTATAAGTTGGTGTAACGCTGTCTGAATACATATATGAACGTGTAAGTTTTGTTAATATTTAGAACAATTTATATACATATAAATGTAACTGGCGGTAACACTTATTTCGTTTCATCACAAGTTCAATACAACAAGCACTTTACAGTGCAAAGTTTAAATTTATTATTTACCTTATATATATCATACGTAGGTTATTCTTACTTCCGTATTCAACAGACCGCGTGGCCTAATGGATAAGGCGTCCGACTTCGAATCGGAAGATTGCGAGTTCGAGTCTCGTCGTGGTCGTAAGAACTTTTTTATAACAATAGTTAATATTTTTGTTTAACTTAGTGACATGAACCATAATAATATATGACCCGTGATTGATAAATTAAACCATTTGTATTTAATGTTTTCGTATCGGAACTGTAAACAGCTGTAGCTGTCATTGTTTTCATATTGTATAATAATACAATAATAGGACGTGCCAGGGTTTTGAGTTACCGGAGAATGATCACCGATCTACGGTCACTACCTGGCAGCTGCTCAATGAACGTTAACGAAGTAAACCTGAGCGGCAACTAATAAGAAACTCTTGACAGAAAAATCCGAAGAATTGGAAATAACTCAGGTGGGGCCCACTTCAACAACAAGCCGAAATTGGAAGACAAAAATGGACGTATGTTTACAAATACCGAGTTTCAATTGCTGGTGTATACCGGTAACCGCGAAAGAATTCAACTTGAATATTACTGATATCAGTTAATCTGAACTAAATATATTTATCAAGAACATGGATAATAATAGCAATCAGTACCATTATTATTATTATTTTGTCTTTATTTTCGCTAATCATGAAAAGGTGTAAAACATATACAGTTCAAACAATATTGACACATTCTCACGTACGCATACACACATACCGTCTTAATATACATTTATAAAGTAAATAGTCACACAGCATTAAACATTCACGCGCATTCATGCATACACACATACCGTCTTAATATACATTTATAAAGTAAACAGTCACACCGCATTGAACATTCACGCGCATTCATGCATACACACATGCAGCCACATAGCTACAATGTAAACACAT
The DNA here is from genome assembly GCA_947623455.1 of Mimachlamys varia. Lineage (NCBI taxonomy): Eukaryota > Metazoa > Mollusca > Bivalvia > Pectinida > Pectinidae > Mimachlamys > Mimachlamys varia. The sequence goes on from OX392535.1 coordinate 18,391,532, forward strand.
TTTTTTAAAGAGTACACATTTTCACATGCAATCAACAACATAGTATCATAATATAATTGTACAATAAAAAGAGAATAATTGAAGATTCTTAACCCAAAAAATCATTTGAAATGAATCTCTGCAATTCAAACAATCCTATACAAAGGACTTAAAACATACTGAGTTGTGAAATACAATTTGAAGCTTTAATGATAACTTACAAGTGACCTAAGTTTAGATTACAAAATATGACAGCGTTTTAGGATTCTGATAATGAAATGAATTATATTTATATTAAGGTCCTCCAGTTCAAAATGAAAGTAAATCATAGTATATGATACCACCAAGGAGAACATGTAATAACTGGTATTTTAATAAAGTATTATAATAATCTCTAATATCTATATCTTTTATTGTACTAAGTACGCACCAGAGCTCGTGTGCGATTATTCCAGTGCACTATAAATGATGATACGGGTATCATGGTATATAAGACCACAGTAACGACATAAGTAAGTATCGCGTAATTCAACGATTAATTTTTTTTTTCTTAAAATAAAAACTACATTGTATGTTTGGGTAAATGTAAATCAAGTTTCGAGATTGGATATGGATGTATACTTACCTATTGTATTGTAAAATAAACCGAGAGAAGTCGCAATCTGCGTACATTATTTCACAAAGTTTGTCCTCTTCGTATTTTATAACTTGGTCGTTAATTAGATTTTTCCATTACAGTTTGTTTGGGAATCCCGCGAAAGTAAGCTTTTTTTCATATTTTTTTTTTCAAAATATTACATACACATATCGAGTGGGTATTCTTATGGACTACGACGATCGGATTCCGCTGACATGTATTCATAAAATAAATAATTTCAAAATAACTAGTGGAATTCCAAAACGTCTGGCCAGACGTTCTGAATTGGGATTTCCATCTACCAACGCATGCGCAGCGAGCGCCGTTTCCATTGTAAACACTCTATCTGTTATTACCGTTACACTACGATAAGGCCTAACTACTAAGCGAAAAGTTGCCGAATGGTCAAAATATGACACAAGATTGCGTTACGGAATCATATTGAGAGATGGGAAGTATTCTAAGGAGAATGTACCTGCTCTATTGTGTGTATGTTACATATTTCTTCTGTATAACGGTAACATGCACAAATAAAGCTTTGATTTGGTTTTGAGGCTACCCAAGGGGAAACTGTTTCAGTCTTCTGTTGCATAAAATGCGTGTGTAATATTAAAATTAAAAGTTTGTTTTATAATATTCTCTTTATAAAATCCAGTAAAACAGTATGATTTAATTATATTGCTGGATAGAAAGACATTTTCAAATACTATATATACCATAACAGAAAAAAAGTCGTTTGATTACGTTGTAAAACGGGACATGCGACCGAGGTACATACGGCTTCAATTTGGACAAAAGGAATATAAAAAATTGTTTTCACGCGTAAAAAAAGTGATATTCATACTTAATCTATAAATTAGTGAAGGTACAAATATCATTGGGTTGCGACCCCGGTATTGAATTTGATACGAAAATATATACATAACTGGAAAAAAATAAAAAAAAAAAAAAAAAATTATACAACATATACTTATATGTATATTCCATTCCTGCATTACTTAAATCACAAGAGCATGACTTTGCTTTTTAGATGCAAAAACAACAATCTTAGATTTTGTTAAGGGAACTGTAAATATCTATTTTCGACTGTATAACTCACAATAAAGAGCAATGGCTATACAATTGTAAACGTTATTACGGACAAGACATATCGTATCTGCTTGGCTGTATCCCACCTTCCCCACTTTTTAAAAAAAACATATGGGGGAGAATGTTGTTAGAAGGATTATAGTCTGTTTCTGAATAATTTTGGAATTATTTACCTGTATTTACCTGGGTTCTTACCTGAGTTTTTACCTGTGTTTTAATCAGTGATGAACCTCTATATTTTATCTGGATATATATGTTTTATTATACATTTGCAGATACATTTGCACTTGAAATAAATAAATATTGAAAACAATATTTTTCAAATGGAAATTTTGTTTATCAATGTAATATCATATAAGACTAAAATATGAAATAATAAAAAGTATGTTGTTTAACAAATCATTATTAATTAAAAATCTTATAGATGCTCTACATATTTTATACCTATTATAAAACTTATTAATAGACTCTAATTATCCAAGCTTTCACTCCCATCCAGGTGAGCTAAAGTGATCACAACCTTCACTAATTACCGAGATGATGATGAGTGTTGCAATTAATTAAACACAAGTTTTTTACTTTGTAACTCCAAGCCAAATTGGTTATATATATCAAAAATTCATCATGTAGGAATCATTTCCAATTGTGAAGCTCCGACATTATTATCAGGGTTACAGGATACAGCGCCATGCGGGAGGAGCAAACAGACCATCTGCGAAGAGATACCGGAACATCAACAGCCGCCTGACCCATCTGAAGGAACGCCTAGAGAACCAGACCATGGACATTATGGACTACGCGAACGCGAGTGGGTATATTTACACGCGAGGATAACACTACTGAACCGTTTCCACTAAATTTGATTTATTTTAGATAATCGTTATAAAGATTAAATATAATGTCGAAGATATAATGTGGAAAAATCGTCACTTCATAAGGTTACATTATCCGACTTGAAACTGTTAAAAACAGCACGACTTTTATAGTGAGAATACGTTTGTTTCATAATATTAGATAATTTCCCTTTGATACCCATATTATGAAGCTTATAGAAAAGGCCATCTTGTAATACAGAGTCGAATGCTTTGTTACTTGTACCATCTAGGAAGGCAACACATACGCTGGATGCATGATAGAAATTAAAGGTTATCATTTCCTGTAAACAGAGCTAGACCCCGGTGCTACAGCGATTTTTTTTTTTTACTATAGGCGGATTGGTGCCTATTTGGAAATGCATTTTATTCCTGGACTGGAATAAGACGGGTAGACAACAATGTTTCAAATATCTTGAAAAATACAGGAATCAGTGTACTGCCCCTAAAGCTGTTTTGGAAGTTTTTCGGTTTTCTATTACCTTTGTACAAAGTGATTTTCTTACTCAGTTTTTATATATTTTAGGAATAAATCTCATACTTTGCAATGAGATTAAAAAATGTATTATATGTGTGATAAGTAAGTTGTTGCTATATTTAACATGTTCATACACAAGACCGTCAGGACCAACGGACTTGTTTCTCTTTTTGCCTTTACATTTCATTGAAACTTCTTCAAATGTGAATTCATTTTCGCGAAAAAAATCTTTGTCAATTTTTTAAGTTTTTCTGAACCTAATGAAATGTTTCTGCCTAAAACATTTCGTAACGTTCGTTTTCAAACAACTTTCTGAAACACCCTATTTCTTTTGGATCACACGCAGAACCCGGTGGTCATACTGCAGCTCAGTCTATATAAACTTCGGGGAAAACAATTAAACTCAGCTCAGTCCCTGTAACAGATTTGTTGTTGTATATTTAATCGCTCTTCAATGCTTTTCTCCAATTATACTTTACAAACTCTGTACAGTTTGATATTTGAATTGCAGGAATGTCTGTATTATACAAAGGACTGGAAGGTGGTCAGGAATAGTAATGTAAGCACTATCATCTAGAGTTTCTGATTCCCTGACAAAATCTAACATGTAACTTTCAACAGCGATATAGTCTATCATTGTACAATTATTAGTGACAGCATATATCGTATATTCGGAGCCTTTTTAATTAGTTTGGACATTTACAGATACATGTACTAAGTTATGTCTATTAAGGAGTGTTTCGAATACAGTGGATGTGGCGTTACGGAGGAACTGATAACGTGGACCAATAATTTTTACAATAATATCTTCAATAGTCATGACCCTCCCTTTATCCGAATGCACTGATACAAGTACAAATATGAAAGAAATTCTGAATTTTGGATTTGTTGACACTTTAATATTCTTCGCTATTTTTTTTTTATGAAAGTTAGGAATAGAAATACAAAAGAAAAGGGACGCCTGTTTAAGGCCGATATAGAAAACAAGGTACACAAAATATATGTACTTAACCATCTGGCAGTTTCGTACAATTAGTTATGCTACATGTACAACAGATAAAATGTCATGTATCTAAAAAAAACAAGAAAAAGAAAATTGTTCATATCACGCTTTTAATGTAACAAACTTAAATGTGTTGGCCTCGATACATATGTCAGATTAGACTACGGCAAGTCGAGGAGAACTAAAGTCAACCTACAGTTGACTAATTTGTAACTTAGAAAAATCACAATTAAAGAGAACTGCCTGCTATGATATATCTAAAAATAATCGTGGTCATATTTTTAGTTAAAGGCCTTTATACGTAACTTCAGGAAATGTTTCGTGATTCTGAACAAATCTTTAAAAAATCCTGTTGATAACCATGCAAAAATTAGCCTAAAACGAAATAAACCTGAGCGGTAACTAACAAGAAACTCTTGACAGAAAAATCCAAAGAATTGAAAGTAATTCAGATGGGGCCCACTTCAACAACAAGCCGAAGTCAGAAGACATGCAGTTCAAAATGGACGCGTGTTTACAAATACCGAGTTTCAACAGCTGCCGTACCGGTCACCGCGTAAGAATTCATCTTGAATATTGCTGATATCAGCTAATCTTAACTTAATCTATAATAATAAAAAGTTATTAGGCTTGGTTTTCGATTCAAGTGTTGCCGAAAGTTACGTATATTGGGCCTTAAAATGTTCCCTGTCTTCCTTGCAGTGTAACATTACGGAGGTGAAATCGTGCTTAGTATTGCTGTCCTTTCTCCCTACACGTGTCGGCCGACATACATCACTGACACAGATGGTCAGCAACTTGTCGTCCAAATATTGGTATAAGGAATCAAAAAGCCGGGCCAGTATTTGTTCAGGTTTGTCTCATAGTTCCCAAACTGACCATTCACTTGTGGACAATCAGTGGGACTCGTTGACAGCTCGAGGACTAATATCAACAAGTCCAAACAAATCCCAACGCCAGTCACAATAGTTCACTACTCAGGAAGGCTCGCTTTCCTTTTTACAACATTTCTTTTAAAAGTAGAATAATAATTTCTTTCAGGTGACAGGATATTCTTAGGTGGAACGATAATATTTCCATTCCTGTAATAAGATAGCGAAACCTTAGTCAACAATATCGCCCACTGCCTTGTTTCGAGAGATAATATTTTGTCATAGACACCAGGAAATCAGTCATTATCACAGCTTAAGACGCGAAAGTTAAACAAACACACAACTTATATTTATAATGTTAAATTGTTTAGACACTACCAACTTAATACATTTTATATTTTGAGTCTTTATGTGTAGGCGATATATTATTTTATGCTTTGTTTGATAACTAGTTAACTTTACAAACTTTACACCTGTATCTAAACCGTCCGTATTCTAATATAGATACATAATGGTGGAATAATGTTTAAGCTGTATTCTTACCCTGTAGTATAGAAATACATCAAATATATGAAACGTCTTTAATCGAAAGATTAACAAAATCTTGTAATATTACCGTATGGAAATAAAAAACATTATAAAAGCATTGGCAATAATTTTGCTGTCTTCCCGTCCTTTATTCAAAACCTCCTGATGCCTTTTATGCGATTAACAACTTCCCGAAAAAGATATTTATATATTTGGTTTATTTTACACATGCAGTGTGTTTTAATATTCAAAACCACTGGGATAATGTACGTATGTATTTTACTTTTTAAAAACATATATTGAGAATTTTATACAGTCTGCCCATGCGCAGATTCATTGCGTTTTGTGTTGGAGAAAAGCGATTAGACAGAAGCAAACAAAATTTTTGATTTGACACATTCTGATTTGTTACCGCAATTCCATACTAACTGAGTAATTATAAGTTTCTTTATCAATTTGGTGACTCAGGATTTGCTCTATTGTCAAGCACACACATCTTATGTCATCAAACACCATCCAAACATCCAAACCAAATACATCTAAAATATTACTCAGCTGTCAGGACGATTGTACAATATGTTACGAAGCTAACTCTCTGTAACAAATCGTTTGAATATGAAAACGACCTATAACGACCTCTAATGTTTCCAGGTTGTTTTTATAGGACACCAATTAACTACTCGGCCTAACTCGCGACCACTTGGGGCGAGCAAAGACTATATCACAATATTTACCCAGAAATCCATCTGTGGCTACTGTCTAATACTAATTCCTAGTTCTCGTCGATTTATTCTGACAATGAAGTAATTCTCTACTATTTCGATTGGCCGTCAAACAAAGGCCGGGTGCCATTAGACCATGTACTGTATCGTTTTCATTAGTACTCAGTGAAAACCTCAATAAATCTCGATCAGACAGCAGGAATGTTTTCTACTGTGTACAATGGAATTCCTTTGATACTCAATGCATATTTCTATAATAGAATCGCTACATGTACAACGTCATGCCTATACCGGTATAGAGTGTACTTTTAATGTCAAGAAATTAATGCTTTTGGAAGGCTATGTAGAATGCATACGTTGTTGTTCAAATTCTTAAGAAACTATTGTCGGTTGCAATCGTGTTGAGAACAGATTATTTGATAAAAATGTTTCTTTACAAAACATGATAAAATTTAAAGATAAATTTATTTTTTGTTTATAAGAGAAACTGGAAAACATAATGAAAAAATAAACAGAGAATACCAAAGCGTCAACAAAACTATGATCCGAAATTGACTTTCAAAAAATACCATAATGATTTAAGGGAACATACCTCAAATGGGCCCTACCAAAATCATACAGAACATGCTGTATTTAGGTGGGACAGATGCAATGAGAGATAAATAAATATTTTTTTCTATTGTGATATATACCTGTCGTTTAATTGGCATTCTCCATGTTATACCTATTTCCAAAAATTCTACCCAGAGTAAATCTGAGCACTTATCTTTCCCCTCTCTATCCTTCCATTTCTAAATTAATTTTCATACTCAAAGTATCGCTAGAAATTTTCTTTCTCAAACATTATGCTGTAAAAGGGGTCCCCAAATTTCATACATTTTGTATGTAATTCTATCACACATAAGACGGATCTACATCAGGTATAAAACTTGTTTCCATATCGAAATTTCAAAGTTGTATATTGCTCTACAGTATGTATTGAGACGAAAAAGAAATGTTATAAAGTTTATGCGACCTGGTTTTGTACAATCGTATACACTCGGTTGTACCTGAATAATACAAAATCATGTATCAACTGATCGATACCGCCAAGTGAGTAAAGACTGAATTGACAGAATAAAGAAATATATTTGTGGTAAAGATCTTTGAAATGCTTAGAAATTGTAAAAAATAATAAGGATTTATTACATTTTTATCAGTTAAATATAGAGAATTATTCATTGTATAAGAGTGATATTTTTCACTAGTGAGAAATATGATATTTTTCGCTATTGAGAAATATAATATTTTTCACTAGTGAGAAATATGATATTTTTCACTATTGAGAAATATTTTATTTTTCACTAGTGAAAAATATCACTATTCTGATTAGACCAATCAGAACGCTGCTCACAAACGACATTTGGTAAAATCAAAAGCTGCAACTGTAGATTTTGCTATATAAATGTAACAAAACAGAATATCTAAAAAGATTACGTAACACACACATATGCTGCACCTTTTAATTTAGTGATAGAGTATGCCGAACAGTATCTTCAGTAATTCCAAACATATTTCACTCATGTGGCTAATGTTTTGATATTAAACGTGCTGCGCACTCGTGAAACATATCAAAATATTAGCCCCACCTGTGTTGCTTGAGTTTCTGTCAGTATATAAAAAAATGTTTATATATATGGAGCCGCGGCCCATTACAGAATGGGAGGCTCATTTCACACATATATATTTATTATTTACCGACAGAAACTCAAGCAACTGTGGATATGTATACGTTGTTCTGATATCACTATAAAGTTTTATCAAGTACATACAGGAATAATTTAAGTGATAATAAATCTCTACTATTTTACTGACTTAATTAACAGTTTGCTTATATTTTACGATTTTGTAACATTAATAGTGAATTTACTACACATATTTTTAATACAACTTCCATATTACTTAGATGATAAGTCGGATTTGCTTCAATTGATTATCAAATGAAAATAAGTTCCTTCTGATAAATAAAAATGAATAATATTTTATTGATAACAAATTAAGGTTAAATATTTTTGAACCTCTTTATTAACATTTACTTATAGAAACACTAACAATCATAGTTGTTTGTACATTTATATCAAAATTAACAATTTGGTACAATATAGATACCTATCAATTATTGAATGTAACTTTAATTTTTATTTGTCAAAAAAAAAGAGTATTTTTTATTGTTTATAATGTGGGTGATAAATACAGCAAGGCTTATTTATATTGTCACAGATACATACATGTACGTATATGAAATTATTATTTTTGAAATAGAATGATGTCTCCTTTTGAAAATCTATATCAGGGTTGTCAATATTTGGTCGACTATTACATGGTTAAAAGTATATTTAAATGAGAAGGATACAACATAGGTGTAAGTAGTTTTTACTACTACGTGAAGACCTGAAGGCAGTAGATAATATTCCGTTCCAAAGGAGCCCTATTTGGAAGTATAAAACCTAATTTGGACAGGTAAATAGACATGTACCGTTATCAGGTTACAACAGGTAACTAAGCCAGTGTCCATTGTAACAGTCCATTGTACTGATCCCCGGTGTAAGGCAGCAAAAACTGGATTAGTCGGGGCTCACAATTCAATAAATACCAATCATCGTTATCTCGCACCTGTAAACCCCACGGCCACGTAAATATACTATAAAGCGTTACGTCATATTGTTTACCTGACGTTAGACGTTCCAAACAATCCAATTAAAATGTCAAGTCAGAGAATAGACAAAGTCTGCAAACGTTTTAATCACAAGTACCAATCACACGTACCAATCAAATGATTGGAGGATTTCTGCATATAGATGGTAAAGTTACAGAATAAAAGGCTAACAGTGTTGCCATACAGAAATAAATTCAAATATACAAATGCGATATATAGTAGAACATATAGATTTATTTAATTACATATTTGATTTAAGTTTATTTTTTATACCATTGGGAGACAATGTATAGATAATTATAACTCTGTTATTTTACGGGCAGATGCATGGTTACGTATTTTGTCGGCGTATAGAAGCAATATTTTTGAAATAATAAAATCATATTAATTTCAAAATTGTATAATTACTTCATGAATAATATGAATGTTGCAGTCACACATTCACATTGTACTTTGTATGGCTTTTTTCCATTTGCAAACAAGTTATCAAATTGGTGCTTTTTTGTTTAATTCTAGCAATTGTGCGCATATTTATAATTATGAATCAAATGTTAGTTGCACGTAATTGATGCAATTGAAAAATACGTCTTCTGGATTAAATTTTGATGTAAGTAACTGAACATGCAATGTATACACGGTGAGCACCAAAACAATAACCGTGAAATTTTCGTGTGACTTAATGTTAGCTGATAGTAGAGAGTAGAAACTGGGGTCGTCCGAGGTAGTTTACCTGAAAAACTTACACCTGTACACGAGAGACAGGTGCCCCGGGATTACAACCTACCATGACAGAATTGGTTGTCCCTTTGCAATGCCAAATTGAATTCACAGGTTTTCTAATACTGTAATCATGACAGCTTATGTTTACCGTTGGTAAACATCTCGGGGCCGTCAACTGCCCCCGAGGGAGCTAGCACTACCCTGCTGAATGTGACGTCTCTGAGAATCTCACCTTTCGCCAGGTAGTGAAAGGTGTACTGCTAACTAGAACTTGGCACGTGAAAGAAGGACGCATCAATATTTTCATTTCTGACCTTGAATGATACAACAATGTCTAGAACAGGCCCGTGTCACGCGTATCCATCGTGTGGCCTTGTCTGACCAGGAAGGTAGTCTGACAGCACGGAATCTCTCACTTACTACATTGTACACATGTATAAAGTTTACAATGTGGTAGCATTTGGTTTCATAGAATAGCATACAAAGATGACGTAACACACACATATGCTGCACTTCTTAAATTTAGTAATAGATACAGTATGCCGAAAAATTGAATTAAACTACATCATATAGCTGTTTCGTCCTCCTACAAAGAATATCTGTAAAACGTTGAATTGTGACACCAATTTGTTATGAGTTTAAGGACTGAATTGTTCAGTTGAGTAACGGTATTTTTACAATTATTTTTATTATTCTTTTAAACATGCAATATTAAAATATCAACAATGCAAAAACTAAATACATGTTATACAAATGATAAAAAATATTTACTTTTAACAGCGATAAACTTTTAATAATGTACAACTTAAAATATGTGGAAAGTTTAGGCAATGCAATGGCAAACAAAACAATTCGTAATTCTTTTATAAGATATTTACATATCTCCCTTCTTCAACTTAGCAAACTCTGACTGTGTAATTATTAGTATAAACGCAATGAAAAAGAAAGGCTTGGTGAATTGACATCTGTTTCAGATATGGTGCAATTCACGCTTTAGCGCGACAAATATTTCGATGACATTGTTTGCGTTGTTTGTTCGTTCAACACCTAGAAACATGGAACATATTCTGGATCCATGACATTTAATAACACAACAAAAGTATACTGGCAAATTACTTTTCCATCGATACACATCCGAAATTCTTTGATAGTAACGCAAACAATGGCAGCTTCCTTTTCCGACTTTCGACGGCGTCATTTCCAGAGCAGCGCGTTATAATGCGTATACAAAACGACCGTTATGAATAAATATGAGTGACAAGTGATGACATGAAGAAAAATAGTTGATTCAATGTAACTATAGCATCTTACATTTGTAGCAACCATGGCTATCGCACTAACCATCGTAGCAACTCGCTTCGAATAGCATTAGAACACTATCAATGAGGTATACATCAGGACTGCATATTCAGTAGTATGCCTGCAGTTGGCAACGAACATATTCTATGGTGCGATTCTATTCATGATGGAGTGCTTTCGCGCCCAATAGACTAGGTTCGTCGCCAGCTGCGTGAGTCCAGTTCTTCCATAGAATAATTTTACCGCATATCTTTCTGTCCAAAATCATTAAGAGCCTAGAACAATTTAATTGAACATATTCAAAACAAACAAAAACTTAATTATTTTCACATGCCCTATCACAGTACTCAAATCCAGCATCAAACTCATTATATGTTTATGGACACGGGATGGGCGGTCAATTACTATTGACGAAAAACGTTTCTTTTTGACATCTCCAAGATTTAGTAATTTGTGTACGAAAATGCTTCATGGAACTTGCAAAGAATTGGCTCTAAAAGTTAGTCCAGATATTATTGTAGATACCTGATGTCATCGCCAAAGTTCTTCTCTACGGCTCCGATACTTAATACTGGATTTTAAAAAAAAATTAGTTTTGACAATGTTTTAAATATAACAGATTATAATTTCTAGATCTTTGTCACCTACCTCTTTATTTCCTTCTCCCATTGCCCCTTCTTTTCTTCTTTGAAGTGTATGTATGAGTGTTGTGTTGTATGACTGATATGTATTGTATTGTTAGAGGAATGGGAGAGCATCTCGAAACTCTCGGACTGTTTGTAATCCTCCATAGATAAATAAAGAATCTGAAAATACTAGTACTATATACGCAGTGAAAATGAGGTACAATTCTTACATTTACATCATCTAAATATACAATGTTCAAATGCTAAACGAAGAAAACAAAACATTCGAAACTTATGGAGGCTGATTTCTGCCATCTCGCCGTTACGCCTTTTCGTGTAATTTTAAACGCGAAAGCCTGCCGAACGGCGGGTTTTCGCCTTGTAAATTTTATGCGAAAAGGCGAAAGGCGAAAAGTCAAAAAGGTGAAAAATTAACACGAAAGGGCGAGAAAATGAACATGAAAGTCGGCGTCCAATGGTTACTTCGATAGCCGTGGTTGTTTAGATAATGTAGTTCCAGTGAATCTTCATGTACATCGACTATTGCTATATTAGAAATTATGCAGTGAACAATATTTTGAACGGTATCGTATTTGAAACAAATATCAATCAGCCAAGCAGTTTTTTCATTGCGTTTACGCTAATTTATATGCAGTCATCATCAGGGGCGTAGCTGGAGGTGTTTTGATGTGCAAGCCCCGCGACGTTTAGAAGTAGAGGAGGGGGTCCTTCGGGGAAAAGTCACATTCGGACTTCAAATGGTGCCATTGTGTTGGACTTGTTTGAATAATCAATGTCTGACCCATCATTATACAAATCATTACTGCGAGAATGGAATGCGATATGTTTTACTTTCATGATTCATGGACACAAAATCATCAATACGTTTCCTATGTCATTTACTCATCTTTTAGTAATAACAGAGACATATACAATCATCTTTGATATACATGCGTCCCTGTTAATAAGTATAGGTTATGTGATTATTTCAACTCAGGGAGTAAGAACTTTTACTTTTTTCGTAAGCATAATTTTGTACAATTCGTACAGGCCTAGTTTCACGAACGTTCCTTAACTTAAAAATCCCCATAGAAAAATGTTACAGAAGTTACGGGAAAACTTAAGTTAAAGAAATTTTCCTTAAATGCTTTCCTATGAACATGCTTAAGTTAAGGAAATTTGGTCTGGCTCATTATTAAATGTATTTTGTTGACATTTTGTTTGAGCCGACCGAAAATTCAGTATAAATTGGTCAATCATTTGTTACTCTTAGAATGATAAAAGAAGGGTCACTTTTTATAATAAATCTAACACATATTTACTTACAAAAGTAAACCTTATATGACATGATTATACGAAAAAGTCGGCTTAAGTAATTATAGCTAACAAACTTCCAGCAACTTCTTTCTGTTAATCTGACGAGTCGACAAAAAAAAGTTACAGTATCAGTTTGAGTATGAAGAATAGAAGTCGGATTATGAAATTTCTCGACTATAACACACATACTTTGGGAAAGGATGTGCAAGCACGGGCTCATGTGCTTACATGGCAGCTACGCCCCTGATCATTACATTTTTCTTTTCTAAATTTTGGTTATTCATGTATGTATCACCATTTGTTTTAACGGGAGAAGAAGAATCATAAAACTAGAGTCTGATCCCTTTTGTTCATTTATAAATATCATATATTTAAACCAATTCAAATGTTATATACCCTTCCCTAATTTTGCTCTTACAGACTCGCACCCATAAGTATATAGCATGTAAAATGTATATCAGTGATGCTATGTTAACCATTGGCCTTACCGCATTACTTACTGTCTTACCATCCCGGCATATACAAATAGTATTCTTACAATCAGCGACCTAACACACTTCAATCGCTGTCATAATCTAGTTGAGTCTCTGAAATCCACCATTAAAATATATATATGGGTCAAAGAAGTAATATCAACGGTAGTTTTCCAAATAACACTGGATCCTTACCAATTGATATTTATAGGATGCGAATTACTTACAATGTTATAAAGGGCAAAGAAGTATTTCCAACAGTGTGGACAAACTGGTGCTGTCAAATATATTATATATTAAAATATTTTATATATAGAAAGAAGTCTTGTTCGAAAACACCTTAAACATGCCCCAGAAAAAATATAATTTGTGTAGGTTGGGTACCTGAATCAGTAACGTACCTGTATGAAGACACGAACGTAATTGTCACTTGCATTGAGTGATGCGAGTATGCCCTGAATATTAAAAGAACAAATATACATAGACTTTTTGGAATAAGATGAAGATATAAAATTCCTAGCCGTTGTGATAGTAAGATGGCATATAGCATATTGTCGCTTAAGGTACATTTGTGTATTAATGATATATAATATAAAAAAGAATCCCATAAAGCACTATGAACCTCTATGAAAAAAAATTAATATGTTCCCCCACATGATAATATTTATAATATGTAACTGGAGTCCCTCTGTAAAACTACGCAGGTTTTCACATAACTGTATACTGTTGTTTACCAAAGGTGTTGAGGTAGACAAAAAAAAGTTCGTAGAAAATAAAACAATCTGCGACGTCTATCACATTTAAATCACCTGAATGGTTTAATTGTTTGTTTTTGGTTACGACATCTGTAAGAGAACGTTGGTGTTGGTACTCGGCACGTGGCACACTGTATCCGTCTTATGTTGCGATCTGTTACAATATGTCTACAAGTTGCAGTACGAGAATCCTATGACGACGAATTAGAAGTTTTGCTATTATATCTTTGAAATCATTGTGTTGTAATCAAAGCTATCAGCTGGGTAAAATTTCTCCTTACATGGATATAATAATTGGTGTCATAAATCTTTGTCACATAATAGAAAGATAAGGCTAATTTTTTTTCTAAAATGGTATAATTGTTTGTAATACAATCGTAAAACGAACAACTTGAAATTACGGCATGACTTTGCAAATCGCGTTACTTCTACACTATGACAGTACTAAATTTTCATCAAGAAGCCTTATGGGCAACATTCTATTTATCTGTCACCTAAATGGTATTCATATCGACTGTATACTACATCTGGCAACAGTTCAATGCTTAAGAGTACTGAACAAAATATTGGGTTGTTAAATATTGATCAAAATTTTAATTAATTCTAATTGGTTTCGGATATTTTAGAGCTGTACCATTATTCAGGATCTTTTTTGGCCCGGTGATCCATATATATGCTTTCGGGAAAAACCAAACATTTATTCGTTTAAATCAGTTTCTTCCCACATAAATCACTGCCATTACGTCTATTTCTAGATGTATAAGCCGTAAATAACAGAGAATGTTTATCTGCAGTGTTACAACTGATGTGGTTCCTGGAGAAAGGGCGTGCGACATATCAATAACGTGACATCTAACCTTAGTTCTAAGGACTAGAAAACGGAAAGAGTGCATGGGGTTTGTATTGCATAAAAATGGTACCTAGAAAGAATTACCTAAGAGGATGTTGTTTCTGATAGTCTTTCTAAGACTATATGTATAAGTCTAATGAATCTAGTGGAAGACACTTAGGCTGAAGTATTTGGTCAAGGGAGCTTGTGCGAGGTGTGGGATGTTTACAAAGCTACCGTCATCGAACAACTACATCTACACTTTTGTAAGAATAAATAAAGAGTTCCAAAATACACTTCAAACGCTATGATCTATTTAGATCTGGGTAGATATCCACTTATTATTTCGAGGGAAATTCAAATTTTGGAAGTAAATTTGCAAATTGTTGACTGTATTGTAAATGTATTGAAGTACAATGAGAGTGAAGTGAACCTACGTTGTAAAACTTGGCTGACCTCTGTTAAACGAGAACTTTGATTATGTCGGAATATTGGCAAGCACAGGGTAAACGTAGCTTCAATACACATAATTTCTGTTCTTGTTTCGAATAAATCAGAGATCATTTGGTAATTTCAAACAAGACTTTGAAACCTTATTATCCGCCTCGTCGAAGAACTCGGTGTATCCACATATCATTGATCTTGTCTGTCTTCAATCTTACACTTAAGTAAGCATTTTCCTGTAAAGTATAAAAAATCAATTGTCAAAGAAGACTGTCTGCACAGTCTGTACATGGTCTTTTAAGAGTAACTAGAAGGTATAGAAAAGATCCTCATAATTTCAGACTTTGACCTTACTATAAAGTGTCATAGAACAAAGAAGAAAAGTTCCATTTCATTCTGAACGCCACCCCCACCCCCCGCCTCTTCAGTGAACTTAAGAAATAAATATATCAACTTACAAATTGACGTCTAACTACATTATTTGATATGATCTGCAAGTTTTTAGTACATAAAAATCTCTGTATTTAAATTGTACTTTGTCATTGATGAAACTGTGTGTACAATATATGCAATTTTATTTGTGTCGATGAGATGTATGCTTAAGATGAAATAAATAATTTGAAACTTTGATTCTACTTCTGTACATGATATGACTCGCTTTTATTTTTAGCCCCACCATATTTTATTGGCTTCTCCGTTCATTGTACTAAGTGAAACTCTACATAGGTCTGTAGCTGAACCGAAAGCGAAGCGTTTGTAATAGGAAATGTCCATTGTAGTAAAAAAGTAAAAAAAAAGTCAGAACTTAACGGGGGTCATTGAAGAATATATCCACTCTTTTTGATACATTCTATACCTCGAAAAATGTCAAAAATGTGAAAAATACAATATTGAAAATTACAATTGTTATCGAATACCTTGTTAAACCCGCCAAGGAAAGAAATTGTTTTGTTTTTTTCCTATAAAAAAAAAAATTAGTGGAAGAGCTTTTCGACTCAGTTCTCCGTGTTTTTCATTTTGCTATCGCTTTTTAATGTAATTTTTACTTCTGGTTTTGTCCCTGTAGTTCTTTGCTTTATACATGTATCCTAGTCGAGTTTACCTGCGTAGAGAATAATGCATTAGTCCATGTTCATGTCGCTGTAGCTTTATACTTCAAACAAATGTTGTACCATATGGCCCCGACCTTGGGACAATCCCTGTTACGGAAATAAAAACTCTGGCATTCCTATATTTTACTTATAATTAAAACAGTAAACATACACATCAAAAAATGGTACAGTTATACAAAATACACCTACGCTTTATTTGCTTCATGCAAATGAAAATATCCTTTAGAAGTTTCGAGGTTTGGGGATCATTTCATAAGCTACAGGTGTCTAAAATTCCAAATTTGGATTAAAATTCTTTTTCAAAGATTGGCTCTTCTCGTGGCGTTTGTCCTTGAGTTGGACTTTTACTGGACTCGAGATGGCTTTGGTACCTCCTCTATTTACTTAGCTAGCCCCCTGAATAGAACACCTGGTATTTACCTGGCTCACCATTACGAAATGCACTCC
Source organism: Mimachlamys varia (assembly GCA_947623455.1). NCBI lineage: Eukaryota > Metazoa > Mollusca > Bivalvia > Pectinida > Pectinidae > Mimachlamys > Mimachlamys varia. The sequence goes on from OX392535.1 coordinate 18,408,429, forward strand.
ACCCTGGCATTTCACTTCCCCAAAATACTCCTCGACTACTCATTCAGAAACCTATTACCTTTTTTGACTATTGTAATTTGTCCGGTCTTGAAACTTACAGAGGTAATGTTTATTTTGCTTAATTCTTAAGCCAACAGATTTATAAATGTCCTCGTTGTAATACCTCACGATGATTATTATAACCATATTTTGTGACTTATAAATGCTATGTATACAAACTAAAACGGACCAACTTAACTGGCTTTTATGTTAAACTGTGTCAAATCGCTCTCGGAACAGGAAATACTCATAATGGACATTCCTAACTGAAGTATTTCTGTTCAATAGCATGGTACCAGATTAATGTGATTTTCCTGAAGAGTACTCCAGGAGATTTATAGTATAGTAAAAAATCTCGCAACATTTTTCAAGTTTTACTTCAGAGGCGCTTAAATCTAAATCATATGATATAGTTACTCAACGTAAAGTTTATTCAACAAAATTGTTATGAAAAGGAATGTATGCATTGTGAAACATGTGCTGTACCAACAATGATATGTAATTGTTTTCGCCGTCCTGTCTGGTGTATGATTATTATGATAATTGGTATTAATATGTCACATTAATTACATACACGGACAGGTAGTTATGTCAAATTTAAACCACGACAACTAGTCGGTTAAGTAAAATATCTTCTTTATTTTTCTACAGTTTTTGTCCTTGGTGTGAATTGAGGACACAGTTCACAGAGATTCGTATAAAAATGTCACTTTTTACAAACTCTTTAATTCTGTTACGCCCAGTTCAAAATGTCAAGAAACTTTTCTTATAATTTCCAAAGAATTAGTATGTGGTATTTATTTAGCTGTTGCGGTCAGAAAAGTTACATACAGTCGATAACATTGGTTGAATTGACCTTTCAAATTACCACGTAATAACTTCTATTCTGTCCGTCCATTCCATTAACGCCACAAGTATTGTCCATTCTTGACCACTGTCCGAGGGGCGGGCACCGTGTCAGATCAGTTACACGCTTGACCACTTCGGCCATCGCTGGTAATCATGACAGCATTATCTACAGCAAATGCCACCCTAATTAAAACACAATGACATCAACATTCTTCATATAATTTTCAAACAAAATGATTTAAACAGAAAAGTTGAATTTAATCATTTTATTAACGTTCAAAATAAATTTATTGCAAGTCCTCTGAACTGAATTGCGAGTGCAAGAAACATATGTTTTGCTATATTTTATTTGATGTGTATATTTTTACAACAAATATTAAAAATTATTATCATTTAAGATTTAACGGAAAGCATTGCTGGGAGCTAGGTGTCAGTAATTAGGTATTCAATCTGAATTTAATGGAGATAATAGTCGTCGTTTGATTACAGTATTACATGCGATATTAGCATTTATAGGGAACATTCTAGTAGAATCTACACCCAAACCGTTTGTCAACAGACTTACATTATTATTGCTGGACAATTTCAATAAACATCAACATTTCTGACAGAACAGTAAGCCCTTGTTAATCAAATCCGTTAATTGTACAATACATAAATATTTATCTACGTGTAATAAAAAATGAATTCTTCTTCACATTTTATGATTTCTTAACACGTTGCAATTTTGCTCGCATGTATAACACAAGGTCACTCACTACAAGGTCAGTTTTACGTCCTGATACACTATACTATTGTGTTGTTTATCTGTGACCCCGGGTCCCGGGACTCTGCCAGATGTCACTTAGCCAGACCCCCGGGCCATCCCCACGCCCGGGACTAACTGGCATATTGTCAGGATTATCCCAATACATTATCTACCCTTACATCTGTAAAGTCAATAATCTAGAGATCAGTATCGCCAAACTGACAGTCAAACATTTCCTTTCTGAGAGATAACGAAGGGAAACCTCCGGAGACGGAACACTGGGTTTTATAGTTACGATTTAATAATGTTAAGTAAACCTAAATGAAAGATACAAAACGAAGTTTGACTTTAAACATATTTATTGTCCAAAATAGGCCAAAGGATTAGGCACAAGTTATAACAACTTATGAAGCCATCTCCTATCAACAAACAATATTTACACAAGTGATGACATAGACATTTACAAATTCAATTAATTTAAGTTTAGTCGGTATGATAATATAGAAATAATTTACAAATCGATTTTGTGCATACTATACAATTTGTAACATCGAAGATGAATGATATTTTATATAAAAATAGATATCACATGTGTATGGATTTAAAAGGGTATTTTATTAACATATTTGACTCTTTTATAGACCAAGCATGTACAAATTTGTAAATTCGTGTAAACCTTGAACACGCAAGAGTTAACAAACAACAAAGCAGACTAATCTAGGTGATTAGAATATCTCTCTTCCCAATGCTTGTTGGCGTGTTTGTGGATGAAACTGACAACCTGCAAATAGCGATCAGTTGTTTTTTAATGTTTATTTTGAACTGTTTATCCATTAGATTTAAGCTGCCCAACGTGAACAAATTGACTGAACATAGGACAAGAGTACACTTTCAGCATCAATATTCACCAATATAATTATGTTCTGATTTATCTTTTGTGCAAACAATTACAGTGTATAACGAAATGCGTTGGTTGAACAACTACACGTGTAAAATGTCATGATTTTTATTACAATGTCTATTTCCATGTGATGATGTCACATCGATAGAATGTGAATCAGCTGCTGAACGATCAAATGTTTTTGGTTGCAAGATGTCAAAAGAGGAAATACCGTCATCACCAATAGGTATAACTTTAATCATGGTCTTTGGTACGTTTCACGATCTTCATTTTAGAGAGTTCCATTCACCTTTGGTGTCACTGATTAGGTATTGCTATGGTAAAACTATATATACTTCACCAATGAAACTAATATATAAAGTTAAGTTTTAAGCAGGTGTAGTAGATTGATCAGAAAACAAATTATTATTATTTTACTCCATACCAATACACTACACAGTATTGTACATGTAAGTCCGTGACCCCGCGTCCCGGGACTCTGACAAGTGTCACTTAGCCAGACCCGCGGGCCATCCCCACGCCCGGGACTAACTGGCATATTGTCAGGATTATCCCAATACATTATCTACCCTTACATCTGTAAAGTCAATAATCTACAGATCACTATCGCCAAACTGACAGCCAAACATTTCCTTTCTGAGAGATAACGAAGGGAAACCTCCGGAAACGGAATAACGGCAAATCTAATGTAAGGCAATAGACACTAGCTCACAGAATGTGTAGCAATGGTAACCGGTACCAGTATTGTCATGTACTTTTAACGAGAATATAAAATTTATAATTAACTTACAAGTATGCCCATTTCTATTAATACATGACACTATCGTCATACGTTTGTATATATGAACTAAAAGGATAAAATTGTCACTTCAATTGTGGTATTTCTAATAAGTGTCCCACATCATTTAGAAACATTATAACTGTTTTTGCAACGCCAAGCAATGAAGAAGCAAGCGACAAATAGGCTAATGAATTAATTGATACAGAATTAAATAAAGGATTTGGTCTATTTTCTACATTATAAATCTCAAATCATTAACCACTGTCCTACGTCACAAGGCCACTTGATCACGATTACGTTTTATATTATTGAACAAGACAAAAACGTGAAGGAATTCACTATTTTGAACAAGCGGTTGCCAAATGAATTATATTTAGACTAAAACTTGCGGAACTTTCCGGGTTGTTTTTTTAAGTATTGCATTTTTGGTGCCGCATGTTTATACTAAGGACTAAGTAAACAGCTACTTAACGGTGACCCTGAGTACCAATAACAAAAACGTGTATTCTTCTCCTTACAATGCTGTTACAGCATAGTAGGTTTTCTGGAAAGTCAGTCCCTGATCCCGCGAGAGTAGGATTAGTCCTAATCCCATTACACATAACACTCCGAGTCTTTGATGTCGGCCGTCCCACTCTCCGTCATTACACCTGTGGATAGATTATACTTACCTGTCAATTATTGTAGTTAATTAACCCAACAATGCCAGGTAAGTGAATTAGTCCAAAGTACTAGATCTGCCGCAAGACGGAGTTATCCCCCTCAAATCGGACGGCCCCTTTGAGGGAATTTTGGTCCAGAATTTTAAATGGATCTTTTACGCCTTCCTAGAAAAACAGACTTAGCACATCAAGGTTAAACGTTGAAATGTGGCCTTTACTTTTTTATTGAGACACAAAGCTTTCGATAGAAGTATTACATACCAGAAACAAAACATTGTTCAGGTGAGAAGTCCGGAAAACATCAAACACATGCTTTAAGAAATCTTAGAACACGATATAGAAAAATAAAACAGCCTTCTTAAAAATAAACAAACACAAACAAATACAACTCAAGGAAACAAACAAACAAATAATATCAACATTTTTATTTTGCACCGAAGACATTCGTTCTTGATTAATTAATCGATATTTGTTATTAAAACTGAAATATTTTCTTATTACGTCTTCAAATGATGATAAATTTAGAGTGAAAAAAAAGCAATATATACGTAACTTCAGGTAATTTTTCGTGATACTAAAAAAATCCGAAAGAAATTTAGTTGATAACCATGCAAAATAATGCAGAAAAATCCAAAGAATTGAAAATAATTCAGGTGGGGCCCACTCCAACAACAAGCCAAAGTTAGAAGACAGTTCAAAATGGACGCGTTTTTACAATTACCGAGTTTCAACTGCTGCCGTACCGGTAACCGCATAAGAATTCATCTTCAATATTGGCGATATCATAAATATATAATAATAAAAAGTTATAAGGCCTGATTTTCACTTCAAGGTTTGCAGAAAGTTACGTAAAAGGAATGTCCCAAGTGTGTTTGTTTGATGGCTTATTGTTAGTTATTGTCCTGAGCTATTTCAAATAATTCGGTTCCCAATTCCCACTCTTATTGTTAAGGTTCGTATGTATATTTGTAACTGATTTTTTTTCCAAGTGCCAAAAAAAGTCTTCAAACAACGGTTTAAGTTAAAAAAAACAACACCAGTGTTTTGGTTATGAAAACAAAATTTTAAAGAAAACACAACACATTGTATTTCTAGTTAAAAGAATCGTTGTTTTACTTGTGAAAACAATAGTTATGAAGTAAAGTAAACAACGAGTTTTAATGGAAGCCCGAATGACACACTGGGTTCTAGGTATAAAATAAAACAACAGATATTATAATATTCACACAGCAAATGAGAAACAATGAGATTCATAAAAATTGCAAAGACCCTTTCAAGTTATGTTCTCTTAATTCCATCATCGATTGTCATTATAACATTATCTACATTTAAGTCCAAAGTTCAAAGACATGTTCATATCTTTTAATTATTAAAACATTACAAATGACGTATCCAATGACTAGATCATCAATACGAAGAGCTTTATATTGAGTGATCCATCAAAAACATTAGTTATAATAATTTGTAAATATTTATTTGGAATAAAATGTGATTAATCAAATCGAGCGCTTCCCTAGAAATGTTCACTTTCTTATGAATACGCTTTTGTTCGTTTCATGCAATTTAAGTTCTCAGTTTTTTAAAATCATAATTTTGTTGTGAGACATGTTATTTGATGCCTTATAAAAGTGTATGTCAGTGTTTTGAAAACTTTGCTTTTTTCGCTGTGTCAATAAAAGCAAACCAAACTTTTATATTGGAGTTTTTTTGTGTATAAATTAATAAGTTTTACCACGGACTTAGATTGCTATCTTAGTCCGTGGTTTTACATAATTTTCACATATATACAAAATAATGTATGTTTCGTGTGTCCAGTACGTGAAATACGGCGCACGTGTTCTTGTTGTGACTTATGTGGCGGTCATGTTACTTCAGTAAACAATGTATCTGATATTTCTTGTAATTTAGCTCAATCTGTACATATTTGCAGATCAATTTCAAACACTTGGACTAATATTTGCTGAATTCCTACACTACTGCAGAAGAGCGTCACGGATGAGCGCCCATGCTTCAGGTAACGGTAAGTAAAGGGGCGGGGCTGATACCCGTAACCTGTCACGCGGAACAATAGCGCGTGTAAATAGTGGGCGGGGCTATTGGGTAATAATGACCACTGTCACGTCAATCAAAGACGGACATAGAAAAAAATAAGCTCCGATCATTATCTATGAGGATGTTTTGAGTTTGACCATTGGTGACAGCCCGAATCGAACGACCAATCATATTCCGTCCTTTTATCCAAGTTTTAGCATAAAACTCTGGTGATTCTCAATCTCAAAACATAATTAACTTTTTGGAGAAGAGAAGCAATATTGTTCAAGCAGACTTTATCAGGATATACAAACAGTGGACAGTTTGGGAAAACAACTTTGTGATTTGTTGTGATATACAATAACATCGTACACCAAAGTTGTTTTATATCCAAGAACTTTAATCGGCCACGAACGGAACATTTGGAAAATATTTTCTGTGACATATTAAGTTTGATTGTTCATTATGATAATGGATAACAACCAGAACTTAACGGGCAGGGAAGGATTGACCGATACTTCCTCTTGTATGATGGCCACCTCGCACCTGCTACAGTCGTCCATGCACGGGATGAACCCCGACCTCCACCCTGATCACACAGTCGACCATCATGATCATCTCCACGACGACAACGACGATGTCAAGGACGAACTCGACATGAACAGTTCCGGCGATTCTGACGACGAACAGAAGTTTTCCGGAACTTCAACTTTATCGCAACAGAATCGAAGATTTGCGGATGTGAAGCCGCCATATTCCTACATCGCCCTCATCACTATGGCGATAGAGAGTTCCAATTCCGGTATGATGACACTGAACGAAATCTACGCCTTCATTATGAACAGGTTTCCATACTTCAAAGAGAACCAGCAGAGATGGCAGAATTCTATCCGTCACAACCTTTCCCTCAATGACTGTTTCGTGAAAATTCCTCGTGCTCCTGGTCGACCCGGAAAGGGGAACTACTGGGCTCTTCATCCAGCTTGTGGCGATATGTTCGGTAACGGAAGCTTCTTGCGCCGCGCCAAGCGCTTTAAGCTCCAGCGCCAGAAGATGAGGGAAGCTGAACAGGCGCAAGTGCAACATGTGAATTCATTTGGACATTTCAGTCTGTATCCCCCTCCACCTTCCGGATACAAACCGTATCCTTCTCTTAACTCTCTCACCCTCGGATCCTTCCCCCAGGGGCTTCCTCAGTCTCAGCAATACGGCAGTCTAGTTTCCAAACCGGAACCATGGAACCCACCCGGAACGTCCAGCTACAATCCGTACTACAGCAGCAACAGTATGAACATGAACATGAACAATTCCATCGGAGCTTCACTCGGTAGTTCACTCGGAACTTCTCTTGGAGGATCGTATCTTTCTGGGAACCAGGTACCTCCCGTGCCCAGTATGAACAGTTCGCTGACAAATTACCCCTCCCTGCAGCAGTCCTACGGATGTGGTCCACAGTACAACAGTCAGATCCGGCTCCAGGCCTCGCAGTGATAGACTAAGAACAATACTAACGATTGATAGAGACAATTGTGAACCAGTGATAACTTGTGTAACTGTGAGATCGATGTGTTTGTGTATGTAAAGGTAAGAAAGTGTTGATAATTAATTCAGAAATTCGTATTAATTTATCTCACATTATTTTATTTTTCTTCGAACTACTGTACATGTTCATACTGTTAATTTGATTGAATTGAATTTTGTTTAATTATGTATCAGTATCAGATAATACGTTGTTATATGTTTGTGTGTGAATTCTAGTGCTAAAATACCATTTAAACACGACAGTCACGGTGGGTGTCACCCCGTGATACTGTGCACGTGTCTACGCATAATTTCCGTCACGTGACGGATATTGATCACCTTATAATTAACTTATCAGTCCCTAAGTTGTATATATATATATTGAGAATTTATGTTGTTTGTATGTGTGTCTATGGAGGAGTGACTTTGAGAATCGGAATTCCGTGGAATTGTATAATTTTGATGACGGACGTGATTGTGTAAAAGTGTGTACGTGTGTTTTGAGTGTTAGAGTGTCATTGACTTTGTATATACAATGTATTGAATCTCAATGTTTTGAATCTCAATGTATTGAATCTCAATGTTTTGAATTTCAACTGTGATAGTGCAATAAACATATTGAGAACCGAATTTTTATCTTCTGGTTTTGATTTAGTTGTAGATATCAAATGGACACAAACTGTTGACATCATCTAATTAAGACTAATACTAAAATTATTTTATAAATATTTGCGCAAAGTAAACAAAAACTATATAGATATTGATACAGATTGTGTCCTTTTGAAATTGTATTTCTATTTCAAACTGAAAAACGACAGAAAGCAGAAAATATTATCCATGTCCACTGGTTTCCGTGTTACCATGAGGAAAACTGATATCCGGTCCGCCATTGGACAACCATCTTAAAGGCCCAATATACGTAACTTCAGGAAATTTTTCGTGATTCTAAAAAATTCTGAAAAAAATCCGGCTGATAACCATGCAAAAAAAAAGAGCCTAAAACGAAGTAAACTTGAGCGGTAACTAACAAGAAACTTTTGACAGAAAAATCAAAAGAAGTAAAAATAATTCAAGTGGGGCCCACTTCAACAACAAGCCGAAGTTAGAAGACAGTTCAAAATGGACGCGTGTTTATATACCGAGTTTCAACTGCTGCTGTACCGGTAACCACGTAAGATTTAGTCTTGAATATTGTTGATATCAGCTAATCTTAACTAAATCTATAAATATAAAAAGTGATTAGGCTTGATTTTCGCTTCAAGTTTTGCCGAAAGTTACGTATATTGGGCCTTTAACCAAACATGACGATTGAAAAAATAACCAACAAAATAAAACAAAACAAAATAAATTAAATAAAGAACTGGTATTTCTGTAGAGACATATATTATATTTCTGGTATCAACAGATTTTCCGTAAATTATAAATATACCACATAGTACTTATCAAAGGTATCATTCAACTCTTATCTTTATTAGTGTAGCAAGGATTCCATTATGCTAAAGGTACTTAGATTATTTGATTAAATATATCGGATATCGTTCGTCATTTTAGAAATTGAACACAATTTCAAACTTTAGAATAGCTTACAATTCCCTTGGTATGTTCAACAGTCATTCGGGAAATGTCTGGGAAGGAATCGTTTATCAATTCAATAAATGTCTCTGTCAGAACAAATGTTATACTTTAGGTTGTGGGTAATATTACATTACGTTATATTTATTCCGAACTTTTGGTGAAATATACTCATTTTATATTCAAAATTAAGGATTTTACGTGTTATTGACGTAGATGTTTGAAAAATATATTAAACGTAGATTATACGACTAATATTTGCAGAAATGGGAAGTTGATGAACACTTCTTTCAAAGCTTCATCCTATAGGATTTAAAAAAAAAACATTGTCATTTTTGATATGTCTTAGATAACCTTAGTGATAAAGATAGACTATAATTGTAATATTTGAACTACCAATCCCAAATATATTGTTGAAACCGGTAGATGGTATGTAATTGAGTATAAAGAAAAGAAATATCCACACAGAAAATTCGTGACGAATTTTACAATTTGCTCAAATACCCTTAACTATCTGGCTATATAAAGAACTTTATTTATAAAATATAAACATTAAATAAATCATCATTTTTGGACGAGACCTAACGTAATAAAGTGCAATGATTTAATTCATAATATTAAAGAAATTTTGTACATGCACATGTATATAAATAATTTATAACAATATTTGACTTCTTTGATATGAATTCGTGTACCTGTATTATCCATCTATAATGATTGTAAATTATATATTGTAAACATGTATCTTTTTAAATACACCTGTAATGATATGTGCGACAAATGTAAATATGATTTGTATTTGATCTGCGATTTAGGATATCGTGCGTTCAAACCATAAGTTAGGAAGACAAAAAATATGGTGAAATTCAATTTGTTAAAAATGCCTATTTCTAATTTTGCAAAATCATTTCCTGATTTCTGAAGAAGAAAAATAAGGAATATTTTAATTTTTCTTCATCTTAATGTTTAAGTTTTCAGGAATTCACATATTCCAATTACAGACAAAACACTTTTTACATGTTTTAAATTATATATAATATAGATTAATTCCTTTTTAGAATAATATATCTGAAACCGTATATGTACAGAACAGTGATATGACATACAGATCTGAATTCGAAAATATATCAATTTGAAGAAATGTATATATATATTATTGATAACACTACAATAAATACTTCGAAATCAGAAAATGCTTTTGTCGTAAGATTTAAAATATTAAGATAAAAAATTATCCGAAAAAATACTGTGATCAAAATGTAAAAAAAATAGATGTATTGGATATGAAGTGATGGACGATACCATTACATCAGGACATTTTCCGTTAGTATTTAGTCACATAAGATGATATTAATATGAAACAGTGCGTTATGAAATTAAAACTTTATTAACATCCGACTACAACCGATAAATAATAACATCACTATAAATTCCTTACTACAGAAATCCTTTTCTGTGTACAATGTATATCTTTTCAAAATAAAATTGTTAGAATCCATAATTTCAATGTGTTCATATTTATAGGATAGAAGTGGATAACATACACGTGGTCACCGTAAATACATATTTAACCTGTGTAGCACGTGCTGTAAAACTCTAATTGCGGATTGATAAATTTAATCTGAAACCGTAACGCGCCTAAAACTGAATGATAGAATTATAATAAGGACTGTGTTTTAAAAACTATCTTAATATTTGTATGACAGCCACAGATTGGAAAATCGATAGAAATTAACAGTTCCGTTATATTTCAAACTGTTAAAAAAAATCTGTGAAAATATTATTGACAAGTAAACGGTTTGGATGTTATTTTATCATTAAAAAAGCATATAGACCTGTAAATTTAATTAATTGATTAAGTTAATTCATGATAACGTTTGTCTTTATATGAGTTAAGCCGTTATCTCGTTCTGTGTTTATACAATTTATAATGGAGTATAAATACATCCCGTTATAAAAGTGGTTGTTTTACTGATCAGTGTGTGTTTTAACAGTATATACCTGTGGTACTATATATACAATAATAGACTAGGATAACACATTGAGTAGTGGTACACACGTACTGTGATGTGTAGTGATGATAACTATTACACTATCCTAATTTCTGCTAAACCTACTAAAAGCTCCATATTGATTGCCATTAACACCGACAAAAATATTTTCTTTAATTGTTGTTTTTACAATCACTATCTCCTGAATATAGATAAAGATATGGATTAATTTTACTTTTGAAGGCCGTCCCATGCCATTCTGATACGAGTATTACCCTAACGACGTATTCAGGTGTCAAAGGGGGCACTTTCTTAAAATAATAGTTACTGTAAAAACTAATTCTAGAGTCGGATGGACATGACCAGACGAGAATTCCGGACGACCCCGAGAGTGACTGATCGTAATGGCTTGTTTGTGTCTTGTTCAAAACAACGCTGAAAATATGTAATAAAATTTATCAATATTGACCGGAAGAATTACTTGAGTAACATTTGTTTAATCAAGCAGACTTTGGCAGTTTTAAATCGCCATTATTCTACAAAACAGTTCCTAATCCAAATCGACCAAATACGCTAGCGGGTAGTGAAGGAACTGACCGGGCCTAAGCTTGTCCGACAACACGGAACGTACAACTGTCAATATTCTTCTAGTTAAAGAATACTAAACGTCTACAAATCTCTGTGCCAGTTTCACTTAAAACATCAATATTTCGTCGTATTTCTAACAATATTGCCCTAAATCTCATATGATACGGCTGTATTCTCAAAAATATTGAAGTTAAACTGCCAGTGAGTTTTCTTATCTGTTTGAATAATATCTGATGATTTTTAAATATTTTTGCACGCGAGTGTAATTGTTCAACAGTCTATATCAATATTTCCTGCCAATATTTTCCTATCAGACAAATAAAGTAATTATCTTGTTATTTATATATTTATTTGAACTAACATCTACACTATCTTAATCTGTTGCTGTAGTCAATAAATATTTATGTTAATGAGGAGTAAATAGACATATTATGTTATTGTCAAGGAAATATATATAAAGAAAGATGGGTTGAAATATTAATATTTTAAGATTAAACTTTGACTCCTCTATTTTCATTTCTTTTTTTTCGATTTACCTTTTTCATTAATATATTTTCACATTTTATCTCGTTTTCTTTGTAGTTCTCTTATCAGATTAAAAAAACTTAATGTAATCATTAACAATTTTCTCAAAATATTTACATGTACACTGTTCAGTTCTGTTCTCATATTTATAAATGTATATGTGACACAATACATGTACATTGAGGAGAGGGCTTGTATAGGCTTTTGCCTGTTGCTTAATTCCTATTGAATATTATTTCAGTAAAATCTGGTGGTATAAAAATCCTACACTGGGATACACTACTGTAATTCGTGATGAATTATAGTGTTATCTATTTACTATGCTGGATATTAATTTCATTGTATACATGTACTGGCATAATTTATCAGACTTTTATCTAGTTAATGCTTTATTATAAGAAGTAATTTAGATTATGTCCAACGAAGACAATGAATATTTCAGACAAGAAAATTTGATATTTTTGAAACATAATTTTTCATGTGCGAAATAACTATATACAAATTATTCTTGTTTACATGTTGATTGTATTGGAGGAAATAAAGAGAATACTAACATTTATTTTATCTTTATTTTATTCTTTGAATTTATTTGTAATTGTAAAAAAGTTCGAAGAATCGAATTCCGTCCTCGGACATCACAAGTTAAATTTTAGAAAGGTCTAGGACTTTGTAACACTTTTCGGGCAATAAAATAGTTTAACAAATACCAAACATATTTTTCTGGTGTTCTTCAGTTGAAAAGTATGTCTTTCCTAATCTCTTCACACCGTTAGGTGGAACGGCCCGGGGGAACGTCCGCCCCACCCTGCCAGGTATGGCACGGGTCACCTGTCAGTTTCCATCCTAACAAGGTCACGTTGTCACGTGATCGATCCCGAACAAGGATGTCACAAAAATGACGTATACTATTGTCTCTACAGAGATAGTTGTTTTCTTAGCAAAAAATGTAGGCCGGTGGTGGATCTGCCCCGGGGCATCAATGAACCTTGGCAGCCACACCCGGACACGCCCTTCACCAGTCATCCGTGTAATTGACTAATTAATTGGTTTACTTACCTGGCTTAAGAAAACATTATCTTTACAATTATCATTATACGGATAATTAGATCAGCTAATTGCTGCCGACCTCGCTGGTTTGACTTTGATAAGACATTCCGGTTTCTTGCTAAAACAACATATACCCGAACCAATTTCAATGAACGTCACACATCAAAATACTTTGGGAAATTCTAAAAAAATGAAAACAATGGAAGGAGATCTACGGAAAAACAAAGATTAACGACATCAAATTTTTGTTTGTTAAATAATGCCCATATTTGGCTGTTTCGCAAAAAGATAAAAACAACACCCGTACTAGCTATATGTTAAATGCTAATGCTTGTTGAAGTAACATACCGAATTTGAGAGGAATTATAGCAAACACAAAAAGGATCTTACGTTTTCTACATAATGCCCGAAATTGCATCAGGTTTAAAGTCCCAAAGGGCCATTACTCTAGTAAATATTAGACAATCCTTAGATATATCAAACATTCAAAATATCTCGGCTATTTGCATATCACTATTATGCTATTTTAAATAACGTATATGTGCAAGTGTCGTATACATGTGTTAGGATAAGAATAATGCGTTACTGGAATTTCATAATTAAAAAGTTTTTTTTATTTATAAAGGAAGAATGACTAAACAAAACGTGTTTGGCTCATTTTAATAAGTAAGAATAGAAATACATAAAACACACTAAATGTCAGATTGACCACGGCCATTACGGGCCACGTGCACCTGTTCCAGTGGCAGGTATGACGTAGGCCTCCCTGGGCCGTGAATCATTCACGGTAATGTTTACACATCACGACAACGAAAATAAATGAATTAATTAATTATTGTGTTTAATTTTTAATCTTTCTCTACAGCACATGAGGTTCCCACGATATCTTAGTCATTTTCTATTTTTACGTTTTGTGTTACGTTTTAATTAAAACGTTTTCAGCTTAGCCCCACCACTCAATACGTCTTACGTTATGGCGAGTAAGAGGCGAGTGTCTCCCAACCACTTTCCTCAAACACATTAGGTTTGTCCAGTTAGCCGTATAAAGCACCTCTTACGAATGGTCAGCCGGACAATGTACACATTAGCGGCAATAATGGCCACCAAACTGGAGCTTTAATGGAACAAGGCCGAAATAAGTAACCAGCTGCGCTGACCATTGTCCAGGCATATTGATCTCATTAGGACCGGACAAATTACCCAAACATCTTAAGCTTCAAGTACAATATTTACTCAGCAAATTACACCAAAAACTTGTGTTTTTGTAAGCACCTCTAATCCCAATGGAAACCAGTAAAGGGGACTCTTAGATACTCCGTGGATACAATGTACGGGCCGTAATACGGAATGATAATCCCACCCCTGGGGTCTGGCCGTCCCGGGGGGTGTTGGAGTAAATAATGACTCGACGATTGTGCTATTTTCAATATTGACCTGTACAAGAACAAGCGGAATAAAAGCTGTGCGTCGGAATGTTTTGTGTCGTCGGTTGTTAAGTAGTTAATTTCTACGTCCATATTTTTCTGATTGCAAAAAATATTGTTGTTGGTATCGTCTGTAAGTGGTATATACATACTGGTATAGGTTTGTCGTGGTCTTATAGATAACTACATTCATTGGGTTTAAAGCGTATAGATCAGGAATTGTAATCGTTGGGATCTCCAATTCGAATACTTGCTGCAGGTCAGTGTTTTTCCGGGTACTCCGGCTTTCCTCCACCATCAAAATGATAACTCGTACTTAGACGACCATTGCTGTTAATAGAACGGAAGCATAAACCGACCAACCAATCACCAATCGCTGGTTCTATGTAATAACATAATTTCTAGTGGCAGGGAAATTATTGCAGATAATTTACCTAGATTCTTTGTGAAAAGCACCCCCAAAGAACCATACACTAACGGAAAGGTCATTGCGGTAACATATACTTTATTCGAATTTTTCATGGACATGTGTTTTTTTTAAACATGAAAACAATACAAATCATGCTGCAGCGTGTATCTGATACCTCGTGTTTTCGGGGCGAAAGAAAAGAGAATCACCAAAATGAAATAAACCAGTTACAAATTTTCATTTTTTTTTTGTCACGAGTCTTTGTTGTACAATTAGCCATATTTCACAGCCTGCACTTTGGCCGGTGAGAAATGTGGCGAGTAGGGTGTGAGTGTGTCCGTACCTTGTGGACAGTCGTTAAAAGTGACAACTATGTAATATGTATTTGGCCACTTTATGTCAACAGAGGGGGGAGCATTGACGATTGGAGGGATTGTAAGGAGGCGAGAACTCACTCCTCAGGAATGTTGTACGAGGGGAGACTAGGACTGGTTCTCAATTGTGTCCACTTCTTCAAGATTGACACAATCAATATTGACCCAAAGAAACCAATCTAAACCAAATATATACGTATAAATATCAACACGGCGGCCTAATCTATTGGGCAGTGGGAAAATATTGCCCCGATAGGTTACTCAATGTTTATTTGAATTCCTTCACACTCCTCCTAGGCCCAACCGTACTCATTATTTCTGGCTTCCGGAGTTTTATCAAGGTGTTATATGGTACATATGTATTTTGGCTGATGTTGTTCGACTCCCACTTGGATTTCTGTTATGTCTGCGAATATCACAAACTAACTTAGACTGATAATGGGAGTTAATGTTTCGTTATGAGATGATAAGATCACTTAAATCTCCATTTTATCAATTCGTGTTCACTTGCATTCCTTCTTTTTTTGTTTTTGCTTTTATTTCAGGAAATATTATAATACATGTAAAATGTACATCTATGACGGTTTGGATTGGTATAAAGTGTAAGGTGATTTTTATTAGAAGTTTTTATGCTGGAGTGGTTAAAGAAATTACATAGTCACAAGTAAATGGTATAGACATAAGCCACGTCTATAAAAAAGTGTTCTAGGTAATTGACGAACTTTGAAATGTTTGATTTTGAAAGAGTTATTTTAGAAGTCAATATATTCTCTGTGGCTCTGGCCCTGGCTTCAAAGATGCTATCGAGAAAGTTAACTGATTTCATTTCGGTCATCCATGTATATTCTGGGGTTAAATGACAATCGAAGCGAAGATCACCCAAGTTTTCATGTCTTATATGTAAAAATAATTGAAACCGGATTTCTGGACGAAACTGTATGGCCATTCATTGTGAGAGTTATCTCCCTTCGCTCGAGTATTGGGGTATCTGCATGCCAAATAATCATTCTCGATATCGAGCGTAGGCATAGGTGAGTGTAACCCCGGGATATCGAGGATGGTGTAATATCAATTGCCTTGGTGTAATAATGAAGAACTTAGAAAAAAATAAACGAACAAAATTTTCCCATAAAGGACCTCTTACAGGAACAATAGAATTTTGCCCACGAACCAATTTAAACTTAACTGGATGTTATTCATAGCACATTGAAGGACTACCCATGTAATGTGTTTAAAAAATTCAAAAGGTCCCTAGGGCCTGTGATGTGACCTATTTAGTGCCTCAACTATGGGTGTACGACAAGGTTCACTATTTCATCAAAAAAATCTATCGAAACAAAGTTTTTCATTAATAAATGATTTCATTTTTGAATAAGTAGGATCGGCTGCATATGATAATTGCAAACATATATCAGATTATTTCAAGATAAAAATTTTATGCAATCTCAAACATAAAAAATGTGAAAAATTTTGGCACATTTTCAGGAATGACAACTTTTCACGGAAACGTTGCACTTACTTCCGATTCTTGTACACCAAAAATATTTACACATTATTTGACCCATTCTATCAAGTATCTGTGGTGAAAATTTCAGGAAAATCGGGAACCGGTAAAATTGTCATTTAAAGGTCAAAATGTAGCAAGGTCTGTTTCCAAGAAAATTCAATGACTATAGAACTATGCTCCTGTTTGGTAGTTGCTGAAATAACATTGACCTAAATAACAGTTTTTTTCTTTACATAAGTGGTGTTTTTCAAGTTTAACCTACTAGTGATACATCCTATTCTCGTTCTTTTACTTAGTCATATATTTTATATGATTTGTTGCATGCCTAGTGTGAAATATTTTAGATAATTGGAGGACCAGTTTTGTCATTTAAAGGTCTAAATGATTATTCCTAAAACTAACCAATTAGCCTGTAGTCTAATAGACAGTACATAGATATGTTTGATACCTTAATCATACCAGAATGTAACAAGAGGCCCACGGGCCTTAACGCTCATCTGACTATACAATGCATATATTTTTGGTTGTTTATGATATTAACATATTTGACCCCTGCGGCCTTGAAAGTAGGTAAAGGTCATTCATTTGAACAACCTTTGTAGCCCTTCATCCCAGCATCATACAGGCCAAAAATCATAACCCTGGGCATTTTGGTTATTGAGAAGAAGTTGCTTAAAAAATTCAAAATATTTGATCCCTGTGACCTTGAAAGTAGGTTAAGGTCATTCATTTAAACAACCTTGGTAGCCTCTTTATCCCAGCATGCTCCATGTATTACATATATCATTACCCTAGGCCTTTTAGTTACTGGATGAAGTTGTTTGAAATATTTTCAAAACATTTGACCCCTGTGACCCTGAAAGTACAATGAAAGTCAAGGTCATTAATATGAGGAAAATTTGTAGCACTCTATCCAAGGTACTTTTTGGCCAAATCTGGCCAACTGAAAAGTAAATGGAATAGCATTTTCCAAACTGCAATGATATTAAGGGTTTTTCTGATATTGTCGTTAAAGTCTTTAGATTCAATGTGCAAATTACTGTCAGTTAAATATTGTTCTCTCTGGCTAGGTTTGTCTTATATCCAGGGAGTTTGTCCTATTTTGGAGATGTTATAAAATAGTTAACATTGAAAACTTAAAAACAATTAAATCCGTTGAATGACTTTTGCAGAAATACATCTCCTCTGTGTCAGTCTTTTGGTTAATTATGAAAAATTAATTCATCCATAAGACTGTCTTATGGTTAATGAAAAACTACATTTCTTAAAATGTACATAGAACATCAAAGTATTTAATTCAACTTATTGTAGTTACATAATGCTCTATACACTATACTTATGTTTCTAATAGAAATATTAATTATCAATAAAGCTTATTTATAAGATTTTATGATACTTATGAATCCAGTTGGTTACAGTAGATTTAATAATAATCATTCAGACCTTTAAATGACAAAACTGGTCCTCCAATTATCTAAAATATTCACCCTAGGCATGCTTCAAATCATATTATATATATGACTGAGTACAAGATCGAGAAGCGGATGTATCACTAGTAGGTTAAACTTGAAAAACACCACTAATGTAGAGAAAAAAACTGTTATTTAGGTCAATGTTATTTCAGCAACTACCAAACAGGAGCATAGTTCTATAGTCATTGAATTTTCTTGGAAACAGACCTTGCTACATTTTGACCTTTAAATGACAATTTTACCGGTTCCCGATTTTCCTGAAATTTTCACCACAGATACTTGATAGAATGGGTCAAATAATGTGTAAATATTTTTGGTGTACAAGAATCGGAAGTAAGTGCAACGTTTCCGTGAAAAGTTGTCATTCCTGAAAATGTGCCAAATTTTTTCACATCTTTTATGTTTGAGATTGCATAAAATTTTTATCTTGCAATATTCTTATATATGTTTGTAATTATCATATGCAGCCGATCCTACTTATTCAAAAATGAAATCATTTATTAATGAAATTTTTTGTTTCGATAGATTTTTTTGATGAAATAGTGAACCCTGTCGTACACCCATAGTTGAGGCACTAAATAGGTCACATCACAGGCCCTTAGGGACCCTTTGAATTTTTTAAACACATTTCATGGGTAGTCCTTCAATGTGCTATAAATAACACCTAGTTGTGTTTAAATTGGTTCGTGGGCAAAATTCTATTGTTCCTGTAAGAGGTCCTTTCTAAACTCAAGATAAATTTTTGTCACATATATGCATTGCATCAATCCATTGTCTTATGGGATCAACCCATTGTCTTTTGGGAGGAAAAAACACTTCTCTGAATAAATGCACAGCCACTTAAAAATAATAATGTTACGAACAGCCCACCCCCAAGGTCTGGATTGGTTGGCGCAAACGTCTGTACTGTTATATATCGTACATGTAACTTGTATCGATGAGGACCAAACCTGCCTATTTGAATTGATGACTTTTAACCAAGTTGACATTAACAGTGTTTAATACCCCTTCCCCCGATTGACCTCAGCTACCGACGGGCATCTAATCAAACAAACAACCAAACCGAAACAAATATATACAAAAAAGTTAATACTTATTACTGGTTCAATTACTACAACCTTTTATCACCCCCTTATTTATCAGAATACCCGAGTATGCCTCATTTGAGAGATTCAAATAAAAATCTTTATCATACGGTAATGGCACTGTGATAACGGTAACATCATAAACGCCATTAAAATACGCTACAATTTATTCACACACGTAGACAAAGTAGTTCCCGTACGTAGGTCTCACGAGTGCTACATGCTATTACTATGGTGGCTTTCTTATTCGCTTTGTCGCCAGCGAAATAACTCCAACCGGAATCAAAGCACTGATATTTCCTGTATCGCCTAAACTCTGTATAGTCTTCTAAGTTCATAAAATGAAATCCTTTTAACATTGTTTGTTCAAGCAGTAACTTATGCGTGTAACGACGCTGTACATATTCTTTAGTGTATAAATTAATTGGGAAGAAATATCACACATTGTGATAATAAAAAGTAAGATGTATTTACAATATTTTCATTATGTCTTAAAAACTGAATTTTGCCAAATACCCACAGTACGTTTGGAACTTTCGAACTTCGGGACTAGTGGCAGGTCACTAGACCACGGTTGCGCATATATGCATATAATTGAAATTTTATGAATATTGTTATCCGCACACAAAGTTGAAATAATTAGGAAATGTAACTTTTTTGCTTGTCATTTCAAGTTTGCGATCATAGGTATCGCATATTTTGGTTTTTGTTCAGCACAAGAGCCGGGGTGGTGCATCCTCGATACATTGTACAATAACCAGGGGTTACGCTCACTTACGCTCTGTAGCGTAGATGAGCGTAGAGAACGTAGGCGAGCGTAAATCTTGGTTATCGAGGATGAGGGTGCATGGTGGTAATTTTGCCAACATTAGCATATCTCTTAGAATATGATTACATAACCGACTAAAACTTAGCTTTGGCCCTTTTTCGTTATTTTGCTTTGGCGAGTTTTCGTCTTTTCGTTACAGTATTTCGATTGAGTTATTTCAATATAAAAGCTAACACAAAATACAGCATGGTAATGTATAGAAATTGGACATTTTCTCCTCCTTCCTTAAAGTTGATATTGCGTAGTATGAAACCCTTGGTGTAGTATTGTGGTTACTTTTAAAGCAACGGAAGTAGACTTTGTGTATACTTCAATGACCGTGAGCTTCTCAGAAAGAAAATAATGTATTTCGATCAATGGTTTCGCATTTTCACAATCCGTTAAAATAAATTAGTATATATTGCTTAGTTACAACGGTTTCGTGTATTTTGCAAAGACCATCTTTTGGTAGTGGTACATATAGGATTATCTTATATAAATGAAATGTAATTAATAGTTTTTAATCGTTTATCTAGTTAATCGTTTTAACCACTTAATTTGTAAAAGTGAAGGATTTCGCGTGATCATGACACACACGAGGGCGGGAGATTGGTGAATAGATGGTTTGTCCGCCCTTCAGAGGTGAAGGTCTATCACAACATGAATTTTATATAATTCTTATCTTACTACGCGACAGGTGTCTAAGTCGTTCAGACTAAGTAACAATTATACCGTTTTATTGCACACATAACTTCTGTGGTCAATTATATATGCAGGTAAAACAATAGATTTTTTATTACGTCTCCTACACTGTAACGAGAGGCCTGTAGACCAGGAAGAGGGATTTCCGGAGTGTTTCACCTCCCCGGTATAAATAACTAAGCATGATTTATAGTGTTATGTGGGCATTAACACATCACGGATGTAAATATTAATAATTTGTTTTGAGAGAGTTAAAGTTTTCTTCAGATTAATGAGACACGACAAGTCTCGCAAGAGATCACAACTACAGTGATTGCCAAAATGATTTAGGTTAGATATGTTTTATTTGAAAATTTTAAAATTGAATCGGACAGAAGTTAAACAACTCAGAACAGTCCTTTTCCATAACAGCACAGTGATAATATAAATATATGCCAGCATTAAAAATGTCTAGTCGACTCGGAGGCAGATATGGGGGACATCTATATCCTCGTATGAATATGCCCCGACACACAAAAGCATAAATCAGCAAATTTTCACAAAGCCTTTGTAGTGGATATAATATACGTACATGTAAGTTTGGACTATTCCCACCCATTCATATTGTTTAGGCTACACTTGGTTGGTAAATTTGAAATTAACGGAGTCCAAAATGACAGAAAACGTATTAATAGTAATACGCAACCCCCCACCCCCACCGACCCACCCCTACCACAATTTCATTTGACACCAATTGGCTTCCGTAGATACTAATAACAGGAGACTGAAACTTATATACAGTGTAAATAAATATTTTTAAGTTATGCGTAGGCTGATACTAATTAGATGTATTGGTACTTGCACAGTAAATCATACTAATGCTAATATATGTACATATATTTTGTAGCTATGCTGATATTAATTGATGTGATTTTGGAATGTTAGCTGATGAATTTGTTTACGTGTTTTTGCCTCTCGACATATTCTGCGTATTGCTCGAATATTACTTCTTCACAATGATGAAGCAATATTGTTATTATCCGTATTGATATATAGTCATTATTTCATACCCGAAATCAATATACAGTGTATCATAAAAAAAGAACAAAAAACAAAGACTTTGCCGCAGGCCCTTCTGCCTTCTCAGGCTTCTTCAGGCGGACTCAGTGTATCACATACTTACATGCATAGTCATTGAAGGTACATTTATGGCTTCATAAGTCACTAAATATAAATTATTAACTTTGATGATATTTTTCAATAAACACATGGTTTACAACATAAAAATAATCTTTTTGGATAAAACACTTATGGTAAGCAAACTTATGAGCTGTTATACGGCGATGTTACCTATACAGGCAGTTATAACATAGAAAAGTATCAATAAAACAACTATAAATAATATTTATATGTAACATATAGTGTTAACATTTATATACATTGATGTATAATATGTAGTGTACTAATAAATTATCCCCTGTGTGTTGACACTATTGTGGAATTTCCTTATATATACATGAGTTGTGAATCATTTCCTTGTGCTAACGATATGCATTGACGCTGTGGTATGTTTTGTCCTTGTGTATTGACGCTGTAGTATGTTATGTCCTTGTGTGTTGACGCTGTGGTATGTTATGTCCTTGTGCATTGACGCTGTAGTATGTTTTAATCTCGTGGATTGAAGCTGTGGTATGTTATGTCTTTGTGTATTGACGCTGTGGTATGTTATGTCCTTGTGTATTGACGCAGTGGTATGTTCTGTCCCTGTGTATTGACGCTGTGGAATGTTATGTCCTTGTGTACTGACGCTGTGGTATGTTATGTCCTTGTGTACTGACGCTGTGGTATGTTATGTCCTTGTGTATTGACGCTGTGGTATGTTATGTCCTTGTGTATTGACGCTGTGGTATGTTATCTCCTTGTGTATTGACGCTGTGGTATGTTATGTCCTTGTGTGTTGACGCTGTGGTATGTTATGTCCTTGTCTATTTACGCTGTGGTATGTTATGTCCTTGTGTATTGACACTGTGTTATGTTATGTCTTTTCGTGTTGACGCTGTGGTATGTTATGTCCTTGTGTGTTGACGCTGTGGTATGTTATGTCCTTGTGTATTGACGCTGTGGTATGTTATGTCCTTGTGTATTGACGCTGTGGTATGTTATGTCATTGTGTATTGACGCTGTGGTATGTTAGGTCCTTGTGTATTGACACTGTGGTATGTTATGTCCTTGTGTATTGACACTGTGGTATGTTATGTCCTTGTGTATTGACGCTGTGGTATGATATGTCCTTGTGTATTGACGCTGTGGTATGTTCTGTCCTTGTGTGTTGGCGCTGTGGTGTGTTATGTCGTTGTGTATTGACGTCGTGGTATGTTATGTCGTTATATTTACATTCTGATTGTTTCTTATCTATATGAACATACCAACTGAAAACAACAAACACTAGACTATGAATACATCATGAATACAGTATGAATACATCCATTCACGTGAATTACTTATGACGTAATATATTAGTCTTGTTCAATTGGAGTCTTACGGCTCCGCTTCGGATAACATGGAGAACGCCCCCGCGTCAAACGTTCAAATGACTACGGTAGATTATTGGCGCCAATTTTTCGCAAATTGTGGCTGTTTCGCCTTTTGCGTTTAAAGGACGGCGCAATAACAAACGCAGTTGATTAACCAGTTGTTCAATAAATAAGAAAATAAATTAGACAATTGTTCAGTAGTAAAAATGTAAATATATGAATTGAACGGCGTTGTTTTAATTTTCATGCCGGTATGAATGCAAATCGGTTACATCCATATTGACCATGAAGCCCTAGCGGGCTTCATGCAATATGGATGTAACCGCTTTGCATTCATACCGGCATGAAAATTAAAAAACGCCGTTCAATCCCTATGTGTATTGCTGTGGTATGTTATGTCCTTGTGTATAGAGGCTGTGGTATGTTGTGTCCTTGTGTATTGACGCTGTGGTATGTTATGTCATTGTGTATTGACGCTGTGGTATGTTAGGTCCTTGTGTATTGACGCCGTGGTATGTTATGTCCTTGTGTATTCACGCTGTGGTGTGTTATGTCCTTGTGTATAGAGGCTGTGGTATGATATGTCCTTGTGTATTGACGCTGTGGTATGCTATGTCCTTGTGTCCTTGTGTATTTACGCCGTGGTATGTTATGTCCTTGTGTGTTGGCGCTGTGGTGTGTTATGTCGTTGTGTATTGACGCCGTGGTATGTTATGTCCTTGTGTATTGCTGTGGTATGTTATGTCCTTGTGTATAGAGGCTGTGGTATGTTGTGTCCTTGTGTATTGACGCTGTGGTATGTTATGTCCCTGTGTATTGACGCTGTGGTATGTTATGTCCTTGTGTATTGACGCTGTGGTATGTTATGTCCTTGTGTATTGACGCTGTAGTATGTTATGTCCTTGTGTGTTGACGCTGTGGTATGTTATGTCCTTGTGCATTGACGCTGTAGTATGTTTTAATCTCGTGGATTGAAGCTGTGGTATGTTATGTCTTTGTGTATTGACGCTGTGGTATGTTATGTCCTTGTGTATTGCTGTGGTTTGTTATGTCCTTGTGTATTGACCCGTTGGTATGTTATGTCCTTGTGTATTGACGCTGTGGTATGTTATGTCCTTGTGTATTGCTGTGGTATGTTATGTCCTTGTGTATTGACGCTGTGGTATGTTATGTCCTTCTGTATTGACACTGTGGTATGTTATGTCCTTGTGCATTGACGCTGTAGTATGTTTTAAACTCGTGGATTGACGCTGTGGTATGTTATGTCTTTGTGTATTGACGCTGTGGTATGTTAAGTCCTTGTGTGTTGACGCTGTGGTATGTTTTGTCCTTGTGTATTGACGCCGTGGTATGTTATGTCCTTGTGTATTGACGCTGTTGTATGATATGTCGTTGTGTATTGACGCTATTGTATGTTTTGTCGTTGTATATTGACGCTATGGTATGTTTTGTCGTTGTGTATTGACGCTGTGGTATGTTATATCCTTGTGTATTGACGCTGTGGTATGTTATGTCGTTGTGTATTGACGCTATGGTATGTTTTGTCGTTTTGTATTGACGCTGTTGTATGTTATGTCGTTGTGTATTGACGCTGTGGTATGCTATATCCTTGTGTGTTGACACTGTGGTATGTTATGTCCTTGTGTATTGACACTGTGGTATGTCATGACCCTGTGTATTGTCGCTGTCATATGTTATGTCTTTGTTAATCGACGCTGTGGTATGTTTGTCCTTGTGTATTGACGCTGTGGTATATTATGTCCTTGTGTATTGACGCTGGGGTGTATTATGTCCTTGTGTATAGACGCTGTGGTATGTTATGTCCTTGTGTATTGACACTGTGGTATGTTTTAATCTCGTGTATTGACGCTCTGGTATGTTATGTCGTTGTGTATTTACGCTGTGTTGTGTTATGTCCTTGTGTGTTGACGCTGTGGTATGTTATGTCCTTGTGTTTTGACGCTGTGGTATGATATGTCCTTGTGATTGACGCTGTAGTATGTTTTGATGTCGTGGATTGAAGCTGTGGTATGTTATGTCCTTGTGCATTGACGCTGTGGTATGTTATGTCCTTGTGTATAGACGCTGTGGTATATTATGTCCTTGTGTATTGACGCTGTGGTATGTTATGTCCTTGTGTATAGACGCTGTGGTATGTTATGTCCTTTTGTATTGGCGCTGTGGTATGATATGTCCTTGTGTATAGACGCTGTGGTATGTTTAGTCCTTGTGTATTGAAACTGTGGTATGTTACATTGTATGTCATTGTGTATTGACGCTGTGGTATGTTAAGTCCTTGTGTATTGCTGTGGTATGTTATGTCATTGTGTACTGACGCTGTGGTATGTTATGTCATTGTGTACTGACGCTGTGGTATGTTATTTCCTTGTGTATTGCCGCTGTAGTATGTTATTTCCTTGTGTGTTGAGGTTGTGGTGTGTCATGTCCTTGTGTATTGACGCTGTGGTATGTTGTGTCCTTGTGTATTGACGCTGTGGTATGTTGTGTCCTTGTGTATTGACGCTGTGGTATGTTATCTCCTTGTGTATTGACACTGTAGTATGTTATGTCCTTGTGTATTGACGCTGTGGTATGTTATGTCCTTGTGTATTGACGCTGTGGTATGTTATGTCCTTGTGTATTGACGCTGTTGTATGATATGTCATTGTGTATTGACGCTGTGGTATGTTATTTCCTTGTATATTGACGCTGTGGTCTGTTATGTCCCTGTGTATTGACGCTGTGGTATGTTATGTCCTTGTGTATTGACGCTGTGGTATGTAATGTCCTTGTGTATTGACGCTGTGGTATGTTAAGTCCTTGTGTATTGACGCTGTGGTATGTTATGTCCTTGTGTATTGACGCTGTGGTATGTTATGTCCTTGTGTATTGACGCTGTGGTATGTTATCTCCTTGTGTATTGACGCTGTTGTATGATATGTCATCTTGTATTTACGCTGTGGTACATGTATGTTAAGTCCTTGTGTATTGACGCTGTACAATGTACATGTACTAAAAGTAATTACAGACAAAGTGAAATTACCGTCTACATTCATATTCCTACTATCATAACTGTACAGTATTTATTAATTTCTTAAATTGGATAAACACCTTATAAAGAAATTGTTTGAAATTCATACCAAAATGCAATAAGTGTTATATCTGAAATCAATATCACAAATTACATGATTTATTCCTAATTGTTTTTTCTTAACACAAATTACATGATAAATTCGTGTTTGTCTCATGAGAAACTACCAGATACAACCAGCACCTTTATACATGTAACATACTGCCTTTCTTTGCCCCCAAACTTATGTTGCAGCCCACATACACGGTATAAGGAACATACCAATTGATAGTAATCAATCACCTTAAATATTTAAAACACAGTTTGACGTTGATCAATCATTTACTATTCGAGGAATTATTTCAGATTCTGTGGTAACTAGGAATGCTGTGACTTCTTACGACAACATCCGTGTTTGGGTAGTTTGTGATGACGGAATGACACCTGTTCTATTTAGGGACTCTGTTTAAACGTATACCTCTCAGGAAGTGATAAACCCTTACACAAGTCTTATACTTCTGAGAAAGTGTTAAATATGTCTGTCATATCGGACCAATCAGTAGGATGGAAACTGTAAAATTTCTCTGAGAATTACTTTTTCTTGTGTATCAGTTTTCCATTTCCATAACATCGGACTTGTGACCGCCCCTGTGACAAAACAGAAACGATTAATTTTTTTAAATGATCAAACATCAGAAATAAAAGGAAATTACTTTTTAGAAAGGAAAAATCCTAGACACAGCATTGGAGTCTGTAAACGTGGCATACAATACAGTCATAAATACTGACAGTCTATCGTACAAACAATACAGGATATTATGATTTGATACATGCTACTGTAATGGATGGATAAGTTCAACGGCCGCTATCATGATCACACGGGAATACATGTGGATGGTTTTTGTTTTGATCATTACCACTACCCATCTTTTGTCGCTATGAGTTATCGTCGATTTAGAGGACCCTTACCACTCCGGACCACCTGGTCTTATTTTCCTTGTATTTTTTTTGTAAATCTATTCTCTGTTGTAACTTATCGGTTAGGTTTAGTTCAAACTTTATTTGTTGGTTTGTTTTTGTTTTGTTTTATCACATAACAGTGTAACGTTATTTAACCGACAACGTTAAAACAATACCCGGTATGCTGATCCCACAGCATAGACCACACGTCTCAATAGTGACAACTCTAATTACTGCACTAGACTAAGTAGCTACATGTAGTATATAGTGTTATCGCGTTATATCTATAGCTACTCATCTTTGATTTTCAAACTACCTTTACGAATTGAGGTTGACATTGAAAGAGTTATCTTTCTTGAACAAAAAATCTGCTGTTGCTAAGAATCGACTCTGTTATTAAATTTTTTCAATCATTTGTTTTATAATTCATAGTTTAAATTGAGTGTCAATACAACATACCTACTTTTGTTTTTAACATTGACAATTGCTCTGTGTTAAAAAAGTACCAGTCACCTTTGCCACTTAGTGATAATTATTATAAACATCTGCTTATAGGACATTACCAATTGTAACCGGAATTTACAGAATCGAAAAATGCCAACATATATTGTACATGTATGTCTCAATTTGAAAGTACATGACGTCTCTGTTTTACATAGGTATGATAAACAGAAATCTGAAATGATTCTGCCTGACTTAGTCAAATAAAGAATATCATTTGGGATAGTCACAACACCACGTCCGTATACGCTTCATCATTGTTATCTCCGTACTATATTCCACGTAATACCCGTGTATATCTTATATTATGTCACCGTGCACACCATGCACCTTATTACGTCATAGAAGGAAGACTTCTTCGTTCCTGGCTTGCCCAGCCGTTACTATAGAGACATCGGCCAGGACCGCCATGTTTTTGTGTTGACGGGGTGATGGAGTTGTGTTGCCCAGTCTTGTTAACGTTACTGTTGTCCCTTACTCATGGTACTGTCACTATGGAGGGCTATAGGGCCGAGGAGAAGGTGGGGCTAGTGCTTGTCAATACCAAGCGAGCATGTATGTAAGCTCCGTTACTGTGGAGAGCTACAAATCCAGTTGTGTTACTTGAGATTGATGCTGTCCGGGCCCGTTACTAAGGAGAGGTTGATTACAGGTGTCGCTAGCTGTCTCGAGGGTTTGTGTACAGGTGTGCAGTGCCAGATAAAATCAACAAGTCACTTTAACAGGGCATCGTTCTTGTTTGTTAAGTCATGTTTAACAAACTTATCTATCCCGTACACTTTACTAATACAGAAATAAGGAGGTATGTTGGCTGCGACCAGCATGGTTATTGCTTTTCCAGGGTAACGTTGTTTTCAAAATATCCCGAAATGAAGACGGATGCAATATGACGCCACTATTATTGTTCTGTTTATACAGTTACGGCGTGCATTTTAATCAAACTAGACCTCTAAAACGGGTCTGTTTTGGAAACATGTTTTCTTTAAGCTACGGCATACCACATGAGAAATTATCCGCGCCACAGATAACATGTCAAGGTGGTTAATTATTAAGATGTTGTCTATAAACTAGGTGTACTGATGCTTTGGCTCCTTCATACCAGTCTGTACGCAATGTAGTCGAAAATGAAAAAGAATATCAAATTCTGCTGTTTCCAAAATAAAGCATGTGCTCTCTCTGTGTCCGAAAAAATGTCTGAAAGTTAAAAATGAAAACAAAATTGTCTGAGGTTAAACATGAAAACAAAATTGTCTGAGTTTAATATGAAAACAAAATTGTCTGAGGTTAAACATGAAAACAAAATTGTCTGAAGTTAAATATAAAAATAAAATTGTCTGAAGGTTAAACATAAAATAAAATTGTCTGAAAGTTAAACATGAAAATAAAATTGTCTGAAGAAATAGTCTACACGAATGAGGAGAAAGTAAATGTCAAATTATGATTTTCTCCAAAAATACTGTTTTAAACGTCCCACCAGCAACAATGACAATGGATTAATTGATTGAGTTTGAAAAATGACACTGGCATACCTGAACTTTTGAAATACATTTTATTTTCAATGTCGTTTAATAGAGCTTTATTGAGGACGAGGGCTGCACGAGAGCTACACGAGAGTTGCACGAACAGTTCTTCAATACCTTATGTTATATTGCACCTGTATCTCCCTGGTGATACGTCTAAGACATGGCCACTCTCCCTGGATAAAACCATACCCTCCTCTATCGCTCCATTATGACCTTTTCTGTGTATTTTATGTTCCGAAACGGCTAAATAAAGTGTGCAAAGTTTCGGTGAACACCAAATATGTTGGTACATTAATTTGATACACTATCTAATTACCAGTCTTTGCATGTGTTACCTGTGTACCTGCATAGAGAATCATTTGTCCTTTGGTTGATTACGCAATAGTCAGGACTTGAGTACCAAACTACTATACTTTGATTACAAATCTACCATCCACACAAAATCTGTGCTTATACACTCCCGCTGTTAAACTCACCATGCTGTATTCATTCCAATGTTATATCATCATGTTTTATCTAAACTTGGAAAAGCTCACTTTGTCACATTCTTTCTGTTTTAATAAAGAAATACGGGTATCTTATTATAGTTCTTTAAATGTTATGAGCAATCTACTTTGCAACAATTTAACATTTTCTCGTAAGAACTATTAACTTTGCGATGTCATCATTTGAAGTTAGCTGTCTACGCACCTATGTTGTTTTCGATAGAACGTTTATTAAATATGTGATAAATGGTACAATGATACTTAGACATATTGAAAAAATAATTATACATCTTATCGGGGGAAGTCTTGACTTTTATTTTTAGTTTTGAGCAAGTATGACGGCGACAGATTTTGTACTGGGGTGATCATGACTACCCGATGACGATCAGATAAGATAATTTGTCTACCTAGCTTGTGAGTCGTGGTCTATATATTGACAGAAACAGGCCAATCAGAAGTAAGGTACATCGAAGGGTGGAGCTGTGCATGACAGAGATATAGAAGGGAGGAGAGAGGCGATCTTATCCGTATCACACAATGTGTAGGAAGTGAAATACGTTGTCATCTGAATACCTGTGCGATACACCTGAGTTACGGGCGTTAACCTTTTACAGGTGAGAATCTATATAAATAGTTCCCCGGCAGTCTCTCGTCATTCTGCCATAGAGGGCTGATGTGACAGTTTGGGGCCTGGAGAGTGTTAGCACTGCCTGTATGTAGCTATAGCTAGTAACGGTTACAGGATTAATACATTGACTGTAGTAAGCATTGCACAATGAGTACCATGTACCTTCTGTCGTGTCTTCTGATCCTGCTGCCAGCAGTTGTGTCTACCTTTCCATATCGCTGCAAGCAGGGTGTCAACTGTTTCCTGCCAAGCTGTTTCTGTAGCACATTCCAACATTTTATGAATCGCAGTGATATTCCACAGATGGTGTACTTTGGTTTAGACGACGCCGTGACAGGATCCGCCTCCGTTTACTACAAAACCCTATTTAGACGTGAACGAACAAATCCTAACGGCTGTCCAATAACTCCGACATTATACATCTCCCACAAGTATACCAATTACGATGTAGTGCGAGAGTACCGCGAGCTCGGCTACGAACTGGCCGTGCATAGTGTCACGCATACTAGCATTAACACAGGCCCGAAAGTATTGCAAGAGGCGGGTCAACAGAAGGAAAACATTATCAGGTTTGCTGGTGCAAAGCGAAAAGACATTGTTGGCTGGAGAAGCCCTTTCCTACAGACGGCGGGAGATTCTCAGGTGGAAATGCTGAAGCGTTTGGGGTATGAGTACGACATTTCACTGACTCACAAACGTGCACGGATGAGTGACCCTAGCCCGTTCCCCTTTACATTAGACTTTGGTTGGCAGTATAACTGCCAGATTGGGCCATGTCCCACACGTAGTCACAGAGGCTTTTGGGAAGTCCCTGTTAACGCCTTGCGGGATTTCAAAGACCAGTTTTCTTGTGCTTATGTTGACGGTTGTTACAATAGACCAGCCACAGAAGCGCAGGCGTACAAGTATATAATGGACAATTTCCACAGTCACTACAACGGTAACAGGGCGCCATTGGGATTCAACATGCATTACGCCTGGTTTATGTTGCCCGATAATTTACGTGCCATGAACAGAGCCATACATGACATGATGCAGTACCACGGCGTCTACATCGTCAACGTTAAACAGATGATAGATTGGATGAAATACCCGACTAAAATTTCTGAACTTTCCAGTTTTGAACCTTGGGGATGTGGTTTAACGACTCCAAAACCACCTACAACAACAACGACGACTACGACGACAACAACAACGACACCGAAACCGACGACGACAACTACAACAACAACTACAACACCGAAACCAACGACGACAACGACGATGACAACAACAACAACAACACCGAAACCAACGACAACAACACCGAAACCAACGACAACGACGACGACAACAACAACACCCAGACCAACGACATCAACAACAGCTACAACAACACCTAAACCAATTACGACAACACAGGAACCAACAACGACAACAACACAAAGAACAACTACGCCATCAACAACTACAACAACAAAACCACCGACAGCGCCACACTTACCTGGTCCTTTACCTCGCGATAGTTGCCAACAGGAAGTAAACTGCCACCTGCCGGACTGTTTTTGTGCTGGAACGAATATCCCGGGTGGACTTCCGGTGGCAGACACCCCACAAATGGTGTTCTTTACTTTGGATGGTGCGGTAAATTATCAGGTTTATGGGAAGGTCAGTAAACTACTTTCGGTGTATCGGAAGAACCCAGACAACTGTCCGGTAAGTTCTACATTTTTTGTCTCTCAGACAGGTACGTTTAGAATGTACCTTCAACTTCTGAAAGACCGTGGAATGGAGATCGCAACCAAGGGCTATAACGGGGTACATTATAACGATCAACATATTCTAGACAGTGAAATTAGTACACAGCTGACCGACTTGGGTCACTTGGACATCAAACCCAAAGGGTGGAGAAGTCCTAACCTTAAACCACTAGGCGATGGTCAGTTTGAAAAAGTCATGAAATATGGTTACCTTTACGATTCTACGTTAACTGTCCCCAGAGAACACACAGGTGATAAGTACTGGCCATTTACATTAGATTACGGATGGAAGGAATCGTGTGTTGTACCAGACTGCCCCAAAGCTGCCTACCCCGGGCTTTGGGAGGTCCCAAACACACCTATCATAGACTACCGTAATCTGTATATCTGTAACTACATAGACGGCTGTATGTTCTCTCCCCCTACAGCTAATGATACATTCAATTTCCTCTGGAATAATTTCAAATCTCATTATCAAACAAACAAAGCTCCGTTTGGAATACATCTTCGCCATATCTGGTTTTCACATCCATTCTTTACCAAAAACCTAGAGGGATTGCAAATGTTTGTTGACAGACTGAGTGCAATGAATGACGTTTATCTTCTATCAATCAAGAAGATAATTGAATGGATGAAAAAGCCGACATCTCTACAGAACCTGCAGGCGAGCACGCCTTGGCAGTGTTGATACCAATGTCCCCGACCTTTTAAACAACAGTAGTATTATGTAGGGTCCCTTTTGTAAGTGTTCGTTTCCTGGGGCTCACAGCAGTAATCCCGCCGCCATAGTCTTATCATATCGTCATTGCCTATATGGGGAAAAACGTTAATTGGCATCCATACTCCATATACCATATTTGAGTTAAGTAAGTTGCTGGTGTCGTTAAGGTAGAAATATTTTGTTGATCCGTTAAGATGAAAACAGTATACGATATTTGAAGTAAATTGGCTGGTGGGTCCGTTGAGGTAAATACATTATATACGATATTTGAAGAAAAAGTATTTTGTGGGTCCGTTGAGGTAAATACATTATATACGATATTTGAAGAAAAAGTATTTTGTGGGTCCGTTGAGGTAAATACATTATATACGATATTTGAAGAAAAAGTATTTTGTGGGTCCGTTAAGGTAAATACATTATATACGATATTTGAAGAAAAAGTATTTTGTGGGTCCGTTGAGGTAAATACATTATATACGATATTTGAAGAAAAAGTATTTTGTGGGTCCGTTAAGGTAAATACATTATATACGATATTTGAAGAAAAAGTATTTTGTGGGTCCGTTGAGGTAAATACATTATATACGATATTTGAAGAAAAAGTATTTTGTGGGTCCGTTAAGGTAAATACATTATATACGATATTTGAAGAAAAAGTATTTTGTGGGTCCGTTGAGGTAAATACATTATATACGATATTTGAAGAAAAAGTATTTTGTGGGTCCGTTAAGGTAAATACATTATATACGATATTTGAAGAAAAAGTATTTTGTGGGTCCGTTGAGGTAAATACATTATATACGATATTTGAAGAAAAAGTATTTTGTGGGTCCGTTGAGGTAAATGCATTATATACGATATTTGAAGAAAAAGTATTTTGTGGGTCCGTTAAGGTAAATACATTATATACGATATTTGAAGAAAAAGTATTTTGTGGGTCCGTTAAGCAATGAATAGTATATGATTTTTGAGGTAAATTATTTTGTGGTTCCGTTAAGGAATAAACAGTAAACAATAGAGCTGAAAATTTCAATGAAAGAACAGCTTATGTTATTAGTTTTGAGGTACTGATAGAGTATATTAAATTAATTTTCTCCTCCGCACACATGTATAATGTTGGGAGTTGCATACATTGAACCATATGGCCTGCTATGACTTAAGATAAAACGTATTTGAACCTAGTGTCATTGATACCACAAATCTTTCCTGATGGTGCTGAACACTTTACTTACTTTACATTTATCTATGACCATTAATCAAAATGTTATTTATTTTTGTTTAGAAAAATGTTAATGTGGTTATTGTAACGTTTTTGTCATTGATTATGGAAAATTATTCGTCCTGTGTGATAACCCTTTTTGTAATGTATAATATTTACAATCAAATTGTAAATCAAAACATACGTATGTTTTACATGTAGTTAAGTTCCTCTGAAATCCATTTACAACCAAGGCTGTGTCAGTAGAAACGTCATTTCCTTGCATCATACATTGATAGTGCACATTTAAGTTGATAACAACTAACATTCTTAAAATTGCTATTATAGAAACTTTTCTTCAAATCCTATTAAAAACTACAGTAAAAGACCAAACACAAATATTAGAATTAGTATGTCATAATATTAAATCAAATCATAATATGCCTTCAATTTTGAACCAACATGATATTATTCCGAGTTTTCAGTGTTTTTTTCTTTTCCACACATTATGATGGTGTGTATCTACTTGTCATAAAATGCATTTATAAACATGAAGGAGTGCTACTGTAATTCTGTATTTTTACGATATGAAACTTTAAACCATACCAGTGTGTTAGAAATTCGAAGAGAACAGCCTTGGATTAGTCCCCATTAGAGACGAACACAACACCAGGTGTGTGTGTGTTAATTACTTTATTTTTTTAAATTAAATGCTTTTAAATCAAGATGTTGTTTATGCTGATTGTATTTCATAACTATCATTATTATCATTATTATATGTAATGTGTTTGTAGTATACACCTTCGGTAATAAGGCAATTCAAAACGGAGCTACTGGCATCTGTGAATCTATGAATTTTTAACAAGGAGACTATGCTATTTTAAGCTGACAGTCCGGATCTTTTAAAGGTAATTAATAAACTGCCTGATTTGATATACCTTAGGTGTCTTCTACAAAGGAGCATATCGCTTATATTTGATCACATTCAGTTTAATATAAGTGACCTAATTATAAAACTACAAAATACCTGTCATAATATCTGTCTGGCAGCAAGTATATATATATAAATATCAAAGTTCCCGAGTGCAAAACCAGCTGATGTAATGAATTGCTATTATTCTGCAGTGTTAGAGAAATACAATGCTTTAATTGTTATACATGTCAAATTTTATGTTAATGTTTTACTGTCGTAACTGAATGATAATCATATATGATAAATTTCCTGATGCATTTTTGATTTAATACAAATGTTAATTATACATGTACATGTACGCATTACATAAGAATTTGTAATTTAACATACGGTGATTCATCAAAACATGCTTTGTATTAGAGATAAGTTTGTACTAGAGATCAGATTGGACTAGAGATAAGATTGTAATAATACACGTTCTGTATTTACAAAGTGTAGGATATACCTGTGGAAAGTCTATAGGATGTTCCTATTGTTCTGTTGTGTCATAATCAAATGAAATAAATGCTTTTAAAAGAGAAATATTGAGAGATGTCTTTTTTCTTCATACAATAGAAACGGTGGCAAAATATGAAAGATATATGATATTGTCATTGACTTTATAGTGATAACAAATATGGTAAGTACAGAGGACACGCTATCGTATCTTTGTAGGAACCCCTTTATTTGTAATTATCAAGTTTATATACTATTCAAGTAATTTATACCATACTTATTTTACTGTAAAAAGGTAACACTAAAAAGTTGTGAAAGATCAACGTTATATTCAATTTGTTAGAATGAATCCTGTTAGGTCAAATGCTAACCCCACAGCTATAGTTTTCACGATTGATTCAGTTTACTCCATGCACTTAAATAACGGTATAACAGGATAAGCTGACGTCAACAAACATGCCTTACACAATCCAAAACACTGCTTACAAATCAACCTCAAAGGGCGTCTTTTAAAGATGTTTGAAAAAATCTCGGTGCACAATCAACATCACTGTTGACTCCCGCGATGTTAAGGATATTTCTCCAACTGTAGCAAAACGCCACACATCGGTGATAGCTAGCGATGCAGCAACGACCAGTCATTGTCGCGCAAGGTGACGTCACGATATCGTCACATTCGCCCGGATTCATAAATGGAATGCCAGAAGACACACGGCCGACACAGTCAAACATAAAGTTTGTATTCATTGTTTCTAATCAATTTCTTATCAATTTATCAGTCATAATATTAGTTGAAACTGCCTGAAATTTTGCAATAAGGTGTCTTTATTTTTTTTAAATTAATCAATTGCACGAGTCAACTGTGTTGGACTACTTCTTCGTTCGCCGGTTTGACCTACTTCGAAGGTTTGGGTTATTTGGTCGACATATTGAAATCAGTTGGCGAGAACGGTAAAATCTGTTTAGGATGGGGAAAGACGATACCACGTCATATGATAAAAAGAATCCGTCATTCGTTTCTCTTCATATTAAAATGATGACACTCGTTTAGAATTTTTCATTTTTACTCGCCAGAGGCTCGCAAACATGAAAAATTCAAGACTTGTATCATCATTTTAATATGAACAGAAACCCATGACAGATCCTCTATATATCAAGTAAAAGAAAGTATGAAAATAAACAAGTTTACATTAGTTAAGTATTGTGATCAAAATCTACCATTTGAGGCACGGATTATTTCCATGGCTTTCATGTTTTAATTTTTTTATGCTTCTTTGAAGATGCTTTAATAAGTAGAATATGTACAACACTGTCAACATAAAGAAACAACATTTAGATAGAAAACGTCTAAAGCGGTAAAATTGTTTGGTACAATATCTATAGAATCATCTTAAAGAGCTTTGACATGTGGCAACCATGATCATTATTTTGACTAGTGAGATATTTCAATTTATCAACTTCATGAAACTTAAATCTTTTACAGTGCGACATATGTCAAAAGTGATATCTGCGTGAAAAATATATCCTTTGCTACTTATTTATTAATATAAGATGCATTTTCTTATAGCATCATTAGAAGCTGATGTTATCTTAACCGATCCAGATAAAGTCGCTATAAATAAGAGGTTGTTAAATAGTACATCTTAGTTTCATACACTAACGTTTTGATGTATCAATACAACGGAAATAATTTATATAAGAAATCCTCAACAAACAATAGTAGAAAACGGCGGTGTTGAAAACCCCATTATCAATAGCGTGCAGTCTTATTTCATGCTATTGTAATATGACGTTATTTTAATGTGGCGCCAAAGCTTTCACTGTTATATCCCGTTGAATTTAATGTAGTACCAATTTCGTAGCTTTATGTACTGTAACATCCGATAGTCCTTCATTTCAATAATATGTATTTCACTAGTAGGGCAGAAGATGCTGACACTTCTCCTGAGAAATATTGGTATTCCGTCATACACTACGCTTATATTAAAAAGTCATCATATCTGTTGCAAAGATCATGTTTCAAACAAAGAAAATTAAATTAAATTTTATTCTTTATAATCTATGTTAGTTTAATTCATTTTTTTGGCAGACTGTATCTATTACTAAGGTGCGGCATATGTGTATGTTACGTCATCTTTAATGATAGGGGTTGGCAGACTCTGCTGGTGGATGTTTTAGTCACCAAGGTTTACTGGAGCCTCCATAGCCACATTTTATCTCATTTGAATAGTGGCACAGTACATAATATACACATTTTCGTAGTACACGATTGGAAATTATACAGAACTAGTTCTACTTCTAAATTCATAAATGACAGGGGTTTTACGCACCTGACTGGATTCCCAACTTTTGGGCCCTAGTATCACTGAAGAGTCCTAGGAGTACGAAACAACTGTATCATACAGTTAAATAAATGTTTTCGGCAAACTGTATCTATTACTAAATTTTAAAAGGTGCAGCATATGTGTGTGTTACGTCATCTTTGCAGATCGACATTGACTGAGGGATATGATTTAGGAAAACGATATTGTTATTTCAAATACAAAATGCAACATGTCCACAATGACAACAAACGAATGATTATTTAATGTCGACCTGAGTGACAGATTATATAAAAAATAGGTAAAATGTACTCAGGATGCAAACTTGCAATAATGCATACAGTTATGATACCAATGTATAATAACTTTTTACCATGAATTGATAGATAATCATATATCGTTATGATTTAAATCAATGAAAAACCCTAAAATATCTGTAATGAACGCCCTTTTCAATGTGACACATCCCTGATCACTAAAATAATAAATGTGTCTGGACATGCCTCTGTCAGCATTTAATGGCGTAAGTATACCTTTATAGTATGATTTTCTGTGTCAGCTAAAATACAATGTACTAAGTCAACCCATCAATTAACGTTTCTCGAAGACGTCCTATCAGTTAATGTTATACAGAGGT
Organism: Mimachlamys varia; assembly: GCA_947623455.1. Lineage (NCBI taxonomy): Eukaryota > Metazoa > Mollusca > Bivalvia > Pectinida > Pectinidae > Mimachlamys > Mimachlamys varia. The sequence goes on from OX392535.1 coordinate 18,447,169, forward strand.
AATCACCAGGATCTGTAACACAGTACTTATATAACCGATGTACATTCTCGATTGTTTTAGTATTTAGAATTGTGTTCCAGTTATACAATCAGTGACACATGTTAAACCTTAAACCTATTTATGGAATGTCGATATTAACACTGAACATATCGTTTAAATATACACGTCAAATGCGAAATGAATATTCGAGTGATTTTGACTGGCATGATATACATATTTCTCCCATAAATACGATTGCCTTCATCACCATCAAACCATGATTTATTTTTGGATACTTTTACATTGGCATGCGTTGTGACTCCCTTTCATTATTACAGTATGTGTTTCCGACACATAATGATTAATTAGAATGACTGCGTGAGTTTATTCTCAAGTTTGGGTAAAGGTTTTTCCCGACGTTCATCTCTCATTTAAATATAAATCTCAGTTCAACATCTTTTCACATTAACAAATGAAATATGACTAAATCAAGAAATGAAATACAGAGTAAACGTACATATTTCAGCGGTATTCTTTTTTTCATGATTGCGTTAATTACAGTTTCTTATACTACTTTCTACAGCAAGAATTGTGAGAGCGCCAATTTATCATTACGCTTATCTGTTTAATACAGTTAAGCGCTAAAATTTGAGTACGCCAAAATAAGAACGATTATAGTAACAATAAATACTTCTCAGTGGAAATAATCATTTCATGAGTATATCTTGTTTGAAACAAGCATTTTCATTGGTTTAAAAAAATATGTTATCAGCCCATTACGTTTAAAATGACGTCGCTGTTTATAACGTCGCTTTTGATCGGCTAATGCAGCAGCGTTATAATTTGTAATGGAAAAGAGTCCATCAAAAAAGTGAATTTTCGCAGGGTATATATTGAATTATAAGTTTTACCTCGGATCATGGCTACGAGGCTTATCTATGGTACACTCCAGTTTTTTGTGTTATACCTCCATAACATAAAAATGGATTCAAGTTAATTCTTTAAAAAAGGCGAGATGACAAACTGAGTACAACAATAAACAAAATTCAACAAAGATGTAATGGTTCCGTAAATAGAACGTAAAGACATGTCTACTGTATCATGTTAACAACTGGTAGGAAATGTTGCTTTTAGGCTCATGAAACACATTAAAAACCTATCGAGGATCATTACAATCAATTAGTGAATTGTTTCCTTGTTAAAGAACCTAAAGAAGGCTAATTAATGTTTGATATCTGTCTGTTAAACATCGCCAGTAAACGTCCATCTGTTAGACGTCGACTGTGTATGACGAGTGAGACAGGTCTGCTAGCACACTTTGTCCCTGTACAGTACACCATGGCGGACATCCCTTATCTGTCCAGTCACCATGGCGGACATCCCTTATCTGTCCCGTCTGTCAGTATTGATTGACTATTTCCTACTAGACAGAACCTGTGCCTGGAAATTTAATGACTATATCGACCCTGAAATAAGTACACATGTGTGTCTCTAATTAAAACGTCTATCATGATGAATTAAAGAAGTAAAACAGAACTGTGACAAATTACAGGCAATGAATATTAATACAGACACAAAGGAAAATGTTTTACGTCTATCTTATTGAAGGAATATTAACATTATCCCTGAAATCGGCCATGAACTTCCAGTTAATTTTTATAATTCATTTTGTAAGTAAGAATGTATTTTCATACCAATTTCACCACCAATCCGTGCAATGACAATTTTTCGGTATTTAAAATATTTGACGCCGAAGCTTTAGAAAAAGGAAATATATATATTCACGCACATGAACATGGCATTGTGTTGCTAGGTACATAATGCATCCAGCAGGACAACAATGCACAGAGTGATTCCATATACCGATCATTATCATAGTGATAGAAATATACATACCTTGCCATGTTGAGTTACGCTGATTTATAACGACCTGTGTAAATTAAAGCAGAATAAAAACAGCATTATAATGTTTTCACAGTCGGGATATAACTTCAAGGCAATACCTAAATCATATCTCATTAATACAAATCGTCCTTAAGCGAGTTCTTATCAAGTAAAATGTAAAGATAAATCTAATATTCGTTAATAGGTTCTACATATGTAAATTGATAACAGGACCATTTATCTATGGCCTGTCACAAACCATAGGGTGTGCTACAATAAACTGTTATACTATTTCGCTATCCCGTAGCTTTTAACTTTGTACACAAATAATTCAATATACACGTAGTAAGATCATTATATAAAAAGATGAACCTATCACATAGGTGTTGCATCTTTTAAATTTTGTAATAGATACATTATGCCGAAAAACATTAATTACACTTCGTCATACAGCTGTTTCGTCCTCCTAGGACTCGTAAGTGATGCTAGGGACCAACACATTTTCTAAACTTCTGTATAAGCAGAGGAGCATAATTATATCAGTACAGCATATTCATTTTTTTGGCATACTGATTTAAAAGGTGCAACACATGTGTGTGTAACGTCATCTTTGACGATAGGCACAGAAACAATATTTTAAGATTTAAACTAAAACATCGGTGGGTATATGGCGAAAGATGGGCGGAGCTTGTCACTGAACGCGCAACCTATGTGCAGACGACACATTCGCTTGTTACCAGCAACATAACATATCAATAAATTTTAAATTCCTTTTGTATAAGAAATCTTCAATCAATCTTTGTTACAAGTTCTCGGGTCCCTGTGGTTCACCATAGTTTCTTTTAATTCACTCAGTTTTTATTTTGCATTTTGCTCTAGATATATTGCAATAAAAATACCAGGACCCAGTGATGCAAGATTTGTTTCATGGACAATTATTTTCTAGTAAAAATTATCTTTCCGGTTTGTATCGGTATATTAAAACGGTTAAGGTATGGGGTTGAGGGATATAGCAAGTTTCTTGTTTCCCGAGACCATGTCTTTTTCCCTAGGCGAAGCTACCTCTCGCCCATGGTTCTTAAACTATACAGTATATTAATGCATATACATTATGCATAAGCATGTAAGCTTATAATTCAGTATTATAACGGTACTTTGCACAATACATCCTTCAGCGCTCCAATAATGGTACTAAGTGAAAGAGAACATGCAGAATTTTCAACGGGAAGGGATAAAACAAGAAAAAAAAACTCAAAGCTAAAATGAGTTAATATCGTGCATAATATGAAGGACGGGTATTTTACTTTATTATTCTTCAACGATCGAAAACCTCGATTGTAATCATTATAGAAATAAACAATCACTTGAATGAATGATCAACTTCGACCTTTAGACACCAAGAGTTAGAGAAGTGGATATGAAAGCTATCAAGAAATTGAAAGTTCAAGATGGGAAAAATCGAAATTATTGCGAACACCGCTTATTGATTAAAGCGCATCTCATGATTAGATTGCAGGTAAGTTATTTCTTATGCAGTTCTCGATAATATTATATTATCTTAAAATAAAATACATTCATAGAAACAGTGTAATATACATGCTGATGCTTATTGCATTTCCAGTCAAGTATTTCACGATATCGGAGAAAGTTTAACCAATAGCTGATTTATTGGAGAGGCATATATACAAATACAACTTTTAAGTTTAATTTTGGAATGTAACTTGAAAATGAAATGTTATCGATAGCTATATCAAATGAATAATAAATCATCATAATGACACTCTCTGTTAGCTATATTTAACCACAAGTTCTATATATTTCGATGAAACTTCCCCTCTTTTATGGTCTTACAACCAAGCTCGCTTCGCATGACTTCTTCAAATTATTCTTGTTCACAGACGAACGCGTGCGTGACGTCAGCTAATTTATGTTTTAGTTATGGGTCGTAACTAATGCATAAATAAAAAAAACTTCGCGTATTAACAAAATATATCGGCAGACCCTTTCAATTAATGGTATTAAGAGAAAAGGCAAGTTTTCTGATATACTTTCTGGAAATGAGACTCTGGTAGGATTGTTTTAACGGGATGTTGCCAAACGCGGCGTTAGTAAATAAAAGTTACTGAGATCCAGACAGAAGTATACAAATTTTAGAAATTGCATTGGTCGCAGCAGATTTATTTTCGTCACTTCTGTGTGTCAATGTAGAGGGCCAAAGCATATACCTTATTCTACTTAAGTCTTTACATTCGACGACTCTTACAGTACACCCAGTAAGTAACAGCAGATGTTTTCTTTTATTGATCCCAGACATATAAGAATGGAACAGGGAACAACAAATAAAAGTAGAGACAAACACCTATAGCGACTTCCACTATTGTAATGGTGTATAGTGACACACACACTGTTAATAACATACATGCTAGTGATGTATCAGGAAAATATCCCAATACTAGATACCTTAAATACATGAAGTTTTGTTTATAATGTAGGGGATTATGTTTACCGTTGCATGGGTAAGGATATAGACTAAGGGTGTACGATATATGTAAAATTCCAACCGAGGGGTATTCAAATTTGTATAAACCAAAGGTATTGTCAATGGTTTTGCCAAATTTGAAAATCAGGAGGGTGGACAATTTCTTTTGTTACCCATTTTATCATGAACACGTATTTTTCTCGTTACAAATACCATAATAACTTCACAAACAATGAAACAAAGTTTGAACTGGCTATCATTATGCAAATATCATAGTTTACGATAACGAATCAACATTAAGCACACCCATCTTTGCAAACATTTATTGTTCATTTGATCATAAGGCCTCATGCTGTTTATTTAAAAAAGATAATCAAAAGTTGATATGTTGATGGTAGTCGGTAAAATCTTAAACATTAATAGTTTTGCCTTCCTTCCGAGTCTGTCCTACATGCAGTTGCTTAGGGTTATTACATTGTTTCGTGTTTTACGATGTCATACACGTTTTTGAAGAATATCTGTCAAAGCCCAAAGGATCCAAAATCTAAAAAATATTTGGCTTATCATATATTAAAATTACGTTATTGCACATATTAATCATATCAATTCAATATTTTGATAAAGTTGTTTTATAACAGTTTTACAAATTTGGAAACAATATTAATGACAATACTAATATTTTATCGTTAGAAGATTTTCTCTGAACTGCAATACAGAAGTAATGAAAAGAAAAAAAAATCAAAGAATACCAAAGCGTCAACAAAACCATATTCCGAAATCAAAATCGATTAAACTAGAGGCAAAATATAAACAAATAAAAGTATTAAGTTAGCAATATTTCACTTAAAAAATAAAACCTAAAAGATGGCAGCAGCTATTCTATGTCAGGTGTGGATTATAAGGTTAATGCTTGTTCCCTGTTTATATTTCCCTGACTACGGTATCCTGCCTATTTAAAGTTGCATTTCAGCAGTGACCTGTGAGTTACAATAATCGTCCACTTTTACACGACAAATATTGACATAGAACTCGGTTTACGTAACACTTTTATCTGCATCTCAGCTAGGCGCATTATCCTCACGTAAAAATTTCTCGCCCCTTCCACTTATTTACATATAAAACCCCCAAAATACAGTAGCGTCATAAAAAATCCACTTCACTTTTACACTACAAATATTGACATAGAACACAGTTAACATAGCACATTTATCAGCATCCCAGCTAGGCACATTCTCCTCATGTAAAACATTTCTATCCTTTACTTACCACCAGATAATACAGAAGCGTCCACAAAAATCAAAGATTATAAGACCAGGTGTTCCGGAAGAGTGAGGGTCTTTCGCTTCATCGACGACACTTGTCATGTAAATCTTGGTCACATCCAAGTAAACGTCACGTCCTCAAAGTGAGAACCGGAACTTCATTTTCTTGTACATTTAAAAGGGTCTCCAGGTAAATCTTTCATTTGTTCATATTTCCCCCTAGTCTTATCGATTTCGAGTTAGGATTATGGTTTTGTTCACGCTTTGGTATTCTCTGATTGTTTTCTCAATGACAACAAGTAAGCACACTAATTAGCATATTCAAAACTTCAACCTTCATATCATGCAAAAATAAGGAATATTTTTCAATCATATCAAGATGGCAACCATAAAGCTAAAACATCTCGGTATTAAGAGCAAGCCATAGAAAAACGAATCAACTGAGACATGTTGACACCATAATTGGGAGGTATACGGAATTATGTTAATATTCAGAAATGAAAAGTGAGTGCAATGATTATGTCGTTCGGGAGAAATCAAATTTGGATAACTTTTCGTTAGTATTCTTAATTAGGTTTGTAATATTGTATTCGAATAGGCGATAAGAAGAAGATTATCACAACATTTCAAAAACTTGCTCGGACAAAGATGATAAATAAATATTGTGAGAATAACCGAAATGATATGAGAATAATCGAAACATTGCGAAAATAAAAGAAACAATATGGTATAACCGAGACAATGTAAGAATAAATGAAAGGATTTGAAAAACATTATGGGAATAAGCTTATTGTATTAAAAAACGCAAAAAAGAAATACAGCAGCATGTTTGCTGGACATCAATTCTGATCTTATAAACTGGCTTACTAGTAATCTAACACTCTCGAAGAAACGGATCTAGCAAATTTGATTTTTTCTTGTTGTTAATTGTCGGTATTATTTTAATTCAAACTTGTCCAAAGGCACGTAAATTTCCGTTCTAATTGTACATTTATTTCTGATTTCCTATTTCACTTTCTGATTTACATAAAATGTCATTTATACCTGCGGCGAATGTTTTAACATATCGTTTGACAATGTATCTCTCAACAAGATATCAACCGTCGTAGTGCATTTTGGTTCAAAAATACATGTATGCTCAATTTATAGGAATGAACAAAATTTAGGGACTACCAAAGCGCCAACAACATAAATTAAAGATCGTTCATATTACAAATGTAGGTGCAAAACACGAAGAAAGAATTATTTGCATGGAAACCTCTAAAAAAGCACATGAATATGAGACAAGGTTGTGCGGAGGAATAAGCGTCCTCCGCCTCATCGACGAAACCCGCCATGCAAACCTAGGTCACATCCAAATAAATGTCACGTTCTCAAAATGTGAACTTAAGTATGTAATCCTTTGAGGAGTCAAAATTCCCTGTATTATTTTTTTCTCATAGGCATTTTGGAAAAGGGAACTCAAAGCACAGTAGAAAATGATATGTCGCCGTCCTCGTTTTTGTGCTATGATCGGTCAAAGATACCAATTTGGCTTAATGTGTGATGTAAAGTGAATAATGCAGTTTTAACCAAATTCAGGATAACTTCAGAAAAGAAATTAAAATTTCCCCTAATTTTTTTCCAAAGAAGAAAATTCTTATTTTTTCACTATTTTTTGCAGGTTTAACGCTTCATATGAAACGTTCTGCTATAATACTTTTTTTTTTAAATTAAGGGATAAAAAGAAAATGGGTTTCTATTTCTAAAACACTCACAGATTCGGTTTAGGTTTGGGTAGTTTTGTCAAATAATTACCTATTTATGTCATTTTGTCAACAATCAAGTTAAAATAAATTGGATGAAAAAAATACCGAATATGTCTAATTATTCTCTTTGTTGCATAACAGATGCAGGTTGATCAAAATTATTGTCAAGTTTTATGGTCGCCACCTTTGTCTCATTGGGGAAATATTCTGTATCTTTAAGTGATTTGAAGATGGACGTTTTTGAGTATGCTCATTAGTGTGATTACTTGTTGTGATTGACAATGATACTCGGTTCTCATTTTGAGAACTTGATGTTTACTTGGGTGTGACAATGATTTACATGGCGGGTGTCGTCGATAGAGCAGAAGACGCTTACTCTTCCGGAATACCTGGTCTTAATCTCTTGTACTTTTTCAAGGGTCTCTATGTTAATCTTTCCTTTCTTCATATTTTGCCACTGGTTTAATCGATTTCGAGATTGGATTATGATTTTGTTAACGCTTCGTTATTCTCTTATTTATCTTTATTGCAATTATATTGAACATTATAAAGTTGCACAGCAAATATGAAATCGCCATAATAAGGAGTTTTTTCCCAGTGATCAATCCGGTATCAAAAATGTTAAATTTGCGCTATGTAAAAAATACACATTTTCAGAGGTGTACACCCTTAAGTAGCATTATCAAACAAAAAAAGTAGGCATTCGAATGAGTATATTCAATGCAAAATATGAATTGTTTTCGACGGACTTTCTTTTATTATATTAGTCTCGTCACAAGACATGACATCAGTTTTGTAGTTAAGAATACACCATAGTGTATCCTGCACGGTAGAACCACACAACCACTTATCCTGCCGTCGTTTCAGGTCAAGTTGAAACTGAACATCTACGCAGTATAAAGACTGTACAATGTACCTTTCTGATTGGACACTACGAAGAGTTACATTTCACTAGTAAACATATCCTCAATAAATTGGCAATATGTTTTCGTTTAATCGAGAATTCATGGTATGTCACTAGAAAAATGTATAGAAAAAATAATGGTTTACTGTCATATTATTGTAGATACAGATGTGGTTAGTGGGCTTTATTTCCCAGGAGGTTTTTACGAATGGGAAAATATAGACAATGGACAGAGAAGCGCCACATTGGAGTTAGAAAACGTTATTGAAGTTCCTGAAAACTGAAAGAATGTGCAAAAACGTACTACCTTTAAAAATAATCGAAACACCATGAGGGAAAAAAAATAACTATAAAAATTTGTTGAAATAGTCAATGCATTATTGGTCTAGCAGAAAAATATACTTCAATATTGTTGGAATATCAGAAAACGCCCTGCAAATAGCATAGACAGTTTTTAGCTTATGAAACAAACAAAAAACGAAACAAAATAAAAAGCTCGTTATGTTTATGGTAAAATCAATTCAACAATTTCTTACTAATTGTTTTTGTCTTACTGGCATGGTCTGTAAACGATTCTTTTGTGTGTTTTCTATATTGCTACTTGCTCTGTCATGAAGTTTCCCACATGTTGTAAGTGCTTCACAGGAGTGTAACCTGTTACGTCGTTACTAGCGATACGACGCGTTATTTGACGGCAATAAGATACCACACCGATACAACATAAGGTTGGTAATACACACAAAGTAATTAGCGTCATCAGACCCAGTCTCATCCACGAGCCCGGTCAGTTAGGAATACCTGGATCACGACAACCCGCCTACAAAACACACCCAAACAGGTGCGCGGTTGATACCTTCCCACCATTACCGACGTCTGTGTGTAATTGGCCATTCCTGTAGTGTGAAGATCACGCTGCTATCATCCTTGATAAACAGTAAAACAACATAGTAGCGGACCTCTTACTACCATTTCATTGTTTTTGATCGTCCACTGCACTCAATTTTAATCTCGTATCCAGTCAGGTGGTGTACTTGTGACGGATATATATTGTGTGGACCGGGTGACGAGGACATCGGTTCAGAATGTAGAACTAGTTCAAAGAGCAGCAAATTAGGCCGGTGCATTCCTAGTGATGTTTTAAAAGCTACAGCATTATATAATTGGCTAATAGTGAATAATTACAGCATTAATTCAATGGAACGACCTGCTCATTTCATGCTCCTTTCATCTTACAATTCGTTATCAACAACGGTTAACAGATATCAAAGTTTCTCTGCCAAATGTGTCCACTTTACTCAAACCTCTCTACTTCTTGCTAGTTATGACGCTTCACATTTTCATTTACATGAAAACAAACATCCGACAATATTTCCAGATTCCTGACTATAATATGCTAATAAAATCTTTATACAAATTTGACTGTTTATGACAGCAATGATTCTTAGAATTCAAGTTGGCTGGTGTAGAACTTGGTTACATTGCGGCTGTCGTCGATGATGCAGAAGACGCTTACTCTTCTGGAACACTTAATCTTATTCTCTTGTGCTTTTACGAGAATCTCCATGTAAATGTTTTCCTTTGTTCCTATTTATCGTTTTGAGTTCGGATTAGGGTTTTGTTGACGCTTAAGTATTCTCTGATTTTCTTTTAGAAAACGATGCAATTTGCCGAAACATATGTTTGAGTCTTTTTATCTTTTAATTTCAATTTGACTATGTCATTTTGTGTTGTTACTGTTCCATTTTTAAATCATCAGTTATGATAGTATTAATTATTCAACAAAATATACATATTAAGAAACAAAACATAATGCAAACCTGTAAAGATTATTTTTATTTGGCATGGAGAGTGATTGTAAAGAGTAGCGCATTCAATGACAACTTTGCTATATGAACTAAAAACAATACCTGTGCATCGCCTTATCATATATTCTGCTAAATCTTCATCAACTTCTTATTCTTTCTCTTAAATACTGCCTTTTCAATATTTTCAGGCTGTCATGAAAAAATAAACAAGGAAAGGAAAAGTGTCCATAAACAAGCACAAAATTATTTTGTGATATCATCGTATATCTTAAACAGAATTCAATATTATTTAGCGTTACACCTTTTATATTTGTTTATGACAAAATGACTTCAGTTACATATCAGGTACTTGTTAAAGTACGAAAAGTGCTACAATTACATCAGTGCACGTGTATGCACTTATTTGCTCGTTACAAGACTATATAACGGTGTAAGTGGGTAGTATGTCTCCCTAAACTGACATGTCACCTGGCGATATCACACTATGACGTCAGTATTAGATCTACCCTCCCTTTCATTGTAACAACCCGCTCTGTACCAGGCATGTCTGTAACACATTCAAGTGTTTAAAGGCTACGATAAAATTCACAGTTTTATTAATCGCTGATAAAGACTTAATGTTTAAATATTTGGACGAGAAGTATCTAAGAAGGTGAGAAAAGTTGAGATAATTAGTAGGGTAACTTCCCTTAGTTTTCGTGACTCATCCGGCTTCAGGTTATCTCTGAAAGGCTCATATATGTAGGTCAATATAATTTCAAAGCGTCTAGCATCCAGCCAACGAAATCAAAATGAACGTCATGCATCTATGTTAATGCAAAACGTTTAATTTAATCTGAAAGTGTAACATCTACATACATTGTAATACTGCAGTTTGCAAAATAATTAATGTATATTTAGATGCGGAAAACCTAAGAAAATAAAAGGACAGGATAGCAATTTGCATCGAAATAATTGATTGGAAGACTATATAACGATCAAGTTAAAACATCCTCTTTCAGGATAGAAACATTTTTATCGCTGTTCTCGAAAACAATATTGCTTTGTGAATTTAGTAATTCATTGAAAATGATGTAGGTACATGCATATGTTTTGAGTTTGCAGGACATTATGAACAATGCTATTTTCACAAACGTAAAAATATTTTTCTATTTAAATGTCGCCCCCAGAGCATTTATAAAAAAAGAATTCAAGAGAAGATGTGTAGCTGATTAATGTTAATGAGTGCTTTATTGAACTCTGACGTGAATGCTGTTGACATATGTTTTTTGTGGATATTTTCACGAAATAAGAATCGGGAATATCAAGAATAAAACAGAAAAAACTGTTGACATATGTTTTTCGTGGATCTTTTCACGGAATAAGAATCGGGAATATCAAGAATAAAACAGAAAAAAACGTATACAATAATTTGAAAAGATCCATAGAGCTGTTGAACACGTATCTGGTCCACGGTCCTTGTATTTCGCTACGACATAACTTATCTGACACACATACTTTTTACAACAGTGACTCATCACTTAAAGAAGAACAGCTATGTGTAATGACAAAATGCGTAAGTACAATGAGCTCGGGTCATAAATTGAGATATGTACATACGTATGAAACTATCTACTCACTGCGTTGTGACTTGGGGAAATTACATGTAGCTTCTTCCAAATGGAACGTAAAATGGAAAATAAAAATAAAAGTTAATCTGTTAGCATAAAGAACAGATTTATCATGATGAACTGATATGTTTTTAAAAGCGCTTAAATTTTTAATTTTTTGCTGCTGATGTGACCACATTCTGAGATATAGAAAAATATATAATTATGGCGAAATACCCTATAATCTAGGTCCTGCTCTAGATATTGAGATTTTCGTGAAATATATCAGCTGCTGACAAACTAGCTAACGGCACTGAGGATTGAGAGATGTAGAATGATGAAGACAATGAACAAGATTTATGGCCGTCATCATTGTCTCACTGAGAAATATTCCGTATCCTTGTGTGATATGAAGCTGAACGTTTTGAGTATGCTCATTAGTATGCCTACTTGTTGTGATTGAGATGATGTTTTACTTCTAGCTTACAGGGGGTGACCTTTACGTGGATGTGACACATATTTGGTTATATTCTCTAGTACTCTTTCAAGTGTCTCTAAAAAGTTTTTCTTTGTTTATTTGTCCCCTAGCTTCATCGATTTTGAGTTCGGATTATAGTTTTGTAGATGCTTTTGTAAAGTCTAATTTCTTTTTTATATTAATTCATATAAGATATTTTTGTTGATTTTGTTGTTAGATTGGATATTATTAAGAAAAAAAAACCCAGTGAAAAACTGAAAATGTCCACCAAAATACCAGAGCACTTCATTCACCGCCTACAAAAACGTTTTAAAGTCGCATATAACATACATAAAACGAGTTAGTAGTTGTTTTCAATACACATGCATTCTATTTAATTTTCATTCAGATCAATGGAGCGCTGAAAGTTGAATAAAAGACTACACGCGTTATTTTTGTCGGATAGAATACAAAAATGATATTTGAATTAATAACAATGTCTAGCAGATTAAAAATAAAATTAAAACACAGCTTGTATATCAGGACTCTTCCTATAAATATACAAGTTTACCACATACACGAGTAAAATCACAAGCATATACTTGAAACAGTAAACTGTTTTTGTGAAAATACTTCCCGGATAACATATTTGGTAAAATACTTGTTCCTAAGCGCAACAGGTAGGGATGAGAAACAAGTACATGTAACTATATACTCCTAAGGACAAAGATATACACGGTATCAAATTATTGACACTGTGGGCGAGGACTTAAATGGCCGGATGTACATTCCTATTAACTTCTTTTTGTCAATTAGTAATGTTAAGTTTTGTCAAGCTTTTGACTTTTCAATTAAATGTACCATATACTCACTCATGATGTTGAGAGTGGGATAGAACGGTACTTGGTAAGCTTTACAGACAGAAGCAGATAATACTTAGAGATAATTACCTATTTGTAATGGTTTGTGCTAGTCTATAAAACAGTTCAGTGTACTGAAAGGCAAGGAAGATTGATACGTTTGATGGTTAAATGCATATACCTGACATCACATACTTATACCATACCTTATCTCGGTATAACTTTGCTTGGCTGTAGAGTCGAAATGATGAAGAGACGTGCATGCATTCCTAACTAACATCGGGTATTTTACCATACTATTCCTTACCTTGGTATAGCATGCTGGACTGTCAGGTTCGTAAGTGGATATATCCGATAGTTTGTAATATACATTTTTTTCTCATCTCCTGATCCAATTAAGGGATAATTTATACAAATATGTATTTTTTGTTATTACACTTTTTGTGTATCTGAGATATCAGACGACGATACAATATCACAAGAGTTTACGGTGATCTTAACTACAACAAATTCTGTGTATCCTCACTCACTCTAATCATGGATAAACTGTAAATATAGATCTATAAAACTTTGATGGTATTTCTGGGTTTTTTCAAAATGTCTGCTAAAATAACCATGTTTAAGAAACTACTGTTTACAAATCCAGTTACCCGATTGCCTGATGTAATAATGTATAGTTACGTGCCTGATTCTATAACTTATAGATTTCCCTTTCTTGAAATAGAACAGTAAATTATCAGGAGGCCTAGTGTTATCTAAAATATTAAATTAAATATGATATGCATTTACTTATGAATGCAGTTCATTGTAAAGAAAATCTACTGGAAACTTCGAGAAAGAACAAACGAATGAATGAATCAGATGATATTTAATGAATGCAAATATTGCTAATATATTTAACTATTTTTGATTGCCATAAAATAAATTAATTTGAATGAAGAGCGGGTGAATCAAAATCATCATTAATATTTTAAAAGCCGAAGCTGTGTTAAGCGAGAGGATGTTGGGAATCTGAAGTTATGTTAAGTCAAAAGCGTATCGATTAAAATATTGACAAAAAAAGAAAAAGAAAACATTAAAACGGATACACAGGAAAAAGAGAATAAAACCAGGTGTTCCGGAAAGATAAGCGTCTTCTGTTTCATCGGCGACTCACGCTTTGTAAATTTAGGTCACATTCAAGTCAATGTCACATCCTCAAAGTGAGAACTGAGGTAATTACAAACATTACATAATAACAAATTAGTATCATACCAGGATTTATGGCATATCAGGGAATCGATCACACCCGCCCCCTTCCAAACCATATCTAGCAGTCTCCAGATGGTAAAAGGATATGTTTACAAAAAATTAAGATTTGTTTACAAACATTTATACTAACCGTCAGTAAGAGCATTGGATTTATAATGGGATTTGTTTCGCATTTTAAACTTTTTTAGCTTATGCAAATAAGTTCTGTTTTACAAATAGCACAATAGACCATTTATAACGGAAGTGGTTGTCATTTGTAACGATTATAGTTCTTAAATTAACATACAATTATGTAAACTACTTACTGGGCAATAAAACACATATTTAATGTGTCAATTATAAATATTCAACATATTAAACATGATAAACATATGCAGACATACGATCATCATAAATCGTACTACATAATACCAGGATGCGTCAGCATAATTCTTACCCACTAATAACAATATTTTACCAACTGATCATGGCAGTGGAACAATAAATCAATGAACGTGTGATTGTCGATTGTTTTTCTTATTCCATTGTGGGACAATTTCCAAACATTTTATTATGATTATAACTATGACACAGTTAAATTAAGACCAGGTAACAATAAAACAATAAGTAATAATAAAGTTTTTTTGAAATAATTTTGAATGATACCGTAAATACCGTTGAAAAAGAGCTTAGAAGTGTACAAGCAGAATAAATTACTTTGGAAAACACAGCGATTCGGGAGATGCAGGTTGATCAGCGCTATGGGCAAGTTTTATGGTCGCCATATATGTATCATTGAGAAATATTCTGTATCTTTAAGTGATATGAAGATGGACGTTTTTGAGTAGAGTGTTTACTTGTGATTGACAATGATTCTCGTGCTCAAGCATGGATTCTGTACTCAAGTCAGATTTCTTGGGACTCACCTAGTTCATATCAACCATAAAAAAAACTCAATTGTAAATATCAAAATCAGTGTTCGTCTTCATGGATCCTCACTTTTTTACCAAAACTTTGACAAAATAAGAATTTTTAAATAAACTATGACAGTTATAAGAAATGAGGTTTGAGCACGAAATCCATGCTTGAGCATGAGAACAGTTTCATGAATACGGGCCCTGGTCTTATTCTCTTTTACTTTTACGAGGGTTTCCATGTAAATCTTTCCTTTGTTCATATTTCGCCCCTGGTTTAATCGATTTTGAGTTCGGATTATGGTTTTGTTAACGCTTCGGTATTCTCTAATTTATTTGGAAAAAATGGGGACATTGTAAAAATAGGCGATGTCCAATTTGCTCTATACATTGCCAATATTCGAGATCCTGTCATGCCAACATTTTATGATTAATTCTATCTTAAATTACAAGTGTAACACAAGATACTCTCTACACACTATTTATAAATGCAACTTTCATTTCATCACTTTTATGTATTCTGCGACACCTCTTCTTTTTAAATAAATATGCATCGAGGTAATTTTATTGACAGAAAGATGACGTTTTATTTATCCAGTGATTAAATAGATAAAAGAACCAACATTATTTTGACCACATCGCCAACTCACACTTTCTCTCTGATCAGTAAGTAACTGTTATATTCTTTGTTACGAACAATAGTATTGAATACACAATTCCAATCCATATGATTGAACATTTTGACCTAGTGCATGCTCCTTTTTATTCAAAGCTCATTTAAGACAAAGAATGCGATCATAACCAAGGGAAAAAAACAACAATATCCATCAATCATGCAGATCGTCAAATGATAATTGTTTGACATCATGATAAAGCAATTTGTGTTGGGTCATAGTTTGATACATCATATATTATCTGTTACTTTTCATTTATGAAAAAAATCATTTTATATGCAACTACGTTCGCTCATATAACTTTTTATATGGTTTATGAACCACTAACATAGTATGCAAACTATGTACGGCGATGATGTCAAGTGTATAAAGTCAACTATTAGGGCTGCAAAAGGGAGATAGGTCGTACAGATTTAAATGAAATTGATGATACACATGTTAGAATAGCACCCCCAGCACGGATATATAAGTGATGTTATGTACTCTGTATATGAAACTATATGTATATAAATTTTGAATCATAATATATTAGCACTCACATAAAAGACGACAACAAAAAAAAATGTTGGGATCCGGAAAATGAAGTCAGATATTAGCGATTTTGTATCACATGTGTGAGCCGTCATACTATGTACTGATTTCAATTATATAGTAAAGGCTTGCTAATGCTATTATACTATTAGTTTAGATAGAGAGAATACCGAGTGGTTTCCCGGGTCAACACCAGGGATGTTATCAGTTCAGTACATACACGTAAGTCTTCATTAACTATAAAACACCTCTCGATTTGTATCAAAATACATGTATTAACATATTTCCGTTGTACAGATAATCCTTTTTACCAAATAAAATGGATGGTATAATAAAATACCATACCCGTAAATGTTAGAGGGAAGCATGCTCACCCTTAAACATATGAATGTTACTTAACACAAATACCTCGTGAAAAGCAAATAATAGTGTACTGAAATCACGGAGTAGGGTTTTACTGTAAGATAATACGAGTAACTTCCCTTAGACAACATTTCTTTAACTAAACCAAACAGGTTTAACATTTTATATCGATAATATGCACGTGCAAATATTCAGATTTGATTTAATTAAATAACAAAAGCTACAAAATAGAAGGATGGAGAGTATTCGAGCTGATGTAAATATGTAGCTTACATTAGGTTAGCGGTGGAGCCAGTCTACAATCGTACTGTACGACAATCTCAACGATTGGTATTCTTACTTTTGTTGTCATTATCGTGGTAGTTCGTCACTGTTAGCGTCTGCTTTTGCTTTTTCTGGGAATGTTTTAATTTCAGTAATATTTTTATCGGAATTTTCGAAAAAAAAAATTCGTTGCTTTATTGTACTATTATGACTATGATACAGTAATTTCGATATTTTATGGATATGGAGTGATTAATATCAGTTTTTTGTGATTAGTACCTTTTAGTGATTTCTTTAGATACATTATTTTTTAATTTAGGTTTTTTGTTTTTACTATAATGATGGTTGTATTGTGTAACAATGATTTGTTAGTCTCTTTTTACCAAATTGATCTCTACTTAAGATATGACTAATAAGGACAGCTTACTTCTAAGCTGTACGACAGAGTGACGATTTCAATTTTCCGATCATGAACTTTCCCTTTCTTGATAGTAATCTATGGTGTTTACATGTCGCAGTTGATTAGTTATTCTAAGACTTGCTCTGCATATCGAGATTGTCTTGAACGATGTCGACTGCTGAAAAACAAACTTACAACACAGGGATTCGAGAGATGCATGTTGATCAGAACTTTGAGCAAGGCTAATGGTCGCCATTTTTGTCTCACTGAGAAATATTTTGTATCTTTGTGAGATATGAAGGGCGTTTTGGAGAATGCTTTTAAGTGTGCTTACTTGATGTGATTGACAATGTTGACTCAGTTCTCCATTTTAGGAATTGATGTTTACAAAGATGGCGACTATAAAACTTGCCCATAGTTCTGATCCGATTTAAATGTACAGTTTAAATTTAGTCCCTGAATATCTTTCTATCCATTCAGAGAAATTGACTGTTGTGCTTTTGAGCCTAGAAAAGAAGATTTTTAAAACATTGTTTTATTTCCCTTTTGGGCCCTGCCCCGACACCTAGGGTAAGAGTAAGAATCTAAACTTTACAATTTGTTACCTCTTGAGTCCATGACCACCGATACCCATATTCCTTTGTTAAAAAAAGATCAAGAATAGAATTGCTTCGCCTGCCTGAATGCGAAAAAAATGCGAGTTATCTCCCCTGTCACGATTCTGTTACAAGCACGCTCAGATTCTCTAAAAAGTTAACAGAAGGATTTACATTTTTTACATCCAATTGCAAGATCGCTGCTATCTTTACTACATACACTTTATCATTGATAAGAACACAAAAGCTGCCGTAATCTCGAGTTAAGAAACAATACAAGATTACTCTATAACTTATAATGAATGTTTTTTAACAAGGACAAAATCGTTAAGTCAGAAACATGTATAACGATGTGGGATAGAACATCATCTATACTAAAATTCAATTCAATTGTGACTCTCATGATCCTGATGGAGCTATTCCTAGAGACCTATTTCTTCCTAAATCTAAACCAATTACAAAGTGGAATTTAATGGATCACTTTGAGAACATCTTGTAAGAATTACGTGCATATTGTGAAATATTCATCCTTTGATATTTCAATGTCATACATTTCCATTCAAATCAAACTAATGAAGAATTTATAGCTTACGTAAATGGTCTTAAATTATTCAAACTTTAAGTGAAGCCACTAGGGTGACCGATCTTACCAGATGTTTGATTGACTATATCGTGTGCATTTCTATAAAGGCAGTGCCCTGTAATGTGTCACATTGTTGTAGTTCCAACAGCAAACGAGAGACATGTAATTTAATCAAATGCGATGATTACTCAACATACTGTACTCAAAAATCTATAAGGTATATGTTTAACAAACAAAATGAGATAAAATAACAAAATGAAATAAGATAAAAAAACAAACTTTATGACAACAATTGTTAAGTTAATCTCGCTGCTTGAAGCGAAATGGTAAAAATTACATACAGTATCTTATGAAGATATTTCATTTTGGGCTGGTTTCCGTGACATTGACTAGCATGTACTTAACAGTGTTGCATCTTAACTTAGTCCATTTACTAAGCTGTATGATAAACGTGACGATTTCGATTTTCCGATCATGAACTTTCCTTTTCTTGAAATTGACATCCCTGGTTCTCTATCCTACGGTTGTAACATGTCGCAGTTGATTCGTATTTTTAGGGCTTGCTCTAAGTATCGAGATTTTCGTGATAAATGTCAGCTGCTGACGAACAAACTTACGGTACAGGGAATCGAGAGATGCAGGGTGAAGAACGCTATGGGCAAGATTTATGGTCGCCATCTTGATCTCATCGAGAAATATTCTGTATCTTTGTGATCTGTTTTATGAATCTAAATAAGGTTTTAGTAGCTCTTACGCAACAAAATTATGTCTGATTTACTTTCTCTGCAAAAAAAGTCAAAACTATGGGTGGCGAATCTATAAAGTGGTATCTAATAAAACTTCACTGCCTTGCCCCTTTAATGGAGAAATCTCTCATGATGTCATTGTACCTTGTGGGATATCCCTGGACAGTATCTTTGGACCTTTTCTATTTTTAATGTTCATTTATTATATGCAAAATTGTATTTGAGGAATTATAAGAACAAAATGTCCAAATGTTCATTTTGGTAAAACAATTTTATCTTGTTTTGACCTAGAGGTCAACTAGATGATCTTTTTTAATGTCACATAAGTATGATAGTATTAAATTGATTCCAAATCTTCTGTGAAATATCTTGGTGTGGTTCTGAAAAAAATGTCGTCTGGGGAATCTATTGTAAACAATACAAACAAATAGTAATGTGAAATTGAAAATTCTAAACAAACAGAAGACGCTTACTCGAACGGAACACATGGTCTTATTATTTTGTATTTTTACAATGATCCCCACCTGTAAATCTTTCCTTTTTCATATTTTGCCCCAAGATTAAACGATTTTGAGTTCGGGTTATGGCTTCGGTATTCTCATTGTTTTTCAACCGTGTTTTGCTTATGCCAGGTCAGCTTGGTAAATGGTCTTACTATGCCAGGTCAACTTGGTAAATGGTCTGACATGCCAGGTCAGCTTGGTAAATGGTCTGACATGCCAGGTCAGCTTGGTAAATGGTCTTACTATGCCAGGTCAGCTTGGTAAATTGTCTTAATATGCCAGCTCAGCTTGGTAAATGGTCTTACTATGCCAGCTCAGATTGGTAAATGGTATTACTATGCCAGGTCAGCTTGGTAAATTGTCTTAATATGCCAGCTCAGCTTGGTTAATGGTATTACTATTCCAGCTCAGATTGGTAGATGGTCTTACTATGCCAGGTCAGCTTGGTAAATGGTCTTACTATGCCAGGTCAGCTTGGTAAATAGTCTTACTATGCCAGGTCAGCTTGGTAAATGATCTTACTATGCCAGCTCAGCTTGGTAAATGGTATTACTATGCCAGGTCAACTTGGTAAATGGTCTTACTATGCCAGCTCAGCTTGGTAAATGGTATTACTATGCCAGGTGAGCTTGGTAAATAGTCTTACTATGCCAGGTCAGCTTGGTAAATGATCTTACTATGCCAGCTCAGCTTGGTAAATGATCTTACTATGCCAGCTCAGCTTGGTAAATGGTATTACTATGCCAGGTCAGCTTGGTAAATGGTCTGACATGCCAGCTCAGCTTGGTAAATGGTATTACTATGCCAGGTCAGCTTGGTAAATGGTATTACTATGCCAGGTCAGCTTGGTAAATGGTCTGACATGCCAGCTCAGCTTGGTAAATGGTATTACTATGCCAGGTCAGCTTGGTAAATAGTCTTACTATGCCAGGTCAGCTTGGTAAATGATCTTACTATGCCAGCTCAGCTTGGTAAATGGTCTTACTATGCCAGGTCAGCTTGGTAAATGGTTTTACTATGCCAGGTGAGCTTGGTAAATGGTCTTACTATGCCAGGTCAGCTTGGTAAATGGTCTGACATGCCAGCTCAGCTTGGTAAATGGTCTTACTATGCCAGGTCAGCTTGGTAAATGGTTTTACTATGCCAGGTCAGCTTGGTAAATGATCTTACTATGCCAGCTCAGCTTGGTAAATGGTCTTACTATGCCAGGTCAGCTTGGTAAATGGTCTTACTATGCCAGGTCAGCTTGGTAAATGGTCTTACTATGCCAGGTCAGCTTGGTAAATGGTCTGACATGCCAGGTCAGCTTGGTAAATGGTCTTACTATGCCAGGTCAGCTTGGTAAATGGTTTTACTATGCCAGGTCAGCTTGGTAAATGGTCTTACTATGCCAGGTCAGCTTGGTAAATGGTCTTACTATGCCAGGTCAGCTTGGTAAAGGGTCTTACTATGCCAGGTCAGCTTGGTAAATGGTCTGACATGCCAGGTCAGCTTGGTAAATGGTTTTACTATGCCAGGTCAGCTTGGTAAATGGTCTTACTATGCCAGGTCAGCTTGATAAATGGTCTTACTATGCCAGGTCAGCTTGATAAATGGTCTTACTATGCCAGGTCAGCTTGGTAAATGGTCTGACATGCCAGGTCAGCTTGGTAAATGGTCTTACTATGCCAGGTCAGCTTGGTAAATGGTTTTACTATGCCAGGTCAGCTTGGTAAATGGTTTTACTATGCCAGGTCAGCTTGGTAAATGGTCTAACATGCCAGGTCAGCTTGGTAAATGGTCTTACTATGCCAGGTCAGCTTGGTAAATGGTCTAACATGCCAGGTCAGCTTGGTAAATGGTCTGACATGCCAGGTCAGCTTGGTAAATGGTCTTACTATGCCAGGTCAGCTTGGTAAATGGTCTTACAATGCCAGGTGAGCTTGGTAAATGGTCTTACTATGCCAGGTGAGCTTGGTAAATGGTCTTACTATGCCAGGTCAGCTTGGTAAATGGTCTTACTATGCCAGCTCAGCCTGGTAAATGGTATTACTATGCCAGGTCAGCTTGGTAAATGGTCTTACTATGCCAGCTCAGCCTGGTAAATGGTATTACTATGCCAGGTCAGCTTGGTAAATGGTCTTACTATGCCAGGTCAGCTTGGTAAATGGTCTTACTATGCCAGGTGAGCTTGGTAAATGGTCTTACTATGCCAGCTCAGCCTGGTAAATGGTATTACTATGCCAGGTCAGCTTGGTAAATGGTCTTACTATGCCAGCTCAGCCTGGTAAATGGTATTACTATGCCAGGTCAGCTTGGTAAATGGTCTGACATGCCAGGTCAGCTTAGTAAATGGTCGGACATACCAGGTCAGCTTGGTAAATGGTCTGACATGCCAGGTCAGCTTGGTAAATGGTCTGACATGCCAGGTCAGCCTGGTAAATGGTATGACATGCCAGGTCAACTTGGTATATGGTCTGACATGCCAGGTCAGCTTGGTAAATGGTCTGACATGCCAGGTCAGCTTGGTAAATGGTCTTACTATGCCAGGTCAGATTGGTAAATGGTATTACTATGCCAGCTCAGCCTGGTAAATGGTCTGACATGCCAGGTCAGCTTGGTAAATGGTCTTACTATGCCAGGTCAGCTTGGTAAATGGTCTGACATGCCAGGTCAGCTTGGTCAATGGTCTGACATGCCAGGTCAGCTTGGTAAATGGTCTTACTATGCCAGGTCAGCTTGGTAAATGGTCTTACTATGCCAGGTCAGCTTGGTAAATGGTCTGACATGCCAGGTCAGCTTGGTAAATGGTCTTACTATGCCAGGTCAGCTTGGTAAATGGTATTACTATGCCAGGTCAGCCTGGTAAATGGTTTGACATGCCAGGTCAGCTTGGTAAATGGTCTTACTATGCCAGATCAGCTTGGTAAATGGTCTGACATGCCAGGTCAGCTTGGTAAATGGTCTGACATGCCAGGTCAGCTTGGTAAATGGTCTGACATGCCAGGTCAGCCTGGTAAATGGTCTGACATGCCAGGTCAACTTGGTAAATGGTCTGACATGCCAGGTCAGCTTGGTAAATGGTCTTACTATGCCAGGTCAGCTTGGTAAATGGTCTTACTATGCCAGGTGAGCTTGGTAAATGGTCTTACTATGCCAGGTGAGCTTGGTAAATGGTCTTACTATGCCAGGTCAGCTTGGTAAATGGTCTAACATGCCAGGTCAGCTTGGTAAATGGTCTTACTATGCCAGGTCAGCTTGGTAAATGGTCTGACATGCCAGGTCAGCTTAGTAAATGGTCTAACATGCCAGGTGAGCTTGATAAATGGTCTTACTATGCCAGGTCAGCTTGGTAAATGGTCTGACATGCCAGGTCAGCTTGGTAAATGGTATTACTATGCCAGGTCAGCTTGGTAAATGGTCTTACTATGCCAGGTCAGCTTGGTAAATGGTATTACTATGCCAGGTCAGCTTGGTAAATGGTCTTACTATGCCAGGTCAGCTTGGTAAATGGTCTTACTATGCCAGGTCAGCTTGGTAAATGGTATTACTATGCCAGGTCAGCTTGGTAAATGGTCTTACTATGCCAGGTCAGCTTGGTAAATGGTCTGACATGCCAGGTCAGCTTAGTAAATGGTCTAACATGCCAGGTGAGCTTGATAAATGGTCTTACTATGCCAGGTCAGCTTGGTAAATGGTCTGACATGCCAGGTCAGCTTAGTAAATGGTCTGACATGCCAGGTCAGCTTGGTAAATGGTATTACTATGCCAGGTCAGCTTGGTAAAGGGTCTTACTATGCCAGGTCAGCTTGGTAAATGGTCTTACTATGCCAGGTCAGCTTGGTAAATGGTCTTACTATGCCAGGTCAGCTTGGTAAATGGTCTTACTAAAAGGTTTTAGAAGAAGCTGCAAGTTATGCAAAATAAAGTTTTGATTGATTTTAAAACTAAATTGTCGACACTGTTTTACTTTCAACTAGTTTATTAATACTTTTTTTTATATATTTAAAATGTTAATAACCGTCTTAAACAGGCTATAACATTTGATATATTTTTAAAGAAAAGACAGATGGCCTCCAAGTCTGTAGGAGAAGATTTTTTAAAATCATCGTTATTGCCCTCTTTTGACACTGCCCTGACCCCTAGGGTTGCAACAAGAGTTCTAATTTTACAAGTTTATACTACCATGCTCCAAGGATGATTTTCATCAAGTAAGTATAATTTAAGTTCTTCTGATTAATTTTGACCCCTATTTCCAAGCTTTTGATCACTAATTTGATCGTTTATTTCCCACTGAACCTGTAATTAAGGATGCAATACACTCTTCTACATCAGCTGCTTACATCTGTCTTTACTTACAATATGACCAACGGAGATAGCTGACTGCTAAGCTTTACGATAAACGTTACGATATCGATTTTACGATCGTGAACTTTCTCTTTCTTGATAGTAACATCCCTGATCTTCCTACCTATTATGTTTATATGTCGCACTTTATATAACTTATGGTACAAGTATTCAGGAAATGTAGGATGATGAAGCAATAAATATGGGCAAGTTGTATGGTCGCCATCTTGGTCTCATCTGCATATTTGTATGTGCTCAAAAGTAAGCTGTTATGATTGAGAAAATTTATCACTACGGAGCTGAGCATTTCATTATTTTTAAAACAATTCATCGTCAATATAAATTTTTACTTCAACATTGTCCTATATTGACTTTTTCAAGTCAAATATTTTTTTTATGTAATATTTTGATTTATTCATTCAGTTTACCGTAACTTTCATGTCAAGATTATTTTTGCTTCTTGATGCTAAGCTGATTTTTTTATAAATCTATATACAAAACTTCTTGCTACTTTCGAATAAACGTTCCCAGTACATATCTATGGTTGGATTAATGGTGTTATCTTCAATAAGCATTTCTTTGTGTAAATGACGATATGTGGACTATTCCAAATAACAAGTTTACAATTGTGATATAATATGTTTATTTAGTATATCATGAAAGCCCGATATGTATACTTTCATAGTTCATACTCATTAAAATACAATTTTCTGCTTCATAAAAGGTAAGTAAGGCGTGTTATTGTCTGTACTGCTCACTCAGACAAAAACATACTGACGGTGTTTACACTTTGTCCATGTGTGACCACGAAATTATCCCACAATTATCCAGGATCAAAACTAGTATAAACCAACAGTAAGCGGAATTAAATAGTTTACGTCACAGCGCGTGCAAACATTGCGTTTTCCACAGCGGTGAGGCGTATTCCAACGCAAGAGTATTTGAGAGCATTTGCATTATAACAATGATAATTATATTATAATAGTCAGCAGAAATGAGGCGTTCACGAAGGTCTGGCACTCGGACCACGCCCAGCGGATTCGGTAACACGTTTCTTTCAACATTTGTTATTAGTTTTTTTTATTAAAATATATCAAAGATATTAAGTGTTTCTTTAAATGATGGACATATTTGTTCCTAGTTTACCCGATATGTTGGAAGCTGCAGCAAAGTATTTCAAACAGTTTTAGGTTGCATTAATATTCTTTACAAATTGAAGGTTGTGCATCAAGCTTGTCCAGTCCAGGAATATTTCAATACTTCCACATTCTCCATGAAAGTTGAACTAACTACAAAAATAAAAGAAGTCTTATCTCTATTTCGAAAAAGCACTTTCCCCGTTCTCACCTTAAGGCGATACGTGATTTTTGGAAAATAGAACGGGCAAGAGAGGTCGTTTTAATCACATGGGAAAATTGCTGTTGGATAATTATAAAGAGTTTCAAGTGAAATTTGGAAACTCTAAACGTAGATTTGTATGTCAATATCCATTTTCTTTTATTTCTTCTAACATCGTCGCTTGTCAATTTATGTATACATTTTTAAATTATACGCTTTTTCTTTTCATATATGTTGTTTTGATTTTGGCTAAGCCATACTATTTTTTATATTTTTATAATGACATCTCTGTTTTTGTTTCAATATAATATCTGTGAAACAGTGGTTAGTAGTTAGTATTTAAATACACATTGTCGCTGGCAATTTCTTGTCTCCAGATGGATTAATGCGAGGCATCTTTTTCCGGCCGATTTTTCTGTGAACGTCTTTCTTCATCAAGGAAGTAACATAAAAGCAGCTGTGTGAATACAAATTCTTCACAGAATAGGTAACAACATTGGTACACCGGTGGGTAATAAAGAATTACATATACATAACGTTTTGCTTTACCTATAGTGGAACGTTTGACGATATAAGTTACCTCAGGATGTAATCTACTAAGGTTTCAATTGCGTTTGAGTCTCGTTTAGATCTCATGTATGACGTTTTGTAATGTTTAGCAAAGTATGATCATGTCTTATAGCAAACACCCATCTGATAAATATTGAAAAAATCCAAAAGTCTGATTTTTGTGGAATTATTATTATTTTTTGTTTTTTTTACCAATTTGGAGGACATCTTTAACAAATTGCATTTCATTATTTCTTGCACTTCACGAAAGGCCAACTTTTCATCTGTTTTTATGCTAGATTGATCACTTAAACCGTCAATGTCGCTTAAAACAGAAATGCATATTAATTTTTGTTGTACAACTTTTTATATGACAAGTTATTTTCAATTTAATGATGATTTTATACAATAAAATGGAAAATTGTACGTTTTTCGTATTTTGTTGCACATTCAGTTTTAACTGGAGCAGTTTTAGTTTTATTGACCCAGAAAAGGTGAAACATAACTTAAGGATAATTAAGACAAAAAGATACACATCGAACCACTGATTTTTATGGCTTTCTAGAAAGAGAAAATTTGTTCCGGAGAGGTAACAAAACCGCTTCATTGAAGAATCTTTTATATCTAGCGTTCAATCTACAAAAGAAAAGAAAACGGTGAAAAAGGAGTATTTTCTCGTTAAGAAAATAAGGAGTTGTGATATCAATTGAAATTATACTTCCATAGTTTAAAGGAAAATTTTTGTCAAGTCTTGAAACATTTATACTTATCTGATAACAAGTTTGGAAAATACTGAACGAAGTCGACCTGCTGTAAAACAAGCACGTTTTATACCAAATTGACTAATTGATGAAAGCACTTAAATGAACACACATTCACAAAATTCTTGCATTTTCTGCTATGGCAAAATCTCACTTTCCCAAAATGCATATAAGAAAAATACCCTTTAAATAAAGGAAATTTTCAACTTTGCAAAATCGAGAACAACTGTTCAAATAACATTAATATGTAGTACAGAAACAGATGCGGTATTGCTAGGTCTCCGAAGATGCCATATGTGTCACCGGAGTCCCTCTGTATTTGTATTGCCGCGATAAGTAAGCCTGAGAAAGTTCAAACAATGTAGGCAAGGTTAGCATGCTTCTGGTAGGCAATAAGGGGAGACAATCAAATGATTTATTGTCATTCACCATTGGTGACCACAAAAGTCCTTTAAATACCCGCTGACATTTTAATTGAGCGGCCTGAATTCTCGGCGAGTCTGCTGACAAGCCTGTAAATTGTGTTATAAATGGCCTTTGAGGATAATCCGGGAGGTAAATTGGCCTAACGGAAATACCGGGTCGTTTACTCAGATCGGTATGAACCATTGAACATCTCATTACAAATGCTTTTATCAAGTCCAAAAACAGGCGAAAGTTAATACCCAGCGCTCCAAATAAGGACACGGACCTGTGGAGGGTTGGCTGGCTAGCTGTATTGTTTCCGGAGAGATAGTGTATCATCCCTATCGCCGAGCTGATGAATTAACTTACGACAGGCAATGACGCTTACTTACAGTGGTTACAATGTACTAACTAGACAGGCAAACACAGGTTAAAAAGATATTTACCTGATATTTTAAACTTCCAATACCTGTTTACACGTCCAGGATGATCTTAAAGTATTTTTGTCAGAATGACGAACAAATGAATAAACCGAATTTCGATAGATGCAGGTTGATGAAGTTTTATATTGGCTATCACGATGCACTTGAGAATACTGTGTTTCCCTGTGATGTGAACTTTTATGTTTTTATCAAATTCATTAGTTTGCATATTTATTTTCGGTTCTATATGTTATGATTGTGTCTCCATTTATAATGTTCTTTTGGTCATATTTTGCACCGGCTGAATCGATTGCAATTACGGGTTTTGTTATTATTTTCTTGTGCACTTCCAAGCAGCTAAATATGATATCACATTAATGTTTTAGTTTCAGTGGATGTTTCATAAAACATATTTGTTGATATGTATGGTTAAATGAATTCCATGTAAATAAAGTCTTTGATTTGTTTTTTTTTTTTGTTTCCGGTGAAGATGTATCCACTCATAAGGACTATCACGAATTAGTTTATCAATGACATGGCCTCTCAATGATGGACATTGTCATCCAGAAAATAGAGCATACATTATGTGGACATTGTAAACGTGGGCATTTATATGATAAAGAGTGATACTTTACAGTGTTAAATAAAGACCAATCAGCTTCAATCACGAAATAGTATAAAGTAACTCTAAATATCATTATTATACCCCAGCAAAATAGGCCTTAAACTAAATTAAAAACAATGAAAATATCATTTAACGTCCAGAGTCAACAACAAATGTAAACAATCTGTTACTTGTTATCAAACGTTTAGCGATACATGATCGTTTTCAACGTTTAATTCAATTAATGGGAGACAAGATTATTTCTGATAAAAGTCAGGGATACCATACAGGAATAGGAGGGATCTGAGTACGATTACACGATATCATTATAATTTTCCTGTTATTTTTTGTCTACAATTTTTACATGCCAATGTTATATTATAAACAGTCCTTATTTATTAATATAACACTGCATTGATATTTATATATCATAATGTGGAATAAAATCAGAGAATACCAAAGCGTCAACAAAACCATAATCCGAACTCAAAATCGATTAAACTAGGGGCAAAATAGGAACAGAGAGTACATTTTAATCTAACTTCTTGTATTCATCCTCGGATGGTTTCTGAGCGAAACTTCTCTTTGCTTTTAATTAAAAACGATTTATTCCAAACAAGGACTAAGGAGGAAATTTTTGAATAAATCAAATTAATTCCTCAAATGTTCCGTTTCCTTTTTGATACTTAAATACACTGTATATATATATTTAGACACAAATAAATCACTCTGAGAAGAAACTGCAAAGATACCTTATATATGTATGCCTATAAGTAACAAACTCCTTTTCCATTTTTGTCCAAATATCATGTTGGGGATTAGGAAAGAAATATTTTATACATAAGTAAATTTTGTAACGACATTTTTGTAACTGTAATTTATGCACACTGAAACATTTCCGAACAATATAATGCGCTGTAATGTAATATTTCTTTATGAAACATTCTTATGGATTGATTTTAATTTGATTTTCATTTATATATCATATCATTAAAACAATTCCCAAGTCGTCAAAGCATAGAAATAAACTACATGGCTACCTATTGTACCTTTTCAAACGTTTGAATCCTCAGGTCAATTAACAATGAATCGAGACAAATGTGCCCCCTTATTTAAAGGAGAGAGTACCAAATGGTTTGCTCGCATAGAAGCAATATTCTATTTTATACACACGGAAGATTTATTTCTGAATCAGTGTATACACTAAGAACATCTATTTCAATGTATACACGGGAAGATTTATGTCAATATATACACTAGACGACTTATTTCAATGTATACACAAAGAAGGTCTATTTCAATGTATACAATAGAAGACATATTTCAATGTATACATATAGAAATCATATTTCAATGTTGACACGTATAAGATATATTTAAATGTGTACACATAGAGAATCTATTTCATTATATATACACATATAGGATCTATTTCAATGTATACATATAAAATATATATTTCATTATACACACATATTATATACACACAGAAGATCTACATTGTATTTCAATATTTACACATAGAAAATATATTTCAATATATACACTTAGAAAAAAACTAGAGAATACCGAAGCGTCAACAGTTATATTTCATTATATGCAATGTTATATTTTCATGTTTTGCGTTTTGTTTAACATCGAATGAGAACGAGATATAACAGTCGTATTGAGCAATATTTAGTTATTCTATTGTGCATTTTCTTCATTATTTATGAAACAGTGATTGTAATAAAATGGGAAACTAAACTTTCATTATGCAAAATGTATGCAAAACATACATGTACTAACCAGATACACATGGTAGCATAACAGATAAATAATATGCGTTACAGTTGAATTAACGAGAGGACAAATGCAGTCATTGGTGTTCATTTACTGGAAGATGTTTCCTCAACATGATGGATTACTGAAGTACACACATTTCTTTTTCTTGAAGGTTTCTGTATAGAGGTTTGGCCAATATTGCATAGTTGGTTGAGAGACTGGAACGCTCACCAGAAGTTGTTAATGGACTCCACACTGTAAACGCCCAATTATATTGCTCACTATAAGGTCAGGGAAAATCAACACGCAAGGTTTGTTGACAAACATGCAATTAACCCGGCGTCTGGAATCCCATCTTTACATTAGGATGGCTATTCTCCGTAGAAATCACATGAATTCCTCAGCACATATATTTATAACACACTCGTCATTATAATTGAAACGTGACGCTCTCACTTCCGGTTTTTGTCACTGGAACCATTCAAAGTCATGAACTACCGACATCGCAAAATGGCCGCCATGCCAAACCGGAAATCAGTAAAACAGAGGGTCTTTCTCTGCATTAACTTTGGCAGTGAACTGGAAATCAAAATGTTTACATGTGAAAGCCTTTCGCAGTCAGCAAATTGTGTAGTCTGTTTTAAAAAGGCCGGTAATGGATAGCTTCGCTTTAGCTGTCACACTCCCTGGTAGAAAACGCTAAGAACACATTTAGTAAGGGACGACAAAATAAAACCAATATTATTCATTCAGTGGAAAGCAAATTAATGGTTAATTGAGATCATGCGAGGGTTAACGAGTGTGAATTTATTGCAGACTTTATTATTTAAATCGCTATCCGAGCAAATGTAAGGGCTTTTATGTCTAATTAATTTGGTGATTTTAAAGTTTACAAATTGGAGGGCATAATTCTGTGTTATAACAACACGGCATACTCACTGTTGATACCAAGGGGATGCTATTTCTCTCTTGACATTCCTTTTTTTATTCCCGTAAATTAAGTCTCTTTAAATTGATCTTTTAAAAGTATCGAGTTCCATTATTTATTACGTTTGCTAAAAAGTACTTTATGTTGCAATTAAATATGAACAAAGTACTATTCGAAACACGCGACTGATCTTAATATTTATCATCGTCTGTATATTAAAAGTGCAACCCCACATTCTGTCCTTTTAATATATTCAGAAGTATAGAAGAACATCACATTTTCATGTCGAAACCACCCTGCTTCAACAAAGCTTGTACTTTCTATATTCCATCAGACTGATATGACCTACCAAATAAAAAAAAACAGAAAAAAAACACAAACAAACAATTCAATCTTGATAAAACAGGTTAAAAGATACACCTGACAAGAGTATACAACCACCTTTTAATAACATAGACATAGCAGAAACAGGAATGAAACACCTTCCCTAGCTTTCAATTAACAATAATGATATACTCTGTTTTAAATTAGATTGGTTAACTATGCTTAGTACATATAACATGTACACAATCTACATTGAAAAAGATTGATGTAATCTTTCTTAAACAATATTCTCATAACTATCTTGGTATTTCCTTCTAAATAAAAAAGGTGAAAACAATAATAAAATCTGTCAGTATAACCTTTAAGAAACAAACACCATTCCGCATCTTTGTACACTCTAATAATATTTTTGGAAGAAGAAAATTAAGTACTGTATTTTCTAAGTATTTATCATGCATGTGGTGAAAATATGTGAAAACTAACAGAACAAATATTAATAATAAAAATACCCCCAATCCATGTTTATAAGGATCGCTGTGAAGTTTGGACTCCAATACAAGCCACATAGTTCGTAATCTTTTTTTAGCCTTTCATCCCATCCTGTATCATACATAGGTATCTGGAAAGACTGATATACAGAAGTTTGATACACTGCTGTAGCACATGTACGTGTAGTCCGAATAACTAGGGGGAAAATCTTAAAACATATGAATGATAAAAACTACCATAACTTATTATATTCTAAGAAATGAATCATTATCACTTAACATGTTTAGTTTGTTAAGACCGTGTGGTGTTGATTCATTTCATCGCGCGAATTACATGTCTGCTGGGGATATTTTTGACTCGCCATAGTTTGGCGCTTTCTTAGATTGGGATAGAAAAATGTCAATCATTTATGTCCCTTTGGGCATAAACGAGGGAATGTGTTGAGAGGTAAGTCATTAAAACAGACCATTCGATTTATTTGTGGTTTTCCAAGTTAAACTGAGATGTACAGAGTTTTGGATCATTAGATCTAAATGTGATATTGGGTATTGGCCAGAGTTGTGTTGAGTAAAGATGTTAACACTGCTGACGGTAACTTAGTAAAGGAGGTTTGATTCTGCACCAATATAATTCAAAATCTATTTCTCTACTATGTATTTCTTAAGTGGGATTCAAAGACGTATGGTTAATATTGATTATTCTTTATACAGAATGTCAATTCACGAGACAGTTTCCTTTGTAGTATACACAATGTTTTATAAAAGTTAAACCCCCTCCCTCCCTCGGTGTCGGCCATATTCAGTAGACATTAATAAGACACATAGCACAGTAGATATTGTTTCAATGTCACGTTCCGGCATTATAACAATCGTGTACGATCTTGACGAACCCCTGATAGCAACTTAATCTTCTATAAAGCCCCAATATTGAGTGGTCGACTTTGTTAAACGTGGCCTTACGAGGTGTGACAGCCATACAAACGGTCGCATTTTAATACCCGCCTGCTCCATTTCAGATAGATTTCCCATCACAAAGATACGCTTTATTGTCATAAATATTAAAGCAACTTTGTATGAAAATTAATTATACTTGTATCGGGCTCAGAAGCAAACAAATTGAATTCGTGTCGTGTTCAGTCCCCAGTAGTATTATTGACCGAACTGATTAAAGGGTTTTAAGGTGACGAGTCTGTATCTAAAGCCCTCGTCACAAACACATGTTCCACAAACCGCATGCTCTTTTGTTCTCTACAAATTAATTTCTTTCTACTATCAGATATGTGCATTAACCCGCATTGGAATAATATGTTTTGGATGCAAAGAGCGTTGTGGGTATACGTCATTGAAGCTCTCGCGGTGCTAGTACTGGCTTTTCCCGAACAAAACACCTAGTCTCATGCTTTCCGCCCATTTACATAATCGCCTTCGCGTGTTCATACAAACATCCGAGCTAGTGTGATCGGATATGCACACCTTTATCATTAGCGATGCGTGTATGCTGGAGTATGTCTTATTGCTGTGTACAACCACGCAATAGCCTCCACATTACCTGGTAATGACATACCGTGCTGGAATGATAGTAATGTACAAAACAGGACCATCCTTAACCTTATACGTTCTGGCTTTTATAGAAAATTGTATTAGTTCAAAGTATTTTTCTCAATAATTCAAACTCAAAATTTCTTTTTTGGTGTTTACCCATCTTTTTGATATGATAATGCATGCGTAGTTTGACATTGCTTTCAAGTTAAACAGTCAACTATGTACGATAGTTACACTAATACAAACAACCCTGGTGATATTATCCATCAGCAACATTTGTTGATGAGATAGTACTATCCATCTACACATCACATTGTACGTCTTCGGGTAAGGATTTACACTATGATAACAACTATAGGGTATCAACACACCGAGTTTGTGATTAGTTGTGTTAATATTGCTTCCAAAACTATTGTTGTTTTTACTGTTATTTCAAAGATGAATCGCACTCAAAACTCATTTGTAAACACGACTCGTAAACTTGTTTTGCATTTATCCTTGTGTGATGCAGACTTCATTTTAAATATGTATATCCTTAATTGAATGTATGTATTGACTGTTTATTTGCCTATTTATTGAATAAATACTGTTTAAACTAAATATGTATATAAACTGCTAGCTTGATATGACGTGAAACTGTATGTATACTTTATTACACGATTACCTCGGTATTAACGTTCCTATGGAACTGTGCCCCCTCTTAACTGGCTAGTTTGCAATGTATGAATATTATCTAGCAAAAGTCAGTCTTCCCGTAGCTATATAATCTTTAAAAAAGGTGATGATATTATAAGTAGACAGACTAAAGTTAGGAATGTTTTTAATAGTTTTTATGTAAATATGGCCTCTGAGATTCGCTACGACATGAACAGTGCTGATGAAGAAGACACCCTTGCCAATCAGGGACCACAAACCTATAGGCATAAGGTTTAGTTTTAGATCCGTCTCTCCTGTTTGAAATTTGAAAAAAATGACAACAGGAATCGACAGAATTTCCTCTAAGTTACTTAGAATATGCTGTAAACAGTCCTTGAGTGAAGCACATTTCAAAGTAGGCTTAAGTAAACTCAGGTTGTTGCTGTTGTCAAAAGGAATGCTATTTTAAGCAAAATATATATATAGGCCAGTTATTGCATCTATAATTTTTGAAAAGCTATGAGTGACCAACTTGCAAAATATTTTACGAATGTTTCCTTTTAGCAGCTTTCTGCCATGATATGGATGTCGGTCAGCCTTGCCGAGACTTGTTGAGGATTGACGCAAGGCCATAGACAACCTGAGTATGTCGCTGCCATACGGATGGGTCTGTCTCAGGCTTTTGACTTCCGTCCTCATGACCTGATTGTCAGGAAGCTGGAGGCATATGGTCTGGGCAGTGGTGCTTTGGGTCTGGCTACTTGACCACCAGGAGGCAGCAGGTTAAACTGCGGACTGACTAGAACTGCTGAAAGGGGTCCCACTTTGATCTGTAATTGGTTCTCGTTTTTTTTTATACTTTTGTCAATGACATGTTTAACTATACTTATGACAATACAGTGTATTCCTCTTTATGTCCTGTTTCATTTGTCAGACAACACCTGATATTAACAGGAATGCGACATTAAGAGAAACATTGTTTTTCCACTTAATCAAGTGCAATTCCAACCTCCATAACTGAAGTAGGTTATTCAATGTACATATGAAGATGTTTCAATATTAAAATAACTTTATTTCAATTAAAAATCATTTTTTGGGGTAATTTTTTTAATGCAATATTTTGTACAAGTTTTATCTGAAATCAATGGAAATGACATCATTATCAAGATATTTTATGTCATTGGTTTAAAAAACATGATATGAACAGGAATTAATTAAAAATTATATGATATTAACCGAATAAAATTACAAAACAAACTTTTGATTCTCTGTTAAATTTTGCTTTCCATATTTCTGAAATATGCAGGAAAGCGCCACGACGGTTAGCAGTTTGAAACGTATTGGCTCATTTCTTCACAGGAAAGTTAGAAGGGTCATCTACAATTCTTGTATTGTTAATTTTTTTTAATTATTGCCTTTTTTATAGCATTTTACAAGAATGAAAAGTGTAAAGAAGTTTGAAATAATTAAGGAACGTGTCTTCTGGTTTATTTCCCAGGACAATATTTCCTCTTTTTTTTTTACAAATTTCAAAAGTCTTAGGAAATGATGTTTTACATGTAAAAAGACTGAAAGACATGGATTGAGAGATCTTCAAAATTGTCAATTTTTGTGTGGCCTGGTAAGACGACATATAGGTTTCACTATGTTGGCGTCGTCGGCGGCGTCGTCCTCTCAATGGTTTCCATGCGATAACTTGAGTTTCCTTGGGTCAATCAAACTCAAATTTCACAGAGTGCTTCCTTTCACAACGTACTTGCTTGGGATTGCTTTTCAGATTCAAAGGTCAAAGGTCAAGGTCGCTGTTACTATAAATTGAAAATTGGTTTCCACGCGATAACTCGAGTTCACTCGGGTCAATCAAACTCAAACCTCATACAGTGCTTCCTTACCAAAAGTATTCGATTGCTTTTCAGGTTTGAAGGTTAACGGTAAAGGTCGCTGTGACTATAATAAGAAAATCGATTTTTTAAAAAGATATTTAAAATTACTTTGAGGTTCGAGGGTCAAAGGTCAAGGTAACTGTTATTATAAATATATATAGAAAATTGGTTTCCTAGCTTTAAGTCAAGCTCCCTTAGATTAATTAAACATAAACTTTAATTTCCATGTGATAAATCGAGTACGCTTTTGCCGATCAAGCTCAAACTCCATAGAGTGCTTCCTTACAAAAATGCTTGCTTGGGATTACTCTTCAAGTTCAAAGTTCAAAGGTCAAGGTAACTTTTACTATAAATATGTATAACTTGTTCGCTTTTGCTGATCAACTCAAGCTTGGTGCAGTGCTTCCTTGAAAAAAACATTTTATTCATCGGGCATATCATACAAATGTTCATTAAAACTCATATCTTAGCTTGCTATGCAGGCGACACATCCACTTCTGTTGAATTCTTGTTACTATTTTGTCTTACCATCTAAGTCTGAAAGCTGAAGTCCCTTTACGTTTTGTTTTTAATGTTTTGACCTATTACATTGTTTGTGGATATAGATAAAACTTGTTTCTCACAATAATAGCTCCCGTAACTAATGTTGTGCGTAAAAATGTATGCGACACTAAATAAAATTTATCGTTAACAATATTGTTGAGATATTTCTACTGTATCATTATATATTGGTCAAGGAGCTAATCAGGAGGCCAGGTAACAAACATTTTGTCAAATTGCTTAATTCTAATTTCAGATATATAGACCATGTGTTGTCTATAAATATTGGACAGTTTGCTACTAAGCTATACAATATACGTCACGATATTTTTTCCCCTTCTTTAAATATCTGATTTTTCGTTATAGATGTCGTCTACTGACAAACAATCTTAAAATACAAACATTATATAGATGCAGCTTGATGAAGACAACGGTAAAGTTTTCGGTCGCGATCGTGATCGTATTAGCAATATTATAGCTCTTTGTTTGATATAAAGGTGCACGATTTTTAATATGCTCAACAGTATGCCTTGTTGTTATGTTTGAGAAAAATAAACTCAGTTTTCTTTTCTAGGACGTGATATTTTAAATAGATGAATATTTTGTAGTACTTTCTTCGCCAACCACATCCATCCAGTCAGAACTTAGAATTACAACATCATGGCAAGAAGTTGCTGTTTATTTTGTCAAATTGTTTGTGTTGTCGATATTTTAGGTTGTACATTAGACTAATACATGAAAATGTCTAGCGGTCGAAGTATAGTCAAAATTATACCAGATGTACAATTGTATATATACATGTAACAGGGCTCGCGGTTGAACATATCAGAATATATTTTATTTGCAAAATTCCAGGTAAAACTGTTCCGTTTATGAGAGCAATTCTTTATTTAAATTAGTTTTATCTCCCATTTTTTGTTTATATTTGTTTATTATTATTTCTAGTTTTTGGCAAGTAACAGTTACAGATATGTTTGATGGCCGTCATTATAACGAAAATCGGTTAATAGATTTCGGGAAAGTTAAATGATTCAGGTAGAGCAAATTTTATGATTTTTGTGCTTTTATTGTTTACTATCAGTATTGTTACAATACATAAACATATGATATATTTAGTACAAATTGATCTTGATTATCTAAATATTACAGTGACCTCTGAAACCTGAAGAAAACGTTCAATATAGTTTTCCACTTAAGTTGTCGGTATCGTTCTAGCAACTTCATTTACCATTAGGAATACAAAGTCGTGCCCCCCTTTAAATGCATCAACTGGTAAAATAATTGAAGTGAAATGTTTATTTATTTTACTATAATACATTGTGTGCTTATTCTCTTTACCGAGAACATTAATGGAGCCATGTCTTATTAAAAACTCCTCTATAAAACAGTTAAGACGACAGAACACGCCCTTTCAGTGATATAATCCAAGCATTTGATTACAATAACAAACGGGCTAATTTTGACACGCTTTTATGGAAATTCTTTATCAATTACAACACTTGAATCAGTCCGTTTCTCAGATTATCTTGTCCCGTTGAGAGTCGAGTTCTGCTATGTTTATTCGCGATTAAGCCCAGTGTTGATCAGTGGGCAGTGTCCACAATGTCCATCATGTCTAGACCATTGTTAATCAAAACTAACTCACTATGAATTAATTAAAGATCAAGTCAAAGACCGATCCATTTTTGTGTGTCAACAGAGAACGATGCTACCACAATATTTGTGCTTTCCTATCAGACAGTAACAATGGCGGAGAACACGTCTAATCTCAAACAGCATTAGCGTCTCGCTTACATTCAAAGCGGTTTACACTCGCCTCGAGTGTCACATTGTGTCGCTCCCGCCAGATGACCTGTGGTCAACATAAATCTGAGGAAGCTTTCATCAATGGTCCATCATAAAGTTATTGAGTTGTGAAATTTGGACAAATATCTGGCTATTCTTGTAACAAATGTGATGAAAATGACAATAACTTTATATACCGGACATTTTGAATGGTGATGATAGCTGGTATCATCACCGTCAGAAGTGTGGAACCCGGATGTTCACGCTGGCGTGCAGGAGAATATCAAGCGTTCAAGCGACTGTGACACGTGCTATGACGTCTGCTACCATGCAAGTTATGATAATAGTGGCGCGGAAAGCATGCTTGATCGCCATCGTAATTCCATTTGATACGTTAAAATGCGATTCGTCATTGCCATTTCTCTCACGCGTTATTAGATTACGATAAGTTATTTACATTAAAATTGATTAGTCAAGGTAGCAATATTACAACTATCTATTCAGGATAAAAAAAAACCTTGTCAACATTTAGACATGGTTCAAGAATGTATAGCGTCAGGACAAGCATACATGTTTACACACAATTATCACAAATGATGATTTGAGGAATAGAGTGTTTTCCAGGGAAAAACACAAGATTTTTAACGCTATGCTAATAATTCCATATATTGCCAGCTGACAAGCTGAAGGTTGTTTCCAAAACTACACAATATCCTGTTCAAGTTGGCGAATTTGACGCAAATAATACTGTATTGTTAAGTCAATCGGCAATGTACGTGTTACTTATGATAAGATTTATGGTTGTCATCAGGCTATTGCCGGGAAATAAGCTAATTTATTTTATTTCGTTTTGTAATTTGAAGTTGATGGGTTTTATAATGTTCACAAGAATGTCTTGGTTTGGTTTCTCGATGTGATGAGTGGAAAATAATCAGAGAATACCAAAACGTCAACAAAACCATAATCTGAACTCAAAATCTATTAAAATAGAGAAAAAATATGAACAAAGGAATGCTTTACATGGAGACCCTTGTAAAAGTACAAAAGAATAAGATCAGCTGTTCCGGAAGATTAAGCGTCTTCTGCTTCATCGACTAGACCCGAAATGAAATCTTGATCACATCCAAGTAAACATCAGTCCTCAAAATGAGAACCGAGTGGTAAAACATGTTATTAAGAAGGTTTATGCATTCCTTCTTTTTCAAGAGTAGTGTAAACCAATTTTTTTTACACTTTTGTCTATAGCATCACTGCATGCAAAGAATGATGAAACAACTGTTTGATGCAGTGTTATGTCATTCTGGTATACGTTATAAATATTCTCCATGTGTGCAATCAAATAAATATGTTTGTGTTTAAAAAAAAAACTTTTCATCAAACAAATGTTCTCCATAATTTTATAGATGGCTAAAATTCCTAAAGCATTGTCATATCAATATCTTTCTACTCGCAAAGATCAATTTCTTAATACTTGATAACTTCTATAATAGTGAAAACATAGTTATGGATAGGAATTCAATTAGAGGAAACCACAACAGTTTTAGCGCATATGGCCAGGCGCTATCTGTATTATCAGACAGAACGTGTAGTATAACCAGGACGCATAGTGATTGATTCTAGTAAACTTGTGTACTTATCCATTTGCTTCACTTTAACTTGGTATGTTGCTATTACGCTACGCTTAAAGTCGTTTTGCTGTTATTCCTATCCCAA
The DNA here is from genome assembly GCA_947623455.1 of Mimachlamys varia. NCBI lineage: Eukaryota > Metazoa > Mollusca > Bivalvia > Pectinida > Pectinidae > Mimachlamys > Mimachlamys varia. The sequence continues at coordinate 18,486,948 of OX392535.1, forward strand.
TGTCACCCTAACGTATCAACACATCTTCAATACTCAGTCCTATGTGCCGAAGATAATTTAAAAAAAACATGGTTCTGTACTAATTTAACGGTCAAATCAAAACATGCTGGACTAAGCGTTGTGGTGTGGTGTTTATAATCATTTGTCGAGTCGGATACTTTGTTTATGCATTAAGATTCACACATTGCGAAAACAGCGTTAGTTCCAATAGACCATACTGATTAACAACCTTTCTTTTTGATCCGCGGAATGTGACAAGTATGGAATAAAATGGGATTATAGAGACGGTGTTAAAAAAGAAACAGACAGGGACGATATCATGGAGAAAACAAACCATGTGAATGTTTTAATCATGGTACTTCAATATAAACCCATTTGAATTAAGTTTACAAACTAGGAACCTATTGAGTATTAGTTATTGCATACCTTTGTACCAAATCTCACGTGCCATTGCTAATTGATTTATTGTCCTCCGTCAAAATTCAAACCGCTGACGAGAAACATCTGGTTGATAACAAACGGATCTAAAATTGTTGACTGACATCTTTATTTGTATGTGAATGACTTCTTATTACTCCCTATCCACCTAAACCTCTAATCCTGCAAATGCCTCGGGCACATCCAGTTTGATTTCCGCAGATACTACATAGAGTTAATGTAGTAATACGCGTACGTTAGGACTTTATTGACAACACTAGTGCGACAACCGTTTGAACGTATTAAACTTTCCTCGGGATGAACTGCATACCTACACACCTGTGAAAGCGTGAGGACGCAGCTGAGGTAATAGGACACCTTGAAACAACAATCAATCAAGGTGCGAAACAGATAGTAGGCCGTGTGTGACAGGGACCTGCTGCTCACAGTAACACAGTCTGGCCAACTCCATCCCGCACTAGCATCAGTGCCGGGCCAGGTATTCAGACCAGCGGGGCTTTGACAGAGACCCATGCTGATGTACAAACAGAAAACGCCGCTGTCAATCTCGTCCATACACTCTCTTTAATAGCTACATCTTTATAGTTGTAAAGTCGCCGTTAAGTCAAACAATTCTAAAGCACTGGATGTAACGATATTGGATTCATACGTTGGGGATTAAGTGCAAAGGAACAGCGGGGTGATCAACGCGCACCTGCAGTTTCTGTATACAACAGACATGAATGTTTGACTTTCGAAAGGTATTTGGTAATTAGGAATATGTATCATCCTATGAAAGCTGAAAAATTAGCGTTGTCCGTTTGAGGTCACGATCAAATGGATCCGAACACTTTGAAAGATGGCCGACATTCTTTCGATGAATATAAGTCTTTCATAGAGTTCCCAATAAAGATTCATCGTTCAACTACATCCACGGTTCCTGGTCCTCTGATATCTAACCGTGACATGACCTGTTGGTGATACATCTAAGAACAAATATTCGTCACATTATTAATTTATCAATGAGAATGACCAGGTACATATTAAGTAAAAATGCGATTTTATTTGTACAAGCCATAATAGTCGATTTACAAAATGTACATCTGTATCATTCTACGAAAGCTGAACAATACTTAGTGTGGATGAAAATCACATTAGTATTAAAGGGGCATCCCGCGAAAATAAGCTTTTTTCATATTTTTTTTTCAAAATATTACATACACATATCGAGTGGGTATTCTTATGGACTACGACGATCGGATTCCGCTGACATGTATTCATAAAATAAATAATTTCAAAATAACTAGTGGAATTCCAAACCGTCTGGCCAGACGTTCTGAATGGGATTTCCACCTACCAACGCATGCGCAGCGAGCGCCGTTTCCATTGTAAACACTCTATCTGTTTTTACCGTTACACTACGATAAGGCCTAACTACTAAGCGAAAAGTTGCCGAATGGTCAAAATATGACACAAGACTGCGTTACGGAATCATATTGAGAGATGGGAAGTATTCTAAGGAAAAACTACCTGCTCTATTGTGTGTATGTTACATATTTCTTCTGTATAACGGTAACATGCACAAATAAAGCTTTGATTTGGTCTTGAGGCTACCCAAGGGGAAACTGTTTCAGTCTTCTGTTGCATAAAATGCGTGTGTAATATTAAACTTAAAAGTTTGTTTTATAATATTCTCTTTATAAAATCTTATGTTCCAGTAAAACAGTATGATTGAATTATATTGCTGGATAGTAAGACATTTTCAAATACGTATATACCATAACAGAAAAAAGTCGTTTGATTACGTTGTAAAACGGGACGTGCGACCGAGGTACATACGGCTTCAATTTGGACAAAATGAATATAAAAATTTGTTTTCACGCGTAAAAAAAAGTGATATTCATACTTAATCTATAAATTAGTGAAGGTACAAATATCATTGGGTTGCGACCCCGGTATTGAATTTGATACGAAAATATATACATAACTGGAAAAAAAAATTACAAAAAAAAATCCAAAGTTATACAACATATACTTATATGTATATTCCATTCCTGCAGTTTTTTTTTTTTTTAAGTCACCGTCCCTTTACAAGACGACAAAAAAGATGTTAAAAGAAAGCGGAAATATCATAACATATTCATAACGTGTAGTTATAAGTGTTTCAACAGTTCCAAATCTGATATACATGTAGTCATGCTTATAGTGTGTCGTTATATGAGTGTGTGGACTTAAATATTCGCATTCCGTGATACGTGTTAACGTGTGAAGACGCTGAAAGTTGGATAGATTTTAAATGAACATGAATGTACTTTGTATATATAGTCTGAAAAAAAAATCCTCAAGACATTGAGTTGTAAAAAAAAATCGCAAACATTTTATGTCATTTTATTTTCGAACTTTTCAATGCATGCTACATACATTTTATGAAATCATCTGAAAAGTTGATTCGTGAATATTACCTTTTAAATAAATTAAGGTTTGTACCATGGCCGTATTCCGTACCCATGTGTACCGGTCTCGGTCAGGAAAATATAATATAGATAATTCCTGGTGTCGATCGATATATAGTGCCGATATGCCGACAATTATTCTTCATTTGAATATCGGTATGTGTGCAATTGATGTCTAATTTCAATGTGAATGTGATTCAATAAGTTTATACACGGACTTTGTCTCTGTTTCATCAGCCGTATACATTACGCGTCCCCTCCCGTTTGGCCCCTTCCGTCAAACTGAGCAGGAAACTTGCGGCACACCTGTCACGTTGCGTCATCCCCGCTATTTTTATCTGGGCTTTCCCGAGGAATGCGATTTTTCAAGTGGTCATTATAGACATTTTGAGTGGACTTTTGAATTTGGGAATAACAGGAAAGTATAATTAGTAGTGCAGACGCCATGTATATTCAAGAACAGGCATTTAGGCTTTCGCGGGATGCCCCTTTAAAAGGATTTATAGCAATACTGTACAAGTACAACTATATATAGAATCGCACTTTTCATTTTACACCAAGCGTTTTTTTTCCCGAATATTTCAGATTCTGTTATTTTCGCGATCACAAGCAAAGCTTTAAAAGTGATATCAACTTCCAGACAGACGATGGGACATACGATTAATATATTCTTTTCAAGAGACTCAGAATATACTTTAGATCGAATTGATATCAATACAAAATCCATATAAACAAAAATGAGAACAGATATTTACATATATGTACCTTTAAGGACGTATTTTATCATTCATCTATATACAGGGAACACAAAATTCATAACAATGAAATTTTCATTGTTTTTTTTCACAATTTGACATCGACGGGTAAATAAAATACTGAAAACAACTACATATTTATTAAATCTGTTACTAAATGTTGCGATGATGCTAAATATAACGTAGAAAATAGCATGTATGAATACATAGAGCAATGGAAAAGCTCTTTTAAATTATACTAAGTAGCTTCAACTCCTGTATACTGGCAATTGGTTCTGTAATTATAGACACATCTCTCGTGGAATAACAAAACAGGACCTAGTAAAAGGCAAGGTTTTGTACAAAATTAAAACAGACTGCTATCATCAAACAAGAAGCCAACGGTAATGTTTCTGTTTATAAAAGATGCTTATCTGTTTACCATATCTAATATATTTGGACGGATTATCAATAAGATAAGAACAGACAGGAAGTATATATTCAAATGTAGTTGTAACATGAACATTGTTTTCGAGAAATAGGAGCTAGTTTTATTACATGTTTGCTTAATACAAAAGCGTATTTTTGAAACCAGTGTTAACGTATAAACTAGAAACTAGTACCGGTAAATAAAATTGAAAAGAGGTATTGATTTTAAGTAAAGCTACATATACAAAATGTATTTAAAAAAAAACAATCAGAGAATACCAAATCGTCAACAAAACCGTAATCCGAACTCAAAATCGGTTAAATTAGGGGCAAAATAGGAACAAAGGAAAGATTTGCATGGAGACCCTCGTAAAAGCACAAGAGAATTAGACAAGGTGTTCCGGAAGAGGAAGCTGTCATACTACAAAGCTCGTAAACAATGCCCCTCACTACCGGTGCCTGCTCTGTCGTTGGGCACCGCCTATTATTGGTTCCTAACGTGTCATTGACACTTAATTCAATTACAACAAACTTGTCTGGATTTGATTACGGCGATGTTACAATTATCGTTATAATCTAATGCTACATACATCTTCTAATGTACAACATACTTCTGTTTTTGTTAATACAATATCAACAAAAGGTCGAATGCTTTGGCGAACCAGTTCTTTTGAGTAACCAATATTCACCTAATTTCAATTTGCAAAAATAAAACAAATCAGAGAATGCCAATGCGACAACAAAACTATAATCAGAACCAAAATCGATTAAGCCAGTGGCAAAATATGAACAAAGAAAAGAATTACACGGATGTTCTTTTAAATATACAGGAGAATAAGACCAGGTGTTCCTGAAGAGTAACCGTCTTCTGCTTCATTGACAACACACACAATGAAAATCTAGGCCAGGTAAAAGAATCAGGTTGAAGAATTGAGGCAAAATGACCACATCATCTGTAATTGAGAAACGAACATAGCAGTCGGAATGTTTAGTGCAAACATATGTTACAATGTACTGTTTTAAAGATTTTGGTAAGATAGTAACACCAGTTAACAGAAAATGATACACTCCCTCCACCATAAACCACAGCTACATGTATGTGCATAATAACAATGATAACATGCTTACTTAATGGTAGATTTAGGATCTATAACTGGGTTTTCAAAGTGATGCACATTATTTTTTGTTTTCACAGGAAGGAAATGCACTTAACATGTATTAATATGTAATTAATATCAATATTGATAATCTTCTAATCGACGGGAACATTGAAGGTTGAAGTAGTAGATTTGTTGACGTTGAGAAAGGAAAGTGCATGATGAAGAACACACAATCGCCGAGCCTATGGTTAAACTTAGTAATGAACTGTTCCTTTTGATCCTGATGTAAGTAAAGGTAAAAAAACTGCTGTTGCAGAAGAGCATGAAAATAAATTAGAGAATACAGAGGCGCCAACAAAATCATAATCCAAACTCAAAATCGAATAAACCAGGGGCAAAATAAGAGCAAAGGAAAGCTTTATATGGAGGTCTTTGTAAAAGTACAGGAGAACAAGACCAGGCGCTCCGGAAGCGGAAGAGCAAGTGTCCTCTGCTTCATCGAAGACACCCGCCATGTAAATCCTTGTCGCATCCAAGCAAACATGAAATTCTGAAAATGAGAACCGAGTTTCAATTCCAACCTCAACACACTAATGGGCGCACTCAAAAACGTCCATCTTCATATCATTTCTTGTGTTGTTAGTTTGTTTGTCAGCAAGTCGGTATCGATCACGAAAGTCATGGTATTTAGAGCAAGCCCTAGAATATCGAATCAACTGCGACAGGTAGCCACCATAGGTTGGAGAAGCAGGGACTATCAAGAAATGGAAAGTTCACAATCGGAAAATTGTTATCATCTCATTTGTCGTATAGCTTAGTAGTAAGCTGTCCATGTTGGTCGTAGTTTAAGTAGAGATCGAGGTAAGCAGCTGATGTAGAAGATGTTGTGTCCTTTATTTCAAGTTCAGAAGGGTATATACGATCGACGTGGTAAGCTAACTTCGTGTTGTTTATAGACAACACATCGTCGATATATCTGAAAGTATAAGTTAAAGGTTTTTGTTACCTGTCCTAATTAGCTCTTCCTCAAATTCAGCCTCGTATGAAAACAAAAACAAGTCAGCTAAGAGTGGGGCACAGTTTGTTCCCATGGGAATGCCACCAGTCTGCTGAAAACTCTCTCCTACGAATTCAACAAAACTATTACCGACCAGGAATTCAATCATCCTTACTTTATCTACTTCAGTATATTTCCTCTTAGCCTTTGTCGTGTGTTTCACAAAGTATGCTCCAAGAGAGCAGAGCCAGTGGTAAAACATTGTTTATAAGGATCCTTGTGTAGTTTAGGTATCCAGTAATAACGAGGTTGATCAGTGTCTTGCTCATTAACCGGTGCTTTGAAAGATTGTATAAGGTAGTTATGCATGAGGTGTGCTTAAGTGTCATGTTCTAGAGGGGCTATAAATTGATGTGGTGTTTGTTTTAAATAAAAGCACACTTCCAAATGTCTACAAATGACATTTAAGAATTTGGCTATTGTTTAACAACCATGACAGGTTTTACAGAAGTTCAGCTACGATGGTTTTATAGTCTAATGTGTGCAAACAAAGATATTGTTAAGGACTAGGTACAGCCATATTGGTTGTTACCTGGATGAAAATGGTAATATTGAAATTTTAATGTTTCCTTCCAATACATGGCATAAGCTTTATCCCATTATGTTAAATATTGATATAAATTGCAGTTAAGCCCCCAAAATTAAAAAAAAGCTGTACATAGGAAAAAAATATTCAGTAAATAATATCGAAATGGGAGTGCGCAAATATTTTTCATATAGTTATTTGAAATATTTCAAAAAAATAATACAAAGTTACTGCAATGTTCATAGAATGATAACCCAGTGTTAAAATTTCGATATTCGATATGCATGCTGTTTTCAGTTCAGGTAAAAGTAGTTACCTGTATCTCATGGGGGCAATATAGGGGCTTTATTTTATATCAAATAGGTCATTTGTCATGTAAATGTAAGTTTCGTGTCAAATAAATGCATAAAATGAAAACAATAACACCGACATAACGTAATTTACTTTTACGATACGGTTACCTAATTACTAATTAAGTTTAAGAAATGTATTTTGATACCAATGTGCCTCAACTGCCACTCATGTTTACGATGGCAACAATTTACGCTAGCGATGTTTGACAGGTGCGAAGCCGAGAACGCATCGGTATAATCAGTGAGTTAATACTGTCCGATCCACGCGGAAGTGTATTATATATACGAATTCCATCAGAATTTTTACAATACAAATTAAACTTTGTTGACAATTCTTTCAAAATCATTAAATTACCTAAAAAAAACACTGCCGGAGTTGCCGCAGAACATCTTTTCACGTGCTATACATTCGCCCAAAAATGTAAAACTGGCAATCGCTAAGAATAATTTATCGTGTTAGGAATGGGCAGTTTTTGCTTTGTGACGATAAACCAAGTAACATTTACCTTTACTGCATGCTTGAATCCAATTTAATTGTTAATTTTGTCGATGTTTCACCATGCCTCTAAGTCAGGCGTATGAATATCTAAACAAGTAAATAGTTCAAAATGGAGGGCAGGAAAGTATATTTCGCTATATGCAACGGGAAGATGTTTGATTTAAGAGATCTGACATAATGTCATAACTCGTCATACCGCAGACGGTAAGATTTTTGTTTTGGCTATACGGCGTGCTACATAAATTTGTCGATCGGCGATGAAAATTTTAAAAATTTGATCCAGATGTGATCGATGGTCAGAATGTACGTTAATTGCCATTCATGTGACGAGTAAATTCTCTTATTCTGCGGTTTTCAATTGAAAGAGAGATTTATTCAAAAATCGAAGGCTCGTCTATCATTCTGTGTATATTAAAGTAACAAAAAATTATATTCATTGTTTTTATTATCTTTCGCAGTATTCTGCAAACGTGCACGCGTTTTTAGACATATAACACAAAATATCAGAAAAACTACCAAACGTACCAAAATATGGTTGAAATGATCGATTCTCCATCACAAAATGTACTTTGTGGTCTATTTTGGTCATGTATTTTGCAGTATTTAATAAAATAACATTTTTTTGTAAAAACACCTCCGCCATATTGAATTGTCCTGTACCTAGTCCTTAACAAGAATCGAACCGTGTTCATCAACTCTTCCTCGTGATATTTCATTCCAGCTTTTTTGAGCTTTATCCAAAATTATCAATTTTGTCAAAGTATGAAGATGTATTTGCGATTTCATTATGCAATTTTTGTATTACACCTGCAAACCAAAGGATTAATTTACTCTTACCAATTTTATTTTATGGCCAAAAATTACTCATGTGTTTTTATATTACCGTTCGCATTTTCTTGGAGAAAAGACAAGAAGGGTCATACAATTAGTAAATCTAAAGAGGAAGTTTCACAAAGGGAACAAGCAGTGCAAAATAACTCGAAATAGAAAGTAACATGCTCCACTAAAGCGACGGCAATAACAGTGAAAAAAGGTTGTGTAGGGAAAGGAGAAAGTGATTAAAATAGTGATGAATGAACACAGTTCCTCGGTGTGATAAAACTAACATGTTTCTTTGCTTTTAATATCTTAAGCTAACGATTCCTATCTAAAAGAACCTTCACAAAAATCTGCTGTCTATGCAAAAATATTATTTCAAAATCTGACAAGCAATGTACAGTTAAACCTGATTTTATTGTAGATTGGACTCAGTATTGTGTGCATGTAGCTTCAATTTCATACATCTGTATTCCCTGGCCTTCCCAAACAATTTTAACAGCAAGCGATGCCTTGTTAGGATGTACGTATCAGCCTTTTTTATTGACTTACATTCTCATCCTCGCGCCTTACACAATATACGGGGAGAAGGTGGTGTCAATTTGTACAACAGGCATTGTCTTACAGCGTTACGTACACCATACAGACCCAACAGCTAAACAGTGATACGTGTATATAAAGTTAAGCATTAGACTTTAAGATAGAATTTATTTATCTTTCAAAATGGCCATGAATAATGTATAACGTGCTTCTACACTATACTCCGTTTTTCTAATATTGATTGAGGTGAGAAAGTCTGAAACAATTCTAAATTATTCATGAAAAACATGATTAGTTTGGTACTTAGCGATATTTGTTATGACAGTGTACATATTTCTATTAAGATATACCATTTTCTTCCAAGTCGTTAGGTGTATATTGATGTACAAATACTCGAAAAATACATATATTCTTATCGTTTTTTAAGGTTATTAGAGTTTCATTTCCGTTTTCAATTATTTATGGGATGGTTTCAAAACTTAGTCGATATGTACTTCTGTATGAATAAAATGGTTGCCGTGTCTGCAGTGTTTGGAGTTAAGTACATTTAGAGATGGCTTCTTGGCTTAGTGACAGAACATCTTGGCCTAAAGTGACATCTATGTGTATAGGTAGACCTATGTATGTGCGATGTCTGACATAATCAGGTTCCAGTCGCAGTCTTTAGGCTGGCGGCTAACACAATTACACCAATATATACAATACGCAAACTAAAACATGTCTAATGTTTCTAGATATACCGCCTCTGTTTCCTGACAAATTCTGACTCAGAACTAATAAAAACTACAATTTGTCATTCATAACCTGAATAAATATTTTCATTCGTAACCATGTAATCGATGGAATCTGATTTTAACCGCGGCATGTTTGGTCACGGCCCATCTTACCTCGTTTGAACCTTATTTACGACAACTGTTTAATGTTACCGCATGGATTATGGGCACTTGCCTGCCAAAGACCGTTGTTTTAAATCACCCCGAATGGTGCCGGGCTAGTCCATATCTAATTAGGAAGATTAGCCTCCTGATTGGTGCGCACTGTTTCATGTTTGGCGCGGAAGGTCGCGTGCCTCCGAGGTGGCCGGCGCGTGTCGCCACCGATTGCTAAACGTTAACATTAAATCAATCAGTGCTAAGTGTGTTAGGACCGTTGTTTTTGGATATCACTATACCTTCGAAACATTACCCTGGTGTGCGAACGAGATGGGTTTTCAAACTAACTAAATTAAGATGTCGTTAAATTCACCACATAGTGTATTAATATTGTTGCAAGTTGTTTTTCGATTATGGTTTTTAGGAAGAACAAACTATTTGTCTTTATTCATAACGCCGATGACACTGCGAACAAAGACACATTGTTTGTCGGCTCGCGCTGCCACACGTAATCCCGTTTCTGCTGTATGTTACAGTGTATAAGACAAGCAAATGATGACTAATAATGGGCAAAATAAAACGATCCCAAAACGTTAAAAAAAATGAAATGAATCCATTGACATTGTTAAAATAAGAAAATTTAGGTTGGCATATTTCGGAAAACAGACGTCACACGACTTAAACCTATAATTTTGATATCAAAGTAGATGTTTTGCCCCCGAAATGCTTAACTTTAAAACATTAGTGAGATGCCAATAAGTAGAAATACTGTCTTTTTAAATGTACATATTCTTTATTTGACAAAACGTATAAAGAAGACCTTCTGATTCAGCGCATGTTGATTGATTATAGATAGATAGGTAGAAACTAAAACATCCAGAAAATGAAATTATTTTGAGATACAGTATAACAACCTACATTTTACACTAACATATTAATCATTTATATATAGCATTAACCAGAGAACACATGTGAAGGGCAACACAAACAAAAGGATAGCTATAATCGATACCATTCAAAACCACCAAATGCAGATGCAAAGATAAAACGTTTTCTTCCCTAATTATTTTGTTGCATTGGTTTTGATGTAACTAGACAAATCGATGAAGAGGTCATTGATGACCCGGTATCTAACACACAGTGAACAGATGCTAATTCTGGATGGGCTTTGGATTCTTATTGCCCTGGACATAGATAAGTATGTCAATACACACAAATACAAACAAACAAAATGTTAAATTATTCAATGCAATGAACTTACGGATGAGATGGTATCCCCGAAAACCATATCACTTGTATTCCTTCAAGTTCGAGAAAAATCGAGGAACATTAACGATATGAGATAAACAATGGAAGAACACAACAACAAAAAATACTTTTGAAATATCAACAAAACCATGGAAACCCTTCAAAATGTACAAGAGAATAAGACCAGATGTTCCGGAAGGGTAGGCGTCTTCTGCTTCATCAACGACATCCGCCATGTTATTCTGGAACCAAGTCATTTTGAATCGAACACATTGGAAATACAGGAGGTTTTCTAAACAACTTTGTCCCCTGTTTTAGTGTCTGCCGTCCAACCTGGAAGTATACATTTTGTACCAATAATCAGAGGCTCAATAAATAAATATTCATGTCACATCATATCTAAAATTTAACTTTATAGGAAGAAGAGGCTGGAATGTTACTTCTGGGGGAAAGGAACCGTTGAAGAATCGTTAACGCCACCCATGTTTGTTATCGAATAGGAGAGTGAGGAATATAATATTTGTTTTAAATATCCTTGTTTCAGGAACAAAGAGTCTAATGATATATACAGTGTATAAGAAAACTAAGAAAAACTGCTATTGATTTCAATCTTGTCTCTCTAATCTGATAAATTTAATTTCAAGTTACACAAGAAACCTCATAAAGTTTTTCAAAGGGAGAAAGCATAATATGTATTGCACGTGGTAGTCAAGCAGTTTTACCTTCACGCCACATAGTCGTGTCTCTATTTTTACAAAGCTTGTATTGTGATATTCTCTGGGTTTTTTTGTGATAGTCTCTATTTTCACTAAGCTTGTATTGTGATATTCTCTGGGTTTTTTTGTGATAGTCCCTATTTTCACTAAGCTTGTATTGTGATATTCTCCGGTTTTTTTTTTGTGATAGTCTCCATTCTTACTAACTTCAAGCTTCTATTTTGATATTCTCTGTTTTTTGTAATAGTCTCCATTTTTACTACGCTTATATTGTGATATTCTTTGGGTTTTTTTGTATAGTGCCTATTTTTACTAAGCTTGTAGTGTGATATTCTCTGGGGTTTTTTGTGATAGTCTCCATTTTTACTAAGCTTGTAGTGTGATATTCTCTGGGTTTTTTTTGTGATAGTCTCTATTTTACCAAGGTTGTCTTGTGATATTCTCTGGGGTTTTTTGTGATAGTCTCCATTTTTACTAAGCTTGTAGTGTGATATTCTCTGGGTTTTTTTTGTGATAGTCTCTATTTTACCAAGGTTGTCTTGTGATATTCTCTGGGGTTTTTTGTGATAGTCTCCATTTTTACTAAGCTTGTAGTGTGATATTCTCTGGGTTTTTTTTGTGATAGTCTCTATTTTACCAAGGTTGTCTTGTGATATTCTCTGGGGTTTTTTGTGATAGTCTCCATTTTTACTAAGCTTGTAGTGTGATATTCTCTGGGTTTTTTTGTGATAGTCTCTATTTTACCAAGGTTGTCTTGTGATATTCTCTGGGGTTTTTTGTGATAGTCTCCATTTTTACTAAGCTTGTAGTGTGATATTCTCTGGGTTTTTTTGTGATAGTCTCTATTTTACCAAGGTTGTCTTGTGATATTCTCTGGGTTTTTTTTGTGATAGTCTCTATTTTACTAAGCTTATATTGTTATATTCTCTGTTTTTGTGTGATAATCTCTATTTTAACTAAGCTTGTATTGTGATATTCCCTTTTTTTGCGATAGTCTCTATTTTTTACGAAGCTTATATTATGATATTCCTTTATCTTTTTTTGTGATAGTCTCTATTTTTACGAAGCTTATATTGTGATATTTTCTGTTTTGATGTTCCCTTGGATGCTGTAGATCGTTCGTGCCAGTTTTGTGTTGACATTTGTTGACATGTATTTGTAAATGGCTTAATAGCATTTTTTTGCTGATTTAACTGCAGAAGGCATGAAAAGAAGCAGCTAAAAGTATACGAATGAATACACTATGTATTTGGGATATCATGCAAATGATTGAAGGTATACAAGCATGTTGACACATGCAGTATTATTGTGACAAGGAAAGGGAGGTAGCATCTGTTCTAACAAAGCTAGGAGGTATCGACTAGGAAAGAGAAACATGGAAATCTTTGTCGTTACATACAATGAAATGTATGACACATCTTTCATAACAAACAAGTATCTGTAAACAATTTTAAGATATATCCTGACTATACAATACACAAGCATGGGTCATACTATACAGTGTTGTACACGGTCCGTTGGTATGTGTGTCACTGTAATATTTACTTTTTTGCTTGCGTGATTTTATTTTTATACAGTTTATAAAATTTTGCTGTACCATACACATTACATTTCTTTATTTCAATCTAAAAACTATTACATTTACATGTTTGGACCAATTACATATTCAAGTGTATGTCATTAGATGTCAATATTGTATGAATTCTGCTATGATTTCTATTTCAATGTATGACAGTGTTTTCACGCCTTGGTGAATGAAAGCGTAATTGAGCATAGTCTACTTAATTTTCGGTCATTTTTTTGTAACCATGACATATTGTTCATTGGTATCTTCTACTTGAAGGTGAGTAACGATGCCTGTCTTTAAATGTTTTTTTAAAAAGTTATTTAAAGAGATATACCGTTATGATATTGATCCTGCTATATATTCTGGTTAACTTCTATTTTTACTATTATAACTATTATTATTTTAATAATCTGCATATGATGCATATGCTGCATGTGCAACCCAGCCATCCTCAAACACTCACACATCACGTACGCTCTTCCTTAATCATATAAAGACGACCAATCCATATGTTGTTAAGATTTAAATCTCTAACTGAAACAACATTTGAAACCATTCACGTTTTTGTCTTAATTGATCGATTTTTTTTCCAACGTCTAATTGTACATTGTAACTTTTTATTGGAATATTGGTTTGTGTGATTACTTTTGTTTTTGTTTTTTGTTTGTTTGTTTTTTGTTTTGTTTTTTTGTTTTTTGCATTTGTTTCTAGTATTACCATTTTATGGTAGAAAAGTGGACATGTTTAAATTGTTCATTAGTACCCGTTGGGATTCAGACTGATGCATCAGTTCTCACTTTGAGTTAGATCACATCTATTTACTCTGATATGATCTAGATTTTCATGGTAGAACACACCGTCTTAAACACCTGCACTTTCCAATGAACCCCATGTTAATCTTTCCTTTGTTCATAGTTTGTACCTAGTTAAATCCATTTTGAGTTCGGATTAAAGTTTTGTTGACGCTTTTGTATTCTCTGATGTTTTTGTTTAATTTTTCATTGGTGATTTTTTGTTTAAATCTATGGTCTACTGTTTAAGATTAACTATTTCTTTCCAGTTTTGCATTTATCTATCGCTGGTTCTGTTCTTTACTCGACAATAAAATTCTATTCATTACATGTTTTCCGCGGAGAATTGTCTGCTGTTGCCTGCATCTGTCCCGCATTGCTACCATGCTTGCTACAATGTTTGGATGTTTGTAATGCATGGTCGGTCTGCTACATTTACATTACTGCCCATTTAAGGCAGCTACTCATGACAAATGTCTCCATTTTTCTTAATATCATTGCCTTCAAAGGTGTGTCCTGGTGGGATCCTTTGACTCTGTAAATGCTATAATATTTAACCTGGCCGGTATATTTTGAGGCAATGACAACATAACGACAGCTTACCTGCATAAATGTGGCTTTATGTCCAAACCTCTCTGATACATATGTGGCGATGTTGTATACCAGACACGCCCAGTGTTCACAAGTGGTTGACACTTTGTACAAGCTATCAATAAATAGAGGAGTCAACGAAAGCAGAATCTATTTACACAGAATGTTTTCAATATCCATCTATACTGTTTATAGTGTTCACAAATTGAGCCTACAATAAATATGGTCGCGAATCAACTCTCAACAAATCGGTTCAGACCACGGACGATTAACTGGGGACACATAAGATAATCGATGGAGCCTAGCATTCCGAATATATGATTCGCTGATGTGCGAACTTTTTGACTTCTGAAGAATATCCACTCTCACCTGAAATAAGGAGGGTTTTTATTGAAGGAGCACGTCAGTCTGGTGATGTGTGTAATAACTTGGTGATTTTCATCTAGAGTACATCCACCATTCAGGTACACAGCGTGAAAAAGATATATGTAGCAGTTGATTGAAAATTTTCCATTTAAAGCTGAACATCATGTAATAAATTGAGTAAAGTCAACATTGTACATAGAATATCTGTTACAATTTACTGCCACTTAAAGTACACTGAACTGATTCCAGAAATAAATCGGTAGTGAATATATATTCACTCCTACAGGTAACTTTCAGGTGAGGCTCAGGTGAGAAAGGGGCGTCACCTTTGGTATATCAAATAAAAAGCGGTGTTTGAGTTATTTTGGCTCTAGATACTAGACAAAGTGTTGACACAGTCATTTATTTTCTAAGAAGAACTATGAAATATCAAATCAGCAATTGATACAACTATACATATGGTATAAAATGTGTATTTAACCTAGCAACGTTCACGTTTTCTGTTACATCCAATCAATATCATTTGAATATATAGTACACTTTCTGGACATGCTTATTCAAACAAAAATATTATATTCAAGAAAAGTAGTTATTTAGTTCTGATGGTATATGCCCGGATGGTTTCATGATACTATAAATTACTATAACATTAACGCCCTTAACTGACCTTACCTTAGGATGTGACACTTCATAATAAAACCAAACTTAAATATCTTAAGGATTTCAGTTTTAACAGCACCATTAAAATCGTTTACCAACGTTTGTATAAAATGGTCAGTTTGTTCCGTTCATTTTCGTAAAATTTTCAGACGGTTTAAACTGGTTGGTGACGTTAAACAAATCGGAGAATACCATAATCCGAACTCAAAATCGATTTAACTAGAGGCAAAATAGGAACAAAAGAATAATTTAAAAAGAAACTCTCGTAAAAGTACAAGAGAATAAGACCAGGTTTTCCGGAAGAGTAAGGGTCTTCTGCTTCATCGACGACACAACAATATGACATCTCGATATTCCATTCAGTTAATACAACTTAAGAACTACTTTCGTTCGGCCGCGGAGTGTATTATGAAAATAAATAAGAAGTGTTAACAAAATCATAATCCAAACTCAAAATCGATTAAACCAGGGGCAAAATATGAACAAAGGAAATATTTACACAGAGACTCTTGTAAAAAGTACATCAAGTCCCAATAATGAGAACCGAGTATCATTGTCAATCACAACAAGTAAACACACTAATAAGCATACTCAAGTGTATTATAAAGAATAAACTCGCTTGATTAACTGATAAACTGATCACTCCCAGTCTACATTCGTAATTACTATGACTTCCAACACTTCAAATACAACCATAATTTACATATGTAAAACTTTTAAAGGACTACAGAATATTTTGTGACCAACGCATGTTTGGTGTTATGTTGATTACACATATGGGTACATTGTACAAAAAAAACAAATTAAATCAAATTGTCAAAGATTGAAAAAAGATATAATCATTTCACTTCCATCAAAAAACCTTTGTTCAATAAAAAAAAAAATGGTACATATATGCTACAATTCAGTCTTATCTAAAAACGTATGCACCTGACGACAAACAAAAGTCTCCGTGCAATCTCGTTTTAAAAAACAAACGATGCAGGCATTTCTGTTATTCCTTTACTTAATTTATTATCAAAACTACGAACATTTACATGTCAATGCTACATTTCGATAACATGTTCAGTAACAAAACAATCTTGATTAACAGACTTATGTAATATTTTAACTTATTTCAACAAAACCACAATCCAAACTCAGAATCGATTAAACCAGGGACAAATGTAATCAAAGGAATGTTCTACACGAATACCATAGAGTGAAAAAACAAGATAATCAGACCAGGTGTTCCGGAATGGTAAGCGTCTTCTGCCATGTGAATCTAGGTCACGTCCAAGTAAATGCCGAGTCCTCAAAGTGAGAACTGATCAATTGTTCTCAATCGTAACAATTAGACATACTTATAAACATATTTAAAATGTCAACTTTCATATCATACAAGGAAACATGAATATATCTCCATAAAACCAAGTTGGCGACCATAGAAACTCCTAATTTATATAGTCTTCATCCACCTGCATCTCTCGAATCCCTAGGCTGCGAGTTTGTTTGTCAGTAGCAGACTTCTAGGTTAAGGCCTAGAATAACAAATCAACAGTGACATGTAAACAATAAAGTTTGAGAGTCGACCTTTTACTCTGAAGAAAGGACAAGATCAAAATCATAACGTTTATTGTACAACCTAGTAGTACGCTGTCCATGTTGGCTATTTTTAAGTGAATATCGAGGTAAGCAGCCGTCATAGTACAGACAGGTTTGTTGTGCCCTTGATTCCAAGTTGAGGAGGATAAATAGGTATATAAAAATAAATTTGAACGGTCCTTTTATTACCCTTTTTGCGACAATATTTTTTTTCTCGAAAATTAAATGATCAAATTTACTTTGTAGACATGACCAAAGCATCTAAACACAACTTCATTGGCAATGCTGATGATACATGTTGTTCTAGTAACAAATTACCTCCCTTGGCAGTTCTTAAACAAAGCTCCGTTAAACTTCACATACTTTTAACAACTTAACTATCAATACTGTGGCTGTTTTCAAAGGCAAATGTTTAAGATTCGTTGTATTTTATATGGTGTTTGGTAATTTGTGTAACAGAAGAGGATAAATACACAGCCAAACCAGGATAATGACCTGGATCGCTAAACTGTGGACAGACGTTCAAACCTGTTGTGCTACAATGACGTAGTCCAGTTCCTCTACAGTTGTTCGTCTCTGCTGATAGTCTTAAACAATGTACGGTTTACTCGCTTAAAATTCTTTATTTCAGAGGTATACCTCTATAGCATGTAGTGAGTACCTCTTTGCTCAGAACGGAAATAGTTAGTACACTGTCTGCACTTTTTTTTTTAAATTAACAAACTGTTCATGTTCAATACATTTTAAATATACGTACAGGGCTTCGATTAAGTACTCATCCACTCTTGGACGAGTGGAAATGCCTCAGTGCCGGGTGGAGTCGTCCTTACCACTCGTCTCCAGTGCCGAGTAAAAATCGATGACAGTCAATATATGCTACATATATTTCAAACACTGAGCACAAAAGTTCCTTAAAAACGATAGTTATCAAATGTTCCTAACTAAAAGTATCCCAACTTTGTGACTAACAAACAAGACACCTGCAGACTCTTACTGGTACAAAAGACGGTGAAACAAAGGACGAGATTTTGAAACATACAAAAAAACTAGTCTAACGTTCCGACAGACGAGCATGGTCCAGCATCGAAGAGAAAAATAAGAATTATGGTTAAGGAATTTAACAATGACAATCACTATAAGGTGGATAATGTGAAGCTTTAATTTCATATTCAGATCCTCTCATAGACATGAAAGTACAGGTATGTAAATTGGTACACCTATAAAACGAAGTCGAAACAGCTGAAACTTCAGTCATAACTTAGTATGGACATAACACTGAATAGCTTGAAATATAAAACAAACATTTAGTAATGGAAAGTATCATTTTTTAAGTGTATTATACACATATTATATCAATAAAAAAATAACACAAATTTTTGAGCCTAATGGTGCCAGGTGAAATTCGGAGGTGCCGAGTAAGTTTTTGGTAGACACCAGGCAAAGTGCTTAGTGGAAGAAAAAAAATGATCTAAGCCCTGACGTAACTTCGGGACATTTTTCATAATTCTGAATAATTCTGATAAGAAAATCCAGTTGATAACCATGCAAAATATGCCTAATATGAAATAAACCTGAGCGGTAACTAACACGAAACTCTTGACAGAAAAATACAAAAAGTTAAAACCAATTCAGGAGGGCCCACTTCAACAACAAGCCGAAGATAGAAGACAGTTCAATATGAACGCATGTTTACAAATACCGAGTTTCAACTGCTGCTGTACCTTTAACCGCGTAAGAATTCATCTTGAATATTGCTGGTATCAGTTAATCTTAACTAAATCTATAAATATACGAAGTTATTAGGCTTGATTTTCGTTTCAAGTTTTGCCGAAAGTTACGTATATTGGGCCTTTAAACTTCAGCATCTGCCTCGTCTTAAGTGGATCGGATGAATCTCATACATATGGCACTTAGCCCTTGGATATGATAACGTCTTCCTGAAATCTGATGACGTCGTCCTTGGATATGATGGCGTCATCCTGGAAAATGATGACGTCGTCCATGAATGTGTTGACAAAGAAGATACAAATGTCGGACGTCGTGCTTTGTGAACAAGATAGATACGAGGAGTCGGAAACATCTCTAAAGAATGCTGTTTGGTAGAATGAATGGTTTTCATTATGTTTATGAATTAATCAACACATTTGTGTATATCATGGTTGAATACATAATTATTATCTTCCATTGTTTTATTAATCAATAACTGCTGTGTAAATTGAACTCATATGCATAATTCGCGTCTGTGTAAGTACATATAACGCAAACTGTTCTAGTTCAACCATATGATTTTAATGCAAACATTTGTCAGATGAGAACTCGTTTCTAAATCAGACCTGGCGCAACTGACGCTGCTAGCTCGGCTCGTTTTATGTGGAATGTATGGTACAGTGATGATTAAATATATAGAGGTTACACAACGAATGGTTTTTGAATATGGAATTTATTTCACTCGAGTTAATTATTTTTTTAAAAATTACAAATGGCACGAGCTTTATCGAGTGTCTTTTAAAACTTTTAAAAATAATTAACGAGAGTGAAAATTTGTTTATATTCAATAACCACGAGTTGTGTGACCTGTTTCTACCACAATCTCAATTAAAAACAACCAGAGAGAACCGCAGACTATGATATGCGCAAATGTATCATCTCGTATATATTCCTGCCAAGTGGTGACGTCAACATTCGATGACCTCGTAAACAATCAGCAAGTGATGTCGTTCCGATCAAAGTTCGTCATGTCAACCAATCATGCGTTTAGAATTTATTCCACATGTGATATAAACAGAAATGTTATTTAACAGTTGCTATGCTTATTTTATACCCTGAAAGTTGAATAACGCCCACCTATTGTGATAGAAATTAATTTTAACTCTACAAAACGAATATGTCAAAGATTACTGGAACATTTAAATATAACTTACATTTGCAGTGTGGGAGAGGCTTTATAATGATCTGTGCACGTCCATGGACAATTTAGAAGTAATATTTACGCGAGTGTCTATTGCCAACAACACGTGTTTTTTTTCTTTATTTTTATATAAACATAAGAAACTTGTTGTGGAATAATTGTGTCTTTTCAACTGCTTAAAACTCAACTCTTATTACTTTTCTTACTTTTTTTCCAAACTATCGCTATTAGGGTGGTTTATACCTTAGGTCAAGTCCCCGGACATATTTGCATAACATAATTATGTAGGTTATTATTATTCTGTACCAAAATTCTGTACATCGAAGGTTCCCCTATTTGTTGTCTTTAAACACAATGTATTTTTTTGATCATGTTGATCTTTTTTGGTAATTTTGGTACATGGCCATACTAACTAGCTTATGCATGATAACATTCAGTAATACATGAATGTATATTGTTCAATGTAAATGCATACTAAAATAATGACGTTTCGTTTATTTCATTAGCTTGCAAAGTGTCCCAGATGGAGTGTTTATCTTTTAATCAGTAGACATGAGAATAAGATACATGTACCTGTGCCCTCAATTCTAATGCATGTGTATATATAATTCAACGGAACACATATACAAATATGTAACGGGAAATATCATGTCAAAAGATGCATATCTATTAAATGATTAAGCCAGTCTTAACACACTACTAAGTATATGAATGTATATATATGTTCAGGAAAGTAATGGAAGTAATGGTGTGTGGCTGCTAACAAAGAGAGCTAGAATTAATATATATTACCATAATCCTAAAGAATAATATTATCATAATAAACTGTATGTTTGGCTCCCTCAGGTTTTATTTCAGAATATGTAAATACATCGCTGAGGAAACAGTGGGATGTCTACAAACGTATCGGTCGTCTCGTATTTAACAGAATGATCACCCCCTTACATGTCTTTTAAGAATGTGCTGTTACAGGATTTATGTCATTTCACACTCGGCATGTCCGGGGGAGAATAGTCAATGGAAAGTCACGTGAATACTGGCTATAATAGATGTACTCTTCAGATCAAAGACGAAGCGCTGGACGCTTCTATTTTCCGAGTCATTAAAACGCCCTCGGATCATTTTGACATTAGAAGCTGGGATGAAGAATATATCCAACAAATTTCAAAAGCTAGTTTTCTTTTTACCATCGCATCAATCCTTTTAATTGATAAAAACTATTTGAGTTAATCCAAACAGTGGTGTGTGTATCACGTAGCCTCATCCACCTGGGATAGGGGTTCTTCGTGTTTTCTATTTCCTCTGTTGTGACTGACAGTTCATGCGTGACGGAGAGTAAATAAACATATTATGTTTCGGTAACCTGCTGTTACGATTGGAATACGAGTGTAAATACCCTTTACGTTGTAATGTCTTCACACTGATAACCAGAAAATTAAATATTGATTCTGTCTATGAAGCGGCGATGTCTATTCTAATTTGGTGACGACCCGTCCAACGAAACACACCTGCATCATTCATGCAAGTGTTCGTCCGTTCTGGCCATTTCCACGCTTCAGTCTTCCTTCCAATGCTTCGTTGATTCCATGGCCATATTTGAATGATTTTGCGTCACAATGCATCATCCTAAATCATTCCATTAAGATGTATAATAACCTTACAGAAATGTCGGTTAACCTTTTGGTAATAGTCGTTCAAGCGTTCCTTTTTATGAAATTGAAATGATAACCATATAGTCTTGTTTATATATTACGTCCTATTTGGATTGTCGAGATGAATTCGGCGAGTTGAAAATGTATATCATTTTTATTTTGTCGAATATGTCTCATTCAAGATAAGTTTGCAGTCTGACATAATGTATAGCACAATAGCTGCTCCAACCTACAGTCTTAAGCTGTCATTTCTGACTGAAGAACTTTTTTCTATCATGATTTTCTTGATGGAAGTCGACTGTTTTTGGACAAATTAACAACATGATATTTCTGTGACGTAAAGTGACCTTTCTGTTTACGCCATTTAATCAGACGATATAGAATTGTATCGGACTTTATTATGTTACAATTGTCGTTTTCTTAATGTTCTCTCTGTTCAAAGTTAAGCTTTAATTGCTTTCAATAGGAACGGGACAAATTCTAGAAAACATCTTTGAAATTTAGTTATTTATACAGTATGCTGAAAACTTAAATGAAACTGCATCATACAGCTATTTCGTCCGTCGAGGACTCGCCAATGAAGCTAGGGGCCAAAAAGTGGAAATCCGAATTCTCTAAACTAATGTAGAAGGAGAAGGGTCAGGTGCGTGAAACCTTCTAAATTTATGAATTTAGAAGAATAAATAAGTAAGTAGTGTATCATTTAGAATCGTGTACTACGACAGTGTGGACGCTGTTGCAAACCTCAGGGAATAAAAAAAATCCACCAGTAGAGTCTACCACCTTCTATCATAAAAGAAGCCGTAACACACACAGATGATGCACCTTTTAAATTTAGTAATTGATACAGTATGTCGAAAAATTGAAATAAGATTATACAATGTATATACAGCCATGTTTAGGGGTATCAAAAGTTCCAATTATAGTATCATCTTGTCGTCAATGGCATACACAGGTGTTATGAATGTCATTTGAAATCGGTAGAGATGTTAAATAATACCAAGTTGCCAAAGTTTCGTTGATTTTGCTGACATATAATCTGTTTAAATTATTGTTTTTATTCGGAAAGCGCAGTCATTAGCTCATTTACAAGATCAAAATAGAAATAACTAAGCGAACAAGTTTCTATTATTAACCATTTAAATTTAAATACGATGCCATGCGAAAAGTCATCGCTTTAATTCAGTTTCTTAGTTTATTATATGTTAATATTTTAACAAGTTTTGTCATAAACTACAAAAGTGGAAAGAGAGAAAAATGAATCAATACGTAATAAAATTAATACCGAAGAATACCGAAGCGTCAACAAAACCATAATCCGAACTCAAAATCGATTACACTAAATGCAAAATATGAACAAAAGAAAGATTAACATGGAGACCCTCGTAAAAGAACAAGAGAATAAGACCAGGTGTTTTGGAAGAGTAAACGTCTTCTGCTGCGTCGACGACACCCGAAGATTGAACGCTGGATGTACAAGATTCTTCAATTAAGCGGTTTTGTTACATTTACCGGTCGCTTAAGAATATGTGACCAAATAACACAATGATAAAATAAGTACAAAACGGGATTCGTTCAATGTCTTTTTTCCGTGTTGTCTTAAAGTAAGCTCGATTGTAGTGCTTATCTCTCTTTTACTTTTTCAAGGGTTTCTGTTTAAATGTTTCCTTTGTTCATGTTTTACTCCTAAATGTTTTATTTTCAATTTAGCAGTTGTTTTAGAGATATGATTCTGTTTGCTTTAAAGTATATTGTGTAATGTCTTTTACTGGTATGAAGCTTTTTAACAAATGTCACCATATTCTGCCATGTACATGTAAGTATATGATTCTATACGTGTTTATATCCAGATTCGTTATTGAGATTGAGTGTATGTTTACTTTGGAGTCTAGAAAATTGTTCAGTGTATATCTCCATCCCTGTCAAACATTTTTATTTTTTTTAACAATACATATGAGAATACCGTTGCATTAACAAAATCATAATCCAAACTCAAAATCGATTAAACCAGTGGCAAAATATGAACAAAGGAAAGATTAACATGGAGACCCTTGCAAAAGTACAAGAGAATAAGACCAGGTGTTCCGGAAGAGCGTCTTCTGCTTCATCGACGACACCCGCCATGTTCATCTTTGTCACATCCAAGTAAACATCAAGTTCTCAAAATGAGAACCGAGAATGTTACATGTAATAAATTACGTAAAGAAATGTTGTTTTATATTAAATGTATACGTAAATAAGCAATGTAAACAATACAACATTTCCTGATGATACGAACACTAGTCAAATATACAGATACATTCTCTGTAAGTATTCCTTTGTCTTAAATTATATAAGTGTATCTTATCATTGACTTTCCAGCAATCATTATGCAAACTTTAATTTGGCCCTACTGCCGGACGTTGAGCATCAGAGGTAAACCGTTGAACTATGATAAGAATTTAATGGATGTCAAAACTGTCTAAATATAACGTTATAGTTTCATCCGTTCTTTTCCTATTGCCCTGGAAACTGCCTTATTGAGCATGTTCACTTCGTTCAGCTTCCTATATCTAGTAACACGTGCATTTTTAACGAAAAAAAAAATAAATAAAAAATGAAGTTGTTTTATAATATGAAGACTAACATCAATCGTAGCGTAACAAGCAGCGGTGAAAGGAAAAGGACACAGTCTTTAAAAAAATACATTTTTACCCTTTTGATTCTTTTAAAATCAAAAGGTTGTGTTTGTGTTTTGATAAAAAAAAAATCCGAGAATACCAAAGCGTAAACAAAACCATAATCCAAACTCAAAATCTATTATTAAACTAGAGGCAAAATAGGAACAAAGGGACGATTTACATGAATAATCTCATAAAAGCACAAGAGAATAAAGTGTTCAGGAAGAGTAAGTGTTTTCTGCTTTATCGAGGACACCCTAAATTTGTCTAAAGTCTAAGTTTGATGACCAGCATGCAATATAAACTTCTTATTTTCAAAATATGCAGATGCTCGTAGAATGAAAATTATATGTAACATAATCACCCGGAGTAGTCAATATGAATATGTCCTGTAACATTAATTTAAGTTACTTATATCTATTGATAATCTCTTCATATACGAATATTTGAAAAACAAACTTAAAACAAGAGTGATTTTTATTCTTATAATGAACTTTGGTCTTTGGTAAATATCAGTGCTACTACTTTACATTGTTACTGGTATACATAAAACAGAATCGTTTGAATAAATAACATAAAGTGTTGACTTTTCTTGTATAATCATACAAAAGAACGAAATTTGGACATTAAATAATTCGTGTTGTTAATCATGACTATCTGGTTAACTTTTCTATCTAAATCAGAAAAGCTTATACAAGTTATTGTCTTGTTATGCATTTCTTCTTGTATTTGCCATTATCATCATCTGACCACATTTTCCAATTTAAAAATTGAACAATTCAACAAATAAGGCTTAAGATGCATGTTCAATTTTATGTCTTGGCGATATGGTTGACGATCGGGGTCTGCTATTGATTGCTCTAACATTTATCCGTTCCATTAAAAGGCCATTAGTATAAGAAGTAGGCTCAACCTCTCCTTCACTCAGTTTGTCATGCGATTCTTTCAAGTCCTTCTATTCCTTTGAAACATACTTAAAACCAGGAGCACATAAACGCTTGTAGAAAAGCACACTTTTCATTGTCATCTTAAGAAACGTCGTTAGAATCATATTTTCAGCAGTGGAAAAAAATTCCTGGGTCACATAAACTTTAAAAAATATCCTTTTGATCAGTAAAGTACATTCTGTGTGAGCCATTCATCATTTGTCCAGGTATGCACCCATTGACGCTGACTAGATGAGTTATACAGCCCCGATAAGGAGAGAGACCTCCGGATTAGACGAGGTTGTGCAAAACAAATAATGAGTAAGCTTATTTTGTGATCAGAATGATAGAAAATCTCTTTACGTGTTTACAGCATTGTCATGGAATGTTTTCTTTTACGTCAAACATGCTTTGTGCTATTTAATTTGTCTGTATTCTACATATCCATTAGAACAGTTCCTTTAGACAAATTCCGCTTTACACTGCATGACCCTATTCATTGTTTTGAAAAGATAAAACCTAATCCAATCATCTATGTGAGAAAATCACAATCATTAGTACAACTACTGGTTCGGTCTTGAGGTGTTAACAGAGCATCATATTTTGACAAACATTCCGCTGATATCAACAGGCCTCCTTTGTCATTAAGATGGCAGTTGGTGGTAAACGAGTAACCATACGTTGTCTACTTTGTAGTGTAAAAGGAACAAAAACATTATTGTGAATTGTTTTTTCTTGATATTGAGTTGGGATAAGTAAATGTCAAGTGCGAAAAATAAGCAAACCTATAAGAACGGTTCATAACAGAGGATGCAGTCACCACCTCGTCTTGGAAAATATCCCGTTAGCATCGCTTGATAATATAACTGAGATAAATGAACATCGAACTAATATCTTACTTGCATTTTTATCACGTATGATTAATATGAATGACCGAAAAGGTACTTTCTATATTTCTATTTTGTAAACATATATCCCTCAGGTTCCACTTATATTACTGGTTAGGAAAGTTATAAAAAGCGGATAAAATTTATACTCAAAATTCGATGAATCAAGACATATTTGTAATGTCTTTGTTCAAGTATCGTATTTAAATAAAGATTCAAACAATTTAAAAGCATTTTATTATTGACTGAAGTTATAATCCCGAGGGCCGATTTATTGTCTGATTCCGTACCAAAATATTTAAGAAATAAATGCAAACTAATGTAAAATTTACCCTAACAAGAATGAAACAATATCAAATAGGATATAATCCGAACTCAAAAACGATTAAACTAGGGGCAAAATACGATAAAAGGAAAGATCTACATGGAGATCCTTGTAAAAATACAAGAAATGAGAACCGAGTTATTGTCAATCACAATAAGTAAGCATACCAATGAGCTTACTTAAAAACATCCATCTTCATATCACACAAAGATAAAGAATATTTTTCAATAAGACAAAAATAGCGAGCATAAAACTACCCATAGTTCTTATTAACCTCTCGAATCTCTATGTTTTTAGTTTGTTTGTCAGCAGTCGACATTGACCACGAAAATCACGACATGTAGAGCAATCCCAAGAATAACGAATCAGCTGTGACATGCAAACATCATAGGTTGGACAAGCAGGGATGTTACTACCGAGGGTGAAAAGTTCACGATCGGAAAATTGAAATCACAACGATTATCGTATAGCTTATTACTAAGCTATCCTTGTTGGTCAAAATTCAGGTAGAGATCGAGGTAAGCAGCTGATATAAAAAGTATGTTGTGTCCTTTGTTTCAAGTTCAGAATGTTAAATACGATCGACTTGGTCAGCAAACTTAACCTATATAAAATGTGTAAGAAAAGGTACTGTATATATCTGTAGAATTAAATACAGAAAAAAATCGTAATAATAAACACAGAACAATCACCTTTGAAAATCATTTTGTTTTATTGGTCTAAATAGTTATCATTTCACAACGCATGTATGAAAATAATGATTAATTAAAATGAATTAAAACGTAGCAATAATTATTGTCATATTTTGAACGTTAAGTATAATTACAGTTTCCAAATTCCATACAATTTATTGTCTACCTACGAGTAGAACTCTCCATATTGCCTACAATTTTTTATTTTCACTTGGATAGGTTTATGTTTGTGACATGCTACAAAAGGACCGTTCAAAAGACGGACCCAAAAGTAGCACCTTTATAATATAGATAAGATAAAATAATGAATTAAACTACATCATACAGCTGTTTCGTCCTTCTAGGACTCATCAGTAAGGCTAAGCAAGAGTCTAAAAAGTGAAGCCGTGGAGGCGACTGAGGAAACAAAAGCTTATTAATTAATTTATTTTATTTTATTTTTTTACAAGCACCAACAGATACAATAATGTCTTTATATGAGGGCTATCATTCGCCATACTTCATTCATCCACTTCATTTTTCATTCCAAAAAATCACACTTCATTCAGTTGACACATGCATTCATCGATTCTATATAATTTCATACTCTGCGGATATAAGTTACTCTATCGGTTTTTTTTTCGAAAATTGTATAATTTTAGTTTACGGTAATTTTTCTGGAAATCATTAATTGGTAATTTTAGTCAAATAGCAAGGTGTTAAAAACACCCATATAACATACAAAAATGACAACTTGAAATTTAGTTGTTAAATTAATGCAACGTAAACAATTTCCTTCTAGTAAAGCGAACATATATTCAAAGAAATCCAAATGATAAATAGATAGAATGAAAAAGTTTAAGAATATTTTGAATGCATGATGAAAACATATCAATTACACGTGAAATTACAATGTGAATTTGTTTGGCGTTGATCAGTAGTTGTTGGAAATAATTGTTGAACAGGTTGCTGTGCGTTAAATGCATTTGATAAAATTCCAAACGTTTCAAACGCATGTAATAATTTTTCTGCAACAGGTGCTGAGGATAACGTGTACTTGCCATGGCGAATACAAAGGATAGCAATTTCTGCTGACATCCTTCAGGGACGTCAAAACTCCCGTCCTACACACGTTTGCTGTCAGATTTTGCATTAAGGGGCTAGAAACACGCTTTTTGTGGTTCGGATGTACATGAGATGCTGACAGCACAATCTGGGCGCAATTTGTTCCTTGTCATTAGTTCTAAAACTTAGCAGAACCCACGTGTAACATCACCTATAAAAGTGAAGGTATCTCTCCGTCCACGGCACCTGCACTGTAACCAGATACACTGACCGGCACAAGTAGGATCGCTATGATATGCTACAATGTTGTGATGAATACCACAGCTTTTCTATCTAACGCTACTCAAATTACTATTCGTTGTTAATTTTAATTGAAAATCAGTAGAAATCCGACATTGCAATTTCGAAAAAAAGATTTTACAGACTTCAGCACGTAACTGATATTTTTTGTGGAATGCAGTTTTTGTTTGAATGTCAACAACTCTATCAAACAATTTTGTTATTCAATTGTGTTTCTCGTTTTGTAGCGCACCCAGACACGTTTATTTAAATGTTTAATGTTACGTGTATGTTTTTGCATTTTTTCCTCTCTTATAAAACTAATTTCTAGCATTGAAGCAAATCGAACAGTTTCCATAGTGCATCCTTCGGGACGATCCAGTCATCCGTGGGGTAAAGAATTAAATGAAAGCAATTTTATCATGAATATTGTTTTACAATAAATGTCAAACAGCCAGAAAGGAAATTAGTTTGTGTATTTTACACTTCTGACATTTTACGTTCAGTGAAAAAGAGGGCATATTAAACAGAACATTTACATAGTAGTATCGCAACAAGGACAATCACACAGTCATGCACCGACTCATCAAAGCCAGTTTCCCGCCTTATTTGTTTATTTGATTCGTGCTATGAGCAGTTTCCGTCTACCCCGACAAAATTACAGCGCCTATTTCCAACAGCTGGTGTTGATAGAGTAGATTACAGAGGGATTTCGCGTCCATCCATTACCGAGTAACCCAGAATGAACAAGATAGATAATTTTGTCTATTATGAAGCTTGACTTTGAAGTAAGCAAAACTGTTGGTTAAAAAAGTCCAAAAGTTTGATGGATAGCTCCCAGTAATAGCTTACAGTTATTGTGAAAATGTGATAATGTTATGAAAACGAGAATACATGCATATTTTATAAATGGATGTGTTGAGGGGATAGTAAGAAAGCCCGTGAACAAACAATTGGATTTACGGGTACATGACAAGTCATTTTCATACAATTCAAATATCAATTGTACGAATTGCATTTGTGTGTTTCAATAAAATGTTCTTTGTTATAGATCATGTATGAAAATATAATGACAAATATCAATTATAAGTGATAAGTAACCGTTTTGTAGAGCCATCTATACTCGGTGTTAAATGACTTTTGAGATATTGTTTTTATTTTTTTTTCAAATATTTTTTTTTATATTTAAAAAAAATGTAAAAAAAAATATTAACACCTCATCATTTTCTTTGTATTCTGTTCATATGCTGATAGTTATGCACGGGAAAGTAAAATCATGCTAGGATATACGTACCCCAAGTAATATACAATAGTCACCCTACATATGTACTAATGAACAGTTTGCAATCCTCCTGTAATATAACGTTATATGAACATTGTTATAACTACAATCTACTACTGTGTAACACATACGAAACATAGGCATACATGTATTTATTGACAAAATCGCAAAAGAAAATCTTTATTTGTTCAATGTATACACGACATTAATTTGTATTTCTTATTTCACTATTCGGCTTGAACTAACTAACTAACTAAGTCAGCTTGACGTGTTACGACTAAATAAGCCTTATTGACTAAATTTGCTGTCAGGGTATCAATCTGTTTCGGGATAAAATTATGAATGCAATAGATAGAGGACATTTATTATCCTATTCACCGGCTCAAATTGAGTGTTATTGACAAGTGATAGATTCCTTTGACATTAAACCTGTATCGGAATTCAGAAAAAAATGAATCATCATATATTAGCACGTGGTTCTGTTATCTATATACTCCTCTAGAACATGATATGGTATTAGGGTATGGAGATGGCTCGCACAAAATAGTGCGTGCTTATACGTAAATACCTTGTCACTAGGGAAAAGTGCTGTAATTTTCCATAGACTTTAGTACATTACTACACATAGTCTATTGCCAATGATGTTAGTTGATTGTTACAACATACCATATTGAAAAACTAACGTACACCTGAATTAATATTCAATACCACAAATATTTTTAACAGAAAGAATATCCTGGATCTTGTGTAACGTTATAATCACTCATTCAACCAAACGAAAATACTAAAGTATGAACAAAATCTTAATTCGATGAAATCAATGAAAAGAAAAGAACTTAAAACAACGAAATAATTTCAAAAACATGGTTGATAAAATGAAACCCCTGGATCCTAAAGAGGATGGTGAAGCATGAAAACAAGAGTGGTTTAGAAGTGTGTAAATGTACAACTATATCTGATAAGAATTATTCTTGTCAGTGTCACGGAACTTGGGCGCAAACGTTTTGATTCTTAAAAGATTCCCGAATACGAATTTCATGATTCAAGGGTCGATAAATTTGTAATAGAATATAGATATATAAAAGAACAGTAATAAGCAACTATCACGCTTACTAAATTTTAGGACTTTTCATTAAGTTACAGTATAACAAGCGAAATGAAAAGACTTGCCTATGGTTTGTTTGTATTTTTTCTATATATTACTCATTTAACAAGAAATGATTGTTTTGCTTTTGGACAAATTTACAAATTGCCATAACGATTAAATTAACAATAAAAGGAGAAAAAAATGGGTCTTACTTAAAAGAACAAAGGAATTTCAAGTTCGTTCCAAGTTATATTTCTTTTCTTTTTTTTATATTAAAGTCTAAGAAGTTCTTCGGGGGGAGAAATCCTTACAATTTTTCTCCAACAATGAGACAGTTACCAGCTTCCAGTAAGCCATTCTCCTCCAACCATATTAAAATTAATCATTTGTAGTTTAGATCAAATCACTTTAATTAAAAATAATTGTTTCAACATTTAAGCTGTTTATAAAAAGAGAGAGGATGTCAACTGTTCTGGACGGCTACCCTTGCTGTATTTTCAGGTTTCCCGGGGTGCCGCAGTGACAACCAGGACCGAGGCTCGTTAATAATTGACTTTCCATTACTATCCCGTCGTTAACACTGACCAGAGAGACCGTCCCTGATGCCGACAGCATGCTTAATGAGTATCAAATCGATATAAAACATATACAAATTGATATTTATTTGCACTCATCTCCTTCAAGCTTTTTCATAGAACCCACATCTATCATTGCCAACAAAACCCATATTTGTCCTCATCTGCTAAATTGAGTGAGAATAATCCCCTCACGGGGAGAATATTTATACCAGGACAATTGGCAGCAGCCTTTGATCCGGTCTTACATTATCCTCTGTCGAGCTGGATGATGCTTGCCGGTGTAACATTCATTACTTTCAGCACTCCATGCTAATCTGTTGTTATCGGGCCGCAGCCTCCACGCCGAAGAGGGATCATCCTTTGTTTAGCAATGCAAAAGCGTTGAGGTACAAATCAAACAGTCATAATTATAGCCAACAAATATTTACATTTTTTAAAAGGTAGTGTTTTATGGGGAATGTATCCATGTTATTATTGATTAAGTATAGCGACAGGTATTAACGGCGAATCTGCTTCAGCGCCTTTACAGAAAAGGATTACGGCAAATTATAGCAGGCCAGTCTGCCGCGTGGTCGCGGTAATGGATACGGGTAATATCATATTAATAACCTATCTGGTATCTGACGGCAGGGTGGTGATCAGGCTATGTAATGGTTGTAATACTTGATCTGTAGACATGATCCTGGAAAAGAGAACATCATCGGCGGGACACAATGTGGGTGATACAGGAACACATCGACCACAAAAACCAACCATGTGGAAAGGAACATGCGATATTTCCATATCAATAGCTCCAATAGACAACAAAATGTTAGGATACATAAGACTTTTTTTGGTTTTGTTTTTTGTTTTTCATTTTCTTTTTAATTTTTCCCATTGGTTTAAATTTACCATTCTGACAATTCTAGATGAATAATGTTTTGACCGATCTGAAGCTATTGAATAAAAAGATTTGACGCTATCGAATATCATTCCAAAGTGACTAATATGTATTATTTTACTGAATTCAGAATTATGGCTTTTCTCTGACAAAACAACAATAAACTGTTTAAAATGTTTTTCAAAATATGATATTCAAAATATGTCTTTTCATGGTGTTTTTATGTGTCGTTAATACACACGTGACTTATGGTCGAGCTTTACCTTCGTAATCCCTCTGATGTTAGTGTCGACGCTTACGCTCTATCACGTAATCAGAAAAATGATTTTCTCTGTAGGCTTACATAGTAAATAATTCATGAATGTTTTATTCTAATGCCCTAAATCTCATTTGATCTATTTAGATAGTTCCAAATCCGACATATGTTTCCATGTTTGGCTGTAATAATATAAAATCATTATTCAAAACAACCTTTTGTGTAAAAGTAAATTATTCGCAATGACCCCAGGTTTCCTTTCTATAATGCAACCATTATACGTTTGACATCGTCTAAAAGAACAAAACTCTCACCAAATACCCGTGCATATCATGGGGCTTGCTGACGTTCCTTTCGCATAGAACCTTTGTTTATATTTAAATACTTAAAAACTACCCATCCACGAGCCGAACGTGTAAAAGACTATGCTCGTGTACAATACGTTTATTTTATTTTCGGCACGAACATAAAAGTATCGCAGCTTACATCTGAAAAAAACCTTATTTCCTGCTAGACATGAAAAACATGTCATACCAGTGCATCATTATGTTTCATATTGTCTATTGCTTGTTGTGTATCTCCTTTTGAAAAAGATTTCTGCCGAGTTACAATTTCGATTTAGTGTTATGACGCTGTCTTAAAAAGCATTACGTTAAAGTGTATTGTTTTACTTCACTAAAAATAACTACACAATAATTCATTAAACTGTTCTTTATCCACTTTCGACATTTTTCGACGTGTTAATACCGCATGTCAATAAGTCGGTTCTCACTTTGAGGTTGTGAATATGACCTAAATCGCTGAAGCAGAAAACGCTTACCCTTCCAAAACACCTTATCTTATTACATTTGTTCATATTTCTTACTAGTTTAATCAATTTTGTGTTTATCATGGTTTCTTAACGCTTCGTAATTCCCTGTTTTGTTTTTTGGGATTTTTTTCTTAAAAAAATTTTGATTCTGTATTTGTTATTCTAACTTCTATATTTTGAAATTGTTCAGAGATGAAATTACTGCGCTGAATTGCGTTTTGTTCGAAATTATTTTTTTATTTACAAACGTGTCAAGAATAAAGGGATAACTTTTCAATGAAATTATAAACAACAAGCATTCTTATTTTCCTTTATTTTGGCTAAAACAAAGCAAACAGAGATGAAAAAAAGCCATTAGAATATATTGTGCTTAAATATAGTGTTTATTGTTAAAATGACATGATTATAATGCTTACTCATAGTTAGTTTCAACAGTTACATAATCTGTATTGATAGATACAACATTCATCAATGTACACTGAAAAGGTTTCGATCCTAAGGGTTTCAACATAGCTTAAATAACAAGTTCTGAAGGTTTTCAAATATAACATTTACTGAAACAATTTTACGAAATGATTTGTAATCAAAGATCAAGTTTTTATGTGAATATTTACAATGGAATGTTTTCTCTAATAAATGCATGTAAAACATAACATTTTTTTGTTTTGTTTTTGCTTTGTTTTATTTTTGTTTTTGTTGAAAGAATATCAAATAACGTAAGTAAATGTAAAATTTCGTTACAAAAGAGTATTAGTACCATAAGAAAATAATTCGTGAACTGTGTGCCCTGTTTTTGAAATAGTTCACATTTCCCGTGTGAAGTTTTTATTCGTTCTTTTTAGCTTTTCGGTATACTTTCCTGGAAGAAAAAAGAAGTCCTTTACCCTTTTTCCGCTGTCCTTACCATATTGATTTTTTTTTTTGATATTTCATTAATGAATCCAATCAAAAGTATTCCTTATTATTTTTAAAGATTTTTTTTTTTTAATTTTAAGCTTTTTATTCATAGTAAACTTCAACTACCAGGGAAGGTCGTATCTTAAAAATGGTCTGAACTTATCCGACTATTCCTTATATTACATTCAATAACATAGTGTGAGCATCAAGTACCTGTTTACAATATTTTGACGTATGTTGCTGATACAAAAATAATGTACCCTCAAGTGTCTGGTATGTTGAGACTGTTAAATATAAGTCTTTAGTTATTGTCTTGTCTATGAAATAACAAGGATAGAGTGAAAACGTTTTCCGTTTCCATAGGTTTTGCTGTTACTACAAGCCTGTTTGTGTTTTTCTGTTAAAAACGATCGACATAAACCTTCTGAATTGAAATAAGGAAATTGGCATAACAATAAAATGTTGAAATGCTTTCGTAAGATACACCAATTGTTTGGGTGACATTTCAGGAAGCCTTGATTCAATCGACTGGTTGTGAGCTGCTCCTCGACATCACAAAGGCAGCTCCCACTAGAACACAAATGTATACACCATTCTGAGATATTTACATCTTCATTGTCATCCTCAACCTTTTGCTGTAAAACCAAATATTTATTCAGCGCTCAGTCCGCAAGTGGAAACATTCACAAAAATGGGATTTTAATTGTTCGGCCAAGTGAAGAAATGTATGGGATTTGTGAGTTGCTTTCATTTTAAATAGTTTATTGAGACGGAAAATGTCCGCTTTACCTTCCTTTGAAGTTTCGCTGGAAAATAGCGAGTTTAGTCACCCTCCCTCTTTGTTGTTAGGTTAAATTCCTGCTCACACGATTGACATTTCCCTGGTATTTTCGAGGATAATACTCCATAAATGCACGCACATTAACACACAGAAGAGTTCCAATCTAGATGTCAATAAAACGTTTTACTACACAGGTGTTACTGCGGAATAAATAAACATTTGTGTGAGGAAGCCTAATGGATTCTGACTTCCACATTCCTCCGATATAAACAGGATTTATAATTAATTAACTTACAAGAGACGAATTACCTTAACAGGGTCAAGAAAAGGTGGAGTATATTGGAGTGTTGAATTAGTTGAATGTATGTCCGTTTACCTGAATAGCACTCTGAAAGATGCGTCACTCCCTGATGTTATTGAAGTTTGAAACGTACAAACTAATTAAAATGTGTTAAGTGACGGTATATATTGTATACTCAACGTATAAACTCATTATATTGTATAGGTGATTGTATATGTGTAAACTCAACGTTTTAACCCATTAGAATGTGTAGGTATATTTGTATACTCAACCGAACTTTGTTGAGCATGAATTCAGAACTGAGACTAACAAGTATTGTCAATGTTTTTGTGTCTTTATACTGGTATTATACAACATTTTATCACAATTTTCAAAACACGTTATAAATTGAGATATATCAATTGGACAACATGTACTGTTATTCTTAGCTTGTTTCATTAAAGGTTTATCAATATACGTTGATATTTGTTCTAATGTTTTACGTTTTATAATGTTGTACGCAAATTTTAGTTCAAATATGACTTTTGCTTAGAATTCTTCTTCTTCATCTTTTTCTTCTTCTTCTTCTTCTTAATCTTCTTCTTCTTCTTCTTCTTCTTCTTCTCCTCCTTCTTGCTTTGAGTTCTAGAAATGTCTTTTAACTTTTGCGCAGAAAGCTTGTGATTTATTTTAAATTACTTGTTTTGTGATGTCCGGAGTTTTTAAGATGTGCTATGCCCAAATCAATAGTGTACTCCTTCCAGTTGCTAGATTTATCAAAAGGTATAAGTTTTAAGGTAAATGTTTTTCAAGATGTGGTATATTTTTGTTTGATGTAAAACAATTTGCTGTTTATTTAATTGTTTTTTTGGGGGTGGGGGTACATAAATCTGGGTTTTTTGTTTTTGTTACTTTGCATTGTTATATTAATATTTGATATTGTTGAATACTCAATGAAAATAAATTCCGTTTCTTACAAAATGATAGCCAGTCTTTTATTACATTCCTTTCCTTAAAGATATTATGTAAAATTTACATAATCCTTATAAACTAAATTAAATTAATTTAAAACGGAATTATTTCTTTATAAAATACACTGAAGTGTTAGTGATTTAAATATAAGTTTTTTTTTAAATATTTTATTTTTAGAGTATTAAAGGAACTACTACAGTCTTAAAGTTAACGGATGTGCTGAATAACAGAATTTGAATATGTAAGTGCAATACAAAGCTCAAAATATGTTTCAGTTAAAACAACATAAACAACGAAATAATTTATTTTCAAACTAGGATTATTTTTAAGGAATCTATATCTCTATAAAATGTTACCTAACATCATCAGAAAAGCATAGCAAGACGACCATGCAACACAAGCATTTAAATCAATAAAGGATTTCTTTTTATTATGAATTTGAATATAACATATATTACTAATTTATGCAAGAGAATGTTACGAACGACAGTGTGTTGTTTAGTAGCCTTATAACTACAACAGGATGGCTATTGATTAGGGGAGACCGCAAATTATAGCCATATCTGTATCCCACAGGCGACATGCTCTCCTTTTTTACATTGATCTTGCTTATGTAACGTCAGTCAAATAAACTTACAACATATTGCATTCCACGAAAACACTTCTGAATATTTCGTGACTTTGTTCTTGACAATATGTATATCATAAAAGGTTTAGACCATAGTCGACGCACTTGTTTTCGTCGGCTTCCATTTGAAATATGTGACAACATCAACTGGTTGCGGTCTTAATTTATTTTAATGTAAGGTTTCACAAAGGAATTATGTCATATAGGTTTTATTCAAGTACAATTGTCCTAGGTTCTGTACATCAAAGTTGACTCAATACAAGTTATCCTGATCACTACTGGATACAAAAATATAATTCGATTTATCCATGCAGCCTATTTTCAGAGGGGTAGTAAAAGGAAATATGAACTTTTATTGTCTATTAATTTCAAGATGAAGAATGCGTTTAATTAATATCATCGGATGCAAACAACCATGTAAATGTTAAAATCAATCGTTCCATTGATGCTGAAAATCAAAGGATTAACCGAGTTTTTGTTTGTTTGTTTGATGAACTGTTTTCCAACGTTTGTCATAATTTCAAGTCTGTATTTTGAAAAAAAAATGCATTATTAGATGTGTTTTCGGGATCGCAATGCATAAATAAAACAGTTAAAAAACTAAGCAGCTTGAAACAATATCATGATAGTAGAAAATAAATATCACTAGTTTGTTAGGTAGATATATTGTTTTAGTTCAATTGAAATTATTATGTATTTAGCATTGCAGCTAAATATATTATAACATAGGCCGGATATTCGCTATTGGCAATACAACTTTCGATTGTATTTTGAAATAATACAATAAAGAAAAACCTTGTGTATAAAAGATGTTTGATCCATTACAAAAATGTTAAAGAATTTTTTATAATTTTTTTAATAATTATGTTTTGACAAGGGCCATCATCTTTAAGAAATTTACGTACAAGCAAAGAGAATACAAATAACAAATTGCAAATGCTTGGCAGTTAAACAAGTATCCACTTTTCGGTCAGAAAAGATGCTTGAAGATCGTAGCCTATGATTTTTTTGTTTTATTTTTGTTTTTTTTTTTATATTATTTTTTATGAATTTGTTTTGTTTTATTTGTTTTTTTGGTGTTGTTACTGTTGTAATATTTTACTGGTCTATCAATAGGCACGCAAAGAATCATCAGTTTATTAACCAACTTTTTACTGGTTATCAATAATATACCCCAGATCTAAGGAGTGTAATGTTAAGAGCATGTGCATTAATTTTACAACAACTATGAAACAATCTTTTACAACTTCTATAAATCAATCTTATTTGACATGATATAAGCGTGCAAAAGTCTTAACAAAGACATTTTAGGAGCGAAATATTTCATAATTACTATCCGTTATAAAATTTCCTTTTGTAAGAGGATGCAAAAATTACATTTGTGACATGTTGAATATAACTTAATTATTACACAAAATCAGGTATATTTCTTATTTTCTGACTGTATGGTCCAATCATTTGTTAAGTAATCCTCTACACCTTCGATGCCGAACGTATAAGTCCTAGCGAGAGAAGTTAATTCATCTTGTATTAATGTATTTCAAGATGTGTTCTTCCATTGTGAGGACACGGTGTAGATATTTTATGTTTTCTTAATATGATTAGGAGTTTTATTAAAATGTATATCCCCTTCATTGTTCAGCTACATATCTGTCCCGTATTGTCATTGAAACATCATCTGTGCATGTAAAATATTGACACTTTCAATTACCGCAACATTGAATGAATTCATTTAAATAAGAAGGGGGTCTGAAGTGAAACCATGGCACGACGTATTGAGAATGCAGATACTCTATGTGACAAGCAATTTAAATCAACTCGGACAAAACACTTCAGAAAAAGTCAACAAAAAGTTGAAATAATTCTACAAAACTGAACCACAAAACCAAAATCTGTATGCAATTCGCCTACTGAGTCTGTATGATACGGGATTAACCTGAGATGAATTTGACATTTTCAAATGCAGTCATTCTATTTAGTCTGCAACACGCTTTTTCTGGTCACAATTAAACAGACCTAATCGTTCATAGACAAACTGTAAACATCGAAGTCTGAGTAATATATACAGGTATGTTCTATAACATTGAGAGAAAATGAAACACTGTTTTGTTTTTTTGTTATTGTTTGTGTTTTGTGGTTTTTTTTTTTTCTGTTTGTTTTTTGTTTGCATTGTGTGTCTAGATTTAAACAAGCTCAGACTTATTTATAAACAGAATGTTAGGGTGTTTCATCCTTGACATTTTAGACATTTTGTTCAGAAAGAAAATCCTAAATTGATGACAAATCAGTATTGGTATTGATGAAGTTGGAATATTTTCAGTTAAATCTAAAAATCACAGGTCTATGTTAGTGGATGGTCTCTTTTACATGTTCTATTGTATATCAATGTTATAGTTAATCTGGTGTGTCGAAAATTAAGGTCCAATGTTATGTAACAAGAAAGATGATATCCTATGTTAATAGATATATATTATGTTACTCACTCCCACACTGCCTATAATTATGTACATAAGGGTTTTTACTTATATAGCAAATATCCATCATTGTTCATTTAACTGCGAGACTATATTACTTAATTACGTGGTTTTTGGTATCATACAATCAGTTTGCATTCATTTTAATATCCATTATTGTATTGTTTGAAAACCGAGAGTCTATTTATTTCTTGATTACTTTTATTTAGCATAAATATATTTCAATTATAAAACATAATTGTTTT
Organism: Mimachlamys varia; assembly: GCA_947623455.1. Lineage (NCBI taxonomy): Eukaryota > Metazoa > Mollusca > Bivalvia > Pectinida > Pectinidae > Mimachlamys > Mimachlamys varia. Next base: position 18,526,811 of record OX392535.1, read on the forward strand.
TTGATATTATCATGTATACTGTTTTCAAGAATACCTTTTAAAAAGGATAATGAACTTTGAGATTCCGGAAGCTAAATATGAATTTTGAAATGACAAAACAATGCGAATTTAACCAAAGTACATGTGATAAACATTATAATTAACTACTACTATATAAATGAATTTTCAATAAGTACGACAGTCTGAATAAGTCCGGTGTGTGTATTACATTCTATAGCTCTGCATATATATTGGAATATAAATTCAAGTACGATCATTTATAATAAATAATGAAATGTTAAAATTTAGCTTCTAAACTAAAGTATTGAGGAATACATGGAATAAAGTATTCGCGGTTGTTTTTTTTTAAATTAACTAAAGCGTCCATATAGCATTACATTTTCCAGAAAACACCAACTGTGGTATCCTTTACCGAGCAATGACGATATCAGTGCATAATAGGAATTGTTTATTAAATAGTTTATTTACACGCTTCATAAACTTCGCTTTATTCCACATTCTATTCTTTATCGAAAGCTGTGATTACACGTTAAGACTAACAGAAGAAGATCATATTAATATTGGTCGTATGGCACATTGAAACAGTCGAAAATAATACAAATTCAAAAATAACATTGTGTTTTGTTTTATTCACGTAATAATATAAGTGAATAAATAGACATAAGATTCTTATCTTACCTGTGGTAATACACATAAGAAATACGAAGACTCAATTCAACCGAAAAGAATGAATATCACTTAACTTTAAGCAAAAATCAGCGTTCAGGATGAAATCACAGCTCCAATGTTCGATTTCCTTGCAGTTTGAAAAACTTAGGAAATAGTACAATATTCATCAAGATGTTTGGTCAACTGACAAAACAAGTCCATGTTCTCTTTTCGATTGTGCAAGTTTGATGGAGCGCTCAATGTCTAGTCCCGTTGTTGAAAGATTAAGAGCTGAACGAGCACTAGCTATAACATTTTGTTCGCTTTGGTACGAAAGAGCAGAATATGGCGAGGGTTTGATAGGTAGAGGTACAGCAGGTATTCGGTGGTGGGAAAGTCCGTGGTTTGATTTCAAAATAGTTTGATACTCCGCTGCCATTCCATACGAGGAAGCAAGCGATGACAATAGTTCTCCAGTCGAGTATGGAGTTACGAAGTTCGAGCATGACATCGCCCCGGCAAATTGCGTTGCAAACGCTGGTAGAGGTGTGGGTAGAATTGGTTGGGGAAGTACACCATTCGTCTTGTTTTCTGGGGCAATAATATTTTCTATCGTAAAAGGTTGTTTGAATGAGCTCGAATTTCCATGCCCCGTGAGGTGACCATACGGCTGGAATCTCGGTGACTGTTGAGGTGCATGATTCACAGGAGACAATTGAGTCCTGTCTGCAAAATATGGTGATTCCAAACACTGCCTTAGGGGGTCTAAGAAGGCTCTTTGCATGCTGTTTAATTTGAAACGCTTCCTCCTCCTCAGAAAACTTCCGTTTTCAAACATCTCTCCGCACATTGGGTGCAGGGCCCAGTAGCTGCCCTTTCCTGGACGGTCCGGTCTTCTCGGAATTTTGATAAAACAGTCATTGAATGATAGATTGTGTCGGAGGGAATTTTGCCATCTTTGAGTATTTTGTCTATAAAACGGAAATCTGTCCATGATAAATTTATAAATGTCATTCAACGGTAGCATTTTCTCCTGTGAGGACTGAATAGCCATAGCGGTCAATGCTATATAGGAATACGGAGGTTTCTGTTCATTGTAAGTGTTTCGTCCCGGTCTAGGCATGATGACACTTAATCCTCCAAACACATACAGAAAAGGACAAGAACCAGATAAAAGTACAGCTTACTGAGGCAAAAGTTTGTAATTTGTTGTTGACAAGCTTGCTAAGTCCAATGTTTACATTTCTTGGTCACTTTCACAACAACACCTCGCCGGTTCGGTCATTATCAACAGATGATGTGGAGAAACCTTACTTCTTGTCTTGTTACATCGCATGTACCTTCCAGTCATTTGTCAAACGCAAAACAAATTTCATTCCGTTTACAAACAGTTGATATAAGGCTGAAAAACATCCATTCGCGTGTGTCCTATTATATATCGGTGCTAGCGTTCGACGTGTCAATCTTCCAACAGGGGGCGGTATGCATCCTATTTGTATACAAATGATGCTAAACATTCCACGAATGACATTTGGTAAGGGGTTGTCCTTCACCAGAGGTCATGACATGGTGGATTCATCTGAGCAGGACAGGAACATCCCATACACGGCTACAATGGCGAATGGATTCGATATTACTGTGACATTAATCTCGGCTTCTCGTAACGTATTAAAGTATTAGGCAGTCGTCCTGCTTGAAAAGACACACGTATGTCTGTCAAAGAAATCGCTCGAAAACGAGAGAGGTCCAAATTTGTCAATACAAGCAATAAACTTAGGCCCTTGATCGATGTGACGCTGTTCTGACAAAGAAAAGCGTGAAGAGACAGCGCTCTAATTAAGAATTGGCAATTTAATGGACTCTGTCTGGATGCCTTAGGAACCAGTGTTGACGCTAATATGCTTCAACCCCGATATCCGTTAGGAAATCACTTCCGACATTACACATTCATTCTAATAACAACCCGGCGATTAATTAGCTGTTGATAATTAGGGAATTAATACAACCTAATCATGTCTGGCTTAATCAAATGTATGAATACATGTTTTCTTTAATTACAATCCAATGTTCATATCTGTTTAAATTTAACCAACATATTTTTTTTCGCTGCATGAGATTGCCCGCCAATTAAAAATAGATCTAGTCAATCAGAGTGTCATATCAATCAAAATAAATGGAATATAATAAAAATATAAGTAAAAAGTTCATAAGCATAATTAATTTGAATTAAAAACAACCCAACAAGGGAAGTTAATTCCAGTGGGTACTTAGAATTGCTTGGTTTCGTTTAAAGGTATTATATAGACCTCTGTCGTGAGCAATTTGAAATGATTATCCCAAGTTAAACATAATCCACTGTTCGGCTATTTAAAATGGCTGGTTTGAAGTTTTCAAAGTTGTGAATGAGTATCTTTATAAAAATACACAAAGCCAGTTATACATCTGTGGCATCAAACGATTCGGACGATGCTAGAAATGATTCTGCAACCTGAAGATCAAGTGATAAACACGCTGTTAATAGGCTATAAAACCACGGTTTATTGCCGATTAAGATATTAAAATGATATAGCAATGGTAACGCACTGTGGGAATCAGTAGGGGAGGGGGTTATGTCATCATATGCCTGGGATTGATCCCCTTTAGCTGTCGCGTAATAGCGTTTATATAGAAGAAAGTGGTGTACTAACATTCGTGACTATAGAATATCTATATGGACATATATATCTAAATACGTTTCAATGGACATTACAGAATCACAAAAGGTAATACTACACGACACAGACATTGAATGTGTACCATTTGTTACCGAAGACTGTTTGAGTAAACATTAACATTGTTAATGTGCGTTAGTTTGTGTTATATAAAAGACATTTAAACATTTACTTTTTCATGGTTTGAAAATATGATGAAATCCATTGATTAATTCATTTGATATGTTATAGCATTTAAAATCATATTAGTGTTTTCGTCCTAAAGGAAAGGCTAACACTGTCAGTAACAGCAGAATGCCATGACATTACATGTTGGATTTTAGTGTTTGCAGCAATATGATGAATGCATATTATTAAACTGTAGAAAATCATGTATTTATGTTTTTACATCGGGGATTCTATTTACATTTTTTTTTCAAAAGACGTTAGTTTTTTCACTTAACTAGTGTGAATCTGTACCATTACCATATGATAAGATTAATTGCTAGGTAAAAATAATCCATCGCTACCAGAAGATTCCTCATTGTTATTACTGAAAGATAGCTATTAACACTCTATAAACCATGATTGTGATAGAGAAAACATATAACCAATGTAATTGTATACTTAAAGCTGCACTCCCAACATGATTGTGATATAATAGTTTAAGAAAAATGTAATAAACAAATTCAATTTCAAAGCATTGACATCCAGACAAAAGGATTTGACAGCAGGCAACGCCTTTATATCTCCTAAAACAATAACATATCTCCTAAAACAATAACATATCTCTTAAAACAATAACAGATTTCCTAAAACAATAACATATTTCCTAAAACAATAACATATCTCCTCAAACAATAACATATCACCTCAAACAATAACATATCTCTTAAAACAATAACATATCTCCTAAAACAATAACCTATCTCCTCAAACAATAACATATCTCCTCAAACAATAACATATCTCTTAAAACAATAACATATCTTCTCAAACAATAACCTGTCTCTTAAAACAATAACATATCTCCTAAAACAATAACATATCTCCTAAAACAATAACATATCTCCTCAAACAATAACATATCTCCTAAAACAATAACATATCTCCTAAAACAATAACATATCTCCTCAAACAATAACATATCTCCTAAAACAATAACATATCTCCTAAAACAATAACATATCTCCTCAAACAATAACATATCTCCTAAAACAATGCCATATCTCCTAAAACAATAACATATCTCCTAAAACAATAACATATCTCCTCAAACAATAACATATCTCCTCAAACAATAACATATCTCTTAAAACAATAACATATCTCCTCAAACAATAACATATCTCTTAAAACAATAACCTATCTCCTCAAACAATAACATATCTCCTCAAACAATAACATATCTCTTAAAACAATAACATATTTCCTAAAACAATAACATATCTCCTAAAACAATAACATATCTCTTAAAACAATAACATATCTCTTAAAACAATAACATATCTCTTAAAACAATAACCTATCTCCTCAAACAATAACATATCTCCTAAAACAATAACATATCTCTTAAAACAATAACATATCTCTTAAAACAATAACATATCTCTTAAAACAATAACATATCTCTTAAAACAATAACATATCTCTTAAAACAATAACATACACAATGGTACAAACATGGCCCATTTTAAATGCTAAACAAAGAGGCAAGTCAATTAATTATTAGACGTGTCTTTTATAAAGATATACTTTTTTAGTTTGTATGTACAGACTGTAATGAACAAACAACAAATAATTACATTTGTATATTGAATTTCCTTATCCCAACAGATACAAGCTAAGCAGTCTATGTCATTATTGCACCGGCATTCACTGATGAATCTTAGAAATTCTGCATCACCAGATAGTTTATATTATATGTATTGCACTCCTGAAGAATCTTACCGTATGGATATGCGATAAAATATTCCGTACCATACGACGTAATAACATGAAATATATCATCACTGTAGTAGGATCTTCATTCATCAGTTGCATTAATCAAATCGCTGGATATCAACAAAATAAGTTCCAAACATTTCAGAGCCATATCAGGCTCTGGCTAGATGATGTCATTAAGTTGTCCTTGAGTTTGTTTTGTTGTTTATTATAAGTAATGATAATATTTCTCAGATAATATTAATACATACATTAAACATATTTATTCTTCTGATGTCTCACTTTTACACACGTATATTGTGCGAACGAACATAATTATTTCACTCGAGCTAAAGTCCTTGTAAATATTTATATACGTACAAAGAACTTGTCCATTATAGGAAGTCAAATGACGTGTTTTTTGTCAATCAGTCATTAAAATTATACTTTATATGGGTTATATCATGCAACAACTTCCATCTTTATACCAATCAATTATACACTTAATCAAACATACAAACTTAAAAGACTCATTAACATGCGCGGCTGTCACTTATCTATAACATACATGTACATTACATGTAGTACTAATGACAGAATGAAAGCAATAGGCAGCCTGTTCATCCGAATAGATATATATCATATTATAAATAAATGATCGTCGAAGTAATAGCGACAGAACGGACAAATAAATTGTCAAATTGTCAAGGCTATCCGCCCCTTTATCAACACACATAAAATACACGTTACATCACATAAACAGAATAAAAAGAATATATATCCCCGGAGTGACATAAGCAGAATTATATATAATATCACTGCGATTAATTAGCAGTATTTATTTCTATAATAATTTAATGAATATCTACTAATTTTAATCGCAGTAATTTCAGTAATTACCAAAGAAAAACACACCTCTTGAATAAGTGGTTTTATAAATTACCGATAAAAAGTTTTCAATGAAAAAAAAAAACACGGACAATAAATATAGTGTTTATATCTTTATCTAAGAAAGAATAGTAAGCTGCATTGTGTTGTTATCTTTGATCGTTATTATTGTTGTGATTTTCAAATTGTCGGACGTTAATCAAATACATCCAACAACCACAATTTCTCACCAATTAGACGCAAAGTAAATTTGGATGAAACCCAACATAAGATTGTTACTTTGTGCACAGTGTATAGACACGAACTACTGAATTATTTATACGGAATCATTATCGTATGTGAATAAACGGGCATGCACCGCCGTCGTAAAAACTCTATTTTCTTGACATTATACATTCCTGGTTGCCGATCATTTGAATTTCCTTTTTGCTTGTATGGTCACCAACCATAGGTATAATCGCAGCCCCGCCAAGTTTTTATCCGGGGCACTAGCGGTGACTGGGCAGCGTATTTAAATCTCATTAGTCACTGACTAAATGGTGTGTTAAACCCTAGTAAGCGATTTGGTAGCGCCGATTGGATTTTGCCAATGATACTACAAGAAAACGTCTGGATTGCAAAACATTCATTCCTGATACATTGCACGGTACGTTTGCTATCAGAGAAAGAAAACACTGTATTTGAAAGGGATTTATGCAGTGAGCCTTAAATATATTTCAAATAGACAGGAAGATGAAAAGATTACCTTCGAACGTTTGTCAATAACGTGATCATGAAGATTAATTTGTCCGAGGCGGTCGAATTTACATTACCTACATAGTTATTATTGCACTATTAACGTTACTTCATTGTAGGGACGAATTAGTATTTACATTGTAGGAAATATATCAAAGACTAATAATGTTTTCTCCCTTTATCTTCAAAATGTAGCTTAACATAATCAATTGATTAGAGACATATACGATCATGTTTTTCCCTTACTTCCCCAATTTTACTTACTTTTACTATCTATTATGTAATTTGTCCCTATGTCTCTTAAATATTGTCCCTATTATACAAAATATATTAATGAATATGCATTAGATTTGCTTTCAATATAATTAAAGTATCTAAATTAAGAAACGGTAACTGCATATTAAGAACAAAATTATTGTTTCCGTATGTATTTGAAAATATCATGCATTTTGTTACCAGGAAATGAATTTTAGATAAACAAAATATATGAATGAATATGCATTAGGTTGTGCTTCCAATATGATTAAAGTATCTAACTTAAAGAAACAATAATTTTATATTAGTACATAATTATTGTTTCCGTATATGTATTTGAAATTATCATGCATTTTTACCAGGAAATATAGTTTGGATAGACAAATGCAATACAGGATAGCATATGTATAAATAACTTCAAAACAACAGTACAAATATAAAGGTAAATATTTAACTCTGTTTGCTACAGGTTGATGACCAGATACAGCAGCCATTTTTTCATCAATCTAACAGCAGGAAGGAAGAGGACTTACACAGGCTTTAAGCCTTCTGTAAAACCCTTTGCTTAATATAACATCTTATTTGTCAATAAAATTTGTTGAAATTGAAAACTCAAATCCTTTGACACATTGATTTATACACGTGTACATGTTTTATTCAAAAACATCAAGCATGTCAAAGAAATGGATATAGCGATAAAAAAAAGCATGCGTCTTCAGTTTCGATTTCAGTGTGATAGAGTATGTTTACTTTTTAATGGAGAATATCAGTTTCGCCAAAACACTAAACAAACGAATACCGAAATGTATAAAAAAAAAAAATAATAATTAGTAATTCGAACTCTAAAGCGATCAACTCAGTGCAAACAATGAGAGATTAATGTTTTCAAAGTTTACCTTTAAATATAACAGATGAATAAGACCAGGTGATCCGGCAGGGTATAGGATTTTATTTCTTTTTAGATAGAATGCATATTTACTTATTCTAACGCTTGACCATTACATCAATACGACCAGGTCCTGGGAATAGGTAAATCCTATTAAGAATATAATAATCATTGGAAATGGTGGGCAATCTTTCATGTCTGTCTTACATACATTGTCTTACATACATTGTCTTACATACATTGTCTTACAAACATTATCTCACAAACATTGTCTTACACAAATTGTCTTACATACATTGTCTTACACAAATTGTCTTACATACATTGTTTTACATACATTGTCTTACATACATTGTCTCACATACATTGTCTTACATACATTCATGTCTACACCTACACAACTAAATCATTATTCGATAACATTGTCTGTCAGGATTGTATAACAAGCATAGCAAAAGTAGATAGAATTGGCAATGTCAATGCACACTGAAAAGATCGGAAAAGAAAAGAAAACATTTTTTATTAAAGTTGGCAAGACATCGAAAACCTTGAACCATGCAGCTCAAAAATAAAAAAAACAAACATTTGTTAACGTATTTCAGTATAAACGTTGATATCAGAATCAATAGTGTTAATCTAATAAGCTGGAGTGAGTATTGGTGTATTAATAACATACTTATATCGAAATGATTTTAAGTTAAATATATTTCCAAAATCCGATATGTTGTATAGCGACTTAAAACCATTTTCTGTATCATGATTATGTTAAAAGATGACCCCAACACATACATATACGTAATATATGTTGCACCTTTTAATAGAAAACGTTTTTTATTTCAACTTTTCTAAACTATTGATTAATCGACTAAATCCAAGTGTTGATGAGTCATTTTTATAATAACGTTTATAAGAAGAACTCTATTAATACATATTCTCTAATTTTCTCTTCGGTTTTTATCACGATGGGTCATACAATCGAGTCACCGGGCTGCTTTCTGTTGTCAAACAGTGGAGCCCGTATATAAATATAGTGTCAGAGTGGACTTACCATAAAAGCGACTTAAACTATTGTTTGCAAAGCCTTTATTTTGTCCTGTATGCGATTGGTGAGGAAATAAGAATTATTAGATGATTACTTATGTAGTTTTGTACCTTTAATTATTCGTATAATTCTATTTTTGTCAGAATATATATTTTTAAGACCAAAGCGAAATGTTATCTATTAATAAGTACACTTTTCAAATAGTTTTAAGTTGTTGTTCCATGGCTTTGTTTATATTATAGTTTCTTTTAATATGATACCAGCTTGTCCATGCGTGTTTAATGGTCTATATCCATGTGTAAGTCTTATCCATTTGTCTTTCGACAATAGATTCGCTTAGTTTGAAAATAGGATGTTGTATCTATACATACAGAAATGCTAAGAATATATCTTCTAACAGTTGAAAGGCAGAAGATTTATCATATCAAAATAGTGAAATGTTGTACAATTTCTAATGAAAACCTTAAATGCTGTACATACAAATATATTTTGTTGTATTCACTAGAGTAGGGACATGGTATCGCATTTCCCAATACAGGTTAAATTCACTGTTTTACTTCTAAATAGCTTCAATTTGTGTTATTCTATTAGGAATTTATGTTGATAATTTTAACTTGTTTTCCACACATTATATTTTTGTCGTTGACATTTTCCGTTATTTTAGAAACCAATTTGTTTTATCATATCACTATATTGAATTATTTTCAAAAAGCGACATATTGTATTGACTCTGAATGTCTGTATTATTTCTAAATAACCATATGTATATCACTTTCAGTCAAAAAATGTGTACGCTGATAGCAGTATGTTAATAGTGGCATGTTTTACATTCAAATAACATCATTATTTTTGTCTTTTATGTCGTACATAAATAAAAACATTCGCATATGATAGATAACTTCAAAACTTTTAGTATCTTTTATTCTTGTGGTATCTTTTATGTTGCAGAGTGTTTGAAAAAATCAATCCAATTTTAACCTACGACACAAACAATTGTAAAAATAAATGACAATTTAATATATGATACATGTCGATTTACACAGATTCTACAAATGTGTTCAACTAAAACAAATGAATATGCAAAAATTTGCCCTCCATTTCATTCGATTCCGTAATTCACAAATAGTTCACCGCTTGTTTAATACTTACAGAAAGACAATATACTAATATACTGCTGCTAGTTCTATGTAACTGCAATATTCATACATTATCAAGCAGTATAGGTCTATAAACGACTGTGACTACATCCTGAGTGTAATTCGCCGTGTCTAGGTTATCAAAGAAAGGGAGTATAGCCATTCCCAAAAGTATATGTCTCTAAAACATAAATAAAAAACAGAGCCGGTTAGACAATATTTGCAATTTAATATATTCGTTCCATAGTAAAACTATTAACTACATTTAACGAGTGGCGATCACCCAGCTACATTAAATAGGAAGCAAGGCAACAAAATTGTCCCTCTTCAACACAAGAGGTTCTCTTGAAGATCATCAATCATTGAATGCATTTACAAGCCATTGGCTGTTGATACATCATCAACATTTTGGATTATTTGTGTAATCAAGACATATTAATTCCCATCGATATAACTAAGGCGCCCATTGGTAAAGTTAATACTTGTTTGCATCTGTATTCCATTGTGATCTTACGGGATCTAATTCAAATAAGAACGCGACACCTCTCTGATCCATTAAACCCTTAAGGCGAATCTGAATGAAAACATTTTCTCGTGTAAACACCATTACAGTGTTGAGACAAAACGTCAGGTTCAGAAGAAGTCGTTATTATCCCTGACCAGATTTTGAGTAATCCTGGTAATGATGCACTTCATCACAAACAAAGGACGCATTCACAATTAAGTCCATGACGTGTTTTCATTGGGACCTTATTGGTTGCAGAACAATATGACATCATAATCATGATTTGGAACTACAACAACGAGCCTAAAACAAATTTACACTATGAACAAATAACGACGTTTTCTGTTGAGCTGATCAAGCATTTATCACAACATGAACACACCAGGTTAAAATACAGCATCAACACAAAAGGACTTGTTATATATAGCATTAACACACAAAGATAATTACACCATGACATTAACACAACAAAGAAAATTCCAAACACAGCATCAATAAACAAGAAAAAACACAATACATCTTAGCATCAATACAAAAAGGATATAATGTACCATTGCATCAAAAAAGGATATAATGTACCATAGCATCAAATAGAGGATATAATGTACCATAGCATCAAATAGAGGATATAATGTACCATAGCATCAAAAAAAGGATATAATGTACCATAGCATCAAAAAAGGATATAATGTACCATAGCATCAAATAGAGGATATAATGAAACATAGCATCAAATAGAGGATATAATGTACCATAGCATCAAAAAAAGGATATAATGTACCATAGCATCAAAAAAGGATATAATGTACCATAGCATCAAAAAAGGATATAATGTACCATAGCATCAAAAAAGGATATAATGTACCATAGCATCAAAAAAGGATATAATGTACCATAGCATCAAAAAAAAGAGGATATAATGTACCATAGCATCAAATAGTGGATATAATGAAACATAGCATCAATACAACTAGGACAAACTATACGGTAACATTAATACATCAGGACAAAAAACACTCTAGCATCAATACAAAAAGGACAAAACACAATCAAGACAAAAAAACTCTAGCATCAATACAAAAAGGACAAAACACACCATAGCATCAATAGAAAGGACATAATACTCAATAGTTATATACAGAAAGGACAAAATAAACCACGGCAGCAATATAATATAGCATCAATGCATAAAGACAAAAAACATCTAAGCAACAATGGAAAGGAAATATGCACCATAAAGTAAATACAAAAAGGAAAAAATCACTATAGCATCAATACATCAGGAAAAAAACACCAGTGCTCCAGTACATAAGGACAAAATACACCATAACATCAATAAATAAGGACAAAATGCGCCATAACATCAATACATAAGACAAAATATTAGGAATAAGATTCATCAGTTTGGTATGAATGATATATACTGAGTTTGTTTTTTACACAAACAGGAATTGAAAACTTAATTTGCGAGCTTTCGAAAACGTCTGTTTCTTTTGTCAAGCAAAGAGTACAATAGCCGAGTGCCGGTGTTCTGACCGCTGAAATCAGCTCACTACCCAAAATAGGGCGAGTTAAAGAAGTCAGCTGTCAAAAACGTAGCGCGACATTTCGTCCAAATATACTATAATACTACAGGTAGACAGAGGGACGGGTAAGATGTTTACCCATTCCGCCCCTTATTGGATGTTAAAATAGGGCCATAAAGACGAATCTACTGGTGTCCCCCAGCTCTTATCTTTTACAAGAGGGTATCCGAGCCCTTATCTTTTACAAGAGGGAATGAATAAGTTGCAAATCGTTCGTTTCTTACGGAATAATAAAACGCATGCGGTACAGTCGTATAATACAACTACATTGATGTATATAAAACCTTAACTGACCTTGTGGCGTAGAAATGATAAACTTAATTTAATGTACAAGTATTCTTGTAAAAGTATCATTTCGTTGATATCATTTGTTAACGTCCGTTTGTGTAAACGCTGATATATATGATAAAGTAAAGCCTGAAATACATGCGTTATTAGGAATGACTTGAGATAGGTAAGTTATATGACTTGCATAATGTTTCTGTAATTAATATAAATTTCAATCACAAATACATTAAGGTACTGTATCAGGCTATGGAATAAGGATGCGTACTATCTTTATTTTAAAGATCACGTAATACACACATATGCTGCACCTCTTAAATTTAGTAATAGATACAGTATGCCGAAAAAAAAATTTGTTTTGCATCATATAGCTGTTTCGTCCTCCTAGGACTCTTCAGTGATGCAAGGGGCCAAAAGGTAGGATCCAAAATTTCTAAACTTATGTAGAAGCATAAGGGTCAGGTGCGTAAAACCCCTTTACTTTATTAATTTAGAAGTAAAATTAATAAATTAAAAATCGAAGTTCGGGATGACAATAAGACACAATTTCAAACAACAAACATCTTTTTTAAACTGTTTCATCTCTTTATGCTTATTTTGGGATGTTTTGGTGCGGTTCATTAGTAAAGCATGTTTCATTGTGTCATAGCATATGAAGATAACGAAACAAACTGAACATTACTGTACCATATGGCCGTCTATTCAATCTAATATGTGTTAAGAATGGTTTGTAAAGTATATGATAAATACAGGACCTTACACGAGTGTCGATGTAAAATGTAATATATTAAACGAGTTCAATAGTTTAATATGTCACGAGCCTTTAGGCGAGTTTATATAGAAATTGTAAAAAGAAATAGAAAGTTGAAATAGAAATTATGGAAACCCTATTAAATCATCTTTTCTTGTGGAGGCTTTAAACTAGATAATGTAAGCACTTAATGTATCATTTAACACTCATGTGTGATAAGATCCAAAAGTGTTACTGAAGGTCCTAAGAAACCAAGTCTTAAGCGTTATGGAACATACGTGATATGGACAAAAAATAAATAAAGAAAAAAAGTGTCTATAAGAAATGTATAGCATCACAAATTTACAATTAGATACTAACACAGATTACTTGTACTCAATTGAATCAGTATAGGAAGTCCTTTTTGAAATGATATGAAAAATTCCTTAATTTGTAATACGCATTAGAGTTACAAATTATTATTAAATGGCAAGTGTAAATAAAAAAAAGTTACGAGAAACATAAAACAGGGAAAATCACAACTTGTGATGCGATAACAAAAATATATCCCATTATTTCACTAGTAATAAAAACAGGTTTTAGCGCTGATATTTACACGTACACCCCAATCAATGCCGCCATTACAATACACACGGCATCCTCTCCCTATCCTGATAGTGAAAGTAACTGTTAATAGGAGCAATGGAATTAAGATCAATTGTAATAATATTGGGATTATAGTTACAGTTAATGGAAGTTGGATGTAGCCTCGGGGTAGGGTTTCCGTCCCCTATAAAAGCAATCAAAATTTGTCTCAAAAGACATACGATCAATTTGTTATGTATAAATACATGGCGGGCTCGGCAAGCCATCGTTTCTCAATTTCTGTCAATATTTGGCTTGTTCGGAAATATTTTATTATGCATTTTTACCCTGCTGGATCCATCGATTTGCTATAAGAACGGATACATTTATTGCAATTTTATTCAGATTATCCAATCCGGTGTATTCGTAGTCCATCAGAAAATAGATTGTAATTAATGGATTGGAAGTGAACTTTAAACTAATACGTTGATATGGAAGGACAGAACACGTCGGATTAACTGCTGGAATTATCGGTGGCCATTGTCCAGAAGCGTATCACGCTGGTGTTGTTGTGTGTTATTGCATAGGGGCCGGAACACGGCCTATGTCAGTTGTATGTGTTGTTTACCTAACGCTGTATGGGGATCTGAAAACATCAACGTCAGGTCATGCTGGGGATGATGCTACATTGCTAGGGTTGGCTTTGTGTCGGCACGGTTCTCCTCACCTATAGTTAAAGTTACCGGAAGGAAACATCATGGAAAATTATTGACAAAATCAGGATTACTTTAGAATTTTTCTTTCAATAGATTATAACGATTGGAATTTAATGTCATCGTTTCAATTATCGCTTATCATTACTGGGATAGAAATAGGATTTTTATAGATGCACATGTCAAATGTACAAACATATATAGCAGTATTAAGATAGTTTTATTGATATTGCCTAAAGTCATTCAGCCTATGTGGTGCTTTATTTGTTTACAGTAGGTTGCATCTGTCGAGATTAAACTTCAGATCATCTAATGCTTAGATATCTGTACGTGACAGAAGTGGGCGTAATAATACAAACTAGTTAGCAGCCATACCTTAAATAAGCTTATTACTTTTGGGTTATTACACATGTTGTATCGTGCATTAATCATTTACATATTTCAGTATAAATATTTCAGAATTATCTATATAAATTGTATACATGTACACTATTATACTATTTACTATTTCAATTGTATTAAAGAATAAAGTTTTCAAAAAAAAGATTTGTGCATAAATGCACATTAATGAGATTTTATGAATATTCCGATCGCCCACAATTTGATTTTTTAATCATAGATTAGTTATACATGTAACGTAATGTTGTTAACATAACTAATACCAAAATATTGTAAGTTTGGGATCATAGATATCACAACAATTGGCGTTTGTTCAACACTGGAGCCGAGGGAGCGAGTGATTTCGCCCTCATCAGCACATCTTTTAGAATGTTAACTCATTAGCAGCTAAAACCAGGTGTTTGCCAAAACACGATACAGGTTTGTGATAAAATTTATGGCACTTGCTTGGAATTATGTGTCCGTGAGTATGACGGAATTTTGAACCCTTTGTAGATAAGAGAATATATTTGTAGTATATTTGATATTTGTCATTTCATTTTTTTGAGGTTTAATTTATTTCACTGAACTTGGGTTTGAACGGTTCGGAAATCATTTGTTAACAACTTAAGAAGCACCCGTTTCCCCGTAATACAGCGTGTAAACATGTGTACAGCTGTATTGATATATGCACTTATATAACGGTAACAATGTTATTCCGTAGGTTAAAGTTGGGGTAGGGCATGTCGAAAGTGAATCAGTCAAACATTTTTGTTGTGTTTTTACATTGAATAAGTTAATGCTTAGAATATTACTTAAAGTCATACCATACACTAATATAATGCCGTATGTGTAACGGTCGTAACAATAATAATTAAAATCGATAGTTGGATGTAATTGAGATGGTCGAATTACACAAATGTACCCAGAAACATAGTCTTATCAAACAAACAAACAACATTAGAAAATACCGAAGCGTTAACCAAACCATAATTCGAACTCAAAATCTATTAAACTAGGAGCAAAATATGAACGAAGGAAATATTTATATAGATACTCTTGTAAAATTTTAACAGAATAAGACAAAGTGTTCCGGAAGAGTAAGCGTCTTCTGCTTCATCGACGTCACATCCAAGTAAACATCAAGTTCTCAAAATGAGAACTGAGTCAGCTTGGCAATCACAACAACTAAACACACTAATGAGCATACTCAAAAACGTCCATCTTCTTATCACTTAATATGGAACGCCAGAGCTGTCTTAGGTGATCAAATATGATTATATTCGGTGGTTATGACTTTATATGCTGTAGTTATATCATTATATGCGGTGCTTTTTACTTTATATTCGATGGTTATGTCTTTATATACGGTAGACACATCCTTATATTCAGTAGATACTTCTTTATATTCGGTAGAAATAACCTTATATTCGGTAGATATGTCTTTATATGCGGTAGACATGTCCTTATATTCGGTAGTTGTGTCCTTATATTCGGTATTTATGTCTTTATATTCGGTAGTTGTGTCCTTATATTCGGTATTTATGTCTTTATATTCGGTAGTTATGTCCTTATATTCGGTAGATATGCCCTTATATGCGGTGCGTTTCCCTTTATATTCGGTAGTTAAAATGAAACTTTATATTCGGTGCAAACTTTCTTATATGCTGTGCAAACTTCTTTATATGCGGTGCAAACTTCTTTATACTATATGCAAACGCCTGTATGATGATGATCAAACCCGGAACTTTTTGCGGGGATTAATCCAAAGCGACACCGCAAATGAAGCGTCAAAATAACCAAGATTGAAGCAAAATGTACGGGATGGAAGGAATATAACGAAAACTAGGTTTAGATACGGGTCTCCCTAAAATACGCCATAGGAGAAAATACATACTATTGGCAATCTCTCAGTGTGGCGTACCTATGGCGTATTTTCTCCTATGGCGTATTTTAGGGAGACCCGTATCTAAAACTAGTTTTCGTAATATTCCTTCCATCCCGTACATTTTGCTTCAATCTTGGTTATTTTGACGCTTCATTTGCGGTGTCGATTAATACCCGCAAAAAGTTCCGGGTTTGATCAACATCATACAGGCGTTTGCATATAGTATAAAGAAGTTTGCACCGCATATAAAGAAGTTTGCACCGGGTGATATTATGATAAGTGGGATGATTACCATGAATGTTGATGGTGGTGATGATGACGATATCATGATAAAAGTGATAATGATAATAATGATGATTTATTGATTACATATATGCAGTGTGAATGATGATGATGATTATTATGTTGATGATGTTGATGATGTTTTGTATGATACTAAAATGGCGATAATGGTGATATTATGATAAATTGGATGATGATAATGATAACGTATTGTAATGGTATATATGATGATGATCTTGTGATCTTATGATACTGAGTGAGATGGAGTGTCGTGATGACTAACGAGTGATTAAGGTTGTATGTACGTATGAGAATGTGTGTGCATGTGTGTGTCAAATGTATTGTAATTGTGGATAAAAGTCTTGACAAATAAAAAATTACAAAAAAAAAAGAAGTTTGCACCGCATATAAAGAAGTTTGCACAGCATATAAGAAAGCTGGCACCGAATATAAAGTTTCATTTTAACTACCGAATATAAAGGAAAACGCACCGCATATAAGGGCATATCTACCGAATATAAAGACATAAATACCAAAGATAAGGACACAACTACCGAATATAAGGCCATGCCTACCGCATATAAAGACATATCTATCGAATATAAGGTTATTTCTACCGAATATAAAGAAGTATCTACCGAATATAAGGATGTGTCTACCGTATATAAAGACATAACCACCGAATATAAAGTAAAAAGCACCGCATATAATGATATAACTACAGCATCTAAAGACATAACCACCGAATATAATCATATTTGATCACCTAAGACAGCTCTGGCGTTCCATAACTTAAAGATGCAGAATATTTCTCGATGAGACAAAGACGGCGACAACATGTCAACCTGCATCTCTCGAATCCTTGTGTTGTTTGTTTGTTTGTTTGTCAGCAGTCGACATCGATCACGAAAATCTCAATATTTAGAGCAAGCCCTAGAATAACGAATCAACTGCGACATGTAAACATCATAGGTTGGAGAAGCAGGGTTGTTTCTATCAAGAAATGGAAAGTTCACGATCGGAAAATTGAAATCGTCCCACTTTACGTATAGCTTAGTAGTAAGCTGTCCATGTTGTCATAGTTTAAGTAGAGATTGAGTTTAGCAGTTGATATAGACGAGTCTGTTGTATCCTTAATTTCAAGTTTAGAAGGGTATATACGTCGATATATCTGAAAGTGAAATTAAAAGATTTGGCTAGTTTTTTGTTACCTGTACTTTTACAAAGTTTAAAAAAAACAGACGTTTGCTTACCTAGTCGATCGTATATACCCTACTGAATGTGAGATTAAGGACACAACAGACTCTCGTGATATATGTTAGCTGCTGATGCACAAATACGACACACAGAGAGATAGTTAATGAAGACTGTGGGCAAGTTTTATGGTCACCACCTTGGTCCCATTGAGAAATATTCCATATCCTTGTATGGTACGGGTAGCATAAAGATGAAAGTTTTTGAATATACTCAACAGTGCGCCTGCTTGTTGTCATTGATAATTATGCCTCGATTTTCACTTTGAGCCCGAGACATTTACTTGGATTTGATCTAGATTTACATGGCGCGTGTCGTCGATAAGAAGAAGACGCTTACTCTTGCGAAACAACTGGTCTTATTATCTTGTACTTTTACAAGGGTCTCCATGTAAATCTGTACTCTGTTCATATTTTGCCTTTAGTTTAATCGATTTTGAGTTCCGATTATGGTTTTGTTGATGCTATGGTATTCCCTGGGGTTTTTTTATGGTCAATATATTATATCAGTAAATCGGAGTAGAATCCGCTGGTGTCAACATACATATATTCAGGTTTTGTCGAAACAAATAAAAGTCCTTGAGTGGCATTTCAAGAGGATAAAATCGAACATTGTACATACGTTGCCTTCAGTTACGGACCATTAACTTTTCTATGAAGTTCTAATCAAAATGATTTTTCTTTTGTAACAGTTAATTTTTTTGTGCTCCTTGCAGTGTCTCCTTTTGCGTTACATCCATTTAATAATAAATCGAGTAAACCTGGAATGCTGCATACTAATAAAACACAAATTTTGTTTGCCACCGAGGTAGCATTTGCACATGTGTTACAGGAAAGTATCTGTTTTTAAAAATGGCAAGTCCAAATTTGACAAATGCTAATACATGTATAAGGCAAGCTTCTGGAATAGTTCAAGGTGGTATGACAAACAGGCAAATTCAAATACATATAGAGAAGATGGCCTTCTCTGTTGAAAGAAAAGGCGAGACCCGTTCACCATTGCCAACAGACCCGTAGAACAGTGGATCGTCAATGTTGGTGTACCGTCAACAGAGGTTTGAACAATAAAACGTCATATGTTGTCTGGAAGACACAAACAAACGACCCTGCAATGGGAACGTGATCACCAGACATGGAATATAAGGTTATGGTGCATGGAATATAAGGTTAAGGCCCATGCACAGGTCTGACGAAAGCCGCTTTTTACTCAGGCCCAAGACCAAACAATACGACTTACCATCAGAATCTAATCATATTCCGGGCATAACAGCATTTGATGGTGGTGGTGTGACTGTTGTTTTGGGATGTTTTTTATGCCCCCGCCATGAAATATGGGCCTATAGTGCTGCCCATGTTCGTCTCGTCCCGTCCTGTCCCTTCCCGTCCCATGCAATGGTACGTAATGTAACCAGCTGGGGGCGGGGGGTTTATGTCTCACAGACATTTCTAGTCTCTAAAATGAAAGGTTCCCTGGCATGTCAATGATGGAACGTGAAGTACTGTAATCAGATCATTTGACCTTAAGTCGTTCCGCATTTCGATGCTTATGCATTGGAAGCAAACCGTCCTAACCTTATGGATGGCAATTCTGAGCAACACAGATTATCAAAGTACAAGACTATCCTCACTAACAAGTGATTGAGCCGCTCTCGTGGCCTGCAGAAATTGAACCCAATCGAGCATGTGTGGGATTATCTCGGACAAAAAGGCAATGCACGGGATTTAAAATGCCACTCTCCATTTGTTACGCATTTTGAATCCTGTGCACTGCCTTTCTGTCCGAGATAATCCCACACATTCTCAATCAGGAGTAGCCGAAGTTCCTCAGAGCAATCTTCGGCGTCAATGGTATAAAACAACAGGCTTATCTGATATATTCACAGACAGATAAAGACAAGCGCTTTCTACTAGACTTTAATTTGGAAATGCCTCTTTGAGCGAGCAGGTCTTTTTTCCAAATGAAACAGTATTTCCTTATCTGTAAATCTCTAATCCACTGTGATTATTTTCGTAAGATGCATGAAGACATTTCTTTGTATCCTGTTGAGTTGTAACTGAGTATATATATAACATACAGCAAACACAATTGATATAAATAAAGATTATGGATAATTCCCTTATCTATGACCAAGTGTAGGGCCTATATGATTTGCTGATCACGCTGATTCAGTGAAAATCTTACAACTTCTACGAATAATTCTCTCACAAGGCCGAAGAATAGAAGTTTGTTCAACGAGATGAACCTAAATATGACATTTTCAGTCAAAATCAAAGATTGTCGTAATGCAGTGACTTTTGATTTCTGACCGAGGGCTAAATAAAAAAGGCGCAATAAGTACTAATAGTAATGGGAGACCATTATAGATCCCTAAAACCCCCACATGTGTTCAGTGCCAAAATACGCCTAAATGCCATTTTATAAGAATCTGCCGATGATTAGGGCAACGTTTTTGTTCACCAATCGAAAAAGTAAAGGTCATTTGCATGACCCTTTACCATTATGAACACTTGAACACGCAAGTTAATTAATTTCATTTTAAAATAGTTATATGCCTTGTTCAATCTGAAAACGTAAGTTGTAGCATATAATATGGAAAAAGATGGAAGAAATCGGCACAGTAAATTGCCATCCTCGATATCTAGGGTAACGCTCACCATCGTTCTCTAGCCCCTGGGATATGTCGTGGCAAAACTGAAGGCTCCGTATGCACGACCTTTGTTGATGAGATGTACATCAAAAGAATCATGTGGTCACATAACGGTAAAACTTGACAAGCTTTGAAGTCGGTTGCGACTCGGTAAGCTTCAAAAGACGAGCATGCAGCCTAGCAAAAAAAGATTGGTCAGTTTTTTTGTTATACCTGAGCGTGCCTTCGGTTTTGCCATGCCATATTCCAGGGGTGTAGAGAATGTACTGTAATAAAACTGGAAGATTGTTTGTTTCTACTTGCTGGGTCGATCAGCTGATCGGTCTGTTGTGTTGACCCAGTTTTGGAAACGGCTGTTTATTGCGTTAAGAACGTTCCGGAATTGTTGGGAACGATTACGGAACCTAAACTATAAATGTTGAGATCAACTGGTAATTTAAGAACAATCTATTATCCTATGATTATTATTTTTACGAGTGTGAGTTAAATGTTGTAATGGTGCATCGGGTCACGCACGCTAAATATAGCTGCATTAAACGAAACACGTTTTGTGAAATTTGACGTGAATTACTCATACTTGCGTATAATTTAGCATTTGTACCAACCAATGTGATGTTCATATTGACGATATGCAGTCGATTTCGTCTAGGTATCGCCTGATTTGGTCCGATTTGGTCACGATGGCTACCGTTCGTTCCTGTACCGCCATCAACTTTTACGGCCATGTTTTGGTTAGTTGACGTCGGCTACATATCCGATGTCACTCTTAGAGTGTTGTTATAGTTCTATTTATATTATCTATAGGTTCTTTATAAGTTAATAATGCATTTGCGATGTACTTTAGGCAATGGTGCACCATTTGTTAACCAATTATTTTTGTCATTTTATCGGGATTATTTCTCGCGCAATGTCGCATTGTGATTCGGATTACTAATGGCATTAGCCAATCAGAAAGCCGCTAGGCAACTGTTGCAACCAAAAAGGTATAAATAGGGGTGAGCACGGAGGCTCAGCATCTCCGTTTCACCGGTACCAGTAAGATATTCTTACACCAGTATTTTTGTCGGACGTCGTTAGTACTCATTATTAGAGAACACTCATTACTTTAAGAGTTCGGCTCTTAGTATTTGAGTATTGTTCAATAGTTATTTTATCCTAGTATATATAGTAGAGAACCATCACCTTACTTCAAGTGTGTGGCTCTTAGTACTTTCAGGGACGTATATGTGAGACATATATAATATACGTCCCTGGTACTTTGAATGGTTTCTCGTGTTAACTTAATATTTTCTATAAGTGTTATAGCAAGGATACTTACCTTATGTTAAAGGTTTATCTCTTGTTAATGATAAATTCCCTTTAGTGAATTAACTTATAAATTAGGCAGTCTAGGGTCCTTGCGGGATATAATAGTAGAATAATGGTGGAGTTATCTCCCTTACACCAATAATGAGCAGAAAGATAGGTTTTTTTTTTTTTGTCATGCATACATTTTGGGTGACTTCATTTTGTAAATACCGAGAATATTCCTTAATCTAATTTATATCATAATTGTTTAATTGCTGAAAAGTTGTTAAGTTAAGGTGAGCATGGAGTGCAAGATAGTGATTGTTGTGATTCATTTGTAAATATCCATCACATGTTGTTACTTTAACTGGCATAATATATTTATAGAACATGATTTCTGTCTTGAGTTTTCTATATGTCTGAGTAACTACTGACAAACTGGTAAAAGAATTAAGCTGCAGCTGGAAGAGCACCTGAAACATAGACTTGTAGTCTACACCCACAGTAATACAACAGTACAAGAACAATGTGACAGAAGCCACGATCCGGGTGGAGGTTTATTCACGCTACCAAATCTACAGGAAAACCACACCCATGGTCAGGTTTTGTCACAGTACGTTAGCGTTACTCCTGGATATCGAGGATGGTAAATGGCTTGTTTGAAAAAAAATTGTTTCATAACCCTCCCAGATTGCGATCTGTACGTCCAGTAGTCCCGAATACAAAGCGAATCAGACCATTTATAAACGGAATGTTAAATCAGACCATCGACAGAAAAACATGTTCAGAGCATTCTCGGACAACGATATAAGAGAGACAACTCTTGTAACAAAAGCCTAACTACACAGAATAATGGCAGTTACTCCATAATGTGACCAATGCTGTATTCTAAAGCTAAATGGTAAAAAAATAATTCAAAAGAACGCTCACATCATACATATATTACAATATGTAGTGGGTCAAAGAAGTAATATAAACGGTAATTTTCCAAATAACACTGGATCCTTTCAAATGGATATTTATAGGATACGAATTACTTAAAGCACCTGTTTGTCTACACTGTTACTTCTTTTCCCGTTATTACAGTATGTATGTATACCGGTATTCTATTTTTCAATTTTCTAAATCCAAAATTTCTAACTATGAAACGAACTAAAAGTGATATATCTTTGTTATTGCCAATGGTGATGGGTGAGCAGCGCAGATTGTAAACACAAATGCGTCATATTGCTATTAAACATGTGTTTATGCCAGTCAATCAAGACAGAAAAAGAGGCTTACCTCAAACTAATAGCAACAGAATGTATCTTCTGTTTTTGGTCGATGAGCATAATACTTATAACAGGAAAAAAGTCTCCGAAAATCCAAACTGGGGAAAACGGTTTTTCGGCCTTCTACATTATCAAGAAAATTAAGAAAATAAAAAAAAACGTTTAACCATATTTGAAGTGAAATATCTACTGCATTTGTAACACTAAACATATGAATTTAACAGTATGACAAGACCAACCAAACTACAATACAATTGTATTAAAAAATAAATACGGTCTTATTGATTTCAATAGAATATTGGCCTGTCAATATGGATAATATTCATTTTATCTCTGCTGGTGGATTTTTTAATCCCAGAGGTTTGTTGGATCCTCCATAGCCATATTGTATCTCATTTGAGTAGTGGCACGGTACATATCATGCACATTTTCGTAGTACACGATTTGAAATTATACAGAACTAGTACAAATTTACTTCTAAATTCATATACCGGATAATTAAAGGGGTTTTACGCACCTGACTATGTCTTCTGCTTCTACATTAGTTTAGAAATTTTTGATTCTCATCTTTTGGTCCCTAGCATCGCTGACCAGTCCCAGAAGGACGAAACAGCTGTATGATGTAGATTAGTTTATTTTTCTCGCCATACTGTATCTATTCCTAGATTTAAAAAGTGCAGCATGTGTGTGTTATGTCATCTTTAACACGGCGATTTTGGCTTCGGTTGTCATTTCGAATAAAAGAAATGCTCATGATCAAGATAAATATCGATTCAAACATTGTTTTATGTAATCTGTAATTCTTAATTTTTTATCAGGGATATTATTTTCACTCAAACATTTATGATCTTTCGAATTTGACCGGTAGCACTAATTTGGAGCTATTTGGAGGTCCAAATTTAACAACTTCTCATTTTTTTTTACTTTTAGATGATATCAAAAGACAATGCTTTAAAGCTCATCAGATTATTTTCTATGTAACGGGTATATTTTTCAGAAATGTCATCTTGGTGTGAAGACTTCTAGAAATAGTTAACATATTCAGGCTGACCAAATGTCCATTTCGTGCAATTTTGACTGAGCTGCAGAAAAATATTTTGAACAACAAATATTGGTGTATTTAATAATTATAATCAATTCAGCACAATTTGCCGGATTTGATGATTTATATTAGTTTTCCTATGTGGATGTACAATGGGTCATTGAGTAAATTAAATGACATTATTTCATTTTGATATCATTGCATAAATGAGGGAAACGAAATAATGCGATATAAATACATAACACATTGTAGTATTATATATCAACAATGCTTATTTTATTCTCAATTCATCAATTAAAAGGGGGTTGTATGCACCTTATCCTTCTGCTTCTACAAAAGCTTAGAAAAATTTGATTCCCTCCTTTTGGCCCCTAGTTTCACTGACCACAGGGACCTGAGAATTAGTTACAGCTATTTTTGGACATAAAGTAAGGTTAGGGTTACCATTGTGGGGGCATTTTTATAAAAAATTGATCTTAACCCTCCAAAAATGTAAAATTACTCTAAACACCTAAGTTTAGGTCCAAAACTATCTGTAACAAATTCTTGGGTCCCTGTGTCAATGGCAAGTCCTAGAAGGACAGAACAGCTCTATGATGCGATGCAATCATTTTTTTGGGGCATATTGTACAGTATCTATTACAATTTTTTTAAAGTGAAGTACACAAGTGTGTGTTAGGTATATACACTCAAACCCTGATCAATTCCAAGACCTGTGTCTCCAAATTCTTTAATTAAATGTATAATTCAAACATTTAGTATGTCCTGTAGGGCTATTCAAGTGAAGAACTTCTTCAGTGATAACAAAGTGTTACTGTAAAATCAAAGATGGCCACCTGTCAGACATATTGTTAACCGGATCTGTCTAAAAAATGGACCATACACAATGAAGCACCAAGGGGAAACTACATGTACATATGACAAGAATTAGGCGTAATTATATGCGTCGCCTTTTCTGCTTTGTCAAAATCATAATCATTTAACATGGTACTGAAGGATATATTTGAAATGAGAAATGGAATTGAAGATCATATCTTAAAGTGCTGAATCACCAAATTCTTATTAGGTAATAGGTATGAGAAAGGCAGAAATTGTTGAATTGTATGCAGCATGCATTATGTCCACACCTGTAAATGAAATGCAAAAAGTGTTATAAGTCGGACGTGATCTGAAAATGGATATGAAATAAAATGGCGGCCAATTTGCTGAATCATGCAACCAAAGTTGCGATAGTGTTTGTAGAGTCCTAACACACCTACATACCAATTTTGAGTGAAATCGGACAATATCTAAATTTCGACCAATCAGTGGCAAGGAAATGGTGGGCATTTTGCATTTTGCTGAAACATGAAACAGAAGTTGCGATAGTGTTCGTAGAGTCATAATACACCTACCGGCGGGTTGGGGTGGGGGTGTAAATACCAATTTTGAGTAAAATTAGACAATATCAAAATTTCAACCAATCAGTGGCAAGGAAATTGTGGCCATTTTGTTGAATCATGAAACAGAAGGTGCGATAGTGTCTGTTAAGTCATAATACACTTACATACCAAATTTGGTTGCTGTAGCTTTTATACTTAGTCAGAAACAGCCTAATATGTAAGAGCTAAATGCAAAACTTTAACATTGAAATTCCAGAAATTTGAGATTTTTACCCCCAAAAAAACGAAATCCATGAATTTTTTTAGCCCAGTAGGCTCTACTGCCCATGCTTCATCTATGATTGAAGTTTGGTTGATGTAACTTTGTCAGAAACGGAGCTAAACGCAAAACTTTAACAGAAACGTCGGAGGCGACACAAAAATTGAAAAATTATCTATCCAGTACTTCTCAAGAAATAGCGGAAACAAACTATTACTGTAAAATTAAAGATGGCCACTTGTCGGCCATATTGTTTATCAAATGTCCAAAAATGGACCATGCACAACTAGGCACAAAGGGCAACCTCCATATTAAATTTGAAAATGATCCAGTACTTCCTAAGAATTTTTTAAGGAAGAAAAGACTACAAACACAGGGTGATTTGAATAGCCCACCATCTGATGATGGTGGGCTAAAAAGATTAAATAAGAAAACCAAAAACACATTTAAAACTTTTAATCATATTATATCTTGTAAACACATTAACATTTTTCAAACTTGTTTCTGATTCTGTATGGTGCTGTTAAGTTCATCTGTATTTCTGTCCAAAGTATTTTGCCATAAATCAAATGTCACTATTTAACAGAAAAAAATCCTAGGTCTTCTGGGATCACAACTTGAAATTTCTAAAAATAAAAGAAAGCAGCACAATAAGAAAATGTTCAGTAGAATCATAAAAAAACAATGTATCTGAGGTGACATTTTAAGGCTCGTCTGTTTAAACGAGAGGCCCAGAGGGCCTGCATCGCTCAACTGGATACATCGGTATTAAGGTAATATTTTCCAAAAAAATCCATTCAGTACTTTGGTCAAAATCCATTATAACTTAGGATAAGTAGTAATTTAAAAGGCTTTATCTCTATTTCCCCTTTTGGGCCCCGCCCCTCTGGTCCCTTAGCGGTAAGCATCACTTTTTATGAAAAATCTGTTCCCTTCCCCCATGGATGTTTCTGACCAAATTTAGTCAAAATCCAATGAGAACTTTTCAACAAGTAGGGATTTAAAGGAAAAGTTGAAGGACAACGGACGCAGTGCCATGGCATAAGCTCACCAGCCCTGAGCTAAAAAAGCTCGAGTCAGGTGAGCTAAAAATGTTAAATAATAACATAATTCAATAGTTTTTATGTTAAAACATATCATTAACATTTCCCAAAAATTTGGTGTCTGCTGCATTTGATTGCGGTTTATCAATAGGAAAAAACTCTATATCAAACCTACTTGGCAAAAATGTAGTCTGGATTTTCAGAGGCCAGCTCAGGCTCTGTGTATCCCATCTCCTTCAGGGAGCTGATGTTCAGGGACTTAAGTGTTGGCTCAATCTCCTGAGAAACGATATCCCATAGTGAAGGTTCCAATATACACTTGTACTGAAATAAATAAAATAAATAACAGTTAATGTATTTTCATGTCTGAATAATATTCAAGTACATATAGAATATATAGAACAAAGAAAAATAAGTTATTACTAAGGTACATGCATATAATTACATTGTGTTGAAATATCTTGAAATAATAATAAATATTTATAATTGCAATATATCGTTCTGTATAACATACACTTATCCCCCAACAAGATAAGAATTGACAGGTAGAGGATACCAAGATCTGTAAGTATTGGGCCTCCATATCTTCAGTTGGTACATTAATTGGCAACTTTTCAGCAAAACTTCATACAGCTGCGTCCAACATCCTCATTTGAACACGAGTGTTTTGGCTTTGTTTTCGTGGACCTACATGTATTCACATGTAACTAAATATATGTTTAGTTATGATATCTAAGGTGTAAGTGCATGAAATAAACTACTGTTAAGAACGTTCATAGCCCTATAAATATATATTTTTTGGAAGAGTTTAGAAAGCTTTAAGGGAGAAGCAGTTGAAATGTGAATATACTGACATTAGTAACAAGCTTAAAAAGCTTTTGAAGAGTGAATCAGAAATGTCATCCGTAGTATATCTAATACACTCCACAGATGCTGGTAGTTTAGATTCCTTTACTTATCTTGATGGTAAACATGGAGAATAGGGAATTTTCTTGAGAAATCTTCTACTTGAATTTCACATTAACATGTTAAGGGTGATGAAGATCTCCAAACGTTATGTCACATAAAGTGGTATAATGATGCAAATATAGCAAGTTCTGTTATAATTGTATCACATGACCACTGATTCAGTGGAAAAGCTAATTACAACTAGTTTTTTTTTTTATGCTAAGACGGTATCCGCCGACATCGTATTGCTAGCACTTTCTCTGATTATGCAATCGCATTGGGACAACCTCGGGTCCCCAAATATAAATTAATGTGAAAATACCCGGGTTGTTTCGGTTGCTTCCAAACTATCTACGTACCCTCTGGTTGGCGTTGCTGGCATTACAAACTTCAAATTCTATCGTTAAGATTCATACAAACCTGACAATGACTAGCTGCACAAATGAATAAGTTATGTGAACTATGATATTTACTTACTTGTGCAAGTTTGGTAATTTCTAATTATTTGATTTCATGCTGTAATTCATCGAAAACATTCTGCAGGCTCATTTAGATATAATTATATTTATAAGTTAATTAAACGATCAATTGCCCAACTTACGGTCCGAAACACTAAAGCCACCTACCGAATTAGACTGAAAACTAAACAAACTGCAAATGTAATGTATTCACTGAAGAGTCCTAGGAGGACGAAATAGCTGTACAATGCAGGGTTCACCCTAGACCTTGGGCACAATGAGAGAAAAAATCTCCCTTACCTTATTTCAGCGAGACTTTTCATATATGGATGGGTTTTTTTTCTTGCTCCTAATCTTCCAAAGATTTTTGGTATTATGACACGTTATTTAGTATGAATTGATAGGAACGCTATAACAATTAGATTTATAAAGTCAATAAACAAATAACACAAGGTACAGTAATTGGGTTTCCTGATCTTTTGTTACTTTTATTTCCAAGAGAAAATCGTCCTTGTTTGTGATTTTAACCCTATCATATACAGGCCTAACTAAAGTTAAAATTCCTCCAAAATCAACACTTCCTAACATTAAACTTGCTACTAAACATCAATAGCATTGACATCGTCACGGATACAGTCAGTAACGTTGGCATATTGGCCCCAGCACCGTTGGAGTCATTTCCTCTCTCAACCATCTACTTGTTTTCAATGATTGGGTTAACGTTAGTTTAATAAACTAAGACATCCCAGGCTGTTTGATCAACTTTCAATACTGTTTCTGGAGGCATTAACTACTTACATTTCCCCCCAACCTGTCACAAATTTACAGACACCTCACTTGCACCTTTGTGTTTGCGTGGTGGCTTTGTCATCTAAACGTTTGAATTGCAACTGAATGAGAAACAAGCGTCG
Organism: Mimachlamys varia; assembly: GCA_947623455.1. Classification (NCBI taxonomy): domain Eukaryota; kingdom Metazoa; phylum Mollusca; class Bivalvia; order Pectinida; family Pectinidae; genus Mimachlamys; species Mimachlamys varia. The sequence continues at coordinate 18,556,468 of OX392535.1, forward strand.
TTGAGACTATGACTGGTACACACTATCATTAGGATTTGCAGAAAGGAATACTTCTGGATCTACGATCGGTATTATTGATCGATGTAGGTCTTCACTACACCTGAATTTTGGCATGCACGTTTTTTTCTTGCTTTAGAATGGACTTAAACGCGATTTATATGAAAATACAACGAGAATCTCGCGAAATCGCGCCCAAAAGTGAAACCTGATAATGCAGTTTAATTCATTTTTCGGCATACTGTATCTATTTCTAAATTTAAAAGGTGCAGCATATGTGTGTGTTACGTCATCTTACAACAGACCTAGGATCACACAAACATCATAATCATGTTAGGCCTATAACTCAGTATCCATTAAAAGTGTTACCCAATATTGACCTACAAAATTGTTAATTGACAGAAAGCCTATAAAGGTTATCGTATTTCTCTGTCCTCTGCATTAAACACTTAAATTTGGTCCATGAAGATTCATACAAACCTGACAATGACTAGCTGCACAAATGAATCAGTTGTGTGAACTTGCATATTCACTTTCTTTAATATTTAAGTTTTGGTAATTTCTAATTGTTTGATTTAATAGCGTAACACTGGCTACTACAAAACTGTTAATTTCCCCGAGAGTGTTGATTTTTCACCGACCACTGACTTTTTCAGTATGGTTGGCGAAAAGTAAACTTTTATTTCTATTACGTACTCCATCCAAAATATCATATTTAATCTTTTTTATGCCTTATCGTTCAGGACTTTGATTAAATAGTATTTCACATATTATATGTACTTTATTGTACAGCAATGGCTCTCTTTCACAGAGTTCTCAAAATAAACATGTAATTTAAAGAGATCCAATTCAGTAATAGAAAACCAGTTAAGACAGAATACAGAAATGGCCATCAGGTTTGAAATGACCTTTTGCTGTAAATATTTTTTAAGTCATGAGAACATGTTAAACTCCCGAAAACTAATCTTGATTCAATCACTGTTCATACTCAACCATGTCCAAACACTTCTCGCTTATATATCATGACATGGTATGTACCAGTATGCATTACTATTAAAGTATTAGTAGTCATGCTTCTACAATGTTTTAACAGAGTTTCTGAAAATAAATGTGGTGATTTTGTATTTACAACTCATAGTCTATTCTAATATCTATGGACGACATAAATGCAAATCTTGCAACTTGAAACTTAAAAACATTATAACATATAGTTATAATACTGAACATGCTTAAGAGAATACCCGAATACTCATGCTGTATAATGCAGTATTAACATCAACAAAAAAGTATATATATATATAGGCTTGATTTCAAATCTGAAGTCGCACAGTAGTACATACCCGGACTGATTCCATAAATCTAATTGCCAGACTGTGGTCATTGACTCGACGACATGCTTCCAGCCCAGTAATAATAGTTGATGGCAGTGGAACCCTGTCTTCTTGCTACAAGCATAATATATTTTAATCAATGAAACAGAGATTAAACTAGGATTTAGGGGAAGCTAACTTTGTTTGAGTGAAGAGGAAAGTAAGCACTTATAACGGGAATTTGCAAAAATCACAAAGTTTCCTTAAGTTTTTAAATTTAAACTTGAAAACACATTTTTTTAAGTGAAAACTGCAAAAGGTTCATTATATAAAACAAATCTTACAAATTTTTAGTAGATATTGGCTCAGGTGACCTGAAATTATCAGCATCTAGAATAGCTAAATTATTAAATCTAAAAGCTGCACATGAATACTATCAGGGTTTGCATTGAAGCCTTCCCTATATCTTTTTTAAGCATAGAAACTAAAAAGGACCCCACTTATTTTCAGGATTGAACCCGATTCCCATATAAACAATGCAGAAGCTTTTTACGGACCCCATTTATTTAGGAAAGGACCCCATCTATAAAATGCCCAGCGCAAACCCTGACTATTCTACAGGTAACAATTCTTACATGCATCATGTTAATGACATCTTCAACTTCCCAGATGTCTGAAGCAGCTAAGAATTGATTGGCAAATCCTTCATCTACGGCATCTTCCGGATCAATACCACTTGTCTGCGCTCCTGTAGCTATCTTTTCAGCTACAACCTTCTTTTCAGTCTCATTTGCCACATTGGTGCAATAGCAAGAAGCTGCAAAACAATAGTGAGAAATACAGGACTTTTAACTAAGGTAGCTACTTCTGTTTGTGAATTTTAAATAACATTAACATATTCACAACATCTATAATGTCATTAAGAAGCAAGTTTATTATGGATGTACAATGACAGATGGTATACCTCATAAGAAGCTGTCACATGACCATTCTCTTATTCTTTTCAGCCTCTTGTGGTATGCATACGACAATGATAAAACTCCATGTGCACATGTCGGATAGAGACAACAATTCATACATATACTGTTGTAAATGAACATGCAGTATTAGAAACAGGTGAAGTTTTCTTGGTGAGTGAGAACAACACAAATGAGCGAATAACCCAAGTTTCTTCTGGCCCTGTCACCATATCTGGTTTGGGGTCAGAATTCAAGATCACTGCCATATGAATATATGGAATGTGCCATATACCAAACGATATCAGGGAGTGCAACAAAGATGTAGTCTGGAAATCTGTACAAGACTTTTATTTATTGTTTTCAGACTGGATCAATCAGTACTGTTTGCTTATTTGTCATCCTAGGCCTGTGGCCTACGTACTTGCGAGGTAAAATTATGGGAAATTGCTTAAGTGGAAAATTTTGAAATTGAAAACCGAGGATTCTACTTTGAAAATAGGAGCTGTTGGTGATATTCAGAGAGGGTTTGGATCAATAAATAAACCTTTGAAAGGGGCCCGGTTACTGATCCATCCCGACCTTTGTGCAAATATATATACTTGGAACACTATAACAGCCCTACTTCATTATCATCAGATGATAAAATCTCTGTATACAGGGGTCACTCTGGGGTGAGATTTAGGGATTTATACCCGTATTTTTTGCTGAAAATCTCATTCAAAATTGTATTACTTCATGCAGAAAAATCTCAAAGAAATTTTCCCTTAGATTTTATGAGCCAGAATTATCCTTGTGACTATATGTATACGTTTACAATGCAGGATCCTTGGGGACATATAATGAATTTGAGGGGGAGTCTATATAATAATATAATGCATTACACTTATAGTGCTGGATGCCAGCACTGACTGAGGCCTCTCAGTTGTGGCACTGTTGTCTGTGTTGATGGTCTTATCGTCAAGCATGTTCCAGGCTATGACCGGTACTGGTGGTTGGTGGGAAGAACTAGATGTTAATTCTTCCGTTTTGCATATGGAACTTTGAATCTCTTATTGTGATTGCATGAACGCATTCGATGGTGTTACTATTAGGGCTGGGCGGTTTTACCAGTATACCGTGGTATAAAGTTTTGATGGTACATACCGTGGTACATTAGTCCTGTACCGGTTTTTAGAGGACTTTCATTTAACTTATCAATTTGAAAGAACTCATAGATCAATTGAAATTCCAATATTGTTTGATAATAATTTCCTATAAGTTTGCTGATCAACTAGGACAGACAAAGCTTCAATAAAACAATATTAGAGGATAACACAACGAGAAACTTATGACAGGCTTCTTGTGGATTGGCTTCAGAACCAAAACAGCCGGAGACCTTTAGCTAGCTCAAGCATTCAATCAAGGTGGTATACCGTGGTACGTACCGTAGTATTTGCCTAAATACCTTGGTATACCGAGGTACGTTTGATTTTGTGGTACCCAGCCCTAGTTACTAAAGGATTGATTGTCATTCACTCAACCTTGCTGGTCACGTAGACCTCATTTGACTGACAAGTATAAAATTAAAGTAAATTTGCATTAACAAAATTAATTGTCGATTTATCGCGCTAAAATTATTAACATCTGTACAATGGGACATTTAATGTATTGAGATCTATAAGACCTGCATTGACCTGAGTAGCCAACATGCATCTCTGTGCCTGTGGTCAAGATGTTTGACACTTGAAGGAAGTGGCAACTCATGATCGATTTCTCAGTAGGCAGGATGACGAAAATTGAAAAGAAGTTCGATTGGGTCTTACCAGCAGGAGTTATTCTCCTGGGTTGTACCGTTTGACGAAGTGCGGGAAGCACGGCTCTGGTCAACCTTTGTGAAAACTGCCTCAACATCTTTCCTGACCGGTGCGACCTTGCAGGTTTTGCTGTTTACCCACAATGCATCAAAAATCGAGGTCAATCGGTGTCTTAAAAGTTATGCGGTTTTAAGGTAAAACGTTTGAAGCGTCTTCCTGATGAAGACATGGAGGGGATTTACTTTAGAAGCCGACCCGCGCTCGTGCTCGATCCAACCCGACCCGAGCATAACAAGATACAAGAAGCTTTATTTAAAGTCGCATTTATAAAACAAGCAACATTAGCGCTGTAGCGCAAAATATATAGAGATACGCAAAACTGTACACTATCACCACGGACTTAGATTGCTATCTAAGTCCGTGCTATCACAGGCAAACTAGTATGAAATTACAACAATTAATGTAAGTAAAATATTTGGGTTATACATGTATAACACAGCAGCACATAGTGGCATATATCACTTTTACCACAATAATAAAATTATAATATTTATTAATATTGAACACCTGCATATCACACAGATGCTGCTATTGAGATGATTAAAGCACTTATAAGTCAAATATACATAAATGCTAATATAGCAAAGAAATAAAATTTGACATAATATACACAAATATAGTGTAAATTAAAAGAAGACAATGAAGTCAAGTGATTGAACAATTGAGATTGAAAATAAGGGTTAAAAAATAATAACTGTGCTGCTGGTTATAATAATAATAAAAAAAAACCATGTAAAAAGGCAAGACATGAGACAGGCAAGTCATTATAAGACCACGGTCTAATCTAAGTCCGTGTTAAGACAAACAAAAATAAACAGCATTGCTAAGCACTGGAACATATATTACCACAGGAGCACACGAGGCCATCCCAGGTATGCAGCAGTCTGGAAAACTCTGGATAACTATCCGCCTTCCTCATATAATAATATGGTTTGGCAGACTGTTCAATATCCGGGCGGCCTCGTAGCGGAAAGATTTAAGTCCGTACCTGGTTGGCCGTACTCTAAGTAGTTCCTGCTGCCTTTCACTCCTGAGATTATAAAAAGAAGTTTTCTCAGTTAAAAGATTGCATATATAATCAGGAGCTACATTAGTTACAATTTTATAACTTCACAAGCCATGTTTTTCATCCTATGAATATGTAATGATGATAAATTAAGTTTCTGTAAAAGTTCTGATATTGGTGTTGTAAAATCATCCTCTATAAAACGAACTGCTCTCTCCTGTATCTTTTCCATCTTTCTGGTGGAATGGTGGAATTCAAACTGCAAAAATGAAAGCCAGGGGACAGTAATTAAATATGTCATACTCATGTCTTAAAAAGAAAATAATTAATGATACTGAAAAATGTTAATAGCATATATTCAAGAAGAAATCAAGTGATGCAGAGTTAGATAATATCGATACAAAAAAAGAGAACTAGAAAATTTAAGAAAGCATAATTAAATCAACGGGCAATATGAAACATTCGGACTTAGTGAAATGGATAAATTCAAGGGAAAGGCCAACTAAATATTTCTGTGGACTAGAATCTCGTAACTTGGTTTACATTTTCTTTTCATACCCCCAATGAAACTAAAAAAAAATCTCATCAATGCTTAATTTAAAAAGTGGCTTCTCTTATAAACAACTAAAAATTATTATTGTATTTAAATTGTAGAACAAATCTCGAAGTCTGAGGTGTGCAATACCCCCCCCCCCCCCCCCCATTGTAATGTGATGTCTTTGTATAAAAATATCTTTTGAAAAATTAAAAAAAAAAAGACCCGCGTCATTAATTGAAGTAGTTTGTTGGTCCCTGTGAAACTTCAAACTGAAAATTCAAAGTTGCCACTTACTTTAAATACTTGGATAACTCCCAAGTTTTCCAATTGTAACATTGACTTTGAAATAACGAGGTTCAACTTAACTTTTTTTACAATATCTGACTACTGTTTACTACAGTATTGTGAATATGTTTAAACCATTACCTAAGATTTATTGTACTTTTACATACAGTCATGTAACAAACATACAGACATACAGACATGTAAAAAACATACAAACATGTAACAGACGTACAGACATATAACAGACATACAGTCATGTAACAAACATACAGACATGTAACAGACGTACACAGACATGTAACAAACATACAGTCATATAACAGACGTATACACTTGGATACGGACGACGAACACACAAGCAAACGTACAGACTGGTGCAAAACAGGCCTATATTAATGTAACAGACGAACAGACGGATAAACTACAGACGTATACACATGACGCAGACATGCAAACATTTATGTAACGGACGTTATTTCCATAAAAGACCTATAGACAGACAACAAACGTACAATCAGAAGTACAATTCCAAACATGCATCAGACGTATGGACGTGCAGACATGTAACAGACATAACAGAAGTACAGTCATGTAACAAACATACAGACATATAACAGACGTACAAACATGTAACAGACGTACAGACATGTAACAGACGTGCAGACATGTAACAGACATAACAGAAGTACAGACATATACCAGACGTACAAACATGTAACAGACGTATAAACATGTAACAGACGTAGACACATGTAACAGACATACAGACATGTAACAGACATACAGACATGTAACAGACATACAGACATGTAACAGACATAACAGAAGTACAGTCATGTAACAAACATACAGACATGGAACAGACGTACAGTCATGTAACAGACGTACAGACATGTACCAGACATACAGTCATGTAACAGACGTACATACATACAGACACGTAACAAACATACAGACACGAAGCAGTCGTACAGTCATGTAATTGACGCACAGACCTGTAACAGAGGTACAGTCATATAACAGAGGTGCATGCATGTAACAGACGTGCATGCATGTAACAGACATGGAGCAGACATACAGACATGTTACAGACGTACAGACATGTAACAAACATACAGACATGGAACAGACGTACAGACATGTAACTGACATACAGACATGTAATAGACATGTAACAGACGTACAGTCATGTAACAAACGTACAGACATGTAACAGACGTACAGAAGACATATGGTCATGTAACAGACGTACAGTTATGTATCAGATGTACTGTCATGTAACTGACGTACAGACATATAACAGACATACAGACATAGAACAGTCGTACAGTCATTTAACAGACATACAAACATGGAACAGACGTACAGTCATGTAACAAACATAACAGACGTACAGTCATGTAACAAACATATAACAAACGTACAGTCATTTAACAGACATACAGACATTAACAGACATACAGACATGTAACATACATACAGACATGTAACAGACATACAGATATGTTACAGACGCACAGTCATGTAGCAGATGTACAGACAAGATGACTGGTTCGAATTCGGCCCTTTGATATACATCTCAAAAGAATATCGTGGTGACATAACGGTAAAAATTGACAGGCTTTTAAGTCAGTTTAGGCTTCTTTGTAATCTCCAAAGGACAGGCATGCAGTCTTCAGATTTGCCATGACATATTCCAGTGGTGTAGAGAACGTACATACATGTACATGTAACCCCTGGATATCGAGGATGGTGGAAATCGCGAGTTGATTAAAAGATAATAGGGTGGGGTTTTTTGTACGTTTTTCAGTGCGTTGGTATAAGATATTGGGAAAAAAACATTTAGTTAACATGGAGTTTTCACTTAAACGAAAGGGAGGGGGGCAGACATTGGTTATGCGATATATTTTGTACCTCCGTCTAGAAGTCTCAAAGTTTGCGAGGGATATGAGGAAAATGAAGCCAATATACGTCGCTAAGAGAAATTTATTGCGGATATTTAATAATAAAATCAACAGTGATACGTCGATAGACTGAAATATAAAACAAGAATGTATGTAATATTATAAAGACAAACTTTTTTATCAGGGACTTTACTATGTCCCCGTCATGAAATTAAAAAACTGTAATTTGGTTTGCAGGTGTATGATGATATACGATGCAGGTCGAGTAAGGGTTGCATGCTTTTCACACACACGTACATACACACCCTTACACACACACTAAAAAGAATAAAAATAAATAATACTGACATTGGAGAGCCTCGTCAATTTTGATATACGATGCAGGTCGAGTAAGGGTTGCATGCTTTTCACACACACGTACATACACACCCTTACACACACACTAAAAAGAATAAAAATAAATAATACTGACATTGGAGAGCCTCGTCAATTTTAAAAGAAATCACAGAAAATATCCTTTTTTTCAATGGAGGCATTTGTGTCACACTGAAACATTATTTTTTTATATAATTTATTTAATTCGTTACCGTTCACAGCATCTAGACATTCGTATTTAATGACAAGTTGTGCTAATTTATCATGAAATTCATGTTTAATATAATATTATATTGGTGGATACATTGTTCTCTTCTGATATTCAGCTTAATTATTCCTTTACTCGTTAACGTTCATGGCCAGTACACGTCGCGATCACGTGCGATTTGGCGGAAGCGCAATGTCAATACACCTGCACGACACCAAAGAGTTCCCATGTCAAGATTTAATAATGTTCGTTACAACTCACGCCACTTGAAATGAGAATTGCAACGGAATACAATTTATTCAGATAGTTTTGTGCATGCATGATCAAATATAGTAATTTGATATGAATTTTTATTATAAATTGTTTGTCTCAGATATGTAATGAGTACAAATCACGCGCACGAATATAGCCTAGGCACATGATCAAGTCCGCCAATGAAATTGATTCCAAATTGTCACGTTTCACATTTTGGCGCGAGTCTGGATCACCCACCATTACGAGAAAGCTGTCTGACCGGCCCGGAAAAGGTAAAACATTGTAGCTATTTTCCGTCTCTTTCTTTGTCTTCCATATTATATGCTATTATAAACTTTGTGATTATTTGTTAACCTTTACATAAACTTGTAACATGTGCTGTTATAATGAAATCGACTCTGTACGTTTATTACATATATGTTCATTTCATACGCACGCACAGTTGGTATTTTCAAGTGTACGTACGATTTGTATAAGTGTATATGGAATGTGGGTGCGTTTGTATTATACGTATACCTCTGGTGAATATTAACTTTGTTTTTTTGTGAATGCTTGAATTTAAGCTCACATGGTCTTACAGGCCAATATGAGCTAATGATATACCGCAGCGTCCGTCCGTCAACAATTCTCCGTCCGTCAACTATTTCATCAACGATCGCGAATTACTCTCAATAATTGCATTTTGATTTAAACTTGGTGATCATATTTGGCTGGAATCATCCGTAAGTGCTTGGTATTCAAGATTGTATAAATGGTGGGGCCAAGCCCGAAGGGGGCTGATGAGGGCAATTCTTGACTCTTGACCAATCAGGTTTGGTTAGAAGCATATATGATCAATAGAGGTGATGACTCAAAATTGTAAAAATGGAGGGGTCTGACCCCGAGAGGGCTGGGGGGGGGGGGGGCCAGGGAGCTGAAGGGTGGCCAAAAACAGTTATTTGGCTAGTTTTCTCTTATCAAAATCTTATCTGGAGCTAAACATTGGATGTAAACCAATCAAAATTGAACAAATATTAGGGCCGACCCTCCATGCAGGGGCTGAATGGTGCAGCGGGCTGAAAGGGGCAATTTGATTATATTCCTAAAACACCTTCTCTAGAACTATTTACTGGATATTGGTCATATTAGGTTGGAAGCATTCAAGGGAGGTTAGGATTTGAAATTTTACAAATGGAAAGGCTGACCATAAGAGTTCGGGGACTAAAGGGGGGGGGGGGTAATTTGACTATATTGCTACATCTTTTCTAGAACTATGCACTAGATATCAGTTGGAATTTGAAGTATTCAAGGGAGGTGGGGACTCAAACATCAAATGGAGGGGCTTAGGGGCATGCCAAAAAGTTATTTACAAAAGTATGTAGGTATAGGTAGCAGTGTACAAAAGGATTCTGTGATATTTGTGTACAATGAATAACCCCTATAATATTATGCCTATCAAAATCTAAATAAAAGTTAAATTAGCATAAACATGATTTAGTGAACTTTGTGGATATCACATTTGTATAAAAGAAGAAAAAAATTTGGTTAGTGATTAAAATTTTGGCCTTTCCAAAAGGGGTGTCTACACAATAAAATCTATCTTTGATTTACAGGAAATGAAATGTTGACAACAGCACATGAGGGAAAATAGCAAAAAATCTAAGGGACACAGATAATTCTGCAACAAAGTTTGTAATCTTCAGTTTTAGATAGCACTTAAGAAAAAAATCCATTTTGCGTGGAATATAAACAAGAATAGTGTTTTTTTTTTATGTTTTTCAGTATTTTTTGATGTGGTAATATAACAATGGTTTTCACACAAGTGACATACATAGAAAATAGAAAAAAAGTTTATACACTTCTCATTCCTTTCTATGGTTTGTAAATACAATGCTGTTTGCAAAATAATATAGATTAATAGTCACTATATATTGCACCCGCTGTGTTGCATCTCGGACATGGGTCATTGTTTTGCAGAAATATGTAATACAGCTAGTGCATTCCTCTTTATATAATGTTGTGTTTGTCAGACAAAAACATGATATTAACAGGAATGTAACATTTAGGGAAACATGTTTTCATACTAAATCTAGTGCATTTCCAATCTCCAGAACTAAAAGTAAGCTATTCAATGTACATATGAAGATGTTTCAATATACAAAAAAATTATTTCATTTCAAAATCATTTTTGAGGTTATTTTTTTATTTTCTATGCAAGATTTTATACATAAGTTGTACCAAAATCAGTGGAAATGACATCATTTTCTGGATATTTTATGTGATTGGTTAAAAAAACATGATACACCGTAAAATGCATGATATTATAGAGGGAAAATGGTGCTTTGGAAAAACATGATATAAAGAGGAATGTGATATTAAGTGGAGTCCACTGTATTCTGTAATCTTCTACCTTAGCTATGTTGGTTTTATAAACTTGATTGTTCTCTTGAATTAAGCAATTTATACCAACCATATTTCACTGGAAGCATGCATACCTAGGTGGTGGGGATTATACATGTAATTGTACAAATGGTGGGGCTGACCACAGGATGCTACAGTTTGGTGGTGGGATTATAATTGTACAAATTAAAAAACAAAAATTAATTTTATTGTGGGTAGCCCCCCTACATGTAGGCTTAATTATGAGACAATATTAGAATTGATCCTTGGGGCAGGTACACCCTTGCAGACTTGATCCCTGAATCCTGAGTATCTTGAAATGGCCTTGGTCGAGATCCCTAGCTCATCCTATATATGCTGGCTACGATCATAATTTTAGCATTGACTCTGGGATGTTACTGTAGCCAGGCCCCTTGGGACCTAGTTTGATTTGTTCCTACCCTAACAATAACCGATCTTTTGTACAGATAATGCTACATTAAGGATTGGGCTTTAATGTGTCCGTCTCTGTGCCGGGGATCTTTTTGGGAATCATTTTGCCATGATTACCGAGATACAACACTGTATCCAGGGGAATTGTGCAAGACCTGTGGGCCTCTTGTCTGAAAAGGAATGTTTTTTGTATAACAAAAACTTGCATGTTGCCTCCCTTGTACTATAAACAGATAAAACTTGCATGATTATCTCCCTTGTACTATAGATTATCCAAATGGACAGGTTTTTTGAGTTGGCTTGTTCGACTCTATTGGGATTAATTGAATTATTCCCAATTAATAAGTGACAGGGAACTATTTTTTCATCATAACATTGCTGAAGTTTATAAAAAAAAAACAGTGCTTTCATGGTAGAAAATGTGTTTTCGATTTTTAATAAATAAATGAATCATTTTTCAGGGAGCCATTACTACTTTTCATTTTATGAGACCGCTGAAAAACGTGCATCTTCACTACCCCAAACTTATTTGATATACATATAATTAAGTCATTCAATCACAAAATTAATTGCAATATTCCCATCGCGCATTCACTCACAAACAGACCTTACACTTATAACTAAACAAGAGGCCCAATGGACCTGCATCGCTCACCTGGAATTAATCTCTGACTTGTAACTCTAAAGTCGCCAAAATGGCCCCTTAGGGGTCAGAGTCACCATTTATGTAAAAACCCGGTTCCCCTTCCTCCAAACATATCAGGACTTTTTGACAAGAAGAGATTTAAAGGAATTACCTCTATTTTCCCTATTGGGCCCCGTCCCTCTGGCCCTTTGGGTGTCAGTGTCACCATTTATGCAAAATCAGTTCCCCTTCCCCAAACGATGATTCTGACCAAATTTGGACAAAATCTATTCATAACTTTAAGACAAGAAGAGTTTTAAGGAATTACCTCTATTTTCCCCAATGGGCCCTGCCCCTCTGGCCCCTTGGGTGTCAGTGTCACCATTTATGCAAAATCTGTTCCCCTTCCCCCAACGATGTTTCTAACCAAATTTGGACAAAATCTAATCATAATTTTTTGACAAGAACAGATTTAAAGGAATTACCTCTATTTCCCCTTTTTGGCCCAGCCCCTCTGGCCCCTTTGGGGTCAGTGTCACTATTTATGCAAAATCTGTTCCCCTTCCCCCAACAATGCTTCTGATCAAATTTGGACAAAATCTATTCATAACTTTGTGACAAGAAGAGATTTAAAGGATTATCTCTATTTCCCCTATTGGGCCCCGCCCCTCTGGCCCCTTTGGGGTCCGAGTCACCATTTATGCAAAATCTGTTCCACTTCCCCCAAGGATGTTACTGATCAAATTTGGTCAAAATCCAAACAGGACTTTTTGACAAGAAGAGATTTAAAGAATTACCTCTATTTTTCCTATTGGGCCCCGTCCCTCTGGCCCTTTGGGGGTCAGTGTCACCATTTATGCAAAATCTGTTCCCCTTTGCCCAAGGATGTTTCTGACCAAATTTGGTTAAAATCCAATCAGGACTTTTTGACAAGTAGCGATTTGAAGCAAATGTTGACAGACAACGGACGGACGACGGACGCTGCGCTATATGGCATAAGCTCACCGGACCTTCGGTCCAGGTGAGCTAAAAATAGAAAAAGATTCATTGGTGTTTAGAATAATATATATACATTTATAACCACAGCTAATTATAAAGGGGCAAGAGACCTATTACAAATTTAAAATTGATCGAGTATGATGTTGGTTTGCATCAGAGTTGGGAAAGTGTCATTTGTGGGGTAGGAAAACATAATACTAATTACTCTGGTAAGATTCAAAGAGTGAAGGAATGTTAAAATAATACATGCAGTTATCAAAATGGCCCATGATTTTGAAAAATAGCCCCAACTTTATTGGCTAGATGCAGAACACATGTTACTTCACTTTAAGTATAAAGCTGGTAGAAACGGTCAGTTTCTTATTTTTCCGCATTTGATGTTGATGGAACTACAGCAGTACTGATAATATATTCGATCTCGTAGAAGATTAAACTTTATTTTTGTAAATCGTAAGTATCGATTCGAGCCCTTCTGTATTAATTTGTGAATCGCATTGTGGACTGACGAATAGTGGTACATTAATGAATTGTACGTTTCACCCAAGCTTACGTCTTATTGTCTTTTTTCATTTATTAATAAAATAAGGCACATCATAAGCATTTTAAAGGTAAACTATTTTGAACCTATATATTATATGTCAACTGTTTAAAACATATCTAGATTCTAAAAGTCTATGTATGAAACTTTAACAATTATGTTCTCGAGTTCAAACACCCTTCTAGAAATTAGCAGGTCTGCAGTTGTCGCTGCATTATAATTATATTCTCTGAATTCCCTCCAGTATTTAGCACATCCAGCATGTAGGACCAAAGTGAGCTTATAACATGCAGTGGCATCCGTCATGCATACAACATCAATTTCTTAAAATGATTACTTCTCCTTAACCAATGATAGGAATTTAACAAAATTTGTCTGAAAATTGTGCAAATAAATAATAATAGAGCTGAGGTGCAGGGCCTAATAAGTGGGCAATTTGGCTATAAACAACTTCTCTAGAACTACAATGCAGTCTGTGTATTAAAAGGCATTTGTTTAGAATCTGTAGTATTCATGGAATAATTTTTATGATGATTCAAAGTTGTAAGTATGGCATATACAGTGTTCCCACTTACGTACATTTGTGCGTGATTCACGTTTAAATATTCATTCACACGCACAGAAATACCAAGGCAAACGTACATTACACGCACAACATTTCTGAAAAAGTTTCCTGTAGCTCACAAATTTAACTTACGTCAAATTAAAAAGTGAAAGTGCAATCTACCAACAAATTCTCGGAAACGAAACTAGCTTAGTCTAGGTCAAACAGACTCTTATCGATTATATATGATTATAGCACATGATGGGAGGGGGTAAACTTTACTATAGTTTATATAGGGAAATCACATTTTTGACTATTATTTGTTGGATTTGTATTGGAATTCATTCTAACTTGTATCAAATTATCAGCATGGGATGACACTCTGATGGTATGTACATGTTGGCCCTAGTTGACCCCCAGGGGCTGGTGGGCGGGGCCAAAAAGGGTAAAATTGACTAAAACTTCAAAAATCTTCTTCTCTACTCTCAGATATGGTAGAATCAAATACTCTTCATAGATGGAAGGGTCTTAAGGTGCTTTACCAAAATTGTGAATTTCATGACCCTGGGGTCTCATGTTTGCCCCTGGGGAGGGGGTAAACTTTACTATAGTGTATATAGGGAAATCCAATTTTTGACTATTATTTGTTGGATTTGTATTGGAATTCATTCTAACTTGTATAAAATTATCAGCATGGGATGACACTTTGATGGTATGTACATGTTGGCCCTAGTTGACCCCCAGGGGCTGGTGGGCAGGGCCAAAAAGGGTCAAATTGACAAAAATTTCAAAAATCTTCTTCTCTACTCTCACATATGGTAGAATCAAATACTCTTCATAGATGGAAGGGTCCTAAGGTGCTTTACCAAAATTGTGAATTTTATGACCCTGGGGTCTCATGTTTGCCCCTGGGAGGGGGTAAACTTTACTATAGTTTATATAGGGAAATCACATTTTTGACTATTATTTGTTGGATTTGTATTGGAATTCATTCTAACTTGTATCAAATTATCAGCATGGGATGACACTCTGATGGTATGTACATGTTGGCCCTAGTTGACCCCCAGGGGCTGGTGGGCGGGGCCAAAAAGGGTCAAATTGACAAAAATTTCAAAAATCTTCTTCTCTACTCTCAGATATGGTAGAATCAAATACTCTTCATAGATGGAAGGGTCTGAAGCTGCTTTACCAAAATTGTGAATTTCATGACCCTGGGGTCTCATGTTTGCCCCTGGGGAGGGGGTAAACTTTACTATAGTGTATATAGGGAAATCCAATTTTTGACTATTATTTGTTGGATTTGTATTGGAATTCATTCTAACTTGTATAAAATTATCAGCATGGGATGACACTTTGATGGTATGTACATGTTGGCCCTAGTTGACCCCCCAGGGGCTGGTGGGCAGGGCCAAAAAGGGTCAAATTGACAAAAATTTCAAAAATCTTCTTCTCTACTCTCACATATGGTAGAATCAAATACTCTTCATAGATGGAAGGGTCCTAAGGTGCTTTACCAAAATTGTGAATTTTATGACCCTGGGGTCTCATGTTTGCCCCTGGGAGGGGGTAAACTTTACTATAGTTTATATAGGGAAATCACATTTTTGACTATTATTTGTTGGATTTGTATTGGAATTCATTCTAACTTGTATCAAATTATCAGCATGGGATGACACTCTGATGGTATGTACATGTTGGCCCTAGTTGACCCCCAGGGGCTGGTGGGCGGGGCCAAAAAGGGTCAAATTGACAAAAATTTCAAAAATCTTCTTCTCTACTCTCACATATGGTAGAATCAAATACTCTTCATAGATGGAAGGGTCTGAAGCTGCTTTACCAAAATTGTGAATTTCATGACCCTGGGGTCTCGCATTTGTCCCTGGGGAGGGGGTAAACTTTACTAAAGTGTATATAGGGAAATCACATTTTTGACTATTATTTGTTGGATTTGTATTGGAATTCATTCTAACTTGTATCAAATTATCAGCATGGGATGACACTTTGATGGTATGTACATGTTGGCCCTAGTTGATCCCCAGGGGCTGGAGGGCGTGGCCAAAAAGGGTCAAATTGACAAAAATTTCAAAAATCTTCTTCTCTTCTCCCAGATATGCTGGAATCAAATACTCTTCATAGATGGATTGGTTTTAAGGTTCTTTACCAAAATTGTGAATTTCATGACTCTGGGGTCTTGCATCTCCCCCTGTGGATGGGGTTAAGTTTACTATAGTATATTGGCAGAAAAAAACATTTTTTTGCATTATTTGTTTAATTGCCATAAGAAATGATGCAAATTTGGTTGAAATTATCAATATGACATGACTTTTGAGTAGTACGCACATATTGACACTGACTGACCCCCAGGTGCCTGAGGGGTGGGGCCTAAAAGGGTCAAATTGACATAATTTCAAAAATTCATTTTTTCCACTCCCAGATATGCTACAATGTCTGTTATAAATATTCATCTCAACATTCCCATATTTCTCTTTCATGTCAAACATCAGGTGACCGTTAAGGCCCATGGGCCTCTTGTTGGAAATAATTCAATAAAGGACATCTTTCAGGATCAATGGGATTCTACCCAAAACCTAATTTAATTCAAACTATGTGTCATGTATAGTATTCCAGCATACTCCCAAAAGGTCCATGGGGCTTGAATTATGAACTTCATTTTTTGACGTTTAGTAAGGGTGTGAGGCAACTAGATTCATGCAGAAATAGCTCCATAACGAAGACATTGAACCGATTACATGTACCTGTTATTTTGTTCATAATTAAGAACAAGCATGCATGTATGGATACATCAGAAAAATTATATGCAGTGAAATTAAGGAAAATGATGTTTTTAGGTATAATTTTTAGCTTACCTGGTCCAATGGCATTTAATTGAATTTTGTAGGAAGCATCCATATTTGACTGGGATTAAAATTTATACAAATGATGGTGCTGACCCCACAGGGGCCTAAGGGGCTGGGTGGAAAGGGATCAATTTTGCGATAATTGCCATTAAACAACAACTTCTCTGGATCAAAGTAATGTATGACATTCCAGTGGTAGCATCGCTTAGGTAGCTGGGATTCAAATTTATATAAATAATGGGTCTGATATCCCCTGGGGCCTGAGGGGTGGGGCCAAAAGGGATCAATTTTGCTATATTCATATTAATGACTTCTGAATCTAAGCTATGTATGACATTTATATTTCAGTGGTAGCATCCCTAGGTGCGTTTGGATTCAAATTTATACAAATGATAGGGCTGAACCCCCCCAACCCCTCCCCCAGGGGCCTGGAAAATTGGCAATTCATACATAAATTGGCTGAAATATGGTAACTTGGAAGTCCATATTTTTCAGGGGTCTGGTAGGGCCCAAAATTCTTGTATTTCTCTGCATGGATGGAAAGATCATTAGGAGCTTTGTTTAAATGTGTAAATTTCAGAACCCCAGGGCTGTTCCCCCTCGTGGAGGGGGTAATTTTACTATAGTTTATATATGAAAATAACACTTCTATTTTGTCCATTTTTAGCTCACCATCATCAGATGCTGGGCTATTCAAATCGCTCTGCGTCTGTGGTCCAGTCTGTCCTTAAAGGGGCATCCCGCGAAAGTAAGCTTTTTTCATATTTTTTTTTCAAAATATTACATACACATATCGACTGGGTATTCTTATGGACTGCGACGATCGGATTTTGCTTATATGTATTCATAAAATAAATAATTTCAAAATAACTAGTGGAATTCCAGAACGTCTGGCTAGACGTTTTGGTTTGGGATTTCCACCTACCAACGCATGCGCAGCGAGCGCCGCTTCCATTGTAAACACTCTATCTGCTATTACCGTTACACCACGATAAGGCCTAACTACTAAGCGAAAAGTTGCCGAATGGTCAAAATATGACGCAAGATTGCGTTATGGAATCATATTGAGAGATTGGAAGTATTCAAAGGAGAAATTACCTGCTCTATTGTGTGTATGTTACATATTTCTTCTGGGTAACGGTAACATGCACAAATAAAGCTTTGATTTGGTTTTGAGGCTACCCAAGGGGAAACTGTTCCAGTCTTCTGTTGCATAAAATGCGTGTGTAATATGAAACTTAAAAGTGTGTTTATAATATTCCCTTTATAAAATCTTATGTTCCAGGAAAACAGTATGATCTAATTATATTGCTGGATAGAAAGACATTTTCAAATACAATATATACCATAACAGAAAAAGTCGTTTGATTACGTTGTAAAACGGGACGTTCGACCGAGGTACATACGGCTTCAATTTGGACAAAAGGAATAAAAAAAAAATGTTTTCACGCGTAAAAAAGGTGATATTCATACTTAATCTATAAATTAGTGAAGGTACAAATATCATTGGGTTGCGACCCCGGTATTGAATTTGATACGAAAATATATACATAACGGAGAAAAAAATTTAAAAAAAAAACAAAATTATACAACATATACCTATATGTTTATTCCATTCCTGCAGGTTTTTTTTAAAAGGTCACCGTCCCTTTACAAGACGACAAAAAAAGACGTAAAAAGAAAGCGGAATTATCATAACATGTTCATAACGGTTAGTTTTAAGTGTTTTAACAGTTCCAAATCTGATATACATGTAGTCATGCTTAGTGTGTGGTGCGCTATATGAGTGTATGGACTTAAATGTTCGCATTCCGTGATACGTGTTAACGTGTGAAGACGCTGAAAGTTGGCTAGATTTTAAATGAATATGAATGTATCTTGTAGATATAAAGAAAGTTTGAAAAAAAATCCTCAAGACATTGAGTTGTAAAAAAAATCGCAAACATTCATGTCATTTTATTTTCGTATTTTTCAATGCATGCTGCATACATTTTATGAAATCATCTGAAAAGTTGGGTTCGTGAATATTACCTTTTACAAAAATTAAGGTTTGTACCATGGCCGTATTCTGTACCCATGTGTACCGGCCTCGGTCAGGTAAATATAATATAGATAATTCCTGGTGTCGATATATGGTGCCGATATACCGACAATTATTCTTCATTTGAATATCGGTATGTGTGCAATTGATGTCTATTTTTAATGCGAATGTGATTCAATAAGTTTATACACGGACTTTGTCTCTGTTTCATCAGCCGTATACATTACGCGTCCCCTCCCGTATGGCCCCTTCCGTCAAACTGAGCAGGAAACTTGCGGCACACCTGTCACGTTGCGTCATCCCCGCTATTTTTATCTGGGCTTTCCCGAGGAATGCGATTTTACAAGTGGTCAATATAGACATTTTGAGTGGACTTTTTAATTCGGGAATAACTGGAAAGTATAATTAGTAGTGCAGACGCCATGTATATTCAAGAACAGGCATTTAGGCTTTCGCGGGATGCCCCTTTAAATCAAACAATTCTTTATTGTTATCACTATTTCTTGAAGTACCGGATGCATCTTACTCAAATTTCATATGTATGTTTCCCTTGGTCCCTATAGTTGTGCCCTTTTGATTTTAGGACTGATTGGAAAAACAAAATGGCTGAAAGGAAGACATCTTGGATTTTGAAATAAAAGTTTGTTTTCAGTATTTCTTGAAGTACTTGATGGCTCTTTATATATAATTACTCATATTTCATATGTTGTACCTAGTTGTGCCCTTTTGATTTTGGGTCTGATTGAAAAAACAAAATGGCTGAATAGCAGCTATCTTAAACGACTTCTTCTCTATAACCACTGATAGGAAATCAACCTTATTTGGCAGGAAGCATCCTAAGGTGGGGGCTGAGGGGTGGGGGGGGGGGCAAAAAGGATTATTTAGCTATATTGGTTTAAGCGACTTTTTATCCATAACCATCGATTGGAAATCAACCTAACATGTATTTGGCAGAAAGTATCCCTAGGTGCTAAGGATTCAAAATTGTACTCATGGTGGGACTGACCCCCCAAGGGGGCTGAAGGGTGGGGCCATAAAGAATTATTTAGCTATATTGATATTAGCGATTTCTTCTCAATACCCACTGATTGGAAATCAGCTTTATTTTGCAGGAAGCATTCCTAGGTGCTCAGGATTCAAAATTGTACTCATGGTTGGACTGATCCCCCAGGGGGCTGAGGGGCAGGGCCATAAAGAATAATTTAGCTATGTTGATATAAACGACTTCTTTCCCATAACCATTGATTGGAAATCAGCCTTATTTGGCAGGAAGCATCCCTAGGTGCTCAAGATTCAAAATTGTACTCATGGTGGGACTGACCCCCCAGGGGGCTGAGGGGCAGGGCCATAAAGAATTATTTAGCTATATTGATATAAACAACTTCTTTTCCATAGCCATTGATTGGAAATACGCCTTATTTGGTAGGAAGCATCCCTAGGTGTTCAGGATTCAAAATTGTACTCATGGTTCCCTAGGAAGCTGAGGGTGAGCCAAAAAGATAATATTTTATCATGATTACCCAGATACCAATGCATCCAGGTGATTAATACAGGCTCTCTGGGCCTCTTGTTTTACTTTTTAGCTCACCTGGTCCGAAGGACCGAAGTGAGCTTATGCCATACCGTGGCGTCCGTCGTCCGTCCGTCCGTCCGTCATCCGTCAACAATTTCTTTAAACGACTTCTTCTCCATAACCGCTGATAGGAATCAACCTAATTTGGCAGGAAGCATCCTTGTGTGCCCAGGATTCAAAATTGTACTCATGGTGGGACTGACCCCCTAGGGGGCTGAGGGGCGGGGCCAAAAAGGGTTATTTAGCTAAATTGGTTTAAGCGACTTCTTCTCCATAACCACTGATTAGAAATGAGCCTTATTTGGCAGAAAGTATCCCTAGGTGCTCAGGATTAAAAAATGTACTCATGGTGGGACTGACCCCCTAGGGGCCTGAGGGGTGGGGCCATAAAAAATTATTTAACTATATTGATATTAGCGACTTCTTTTTCATAACCACTGATTGGAAATCAACCTTATTTGGCAGGAAGCATGCTTAGGTGCACAGGATTCAAAATTGTACTCTTGGTGGGACTGATCCCCTAGGGGGCTGAGGGGCGGGGCCAAAAAGGGTTATTTAGCTATATTAGTTTAGTCGACTTCTTCTCCATAACCATTGATTGGAAATGAGCCTTATTTGGCAGGAAGCATCCCTAGGTGATCAGGATTCAAAATTGTACTATTGGTGGGACTGACCCCCTAGGGGGCTGAGGGGCAGGCCAAAAAGGGTTATTTAGCTATATTGGTTTAATCGACTTCTTCTCCATAACCACTGATTGGAAATCAGCCTTATTTGGCAGGAAGCATCCCTAGGTGCTCAAGATTCAAAATTGTACTAATGGTGGGAGTGACCCCCTAGGGGGCTGAGGGGCGAGCCAAAAGAAAATATTTTATCATGATTACCTCCTAGATACCGGTGTATCCAGGTGAGCGATACAGGCCCTCTGGGCCTCTTGTTTTAGAAATCTTATTCTTTTAAGACATGGAAATTATGTTGTAACCAAGCAAAGTGAGGCATAGATATTACTTTTCCAGTGTTTTAGCTCACCATCATCAGATGGTGGACTATTCAAATCACCTGCGTCTATAGTTTGTCTGTCGTCCTTCCATCCTTAAACAATTCTTGTGATCACTGTTTCTTGGAAAGTACTGGATGGATCCTTCTCAAATTTTATATTCAGGAACTCCAAATTGTTCAATTAATTATCACCAAGCCTGCTTTATGGTTAAATATAATCAAGAGCATCCTAGTACATGGTTTTAATGTAAAGTTGACAATTAATTGCATTTAGCTCCACGTTAAGTTTAATTATTTAAAAAAAATACTCTTTAATGGATTTCGTTAATTAATATTGCCATGTTGAAGTTTTGTTGAGCACTTAATTGCACACTATTTTTCACAAAGTATTATAAGCTGTGTAATATAACCATCCCAGCACATTTCTGATTTTGATTTTTACTTACAGTTTACTACTTTAATTGGACTTTGTTAATTAGTTCAAAGATCTGATGATAGTGGGTAATTCAAATCGCCCTGCATCCGTGGTCCATCATTTGTCCGTCCGTCCATCCTAAAAACAATTCTTGTTATCACTGATTGGAAAAACAAAAATGGCTGAATAGTGGCCATCTTGGATTTTACAATTTAAAGCTTGTTATCACTATGGAAAAGATCCATCTTTCTTAGAATGACTTTGCTAATTAATAGTGGCCACCAAATAAAAGGTCAAAGGTCACATTTTGAATCTTTTCTCATTTTGTTATGACATTATGAAGCAAAGTTGGTCAGAATTAAATGATGAGTCAACTGACCTCTAGTCACCAGGTTTAAGGTTAAAGTCAATTAACCACAGATCAAGGTCAGGTTCAACCATTGATGATTATAGGAAATATATATAACCACATGACATTGACCATTTATGATTGTAGGAAATATATATAGCCAGTGACATGTATACTAGTGTGAAGAAAAGAGGCCACAAAGGTCACCAGAACATGACCTTTTATGGGGTGTTGTCAGATCCTTATGTAACGGAGTGAGGGTAAGGATCTGTATTTTTGTGTCGCCTCCGACGGATGTCGGAAAGGCGGCACATGGGGTTACTTTTCCGACGGCGATGGTGGCGTCAACAATGTTTAAGTTTTGCGTTTAGCTCTGTTTCTGACAAAGTTACAACAACCAAACTTCAATCAAATCATAGATGAAACATGGGTAGTAGAGCCTACTGGGCTAAAACAAATCCCGGATTTCTGCTTTTTTGGGGGTAAAAATCTCAAATTTCTGGAATTACAACGTTAAAGTTTTGCGCTTATATTAGCTCTTGCATATTAGGCTGTTTCTGACTAAGTACAAAAGCTACATCAACCAAACTTCAATCCTAGATGAAGCATGGGTAGTAGAGCCTACTGGGCTAAAAGCATTCCTGGATTTCTGCTTTTTTGGGGTAAAAATCTCAAATTTCTGGAATTACAACGTTAAAGTTTTGCGTTTAGCTCTTGCATATTAGGCTGTTTCTGACTAAGTATAAAAGCTACAGCAACCAAACTTGGTATGTAGGTGTATTATGACTCAATGAACACTATCGCAACTTCCGTTTCATGATTCAACAAAATGCCCGCCATTTCCTTGCCACTGATTGGTCGAAATTTAGATATTGTCCGATTTCACTCAAAATTGGTATGTAGGTGTGTTAGGACTCTACAAACACAATTGCAACTTTGGTTGCATGATTCTGCAAATTGGCCAATATTTCCTGGCCTCTGATTGGTCAAAATTTTGATATTGTCCGATTTCACTCAAACTTGGTATGTAGGTGTATTAGGACTCTATGAAAACTATCGCAATTTCCGTTTCATGATTCAACAAAATGGACGCGATTTCTTTGCCACTGACTGGTCAAAATTTCAATATTGTCCGATTTCAATCAAATTTGGTATATAGGTGAATTATGACTCTACGAACACTATCACTATTGACAAAGCGAGAAAGGCGACACATATAATTACGCGTAATTCTTGTAATCAGATTGGCGAGAGCTAAACAGAAACTATGGCCCAATCAATTAACAAAGTTCAATAACATGTTTTACTCATAAAAAAATTTCTCCTAAAACTTACTGTTATTTAAGGTATTTAACAGACCTGGACTGTGATATATAATATATAATTTATTTTGATGAACAATTTATTTCATTATGAAGCAAAGTTGGTCAAAATCAAATGTTAATTCAACTTACCCTTGTTACTAAAAGTCAAGAAGGTCACCAGTTCCAAGGTCAAGGTCAAATTTTGTAACTTTTCACTGATGAACATTTTGTTATGACATTATGAAGCATAGTGTGTCGGAACTAAATGAGAAATTATCTCATGAATAAATTTGGTGTTTTTATTGTTTTCCAAAATCTTAAGAGGTATAGCTATAAAATCTTAAAAAACTGGTTTGTGGCTATAAGAATAATGAATATAATGAATATAATGAATGAAACTCAACATTCCATGCCGGGACATGCGAGACATATCATTACATGTAAGCCTTGTGTATAACAAAATTGACAAAACGAGTTTTGAAAGCATTTACATTACTGGTGCTCTTAATTTCCCATATTTTGTAATTAATTGATAGACATTAAAATGAATGTGTTGCGGTTACTTTTTAAATACAATTTCAACTCCAAATTCATATCTTCTGTTTATGTATTAAAGGCGTTTGTCTATTATTTAGATTTTTAACCCACCATCTGTTCAAATCACTCGGTGTCCGTGGTCTTCGGTTCGCTGACCGTCCGTCCTTACACAATTATTGTGCTGGATTGATCATTCTCAAATTTGATATTTAAGTTCCCCTAGGTCCCTTATTGTGCACTGTCTAATTTTCGGATTCACCAGAAACAATATGGCCGACGGGCAAAAACTGGTTTGGAAAATAATACTATAGCAAGTCATGTTTACAATGTCAAAAACATGTTGCAGATCTTTGGAATACCGGACCTCGTATGACAGAAATGGAGCTGTCCGTAGCAGATATCTAGTTGGGCTGTACTGGAACAGGGATGGAGGAGAGATACCTCGATAGGCTGTACTGGTGCAGAGGAGTTGCTGCCGACATACCTCAAACGCTGTACTGGATGTGGAGCACTTGACCGCTGCGTGGTCAGGTATTTTCATCGGCAGAACGGTAATATTCTTTCTTTTTCTCATATGTTGTAAGAATGAAGGAAAGATAATGCGCCGGATCTAAATTCCGACTAGGCTGCTTCCAAACCTTGCTCACTCTTGCAGTCGAAGAAATGGACAATGTTGATCTTTGATCGGGTCTTTCAAACTGTGTTCTCTCTATTATTACAGATACCTTTATGAAGAAAATGTCTGCTATTCTAATACAACAATGCCTTCTCAAATCATGTGGGCATATCAAGTTGCATCAAATGTACATTTGGTATGCCATACACCCGCATGTGGCGAGAATGATGTTGTATTTGATGGTGTCGGATTTTCTTCCTCTGAAGATCTGTAAAACTTGAGTTGAATGCGGGGCGGTTGACTTGAGAGAAGTCAGCAGCGTTCATAATTTGACTGACAAGAGGGGTATGATAGTGTTTGGATAGGCCGACTTGGATTAGTTTCTCGCCATTTCCTGTCCTTCTTCTACAACATTTTAACTGTTATTACAAGCAAAAGTGCTTTGTAATGAACAGTACGCGGCCTGATGACATTAGTCTGAAGGTATCGTTTTTATACGTGGCGGCGGAAAGGTATCGCCGATTTTACCAAAAATTGGTTTGGTAAATCGATACCATTGCAAATCTTTCAAAATAATTACACTCTGTCAGAATAACATTGCAGATCCTGGGAATACCGGGCCTCGTATGGCAGTACTGGAGCTGTCCGTAGCAGATTCCTAGTTTGGCTGTACTGGAACAGGGATGGAGGAGAGATACCTCGATAGGCTGCACTGGTGCAGAGGAGTTGCTGCCGACATACCTCAAACGCTGTACTGGATGTGGAGCACTTGACCGCTGCGCGGTCAGGTATTTTCATCGGCAGAACGGTAATATTCTTTCTTTTTCTCATATGTTGTAAGAATGAAGGAAAGATAATGCGCCGGATCTAAATTCCGACTAGGCTGCTTCCAAACCTTGCTCACTCTTGCAGTCGAAGAAATGGACAATGTTGATCTTTGATCGGGTCTTTCAAACTGTGTTCCTCTCTATTATTACATATACCTTTATGAAGAAAATGTCTGCTATTCTAATACAACAATGCCTTCTCAAATCATGTGGGCATATCAAGTTGCATCAAATGTACATTTGGTATGCCATACACCCGCATGTGGCGAGAATGATGTTGTATTTGATGGTGCCGGATTTTCTTCCTCTGAAGATCTGTAAAACTTGAGTTGAATGCAGGGCGGTTGACTTGAGAGAAGTCAGCAGCGTTCATAATTTGACTGACAAGAGGGGTATGATAGTGTTTGGATAGGCCGACTTGGATTAGTTTCTCGCCATTTCCTGTCCTTCTTCTACAACATTTTAACTGTTATTACAAGCAAAAGTGCTTTGTAATGAACAGTACGCGGCCTGATGACATTAGTCTGAAGGTATCGTTTTTATACGTGGCGGCGGAAAGGTATCGCCGATTTTACCAAAAATTGGTTTGGTAAATCGATACCATTGCAAATCTTTCAAAATAATTACACTCTGTCAGAATAACATTGCAGATCCTGGGAATACCGGGCCTCGTATGGCAGTACTGGAGCTGTCCGTAGCAGATTCCTAGTTTGGCTGTACTGGAACAGGGATGGAGGAGAGATACCTCGATAGGCTGTACTGGTGCAGAGGAGTTGCTGCCGACATACCTCAAACGCTGTACTGGATGTGGAGCACTTGACCGCTGCGCGGTCAGGTATTTTCATCGGCAGAACGGTAATATTCTTTCTTTTTCTCATATGTTGTAAGAATGAAGGAAAGATAATGCGCCGGATCTAAATTCCGACTAGGCTGCTTCCAAACCTTGCTCACTCTTGCAGTCGAAGAAATGGACAATGTTGATCTTTGATCGGGTCTTTCAAACTGTGTTCTCTCTATTATTACAGATACCTTTATGAAGAAAATGTCTGCTATTCTAATACAACAATGCCTTCTCAAATCATGTGGGCATATCAAGTTGCATCAAATGTACATTTGGTATGCCATACACCCGCATGTGGCGAGAATGATGTTGTATTTGATGGTGTCGGATTTTCTTCCTCTGAAGATCTGTAAAACTTGAGTTGAATGCGGGGCGGTTGACTTGAGAGAAGTCAGCAGCGTTCATAATTTGACTGACAAGAGGGGTATGATAGTGTTTGGATAGGCCGACTTGGATTAGTTTCTCGCCATTTCCTGTCCTTCTTCTACAACATTTTAACTGTTATTACAAGCAAAAGTGCTTTGTAATGAACAGTACGCGGCCTGATGACATTAGTCTGAAGGTATCGTTTTTATACGTGGCGGCGGAAAGGTATCGCCGATTTTACCAAAAATTGGTTTGGTAAATCGATACCATTGCAAATCTTTCAAAATAATTACACTCTGTCAGAATAACATTGCAGATCCTGGGAATACCGGGCCTCGTATGGCAGTACTGGAGCTGTCCGTAGCAGATTCCTAGTTTGGCTGTACTGGAACAGGGATGGAGGAGAGATACCTCGATAGGCTGCACTGGTGCAGAGGAGTTGCTGCCGACATACCTCAAACGCTGTACTGGATGTGGAGCACTTGACCGCTGCGCGGTCAGGTATTTTCATCGGCAGAACGGTAATATTCTTTCTTTTTCTCATATGTTGTAAGAATGAAGGAAAGATAATGCGCCGGATCTAAATTCCGACTAGGCTGCTTCCAAACCTTGCTCACTCTTGCAGTCGAAGAAATGGACAATGTTGATCTTTGATCGGGTCTTTCAAACTGTGTTCCTCTCTATTATTACATATACCTTTATGAAGAAAATGTCTGCTATTCTAATACAACAATGCCTTCTCAAATCATGTGGGCATATCAAGTTGCATCAAATGTACATTTGGTATGCCATACACCCGCATGTGGCGAGAATGATGTTGTATTTGATGGTGCCGGATTTTCTTCCTCTGAAGATCTGTAAAACTTGAGTTGAATGCAGGGCGGTTGACTTGAGAGAAGTCAGCAGCGTTCATAATTTGACTGACAAGAGGGGTATGATAGTGTTTGGATAGGCCGACTTGGATTAGTTTCTCGCCATTTCCTGTCCTTCTTCTACAACATTTTAACTGTTATTACAAGCAAAAGTGCTTTGTAATGAACAGTACGCGGCCTGATGACATTAGTCTGAAGGTATCGTTTTTATACGTGGCGGCGGAAAGGTATCGCCGATTTTACCAAAAATTGGTTTGGTAAATCGATACCATTGCAAATCTTTCAAAATAATTACACTCTGTCAGAATAACATTGCAGATCCTGGGAATACCGGGCCTCGTATGGCAGTACTGGAGCTGTCCGTAGCAGATTCCTAGTTTGGCTGTACTGGAACAGGGATGGAGGAGAGATACCTCGATAGGCTGTACTGGTGCAGAGGAGTTGCTGCCGACATACCTCAAACGCTGTACTGGATGTGGAGCACTTGACCGCTGCGCGGTCAGGTATTTTCATCGGCAGAACGGTAATATTCTTTCTTTTTCTCATATGTTGTAAGAATGAAGGAAAGATAATGCGCCGGATCTAAATTCCGACTAGGCTGCTTCCAAACCTTGCTCACTCTTGCAGTCGAAGAAATGGACAATGTTGATCTTTGATCGGGTCTTTCAAACTGTGTTCCTCTCTATTATTACATATACCTTTATGAAGAACTATCTGCTATTCTAATACAACAATGCCTTCTCAAATCATTTGGGCATATCAAGTTGCATCAAATGTACATTTGGTATGCCTTACAACTGCATGTGGCGAGAATGATGTTGTATTTGATGGTGCCGGATTTTCTTCCTCTGAAGATCTGTAAAACTTGAGTTGAATGCGGGGCGGTTGACTTGAGAGATGTCAGCAGCGTGCATAATTTGACTGACAAGAGGGGTATGATAGTGTTTGGATAGGCCGACTTGGATTAGTTTCTCGCCATTTCCTGTCCTTCTTCTACAACATTTTAACTGTTATTACAAGCAAAAGTGCTTTGTAATGAACAGTACGCGGCCTGATGACATTAGTCTGAAGGTATCGTTTTTATACGTGGCGGCGGAAAGGTATCGCCGATTTTACCAAAAATTGGTTTGGTAAATCGATACCATTGCAAATCTTTCAAAATAATTACACTCTGTCAGAATAACATTGCAGATCCTGGGAATACCGGGCCTCGTATGGCAGTACTGGAGCTGTCCGTAGCAGATTCCTAGTTTGGCTGTACTGGAACAGGGATGGAGGAGAGATACCTCGATAGGCTGTACTGGTGCAGAGGAGTTGCTGCCGACATACCTCAAACGCTGTACTGGATTCCACGTGGAGCACTTGACCGCTGCGCGGTCAGGTATTTTCATCGGCAGAACGGTAATATTCTTTCTTTTTCTCATATGTTGTAAGAATGAAGGAAAGATAATGCGCCGGATCTAAATTCCGACTAGGCTGCTTCCAAACCTTGCTCACTCTTGCAGTCGAAGAAATGGACAATGTTGATCTTTGATCGGGTCTTTCAAACTGTGTTCCTCTCTATTATTACATATACCTTTATGAAGAAAATGTCTGCTATTCTAATACAACAATGCCTTCTCAAATCATGTGGGCATATCAAGTTGCATCAAATGTACATTTGGTATGCCATACACCCGCATGTGGCGAGAATGATGTTGTATTTGATGGTGCCGGATTTTCTTCCTCTGAAGATCTGTAAAACTTGAGTTGAATGCAGGGCGGTTGACTTGAGAGAAGTCAGCAGCGTTCATAATTTGACTGACAAGAGGGGTATGATAGTGTTTGGATAGGCCGACTTGGATTAGTTTCTCGCCATTTCCTGTCCTTCTTCTACAACATTTTAACTGTTTATTACAAGCAAAAGTGCTTTGTAATGAACAGTACGCGGCCTGATGACATTAGTCTGAAGGTATCGTTTTTATACGTGGCGGCGGAAAGGTATCGCCGATTTTACCAAAAATTGGTTTGGTAAATCGATACCATTGCAAATCTTTCAAAATAATTACACTCTGCCAGAATAACATTGCAGATCCTGGGAATACCGGGCCTCGTATGGCAGTACTGGAGCTGTCCGTAGCAGATTCCTAGTTTGGCTGTACTGGAACAGGGATGGAGGAGAGATACCTCGATAGGCTGCACTGGTGCAGAGGAGTTGCTGCCGACATACCTCAAACGCTGTACTGGATGTGGAGCACTTGACCGCTGCGCGGTCAGGTATTTTCATCGGCAGAACGGTAATATTCTTTCTTTTTCTCATATGTTGTAAGAATGAAGGAAAGATAATGCGCCGGATCTAAATTCCGACTAGGCTGCTTCCAAACCTTGCTCACTCTTGCAGTCGAAGAAATGGACAATGTTGATCTTTGATCGGGTCTTTCAAACTGTGTTCCTCTCTATTATTACATATACCTTTATGAAGAAAATGTCTGCTATTCTAATACAACAATGCCTTCTCAAATCATGTGGGCATATCAAGTTGCATCAAATGTACATTTGGTATGCCATACACCCGCATGTGGCGAGAATGATGTTGTATTTGATGGTGCCGGATTTTCTTCCTCTGAAGATCTGTAAAACTTGAGTTGAATGCGGGGCGGTTGACTTGAGAGATGTCAGCAGCGTGCATAATTTGACTGACAAGAGGGGTATGATAGTGTTTGGATAGGCCGACTTGGATTGGTTTCTCGCCATTTCCTGTCCTTCTTCTACAACATTTTAACTGTTATTACAAGCAAAAGTGCATTGTAATGAACAGTACGCGGCCTGATGACATTAGTCTGAAGGTATCGTTTTTATACGTGGCGGCGGAAAGGTATCGCCGATTTTACCAAAAATTGGTTTGGTAAATCGATACCATTGCAAATCTTTCAAAATAATTACACTCTGTCAGAATAACATTGCAGATCCTGGGAATACCGGGCCTCGTATGGCAGTACTGGAGCTGTCCGTAGCAGATTCCTAGTTTGGCTGTACTGGAACAGGGATGGAGGAGAGATACCTCGATAGGCTGTACTGGTGCAGAGGAGTTGCTGCCGACATACCTCAAACGCTGTACTGGATGTGGAGCACTTGACCGCTGCGCGGTCAGGTATTTTCATCGGCAGAACGGTAATATTCTTTCTTTTTCTCATATGTTGTAAGAATGAAGGAAAGATAATGCGCCGGATCTAAATTCCGACAAGGCTGCTTCCAAACCTTGCTCACTCTTGCAGTCGAAGAAATGGACAATGTTGATCTTTGATCGGGTCTTTCAAACTGTGTTCCTCTCTATTATTACATATACCTTTATGAAGAAAATGTCTGCTATTCTAATACAACAATGCCTTCTCAAATCATGTGGGCATATCAAGTTGCATCAAATGTACATTTGGTATGCCATACACCCGCATGTGGCGAGAATGATGTTGTATTTGATGGTGCCGGATTTTCTTCCTCTGAAGATCTGTAAAACTTGAGTTGAATGCAGGGCGGTTGACTTGAGAGAAGTCAGCAGCGTTCATAATTTGACTGACAAGAGGGGTATGATAGTGTTTGGATAGGCCGACTTGGATTAGTTTCTCGCCATTTCCTGTCCTTCTTCTACAACATTTTAACTGTTTATTACAAGCAAAAGTGCTTTGTAATGAACAGTACGCGGCCTGATGACATTAGTCTGAAGGTATCGTTTTTATACGTGGCGGCGGAAAGGTATCGCCGATTTTACCAAAAATTGGTTTGGTAAATCGATACCATTGCAAATCTTTCAAAATAATTACACTCTGCCAGAATAACATTGCAGATCCTGGGAATACCGGGCCTCGTATGGCAGTACTGGAGCTGTCCGTAGCAGATTCCTAGTTTGGCTGTACTGGAACAGGGATGGAGGAGAGATACCTCGATAGGCTGCACTGGTGCAGAGGAGTTGCTGCCGACATACCTCAAACGCTGTACTGGATGTGGAGCACTTGACCGCTGCGCGGTCAGGTATTTTCATCGGCAGAACGGTAATATTCTTTCTTTTTCTCATATGTTGTAAGAATGAAGGAAAGATAATGCGCCGGATCTAAATTCCGACTAGGCTGCTTCCAAACCTTGCTCACTCTTGCAGTCGAAGAAATGGACAATGTTGATCTTTGATCGGGTCTTTCAAACTGTGTTCCTCTCTATTATTACATATACCTTTATGAAGAAAATGTCTGCTATTCTAATACAACAATGCCTTCTCAAATCATGTGGGCATATCAAGTTGCATCAAATGTACATTTGGTATGCCATACACCCGCATGTGGCGAGAATGATGTTGTATTTGATGGTGCCGGATTTTCTTCCTCTGAAGATCTGTAAAACTTGAGTTGAATGCGGGGCGGTTGACTTGAGAGATGTCAGCAGCGTGCATAATTTGACTGACAAGAGGGGTATGATAGTGTTTGGATAGGCCGACTTGGATTGGTTTCTCGCCATTTCCTGTCCTTCTTCTACAACATTTTAACTGTTATTACAAGCAAAAGTGCATTGTAATGAACAGTACGCGGCCTGATGACATTAGTCTGAAGGTATCGTTTTTATACGTGGCGGCGGAAAGGTATCGCCGATTTTACCAAAAATTGGTTTGGTAAATCGATACCATTGCAAATCTTTCAAAATAATTACACTCTGTCAGAATAACATTGCAGATCCTGGGAATACCGGGCCTCGTATGGCAGTACTGGAGCTGTCCGTAGCAGATTCCTAGTTTGGCTGTACTGGAACAGGGATGGAGGAGAGATACCTCGATAGGCTGTACTGGTGCAGAGGAGTTGCTGCCGACATACCTCAAACGCTGTACTGGATGTGGAGCACTTGACCGCTGCGCGGTCAGGTATTTTCATCGGCAGAACGGTAATATTCTTTCTTTTTCTCATATGTTGTAAGAATGAAGGAAAGATAATGCGCCGGATCTAAATTCCGACAAGGCTGCTTCCAAACCTTGCTCACTCTTGCAGTCGAAGAAATGGACAATGTTGATCTTTGATCGGGTCTTTCAAACTGTGTTCCTCTCTATTATTACATATACCTTTATGAAGAACTATCTGCTATTCTAATACAACAATGCCTTCTCAAATCATTTGGGCATATCAAGTTGCATCAAATGTACATTTGGTATGCCTTACAACTGCATGTGGCGAGAGTGATGTTGTATTTGATGGTGCCGGATTTTCTTCCTCTGAAGATCTGTAAAACTTGAGTTGAATGCGGGGCGGTTGACTTGAGAGATGTCAGCAGCGTGCATAATTTGACTGACAAGAGGGGTATGATAGTGTTTGGATAGGCCGACTTGGATTGGTTTCTCGCCATTTCCTGTCCTTCTTCTACAACATTTTAACTGTTATTACAAGCAAAAGTGCTTTGTAATGAACAGTACGCGGCCTGATGACATTAGTCTGAAGGTATCGTTTTTATACGTGGCGGCGGAAAGGTATCGCCGATTTTACCAAAAATTGGTTTGGTAAATCGATACCATTGCAAA
The DNA here is from genome assembly GCA_947623455.1 of Mimachlamys varia. Taxonomy (NCBI): domain Eukaryota; kingdom Metazoa; phylum Mollusca; class Bivalvia; order Pectinida; family Pectinidae; genus Mimachlamys; species Mimachlamys varia. The sequence continues at coordinate 18,589,797 of OX392535.1, forward strand.
TCTTTCAAAATAATTACACTCTGTCAGAATAACATTGCAGATCCTGGGAATACCGGGCCTCGTATGGCAGTACTGGAGCTGTCCGTAGCAGATTCCTAGTTTGGCTGTACTGGAACAGGGATGGAGGAGAGATACCTCGATAGGCTGTACTGGTGCAGAGGAGTTGCTGCCGACATACCTCAAACGCTGTACTGGATTCCACGTGGAGCACTTGACCGCTGCGCGGTCAGGTATTTTCATCGGCAGAACGGTAATATTCTTTCTTTTTCTCATATGTTGTAAGAATGAAGGAAAGATAATGCGCCGGATCTAAATTCCGACTAGGCTGCTTCCAAACCTTGCTCACTCTTGCAGTCGAAGAAATGGACAATGTTGATCTTTGATCGGGTCTTTCAAACTGTGTTCCTCTCTATTATTACATATACCTTTATGAAGAAAATGTCTGCTATTCTAATACAACAATGCCTTCTCAAATCATGTGGGCATATCAAGTTGCATCAAATGTACATTTGGTATGCCATACACCCGCATGTGGCGAGAATGATGTTGTATTTGATGGTGCCGGATTTTCTTCCTCTGAAGATCTGTAAAACTTGAGTTGAATGCGGGGCGGTTGACTTGAGAGAAGTCAGCAGCGTTCATAATTTGACTGACAAGAGGGGTATGATAGTGTTTGGATAGGCCGACTTGGATTAGTTTCTCGCCATTTCCTGTCCTTCTTCTACAACATTTTAACTGTTTATTACAAGCAAAAGTGCTTTGTAATGAACAGTACGCAGCCTGATGACATTAGTCTGAAGGTATCGTTTTTATACGTGGCGGCGGAAAGGTATCGCCGATTTTACCAAAAATTGGTTTGGTAAATCGATACCATTGCAAATCTTTCAAAATAATTACACTCTGCCAGAATAACATTGCAGATCCTGGGAATACCGGGCCTCGTATGGCAGTACTGGAGCTGTCCGTAGCAGATTCCTAGTTTGGCTGTACTGGAACAGGGATGGAGGAGAGATACCTCGATAGGCTGTACTGGTGCAGAGGAGTTGCTGCCGACATACCTCAAACGCTGTACTGGATGTGGAGCACTTGACCGCTGCGCGGTCAGGTATTTTCATCGGCAGAACGGTAATATTCTTTCTTTTTCTCATATGTTGTAAGAATGAAGGAAAGATAATGCGCCGGATCTAAATTCCGACTAGGCTGCTTCCAAACCTTGCTCACTCTTGCAGTCGAAGAAATGGACAATGTTGATCTTTGATCGGGTCTTTCAAACTGTGTTCCTCTCTATTATTACATATACCTTTATGAAGAAAATGTCTGCTATTCTAATACAACAATGCCTTCTCAAATCATGTGGGCATATCAAGTTGCATCAAATGTACATTTGGTATGCCATACACCCGCATGTGGCGAGAATGATGTTGTATTTGATGGTGCCGGATTTTCTTCCTCTGAAGATCTGTAAAACTTGAGTTGAATGCGGGGTGGTTGACTTGAGAGAAGTTAGCAGCGTTCATAATTTGACTGACAAGAGGGGTATGATAGTGTTTGGATAGGCCGACTTGGATTGGTTTCTCGCCATTTCCTGTCCTTCTTCTACAACATTTTAACTGTAATTACAAGCAAAAGTGCTTTGTAATGAACAGTACGCGGCCTGATGACATTAGTCTGAAGGTATCGTTTTTATACGTGGCGGCGGTAAGGTATCGCCGATTTTACCAAAAATTGGTTTGGTAAATCGATACCATTGCAAATCTTTCAAAATAATTACACTCTGTCAGAATAACATTGCAGATCCTGGGAATACCGGGCCTCGTATGGCAGTACTGGAGCTGTCTGTAGCAGATTCCTAGTTTGGCTGTACTGGAACAGGGATGGAGGAGAGATACCTCGATAGGCTGTACTGGTGCAGAGGAGTTGCTACCGACATACCTCAAACGCTGTACTGGATGTGGAGCACTTGACCGTTGATCGGTCAGGTATTTTCATCGGCAGAACGGTAATATTCTTTCTTTTTCTCAATATGTTGTAAGAATGAAGGAAAGATAATGCGCCGGATCTAAATTCCAACTAGGCTGCTTCCAAACCTAACTCACTCTTGTGATCGAAGAAATGGACAATGTTGATCTTTGATCGGGTCTTTCAAGCTGTGTTCCTCTCTGGCTTTGCATTGTTTTCTTCACGAAAATCTCTCACAATCATTGGTGTCTGATTGTTTTGGGATTTACTTGTTTGCAAACATGTAAAAAAAGGTTGAATGCGGGGCGGTTGACTTGAGAGAAATCAGCAGCGTTCATAATTTGATTGGCATGAGGGGTATGATAGTGTTTGGATAGGCCGACTTGGATTTGGTTTCTCGCCATTTCCTGTCCTTCTTCTACAACATATTTACTGTTATTACTAGCAAAAGTGCTTTGTAATGACAGTACGCGGCCTGATGACAATAGTCTGAGGGTATCGTTTTTATACGTGGCGGCGGTAAGGTATCGCCGATTTTACCAAAAATTGGTTTGGTAAATCGATACCATTGCAAATCTTTCAAAATAATTACACTCTGTCAGAATAACATTGCAGATCCTGGGAATACCGGACCTCGTATGGCAGTATTGGAGCTGTCCGTAGCAGATTCCTAATTTGGCTGTACTGGAATAGGGATGGATGAGAGATACCTCGAGGTGATAGGCTGTACTGGTGCAGAGGAGTTGCTGCCGGCATACCTCAAACGCTGTACTGGATGTGGAGCACTTGACCGCGCAGCGGTCAGGTATTTTCATCGGCAGAACGGTAATATTCTTTCTTTTTCTCAATATGTTGTAAGAATGAAGGAAAGATAATGCGCCGGATCTAAATTCCAACTAGGCTGCTTCCAAACCTAACTCACTCTTGTGATCGAAGAAATGGACAATGTTGATCTTTGATCGGGTCTTTCAAGCTGTGTTCCTCTCTGGCTTTGCATTGTTTTCTTCACGAAAATCTCTCACAATCATTGGTGTCTGATTGTTTTGGGATTTACTTGTTTGCAAACATGTAAAAAAAGGTTGAATGCGGGGCGGTTGACTTGAGAGAAATCAGCAGCGTTCATAATTTGATTGGCATGAGGGGTATGATAGTGTTTGGATAGGCCGACTTGGATTTGGTTTCTCGCCATTTCCTGTCTTCTTCTACAACATATTTACTGTTATTACTAGCAAAAGTGCTTTGTAATGACAGTACGCGGCCTGATGACAATAGTCTGAGGGTATCGTTTTTATACGTGGCGGCGGTAAGGTATCGCCGATTTTACCAAAAATTGGTTTGGTAAATCGATACCATTGCAAATCTTTCAAAATAATTACACTCTGTCAGAATAACATTGCAGATCCTGGGAATACCGGACCTCGTATGGCAGTATTGGAGCTGTCCGTAGCAGATTCCTAATTTGGCTGTACTGGAACAGGGATGGAGGAGAGATACCTCGAGGTGATAGGCTGTACTGGTGCAGAGGAGTTGCTGCCGACATACCTCAAACGCTGTACTGGATGTGGAGCACTTGACCGCTGCGCGGTCAGGTATTTTCATCAGCAGAACGGTAATATTCTTTCTTTTTCTCAATATGTTGTAAGAATGAAGGGAGGATATTGCGTCGGATCTAAATTCCAACTAGGCTGCTTCCAAACCTTGCTCACTCTTGTGATCGAAGAAATGGACAATGTTGATCTTTGATCGGGTCTTTCAAGCTGTGTTCCTCTCTGGCTTTGCATTGTTTTCTTCACGAAAATCTCTCACAATCATTGGTGTCTGATTGTTTTGGGATTTACTTGTTTGCAAACATGTAAAAAAAGGTTGAATGCGGGGCGGTTGACTTGAGAGAAATCAGCAGCGTTCATAATTTGATTGGCATGAGGGGTATGATAGTGTTTGGATAGGCCGACTTGGATTTGGTTTCTCACCATTTTCTGTCCTTCTTCTACAACATATTTACTGTTATTACTAGCAAAAGTGCTTTGTAATGAACAGTACGCGGCCTGATGACAATAGTCTGAAGGCATCGTTTTTATACGTGGCGGCGGTAAGGTATCGCCGATTTTACCAAAAATTGGTTTGGTAAATCGATACCATTGAATATCTTTCAAAATAATTACACTCTGTCAGAATAACATTGCAGATCCTGGGAATACCGGGCCTCGTATGGCAGTACTGGAGCTGTCCGTAGCAGATTCCTTGTTTGGGTGTGCTGGAGTAGGGATGGAGGAGTAGATATGCCTCAATTGGCTGTACTGGTTACATATGAACAAGTACAAATAAGTGAAAGACTGATGTTTGCCCAAACATTGGGGAATAATTAACAATGTTTTATTAGTGACCTCCTATGAGTATAAAACGACCACCAGTGATAGACGAAAGAGCATCGAACAATCCCCAATTCATCACCATCTATGACGGACGAGTGTATAGAATAACTTCGACTAACCAAAGAGTATGGAATTGCAAACAACCAAAGTGCATGAAACGGCAAGCAAGTGTAACCCAAGAGTATAAAAACAAACACCTTTAGTCGCCAGAAGAGTGTACAACTGACGACTGGCTGAAAATATAGGTCAACTACCCTTGACCAACTAACGTGTATGATACAAACATTGGTTGACCAGAAGATTGAAGCAATATCTGACAAATCACGGTGCAAATTTTGAAATAAAACAGACCCAAGCACAGGACAGCAAACGAAAAAGACCAGGGGAGGAAACAGCAATGCTTAAAGGCCAACAAAAGATGGAAGCAATAGCTACATCTGAGTATTAGGAAAGCAATCATAAGGAAGACGCGCAACCTAAGACTGACCAGATCATATTATGATGTAGAATAGAGCAAACAGCAAATACAGACCAGAAAATAGTGACAGAACAATAAGTATTGTACAACCACCAGCTACAGACAGTGGCAGACAGAACCACAGCTTGTGACGACCCATAATGTATCCGAAATAATAAAGCAAGGAAAAACAAATAAGGCTTAATTATTGGACTTCAACGACCGACCTACGGGGAATGTATCAACACTGCGGAGTTGTCTACTAATCACAAAAAAAATCAATATTGGAACCACCTGACAACGGAACAAAGGAACAAACTGCAGATAAATAACAGACGCAAGATAACTACCGACAGGAGACTAAAAAGGTGAAATTAACCGCAACAAAAAGTTAGATATACGACCTTGAGCACACTAAGCAAATGATATGAGATATCATAGCCCATTACAGAAAAAGGGACTACACATGCTAATGAACCTAAAGGAAACGCCATCCCAGTCATGGAATAGAACACACAAGATTAGTTCCAGCGCCGATTAATTACTAAACAGGTATTATTGATATTTCATTACTATCATAGTCCAAGGTTTTTCTGATAATGAGTATTAAAAGTTTTATGTTATTTGGTTGGTTAAAAGCAGTTTAACCTCAATTTAGATGTCACTATCTGGTATTTTTTATTAACTCTGATTAACAGATGTACCTTGTATTCGTTCTGGTATAGAAGTAATAAATCAGAACAACATGTTTTATGTGTTGATATAGATAGGTATTTAGTGGCATTTATATATCAAATTTTGTTTAATATCTTCGGCAGGATCAAAAAGGATGCAGAGATGTACAAGATATGACCAGGTACGACTACTGTGGTGGGTGAGGGGTCAATCATCAATGCCGGACCAAAAGTAAATTGATACAGGTAACAATTTGTTTGAGGACATCAATACAAGAAAGGCCACCATTGCTATGACAACCATTTACAGAACACTCCGGTAACTACAGACAGAATTCTGTACCACTCCAGCGTTGAAAACAACAATTCCTTACAACACAGGTATAATTGATATTACGTTAAATATCACAATCTTAATAGTCCAGTCATTTTAGCAAAAAAAACAGGCCTTACCTCAAACTAATTGCAAAAGAATTTATTTTTTGGTTTTTGGAATGGTTATCATTTGTACAATAACAGGAAAAAAGTCTACATCGAGCAAAATTTGGGAAATTAACTTTTTAGCCATTTTTATGGTCCAGAAACAAGAAAAAATACATATATGACAGTTTTTGAAGTGAAATATTTAGCTATTTTACGATAATTAACATATGAAATTAATTGTATAGGAAGACCAAATTGAGTAGAGCTCAGAAAAACCAAAATTTGTCACCAAAAGCAATCAATCAACGATTAAATCGACTATCAAAATGGCAATTTTTTTGTTTAATTTAATGATATTAACGTTTTTGCTCATTTTGAATGGAAAAGATAAAAATATCTGACTCTAAACAAACTTAATCTACACTTAGTTGCTGAAACCAAAACATATTAACTAATTTTAATTAATAAGAATTGGTATATTTTTATATAAACAAATAATATGACACTTCTTAATTGACCAGTTGAACCAATTTGGTGTTATTTCATGCCTACATGAACAATATCCGTATTTCTCTAACAAATATTTTGATAAAAAGAAAAGCAAATGCTTCCAATCATTTCATATCCTTTTGTGTATTGTTTATATTGTTAAGAAACACTAAATTTGGCAAGTTCTCTCAAAAAGTATATTCAATAACTGACGGTAAAAACTTCAATTGGTGCATTTTTGCCTGAACACTACAAAAATGGCAAAGTCCATCAATATGAACAACATAAATCATATTTTTTCGAATATGTCTTGTTCGATTTGAATATAATTTTGCCAATGGAACCACCATAAAACTTATGATTTCATGAGATTAATTTGAAGTTAAAGATTCCTTTACTTTAGTATTTTCATTAAAAATTAAGTATCCCACCATTCATTACCATTATTAGAATAGGAAAATCAATTTATTTAAAGTTGACATCAATCATAAATTTAAATTTACTTTTATCCAGAAGGCTACTTCATGGTGGTAATAACTGCCAAATTATTTCAAAATCCAGCAAAAAACAAGAAATATATTCACAATTTTGTTGTTGAAAAACGTGGACTTAGCCAATTTTAGTTGTCAAGTCAAATTTGCACCAAATGTGGTTTTCATCTACCTAATTTCAAGTAATATAATGGAGGTATCTTGTCAAATGTTTTGTTTTTTTGTTAAGAATAACTTGCATAGAAAATAATTTAATGCACATTTCAGCATATGCTGAAGGTATTTATGAAATAGTGTTCACATAAATCGATGAATCATTCAATTTTATTTAAAATCAGCTCCAAATCAGACCAACAGACAAACTTTGAGCAGCCATATAATTTACTGAAATTTAAATAAGCAAACTATATGTGAATACATTCTTATAAAACAAGAATCAATAGTGACGTTGATTGATTGAGTAATCTTTCTTAAAAATCCAACACAAGCTGAAATATTAAAAATTAACAACATTTTAGTGATTTTCAAGGTGTCATAATTTTTTTCGTAAAACCATTCAAACTGTTTTGTTATTGATTTTGTGTTGTACAACAAACAGGCTTGTCATACAATGCTTTTTAGTTATCCTGTATTACACCTGATGTTGATATTTGGGTTAAAAAATGGTCCATCAAGTAATTTTTTATATTTTTCCGATTTTTTAGAGGTAGAAAAAACTATTTTCTCCAATTTTGATTAATGTAGACTTTTTTTCTGTTACAATGTATTCTAAAACCTGTATGAAAAAACAAAAATAAATTCTTTTGCAATTAGTTTGAGGTAAAATCATAAAATGACTGGACTATAAAATAAGATCATTTAAGAACATCCTATGTCACTGGGTACAAATCTGCTAAAGTTTAGTTATGTTAATTTATCAGATATTCTTCCTAGTTGAGGCCGAAGAAAATCCTTTTTTTAGGCAATATATGAATTTTTATTGTTAATGTATAGTGCAGTAGAACCTCGTTATCTCGAACTCGTATTATTCCACGTATTTTGTCGGTCAAAACAAGCTTTACACTAGCATTCAAACTCTTGTAACTCGAATACTTGGATAAGTTTTCCTATGGCCACGTTGACTTGCAGATAACGATGTTCGACTATATTCACATTTAACGGCATTTGTGTATAACAGTAAATAACCACAGTGTATTTGTTATCTTTAACAGGATCAAATAGAATGCAGAAATACTGTGCAGAACAACGGCCAATGACGGACTAAAGAATGTTGAACAACCGCCAACGACAGACAAATGATCTTGCACAGAACCATTATCAATGCCTATCTAAAGAGTACAGAAAAACCACAAATGACCTCCAAAGAGATTAGAACAACTACCAATGACCACCCAAAGAGTATGAAACAACCACCAATGACCACCCAAAGAGTATAGAACAACCACCAATGACCGGCTAAAAAGTATAAAACAACCACAAATGACCACCCAAAGAGTATAGAATAACCACAAATGACCATCCAAAAAGTATAAAACAACCACCAATCACTGGCTAAAGAGTATAAAAGAATGGCCGACCAAAGAGTATAGAACAACCATCAATGATCACCCAAACAGTATAGAATAACCACCAATGACGGGCTAAAACCTATAGAACAACCACCAATGACCACCCAAAGAGTATAGAATAAGCAACAACGCACAAAAAGAGTAAAGAATGAAGCGGCTAAAAAGTATAGAACAACCACCAACTACCGGCTTAAAAGTATAGAACAACCAGCAATGACCACCCAAAGAGTATAGAAAAACCAACAACGCCCAAAAACGAGTAGAGAATGAAGCGGCTAAAAAGTATAGAACGACCACCAATGACCACCCAAAGAGTATACAACAAACACCAATCACTGGTTAAAGAGTATGAAATAATGACCGTCCAAAGAGTAAAGAAAACCACAAATGTTTGTCTTAAGAGAATAGAACGACCACCAACGATCATTCAAACAGTATCAACTGACCCCAGTAAATGACCACCCAAAGAGTATAAAACAACCTTCATGACCATCCAAACAGTAGAGAATAACAACCATTGATCACCAAAATAGTATAAAACAATGTCCCTAGAACAACGACCAAAGATCGATCAAAGAGTAAAGAACAACTACCAAGAACCGACCAAAAGGGTATAGAACAACCACCGATGACCGTTCAAAGAGTATAGAACAACCACCAACGACCGGCTAAAAGGTTTAGAACAACCACCAACGACCGGTTAAATCACTAATGACCACCCAAAGAGTACAAAACAACAACAAATGACCACCCAAAGAGTATCGAACAACCACCAATTACCGGCTAAAAAATATAGAACCACAACCAATGACCACCCAAAGAGTACAAAACAACCACAAATGACCACCACCCGAAGAGTATAGAAAAACCAACAACGCCCAAGAAAGAGAGAATGAAGCGGCTAAAAAGTATAGAACAACCACCAACGGCCGGCTAAAAAGTATACAACAACCACAAATGACCACCCAAAGAGTATACAACAACTACCAATCACTGGCTAAAGGGTATAAAATAATGACCGACCAAAGAGTATAGAAAGCCACAAATGTTTGCCTAAGAGTATAGAACGACCAAATATGACCACCCAAAGAGCACAAAACAACAACAAATGACCACCCAAAGAGTATAGAACAACCATCAACTACCGGCTAAAAAGTAGCAACCACCAAAGATCGATCAAAAAGTAAAAAACAACTACCAAGAACCGACCAAAAGGGTATAGAACAACCACCGATGACCGTTCAAAGAGAATAGAACAACCACCAACGACCGGCTAAAAAGTATAGAACAACCACCAACGACCGGCTAAACCACAAATGATAACCAAAAGAGTACAAAACAACCACAAATGACCGACCAAAGAGTATAGAACAACCACCAACTACCGGCTAAAAAGTATAGAACAACCACCAATGACCACCCGAAGAGTATAGAAAAACCAACAACGCCCAAAAAAGAGTAGAGAATGAAGCGGCTAAAAAGTATAGAACAACCACCAATGACCACCCAAAGAGTATACAACAACAATCAAAGGCCACCCAAAGAGTATACAACAACTACCAAACACTGGCTAAAGGGTATCAAAAAATGACCGACAAAAGAGTATAGAAAGCCACAAATGTTTGCCTAAGAGTATAACACAACCAAATATGACAACCCAAAGTGTATAAAATAACCACCATTAACCGACCAAAGAGTATAGAACAACCACTTATGACCACCCAAAGAGTATAAAACAACCACTAATGACCACCCAATGAGTATAATACAAACACCAATGACCGGCTTAAAAGCATAGAACAACCTTCAATGACCATCCAAACAGTAGAGAATGACCACCATTGATCATCAAAAAAGTATAAAACAACCTCCCTAGAACTACCACTAAATATCGATCAAAAAGTAAAAAACAACTACCAAGAACCGACCAAAAGGGTATAGAACAACCACCGATGACCGTTCAAAGAGTATAGAACAACCACCAACGACCGGCTAAAAAGTATAGAACAACCACCAATGACCACCACCCGAAGAGTATAGAAAAACCAACAACGCCAAGAAAGAGAGAATAAAGCGGCTAAAAAATATAGAACAACCATCAACTACCGGCTAAAAAGTAGCAACCACCAAAGATCGATCAAAAAGTAAAAAACAACTACCAAGAACCGACCAAAAGGGTATAGAACAACCACCGATGACATTTCAAAGAGAATAGAACAACCACCAACGACCGGCTAAAAGGTTTAGAACAACCACCAACGACCGGCTAAAAAGTATAGAACAACCACCAACGACCGGCTAAACCACAAATGACAACCAAAAGAGTACAAACAACCACAAATGACCACCCAAAGAGTATAGAACAACCAACAACTACCCGCTAAAAAGTATATAACAACCACCAATGACCACCCGAAAAGTATAGAAAAACCAACAACGCCCAAAAAAGAGTAGAGAATGAAGCGGCTAAAAAGTATAGAACAACCACCAATGACCACCCAAAAAGTATACAACAACAATCAAAGGCCACCCAAAGAGTATACAACAACTACCAATCACTGGTTAAAGGGTATCAAATAATGACCGACCAAAGAGTATAGAAATCCACAAATGTTTGCCTAAGAGTATAGAACAACCAAATATGACAACACAAAGAGTATAAAACAACCACCATTGACCGACCAAAGAGTATAGAACAACCACTTATGACCACCCAAAGAGTATAAAACAACCACTAATGACCACCCAATGAGTATACAACAACCACTAATGACCACCCAATGAGTATAATACAAACACCAATGACCGGCTTAAAAGCATAGAACAACCTTCAATGACCATCCAAACAGTAGAGAATAACCACCATTGATCATTAAAATAGTATAAAACAACCTCCCTGGAACAACCACCAAAGATCGATCACAGAGTAAAGAACAACTACCAAGAACCGACCAAAAGGGTATAGAACAACCACCGATGACCGTTCAAAGAGAACAAAACCACAAATGACCACCCAAAGAGTAAAGAACAACCACCAATTACCGGCTAAAATGTATAGAACAACCAACAATGACTACCAAAAGAGTACAAAACCACAAATGACCACCCAAAGAGTATAGAACAACCACCAACTACCGGCTAAAAAGTAACAACCACCAAAGATCGATTTAAAAGTAAAAAACAACTACCAAGAACCGACCAAAAGGGTATAGAACAACCACCGATGACCGTTCAAAAAGTATAGAACAACCACCAACGACCGGCTACAAGGTTTAGAACAACCACCAACGACCGGTTAAAAAGTATAGAACAACCACAAACGACCGGCTAAACCACAAATGACAACCAAAAGAGTACAAAACAACCACAAATGACCACCCAAAGAGTATAGAACAACCACCAACCACCGGCTAAAAAGTATAGAACAACCACCAATGACCACCACCCGAAGAGTATCGAAAAACCTTCAACGCCCAAAAAAGAGTAGAGAATGAAGCGGCTAAAAAGTATACAACAACCACCAATGACCACCCAAAGAGTATACAACAACAATCAAAGGTCACCCAAAGAGTATACAACAACCACCAATCACTGGCTAAAGAGTATAAAATAATGACCGTCCAAAGAGTATAGAAAACCACAAATGTTTGTCTTAAGAGAATAGAACGACCACCAACGATCATTCAAACAGTATCAACTGACCCCAGTAAATGACCACCCAAAGAGTATAAAACAACCTTCATGACCATCCAAACAGTAGAGAATAACAACCATTGATCACCAAAATAGTATAAAACAACCTCCCTAGAACAAAGACCAAAGATCGATCAAAGAGTAAAGAACAACTACCAAGAACCGACCAAAAGGGTATAGAACAACCACCGATGACCGTTCAAAAAGTATAGAACAACCACCAACGACCGGCTAAAAGGTTTAGAACAACCATCAACGACAGGCTAAACCACCAGTGACCACCAAAAGAGTACAAAAAAACAACAAATGACCACCCAAAGAGTATAGAACAACCACCAACTACTGGCTAAAAAGTAACAACCACCAAAGATCGATCAAAGAGTAAAGAACAACTACCAAGAACCGACCAAAAGGGTATAGAACAACCACCGATGACCGTTCATAGAATATAGAACAACCACCAACGACCGGCTAAAAGGTTTAGAACAACCACCAACGACCGGCTAAAAGGTTTAGAACAACCACCAACGATCGGCTAAAAGGTTTAGAACAACCTCTAACGACCGGCCAAAAGGTATAGAACAACCACCAACGACAGGCTAAACCACAAATGACAACCAAAAGAGTACAAAACAACCACAAATGACCACCCAAAGCGTATAGAACAACCACCAACTACCGGCTAAAAAGTATAGAACAACCACCAATGACCACCACCCGAAGAGTATAGAAAAACCAACAACGCCCAAGAAAGAGAGAATGAAGCGGCTAAAAAGTATAAAACAACCACCAACGGCCGGCTAAAAAGTATAGAACAACCACCAATGACAACCCAAAGAGTATACAACAACCACAAATGACCACCCAAAGAGTATACAACAACTACCAATCACCTGCTAAAGGGTATAAAATAATGACCGACCAAAGAGTATAGAAAGCCACAAATGTTTGCCTAAGAGTATAGAACAACCAAATATGACCACCCAAAGAGTACAAAACAACAACAAATGACCACCCAAAGAGTATAGAACAACCATCAACTACCGGCTAAAAAGTAACAACCACCAAAGATCGATCAAAAAGTAAAAAAACAACTACCAAGAACCGACCAAAAGGGTATAGAACAACCACCGATGACCGTTCAAAGAGTATAGAACAACCACCAACGACCGGCTAAAAAGTATAGAACAACCACCAACGACCGGCTAAACCACAAATGACAACCAAAAGAGTACAAAACAACCACAAATGACCACCCAAAGAGTATAGAACAACCACCAACCACCGGCTAAAAAGTATAGAACAACCACCAATGACCACCACCCGAAGAGTATAGAAAAACCAACAACGCCCAAGAAAGAGAGAATGAAGCGGCTAAAAAGTATAAAACAACCACCAACGGCCGGCTAAAAAGTATAGAACAACCACCAATGACAACCCATAGAGTATACAACAACCACAAATGACCACCCAAAGAGTATACAACAACTACCAATCACCTGCTAAAGGGTATAAAATAATGACCGACCAAAGAGTATAGAAAGCCACAAATGTTTGCCTAAGAGTATAGAACAACCAAATATGACCACCCAAAGAGTACAAAACAACAACAAATGACCACCCAAAGAGTATAGAACAACCATCAACTACCGGCTAAAAAGTAACAACCACCAAAGATCGATCAAAAAGTAAAAAACAACTACCAAGAACCGACCAAAAGGGTATAGAACAACCACCGATGACCGTTCAAAGAGTATAGAACAACCACCAACGACCGGCTAAACCACAAATGACAACCAAAAGAGTACAAAACAACCACAAATGACCACCCAAAGAGTATAGAACAACCACCAACTACCGGCTAAAAAGTATAGAACAACCACCAATGACCACCCGAAGAGTATAGAAAAACCAACAACGCCCAAAAAAGAGTAGAGAATGAAGCGGCTAAAAAGTATAGAACAACCACCAATGACCACCCAAAGAGTATACAACAACTACCAATCACTGGCTAAAGGGTATCAAAAAATGACCGACCAAAGAGTATAGAAAGCCACATATGTTTGCCTAAGAGTATAGAACAACCACCAATGACCACCCAAAGAGTATAGAACAACCACCAACTACCGGCTTCAAAGTATAGAACAACCACCAATGACCACCACCCGAAGAGTATAGAAAAACCAACAACGCCCAAAAAAGAGTAGAGAATGAAGCGGCTAAAAAGTATAGAACAACCACCAATGACCACCCAAAGAGTATACAACAACTACCAATCACTGGCTAAAGGGTATCAAATAATGACCGACCAAAGAGTATAGAACAACCACTTATGACCACCCAAAGAGTATAAAACAACCACTAATGACCACCCAATGAGTATACAACAACCACTAATGACCACCCAATGAGTATAATACAAACACCAATGACCGGCTTAAAAGCATAGAACAACCTTCAATGACCATCCAAACAGTAGAGAATAACCACCATTGATCATCAAAATAGTATAAAACAACCTCCCTAGAACAACCACCAAAGATCGATCACAGAGTAAAGAACAACTACCAAGAACCGACCAAAAGGGTATAGAACAACCACCGATGACCGTTCAAAGAGTATAGAACAACCACAAACGACCGGCTAAAAGGTTTAGAACAACCACTAACGACCGGCTAAAACGTATAGAACAACCACCAACGACCGGCTAAACCACAAATGACAACCAAAAGAGTAAAAACCAACCACAAATGACCACCCAAAGAGTATAGAACAACCACCAACTACCCGCTAAAAAGTATAGAACAACCACCAATGACCACCCAAAGAGTATAGAATAACCAACAACGCCAAAAAAAGAGTCAAGAACTACCAATCCCTGACTAAAGAGTATAAAATGATGACCGACCAAAGAGTATAGAAGACTACAATTGTTTGTCTTAAGAGAATAGGACGACCACCAACGATCAACCAAACAGTATCAACTGACCCCAGTAAATGACCACCCAAAGAGTATAGAACAGCCTCTAACGACCGGCTGTAAAGTATAAAAACAACCACAAATGACCACCCAAAGATTATTGAACAGCCACCAATGACCACCCAAAACGTACAAAACAACCACAAATGACAATCCAAATAGTATAGAACAACCACCAACTACCGACTAAAAAGTATAAAACAACCACAAATGACCACTGAAAAAGTATAGAATAACCACCAATGACGGACTAAAAAGTATAGAACAACCAACAACGCCCAACAAAAAGTAAAGAATGAAGCGGCTAAAAAGTATAGAACAACCACAAATGACCGGCTTAAAAGTGTAGAACAACCCCCAATGACTACCCGAAGAGTAAAGAACAACCAACAATGACTTGCTAAAATGTATAGAACAACCAACAATACCATCCAAAGACTATAGAACAACCACCAATGACCGGCAAAAAGTATAGAAGAACCTTCAATGACCATCCAAAGAGTGAAGAACAACCACCAATCACTGGCTAAAGAGTACAAAACAATGACCGACAAAAGAGTATAGAACAACCACCAATGACCACCAAAGAGTATTCAACAACCACATATGACCACCCAAATAGTATAGAACCACAAATGACCACCCAAAAAGTATAGAACAACCACAAATGGCCACCCAAAGAGTATCGAACAACCACCAAAGACCGGCTAAAAAGTATAGAAAAACATCCAATGACCATCCAAAGAGTAGATAATAACCACCATTGATCACCAAAAAAGTATAAAACAACCTCCCTAGAACAACCACCAAAGATCGATCAAAGAGTATAGAAAAACTACCAACGACCGACTAGTCGATAATAGAACTACCACCAATGACCACACATAGAGTAGAAAACAACCCAAAATGACCATCCAAAGAGTATAAAGCAACCACCAAAGACCACCCAAAGAGTAAAGAACTACTACCACTCACGCAACGAACCAAAACCGACTACCGATGATGAAAACAAAATTCAGCAGTGCACAAAACAAGGCCATAGCTCACAGGTGACTGATCCACGATGCATATCCAGTAACAAAAGAGAGAACAGGTATATTGATTAATGTAATACACCGTCCTAAACTTTGCTGATATTTCTCAAACTTATGTCAGTCAGTGCAAACATTCAGTAGGTCTAGTTAAGTATCTGGATATAATCTGATATTCCTCCTGGTCACATCTAAAGTAAACAGTAATGAAAGCACAATGACTGGGACAAAAATGTATTGTCAGTTAACGCAGAAGTCGGGTTTGAAGATACGTTAAAGAGGCATCACGGTAAAACTATATTTTTTATGCTTATTTAGAATTAATGTATAATGGATTAAACGCATTATCTTGTGGAAAATCAATGTGTGATTTACGCTGAAAAATGTTCTCAAAAACAGTAATTAATTATTAAAAAAGGGAAATCACTATTTGTTGATCAACGATTTGGACATGTAAATTATTAATAATATGCTGGAAATATTGCCATTTAATGAACGGCATTATAGAAACATCCTATCTTCAGAGATAAGCAAACGTTAGGATATCTTTTGTATACAAATTTCTGTATAAGATAATTTGAAAAAGTTAATGTTCTTCAAAAAAAGGAGAGCAATACCTGGGTTTGAGGCTGTTGTTGTTATATTGAAAAAGACAACAATAGTATAATATTAGTTGAAAAATATACAGCTTTGGTAAAGTAACAAAAGTAAAATATTTTAGATTTACAGTACGTTTATATTTATTTCTTTTCATATAATCATTATATATAAATATTGACTATCACATTGTAATATAATACTGACATATGGTGAATATAGTGCTATTAAATCCTAATAATAAAATTGTAAGGGAAAATGACTTGGATCATTGAGGATGTTACAGAGATTGAAAGTGAATATTGCCCCTAATCATGGAGGATGTGAAATGGCACAACTTCATTGACATGGATCATTGAAGAAGTGACAGAGAGCGAAAGTGAATATAGTCCCTATAATGGAGGATGTGAATTGGCACATCTCCAATGACCTGTATATATGAGGATGTGACATAGAGTGAAAGTGAATTAAGCCCCTATAATGCAGGATGTGAAATGGCACCACTTCATTGACATGGATCATTGAGGATGTGACAGAGAGTGGAATTGAATATAGCCCTTATAATGGAGGATGTGAATTGGCACATCTCCAATGACCTGTATCAATGAGGATGTGACAGAGTGTGAAAGGGAATATAGCCCCTATAATGGAGGATGTGAAATGGCACATCTTCAATGACATGGATAAATGAGGATGTGACAGAGCATGAAAGTGAATATAGCCCCTATAATGGAGGATGTGAATTGGCACATTTCCAATGACCTGTATCTATGAGGGTGTGACAGAGAGTGAAAGTGAATATAGCCCCTATAATGGAGGATGCGAATTGGCACATCTCCAATGACCTGTATCTATGAGGGTGTGACAGAGAGTGAAAGTGAATATAGCCCCTATAATGGAGAATGTGAATTGGCACATCTCCAATGACCTGTATCAATGAGGTTGTGACAGAGTGTGAAAGGGAATATAGCCCCTATAATGGAGGATGTGAAATGGCACATCTTCAATGACATGGATCATTGATGATGTGACAAAGCGTGAAAGTGAATATAGCCCCTAAAATGGAGGATGTGAATTGGCACATCTCCAATGACCTGTCTCTATGAGGGTGTGACAGAGAGTGAAAGTGATTATAGTCCCTATAATGGAGAATGTGAAATGGCACATCTTCAATGACATAGATCATTGAGGATATGACAGAGTGTGAAAGGGAATATAGCCCCTATAATGGAGGATGTGAAATGGCACATCTTCAATGATATAGATCATTGAGGATATGACAGAGTGTGAAAGGGAATATAGCCCCTATAATGGAGGATGTGAAATGGCACATCTTCAATGACATAGATCATTGAGGATATGACAGAGTGTGAAGGGGAATATAGCCCCTATAATGCAGGATGTGAAATGGCACATCTTCAATGACCTGTATCAATGAGGATGTGATAGAGCGTGAAAGTGAATATAGCCCCTATAATGGAGGATGTGAATAGGCACATCTCCAATGACCTGTATCGATGAGGATGTGACGGAGTGTGAAAGGGAATATAGCCCCTATAATGGAGGATGTGAAATGGCACATCTTCAATGACATAGATCATTGAGGATATGACAGAGTGTGAAAGGGAATATAGCCCCTATAATGGAGGATGTGAAATGGCACATCTTCAATGACATAGATCATTGAGGATATGACAGAGTGTGAAGGGGAATATAGCCCCTATAATGCAGGATGTGAAATGGCACATCTTCAATGACCTGTATCAATGAGGATGTGATAGAGCGTGAAAGTGAATATAGCCCCTATAATGGAGGATGTGAATAGGCACATCTCCAATGACCTGTATCGATGAGGATGTGACGGAGCGTGAAAGTGAATATAGCCCCTATAATGGATGATGTGAATTGGCACATCTCCAATGACCTGTATCTATGAGGGTGTGACAGAGAGTGAAAGTGAATATAGCCCCTATAATGGAGAATGTGAATTGGCACATCTCCAATGACCTGTATCAATGAGGTTGTGACAGAGTGTGAAAGGGAATATAGCCCCTATAATGGAGGATGTGAAATGGCACATCTTCAATGACAGGGATCATTGATGATGTGACATAGCGTGAAAGTGAATATAGCCCCTATAATGGAGGATGTGAAATGGCACATCTTCAATGATATAGATCATTGAGGATATGACAGAGTGTGAAAGGGAATATAGCCCCTATAATGGAGGATGTGAAATGGCACATCTTCAATGACATAGATCATTGAGGATATGACAGAGTGTGAAGGGGAATATAGCCCCTATAATGCAGGATGTGAAATGGCACATCTTCAATGACCTGTATCAATGAGGATGTGATAGAGCGTGAAAGTGAATATAGCCCCTATAATGGAGGATGTGAATAGGCACATCTCCAATGACCTGTATCGATGAGGATGTGACGGAGTGTGAAAGGGAATATAGCCCCTATAATGGAGGATGTGAAATGGCACATCTTCAATGACATAGATCATTGAGGATATGACAGAGTGTGAAAGGGAATATAGCCCCTATAATGGAGGATGTGAAATGGCACATCTTCAATGACATAGATCATTGAGGATATGACAGAGTGTGAAGGGGAATATAGCCCCTATAATGCAGGATGTGAAATGGCACATCTTCAATGACCTGTATCAATGAGGATGTGATAGAGCGTGAAAGTGAATATAGCCCCTATAATGGAGGATGTGAATAGGCACATCTCCAATGACCTGTATCGATGAGGATGTGACGGAGCGTGAAAGTGAATATAGCCCCTATAATGGATGATGTGAATTGGCACATCTCCAATGACCTGTATCTATGAGGGTGTGACAGAGAGTGAAAGTGAATATAGCCCCTATAATGGAGAATGTGAATTGGCACATCTCCAATGACCTGTATCAATGAGGTTGTGACAGAGTGTGAAAGGGAATATAGCCCCTATAATGGAGGATGTGAAATGGCACATCTTCAATGACAGGGATCATTGATGATGTGACATAGCGTGAAAGTGAATATAGCCCCTATAATGGAGGATGTGAATAGGCACATCTTCAATGACATGGATCATTGATGATGTGACAAAGCGTGAAAGTGAATATAGCCCCTATAATGGAGGATGTGAAATGGCACATCTTCAATGACAAGGATTAATTGAATGTGACAACGAGTGAAAGTGAATATTTGTCCCTAATCATGGAGGATGTGAATTGGCACATCTTCAATGACCTGAATCTATGAGGATGTGACAGAGAGTGAAAGTGAATATAGCCCCTAAAATGGAGGATGTGAATTGGCACATCTCCAATGACCTGTCTCTAAGAGGGTGTGACAGAGAGTGAAAGTGATTACAGTCCCTATAATGGAGGATGTGAAATGGCACATCTTCAATGACATAGATCATTGAGGATATGACAGAGTGTGAAAGGGAATATAGCCCCTATAATGGAGGATGTGAAATGGCACATCTTCAATGATATAGATCATTGAGGATATGACAGAGTGTGAAAGGGAATATAGCCCCTATAATGGAGGATGTGAAATGGCACATCTTCAATGACATAGATCATTGAGGATATGACAGAGTGTGAAGGGGAATATAGCCCCTATAATGCAGGATGTGAAATGGCACATCTTCAATGACCTGTATCAATGAGGATGTGATAGAGCGTGAAAGTGAATATAGCCCCTATAATGGAGGATGTGAATAGGCACATCTCCAATGACCTGTATCGATGAGGATGTGACGGAGTGTGAAAGGGAATATAGCCCCTATAATGGAGGATGTGAAATGGCACATCTTCAATGACATAGATCATTGAGGATATGACAGAGTGTGAAAGGGAATATAGCCCCTATAATGGAGGATGTGAAATGGCACATCTTCAATGACATAGATCATTGAGGATATGACAGAGTGTGAAGGGGAATATAGCCCCTATAATGCAGGATGTGAAATGGCACATCTTCAATGACCTGTATCAATGAGGATGTGATAGAGCGTGAAAGTGAATATAGCCCCTATAATGGAGGATGTGAATAGGCACATCTCCAATGACCTGTATCGATGAGGATGTGACGGAGCGTGAAAGTGAATATAGCCCCTATAATGGATGATGTGAATTGGCACATCTCCAATGACCTGTATCTATGCGGGTGTGACAGAGAGTGAAAGTGAATATAGTCCCTAAAATGGAGGATGTGAATTGGCACATCTCCAATGACCTGTCTCTAAGAGGGTGTGACAGAGAGTGAAAGTGATTACAGTCCCTATAATGGAGGATGTGAAATGGCACATCTTCAATGACATAGATCATTGAGGATATGACAGAGTGTGAAAGGGAATATAGCCCCTATAATGGAGGATGTGAAATGGCACATCTTCAATGATATAGATCATTGAGGATATGACAGAGTGTGAAAGGGAATATAGCCCCTATAATGGAGGATGTGAAATGGCACATCTTCAATGACATAGATCATTGAGGATATGACAGAGTGTGAAGGGGAATATAGCCCCTATAATGCAGGATGTGAAATGGCACATCTTCAATGACCTGTATCAATGAGGATGTGATAGAGCGTGAAAGTGAATATAGCCCCTATAATGGAGGATGTGAATAGGCACATCTCCAATGACCTGTATCGATGAGGATGTGACGGAGTGTGAAAGGGAATATAGCCCCTATAATGGAGGATGTGAAATGGCACATCTTCAATGACATAGATCATTGAGGATATGACAGAGTGTGAAAGGGAATATAGCCCCTATAATGGAGGATGTGAAATGGCACATCTTCAATGACATAGATCATTGAGGATATGACAGAGTGTGAAGGGGAATATAGCCCCTATAATGCAGGATGTGAAATGGCACATCTTCAATGACCTGTATCAATGAGGATGTGATAGAGCGTGAAAGTGAATATAGCCCCTATAATGGAGGATGTGAATAGGCACATCTCCAATGACCTGTATCGATGAGGATGTGACGGAGCGTGAAAGTGAATATAGCCCCTATAATGGATGATGTGAATTGGCACATCTCCAATGACCTGTATCTATGAGGGTGTGACAGAGAGTGAAAGTGAATATAATCCCTATAATGGAGGATGTGAATTGGCACATCTCCAATGACTTCTGTCAATGAGGGTGTGAAAAAGAGTGAAAGTGAATATAGCCCCTATAATGGATGATGTGAATAGGCACATCTCCAATGACCTGTATCGATGAGGATGTGATAGAGCGTGAAAGTGAATATAGCCCCTATAATGGAGGATGTGAATTGGCACATCTCCAATGACCTGTATCTATGAGGGTGTGACGGAGCGTGAAAGTGAATATAGCCCCTATAATGGATGATGTGAATTGGCACATCTCCAATGACCTGTATCTATGAGGGTGTGACAGAGAGTGAAAGTGAATATAGTCCCTATAATGGATGATGTGAAATGGCACAACTTCATTGATATGGATCATTGAGTATGTGACAGAGTGACAGTGAATATAGCCCCTATAATGGAGGATGTGAAATGGCACATCTTCATTGATATGGATCATTGAGGATGTGACAGAGAATGAAAGTGAATATAGCCCCTATATTGGAGGATGTGAATTGGCACATCTCCGATGACCTGTATCTATGAGGGTGTGACAGAGAGTGAAAGTGAATAAAGTCCCTATAATGGAGAATGTGAAATGGCACAACTTCATTGACATGGATCATTGAAGATGTGACAGAGAGTGAAAGTGAATATAGCCCCTATAATGGATGATGTGAATAGGCACATCTCCAATGACCTGTATCAATGAGGATGTGATAGCGCGTGAAAGTGAATATAGCACCTATAATGGAGGATGTGAATAGGCACATCTCCAATGACCTGTATCGATAAGGATGTGACGGAGAGTGAAAGTGAATATAGCCCCTATAATGGAGGATGTGAATTGGCACATCTCCAATGACATGGATCATTGAGGATATGACAGAGAGTGAAAGTGAATATAGCCCCTATAATGGAGGATGTGAATTGGCACATCTCCAATGACATAGATCATTGAGGATATGACGAGTGTGAAAGGGAATATAGCCCTTATAATGGAGGATGGGAAATGGCACATATTCAATGACATGGATCATTGAGGATGTGACAAAGCATGAAAGTGAATATAGCCCCTATAATGGAGGATGTGAATTGGCACATCTCCAATGACCTGTATCTATGAGGGTTTGACAGAGAATGAAAGTGAATATAGCCCCTATAATGGAGGATGTGAATTGGCACATCTCCAATGACCTGTATCTATGAGGGTGTGACAGAGAATGAAAGTGAATATAGACCCTATAATGGAGGATGTGAAATGGCACAACTTCATTGATATGGATCATTGAGGATGTGACAGAGAGTGAAAGTGAATATAGCCCCTATAATGGAGGATGTGAATTGGCACATCTTCAATGACATGAGTCTTGGAGGATGTGACAGAGAGTGAAAGTGAATATAGCCCCTAAAATGGAGGATGTGAATTGGCACATCTCCAATGACCTGTCTCTATGAGGGTGTGACAGAGAGTGAAAATGATTATAGTCCCTATAATGGAGGATGTGAATTGGCACATCTCCAATGACCTGTATCTATGAGGATGTGACGGAGTGAAAGTGAATTTAGCCCCTATAATGGAGGATGTGAAATAGCACATCTTCATTGATATGGATCATTGAGGATGTGACAGAGAGTGAAAGTGAATATAGCCCCTATAATGGAGGATGTGAAATGGCACATCTTCATTGATATGGATCATTGAGGATGTGACAGAGAGTGAAAGTGAATATAGCCCCTATAATGGAGGATGTGAATTGGCACACCTTCAATGACCTGAGTCTTGGAGGATGTGACAGAGAGTGAAAGTGAATATAGCCCCTAAAATGGAGGATGTGAATTGGCACATCTCCAATGACCTGTCTCTATGAGGGTGTGACAGAGAGTGAAAATGATTATAGTCCCTATAATGGAGGATGTGAATTGGCACATCTCCAATGACCTGTATCTATGAGGATGTGACAGAGTGAAAGTGAATTTAGCCCCTATAATGGAGGATGTGAAATAGCACATCTTCATTGATATGGATCATTGAGGATGTGACAGAGAGTGAAAGTGAATATAGCCCCTATAATGGAGGATGTGAATTGGCACATCTCCAATGACCTGTATCGATGAGGATGTGACAGAGCGTGAAGTGAATATAGCCCCTATAATGGAGGATGTGAATAGGCACATCTCCAATGACCTGTATCGATGAGGATGTGACAGAAAGTGAAAGTGAATATAGCCCCTATAATGGATGATGTGAATAGGCACATCTCCAATGACCTGTATCGATGAGGATGTGACAGAGAGTGAAAGTGAATATAGCCCCTATAATGGAGGATGTGAAATGGCACAACTTCAATGACCTGGATCATTGAGGATGTGACAGAGAGTGAAACAAATGTAGTCTTGGAGTATGGAAGATGTGAATTGTCACATCCCCAATGACCTAGATCATTGAAGATATTTACAGAGAGTGAAAGTGAATAAAGCCCCTGTTTATTAAGAATGTAAAAAGAGTGAAAACCACTGTAGCCCTGGAGTAGGAGAATGTGAAATATGGCACATCTTCAATGACCTGGATCATTAAGGATGTGACAGAGAGTGAAAGTGAATATAGCCCCTATAATGGAGGATGTGAATTGGCACATCTCCAATGACCTGTCTCTATGAGGGTGTGACAGAGAGTGAAAATGATTATAGTCCCTGTAATGGAGGATGTGAATTGGCACATCTCCAATGACCTGTATCTATGAGGGTGTGACAGAGAGTGAACGTGAATATAGTTCCTATAATGGAGAATGTGAAATGGCACAACTTCATTGACATGGATCATTGAAGATGTGACAGAGAGTGAAAGTGAATATAGCCCCTATAATGGATGATGTGAATAGGCACATCTCCAATGACCTGTAACAATGAGGATGTGACAGAGCGTGAAAGTGAATATAGCCCCTATAATGGAGGATGTGAATTGGCACATCTTCAATGACATAGATCATTGAGGATATGACAGAGAGTGAAAGTGAATATAGCCCCTTTAATGGAGGATGTGAATTGGCACATCTCCAATGACCTGTATCTATGAGGGTGTGACAGAGAGTGAAAATGAATATAGCCCCTGATCATTGGGCAAGAGTGAAAACGTCTATCCCTGGAGCATGGAGGATGAAACAGAGATACCTGTAAGAGTTGCTGGAAACAATACCTGTAGAAATTGATTAGAACTACCTGTAGAAGTTGATCAGAACAATAACTGTAAACATTGATCAGAACAATACCTGTAGAAATTTATAAAAATAATATCTAAGAGTTTATTAGAACAATACATGTAAAAGTTGATTAAATCAATACCCGTAGGAGTTCATTAGAACAATCCCCCTAGGAATTCATCAGCTTATTAGCTTTAGTAATTAATTTTCATTATAATTTAAGCTCCTTTATTTTTGTTCGGATGTTTAAACTGCGTCATTTTTCTTTTATAATGAAATTATGAAAAGTTCAAATTCTTGAACCAATCTACAGACCACTTTGTATTCGTAAAATTCATTTCATTTGTGCTTGTTCAGTAACTTTTCTAGATATTTATTATTGAATAATTTTCCTGTGTAATTTATTTGCTCATTGATATCAAAATGATTATATCAAGTCTCAGTAATGCTACAGAATATATAATAATGTCTCAGTGATAGCTATGTAGTGGAAAAGCTTAATGATTTACAATCGGTAGCTTTCAAGGCAAGAAAATTCTTATCTGAAAATGTCTAAAAAATGGAACTCTCCTTCTTGGAGATACAAAATGTTTAGTGGGACTCTCTGCCTTAATCTTTCCAGTTTTTAAATCAACACTTTCAGAATAAATATTCCGCAAAAAAATAAATCTGTGTTTTTGTGGGTTTTAATAAAACTGTTTATAAAATCATCAACATGTTTCTTTCTCATTTAGTGTAGTTATTATAGTAAGTTTTACAGAACTAATGATTGTCATATTGAAATGGAAACTATATCAGATATGTCTAATATGCTCCTTTAAAGATTTTTTTTGGTATTTCTATTTTCACATATTTTAATATGTCAGAAGTATCACAAAACTTTTGCCTGACTTTGATTGTCGCTTTGGAATACTTATGTTGTCTCCCCTAAAACATTTTCATTGTTGGGCTAAACAGTGACACACACGCATTCCAGATGTAGAATTTCATTTAAATAAAACTTTTTTTTCACAAATAACTTATCCGGACTTCTTTAAACATTTCATATTAACTGTCTCTCGAATATAGATTATAGATTACTTTTCTCCAGCTATAATTCAAAATATAGAAATTGTTTTAATGAAAACTGCTTCTTTATGAGTATCTTCATTAATTTTCTCCAGCTACATTGTTTTAATTCAAAATATTGAAATTATTGTGAAAATTGCTTCTTTATGGAGTTTTTTGTTACTTTTCTCCCACTATTATTCAAAATATGTAAATCATTAAAAACTGCTGCTTAAGGGAGTTTTTTGTAACTTTTCTCCAGCTATAACTCCAAATATGGAAATCATTGTGAAATTTGCATCTTTATCATCAAGATGTTTTATTTTGTTTTTTTTTTCTCCAGCTTTAATTTAAAATATGGAAATTGTTGTAAAAACTACTACTTTATGGAGTTTTTTGTTACTTTTCTCCTGCTGTAATTAAAAATATGGAAATCATTGAAAAATGCTGCTTAAGGGAGTTTTTTGTATTTTTTCTCCAGCTACATTGTTTAATTCAAAATATTGAAATATTGTGAAAATTGCTTCTTTATGGAGTTTTTTGTTACTTTTCCCCCGCTATTATTCCAAATATGGAAATCATTGTGAAATCTGCATCTTTATCATCAAGATGTTTTATTTTGTATTTTTTTCTCTGGCTTTAATTTAAAATATGGAAATTGTTGTGAAAACTGCTACTTTATGGAGTTTTTTGTTACTTTTCTCCTGCTGTAATTAAAAATATGGAAATCATTGAAAACTGCTGCTTTAGGGAGTTTTTTGTAACTTTTCTCCAGCCATAATTCAAAATATGGAAATCTTTTTGAAAACTGCTAATTTTTGGAGTTTTTTGCCATTTTTCTGCAGCTGTAATTCCAAATATGATAGTTGTCATGAAAACTGCTTCTTTATGGATTTCTTTTTGTTATTTTCTCCAGTTATAATAAAAATATGGAAATAATTATGAAAATTTTTCTCCATCTGTAATTCCAAATGGTCATAATTGTCTGAACATTCCAAAATATGTTATGTACATAGTGGGTGTTATCGAATTATGGAAATTATTGTGAAAACTTCTTTTTTATGGAGTTTTTTGTTATTTTTCTCCAGTCCTATACATGTAACTCATAATATGGAAATTGTTATTGTGAAAACTGTTGATATATGGATGTTCTCCAGCTTTGATAAAAAAAAATGGCATAGTTGTCCAAACCTTTAAAATATGTACAGTGCATTTTTGGTTTATATGGAAATGATTGTGAAAACTCCTTTTTTATGCAGTTTTTTGTTATTTTTTTTCCAGTTTTAATTCAAAATAGGTCATTATTGTAATCATATCATTCATAAATGACCAATTAATTTATGCAGTGACTTAAATAAGGAACATCCGATAGTAGTTGGTGGTTTTTCTCCAGGTGCTCTGGTTTCCACCACTGATAGTAGCTGTTAAGTAACTTAATTTATGTCCAGTATTTGTAATGGTTTATATTTCAAAATGATTTTAGTTTCACTGTGTCCATATTTGTATACCTCAGTCATTAAAATGTAATAATATATGTCCAGCATTATCCCTAGCCTTTGTTGCTCTCTTTTGCTCCAAAATAAATTTGAGAAGCTTTATTCATTTGCCTTGTGGTTGTGATGTGAAGGATTAACTTAACAGCAAGGAACTGTAAACATATACTTGAATATAAAAGACATGATAATGAATTTTATGAATTTTGTTACAGCATAACTTTTCTGAACCGGACTCTGTCTGATCTAAAACTGTATATTCTGGTTCTACCGTTTGGTTCTGGAATGTATGTACTTCAGTATGTATTATGTACATAAAGTACTGGTATGTTTACAGTTTCTATCTGAAACGAAAGACAATCTGCAGAATGTATAGTTTGATCATTAATTGGTAGAACTGAAAAAACAAATCTTATACATGTAGGAAAGGGAGAAAATCTTCATTTTCACCATTTAACTTTAATCTTTAATTTTCAGCCACTTTTGGATTTATATAACAATGAATCTATCATTTTTCCCGTTTGTTGACAAAATTGATATGTTCCTTTTTTCAATTCTACCAAATATTATGAGAATACATCTTTCGCTAAGGGAAATAACTCTAGATTGAAGTTCTGATATGCATAAAAATTACCATTCTTTGTTTGCAATGAGATTTATTTGCATCTTAGAATTATCAAACATATTGTGAAAACCAAAATTAAATTAATTAAACAAAATAAAATAAAAGATTAAAGAAAAAAAGGAGAACACTGAAAGACCTAATAAAAGTTGTGTCTACCACAGGGGCCTGCAAGAGAATATGTTAGATATATCTTTTACCTAAACTAAGGTTTTTAGTGTAAAATAGAATTTTTGAGGTAAAGTGAATAATCAAAAATTGATCTAAATCCCCCCAAAGTGTAAAATTAAGCTGCTTTAAAAGACTTATTACTGTATACTTGAAATCCATACATGTAACAGTTAGTGCCAATACAGTTGTAACAAATTCGAAGGTCCCTGTGATCCCAATATGTAAGTTATTGGCAATACAGTTATAACAAAGTCTTGGGTTCCTGTGATCTTAATATATAACAGTTTATAGAGTTGTAACAAATTCGCAGGTCCCTGTGATTTTAATATGTAAGTTAATGGCAACACAGTTGTAACAAATTCGTAGGTCCCTGTAATCTTAATATGTAATAGTTAGTGTCAATACCGTTGTAATAAATGCGCAGGTCCCTATGATCCAAATATGTAACAGTCGGTGCCAATACAGTTGCAACAAAGTATCAGGCCCCTGTGATCTTAATATGTAAGGGTTAATACAGCTGTAACAAATTCGCAGGTCCTGTGATCTTAATATGTAACAGTTAGTTGCATGTTACAGTTGTAACAAATTATCAAGTCCCTGTGATCCCAATATGTAAATTAGTGTCAATACAGTTGTAACAAAGCCTCAGGTCCCTGTGATCTTAATATGTAACAGTTATATACAGCTGTAACAAATTTGCAGGTCCCTGTGATCCCAAGTTGTACCAGTTAGTGGCAATACAATTTTAACACATTCTTAGGTCCCTGTGCAAGTTAAAAGCTTTCAATTAAGATTTGAAAACAAATATTCAGAATGTGATTACTCGGAATACTTCCGAGATGTCCTAGAATTTGTTACAGCAAGTTTTGGACCTAAAATAGGGGGGTTAAGATCAATTTTCGATAAAAATGCCTCCTCAATGGTCATAAAAGCTAAAGAGTGGAAAGCTTTCCAGCACGCTTGGTACCGTTGGAAAGATGGATAATTTTTATTTTATAAACCTCCTAAATGCAAGTCAAACGTATCCTCCTTCCGCAGAAATAATCTCCATTTCCTCCAAAAACACGCAAAATTTCCGTGTCTCAAAGTTCGCGTCGCCTTGCAATTGCCAATTCGTTACATATTCATTAGGTGTACTGTATCACAGGTCATGGAATCTGTTTTTATTTCTACTAATGAATGTGCCTATTGCAACAAAAAAAATCTGCTTTTTCAAACATCATACCAAACTACAGTTTTACCTATCGACTTTGATATTATTCGGTTATAGGGACCAAAAATCTACATTTTAACTTGTTTTGCCCCTTCAAAATGTCGTCGCATAGCGTTTTTATGGAGTTTCTGACGTTTTGATTTTGATGTCATCGTGTAGTTGTAAATTGTTCCAGAAAATTGCAAAATTTGTTGATAATGTTGACAAATATCTATTTTGTTATAATGTGAAAGGAAAATGTTCCAATATATCATTTTCAAGAATTTTTCCAACCATTTTGTGACCGTTTACCAAATGGGGTAGCGTATCAATAGTGGTAGTGTGACGTTAGAAGGATCCCCTCTCCAGAGCAGAGACGTATTTTAATACTGACCGTTCCTCTAGCTTTGATTATTGACAAAGATGGATATAAGGTGGAAGCTTATACGAATCTAGTACGATATTGACGAAAGGTAATATCAGACCTGGGAACTCCTACGGATTGTCCGTAATTGCTACGGAATTTAGTAATAAAATACGGCCTACGGGTTGACAACGAGATGCTACGGAAATTAAAAAAAAATAAAAATGTGTTTTTATTCAAATTTAAATTAAATAGATTAAAAATTAATGTAAACAATTACGTTTATTTCGAGTTAAATTTCTTATTAAACTACCACATACTTTCTGTGAATCTTTGTCAATCTGTTTTCCGAATCCGCGAGGTCCATATAGGGGGTCATGTGCCGATGACCTTTTGAATTAGCCATTGAAATTACTACTGTAAGAATCTTGACGATGGCATTTTGAGGCGCATATTTGCATTTGTCCGTTCAGTCATTTCGTCAAAAGTTCAAGTGGAATAATGTGACGAAATGACTTGCTGCAAGATGACGGGCGACAAAGGTCATCTGAACATTACCTCTTATGGGATGTTGTCAGATCTTTGTAAAACGGAGTGAGAACAAGGATCTGTTTTTTAATTAGATTGCAATTATCTCTCACAAAATTGCTTTATAATTCATCAGTAGATTACTGTAAATGGAAGATTTGGGCATGTGGTCCCACTTTTACTGAAACTACTGACAACAGATCAAAACTACTGACAAGCACTGGAAAGGGTTCCCAGGTCTGTAATATCCTCTGGCCGCGACACCATACTTTAGATACGTGGACAAGATACAAGTCTGGCGTGCTCTGTCCTGTCTTAGGGGCCAGAGGAACTAGTAACGACTATAGGTTCCAGCCTGACAGTCATGTCTTAGGGGCCAGAGAAAACTAGCAAGGACTAGGTTCCAGCCGACAGCCATGTCTTAGGGGCCAGAGGAAACTAGCAAGGACTAGGTTCCAGCCTGACAGTCATGTCTTAGGGGCCAGAGGAAACTAGCAAGGACTAGGTTCCAGCCTGACAGTCATGTCTTAGGGGCCAGAGGTAACTATCAAGGACTAGGTTCCAGCCTGACAGTCATGTCTTAGGCTCGTTCCCCGAACACCAACTCTGGTCACTTGAAAGAAATGTGTTTATATAGGAAATCCTTTGAAGTTTCAGTTATAGTCTGTTTCAACTAAGAATGTCAACTCATTTAATTTGTAGATATGATACTTAGTCAGTAATGAAATCAATAAAATATTTTCATATAATACAGCTTTAAGTAATAGAAAATGATTATTAAACATTATCATTTAAAAATTCAATAAATGGAAAATAATAATTAAATTACATTACTTGAAAATTAATCGAAATAGTTAAAGCATATTGATAATAAAATAAAGTTTCTATTCATACATGTTATAATAATACATGTTTAATATAGCACATTATTAGACATCAGTATTTTAACTGAAAACCATTAAATGAAGATGACATATAAAAACACACAATAACAGATAATATTAAACTGATGTCACACAAATTAAACACAAATCTGTACAAGTTTAACTAATATATTCTGTAATGAAAATAAGGCATTTGACAGGGTTCGGCATGTAGGTATTTTGTATCAACTTTACAAAAAATGATTTTAAAAGGAATATTATTTGAATGGTTGATAGGCTAGCTTAATTTATTATAGAAAACAAAAGGGAAATAATTGATGGATACCAATCAAATACTTAATCTATATCTGCAGGAGTTCTTCAAGGATATGTTCTTTGGACCTTTTTATTTCTATCATGTATTGATATAACAGCTGACGTAACTTTGTTTGCAGTTGATACTTCTCTATAATATGTTATTGCAGATAGTGATGATGACCTTAATACACATGCTGATATACTAAATGATGATCTTTCATCAATCCCTGTTGGGCTAATCAATGAATGGCAAATTATTTTTAATCCAACTAAAGCAGTAGCATTAACTTTTACTCTAAGCTTTCTTACCCACAACTTTCTCTTTGACCGCCACAAACATATTGTTTTTATATATGGATGATCTTTTAGGCTAAGTTAATTTAGATGCTTTTGAATGGTATAGTTGGTATGTCAAATGAAAGAAATTAAACTATACTTAATTATACTAGTTCATACATATATATTTATATATACATTGTCTATAAAGCACTAAAAGATTCAAGATGTATAGATAATTCATATTTTAATAACTAAAGGTAGTTCTAAAAATGTTATTTATATGAATCATAATAAAGGTACAAGAGTGAATGAGAAAGGGATCTTAATTGATTAAACATTATACTGTTAATTTCCTACTCCATCTACATCGAAATAAACTATTGATTTTCAGTGTAAATATATATAAAAAGAATACTGGTTATCTTTGTTTGAAAATACTTATATAGGCTCAGCCTAAACCTGCGTTCTAATCATTTTATTGATACATTTGTATGCTATTTCTTGTAGTACTTGTTCATGATGTCTTGTACAAATAATAAAATATTTTGAAATTAAACATTTAATTATAATTACATAAATCTGAAAGAAGGTACAAGTTAGACTAATATATAACAATATTCATATGTTAATTTACAAAAATCTGAAATAAGGTATAGATCAATATATGACAATAATTTACACAAATCTGAAACTTATATATACATATCAATAAATATATGATAATTTACAAATAACTAAAAGAAGGTTTAATATATATGCTAATTTTCCTAAATGTGCAACTGTTTTATGCAGTACCTATTTATCAGTTATTTGTTTGCAAATATCATTAGTTATTGAGTATCTGATCAGTTACTAGAGGTTGATTTACCTGTGTAATTTACCTGCACAACATTTCTGCTATAGACTATAACTCACTATCACCACAACTGACCACCTAAATAAACATGTTTTTATAAGCAGAGTTGGTGTTCGGGGAAGTCCCCATGTCTTAGGGGCCAGAGGTAACTATCAAGGACTAGGTTCCAGCCTGACAGTCATGTCTTAGGCTCGTTCCCCGAACACCAACTCTGGTCACTTGAAAGAAATGTGTTTATATAGGAAATCCTTTGAAGTTTCAGTTATAGTCTGTTTCAACTAAGAATGTCAACTCATTTAATTTGTAGATATGATACTTAGTCAGTAATGAAATCAATAAAATATTTTCATATAATACAGCTTTAAGTAATAGAAAATGATTATTAAACATTATCATTTAAAAATTCAATAAATGGAAAATAATAATTAAATTACATTACTTGAAAATTAATCGAAATAGTTAAAGCATATTGATAATAAAATAAAGTTTCTATTCATACATGTTATAATAATACATGTTTAATATAGCACATTATTAGACATCAGTATTTTAACTGAAAACCATTAAATGAAGATGACATATAAAAACACACAATAACAGATAATATTAAACTGATGTCACACAAATTAAACACAAATCTGTACAAGTTTAACTAATATATTCTGTAATGAAAATAAGGCATTTGACAGGGTTCGGCATGTAGGTATTTTGTATCAACTTTACAAAAAATGATTTTAAAAGGAATATTATTTGAATGGTTGATAGGCTAGCTTAATTTATTATAGAAAACAAAAGGGAAATAATTGATGGATACCAATCAAATACTTAATCTATATCTGCAGGAGTTCTTCAAGGATATGTTCTTTGGACCTTTTTATTTCTATCATGTATTGATATAACAGCTGACGTAACTTTGTTTGCAGTTGATACTTCTCTATAATATGTTATTGCAGATAGTGATGATGACCTTAATACACATGCTGATATACTAAATGATGATCTTTCATCAATCCCTGTTGGGCTAATCAATGAATGGCAAATTATTTTTAATCCAACTAAAGCAGTAGCATTAACTTTTACTCTAAGCTTTCTTACCCACAACTTTCTCTTTGACCGCCACAAACATATTGTTTTTATATATGGATGATCTTTTAGGCTAAGTTAATTTAGATGCTTTTGAATGGTATAGTTGGTATGTCAAATGAAAGAAATTAAACTATACTTAATTATACTAGTTCATACATATATATTTATATATACATTGTCTATAAAGCACTAAAAGATTCAAGATGTATAGATAATTCATATTTTAATAACTAAAGGTAGTTCTAAAAATGTTATTTATATGAATCATAATAAAGGTACAAGAGTGAATGAGAAAGGGATCTTAATTGATTAAACATTATACTGTTAATTTCCTACTCCATCTACATCGAAATAAACTATTGATTTTCAGTGTAAATATATATAAAAAGAATACTGGTTATCTTTGTTTGAAAATACTTATATAGGCTCAGCCTAAACCTGCGTTCTAATCATTTTATTGATACATTTGTATGCTATTTCTTGTAGTACTTGTTCATGATGTCTTGTACAAATAATAAAATATTTTGAAATTAAACATTTAATTATAATTACATAAATCTGAAAGAAGGTACAAGTTAGACTAATATATAACAATATTCATATGTTAATTTACAAAAATCTGAAATAAGGTATAGATCAATATATGACAATAATTTACACAAATCTGAAACTTATATATACATATCAATAAATATATGATAATTTACAAATAACTAAAAGAAGGTTTAATATATATGCTAATTTTCCTAAATGTGCAACTGTTTTATGCAGTACCTATTTATCAGTTATTTGTTTGCAAATATCATTAGTTATTGAGTATCTGATCAGTTACTAGAGGTTGATTTACCTGTGTAATTTACCTGTACAACATTTCTGCTACAGACTATAACTCACTATCACCACAACTGACCACCTAAATAAACATTTTTTTATAAGCAGAGTTGGTGTTCGGGGAAGTCCCCATGTCTTAGGGGCCAGAGGAAACTAGCAAGGACTAGGTTCCAGCCTGACAGTCATGTCTTAGGGGCCAGAGGAAAATTGCAAAAACTAGGTTCCAGCCATGTCTTAGGGGCCAGAGGAAACTAGCAAGGGCTAGGGGCCAGCCTGACAGTCATGTCTTAGACAAACAGTTATTTAGACCGTCTATCATTTTGTTCTTCTCTTTATTACATCACAGTCACAACTTTCAAACTTTGAGCAAACTATATAATTTATGTAAATGTAACTTCAAATTCTGGTAAATTACTACAGTTCTCTTTACACATATGGTACACATGCAGATGGACATCTGTCTCACAAAGAAAAACAAATTCCAATGATGTAACAAAATTGCTGTTTATTTAATGAGTCTGTTTAACTGTCCAGGCACATAACATCGTAATGGCTATACACCAGTAATATGGAGGCAGAGACAATAATCCACAAGGTGACACTTATCACTAATCCACAAACACTTGGTTCGCTAGTTTGTCACAAGGAGCGAATTCGAAGGATGTCCCTTGTTTACGGGGGAAACACATGTCGCATGTTTAGAAAATTATTCTGTAGAAAAATGTGAGTAAAAAATCAGCATTTCCACTCGGTAGGGCTCCCCTTGTGAATTGAGGGTACACTGTGAGGGTATCTGACGACGTTGGTTAGTGTTATAACAACTTGTGACTAACTTTGATACACTGTACTGTAAGGTGTGGCATAGCAAAGAAGAAACTCTAAATCAGGAAGTAAATCCATGGGAACTAAACAAACGGGAGGCCGCAGTAGTGGCGGATCCAAAGGGATGGCTAGAACACAGTTTTTACTGCATTAGTTCTCCTTGTCTCCTTGACATACAATTATGACATACTGAAAAACTGTTAAAAATAGATGAAACACTTTTATCTTTGTGTTCATTATTTTTCATATGTCACTTGTTATCAGTTACTACAGAATTGTTTTCCTGATCAAATTTGAGTAATCCTCTCAAAATATCTTGTATCTTACTATACTTTCTGAATGTTACTATCAGGATAGGCTACATAATAACAAAGTAGCCCTCAACTGAACGTAACCAATCCCTCTCACATATACGTCCCTGGTACCAACAACACAGCAATGAACAATTTTATTCACAAATACATTAGTCACCATATACAGTATAACTATACCCATTGTGTACAGTGTTGAAAATTGATAGTAGTCACCATGGTTACACTTTAGGTACAACAATTATAGAAGTCACCATGGTTACACCGTAAAATAAAAAATGATACATGTAGTAGTCGCTATGGTTACACTGGCGCGTATAATAATAATAGTAGTCATCATAATTTCATTGAAGCGTACAAAAATGGTAGTAGTCACATGGCATAATAGAGCGATGCAGGACAAATGATGGAAGTACTGTAACCACATCGTCGGAAACCCACGGTACACTTCTCTGACGTTTGCAAACGTCAGAGAAGTGTACCGTGGGTTTCCGACGATGCTGTAACCATGTTTGCGCTTGAGGTATACGTAGATTACATGACAGTCGCAATGGCTATATACTATATAGCGTATAAATGATAGAATTCACCATGGTTACAATTAAGTAGTATACTTGAAAATATGATATTATGCATCGTTTAGTTTGGTTGTTTGCTTTATAAGTCCATTAATGATTATTTAGGTACAGCCAGGTTTTTTGTTGGTGCAGGAAAGGCGGAGATCTCAGAGAAAAATACTTGGCAACTGTCAAGCAGGGCATCAACATGTGACCCACTTGGGGATAACAAGTGGTTGCAGAATGTCACACACTGCTCACATGTAAAGGTATGTACAGGAACATAAAACTAATAAAGCAAAGTTTATGACGTGTGCTTATATTGGTAAGAGCAGCGGACGATTTAAAGCAAATCAAAGCGCCTAGACTAGATAGTTTAATACTGTCTTAGAACGTCCAGTATGCAAATTAGAAATGAACTAATAAAACGTTGTTCAGGAGTAATATTACTGTGATACAATTCATATTAGTGGTATATGTAACTAGAACTGTAAGTCAACGGCTACCTAATACCCTACTCGCCCGCCCTTTGCAATAAATACTTTTATGAGGCATATATGTTGATGGGTGCAAATTGTTTTATGCAGATATAGATACATCTACATATCGTCCCCAACATTCCTGTGCAGTTTCAATGAAATTGTTCACAGGTTTATGAGTGTTTTCCGGACAAACTGTTCCAACAAAAACCTGTTTAATGTGACCTGGTTACAAATTGTACCATGGCAACCACAATTCTGCATAAAATGACATGCACGCGTTTATCTACACATGGCCCCTGACATTTATGTGAAGCTTCATTGAAACTGGTTCACTGATTTAGGATGTGTTGTTTGGTCAAAATTTTCCAACAAAATCTGTTTATACACTGTTACCACGGCAATGTAAATTTCCGGTAAAAAACATCTGCAGCCATATCTACACAAAGCCCCTAACATTCCGTATTGTTTTATTTAATCAATCCAAAGGTTAAGGAGAAGTTGTCATGACAAAGTTTTCCACAAAAAAAATTGAGTATTGTGACCTACTTACCATGGCAACCAAAATTTCTGCAGAAAAAATACCCTGCATGCTCATTAACACAAGTTCCCTAAACTACCTATGTAGTTTCACATGAAGTGGTTCACAGGTTTATGATTTGTCTTAAAAGGACCACCTCCCCCCCCCCCCCCCCTTTAAAAAATCAAACAAAAACAACCGATGTATAATGATCAGGTTACCATGGCAACCAAAATTTTAATCTGATATATATATATTACGCACATCTGCGATGTTTAAGGATTATTGCCACCAAGTTTCGTCGAAATTACCTCAGTAGTTTAGAAGAAGAAAGGAGCCGGTAAATTGTTGTTGTTGTCTATAGACGGACGGACAACCCGATTCCAGGGGGGGGGTATGATAAACATACTACAATACATGAGCAGTTTGTTATCTTCTCTTCAGTAACTAAAGGAGCAAACTTAGAACTACCAGTATGTTCAATATACACATTTCCCATTAAGTATCTCTGTTTCAGCATGTAATAGAGGTAAACATATCAATAAAATACATTGTGGTAATAAAATTATTATATAATCAATATAAGAAGAATCTCAGTTAGTTGTAAAGTGAAAAGTCGAATCAAAAGAGAATGCCTCAATGAACATAAAAAATTTAAATATAAAAAATTACGGTAACAAATAATACCATAAAGGCTATCAACAAAACAACATACAAATTTTGGTCAGTTGGTTCAATATTCTTAACAGCTGATAAAATACACCTATTTACTTGTTACACATCAGATCCAGAGTATTAACCAATGAAAAAAGTTACATTACAACTAAATGTTCATCAACAAATATGAAAAAAAGGATGCTACAACTAGAAAGGCAATGTTTATTAAACTACATGTACGGAAACTGAAAGATAAGTGAACATTAACTACATTAACTATGGAAAGTTATATTACAATTAAATATTCACTAATAAATCTGTAACCAATAGAAAGTTATAATACAGCAAACATTCACCAAAGTAACCAATGGAGAGGTTTTTTACAACAATGGTTACGTGGAATAAGTCGATAGAACATTGTACATGTATAAACAGTAAAATTGTACAAGATCTGCTCTTGTGGCCATAAAGACGAAGGATTTAAACAGTGGGCACCACAAAAATTCGGTTACTTTTCCACAAACAGAATGGCTGGATTGTAAAACAACTGGATTACTAGGACAATTTTGTATAAAAAAACGACTTTAACACTGTGCATAAAACACAGTCTGTAAATCAGAACAACAAAATTAATGACTTCTCCATTATGAGATTTAAGTATAAAAAGCAGTATTTAGACATTGGACTTAAAAAAATAATGATGATATGTTTAATATCATATCATCACATCAAACACTTTATATTCATAGTATACATTTCTACAACCTGATACCAAGTTAGCTTACATACAACTTTCTACTCGTATGATCTCTACAACATAAGTCATACATGTACTCTGTTGTTGTCAGAAACACATACATAATACCCTTTTGTAAAAACTTCATGTAACCAAATACATTTATACTAACTCATGTGTAAAGGGTGGTTAAACTTTTACAAAATTACTTTGATGTCTTGTCAGCAACATATAAATGCATCAGAAGACGATGCACCAAAGCTCTTCCAAAAAGCTCCTTTCCAAATTATTTATTGGAAATCAATCAAATGCTGTTTTCATGTGTTGTCAATACATTGGTAGATTTAATGACAAAAATTAACATCTGGCATAAAAAAATGACATCATTGCAAGTGTTTAATGTTTATATAACAAGTGCCGACTGAAAATGAAAAGAACTGGCGTAAACAAAAAAAGGACAGCTGTCAACTGGGTCAGAAATATTGAAAAGATAAATGAAGGTGGCTTTTTCTAATTATCATTTCCAATATTTTTCAAGTCTGTTATAATTCCACCATAATTATAACATTAGCTTTTTCTCAAATATACAACAATTTACAGTCAGTCGTAATAATAAATACAAACAAAAACAGTTACAATATATGTTCATTTGTATGTTTAAGATCCGTATTTGATTTCAACATGCGTATATATATATGTATATGTAAATCAATATCTTTACTACAAAACGTCAATATCAATATGAGTATAGATTGACACAAAATTAGATAAGATAATCTAAGTCCATGATATCAATGAAATGTCAAACTATTGCATCATGAGTATCTATAAAGTGGCCACAAATAGCCAGTCCACATATCAATGACTACAACATTCTTACATATCATTGACTCAAAATAACTGGCACATCAGCATATCATTTAATTAAAACAAATTGGTTGTACATCAATATATATCACTGATTACGATCAGCCAATATATCAATGCTATCAATATCACTACAAAAGCTAAAGGACAAAGAATGAGAACTCTGCAATACTAGTGATATAAAGTAGCAGACATTCAGTTTCCCTGTGGAAGGTCGATTTAATACCAGACTATATATAGCTATGGTGTGAACTGATAGAGCTCTAGTTTCCCAAAAAAGTTATAACCAGGCTAGGGTATGAACTGATGGAGATCTAGTTTCCAAAAAAAGTTTTATAACAAGGCAAGGGTGTGAACTGACGGAGATCAAGTTTCCCAAAAAGTTTTATAACCAGGCTAGGGTGTGAACTAATGGAGATCTAGTTTCCCAAAAAAGTTATAACCAGCCCTGGGTGTGAACTGATGGAGATCTAGTTTCCCAAAAAGTTTTATAACCAGGCTAGGGTGTGAACTGACGGAGATCAAGTTTCCCCAAAAAGTTTTATAACTAGGCTTGGGTATAAACTCATGGAGATCTAGTTTCCCAAAAAAGTCAAGGAAGTTTTATAACCAGACTAGGGGATAACTGATGGAGATCAAGTTTACCAAAATAGTTTTATAACCAGGCTAGTTTGATTTCTAGACTCGGATGTGAACTGGCAGAATTTCAGTTTCTCTGAGGTAACTGACGTACCTAATTAATTAATACCACATTTAAGTATTAGTGTGAACTGGTAGAGACTATGTTTCCCTACCTGGAGGACAATACAGAAATACATATATTGCTGAACAGGAAGTGTTCCCAGTATCAAACTGGGACGTCTACTGGTAAAATCTTAGACATATTTTTCTACTTTGATGCACACTATCACAGATTTACTTTTCCAAGTTGTAGGATATTAAGTTTCCTGGATGTAACTGTCCTGGTGTACACTGTAGAATTTACCTCCCCAGTCACAGAGATACGTTTAATATATACACACCAGAGAATTAAGTTTCCCTAGGTTAAGTTCTAAATTTTGGTGTACACTCTAGATATTAGTTTCCCATGGCCAGTAGTAATATCATACAGGGTGGTGGAGATTTGGTTGTACCTTTGCCTGAATTGGAGGATGTACAGGCTAGGAGATTCTATTTCCCCATTTGTAGTTTCATGCTGGGATAAACACTAGTAGAACTAGTTTCCATAGTTGTAGTATGCATATTGGGGTGTATATTGCATCATTTGCCGTTCATCCCCCGATCTCTCACTAGTAACGTCCACTGTACCAAACACACTGTCACCATATGATGGAGGGGCTGAAAAAGACATAACCAGAAAAGTTAAATGATTTGGTTGAAAATCAGCCCTTTATTCATGACACTATTCTCATGCTAAATCATGGATTTGGTGCTTAAAGCAGGTTTTCTTTTTCTGACTATAAATTAATGAAAACATTATTTTGTCATTGATTTGGGAAAACACTTAATAAACTTAAGGAAGTAAACTGTTTTCAGTGTTTATATTTGACATTTTAAAAAGTTTACATGATTTAAGCAGGTCACAGTAAAATTGGTTTGAATACAAGAGCCATGCCTGAGCACAAGAACATTTACATGAATATATGCTTTACAGGCACAGGCCAATAAATTACAGAAATTTTACACCTGAAGGTGATAAGTTAAGTTTACATAACTTTTGTCTCAAACACACACCTGTATGCAATACAAAACTTTACATAACTTTTTACACACTAATTTTTTATCTCAAATTTACTTAACCAACAATTTAACGCATTTGGTTACATAGAACTGCAGTTGATTACTACTGTGACCTTGACCAATGAGAGAACAGACAGTCATGTGATAGAGGAGACAGTTCTTTGCTTCCTGCAATGGTTTCTTTAGCTTATTAGTAACTACACTGTAGACGTCACTCACTGCTGTAGATTTGGAGCTTTTATCATGTGACATTCTATACCTTAACTATAGAAGAAGCTCAAATATGCAGAAAGATGTCTTAATAAAAGTACAATATACTTTTTAGAAATGATTGTTGCTATCAAACAAGTGTATAACTTGAAAGTACTGTGCTAGACGGACAGTGGGTGCTGGAGTTTACAGGAAGTGCTCCTAAGCGATAATGCCATAAATATTGTATGGCAATGTAGTACTTACGGACATTAGGAGTGGCTCCTGGTTGTACGGTGATAGGCGGAACTTCATTCAGCATGATGCCTGACGGGTCCACTGGTAATGCTGGCATGGGTACGGGAGGGGGAAGGTAAGTATGGAGGGGCACTGTCCCAATAGTGACACTCAGCGGTATCTCCAGGTCAAATGGAGTGTTGTCTACATCAGCTTTCAACTAAACACAGCATAAAGGTCAGCATGACTTCATTTAACATTCAAAAGCTTGATTTTCAAAATCTTGACAAAAGCTTTCGGAAATATGACGCAAGTTGGGAAATCTTAGTAAAAAACTTGAATTATGCAAGTATATTAAATTTTATGTTTAAAGAAACAAAGCAAACCGATTAGTAGTCTCTTCTATGTTGAAAATAATTTAAAGTGTTGTATAAACTATTTCTTAGAAATCAAAATTTAGATATGAGTACAAGAAGGCCACAATAAACGAGTAAAACCCACCTCAATGATATACTCCATGTGTATAATGTTACAGTTTGCCAGCGGGGATGGAGGGATGGGGGGAATAACCAGTCGGTCCCCACTCCACGTGTCTGATCCCTGAGGGTCAATCGGACCATGCTCTAACCGTGCCACATCTCGTTTTTCAAAGCGCATGTTGCCATCAGCATAATATGAGATGTTCTGAGAATATAAAAATATATTTTTCATCATCAATATTATATTAATATGTTTAGATTTTAAAAGAAGCTTATAAATGTTCTACAACAAAAAGTAGAAAAACATGGAAATATTTCATTATTATCCGACATAGATCAATAAACAAACTTAAAATTTTTAACTTACATAGGCCTTGAGATGTACAAGTAATATATATGATCTTGGAATTGTTCAAACATCATTGGTCTGTTTTATTTATATATGGGATATTTTTGTCACCAAAATTCCAAATTAGTTAACAGCTAGATGATCTATAATACGGTACCCTGTTTCATATATCTAAACAAATTTATGTGATATGACTGATTAACAAAATCACTAAATTTGAACTGATACATTTTCTTAAATATTTCATACTTCATTCTTTAATAGATGGTCTAACAAAAATTCACAGTTTATACCTGGGGGTAAATACCATTATAAATCTGGTCTAATATTTACCATCACAAATGTGGTTATGTATTTACCATTTTAAATCTGGCAATATATTTAACATTAAAAATCTGGTCATAGTCATCATTAAAAATCTGACTATTACATTTTACTATGACAAATCTGACCATGTAAATACTCACCATTATAAATTTAATCCGACCATATCTACCATTATAAATCTTACCATATTTATTATTATGAATTTGCCATTTAATTATTTACCATAATTAGTTTGACTCTAGAAGATGTAATTAATCTGTCTGAGTTGTTCACAATCTCAGCGTTTATGATGATTGCCTCCCCTGGAACGTAACCACGGCGATCTATTTTGAAGACTGCAGTGACAGGACCTGTTGCACAACACAGACAGCAAATCATCTTGGATTCCTGGAGCTGGGCTGGCATCTGAAGCATTAAAAACATCATTACATACATGTATCTACTGCGATACATGTGGTTTAGAAGCATCTCACAAATAAAGTCGAACCTCATTATCTCGAACTTGTATAACTTGAAGACCTGGTTTAATACAAAGTATTTTGTCGTTCCCAGTGAAACTTTACAATAGCTTTTAAACTAGAATGCTCGGTTAACTCTAAGTTTAACACAGTCGTAGATATCAACTTCAAGATTACGAGGTTTGACTATATACATGTAGTAGACCAAAGATCAGGTAAATGTCATCAAAATACCTCAACATACAGGAGTAACTTTCATGCATCATTTATGCAGGTCTTAAACACTATCAAATATATCAAATATAACCCAGCATCTGACTGCAGTCACAAGGAATTATACTAGTTACCAATAATACTTATCTATATTATGGCCATGCTGTGAGGGCATTATTGCCTCATAGTATTGTCGAGGGATGGAATAGTGCCAGAGTCGAAGGTGAGGGCACTATCCCATCATGAGACAATACTATGAGGCAATAGTGCCCTCTCAACAGGACCATAATGGGTTTAGTACATCACCCTTCCATTTAAATACACACGTATACACCAAAACTTGTTTTATTGTGCTAGTACCATGGCCAGCTTCGGTCGTTTCCAGAGTCTGCAGCTTTCAAGCAGAACAGTAGCACGACATAATAGCGACATAACTCAATACTGACGTCATAATAGATTCACGTTGAACATCGCGCCAAATTTGATAGTGCCCGGCTGAGCGTTGGAAGACTACACTGTAAAGTTCTGAAATAATTATATATTATTGTTAGAACAGATACGAGACTATATTAGTGTATGTAGCAGTGAGATATTACACATACCCCATTATTAGGATCCATGTTCAGGTCCACGTGACTCAGAACTGTAAACGGGTACTCGACTTTATAGTCTTTACCTTCACGGTCCACTTTTGCCTTTACAGTGTACCTAATGTAACCATAGTAACTCTCAAATGAGGATGGCAGATTTGGTGGCAGGATGAAGCTGACAGGGTAGTTTGTTGTTCCAGGCTGCAGAATATGGCCACCACTGACTGCAATGTTACAATAAATCACTGTTATTTAATTTAAATATTTTTTTTTATTTGTAATAATTTAATGCTGTTGTTGAAGCAATAGGGATTAAGCTGTTCAATAAATGTATATTATCTCCGATC
Source organism: Mimachlamys varia (assembly GCA_947623455.1). Lineage (NCBI taxonomy): Eukaryota > Metazoa > Mollusca > Bivalvia > Pectinida > Pectinidae > Mimachlamys > Mimachlamys varia. The sequence continues at coordinate 18,634,383 of OX392535.1, forward strand.
CTTGGTTATCATAAAACTCTGATTATACTGTATTGATATTTGATCATATCTACAATTTATCAAAGTATTCACAAGTTTGCTTAGAAAATTAAATAAAGAAAGCACTCCTTTATCCCACCATTTTACACAATACTGTAAAAACCTGAGTCTGATAATTTTATCATTTTTTAAAGAAAAAACATGAGAAACCGAACTGTTGTTGTACAAGAGTTATCAACTTATCACAGTACATCTACATCATATATATATATATATATATTATATGATATGGATCAGATTTCTGATTTTGTTAAATCTGTGAAAAAGGATACAAAAGTATGAGCATGTAGGTCTTTAAATGCAGTTTGAACTCATGAATGTAATGTTTTCATCACAACAAAAAGGATACTTAATTGTAGAATTTTAGAATTTAAGACCAAGTCACTTCTAGTTTTGATAAATTATGAAATATACAGCTCCAAATTGTTTCTTTGACATAGAATTTTGTTGAAAATTTCAATTCTCTGTAGGTTTTAGACTAGGTTAGATGGTATATTAAGCAATTTTTATTCTATACCTGTAGCAGTGATCAATTTACAATTTATTTTCATGGGTCCTTTAAGTGCATATTTCTAAAAACAATGGGTCCCACAATGTTAAATTAGAGTATTTCCAGAATTTCAATGAGTCCTATCACAATTTTATGAGTATATGACTCAGGACTCACACGTAGATTGATCACTGCTGTAGTTATACATACTTATCCACTGCTCATGTTCAAAATATTTTTCCTTTGCATCATATTCCCTTTCTTCTTCTCCGCTTCCTTCTTTCCACTCCACTTTGGCTTTTCCCTTATATTTGATTTTAATGCCTACAAATTAATAATAAAAAAAGCTGTAGAGGACTACATGGATAAATTAAACTCATCATGCACATTGTATATGAACATAAAATAAACCTGCAATCCCACAGGTTGTAAAACTTCATGAATGACTACATCAATAAATCATACATAGATGAAAAACTGCTATCCCCTGTCGTGACAGCTCAATATTAATTGAACTCTGTTACTTAAAATATATATAAGTTTTAAAAGCATAGGCATCAGCCTCTGAAAACTTCAATGGCGGAGATCTCCCATATTCCACATTTTAAGTTTACGTGTTTGGACTATGGTCATAGTGCATGGGCTTGTCAAGATGATTCAAGTATCAACTGACTCATAGTCAATCACTCATTAAATGATTTATCTAAACACGCCCCTGGTCGTGCTCCTAATGAGATACATAAACAGCTGATGAAGACAGGGTTGACAGCTTCACATGCTACCAGTTTCATAAATAAAATAATAATAAAATAAATTAGGATTGAGTCATATAAAAAACTTATATGATTCCTGATTTTTCTTTAATTATTTCACTAATAAAATGTCTGATCCCTATGATTATTCGTCAAGGAACCTGGAGATCGAGGGTTCGATCCCAGATGGAAGCACACTATTTCCTGTTACATTTATAACATGGCCATGCTTCTGTAAAACGTACAATATTAATTTAAAGGCTAAGAAAAGATACTTTATATGGATCGGAGCTTGTGTAGTTTTTATTGGTGTGAGACTATAGTTTTGCACATTTTACATGTAAGTAAGTAAAATATGTTTCTAAGACGTTTTACTATAATTTTGTACATTCTCCTAGCCACCTTCATTTACATTTTAGGTCAGTGTGGTAAAATTAGACAGCATTAAGCCCTCGTGCCTAACGTCCAGACTTTAGGCTCAATAATGGTTAGAACATTCCCCTTCCAGGCGGTAGTCCCGGGTTCAATTCCCGGCCCGGCTACTACAATGGCGTCACGAGCAAACATATTTTTCCGCCCCATCTGGTGATGACTGTACATGTCCTTGCCCTATGCATGGATCACCGTCATTTCAATGACATGTGGTAGCTACTGTAAGTCGAACGGGTGTGATCTGGAAGAGATCAAAAGGACCTCAAAATTAAGATGGGGAGGAGTACTGTGGTATAATTAGGCAGTGTTAGGCCCTCAAGACTTTTGGCTCAATGGTTAGAACGTTCGCCTTCCAAGCGGGAGTCCCAGTTCAATTTCCCACCCGGCCACTACACCAGTAACATGGAACGCCTTTTCGATTTCACATCCAGTTGAGGAGAAAATCATGTCCGCATGACCTACATTGTAGGTTTATAATATAAATTAACTTTAAATAATATGTCATTTCGCAGCATTCATTCAAATTTAACCAATTTAAATAGCTTATTATATACAAGCTAAATACATGTATATCTAAATTAAAAACATATAGGCACTAGGGGTGTCACGATACGCTTATAGCGTACCACGATATATTGCGATATAAGAAGAGCGTATTGCAATATGTACCACGATATATTGCCTTTAAAATTCTTAAGTTTGTTTCTACATTTTGTAATGAATAAATATGCAGAGTTTTCTAGCTACATTATATTTAGTTTTTCCACGTTTCTAACATTTTTCTCTGTGGTTTAAATTTGGTTTTCAGTTTATTAGACCCTTTTCATTTTTGTAATAAAAGTGCATCCTACACTTTAAGTTGCAATAATTTGTAATGTTTTATCTGTACTTGTTTGCATTTGTCTGATTACAAAAAATAAACTAAACTAATCAATTAAACTTTAAATTTATGACATGGTTTGTTTTATTTTATTCAGTTCACACAGTCTGTAGTAAAACAGAAGACAATGATCACTACTTGAGATCAAATGACATGGAATGTCCAAACTTGCTGAACACAGGAAGTCAAATCTACCATGTCTGGAAATCAAACATGGAGTAACTGTCAAATTACTAGATCCAGTTCAATCTGTAAAAATGCTTCAAATAAATGGAATGTTTTATTTCCAGGACCATACTAAAATAAAAAACGACTAGAGATCACCACCTGAGATCTACCGGACATAGGATGTCCAAAATAATTGCACGAAAATAAAATGTCAAATAAAAATGTAAATAAAAATAAAGATAGAGCAAATTATTTTTAGCTCAAACCAGCTAACATATTTTACAGCTCAGAATTCTTCTTCAACAAAATAAGTTTGTCCACTGTCTCAGGGTTCAAAGTAGCTCTTTGCGCTGTAACAATATCGCCTGCTGTACTAAAGATTCTCTCCGAGGGAACAGATGTTGCAGGAATACACAATCTTGACTTTGCCAGGTTAGCAAGTAGTGGGAAGAAAACTGAATTATCTTTCCACCATAATAAAATGAGTACTTTGTGCTAAGAACCTTCGGCAAAGTAGATTGTTTATTGGATTTAGTTACTGACTTATCTGGGGTAAAATTTTCTGTAGTTACTTTCGTTTTCGTAGGGGATTTTAATCTGGGATGATGACGTGTAATGTGTGTGGTGAGATTCGTCGTTCCGCCACAGTATTTAACTGATAAGTCACAGTGCCTGCAAATGGCAATTCCCTCCGTAATTGCGTGAGTGTCTTTGTCCATTCGGAGCCAAAAATTGCCCCACACATCACTTTTTGCCTTTTTGTTGGGGACTAATTCAAACTGGCCTTGTTCCGCCATGCTTAGTTGTGTTTACTTGACGACATCACATAGGCGCTTCGTATAAATGATTCACTATGTCTTACAAACGCCTGAGTGACAGATACGTTTTCAGTACGTAAAACAGGAAATAATGATTCGTAAACATGACTGAATTCGGTTTGGTACTTGTCCGTTATAGAAATAGATAGGAAAATGTTGAGTAAACAACTATTTTTCAGAAACTGTAAAAATATCGTAAAATACCGGTACGTAGCTACCGTATCGCGGTACAATACAAAATTTATAAAAATCGCAATATACCGGTATACCGGTATATCGTGACACCCCTAATAGGCACCTACATGTTTTATGATTCTTGACAATATAACTAACCATGGGATTAAAATTTAGGGTGACTATTTCATATTTTAGGGGTCTTCAATCTTAATGCTATTGAACCTTAATGATATACGTTTATCTAGATCTGTATAATATATAAACAAACAGGGGCCTGTGACCACACCCCACTGGTTTTCCAAGTTTTTGGAGGGTAGAAAAAGCGAGATGCAATCACAAGCGAACCTCTTATTTCCTCTTCATGTTGAGCGTGCACCTGTACTACGGCCTCTACCACTTGACCAGCGTAGAACACGCCATTCGAACTATTGACAAGCTGCAAATCTATCTTCATCTTCAATCAGTGTGCATTGGCAGCAAGTATCAACCGGAAATCAAATGAAAAATTCCGATAAGTCCCGGGAAGTTTTTCCACATCCTGTTTCCGGTTAAATTTCGAAATACCTCGAGACTCAACGATCCTATGGCACTGAACAGGTAGAAAGCTGCTGAAAGCGGACATAAGGCTTACTTCACGATAACTAGCCTAGGTAATATTGCTGACTTATATTGCTATTTCATTTATTATCCAAATGTTGTATAAATTACTGATCAGCAGAGTTAAGATATTAAATTTCGGTAAATAACGAGACCACAGGCTAGCCGCTTGTACATTTGTACTTGTTGTCTAGACCACAGGGGCACGCAAAGACTTTTATATTGATAGTTTTGACTTACAGTCGTTGGGTGTGTTATATCCCAAATTTGTTTTTTTAGGAACAAATCCATACCCCAATCAGCGTATAACAGCCTGATTGGCATGTTATATGCCTCATCCATTGAAGGTCGTAAGACCATGTGAGGACGTAAAACTCTCAAAATAAATAAATTAGGCCTATATGCTGATTTGCTGTTTAATTTCCTCGACCTGCATGTGCTCTGCTGGCTTACTGGGACCCGGTCTCTCTTAAAAGCGTCTACAAGGGTCTTCAGAAAATTTCTTAAAAGATACTAAATAAAGTAAGCGACATCAGAAGATATGTTGTTAATATGATCATAATACACCTCTATACCAAATTTTAACTCAATATTCGAAAAATTGGCCAAGTTATGACGATTTTAATGTTTACGATCGGCGGGGTGGCACATGTGTGTGACCGTTTAAAAAGCGTCGCCAGATTATAACATCAAAACCACTGAATAAAGTAAGCGACACCAGAAGATATGTTGTTTCTATGATCATATTAATACACTTATGTGTCAAATTTCAACCAGAAATTCGAAAAATTGAACGAGTTATGTCGATTTAATGTTTATGATCGATTGCATGGCACACGTGTGTAATGTACTGCAGAGTTTTAAAAAAAGTGTCGCCAGACAATACCTATAAAACTACTCAATAAAGTAAGCGACATCAGAAGATATGTTGTTAGTATGACTATAATACACTTCTACACCAAATATCAACTTAATATTCGAAATATTGACCAAGTTATTTCGATTTTATCTTTACGACCGACATCATGGGAAACATACATTTATATATGAATAGAAATCAACATATCAAAAAGGGTTTACAGACCATATATCTAAAATCATTTTTATAAAGTAAGCGACCTCAAGATATATGTTATGATGTTGACTTCAATACAACTGTATTTCAAGTTTCAATTTGATTTGTGCAAAAATGACTGTGTAATCATGAATTTAATGTTTGATTATGACGCAAAATATTTAAGGCTTGGCACATATATGTGTACGTACGTACAGGTATACTCTATATAAGTAGGGCTTCGCACAGGTGAACGCACAGTAAGGCCAGATCAATTGCTATGTAAACACTTATCACCTACATGTACCTGTTGTGAAAGATCAATGAGTTATGTTTTATGGGAGACGTAGTGTATGATTATAAAATAAAACATTTAAATTTAATATTTGGTTATATCACAGACTTATTAGTATACGTCCCTGGATCTATTAGATGCTATCTTAGTCCATGATTATATCAAACTGTAATCTATGAAACATATGGGCAAGAATTCAGTAAGAGAAATTAGTTGTGGCATCTGTCAGTAAAAATTGAAAGGGTCTCAAATGAATATATATATTTGCATTTGAATAAGTTCCAGCTATTGTCTTTCTGATTGTATAAGCCTCAATCAAGCAACAGAAGTATTTACAAAGTTATTGCTGGAAAATGTAAAATTTGTGAAATAAAACAATTGATCAAAGTATTCATATTTGACTTATATTTTTTATTCTTTATATTGTTGGCACGTCAGAATTCAACATCTGCAATTAAAAAGAAGTATCAATTGATATCGTTCAAAAAGCCCATCATGAAATACTAATACACTGTAGTATATACATAATGTATTATAACATGTGGACATGAAAAGCAATATGTAAAATTTGTGAAATTAAACAATTGAAATATTCATATTTGACTTGTATTTTTTATTCTTTATATTGTTGGCACTTCTGAATTCAGCATCTGCAAAGAGAAAAAGAGCAAATTTCAATTTATATCATTCAGACTAACAAGTTTCCATATGTAAACGAAATTTGTATTTTTCCCGGGATGGCAGTACTACGGACTTACACTACTCCAACAATGTTAGAGGTTTAACACGGCGAGATATTTTTTGACAGGCGGCAAAATCATATCCGATAATAAAAAGCCGACCAGCGGCCTCTTATGTTATAGGAGTAGGACTTACACTAATGTAAGTCCGTGATTGAGCCTGTATGAAATTTCAAGTTTTATCTGTTTCAAAAGGAACTTTGTTTAAGTATGATATTTCATATAATTTAACCGACATTCAAAAGACTGTCAGAACTGTTACATAAGAAATATATATAAATCTTACTATATCGAATAACCGTAGGCCTTAAATAACAAGTGTCGGTACATACTTAATTATGTTTTAACACCACGTGAACATATAATTGATCCTTATTAGAACCATGTCCAAAGGATCTGCAAACATGCTAGTAATTAAGAGAGTTCTATAACATACCAGTCTAGATCTAGCTGTGTTCACCTACGTATGCACGAAGTCCTACATATCGTCCGTACTGTCGCTATTATTTCCACCATCATATATATATATACACACATGTATGTATATGACACGCTAGCACTGGCTTCATACAAATTTACAATGGATACACTATGGTCACCTAAATCGTTCCACAGTAACTAAGAAACATATCGGCCTGAAATTTTACATAATGATTTAATATATTCACGCGAATAACATATCATCTGATGTCGCTTACTTTATAGATTTATTTACGAGATCAACTCTGAAGACGCTTCACGATCTGTGAAGAGTTCTATACACGTGTGTCACACCACCGATCATTAAATTGAATTTGTTATTACTCACTCATTATTTCAAATCCAGACATAAGAATTACTGAATAAATGTATCATAGTCATGCGAATAACATATCATCTGATGGCGCTTAGTTTAATAAGTTATTTTAGAGATATAGTATGAAGAGGCTTTTTTCGTCTTTGAGTTCTATTCAAACACATATGCAACGCCGCCGATCGTAAACATTAAAATCGTCATAAGTCGGTCAATTTTTCGAATACCAAGTTAAAATTTGGTATAGCGGTGTATTATGATCATATCAACAACATATCTTCTGATGTCGCTTACTTTATTTGGTGGTTTTTAAGGTATTGTTTGGCGACGCTTTTTGAACTGTGCGGAGGTAATACACACATGTGCCACCCCGCCGATCGTAAACATTAAAATCGTCATAACTCGGTCAATTTTTCGAATACCAAGGTAAAATTTGGTATAGAGGTGTATTATGATCATATCAACATCATATCTTCTGATGTCGCTTACTTAATTCAGTATTTTAAAAGATATTTTCTGAGGACGCATGAAGATGCTTGTAGACGCTTTTAAGAGAGACCCCTGGGACCAGATCACCATGAACTGTCCTATAACATGAAAGCTTAAGGTCTCTGGTCGGCCTATTTCCTGTTTCTGCTTTAGGTAAAAATATATATATAAGGAAGGAATAAAACATTTTCTTATTTTTTTTTTTCCTGGTGTAGAAAATGTTGTGGTATTAAACCTCTGGCAACCACCTGCATATTAAAACTAATATTTAATCATCAATATTTTTTCATTTACATATCTGTGGGTTAAGTAAGCTGAAAGGACACAATAAAGTTATTGTTTGTTGAATCAGTTTGTTGACCTATTCCAGGGATGTAGAGAGCGTATGTGTAGTTGATTGTAACCCCTGGATATTGAGGATGATCTAGTCCTAAATGTTTATGTAATTAATATAGCCAATGTACTTTCAGTGTAACTGATGTTTTCAATAGAACATCGGTAGATAACCAGCACTTTGTGTCAAATATTCTGGACTATTGCACAGACACCCATGATATATTTATGTACTATTAAACACTTTAAATATGATTAAGTATATTTCAAATGATTAAGTACATTTCATTATATATTTCAGATCTGCCGCAGTAATTGGTTACTGATATCCCAGTGATTGGTTACTGATGTCCCAGTGATTGGTTACTGATGCCCCAGTGATTGGTTACTGTTACCCCAGTGATTGGTTACTGTTACCCCAGTGATTGGTTACTGATGTCCCGGTGATTGGTTACTGATGTCCCGGTGATTGGTTACTGATGCCCCAGTGATTGGTTACTGTTACCCCAGTGATTGGTTACTGATGTTCCAGTGATTGGTTACTGTTACCCCAGTGATTGGTTACTGATGCCCCAGTGATTGGTTACTGTTACCCCAGTGATTGGTTACTGATGTCCCAGTGATTGGTTACTGTTACCCCAGTGATTGGTTACTGATGTCCCGGTGATTGGTTACTGATGCCCCGGTGATTGGTTACTGATGTCCCGGTGATTGGTTACTGATGTTCCAGTGATTGGTTACTGATGTCCCAGTGATTGGTTACTGATGTCCCAGTGATTGGTTACTGATGTCCCAGTGATTGGTTACTGATGTCCCGGTGATTAATAATAATAATAATAATAATACTTTATTTTGTGAGGGTGACATATTTAGCAAGTGCTAATCTTCCATATGGCCCTCTATAACAACATACAATACATAATATACATGGATCAACAGATAACATGATACCTGAAAATATATACCATACTAAATACAAGTCAAATTGTGTAATTATACTGGCATATGTATCATTCTGAAGAACATGAGTTTCTTTATAGGGAAACAAGAATAATCATACAATATTGTATCATAATAATGTTTCTAAGTAATAATTCTGTGTGAATAATAAAACAAATTTTCAAACATATAGTTATAAGCATGATAGGAAATGATTACTTAATTTTTGTTTGAAACTTGTAAGGGATGTGGTATTTTTTAGATCAAGTGGTAGGTTATTCCATAAAAATACTCCGCAGTAGCTGAACGATTTTCGCATTGTTTCTGATTGTAATTTAGGTAAGAGAAGTTTGTTATCTGTAGTTGACCTCAAGTTGGCTACTGATGTCCCAGTGATTGGTTACTGATGTCCCAATGATTGGTTACAGATGTCCCAGTGATTGGTTACTGATATCCCAGTGATTGGTTACTGACAACAAACATGAGTGACCTTAAGCCGCCTATGTCAACTGTTGGATTGGTGCTTTTTATAGCAGCAGGATTTCTGGTGAGTCTCAGCAGCACCTTAAAGAAGTTGGTTTACAAGTGCTATATATTAATCATTGTATCCATCCCCTCAATGCAGTGCATATGCTAATGCCTTTTTAACACACCTCATGATCAATAACCAACTGGATTCAAAGTTCAAAAGCAATTTCAATTGAGAAAAAAACAGAGGTTAAATTGGCCATTAAATCAATTGCTACCGTATTAGGATAACAGTCGAAGCTCGTCGAAGGTATACTGTAATCCGATTTTGGTCATCTGCTGTAAAACCAACCTATAGAGTAGTGAAGAAGACAAAAAGTCACTCCAACGAAAGAAAGAAATCTCATTTAGTATCTTAATGTTTTGATACCTAGGCAATGATGACGTAATGTTGTATATAAACATTTATGCCTTTGCTACTACTAATACTATTACTTGTATACCACTAACAACTGGGGCAGAGAAGTGTTGGAAGGATTACTACACAAAAAATATATTACATTAAAGGCCCAATATACGTAATTTCTGGAAATTTTCGTGATTCTGAAAAATTCCGAAAAAAAATCCAGTTGATAACCATGCAAAAATAAGCCTAAAACGAAGTAAACCTGAGCGGTAACTAACAAGAAACTCTTGACAGAAAAATCCGAAGAATTGAAAATGATTCAGGTGGGGCCCACTTTATCAACAAACCGAAGTTAAAAGACAGATCAAAATGGACGCGTGTTTACAAATACCGAGTTTCAACTACTGATGAACCAGTAACCGCGTAAGAATTCATCTTGAATATTGCTGATATCAGTTAATCTCAACTAAATCTATAATAATAAAAAGTTATAAGGCTTGATTTTTGCTTCAAGTTTTGTCGAAAGTTACGTATATTGGGCCTTTAAACATGTCAGCTATTAAAGCATTGATGGAAACCTATGTGACGCTGCTCTTATGTCAACACAAATGTAAAATTTATGCAGTGTCATGTGGTTTTCATACGATGCTACAACGTAAGAAAAGTGTCAAATGAGTTTTGAATGTGACAAGATGATTACTAAAACATCAATAAAGCAATCTATTTCCATTTTATATAATCATTTACTTGTCTTGTTTTTCAGTTATTTGTCTTGGCGGCACTTTTGGCTAAACGTCAGATAATGAGATTTAGTCTGCGGTCATCCAGGAGACCCCACATTTCTATTGGATCTGATGCACCTAAGGTATGTATCAGAAATATGTCAGACCCGTATTTTAATGTAGACAATTTCATAGCTGCATAGGAATGATCATAGCAGACTCATTATAACTCTAAATAAGATAATTGAGGTGGTACTGTACTGTAAATGTGTTAGCCAATAGCCATGAATATTTACATTCAGTATGTATGTCTGAAAGCATTGATGAAAATTGTATTCATTTTTCACATTTATTGTTGTTATGTCAACCCCAACTGGAAATTATTCACTTTCTTGCAAAATCACACTGTTATCTTTTCTGCATTTCCCCATGTATAAACATACAAATTTACTTGTATGTTGCATGAAATTTTGCTTGCATCAGAAAATTTAAGTGTTGACAAATGTGAATATGTGGACATATCAAACGCAATTCATGATAAATATGTCAAGAAAGACAGTGTTGTTTATGATTTAATGAATGTTGAAAAAATATATTGTATTCCTGAAGTAATTATGCTTATTGGATGTGTTTCAGAAAATGAGGAAGAGTATACTGGAATGCCTGGATCGTGTGTGTAAGATAAGACACGAACCAGTACTATTAAATGCAAAGGTCCTCCAGACAGCAACAGCAGGTATATATATAGAAACATTGTCCCCTACTACAAACTTACATGTACATAAACTGGCTACCAGCCCCATAGTTTTATGGAGAACTTCTTTGCTGAATTTTGTGCTATTACATGTAACTTACACTGTACATGTATCTCCCCCCTATTTTAGAACTTAGAATCAGACATCCAAGTGATAAAAATGATTTATTTTCTTAATAATCTAGTATAGATCTGTACACTAGAGATGTTTACTGTAATTAATAAATCTTGAGTATATGCAAGGTCTCAAATAATTATATTAATACATATAATGGGTTGAATTCAAGCGATGGAAGAAGGTTTATTATTGTTCTATAAAATATTGAACAATGTCGAGAATCAACTCTGCCAAGTTTGATAACCCTTTTCCTGACACCTAAATCTATGGAGTTATCCCCCATTATGATTTTTCATTGCATTGCTTCTGTTTAAATGAAGGAAAGGTATGCTTTCTATGAACGATTTAAAAGATTCATTCATTTTAATGAACTATGACTTTATATTCATTGCTGCGATTCTTTGAATTTATTTACACCTGTTTTTTCATCATGTGAATCTATGTTATAACAATTTCTTTTTTTTCAGTACCAAATTCCTACTTCTATAGGATGAAGGCATTGGATTCATTTTCAAAATTTGGTAGGTTATATTTAATTAGACGCTAACATAACGTCTATAGTAGGGATAATTTATGTATCACTGCATGGTACGTAGCAACAGAACTGTAAAATACCTTAGATCATATAACGCTTAACATAAATAGATGTGATATATTTGGTGCCATTCATACTGTATTAAAACCATAACATATTTTTAGCATTCAAAGCGGTAATGAGAACTTCACATTTTTATTTCAGATGAAAGTTTCTGTGATTCTCAGATTTCCTTTATGTACAGTACTCTGTTGTTATTGTTAGGAACATTATTTCTGGAATTCAAAATTATCTAAGCAAACTTTCTGACATGTACATTAAAACTACTGACAAGAGAATTTATATGGAAGTTGTCATGCTTTTGTAAACAGATGAGGTGTTGAAGTCAGAGGAGCCCGGGTCCGAGGGTCGACACCCCAATAAGACTGTGAGACATTACCTACTTGGTCTGTACCCTGACTACCTGGGATCCTCATCCACTGACCTAATACACCAATTTGCTGATGCTTATGAACATGCACGACATGATCCTGCTGTAAGTTCTAATGTATACATATTATTTAAGCATTGAACTGCTTTCAGTTGGCATTCATAGGCTATATGAATGCCAAATGGTCAAAGGCAAATCCAACATGAAGCGCGCTATTGAAAGCAGTTCAATACTTATATTTACCATTTTTAGAATCTGCTCATGTCATAAAACAATCGATAACACATTTCATTTCTCAGCATTTAGCTCAATAAATGTATTTGTCGTATATACTTGTTCAATGAAAAGAACAGCCATCGCCCGGGGACGGTCAATGGTATCCAACGTAACAATTATGACGTCATAATAATGATGACGTCAACAATCGGTCATTGGCATTCATGGCCTGATGAATGCCAACTGAATTTGGTAAGGATATATAGTGGCAATGCCATTCAATGGTAAATATATAATTATACATATTACAATAGGTACTAAGTTACAAATTGAAGTACATTAAAATGCATTCTTACAGAAAAAATTGCCACTGAAAAATGATATTTTATTCTAATTCTTCAAATTGAAGATTTAATTAGTTTGAACTTGAGAAATTTGAAAATAAACAAATCTCAACTAAAATGATAATATGGGAAAACGCCTTAAGGAGGATTTTATTAGTGTGTGTGTACTACTGTCAGTCATGTAACCATTTTCTTTGCTAGCAGTTATGTCCCCTGTTAAAGTTCATTTAATTGGTCTATTTCAGGAGTTTGGAGAAGTGCAGTACAAACATTACCAGGGCCTACTGGATGAACTAATAACCTGGTGTGTATTATAAACTCAAGCAGCCACAGAACAAGTTAGCACATGATATAAATTATATAAGATCTCATTTTCTTATCTAAGCAAAGTGAGCAGTAAGGTGACAGTACCCAAATCGGATCACCAAACCATCATTTTATTCATTCATTAAAAAATCTGACGATGAATTATATCCATTAATGGTTGCATCAAAAGAAGAACATCGATGGGTGTTCTTACAAAAAAAAATAGCACTTGAGGTTTACGTTGGATATTTATAGAACGCTCTGACGTCACCAATCAACAGTTCAAGATTTTGCGAATTTGAGGACCCAAATCGGATCAAGACTTGAATTTTGCAGTATTTTACATTTCAAATTAATATTTTTGTTGTAGTATATCAACATTTAATGATGTCCTTTAGAATTTATATGAAAAAAAGTATTTCTATTGGATGGATTTATTTTTATAGTTCAAAATAGAACGCATAGTCGTTGCACGCGCCATTTTTTTCAGAAACATAACAAAACACAAAGTTTCAAAAATTCAATAATGTTTTATGGCATATTTAAACTAAAAAACGAATGATATGTGGACATAAAATGGTGTGTGACTATCTATTCTAAGACTATATAATTGTTATCATTAATCTGTTGACACTGTTGTTGATTTAGAAGTATTTTTAAAAAAAAGTGATCTGATTTGGGTATTGATCCGATTTGGGTTCTGTCACCTTAGCTACTAGCTAGCAAAGATAACCCAATATTTTACTTGTTCCCAAATTACATCAGGTTGGGCAAGTAGATATAAACACATTGTAGTTGTAATTGTTTGTGCTTATGTACATTGTATATATTTATTCAAAATAAAATGCATTGGCATTTCTCTACTTTTCATAGTCTCATGGTTAACTGACAGGGAGTTAAGGTCCTTAGAGGTAAACTGTTTTTCTAGCCATTTGTGTTACTGTGTTTTCCATTTTAGACTACATGACCTCATTTTCAAATCATAATGTGACATCACAATTTAGAAGAATGAATTAGTATGATAAACTTTAGTCATCTCATTCACCCCTGAAGACATTTCAACTTTTTCAAATAACTCGTTCACCCCTGAAGACAACTTTGAACTATTCAAACCCTTGATTTGGAATAGTTCAAAGTTGTCTTCAGGGGTGAACGAGTTATTTGAAAAAGTTGAAATTTCAGGGGTGAATGAGTTGATCATGTCTTTAAACTTACAAATATGACACTGTTGTCTGTTACAGCCTGAGGAACAGTGTGGCGAAGCGACCTGGTGTTGTGTTCGGTAAGGCCATTGGGATGGATACACAAGTAATATACAAACCTGACCGAGGTGATACCCAAACCAAGACAATGCCACAGAGTCCCGACACCAAGGACACAAGTCCAGACAAAGACAGCAGTGGCAAACTGGATATGCGGCATCGGACACGGGCAGGAAGTAGCGCCCAGTCAAGTTTCATGGACAGTGGCCACTCTAGCCACCAGAGTACAGCTAGTGCGGAAAGCTTTATTCCCCACGCGGAGAGCCCAGAGAGAATTGTGTTGCTGGACTTTGATAAGAAGAGTCACTATGTATGATACATTGTTATGTTTTATGGGCCTTGTGTAATGTTATCACTGATATTTTGTTGTGTAAGTGAAAAAGGACACCTTAAGGATTGAAAAGTGAGTGTGTTAGACAATATGATAATGACGGGAGTATATATGATGGTCTCATTATGATGATAGAAGTGTAAAAGATGTTAACGTTATTATGTAACTTTTAATAAGTATTATTATTCGATAAATGTATTATTAGTATTTCTCATGTTATTTTCTTTTTGTTTTGCTATAAAATAAAATATTTCTGAAATATTATTTGTGCCTTTATTTAAGTTTTTTGTGAAAAAATTTCCAGAATAGCTTGATATACATGTATATTGGCAAAATGAACGGGAAAATATCATTGGACCACCACAAAATTAAGATGGTAAAACCGAAAAGCTCCTGTTAGATAAGGGTCTCTTGATATACATGTATCTCGGACGATTTCCCGTCAATTACAGGGATACACAAAGGTCATTGCAATTCTGAAAACATGTACAGAATATATAGTGAACAGGTCTTATTAAGGACATAACCATCACATAACACGGAAAGAATTTTCTGAAGTTCAGGATGCAATACTACTAATGTATTAAGGTTCTGTAAACTTACAAATTTTCACGGTAATCTTATTTTAGCGATTTTCGAGTTGAAAGTATTCCGCTAATTTTTAATGCGCTAATTATAGTTAGTGTATATTGCTTTCTACAGCAAATATTGCGAGTGTGCCAATCAAAGGAAATCTAAGCATATTCATGGATATCAAGTTATCAACGTAGTTCAACTACATGAACACTGTTGCATTCGAAGACCGAAGACCCGATGGAAAGTACTAGTTAGAAAAGTAATTTGGGTATTGACAGTAGTAAATAAATAGAAACTACCAAAGTTTCAATAAAATCATAATCCAAACTCAAAATTGATTCAACTAGGGGCAAAATATGAACAAAGGAAATAATTAGACGGATACTCTTGAAAAAGTACTTGACAATAAGACCAGATGTTCCGTAAAAGTAAGCATCTTCTGCTTCATCGACGTCACTCGCCATGTTGATATATAGGTTGCATCCAAGTAAATGTTGTGTCCTAATAAAAAAAGTGCCAACTTACGCACCATTCTCAAGCACAACAAGCAGGCATACTAGACTGAGCATATTAAAAAAATACCCACCTTCATATCATGCAAAGATATTGAATATATACACCAAGATGGCTATCAAAAAACCTTGCTCCTGTGCCGTAGAATTGTTCGTCAGAAGCAGAAATTCTCGCCTAATTCAGCCGTTTGGTTGAGGTTGAAAAAAACTTATAAACAACTGCTTTGGATTGCATAATGCACTACAGATAATGGTTGGGGTGTGCTACATGTATATTTCTTGTTAATGACATATTTTAAGAACTAGAGAGAGTAGTTTAATTCTTTGAAAGTCGAATATGTAACCAAATAATAGATGCAGTTAATATGAAATCAAGCTTTATGTAGCATATACCAACCAGTATCTGTTACTGGTAGTGCATTATGCGAGTTAAAAGCAGCTGTATAAGCTTTTCAATTACAAACAAACTGTACATCAGCTGAATAAGGCGACATTAACAGGTTTAAGTCAGTTAAAAGATGTAACTTCGTCTTTCCAATGGCTTGCGTTTCCCAAATATTTCGGAGTATGTGAAATGTTCCTTTGCCTTAACTTCTAGTTATCTGAAGTCTGTTCTTAATGTCAATACTTGTGTACTTCTCTGTCAATTACATCTATTACCTCGGTGCCAAATGATGCACTTTCGGGAATTAATCAATCTTTTTACCACAGATGTAAGTCTATGTTTTTTAACGTCTATCACGCAACTTTGTCAGAGATTTTCCTGGTAGGTGTTGAATGTTCACCGTATGCCTCCCACCTTTTGCTGACCAAGTCGATTTTATGATATGTCTTTCTGAACTTCGAATCAGAGACACAACAACCTCTCCTAAATCAGCTGCTAATCTTAATCCTTTCAAAAACTATGAAGCTTACAACTAAGCTATACAACAAAACGTGACGATTTTGATCTTTCTATTGTGAGTATTCCATTTCTTTATAGTAACAGCACAGCTTCTCCAACCTATGGCGTCTACGTGTCGCAGTAAAATTTCGTGATATTTTTGTGATAGATGTCGGCTGCTGATGAACAAACTCGGGACACAATTAAGGATTCGAGAGGTACTGGTTGATGTTATATAGAGGATATTATCTAACAGTGTCTTCAGTAACACGAAATATATTCCATGAGGGTGGCTACAGTAATAATTTGGTGAGTGCGCAGCACGAGTGAAAAATATCAGTCTATTGGCCACACAAGTGAAATGCATTTCTACAAATACTGTTGGATATTCTTTTTATTACGTTTTAATCGCAACAATCTACCCCATGAACGCAAAAACGACACACCAAGCTGACAATAAGTGTGTAGATACTTTTTGACAATGGAAAGCCAAGACAACTCTATGTGACAAATATAGTCCTTTCTGAATCTAAAATTGTGGGAGCGAGATCGAAATGCACAGTTATTTTGTCACCGCTCATATCGAGATGCGAGTTTTACTTTATCACTATCAGAGATGACTCTCGTTCTCTCTCTGTCGGTCACATATAGCGGAGACGCTGCACATGTGGATACTCCGCTTTTCGTTTGACACACGTTTCCGCCGAACAAACAGAAGTGCTGACCTACCTAGTCTATCAGCTTTAACTGAAAGGTACAGATGTACCTGTGAAATAGTTTTACGAACGTTCCTTAACTTAAAAATCTCCATATTTACAGGAAAGCATTACAGAAGTTAAGGAAAACTCCTTTTCGTCATCTTCTATAATGCTTTCCTATTGAGATTTTCAGTTAAGGATCGTTCGTGAAACTGAGGCCAGATCTTCGATAAATATGAAGACGTTTCCTCTTGTTCTTTGTCAAAGGTCTCCGTGCAAATATATCCTTTGCTCATATTTTGTCCCTAGTTGAATCGATTTTGAATTCGGATTTGTTAACGACTCGGCTTTCAAATGTTTGGCTGCTTGTGTTCTGTTCGTAATCCAATCGGTGGCCAAAATGTAAACCCATGATCTTTTGTCAAACTACTCCGATCTTTCTTTAACATCTATATTTGAACATTAAAGTCCTGATACTGTATATACCAATGAGCCGCGGAAAACTCAGTAAAAGTTTGATGGTCTACCAGAACAATGTCCCTGTTCACAAGTCTGTCAATGTACCCTATGACTGCCATTAACGATTGTGGCTTTACATTTATTGGGCATCCGTTTCTACGCCTGATCGCGCTCCATCAGAGTTTCATCATTTCCAAAATTGAAACGGACATTTCCGGTACCAACTTTTGGTCAGATGAAGACGCCATACATGCAGCGGGGGTCTTTTCAAAAGTTGCATTGAAACCCTTAAACATAGCTGGTAAAAATGTGTACTGAAGGGGATTATGTTGAAAGATGATTAAATATGACGAGGTTCATAACTTAATTTTTAATTATCAATCAGCCCTCATATATACATCTACGATAAAACACGACCATAAGACCACTTATACCATGTTATTCTCCATTCATTATGGTTTGCCTGATTTTATTTAAGGAAGCGGTTTATGATGAGAGTACATTCAGTTTTTTGTGTTATAACCCCATAACATTAAAAAATGATTCACGTTAATCCTACAATTAACGGGTCTAATGTTTATTTAAACAGTCTTATTATGTTGCGCTCTTTTTTCGTTAACTTAAATTTAATTACACAGTAATCTGTATAGTCTGAACAACTATGGTAATGATAAACACAAGAATAAAGGTAACACCCGATGTTATGGTAAGGTCAAGGAATTAGAATAGAGCCCTGTTAAAATGTATCTAAGTCCGTGGGTTAGATGTCTCGGTTAAATATTTTGGGTATTTCACTTCAGTCTTGACAAACGGCTCAGCCATTGAAAGAAAGTATGCTTCCTGTTACAATGTACCTCGTTTATAATTAGTATCCTGACGTTCCACATGGCTGACTGCCTATACACTATCACAACATAAAGCTGGTTCCATAGTGTAGACGGAGTTATTGGCCTTGGAATATATATGGCTGAAATGTAATAACAGCAGTGTTAATATCTAACTAAAACTTATATGTACAGCGGTGATGGTTCTTGATAATTCAGTGAAGAACATGAACAAATCTAACATATCATTGTCGTGACAATACCTTTACAGTCGGAAATAATGTATTGGCTGTGAACAGGTGAGAACATTAATTTATCTTTATGGTATATTCCCGTACTTTCGTTTATTAACCGAAATCAATATATCACGACTTTCATATTGTAGGAACACTATGTCGAGGAGTCGAAAACTGTATGGTTATTAGTTTGTAATACATGTTATATATGTGGTGTATCTTCATTTTGCATATATATATATAACGTTGAAATATTGTGTATGTTCGTGTCACTTCCTTGTACAATGTATGTCTATGTTTGTCAGGATCGATATACAGTACTATATATATATCCGCCATATTACTCTGTCGGCCTAATGGTTTCGGGCCTGTTCACTACTGTAAAAAATATCACGATTCAATGTTGTAAACACAGGCAAGTCGAGTATAAACACGTATAGCCGTAACAGTGCATATTTACCATTAGTAGAACAGCTGTAGACAGTTTTAGTTGTAATTGAACCGTTACCTGTAAAAAAGAGTCCTTAACATTTAGGTGGGCCTCGCCTTTTAGTTTTAGGAGTGATCGAAGAATTCTGTAATATGAACTTTCCTGAAATAAAATTAAATAATTCGTTAAGTTCAACCTTAAAATTCGTAACGACTGAGAAAAATGAAAAATGAACTGAACACTGAAAATAAATCTGGTAACTATATGACAATCTTACCTATGTCAAGTACAATAGCATAACGGTAATTTTAGAATCTGTTCCTGTGTGACATGTAAGTCAACCTTTTCTAATGACTAGCTCTTTTAAAGGCCAAAATATACGTAACTATCGGCAAAACTGAAGCGAAAATAAAGCCTAATAACTTTTTTGTATTTATAGATTTAGTAAGATTAACTGATATCAGCAGTATTCAAGATGAATTCTTACGCGGTTACCGGTACAGCAGCAGTTAAATCTCTGTATTTGTAAACACGCGTCCATTTCGTCTTTTACCTTCGGTTTGTTGATGAAGTGGGCCCCACCCGAGTTATTTTCAATTCTTTGGATTTTTCTGTCAAGTGTTTCTTGTTAGTTACCGCTCAGGATTACTTCGTTGTTGGCTTATTTTTGCATGGTTGTCAACTGATTTTTTTTCAGAATTTTTCAGAATCACGAAAAATTTCCTGAAGTTATGTATATTTATGGTCGCCATCTTGATCTCATCGAGAAATATTCTCCACTTTGTGTGATATGAAGATGGGCGTTTTTGAGTTTGCTTATTAGCGTACTCACTTGTTGTGATGACAATGATGACCTAGTTCTCATTTTGAGGATTGATGTTTACTTGGATGTGACCAATATTTACATGGCGGGTGTCGTCGATGAAGCAGAAGACGCTTACTCTTTTGGAACACCAAGTCTTTTACGAGAGTCTCCATGTAAAGCTTTCCTTTCTTCCTATTTTGCCTCTAGTTTAATCGATTTTGTGTTCGGATTATGGTTTTGCTGACGCCTTGGTATTCTCTGATGTTTTCAAAGAAGAGAAAATAAGAAAATAAAAACACTAAAAAGTATTTCTGTCCGTGTGTACATGGGTTTTTATCTCTACAGTCTGTCAAACCATACGGACTTATGTGATATCTTGGAAAAGTTATCATTTTGATCGAAAGCAGAACTTATAATTGTTGACACTTTGGTACTCTCTGATTTGCTTTTTTATCTAATGTGATATTAGAAATGTTTGGATGTTTGCACAATTAATAAAACTAGGATTTCTTTCTAAAATATGAAAATGAACATTCTTCAAATCATATAATGATAATATCAGAAACCAGATTAAGACTATGTATATCTACTCCACAATTAAAAACAAAAATCTGATGTTTTTGTCAATTGAACGATTCAGATGAAATATTCTAACGATTATTTTTTTTATAATATTTACTATCAAAGAAAAAATCGTTCTTGTCAGTAAACAGTTAATAGTTAAAATAGTAATACTAATTGGATCATTGTGCCCCGGTTACCTAAGCATTGGGCTTTTTGGTTAATTATGCACGATTTCGAGATAAAAAAGGGGATATATATTGTAGTTGATATAAATGAAAATGAAAACACATACATTGTATACAGTGTATTGTTACATTTTTACCAGTGAAATATCAGAAAATATCAACTTAATAAAACTTCACTGCCTAGATGATATAAGTTTCGGTCGGATATCATTGCACACTCAATTTGTGCACTTTTTTTTTCGTTATTCTAGATTCATATAGAGTATGAAAATTTTAAACCTTTAAAGTATTTTAGAAATTAGTAGATATCTAATGGATTTTATTATGTTTTTGTATTTTTACTATATTTTGAACAAATATAGAACTTCATCCCTGTGAGGTATTAATATTCTATAAGCATTAGGCACTCCCTCCCGATCAGTTGTAACACCACTCGTAAAAAGATAAGAAAACTCTACCATAGTCGTGAAATATATTTGATATTAAACGGGAAACCATTGATTATCCTCTATATATCCCACTTTGTTCCTTAAAAAATTGTGGAAAGCACAAGTTTACCTACCCACTTAATGGGTAATTTAATAAACAAAAATGCTAAAACTGTTTTGAAAATACGAAAGTTAAAGTTTTTGACACTTAATTTGCTGTTTGATTTGGACATCCGTTTACTCTAGATTTGATTATGAAAATTAGACTCCAGGAGAGAACATTATACCGTTTTTGAGCATAATTCCTATGACATTATTTTTGGTGTGGATGCCATATTTTTTTCAAATCGACTTGAATACAATAGCCTTTTTTTCTGTTTTCACAAATATCATATCACGAGTTATAAATATATAGGATTCTTGACAATGCTGACTCGGTTCTCATTTCGAGGACTTGATGTTTACTTTGAATCGACCAATAGCTACATACTCTTGCGGTCTTATTCTCTTGTACTTTTACAGGGGTCCCCATGTAAATCTTTCCTTTGGTCATATTTTGCCCCTAGTTGAATCGATTTTGAGTTCGGATTATGATTTTGTTGTGATCATTTTTTTTTTTTTTTTTGTATTTCAGTGTGAAAAGAAGATATGGCGAACAACAATCCATTTAGAGGCATATTCCAACTGATGAAGGAGAGGACTCCGGAAGCCGTAGCCTGTCGAACCAGTGATCTTCACAAAGCTGCCACCCTCGGTGATATCGATCTTTTACAGAAGAGTCTTGACGCGGTCGACGTCGACATTGATCTTGAAGATGAACTTGGGAATACTCCATTATATATGGCAACTATGAAAGGTCACGGAACTGTGGTGGAAATACTGCTACAGAAAGGTGCTGCCGTCAATCAAACCTCTTGCAGTGTTATGCATGAAGTAAGAGATGTCAACATTGCAAAGGCATTAGTTCAGGCAGGTGGTAGACTCGGGGTCAGAGACGACCTTGGCAATACCCCCCTCCACAGAGCAGTAGCCAGGGAGGACAGGGAGGTTGTGTTTTATCTTCTTCAGCTCGGAGCAGATACGAACGCACAAAATGCTTTAGGAAATTCTCCTCTCCACACTGCCTGTCACTTTAAGAGAGATGGCCCTATCTGCGAGGTAATAACGAGGCTGATTTCGGCGGGAGCAGCAGTAAACATGCGAGACAAAGTTGGGAAAACACCTCTCCACCATGCATGTGAAAGTCATTTGATGTTTGATTCCATGACTATCCTTGTAAAGCATGGAGCTGCATTGGATCTCCATGATAGAAAAGGATATTGTCCTATCCACTACTTGGTTGATGGATATCTACCTTCAACTGCAGAAGAGGAAGCAGAGTTTGCTAGCAAACTTGATTTATTATTGACGAGCCCAGAATCTGTCAATCTCAAAACTACCACAGGACTATCTGCAATTCACATTGCAGCATCACTTGGACTTTGTGGTGTAGTCAAACATTTGGTACAGAAGGGATGTGATGTTCGATCCCAAGATGGCCGAGGTAAAGGTCCACTTCACACTGTAGCTTCAGCAAAAGAGGCAAGGAATAGTGTTGACACGACCAAGACGCTGATATCTTGTGGCTGTGATGTCGACGGTAGGGATTTCTGGGGCTCTACACCACTTCATGAAGCCGTCGCAAATAACAAGTTTGATATCGCAGAGGTTATCATTAATAATGGAGCTGACCTGGAAATCCGAGATAATAATGGAACATCCGCCTTACATATAGCTGCAGCTAGCTGTTCTGATGCGGTTACTCTTCTTCTTGACAAAGGTGCAACGGTTAATGCCACAGACAAATATTTGTCGACTCCATTGCACTTCGCAGCATGGGCAAATTCGTGGCTTGCCACAGAAAGTCTGATTAATCACGGCGCCGATCGGGAAATGAAAGATTCATCAGGATTGATTCCCCGAGAAACAGCAATCTTCAAATGCTCAGACGTGGCCGAGATCCTTGGAAGTGAAGGCATCTCACCTGCAATGAAAGCGTTTTCTAATGTTGCAAATAAATTGATGAGTAAGGACGACTTTGATGGTCTGCTTGGGGGAGATGGCAAATTGACAAGACCTGACGGTGATATCAACCAGTTCTGTAGTGGCGTCCTTAATACAGCTGGTGTAGGACTTGTTATGTTTGAAGATGAAGCTCGAGATATACACAATGCCGTAGAGGACGTCGCACAGAATATTGTACAAACTCTAGGTAAGCTCGATCCGAACTTAAAAGCAACATTACTACGAGCAGGAAGCTCTTCCGAAGGCACAAAAACAAGATACCCAGACGAATTCGATTTCATGTTTTGTCTGGAGGAAATCAGCGAAAACACATATCCACAATTTCAGGAAGAGGATGAATTTAGAACGTTAGGGTCTGGATTCTTTAGGAACAATGTACGAACAGGCGGTATTCTCGGGGACATAGTGGGCGATGCCGAACCTGTGGAAACACGTGTTACAGTATCGGATTACACCAAAATTTACTTGAAGGAAACTATTGATGCAACTACTTTGTTAGAACTAAGTGAACGCGATTCGAGAGAAATTCCATGCTATATGATGTACCAGCATTTTAGCCAGTTACTGACAAAAGTTCTTCTGGGCGAAAGTTTCCCCAAACACCCAAATCTTCAGATCCAAGAGGTGACTATTGAACATGCGTTGTCCCTGCAGTGGCGAGGAAGCCGTTATAAGATGATGGACATAAATGTTGATCTAGTTCCAGCTATCCGACTCCCCTGTTGGCCAGAAAAAATAAGACAGGATTGCAAGCTTTTGACCCCGGACATTCTGAGTATCCCGAGCATGACTGTGTCTAAGATGGCAGGTGAGGCGTGTGAAGATCTCTGGCGCTGCTCTATGTCATTGCAAGAAACGGCGATATTCAGAAAGTTAAAGCCACGAATCAGAAACAGCTACACGACTGCAAAGGCATTGCTTAATTCCACAGTGGTGTGTCCCTTGGGGCGTGAAGAAGAAACGGAGGAAACTTCGTTCTTTAGGCAATACTCAAGCATGGCATCCATGAGTGGCTCTGACGAGTATGTGTTTATCACAACCGCAGGCAAAGCTATTCCATCCTACTTTCTGAAAATGATGTTCTTGTTTTCTCTAGAAGACAAAGTAGGACTAGAAGGACTAGGGAGTGTTTATGATGTTGATTCGCAAAACAGGAAGTCAAACTCCTCTCAGACAGAGGTTGGTGGTACCATAACAAGTACGGAACATAATATCGATTCTGATGCATCAAGTCCGCCATCCAAACGCAAGAGACTGGCATGTTTATACGGACCAGCCGAGGTGCGAAATGTACAGTCAGTTGAGAGAGACATCGATATCGAACTAGTTCGAGACATCTATCGTAGGTGTGAAGCGTGTCTTTCAGAAGGAAAAGTCCCATCGTTCTTTAACCCAAGACAAGATGTTCTTGGGTCGAGAGGAGAAGAAAACAGAATTGAAATGGCTCTGAACTACACAAGATTCGTCAATAAATTGTTAGAGGATTAATGAACCCAACAGCGTTTTTAGCGCTAAAACTGGTTTTAGCTGCTAATGTGATCACATTATGAGATATTTGATAATGATGGTGAAATAACCCCCAAGGGTGCCAAATATCGGCAAGGTCGTCATAATATATTTACATTTCCGGTGTGTATTCTTTATATAGTACTACCAACGATTTTGACGTTTACGCGCATGAATACAAGCCGGACCACTATCACGCTTCCGCTATTATTATGAATGCGCATTGTTATTTTTTTTACCTTTGATTCAAACTTTGGATGAACTTGATTTTTTAAAACTTTAATAAGCAAATGATAGCAATATAATAATGAAAAATAAAATAACTTCAATTTCTAACGGTAATAAATAATGTTAAAGTGGACTATATCCTGTTTACTCCTTGGAAGTTGACAACCTTTCCCGCCAAATTGGAATCAGCTGCCTTGGTTTTCCATCAGTTGTCGGCTGTTCCGTCAGTGTGTATAACGTTCAACAAATGACGATTGTTACTTTTGTAAGTTGCGCGTCATTTAAAATATCTGTAGAAAAACTCAGTTTACACACCAGTAAACAACAAAAAAAGACAAAATATTTCTTAAATAATTTCAGACAGCGCTTCTAGATTACATACATGGATATACAAGTATAGCTATATGTCGAATGCTACCGCCTTCTTCTTCATACATATATGGTGTCATGGAGGCTGGAACAAAAGAACAATTGAAGATTCCATGTTGCGCTTCAAAAGCAAAGCTATTGCGATAAAATGCTTGAATCACCTGAAGACGACATCGACTTATCCGAGTTTTATGACGTAATCACCTGACGACCTATCCGAGTTTTTTATGACTGTTGTTCGTGCCTTAACCTTTAGAGACTAACTAGCGTTGAATTCACTACGATGTTCAGTCACCAAAGCAATGTGTCTATTTTGCAAAATTAATTTCATGACCAAATCTTTTTTGTTAGAAAATTATATGCTCATTATAGTTTCAAAAGAGAGTTGTTCTTATACTCGTTTAATCTATTAACATCACAACAGTTTTGATTCGTACGTGTTGTATTTTTAGAGTTTTATGTATATTCAATGTTACCATTTCTTACTGACTTAACGTCATCCCCTTCGTTCCCATTGGAACCTAAGGCACCAACAAAGTTCCTCAACCCATATCTATCTTGGGCAATTCTGCGCAACTCAATCAAGATTATTTATGCCGGTGCGCTCTGAAACTTCCTTACGTCATGTAAAATTTTATTAATATTTGGTTTAAAAAAAACGGTATGAATCGTACATTTAACAGTAATTCAATCAGTATGTATAAATTTTGATGCAAAGTATACACTTTGAGTGGAATTGAATTATGTCGAGCCTTTTGTTTTCAATTAAGATATAAGGGGAGAATCCCTTAAACAAAGCAGACCTGTCTATTTGAACTTGGTAGCTATGCTTTCTTTATCATAAGAAGCCAAAGGCTTAGTCCCTGGCGGGTTTACCCAGCGTCTATAAATAACTGCCAAAGTAAGTAAGTAAGATACGCAATCAACGTTTAACATACGTCAGTTGTGTGTGTACGATACTATAAGAGTAAAATATGGAGAAAAAGAACCGCTTACAAATTAACATCTAATCGAAAATCAAGGTTCATCAGAACATCTTCATTGTTTAAGATCCACCAGCAGATTCGAATATATTGATGAATATATGGAATTTCCCTCGAAATATGGCAATGAGGCGTACAATTCTAAAGATTAAAAAAGGGTTAGGGAGGGGGTTCCTAACAGGACAGTTTAGTTTCAACATTACCTAAAGGAGTTTGTTGCTCGATTACTTAGTGTCTACAATGTTGTTTGTTTGGTGATTCGCAAACAAATCGTTATAGAGTTGCTTTATGAAAATTCAATTTCGATGAATATAAGTATATAATTGCAACCTGTTGACGGTAGGAATTCGGATGTAATTATTTTCTCTTAGGAATGAGATACGCCAATATGTGGCGATACTGGTATTTGCACGTGCAAATTGGTCGGCGTGTCATTCAGGCAACACAGGTAACAGCGAGCATACGTACATTTTTTTGTAATATTTTTTTTTGGTTCAAAATGAATCGACTGGAAATGTATGATTGTATGAGAGATATACATTATTCTGTAATTACGATAACTAAATCATGATGATTTTTTCAATAAACATCGGTCAGTGCCTTTGTCGCTGGGAAATACAGTTTTTGTATTTGTGTTATTTATCCTAATGGATAATGACCAGATAGTCAACTAGTTTCAATCATAGTTACCTCCCTTGTACCGCAGACCCGGAAATGATTGTGTGCCACACGTGTCACGGTTTGTAAACAAAACGGTGCACAGTAGCTAGGAGTTGTGGGGGAGTAGACATGGATGCAGACCTAGCGGGACGTGTACAGGAGGGGGACGTCGTTATACTGAACGGAGGGGACGGGAACTCAGTAGCCGTACATCTACACGGTGAGGACGATATAGGTCGATCGGAGTGTAGTACATGTACCATGGTACGTGATGGGTACCACTTCATGTATATGTATCGAGACTACGTTTACAATAATTATACTATATTTTCTTATAAAATCGATATACCATACCTTCTTAAAATTAATTATAACCTGATTACCGATCACTTGGCTAAGATTTATATAGTGATGCATGTACGTGCGTCAACCACTAGGCAGTATATTTACTAGGCCTATGTATATGTAAAACTCTACTTGGATACAGTAGGTATAGTAATGTACATGTTTAATAAAGCACAGCTCATTATGTTATTGTATGTAACAATACAAACATGTACTAACATTATCAGCTGTGCTTTATTGAACGGTCTTGTCTGACCTCTTGGTGCGCTTGGCTATATCGTATATATATGTAAGTTAACTTACAGGATTGTATATATTCAAAGTATAAATTACAAGGTTACATATATTATCCTTGGGGAAAGGGTTTTAATGCAACAGAAAAGAAATTGCTACCAAAACTTTTGAAATAAAACGCTAGTTCTGGCAATCTTTTTCAGTACAATGTCTGATCATATCATTGATACAGACACAAACATACATGTAAGTTAACTTTGTATGAAAGTATGTTTTTATGCAGTATATATACGAGTGTGGGTTTAGTCACCTTTGTGCATTGAGGCGTATCATAGATCTAAAGTTACTTTGTACATTAGGAAAAAAACTTGTAGGATTTCGTTAACTACATTAGTAGTTTTAATATATATCGTTCCTGAACGCATTATAGATATCTGATACAAATATTTCCCTAATGTGTCGTAGTGTGTGACATGGGACAGATACAATGTTTGCTGTATCCGGTAAGTTTATATCGTATAACCGTATATATATATATACAATGTTTCGGGTTTAGTCTGTGTAACATGTCACTTTTGCTTATCGAAGCATGGATTGGTTCAATTAAAATGGTTTTAAGTTCTTGACGTTTTTCTACTCGACACTTTAGTAATATATATTAAAAATTTTCCATCGGCACGCTGTCATATGATTGAAGAGACTGAATTTGTACTGGTAGTGCATGGATACAAAAACTTACTTTAGATTTAGTAATAGTGAAAATGGAAAAATAAATTAGGTGAAAATGGTATTACAAGTATTTTTATAGCTCTACATTGTAATAACATGTTATTCATATTTACAATTATCATGATATAATTGGTTTCAAGATAATTTCCTATAGATTGAAAATCAAAACCGTAAAATCTGAGTAAACGAGTATAATTGATAGATAGATACGGCGTAGGGAAAGTTGTTTACCATCATTGAATTTTTTTATGATTTATAAGCCAGCCCACTTTGATAAGCACTGGTCTTTGATATACTCACTTTGTACAGCTAGTCAGCTAGAACTGTAGACATTGGATCACATCATCTTCTACTGTCAGAAGAATAGTTCGTACAGATACATAAACATTATGTGGAGTTGTCTTACCTTTGTTTGCATATTGTATCACAGGTGCCACCGCGTTGTCATGGAAATGTGACGGGAAAGAAATATTGTTCCTCAGGTAGGCTATACAATATCTTTTACACTTTTATTTGTTTGGTTGTAGCTGTTATATTGACCACGTCTACATGTACATTCAAATAATCAGGTACTCGTGATTTAAAGGTACCAAAACATAGTTAAATAGAAACTCTCCCGACTAGCACACGTGAGCATTGTAGCTAATTATATTGGGATTGAAAGTCATTTTTTTAACTTTCATAGTGCTATGAAAGGTCAGCCGTTACATCCATATTGAATGAAGCCCGCTAGGACTTCGTGTTAAATATGGATGTAACGGCTGACCTTTCATAGCACTATGAAAGTTAAAAAAAATGACTTTCAATCCATATATTTACATTTTTACTATAGAAAAATTGCCTAACCTCATTTATATTTTTTTCTATTAATAGTTTTTTACCTGCGTTTGTATATGTGTCGTCATTTTAACGACATTGGCGGAACAGTCCAGCTTGAATAAAATTGGCGCCAATGATAATAATTAGTCATTTGAGCGTTTGACGCAAGGGCAATCTCCATGTTATTCGAAGCGGCGCGACAAGACTGTCATTGAACAGCGGGTTGCAGCGCAAATGTAAATATACTCCCTTACGATGAATTCGAAAAGTGCAACATCTGTTTTTTATCGGCGTTCATAGTGTGATTGATGTCCCCCCAATTCAAATTGTCTTTTTGTATGAACTTAATCAAAAAACAATTTTATCAGACTGATAATACAAACAAAACTTTGGTTACTTATTTGCACTTATACTTTGACTTAATATGCATGCCTCTTTTGCAGTAAAAAGGCCGTACTGGATAGCTCAAAGGCCATACGTGGTGGAATACCGCTAGTGTTCCGTAAGTGGTCTATATATATGGTTATTACATGGTCAGTACTCCAAATCAGACTGACATTCCATCTTGTAATGAATTTGTAAATGTTAAGCAAGCTTTACGCCAAGTATTCAGCTGCTTGTATTTATTACACACCTGACCCTTCTGCTTCTATATTAGAAATTTTGGATTTCACCTTTTGGCCCTTAGCATTACTGAAGAGTCCTAGGAGGACGAAACAGCTGTATGGTGCAGGTTAATTCAT
The DNA here is from genome assembly GCA_947623455.1 of Mimachlamys varia. NCBI lineage: Eukaryota > Metazoa > Mollusca > Bivalvia > Pectinida > Pectinidae > Mimachlamys > Mimachlamys varia. The sequence goes on from OX392535.1 coordinate 18,664,551, forward strand.
TTTTTCGGCATACTGTATCTATTACTAAATTTAAAATGTGCAGCACATGTGTGTGTTACGTCATCTTTGACTGCAAGTAACACTGACAGACAATTATAAGTTTGTTCTCTTTGTTAGTCTAGAGGTATTTCATACCGTATATGGATCTTCTGTTGTACAGCTCAGTTCGGGCCCTGGACATGTGGCCCCCAGCATGGATTCGCAAGGAACAAGCGGTGGAGTGTGGAGTCACGGCCACTAAATGTGAGCAGACTGTTATTATCGTGTTTGTGATGTTGACAAAGATGTAGTTCTATTAAGTTCATTTTTCTTGTGATGTGAGAGCATGTGTTGGGTGGATGTGTGTTTGGGAGACTGCTATGCTTCGATAAGCCTCTGTGCAATAGTCTGGAACTTGTGCCGATTCAAAGTGCTATCACACTGTTGTATACTTATTATTGCCAAAGGTCCCAGTAGTGCGCCCCACCCGCTCACATACTGACAACCGATGAACCAGTCCTTCCACTCTCATAACAATGAGCGTCAATCGGGGAGTAGAAAACTACCCTGGTAGGTCTCAGCCAGGGGACAAAACCCAGAACCTTCATCACAGCAGTGTCAAGAGAGGCATCAAGGGAGAAAGAAAGGAAATATAAGATCCCAAATTCAGTCGCCTCTTTCGAATAATGCAATGGGGGCAGCAGGTCGAATTCTTACACTGTAGAGGCATCTGTAAACTGTTATTAAAAGAAAGGAAATGAAAGGGTTTAGTGAACACACAACAAGTAAAGAAACTTCTCATCTCGTCTCCTCAAGATAAGTATTTCAAATACGATATCTCAGTCATCATTCCATAGAACTAAACGTTGTAAACGTGACGACTTCCCTCATTTTTATTTTGCAGAAGGCGGACGGGACAGTGACTTGCTCGTTAGCTCTGTCGGATGACGAGGACACGAGGAAGATCTGGAACTATCGGTAAGGAGGTGACTGGTGTTACAGAGATGTTTGTGTTACAGAAAAGGCAACTACGTCGTGTGAGATATGTATATAAAACAGCTGTGATGAATAACGCTTCTTCGTTGATTTACAGGTTTAAGTTGGTGTACACTCTGGAGTTGACGAAATCATCGCTATCTACTAGACTTACCGTCGACAATACAGGTGATTGTCTCAGACTTTATCAACTCTAAACGAAAACATTCGAAATATTACAGAACTTTCTGTCGTCATCATAACTCCAGCTGACTGCATCACTAAGATATCCATCTATTTTTTTGTAACTTTTATTGGACTTGGAAGTACTCAAATACAGTTACAAAGTGAACTACTTAAATGTGTTTGACAAATTGTTTTTGATTTTATAGCTACTGTCGCTACATTACTCTACGTAATTGTTGAACTTTGACCATGCTTTTGTTGCTATGTGATATTCATAGTTCCGTTGCTATGGTTACATTACAGGAGGCGAGGACTTTACATTCACTACATTGATGCATTCGTACTTCCTGACCCCGGATATCGCTTCCACCACTGTCAGTGGGCTGAAGGGGCTGAAATACGTCGACAAGGTCAGTCCAAAGGTTAAAGGCCCAATATACGTAACTTCAGGAAATTGTTCGTGATTCTGAAAAATTCTGAAAAAATCCAGTTGATAACCATGCAAAAATAAGCTTGAGACGAAGCAAACCTGAGCGGTAACTAACAAGAAACTCTTGACAGAAAAATCAAAAGAATTGAAAATAACTCAGGCTGGGCCCACTTCTACAACAAGCCGAAGTTACAAGACAGTTCAAAATGGACACGTGTTTACAATTACCGACTTTCAACTACTGCTGTACCGGTAACCGCGTAAAAGTTCATCTTGAATATTACTGATATCAGTTAAACTTTACTAAATCTATAAATACAAATAGTTATTAGGCTTGATTTTCGCTTCAATTTTTGCCAAAAGTTACGTATATTGGGCCTTTAAGGATGTGATTGAGAAAACAAGGTGTAATTGACATTGATTTGTGAATCAACGAGGATCACAACTCTAAATTAAAAGTCCGAGTATGCATGTATCAATGAATGAAAGAATTCAGAATTAGTTGACATAAATGTAACAAAGCTAAGTAACACGTGGCACCAATATATTTAAGGTTATGTAAATGCTACTTTTCTGAAAGAGGAACGTCACTCGCGCGTGTGACTGCACCTTAAAAAGTTGACAGTAGGTACATAAGAAGGTGAAATAAAATGTATCTTGTAGTTTTAAGACGAATTGGTCGTTCTATGAATGAGGATGATGCTGAGCCATATTACAATAATGATCCTTCAAACAGCCCAATTGTGATTGGGTGCTTATATAATTACCTTCGCTGATGAGAAGATTTGAATCTATGCCGACAATATTGATACTTCTATAATCAATACAGATTTACATTATTTGATTTGTAACTCATGTCATGAAAAGTTGTACATTATCCGTTCATTTTTCTGTAGGTGCAAAGCAGCCAAGAGTTTCAGGAAGATCGAGACGAGGTCACCATTCCCGAGAATTATGACAGGTATGTACATTCACCTACATAAGTATAATGAACAATTATTGCCATTGTGTCATCTAATAACTATCAGTTTGACATGTATGCGTCAACCTTTCCGGAATGAAAGGAGGGGTGCCAATTTGGGCCTTTCTGTGGACTTTCAGTGATAAGGCTAATATTTTGATAGGCCGCAGAAAGGCACAAATTGGCACCCCTCCTTACCTTTTCTTTTTTGTTGATGTATGTAGACGTAGTGGTATATTCTTTAAACGATCAGGATAATATAATTTGGTGTGAATAATTGATATACCTGTCTTCTGATTGTATTTGCAAATAATAGTACTTTTCCAATAAGAAGTTGTGGTATATTCTAAAAACAATCATGGTTATATCTTGTTGTGTGAATTATTGTTTGACCTTTCTTACGGTTGTAATAGTATTACAAATACAAAAAGTAATGACTGAGAGATATTCTGTATCCTTTAATAATATGAAGACGGAAATCTTTGTTCTTGTTGAAGTTCTTGCGTTAAGGACGTTTTATTTCCTTTGATTCGGCCCATATTTACATGGTTGGTGTGGTCGATGAAGCAAAAGACGCTTACTCTTCTGGAACACCTGGCCCCGAGATCATGAAACAATCTTAGACTTAAGTTTGTGCTTAGCCAATCACGTATGACGTTCCATTTTGTAACGTTAATCGTGATTGGCTAAGTCAAAACTTAAGACAAATTTAGATTTAAGATTGTTTCATGATCCTTGGGCCTGCTCTTTTTTTCTTAGTACTTAAGTAACTGTGTTCGTCTTCCCTTTGTTCATGGTTTGTCCCTAGTTTAATTGATTTTGAGTTCGACATATGGTTTTCGTGAGGGTTCGGTATTCTCTTGATTTTCATTGTCTTTTATATAACGGATTGTCATTGTCTCGCTGGAGATGCATGGTATGTATGTTCTTATCCAATGTAATTAACAGAGTGTACCAGAAATGTCCAAGCACCGTATCCATGGAATGCAGTTCCCACGCCGTATCGGTGAACCTAACCAACTTCGCGGACGTTGGTAGGTATAACATGCATCAAATCAACCCTAAAAGCTCTGCTTTCTCTCTGCTTTTGGTGGGTGGACCTTTTTTGTCAGTTCCAAATGTTTTAATTCAAGTCTAGGAAAAACAAGGATAAAGAGGTTTCGTGCCGTTTTTGGTTATACATTTAATACAGTTATACATCTACATACATGTGTATGGTAGTTATATTAAGCCACTGCTTGCTACTTGTTTGTGGAATTTTACATTCGATAGTTAACATTAGTTGTTTGAACAATATAACATACTTATATAAATAAAGCCAAAAAAGACAAAATGTTTCCAGCCCTATACAATAGCATTTTTTCTGGAGACGTATATTTTCGGTGTTGGATTTCATTTATTATTGTCAGCTTCACGATTGCATGTGATCGTAATTTTTGTAGATGTTGATAAATCATTTGTCATTTAGCTGTACCACGAGTGTTGCTATACGCGCCGCTGCTCTATCACGCCTATATATACCATTACTTTCAGTTGTGTGGAATCCCTGGAGCGAGAAGGCTAAAGCCATGTCCGACTTTGGGGACGAGGAATACAGGACGATGTTGTGTGTGGAGGCGAGAAGCGTAAGCTGTCCTGTCCAGATAGCCGCCGGTCAGCAACTGTCCTTCCAGCAGACTCTCAAAGTCCAGGCGAAACTATAAAGTAGACTGCATGTGTTAGAGGCTATAGAATGCCTCCCGAGTCTTGGCGTAAATAATCTATTAAACACTGATTTGCTTAGTAAGATCATCGAATTCTCACTCTTGTTACATGCATATTTATAGTACTATAATATCGTTATTAAGTTATTTTCTTGTTCGTGATTTGGTTCCTTCATAAAAAAATAATGAACTTGTATTATATCATTCTGGTTTAACTTAGAAGAGTAGCATTAGAATATGACATGTTCCAAAAGGCACGGAAAAGGTCATAAGTGAACAACTGCCACTTGCTGTATTCTCATTAATCACCATTGCAAACAATTAAAACGCATTATACACAACAATTTCGGAAGCTAGACAATCATACAAACTTTCACGATCTTTATTTAAAGTACATTTCAATATAAATTTTAAATCATTTTGTTGTCATAAAACAAAAGGATTTGACAGGAGGCAAAACCAATAGAAGTCCTTGCCTAACACTGTAACATACACTATGGTGCAAACATTGACAACATATGATACATTTCTTGTCACATGTAGATGTCGAACAAGTACATAGCAATCCAAAACAAATTCGTACCATTACAATTCATTAATCATATCATTCAGTTCAGATACTTATACACACGATATAGGGCGTATTAAATGTATTTTAGGTAATATTAGTTGTTAGGTTATTTATGCGGATTTCTAATTTGTTCTTTGGTAGTGGTACATGTACTACTTGGGGTGTATCTGTTTTATTAAGTAGACTTTATTTTTTTCTAATAAAACTAACAGAACTGTTTTTGGTTGTTTTTGTTTGTTTCGTATTAACCACATATTGTGCATGGCCACAGCTGTCTACTGATACCACATATTTATCATGAACATGTTTGATGGTTACCTACATGTAAAAACAAAACTGTGGTAGTTATTTTTACACATGTGTGATGTTAATGTTTTACGTGCGTAAGTCGTAGAACGGTATTCCGAAAGATGGAATACCAACTCATCAATTCACATTTCTGTCTCGCTGTCTTTCCTATTTCCATCAGCGATAAAGATTCAGAGAGATTGGGTTGTACTGGATTGACAAAGTTCCCAAGAGAACCATTAACAATGCTTTATCGTTGGCTGCTCTGAATTTTCTTCCAAATCATTTTCCCTACTTCTCAATACCCTTTATAGTATCGTTAAATCTAACTTCAAGATATATTTTGACACTTTATAACCAAGAAGTAGAAAAGGAATGTGCAGTTTGAAGAATTAAAAACATCTTTTTTGTCAATCTTGAACATTTTCTTCATAAATGGTTTATTCCACCCAAACTATCATACCTACATGTATACCTAATTGAAGGAACGTCTTTGTTAGCTACCATTCTTTGGCAAGGTATTCAAGTATAGTCTGCGAAATTCTGCATTTATTAATAAGTTTAATTCTTAGGATTTGTATCCGAATCGCAGTCATATAGAAGTCTTTCACATTCAGATATATCGACGATTTGTTGTAATAAAATAGCATTTATTGATCTAGTTGATAGTGTATATACATATTTATAATCCACTTGACCGTGGAAACAAGAACACTTTTAAACGCTTCTTCTTCAAACGTTTTATAAGATCTTCGTCAAGATGACCAACAAAGATGGGTTATAACCAAGTATGGTGCAATAAGCGAGTCATTTACATTTTCGATTCGGGAACGTTCCCTTTCTTGATTGCTTTCTTAACACATGGCTTATGCAGGTCAAACATTACCATGAATTCTATGAAAAAAATCGACCGCTGAAAGACACAAATTTTACAAGGTTTCCGGGGGAATAGGACATCACTGACACGTCGATGTATATTTATGTGTTCTTTCGTGTACCTTGTTGTTTGTTATCGCGTTCTAGTCTTTAGAAAAAGTTTGTGACACAAAAATAGTTTGACGAGTCTTAGATTTATATTATGGATTTTATAAAAGATGCTTACCCGTTCGGAACACCTGGTCATACTTTTCCTGAACATTCTTAAGAGCTCCAATGTAAATCTTTTCTTTGTTAACATTTTGACCTTACTGTTCGAAATTTGGCATTTGCTTTTATTTTCACAAAAAAAAAAAGGTAAATTGTTTGCCACGTTTATATCATTACAATTGATATAAGACAGTATATCAATGGTTACCGCGTAATATGACGCCCACACTATTTTACTTCACATATGTGTATGTATATTTTTGTATATACATGCATGTACCTCGGTAACGTTAAAATGTACCATACTGTAACTTACGACGGAAACTTGTTGATATCAATCAATAACAAGCCTCAAATTACTGTGGTTTTCCGCTATGGAAGTCGGGGTTGGAATTTAATTTTGAAATCTCGTATGTTTTTCTGTGAATGTTATTTAGATTCTTACGGTATTAATAAGATGGTTTCCATGGTTGTATTCATTTTTTTCCACATGACGTAAGATTTTTTGGGCCATTCAATTACCGTGTATAAGAAAAATGTAGTATGCACGAATACTACATAGCAGCTTATACGATTTTGTCTGCCAATAACAAGGCAACTTTTCTATTATTTTATGTCTCGCTACACCAATACGTTATATTGATATGTCGCGGAGAAGCTTTTAGCCCTGACGATTTTCTGTTACTGATGGTGGCGAAAACCGAGTAATCGGGGGCAATATGTCATAGAATCTAGTTATAGGTGCGTTACAATGTTTTACATTCAGATTGAATCCGGGGCCAGAAGGCTTCCATTCCATTAGCGTTATAGCTATATCAGAGTGAAGTGTTGCGTACCAGAATTGTCTAGCGAGATTGTTTGTGTCTGAGAATGATTTTCAAACATTACAATTTCGAATGACAGTTTTACTTTTCTTATTTTTTGTTAATGTTCTACAGAATGCAAAGTTTGGAATATTTCCATATTGTTTTCGTTCAGCCGACTCGCTAAGCAGAGGGACTGGTGTGTGACTCCGGTTCAATGATATCTGTCTCAATCGCAGCAAACAACACTTTATTCCTTCTCACGTCATCGAACAAATGAATTGGTAGAAAAGATTCTCTCTGTCAGCAGTCGAGGAGACTAGGTGCATATTTTGACATAAGCTGCACTTGATCACCGTTACTACTTCAATAATACCAAAACATTGAGGTAAAAAATTTTTGACGTATTGATATTTATTATTATGACCCCGATGTTCGAGCAACACTCAACGATCTACATGATAAGTACAATGTATGTGGTTGTGTCTGCAGACAAAGCATCTAGCAACTTGATCATTGTTAGCAAACGCTATTACATTCATTACCTACACAAAGAACTAGGCCTGCTCGATAACCTAGGTAACCCTACTTACACATTGACCGGTTTTTCGAAAGATAAAATACTGTCGAACCATGCTTCTGTATTACAATCTTTCCAAGTAACCTGTTAATGAGCAAGACGCTGACCTACATTGTCTTTATTGGACACCGAAACTACACAAGGATCCTTATAAGCAACGTTTTATCTCTGGCTCTGCTAATTGCTCGACCAAGCCATTATCAAAACTTCTTACTACAATTCTTAGAACCATAAAATCAGGGCTTCAGTCGTATTGTGACACTGTATACTCCAGAAGTGGAATTAAAGGCCCAATATACGTAACTTTCGGCAAAAACTTTAAGCGAAAATCAAGCCTAATATCTTATTAAACTTATAGATTTAGTTGAGCTTAACTGATATCAGCAATACTCAAGATGAATTCTTACGCGGTACCGGTACAGCAGCAGTTGAAACACGGTATTTGTAAACACGTGTCCATTTCTAGCTGTCTTCTACCTTCGGTTTGTTGTTGAAGTGGGCCCCACCTGAACTTTTTTCAATTCTTTGGATTTTTTTGTCAAGATTTTCTTGTTAGTTACCACTTAGGTTTACTTCGTTTCAGACTCATTTTTGCATGGTTATCAACTAGATTTTTTTTCATAATTTTTCAGAATCTCGAAAAATTCTCTGAAGTTACGTATATTGGGCCTTTAATGGGATGTGGATGTTTAAAAACTCGAAAGATCTTTTGATCAATCTTGAACACCCCCTCCTAAAAAATGTCTTTTTGGTCAAAACATTTGTTTTTTCCACCCTGTACACTACCATACCTCATACAAAATTGAATTTGAATCTTGTTACGATAGCTTTCTTTTCCAACAAAGGCAGACGACGATACAAATATATAGTAGTGAGCTATATTGGCACATACTTTGTGAAAAACACGACAAAAGCTAAGAGGAAATATACCGAAGAAGATATGGTAAGGATGATTGAATTCCCGGTCGATAATGTTTTCGTTGAGTACGGGGGAAAGATTTTCCAGCAGGCTGTACATTTGGCATTCCAGTGGGAACAAACTGTGCCCCACTCTAAGCTGACTTGTTTTTGTTTTCATACGAGACTGAATTTGTGGAAGAGCTATACCTTTCTGGACTTGAAATAAAAGACACAACAGACGCTTCTGCATCAGCTGCTTACCTCGATCTCTACTTAAACTACGACCAACATGGACAGCTTACTACTAAGCAATACCATAAACGTAATGATTTCAATTTTCCGATCGTTAACTTTCCATTTCTTGATAGTAACATCCCTGCTTCTCCAACCTATGGTGTCGCAGTTGATTCGATATCATTGCGCACTGTCTGTGTACTAATTGGTCGTTATTCTAGAATCAAATCATACAAAGAAAGCATATTAAAAACTTATATAGTGTTTTGGAAATCAATAGATACATCTTATTGATTTTATTATTATGTTTTTGTATTATTACTATATTTTGAACCACAAATAGAACTTCATTATGTGGCGTATTATATTCTGTAAGCCTAGGCACTCCGTGCCGATCAGTTGTAACCGCAGATTTTAAAAATGAAATAAAAAAATAATTAAATGGTTTCCCAATAAATATCAAATATATTTCAAGAGTATGGCAGACGTGAAAATATAAAAGAAATCTGCCATACTCGTGAAATATATTTGATGTTTAACGGGAAACCATTGAATAGCCTATATGTATTGGATATAAACGAATCTTCATTGAAATGACTTAAAACAAGCATACCCTTGTGTACCCCAAGTAATCGAAATTAAAAATAGGGTTCATTATTCAAAACCTGTTTCTATTAAAATTAACTATTTTCAAAAGGCTGTTATTAATAAATCATTGAGCTATATACATCTGTCATTATGATCAAACGGAAGACAACATAGAACTTATTCAATATTCCACGAAGTAAAGCCCAGCTATTTATTCGATATACTAGGGCTTGCTCTAAATATCGTGATTTTCGTGATTGATGTCGACTGCTGACAAAAAAACTAACAACACAAGGATTCGAGAGATGCAGGTTGATCAGAACTATGGACTAGTTTAATGGTCGCCATCTTTGTCTCATTGAGAAATATTCTGTATCTTTAAGTGATATGAAGATGGACGTTTTTGAGTATGTTCATTAGTGTGTTTACTTGTTGTGATTGACAATGAAACTCGGTTCTCATTTTGATAATTTGATGTTTACTTGAAGTGACACAGAATTGCATGGCGGGGGTCGTCGATGAAGCAGAAGACGCTTACTCTTCCGGAGCACCCGGTCTTATTCTCTTGTTCTTTTACAAGGGTATCCATGTAGCTCTTTCCTTTGTTCATATTTTGCACCTGGTTTAATCGATTTCGAGTTCGGATTATGATTTTGTTAACGCTTCGGTATTCTCCAATTTATTTCCACGCTCTTGAATTCTTCTAATCATATGAACCTCCATATAATCAAAAATTGACAAGTAGTGGAGAGTAATGCTGATGATTGTGTTATTTTAGTTAGTTTGATCATGTTCAATAATCAATTAATTTGTCACATTGACAGTGGTTTCAATGCAAAGATTAATCAAATATGGGACAAAACAAAACCGATCATTATGAAAATAATTCTGTCATGCCAAAAGTTCCTTATTACTTGTTTCAAGTATCTTCGAGTTGTTACACACCAGGGTAGTCATCGAAATATTACAGAAATACTGGTTATACAACAAGAATATTTTTATAATATAATCTCAAGTTGCCGTATAACAGGATTGAGAATACCAGTGATGCACGACGTTTCCACGGTAGACCATTCATTCCACAGAACGTCTGACTGTGCCGAACCTCGGTAGACCATTCATTCCACAGAACGTCTGACTGTGCCGAACCTCGGTAGACCATTCATTCCACAGAACGTCTGACTGTGCCGAACCTCGGTAGACCATTCATTCCACCGAACGTCTGACTGTGCCGAACATGTAGCTTATCCCGTACTTGCGTCCTAGCTTCGACCACAACACTTCTGTCAGTTTCACGATTTAATATTGGTTTTTGCTGTGTGGGAATACCTCGGCGATTTAAACATTTCCAAACTAACTTGTTATAATGTACTGTCTCGGTTACATAGTACAGGAAGCGACAGATGCTCGAAATTCCTTCGACTTGGCGGTAACTATCAATTCCAATTGACGTGCCATAAACAGCATCAGTAAAATTGGTTTGACCGATTCGCTAATCATGTAAACTTATTTGCATTTCGGTATCATTTTTTTAAAAAATAATTTAATCCTTTAACAGCGGCGTCTTGATCACAAGGAATATTGCCATGGTGTGTATAAGACCTCAGCAGTGTGTCACCTTCAAGTATGTACGTGATGTTATCGTCCGTTCATTAAAGGGTCAATTAAGCGAAGTTTGTTCACTCTTTTATAGTATCACCAAATATTATATGGAATTGTAGTGAATAATCCTTGTGAACTATTCATGCCGATATTTTGACAAAACTTGATGTTTTCTATGCGTTTTTCAATTACTAGTAACAATGAGGATATCCTTATCGTCCGACACATGCAAATGAGATATGTTTACAAACATCTCTGAGCAGTTTGACCCCACTGAGCATGCGTGTTTTGAGGTGAACAAATTTCTTTCAGAGGGCCCCTGTGTGTGCGACCTTTCAATGATATCTGCTTTTGGTTAGTTCGAAGTATACCAACACAATTTCTCGTGGGATCTAATAATATTATATATCATAATTGTTGACAACGCATTTCGTTAATCTAATATAGTTACCTTAATTGAAAGAAGTACATGTGGAATCAAATTCCTCGTGCCCTCGCGTCCACACATACATGTGGTCGCGCCAGGTGGCGCAGCTATTTCGTGCTATATTTTGATATCGCTATCTTTGGCGCTGGCTTTCCCATTAATTAAACTGACCACATCGGACATCGGCTACACGGTATATGATAATCAAGTACGGTTCCTTTGTCAGAATAAAGGTGTTTTCCGTTCTCATTGATTTAAAAAAAAACGCAGGTTCACTAAATTGCCTCTTTAAGAGCAATTTGTATATACATGTTTGCCTTCTAGTATCACCAATCCAGGAGTCCTGGGAGGTCGAAGCAGCTGTGTGGTGTATTGTTATCAATGTTTGGTATGCATGATGATGATGATGATGATGAGAGTGAAATAAGTGTTAACACGCGTACAAAGGAGTGTGAGAAGGAAATACGTGTTTTCTATCATAAATAGATAACCAAAATTATTTGGTTTGCTGCATCGATTACTAAATTATTTGAATTGGTGCAGTATCACCTGGGTGTCTCAAGTTCATCTTTACAATGGTTATCAAACTTCTTAATAACGATATTTCTGTTCAGCTAGCGATATATGTAGTTCATTTAAAATCAGTTTTTTTTACATTTGAAAATATCTCCCAGCAAAGGTGTTAACAAACACTGCGAAATGGTCGATTCAGCACATCAACAACAATATAGACCGTACTAACACATACAGACGGCACGCGTTAACATCGACACGACACCTCATCCACCACATATGTAAATCTTACTGTACAACAGTCGATAACAGTGAGGGAAATTATATTTCTGAACCGATAACGAGTAATATTGATAGATCTATGAAACACTGACTGTTTTTGGCAGTAACATTGTGTAACAATACAAAACTATACGTGTAAAACTGAACCATTTCACTCCCAGTGTGCTGGGTTTCAGGCTTCGACCCGATAATTTCTCCCAAGGGCAGATTCAGATTTTCGTTATTTTGAATTCAAGATGCAGTCATTTCCCAGTACAACAATGAACGTAATGAATGGTTTCGGCTAATTATCATATCCTGAGGAGTTAAAACACAAATACAAGGCTGTCTGATGTCGTTAATCACAATTAAAAAGTTAAAAGAAATTAATTATTCTATCATATATAATTATCCGCTGACAATTTAGTGAACTACCTTCATGTTCCCGATGTTTGCCGTAATTTGCATGCCACATTTCAATTCATTCAATTTAGTGAATTACCTTCATGTTCCCGAGGTTTGCCGTAATCTGCATGCCACATTTTAATTCATTGGAATAGTGGCTTGGTTCAGAATATACACATGTACTTGATATTCATTTGAAATTGTTTAATATCTCAAAAAATAAAATTTATTGAATTTCGGGGCTAGCGGACCTCAAATCTGGATCTGGATATTTTTTCGACCAGTTTAGTTTCCTCGGTCGCCTCATAAGCTTCACCTTTCGGCCCTTTCTTAGTATCACTGACGAGTCCTCGAAGGGCCAAACAGCTGTATGGTGCAGTATTATTTATTATTTAGCTCAACTCTATCGTATTCTAAACTATAAAAGTGTAATATACTTGTAACATATCTCCCTACATTGTATATGTACACGATATCATGTAAAACGTTTGTTTCTATGTAGTGTACAGCGAAGAAAGCGTGTTCGTACGCAGTATACACGTGTTTTTGTGAACTGTACAAAACGTGTTCTCACAAATGTATTTGCACTCATGCCATGTAACAATCATATAATGCATCATCATCATGTATTGATCGACAAGGCCCATTATTGTATAATTATTACGGTAATATTGACTTGAAACTACTCAGATAACGAAATAAATAATGACGCGAACTGCGTGGTTATATTTTCAGTTTTATTTTATACATTGTAAATGATTCAGAAAAAATATTTCGAGTATGCCTACTGTAAAAGAAATTCCCAATTGTCAGACGGTAAAAATTGTTATCAAATAAACATGCATGTCATTCGTCCTTATCTGATTGTTTATAATAGCAACGATAATTAAATTTTCCAATATGAAAAAGAATGAAAAATTACTGCACCGTCCACTTACAGTTAATTTGAAAGCAAAATCAATGAGAAAACAATAGACTGCGTACCGTTCAACATCATCGGGATGACGGTAAGCCACCGGGATGACGGTAAGCTATTGTATCAATACAATAATTACCAGGAGACTATTACAGTGTAGCACTGTGATGACGGTACCTAATGGGGGACTTCCCCGAACACCAACTCTGCTTATAAATACATGTTTACTTAGGTGGTCAGTTGTGATGATAGTGAGTTATAGTCTGTAGCAGAAATGTTGTACTGGTAAATTACACAGGTAAATCAACCTCTGATAACTAATCAGATACTCAATAATTAATGATATTTGCAAATAAATGATAAATAGGTACTGCATAAAACAGCTGCAGATTTAGGAAAAATTATCATATATTACACCTGATTTCAGATATATATGTGTAAATTATCATATTTTTGATATGTATATAAGTTTCAGATTTGTGTAAATTTTTGTCATATATTGATTAAACGTATACCTTCTTTCAGATTTTTGTAAATAAACGTAATTATTGTCATATATATTATATGCCCAATATACATAACTTCAGGAACTTTTTTCGGGATTCTGAAAATTATGAAAAAAAAATCTAGTTGATAATCATGCAAAAATTAGTTTGAAACGAAGTAAACCTGAGCGGTAACTAACAAGAAACTCTTGACAGAAAAATCCAAATAATTCAGGTGGGGCCCACTTCAACAACAAGCCGAAGTTAGAAGACAGTTCAAAATGGACGCATGTTTACAAATACCGAGTTTATGTTATTTCGATGTAGATGGAGTAAGAAACTAGCAGTATCATGTTTTATCAATCAAAGATCCCTTTCTCAATCACTCTAATACCTTTATTGTATTTTGAGAACTCCTTGGTTTTAGTTATTAAAATATGAATGCATTACTTATACATCTAGAATCTGTTAGTACTTTATATAAAATATATATGTACGTATGAGCTAGTATAATTAGCATAGTTGAATTTATTTCATCTGACATATATCAAATACACCATTCAAAAAACATCTAAATCAACATAACCTAAAAGATCATATATAGAAACAATATGTTTATTATAGTTTTGTCATTAAAGAAAAGATGGAGATGAGGATGAGAAGGCTTAGAGTAAAAGTTAATGCTAATGTTTTAGTTGGATAAAATAATTTGCCATTCGTTGATTAGCCCAAGCAGGGATTGATGAAAGATCATCTTTTAGTATATCAGCAGGTGTATTAGGGTCATCATCACTATCTGCAATAACATATAGAGAAGTATCAACTGCAAACAAGTTAATACAAGAAGTTACATCAGCTGTTTTATATCAATAAAGGATAGCAATAAAAAGGACCAAAGAACAGATCCTTGAGGAACTCCTGCAGATATGGATTAATGAAGTATTTGATTGGTATCCATCAATAATTTCCCTTTGTTTTCTGCCAAATAATTTTTCTTTTTATACCATTTTTGTAAAGTTTACACAAAATACTTACATGCCGAACCCTGTCAAATGCCTTTATTTATATCACAGAATGTAGTAGTTAAACTTGTACAGATTTAATAGTGTTGAATTTGTGCGACATCAGTTTAGTATTATCTGTCTTCATTTAATGTTTTTCATTTAAGATACTGATGTCTAATAATTATCTTTCGGTGCTGTATTAAATATGTATTACTATAACATGAATAAAAACTTAATTTGTTTTATCAATATGCTTTAAATAATTCGATTAAGGAGATTCATTTTTCAAGTAATGTATTTCAATTAGTATTTTTCATTTATTGAATCTAAATAAATAATATCTAATGATCATTTTCTATTACTCAAAGCTGTATTATATGAAAATATTGTATTAATTTCATTACTGGGTTTAGTATCATGTCTACAAATCAAATGAGTTGACATTCTTAGTTGAAACAGACTATAACTTAAACTTCAAAGGATTTCCTATATAAACACCTTTCTTTCAAGTTACCAGAGTTGGTGTTCGGGGAATGAGCCACATAATGTATGCCACCGGGGTGACGGTATGCTTTTGTTTCAATACAATAATTACCAGGAGATTATCAGTACCTGGATGATGGCCGTAAGCCACCAGGATGACGGTAAGCCAGCGAGATGACGGTAAGTTTTTGTACCAATACAATAATTACCAGGAGATTATCAGCAACTGAATGATGGCCGTAAGCCACCAGGATGACGGTAAGCCAGCGAGATGACGGTAAGTTTTTGTACCAATACAATAATTACCAGGAAACTGTCAGCAATACTCAGGGGTAATGACTGAATACAGGACAGTCCCATGGTAGATCATGCTCTCATTCCACCGTCCGTCTGTCGTCCGAACATGCTTCACAAACCCAAACCTTTGTTCAAGCTCTGAACACGGAACACTAGCAAACTGGTGCAATGGTACATACTTCTCCGCCTTGTGGGAATACCTGGGCGATTCACAGATCTCCAAATTAACAGCACGTAATCCAATATCTAAGTTACATGGCACAGGTAGCGACAGGTGTGCAAATTTTCGTCGAACAGGTGGTAAAGTTTTGTAAGTTGGAGCCGTAAATTGAGGACGTCGCGCGTGAATTTCGTGATACATGTGAGTTTCGTTGTTACTCCAGAAAAAGATGTCGACGTAAGGCCAGCGGAATGGCTTATAAGGAAGATGTTTGGATTTTGCGTCGTAAAATTTCCAGGCATAGTTATCAGGTGTGAAAAAAGCAAAGTCGGGTTTCATCTTGGGTAAAAGTTCCGCTAAGCGTCCTCTATCGGAGGCATTTACCATGACGTCCACATCGTCATCCCAAGGAATAGGACCGTGGTGCCGATAGGATCCCAGCAGCGTACCACCTTCCAATATGTACGTAATGTTATTCTCAGTCATTAATTTGTCGAACGTTTCAAGAGTTCTTAATAACTTATCAATGTCGTCATTTGTAAGTGGAGGTTTGAACACATTGCTGGGGACATGTCTTCGTCGAAACTTCAATCCAGATATAAAGACAAAAACGAGGCAACAAGTGAAGACCACCTCCAGGATGACTTTCCACAACCATGGTTTCATCGGCATAGACATTTCTATGAAGCACTCAGCACTCAACAGGTGTTAGCCATGGGACGAGTTCGAATGTTTGTCACCGCCTCTCCGACAAGGGAAAATATACTCGAGAGGAAGACTCGTTTGTTACGGTGTTCGTCTGTATAAAATCCACAAAACTGAATCTTTTTCTAATCCAATTACAAGTAAGACAGTAAAATAATAGTAAACACCTCATTTTACTGTAATGTCTAAACGCTAATAGCCCTTATTAGTCCGGAGCACCACAGAACACGAAGTTAGTTTCACTTCCCTGAAAGTCATTTGTAAATTTGAAATGCTACTGTGTAATAGAATAACGTGAGAGCGGATCCTGCTAGACGACAGGCGGCTACTGCGGAGACTGGGGTAAGGTAATTGATAGGCTCCGTGTGATGGTTTGTAGTTCCAGTCCGAAATGTACATCTATTTTGTCTATGTGATAAAATTCGTTGTGACAACAGCTAATATGATATTTCCGCTGCACGGACACTGATAATATTTACTGTCAAATGTACAATATATACTCTGTTTTACAGCCACCACACAATCGACAAAAAGCTTCCACAATCAATTGTGTACCAGGAAAACTATTTCGTACTGCTTTAAAACCAATTCGTGTTGCTAAAAGCTTATTCAATCACAATTTACCAATTTTCCAATTGTTTTGCTTTTCTTCGACAAAAAATGATAAAATCAAAATAAAACAATTGAAATATTACTTCCACGGTGACATTGAACAAATCTGAACTTCCGAACATTGCGTGCGTTTTGAGAGCTCAAGGGAGAAAATGTTCGTATCCACCAATATCATTTGCTTAGGTTGGGAAATTGAAACATTTTTATTGGGTTCGAATGTTTGTAGCTGGCTGCCATAAGGTGTAATTATTGAGTGTCTGCCGTTGGTTGAGGTTGAAAAGTGTCTGCCGAGAATCTCGCACCTCCTGTTAGAAGGATCCGGTGCGTTGGCTCCATCGATTTGTCGGCAACTAGTCTTAAAACGAACCGGAAACAGACAGTGTTATACAACAATTAAAAACAAACCTACCGGGACCGGATCAGACTAGTCCATCACCCTTCTATGAATAATATTGATATCTTTAACAGGCAAATGTGGTGCCATACAGGCGTGAAGTATTTAACCAACAAACGATAGAACAAAGTATATGATATTTAAAAGCAGTGTCACGAAGGATTTAGGCAGAGTTTGGTGTACAAATTACGCAATCGATTTAATTTTACATTGTGATAATTTCCAAAGTCAGGGGAACGCTTCGGGCTTTTTTGTCGAACGTGTTACACGGTAATATATGACTGAACAATATTGATACGTTTTAGGAAAAATGTCGATAATGAGAAATGAAGGGAAATCTACTTTAAGAAATGGTGTGATTGTTTCAATAGACGTTCTATACTAGGAACAAATTCATTCGTGCTCAGATTTATAAGTCTTACTGTGCTCAAACTAATAAGACGTACGGTCCTCATACATACCTGTACCTTTTAAAGTCTTACCGTGCTCAGACTTCTAAGTTTTACTGTGCTCATATATTTTAATCTTACCGTGCTCAGACAAGTCAGTCTTACTGTGCTCATCCTTTTTGTCTTACCGTACACAGACTAATCTGTCTTACCGTGCTCAGACATTTAAGTCTTACCGTGCTCAGATATTTAAGTCTTAATGTGCCCAGACTAGTAAGTCTAACCGTGCCCAGACTAGTAAGTTTTACCATGCAAAGTTGATATACAATACATGGCATTGACCAGTGAGTGTATTCTTTGCCTTGAACATACAACTGATTTACTACTGATGACTTTAATTGAATTGCATTTATTAAAAACTTCATGAACGGGTTATTATTTATTTATCTTTTGTCAAATTAAATTATGTTTTATCAAATTTGTTCAAATTAGCATAGCGTTTATTATGTATTAGCATTCCCTTTTTATGCAAATGATGTGGGCTTCAACACTCCGACATCAGATGATTACCCCCTTCCTTTCACTGTAGGTGTTAAGTCGTCATGACAAAGCCTTCAAAACATCTTACCACAACGTTACACAGAAAAATCAATACAGCAATTGTGTTACAATAGTAACAGTACAGTCTAATGCCATTTCCATGGTAATAGTATCTCCCCTAAAACGCAAGAATAACAGGAATGCCATACAGCATCACGACCTGTCCAACACACCTCCCGAGTATGGTGGTTTACACACGAGTGGTGAGGTATACTGGTACATTGGTAAACTGTTTACACACGATTGGTGTGGTATATTGGTACACTGGTAGACTGTTATACACGGTTGGTGAGGTAAACTGGTACATTGGTAGACTGTTTACACACGATTCATGTGGTATACTGGTACATTTGTAGACTGTTATACACGATTGGTGAGGTATACTGGTACATTGGTAGACTGTTTACACACGATTGGTAGGGTATACTGGTACATTGGTAGACTGTTTACACACGATTGGTGAGGTATACTGGTATATTGGTAAACTTTTACACACAATTGGTGAGGTATACTGGTACATTGGTAGACTGTTTACACACGAGTGGTGAGGTATACTTGTACATTGGTAGACTGTTTACACACGATTGGTGAGGTATACTTGTACATTGGTAGACTGTTACACACGATTGGTGAGGTATACTGGTACATTGGTAGACTGTTTACACACGATTGGTGAGGTATAATGGTACACTGTTTACACACGATTGGTGAGGTATACTGGTATATTTGTAGACTATTTACACACGATTGGTGTGGTACACTGGTATATTGGTAGACTGTTTACACACGATTTGTGAGGTATACTTGTACATTGGTAGACTGTTTACACACGACTGGTGAGGTATACTGGTACATTTGTAGACTGTTTACACACGATTGGTGAGGTATACTGGTACATTGGTAGACTGTTTACACACGATTGGTGAGGTAAACTGGTACATTGGTAGACTGTTTACACACGATTCATGTGGTATACTGGTACATTTGTAGACTGTTTACACACGATTGGTGAGGTATACTGGTACATTGGTAGACTGTTTACACGCGATTGGTTAGGTATATTGGTACATTGGTAGACTGTTTACACGCGATTGGTGAGGTATATTGGTACATTGGTAGATTGTTTACACGCGATTGGTGAGGTATAATGGTACATTGGTAGACTGTTTACACGCGATTGGTTAGGTATATTGGTACATTGGTAGACTGTTTACACGCGATTGGTGAGGTATATTGGTACATTGGTAGACTGTTTACACGCGATTGGTGAGGTATATTGGTACATTGGTAGATTGTTTACACGCGATTGGTTAGGTATATTGGTACATTGGTAGACTGTTTACACGCGATTGGTGAGGTATAATGGT
This sequence comes from Mimachlamys varia, assembly GCA_947623455.1. Lineage (NCBI taxonomy): Eukaryota > Metazoa > Mollusca > Bivalvia > Pectinida > Pectinidae > Mimachlamys > Mimachlamys varia. The sequence continues at coordinate 18,684,455 of OX392535.1, forward strand.
ACATTGGTAGACTGTTTACACGCGATTGGTTAGGTATATTGGTACATTGGTAGACTGTTTACACGCGATTGGTGAGGTATATTGGTACATTGGTAGATTGTTTACACGCGATTGGTGAGGTATACGTGTACATTGGTAGACTGTTTACAAACGATTGTTGTGGTATACTGAAACAGGAGACAATTATACAGGAAAAACATCTCTACGACTGTACAAAATTTTATTTAAAATGCTCCATAAATAAAGTCGGGAAAATTGATTGAAAAAAAGTTGGAAATGCAAAGAATAATAGCAAAATAAACAAGAATTCCACGGAAGTAGATGTGTCGCCTGCGCAGCAAGTTGGGAGATAAGTTTTTTAGGGGCTAGCTATGACCGTGAAAAGCAATCTCAAGCAAGCGCTTTTGGTAACGAAGCATTGTAAGAAGTTTGAGTTTAATTGGCACAAGAAAACTAAGTTATAGAACGAAAACATATTTTCCTTTTATAGAAACAGTGACCTCGACCTTTGCCCGTGAAAACCAATCGCAAGCAAGCACTTTTGGTAAGGGAGCACTGTATGAAGTTTGAGTTTGATTGGCCCAGGAAAAGTGATTTTCTATTTATAGCAACAGTGACCTTGACCTTCGACCCTTAAAAACAATCCCATGCGAGCACTTTTGGTAGAGAAGTACTCTATAAAGATTGAGTTTGATTGGCCAAAGGAAACTCAAGCTATCGCACGGAAACAAAATGTCTATTTATAGCAACAGTGACCTTGACCTTTGACCCTGAAAAGCAATCCTAAGCGAGCACTTTTGGTAGGGAAGTACTCTATGAAGTTTGAGTTTGATTGGCACAAGGAAACTCAAGTTATTGCACGGAAACCGATTTTCTATCTATAGCAACAGTGACCTTGACCTTTGATCCTGAAAAGCAATCCCAAGCGAGCACTTTTGGTAAGGAAGCACTATATGAAGTTTGAGTTTGATTGGCCCAAGGAAACTCAAGTAATCGCACGGAAACTGTTGGTGCCAGACGCCGCCGCCGCCGCCATAGTGATCCCTATATGTCGCCTTTTCAGGCGACTCAAAAAGTGCGGAAAGACTTTTGACCCGTGAGTGCACATGGGCTGCCACAGCAAATACTGCAGTATACATTGTTATTGGAGCAAAGAACACCACCGAAACGGAATGCCTGACCAGACATGTAAGCTACTTTCTACAGCTGAAAAGAACTAAACTGCTATTGAGACAAGACAATTACATGTACCTTCATCAGGCAGATTCAAAGTAACAAATTCAGTGTACATATTGAACGCAACACCAATGGCAGTCTAGTGTACTTATACTATATTTGGTAAAAGAATACAGTTAAAACAATATAGCTCAGGTTCTAAGGATAACTGATCAATGGAAGGGTGTGGGAGGACAGGAATCTATATCGTAATTAGTACTATAAGGCCCACAAAGAACTGTGTCATGTATACAGTGTATAGAAGTTTTCGTTCTCATTTCGCACGCCTCACAAACAACAAATGACCTTAACAGCTCAAATTGTTTATCCAAAGATAAAGAGTTAAAACAGCTCAAATTGTTTATCAAAATATAAATGTATAGGAGTTTACAGAAGTTTTATTTACGTCACGGACATCGGTTTTTTACAAACTTAAGGATATGTAATACTTGAACATTTGCTGGTTGATAATGCGTTGTATCAAGTGTTCAAATTATCTCAGCATGAAAAAATAGGTTTTTATTGAGTGTTTACAGAGTTTCATTTCTGTTATGTTTCTTTTAATGATATGATCCCAAAACAATAACCCAAACACGACATTTAACCTCTCTAGGATCCTTAGACATCTTATTGAAAATAAATTAGAGAATACCGAAGCATTACCTAAATCATAATCCGGTCTCAAAATCGATTAAACCAGGGATAAAATATGAATAAAGGAAAGATTTACATGGAGATCCTTGTAAAAGCACAAGAGAATAAAACCAGGTTTTACAGAAGAGTAAGCATCCTCTGCTTCATTGACGACACCCGCCATGTAAATCTTTGTCACATCCAAGCAAACATCAAGTTCTCAAAATGAGAACCGAGTGTCACTGTCAATCACAATAAGTAAACACATTAATGAGCATACCTAAAAACGTCCATCTTCATATTTCTCAATGAGACAAAGATGGCGACCATAAAACTTTTGCACATAGTTCTGATCAACCTGCATCTCTCGAATCCTTGTGTTGTTAATATGTTTATCAGCAGCCGGCATCGATCACGAAAATCACGAAATTTAGAGCGAGACCTAGAAAGGAGAGTAAACACATGAAATGTACTGAGCCCGTGGTTGTAGCGTCTTACATTGCTGTACTTGTAGGTTTTACTTTGTAATGATTTACCTGTTTAATATAATCAGATGTACCTGGTGGACACGAACAATGCATTTCATTAATTAAAACATTGATACTTTATCTGACCGTTTAAGAGTACACAATATGTCATTATAAGATATAATTCTGCATATTTATATGTGTAGCAACCGTACATTTGAGTACATGTTTCTCGTGAGGGGAGTTTTCCTTTCCAGAACACGTGTGTTACATGCAGTACGAATGATTGAATTTCTGGTTTACAATATCTTAGTAGATCATGAGTAAGGGGGATAATTTTCCAGCAGACTGTTTGCATTTCTATGGGAACAAACTGTGCCCCACTCTTGACAGAATAGTGGGTTTTTTTTCATACGAGTCTGAATTCATCGAGAGGCTTATCAGGACATTTAACAAATCCTTGTCAAATCTATCGATGTGTTGTTAATAGGTAACGACGTTTGCTGACCTCGTCGATCCTATCAAGGACCCATCTTTTATATCGTCACTTTGATTTTTACTTACAATCCCAGCAGGAACAGCTTACTTTTAATCTATACATTAAACGAACGATTTATATTTGAACTTTCCCTATCAACATCCCTGCTTTTCTGACCTATGGCGTTAATTTGTAGCAGTTGATTCATTATTCCATGCATGGCTTACGAGAACATCGTGATAAATGACGGCTGGTGACGAACACACTTTCAACACAAGGATTCGAAAGATGATACTAATACTTGATGAAGTGCCCTATAAAAGGCTAAGATTAATCTCTCTAAAGCGCTTCACAGTATATAGACATACATGTTTTTAAAATGTATCCGTCTTATTATTTTGTTTGATAATATCTTGTCGCTAATTTAATTGGTTTTGAGTTCGGTTTATGGTTTTGTTGGCGCTTCCGTATTCTCTGATTTCTGAAATGCTACAACAGTGTGAGGAAGACAGTATAAGTTACCATTTGTTTTGATAGTGTTAATACTATGTATAAAATACAAACGGTATTTTGATGTACAAAATACAAACGGTATTTTGATGTATAAATTACAAACGGTATTTTGATGTATAAATTACAAACGGTAGTTTGATAGTGTTACGAATGCTGAATGTGTTTGTTTGGGATGATTCTCTGTACATGTTTCATGTAGTTACTAGTAAGTGACTAGCTTGAATTTAAAGTATTACACAAAGACAGAAAGGGTGGTATGACGTTGTGCTTAACTGTCAGAAGTTACACTTATCAATTTAATAGATTGCTTTATACGTTGACAATAAGCTTCTGACATATATTGATAACATCGAATGCTGTCACCGTTGTGAAGATATCTTTCTATATGTAGGTAGATGTATCGAATGTTTTAACGATCCTTAGAAGCCCTGACAAAAAAGCCATAAGGTTACACAAAATACAGTGTTTAATAATACACATTGCCACATTACATAATGTATATATCGCAGTCACACTTCATAAAATATATCATTCTTTTTAACCAAATTACTTTCAGATTGTCATGGAGACTTGGTCCAGCATGGCAGTGCTGTCTTTGTTTGGTACAATATGCAATCCCCGACCTTGACCGTCTCCATGACATAGTCATCATGTGTCTCTCGGAACACAAACGGGAACTTCCGGTACAGAGATTCACACTTGACGGTTTTCCTTGTCTCCGGATCCTTCGACCGTTCCTCCTTGTGGGTGTATGAGGAGGTGGTACAGAGTGTGGGGTCGTAAGTCCTTGACAGCACGCGCGGAGAATTACATGGCACAGGCTGTAACGAACCTTGGTATGGTTTGAACTGGAGAGGAAATACGTCAGCTTTTCGAAACATATAAAGTTGAGTGTATCTGTGAGCTTTATCCCATATGTGAGTTTCGTTTTCTCCAAAAAAGAATATGTCGATATATGGCCAAGCAAATGGTCTTTTTGATCGAGTTATATTTTTCAAAAAGAATTTCCACTGGACAAGGGGAGGGCGATACAGTGTGTACTCCGGAAGTGATTCCAGTGCACGCGACATAGCCTCCTTCTGAGATCCATTAACGAGGACGTCAATGTCGTCATCCCAGGGAATCATTGTGTGGTGACGATGGGCGCCGATTAAAGTCCCTCCGTACAACATAAATGTCACGTTCGCTCTTTTAAGCGCCTCGGAAAAATGATGAAATGTTGTAAACATTGCATCAAGTTCGTGTATATTTAAACCTGACCTAAAACGTTTCTCGATCTGCATTTCCCCGTCAGGATGTATCGCATATTTCCGAGATTTCTGATCAATCTTGAATAAATAACGAAAGTTGTTGAATTCGACTGTAAATGGGTGTTTTGACTTTTTTACAAACGAAATATTTGACATCAATAAATAGTCTGCATATTGGCTGTTTTGTCCTCTATAGTTGTACAGATGTTCATAATATGAGGAGACGTGACAGCGCCGATTACTCAAATCATTATCTGATTTAGACGTCGTTTTCCATATACTGAACACAGCGAACGACACCGACGATATGCTAATTGTAATCAGTATGATCAGCCGCTTGCAGTTGACCTTTCTGGCGTAGCCGTCCCGTCTGACCTTCATATTGTTACAACCGAGTATGGTCGAAATGACTTTGTTCCGCCGACTGCCTGATGTGTAGTACATGTCCGATTCGTCCAAATGGGTAAACATCCTATAGCTAGTTAACTGTAGACTGCATCAGACATAGTGCATCCTGTAACCTGTCGCCTTGTGCCGTACACAATAAAACTTCAGACCATTGCCTGCTCACGTTGGTCAGTGACATCCTACAAGGAAAAATAGTTCCACTTAAAACCATCGTATTAAGAATACTAAGCAAGACGTGTACTTTTCAATTTCTGGCATTGGGATTATATGCTTACGGTTGCAACCACTAATTCATTGTAAGTCTATTTGAAATTTTGCAGTTATCACGTCCAAATCTCAGGGGCAAATGTAAGTGACTACTATGAATAAATGAAGGGCAATAATCGATACTGAAAATTGACGAAAATGAGGAGGATGGGGAGTGGGAAAGAGCATATACGTGGAAGATTTATAATAAACCTGAAACATCAATGAAAATGATGATTAATGACTATGACTATACCAAGTGGGCGTGGATTATGAAAAAGAGCTAAGCTCAGGGAGGATGTTCGTTAAAGCCCTTGTACAATGCATCTTTCTGAGTAGATGGTATGACCAAATGTTGAAATTATTGTGTGACATTTAACCCCAAAACAACATCAAGTAACATGTGTAGTCCACAGAGAACAGCACGCTAAACATTACAATAACGTGTGCATTGTTTAACATAATGATAGCTATACTTACGAAAATGCTGCAGCATCCTCTCCCCTTCCACTTACAATGATAGCCACACGTTTTGTGCTGTGTGAACTACACGTGATAACGTCATCACGGTGACTGGCCTTTCTCTGTCCATTTTTATCAAGCGCACTCCCAGTATTGATCGCATGTGCCCAAATCCGCACACTGCCCGGCACCAGACAGCGCCAAGATTTATTGATTTTAAACCCGTGTGCACAAAGGATGTGACCGTGGTACAACGTCTCAGCCTCGCAAAGTCTACCGATTTAAGGTTATTTATGGCATAAAACAATGATTTGGTAATTTGATTACTAGCTTTTCGATTAGATGTATATGCCCTCTCACGCACCTCGTTTGTTCCGTTAGTCCATTTGCAAATCACGTGCAATGTGCTGAACAACTGCGTACGTTCAAATTTAGTAAAAAGAGCTAATCACTTTGGTTTTTGAGTGACTTTTTCTTAAATGAGAAATGCTTCAGTTCCAATTATCAATCTTTCTGTCGTAATTTTTATAAAATCATTTCCCATCCAATCAATAAATTATATGATGTTTTTTAAATCACCTAACGGTGCAGTAAACTTGTCTAGGGTGCAGTGAAATGACCTAACAGTGCAGTAAAATGGACTTGCGGTGCAATAAAATGAGATAGTGGTACGGGAAATGACATTAAGGTGTAGTAAAATGTTTACTTAGTTTTGTTTTCTTCATTTATCTCAGTTTTTAGTTAATGAGATGAGGTTTTCATAGTGTCCGGAGTCGAAAACCTGGTTGCATCAAAGATATTGCAGTAACGACATTGCAATGTTTTGAAACTATAGATAAAAGATGTTCATTAAAAAGGTGAAGAAAGTGTAACACTGGATATGTTGTATTTGCAATGGTTGTCAACTGATTGTTTTGTGATTTGTTTATTTTATGAATGACTTTACTGTAAACTAACATTTATCTATCTTTTTAGCTAGCCTTTCACAGTCATTGGATGGTGGTCTATCTCTAAACATAAACATCCATTGACAGCGAAAGGCCAGCGTGTGAGGTGACGTCCATTTCACTGCTATGCAAAATTGGGGCAGGTTATTGACCAAAACTCTGAAACACGGAAAATTTGGAGATTATTGCGGCGGAAGAAGGATACATTTGACGTGCATTTACGAGGTTTATCAAATAAAAATTATCCATCTTTCCAACGGTACCAAGCGTTTCTTCGTACCTCAACTAGAAATTTGATTTTTTATGTAAGAAAGCCAAGGTAGGTGGGGTCGATTTTTCAACCTCGAAAGCTTTCCACCCATTAGCCTTTATGACCATTGAGGGAGCCATTATTATTATTTAATTACTCTAAACACCTCAGTTTAGGTCCAAACCTAGTTGTAACAAATGTTCAGGTTCCTGTGCATGAAATGAGCCAAATTGTGAGTGAATGTTGAAAATGAGACCAAATGCATCTTACAACAAAAACATGTACGGAACATACCACTTCTTCATGGTAAACTGTAGCTAGTCCATCACAACTGTTTTATCTTGTTACGGAGCTCACCATGAGGATTACCTCTTAAAAGAAATACCCTTAAACCACAACCTAGCGTTAGGCTTGAACTAATGACGTAACGTAGAAACTCCTCAAGTATAGATTGTATGCGTATATAGTATTCAGTTTGTTTGCAACACTTCAAGATGACAGCGTCGATGACAAAAGCGGGTCAATTGTTCACGTTAATTAGTAGTAATTTGATTATAAGACTACTTTGTTTGCTGAAATGAACTTGAATGTCTTGGCAATTACAAGAACCAATCTGATTAAAATTCAGTTCCCCATTAGTAGTAATAGTGAGATGTCTTTTAATCAGATTGTTACAAGAACAATCCCACAAGCGTTGAAAGCATTACTTAATATATTGTAAAAGTCGGTGTGGCTTGTACAGTATCACTCAGCTAGAGAAGCATGCTTCTTTGACTCAGCTGGTAGAGCCGTGGACTGTCATACAGGAGATCAAGGTTCCTATCAGGGGAGAAAAATGCATTACCAGACCGGGGTTCGAATACAGGACTTCCGAACTCTAGATGGACGTCCAGGAAACCGTTTGTAACTTTCTCTTTCAGTCAGCTGAACAAAAATCAAAGTCACTGAGTTTGATCGTTGGGTTAAAAACTCAAGTATTGATGATTTTGGGAGATATATAGACAATAGATATATAAGCAGGGCTCTTTTTTACCTGTCAGTTTTCTAGCTCAAACTCGGTTTTAGTTAATGATAATTTCAGTATAAGGACACAACAGCAATAGTTATTTTACAAGTACATTAAAATTCAGGTGACCGTTAACGCCCATGGGCCTCTTGTTGTTAATTAGAAGTTGTTTGAACCGTGTTCAAGACATTTGACCCACAGGTCCTTGAAAATAGGACAAGGTCATTCATTTGAACAAACTTGGTACATGTACAGTGTAGCCCTTCATCCCAGCATGTATAGTCGGAATTTTTTTTAGAAATGGGTGGCGGCAGTTAGTTAACGACTTCCTGGGACTTGATTAAATGTGTAGGTTAGTAGAAAAATATCTGTTCTTTCCATTGATACTTAATTTACATGTGATCGAAAATGTTTCATGTTATAAAATACGGCTTAAACGGGCGACACGTGCACGGGTAGATAAAATTTCCACTTTAATACTAAGCAGGAATTCTGACTCTCGCACCCGTCTGTCGCCAAAATATTTAGCGGGTCAGAGAGTCAGAACCCTTCGGACTACCCTGCATGCTACAGGCCAAATATTAATACCCTAGCTAGGTCTTTCGGTTATTAACAGTTGCTTGAAGATTTTAAGACACTCGACCCCTGTGACCTTGAAAATCGATCAAGGCCATTCATTTTCACAAACTTGGTAGGCTTTCATCTCAGCAAGCTACATGCATAAAAACAGCACCCTGGGCCAATCGGCTACTGAGAAGAAGTCATTTGAAGGAATAGCTTACACACAGCGGATGGCATACGGTGGATGATGACGGACTAAGCACTTATCATAACCATTTGGGTCAGATGACCTAAAACATGAAAATTTTCCTTTCCTAAAAAAAATTGTGAAGAAAGATTCCTCTCCTTTTTTTGTTATCTACATTATCCTGAACCTTTCAGTTTTTAAAAAATGCAACTTTTTTTGAAGAAAACTTCAGATAGGATGGAATGGAAATACATAGTAGATCTTACACAAGTGTTGATGTAATTTGGAATTTATTAAACGAGTTAGATAATTTAATATGTCACAAGCCTTTAGGCTGGTCACATATTAAATTATTCAACGAATTTAATAATTCCATATTACATCAACAAAAAATACACAAAAACTCTCATATTAATTCTCTATAAGAAAGGCAAATTGCTTCTGTGACAGTACGATTTTCACTACCAAGGCAATCTTATGACGTCATAAAGATGTCATTTGTTTATGACGTCACAATAGTTTTATTACACATGTGTCATACCATTTTTATGACATGACTGAACAGGTCAGTTATGTAATAAAATGTATTATATTTACAGCTGTACTATTTAATTTTACAAATCTTCTAGACCATCTGAATATATATACATGTAGAAAATTAACAACAAACATCAAATCAAAATCATTCATTACATTTTAATTATTATAATGTAACTATTAAGACTTGGGCATGTATGTATTGCAGAAGTTGCTTCGCAAAACTGTACACGACCTGTACACACATGCAAATATATATGTACCGAAGTGTACAATAATTGGCTATGTTACACGCAGGGTAATACAACCACTTCTTATTCCACATGTAAAAAAATAAATACAGATTCTCACACTAGAAAAGGGCTTTTCGATTTGGCTGTATTGAAGATGAAAGATCAAGTGAACATAGAATACAATGTGTTGTACTACATTGTATAATCCATTTACAACCGATCTTTATACATTGTATTAGTACATTGTAATCATGCTCTGAAAAACATCTCTTCAGTGTGTATACATTTCATTTGAAAAATACTAAGTCATTTCCCAATCATAATGTTTCGTGATAATTGTATAATAAAAATATTATCCTATTCATTCTTTGTAGAAATATCATTGGTCTTCCTTCTACCTATAACAGCAAGACCAGAAAGCCTGTGACAGATATTACCTTGATGCTAACCTTATCAATGGTGCTTGCAGTGTTCACTAAATAGCATTAAAGTAGACACACTTCATTTATTATGCATGATTACCTTCAGACACAAAAATAACATCTTCAGTGAGTGGATGGAGAACCAGGATAACTTGTTTGCTTAACCACAATAATATCATTTTGATGGTTCTTCACAAACCTATACATAGCTTGTCAGAGTCACAGCACCAACTTCTTTGAGAGATCAAAGGTCATGTTGGGGTCACACAATTTTGCCATATTTTTTAACAAATTGTTCCAGTTCATTAGAAGAAATTGTTGTTGCTGCTTCATTGATCTGCAATAAAAATCGACACATTTGTTTGAAATCATGAAAAGATTTGTACACTCAACTTTTGCCCACAGTTAGTTTACTTAAAAACAAAAACTGAACATTCAAAGATCTTGTCACGATGCAGAGTTCGAGATTTTAAAAACATTTTCAATTCCTTACAATCAGTAGTTTATGATTTGATATGCACCACTTGTCTGAGGTAATGGTATAGCTATGTAAAGGAGCTAAAAACTCTCTTTTCATTGTGACAACTGAAGGGACTGACCTTCTTCCACTTGTCGATACCGCTGTCTACATTGCGCTTTGTGCTGAGGAGTTTTTTCTGTCGCAGGGCCACATGGTCCCTGAGTAGGGTGTTCTGGTGCTCCAGCTGTGTGATGACATGCTGCAGCTGTGCCTTCTGTTTCTCTTTAATAGGGATATTGTACACTTGGCCGTCTTGCTGGGGGTCACCTGAGTGTCGCCTTACACACAAAAAAAAAAAATATATGAAGTTCAGTTTTTTTTACTTCGATGTAATATGATGTTTCCACTTTATTCATAAAATCAATTATCATTAATTGTTACTAAAGGCGTCAAAAATATAGCTGAGGAGTATTACGTTAATTAGTAACATTTCTATTGATGTTTCTTAATAATTATTTCTCTTGACACGGTATTAATGTGAAAGGTTCTAGTTGATTAGTACAATGCCACAATAGTTTGATCGATAAGCCAAGAATCCAATATACCTGAAGCCAACTACTGATGTGGTGACGGTAGGTGGCACTCTGATTTATACACAACCAAATTCAAAATCTTGGCTAGCTCAATGAAGATAGGTTGATCACACCTTTTTGCAAACTAAAGATAATTTTCTGTGTAGTGATATATTTCGACTCTTACTTTCACATGTTTTAAATTGTTCAAACACACAATTCAAGTACTGAAATTGTGTAATTACTGTCAAATCAAGATTAGCTATCAGCAATGCAAAAATAGCATCCGAAAAACTTATGTTTTTTGCAGTGACATTGTTGAACTGCTGGTAATATGTATTAGTACTCATGAAAGTGACAGTTAAGACATGAATTGGTCATAAATAGGTCTTCTGGTCCCTATCATGTACGCCTAATTACAGTAACATGAAGAGCAGAATATTCCGTCACACTGTGTACATGTGTTGTCACTATAATCTCAACCAATACTGTATCACAAAGCATGGCAAAATTTCTATTGTAATTTATAAATGCGTGAGGTGGATTGAAACTGCAATTACAAATTGATATTAGATTGATCGACCATTGGTCAAATATCTTTTGCTTCGGCACATTTATGTAGGTACAAATATATAAGTGTTTACCATTATTTGTCTACATTTGCAAATATATTGTACAGTTGTGGGATCGCACAACGTTACATGATGTGCGGTGGGCGCAAGATGGGCGAACGGTGTATGCACGATGTGCGAACGATGCGATCCTGGGCGATTATTTCTAACGCACATGTGGGCGCACGATAGACTAACATTGTGCGATGACAATCGTGGTTGATGTAAATTTAGAAATGGTTTAACAATACATACGGTTTCGCGCTAGTTGTTTTAAACATATTTCTATATCTTAACTATTTATATTAGCTGATAGTTCGATCTATATATTTCTAAAAATTAATAAAAGTCTTTCTGTAGTTTTAGAAACAAACCAAATAGACACATGTATGTAAACTTTCAACTCATATTGACAAGTTCTCATTCAAGTAAATACTGCCAGTTTTACCAAGTTATAAACTGTACCTGTACATGGACAATATATGTAGATATCTCTGGCCCGGGGCACTTACAACACTCGCCTAGGTGTGAAAACACAGGTAAAGTGTTGGGGAGGGGAGGGTTTTTCAAATAACTGATTATAAGAGTCCAGTTTGTTTTCATAACGGTCGGTCGGTAATGGCTGTCGTAGCGTATCGCCGCACACGGGAAAGGTAAAACTCCGGCATGTTATTTACATATTCTGATACCTGGTAGCATAACCCGCACTTGGCTGTCTTATGATCACTGTAATACTGTTTACTGTATATTGTTAAATTGACAAAATTCCAATAAATATGATGCGAATTTAAATAGTTTTTGGACAAGAGGGTTCCATATGTTTTTCATTTCGTAATATGTATCGACCAATTGTCCCAAATCGTGCGTGTGTGCGATTTAATCGCACACATAAACGCACGATCTTTAGATCGCCCGGTTGGGCGCACCATGTGTGCACGATGTATGCACGATGCACGCACGCAGTTTTTGGTGCGTTGTGCGATACCACAACTGTGATATAGGCCTTCTTTGCTACAGAACAATTACTTGATAGTTTACCATGATTTTTGTTGATGTTGACTCGGATAGTTCAAACAAGCTAGGCATTCTAGTGGCTTTAATTTCGGGCAATTCAAATAGGATTGACAATATCTAATTTAGTTTGATCTGACTGATAGTTTACCATTTGGACAACAAAGAACAAACCCTAGTCACATGAAGTCAACATGTACATGCATATATACAAATGTACTTGCTCCTGCACACATCAAAACTTTTTTTCAAACTGAGAAATGTTTGTTTGGAAAAGAAACAAGACAATGAGGAATTTGATTTTTTCGCTTTCTGAAATTGTACATCTTTATTTCTTATTACGAAATGGATTAAAACACAAGATTAAAAGACACAAGGCATGAAATATTGACGCACGTTTATAAATTTTGCATCACTGTGTCTGTGTATGAGTCTATTTTTAGCAACAAGGTGTGTTACATGTAGTACTACGTTGCTACGCGGTCAGGCACAGTAACCTTATACACTAGGTATGGTGACCAAGTGTATCATTGTCGCCTGTCGCACTGTTACTTCGTCAAGAGTAACACCTTACACTTTATACCAACATGTCAATACTATCTACAGTGTTCTAAAACAGCCTCACCATGCTGGCTCCTTGTTGTCCTTCTGACTGGCAATTATTCCATCCAGGTTATCTAGGATCTTCTCCATCTGTTCTTCAGCAAACATCAACATTACTTCCTCCTACAACCAAACAAAATATGACCAATCTAAAATATATTTTGAAAGCAAGCTTTTTTTCCCAATGATGTGATTATATACATCATTTATGATCAAACATGGCTTAACAATAACAAAACTAGAAATGTTGGAGACATAAATATTAATGCACATATCCATATGAAATTAGATCTTCATGCTTATTACGTATGCAAAGTTTGATGACAATCGGATCAGTAGTTATTTAAATAAGCTGGTTAATTACATTACCATGGGACACAGGACGGGACGGACATGGTTAACACTATATGCCCCCCCCCCCATTTCATGGCGGGGCATAAAAATGATAGTGTCAGCTTTGTTTGAGATATTAGAACAAGAATTTGATATACAGAACAGGTACACAGTATTCTGATACATTGTATTACAGTCCTGAATTAACACAACTGTCATGATTGTGGAATAAATAACGTACACTAATGTGACTGTCTAGCTTCTTTGTTAGCTGTACATGCATCCTTCTGAGGATTTCAGGATTCTTCTTGTGAATTGGACGAAGATGCTTTTGAAATAATTGTAACCTGTAATAAATAAAAAAAAGTAATTTTGTATCTTTGACAGCTAAATATACATATTGCAAATCCCAACAAAACAAATTGTTCACTTCCATGTTAATCAATGGTCTTGAATCAGGACTTGCAATCAATTATCAAGGTACATAAATTATGTAACATCTTTATATGACATTCAGCTGATTTCATGTTTTCATAAACATTGAGAACTGATGACCCTACTGACAGAATCTAGGAGCTATTGCAATTTTGGATATTCAGTGGGTTTGGATCAATAAATAATCAATTTATTGATATATGTGAGCATTATATACACTGTCTTTGTCTAGTGTTAACGGCCAGAGGAAACTCATGGTACTCTTTATAATTCAGTTTATTATTGGCTGGGGAAAGAAAGAGCAAGATCGAAGGCTTGCCATCTTATCTTTCCTAACCCTCGCCAAAAATAAACCTTGTATTGCAAGATACATGTACTTACCATGTATATATTCTCTATATAATTAATAATGTAACCAAGACAATATATATCTCATGGGCAGACCCCAAATCAGACATGCACACCCTTATGTATACAAATCACTAGTCCGAAGGGTTCTGACTCTCTGACCCGCTAAATATTTTGACGACAGGCGGGTGGAGAGTCAGAATTCCTCATTAGTTAAAAAGTGGAAATTTTACCAACCCGTGCACGGGCCACTGTTTAAGCTGTGTTTATAATATGAAACATTTTCGATCACATGTAAAATAGGTAGCAATGGAAAGAACAGATATTTTTCTACAAACCTACACATTTAATCAAGTCACAGGAGGTCGTAAACTAACTGTCGCCACCCATTTCTAAAAAAATAACCAGTTTCCTCACATCTGTTTGAAAATGGCCGCGGTCGCGAGATCCCGCGAGAATTATGTTCTGAACTAACCTATTTTGATCACGTGATGTTAGGCGGCGGCCATTTTCAAACAGATGTCAGGAAACTGGTTATTTTTTAGAAATGGATGACGACAGTTGGTTTACGACCTCCTGTGACTTGATTAAATGTGTAGGTTAGTGGGAAAATATCTGTTCTTTCCATTGATACTTAAATTACATGTGATCGAAAATGTTTCATATTATAAAACACGGCTTAAAAGGCGACCCGTGCACGGGTCAGTAAAATTTCCACTTTTTTACTAAGCAGGAATTCTGACTCTCCACCCGCCTGTCGTCAAAATATTTAGCGGGTCAGAGAGTCAGAACCCTTCGGACTAACAAATCACATATCAGCCGCAAAGGACACACACAATTACTCATTTTCTCACACACAATAACACATTGGAATCTCCTTCCTCTGGCAGCAATACAATCATTGTAATAATACATACACTCGAGGACTTCAATGCACACATAATCTTATAACCCTGGCACAGCCCTTGAAGCACACACCTTTTTTTATATTATATCATGCGCACAAAAAAAGTTATCATCATTATGTATATAACCAATTATTTACGCCCCTGTGCACAAATAATACCAAACACAAGTAACATAATCAGCTGATGATCGTCATTATTGACAGAGTTGCAGAGTCTGGCAAAGGATGTGAATAACTAGTTCTACTTCTACTTCTACCTATTACTGACCTACTTCAACATAGTGAAGGTTATGTCAAATGGATTGGATGTGGCGCTATGAAAGGGAGAGAACAGAATTAATAATGATGGTCGGATATGGCGGATTTGAATGAAGAGAGAGAGTCAGAAGAAACAATTTTGGAGGGGAGGTTGTTCCAATCAGTGATTGTCCGAGGAAAGAAGGATTCTTTCCTAACAGACGTCCTGCACGAAATGGTTTGAAAAGAAAGATGGTGACTATGTCTGGTTTGTCTGGTGGTAGGAGCTAGATGTTTGGATGTAATGGCAACCTTTCCATGGTGGACTTTATACAGTAAGACCAGTCTAGCGTCTTTCCTGCGATCTGCAAGGCTGCGCCATTTTAGATGGTCTAACATGTTGCCAACGCTGGAGGTGTTACGGTAGCGGTTGGCAACAAAACGGGCAGCCCTGCGCTGGACCATCTCAAGCTTGACCTTGTCCTTTTTCAAATAGGGGTCCCACACCGGACTGGCGTATTCAACCTGAGGGCGGACCAGAGACTTATAGGCCTTTTGTTTGATGGAGCTAGATGAAATTTTAAAATTGCGCCTCAGGAAGCCTAGGGTAGAATTGGCTTTTTTACTAATGTTATCTATGTGTGTGTCCCACTTCAGATCGGACCTAATGGTGACCCCAAGATATTTTGCTGCTGTCACATGTTCCAATTCTTGACCATGGAGCATATATGGATGACGGATGGAGTGTCTATTTCTCGTGACAGAGAGGACTTGGCATTTTTCTGGGTGGAAAGCCATTTTCCATTTTGTCTCCCAAAGGGCAAGTTTATCAAGATCTCTTTGCAGGATGTGGGCTTCTCTCTGTGATGTTACAGCCAGATACATGATGGTGTCATCTGCAAAGAGTCTGATGGAAGATGAAATACCCTCAACTAGGGTAAACATGGGGAAATTCGGACGTTTTACCGTTACCAAACATATCCAACCCGAGAGTATAACTAATGGTTTTCACTGTACACCTTTCGATACACCATTGGAAGCAGTAGCCATCAAAGAATGATAACGATGTATTACCAAGGTTAAATCACGTGATACATAGGAATGTTTCCAAAAATAGTTTCTGTTTCCAAATACGGGGAAATTCGGACGTGTATGGGGAATTACGGACAGATGTATGGGTAAATCCGGACGATCATTTTTATGTACGAAAATAGATGTAATGATGCCTTTAGTATTATATAAAACGTATCTGTTGTGATGATATTAGCATCTAAGTGTGTTAATGTACGAAGTAAGTTTCAGCAAACGTCAAACAAGGATTTGCACTAACACGTGCCCGTGGTGGTAGCTCCAGCGGTACGACGACAGGTATGCCTAATGCAACCATGGGTAAAATCTTTAAAATGCGTAGGACTTACGATAACATTGCATTGTTTTAATTTATGTAATTATATCTTTTCATGACACGAAAATCGCATTTCAAGTCATGGCTAAAAAATGATCTAGTAACCAGTTAGAGCTAGGTTCGCAGATCCTATGCATTCAACATTTCAGTTTTCACAGAACAAAGATATCTGTTTATTTTTGCCTCCGCTGTACTAAAACCTTCGATTCTCCTGTCATTCACAAATCTTTTTTATTTGGCAATATATGTTACTTCCATGTTGTAGAGCTCTGTTCGCTGCATTGTCTCATTATAAACACGTCAGTACCAAAAAAAAACAGTATGACAAAATGTTATTTCATTTAGTTTTCATTCTTGTATGTTGATAATTGAAATTGAAAACATTCTGATTATTAATATATTTCTTTGAGTTCTTTAAATTGTGTGAATAACGCCTTATAACAGCAATGGTGAGCGGAAGAGAAATTAGTTCGCCAAAAGGACAATATATCATTAATATATCATGTGTCATCCGCCAACCGAAACAGCATGGACAGTAACATGTATATATGTACATTTTTCAATAGCATGAAATTAGTAACAAAAATAAACAAAATCATGTACGTGTTATGCAACAAAACGCCCAGAGTTTTTTTTATTGACACCGGGCCCACGCGTCTGTGACTGAACTGGATAAATACTTTATATTGTTTGATGCTTCAGGATAAAAGGTAAGTTTGTATGCACACTAATATACCTTTCGAATGGACAAAGGGACCCACGCGCCTATGTTACCAAACAGGTAGTGATCTAGCAAGACTTAATGAATAATACAATAATACACAAGTTGCTGATCATGTAATGACTAGAATTAATGACTATAGCAGAACAAAGATATCTGTTTTATCTAAGATTTCAGTAAAGGCATATCTGTATGAGGTTCGTAAGGCTGGACATTATGCTGCTCTCAAATATTACAGGTACTTAATTTGATATTTCACGGCATAGTATTTTTTTCTACGTGTTTGTGATACATCTTCATACTATGAAAATTCTTCTGAAAATGAAACAAATTACGTATTTCATAAATTGTTTGCAAATAACTGTATTGTTTTGATTAGTTCAATGCACAACGGGGAATGCAAGTAGCACTATCCTGTCTTCTTAAATAAAAGCATCGGTACGAAACAAATAGTATTGATAAATCGAAACTCTTTCTCAGGCTGACAAAGCAATACCAGAACACTGCAAGGTGCCTCAAAAGTTAAAGAAAGGAAAAAACACTGATAACATTAATGATGAATAGAAGTGCGGTTCCAAATTATATCACTTCATTTTCTTCAGAAACGTCATAAGTGCCTTTTCTTTCCTTTTTTCTACATTTTCTCTTTTCCGTCTGATTTTTTCTTCGTCGTTTGCTTTCTTTTGTTTTTTCTCTTCAATTTCAAACTCAGATGTTAGCAGTCTATGTCTCGTAACCCGTTTTTTCCCTTTTTGTTTAGGTGTATTGACCTCCGATGTGGATGTTGCATTACGGAAATTGAATAAATTGTTCAACTCCATGTTCCAATCAGGATTGGGTGTGGCAGCTTCCATAGTCGAGGACCAAAGCGGGTCTAACAGTCCAGTTGGAGAAGAACCTACACTATCGGCTAATTTAATCGTGGGCGGTACAGTATCTACGGACACTTCAGAACCCAAGGCAATTTGAGAAAGTAACTGCAGGTCAGAAAACTCCTCTTCTGAAACCTCCGATACTAATTGGAATGGTGTAATTTCCAGTGATGCGGTTTCCGGCGACAAAAGAGACTTTGAAGAAGGTGTGGTGCATGATGACATTGTGGACATAAGCTCCGGAGCAGGATCAGTCACGACATCACAAGGCATAGATGCAGGGAACGAAGGTACAGAATCGTTGAGAATATCTGCGGACACAGGGCTGGGAACAGGGTGGACCAAAACATTAACAGACACAGAGGACGGCGTGACAGAATTGTGAGGAGTAAATGGAGACACAGGTCCTTGAGCAGAATCAACCAAGGTTTCAACAGAAGCTGGGGACGAAGGCTCATGATAATGTGAAGATACCGTATGGCGTGGTGTCGCCAAAAGAACAGGTTCAAGAACAGGATCAACTGCGACTCCAGGTGCTGTCTCAATAGTTGATTGAGGATCAACTCCAAGTGGTGACTCCATAATTGACCGGGTATCATCCGGAGCGTTTAAATCTGTTGGTAAAGAAGGGGCAATGGCATCTGCCGGTATCGCCGACGGATTCATAGGAAAAATTCCGCACGACTTGAAACCTTGTTTTATATTATCTGCAGAGAAGGCCAATCCGTAGGCCTGTCTCAATAGACTTGGCCATGTCCACTTGATCACTATATTTCCCGGAGACGAGGAAGTGAACTCGGAACATACCTTGTTATAGTACTTTTTAAATGGTCCAAATACACAGCGGTCAAGTGGGCATAGATAGTGTGTGGTATGAGGGGGCAGTGCAAATATGCTGATTTCATTAGATTTTGCTTCCTCCAAAAAATCAACTGCTTCATGGGAGATGTGTTGGTCAAGTATCAATAACTGCGGGCGTTCCGGACCGATCTCCTTCAAGAATATATCTTTAAGCCACTTTAGTGCACCTGCTTCATCTATCCAAGCTTTGGCTTGGAAAGTCCAAACTGCATTGGTGGGCCCCTCATCTGTATTAAAGCCATTCAGCGATTTGGAAGTTTTGCCCCTTACAATAACCATTGGGGAAAGTGCTCTTCCTGCCGCATTGATGCATGGCAAAATTGTTGCGCTCTCACGAGAGTTTCCAACAACACCTGGGACGCTTTTGGATCCTTTCCTCGCAATAACAGATATTGGTTTGTGTTCCATCTGGCAACCCGTTTCATCCATGTTCCATATCTTTTGTGGGGAGTTCTTGAGATTCAGTTCATGGACGATTGCAGACAAGTCTCTGAAATAATTAGATAATGTAACTGCATTCATATTGCGTGCTCTAACGCTTGCAAGCTTTTCCGGTTTTCTGAGAGTAATAGACGGATTCCTCTGACGGAATCCGTCCCACCACGCTTGTCCGGGTTTTCCTCCGGAAAAGGGAGTTTTGAGACGCATGGCAGTCGCCAAACGGGCAGCTTTCCCCACCAATTGCTGTCGGGAAATACCAAAACCTTCACTAGCTCTTGATTTGGCCATTTCGACCATCTCCTTCTCCACTTCTGGCGGGAAAACTGTGGTTCTTCCAGAATGACGACCAATAACTACTTTTCCAGTTAAGTGATCGGACAAAGTTGATTTAGGAATACCGAAGGCCTCGGCGGCTTTTCTGGTGCTCATGCCCTCATTTTTCACGGCATTTACAGCCCTGGACATGCGTTCATCTTCAATTTTCTTGTATATCCCTTTGGATTTACGTGGCATCCTGCTGAAATAAAGGTTGTGTACATGTATAACCATCTTACTGTGATAATTGAGAAACTACCTCTGTGCCTTTCATCGCTTTGATTTATACCCTTGATAAGGCAAAAATCTTTTATTCACATTTAAATATATCACGGCGGTCACTGGTGCAGTGGATGGCGCAATCACCTTTCACCATGGCAACAGGAGTTTGGCGGCCGGACGCAACAAGGTATTGGTCACCTGTCACACCACGTGGGTTTTTTTCGGGTAGTCCGTTTTCCTCCCGCATTAAGACCCATTGCGCGCTTTCTTCACGACCAACAAGTGATTACGCGATGACAACTCGACCGTGAAATTTCCTCGCGCGTTTTATGTGATATAAATGGTATATAGAAAGTACTCGAAGGTACTCGATCGCGATAATTATTCCCAAGCGCATAGTTTACCTGTCAAAATCGCGAAATAAACCCCGTGAAAATAACCATGTTTACAGTATAAGTCGAAATAACTTGCTTTCATTTTATACAGTTTCTCCTTTGTACTTATATCGAAATTCTTATTAAAGTACATGCTATGTCTGTGATGAACCAAAACTATTGACCATGTGAATGTTTTGTATCCGTGAAAAAAAAACAATCAAGTCGATTAATTTTGTTTACTGTTGTTTTTTATATATTTGATTACATAATGTATCGATCAAATTGGAAGGATCAACAATATGTTATCATTTTGCTAGCGCATTTTCACTTCAAACTGGAAACCATATGTTTCAAGCAAGTCGGTCGCTTGTCTCAGTTTTGCATCGTCATGTATTATGCAGCCAATGTTGCATCTTTGCTGGGGGCCCACTCTTCTGCTTTTTACAACGGCATCTTCCTTAGGTTTAAGCCGCCATGTGTTTGAAATGTTTGATTTCTGTAATTTAGATATTATAAAAGCATGATTTCTTATCAGATATCCGAGTTTAATCCCTTGGTCTGTAACGGCAATCGCATTCATGTCTTTGGGGTTTTCTGGTTCCCTTTCTAACCTGTACCCCTCTCCAACAGTCAGCTGCCGAGAACCCCAGTGATGCATCCCAACCACCCATATGCCTGGTATGATAAGATACTTCATCCTATAATTTCAAAATAAATAAAATCGATGTAGACACTTAGAAATATATATCAATAACAAAAGTTGTTGTAATGTATACGTCGGGTGATCGGGTGGCGCAGTAGTAGCGCAGTCGCCTTTCACCGAGACGACCGGGGTTCGATACCCTACCGGACGTGAATAGGTTTGGGGTCACCTCCCCGACCACTTGGGTTCTCTGGGTTCTTCTCACAATAAGAGCCCCTGCGCGCTTCCATCCGGGCAAACAAGATCGATTAATATTAGTTGGTATATCTTGTTGAAACATTAAATAAGTAAAGTTTATAACATGTATACGTCATCCCCCAAATCACCCGCGAAATGACAGAAGTTTTTGTGGGCAGTAAATTGAAAAAAGAGGTTAAAAATCTCAATTACAAACGTTAAAAAGGACTGTGCTCGCAATAACGTACACTTGTAATCGACAGGTAGATCTACTCACTAGATATTATCTCGTAATATTGAACCTATATCTCAACGGAGAAGAGAAAACGGAGTGATAATGTATAACCTTATGAACATAAGCTTATGAAAGATACAGAGGTACGTTTCTTCATAAAAAAAGTTTAATGTTATATCACATAAATATATTTAGCACATTGCAAACTTTACATTAAAATAAAGAAATGAAATATATGTGCAATTTACATAGTAGATCAAACAAGTAAATCAAACATAAAAAAAAAAAATAAAATCAACAAACCAAACTAAAATCGTATTGTCAAATACTATGGCGATATTCCATCTTCATCACTGCAACACTATTCT
This sequence comes from Mimachlamys varia, assembly GCA_947623455.1. Lineage (NCBI taxonomy): Eukaryota > Metazoa > Mollusca > Bivalvia > Pectinida > Pectinidae > Mimachlamys > Mimachlamys varia. The sequence continues at coordinate 18,706,484 of OX392535.1, forward strand.
GATCTGTTACTTGTACTTTCTCTCCACACCATGGAATTTGTTGGTTGAAAGTAAATGAACATGATTAAAATGTGAAATTAAATAAATAATAAAAACAAACTTATTTGAAAATGCGTAATCACTAAAATAACAACTAAATCAAAATCAAATAAACCTAGACCTCTAATTTGAAACTGAAAGCTTGCTTAAGGTAATCGTTACTTGAAATGAAAAAAGTTCTTGAATCGACCACACAAAGCACTTCGAAGATCGGTATAAAACTTGCAAAAAAGGTTAGTTATTGCAAAAAGGGCATTTTGAATATATATTAAGTGCTTATTGAAAGACAATTATAAGTGTAATGATACATTTTTCTGTGAAATACTAGTTTAATTAACAAGATAGTTGTTGTCCGGATTTACCCATATATATGTCCGAATTTCCCCGTATGGTTGAATTACTATATGGGGAAATCCGGACACTATTTACAACGGAATATTTTTTATGTAAAAAAAAAAGTATTATTTTCATAGAGTATTTGCTGAGAAACATCTTCAATAATAACAATTATCAATCTTACACTTAATTTCAATACCAACGTACCTGTTAACTCAAGGTTTAATGAGCCTTGTTGGGTTCTCGTCTTCTTAAAGTTGACTGGAAGAATTAAGTCGGATTCGAAATGAGCGGGCAGGGATTAAGGAGAAGGTCAAGTATAAAGGGAGGGAACTCGTAAAAGTCTTGACAACTCGTGATCATAGACACGTTTGAAACGCACTTGCGTATTGATGCTACGCTGTCGTACTGCATACAAGAAAGAACTCGGGAGACGAAGAATTTATTAACCGTCCGAATTTCCCCATTGTCCGAATTTCCCCATGTTTACCCTATGTCATTAATGTAATATAAGAAAAGACTCGGCCCGAGGACCGAGCCTTGGGGGACCCCGGATCTTACTGGGGCAGGATCAGACATTTCCCCGTCTACCATTACAGTTTGGGTTCTACTATTTACTATAGTAAATACTTTGCAGAGGAAATAATCTTTTTCCTGGCCTGTGTCAACGCATTATTAAGAATCTGCATTCGTCCTTGTGGTTCGGACTTCTGTGATTCGTCGTTTGTTGTCTCCATGGACTCGCTTTCATCTGCCATAATGTTGTCTTTAACGTTTTGTTTTCCCGGGGAAGTGTTCGAAATTTTCCCACTTTTCTTAGTCTTTGCAGGGTTTGTTGTCGACGCATTCTCTTCAAGCTGTTACAAGACCCAGATGTTTCAATTTATAATTATAAACGAAAATATTGATTATAAATAATCTAAGATTAGATTCACACATTTATAAACGATTTTATTTTTAATTTTACAAAATATTGCAATAAAATAAATAAATTGATAACGATTTGAGTTCAGAGTTGCATTTATTTACAAAAAAAAAACATTTCGTTTTACAGGTTTCTGTTATTCTGTATTTTTTATAAACCAAGATGTCAGCTTCCAGCTACTTTGATTCTCAACAGAGAGGAAACAAAAATCACGCTTTCAAGTCTTATAGGGAATTCAGTTTCTTCACACGCAAACGATTATTGAAAATTGGTACCTTACAATATATGAAATGTCTCATGGCTATACTGGTGATCAATTTATTTGTGTTTTTATACCTAATGCACGCGTACAACCTCTTCTCCATCGATAAATACGTGCTAACAGCTGATGGTGGTCTCCAATTTCACCGTAAAGATGCCCAACATTTTGCTTTAGCAAAGGAAGTGACTGTTATTATGAGAGAATTCGAAGATTTCGAAAATCGTGTAAATGAAACTGTTAGAAATTTTAAATGGATTTCTCCTTACATGACCGTGATTGTAGTTTCCGACAATATTCCCTATCCGCCGCTTAAAGTGAACTTTAGTCAGACTGTGCACTTTGTAAATCTCCAGCTGCATCCAATGTTAATAAACCCAATTGATGTCATTAAGGGATTAATCAAAACCCCATATACATTGTTTGTTCCTGATGGCATCAATATAACGAAATCCAAAGCATTACTTCAAGCTGTTAGAAATTTTAAAACAAGAAAGTTTATTAAAGCCCTAGCGATCCCAGTTGGATATGAAAAACTCGATTGTCCAGGAATGGATGTGCACATACGGTCATGGTCTGTTGATTTCACTAATTTTGTTGGTGGCGAAGGAATGTGTGACTATGTGCTTGGTAACCATGCACTTCTAATGTTGACAAGTGACCTGTTTGAATTGACAAGTCCATTTGAACGTCCCCTGTATGTCTCCTTATACATGCAGTTAACACTGAGAAGGTGGAAAACAGGAATATATACTGGTGATGTTTTTTCGCTGAAAACCATATTTAAAGATTTTCATAGTGAATGGAAACATAAACATTTGGAAGAACTGCGGCTTGAAAATACTATGAGAAAATTTGAAATAAAGAAAGTCTCATATGATAAACAAAAAGTCTCATATTATGGTTGCACTAAAGATACTGAGCGATGTTTCGGAACTGTCATCAATGACATGCCTGATTTCTTATATAGAGGAAAATGGACCCCACCATGTTGTTTAAAAGCAATAAGAGAGACTGCAAGACATGTTTTTACTAAGTTAAATAAATGTTCGGCTCGCTACTGGCTTGAGGGCGGCAGTTTATTGGGAGCTGCAAGACACAGAGATATTATCCCTTGGGACTACGATGTTGACATCGGTGTTTATAAAGAAGATCTCGACAAATGTGAACAGTTTGTAACATTGGCCAAAAGGAATAGTTTTACAGATGAAGCAGGATTCCATTGGGAAAAGGCGACTGAAGGAGAGTTTTTCAGAGTCCATTACAGTGTTGTCAATCGTAACCATGTAGATATATTCCCATTTTACCCAAAGTCTGGAATAATGACAAAAAATACATGGATGAAAACACACAGACAGGACACAGAGTTCCCTGAACATTATCTACAACCACTTACTAAATTGGAATTCATAGGAATGAACGTTTCAGCACCAAACAATGTCAGACAATTTTTAGAGTATAAATTTGGAAAAGGAGTGATAGAAAATCCCAAATATCCCAACGCTGATTTGGTAGTTGGAGGATAGATCGTTGAATATTACAATGTAAATATACCGGTGGTTTATATATAGATCAAGTTGTTGCAACATTTGGTGCAACATTTCTTCCACAAGTAAAATGTATATTCAAAATTATAAGAGGTCAGTTTTGTCAGGACAATATAAATGGCACAAGTGCCTATTAATATAGGCCTTATATATTAGACTTTTCATTCTGTATCACACATACTTTATGTTATCATGTTTAAATCATATAACAATAATTAATTTTCCATTGATTGTATGCGTAAAAAATGTGACATCACAATACAGCAATTGACATTGCGTATTGATTTGTAAAAAAGAACCTGTTGTTAGATCAGTCAAATTGTACATAAACATGTTTTAATTTTAATTTTTGAAACTTATCTTCAAATTTATCGATGCTTAAATGTTGCATTTTTTCGAAAAATAAAATGTATTTCAATTCATCTGTGCAATAACCTACAAATGATTTAATGTGCTGTGAGTACATTAAATGTAGCTGGACATGTGAGTCTCAGTCCCATGGCTTTGTGCAATGTCTTCATAGTAAGAACAGTGAAAGAATGCATCTGAGTTTTCTTTTTTAGCTCACCTGGTCCGAAGGACCGAGGTGAGCTTATGCCATACCGTGGCGTCCGTCCATCCGGCGTCCGTCCGTCCGTTTATACAACAATTGTATAAAAAAACGACTTCTTCTCCATAACCACTGATAGGAAATCAACCTAATTTGGCAGGGAGCATACATAAGTGCCCAGGATTAAAAATTGTACTAATGGTGGGACTGACCCCCCAGGGGGCTGAGGGGTGGGGCCATAAAAAATTATTTAGCTATATTGATATTAGTGACTTCTTCTCCATGACCACTGATCGGAAATCAACCTTATTTGGCAGGAAGCATCCTTAGGTGCCCAGGATTCAAAAGTGTACTAATGGTGGGACTGACCCCCCAGGGGGCTGATGGGCGGGAGCCAAAAAGTGTTATTTAGCTATATTGGTTTAAGTGACTTCTCCATAACGACTGATTGGAAATCAGACTTATTTGGTAGGAAGCATCCCTAGGTGCTTAGGATTCAAAATTGTACTCATATTGGGACTGACCCCCTAGGAGGCTGAGGGCGTGGCCAAAAAGGGTTATTTAGCTTTATCATGGTTTAAGTGACTTCTTCTCTATAACCACTGATTGGAAATCAGCCTTATTTGGTAGAAAGAATCTCTATGTGCTCGAGATTCAAAATTGTACTAAGGGTGGGACTGACCCCCCCCCCACCCCCCCCCCCCCCCACTTCTTCTCTATAACCACTCTAAATCAACCTTATTTGGCAGGAAGCATCCTTAGGTGCCCAGGATTCAAAAGTGTACTAATGGTGGGACTGACCCCCCCAGGGGGCTGATGGGCGGGAGCTAAAAAGTGTTATTTAGCTATATTGGTTTAAGTGACTTCTCCATAACGACTGATTGGAAATCAGACTTATTTGGTAGGAAGCATCCCTAGGTGCTTAGGATTCAAAATTGTACTCATATTGGGACTGACCCCCTAGGAGGCTGAGGGCGTGGCCAAAAAGGGTTATTTAGCGTTATCATGGTTTAAGTGACTTCTTCTCTATAACCACTGATTGGAAATCAGCCTTATTTGGTAGAAAGAATCTCTATGTGCTCGAGATTCAAAATTGTACTAAGGGTGGGACTGACCCCCCCCCCCCCCCCCCCCCCCCCCCCCAAAGGGGGCTGAGAGGGCGGGGCCAAAAAGAGTAATTTAAGCTATATTGATATTAGCGACTTCTTCTCCATAAGCCACTGATTGGAAATTAACCTTATTTGGCAGGAAGCATCCCTATGTGCTCAGGATTCAAAATTTTACTAATGGTTGGACTAGCTGACCCCCAAGGGAGGCTGATGGCCTGGGCCAAAAAGGGTTATTTAAGGATTAACCTTTGATTTTGTTTAGTTTATGAGATCATAAATCCAATGGAGCATGAGGTAAATTGCGTAAACGCGAAGCGTTAACGTTAAATTTACCGACTGCTCCATTGGATTTATGATCTCATAAACTAAACAAAATCAAAGGTTAATCCTTATATTTACAGTATTTTTCTGTAAATGGGTCATAACTCTTCTGTTCAATTTAGCCCCATCTGCGGACATATATTTCATTTCAAAACTTACAAACGTGAAAACGGTTCAATAAATGTAACAGCATGAAGTTTGCACAAGCCGTAGCTAGCTCCGCCCATGTCAACTGTTAATGACGTTATACAATTGTGATTCAAACGGGATAATTTGCATAGCTCCACCCACATGTATTGTTGTCCACGTCATAGAATTTTTGCACGTTCTCAAGTATGGTTATTGGAAAATAACTCTAGTTTGCAGTGCAATGGTTATCGAGTGAATGTCAGTGTAGACTGTAAATATTTAGCTATATTGGTTTAAGTGACTCACTGATTGGAAATCAGCCTTATTTGGTAGGAAGAATTCCTAGGTGCTCAGGATTCAAAATTGTACTAATGGTGGGACTGAACAACCCCCCCCCCCCCTCCCCCCCTCCCCCCCCCCCCCCCCCCCCAGGGGGCTGAGGGGTGGGGCAAGAAAGAAAATATTTTACAATGATTACCTAGATACCAATGTATCCAGGTGAGCGATAAGGCCCTCTTGGCCGCTTGTTTCTTTTATAGATTCACTTAAAGTTAGTGATTTTTTTGTTTTGTTCAAAACAAAATATTCTCATTTGAGTGTGATGGTCATTTTCACAACCTTTGCCATGATTCATTTAATCATTAAAAATGCCTTTGGCAGCTGAAATAGATATTGTACCTTGATATTTGTTTATAGTCATGCAATTTTACTATTTTTTTTTGGTAAAATTTCATATGAATATAATTGTAATTAGGCTTGTATTGTAAAAGGGAATCATTTTTTGAAATTAACATTTTTCCTTAAAATCTTTTGATAATGGTAAAACAGGGAAAAAAATGTACTTATGAATTTATATGAATCTTAAAAACCCATTGAGAAAAAAGTTACCTCTTGTATATATTTTCAAAAATTCAAAATACTGTTTATCATTTAGTTATTCAACTTAGAACAAAGATGAAAATGTAATTATAATCTATTAAAGAAATAATTTGGATTTATAAGCATATTTAGAAAAATTAGTGCTGAAGAAATCATGTGATATCTCGATTTATAGGAGTTATGTCCCTTCTACTTATAGTGCACGAGCTGAGTATCTTCAATGAAAATGCCTGGTAATTGAAAACAGAAAACAAATAGAATACTGATGTTTTGCTTTGAGCCTGAATACTTTCGAAATGTTTAAAACACATAATAAAGTATTAAAGGTAAGACACCAAGTGATCAAATTAATATCTGATATTTCCTGTAAATTCATTTTGTCCTAGCTATAGACTGGTGTCAACCATACGTTGTTTGGTCAAAATTACTTGTCAGAAACACTTTAAATGAAACACTTATGTTGTTTCCGGACAGAGCTTTTGTACAGTTTATAATTATTCGTTGCAGCATTTGCTGTACTGTACATACACGATTTTTAAGTTGTCATTGAAAGCCAAAAATCATTCCTTGTGCCATTCCATATGAAGCTGTTTTGTGTGGTTTAAGTATGCAAGTTCTATTGTTCTTTACCTTTAATATTATATAACTATCATATGTATACATTATGAATGTTTCTTGTCGATCACAAGGGTTAATGTTTTTTTATCTTTTTTTTTCATAAATAACTTATACGAAAGGTTCTTTTAACTATCTGATCCGCCAAAATTTGAATTGCAGGTGATCTACAATCCTTATATTTAGTGGACTATATAGTCAGATTCCTTGGGACTAACATTTGATCAGAGTATATTTCTTTTGAAATAATAATGTTTGAATTAAATTGTTTACGATATAAACATAGCAAGCCACAAGGCAGATCGTTTAGACGGCAGTGCTCTGTATGAGCACTTTAATTTCTTATTCTATACCGTATTTCAATAATAGGCACTGCTATTTATGACTAGTCTTGTTCATCTTTCATATTTATATTTATTTATATCAAGGGCATTATCAAATAGTTTTAATGTTAATTAATATCCATATGATATATAGCCATGCATACCATTATATTAGAAAGTTGTCAGAAACGAGAGCTTGCAGGTTTTGATACTTGTTTAGTAATCATGGATATAAACGGCATTTGGTGCTATCTTTTTTGTTGGTTGTGAGTTCACATATGTTACTATTTTGAAAGATCTCAGGCTTGTATGGTGTATAAGAAAGCCACGTTGACCCGTGTATCTGGTATATCAGGGACCTACAAAATAATCTTCATTTTGTGTTCATGTCTAAATGCTTATAGAACTTATATGTACGATTAACTTAATCAAGTGTTGTTATTTTGTGTTAAACTGAAATTCAAAACATCTTGTACAGAAATTTATAAACAAGGTTTTTGTGTTACATGTACCATGTATAATCCAGAAATATGCCAAAATCCAATATTCACCTTAATCAGATACTGATTGTGATAGTGTTAATATGTAGTAAATGTAAGAAAGTGATTATATGTAAACCAAACATGAAACACAGGCCTAGACCACGTGTTGTACATGAAATACGTCGCCTACTTTTATAAAAGTATAGTAAACAGTTAATATATTGGAGAAGGGCTCAACACATAATTTATTTAAATTGTTTTCTCTGTCGTTGTATGTGATAAAGGAACTATGCGAGATATAGTTTTTGGAAAGGACAGTTACGATTCTAATGTTATACAAAATGTGAAATACTTAGATTGTTTTGTTTTATGTTTTGTGGGATTTTTTCCGGGGGATGGGGGTGTTGTGTTGTGCTGGTGTTTAGAAAGAACGATGTTATTTTGATTTAAAGAGTCATTCCGATTATATCAAAACAAAACAAAAATGTGGATTCTTTATATGAAAAACTTGTTCATCCTTATAGAAGTATTGTTTCTTGTGATGACATGTACCACACTTATGTACCAAAGGCTACTTATGCTTTTTAAACAATGCTGCGATTGACACAATGAAAGGATTTGAAAATCATATACAACAATCACGATTTTAATGTGTTAAATGATAAAAGATGAAAAAGAAAGAACCAGCCAAGATAACGTAACAGCTTTATGTGTAAATACAAACTACAAAAGTTACATGTTCTAAAGTGATGTGGCCAACGAAGTTTTATGTCACTAATGAAGTAACGTTGTTGATTCACATGTAGCTTATCTTCCAATAAAAACAAACCTTACTTATTGTCTGTAACGTCTTTTGGTTAGGATATGAAAATCGGTGTTATTTTACACTTTAATAAAATGTCGTTGTGTTGGAGTATTTGTTTGTGCTACTTGTTTTGCGTATTTCTCGTCTCCTAATTGTTCTATCGACCCTAGTCATGTGGACAGGAAGATTGTGCGTTATGTGTACTGCGTGGTATGTCCACCATATTGACACCATAATTACCATGTATACTGAGAAGGAGATGAACGAAACCTGCGTTATATTTCTCAGTACATTTCACTCGTTGGTAAGTCGACGATTTGCATACAATGAAACTTGCATTCTGGTTGAAGTTTCGTATACTTCTACAGATACATAGATTGAGACAACCAAACTTAAATAGAAGAGTTCTTTAATATTCAATCGCATGTTATTTCCCTGTAAATCCTGGCTGTTCATTTGAAACAGTATTCGCACGGTTAACTTCTTTATTTTAGAAGCTTTCACTGAAATTCTCAGTTCCTCGGTTGATTTTTGGTCCTAATTGATATTGGAAACAGAAAATGTGAAATGTTTGTCATTACGACTGATATATTTCCAAATTCTGATTGGCTTCACTGTGGCTGTCTTTGCTGCAATGTTAGATGTGTTGTAAAATTAGCACAAGAGAGAATTTTTCAAAAGTTAAGCTACACTATATTCAGTAATAGAACTGTAGTTCTAGATTTCGGCGGCAAATGTCGCAACATATATATATCAACGGTCAAGAGTTTTGCGGAAAATGTCGCAACAGCTACCTAAATACTGACAAAGTTCGGCGGCAAATGTCGCAACAGCTACCTATCAACTGACAAATTTCGACGACAAATGTCGCAACAGCTACATAACAACTGACAAAGTTCGGCGGCAAATGTCGCAACAGCTACCTATCAACTGACAAATTTCGACGACAAATGTCGCAACAGCTACATAACAACTGACAAAGTTAGGCGGCAAATGTCGCAACAGCTACCTATCAACTGACAAATTTCGACGACAAATGTCGCAACAGCTACATAACAACTGTCTTTGTGTGCAGCGAGACGTATGTATTCTTTAGTGTTCTGATTGGCTTCTCTGTATGGACATATGCTATATGTACTAAGTAGTCATGTGTTACTAAAGCTTGGTCATCGGATTCATCAGAACCTGTAACAAATTAGAGAAAATATAATCACTGGAAAAGTTTTAAAGTTAGGGTATAGAAAGGGACCGTGCATATAACTAGTACTCTGATTAGTTTTTGTATCCATGTTTATATGATTACAGTGGGTTTTAAAACAGTTGAAACATTGTAGAAATGGGACTTCAGTCCATTTTGAAAGTCACTAGTTGACGAGGCAATTAGAAATTAAATTTCTTTAATCTATAAATTTACAAAAACACAAAAATGTGTATAGGGCATTTAAGAATAATTATAGGAAGAAAAAAAATAAAAGAAAAAATAAACAATGAAAATATCGAATGTTGTAATGCTTACACAAAGATTAGTTAGCAGTAAGAATATCAAGTAGAGTTAATTAACGACCTACCGTTTTGACTTCTGTATATTGTTGAAGTCCATATTCTCCCCTGAAGATAAAGATCACAATAAACAAACGGTATAACGCAATGCTACATAAACATCGGCCATGCACGACCAGCTAAGGCAACAACAAGGAATTGAAAAACAAAATCTAAAAATTCAATCAGTACCGGTTTAGCACATAGGGACTGAGAATTCGTTACAGCTAGTTTTGGACCTAAACGAGGGTGTTTAGAGTAATTTTACACCTGGCTGGGGGGTAGGTCAATTTTCGATAAAAATGCCCCCCCCCCCCTCATTGGTTATGTAGCCTTTATGACCATTGAGGGGACATTTTATTGAAAATTGAACTAAACATCCCCCAAGTGTAAAATTACTCTTAACACCCTCGTTTAGGTCCAAAAAAGCTGTAATGAATTCTCAAGTCCCAGTGGTATAGCACCCGTTGTTTTTGCTCTATAGTACCAAAAACTTCCAACAAACATGTACGTTGAAAGCCATTGGGTATTGATTAATTCCGTCTATTAACGTAGCGTCCATTTTGCCAATTTACATTTTGTTTCCTGAATGTCTACTAATGTTACGTTAACTATTCCTACGTATTAAGCAGAATTGCTTCAGAGCATTCATGGACATAACGTGTCATGAAATAAGATATCAGACTCACAATTCCCGTCCTATTCCCGACATCTTGAATCCCCCAAAAGGACTCTGCGGACAGATGATGTTATATGCATTCACCCTAAAAACGAAAACAAAGTCAGTAACGTTAATTGTGTAATTATAGCACATATATCGGTATAATCAATTAACACACCATCAGGTTGATGTCTCGGTTCTTACTTTGATGACGTGACATTAACTTGGATGTAACCTAGATTTGCGGGTGTTGTCGATGAAGCAGAAGATTCTTACTCTTCCAGAACACAGTATTGTACTTTTTCAGGAGTTTTCTTGTAAATTTTAATTTTTTTTTCATGTTTTGTTCCTAGTTTATTCAATGCTGAGTTCGGATTATTTTTTTATTGCTGAGGTATTCTCTGAGTTTTCAATTCCGGTTATTTCACATCTAGATGTTACATGCATCTGGGTGTTTGGTGATATTTGATCTTACCATACTGATCCAGCCTTCACGTTATTGCTGAAGGTTATTGCTCTCTCAAGGTCGTTAGTGAAAATCGCAGCAGCCAGCCCATATTCTGTATTGTTGGCTTTTTCAATCAAATCTTCCATGTCCTTGAATTTTATTATTTGTTGAACTGGTCCAAAAATCTACAAATTAATAATAGGAGATTATAAGCTACATTTATGTTGACATTGATATGGTGAAAAGAATACAATTTAATAATTAAAACAGAGGTGACAACATTTGTATACCGAATTGTTTTTTCAACTTTTCAAATTATATCAATTCCAAAATTATTACCAGGGCCCAGTTGTTCAAAAGATTATAAGGTTAATCACTATTTAACAACCTTTTTCAACCTTTGATGATTCAATCAATATACAAGGTGCAATCCTATAATTTTGCATGTAAACTGACTATATTAGAAATTTTATACCTAATTCAAAGGTTTGATTTTAAAGTATCAGGAAAATTGAAATTTGCACTAATCACTGATTAAGCTTATTACTTGTTGAACAATTGGGACTAGATGGCCTAAACGACCTCTAGACTAATGTTAAATGAAACGAAAATTATTCCAATTATCTTCTGTTTATGGTAGCGGATGTCTGAGGTTCTTAGACATAATGATGTGGGACACTTTTACAGCGTTAAATTATAAACACGTCCATGTTATGATTTATATTCATTAAATGTGTAATTGTTTTAGTTTTCCAATGGCCTCGTGGACACCATCTTCGATATCCAGGGGGGTTACGCCCACCTACACTGTCTACACCATTAAGATATGTAATAGCAAATCTGAAGGCACGAAAATATACCAATTTGATTGGTCGTAGGTTATAAAAACAACTGCCCAGTCGGTAGACAGAAATATACCTGTCCTTTGAAGATTACATAGGAGCGACAACCGACATTTAAAGCCTTTCAACTGTTATCGTTATGCGGCAGCGTGATTCATTTGATGTGCATCAACGGGTTGAACTAGTCTTCTTGCCTGATCAACGAAATGCACTCACAGAGCCTTCAATATTTCTATGACATATATAGAGAGTGAATTAAGAGAGCATAGGTGAGCGTCATCCCTGGAAATCAAGGATACATGGACACAAACGGTAAAAATGCAGCAATGATTGTTTTAACCGGGATTTCATAACCCTTTGACATGAAGCAAAATTCATTTATGATAAGACAGTGAATTTGTTTTTACATTATTCAATGTTGAATATCATAAATCTACCAAAATGCTTCCCTTTTGGATTTATGTATCATCCAATTATTTAAGCTTGATAAATTCTGTCATTCTTCCAAGTACTTTGATTATTACACTTAACATTGCGTTTGAACTGATTGTTAAATCAATGCGTGTGTATTTGTTAATTAATGACATGACATTCCCTTTCCTATTACATGTAACACAAACCTCTTCCCTGCCAATCGTCATGCTTTCGGTTACCCCCGAGAACACCGTGGGCTCAATGAAGTAGCCCTTTCCTTTGACTGCCTTTCCACCACATTCTAGCTTGGCACCTTCCTTAATTCCAGTGTCGATAAGTGACAATATCTTTTTGAACTGTGTTTCGTCAATCTGCAAATCATTTTTTTTAAAATACGTGTACTTATTGCATCTTAAAGAAAACTTTGTGTGAGGATTCCAGGAGTTTCATTTTTAGAGAGGACCTTTTTACACTTAAAAGCAAACAACACATTCATGGCTCTAAACTTAATGATATTTATGTTCATGCACATGTATCTTTATTATACAAGTTTGGATATCAACAAAAAATATAAGACAATGTGCAACTGATTTTATTCAATATTTCATTGTACTCTAACTTGTGAAATAGCAATATACCTGCGGGCCGGATTCGAACTTAGGATCATATGGGTCACCGACTGACCGGGCTTTAGCTCTGTTAACCAGCCTGTTCTTGAAATCCTCGTAGATCTCCTCCTGAACGTACGTTCTTGAACCTGCGGTACAACACTGACCTTGGTTGTAAAACAGCGCTTGGTGGGACATCTCCGCTGCAAAGTCCACTGTGCAAGAAAACGCAAATGTTAACTTAGAACACCATATGCAATAAGATATATATATATTTTGTTTTTATTTAGTTTACATGAAAGAAGTTATCCAACTTAAATTAATCACTGTTGTTTGCCCGGATATTAGCGCGGGGGTCTTGTTTTGGGAGGAAACCGGAGTACCCGGAGAAAATCCACGTGGTCGGGCAGGTGTCCCCTATACCTTTTCACGTCTTGTCGGGGAATCGAACCCGACCGCCTTGGTGAAAGGCAAGTGCACTATCCACTGCACTACCCGACCACCCGCAATGCAATAGTAATAGTAACGAAAAACTCTGGACTCATTTTGTTGAAACATATACTGTGAACTAATGATATGCTGTCAGATGTAGTACTTTTAGAAACTATCCAATGCGTAGAGTAAGTAGAACGTAAGGACAAGTTTAACACAGTTAGGGCAAATATTTTTGGAAGACGCAAAGTAAATTGAATAGCGAAGTCGTGAAACCAACGACTTACTGACTTTTCGAAGGTTTAGCAACAAACTTTCAAGCATAGCTTACAGTTTGCATCTGCAAATATGACATTTGGACTTTTGCCTCCGAGCTCCAGTGTGACTCTCTTCAGGTTGGAATCGGCAGCAGCCTTCATAATGAGTTTTCCTACCTGACATGGAAAGAGATGAATTAATGAACGTAAAACATATTTAGTTTATAAATTTACAATTATACATGCAGTACCCACGCGAGCGAACATTCATAACATCCTGTGGACCTACCTCAGTTGATCCGGTGAAGGCGACTTTATTGATGTGAGGGTGACTAGAGATGGCAGCACCAGCGGTTGGCCCATACCCGGACACTATGTTCACAACACCGGCGGGAAAATCAGCCTGTAGACGGATAAGAACAAAATCGCCGTTAGTACACGTGATACACTATGTCATACAAGGCCTTTTAATGATCGTAATACCAGATTATCAAATGATTGTGTTTTAGACAATCAATGGGGTTCTGATACCAGACTATCAGTTACACAAACAATCTCAAATGTGTTCCAAAAATATTTGTTTTTGTCAAAACAATCTTCTTTGCATACCTCCTTGAAGAGTGACCCTAGGTACAACGCCGTCAGTGGGGTTTGTTCAGCAGGTTTCAATACGATACAGTTACCACAGGCCAGAGCTGGCGCGACCTTCCACGTCATCATCAGCACAGGGAAGTTCCACTGTCAAAATATATCAAAGTATAATAATCTGATATCAGCATAGGAAGTTCCATTGTAAACATACATAGATGAAAGTTTAATTATCTGTATAGCAATTATCATGCTTTATTACCATTGGTTCATAATTTGATGTCATTAACAGTTTTGCTTCACCATTAATGTGAACAGTTCAAAGCCATTTTTATCAAATATCATTGTTTAAAATTTAGTACGATAAAGGGCCGTTTTCTTTTTACCGAATGTTTAAAATGTGTTACAATATTGGGTTATTTCCTTTTTATCTAAAGCCATTTTCATTAATTTGTAAAGGAAGTAAGAACTGTTTCATCATTGCACGTCATTCAGGCACGAAAATTGAAAACAACTACTTCATTATTTACTTGCAATACGAACTTCTTCCGACTGTGAACACTTAAGTTTTCTCTGTATTCTTAGCCAACTAGAAAATGCATTGTTTATATGCATAACGTTGAAAAGGAAAAACTATATCAATTTTACCGGAATGATCTGTCCGCATATCCCAACTGGTTCATGTCTGGTGTAGCAGAAGAAAGGTCCATCTAGAAAACAGTTGACAGGCAAATAATATAAAAAAAAATCAAGTTTTCGATTGAAAAGCATAGATATGTAACCAAAATGCCTTCATATTGTATTATTACCAATATGCCTTTGTGCTTTGTAGGAAATGGAGACAGGAAAAGCATATGCCTGACAAAAAATGTACAACTACACAGGATTAAGATAAATACTTCCAAATTTTAAAGAAAATAACTGAAACAAAGGACTGAGCGCATATAAGGTGTACAAATTCTAAAAACAACATCCATTTAAGTATTCTTGATAAACATTAAGTTTATACATCATGCGTATAATCTGTATCAAACGATAGATTATTAATTTTAACTATGTTTGACAATTCAATCAATCAACGAGCTCCATGTTTAGGAATAAGATTCATCAGTTTGGTATGAATGATATATACTGAGATTGTTTTGTACACAAACAGGAATTGAAATCTTAATTGAAAACTTAATCAGCTCACTACCCAAAATAGGGCGAGTTAGAGAAGTCAGCTGTCAAAAACGTAGCGCGACATTTCGTCCAAATGTACTCTAACACTACAGATAGACAGAGGGACGGGTTAGATGTTTACCCACTCCGCCCCTATTTTAACATCCAATAATGGGCTGATTTCAGCAGTCAGAACACCGACACTCGGCTATTGTACTCTGTGCTTGACAAAGGAAACAGACGTGTTCGAAAACTCGCAAATTAAGTTCAATTCCTGTTTGTGTACAAAACAATCTCAGTATATAGAGCTCCATATTTAATCATTAAGAGTGATATTCTTTCAAGCTTCTATTATAAGGGTTATCTTTTTAGGCCCCTGCTTAATTAGTATCACTGACGAGTCGTAAAAGGACGAAACAGCTGTATGGTTCAGTTTAATTTATTAGTCTGTATCTTATTCTAAATTATAAAAGTGTTATTCTCGTGTGTTTTTTATCAATCACTAGATTCTCCAAGAAGTCAGATACGTGTCACAGAGAACCACACGCAGAGAAAGTATGACGTACCGACAGGTATGGTCCTTCCCATGATTTTGTCTGTCCAGCCAGCGTAGTACCGGAACGTGTTGATGGCCATGGTCATGTCGTTCATGTACATGTCTCGGAATGGCTTCCCATTGTCCATGGTCTCTAGGCTCTGTGATTAACAAACAATATCTTAAATCAGAAACAAAACAGGCTGCATATATCCAAATAACAGCTAAATTTTTAAATTTATTTATTTTTATGAATAAACATCACTTATCACTTGAAAGATATCCAACCTTCTAAATAAGGTACTAACAGTAGTTTTTGAACATTTAGTGCTTTTGATATAAAGGTTTTAAAGTCAACTTCAGAAAAGTTGTGTAGGCGCTTTCAACTTTCAACAATTGCGCTTTAAAATAATAAGTGCTGTCATTAAAGCGAGAAATTGTGACAAAAACAGTGAAATCGTTAAAAAATTAAAATGTAGATGTACTTTATCTTTTGCAAATAACACTGTTTTCACATCAATTATTTTTCATTCTTTTTATTTTTGTAGAATTACTGACGGATATGTAGACCCTGTCCCGTTCGAGCAAGTCGGCCATTTTGTTGAGGAGGACGCCCCTCTGGCTTGCGTTCATCATTCGCCATGGTGTTTTCGGCTCAAAAGCTGCCTGTGCAGCTTTCACCGCCTTATCGATGTCGGCCTTGAGGAAAATGCAGGATTTGGCAAGTATAATATATTATTGGCGTAATGAGATAAATTATGCAGACATGCACTAGAATGTACATACCGAGTAATCTGATGATATATGATATTGGTGGATGTGGTAGAACTATGAATTTTGAAATGTCCTTTCTGAAATTCCGTTCAAATATTGTGTTATCCAGCAAATGAAAGTTTGTTTTTTTTACTGGAGGACATGTAATATTTTCGACAAAATCATGAAGGTTTATTATAGAAATAGCTGAACTCAGTGTCTCTGCTTTATATTACTTACTTATAGCTTATCTCTAAGGTTAACTACAAATTAATAACGTTTAGTGTTTTCTATGATATTTAAGGTTATTAACAAAATTCCTGTAGAAATGATGTTCCACTTCATCATAACAGAAATCATCATTATCAAATACAGAACATTTGCAGTATTTGAATGTTGAAGTTTTATTTTTTCATGGTACATCTTTCCATTTCCAGGTATTGTTCTATGTATTTATTCATTGGTACACCTCTTAATCATCATAGCTTTATAATATATTTATTTACAATTAAAACGGTAACTATCTACACTTGAGTTGAGCTACAGCGTTACCTTGTCACCTTCCTGAACACTGGCTATCTTTTCTCCTGTACTCGGGTTCAGTGTAGGGAAAGTCTTCCCGCTGACCGCATTCACATACTCATTGTTGATGAACAGCTGTAAGAACACCAATAAACCTACATGTGTTATTACACCAATAATCCCACATGTGATAGTACACCTCTCATGCGTTAATTTTCATCTAGTGAAGCTCGAACTTGAATCTAGTAAGTCACCTTTGAAATTTACTAGTGCATTTTACCGAAAGACATTATGGATATCGCAAAATTGAAGAGGCGTGCAGCTACACTAAATTTGGTAAATGGTACGTTTAACTTTCCGCAGTGATACCTCTATTCCTATACACACACCACTGGTCTTGTTTAATGAATCGCGTGTAATCCATGTTTATAACTCAATTCAATCCATTTTAGCTGATGCTTTCTATTTAATGAATGTCGTCTATCTTTTTTTACATTACTACGAACCCATGTTTAAAAACTATTTGAGCGGTCAGTTTCTATTTACATAAACATTGACAACTACATATACCAACATTGTAAGGAGATATCAAACTAAGTGTATGATAGCAATTTCAGATGAGAACACGCATCAGGCAATGCGTTATAATTTCTCACGTTTGGTGGCCCACTGCTAATTGAAAAATATCAGAGAATACCAAAGCGTCAACAAAACCATAATCCGAACTCAAAACCGATCAAACTAGAGGCCAAATATGAATTAACAAAGGAAATATTTACATGGAAACTCTCGTAAAAGTACAAGGGATATGACTAGGTGTTCCGGAAGAGTGAGCGTCTTCTGCTACATCGACAAACAGACAGGAAGACATGCTTTCTCATAAAGAGATTATTATTTGATAAATTAAATGTTTATTTAAGACATTAATGTTCTTGTTAAGGTCCTTTACCTTACATAACTATGATGACAGAATTTATATTGATGGAGTGTTTTCTGAACAGCAAAGTAAGTTTTGACAACAATGAAACTGATAACGTCACAATAGCTTATATTGTTATAGGCCCATAACAACATTTGCCTTCTCATCATTGCACTGTGATTGAAGGATGCAGAGAAAAGGTAAACATGTAAGCTGAATTAGTGTGAACAATACGTTAAACTAGATATAATGATATCTGTTAGATAATTCACCATGTTCTCATCCCATGTTCACTGTGATCATGTCATTATTCTTATAAAAACTTGTTTTGTAGGCGACAGAAAATTACTTAGCTGTTTGCGCAATAAAGCGGTTGTGTTTTTAAAAAAAAAAACACAGAAACAATTGAACTGCGGTGTAGATTATGGTATTGTGAATACAGTACCGCGATAGTTAGCAGCAGTCATGCCGGTATGTGGAGTAGAAGTCGTTTATCATTATTTTGCATTCAATAATTTTTCAAGTATAGATACATGTTGTATAATTTGGGATCGGAAACTAGCTTAAAGCTTTTATTAAATCCTTTCCGAAGTACATACACAAGCAAATGAAAATTAGTATTTTGACATACCTTGCTTACAATATAGGCTGAATAATAATAAGTTAACAACCAACATATGCATGTGGTGAAAAGAATAATTGTCAGATGAAGTAATTTACAAAATGTGAGTAGTCGTGTTGCAAATATCAGACATAAATTAGAAAAGTTGAAGACTAATTTGTAGACCAGGAACTGTTATGAAGAGGAAAAGTTCCTCAATTTCAATTCAACTGATTCAGTTGAGAGAGAAACATGGACCAGTCGGCTACTGATGAATGGCGTACGTATGTTTTATTGTTGAAAATATATTTCCCTACAGTCGTGATAACACATACTGTCATTGAACATTTTACTTTACTATGTCAATACGATAACAAAGTCACGGACGGTTTATATGAATTACAGTACTAGCCATTGGCCCGTATTTTACAAATTTATTTCATTACATGTACCTGTACTGTGCAATGCCTGAACGTAAAATCAACACTGGTTTTGCAAAACAAATATAACTTTATTTGATTTTACTGCGGTTACAAAGTACTGTTTGTGTAAGGATAAAAAAAACCAGTAAACTCATAGCTTGTTACCTAATGATATAAGCGGAAGCTAACACATAACAGGTAATACACAAGTAAAGTAAATAAGTCAATACAGCAGTATGAAGGTAATATCACAGTGTCATTTTAATAATAAAAAACAGAAATATTAATAATGCCTTCCTTGACGAAATTCAATCATTTTCACTAAATAAATAAATAACTGCATTTTGGTGTGATTACCAATAGTATCCAGGCCATACATTAAATATATAATCAATATGTTGACTTACCTTTGTATATTTGACTTTGGGGTTCTTGATAGGGTCGGGTAGGGCCATTCCTGCCATTATGTGTGTGAGGGAAGTATAAGCCTGTATTGACTGGACACAAGGAGATGACCGTGTACCAAGCTTATCAGCCGACAGTCAGTATATATATAACCCAGTCATGTGATCGGATAAGCCACCCTAGCGGAAGGATGCGTGAACACATCCAAGGGTTTCTGTGGTAAAGATAACACGATTTATCAAAGTTAGTAGCTGATTATGAATTAATATCAATACACACATATGCTTTAGTAAGTTAAACGCGAGATTTACAAGTTGATGAGCCACTGTGTTAACTGATCAGCTAATTTTTATTACACCATGCACTTTCTGTTCACTAGAAAATTAACGCTTGGTAACATCTTTTGATTTATTTTTTTTTTCTATTTTGATTTCATTCCAAATAGTTACCAAACTGTTATTTTCATCGAGGTAAACACATCATTTTAATGCTAAGTTTAAGTTTTATTGTAACATTATTTTAAGGTTTATTTGTAGTAACAGAATATCAATTTTAGTCAACTAAGATCAAACATAAGAAAGTACAAGTAAGATTCAGTTATTCATTTGAAGTGTCTGTAGGTACTTTAAAGATGACGTAACACACACATGTGCTGCACCTTTTAAATTTAGTAATAGATACTGAATGCCAAAAAAATGAATTAAACTGCACCATACAGCTGTTTCGTCCTCCTAGGACTCTTCAGTGATGCTAGGTGCCAAATTAAACATTTTCACGGTTTGGAAATGTTTGCGTTTTTCAAAGTGAGTAAATTAGTTGTAAAGTATCCACATGTGATTTTTCATAATTATAATATAGATTAAAGGTATATGTAATATATAGAGGCATTTTTGTTTATGTTTTCACGAGTACGTAGCACGAGTGAAAATATTTTAAAACTCTGCCATACGAGTAAAATATATTTGATATTTAACGGGAAACCATTGAATACCATTGAATTTGCGGTTACAACGGGTAGGAACGGAGTGCCTTAGACTTATACAATATCAATATATCTCGGGACATCCATTCATTTCCATGTTTTAACATGTCCTTACTTTATTTGGTCCGATTCTTGAACAATGAGAAAAAATGATGAAAAAAACTATTGCCAACGAAACACTGCTTACCCATTTTAAAGGATCATACTGCGAACATATTCACATGCAAGAAAATCTTCTTTTTTTTTTTAATCCTTTCCAAACTATTCTCGGTTCAGTTACTTCAAGCGTTAAAATGAGACAGTAGAACTTATCAGACCGAGTTAGCGACACATTCTTATCGAATAGATATATAGTTTTGTTCTCTGTTTTATTCCAGTCAATTCATACACTACAAGCAGAAGCAATACAGAAAGTATGTTCACAATGGACCAGATACTATTTACTGTTGGTATATGGAGTTACCCAAGAGCCTACAAATGCTGTTTTGGCTTTGTTCCAAATATTGAAAATAGATGGTTTGTTTTTCATGTTCAATAAAACCCGGGGTCGATCAATACAGTTTCAGTCAATTTCGACAATGTGTATGGGTAAAAAGCATTCTTTTGTAGAAAGGTCATGAATAATACCATTTGATGAACATTTTCAATCGCTTTAAGTATTTATTAAAACCAGATCACCAAAATTACAATAAGGACATGTCATCGCGTTACGTTTTGAATATATTTGTGCGGATAAACTCTTCTCCAGTGATCCTTGATGTTGCATAATTGTTGTAACGGTTTATGAGAAAAACTGGGCGATACTACAGCGGTGTTATAAGGTATTATTTGGTGTAAGTGTTGCCCGTAGGGTCTATCAATTTTTTTGATCTATTGTGTTTATACAACAGAATCACCGCCTTTTACATTATTAAATACATTTACCTTTAAGGCAAGAGTTCCCACCCATTTTGAACGTGTGAACTGTCAAGAATATGTTTCGAAGTCGCACCAACAGGAATCGCCATCCATACTTCATCACGTATCATCAAACTTCTTCAGTGGAAGCCAATTATTTGTACGCAGTCACTAACATATCAGAGAATACCAAAGCGCCAACTAAACCACAATCCGAATTCAATATCGATCAAACTAGAGCCAAAATATGACCAAGAAAGATTTACACGGAGACCCTCGTGAAAGTGCAAGAGAATAAGACCAGATGTTCCGGAAGAGTAAGCGTCGTCTACTTCATTTACGACACCCGCCATGTAAATCTTGGTCACAACATGTCCTGAAAATGATAACCAACTCATCACTGTCAATAACAACAAGTTATCACACTATTGAGCATACGAGCATACTCAAAAGCGTCCATCTTCATATCAAAGATACAGAATATTACTCAATGAGACCAAGGTGCTGGCGACTTAAAACATTTCATGCTGGTTTGATTACCTTTATTCTGTTTAAAATAAAACCACATATGAATGGATTGTTTCTTATTTTTGTCAATGGTATTTCTACATGTATCTATCCGAGCCCTGTTACTCGAGAGATCATTAAACTTAAGACATCAATAATGTATAATGAACCTGAATAATACATTAAGTCACCAATAACAGATATATTAATTTACCATTAAAACAATATTTACGGGATCATAACATTGTGAATCAATAACAAAATAATCTGAACAATTTTAAGAGATTATCTATTCCAAGGTACCCAATGTTTTGATACAGAGAAATCATGCTGCTAGCAACTCTCACTAATGTAAGTTCCGTGTCTCTAGGAAATCTAAAATATTAAAAATAACGCAGGTAATCAGAACTCTAAATATCACCCGACTCAAACCTCTTTAAATCAACAGAAATTCACATTGATTTTCTCAACAGACCTTCTTTACTCCCGTGTTCCACCAAATTAGAATCTTACTACCGCGTAAAAACCCATGATACTCCAACTTACAAAACATATCAAAAGATTAATATGACATTACGATTTAGTTTTTTCTCTGAAATGGCATATTGGATTTTTTTTCCTTACAAGCAGATTTTGTGATCTTTTTATATAATATCTTATGATATGAAGCATTCTTTAAAGCGACAGATATATTAACTCTGACATTATTTCACTTGTGTAGAATGTATTGAGTCTCCATGATTTCGTTGGTTTTCACAACCACGACCTCCGTTTGTTTGTTCAAGGGTCAAGTCCGATGTCTGAGAAACCGCTTTCGATGCGGGGATAATCATATTTATCCGTTGAAACTTTCCAAAGGTCAAGACTCAATATCTGTGTGTTCACTGTTGATTGAATAGAAGGGTTTCACACATTTTTCTGTCCTTGCACTTTTTTTCATAGATCTCCGTGCAAACTTTTAGGGCAAAATCTAAACAGAACAAAACCATTCCCTATTGTTTCTATTTTGCCATTAATTCATCGATAATGTACTAAAAACAACATTTTTCCATGGAAATCTAGATTTTATTCATATATAAATAATGCATGTGTACAATGTAAATTGGTAAAACATAATCATGACATTGGTATTTCAATAAACAAGTAAAAAGTGAAATTCACAAGAAATATTACATTTCATATGCATGTATAAACAATCACAAAATTCCTTTCACGCTATATCATACACTCCCAGACAAAAATGAAACACATACAAATATCATCATAATAACGTTTACAGTAAAATGCAAGCACCAACAGTACTTGCAAAATAGCATTATACATAAAGTTAGTTCCATCGTCTTGCAGCAGCTATATGTTTCATCATATAAAACGACAGGTAATGATATCAGTAATCCAGAAAAGAAAAGAATGCATGCACGACGTAGCACAATGTTATTCTGTTGCATGTTTGGGAAAAAAAAGTTTTTTATTTGGCGTTATAAAACATCCTCGGGATTTCTTGTCTTCAGGAAACAAAATAACATTCTAAATTGTTCAACGCAATCTTTAAAGAAATACAAAGCATTTAACAGTTCTTTAAATGCTGTCCGTTTAGTAAGAAAATAACTTACTTGCTCCATCCCAACAACCCCTATCACTTTATACTCTGTGACAGTGCTGTTCTGTGTTTGTGCTTGATCTTAACACCAATAAACAGTCCATGGTTGATACTTTCCATTTAATTATATTCCAAATAGATTTTTCCTCCTTTAATTTTTGGAGTAAACTTCTGATGTTCACGTTTCCTTGTATATCTATTTCTTTTCAGTGCTTGCCGGTGGCTTAGATCCCTCTGTAGGTTCGCGGACCATGTTCAGCAGTTTGTCTAGCTTAGCGATCTCCAGCTGTTCCCTCTGGGCAGGGTCCATGGCAGGCTGGCCCTTCTTCTCCTACAAACGGAAAATTACAGTAAGAAATCGGTAAGAAATGTTATCAAACCTGCCTTTTAACTCACTACAATATAAATTGCAGTGGTACATTTTTGTACTACACAATCAACAACTAGTGTGCTTCTTCATCTTTGAAACAGTGTGATTAGTAAAGAGTTAAAACTGGTACGATTGTAACAGACACGTATCTACTTTTACAAATTACACCATGATACACATTTTGATACACGAACGAAATGATATATGTTACATATTTACGATACATATATATGGTAGGTGTTATATATTCACAAGACAATATTAGAGGTTAAATCACATTTGACAAATTCAGGAATATTAATAAAAACCAGACAAAAACAATATGCCGCCAGGCTCTGCCGAGAGCGGCTTAAAAATATTCAAGTGTATTATACAGTATGCATGTCCTCTTTTCCATATGTTAATTCACAATTGATCTTTTGGTTGATACTGCTTACAATTTAATCACATAATTCGAATTATTTACTATTAATACATAACAAAAGTTAAAATTTGGTATACATAAAACCCGGAAACATTACAGCTGATCATCATGTGAATTCATATGGGGATAGTTGGACGTTATTCTCACAAAACATATGTGTGCGGAGATAAAGTTGCAATAAATGTAATAAAAATATGATCTACACACAAGGGATGTAGATCTCACACATATATCAGTGTCAAAGATGTGCATGAATTAAGGTGGTAAACTATATTCTGATTCACCAAAACCTTTGGTCAAGTTAAATCCTTGTAACAATTGAATGTTACATTATCATGTCAATACTACGTGATGTATATTACTCAAAGTCTGTTAACTTATTAAATGTTGGTATTTACGTATTATTTATAGTAGGAAAAAATACTTCTTCGCTCTTTATTCAACGGATATTCAATCATTCTATTCTTTATAGTATGGTCAAAACGTTTTGTTATAAATGGATTGTTTTATCAATAATCTACGATGAAAATGCACGTGTTTTGCAATATATGTTTTGTTTTGATGTAACACAGTCTGTCAATATGTTTGTACATAAATGTTGAAAACCATTATCAAAACATGTTTAAATTCAAAATGATCAAATTCAAACCAGACAGAATTAAATCAATTTGGTATTTTATTTTTTTTTTTAGTTTTTATTTAAAAATTCAAATTATGACGTTTAATGTTGCAATCCAGTCTTGCAATGTAATGTCCAATTGATATATAGTATCTTGAATATGGTAACAGGACCAGACACAATAAAACTGTTTGTAATCTATAATGGCCCTTAATCTGTTCTCTCATATCGATGTGCTGGAATGAAAGTTCACAAAGCTGTGCGTTATATATAACAGTACTAGTGTCAATCATAGTATGTGCAGTACATTGTATCAAATCGAAACCTTTTAAAAATAAGATTGAAATTTTAATAAATCTGAAATGTGTTGTGTAAAATCTGAAGATTGAGACAAACATGATAAAGATATGCCGGTATTGGAATGGTCAAGTGGCAGTGTGCTGGAGAAAGAAAAGCTCTGGTAACAATGAGCTACCAGTCACAACTCACACTCAGAGTTACTAGTAATAAAACTCTTAAAGGGTTTTCGTTTAACTCTGTATCCTCTAAGTAGAAATGCTTGAAAAATAACAGAACATAAAATCAGACAGTCAATCATGGCATTTTGACATCCTCTTCTGTTCAGAACAATACAGCAGTGAAACTAGCATATATGTTTAGAAAATAACTGTATCTATATTTTTAATTATAATTTTAAAATCAAATCTGTATCAATATTATAGTAGGAATTCGTGAACTGATCATTAACAAATCAGTTATTGATTTTTTGTTTACAAGTGCATAAAAACATTTATTGATTATAGATCTTTCAAAGGATACAAATATTACATTTACAATACAATAAGGGCTTTTCCTGATCTAAACATAGAGGATGGAGAAGGGTACCCTGTTGTATCAATCAATATATTTATCTTCCCTCTATAACAGTAGTACAGACCCCGTCAGCACCAATAGATTGTTTAGAGCGTCTCCTACACACTCTACATTTCATATCTGGAATAGCCCTTAGATATTCGGTGGTATAATTAACTTTTACATAGTTATATATGTGTGTGTGTACTCTATCTGACACAATATGTTTAACATCCACAGCAGTGAGACAATGACCCACGGACATGATAACATTGAGGTGTACACATTGACAGTGTGGTAAGTACCTACTACCAAAGTACTTCCTGTGAAATCACTGCCTTATCACACACAGCAAACCCTGTCACATTCACGCCCTCGCAGTGCGGACATACATACATTTACTACTATACGTTTAACGAGCATGAAGGAGAGACGTATGGGCCCCTATTCAGGGACAGAGATTAGCAATATAACAATAATGGTTATACAAAGGTTATACTCTGTTATTATTATGTGTTCATTAATCCTCTATTCAGAGACTAAGATTAGTATTACACAATAATGATGATTACAAATGCTGTAATTGCTTTCATTGCTTTATATTATGTTTTCAGTATTAAAACCATTGCAAAGAAAAAACATGTCTTAGATAATTTTGTCCTTTTATGTTTATGACAAAAATCCAGATTAAAGTAATAAACTGATAATTCGATCATTAAGAATGGATAAAATTTAAACAGAGATACAGTTAACTTTTAATATCTCAACATGAAAAAATGAAATGAAAAAAAACAACTTTGAATCTTACCTTTGGCATCTTCTTGAGATTTGGTGACAATTTCAAACTTGTAACATTACCCCTGAAATTAAAAAAACATGTGATGGTTTGATTTCTTGCAAATTCTTATAGTAAAAAATTGATAATATGTCATTTGGGATTCTTTTATTTAAGTTATTGTCCTTGAAGCAGAAACATTACAATGATGACACCTACCTATCATCTCCAACAATTATAATGGGATAGACTGGGTTGAACTCTATATGAGTGAGCTTGGTCTTCTTTTTCACTGCTACCATCTGCTCACATAGGGGCTCGTACTTGTTAATGTTTAGATCATATACAAACACCTGGGAGGAAAAAGAAAATATTATTACAATCCACTTTAGGTTATGATTTCAACTAATTTAGATTTAAGATCACGTAAAAAATGAAACTCTTTTAATCCTTCATATGAATTAATTTTCTTTAATAATGAAATCATTAACAGTATATTCTGTCAAAGTGACTAACTCATTAAACTTTCACCTGCATGTATCCACAGACTCTCATTTTCTCATTCCAATAATATACCTTTCAACCTTTCCATGGACAATCTTGTAATACATATTTTACTAACTTCGTGAGGCGACTTACTTACTAAAGATTATGAACAGAACCCCGAATCCTACCTTTCCATCAGCTGTCACAGCAGCAAACACTGTCGAGGAGTAGGGAGCCCAGGCCACATCACCCACCGAGTTGTTGAGGTCAAATGTAAACAGAGCTTTCCTGCAATAAACAACAACTCACCCATTTATTGATTTCCTATTGATCATTTATGCTCACAACAACAAATTCAATTTTAAATAAAAAAAGATCAAACGAAAACGTGAATGTTTATAGAAGCTGACCAACTGTATTGCATCCTTATTAAAAGACTCCTATCAGACAAAAGAACATGACATACAACATAGGATGTCTGGCTACATAAATTACACCTGTATACAGACAACCCCTGTCTACAGGGAAACTGTTTAAACAAATTAACACCTGTTTGCATCACACAATGGTTAAATCTCTACAGAACACCCCTACCTGTTGGAGACATTCTGGGTGTTTTCTGGGTTGGTGTCTACAGTGGTCTTCTGGCTAACCTCCCAGATCTTGACAGTCCAGTCGGCACTACATGTGATGTAGATGTCCGGGTGCCATGGGTTCCAGCGCACCTGATACACAGCCATGTTGTGGGCAAGGTTGGTGTCCAGGAACTGGCTGCTGTAGGCCTTGGAGCAGGTGTGGATTTTACCTTCCTCCGTACCAACCAGGAACATGTAGTCATTCTTTTTGTGGAAGTCAAATGCTGTACCACAGCCTGAAAGTCATACCAAATTCATGTGTAAATACTGCAGATAAAAACACAACAATAATTTTAAGAAGCAATATCTTTGCTATCCACAACTTATTTCTAAAGAGAAACACACTAGTTAGAGAAGTCTGGTAGCAGGTGTACTTACCAACAGTGCTAACCTTGGTCCCATCAGGGCCTTCTGCTGGTGCCTCAGGTAATGTCAATTGGATTATGTCCTGGTAGATCAGCTCATTCTAGAAACCAAGATTATTATGTAATGCAGGTATATGAAATATGGTGTGTGTGCATACTGGGTATAGTTCAGTTGCATTTTCTGTTAGCAAAAGGAAGTGGTATTTCATACTTTTATACGTACTATTATTTTATAAAAAGTAGTTTTATACAAATAAAAGTTACAGCAGAAATTAAAAGCTAGACTTTATTACCTTGATGATGGTCCACTGTACAATTCTGCCATCAGAGGATATAGAGTAGAAGTTGTGATTGTTCTCCAAATCATCCTTTTGCCAGCGAACCTGTCATATACAAAGAAAAATGTCAACCAAACTGCCAAGTCAAAAACAAAAGTTCAGATTAAAAGGCAAGATTTTTTCAGTATATCTAGTGACCAGACAAGGCTATTTCAATAAAGATTATCTATCAAGGCCCCATGCTACCTCCATTCTGGAACCCTACCTGCCAGACGGGATCTGTGTGTTTGCCATTCTTTGCTGTACACCTGTGCACTGGTTCCTTGCACTCAATGTTGAATACCCCCACACTTCCATCATAGTAACCCACTACCACTAGGTAGGGGTGTTCTGGGTGAACGTCTAAACACATAAGCCCACTGTCCGTCTCGTAGATGAATTCGGGGTAAGAGGGGTTCTTCAGGGAGTAAAACAAAATCATGCCGTTTCCTTGTTTCATAAAGTCGTCTGAAAAATATGAAGTTAAACAATCTACATATCTACCAATAATTTTGGCTGTTTTTATATGAATATAAACTATTATAGTAAACAGAGATCTGAAGACTGGAGGTAAAATTTGGCTAAGCATGACTCAATCATCAATCAAGTATCATCTGTAAGGTACACTTTTTAAATATTTTAAGTATAATCACAGGTAAAATTGAAGAAGTATAACTCATCTGCTATGCTGTATAAAATGTTTGTCTCATATAGAAGAAGACAATATGATCATATATATACATGTCATCAACTTACAAGAGCCGAAAGATACTGCATAAAGGTCCTTGTATTTTGGATTCCAACAAAGCGATGTAACAGCCAGTTTCTTGGCCTTTTCAAAGGTGAATCGCCAAAGAGGCAACAGTGTACCCTCATTTTCACGATACTCGTCAGACGGGTCATCCCAGTATTTAAAATCTGTAAAATAAGTAAGATATGTTGAAGATATGCATACACACTAAAACATTGAACAAATGTCTTTATTTCTATAGTAATAAAAGATGTACATAAAGATGTAGGATCCCAATATAAACCAAGAAATGTTTCATGTATAGGGTCATAAGGTTTTCTCACCTTGTGCAATATCATCATACGTGTTTTGGTTGACCATTCTCTCTACAATCTGGGCAGCATTGGCAATCCTAGTCACATCGTCACTCTGAAAACCACACAGGAGGGTATACTTAGGCATACACAAGTTACACCTCACAGGAGGGTATTCTTAGACATACACAAGTTACACCTCACAGGAGGGTATACTTAGACATACACAAGTTACACCTCACAGGAGGGTATACTTAGACATACACAAGTTACACCTCACTGGAGGGTATACTTAGACATACACAAGTTATATCTCACAGGACGGTATACTTAGACATACACAAGTTACACCTCACTGGAGGGTATACTTAGACATACACAAGTTATATCTCACAGGAGGGTATACTTAGACAAACACAAGTTACACCTCACAGGAGGGTATACTTAGACATACACAAGTTACACCTCACAGGAGGGTATACTTAGACATACACAAGTTACACCTCACAGGAGGGTATACTTAGACAGATACACAAGTTACACCACACAAGAGGGTATACTTAGACATACACAAGTTACACCTCAGAGGAGGGTATACTTAGACATACACAAGTTACACCTCACAGGAGGGTATACTTAGATACACAAGTTACACCACACATGAGGGTATACTTAGACAGATACACAAGTTACACCACACAGGAGGGTAATCTTAGACAGATACACAAGTTATACCTCACAGGAGGGTATACTTAGACATACACAAGTTACACCTCACAGGAGGGTATACTTAGACAGATACACAAGTTACACCTCACAGGAGGGTATACTTAGACACATACACAAGTTACACCTCACAGGAGGGTATACTTAGACATACACAAGTTACACCTCACAGGAGGGTATACATAGACATACACAAGTTACACCTCACGGGAGGGTATACTTAGACATACACAAGTTACACCTCACAGGAGGGTATACTTAGACATACACAAGTTATATCTCACAGGAGGGTATACTTAGACATACACAAGTTACACCACACAGGAGGGTATACTTAGACAGATACACAAGCTACCCCTCACAGGAGGGTATACTTAGACAGATACATAAGTTACACCTCACAGGAGGGTATACTTAGGTACACAAGTTACAACTCACAGGAGGGTATACAATGTACTTACACATACATAACTTACACCTCACAGGAGGGTATACTTAGACATACACAAGTTACACCTCACAGGAGGGTATACTTAGACAAACAAACAAGAGATATCTCATCAAATTATCCAGTGGATACATCAAGTATTACCAGTCCAAATTATCGCAAATAAATAAACATAAAAACAAACATTTTCCACCTGCAAATGAATATGTATTCCATTAATTGCATAGACAACATAAAAATGATAGATATAAATGAGTAAATGAATTAGTCCATGTTGAAATGATGATATTGAGTAAAAATGAAATATTTCCTTATCCTAAGACTCTTCAATACTTTCAAAATTGGAAACGATAATGATGTGCTAAGTAAGCACAAGTAACTAATGAGACATATTTGTCTAAGTTGATGGTATCCCAAGGTTTTAAGATAGTCTATTTTACAAGAAATGACACATAATTACTTAACCTACTCTTTTATCCTTCACAACCCTTGGTTCTACATAAAGAACATACATATAGAAACAGATGTGCTTTAAGAATATTGAGAGGTGTGCAACTATTTTTACATACAGTAAACTTGGGACAAAGATGAAATGTTTTCAGAACAGATCAAAGAAATACAAATATTCATTGTTTGCATAGTTAAAGAAATGTTTCTAATATTATCTACAACAGATGAAGAAAAATCCTAGATTTTTTTTCTTCAAATTGGTGACAGATTCTTGATTGATCAGAAGTGCAGGTATAATATTAAGTCTAATTGTGTGGTTTGAGACAGAATGAGCAATGTTAGTAGGTCTGGCTCTAACTAATAGAAGGAGGGCAAACAGATCACTGAAATTGTTAAAACAGAATGATACTTCAGTAATATCTGGATATTCATAAAATAATTTGGGTGATATCTAAGCTCAGAAAAAGTGTGAAACATACATACCAAATTGTAGAATTTAGACTAAAACATTTAAAGTATCTGTGGTCATTATTTGGAATCCACGATTATTTGCATTTTTTATTATTAATTTTTTTTTCATCAGGCACAGCCCAAAGACTTTTTTAAACAAACAATATTGCATACATAGATAAATTCTTTATACAGGAACAATGTGGACCAGAGGGTACACTGGTGTAAGTAAATTATTGGGTTCATATCTTCAATCTCTCATAATGAATGATAAGGAAATAAGCTTTGCCAGAGATGAGTTTGTACATCAGGGGAGACAACTTTACATCAGGGGAGACAACTAACCTGTGTTTCTGTGATGGTAAGTTTCTTTCTTGTTTTCTCTTCTGCTTGCCGTCCTGGTATCACCTTCTTCTCCTTGTTCTTCTCCTACAACAGTAAGGTATTATATATTACTGCTAGATAGCAGTGACACTGTAATTTTAATATATTGGTACAATATCACACACACTGCAGTTATAAACTTACAAGTTAGTATTCATATTTTATCAATGTAGATATTCTAATTATTATCAAATTACTTCAAAAATATAACTGAGTTAAAGTAAAAGGATATACCGGGTAATATATATTCTTAATGAAAGGTAACATGTGATGGGAAAACAACTGAAAAACATGAATTATGGTTTATTGTATAATATATCAAATGTATAGCTGGACACGGATGAAAATAAAAAAAATGACTGGAATGCCGTTTGTGTCATTTAGAAAATATAAAACTTACATATAAAAGTTTAATATAAAAAAAAGTTTAACACTACATGTATATATAATGCATATGCCATTTAAAATCAAAACATGCAAAATACATGCAGTACATATGTATTCAGTTTTGATATCTTACTAAATCATGCATATAAACCTATTAATTTAAAGGAACTTGATACTCTTTAAGATAAAGGACATTGTGCATGTGTAGCTGAATGGATGGTATAGATAATAAATCTGCAGGGATTTCTTCACTTGAAGTGTATTTGAGATTTTTAGAAAGATGCCGATTTGTTGTGTAGTTAATAGAATCTATTAACAGAAAATGTAACAGCTAAAGTGTAGAACATAGGGTAACTAATAAAACATAATGTAGTGACCTTGACCTTGGTGTTAGCTTAGTAAAATGGGTATTTGTTCGAGATAATCTGGCTCTTTAATTTTCCATAAAGTTACGTTACTTCTTTAATAAATGTTGGAATATGAAATTTCAATCAGATGTGCCTGTAAGTTAAGATGGAGTTTTCTGGACAAGTTATTTCACATAAAGGTCCATAACTCCATTAAAAAGGTATGAAGTCGGAAATTGAAATTCTGATTTTAAGTGCAGTTTTATCAAAATCTGTCCATTGATTCAGATTGACAAATTACTGCAGACAAGAAAGACATCCTGGGTGAATACATTACAGTATGTCCCCTCCCCACCCCCTCCCTCTTCTAACTTACATGAAATTATTAAAAAAGATAACAATCTTATTTAATGAATATTGATGTGCATATTTACAAAACATGCAAGTTGTGCCAAAGAAAATCTTAACACACACTTTTTTTTGTTGAGTTACAGCTTGAATTTAAGTACAGAGCAGTCCCTTAAAAAGCTGAGGACTGACAATTTAATTCTAAACCATTAGTTTGAAGACTTAAGTGACAATTTAAATCTAACATACATCCTATCTGAATCACAAGTTTAAGTTGTGCTTAATATCCAAACACACAAACAGCGACAAAGTGAGACCTGACAATCGGAGTTCCTCCGTCAACAAAGGCAGTCTTCTATCATTAGCAGTGGTCAACAATTAAATAGAATAACATTCAAAGTAACTCTACAAGACCTGCATGTACATCACCACACAGTCACAATATTTACATACTTCCCAAATTACCACCTGTATGCACCTACCCTGCCAGTAAATTTCATAGGGCCAAACCCAAAATGGTCAGTCTTGCGGGCAGCACGAGCACGCTAGGTACACATTAGGGTATGACATAAATCATAATCACCTATTATTAACAGTTTATCATTCACCAGGCTATATTTTGCTGGTTGTTCAAATTTGTATAATGTCATATTTTTGTTTGGTTTTTAATTATTAGGGCCTACTTTAATATACGTCTGGAAAATAACAATTTAATCTACATGTTTATGTTGGTGGGCTAAAGTTAACTAACTATGGTAAAGAGGATTCATGCATGCTGAAAAAATATAGATTATGTTAAGATTAAACTACCTGCAAGTAAACATACTATTCTAAATAAACATTGTATATATAAATTTTGTATCTGAAAATATCTAAATGCTCCATGCAACAGTTCATATTGAAAACTTAAACACCACAGAATGATTTACTGTAGAAGTCCAAGTCATGCTTTCAGCTCACTAAATCCATTCGATTCTGATCGCCCCAAGGTAGAGAAAGATTCATGCAATGACATTTTTTAAATACCACAAAATGTCCGAGCTTAAATCACCTGTGAAATATGGAGATATAGAGTTCAAACAAATGTGATTCTTTTTGAAGGAAAGTTTCAATCAAAAGCTTGATTTCTCATCATTTTTATCATTGTGTGCAATATTTGTGCTGACTTATAAATAATGTACTATATTCAAATTATCAGTTTCATTCAAATTTGAGATCTCAGTTAAATGTATCAATCTTGTGTATTGGTTATGCACACAAATCTTTCTCCAATTGTATAAATCCCTATCCAGAATACTAATAAAATAAGCCTGATGACTAGAACAGTCAATCTCAAACTTATATTTCCACAAGAGTGGCAATCTTAAACTGATTTGTTTCTAATTCATGTGTATATAAATTAATTTAGAATTTTTCGAAAAGCTGAGTTTGACTGTAGCATAATCATGTCATGCTGGTTATGATAGAAATAGCCAAAAGTTGCATCAAAAGGACTGCAGCCTGTGCTTCAATGCATCTGAAATCTAATCACTATAAAATACTGCTGCATTCCTTCAATAAAGTAAAGGAGAAGACGAGTATACTTGTATCAGCTGGTGGTGGTGCAGGTAGATAGAGGGTGTCTTTTGGACCTGTTTAGCCTTCATGGCCTGGTACTAAAACATAAACCTTGGACAGTTAATGTCTCAACAGGGTGTATTACAGGGATCACACAGGGACACTGGTCTATGATCAAGGATCACAGAATATAGGGGCGGTCAAACAAAGGACAGGTCTCAGCAATAAAATAAGGGAAGGGCATTGTATGAGAGGTCAGATATACATTGTATCAGAGGTCAGATATACATCGAATCAGGGGTCAGATATACATTGTATCAGGGATCAGATATACATTGTCTCAGAGTTCAGATATATATTGTATCATGGGTTAAATATATATTGTTATTGAGGTCAGATATACATTATATCAGAGGTCAGATATACATTGTATCAGGGGTCAGATATACATTGTATCAGAGGTCAGATATACATTGTATCAGAGGTCAGATATACATCGTATCAGGGGTCAGATATACATTGTATCAGAGGTCAGATATATCCATTGTATCAGAGGTCAGATATACATTGTATCAGAGGTCAGATAAAGTTTGAATTTGAGATCAGATATACATTGCTACTGGGGTAAGAAAACATTGCATAGCACAGGTGCAATGCAATCCAAAGTTCAGAACTTTGTTGTTTGAACTCATGATGGCTCTGTCCAACATCACTCTGTTTGGGCCATTGTTCTGCTGAAATTCAACTTTTCTGTTACTTGATGATTGAAAGGCTTTGGGGTAAGAGAAAACAATATGAATATGAGGTATTGGTTTGAATAAATCAGATAACAATACAGGACACCTTTATCAATTTAAGTACAAGAATTTGCTGTTTGCTTACCTGTTTCTCAAAGTCCTCATTGTAGGCATCAAAGATTTCCCACTGGGTGACACTGCCAGAAAACGTGGCCCTCGGGGGAGGTTCAGTTGCTGTGCCTCTCTCCTGTGTAACATAATAAACTCATACAGAAAAAGACCTTCTATTTTACATGACTTCAACATATGATAATAACATTTAAAATTCAAGCTTTCGGAGATGTTTCTTTGACAAAATATAACCACATACCCTGTGGGGGTTGTTGAAGGTCTAAGATATAACCACATACCCTGCAGTGGTGGTTGTAGGTCTGACAAATAACCACATACCCTGTAGGGGTTGTTGTAAGTCTAAGATATAACCAGATACCCTGTGGGGGTTGTTGTAGGTCTGACAAATTACCACATACCCTGTAGGGGTTGTTGTAAGTCTGAGATGCTCTCTCGCTGTAGTTGAACTGGTTGGTGAGTTTTTTACCCCCAGCTGCAGCAGCTGGTGCAGGTGTGCCTGCATCATCACGCCCTTCATCCTTTCCCTATAACATACACAACAACATTTACTAACATGTATACCTTGTGGATCTATATAATTTAAAAAGTTTAGGTACATTACCGACAAAGTAGATAGCAGGAGTATGCCATCATATTACTAGAAATTATCTAAGACTAGATAGTCTAACTTGAAAAAGAATCTTGTCTTTCTTTAAAAACTAATTTAAGTGTTTTAAAAGCCATAAATATATGAAGTATCATGCAAAGAACAATTACAGTTATAAGAAATCAGTTTTTTTTTTTTTCGAAAAGGTAATTGGGATGAAAAACATCACAAACACTATTATAATGGTACACATGTTTTGTCTTTCATCTACCTATAAGCTCAAATGATAGCACAATCCTTATGACTACCAGTAAATGTACAAGTATGTAAAACAAAATTCTAAAAAGCCAAAAGTTGAGCATTTCAAACTTGTAAAAAATATGAGTGATTAAGTAAAATATGTTTACAGGCAA
This sequence comes from Mimachlamys varia, assembly GCA_947623455.1. Lineage (NCBI taxonomy): Eukaryota > Metazoa > Mollusca > Bivalvia > Pectinida > Pectinidae > Mimachlamys > Mimachlamys varia. The sequence continues at coordinate 18,742,748 of OX392535.1, forward strand.
AAAATGAATACACAAACAAAATACATGTACAGCTAATCAGAAAAATGTCAATATCAAACAAATAAAAGCAAATATAAACAGGAAACATAGCAAGGTGCTTGGATCAACAGTATTTACATCAAATTACTGATGTTTACAGGTGTAATGGATTCACATGCATGTCGAACAGGAATTACATGTTTTTCCTCAGTACAGTACTTAACTCCTGAGTCAAAATATACATCACTGCTATAAAGCAATAGAAATGTGTTCAATAACTTTATAATGCTAAACCAAATTGACCCCTTCAAGTTTTTAAACACACTATTGTTTAAGATTTATTTTTCAACATCTGAAACACTTTTATACTAAGAAATTAATAACAAGCTTAAATTGAGAAGAATATAATTTACATTAGAGTGGGAACTGGGAGCCTAACTCTAGATCTATGAAAATTGGGGGAAAACAAAATAAATTGCAAGCTTAAAACTGTTCCTTTCTACGTGTATGTGCATGAACTTAAAGCAACACAAGTTTTACGTGAGAATACAGTGACCATGAAAATGATACAAAGACTTAAAAGTGATGGAGATATACCAATTCTTGTACAGGCTCCTCATGATCAGCTAGATCATTAGTGGGCGAACCACACTGTGACGTAATCAAGAGGGCAAAAATTATATATACATAAAGGGGGGTATATCCCACATATCAGAGCACCTACAGGGCAAACATTATATATATATAAAAGGGGGTATATCCCACATATCACAGCACCTACAGGGCAAACATTATATATATATAAAGGGGAGTATATCCCACATATCACAGCACCTACAGGGCAAACATTATATATACATAAAGGGGGGTATATCCAAAATATCACAGCACCTACAGGGCAAACATTATATAAACATAAAGGGGGGTATATCCCACATATCACAGCACCTACAGGGCAAACATTATATATACATAAAGGGGGTATATCCCACATATCACAGCACCTACAGGGCAACATTATATATACATAAAGGGGGGTATATCCAACATATCACAGCACCTACAGGGCAAACATTATATAAACATAAAGGGGGGTATATCCCACATATCACAGCACCTACAGGGCAAACATATATACATAAAGGGGGGTATATCCCACATATCAAAGCACCTACAGGGCAAACATTATATATACATAAAAGGGGGTATATCCCTCATATCACAGCATCTACAGGGCAAACATTATATATACATAAAGGGGGGGTATATCCCACATATCACAGCACCTACAGGGCAAACATTATATATATATAAAGGGGGGTATATCCCACATATCACAGCACCTACAGGGCAAACATTATATATACATAAAGGGGGGTATATCCCACATATCACAGCACCTACAGGGCAAACATTATATATACATAAGGAGTATATCCCACATATCACAGCACCTACAGGGCAAACATTATATATATATAAAGGGGGGTATATCCCACATATCACAGCACCTACAGGGCAAACATTATATATACATAAAGGGGGGTATATCCCACATATCACAGCACCTACAGGGCAAACATTATATATACATAAGGAGTATATCCCACATATCACAGCACCTACAGGGCAAACATTATATATACATAAAGGGGGGCATATCCCAGATATCACGTACAGCACTTACAGTAATTCCTTGCTTTTAAGATTTTAAGACTGTGATTACATTTTTCTCTTACACATGTACCGTTTCTTGACTAACAAGTATAAAGGTCACCCCAGATTTCCTCAGTATCTTAAGGTTAAACTGTGACTGATGGGAAAGGACAAGCCAATTAAAATATGATCAAGGGCATCTCATTTTGTTGCAATTTGTCAAACATTTTCATATTATTTACGTACTGTGGTTACAAAAAATTGTGTTGAACTATAGATATGATTATTAAATGGCAGCTAAAATGTGTACACAAATTTTTAATGCTATTTTATTTCTGTTATGAGATTTAATTTGAAAACATAGTTCACTTTACAAGCAATTATGTAATGCCTTTGTAACTATAGTTATAAGAAAAGACTGCACAGATAATTAACAACATCCATGGAATAAAATTAGCATAAAAATAAAGTTTTATTTATTATTTTGAAGTGGACAGTTCTATAATAAATCATTCACATGCATAAGACTGCTAGATGAGTAAGGACACTATTGGGGGTGGTACTGGGGGTACTCTGGTAAAGGTCAGGTCATGTAACATGCTGCAAATAACAAAACTTTTACAGATTGTCTCCCCTACCTCATCCTTAGCGTCGTCCCCCTCAGCAGCCCCAGCTCCAGCACCCTCGCCACCCTCACTGCCAGCGTGCTCACTCTGGACAGCTGTAAAACACACTTGATTACTGTTTCAGCTCACATAAAAATACTAAGTATGGTGATTTGAAGAAATATCTATCAATAGCATGTATAAATGTTTGAGATTTATTTTTAACAAAAACTTGTATAAAAGACCCTCAAACTTAACTGAGCTATCATCACCATTTTTCAAGGTGCATTCCTGTTTTAACCATTCTTTTATATATATATGTTCCGTGATAAATGTAACCAAACATCTTTTACAGTTTCAATTTCTGTTAGACAACTAGAGCAATGCAAATATTGTAATTTACAACAGCACAACTTTTTACAATATGTAAATCCGACCAGCTCTATCATTTGCTAAATTCACTTGTCCAACAGTAAATATCAATAATTTGAAACATAAAGCAAGAGCGGCTTAAAAAAGACGTTTTAGAATCTACAATACCAAAAACAACACAGAGTCAAAATGCATACGATCAAAACAGAATTAAAACGGTCCCCTTTTTACAGATAAGACTATATATAACTGTATATTTTTTTTATAACTGTTATTTTTCTCATACATTATACATTTTGGTTGAAATGTAATTCATATCAAGAGGCAGAAATTAACTGATTTAAACACAATTATAAGGTACTCGTAAAACATATATATGTTAAGTGTTACAAAGGGATTTGAAAAGAGTTTGGGAGTTATTACAGTAGTAAGTCATATATTGTATTAATTAAGTGAATAAATAATGATTCCTTGATGTTAGATAGATTTTTTTTTAATCATTAAGAAAAAAATTCAGTATTACAAAAAGACTTTAAATCTATTCTAATACAGTAAAAAAAGAAATCATATTAAAAGGAACAATTATAACTTGATATTTGATGAGAAACTTAAAATCTGACATGGTTTTTATTTTTTAAATGAAATACCCCTGTATTAGGTCTAATATTAATCAGGTAAAGACTGAGTATCTTAAGTTTGTTAAGATTTACTTCAGAAAGTGTGAGCAATAAGTTATAGTATTAATTATCCTTAAAAATTGAATATTCTAATGTATTGTTTTCAAAGATAATAAGTTTAAAAGATTTGTTTTTCTGAATTTGCCAATTTTATTTCAAAAAATTGTATCTGACCTACATTTTAAAAAACATTAAATGGGATATAATACAAATAAAAACAAAAATCAGGTTGATCCACGGATGCAGGTAAGAAATAAATAAAATGGTTTGGATCAGGGGAGATAACTAAGGTTGTCTAACACCGAACTAGAGATCACTACAGCTACAGGTACAACATGGAATGGAGACGGCCATGTGTGACCACTTTACCTGGGACTACCAGACTTATCCCTGTTGCTTCTCCTTCAAAATGGCAAACAAGTGACAAGACAGTTAAAATGGTAACAGCACAATAGGTAGTAACACTGAATTACGTTCTTTAACCACAAGTCCGACAGTCCAGGAACGGCCCTCAAAAATTACATTACCTGGTACTTTCACACAGTGTACAGTGATCAATCTATAATTATTTTTCATGTGTCCTTTTCTTTTGTTTTGCCAAAAACAACAGGTCCCTCAAAGTTAAATTTAACCAATTTTATTATGAATTCAATGGGTCCTTTCAAAATTTTATGAGTACAGGATGTTGGATTGACACATAGATTGATCACTGAATGTATATTTGACATTCTAGTTAAATACCAATGTGATGTTTCAATTTAAAAAATTACACGCAAAGAAAATAAATACTGGGGAAAAAAATTATAACACCATTGGAAAATCAGAATTAATTGATCTCTTGATAGGTGAAAACTTTAATTCTTTTTAAGCGAAGATGATCTAACAAAATCTATAACAACATGTTTATCTGTTTTAGTTGTACCTGGGTGTGCCAACAAACCAAGACCTCCCATTTATAATTGTGAAGGTGTGCAGTAACACCCCCTTATTAAACACTCACCATCAGGCATCCCAAGTTTAGCCATCTGTCTTCTTGCTTCATCAGAGTCCTTGTGAAGCATGTTTCCATCCAAGGCAAAGTGAATGGCTAACTGGTCTACACTGGAGATCTGTTTGTACTGACGCTCCTGTGACAAACAAATCACTAATCTGTAGTTTAATTTTGTTTTCCATATCGAACAGGAGATAAACATCTTTTATATTTATGTATGTATGCTCTAAATATGAGATTAACTGAACAGAAAAGTTGCTTTGGAAAATGCTTTCAGAATCAAAATTTAAAGATAAACCATTTGTAGTACCTTCTATGTAATCTTAATTTCATTCATATCTTTTTTATAAATTTTTGATATTATGCTGTTCTCAAGACCATACCTGAAAGATAAACAATTAACATACCTTGAAACTGTAGCGGACGATGTTCTGGGGTGCGTGGGGATTGTTTGCTGTAAGAATCCTTGTAAACTCCTCTTTCAGTTGCTAGAATTATGAGAAAAATATCCATTAAATTTCCATAGCAGTTATACCAACTATAAAATTTCTATATAAAATTACATTTTTTTGGTAACATTCCTCTTCTTTACAGCTGGTGAATTTAACACTTTATTTTGATAATATTCTAAATAAGATTTTTACTTTACATTTCAAGTTACTTTGCATAAAAAATGAGTAAAAGATACAAATATACCATTAATATAGACCACATTTAAATCACAACCTCAACAAACTTCGTTCTGACACAATTATCTACTTGCCTGCTCAGAGAGGTCCAGCTGATCCTCTGGTTTGACTAAGGCTTTGGACTTGAAAAAGAATTAATTGCAATTATATTTACCATATCATATGCTTGAAATATGAAAGTGTTATGATTTAATTTACAATGTATAATGTATCAATTAAAGAAATTATAATATTCTGTCTCTTTCAAGAAATACATGCTTTCAATTTGTTCAAACTAAAAGGAAATTTCAAGAAATTATATAAAGAGATATTTACCAAAACAAATCTAATCCTAATATACATTTAATTATAAGATTATCTTAATTTATTGAATATAATGATAAGAACAAAATGGAACATATATAAATCTGGCCAGTAGCACAATGTCCCAATAAATGTTTCAAATATTTTATAGCAAAATAGAACGAGTATTCAGTATAGATAAATAATGAAATAATCAACATCGTTGAGTGATACTTACATGCATCCAGTCATCAGCATCCGTACCATCACCCATGTCTGTCATGTCGTCTCCATCCTATAGAACACATACAAACATTATCACACCAACACTTTAACTCACTTTTTTACCAAATATTTTTTTTTTCAATTTCGAAGTATGTATTATAAGTTTTGAATCTTATTTCTGTAGATTATTATGTACAATGTATACAATTACCAAATACATTTATTAGATATCTTGTAAGACATTTGAAATAAACAAAGTTCTTAAAAAAGTTTGAAATAGTTTTTCAATTCTTAAACTTCTATATTTACATGTAGTTATTAATAAAATTTGACTTATTGAAATGTTTAAGCCAATAAATACCTTTCCTGGTACCTTTCCTCTTGCTTTACCTTTAGGGGGAACCTATATTTTACAAACAAAATCATTTAAATGAGACGTAGAAAAACCTACAAACTTACCCCTCTCATACGAGTGGTTCTCCGACGAGAGATGTCACTTGCTCCTCCAGCCTGCATAAACAATTTATTCAATTCAAATCATGAAACCAAGCTTTGATCCCTAATATATCAATGTCACTATACGGTGTTGTTGTTGTTTTTGTAGGTCCATATTCACCCCTGAAAACACATTGAATTCCTCCAATTCAAAGGTTGGAATAGTTCATTATGAACTTTCAGGGATGATTGAGTTAATAAATGATGGAAAAGTGCATTAGACAAAAAAGACAAAATTTTACTTTAAAATATCAGGTGTCTGACAACCCGTGTCTATTTTGTAGCTTATTAATATTTCAAACTGTTTTTGATGTCACAGGTATTATTATGGATATTGTTTATTTTATCTTGAGAACACTTTTTAATGGTTAAAAAGAGACCTGAATTAATTTTATTTTTTGGAAGTTTCAAATTATTGCATGCCTTGTTAGAAGATTAGAAATATACATAATCAACAGTTGAGTTGTTCGATTTATTCAAAGCAGAAAATTTCCTGTAATTTGAGAGCAGTGGGTCATTTTCTGCAATTTCTAGTCAGTATCGAAAGCAAGACTTAGAGGGGCCATTATATGTAATTTGGAACACTGAGGGATCAATTTCAGTTTTGAGTTGTCAGTGGCCCTATGATGGAGGGGTCCAGGATTATCCTCACATTTTTTCATTGATATGATCATGACATTACTATCAATGTTTTTGATTTTATTTTTTTTTTTGGGAGGGGGGATTCTTTATTCAAGGTATGTGGAGTCACACCTAATTACTGATCTTTTTTTTTTCTAATTTTCATTTTCATTTTTTTTTTTTTTTGAGGCTTCTGTGACTTTCTTCTGTTGAAAATGCTGTCAAGAATACAATGTATGATATTATCAATGACAAGGAAAAATAAGTTTCGGTCTTTTCATACAAATGTATTCCAGATGACATGCAATTTAAAAAACTGCTTTCCAGTTACATTGTAATATAATTTTATGGAATCAGAATTAAAGATGAACACCCTACAAAGGCCCCATTAAGTTCTTGACCAAAAAAATGCTTTACACTCCATATACAAGGGAGACAATCCAAAAAATTACCTACTAACTGTACAGTGTAAGACCTTTTAACTTAAAAAATAATTAACAAAAAGTAGTTTTTGAAAATAAATACCATGAAAAATTTATTGCATTTAGATGAAATCAAGAAATAAATAGAGTTTTCTTATAACATTCCCTACTGTTAATTTTATACACAATTTTATATACATTCTCATAAAAGCTTTCTGGGCAACATTATTCAAGCAACATATAATGATATATGTTCTATATCTTATCAGTCTACTTTGAAATACATGCTGATTGTTAATGTATTGGTGAGATTGTCTAGGCTACTGTACCTACCGTACAAAATGGGTTATAAAACTGCAGACTAATTCTATGGTGTTATATAACTACAACCCCGAATGTTAAAGACTGCAATAAACAATCTGAGACAGTATATACATGCATTAATTGTAATACCTGTCATGCTGTAAGTAAGATTTTAGCTTATGTGACTTTGACAGACATGCATAAAGGCCAACATTACCTAATGAATGTTATTGCCATTATATTGTCAAAATTATACTGTTTAAAGCAAGGGTGTATATATATATAATAGGAAAAGCCAAAGAAAAGTTAGATGCTTGAAAATGTGGTTTATTTCACTTTAAGAAATACTGTAATGCTATAACTAAATTGTGTTCAAATAAGACTGTGTGTGAGAAAGGAATTGTAGATAACAGAGATGGGTGAGAGTAATATTATATTATCAACATTAATTACACTGTACAACTGTTTGTGAAATAAATGTTGATTAGAATTTACATGCTGTTAAAAGATACACTATATCGAAGCTTGGATTCAGAACATCATAGAATGTGAATAAAAGTTCTGCAGACTGAAGGGAAAGTATAGAACTAAGTAAGAGGGTATTAAAAGCTAAAACACACATTAGAATACAGAACACATGCTAGAAGGTGCAAGGCATTAGCAACTCATTAACAATAGCTAAGAAAAACTGAAAATCTGGATGCTTTTTCCTGATTAAATACATATTCATATATTAATTTTTATGTAAGTTAACTTAACAAATAAATACCAAATTTTGAATGAGATTTCCAAATGACTTTGCCAATCCAATAAAAAGACCTGCACATATCCTCAAATTGTCATGCAAACCAGATTTTCCATACAAAAAATCTAAATATATAGACATGCACAAGTATGAATTAACTTTACAAAATTATATATACATCTTTCAAAAGACTACTGTTTCCTTTAACTTTATTCATATGCCATTTACTGACTTTTACTTTAATTTAGTTAGGTCCAAAGTAGTAAAAAGTAATGTAAAATTTTAGTATATGTATCTACCTTGGGAATAACCAATTTAAAAAATTAGGGAATGGCATGATTAAAGTTTGAGGAAACAGTGGTTTGGAACTTAATGAAAACATCAAAACTCAACTAAGTCAACATGATGCCAGTTTACTTAAAATAATTTTGATAGGTATCTTAAAGTAATAATATTTTAGACATAACACAAGTTTTGGATAAAGAAACAATAACATCAAGATATTGGGGCAGCATTTAATTGCAATTTAATTACACAAAGATTAAACCAAGTTTTCAAAATATTTCACTAGGAGTAATTGAAGCTCAATTTATGGATCAAGTCCCAGCATTGCATGATGAAGTTTGGGCTATCACTTAATCGTGACTGGGTCAATTCTAAGCAATATTATACAAAGGTAGCTCATTCAGCTGCAGAACATATGTCTAGAGACACTGAGTTTTAAGTATTAAAACAGTCCCCGGTTTTAACCACAATCTGGACAGATATTTTCCATGCTACATTGTACCCCTGTGTTTAAGCCCATGTTTCAAGCATTTGATTTACGTTTTGCAAGGCGAAGGGATACATTATAGGCCAACCCAAGATGTAAATATAGTGGGTGTCTTTGGAGCAGAAGATTTAGAAAAAGATGGGGAAGGGGAATGTAGCTGAATTGTACCTTGTTGATCATTGGCGACTATAGTAAGCCAATACGCCATTTCCGGGATACAACTTTCAGTCGGTTTAGTCATGTGACTTTCATCACCACGTGACTTTATTTAGGGCACTTTGAAAACAAAATGGCGGCTAAATAGAAGTTTTCAATGACGGTAAGTGAGGTAAAGTTTTTTGGTCGAAGGAAAGATCACAACATCAAATAAAACAAAAAGAGTGTTAGTAAAATTATCTGAGATCACTGATGAACTGAATTTATCTTGTATTGAGAAATATGAATGCAATCCACAGTGCTCGTAATCGGGGTTTCTCTTTGCTGTTGGAAACGTTCTGAACGTTACATTTTGCCAGATTGTTTCTTTTACGACTGACAGTTACACATCTAGGTACAACACACCATGACTTAGTTTTAGAGCATGTATCTTTGTTTTGTCCCATTTTAATCTCAAGCGACTAAAAACATCGAATGGAATCTAGCTGCCATTCGGTCGTCAATGCCGCCATTGTAAAGTGCCCTAAATTTTTCGCCGTCACATGATCAAATCACCTATTTCTAACTCCACTTCAAAAGAGTTCTTGTATCTCGGAAACGGCGTATTCTATAGCACACTAGTTGGAAGGTCCTAGGTTCAAATCCTAGCCAGTCCACTGCATTAAGTGCATTTCCCCTCTCCTTTTCCATCTACCATATAATCCTTTCAACATTTTTGTTACATATATTATGTCTATTTTTCAATCATGGCAGACTGTAATAATCCACCAAGTGGAGGGGTACCGTAATATGAAGGGATAGAAAAAAACTGTCTTATATCTGCCATACAAATGTTCATATTTGAAGTACAGTAAGTACTAAAGCAGTTCAACTGAGCTTACAATTAGACCTAAAATTATCACAAAACCAAAATGAATCTGAAACGTAAACGATAAGATTATATCCCGTACTGCAAACATATAGGCATAACAGTTATGGATAGTTTACAAAAATGGCATTCTCGTTCAGTGTTGTAATGGAAGATTCACACATGTCAATACATAGCCTCTCAAATAATTGCCTTGTATTGCGATCAAATTCAATCAATTGCAACGAACAGTTTTATATACCTGCTTCCCTTTTCCAATTGCCTTCGCTGGCATGTTTATTTCTTATTGTTATCCCAGTCAGTTGGCTGAAATGTTGACTTCTTCAACTTCTGTGAAGTGAAAACACACGGAAACAGCGTTGCAAGTTGTCATTAGAAACGCGCATGTGCAGTGATTAAAACGAGATTCTCGTACACTTCACGTTGGTCGAAAAAATGGTCGGCGATGTACTTCCGGAACACGACTGATTCGTGAATTATGTTATGATTAATAAGAAATAAGCATATTTTTGTTTCATTTGTTGTCATGGATAGTATGGAAGACAGCGGATTTGATAGTGACCAAAAATCAATGCTCAACGGAAGCTCGGAACCACAGGTACGAGACATGGGAGAACCCATACTTGCTGACTGACAGATGTCAAAACAAAATTGGGCCAAGGGGCATTTCTTTATATCTTTTTTGGTTCAATCGGCTGTTAAATCAACAAAATAATCACGATAGTAACATATATCAGACATATCTCCCAAAAAGATAAGTTAGTCGATGGCTAATGACAAATAAATCCCACATGTGCATACAATGTATGTACAAAAGTGTCAGAGATCACCATAAGTTGTAAATTTACACCAGCTGTGTCCTACAGTAGGCTACAATGCAAGTAAAGTCAAGAAAACTTTATTCAGAGTCGGTACATTGTTAAACAAAGTAACATAAGCCTTTAACAGTTATTTTTCAACAGACTATAAAACAATGGTTTAAAGGGGCATCCCGGGGAAGTCTACAATGAAGTTCTTGAATGTACATGCTGTCTGCACTACCAGATACATTTTCCTGTTATTTCAATATTCAAAGTCCACTCAAAATGTGTTTATTAGCCACTTGCAAAATTACATTCCTCGGGAAAGCCCGATAAAAATAGCGCTGATCACGCGTCATTCAAGTGACTATTTGTCGCAAGTCGACGAGGGGCCCAAAGGGAGGGGACGCGTAATGTATTGGTCCGATGATGAACCAAACACAAAGTCCGTGTATAAATTATTGAATCACATTCACATTAATAATCAGACGTTAATTACACACGATATTCATATGAAGAAATTTATGTCGACATCTTTGCATCATTTATCGACATCAGTACCTGACTGAAAACAATGCAAATGGGTGCATGGCCAGAAATCCACACGACACTGAACTCTAACATTGTACGTTTAACAGTGTCCTGTGAGTTTCCGACGATGACAACCATAGCGCAAACCTGTAAAGAATTATTTTCACGAATCCTCATTTATAACCATTTCACAAAAGGTTTGCATGCATTGAAAAGTCCAAAAATAAAATGAAATGATTCCGATTTTTTTTATACAACTCGATGTCTTAAAGATTATTTTTTCAGACTGTCGATATATTCATCTAAAACCTATCCAACTTTCAGCGTCAACATACTTTAACACTGACAATTATGTATCAAATTTGAAACTTGCCGAGAAGATAATTGTCCAATACTTAATCCATTTATATATGTTATGATAGCTCCGTTTTCATTTTACTTTTTTTTATGTAAATTTAAAGGTTCGTTAACATTTTCAACACAACTGCAGACATGGGACAAACATGTATATGATTTTTTTTTATAAATTGATGACTTCACTTATATAATGCATATATTTTGATTCATATCAAATTCAATAACGGGGTCCAAACCCGATAATATTTTTACAATCCATATTTTATAGATAAGTTATGACAAGCATTTTTTATCCGCACATGATGACATAAATTTATTCATTTTGTCCAAATTGAATCTGTACATTAAACTCAATCGCACCTATACCGGCGTTTTACAACGTAACCCCCCACCCCCTACGGTTTTTCTTGCATGTGAAAGGGTCTTTCTCTTCAGCAATATAATTCAATAATGCCGTTTTACTGGAATATTATAAAGGGAATATTACAAAACACGCTTTCTAGTTTTACACACGCATTTCATGTAACAGTGGAATGAAAGAGTTATCCCTTGGGAGGCCCCAAAACCAAATCAAAACTGTGTCACCGACTATCCAGAGGAAAACTGTAACATGCAGACCATTGGGCTGTTAGTCTCTCCCTTGGATACTTCCCATCCCTTATTATGCTTCCGTAATATAATCCTTACGTTAAAGTTTGACCATTCGGCCACTTTTCGCTTGGTAGCTACATCACGGACTTCCGTGGTTACATGTAGGTCACGCGGATCGCCATTTTTTGTCTACCCATGTAGCTTGTTATGCGCATGCGTTATCATGTGTGACGCAAAAAAATTTACATGTCCAAATCGTTGATCAAGGAATAGTGATTCCCTTTTTTAATTATTAATTTAAGTTTTTGAGAACATATTTCAGCGTAAATCACCCATTAATTTTCCACAAGATTATACATTTAATTCATATATACAATAATTTTAAATAAGCATAAAAAAATATAGTTTTACGGTGATGCCTCTTTAAAACAGTATAACAGGCATGTGTAATATCAGGGACGTATATGTCACATATACGTCCCTGGTAATACAATGTAGCTATAGGACAAGGAAATGTGATTAAGATAATGCTGTTGAACTTGATGCAGGGCTCAAACCCTTGGCTCTCCATCCCAATGCTCAACTCCTAAGCTAAAGAAAAAATCCTCGTTTTCTTAATCTTCATCCCAGGTTCTTTTATTTCTCACCATGGATTATATTCTTCTACCTTGAAACAGGGAGCGTCAATTTTAACGGCACCAGTTGTAATGGGACAAAGAAAAGTGAATATAATCTGAATATATATATTGTACCCACGGTAATGGGTCGTTTCGCCCTTAATCCTGTTCGCACCAAGGGTCGTTTCGCCCTAAATCCCGTTCGCCCTAGGTTGTTTTGCCCTAATATTTTTTTTCATCAGATAATTATATATATACTGTTACAAGTTATTTTACATGTTTTGAGACTTACCAAACATACATTTCTCTTGAATAAGGATAAAAATTTAGGCCTACATTATGTACTTACCAGAAGAATGTGAACGAATCTTTAAATAATATTACCGAAGTCGAAGACAGACAAATTAAAATCCGGAATACTAAGTCAGAGACGTATATACGTCTCTGACTAAGCACAGTAAAAGACTTTATACAACGTTTTTAATTAAGTAATACATGTAAATTAATTAAGTAATACATGTAAATTAAATAAGTAATACAAGTCATGATTAAATGTTAAAAATTATGTAACTCCGCACTCCGGATCCCTTTCTTGCTTTACAAAGTGTACTAACCAAAAACGACCAAAAAAATGCACCTTTTTATTATTTATTTTAATGATACGGAAGACTAGAAAGATGTAATTGTTGACTAAAACTACTGAAAATGGAGAAAACAATACCAAGCAAGGTTTCGTCTTAAAATTTTGGTTTTAGGACGAAACAACCTGGTGCGAAACTTGGGCGAACAGGATTTAGCACGAAACGACCCCGAACCGTACCCTCGAGCTCGCTAGGGCTTGAACCAAGACCCTTGGCTCTCCAGCTCAATGCTCTACTGCTGAACTAAAACGAAATTCCCTACAGCTCACACTTGTAAGGCAAATCTATAACTAATTCTAATCTATTGCATTAATTATTCCCCAAGGTTCTTTGATCACCTGCCAAGGATTCTCCTACCTTGAAACGGGAGAGTCAACATCACCAGTTTTTAATAGGACGAGGAAAAGTGATAAAGATAGTGCTGTTGCTGGGGTTCAGCCCCACAGCCCTTTGATTATCCAGCCCGATGCTCTATACTGCTGAGCTAAAGGGAAAATCCCTACAACTCACAGTTGTAAGGCAACCTAATCAATGCACATCTTTTACAAATGCATATATATATATATATGTAGGAGATTTTGAAAAAAAAATATACATGTTCAGTACAAACAATGTAAAATACAATGTGGAAATATTACACTATAAAGATCCTATTGGATATAGATCAGGTATCTACGGCATTGGGTACCATCAGTCGCGAGTGACTGTTAGGGTCAGCAATTAGGCCAGTCCATGATAGCTACCAGCCTTAAGCTTTGATTCCCTACAATACCATTTACATTATATACACGTAGTTTCTGTATACAGTATATATGAGGTGGTACATATAGCACATCTGCAAATCAAGCCATTCCAGCTTTTGATGATTTGTCTGAAATCACTTGACCATGTACGTAGCAATTCACTCTGAAGCTGCTTTTGCTGTATTTAAATGTTTTGGTGCATCACCCGGGTATTTCCAGCATGTTTCTATACTTAAACAAGTATGTTGACTGTTTGATATTGATCAAATCCAGGAGGTAACATGGACTTTTACCATAATGTACAATTTGTACATACATGTATATAATCTTGAAAGCTTTATTGCAAGGAATCTAGACTGATATCATCCTCGATATCCAGGGGTTACGATCACCTATGTAATCTACACCCCTGGAATATATCATGGCAAAATTGAAAGCTCCATGGTCTGCCACCTAGTGGTCGGTGTGCGTTGTTTCACTTTGAATCACGTAATCACCGACCAATCAAAATGTGTGCAACAAAACAGCTTCTGCAATGAATGTAAACAAGGAAGAACATCTCATTCGGTTGATCTGTGAAAAATTCAAGCTTGATCAAATTAGACAGCATCCGCAGGGGTCGACATTAACTTTTTTTTGCACTTGTCCCTTCGGACAAGTAACCAATTTTCTCACTTGTTCGAATGAAATAATAACTTGTCCCTTTTTTAATGGTACTTTTTAACATTTGTGTGACATGCAATGAGATTATAATAACAATTATAAAATAACCCATTTATTTGTGTTGATCCAGTTAGAAGAATTCCATATTAATGTATTATGATATTTTAGTAAACTACTGTATACAGTCAAATGGAATCAATTTACAAGTGACTGAACTTGAATAAAGTTTATTATACCCAAGTAATTATGAACTGTCTTTTAATACTTTTGCATTGTTCAATTGAGATTGTAGGACCATTCCATTAGAAAAATTGTAAGGCCTGCTACTGACTGTCTTGTACTTAAACCAAGCCTTCAAAAATGGCTTCAACATGAAGGTATTCATAATCTGACTGCAAATTATAGTATTATTAACAATACTATACACTTGCTAATAATCTAGCACTGGTTCAAGTTTTAAGTAGTTCTTGTTTAAGCAAAACATTATTTGTCATTGCCAGTACTCAAATAGAGATCCTGGGAGTATCAGCCGCTGACACCGTCTTACTTTCACTTTCGTTTTTATAGAGAATTCATTTTTCTAAGAATACTGAAATTTTCCAGTTTGTTTTTTTCTTATATTCCTGTTTTCCCCTCTATTTTAGATCAATGATCTCCTTCAGTTTTTGTCGCTTATTTGACGTGCTGCTAACGAATCAAAATTTTTATATAGAATCTGGTAGCCATTTTCAGACCTTTAAATTTGTCCCAATTCATTGGCGTCGATGTAGTGCTTGACAAATGCACATTCGTAAGCATTTCTATTTCAAACACATCAGTGAGATTGAATGCATATTTTCGGAAGTCCTCGAAATGTTAGTTATTAATTACTTGTATAGAGTTCCAAATTACGCTATTTTCGTTACATAACAGCATTTCCGTTTTACTGGTGCGAGGCAAGTTTATAGATTGACAATAGAGTGTAAACATTTTTACAGTGAGCATTTAATGAATGTTGATTTCAGAATAAAACAAACAACACGAAGACAACATTTGTTACTTGTCCCGTTGACAAGCGTTTTAATTGTTTCACTTGTCCGACAGCAATTTTGTCTGGTAGCGGACAAGCCTTAATGTCGACCCCTGATCCGGAAACGGCGATCCACGCACTGAGTTCTTACCGCATATGTGTCGTTGAAGATTGTTCTTCTCTGTTTTACTGGTAAAGATCCATGACACAGTCGACACTATGCCACGTTTGTTTACATTTTTTTTCTGTCCCATAAGAAGAGCGCGTGATCAAATGTAAGGTGCGCTCTGATTGGACGCAGCCAGACCTAGCTCCATCCAATGAAAATTCTCGTCACGGGATTTACGAAATGTGGTCTATATATGCCAAGGGTGAAGATGAATGTGCGGATCGTAACCCTTGGCTAGCGAAGATAGACTGATATGTACAGTGTATAGTGGTTTCTTTTGCTTTTTAGGTCATCTGACCCAAAGGGTCAGGATGACATACATGTCCGTCATCGTCCGCCTTGCGCGGTGCGTAAATTTTCCCTTTAAACAAATTCTTCTCAATAACCGAAAGGCCCAGGGTGCTGATATATATATATTATACATGTACATTTGTAGCATGCTGGGATGAACGGCTACCAAGTTTTTTTCAAATAAATGATCACCCACTTTCAAGACCACAGGCCGAGGGGTCAAATGTGTTTAAACTCTTTTAAACAACTTTTCTCTCATGATCATGATCAGTAACTAAAAGGCTTAAGAGTGCTGATATTTTGCATGTAACATGCATGCACATACTGAGATGAAGGGATATATACCAAGTTTGATCAAATGAATGGCCATTAAGGTCACAAGGGTTATATATGTTGAAATTTTTTAGCAACTTCTTTTCAATAACCTTATAATTAAGGCCCAGGGTTCTTATATTTGGCTTGTAGTAAGTTGGGATGCATGACTATCAAGTTTGTTCAAATCAATGACCTTGACCTACTTTCAAGGTCAAAGGTGTTCAAATATGTTAAAATCTTAAAAGGGACTTTTCCATAACTGAAAGGCCCAGAATTATGATATTTGGCATGTAGTATACTGGGATGAAGGGCTAAAAAGTGTTAAAATGAATGACCTCAACCTCCTTTCAAGGTCACAGGGATCAGATATGTTAAAAATCTGCTAGAAACATTTTCTCAACCTATAGGCCCAGGGTACTGATATTTGGCCTGCAGCATGCTTGAATAAAGGGCTATTACACATGTACAATATGCAAGTTTGTTCAAATGAATACCCATGTGGCCCATTTTCAAGGTCACATGGGTTAAATGAGTTAATATTTTAGCAATAACCTACAAAAATTATATTCATTAGTCGGATGATTATTAAGGCCCATTGCAATTGGGCCTCTTGGTTGCAGATCTAGACAACAACATGCCAGTTGCAGACTATGATCAAACAGGAGTATGAAACTCTGACTGTAAATTGGTGTTATCAATATCAAAATAACATAAAAACACAATTGTTTTACAATAGAAAAAAATCTCCTGATCTGTAAAATATTGGTGTAGCTGGCAGATCCATAGTTAGCTATAGAATTCCTTCCTAGATACGAAAAAATAAAATTGTAGTGTACATGTATCTGTTGTTGGGTTTGCACTTTTTGTTGGATGTTCGTCAAATTGAAGTTGTTGGGTGTGAATAGTGCTCTCGTTGGATATTATTACCAGGTAATAAACAGATTAAATAACCGATCATATTTTTGATAAACAAGTATAATTGTACATATGATAATATTCCTGTAAAATATGCCTCATTTTATATACTTTTTCAATGTTTATAGAGTACTAAATCCTCCTCATCAAAGTCATCGGCCAGTTACTCAGATGCCAGGACACAGAGTAATGCCCATAGAAAATCTTCACAACTCCAGAAAAAGATAGGTAAGCTTTAAGCCTGATGTTCACTACTGAATCATGGTAAAAGTGTAACTTGTTTTTATTTTTTTGGTCATCTTCATGTTCAATTCATCATTTAATTTTATGCTACTCCTATAATATAAGAGACCTTTTTATTATCAGATATGATTTTGCCGACTGTTATACGGCGCCTGTCAAAAAGTATTTCGCCGTGTTAAACCTCGCTAACATTGTTGGAGTAAACTATATGCATGAGATCTGTTGACCAACTTCTGTATGTTTTTGCTTTCACAAATCCAGATAAACACATACCTGTAATAAGAACATGTTCATTAGGGCCCTGCACATTTTTGTAGGTGCCCTACAGTTATCTTAGTGGCCACCAGCACTTTCTTTTCCAGCCATTACTGTATATCAGAAACCAGAAGGCAAACATTTTCTTAAACTGAGCATCGTGCGCTATGATGTACACATAAGCAAGCAGGCTTTAAAAGCCCTAAGGTCAAGGTCACTAGAGCTGATTACATTTGTTTATGTACTATATAAATATTATATAGACTACTTAATTTGTATCTTTTTACTGCTAAATATCTTGTTGATATTATGAAGCAAGGTGGTTGACCACAATCAAACAAGGTACATGTATCAAATGACCAGAGGTTAAGGTCATTAGGTTAAAGGTCAAAGTTTGCATCTCTTCAGTGTTTAACATTTTGTTTTGACATTATGAAGCAACATTGGTCACAATTAAGCATGGTTCCAACTGAACTAAGGTTAAGGTACAAATGTAATTGGGTCAAAGATCAAGGAATCACATTACTGACCAGGATGTGCTATGCATAAATTGTATGTAAAATCATAGACACTGACACAGGGATTCGCATCGTAATTGGCCTTGATTAAAATCAGTGTTTGTATAGTGTAACAAGGATTCACACATACATGTATATAAATATAGTCAGCTGGCTGGTCCTTTATCATGACTTCAACCCAATCAGAATACTGTAAACCAATTTATTTTCACTTGCAACTAACTTTTGCGCATTTTGCAAGTAATTAAATTTCGCGAAAATAAATTGCCGCGAAATACTTTTAATTGGAGAAGTACTGTCCTGTACTAAACATAGGATTTAAAGCCGTATTTATCGCAAAATTAAATTGCCTAAAAACGCGAAATTAAATCGCTGCAAATATAAGTTGGTTTACATGTATGCAGTATACAGTATTTAGACAACAGATAATCAGTAAATATTGGTACTTCAAGCTCTTTCTAAGGCAAACCATGTCAACACCTGTCCTAATGACCTTGTACATCTGTAATATTTATTGATATGCAGGAATTAATAATCACACCTGTTGCTATGTGGCCTCTTTGTTGCATACATTATAATAAATCAATATCTAATAACAATAGAGCAATTAATGATAATTCATGACATTTCTGGGAAATACATGTACATGTACCAGATCTAGATAATCCACAATCCAGGTTTATTTAAAACAGGATAAAGTTTGTATCACTGAAGGGATGTAAAGTGTATACATGTTCATCAATTAGAACCGTTCCTTTTTTCTACAAGGTGGATTTTATAAGTATATTTTATTATAGGTACATTGTAAAAGTATGTATTGAAAACTTTATTTAATCTATATCATTTTGACAGAACGACACAGAGAAAATGCCAGGAGGGCTAAAGTTGTTAATCAACAGCCAAGTAAAAACACTTTCATGATGCCAAGAAGTCGGTAAGTATCAGAAATGGAATTATAGACTGGTTCAGGGAAAGAGTCTTTTTGATTACTTGAAACCACAAAAAGAAACCAAAAAAGAAAAGCAAATTGTTTCCTTGTATTAATTGATTTCACTTTTTGATGAGTTCTGAATAATCAGTGGTAGAAAATATGCTGTACAGTACATGTAATTCAATACTTTTAAATGCATAGAAATGTTCTTTAATCAGACATAATTATATTGTGTTTTTGACACATTTAGTTTGAATTCATGAAACAGGGAAAATCACATTTAATTTAAATCCCTTTACAATTGAAATACAACATGAACATGAAACTAACATTTCTTTTCGAGGAGCAGTTTTACATCAATTGTACAAAAAATCTGTGATTCGTAAAATACTTATTCCCAATCTATTTTTGTTAGATTCACCATGTATGTGGTAAGTTATTTTTACCACAATAAGTAAGTGTTATTCAACTCCAAAGTTATAACCATTACAGCTGCTGAATAACATTTTGTTTATACCACACGTGGAATAAACTCTACACGCATTTTGATTGACTGACATGGTGAACTTTGACAGGAACAGGTCCCACGAGTCGTGGTTGTTGGATATGGTATTATTTTCACTCTTATAAGTTAACTTTCAAATTAAAAAAGACACTCGCTAAAGCTTGTGTCATTTGTAACTTTTGAAAATTAACTAACTCGAGTGAAATAAATACAATATCCAACAACCACTTGTTGTGTATAACCTGTATTTATTGACATTAAACAGTGTTTTATTCTGGCTTATTGCTATGACTTTACCAATACATTATTTCAGACTGATGATTCCTCCTAGATCTGATGGCCAGCCAAGACCTCTTGACCAGCAGCCATTGGTAGCCATAATGACCGATGATGAGAGGTTAGTGTAAGACTAAGCTTCAGTACTAGTAACACTTAGTCACTAGTATGGTTGTAAACTCTCGGTGGTGACAGTACAAAGTGGTTCTGTCCCTGTCCTGTAAAATATAGCCTGTAGAAATACGCAGAAGAAAAGTGTATTTTTACTTTGAGTCACTACATATTTCAATTACATTATACTTCTTTGCTTGTGTAGTTTTTGACAAATTCTTCATCATATCTTATATTATTGTAAATCACCTTTTTTTGGAAAGAGATTTATCACTTTGCTAACTTTGTGAGGGCACACTTTCATAGATTTAAATCTTCCATGAATATCTGTTCCTTGATAATTTCTGCCGATATGGAATGACCATTCTCTCAAAACAAAATTCTTATTCAGTTTTACTTGCTGATAAGATCTGCGGCCAAAGTTTGTGAAGTAAGGTGCATTTGTGTACACGAAGGAACATTATAGTGAAACAGAACGGAAATTGCACCACCTGGTAGTACATGTAATCGGTATTGATTCCTAAAAATGTTTTCATGATATAAGTGTAAAATAACAGTTTTCACAATCAAAACATGAACAAGTAAGTAACAGATATCTTTTATATTTATATTTATTCGGCCTGTCGGTTTCAGTGATAAACATGACTTTTATATTTGTATATTTATTATTCCTGTCTGTTACAGTGATGATGACGACGATTTTGAGTCTCCGATGATATCACGAGGTGCTAACAAAGACATTACACAGCAGTTAATCAAGGACGGCTATAACCTTGACCTTGAACCTGATGACGAGGACCTTGATCTAATTCCTCCACGACCTATGAATGAACGATGTGTGTGTTGTCAGAATTATACGGGAACTTGTTCTATACAGTGATGAAAGTGTGCCAGTTCAGGATAGGAATATTAAAGTCAACTGTGAAGAGGATCGTCAGAAAAAAGAAGGAGACATATATTTTTGTTGCACTACTTATAACAGAGCTTTATTTGTAAATGAGAAGGTGTTGAATATTTGGTCATGTGTATATGAAATGAACAGAATTAAGCATTTAAATAGGGATTTTACTAACACCAATTTGGTAGAAAACCATGTTATGAGATTGCATTGGTATATATATACTGTACCTATGTGTACAATAGTTGCTCACTAATCATTTGTATCATTTGTTTTTAATTTTGCTTCTTGCTAGCTAGCTTACATACAGTTTTGACAAAGGTGAACTTACACCAAATCACAATGTCCATTGTCAGACATCTCTTGAACTGTTTTGCTAATTACCTAGCAGCCAAGAGCCTGCATAGGGTCAGGATTAATTTTTATTGAAAAACTGTTGGCTGAATATCAATTGATCTTAACTTTTATTAAGTTCCAACTGGTCAATATAGCCAAAATTAATACAAATATTCCCTGCTTTGTCCATAATCAAGTTTTGTTATTGTAATTGGTTGGGATAATGATAGTTCTAATATGGACACCATATTATCAATTAACAGAAATATTTACAAATTCGGGTATTTTTTAAGTCAGAACAGATGAACAGTTCAGACCCTGATATGCCTCTTGTTTGGTATGAAGCCCAGTGTTTGTATTAGCTCTTCAGGGTTTTAATTTTTCAAGCTTATTTCATGATACATCATTATTGACTATTACTTTTAAACCGGTATTTATATGGATCTCCTCTGGCTGATGTATGAAGTGTTGTATTGATGTATTATTTCTGATAAGAATTAAAAGTATGTTTACTCCTGCAATTGTCTGTAGTCTATTACAGACCATTTGAGAAAATAGAAAATTGTTCAATTTAATTTTTGTTAATTTGTGTGTTTTCAGATCATGAGTTTAAACATTTTCTTTTCTTTTGTTTAAACATATTTCATCAATATCTGCATGTTAAAAACATAAAAGAGTCTGCATATTTATTTCCAAACTCATTTTGCATTTTTTTGGATTTTCCCGGGAGTCTCTTTCTCTTGACATTAGATCTGAAAGGTTATTACACTGTATTGCAATATATTTTTTGTTGCATTTTTGTGAAAAAGGTAGGTTTTTTTTGTCAAGTAATGCATGGATGAGCATCACTTATATTTACTCAAAAATGTGTTCAATCTGCTTTTTAAAAAGTACAACTTTGTAATTGCTTTTAAGCTGTTGCTAAGTAAAATTAATGTAAATGGAAAATGTCCCTGTTTCTAGTTTCTACAAAACTGAAAGATAGTATGATTGTATTTATAAACTGTGTGTCCTATTGTAGTATAGATATGTTCTATTTGTAACAAATGTTTGTTTTTTTGGTTTATTTGTAAATGTATGTTCTCTTTTGGTGAAGGTCAATCAATTAAAATGTTAGATTTATGTAAAATAAAACAGGTACTTGAAAATTTGTAATTGTTATTAAAAAAAACAACTATTCTCATAGAAAAGATACTGTACCTTCTGTAAAGATGTACAGATTTATTGGGTTAGTTGATTGTATAAGTCATACATTTATTCACATGTATCATGAGAATCATTAGACAGATTTGCATTTTTTCCTATATTGGGAAATATCTGGTATTTTCTACTGTTTTTTTTTCCGTGACATAATGGTATGTATATGAACTAGATAAAGATATTTATATCACTTGAATTTAGGTAAAATAGAAGTAGAATTATATGTTTTATACTTTTTAAACAGGACATTATGTTTCGTCTTTGAGTTTGTGAAGAATATAATGTCGGTGATATTATGTGTATAATCAAAGGACAGTGTCATGAAATGACGAAGAGGAGAGTTTGTAAATGTCGATTTGTTATGTAGTTTGAGTAAAAATTATTTAAAAGGAAGTATGGGAACAATGATGTAGATATTTACAGACGTAAATGGGATATTGTGGGCAGTCGTGCTAGCTTATGGTACTATGATATAAGAATCTGATCTATGTTTAGACATAGACGCTATCTTCTCAGTATAGATTTCCATTGTATAGTCTTACAAGCAGACTGCTGGTAGATGTATATAACTCCATATATTATAACCAACTTCCTTTCTTAAAATACTACAGAACATGTCTTTTCTGGAAACATCTCGCCCCCTGCTCTAAAGAATTTCACCTATATATAGTGTTCCCACATCTATCTGTTATAGGTCCTGCTAAATTATGAGGTTCCTTTGCGGTTATTACCGGTAAGCATTGCAGATGTAGTAAGAATAACTTGCGTAAAATCATATCGCTATGTGGTCTTTAGAACAAGCAAGGATTGAACTGAAGTAAAAATTTCACTTCTTGAATGATTCAAAATTTATACCCAGATAGTAATATACTATTACATTTTATTTATTTAAAAAATTTAAAAGCCATTAAGACATCAACTGTATTTTAAATAAAGATAAATAATAACTATTTAAAAGTAACAATTAAGGTGATTATGACATCTAGATAGACACTATTTACTTCGTTGTATCAAATTTTATACCAAAGGAAAACAACATTAATGTATAATTTGGTAGTCTCAACTGTTGTTTTTTTTCCAATATTAATTGTCTAATTAAGCATTGATTAAGGTTTTTTTTATTTTTCAATATTTGATGTTTTGACAGGTTTGTAATCTGTTCAGATAAGGTTTCTGTATGGTTCTGAACATGTTTTATGGAGTGTATAGATATTAACAAGAAGTTTGCATTTATAGACCAATATACTGAAGTAGTTCTATATACCTTCTCCAGATATGTCTTTGTTGCAATGCTTTCCTAATGCTGTGAATCAAGCTATGAAAATTTTGCTTCAACATATTGACAAGAATGAATGTTGATACAGGAAAAAAATTAACATTTTTTCAAACCTTTATCAATTGTTACACATCACCATCTTGTAATTTTATCCAAGGTTAATTTTTAATGTGATGTCACAATTATTGATCAATTATACTACATCAATGTTAGGCTGTAACATTCTATTGTCAGTATATAGTATAGGAATGCTAATGCCATGCCACAGTCATCATGTTAAATTATGATCTGTTACAGTCCATTTTCACAGTCATCATATATATCATCATTGACTGTCGCCGGTCATACCAAGGTAGACATTTTGAATTAAGAATGTCACAATTCATATACATGAAATTCATATACATGAAAGTCATGTTAATCTGCAACTTGACATACGTGTTTGTTAAAATCAATTAGTTTTCGTTACAAAATTGTGCAATGTATATATGATGTATAAATATTACTAACAGGAATAAGGTATATAATAGTCCCCGATATGTGTTTATATGTATGCCAATCTGTATTCATTCCTTGCTCAATGTCAACTGCTTCTTCAGGACGTGCAATAGATCTGCTGTATAGCTAACACTGTAAGATTAGTTGTTAACACACATCAAGCTTCGTGTGTGGGATATATCAATATTGATCTGCACCTGCCTTATATTATTGACATGCGATATAGCTTCATATACTCAGATGCATCATATTTATTATTGGAATGAGTGTAAAACATTGATTTTTTTAAATATTTTTTTTTTATTCTGATGGTGATATTTAATTTCAAAGTAATATAGATTTGCTCATATTGAGTTAAGCCTGTCTTGGTTCTTGTTTTTTGAATTAGTCACTTTGGAATCTTTAAAAAAAATGGGATGAATAGCACTATGTACTCAAATACTTGGTTTTTGGGTTGGTTTTTTTAAGAAATCCTGCAGAAAATCAGTCTTGTGTCATCAAACACAGTTTTCTTTTTCTTGTTTTTAATTTTACTTGTAAGAATAAGAAGTTGCTTAAAAGGTGAACAGCAACTATGAGATTTTTAACAGAAGTTTATCCTAGAGGAAGGGAGATAACTAGCTTTTGTACAAAAATGTAAGAGGAAGCAATGTCAGTGTCTTCAGGTTTATCGTCATAACATCAGGAAACCTATACTTTTGAATGTAATTGTTTACTTGTTATGTATTAAATATCTATCAGGTATTCAGTATTTATGATTTAGTTAAACCCTTTTTTACTGAAACTAATGTTGTTCTTCAATGTATGCCCTCTGTATCAAACAGCAATTTGTACAGGAATATTTTATTAAAATCTTTATAGAGACAGACCTTCACATAATAGTCTAAATTGTTCACATGTATAGATGATCTTTCTAAAGCATGAATAATTACATAGTAAAATATTGATGAGCACAGAAGTGGCAATTTGTAAAGTTTAATTTCTTTGTTAATCAAATTTTAAAAATTTAACTGGTTAAATTAAAAAAGGCAGTTTCCTGTTTTAAGTTGAATTTGAAAGAACGCAAGTATAGAATAAAGTTATTTTATATCTTACTAATACATATATATATAATACTCATTAGTCCTAAAGCCATTATTCTGTAGAACTATAGTATACTAGAGAACAGATCTAAGAAATATGAATTAGGTTAGACTTTAATTTGTGAGATGTATTTCGATCAGTTTAGATAATTTTTATTGTGACATAACAACATGAGACATAGTTCACTGATTTATTTTCTGTCTTCCAGGACAAGAGTTTCTTGTTTTTCTCCAAGTTTTTTTGGATTACTTTGGTGCAATACTGCTACATACTAGGAATTCCTTCTTTATTTGATTAGAACTGAGTGCTCTATAGGCGAGACTTACATGTATGTTTTGGGAATTATTAATGATTTAGGATATATGTTTTTCTTAAACAGAAGAAATGTTTGTTTCTCCATTTACAATTTTTTAAACAGAAGAAATGTTTCAGGTTTTTTTCCAGTAAAATGTTAGTTTCATTCTAACTTTCACAAATAATTCATGCTGGCTTATAAAAATGCTTTTTTTATAGGTTTAAAATGTATACCGATGAAGAGCTCAAAAAGATTGACATAGATCAGGGTTGATATTGAATTGCCAAGTTTTTGAAATTGTGATTAGATAAAAATTCAACATTGTGAATAAGCTACATGTACTGACACAAATCCACAGACTTCCACATCCACAAAATTACTTGTGCTTACCAATCAATAGTGAAATGATAGCATTTTAGTAGGGGATATAAATTTTGAATTCATTCACAATATTTGATTAGAAATATATGTAAAAATCTTTCTTTGCAAATAAAATCTTCCTTATTTCTGGACAAAATTAACAGTTTGCATATTGCACAAGAAAAATATTTTCTATAGGAACCAAGTGTATCAAGGTTGACATATTTCATGGTACAGATGAACATGTCAATTGACATGCTGACATATGATGTGTTTTATGAAATTGCCTGTCAGAGTGATAATAAATATAAATCAAGGAAAAAAATATATACTTTAGAAATAATTGAAAATTATCCGTGTTCAGACTTTGTATTTCTATTGTGTCACCGCTCTAGTGTAACAACAATGAAATGGAATAATGATCTTCCTGAAAACTTGTAATTAGATATGAAGTACTTAAAATCAACCTCAATATCATTATATGTTCTATTAATATCTTCAGGTGTCGTTTATATTTTCATTACATTATTAAATCACCACTGCATTACTACTACTTCAAGCGATATAGTTAGAGAAGTATAACGTAGTTTTAAGTGTCCTTCTGTGCTGGTTCAACCTAGTGCCGATATTTAGTATAGTTATCATTGCAGGAGTCAAATAGTTTTCATGCTATTTATAGAACCACGGTAAGCTTAAAGATATTGATGTACAATCATTTAGTTGGGTTATCCTGTTTGCACGTATTTCCTAGGAAGTCCCAGTTGACCCGGTCTGTATTTTTTTTTAATGCGTTCCAGTCGTTTTGCTTATGTCTTTATGCACTAAGGTTTTGTCGGATAGTATTACTTTTTTTCCCAATCCTATATATATCAGGTAGTTGTTACCAGTAAAAGTATTCAATAGAAATTTATACCAATTTGTGATTAAGTTCATAAATCAAAATGGAATGGTTGTGTTTTTGAATGCCACAATACCAGTTAATGATACCCTGTACAATATGTACTGCGGGTATATGAAATATACAACTGCCAAATATAACTGTAAAAATCAATATTATTTCAAAAATGATTACGTTAACATAGATGTTATTATTTTTGAAATTCGTGTTGAAAAAAATCTTTGCAGATATGACAATAAATGAATCAAATGAGAAAGGAAAGAAGATGCAACATAGAGTTGCATAAATTGTCAACACATATAAATTATACAGTGTATATGTAAACAGAAAAAGTGTGATATTATGTTTGTGTAGAAATCGATTGTAGAAGTGTTATAGGGATGGTGTTATGTTTCTTTTCCATTATTATTTGTACCTTGTATGTTTTGTTTAGTTTCACTTTTAACATTAATCATTTACATAGATTTTGATAGTACTATTGTGTTGGGTGTAATGTTTAGTGTTACTTTTGTAACCTTTTGTGATGTTTTCTCCAAAAATGGCATCATGTTTTAATTTAAGTCTCTTGGGTTTAGTTAGAATATTAATGTAGTTCAAATACTAACAAATTGGTTCTCGCTGATTTTCGATAGTTTTTTTGCACATAGATCCATTTGTAACTCCTGAATATGGCTAATATGTTAGAAGCTTCATAACGTTATAGTCCTTAACAGCTGTAAGCTAACATGTACCACCTCATGGTTTCTCTGTCTGGTGCATGTATAACAGGGCCCAGTCAGTGATCATTATAACCTTCATTTTTCTGTGTATCTCTAAACCACAACCATTAGCCAAGTCAAACCTTCCGGATAACAAATATTGTACTGGAGTACGTAGACTTACTAAATTAATCAATCAAGTTAGTTGAGGTTGAAAAATGTCTTTAAACAGATAGTTTAAGCTCCCCATCTGATACCTTTTCTAACTACTTTTCTAATTCAAATGCATTGATATTTGATGGTACAAGCATACCTCGTTTATTACCTCTAACAAAATGAGCTGCTTAGTTAGTGAATCAGGTATGGCAAGTCCATGTAATGCTGCTCTGCACAATTTGCAAAAGTAATGGCGATGTTATTGTTTTGCTTCAAAATACGAAAGACTGTATTTCATTACTCTAAGATAAGACACTTTGGGTTCTTCTTTAATTTTGTAGTAATGGAAAGTTATCACTTAAAGAAATCTAGAATGGTATTTCACATGTATGATGATATTTCACATGTATAATAATATTTCACAAGTATGGTGATATTTCACATGTGTATAATTTACAGTAAGGATATGAATGTGATGTTACAATATCGGACGCAAAATAATTAAAAAAAATTCAATGGGGTAAATGTTTGGTGTGCAGATGATGATTCATCTTCAACAGTGGGTAGATGTTTGGGTTATCAGACTTACGTTGTATAGTGTCATGTTGGTCACATTCCAGAGTGCTAAGCATTCTCCCTGTCCTCTCTGCCATGTATAATCTGTGATTTCTATCATGCGATGTTGCCCTACTTTATTTGCGAATGTAACGGTGATATTATTATTATTATTTTGCCACGATCTAATAAAGGTAATTCAAAGCAATTGCACAATTGGTGTTTTATTTTCAAGCAAACTATGTACGTACATTGTGGGGTTGTGCTTGCGCAGACAAAATAATAACTATATCCTGATACGTTAAGATATTGCGCTGTATTTATAATACCCAGAGTAACAGCTAGAATATTCTACTTAGTTTGAACCGGATTCAAAAAAAATAAAAAACAAAAAACCATACACAACCTTTTATTACTAGCTCTGTTACTAGTAAATAATCGCCAAACCTTTCTCTAGACTCCTTGATATCATTCTAAGTACCATTTGTCATGGTTACAGTTGTTTTTTGATAATGCATAATTATGCAAACATTTGAGGCAGCTCAGAATCAGTCGTATAATTGCAACGCCCCCCCCCCCCCCCCCCCCCCCCTAAAAGTAATGTTCTTACTACATGTAGCTCTGCTAATTAGCCTTTATAAAAAAAACTCTTACTGACATTTTTAGTATCTTATTAAGTCAGGGCTACAGCCTAATTTGACAATGTATACATTGTACTCCAGAAGTGAAATTAACAGGTTAGGGATATTGATTAATTCGAAAGATCGTTTGATCAATCTTGAACAACCATTCTAAAAATATTTCGTCTATCAGATCATTTAATTTTTCCATCCTGTTCACATACCTCATACCAAAATGAAAGTTTCCAGGAACGAAAGACAACGATACAAATATATGGTTGTGAGCAATCTTAATCTTAAAATGCTTTTGTTTGGGAACGAAATATCATTGTAGGCGAACGCAATATTGCATAGGAACGAAATATTGCGCTTGAACGCAATAATTCATGCCATGCAATAATATTGCATCCCCACGCAATATTTTTCTTTCTCAGCCACCGTAGTTTTGACACTGTATACTCCAAGTGAAATTAATGGGTTATGGAAATATTGATAAAGTCGAAAGATCGTTTGATTAATCTTGAACAAGCCTTGTCAAAAGTATTTCGTCTATCAGATAATTTGATTTTTCCATCCTGTTCACATACCTCATACCAAAATGAACGTTTCTAAGAAGGTTCGACAACGATACAAATGTATGGTTGTGAGCTATCTTGTAACATAGTATTACTTAAAAACAACAAAAGTAAGATAAAAATGAACCGAAGAATAGTACGAATGACTGAATACCTGCAGGTTGACACTATCTTCGTCGAGTTTGAGGGAAATATTTTCCAGTTGGCATTCGAAAAGAAACTTGTGTCCCACACTTGGCTGATATGTTTTTATTTTCATGCGAGGTTGGATTTTGGTCGGGGAGCTCAATAAGGCGAGTAACAAAAACCTTGTCAAATCTTTTAATCTCATTTCTGGTACATTTGGTGTATCGACGATGGGTTGTCTATGAATACGATCTTTGCATACCCTTCTGAACGTGAAAACAAGGACTTAAGACCGATATCGACATATTGTTATTTGCTGTTAAGTTATATGGTAAACGTGACGATATCTCTTTTCTGATGGTGATCTTTCCCTTTCTTGATAGTAACATTTACATATCGCAGTTGATTCGTTATTTTAGTGAGATCACGTAACACACACATACTTATGCTGCACCTCTTAAATTTAGTAATAGATACAGTATGCCGAAAAAATGAATTAAACTGCATCATACAGCTGTTTCGTCCTCCTAGAAATCTTCAGTGATGCTAGGGGCCAAAAGGTAGGAATCCAAAATTTCTAAACTCTATATTGTCATGTCTTCTACTGGTTAACAAATTACGGCACAAAGATTCGAGAGATGTTAATGGTCTTTTTGAGCAATACTCTGTATCCTTGTGTGTTATTATTATGCCTACATGTGTATATGATTGAAATTACTATCTCGGTTTTCAATATTGGGACACGACGTTTATTTGGATGTGACCTGGAATTACATAGCGGGTGTCGTCGACGCTTACCCTTTCAGAACACGTGGTCTTATGGTCTAAATGGTTTTGAATAATGTTGCCTTTTGTTTATATTTTGCCCGTGGTTTGAAGGATATCTTCATTGTATAAGCATATCGAGTGATACTTTTACAGGCCTATTAGGACCTAATCACTTCTTCGGGGCAGTTTAACAGAAGTAACTTGATCAGTTGTGGCTAACCATTGACCTTGCATTGGCATGCATTAACCATAGTGTGGTACAGAGTTATCAGATATTAAGCATAGTGTGGTACAGGGTTATCAAACATTAAGCATAGTGTGGTACAGGGTTATCAAAAATGAAATATAGTGTGGTACAGGGTTATCAAGCATAATACATAGTGTGGTACAGGGTCATCAAACATTATACACAGTGTGGTACAGGGTTTTCTCTCATTTCTAAGTGTGTAATACTGGCCTGTCTAGGGCAATACACCTATGATCGCTGTGGCTGTATTACACACCTACCCATGCAATATAGCCACGGCGCGACGTCGTCACAATGGCGCAACAAGGACGTGACGTCACGTGTTCGGTAAAATCTGATGCTAAAAAGAGGAAAATGGCGACGTGATGAAATTAAAACCTTCCACGATATTTTTAACCGTGCACATTAGAAAGCTGAGATCATTTTTTCTGTGCAATTAATGTTTGCACATATGGGGTATGCTTAATCTTGCTGTATCATTTGTTTTCGTCAAAAAAGCTCAAGGGAAAAGTTAATATTTTCAAAATGGTGGCCAATCAAAAGTATTTTCATGGTATTTGAGCTTATTGAGGTAGTTGAAATGAGGGAAAATACTCTTTCATGAACGAAGGTGTAAGCTAGGGAAATTCCATCCTTGGGATTTTCAAATTTGGCAAAACCCTCGGCAAAGCCTCGGGTTTTACCAAATTTGAAAACCCCTCGGGTTGAATTTCCTTATCTTACATCCCTGGTCATGACAGAGTCTTATAATCAATTATTAAACACTTTGGTAAAGGGTTATCAAATATTAAACACTGTGGTAAAGGGTTATCAAATATTAAACACTGTGGTAAAGGGTTATCAAATATTAAACACTGTGGTAAAGGGTTATCAAATATTAACACAGTGTGGTACAGGGTTATCAAATATTAAACATAGTGTCGTACAAGGTTATCAAATATTTAACACTGTGTTAAAGGGTTATCAAATATTAACATAGTGTGGTACAGGGTTATCAAATATTTAACGTAATGTGGTACAGGGTTATCAAACATTAAACGTAGTGTGGTACAGGGTTATCAAACATTAAACATAGTGTCGTACAAGGTTATCAAATATTTAACACTGTGTTAAAGGGTTATCAAATATTAACACAGTGTGGTACAGGGTTATCAAATATTAAACATAGTGTCGTACAAGGTTATCAAATATTTAACACTGTGTTAAAGGGTTATCAAACATTTAACGTAGTGCGGCACAGGGTTATCAAACAATTAACGTAATGTGGTACATGGTTATCAAACATTAAACGTAGTGTGGTACAGGGTTATCAAACATTAAACATAGTGTCGTACAGGGTTACCAAGCATTTAACATAGTGTGGTACAGGCTTATTAAACATTATAATCATAATTTGGTACAGGGTTATCAAATATTAAACATAGTGTGGGTGGTACAGGGTTATCAAACATTAAACATAGTGTGGGTGGTACAGGGTTACCAAACAAAACACATAGTGTGGGTGGTATAGGGTTACCAAGCATTAAACATAGTGTGGCTTGTACATGGTTATCAAACATTAAACATAGTGTGGGTGGTACAGGGTTACCAAACAAAACACATAGTGTGGGTGGTATAGGGTTATCAAACATTAAACATAGTGTGGTAAAGAGTTACCAAACATTAAACATAGTGTGGGTGGTACAGGGTTACTAAACATTAAACATATTGTAGGTGGTACAGGGTGACCAAACATTAAACATAGTGTGGGTGGTACAGGGTTAACAAACATTAAACATAGTTTGGGTGGTACAGGGTTACCAAACAAGCTTGTTGAGGATATATTTAATGATGAGTAGCCTTTATTACCGCTACAGTTGACAAACCCCATTGGAGATAACATTTTATATTTAATGTCGTCTTTAAGCAATCCAGATAGCGTCTTACCTATTTTACTTAATTATGTGTGGTGGTTGGGGATATGATGTCATGAAAATCATTGTTAATCTGGCCTATTATCGTGACATTAACATTTAGGTCACAGTCACAGAGATAACGTCATGGCCCATCGTCTGAAGTAGATAACAGGTAAATGTTTATATAACGAAGCTCATCAGGCACTATCTATACGAGATCACGAGCTATACCTCGTAACAGAGATCTTTGATCCATGATATATGGATAGTCAGGAACAAGGAAGATAATAAAAAAAACATTTAATTGGTCAACAAACATTATACGTATTTTTTTCCGATAACTCATGCACTTCTTCTTCTTTTAGGGTACACCCTCCATCAGAAATGATGTTTACGGGTAATGTAGGTTGTTTTTGCTGGCCGCTGTTAAAAAGAGTGAGGAAATTGTTATTTACAGTGAGGGGTCGGTGCTGTTTTGCGGCACTTGCCACACTCTTCCAAAAGATTAAACGTAGACCCGAATTATTTATGTATTTATACAACTATATTTACATTTGCTCTGCAGTCTTCCTTTGCAATGAATATTGAAGGCAAGTGTTGTCACACGACTGTAACAACATTTGCTATTGCCACGTCATCAATCTCTATATTGTGACGTCATCAATTTCACTGCTGTCTACCCTTGATTCGCTGCTCAAATTCGGTTCGAAGCACGATGTTATCAAAATGTAAATATAAGTGATAAACGTTTCAGCAAATATTGCTACAGTCCTATAACACATATTTTTATTGCTGATAGGGTTTATTAAGTTTGTCATCAATAGCAATGTGTGTTATAGGACTGTAACACCATTAGCTAGAACATTCATTGCTTAATATCACTTAAGTCCAAATCCCATTATACATAACAAGCCTTTGATAAGACTTACATATTAATAGCATACGGCTTCTTTTAGCAGTTGCTACAGTCAAATACATACTAAGATTTCTAATGAATTAAAAAAACGTTTGGTTGACAGTAATTTTATTAACTTAACACAGAAGGCTGAATACGATAATTAATATGGTTTGATAAAGGATACTCTTAGCTCTGAAAATACAGGACAAATAAGAACAAAATGAAACTCATCCTCTTCATCTCCAAGATTACAGTTCATTACACACAACAACACAGCATCGACAAGAATGAATTTCACAAAACATGCCTCAAAAATAAAAATACACAAGAAGTTTCAGAATTTCGACAGCATACCTTAAAACAACCACACTGTTCCAAACTTACTCTCGATCTTAGTCCAATTTCCAATGTAAAACGACCAGAAAATGACGGAAGTGTTACGGACCAATCATCGCCGCCATTGTTCCACATCTACTCTAAATATTGTTAAACTGATAGCAATGGAAGTGGTTTGCTGCATCCAAAAATATCACACCTGACTCGAAGATCATTAAACGATTTTAATAAACTGATTTTGCATCGCTTATCACATATGGCGTCTCTTTCCATGACATAGTTACATGTAGTTACTGGTAAGTCAAACAGATGGTGTAGACTTGTATTGTGACCTGTACTCCAGCTCTAAGTCACTTCCTGGTGGGAACAGACCGATCCCGATAATTAGTTAAATTGTCATATGGACACTTAGGTAGACATGTAGAAAAAAGGTTTTGAATTGAATTATCGACACATGTCTTGCATACCTAGGTATTATGAGAGAAATGATCTGGAATATAACATGATTTTGTGTTTCTCATGTAGGTTTGGAGCAAAGGCCAATGCTTACCTAACAAACTGGTTGATGGTCTCTAACTAACTAATATGCCGTTTTACAATATGTACAATATACCAATATATGAAAAAAAGGTATGAATTATGATTAATTTCATAAAAGAGCCGTTTGAGTTTGCTCCATCTGGTAAGACACGTGACCACAGCAAAAAAATACGACATGAAGCAATGACATTCAAATCTAAGGAAATATTGTTTTTTTCAACATAGAGATGACAATTGGAAAAACTGTTTTTGGTATGTTGCTTAAGAAACTTTAAAGGAACCAACTACTTGTGGTGCAAGATAATGATAAGCTATCGTAACAAAATCAGGATTAATGAAATCTAGAGTGTTATCAAATACATATATCACCTTATCGTGACAGGGCGAGTTTGTAGTCGATGTCTGTCTACTAAGTTTATGTAAATAAATGGTCCTGTTTCAGGACAAATAGAAATGTTAGCACAGATTCTGTTATGATAAATTACTTCGGTGTAATAGACAAACAGCCATAAGTTTTATAAAGCATGTAATTGCAGACAAATTGCTAGTGCTTATGGTTTTTTTTTTTTTACGATTTTCATTCGTTATTGCATACTGTGAAATATTACTATAATAAAGGTTCGATCGCTCTAAGAGCCTACGTACGGGGAGTTAAGATAAACAGCCAGGTAAAGTATACGTCAGGTGTTTATCTTATGGTCAGGTGTGTACAGGTAAGCAGGGTACAGGTAAGTACAGTCCAGTCCCGTTAGTGTGGCCGTATCAGTACAGGTGAACAACAAGAACGGTCAGGATGGCAACTCCCCTTCCAGAACCTATCAGAAATCCGGAGGTGAAATACACACAGGTAGGAAAGTATATTTCATAAAATATCAGCAAATATAAACATACACTTTCCTTTTAGCTATGCTTTATGAATCTTTTCACAAACTTTATTTGCCAATCTGAATACATTGTTTAGAAAGACATACTGCGTTGAATTCAAAGTAGTAGTATCAATTTCGTAACATTATTTTTCTGATTCAAACAAGATCACTAGGTTTATAATGCTGACACAGGTTAAATATTTACGGCCTTAACAAATATTATAGTATAAATGCATTGTAACACATATGAAACTCGTTAAAGCTCAAAGAACCCTATTTTAACAGGTGTGAATTGGTTGCCATCTTGGTTTCATTGCAGGGTTATCTGTTTCCTTGTATTATGTGAAAGTGGACGTTTCTAAATATGCTTATTAGTATGCCAACTTCTTTGACTCAAAATGACTTCTCACTTTGAGGACGTGACATTTGCTTAGATTCGACCTAGATTTACATGGCGGGTGTCATTTAGAAGGCGTTTACTCTTCCGAAACACCTGGTTTTATCCTTTTATACTCGTTTCAAGTGTATCCATGTTAAAATATTATAAAATCAAAATACAAACCAAAGCTATATCAGTGACCTCTCACAAATACAATCAATTATAAACTAATTATCTCTAGCGTTGGACTAAAATATCACCCACAAACATCCGCTCGATACATTTTCTCTAGCGCTCGACATAGTATGTTGGCCGCTCGATACATTTTCTCTAGCGCTCGACATATTATGCTGCCCACTCGATACATTTTGTCTAGCGCTCGACATATTATGTTGGCCGCTCGATACATTTTGTCTAGCGCTCGACATATTATGTTGCCCACTCGATACATTTTGTCTAGCGCTCGACATATTATGCTGCCCACTCGATACATTTTGTCTAGCGCTCGACATATTATGTTGCCCACTCGATACATTTTGTCTAGCGCTCGACATATTATGTTGCCCGCTCGATACATTTTCTCTAGCGATCGACATAGTATGCTGCCCACTCGATACATTTTATCTAGCGCTCGACATATTATGTTGCCCGCTCGATACATTTTCTCTAGCGATCGACATAGTATGCTGACCACTCGATACATTTTCTCTAGCGATCGACATAGTATGCTGCCCACTCGATACATTTTCTCTAGCGCTCGACATAGTATGTTGCCCGCTCGATACATTTTCTCTAGCGCTCGACATAGTATGTTGCCCGCTCGATACATTTTCTCTAGCGATCGACATAGTATGTTGCCCACTCTATACATTTTCTCTAGCGATCGACATATTATGTTGCCCGCTCGATACATTTTCTCTAGCGATCGACATAGTATGTTGGCCGCTCGATACATTTTCTCTAGCGCTCGACAAAGTATGTTGGCCGCTAGATACATTTTCTCTAGCGCTCGACATAGTATGTTGGCCGCTAGATATATTTTGTCTAGCGCTCGACATATTATGTTGGCCGCTCAATACATTTTGTCTAGCGCTCGACATAGTATGTTGGCCGCTCGATACATTTTCTCTAGCGGTCGACATAGTATGTTTGCTGCTCGATTGATTTTCTCTAGCGCTCGACATAGTATGTTGGCCGCTCAATACATTTTGTCTAGCGCTCGACATAGTATGTTGGCCGCTCAATCCATTTTCTCTAGCGCTCGACATAGTATGTTTGCTGCTCGATACATTTTCTCTAGCGCTCGACATAGTATGTTGGCCGCTCAATCCATTTTCTCTAGCGCTCGACATAGTATGTTGGCCGCTCAATACATTTTCTCTAGCGCTCGATATATTATGTTGCCCGCTCGATACATTTTCTATAGCGCTCGACATAGTATGTTGGCCGCTCGATACATTTTCTCTAGCGCTCGACATATTATGTTGCCCGCTCGATACATTTTCTCTAGCGCTCGACATATTATGTTGCCCGCTCGATACATTTTCTATAGCGCTCGACATAGTATGTTGGCCGCTAGATACATTTTCTCTAGCGCTCGACATAGTATGTTGGCCGCTAGATACATTTTATTTAGCGCTCGACATAGTATGTTGGCCGCTAGATACATTTTCTCTAGCGCTCGACATAGTATGTCGGCCGCTCGATACATTTTCTCTAGCGTTCGACATATTATGTTGGCCGCTCAACGCCTTATCTCTGGCCCTCAACAAACACTTTAATAAAAATTACAATCGACATATCATCTTGAGCTTTTAAAAAAGTGGAATGCTCGAGATATTATACTAGCAACGGCACTATATAGAACGCCCTGGCTGTGTCGTCCTTGAATGTGTCACATATATATCCTAGACTTGATTAGATACTTGGTGTTAGACATGCCTACACTGGTACGTCCTTATCGAACAGTGTCACCAATGCTTCGTGTTAACACATATACTATCTATCATACCTTAGGAGCTATCAAATATGGGGTTTTTACATGCATCGAAGTTACATTTAATCTTCATATATCATTTATAGAAATGGCATTCACAATAATTATACAGTTTCAAAGTCCGTCCTAAAAAGAACTCATAAAATAAAGGAATATTTCATAATCATCGACATCAGTTGAAAGTGTATTGAGTTGCTTCTTTTATAGCTGAAAATTGTATATGAATTATTACATCTAGTCCTAATGGAGTAAACGTTTACAGGAAATTAAATACAAGTCATAATACTAAATTCAAGATTCATTGATGTGATCTGTATTGAACTTTTCATTGATAGAGTATAGCATAGACTATGACAAACTGTATAAAAAGTTACCATCTTAAAAACATGATATTTTAACGCCATATATCACCTTGCATAGTTAT
This sequence comes from Mimachlamys varia, assembly GCA_947623455.1. Classification (NCBI taxonomy): domain Eukaryota; kingdom Metazoa; phylum Mollusca; class Bivalvia; order Pectinida; family Pectinidae; genus Mimachlamys; species Mimachlamys varia. Next base: position 18,781,010 of record OX392535.1, read on the forward strand.
TATCTATAGAATACACCGTATTCCATATTCTTGTACTCTTTCACTGAACTCCATTTCCTTTTGTGAATATTTATACTACTTTTAATCGAAGCAGAGCCGTGGATCCATTGTATGGTTTTGTTGATATTTTATAAAAACTCCTTTTATGAAACCATCATGTAAATCATATCCCATATTATAAATTATCCATAACACCCTGTACATATGTCATATTGTATTTATTAAAAAGTATATATAAAATACCACTTCTGCTCTATCTTCCTTTGGCAGTTTTAGTCAGTATGTTGTACTTAATATCATATTATACAAAGCTTTGGTTTTGGTTTTCACGTCCAATTAATAGCCAAGGCCATTTAAAGACGGCCTCCAAGTGTATGGAATGTGAATGCTTGTGTTTAGTGCATGTGTATTTGGGAGACAGCGGTATGTTCATGTTAGCCTTCTTGCGATAGTCAGGATCTTTAGCCGATTTAAAGTGCTACCACACTGAAGTATATAGCCAAAGGCCCCCAGCAAAACAACCCACTCGTTCACATTTTGCTGACAACGGATGAACCATAATGCGTCAAACAGGGAGAAGTAACTACCATTGTTAGACTTTGGTATGTCTCGGCCTGGGAACTGATCCCACAACCTTTCTCACAGGAATGAACGTTCAATAAAGGGCGAAAGTGACATAGTGTGAAGGGAGATATTAGGAAGGAGAAAGTTGTTTAGACAGAATGGAAAAGATAAGATCCCAAATATAGTCGCCTCTTACGATCATGATTGGGAGCAGCATGTATAATTAGTACGCCCTAACTGCAGGGTAGGTATACAAAGCTAACCGCTAATAGGTGTCCTATTTAAGACAAAGTTTGACATATATTGAAAATAAATAAGAGAATACCGAAGCGTTAACATAATCATAATCCAAACTCAAAATCGATTAACCAGGGCCAAAATATGAACAAAGGAAAGATTCACATGGAGACCCTTGCAAAAGTACAAGAGAATAAGACCAGGTGTTCCGGAAGAGTAAGCGTCTTCTGCTTCATCGACGACACCCGCCATGTAAAATTTTGTCACATCCAAGTAAACATCAAGTTCACAAAATGGGAACCGAGTATCATTGTCAATCACAACAAGTAAACACACTAATGAGTATACTCAAAAACGTCCATCTTCATATCACTTAAAGGTACAGAATATTTCTCAATGAGACAAAGATGGCGACCATAAAACTTGCCCATAGTTCCGATCAACCGGCATCTCTCGAATCCTTGTGTTGTAAGTTTGTTTGTCAGAAGTCGACATCTGGCACGAAAATCACGATATTTAGATGTATTGCACTGATGGCTGACACACTTCCTGTTTTATTACAGATATTTATCAATAACGAGTATGTGAACTCCGTAAGTGGTAAGACATTCGCGACCCTGAACCCGTGTACCGGGGAGAAGATCATCGACATCCAGGAGGGCGATAAGGTAAGGTAGATTATAACACGAAGTAAAAAATAAAGTAATATAATGTAAAACAAAAACTGAAATACTAAATTTACATTAGTTCATGAATATTGAATTGTCATAATTGTTTAACTGCCATGACGAGAAAGCACTCCCTGTGGCATTGGTTATTCTTCTGGTTTACAAATGTGGATTTTTGAAGCTACACAGCTGTGCTATTTCCAGCATATTGATGGTGTCTTTACCTCTGGCCTCATATTAAGATGCATACAACATTGTAACCATCTGAACTAACCTGTAACAAAAAGCATTAGTTCTGTTTGCAAACAAACTCTAACCTTAATACAAAAGAAGCATCCAGTGTACTCACAAATAATGTCTAACTTAAGTTACAGATCAACATCCAGTCTGCTCACAAATAATGTCTAACATACGTTACAGATCAACATCCAGTCTGCTCACAAATAATGTCTAACTTACGTTACAGATCAACATCCAGTCTACTCACAAATAATATCTAACATACGTTACAGATCAGCATCCAGTCTGCTCACAAATAATGTCTAACTAACGTTACAGATCAACATCCAGTCTACTCACAAATAATATCTAACATACGTTACAGATCAACATCCAGTCTACTCACAAATAATATCTAACATACGTTACAGATCAATATCCAGTCTACTCACAAATAATATCTAACATACGTTACAGATCAACATCCAGTCTGCTCACAAATAATGTCTAACTCACGTTACAGATCAGCATCCAGTCTGCTCACAAATAATGTCTAACATACGTTACTGATCAGCATCCAGTCTACTCACAAATAATATCTAACATACGTTACAGATCAGCATCCAGTCTACTCACAAATAATATTTAACATACGTTACAGATCAGCATCCAGTCTACTCACAAATAATGTCTAACTCACGTTACTGATCAGCATCCATTCTGCTCACAAATAATATCTAACATACGTTACAGATCAGCATCCAGTCTACTCACAAATAATGTCTAACTCACGTTACTGATCAGCATCCATTCTGCTCACAAATAATATCTAACATACGTTACAGATCAGCATCCAGTCTACTCACAAATAATGTCTAACTAACGTTACAGATCAGCATCCAGTCTGCTCACAAATAATATCTAACATACGTTACAGATCAGCATCCAGTCTGCTCACAAATAATGTCTAACTCACGTTACAGATCAGCATCCAGTCTGCTCACAAATAATGTCTAACTTACGTAACAGATCAACATCCAGTCTACTCACAAATAATGTCTAACTAACGTTACAGATCAGCATCCAGTCTGCTCACAAATAATGTCTAACTCACGTTACTGATCAGCATCCAGTCTGCTCACAAATAATATCTAACATACGTTACAGATCAACATCCAGTCTGCTCACAAATAATGTCTAACTAACGTTACAGATCAGCATCTAGTCTACTCACAAATAATATCTAACATACGTTACAGATCAACATCCAGTCTACTCACAAATAATGTCTAACTAACGTTACAGATCAGCATCCAGTCTACTCACAAATACTATCTAACATACGTTACAGATCAACATCCAGTCTGCTCACAAATAATATCTAACATACGTTACAGATCAGCATCCAGTCTACTCACAAATAATATCTAACTAACGTTACAGATCAGCATCCAGTCTGCTCACAAATAATATCTAACATACGTTACAGATCAGCATCCAGTCTACTCACAAATAATGTCTAACTAACGTTACAGATCAGCATCCAGTCTGCTCACAAATAATATCTAACATACGTTACAGATCAGCATCCAGTCTACTCACAAATAATATCTAACATACGTTACAGATCAGCATCCAGTCTACTCACAAATAATGTCTAACTAACGTTACAGATCAGCATCCAGTCTGCTCACAAATAATATCTAACTAACGTTACAGATCAGCATCCACTCTGCTCACAAATAATATCTAACATACGTTACAGATCAGCATCCAGTCTACTCACAAATAATGTCTAACTAACGTTACAGATCAGCATCCAGTCTGCTCACAAATAATGTCTAACTTACGTTACAGATCAACATCCAGTCTACTCACAAATAATATCTAACATACGTTACAGATCAGCATCCAGTCTACTCACAAATAATGTCTAACTAACGTTACAGATCAGCATCCAGTCTGCTCACAAATAATGTCTAACATACGTTACAGATCAGCATCCAGTCTACTCACAAATAATGTCTAACTAACGTTACAGATCAGCATCTAGTCTGCTCACAAATAATGTCTAACTCACGTTACTGATCAGCATCCATTCTGCTCACAAATAATGTCTAACATACGTTACAGATCAGCATCCAGTCTACTCACAAATAATGTCTAACATACGTTACAGATCAGCATCCAGTCTACTCACAAATAATGTCTAACATACGTTACAGATCAGCATCCAGTCTACTCACAAATAATGTCTAACATACGTTACAGATCAGCATCCAGTCTGCTCACAAATAATGTCTAACTAACGTTACAGATCAGCATCCAGTCTGCTCACAAATAATGTCTAACTCACGTTACTGATCAGCATCCATTCTGCTCACAAATAATATCTAACATACGTTACAGATCAGCATCCAGTCTACTCACAAATAATGTCTAACTCACGTTACTGATCAGCATCCATTCTGCTCACAAATAATATCTAACATACGTTACAGATCAGCATCCAGTCTACTCACAAATAATGTCTAACTAACGTTACAGATCAGCATCCAGTCTGCTCACAAATAATATCTAACTTACGTTACAGATCAGCATCCAGTCTACTCACAAATAATGTCTAACATACGTTACAGATCAGCATCCAGTCTGCTCACAAATAATGTCTAACTAACGTTACAGATCAGCATCCAGTCTGCTCACAAATAATGTCTAACTTACGTTACAGATCAGCATCCAGTCTGCTCACAAATAATGTCTAACTCACGTTACAGATCAGCATCCAGTCTGCTCACAAATAATGTCTAACATACGTTACAGATCAACATCCAGTCTACTCACAAATAATGTCTAACTCACGTTACAGATCAACATCCAGTCTACTCACAAATAATGTCTAACATACGTTACAGATCAACATCCAGTCTGCTCACAAATAATGTCTAACTCACGTTACAGATCAGCATCCAGTCTACTCACAAATAATGTCTAAAATACGTTACAGATCAACATCCAGTCTGCTCACAAATAATGTCTAACTCACGTTACAGATCAGCATCCAGTCTGCTCACAAATAATATCTAACATACGTTACAGATCAGCATCCAGTCTGCTCACAAATAATGTCTAACTTACGTAACAGATCAGCATCCAGTCTACTCACAAATAATGTCTAACTTACGTAACAGATCAGCATCCAGTCTACTCACAAATAATGTCTAGCATACGTTACAGATCAGCATCCAGTCTACTCACAAATACTATCTAACATACGTTACAGATCAGCATCCAGTCTACTCACAAATAATATCTAACATACGTTACTGATCAGCATCCATTCTGCTCACAAATAATGTCTAAAATACGTTACAGATCAGCATCCAGTCTACTCACAAATAATATCTAACATACGTTACAGATCAGCATCCAGTCTACTCACAAATAGTATCTAACATACGTTACAGATCAGCATCCAGTCTACTCACAAATAATATCTAACATTCGTTACAGATCAACATCCAGTCTGCTCACAAATAATGTCTAACTCACGTTACAGATCAACATCCAGTCTACTCACAAATAATGTCTAACATACGTTACAGATCAGCATCCAGTCTACTCACAAATAATATCTAACATACGTTACAGATCAGCATCCAGTCTACTCACAAATAATATCTAACTCACGTTACAGATCAGCATCCAGTCTACTCACAAATAATGTCTAACATACGTTACAGATCAATATCCAGTCTACTTACAAATAATATCTAACATACGTTACAGATCAACATCTAGTCTACTCACAAATAATATCTAACATACGTTACAGATCAGCATCCAGTCTGCTCACAAATAATATCTAACATACGTTACAGATCAACATCTAGTCTACTCACAAATAATGTCTAACATACGTTACAGATCAACATCTAGTCTACTTACAAATAATATCTAACATACGTTACAGATCAACATCTAGTCTACTCACAAATAATATCTAACATACGTTACAGATCAGCATCTAGTCTACTCACAAATAATATCTAACATACGTTACAGATCAGCATCCAGTCTACTCACAAATAATGTCTAACATACGTTACAGATCAACATCTAGTCTACTCACAAATAATATCTAACATACGTTACAGATCAACATCCAGTCTACTCACAAATGATATCTAACTCACGTTACAGATCAGCATCTAGTCTACTCACAAATGATATCTAACATACGTTACAGATCAACATCCAGTCTACTCACAAATGATATCTAACTCACGTTACAGATCAACATCCAGTCTACTCACAAATGATATCTAACTCACGTTACAGATCAGCATCTAGTCTACTCACAAATGATATCTAACATACGTTACAGATCAACATCCAGTCTACTCACAAATGATATCTAACTCACGTTACAGATCAACATCCAGTCTACTCACAAATGATATCTAACTCACGTTACAGATCAGCATCTAGTCTACTCACAAATAATGTCTAACATACGTTACAGATCAACATCCAGTCTACTCACAAATGATATCTAACTCACGTTACAGATCAGCATCTAGTCTACTCACAAATAATGTCTAACATACGTTACAGATCAACATCCAGTCTACTCACAAATAATATCTAACATACGTTACAGATCAACATCTAGTCTACTCACAAATAATGTCTAACATACGTTACAGATCAACATCTAGTCTACTTACAAATAATGTCTAACATACGTTACAGATCAACATCCAGTCTACTCACAAATGATATCTAACTCACGTTACAGATCAGCATCTAGTCTACTCACAAATAATATCTAACATACGTTACAGATCAGCATCTAGTCTACTCACAAATAATATCTAACATACGTTACAGATCAGCATCTAGTCTACTCACAAATAATATCTAACATACGTTACAGATCAACATCCAGTCTACTCACAAATAATGTCTAACATACGTTACAGATCAACATCCAGTCTACTCACAAATGATGTCTAACATACGTTACAGATCAACATCCAGTCTACTCACAAATAATGTCTAACTTACGTTACAGATCAGCATCCAGTCTACTCACAAATAATGTCTAACTTACGTTACAGATCAGCATCCAGTCTGCTCACAAATAATGTCTAACTTACGTTACTGATTAGCATCCATTCTGCTCACAAATAATATCTAACATACGTTACAGATCAGCATCCAGTCTACTCACAAATAATATCTAACATACGTTACAGATCAACATCCAGTCTACTCATAAATAATGTCTAACATACGTTACAGATCAGCATCCAGTCTACTCACAAATTATGTCTAACTCACGTTACAGATCAATATCCAGTCTACTCGCAAATAATGTCTAACTTACGTAACAGATCAACATCCAGTCTACTCACAAATAATGTCTAACTCACGTTACAGATCAACAGCCAGTCTGCTCACAAATAATGTCTAACATACGTTACAGATCAACATCCAGTCTACTCACAAATAATGTCTAACTTACGTAACAGATCAACATCCAGTCTGCTCACAAATAATGTCTAACATACATTACAGATCAGCATCCAGTCTACTCACAAATAATGTCTAACTCACGTTACAGATCAGCATCCAGTCTACTCACAAATAATGTCTAACATACGTTACTGATCAGCATCCAGTCTACTCACAAATAATGTCTAACATACGCTACAGATCAACATCCAGTCTACTCACAAATAATGTCTAACTCACGTTACTGATTAGCATCCAGTCTGCTCACAAATAATATCTAACATACGTTACAGATCAGCATCCAGTCTACTCACAAATAATGTCTAACATACGCTACAGATCAACATCCAGTCTACTCACAAATAATGTCTAACTCACGTTACAGATCAACATCCAGTCTGCTCACAAATAATGTCTAACATACGTTACAGATCAGCATCCAGTCAACTCACAAATAATATCTAACTCACGTTACAGATCAATATCCAGTCTACTCACAAATAATGTCTAACATACGTTACAGATCAACATCCAGATTGCTCACAAATAATATCTAACTCACGTTACAGATCAACATCCAGTCTACTCACAAATAATGTCTAACATACGTTACAGATCAACATCCAGTCTGCTCACAAATAATGTCTAACATACGTTACAGATCAATATCCAGTCTACTCACAAATAATGTCTAACATACGTTACAGATCAACATCCAGATTGCTCACAAATAATATCTAACTCACGTTACAGATCAATATCCAGTCTACTCACAAATAATGTCTAACATACGTTACAGATCAACATCCAGTCTACTCACAAATAATGTCTAACTAACGTTACAGATCAACATCCAGATTGCTCACAAATAATATCTAACATACGTTACAGATCAACATCCAGTCTACTCACAAATAATGTCTAACATACGTTACAGATCAGCATCCAGTCTACTCACAAATAATGTCTAACATACGTTACAGATCAACATCCAGTCTACTCACAAATAATGTCTAACATACGTTACAGATCAGCATCCAGTCTACTCACAAATGATGTCTAACATACGTTACAGATCAACATCCAGTCTACTCACAAATAATGTCTAACTAACGTTACAGATCAACATCCAGATTGCTCACAAATACTGTCTAAATCACGTTACAGATCAACATCTAGTCTACTCACAAATAATGTCTAACATACGTTACAGATCAGCATCCAGTCTACTCACAAATAATATCTAACATACGTTACAGATCAGCATCCAGTCTACTCACAAATAATGTCTAACTCACGTTACAGATCAACATCCAGTCTACTCACAAATAATGTCTAACATACGTTACAGATCAACATCCAGTCTACTCACAAATAATGTCTAACATACGTTACAGATCAACATCCAGTCTGCTCACAAATAATGTCTAACATACGTTACAGATCAACATCTAGTCTACTCACAAATAATGTCTAACATACGTTACAGATCAGCATCCAGTCTGCTCACAAATAATATTTAACATACGTTACAGATCAGCATCCAGTCTACTCACAAATAATGTCTAACTTACGTTACAGATCAGCATCCAGTCTACTCACAAATAATATCTAACATACGTTACAGATCAGCATCCAGTCTACTCACAAATAATATCTAACATACGTTACAGATCAGCATCCAGTCTACTCACAAATAATGTCTAACATACGTTACAGATCAATATCCAGTCTACTCACAAATAATGTCTAACATACGTTACAGATCAATATCCAGTCTACTCACAAATGATGTCTAACATACGTTACAGATCAACATCCAGTCTACTCACAAATAATATCTAACATACGTTACAGATCAATATCCAGTCTACTCACAAATGATGTCTAACATACGTTACAGATCAATATCCAGTCTACTCACAAATGATGTCTAACATACGTTACAGATCAACATCCAGTCTACTCACAAATAATATCTAACATACGTTACAGATCAGCATCCAGTCTACTCACAAATAATGTCTAACATACGTTACAGATCAGAATCCAGTCTGCTCACAAATAATGTCTAACTTACGTCACAGATCAGAATCCAGTCTGCTCACAAATAATGTCTAACTTACGTAACAGATCAACATCCAGTCTGCTCACAAATAATGTCTAACTTACGTAACAGATCAACATCCAGTCTGCTCACAAATAATGTCTAACATACGTTACAGATCAATATCCAGTCTACTCACAAATAATGTCTAACATACGTTACAGATCAGAATCCAGTCTGCTCACAAATAATGTCTAACTTACGTCACAGATCAGAATCCAGTCTGCTCACAAATAATGTCTAACTTACGTAACAGATCAACATCCAGTCTGCTCACAAATAATGTCTAACATACGTTACAGATCAATATCCAGTCTACTCACAAATAATGTCTAACATACGTTACAGATCAATATCCAGTCTACTCACAAATAATGTCTAACATACGTTACAGATCAATATCCAGTCTACTCACAAATAATGTCTAACATACGTTACAGATCAATATCCAGTCTACTCACAAATAATGTCTAACATACGTTACAGATCAGCATCCAGTCTACTCACAAATAATATCTAACATACGTTACAGATCAATATCCAGTCTGCTCACAAATGATGTCTAACATACGTTACAGATCAATATCCAGTCTACTCACAAATAATGTCTAACATACGTTACAGATCAATATCCAGTCTGCTCACAAATGATGTCTAACATACGTTACAGATCAATATCCAGTCTGCTCACAAATAATATCTAACATACGTTACAGATCAGCATCCAGTCTACTCACAAATAATATCTAACATACGTTACAGATCAGCATCCAGTCTACTCACAAATAATATCTAACATACGTTACAGATCAACATCCAGTCTACTCACAAATAATATCTAACATACGTTACAGATCAACATCCAGTCTGCTCACAAATAATATCTAACATACGTTACAGATCAATATCCAGTCTGCTCACAAATAATATCTAACATACGTTACAGATCAGCATCCAGTCTACTCACAAATAATATCTAACATACGTTACAGATCAACATCCAGTCTGCTCACAAATAATATCTAACATACGTTACAGATCAATATCCAGTCTACTCACAAATAATGTCTAACTCACGTTACAGATCAATATCCAGTCTACTCACAAATAATATCTAACATACGTTACAGATCAACATCCAGTCTGCTCACAAATAATGTCTAACATACGTTACAGATCAGCATCCAGTCTGCTCACAAATAATATCTAACATACGTTACAGATCAACATCCAGTCAACTCACAAATAATATCTAACATACGTTACAGATCAACATCCAGTCTACTCACAAATAATATCTAACATACGTTACAGATCAATATCCAGTCTACTCACAAATAATATTTAACTTACGTTACAGTTCAGCATCCAGTCTGCTCACAAATAATGTCTAACTTACGTTACAGATCAACATCCAGTCTACTCACAAATAATGTCTAACTTACGTAACAGATCTACATTCAGTCTGCTCACAAATAATATCTAACATACGTTACAGATCAGCATCCAGTCTACTCACAAATAATATCTAACATACGTTACAGATCAACATCCAGTCTGCTCACAAATAATGTCTAACATACGTTACAGATCAGCATCCAGTCTACTCACAAATAATATCTAACATACGTTACAGATCAACATCCAGTCTGCTCACAAATAATGTCTAACATACATTACAGATAAGCATCTAGTCTACTCACAAATAATGTCTAACATACATTACAGATCAGCATCTAGTCTACTCACAAATAATATCTAACATACATTACAGATCAGCATCTAGTCTACTCACAAATAATATCTAACTTACGTTACAGATCAACATCCAGTCTACTCACAAATAATATCTAACATACGTTACAGATCAGCATCCAGTCTGCTCACAAATAATGTCTAACTCACGTTACAGATCAACATCCAGTCTGCTCACAAATAATGTCTAACTCACGTTACAGATCAACATCAAGTCTACTCACAAATAATGTCTAACTCACGTTACAGATCAACATCCAGTCTACTCACAAATAATGTCTAACTCACGTTACAGATCAACATCCAGTCTACTCACAAATAATGTCTAACTCACGTTACAGATCAACATCCAGTCTGCTCACAAATAATATCTAACATACGTTACAGATCAACATCCAGTCTACTCACAAATAATGTCTAACATACGTTACAGATCAACATCCAGTCTGCTCACAAATAATGTCTAACTCCCGTTACAGATCAACATCCAGTCTACTCACAAATAATGTCTAACTTACGTTACAGATCAGCATCCAGTCTGCTCACAAATAATGTCTAACTCCCGTTACAGATCAACATCCAGTCTACTCACAAATAATGTCTAACATACGTTACAGATCAGCATCCAGTCTGCTCACAAATAATGTCTAACATACGTTACAGATCAACATCCAGTCTGCTCACAAATAATATCTAACTAACGTTACAGATCAACATCCAGTCTACTCACAAATAATGTCTAACATACGTTACAGATCAACATCCAGTCTGCTCACAAATAATGTCTAACTTACGTTACAGATCAGCATCCAGTCTGCTCACAAATAATGTCTAACATACGTTACAGATCAACATCCAGTCTACTCACAAATAATGTCTAACTTACGTTACAGATCAGCATCCAGTCTACTCATAAATAATGTCTAACTTACGTAACAGATCAACATCCAGTCTGCTCACAAATAATGTCTAACATACGTTACAGATCAACATCCATTCTGCCCACAAATGAACTATAAACTGGTTACAAGTAAACATCTGTTTATAAATGATATTATACCTTGTCTAACTTTTAGACGACTAAGCGCTTACTTTAATCATACACAGGCTGACATAGACAAGGCTGTGGAAGCCGCCAAGGCCGCCTTTAAGGACGGCTCACCATGGAGACAGATGAACGCCAGCACCAGAGGGATCCTCCTCAACAAACTTGCCGATCTCATCGAGCGAGATAGGATACTCTTATCGGTATGTCATACACGCTGTTAACGTCAGACGTCACAACTGCAGGGCGCCGCCATATTTGCGTTACCGTCAAAGAATTTCGAATATACATCATTGGAATCAAAAGTTTGCCATAAACAGTTTATTGTATTATCAGACGGAATGAATTCCATATATGTTCCATGTTTCAAAATCTTTAAGGTACCAAACAATGACCGTCAGCAAATAGTTGTTGTTCTGAAGCGGGAACGACGCCATATTTGAACAAATATCAATCCGCCGAGTCTTTTTCCTTTGCGTATACGCTAATTTATTCGCAGTCAGAGTTTACTAAGCTCAAGAATGGAGAGGTGTAAATATAAATATGTTTTTGCACATTATACATACTGTAAAAGTCATATTAATCGTGTAGGTCATATACCCTGTAAACGTCATATCTGTGGTACATGTACGTCATATATACTCTGTAAACGTCATATCTGTGGTACATGTACGTCATATATACTCTGTAAACGTCATATATCTGTCGTTACGTCATGAATACAACAAACGTTATATATTTGTCGCAACGACACAAATGCTGTAAGCGTTATACCTGCCAGTACGGCATTCATGCTGTAAATGTCATAACTGTCGATACGTCATACATACTGTACACGTCAAATCGGCCGTACACGTCAACTTCATATAGTATTTGAAAATGTTTCTGCATTTCATATATCATCTACATTGTATATGTACCTAATATGCATTTTGAATAGCCTCTTAATAAGTTTATATCATATATAATATACTATTTTATATGTATTCAGTTTATATGAAAGACGTTATGAAAAGCCTGGTACTTTTTGGTTCTTTGTTTTATCATTTTGTAGTTCATAAGACTCTCTATGTGGTTACACTGTAAACAAATTAATTATATTGAAATTGAAAGTAACAATATTTGTGGTGTTCATTGCAGAGTTTGGAGGTGTTGGACAATGGGAAACCTTTCAGGGATATGTATTGTAACGACATGGCCATGGTCCTCAACTCTATTCGTTACTACGCCGGCTGGACGGACAAAATCTGTGGCAAGACCATTCCAGTTGGTATGTGTTCATCTGAAACATTTTCACTCAAACTATGGTCGTTATACAGACATGAATGCTGTTGACAAGAGTTCAGTAAATGATAATATATTTACATTCTGTAGTTCATATTCTAATCTATTTACAATGCTTGATTTATAATACATTTTTATTATTTTCATTAAATCATATTACAATTTACAATATATTGTATTTTAATGTATTTAAAATTCACCTTTAAAAATTTCTGATAGATGTACGTTTCATAATTTATCTAAATATTCTAAATACATTCTGATATTTCTAATGGTGACGCCATTTTTTACGTTATGGAATGAAAATACTTTCTAAGCCAATCAAAATGCTTCTTACTAGCACGATTAAAGTATTTGGAATTATAATACCGGTATGTTCCATTACATCGTCTGTAACGTGTACGATAGTATGATATTATTATTTAAATTTTTACCTGCAAGTGTTCAGTAACATAGTACCATGTTTCCTTTACAGACGGTCCTTTCCTCTGCTACACCAGACACGAGCCAGTGGGAATTTGTGGTCAGATTATTCCGGTAACTGCAAATATGGACCTTTGGTTTTATGTTTTTAACATATTTACAAACTATCTTATCTTTAAGATGAATATATATTTTTTGTCATTGTTATAATTTAAAGTAAATAAATAAAATAGACAATATCGAAGCGTTAACAATACATATTCCGAACTCAAAATCGATTAAACTAGGGGCAAAATATTAACAAATTAATGCCTACTAGTAAAGGCAAAAATACGCTAACTGGAATAGAAATAGCAGTGTTTTTATCTTGCGTAGAAAATATTGCTTATACAATGTTAACGATTATAGTTTCGGGAAGGAAGAAAAACAAACAAGAGAGATAAAAACAAAAATTGCAATAAAGAGATGATTGTTTTATAAACAAATTCTTAATGTGTCTATTTGATTTTCCAGTGGAATTTTCCTTTGGCAATGATGGCATGGAAAATAGCCCCCGCTTTGGCCTGTGGAAACTGCATTGTTCTTAAGCCAGCCGAACAAACCCCACTCACAGCCCTTCACATGGGGTCGCTGTTCAAAGAGGTATGGCAGATAATACCCTCGTTCATTGAATCTTAAAGGGGCAGTGTTAATAATCAAAGATTCATATACAAATGTACTCAATATACAAAAAAATCACTGTGTACTTATGTTAACCGTTGCAGTGATGTAGCATTGCAATTTGTTATCATCTAATGCGTTTCTAAATATGAGCTAAAAAAAAAGAAACAATTACCAATTGAGTGTGTTATGTTTTCTGTTTCGATGAAATGAGTGAAAACAATTTTAATTGGGCAAAAGTAAATAATATGTTAAGTTCAAATTGCAAAATTTAGTTTTATAGATATAATACCATTTTATTTCATTGGTTCAATTATTGTTTTCGCTGTGAAATATTATTTAAGCTGCTGTTTCAATAAGCTTAGCGTTTCAGGCTTATTTTACCTTGTACACTGTTATTTTCACTCAGGCTGGTTTTCCCGCCGGTGTTATCAACATAGTGCCCGGATATGGCCCAACCGCTGGAGCTGCCATCTCTAGTCACCCTGATGTTAACAAAGTTGCTTTCACTGGATCAACAGAGGTACACCTTTCTTTTATCAAAATGAAAAAAATGTTTTTATAGACACCTTATTTGTTTATACATGATTATTTCTCTTTACCTATCAAATTAAGTGTCGATACTTAATTAAAATTTTCAAATGTGACTATCATCTTAACAGGTGGGACAAATTATCATGGAAGCTGCCGCCAAATCTAACCTCAAACGCGTCACTCTGGAATTGGGCGGGAAAAGTCCAAACGTCATCTTTGCTGACGCTGACCGTGAGTGATGTCTTTCACACGTAAAATGTTCTCTCGGTCACATTATTCTGCTAATAGTGCGTTTCTTTTTTACTGTTTTTTTTTTCCGTGAAATTTTGCTATGTCCCATTGAAATTTCAAAATAAATAATTTAAAGGCCAAGGCTGACCTAGTTCAATATCCAACCGAATTCTTATCAGTGAGGAGCGGAAAAACGCGTTATCCGTTTGTTTTGTTATCTCCATGTTTGTTACCTCCCTTTGTGTTATCTCCCAGTTGACTTCGCGGCTGAGATGTCCCATCAGGCACTGTTCTACAACATGGGTCAGTGCTGCACGGCGGGGTCAAGAACGTACGTACATGAAGATATCTACGAGGAATTTACCGCCAAACTTGTCAAAAGAGCTCAGAATAAACCTGTTGGCGACCCATTCGATCCCAAGAATGAAGCTGGACCACAAGTTCGTATAGTTATAGAATAGTTTTTATCTGTACAATAGAACTAGGATTGATAATTGTTTGTTTCTTTTTGTTCAAATATAGTTAGAATAATAAATGAGAAAAAAAAAATCATGTTTAGCACCAAACAAAGAAAGGACTTTTGGTTGGTATATATCTAAGATTTCCATTTGTTTTTCATCCTCTCTTTGAATTGCATATCGTAGGCAAGTGTCATTAAACTATATGTAACAACATTTCCTAATGTACAACGTCGCAATCTTTATTGTGGCGTCATCGTCTTCTTTTTGCCAACACTTGTTCGAAGTAGTATGCTAAATTGGGCTTTTTGTGGGTTTGTCAGCAATAGAAATGTGTGTAACAGCACCTATTACATTTCCTAAAGCATTCATTACTGAAATTGGTTACATATACCCTTTTGTATTTGTTGTATTTTCCGTAAATGCTATATTTCATTCCTCAAGGTCGACGAGGAGCAGTTTAAGAAGATTCTGTCAATGATCGACTCAGGGGTGAAGGACGGTGCTAAACTCGAGTGTGGCGGGAAAGCCGTGGAGGGCAAAGGTTACTTCATCCAGCCAACCGTCTTTACTGGTGTCACAGAGGAGATGAAAATCGGGAAAGAGGAGGTGACTACAACGTAAACTGTATTTATAGGAAAATATTGCCGGTTTGGATAAGCTAGTCACAGTAACAAACATCGCAATATACGACCTTGACAGCAACGTTGATTTTATGATAAGTTAGCTGCAATAATGTCAAAATGGTCAAGATGTATACCTCGTCAGAATTAATCGCTAATCATTTAGATTTACTTCAGATTTTCGGACCAGTTCAGCAAATTCTCAAATTTAAAACAATGGAGGAGGTTATCGAGAGGGCTAACAACACACCATACGGTCTAGCGGCTGCCATTTTTACCAATGACCTTGGAAAGGCAGTAACCTTTTCTAACAGAGTTAAAGCCGGTACAGTATGGTATGTATACGTGTGATCGTGGTTCATTTTACAGTAAACATATCATCGTACTTAATGCATATTATAATCAAAAGAAAAATGATACTCTGCTAAGGAGGTCCTTGTCCAATCAACTATATGTACGGTTTCATGTATTTGAGAGTTGGTACGAAATAATAAACCACTTTTTAGGAATACTTAACCCAGTTTTCTCTATCCATTAATTTGCAGTTTTCAAAACAAACAAAAAAGGAACTTTTGATTTTGATTTTGTCAGTGGGTTGTAGCAAGTATAAACCAATACTGTAATATAGGATAATAAGTTACATGTGATGTAAAACATTTACTCAGGGAACCGTAGTTGTCAAACTATCAAAAGAGTGTTTATTCAAGAATGGCGTTTGGTTTATAGTTATTTTATAAGTCGACTAAAACAATTCGGTCGGAAAACTTATATTGTAAATGACACATTCAATTTTTATCTCTATATCAGTTTTATTTATACAATGCGTTTATATAATATGTGAAACAATGTTTGATAAAACATTAAGCAGATATTCTACTCAGAGAAACACAATCATATCAACCCACAATATTAAATAGGGAAAAGTAGTACAGCTCTAGTTGCCATCTGATTACTTCACGGTCCAACTTTAGAATCTGTTTTTGGTCCTCAACTCTTAAATATTCAAAAAGATTCATTTAAACCTTGTTATCTCAAAGTCGACGGGACCGTAGGAACACTTTGCGTTATCAGTATATTCGAGTAAATAAGTTTGAATCTTAACTGTGAAATTTGGCAGGGACTCGCGAAATAATTCGAACGGGATCTTGAGATATACGAGTTTGAAATAGTAAGATTCGACTGTTACTATAAAACCATGCATATATCTTTGTCATGTCAAAAGCTTTATATATCACAAAAATCATTATAATCAAACAAATATTTACAGATTGTATAAGTTTCATACAAAATTCTGGATCAATTTGAGAAATGTATTGACTCGATAGTCGTTTACTTATATGAAGTGCCATTTGCCGTGCATTATGTAAAGTAATTTATAATCTATATTTTGATATGTGAGTTTTATTTTGTATAATGTAAAGTGATTTTAATTTGTAAAAATGATTTATGATATATAATGTGAAGTGACAGTGCGGTACAGAGTGAATTATATATGGGGAAAACTGTATCATGCAGAGTATATTGTGTTACGTGAATATATGATATATTATTGTTTTAATTACATTAGGTGATGTGATCGTATTATAAAAATGACTTTATTCGGTGTAATATAAAGTGAAAATATTATGATTACATTGTAATAGTCTTCATTGCATTATTTGAAATGACTGTTTCAACTAAAACGATTGTATTATTTAACATTTTTGTTATGTGTGTAGTGAATGTATAATGTGAAATGACTGTGTTTTATGAAATAACTGTATTATTTTTAATGACGTATGTGTAGTTGTAGTATTATGTATAGTGTTTCTATTTACTCATCAGGGTAAACCTATACAACATGGTCAACGCACAAAGTCCGTTTGGAGGATTCAAGATGTCGGGAGTTGGTCGAGAATTGTAAGTTGTTTATATATATCGAAATTATAAAATCATTTTTTTCTTATTAATCTTTTTTTGTATATAAATCTTCATTTGAATGATAGATATGAACATCAATTAAATAAAAATGATAAGAAAAAGGACACACGTATCAAACTGTATTTAATCCCAAAGTTTCTGCTTCCTTCGATCTTGGTGTTACACAATCAGTACTAATCTTGCGTTAAATGTGACAGTTACGCGACGCTGATGGTGACTGTTATGTTCGATGAGATAGGTGTTGATGAGTTATTTTGTATTACAGGGGAGAGTATGGATTATCCCAATACACCGAAGTTAAAACTGTAAGTATGATGTTTAATATATATTTATTTGAAATACCAAGCAAGGAAACATCGGTTAAATCTTTCCTTTTTTCGAAGTAGAAATCAGAACAATCATACATGTTACTGTATCCGAGGATCATTACCTTCCATTTAGAAATCTCAAATGTACATGTCTTCAGGTGTATATGTGGGAATTAAACCAACACTAACAACAGAGATAATCGGATCATAAACAAAGAAATCGATTAATCTATGAACAAAATATGAACAAAGGGAATATCCACGGAAACCCTTTAAGAAGTAAAGGGAAAAATTATCAGGTGTTCCCAAAGGAGAAGCGTCTTCTGTTTCATCGACAAAATTTTCAATATAAATCTAGGCCACTTCCTAATTGATGTCACGTCCTCAAAGTGAGAACTGAGGTATTGGCAACATAACGACATGTCATACTAATGAGCTTATTCAACGGCGTTTACTTTAATACGCACTGTGTCTCAAAGAAATTGTGATGGCGACCAATGCCGACCATACAACTTGTACATAGTTTTCCTCGGACCCTTGTGTTGTACATGTACGTTTGTTCGTCAGAAAAGCGAATATATCTTAACCCTTTTATTACATCTGAACTAATTTGTAATTTGAAAGCAATTCCACAAAACGTTATCTCTTTTCATGTTTTACTTTTTAATTGTATATCATTTTGAAAGGCCTGGAAATGAACATTAATCATACCACTCCATAGCTCTAAAATATTTGAACTATTCATATTGTTAGCTGACAACGATTGTTTGTCTAAAAAAACAGCCAAAAATACTGAATCGTGCAGAAACGCCGGTATAAGGGCTGTTGTAACCCAAATAGTATTATGCCTTTTTTCATAGAACTATGTGCCCGAAACATGTGATGGAAATTAATGATCGATGGTATCTTTAAATGCAAAATGGAGAAAAAAAATATTTAAACCGATGAAATGATAGTCTAAGAATGGTATAAAATGATATTTGTCTAAAATGTATACTTATCTAACATTTGTCTGTTCCAAGTTGGGTACAGTAAAGTGATGTTAATACGTGTGTCTCTCTGATGTATGCTGCTACACGTATATCCAATATGTTATCATTTATCTGTGATATACTATGTTTCTACTTTGTTATGGATGTGTTTTTCATAACACAATTATCTTCTGTTTTAGGTTCTGATTAATCCCATGGCAAAGTGATTGATAGGGCAGACTAAGATGTTGGCGCCATTACATCGACAGATTTAACTTTTATTACTTATATATCAAACAGTACAGTGATATATACTGTCTAACAGACTACAACACTGCAGTATACAATACTAGACATCGCCTAATAGACTACAACACTGCAGTATACAATACTAGACATCGCCTAATAGACAACAACACTGCAGTATACAGTACTAGACATCGCCTAATAGACTACAACACTGCAGTATACAATACTAGACATCGCCTAATAGACTACAACACTGCAGTATACAGTACTAGACATCGCCTAATAGACTACAACACTACAGTATACAATACTAGACATCGCCTAATAGACTACAACACTGCAGTATACAGTACTAGACATCGCCTAATAGACTACAACACTACAGTATACAATACTAGACATCGCCTAATAGACTACAACTCCGCAGTATTCAGTACTTAGAGACAAAGACCAATCGATGAACTAAGTCATACATGTCACAGTATGATAGAGATCAGTGCAATTTATCATTGTTATATTTCTACGGTGTCGTTTAAATCATCGCCTTGGCAATGACAACTTGTATCGACCCAAACGTGTACGATGTGTAAATAATTGCAAATATGTACCTGTTTCCACTTGTGATATTTCTCTGTTTATAAACCGAAGGCAAAATAAAAATTTTAACACCATGTGTTTGTATTTAGTCAACCATTACGTAAGTTGCTCTTACGGATCTGATTACATTAGTTGTTGGTACATAATCTGTGAGCTATACTACAGTTGCTACACTTGCCGCGATAAGTCCTTTGAACTGTATTAAACTGATCTTTTATCACACATCATACTGCTGATATGTTGAAAGCATTTCTATTTTTAGTTTATTACAACATAGAGTACATTTAAATTATTGCAAACTTTCTGCGGCATCTTTAAGTTACAAATGCTGACGTTATATAAATGCTGTGTGATCTGAAGCGTGCCGAGTGTTTATATAGGACAACCCTGTTTTTATTACATGTTTGTCGTGAGAAAGATCAGGTTTTCTCAGGTGAACCAGTATGAAACAGTTAAGGTTACACAAGTAGCTATCTGTGATGAAACGTATAGACACACGCTGTTCCTGTCACTCTGTGTGGTATTATATAATCACACAGCATACCCAATGCTTTGAAACTATTTCTATATCAAAATTTCGATAAATGCTGCACTTTAAACATATGCATCTGCGTACATATTGACGAGACTGTTGCTTGAAGTTGAGCTGAAATGTGACATGAATTCTAATGCCCATGTATAATGTAAAGTACAAACTAGTTCTGCAATTTTTCGAATATTTGAACAAACTTTAAAATGGACCTGGTGACATTTTATGTTTTATGTAGAGTATTTGCTTTCATAGAAGTCAAAGAAGATG
Source organism: Mimachlamys varia (assembly GCA_947623455.1). NCBI lineage: Eukaryota > Metazoa > Mollusca > Bivalvia > Pectinida > Pectinidae > Mimachlamys > Mimachlamys varia. Next base: position 18,802,182 of record OX392535.1, read on the forward strand.
AAAGTTTTAAATTTACAGACATAAACTGTACTTAAAATCACACAAAAATATAAATGCGAGAAAACTACATCATTGTATGCCAGCACAACTTTAACAAGAAGTACTAGTATTCTAACAAACTGTCGTTACTAAGATCAGAAGTCATTATTCTATTTCTAAAATATGCTATTAACTTTAAAAATACTAACATTTATTCAGGAGTCGTATACATATTCACATTAAAGAGAATCTTATATACACCATACACACATTTATAGATAAAACAAACCCAGAAAATACAGAAGTTTTAACGAAACCATAATCCGAACACAAAATTGATTGAACTAGGAGCAAACAAAAGTCCTTCAAACTGTAAAAAAAAAGGATAAGACCAAGTGTTTCGGAAGGGTAAGCGTCTTCTGCTTTATCGCCGATGGACCCCCCCCCCCCCCCCCCCCCCCATGTAAATCTGGGGCACATCCAAGTAAATATCATGTCTCAATCACAACAAGTACTGTATGCATACAAATGAGCACATTCAGAAACGCCCACCTCCACCTCCACATCATACAAGGACACATACTATCTCTTAACAATACCAGGATGGCGACCATAAAAATTGCTTATAGTCTTATCAATCTATATTTCTTCTATACCTTTGGAGTAAATTTGTTTGTTAGCATACAGTTGATATCTATCACGCCATATGTAACATGTAAACAGAATTGGATGTACTTTTCACAGAAGATCATTAGCTATGATACACATGTTCATATATACATGACAGAAGAGTATGTAGCTATGATACACATGTTCATTAATACATGACAGAAGATCATTTAGCTATGATACACATGTTCATATATACATGACAGAAGAGTATGTAGCTTTGATACACATGCTCATATATACATGACAGAAGAGTATGTAGCTATGATACACATGTTCATATATACATGACAGAAGATCATGTAGCTATGATACACATGTTCATATATACATGACAGCAGAGCATGTAGCTATGATACACATGCTCATATATACATGACAGAAGAGTATGTAGTTATCATACACATGTTCATATATACATGACCGAGGAGTATGTAGCTATGATACACATGTTCATATATATATCACAGAAGATCGTGTAGTTATCATACACATGTTCATATATACATGACCGAGGAGTATGTAGATATCATACAAATGTTCATATATACATGACTGAGGAGTATGTAGCTATGATACACATGTTCATATATATATCACAGAAGATCGTGTAGTTATCATACACATGTTCATATATACATGACCGAGGAGTATGTAGCTATGATACACATGTTCATATATATATCACAGAAGATCGTGTAGCTATGATACACATGTTCATATATACATGACAGACGATCATGTAGTTATGATACACATGTTCATATATGCATGACAGAAGAGTATGTAGCTATGATACACATGTTCATATAAACATCACAGACGATCAGGTAGTTATGATACACATGTTCATATATACATGACAGAAGAGCATGTTGCTATGATACACATGTTCATATATACATGACAGAAGATCATTTAGCTATCATACACATGTTCATATATATATGACAGAAGAGTATGTAGCTATGATACACATGCTCATATATACATGACAGAAGAGCATTTAGCTATCATACACATGTTCATATATACATGACAGAAGAGTATGTAGCTATGATACACATGCTCATATATACATGACAGAAGAGCATGTAGCTATGATACACATGTTCATATATACATCACAGACGATCATGTAGTTATGATACACATGTTCATTTATACATGACAGAAGATCATGTAGTTATGATACACATGCTCATATATATATGACAGAAGAGTATGTAGCTATGATACACATGTTCATATATACATCACAGACGATCATGTAGTTATGATACACATGTTCATATATACATGACAGAAGATCATGTAGCTATGATACACATGTTCATATATACATGACAGGAGAGTATGTAGCTATGATACACATATTCATATATATATGACAGAAGAGTATGTAGCTATGATACACATGTTCATATATATATCACATAAGATCGCGTAGCTATGATACACATGTTCATATATACATCACAGGAGATCATGTTGCTATGATACACATGTTCATATATACATGACAGAAGATCATGTAGCTATGATACACATGTTCATATATGCATCACAGAAGATCATGTAGCTATGATACACATGTTCATATATACATGACAGAAGATCATGTAGCTATGATACACATGTTCATATATACATCACAGAAGATCATGTAGCTATGATACACATGTTCATATATACATGACAGAAGATCATGTAGCTATGATACACATGTTCATATATGCATCACAGAAGATCATGTAGCTATGATACACATGTTCATATATACATGACAGAAGATCATGTAGCTATGATACACATGTTCATATATACATCACAGAAGATCATGTAGCTATGATACACATGTTCATATATACATCACAGACAATCGTGTAGCTATGATACACATGTTCATATATACATGACAGAAGAGCATGTAGCTATGATACACATGTTCATATATACATGGCAGGAGATCATGTAGTTATGATACACATGTTCATATATAAATCACAGACAATCATGTAGCTATGATACACATGTTCATATATAAATCACAGAAGATCATGTAGCTATGATACACATGTTCATATATATATCACAGAAGATCATGTAGTTATCATACACATGTTCATATATACATGACCGAGGAGTATGTAGCTATGATACACATGTTCATATATACATCACAGAAGATCATGTAGCTATGATACACATGTTCATATATACATGACAGAAGATCGTGTAGCTATGATACACATGTTCATATATCAATCAATCAATCAATCAATTTGTTTGTTAAAGTGTCATACATCACAATTACATCATACAGGCATCATAGTTACACGGTATGAACCATATGGTTAAATATCGTCGATCAGTTATCTAAACGGTTTTAAAAATATCCTAATACGTTATATAAAACAAATAGACCTATCAAGGGTTTCAATTTAGAGAGCAGGTGATTGGAACAGCCCCTACCTAACAAGCTTTCTGAGATTGTACTTACAAATTACATATATTATAAAAAGTATGTCTGTATATACATATATATATATTACAGAAGGTCATGGAGCTATGACACCCATGTTCATATATACATCATGTAGCTATGATACACAAGTTGATACATTGTATATACATCATAGAAGATCATGTAGCTATGATACACATGTTCATATATAAATCACAGAAGATCGTGTAGCTATGATATACATGTTCATATATACATCACAGAAGATTATGTTGCTATGATACACATGTTGATACATTGTATATACATCACAGAAGATTATGTTGCTATGATACACATGTTGATACATTGTATCTACATCATAGAAGATTATGTTGCTATGATACACATGTTGATACATTGTTTCTACATCATAGAAGATTATGTTGCTATGATACACATGTTGATACATTGTATATACATCATAGAAGACCATGAAGTTAACATAAATTTACACAGAAAATGGACGATGTACTACACATACATGCACTGTATGTACTCCACAGAGGATCATGAACAGTGATATGTATAAATCATAAAGTTTACATTACATAAATATCACAAAGGATAGTATTATATACCTGCATACGCACGGACGTTGGTGGGATATATGTTAGCATATATACATGTACATCATTTAGGATACGCTTTATGCACATTTTGTACAAAACAATTAAGTATTCACAAATTCATCATTTAAAACCATATCATTTGCATATGCTTAGATATTTCAAAAGACGTGGTAGTTCACAGTTACACAGATACATCATAGGACTTAGATGCATATAAGTATACACACCATGTTTATCATAGATGATGTACAATTATACATATATTCACATTTTGTATTGTTACTATACTGTTTACAACAAGTTATAGTGATAAGTTCAATATTTGAACGTAGGAACCGCGTCACGCTTAATGAATTTATACCAATGAATTTCTCATGAATAGCAAAGATTTAAACAGTATGGAATCATTGATTATATAATGACGAATTTACACAAAGCGTGTCTGAAATAAAACTTGATCGAGCTTGAACGAGTAAATATACAAAACAAGGGATCTCTCTTATCGAATTCTATAATAACTCGAGTCGTCGTAGGTATAAAGAGATACCCCCGTACGTAAGTATGACCGCAACGACGTTACAGGCTGCATTTCTCAACCTATTGTCATATTTAAAAAAAGGGAGAATCCGAAAACGTTAACAAAACTAAAATCCGAAACGAAATTTTATTAATCTAAGGGCAAAATACAAAAAAGGAAAGATCCACAGGGAAAGTTGGAAACCCTCGCAAAAGTGCAAGAGAAAGAGACCAGGTATTCCGGAAGAGTAAGCATCTTCTGCTTCATTGACGACACCCGCCATGTAAATCTTGGTCACAATCAAGTAAACTTCAATCCTCAAAATGAGAACCGAGTCATCATTGTTAATCGCAACAAGTAAGCACACTAATTAGCGTACTCAAAAACGTCCATGTTCATGTCACACAAAAATACAACACATAACATAGACGATACAGATAGGAAGAGGGTACTAGATTTAACGTCTTACCTATGTAAAGTATTGCCGAACATTTCACATTCCAGCCTATCACAATGGAACATTTCACAATGAAGGGGATACCCGATTAACTCTACGTTTTGTCGCTGGGTAGAGGGTCAACTACAGTACTCAAGTAAGGTCCCATGGGACTGCTAATTTGGTTTGTTCAAATCGAAGCCAACACTTTATTGCCATTTTATAGATGTTCTTGCTCTATAATTCTTTGATTTCAAACCCATGTTGTCAAGTCATTGGGGGAAGTTATACATAATGCCCCGAAAGTTATATGAAATTAATGTCCTGAATAAATGCTTTAGCCAACTATTTAAGTCAACCAATAATGTCCAGCTACAATGACCCTCAGCTGATTCCCTTCCTCTGTTTCATAGCGAACACACAGCTGCACCATCAACCAATTACAAAGGCCATTAAACTGGTCAAGAAACACTAAATAGTATTTATCATTCTTGGTTACAGGTACGTATACATGTACCACACCAATCCATTCTACTAAAGCCGGACATATAGTTATCGATTACGTCATACACAGGTGGCTGTATCTAAACAAATGACATCCAATTATAAAGTTTGTTGAAGAAATGATCACTAATGTATCTTTGAAAATCAATATGAGTAAAGGGGGCGTTGACACTGAGATGCGCGAACTGATAAATTAACACGTTCCAGATAAATTCAATAAAATATGTTGCTTTTTAATTTTAAATTAAACAGTTGGTGACGTAATAGTTGACTGCGCACTGCTTACACGACCGGATGCATCTACTCGAGGTTTGATTAACAACATGACTAAGTGGTTTGTATAAAACGCGTCGCCACCAGCAGGCGAAATCAGGGAAAAGATTTACACAGGATAACCAACACGGCACAGGTAACGTAAAACTTTATATCTCTGTATATATCTCAGTATAAGTTACTTTTTTAAGAAAAGCATTCTTTTGTGGATTTCATTCACATGATTTACAGGATATTAAATGTGGGTTCCCGCTGATTTTCGGCAAGATTCTTCTACCTTATAGTTACCACTCGTCACGGATGATCCTCCATCAACAAAAAGGTTGAGAAAAGTTTCCATTACATAATGAGCGCAAGAACATTCCGAATATATATGACTTATTTAAACTTGTTTCGTTATAGTATAGAGAATCAGATCTATACCGGTATTGCATCGTTGAAGCACTCGATATCATAACTTCATAATTTAATATCATTGCTTGTGTTATATCTATGGTTGTAATAATTTGCAACTCGAAATACATCAAATAACCATTTTTAAAAACCAGACAATACCATAACTATGTAAGCACTTTATGAAGCTAAGTAATTTGAAGTACACCTTCGTATATATTTGATATATCGTATATTTTTAAGGACGCGATCAAATATAAAAAAGCTAAACATCTATATGTACACACATGTATCCATCGTTACATGTCTGTTGCTGTTTTTGTATGGTAAGTTTATACCTGGTGATGCGGTTTTACAATATCATTTTAAACAAAATAGGATTTAGAAGACTATAATATCATGGATTTCTCCTTGTGTTTTGACATAGAAACGGAAGGATTATAAAGCTTGAGCTATAAAACAACTAGTTCAGCATAAATACCTGCTTAAAGGTACGTACATATGATTAATACACCTTTATAATGTTAGTTAGTATCTAACATTAAGAAGAATTCTAAATTTCTAAGATATGTAACAAATGTCTTCTATATTCTGATGTCGACTGGATGGAAGGAAACACTTCTTCAGTTATCGAATTGTTGATCTCTGGAACAGTCTTTCACAACTCTTCATCAATGCAGAAACTGTTTTTCATTTTGAAATTCTGTTAGACTAACATTTGAAAAATACTCGATTTTCATATAAAGAACAATACTCCTTCAAATCCTGCGTGTACATTGCATCGGAATGATATGATTTAATGTATTTCTTGTAATTTATTGATATGGACATAGAGGCTACCAGTTTGCGTCCATAATTATCCTAATAAAATCCTTATAAATTCTAATATATTTTTTGAAATTTGTCTATTTTGAAGTGTTCGCCTTCATGTATAATTCAAATTATGTTAATATTTAGTTCTTACCTTTTCTAAAACGGTATTGAGAACTCACTCTTTGAGGACTATCAATGTTAGGATGCATGAAACTCGTGTTGGGTCATACTGATCTGTTTATATGATGCAGTCGGAGACGTGTGCAAAAACAGAGGAAAAAATAAGCGATACATGAGAGCCTTCACATCGGTACACTAGGTCCGTGAGAGAATCATGACTTTATATTTAAATGCAGTTTTCCTTCCAAAAAAGCTTCAATTTCTTTCAACATTTGTAGAATAAATCCTGCCAGTGGGAATGTTGTGCTGCTTTCTCTCTACCTAGTAGTGTGACAATTAAGATGAACCAAATGTAAGATCTATCATGCTAGTCCTGAGGCACAAAAAACAAAGCAATGTTTACATATCGTTAACAATTTCCCGTTTCATAAAGGTGCGAAAGGACTTCTGACGTAATTGTTTTCTGAAACCTTTAATCACAGGTATGTTTTTACCAAATGAGAGCTCAGTGTTAAATGTTTTCACATTGGAAAATTAATATCAAACAATATAGTATTGATATAGAGGGGTTCTAATAACATACATTGTATATGTATGTGTGTGTGTGTGTGTGTAAGATTTTAAGATGATTTGAATCGTTGTTTTTGTCGTTTTGCAACAAAAATATCTGGAAAAAGCGGAGTAACGTATCCCGCTACAATAGAATATACAACAAAGTGCGAGACAAGGAGACTCAAACCACCAACCCCTCCCTCGATCACGAGTCGGTGTCTTACCTCTAGAGTATTGTACATACACTACGTGTTTATCTGAATATATTTGGTATCGATACATAAGTATTGTTCTGCTTAACATGTACAGGATGTATGCGGTAATGACTAAGTAAACTGTAGAGTTAGTGATCATCCCTACAAAACACACAGGTAGCCTGTACTTAATGACGGCGTTCTGCTCTGAATCGCTTAGTGATTATCCACCATCGCCTTGTTTAGACCTGCAGTGTGTTGGTATAGGATAATATGTATAATTATTACATATAACGTATATTATATAATATGATATATGCGACTACACCCGATTTTGTACAATGAAATTTTACAGTACTTTAGAAATATTGTTTATTTTATCATTCAACCATATAATTTAAAGAAAAACCCGGTGCTTTTAAATTTTTAAATATGGCGGTTCTAGTGATAAGAAATTGAGAAGCATGAAACCACTCTTTTCTATCATTTGTGTACATTTGTACTTCTTACACACTATCAAGATATGGATTTGGTCCTCAACTCATTTATTGTCAAATGTTTATGATGTACAATCGCTGAGACCTGGAAACATAGTGGTAAATGGCTTGCTCTTTCACGAGTTTATGCCTAGTGATATTGAGTTTGCTAATATCTTCTAGAATAATTTGAATACTAACGGTTAGGGTAACAGGAAAGTGAGATACTTAAAACAAAGTACTTGCATATAAAAAGCTAAACGTGCCTGTTGGACTGATGAAAACAGGTGGAAAATCTAGAAGAGTCCGGAATGTGCACAAGCTCAAAAACAGACAAGTTTAAAAGTACTAACAGCACAATGACGACACACCTGGAACCAATTTGAAATATTTGACAATATTTATACTGACAAGCAAGGAAAGCTGTTCCTTAATATATTACATAAAGTGGGCTGGAGAGGCGCGCATATTGTTGCTAGAAGTACATGTATGCCATCGGTCTGATTAGTATACATGTATCATCATTCAGCGGCTTCACCTTTCGCCGGATCTTCTCCTTAGAAACGTCATCCTGACCCTTCCCAATGTTTTTATTTAGGGTGAGGCTTAGGATGAGGAAAGGAAGAATTCTATGATAACGGAAACGTTTCAGAAAAGAATAGTTCAGAACTAATGCTAACGTATCAAAATCCATAAAATATATTAAACTTAAAGGGGCATCCCGCGAAAGCACATATAAAGTAGGTACTCTTATGGACTATGACGATCGGATCTTGCTGATATGTATTCTCCATTGTTAAGAATGTACCTGATAAACCGTACACGTTACCACGATAACTACCAAGCAAAAAGTAACCGAATTATTAAAATGTAACCAGATGACTGCATTTGCTGGAGCATGATTTGAGGTGGGAACTATTTAAAGAACCAATCAACTACCCAAACTGTTGTATGTTACATATATTAGCTTCTGTACACACACACACAAATAAATAGGGCCTCCGGCAAACACATTTTTATCGATAAGGTCAAGTGACAAATAAAATGCAATTTTGAATGACCTTATGCTGGTTTTATTCCAAGTGTAATGCGTTGAAAATACTGATTAGTTGATTTTGTATATGAATTATATGCATAAAAACCATAAAATATACTATGAATATAGCCATCATCTTGTAACAGGGATATCACAGGTGAAATACCAGAATTAAACTTAAGGAAATATTAGGTTTGTAGACCACGTCGATCTTATATACCCCTATGAACTTGAAAAAAAGACACAACAGACTCTTCTACATCAGCTGCTTGTGTCCTTTATTTCAAGTTCAGGAGGGTAAATACGATCGACGTAGTCAGCAAACTTCTTGTTGTTTATAGATAACAAACACATCGTCGATTTATCTGAAAGTGAAGTTACAATGCAAAAGATTTGGCGAGGTTTTTGTTACCTGTTCTGATTAGCTCTTCCACAAATTCAGCCTCGTATGAAAACAAAAACAAGTCAGCTAAGGGTGGGGCACAGTTGGTTCCCATGGGAATGCCAACAGTCTGCTGGAAAATCTTTCCTCCGAACTCAACAAAAATATTGATAAATACAGATCAGGAATTCAATCATCCTTACTATATCGTCTTCAGTATATTTCCTCTTAGGTTTTGTAGTGTTTTTCGCAAAGTATGCTCCAAGACAGCTCACTATATATTTGTATCGTCGTCCGTCTTTCTTGAAAAAGAAAGCTCTCATAATGAGAGACCGAGAGACCGAAGTAGTTCTTTCAGTTTGTTAAGTGGTATGGTAGTGTACAGGGTGAAAAAATCGAATGTTTTGATGAAAGAAACATTTTTGAGAAGGGGATGTTCAAGACTGATCAGAACATCTTTTCAAAATCCACATCCCATTAATGCCACTTTTGGAGTATACAGTGTCACAATATGACTGAAGCCCCGATTTAACGGTACTAAGAATGGTAGTAAGAAGTTTTGATAATGGCTTGGTCGAACCAGCGATAAAACGTTGCTTATAAGGATCCTTGTGTAGTTTAAGTATCCGATATAGCCGAGGTAAGTCAGAGTCTTTATCATTAAGGGGTATTCCGAATGATTGTAATACTGATGTATTGGAAAGGATTTCATCTTTCGAAAGACCAATGCGTAAGTAGGATTACCTTGGGTATCAAGCAGGCCAAGTTCTTTTTTCGCAAACAATGAATGTGATAGTATTAGATGCCTTGTCTGCAAACACAACGACATATTTGTCATGTAGGTCGTTGAGTGTTGTTCGAACATCGGGGTCAAGAAATATCAACTTGTGTTTAGTTTTAATTTTGTATCGCAAACTGCATATTCTTTTCTGAATAGAAGACCTGATAGATTTAACCCACTCTAAACGTGAATCCAATTCAGCATGTTCACGTTCAGCTCATTGTCTGGCGTAATCTTGCAGAGTCCATAAAAATCTTGAAATTCATATTCCATTTGATGGATGCAGTCTCGCGATACTTAGGACCTTTCATGAAAAGCTCCCGTAGCTTTATGTTGGGGATGATATTCAGATTGCCGGTTACTATATGTCCGGCTGGGCCATAGCAATATGGGGATGAAGAACATGAACATGCTGAAGGAGGGGTCATTCTAAGGTCAAACAAAATGAGTTTTCCAGCTAATCAGTTCATTTGTCAAAGGTACAATGTAAATACATTTCATCAAATACTTACACACACACAAAAGTAGAAATGATAACATTGCGAGTCAGACCTGTGGTGTAGATATAGAAGAAAAACAACTGTTGATACTTACTACTTAAATATTTCTAACACGGATAAACGGTAATATGCTGTCCCCGGATAACAATGGGATTTGTAAAAGTACCATAACTTGTGAATATCATTGTTTGTCAAAAGTAATAAAATTGCGTGTGCACTTTTCTGATATTTTTTTCTTCGCCAGCTTTCTATCTACGTAAGTATATACATTACAAAGCGGCTACTCGATCGCTGTACAGTCGAAGATGTACATAGATGTAGGGAGCAAAACCCGGGATTATGTAACGTGCGAAATGGTTGACGACAAAAAGTTGTTTTAACGACAAGTCACGTGACACTATCACAGTTTAAGATGTGTTTGTCTGACTTCCTTGTTGATGTAGGTTAGTGTGGGTAGTGACTCGAGGATATAGCAGCCGCGTACCAGTACAATCAGGATGACTACACCCATCAAAAACCCCGAGATCAGGTGTAAACAGGTACGTATCGGGCAATGAATCAGCTAAACACCTTTACCTCATACAGGTATAACTAGCATACATATCTTATTTATGTGCAATGTTTAATCTTATTCAACCCTTTTGTTTTTTACTTTTGGAATACAGTTCGTATATTTAGCAACAAAACTTGGTTTTTATATATCTTAAGAGACAGGCTGTATCAGTATAGATAATCTCCCGGATCTAAAAACATTTTTAATACGGTAAATTAATAAAATTTTGAAGTTATTTAATGGGTTATCTGTTGTGTCTGAATATCTTTGTACAAACATGTACAATGTACAATGTAACATATTGTATCCAAATACCCGTGTCAAACATATTAATATTGTAAATAAACGTCACCGATACAATTACTGTTTCTATATATACGTCACTAAAACAGTAACTGTTTCTATATACGTCACTAAATCAATCTGATTAGACCAGATCTGAATTCCACTACGAAACAGTACAGGTACATCCCGTTTCATTAAGGAATAATTAATGAAACGGAGTGTACCTGTACTGTTACGGGGAAGAGTTCAGATCTTGATTTAATCAGATTGGTCACTAAATTAGTTAATGTTTCTATATACGTCACTAAAACAGTAACCGTTTCTATATATGTCACTAAAACAGTAACCGTTCCTATATACGTCACTAAAACAGTAGCCGTTTCTATATACGTAACTAAAACAGTAACCGTTTCCATATACGTCACTAAAACAATAACCGTTTCTACATACGCCACTAAAACAGTAACCGTTTATATATACGTCACTAAAACAGTAACCGTTTCTATATACGTCACTAAAACAGTAACCATTTCTATATACGTCACTAAAACAGTAACCGTTTCTAAATATAATATATTTACATTCTGAGTGTTTCTTCTCTATATGAACATACCAACTGAAAACAACAAACACTAGACTATGAATACATCATGAATACAGTATGAATACATCCATTCACGTGAATTACTTATGACGTAATATATTAGTCTTGTTCAATGGGAGTCTTACGGCTCCGCTTCGGATAACATAGAGAATGCCCCCGCGTCAAACGTTCAAATGACTACGGTAGATTATTTGCGCCAATTTTACTCAAATTATGGCTGTTCCTCCTTTTTCTTTTAAAGGACGGCGCAATAACAAACGCAGTTGATTAACCAGTTGTTCAATAAATAAGAAAATAAATTAGACAATTGTTCAGTAGTAAAAATGTAAATATATGAATTGAAATCCCTATATATATATATATACATTTGTGTACGCCACTGATTATGAAACAGTAACCCGGTCTATACACAGGTAAATCACAAAAACAATTACCGTGTATTAGATAGTATGTTATTTACCTATGGCGACAGAAGTTTTACAGTATTGCTTTTACGATGACTGTAAGGAATGCAGTGCAAGAATAAACACCTACGTTGAACACGATTAATAGTCACGTGTAGATATCGCTTTATTGATTTCCAAATTATACTTTAATAATATTTTTCAGTAATTTTAGTTTTCACGACCATTTTCCATCATAAAAGTTAACTATTTGATGTGCCTGTGGTATAAGTATGTTAAAAATGTAGCGCGTTTCTCTCCTGTGTTGTACAAACTCGGTTAACATTTGTCACACTGTTCAGAACATGTAATAAGATCTTTGTCGCTCTATACTAACTATTGTAAGGCACTAAACTTTGACATTCTTCATAGATTCAAGGTTTTTCCTGCGGTTTGATGGAGGGGTAACTGGATAACTAGATAGTGTACCATTATGTTGTATTGTTGACCACTATTCCTTCCCCCGCCTTTGTGTACGACATACCTGTGCGGTCCTGTATAAGTTGCTCTGGTCAGCACTATACCTACAGAATTGTATCTCAACCTTTATGTAAAGTATACTTTTATTGTCCTATATGAATGGTTCTACTGACATAAACAGCCAGGCCTTTCTATTCTCCCCTTGATATATTACTGTCGTCACCACACACGGACTACCTAACCCCTTGTTTAGACAGGATATTTAATGACTTGTATGTGGTGCCGGAAACGAACTATAGTGTAATTTGATATTCCCTCTTCCCCTGCTGTTTGGTATATAAATCGACTTTTAGTTGAGACTTTCTGGTGTGCCCCTCGAAAAATCTACTCTGCATATGAAAGTATAAATTATATCGATTTTTTTTTATCAAAATATAAAGTATATTCTTGTATAAGCACAGGGATTGCAACTAAGCAACTAATACAAATTAATATATATATAATGATATCACTTGTATTTGTCTCCTGTTGAAGTTGTTTATCAACAACGAGTGGGTAAACGCTGCCAGCGGAAAGACTTTCCCTGTCATCAACCCAGCCACTGGAAAGAAGATAGCTGACGTACAGGAAGGGGACAAGGTAAGTGATCTTGACTGTATCACGTACACTTAAGGGACAAAGTTAGTAGTGTGACATTATCACGTACACTTACATGTATGTGGGTTTGGCTCTTATACACATGTACCGGGTACATAAACGATTGTTGATCATAACTGTGCCTATTTAGATCATAAATGTGCCTTGTTATATCATAAATGTTCCTTGTTAGATCATAAATGTTCCTTGTTAGATCATAAATGTGCCTTGTTAGATCATAAATGTTCCTTGTTAGATCATAAATGTTCCTTGTTAGATCATAAATGTGCCTTGTTAGATCATAAAAGTTCCTTGTTAGATCATAAATGTTCCTTGTTAGATCATAAATGTGCCTTGTTAGATCATAAATGTGCCTTGTAAGATCATAAATGTTCCTTGTTAGATCGTAAATGTTCCTTGTAAGATCATAAATGTGCTTAGTTAGATCATAAATGTGCCTTGTTAGATCATAAAAGTTCCTTGTTAGATCATAAATGTGCCTTGTTAGATCATAAATGTGCCTTGTAAGATCATAAATGTTCCTTGTTAGATCGTAAATGTTCCTTGTAAGATCATAAATGTGCTTAGTTAGATCATAAATGTGCTTAGTTAGATCATAAATGGGCCTTGTTAGATCATAAATGTGCCTTGTTAGATCATTAATGTGCCTTGTTAGATCATAAATGTGCTTAGTTAGATCATAAATGGGCCTTGTTAGATCATAAATGGGCCTTGTTAGATCATAAATGTGCCTAGTTAGATCATAAATGTGCCTTGTTAGATCATAAATGTGCCTTGTTAGATCATTAATGTGTCTTGTTAGATCATAAATGTGTCTTGTTAGATCATAAATGGGCCTTGTTAGATCATTAATGTGCCTTGTTAGATCATAAATGTGCTTAGTTAGATCATAAATGGGCCTTGTTAGATCATAAATGTTCCTTGTTAGATCATAAATGTGCCTTGTTAGATCATTAATGTGCCTTGTTAGATCATAACTGTGCCTTGTTAGATCATAACTGTGCCTTGTTAGATCATAAATGTGCTTAGTTAGATCATAAATGGGCCTTGTTAGATCATAAATGTGCCTTGTTAGATCATAAATGTTCCTTGTAAGATCATAAATGTGTCTTGTTAGATCATAAATGTGCTTAGTTAGATCATAAATGGGCCTTGTTAGATCATAAATGTGTCTTGTTAGATCATAAATGTGCCTTGTTAGATCATAACTGTGCCTTGTTAGATCATAACTGTGCCTTGTTAGATCATAAATGTTCCTTGTTAGATCATAAATCTGCCTTGTTAGATCATAAATGTGTCTTGTTAGATCATTAATGTGCCTTGTTAGATCATTAATGTGCCTTGTTAGATCATAAATGAGCCTAGTTAGATCATAAATGTGTCTTGTTAGATCATAAATGTGCCTAGTTAGATCATAAATGTGCCTTGTTAGATCATTAATGTGCCTTGTAAGATCATAAATGAGCCTAGTTAGATCATAAATGTGCCTTGTTAGATCATAAATGTGCCTAGTTATATCATAAATGTGCCTAGTTAGATCATAAATGTGTCTTGTTAGATCCTGAATGTGCCTTGTTAGATCATAACTGTGCCATGTTAGATCATAAATGTTCCATGTTAGATCATAAATGTTCCTTGTTAGATCATAAATGTGCCTTGTTAGATCATAAATGTTCCATGTTAGATCATAAATGTTCCTTGTTAGATCATAAATGTGCCTTGTTAGATCATAAATGGGCCTTGTTAGATCATAAATGTGCCTTGTTAGATCATAAAAGTTCCTTGTTAGATCATAAATGTTCCATGTTAGATCATAAATGTTCCTTGTTAGATCATAAATGTGCCTTGTTAGATCATAAATGTTCCATGTTAGATCATAAATGTTCCTTGTTAGATCATAAATGTGCTTAGTTAGATCATAAATGGGCCTTGTTAGATCATAAATGTGCTTAGTTAGATCATAAATGTTCCTTGTTAGATCATAAATGTGCCTTGTTAGATCATAAATGGGCCTTGTTAGATCATAAATGTTCCTTGTTAGATCATAAATCTGCCTTGTTAGATCATAAATGTGTCTTGTTAGATCATTAATGTGCCTTGCTAGATCATAAATGTGCCTTGTTACTCCGTCCACCATTGCTAATCTAGGATGGCGGTAGCTGGCGTTCAAATAGAAGATGCTTTCCCTTGCAAAAGACATGGATCAGTATTCGCGAGACCTATCTTAGGCTCAAACCTAGATTTTGTGCTCAAGTCTAACTCAATTTTTTGGTTTTATGATTACATTTGAAAGATATTTTGTCACTAAATCTTCAAGCTGAATGCTTATTTTAATGATTAGATTTCACGTATTATCAACGGTCTTGTTGTTCTTCTTTACTTTGTTCATATTTCTCAATAGTTTATCGGTTTGAGTTCAGATAGTAGTTTTGTTGAAGCTTTTGTATTCTCTGGTTCGTTTCTATTATCATAATTGTTTACTAATATTATCATCGTTATTATGCGTACACAGAAACGATATTCAATTCCTTATATACCGGTATTTTCAATACCCAGGTTTTTACGGAAATCAGAATAAATTGCCTGAACTTAAGTTAAAATAGTAGCTATTTTTTATAGTATTTCAAACATTTCCGTAAAAATGAATTATTTAAAAAAGAAACCCCAACATTTCCTTCCCAATGTAAGATATATTCTATACAAAGTTTTGTTTTATGACAGGCCGATGTCAACAAGGCTGTGGCTGCGGCCAAAAAGGCATTCCAACCAGGCTCTGTGTGGCGTAGCATGGATGCCAGTAAGCGAGGTCTACTTCTGAACAAGTTAGCCGATCTGATCGAGCGGGACCGACTCTACATCGCTGTATGTTGTAGCTCAAACTTTAATCGAACGAAACGATCTCTGTTTTAAAACCCCGTTTAACCCGTCAGCCACATTTTTTGTGTTTTTTATTGGTGAGCTGTAAAGTTCGTTACCGTTGCAACCTTTCCCTTTCAGGATTCTTTTTCGTTGTGCTATCTCTGATCA
The DNA here is from genome assembly GCA_947623455.1 of Mimachlamys varia. NCBI lineage: Eukaryota > Metazoa > Mollusca > Bivalvia > Pectinida > Pectinidae > Mimachlamys > Mimachlamys varia. Next base: position 18,818,874 of record OX392535.1, read on the forward strand.
TTTTCAGTTATTCTTATCAACTAGAAGTGTCGATATTTTTCGATTAAGATTTATCGATCATTTTTTGATGATAAGTAAACTGTATTCCTAACATATGATCGTGTTTTGTTACAGAGCCTGGAGAGTCTCGATAACGGGAAACCGTTTTCCGACTCCTACAACATTGACGTGCTCCTGGTCATCAAGTGCATCCGGTACTATGCCGGCTGGACCGACAAAATATGTGGCAAGACCATCCCCATGGGTAGGTGTACAGTTATTATGGTGATACAACCCCCTTTGGTAAGTATACAGTTACTATGGTGATATAATCCCCATGGGTAGGTGTGCAGTTACTATGGTGATATAATCCCCATGGGAAAGTAGTAGTTACTATGGTGATATAATCCCATGGGTAGGTTATACAGTTACTATGGTGATATAATCATCATGGGTAAGTAGTAGTTACTATGGTGATATAATCCCATGGGTAGGAATACCGTTACTATGGTGATGCAATCCCCATGCCATGGGTAGGTATACAGTTAATATGGTGATACAATCCCCTTTGGTTAGTATACAGTTACTATGGTGATATAATCCCCATGTGTAGGTTATACAGTTACTATGGTGATATAATCATCATGGGTAAGTAGTAGTAACTATATGGTGATACCATCCCCATGGGTAGGAATACAGTTTCTATGGTGATACAGTCCCCATGGATAGGTATACAGTTACTATGGTGATATAATCGGTACATACTCGTTGTTTTCATCATTGTTACAAAACATCTTATTCCAAAATATATATTTGAAGTTAAAGACAACAGAAGTTTTAAATACTGGAGATTTTTCCAGAGTTAACTGTAAACATTCCCTACATATTCATCAGTACAAGACTTGGTGAAATGGCTTTACACATATAGTTTTAGTCTCTTAATAAACGTTTGGTCGGTTATGAGAAATGTAATGAAACATGCATTGCTACTTAAACTGAATTGGCTACTATCAATGAATGAACACAATGTATAATTTTGAGCTTCAATATTGTGAGAAATCGTATTAAACATATTTGATTAGCTTTTGAATTGCTAATTGCATGCATAAAGGTTGTTAATATTATTTATTAAGATATCATTTGTAATGATTTTTAATTATTCCTTTGTAGATGGTAACTTTTTCTGCTACACCAAACTTGAGCCTGTTGGTGTGTGTGGTCAGATTATCCCTGTGAGTTGATTTCCAATGCTGAAAATTCGTATACATGATCGAAACTCATAAATATGTTTATTCAAATAAATAAGCACTAATCACCATCACAGACGATTAAACTGGTGAACCAATTCACACTTTATCAACAAATGATAAACATATATAGAGAGAACACTTACTTGTACAAATTCAAAAATGCTACATTGTGCATTTTTTATGTTACTACTGATATACTAACTATACACTTTTGAATATGTCACATGATAACAATAGTTGTCATCCTAAAAACATGTATATAACCTTCATATCAAAATAGTATCCTTTGTCATTATATAAAGATAATCACCACCTTTGTATAAGAATTTAAAATGGCATACCACCTCAAACCTCAATCGTAACCATATTATTTACTAGAATTACACAAGAATATATAAGGGTGCTTCCTTGTGATTGGCAAGGAAGACTCGGTTCTCATTTTGAGTTTACTTAAATGTGACCAATATTTACATGGCGGGTGTCGTCGATGAAGCAGAAGACGCTTACTCTTCCGGAACACCTGATCTTATTCTCTTGTACTTTTACGAGGGTCTCCATGTTAATATTTCCTTTGTTCATATTTTGCCTCGTTAAATTTGCCAAGTTAAATCGATTCTGAGTACGGATTATGATTTTGTTGACGCTTCGGTATTCTCTGATTGTTCTTTTAAATACTACCTGCCTGTTGTCTGCAGTGGATTTTCCCTCTCCTCATGCTGGCCTGGAAGAATACTATGTTTACTATCTGTCTGTTGTTTCCAGTGGAACTTCCCCCTCCTGATGCTGGCCTGGAAGATAGGTCCAGCCATCGCCTGTGGTAACGTGGTAGTCCTCAAACCGGCCGAGCAGACCCCACTGACAGCTCTCTACACCGCCTCTCTAATAAAGGAGGTACACAACAATACTAAACAACTTATTTGATGATCAATTGTTTATTTGTTAATAAATTAAATGTGGGTTTTGGTCCATTTTTTATACTTTAGTAGTAATTACTTACTACATACCGATTTTCATGCCACCGATTTGATTTCTGTATCACGTTGTTCTCAATCATACTTCATGTTCTATATACTAAGGAAATCCGAAGTAGTAGTAAAATACAATTTTAATTGCAGGCCGGTTTCCCGCCGGGTGTGTTGAACATGATTCCTGGATACGGACCGACAGCCGGTGGTGCTATCTCAGAACACATGGACGTGGACAAGATTGCCTTTACTGGGTCTACAGAGGTACGTGTTAAGAAATATGTCAAAAATATAATAAATGACGTTATTATCTAAAACACAAAACACATCAGACATTAGTAATAAGTATATTATGCGATTCTGTTTCCTGTTTCTCATACCAGGTTGGACAGATTGTGATGCAGGCAGCAGCACGTACCAATTTGAAGGGAGTCACGCTGGAGCTGGGCGGGAAGAGTCCTAACGTCGTATTTGCCGACGCTGATCGTGAGTAATGTGTTTAAATCTTTGTATTTTTCTTTCTGTCCCTCTAAATCTCCTCTTTTCATTGTTTCTTTGTTCATTTATTTCATTCTTGGTCGACCGACCTTGTGATTTAATATGAAATAACATAACATGCTTTACATATTTAGAGTCTCCGTTAGATAAAGTCTCCTAAGGCTTTTAAAGGTGAACTGATAACGGGGGAGACTACCGAAGCGTCAACAAAACCATAAATCCGAACTAAAATCAATTAAAGTAGGGACAAGATATGAACCGATTTACATGTAGACATTTGGAAATAGTGAAAACAGGAAAATAAGCCCAATAAGAGTAAGAGTCTTCTGCTTCATCGATTACATCCGCCCTGTCAATCTAGGTCAGATCCAAGTCAATGCCACGTCCTCAAAGTGAGAACCAAGGTACCATTCAAAAATCAAAACAAGTAGGTACATAATAAGAATATATTTCAAAACGCCCACCTTCATATCATACAAGGATATAGAATGCTTCTCAATGAGACCAAGAATGACCATAAAATTAGAGTATTTTTTTCTAATTGACAGTGGACGTTGCAGTAGAGGCGTGTCACAACGGTCTCTTCTTCAACATGGGCCAGTGTTGCTGTGCTGCTTCCAGGACCTATGTCCAGGAAGATATATACGATGTTTTTACCAAGAAACTTATAGACAAAGCCAAGACGCGAGTGGTCGGTGACCCATTCGATCCTAGGTCGAGGTCTGGGCCACAGGTAAACAAACCCCATCTAGTCAATAATTCTCCATGCGGGTACAATAACCTGTAACATTTAAATAAGCGTTCTAACCAGTCCAGTGAACTACGTCCATTGTATAAAAATTGTATTAAAAACACATCCTGTATATCCTAGTTTTTTAATACGGCATATTGAACAATTTATTCTGTTTTTCCCCAATTTTAGGTAAGAAAGAAATGATGTCGCGAGTTTGACACATCAGAAACTTTTATTTGTAGAAGTTTTAAAGTATTACGTTTCTCCATCATTGAGCGTGCAAACCTTTTACTGACAAGGTATCAAGGTTACGGCAAACAGTGTCACGAGTTGCAAATGCAGTGCACATTATCTCCACATTTGCTTAATTAATGACAAATGCAATATTGCAAATTCTATAACCTAGGTGGACCAGGAACAACTCGACAAGATCCTGGAACTAATTGCCAGTGGGGTTCAGGAAGGAGCCAAGCTAGAATGTGGCGGAAGGCGTCAGGGAACCGAAGGATATTTCGTACAGCCTACTGTGTTCTCTGGGGTCACAGAAGACATGCGCATTGGCAAGGAAGAGGTAGATTGATCTTGCATATCGGTTTTCAATTAAAATTGAATAGCATTGTTCAAATGAGTATCTGATACAGCACATTCAATGAAAAGAATGTATGTTATGAAACTTGGTCAACATGCGTACTAATGTGTCTCTAGAATGAACTATTATACAACTGTATGATGCTTTAAAAGCAAAACTGACAGGGTTTATACCTGTTGAAATCGATAGAGCTACAGATTTTCTTACCTTTGTCTGTTCTCATATATCCTGCACTCCGCTTTACAGATCTTTGGTCCTGTACAGCAAATCATCAAATTCAGAACGATGGATGAAGTCATAGAGCGAGCAAACAAAACTTCTTACGGCTTAGCGGCTGCCATTTGCACCAAAGACATTGACAAGGTCATGACCTACACCAGTCGGGTCAAGGCCGGAACAATCTGGTACGTTACCATCTTAATGTTTATATGGATGTTCTTATCCATTCCTTTGGTCTTCGACGAAAACAATATATATTTATTCGAAAATGGGTTGGTGATTATTATTTGAGCAGTTGTTTTTAAAGTAGAATTTAATACACAACTGACATATTGCCTTTTTATTATTTGATGTAGAAACATAGAACTTATAATTATTATTATTTTATTTATTTTCCAATTAAGCAGATGTTTCGTGTATGTTTTTGTTAATATATATACAGTTGAGTGTAAGCTAACCTTTACACCCTAGTGCACTAGGAGTGCACTACGTTTAAACTAGTACTGCACTACATTTAAACTACAGGTAAACTAGTAGTGCACTACGTCCAGTCAGGTGTGACCACAAAACCCCCATACAGGTAATGGGAGTGTCCATATCTACCTGTGTCCTAACCTGTACATTTGTAAGATGATGTACCTGTATTTTTATGTTTATACTATTGAAGATGTGTAATGAAGAAGTCTTTAGTTTGTTACTTATATTAGCACAAGAATGAAAAATTCTGATTTTATGCCGGATGATATTCGATCATCATAGTAACTTGTTTGAAATTAATACGCTGCATGTCAAGATTAATTATATATATAATAAACAAACTTATATAAGTTAAATTTTGGTAAGTAACATTGATTCTTTTTCATTTAAATATATAAATTCTACAATTCAATCGAAAGGCATGTGTTTGGTTAAAATGGTATGATAAATGAACTATACATTATGTTGACAATAGTTAATCTTGCTAAAAGTGTATAAAGAAATAAATTGCAGTAAACAACAGATTGTAATATAAAAGATGAGATATTAGAAAAACAGATTTTGTACATAGTATAGTACTTTAATGAATTTGACATTAAGATTTAGGCCATGCAATAATACCTACATGTACTGGCATTGGTATTTCGTTTCATTATACATTCATGTACAAATAAACATAAAAAGCAATGTCCTTCTTCATATCATAATACCAATATACATTTGTACATGTAATCCATTTGACTGTTATACAATGTTATCGTCAATTATCAAATTGGATCATCATTCATCAATTAGGGCCCTAGCTTATAATCAAACTTGGCCAGTGATGGCCCTGGGGTAGAGGGAGGTGAGAAATTCACACCTGGCTAACTACAGCAAGCCTATAAGTGTGTCCCCTGAACTGTGGGAGGATGTGGCCCAGGCAGGTCAAGTACATAATTATGCCTGGAGGGTAAATGATTCTACCTGTAGATCTGTATCTGTCCCTTTTTAGTTATAGATACAAATGTATCATTTAAGCCATTAGGTTAATTTAAAAGTACAATAAATGTGACTGGCAAAGGCTACTTATTTCTAATAAAGGCCAATCTAACTGCATATTATTTATTTGTTGTACCACTGACCTGGCTAAGTCCGTGGTTGTATGCTTAGAAATTAGAATCAGGCACATATACGTCCCTATTAGAATGTATTATTAATTGAAATGATTCCATTACACTCACCAGGTTTTAAATTGTTCTTTTTTTTTAATAATTAGTACAAATACACATAAACCTTCAAGTCATATTTAATACATCTTTTAATTGTCTACAATATTTATGCCTACATATGGGAAATGCATCATTTTGTTTAATTGAATTATTTTATATTGATAATTAATAAAATTAAGTATAATGAATTTTAGTTTTATTGTTTATCAAACTGCATTTAGAGACTGAGCGTAACAATATTTCGCCCAATATAAACTGTAGATAATTTTTCATCATGTATTCATTTGATAAGTATATATATATGTAAAGATTTAAAAATCAAAATGTATACTTTGATTGTATTAATTCAAGTGTCATAAAATACTTATTTTAAGTACGATATTTAAGAAAAACAAAATCTGGTAAAGGACCGATATAAACTTATATTGTTTTCTAATATTTTTTTTAATTCTATCCTATTTACTATCAATGCATTATTGAATTATTAAATGTTTTGAATGAAACAAAACAAAAATGCATCAGAGCAGAGACGTATAAAACCTGAGCTAGTCCACAGATTATATCCACTTTTTAAATGGAAATATGAAAATATCAAATAATCTCACTGATTTTTAATTTTATGTCATGAATGTGGTTTATTAACATAATAAACCTAAACAAAACGTAAAATATGTATTATCATTTGATCCTGGTTATCTCCAACTGAGCGCTTTAATCAAATTGGTTTCAAATTTGACCAGTGATAGTCAGGTGAGGAATTCACACCTCAATTGTGTCACTGACAGGCTTACGTCAGCAGGTGTTCCGAGATGAGGCTGAGACAGGTCAGGTAATTACCTGAGGCCTGAGGGTCACATCAAAAAACTGACCCATACTGAAAAACCTGACTAAATTAAAATTTGTTGTATAACTTTTTTTTCAAATTCAAATTCTTATATATATATATATATATATATCAACACTGTTACATGTGATATACGTACAGGTCTAGATATATAGAAAATTAAATAAAAATAAAGATTGACAAAACTATATAACGCGTCCATGAATATACAGGTCTGGGGGATGAATGTATTCAATAAAAATATATATTTAGTTTAATCAAGTAGTTGTTAGTTCTTCATTGGGAATATATATATGCTAAACAAATAATTATCAATGGATATTGCTCCAATTTTTCAATATACTTGAATGTAAATTGGTAAATAAATATAAAAAACGTTAATGGTGTAAATGATGTTTATCAAATATAAGACATCAAAATTGAAAGTTAAATTATTATCATTTTTTTTATTTATGTCCTGTATGCCAGAAATGTTTAGGACAACTTTTAGAGTAAATATCATGATGACAAAATTTATAGTTTTGAAATTAAAAAAAGAAGGTTGTTTCAGAAAAATAACTTCATAACATTAATATATACATTTGTATATTAAAGTTATAAATATTAACTTATGATAAGGCCAGTTTCTAAGTACTACATAGGTGAGTTACAGGTAAGAATCACAGGTAGATGGGACTGCCCATTTACCTGTAGGGGTATTTGGCCTATATGGGGTTCAGGGTGTAGTGCACTACTAGTTTACCCGTAGTTTAAATGTAGTGCACTACTAGTTTAAACGTAGTGCTCTACTAGTGCACTAGGTGTAAAGGTTAGCTTACACTCAACTGTATGTATCCTTGGCGTAATTAGACAGAATATACTGAAGTATTCTGTATTTCGTAGCATTTTTTTCAGATTTACAGATTTTCGGTGTTACAAGACGGACTTACCGTACAAACTAGTTCGATATAGCCTGTCAGAACATCTCAGTGTTCGATTAACTACGGTGATGTATTATCTCTATGTGTCCCGTCAACAAAGATATATCTCATATTCAAATGACGAGTACAAGAGGATGCCCTTATGTCTTCCCTGGCTTGCTCTCGGCTTTTAGTTGACATTCGTTCCTGTGTACGAGAACCTCAAAAATCGTACTTAATATCCCATGTCAGCATTAAGGGAGTTGATCGACTTGTTTATTATCAGTGTAATGTGACCATAATTATGGGGTGTTATGTTGGAGTCAGTATATATTAGAGTGATAGCAATATAAAGCCTACATCATTTTCATTATTCACGTATGTCTAATGCATCGCATATCTCAGGAGACCGACTTCAAATAACATTAGTTTAATAAACTAATGCAAAAAATAAACCAGTTTAAAGATATCGGGGTATGTGTGAACCAGATTTAACATAAGGAATGAATCTCCTGTGAAAATTATAGAATGGCATACGAATCTCAAAACAATTTAGGTTAGACTGTCGATACAGAATCGTGTACAGGAATTCAAGCCTATTTGCATTGTCATTTATGTAATCAGCACCTCTACACACCCTTTCTGTTCATTATGTACACACCATGTAAATCCCCACCTAGACTAGCTCTTTATTATCTTGTTGTGGTATCTTAACAGAGTTAAAAAAAATGATAAGCTAGTAACTACGGAACCCCAACAGTATGTTGTTGCAACCTGTATGTTGCTCCAAACAGTTGCTGAGTCACCTACTCATTATGTTTAAATGACAGGGCTGCACATATATATAATGGAATCACTCAGGGGTGACAAAAATGTTAGTATCATATTCGACATGACGTAAAAGAAGAAGAAATGCATTACATTTCAAAACAATGGAAAACAAAAATATTGTAAAGCCTCTGAAATTGCTTTTATCATGTTTATATACAATTGTATAAATGCCAACAATGGTTTTATCTCCAACGTAATTTGAGTTTAACAGAGTATTCTCTCTTTATGTAGATTTCATTAAGTCGGGTGCCACACGTGGTACAGTCAATCACATTTTCTTGACACCCGGTAAATGTTTTACTTTTCCGGGACTTCAGGGACCTGGCGTACATTACCGAAACATATACCCTGTTTACAATAACAATCCGGCCATTGCGTACATAGTTTGCATTCCAAGGACACACGGTGCATATGTTTTATCGGGTCTCCCGATATTTCCCGATGACTTGGTATCTGGTTAACGTACCCGGGGCACCTGGTACCTGGTTTACGTTCCCGTCGCACCTGGTACCTGATTAACATTCCTGTTTCCCCTTGTACCTAGTCTACGTTCCTGGGACACCTAGTATCTGATTTATACCTCTGTCCCCTGGTACCTAGTTTACATCCATGTGTCCTCTAGTACCTGGTCTACGTTCCCGGGGCACCTGGTACCTTGTTTACATTCATGTGTCCCCTGGTACCTTGTCTACGTTCCCAAGACATCTGGTACCTTGTTTACATTCATATGTTCCCTGGTACCTTGTCTACGTTCCCGAGACACCTGGTACATTTTACCTGGTCTACGTTCCCGAGTCACCTGGTACCTTATCTACATTCCAGAGGCACTTGGTGCCTGGTTTACATCCATTTGTCCCCTGGTACCTACTATACGTTCCCGAAGCACTTGATGCCTGTTTAACATTCATGTGTCCCCTGGTACCTAATATACGTTCCCGAAGCACTTGATGCCTGTTTAACATTCATGTGTCCCCTGGTACCTGGTCTACGTTCCCGAGGCACCTTCTACACCTGTACCTGATCTGCGTTCCCGGAACACCTGGTACCTGGTTTACATTCCGGTGTCCCTTGTGTACTTAGTCTACTTTCCCGGGATACCTGGAATCTTGGTTACATTCTGGTGTCCCCTGGTACATTGTTTACAATCATGGAACACCTGGTAACTTCAAGTTTCCCATATGAGTTGTTGTCCCTTTGAAATTTTTACCTGTAGCGTTTATTTTGAGATAGAGGAATTTCTATGTTATTTCTGTTAATCGAAATTGTAATTAACGATTTTTTATTTCCATTATTTTTATTCAGGGTCAATGCCTTCAACATATTTGATACCCACTGTCCCTTTGGTGGATTTAAGATGTCCGGCATTGGACGGGAACTGTAAGTATATGTCGACACTTAGTCATGTTTTCAAACATTTTAATTGATGAGCATGTATTATAAATGTTCACTTTAATATATGATTTTACTATATTATCTCATTCTTTCGTTTCAGTGGAGAATCTGGATTGCAACAGTATTCAGAAGTCAAAACGGTAAATTAACTTTACTTTCTATATTAAATCGTCTCACTTAATTTTTCTATTTTACTCCTGGTATTCAACTTATATATTATATGTTTAATATGAATTAAGCCGAAAGTATTTCATATGTATTTAAGATAACCGTTTTATAAAGGAAACTGAAATATCTCTTTTTCAAATTGTTGAAAGTAACTTGATATTTAATATTTTTCAATGGACAAGCATACGTGACCTCCAAGAATAAGTTAGAAACATACATTATTTTGCTCCAAATAAAAGGAACACAAACATTTAATGATGCTTATGGTTGTTGTTTTGTTAATTTGTAGGTCATAGTCAGAACTCAAACCAAAGTGTAGAGAGCGATGTCAGGGAACGTTCACCTCCAGAGAAACAAGAGTTATCTACCTATTGTTGGACTGTTCGTGTAGTTTGCCTTTCAGCTCGGTTTGTTTTACTTGTTTCGTCACAAATCCTCACATGCGTCAGTGCTTTTATCACGCTATAGTTTCTATTGTTTATATAGATAAATGTACATAAAATTAACCAAACCGTTGCAATTTCAATTTATCAATAAAGATATTTTGGAAAAATATACATAAATTTAACAGGTTTTTTTATATTCTTCATATTATTAATTGTTACAGTATGTTGTCGTCTTCCGAGTAGTATAGTATAATAGTATATATACAAGTATTGGTTAAGGGATTTAATGATAGGTAATAGCTGCAGCAAACATAAAAGAAACGTCCTGAATAAAAACACGTACATGTACCAATGACATAATCGAGGACAGGAAGTGCATGCACACACAATGGAAATGCGTGATGCTTATACCAGACTGAAGACATTATGAAACTATTAAACAAAGTATACACATGGGACAAATATATATGTAACAAAAGAAAGACATGAAAGACATGACACTGATAGCAGACTAAGACAGAAAGTAAATCAAGTCGAGAAATAACGCGAACATCAAAATAAAGGCAGGCAGCAAATATCATACAAAGTAAAAACTGGATGCAAACATCAAATGAATTAATCGTTTGTAGTAAACATAAATTTTTTTTAAAAATGAACTAAAACAGGAATCAATACGAAAATCAAAGATAAAAAAAGTAAATGGTTGGAGTATCTATTTATCTTTTTATGACGAATAAGTCATTCCGTCAAGTGAAATAGTGACATCAATATTCTTATAACAAGCAGAATACAAATATTGTTTTTCGTTTGGATTAGAAGTGTATAAGGTTTGTACTTTCAATTTATCTGCATGTTCCAAAAGAATGTATTCGTCAAATATAATAATCCCCAGGTGGAATCAATACGTACAAACATCGCTGCATATTATTTGGCGTATTACTGGGACATAAATGTAAAACAGAACTCTTGGATAATATAATATGTGCGGCAGAAAGGTTACTATGCACCAATGAGAATAGATTGGTCAATGACTACTTATGTAATCAGCACATTATTGAACCATTAGCTACATCATGTATCATACTGACAAATACTATAACCTATTCATAGACAGAAAATTAAAATAATCTGTGTCAATGAAGACATTTTACTGAATTCTTCATTGAATTGACATTTAATTTAGGAATGTATGTATATCTTTACTTACTTAATATAGGATAACCAAGGATAATTGATTATAGCTTATAATTCCGATAAAAGTACAATACAAAAAAATGTTAATTGATGTATCTTATAGTAGTTTGCGATAGTTTTGTTTATAGTATTCCTTGTGCCTTACCAACATGCTCTTTGTTTAAAGTTTGAATAAATCAATATGCAATTTGTTACACATTCTTGTCCTTTTTTTACAATATATATTAATTCATATTGTGTATGTATTGTCATACTGAACTACTGAAATTTTGATATTGACTACGTGATACCGGAGCTGAAATACGGACGAACGAAAATCAATTTCTACTAAAGCATCTACTTAACGTTCACTTCTCCAACATAAGGTGTTTACATGTCGCAGTTGATTTGTTACTCTCGGGTTTGACATAAATATCGAGATTTTCGTGTAAGATGTCAGCTGCTGACGAACAAACTTACGGCACAGGGATTCGAGAGGGGCAAGTTAATGAGGACTACCTTGTATGAGAGAGTTTAAAGGACGCCATCTTGGTCTCATTGTTTGCACATTATCCTTTTCACATGGACCCGTTTAGCTGAAAACGTTTTCCTGTATTCGAACATGAATATATATGATTGATATTTAAATTTATTACATATAATAATATTTCACTTTTGATTTCCCAATGAAACACATTTCTCATAGACTTTTTTCAATGATGCTTCAGATCATACACAATGTATAACTAAAAACCAATTAATCAACGTAATCGACGTTTACTAGGCCCTTTACAAACTGGTTCAAACTACATCCTTATGGACCATGCTCCGATATCATAAAACAATCTTAGACTTAAGTTTTTGCAATCACAAAAAAGTTACAAAAAGTAACGTCATAAATGACTGCAAAAACTGAACAAATTAAGGCTTAAGATTGTTTCGTAATCCCGGAGCCAGAAGAGGGTCATCTTTCCACTCATCGAATGTTGGTAGTCTTTTGTTAAGGATGCTTGTAATTAACCTCTGTTAGAACTGTTGGAATTTCATTCGTTAACCCCCATTTGTCCTACCCTTCTGGCAAGATAGCAAACCCGAGTACATCAGTTTCTTTCTTAAGCCTGAAATATCAATTCAATTAATTTACATGTACTTAATATTTACATATTAACCTTCTTTTTCACCATTTGAGCCTCTTGGTACCACATAACAGCAGGGAAGGGGATTGGAAGTATCTCTTGTTAATGCCTTGTTGAGTCTTTCTTGTTCAACAATGACACATTACTAAACAACTCATCATCCATTATGTCGATCAGGATTGGATAAAAACATTGCAGATGACCGGATAATGGGTTGTATACCACGGCAAGAGCTCACTTAAAATATCAACGACATTCTTCAGATTTCTTATTTAAAAATGTGAGCAGTGTTTACCTCATATATAATTCAACTTTGCAGGAAACGAGTGCCACGTTGAGATACTGGTTTTATAATGGAATGTGAGGAATTCCAAATATTTATTTACAAGTATTATCATTGATACTTTCCGAAGACAGGATTTCACATCGTGTGTATATGGACAAAGATAATGCTACTGCACCTGCCGATCAACTAAGTACAGAATATTGATATAGCTGAACGTAATAGCATACTGATCTTTTAATATAACATTCCCCTTCATAAATACCGAAAATATACATCAATGTAAACAACATCAAACTGAATTGGATCAATCGCAAGTGTTTGCCGTGCTATGGCATTTTGGTTACAAAGGTGAAGTAGGACGATGACGGATGTTTTTTTTCAAATTTGCGGTCACAATGCATATCTAAACAAAGTGCACATGTTGTATAATATTTGCATCGACTACTTAGCAGTAATAATTAATGATTATTGATGACGGGGATAAAATCACCGATTATTACATGACTAACATGCTGTACTTTATCGGGTATTTGATGTCAATGGACCGTTTATAATGGAATTGACAAAAGTATAACGTATAATGTACTATGAAAAAAGTGTGCTTTACAATACATTATGATACAGGAAAAAGTCGTCCTCAATTGCTGTTTGCAGTGACCGATCCATTTCCTTGTATATTGACAAAGATTTAACGTGTCCTTGTATGTTGACAATAACTTATCCGTGCCCTTGTGTATATTAATTGAAAGTGACTTATTCGTATCCTGTGTATTGACAATGATTTATTCGTGTCTTAGTGTATTAAGATTGACTTATTCTTGCACTTGTATATTGACAATGACTTTTACCTGTCTTTGTATATTGACACTGACTTATCCGTGTCCTTGTTTATTGAAAGTGACTTAATTGTGTCTTTGTGTATTGAGAATCATTTATACGTGTCTCATGTATTGAGAATGACTTATTCATGCACTTGTATATTGACAGTGACTTACATTGTATTCGTTCACTTCTATATTGACAATGATTTTTACGTGTCTTTGTATGTTGACAATGACTTATCCGTGCCCTTGTATATTAATTGAAAGTGACTTATTCGTATGTAAGTGTATTGAAAGTGATTTATTCGTATCTAAGTGTATTGAAAGTGACTTATTCGTCTTCTTGTAAAGTGACAGTGACTTATTCGTGCCCTTGTATATTGACATTGATTTATACGGGTCTTAGTGTATTGAGATTGTCTTATGCATTTCCTTGTGTATTGATAGTAAATCGTGTTTTTAATAAAAGCGTGTGCGTGTATGTGAAGCATGTGCTGACGATGTTGTTTGTGTACGTGTAGTTTAAGTGGGTTGCTTTTGTTGAAAACGTATCATTACTCTTGTTGCTATGGTATTTGTGTTCTTGTCTTGTTTTCTTTTCGGTGTTCGTTTTGTTTTGTTGGAGCTGCTGATGAATGGTGTCCGTATGTTGTTATTTGGTTTTGTTGTATGCGCTAGTCACCAAGCTGAAAACCCCCCTCTGACTTGACAACGTGACTGCCAAAATCTATTTGAAATCAAAATTTGGCACCATTCAAGAGCAGGATGTCTTTTTTTATTAATCAAGCCAAAACATGTTTTTTGAGCAGAACATTACTCTGATCTTGTCTAGTTACCATTGGTCTGATGGAGTAAACTAATAAACTAATAGGTGGAGAGAGAACCAACTTTAGTTGTGAATTTGAATGGAGTAAGAGGGTAGAGTAAGTTTCTATCTGCCTGTTAACACTTGCTTATACATAGACATATAGCAAAAAGTCGAAATAATTTTGTTCTTTTCCCAACTCGATCCCAGGCTCATTCCTACAAAAGTTCAATATGACCCTCATTCTTTCCATTCTATTAGGTAAGTGAGACATACCATAACGTTAGACTTTAACAGCTTACAAAATGTATACATAATCGTTTGAAATGATAATTTATGTATAAGTATCCATTTTATACATCTGAAATAGATCAGGAACATTTCCAAAATACCAATAAGCATGCATATCTTGATGTCGATTGCAGACCAACAAAGAAATACGACATAATTATTCCTATAAATTAACATTAAGCCTATTTAATCGTGGTTAGTCGTCTGAAACAATAGATTGGATAATACTCATGCATTGTTGCCAGACGTCTGTAGTAATGTACGTACGGCATAATTAAGATATTTCTGGTCAGATTCAGTATTTACGTGGTAGTTTACCAGTATCACAGCTGCTAATTAGGTCTTTAGTATCGCTTCAACCACATACAGGTAGCATGCATGAATGCAACTCCAGTGAAGAGGAAACATATCGAAGGACAATTATCATGCATTAATTAATCCAAAGGTTGAATTAGCATGTTGAATGTCAGAACGAGTGATTAAGAGCGACGTTGGGTATATATAAACTTGGAATCGTTGGACTCGGCCATCCCGCCATCTCACTCACCTCCTAGTATTCGTCGCTCGGATCAGCACACCAATCGTCATGATTTCGGCTTTGTTTCTTCTGTTCGTGGCTGTAAGTACATATAGCTATTTTCAGTTTTATATGTATTTGTATTGGTAGTACAGCATGTCTAGTCTTCATTTTAATTGTCAGTAAAATATGAAAACTAAAGTTAAAAAAAAACTCTATAATACTTTAAGATACAGCAGTTGAAGGAAACGATGCAACGCATATGTACCTTCGAAAGACACTGTTAATACCTTTGTAACTACTTGTGGGCATTGGCTGTTAAAATGGATTGCATACGATATGTTTATATGTTATGTAACATTTTTAAGGCTCGGGGTTTAATTTTGTATAGTCTTTTCCGTCCAATTTCACTCAAATCTTATTCTTTTCGTAATTTTAATACACTTGTCCATGCTGCACTAGTGCACAAATTATTCAGTAACGCAATTTATAAGAAATTGTGTGATAAGAGTTTAACCGAATAAATATCAATAATAAGACTGGACTAGGGCAGTCCGTAACTCAATAAAATCATATAGTTGTTGTGGTATTGTTCATACTTTTTCGGATTTGAAAAGTATCTACTTTGTTTAATCAGTTAAACATCTTGCTTAGGAAAGTTGAAATTTCCTTTTCAGATCTCAACCATTCATGGGAAGCCATATTCACGTGAGTACAGTACTATATTGTCTTACAATGTATTAGGAATCTTGAGTAATTGAATTAATTGGTTGGAAAAATTGACTTTCACGATGTCTTTTATTTAAACTACCGAAAAATATCCTCTGATTTAAAATACGTAGCTATCTTCCAAACCTGATGAATGCATAGGTTGTCCTAATATTCACATATATAACACTTGTTTTAATCATTACAGTCGATGAGGAAGCAACGAGACTGTTAGAAAGGAGAGGAAAACCAGTCGGTAAGACATGTTAGCTTCATATTGCAATGTCTCTGAATCTTATTTCATTGGATACTCCCTTTAACATATTGATTATATTCAAAATGGTTGATAATAAAGTCTGAAATAATCATAATCTGACGGATGTTTCTGTGGAGAGTAAATATATTGAAATCATTCTGTTTCAAAATTAATATAATTTCAATCTTCATAAACTTACATGTGATTTGATGAGTAGTAAATATGTAAAAAAAAAATCACGTCATATTGTTCTTAAACGATTTTTTGTAAATATTTCATTGGCAATACCTAGGAAATCCCGGTATTGTATTAAAATGCGAAAAAATCCTGCTGTCAGTCAATCCGTTTCCACTACAACAAGCTTTCGACATGTCATTTAATAAGCAATACGAATAGGCCAACAATAAATCAGTAGTTGAAATCAGTAGCACTATTATATAGTAGCATGCATTTCCTAGGTAGAGCAATTATCTAAACAGATATTGTTATTTCTCCCCTCTTTAGTCTGTGATGCCGGCAAAGCGGGTTCAATCGCATTTGTATTCGACACCGCTGAGGGTACAACGGATTTCAACGATCAGAAAACCTACGCCGCAAAAGTTGCCAAATTCTTGCCTGAGAATGGAAAAGTATCGGTCGCGGGACTGGTTTACGGAGGTTCGACCGCGATTACACTTCCCTTAGGAAGCCAGACCACCTATGATGGTCTCGTGTCAGCTCTTAACAGTATCTCTCAAGAGGAAAAAGGACCAAGAGATGAGGCCGCGGCTCTGAATGCGGCTAAAGAACTTTTAGATAGTGCCTCAGGGGAAAAGGCTGTCGTCCTGTTCGTCGATGGACATGCAGCTGACAGAGCAGCCGCCAAAGCTGCTGTTGAGAGTCTCGGAGCAGACGACATCACGGTCTTCTTCGCCTTCCCCCTAGCACAGTACGATCCACTGAAAGAGGAGCTGAAGGACATCGCTGAGGAGCCATACAGCCTTTCATTGAATGCCATGAACAGCTTGGGTCTTGCAGAATCCATCGGAATCGAATTCGACGTAAAATACAGCTGTTAGGTAAGTTGTTTCCATTTAGTTATGTTAGTGATTTTGATTGCTACATCGATAGTCGTATTCCGAGAATGATTATCGCACGAATCTACAAAAGCATAAACACATTACTTGTTATGACATTATCTTTGAAAGTGTTAGTTGATCGTTGCGTCGTGCAATTGATAACACTTTTACACTTATATTGAATAACTTGATAGCATATGGCTTTCATTAACTTTTTATAATACGAAAATCACTCAACATACTGGATGTGTCCCCTCTCTCTCTCTCTCTCTCTCTCTCTCTCTCTCTCTCTCTCTCTCCCTCTCTCTCTCTCTAACACACACACACAGACATACCCCCCCACACACACACCTGTCTCCTTATGTATCTGAATTAAAATTTTAAAATTGACTGAACAATATGTATCTGTCTATCTGTCTATTGTTTCTGTTGTAGATCGTTTCCTCATCCTGATGTCATTTTTCGCGGCATATTAAATGTTTATTTCGTCCGCTTGATGTGCTCTTGTTTATGTCACGCAAACACAAGCCATACCGGCTGTTGGAGATCCGATCACTGTGGATGACTTGAATACTGGTATAAAGGATCACAACGCCTCTGAGAAGTGCACGATTGAGTGAGTTGGTACTCTTATAGTGGCATTGTATCCTATGTGAAAGTCCCAGTGAATAAACACAGTGTTCTTAAACTTACCAAAATGTGTGTGTATATACCAAGACGCTCCATTAAATATCTATATTGCGTATGAATAGCGACGCTTTATATAAAATGCTGGTATAAACTAATGCTTTACGCACGTAGTTGTGTATTGTCTGTGGGTGTAATTGATAGCATTTGCCCTTCTTCTGCTTATTTCTGTGCTAAAACACTCGGCTTGTAAATAATATAACCTGCGTTTCAAAATAAATAATAACTCAATTGCATATTTGTGTTTTCTATGTTTTTTAATATCTTTTCCGATATTTGACTTTGTATTTGACCTGTGACTGATGTACTACAAACTACTGTAAAAACAAAATCAGAGAATACTGAAGCATCAACAAAACCATAATGCGAACTAAGATTTACATGGAGACATTTACTTGTGAAAGAACATAAGGATTGAAAGTCATTTTTTTTACTTTCATAATGCTATGAAAGGTCAGCCGTTACATCCATATTGCATGAAGCCCGCTAGGGCTTCAACCTAAATATGGATGTAACCGCTGACCTTTTATAGCACTATGAAAGTTAAAAAAATGACTTTCAATCCATACATTGACATTTTTACTGTAGAACAATTGCTTGACTTCATTTACATTTTCCAATTAACAGTTTATTACCTCCGTTTGTGTATGGGTTGTCATTTAAAAGACATTGGCGGAACAGCCCAGCTTTTTAATAAAATTGGCGCCAATGATAATAATTAGTCATTTGATCGTTTGATGAAAGGATATCCCCATGTATTTCGAAGCGGTGCGACCAGACTCATTGAACAAGCTTGATCTATGACGTCATAATTAAACTACGTGCTACATCTCGAGAACCATTGCTTTCATACTTTTATGAAAGGCATTTTTGCTGGTAATGTTTACATAGTGGGTTGCAGCGCAAATGAAACTATAAGAGAATAAAACCAGGTGTTCCTGAAGAGTCAGTGTTTTCTGCTTAATCGGCGAAACCGCATGTACAAATTTTTGTTTTTCCTTATGTACTGTAAGCCGGGAATGTTCCTTGAATATAAACATTCGGCTTTTGTTATATCTCTATTGACTCAAAACATGAACACAATATCCAATAGGGTATGACAGAAAGCACGAGCTGACCACAATGTAATGACGTCACGACAACAATACAATCACGTTAAGTCAACAATTCAATGACGTCACGGCAGCATTGTATTGCATTGATACTTTTGTATGAAATACAAAATGATGGGAGAAAAATTATCATTTCCAACCTTGAGGTTGTAACAGAGAGATCTTGATTGTCTATACCTCGGCAGAGTCTCGGGTTATAGTCTTGATTGTTTATACTTCGACAGAGTCTCGGGTGATAGTCTTGATTGTCTATACCTCGGCAGAGTCTCGGGTTATAGTCTCCATTGTCTATACCTCGGCAGAGTCTCGGGTGATAGTCTCCATTGTCTATACCTCGGCAGAGTCTCGGGTTATAGTCTTGATTGTCTATACCTCGGCAGAGTCTCGGGTTATAGTCTTGATTGTTTATACCTTGACAGAGTCTCGGGTTATAGTCTCCATTGTCTATACCTCGGCAGAGTCTCGGGTTATAGTCTCCATTGTCTATACCTCGGCAGAGTCTCGGGTTATAGTCTTGATTGTCTATACCTCGGCAGAGTCTCAGGTTATAGTCTCCATTGTCTATACCTCGGCAGAGTTTCGGGTTATAGTCTTGATTGTCTATACCTCGGCAGATTCTCGTGTTGTAGTCTCCATTGTCTATACCTCGGCAGAGTCTCGGGTTATAGTCTCCATTGTCTATACCTCGGCGGAGTCTCGGGTTATAGTCTTGTTTGTCTATACCTCGGCAGAGTCTCGGGTTATAGTCTCCATTGTCTATACCTCGGCAGAGTCTCGGGTTATAGTCTTGATTGTCTATACCTCGGCAGAGTCTCCGGTTAAACAACCAAGAATATCACCCCTTGGGTTGGAGATTTCTCTGTTACACCCTCAAGGTAGGCTGAAATTTTATTAATCAACGATACGAATGTTTGTACCACGAAACGATCGTATTGCCTTCATACCAATAAGGAATCCACTGTACGCGATTTATCAGATATCATAACGTTCCAAATATTCTCTATATGTTCTTCTACTGTATACTGTACGTCCTGAATATTCTAAATCCATTTAATAATGATACTTTATGATTCAAGTAAAAAGAATGTTCCGAAAACAAAAATCGAAGACTTTAAATGATATCAATATTTTATTACAGCAATACACTAAAACAACATAATATTCGTTTATATACAAATGTACAAGGTACGACTGTCGTCGCCATATCATGAAAATGCTTTCACAATCAATACAATCATATTTGAACATTAATAAATTACACGTATTAACATCATATCTAGCGAAAGTTTCATGCGGAATGTTCACATTATTCGTCGATCATCAGCCACGGTATTTTAAACACTGTAAGACAATTGAAAAAAAAAACACTTATACAAATTTTATACGTTAAAGTACGTCACAAAATTGTCATTATTGGTGCTGGCACACGAATATCCTGTTTCTAAATAAGGCAAATAATATGAAAGACGGCTGCAAAACACAGTTCCTCGTGTTAGTTGGTTGTTGGATATTTACCTCATTTCAGAAAAGAAAGTTATTCACGTCCTAAATTCTCCTTACGGCTTATGGAACTTCAGTCAAAAAATAGTTGCTGATACTGAATGGAGTTGAAAAGAATACGTACAGAAACATATTTACAATGCACATCAGTATTGTCGTCCGTATATACATCACAATAAATCCTTAATAACAGTCCATACTGTTAATGCTGTCCTAATCCAAACAAAAACACATCGACATACCGTAGTGAGTCAGGTCATGCCTCGTTACCATGAAGCACAAATTGTTTTCAAGATACTCGGTCCCACGGAGGCCATCATGTAATAATCTTCAACGCGGAAAATATGTTGAGAGATGTGCCTACTTGCAATCCTTTCCAATGAACGCTGATCTAAGCCAGACCCTGTGGCGATCACAAATGTTTCAAGTTTTACTCTCTTGTTTTTCTTCGCCTCGAGCAGTGCGTGTTTCGTGATATCAACATTGCTGTCGATAAAATGTATGATTGTCTTTTGACTGTTTGCTCGTCCCCGTCTCAGCATGCGACGCGCCCGTTTGATGATGTCACCATGATCAGCGATGGCTACACTGCTGAGCCTGTTGCTGAAGTCCTCCACTGAGCTGAATCCTTTGCTGACAGATTTGAAGTTCATTTTACTGCTTACAAGGCCAACCTTCAATCCGTTACTTTGATTGTTTATATTAAGCATCAAAAATTCTATCAGATGAAAAATCTTCTGAGCATTTCTGGCGCCTATGCTTATCTCATCGACAGAAAATATCAGATCAACAGGCCTGCTAACGGTGCAGTCTGAAAATGAAAAACGTTTAAAAGTTAAAAAAAAATAATAATAATATAACGTTTTTAATTTTACCTATTCAATAACATGTAATATTCTCAAATCGCTTTTATGTATATGTTCACTCTTTCGGAAGGTACCTTTTATAACTTTATTCTTATCTTACTCTTTTAATAAGGGCTTCATTAAATATGTTATATCTGTACGATTATAAATTACAAGGAACTGAGAATCAAGCATTCATGATCAAACATCAAGAAATGTATCCCTAGGCCAATGCAATAACCCCGGTGCCTACTTCTATCAGCGCATGTGCGGTAAAACACTCAAGGCCTCATGGCCCGCCGTGATAACAAATTCATTGTATTTCAAAATGAGAAGTCCACGAAACGAGACCCGTAACATTGGCATAATACACTGATTTAGACAAGTGTTGAGCGTATCAACAACAGCTAAGTTTCCTACATGGCATGAGTTACACGTTTGACGGCCAGTGTTGATCGTCAAGAGTAATGAAAATAAAATTTACTTACATGATGGTCGGCGCAGGTTTGCTGGCGGCTCTATTTGGACTGTCAAAACAAACAACATTGCTGTAAAGCTTTCAGAACTCAGTAACTTACGAGAGTAACAATATCGCGTTTATGATGGTTTGACATGTATATTGTTACAAAAGGTATTCTAAACATTAAAATTGCAACACAAAAACGTCAGTGTTGGAATGAAAAAAACTAGGCAGCTATTTATAAAGTCTGACACTGTAAACATGAAGTTTTAGATAAATGTAGAATTTCCTATGTAACCCAAATCTTGCAATTTGTATAAAAGGTTTTCTTCGCCGATGTTTAGAAAACACTTTAGACGGATTGTTCAAAAGAAACACACGAGAATTGATTTTCTAACTGCAGTGTAGCACTGAGAAGTCATCTGATGGCAATTTCATATTTTTGTCAAAAAGTAAACTTTATTTGTTTACCGTTCTGTCTCGAATTATTGATTTTTCAAATATAAAAGTTTCCTCATTCCAATATTCTAATGTTCATTTGGCTATTATTATTCTAATTTCTATTCCACGCAAAGACACTAAAGTATAGTGCCCTGCGAGGTGTGATTGGAAAGATTCATTCTTACCATTCGTGTCGTATCAAAAGTGTTCAAGTGTAAACAGACATTGACAGAATTCGAGGAGGGGGAGTTAAATACTTACATTCGCACAGATGTATCTTCAGCAAATCTTTCAGGGAGTTAACTATCCTGCCATCTTCGTTAGAAAATACAAACGCCTTCGCAGGACGAGAGGAAATGGCGGAGAGTTGTTTCCTGATGGAGGTACTCTGACCCACAGTGTATAGGTACATTCCCTTAGCCCTTGCTTCTCTCGCGTGTCTTTTAGCTTCTTTCCTCTTTGTTATTCTGTTTCCTAGGAACAAAACTGCGACATGTGCAACCTCACGTCTCATACTTGAATTTGAAAACCCGTCCGTTGAAATGTACTGTAACATTTTGTCGATATTGCAAGGACCGGTTGTTTCAAGTGGTACACCAAAGATGATTGTAGATGTAGCGTTCCCTAAGGTTGTTCCATCTTCAAATGATGAAACATTGATGACGTCATCGTTATACGTCACAACACTGATGCGGGTGTCTTTGTCACCCAAAGTGAATACTCGTAACAAGTCCATGGCGTACTTCTTCTGCATTGCTAATTGCATTGGAGTTACAATCTCTGATGTATCGAAAACAAAGAAAACATCTGCTGGTTTTCCACTGCAACCTGGCCCAAAAAAACACAATTGTTTAACAAACATACATTTTAATTTGGGAAAGATAGTTGGGTTTTATTGAAATA
Organism: Mimachlamys varia; assembly: GCA_947623455.1. Lineage (NCBI taxonomy): Eukaryota > Metazoa > Mollusca > Bivalvia > Pectinida > Pectinidae > Mimachlamys > Mimachlamys varia. The sequence continues at coordinate 18,842,314 of OX392535.1, forward strand.
TATCGTTTAACTTCAAAGATATTCAAATAAAAACTGAAGGAAAAGAAAACTGAGGTATAACCTTCGCTTACTTGTTTTGACCTACATTCTCTATATTTTATGCTGTCTATAAAGCTACTTCAACAATTACATTGATTTAATACATACGTTATAGTACAAGTAAACCAAACCATCCGTAATTAACCGACAAGGCCGTTTTTGTACAGAACCCTGTATAATTCAAAAGATCAAATATTTGTAAACGTTTCAAAAACAATGTTTTCGTGTAATTCTAGGATTCTGAAAGTGCTCCTTTGTATTAAACGTCAGGATATGAGACGGGATATGTCGTAATGGTAAAGGATAAGAATGCTCCTGTTTTCACCATCATTATGGAAATTAGTTAAACAAATTCCGTTATTTGCGGTATTTAATTTTGAAATTCAATAGTTTGTTCAACGGTTAACATTTGTCAGTTCATCTACGATTTAAAGTAAATAGTATTATCAATTTAATGATGTTTAAGTGCATGGTATTCAAACTTGAAGAAAAACAATTACTTTGTATAACTCTTTGTTGTTTTAATGAACGAAATATATATATATATTTACATTAAACACGTTGTTTACGTATAACACTATGCAAGTAAAGCCTCACCTCTTGGTATTGGATTGCGCTCCCCCAGTGTACTGTGACCGTTGGTCCAATCGTGAGAATCAACCTGCATCTCCCCGAACATGTCTGTGTCATAATAAGAAAACAGTATTTTATTTTAACAACATTGGAATGAAATACTTTAAGTTATCATTTTCGAAACTTACATGTAACGACAACATTAAGAAGTATATGTTATATTTAATACAAGGTATAAACAAAACGTTTCGCATAATTGTTAGTACGTGCTTACATTTATCAAGATAGTGACATGCTTGTCTAGAATCGATCAGTTTAGTTTCCCCTCGTAAAATCACGGAGGGCTAATTTCTGAGTTTACATTTACCTGAGATACTTTTGTTGTCGTAGACTATATTGCGGATACTTGTATAAATCCATGCAAGCTAAACTGTTAGGCCATTTTACAGTATTTCAAAGGTGTGGAATTTAAAAAAAAAATTATCATGCATCACCTGACTTCACAATGAAGGACAACGGTACAAATGTTGTACTTCGTGTAACTTCAAACACTGAAGCGCTTATTATCAGAAAGTGTCTAGTATCAGTTACTTGTACATGCTTGCTTTTATATTGTTTTTATTATTTTTTTCCGAAACACCTTTTTTTTACGCGTAATTTACTGTTCTGTTTTAATGTTTTGTCACCAGGAAGAACAATATTGTCCGTATGGATTAAGCATTACATCTGATATGATATTGAACAAGCAATTAAAGGAAAAATTCGTTCACTATAGAGTGATATATAAGTGTGCACAGTTTTTAACATTTCAGTGAAATCTTCTTTGTTTACGATATAAGTCCCTGTAAGTACTCTAAGTAGGAGGAAGTTGGTCGTTATACATGTAACTTCCTCGAACGTAACTTGACCCCATCCTTCATCTGTTGTGGTATCTATAAATAACCTTTATAATCACACGTTTATTTATCCATATCAAACTCGTACTTTCATGATATTTCATTTAATATAATTCTCAAGAAAATTTGAAATTCATAACGAACCCAGCGTGTGCTGGCATTCCAGATTGTTTTTATCTGTACCAAGGATTTTGCATAAGACCTTAAACCAGACCATTGAAACAAGCTGCTATCAACTGCTGTGCACCGGGACCTAAAGATTAGATCTAAATTCCTGTGCACTTCTCCTGGCTACGCAATGAATGCAATATGCACTTTGTTTATATTTGAGAATGTTTCTTCTGTTGTAACTATGAAAACCATACGTACCTGGAGGAGAGGCTGCACAGGCAATAGTCTGAAATAAAATAAACAACATGGTTTAGATGTTGATTTAAACAGGATACCGTTAAGTGAACCTTTCCTGAAACATGGTAAATATATATCTTTGAATAGGGTTGAAGAATGTTTTTGACCATTCCACAATGTTTCATTTCAATTTTGTCATCTGATTATTTATCATGTCATCGTCATCATTTGTTTTGTACTATATACATGTATTCAACACATCAGTGTTACATCTATACGAGAATAAAAAAATCAAAATACGGAAATCGAGATATTTATCTTTAAAGAAGTTAAGATTTCACCGACATAGATCGTTCATCTTGTACTTTGAAAAAGCTACTGCGTAATCCATCCACTTATCTTCTGCATTGTAGTAAGCAGAAGCTTGTGTAGGTAGATGCCCTGGTAAATCAGCTAATAAAACTGTTTAAAATGCAGACTTATTCAAAATCTAAACACTTCTAATTAAAAATTGAATGTTCGCCAACTATAACATCAGTTTTGTAGAGACAGATATACGATCCTAAGATCATCAGTCACTTTATCGATATAAATATCTACAAATCATACCGTGAACAAACAATGAGTTTTGAGTTGACAGGAACAAGTCAGAATAAAGAAACAAAACCGGTCACAGCTAAGAAAAATGCTACCGAATAAGGCCAGGGATATATGATACTTTGATCAAGCTAAGTGATGGGGTCTGTGAGCAAACCAATTGTTTGTAACTCGTTACAATCATGTGAAACGATAAAAAAGTGAAGTGTGATCATTGAAAATAATTCAGCTTAAAATTGTCCTTAATCTCTTCTTAATAACTGACTACAGTACATGTGGGGAGTTATTGTTTTATCATCAAAATAAATAAGAGAATACCGAAGCGTTAACATAATCATAATCCAAACTCAAAATCGATTAAACCAGGGGCAAAATATGAACAAAGGAAAACAAGGAATTGTGGCCTGGAGCACAGAATCAAACGCCAGCGTATGAGAACGTAAATAGAATAAATGATAATAGAACCACGTATTTCGGAGTTTGGTTCTCTCTTTTAAGGGTGCACCATTTCCTTACCGTGTTACATTTTGTAAGAAGTCACATGTTCATGAAAGTGAACGGCAAGTCAAATATTAGTCGGGCTTACATTTTGTTAAAAAATGTGACTGCTTCGCTCTATATATGATATATACACATGTAATGAAAATGAATATAAATACCAAAACACTTAACCGAAAAAGTAAATGGGGTGAAAATATTTGGTCTAGACAATGGTGTTTATCTACGGCACGCGTTGAAAGGTGACTTAAAGTGACCTTGTCAGTCATTATTTCAGTCCATGGTGCGTTCTTGTAAAATACTCTCTCATGATGTTGTCACAATTACATCTAATCTTTGTGTCGTGTGGACTTAATGACACAAAATGTCAACTAGAAATGTTCACCAGAGATCACACTGTTAAATAATCGTGATTTGCCATGGAACAATAGATGTTCGATATTACCTAAGTCGGTGATATGGTACGTGTGACAAACTACTTACCATTCCGAGGAGTAAGTAGATCACCTGTTCCATGGCTGTCGATGATAGTTTGTTGATGGTGTACACCCAGGTTTGGTCGTGTGGGTGGCGAGTTCACATCAGCTATGAGTGACGGTGCCCAGATCTACAATGTATTTATACTCCACGACATCATGGGTCGAAGCTTACAACTGGTATGTGGGCGCAATAGTTTCGCGTATTTTTTATAAAATTAGAAATCCGTCTTTAGTCATTGGAATGAGATCTCGAGCATCCGTTCTAGCTCACACCTCACGCCGGATACAGCAACTGACATCTTCACGAAAGCGCGGGAAATGATGGGTTGCAGAGGGTTATACACATATCTCAAACAGTCCCGCCCACTTGTACTCTAAACAATCATATAAGTATGTTTCATTCCAGACTTTATAGCTGAAGTGATGGTGTTTGTGCGGAGTCAAAATACAACAAATTAAATCAGTTTCCGGCTATGAATCATATAGGCGACATCTTTTGGACAACATGTTTTCTGTTTATTTTATAATTAAGTTCATTTAAAAAATGATAATGATAAAGCACTTAATGATTTCTCGCCCATAGAAATTCCACATCAGACACAAATGTGTACAATTGCACACGCAAGATGACTAGATGATTATGTTGTGAACAAAACACGACGCATGTTGTAGAAAGCTCCCAGAAAGTAATTACGGTGTATAATTTGACACTAATTGATATCTTATCCATGTGATGTGAAGTCTTGTTTACCACGGACAGACATGGTTACTACGGACAGCGATAAAATGGCTATGTTGATTTAACATTTAGATGGTCAAACAAACTGCGTTATAACAGACAGTTGACTCATTTCGTCTGATACCACGTCTAAGGTTAGGGAATGTCACACGCATTACCACTTACATCAAATTCTAAGAATATGTTCGATTTTTCTGTCGATTTGATTTAGTTACACTCATCCCATTTGTGCTAAAAGAAAAAAAGGAAACCATAGCAGCAATATGTACTCGATCTCACCGAAAGGTTACGCATTTTCTGTGGAAAAAGAAATTCAGGAAGTTGGTATAACGACATGAGACGCTAACACAGTGTATACAAACACAAAATCATAACATGTGCGTATACATTTTATCTCGTTTGACGTATAATATAGAGAACGTTATGATTAGATTTCATTTAAAGTACTTCCGATAAAACCTTTTCTAATAAGGAGTCACTAGTGTGATGGAGACACTTGTTTTAATTCTACATCCTACTGGATAACATTCACTATTTTCACTCACCTCCTACAACAAAAATTTATTCCGAATGTCAAAGATATGGTTTAGCTGATTATTTTACCATAGGAGTTAATATTATAAAGGTCATTCCATTGCCTTTTTTATGTCAATTATATTTCAAAATGCTAAACCCATTCCAATGTTCGATATATATAAGTTATACACTTCTTCAGATTAATGAGTCTTCTTGTGAAAATATTAAAGAAAATTGATGGTGATGACGTTAAGGTCAACATGTCTCAGGTCCAGTATGTTAGTAAAGCTAGCATGCCAATACTTGATAAATCCATATATAATGCTGCTTTTTATATCTCACAAGATGGAAGCATTGGGTTGTTCCAATTGCAAAATTGAAATGAAGTCCCAGTGATGATTTTGATCCAACCAATGCAGATCTAGGAATATATGACGATATCTGTTATCGTTTAATGATATTAGTACATTGTTATTCACATTAATGCTAATTTCTCATGATGTTTTTACATAGCAATATACTTTGGGATCTTCAGAAAATGATCAGGGGAGATAACTCTAACTTATATTCGGAAGTAAACCTTGGTCTAGGAACCTCGTAGATATGTACAGCCGCCCATGCGTTGTTGAGTTAAAATGACCTTTAGTACACACTTAGTGGTTTTGTCTACGCGTGACAAACTTGTCCCGAACGTACGTCGTGTAAAACCAGAATGTCTCATGAGGTTTATTGAGCAATACTTACACCATACATGTAAACATGACCCTAACGTACGTCGTGTAAAACCACAATGTCTGATGTTTATTGGGCAATACTTACAACACCTAAAAACAACAGTTGCCTTGGCAAATGAATCGCCTCTTTTATTCAAAAGACATTAATGCAATTAGCGTAGTATAAAGAATTCCAACAGATACTGAAACACATATAATTAAACTAGGATGATATTGTCCTCACTCAAGGCAACGACTCGGCCCAAGTAAAAAAAAACAAGCTTATGTGTGTACCCTAAATAATTAACTTATTCACAACTATCCTCCAATCGATAGGTCATATCTACTACGCTATCGGTCCCTTTTGCGCTTGTATGTAGGAATGTACAATGTACCACAGTGCTACTGTCGTGAGTCATAACACAAACATAGTCAGGGAGCTATTGTTATCTTCACTTACGACACTTCTGTACTGTTTCTTGAACGTTGTAGATAAATGCATGTTTTTTATGTTGCTGTTCTTGACATCATGTGGATTTTGTTATCATACTTTTAAGTGAAACACTGTGACATTTCTTCTTCCTCTCTTCGTCTTCTTCTGATTGTTTTTCCCCACACTGTCTACCTACTACTCCTCTAACCACAAGTTATCACTAAATGTTGTCTTTAAATAAATAGAGAATACCGAAGCGTCAACAAAATGATAAGCAGAATTCTCAAAACCATCAAACAAGGAGCAAGATCTGAACGAAAGAAATATTTGCAGAGTCCATTGAAAAGTACAAGAGAACAAGACAAGGTGTTCCGAAACGCCGACACCCGCCATTCAAACCTAGTACACATCCAAGTTAATGTCACGTCCTCAAAGTGACAAATGAGGCATCATTCTCAATCACAGCAAGTAGGCATACTCATGAGCATATTCAAAAACGTCAACATTCATATCATGTACAGGGATACAGAAAATTTCTCAATTGTACCAAGAAAGCAATCATAAAAATTGATCATACAAGATATGTTCATCAACCTGCAACTCTCAAATCCTTGTGCTATTACTCTTATAACATACAGAACTAGTTTAATTTTACACTTAAATTTATAATTTAAAGGGGTTTCACGCACCTGACCCTTCTGCTTCAACACTACTTTAGAAATTTTGGTTTCCAACCTAGCACCACTGAAGAGTCTAGAAGGAAGAAACAGCTGTATGATTCAGTTTAATTCATTTTTCAGCATCCTGTATCTATAACTTAATATAAAAGATTCAGCATATGTGTGTGTTACGTCATCTTAGTTCCCATAGAAATGCCAACATTTCGTTGGAAAATCTTACCTCCAAACTCAACAAAGATATTGTCAACCATAATTTCAATCATTCGTAGCCAATTGTACGTTTATTCAATCTGAGCTTTTGTTGTATAATTCACAAAAGTATGTTCCAACATAGCTCACAACCGTATATCTGTAACATCGTCCGTCTTTGGCTCTTTAAGAGAGACCGAAGACGTTATTTCAGAATAGTATGTTGTATAGTATTGTACATGATGGAAAATCAAACGTTTTGATAGATTATATTTTTGAGAAGGGGGTTTTCAAGATTGATTAGGTGATCTTCCGAGTTCTCCAAAATCCGCATCCAATTCATGCCACTGCTGTAGAATAAAGTGTAATAAGACTGAGACATGGTGTATATATGGTAGTAATAATACCATAAAGCCTTTGTAGCGCAATTAGAAGAGAAGACGCTTAAAATTATCCTTGTACAGTTAATGTTTCCAAAATAGAAATAAAAAGTACTGAAATAAAAGGGGTGTTGAGTGAAAATACAAATCACCATTGTCAATTTGATAACATTACAATTAGTGAGGTTTACGCCCACATTTGAATTACATTACGGTTATATTTATTATATTATAAGAATTAAACTTGTAAGAATATTTGCGGATTATTGTGCCGATGTAACGATTATAATTGGAAGACCCAATGAAGCGTTGAAACATGCCGTAGATTTACACCGGGAAGCTAACTAGACTTTTTGTAAAGAGCTTCCTCAGTACACTAATTTTGATCTATAGTAATCTTGGAAATCCTGTCAATATCCATGAACAATTGTGGATGTACTTCCTAAGATTATAAAAACTTCCCTGTTTCTATCTACGATTTTCACATAAAGGGGTTGCCCTAAAAATCACTTCGAATGTCATGATTCTTGTGATGAAGACAACCGCTTGCGGACAGATGATGTAATTAATATTATCATAATATCGTGTAGATAATTGCCGTTTCTTTTTTTCCTTGTTTGTTGTGGATGTGCTTGTCTGTCAAATAGGTCCCTTGTGCTTGGGTTGTTTCTATCATATCTCTCAGTTTAAAGACGTATATTGTATATGGCATGTTTTATCAATGAAGAAAAAGATACTCGCCCTTCCAAAACACAAGGTCTTATTTTCTTGTTATTTCTTAAAAGTTACACCGTATATCGGTGTCACAGTTACTTTATTCATATTTTGCCACAGATTTTTTCCATCCTTGAAATCCATGACATTTCGGTATTCTTAGTTTTAGTGTTTTATTTCAATGTATCATGTTGCATATCACCGATTTAAAATTTCTGTTAATTTCTTATGCTGATGAAAATCAGTATATTTTAGGCCTATGCATTTATACCCAACAAATTTGTATATCTAAACAGGTACATGTATATACAATATAATGTATACTTAAAGACTTCTTTGTTTTTAACACAAACAGGAATCGAAAACTAATTTTTCGGAGCTTTCGGAAATGTGTTTCCAATGTCATGCAAAGAGTACATGGCTGCTTAGTCGATAAAAAAACCCAATATGCCTCAATGCACCGAGACATTTCGCAAATTTTCACCGGTTTATAGGTACTGTTACATGTTTACCAATTCGGTTTCGAAAGCTTACAAAGCATGTTTTTAATTTATTTGTGTTAAAAACAAACTTAATCTTTATTATTCACAACAAACATTGTTATTCCCAATAAACGTAAAACATGGTGTTCCCTTCAATAATCATATTTTATTCCATTGTTGCACAAATCGAAATCTTTCCTTTTCCGCATACGCTTCCGACAATAGAATGATTATTTCATTTTTTTATCGAAATCAAAACACGATTTGCTCATGAAAAGCTGGAACATGGGGTTTTTATGTTTCCTTCTTTTAGAATTTTCTATCACTATATAAGGGGGAGTAACTCTTGCGGAACTACATGTATATCACTTTTCGTATGGTGAACTGTGAATTCAATCTTAAAACAGGAAAGGCTTGTATCAACTATGTATCTACCATCCTACTAAACATATTAAACTGACACCACCATTATATTACATATATCATATGGATTAATTTTACCAGGATATGTCGTTTTAACGTATAATATTTATTATGTGATACAAAATCAGCTCCACTCAGTTACATTGTGCTGTGGGCTTGTGGAGTTATAAATGTAACACGACAATTAAATGAAACTTGTTTTATTTATTTGATTTTATGTTTAAATCGAGTAATAAACAGTTTTGCAGTTCAGCTTCAGTAACGACTTCCCTCAAAAAGAGAGGGTCAACGACCTTGTAATGAATTAAAAAAAAAATAAAGAAAAAGCGTCAGTGTTGTCTGCTGGTACCTCGACAGACAGCCGACATAATCGATTTCCCTTTACAATTTAGAATTGATGCTATGTTTTGCATTTGTTAAATCAAATTAAACAGTCTAAAATATATATTAAATTGTTTCAATATCATAACTTGTATTAACCCTTGAACTGATATCATGAATTGAAAGGAAATGATGTTAGATTGTTTTAGCTCCTAACTATTTATCTTTAACAAATATTTCGTGGCTGCACATTAGATATCATTTTTAGGTATAAATGTCAATCTATATTTATAATACATCAGAAAGTTCCAATATCTCTGGCTTTTTGTCAATATGTACATGTAAGTTCTTGAAGAACGCAAGTACATATCGAAGGATATATGTATATTTTAAAAAATCTAAGACTACCATAGCGTCAACATAACCATAATCATAACACAAAATCGAATAAACCAGGGCAAAATATTATTTACGATGAGACCATTGAAAATGAAGAAGAGAATAAGATAATGTGTTCCAAAGGAGTACGTATCTTTTGTTTCAACAGCGATACCCACCATGTAAATCGAGGTCAGATCCAAGTCAATGCCATTGGCTCTAAGATAGAACTGAGGCATAATTCTCAATGACAACAAGCAGGCATACCAATGTGCAAAGATAAAGATGTAGAATATCTCTCAATGGGACCAAGATGTATCCATAAATCTTGATAACTTCTTTCTTATTTCATAACCATGTTCATCCATTTGGAAAGAAATATATGAATAGACATTCGATATCAGATTAGCAGAATTCAGTATTCTCCTGGTAATAGTTCAATAATCACCTAGTTGATATGTATTCACAATGCTGACAAGTCCTGAAATGTACAATGTAATATTTACTCATACTCTTATAAACCAAGTCCCGATAAAAACGTTGTCAGAGAGTCTGGCTCCTAACTTATGTTTTTGTCTGAAGTATAATCGTTGCCTGTCCATTTTAAGTCGATGGGAAGCCGTGTAGTTCAGTATCAAAAGGACAACCTGTCTACTCTCCTACACTTGAAATCTTTATCGTTCTGTATGTAGGACACGTAAGGCAAAGATTCAAACTACGATTTATGTTAGTCGCCATACGACTTACATTGTAAACGTACAAAATCTCACACTTTCACGTTTTTTTAAAGTATACTAATTAAAATAATACTTAAACTATGTTTAATGTGTGTGAATTGGGATCTTCAGTCATTAGAATGAACCTTTCTTATTATGACAGAAACAACAGCATAAAAATCTGATGAACTTCTAAAGAAAAATGTACGTTCCACAGATAATCCTATAATATAAATAAATAAAAAAAATAAAATGTTTATGTCATGGTATTTTTTTTTAAATACTGGGAAGAGGTTATATAGTCAACCAGAAAAAAGACTGATATTTGTCATATTTTCTCTCCTACATCAGCTTCCTACCTCGATCTTTACTTAATCTATGACACGGGCAGCTTATTACTAAGCTGTATGATAAAAGTTAACGTGACGATTTCGTTTTTCGATCGTTAACTTTCTTTTTCTTGATAGTAACATCCCTGCCTCTCTATCATAAGGTGTTTACATGTCGCAGTTGATTTGTTATTCTAGGGCTTGCTCTGAATATCGAAATTTTCGTGATAGATGTCAGCAACTGACGAACAAACTTACGGCACAGGGATTCGAGAGATGCAAGTTGATGAAGACTATCGGTTTAGCAAGCCCCCTTAATGATGCAGAAGCCACCCTAAATGTCACTACCCGGAATGAGTCCTATTCGAAGACCTTTATTGAAATCGGAATATGTGTAATTAGAATAGTAAACTTGTTCATTGGCTATACAACAATTACATGACTAACTTAAGATACTTAAAAATAGAGCATTAAGGCTGACATCTTCAGAAAAACAACCCATCGGATTTGTAACCTGTCAATCTCTTCTGCGACACTTCCGAGTGCTGAGAAATGACGTTAAATGTAAAGTTTATTTATATACCCAGGTCATGCGGAACTTTATTTCTCTTATAATGCTTGTTGGAAGAGACGCAAAGGTCATATACACATATATATGGTCATTCGACAGTAGTAAAATCTTGATAAAATCAAATAGTAATATATTTTGACAATATTTCTGTTGAGTTCGGAGGAAAGATTTTCCAGCAGACTGTTGGCATTCCCATGGAAACAAACTGTGTCCCACTCTTAGCTGACTTGTTTTGTTTCATACGACGCTGAATTGATGGAAGAGCTAATCAGGACAGGTAACAAAAACTTGCCAAATCTTTTATCTCACTTTGACGATGTGTATCTATGAACAACAAGAAGTTTGTTACCGCGTCGATCGTATATACCCTTCTGAATTTGAAATCAATGACACAAAATAATCTTTTACATCAGCTTCTTACATTGATCTCTATTTAAACTATGACCAACATGGACAGCTTACTACCGGTACTTAACTATGCGATAAACGTGACAATTTCGATTTTCCGATCGTGAACGTTCCATTTCTCAAACCTATGGTGTTCATATGTCGCAGTTGATTCGTTATTCTAGGGCTTGCTATGAATACCATGATTTCCATGTTCGATGTCGACTGCCGACAAACAAATTAACAACACAGGAATTCGAGAGAAGCAGGTTTATCAGATCTATGGGCAAGTTTTATGGTCGCCATGTAAGTCTTCCCTTTGTTCATATTATCGATTTTGAGTTGGGATTATGGTTTTGTTGACGCTTTGAAATTCTCTTAGCTGAATGAGATCTAAACGAAATGGCGCTGCCTGAACAGGAGCACTTATTTTCTTGAAAAATGACCATTTATGTCTTTATTATGAATTTAGAAGTAAAATTAAACAAGGTCTGTATAATTTCAAATCGTGTTTTACGAAAATACGTATATTATGTACCATGTCACTAATCAAATAAGATAATTTTGGCTATGGTGGCTCGAGCAAACGTCGGGGAATAAAATAATCCACAAGCAGAGTCTGCCACACTACAATATTTTGGAACCATATTACAACTGACAAACATACATTGCCATAACAACTGGAAAATTTACATTACCATAACAACTGGAAAGCGTTTACAATATTATTGACATATATATATAACCATACCAACCGACACGTGTATATAAAAACCCTATTTGACATTTCCAGCCGATAGCTATTTCCAACGCAGGTTTTGTCGCAAGAAAATGATACTTGTTACTGATAACATATGCTGGTTATAAAACAAAATAATTGTTAAACATTGTCGTATTTATAAGTAAGATCAACACTGATATTCCTTCAGAATATTTTATTCGTTCACTTCACACAAAGCCGTATCAGCATTACTTGTACTACATGCATAAACATAATCAAAAACTTGAACGTATTGTAGAAAAGTATAAAATCATTGGATTTCACAACAATACAAAAAATCAATTCTTAAATAATCATCCCTTCATAACGGATTTGAAAGTTTAAATACTATAAAAGCATGTTCCACTGCTTAACACAACCATTTCTTACATTTAAATATAAACAATTAAAACACATATTTATATATAGTATATAGAATATATACATACAACGTTTATAATATTAATAGGCAAGAACTATCTAAGCGAGAAGCAACCCGTTTTCTCCGAATTAACACAAGTGACCCGTTCATACTCTACACATCGTATAAGAGAAAGTGCAAAAAGCAGCACGCGACTATTATTAATGTAAGCACCAGTTAAATCATTAACTGCTGTGTATTATTTATATAATGCGGTACGTGGTAGTCGCCGTTGGTGCTGCATTCATTAGACACGATACGTAGAGCATGTAAGTTAACTGAACACATATAATGACTCTCGTTCACAATAACGCTCTCTGCCTTACTACTGAGGACAATATTGTACATGATATACTAATGAGACATTAACCAATCATTTTACACATCTGTACACACTCACGGCGAGATTCATCGCGAATAAATTAAGGCATATAAAATATCACAGAAGTAATCCAAATGGATTGGAATGTTTAAAACATTCAATGCTTAATAATACTGCACATCAGGTATGTTTGCGAGCGGTGACATAGGTGTATGCCAGCATAAAAATGTTGGCATTTGACGTTTAGTTTTACTACTGCTGATATACACAGTATAACAAAAAGCCAATTCTATTTGATATTGTGAAAGCAAATCTAAATCTAAAAATTTAGAAAACATTCTTCTCTCCTTACGAAAACGTATATTTTAATATGAGTGATTTCATAAACTAAATTCAAGATTTCGTGAGAAATAATTTGAATTTGAAATATTGGAAGAATGCATTATATATACGCTGAGATTGAATGAAACACTGTTTTTTGTGTTTAAAACACGTTTCAGGCTTTAGCACCATTGTGAAATAAAACAACACACATCTCAAAAATCACATATCTGGTGAGCGATGGATATGGTCGACGCCGATATTTCTGCATAGGAAGGGACATGTATGAGGTATTGATCGGACGGAGAGGTGCACATCCGGTCCGCGGCTGGCACGGAGCCTTCACTGCCCACTACAACTATGTACAGTTTGATTTTAAATGCTGTCTTCGTTGCTTCGTTGATGACTCGGGGTGTTATTTTTGACCTTCTATCCAAAAATAAGACAGCTATATGCTCTGCATTCGAACGACCTCCATTGATTGGAAGAAAGGAGTGATGACGTAATTTTCTTAGTAGACTCTTGAGTTTTCCTTCTTTCGCATTGTCTAATCTTTCCTCGAAAGACTCTTGATCTCGGATTTCAGCCAGCCTTGAATCAGTGCCGTGAGCATAAACCTCTGACATCACCCCTACTCGCTGATCATGCTTACTCTCCAGACCCATATTTTGGGCTATTTGACCAATAGCCTTCCGAAGTATTGTGGACTTTTCTAAACTGAGGCTCACTCCGTCGAAAACAAACATAATGTCGCGTGGTCCATATGCTGCACACGCTGAAATAGATTAAAGGTTAGTGTTATATTCACTAGATAATCGTATCGAAATTTTCAACCTTATTAATGTTTTGCATATCAGAATTCGAGAGTTTACAGTTTCATATTTGAGGATTATTTTGCTTGATACGTTTATAAAGTAGTTGTACTGTCATGTCAAGTCATCCGTTGTTCTGATACTTTTTCAACTCAATGTATATTTACGGGACAAGTTTAGATCCATCGATAAATTGTCTTTGATTTAAAGACACATGACTTGTTATTGTATAAGAAACAAATTCTTTCTAATACTTAATGAGATATATAAATTTTCCTTCGTCTCATTTTGTATCCCACTGAAGTTATCATTCGTCAAAGGTCAAAAGGTCTCTCTTGAAACAGACATCGTAATAACTATAACTTACCAAAATTGCTTCCGACAGACTCGTCATTCTGTGTAGCTTCGACTGCAAAATAGAATTAGAAACTTAAGCGAACAAGTTCAGTGTTAATGAGAACATTTTTACATTATCTGAGTACGTTGTAAGGTGTAAATGGTACCATTTTTTCCATCAATGTAATTTAATCAATTTGCAGTGTTTTTCATTATTGATTATGCATTGTGGGTGTATATTACATGTGTGGAAAATGACAGTTTTATTTACCTGTACAGCACAATTATTAACATTTTAGACTTGAAATGACTGTATATGTTAATATGCAAGCCACATAACGTGTGCTGTCGACAATAGTATGTTAATAATGAAAGCTTATTTACCTGTACAAGCCTTTATAGCGAGTATGTTTCTCAGATGGCGAAGAGCGTTGTAATTGTTGACCTTGAACATGAAGCTCTCGTCGGGATCGCTTGCAATGGCCATTAGTTCAGGGATGGACGCCATGTCACCAATTCCTATAGCAAATACATATATACCATCCTTGTGAGCTAGTTCTGCTTCCCGTTCTGTCTTAAATGTGTTCGTGGATTTTCCGTCCGTCAGCAGAACAACAATATGAGCTACTTCCGCTCTGGCAATGTCATCCCGGAAACCATATTCTCTAACATGTTTCAGGGCAGCAGCGGTGTTAGTATTTCCGGTCAATCGATGTAAATTACTGACTTGATATTTAAGTTCATCCTTGTCAAAGTCGTTGTTTAATGGAATGACAGGGTGAATTCCATCACTATACAAAGTAACACCAACCCTTGTATGTGACTCAGATATATCAAAAATATCAACCACGTCACTGACGAATCGAAGTTGTCGGTTAAAGTCGGTTATGTGTATACTGTTGGAAGAATCTAGAAGGAAGTAAAGGTCCGCTGGCTTTCCTCCGCAGTCTGTGACGAAAATATAAACTTTAACAAGACATTGAAAAGTCAAATATATACTTAATATATAGATAATATATCTTCAACAATTTAAACCAGGACGAGTTAAGATTTCGCAATAAAATAAGGTATATAAGATAATAATATATATAAACATCACGTGATAATGTAAAATATCAATGTTTTATAAACCATTATCAATTCTTTTACAAATTACTGGTTACATGCATGGTTGTATTGTAAGAATGATTTCATTATGAATTATGATCCGGAGACTAAGAAACAGTGAATATTGTTGTAAAAAGTCTTGGCCGGTATTTAACAACTGATATTTCATATCATTATGAAAAGTACTTACATGGTTTGGGTTGTTTTTCGGACTCAAGATGATCTTCCTGGGATTGGTCTTGCTGGGGCGGTACTAGAACAAATAAATCATATTTATTACCCATCTGATTAAATAGATATGGAGTTTTGAATTATCAGTATCGATATCATGACAGTGAGTGACCATGTATACCATATTTGTCTATGCACAACGCACGATGGCAGGCACTCTATCTGACCATGTTCATGTATACTGCATAAAAACGAACGTGTGGTTAGGCTACAAGCTTCGAATACACAACAGAGAGACCACAGTTTACACATGATCACTCAAGGTGAAGCGCGTATGTTTGCTGTATTACCTACCAAAGCTGTCCGAGAGCACTTTGTGTCAGACGTATTAAAGTTGTTTTAATCCAAGTTATTACCGCATTCACATTCGTCAGTGAGTGACATCCCGCCAGATGTGTACGGGGAAATAAGGGGTGGTATGTGTATGCACTGGCAGCAGCGCGTTTTAACAGAAGTGTGTGGTGCAATATGTTTGCGTCTGACAATACTATTTACTACTAGCTGCGGCAAGGTGTATATAATTCATTGTTAAACCATCATGACTGTCTATCGTTATTATAATTATTAATAACAAAAATATAACCATATGGATAGTATCATAATAATATAGAACCTTATAAAACTATATCAAAAACCGAAAATGCGTCAGGAGAATCCGGAAATCGTATTCTTAACCCTAAGTCGATTTATCTAGTGTAAGATATAATAAAGAAAGTATTGAATTGGAGAATTTAAAAAATATAATGACAATAAAGAAGTTGGCGTTTTATCTTGATCAATGACATTATCACATCCTCAATGTGAGAGCCGGGGAAGAGACAATGTATTTGTATAGTACACTTATGAGACACGTGTACCTTCAATCACACTATGAACTGGTATATCGCAGATATCATGATGGCGTTAACCTTTAATTTATGAATCACATTAGTTTAGCGAAATCTAAATAAAAGAACATATTTCCCCAAATCAACTTCCATTGTTAATCATTACCTTGACACGTCTTAATGGACAGCTCGTTCCTGAGGGTATTGAGAGCCTGGTAGTCGTCTACACGGAAAACAAACTTCTCCATCGGCGTGCTGGCTAGACCCTCCAAATCCATATCCTGGACTCCACTCCCAACACCTATAGCCATTATTGTTATATTCGCGTCTTTCGCAAAGTATGCCTCTTCCTGTGCAGCCACATAATGGTTTCTGTTCAAGAATCCATCAGTAATCAAAACTAGTATCTTAGCTGCCCATGCGCGGCCACCATGTTCCGGTTTAAACATTTCCTCTCGTGCGTACGATATAGCTTTCGCCGTGTTGGTACCCCCTCCGACGTACGGTATCTCTGAGATGGCGCTCTTTAATTCTGCTTTTGTCTGGTGTTTGTTGAGGTGGAAGTTAAGTTCTGTTTCGTCGCTAAATGTAATTGCTCCTACTTGAATGTTGTTGCTGCCGATCTTAAAGTTGTCTGCCACATTTTGTACAAAATGAAGTTGTTCTTGAAACTGTTCCGTTCTGATGCTAGTTGAGGAGTCTAGTAAGAAAACTATATCGGCGACCTTTTCATAGCAGTTGGCACCTGTAATATATAAATCGGGTTTTAATAGGACTGTTTTTATTGTATTATTAATGAACGCTTGGTGTAAATGCCCTTAATAGATTCTCTTCGCATTTATCAGTTGATAATAGTTGCCAGATAAATAGATTTAGAAATAAGGCAGCCATGTCAGCTCAGAAAGACATTAATTTAAATACAAATACCCAATTAAAACAGATAAACATCTTGGCGTTGTAAGAGTGAAGCTGTATTTACACTTGGTTATATATAGTGTTTTGAAGATAAGCCTGTGTTGCAGATTTAATCCAGTGGAATGTCTACAAAACCTAATAATACAATCATTGGCCTGGCAAGTCTTACAAAAAAGGGTACAGTGTTCGTATAGTCTGCACTCAACATGACATGCAGAGCGAGATAAAGAATGAACTTAAATCAAGGAATTCAAACAATGCCCACTGTTACAGGTGTCAAGCAATTAAAATTAATCTGATGAAAACCATATTCCGGGGAGGAACATCTATTTTTTGAGACTTTATAACAAAAGATCAAACGCTGTTCCCAAATACGCAATTTTCTCTGGTTTTCCTGAATATTTATTCGTGCTGTTCGGATTTCATTAGCGTATTCAAGTTTACAAATCTCCGTGACGATATAATAAGGGTTTATATGAAGGTCTGAATCATAACATCACGTGACGGCTTTAAAACCACAGCAAAGGTGGTATAAAAATCAATTCGTTTTTGTATTGTATGTCTATCTACCTGCTAAGAGTATATTTCGAGAAGATAAATATAACTACAGCGTAAACACTATGCGGTGTTATTGTATAGCTTGTAATGTGTGAGGTAGGATATATTATCGTGTGGGCAAAACATGACAGGTAGTACCTTACCTTCTGTTAAGCGGTGTAACCCAATCTGTGAAAGAGAAAAAAACAAGAAATAAATATGAACATGAATCATTATAAAAGTGCACTTTGATCAGTAACGATCGCCACTGCTATACATAGACAGCTTGTCAATAGTGAGAATTAATGTCAGATTTTGTATATTAGCCTTAACTACATGTACGAAATCAGTATTATTTGAGTTCACATGTATATAAATATTGTTATGTATATAATTTTATTAATATAAATAGCAAATTAATGTAGCAACATTAGACTAACAAACACTAAACCACTGTAAGTGGGTGAACTGCCTACCCAAGGACAGCTACATACACAATATGTATACATACACAATATGTATACATTCACAATATGTATACATACACAATATGTATACATACACAATATGTATACATACACATTATGTATACATACACAATATTTACTCATCCTACACATATATTACCATGAATTTCGATATTATGATTTACTATGATAGTAATGCTATTCAATGATAATTATCAGATATATACTTTGTGAAGATATGTTCTATGCTAAGCTGTACTTAACACCCGGGGTTCTAAAACAACTATGCTGTCAGCATTGAAACTAAAAGATATTATATTAAAATGTCCTCTCTAATAAAAATATGACATAACCCGCTGTAGGGTGAATTCCGGCTAGCTACAAATACTTGTTTCGTGTATCATTTATCCATGCCAAATTTACTGTAAGTTTCCATCTGGTTATTCCATCTGGCTATATCGTGTATTACGTCTTAGCTCAACGCTCATGTCATATAACAACTACATGAAGATTTATGAGAGAACTCTTACAAAATATAAACGTTCTCCTCCCGAGCACAATCTATTGCTCAAAAATGATACGTTTTGGCAATGTGATTGAACGCAGTATAGTAAACACAGGGTATACTTTAATTCATGATAGCTGTAGGATGTGGTTATTACCCCGTTTAAAGATTTATAACCGTTTTAAATTTGCTGCGAAATAAATAAAAGTTTGTCCGTAAATTACCTATTCGGTACTTATGAGCTTGTATATCCATAGAGCAAATGTGCAACATATGCAGTTTAACATTTGAGTTTATATTTCTATTGACACTTAAACTTTATGGCAGTAGAACCCAGACGATGGTTGATAACGCTAGAATGTCAGTCTGTCCCAGTACCGGCCAGTGTGACACACATGTCGTTATCGGAACGTATGTTGACTTTAACCAAACATAGATTTTTTACTCGTTTAATACAACTGTGTTAGGAGATAAGATTTAAGGTTTTATAAAGATCATGGTTTAGCAAAGCAAACTTAATATCAAAGAGATTGTCCCGTTATAATATCGATACATAAAATAGCTGTGACCAACAAGTAATCTTAAATTTAAGTTATATTATCAATGAGACAACCCTTACCTTAGACTAGTTTGCTAACATGTTGATAATACGTTCTGTAATAATAATATTTCGTCATACCCTATAGTTTTGTCTCAACCTGAAATATCAGCGTCAACAGTGAGTGTGTGTCTAGCCTTACTCTAATGTTATCTGTTGGTCAAATTTACAGTCCAAAGTGTCTCTCAAGTGTAGTCAACACATTGTATCTCCTAGGTACTTTATCAAAAAGAAAATACTAACCATCCAACTACTTAAATACGTAATGTATATAAGCTAAACGTTGTTGCGACTTTTCTCTAATGAAATCGATTTTTCTTAAGTTATGATTTTGTTTAATGTCAGCATTAACAAATTGACAAGGTAATGATATTTACAATAAAGCACCTACATTTACAAACTACAATGGTGATGTTCATTACAATAAAATATCTACAAACTATCAGAGTGATAATCTTCACCTAGGAATACTTACACAAGTAGCCAGCAGGTTAACTAACTTAACATTTTCATATCATTTCAAAATTTCTAAACCAAATGTACTAAAATACGAAAAGTAGTAAATAAATAAAAAGGTCAAAATGAGGGTAGGTACTATAACACAGAACAGGTGTCCTTTGTTGAGAAAACAATCATGAATTTCTTGTTGAGATATTTTGAACATGTACTTATTCATACCGATTTTTTTTGTATTTTTTTTTCTGATGATAATGTGACAAGATTTAACCATAAATTATTTAAGCCTACCAAATAACGACGGCTGTAATAAAACCCGACCAAATCAAAGTTTTATAGAGCAATATCATTTATATTTTCATTTCTTTTATATAATATTCCAGTATAGCAAGAAAATATACACTCTACTACACGTTTCAAAGCTGTATATAAGTGCCTAGTAAACGTAATGTTTATTCTGGCCCGGTAAAACAAACTGAAACTACAACAAACTTATCCTGTTTAGAAAATAATTTAAAAAGCACCACATGTACCTGCATTACACGGAAATCGTGTGGCTGTACAACACCTATGTAAAATTATAGAAATGAAACCGGGTCATATGTAAATACACCTGTGATGACGCGTTATAGGTAATCTACTGATACCAGAATAACTAAATCGACGGACTGTTGTCGTAAAACGCTTCTCACTAGTGTATGGTAATAATAAACACTACTTACAAAACACAGTAGAGCTGTGAGGTGGATGGTAGTTCTGGCCATGGTAGAGTCCCCGAGCTTTTGTTTCTGGTGTGTGAAAGTCTACGTCGTCAGCTTGACTGCCTGCTAGTTGGTTCAGGGCTACATATATACCAGTGCCAACGCGTGTTTTTTTTACTGACAGGTATATAGACGTATCTGGTGCGGCCATCTCATTGGTTCAGTTAACGGGAGTACCTGCCCCTCTCTCCGCGTAGTAGTATTTGCCATATATGGAAAAAGATCGTGGAATCTGTTTGGTGCGTGTATGATAATGACGCCTGGCACTTCTTTTTTTATCATTTACATTTCATTCATAAATCTGAAAATTCTCCCACACCTAAATGTAAACACTAAACATTTATATTCTCTATTTGGATTGCATTGTTCAACGAGTAAATCTTTCGATAAACAAACATTCGCATTAAATTATAAAAATATTCCTTCTAATCTTTATTAATTTCGACCAACGCCACAATTAGCTGAATCTAAATGATTTGCCTAATTGTAAGAATATGGTATTTGCATATTTAATTTAAAAGGCTTTCAACTGTTTTTTTTTAATTACTAAACATATTATTTATTTACTGTTGAAAGTGGAAAGTCACTTAACGTGAATAATTAATTTCACCCTATATGAGAAACATATTGTTCCAAAAACTCGATTTCATGCATATACGAAACACGGTCAGACAAATACCCAACATACTGTCGGAAATGTAAAGATTTACCCAACACAGAACTACATGTATACATAAACCATGGACATTGGTATACCAAAGTTTACCTGGCATTAACGTTTGTTAAAGCAGAACAAAAATGTATGATTATATGAAATACAGGGAAATATGCGTTTGACAAATGAATAAGCACAAGTAATAAGTAGTTCTCATTTTGAGGGTTTGATGTTTACTTGGATGTGACCGATATTTACATGACGGGTGTCGTTGATACTTACTCTTTCGAAACACATGGTCTTATCATCTTGTATATTTGTATGGGTCTCAATGTAAATCTTTCCCTTTGTTTTTTATTTTGTCCCAAATATAATTTTGAGTTCGGGTAATGGTTTTGTTGACGCTTTGGTATTCTCTAATTATTTGTTTAAGATGTCTGTCACGGAAAAGTTAAAATCTAAGCATTCGCCGTAGATGATTATCCGATGAGTATTGATTTATGTTACGTTTCATCGCTTATTTTTGATAAATCATTGGTATTCTACTTTCTGCTTAGTTTTATAACACATTGTCATTAAGTAATAAATTATTAGCCTTTTCGTGGCCTTCGAGGTGGGTAAAACACTCGTACACTCTAGGGTACATCGGCCTATATGTTTACTGTACCACCTAGGTACTACTTGAGTGTCCAGTGTGGTAAGTACTGTTTATGTGACCCGGGCATTAGGATTATATCCATGTGACTAAATCAAAGAATTCCGTCTAATTAAAGACGGCGGAGATATTTGATATGTCTACACAATGCGTTTTATTGCCTTTAAGGATGAAATTTAAAACAATTTATAGATCAAAAACAAACATTGTGAAAGTCCCTCCGAGAATTAAATGTTGATATACAATGAAACCTCCCACAATTCACTGCTATTGACCGCAGTATTACAAAAATAAAAACCGCATGAGTAGGGAGATTTCTCAGCGGGTAACTGGGTAGCATAGCTATGAACCCATCGACCATGTGCGGTCTGCGGTATGCTACCTAAGTAGGTTCGTAATTGACAATGATACAGGTATGTTATCGGTATGTTACAGGTATTTCCTATCCAGAACTATTGACTCACGTCACTGGCTGACACTGAGTGAAATAAATACCGTGGACGGGGAAACAGTATAAAAACAGGTCTAATACTATTAAATGGGTGTTATTTGAATTCAGAAGTCGTCAAACCTGCCATTCTGTCACAATGGCACATTTATAAATATAATGACCCGCGGTAAATGTCCTTACGTTCTGATTAATAGGGTATCATGCATATATTTCTAATTGAAGGAGGCAATTAAAAATAGATCAAGATAAAACGTTTTTTTCATTTAGTAGTAAATGTAATTAATCCACATCACAGAACTAGTTTTTATTCAACAATATTCAGCAGATAGTTGTTTCTTAAAGTTCATACAAAAAAAAGCAATCACGAATTTTCTCCAACTTCATATTACCTGTGCATAGGTAATGTCAGGCAACGTAACAAGTAGTTTGTCACTAAACAGGTAAAAACGGATCTGGCTATTGCTGAAGGTATTGTGATTAACATGTAGATAAGACCTAAAACAAAAATATGCATATTTTCTCACACTCCGTAAACAGGCTACGTCACCAGCTAAAGTGTCATTCGTTTCTCATTAGACTAGGTATGTACTTGAAAGAGACCGCTTCAAGTGGAAGACATAAACAATAAAGCTTGACCCCTGCGTGACGTCACGATGTTGATGGTTGGCGAGGACGGCGTTATCTACAACATTTATCACAAATAGCTGATGAGGTCGTTGTAAGATATTGCAGCACACCTTGTGTGCGCAGCCCTCTCTAGTGTGACGATATCACAAACCGCTTTTTGCTTCAGAAACCTGAGACTGTCTTCATCGTGGAGACCACATGACAGAAAAAAAACATGGGCACCCACGAGTATGTACGCGTTATCAAGGGACCGTGCCTTGTCCTACCCTCAGACATGGAAACGCATGTTGTGCCCACAGAAATGCATGTTGTACGGTACGGTACCACCCTCAGGGTTGACAAAAATACTTCCTAGTCACATTGAAACCCGCTGTGTAGATGTATAATGTTTCCGATTGCCATAAGTCATGTCAGTGGGTCGAGTTTCAGCTTCAAATCAGAACTGTTACTAAACAGCATGGCCATAGCTTTATGGGGGTAAATCTTAGAACCAGTCGTTAAAACTTGTGAACTTTTTAAATAGGTTATGTAAGACTTTTAATATTGCAACATGGTGAACATATTGTATTTGAAAGGAATGTTATGCCTT
Source organism: Mimachlamys varia (assembly GCA_947623455.1). Lineage (NCBI taxonomy): Eukaryota > Metazoa > Mollusca > Bivalvia > Pectinida > Pectinidae > Mimachlamys > Mimachlamys varia. The sequence continues at coordinate 18,866,068 of OX392535.1, forward strand.
TTTTTCATTTCTTATTGTAACGACAAACATTTGATATAACCGTTCAGTACGCTCCCCTTAAGTGAAATACTAATTATTCCACTATCACAGGGGATACTTTTGAATTATTCCAATCTACACGAAGAAAATAATCAAAATTGAAGTTTGTTTAAATCACATCACGGTAAATTTCTCCTCGAAACAACATACTATTTCTTGGTGTTACCTGTGCGAGCTTGCAATGATATATTATGATGGCATTTTGGCGTCCATGTAGGCCTGTTATGGTGATCTTGCCATATGAACATGTATTTCGTGGATACTCTGCTTCGTGGTTTGAAAGCTTTCAGACCGTTTAGTGATGCAGAGATTTGTCGGTATCCTATGTTAACAAACAGTACATCATATTTAATAACAACCAAGAAAATGTTTATACACGACGAATAGTTCGAGCTATACAGTAAAGGCAAGTATGCTTAGTGACCGTCGGCTTTTTTAAACTCTTCTATTTTTTATTATTGAAACACGTCACAGCTAAGATAAACTATTTGAAAACCTAGTTGACAGAATCTTTGCTGCTGAGTTTGAGGGATAAGATTCCCCAGCTGACTGTTGTAATCCCTATGGGAACAAATGTTGCTCCTCTTTTAGCTGCCTTACTATTGTTTTAATACGCGCTGAATTTGTTGAGGAGCTTTCATTACCAGGACAGGCAAAGCAGCCTAGACAAATGTTTGAATTTTAATTTCATGTATGTCTATCGACAATGCGTTGACTTTAGATAACAAGACACGTTTGTTGAACACTTTGATTGTATATAAACTTCTGAACAAATCCTTTCTTCCTTTCTAACATAATTGTCTAACAGGTTTGCAAACAAAAACCAACATATGATACTCTCTTAGTATTCCGGTTTGTCTTATGCTCACACATTTGTGAAGAATACAAAACGAGCAAATTGTAAAGCACCTGAAGCGTTGTTACCATTTCACCAAAATAAACGCAAAACAACAGTATGTCCACAGTTTATTTATGGGAATGATGATTAAGAAATGGTTCCCACAAATATTGAATGTGTATACTACTATAACGACACAGACGCATGCAATGGAATTCTAAATACAGATTGGATTTGAACAGAATAAATTTCACACTAGTGAACCCCGGGGGCTTCTGCATTAAAAGTGAACATACGGCAAGAAAAGACGAGTGTATGATTTTTGGGGGAGAGATACCAATCTTTACGAACAATCAATGTTTGTTTATGACGATTTATGACATATTATTTTAGTACCTTTGTAGAACACGGAAAATGACCCACTTTATGACACAAGAATATGAGTTCCAAATAAACGAATTTAAAGAAATACAATTATTGCGCCACTACATAGACTCAATTGATGAACACAGATAAACGATTGACCAGCTATATCGACGTTAGAATCTTTCACGCTCTATGTCATCATCCGTTCACCTACGACCCTACACAAATAGGGAATAATGAACATTCCTTCCTGCTTACTGTGTGACCACCGACATATAGTCCTAAGGAATGTTGTGTAAGAAGGCGAGAGAACGCTGTAGCTAACAGGGGCAAATTGTAGAGAATCAAACAGAATTCTAAAAAGAGTCAATGGTTCGATTTTCAATAAATCACAGCCCACTAGGGAATATTTCCTGTTAATACACCAGGCTGGAAATTGCAGATGTAACTTAAATAAAAACAGCCTCCCCTGGAAACGTGCTTCTATGGTCTTATACAGGAGGGGGAATGATTTTCGCAAGCTCTTCTTATTGCGCAACCAAGCCATTATCAAAATTTCTTACTACCATTCTAAGTACCGTTAAATCAGGGCTTCAGTCTTATTAACACTGTATTCTCCAAGAGTTGTGGATTTTGAAAACTCGAAAGATCTTCTGATCAGTCTTGAGCTACATATGTACCTCTTCTCAAAAAGGGTTCGTCTATCAAAACATGTTCCACCCTGTACACTACCATACCATATACCAAACTGAAAGAATGTCTTCGGTCTCTTATTTTGAGAAATTTCTTTGTGGACGACCATACAAATATATGGTTGTGAGCTATCTTGGATCATACTTTGTGAAAAACACAACAAAGGCTAGGATATAATATCCTAAGGAAGATATAGTACGAATTATTTAATTCCAGTTTACAATGTCTTTTTTGAGGAAAGATTTTTCAACAGACTGTTGGCATTCTAATGGGAACAAAGTGTGTCCCACTTTTGGTTGGCTATTTTACACCAGCTGACGAACAAACTTGTGACAAAGGGATTCGAGAGATATAGGTTGATGAAGACCATGAGCAAGTTTAATGGTCGCCATCTTTATTTGTTCATATTTTGCCCCAGGTTTACTCGATTTTGAGTTCGGATTATGATTTTGTTGATGCTCTGATTATTTTATTGATACCAGTATAACTCTTTTAACCTGTACTGTTGGTAATGTTGCTATTTATATAACAATGTAATACAATCGTGTGTTATCGATAAGGGTACATGTATTACTAATATTGATATATGCTTAATTAAAATTACATGTAATACATGTTTTACCAATATCAAGTGATGTTTTCATTGATAGTATAATTACGACGAATACAATTTCTCTATATCAATGAAGAACATCTGTCTCTCAGGGGTATATCTCGTTTAAGTGCATACAACTTCGTACATGTAACTGCTGTATTTTGATTTGCACTTGCCTGCCCCTACAAATACTCCGTAGGTCTTTAGTGAAATGAACGGAAATTACACAACATTCCATTAATTCAGAATTTTGCATCCCCTTTCTGAACTCGTAATCCCTTGAAAATGATTTAAAGTTTTAGGATCGTCATTTCGATCCCAAAGAAAACCCACATTTATCTCAATTGATACAATGCCATATTGTTAAAAACTGTTGGACATAAATCGGTTGATTCTCCAGAGGTTTAGCGGCACTCCCGTACACTGATAGGAGAGTATCGCCCAGTATGGAGGAGATACCGGGGGAGGGAGGTCTGGTCTGGACGATGCTCAGACCACCAATCGGTTAGGATGTCAGTCGGTCGCGCTGATTCATTACATAAACAATGCTGTAACTTCAAAGTCACCGATAAAAAAAATCAGGATCACTTCAATCGATTTTTTCTGTAAAGCATTGGCATGAATGCAACTTTTCTTTAAACATCTTTACTTATCTTGAATTTTGTTTGGGTTGTTTCCAAATGTCAGATTAGGATAAGGATATCACCCTTCCGGTATGTCGCAACTAATAAGACTTTCTATTACGTAATGATAAGCTGTATGTGCCGTTCTGTGGTAGGCTCTTTGTCGGATCTTATTAGAAAAACTGTCAAAAAGACCGGTCCGTTCACACAAGTAAAAGGATGCTGGTGCACCACAGTGTAAACAGTATCTGTGATGTAAAGCAATCGGAGGCGTGTGACATTTAGTTAATAACACTTATGTTCTGCTCACCTGTATCTAAACAAGTTTATCACTCATTAACATATTAGAGCAGGAACGGTGGCATCACGTGATGATGAGACCACCTGACATTCTGTAAATATCCTGTCTGGTAAAAATTCATTTTTGATATTTTGGTTTTGTGTAAGATCTCTCTGACGTCAAAAATATAATATATTTGTTAAATTTCGAAACTCCTTTTTAATCTAAAGAAATGGAAAATGGTCCTAAATTATAATTTACTTATAATTTGTTTCTTTTATAAAACACCAAAAGATCATAACATCGAAAGATCACATGTACATATTTGATTGAAGTAAACGTAAACTGAAACGGCCCTTCAAGACTCGTTCTCTTGTCAACCCAGTTTATATTCGTTTTCAATTGATATGTGAGTATTTGAATGATTATTACAAGTTTTCATTACTCGAACGGTTAAAGCAATTTCATGTTTATCTCAAATCAGATCAGCGGTTTATACTACTTTCCAATATAAGTTGAATAAAACGCCTGATAGTCGACTGGAACCTTATAAATGCAACCAGTTAACCTAACAGTTAAGAAATGTATGTAATATATGTCAAATTACAACTACACAAAAGTATTTCAGCAAAACCAAAAGTATTTGCCATAATTTGTCATCATGCGATAAGGAACTCTTGATTTTAAAAGAATTCAGGGTGAAACATGGATTTTTTTTTCTTTTTTTTTTATGAATACAATGGAATCTGGACATCGTCATCTCTGTTTTACAATGGTTTAAATGACAAACGCTGATACAAGTGTCTTCCGGTATGAAGAAGGATGCTTCTATGTCGGATTCGGGTGCGTTCCTGCTAGTAAATGGTCTGATTCAGTCTTACTCACCCCTCTGATGTTTACCATTGTTGTATCACTATACAAACATGTAATGCACGTGGCATTTCTGTACGCGCCACAGAAACGTAGGAATCTAAGTTTAGAGACCAACTCCTCTTTAGTGAAGAGGGTTAGTAGTTCAAGAGGAAATGTCTTATAATTAAAGGACGAAGGAATGCTGCGTTGATTGATAGATTTGAGCAGTTTTTAGATTTTGTTGGTAAGGATACAGCAATGTGTATCGTATCATTAATGGTTACTGGAACGGTAGATGGGATGATGGGATATGTATGAGTCTACAGCTACTATTGTGCATGGCTTACGTCACCTTATATTAATTATCGTAGGTCCCAACGTACTTACTACAATTGATCATTAACACCTCAGGAATGTATCCTGTCACTGTCCCCTATGACAACACACAATGATAATGGTTAATATGGTCTTTGTTTACGTAATCAATTGATTGATTACAGGTGCTAGGTCGTAACGCGGAAAATTAGTGATAATTAGAGCGCACACCACTAATACATGTCATGAGAATAAAGGTAAGAAAAGAAAAAAAAGAAGACCACATGAAAAGATTGAGTAACCTAGTGACTTGATACACTACCACTGTTTCCTTATGAATATTTCTTGTTTTCTCTAACTTCATTTCCGTTATGAAAGTCTTAATCATTCTTACAGTTATAATCTGACAAATTCCTTTGATGTTAGTTTCATCTCATATTTCATCTGAAATATTTACCATGAATGACATCATTTATCACAGGAACCATTGTTTTAAATCCATCATTTTACAACATGCGCATTTATATGATGTGTATTTCCTTTTCTTCTACAACTACCACGCTTGTTGCTGGTTAGATATACAAAAGTAAATGGCTCTTAAATATGTCGCAGATAACGCTCTTCGATTCAGAAGCAAATACTCATAGTATTTATGGACCGCATGTGCTAAAACTGAGACATGCATTCCTAAAATTTGAAACAGCACATGGCCCCAACGAATAAATTTTGAATTGCGACCACAGAAACAGACATCAAGACCTAGACAGACAAAAAGGAAACAGGTTCTCGGATTTACATACGTCTTCATAACGTACTAGAAAAGTACACCGCCTCCATCCAACATATCACCAGGAAGCTGTTAAAGTCGCCACTGACGGAAATAATTGGAAAAGGAAATTACTAACAGAGCTGTTAATTCCAGCCCGAAAGAAACTTCAAAATAAAATAAAGGATTACCAACAATAAAACATGTAAGATTATCTTAATACCAAAAATGACTTCACAATTTTTTTTTCCAAACTACACTTTATGTTTTACATTTGCTGTTTCCCCCAACCATCCCCCCCCCCCTTTTTTTTCCCCCTGTAGTAAATCATATATCCCAAATATTCGTTCCTGGAAATTTACCTTGTCGATGTAAAACTTGGTGAAAACTGTTTCGGTCATGTGTACTGTACATGATGTATAGCGGCTTTAATTGTATATAAACACATTGTTGGAAATTCATTAAGATTGATGATTAGTTTTTGTCATACATTTTAACCTTTTGTTCTACGTTTCTCACCTGAAAGGAATTTGTCTCCCGAGTGCCTACATTTTGAACTGCCCGTGGTGTACGAAATAAAGATTCATAGCGGATATAACGCTAACATGTCCATTGTGTCTGGAGAAACATCAGGGAACATGTGTCAGACTAATGGTGTCATTTTGTGGGATCTGATAACGGCCCCGGAGGTATTACACCACTTGTACGATCATGGAAGGTCGTGATTTCCTCTCATCAGAGGAAAGTCATCCACTAAATATAATAATGCAGGTACATAAAACATATGTCAACTTAAAAAAAAATAGGTAAGTTGTGGTGATTGAAATATTTTGGTGATTTATTATTTACTACATTAACTGTAAGACCTGTGAATAACGATACTAAAACCATACACAAGGAGGAAGCATATCAATCTTACACGGATTGCAGTCGGGCCCCGCCTCATTACCTTAGAGTGATAGTAATCTACCTGAGGGCTATTTCGGAAACCTCTTTTCTAGTTACGCCATAATTAAAAATCTACAAGTGAATACTGATGACGAGAAGCTAACTAGCAAGAACTAAAAATAATAAAGACTGTTAGAGGCATGTCTGTACCCCATCCAAAAGTTATAAGTAGATTAATTTTATATGCCAATTGGCATTTCTCGATCACAACACTACACTATGCATGTTGGTTGAAGGAGGCACGGTGGTCTAGTGGTAGGAAGCCGGGCTCGTGATCGAAGGGTTGCGAGTTCGAGTCGCGGTCACGGCATTTGTGTTAATCCTTGAGCAAGATACTTTACTTAACATGTTCCAGTCTATTCGGCTGTAAATGAGTATGTGATAGGGTAGACTGGCTCTTTAGAATAGTAAACGGATATTGAATGTCTGATTCTAGATTTTGAAACTAGGGGGAGATAAGCAAGTAATAAAATTCAGTAGAAAATTCTCTATAGAACCTTAGAGGCTGATAGCCAGTCTAGTGGTTGGGCAGTGCTAGAAATTGTAGAATTTTAGCTGTGAGCGCCGAGTTGGCAGCATCGGTTGTATACTCCCCAAAGAATTGAGAACGACATTCGCTGGTTCCTAAGGCACTATAACCATGGATGATAATTTGTGAACCACTTTGAGGCGCCCTTCAAGTTGTTATAAAACGATATATAAGAACCTCGAATTATCATTTATTATTATTACTACACCCAAGGAAGATGATAATCTAAACTTTTCCTGATTTTTTATTTTTCTCTTATGATAAAAAAACACAAATTTTCTGCAATAACATAACATGAAATGAATAATTGTAGAAGGTGACTAAAATCGTCGTCTTCTGTACCGAACCGTCATATATACAAACTCGTTTCCATATAGGGTTAAACTGTGGAACTCTCACATATCCTGATTGGGGTCTAAACCAAACAGGTGATAATGAAATACGTAAATATGTACTTACTGTGTGTTTCATTAATGCATAATCGGTTTTGCCTTTTTCTTTTAGTCGTATGTGGAAAATGGAATTATAATCGTATGTCCAATTACAGCAAGTGATATGCCTTTCTTGCTAGTTTTCTTTTTTCGCAATATGACCATACATGTACATGTAGCTGATACGATAAACCATGAAAAACTACTAATATCGCATCATAATTTAGTTTAGTTGATACATTTCTACTGTTGTGTTTAACGACATACAAAAACAAAGACATAACTCATACATGTATAAAACACACAAGTAACTTCTGCCTTGTTTTGTGCTAATAAAAAAATATAATAATAAAAAATGCAGTCGAAATGAGCATTTATTTAAGCCAGTAAAATGTCAATCTTAATGCTAAATTACATAAAAATGTGTGTAAATATTATCACAAACGCCACAAACCGAAAAGACGCTGCAAAATTCTGCAAGAACAGTGTAAAGCGCTTTTGATGGCGATCATGTTTCATGAGGGGAAGTGTTCAGACACATTTAACATGGTTTTTGTCGTGGTCTCTCCACTGATAGTGAAACGTTTCTGCTTCTCACAGAGGTGATAAACATCTTTAAAAGTTTGGTAATAGACAAAGCATGTCAAAATGAATGACTACGTTATATACGATACAGCTGTGTCGTCCTTCCTGGGCTTTGATGTTGCTAGAGGCTACAGATTTAAAAACTTAGATGTGTTAAATCAGTCAGAAGATGTGAATGACAATCTGAAGGGAAGTAAAGACACGTTTGTATGATTACATATCATTGATAATTCCTTTTTGTCGCCGTGTTAAGAACTGATAAGGTCTTATTGCCACTATTTCGAGAACTTGTAGTTCATTATTGCCGTTGTCTTGTTAACTGTTTGGCCAGCATTGCTGCGGTTTCTAGAATTGATAGCACAAAACCGTTGTTGTTTCCATAGCACTATAGCCAATATTATTACTAAGTACACGTGCTTCGAGTATTGCCAAAATACATTAACCTTTATTTGACTTATTAATTACCGTGCTATAATCACACCTAATATCCTACTCTTATATACATACAATAGACGGATACTAATGTCAGCATGATTCGCATTAACAAGACAAATAACGCTGTTATATAAATGGTATTACTCATTTTATATTCCAATCTGACATTAGTCAGGGAGTTTGTTTTTATGATTTACATGGTATATTACTATATTACTGTAATTCACCCCATTTTATGTTTGTCCTGTCCAAACGAGTAATCATTATAAGAAAAACGTGTAGCCAACACAGAAATGACTAAGATATATAGCGACCACAAAAAAAGTATATATTAGATGTGGTCTGACTTTCCTCAATTCTTATTGGCTAAAATATGGTCACATAGAGATCCATATTTTGTGATATCGACCTGATGTTTCTATTTTTAGAAACACCGAGGCAATATTGCATTTGTGACGTCATAATCATTGTATACTCATGCATGAAACTGTAAACTGTAAAACTTTATCGAGACAAATATAATGCAATTAAGTCTTTTGCAAACAAGTTTCAAATCTAATATAAAATGATTCGGTCAATATGGTGTTATATTATCAGAATTTTCAAGCATTGATACCTCAGTTGTAGAGACTGTAATGTCACATATTAATCTCTTTTTGTGTACATATATAATATGACATTATAGTACATGCATTTGTCAAAAGGAATGTATAGAATGCAAACGAAGCGAAACTCTTCTGCAGAGAAAGCCGCCCACAAAAGTTAGTAACCAATATGAATTGATCCCTCCAAAGGATAGTCGTATTAGACGATCGAAATATTTGGCTACTATATGATGTTCATTATGACGACACGAAGCTTAACAAATGGTATCCATTAAATCGCAGAGAGGACCAATATATTCAGCCACATCCTGAAACTTAGCGGATACCGGATCAAGCAGTATCTGGTACACCGTATCTGGTATCAACCTCAAGCTCTCCAGTGGAATTTCAATAAGGAGTGATCGGTCATTTTTGCATCAATATCCAGCTTTACTACCATCATTTATAAACATATTTTTAATATACCTTTATGATTTTCTTTTTAACTTCATTCAGATAATATTTTATAGCATAGGATGTTACTTAATAAAGCCTTATTTTCAACGGAAGAGAGCTGAAGGATGACGCCCACAATTTATCCAGCTGATATCTAGTTCAGACAGATTATAAGCAATTATAAGGAATTACTTTCAAATTATAGAGGAATTATCTTTATCATGATATGCTTGTACACCCACATCTGTCGCAATTTTGTGATACCATGATTGTTGTTAGAACTGAGGTAGAAACAAATCATTTCTAGTGTGGCTAATAGTTAAGCATTCCACAACAATAGTTTGTCAGAAAGACCGACCATACAGCTCGACTGTTTGCTCCAAACCATTGCCTTAAACAGAAACTTGTTTGTGTTAATGAAGAAATGCCTAAATAGGATCCTTCAATATTCTGTAGTGTGAAGTAATGACCACGGTCAATCTAAATGTTTAATGCAAAAAGGTTATGGGTTAAGTGATATGTGTATAATTTACTTAAAACAAAACTAAATCCAATATGGTTTATGAAGAAAGAAAGAAAGAAAGAGAAAGAAAGAAAGAAAGAAAGAGAAAGAAAGAAAGAAAGAGAAAGAAAGAAAGAAAGAAAGAAAGAAAGAAAGAAAGAAAGAAAGAAAGAAAGAAAGAAAGAGAAAGAAAGAAAGAAAGAAGTTCATTACATGGTAAAAATAGTAAAACTTACATCAGAAATATTAAGAGTAAGGAAAATCAAGCTGAAACAAAGCTCTATTGAAGCTTCAATGAGTTAGTTTTAGACTTTATCTTTAAAGGGCTTTAGCAAAAACCTGAACAAATAGTGTTACATGTAATGAAAAAATGACAGTTGATTCAGAGTACATGTATCGTGTTGGAAAATAGGTCAAAATTAGGTCACTCCGGTACATTTTGCTTTCACCATGATCCATCTACAGGTGAATGTGTATGAATGTAGGCTCGCTTTATGAATAATTGGCTTAAACATAACGCTAAAGCAAGTTTCATTAACGCAGAAAAAATGAAAATGTTCGAATAGGGAAAAAATGTCAAACTAACACCAGAATGACAAAACCCAATAATAAATAAATAAAATAGGTTAATCATTTTCTCTGTTAATGACTTGAAAAAGGTTAACACAAATGTGAAGCCAAAGCCTAAGCAGTGATTGCATACACTCTGGGGTTTAAGCTAACATATTGGAATATGGGGCATCCTTTCCAGAATTTGTAACAGCAGGGCGTTTATATACTAATTGCATACCACATATTCACAATCATACCCATGGATTGAGGAAAGGGCGTACAACATTTAGTGTGTGTGACTGTTCGGGATAGTTGAAGACACACCTCAGACATATATTAACTAACAGTGCCGTATCATTTACACTCGTAAAGACTGTATTCATATAACAATTTCCATCCCACTGCAATAAATATCAACAATATTATATCAGAATCTATAGTCAAATTAATTTAACACTTAATCGTTATAATCGTTATGGTCGTTACTAATTGTAGAAAAGCCTCAAATATTCCTTAATATCATTTTACCAAGTTCTTGCGTAATGTTATTGTATCTTTACAATCCTGTAGCACTGCATCATAATGATAGGTAATCATTCACGTATGTAGAGACGTCCAAGTATATTATGATGTAGATGCAATCTTCACTGTCTCTCAGGCGGACTTGGGTGTAATCGGTATTAATTTTAAAAGGGAAAATATATTTCAAGTTCGTTTAACGACACAAACTTAAAAATCAAACACCCATCACAGGTACAAATGACATATACATGAATAAACTCATACCCGGATTCTACATAGTTGGGAAACGATCTTTTATAGAAAAGAGAAGTTCCTCAACGAGTGATGATTAATGAACAGTTTTTTTTAATTCATATCGATTAAATCAACTTCATATTCTAAAATGAATATATCTAAATCTGATATAAATGTTTTCTAAATTGAAATTATTTTTATAATCTAGCGATTAAAACAACTATTAAATGTACTATTATAAAAGATAAAAGAATACGTTGCATGTGACTATTTAATTTTTGGAATGCTTACATCTCTTAACGAAGAGTTTCTTTAATAACATAGTTAAATAGTTTAATTTTCTATTCAAATCTGACTGCCGGTCACAATATAGCTCGACGTAAAGCAACAAAAACCATCGAACCTTCAAGTTTGATCATTAACTTAATTTTCATAATAAACAATTCTAACCATTCAAATGGAGGAGTTCAAATGCGTCTTCTGGGATAAATGAGACCAAGTTTTAACCAAAGCCCCAGACAGTGGGAATCAATTATTCAATTAACTTATTGCTGCAGCAACTTTAATGGATGGCCTAGGATAATCATGAACAACACGACAGAAAATGACATCGATGACTGTATATTGTCTAAGCCATAATTCATTGGTCATGCCTTAAATATAAACAATATGAAGCTGCAACAGCACTTCGTATGAATGTTACATTTTGTAACAACGAGCTGCATACAATGTCACAATACACAACCGACAATTGTTTCAGATACGAAATAAAAATGAAATTATACGATTGGGGAGACGCCAGACAGTCATTGTCAAATTACGTAAACTGTTTGTGCAGGACACTTTAGCGAGATATTTACGCTAAGGTTAATTCTTCCAATTTAACGCGACCCTGCTAAATGACATGTACTCCACAGAACAATACAGCACAAAGTATGAACAGGCCATTTCCAAGTTTGAAGTGGTTATTATTGAATAAATTACACTAAACGCATCAATCTTATTTAGGCAATGCTGTTATTTGACAGTTGATTTGATATTTTAAAGTGTCTACGTTTTTGCCTGCACGACAAACATAATGTATAAAAGCTGAGAGCGCCATTTATCCGGCTAAAATAAACTACGCCCTTTCCTACCAGCTCTGTGTGTGTCAGATACTGATGACATGCTTGCTGAAATGAAATTCAAGATGTTACTTTTATTACGCTGTTGTGTGACTTAATTAAAAAACAATTTCAAAAAGAAGCATCCGAGACAAAACCAACCTGATTTGAATTCAAAAATAATTAATCATTTACAAACAGGAGACGATAAATACCAATTATTGTAAACCAATTTATTTTCGCAGCGACTTAATTTCACGTTTCATATGAAACGACTATTTCGCGGCGATTTAATTTCGCGATAAATGTGGTCATCAATCCTATGTAGAGTATAGTACAATACACCTATAGTGAGCATACCTCAGGATTGAAAGTATTTCGCGGTGATTAATGTTCGCGAATTTTAATCAACCGCGAAATTAATCGCACGCGAAAATAAGTCGGTTTACAGTATCACTCACTAAAGGTATTACACATAATGCGGGTATTTTTTCTGTACCATTAGAAAGGTTAATCTTATTTTGCAATTATACGACATGTTCTTCTTCAGTAGCATTCTTCAGTATTTTCTTTTAACATAACCAACATGATCTTCTCACTACAAAGCGGTATGATTGACAGAACGACTTCCATTTTCCGGTAATGAAGTTCCCCTTCCTTGACATGAGAAGTACCCCTGCTACCCCTTCCTACTTCATTGTATACATGCATGTAGCAGTTGATTCAGTACTTAACAGCTTGTTCCATAGATCATGACTTTCGTGTTGTCGACTGCTGATCGACAAAAAAAAGGGTTTACAAAAATACAAATTGATGACAAGTATTGATCAGACATTTTGTCTCATCATGATTCCCTAGGTAAATATGCTGGTTTTTTTTTTTTTTGTATGATGATAAACTTGGTCCTTGGATCAAAGAAACATGTGGACTTAATGTTTTCCTCTGCAATCATGTTTATTTGATTTTTTTCATGATGGATTTTGTGATTGGCTAGGTCATAACATACATGTACTTAAGTAAGGTCTTTACATGATTCCTTGTATTCGACAGTTATTAATGTTTGCCCTAGTTTTATCTAATTTGGAGTTCGCATTATGGTTTTGTTGGCATTTCAGTACACTCTTCTTGCTGTCTTCATCACATGTTGCAGCCTCCACGTTGTCTCATGTTGGATACAGCAAAAATGTCTGAAATTATACAGTCACACAACAAAGGACATGGCGACATTGTTTATATACTGCACTTTCGCTGATTTCCAAGCATGTTTCAGCGTCATTAATAAGGTAAGTCTTCCATATCCAAAGGTTTCAACGTTAATATCTGGCAGATTATCAACACAATACTGAAATATTTGAAATCCACAGCAATTCAAAAATGTTTATGCAATTGGTTTTCAATAAAGTTGAGACCAGCACAACAGACATTTCATTATAATGAAAGGACATATAGCACGCCAATCAACTGCCTTAACATTAAAAATATAAAACAGATCGAGTAACAAATAGATGATACTGACGTTTTTATTGGGTGATAAAACTAGATTTTTTCATGTTGAGGGTAAAACGTTTGTTAATAGTAATTGCCTTCCACTTAGTGACACATGTTGAGGGTAAAACGTTTGTTAATACTAATTGCCTTCCACTTAGTGACACATGTTGAGGGTAAAACGTTTGTTTATACTAATTGCCTCCCACTTAGTGACACATGTTGAGGGTAAAACGTTTCTTAATACTAATTGCCTTCCACTTAGTGACACATGTTGAGGGTAAAATGTTTGTTAATACTAATTGCCTCCCACTTAGTGACACATGTTGAGGGTAAAATGTTTGTTACTCCTAATTGCCTTCCACTTAGTGACACATGTTGAGGGTAAAATGTTTGTTACTCCTAATTGCCTCCCATTTAGTGACACATGTTGAGGGTAAAACGTTTGTTAATACTAATTGCCTCCCACTTAGTGACACATGTTGAGGGTAAAACGTTTGTTAAAACTAATTGCCTCCCACTTAGTGACACATGTTGAGGGTAAAACGTTTGTTAATACTAATTGCCTCCCACTTAGTGGCACATGTTGAGGGTTACACGTTTGTTAATACTAATTGCCTCCCACTTAGTGACACAGTGCATGTCACTTTACGGCCGTCGACACCTTCATCAGACGATTCACACAGACACACGATAGGGCAAGTTCTGAGCGTTCCCCTAACTGTGTTATATACTGTATATATAACCAGTGTGTCTGTCTGCCAGGCTCTGGAATGTACATTTGGTGATACACTCGGTGCACGTTTTACATTTCCTGACTTCATATAAACAAGATACACATGTACATATAAACTTTGTTCTTAAACAGTATTCTTTTACCATAATACATCATTCATTTGAATTGATTTAGAGCTGTTTTAGAAGTGGACAGAAAGTTATTCCCACTTTTTGATGATTGCTCGTACACATTTTCACATCATACAAAAACCTATTTCACAGAGATCAGTTCCTGATCGGGTACTAGAATGTTAAAAAAACATGTCACTGTTTGCATATTTTACGCAATTTCGTTCACATAGCAGCTATCGTAGTCCATCATCTATTTAGTTATCTAGTTATTAAGTCAATACACACCAATTAAGATAAAGACTCCTACATGTGGATAAATAGACCACTTTATGGATTTTGTCACTTCACACGCCTTGTCAGCTTAATACCCTACATGTCGGTAAATAGACTACTATATAGATCTAGTCACTACACACCTAGTTAGCTTAACATTCATACCTGTCGGTAAATAGACACTATATAGATCTAGTCACTACACACACCTAGTCAGTTTAACACCCCTACATGTCGGTAAATAAACACTCTATAGAGATATGCACTACGCACACCTAGTCAGCTTAAAACTCATACATGCCGATAAATATACCACTTTATAGATTTAGTCACTTCACACGCCTTGTCAGCTTAACACTCATACCTGTCGGTAAATACAAAGTAGACCATTCCATAGATCTAGTCACTACACAGACCTAGTCAGCTTAACACTCCTACATGTCGGTAAATAGACCACTATATAGATTTAGTCACTACACACCTAGTCAGCTTAACACTCCTACATGTCGATAAATAGACCACTCAATAGATCTAGTCATTACACACGCCTAGTCAGCTTAACACTACTACATGTCGATAAATATAGTCATTACACACGAATCAGCTTAACACTCCTTCATGTGGGTAAATAGACTACTCTATAGATACATGTCTATAGATACATGTCGATAAATATAGTCATTACACATACCTAATCAGCTTAACACACCTGTCGGTAAATAGACCACTCTATAGATCTAGTCATTACACACGCCTAGTCAGCTTAACATCCATACCTGTCGGTAAATAGACCACTCTATAAAGCTATTCACTACAAACGCTTTGTCAGCTTAACACTCCTACATGTCGGTAAATATACCACTATATAGATTTAGTCAATACACACGCCTTGGCAGCTTAACACTTTCACTACACACGCCTTGTCAGCTTAACACTACTACATGTCGGTACATATAGTCACTACACACACCTAGTCAGCTTAACACCCCTATATGTCGGTATATATAGTCACTACACACACCTAGTCAGCTTAACACTCCTACATGTCGGTATATATAGTCACTACACACACCTAGTCAGCTTAACACTCCTACATGTCGGTAAATAGGCCACTCTTAAGATCTAGTCACTACACACCTAGTCAGCTTAACATTCCTACATGTCGGTATATATAGTCACTACACACACCTAGTCAGCTTAACACTCCAACATATCGGTAAATAGGCCACTTTTAAGATCTAGTCACTACACACCTAGTCAGCTTAACACTCCTACATGTCGGTATATATAGTCACTACACACACCTAGTCAGCTTAACACTCCAACATATCGGTAAATAGGCCACTCTTAAGATCTAGTCACTACACACCTAGTCAGCTTAACACTCCTACATGTCGGTATATATAGTCACTACACACACCTAGTCAGCTTAACACTCCAACATATCGGTAAATAGGCCACTCTTAAGATCTAGTCACTACACACCTAGTCAGCTTAACACTCCTACATGTCGGTATATATAGTCTCTACACACACCTAGTCAGCTTAACACTCCTACATGTCGGTATATATAGTCACTACACACACCTAGTCAGCTTAACACTCCTACATGTCGGTATATATAGTCACTACACACACCTAGTCAGTTTAACACTCCAACATATCGGTAAATAGGCCACTTTTAAGATCTAGTCACTACACACCTAGTCAGCTTAACACTGATTAACAATCTGATTCATACAATGAGAGAAATTCAATCAAAGAAAAATATCCGGTAACAATCATACTTCAGTATTTGTGCAATGTCAACATTGTATACATATCATTGTGTTCAAATAAATTAAGGTAGCCGATATTACACTGGGGGCGGAGTACTATTGAATCCATGTCAAACACATATATACCTGTAACGTTAATGGAATGATAATATTATTGTAGATCACGATAGTTGGTGAGATATGACACTACCAGAGTAAGATATGGTTTGTTTATTTCCAAGACTGACCTGTGTGGGTGTCAGTACGTACATACCCGGTCAGTAGGTGTTACATGTACCCTCCATGTCCGTCCTTGTTGTTGTTATAAGTACATTTTTGTAAGTTTATGTATATCAATAAGCAAATATTTTAAAATTAGTCATTTGAAATAACATGAAATTTCGGGCCATTGATGTTATATGTGAATGCCTAACACAATTTAAGATAGATTGTTATAATTAGGGTACTACCTAAATTCACTAGAAGTTAACGATTAAAATATTTTGTTTATTATTATTTTTTCATTTATCATTATTTATTTCGTAAGCGTTGTGTTTTACTGCAGCTCAGTAAAGCCATTATTACAACGAAAATAACTATAAGACGAAATAAAACTATAATGAAATCCATCATAGTAAAATAGCACTAGGTGATAGAGGCTATTACACATCAAATACATGCAGCGTAAAAGTATTATAATAAAAGACATAGTCTAATGTGCATATATGGCTGTCAATAGAGCCGTTCCATAGTCATTTTGATGGGACATTAAATCAACTAACGCAAATCTTCCTTTTTACAAACTTTGATAGGTAAAATATGTCTATCGTTTATTCAGATTAGCATGATCATGTTTCAATTACTTGGCTTTAAAAAATGATAAACGATGTTAAACTGACACGGAAATATCACAAGGAACAAATCGTTTTCAATTACAAGTAATTCCTAATAACCAACCAAATGTTGACGTAAAGCTCATAGGAATATCTTTTCACCAACATGCTGTTTAACTAAACACCCACCGGGGTGACGAGGTGGAAATTCACCGCCCACAAGCAACAGATGGTCAAATGTCAGAAACAAGTCTTCTGCAATAGTAAGTTTTGAATCAGTAGATTTACGGGTTTGCTTGTTTAATCTGTTTCTATACAAGAAACCAAATTTAAAGCTAGTATAAGCACAAGTAATCTCTGTCGTGAGTTTTTCCCATTCGTTGATATCGTTCAGAGACTTTTTTTTCTTGCGTCTTTTTTGTAAATAACAAATCGGCAATCGTTCTCGTTTAAAGGCGTTTCAGTAAGTGAAATGACATAACATGTAACATTACACCAGTTTATGTCTTAGCTAATGCTTTCACAAGGTGATGACAAGGAATTCGTGACTGCGATTAAACTCTGATTTAAAAATATAGAAGTTGTCTATTCAGTGACGGGGGTTAGATATTCTTCTGAATAGAGTGTTGAAATAATTGCATGATGATTTTTTGATTATTTATTTTTGTGTTACGTTAAAACACAAAGCACCTTAATTTCGTATTGTCATAGTTTAGGAGCGGTGCGCTGCATTATTACTCAGTAAAACATCCCATATATTGGCCTTTTACACTTGTTAACATATTGTTTTGGGATGAAGCTCTGACATACGCCCACAATTATATACGATGGCTGTCAAAATACGGTAAACAAATGCCAAAAAACGTTACTAAAGAATTGCTTAAAAATAATGTCGAGCCCGAACTCGGATATGAAATGTCTTTTTGGATGGAACAAATTTACCATTTTTATTCAGAGGCTTAACAATAAATGAAGAATTTAATGATACATTTATACCAGATTTATTGTACTCAAAGTTATTTTTCAGTGCAAATTTAAACATCAGTTGGCCTTCTCTACTGTTATCAAGCCATGTTGGTAGATAACACATCCTTTATTACGTTACATCAGTTGGCCGTCTCTGTTGTTATCAAGCCATGTTGGTAGATAACACATCTTTTGTTACGTTACATCAGTTTGCCGTCTCTGTTGTTATCAAGCCATGTTGGTAGATGACATATCCTTTATTACGTTACATCAGTTTGCGTCTCTATTATTATCAAGGCAGGTTGGTAGATGACACAACCTTTGTTACGTTACATCAGTTTCCGTCTCTTTTGTTATCAAGCCAGTTTGGTAGATTGCACTTCCTTTGTTATTACACTGGTTTGTTACATCAGTTTGCCGTCTCTTTTGTTATCAAGCCAGGTTGGTAGATGACACATCCTTTGTTACGTTACATCAGTTGGCCGTCTCTATTGTTATCAAGCCAGGTTGATAGATGACACATCCTTTGTTACGTTACATCAGTTGGTCGTCTCTATTGTTATCAAGCCAGGTTGGTAGATGACACAACCTTTGTTACGTTACATCAGTTTGCCGTCTCTATTGTTATCAAGCCAGGTTGGTAGATGACACATCCGTTGTTACTACACTGGTTTGTTACAATTGTTGACCCTTTGTTGATTTACTCCGTGACAATGATTTCCGCTACAATGGTGTGGTCAGAGGCGTGGAAATAAATCGTGAACAAGCTTTAATTTTCTGTTGTGAAGACGTGACTTCAATCACCCTTTGTGACACCTTACGCATCCTTTTATCTTGTTATTTTCTTATTAGGGTTTGATAAAGGTCAATCAAACCCTTCCTTCAGGTATGAAATGATACAGAAGGCATTTACTAGTATCATATCGTTTCCGCTGCATTACTCGCAAGTCATTTCATAACGAATCAAGATGATACATTCATTAAAGTAGGAGTGGTTGTCAAATATTATCTGTGGTACATGATCGTTTAATGATAAAAATATGAAAGAATACAGAAGCGTCAACAAAACCATAATCCAAATTCAAAATTGATTAATCTAGGGGCAAAATATTAAAAAAAGGAAATGTTTACACAGACACCCTTGAAAAATCTCAAGAGAATAAGAACAGGTGTTCCAGAAGAGGAAGCGTCTTCTGCTTCATCGACGACATCAAAGTACATGTCACGTCTTCAAAATAAGAATTGATGCATCATTTCCAATCACAACAGGCAGTCCATTTAATGAACATATTCAAAACGTTAACCTTCATATCATACAAGGATACAAAATATCACTCAATGAGACCAAGATGGCGACGGTTAAACTTGCTCAGACTTTATCAGCCTGCATCTCTCGTATTCCTGTGCAGTAAGTTTGTTCGACATCTGCATTTGTATCACGAAAATCTCGGTATTTACAATAAGCCCTAGAATAAACAAACAACTGCGACATGTAAACAATATTTCTAACAAGAAAGTTTACAAAATCATAATTGCAATGGAAAAGCATGACATAAAGATAACAGTAAAGGAACACTAAAAAACAGGTATACAGGCTGTACCATCACGATCAACCAAAACACAACAGTTTAATTTAGATTTAAAAAAAAAACAAGCTGTTTATAATTACTAAATAGCAAGCTCTAAATAATAATTTCTCTTACGGTTCAAATGAACCTCAAATGAAGGTGAATGTCCTGATCTAATAAGGAACGTAAAACTCTTCTTTCGGGAAAAAAACGATGTATTATTGTAAGATACCATACACATACTGTTAACAAGCAAGGCATCAATATGGTACCGGTTACATGCCTTTATTTGGTATTACAAAATGCATGGTATATTAATGATAGAAAATAGATAATTGTGATTAAACGATTTGTTGTATTTCTGTTACAATATGTCAATGTCAAAGTTAACATATTCGTCAATCAAAGATGTGTTATTTAAGCAATGAATGTTTAAGCAAATGTTGTTACAGCCCTATAACACACATCCCTATTTATGACAAACTAAATAAAGCCCTACCGGGTTTTATGAATGTTTGTCAGCGATAACAATGTGTGTTATAGAACTGTAACAATGTTTGCTAAAATGTTCATTACTTATATTTACATTTCGATAGAACTTTTGTGCTTTATCCAGTTACTTCGAACCAATTTTGAACAACAAATCAAGAGCAGACAACAATGAAAGCAAGGACGTCACAATAGAGATTGATGACGTCACAATAGCAAAGTTGGTATAGTCTAGAGGCACTGGCTGTTATAGGCTTATGGCAGCAACTGCCTCTTACCATTGTGTCAATGGGAAAATGCAGAGCAAATGTAAATATATCTGTGTTTATACAAATGTTAAATAATCATTATACATGTAGGTTATAGTAAGATGGGACAAACTGCTATGTCTTGTGATGTAATCCAGCTGTTGGCACAAGATTAGGATAAACATGGAGTAACGGATGTTTTGAACCAGTAATACATGTACATATAATACTTGTTTACATAAATGACCTGTTTCGTTTAGAACCTTGATAATAGCCTTCCCTTATCCAAACCTTATATGGAAAGAATCTAAATTATTCTCATACTTGAAATTGCACTGCAGAATGTTGTTGAAAGTATGTTCTAAAATAAAACATGTGTGTACCGACATATGTGAGTGATACCTCAGGAACTTCATCAAATGAGAACATGTATAGTAAGGTAGCAATATATCAAATATAAGTGGGTGTTACACAATAACAAAAACAAGGGGTCAAGTCCGGTACCTTAGTTGATACCATCGCGGGCCTACAATCGCACCACGTGACCTACATTTTGTCACTGGTCGTCCTAACTCATGTCGAGGAGATTAAGACGTGTCGCACTGAACACGTACGGCAGTAAAGGTAAACAGTACAGCCATATATACGGAAACCTGTCTTTGCCGGCCATATACTGTCAACGTGTAACATGAAGAGCTATGGTGTCCATATTTACGACAACCTGTCTCTGTCTACAATACACTGCCAACGCCTAACATATAGAGCCATTGGGTCCATATCTACGTATTCCTGTCTCTGCCTATCATATACTGTCATCGTTTAACATATAGAGATATGGTGTCCATATCTACGGAAACCAGTCTCTGTCTACCATACACTGCCAACGCCTAACATATAGAGCCATGGGGTCCATATCTACGGAGACTTGTCTCTGCCTACCGTATACTGTCAACGTTTAAGATATAGAGATATGGTGTCCATATCTACGGAAACCAGTCTCTGTCTACCATATTTTGTCAACGTTTAACATATAGAGCTATTGTGTCTACATATACGGTAATCAGTCTCTGCCTACCGTATACTGTTAAACACCTTTTTCTGTTGTAGCAAATGAATTAACATATTAAGCACTATCTTCATAATTATCTACGGGATATGGTAACCGCCTACCGAACATCGTCAACACTTGTGTTGAACAGAGTAAATCAAGTCGTTTTTCTAGCGGCTCAACCTATCTCAAAACTTCTCATCAACAGTCTTCGTACCATTAAACCAAGATTACTATCTTCTTGTTTAACTTTAGTCTGAGAGAGGGCTAAATTAAAAGTTGACATTGTTGGGACGAAAGACTTTCTTATCTTTATTCTTTCTTTACGAATGTCTCTTCTGCTTAAACTTGATTGTCAACATCAACATTTTTTACATCTACCTAACGCTTTTTACTTGTCATGAGGTTATTAAAGACGAAATGTGTGATAAAACATGATTTTGAAATATTATGAACAAACTGTATGAAAGAGAACAAAACTCAAAATAGATTTAGTGGTGATTTGGGAACACGATTTTTCCTTTGTTTGTACATATTTTGCTCTTGTTTGAAGAACAATAAAAAGAACAAGCAATAAGAGATTAATGAATTTTTAACAAATCCATTAATCTCTTATTGCTTGTTTTTTGTTTTGTTCTCATTTTCATTTCTGAAAGAATTCAATTTCAGAAAAATATCCAGAAACGATATCGAAGGACGTGATGCTTAATCATGCATAGGGGAATCCATACCAACGCGAGGATTTCTAAAGTCCCGAGAAGAAGAGGAACGATGAGTTTAACGGTAATGAAAAGCATCTCTACCGCCTGGAGCATCACGACTGCCTATCTGACCTCAGTAAAACCGCATGGAACATCACGACTGCCTACCTGACCTCAGTAAAATCCCCTGGAACATCACGACTGCCTACCTGACCTCAGTAAAATCCCCTGAAAAATCACCACTGCCTACCTGACCTCAGTAAAATCGCCTGAAACATCACGACTGCCTGCCTGACCTCAGTAAAATCCCCTGGAACATCACGACTGCCTGCCTGACCTCAGTAAAATCGCCTGGAACATCACGACTGCCTACCTGACCCAGTAAAATCCGCTGAAGCATCACAACTGCCTACTTGACCTCAGTAAAATCCCTGGAACATCACGACTGCATACCTGACCTCAGTAAAGTCCCCTGGAACATCACGACTGCATACCTGACCTCAGTAAAATCCCATGGAACATCACGACTGCATACCTGACCTCAGTAAAATCCCCTGGAACATCACGACTGCCTACCTGACCTCAGTAGAATCCCCTGGAACATCACGACTGCATACCTGACCTCAGTAAAATCCCATGTAACATCACGACTGCCTACCTGACCTCAGTAAAATCCCATGGAACATCACGACTGCCTACCTGACCTCAGTAAAATCCCCTGGAACATCACGACTGCCTACCTGACCTCAGTTAAATCGCATGGAATTCCAAGGGTTCGTAAACTACATTTTTATTGTTTTCGCTTATGCATTAAGAGAAGATATTTCAACACAAACCATTTTTTATACGATTAACAATAACAGCACGGGCTAAATCTCCTTTTATTATCTTCAACAAAACAGTAAAAGCATCAGATGCCCGAGGTTATCGCTTTCCAGATAGTCCGTAGTGTTTAACTGTTTATACATACAATGCGTGTCGGGATTTAAACTTTTTCTCAAATGTCAGACGGTTCCTCAACTTTTCAAATGTAAGTGTGAAAAATATGGATTATTGTACTGAAGACGCTTGGTGTTACATATTCTGACGTTGCCTCAAGTGTAAAAACAAAAATACAAATAGGACAAATTCATCCTAAACACTCAAATGATAATTTGTCATCGACGAAACTCAAGCTGTGATTACAAAATATTAGATATCAAAGTTGTACTTTTTACTATAAACATGAAGCAGACTGAGTATATGATGCTCTTGTCATATTTTAAAGGCCCAATATACGTTACTTTCGGCAAAAATCAAGTCTAGTTGGTTATTATATTTATAGATTTAGTTATGATTGACAGATATCAGCAATATTCAAGATGAATTTTTATGTGAGTATCGATACAGCAGCAGTTAAAACTCGATATTTGTAAACATGCATCCATTTTGAACTGTCGTCTAACTTTGGCTTGTTGTTTTTAAGTGGTGCACACTTAAATTATTTTGAATTCCTTGGAATTTTCTGTCTGTCAAGTATTTCTTGGTAGCTACCGCTCAGGTTAACTTCGTATTAGTCTTATTTTTGTTTGGTTATTAACTGGATTTTTTTTTCAGAATTTTTAAAACCACGAAAATTCCCTGAAGATGCCTTTAATTAGTTTAACCAAAACAATATATTCATATAAAGATTATGAAAAAGATTTTCTAAACTTTCGGAAAAGTTTGCATTTATGTCTCGATGTTTATTATTTCCCCTGACTTGTGTTGTAATTCTATAGGAGTCGTTCAGAAAGCACGCGCACTTAAACTAACATCCGGATAATCTGTCATCGCTGATTATATCAAACCACAACAAGCTGACAAAATATATAACATTCCTTGGTTAAAGACTCCAACAATTTAACAGACCAATATTTTGCACCCAAGACGTGACGTCACTGTGGACAGAGAGTCCGGGTATTCTCGGGTTACAGACAGCTCACAGGCCCGTATTGTTAGTCTGACGGGAAACAGTTGTCAAGACGACAGATATGTGTCAACTAGATGGGGGAAATCTAAGTGCATGATGGGTGTATTTTATCTACCATTACGTAAAAATCGATAAAGTATTTTATGTCAACAGTATGTCGTAAGTGATTGGGTGTTAGGGCCCCAGATTCATACGCACTCCTTTTATATACCTCATATTTCTTACCACGTCACAACCTACGGTGGTAATGTTCAATACAGTTTCTATGTTGCGCTAGTTATATAGGGTCAATATCATAATTCACTCACTCTGGTTTAAGGTACGTGTTTGTATGTGCATAGGATTAAGATACACAGACAACTATTGAGATTTACGAAGTTTTATGTACGTGAGAGATGACGTGTTTTGCTTTGATTTTTTTGGGTGAGATGTATTTGTTTATTCTTTCCTTGAAATCAAAAAAATATGTTTTTGGTGAAGTTGAACGACTCGAGCTTAGCAATTGCATTTCCATGATTTAACTATATTAGACATGCTTGACTCAGAAACTCAGAAAAGTTATTTGAAAAATTCAATCAAGTGCTCGAAGTGTAGGTCATAGGGAACGTTCTGTAGGATTGATCGAATGATTTTAGGGATTTTTTAAACCAACGGAATAAAAGATCGGTGTTCTCTCCCCACGTTTTATTTCTCTTTAGCTGCGTATATGTAGTTTCGATGTTCCCATGTTTCCAAAATCAACACAAAATTGTCGTTGTAATATTTATTAACATTGTTGTGTAGAAAACTACAATTCCCAACTAACTACATGTTCGTTTTATGTAGATAAGGTCTATGATCTAAAGAACAACATCTTAGAATCTTAGGAACAAAAGTGAAAGTAAATACCTGCTTCCAGTTTATATAAACTCGAAAGTATATCCGTTTCGATGGAAGTGTGTATATGGAGATTATGAAAGATGAAAAGTGCGTTTTATTATAATTGGTTCTTTTTATTGTTTACAATCGCGTACTGTTTATCTAACAGAGTGTGCGCTTAGTTTTATAAAACATACGGGTCTAACACGTTCGCATAATCTACATTAAAGATTATATATTAGTATTTTCTGAAGTCCTTTAAATGTTGTAGTAATACCTGGGTTTTTACCTGACGTACTTGAAAAAAGTTCCACTTTCCAGAGCAAATATTTGACATTGTTATGAGAATTCATTTGAGTATTCAAACATGTAGATTGCCTTCGAAGCCTCGAAAAGAGTTGGATATTATATAGTTTACGTCTCTTATTAACATTGTTTACAATAGCAATGATTTTGATTGTCCATATTTGGTAAATACATTCAGTGTTACTGTGATATTATCCAATGTAAGAACAGAAATAAAATTTAAAAGGTTATAGGTAATTTTGCGGGCAATTTTGTTTCCAGTATATTGTTCATTGTTTCATTGTTTTGTTCAACTAGATTTTTTTCTTTAATCAAAGTTGAAAAAATCGGAGAATACTGCAGTGTCAACAAAACTATAATCTGAATTCAAATTAGATCAAATTATGGGCAAAATATTAACGAAGAAAACATTTACAAGGGTACCTTTGTTTAAGTACAACAGAAAAAGACCATGTGTTCCGGAAAAGTAAGTGTCGTCTGCATCATCGACGACACCGGCCATGTAAATCTTGATCGGATCAAAGTAAACAGTCCCCTAAAAGTGAGAACCGAATCACCATCCTCAAACACAAGTAAGCGCACTAATGAGCATATTCAAAATCGTCCATCTTCTTATCATACAAGAATACACAACATTTCTTAATGAGACTAAGATGGCGACAATAAAACTTTGATTATCCTATCCTTAGCACTGTTTGTTTATCTGTTACAGTTTCAGATGTACCGATATCGCGTAACCTTATATAATGGTATACGAATAGGTCAGTCATGTTCGTCATCTCATCAGGACAATGGTATTTCTTTGTGCGGTATAAAGGTCGAAGTTGATTAAGTGTTTATTATTCAGCATTATTTGGTTGTCACTTAATCCATGTGTTATCTATACCAACGCGTCAACAAAACCATAATCCGAACTCAAAATCGATAACACTAGGGGCAAAATAGGAACAAAGGAAAGATTTACATGGAGACTCTCGTAAAAGCACAAGAGAATAAGATCATGTGTTCCGGAAGAGTAAGCGTCTTCTGCTTCATCGACGACACCCGCCATGTAAATCTAATTTAACACATATTGGGTTTTAGTGGACACAGTAGAATTCTTATAATCATTGATTCGTATTCTTTTAACAAATATGAACAAAAAATGTATGACATGTGAATTTGTTACTAGATTTGTTCAGATGCAGGATGTACAGTGTAATGTCATTTTACAATTTCGTGACCACGCAATAATTCGACATATCTATTATTAATGATACTATTGTTTAAGAGATAAGCCTATTTTCATTTAAGATTTGAAAAATAGTAAACGTTTATAAACTTAAGTATATATTTCTAATTGTCTATTGTATCATTCTGTATTGACATATACTCATTATTTTTTAATTTAAGAACAGCATAGGCCAATTTCTTTTTAACAAATTTCCGCAATATTGCTTCTGTATTGTTTAAAAGATGAAATTTATGAAGTGCTTATTAATGTTTTGAGATATTACAAACATGTAAAATATATTGTTGAAATATTTGGTCATCCAAGCCATACCTTTACTTTGCCATTGTCCTACATACGTATCTAAATTTATCACACTGGTTTGGATTTAGTCATACATTTACTCTGCTTTGTCCAACATATAAATGTATCGCACTGGCTAAGATTTAGCCATACATTTACTCTGCATTGTCAAACATATAGATGTATCACACTGGCTCGAATTTAAGTAGACAAACATTTGCATTGCCATTATTATTATCATCATGACTATTCAGGTAAAACGCAACACACATTGAACATTAAATCACAATCTATAACATATGAATGGCACAAAGTGAATATGTATTATAGTTACATAAAAGAAATAAACAATTTATCACAATGTAATGCATTTGGATAATGTGGCACAACTAGATTTTCCAAGGGTTGGGGATTCCCATAACAGCGAAGTCCGCGCACAATCTAATCACATATTTTTTTTGTATTTTTCATGTTAAATATGCATACTGACTGGTACCGTTTTACCTAGGCTGAACCATTAAAGTTATGAATAACTTATTCCCAACCGGGTCATCTACAACATACAAATGTATTATTAGTCATGCCTCTACTTTGTCATTGTCCTACATACAATTTTACGTAGTACGTGGTTTTTCCATTTTCTTTATAACATTTCAAGGTCTTACCGAGATTAACTTACTTACAGTAAATACACATTGCGGTCTCTAGTGTTTACCATAAATCAATGGATCTAATGACCTCACGCAGGGTATATCGGGGTAGATAGAAAACGAAAGTCCCCAGCTCTCCGTCACAGATAACATCGGGTCAAATGACGTAAGATTAAGTTATATTTGGAAATTTATTAAAATGCAAATTCTTTAAATGGAAGCAGGTGATTCAAGAATTTCCAAGAATTAATCGAAGTGTTTTCGTATAATCGATTACCTCACGAATTTATGCAGCATGTAACCTATTTGCGATGATTACACATACACATCTACATTGTATGTCTTAATTTTACTGGTAGCCTGATTGTAGATACTAATCTTGTAAATACATAGAATTTAAGCCTTCTTCATCCTTGTTACAATGAAAGAATGGTTGCTAAAAACACTATGTGTACGATAAATGATATTTATAGTTGTTCACATACATGTAAGTGATCAATCTTCTAATAAATTGTCAGTAAAAATGCACCAGAGAATAGCAAAGCGTCAACAAAACCATAATCCGAACTCAAAATCGATAAAACTAGAGACAAAATATTAACAAGGACAAGATTTACATGGAGACCCTCGTAAAAGTACAAGAGAATAAGACTAGGTGTTCGGGAAGAGTAAGCGTTTTCTGTCAATCTTGGTCACATCCAAGCAAATATCAAGTCCTCAAAATGAGAACCGAGTCATCATTGTCAATCACAACAGGGAAACACGTTAATAAGCATACTCAAACACAATCATCTTCATATCTCACAAAGAACAGAATATTTCTCAATGAGACCAAGATGGCGACCATAAAACTCTCCATAGTCTTCATCAACCTGCATCTCTCGAATACCTGTGCCGTACGTCTGTTCGTCAGCAGCTGACATCTATCATAAAAAACTCGACATTCAGAGCAAGCCCTTGATAAAAGAATCAACTAAAACACGTAAACACCATAGGATTGAGAAGCAGAGATGTTACTATCAATAAAGGGAAAGTTCACGTTCGGAAAATCGAAACCGTCACGTTTTTTTTTATCATAACGCTTAGTAGTAAGCTGCCTGTGTTGGTCATAGTTTAAGTAAAGATCGAGGTAGGAAACTGATGTAGGTGTCCTTAATCTCAATTTCAGTAGGATATATATGATCGAAAAGGTCAGAAAACTTCTTGTTGTGTATAGACAACATCGTTGATTTGGCAAGGTTTTTGTTAACCGTCCTGATAAGCTCCTCGGCAAATTCAGCATCGTATGAAAACATGAACAAGTCTGCCAAAGCTGAGCACAGTAAGTTCCCATTGGAATGGCATCAGTGTGTTGGAATATCTTTCCTCCGAACTCAACAAAGAAAGTGTCAACCATGAATTTAACAATTCGTTCTACATCTTCCTCCTTTCATCCTAGCTTCTGTTGAGTTGTTTACAAAGTACATTTGTATGCTCAAGATAGCTCACAACAAAGTATTTTTATCGTCGTCCGCCTTTCTTTGAGGAGAAAGCTCTCATAATGAGAGAGTAAAGACGTTCTTTCCGTTAAGTATGTGGTATGGTAGTGTACAGGGTGGAAACATTAAATGTTTTGACAGACTAAACATTTTTTGAGAAAGGGGGGCTGAAGATTGATCAGAAGATCTTTTGAGGCTTTTTTTAAATCCACATCCTCACCTGGTTTTAAAATGTCACAATAGAACTGAAGCCCTGATTTACCTGTACCAAGAATGGAAGTAAGAAGTTTTGATAATTGCTTGGTTAAGAAATGAGAAGAGCCAGCGATAAAAAGTTGTTTATAAGGATCCTTGTGTAGTTTAGGTATGCAATATAGACGGTCAGCGTAGGTCAGCGTCTTTATCATTAAAGGATATCTTGGAACTATGTTATGTTTGATGTATGGTTAGAAAGTATTTCATCTTTCGAAACACCGGCCAATGCATAAGTAGGGTTACCTTGGTTTTCAAGCAGGCGAATAGTGAATAATAAGCTATAAGATAATCGTTTATGTGTAGGGAGTATTTATAGACGCACATAATTATCTAGAGTTGTTTATAAATAGCTACAGTATACACAGGTAGATCATATCGCATTCCGACTTCTAGCGCATAACGGTTCTATGGTGTAATGGTTAGCACTCAGGACTCTGAATCCTGCGATCCGAGTTCGAGTCTCGGTAGAACCTGACGAAATATTTTTGAAACAGGAAAGTTAATCATATGCTTAGGAATTGACAAGGAGTTATATAGACACTGAGTGGAGATGTATTAGGTTCGAAATTGACACCCTAACCTAAATCACAATCATGTACATGTTAC
Source organism: Mimachlamys varia (assembly GCA_947623455.1). Taxonomy (NCBI): domain Eukaryota; kingdom Metazoa; phylum Mollusca; class Bivalvia; order Pectinida; family Pectinidae; genus Mimachlamys; species Mimachlamys varia. Next base: position 18,896,150 of record OX392535.1, read on the forward strand.
TTACTTTTGAATTAGCAATATTTTACATGTTTTGGTGGATTTTGATCAGTGTGTAATAAGTTTAAAATGGTTTATTTAATTTATGAAATTATATTACCTCTATTTCTATTATAGAATCGACTGTAAGGAAAGACATATAAATGTAGTATTTTTAGAGTTATGTAACTACCACCAAATAGGACAAGATAACACACATCATTAATCCTTCAATTTTTATGTTAAGTATCAACGTAATTACTTCTTTGAACAGAAAGTATTAAAATGTATTAAAGTTGATGGTAAGTTATCATTAATATCTAAATGTTATATATTTTGTAGTGTGTGTACAGCGGTTCTATGGTGTAATGGTTAGCACTCTGGACTTTGAATCCAGCGATCCGAGTTCAAGTCTCGGTAGAACCTCTTTTGGTTCCGGTTTAGTGCATTTAATTTCGATTTTTTATTTATCATTTTTAAAATTTGTTATCAATCAGTTTTTATTGTACCACGAACCAATAACAACGAATTGCTAAACGGAAGATGTCTACACAAAATATGGAAAGTATCGACAAATAATACGAGCGTCAGTTAGATTTTACTGAACTGTTCGATGTTCTTATGTACCTCAAGTCAGCCGCAATTATTAATAGATTATAACAATACCAACATGGAGAATAGGAGAATGAACGGCATTTTTTTTTTTTTTTAAACTTCTACTCTGCAAACATTATTATAATTGACGATATTCAAACACCGACTTTGGTGTTATCACGGACTTAGATTCTAATCTAAGTCCGTGGTGTTATGGATATTTACGTCTGAAAATAATGTCGGTATACAATAGAGGAAGTGTGACTGTTGACCCCAGAAGAATGTAAATAATTGACCATAGGAGAAGGTAAATAATAAACCTAGGAGAACCTCTTTTTATTCCGCTGAAAGAACTTTATTTTCTTTTTTATTCTTTTTTTTCAGGAGATAATTTCTAAAGTTTGTTATACATCCATCCAAAGTCGCTAAAATGTCTTGTCTCCCTTTATAGCCATGTTTAATGTACAAAAATAACTAATATATGGGCTAAATAATACCTTTGGCTGTAAAACGTCACATGTTTTAATATTTCGACTTAAAGGCCCAATATAAGTAACTTTCGGAAAAACTTGACACGAAAATCAAGCCTAACAATTTATCATATTTAAAGATGCAGCTAAGATGATCTGATATCAGCAATACGCGACATGAATTCTTACGCGGTTACCGGTACAGCAGCAGTTGAAACTCGGTATTTGTAAACACTCGTCCATTTTGAATTGTCTTCTTATTTCGGCTTGTTGTTGAATATTTAGCCGTATTCTCGCCTCCACTAAAGGTACAATATTCCCTCACCCGTTACAACAAGACTTTCGAGAGCAGTGTAGTAGCATTATCTCTGCTTTTGCCTTATGGAATCGGTCGCGTACTACGTGGAACGAAAGTCAAAAGTGTTTGCTGCCAGTTTGGGTAACCCGAAAACTTTCAACAACGTAATAAATAAATGAAAACTTGAAAAGAACAACATAGTGGACAGATGATTTATCTAGACATTTACTACAGAAACTCAGTATTTGCAAACCAGTTGAACATATATTCTGTCAACAAAAATCTATGAAATTGTTATTAATATACTTCTGTTTTCAAAACAAAAACAAAAACATTTTTTGATCAAAGTTGATATCAATAATGTTCTTTACTGGATAACAACTATTTTCTTCCATGTAACATGTTATATCATTGGTTTTTTAAAATAGCAGGAGACAGACTATTTTAATAGTGACTATACTGCATGTACCATTACAGGTGAACCTTAGTAAGAAATGCAGAGTTCAGAGAGTCCAATTTAAAATCAAGTAAGGTTTTCATCATTGATTCCTGCGGACACATTTGGACTCTTCCAATTCAATGGTCTGAATAGTACACTTTATGGAGATGTGTGTTTTCTCGTCTCAACATCTGACCGAGATTTAGGATGGTTGATCATTGTACGGTTTCGTTATATTAATGAAAACATATACAATCAAATCACGTCCAGTTTTCAATTAAAGCATTCCTTTTAAAACGCCTTTCTTGTAGCGTGGCAAATAAAATTGAACTTTCTATTGAAATACGGTCATAAACCTATGAATAATACTGCTTGCCCGTTTTCATTGACGATAGCCACATTCTTCCTTTCTGTATGGCCCCGAATATGTAAATATCTATGTGTAATTTACATAGCTAACAGCTCTTTGCTATGAGTTGAACAAGATGGGTTTCGTGATAACGTCCATGAGCATCTTATTACAAAGAGGATGACACAACGAAATAGCTGTACACGAGTGTGATGACGCTAGGAACAGACGCCCATTCACTACCGAATATGTCTTCTCCCTTCACGTTGCATTATAAACAGGTAAACTACATGTTTGACATTGCTGAAGTTTCGCACTAAAATCGTAAATGATGTATTTCATTCGGAAAAGGCGCCACATTAACCACATACCGTTACTCCCGCCACATCTCAATTATCGACAAAGGCTCGGAACAAGGTGATGGAGGATGAAATGAGCATTTTAGATTTACGGGCTACAGTTTTTGAAATATTTCAGATGAATTTATGAATCTTCAAACGACTTTATGGAGATATAAAACATATATGTAATAATTTAACAAATATTTGCTGCTTTGTATGATTTTAAAATCAATTAAATGTCTTTTTTATGTTTCTCGTGTCATTTTTATCAATAAATGTGCTACATATTTAAATCAATTAAACTCCTTTTTATGTTTCTCGTGTCTTTTTTATCAATAAATGTGCTACATATTTTACATTGGTTTTTTTTTCAATTCATAAATAGAAAGTTCGTCAAGTGTAATGTTGCTTGTGGAATGACATTAAAATATCCTGAGATTTATCATTTTTAAAAACGAAACATGAACTTAAGTCATATACAGTTGTTTCATTCCTTTAGGTGTCATCATGATCATCGGTGATGCTAACAGCCAAAAAATCCGCAGAAATTCCATTGCTCTTAACTACTGTAGAAATAGAAGTGGGTATATATACAAATCGCTTGCTATTGATATACAATGTATGTGTATGTTATGATATATGGTTATATATATGATCATATGATATAATTTATAGTCATTACATTTATTAGTATATACAATGTAATTGTTATATAATAATACATATATACCATAAGGGAACTTTTCGTGATTCTAAAAAATTCTGGAAAAAAAATCCGGTAAAACGAATTTAACCTGAATGGTAACTTCAAGAAACTCTTGACAGAAAATTACAAAGAATTAAAAATAAATGTAGATGTGGACCACTAAAACAACAATCTGAAGTTAGACGACAGTTAAAAATAGATGCATGTTTAAAAATACCAAGTTTTAACTGCTGCTGTAACGATACTCACGTAACAATTCATCTTGAATATTACTGATTTCAGTTAATCTTATCTAAATTTATAAATATGGTAAGTTATTAGGCTTGATTATTCACTTAATTTTTTTACCCAACGTTACGTACGTAATAGAATATATATTGGACCTTTATTTTCTTTTATGAAATCTATAAGTGACAGCAACAAATGCTGACACACAAATTCAAGAGATATAATTATATTCTTGTATATTACTTCACTGATAAAATATTCAGCATACGTATAATATTTGATATGTTTATAAACTATATAGATACATGAACAGGTGTATACTCCAGCATAATGTACATTTGTTATGTTTATAAACTATATAGATACATATACAGGTGTATATGCATACATAAATATCCAGCATAATGTACATTTGTTGTGTTTATAAACTATATAGATACATATACAGGTGTTTATACATACATAAATATCCAGCATAATATACATTTGTTATGTTTATAAATGATATAGATACATATACAGGTGTATATACATACATAAATATCCAGCATAATATACATTTGTTATGTTTATAAATGATATAGATACATGTACAGGTGTATATACATACATAAATAACCAACCTAATTATACATTTGTTATATTTATAAACTATATAGATACATGTACAGGTGTATATACATACATAAATAACCAACCTAATTATACATTTGTTATATTTATAAACTATATAGATACATGTATAGGTGTATATGCATACATAAAGAACAGCATAATATACATTTGTTATGTTTATAAATGATATAGATACATGTACAGGTGTATATACATACATAAATAACCAACCTAATTATACATTTGTTATATTTATAAACTATATAGATACATGTACAGGTGTATATACATACATAAATAACCAACCTAATTATACATTTGTTATATTTATAAACTATATAGATACATGTATAGGTGTATATGCATACATAAATATCCAGCATAATATACATTTGTTATGTTTATAAACTATATAGATACATGTATAGGTGTATATGCATACATAAAGAACAGCATAATATACATTTATTGTGTTTGTAAACTATATAGATACATGTACAGGTGTATATACATACATAAATATCCAGCATAATATACATTTGTTATGTTTATAAACTATATAGATACATGTATAGGTGTATATGCATACATAAAGAACAGCATAATATACATTTATTGTGTTTGTAAACTATATAGATACATGTACAGGTGTATATACATACATAAATATCCAGCATAATATACATTTGTTATGTTTATAAATGATATAGATACATGTATAGGTGTATATGCATACATAAATATCCAGCATAATATACATTTATTGTGTTTGTAAACTATATAGATACATGTACAGGTGTATATACATACATAAATATCCAGCATAATATACATTTGTTATGTTTATAAACTATATAGATACATGTATAGGTGTATATGCATACATAAAGAACAGCATAATATACATTTATTGTGTTTGTAAACTATATAGATACATGTACAGGTGTATATACATACATAAATAACCAACATAATTATACATTTGTTATGTTTATAAAATATAAAGATACATGTATATAAATATAACTTCACACATTAATGTACATGAGTTATTATATGTACAGTGATACGTATCAAGTCTGATTTCCAAATGTACATTGATCAGATATTATATGGGACAAGGAAGTAATATTACAGGGAAGTAATATTACAGTGTAGATAATACGATGTCAATATTTCGGAGAAACATACTATACTTTTATTATATAGTCTAAACCTTAAAAAATATCACCTTGCCCGATATAAAATTCCAAGTAATTTGAATTCTACAAACGAGCATTTACAAGGATGCAATGATATTCGGGAAACTACCGTTAATATTACTCATTTGACCCTTGTCTTGTACTATAATATACATAGCCTGATAACAAATCGTTAAATGGAATTATTTATATTTTCTTGCAAAGTTTTATAGCTACTTAGTATGCAGCGGGATATCATCTCTACCTATTACCACCTGTCAAAGTCAACATCTGTTCCAGTTAATAGCTTTTATTCAAATGGAAGTGGTGTCACTACAAATTACGCCATTATGTAATATATAAAGCAACGCAACTAGCTAAGAAGTTCTCAGATAAAAATACGTTTTTATAAATAAATATTTCCTTGTGGACGAAGATATACATAGATCAGCATAAAGCCTCAGAATTCATGGAAATTCAATGAAAGAAAACGAAAGTACACCGATTGACAAATTACAGACGTGGGCTACACAATTTCTACTATATCCCAAACTTATATACCATGACCACCTCACACGTTAGAATTAGTTACTGTTAACTTTCATCGATGGATTGTTGTATAAATAAAAAGTCTATTTATTTAGGTTTTAAAGATAAGAATGAACATGTAAATTGAGAACTTACTTGCACTTGGATAAAATAGATATTAGACATGGCAAAACAAAAACCTACCACTTGCATAAAACTCATACGACATCCTCAAATATTGATGTTTTATTTTCAATGTCTCTGATAAGCGTGATGGTTTTGATTTCGATCGTTTTCTGTTACATGTATCTGTCCAATGTTTAAATGTCCAAATTAATTCTATTTCACATTTTTGCTCGAAATATCGCTATGTCCATTAGAAATCCTAAATCCTGACAGTATTTACAGTACAAGGTTTTAAGTGCTACATGTCTACAAATACAATTGTTGCTGTATTATGGTTGTGTCATTATATAAATATCATTGGGTAATACAATGTTTGTTTGTAATCTCACGTACTTAAAATAGTATTTTCTATTTTATTATAGCTTGCTTCTCATTTAGGGGACATGTCTTAACTTTGACGCTTACCCTTCCGGAATACCTGGTCTCATCTTCATTTACTTTTTAAATTTTGATCTCGATTTTAATCGATTTTGAAATCGAATTACTGTTTTGTTGACGATTCGGTATGGTATGAGTTGTTGTTTTGCCCTAGTTTTACTTGACTAATGTGGTGGGTAAAACAATAGCATGCTTCCTTTCTAAACGCCTTGCGTGTTTACCTTGTACATTATGTACCTCAAAGTGTGTCCTTTGTTAAATTTAAGGCTGTTTTCATTTAATAATCTCATATTTTAATTAAAAACAACATGCCTGCATTATACATTATCACCAAATAGCTTGATCTCATCAAGAAATATTCCGGAGCTTTGTGTGATATGTAGATGGACTTTTTTTAGTTTGCTTATTAGTGTGCTTACTTGTTGTGATTGACAATAATGACCCGTTTCTCATTTTGAGAATTGTTTACCTGGATGTGACTAAGATTTACATGGCGGGTGTCATCGATGAAGTAGAGGACACTTACTCTTCTGGAACACCTGGCCTTAGTCTCTTGTACTTTTACAACGGTCTGTATGTAAATATTTCCTTTGTGCATATTTTGCCTCTAGTTTAATCAATCTTGAGTTCGGATTATGGTTTGGTTGACGCTTCGATATTCTCTGATTTTTTATCAAATGCAAAATATTCATCTCCGACTCTCAAGAGACATTTCTTACATGTGTCATCAATCACAATAACAATATAATTTTTTTTTTTTTAAAAATAAAAAAAAACCTTTTGCATCATGTATTAGAGTGTTAATAGGTCTTAATGTGTAAAACTTGGTCCTTTTTTGTCATCAATAGACTCCCTATAATGTTGAGTCACCTACTGTCAAGATATTATAAATAGACAGGTTAACTAATTTATATTCATCAGTTTATGACTTTCGAGTTGTGGAAAAGCCATATTACACGGAAGAAAACTCCTACTTAAAATTTCTATTTAAGTCACGGCTAGTACCCCTGCGTTCAGCTTGTTTTAATAAATACACCATAACAAAACAGTATCGACCTGAATAATATTACCGTGAGTACCTGTTAGAGGAGCCCGCCAGACATCTAGATTGTGTATTATGTATCTATCATAAAGTAGGAAACTACATTTTATTTTTGCCAAATAACGTCTTCCTTGAACAATTAGTGTTCTGTGAAATTGCTGTAATTATGTGTATAACGTGACATATTGATAATCGAAATGCGTATTTGCCTGCCGTTAATTGACTATGGCACTAATTGCACAACTATTTCGTAATTTTGTCTAATTTCATTGCCACGTTGATATGATAGCATGGTAACAAGACCAGATTAAAATCATTATAGAACTGAGAAAATTCTGAGAAAATCGCACCAGGGTTTTTAAGACCGATATCAGAGGCCAATATTTGAATACAGGGGTGTTAATACTTCATTTTACTCAGAAATCATAAATCCGCGGAGACTCGACTTTCACCGACAATTATGTCTAATGCATTTTGCAGATAGGGGGAAGATTAAAAATAAACGCGATACTTCTCAGCTGTTGTCAGACCAATTTAAAATGTAAGACGAGATAGAGTCTCGCACTTAGGTTATGATTTCTTAAGAGCTTCCGGAGATCATGACTAGTCAGGAGGTTTCCCTGTTTTAAACCTTTCATGGGAAAATAGAATTTCTAACTGAACGTTAATGAATAATTGCTTAAGTGTAATATTAGTTCATTTGTCATCGATACGAGTAATTCTCATTATCAAACATCTTTATCACCGATGTCTAGAACATATCTTAATCTCAATGAGTCACCTTATCATACCTATGATTCCGTCATTTTTAAATTGTCTTATACATTAATGTCTCCGTAAACGGTAAAGGGAAAGCTTCGCTATAACAAAAATAATGTTAACTCTTTGTGCTCACAATCGTACATCTGTGAACCTACCAGACATAAAAAGATAAATTAATTTATTTTAATTATCATAGATCTAATTCCTTTAAAAATGTCGTTGATATCAGACAAGGTCCAAAGGTGAAAGTAGCGTTGTGAATTGTCACCTAATTTGAGATCTTTAGGTAGAACTGTAACAGGAGAGGAAAATGCACACCAAGAACGGGGTTCGAACCCGAGACCTTCCGAACTCTAGAAGGACGCTAAACCAATTGAGCCATCTGGTCGCCGACAATCGACCCGGTCTAGATCCGCTACATTCCTCCCTCCTTCAACAAAGTCTTTGACCCCGAAGACATCACGATTTAAAACCCAGGTTCAAGTAACCCCTTGCTAAGTATGCACCACTACTTGAACAAGGTTTGGTCACAGGCATCAAATGTAACAGGAGAGGATAAATACAAGGCCAGACCGGGGTTCAAACCCGGGACCTTCCGAACTCAAGACGGACGCTCAACCAATTGAGCCATCTGGTCGCCGACGATCGATCTGGTCTAGGTCTGCTAGAGAACTACAATATCGACGTGAACGGTGAACAGTTTCCTTTTTCATACCTATTTTAATCCTCAGCAAACCTCAACATCAACCTTGGACAGATAACCAATATCCAGATATTACACCAGATTTGGTTCTTTTTAGTTAGACATTGATGTTTGTCATTCATCTGATTTCATTTTCTGTTCTGTATAACCCACTGGATGAAATAAACGGGACATGTAATAACATAGCTGAAGATGAGAATCTCGTGTGATAATAGTACCAAAATAAAAAACATGTTTCTGCAAATAACGGCCAAAATTGAAAGAACTCGTATGTTTTCTGTTTAGTTTCTCAGCAAACCAGATCCGTAAACCTTTTCCTGGTATGATGCATATATTTTTACTGGGCAGCTGGAGTGAATAACTTTAACAAATTCGGCTTGACCCCTACATGTAGCTGCAATAATTTCGGTTCCGGGTTTTTCCAGCTTTTTGTGTAGAACTGCATAAAAAAACTGTAAAAAGAAGATAAATAATTATATTCACTTCCTTGTTTTTATATGCTATTATTGCCGGGAGACATGATAATAGGTGGTACATGTTGACCAGGAAATGCTTACAAAGACTCCTGTGTCGTATCCGATTAAATCCAGCATCCCTAATCTTTATGTTTCTATGTTTATTCCATTGTTGTCTTCCCGTTTACTTTGACGCGTAGTTAGCAATCATTGTTGCCTATTTTTCCTTTTGATGCCTCTTCAGTTCCCAGTTTTGTCCATCTTTTTCCTTTTGATGCCTCTTCAGTTCCCAGTTTTTCCATCTTTTTCCTTTTGATGCCTCTTCAGTTCCCAGTTTTGTCCATCTTTTTTCCTTTTGATGCCTCTTCAGTTCCCAGTTTTGTCCATCTTTTTCCTTTTGATGCATCTTCAGTTGCCAGTTTTGTCCATCTTTTTGTTTTGGTGTCGTTTGTTGGTAAGTCACAAAACGGCATATAAAAAGTTTTGTCCATCTTTTTCCTTTTGATGCCTCTTCAGTTGCCAGTTTTGTCCATCTTTTTCCTTTTGATGCCTCTTCAGTTCCCAGTTTTGTCCATCTTTTTTCCTTTTGATGCCTCTTCAGTTCCCAGTTTTGTCCATCTCTTTCCTTTTGATGCCTCTTCAGTTCCCAGTTTTGTCCATCTTTTTGTTTTGGTGTCGTTTGTTGGTAAGTCACAAAACGGCATATAAAAAGTTTTGTCCATCTTTTTCCTTTTGATGCCTCTTCAGTTGCCAGTTTTGTCCATCTTTTTCCTTTTGATGCCTCTTCAGTTCCCAGTTTTGTCCATCTTCTTCCTTTTGATGCCTCTTCAGTTCCCAGTTTTGTCCATCTTTTTGTTTTGGTGTCGTTTGTTGGTAAGTCACAAAACGGCATATAAAAACGAAATAAAGGGCAGATGACTGAGTGTACGCATTTCTAGTGTGTTTCATTTATCTATTAATTATTTAAATTGATCAGCTAACATCTCATATTATTGTACATTGTTAAAACACAAATAAAATCAAGATGTAGTTTTTCGTCCTCATAGTTATCTCTCCCATTTTACGATTTTGATATGACTGTAACACGGTATCAGTTATCTCCCCTTACCTACGATTTTGATATGACTTTAACACGGTATCAGTTAGCTCCCCTTACCTACGATTAAGATATGACTGTTACACGGCATCATTTATCTCCCCTTATCTACGATTTAGATATGATTGCAATACGGTATCATTTATCTCCCCTTACCTACGATAAAGATTTAACTGTATTACGGTATCAGTAATCCACCCTTATTTACGATTGACATCTGACCGTGACACGAAAATCTCCCCTTACTTACGTTTTAGATAATTCTGTAACATGATATCAGTTATATCCCCTAACTTACGTTTTAAATGTAACTGTTACACGGTATCAGTTATCTCCCCTTACCAACGATTTAGATATGTATTACCAGTGAACAGTTGATGACCGGATAAGTGTAACTGTGTTGATAAGGGCTACAGTTATTGGATTGAAGGGTGGGGGTTATCATATCATCTGTCCTGTTGCAAGGTATTTTCCTCATATCATTGTTTATTATTTCATATGTTTATTATTTCATAACTGTCCCGGAAGGTACGTTTACCTTGTTAGCAATGAGTAATTACTACTGCATTCATGTAGGGATATATTTATGTATATACTGTGTTCGTGGTGATAGGCTCTTTAAACAGCAATCCTGCTATAGCATGTAAACAGATATTCGATTACTGTCACCATATTTGTGAAAAGGGAAGTAACTTAATTTCTGGAGTCGACCGTGTAGTATCTGCTGTAGTAATATATTAATAACAGTCAATGTATCTTAGAACACTTCACAGATGATGTTGTATTAGTGAATGCCTGCTGTTGTATTAAACTGATAACAACAAGTATCTTCTGTTGTATTATATTGATGACAATACAGATCTGCTGTTGCTTCACTGTACTTTGATAATAGCTTATATCTGCCGTTCTATCTCATCGATAACAGCAGACCTGTACTGTTTTGTTTTGTTTTGGTATTTTTAGGGGGAGAGGGTGTCCATTATAGTTAATATGGACCTGTGTATTGCATCGTCAGTAGTAGATCTGAATTCACAAAGTCAACTGTAAAAAGCGTGCTGCATGGGAAAGTTTGATGAAACAAAGTTACTTCACGGATGGATGTGTAATAAAAGTAATGATTTATTAACCACAAACATACATTTGTACAATGTCACCAAAAGTTTTCTTTTTCTACTTTTAATTTTTTCCGATTACATTTCAAAATGATATTCCTCAGGTACCAAAACTATATTTATTTATCCATTTTATTTATGTTTTGCGTTTATTTAATAGCAACACAATACTAAGAGAATTTATTATATATCTTTAAATAATTATACAAGATATTGATAAATATCAATAAATTATGGAAGGAATATAGTACAAGTATAGTTGTCTTGTTCATTTGTTCATGGATTTTTTTTTATTTGATTAACACGTTGAAAAGGTATAATGATCAAAGATAAAAACTTATGAGTGTCGGAGTACATGAGGAATACACTATCGAAAAAGAAAGTTGATAATACAATGCTATTTGTTGATACGCAGATACAATAAGTATGACAAACTCAATCTCGGCAATAGCGGCAGTAGGAAGGGAGACAACTGCGTCTATACTGGAGTTGGTGGTGGTGTCGGCTCCTCTTCTATAACTAAAACAGAAGTTTTCGTATTGTTGTTTTACTTTGCAGTAACATAAATCATATACACAAAGGGGTTAAGTATTACTTTCTAAAATAATCAAAATCTTTCAAGACCCGTGGTGGTGGTTTTTAGGAATATCTTTCACCTAAAATGTTTACCTTGTGTTTAATTTGTCTACACATTAGTTTATACGCTTTCTTCTAAAAGTAAATTTCTTACCATGACATGTTTGTTTTTAGCAAAGACTTTAATGTATCCACAATCAACATGCTTGCACTGACGATTGCATGACATGACAAAGATAAAGGAACAACTACCACATTAAGGAACAAAGGACAAATACTCTGAATGAGATTCAGAAGTTTAGTTCGAGTAAAGTTGTTTGGACACAAACAGATAGTGATATTATAAATCATATTTAGTTTTCAAAAGTTTTTCTATTCTTTGTCAAGAAATAAAAATTCCTTTTCCTGTTTTGCCAAAAACGTAGTAATCTTTGTATACAAAACAAAAATAAGCATTGCTAAACAGTGTATATTGTATTATTTGGAAGATTCATTAGAAATTAACATATAACTATGTAATTAGATAGATACATGTAATCAAATCACTATTTTGTATCTCTTTATAATTTTACTTACTTTCACAAAGCATGTCGGAGTAAAAGGTATGAACGTTGTCAAGATCTTTGTGATTCGACACTGCAAGCAGATGTTGTTCTACTGGGTTGTCAAGAACTTCTACAAGGATTTCAAGGTCCAGGTCGTCACCTATGGCAACGACAAATATTTCTATGCCCTCTGACCTGGCCTGAACAATTTCATCAACGATGTGATTAAGATCAGATGTGCTCTCGTCTATGAAAAGGACAGCCATTTTTCGTGCGTTTTCCCGGCCGCCGTTTTCTTCTGTGTATCCCATATCCTTCACATCTTTCAAGATGTCTCTAGTTCCGGCTGCTGTGACATTTTGCAGATCCGAAACAAATTCTTCTTTTGCTCTGAATTCATTTAGGAGGATGTCCTTTTCATCGCATAATCCTTGAAGCAATCCTGCTTGCAATGTACCATCATCCATGTTACCGAAGTACCCAGTGATGTTGGCGATAAGCTTCCGCACATGCGCAGATCTGTATGCTCCCATAGCAGCTGATTCGAAGCCAAACATGACGTCGGTTGGACGCCTAGCGGCGCAATATGGCAGAATCTTTTCTGGCGTTACTGTAAAAAATTGCAAGGAATTTGTATTTAACTGCTCAAAATTACTCCGTAAATTCTTAACATTAAAGGCCCAATATACGTAACTTTCGGCAAAACTTGAAGCGAAAATCAAGCCTAATAACTTATTATTTTTATAGATTTAGTTAAGATTAACTAATATCATCAATACTCCAGATGAATTCTTATGCTGTTACCGGTAAAGCAGCAGTTGAAACTCGCTATTTGTAAACACGCGTTCACTTCGAACCGTCCTCCACCTTCGGTTTGTTGTTGAAGTGGGCCCCACCTGAATAATTTTCAATTCTTTGGATTTTTTGTCAAGAGTTTCTTGATAGTTACCGCTTTGTTTTACTTCGTTTTAGGCTTATTTTTGCATGGTTATCAACTGGATTTTTTTCCAGATTTTTTCATAATCACGAAAAATTCCATGAAGTTACGTATATTGGGCCTTTAAAAAGTGTTATTGCATTTTCAAGATTTAACAGTGCATAACATTTACATGTTACATTTCTAATGACTATTGGAATGCATTATTTCATCTCTCTTATGTCAAATGATTCCTCTTTTGAGATTTTTCAAGTTCCGAATCTCGTTATTTATTATTCAATTTTGAAGCTCTCGAAAGGAAAGGGTATTCCGGTATGACAATGCTACATTTTAACGCCTGACAATAAAGGTGCTTTATACTAATTATATTAGGTATATGTGCGAATCAAAATGGTTAAATAAATGTCTTGCAAAACACAATAAAATACTGCTTTCGTCTAGATATGATCCATGTGTGTCCAATTGCAATCCCTCCGCATATTATCTCTCATCTCTGTATAAAATAATACTTAAATTCCGATTTGCGAACCAATTAAGTATTTAGTTACATTTGTGATTTCAAGTTGAGTCACAGTATGCGTTCCTGCATGAACTTATCTCAAATCAAGCGTTTTTTATTTTTGGAACGGATACAAATTAAAGGCACTATTGCCTATATTTCATATCTTTAGACTAGGAAGTAAGTGCATTCAGTTGTTAAATCGATCGAAATAAAGACACATGATTCGTTGAATTTGTAAATATCATGTACAGTGAGATTATTTTGGCAAGTTGTCTGAAACATTTTTAATAATATATTTTACATTGATTTAACTATATAGTCAATTTTAGAATAAAAACCAATGTTTAACATTTTTGCTTACTTAAATTATTAACTTAATGAAATTATCTTTTAAATGGCCCTGGTATATTACATTGGTACATGTATGTACCACGAAAGAGGATAAAGATTTTACTTGATTCCCACACACGTACATTACACTCACCTCGACATGCCTTGTAAGCCAGTGCCTCTCGGATCTCTTTCAGAACCTCAAAACTAGCAACAGAGAAGACAAACTGTTCGGACGGAGTGCTGCCGATCGCGATCAGTTCACTCATCCTGGTCTTGTTGCCAATTCCTATGGCGAACACGAACACGCCGGACTTCTTCAGGAGGTCAGCCTGTTTAGCAGTCTCCCTGCTACTTATTGAAACCCCATCTGTCAAGACGACAGCTATTTTAGTGACGTTCTTCCGCGCATTCTTGAATACTAACTTGCGCAGCCTCTTGAGTGCATATCCGGTACGGGTAGATCCATAGATGTGCGGTACACGCCCGATAGCGCTCTGAAGTTCCCTTGTGTTGTTGTATCTGTTAAACCGTATTACACGGTAGAAACGGTCCGAGAAGACAGCTAGGCCTACCCTCATTGCCGTTGGGCCGATTGGAAAGTGTTGTACAATCTCTTTAAGGAACTCTCGCTGCATACGGAAGTGTTTCATCCAGATACTGGTAGAGCTGTCCACCAGGAAAAAGATGTCTGCGGGGTCACCATCGCACCCTGAAAGAAACAGTGGCATCAAAACTCAAATCAGTATAATTGGATATAATCTTTCCTTTATTTCATTTATTAGTTAATAATCATCAAAGAATGTGTTGTTTTAAATTCCCTTTTACATGATATCTTAAATTTATAAGAAAATGACATCATTGTCTTTAAAAAAAATGTCAAACTTACAAATGTACTTGTCTTTACTGTTGTCAGCTGATATGGCACTGGCTCTGACTATCTGTTAAACAATAAAGTACATTGTTACACTTATTATTTATTTGTATGTCATTAAATAGTTCATGCTAAAAATGGATATACAACTCTTCTAAAATAAACTCGATTTCTTCCAAAACATATAAAAAAGTAAAATATTTATGATTGAAATTTATCAGTCATTTTTACCGTTAAAAGTAGCACTAGATATCCCAACATGTTGTCGCTGTATTCTGCACAAACGTATTCACATAAAATGGACAAATACATTATATATATTTATCCAACATACCACAATTACATGACTAATTAACTACTTATTATTCCCTTTGTTACATTAATATACAAGCTGTTGCTCCACGAACCAGTCAGTACAGATGTTATTCTCTGTGTGCCTCTTGCATACCAATTTTATGGTCTGGACACCAAGTTGATTATTTAGAATGTCAAAACATTCTTTTTATCTCTGTTACAAAAATACATACATACCCAAAATACTCCAACATAACTTGCTTACTTTTGGGAGTTTTTATAATTGAATTGATTTTTTTTCCAGTTAAGGTCCTCTTAAGGATTCCCTCCTTTGGCTTTTGTCTTAGAATCTTAATTATGGACTGAGTCTAGTAATTTGATAACACGCCATATAAGCGGCAGTAGCGAAGTAAGTCCTTCATTTAAAGTGTGTACCCGTCCATAATTGAGTGCAAAATTGGAAGAAAAAATCTTAATCCAACCACTATAATAATTCCTTACCACTGTCTATGGAAAAGAACACCAAACTGTCCTTTTGAATTTTAAGCCTTTTCCTTTCATTTATAAATAATGCCATGTGCTGATATGACGTAACATAGCAACATATTTGAAGGTCTTAAGACTACATGTAATTAACATGAAAAAAAATCCAAAAGCTGCTTCAGTCAGCATTAGTAACCATGGTAAAAACGATTCGGGAGCCAAACAGACCTGTGTTGACACCCAGTTTGTCATAGAGCTGTTTAATTTGACAGATAAGTTTACTCCTTCCATTTTTGGAAATCCGATACCGCAGCCCTCGCATTTGTAATTACACTTGTAGTTATCGGCATGTCTAGTTTGCTATATGTACTAAGCCTTACGATAAAAGTGACGATTTCGATTTTCCTATCGTGAAATTTACTTTTCTTAATAGTAGTACTTCTCCAAAATAATTACAGTGTTTACATGGCGCAGGTGATACTTTACTACGGATCTACATTGTAAATATAAAAAAGGAAGTCATGATAGAGGTCGGTTACTGACGAGCAAACGTTTAATAGTTGTAATCTTGGTCTCATTGAGAAATATTTTGCATCCTTTTATGATATGAAGCTTGATTTTTGTATATGCTCCTAAGTGTGCATACTTTTTGTGATTGAGAATGATACCTCAGTTTTCACTTCGAAGACATGACATTTACTTGTAATCTAAATTTACATGGCGGGTGTTACGATGAAGCAGAAGATGCCTACTCTTCTGGAACACATGATTTTATTTTAATACATTTTCCATAATATCTGTGTAAATGTGCTTTTAGATATTCTGTCTCACACTATGGTTTTGATGATTCGGTCTCTTTTTTTAATCTTCTTATACTAATTTTTACGGAGGCGTTAGTAACGCCGTGCATATAATGATTAGTTAAAAGCTGGATATACGGAGTTTGAGTTTGAGACCTGACCTGTTACAGCCAGTTTGCATTTTAAAACATGTACCTTTCACATTTCATTATTTTACCATGTCCAAACAGCCGAGTAACGCCTCCTTCAGTACTTCCAGTAATAATGATAAAAAGGGAACTATTAAACATTTTATAAACATAAAACGGTAAAGCTAAACGTGTGACATTATTTTCCTGGATGATACTGTTTTTAATGGGAGACAGCGTAGAGAAAATTTTGCATCAAATTATTTGAATGATCTAAGATATAGGGGAAGCTAGTAGTATCCTATACTGACGAAACCGCCTTCTTAATTTATATCAAAGTAACGTCACGCTCTCAAGGTGCGAACCGACAAGGTTTTGACAACTGAGTTTCATGGTCCAATTTGGAAGTTTTTACAGAAATTATTTTTATTCCCAGCCATACTTTAAATACCGAATAAACAGAGTTCAAGAATGGGAATCTTGAGTTCATATTTGGGCGAGTATTTACGATTTATGTCCTCCATCATGTTCGATCTAACCATTGATAAATTAAATTGAATGTTAAGACAATTGGTTTTATTTTAAATCTTGATAAGTTCTTAACTATACTCAGCAACGTATAAAAAAATACAAGTCATCCAGATCCCATAAGAATGCCTAGAGTCTAATAACGACAACAAAACAGACATATTTTAATATATTTATGACAATGAAAACAAAAAACATTACAGTTCTGTAAATGTAATAATACAAAAAAATGAATACCGAAGAGTCAACAAAATCATTCGATTAAACTAAGGGCAAACTATGCACACAAAATAGGAGCTCGGACACCGTTGAAAAGATACCAGATAATTAGACCAGATGTTCCGGAAGAGCAAGCGTCTTCTGTTTCATTGACGCGCAGCGTCATGCAAATCTAGGTCAATTTGAAGTCACGTCCTCAAAGTGATACATTGGGATCATTCCTAATCACAACAAGTAAGCATACTTAATACTAAACCCGACAATAGTATGTATCCAATCTAGGCAGCAACACTTGTATTTCTAGTTGTATGATTTATTAATGCTGAAAGTGCACGACTGCAGTCAGTACAGAGGGTGTTAGTAAGTCTGATATTTCAATGTTTACTATAAAAATATTAACCTTGAACCTATACCTTTAGGTATTATCAGACATGTAGTAATTAGCCTTAGATAATGACTTGATACGAATGTTATGTAATCAGTAGTTAAACAGTGTTCTACGCTACATTATGAATGACACACTACAGTGGTTCTGTTAGCACAACAACACTATACATCGGAATTGCCTCATTATTTCCTCTAATGAGATGTGTGCTAGTTACAGCGATTATTTCATTACAGAAGTAAAAGCGCTGAACATGCATAGAAGATTAATAGCTGAAATCAGCATGAATTAATCCATGTGTTTTAACATCTGGGAATATTACTCAAGTCTGGAGGACATGATTGCTAAGCATTGAACAGAACTTATTTCTTTCCTGATAACATACTGAATTGTTTGTGTATTTATTTCAATGGATTTGATCTAACAGATTTTGTCAGTGTTAAATGCACACATTGATGTAGTTCAAATGCTTTTTACCTGCATACTCTATGGAAGTGGGGGTATAACTTAGTTATAAGATTATTGTAGATGAAAAAAATAGATTTACATACATTACATCTAGAACATGTAGAAGATGTGTTCTCGTTTACCGATATTACAAATAAGGGACGTATTTTGTCAGATCTGAGAAAAAAATATTAAATTCAAAAAATGTCAACCTATCAAATAACCGAGTCTGTCGATCGTGAGACTGACATGTGTTTTTAATTAAATCCCTAGTGTCAAAACATGCCCTGCATGCACTGACTCCACGTGATCCCGCGTGTCCAATGCGCGTGTAAGCCAGAGTGACAGACAACTGCCGCCGAATGTCAGACCCCCTCAGTGGCTTAGTCACGATCCTTACAAAACTTATATTCCAGGCGTGGAATTTCGGTAATGTCTAAATATATCGCTTGTTGTTTTGGCTGTAGGAATTTCGCAGTTTCCTAAGTATCCTAACACAAAGTCATTATAATGTTTATCATCGTTAACTTCCTGTATAACTTAACTTAAATAAACTTCTTTATCTGCGATATTCTACTTTAAAGTACCATTGACAAACAGATAAGCTTGAATATTGACATTTTATTCATTTAAGATTTGCAGAAATATAAGTGTCTTATTGACCAATTAATATATATATTCAACGTAAACCTGCAAGCGTAAATCAAGTACGCCCATCTAAAATAACCTCAATAACGTATCTGTTTAAATTCGTGTACAATTTGCAGACATGTAATTGTCTTATTGGCCCATTAATGTATATCCAAAATAAGTCTACAAGTGTAAATCAAGTACGCCCATCAAAGATAACCTCAATTAAGTATTACGTATAGGATCAGTTTAATTCGTGTTATATTTGCAGACATGTGCCTTTTTGACCCATTAATATATATCCAAAGTAAGTCTACAAGCGTAAATCAAGTACACCCATCTAAGATAACACTTCAATGAAGTATTTTATAACAACACTTAAACTTATAGGATATAACATGAGTCAACAAAACCATAATCCGAACTCAAAATTGATTAAATCGGAGGCAAAATATGAACAAAGGAAAATAGTTGTGGAAACCCATATGAAAATGTCTATCACTTCTTTTTCATATGTCCTCGTTATAATATGCAAAGATGCGCCTTGTTATCAGCTATTAATGCTTTAATGATGATGTTACTGATATTAATCTACTTCTTTATGGAAATGGAAATCTGTCAGTAACAAAAAAAAACACTATAATTTTCAGAAATGTCAAATCCAGCAGAATATTTATTTAACTTAATATTTAAATTTTCTTTGTGTAATCGTTGATAATTCTATGCAAACTGGTATTCATTGTGTTCATATTATACAAATTATCCATCTATGTAAATATATTGTGGAGAGGGCCTTTGTAATGTTGAAATAACTTGTGCCCAATCCGTTTGCTTGATTTATGCAATACAATTTGTTTAAATCAAACAAAGGGAAAATATACATTTGTGACTCTTTTAAAGTACAAGAGAACAAGACGAATTTTCCTGAAGATTAAGCGTCTTCTGCATCATTGGCTACAAGCGCCATAATAATCAAGGTCACATCCAGTCTTAAAAATTGCGAACAGGGGCATAAAATAAGTCATAAAATTTTCATCTGGCGAGCTAAACTAAAACAAAATGATATGAGTTTCATGAATCACATATGGAATGAAATGGCTGTTAGATCCAATGTATTACATAGGCAAGATGTGTGGTGTTTATTGATGTAAAATTACAATTATCAAGCAACCATGAAACGCAAAAAGCCATCATATTAAACCCCGTGTGTAAATGTGTGACATAAACTTTATAATCAATCATATGGCTAATAGTACATATTACATAGGTTAATACGCAGAATAGTTCCACATGATAATACAATAATCTATATATTATTAAATTAAATGTATATACTGTTAGGTTGCAAGTAAACGTGAAAGAAATGACAAGCGTATTTTCACTAGAATCACTTACAGACATAACTCTCTGATGTAAAATTATTTAAAATTCTTAGTATATATATTTCCAACTTATAATTGTTAGTAACCTAGTGTAATTAAAGCCGAAATACTGCGATTTTGACATCAGTGTTTAATTGTCAAGCCGGATTTTCGTCTATTTTTCCCGAAGATCTTATTAATATCGTGATGTAGCTTCTTAATTCAACCATCCCGTTATCTATAGAAAACACTATAAAAATAGAGTACTACTCAGGGTGTAAAATAAGTATTCTCGCCACTGTTAACTCATATTATTACTAAATTTATCTATAGAATATACCATACACTGTCAGATAGAGAATTACTCAGCCGGTGAAGTAAGTATACTGAGTACTGTTAAGTCATCTTATTGCTATATTTATCTGATGAATTAGTCCAGATGTTCCCTCCTCGTAAATTCATACCCTTCCCCTTCATGCTCCTTCCCTTCACGGTTATATTAATACACACACAACAATCCTTTTCGCATACTTACGCTGTTGGTATGGCCGAAAATCGTGTTTTACACATATTTTATCAATAATGAAGTATTTAAAAGAAACCCGTATTTTTAGAATATGCCTTCATTTATTTGAGAAGCCTGCTGCTTCATATACAAGAATGCATTCGGTTTTAGCAATATTGTGATATGTTATATGAACGTTTAAACCCCCTGTCGGATGCTGTCCTGCGTATATTACAAAGGAATGTCGCTATAGGTGGCCTTGTGTGCATAATCTGCATTCTGTATTATTGTCGGTATCCTACAGGCGCTTGTCCTGATCCTTGACATCATTACTGAGTACTTAGATGCATATTTCCGAATGCGTCGAGGCCTCATTCTGAATACACTTCCTCCGTGGGGGCGCGTCATAACTTTGTTGACCCTGAAGGTTATGCCATATTTGGTTATATGATGATTAAATGAGTAAACAAACACGTAAATTTGCATACCTTGTAACTCAAAACACGCCCCTTGTTTCCGGTGGTGGCCTACACGTGTAGTCATCAAAGGGTATATAAGTCCCTTGTAATCGTTACATGTCAACAAACCTTGAAGGACTCCTGGGGAAATCATACTTCTGAAACCTGAGGTGTTTATCCATTCATATCTACAGAAGAAACAACACAGACTAAACATGACGAAGGCACTTCTATTATCAACAATGGTAACTATACTATATTTTTGATATACAGCTATTTTTTTCTAAGATCGTCAAATTCAAAGATTAAATATATGCACAATAGATTTATCAAATTATTATTTCAGTATCCCATTTTGTATTTCAGATGTTTGCCGTAGTACTGGCTGCTCCAACACTCAAATCACCTAAAGAAGATGTTTTTATTTGTAAGTTTTCATGTTGCTTAACAAACAATCATTGAAAATACTTCTTATGTCATATCATAATTGCATTTCTTATGTCATGTAAGTGTCGTATGATAATATAATCTTTAGTGTCGTATAATAATATAATCTTAAGTGTCGTATGATTATATAATCTTTAGTGTCGTATGATAATATAATCTGCATGGTAGTATTAGGTTTTTATGTGATACAATTTAAGAATATCAAATACGTGTAGTGTTGTATATGCACAAATGTATTAGTGTATAATTGATTGTAATGTAATTTGACAGATTGTGTAAGTTACATTAAATTCTAAACAAGGTTTGTTTCGAGACCCAAACAATTGTATCACCATAGCTATAATGACAAAGATTTTTTAACAATACTTATAATCATGTTATCTATGTTTTACAGTATGTGATGGAAGTCCTGCCGACATCTTCTTCCTTCTCGACAGTTCTTCCAGTATTTGGATAGAAGACTATAAAAAGCAGCTCAAATTCATCCAACAAATCGTCGATTACTTCCCCGTGTCTGCGACAGAAACTCGCTTCGGGGTGGGCGTTTTTGCTGACAACTACAGACAGGAGATTGGTTTCGATGATTTTGACAACGCTTCTGATCTAAAGACCGCCATAGGTGGGATACGTAAAAGACTAGGAGGTACCGAGACAGGCCGGGCGCTTAAAAAAGTCAGGAAACAAGCCTTCAGTCAGGCACGACCTGGTGTAGGACACGTGCTAGTGGTGTTGACTGATGGCGTTTCTAGGAATACGGAAGAAACAAAGAAGGCTGCCGCCGCTCTCAGGGCACAGGGTATTCATGTGTTTGCTATAGGTATCGGAAAGAAATCGGACATGCCAGAGCTGGAATCTATTGGCAGTAAACCTAAGGAAACCTACGTCCACAATGTCACAGACTTTAGCGTCTTGAATAAAATTCGTGAAAAGCTGGCCTTCCAAGTTTGTAAAGGTGAGATTCTATTTAATAATAGTCTAAATAATGATTCATTTATTGGTTTTTTTATTATTATTATTTTACCGTTTTTATTTTTGCAAATTATAGATAAAATTACTTCGTGAAAGATGCTGACAATCGAAAATGAACAGCTGAAGTACAAATATATGCTTGCAGAGATTATATTCGGAGAGAGAGGAAATGTTACAAATACCAATGATTTTTTTTCAACTTGTAAATGTCTTTGTGAAGATATTTCGATTGTGTTAAATCACACACATAGTTTCTTTCACATCCATTACTTTCGTATCTTTTTTCATCAGTTGAAGCACCAAAACACGAGCCATACTGCAGCGCTGGGATGAAAACTGACGTGATGTTTGCCTACGATGCCTCGGGTATGGGAACACAGAATGCCAGGCGTGTACAGGACTTCATCGGAGACACCATCCAGAACTTCGCCAACATGGACGACGGGACGATACAGACTGGAGTATTGTCCGGACAGTGTGACAGAGACAACGTCGATCTTAACGTGTTCAGTGACAAGAACTCAATGGCTTCTTTCGTCAGAAACAGTGACTTCCGAGGGGTTGACGAGATTGTTCGAGATTTACACGAAAACAGCTATGAAGCAGCGAGAGGTGGACGTGAAACCGCGAGACGGATGTCCGTTGTCATTGTAGATGAAAACGTCGAAAAAATCAAACAATTGGAGACGGAAATGAAAATCGCAAAGTCAAAAAAGGACATTCAGTTTGTTGTAATTTCTATTGGAGACAGCTCCCTTTTTGATGGCCTGAGGAAACTAGTGACAAAACCTGCGGAATCTCACTTCTTCAACGTCCCATCTCACAGAGACATAGACACCATTAAGGACCAGTTCGTAGAGAGTTTATGTGAAGGTAAGCCATTCGCCAACAAGCATTTAGTTCGCCCTAACTTTTGTTGATATTTGCGTAATCTCCTGCCATTGCATCCATTTGTGTATACTTTGGAGCTGATATTCATGACAATAGATATAAGTACATAAAACCATTTTGAATAATGAAAGGGTATATCTATACATGTTGTATATTTTTAGCGGAACAATTTTTCCTTTATAATTTGGCATTTAATTTTTAAAGTGGTAGTTGTAAGAATAATTTATGTGGTATGCATCATATGTAAGTATACTGTTACGATAAGCTTTATTTTACATAAATGGTTTGAAATAGAATTTGTCGATTTTTCGTCGTGTATTCTGTTTACTAATTCAGCTATTATCTTTTTTCAGGTTTCAAAGTACCCGCCCCGAAAGGACCAAACAAGATATATTACGACAATTTCAACGATATTGTTCCAATAAGTAACCTGATCATCGAATCCTAGAGTTGTGTATACCATCTACAACAGCCTTGTTTGGAGAAACTTTGTGAAGTGGTATTTTCGTATGTGTATTTATTGGTCAAAAAAAGACATTTTGTAATATGGTATCATTGGTCCAAATTTAATATTTCATGATTACTTTTATTTTAACTGTGAGAAACTGAGGTTTACATATATTTATAGTGAAATAGCATTGATAGACACATATATAGAGAGTGAGAGAAAGAGAGGAGAGATGAAGTGGGAAAGGCAGGATGAAACAGAGACAGAGAAACAAAGTCACACAGAGACAGAGGGAGAGAGAGAGAGAGTGACAAAGAGAGTGAGAGACCGAGAGAAAAAAGGACAAACAAATAAACACACGCACATATATTCAAAAACAGATAACTATACATAGAGACAAATTACTGACCTACATGTATGTTGATTGAACGTTTGTAACAGATATTATACTTTGACATGTATTACATGTGATCTGGCCTTTTTGCCGTTTTGTACGTTTGTTATATTTTTTACTTTGGTTGTCTGGTTCTACTGAACGATGCTTTTTAATAAAATTAAATATCAAACTTAACTTGTGGCTTGATGTTTTAATGCTTGTAACATTTTAGGTAATACCTATTGTTTTTAGATACAACTACTGAAAATTCTAAATGAGAGTTAGTCGTCAGCGAAAAAAAAAAGATAAGTCAATTCATTGGTCTAGACAACTTGGTTTTAGTAACGGCTTAAAAGTTGAAAATTTATTACGGAATAATGAAAAATTACATAAGAGAAAGGAATTGTATGTCACGTGATAGATGAAGAACAAAGAACACATGTTACAGAAGACATAACATGAGGAAATGTGTAATAACATGGGACGACGGAACCAAAAAACGGTTTAAATGACACGATATAAAACCGTGTCCTTCTAATTAACTAATTAAAACCGTCCTATCGATATGAAGTTTTGTTTTAGTTACCCAGCAGCGTACATTTGATTGGCAACAGGGTTGCCATCCTTTAGAGTATAGATAGAGGCTATATAGCTTACTTATGATCTTTATACACTTTGAATTGTCATGACGAAATCAAAGAAACGAGTTAAGGTATTTGATAGGCTTCCAGTGGAGAAAATAATACTAAGCTGATAAATATCCTGTGGAGTTTAGAGATAAAGGTGTTCTGGCTTCAAAACCAGTAATTTCATCGTTTCGCTGTCATAATCATTATTTAGACAAACATTATACAACAAGATTAGTGTCCATGTGTTGTAGCGACCTTTCGATTTTGTCATGGCATGTGTAGATAACGTTAGTGAGAGAAAGTCTTGAATACGTGTGTATTCTATAATAGACTTTATAGATCTTAAAGCAAACAATAACATAAGTCGCTATGCAATACAGCTAGGTCATATACATTACAGTCAGGTCAAAGGTGAATATTGCTCGAATTCACAGGGATGAACATTGATCATATACACAGAGCGAAATATTTACTGTGAAAAAAAAATAATTAAAACAATGTCCCTGCCAGAGCGTTTTGAATCTCGTCAACTTGATTGCTGTTACATGTCATATCAACGAGGTTTTTTTCAATATATTCTTTACTCCACTATCCACACACTTAACATGTCAAAATTGTAGCTTCGTATTATAAAAGGAATTTTTATGATTTATGATTAAGATACAACAAATAAAAGTTGATAAACAATAACAAATAATTTAAATGGCGGAAGCAGAAGACGCTTACTGAAATACATGATCATATTCTTTTGTGCTATGTTAAGGGTTTCGTGTGAATCTTTCCTTTGCCCCTAGTTTAATCGATTTTGTGTTCGTATGACGGTTTTGTTTACGCTTCGGTATTTCCTGATACTTTTTCCGAGGTTAAGGCCCTAAACTCTGAATTTGTTATATATAAAGATTGAGCTACTTGGTAAACGGTTGTTTAATCTGTGCTACAACGATGTCCAGAGAAAATTAAGAAAAAATCACTGTGTGCTGTGTACAGGGATTCTGGGATCCTTAGGGATCTGCTAGAAACACTCAACGCCTCGATATTTATACATAAAACTAAAGGTTAGAAATTAATATTCTCTTATTTCGTTGCTCTTTGTTGTCATGATGATGGAGTAGTTTTCAAATTGGTATTAGTTATCATGGTCCAATCTGGCTCATTAACTGTACCTATATAGCATACCGAGGGATATTTCAGAAGATTATTCCTGACTACTTCGGGGCCATTTACAGAAGTTCCTTATCATTTTGTTGGTATGGTTCTGTCAAGTAATTTGCTACGCTGCGCGTTAAGTAAAAATGAAATCATAACCGAACGCAAAATCGATTAAACCAGGGGCAAATATGAACAAAGGAAAGATTTAAATGAAGACCCTTGTAAAAGGACAAGATAATAAGAACAGGTGTCTTGGAAGAGTAAGCGTCTTCTGCTTCATCGACGACACCCGCCATGTAAATCTTTGCCACATCCAGGTAAACATCAAGTTCTCAAAATGATAACCGAGTATCATTGTCAATCAAAACAAGTAAACACACTAATGAGCATACTCAAAAATGTCCATCTCCATATCACTGAAAGATGACGTAACTCACACATATGCAGAATATTTCTCCATGAGACAAAGATGGCGCCTATATCACTTGCCCATAAT
This sequence comes from Mimachlamys varia, assembly GCA_947623455.1. NCBI lineage: Eukaryota > Metazoa > Mollusca > Bivalvia > Pectinida > Pectinidae > Mimachlamys > Mimachlamys varia. Next base: position 18,923,016 of record OX392535.1, read on the forward strand.
TCAGATCAGTCGGGATTTCTCGAATCCGTGTGTTGTTAGTTTGTTTGTCAGCAGTCGACATCGACCAAGAAAATCACGATATTTAGAGCAAGCCCTAGAATATCGAATCAACTGCGACATGTAAACACCATAGGTTGGAGAAACAGGGATGTTACTATCAAGACATGGAAAATTCACGATAGGAAAATTGAAATCATTCTGTTTATCGTATAGCTTAGTAGTTATCTGTCCATGTTGGTCGTAGTATAAGTAGAGATCGAAGTAAGCAGCTGATGTACATGAGTATGATGTGTCCTTTATTTCAAATTCAGAAGGGTATATACGGTCGACGCGGTCAACAAACTTCTTGTTGTTTATAAACAACACATCGTCGATATATCTAAAAGTGAAATTAAAAGATTTGGCAAGGATTTTGATACCTGTCCTGATTAGCTCTTCCACAAATTCAGCCTCGTATGAAAACAAAAAACAAGCCAGCTAAGAGTGGGGCAAAACACGCGACAAAATGCAGGAGAAAACAATTAATTCATGAATATCAAATATGATGCACATAACAACAACGTTATTATGCTCAGGTGTCTAAAGCGTGAAATCGGATATCTGTTGGGCCGGATTATGGTCTACGCATTTATTCTGTTTTGTTCTTGAATTGTAAATGACGACTGTAAAAAGTATTACACGAATATTCGTATGGAAGCAATTCAATGATTGAAATAACTTGTATTGGATATTTGTTTTACTTATGAACAGGACGAGAAGATTGTATTCAAGACACTCGTTAATTCTGTGGAATTTGGGTCTGATATCGGTTTCTTTCAACTTAAACTTAAACCATTTCTCCTTAAACAATGTTCTACCTATATTCAGCAGTCTTGATAGTCTCTGATGTTTAAGCTCGTTATTAGTTGGATTTTTATATCAATAAGGTTCGGTCTAATTTAAATAACTTATGAACTATGACATTACTTATTGTGCTTATCATTCTACCTTGTGATTTTCTTGTCACTACCCTAGCTATCATTTTGAGGACAAGATATCTATTTGAATGTGACCTATATTTTGTATGGCAAATATTGTCGATGAAACAAAAGACGCTTACTCTTCCGGAACTCCAAGTCTTACTCTTCCCTTTCTATGGTCTCTTTACAAATGTTCCCTCTGCTCCAAAGTTGGCCAAAATTGTATTAGTTGTTAAGTTCGAAGTACTGTTTTGTTGAATTTGTTTGAAAATAAATAAGAGAATACCAAAGCGTTAACAAACTCATAATCCAAACTCAAAATCGATTAAACCAGGGGCAAAATCTGAACAAAGGAAAGAATCACATGGAGACCCTTGCAAAAATACAACAGAATACGACCAGGTGTTCCGGAAGAGTAAGCGTCTTCTGCTTCATCGACGACACCCGCCATGTGAATCTGTGTCACATCCAAGTAAACATTCAGTCTAGATTAGTGTCCGTCTTAATTTGTACTCGAGAACTGTAAAAACAAATGAAAAGGGCATTACATTCATCAGATTTGTAAGCGAGTCTGGCAATAAATATCAAAACATCAACTCATCTTAAAAGTTTACTATTCAGCCTATACAGCGAAGTGTAAAGAAGATTTGCGTTACAGAACTACAGCTAAGACAATTATGAAAACCAAGCATTAACCCCTGACAATATGGAAACATTCTCAACCTAAATATGCCAGCATATCACGTGGTTGGTTTTGTTAAATGCCTAAGAAGTAAATGCTGAAAACCAACGCACTTTTTGAAGTATTAAGATTTTACACTACAATATATATCAGACCATCTCCAGATACATGCATTACATAAAAACCCACGAGCCGAAGAAACGTCACAGACCAGCAAATTAATGTCCTGTTGTATAAGTGTATATTTTTACATTCATATTTTGGTCGTGCGACTTTCAGAACTTGAACTTAGATCTGCCCTTAATTATATGAACTAATAAGAAACCCAAAGAACACATTTTTCGACTTACGTTCCTTATGTTGATGCCTTTTACTTATTTTAACACATCTTATGAAAGGGCCTATCTTTTTAATATTATCTTTTTTTAATCTGATTTAAATATCCAAACAAAACTAAGAATTGGAATCGTGCAAAATGTTCGACCATATCAACGCATTTAACGAATTTTGTTTTCACATTCTCGGAGGATGTATACTTTGTCTAGCTATGTATATTCAGTTGTTTAAATGACCATTATACATGTTAAATCAAATTTTAAAATATTTCATGTTAACGCCTTTTTTACATCACTGATTCAAATATGAACGATTATGGTTTTAAAGGATATTTTAATTCTCTCAAGCATTTTAATTTTAAAACTATACAGGACAACCGATACTACCGACGTGCTTATGATTGCGGATTTTTAAAATGTTGATAAATGCACAAAAAAGCAATAGCTTTGAATATTATAAAATTCCAATATTTCGTTCTTCATTTCTTTCAAATTCATAAATGACTGCTCACTGTAAAATGTAAGGGTTGACACCCTATGTACGGAAATGCCTTTCACTGACCTTGAACATTTCGTAACAAGTAAACCTATTGTTTAACAGATGCTGTTGATGTAGGTTTGTTTGTTACAAAGTGAACATGATGATTTCATTAAACAATTTTAATAAGTATCCAAGTGGCGGAGAAGAGAAAGAAAGTCCGGTCTCACGGTCCCTAAGTGGATTATTCATACATTTTACTATAAAAATTATGTAATTTTCCTGAGGTTTTACAATATGAGATGTTTGTGGTGCAGCTGTTCCGGTGGTGTGCCCTGACGTCAACAGTACTAGTGTATAAAAGCACACAGAAAATACTAGGTAATACACAGACTGACAGTTCTGAGGGAATACAAAGACTTGGCTGCTGATACGAGACCGAAAGTTCCATCATGATTACTCCTGCAGTTGTAATGACTATGGTAGGTAAAGCATTCAACATGTATCCATTCTGAATTGAAATTTATCACATGTTCACTAAACTTTATTTGATGTAGTATCTTTAAATGATCTAATTGAACTGAAGACATTCCCATTGTAATATTGCGTTTGATATTTTTCAGGTCATGACTGTTCTCGGAGTACCTGCTCCGTCCACTACCAACCAAGATACGTACACATGTAAGTTACAATTGTCTTCCGCAGATTATAGATAATTTATTATAGTAGAATTGAATACTTTGACACTTTATCTAATAATTTTGTAATAGTAAAATGTATTTTTTGTATTCAAAAATCCAGTTCGTTTTGGCTTTATTATAGGAAATTTCATTTCTGATAAACTCTTGAGTATTAATGTTTTCAGTTGGACAAGTTGTGAGCAATGATTTTCAATTTGTTAAACTAATTTGGTTCCAGTGTGTAGAGGACATCCTGCCGACATTTTCTTCCTGCTCGATAGTTCCACGAGTATCTGGTCCGAACACTTCAAACGCCAGCTAAAATTTCTACAACATGTCGTCGACTTCTTCCCTGTGTCAGCCACTCAAACAAGGTTCGGAGTCGGAATATTTGCCGATCGGTATTATCAGCAGATCGAACTGGGAGAATTCGATGAGGTGGAGGAGCTTAAATCTGCCATAGGAAATATACGTAAACGATTAGGAGGGACTGAAACAGGGAAAGCTTTAAGGGCTGTAAGGCAAGAGGCATTCCTTAACGCACGCCCAAACGTCGGTAAAATCTTAGTGGTCATGACGGACGGGGAGTCGAGAAATAAACTCCAAACAAAATACGAAGCTGCGGCTCTGAAAAATGAAGGTGTGACAGTCTTTGCTATTGGAATTGGAAAAGCAGTGAAGATGGAGGAGCTGGTTGCTATTGGCAGCGAGCCATCGGAAACGTACGTCTTCACCGTGTCCACCTTCCAAGTTTTGAACGAAATCCGGAAAACCTTAGCCTACAAAGTTTGCAAAGGTAAAATCTCTAATAATCAGAATTTGAATTTCTCGCAATGCAAACGCGCAAATGAATGATTTATTGGCATTACTTCAAACACTAATATGTAATCAAAATCACAGGGCAATGTTGTGTTTTGTGCGAAATGTTATCAATAATGGATAATTCTAAAAGTAAAATGTATTTCCTGCATTTTAAATTCAATTACAAGGAATTAACATGATCTTATGGAGGTTGTTATGTGATAAAATACTAAAAAATGTGGGCTTATGTTCAAAACCTTCCAATGTATAACTACCTTGATATATTTAAACGATAACTTCCCATTAACTAAAGCTGATGAATTGTATACCACAGGAGAAGAATCAAACCACGAACCATACTGTAGCGCCGGTATGGAGACGGATCTCATGTTTGCCTTTGACGCCAGAAGTATGGGAACTCGGAACGCCAAACACGTACAGAATCTAATTGCCGATACAGTTGAGAACTTTGGAAACATGGACACGGGTGTACTCCGGACGGGACTGTTAACTAGATACTGTGATAATGATGATATCTATCTTGACGATTATACCCACCTCGATGAGATGGTCCCTGTTGTGAAAAACCCCCGTTTTAGAGGACTAGATCAAATGATTTGGCAGATGCAAAATCGAAGCTTTGAAACGTCTAACGGTGGAAGAAATACGGCGAGACGTATTGCGGTTGTAATTGTTGACAATAACGTGGAAAAGCTAGATAAATTAGCCCTCGAAATGAGGAAAGCTAAATCAAAGAAAGACATTCAATTTGTTATTGTCTCTATTGGAGATAACCCGAAGTTTGAAGCCCTTAAAAGCTCCGTGCTCCGCCCTGCTGACGCCCACTACTTCCATGTGGCCTCGCACAATGATCTCGGCTCCATAAAAGACACGTTTATCAGCGGTCTGTGTGAAAGTAAGTCAAATGTTTGTTGGTGATGTTTTTTGTGTTCGAAAAAGCAATTGTGGCGAATTATTAGAACCATTGTTCAATGTTATAAACTAAATCATAAATAACGGTTTATAGAGTAATGACCAGGGCCGAGTTGTTTAAAAGATGATAAGCTTAATCAATGATTAGTGCAATTTTTAATTATCCTGTGACTTTAAAATGAAACCATAGATTTAATTACAACTTCGCAAATATCAAAAACCTCATATTGTCAATTTACACACAAAATTTTCAAGATTGTTACTTGTTTATGACAGAGTTATTCAAGTTTGAAAAAATGTTAAATAGTGATTCAGCTGATCACCCTTTGAACAACTGGGCCCTGGCTTTAAAAGTGGTAAATCTATATCGGAGGTTTAATAAAATACCTAAACGGTCTCGTATATATATATATACCTTCTATATTTCCGACTTAGCATTTTCATGTTTACCATTAACATTGGAGTCTTAAATGAACAACAGCTGCCTATATGTCTTACTAAAGCTATAATATACAGTACTGTTTATATTTGAAACCCTGCAAAACAATTCTGCTACCTGCTTCCTAAATCAAATTACAATAAGATAAAAATGGAATGTAGGTGATTTCCATGATTAATAAAAAAAACTTTGTTTGGATTTTAACAGTAGGAATATTTGCTTATTAGATAATCCTTTACCAGTAATTACGAACTTGCAACTAACTGTTTATCTAATTGATTAATCATTTATGTAAAATATACTTATTCTTCTCCAGCACTGAAGGTTCCCAGCTTTCCAGACTCACTTGTGATTGACGAGGATACCAGAAACTTTGAGGACATCCTGCCCGTGGGGAATCTGATTCTCGACCTGTAGGATGATAACAACTGTTGTATATTGAAAAAATATATATCAAAATCATACATTAGATGTTAAAGGGACATTGTTGAGAACACAATCGATGGTTATTTATGAAGTTTGGAATGATATAAATAATTATTTTTAACGTTATGTCCAATACAGATATATTTCGTTATCCAATGTTATAATGTTGAAGATAATAATAATCCTTGCGTTTACAATGGATTTGCTTGATTGGTGCAACTTTCTTTTTTAACAATTGAAAATGACGCGATATTAAGCAAAGATCTGTTCAATTGTCTTCAGCGTCCAAATTATGTTTACTTTTTAAACATGATTTTTTATTTGCGATTTTTTTTTACGATGGACAATTGCACAATTAATAAGGATGGACATATGATTGGATTGATTGATTTGATGGATGGATGGATAGATTGTTGGATGGATAAACTGTATCAATTACTGAATTTAGGAGGTGCAGCATATGTGTGTTACGTCATCTTTGTTATGTTATTTCTACATCACTTTGTTTTCATTTATTGTTAATTTGTTAATCTCATTTGATATGGTTTATAATAAACTTAAAATGAATAAATAAAAGTTGATCTTTTTATTAATATATGATAAAAAGGTGTTAATCAAAGGAAAAGTACAATGACAATACGTCCAGCATCACTTTAATCTAACTCACTGACACAAACATGCCTTGTCAGATAAAGAAATGAAAAAATACTTCGATTCTTTTTTATCCAAATGGTATCAGTTAATATTACCGATCATCACCAACGTGTCTGATTCATGGATTATACATTATACGTTAAACTAAATATCAAGTCAAAACAAATTTGAAATCAAATCTATATACATGTAAAGGGGGACCACTCCATCTCCCATATCGATACATGTCGATGACTAAAAATCCATTTCAAATATTCCCAACTGAAAATACTGATGTTGTGAGTTTTATATATATTGATCTTCACCCATATTAAGAGTTTTTAAGCAGAGACGTTAGGATCAAAGGCCCATTATACGTAACTTTCGGCAAAACTTGAAGAGAAAATCAAGCCTAATAACTTATTCTATTTATAACTGACATCAGCAATATTCAAGATGAATTCTTACGCGGTCACCGATACGGCAGCAGTTGAATCTCGGGATTTGTATACACGCGTCCATTTTGAACTGTCTTCTAACTCCGGCTTGTTATTGCTCATATGGAATTATGGTCGATGTCAATGTAGTATAGTGGTCATGTCAGACTTTGGTAAATGTGTTTAACAGTACTAAATGTTGGCCCAACTGAATCATTTTCAATTCTTTAGATTTTTTTCTCAATAGTTTCTTTTTAGTTACCACTCAGGTTTACTTTGTTTTAGGCTTATTTTTGCATGGCAACAACTGGATTTTTTATCAGAATTTTTCAGAATCATGAAAAATTTCCCGAAGTAAGTATATTGGGCCTTTAAAAGTGTCGATATAAATAAGAAATGAATTTAGCATTGATCTGCATGTTATAATTCAAGATTTTCACATAGAAATGGCGAGTGATTTGTCCACTGGTACTAGAAAATCCATAGGTTCTTCCTGTTAGAACAACGTTTTATGTCCTTTAAGTATAACTAACCTCGTCGTTTCAGTTTTTAATTTGAAGAATTGGCATGAGAAAATTAATTTCACTAGAACCATAAGAAACATAACCCTCGTTAAATGTAGCTTTTCGGAAACTGGCTCAAAAAATTGTTGGAGGAAACAGTAATCTAATCAAGAAACAATCATTATTATGTTCGGGTCTGTGTAAAGTCTGTATATTATTACAAATTGCGTATTGATACTTTTTGTATCCATCCACAAAGGTTCATCAAAATAATCCTCAACAGATGTAGGTAAGTTGCATTACTTCCGGAAATATACACAAGTGTTTACAAGTAAGGGGGAATCACTCCAACAATCATAAAAGTTCCACGGATGACTGCGTCATATAAAATCACATGAACTCTACTTATGCTTTTCTATTCTATTCCTGTAAAAATAAGTAGAGTGTGATGCACATGGTTAACATGCTGAGGTGATAAAGATGAAGTATAATTAACAAACTCAACTCGGGACAAAGGTGGTTTCGATACCTTATGTATTCAATTAGCGCCGGGGTCATCAGCTGGTGGTGGCCATATAACCCCGCTCACCTGGCAGGTATTATCAGGATGACATTTAAATTCGATTATTTATGATATGTGGCCACTGGTAATACCAAGTAGTAATTATAGATATTATCAAGTTGACAGACATGTATCACAGGTGCTTGACACACTTATATGTAAAGGATATTGCATGGTTTTTTTTTCGAGAAACACATATCGCTGTCGCTCGAATGTAAGAAGTCCCGAGTGACAAGGAATCATGACTTACTGCATTCATTCCATCTCGCACATCTACCTGTGTAAGTGAGGCCTTACCACATCATGAAAAGGGATTACCTGTGCAGTGGGCTGTGGTAACAAAGGATTTATGGTCAGCACTTTCCTTTTGTGAGAAGTGGAAAGTATGCAGTAAGACGGCGTATAACGGCAGTTTGATCACTGTTACCGAAAACCTCGAAAAAAAGAACAATAAACCCAGCAGTATATTACCAAAACCGCTTTTTAATCTGAGCGTAATACCCTAATGTTCTCATTAAAAGCACTGGTTTGGTTATTGTAGAGATTACCTTCAATATCTCGTCATTTAATGTCAAAAATTTATCCAAGAATTCTCCTCTTGTGGTATACATTGTGTTCAGCGATAGATAATTGCAGCCGATATATTTTGCACACGTCCGATGGGGTTTTCAAGAGATAAACGGGGAAAGGGATGAAAATGATCATCAGAACGAGATTGACCGAGATAGTAGATCACCATAGAGTAGAATACTGACGGAAGATGTTTATGACAGATGACGAGCGGAGAGTCCGTGTCTTAGGCGTGTTTGTGTGGTTCGATACTGTAAGCGGTATGTGTGCAACAAATGCAAATGTGAAATCATCACCAACGTTTGCATAAAAGATGACGTAACACAAATATATGCTGTACCTTTTAAATTTAGTGATATTTACAGTTTGCCGCAAGAAAAAACAATTTAACTGCATCATACAGATGTTTCGTCCTCCTAGAACTCCTCAGTGATGCTAAAGTGGACGCACTTTGTACGCTAAACGTTGTTGTTTTAGGAAAATCATGCATCATGCCACATAAGTGGCAAATGTAAGTTTTCTATTATCAAGACAGTCAATTTATCAAAAACAATTTTCCCAAAATAGATTACAATGCATATTCTTAAATCATGCCATAGCCTGGTATTAGAAAATACCAAAGCGTCAACAAAACCATAATACGAACTCAAAATCGATTTAACTCTGGGCAAAATATGAAAGCAAATGAAAGATTTACATAGAGACCCTCGTAAAAACACAAGAGAAGACCATTGTTCCGGAAGAGTAAGGGTCTTCTGCATCATCGACGACACGAGCTATGTCACATCCAAATAAATATCAAGTCCTCAAAGTGAGAACCGAGTCATTATTCTCAATCACAACAAGTAAGCAGACTAATGAGCACACTCAAAACCATCCAGATATTTCCGAGTAGTATAAGCAACTCAACGGCCAGTACGATGGAATATTTCTGTTTAACACACACATTTAGTTTCTCGTGTTGGGCTAATCCAATGGCTAATTCTACCTTTATCAACAAATCAAGGTCTTTGTTAGAGTCGAGCATCATCATTCTTACATCCAATCAAAAAAAATTGAACACTTCAATAGCATTTCATCACTGACAAATCAATATCAACACTAGCACACCATATAATAAAAAGAAAGCGCAATGAAAGAAATCTGTTGATGAAGGCTATGGACAGGACAGGACAATTAGCTAGTTCTTTATGTGATGTGAGGAAGGTCGATGTCTATCATGCCTATAAGTGTGCGTGTTAGGTTTTTTATAAGCAGATGAGTAACTTTTCGGAACCCCAAATTTTATATTTCTTATTCTTGTTCAAAGGTAATCATATAAACATGTTATTGGTTCCTGTTTAGCTCTGTATTTAACTTCCTTATTCCACTATTTGGAATTATCGTCCTTAACTGGGAAACCCTCCCATGAGCACCGAAGAACTGTCCCTTCATGGTTAACTGCCCTAACACGATAGCATGGCTACATAGCTAACAATGCATTAATGTACGTAGTCAAATATTTATACAAATAATTCAAAACTTCCATTTTCCGTAATCAATCATTATCGAACAGAATTCAGGAATTTTCCACTCTTTAGTCAAATAGTTTAAATAAGAATTAATTAATATCTTCTCGATTATCAAATATTGTGTACTGCCTACCACACCAAACAATGTATGTGACCCCTTGATATTGATAGGTTATGTCGCCTTGAACTGATTCACACAAATTCCCAAAATAGTTTTGAATTTTTTAAATGGTTTCATCTTACTATCTAAGGTAAAGCACCTATACTATAATCGGATAATTCTTTGTATGTACATGTAAGTCATAACAAATGCAATGAGTGAGCGAAGAATTTCCTGTCAATATACATTAAATATAATAAACGCAATGTCTTTCTTTCAATATTTTATTCAGTAACATAATCAACAAGTTAACAATTGTATAATTTAACAAGATCATGTACAAAACTGTATACATTTTCAACAATAAAAACAATACATGTTGCATTGGTTGCAAAAAGAAGGTGTGTGAATAAATTAAATGACTCCGCATTGAATGGCAGACAAATGATAAATTAGTTAGGCGTTGTATTTCAAATATCTGCCTTTCTGACATTATGAGTGAATGATTGATACGATATCCATTCAATGATCATACCTTTCCATGTATTTCTTGTCTATCGTCCTGGTATGCTTTATCAGTGTAAAACTTTAAACAGTTTGTGTTAGATAGCGTGATCATTAATGTTCATTGACTAAAGCAAATAATGTTGGTTGTCTATCAGGATAAATAAACATCCGTCGTCTGTCTAAGTCTAAGTATAGAGCAGATTTCCATTCACAAATCAAACACTTTTGTTTCTAAAATGTTTGTACACAGCGCTGATGTCCAAAGTTCAGTGATGGAATATGAATAGCTAATTTAAAATATTTTAACTGTCATTGTCCCGTATCATCCAGTGTTGTAGTCCTCATGACTGAGGTCAGTTCGATCAGTTCACGTTATTCCTCTCCTTGTCATTCCTTGTCGTTGACGATCTATTCGTAATCATAGTCAGGTAAAACGGACATTTCTGAAAATACAGAACGAACACAATTTGGTTATTTTTTTTATGTTATTTGCTGTTTACAACTTTATCAATGTTGTAATAAATAACTCAGTAAAAGAAACACAGTTTTTCTTTCTGAAATTTGTAAGAAGTTTTAGAACAAATTTATATTAAACAAACTTGTTGAAGAAATTTAGTTTTAAGAAGTCAAAATATGCATGATGCTTTATTGTAAATCTGAGGTTTTCGTTGCAAAATAAAGACACAAGAAGGAATCTTAGTGCTTACCTTGACAAAACAGTTCCGAGTATTCCTCAGCAATGGAGTCCAGGGCGTCGTAGGATTCTGCATGTACCATATGGTTCTCTGGGGGACTGGAACAGATTGTACTCAGGATTTCCTCGTCCACGTCACCCACACCCACAACATACACTTTGATACCTTTGGCCTTCGCAATCTCAGACTGAACAATAATCTGGTCAAATTTCTCAACGGTTTCGTCCACGAATATAACAGACATTTTTCTCGAGTTTTCCCGTCCTCCTCTGGGGGCGCTGTAGCTATGACGGTGGAGTTCCTCCACGATGTGATCTAGTCCCCTGACCTCGGTGTTTCGGACACCGCTAGACATTGCCTCCTTATTTTCATACTGGTTGAGGTCAATTCGATTGCTTTCACAAAATCCAGACATCATTCCGGCCCTGATCATTCCTTCAGCCATGTTTCCGAATTTTCCAACAACGTCACTAATAAAGTTCTGCGCATGTCGCACGTTCTTTGTTCCCATGGAGGCAGAGTCAAAGGCAAACATCACATCGGTCTCCACCTCTGCGCTACAATAGGCTTGATATTTTGGCACTACAAAAAGAAATAATTCATAAAATATAGAGATGATGCCTCAAAATAATTTCTTTATTTACAGTGCTTCCTTCTTATTTTTTATTTCCATTAATAATTATGCATGATAATGATTTGGTAAAAGTTAAGGAATATTTGATTGGCAGTATCATTTCTGAATGGCAAGTAAAAGCCATATTGATAACAATCAGATTTCGACAACATTATATCAGACACTTTAAGACAGTATAAATCAATACCGTGATAATCAATTATAACTCACCTCTACAGACTTTGAGGGCCAGTCTTTCCTTTATGGAGTTCAACACGTCGAAACCTGCGATCTTGTAGACAAACTCATCACTAGGTTCACTGCCGATTGCCATTAGTTCATTCATGTTTGGTCCTTTACCGATCCCTATAGCAAACACGTAAACTCCTAGGTCCTTCAACAACTTGGCCTGCTTTATGGTCGAGGGCTTGTTCCTTGAAACTCCGTCGGTTAGGACTACAGCAATGTGTGCCACGCCCGGCCTCGCCTTCCTTTCAAACTCCTCGCGAACATTCCGTAGAGCTAGTCCAGTGTAAGTATTACCCATCATGTGAGGGATCTTCTTTATTCTATTCTGGAGATCCTCTACATTATCAAAGTCATTGAATGAGATTTCCGTCTCGTACAGATGAGAGAAGATACCGACTCCAATCCTGGTACCTGTCTTGGAGACGGGGAAAGTAGCGACGATGTCCTGAAGAAACTGCAGCTGTTTACGGTAGTTTACTATCCAAATGCTGGTAGAGCTGTCCAGCAGAAAGAAAATGTCGGCAGGTTTTCCATGACAAACTGAAAAATAATAGAAAGATATAGAAGGCTTGTCAACATTTAATATTGACGGAGAAGTTTTGTTATATATTTACAAACAAAGTTCGACATTCTTTTTTTATTACAAAATGACTACATATCTATAAAAAGGGAAATACCAATTACATCAATTGTACCTGACATCGATGTTTTTTTTTGTTATTAATAGTGAATAATATTTACATTAACTTTTAGTTTTAACTTACATTTCACAACGTCAGTTGGGTCCTCTGTAAAAACTGGTGCAGCGACAGCCACAGAAATCTGTAAAGCATAACAGATCCATAGATAATACATATTATAAGAAATAACGTATAAACATGCCATCAATAAAATATAGCAAGAAATACACGACTAGCCCCTATGCGAAAAAAGTAACTGAAAACAGTCGTTTATCATTCTGGCATGACAGCCATAAAAGCTTAATATAATTGAAAAAATAATTCGAACTTGAAGAAGAAATTATTTTACTCGTAAATATTTAAAACTTACCAGTGATAAAACATATGAAGCGAGAAACATTTTGCTTGAGTTGTTGTCGGTAAGTTGGCGGCAATAATATTTATGTTAACTAAGAATGTTCGATGCTAGCGTGTCAACACGTCTGGTGCTAGATGTGATGCTACGTAGTGAAGCAGATGAGCTGCTGGTCGAGACGCTACAGATGATTTGAGGAGGTGAGATTCGGGGATACTTATATACCTGATAGACCGACAATCGGCTTCCAGTGAGTAATACGGGATGGGACAGGAATAGATGGTAAATATTACATATCTATAAATACAACAAACATTCAAAAATTGTGATCAAAGGATTATTCACGCATTCCGGAAGTGGGTTGCCAAACATGGCAATGTCAAAGTTCAGCCCCGCCTCTTTGTTTGGGAACTGCATAGATACCTACGCCATGTTATGTTTTGCGTGGTACACTGAACACCATATTTGGAGTGATGCGGGTCAGCGTCTTGGCGTGAACTGTTGATTTACATACATAATATGTCCTTTACGTCATAAAGGGTGTTGGAGACGATAAGGGGTTACTATGTGGATTAAAATAGTACGTTATTACGGGACAGATCGGAAATGATAACACTTAAAGACGTGAACCGACGGTGAAGCGGTGACCCACATTTACAACAGTGTTTTCCTTTATGTGGTATATGTCTAGCCCGTCTCCCCACTCTTCATCCTCACATCAAACGACATCGCACTTTCCACGGGAAATTAAAATATGTACAAAGATTGAAGTAATTAAGTCCTTTGAATTTTTGCCGATTGATGAAAAGATTCATTGTTGTTATTTTTAGCAGCAATGAGTCTATACTAAATATCAGACATGCTAGGACTGTGTGTGATTCGACCGCAAGAATCCGAGTCCATCTTGAAACAATTGGCAGTGTATACTGTTGTGTAATTATTTGTTCGGTTTGTCATATTCAGTTACTGATGATCGTGCCATGTCGTGTCTTTACTAGCTGATTCCTATAATTGACCAATTATGTACGGCAGACACACACTTGTTGGTATGATCCCATTATAATTAAGGCCTGTTTTTGCAGAGTCGCGCGGCATACTTATATAAAAAGAGAAAAATGCTAGATATCCATTTTAAACCGAAAAGAATTTCAAGAGAAATCTATGTAAAGAAAGAAAAGTGGGAAACGTAGAAGTAAGTTTAACTACATTACGCCCTGTATAATTTTCATGTGATGGTAATGGCGTCTGTAACACCGTAAACATACTTTTAATACGTTTAATTCCGACCAAACTTATAATGGTATCTTTCTTACTACTTTGCTTATTAACATGTTAACTGTAATTTTCCGATCGAAATCATGATACGGTGTCGTAACATTTTACACAAATGTGGTTTTGTAATGCTATACACTTAGTGAGTATATGACTATTTTCCCGCAGATACATGTGCCTGTGTTCTCAACGTGTCTTCTATAGCTCCTGATTATTATCAGGTCGTCGATCTCATGGTTTATTGTATAATATAATTACACGTAGCACGAATATCAAACGGTGTGGATTATACAGACACGTTCATTTAACATTCAGTTTTTGTTTTCTTCTTGGTTCTACAAAATTGAAGTGCATTATTAAATGGGTTTTATACAAATCAAATCATATACAATGTAGGACGATACCATGAAGGCAGAAGAGGTACAGTATAACTCAAACGGATTGCAGAATCATACCAACAAGAAAAGTATCATTGTTATTCCAAAACACACAACAGGTAAAACACAGGTGTCTCCTAAACCACTGTGGTATTCTTATTACGTCTGCTGTCATAATATATTTTCATTGAAGGTTCTGCTTACCTATCTTAATGGCTTCCATAACGAAATATTTCAAAAATAAGGAGAGTTATATTGTGTACAGTATGTAAAGTGTCTTTTTCAATAGCGTTTTGGTTTGTGTTTTTGTCTGATATTAGACGCTGAATGTTTGTTTGTCTGTGTGTGGTATAATTGGTTTTCTGTAACCACGGTACGATAAATACCAAACTCCATGTAGATCCGTGTTATTGTATGTTCATAACAAACAGATATAGGGCATGTGCATTGGTACAGAATATTTAGCATGTGTTACAAAAACCTCTGTATTTTAACGAAACTCGAACAATGCAGCGTGCTGTGTTTTGTTTATATTTAGGATGATGTGGCTACTTTCCATTGTTCTCAGCTGTCGCTCATTATCATAGCATTATCGGCTGGGTCATACAGACACAGTGGCATGATTTCAATTTAGAAATTCCTTCGTGTCTCGAAAAAAAGGTGTATTTTTTTCCTAAATAATAATTTTTTTTCATTGCAGCAGGTGTATTTTATTTGATTATATATATGGGTTTCCCTGGGACTAATATACATGTCTTCAGTTTGAAGCATGGATTTTCTAGAAGACACACTGAAACCGAAGCAGCTCTACATTATGGAATGTTAGAGATGCAATATGCGTGGGCTTTTTAAACGATGATAAACTCAAGAATCTGAAAACTTATATCTGATTACTAAAATCGTAATTATAAAAGGAGTAGGATAAAAGATCATTTCACAATGATATCAAGATGTATTCATAGTTCGGTGTATTGCCTGATAAACTAATATTAGTTTCAAAGGGTGATGTGATGATTTGGGAATGTATTTCACGATGTTTACAAATTTTTGACATCCACGCCCGTACCACATCCCTCTAGCCTACTGATGTTACTGAAATTGAACTAATTCTGTTTACTATCATGTTTACTATAGTAACACTATTTGGTGCATGAATCACACGACTGGCGCGGCGCGTGCGGCAGGCGGGAGTCTTTTTATAGAACACGCTGTGTACGCCCCATTCCAGCCCTTCCTTACAGCTCATTGACATAAGTAACATGGTTTCTTTTTTGTCATTTTTGTGATTCGAGGATGACCACATGTCTGAAAGGCTGGTGTAGATGTAATTGGAAACGGCGTCTTGGTGGGGAAAACCTGTTTAGAAAAATGTTAAAGTTACCATTAATGCGAGTGCTTCAGTTCAACACTGTCAGGGACCATCAATGTCACTCTAAATTGAGATATGTTAAGGATGAAACCGAGTGACCTGTTCAAATTAAGGAGTGTAACGTATATGTACTCACCGAGATCAATTTTAAACATTTGTACAAAAGTCTTTGCCTTTGAAATTTTCAAAAGATTTATTGCAGAAAATTTGGAACATCATAAAAGTTTAAAGCTTAAATATAAGGAGAGAAAATATAATAATATAAGACTCTTTCATATGCGTGTATCTAGGATAGGGATATTCCACCCGAGGGGTCACAAAATGTGGGGAAACCCGAGGCTTGCCGAGGGTTTTACCACATTTTGTGATCCCGAGGGTGGAATATCCCTATCCTACATACACACATATTGAAAGAGTCTTTTTCTCTCATATTAACTACCATAATAAGCTCAAAAACCACGAAAATTTGTTTAAACAGGCTATCATTTTGAAATTTCAACTTTTTCCTTGAGCTTTTTGACGAAAACGAATTAAACAGCGAGTTTAAGCATACCCTATATTTACAAACGAAGTTTGCGCAGAAAAATTAATCTCCTCTTCCTGGTGTTTATGATTAAAATTTTGTGAAAGGTTTTTATTTTATCACGCCGTCGTTTTCTCTTTCCGGCATCAGAGTTTACCGTATTCGTGACGTCACGTCATTGTTGAGCCATTGTGACGTCACGTCCCGTAAAATGCTATGTAAGATAGATTTTTCTTACATAGCTTTCTTATATGGGCAACCTCTATCCAACATGGCTTGATATGAGAGAAAATAATTTCCTCATGCGCTTGAGTTGTCTTCAATGTTACATTCTTGTAGCTCACTTAATCTTTGCAAATGACAACACGGGCTCATCAAACCGATTTAACACTTGCATTAATTTTAAGTTCGGTAATATAAGATATGTATTGGCCTTGTGTAAGTGAAATACTGCTCACGGTTTCTCTGAGTTCAACCGTTATACAAAGCCGTACGTGTTCGTGTGTCCCCTGCACAAGGCCAGTAACTCTTTAACAGATGTAATGATTAAAGGATTCCCACAGCATACAATGAAGCTCAAATTTTCTGATTACAGTGAACGTAATCAGACCATTGCGTGATCTCGATACATCTGTCTAAGCGATCAGTGTATCT
This sequence comes from Mimachlamys varia, assembly GCA_947623455.1. Classification (NCBI taxonomy): domain Eukaryota; kingdom Metazoa; phylum Mollusca; class Bivalvia; order Pectinida; family Pectinidae; genus Mimachlamys; species Mimachlamys varia. The sequence continues at coordinate 18,940,359 of OX392535.1, forward strand.
TTATTAAAATCTTTACATGATAACTTGTTTATAAGTAATGTTAAAATGTATTTTTCCTGCTCGCTCACACGTCGTGGTATAAGTTATGAACACTGGAATGTGGTAAAAAGCCTGGTTTAATTGTCTGGATACATGTCAGTCAATAATGATAGCATGTGGTCCTGATTGTTTTGGCAGTCTGAAGAGGTAAGTCAAGTCAAAGCTGACGGATTCTGTCACGAACTCGTATACGTCAACCATCTAGGCATGAAAGTGGTTTTTATTAAGATGTAACCGTTTTCCTGCCTGGTCCATCAACACAATAGGTATTGTCTTATGTGATTAACTTTACCTGTAAAAGGTAGTGTTGTGCTGTGAGCAAAATTTGACCTTATAATTTTGTTTCTGGTGATGAATAATGTTGTTACATAAGGTAACATTAAACGAGACACCACGATTACACAGTCCACCATAGATAGGTAGTCATTCTAAATACACGCTTCTTTCAAGACAAATATAACATAGATAGACGACATGAACATAATTTAGATCTACACACTCCTGATAGAGGCTAACCGATACATGAACCTATACAAAACTTGTACCTTTCAAACAAACCTGACAGGTAGAATGTCATTAATGACAGATAAATGAATATCCCTACATAATCGAGTAGTGACAAAACTAGTAGAACCTATTTATATGAAACATGATAGATTATGACTATGAGCAAAATATGAAAAATGAAAAAAAGGAAAGATTAACATGGATACCCCTGTAAAATTACAAGAGAATAAGACCAGATGTTCCGGAAGAGTAAGCTTATTCTGCCTCATCAACCACACCCCATGTAAATCTTGGTCACATCCAAGTAGACATAAAGTATTTTGATGGTAAAATATACAAACGCACATATTGGCTTAACACATTTTTTTCAGAATAACCCAATCACTTTCTTTACCCGCTTTTTTACCATTTTTTTCACGATTGGTCAATATAACGTTTTATCGGAAATCGCGTGCTTCTATTTAACCAATTATTATGTTTGAAAAGAGATTATTTTATAATGATTAGTTTTTTTATCAATTGCTATTTCCTTTTCTTGTTGTCTGAACTCAAATAAAAAATATCAATTTACAATAAACTATTATTTGCTTTCGATTTTGGTCGATACATGGTTTTATCGACCTTTCGTTATAACCAGGCTGCTAAAACCATTTATCGACCTCATCGAAAGGCTATAATTGTATAATGTTGCACAAACAAAACATTGATACAAAACCTAAAAATTGTTATGACCATATTATTTCATACATTTTTTATTACTTAAGCTTGATGTGTTTCATTTCCTTTTGTTTAGAAAAATGCAATACATCGCGCTTAATTAGATTTTAAAGATATGATTATATAGATAAGTTACTTTTGATGCGCTATAAACTTTGTTACTATTATACCTCTGATCAAGTATTTGTAGATTTTACAGATTTTATGATGTAATGATATCCCTGCATTACTTTGTAAACCTAAGGGATTTGATCCATTGAGTTATTTAATATCACCGATCCTTGCCAAATAACTTCTTCGGATGATGCGTTTTATAAACGAAGCAAGACCAAGGTTCAAACAAACATCTTGAAAAAGAATACAAAATTTACGGTACTTTGAATAATTTCATAGACATGCATGCGTAATGGGTTTTTCAGAATACAAGTAATGATGCTGAAATAAGAGTTGGCTTTAGAATTACATTATTAATTTATTATTTTCCATGAACTTTTATGACTCCTAAAATGTATACAAATATTGTATCAAAACTAACCAGGCATTTCATCTGATCATCTTTTAAAAAAACATCTACATACATGGCTACATTTTTTCGTGTGTGCGGGGGAGCTGGCAGCCCCTCCTGCTGAGCGCGCTCTAAAGGATATATATTTACCACAAAGAAAACACATAAAAGTTTCAAAGCTGGTGACGAGTAAGTCATTCTACTGTATATGTGTATGCTGTTCTAACGTGCCACAAGCGGGGAAACCCGCACAGATAATTAGATAATCCTGTTTCGGCCATATAAAAAACTTACGGAATACAGAACCCTTCCAACAAGACTTGATGTATGTTAGATGATTGCTTAACCATGCGGAAGTAAGAATTAATTTATATTTCAAAATATCAATAAATCAGAATTTTCTCTGCTATAAAGTTCTTTTAGAAATAGTAAAAATGACATAAAACGATAAGCCATTGTCTAACTGGCCTATGTAATCTGTTATGTAGAGAAACCTTGACGCCAGACTTTCTTGTCTGTGTTTCCTCTGTTTACACAATACTACTCATAATATAAAGCCATGTTTATAAACTTATGACATTTTTCACATATATCATATTTAATTAACTTCATTCCACGCCTGTCATTTATTTCCTAATATTTGTTTTAGTTGCTAGACCACCCGGCTGATTCACGGTTTGAAAATGTATCAATTACTTTTTAAGTTCATATTTTCAGGCAAGATTTTTTCGTAGTATATAATCGTAAATGTTATAATTCTGTTAAATATTTCTTAAATATTCTCCGAATAAAAAGTGGATTTTGAGATAAACCAACGACATTCCTGTTTGTTAAGCAGTAAAACAGGCATACCAGGATTTCCTGATGGTGCTGTAAGGATAAGGCTAGAGGAAGTGTTTATTGTACAGGCGTCAATAGGCCACTCTACATACGTGTAAAAACATTGATACTTCCTGGAATGCAAGTCTCTGTTTTTGTTAGTTGAAAAATAGCTCATTTAATACGTAGACACATACGTAAATACGAAACATCGAGAACGGACATACGGCGTAAGGTAATTCAAACAGCCCTGAAATTTCAAATACTTCAACCATTGAATTGGAAGAGTTTCAATGGGTGCAAATGGGTAAATGAGTGTAACAGTGGTGTATTATCACAATGTACCACGAAGGACATCCTTATTCTAACACTCCCCTATTCAATACGAGACATGTTTAACGTATGGTTGTAATATCTTCTTCATATTGCTATCAAAGTTTGGGACTAAAAGTCTACCAAAAAAGAATTAAGATCTGTTCAAATTGATTTTTAATAAAAAAAAAAACAGCGAGCACCAAATGATCGAATTGTTACGACAAATTGATTTCTATTTTCATACATATTTTTCGATTTTTTGAAAAATGAAAATCGATTTTAACAGTAAGAATTAATATTTGTCTTTTTCAGGGTTTTGCGTCATCGTAACAGCTGAAGGCAAATCAAGAAGATTATAACCATCGAGTCATAAATCATGTATAGTCAATGAAATATCAGAGGGATTGACATTTTACAATCTGTCATGCTTTTGGTATCAGTGATCCTTTTCGGCTCGTCATTAAAAGTCAACCATTTAAAAAAAGTAATTTTAATGTCACACACCTGAGCTAATATCCTGGATCACAAAATATCATATTAGAATAGCGTTCCTAAGCAAACTACCTGTCCAAATTGTAACCTTCGCCAGCTTCGGATCATAAAGAAGGACAGGAAGAATTGAAATAAAAAAAAAAATACGTGACACAACATACACAGCCCTCTCATAACCTTTGCGTTACTATAAACTACAGTCACAGTATTACTATATGTTAGAGACACCCACATACTCTTAGTATATAGAGGATATCTAGCAGTGTATTCAGTAATACGAGATCTATTTCACAAGTTGGGCTAATTTTCTAATAATATTCACGAGTGCGAGTTTAACTTGTGAAAAAATTCACTTTTATAGAATGACTAATTTTCTATATTTCATGTAATGAAGCCATTTATTTCAACAATATGTCATCATCAGTTTATTTCAAAATTAAGTCATTTACTCTTCAAAATATGTAGAAAGAGTCACTGCTATTAGATTCTGCATGTAACCATATCAAATGCCCCGTGTGCCTCCTGTGATAGCACCGGCCGTTTGAGACCATGTGCAGTATGTAGTGTGTTGAAGTGATGCATGATCTTCTCACTGTTAATAGGATTTGATAGACACGTGGAGATGGTTGGTATATCGTGCATGTGTCATACAGTGGATTCCACTTGAACACATGCTTTCCGGAAATCCCAGATTGTATGGTATGCTTGTTTACATCATTAAATTCCAGACACGAGAAGATCATTAATGCCAGCTATCATTACTTGTTAGATTATTAAAAGTCAACCGAAAAATACTGTAAAGTTGATTAAGTATTTTTATGATAATATTTTCCTGGTCGATTTCAGCTCCAATTTTCATTATATCTTTTTATTAATAAGCACATAATTTCTTCTTTTTTTGTTTTATTTTTTAACATTATTGACCTGTATAGCATTACCTTCCGACAACTCTAATGAGTAAAGTAATGTGAACTGTCTTTAATTTTAACAATGCTTAGCAATATCACATGTCGTTAATTTCTGCTAGTAAATTATCTTTGCTTTCAGAACGTTCTTAACAGCTATCCGCCATTATCAACGACATCTACTACTTGTTTTAATTTCTTACCTTTACCCTTTTATGTTATTTGAAATGTGTAAGACTAGTACATATAGTCATTATACCACTATAGTTCTAGTACCTGGTCTATTTATGTTGAACATGATAACAATAGTCAATCGAATCCGATTCCGACCGAATCAAAAAAGCTTAACAAGTCTAAATAGTTATAAGGAAATGTACGTTACCGTTTAAAATTATTGATTGTGGTCCTTTTTTCTATAACGTTACTCCAGCAAATAGTAAACTTCCTATTAAGTTTACCTCTATATTTCTTGAAGGAGTGTTATGAAAATACAAAAAGTAAACGAAATACTTCATTAATAAATGATATGGTGGATACATATTTGTACTGACTCATTACCAAATATAAATGTCGAACAAGGGACAACAGCAGAAACTTCTGATGAATAAAACGATGGTCGGGGTAATTCTCCCAAATAACCAATTAACAGATGAGAAACAATGTATTGATTGTGGGAATCATAAAATTTTAAATATAATATGGTGTATCGAAACAAAGTTCTGTCATATACCCTAGGTATTTTGAGGTTTAGTGTGAGGACGGTTTTATCAATACGGGACTTCTGTTTTCCAGTATATATAATCGCTCTTACACTGAACAGCATGCTGTTACTGGTTTTGGACTTGAAATTTGAAGGTAACCGAAGCCGATCACCACTGAATAATATCTAGACTGTATAATTGGATTGTACTGAGTGATTTCAGCGACTGGGCACAATACTAGAGAATGAGAACGATTTCATGAATACAATCAGGCTATTAATTCAGGGACACTTATGGCATAAATGCAGTTTTAAAAAGCCATGTTGAGTAATAAATACTTCGGTTGTTTTTATATAAAAACAGTAACTGAAAACTCATTCGGCGACTTTCCGAAAATGCCAATTTTCTTCGTCAAGCATTGAGTACAAATGGCTGGTGTTTACTATAAAATGCTGAAACACCTCACGATGTGAACTCAGCTGTGAGAACAATATTGAGACATTTCGTCCAAAAATCATATGTAGTTAGAGGAGTGGGTCATTTGTATATATCTATATCGTATTCCAACCCTGAGAAATGTAGAGCAATCAAAAATGAAATAAAAATTATCTTTACAGCTGATAATGATTATTATTAATCAAGATATGCTAAGAATAGAATATATCGTTGGAACATTCGAGATTGACTCTACTAAATAACACATTCCAACTATAATCCCTCAGCTATGTTATCATTGATTATCTTGAGTAATTTAAGTGATTGATATTCACATTCATCACATAGTAAAGAGCGTCCATCATCTGAAACCCTCCTTCCCATGCTGACGTCACGCTCCATTCATACCACCACAGCTTCCTAGCTGAGGAAGCTGAGGGCGAGAGGCTAAGGAGATTCCGTAGAAGGGAACAATGAATGCTAGTATGTATCATACTACGCAACACGCAGATGTGTAGTTTATCGTATCTTTTTTAAGTGATTGACAGGTATATCACCAATAAGATGTGAGGAGGGAGGAGTTTATCCCATATACGACGTACCTACCTGATATTGTACGTGGGAAAATGACCGCCGACTCCCCTTTTTTCTCATACTTAATAATAACGCGTGGGTTATTTTTATAAAATGAATCATGCGAGTGTATATAAATAAGATCTAAAACCCATCTTCATCATTCAGTTCAACCGCAAGCTCAACAAACTGGTCTATTACAGCCGAGGAATTAAAAGTCAACCTTTGTTAAAATGAAGCTGTTCCTGCTGGTCGCAGCGTTGGTAAGCATTGTCCTTTCTTTATTATATTATATCATTTTGTCTGTTAATATGCATAAGCAAATACTCATGAACACCATAACATTTGCATTTGAATGTTTTATCTAAATACACGGACAAAGTTCAAGTTTTTTTATGCATTGATAATGACCAAACCCGTAAAGAACATTAAGAATAAAATTTTATCGCATATTTTTTCATCAGACAAAATTCGGTCATACATTTGATATATCTTCAGTCTTCATCGTGTAATTAATGGCTGCTAATTGTTTGTTTCTTACTTATATCAAACTTTTAATTGTTGTCTTTTGTTTCTTTTATAGGCAGTCCTGCAAGTGTATGCTCAACGAAGAAGTATGTATTGTTTAACAGGGTTATATAATTGTTACAGTTGTTTCGTTGCGATATCTTTTAAAGTTTTAACAACGCCGATTGAATTGAAATTGTCCCCGTCCTCCATTTAAAATTTTAATGCATAAACATTTGTCAGTGAAATTGAATTGTAAGAGAAAAATGATTTGCTAATCGGATATAGACTAGGAATGTGTGTGGCAATTTGTCATAAGACGTTGGCAGAAGTTATGCAAGTGTCGGCTTTGTTGGGTATGAAAACACTATACAAAACGGGAAGGGGCTTAAAAAGTTAGATCGGTAGCTGAAATTATTTAAATTCTTTATTTGACATTTTTAACTTTTTTTCCCCCATTTAAAACATGAACTTGAACTGTAGGATATTAACTTTCTTGTAGAACTGAAAAGGCTTGAATGCCTAGAATATTTGAGCATTTTATCATAAGAGTATGACACAACCTATCAATGTATATACCCTTTTAATGAGAATTTACCGAATGATCGACCAGGTGCGCTTTTATTCATTCTCTAGCCTTAACAGAATACTTGTCTTACACAATACATCATAAAATGATAATCTTATTTCTTGTTACAACCATTATTACAATATTGTTACAATGTTTAGAAAGTGTTTACAAATGAATCGTTACATAATTTACAGGAAATACAAGATCGGTTTCCCTGCATAATGTGATGTATCAGTTTGTAGTTTTAAGTGGCCGTGACTCAATGTCCTATATCAAGATGATAACCACAAATTCAAGGAAAACTCTATTTTCCTTTGGATTAAGCACCCCTTTCATTTGACAAAACCGTGAGAAATCCTTCTCATTACGTCAGTTGTTTGGTAGTTATTAATATCAGACCCACTTTTAATTCGATTTCTACATACACAACCCGCTAAAGCTTGTTTCGTAAAAAGCGTTTCAATGAGAACTTGTATGAACCCCTCTTTATCTACGCAGTCAATATCAATACTATGGATGTTAAAATGATATTTTAAATATTCTGACCATCACATTGTAATATACACACAGACTTCTGAAAACACACGTAATAAAAAGATCGAGGAGGTTTTAATCCTGGATATATTCTGATGACTCTCTCGTTAATTGGCTATTATTGTGTCTCTCGTTAATTGCCTATTCTTGTGTCCCTTGTTAATTGCCTATTCTTGTGTCCCTTGTTAATTGCCTTTTCTGACTTTTCCGTACATTTGCCTATTTTTATGTTACAGGCACCGAATCCCTCTGTGACGAGGCCGCTGATGTTGTGTTTGTACTGGACACGTCCAGCAGTATCTGGACTCCGGACTTTAAAAAGCAGCTCGAGTTTGTGGACAATCTGGTAGGTCAATTCAACATTAGCCCCGACGACACCCGAGTGGCCGTTATGACATTCGCCAGGAACCACTTTGTCATATTCAAACTCAACAGATACAAAAACGTCCAGGACGTCAAGTCTGCCATCAAGAAGATCCGTCACAGGCAGGGCAGCATGACCAATACCGGACCGGCTATACGGTTTATGTCCTCACGCATGTTCCAGCGGGGATTCGGCGGAAGGGAAAACATGCCTCACATCGCTATTGTCATCACGGACGGCAAGTCTCAAAGGTCGGCCGAGACGCTCAAGGCAGCATTGGCGGCTCAGGAAAAAGACATCGAGATCTACGCCATCGGGGTGGGACCGAACGTAAAGGAGAGCGAACTACGCGGGATCGCCAGTGATCCTGACGACAGATATTTCTTCTATGTAGACAACTACGACGCATTGCTTAACGAGAAGGACGTCTTCAAACAACGAGCTTGTAGAGGTAACCATTGCACTAAACATTAACGTTCGGAAGCCCTCAGATATTATAGTACACATTGTATGGGTATAACTTTGATGTTATTGACATTGTTATTGGGGTCCCTTGTCAACAGTGTTTCTAGGTTCAGAAACATTCCATATTGAAAGCTTTGATTATGATGCGCGATAGACAAACCTTCTGTAACGATTCCCGTCGAGACAGGCGACCAATCGGGTTTCAAAACCTCGCGACATTTTGTGAAAAATGTGTTTCCAATTATTGAATAGATAAGGAGCATACTTTTTTTCGTAAAAAAAGATTTTAGGGAGATCTAATGAAGTTCATTGAGTGCCGTTCTTAGCAAAACCTTCGTCATTAATTAAGATGTCATCCAATCAAAATTCAGTGTACACATAGTCTTGTTATGTTTGGCCAATAAAGTCATGTTTACAAGTTCGGGGAGGTTGACCAATTATCAACTAGCCTTTGGAGTTGTTAGGAGTCAGTATTTAATTAGACCCACTCAGCAGCCTAGTATACGATCTACACCCAGGGCTTTGATCACATTTGATAGGCTTGTCATTAATAGCCAGATTCCTTTTATCAAAAGCAATGCTTAAGGGGATAAGGTGCACGGTATAAATATAGCATTTTTTAAGAATTGTAATTCGTATCATCACGTTACTTTATAAGGTAACTTTGAAGGATACAATTCAAGTGTTAAAATACATCATCTTCTTTCCAAGATTATCTATTATATATTCTCAGTTTTGCTTTACACTTACAAATAAATCTTTTTCCAAATCAGAATGTGAAAAATGATTTGGATAACAGCTATTAAATGAAGATGCAATACAGACTTACAGCAATAAAAATAAAACGCGTTTTTCCCTTTTTTATATGGGGGAGGGGGGCATTTAAAGTGTTAATGTTGTTTAAATGATTCTTTCTGTCCCGGCATTTCTTTAATCTGATTGGTATTACTATCACCTTTGCACAATCTAGTGTACATAATTCTTTCTTACCTTGCATTGTTCGTCTAGTGTAAGCGACGGTCCCTAACCCCCGTTACTATAGGCTAGTGTATGGGACGTTTATCTATCTTGAATAACCTAACATTAGGTATGCATTTAGATGTCCTGTAGAGAGCCGGAAACATAACTTTTACCATGCACCTATAAAATAACTATAGTCTCCCAAATAGTCTTGAATACATGTTCACTACCACCTCAAACTCTAAACTCCATCAGTTATGCCAGCCTGGTATGACAGACTAACGCACGTAAGGTCATAGGTCAATCTGTGGTAAGGATTATACACTCAAGTGGAACTCTAAAGTATCTTAATTTACCATTGTTCTTGTTGTTGGAAATGAGTTTACTGGCCTTTATGATCGAGTGGGTGCCAGAAAAACAGTGTTGTCTGCTACAATGCAAAACTACCGGAACCGAGTCAGATAAAATACGCGTGCCGTAAACAATGAAGTATTAGTCAGCATGTGTAAGGGAGAACCCAACGTTAACTCGTCTTGGCACTGTTTAGACGTCAATTAGTAAATTATACTCTGGATATAATTATAATTAAATATCATTACTCAAAAAGTACATAGGATAATTGAAACCTGTTTACAGTTCATCGACAAGATTGGATACTAATATCATTTAACCTGATTTTGTATTTTTTCTGTATGCTTTTATTTTCATTCATTTTATAGGGTCACCTAGGGCCACCACAACCACCACCACCACCCCCAGACCTACCACCCTGAGGCCTACAACCCCCAGACCTATCACCCCCAGGCCTACAACAGCTAGACCCACAACCCCCAGGCCTAGACCTACCACCCAAATGGCTACTACCACGTCAAGCACACAAGCGCCACCTACAACTCCATACTACCGATACACACCATCAAGGAGGACAACCTCATGGCCGCTCCCACCTTTCGGGGACATTGACCCGGACTTCTTCATCAAAGGTAAGATTAAAAAAAAAATAAGAAAATAAATTCATACAGTAAACCTCATTCATTTAAGTGCCTATACGATTCTAGTATTTGCTTCTGTCACTGTTTTCGTATATTGGTGAAGGACTACGGGCCGACGCTATATATTTAAACGTCATAATTCAAGGATGACGCTATATACAATGTAGTGACGTCATTATTCCAGACACTGCGCAAAATGACGTCTAAATGCTTTTATTGCATAGTATGTGGTCGTATTGGGTAGATTCGGTATAATATAACAAATATTGAATGTTACTTCGGGTAGTATGGGAGTTTATGGACTGGTCAGTCATCCAAAATCATGTATATGGAGTAAGCTTTGCTTCGGTCCATACACAAATTTGTGAGTAAGCTCCCATTTTGCCCTCAGTGTTATGCAGTATTTTTTAATTTTGTATCAGTATTTAATTGAGATTGATAATATAAACAATTCAATAAATGCTCATTATTTTCTCTATTTGTTAGCCTGTACCGGAAAGCCTGCTGACATTTACATCCTGATGGATTCCTCCACCAGTATTGGCAGGTTTAATTTCCAGCGCCAGAAGACATTTGTCAAGAACATGGTTTCCCGATTTGACATCTCTCAGGACAAGACTCGTGTTGGAGTAGTAACATTCAGTAACGAGTACAACCTTGATGTTCCCCTCGGATCCGCTAACAGCGTAGCCAGTTTGTCTGAAGCTATTCAGAGAATACCCTATGCTTACGGTACTACAAACACAGCAGATGCCATCCGCTTCGTCCGAGAAAGAGGTTTTACTGAGGAGAGAAGACGTGAGGGCGTGGCACACATCATCATCGTCCTCACTGATGGTCTCTCACGGGACCAACTGCTGACAAAACGGGAATCAGAACTTGCCCGTAACCAAGGAATATACCTATTTGCCATTGGTATTGGAAATGGTGCAAAACTTGAGGAACTCCAAAACATTGGTAACAAACCTCATGATAAGTACGTGTTCCAGGTGAGAAGTTTCAGAGCGTTGGATTCTATCAAAGATCTACTGGCATCGAGAACTTGTGAAGTGGATATTGAAAAACGTAAGTATTGGTTTAAAATGCAAGGTTGCCTTTTGCATGAGAGAAAATCATTCAGATGAAGCGAAATAAAGATGGACATTGCACTAAAACCTACATCATTATATCAATTGTATTGACAAAAACAGAATAAATAAACAAGTAAATGAGAAAAAAACATTTTATGTTACAATGTTTTAATAAATGTGTTTTATGTTTTACAGTTTGTGGAAGCCGGGATATGTCAGATGTCGTCTTCATGTATGACGTTCTTTCCCTTGGACGGATGAATACCAACTATATCTCCAAATTTGTCTCCAAGATTGTCCAGAGTTTGGACATTCCCTCTGGAAATGTCCGTGTCGGACGCATGCTATACGATTGCTTGAACGATGCGTACACTGCACTTTCGTCACCCGACGATATCCACGTGTGGTCCAACCAAGTACTTCCAGGTATCACTGATTTGATCAGGAAACTTCGCGCTTCCGGTTTCTCTTCTATAAATGGTGGCAGAGTAGGCGCCAAATCCGTTGCCGTCGTGTTCCTTGACAGTAGACTTCATAACGTGAACGAAGTTGTGAAACAAATGGCAAAGTCGCCGAATACACATTTTATCACGGTAGTGATCGGAGCAGACGAGTCTACAGTCATACCTTACCTGTCAAATAACACCTTCATCCGGGTACCTTCGTACAGAGAATTGTTCTCATACAAGGACGCATTCCTGGAGTTACTCTGTCCGGTCCTGGACGTGGAATATTTCCATTTCAAATTATAATTTACACAACAAACTTGCCGTCCATTGATATCCGAACTCATTTAATTCATTTTCCATCTCATCTTCTTCTAGGAGGAGAAACACCATTGTATTGTCTTTGCTATTTATGAAAGTGTTATTTGAAACAATATAGTAGCTAAGACAGATCAAGATCATATTGTGTATGGACGATTTGATCAGAACTACAAAATTGTTTACAGCCGAGCCAAGGGAGATCACTCCAAGTTAAACAGGTGTATTCCGGTGATTCGTTTATGTTTGTTGTTTGCAACTCATTTTATTCTTGTTCTTAATGAAAATTTTACGTTATAACTACATCCTTTTTTTATATTTTTACATATTTTTGTAAATTAAAAAATTAAATGAATCTTGCCTCTTGTTTTAATTAAGACTGTGAAGACGGAAGTGCTGAAGCTGCACCATTCATTCATGTCAGTGAGCACTCAATTCCTGTTTGGATTTTCTGACTCCTACACTAAATCAATATAAATAGAGTTGGTTTATTGTGAGACGACGACCTGAAATACATGACTTAATATCCAAATTACAATACTTTAACATATATACTGTAAAATATTAATAACATTAATAACATAAAGACAGTTTACAATAGTATTACTACACTGTATACGTATTTGATTAAAGTTCAGTCCTTTTGCACATGCAATAACCCTACCAATATCAATATAGCCACTGTGCTATACAGCGTTATCCGCGGACAAATAATTGTATTAAGATTGTATTCAATACATATTTTTTCCTGAGTGGTTCTAATATCATTATTTAAAAATGCAATAATATTTTAGAAGAAAAACGTTAATAAAAAGCGACTTACCTTACTTTGTGGCTGTGAAGCAGCACAAGCTTGTAGTATTTGACTGGTAGTACTGTTGCCTACATGGCTATGTGTAGACTCGCATTGAGATACACGTACGTGGAAACTCAGTTGTTACCTACATGGTTATGTGTAGACTCGCATTGAGATACACGTACGTGCGGCGCTCACCTGATGCCTACATGGTTATGTGTAGACAATATCTACACATAACATTGAAATATCTTCAATCTAGCTTCCTTCCCGCAGTGCTAACTTATCGAATAACATATGGAGTACATATGTCGCAATGCATTCACATGGTTAGCGTCAGGATACTGGAAGATGTGTCTAGGTGACAAATTTAGACTCACCTTTTGGTTTCTACATTAGCTGATTCAAACTACGAGGAAAGTTCTATAGGGAAGTTGTCACCAAAACGCCACTATTTCTAAATTCAATGTTCATATTTGCATCGTAGATGAGCAATTCATAGGGCTCAGGTAAAACATTTTTCCTGAACACTGTGTTTCGCTTTCGGATGGAGTTAGTAATGTATTTCCCCTTCTTGGCACCTCCTGTTGCTTCATATGTATATGTCCTGTCCATTCTTACAGTTTGTTCATAATATTGTCCAAAGACTGTACTATCAAATCCAAGTACAAGTGTACCACTATTCAGTATTATTTAAAATACTTTTGAATAATTCTTATTTTCATGTCCCCCCCAACAATACCCTCCTGAACTTGAAATAAAGGACACCGCAGACGCTTCTACATCAGTTGCTTACCATGATCTCTACTTAAACTACGGCCAACATTGACAGCTTTCTACTAAGCAATACGATTAACGTGACGATTTCAATATTCTGATCGTGAACTTTCCATTTCTTGAAAGTAATATCCCTGCTTCTCCAACCTATGTTGTTTACATGTTGCAGTGGATTCGTTATTCTAGAGCTTGCTCTAAATATTAAGATTCTCGTAATCGATGTCGACTGCTGTCAAACAAACTAACAACACAAGGATTCGAGAGATGCAGGTTGATCAAAACTATGGGCAAGTTTAGTGGTCGCCATCTTTGTTTCATTAAGAAATATTCTGTATCTTTGTGTGGTATGAAGATGGACGTTTTTGAGTATGCTCTTTAATGTGTTTACTTTTTCTGATTGACATTGATGACTCGGTTCTCTAATTTGTTTTCTCTATCCATACGTACAGCATACATACCTATAGTCTAAGTTGTATTATAAGCTTTCGATTTGGTACTATTGGCATCTTTTGATAGAAATGCCCCTTCGAACTATATATGTTGCATGGTACCTGTGATTCGATATTATAGGCTTGTTCGGAATTGGCTACCTTTTGATACCGTTGTCCCGAACGGTACGAGAAAAATCCCAACCTTATATTCCATGTAAAAATCAATGTGTGTGATACTGCTCAAAGTTGTTTTTTATTATTATTATTTTTTTTTTTTTTTCATTTTCAGAACGTGAAATTAATTTAATTTGACATAGATTATCTTATGTAAAGTTGATTTTTAAGAAGACGATTACTCTTCTTAAGACCAATTTATATCAGTTTTGTACTTTTCAAACAATTTGCCCTTGTTTCAGAGATTTTAAGTTCAAAGTCTATGTTTGTTATCATGGTGTTTACACATCGCATTTGGTACATTATTGTAGTTCTTGGTCTAAATATTGAGGACTTTGTTTCGCCAACATAATCTCACTGAGATCTATTTTGTATCCGTGTGTGACATAATGTAGATATTTTTGAATATCCTCATCAGTTTGTCATGTTTCGAAAATAATGACCCTCCACACTTGCAGAGGTAAGATTTACATAGATGTGACCCAAATTAACATGGCGGGTATCCTTCCGAAACACCTGGTCTTAGCCTCTCGTACATTGTTAGATATATCCGTGTAATGATATCCTGTTTTCAATATCTTATTTTCGATTTGGGCCTTATATGAAAATAGAACGGCATATAATATTTCTCTGATGTTATTTTTACATCATTTTGAAATGTGTTGATACATAGTAGTTTACTTTGGGCAGGTTTTGAAAAGCGTTGGATGTCGACACCGAAACTTTGGTAGTTTATTCGATGTTACATTTTACATTTATCAATGATTTTACTGTAGTTGTATATGAACTTAACTGTTCAGCGATAAAAAAAAATCGATTTTCGTTTAGAAGATATATGCATATTATTGCTTATCCATTTCACCAAGGTGTTATCTGTTATTCAAAAATAATATTGTCATTTTTTACTATTGATTGTATCGAGAAATATGTCTTAAAACATTATGTAATTTTTACCTTTGTTTTTATCAATATTTGTCTCTAAATATAATATGTCTAAAGCAAAAAAAAAGGTAATGTAGAGATTTGGTCAGCTATGTCTCCTTAATCAAAAGGCTAGTGACAATAACTACATATATTGTTCAATTGTTATAATACTGGAACAAAAAACACTTTCATTTAAGCATTAAACTGCATTCTTTTTCGAGTATGAACGCCCACTGCATTACAGGAAAATAGCAAACCGTGCTAGCGGTTTATGATTTATTTTCCAGTTTGAAAAATTAGTAAGATGGTCCGCCATTGAAAAAGCTGTCAGCGTCGTTTTGTTTGTTGCTGCGTTGCATAAGAACCCTAATGTATGTATGCTATATTTTTGTCGACTTCGCTGCTGATGGGGGATACGAATCGTCTTTCTACATAACATGTAAGTATGAGGTGTCAGATTGTTGACAACACATTATTTCGGAAGATAGGCCTACTAAAACAATACTGCACATTCCGGGAATCACGGAGAGGGTCAGCCATCTTCATGACAGACAGTAAGTGATTAAAAGCTTAAACTTGTAATGACGACGCTTTTTCAATGTTTATGTTAATTCGATCTTACCCATTAAGCGATTTTAATTGAATAAATAGAGCAAATAAGTTGTCTATAATTTCTCGTCCAAACGAGAGTTTGGCGAGATATGCATTGTTTTTTAACCTTCATCTAACTTTTATATTCATACTCGTTTCGGGTTATAGTCCTATGAACCAAAACGAAACTTACTTGGTTGATATAGTGCAACTGCAGCGCAAATGTAAATATAATATTGTACCATAAGTGGTTGCGAGATGTTAAAACTTTGAACCATTTGTTATTTCGGCTATATAACAATTCAGTAATTTGTTGATATTGTGTGGCATATTTTCCAATTGGTAACTCAAAACAAAACAAGAGTAAAATAATTCACATTGTATTATTTGTTTAATATAAATACTAAAATAACAAAATATATAATGATGCATTTCTTTACAGAAAATCTATCGCGATTATCTCCCTTTTTATACTCTCTCTCTCTCTCTCTCGATATGTCTTGCATTCTTTTCTTCTTTCATCGTGCATTACAAAGTTGCGTTACAAATTCGTAAAGTAAATCCATTTGACACTTCAAAACGATAAAGCTGTCTTTACTACCAAACTTGGTTATGTCACAGTTTGTGAAGCGGTCCGGTCTTTTCAGCGAAATCATTCACTCTCGTGCTTTAGATTGTTAGGATTATACGTCATATTCTGGGCGAAATATTCGACCTAATTTAACACAGGAACATATATATTATTCCATACCTGATGAATAATAAAATATTCTTTTCTCCCAATCAGATCGATCAGTGTTGTGGTCATCCGCAGGAAAACGAATCGACTAGTTAGTTAATTAATATGATATAATGATAAAAAATCAGCATTTTCCTGCATGTGGTAATGTCAACGTGGCCTGTAATTTTTTTATACATTACCCGATGCATTAATGACTATGAGTCAACAAACTGATTTCAGTTCGGATGAAGTAGCATGTTTCACAGGTTACGCGTGTCCCTGACTCTGGCATCCCGTAAGTACATTGGCTTGTTTGTGATGAGATAACAGAGCTTCTGAAGGAATTCGTACCGGTAAGCACCAAGGGACATGTATGACGGAATATTCACCAAGTAATCGTTGTAGGGATAAGATGCAAGGTCACTGGCTAGTCTGGCTAACGACGGGTCGCCTATGGCAACCACCATGACGTGGAAGTTTATGTCGCCTTTCAAAACCCTGGTTGCCAACTCAATGTTCTGCGTACTTTCGTCTACGAATACAACGGCTAAGTTCTTGGCATCTAATCTATTTGGAAACACCATACGAAGTTGCCCGAGTAATGTTTCAATGCCGGGGAATTGGATACTTTCGAATGCTCGAAGGTTGGTGTCAGTTGTCAAGTCAATGTTACTGTTGGAGGGACAGTTGTCAGACCTACGGCCTATCCTCAACCCATTCGATGAAGTTTGCAGACCCCGCTTAATGTCGTCCACAAATGACGTCAGCAGACGTGCCTTGCGAGCACCCAGGCCAGGAGCATCATAAACAAATATAACGTCAGCTAAGGAATCGGCACCGCAGTCTGAAAAAAAAGAATAAGATTTTATTAAAAACTGTCATATTCAAAACCTGTTATATTCAAAAATTGTTTAACCGATTAATTATAATATTCCGAAAGATACTGATAGTTTGCAAAAACACGTATCCTTCGATTAATTCTGAAGAGTTAACTCTCGATATTTATTTGCTTTGCAACTCACATAACAGATTGCTTGGTTGATCATCCGTAACCACCCCGCACGCACTGACAGCTACAAGACTCCTGATCGAGGCTAGTGCGTCAAAGCTGGTGACGTTGAACACATATTTGTCGTCTGGATCGTTTGCAATGCGCTTGAGTTCTGTCATTTGGATGTCTTTACCAATTCCTATGGCAAACAACTTGATGCCTTCTTCTCTACTGAGTACAGATTCTCGCTTTGTTGCCAAGGGATCACGAGAAATTCCGTCAGTCAGAACGATTGCTATTTTGATTGTTTCTTCCCTTTCATTTGCCTCAGTAAATCCGTATGTGCGGATAAATCGTAAGGCGTCTGACGTATTGGTCAGTCCACTGACGTATTCTACATTACTGATCTGTCGCTTGATCTGCTCTTTTGTCCAGCCCGACTCTAGCGCCACCTTCATGTGGACATCGTTACTGTATACTATGATGCCAACCCTGGTTTTGTTGTTCCTGAAGTCAAAAGTGTCGACCAGATCGGTGACGAACTGAAGCTGTTTCTTAAAGTCTTCTGGCCAGATGCTGTTGGAAGAATCAAGGGCAAAGAACACGTCGGCATTCTTACCCTGACAGTCTGTAAAGATAATGGG
Organism: Mimachlamys varia; assembly: GCA_947623455.1. Classification (NCBI taxonomy): domain Eukaryota; kingdom Metazoa; phylum Mollusca; class Bivalvia; order Pectinida; family Pectinidae; genus Mimachlamys; species Mimachlamys varia. Next base: position 18,958,643 of record OX392535.1, read on the forward strand.
GGTAACCACCTCAGAAACTTGGCAAAATCAAACAATCGGCGTTATAAATCATCATTGGCCATCAAATACAAAATAAATTTGACTTCATCATTGCAGATAATTGACTGAATTATTTCCCTGTTCACCTTGATTTAAGGATCATGCTTTCATAGGAGAATGTTAAACTTAAAGCAACAAAATATGTTATTACTGCTGTAGAGTTTAATATTGATATGACATGGTTTCATATCTACTCAATATTGTATTTATTAAATATTCATTTCAAATACCAGTGTGCGAACAAATAATTTTACAATCATTTCCGCACTAACGAGCTTTGCCAAGCTGAATGCCTTTGATAGCAAAGAGGTAGATGAAGGAGAGCGTACTTTTAACCTCCATCATGATATGCTTTTTCCGGTATTCAAGTACACCAGACGCCCCGTGCCCACTTGTCCATTAAGTATGGTAGCATACATACCATGTAATTTTTGCCATGGGTACACGTGTATAATATTTTACTAAATCTCTACATTAATACCACAGTTATTGGGTCAAATTGGAAGGAAATGACGTGATATGGGTAAATAATCCTAATATTACTAAAGAAATAATGGAAAACTTAAAAAGGGTGGCGTAACGTTAGAAATTTTGATTATACCACTTCATAAAACAAACTATGAAAACATCTGCCATTGTTGAAGCTCAATCTATTGATTTTCATTTGCAGAGATCTACTTCATCTGGTTTTTACTTCCTCACAATAACTCCATATGTACCAGTAATCATACTACTGACACTGTAGTACAATGTTATATGCAATATATATAACTAGTGTCCCATTAATTCGACCGCTTCGTTTATAAAATGAAATACAAAAGAACATAACTATCTGACAACATGACAATGGCTAAGGAAGGCCTTTATAAATTTCAGCATTTGTTCCTGGTGTATCTGCACATAGCGCACTCTATGTAGTAACCTTATAACCTAATTAACTCCTAACGGCCCCTTTGTTTAATTATGAACGCTGTAATGGGGCAGTGCATAGTAGGAAATTGTGGTTATGTCTTATATTTGGTACAATGAATAACTCATTTAATATTACATGCATCAAATTAATTATCATTTATGTTTATATGATAAGTTTTTCTTTTTCTTGTATAAATACACATCTTCGCAGTACACGATTTGAAATTATACAGAACTAGTTTGATTTTACTTCTAAATTCATCAATTAAAAGGGTTTTATGCACCTGACCCTTTTGCTTCTACATTAGTGAAGACATTTTGGATTCCCACCTTTTGGCCTCTAGCATTACTGAAGAGCCCTAGGAGGACGAAACAGCTGTAAGACGCAGTTTATATTGCTAAATTTAAAAAGTGCAGCATATTTGTGTGTTACGTCATTATTCATGCCCTTTATTTTTAGGATCAGCCTATAAGTACTGTATTCTGATATCTTACTTGTATTCGTATATTCTTAACTGCATTTTAAACACCTTACATAAATCTTTGAACTTCTGTCTACGTCAAGTTATTTTCCTTCTTTTTAATATTTCTGGGATACTTACATTTTTTCGGCTCGTCTGCAATAGCTACATCACGAGACAACGTGTTGGAGAGGAATCGTGCTGACGAAGAAGAACCCATCATCATCGACCAAATCCTCTTGTCGTTTTCCATCGTGTCGTCGTACTGAAGTTCGCCCATTTTGTTACGTGGAGCCGTGCGCCATCTATATTTGTTGTTAGTGATCACATTGGATACATCATTGCCCTTTCGCTTTTTCTTTAAATATTTCTTGGTTGACTTCTTTAAAGGCCAATAACCAATCACTTTCGTCTCCGACACTGTCTTTGTAGGAGCGTTGTTGATCTCGACTGGTTCATTTGAATGGGTCATTTCAATCAAGTTCTCAAGGGCTCGTTGTGCTTCTACGACCAATGGGGTGTCTGAACTTGTTGATGGTACGTTTGTTGATGTAAATGTTGTTGGATCGGGGGAAGACGCGCTTCGAGCTGTCGGTGCTGCTGTATATGGTGGGTTTGTGGTCGGGTCTGATGACGATGAACCAGAAGTTGTGGGTGCTGGGGTAGATGGTGGAATAGAAGTCGAATCGGATGAAAGTGAACCAGGTGTTGTGGGTGCTGGGGTAGATGGCGGGTTAGTGGTCGGGTCGGAGGACTGTGAACCAGAAGTTGTGGGTGCTGGGGTAGGTTGTGCGTTAGTGGTGGATTCGGTTAAATCTGAATCACGAGTTGTCGGTGCTGGTGTAGATGGCGGGTTAGTGGTCGGGTCGGAGGACTGTGAACCAGAAGTTGTGGGTGCTGGGGTAGATGGCGGGTTAGTGGTCGGGTCCGAGGACTGTGAACCAGAAGTTGTGGGTGCTTGGGTAGGTTGTGCGTTAGTGGTGGATTCGGTTAAATCTGAATCACGAGTTGTCGGTGCTGGTGTAGATGGTGGGTTCGTGGTAGAATCAGATGTCTGTGACCCAAGAGTTGTGGGTGCTTGGGTAGATGGTGGGCTAGTGATGGGCTCGTTGAAATCTGAATCACGAGTTGTCGGTGATGGTGTAGATGGCGGGTTTGTGGTTGAATCTATTGAATCTTGACCATGACTTGATGTCGTTGTAGGATGTGGATGTGTAGTAGTTGTCTCTGCTTTTGTAGTTGATGGATCATTTGATGTGGTAGAGGTCGCTAGACTCGAAGTCCTTGTTGTTGGCGCAAAAGTAACTGTTGACGGTGCAGGAGTCATTGGAGCACGCGTCTTTGGTGGCACAAATTTGAACGCTTTCAAGTTGAGCGGCGGCAGCGTGAACCGTTTTATTGGAGCTCGACGACCTGTGGTCATTCCATTTACTGCAAAAATATGAAAATGCGTAGGCTTTTACATAATTGAAAGTCATTATATCAGCAAAAAACTATTGTTCCCCATTTCTCTGTTTTCATTACATTAATAATTAAAGACCCCATTACCAAATTGATTTAAAAAATAACTAATGATAGTGTATATTTTGTCTGTTAACTTTAAATACTCTAATCAAACTCAACATTATATACCATTTTGTTTGGAGATATTGAAAAGGACATGCTTAAAATATTGTATAAGTAGGTCAAGAAGAACGATACTATAAGCATAAACAAAACTCTTGTTTTCTAGTGTCAGTTCTAGTGCTTCTTTCCTGGCGTTCACGCTTTAAATGGGAAACTGATATATAAAAGACTGACAATAACGGAAGTCTGTCCATACACTAGGTCGATATAGCGTGTGTCATCCTTGATATATGACACGCCCATCATAGCAATGACTTAAACAAGGAAGTTTTAGAGAAAAATACATCATTACCAAAAGTAGGTTAAGGACCTTTTTTGGTAAGAAAAAGACATTTTCACAAACATTAAATACCTTTTTAATCGAACTGGGACAAAACTATGAATAAGGGTAAGAGTACGTATCTAGGACCTACAGAGATTATGTGGTACGTGTATTGCCTCTCTGACATATAAAGGGTAGATGGCACTATCTAGGACCTATACATGATATATACTACATATCTAGGACCAATAAAAAATATAGATTACGTATCTAGGGCCTATAAGGAGTATTAAGTACGTATCTAAGACCTATACAGAGTATATGTGACATACAACGTGTATCTAGTATGTATCTAGGACCTTTATCTATAGGGTATAGGACATATATCTAGGGCCTAATAGGGTTTATGGTACGTTTGATAGAAGTTCTTTGAAACCTCATTGACAGGTCAAGGATTTAGGCTGCATCACACAACATGTAAACGATAGATCATGATCTGTCTGTTATGTAAGACAAGAACAGGAATATGCCCTCAAAACATCATTATACATGTTTTTCTTTGTTCAACGGCAGAATTTATTTTTCAAGTGTGAGAGTACGTCTGCTGTGTACGCCGGCACAATTAGCCATTCTGTGTCAAGTGTTAAGATAAAGGGCCTGTCTGGGCCTATTAGAGAGCATGCTGATTGTCAGGACCTCTTCTGTACTCATTGTTTAAGAAGTGTCATCTTTGATAGCTTAAGTGTCGATAGTCTTCTTTTTAATTAGTCAGAAGAATTGTTTTTATACATTAAGAATAATTGTCCAAGAAAATGTTTAAAGGGTAATTTAAAGCACAGCAGCTGCTCAAAAGTCCGGCGTTTTTACGGGAATTCATTAGGCTAGGGGAGGGCAATTGAATGATCCCGACATTCAGTTTTAAAAAATACATTAAGTTACAGGCTTACGGTCAAAAATCGTTCAAATAGTAACAATTGACATTTTGAACTCACTGGAAACATATGTAAAATTATAAAAAAAAATTATCGATGTTTAAGACGCAAGTCTGGACATTACAATGTTTTGTATATGATCATTGACAGAGACAAAATGTACCAACAGTAAACACAAAAAACAACGCTAACAGAGACAGACCACCATGATACAAAAACAAACAAAAGAATAAAATCATGATCACCATCGTCGGAAACACGTTGGCTAAAATAGATGGAAACACTCGTTTTCGTTCAAAAATAATAGCTAATCATATCGATACTTTCATCCGTGACTACATCCAGCCAGGACATCAAGCCGGGGTATCCCGTTTAATTTGTAGCGCCGCCTGTCAACAAAACCTGTCGATTGTGTTATAATTGTGTCGATTGTGATTAAACTATAATGTCCTACTATACGGAGATTGATATCGGCGTCATGCCTACAGAAATATACTGGTCGTGGTCAAGGTGAAATAATCTACCAGAGTGTCAAGAGAAACGAATATTCTGATAGGTCAAAATAAACTTCTGTTCGGGGAAACGAAGATTTATATCTATTCTAGTCCACGGTAAAGCTTCAGAGAAATATACCGTGGGTTTCCGACGATGCATGAACACATGCTTTATAGAAAACATAACATGCTTCTTTGCCTGCATATACCAGGTAAAGGGTAATGAAATGATTACATAAGTATGTATGTAATTTACCTGGTTAATCGTTGCATGCATATAACTATGAATGCAGTTACTTACCTTCACAAGATGACTTTGGCACATTGGGTAAAACAGAGGTGAGGTCATCAAAACTGTCCACCTTGAACACATAGTTGTCGGTTGGCTGGTAACCAATGCTGAGAAGTTCGCTGTCTTTCTCCAGTCCAACACCTATTGCAAACATCTTGATACCTTTTTTCCTAGCGAGGAGAGCCTCGAACCGTGTAGTCTTGGGATCCTGGGACACTCCGTCCGTTATCACCATGGCGACTCGTGTTGCATCGCTTCGGCCACCAAAGAATGATCGGAACATAAAATGGGTCATAAATCGGATGGAGTTGCCAGTGTTTGTTTCATACGAGTAACGATGCTGGATATGACTGATAGCCGTTTTAACTTCCAGCTTGGTTTTGTGTGTTTTAAGGTAGAACTGACGTAAGTACGTGTATCCAATTAAGATTACACCAACTCTGGTTTGGTTCGGTCCCGGCCCAACGTCTAGTCGGTCAACTATGTCATTGACAAACTTCAGCTGTTTTTTAAAGTCTTCTTTCCAAACACTCTTTGAGGTATCCAATAGGAACACAACGTCCATTGGAGCACATTGTGTGGCTGCATAAAAATAGAAACCAAATATTGAATAATTGTGTGGCAGTACAGGTAAAACATATAATGCAGACTTTTCCGATATTGACACCAGTTAGCCATACTAATATGGAAATTTGAATTTTGCGCGAAGTTGATCCCGAATTTTGCCAAAAAGCAAATCAACAGCTGAACTAAAAACGATGGCTACAGAAGGTCACACGATGTCACCCTAACCATATACGACGCTGGTGTGATTGATTATTACGAATTTTACCCGAACCTAACATAAAGGCTAAACGATGGCTACACGACGTCGTATTTGGAATACGTTGCGTTAGAAAAAAAATCAGAGAATACCGAAGCGACAACAAAACCATAATCCGAACTCGAAATCGATAAAACTAGGGCAAAATACGAAAACAGGAAATATCCACATGGAGACACTTGTAAAATTACAAGAGGATAAAACCCGGTGTTCCGGAAGAGTAAGCGTCTTCTGCTTCATCGACAACACCCGCCATCTAAATCTTGGTCATATTCAAGTAAACATCAAGTCCTCGAAAAGAGAACCAAGTCATCATTGTCAATTACAACAAGTAAGCACACTAATGAGCATGCTCAAAAACGCCCATCTCCATATCACACAAAGATACAGAATAGTTTTCAATGACACAAAGATGGCGACCATAAGATTTACCCATAGTTCAGATCAATCTGCATCTCTCGAATCCATGTGTTGTTAGTTTGTTTGTCAGCAGTCGACATCGATCACGCAAATCATAATATTTAGAGCAAGCCCTAGAATAATCAATCAACTGCGACATGTAAACACCATAGATTGGAGAAGCAGGGAGGTTACTACCAATAAATAGAAAGTTCACGATCGGAATATTGAAATTATTACGTTTATCGTATAGCTTAGTAGTAAGCTGTCCATGTTGGTCGTAGTTTAATTAGAGATCGAAAAGAGAGAACTCAGTCATAAATGTTGTCACGAAATCCGAAAAAAAAATTAATTTGAAATCATATATAATGAAAATGAGGACTGATATTTCCAGACGTTGTGGCTCTGATGAGATATATACAAATGATTAAATAAATCCCTGACTAACACAAACTGAATAGGTCTGGAAATAGTATCAGCGATGTGTGGGAGACCAAGTAAGGATCATTATTCCAAGTAAAGTTAAATGTCGTGCGCAAAATCCAAATTTATTGTTTGAATCCCAATCAAGAAAATTTAGATACTTAAGTGTTTGACATGTTATCCTAAGTTGAAAATGTCCTTGTTTAATGCTTGCCATGTTTAAGTAAAACAAATAAAGAAATTATACTATAATGTTTGCGCTTTGCAATTGGTATAAAATTTTCAGGATAGGTTAATCGTCTAATTTCAATACTTAGTATCTTAAGTTAGAAATTGAATAAAGTCTTTTATTATTATTTTCATGTCATTAGAAAAATCAGTTTACTTCATGTGATAAAATAATGTTGGGCTTTTTCACAATCTAAATGATGAAAATCAAAATCGGCTGTCTTCGCCGACACGTTGGTCCTAATCTTAATACGATGGCTACACGCCAGGCTATTGAGGGCTTCATGCAGCATTCAGTCGTGTCGCCTTCCTACGATAATCCGGCTTTCTTTTTTCGTTCGTATCGTCTTCGTGAGACAAAAATCCCGATGTCTCCGATGATCACACGAACTAAGTGGAAAGATGACACGATTTAACAAGATGCCCTCATGATGGCTAACAAATTGCGCAATAAACACACATTCTCCCTTTCGGCAATTTTAGCATGCCAAATATTATACCTCCGCTTAAGAATTTGCTACTGGAGCCTGCGAAACTGCACAAGAGGTCAAACGATAGATACCCTCACGACTGGACCGATGTTTTTACGATCAGTGCCGAATTTGAACATTTCATATATCGTTGTGTCCATCTTTGCTCAATTTTAGGATAGTCAGACGCCTGAATGACATGGTGCAAATCATAGTTCACTGGTGTATATATACGTTCATCTTTTTTTTAACAAGTTAACGTAACATAATATCGATTCATTCAAATGATTTTAAATACTTCACACAAATAATGGTATACCTGTGTATGTACTTCTACGCAATAATATCCATAGCAGCGTGTCATTAAAATAATATTTGCAGAATAACAGCTATATACGAACGCAATCATAACACAATTAACACAAAACCGTTACTTATGAACGCAATAGCAGGCATATATTACGTTAAAAACCTTCACAACTGTAACAGAGAATACACTTACAACAGCAACAGATATAGAGGATACCAACAGTGACCAACACGGGCAGCTTACTACTAAGCCGCTGACCATCATACTTGCGGTACTGGAATTCGACAGATATAGGTTGATGAAGACTATGAGCAAGTTTTATGGTCGCCATATTAGTCTCGTTGAGAAATATTCGACATCCTTGTATGATATAAAGATAGATGACGTTTTCGAATATGCCTCGATTCTCACTTTGAAGCCATGACATTTACTTGGATGTGACCAAGATTTACATGGCAGATGTCGTCGATGAAGCAGAAGACGCTCACTCTTCCGAAACACCTGATCTTATTATCTTTCCTATCTTTCCCTCTAGTTTATTCGATTTTGAATTCAGATTATGGTTTTGTTGACGCTTTGATATTCTATGGTTTTTTCCCAAGGAAGAGTGAAAAAATATTAGCCACAAAAGTGAAATATATTTGGTATTACCGTTAGATATCCTGTTTATTACATTTGTATAGCAAAACTTCCCGAGCAGCTTTCCATTTCCCCACTGTTGTTTTTAAACAGTCTTTTGATTGCTTAATCAGAAAATAAATATTTCTTACTAGTGAAAAATACTACTTTTATATAACGAATAGTTTTCGATGTTTCACCGATGGTAATAGCGTAAAAAATAGACTAATGTGGTATATAAACAACAGCAACAACAGAGGATAATTCGACTTAAACATATACACAACAACAGTAACAGAGAATGCACCAACAACATATAAACAACAGCAACAGGAAATTCACTTCAGCAATATATATGCAACACTCAGCAACAGGAGTTACAGCAACGTTACATATCAAAACCAACAACAGAAGATACAAAATATAAACAACAACAGCAGACGATACACAAACATAAGATTAAAACAAAACGGCAACAACGGTTACACCAGCGTGTAAAATATAAACAGCAACAAATGATTCAATGGGGTAAATGTCTTTGTTACTTTTGTATTTGTAATTTGCGCAAATTTAAAAGGAAAAAAATGCAGTAAATTAAAAACAAACAAAACATAGATACGGACGAAGTTGATTGTAATATGCTACAAATCCTATGTATCTTGTCTTTGTTGAAATATGTTATCTGGAAATATTGCGTATCCTATTGTTCTTATATCTAACTCTCTGCAAATATTTTGATGGGTTTATAGAAAGTTTTCAATAAATCTACGCTGTTAAAATATTTCCTCCTATAACACTTTTCATGTTTCCTTCTTTCAACAATATCATTTGGCGTGCTGGACTTTACAATCTGCAGTCTGTTTATTAAAATATGCGAAAACCTCCTTATGATAATCTATCACATATATAAAACACAACAAACTTTCAGAGGTTATTAAATACATTAAGCTTTATATCGGAAACATCAGACGAGTTTTATTTATTGTATAGGAGAGATTAAAAACATGACAAATAACGGTTTGAAAAGCATCAAAACTTGTAATAAATCTTAGACAACAAGAAAGTCACATTTGGAATCAAGAAAAAACCTAAGCAACGAAATTTGTTCCCGTGACGGAAAGAATTTAATATTTATCACTTACCGGCTGTGGGCTGAGGTGCAGCATCAACTCCAAGCTGAAAAGAAATTAAAGATCTATGAAAAAAAGTTTGTTGTTTTTTTTTTTTATTGCACGAAATAAGCATAGTCTATCTACATTAGTTTGTTAAATATAAATGGTACAGTTTAGTGATTGGGAACCGTTTTAAATCCACTTATATTATTTTGATTGTGTATTTTTGCGAGGAAGAAATATCCCCGTTCACAAAACAAAGACAGTGTACGACTTTATGTGTAACAAATACAAGGAAATTGTAATGATCTGGGGTCTTACCGTCAACAGGATCGCCGCTACAAGCAATATCGAGCACCACATTGTGGTTCGTATTGGTCGCCTAATGGTCCAGTGACGGATTTGTTCTGTGGTGGCCAGGGCTGAGAATATATATATATGTGTGGGGGCGATGTCACCAGCTAAAAGTTTCACCTTCACCATAGGGCGCCTGCTAAGTACGCCGAGTGGAGATTAATATTCGAGCACCACTTTCCGGTAGAGGGCCAGCCCACGAATGAAATTGGCCTAATTCTGCGTAATAATCTGTAGCAGTGTGAGACAATGCACGACGACAGACATCCAGGTCATCATGGGGTCGATTGTATGGGTCGTCATCGGGAGGGGGTTTCAAAACACCCAAGTCAATTTCATCTGGGTTTCTCACCAATGACACACGTTTACTCATAAGCGCACCCGAGTCGACACCCGACTGATGAGCAGTTTATCCGATGTTACGGTTTGCACTATTAGTTCTTAGTGCTCTTGGTTATTTGTTCATCGGATCCCTAATTAAGCCTGATATTTTCAGCGTATTTTATCCACCATTTTTGTACGTTACTTTTTTCCAAACGTCACAAATGTGTATTTGTTTGATCTTGTATGTTATCTTCTTAAACGAAAAAAGGGAAAACTGTGAAAAAGCTGTTACACTCCAATAAGAAAATCTAGGGCAAATATAAGCAAAGGAAAGACGAAAATAAGACCGGGGCCGTATAAATAAAATACATTGTACATATTGAAAACTAAACAAAATAAGAAGTATTAAATACATTATAATCGGAACAAGACATTGAACTCGAGCGCAAAATACATATTTGAGCATGAGGACGGTTTCATAAATATGAGCCCTGGTGTTCTGGAAGAGTTAATTTACATACATATAGTAACATTTCTTTTAGCAGAACTATTCTACTATGTACCTTACCATAGTTTATGATTTCATGAAAGGCAATACAACAGTTTTTGGCCTACGAATTTTACCGTTTATTTGGTATTCAATTCAGCTTGAGGCGCCAGCGAATACAAATTGATAAAAAGTTTTTTCGCACAGCAAATTGATCAACAATTCTACATTGTTGAAGTCTGCTCTAGATACAGGAAACATCTGGCTCATTTCTCTGGAGAGAATCCGAACAAGGGAATCACGACCATGTGAGGACCTTTGTTTTATCTCGAGCATGTGAGGACCTTTGTTTTATCTCGAGCATGTGAGGACCTTTGTTTTATCTCGCGCGCGTGAGGACCTTTGTTTTATCTCGAGCATGTGAGGACTTTTGTTTTATCTCGAGCATGTGAGGACCTTTGTTTTATCTCGAGCATGTGAGGACCTTTGTTTTATCTCGAGCGCGTGAGGACCTTTGTTTTATCTCGAGCATGTGAGGACCTTTGTTTTATCTCGAGCATGTGAGGACTTTTGTTTTATCTCGAGCATGTGAGGACCTTTGTTTTATCTCGAACATGTGAGGACCTTTGTTTTATCTCGAGCGCGTGAGGACCTTTGTTTTATCTCGAGCATGTGAGGACTTTTGTTTTATCTCGAGCATGTGAGGACCTTTGTTTTATCTCGAGCATGTGAGGACCTTTGTTTTATCTCGAGCATGTGAGGACCTTTGTTTTATCTCGAGCATGTGAGGACCTTTGTTTTATCTCGAGCGCGTGAGGACCTTTGTTTTATCTCGAGCATGTGAGGACTATTGTTTTATCTCGAGCATGTGAGGACCTTTGTTTTATCTCGAGCATGTGAGGACCTTTGTTTTATCTCGAGCGCGTGAGGACCTTTGTTTTATCTCGAGCATGTGAGGACCTTTGTTTTATCTCGAGCATGTGAGGACCTTTGTTTTATCTCGAGCATGTGAGGACCTTTGTTTTATCTCGAGCATGTGAGGACTTTTGTTTTATCTCGAGCATGTGAGGACCTTTGTTTTATCTCGAGCATGTGAGGACCTTTGTTTTATCTCGAGCGCGTGAGGACCTTTGTTTTATCTCGAGCATGTGAGGACTTTTGTTTTATCTCGAGCATGTGAGGACCTTTGTTTTATCTCGAGCATGTGAGGACTTTTGTTTTATCTCGAGCATGTGAGGACCTTTGTTTTATCTCGAGCATGTGAGGACCTTTGTTTTATCTCGAGCATGTGAGGACCTTTGTTTTATCTCGAGCATGTGAGGACTTTTGTTTTATCTCGAGCGTGTAAGGACCTTTGTTTTATCTCGAGCATGTGAGGACCTTTGTTTTATCTCGAGCATGTGAGGACTTTTGTTTTATCTCGAGCGTGTGAGGACCTTTGTTTTATCTCGAGCGTGTGAGGACCTTTGTTTTATCTCGAGCGTGTGAGGACTTTTGTTTTATCTCGAGCGTGTGAGGACCTTTGTTTTATCTCGAGCGTGTGAGGACCTTTGTTTTATCTCGAGCATGTGAGGACCTTTGTTTTATCTCGAGCATGTGAGGACCTTTGTTTTATCTCGAGCGTGTGAGGACCTTTGTTTTATTTCGAGCGTGTGAGGACTTTTGTTTTATCTCGAGCATGTGAGGACCTTTGTTTTATCTCGAGCATGTGAGAACCTTTGTTTTATTCCTTGGTCGTTGTTGTGATGGATAGTGTTTACCTCATTAGTCTTATTACTATAAATTGGAGGATAGGAAGTTTTGTTTGCCTGAAACAGTCATTTTCAGACATTGTTAGAGGAGTTTTAAATAGTTTATTTATCACCATGGGGGTGGTGACGTGAGGTCTAACTATCGATCATTTTCTAAAAAGAAGACACAAATGTTTATCTTCTTGAACCCCGTTTCTTCAATAATATATTACATACATATATATATATTTTTTTTTTTTTTGATTGAGCATGAAATCAGCATAAAAGTATTTGTCGCTACTTGGCAATTTGGTCGTTCAGTTTGGTGGCAAGATTTAACAGCAGATTGTTGGAAAACTTAGAGGGTTAAATGAGTCCCTTTGAGGTTAATAATGTAAGTTGGATAACTTGTTTCATACTTTGTTATCTTTCCTTTAATTTCCCTGTCAGATACATCAATGATGTGTTGTCTTGAAATGATAATATTCCCTCCCGGGTTTTAAACCAATAACACAACATAAATCTACAAACAACATGATCAAAAGTGAATACAGTGGTGTGTGATTTATGAAACTTCCCTTTCTTGTTAGTAACACCACTGCCTCTCCGACTTTTGTGTTCTCCAATTCGCAATTGATACGATACTTTTTGACTGCTCCAATAATCACGATTTCCTTTAAACGGACAACTGCTGACGAACATACAGCACAAGTTTTCGAGAGACAAACGTTGATGAAGACTGTGAGGGTTTTTGTTCTCAATCGTGATCTCCCTATTTCCTTTTGCGATGTTAAAATAATAAAATGTTATAATGAGCATGTCCTTTTTTTCTTGTTCCCCGGTCATACTCTTCCTACACACGCCTTCCGCAAACAGTGAGTCTTGATTTGAAGCATAATGAGAACATGATATGTTTGCTCCGCCTGTGGAAACCCTAAAAAAAACAAGAAATTATGACGTTATTCTCCCTGGGCGCGACATTTCGGGCGGGGGGTGTTAGCATTATAACATTGAAAGATCTAAATCAAAAACGTTTGTCATATTTCGAGAAACATCTCCGTCCTTACGATTAGGTTGTACGTGAAATATGAATATGACTGACGTAGTGACCGTTTGTAGACACTTACGACTGTAGATGTAGGGGTTCTCGTGTTCCGAGTGTTATCTCAACGACACGTATGACTGGGCACACTTACATCACAAGTAGGGACACTGCCCCTCAAACCTACGTAGGAGGTATTCGTTAGCACTTAACTCCATATACAACAATATAATAGCTAGAACCAATCAGATATTCGTCTGTAAAAACAATAGCTGGAATCTATGATTTGCATCAGTCAAAACAATAGCTGGAGTCTGTAAGGTGGTTTGAGTCAGTTAGTTCTGTATACTGCCATACTGCCTTATATGAAATGAACCAATCAAACAGACATCTATTGAAAAAAAAAGTCTTTAAAAAACAACAGTTCACAAAACGTGATATTAAACATAACAGTTTTATAACAAACACTACAACTTAGCTACAGACAATTTCGTACAAAAACAACCATGCATACTTTTTCAAACAGAAATATGTAAAAATGGACAAAGGGTTCGTTTTGTACAGTGAGAATATTAGTTTCTTCCAATACATTCTATTGGAACATCATGTTATCGAACTCAGCAATGATATGGAAAACTAGAAGCTCAAGCTTTCTCAGATTCAGATTTCTTTATTCCTTGTGCAAAAACACATTTGTTCGCCGTTCTTGGAAAAGAATGTTTTCATAAAAAATAACAAAGAAATTTCATCAGTTTGGTATGAGGTGTGGAAGGTAAAAAAATGGAAAAGAAAAAAAATCTAAAAGAAGTTTTCTTTTGGGTGGGGGGTGGGGTGGAGATTGGTGTTCATAATTGTATATTTGATCTGGGGATCATTACAGTCATTACATTTCTATAATACCGACAGATTGGTGAGGTCTGGTCTTCTGTATCGAAACTAGAACTAAAAGCAAAACGCAGAAGAAAATCTTAATTGAAGGGTACCTTGTACAAACCCTCAAGACATAAGGCAAAATCTGTATATTCTTATTTACTGTTTGCATTTCGTTAAACCTTAAATATAGAGTCACATTATATATCAACTAAGTATTACTATTTAAACGTTAACAAATTCTAGGAAAGATGTGGATTCTTGGTAATGTGTCGTGTTGCAACTGCATGAAATGCGGCGCCTTAGTCATGTTCATTTGTGTGTAACATATTACGGTATTATGAAATTGTGGGACAGCGATGTTAAACAGAGGGAGAGTTTGCTCTGATACACGTGTATCTGAACGTCACGTTTGGAAAATCAAATCAGTGTTACTGAAGCATAAATTCGCAGAAATTTTCTGAGTAATTATAACTATGATTCAACTATCGTTATTGCATCTAGCAGAAATCTGAACAATATCAACAACACCTACGAAACACGATATACGGGCGCTGTATTCATCTGCGCGATATATCACAACTGGGACCCATCTTGTTTAAAGATAAAAGTAATGATGCATTGAAATAGCTTGCATAGGTAAAAATGTTAATTAGCGAAGTGAGCTTTGTCAAAAAAAGAAAATGATGCTGATTATTTAAAGTATGAAACCCATTCTTGTGACTGTAGCCACACATTTTCTACAGAATATCCGTAAGATAAGTATTCGAGGTGTTATTGTTAATATGCATTACAAAGTATACCTCGTATCGGAGATGTTAAGCAGTTTAATAATGGGGAAACGATTGCTGAGTAATCATATAATCTATATCAATATACTACATTGTACATATCATTATGTGAGGGTCGTCTTTGTTCATATTTTGCCCTTTGTTTAATCGATTTTGAGCTCGGATTATGGTTTTTGTTGACGCCTTGATATTCTCTGATTTATTCTAAGCATCACGACACTGGGTAGTTACCACCAAAAATAGGCGATGATGGGCCGCAATACTATTTTGTTAACGGTACATTAGTAAATAGACGAAAGGGCTTGATGGTCTACTTACTTGCAAGCTGGATAATTCATTGAGAAACCTTTGGGAGATTAAGATCAATTTTTGATAAATATGTCACCTCGTTGGTTATAGATCTATATTGATCTTAAATTCCCAAAAGTGTAAAATTACTCTGAATCAAATATACCCGTGTGTACAACCAGGTTATTAGGAGACTTCCCTCCCAAGCTTTGATTTGGTTGTGTTTATTTTGTTTTACGTCCTATTAACAGCTAGGGTCATTTAAGGACGTGGCAGATTTTGTAGGTGGAGGAAAGTCGGCGTACCCGGAGAAAACCACCGACCTACGGTCAGTACCTGGCAACTGCCCCACATGGGATTCGAACTCGCAACCCAGAGGTGAAGGGCTAGTGGTAGAATTTCGGGACACCTTAACCACTCGGCCACCGTGGCCCTCTCAAGCACTCGTTTTAATTCTAAGAGATTTGTATGTATAAAGCTTATTAAAAGTTAAAATAGATAAAGAAAAGAATCTTCAACACAAGAAATTGTTTATGAATAAGGTGTAACTGGATTGGGTCAATTGTGGAGAATAACTCACAAACACTACTGATAGATACATACATATAATGCTAGTTTATTTAATATTGCTTTGAATAAACTTTGAAATCATCTTATTCTAACAATACACAATATGTTAGATATACATATTAACCTTTACACAACATAATAACATTTAATTGGTGTATTTAAATTATATAAAGCATACAGCCTAAGGGGAGATAATCTCTCATTGTGCTAGAAAAGAATAATTCAAAGTTACTTTAGTATAAATGTTTGATTTCATTCTTATTTTCCCCGATACTTAATTATGTCTCCCCTTCGTATGAAGGGAGACATATTGTATTAGTACCGGTTCTGGTTCTGGCTCTTGTTCTGGTTCTGATCCTGGTTCTTCTAATACTTTTTGTCTTGACCATAACTTCTAATCCGTTGAAGATAGCTTGACGAAACTTGCAGTATATATGCATCACCTAAAGCAGATATGCAGTGCACTATCATTTTGTCATTATGACCTTGACCTCAAGGTCGGAAGTCAATAAGTGTGGATTTTTTTAATAATTCTCGTCCGGGCGATAAATTTTAAACCGTTAAATATATATTGATAAAAATTTAGTATACCTGCATCACCCATAGACGATGTGCAGTGCACTGTCAATAGGCCAGTGAGACCTTCATCGAGAGGTCGGAGATAAAGACTATATGACTTTTTCAAACATTCAAAGGTGTACGCCAAGGTGATGCAATCTCACCCTCACTGTTTCTTTATACACATGTAACAATGACTGACCAGACCTCAATGTAACAGGGTCAAAGGTCAAGGTCATAAGGTACGGTCAAGTTTTACATTTGTTATGCATGAAAGTTGGTCAGAATAAAAAAAAGATTATAAGGAGAGACATATGTTTTTGTTCACAACAAGTCCCTAGTTTATTACCTGCGTTTGTATAAATGGCATTGGCTGAGCCAGTGTAAACGTATGAAAGGGGATTTATGTAAAGATGATTTTACACAACCAAAATATGTTTTATGTGACGTTTCGATGACTAGTACGATATGTACCCTGTCACCTTCATCAGACTAATGACCAACAAAGCGTAAACATTTATTGGTTGTGTAAAATAATCTTTACATAAATCATATTTCCCAACCTGAAGAAAATGTTTACAAAAAAAGTATGAAAGGTATGGGGCGCCGTTTTACTATTTATTAACAAAACTGAATATCCAAAATTCGAATTATGGATATTCATAATTCATTATTGGATATCCATAATTCGAATGTATGATATCATTATTTAATTTGGATATCTTAAATTAATTCTGGATATCCTAAATTATTTTTGGATAGCCAAAATTCGAATTATGGATATCCATAACTGATTTTTTGATATCCAAAAATCGATTGATGGATATTCAAAAATATATGATTTTTTGATATCCGAACATCGAATTATGGAATTCCAAAAATATATGGAATTTGTGATACCCATAATTCGAATTTTGGATATCCATAATTCATTTCTGGATATCCATAATTAAATTTTTGGATATCAATAAATAATTTTTGGATATAAAAAATCGATTTTAGGATATCGAAAATTCAAAGCATTTAATGATATCCATAATTCGAATTTAGGATATCATGTTAATTAGTAATATGTTACGCATGTACCCTTATTTTACAAGATATTAGTATATACAGTAAGAAACACATTTTAAGCTGTAACAATTACTCCCTCTGGGATTATAGAAAATAACGATTGGTCCCTACCAAGATCGGAAGTGCATATTGAGCATGCGTGGTTGTCAAGAAATACTGTCATGGCGGCAAACTCTTATCGTTTGTCAGTGCTCGGTGTTCTATTATGTAAATAATGCGGTTGGGATGACTATCTTAAGGCATTTAACATGTTATTGTTAACATAACTGTTTGGTTCACAAATTTATTCATTATTGTTATCGTTAATGATTTCATAACTGAAATTCAAGATGGCTATGGAAAAATTGTACACCATCCGTGATACCCACACAAGGTCCATCACTGCGATCGGATACAATCCAGGTCGGAGAGAGATTTTAATAGGATGTGAAGGTATGTACATTCACTCTCTCTATCTTTGACAAAAGATTCATAGTAAAGTTATTCCTTTGTATTAAATACAGTGACACTTAATTGTAAATGGAAAAACAGGATCATTGTTGCAGGCACACACCTTGAGCATAACGTACTGTAATGTACAGTACAATTGTAGTTTCTGTAAGCTACAATACAGTTAAATCTAATTAAAGATGATCATATGGCTAATCATCTGGCACGAGTTTTTGTATGTGACTTTGCAAACTGTATACATGCTTAACACAGCTTGGGCATGGCACATACCCATGTACATGTACGTTAACATACAATTATTGACATTCACAGTACCTGTCAATTTTCACTAATCCTGAAATCTCTTGAATATAATATCCAAGCATTGATTGCTTCTAGTGACAGCCGTTCATATAATTTATGTGATTATGGTGTGTGATCTCAACACTTTCCATTTTATATGATTCGCCCACAGGGTTTGCATTCAAGCCGTCCCTATATCTTTTTCAGGCATAGAAACTGTAAAGGACCCTACTCATTTTCATTATTCCCATTAAACTATGCAGAAGTTCAAGGACACCATTTTTTAAGGAAAGGACACTATTTATAACATACCCAGCGCAAACCCTGACTTAGTCCGATGGGTTCTGACTCTCACAGATATTTTTGTACTAACCTACACATTTAATCAAGTCACAGGAGGTTGTAAACTAACTGTTGCCACCCATTTCTAAAAAAAATAACAATTTACCTCACCTGGACTGTTTGAAAATGGCTGTGGTCGCGAGATCCTGTGAGAATTTCTTTCTGACCTACCTTTTCTGATCACGTGACGATAAGCGACGGCCATTTTCAAACGATGTCGGGAAACTGGAATGGATGGCGACAGTAAGTTAGCGACCTCCTGTGACTTGAGTAAAGGCGTAGGTTAGTTGCAAAATATCTGTTCTTTACATTGATACCTAATTTGCATGTGATCGAAAACGTTGCATATTATAAAACTCAGCTTAAACGGTGACATTAGAAAGAGTGATAAAAACCACCTACATGTAATTATATGTATTCACATAGATTAGAAATACTTTTTCCTTCTGCCGATAAACAAAAACACACATCATTGATGATCAGCCGTTTTTGAAAAATTGATGTCAACATTAGCCTCACGGTGAAACATGCAGTGTTGGCTGGCTGTTGATTTCAGAGAGAGAACAAAGGTGCCTGACATTCCAGCTAATCACACTATAGGCACAGTTGCTTGAGTTTCTGTCAGTACATACTAAAAGTATATAAAAAAAGGTTTATGTATAAGAAGCTGCGGCCCATTACATTACTGTAATGGGAGGCTCATTTCACACATATATATTTATTATTTACTGACAGAAACTCAAGCAACTGTGCTATAGGTCACAGCACATGGCTGAAATAAAAATAATTAATAAAAAAAAATGAATATTTAAAAACTGGCAGGATGACTGCAAAAATCAAAATATCATTATTAATTAAAATTCTAGAATTATCACTTGGAAAAAATTGGTAAATTACATGTTTTCTATTGCCTATTTTACAAAACAGCTGTACTTTCAATGAAATGAATATTCCATAAAATTAAGAAATATGAAATACAGTAACAATATTTCTTTCTGTTATGGGACACTTGATACTGTACTTAATATCGGTATAGTTTAATGAGCCTAGGTATTATATAATTACCTAACTTTTTAGTTTAGCTTACAGTGTTTTTTGCATTAGGTAAAAAAAAAAATCATCGATTTTGTTGAAATTCCTCTTAGAAAAAAGTAACTGTTGCAATCACAGGCAAGAATTAAGACTGATATCGTAAATATATACATTGTACAGATAAATTCCTTTTTTAATTTTTATGGGAGTTGTTTTTTTCAACTAATCCTTAAAGGCCCAAATATACGTAACTTCAGGAAATTTTTCGTGATTCTGAAAAATTCTGAAAAAAATCCAGTAGATAACCATGCGAAAATAACCTTAAAAAGAAGTAAACCTGAGCAGTAACTAACAAGAAACTCTTGACAGAAAAATCCAAAGTATTGGAATTAATTCATGTTAAGCCCACTTCAACAACAAGTCGAAGTTATATTAGGGGACAGTTCAAAATGGACGGGTGTTTACAAACAGCGAGTTTCAACTGTTGCTGTACCTGTTACCGCGTAAGAATCCATCTTGAATATATTGCTGATATCAGTTAATCTTAACTAAATATAAAAAGTTATACGGCTTGATTTTCACTTCAGGTTTTGCCGAAAGTTGCATATATTGGGCCTTTAAAGCAGAAACGTGTAGAAGCATACCAAATACACCAGTTCTATGTTTGAGAGGATGTTTTTTTTAATATCTTATACTGAGCCTGAATTATGAATTTCAATGTGTATAGGTAACCTCTGTTATTGAAATAGAGATTAACACATTGTACCAGTAATGTCCTTGGTACTGTGGTTATATGGTTATTGACCTTTCAATTGTTCACCTTACCAAAGTCTGCTTCTATTTTCTAGTGCAAGCATTTACTGTGTTACTCTAATTTATAAATTTTAGTGTTTTTTTAAGCCGCTCTCATTTTATTGCAGATTGTGTGATATAAAATATAAGTTTGTTTTAACAAGTTGAATGAATATTCAATGTTTTCGAGAGAAATAATAAGTTCCCTAGTACAATGTACACTTACAATTATATACTATGGTAAATATATAATGAATTTTTCGTTCAATAACCCTTACATGGTTTCAAGTTTCACCTCTTTTTGACAACATTACTTTCTAAGTCACTTTTATCATCTGAACGATTCCCTTGTTATATTATTCTCTCAATATATTGCCAGATCAATTTATAATGTCATAATAAGATCTCCCGGGTAGATTTACCAGCTGGTAGATACAAAATTATGGTATAAAACAAATTTACAATTGATACAAGATTCCTAAAAAAATGATAATTTCTCAAAAGGAGTTGATATAAGCTACAGTATATCTTGTATTTCAAGTTTAATAAAAAAAGATACAATAAAGGTGAAATAAACAATACAACAGTATGTACAGTGGACCAGTTAAATTTCAAAAGTTACAAAAGTCACTCGCTAAAACTCATGTCAAGTAACTTTTGAGAATTTACTAACTTGAGTGAAATAACTACCATTAATAGTATTCAAAATCAATGAGTTATGTAACCTCTATTTATCCTTCATTTTGGGAAAATGAACTAAACTTTTTTTTCAGTCTGTTTAATTTAGATGTTAAATTTAAACTAGTCAGAAGATTATGTATGAATATTTACTGTAGATTGCCAGTGTGCAATGGAACATGATATTTAACATGTATATATAGCCCTCAATTAATTATCACACAGGAATATTTTATTGACTGTTAATATAAGCCCACTTTTAGTTTATAGAATTATAATTCATAAAATATAATGAATCCACTTACAGAGATATTTTATTGATTTACATAGAACATTATAAACGATCATTAAGAACACTTACTAGTTTCATTATTGAAATTTTAACTGGTTTTTGAGTACCACTGTGTGATTTATGCTGGTACTATTTGCTCTGACTCCCCGTTCACTGATGTATACCTTTCCCTGCTGGGTTTTAGGATGGAACACAAAACATATTGTTAAATGCCTTCTGACCAAATCAATATTTTAACAGCTTACTTCCATGTGTGTGATATGTGTATGTAAGTGTAAATATGGTATTGTAAGAATGCCCTCCTCACCAAGGAACCAGATCAATGGGGAAATGGAAAGGGTTTCTACTTGAAATGAGATTTATTTACGAGGCTGTTATCTGTTATATTGTTGGTAATGGTTGATTACCCATGATAAATGGGGATATAGATGCCATGATATATCAGATAAATCCACCTCTTATAATGTTATTCTGTACCTGTTGATCAGGTGTGTTTGGTGAGATGGTTTACACACTGCATAGAAATCAGAGATTATGTTTTAATGTAACATATTTACTTACTTCTGGTCTAGTGCACAGTAGTCTAGCATGAGCTGAAGCTTTAGGTTAATACCACTGATAAAATCAGCTACCTGGTATATCATAAAGGCTTACAAAAACAAGAACTGATGTGTATCTATGAGTCTAAATCTGCCTTACTGCATGATAATCTGATTAAAAAGAATCACAATGTTGGTAACCTTTCTCTAAAAAGATTTTACACTTGTAACTGTATCAGTGTGGTAATAACTGTAGCTTCTGGTGCCAAGGAATGGATGGTGCTGTTACTGTTTATAAAATGTGTTGTACACTATACGCACATTTTTACAGTTTGAAGCAAGTTCTTGAAACATGTACCGCAGAAACTTTTATTAATTTATGTCAAATGTCGGACTGAAGTCACGGTGACCTTGTTTTAGGATGTGACTTGCGTCACAGTTGCTTGAGTTTCTGTCAGTAAATGGAATCTGTAATGGGCGGCTCCATATATATATATAGTATATTTTTACTAACAGAAACTCAAGCAACTGTGCATACATCAAGATTGATGCCATTTGTAACAGCATTTTAGACTTTAGCTGTAGGTAACCCCAACAGACACATGCATGGAACACACCCTTGATTCTTATAAGCTTCTATCCAATTAAATTAGAAAATGAGAATTAAAAGAGAAAAAAAATGATCATTTACAACCATTCCACCATCTGCTTTAGTTTACTTCAAATTACTGAGTTTGGTTAACATTACAAAATAATTTTCGGCTTGAAAACAACCTTTAATTATATCAGAGTACTGAGTATGTTTGTCAGTGACAGACTAAAATCGGTCATAAATGGGATCAAGTGTCTCCCAAACGTGAGTACATCAGATAGCATTTAACAGGCCACAAGCATAATTGTACGTCCATATATAAATACACACTAAAAATACCAACCTTCAATGCATTATCTTTATAGTCCAAACATACAGGACAATGTAATACCGTGCCGTGCAGAAAGCCAGGTTTGGCCAAAGCCCAAATCATTATTATAATCTACTGCTCCGTTACATTTAATTATGTTATCTGTTTTACAGCTATACATATGTTGTAACCTATTCAAAAGTAAATATTTTGTTTATTGTGTGACTTAGCATTTAAAGGTATCAATGTATAACTGGGAGTAGATTCACAATCCACAACATTGATGTTAACACAATTAAAGTACATATTATAGTCCCTAACAGATCCTCAACTTCTGTTTCCTAGGAATTTAATACCATGTTAATCTTACAGCCAATTAGCCTCGCACACTAACATAACTAGATAATTGATGACATACACACAGACATGATCTGGGCTTCACAAATTGTCAGTATTCTTTGAGTCATTTTTGATATGTATGTATATATATATGAGCCGTCATGATATACTTCAATAGAACTCATAATTTTCTAACTCACATAAAAATTAATCAGGTATTTTTTCATATTTTACAAATTTCATCAAGCTTGAAAAAAGTTACTGATATAAGAAATACTAGAGGGTCCTTTTATATCAGTCACTGCCATCAAGGCAATGTAATAGTCCATAGACTAACTGTGATGCTGTTGACTGAAAGACTGAACGACTTACAAATGTACAACAATATATACCGGGTAACTTCTCAATTAGGACCAATGTGAAGCTATTATAGCTATTACAGTGCATTCCCCTTTATATCATGTTGCATTTCTCAGACAAAAATATGATATTAACAGGAATGTGACATTAAGAGAAACATGTTTTTCCACTAAATCTAGTGCATTTCCAATCTCAATAACTAAAAGTAAGATATTCAATGTACATAATGAATTAAGATGTTTCAATATATAGATAACATTATTTCAATTAAAAATCATTTTGGGGGTTATTTTTTATTTTCTTTGCAACATTTTGTACAAGTTGTATCTGAAATCAATGGAAATGAAATCATTTTCTTGATATTTTATGTGATTAGTTAAAAAAAAACATGATTTTAAGAGGAATTCATCTCAAAATACATGATATTAACCAAATAAAATTACATAGATTATAAGAGAAAAAATGGTGCTTGGGGAAAACATGATATAAAGAGGAATGTGATATCAACAGGGGTGATGTTAAGTGGAGTCCACTGTACTTTAAACTTAAACCTCTAAATTATTGTATGTCTGAAATATGACATTGCCACTTTAATATATGATAACCTAGTATATACTTGGTTTCTTTTTATGTATACTACACAATACTAGCAGACTCAGAGACATGTACATGTACACTTAGTATACAGTAGAACTAGAATTGTTAAGAGCAATGCAGTTGCCTGGAAACTCTGATAGCATCAGTATACTGGTCTAGAATTTGGAGACTTACTTACTTTCTAAGTAAATCTGTAAACACCGATGTTGATGAATGAAACAATGTAAATGCTTAGTCCCATT
Source organism: Mimachlamys varia (assembly GCA_947623455.1). NCBI lineage: Eukaryota > Metazoa > Mollusca > Bivalvia > Pectinida > Pectinidae > Mimachlamys > Mimachlamys varia. Next base: position 18,982,979 of record OX392535.1, read on the forward strand.
TATTTTTGTCGCTGAAATATCTGGCTATCAAAATAAAAGCAGAATTAAAATTGACTATGTATGTGGTATGCTAAATATTGGGGATTGCTGGTGGTCCAATCCCAATATTTGTAACCCAGAGTGACTACATACCCAAAGTATGAAGTTTCAGTCCCGAGTTCAGTTGTGGAAGGTCTAGAGATGAAGTCTGGACAGGATATAGTGGAAGGAGGGAAAGATGGACGGATACAACGAAAAAACAGGGTTGGCCCATATTCAGGCCAATTAAAAGTAAAATTAACCTGAACTCACTAGTATGCCATGGGCCATACTTACCGCAAATACTCAGGATAGGATACATGTGGTTATTTAACATAACGTATATAATAAAAGTAAGAAGTTAATGTCTTACTGTCAGTGCTTTTTGGTATATCCAGTTAGGATCGGACCATCATTGTTTTCACAAAATTTGTAGTTTATTTGGATAAATGGTTGGTAAGATATTTCTATACAGTGTTTTATTTTTACAGATGGAGTTATAAAGACGTACGAGGCGGAGGGAGGAAAGCTGGTCATGGTCATCACAGAACACAAGGGTTGGGTCACAGACTTCCTGTATTGGTCAGTTTTATTTGTATTAGTCAGTTTTACCTGTATTGGTCAATTTAATGTGTAATTGGTCAAACATATACCTTATGTTCAATCATTATTCCTGCTGTTCTGTTATACCTAATTGACCAGTTACCTGTATTGGTCAGTTATACATATGCTGGTGATCAGTTATACCTATAGATCAGTTATACCTGATTGACCAGTTACCTGTATTGGTCAGTTATACCTGATTGACCAGTTACCTGTATTGGTCAGTTATACCTGATTGACCAGTTACCTGTATTGGTCAGTTATACCTGATTGACCAGTTACCTGTATTGGTCAGTTATACCTGATTGACCAGTTACCTGTATTGGTCAGTGATACCTGATTGACCAGTTACCTGTATTGGTCAGCGATACCTGATTGACCAGTTGTCTGTATTGGTCAGTGATACCTGATTGACCAGTTGTCTGTATTGGTCAGTGGTACCTGATTGACCAGTTACCTGTATTGGTCAGCGGTACCTGATCAACCAGTTACCTGTACTGGTCAGTTATACATGTGTTGGTGATCAGTTTTACCTGTCAATGATACCTGATTGACCAGTTACCTGTATTGGTCAGTTATACCTGATTGACCAGTTACCTGTATTGGTCAGTTATACCTGATTGACCAGTTACCTGTATTGGTCAGTTATACCTGATTGACCAGTTACCTGTATTGGTCAGTTATACCTGATTGACCAGTTACCTGTATTGGTCAGTGATACCTGATTGACCAGTTACCTGTATTGGTCAGTTATACTTGAATGACCAGTTACCTGTATTTGTCAGTTATACTTGATTGACCATTTACTTGTATTGGTCAGTTATACTTGATTGACCAGTTACCTGTATTTGTCCGTTATACATCTGTTCGTGATCAGTTATACCTGATTCACCTATATTACTCGTGTACACTTGTAGGTGTTTGAATTTTAATGTAATATATAGGATAGCACAGTTTGTATTAAGTGTGAACATAAAATTAGCTGTACTACCCAGCTGTAGAAATGGGAACCAGCATGCTAAGAAACCATCCTACAATGACTTGTGTAATATCTTCAGAAATTACACAATCTTATTATGTTTCAACCTTGATTTGGAATTGATTAATCAATAAGTCATTATCCTGTCAGTTTGCATCAAATAGTGTGATGATATAGTTATAGAGAAAATAAAAGATAATTTCTTAACTTATGTTGAAATTGTTAACTGTAAAAATGTTTACGGTGTAAACAACATTTTATATTTCGGTATGTTTGTTTGTAGGCCGGAATGTAAACTGATGTTGTCTGCTGCTAATGATGGTTACATCCTAGCCTGGTCATCAGGAGGGGGTGTGTCAGACCGGATACCTGTAAGTCTGTCCACTGATCACATGATCAGAGACTGCACAACACACACTGTGTAACTTGTTCGGAATAACATTCATCATTTTGTTGTGAATGATAAAGATTAAGTTTGTTTTTAACGCAACTCTCAACCCCCTACAAGATTCTTTTTAATGCTGAATTTACTATAAATATCATACTAACACTGCTGCATATTTGTATGACTTCTTCTGAAAAACTGTTTGTGTTCTTTGTTTAACTTATATACCACCTACACCAATGTTGTTCTATTTGTAAAAGTATTGTATTTTGTATCCTACGTCTCAGATTGGTATGCCTGTTTTATTCTGTTTGTAAAAGTATTGTATTTTGTATCCTACATCTACAGATTGGTATGCCTGTGTACTGTATGGCAATCAACCCGCGTAGACATCAGCTTGTCTGTGGTGTCAACGGAGGCATACGTGTGTACGCCCTCGACGAAAGTAAGTCAACTTAATTACTTTGTATTAGAATACATGTACCTAATATATCAACTAGCTTTTTTACTCATTTTCCCCTAAAGACACATTTGAACTCTTCCTATTTAAAGGTTGAAATATTTCGTTATGAAAGCTCAGGGGTGAATAAGTTAAGCTAACATTGATGATATTTTGTTTACATACATGACAGCACCCAAACAAATATCCAAAGTAACATTATCCTACTTTGTGTTTCAGATCGAGACTCCGGCCATGTTATCAATAACGATGTGTTATTCGTAGCCTGTGAACACAAAGACATTGTGCGATGTATCATTTGTAACGAGTCCCGTATTTACTCCGCTGGGTATGCATCAAAACATTCATAATAAGTTGTATCAGGAAGTACACCTCAAAAAATTAAGTTTGACCAATATCAAAATTTGATATAAAAAACATTCTGTTTGTTTTAAAACTGAGAAATATGCTATAGTGACAAAATGAGGTACAAATTGTATGCACACTTTTATCAGTGCTAAGTATCCTTTTCTCCCACACTTCACAAGTTCGTTCCCATCTTTGCTAGGGAAAAGATAAACCTGTCTTTTAAGGGGTAGGGAAAAGACAGCTCGAACTTGCTAATTGGGACATCATGATCATTGTCACGTCATCACCTGTAACCAGAGTAACGTCACTAATTTCGTCACGCATTGTATCCACCATTGATGATTCTATCAATCTATCACAGAGTGTTATTTTTTACCCTTTTTGTATTCCTCCAGATATGACCACAGGCTAGTTATCTATGATTCCTCATACACGGGAGATAATAGCCTAGAACCCATATTCCAGTAAGTGGATTTCTACTGGATACTGTCAAGTAACATAGGATATAATTTAAAGCTGCAATATTGTGAACGGTTATTTTTAGCAAATTTCATTTACATGTATCAAATTAAAAGAGGCGTTATTTATTATTTTACATTTTGTTAAAATTTAATGATAAGAATTGTCAAAATACATATATATGCCTTTAAATTGTTTTGACGTTTATGTTTATCATTGAAATTCTATATAAAAATTCTATTTTTGACTTATAGAATTTTTTTTGTAAATTTGTGAGATTGTTTGATATTATGTACAATGTTCTCCATTATTTTCCAGAAACACCACAGCTCATGATGCTGGAATTTCATGTCTGTTACTAGCTAAAGATAACGAGAATAATACCTGGTAAGAAAAGTAGAGGTGATTACTTGTATGGTAAGGTAAGCAGTGTATAATGATAGCATTATAGTTCTGAAAAAGAAGCATTATTATGGGGTGTACTTGGTCAATAGTTATTGAATAAAATGAATACACTGTACCAACGTTGAGGCTGTTGCGATTGATCCCGTTATGGACAGCACATTGTGATGATGATAGCTCTTTGTAATGATAACATACTGTATGTTTAAAGGGAGAGTAGAGTTGAGTGAGGCAAAGGATCTTTATGTTTCTGTCCTGGAAGTAGAATCGTTACCGATATCCACAAAGTAAATTTGTTTTCACATTTTTATCAAAAATATGTCACATTACAAGAACAAAACAACAAACCACACACACCATTACCTTCTTGCACACATGTAATGGTTTGAGTTTTGTTGACAGGATATTAACAGGATCGTTTGACAAGAGTGTGAAGATCTGGTCAGTGGATGGTAAACCTGTACACAAGCTTGACAACTTCCTGTCAACTGTGTCTGGTATCTGTTACGTCCCTCGTAACAAAACAGTCTGGGTGGCGGGCGGCACCTCCTACGCCAGTCTTTTTGATCCCAAGTCTGGGGACAATGTAAGAACAAGGTCATTTTGTTTGTCTCTGAAACCATTTACAGATAATCTGTCCATCTTGACAAATGTTTTACATCATGACAGATGTTTTCAATTTTATTGTGAAAAATAAAATAATTTCAAGACATTTTTATCAGCAAGAATATTATGGTTAATAAATAATTTACAACAAAAATCAGGATTTCAAGTTTTCATAATTGATAACTTGCTTCAGTTTAACAACTGGCAGTTTTCAATATCCTTTAATTGTATGTCTTACTATAAGTAATATTGATATACAAATTAAATAGACACATAGTTATCTCATCTGAAATGCAATTAAATTAAAATGAAATTGGCAAATATTTTATTGTAAATGTTACATGAATGATTTTCTGTTACAGGTTTCAGACTTCATTGGAACTTTTCAGCAACAAGAAGAAGAAAAATATCATTTACAGATCCTAAAATACTTCGGTGAATTAAATGAAGTAGTTGGTGAGTATTTCTATTTTAACTGGTCATATCTTTATTTATGTTCAGGAAATACATAATGTCATAGCAGTTATCCCCCCTTGACTATAGATTTTCCTGTGGCAGAGCTGCCTATATCTTATAAATCTTATGATAAGTTTTCAGTCACAAATGTTTATACGCTTGTTTACAGCTTCCACTAGTCGGCGCCACCTGGTGGTGTGGAAATACAACTCCTCTGGCTGTATCACAGCACTTAAATGCCGCAGCTCTCTAGAAAGTCTTTGTTACAGTAAGTATAAATGTTGCTGTAAATACCAGTAAAATGTAAACATCAATGTAATAATGAATTGTCAGACAAAATCTGTATAGAAGAAATTAGTCCGGATGTTAAAGAGTATGATTTATCCATTATAAGGCATATGGAAGTTGTTTTTTTGTTTATTTGAAATAGAATATGTCTGAATGATCATGACCTGGTAAGTAAGATATCTTACTTGTTACAATTCTATGTCTAAGTGGTGTTTGTCTTTTCCATTACCAGCCAAGAAAGTGCCTATCCTACTGTTTAGTGGAGACAATGAGGGTGTGATTATAAAATGGGAACGTATGCAATCAAACCACTTTATGTACAGGTAAGTTCACTTTATTTACAGGTAAATTCACCTTATGTACAGCTAAGTTTACTTTATGTACAGATAAGTTCACTTTATGTACAGGTAAGTTTACTTTATGTACAGATAAGTTCACTTTATGTACAGGTAAGTTTACTTTATGTACAGATAAGTTCACTTTATGTACAGGTAAGTTTACTTTATGTGCAGGTAAGTTCACTTTATTTACAGGTAAGTTCACTTTATGTACAGGTAAGTTTACTTTATGTGCAGGTAAGTTCACTTTATTTACAGGTAAATTCACCTTATATACAGGTAAGTTTACTTTATGTACAGATAAGTTCACTTTATGTACAGGTAAGTTTACTTTATGTGCAGGTAAGTTCACTTTATGTACAGGTAAATTCACCTTATGTACAGCTAAGTTTACTTTATGTACAGATAAGTTTACTTAATATGATGTAAAGTTAGTTTTATATAAAGGTACTGAAGGTTAACTTGATGTACAACCAGGTAACTTTATGTATAGGTAGGTAACTTAATATACAGGTAGGTAAATGCATGAGCATGTAATTAAGCTTATGTACAGTAAGATTACTTTCTGTATAGTTAACATAGCTTTTCGTACGTTAGGTATCTTTATGTACAGGTAGGTTAATTAACTTTTATGTAGCGGTATAGATAATGTAAAAATGAAATAGAAAAGATGAAGTACAAAGTAGTTAAGCAAAAGTGTTCTTAGTGTTAACAATGACTTCAGATTGTAACTGACAGAACTATCTGGTAAATGGAAGTGCCCTGGCAACAAAATTAAGGGGAGATAACTGCATGTATTCGAAAAACACAATTTTATATAGTAATACTGGGATCCTTAGATTTATATTTCATATAATTTTAGTTGTGTCATATTAAAATAAAAATTGTAAATAGACAATCAGGTGTTTGGATTTATATTTGTAGTAAAGAGATGTACCAGCTCAGTGATTCTAAACTAAGAAAGCAGCGGAAGGCAGGAAGTAAGGCACGCGAACTGATGTTGGAACAACAAATGAGTCAGACCTCACCCTCCCGGCCGGAGACGGCTCGACCGGAGACCAGTCGGAGCAGCAACAGGAGTGTACAAAGTCATTACGCCTTCAACAAACCTAGCATTCCACCTGTAAGTATACTCAACGGGCAGAAATATTGCAAGAGTGTGATCATGGAAAGTTTATATGGCTGGAGTTTCTTGCTGTGTTGGTAACATCAAACTTGTACTATTTCAGCATAAAGATTTCTATGTCTTCAATAAAAAAAAAAAAAAAAAATTCCATTTGAAATCTGTTTTGATCTGGAGCTTGAAAAAGGAGCTTGAATTATGTTTAGAATTTGCTGTGAAATGGTTGTGATGACATGAATGCTTTAAATATTTAACTACCATATATAGAACCATATGCTTACAGTGTATATCATTTTACTGATCATTGTTTACAACACGATGTATCTATACACCATACATTTATTACAGTTCACGGATAATTTGCTTGTGCTTTACATACATACCATGCTTATTTCACAGAAACAGGGACGTTGCAAACGTACACGTACTTATGATTATCCGTCATTGAAAAGTCTGGTGAGAGTAATCAAAAGAAAATTTTATGTTCCAAAAATTTCTTTATATACTAAATGATGTGGGACCTGAAGGAAACTTAATTAAATGTTTTTTACTTTTATTTGGATCTCCTTGTGCCACTCAAGGGGTAATGGTACTTTAAATCTTTCTATTTTTTTTATCAAAAATTGCAATACTTGTATTATCAATTTTACTTTTTGTGATAGAATGCTAACCATATAATCCTTGCTTTCAAGTTTGCATCAATCTAACAAAATATAACAGAAAAATTCTATTAATTAGGAATGCCCTTTTTTATAATCACTTAAATTGTTCAAGATAATCAATTATTTGCCAAAATTGTTTTTACCTCTGAGCCAATAGTGTTGAAATCAGAATGTTAACTTGGTTTTGGTTTTTACTCAGCAATTTCAGAAATAGGTGTTAAGTCTTGCTCGAGTAGAAGGTTTTGTTGAGTGAGTTACCGTGGCATTGATGTGTTAGCCACAGGAAACCTATAATTACTACCAGTACTGTATAGTTGCTAATATTCACAAGGGTTTTAACTTCGCTTAGAAAGTTCATGGATACATTAAAATTTTGCCAATATTAACACCTCATGAAATTTTTTATATTATCACTATATAATATAGATTTCTCAAGTACTTTATGATCCACAAAATTAAACCCCATGCGGTTTCATACAGAAAATGGCAATATTTTACACTTGTCAAATTTAACCACTATACAGTATCGGTATGTACACACTTGTATTTATTTTTAAGCTGTTAGCTGACTTCAATTGTAAGGTGCAGAACTGTTATATATATATTAATTTCTCATCTTCAATTTGCTACATTTTGTTGCTTTTTTGCTTGAAATATATTTTTCTGCAGGCATCACTTACCTCTGTTCCCGATTAATCTTGTTTTGTTTTTTTTTCATATTTATATAATTATGTCACTACTCATTGACAACTGATGACATGGTTTGAATTGATAAGAGTTTACAACAAACCATTTATTACTTGTTACAATCTGTGCCTCACATTGTAAATGATTAGGGCCATTTACAGTTGGATATCCTATGACGGTAGGATGAAATGGATATCTATGGGTAAGATATAATGCATAACATATGGTAGGATGTATAAGATATCCTATGGGTTGGACATAATGGCTATCATTTTTGTAGGATAACATGAATATCCTATGGGAAGGATACACTGGATATCATATGGGTTGGATACAATAGATATCCAATAGATATGATACAACTGATATCCTATGGGTAGGATACAATTGATATCCTTTGGGAAGGATAACCTGGATATCCTATATGTGGGTAGTACACCATAGATATCCAACGGAAATGTTATAATGGATATTTTATGGAAAGGCTATAACAGATACATCATAAACTAGATGGACAAAATGATCATTCTATGGGTAGGATAAAATAGATTTCATATGAGTAGGATACAATGGATATCCTATGGGAATTTTGTTATGGACATTCTGTGGGAACATTATGATGGATATCCCATGGAAGGGAGATACTATGGATATTCTAGGGGTAGGTATTATATATATCCTGTGGGTAGGATATATTGTACTGATTTCAGATTGTTTAAGTTTTAACACAAAGGATCATTCATCAGCAATGACAAAAATAAAGGGTCAACAAAATTACTTTTCAGTTACGTTATTTACAATGTTGTAGATAAAAGATGGCTGATTGCGAGAGGTTTGTCCGATATATTGAACATACATGCTGGTAACCATATATCTATAATGACCTATTACGAGAGGTGTGGCCGGGTATGACCTATTACAAGAGGTGTGGTCGGGTATATTAAAGTATTACGACCTATTACGAGAGGTTTGGTCGGGTATATAAAAGTATTACGACCTATTACGAGAGGTTTGGTCGGGTATATTAAAGTATTACGACCTATTACGAGAGGTTTGGTCAGGTATATGAAAGTATTATGACCTATTACGCGAGGTTTGGTCAGGTATATTAAAGTATTACAACCTATTTCTATTACGAGAGGTTTGGTCGGGTATATGAAAGTATTATGACCTATTACACGAAGTTTGGTCAGGTATATTAAAGTTTTACAACCTTTTTCTATTACGAGAGGTTTGATTTGGTATATTAAATTATTATGACCTATTACGAGAGGTTTAGTTGGGTATAACTATTATAACCTATTACGAGAGGTTTAGTTGGGTATATTAAACTATTATGACCTATTACGAGAGGTTTAGTTGGGTATATTAAAGTATTTCGACCTATTACGAGAGGATTAGTCGGGTATATTAAACTATTATGACCTATTACGAGAGGTTTGGTTTGGTATATTAAAGTATTACAACCTATTATGAGAGGTTTGGTTGGGTATATTAAAGTACTACGACCCTATAAGGAGAGGTTTGGTTTGGTATATTAAAGTATTACAACCTATTATGAGATGTTTGGTTGGGTATATTAAAGTACTACGACCTTTTATGAGAGGTTTGGTTGAATATATTGACACATGCTGTTGACCATTTAACTGTATTACAGGTATCTACCCACAACCACGCCAACACTACCATCCTCAAGATCATCTTTGTAGAAAGTTTGGACTTTATCATTGCTGCATCAGAAGACAGTAATGTTTGTAAGTAATGTTATGTTTATCTACATACAAAGTCCTTCCTCTATAATCAGCAATTTCTATTCGTTAATTTCCTATACATTGTATACGTACAAAATTCTTCCTCAATTATCATTAATTTCTATCAGTTAATTTCCTATATCTACGTACAAAATCTTTCCTCAATAGTTATCAATTTCTATTCGTTAATTTCCTATCTACATACAAATTCCTTCCTCAATAATCACAGAATTCCATCTGTTAACTTCTTTACTTCAGAGAGGAACTTTCTGACACGTGTGTGTTGACCTTGGATCACACGTGTTGTTTTTGTGTGGAGGTTGATTTGTGTAAATGTGTGACACATGATTTAGGGTGTACGTGTGTATTTTGACAGATGTTTGGGGGTTTGATGATGATGCAGTAAAAGCTCTACAGCACATGAAGCCTCAGGACCTTCAGAAACTCATCAGTAAATACAGCATCCTCCTCGACTCCGACTCCGACCTACTGCCACAAAACGCCAAACAAGGGGTACGAAAAACCATTCCCCATTCTTTCATCATTTTTGACTCAGAAACAGTCTTCAAGAATTTTACCTGTAGAATCTCAAAAAATTTAAGTAACTCATTGAAAACTACTGTATCATGAGCCTATGCATTTTGAACCATATATGGAAGTGAGTTTTTTTAGGACCATGTTCCTATTAGTTCAGTGAAAAAGCTTTTAACTTTCAAATTTTTATTTATAAATCCAATAACCACAGAATATCTTTAGTTACCATATAGAACAGTGTACTTATGTTTTTTCTGTGATTTTCTTGTTTTGCAGGATAGTGATTCGGTGACAAATCGTGTGGCAGGTTTCGTTTGTAAACATGTGTTTGCTGGCCACAACAGCTGTGTGACAAGTCTAGTGGTGATAGGGAGGGAACAGGGACTCAACTCTACATATGTGGTGAGTACTGTACATGTACAGCAAAAGTCTTGTGGTAATAAGAAGGGACCAGGGACTTAACTCTACATATGTGATGAGTACTGTATGGCATCTAGTGACCAGAAGGTTTAGCTCTACATATGTGGTGAGTTTTGTACAGCATTAAGTCTGGTGGTGATAGAGAGGGACCAGGGGACTCAATTCTACATATGTGGTGAGTACTGTAGAGTGTTAAGTCTAGTGGTGATAAGGAGGGACCAGGGGGCTTAACTCTACATATGTGGTGAGTACTGTAGTGTATTAAGTCTGGTGGTGATGGGGAGGGACCAGGGGGCTTAACTCTACATATGTGGTGAGTACTGTAGTGTATTAAGTCTGGTGGTGATAGGGAGAGACCAGGGACTCAACTCTACATATGTGGTGAGTACAGTATGGCATCTAGTGACCAGAAGATTTAGCTCTACATATTTGGTGAGTTTTGTACAGCAAAAGTCTTGTGGTAATAGGAAGGGACAAGGGACTCAACTCTACATATGTGATGAGTACAGTACAGTATTAAGTGTAGTGGTGATAGAGAGGGACCAGGGACTCAACTCTACATATGTGATGAGTACAGTACAGTATTAAGTGTAGTGGTGATAGGGAGGGACCAGGGATGAGTACTGTACAATATTCAGTCTATTGGTGATAGGGAGGGACCAGGGGGCTTAACTCTACATATGTGGTGAGTACTGTACAGTATTCAGTCTACATGGCTGTACCTGTAATGTGTTTCAGATAAGTGCTGGCTGGGACAGAAGAATTTGTCTGTGGGATCTGGAGGCAGGAGAGTGAGTCTAACTTATTACTAAACATTCTAATGTCTGGTCTACTTTTGATACTTATCATGTGAAGAGATGGATTCAAAGGGAGACAACCCCCGAAAACCAATAATTGTGATTTACGTAAACATTTTGTATTTAACTTGAAATAGTTATGTGCATTTGTATAATCTGATGTTAAATACATAGTGTATTTTGTAATTTCTCATTTAGTTGTTTTCAAACCATTAGACACCTGTGACAACCCTTTATTTGTATTTTGTCAGTTTACATGACACATTCAGAAACACTAAGGGCAGTAACTTGGAGAACATTGAGCTGGCTTGTGATGGTGTCATCATGGATATGGACTACTCAGACAAATAGTAAGATGTCTTCCTTTTATCATTCCACTGTTATCTCATTATAATTACAAAAGTATTTGAACTATAGAGTGACAATTAATTTCCCATTCAGTTGTACGTGTAAAAGAGTCACCTACTTTTGTATTTCAAACTTATGATAAAATATGTATTACAATCTTTATCATGTTACCTTTATGTGATTATACATATAGATAACCCCAACCATGTCAGGCGTTTACATGGTGAGATACTTTTCACAGGCGCTGAGTAAACGACAAAAAAAAAAGTCGACCAGCGACCTTTCATGTTATAGCAGTAACACATAGATGTACCTGAACTAGTCATTGTAATGGTAAACAAGCTTTCCTCTGTTACAGCAATGAGTTTGCCTACGCCTCCAGTGATAAAATGGTTTACATCAGGAAGTTTAATACCAATGGTGCCAAAATGACCCTAGTCAACACCCTCCAAGGTCATGAAGGGGAGATAACCTGTGTGCGGTGGAATCCTCATGGCAAAGGATCATGGGTAACGGGGTCAGAGGATAGTACTATCAGGATTTGGGTAAGACATGTCAATAAGTTCTTGGTTCTGGAAACAATTGTTAAGCTTAATTAGATTTTTTAAAAGAATGCCCAATATGAGGTTTGGGATGAGTAAAATGTAAATCCACTTAATAATGATTTGTCAATAATTCAGAAACGTGCCCAAAGCATTTGCAGATAATCTTAGTCGGTCTTTGTAATTTACTTTAAAAACACATGCAAATGCTAAAATTTACTTTTTATGAAAAATTCCTCGAATCTTATGTTTGTCTAGTTCTTAGTTTTAATTTTGTTATAAAGTAGCTTAAAAATTATTCCTGTAATCAATCAGGGTGATTACTACTTTTTAACTGCTCTGTATATCAAAAGTACATAAGTTGTTAGATTTTAACAGCAATGAAATGGTTGTTTTATTTTCTAGGCAGGACATGGTCTAAATGAGTGTGAGACAGTGTTGTCAGCCCAGGGTGGGGTGTGTTGTCTGTGTATAGACATGCAAAACGGAGCATTGGTAGTGGGCGCACAGAAGTACATCAGGTAGGTTGTTTTACAACAAAGTGGTAACAAATTACACCAAGTGAAATGAGGTAAACACTTATAACATGGCAACAGAATTAAGTCAAATGTTCTGTAACATAGCCTTGGAATTAAATAAGGTAAAGTAAAATGTCTTTAACATAGCCACAGGATTACATCCTGTAACTCAGAACTCTGTGGGACCGAGTGGGTTTCCTCAAACAAACGACCTTGACCCACTTTCAAGATCACAGGAGTCAAATATGTAAAAACATTTAGAAATCTTCTTCTGAATAACCAAGAGGTCTAGAGGACGTATTTTAGTCAGTAGGTGGCATATAGTATTATATAGCTTCTCATACGAAGGATCCTGATCCAAAATCAAGGTCAGGAGGGGTCAAATACAGAATGTAAAAACCTCCAAAGTCTTCTTATAACCAGAAGGCCAGGAGAATTGAAACTTTATCAGAAGTTACCTGGTATTGATTTAAGTAATGTAATGTTTCACAAACAAATGACTTTGACCTGCTCTGCTTTAAAGATCAACATGGATCAAATATGTAAAAAAAAAACAAAAATATCTTTTTAATAACTAAAAGACCCATGTTGGTGCTATTCGGCCAGTAGTACCTGAGACAGATTGATTTAAAGTTTCTTTAATAAATTACCTTGACATTCCTAGAAAGTCACTGGGCTTAATATGTAGGAACCTTCAAAGTTCTTCTTCTTTATAACAAGAAGGCATACACTACTGATATTTGGCCGGTAGGTAGTGCTGTAAAGGGTCCTCATATAGAATACTATAATATTAATTCAAGGTCACAGGGGTCAAACAAACTTGAAATAACTTCTTATTTACCAGGAGACACACAGTTACAATATTGGTCTAGTAGGTACTTGCAACAGTTGGCTCTAAAGTGTCCTCAAATAAATAACCTTGACCTAGTTTCCTTGACCTTTTCCCATGATTGCACAAATATCCAGGTGAGAGATACAGGCCCTCTATGCCTCTTGTTTTCCAATCAACTTCTTACACTCTTCAGAGAATGAATGTTTTCCTAAATTATTACAGAGTGTATGACCCGGAGAACTACAGACTGGTTCAGACCAATGAGGGCCACACAGACGCCATTAGAAGTATCATACATATTCCTGAACGAAACCAGGTCAGTCCTCGTACTATCAGTTACTGATGTTAGTTCACAGATACCTCTCTGATGGTAGCCCGTTATAGATTCTTGTAGAGGAACATGTTATAGTTTTCCTAACATGCCAACAGTAGATAATTGGGCCCTTTTCAGCCCACTGAGTTTGTGATTACAATCGTAGGCTTTATGTAGTGCATATTAAGTAAGAAAGAAATGTTCGTGTTTTTTTTGTGAATTCTTTTTTCTATTTAATTATTGTAAATGTATTGCATATTAAAAATAATTATGTTCAAAATGATTATATTATTTTGGATATAATGTTCATCACTTCTGAAGTTCTTAACCATTTATTTAGGAAACAAGCAGTACCTACATGTATTATATACCTGGTACATGTACAGATATAAACAATAAGTTTCTATTAATACCAGATCATGTCTTTTGTTATGATTTCCTGACAAAGTGTTATAACTGTTTTAAACCCGCTAACACATTTTTGTAGTATGTGTCCTGCTCCTGGGACAAAACTATTCGAGTGTGGAATGGATGGAAGATGCCAAAACGAAAACGCCAATCAAAGGATGGCAAAAATGGAAAGGGAGATGAACGCAAAACTTCAACTTCAGCAGTAAAAAAAGTGGGATTTGTGGACCAGGAGCTGACAGGAGAGAAGGAAGAAACAGAGAACAGCAAAAGGGAGGGAGAAGATAATCCAGACAGTGAGGTGTTTACAGATACAGACGGGGAGTACGCATCACCCGGCGAGGAAACTGAGTGACAGAGTATCACAAGGTCAGGGGTCAAGTGGCGGAGTATCACTAGGTCAGGGGTCAAATGACGGAGTATCACTAGGTCAGGGGTTGAGTGGAGGAGAATCACCCTGGTAAGGGAACGAGAGATGGAGTGAGGCAGACAAAGACTCAAAATAGAGTCACCAAGAAATAGGCTGAACAGAAACAGTGATATGATCAAGTTTTTTTTACATTTCTGGTGATATATAGTGATAAATGATCAGATTTGAGGTCCGAAGCTACCATGGCAAGATCATTATAAAATGTTTTTGGTCAACACCTACTTTATTACGGCAAGATCAAAATATGTTCTGTGTAAATACACTGTTTACTGATCAGGAACTCCTTTACAACAGTGAAGTAGTGAATCACTCCAGGGTATAAGTATCACTTTGGTACAGAAATAACTGGTTAAAAAGTTTAAACAGGGAAGTTACAGGCTGAGATAATAATTCACAGTGGCCATCTTTATTTGGTTTACTGTGCATGGATCCTGTGATCCTGTGATAAACATTTTATCTTCAGTTTTTCCTGCCTACATTTGTCACACATGTCAGTGCTTGTATATGTGTTAGATTTTTCAACTTTGACATTTTTGTATTCAGGGATTTAGTGCTTGTCGTAAGGAAAGCACCTGTTTTATAGAGCACATTGAAACTCGTGTTACAAAAAACAATCGCTGATTAACCTTGTTTACATCTAAAAAGCTTGTGATAGCCTTACCAGTAGTTATTTATACAAAATATATGAATATCAATTTGTGATAAAATGTTTTTTGAGGAAATGCATAGTGCTTTGAAGTATGCAGAAAGAGAGAGTCAAATAAGAGGTTTGGAGAGAGAAAGAAGGGGGGGGGAGATAGAGAGAGAAAAATAGAGACAGAGATTTAAGGGAGAGAATGAGAAACAAGTTAGTGTATGTAGATGTTATATTTGTTCATATAGTTCCTATATTTATGCAAATTTTTCCTTGGTGTTTACACATTGGAGAACTTTATACATGTTAGATGTTTATTGTGTAAGCCTAAGAATAAGGAATGAAAAGTGGCTACAAAAAATATATCAAACCTCTGGATTTGTACAAATAGATATTCAACTTTATTGACATTTTCCCAAAAAAACTGTTATATTTTTTAAATTGTCAAAAAAAGGAAAACTCTTATTATTTTTATACCTTGTTTATATGTTTATACATATACAATATTTTAGCTATTTGTGTATAATTACATTGTACAATATTGTAGTTAGGTGTATATCATTTTCCGTCCTTCCAAGGTAAATTACTGCTGATTTTCATTAATGTGTCAAAACTAAAAAGAGATTTCCAAATATGATTATTTTTCTAGAATATATGTATACATAATAAGGACTTTTTCAGGCCTTGTATTGTACGGAAATAATAATGCATTAAAATCAATGGAAAGATATTTTAGAATTAATTAAATTTTCACATTTATCCAATGTGTCAAACATTGTTGTTTATAGATATCCTGTTGAAGTGTGTCAATAAATTGATACTCTGTACCTATATATGTCTGTGTTATATGTATGGAACTTACACCTTGTCTACATTGTTAATACTCCAAAGTATAGATGAACACTAGTACTGCTGTAGACAGTGAAATTTTGAAGTTTGAAGTCCGTACCATCACTGTGCAGGCAATGCAGTTCAGGGACAATTTGATGCAGAGATTGTCTGCTTCTCCCTGTTTCATGTCGTATTTACTGATACACTGATGATAGGTTAACCAAAAATAGCACACCTACAAGTCATGTGCATCCACCCATAAACACCTGACTGCGCATGGCTGTACAAACATTTCTGCTGAACCACGAAAGTGTGAAGGCAATAATGCCACCGGTCCTACTCAACATGATACACTAGTATAGTGTTAGCCCAACATCATCAATCACCCTTCATTCGTAGTCAGCCATCCATCCTTTAACTCATTATCACTACTTCTTGTACTTTGACTGATAAAAAAATGGCCAACAGCTGCAGACACCATCTTAGATTTTGAAGGTAATGGTTTGTTGTTGCTATTTCTGGACAAGTACGAGATTCATATGATATACAGGTACCTCTTGGTCCCTAGGTCTGCATTGTCCCATTTTGGGCTGATCTGAAACAATATGGTGGCTGCAACCAGCTACGGTTTTGAGAGTGATTATTATCGCCATTCCTTTACAAATATGTATTGGTCATTCTCAAATTTCACATGAAAGATCTCCTTGTTCCCTAGTTATGAATTGCCCCATTTTCAAACTTATCTAGAAAATAATATGGTTGACAGGCAGCCATGTTCAATTTTGAAAGCATTTTTTGGTTATCGCTTTTTCTTGACAAGTACTGAATGGATCATTCTCAAAGCATGGAAACAGAATTTTTTAGATGTTTTTATCGACGAATCTTTGATGTAGAATACTAGCATTTTGAGCAAGTTTGACTTTCATAGAAGGTTGGGAACAATTACACGAGCAGGCTTAATAAAGAGTTAAATTTGGTTTTGGATTGGTTTTATTTCTTTTAATGTACTATTAACAAGTACGGACATTTTATTAAGTTGTGCTCATCGAGGTTACACTTTTAGTAGCAGAAGTGAGATAGCAGATCTATAGTCTGAAGGACTGATTAGAGTGGACTGGAACACTTACCTATGACCTGCTGTATTTTCTGACCCCTGTGACATTGAAAATAGATCAAGGTCATTCATTTGAACGAATTTTGTAGCATTTCATATTAGCATGCTACAGGCCAAATATTAGTTCCCTAGGTCTTTCAGTTATTAAAAAGTTTCTTTGAAATTTTAACATAGATGACCTTGAAAGAAGATCAAGGTCATTGATTTGGAACAAACTTGGTAGCCCTTGATCCCAACATGCTACATGCCAATATCAGAACCCTGGGCCTTTCAGTTATTGAAAAAAGGCAGTTAAAGATTTTAACACATTTGACCCATGTGACCTTGAAAGTAGATCAAGCAAGGTCATTCATTTTAACAAACTTGGTAGCCTTTAATCCCTGCATGCTACATGTATAATATCAGCACCCTGGGCTTTTTCAGTTATTGAGAAGAAGTCTCATAAACATTTTAACATACATGTACTTGACCTCTGTGACCTAAAAAGAAGGTCAAGGTCATTCATTTTAACAAACTTGGTAGCCCTTTATCCCAGCATGCTACATGTATAATTTCAGCATCTTGGGCATTTCGGTTATTTAGAAGAAGTCTTTTTAAAGATTTTAACCTATTTGACCCATGTTACCTTGAAAGAAGGTTAAGGTCATTCATTTTAACAAACTTGGTAGCCTTTCATCCCTGCATGCTACATGTAAAAAATTAGCACCTTAGGCCTTTTAGTTACCGAGAAGAAGTTGTTTGAAAGATTCTTAACACACTTGACCTTTTTGACCTTGAAAGTGGGTTAAGGTCATTCGTTTGAACAAAGTTTGTAGTCCCTCATCCCAGCAAGCTACATGCCATAAAACAGTACCTTGGGGCTTTTGGTTATTTAGAAGAAGTTTCTTAAAGTGTTTAACATATTTGACCCCTGTGACCTTGAAAGTAGGTCAGCACCCTGGGCCTTTCGGTTATTTAGAAGAAGTAGTTTGAAGGGAAAGTTTACGCACGGCGGACGACGACGGACGGTGCACGATGGCTATAGGTCATTCTGACCTCAATCAGGTTCTAAGATTATGATTTACAATGCTGCAATCCAACAGTTCAATTGTGTTACATCTCAAAACAAAGAAAATCATGCAAGTCATCTGAAAGAAATTGTTCACGGTTTCGATTTACGACTCTGAAAGCGTTGGTGGTTGCATGGGCTGATGGCAGGAGAAAAAAGATCCTATGTAATTCATGTAAATAATATTTTTTTCATATTTATTAAAGAGATTATGTTTCCTCTCTTGTGAAGAGGTACTTTTTTATCTCACGTGAGATATTTTTATAATATCTAACAATTTTCAATTTCGATAGCAAATATGCATCTGTAAAATATAACAAAAAAATAGATATCTGTTATTTGTAAAACCTTTTATAGAAGAATTTCAAAAAATGACCATTATGGTAGCCATTTTTAAAATTAGTATTTCTGTGTGTTTCTTCCAATTCACGAACGGCCAAAATTTCAAGATTTTTGGCTTGATTGATCATTTAAAATCGTCAGTGTGTCGCCATTTTTCATTACAGCTAGTTCATTTTTGCTGTACACTTCTTTATGTTCCTTATAAAGCAACTATTATGCAACGAAGATATGTTTATACATCATGGGTATGTTTTTAAGATATTTTGTGTTATTGAAGCGATTTTGATCGAGTAGTGAAAAATAACACATTTGTTAATGGGACAAAAAAAAGCAAGCCCACTACCCCCCAGTTTTTATGACTGCTTTAGAATGAGAAACCTTTTCTTCTGATCTGCCAAATATCTCAAGAAAGTTAGTCGCCAGAATTGTTTTTATAAAGCATTAAATCTGCAAAAATTGTGGAAAATTGAATATTTTCTCATTAAAAAATAAGGGGTCGGGGAAACTTGAATACATTTTTTGAGCGAAAATTAAAATTTGAAGTCTTATTTCTTCCGTCATTTTTAAGAAAATACTATTTTTGTCAATTCTGCAAACTTTCATACATATCTAATCACAAATATGGCAGATATTGAATGAATTTGTTCTGCAGTTGACCAAAACAGTATTTTTCACATAAATCACGTGTTTTGCTGATTTTGGTATCTTTGATCGAACATTACACAAAAACGAGTTCACTACCAAATTTTTCTTCTTGCATTTTCTGCTTTGCAATGAACTCCCTTTTTCAAAAATGCATATAAGAAAAAAAGTTAGTCGTCAGAAAATTTTGAAGATCCTTAAGGAAATACATTTGTATATAGCGTTTGTTCAAGTGATGTGTTCGGCCTCCTATGACCAATATATTTTGTTATATGTATACAGAAATGATGGTCGTTGGTCGCGTCAGACAGGTAGTCGCTTAATTCAGGTCATTTATATGGTGAATTTCGTTGGTGGGAAATATTACGGTCACATATAACAGGAAGTCGCTTAATACAGGTGGTCGTTACGGCAGGTTTGACTGTATACTACTGTACTGGGTATTTTAGTTGTCTCCCTTCGACTGTTGTTGATGTGTATCTTTCTGATGGATATTTACACAAAATGAAGTGTGGTGTAATAAAAGTACAAGCCTGTTTGACCGTTAGATCACCCATATAGTACTATTGTACTATTGTGTAAACACCGTATTTCTGGCCCAGCCAACTATCGTTCTCTTAATGCAGGGTAATTCTCGGAGATTATAGTAGTTCTTGAACTAGTTATATACTAGGGATAAAGCATTGCATGTGTGTATAGAGTTTACAAAACTAAAAGCCTTAACACGTACAATTACTTTTTTTTCAATGTATTAATTAACCTGTCTGTAACAGTGCCGCTTTTTAAAGGCCCAATATACGTAACTTTCGGTAAAACTTGAAGCGAAAATCAAGCCTAATAACTTATTATTTCTATAGGTTTAGATAAGATTAACTGATATCATCAATACTCCAGATGAATTCTTACGCGGTTACCGGTAAAGCAGCAGTTGAAACTCGCTATTTGTAAACACGCGTTCATTTCGAACCATCTTCTACCTTCGGTTTGTTGTTGAAGTGGGCCCCACCTGAATAATTTTCAATTCTTTGGATTTTTTGTCAAGAGTTTCTTGATAATTACCGCTTAGATTTACTTCGTTTTAGGCTTATTTTTGCATGGTTATCAACTGGGTTTTTTTCCAGATTTTTTCATAATCACGAAAAATTTCATGAAGTTTCGTATATTGGGCCTTTAACCCTACTAATTTCAGGTGGCATTCGTAGCATTTGTGAATGCCATTGAACACATGTTTGTAGTCGTGTATGACGCCATACATATTGTAACGTTGGTTACAACAGACGGAGACCTTCTCTGAGAGACGGCTGTTGGGAACACCTATTAAAACTAAATGATGAAAAATGGTAAACAGATGAAAATTGTCCGTGGAGTTTGTCAGAAAGGAGTTCTGGTTGTGTATTTATATAGCATGTACTTAGCTACAAGTCAATATTGACAGCATGCTCAACAGCTAGGTGTAGAATTATAATATAGAGGTTAAAAATATAACTTCTATTTAAATTAATTCTTTAGACTTCAGCTACGGCTGTGTTAAATAGCCTTTAATGTGATGTGATATCGTAAACATTCAAAACAAACAAACGCAGCCTTGACACGAGCAATAAAGCGTGTATTAGAACATCTCAGATACATGTACATGAAATGTGTCGTCATTAAAATCATGGCCACGCTGGGAAAGACATACTGTAAATCGTCTGGTTAATGACCTCGGCAGTTAAAACAGTTTCAATAAAATTTTGAGTTTTAGGTAATGCTTTGCAAGTTCTCGATTGAAACCAGCGAGGAGAAGATTTCTGGTTGTTTTTCATTCTCCAATATAATTTGTTTATTGGAACATATTGTTTTAAAAGTTTTTTTTTAAATAAATACTGTTTAACTAAATCAGTGTCTACCTAGAACTTGAGATCCTAGTTTTAAATCCGCCAACCTCAATGCCAAAGGGACCTGAAAATTTGTTACAGCTAGTTTTGGACAGAGCAGTGTACCGTGGGTTTCCGACGATGGGAGTATTGATGATATCAGTTAATCTTAACTAAATCTATAAAAATAATAAATTATTAGGCTTGATTTTCGCTTCAAGGTTTGCCGAAAGTTACGTATATTGGGCCTTTAAAAAGCGGCACTGTTACAGACAGGTTAATTAATACATTGAAAAAGCAGTCAAACCTGTATTAAGCGGCCACCCAAGGGACCGACAGATATTGGCTGCTTAAGACAGGTGGCTGCTTAAACCAGGTTGGCCAGAAACGGCCTATTGCTAATTTATTTTTCAACAGTTAAATACTAAAATGCATTTGAGTATACATGTATTTTGATATTTATATCAATATACCATGTAAAGTGTATTTTGAAATGAAAACCAATTAAGATCAAAGTTTTGATGAATTTATTGTTTCTGAAAGAAACAGAACCAAATCATGTGACGATCGATAAAAAATAACTGGTTATGTGATCATCGCATATGTCTATTTCCGGACAAAATGGCTGCTTAATACAGGGCGATACAACGACTCGGAGCAAATTTTGTGGCCGTTGGCCGCGTTAGACAGGTGACCGCTTATTTAAGTTTCAATACATATAGTGTTTTCCATCGGGCGGACCACAGACTGGCCGTTTAACGGAGGTGGCCCCTTATTCAAGGTGGCCGTTAGAGCAGGTTTGACTGTAATTAGGGTGTTTAGAGTAATTTTACACTTTTGGGGGGTTTAGATCAGTTTTCGATAAAAATGCCCCCTCAATGGTCAAAAAGGCTACCAAGTAATACACACCCAGTCCCTTTGTGGTATTACGAAATCAAACAGCTCCCCAAGTCCCTGGTTGTATCTTAATTATGAGTCAAGTAAACCCTGATCTATTTGTGCGTGTTTAAAGTGACAATTATACATGAATGACCTCATCATTTATGCATTAGTATGCCAGTGGTATTAAGGATAAGACATGGGCGGTACGACCTTGTGGTCATCCCGCTAATTACAGGTAAATGTAGCACCTGTACAGGTAGACATCGTCACATGTACATGTAGGTATTACACGAGGCGGTGTATACAGGATTCCCAGCAACATGTTTCCTTAACAGTTCCTTAACTTGTCTAATTACAAGTCTCTACATTAAAACAAATTACATTTCTGGTATATATAGTCACGGACTTAGATATATGTAAGTATTTAAATTAAAACAAATCATTTCTCGAGTCTAGTAAAGTCTTTATATAAAAGAAATTTAATTTATTAAAACAAATATCATTTCTGGTATATATAGTTAAGTATTTATATTAAAACAAATCATTTTTCGAGTATGGTTAAGTCTTCATGTCATAACAAATTTCATATCTTGTAAGCTTTACTATAAAGACTTGTGATAAGACTATATATAGTTTATACATGTAATGTGCTTCCGTCAGGGAGAGAAGATTAACCTGTAAATATATTATCGCTGAACACAGTCTTGGATTCTGTACTCCCCTTTCTCCCCTGCCCCATCCTTTAACTACGTTCTGTGTGCTCTGGTAAGTGTCAGAGTTCGTCTACACGTGCTTTTCTGACATGCAAAATGTACATGGCTCGACCTTCAGCGTATCTTGTTAGCTTCCAATCTCTCAGTTGTACGTTTGTGGAATCGTGTTGTACACTAATCTACAGCGTCGTTTATGGTTTCTCAGTACCTTTAAATGTTATAGATACACACACAGAAATATTAATGTTAATGTCAATGTTAAAGTAGAAAACAGCAGAAACATTGCAGCATTTCAAAGTCATATGCTAACGTCTCTAACACTGTGAGAAAGTTCCCTTATAGAAAGGTGGCAAGTCGATTGTGGTGGATATATATATCGGTGATTGTAGATAGCAGAAGGATACAGAGGCAGAGCAAACCACCTGTATGAATCCTGAAACTGATATTAACAATCGTATATTAACATGAGTTGCCATTAAGCAACTCTCCTTTATATATCCTCGAAATCCCAGTGCTTACGTTCACTTTTCACTTAAGCTCAGGGAACGACATCAATGGAATGTCGAAGGTCCAACTCTGTAGAGCACTAAACAGAAAAGTGTTTGTGTGTTTACGTATATGTATATGTGTGGTTTGCTTTCGTGTATCTGTAGAATCACAGACCCCCCCCCAAAAAAAAAAATAATAATAAAAATTATAATAATAAAAAAAAACACACCTAGAAAATAGTTATGTTGTGGTTAAAGGTACAGTGAGTACTAAATAATCATTACCGAATTGGACCATATTGAATACAGCATCACACATACATTGCATATAGACTGTCTATTGCTTTTTTCCGTTTTACAAAGATATCAACGTTTCAAAAGAAAATTAGACAGATTGTAAATAAACAACATTATAAATCGCTGTATTGAGGATATTGATTGTAAAGCAACTGATCTTAACCACAGGGGCTCAGATTGTTTTATCACTCAGACACGCTAGCTTCGTGTATCGAGTTATTGGTTTACGTTATAGTAACCGTTACGTAGCTGACAGGTTAGTTTTTATGGCGTTATCGAGTTATTGGCTTACTTTTTAGTAATCGTTACCTAGCTGGCGGGTTAGTTTCTACGACGTTATCGAGTTATTGGCTATCGTTATTGTAACCGTTACCTAGCTGGCGGGTTAGTTTCTACGACGTTATCGAGTTATTAGCTTACGTTATAGTAGCCGTTACCTAGCTGGTGGGTTGGTTTCTACAACGTTATCGAGTTATTAGCTATCGTTATTGTAACCGTTACCTAGCTGGCGGGTTAGTTTCTACGGCGTTATCGAGTTATTAGCTATCGTTATTGTAACCGTTACCTAGCTGGCGGGTTAGTTTCTACGACGTTATCGAGTTATTGGCTTCCGTTATAGTAACCGTTACCTAGCTGGCGGGTTAGTTTCTATGGCGTTATCAAGTTATTAGCTATCGTTATTGTAACCGTTACCTAGCTGGCGGGTTAGTTTCTACGACGTTATCGAGTTATTGACTTACGTTATAGTAACCGTTACCTAGCTGGCGGGTTAGTGTCTACGACGTTATCGAGTTATTGGCTTACGTTATAGTAACCGTTACCTAGCTGGCGGGTTAGTTTCTACGACGTTATCGAGTTATTAGCTTACGTTATAGTAACCGTTACCTAGCTGGCGGGTTAGTTTCTACGACGTTATCGAGTTATTGGCTTACGTTATAGTAACCGTTACCTAGCTGGCGGGTTAGTTTCTACGACGTTATCGAGTTATTGGCTTACGTTATAGGAACCGTTACCTAGCTGGCGGGTTAGTTTCTACGGCGTTATCGAGTTATTGACTTACGTAATAGTAACCGTTACCTAGCTGGCGGGTTAGTTTCTACGACGTTATCGAGTTATTGACTTACGTAATAGTAACCGTTACCTAGCTGGCGGGTTAGTTTCTACGACGTTATCGAGTTATTGGCTTACGTTATAGGAACCGTTACCTAGCTGGTGGGTTGGTTTCTACAACGTTATCGAGTTATTAGCTATCGTTATAGTAACCGTTACCTAGCTGGCGGGTTAGTTTTTACGACGTTATCGAGTTATTGGCTTACGTTATAGTAACCGTTACCTAGCTGGCGGGTTAGTTTCTACGACGTTATCGAGTTATTGGCTTACGTTATAGTAACCGTTACCTAGCTGGCGGGTTAGTTTCTACGACGTTATCGAGTTATTGGCTTACGTTATAGGAACCGTAACCTAGCTGGTGGGTTGGTTTCTACAACGTTATCGAGTTATTAGCTATCGTTATAGTAACCGTTACCTAGCTGGCGGGTTAGTTTTTACGACGTTATCGAGTTATTGGCTTACGTTATAGTAACCGTTACCTAGCTGGTGGGTTGGTTTCTACAACGTTATCGAGTTATTAGCTATCGTTATTGTAACCGTTACCTAGCTGGCGGGTTGGTTTCTACGACGTTATCGAGTTATTGGCTTACGTTATAGTAGCCGTTACCTAGCTGGTGGGTTGGTTTCTACAACGTTATCGAGTTATTAGCTATCGTTATAGTAACCGTTACCTAGCTGGCGGGTTAGTTTCCATGGCGTTATCGAGTTATTGGCTTACGTTATAGTAGCCGTTACCTAGCTGGCGGGTAGGTTTCTACGACGTTATCGAGTTATTAGCTATCGTTATTGTAACCGTTACCTAGCTGGCGGGTTGGTTTCTACGACGTTATCGAGTTATTGGCTTACGTTATAGTAACCGTTACTAAGCTGGTGGGTTGGTTTCTACGACGTTATCGAGTTATTGGCTTACGTTATAGTAACCGTTACCTAGCTGGCGGGTTAGTTTCTACAACGTTATCGAGTTATTGGCTTACGTTATAGTAACCGTTACCTAGCTGGTGGGTTGGTTTCTACAACGTTATCGAGTTATTAGCTATCGTTATTGTAACCGTTACCTAGCTGGCGGGTTAGTTTCCATGGCGTTATCGAGTTATTGGCTTACGTTATAGGAACCGTTACCTAGCTGGCGAGTTAGTTGTTACGACGTTATCAAGTTATTGGCTTACGTTATAGTAACCGTTACCTAGCTGGCGAGTTAGTTTTTACGACGTTATCAAGTTATTGGCTTACGTTATAGTAACCGTTACCTAGCTGTTTTGACTATTGACTGAAAGGGCATGAATTAACTGTTTTGTTACCTTTAATTCAAAGGTATGGAGTTTTGTACCATATTCATCACTCATTCTTTTCAGTCATTGTTACTTTGCCCCACAACAGGTCCGTTGAATTAAGCAGGCTCTCTGTTTTACCCGGATCCCTCGAAACAGCTATCTACACATTCCAGAAGATTACAGCTTGTCAGAAAATGTCTAACAGTCGGTAAAACATGTCTACCGTCAATAATATTGTCTGCACATAAACAAAACACTTTACTCAAGATCACGTACGCTTGGGCACAATTGTTTCCAAGGAAACGTGTATTAGTTCATGACGTCATCGGGCAAATAGTTTTAACTAATTCATGACTGTATATGAAATGCATTGGATTAACCATGAAAATAGTCAAATTTATAGAATATCTTTTTATAAAGAGATCCAGGTAACAATAACCGTTACCCAACTTGATTTTGACGACGCCATTGGCTTATTGTATTAAAGCAATGCTGAAGGATACGTCATCTAGCTGGTGGGTGGATTTTGACGGCGTTTCGAGTTTCATGCTTACGTAAGTGAACAGGTATCTACTTGGTGAGGGTGCAACTGGCCAGAAAAATGTATCAAAACAACAGCAAAACTGAAGCAAACAGCAGAAAAACAGAAACAAATATATGAACTTCTATAATAGTCCTGTCGAATTCCGACGATGTGTTCCCGTAGTCCTGTCTGCTACTGCATATCTACGTAACGATGACATCAACATCTCATAACGTCAACATGTTGACAAACATATGACAGTTATCAACGTGTTAACATGTGATAGATATAGACGTGTTGATGGGGGGTAGTTATAGACGTGTTGACAGTTGATAGTTATATAAGTGTTGAGGTATGATAGTTGTAGACGTGTTGGCATGTGATAGTTGTAGGCTGTTGACATGTGATAAGTATAGGTTTGTTGACATGTAATAGTTATAGACGTGTTGGCGTGTGATAGTTATAGACGTGTTGATGACATGTGATATTTGAAGACTGTCGACATGTGATAATTATAGACGTGTTGACATGTGATAGTTGTAGACAGTTGAAATGTGATAGTTATAGACGTATTGACATGTGATAGTTATAGACGTGTTGACATGTGATAGTTGAAGACAGTTGACATATGATAGTTATAGACGTGTTGACAGTTGATAGTTATATAAGTGTTGAGGTATGATAGTTATAAAAGTGCTGACATATGATAGTTATAGATGTGTTGACATGTAATAGTTATAGACATATTGAAATGTGATTGTTGTAGACGTTGTGACATATGGTAGTTATAGACGTGCTGATGTGTGATAGTTATAGACGTGTTGACATTTGATATAGTTGTAGACGTGTTGACATTTGATATAGTTGTAGACGTGTTGACATTTGATATAGTTGTAGACGTGTTGACATTTGATATAGTTGTAGACGTGTTGACATTTGATATAGTTGTAGACGTGTTGACATTTGATATAGTTGTAGACGTGTTGACATTTGATATAGTTGTAGACGTGTTGACATTTGATATAGTTGTAGACGTGTTGACATTTGATATAGTTGTAGACTGTTGACATGTGATAGTTATGGATGTTTTGACACGTGATAGTTGTAGACGTTGTGACATATGGTAGTTATAGACGTGTTGACAGTTGATAGTTATATAAGTGTTGAGGTATGATAGTTGTAGACGTGTTGGCATGTGATAGTTGTAGACTGTTGACATGTGATAAGTATAGGTTTGTTGACATGTAATAGTTATAGACGTGTTGGCGTGTGATAGTTATAGACGTGTTGATGACATGTGATATTTGAAGACTGTCGACATGTGATAATTATAGACGTGTTGACATGTGATAGTTGTAGACAGTTGAAATGTGATAGTTATAGACGTATTGACATGTGATAGTTATAGACGTGTTGACATGTGATAGTTGAAGACAGTTGACATATGATAGTTATAGACGTGTTGACAGTTGATAGTTATATAAGTGTTGAGGTATGATAGTTATAAAAGTGCTGACATATGATAGTTATAGATGTGTTGACATGTAATAGTTATAGACATATTGAAATGTGATTGTTGTAGACGTTGTGACATATGGTAGTTATAGACGTGCTGATGTGTGATAGTTATAGACGTGTTGACATTTGATATAGTTGTAGACGTGTTGACATTTGATATAGTTGTAGACGTGTTGACATTTGATATAGTTGTAGACGTGTTGACATTTGATATAGTTGTAGACGTGTTGACATTTGATATAGTTGTAGACGTGTTGACATTTGATATAGTTGTAGACGTGTTGACATTTGATATAGTTGTAGACGTGTTGACATTTGATATAGTTGTAGACTGTTGACATGTGATAGTTATGGATGTTTTGACACGTGATAGTTGTAGACGTTGTGACATATGGTAGTTATAGACGTGCTGATGTGTGATAGTTGTAGACGTGTTGACATTTGATATAGTTGTAGACGTGTTGACATTTGATATAGTTGTAGACGTGTTGACATTTAATATAGTTGTAGACGTGTTGACATTTGATATAGTTGTAGACGTGTTGACATGTAATAAAGTAAGACATATTGATATTTGATAATTGAATATGTGTTGTACCTGGCCATAAACTGTGTTGTCGCACCTAACATTTGCCCATAGACTTTTAATGTATTTCGTCCAATTTAGAAAAATGTCATACAATAACAGCTTGGCCGATTTCATTTAATTTTAGTTGTTTTGTTTTGTTTGGGTTTTTTCATTTATATTTTATTGTAGTTTCCAAAACATATTTTAGTGCAGCTGTAGACCGAGCATTATGCTGCTGAGGTGTTTAAAGGAGAAATGAAATCTGTGAACTGAACATCTCCCCTTACGTCAATGCTAATTTCATAAAAAAAAAATGTGACGTCGCAAATAAGCTCCAACTTCAAACAGCTCTGAAACGTATCATATCGAATGCTCTGAACCCAGAAACATATTTGGAAACATGTTTAAAGTTCTGATGCATATCAAATACAGTTGATTAAAATGGATCACACTGTTATTGCATAATGACATTTTAAAAATTAGTAGAAATACACTTAAGTCTATGGGGAATTGTCATGTGCGACAACACATATGACCAGGTACTATAGACGTGGTGCCATTAGTAAGACGTAAAACAGAAACAAGCCAAGCGTGACTAATTGTGTGACCGGATACAATGTCGAGTGTACCTTCCTACAGTGTGGGTCCAACGTGACTAGATAATGATGGACAGAGCTATGTCACAAGGCCCATGAATCACGGGGTTTCTACTACGGGACTTCCTTTCCTGTTATGCAATACGCAAAAGATTAGGGCATTTTTTCATCATCTATCAATGTTGCGGACATATTTCCGTTTGGGAGATAGGGCGTTAACAGTCAGAGGGTGTCACCAGAACGAGGATATTAGGACAAACATGATATGAGGCGCATGGGCTCACATGTGATATATTGCGCCAATACACGACGAATACACACGTATACACTTTAATTCCTTGTTTCAAGTATCGTTGAAATGAGTCCAGTACAAAAAAAACATATGAGTAGCGAAAAACATTCATTAGTAGTGGCTTGACATATAACAAAATCCGATCACATGTTTTACTGTTAGTATTAAATCTTCTCCGTTCCATTGTCTTATCTTTCATAGTTTATATTACTGTCACAAGCATATATCGTTTGACTTGATGTTATTCATGATATTTATTTCTTTTTTATTTGATTATAAATGAAAAATCACTATTATATATACAACCGCAAAAGACACTGAAACCACAATTTTCTATTAAATTTGCATATGTTGTATCACCAATGTGAAGGACGTGTAACGTTGTGTTTGATTTTTGTTGAGTAGGGCTAATGTGTTTTTGTTTTTACGAATTACTCAAATTAATAATCTAACACTGCTCCATTCCCAACTGTAGGTATGGCGTCTGTGGAGAAGATTAAGCATTATAAGTTTTTTGTTTGTATATTACATCAGGAAATCTGCACTTCACTATGAATAAAGCCTATAATAAAAGAATCAGAGAAGTCATATTGTACACGTATGGCTGAGAATTCTTCACTACTCGTCAAAGGTCAAAGGTTACGGCGTTCGTTTCAGGGCGTTGTCAAAATGGATGTGAAATGTACAATGTTTATGGAGTTCTACTGAGACTAAATGACACTTGTTGTCACATCCAAATTAGCATTTGCCGAAAATGTAATTAAGTAGATATCAGTACCATCAATTTAGCGAAGGGGCCATTAGTTCTCGATGCTCTTGTTCAAATTATAAACAGCCAACCCGTCCGTATCTATGCATTTAAACTGTAAGGTAGCTCATAATTTAACATATTTGACGCGTGACACAGGTAATTTCAATGTCGGTACCACAGGGACCTGAAAATTTGTTACATCTAATTTTTACACCTACATTAAGTTGTTTAGAGCAATTTTACACGGGGAGGGGGGGGGGAGAGGGGGCATATCAATTTTTCGACAAAAATGCATCCACAAATCACTGAGGGGCATTTTTATTTTTATTAAAAAGTGACCAACACCCCCCTCACCCGTGTAAAATTGCTCTAAACGCCTTAATTTAGGTCATAAACTAGCTGTAACAAATTCGGTTTAGATTAATAAGGATTGCGCTTGTATCCAACTTTACATTATTTATCATTGAAGGAATTTGTCTTTCATTTAAACCAGTCTACAGGAATCGCTTGTAACCTGATTGTAGAGCCTTTTCTATACAATGACAACAGTCACTCTGGCGTATATAGTGTAACAAAAAATGCATTAAATGTGTTGAGGTTACTTTTTCTACAGTTCAAACCGATTATATATTTTATGGTCACGTTCATTAGACAAGCTGGGCCTAGATTTGTCGGTGCTCAATTGTAGTTCAGTCAACTAAATCTTGACTATATTTTCATTGTTATGAAAAAACGGACGGAAGCTGGGCCCTATCACCCGGAAGATCTGAAGGAGCTACCACGGTGTTTCGTATAGTGTATAGATTAGCATTAGTAAACAACGGAAAACCCCGACAACGTGTCACTGTATCGGAAATGTCAAACGTTTAACTGCGGTAAAGAAGATTTTTTTCCAGTAAAATTTTAGTAATTATTTTATGTATATAAATGTATATATTCTTGAGTGTTTATGTACATGGTTCTTATCTCAGTACATGGTCTTGTGGAGTAGTTAATCATATATACCCGTACCGATTGTCTTGTATAACATGTATATACACATGATTTACATGTTCATTGTGTGCTATCATTTAAGGCTAAATTCTTCTCTAACCAGATAGATGATAATTTATGTAGCGAAACTTACTCGGTCGGTACATTGCATTTGGTTAGTCCTATAATGACTGATGCGCATATCCCTATGTAGACATGTAATGGCAATGCCCTATATATACCGTTTGTAAATCCGCATTCGAACTAATATCAATAAAAAGGTCTATATGCCTTACCTTGAGATGAAGCATTGAAGAAAAACGTTTCACAAACTCGGGTAAATTTATATCAACTAATCCCATGCATTACTAATCGACTTACCAGAAATACAACACATATAGATCTCTGGTCACCGGTTTAATCATATATAATAGGCCAACGCGATCCTAGAACGTAACCTAAATTATAATTATCTCTAATAGAAATGATATTTTTAAGGTGAAGGGCTATATCAACATTTCGCAGAATATTACATTTAGATGGAAAACTAGTTGATGTATTGGATGTCGTAAGTAACTGAGTTGCTGAATTCAAAATTGTATTCATGCACGTTGGATATGATCTATAAAGCCTTATGGGACGCCAAGTTAACATATACTCATTTAATTGCACCTATATCTTCAAATAATTGAAGATAGATACGATTAATTGAAGATAGGCTCAATTCAAAAGGTTCGTGCAATCCAATTGATGATAGGTACAATTCAATTGAAGATATAGGTTCAATTTAATTAAAGATAGGTTCAAATAATTAGACCTATCTTTAATTGAATTGAACTTATCTTGTATTGAATTGTTATTTGAAGATAGGTGCAATAAATTGAATAGTATAAGTTAATTTGGCGTTCCATAAAGCCTTGCATCTCAATCCACGTTCAAAATTTCAAAATTCTTCGACAGTTGTTTTAGTGCGGTGCCGGGATGGGGTGAAATTGATTATTTGATTATTCGTTAACTTTAAGTCAAATCAAAACCAGCTACGAGCAATTATTAGTATACTGACGTCAGAGACCTACCTATATATCGTTTTAAATAAAATTAACACATTTATACTTTTTCTGGTATCCATTATAAATAGAGGATCTTAAACGAGTGTCGATGTAATATGGAATTTATTAAACGAGTTAAATAATTTCATATGTCACGAGCCTTTAGGAGAGTGACATATTAAATTATTTAACGAGTTTAATGAATTCCATATAACTTTGACACGAGTGTAAGATTCTATTTATCACATAACGTAAGTGAGAAAGTACACAAAAACTCTCAAATTAATTCTCTATAAGAAAGGCAAATTTCTACCTTGACGGTACGATTTTCACTACAAAGGCAATCATGTGACGTCATAAAGACGTCATTTGTTTGTGACGTCACAATAGTGTTATTACACGTGTGTAATACCATTTTTATGACATGGCCGTGTAACATGACTGAACGGGTCAGTTATGTGATAATTGTAAGGCCCAATACGTAACTTCGGGAAATTTTTCGTGATTCTGAAAAATTATGAAAAAAATCCAGCTGATATCTATGCAAAAATAAGTCTAAAACGAAGTAAAGATAAGAAAAGATAAGTTGATTTCTGGTGCAGGACATTTTATAGTCCTCTATACCAGACTCAAAAAAAACCCCAGATATTGTTATACATATATACAGAACACATATTAAAATAAAACATGTACATAATAGTTTAAGATTAAATTTCAGTCCAGTATATTACACTATGTTTTATATGGTTATTTCAGCTGTGAAGTTATAACATATCTTGCTTTCTCAATTGATTAAATAAACCTGAGCGGTAACTAACAAGAAACTCTTGACAGAAAAAAATCCAAAGAATTGAAAATAATTCAGGTGTGGCCCACTTCAATAAGCCGAAGTTAGAAGACAGTTAAAAATGGACGCGTGTTTACATTTACCGAGTTTCAACTGCTGCTCTACCGGTAATCGCGTAAATATCCATCTTGAATATTGCTGATATCAGTAAATCTCAACTAAATCTATAAATATAATAAGTTATTAGGCTTGATTTTTGTATCAAGTTTTGGCGAAAGTTACGTTTATTGGGGCTTTAATAAATAACTGTGCTATTATCTCTGACTTGACTCTGTTAAGTTTTTTGTTGCAAATTGTACGCATTTTATGCCTATTACCTGTATAAAATCATTGTAATCATATAAACTAGAGATCTAGATCTCGGGGACCTGAGAATTTGTTACAGCTAGTTTAAATTTGGACCTAAACTAAACGGTTTAAAGTAGTTTTACAATTTTGAGGGGTTTAGATATGACTTAATGACATTAATTGAGGGATATTTTTATCGAAAATTGATCTAAACCCCCCAAAAGTGTAAAATTACTCTAAACACCTTAGTTTAGTTAGGTCCAAATTCCAAAACTCAACAAATTCTCAGGTATACATGTGTCCTTAATTTAAGTCCAAAAAGCTGTTACACTCTAAACACAAAAAAGGCCTAGAACTATCTACCAAAATAATATTTTCTTTAAATGCTACGATACTGTTTTGTGATACATATATAATCTTACGTATGCTTTGGTAATGGCGAGCCAAACTGAGTAAGAAATGCAGTAGTCATGTGTATACAATGTATTAGGAGTGTGTGTAGAAAAACGATTAGTTCCGGTAGCCTTTGTAAACATTGTGTGTATTGAAACACGTGGGTTTCACGTGGTCTCATATTCATGGTGCAGGGCCTGATCACTCGCCGCTCCTATTGATTACTTTCTCCATGACGTCACAGCGAACTCAAAAGAATGGCGGACATTTCCATGCAGACAGTTCCTACTGTCACATTCAAGGAAGGAGCATGTGAGAACAATTTACCTGTATTTTTGAATAATACACCAAACGATACGATGAGAAAAGTTTCGTCTACGTCGAGATTTCAAGTGGACAGAGTCAATTCAGTTACGGATGATCCTGACGATGTAAACAACATGGTTGATGATGCTGAGTCGCCGGCACACAGAAACAAAGATGACAGCCGACAGTCATTCGAATCACCTGTATTTGGCTGTAGTCCTCCAGTATCCCCTACGGATACTTATGCCAGCCATAATTCATTTTCAAATCCTTATGAGACTAATTTTAAAACGTTTGGAAAATATACCACCGAAGCTTTACCACACATGGATCACTACAGAAATTTACTTTCTGCTACAACTGCTATGAAATCCAGACCCACTCTAGCAGAACTTCACGAAGAAAAGGTATGTTGTTAATTAAACCAACTTAAGAAAGATACATCTATAAGATATGTGTTTGAGGATTAAATGTAGTGGAAAAAACATTTAAAGTACCTACTCAATAACTTTAGTTTTTTATTTCCCTGTTCAGTTAGCCGGATTGGACCGGTGCGTGCTTTTAGGCCTAACAGTGTAAACAACGTTAACAGTTTTATGTAGATTTTCGAGTTCTAGTACAGTCGGTGGCCCTAATGGAAACAAACTTGTTCTCTGAAGCGAATCAAAAATCATATTGTAATTATAACTAATTTTACAGACTGACATATGGAGGGCCTGACTGGCCATGTATAAATGTCTATACTTGATTAATTTTCTTACAAAAATAACCAAACTAGAGTCTAGTACTAGTAGAATAGATAAATTTCAATATAATTTTATTTGAAATATCAAGCAGATCTATTGAGATATTTTGCTGGAAACTGAGACATCCATGATTTGGTCAAATAGGCTTATCTGATTTAGCCTATATGACATCTTCTCCCAAACCATTTGACAGATTTGAACCAGTATGGTATGTGTCAGTTAATTAAAGCCCCCTTAAGGTCTGAAGGCTGGGTGAAAATTAGTGTAAAGAAACTAAAAAAGCAGATTTTAACTGAATAACATCATTTCCAAATAGCATAAAATTAAGCCTTTTATGAATCACAATGGTTTTATAAAAACTTGTTATGAATTTCTTAATGCATCAGGTCTGCTAATTAATCGTTTTAAGATATCTTTTTAACTGTTAATTACTGCTATTTGATTTTGAGATTGTTGAATATGATTTAATACGATATTGAATAATATATCATTTAAGTATCCATGTATTTTATTCCACATTGGATAATATAAGAATGCCATTAATTCACTTGTCAAGAGGGTTACACTGTCCTGAGGATCCCTATAATTTATTAAAATGCAATTGATCATTGAAAGTGTTAAACAGAGCTTAATCTTATTTAAGATTTCACATATTTTTTTCATTATAATTATGGACATGTATCTGCTATGTATACTGACCCTTTTGCTTTTGATTGGAGCCTCAGACTACCAGTACCCATACCCTAGCTTCTCAGATTCTCCTTCTGACCTGCTGTTGTTCTAGAGGGTGTAGCTAATTATTTAGCATTTACAGCTTTGCAGTATACATTTGATATACATATGTAGTTATCACTTAACCACCAGGCTAATGAATGAGGCTTGAGGTTATTGAAATAATGGCCAGAGTTAATTTATTCTATCACTTAGCATGCTTACAATGACAGAATTTACTTGTTACACACTGTATATATATGTTCATATTGATAGAACTGATTTTTTTACAGGATAATGAAGAAAATTTTCGCGGTAAAGGCAGGGAGAAGTTATTGGCATCTGATGAAAAGCTTGTGGAAGAGGGTCTAAAAAAATCCAAGGAAAAGGGTGCTTTGAAATTTGGTTGGATAAAAGGAGTGCTTGTAAGTCTTCAATTAGTCTGGAAATGACTTTATTATAGCTTAAAGATTACCTTTTAAGAGGAAAAATTCAACTACCAGTACTCTGGTGTATTGTTTGTGAAATAAACTTCACATTTTATAACATAATCTGATCATGAGCAAATAGTGAAATACAAGATAATGTACATGTAAATAAATGCTATAGCAATTACCTGCTGAGGTACCTTCACTACTTGGCTGCTATATATACTAGTGTCTATTGGTGCTGTAGAAACTATTTTACCTACATGTAGTAATGGAATTTGCAGGTACATATTGAATAGAGAGTCAAAGTAATGAAGGTATATGCTAAGCCTTTTCAATAGAGTGATCACACAAGTGTTTAATTGGTCTGATGTACGTAGTTAATGGACATCATTAATATGTTGTATTATGGTAAGTATGTACTCTGTACGGGTCCAAACACCAGTGTTAATGCCTTGGTACCAGTTTACAGCTGTTTTATCACCTATCATGTCACCTTCCCTTGCCAGGTTATATTGTATATGATGTACAAACATGGTCGAATTGTTCATAGACAAAAGGTCATACCCAGTGGGCGAGAACAAATGCATGCAGACAATCCTATTTATAGAATATGCAGACATAGAAAATATGCTGGTTATCACATTATAGTCTGCCTTGTCAAAAATTGCATGCTCCAGACTTATACGATGGGTAAAAAACAATGTTGTGTAATCCTGTGTAGATACATGCAGTGAGAAAGGGAATATATTAATTGGATAACTAGCCATGTGAGAATGATGAAATGACAAATTTACTTCCAAAATTAATTGCTTTATGTCAGTTATATGAATCTGTTTTGCATTTGCGGTAATTTTTGTTGTCCTCTGAATATATTAAGTGTCCTATTACCATATTTTGAATACTGGTGATAATTATCCTTATGACTTCAGCCCCCCTCCCCATATTGATGAGGACCGTAATCACTTTGTCTGGTATATATATGCTCTAAGTTCTAATATGTATGAAATAAACTGTACAGTATCTGATCAGAAAACCCTCTGATCCTATATCAAATAACTATCAGAAGAAAAATTGACCTTTTGCAATAATGAAAAAGACTTATATATACAATGATAAATTTAATTAAAATGTGTATAGACAAGTTTGCTTCTCTG
Organism: Mimachlamys varia; assembly: GCA_947623455.1. NCBI lineage: Eukaryota > Metazoa > Mollusca > Bivalvia > Pectinida > Pectinidae > Mimachlamys > Mimachlamys varia. Next base: position 19,020,059 of record OX392535.1, read on the forward strand.
ATCCTATATCAAATAATTATCAGAAGAAAAATTGACCTTTTGCAAAAATGAAAAAAGACTTATAATATATACAATGAGAAGTTTAATTAAAATGTTTATAGACAAGTTTGCTTTTTAAGCATGTTTTGATTAACCATTGTATCTAACCCTGCAAACTAAGGACCAGCATTTCTCTAGCAAACCACCATATATATATTGAAAGCTGTAAGTCAGGCAATGTTACCATTCAAAGCAATTACAATTCAATCCCTCTGAAGGTGTTTTGGAAAATAATGTAATATTGACTTTGTTAAAGCTGTGTGTATGTATTCAAAATCTACAAGAAAACAACCGTAGCAAAGCTTCTAACTTTGTTGATGCAATGTTATATAAGGTCTTATGTCCCCATTATGCTGGGAATATATGTTGGCAATTCCTTTAGAACTGTGGTGAGACTCTATAGGGGAATTACTTTCTTGATTAAACAGTTGCTTGTATTCATTGACAGGTGATTATATATAGGACCTGGCCACAGACAGAACTGTACATGCACAATCAATCTTTGTGACTTTTATCCCAATAGCTAGCAGTAGTTATAGCACTGTGTTGACCTTGTGTCGGTAGTATAACCACACAGATTAACCTCAATGTGGTCGGAGTAAAGACTTGTACATTCCTTAAAACCAGCCTTGCAAATCAACAACTTCAATATAGAAAAACTGACCTGGTGACAATGGCCAACTTTTATGAAGTGATGGTACTTATGCTTTGAATGGCAATACAATTAAAGCATTGATGGACCTTGTCATGCTGTGTTGGTTTTATACTGATAGGGATACAAGCTTTCTCAAATTGTAGTCCCTGAAACTAGCATACATGATACTTACAGCTGATCCGACTTTCTTGATATTTATATGAAATGTTTTTGGGAGTATATTTTTACCTTACCTGTTCATCCATGCATCATAGATCTGTCACACTATTTTAGGTTTTTTTATAACTTCAGTGTCTCTAAATTTTATGGTTCACAGATTAAATAAAACAAACTTATACAGTTACTTATCAAGGTCAACATACCAGGTAAATGTATACATAATGACAAAAGTCAGTGGCTGGAAAGCTTTAGAATCTTGATATAAAAGGTCAATATTACAAAATAATTTAAGATATTAATTATTATTGATTTTGAATTTTTTTTTCTCAAAATTGTTAATGAAATTACAACACATAAATTGACTTTAGTAAGGGCTAGGCATATGGGCTACAGAGGCTTAACATTCGTACTAATAGCTCATTCTTGATGATGGCAATGCATGGTTTTTATGCTCCCACCATAAAGTGCCAAATGACATAATCATGTCCGTACATATGTACTACATCCGCTCATTTTAAGATCTCGCCTCAAACTTTAAAGTTAGAATTCCAATAACATTGCTGAAGACTGAATACCTGTCATTGGAAAGTTTTCACGTCATGACTATAACTTTTGATGAACCATTTTTGAAGCTAGAAAACCATGCATGTAAAACTAGAAGTGCAATAGGGCCATGCAGTGCAGCTTCACAATCTTCTATACCTTCATGAGTAGAACAACATGTTGTGTGCCTGTCAGTTTTTAACTGATCTCTTTTAAACTTTGAATATATTTATTGACCATGACATGTAGTTGTGTTTACTGACTATCAGTGTGATTCAACCCTATTCTGATATGTTACTGTCCCTTACACATCTCACAATCTAAACTTTTTTCTAAACATTGTATCTTCTTCCACAATTTTCAACCAGATGTAAATGAATTTCATTTCTTTTAAAAAGCTTGCACTCTTATTATATACAGTAGTTATTAGAATTTTATAGAAGTCTGGAAACTTTCACTTCAGTCATAATTGAATTAAATCAACAATATTATTATCATGAAGACAGCATTTTATTATGTACCCAGATATCTGTGACATGATGGTACTTGTTTCAAATTCACACTGTGATTTATAATGAAAAACAAAACCGATGGCTCTACATCGGCTCTGGCTAGGGGTACTGAAACCTATATAGTACATTTTGTGTACATGTATTGTGTATGAGAGAAATGCCATTTATATTCCATTATCAGTAAATGATTGATTTTTTTTACGGAATTCACTGGACCGTCAAATTGACTATGTATAAAGCAAGAGATTTTGAAAAGGACTTTTTGATGTATTTATAGCAAAACACACCTTCAAGTTAAGACTAAGAGTAGCCCATCCAGTGCAAAGAATAATGATCATGTTGACTATATTTCCTTGGGACTAATCTAGTTTGGTGAGGTCTGACGTTGGTTGTAGGAGAATGACCATCCTTTCTGTCTCAGACAACGAGAATTTACTGTTCATGCCAAAACTGATCATTGTCCTGATACAAAACGGAACTGCTTTCTCCAAACAACATGACTCGCAGGCAACACATGCATAACCTTACCTAGATTAGACTTTATTTTTGTGTTTTGCTGCAAGCTACAGAGCTACATTTATAGGGAGAATTCTGATGCTAAGCCAATATAATATTGAATCTTCTGTGATTGGCATATATAGGTTTTCAGTGCTTTTGTTTTTCCTAGTTTTACAGCCGATATAAGGCTGTTTACCCAATTCAAAATTGATGTTATTTTCCCAAAATGAAGCAAAATTCAAGAACATTTTCCCAATTCATCTGAAAATCCTACTAAATTTTATATTTCAATAAGGCACAGGTTGCTGTAAAATCAAGGTAGCAAAAACTCTGGATTTGAAAAGAATCTGTTGATCACTTTTATATACATGTAATAATTAGGGTCCAATGAAACACATTTTGTTTTTGTTGATTTAATTGCTTCCAACCCGGATCACAGTTGCTCGAGCTTCTGTCAGTAAATAAAAAAATATAAATATAGGAGCCGCCCATTATAGAAAATAACATTATGTCATGGGCGGCTCCTTATTTATATACATATCTTATATTATTTACTGACAGAAACTCAAGCAACTGTGCCTGGATAGTCTTTGTCCTGTTGCTTGCAGTTACACAAGAGCAGGGGCTATTTATGATAAATTCCAATCTGTAGTGTAACTAAAATGAAACAAAACTTTACCTACTATTTAGAGGATTGTGTTATGGTACAACATACATGTATGTAAAATGTTTCCAACCGTCACTGGTCAGACTTTTTTAAGGATCCTCATACCACTGAAGGATCAGGGGGGGGGGGGGGGGGTGTATTATATAGAAGAAAACACAGTGTTGTGGGAAATCTCAAATTGTGTGGATGTTTTCCTTCTTATTTCATGGGAGTAGTTCAGCCCCAGTAAAATTTTGTTAATTTGTCACTTTGATCATTGGATAACTGATGAGTTTTATACCCCAAAAAAGTATCACTGGTCAGACTGACTAGGTATTAATTATACAGTATTAAAATATTTTATATACATGTATCTTTGTAAACAGTGCTGCTTTATACAACTAGAATATACTTTAAAGGATCTCAATTTAGGTTGTGTAAATCTGTATGCAGAACTGTTGACATTTCGAGATTGATGTTACATGTGGTGCACGCAAAGGAGTGGAGAAATGAATACAGAGTGCTCAGTATATTGTTATATACACAAAAGGCTGTAAGGATGACAAATTAGATCTGATGCACCTTTTGTCATGAATCTTTCATTGGCTACAACGACTGCATTCAGGATGACTGAAAGTCTGGCTGTAATATGTGCACATGTAGCCACTGTGTTGCACCAAGGTAAACACTTGCACCAGTTCAAGGTGTGATCCGGAAACGTGTAGTTGTTACATGTACAGATCATAAGGTTATTTCTCTATCTCCCTGCTAGCTTATACTGCAGAAGAAATCTTCATAGAGCCTGGGAACTCAGTAAACCATCTGACTGTGTTATGTTTGCCTTTTATCTCGGCTGGTTTTCGGTTCGTGTTGTCAGTGATAACTGGTCCATACCTGATTTCTCTTGTATGTTATATCCTGGTCAAAGTTCTTTTGTACTATCATGTACTAAATGTCATGTCCTGTTAGTGTTACATTTTTGAATGAATGTGTGGTATGAGTGGTACACTAAAACCAGGATATGTATAGTGACTGGTATTTATAATTACTGCTCCAATAAACCTCACTTAATTTGATTTATGGGACACATATTTTTTTTTCATACAATGTATTTTAACACAGGATCATGAAATTTAGGAATTTATTAAGATGATCTTCCTCTAAAGATTTAATGCAAGTCTCCAAGCGTCATATATTCAAAATGAACATTAATTGTATACCCTTCTGGTGAACAAAAACTTAATTAAATTGCTTTATATGCCATAATGAACTTGAATTTTCATGCAGTGTCATGGTGACTTATGTTAATAGACAAAGTAAATTTATGTAAAAAAAATGATTGGGAAATACATGTATAAAGCAAAAGCAATTTGAGCATATTGAACTTTGCATCAGTTTATCAATACGGAAAGTTATACAAGGCTAACACATGATAGAGAATTAATTTAAGAAAAGCTGTGAAAATTGGTGAAAAATTAAAACTACAATCTCAAGTATTGTCATGCGTACATTGAACCACTTAAAAGTATACACTAGATTCACATCATTTCAGGTTATTAAGTGTTTCTCAGCTGAGAACAGGTCATGATCAGAACATCATAAAATGCACATATGTTTCAGATAGCTTATGTGATAATCTGTAATTTTAAAAAATATTGCTGCATGAAGGAACAGCACATACTGGGAGAGTAAAATAACCAAATAGAAAGAGAATCATGCAGAAAGTTGATTTATATCCCATGCCTACATGCTGATTAGCAGAATTTTAATTAAGTTACGGTACTGATCTAACACATATGTTCAAACTAATTACAGTAATGTGTATGACATGTCTATATTAACGCTGCCTCCCCCTGGATCTAGTTCTTGTTATTCAAGTGTTAGCACAGTCCAGCATATATATCACTGGAACAGTGTAGGTGGAACTGCCATATAGAAATAATTAATCATATATGCCATCAAACCAGCCCTGCCTAATTATATTGCATGAATAGGCTATTGACATGTCTTGGAGGCTGGAGCTGGTAATACCAAGCAATATAATGTAGTACGGTATAGATGTGTGTGTGGGTGCTCTAACTGTACAAGGTTAGATTTGTGGGCATCTGGGTTGTAAAGATATCTGATGATTTACTATAGAATCATTTGTGTGAGTTCCTAAACCGGAATATCTATTCTGATCAATCCTCCCAAGTATAACCTATCATGTGGCCTTTTCAAATATTCATGACCAATATTAGCTGCAGTCTACAATCTGTCCCCATCACTTGCATCACAAGAGATGAAAAAAAGAGGACAGAGCTCTTCTCTACCAAGGTTAAAGTTCAACCTTGGTAGAACCCTGACTATTTGACTGTATACATATATTGGTTCATATATATGAATGCATGATTGAGACAATCAATAATATTCTGATCACTAAAATAGTATTATCCAGTATTATTATGTTCTGGCTATATTTCTGCTTCATTTATAGGAATGTTGTCCTGGCAAGAACCAAGGAATATGAAAATCAAGATGTTTTTTTAGAGCAAAGGACAGTCTAGTTAATTAAATTTTAATTTGCAAATTTAAAATTGAACCCTAAAATACTTTAATTTGCGAGTTTTGAAATTGAATTTTAAATGCATACTGGTAGCACAAAATGAATTTTTGACCAAAAAAGCTTCAGTTTTTCAAATGCGGTTCGTACATTGTAGGTAAATTACATAGTCAGCAGCAAACAACAAACCAATTTTCTACACGTTTTCTCTCCACACATGTATGTAATGAAAGTCCACAATTGTTTGTTGCACCGTCTAGCTAGTTCAGTTAAAAACAAGAACACCTGCATTGTAAAAAAGATCCGGTCTTGACGTGTAACAAAATGGGACCGTATCTTAAATGACAAGGTTACACAAAGAATTGGCATGCATACATGTATAACCTTTACATACAAATATCTGTCACTGCTGGAACCTGAACTGTGGGTTTGAATTGAGGCAGCATAGGATAGCTATATCAGCTTGAACTTCATGTATCAGACTGATATTCAGTTTTTTGTTTGACTTCAAGCATCACTATATATTAAATGAGGGTTTGAATTCATACATCATATATAGCTCAAGAGTTGAATCCTTTTACAGTTATAGTTTTGGGTTTTGACTTCAATCAAGCACTAATTTAGGTCCTCACCCTGTTTACTAATTCAAATATTAAATATGCACATGTAAACAAAGAATGTTTACTGTAAGTTACCATTGATATTTTGTTTTTTACAAAAGAAAAAACAAAAACAAAACAAACTTATCAAAAAAAATTAGTAGCTTATTGTAAGTTACCATTGTTATTATTTTTTTTTACAAAAAACAAAAACAAAACAAACTTATCAAAAAAATTAGGAACTATAAAATTTGTGTTGTATTACAGATAAGATGTCTGCTGAACATCTGGGGAGTGATGCTGTTTATGCGGCTGTCCTGGGTGGTGGGACAGTCCGGGGTGGGTTTCGCCACCCTCATCATACTCCTGTCTGCTGTAGTCACCACCCTCACATCACTGTCCATGTCTGCCATATGTACCAACGGCGAGGTCAAAGGGGGTAAGTGTTGTCCCAAACCGTAGTATTGGTTGTGTAAATGACTAGCATTTAGTCATCTTAACTCTTTGCGATACAACTGATACATTTCGCGTATTAAGAAAAAATTCTGTCCCTAAATGATGTCAGTGGAAAGAGTACATTATATCCATTCCAATTTATGGTTTGGGAAGAGGGAGAAATAAACCTCTTCTTGATAAAGAAAAGTTTCTTAAAAGTTATAGTAGGTAAACTGCAGTCATTAATTAGCAAACAGGATCTCTGAAGTGGCATATTTAAAGCAACACTTTCCAAAAGGTTGTAAAGAAAAACGATCAAAAAACGGATACTGGTAACATGAAATAAATTACGTTAAATCTTTACATTGCAAATAAGCTTAAATTCAGACTGGAGAAGTAAAAATTTCTGTTTATCACACATTCTCATCAGCAAAAAGAAACTTGAATTGCTGTAACTCGTCACTAAAGTATGCACCATTCATTAGAATTCCTGAACAATTCCCAGACATTATAATGTTGTAGACTATAATGTGTTGTGCTGGTGCTGTGTATAGGAATGTTAACGAAGTGCTTTATATGTGCCTGTCGCTATACAAACGCTAACCTGAACTAAAAGTTTATCCATTATTCTATGAAGTACATTAGGGTTTCATACAATATTCATATTCCAATAAATAAAACTGCCTGTGGTTGAGCTGTCTGTTATGTTGATAAGGAGACAGTTTACTAGCACAATAATTAATTTATAATGTGCTGCTGCTGCAGGTGCCCTTTCATGTCCCTAGTTTGCTGATAATGCTCCAATACAGGTGTTTTATTGACCTCCCTGTCTCACTTTCCTGCTTAGATATCAACCATTTAGTCCTCAAAAAGTATTGTCAGCTGTCGAACAAAAAAAAAAAGTTTAAAACAAATTAAAATTAACAAATCTTACAATGTATGTTTAATTTTGTAGGTGATATTTCATGAAAGGTTTAAATGTTTACTTTAAATTGATAAAAAAAAATAAACATTTTGATTACTGAGAAAGTATTTAATGTAACAAATTCATTATTGGGTTATGTTAAGCTTGTGAGTCTACCTTTTGAATGAGAGACGTTGGTTGTACAGAAACAGTTTACATTTTCACACATGATAGAACAGATAAGTGATATTTTGCATACAGAGATTGTCGTTTGTGATAATAGGGTGATATATTATGGATCAGAACCAGCCATTATCTTCCAGTTACAGATGTACATTTTTACTCGAAGTATCAGAACAGAATGGTTCATGAGTTAGCTGTAGCATCTCTTTGAAGTTGTTTTCCACATGATGACATCAGCTTATTGGCAGCTGATGATGTGTTGGGTGTTTTTGTACAGCCATGATATGAGAACCGAAATTGGTCAGACTATTATTGAAATATTAAACCACCATCGCGATCCTTCATTTTGTGAAAAATTTAATGAAGAGTGATCAGAACAGTTTTGATCAGAAGATACTGTCTGGTTAATGAACCAAGGAGTAATTCATTATCAGTGGACAGGTACAATGGAAGTCAGCAATCCAGCTGTAACTAGAACTTAGAAGCATTGAGCAAGTCCTACAAGTGTACAGAGAAATTTATTTTTGGCTTTTTGGCTGTGCAATTCAAAACCTACAGCTTCATAATTGAGTTTCTTGGTCAGATTGATAGATGCTTGGCAGTATTTCTAGCCTTAATTTGTTAGTCAATTAAGAAACGCACAAGGGATTGTTGATTAGAAGCAGACAATTCCCCCGAGCCAATCAAGCCTGTCCTCGGCAACATTGAGTGGATTAGCAAATGCTGTTTGTCTCCAATTTACTTTTGAAATGTTTGCCCTTGACAGTGATGGAAACTTTTTGTTTCCTGCTTTTATATAGTGTTTTGTTTTATCAACAATCAGTGATCAGAGTCGCGAAGCTCCATGTCAAAGGTCAGCAAATCAACAATCAGTGGGCGAGGTGGTGGTAGTGGTACTTTGCTATAGTGTGCGGAGTCAGCATCTTGTGATCACATCTATTTCAAACCTTGTGTCACTGTTTGTGTAATTGCTAATATATCAAGATATATATATATTCACATTTCTACACGAAAGCAGATTTGAGATTGAAAGTGCATATGTCAAGAACAGAAAAATTGAATTTTTGAAAATATTGTCAAAGATCATTTCTGAAAATACAACCAAGCCTCTTAGTCTTGAACTTATATACTGTATATACAGAACCTAATGGATAGCAAGGCATGAATTAACATAAAGAACAACATTTCCCAAATAATGGCTGGTGTATTTCATCATAGAAAATAGGTAGTAGCTGAACTTGTGATAAAATAATTGATCATACATCATCTTACTGAATAGATTATTATATATTTCTTGTAATATTGGTATGGACATGTATTTAGACGCTGCAGTGCCTCCATCTACCAATATCCTATTAAACCCCAGTAGTTGAAAGCACATATGTAATATTATGGTTTGAGTGAACACCTGAAATGGGTTCCTGCTTTAAGGTTAATGGTTAGACTCCATCATGTACACTGTATCTGGTGAACTTTTATGTCTTTCCTGAAGTGGCCTTGTTTACGTACGGCTTACCTTAATTGAATTTCCCTGCCGAATGATCTTGTACAGTGTACCAATTAACTTGCAAACAGCTGCTTTTTACAAAACTAATAGATAAGAAAGTGCAGGTAATATAATTATAGAAGTGCAGGGTTTTACATGATGCAGAAAATCCTGTTCCAAATACCCGCATTTTCAATTATGGGACTCCTAAATTCTGAACACCTGGGTCCCCAGGACCCCCTAAAATGACAACTGAAAAAAATCCAGTTTTCCGATTTCAATAATGTATATATATTTTGACTTAAAGTAAACAATACTGAAAATTTTCATTTATGAGCACCTAAATACCAATCTAGAACCATTATATTCAATATACATCTTATAATCAATCAAGGGACTCCCAAAGTCAAACTGGGACGTAAAACTCTGGTAGTGGAAGTGAATCTATTTAATATGTAAACTGATCAAAGCTTACAGAAGCTATGAGTTAAATAATCATATAAACATTATCCCTATGCTTCTATTGCTTTAATCATTGATCTGACTCTAGTTTCCTGTTTTTGACCAAAACAAGTTTTGTTTCTGTACTGTATAACACTTCCTGGCTGTGATAACTAGCTATCTGTACTGTTATGTCAAGTTTAGCAGCTGTGACTTGATGTTAAATCACCTGTAAATCAATTAAAGTAAAACAGGAAATACATACCCTGGTTTCATTTTCACTTTAGCAAAATGAAAGTATGAGCTGTGTTAAATAGTAATCGCCCTGGCTGTTGTAAGGAGAGGAAGCCAAGAGTATGAATACCTTGTAGAAAGTAATGGCAAATGATTTCATGATCATACAATCTGTCTATGAAGTGCATTAGTAAGAAAAGTTAACCCCTTACCCACGTGGCTTTACTGCTTCACAAACCATGAATGCAGTAGAACCACATTTTCTCCAAGTCAGCAAGCTGTTTGAAAACTTCCAAGTCATCTGAGAATTTGTGTTAACTGAATTGAATATTTGGTATGAAGTTTGGCCAAGTCGAATAAACTGCTTTGAATTAAACAGAACTCTAGCTATAACTTAAGTAGGAGAATAACAAGGTTTGAAATACTGTACACAATTTTTTTGTAGAACAAGAGACATTCTGGTTAGCTGTAGAACAAGAGGCATTCTGGTTAGCTGTAGAACAAGAGACATTCTGGTTAGCTGTAGGACAAGAGACATTCTGGTTAGCTGTAGGACAAGAGACATTCTGGTTAGCTGTAGGACAAGAGACATTCTGGTTAGCTGTAGGACAAGAGACATTCTGGTTAGCTGTAGGACAAGAGACATTCTGGTTAGCTGTAGAACAAGAGACATTCTGGTTAGCTGTAGAACAAGAGACATTCTGGTTAGCTGTAGAACAAGAGACGTTCTGGTTAGCTGTAGAACAAGAGACATTCTGGTTAGCTGTAGAACAAGAGACATTCTGGTTAGCTGTAAAACAAGAGACATTCTGGTTAGCTGTAGAACAAGAGACATTCTGGTTAGCTGTAGGACAAGAGACATTCTGGTTAGCTGTAGAACAAGAGACATTCTGGTTAGCTGTAGAACAAGAGACATTCTGGTTAGCTGTAGGACAAGAGACATTCTGGTTAGCTGTAGAACAAGAGACATTCTGGTTAGCTGTAGAACAAGAGACATTCTGGTTAGCTGTAGAACAAGAGACATTCTGGTTAGCTGTAGAACAAGAGACATTCTGGTTAGCTGTAGGACAAGAGACATTCTGGTTAGCTGTAAAACAAGAGACATTCTGGTTAGCTGTAAAACAAGAGACATCCTGGTTAGCTGTAGAACAAAGAGACATCCTGGTTAGCTGTAGAATGAGAGACATTCTGGTTAGCTGTAGAACAAGAGACATTCTGGTTAGCTGTAGAACAAGAGACATTCTGGTTAGCTGTAGAACAAGAGACATCCTGGTTAGCTGTAGAACAAGAGACATCCTGGTTAGCTGTAGAACAAAGAGACATTCTGGTTAGCTGTAGAACAAGAGACATTCTGGTTAGCTGTAGAATGAGAGACATTGTGGTTAGCTGTAGAATGAGAGACATTCTGGTTAGCTGTAGAACGAGAGACATTGTGGTTAGCTGTAGAACGAGAGACATTCTGGTTAGCTGTAGAACGAGAGACATTCTGGTTAGCTGTAGGACAAGAGACATTCTGGTTAGCTGTAGAACAAGAGACATTCTGGTTAGCTGTAGAACAAGAGACATTCTGGTTAGCTGTAGAACAAGAGACATTCTGGTTAGCTGTAGAACAAGAGACATTCTGGTTAGCTGTAGGACAAGAGACATTCTGGTTAGCTGTAGAACAAGAGACATTCTGGTTAGCTGTAAAACAAGAGACATCCTGGTTAGCTGTAGAACAAAGAGACATCCTGGTTAGCTGTAGAATGAGAGACATTCTGGTTAGCTGTAGAACAAGAGACATTCTGGTTAGCTGTAGGACAAGAGACATTCTGGTTAGCTGTAGAACAAGAGACATTCTGGTTAGCTGTAGAACAAGAGACATCCTGGTTAGCTGTAGAACAAGAGACATCCTGGTTAGCTGTAGAACAAAGAGACATTCTGGTTAGCTGTAGAACAAGAGACATTCTGGTTAGCTGTAGAATGAGAGACATTGTGGTTAGCTGTAGAACGAGAGACATTCTGGTTAGCTGTAGAACGAGAGACATTGTGGTTAGCTGTAGAGCGAGAGACATTCTGGTTAGCTGTAGAATGAGAGACATTCTGGTTAGCTGTAAAACAAGAGACATTCTGGTTAGCTGTAGAATGAGAGACATTCTGGTTATCTGTAGAATGAGAGACATTCTGGTTAGCTGTAAAACAAGAGACATTCTGGTTAGCTGTAGAATGAGAGACATTCTGGTTATCTGTAGAATGAGAGACATTCTGGTTAGCTGTAAAACAAGAGACATTCTGGTTAGCTGTAGAATGAGAGACATTCTGGTTATCTGTAGAATGAGAGACATTCTGGTTAGCTGTAGAATGAGAGACATTCTGGTTAGCTGTAGAATGAGAGACATTCTGGTTAGCTGTAGAATGAGAGACATTCTGGTTAGCTGTAGAACAAGAGACATTCTGGTTAGCTGTAGAACAAGAGACATTCTGGTTAGCTGTAGAACAAGAGACATTCTGGTTAGCTGTAGAACAAGAGACATTCTGGTTAGCTGTAGAACAAGAGACATTCTGGTTAGCTGTAGAACAAGAGACATTCTGGTTAGCTGTAGAATGAGAGACAACCTTCTGAATGGTTGTGAATGCAGGATACATCTTTTATTCAACTTTTTAACCCATATGTAACAAAGCAAGAGTGACAAAGTGTTGTTGGTAAAGTTCTGTTGTTTTATTCATCGGTTCCTCCAGGTGTTAGTTATTGTCAGTCCGTCCATTCCTGCGGTCTGTATCGCTCTCCCTCATCCCTTATCCCATACCCATTTTTATGCCTCCCAAAATCTAGAGGGTCGTGTGCAAAGTGCGGTCCCCTCCCGAGTTTACCATATATGTAAATCGATCTGAAGACGACTGCAATTACATTTCTACTCTTCCAACACTCTGATTGACATATGGAAGCTGTTCGAAAGATCTTAATCTGCTGTTAGATCACTGCCCCGTAGACCACCTTTGAACCCTGCGCGAACTAATTACCGCTAACTAATTACTATTGGTACGGTTATACTAATTGCAAGCACCTTGTGTCCGGTGTTTCATTTTAAGCCAGATTGTGTACAACTCAGCAGTAAACCTAAGTCCCACTTTGTTACACATGCCACCATCAGCAAATTGCCATTCATTTGTGATCCACTGTCCTCCAGCAATTCTTGGTATTGCTTTTTCATTGGTGTTTAGTTGTGCACGGTCCCAAAAACAAAATGGTTGCACAGATCATTCTCATATATTTCAAATGTAGGTCCCTAGTTGTGCATTGTCGCATTTTCAGATTGATCCGAAAATTGATATGGTGGACAGGTGGTCATCTTTGATTTTGACTTGGAAAATTTGTTATAGCTATAAAGCGATCATTTCTTGAGTAATATATGATGGATCTCTCCCAATTTTCATAGGTATTGTATAGGGTTCACATGGTTCCTTGTTGTACTCTAGTTGATTTAGGAAAAACAATGGCTAACAGACAGCCATCTTTGATTCTGACTGAAAATGTTTGTTATTGAAATTTCTTATATAATAAAGATTATGTATATGTTTACAAGAGGAAAGAAGAGAAAAGATCCAAATTTCAAAAACAAATGAAGATCAATGGTGGGTACCAAGATCCCTTTGTGATCTCTTGTTTGTGATAAACACCAGTTTCATTGCTTGATCATAATCTTCATGATTTTATGTTTGCATAACATCATGGCTTTTTATAGGCATTAAACCAAATTGCTTGCAAGAAAATTTGGATGGGAAATAATTGAAAATTTGTAATGGAAATAAATAGCTGTTTTACAGCCTCTGCTCTACATCAACAGTAAAATCCAATTTGTGGTGGTACAACCCACCCCCATGTTGCCCATATTTGTCCCCCAATTTCTGACTCTGTGAATTTGCTATTGAGACAGAAGACTTGCGTTACATGAGTGAAAAACTTAAAATATTCTGCATGCATATTTTTCTATGATTTCCTTCTTAGAGGGATTCTCATTATCTTGGGATGATTTGCTGGAGATAAAAAATGTGGTAACACATTTGTAAATTTGTTGAGCTGTGAAATTGTGATAAAGCTATAGCAGCACTGCACAGAGGGCCCTGGGGACTTGTAGGTAATCAATTTCTCCAGTGGTATCGGGTTGCTGTGTCCAGATAAATTGCTGTTGAGTTTTTGACAAATATTAGTTGTGCTGTCAGGACCAGTCTCCTTCTAATCTAAACTGTGCAATAAGATTTTTCACAATTTAAAGAAACAGTTTGATAAAAACATGGTGTTAACACGATCACAAACAATGCTGATTTTGACTTCAAAGGGTTTTCATCAACCACTGCCAGAACTGTTTATTAAAGTAACAGAAAGAAAACATGAAGAAAGACAATATTAGGATCATAGAGAATATTTATTGCCTGTGTCTTTTGATCCAGATACTTCAAAGCTACTGAGGTATAAAATCATTAAATTTATTTTCTATGTATAGTACATGTATATAAAGTCAGGAATATGTTCTTTAGATAGCAGAGTTATAAATTGCCTGTCTGAGAACAGATCAGAGAAGTATGTACACTGTAGGTGTTTAAATGGTAATTATGTATAAGGTGTTAACAGTACTGCAGTATGTAGTATAGGTTTATATGACCTCTGGTTACCGTAATTACCACAAGTACCCTTTGTGCCTTGTCACCGATACATAAATATAAAAAACACCTATATACAACCCTTACTATGTATGTCAGGTAGATATATAAAAAGTTCAGTATATTATACCATATGTAATGCTCCATTGGCTTCTACAAACAAATACAGCTCTTTCAATGTAATTGAGAAGTAAAAGTATTGGAGACTTTTTTCTCTCGATAAAAGTAATCAACCCTGTGGGATCATGAAAGAGACCCTGTATAGGCCTAGGTCTGAAGTAATTGTTGATTCATTTTTTTTATAAGAGAGTTATTTTAAGAAGTATTAACACAGAGAACAAACAAACTCTGAAGACTCATCAGAGAAGTATAGATTTGTGTTTGGGTGTCATTTTAGTAAGTTTAGAAATGAAATTACTGTTTGGAAGACCTATTGTTGATGTGCTGTCTGTATCTCTATGCAATGATTTTAAGACATAAGCTTAATATGTATATTTTTGGTTTGAAGGAAAGGATGGTTGGGATTGGCATCATTGTCATTGAGGTCAGTTGGTGATAGGTAACTGAATCTTTTAAAAAAAAGTATACTGAAAATATATACAAAACTTTACAATTATTACGGTAATCTTTTTTTGTGATAGTTTGGAATATTTGTTACATATATTCATTTTGCTTTTGAGAAGTAATTAAAAGTGGGTGCTTCAGATTGCCTTTCATATAGTGTAGGAGTTAAGTCTCATGATCTGTTTTTTGCTCACCTGGACCGAAGGTCCGGTGAGCTTATGTCATGGCGCAGCGTCCGTCGTCCGTCCGTCGTCTGTCAACATTTTCTTCAAATCGCTACTAGTCAAAAAGTCCTTATTGGATTTTAACCAAATTTGGTCAGAAACATCCTTGGGCGAAGGGGAACAGATTTTGCATAAATGGTGACTCTGACCCCCAAAGGGCCAGAGGGGCGGGGCCCAATAGGGAAAATAGAGGTAATTCTTAAAATCTCTTCTTGTCAAAAAGTCCTGATTGGATTTTGATCAAATTTAGTCAGAAACATCCTTTGGGGAAGGGGAACAGATTTTGCATAAATGGTGACTCGGACCCCAAAGAGGCCAGAGGGGCGGGGCCCAATAGGGAAAATAGAGGTAATTCCTTTAAATCTCTTCTTGTCAAAAAGTCCTGGTTGGATTTTGGCCAAATTTAGTCAGAAACATTGTTGGGGGAAGGGGAACAGATTTTGCATAAATGATGACTCTGACCCCTAAGGGCCCAGAGGGGCGGGGCCCAATATGGGAAATAGAGGTAATTCCTTTAAATCTCTTCTTGTCAAAAAGTCCTGATTGGATTTTTGCCAAATTTAGTCAGAAACATCGTTAAGGGAAGGGGAACAGATTTTGCATAAATGGTGACTCTGACCCTAAAGGGGCCAGAGGAGCGGGGCCCAATAGGGAAAATAGAGGTAATTCTTTAAATCTCTTCTTGTCAAAAAGCTCTGATTGGATTTTGATCAAATTTAGTCAGAAACATCCTTTGGGGAAGGGGAACAGATTTTGCATAAATGGTGACTCTGACCCCCAAAGGGCCAGAGGGGCGGGGCCCAATATGGAACAATAGAGGTAATTCTTAAAATCTCTTCTTGTCAAAAAGTCCTGATTGGATTTTGATCAAATTTAGTCAGAAACATCCTTTGGGGAAGGGGAACAGATTTTGCATAAATGGTGACTCGGACCCCAAAGAGGCCAGAGGGGCGGGGCCCAATAGGGAAAATAGAGGTAATTCCTTTAAATCTCTTCTTGTCAAAAAGTCCTGGTTGGATTTTGGCCAAATTTAGTCAGAAACATTGTTGGGGGAAGGGGAACAGATTTTGCATAAATGATGACTCGGACCCCTAAGGGCCCAGAGGGGCGGGGCCCAATATGGGAAATAGAGGTAATTCCTTTAAATCTCTTCTTGTCAAAAAGTCCTGATTGGATTTTTGCCAAATTTAGTCAGAAACATCGTTAAGGGAAGGGGAACAGATTTTGCATAAATGGTGACTCTGACCCTAAAGGGGCCAGAGGAGCGGGGCCCAATAGGGAAAATAGAGGTAATTCTTTAAATCTCTTCTTGTCAAAAAGCTCTGATTGGATTTTGATCAAATTTAGTCAGAAACATCCTTTGGGGAAGGGGAACAGATTTTGCATAAATGGTGACTCGGACCCCAAAGAGGCCAGAGGGGCGGGGCCCAATATGGAAAATAGAGGTAATTCCTTTAAATCTCTTCTTGTCAAAAAGTCCTGATTGGATTTTGGCCAAATTTAATCAGAAACATTGTTGGGGGAAGGGGAACAGATTTTGCATAAATGATGACTCTGACCCCTAAGGGCCCAGAGGGGCGGGGCCCAATATGGGAAATAGAGGTAATTCCTTTAAATCTCTTCTTGTCAAAAAGTCCTGATTGGATTTTTGCCAAATTTAGTCAGAAACATTGTTAAGGGAAGGGGAACAGATTTTGCATAAATGGTGACTCTGACCCTAAAGGGGCCAGAGGAGCGGGGCCCAATAGGGAAAATAGAGGTAATTCTTTAAATCTCTTCTTATCAAAAAGTTTTGATTGGATTTTGATAAAATTTAGTCAGAAACATCCTTTGGGGAAGGGGAACAGATTTTGCATAAATGGTGACTCTGACCCCTAAGGGCCCAGAGGGACGGGGCCCAATATGGAAAATAGAGGTAATTCCTTTAAATCTCTTCTTGTCAAAAAGTCCTGATTGGATTTTTGCCAAATTTAGTCAGAAAGATCGTTGAGGGAAGGGGAACAGATTTTGCATAAATGGTGACTCTGACCCCTAAGGGGCCAGAGGGACATGGCCCAAAAAGGAAAATAGAGGTTATTCCTTTAAATCTCTTCTTGTCATAAAGTTATGAATAGATTTTGTCCAGATTTGGTCAGAAACATCCTTTGGGGAAGGGGAACAGATTTTGCATAAATGGTGACTCTGACACCCAAAGGGCCAGAGGGGCGGGGCCCAATATGGAACAATAGAGGTAATTCCTTTAAATTTCTTCTTGTCTTAAAGTTATGAATGGATTTTGTCCAAATTTGGTCAGAAACATCGTTGGGGGAAAGGGAACAGATTTTGCATAAATGGTGACACTGACACCCAAGGGGCCAGAAGGGCAGGGCCCAATAGGGAAAATAGAGGTAATTCCTTTAAATCTCTTCTTGTCAAAAAGTCCTGATTGGATTTTGACCAAATTTAATCAGAAACATCGTTTGGGGTAGGGGAACAGATTTTGCATAAATGGTGACTCTGACCCCTAAGGGCCCAGAGGGGCGGGGCCCAATATGGGAAATAGAGGTAATTCCTTTAAATCTCTTCTTGTCAAAAAGTCCTGATTGGATTTTTGCCAAATTTAGTCAGAAACATTGTTAAGGGAAGGGGAACAGATTTTGCATAAATGGTGACTCTGACCCTAAAGGGGCCAGAGGAGCGGGGCCCAATAGGGAAAATAGAGGTAATTCTTTAAATCTCTTCTTGTCAAAAAGCTCTGATTGGATTTTGATCAAATTTAGTCAGAAACATCCTTTGGGGAAGGGGAACAGATTTTGCATAAATGGTGACTCTGACCCCTAAGGGCCCAGAGGGACGGGGCCCAATATGGGAAATAGAGGTAATTCTTTAAATCTCTTCTTGTCAAAAAGTCCTGATTGGATTTTGCCAAATTTAGTCAGAAAGATCGTTGAGGGAAGGGGAACAGATTTTGCATAAATGGTGACTCTGACCCCTAAAGGGCCAGAGGGACATGGCCCAAAAAGGAAAATAGAGGTTATTCCTTTAAATCTCTTCTTGTCATAAAGTTATGAATAGATTTTGTCCAGATTTGGTCAGAAACATCCTTTGGGGAAGGGGAACAGATTTTGCATAAATGGTGACTCTGACACCCAAAGGGCCAGAGGGGCGGGGCCCAATATGGAACAATAGAGGTAATTCCTTTAAATTTCTTCTTGTCTTAAAGTTATGAATGGATTTTGTCCAAATTTGGTCAGAAACATCGTTGGGGGAAAGGGAACAGATTTTGCATAAATGGTGACACTGACACCCAAGGGGCCAGAAGGGCAGGGCCCAATATGGAAAATAGAGGTAATTCCTTTAAATCTCTTCTTGTCAAAAAGTCCTGATTGGATTTTGACCAAATTTAATCAGAAACATTGTTTGGGGTAGGGGAACAGATTTTGCATAAATGGTGACTCTGACCCCTAAGGGCCCAGAGGGACGGGGCCCAATATGGGAAATAGAGGTAATTCCTTTAAATCTCTTTTTGTCATAAAGTTATGAATGGATTTGGCCCAAATTCGGTCAGAAACATCCTTAGTGGAAGGGGAACAGATTTTGCATAAATGGTGACTCTGACCCCTAAGGGGCCAGAGGGGCGTGGCCCAATAAGGGAAATAGAGGTAATTCCTTTAAATCTCTTCTTGTCATAAAGTTATGAATACATTTTGTCCAAATTTGGTCAGAAACATCGTTGGGGGAAGGGGAACAGATTTTGCATAAATGGTGACACTGACACCCAAGGGGCCAGAGGGGCGGGGCCAAATAGTGAAAATAGAGGTAATTCCTTTAAATCTCTTCTTGTCAAAAAGTCCTGATTGGATTTTGACCAAATAAGGTCAGAAACATCTTTTGGGGAAGGGGAACAGATTTTGCATAAATGGTGACTCTGACCTCTAAGGGGCTAGAGGGGCGTGGCCCATTAAGGGAAATAGAGGTAATTCCTTTAAATCTTTTCTTGTCATAAAGTTATGAATAGATTTTGTCCAAATTTGGTCAGAAACATCGTTGGGGAAAGAGGAACATATTTTGCATAAATGGTGACTCTGACCCCTTAGGGGCTATTTTGGCACTTAAGGGTTACAAGTTAGAGATTAATTCCAGGTGAGCGATGCAGGCCCATTGGGCCTCTTGTTAATGTTTGCCTTTAATCGAATGGACAATAACTACATTGTCTTTTAAATGGGGGTCAATCAGTGCTGTTCTTATAGGCATGTAAGTTTATTGGAGTAAGACAGATACTCTTTATATATTTGAATTATCATTGCACATATGCACTTAAAATAACAAGAATCATTCTAAATTGAAGCTCCCTCATCAAATTATAATGTAAGGGCAAATTTTGAACCAAAATAGCAAATTTTTGAACTGAAATTAAACGATACAACATGCCTTAAGGCTTCGGTTTTTTTTTAGATTTCCTTTGTAATAACATTTACAAAGCATCTTTCTGTTGAAAGAGACAGATTTACTTGGAATCAGCTGGTTGAGTGCTCAAAATGGAACACTTCATCACATAAATCATTTTATGAGAACAATCTTATTAGGACAATGTTGTTAGACTATACCAATAAACAGAAGAATTAGACTGATTATGTAGATACTCACCGACATGTACCTGGAATCGACATACATGTATTAACAGCCATGCTGCAGTGGCTATTGATTTAACTGGTTGTAAATGTCAGTCTGTCTGGCCATCAACTCCAACATTTCTTTTGTCTACTTGTTCCAAAATTGCAGAAGTTGCACCTGCATGACCTTGGAGCCCTATTACATAAATATGTACATGATGGATTAGCTTAAGGTTACAAGTGCATTTGCACATTTAAAAGAATAACAGGCAACTAAACCATTTAAGTCGGAGACATTCAATTAGCTATCAATCACAATCTATCAGTGTTAAAAACCATAGGGAAATATACAGAATCATGAAGTCTGGGTCTGTAGCTCACTCGGGGCTAGACTCCTGTCAGATAAGTCATCTAAACTGGTACATTAACAGGCTTGAATCATTTACGACAGGAAGAAAGTGTGATAATTCTGAAAAGCCCATATTTGCAAACCCCAGATCAAATAATGCATTCCCTGAAGGGAAATTGTGTGCATTTATATTCCACAGTCTCTCAATTAATTTGAGTTCTATATGGTGGTGTAACACTTCAATAGTGCATTCAATACTGTGTTGGTATTGATTTATATACCGAGGTTAGCCTGCCAGGCCAGCAGACTATTACCAGACATTTACCATCTCTAGATCAGCATTTACCCTGATCTACTAATACACCTGGATAAGCAGTAGGACACAGGTTCATTAATGAAATACTGTTATTCATAAAGTTACTGTACTTGGAGCAAATCAATATTTTCAGTTTTTATGGCAAAACTGCCTTTCACCAGTCAAAGTCAGGCCCCAGTTCCATGAATGTTCTTAACGTAAGCAAATTTCTGAACTAAAATAATTTCCACCGGAAAGCATTACAGAAGTTAAGGGTTTCCCATTAACTTCTGTAATGCTTTCAGACAATTTTACGAAAGTATTTGGCTGATTTAACTACTGTGATGGTAAATCAAGTACTGAAGGCAGTCTTTTTTGTTTAAATTAAATTGAAATTTAGATATCTGTACTTGGTGTAAACAGAACTGACGAGGCATATCAAGATTGTTCATTACTCGGATACAAAAACTGCTCCATTACCAAGAGAAGATATAATTAGAGCTAAAGTTCATTAGACTTGATGTATTGTCGTTATGTATTGATCTAGTCCTGTGTAATCAGACAAACCAGAGGACATGTAGCAGTCTGTTCCCCGCTCATCCCTGTATATAGTTGATTATGCGTCTTACATAATACTTGCACTTTTTGCTTGGCCATGCAGTTTAACTTTTACATAATTAAGTTCCCTTTTCTCCTTACATCTCTAGAGAATCAAAATTAAGTTCCCTTTTTTCTTTACATCTCTAGAGAATCAAAATTCAGTTCCCTTATTTACAGAATCAAAAATTTAGTATCAACGTTTTCTGAATTGCTAAATTTCTTTATAGATGTAGTAATTGGCTGAATTTTAGTTCCAACTCGCAACCTTTTGCTGAATAATCCAGATCCAAATCAGTCTTGGAGCTGAAGGGTTCTGTAATAGGATAGAAATGTAATCAGCTGGTCGACATCCTGATTTTAACACTATTAGTTGGAGGAAATCCTCTCAGAGTGTAGTTTGTGTTATTGTACATCACTAAGCCACACTCTAAAAGAATGTATTATTGTCACTACAAATAGGGACTGATAAGACATTTAACCCTTCCCATCTGTGGTGAATGGTGTCCTCTAATCACTTTATAGGTTTATACCGTATTGATTGGCCACTACCTCCTTCGGGGAGCTTTTATTAATGGTACATAGAACTTTGGATCACCCTATTAGTGGAGTATGTGGTCAATTGATTAACGGTTAGGATATATGTCTGGCAAAGAATTGGCAGACAATAAGATTTATCAAGTTTTTTAAGATTTTTTTTTTTATATTAGACAACACATCAATCCACTTCATGTACATCACATGTATATTCAAGATAACGAATAGACCAGTAATACTGCTAACTAAAACACTTTGGTTTAACGTATACATGTTGAAAGACAAATAATATTTGTTAGGCAACTTAATGCCATAGATTAAACTTTGCTGCTCTGGAATATCTTTTTTCTTTGCTACCCTTTAAATTCTTCAAGCCAGATGTAAAATATTTTTTCATAAGCATATTGAAAAGTGCCCTGTGTCATATATAATAGACAACCAAGCAGCAGGTAACAGCACAGCATCAAAAATAATTGCAAACCAGTCTTTTGTGTAGTAAATATGTTTTCTTGTTCTTTTTTTATGAAGAAAACATACATGTATTTTGTAATAGAACATAGTGGCAACTAGACAGTCATGTAAAATTGACTTTAACATGAATAACCCGTAACTTTACCATGGGCTGCCAAAAATAAATATTTCATACACAAAAATGTCAAAATTTCAAAAGCTGGGAGTCAAATCCTTGGCCTCTCTGAGCTCCTGCCAAGGCATCCAAATTAGTTATTGGCAATCCTTGATAATTGGTACATGTAATCGGAAAATTTGTATGTTATTGGAAGTAGCAAACCGATCAATATTTGATTGCATAATTGGTATGTAATTTTATGGGACTGAATACCGAAATAAAGTGAAAACACTACTGAAACATCAATAGACATTGTTGCTTTTTATACATTAGGTTTCAGTTGTGTTATATTGAAAGAATTTCAAGCAATTTTATACAGTTTTATTAAACAGTTTTATTAAAAATCTTAACAACATATGACTATAATGATACAATATCAAAATCATTTAACATTTTTATTTTAATGAAAAACATTCAATAAATGATGGATATTGTAAATGATACCAGTGTAAATTGGAATCGGAAAGTACAAACCGATTAATTTTGAATTATAATCGATAATCAGCCCATCACTAATTCAAGCCCTGTCCATTATAATTATTCATTACACATATATGGCACCTTTAATAATTCATTCGAGTGGTATATATAGATTTCTGGTATATTACTCAAAATTAACCGCTTAGATGAAAATCATGTTTTTTTGCAATACACGCAGTAAATGTTTCTAAACATTTTCTTTGGGCTGAGAGTATGAAAAGCTGTGTATTGGACCAAAACTGATGTAATCAGATGAATAAAGTCATTGTTGGAATATCATGCTCATGATGACGATACTGGATTGTGTGACATTGATACATAGGTTGTGTAGTAATTGTCACCCTAGTGTATTGTTACAAGTATCTCATGGTAAACATGTCAGAAGGATCATAACGTAGGCACTGAGAATGGTAATAAATGTTAATAGCTGTCTGTACTTGGCATAAAGTCATCATTTTTGTCATGTTTCCTCCCCAGAAGGCTAGTACAGCATGGAACCAATACAAAGAACAATCGGACAGCAGTCTTAGCTAACCAGCACTTAAAAAATGTTTTTGTACTGAAGTGTGTGCAGGTGGGAAAAGGTGAAAACTAACCAGAGGTTTATATTTCACAGACTTAACACTGACTTATAATATTTCTAAATTCTACACTTCTAAAAATAAAAACCGCTGCAATATATGTTAATTAGAATTTATGAAAGAAATAATTTAATTTCAGAAAAATCTCTCGAGAATACTTATGCAAGCAATTAAATGTGATCTGATTGTAAGGTACTTTCTAGTAAATGGACTGGAAGCAAACGTTACATATCTTGTCTATGCCAAAAATGATGATTTACTATTTGACAAATTTATGTAAAGTACTGTTTTCAATCAAATGAAAAAAAAAAATAAATATACTGGCTATTCAATAAAATCTATTGTAAATGTGACAGACATTAATTAAATTGTCATACTTGCCAACCCTCCCTATTTAGGAGGGAGACTCCTGATTTTGGACCCTAAAATGTTGCATTTTCAACTTGGAAATTTGCTTAACTGTTCCTATTTTTAAAGATCTGATGATTTCATCTAAAAGAAGAGCTCAAAAGAAGCCATTTAAAAGTGTTATTTTCCTTTGAATGTTCTTGTATACATATTATTTATGTTTTCAATTCTGAGCATGCGTAATCTCCCCCATGGACATTTAAAGAAATTGGCAAGTATGAATTGTTACAGTACCAGATATTAAACCAGTTATGTCTGGATTTAAGGCTAGACATAAAGACATCTTTGACTTCACTCTATCATTATCAGACATGATCCTGCCTTATAAGTGATGATATTATCTTATTAGGGCTTTCAGTAATAAAGGCTGGTATTGATGTAGTGATATGAGATTTTGGCACGTTCCATGCCCACACAACCTCATGAACAGTTTGAGAATGGTTAACCAGGGTTCAGATTAACAGTTCTATTTACAACACAGGAAATGAGAACAGGAAACTTTAAATGAAATAAAACAGTTGATGTCCAATCACCAGCATGATAGTTATGTCTCCTTATAGCTAAAGTCCATATTGTATAGCTTAATGTGAAGATTTTATTTGGTGACTTATTGATTACAATATAATTAAGATTTACACAATTTGTATTTTTCATACTTTTTAAAATCACTTAATCCTACTTTCATTCTCCCTTAAAAACAATCAAAAGGTTTTAAAAGATTTGAAATTTAAGTCAAGTTGGGTTTCCCTAATTTTTGATTTTTTTTTTGTTTCGGATGGAATGGTACTTGTTGTAACCTAAAATTGATCCAGAGTTTTCAATCAATACATGAATCCCACATTCTACAGTAACTAACAGGCCTCCTCATACCATCTGCTCGCTCATGTAATGAAGGATGTAGTGATTCTAGAATCCTTGACAATAAGAGGCGCTCTTGAACGGCTTGGGAAGCAATTACTTCGTATACTCCCTAAAGGTCATGTGTCAGTGGTCAGGGATAGTGTCCTTTACAAAAAACAGGGTGATTGAGTAACATACATTTACATTCTGATGGTCTCCATATCATCTGTATGTATCCATGACCTCAAAGTCAAAGACACAGCAAACAGCAAGATTTCAAAATCTACCACCGCATGCTTGTATTGCCCTGAACAATTAGCACAGAATACTGCATTACAGGACACAGTTTTATAGATTATCATGGCAAAACATGGGTCTACCATATCGCACAAAGATTTGTAATTATATCAGTCTCGTAGAAAATACGTTATTGATGGAATACATGTCTGGATCGTAACTTGATTGCATTGCTGCAGAAACGAGCAACGTCAGGTGTACGTGTCAAACACTTTGAAATCTGCAGTGCAATAATGCTGTCAAGGCCATAGCAAAAAGCACAGGATGAAATAACTGATGCTAGTCTGGATTATAACTTTGGTACAGTTATAACATTTCTGGGGAAACCCCTGTAGATTTGTGAAGTAGGACCTAAAGGAATATGTATTACCATGTGTACACACACATGTTGGTCTCAGATCAAGGCTTTTTAAATCTTAAGATACATTTCCTGTGGCCAGGGTATTTCCTGGTTTCCTTAAGTTCATTTTGTTTTATTATTCAAGAAAAATAACTTTGTGATTATAAAAAATCAATGGTATAAATTATAACTATATAATGTTTAGAGTTTTTTAAATTTTCATACATTTGTGTCTTAAAAGACACTGCACTGATTTTACTCATCAATTTCATTGATGATAGTTCCAAAATAATGTTATTTCCTTATTGCATGAACTTAAGAAATTGCAGATCTCAGTTATTGGATTGTGATATCAGTATTATTATGGGCTTATTAATTGTTACACAAATTCTACAAAGATCTACATTTTTTAATGCACTATACCAACTTATTGGTTTAACATTACTTTTCATACTTTATAGTTATGATATTGCTAAACAGTTGAAATGTCAAGTGCCTGTTCAATTAAAATATTGTCAATCTTGTATGATTAGATGTTGTGTTAATATTTTTAAAGATTTGTAAGAATCAGGCATAGAGAAGGGTTTGGATTGGATACTGTAATGAGATTGTCTTTTCAATTCCTCCCTCGGTTTTCATTGAACGCTACAGATGTAGTCTCTATACTGTAGTTGTGCACCTGTGCCAAATAATTACATCTCAGTATCTTTATACACTGTAGTTTGAGTACCAGACTTTGGATAAATCATCCTGCAGTTTGATCGTAATTTTGTGAAAAACTACAGGTATTATCACAACAGTCTGTAATTGTTCTACCTGCCCTTACCAGGGTATTTTGTCATCCCGTGTTGTGAAATACTGCTATTATGATTGGGTAATAATTTGTTATTTTGATATACATCTATTTTATCATTTAGCCTTTGTCTTACATTTCCAGTTTCATCTTCATTGAAAATATTGCTTAAGTTTCCATAAAATGTGTTTTATATATGTTCACAGGTGGTGCATATTTTATGATATCCCGAAGTCTGGGACCAGAGTTTGGGGGAGCCATAGGATTGGTGTTTTCTGTAGCCAATGCTGTCGCTGTAGCCATGTATGTAGTGGGCTTTGCAGAGACTGTCCGAGACATCCTCAAGGTAATCTTCAAGCCACATTAACTTGTCTATTCAGCCAAAACAATTCACTAAAATGTAATACTACACACCATACTGTAAACATATTTATCTGGCACACTCAAAATTTTGAGCATAACCGTAATATCTAAACAAAGAAGCGCAATGATGAATTGGTACACTCACAATCTTTGCTTTAGAAAGCAGTATTCAACTGAAACTTCAATTTGCAAATCATAATTTAGCGAAATGCTTTCATGCAGCACAAAAATCGCTAAAATATGGTTGCCGCTAACAGTAATCCAAGTTCTTGTGGATTGGCTTTCGGAAATTCAGTTCAATTTTCAGTTCAATTTTATAAGATAGATATATGTATAATCCCAGGAAAGCACAGACGGTTTGATATATGATAAGGTAAACTTAATCACTTATAAATGAGATGAGGAACATTAGATTTCGACATAAAAACATAAAGCAATCCACATTGACCTCCCATGCATGCACTGACAAGATAAGGTTTCATGATATTGCATTTGAACAAGGTTGATATTCAAGGTGCTGTATTGAATATTCTGGTGCTATGACGACAGGTTGGAAGTAAATTGCTGCAAAATAACTGTTGTCACAGGTGTCGTCTGTGGTCTGTTGAGATTACAAATCTAATGCAATATCTCACATAGCCAGGATTATATAAACAAGTCTTACCCATATGATATCATCCCTGATCTCCAATGTAAATAAGTCAGTTTGTATTACACTTGAGTTTCTATTAGAATCCCTCAGCCACTGCAGCATGTAGCTCTGTGGTACAGCTTATCAGGAAATATTGACATGAGTTCTATTCTAGAATTAAAAATTTTGTGACAACATGTACAGATGCTACTGCAGCAGATTTAGAATTATAATGTTTTATGATAATAATAGTTTAGCTATTACATGTGTAAGCATTGTAAGGTTCAAGTACATTTTGATAGCCCCAAAAACAGCATAATTAAAATACATGTACATCTGTTGGTGTACAGGAACTATTATAAGTGTCAAAAATATTACCCACTTTTGTCAAAAAAGGATGAAATAGCAACTTTGCATATAAAAGTATAGATATATTATATGTGGTTGGTTTCAAATGAAATCAGGATCAAGATAGATTTCAGAATATCTGCAAAATGCACACATTATTCAAAATTATAAAAAAAAAAAAAAATCTCAGGTCAACTGTTTCATTTTAGGTTGTTTTATATACCAACCAATGGCTTTGTAACACTGTATGTAAAACTAACTAGAACTGAAATCTGTTTTGATGCTAATTGATATACTAGCCCAAGAGAAACCTTAAACTAACGAAAAATAGAAGAACCCCATAGATGTGTTACATGCCAGTCATCTGGATTTTATTCGATTACCAAATCTTCCGATTTGTTTATTGATTTTTCGTGTTTTCTGTTGATGTAGGTACACAATGCCCTGATGGTGGACGAAGTAAATGACATCCGTATTATTGGTGTGCTAACCATTACCTTTTTGCTGTTTATAGCCATTATAGGAATGGAATGGGAGGCCAGGGTATGTGTCCTCTTCATGTATAGGGTCCAATGTTATCATTTTCACATATAGGGTCAAGGTCAACTAATGTTGTGTCCTGTACATGCTCAAAGGGTCACCCCACCAAAAGCTTATAATTATGTAAGATTATATGACTACATGCCAAATGAAATTATGCTTCATGTTTTCAATTTTATCATTTTAGACATGGAATTTTATAACTGCTCAAATTATTGTAGATTTGGAAAATTGCAAACTAGCTTGAAGCTAGAATGGTATCAAAGTATTAATTTTCTGTCTTTCGTTGTAGCAGCTAGTGCTTGATTGTTATGTTTAATGCTAGACAAAGGCAGTGTTTTGTTTACGAAATCAGCCTAGTGTTGATTAAAATGTGTTTGCTTTTCTATTTCAGGCCCAGCTGATTTTGTTAGGGCTTTTATTAGTTGCTATAGCTAATTTTATGATAGGAACATTTATACCATCAACTCCTGAACAAGTTTCTAAAGGGATTGTTGGTTATACAGGTAAGACCATTTTCTGTCAAGTATTAGACTTTCTAATTCAATGTAGGGCTCAAACTGCTATCAGGGGTTGAATTATCTAAGCCCTGATAAGCCTGATGAGGTGTAACTTTCAATTATCAAGTAAATATTATCATACCGCAGGGCTTCATCACCCCTCTTTTTAGGTCTGGTAAACGGACCCATTCCCAATGAAAAACTGTGTAATTTTTCCTAATCTTCCTCTTAAAAATTCCCAATTCAGATACTTGAAAAAAATGTGTACAAAATTAAATATTCATTCCGGGCTGTAAATGTATATTGAGTTCTGACAGTGATTTGAATGGTAGTTTAGAAGAAAAAAGTAATGTACGGTATTTAGCTTTTGTAAACTTACAATAGTGTTTCCTAAAATATCCCAATATAGCCATTACGTTGTTAATTTTTTTCCAATTTGATATCAGGGTCCGATTCCCAAAACCCCCTGATAAAGCCCTGTGCCATCAAACTCTCCCATCCCCAATCGCATCTGTCCATTTGTCAGTCCTTGATGTTGTTAAGCATAACTCCTGTACCATGAATTAAATTCTATTTTTAACTCGACCAAAGTCCATTATATGTAGATGTGAAAGAAGTTAATTTTGTCAATGTTTCTTGAGTTTGGGCCATTGAATATTTAATTTCTTCTCCAGAAATGTTTGAAGTTCAACAATCACCTCCTAAACTGTTGGTTGAACATGTTTTTGTAACTTGGCACTGTGAAGGATCATCATAATTATGTGGATGAACATAGATCTGTTATGTTGCTCCTTTAATCACATAACCTTACACAAAAAGTCTAAATGGATGATCTATGTTCTTAACACGTGACAGGCATTTATCATTTTCCCTGTAACATTCATTTCAAGAAATTTAATGTATTTTGTACAAAATCCTGAGACAAAGTCAACATTAACATCTTACCATGCACTTGATAATAGATAGATAGGAGGTTTTCATACAATATTTCTTTTTCATTTCTTTTTTTGCATTGTGTTAATTTTCAGTGGTCTATGAAAATAAATATACAGTAAAACTCCATTTACTCGAACCTGGTTTACTTGAATACCCCTCATTCGTCAAACAGTTCGTTTGGTCCCGACAGAGTTCGTACATATTCAACCATTGTTGGATTACTCGAATACCATGTATTCCTCAAACTATTGATCAGGTCCCTACGAAGTTGAGTAAGTGGGGTTCTTGTGTATATATAAATAGTACTGCCAAATACAATCACTGCGTAATCCATCAAG
Organism: Mimachlamys varia; assembly: GCA_947623455.1. Lineage (NCBI taxonomy): Eukaryota > Metazoa > Mollusca > Bivalvia > Pectinida > Pectinidae > Mimachlamys > Mimachlamys varia. The sequence goes on from OX392535.1 coordinate 19,049,754, forward strand.
AATATTACAAAAAATAGAAATGCTCACAAATGGTTGCCAGAAATTTCTACACCATTTTCTGTGACAGATAGGGGATATTTTGTTTTGCTAGTTTGCTAGAAGTAATAGAATCTTACTTCAGAGGACATTGGAATCAAATGGTTCAACAACACATATTGATGTCATGTGATATATGATATGACTGTATGGTCAATAAAAACCTTGTTTCTGTGACAAGTTGGAATCATTTAGGCCAAACAAAATTAATCTTTGTTTTTTCATCCATCATCACAGGTATTTTAAGTTTACCTAATTGACTGAGTATATACACTGTAGGATGTGTTGTCATCCTCTAACAATTTTTAATATTTTCTCAAAACCATTGAAATATTTTATTCAAAATTAGTACATGTACAAATGATTCTGATAAGATCATTGAAATCTAAATATTAATATTGTTTGGCCTTACTTTATTGTAGATCTCCTATATTTTACTCTTAGTTTCATATACTTTTGTTGTACCTATTTCATAGTTCACTGTACTAATCGAAATCAAATTGACTTCTTTTTCAGGTGAACTTTTTGTCGAAAATTTAGGGCCAAAATATTCTGATGGAGAAAACTTTTTCTCAGTTTTTGCTGTATTTTTCCCAGCTGCTACGGGTATTTTAGCTGGAGCTAATATCTCAGGTGATTTAAAGGTGAGATTCTGTAGTTATTTAATTATCTATGCAATGTTTATTACCTGGGTATTAGAATTTCACGTTTTCAGAACCCCTGCACATAATTGGTTCATATTCACAACAATGCATTAAAATCTCAAGTTCCACAAGTGATAATATTTTGGTAGTCATTGGTCAAAGTTAAAGGGCACACTTGACCACTTTAGTATATATTTACACCATAGTTTCATAATGTAAGGTTCTACAAATGATTTGACTTTGGTAGTCATTTGTCAAAGTGAAAGGGTCGTAAAGTCACACTTAACCACTTGTCAATTAAAAAGCTTGTGTACGAGATATTCTACTACATCATACTAAGTTTACATCATTAAAACATTCTTCACCTGCTTATATTTTGGTGGTCATTGGTCAGAGGTAAAGGACCAAAGCTCACACTTGACAACTTTGCAGGGGTGGGGGTATATATTTGTGACGCCCTTGTCACTTTGCTTTTGTATTTTCTGAGAAAAAGTATGATATTGCTATTTCTTTAAGGTGACTTGGAGGGTCTTAATGAAATTTCACTTGTAGGTTCCACATGTTAATTCCTTCAATGTTAATTCTTTCAACTCAACAAGTCAAACCAGGTTTCTTTGCAAGTGTATTCTGTGACGAAAAGTAGAAATACATTTATAATCACATACTATTTTACACATGTGCTTAACATTGTTCAAGCTCAATCTTAATACAGTTTTGGTTTGAATTTTACAGAATGCACAGAAAAACATTCCAAAGGGAACCTTTTATTCTATACTGATATCCACGATTGTGTATATTGGAATAGCATGGGTACTTGGTGCTACTATCATGCGTGAAGCGTCTGGATACGCTGTCACAGCTCTTCAGTCAGCCATAACCACCAACGTTAGCGACAACGGTTCGTATCAGTCGGCCCTCGCCAACACCTCAGCAGGAACACTTCAGCATCAGCCCAGTGCTTTCAGTCTGGCACAGAACTGCAGTCTTGGCGTGGACGGCACATGTGAATTTGGTCTTCTCCACGACTACCAGGTATATTTGTGACCGATAATTAATTGCTTTATTTGACTTCAAAGTTTACCATTTATGTAAACATATAGATGTAAACAAGAAAAATATTCAAATTGTTTTTCGATAACTCTTTAATGGTTTTCAAGAAAATATTTTATCAAAGACAAAAAATGAATACATTTATTATCACAACCACTTATACCAAATGTTCTTTTTTCAGCAAGCTGAAATGTTGTTTTTTGAAATATTTTGAAGTTTGTTTACTGTTAACAGGCCATGGAGATAGCTTCAGGTTTTGGTCCCCTTGTGACTGTGGGAATATTCTCTGCCACCCTTTCCTCAGCTCTTGCCAGTCTCGTGTCTGCACCCAAAGTCTTCCAGGTACAGGCCATCTTTGACCTTGACATCTTGTTGGTCATTTTCAAAGGAGTTAAAAAAATTAAAGTTTGAAAGTTGATGCAATAAGGAATTGTTTGAAAGATCTAGGATACTTGTTTAATTGTTAAGAACAAAATTGTTTGTGAAAACTCTATCTTTGGCATCTTTACTTTCTTCCTGTAATTTTGGTTTCCAATAACACAAATAAGAAACAGATATTCTAAATAGTTTATTTTGTTGCTTTTTAATGTACCATTATTTATTACCAAATATTATTTTGGAGCTTATGTGACAAAACATGGTAGAATATCTCTATCTAATTCAGTTTCATTTCTTAAATGATTTGAGATTTTAGGTTGCAGGTAATATCAATGATCTTTCTCCTGTCTCAGACTAATTTATCAATCTTTTAATTTACAGGCAGTTTGTAAAGACAAGATATTCCCAAAGATCCATATCTTTGCCAAAGGTTATGGTGCCAGTGATAACCCAAGGCGAGCCTATTTGTTAGCCTACTTTATTGGTGTGGCGTTTATATGTATAGGTAAGTACCTCCAGTATATACTGTGTGCTGTGTTCTTCCAACATCCCTCATACAGTCAGACCTTGTTACCTCAAATGTCTGGTAGGAACTTTGGCTGGGACGGTCCCCGACGACAAAATTCTTAAAATAAATGGTTTTCGAGTTATACATGTTTGAGATAATGAAGTTCTTCTGAATTTCAAAATTTATCAAGTTTGTGTATTATTTCAAGTTGTTCAAAGTCAAATAACAAGTCATTCTAAATTACCAGTAAGGAAATGTTTTTGTGGTGATAAAAAAACTGAGATGTTTACATAATTCAAAGAATATTACTAGTACCTTACAAAATAAATTATGATGATATTAATATATGCTTGGGTAAATTCAACTTCAATATGGCAATATTCTTGATATTTTAATTCCATCCTTTAAGGGAACATCATTATTGGTAAAAGAGCTTGAACAACAGGCAGAAAACATTACCATTGCAATAGCATTGCATGAAAAAAGCTTAATGCTACATGTTATTTTACAGGTAAGTAATTTGCTGTGCGTGAAGCATTTATAGATAATTGATTGGCTACGACTGTGTGTTGAGTGTTGTATTTATGTGGTTGTGTTCTCGGCTAAATTCTTGTTTCCTGCTTACAGGTGATTTGAATGCTATTGCTCCCATCATATCTAACTTCTTCCTGATGTCCTATGCCCTCATCAACTATTCCTGTTTTGATGCCTCACTTGCCCGGTCTCCAGGTAACCGCCATATACTGACAGGGTTTGAATTTAACACTCGCCAAATGCGAGTTGATTTCTGAAATAGCAAGTAGAAAATTATTGTACTTGCGTTTTTCGGCGAGTGGGTATAATGCCTGTTGAAAGGTGTATATATTATTCCAATCTGTGCATATGTCAGAAAAGTATAGAACGAATTGTGAAACGAAACCACACATACACACACAAATAGTGCAATGTCTTAAAAGGCTATTTGATCACAATACTTCTTGTATTGTTATAATATTACACATTGGCAAAGTTAAGTCAATTTTCTTAACTAAATTGTAAGTTAGACTGATTCAGAATGCATCGTAGTGCTTTCATTATCCACTTCAAAACCAAGTCTCTAATTTGGCGAGTTAAAATTTAACCAACTAGCCACAAAATGCGAGTGGCTAAAGAAGTTAAATTCTACCCCTGACTGAATTCATCTCCATGTATGTGTCGTGTGATTTTCTTATGGAACTTTGGGGAAACAGTTGTAAGTCACTAGTATTAATATTTCATGTAATATCAGTTTTTGCTCCATGAGTCAAAATATAAATGGAGAGATCTACACATAAGAAAAACAATTACATACTAGTCATTTCATTGTATTAATCTTTCCTCAAATAACATATTCCTAAATAGGATCTTTGAGACACTATTGCAAATAGTTTTAACAAAGTTTAGTGTCTGCTTTGAAATCTGATTTAATATGTAATATTTAATATGTCAAAGTGATATTAGATTGTATTCCGATGGTTTGATATTTGTCAGAGTGAGTAAGAGTTAATTCTTATATTGTAGCACATTTTTGATGGATCAATAGTCATAAAATTGCAGGTTGGAGGTTAATTTTATAAGTGAGATGTATTAAATGCTGTTTAAGACTTAATTTTTCAATAAGACATATTTTAATGAATTACATATTGACTCCATCATTGAAACAAACCTCTTGCGATAGCATGTAAATTGTACTTAATTTAAAGTTGCCTTTTTCCGTCTTATTTATTTTATTGTGATTGAAAACAATTGAGCTATCCAAAACTTTTAATAAATTCTCACAATTGCTTACACTGTTGATTATGATAATAGTTAAATGTTATGTATGTTTCAGGGTGGCGTCCAGCATTTAAATACTACTACATGTGGTTAAGTCTCCTTGGTGCCTTAGTGTGTATAGCTGTGATGTTTATTATCAACTGGTGGACAGCCTTGATAACATTTGCTGTGATAGCCTTTCTCTTTGTATATGTGCACTACACAAAACCAGGTAAGAAATACAATCACTTCATTGTCTCTGTGCTGAAAAATTACTGGAAATGGGAATGAAATATTAACTATTTAATCTTCTACTGGGGTATTGAAAGTATATAAGCGTCCCTTCTAACACAACTAAATGATTTTATATAACAGTATGGAAAACCTCACTGTAGGCTTGTCTACAAGGGGAAAAAAAACACAAAAAGTGGTGATATGTTTAAAAATTGTCCGAAATTGATGACAATAATGTTGCCCATCATGTTAACTACTTATTCTGGGCCCGGGGCGCAAATTATGGTTAATATCGTACGAAGGTCAATCCAACGATCAAATAAAGCTTTCTTAAAGAGGGTTGGACAATATTTTGGGAACTTGCATCCCTGATGTCTAGTATGAATATACATGACAAGATTTTGAGAACTCCTTTTCCAATATACTGGGTCCATTTTCAGTATTCCATTTATTGAAGGAAAGAATTGGTTTAATTCAATGAAAATAATTGATAGATTGAAAATGATTTAATTGATTACTTAAAAAAACTAGTGTTAACAATTATATTCAAATTGATTTGTAAATTATTCCATGTTAGCAAATAACCAATGCTGAATTCTGATTTTAGATGTGAATTGGGGATCATCTACCCAGGCTCATGTGTACAGAAGCGCTCTCCAGTCTGCTCTCAAACTCCTTGCTGTGGAAGACCACATCAAAAACTTCCGGCCACAGATCTTGGTGCTAACAGGCCTACCTTCCAGTCGCCCCGCCCTGGTCGACTTTGTTTATACCCTGACGAGGAAGATCAGTCTAATGATGTGTGGACACATTCTCATTGTACGTGGATAGACATGATGTTGATTTGAGATACTGGATGGTTGAACTTAGCTGGAATCCTAAACTTTATGGCACTTACATGTTAAAGATTTCTCTCATATTTCACACCAGTTAATTCTGTCTTTTGTAGTTGTGCTTCATTGGTTTAAATTTAAAAAAAAAATCATTTTCAATTATATAAGTCTAGATGCATGTCCTAAGTATCAAACCTGGTTACTTTTGCCTAGATTTTAAAAGAGTAAAAGTTGTTAAATGATAAACCCAAAGCAATCCCATTAAAGAATATGTTTCAATATTTTTGAATTATATACTTAAAAATGATTTGGTTTTACTGACAGTTAACTGTATAATCATATAGCAAGAGATATGTTGTCGTAAATTTTTATGTATTTGATGTTCAGGGGAACCAGAGTGATTGCCTGAGAGAGATCAACAAGTATAAGTCGGGTACAGTCTACCAGTGGTTTAAACAACGCAAGGTCAAGTCCTTCTACAGCGTCACTTCAGCGATGTCCTTCAGGCAGGGCGCACAGAGTATCATGCAGGTAATAGTTGTAGCCATGTCCTTCAGGCAGGGCACACAGAGTTTCATGCAGGTAATAGTTGTAGCCATGTCCTTCAGGCAGGGTGCACAGAGTATCATGCAGGTAATTGTTGTAGCCATGTCATTCAGGCAGGGTGCACAGAGTATCATGTAGGTAATTGTTGTAGCCATGTCCCTCAGGCAGGGCGCACAAAGTATCATGTAGGTAATTGTTGTTAAAAGCCATGTCATTCAGGCAGGGTGCACAGAGTATCATGCAGGTGATAGTTGTAGCCATGTCATTCAGGCAGGGTGCACAGAGTATCATGTAGGTAATTGTTGTAGCCATGTCATTCAGGCAGGGCGCACAGAGTATCATGCAGGTAATTGTTGTAGCCATGTCATTCAGGCAGGGTGCACAGAGTATCATGTAGGTAATAGTTGTAGCCATGTCATTCAGGCAGGGTGCACAGAGTATCATGTAGGTAATAGTTGTAGCCATGTCCTTCAGGCAGGGCGCACAAAGTATCATGTAGGTAATAGTTGTAGCTATGTCATTCAGGCAGGGTGCACAGAGTATCATGCAGGTAATAGTTGTAGCCATGTCCTTTAGGTAGGGTGCACAGAGTTTCATGCAGGTAATAGTTGTAGCCATGTCATTTAGGCAGGGCGCACAGAGTATCATGCAGGTAATAGTTGTAGCCATGTTCTTCAGGCAGGATGCACAAAGTATCATGTAGGTAATAGTTGTAGCCATGTCATTCAGGCAGGGCGCACAAAGTATCATGTAGGTAATAGTTGTAGCCATGTCATTCAGGCAGGGTGCACAGAGTATCATGCAGGTAATAGTTGTAGCCATGTCATTCAGGCAGGGCGCACAGAGTATCATGCAGGTAATAGTTGTAGCCATGTCATTCAGGCAGGGCGCACAGAGTATCATGCAGGTAATAGTTGTAGCCATGTCCTTCAGGCAGGGTGCACAGAGTATCATGCAGGTAATAGTAGTTAAAAGCCATGTCCTTCAGGCAGGGCGCACAGAGTATCATGCAGGTAATAGTTGTAGCCATGTCCTTCAGGCAGGGTGCACAGAGTATCATGCAGGTAATAGTAGTTAAAAGCCATGTCCTTCAGGCAGGGCGCACAGAGTATCATGCAGGTAATAGTTGTAGCCATGTCATTCAGGCAGGGCGCACAGAGTATCATGCAGGTAATAGTTGTAGCCATGTCATTCAGGCAGGGTGCACAGAGTATCATGCAGGTAATAGTTGTAGCCATGTCATTCAGGCAGGGGGCACAGAGTATCATGCAGGTAATAGTTGTAGCCATGTCCTTCAGGCAGGGCACACAGAGTATCATGCAGGTGATAGTTGTTAAGGGCACCATACAAATTCCCACTTGGTCTCACAAATACAGCTTGTGACATTGGCGATGTCCTTCAGGCAGGGTGCACAGAGTATCATGTAGGTAATAGTTGTAGCCATGTCCTTCAGGCAGGGTGCACAGAGTTTTATGCAGGTAGTAGTTGTTAAAAGCCATGTCCTTTAGGTAGGGTGCACAGAGTATCATGCAGGTAATAGTTGTAGCCATGTCCTTTAGGTAGGGTGCACAGAGTTTCATGCAGGTAATAGTTGTAGCCATGTCATTCAGGCAGGGTGCACAGAGTATCATGCAGGTAATAGTTGTAGCCATGTCCTTTAGACAGGGTGCACAGAATATCATACAGGTAATAGTTGTAGCCATGTCCTTCAGGCAGGGTGCACAGAGTTTTATGCAGGTGATAGTTGTTAAGGGCACCATTCAAATTTCCACTTGGTCTCACAAATACAGCTTGTGACATTGGCGATGTCCTTCAGGCAGGGCGCACAGAGTATCATGCAGGTAATAGTTGTAGCCATGTCCTTCAGGCAGGGCGCATGCAGGTAATAGTTGTAGCTATGTCCTTCAGGCAGGGCGCACAGAGTATCATGCAGGTAATAGTTGTAGCCATGTCCCTCAGGCAGGGCGCACAAAGTATCATGCAGGTAATAGTTGTAGCCATGTCCTTCAGGCAGGGTGCACAGAGTATCATGAAGGTAATAGTTGTAGCCATGTCATTCAGGCAGGGTGCACAGAGTATCATGTAGGTAATAGTTGTAGCCATGTCCTTCAGGCAGGGCGCACAGAGTATCATGCAGGTAATAGTTGTAGCCATGTCCCTCAGGCAGGGCGCACAAAGTATCATGCAGGTAATAGTTGTAGCCATGTCCCTCAGGCAGGGTGCACAGAGTATCATGCAGGTAATAGTAGTTAAAAGCCATGTCATTCAGGCAGGGCGCACAGAGTATCATGCAGGTAATAGTTGTAGCCATGTCCTTCAGGCAGGGTGCACTGAGTATCATACAGGTAATTGTTGTAGCTTTGTCCTTCAGGCAGGGTGCACAGAGTTTTATGCAGGTTATAGTTGTTAAGGGCACCATTCAAATTTCCACTTGGTCTCACAAATACAGCTTGTGACATTGGCGACGTCCTTCAGGCAGGGCGCACAAAGTATCATGCAGGTAATAGTTGTAGCCATGTCCTTCAGGCAGGGTGCACAGAGTATCATGCAGGTAATTGTTGTTAAAAGCCATGTCATTCAGGCAGGGTGCACAGAGTTTTATGCAGGTGATAGTTGTTAAGGGCACCATACAAATTTCCACTTGGTCTCACAAATACAGCTTGTGACATTGAAGATAACATTAAATAGAATAGAAGTAGTTGAATAAAAACTGATAAAGGAATGTTTGAAATCAAATTTTTAAATCTGTCTTTATTGTCAATAGTGTGTATGACTTGCTTTCAGAATGTTGGAGTAGGGAAAATGAGACCTAATATCGTAGTGATGGGCTTCAAGTCTGACTGGCGCACCACCCATCACGAGGAAGTGGACGGCTACTTCAATACCATACAGTTAGTATCTCTCTCTGATCACTCCTAACTATGTCATCTTTGTAAAAAGGATATTTTTGGATAAATTGTTTAGATTTTATACAGATCTTTTTCACTTTTTTTGTAGGTAAAAGATTGCATTACGTTATGTGAAAAAAATCTAAACCTATGTTAGGAATGTTTGTGAAACTTGTTGCAACCTGTGTACCCAATTCATTAAATTGGTTTTTTTTGTCTGGTAAAGATGTAATTATTTCTATATTAAGACTTCTATTTCTGTATATAATATGTTGGTTTTATTTGATAATATGTACATGCATTATGTCCAACTCGGAAGCATTTTGAGTTGTATATAAACAAGCAATATGAATACAATAACCAACAGTTATAAGTCCAGGAATCTCTTTTCTCCTTTTTAGCACACCTGGTCCATAATACCATGATAAACTTATGTCTGGTATTGGTATCAGATGCACATCCATCCATTCCTTAACAAATTCTTTATATCAGCTGCTGAATGTAATTTCACCAAATTGAGAGCCTCACTATGCCTACCTACAGGGCTTATGGGCAGAGCAAAGCAAGAACAATGACCGCCAACCAATTATTTTTTATCAAAGAAGTCTCCTCAGAAGCCAGATACAGATATTCCATTTTACATATAATTGTTTTAGTGTGTTTTATTCCAAGCTCCTTCACTGAAGCTGTATTCTGTACTGAAATATAAAATTTCTTATGAAAATATATGCACAGTGTATATAGGTATAGTAGGAAGAAATGTATCTCAAGTTCAAAAACAAATCCTCATTCAGCCTATTAGACCGTCTTTGACGTCACCCTTGAGCTGTCTTTATAGACAGGTTTGGCTATGAAAATTTAACAAATATTGTTTATTCTGTAGAGTTAACTTTGAGTTTGCGAGGCACATATTTAATTGCTCATAGTCACTTGTAGTATACAGATCACCGTAACAAATAGGAACAGTTTCGATGTCAGCCACTGTACTAGATTTCCAACACTCAATCACTGTTTTGGGTCAGAGGATTATTAGATGCTGTCATGCTTTGTGTGAAAAAGAAAAGATTTCTGTAGTTATGATGTCTCTCTGGAATTTAGGCTATAATGCTCTTTGCTGGCAAGGAAATAATCATGCATGCATAATAATGTTATCCTGCAAAAAAGTATAATCACTTGTCAAAGAAATTAAAATAGATGCTGTTATTTCTATCTTCATTTTAGTCATTTCATCACAGTGGTAGGATTCCAAAACATTCTGGTATTAAATACATTTATTTTTCTACATTTCCAAATTTAACTTATTTTTTCACCACTGATTCATGTCATGGTATCTCATCAGTTTCATTACATTCCATTTATGTATACTTATAAAAAGAATAAACACTGTTTCACAACATTTTAAAAGTTGTTTCACTAGAAAATCACATCACCATTACAAATTAGGACCCACATTCTGATTCACATTGTTGTGATTTCATGCGTACACATTTCCAGATATTTTTTCATCATTTCTAATCATTGTTGACTCCACATCTGCTAGTAAGGATTCACGCTGTTGTATCAGTATTTTAATCTCAGATTTACTAATGGGTTATGTTTTATGTCACATTTAAAGTATGATTTTTTCAATTATTGTTATTTCTCTGAGGCACTTTTCAATGTGACAATAATTAAGCAAATATGAAAAGTTTACTTGGATTACTCTTGAGAAAATATCAGCTTTGGTCACTTATTTCAACAAAGACATGAATTAAATTTCTAACTATATGAAAAAATGATATTATTTACCCTTTACCTTTAACCTTCATTATGTATGATCTTGACATTGCAGTGATGGCTTTGGTATGGTTCAACCTTGATCTTCATGTATGACCTTGACATTGTAGTGGTGTATTTGACTGATATGATTTACCTTTGACCTTCATTATGTATGACCTTGACATTGCAGTGATGGCTTTGGTATGGTTCACCCTTGATCTTTATGTATGACTTTGACATTGTAGTGGTGGGTTTGACATGATTTACCCTTTGCCTTTAATATGTTATATACGACCTTGACATTGTAGTGATGTATTTGACGGATATGACCCTTTGCCTTTAATATATTACATACAACCTTGACATTGTAGTGATGCCTTTGACCTTGAGTTTGGTGTGGGGATCCTTCGGGTAGCAGAAGGGTTCTATAGTGAGCCGAATCAGAATGAGGCTGGCCATGAATCCCTTGTACAACATAAGCTTGATGGTAAGTACAGTAAATTATCAGGACAGCTTATTGACTAATACTTAACTTTCTATAATAATATCGTTTTCTCTTAACATTTGTCGTAACTAGTGAAGTATATAGCATGGAAACATTTTTCTAGGTGTTTTAACAGCCATGTTTTGGTCCTACAGCTTCTCCTATACATAGCAACTGTTGTGGACCTCCTGTGACCTCAACAAGTATGCCGACTATGTAAACCGTTTGTGCATGACTAGCTGAGTGTTGTCTTATATATATGAATAGTCTGTAGTCTCTTATTCATGCTTTGAGTTTATTTGAACTGCTTGATTTCTTTGTTGATATTTCTTTTCTTTTTTTCTTTGTGAAATTGTCCAATTTTTTTGTGATTTTTTGTAGTTTTAAGTTAGCAGCTGTAAAATGTTGAAACAAGAATTTTTGACCGAGGACCAAAGGACTATCAAATGCGTCTCAATGCCATGTTTGATGGTGATTTTCAGTAAAGAGAGGTCATTGTATTGACTTATCATAGAGAGAAGTCTGTTTGATATGCCATTGGTCAATTGTCAACTACCAAGAAATTGAACTTTTGGTAGATAAAAAAAAAAAACTGTACATAAAAATATGCAATAGCTCAGGGATTGATTTCATTACTTCATTAGCAATTTAAATAAAAATGTTTCAATAATTATGATCTTGCATTAATTTAAAGAAGATTTTGTACACAATATTTCACAAATATTCTGCTAAAAGTAATGAAAATTGTGATGAATATCAAGTTTAGAGAGAGAAATTGTTTAAATTTTAAGTAGATCTTCCAGAAGATTTTATTATTTTGATATTTCCTTAATTGAAATATTCCATTAGTGAAATACAAGGTATGTATTGAGTGTCTGTACTGAGAAGAATACTACCAAGAAGTGGGTGATGTTAATTCTAACTACCAGTAAGTCAACTGGCGTTGATATTTTATATAAATACCACTGATAAGTGTATACTCAGATGTGTATTGTGCTGACCAGTACTGATTGGAGACCATGTGTTGTTACAGCTGATGAGGAGGAGATCCCCTCCTACCCTAGTACCCCGACCATGCTACGTAAACAAAGCCGTTCGTCCGAGGGCTCCATTGCTGACCAGATCGGAGACATGCCGCAGAGGGATGACAGTCACCAACTGTTGATGTCTGAGAGCCGCCTCAAGCAGCAAGATCGGTTTGCCAAAAAGCAGAAGAAGGGGACAATAGATGTCTGGTGGCTGTTTGATGATGGAGGTAAGAACCTTAAGGATCTTTTTAGGTCTGTAATAATACTATTTCTAACGAGAACTATGTACTTTTTGTGCAATGCTATTTTCGCCCACTACCATCATAATCAAAAAATGTCCATTGTTTGGTATATCATCCATCCATCAATCATATTGATAAAAATGGATGGCAGGCAGGCAGGCAGCTGTTTGGATTTCTTTTGTATTGGCGCACAGTGGAAACTTTCGCTTTTTTGCTGCCATTAAATCTCCGCGAATATATCCACACGTGAGCATATTTAACACCACTGAAATTCTACAGTGTATAATAGTGTTATAGGTACACAGTGCAATACAGCATGACTGACAGTGCATACATTTCCACACCATGAACAGTTTAGAGGCTGACTTAGTGAAAAATTCCATATGTGGAAATATTGACTTTTACAGTTATACCAGGAATCTCATATGTGATAAGCATTTTATATTCATTTTTCAAAAAATGGTTGGAAACGTAACCTTGTTGTGAAAACTTTCTTGTTTCTAAAATGCTTGTTCAGATAAAGCTGAATACAGACAATAGGCCATTACTCCCTGTTGATTACTAACATGTATGACCTTAGGAATAAGATTCATCAGTTTGGACGAAATGTCGCGCTACGTTTTTGACAGCTGACTTCTCTAACTCAACCTATTTTGGGTAGTGAGCTGATTTCAGCGGTCAGAACACCGACACTTGGCTATTTTACTCTTTGCTTTACAAAGGAAACAGACGTTTTCAAAAGCTCACAAATTAAGTTTTCAATTCCTGTTTGTGTACGAAACAAACTCAGTATATAATTATGTATGACCTTGAACTCTTGTCGTTTCAGGGTTGACCTTGTTGATACCTTATATCCTCACAACAAAGCTGTACTGGGGCAACTGTCGGTTGAGAATCTTTATTGCTGGTACAAAGAGAGGCGAGATTGACAGAGAACAGAGGCAGTAAGTCTCCACAAGTCCTACTAATTATTATATTTATAGATTTAGTTAAGATTAACTAATACCAGGAATATTCAAGATGAATTCTTACACGGATACCGGTACAGCATCAGTTGAAACACGGTATTTGTAAACACGCATCAGTTTCGAACTGTGTTTAACCTTCAGATTGTTGTTAAAGTGGGCCCCACCTGAATTATTTTCAAGTCTACGGATTTTTTTGTAAAGAGTTCTTGTTAGTTACCGCTCAGGTTTACTTCGTTTTTCTAATTTTTGCATGGTTATCAACTAGTTTTATTTTCAGAATTTTTCAGAATTACGAAAAAATTCCCTGAAGTTACGTATATTGGGCCTTTAATATTGACCCTATCACTGTTGCTCTTTGTTCATGTTTGATACTAAAGTTTATTAATACCTAATCATTGTGACTTTTCACCAGAGGTGAGTGACCATGGGTTGTTTTCAATACTTATTGTAAATAGAACATTCCCTAATGAAATATTTAAGGATTAACTTTATATTTTGTTTAGTTTATGAGATCATAAATACAATGGAGCACAAAGTAAATTGCACCAGAGGTGCATGACCATAGGTTTCTTCATACTTGCTTCAAATGTAAAATTCCTTTATGAAATATTATTTTGCAAGATATTTATTGAAACAAATTCTATTTTCAGGATGGCTACATTACTGAGCAAATTCCGTATTGAATGTAAGGAAATCACAGTAATAGCAGACATCGGCAAAGCTCCTGAGAAAAAGAGGTGAGCAACGAAACCATTCTGAAACAAGGAAATATTATCATGTCAGTGATGCTGAAAGTGAATGAAAAATTTGATTAAAACCTTTTATTTAATTGTATTGGTGTGAAGAAAAATACCAACACTGGGCAAATTTTGCAAGTCCATAGTTAGAAATGTGGTAATTAGAACAAATAGCAATTGATAAATGATTTAAGTGATATATTGAAGGAAGCCAAAACCTGTTGTGATGATGGAAGTTATGTTCTAAAATCAGAATATAAATCCCATAATATTTAAACACTTTGTGTGTTATAGTGAAGTTGAGTTTGACAAGTTATTGGAGGGATGGATGTTGGATGAGGAGAATGGAGAAAGCCAAGAAAAGTATCCATGGAAAATCTCTGAGGAGGAAAAAGACTTGCTCCAGGATAAGGTAAGATTTCTTGTGATGGATTTAGATCACTAATACAGTATGTGTAAACCATCACTGAAACTGTTAGATAGTGATTTTTTTTCTCTTCAGTCATTACTGTAAAGCAATGGGTCAGGGTCCGTTCTTAATAATTTTTGATAATTTGCTGTCACTCGCCCTTGGACACATGATAAAATTTCTTGTAATTGATACATTTCAAATGGAAAAGTTATCTTGCTGTGTTCATTTCTGTATATTTACAATATAGAAATTATATTAAGCCATTTGATTAAATGTATTACAAATTCATTGATTCCCAATTTACATATTTATTTCAGACGAAGAGAAACATTCGGCTGAAGGAGCTCCTAGTGAAGCATTCCAGTGATGCGTCCTTAGTTGTCATGTATGTTGTCTTATTTCTGGAAAATGAAAACGTTTCATAATATTCAAATGTGTGTATAGGATAAAATAACCAAAGGACAATAAACAATAGAAAAATGCAAGATGACATGACATTTTAACAGGGAGGATTGCATAGAAAGCATTCTTTTCATTGGATTCCTGAAGCAAAGATAAAATCTATAAAAATCAGTGTTGAAATAAATGTTGGGAATACAAAAATTTTACCTTTGAATGCCAATTTTCCAAAAGACCCTTGTGTCTCGGAGTATAAAATTCATTTTATCAAATCCTATACTAAAAACATTGCTGTAGCTTCACTTTCAAAATTGTTAGAAGTGTAATGTTTATAATGACGTCAATGCTTTGTGAACTAGCAATGTATTGGTATAGCATACTGAAGAATCATGCTTTATAAATGAACCTTCATTAGAATTTCATTTATCTTTGTTTAAAGGACCCTACCTATGCCGAGAAAGGGAACATGTCCGACCGGTCTATACATGGCCTGGTTGGACACTTTGACCCGCGACATGCCACCCATACTCTTACTCAGGGGCAACCAGTCCAGTGTGCTCACCTTCTATTCATAACACCACCTACACAACATCTGGCTTCCAACTCAACCATGGCCACACAGCTTCTAGATCTCGGAGAAAGGAGTCGTCTACGCAATAATGTTATGAGATTCGAAATCTCTAAATCAGATGGAGAAGGAGATTTGAAATCTCTAAATCAGATGGAGAAGGAGATTCGAAATCTCTAAATCAGATGGAGAAGGAGATTCGAAATCTCTAAATCAGATAGACAAGGAGATTTGAAATCTCTAAATCAGATGGAGAAGGTATCATAGCAATATTTAAAAGCTGACAAAATATTTATATTCTGAATCTCAAATTTAGTTTTGCAATTACCGTTTAAGATTATGTGTTGATAGCAAGGAGATGGAGAAGGGGGACTTGGATTAAATCTAAGTATATCTATTATCTAAATAAAATTAAATAACACAAGATTTTGTACTGGTTCAAATGGCTAGGAATGTTACTGTTGGATATTCTCCATTGGATAGAGTATCGGTATCCTCAATATCCAGGGGTTATGCTCACCTTTGTCTCTACATCCCTGGAATATGTCAATCATGGTGAACCTGAAGGCATGAAGATATCAGTTTGATTGGTCTCGGGTATAAAAACCTGACCATTTGCAAGGCTGATGCCTGTCTTTTGAAGGATTCAAAGAAGCCACAACCAACAGACTTCAAAGCCTATCAATTTCTACGGTTATGTGATTGCAAGATTCTTTTGATATGGATCAAATCATTGACATAATTAGTCATCTTCCTTTATCAACAATGTGACGCACACACAGCCTTGATTTGCCATAACATATTCCATGGGTGTAGAGAGCGCCAGTGAGTGTATCCCCTGGATACAGAGGATTGAGTACTGGTAGTATACTGGGGATTTTTTTTTTTTTTTTGACTATATCTGTTTATATTAAATATAAAGGATCTTCTTGATCTTTCTGATAGGGGATGGTGGGAGTATGGATGCTTCAATGTAGTAGAGCTATCATTGACAGGATGATTTAAGTGACAATGTTAATCCTGGAAATTATAGGGGTGTATGGTAAACTACTGTATAAAGACGTTATGGTAGTCTGGTGCTGAATTATGGTCTAAATATACAAACATTTGTGATATCTCGCACTGAAGGGTCTCTGTTGTGAGCAGATATTAGTGTTATAGTGTTTGTATTAGTTGTACACATGTGACTTATAGGTGAGGTGAAGTATACTGGTGTACTACCTGTATATGTGGGACTAACAGTGATGTAGGTATACATGGACTTGTGAGTAATGTAAACAGTGTAATATAGAACATCTGTGACTGACAATGTTTGATACTAAAGATTATCCTTAATAGATATTCTATTGTACTTCATTGTGTATATAATTAAATTGTGAAAAGCTGTTTTTCGTTTTGTGAGGGGGTAACATAGGGCATTTTATATTAAAAATTTAGTTTCATGCTCCAATAGGGGAAAGATAACTACGTTAGAGCCATACTGTTTTAAAGTGGATTTAAAGGAAGCAATGATTCTTGATACTTCAGCATTGATAGACTTCATACCTATAATGATAACTATATGGAGTGGGAAGGCTAGATCTGTTTACAGATGACCTGAAGTCTTTCCGTTGAGTCTTAGGTTATGACCCGTTGCCATCATCGTGTATTTTATGAATGGATAAGTGTTGCATATCATTTACAAAAGCCACTGCCTGTTAGACAAATGGACAGCTTGCCCCAATACTGACTTGATCACTGTATACGCCCTGTAACCATTGGTCTGTGATATTGTGTTCTGATGGAGAAATTTGACCCTGGTTAACCTTTCTGTAATATATCTATGTACATTATATATGCAATCACCTGAATGTTCAATTACTGCGCCAGTACAAATGTTAAAGAAAAAGTCTCGCAATACATGTTTCTCAATACAATCCTATATGCATACAAACTGTTACTGTATATTAAAATATACTGTTTATTAATTTCAGATATTTCTGTAACATAAAGTTTTCACTGTTTCTTGTTTTAAAATTGATATTTTTGAGTCAATCTAAAGCATAGAATTGATAAACAGAATTTCTACAATCACTTTGTTTAATGTATTTGCCTTGAAATAGACGAGATATCTCAGTCCTTCCATATACCTAAGTGTTAGATGGTGCGGATACACTGTACTCCGATGACCACACATTACCCAAATCCTGCCCGTTTTTGTGCTAAACCTGCACCCGCTGTCCAACCATAGATTTTGTATTCGTGTTGAGATTTGCAGTTTAATTTTATATATAACAGCAAAGTATTTTAATACTCCCTAACATCTTTGTTATAACTGATAATCTGACCTTTGAAAATTAAGTATTGATTTCTAATTGATATAAAGCAGTATCCAAGTGCTCCTGGTAGAAATTATTGTATTTATCATCTGTGATGTGGTTTGAAAGACTACCACAAGTCTTGATAGATAGACCAAGTATACATTTTGATAAGTGAAATGTTCATGGTAATGATTTGAAGCTTACGCAGATTTGTTGGGGAAGACTTTTCCGGTCAGAATATTAGCAAAATGTTATATACCATTGAAGCATGTAGACCAATTACATGTGATTGATTCACACTGATATTTGTTGCATTTTTGAACTATTGAATACAAATTTGTTATATTCATATTTTTTGAAGAATGTATGGGATGTGTTTGAATACTAAAATATTCAACATTAATGTGTGTATGAGGGGTAAAAATCGCCATTTTTAGATTCAAAAAGAGATAAGTGTTATTTTTATTGTTATTGCTGATCTTACATACCTTTAATAAGTTGTTAAATACTGTAGTTTTCTACACCAAATTCCTCTGCATTGAATTGTTTAAATTGACCAACTCACTTTTCATCCATACCATCAAGGTTCTGTATCTTGAAATGATGTGAATAGGTATGAGGTCACCTGCCATGGGTTTTCTCTGGGTAGTCCAGTTTTCTCCTATATTATGACCTCTTGCATGATTCCATCTTGGCCAACGAACAATGATAAAATAATAAAACATACATGCCTGCTAAGTCGCATGTATTCCATGACTTGCACAGATTGTAGTTCATTTTGCTTTCTTCTTGCATTTGCTCTGTTAAATCTCAGCATTTAAAATATTGCTTTAAATAAATAAAATGCATCTGTAAGCAAGAGGTACTGGAATAAACAGTTTATTGACAAATTGTTATAGTTTACTAAGCACAAATCGATAAAGATACACAAAGGTGTATGTTATTGGAAGTGTTTGTATGAAATTGTCTCCAACTCTACTTAATTTATGTGTTGTAGCTCATACCTGGTATGTACCATGAAGTGTTCAGTTATGAAAATAAGAAATATTCAGTTGATGATTAAAATAGACGATAAAATATTGTTAAGAGTTATTTCCAACTTAATTTTCTTACTATTATCTAAATTCCCACTTGCAATAACAAGGTGTTCAAATCAATTTGCAATAATGCATTGTCTTTTTGTAAAATGTATTCCAAAACTAAAAATATGCCTTTCTGAACAGTTCGGGGGAAAAAAGATCTGTGTATAAGTTAACATTTAAGGCAAAGGTGACAATGAAAATTGACAGTTACCGGTACCTTGAGCTGTAAAAGAGCTTCGAAATGTTTATCACACATAATGGATAGCTCCATGGATGTGATGGAAACCTTGGATATTTGTTCAGCGGGGGGGGGGGGAAATGTCTCGTCTATACTATGTACGTATGTCAGGAAAATTTGTCTCTGCAGTTTGGCTTTTGTCTTTTTCACATGCAGTTTTAGTGTGGATGGTTCAGTGTTAAGGGAACAATGAGCATCTGGTAAATAATAGTGTTTACTGGTGAAAGGGGAAGGTGGGACTGGGAGAAAGTCTCTCAGTGTAAACTATTATATAGTGTTATTACATCATAAATAATAGTGTTTACTGGTGAAAGGGGAAGGTGGGACTGGGAGAAAGTCTCACAGTGTAAACTATTATATAGTGTTATTACATCATAATTAATAGTGTTTACTGATGAAAGGGGAAGGTGGGACTGGGAGAAAGTCTCCCAGTGTAAACTATTATATAGTGTTATTACATCATAAATAATAGTGTTTACTGATGAAAGGGGAAGGTGGGACTGGGAGAAAGTCTCCTGGTGTAAACTATTATATAGTGTTATTACATCATAAATAATAGTGTTTACTGGTAAAAGGGGAAGGTGGGACTGGGAGAAAGTCTCTCAGTGTAAACTGTTATATAGTGTTATTACATCATAAATAATAGTGTTTACTGGTGAAAGGGGAAGGTGGGACTGGGAAAAAGTCTCCTGGTGTAAACTGTTATATAGTGTTATTACATCATACTTACATTATTGATATAGAGCATAGTTCCATAAGTCTTGGTGGCAATATATGCATCTTTTGAGTTATTTCAATGATATATGTATTGGGAGATCTTGCCAATTATCTGGTTACATTTTATTTTGTTAATGTAATAGGGCTGTCGCAATAAAAGAAAATCGGTATATTGCAATACACAGGAATATAGTATCATATCACAATACAGAAATGGAATATCGCTGTATTTTTCCAAAAACTTATGTTTTTGTCTCTGCTAGATGTTTGAACTCAGGAAGTTCCCATAGATACCCTGTTTGCCAATAACCATAAACAATGTTTTTACTAGTGGTGGGAATTGATGGAAATTTCATAATCAATGGTTGGTACTAGAAGAAAAATAATAAAACTTTGTTACCCATATGATGCTAGTTACGGCCTTGGTAAAATTGGACATATTCATTTTAAAATGAACATCTGTTTCCTGTGACAATATATCGGGATAAATACATTCTTTCTGAATCGCAATATACGGAGATGAACATCTTTTTCTTGTGACAATATATCGGGATACATATCGCAATACATTCTTTCTGTATCGCAATATATCGCAGTATGATCTAGCCATGTCGTTGCACCCCTATAATGTAATACTCACTGCACAGAAAGCTGTTTATTATGTGGAGTGGTAGGCCAACATCTTGTCATCTTGGTATAACCTGTACATAGGTTACTGGGAATCATTATTACTGGTTGTGCATTGTTATTATATATACATGTATGGTTATATAACATAGGATTTGATTGTAAATTTTATGTATTATGTCATATATTTAAGTAAACTTATGAACTTTGTTTTTCTAATATGAAAGCAAGTCTGTGTTTGCAAAAGTACCAATTTTATTTTCGTAAATTGTCTATATGAGAGAGAAAATGGATGCCTGGAGTTAGTGGAATGAGAAGTATACTTTGTCCATACCATAGCTTATTGTTAATATTATTTCATTGTGTATGAGAGAATAATTTCAGATGCGTAGATTTTGTGGAATAGATATTATTTTTATCTTGTTTAGAACCAAATAATTATATTCTGAGCTAAAACAAATCTATTTCACAATCCGTATAACATGAAACTAGCAATCCTCTTTGAAAGTTGTTTTTGCACTGTTTTCAAACTTTTGTAGTCAGTTAGTACGGTATACCGTATGCCTGAACCTGGTGCGTTCAAATTTACAGCGATTCCTGTTTTACAACAAAGGAATACATAGAATCTTGTTTTCATATTTCGGTTGACTTATATTTCATATTTACCCCACCTGGCAGAAACAGCTAGTGTGGTCATTCCATGGGGTGGCGTCAGTTAACTTCAATTTCTTTCTATAAAAACTTTTTAAGAGAATTGGGCCTAAATTTTGTAAAATTTGGTAAACATCAGGAAGATTCTTAGGACGAAGGTCTATCAAATTGGTACAATTTACAGGCAATTGACTTCCTGCGAAAAAAACCTTTATTGTTTCAAAACTGGCCTTGTAAAGATGTAGAGTTATAAACTGGTCCTGTACATATATAGAGCTCACTCGCCTCTTATTAGCCCAGTTTAGCTAATACAGAATTTGTCCTGATTATTTGAATTGCCTGTGTTATTAATATAGTTTGTATATATTTTTACCATTGATTTATAAGAATCTTTATCTATTAAATAGGTGCTTTACTAGCTTTACTTTCCTATACTTAAAGCCACAAGGTCAGGAACACTTTAATCTTTTACATTTGTTTCTTTCTCTTTTTTGTTGGACCTGTTTACTTTTTATTCAACTGTTATTTGTATTTTCGACAACTGATGGTACTGCCTTGCAGCTTATATTTCTACATGTGGTTTCTTTGTGAGTTATCTCCCTTACCCATACATTCAAGTATGTTGAAATTGTTCTTAATTGAATTAGGGGAAAATCTTTAATAGGTAATAAATGATTTGAAAAAAACCCACTGAAATATTCATCTATATTAACGCTAAAATTTCAGACATGTTGGTTTGGTGTAGTGTGTAGTATATAGGTAGTTAATAACACATAAACAGCACTATATATTATCCTATCGTGCACCAGACTGTCTTCATATACTTCATATCTGCCTCTGTATATCTAATTATTTCAATTTTTTATTGTTTTCAGTTAAGTGAAAATTATTTTCAATTTAGTGAATATAAAAGTTATATCAGCTGCAATAATGTTACAATGCAAAGTGGGACATGTCTCAAAAGTGGTTCCACAAAGTCATTACTCAAGTTCCTCATGGTAGGGAAGTGTTTATGTTAATATACTGCTCAAAATCATTTAGTTGCACATTCATTTCAACCTAAAATATATACATGTATAAAATAGTGAAATCTATATGTATAGACATTATAGTAATATTATTTATCTCTCCAAGGATAAAGTATGTTATTAGGGGATGGATGAGGTGTTTAGATATTAACGATAGTGAAGGTTGTTCACAAAGAAGTGCTTATCCTAAATGCTGGCAGAGTAAAGGATAATTTCTTGGCATACCGGTATGTATAACAACCATTTTGTATTTGATAGACAACCATTTTATTTTCTATTACTTCTAGACATGTCCCCACCCAGTAAGTCCTTTCAGCTGTATGAATATTGAGATATACTAATTTTTGTGTGCGATTAATTTTGGCAAAATTTGCGGTTGATTAAAACTCGCGAAAAATTAATTGCCACAAAATAGTTTCAATCAGGGGTATGCCAACTATAGGAGTACTATACTGTACATAGAATTAATTTATCACAAAATTAAATTGCCGCGACAGTCGTTTCATATAAAAACTGGAAATTAAGTTGCCGCGAAAATCAGCTAGTTTACAGTAACACAGATCTGCTTCTAAGAAAAAAAACAATTGATTTAATCTGAATTGAGAAATTTTTAAAAAAACCATTCGAAGAATTTACTTATTTTGAGGGAAAGAATGTCATGGTCTTTAGCTAAGTCTCAGCTGTGAAATCTGTCAATGTTTTTCGTAGTTTTGATTTTAATTTTCAAAAAGTAATGAAAAATACAAATGTACCAGCAATGAAATGATAGGTATGCTTTGAATAAATACTTTTCACCAAAATCTGGACAAAAAAGTATGAAGTACCTATTATGTCCAGATACCCGACAAGAATGCGGAAAATTACTGAAAATCAATGTTAATATAGATAGTGTTTTAGACGTAGATTTCACTGTAGTATATATATAAGTATTTGGGTGATGATGTGTATTTGTTAAACTATTTTGAGTGAATGATTAAGTGCACAATAAAAACAATGTTTATGTTATACAAGTTTCTTCTGTTTTCTTTGTAAACTTCGAGTAACAATGTTTAATAGGAATTTTGCATACATTATTGTGGTTTTAGTCTGCTGGTCTGTGTTAAAATTCATTGACAGACATCAGATGTTGCATATAAATTTATCAATATTTCACAGTTTATTTGTGAAATTAAGTGTACCATTGATACACTAGTGCCAATGCCACAATCACCAAGATTTCTAGCATTACTGATATTACATGCAATTGATCTGGGGGGGTTTTTTGTGACCTTCGACAGATGTCGAAAAGGTGGCACAATGGCGTTGCTTTTCCGACAACAGCGGCAGTGTCTACAGCATTAAGGTTTTGCGTTTAGATGTTTTTGACATACTGGTTGCTAGCCCAACAAAACCTCAATCAATGATGTAGCATGGGTAGTCAAGCCTACTGCACTAAAAATATGTTAATTGATTCCTGCATTTTTGGGGTAAAAATATCATTTCTGGACTTAAAAAAAGACCAACGTTAAAGATTTGTGTTTACCTCTTGCATATTAGGCTGTTTCTGATAAGCATAACAATATGCATTTAACACAGGTACACAAGAATATATTTGGTTAATATAACAAGTATTTGACATGGTTCTGAAATATAAGGATATATTCAAAGACAAATGAAACTGAAGGTCAAATCCAAAGGGTGAGTTTTGAGGTTTTGAATAGAAAATTATAATCAAAGTACTGAATATACTGCAAGCTAAGGCGAAAAACAGTTTAAATATGATATTTTGGATGGAGTACAGAAAAGAATTAATGTTATGCAAGATCAGCAAAGGTTGACTTCACCAACCACACTGAAAAAATAAGAGTTGTTGGTGAAAAGACAGCATGGTTGGTGAAAAGTAAGCGCTCCTAGAGGAAATGAAGAGTTTTGTAGTCGCCAGTGTCACGGCATTAAATCAAACAATTAGAAATTACCAAACTTAAACAGGAAAGTCAATATGATAGTTCACACAATGGATTCATTTGTGTAGCTAGTTATTGTCAGATTTGTATGAATCTACACAATATAATTGTTACGTTCGCCAAAGGTCATCATAGATAGAAAGGAAAATCTTATGTAAGAGGAAAGACTAGTAGCAATACTCTGTCAGCAGATATCACCTCAGTGTAAAAATAGTTCAAAATGCTAGTCAAGTGTTATACATTCAGCCACACATCCCAGGATACACCTATAATCTGAGTTTGGCTGCTCTAGCTTTTATACTTTGTGAGAAACATTGATTTTTCTTCTAGGTCCAGAAATTTGAGGTTCTTACCCGAAAATTGTTGAAAAGCTAGAACAAGAAATGCATTCAGGTATACCATGGTACATTTTTAAGTGATTTTTTTTTACTTTTACATATTTGACACATGTGACCTTAAAAGTAGGTCAAGGACAATTGTTTGCGGAAAATATATAATACCTCATGCTTGGAACTTACAGGCCAAGTATCAGTACTCTGGTCCTTGAGGTTATTGAGGGGAAGATTGTTGAAGATTTTAAGTTTGACTGCTGTGTTCTGGAAAGTAGGTCAAGGTCATTTGTTTCAGGTAACTTAATGCTAGATGAACTAAAGATGAACTTCTCCATTGTTAATGAGGAGTTGATGAGATTTTTAACCAAAGTATTATCAAAGAGGGCAATACGATATTCTTGGATTAGGGTAGGAGCACTGGACCCAGCAGGTAGCACCAATGTATTTGCAGAATTCCAATAATTACACAGGCACATATTCATTGAACAAATGTAATTATCTAAAAAAAAAATATTCATATCAAACATTTATTTAAAGATTTTTTAGGTCTCTAGATCGAACCATCCATATTTTTTAATGACAAAATCTTTCGTAAACAATATTTAAATCCAAACTTCCTGTACAACACACATTGTACTTGTACTTGCAAAATTCCCACATGTATTCTACAAAAAATACTTATGTATACATTGTTTATCAAAAACAATAGCATCAACATTACAAATTTAACAAATAAAACCATTATATTCAGGACATTACATGAATGATTCAGTCATCACTCCAGTGACCAAATGATCATGCTTGACAGAATTACATGAATTTAATTTACATATATTCAAAATTGAAATCCCAAACTGATGCTGACAAATATTTTTCAAATTGAAAAAATTCAGGGAGAGCAAGTAAGTCACATTTCCATTCAACTGCATCCTGACAAACAGCCACCAAAAAGGTAAAACCAGTCATTAAAAACCTACCTTGAGATAGGTGTGGTTAATCCTACCATTGCCAGATTTGATCACCCATTGTATCATTATGACCCAGCTATCCATTAGTAAGTATACCTAGTATGTGAACAGCAATGTCTACATATAAAAAGAGTTCCTGAAAATACTTTTGGGAACATTACAAAAGTGTCCCGATAAAGCCTTCTACATACTTTATAGGTTAAGATAATATACTGTTAAATCCTGGAACCTTTTTAATTAGAGACACTTTAGTTTATGTATATCCTTTCTAGCTATATTCAGTAATCGACCCACTGATCAACCTTCATACTTTTACCTGTTGTTGGCTCCATTACTAACTGATAATTGATGTTTGATAAAGCACTACAATGCTGTGTGTGATGCTATACACCGACCCCTGTCAGCACTGTTTCCGCTCTCAGAAGCACTTCTTGTTTGTAAAATTATGCACATCTGTATCTGGTTAGATAATTACATGTTAAAGTGGCATCAGTAGTTTACAGAACTATAGGGCTGGGTACCCGACTGTAATGATATGTACCACCAGTGCCAGTCACACTACTGTGCAATTAAGGTCCCACTACTTTAAGTTAAGCACCACAATGATGGTCATACCAATGTTAAGTTTTGCACCACCAGTGATCGTCACAGTACATAGTACCAAGATAAGTACTACCAGAGCAGGTCACAGTAGTTCCAAGTTAAGCACCACTAGTGATGGTCATAGCGCAGCTGTACCAGGTAAACAACCACCTGTGCAGGTCACAGTAGTACCAAGTTAAGCACCACCGATGATGGTCTTAGTAGTGCCAAGTTAAGCATTACCAGCGCTGGTCATAGAAGTACCAAGTTAAGCGCCACCAATGATGGCCATAGTAGTGTCAAGTTAAGCACTACCAGAGCTGATCACAGAAGTACCAAGTTAAGCACCACCAGTGATGGTCATAGTAGTGCCAAGTTAAGCATTACCACAGCTGGTCACAGAAGTACCAAGTTAAGCACCACCAATGATGGTCATAATACAGCTATACCAGGTTAAAGCACAATTAGTGCTGGTCATACTGTTGCTTAGTTTTTAAAGCGGTTGGAGTTGTGTCACACCAGAGAAACCATACAAACAATGGTTGTGTATGCATGGTAGAGTTTTGGAAGGGGCTTTGTCATCCCTCCCAGAATGGAGACGTTATTCCCAGCAGTGTTACCATGTGACTGAAAAGATAGATGACTGTCACACGTTGCATCTAAAGTGTCAGTCTGATAATTTTGTAGAAAATTGAAACCGATTTCCCCGTTGCCAAAGAAACCAAGCAATGGTGTTTTTGGAAACATTTTCCTGAAAAATGATGATTCGACATTGTCTGTGCCGTAGTGTCCCCTGCCCCGCCCTAAACAGGCGAACATGAAGGCGTAACTCCTCTCCTCGGGTAAGTTACAGTCTTTGAGCTGCTTCAGTACTCTCTCCACCTCCTCAGGTCGGTAGATATCTTCCTTGATGACTACTGAAGCCACCCTTACCTGTGGTCCACACAGAGCAACACACATCAGCGACGCTGAACCGGACTCGCTGCAATACACAGAAATAACTCTTAAACTAGATATGTAGACAGGCAAGATTATGTTTTCAAATACAAAGACATTTACTACTTTAAAAACTACTCACAAACATGAGTAATGTGGTTTTTTTCCCCCATTTTACAATTCTTATTTCTTACGTATAGTCTAAAATAAAACTTTCTCACCTAATATGACATGACAGGAAAATGGCTTTTTGTCCTCTAATTCAAACAAAATGTCAACATCTAGTTGTGGATCAACTCTGATGGCTGTACCATCAGCATTTCTCCATTGATATTGAATTATTTTGTCCATTCTTACCAGCCATTGTCTTGTATGTATGTTTTAGTGAGTCAGTTCTGACTGAACTGTCAATGTCTTATCGGACATATTGCCTCAACTCTGTTGTCAATATCTACTAATGAATGTTGAATGATTTTATTAATCCTGTTAAATATTGTTGTTGGTATCATTGTTTGTCCTGATCTTTATGGAAACATCATACTGTATGATGTTTCCTTAAAGTTCACGATAAACAATGATAAGCTTATCTTATGTATGATACATAAGATAATTGATGTACAGTTTGTACCTTCAAATGGCAAGAAATTCATAATATCACCTCAAAACAAGTTGTTCTTCAATAACTTAGAAAGCAATGGCACATTGGGGTTCTGGTCAGTGTGGATAATGTTCACATTAGATCATGCAGTATTTCTCTTACATGATACAAATGTACCAGCATAGGTGTTAACATTTGAAACCTCCAATGAGGGAGATCTCCCTCATTCCACATTTCCAATGAGGGAGAAAGTGCGTGAAATATGTCTAAAACTGCATTACTCAATTTGTTTTCCTCTTTTTGTGAATCAAAACAACTTCAAAAAGTATTCATTTGATCCAGACATACCTGTTATGGTCATTACACACACCCTACATTGACTAGAATATCATTTGACCACAGGATGTAGATTTTGAGTTTGTGTGAGATTGGACTTAAATGAGGGAGATTTCGTGGGAGATTGGTAAATTATGGTCAAAATGAGGGAGTCTCCCTCATAATGAGGGAGGTTGACAGGTATGTACCAGTACCACATCAATGTCCATGCCTGAACAATATACAGTATAGCTATCACATACCTGGTCTTGTTTGGGTGAGGGTCCCAGGTAAATAGGTTATCTACATATAACATACCTGCCAGTCTCGTTTGGGTGAGGGTCCGAGGTGATGAGGTTATCTACATATAACAT
Organism: Mimachlamys varia; assembly: GCA_947623455.1. Classification (NCBI taxonomy): domain Eukaryota; kingdom Metazoa; phylum Mollusca; class Bivalvia; order Pectinida; family Pectinidae; genus Mimachlamys; species Mimachlamys varia. The sequence continues at coordinate 19,077,931 of OX392535.1, forward strand.
ACCTGCCAGTCTCGTTTGGGTGAGGGTCTGAGGTGATGAGGTTATCTATATATCACATACCTGCCAGTCTCGTTTGGGTGAGGGTCTGAGGTGATGAGGTTATCTACATATCACATACCTGCCAGTCTCGTTTGGGTGAGGGTCTGAGGTGATGAGGTTATCTACATATCACATACCTGCCAGTCTCGTTTGGGTGAGGGTCTGAGGTGATGAGGTTATCTACATATCACATACCTGCCAGTCTCGTTTGGGTGAGGGTCCGAGGTGATGAGGTTATCTATATATATTACATTCCTGCCAGTCTCGTTTCGGTGAGGGTCCGAGGTGATGAGGTTATCTACATACAACATACCTGCCAGTCTCATTTGGGTGAGGGTCCAGGGTGAATAGGTTATCTATGTATCACATACCTGCCAGTCTTGTTTGGGTGAGGGTACAAGGTGAATAGGTTATCTACATATTACATACCTGCCAGTTTCGTTTGGGTGGGGGTCCGAGGTGATGAGGTTATCTACGTAGCCCCCAGCTATCACAGCTTTGTCATACATTTGTAACAAGGAGTAGCCAATCTCCGGGGGACAAAAAGGCTCATCACAGAAGAAAAAGACAGCTTTTACTTCCTTGCCCGGTGGCACAGTGCTGCGTTCGGTCAGATATGTTGATCCAGAATGTGTTTCATCCATTTGACTTGCATAATTGTAAATGTCTAAATTAAAGGTAAAGAACTCCACACCCTCTACATGTGGTAGGAAGAGACACGATAGAGCCAGCTCACCCTCCACCTCCGCAGTCCTCTTCAGATCTTTACTGGTACCTGGACAGTAACATGTTCTCTGTATAGTACACTGTATAATCTCCATCAAGTGTAGGGTATATATGTGATTCAAACTCATAGGATAAAAAATATTTATGAGAGCTACCATCTTCGCTTACCAAGGGTTACAATCCAGTAGCCCATGAAGAGGAAGGTACTGGATCCCAACCCTTGGTAAGCGAAAATGGAGGAATGTATATACAGTAAAATCCTACTCATTGGAACCTGGTCTTCTTGAATACCCCTCATTCATTGGACAGCTCATTTGGTCCCGACCGAGTTCAAACATATTCAACCAACCTCAGATAACTCAAATACCATGTATTCCTCAAACTATTGATCAGGTCCCCAAGAGTTCAAGTAAGTGGGGTTTCACTGTATTCCTAGAACTATTGATCAGGTCCCCAAGAGTTCGAGTAAGTAGGGTTTTACTGTATCTTGAACTATTGATTAGGTCCCCAAGAGTTCGAGTAAGTGGGGTTTTACTGTTCATGTACCAGTTCGAGCTACCTATCTTTAAAGTGTTGACTGAACATACTTCCCACTCAGCTTTTTAAAATACATGATTTTAAGTAACATTAGCTCTCCATCCAAATTTTTTTATCTACCAAAAAGCCAATAATCAAACAGATTTGTTTGGGGATATGGGACTCCAGGGCCTGTATTCATGAAACCGTTCTCATGCTCAATCATAGATTTTGTGCTCAAGACTGATTTCTTTTTCTGGCTATGATTTATTTAAAAACTCTTATTTTGTCAAAGTTGTTGGATTAAATAAAGATCAATGAAGCCAAATACTTATTTCTATATTCACAATTAATTTTTTTATTGTTGATAGGATTTAAATGAGTTTCAAGAAAGCTGGTTTGAGCACAGAATCCATGCTTGAGCATGAGAATGGTTTCATGAATACAGTCCCAGATATCTATCAACCTGTCGGAATTCAGCAATGGCACACTGCTCGTATGGGTTGCCATATATAGAAGGGGAAGTCTTCATTTGACTTCTGACTTGATTCATGAAAGGTCAATGTCATTGTTACTAAGATTATAATTTTCTTTTCAGATTTTAAATTCAAAACTATTATTATTTGCTTACTCTATATACATAAAAACCTCAATAATTTCTGAAAAGAAAATCGTGAATTTTAGCTCTGTAAAATTAAACAACTACAGAGTAATCGGTATGTTACCTGTACGATAAACTAAAACCCTACAAACACTACACAAACAACACCAAGATCTGCTTGTCTGTCACATTGATACCTACCCACAATACCGTCTGATGAAGCTGCCAGCAGTTTACACGTCTTGGGTAGCACCTTGCTCATTACATCTCCTACACTGCTCAACACGCACTTTGAAGCACGTGGGTGTCGCATCTGATGCCGAGTGGGGAGTGGAATTTGCTGTTCATACAACTGTGAGGTACAGTACATAAACAAAACACTGGGTTCTGTCATCAGATCCTGTGTAATACAAAACATTAGTGAGATTACAGTGGGATATTCTGTCACTGTACTAGAAATACTGTTATTAGTATGTAATAAAGTGCCTTATAATGATTTGTAAAGAGTATTATACAAATGTTGAGATAATTATTGATATCGCAACTTTTATTTGTCTTCCACAGCTTAGTGGTGAATTCAAATGTCACCTAAAAGATTACATGAAGACATTTATCAAATTTTCCAATATGTATTATGTTTCAGAATGAGGAATAGTGATAAAAAGCCATAGTGCCGTCGCTTGGGCTCAGATTTGCACCCCTTGGTTCGCTAGCCCAATGCTCTACCACTGAGCAAAATGGAAAAATGCTACAGCTTCCCACATCTTTATGATTAATTAATAGGGCTGGAAGGGACAAGGAAGTTTACCTGCACTGCAGACATAATCTCGGCAGCAAGACCATCCAAACTGTCATCTTCATCATAACCCACAAAAAAACATGACATGCTCTTTCGCCTCTGTTTTAGTGATTTGGCAATAGTATTCCAGGTCTTACACACTCTGTCAAAACAAAAACTTCTAATAATGATAACAGGTAGGGCTTTTCAAAAATAACTCACTACACTTATTCTGTACCAAGTCTGAAGGGTTCTGACTCTCTGATTCGCTTATTTAATATTGGGACAGTTTGCGGTCTATGAGATGCTAGCCATCACAATATTTGGTGGATTAGAGAATCAGAACCATTAGGACTAATCTGCACCTTTTAAATATTTTGCATGGCATCAAGAAATACTGAAAAGCAACAATCAGCTATCACAGACAAAGTTGGAAAATAATGCACTCAAAAGCTATATTTGACATTGGCCGAAGGGTTCTGACTATCTGATCTGCTAAATATTGGGACAGCTATAGCTAGCGGCTTGTAGATCGCTAGCTTATTATAAGCCGTCCCAATATTTAGCGGATCAGATAGTCAGAATCCTTTGGACTATATTTGACATTACGTCTCGTTAAAACTAAAAATAAACTCCTAATTGATTACCTTAAAAGGTATGATACCATTGACTTATAGAGAATGCTTGTTATAGAGCATTGTGGTTCATTGTCACTATCATACCCAAGTTCTTGAAGTTAATGCGAGGATGTGATATACCTTAAATCTTGGAATCAACTTAGATTTACATGTCACATATTGGTGAAACAGTAGACACTTACCATTCTAGAACACTTGGTCATCTACTATTTCAAGGATCTCCATGTAAATCTTTCCTATTTTCTTATTTTTAATTGTCCAAATGGGTCAAAACCAGTGACCTAACAATTGAGAACACACGATTTTCCGAAGTCAGATGCAGGTGAAGAAAATCAGGCAATAGTAATATTACCAGGTATATATCCTCAAAAACACCTCGCATGTTCATTTCATCCTCACAATATTAATTGTTTCTTTAATTGCAATATCAACTCACTTGACTCGCAATATGATTTTGTGTCGACATGTTTGTATAATTGTTTTGACATTTAATTCCATACGACAGAATATTAATTGAAATCAAATCATTCAAACAAGTAGATTCACTTTAAATCATCTGGATATAATTAATGAGCATATGTGGATTATAAATCAAAATGTACTGTGGTGTACTTTATAAAAAAATTAGGTGCAATATTATACTATGTTCCTGAAAAGAATTTTATAACCAATCTGTACACAACAGACAAAAATGTGTTCGGGGACCAGAACTTTTCATTGGATGTAACGGGATAAGTTAGAGTTATATCTCTCATTTAGCTATACGTGACCAACAATCAGTTCTACATTTGTTTTCCTTGAATTTGTACCTGTTATATCAAATAACTCGCATTAGGGGAGTAGATTTTTTTCTAGATGCTTAAATGTTTTTCAAGAATTTCTACCTTGCACAGGTGTTGAGCGATTTCGCTGGTAGATTCTGCAACACCAGATTTGCTATCACTGGTATATTCAGTACGACAGCAGGCGATGGGATTAAAGCATGCTCCATTTTGAATGTTTACGTTTCCGCAACCAATCACGTGATATTCTAAAAATAAATACACAGAGACTGCTATTTTTTTTTAAACACAGAAATTCACATAGAAAAAATTGTATGTATTCTTAAATATAAAAAAAAATAATAACTAGTTCAGAAAAGTTATATTCAAAAGGTGGGAATATTAAACATTTCGGATTTTAATCTGATGAAACGGCATCGTTCAAATGTTTGTAGCGCTGGAGATAAATTCAAGCATCTCAATGACAAAGCCAACTGGTTACAAGACCATAAAAATGTTTACAAATGGCTGGCCCTGATCGTGCAATGCCTCGTTGAGTAGACAGTTCTCGCTTTAAAACCAGACATGGGGTCTGGTCATAGTAAATCTAGTCAGGTTGAGGCAGTTCACTTTGAACCAGAAGAAGACAAATCGGAGTCAAGGTATGCACGTCAGTTTGATACTTCAGACTTTATTCCTTCTGTGTGATTATTGATGATATTCACATGTCGTTTACTGGTACTGTAGTGTAGCTCTATTAATGGGACTGGATACTGGTGTCAAAAGCCAAATATCCTATCTATCGCTCTACGGACTATGGACAAAAAAAGCAATAGCACCGATCCCAGTTCTTATATTTGTATTAAAAAACAAACATTAGCTGATCAGTGATTAACAAATGTGTTAGTCGAAGGGTTCTGACTCTCTGACCCGTTAAATATTTGGACAACAGGCGGGTGCGAGAGTAAGAATGCGTCCTTAGTAATGTAGCTGATCTAGACCGGGTCGATTGTCTAGAGTTCGGAGGGTTCAGGGTTCGAACCCCGGTCTGACTGTGCATTTTTCTTCTCCTGTTACATTTGGTGCCTGTGACCAAACCTTGTTTCACTTAGCAAGGGGATACCCGAACCTGGGTTGGTAATCGTGATGTCTTCAGGGTCGAAGACTTTGTTCACCGGGTCAATCGTCGGCGACCAGATAGCTCGATTGGTTGAGCGTCTGTCTAGGGTTTGGGGGGTCCCTGGTTCGAACGCCAGTCTGACCGTGCATTTTTCCTGTGCTATTACAGTTAAAAAGTGGTAATTTTACCGACCCATGCACGGATCGCTGTTCAAAAAGCTGTGTTTTTCATTATGAAACATTTTCGATCACATGTAAATTAGGTAGCAATCGAAAGAACAGATATTTTTCTACTAACTGACACATTTAATCAACTTCAAGTCACAGGAGGTCGTAAACTAACTCTCGCCGCCCATTTCTAAAAATAACCAGTTTTCTGACATCTGTTTGAAAATGGCCGCCGCCTAACGCCAAATGTTCAAAAATAGGTAGTTCAGAAAGAAATTCTCGTGGGATCTTCCGACGCGCAACCATTATATATGGATGTGACAAATTCACACACACAAACAAACATCCATGCACCAATCCATACTCATACACCTATTATATATACCTATCTTAATCAATGATGAGATATTTCATACACTGTAAATATACATAGTTTTCGGTAATCTTATAAATATTAGCTATTTTCCTCCTGAAAGCATCTCACTAAATTATTTTTGTTCTTATTAATTTAAGGTTTATGGTATATTTCTTTCTTCAGCAAGTACCAGTATTGCGAATGTGTCAATGCCATCATCATTGCACTTATAAGTCTCTTTAGTTTAAATTCAGTTAAATGCACTTAAGTTTTTAGTTCGCCAAAATAAATATATTAACAGTAATTAAATCATATAACTAATATTTATTACATTTAATGAAACCATTTAGTTTGATCAATTAAAGTATTTACTTTAGACAATATAAACAAGTTATGTTTAGGTGAAAAGTCATTATCACCAGATGTTAGTAGCTAGAGATCAATTAACTCCAGTTTAATAAATATTTCATAAATATCATGTCTATAATTTTAATAATTTAAGGGCAAAAAAAGAAGTTTATGTTCAGCATCTTTAAAGATTGTACCACAGGAACAGCTACCATCATTGATTAAGGTGGTCTGGGTATAAATGTCACTAGCTTTATAAAATAGGTGTACATCATTTGTTTACTTATGTACTGTAATATTTATTGAGTCAATTTGACAATATGAACAATTATAGACAAACTTTGATTTGTTGATGAAAATCTGATTCATTTTGTGAATTAAATCTACAGAGGGTCGGTATGTGTTAATTAATTAACTTAATTTCTTTTTTTAGTCACAAACCATCTTCAGATGGCACCAAAAGGACCAAGTCGAGGAACTCAAAAGCTGAGGTATATCAATGTTATTTATATACAGTTCAAATGCCTGTGTGCTGAAACGAGAAAAGATAAAAGTAGGCAAATTCTAGACTGATGTAAGATATATATAAGTGAACACATGAAAAAGATTTCTTAGTCCTGTATTCAATACACATGAATTTTTTTTTTCTACATTAAAAAGAAAGTGCCTTTGAATTGAATGGCAAAATAATTTAATTGAACTACATCATGTCAAATTTTTGATATATTCATGTAAATTACATTCAACATATGACTGAGAATGGGTGGTGGTAGTGAATAGTAGTGAATGGCAAGCATTGTTAGTTTAAAGTGGTTATGATGTGTTGCCATTAATATCCTGAACTGTAAATATATGTGTAAGCTAGGTTAATTATAAGCTACCTTTTTTTCGACCCATATTTGGGCACATTTACTGTGTATTCTAGGGAAGGACACCAAACTTGTCCAGATTTAGGACAAGGCTATATGATAAACCATTCATGGTAGTTTTACCTTCTGATGAGTTCTGCTGTCAGTGCTGAACTTGAGGAGTCAGTATTTTATAATAAATTGATATCTAGGCTAATTATTGTGAAATCACTAGTGGCCATAATAAGATATTTCTCTGGTCAATAATTATTTTAGTAAAAGACATGAAACAATCTATTATTCTTAAAAAAAATGGACATGTCAATATATTTTTGAGATTGTTCAATGTTCAATTTGAATTTTTTTTGAAGAGTGGTAATAGCGAAGATGTGAAACTGAAAGAGGCAGAAAAGAAGATTTTGGAGCTAGAAAAGCAGGTAATGATATTCTTATAAAATTGTGATAAATCAGTACATGTATACCCTCATTCCTTTTTTTTTTTTTTTTTTCTGATCGCTTATAGAAGAAAGTATAACATGCAGCAATTATTATTACAAAGTTGTAAGTTCATTGATCCGTTTTATAGAGAATTAACAAGAAGTAAATACGTACTGTATACAAAGGGAAAGTTAAACTGATCACATTCCTGACCATTGCCGGTAAATTCTTACTTGCCAAGTTTCAATTTTTCCCTTCCTGTTTTCCGGGGTAATAATGAGTCTGCCCTCATTACGAAAGATGAAAGTGAGAGCAAATAAAGAGGAAACAAAACGTCAGTGAAAATGACCTCCAGGTATACATTAAAGTAACACCTCAGTCTTACTTATATGTATTCTTCATGATGTTTTGTCTATCTACACCCTACCTTTAGCTGGCGGAGACGGAGAGTGAAAACCTTGACCTACAGGACCGTGTACAGGGGCTGGAGTGTCAGCTTGACCAGGCCTCTAGACTTCAAACTGTACAAGAGCTTGAGGAACCTGAAGATTTAGCCGAGACCCTGAAAGCTAAGGACCTGTACATAGCTAACGCTGAGAAGGAAAAGAAAACTCTCCAGACAGAATTCACAAAAATGGTAAAAAAATGTTATAAAAGTTATTTGTATACAAAGTCAATTGATAAAATAAAGATTTATAAAAAGAAATCTTCATAGGTATTTTCTCCTCTATGTGTTTCTTATATTGCCTCGTATTCATGTAATTTGAACAGGCTATGTAAGTCTTTCTTTTAAAATCTTTATTTCCGATAATCTTAACGTTGCTTGTTGCTAAAATTAATTAAAACCATAGCATAAAACAGTTTACCTGGTAAATGTTTTTCAGTAATTGTCTTATCTTAAGGGGGTTAATTATTGCCTCACAGTAAATATATTTAAGACATTTTTTTGTAATATATTTTCCAAGTTTTTCAAGTACCAAGATATATATATACAAGTACAAGTATATGTTGGAAGGTAAGAAAACTTTGTTTATTGTGTCTTACAGAAAAACCGATATAGGAAGCGGATTAAGACTCTGATGAGCCAGGTAGCAGAGGCAAAACAGGAGCAGTCAATCCAAATGTTTGAGCTACGAGATGAAATCACTCGACTACGAGAGGAGAACAGGAAAGTTAGAGGTAACTGCTAACACTATACAATTGTCTAAGCTGATGCTGTGACAGATAATTCTTACATATACAATGTAAATGACAGAATTTTTTAAAACATGTAAGAATCCACCAATATTAATCATATTGTTGATTTATTACCAGGTATTTACCTCCCAAATGACATATTTTTTACCATTACAATGATGATGTTGAACCTACATATCCAGCAGGTATAATGCTCAGTACTCAATTTGATTCAAATTCAAATTCTTAATCTTGCTCCATTACAAAACAGATAACTGAAAACATCCCTCAAGAGGTCATGTCATGATGACCTTTGCACCCTCAGTACTTCTCACTCAAGACATGTCATATGCCAATGAGCTTGTTGTGACAAAATACAAAAAAAGGATTATGCAAGTTTTTTTTCCCCACGAACATTCATTTCAAAATCTTGTTAGCAGAAATTTGTATAACTAATGCAAAAGTTCATCAGAACTTGATATCTTATGGGAAGTTGTCAGATCTTTATAGTGTATGGGGAGAATAACAAAGTGCTAATCATAAGGATCTGCATTTCAATTAAATTGTGCTGTAGTATTTAATTAATTTTCTTCTGATTTCAGAAAAGAGCAGTTCTGCCTCCAGTAAAACATCTGTTGACGAGGAGCCACCAGGTACAAACAAAATGATGATCGTGGTGGAATTGTCCAATCAGGTTTCTGAGCAAGTAGATACAATCAACAAACTGGAGAGGGAAAATATGGAGAAACAGCGGATTATTGACAAACTTTTAGCCGAGACAAAAAACGGAAATAAAATAAAATACTTCCCCTCACCAAGACCAGAAGATTTAGAAAAAGAGAAAGAAATAGAGGAAAAGAGTTCTTTACAGAAATTATCATGTGGGCTAGGACAATATAAAAAACCTCCCATGTCTGGAGGGAACATCAGAATGCCAGGAAATGACATTGACTTTGAGGACGAACGAAATTGTTCTGGTGCTAGTCGTGACTCGGGTCTTGGATCTGCCGGTAGAAACGGCAGAAATCCTCCAAAGTTAACCCAAGGTTCATCGAAGCTGTCCACACTTTCTGACTCAGATTGGGAATCAGATGAACCATTGTCTGTACAATCTAAAATCCGGAGTGCTCCGGCCGATGTCCAGGCTAAGCGGACAGCATCCAGGTGTAGTACACTTAGTAATAAGACCGTAGAAGATGACGGTATATCTGTAGACGATAATGCCTCCGTATCATCAACGACAAAGAAATCAAAGAAAATGTCCTACCTTCAGCGAAGGTTCCGACCAGAAATGGGACATGGAGACACGACTAGATCACCACTGCCTACAATGAATGCATTTGAAAATGAGACTAGTTTGCAAAACAAACATTTTTTCCTCACACAGACTGATTCCCTCATTAGTGAATCGGACCCAGTACCAGCATATTGAAAAAAACACCAGTAAACTATCCCAATAAACTTACCCTTGATAACTTATACATTCCAAGACAGCTACTCTGGTTTAATCCAAGAAAATTGACTTTGTGCATTCCCCCATATAATCAGAAACAAAAAAATCCGGAAGTGTTTGAAATACATATTTATCATGTTTATTGCTGGTTGTAAGTCATTGTTTGGTGGGGCAGTACTAAGGTTAGTCCTTCCTTACAGAGTGATTGTTATAATTGTCTAAACTTTCAAACTTTCTCTATTAAGTAATTATATCCTTTAAGTCTCTATTATGATAATGTTTGTGGATTCTCACAATGTTTATAACAACTATTATTGTTTTACACACATTTTCACAGTCTGCCAGTACCTGTAAATTAACATAACTCACAGTCATTAGGTTGGTGTAAATTCCACAGTTTACCAGCTGTACAATTTTCACAGTCACAATTTGTGTTAATTTGTAGATTTGTCAGTTTGTACAAACAAGCATAGTCTACATCCAAACTTTCAGAATCCACCAGCATGACTCTATTGCTGAAGTAAGATATACAGTATTTCTTTATTGAAATGTACAGTTTTTATCTGTAAAAACTGCTACTGTGTATACCACAAAAGTTGTAATAATGTGATTCTAATCAGTCTATTGTAGTTTTGTATTGGTCTTTTGTTTATCATTTATCCATTTCTTGTTTTTTTCATTAACTCTTAAGTCGTTCATTCACACGTTGCTCAAACAACTATCCTTATGCGGTGAGTGACTTTGATGTCAATTCTAGTTTGCCCTGTCTTTGTTTATGTAAACATCTTCTCCAGTATTATTATCACTAGTATTTAATCATGCAGGTGTAACACATTTTATGCAATGTCAGAGATGTTTATCTATTGTAACGATAAAATATCCAATGTACTTTACTACCAGGTTAAGTAATTGGTCTTATCAGACAGCCATGGCATTTACCAGGTATATGTCACCCTCAGCAGGAACTAAAGATCAAGATTAATATTAATTTGCTTTATGCAACGTACAACACACAATGTAAATTGTTTAAACAAGCATGGTTGATTAGATTAAAGCAGCATGGAGACTAAAAGTTTTCTTTCAGTTTTTGGTTGTGTGATATTTCCTTTAAACATGCCCTCCTTATGTAATTAAGGAATGACTACATTTTTTTAGGGTTATACGGTATATACTGAAAAATATGTGTGCATTTTGCATAAAAGCACGAAGCGGTTTATGCAAAAAAAGTGCACACATTTTTTTCGGTATATACTGCATAACCCTAAAAAATTTGTGTCATTCCTATAATTTCCTTTGTAAAGATACATACCGGTATATAAGACATAGGTCTTATAGAATGATTTGGTATTAATTAAGACAAAAATCCAATGATTTTGCAAATAACACAACCATGTGCACCAGCCCTAAACAACTTCAACCAATCAGAAGTTTGATTACAAAATACCATGCCAAACAATGCTTCCCAAGGAGGAAATGAAATGATAGTTTAAGGAAATATAAATATAACCCCAAAAGGAGAAAAATTGAACACTCTAGTACTATGTTCTGTTGTAAATGTTTCATTAATTACAGATTAATTACGGGGCATATTTATATGTGATAATCAGCTCAATGGTTTATTGTGATTCATTAAAATCATTTGGTGCTGCTGCTTCACATCAGCCTTATATACCACAACATATGTTCATGCAACCCTAGAGAGTGTGAGTTATATACAAAAAAGGTATGGTGTTTGCTATGATTGTAGATCTGCTCAGCGTGTGGTTTATATGTATACACATCAATTGATTCTTCCTCTGTTATTATAACTTATTAAACTGTTGATGAATATTTTGATCAGAAGAGTTTGTTTTATTTGTACCATTCTGTCTGTGTGATAATCTTAAATGTTCGCACATGCTTCAATGGAAGAAAATACAACAGAATGAAATTAGAGACACTGTCATCAAGCTTACAAAGACATACCTTCCAAATTACACTTGCTTCTGGAACTATAAAGTCACAGGACTCTAACGGTAAATTTCTTCATTCATGCACATCTACATATGGTACATTACAGCCTTTGTCAAAGAGAACTTAGGAATGGTAACTGAGATTTGAGGAATGGTTAAGGAGATCTTAGGAATGGTTAAGGAGAACTAAGGAATGGTTAAGGAGAACTAAGGAATGGTTAAGGAGAATTAAGGAATGATTAGGGAGAACTTCAAAATGATTAAGTAGAACTTAAGAACGGTTAAGGAGAGCTTAAGAACGCTTAAGGAGAACTTAGGAATGGTAAAGGAGAACTTAGGAATGGTTAAGGAGAACTTAGGAACGGTTAAGGAGAACTAAGGAACGGTTAAGGAGAACTAAGGGAAGGTTAAGGAGAAATAAGGAATGGTTAAGGAGAAATAAGGAACGGTTAAGGAGAAATAAGGAACGGTTAAGGAGAACTAAGGAACGGTTAAGGAGAACTAAGGAATGGTTAAGGAGAACTTATGAATGGTTAAGGAGAAATAAGGAACAGTTAAGGAGAACTAAGGAACAGTTAAGGAGAACTAAGGAAAGGTTAAGGAGAACTAAGGAAAGGTTAAGGAGAAATAAGGAACGGTTAAGGAGAACTAAGGAACGGTTAAGGAGAACATAAGGAAAGGTTAAGGAGAACTAAGAAAAGGTTAAGGAGAACTAAGAAAAGGTTAAGGAGAACTAAGGAAAGGTTAAGGAGAAATAAGGAACGGTTAAGGAGAACTAAGGAACGGTTAAGGAGAACATAAGGAAAGGTTAAGGAGAACTAAGAAAAGGTTAAGGAGAACTTAGGAATGGTAAAGGAGAACATAAGGATAGTGTAGGAGAACTTAAGAAAGGAAAATGTAAGGATGGTGTAGGAGATCTTTTGAAAGGTTAAGGAAAATGTAAGGATGGTGTAGGAGATCTTATGAAAGGTTAAGTAAAATGTAAGGATGGTGTAGGAGATCTTATGAAAGGTTAAGTAAAATGTAAGGATGGTGTAGGAGATCTTATGAAAGGTTAAGGAAAATGTATTCTCGCACCTCGGACAGGGAAATCTCACGTGATACCCAGTGCTAGATTTTTCTATCTCGTCCGATCTGTCTGGTACCTTTTCGTGAGTTTTGGCGGAAATTTAACCCATTCATGTATTCATCCGCGCAAGTGACGTAATACTCTCGAATCGGTGACGTCACACGCTCAAGTTAACCAATATTATTAGAAATATGTGCATTCAAACTGTTTTTGTCATGTTTTAAATTACTATGTATTGTTTGGTTGGTTTTTGTTTATTATCTAAATAATATGTACCGATTGATCATTGTTTTTTCTTCTTTGATATAACCGAACTATATTTTTACGCGAAGGACTGAATTCGAAGCGCAGATGAAGTGGTTAATCGACTTTGAACCTGGAGGCCCCGGACGGGATACTCTTACACGCTAAACGCATATATAGATGGTTTGTTATTATACAACTTTCTAGATATATGTAAGAGGTGCGAGAAAAAAAATCTATTACCTGTAAGTGATCGAGATCGGGTTATCTCAGTCTCGGGCTAAGATTCTGTTACATCCCAACCTCGGCTAACGCCTCGGTTGGGATTATGTTACAGAATCTTAGCCCTCGACTGAGATAACCCGATCTCGATCACTTACAGGTAATAGATTTTATTTAGGATGGTGTAGGAGATCTTATGAAAGGTAAAGGAAAATGTAAGGATGGTGTAGGAGATCTTATGAAAGGTAAAGGAAAATGTAAGGATGGTGTAGGAGATCTTATGAAAGGTTAAGGAAAATGTAAGGATGGTGTAGGAGATCTTATGAAAGGTTAAGGAAAATGTAAGGATGGTGTAGGAGATCTTATGAAAGGTTAAGGAAAATGTAAGGATGGTGTAGGAGATCTTATGAAAGGTTAAGGAAAATGTAAGGATGGTGTAGGAGATCTTATGAAAGGTTAAGGAGAACGTAAGGATGGTGTAGGAGAACTTATGAAAGGTTAAGGAGAAAGTAAGGATGGTATAGGAGAACTACTGAAAGGTTAAGGAAAATGTAAGGAATGGTTAAAGGGAGAATTAAATATAAACTGCTTGAGAACTTTAGGAATGGTTATGGAGAAATAAGGATTAATTGTTAAGGATAAATAACTGGGATGATTGTTTAAAAATACAAGAACATACATGTATGATAGAGTTATGTAGAAATGGTAGGTACATTTTAAATTATATTTCTTAGAGGTATGTACTGTAGAAAGGATTTTAACTCTTTGTATTTTATCATACTTTTAGTGCAGTTCTGTCCCATGCAAATTTTCCAGTCCTTTGTGGTAGATAGTATACAGTTGAAGTTCTTCAGCTCCTGCAAATTAGGTAAGAATGTTACTGTATTGTCCAGCTATGTAGCTGTAAGGTTTTGATTGCATAGGCTTAATACAAGCTCTTTAAAGAAATTATCATCTTTGCATTGGCAAAAACAGATCCCTGCTTACATATATTAACATAATTTTAATTACACAATTAAGACATTTTTTAACTATTGGTTTTTATAGTGTGCTTTACCACTGAATAGATTCATTTCTACCTGTACAGGTAACATCCCTGATACAGCTGTATCTACCTTCTCCTTTGTCCTTTATGTAATTCAAGGTAAGTTAAGTTTAATTTGTGTGATTGAGTTTTAATATACTCAATTAAGTTATGTTCAACTAATGTCCCACTTCTGCTGGTATGACAGACTCAGTGCATTATGCCATCAGAAGGAAACATTGACCCTTGAACATGTGTACAATGTTCAATGATTTCCCCCATACCATTACCAACTAATTAATATGGTATTAACTCTGATGGATAAACATATAGTATTAACTGTAAATAGTGCTGAAGACTGTTAACTTAAAAATCAAGTTTTATACATGTAATTAAATCAAACTCAAGTCAATAACACTAGGGTAAAATATAAACCAAGGACAACTGACATTTGACATATTGTGACCCTGTAAAACTAAGAGCAGAATAAGACATCTCAACACGTTTTGTATACTGTATTCTAATTTTTCAAGAAGAGTTATGACCCTTTGTTTGTACCAACATATATCTGTAGCATTCCTTCCTTGCTATTAAAGCTGCATGTACCAAACTTCCTACACCTGTGTGTGGAATGTGTGGAAGGAGTGTCACCTACTTTAATATAGAGTAATCTTTTTAGTCGGAAATCAGAGGGGACAATAGCTTTGCATTAATTCATGTGCATCTGTGTATAACCATCCTTTCGCTTCCTTGTTAATTAAGGCTTTATATCCTAGAATACCCGTTAATGGCGAACTTAATACTTGGAGTATGGGTTCATCTTGTTGGGGCAGTGTGTAATGTATCAAAAGAGGCCATTGTGATCTACATTTTGACCTTTGACCTGCATTAAAATTTTTTTTGTTCTGTGCAACTCTATTCTCTGAACAACTTTTCACTGGAATTCATACACAGGGTATGGGGTTACCTTGAATAGGTGGTGTGTCATGTATCATAAGTAGGTCACTGTTACCTACATTTTGACCTTTGACCTGCATCAAAAATAGATTGTAGGGGCTCTATATACCTTCACTACTTCTCACTGGAACTTCATACTGGTGTTAAAGCTATAACCTAGGTGAGGGAGTCACATATCGTAGGGGACTGGTATAAGGGCCCTGCACAAAAGTGAGGGTGCCCTATATTAATCACCATGTCCGTCTGTCCATCAGCAATTTTGTACTTTTTCACTGATAAACATTTTGTTATGACATTATGAAGCAAACTTGGTCAGAATTAAACAAGAAGTCAACTGACCAAAATTCAAGGTCAAAAGTCAAATCACCAGGTCAAGGTCAAATTTTGTAACTTTTCACTGATGAACGTTTTGTTATGACATGATAAGCAAACTTGGTCTGAATTAAACAAGGAAGCAACTGACCTAAATTCAAGGTCACCAGGTCAAAGGTTAAATCACCAGATCAAGGTAAGATTTTGTACCTTTTCACTGAGGAAAGTTTTGTCATGACATAATGAGGTAAACTTGGTCAGAATTAAACAAAGAGTTTTACTGACTGAAATAGAAGGTCACATGGTCAAAGGTCATGGTAAATAAATATTGTACCTTTTCACTGATGAATATTTTGTTATGACATTAAAAAAGTAGTCATAAGTAGAATTAAACAAGAAGTCAGCTGACTAAATGTCAAGGTCAGTGAGCTGAAGGTCAAATTGCCAGGTCAAGGTCAAATGTTGTACCTTTTCACTGTTAAATTTGTTGTAACACTATGAAGCAAAGTTAAACAGAATGAAACAAAGAGTCAACTGAGCAAAATTCAAGGTCATCAGGTCAAAGGTCAAGGTCAAACATTGTTTTTTTTCAGATGTAAATTTTCTTTCTTATGACAAAGTTTGTCAGTTAAAACAAGGAGTCAAATGACAAAACATCAAAGTTCCATTTTGTTAACCTTTCACTGATGAAAATTTCCTTATGACACCATGAAGCAAAGTTGGTCATTATTTGACAAGGAGTTAATTGACTATAGGTCAGCCTTGTTTACCCAAACTAGAGTGACATCTTTGTACCTTAGAAAGTCTAGTTCTGCACACTAAAATTGTGTCTTAATTGTTCCCATTGTTTTAGATTTATATGAATGTTTTATGATATTTTCAATATTTTTTCCAAGTGAAGTAAATTATGATAATTAGTCTCTTATTGCTTTTGCAAAGGTTGGCTTGACCAAAATTGGAGCACCTTATTGTCTTATGCCTTTGGCCAATTAAATGAAGTAAAGTATAGGCATGTGTTTTCCTAATTACTATATGCCTGAATTGTTTTAAAATTAGGAAAATATCTATTTCACAGTTTTGTTTTTATTCAAAATGATATATATATTGATTACTTAGTTCCGTTCTTAGACATTAACATATACTCATTAAGATATTGTATCTCTATAATAACAGTTTCTGAAATGAGGTGACGATAAGGTACCTTGTCACTTGTACTGATAGTTATGTTCCTTGACCTCAATTCCTATAATCTTATATATATTAGGCCCTTGAGTGTTGTCAGATAGTGTGCAGACGATGGTATGAGATTGTTTGTAAGTATTTTTATGACACTATAATATATACTGGCCAAACCAATACATTCTTTTTACAACTAAAATAATTCACATCCAGTCTGGTTGATGGTGTATGTCACAGTTAATTCATTATTGTAGGGCTTGATTTAGATACCTGATAAACCAGGCAGCTGCTGATCAACAAACAAACTAACGACACAGGGATTCGAGCTACAGGTTGATGAGGACTATTAGCAAGTTTTATGGTCACCATCACAGTCTCATTGAGAGATATTCTCTATCTTTGTATGATATGAAGTTGGGCATTGTTCAATATGCTCATTAATTAGTATGCCTTACTGCATCGTCATAATCCCAAAGTACACTTCTCTAACACAAACAATGGAGCTGTGTCACATGGGTTTCCGACGATGTCCTAATTGTTGTGATAGAGAATGGTACCATGGTGCTTTCTTAATCCATGTTTTTGAATTCCCTTGCCAGTGATATTTTACATATGTTTACAACAATTTTAAGATCAGATTCACCATATCAATTATTTCAGTCATTGATGAAACAATCTGCAAAATATTCCAGAGTACCTAACTGCAGTACAATTTTGTGACGACACATTCCAGAGTATTTAACTGCAGTACAACTCTGTGACGACACATTCAGGAGTACCTAACTGCAGTGCAACTCTGTGACGACACATTCAGGAGTACCTAACTGCAGTGCAACTGTGTGATGACACATTCCTGAGTACTTAATTGCAGTACAACTCTGTGACGACACAATCCTGAGTACTTAATTGCAGTACAACTTTGTGACGACACATTCCGGAGTACTTAACTGCAGCACAACTTTGTGACAACACATTCCGGAATACCTCACTGCAGTACAACTCTGTGAAGACACATTCCTGAGTACTTAACTGCAGCACAACTCTGTGACGACACATTCCGGGGTACTTGACTGCAGTGCAACTTTGTGACGACACAATCCTGAGTACTTAACTGCAGTACAACTTTGTGGCGACACGTACATTCCGGAGTACTTAACTGCAGTACAACTTTGTGACAACACATTCCGGAGTACCTAACTCCAGTACAACTCTGTGACGACACATTCCGGAGTACCTAACTGCAGTACAACTCTGTGACGACACAATCCTGAGTACTTAATTGCAGTACAACTTTGTGACGACACATTCCGGAGTACTTAACTGCAGTACAACTTTGTGACAACACATTCCGGAATACCTCACTGCAGTACAACTCTGCGACGACACATTCCTGAGTACTTAACTGCAGTACAACTCTGCGATGACACATTCCGGAGTACTTAACTGCAGTACAACTTCGTGACGACACGTACATTCCGGAGTACTTAACTGCAGTACAACTTTGTGACGACACGTACATTCCGGAGTACCTAACTGCAGTACAACTTTGTGACGACACATTCCGGAGTACCTAACTCCAGTACAACTCTGTGACGACACATTCCGGAGTACCTAACTGCAGTACAACTTTGTGACAACACATTCTGGAGTACTTAACTGCAGTACAACTTTGTGACACAGTGATGGAGCATGTTTACGATGTAGTAATTATAGGAGGTGGGGTGGTCGGCTGCTCTCAGTTGTTCACACTTACGAGGCTTGGCTACAGGTGTCTACTTCTAGAGAAGGAAGCCCACCTGGTGTCCATGGCAAGCTCTGGAAACAGGTATGAATTTTTATCTGTAATTTACAATGTAAATTAATCTATACAGTACCAGATCATTTATAATACAAACAAGAGGCCCTATGGGCCTGCATTGCTCACCTGGTATCAATCTCCAACTTGTAATCCTAAAGTCCCCTCAGACCAGGTGAACTAAACATTACTGTTTTTTTCACAAACATCTGGGTATTCAAATAGGAGGGTCTTGACAAAATCCTTACTATATAATTAAATTCCTCAAAAGGAAAGCATTACAAGAGTCAATGAACTTCCTTAACTTAAGATTATCTACTTAACTGTAATGATTTCCTATTAAGATTTTAAGTTAAGGAAAGTTGATGAGACTGGGATCTGCTGTTTCTCTGTTGTAGTGGGATGTTACACACAGGGTTTGATGCTCCATTGGGTAGTATAGAGCTTTCCTGTATACAAAGATGTCAACAACTGATCCTCCCTGTCCTCAACTCTCTTGGGCTTCCATACTCTAAGATTGGAGCAACTATGGTAGCCTGGAACAGCCAACAGGTAAAATTCCATCCTTCCTTTTATTCGTTTCAAAACTGATTAAGGTGTGATGTTTGATTTTTTTTTGTGTGCCATCTTGTTTTTCTATTTATCTTTTATTTTAAATCTCATGATAACACCTTGATCCACACCAAGACAAAGTCCACCATTCTGTGTGACTCCAATTTTACAATTGTTTGATGAATGATTGATTTTCAAAAATCAAGCGAACATGATTTATGTTTGACTTCTGAGTTTGAGATGTCAGATGTTATGCCTTTAGAAAGACAGACTGCCTGGAGTGCTACAGAAAGCCAAGGATGCTTTGATAGAAGACACCATGGAGTTATCTACGTCACAGCTCTACCAGAGGGAGCCACATTTAGCCTTCGGAGCAACAGGTGCCCTCTGGATCCCAAGGGAGGCAATTATTGATCCCTGGCTTACGCCTACTGCTTTTGCACATCATGCATGGACATTAGGTGCAAAGGTATAATTCTTTTCTTTAGAAACAGGTTTTAGAGAATTTACTGCTGCACTTTGAAGGACCTTCTGAAATAAAGATAACTTCTTACATCGTTTCAAACTGTTAAGAAGTAAGGATTTTTGGAAATTGCATAATTTTTAATTCATTCACCCTTGAAAACACATTTGAACCCTTCTAATTCAAAGGTTGGAATAGAATATTATGAAATTTCAGGGTTGCAATCTCAAATACAATGTACACTAAATTCAAAGTCATATAAGGATTGAAAGTCATTTTTTTAACTTTCATAGTGCTATGAAAGGTCAGCCGTTACATCCATATTGAATGAAGCCTGCTAGGGCTTCATGCTAAATATGGATTTATCCTCTGACTTTCATAGCACTATGAAAGTTAAAAAAAATGACTTTCAATCCATATATTTACATTTTTACCATAGAACAATTGCTTGACTTCATTTATATTTTTTCCAATGAATAGTTTATTACCTGTGTTTGTATATGTGTCGTCATTTAAACGACATTGGCAGAACAGCCCAGCTTGAATAAAATTGGCCCAATGATAATACTTAGTCATTGGAGTGTTTAACGCAAGGGCATTCTCCATGTTATTCGAAGTCATAATTAAACCACATGCTATGCCTAGAGAACCATTGCTTTCATACTTTTATGAAAGGCATTTTGCTGGTTATGTTCATATAGTGGGTTGCAGCACAAATGTAAAGATATAAATATGTGAATCTGCTACATATACCAAGTGTAGTCAACAATACCTGACTTTTCGTACACCCTGTCTAATCCGACCAAAACAGTCTCTCTCACATGGTGTCAGATTAGACATGTTTAATGTATTTGTTTCCTGGTTACTACAGATAATGTAAAGTGCAGTTTGTTAACTTACTATTGTTTTACCTTGAGGCACCTGTTTGGAAGTTTATTTTCTGTTTCTGACACATCCGATGCACCATTACAGGTGTTGACCAGTACAATGGCCCAGAGCTGTGAACAGGATGTCCGGGGGATCTGGGAAATCTCTACAACCAGGGGAATGTTCAAGGGTCGAGTGGTCATCAACAGTGCTGGTCTGTATGGAGATGTGGTCGACAAACTGGCAGGAGTTCAGAAGTTCAGGTCAGGCTATCCCACACATTATACTTGGAGTCACAGATATAGCATTGACTAGTGTGCAGATAATTAATTATAAGTTCATTTACCTGTAATTTTCATGGCAATCTTGATATTTTTGTGGCTACCTTACCTAATCCTAGTTATTTTGTTGTAGGATAAAGCCCAGGTTGGGACAGTACCTTATATACGGCGCAGAAACCAAGTCTTTCATAAACAGCAGCATTCTCCCCATCCCCACGGACAAGACCAAGGGAGTCATTGTGTTTAAGTCAGGTCTGTATAGAAACATTCTCCCCATCCCCACCAACAAGACCAAGGGAGTCATTGTGTTTAAGTCAGGTCTGTATAGATACATTCTCCCTATCTCCACAGACAAGACCAAGGGAGTCATTGTGTTTAAGTCAGGTCTGTATAGAAACATTCTCCCTATCCCCACGGACAAGACCAAGGGAGTCATTGTGTTTAAGTCAGGTCTGTATAGAAACATTCTCCCCATCCCTGGGGACAAGACCAAAGGAGTCATCTTTGTTAAATTCAGATCTGTATAGAAACATTCTCCCTATCTCCACCGAAAAAGACCAAGGGAGTCATTGTGTTTAAGTCAGGTCTGTATAGAAACATTCTCCCTATCTCCACAGACAAGACCAAGGGAGTCATTGTGTTTAAGTCAGGTCTGTATAGAAACATTCTCCCTATCCCCAAGGGAGTCATTGTGTTTAAGTCAGGTCTGTATAGAAACATTCTCCCAATCCCCACAGACAAGACCAAGGGAGTCATTGTGTTTAAGTCAGGTCTGTATAGAAACATTCTCCCCATCCCCACCGACAAGACCAAGGGAGTCATTGTGTTTAAGTCAGGTCTGTGTAGAAACATTCTCCCCATCCCCACCGACAGGACCAAGGGAGTCATTGTGTTTAAGTCAGGTCTGTGTAGAAACATTCTCCCCATCCCCACCGACAGGACCAAGGGAGTCATTGTGTTTAAGTCAGGTCTGTATAGAAACATTGTCCCCATCCCCACCGACAGGACCAAGGGAGTCATTGTGTTTAAGTCAGGTCTGTGTAGAAACATTCTCCCCATCCCCACCGACAGGACCAAGGGAGTCATTGTGTTTAAGTCAGGTCTGTGTAGAAACATTCTCCCCATCCCCACCGACAGGACCAAGGGAGTCATTGTGTTTAAGTCAGGTCTGTATAGAAACATTGTCCCCATCCCCACCGACAGGACCAAGGGAGTCATTGTGTTTAAGTCAGGTCTGTGTAGAAACATTCTCCCCACCCCCACCCACAAGACCAAGGGAGTCATTGTGTTTAAGTCAGGTCTGTATAGAAACATTCTCCCCACCATCCCCACCGACTAGACTAAGTGAGTCATTGTGTTTAAGTCAGGTCTGTATAGAAACAGTCTCCCCACCCCCACCAACAAGACCAAGGGAGTCATTGTGTTTAAGTCAAGTCTGTATAGAAACATTCTCCCCACCATCCCCACCGACTAGACTAAGTGAGTCATTGTGTTTAAGTCAGGTCTGTATAGAAACATTCTCCCCATCCCCACCGACAGGACCAAGGGAGTCATTGTGTTTAAGTCAGGACTGTGTAGAAACATTCTCCCCATCCCCACCCACAAGACCAAGGAAGTCATTGTGTTTAAGTCAGGTCTGTATAGAAACATTCTCCCCATCCCCACCGACAGGACCAAGGGAGTCATTGTGTTTAAGTCAGGTCTGTATAGAAACATTCTCCCCATCCCCACGGAAAAGACCAAGGGAGTCATTGTGTTCAAGTCAGGTCTGTATTGAAACATTGTTCCCATCCCCACCGACAGGACCAAGCACTAGGGATTATAAAAAGTTTGATATCCTCGCCCCACTCTTAATCATTAATAGAAATCCAGCACATCAATATAATTTTTGGTGGATTAATATATGTACTGGTGGATTAATATATGTGCTGTTACATTACCAGAAAATTTTGACATTAAGACATGCACAGTAAAATCAATAGAAATGTCTGTAATATCAATAGAAATTGTCACATGACTGGAAACCCAGCAGGGCCTCTGTACCTGTGGGCACTGAGCCAAGTTAAAGCTAGCAGGTACCTTTGGGCACTGGCTACCATATCGCTGGAGGACAAGTAATTAGAGGCTCCATGCTGTGATGACCAGGGGAATGCTTCATGCATGACTGGTTAAATTTACCTGTGTTTGACCAGAAGCCCAAAACAATGAATGGCTTTTTATAATTAGGCATTGCCCCCTCCCTATGCAATGTTTTGTCTGTATCAGATCTGATCACAAAAGATTTGGACAGGCTTACACTTGGCCATCTAATTAGATAATGACCCCCTCAGGCCTCAACCCTTCCAGGTCAAAGTTTACCTGTATCAGGTCTGATGGCTGTATCCCACCTTCCCCACTTTTTAAAAAAACATATGGGGGAGAATGTTGTTAGAAGGATTATAGTCTGTTTCTGAATAATTTCGGAATTATTTACCTGTGTTCTTACCTGAGTTTTTACCTGTGTTTTAATCAGTAATGAACCTCTATATCTTATATGGATATATATGTTTTATTATACATTTGCAGATACATTTGCACTTTAAATACAAAAAATATTGAAAACAATATTTTTCAAATGGAAATTTTGTTTATCAATGTAATATATGTTTATCATATAAGACTAGAATATTATATGATAAAAATTAGAGTCTGTTGTTTAACAAATCATTATTAATTAAAAATCTTATAAATCTTATAATAGGTCAATAACCTGAACAAGTTTTGATATAATTGTATGAATAGAATAAACTTAATTTTACTGCAATGTATGTAATATGAAATAGTATTAATAATACTGTGTATTTCTCTATGTGTAACATTAATGAAGTGTCAATAACCAGAACACATTTTGATATAATTGTAGCTGTTAAATATGAATGATATATACTAAATTATGCTGTATTTTGTGTAATATGAAATAATATTAATTAATAGAAAAATAAAGAAATGAATAGTTAAAAAGTAAAAATAAATGTTTTTCTGATGTAATCATGTGTTGAGGATGTACACCTCTGAGAAGTCAAAATGTTCCTGTATTAAACTTTTGTTCTCATATACATTTTTGGAAAAGGGAGTTCAAGGCATGACAGAAAATGCAAAGACAATGATATGTCCGTGTGCTCGTTTTTGTGCTATGATCGGTCAAAGATACCAATATGACATATAAGCAATTTTAAGTGAATTTTGTAGTTTTGACCAATTGCGCGATATCTTCATACGATATCTTCCAAATTTGTGATCTGAAATGTATGAAAGTTAGCAGAAATAACAAAATTAGTGTTTTCTTCTAAGTTATGGAAGTAAAATATCTCTAACTTAATATTTTTACTCAGGAAAGCAATTTGAGTTACCCCTACCCCTTATTTTTTAATGAGAAAATGATCATTTTTTCACCATTTTTTGCAGATTAACCGCTTAATAAAAAAAGTTCCAGTTACACTAAATATATGAAAAAAATACTAAAATTGTATAATTATCCACTTTATAGCATAATATTTCTATAAAACTGAACATTAAAAAGTTGAACAGCAAAAATGAGCTTGCTATAATTAAAAATGGCTAAACACTGATGTTTTAAAGAGAGCGTTATAGCATCAAAAAGGTGAAATTTTGGCCTTTCGCAAAGTGCATAAAATAGACAGAAATATGCATATTCAAAATGGCCGCCAAATTGGTAATATTTTTAAATTCATGTAAAAAAGTTCTACAGACACTTATATTTTTGACACAATTTTCAGATGCATATTTGCTATTAAAATTGATAATAATTTCTTCAGTATAACAAAAAATCTTTAAATGAGACAGAAACGAGACTTGAACGTGACTGGAACCTCAGAAGTGTACATCCTTAAGTCTTAAATTGCTGTTAATTTAATAAGTAATAAGTATAGATATAAATCAAAGTATTTTTCACTATATACTCAGTACATATAGGCTGTATAGTCATATACAGGTAAATGACACAGGTAACTTTCACACAGGTAACTTTTACACAGGTAAGTTACCTATAGCTAGTATGAAACAGACTATAATTGGTTTGCCATTGTTCTCTTATATCAACACATTCCTTTGTTATATAAAAAGTGGGGAAGGTGGGAACCCCCCGGTCTGATATAAGGTGTGAAGATCCCATCTACCTGCAATTCTTACCTGTACTTCACTTCACCTGTGTTGTCTGTTAGTACTTAGAAGCTGGCTTTATCATTAGTTCATATTTATAATTTCAATATATTAATATATATATATGAAACTTACAGTACGCTTCAGGTGATTTGGTACTCAAACGCGCCGCGGGCAAAAGCCGCCGCCGGAGCGGAGGGGATTAAAACCCCTCGGAGTAATCACCTGAGCAAAGTCACGGGGTCCCGCTCCCAGCGCGCGGTCAAGCGTTGGGGATTAAGTCCATCTGCCACTTACTACTGTGAGGTGAACACCGACAGTCCAGGATAACTGAATGTTATACACATCTTTATGTGTTTTTTTATGAAATTTAATACAGACGTAAAACGTGTCGTATTGTTAACGTTCACGTCAGATCATCAGGTGAAAATGGTTAATAAAACAATCAATACGCAAGCTAAAATTGCTAAGTTAACGTATTGTATATGCGTAACACGAGCCTATAATGCAGTTGTTAAAAGAAGTCCCTTGTGGTGAAATGTTGTTTTATCATATAATCGAAAATTTTCAATGGCAAAATCCGCCGATGATTTACATTACGCAAGGCGAGGTCAATAAAGGTGAAGCCAAAAGTACGGAATAAGATTGCTAATTTACTTACGTCCGTGCCAAAATGTTTTGGTATTTCAAAAACATTTTTTTGAAAGGAAATATTAAGAAATAGTTAACGGGAAAAAAACGTATGTTCTCCAATCATTCGCTATCGTAGTGAAAGTCATGTGTCCCTTTCGCCTCCGACCTTGACAAATGCACAAAACAAACACGGCACTCACGGATTTGGAGTCATGCTTTCAACCCTAAAATACAGAATACTTGGTCCATACCTGACTTAATTAGCTAGTCCATATTCTGCAAGAGGGTAGAAAGCGTTTGATTTTTTTACCGGCCGCGGCGGGGACCTTTGACCTACAGCAAGGAGCTCTGCAGCCCAGCTAACAGGTGTCTCAAGTTGTGAAAGCTTGGTTAGCTTTACTATTCTTTTTATTGTGTTAATGTATTGGACAAACTCATCTATTTTGCATTTACAGAAAACTAATATATATATATATATGGAACAATCTGGAACACTTTGGTCTTCTGACAGTATATATATTGTAAGCGGAGGTTATTTTTTGGCTAGTTTTAAATCAAAATGTTAGCGGATCTTTTGCACAAGCTTACTAAACCCATGGATGCAGCGAACTGTGACTGACGAGTGACAGCTACCCAAGAAGTCAAACACAGGGACCTGAGAATTTGTTACAGCTAGTTTTGGACCTATAAATTTTACATGTTTGAGAGGTTTAGGTCAAATTTTCGATAAAATACTCTATACACCGGCTAAAGGTCCAAAACTAGCTGTAAAAAATTCTCAGGTGCCTGTTATCAAACGATCAAATCTCGCTAATCGTTTCCATTAATTATTTCATCTTGCAGATACGAAATGCTCTATACACAATAAAAAAAACACATTATATTCTGATGAATGGAAAAATAATCATAAGATACGTGTATTTTAATCCAAACTTTTTCTTGTGTACGTACCATTATAAAAAAAAACACATTTTTTTTTATTCTAACAGCAAAATTGCAAAAAAAAACACGGGATATGGCTGAGCCCGTACCCCTCACTCCTTTTGCCCTTCACCTATCGTCAAACATTGTTTTCAGACAATACACACAATAGTAAATTGTTTATACAGGCACCGTACAATTAACTGTTGACCGTGGTTTCTCTCACCTGGCAGTCGCTTAAGATCGTAAAACTGTTTGCATTTAACAGGAAGAGGGGGGGGGGGGGGGGGTCAGCGTAACACCTGTCAATCAAAACAGTTTGACACAATGGACAGTATCAACTACAACACAGTTTTAACAACCCCCAGGAAACAGGTGTGAAACTTGCTCTGGGGTGTATACCCGTACAGGTGTGGCGAAAATGGACTGTAATAATTACCATATGATGTCGTAAAATTGTCGATCCTTAACTCATTCGCTCATGAAGACACACTTGAACTGGTCTGATTGAATGGTTGGAACAGTTCATTATGAAAGTTCAGGGGGGAATGACCTGTGTTCATTTATGTACTTCAGTGTACAATTATTATCGTCGACAGCACGGGAAATTATCTATCCAAGTCCGTGTCGATACTTGTACAGTTAGAAACAAATAACGAATCTCAACTTTGTGATAACAGTATCCGTTCTTTTTGGCTTCTCGAGAAAACGTAAAAAAAAATAAATGTTTGGAACAATGGGTCTTGCATGTATTTCTTTAATAATAAATTAAATCAAATAGTAATTACACATAGAATACGGAAGCTTGTGTATTGAACACAAGTGAAGTTTTCAAAAGTTGTGTTCAAATTCCTGTTGCATTTGTAATAAATTTTATAAACGGGATAAATGAAGTTTATAGTAAAATGTGGTATGGAATGCTGACATTGCGAGATCAACTTAGAGATGCAGATATGCCTGGTGTAGATAATGATTATTGGAACATTTTATTTCGTACTGATGAAATATAGATTTGATTTACAATTAAATCTGGTAAAAAAAATCTCGTGATCAAATTCTCACAGTCATTTTGAACTTTTGTCAGCTTGTATTATAAATTACGTCGACAGATTCGTGGAACTAATCAAGCGACCGGCACTGGCTCTTCTTAGCCACATTTAACGTTATCATAAATATATACAAAATATAAACTGGAGTACATGCATAAGAAAAATAAAACCAAGATTTGATTCATTTCGATTTTAATACTGTGTCGTAGTGATTTCGATGGTTGTACGTCCGTTATTGAGACCTTACGGCCTTTCGTTGGACGATATACTGTACGTGCCTGTAACTTTTTTGGTATATAAATTTTAAGAAATACGGATACATGTATATCAAACAAAGCTTACATTGCAGTTAACTTTCAAAACGTAGTTGGTTTGATGCTGTTAGTTTATACAGGGATGTATACGTCCCTGGTTTATATGATTCTAGTATAAGTGTATTTCCTATCGTAAAAGCTTTAAACACAAACTGGACTAATTGCCTTAGAATATTACCAAAATCAGAGACGTATATATGTGTTATATACGTCTCTGCCAAAATATTATATTTTTCAACAAACTACACCAAATCCAGGAATTACCTATAAACAGTTACGATTAGGTAATACTTTCCGTTTCCGATTTATACGTACGAAATAACAGGAAATAAGTCCATGTAATCGAAGTCAACTTTATAGCTAAAATAATGATGTAAATCAACTGCAGACTGCCACTTATAATCAATAATATTAGGGACGTATATAACGTCCCTGATAATATATATTTTTTGTCATTACGCAATGTGACCGTCGTTATTTTTAAACACAATTTATATAAATTGATTGTGAATGGCACCTCGACGACACGGTCCATCATCTAGTTCAGTCACAGGATGCGGTGCATTGCGTAAGCTCCGCCCATTATGTCACGAGGACTACTGTGTTCAGGTGTGATTGACATTTCAAACCAACCAATCATTCAGAATGCAACAGACCAGAAATTGTCAGCCCCGATAGGCTAGATGTCACGGGTTAAAAATAAATGTTGATCGGTAAGTTTTGAGAACTTTCGACATGGTGTACACGGAAAAACATATAATGTTAATGTGCATAATCATAAAGATGCAATAATCTTGTATTATTCGAATTAGAATCGTGTAATCTAGTGGAACTGATCGACACCTGCGTATCAGGTACACTGTCTATTTTTGGGTAGAACCATCACGAAACCACGGCATTGACGAAACGTAATGGTATTTGATCGTAAAGATGAATGGAGAATGTTCTTGTGAGATGCATTTGTTTACAGTCGTCCAGTTCATTGCAAAATGTTTGTTTCCCCGGGATTACAGACAGTTAGCCTACAGTACAGTACAATACAGTACAGTACATATTTGATAGCGTTATTTCTTTTCCGTCCGCCGAATTCGAGTAGCGCTTTCTGTCACGATACGTTTGTCGATCATATTTCCGTCATTGAACATCGTACAAGTTACTGTACACTGTAGGCCTAATTTCTGACCAAAGTTAATCCCCATCACCCATGACCACGGGATAGTCGCGGGGGGCTAAGGCCAGCGGTCTTACCTGGACGGCCGGAGTTTCGCCTGCGGTCATCCCCGACTACGAGCGACAGGTGAGCGGGATTGTCGCTCCGCGCGCGTTTGACTACCATATCACCTGAAGCGTACTGTATGTAGTTATTTTCTCAAACAACCTTCTTTATTTCATTTCAAAACTAGAAATTATGAAATCATGATAATTACTGTTAGAGTTGTTCCCAAAACTTTCTAGCATGTACAGGACATAAATAAAATAAAAAAATATTATTTATCTAACAGTTCTGATGTCTTATATTTCATTTAATATACACTATTCACGTTTTTTTGGTATTCATATACCAATTTACATTCAAGTATATTGAAAAATTTAAGGAATATCTATTGATAATTATTTGTTGATATTTTTAAATATTGTAAGAACTAATTTTGAAACTAACACATAAATATTCTTTGATTACTTAATGAAACTAAATACATATTTTGATTAAATACATTCATCCCTCAGATCTATATATTTATGAACGCGCTATAGAGTTTTGATAATCTTTATTTTTAAATTTTCTATATTAAGATCTGTATGTGTATATATATATATATAACCACATACAACAGTGTTGATATAAATATAAGAATTTGAAGTTGAAAAAAAAGTAATACAACAATGAATTAGAATTTAGTCTGATTGTTCAGTATGGGACAGATTTTTTATTTAACCCTCAGGCCTGAGGCAATTACCTGACCTGTCTAAACCTTGTCTAGGAACACTTTCTTACAGCAGCCTGTCAGTGACATATAATTGAGGTGTGAATTTCTCACCTGACTATCACTGGGCATATTTGAAACCTATTTGATTAATAAAAGGCTCAGCAGTTGGGGATGAACAAGATCATATGATAATATGGCTCCCAATAATACATATTTTAACTTTTACTCAGGTTTATCATGTTTATATGAAATTAAAAATCATTGAGAATACAGATATATATTTAAATATTTCCCTTTAAGTAGTGAATATTCTGAGGACTTTAATTTATTTTTTGTTTCATTCAAAACATTTAATTATACAATAATATATTATTAGTACATAAAATAACATTGAAATAAGCAATAATCAATATACCAGATTCTGGTTTTCTTAAATATTAACTTAAAATAACAAGTATCTTATGACACTTGATTGAATAAAATCCAATGACGCATTTTGATTTTTAAATATTTACATTCATATACTTGTTACATGAATTAATGATGAAAAATTGTCTAGTTTATATTGGATGTTATATATATATGTCTCTGGCTTAGTTGCTTCAGTTTGATAATACTTAAATTCATTATACCAAAGACGTCACACATATATGTTCCTAATTATATAATCATCAGTATAATAGTATTATAAAATGATGCATTTCCCATATTTAGGCCTAAATATTGAAGGCAATTACAGGTTTATTTAAATATGACTTGAAGGTTTATGCATATATGTAATAATTTTTTAAAAAAAAGCAAGGTCAGTTTCTGGAATCATTTCAATTAATTCTATATTCTAAGTATACAACAAGTAAATAATATGCAGTTATATTAAGTCACATTTATTGAATTGAATTGAGCCAAGTTATAGCTGGCAGCTACCTTTGGGCACTGGCTACCATATCGCTGGAGGGCAAGTAATTAGAGGCTCCATGCTGTGATGACCACCGGAATGCTTCATGCATGACTGGTTAAACTAACCTGTGTTTGACCAGAAGCCCAAAACAATGAATGGCTGTTTATAATTAGTCATTGCCCCTATCTATGCAATGTTTTGTCTGGTTCAGATCCGATCACAAAAGATGTGTGAAGATTTGGACAGGCGTACACTTGGCCATCTAATTAGATAATGACCCCCTCAGGCCTCGACCCTTCCTGGTCAAAGTTTACCTGTATCAGGTCTGATATAAGGTGTGAAGATCTGGAGATAATAACCCTGGGGCCCCTGATTGTTTAGTTGGGAACAGGTCATCTTACATTTATATTTTATTAAAGTGTCATCTATTTCAAGCATATAAAATACATATTAAAATTACATAAAAATGTCTAAGGTTATAAACAGACTTACAAGACACTATGACAAATTAATAATTATTTCAATCATAAAATAGTATTGATATATGTATAAAATCTTATCTAGTCCAACGTAACACTGTCATATTTAGGATAAAGATTATAATAGCATACGTTATGGCTTGTGTACTTTCTTGAATATATAAATTGGTTTAATTCTTGGTCGCTTGCGTATTTCTGTGTATAAAACTTGTACTGCCGGTTTATATACGTGTATTTTGATCTCTATTGTGGTTTCCTTGTATGTTTGATATCGATGATCAGCAAAAAGATCGTTTCAAAAAAAAAAAGGCCGTTGAATACGTTATTTCTGTGTGTAAAACGTGTCAATATACTTGTATGTTGACCGCTATTGGTGAGCAATAAAAATATAGGATTGATTTTACTGTAGGTCGCGTGTATTGTGATAACATCACAACTAAAACACACTCTATAAATTTGAATTACCGTAATGAAGTAAATGTAAAATAGTTGATTCACTTGAGTGAAAATTTGTCTTGTTTTTTTCATCAACTATTATACACATGTCAACACCCAAAAAACGTCTGTTAAATACCTGGTCGCTTGCATATTTATGTGTATACAACTTGTCAACTGTCTGCCGGTTTATATACGAGTATGTTGATCACTATTGTGGTATAGTTGTATGCTTGATATTGATGATCAATGTCAGATATGTTAGTATTATCAAGTATGAGCATGTGGACGACAAATGTGATCCCAAAGTCCTTGTTCCTGTTTCAGTAAAAATTCATCCGTGCATCAACGTAACTAAGTTTTATTCACCACGTTCTTGGTCAGCGTGTGAAGAGAGATCGGATTGTCAATAAATGTGATTAATTGAACAAACCAATTAAAATGACACATGTAATAAAATAATGATAATAATGACGAATACAGTTGAGTGAAAAATTCTGAGTTCATGCCAGATGATATTCATCATAAAAACTTAACTTAAATTAATTCACTGCATGTCAAAATTTTAAATGTAATTATGATTAAAATATACTAACTTGTAATTCTTTTTAAAGAAGGAACAATTATTCTTTTTCATTTAAATATTTTCAATCAACAATTAAATTGAAAGGTATGTGTTAAAATAAAAAAAATGATATAATGCATGTATTATGTTGAAATTATTTAGTTAATCCTAATAAAAATATATACAGAAAATAAAAACAACAGATTGTAATATAAACAATCAGATATTAGAAGAACAGATTTTGTACTCAGAATTATAATAGTAGTTTCAATCACAAATTACTTTAATATTTGACATTAAGAAGCTAGCTGTGGAATAAAACCTACAAGGGCCGGCGTTGATAATTGGTTTCATTACATATACACTCATGTACAATGCATACAAAGGTTATTATAAACATCAAGTACTAATTAAGAAAAGATTATTTTAACCAAAACATTTAAATCCATTTCCTTCTTCATATAATTATACCATCATAAATCAATTAACAGGGCCCTCAGGCCTGGTCATTGGGGAGTGGGAGATGAGAAATTCACACCTGGCTAATTACTACACAGCCAGCGTAGGGGTGTCCCCTATCTTGACCTCTTTGAGGTAAAGAGCTGGCCGGAACATCTATGTGAGACGTCCCTGGTATAATGAATTTTAGTATTTTATTATCAAACTGAAGCAACTAAGCCAGAGACATATATATAAAACATCCAATATAAACTAGACAATTTTTCATCATTAATTCATTTAACAAGTATATATATGTAAATATTTAGAAATCAAAATGCGTCATTGGATTTTATTCAATCAAGTGTCATAAGATACTTGTTATTTTAAGTTAATATAGAAGAAAACCAGAAACTGGTAAATTAATTATTGTTTATTTCAATGTTATTTTATGTACTAATAATATTTTATTGTATAATTAAATGTTTTGAATGAAACAAAAAATAGATTAAAGTCCTCAGAATATTCTTTATTTAGAGGGAAATATTTAAATATCTGTATTCTCAATGATTTTTAATTTCATATAAACATGATAGACCTGAGTAAAAGTTAAAATATGTATTATCATATGATCTTGGTCATCCCCAGCTTAACCTTTTATTAATCAAATAGGTTTCAAATATGACCAGTGTAGTCAGATGAGAAATTCACACCTCAATTATATGCCACTGACAGGCTGCTGTAAGAAGGTGTTCCTAGACAAGTTTTAGACAGGTCAGCTAATTGCTTGAGGCCTGAGGGTTAATCAAAACATCTGTCCCATACTGAACAATCAGACTAAATTTTAATTTATTGTTGTATTCCTTTTTTTTCAACTTCAAATTCTTATATTTATATCAACACTGTTGTATGTAGTTATATATATAAACATACAGATCTTAATATAGAAAATTTAAAAATAAAGATTATCAAAACTCTTTAGCGCGTTCATAAATATATAGATCTGAGGGATGAATGGATTTAATCAAAATATGTATTTAGTTTCATTAAGTAATCAGAGAATATTTATTTGTTAGTTTCACAAGTAGTTCTTACATTATTTAAAAATATCAACAAATAATTATCAATAGATATTCCTTAAATTTTCAATATACTTTAATGTAAATTGGTATATAAATACAAAAAAAAATGATAATAGTGTATATTAAATGAAATATAAGACATCAGAACTGTTAGATAAATAATATTTTTTTATTTTATTTATGTCCTGTACATGCTAGAAAGTTTTGGGAACAACTCTAACAGTAATTATCATGATTTCATAGTTTCTAGTTTTGAAATGAAAGAAGGTTGTTTGTGAAAATAACTACATAAGATTCATATATATATATTTACATATTAAAATTATAAATATTAACTAATGATAAAGCCAGCTTCTAAGTACTAACAGACAACACAGGTGAAGTGAAGTACAGGTAAGAATCGCAGGTTGATGCGATCTTCACACCTTATATCAGACCTGATATAGGTAAACTTTGACCTGGAAGGGTTGAGGCCTAAGGGGGACATTATCTAATTAGATGGCCAAGTGTAAGCCTGTCCAAATCTTCACACATCTTTTGTGATCAGATCTGATACAGACAAAACATTGCATAGGGAGGGGGCAATGCCTAATTATAAAAAGCCATTCATTGTTTTGGGCTTCTTGTCAAACACAGGTAAATTTTACCAGTCATGCATGAAGCATTCCCCTGGTCATCACAGCATGGAGCCTCTAATTACTTGTCCCCCAGCGATAAGGTAGCCAGTGCCCAAAGGTACCTGCGAGCTATAACTTGGCTCAGTGCCCACAGGTACAGAGGCCCTGCTGGGTTTCCAGTCATGTGACAATTTCTATTGATATTACAGACATTTCTATTGATTTTACAGCGCATGTCTTAATATCAAAATTTTCTGGTAATGTAACAGCACATATATTAATCCACCAGTACATATATTAATCCACCAGAAATTATATTGATGTGCTGGTTTTCTATTAATGATTAAGAGTGGGGCGAGGATATCAAACTTTTCATAATCCCTAGTGAAGGGAGTCATTGTGTTTAAGTCAGGTCTGTATAGAAACATTGTTCCCATCCCCACGGACAAGACCAAGGGAGTCATTGTGTTTAAGTCAGGTCTGTATAGAAACATTCTCCCCATCCCCACCAACAAGACCAAGGGAGTCATTGTGTTTAAGTCAGGTCTGTATAGAAACATTCTCCCCATCCCCACCGACAGGACCAAGGGAGTCATTGTGTTTAAGTCAGGTCTGTATAGAAACATTCTCCCTATCTCCACAGACAAGACCAAGGGAGTCATTGTGTTTAAGTCAGGTCTGTATAGAAACATTGTTCCCATCCCCACCAACAAGACCAAGGGAGTCATTGTGTTTAAGTCAGGTCTGTATAGAAACATTCTCCCCATCCCCACCAACAAGACCAAGGGAGTCATTGTGTTTAAGTCAGGTCTGCATTTATACAAAGATTTTTTTAATCTCATAAACTAGACTAAGGGTTATATAATTTTCAAGACTGCATGGTTTATGTTGAAAAGTTACCTTTGAATGTTTCTTCTGGAGTAAATAAGTAACGAGAAACAAATCCTGTTCTTGTAAACCTTTTTTGAACCTGGAGGTATCAATAATTTCTCAGGAGCCTCTTTCAGAGACACTGTCACATGGTGAGATCCCCAGCATTACCACTACAGAGGATCTGTTCTCAACATAACTTACATTGTGTACTTTCAGTTTATGACAATGTGATCATAGGCCCGACACAAGAGGAGACTGAGCAGCGTACAATACCAGTGAGCCTCTCTCAGGAGGTAGTGAACAGTCTACTGAATCACGGAAAAGTCACAGTCCCTCCTCTCCAGTCATACCCTGTAGTGAACACATACTCTGGTACACGCCCTGCGACAGAAATTAAGGACTACCATGTGGTCCCCCACACTGACAGGTAAATACAGCCCTCCTCACTTCCTGTTACAAAATGAAACCTAAAATTTCCCTGCAGTAATTAAGGACTTGATCCATGCAGTCTCCCAAGAACAGATGACAATATATTGTCCCTTTCTTTTTTGTGACCCCTGCATGCGGTCCTCAAAGGTTAAAAGTACATATTCATGACCTACTATTGAGACAAAGTGCCACTCGTCCTACTACCGAAACTGACAGGTCAGCAAGGGCCCAATCATGTGGATATTTATTACTGCGGTAAATTAGGACCAAATGTGTTGCAAAATGTCATAACAAAATGTTCATCAAAATTTGACCTCGACTTTTACACCTTAATTAATACCGATGTTATCAGCCAGGAGCTCAATTTGTGGAAAGACAGATAGACAGATGGACGTACAGATAGATTTCTATAGGGCACCTGTATCTCTAATACGGGGCTATAACAAGGTTACATATTTTACCCCTCATCATCCAATATACCCTACACTATATTGACATACCTTGCAATTCTTTCCAATACCCATACCTAATTCCTACCCACGGGAAAATGTCCACACCATGAACAGTTTAAAGGCTGACTAAACAAAATATTCCATGTGCGAAAATGTCAACCTTTCAGTATCTCTTGTCTGTACAGGAACTGGTTGACCCTGGGAGGTATCCGCTCCACCGGCTTGTCCTCCTGTCTGGGTGTGGCCGACATGGTGGCTGGGATAGTACAGAATAAGTTCTGCGTCGAGCCTTCAAACAGTTCAAACATGAACATCCCAAAAATAGACGTCAGCTTCACGAATCACCGTACAGCAATGCTGGGGTCCGAGGAGTACACCGTCACACACCCACTTACCTATACTGGCAAGTGTGACAGGAAAGTCTCGGCCAATTTGTGATCAGTTAAACAAGTACATGTAGTTAATTGTTTCATCATCACTAAAATTAAGACTTTTTGAGCACACCCCAACTTTTTCTGGGAAAGAGTATGGCATAATGGGCGTGCTAACTATAACCTATACAAAATTCCTTGATGACTTTTATCAAGGACTGTCTTCAAAAGAAATTAAAACGTTTTATTTTCAAGATTTCAAATTGAAATTTCCCCGTACATAGTTTATTTAACTAAACATATTCATGTTTTTGTAGCACACAATGCACTTATTTGGTCAAATATGGTATTCATCAATATTTATCATGTACAATACACGATTTGATTCATAATGTTTCAGCCAAGAATAAAGTGTCAGGATATTTGTAGAGCAAACTTTGCACAAGACCTGTCAGATATATACATTTGTGAAGTTAGCTTGTTCCATTTCCTGCTGCAGACAGATATCACCAACTGTTATAACTTTAGCTATAAAGGTATTTCAAAAAAAAGACTACATGTGTTTTGTTTATTCTGTTTTATTCATAATCTGACATGATATTGAAGTGAATAATCATAATAAAGTACAATGAGTTACAGCTGTCAATAAGCTGCATATAAAATGCAACATTAAATGATCTAATGAATAATTGATGGACTTCATACATTGAAATACAAAGATGAAGACTACATTCTATATATATATATATAGGTGTTGTACTTTCAACACCTTGGAACTGATCATGAAGTGGTTTTCAACACCTGGTAACTAAGTACCTCACTTTTCAACATCTGGGGACTCACGTACCTCACTATTAAAAGCTGCCATCATAGACCCAAGAAACACCATTATCTTAATATGGAACATATTCAGCTTATTGAACACTTATCTTATATATGCGAGTTCTATGGAAATCGGGAAAATATAAAAAATCTTGTACCATAAGAAAAAACACACCTGGAATTAATCTTTTATAGATTTGAAAGCAGAATTTTATGCAAAAAATTATCAAGATCATGGACCATCCAAAACATATTTTCTGCCAATTTGATAGTTCCTCAAGCTATATCTGTACATCAGCATCAGAAGTTGGATGAAAACAATAAAGCAGGATATCACATAAAATTTCTGCACTGGTTCTGTCTTATTTCTCTTAATACTATGCCTGATAAAATGCATATATCCCCTTATTGACATGCTGTCTGAAATATACATTCATGATGTAGGAATAATAATTATGGCTTGCTTGTACAAAATTTAAATTCCATAATTATTAATTTTGAAGCTACACAATTTAACACTACCCAGTAATAATCATCAGAACATTCATGTATACTGGTAGATTTGTAGCCTCTAAAAATGTGAATGCCATTTGTCCAGCAGACATAAGGAAATGGTGGTTTTCCCTTCGACGTTTTGTCCTTTCAGAACCCTTCACACCAGTAATGCTATGCTAAAAACAATTCTAAACTCAACACTTAGGAGGCAATCACTGCCCTGATAAGACATACTGAACTGTTCCCCATCTCAGGGCTGGGTTTCTGAACAGTCCTTTTAATGGGTGGTACAAGTCCATAGACACCATCGACCTGTTGCAGTACCTTCTCCAATCCGTGAACTGTTTATCAACCTCTCAGGAGTCTCAGAAGCGAGATTGTTCAGTGTCCGATACCAATGTGCTAAGGTACTGTCTCCACTTATACACATTGCTAACCCACAATTTAAAAGTTTTGAAACTATTACACAAGTCCTTGAAAACATCACCGCCTCCTCCGGTTATCTCTGCGACTTCTGTAAGGAGAGTAAAACAATTTCAAACTTTAGGTCACTTGTGAAAGTCCAACAGGGCTATTCAGATATAATAATCGGCAAGTGGGAAAGTTTAGCAATTATACCCAATTATAACAACATAATTAATTCTCCCTGACATCACTAAAATCACTATTATGATATAATCTAATCTGCTGTGCCTATCTAGTTTTGAAAATTACGATAGAATTAAACCTGAATACAGATGATCAGTGTTTAGCCCCACCCCCACCATAAATACATATATTCTGCCTATATCACACAACAACAAGAGGCCCAGAGGGCCTGTATCGCTCACCTGGAAACATTGGTATCTAAGTAATCATGATAAAATATTTTCTTTTTGGCTCGCCCCTCAGCTCCCTAGGGGTCAGTCCCACCATTAGTACAATTTTGAATTCTGAGCACCTAGGGATGGTTCCTACCAAATAAGGTTGATTTCCAATCAGTGGTTATGGAGAAGAAGTCGCTTAAACCAATATAGCTAAATAACCCTTTTTGGCTCCGCCCCTCAGCCCCCTAGGGGATCAGTCCCACCATGAGTACGATTTTGAATCCTTGGCACCTAAGCATGCTTCCTGCCAAATAAGGTTGATTACCAATCAGTGGTTATGAAAAAAAAGTCGCTAATATCAATATAGCTAAATACTTTTTTATGGCCCCCACCCCTCCGCCCCCTAGGGGGTCAGTCCCACCATGCGTACAATTTTGAATCCTGAGCACCTAGGGATACTTTCTGCCAAATAAGGCTGATTTCCAATCAGTGGTTATGAAGAAGAAGTCGCAAATATCAATATAGCTAAATAATTCTTTTTGGCCCCGCCCCTCAGCTCCCTTGGGGGTCAGTCCCACCATGAGTACCATTTTGAATCCTGAGCAGCTAGGGATGCTTCCTGCCAAATAAGGCTGATTTCCAATCAATGGTTATGGAGAAGAAGTAGATTAAACCAATATAGCTAAATAACCCTTTTTGGCCCCGCCCCTCAGCCTCACCATTAGTACAATCCTTGGCACCTAAGGATGCTTCCTGCCAAATAAGGTTGATTAACAATCAGTGGTTATGGAGAAGAACTTGACTAAACCAATATAGCTAAATAACCCTTTCTGGCCCCGCCCCTCAGCCCCCTAGGGGGTCAGTCCCACCATTAGTACAATTTTGAATCCTCGGCACCTAAGCATGCTTCCTGCCAAATAAGGCTGATTTCCAATCAGTGGTTATGAAGAAGAAGTCGCTAATATTAATATAGGTAAATAATTTTTTATGGCCCCGCCCCTCAGCCCCCTAGGGAGTCAGTCCTACCATGAGTACAATTTTGAATCCTAAGCACCTAGGGATACTTTCTGCCAAATAAGGCTGATTTCCAATCAGTGGTTATGGAAAAGAAGTTGCTTAAACCAATATAGCTAAATAAACCTTTCTGGCCCCGCCCCTCAGCCCCCTAGGGGGTCAGTCCCACCATTAGTACAATTTTGAATCCTCGGCACCTAAGCATGCTTCCTGCCAAATAAGGCTGATTTCCAATCAGTGGTTATGAAGAAGAAGTCGCTAATATCAATATAGGTAAATAATTTTTTATGGCCCCACCCCTCAGCCCCCTAGGGAGTCAGTCCCACCATGAGTACAATTTTGAATCCAAAGCACCTAGGGATACTTTCTGCCAAATAAGGCTGATTTCCAATCAGTGGTTATGGAGAAGAAGTTGCTTAAACCAATATAGCTAAATAACCCTTTTTGGCCCCGCCCCTCAGCCCCCTAGGGGGTCAGTCCCACCATTAGTACAATTTTGAATCCTGGGCACCCAAGGATGCTTCCTGCCAAATTAGGTTGATTTCCTATCAGTGGTTATGGAGGAGAAGTCGTTTAAACAAATTGTTGACGGACGACGGACGCCACGGTATGGCATAATATAAGCTCACCTCGGTCCTTCGGACCAGGTGAGCTAATAAACTATAGCCCCTTACCCCTCCTACATTTTTTGTGCAACTTTAATATGGAAGAACTGCAGACTTTTGTTCCAAATCACAAATTTACAAGTTTCAGAAGTATTTATAGCAATCTCTGATTTTACACAAAAGCCAGGCCAATAAGCCAGCAGATATTAAACTGGCTGTAAGCTGGAGGGTATTTTATGAGATTACTTACTTGCTCTTGCGTGGTCCTCTCACAAAACACCAATCGACATTGATTTTCTGACCAAGGATGTCTGACCCGTTGAGCGCATCCATTGCCCCCTGGGCTTCCTTGAATGTTTCATATTCTATCAGAGCGTAACCCTACAATAAATAGGAAATGTCAAGGTCAATTCTTGTTACATAGACAAATGTTATTTAGTTCAAATCTTATTTCCACATATTTAATTATTTAGATTACAATTAAAGAGATCATTGCCTATTCAATAAAAGAATATGAAAAAATAAAAGTCTACAGTTCTTACAGCTCAAATCAAGTGATTTCTTTCCATGTATCAGTATTTTTCTATCATTCTCTTTTACTTAAGATTTTTTTTCAAAAATGTTTTAGCACTCTCAGTAGATACTTAAAAACTTTTACCCTCAAAATAAAGTTTAATTCTGGAATTTTTTAATTATTTTTCACAGGTTTTGACTCCCTGAAATGCTGGCATGTTTCTATTTGACTTCTAAAATTATCAAATGTAAGGGGTCAACTGAAACCTTGTAACATTACTCCATCCATAAGACAAAGCTGAATTCCCATGTCCTAGATTGGTATTTGTAAATAAAAAATCTAGTATTAGTTCGCCTACCACATATTTGCCAGCAGGTGAACAAGTTAAAATCAGCAGATAGGGGAAATACCTTAAGGAATCCTGTTCGTCTGTCAAGGTTGATATGGAGATTTTTTATCTGGCCGTAGTCAGCAAATTTGTCGTGAAGATCGTCTTCCTGTGCTTCCTCGTGGACACCAGTTACAAATAAGATCCATCCCTCTACAGCTGTGTAAGGAGAAATGTATAATATTATTTTACAACATCTATTAATAAGAAATAATTCTTATCCTTTTCTTAAGACAGATCTTCATATGATGTACTCGGACATTCATATGATGTACATACAACATATTGGTCTTGCTTCCACTAATTCATAACAGCAAGACTAAAATCAAACATGGTTTAGGAGTTGTGTTTACAACTTGCAAAGTTAATGGACAGACAATGTCAGGTGAATCCTACATGTCCCCACAAACTTTTATAATAAAGAATATTATAAAAAGCCTAAATATTGCAGAAAATTGACATAAGTGAAACAAGCTAAATTGTAGTTGTAATTTTTATACTGTTGATACAAGATGTATTGTTTGGAAACCAATTGTTGCCGTGATTGCAAGGAAACGTTAAACAAGGGGCCATAACTCCTACAAATAACATCCACAAGAAGTGGCGATCAAACTTGGTGAAGCCCTTTAGGCATTTTACCTTGTAAAAAGTTTCATGAAAATCGGATGTTATTTTTTGCTGTTATTGCACGGAAACAAAGTGTGACAGAGACAGATGGATGGACAAACCCAAATTAACAGCGGAGGATAATTAAACCCACTGTTGCTTTTGTTAAGTGACTCATTCACAATCACAATCTTTTTATTGTAAGCAAGAGTGAGATATAGTTGCTTTTTGAAAATTGGTTCAGGAAAATTTTGAGTCTGTGGCTGTTATGTGTAAACTTGACCCCAAAATATGTTTAAGAAACATTAAGGTTGAACTTGATTCCTCTGTACTTACACCTCTGGGGACCTGGTCCACCATCTTCATCCACGTCCATTGCCTCAAAATCCTCAACTCCACTTCTTGTTGGGCCATCTAAAAATTAATCGCAGATAAGTAATGCTAAGTATTCTTATTCTTTTACATAAATTATGATTCTTTCACATGTACTATATACCCCAAAGTATGTTTGGTTTAGGTTTAAAACATCAAAACAGCTATACATTGACAGATTTACTTTGAACACTTCTGTGACTGGCTACTCGAAAGCAGATACTTTCTGTTCTCCATACCCGACAAGCAGGAATTACATACATACATATATACCCAGTACATATAAAATAATGAAAGATGTGAAACAACTTTGGATGGTAAAATTGAATGGTCATTGCATTGGCAATGGATATATAAACAAAAAGACACTTGTTAGTCAGAGAAATCACACAGATTAAATTGTACAATGTAAAGTATTTCTCAAAATCATGTTTTTACCACTTTAGATTTTAGTACCTGAACCAAATCCTCTTCCTTTTCGTTTCTTGGCTTTTTCTTTTAGCTTCTGTAATCCCTCTAAAATGAAAAATAATCATGGAAGAATCTTTAAGATAAGTAAAATATGGAACATGAATTATATAAAGGGACTATTGTCATATATTTCATAGCAAGGAAACAGGAAATTAGTGTAATAATTGCTTAAATCGACCCAAAATAAAGAGATTTGTTCTGTAAATTTTGAGAAATTTGGACACATTAATATTATACAGGATTGAAAGCAAAGCAAAGAAATGAAAACTGATGTGTTTGTAAACAAAGACATGTGTGACAGGATTTACCCTTTGTTTTCCCTTTCTTACATATTTTACATCTTTAGTCTCTATTCTTACGCACATCTTGTTAACGGATAGTATTATTCTAGCACAAATAAGTCAGGTTCAGTGCTAATATAGATACATTTTCAGGCGAGTAGTACTATGTTATTCATAAGCAAAGAATTTAGCTAGAAGAGGCCAAAAATAGGTATTAATAATTTATTGGAATGGCATACGTTGTATATTTATCCACCTTTTACAATTGTAGTTTAACGTTGGGATGTAACAAAATACTTGAAAATGTTTTAATTTCCTCATATCGATTGCTTATATCAAATTAACAAGAAAACAGCATGATACTCTATGCCAACTTGAACTATATATAACCACAATCCTATACATTTCAGTGTTACCCCACTGGCTCGCCTCATTTATGGTATTACACATAGCTTCACCATGTTTTTTTTGGTTCTCTGATAGCGCATACGTAAAGCCAGTTAATTTATGTATTAGCAACAGGTCTTAACTAATACATAAATAAAAAAATAACAAGTTGAGGTATCTTTTAATTCTGCTTGCTGTTGCTTTTATAGTGGTAATAAGAGAAAGTTTTGTGATATGCTTTCTTAAAATTTAACTTTTAAGGTTATTTTTGAAGTGTTTTTGCCCATTATAGTCCCTTTAATCAGGCCATTAAACATGCAACAGGAGAGAGCACAGGTAAATATCCTTGTCCTCATGTTCTATGGGTAGTTGGTGTGTGTAAATAACAATTTCCTTAGGTAGACTGTTTCTCAGTTTTGGTGGCTGGGGAAGGCGGAAAGGATTTTAATGTTTAACGGTTTGGAAACATTTAGGTGGTAATTAAGATAAATTGTGGAAATTTAGCTCTCAATTCTTAATCTTGTACCTCGGCCAGCTGAGCAGGATATTCTCTAAACGGAGTAGGACCTGGCTTTTTCTCTGTCGAATATGATTTTATACCATCTTATAGTCAATGTGTTGTTGGGTTTATAAAACTGTGTTAGTCTTGCATCTTTGTGATTATGAGATGAGGAGGAATTTCATAAACACCTGATCAATATATTGTT
Source organism: Mimachlamys varia (assembly GCA_947623455.1). Classification (NCBI taxonomy): domain Eukaryota; kingdom Metazoa; phylum Mollusca; class Bivalvia; order Pectinida; family Pectinidae; genus Mimachlamys; species Mimachlamys varia. The sequence goes on from OX392535.1 coordinate 19,121,921, forward strand.
AAATAAAATTTTGTATATAAAAGTACCCGACCACATAGGATTTACATGCGACTATGAAAACCAGGAGAAGGTGGAGTGGGTGGGGGGGGGGGCAAATTGTGGTTGCAATTGTAGATTATGGGTTTCAGGAATTTATAAATGTGATTATATACACAATGCTCTTTAGGAGTATGTAAAGCAAATACATTAGTAATGTAATGTATACTACAGTATCCTAAATATCAATATCATCACATTTTCTTTTTTGTTGTTATGTTATCTGGGCACCGGTCTAAATGTAATCGAATAAGTATCTGTCTTTTGATGAAAAATTCGAGCCAAGATGACATCTACCGGAATCTTTTACTCTTTCTTATAAATGATCAAACATAAAATATCTGATTTCTTACGATCGCCTTCCTCGTCAACCTCGAATTCATCTCCTCCTTCTTGTAAATCTAAAACATCCGCCATCTTTGTTTGAGCCGCGTGTGTAACTATTGTGGCGCCACAGGGGAAGTAACTCCGTTGTGTTTCTGTTGAGCAGTGCGAGTGTCGATAGGCTTGCATTTTAACGAAAGTATATATAGCAGTACAATAATACAATCATTTTGTTTTAATGTCTAGTATGCAGGACTTTCACTATCATTCTGACAAATAAATGTATAAGAACAACATAGCAATAATGGATAATGGATATCAATAAAATGCATGTGATTTAAAAGTGCAGACAGAAAAATTAGTAAAATTATTGAAATTGAAAATTTCGAACGTTAGATAACGTAAACATTCAGGAGAGATATATTGGGTAACCCCTATCTAACAAACGCTCCCTTAATGCATAGGTCTATATACTGCATATTTATTTGAATAGATATTGTTTATAAAAAATGAAATAAGTTCAAAAATACAAAAGAGTCACTATAGCCAAAGACGTATTTAGCCATGATTTTATACGTCTCGGCACGGACTTAGATAACATCTAAAATCTAATTCCGTGGTCTCGGTTAAAGCTATTTGGTAAACAGTTATTGATTAATTGATAAATCACAGTTATGTTATATTTGAATTGTTAGATATTCATATATACAGGCAGATTATCACAGATCTATTTTAAAAACATTATAATTATATACATTATAACATGCTAATTATAAACTCAATCGCAACATTTAGTATTAGCCCAGAGCAACTATAAATCGCTTCATAGACAAGGTATGCAATTCTTCTACAATTCAATTAATAAACATGCACCAAATACAATTCTAGTCTGTGCGTATGATGACTTTGGGGATCAAACCCCGGCCGTCTGTATGGCAGGCCGGTGTGTAAACCAGTCGACCAATCGGCCCATATATCAGAGTGATGGAGATATACATAACAGTTAAATGAAAGTGTATATATCAGTGTAATTGGGATGTATATATCAGTGTAATGGGGATGTATATATCAGTGTAATGAGGATGTATATATCTGTGTAATGGGGGTGTATATATCAGTGTAATGAGGATGTATATATCTGTGTAATGAGGATGTATATATCAGTGTAATGGGGATGTATATATCAGTGTAATGGGGATGTGTATATCTGTGTTATGGGGATGTATATATCAGTGTAATGGGGATGTATATATCAGTGTAATGGGGATGTGTATATCAGTGTAATGAGGATGTATATATCAGTGTAATGATGATGTATATATCAGTGTAATGAGGATGTATATATCAGTGTAATGGGGATGTATATATCAGTGTAATGGGGATGTATATATCAGTGTAATGGGGATGTATATATTAGTGTAATTAGGATGTATATATCATTGTAATGGGGATGTATTTCTCAGTGTAATGGGGATGTATATATTAGTGTAATGCGGATGTATATATCAGTGTAATGGGGATGTATATATCAGTGTAATGAGGATGTATATATCAGTGTAATGAGGATGTATATATCTGTGTAATGGGGATGTATATATCAGTGTAATGAGGATGTATATATCAGTGTAATGGGGATGTATATATCAGTGTAATGGGGATGTATATATCAGTGTAATGGGGATGTATATATCAGTGTAATGGGGATGTATATATCAGTGTAATGGGGATGTATATATCAGTGTACTGAGGATGTATAGATCGGCGTAATGGGGATGTATATATCAGTGTAATGGGGATGTATATATCAGTGTAATGGGGATGTATATATCAGTGTAATGGGGATGTATATATCAGTGTAATGGGGATGTATATATCAGTGTAACGGGGATGTATATATCAGTGTAATGGGGATGTATATATCAGTGTAATGGGGGTGTATATATCAGTGTAATGGGGATGTATATATCAGTGTAATGGGGATGTATATATCAGTGTAATGGGGATGTATATATCAGTGTAATGGGGATGTATATATCAGTGTAATGGGGATGTATATATATCAGTGTAATGAGGATGTATATATCAGTGTAAAGGGGATGTATATATCAGTGTAATGAGGATGTATATATCAGTGTAATGATGGTTTATATATCAGTGTAATGTTGATGTATATATCAATGTAATGTTGATGTATATATCAATGTAATGAGGATGTATATATCAGTGTAATGATGGTTTATATATCAGTGTAATGTTGATGTATATATCAGTGTAATGAGGATGTATATATCAGTGTAAAGGGGATGTATATATCAGTGTAATGAGGATGTATATATCAGTGTAATGATGGTTTATATATCAGTGTAATGTTGATGTATATATCAATGTAATGAGGATGTATATATCAGTGTAACGGGGATGTATATATCAGTGTAATGGGGATGTATATATCAGTGTAATGGGGATGTATATATCAGTGTAATGGGGATGTATATATCAGTGTAATGAGGATGTATTTATCAGTGTAATGGGGATGTATATATCAGTGTAATGAGGATGTATTTATCAGTGTAATGAGGATGTATATATCAGTGTAATGGGGATGTATATATCAGTGTAATGAGGATGTATATATCAGTGTAATGGGGATGTATATATCAGTGTAATGGGGATGTATATATCAGTGTAATGAGGATGTATTTATCAGTGTAATGTTGATGTATATATCAGTGTAATGGGGATGTATATATATCAGTGTAACGGGGATGTATATATCAGTGTAATGGGGATGTATATATCAGTGTAATGGGGATGTATATATATCAGTGTAACGGGGATGTATATATCAGTGTAATGGGGATGTATATATCAGTGTAATGAGGATGTATATATCAGTGTAATGGGGATGTATATATCAGTGTAATGGGGATGTATATATCAGTGTAATGGGGATGTATATATATCAGTCTAACGGGGATGTATATATCAGTGTAATGGGGATGTATATATCAGTGTAATGGGGGTGTATATATCAGTGTAATGGGGATGTATATATCAGTGTAATGGGGATGTATATATCAGTGTAATGGGGGTGTATATATCAGTGTAATGGGGATGTATATATCAGTGTAATGAGGATGTATATATCAGTGTGATGGAGATGTATATATCAATGTAATGGGGATGTATATATCAGTGTAACGGGGATGTATATATTAGTGTAATGACGATGTATATATGAGTGTAATGGGGATGTATATATCAGTGTAATGGGGATGTATATATCAGTGTAATAATGATGTAAATATCAGTGTAACGGGGATGTATATATCAGTGTAATGAGGATGTATATATCAGTGTAATGAGGATGTATATATCTGTGTAATGGGGATGTATATATCAGTGTAATGAGGATGTATATATCAGTGTAATGGGGATGTATATATCAGTGTAATGGGGATGTATATATCAGTGTAATGGGGATGTATATATCAGTGTAATGGGGATGTATATATCAGTGTAATGGGGATGTATATATCAGTGTACTGAGGATGTATAGATCGGCGTAATGGGGATGTATATATCAGTGTAATGGGGATGTATATATCAGTGTAATGGGGATGTATATATCAGTGTAATGGGGATGTATATATCAGTGTAATGGGGATGTATATATCAGTGTAACGGGGATGTATATATCAGTGTAATGGGGATGTATATATCAGTGTAATGGGGGTGTATATATCAGTGTAATGGGGATGTATATATCAGTGTAATGGGGATGTATATATCAGTGTAATGGGGATGTATATATCAGTGTAATGGGGATGTATATATCAGTGTAATGGGGATGTATATATATCAGTGTAATGAGGATGTATATATCAGTGTAAAGGGGATGTATATATCAGTGTAATGAGGATGTATATATCAGTGTAATGATGGTTTATATATCAGTGTAATGTTGATGTATATATCAATGTAATGTTGATGTATATATCAATGTAATGAGGATGTATATATCAGTGTAATGATGGTTTATATATCAGTGTAATGTTGATGTATATATCAGTGTAATGAGGATGTATATATCAGTGTAAAGGGGATGTATATATCAGTGTAATGAGGATGTATATATCAGTGTAATGATGGTTTATATATCAGTGTAATGTTGATGTATATATCAATGTAATGAGGATGTATATATCAGTGTAACGGGGATGTATATATCAGTGTAATGGGGATGTATATATCAGTGTAATGGGGATGTATATATCAGTGTAATGGGGATGTATATATCAGTGTAATGAGGATGTATTTATCAGTGTAATGGGGATGTATATATCAGTGTAATGAGGATGTATTTATCAGTGTAATGAGGATGTATATATCAGTGTAACGGGGATGTATATATCAGTGTAATGGGGATGTATATATCAGTGTAATGGGGATGTATATATCAGTGTAATGAGGATGTATTTATCAGTGTAATGGGGATGTATATATCAGTGTAATGGGGATGTATATATCAGTGTAATGGGGATGTATATATCAGTGTAATGGGGATGTATATATCAGTGTAATGAGGATGTATTTATCAGTGTAATGTTGATGTATATATCAGTGTAATGGGGATGTATATATATCAGTGTAACGGGGATGTATATATCAGTGTAATGGGGATGTATATATCAGTGTAATGGGGATGTATATATATCAGTGTAACGGGGATGTATATATCAGTGTAATGGGGATGTATATATCAGTGTAATGAGGATGTATATATCAGTGTAATGGGGATGTATATATCAGTGTAATGGGGATGTATATATCAGTGTAATGGGGATGTATATATATCAGTCTAACGGGGATGTATATATCAGTGTAATGGGGATGTATATATCAGTGTAATGGGGGTGTATATATCAGTGTAATGGGGATGTATATATCAGTGTAATGGGGATGTATATATCAGTGTAATGGGGGTGTATATATCAGTGTAATGGGGATGTATATATCAGTGTAATGAGGATGTATATATCAGTGTGATGGAGATGTATATATCAATGTAATGGGGATGTATATATCAGTGTAACGGGGATGTATATATTAGTGTAATGACGATGTATATATGAGTGTAATGGGGATGTATATATCAGTGTAATGGGGATGTATATATCAGTGTAATAATGATGTAAATATCAGTGTAACGGGGATGTATATATCAGTGTAATGGGGATGTATATATCAGTGTAATGAGGATGTAAATATCAGTGTAATGGGGATGTATATATCAGTGTAATGGGGATGTATATATTAGTGTAATGAGGATGTATATATCAGTGTAATGAGGATGTATATATCAGTGTAATAATGATGTAAATATCAGTGTAATAATGATGTAAATATCAGTGTAATGGGGGTGTATATATCAATGTAATGGGGATGTATATATCAGTGTAATAATGATGTATATATCAGTGTAATGAGGATGTATATATCAGTGTGATGGAGATGTATATATCAATGTAATGGGGATGTATATATTAGTGTAATGACGATGTATATATATCAGTCTAAAGGGGACCATTCCAGTGTAATGGGAATGTACATAGCAGTGTAAGGAAAGAGTATATAGTAGTGACGAATGTGTATGAAGTTTTAGAGATATTTAAGTGATTTTGATTCTTGGTTTTGCGTTGTAAGGTCATAAATATAGGAAAACGACAGAGTTATGTGGCAGTGCAATGTAAAACGTATGGAAATGTTATAGATCGTGTACATTACGAAGGGAGACAACTTGGCATGCTTTCACAGATAACGTCTAGAGATGGTTTAGCTACTGTATTATACTAGCTCACTAGTTCAGCAAGTTACTATAGAGAATTTCTCTTCTTTATTTTACTTCTAGCTTATCTCCCCCTTGTTTCAAACTTAGGATCTATAATCAAACATCCAAGTGATAAAAATTATTTGACTTTTTTTTCAATATCTGTATACTATTCTAGAGTCGGGAGCAAGTCTATCAGCAACATGTGCGTGTCCAGTCGTTGCTGGGGGAGTGACCGCCAGCTTACAATTATATTCGACCTCTAGTGTCACCAGAAATATATATTTTCTATAAACGACTAAACGGGTATACAAAATAATCATCGTGTATTGTATTTGGTTTTGTGAATCGACTTGGCACGGTAAAGTTCATTAGATTTTCTATTTGTTCTCCCTATCTTTATACATCTAGGTGTTTTCTTTCAGCATTGTTAACGTGTGCATAAACGTTAAAAGTAATCATTGGTTTGGAAATTATTGGTGTTTAAGGTTCGTATTCAAGACGCCATATTTTCCGCTTGTTTCATTTCATTACTTGGCCGAGATGTTGTATGCCAATTCGTCAATCTTTGGGCAACTCGTTTGGTTTATTACTATTCAGTAACATCAATAATGTACCAGGTATCTGAAATATTTTACTATGATGTTTTCGACTATTACAACTATTCCATTCAACATTGATATATTCTAAATATTTTAGTACGATGTCTTTGACTGTTACAACTTAGCAATTTGATGTTAATTATATATTTGAAATATTTTAGTACGACGCTTTGGACTATAACGTTGACGCTTCAATTCTGATCATCTAATACGTTCATGATACTCCAAACATTCAATTTGCATAATTAATACATAATTTTATTATTTACAAAGACTTATGATCATTAATGATACACTTATTGATAACAATGTACAAGTACCAATATGTATCTATGTGTACGCAAGTGTGTATGAAAGTTGTCTTTGTTTTTTGTATTTTGTGAATATTATATGTAAAGAAAAAAACTGAATAAAAACGTTCAAGTGAAAAAAAGCTATATCTGAATTATCCTCTTCGAAGATTATAACAATAAAGGTACAACCACGTCATCGTGACATATATACAATAACTAAGTGGGGTGCTCACAGTACAGTTACACTTTGACTGACGTAAGCAGTGGGACGTTTATCATAAATTAGTTCTCCTCAAGTCCCAACTTGTGTGCTGTTACGTACTACGGAAAGTTGTTAAGTTCTTTATATTCATAAATCAGGCGTAGTTTAAAAATAATTTTCATATTGAATGATATTCAATAGCACACCCATTAAATTGTCAGGCAACACTAATGGTGATGTTGAAAAAACCCCACAAATAAACCAACTAAGCCTTTGGAGTGAGCGGTTGAAATACTGATGTTTATTAATTTCACCAGTATATTGAAATTGACCAGAAATACCACACCACTTTACTATTGACACCAAACCTTACCAGATTACCATATTTACCAGACATAACCTACTAGTTTCCCAAATAACTAACCAGTTTACCAGATCTAGACGTGTTGACAGATAAATACCACATCAGATACGGTATATAGGCCAGAGAAAGCTCGAGTTACGTCCCCAAACAGAAGGACTTGTATTTTCAAATGGTAAACTACGGTGAATTGCTAATATCAACTTTTTGAAGCACACTATTCGGAACCGATGTTTCTTTGATTTCAAAGTATATTTCTCAGTTTTCAACTCATATCTAATTGCGTATATACTCATTGTTACTATTTGGAGAGAACATTATATAGGCTATGCCTGTTGTTCGATCCCTTTTGTTTTTGAAATAAAATTTGTTCAAATAGAAAAACTCAATTTTGATTCAATAAGCACCACGCCCTCTTTACCAATTGTTAGTAGATCTATATACAATTGTAGTTATTATGACGCGGTTATATAATATGGAAATGCCATCTGTTGAAACATCATATTATAATGACCAAAGCGGGGGAAATTGCCACAATTATTTACAATTCAATCGTAAAAATTAAATTGGATTAATGTACATATATAATAATGTAGGTATGAGAGTAAGGGTAAGTGGCATTACATTTTCACTATAAAGTAACTTTATATACATGTTATTGTTAATCGTGCTGTTATTTGTAATCATTGCCGTTGTATGATATGAAAGATAAAGAACAAGACAACCCGAAGTAATGTTAATCCTAAATATACCCTTGAGGATCCTCAGAGTTTGTTTTGTATATATTGATAAAATTGTCTAAAGCATACAGATTTCATACCTGAATTCATGTTGCTAACCGTAATCGATGAAAGCTTATCTCATGTTACGTAAATGATTAAATATGAAATCAATACTGGTATAAATTTGGAAGGCTGATTAGCCAACATTTAAAAAGACATTTCTTTATTTTCACCGCTTGTACATTTTTATATAAATCGTTTATTCCTTACTTTGGCAGTTATTTACAAAACAAAAATGAACATTGAATTGAAGTTTTATAATTTTATGAGACGTCCCTTTTCCAAAATAACAAGTTAAGGAACAACAGACAACGTGGTAATGTCATAATTATTTTGATTCACGAGAACATTTGTAGACGAATGCCGCCAGAAAAGTTTTAATTTCAAGTAAACGCGCATTTAAAGTGCCCATTAACACAAAATAAATACACTACGAACAACGCTAATGTACAATTTTATGATGTTTCGTGAAGAAATTCCAGTGAGGTTATGTTTCAATAATGACGTGGGCTTTATCGGAACCAATTGCACAAGTCATCTGGTCACTCTAAAATATCTTTTTTTTTGGTGGTGGGTCATTCCACCTAGTTTCTCTATAAATATTTGACTTTATTTCTCCATAATTTGGTTGGATTCCAGGAGGTCTATCTCATCACATTAGCAAACAGGATTGGCTGTAAATCTAATTCCGTGACTGTAGTATATAAAGCTTATGTAAAGTGTCCCGTATTCCTGTCATATACACCCTCGTATACATCCTGGACCAGGGGGGCTTCGTGCGGACGGTCTTTATTGCAAGCCCGTGTTCACATATTGCAGCTTATGTTGTTATTTTTGTAACAAAAAAAAATAAAAAACTTGTTCATTTAATTGATATTCTAGTGTCAGTGCATGATAAAAATCAAAATATGTTTTATAAAACGTAAAACAAAAGAGGATCTAAGTGCAAAATAAACACTTGTGCAATGCTTTTCACTATTTTGTATTGCTCGGAATTAAACAATGTATGGCATACATTGTATAAAAATGTTTAATAATGTTACAAAATCCATCCGTAAATATTGATGCAATTTGATACTTTGTACATGTTTTCTACACGAGATTTAATTGTCGTGATTACCATATTTGGTCGTGGATACATTTAAAAAAAAAGAAGCAAATTTAATGTAGATAATCAATTTCATTTCTACAAAGACGAGTAATTGCGCGTCTCACGCTACGCTGACCAACAATGTAGAAGAGTCACCCCATAGTCACCTGTCCTTTATATACGGGACATTGAATGTACACAAGCTCCTCTCAGGGCTACACAATGCTAATTGTTTACAAATAACGTACGTCACAGCGGGTTACCCGTGGTACACCAGTGGCTAGGGTTTTATAATTTGATCTCTTATGACAATATATTTGGTTTACAGTATACGAAATATATGGCCACATTGTTGGAACGTTGCCTAGATACATGACGCTAAAGTAGGTGGTTTACTACCGGGGTAGATCAACTGTGACTGGGCGACCAATCAGAAACCGCGTAGCAAAGCTCCATTTTCGTGAACTGAACGGGGGCACGTTGGCTATAACAGCAGAAAGCTTCATTGATTTTATCCCCCAGAAAACCGTCCTCAGGAAGTTTCGACGTTACATTTCGTACAGGAGGAGGACTAAAGTTACTTGAGATTCATTCTGGGGGACAAACCAACACTATGTGACAGGACACAGGATTCCGTGATTCCCAAGCGCTGGCCCGCTTGTAGTTAGTGACAGGCCCCATAGCTCTCTATGCGAGGTCGTAGAAAAGTGCCTTATGAAAAGAAAGTTTCGAAATATGAAGGAAAAGTACAAAATTCCAAACATTTTAATATCAACCATATGTATTCTATGGCTGGCCATAGGTGAGTTTTGTAAACGATTAAAGTGACATTTCATGTTGTCAAATCGTACATGTTGTGATGTGACAAGAACATTTGATGCAGCTTGTACGGTTATTTTGCTTCGGTGCACGCATAGGGACATTTATAATAGACCTACGATGAATACATATATATACTAAAATTTATCATATTTCTATGCATGTCCTTATGGTGCATTGAGATTGAGAAAACAGAAAGTAGAATAAAAAAATATCACTTATCATTGAATTATTATCTTTCAATGTGTAGTATTTTGAGTATAGTACATCTTAATTTAACTATCTGTATCTCAGTAAAAAAATAATGTTATCCAATTTTCAAATGTTTTATGCTATACCTCATTCCTGTTGTCACCACACTGAGGGTTCATTCCCTTTCAAAATTGAAAATAACTTTAATTTAAAAAAAAAGTCAGACTTTGTTTAATTCGTAATTAACCAATTAATTACAATTTACAAGGTTGGATTATACAAATTAAGTGTGAATGCATTTTGCACTGGGTGATATCACAACATTGGTTCATTTCACTAATTGGTATTATTTTATCGCCTTTATTAGAAGTTTGATATAAAAAATGCAAGACAGGATTGACATGTACACTAAAACTTAATCAAGGTTTATAAACATCATATTCCAAACTAATATTTAACAACATACCCTTTTCAATTATTTCATTAAGTTAAGAATATAGAAACTATAACACTGGTGATAAAATTGATGCGGATCATGCCATGTTATACAACATTTGGTTATGTTTATGGTTTTTCCTTCAGTCACATGAAAATGCTAAATCAAACATTGGTACAGGTGTATCAAACTTTACCACAAAACACAATTTGTCCGTTATCTGTCCGTGACACCCAATTGCGGAAAACAAGGACAGTTCTCATTACTGCTTTCTGTACTGCATTAGCCTGTCGTCTCAGCATCTTAAAGTAGTCCACCAACCACCCTTACTTCAGAAATTCTATTTCTATTACCGGTAAATAATATATTAAAAATAAAGTAAAAAACAAAAACTAAACCAAAAAATAGGCTCAGTTGTTATTGATATGACAGAAAACATATCAATACAAATTAAAACTTTTGAACAGATCCTAAAAATTCGGATAAACAAACTCTATCATTGCTGAACAGCTCTAATATTAAAACAATCTCCCCAACATGCCACTTACTGAAGTGTTAAAATTGTAACACTGTTTAGTGTTAATAAAACACCACATTCTCCTTTAAGTTTCTAATCTTTTATATGATTTTCCATAAGCAAATAAAGTAATATGTTTGAAGAATTTTGATGTCGAGCTCTGTGTGGTGTGCGACATTGTCATGATTGAAGTTCAAATATTGCAGTGTCTTTTGATTCAAGTACAAGCCATAAGATATTTTGATATATCAGTATTTTCATGAACTTTATGGGTTGAAATTTAAAATAAAGAGCAGAGATGGTTCAAACTGAATGTCTACATGTTTGAACACCTGGAGACTTGACTCAATAGAAACTTGAGAAAATGCTACCGACTTGTATCAGTGCCAGCTTTATAGGTTAGGCCACTTACATAACTAGGTGGACAACCTAAAACTTTAGGTATATAACATGTATAAAGGCCATTCAGGTGGTAAGCACTGCCCGTTTGTCAATACACTTTCATAAATTATTAACCAGGCTTTTTTCAGACTTAAGTTAATTATTAAAATGTTTTTCAATATAATGCTATCTTATTGTCATATATGGCATATACACATTAAGAATAAGGGATAAAAACTAAATGAATAGATATAAAGATAAAATAAAATAACTGATATAAACAGGTACTAAGAGATTGTTGTGTAACCTTCGTATAAACATTAACTTGACATTAAAACCCAAATTAACAGAATGTTGTAGTGTAATTTTTTTTGTCTTCACACCAAATTTTTTAAGGTTCTTTTAGCAGTGCCAGGTATAAATAATATATTTAGAGAAAGTTGAATCCTGAAATTAGTTTTTGTAAATATTTTTTTTATGGTCTGATGATGGCTGCTTGGTCCTATTTTTGGTACATCTATTATTATATTTAAGTCAAATATCTAGCTTATGAAAATAGGTGAAAATTTAATCTGGCATGTTCAGGTTAAACAAGATACACAGTAGAATATGTTGATAACCAATCTCTGGGGACCTAGGGAAGCAGTGCGCTATAAGAATAAAGTTCATTATATGACTAATGTGTAAAACCATACAGATGATAGGGTAACTTTGTGGGGAATGAAATACGTACTACGTTATAACCATAATTTTGTTCCATATAAACATGTTTTACTGTAATCTTATTATAAAGATCTATGTTAAATTGCATGATTCACAGTTATATTGGTAGTTAATGGGGGAAAAATTATAAAAAAAAAAAAAAAACTTTTTAAAAACTTTTGATAGATATGCTAACCAAGGTTGTAAAAAATTCAAACATTATTAGACATGCCAGTGTCCGGTTTTCTAACCGAAGTTTCTAACATCAGTTGATACTCCTACATATCCACTAATTGGAGCTTGAGAGGATATTTGAATATGTTAATATGATGTAGACAGAGAATTGATTTAAAAGGTCAACCGGGGAGTAAAATAGGATCATCATGAGATTTACTAGTTACACAAACAGGTTTGACTTTGTAGGACAGGTATTTACCGAGGTAGTTCAAAATTTATGTAATTTCAATGTATGTAAGCTGAAGGTATGTAATTTAGTCTTCATATACATGTTAAATATGGAATAAGTTATATAATTACTGTTCATCATCATACATGTATGCATACCTAATTCAGTACATATATAAACTGTACTTTATATAAATATTAAACTTTATATGCAATACTATATTTTACAGGGAATAAGCCCCCTCTCACGATTAAGCCCCCTCCCCACTTTGGCAAAGGTTCTTGGAACAGGGTGGGAGCCTGTGAATAAGCCCCCACCCTAAATTTTTCTTTCTCAATAAAAAGCATGTTAATTTCTTTTTAATTTTGTGTCTGAATATCCAAGATGGCGAACTTTTGTGAACAGGGGTGTATTCGGGGATAAGACCCCTCCCTACTTTTGATCAATTATTTTTCTCAGGGGGTGGGGGCTTATTCCCGGTCAAATACGGTAATGTACTTAAAGGGGAATCCCGGGAAAGCCTAAATGCCTGTTCTGGAATATACATGGTGTCTGCACTACTAATTATACTTTCCTGTTATTACCATATTCAAAGTCAACTCAAACTGTCTATATTGACCACTTGCAAAATCGCATTCCTCGGAAAAGCCCAGATAAAAATAAACGTAGCAACTTTTCACTTAGTAGTTAGGCCTTAATTATCGCGGTGTAACGGTAATACCAGATAGATTCTTTACAATGGAAACAGCGCTCGATGCACATGCGTTGGTAGGTGGATATCCGAAGCCAGAGCGTCTGGCTGGACGTTTCGGAATTCCACTTGTTATTTTGAAATTATTTATTTTATGAACACATATCAGCAAAATCGATCGTCGTAGTCCATAAGAATACCCACTCGATATGTGTATGTAATATTTTGAAAAATAATTATGAAAAAAGCTTACTTTCGCGGGATGCCCCTTTAATAAATGATTATTATATGTGATATGAATTATACTTTATGTAAGACCTTAAATTATGCTTTATTTATATAAGGTATCATCCCATGAATTTAACATTATGCAAGACATGAATTATGTTTTATATACAATGTAAGATATCGGGTATATATACTTTCTATAAGTTATGCAAGTCTGTGTTACTGTTGACATAAATTATGAATTTTTACTTTGTATAAGGTATTTGATCATACTGTAAATTAGGTAACTAATTACATTACATAACATGTATGTAATTGTAATTACTATGTTATATAACAAGTATGTAATTACATTATATAACAAGTATTTAATAACATTATATAACAAGTATGTAATTACATTATATAACAAGTATGTAATTACATTATATAACAAGTATGCAGTTACATTATATAACATGTGTGTAATTACATTATATGAAATGTGTGTAATTACATTATATAACATGTGTGCAATTACATTATATATATACATTTTGTAACAGGTATTTAATTACATTATATATCATGTATGTTATTACATTATACATGTATGTTATTACATTTTGTAACATGTATTTAATTACATTGCAGATTCTGCATCTGGATCATGTTCTGCGGGTCAGTTCTATGATTTGGGAAATAACACATGTTACGACTGCAATTCTGGATTCTAGTAAGTACAAATTGATGGAAACACAGGCTTTTATTATAGATTTATACTTTTTAACATTTCAAAAAATAAACAAAAAAATTGTTTCACTATTAACAGATAACCAGGTATGCTTTAAATTATTACACAATCTGATTATAGGTTGTGTAAAAAATGACTATTGTACCCCTACCTAAAGGATTCTGTCATTTTCTGTTTTAAAAAAAATGACTCGAGTATTTTGGTAATCTCCTGTTTTGATATTTATAAATCAGAAGAACAAATATAACACATCATTACTAATTAATACACCTGTTTAAACTGCAAATATATTCCCCCCTTATCTGACATCTAGTAGGTGGATTCAGAAAGTTAGTCTTACTTCCTGGTTATCCTGAGAAATCAGCTGTTTTCTTGAATGCCAAGTGTTATCACTAAAGCTAGAACTGGATTACGTGTGTCACTCGTAATAGTCCTTCTAATCATGTTACTCCTGTTTATCTTGCCATAGCTGAGTGTGTGTAAAGATTGCGGAATTGTACATTGCAAACATTTATTATAAATGCTTGCAAATATTTGCATTCTTCAGCTGGCTCCTGTCTCAAGAATCTTAAATTCACAGAGAAAAAAAAAATAAAGCCTTTTTAATTTTGATCTGTCTTATATATCAGATATTTAGTCTCCAACTAATGAGGAGATAATTAAGCTTCCTGTGTATAGTGACCACTATAGTTACCTGTCAGCTCCTAGTTCTACCTGTGTATAGTGACCACAAGTTACCTGTCAGCTCCTAGTTATATCTGTGTATAATGATCACTAGTTACCTGCCTGCTCCTAGTTCTACCTGTGTATAGTGACCACAGGTTACCTGTCAGTTTCTATTTCTACCTGTGTATAACGACCACTAGTTACTTGTAAGCTCCTAGTTATATCTGTGTATAATGACCACTTTATTTACCTGTCAATTCCTAGTTCTACGTGTGTATAATGACCACTATAGTTACCTGTCAGTATAGCTACTGTCAACTTGTATCTCTACCTGTGTATAATAACCACTAGTTACCTGTCAGCTCCTATTTCTACCTGTGTATAATGACCACTGGTTACCTGTCAGCTCCTATTTCTACCTGTGTATAATGACCACTGGTTACCTGTCGACTCCTATTTCTACCTGTGTATAATGACCACTGGTTACCTGTCAGCTCCTAGTTCTACCTGTGTATAATGACCACTAGTTACCTGTCAGTATTTACAGGATGAACACATGAACATTGTCCTGTATTTGTTGTCTCTATATATGGGATAAGTCGGGTTGTGTCTAATTTGTTTATAAATATGTATGTGAATTCCTTGGATGATTTGTTTATTGTTGGTCAAATATTGATGCAAATGGAACTGACAGAAATAATGGTTTTCTATGTACATTGTATGTGAATAGATATTGGTGATCAGTTGATAGATTTGTTGGAAGAATGGTTTACAAATCCTCCTTCTCTCCTTAGGGTATTACCTGTTAAATACTTGTCCATGCAAGACTAACAAAATATAACTTGAATGTGACTCAGCTCTATTAAGGTAATTGATATTTATGTTTCTGTATAGAAATCTTGTTTATTACGAAATCTGTTTATCAATTTTGTGTTCAGTCTACCTGATCCAGGAACTGAAGTGTAAATATGTAAGGATTAACATCAATTATTAAATGACAAATGACTGTCAGCTGACTTTTTTAAGCCTGATTGGTTTTGTGATATAGGTTTATTGAGAGATATATTTTGTATGTAAGCTTGATCTGTTCAGAAAGGTATGCTATTTTTACCCAGTGATTAGATATGTGTAGAGGTTATAGGTAAAAACAATGGACAAGGGAGGCTACTTAACATGTACGGGGGTGGTGAGGATGGAGAAGGGTATGTGTGTTACACACTAGGTAAGGGGGGAGAGGGAGTTACACAATATTAAAGGGGATTGATGATAAAAAACGGATAAAGAACCCACCAAAAAAACAAAAAAGGCGATTTAAAAACTAGGGTTACTAAACGAGGGGCTACGTAACAGGTAAAAACTAGAGTTACTAAACGAGAGGCTTTGTAACAGGTAAAAACTAGGGTTACTAAACGAGGGGCTACATAACAGGTAAAAACTAGAGTTACTAAACGAGAGGCTTTGTAACAGGTAAAAACTAGGGTTACTAAACGAGGGATTACATAACAGGTAAAAATAATGCTTTAATCGATATCACAACAGGTAAATTGGAATCGCAGAGTATTACATATATGAAAAACAGCATTTGTTTTTAACTGATAAGCTTCTCACATCGGTACAAAGTTTATGTGATATCTACAAATGGACAATGATTAATTCATAAAAAAAAGTGTTCGAAGGTATTGTAATTTATTCATATGTGGGCTTTCCCATATTGTTCAAGTTTGCTAGCAAGATACATGTCTATGATTCTTCAGACTTAATCATGCATAAAACATCGGAAAATCAATACTTCCTCTTTCACATTGAGTATTCTGTACTATGGTTCTGAGCTTGTGGCGGGCATCATTGTGAATCACATTTAACCGAAGTCGATGACGGAAAGTTTTCCGATCAAAGCTTCCGCTGGTATTGACATGCTGATCTCTGACACATTAGGGATTATATTGTGGTCAATTGACAACTTTTTATGTCCGATTACTAAATCATGTATCTGAATCAATTTAGTTTCCATCTAAAGGAGTTTAATGAGGCAGGATGATTGACTAAATATATTTTAGAATTTATCAACATGTGGTGCTAAATGTTAAAAGGTCAGAACTGTCCAGTAAGGAAGGAGATATTTCAATAAATGACCAACTGATAGCTATATGACATTATTAGATTGCTGATATTGAGTTACTTGAAAGCCATCACTATCACAATTCATGTAAGTTTTCCAGATGATTTTACTTCAAACATTTATACCTGGGTTTAGACCATTAATTCTCCCCACATATCACATTATTACTTTCTCATTTTCAATAATGTTGGATTAAGATGGATGTCTGGTGGCGTTATTTGAAAATTCTTCGACAGAACATGATGAGGTTAGGTTGTTGACCTGAAGAAAGCTGAAAATGTTTATTATGTATATAATGTTCTGGTTGCAATAGCAAGAAGACATTAAGGAACCCTGTCCCTCAATTGTCCAAACATCAGAGAGTTCCAGTTTGGTTTTTCATTGACATTCCTTAAAGTACATCAATGCTGTCACTCTGACATTATAAAGTTCAATTAACTAATTAAGTGTTGTTGGCAAGATGGAAGTGTCACATGGTTAATCTTAATACTGGTAAAATATAAATTTCCTTCTTATTTAATGAGATGTCTTTTTAATTATCGAGGACCTCTTCTCAGAAATATTTTATTTCATAGATATAATGCCACCAGTAATTGACTACTTTATGGAAGTACCTGACATTGTGTACCTAAGACCAGATCTACATTTATGTACTGACCTGGTATACAACATGTAAATGTACTTTAAGTTTTACTGATATATATGTACTTTTATCATTTTTTCTGTCCATTCTCTAGATCAGGGGAGATAAGGACAGGAAAGTGGCTACATAAAACACAACAACAGATAACTTCAAGACCTAACTTGTTAACAAGATTTTTTATTCGAATTGCTTAAGTTACATAACAGACAATTCACTCTGTACAATGGATTGGCTTTGTCGGGGCTTATAGTCTGGCTACCATTTTTAAAGACCAAAGTCTTCCATCATGATAAAGGCTGTCTATGATAATATCTCTGAACACATTGTAGGTTTATATAGAAACAAAGAAAGTAGTGTTCTTGAATGGGGAAACTTTTCTGTGCTGTCTTGCACAATACACGGACATTTGACCCTAAAAGAATGTCCTAATTATAGAACGGTATATATGTTTAAACCATTTGTTTAATTGACCGATTCAAACCGATAATTGTTTTGTTGTGTTGCTATAAATAAATCTTTTGTACATGAACAAGTGAATGCTTAGTTGATAAACAAAGTTATCAGACTTAAATGCAATGTCCTGCTCAAACATCTGCTTTCCTTCAGCATAATACATAAGATTAGGAAGAGGTTTACGATGTACTGTTTACGCCTGCCGTGATCAGTGTATATAAAAAGTCTCATAGTTTATGGACAGTATTTAATTCATAATGAATAAAAATATTGGTACATTATACCTCGACAAATATTGGACTTTAATCTCTTCATAAAAAAGTCCTGAGAAATTTCTCGTCTTTGATTTAACTTTGTTGATGTGTAATTCAATCTCAAAATTTAACTTAAGTCCAATTTAATTAATTGTAAACTTCCAATTTACAAGATATTTTTTTTCCCATCCTATGGTATCTTTTGAATTAAGCATTTATATCCGAATTTCAAATTTGACTTAAGAAATATCTGATTTGGTTTAATGTCTATATACAGTTTTTTTCTTTCTTTCCATTAATATCTATCAAGTCCATCTTTGTGTAATGTCAGTTCACATGTTCCCATTTGAAACCAGAGGTAAACGTGGGAAGATGTATTAAATGTATATATATAGAGACCGACTTTTAAATGATTGTGAAATAAGGTAGCCCAAGGCGTTGTTGTTTCAAGTATTTATTTCCCTTGAATATCACATACATCGCACTTTGTAAAATGAAGTACACATTTCAATACTTCTTATATATTGAACATAATATATACCTTGAAAAATTTCTCTTACAAAACCGATTTTAATTTTTGTATTGTTGCATGACAAGACTTAATTTGGTCTTACTTTGGTCTTAGATGGGGTCTCTTATTTAAATCTACCTCGACATTGACTGAGTTACAAGGTTTTTGTTGATTTTGGACCATAGTTTTTTTTAACAGTGGATTGAGTGACAATATTCAGGATTGTGAAATCAGGGTGTGTAATGGGGTTGCAATTAGCAGACTTTTGTGACAGGAATTTAATCAGTAACTGGAGAGAGAAAATCTAGACATTATCAACGGAGTTAGGATCAAGGAACTATTAATCCCGATCAAAATCTAGACATTATCAACTGAGTTGGGTCAAGGAACTATTAATTCTGATCAAAATCTAGACATTATCAACTGAGTTAGGATCAAGGAACTGTTAATTCTGATCAAAATCTAGACATTATCAACTGAGTTTGGATCAAGGAACTGCTAATCCTGATCATCATACTTACATGTAGGAGAGTTGTTTTATCTTGTATCTATTCCCAGATCAGAGAATTTAGTTTTATTTGTCAATTTTATTTAAGGAAGAATATCTTTGGAAATCTTTCTAGTGACCTGCTTAAGTGTAAAACATTCACCCTTTAGGCACAGAGATAAATGATTCTTACTTCTGACATGTTAACTTGGATTTATACTCGGATCAAAGATATATAATTTTTCCTGTTAATAGAAAATTATTATTTTCGTAATGTAAAGAGTTTCACTAATGCATGTGTAATTCCATATTCATCGTACATCCGCATGAACCCATGGTGATTCCTGATTAATACAGGGTATTTCCCTAATGTCCCAGGGTTATCATAATTCACTCACGGAAAGTCTCGGGGTTATCAGGATTCACTTAGGAATGTCCTAGGGTTATCAGGATTCACCTAGGGAATGTACCAGGGTTATCAGGATTCACTTAGGGAATGTCCCAGGGTTATCAGGATTCACTTAAGAATGTCCTCGGGTTATCAGGTTTCACTTAAGGAATGTCCTAGGGTTATCAGGATTCACCAAGGGAATGTACCAGGGTTATCAGGATTCACTTAGGGAATGTCCCAGGGTTATCAGGATTCACATAGGGAATGTCCCAGGGTTATCAAGATTCACTTAGGGAATGTCCCAGGGTTATCAGGATTCACTCAGGGAATGTCCCAGGGTTATCAGGATTCACATAGGGAATGTCCCAGGGTTATCAGGATTCACTTAGGGAATGTCCCAGGGTTATCAGGATTCACTTAGGGAATGTCCCAGGGTTATCAGGATTCACATAGGGAATGTCCCATGATTCACTTAGGGAATAGGGTTATCAGGATTCACTTAGGGATTGTTCCAGGGCTATCATGATTCATTTAGAAAGAACCAGACTTATGATTCATATAGGGAATGTCTCTGGGTGATTTATAACTTATGTAGGGATTGTCTATTAGGGTTGTGAATATTCATGTAGGAATTGTCTCTTGGTGATTCCTGTGCTATTTTAGACAACTGATCTGTGTTGTAAAGCATCGCCTGAGTATTTAGGAAAGCTGCAACCTCACAACCATTATAATTATCATGATCAACAAAAGTTCAAAACAATCTCTTTGATATGACAATATCTCATTGTCTTAAATTAAAGCATGCCTTAGGCTTACTAGGCAGCAATCATGATATTGAAAAATTAAAGCACTCTTTTATTATGATGAATATTTGTTATTATCTGTTTGCTTGAAGCTCTTAATCAGGATATTGACATTGCACTGGGAAACAAACCGTTTTGAGAAACTTTTGAAATATATACCTGGATACTCCAGAGGATATATGTAAACAAATGTACCTTACACAAAATCCTATATCTGTCATGCTATTATATGTAATTACTTTGGTAACACTGACAGGATTCGAAATTGTTCAATAAATATTTTAATATTATATAATTATATAGAGTTTTTATACATGTATACAATTTTAGAAATAAATGTTCTGTTACTTAATTGTTTTATTCCTATGCAGAATTGAAGTACCATACTCAATATATTGACATATTTTGGTATTTACACACAATTTATTAGTCCACACTATGTGTTTATGATAAAAATTGACGTCACTTAACCCTTAGGCTGCTACACGCGGCAAAAGCCGCGCCGATAAAAATGGCCCTCACTGCTACACGCGTCATAAGTCGTTTCTCGACTCGTAGTTTTGAATCGGTTGTCGGGAAATGCACTCTCCCGTCTGTGACTATATTTATGTCTAAAACCGAAAGTAGAATGCTTCTGATTGGTCTGATGTCATTACTTTCAATATTCTCGGGAGTTTTCGTAAATAAAAACGAAAAAGTCATAAGAGAACGCAAGTTGGGAACTTTTGCTTACAAAATGGCCGCGCAGTCGAAGTGAGACGAAGCTATCCTTCTCTAACATCGATTCCGATAGTAATAAAGAGTTTGTATAGTTCAAAGTTATTAATAATGAATCGATTAGATGGGACAAAGTCAGCAACACTTGAATGTGTTTTTTTTATATTGACGAAAGCAGGAAATATTGGCTGACCTCGCACATGTGACGAAGAAAGGCTCGTTCATCGGTACCAAATAAACAATAAATTTACCGACGTTTCAAATTCGATTTTCAGAAATGATATTTGTTAAAATATTTATCTGTGATGAAACATTAATTACATCCTGAATCAGATAAATTAATATGCCGAAATTTGCGGCAAGATGATATGAAAGACAGAAAAAACACGTAGCAACAAAAAGTGCTGGCAAGCTTTGAAGTTACCTGATCATATTTTTACCTGAGAATCGCCGAGAATATTCAGTTTGAGAAAAAAAAATACATTGATAGAATGTTTCTCTGTTTTGATGTGCAATAAGAAACGTTAACTTTTGTGATTTTATTGAGAAATCCTAGGTTTAAATCAAATCAATTAAAAAAACTACCTTTTCTTACCTGTATTTTCACCTGCACACTTAACAACAGGTACAACATTGGAACAAATCACATAAACTAGAGATAACAACAAAGTATTTTCATATAACTTTTATTTACCTAATATAAATATTTTTCAAGTTATGATCATTTGAAATCAACACTAAATTGCATTAGATATTACATAATTAATTCAGCACTGAGGGCCATTGCTTTACAAATCAATGCAGCAGCCTAAGGGTTAAAGGCCCAATATACGTAACTTCAGGGAAATTTTCGTGATTCTGAAAAATTCTGAAAAAAAATCCAGTTGATAACGATGCAAAAATAAGCCTAAAACGAAGTAAACCTGAGCAGTAACTAACAAGAACCTCATGACAAAAAAATCCAAAGAATTGAAAATAATTTACTTCAACAACAAACCGAAGGTAGAAGACGGTTCGAAATGGTCGCGTGTTTAACTAAATCTATAAATATAATAAGTTATTAGGCTTGATTTTCGCTTCATGTTTTACCGAAAGTTACGGATATTGGGCCTTTAAGTGGATTTTGGATGTTTATAATTATTACACACTTGACCAACATGATGGTGAAAGAAATTACATATCAAACTTTATTTTCATTGATATAAATGGAAACTATATATGAGTATTAGCAGTAAGGCTGAATACGTTCTTCGACAAGCCATCACACAAAATGTTTGATCCAGGGATACACGAATTGTTGCCTGCATTCTATTTTTTTTTGCTTGGATGGTCGGGTGGTGCAGTGGAGAGTGCACTTGCCTTTCAACAAGGCGGCTGGGGTTTGATTGCCTGACTGGACTTGAATAGGTTTGGGGTCACCTGCCTGACTATGTGGGTTTTCTCCAGGTACTCCAATTTCCTCCCACAATATGACCCCTCGTGGGCTAATATTCGATAAACATATATTTGATTTTTGTTTAAGTTGATATTAGTTTGATCATGTTCTTAACCATTTGATAAATTTATGTTGTAAAATGACCACTCAATCATGATTTTTCCAGTGAATACCAATTTCCCTAATATTTAGAGCAGCCATTTTAGCTCTGGTTTATGTTCCTGCGGATCTGTCATGTAAAATAAAGAAAGTCTGCTGTATTGGTTAGGGAGAATAGTGGATGGTATAACAAGGTATCTTATACAGTTAATTAAGCCTTGTCATCTCAAAATCTTCCAGGGACCAGGGTAAAACTTCAAGTTATCCGAGCATTTGAGTGAAGTGAGTTTGAATGTTAGTGCGAAATTTTGCCAAATTTGGTCATACAGGTTCGAGATAACGAGGTACAACTGTATACAACTTAGGCTTCTTGTTCAGGGTCTGATCAATAGATCACTATAGCCAGGGTATATAGGTTTGGGCCAATCAATGGATCACTAGCCAGGGTATATAGGTTTGGCCGATCAATAGATCACTATAGCCAGGGTATATAGGTTTGGGCCGATCAATTGATCAGGTAAGAAGTCTTACCCGGTACTGCACATTAAGACACAGGTACGAACACTGATAAGGGGGTGTTGTATAATGTTTAAGTTTATTTATTGCTGTCGAGATTGAACAGTATCAAGGGCATGCTTGACCTCAAAATCTGTCAGAAAGTAAGGATATTCATATACAAGCTGAATATTGTCTTGGGAGCAAAAATCACAAGGAGATAACTGTCATTGCTCTTCTATTATGTCTCAGCAGTTTTACCTTTGGGTTGGGGGAGATTGGTAAGCACTGATGTCCAGGAATGGTTAAGGAGGTAAGAGGGTCACATGTATAATTCTGTACAGCGGAAGCGGAACTTCAATTCTGGATGCTACAATTTCATTTAAAAACAGTATCTTCTTTCCCTGCTGATGTTCCCAAGCCCGTTCCCTTGGTTGTGGTTTTGCTAGATCAGATAGGGAGCTTACAAATATTATAAAGAAAGAATGGATGTATATATTCAACTTTGTAAATAGATACAGGCTGAAGGATGTGTGTTTCCTTTATCATTACGTTTGGATGCCTATAATGCCTAACAATTTGTTCCCATAGTAAATTATTGGATTTTCATGAAACCTGTCTGGTATACTTATTATATTTTTTACCAAAGTCAATCCCTCAAGTTTTATTCATGAGTTCTGTCTATATTTATGATATGTAATGTGTCCATGATTGCGATCTGATTGGCTGATGGTTTTTGAATGACATCAACACGCCTGTTATTGTTTTCATTCAAGTTTGTTTTTATTAAAGTTTGATGCTCGGCCAAATTCATTTATAAATGATGTTACTGTGATCTGATTGGTTCATGGATCAGCAAAATCTTAGATCCAAAAATAGCCCCCAAAAGCTAGGTAACTACATTTATATGCAAATTATGATTTTAATGTCTTTCCAAAAAGTCAAAAATGAAATTATTGTGTACATGGCATTCTACCTCCTGGAACTGATTTCTGCAAAGTTTGGATTTACCATATATATTGAATTTTTCAGTTGAATTAAAAAGTCATCATTTCCAGATAATTGACCCAGCATTTTGAGAAGGATTGGTTTTGCATTAGATTATAAATGCCGTTACGCCCGAGTAGGATCATGTGTACCTGTACGTTTGTACTTACTAGAATCTGTCCGGTGGCCAGCTGGCCTTTCAGACAGGGAATGAGATTTAATTGTAACCTGTAGGTCAGATTTACTTTTAAAACGGGTTTGTGACGTCTTTTAAATATTGTCCTTTGGTATGCTCAAATACGCTAAAAAAACACCATAACTACACAATTAGACCCATTATAACATATTTATCCTCAGCACAAGTCAATTCATTTCATTTATTGAATTGGACAAATTAAACAGAAAATAGTGACAGAAGGTGTTAGCCTGTGAGGGAATTAGGTTTATCTTGTTTACAATAGTGATCTCCACTCTTTAATTTCAAAGACATATTTTGCTAGATTTGTAAAGGTTACTTTTTACCTTGAGATCTTGTTTTAATGGATGACATATTTGTACGTAGATATGTTAATAAATGTAGATGTATCTATTTAGGTTTTAGTCTGAAGGAGGTTTGACCTTCTATGTCCCCTTATCTTCATTAATTGTATGGGTAATGATACCTATTTAGTGTATCCAAGGCCGAAACTTGGTCCTCCTCGAAAGAATGTTTCCGATTATTCCTGGCAATGATATAGGGGTGGTTAGCAATTATTCCTGGCTATTGTACAGGGCTGGTTTAAACATTGCTGTAAGGGAAGGTTCGAGACCTTTGGCAGTAAATATTTGTAGATATAAAGGTTGAAAAAGATATCAGAACCAATTGCACTTAAAAAACGTTATAGTGAAGATGTTATCAGGCCAAAACTGACAGTGGAATTACTCATGCTTGATGTAAATGCACTTAACCTTAGGATTATATTTATGAGTTATTTTTAGAAAGTATTGATTTCATTTATGAAACATTTTCAGATAGTTGGATATAAAATTATTTTTTTAACCTTTGGCTTCATTAATTCAATATTAATAACGGTAAAAGGATGTAAACAGGACATTTTGAGGTTGTCAAAGAATTCTTATTTTAAATCAGTAGGAAAATGTTAGGCTTTGACTGGTGTTGTGGGTCTAAAGTAACGTCCATTGTATGTGGTATTGACGGGGCCATTAGTGGTGAAGGATTAATGGGAAATATTACATCATCAGATAAAACCTATCTAATAGAAATCAATTATAGCACTCGGCCTGATTAATCAGGTTTTAGTGGTATTACAAAACGCTTGTCAAGACATCTTTTCAAAGTGCTAAGCCAGAGATGTAGACTACAATATTGGGTGCAGGAAAATAGTTTAAAAGCATGTTCACTAGAATACATAAAAACATGTGAGGTCAAAGAAATATTACATATCAATCAGGATGTATACCTTAACTCAGATTCTGTGGTTAAGTTAAATAATAGTTCGTATTTTTGTTCTTGAGCTTTTGGGCCATTTAACATTCAAGAACTATCCATGGATTGTTTTTAAGTTCAAATAAAGTCCAGGAAAGGAAATTAAAGAATTGTTCCAGAAATTTCTTAAACATTAGCTGGGGCTGAGATCACTGGGGAACTTAAGTCTGTATCTAAACACTAATTCTGTGCTATAGCACTTTAAAGGGAGGAGAAAATTTCTTAAACATTAGCTGGGGCTGAGATCACTTGGGAACTTAAGTCTGTATCTAAACACTAATTCTGCGCTATAGCACTTTAAAGGGAAGGAAACTTTTGTGAATTTGGTATTTTTGTTTGATATCGCAAAATATTACATAAAATTGAAGCTCTGTACTCCTTATAAACTATTTATACCAAAATTTTGACAAAAGGCAATATCTTCCATGCGTTTTTTGATTAATAATTAAGAAATTCTAAATCGTGTAGACAACATTTATTCATTTGTATTTCCCTTAAGGAGTGTTTCCTCTTTCTCATTATCACCACCTTAGTTCATTACATTATCTGTAAGATTTGGGCCAAAGAAGAACCCATTGAGTGTAGAGTTATAGAGGTCCCAGGAACTTGTTGATTGCTACTCCATTTTCTATGGGTCAGGTTGAGTTCTTTACATGTCAGACCTTCTTGTTTAGTGTGAATAAATCTACAGTAGAATAAATCAGGTTACAATTGGGCATGTTTTGAGATTTAAAAATTGCAGTAACCTTCATATAAGGATATTGATACATGGTCCTGTAATAATTTGGGTGATTGGCCTGCCTGGTAATTCTTTCTAGTGCGTATTGGTGTTAGTGTTTGTGTTAAAACGGACATACTTTTCAGTGCCATTATGTGTAGAAGATTGCTTATAGCTTGTATAAGGTATATGGCATACTGCCAAATAGTCCATCAAGTCACTTGTCTAGTATTTAATGGTGACGTCTGAAACAGATTAGTAAGTACTATAGGTAAACATTATTGTACTCATGGGCAAACTTTTTAAGGTCTGTTTTATTTTAATTTTCATTTCTTTATCTAAAAATGAATAAATCTTTTTAAATATTGGTGATAATTGATGATATTTTGCAGTAGCTTTATATCAAAATAAATTAGAGAATACCGAAATGTTAACAAAACCATAATCAAAACTCAAAATTGATTAAACCAGGGACAAAATTTGAACAAAGGAAAGATTTACATGGAGACCATTGAAAAAGTACAAGAGAATAAGATTAAACCAGGGGCAAAATTTGAACAAAGGAAAGATTTACATGGAGACCCTTGTAAAAGTACAAGAGAGTAAGACCAGGTGTTCCGGAAGATTAAGCGTCTTCCATATGAAAAACATATGAAAGTTCAGTAATATATATTGTGGTTTCATCTACTATACTAATCACAAGTACCATTATAAAATATATCGTAATTACATCTAATATACTGAGTAGTTTTCAATACCTAATGCCAGTTTTCTCTGCAGTACCAGTTAAAACATCACTTCCAATAGTGCAGCGGAACTTGACAAAGCTGGAGGCAAGGGGACGTGTACTTAACTTCTGTAAATAGGTCATGATATAAAACATCAGGATATTAATTTGAAACAGTCAAAAGCCGTTAGAAATATGTTGCTTAAATGTTAAAGTAGAACAGAAGATTGGTGTTTTGTTTATCAAGTCAATATTGTTTTACTGGACTTTAAAGCCAGGGTCCTGTAACATGTCTAAGTTCCAGATCGATCTCGCTCAGGCCAAACACGAATACTATTTCAGTAGTCTGAATACATCTTTAAAACAAATTTAAATATTGACTAAGGATAGGTGGGGCTTTGGAGTTTCAATATATATCTATATGTATTATTGTTAGAGATGTGTGTTTAGGTTTTGTCCTTTGATCTACATATCACTGTATATAATGGAGACCCGTGTAAGTAAAGCTATATAGAAATATTGACTTTTTAAATGATACAAAATTTTGTAAAAGAAATAAAACCTTCGGTGTTTCAATATATGTATACCTACTGTAGCTTAATTTTGTACTGGTAGCTAAAGTCTTCAATTTTCCTTGGTGTGAACTGATATTAGTAAAAGAG
This sequence comes from Mimachlamys varia, assembly GCA_947623455.1. Classification (NCBI taxonomy): domain Eukaryota; kingdom Metazoa; phylum Mollusca; class Bivalvia; order Pectinida; family Pectinidae; genus Mimachlamys; species Mimachlamys varia. Next base: position 19,150,199 of record OX392535.1, read on the forward strand.
GGTTTAAAACGACATTTGTATGGAAAATAATTCTTTATTTCATCACGAAAGAGAAGTTTTGACAGAAAAACAATAATTCTCTTCAGTCAAACTGTTGGTTGTTAAACTGTTGTTGTTTGTGCATTTTTCATTCCACTGTCAGTAATGGCAAAAAAAACCTTCCATGACACTCTCAATTATCTGGTTGGTAATTTTAGAGTGTGTACAGAAAACAGGACAAACTTTAATTTAAATCTATTAATGTAGTGTTATTGAAGCATATTCACACTCTTATTAATTTAATCGTACCTGCATTTTTTGTCCCTAGGAAATTATTTCTAGGCCTATTTGATGACCTTTCCTCACATTGCACAACAGTCTTGCCCCTTCTACGTGGTATTTGATATACCTGGTACCTGCATTAGTTAAGGGTGAAAAACATGAAAACAAAAACAAGCAAATGTTTTCCAATATAAGTACAAGTTCTGACGGGTGGATTAGTACAATGGCTTGACATATGCGCCAACGTTAACTCCGTTAAGCAGGTCCCACCTATGAATTATTTATTTCAAACCAGGAAGTAATGATAGTCAGGTGTATATATAATCTAGCGTGGACCTGTGATTAGTAAGGGATTTCAGTGTTAACAGGTTGGTTAATTTTAATGCTAATTCGTATCTTAAAATAGTAACCTGGTACATTATCTTGATGACAAATATAAACATTTCATTAAAGAATATGTTGACCTTTAGAAGATGTTATTGGTTTAATTATACCTATTTAGAATTGTAGTTAAAACAATTATATCCAATCTAGGAAAATCTTATATGAAGTTGATAAGGCTTTAAAGTTTATTGTTGTCCAAAAAGACGTTGATAGGCACTGGAAATAATCTAGTTTGATTATCTATACAACAAAAGCATACCATTGCTCCTACTGTTGGGTGTGGATGTGTGTATGATTTGTGCAACAGTACTAACCATTGCCTTGGGAGATTCGTATCAGTTATGTATACGTCTGCAGTATTTTCCTGTATTTTCCTGTATGTGTCCTCCTATACAGATGTGACAATGGGATGTATTGTCTTTAATTATTCATTATAGTAAAACCTCGTTAATTGCCTCCATTATCAAATCAAACCTTTTCAAAAAGAATACATATAGTATTAGATCTGTTTCTGAGTATTTCAAATACAAACATGGACAGACCAACTAAAGTTGTCAAACAGTTTTGACTTAGGTCTGAAGATCAAAGGTCAAAGTTACTGTTGCTATATATGTATAAAGGATAAATATTTTTTTTTTTTTTGGGTGATATACGGTTTAGTTGAAGTAGGACAATATTACTCAAAGAATCACTGATATTTACCAAAAACACTTGCTGGAGATTTCTTTTTATGTTCAAAGATTAAAAGTTTCAAGGTCACTTTTCTTTAATAAAGTATTTGAATTCTGCATCACACAGGTATACCTCAGAAGACATATGATTATATAAGAAAATTTTTCATTTAAAAAATATAATGCATTAAATCTATATACTGCATTATTATTCAATAATTGACATTGTATTCAAGGAATTGGTCTTATTCTTAAATTGGTCTGCACTAAGTCCTTACAACACTGATATCCTGTTATACATGTAAACAATAATGTGATTAGTTCAGTAGACCAATTGCATACATTGCGAGACCGTGATGATCATATGAATTATTAAACAAAATAATGGTCTGATGTTTTGTTTATTTGCAGTTTATATATTGTTGTCATTGGATACGTTTGATCTTTAGTTGTAACCGTCTATTGCATGTTTGTCAACTTTGGAAAGTTATGAAATATCAATGACTTCTTATAAACTGTTCTTATAAACTGTCTTCGTGATACTAATGTGAGCCCCATTTTGAAAAATGTTCCTTTTAACGAAAGGTAGCAACTTGATTGTTTTGATAATCATTGTATTTCTGTTGAATCATTCACCCTCAAAGACACATTTGAACTCTTTCAAATGAAAGATTGGAAAAGTTCATTATGAATTTTCAGGGATGTGTCGCCTAATTATTATCCTGGGTACCAATTCAGTCTTAAACAGCGGTGCAAAATAAGGTCATGAATAAAGCACACTTACGAATTGTAACCAGAAATGTTTTGATTTCCATGGTGTTGTTCTTTCCACCATATATACTGAGATGAGCAAAAATCTAATTAAGTATATAATCTAGCTGTCAAAACCAGCCGCTGTCTAATTTGCAACCCTGATTATTTTAACCTTAGTGTTTGTCCTTAGCATTAGCTGCTGAACTTATATTCTACCTGTACAAACCGGACACCTGTGTAAAGCGGCCAAAACAGTTTGGTGACTTTCGGTTTAGATTAGACAGGTTGTACTGTACAAACATATACAAGTCACTAAGTTAGCGGATGTTTGTTGATAAGCATTTATCTTTTACAAAGAAAAAGTTAACCTTGCCCTATTGAGACAGTCAATATTGACGTTTGAGGAGCTCTTTACGTTGGAGTTAGCTTTTTATTAAATTGGAAATCTTGATCGACTTGTTTCTTACAAGATAATACAGATTAATGTGAAGGTACCTGAACTCTAGAGATTAAGATATCTGATAATCAGTGATAGTCATTTCAATAACTTCTGTTGATAGCTCTTATCACTCGCAAAAACATTGGTTAAAAAAATGCTGTGGTAGGCGGTCCTGCCACTTTTCTACTCTATAAAGGCTTTGGGCTTCTTTTTAAAGCTTGATATTTTGAAATTATTTTAAGAAATATTGCAAAAGATTAGCAAATTTCATGATAGTGGCATGGTGGATAAGGTCCTTGCTTTTAATTTGACAGGTCTTGAATGGTTAGAATCCCTGCCGAGTGAGGAGAATGCTTTCAAATTGGAACTCTCCTTTATTGGAGATATAACAAGGGCACTTGGACTTAATACCTTAACTCACTCACCCCTGGAACTTCATAATGAACTTTTCCAATCTTAGAATTGAAAGAGCTCAAATGCACACTTAGGCGTCACTTAAATACAGTAGCTATGGGCATTTTTTTTGTCTTTCCCAATTGATAAATAATTACGCACAATGCAATACTAAATACAGTTATCTGTGGTTTTGCTGTGTTAAGATATATATTAAAGTGTGGTTAAAAGGTTTCTTTGTCCTGAATGTATGTGTATATTTATTTGGTTATTTATATTTGTTACACCTGAGGATTCAGTATGGGATATATTGACTCGGTAGGTACATGTATGTGATTGAAAACAACAGACTATAATAACATGGAAGAATAATCAATCTATTGATGTTTAAAACATGGACATACAGATATAGAAACACTCATTTAATGCTTTATGTGTATCAATGTCAGAAATAGGTCTTGCATGAAAATTGACAATATCAAATATTTACACAATTGTGGAGTCAACATTTATGATGGATGGTGATCATGAGATGTGAGGAATTCCACCCACTGTGTAGTAAATACAAGGAAATGTCAGTAGGGCCTACTGTTTACAGATTGTAAACATGCGGTGTCAAAACCCATGTGTATGTATTGTCTGAAGGGTGGGCTCATCATTTATTGACGGGTATTGATTGACCAGGGTTTATTTACAGGTGACTAGTTAGACCTGGTCTGCTAGTATTTCAGACCATCAGGAAGCTGTACTCAGTGTACCGACCGTCGGGAAGCTGTACTCGGTGTACCGACCGTCGGGAAGCTGTACTCGGTGTACCGACCGTCGGGAAGCTGTACTCGGTGTACCGACCGTCGGGAAGCTGTACTCGGTGTACCGACCGTCGGGAAGCTGTACTCGGTGTACCGACCGTCGGGAAGCTGTACTCGGTGTACCGACCGTCGGGAAGCTGTACTCGGTGTACTGACAGACACACAGATGCTGGGTAGAATTTAGGATAATACACAACCAGTCAAACACATTTTGGGGAGGGGGAGAAGGAGGGTTGTCAGTTGTTTGGAATTTCCCATAGCTCAGCAGCAAATAGCATTAGCATTAGCCAGTGGTCCCAAGTTTGAGCCCTAGAAACAGCACCATCTTGATCACTATTCCTCGCCCTACCAACAAACTGGTGCCATTAACTTTCCCCCATTCAAGACAGGTCAAACTCCTTGGTGGGGAGTCAGAATCTGGGCTGGTGTCATCTCTACTTTCATTTTGTATTGGAGTATTGGATCTGATGCTTCGTTTTAGAGATTGTTAAACAAATGTATGCTAAGTTGACAGCTGTTAAAAGTGGGCACTTGTAGATACATGGGTACTTATAAGTATAATTATGGTAAATGTGAAATTCTGTTTGATCTAAAATGGTCTTAATGTATTGCAGTATTAATGAAGTATTTGCTTATGTGATAATTATGCTGTTTGATTCTAATGTAATTTTAGATAAAACTTGAAGGGTACTCAGGAAGATAAAGATATATGATTAGTTTTAAAGTTACGACAAAGCAAGTATGTTAAAAACAAATATTGACCCTGCGAATTGAGTTTGTCATGTTTGAGTTACCAGGGAAAGGGTGTGTTTATCTAGTGTATAACATGCATATCCTGTATTGAAACATTGAGACCTTGACAATAGAAGATTTTACCTGTTAAATACCTGTCTAACACAGGTGTGTGAGGTATCGAGTCTTTGTGTGCATCATACTACCAGACAAAGTTCCGACTCGTTTTATTTTATATCATTATAATGACAGCAAGCAGTCCAATTAATTGAAAAGTATTGACTTTGAAATTTTCTCCAGACCTCATTCGATAATTTGCTTGATTCCTGAGTACATGATTCTCACGTTTACATTTGGATATTTTGCATTCAAAGGACTCAGGAGGAAGCAAATCTAATTTCTGTGACAATTTTGTCGATAACTGTCTTGACCAGATTATTATTGCAAAGCTTATATCATAAATCTTGTCAACATTGATTTCTGTTCCTCTGATCTTATCTTGGTTCCTGATCTCGTTTTTTATGTCAGTAAGTGGTGTGGTCAATAACTTTATTTCTTAACAGAAGGCCATTAAATAAATGGGATTTTATTGTTATAGTCACTTGCATTAGCTACGTACACCAGTAGAAGAAGTCATGATATCTGTGTATCATGTTTGTAGTTCAGTAAAAATTATAATCGTTTTCATATAAAAAGTTTTGCCAGGTTGGCAGGGTGGTTCAAGCATATAACCTACTATGATCATTCTTCCACCATTGAGTCCGTGCTTTAAGGTCTGCATGGGGCAGTCACCACAGGTACCGGCTGCAGGTTGGTGCTTTTTCTCCAGGTGCTCCTGTTTTCCTCAACTACCAAAACCTGACTTTTCTTGCAAGTGTTAATAGGACTTTAAGCACAATCAACCCAAAGCAGTTGTGTACAAATTTGGGTACCATATTCACCGTAATTAGTGTCCCTTCCCCTATAAGCAACCCTCCCCCTTCTACAGAAGTTTTGAAATTATATAAAAGCGCTCCCACCAATCGTGACACAACTAAATGGTTCTCTTTAACAGTACAGTAAACCACACCGTTAGCATGTTTACAAGAAAATACCCACAAATATTGATAAATGATAATGTTAGCAAATTGTCCGAAATTGATGACAATAATGCCGCACATCATGAATACTTCCCTTTCTTGTCAAAATACATCATACTTATTTTTACTTTACCAAGACGACATCGTTCGTCTAGATTCAAGATTTGTTATCCTATTTAGTGCCCCCTTTAGAACCACTTTTTTAGGCGCCCTTTAGGAAAGACTGTTGTTATACAACACATGTAACAGGGGCGTGTTTTGCTAATAAGCATATGACAGGTTGGGAAGATATCAAAACTTTAACTGTTTTGCTGATCAGCACAAAATCATTCAAAACTTCTGTTGTTGTGTATCATACAAACCCTCAATGGTTATGTAATTGCTTGTAATGTGGCCCAGATTATTGACAAAGTAGTCAAGTTTTATTATGCAATTTGCTTGCAATGTGGTCCAGGTTATTGACAAAATAGTGAAGTTTTATAATCTTGGTAACCATTTATTCTAATCTTATGTAAATAAAGGGTGCATAAATTTACATGATTTTTTTGCTGAATTGTAAATGATTAACATGTTGTGGGGAGGTAATTATGTGTGTGTAGGTATGGTTTTGTAACTGTAAAGGTGATATAAGCTTGCACTGCGATCCTCTTTAACGCTTCGACAGAGCAACACATAGAGATTTTATTTACATGTGCAATCTTCTTATGGTTGTGTTAAAAAAGGATTTCTTTCTTTGCAAGCATTAACAGCAGCGCTATTTTTGATGTTTTTCGTACAAAGGATTCAGAATAGATGTCATAATACATTATGAGAAGTTTGTACCCAATTTCTACCATTGAATGGCATGCCATTGAATGTACAAGAATTGCCCATAATCTGCTTGAAGGGCAAATTGACATTCGGTTATGTGACAAGGCGCAGTTCATTTGGCAAAATGTCAGTAAGGATATGTGAGCACCAGTAAGGGAATTCTTAGGTGCATGGGTTTGGTCACGTTGATAACTAAACAACTGATAGCTTAAGGCTTCTTTGAAAATAGTTCGACTCTTCTTCCCGATGGTCATTTCGTATCATTGATCAGTCATTCAGGACAATGGCCAGTATTTTATGACAATGGACAGTGTCAAGGGTGAGGTTTAATCTGATGGTGGTCAATAACAAGGATGAGGTCCGGAGGCTTCAATCTCGGAGAAACGAAGATTGGTTCCTTATTTGTTCAGGTCGAGACTTTGACTTCAAACGTGATACCTGTTAAGGTGATGAAATAAATAAAGTCTAGTGGGGGGGTCATAAACCTGTTTATATATACCCGGTGTAATAAAAGTGTAGTGATCTGGATTAGGGACCTCTGCTTGGGTCTATAGGTCTACAGGTAGATGCAATATTTCTTAATTCTAATAAAAATTCAAAGATATAGCCAACGCCATGATTTGAATCCGGGTTAAGTTGTTTTCATATCCCTTGCTTGGATACCTCTTGGTATTTTAATCAGTGACGTAAATGCATGAAAAGTAAAAGAAAGAAAAAGGTGTATTGTGGTGGTCTTATATACCTGTTAAAGTCATGTAGATGTATTTATTGCAATTCTATTTACATGAAAATGTTTTATTCAAACAAAAATAAATACAGGTAACATAAAATAAATACACATTACAAGTTTGGTTGTTATAAAATAGCAAAAGTTCACAAAGACAGGTTTTAAATGGAAATTGAAACTGTATTTAGAAAAGAAAATATACAAACCAAATATTGTGTAAATAGTGTTTACCAAGATTAATATTTCAGTTTGTTTCAAAATTGTTCCTTGTAAAGATCGTGATGTTTTTTTTTTCTTCATGAAGGTGATACATTTCGCTGTGGTATGCTGTTAGCCTTTCTACGTCATAAGAACACAGCACAACCGCTAGGAACACAGTAAAACAGACCCCCTGTTTGTTTACTATATGACGAGGGGAAATGGTCCAGGATAGGTTTATTTCATGCATACAAATTAAAGCATTGATTTATATATATATATATATATTGATTGTGTAGATAAATAACCCCACATTACTGCACAATTTGGTTTGAATATATGGACAAAGGCAACGGATATCAACCATAAAGTTGTGTAAATAAACAATGGACTAGCTGTCTGGGTGGGGGCATTTAAAGTGTTCAGTGTACATATATGTAATAAAACCCTAAAATTATGGTCATATCAACAGGTTTACCCATGACAGTATACTGGAAGGTAAAAAATGTTTGGGTTCAGGTCCTCAAAATTTCTTAAAGAATGAATGTTTTAAAATTTGAATTTGAATTTTTGAAGGGATTGGAGCAAGGCATACAAACTTGTGGAGTTAGGAGAGGTGGTTTCAATAAATGTAGAATATTATTTCCAAGAAAAAAATGTTTTTATCTTTGAAACAAGCAGTCCTCTGTGAATTGACAAACTTTGTGTTAACTTTATCAGAATGATAAAACTTAAATCTACAGAAACCCTAGGGATTTTACTGTTTTGATGTAGACTTATTCAAAATGATGTTCTCATAGCCTTCAATTTCAGTCAGTGAATTTTAAGAGGAAAGGGAATATTGGCTTGTAAATGCAATATCAAGCTGATATGCTGTCTTTATTACAGTGAAAAAATACTTCTATTCTTTAAAAAAGTGTTTAAATATGTGTGCAAAGATCAGCCATGTTATATTCAATAGCCCTCAGGTTTTGATGAGGTGTAAAAAGGTGGTTTAAATCTGCCTGAAAGTTGTTATCTGCCAGTTGGAATGTTTCCCAGGGCTTGTTACCAGTCTATTTCGTAATACCTAGCAGGTGTGAGGTCTGCTACCATGTAAAGGACAAACAAAATACACCATGCTTTAATCTTTTTTTTTCAGTATACATGAAATATAGGTCTGGACTGCAAGTAGAAATAGGTCAATATATGCAACAGGCCAGCTAGGACCAAACTATATGTTTTCTTAAGAAAATGCTTGATTTTTTTTTGTGATCTATAGACAACTGAACTTCTTAAAGGATATGCATATTTTTAATAATAAAAATGGTTAAAAAGTAAGTGACATCACTCTTTGACACATTTAAAAAAGAAAATAAATAAAATTATTTGACAGCTGCTATTTTTGTGATCATTAAAATATGTGAAAAAAAAAGTTGGCATAAAAACGAGGCTAATTAATCTTAATTAGAATGTGGCCTACTTCTGACAAGGTATTATGTATTGACATGGCAGTTTCGTTTTTATGTCTGTCTAATCTGCTGATCCAGACCTTAAATATATCAAAGACTTGTTTACTGACTTGGAAGTTCCCACTTCTGTTTGATAACCCCCATGAGTTTCAAGGATACACTAAATGTTTAATAGTAATTGAAAATCTGACAAGATTTTGGCAATTAAATTTCAAGAGTGCTTTGACAGGCACCAATGTCATGCATGGGAAATTCATATTTGTAATTCAAGTGGTGTGGCTTCTTGTCTGAGCAGGGTGTGTACTAATACATGATGATTTAAATGCAATTTCTTCTGTATAAATCCTTTAGAATTTCTACAACACTCCTGAGGTTTATCTACAATACATGTAAATGACTATGTCATGTATGCAAATTAGCGTGATAGCGGTTTTAATTCTGAATTTCAAAGTTTAATAGAAATTGTCAAATCTTTTTGTTGATCTCAGTTTAAAAAAAGGAAGGCCAATGATATAAAATTTCTAGAATTCTCGCTGAATTCATCTAGTAAGTCAAAGCTTAATGGGGGATGACTCTGATATATTTATGTCAAGATTTGGTTCTTTTAATTCCATTCTTTTAAATCGATGGAAATTATGGTATAAAAGTCAAACCTATACATGTTCTATATCAAAACATTTTTTTCACATTGTTATTGCATGTATATTGTAAATTGGTTATGTGTTGACACAACCAGTAAGTTACAAATGTTACATTTCTGTGACAAACACAAATGTTTTGTTGTAAATCGAGATGAGGGGGCTCATGCTCTGACTCCTGCGCATATGGTTGCCCAGGTTAGCCAATTAAATTGTACATGTATATGATACAGAGGCTGCAGTTGCTGAGTGGTTAAGGTGTCCCAACATTCTTCCACTTGCCCTCCACCTCTGGGTTGCCAGTTAGAAACCCATGTGGGGCAGTTGCCAGGTCGGTGTTTTTTCTCCTGGCACTCCGGCTTTCCTCTACCTCTAAAACCTGGCACGTCCTTAAATGACCCTGGCTGTTAATAGGACATAAAATAAACCAAACCAAAGTATAGGATACAAGGACACAATTGTACATTTTACCGAATTGTTAAATATCACATAAAACCACTTTGCTACTGGTTGTGATACATGACCTTTGAATGATCTTGTACCTAATGCAGTCGTTTACCAATGTCATTGCTATGGTGATGGCAGGTGATTTACAATAACTAAAATGTCAGGAGTTTAGATGTTTCTGTGAAAGAGCTAACAGGATCTAAAACACATTTATTTACATAAATGATATTCCTGTGTAACCTTAATGTTTTTTTTGGCATCTTTATTACATGGTGGTTTTCTGGCCTAGCTCTTTAGTTTATGATGTAATCCTACGCTTAAATCTTTCCATTTGCACATTGAGAAACATTTGATAAATTGACTTGTAGATCTCTACGATTTACAGCTATGAATCAGTCTTAATGATGATTTTTTGTGCGTCATTTGTCCGCTAAACCTGTTATAAAAGTTTGCTTTGACATTTTGATCAGTTCACGTAAAGTCACTGGCTTTGTCGCTACTATTTATGTGGCCCTGATTGAAATGTTGCCCACCATTTATAACGTGACAATTTGTGTAGCACGGACCATAAATACTGTTCCAAAAAACTTGGAAATGTCTGATACCTAGGATAAATTCATCAAATACAGGAGGCCTCCGATTATTGAGTGTGTAGATAATTGGATGTAAGGGTACCTGACCTGTAGAATTATATAACACACCCCAGTATAAGTGTGCTCATAAATCTGTTACGTGACATCCTGTTCATGTGTCCCACCAGTACGACTTTTATATAACAGGATCTGGAGATGTTTGTCTATGGCTGGAAATCTTGATATAGCTTAATTATTAGGATCAATTAAGTCACTCTGGCTTTCCAATGTCAAATGTATTGAAACCAATCAAGTCAAGGTAAACAGATTGTCGTCAGTAGAATTACAGTCTCCACATGCCGTCTGGTTCTGTACGAGGTTCTTAGGTCTGTTACCCTTCACCAAAATGTCTGTCACCTTGTTTAAGGTCAGCTAGTGAGTTGTAGATTGTACTACACAAAGACATATGAAGAAACAAATGGACAGAGGCTTCTCAACATCCAAGAATATTTGTCTTTGTTGTGGTCTACAGGTCTTCGACATGTTTCTGCTGATAGGTGACCATTACCAAGGCGACCATCAACTTTCATATGCCCTTAAGTACAACTTTGAGGTTCAAGTTGGTTGCAGTTGTTAAAGCTTACAAAATATAGTAAAAGTATCATCAATCTTCTGTATAAATCATCAAAACTAATTTGAATGGTTCCATCCATTGTTGGTGTTTATAGAGGAAATGGAATTTTTTATCAGACATTTTCGCCTCGGGTATTTGGGTGAATTTACACCACCCTTTGTATCAAGATTGCTGGCAGGGGTTTTAGGTATAGATGTATAGCTTATATGCTTTAAAACCAGATAATAAAAGTTAGAAAAAATTGATTAAAACGAATTTTTAATAAGTTCCCAGAGTTATTGGTAAAGTTCACATGTGCTTATTATTTGTTCGGTACCCCTGGCAATATACATGTTTCTAAATGCCAAGTAGAATTTGATATTGCTTGAAAATTCAAAAAATATATTTTTTTTGTGTGGATATTGTAAAATGTCTGAAAGATTGCTACATAGCGTTTCCTTTATAAATAAATGGTACCAATATGTCGCATCCAATTTATGTTTTGTTAAGATTTTTTCAAAGGAAAATTAAATGAATAATGACCATTTTGTTTGTTGTAAAAGTGCTTTTGAATTACTTTTGGTTTAGCATTAACATATATTAAATAAATATAGTCGCATGACTGGACTATAAAGTGGTGTTTATTCTGCATGAAGTGTAGGGCTGGACACATAAATCTGTAGCCTCCTTCCCTCCAGTCATATTAGGGACAAGATTTAATTTACATACGTAATGAGTTGATATTGTTGAACGCTGAGAAACTTGGACCATCAATGGTCTTACCCCGGTCAGGTGATATTACAATATATTGGGATCAATAGATCACTATTCTGTTTACAAATCTATCGATATTGGTAGATTTCACATTCAGAAAGGGAAAGATATTGGGATATTTGGCATGACGAATATTTCTATTAAAGAAATCTAAGTTTCAGGATGATCACAAAAAAATGTTATTAAGTTTTAGGCTTGAAATGTGATCTCAGAATTGTACTGTAAGTTTAAATAAACGTACAGGCATTACTGATAGTAATAGAGAAACAGACTGGCGTCAGTTCCTTTTACAAATCTATAATTTACATTTAATTGGAAAGACCAAGAATTGGTCTACGTCATTCTGTTCTACCAATCATCCATTATAGAACCTGTTAATTGATCTCTTCGATGTTATTGACAACTTTTACAGAGCACTCCTCGACGGAATCATAGCACCTTTAGAATTAATGTATAACCTATGGAAGTGAAGGGGGGCTTTATATACTTCCTATATGTGATATACATAGTATACCTGTCTGTTGTAATCAGCCCCCCTTACCTCTGAAGTTTGTGTATTAAGAAGTGGTATTGATGGACACAGTACAACCTACCAATACCAATCTGCCCGCCTCCTGAGCCGTGTGTTTGTACAGTGATAATACTTATCAAATAACCTTAAGATAAGGTTTATTACCTTGTCACCTATCTTCGTTATGTAGAATTTAATTTTAACACTATCACTGATGTAAACATTAATAAATATTTACACTTAATCTTTAAATTTTCACTTAGACTGTAATTGGGAGGTAAGACTTGTATTTATGTTCAGTTAATCTGTTTGATAGGAAGTATTGAGGATGATATGAAACTGAAGTATTTGTACAAGGACCCTATAGAGGATACTGAGATATGTGTACTTAAGAAAGATCAAGGTTTTGGATGCCCCAAACATAGAGGAATAGAAGTAACACTCCGGGATTCCAGCCGATTTCTTTTTATCAAAATATTAAAAAGGACTTATCGATTATCAATGTATAATAATAGAGGGTAGATACTTAGCTTTCATTTTCTTTATAAATCAATTTACTTGTAAGTCAATAGTTTCACAGGAAAAAACAAATTCTATCTTTTTTATACTAATAACATTTCAACAGTACATCAAGATTAATATTTAGATCTTTTATGGTGTCTTAGGTAATAATGGGTCTTGTTTGTACTCAAAATTGAAGTCCTATCCTTTCATCTTGGTTGTATTTACTAAGGTCTGTTGAATGATGGCTTGATCAATAAAACGTTGGGGATATAAGGAATAGTACCTATACATGGTCTAGGACAGCCGATGTGTTAGATACACAGCGATGGTATTGTACCTCGTCAACATCTTAGTGTATAAATTTCTCAAGTAATATAAAGAAATTCTGAAATCAAACATTCGATCGTCCTGTACCGATGTTTTCAACATTCAATTGATTGTGAAATCGGGAAAGTAAATCTACTTTGTGTAGTTATTGTCTTATTGATAAAGAAAGTTATTGATATTGTCTTCTTTAGTAGTAAGGAGTGTTATTGTGGTGTTTGTTTTTATGTGATTCTTTATCCTCATAAAGAAGACTACTCCAGGCCCCAGGATCATGAACTAATCTTAAGTCTAAATTTGTCTTAAGTTTTGACTTAGCCAATCAACATTAACGTTACAAAAAGTAACGTCATACGTGATTGGCTAAGCACAAACTTAAGTCTAAGATTGTTTCATGATCTCGGGGCCAGGTATTGCTTACCTTCACATTCCTAATTAACACATACATCACTAACCAACAAAGGAAATAAATTGTATTCAAGAATATTTTGCCTTAATTTTCAATACATGTAACAGTATAGACCTTCCCACAATCCCTCCTGCTTCAAGTTTGATGTCTAAAATAATAGAATTGATAGGAAGTATAGAGGATGATATGAAACTGAAGTAGTAAAAATAATAAAACCCAACTAACGCTAACGCGCACCATAGAATATGTTCGGTGCCAACTGCTGGCATACTACCATATACGCAGTCAAAATGAGGTACAATCCTTATATGAAAAAAAGGAATCTTTGTGTTGAAAGTCATTCTCATCAGAATGGAAAGGTTCATGTCCTCTCCAAGGTGTTCTATTAATAGAACATGAGTGCCGATGGAAACATGCTGAATTGAAACAAACATTTTAAACACGTACTTTTTCAAAAACAGTGGATCTTATGAATCTAGTCATAGATACATTGAAAATAATATCAAATGTAGTTGGGTGATGCAGTGGATATATAGGGCACATCCTTTTCACATAAATCTTTTGAATCCCCGATCGGATGTGAAATGTATAAGGAGACCTGCCTGATCTTGTGGGTTTTCTCTTTGTTGAAATTAGCTGTTTCATAATCGTTATATAGTGACTATTTATAGCAATTAAATGGACTTTGATTCGACTTGACCTACGAATACACCTGTATACAAATGTTTGAGTTTTATATAAAAATATATAGATTCTTTTAGATTGTATATATTGAGACTCTAAAAAGGACATTGCATGTTTATGTTCTGTTGGGTGTGGCCTAACTCTGAGATATCCCTTTCAACATCCCAGACCCATGTAAGATTGATTTTCTCCTGCACTCGAAAAAACAGTGAGAAATAAAAAGATGATGTGAACAAATGCATATACATTGTGCCATCATCAATGTCCAATGAAATGTGTGTTGAAAATGATGATGTCATTAATTTGCATCATGGTTATGCTACGGAAAACAATGATGTTCCCCCATGGTGAGTCTGGTCATAGCATGCCATGTTCTAGGTGGTAATAAAGATAGCACCCCTTATAGGGATGACAGAAATCTAGAACGGGTTAAAAGGGGAGACAAGTCTGTAAGTGAGTTGAGTTTGTTGGTTCTGACTGTTCTAGATTGTTACCCTGTTTCTTGCGTGCTGTTGTGGAGTGTCCTTGTCATGACCTCTAGTTGATCTATATATTGACATTTGTAGTATAAAACATCAGTAAATGGAAGTGTGCTTGTTTGATGAATAAATAATGAGCGATCAGCATCAGTTGATGAGGCTATATTTCACGGTACTCAGCTGATAGATTGATGACAGGTATCTCGTTAAGGTACACCTGTCAGGTGTGTTTTTAGATAGCCTCACCTGAAGGGCCAGTGGAGATATATGTATACAGTTGTGGTCCACTACTGTCTGTTAATCATGATTTAGTATTAGCAAAATTCTACAAAATGTTTTGTTGGAAGTTTTCCAAGAAGATGTAGATTCAGATTTACAAAGAAGGTGTGAAAATTTGTACAGCTTCCAGTACAGGTGGTATATACGGAAAAAAATGTTTCTATTAAACACGCTTACAACAAATGCATAGTTATAACGTAATGTTTGTCATTCCCCGCAAACCACACCTATCATCTGTATATTATACACCAATAAGGAACTTATCTTATAAGGAACTTATTTCCTTAGTCCTCAGAGATTCGTTATAAATGTGTTAAACTGTAGCTCAATTAACTGAACTCCGAGATTGTCCCTGGGTGTTACCCTTCGTCACTAGGACTTAGAAATGTTAAAAAGATTGACAACAACAGACCGCATGTATTAGGTGTTGCACTAAATAAACATTTACCTGAACAAAGTTTTATTGAAACCTTAGGTAAGCAAATCATTTACAAAAATATAATTCAATGCAGCATTGAAATCAACTTTAAATCTACCTGTCCTTCTGAATGGCAGATAGATAAGTTAAGGAGATAAGTTACGATACAAGTAAGTTCAAAATAGATGCCCAGAATTCTTTTAAGTCTAGCCCAAGGTTTTTCAAAAGTTTTCAAACAAACCAACATGCTACTGCTAAGTGTATGACACCGTTGGTGATGTTTTCTGGAATATTTCATTTTAAAATGAAACAGATTCAAGTGATGATTTCACAAATATTTTTCTTTTATTTTGAAATGAAATTTTTACCTTAAGTGATTAATTCAGAAAAAAATATTTTAAAACCCAATATCTGTATGGATTCAAATCGTAAATGCACAAATGATTACTAAAATGGAGGAATAGTGTTGTGACGGCTCAAATGAAAAGATTGATGTTGAAAATCAATGGTGGTTTATACGACGTTTCCTGTACTTTAACAATACAAAGACTTTATTGCTTACATAGCTTACATTATGTTTTCTTGCTGCATAAATTTAGGGAAATGTTATTCCTTTAACCAATATTACCTGGTTAAATGAGATTTTTTCTGACCACAACCTGAAGTGTGAGTGTACGGCAGAGAAAGGCTATGAAATATGTTTGTAACACGAGGCTTCTATACGGAATGTTTGTAATACAAGGTGTCAATACTTCGATATGGAATACATCACATTCAGTATTGTAAGGTCTATTACTTGGTGTTACACTAAAATGGACAAATTCAAATGCTAACAGTTACATTTTATCTTTGAAGATTTTACAGCTAAACGCTTTATAGAATTAGAATCTGGGACGTGACACTATATAGAATTGGAATCTTGAACGTGTGATTTATACCATCTAGGTGTTTAAGTGGTGTTATGGTGAATAGTTGAACCGTATATATCACTTTACTCATTTCTATCTTGTTTAACAGCCAATAAAGTGAGATTTGACATGTAAAATCTACACTGTCTTCCTTAGATCTGTGTAAACATGTATTAGAATCCCACTGGAATTTTCTGTACGGTAAATGTCTGTCAATTTAGATGTCAGATATCAATTTTAGCTTTTAGCAAAATGAAAAATTTTGTGTTATATTCTGGTTAAATCAGCTTACTAATTATAAGTAATTATAGTATTTATGGCCCCCCCCCCCCCCCCCCGGACACGAAATGGGGAGGGGAGGGGGCCATATAGTGTTACCCTTGTCTGTCCCGTCCCGTCTCATTGTAATTAATGGAACCAGCTAATCCCTACAACTACCATTGTGATTCTCACCAAACTTTGCAAACATAATAAGTTTGAGGTCAGTTGTGAATCTTACTCTTTTTTAATACATTAGGCATCCAAGATGTCCGCCACAACCTCTGATTGGCTAAAATATGCAGTAATAACTTTCATTCTGAATGATTGATCTTAATGAAATTTGATAAAAGGGATGATAACATGACCGCCCGCATGTTAAATGAAAAACAAATATGCAAAATTACGATTCAAAATGGCCACCAAATGGAGGCTTCTGATTGGTCAGAATTCAGATAATGTACATCTGGTTGGGTTATAGTATCACATTGGCAGAGGTGTTAATTGATTAAAAAAACAAAATGGCTCTCTGATTAGCTGAAATCATTTATTAATTGCGGGGCCGTCCATGTCTTACAGACATTTTCTAGTTTCAAGTTATTCAGACTTTAGTCATCAATTCTCGAGTACCTTTTAGTCATAATTTTTGTTAAATTTCAATGACTCATGTGTTTAGTTAAAGTGATCAGTTAATCAATTCTAAGCTACCATCAGAGAAAGTTTTATAAGTTAATTTTGCAATATTTTAAGATTGAACTGTAAGGTTTAAGAAGTCAGAATATAAATGAGAATTTTTACTGTCAAATTGTTAGAATATTT
Organism: Mimachlamys varia; assembly: GCA_947623455.1. NCBI lineage: Eukaryota > Metazoa > Mollusca > Bivalvia > Pectinida > Pectinidae > Mimachlamys > Mimachlamys varia. Next base: position 19,167,543 of record OX392535.1, read on the forward strand.
ACGGTAAATATCAGATGGATTCTTATTACGTAGGTGATGTCCCTAGTTTTAGAGTATATTTGATATCGGGTATAGATTGACTCTGTTTACATTTATACATTTGTATATCCAAATAGGATGTGTTTTTAATTCATGTCATTTTAGAGAGATTGTCGTTGACTTCTTATAAATAGACATCATGTCTTCGTGTAAGATTTTATGATAAAGGAAATCAAATGTATTATGGGTTCCATTTTTCAGCTATACAGCTTATCAATTAACCATCTAAATGTTCTAACACAGTCCGAAGTTACATGCCAATAAACGTATGGTCTATACGTACACATTACAATTGCATGATGTATCAAGTTTCTATATTCTCAAAGTGATCATGAGTTAGTAAGTTAGAAAGGAAATCAAAATTCTGAGTAAGAAAGGAAATCAAAATTCTGATTTAGAAAGGAAATCAAAATTCTGATTTGATTATCTATTTTACCACTTTGTTTTATACTCAATACTCAGTTCTTGAATGACATGATTTTCCCCTTAAAATTCCATTAAATTGGATATTGTCACCAGTTTGTATAAATATTTGATAATAATTTACAACTCCAGTTGTCTGCTCTTGTTCAGGACTTATCACTGAGATTCAAGGAGTGAAGTTTTATGAAGGTTTTCAATCAAAAGACCTAAAACTTGTGTCTCATCATGATAGATGGAGGAGTTTATTGTTCCCCTTTCTGTGTTTGATGTTGAGGTTTAGGGGTGGTCTGTAAATCTTATGGATCAAGATGGATGCTATTTTGACCTGTATGTACCCTATAGGGATCTACAGATATGTAGACTTAGTACAAACTTTACCACAGAGTTAGGACATATATTTTCATTCCTCATTGTGGTCCTCGTAATTTCAAAACTATTTTGTGCCAGTTATCTCTTGGAAAACTTATTTTTAACTGTTTAAGATGCATACTTGAATACAATTCATGTGAAAATGAAAATAATGTATTATGAAATGGATGTGGCAGAATTTTAGTTTGCCTTTAAGCTTCAAACCGGAAAGAATTTCCCTTTAGCTCAGTGGTAGGGTGTCCAACTAAGAACTTGAGATTAAGGGTTCGATCCCCAATGGAAGTACATAGAGGATATCTAACAGTGTCTTCAGTAATATCAAATATATTTCATGAGTGGGGCTCATATTTTGATATTTTCACGAGTGCGCAGCACGAGTGAAAAATACCAAATATTAGCCCCACGAGTGAAATATATTTGGTATTACTGAAGATACTGTTAGATATTCTGTTTATTACATTTTTGTAGCAAAATCTACAGTGGTAGCTTTTGATTTTCCCGAATATCGTTGTAAGCAGCCTTCTGATTGGTCAAATCAGAAAAAGTGATATTTTTCACTAGTGCAAAATATCATATTTCTCACTAGTGAAAAATATCACGTTTATTGAACAAATAATTTTTGATATTTCACTGGTAAAAATGTAATAAACTATTCTCTTTGGTGTTAACATGGAAGCACTAAAACAATAAAGAAAAAAATTTGGTTCCACTAATTAGAGCCACCAAGTGGGTTGTAACTTATTACTGTGCTGTGACTTAGCGTTCTGGAAAACTCTGTTACCCTGTATGTACTCAAATCTTTACTTATGGCTACTTCTTGTTGGAATGGAAGAACTTAATTTATTTTCAGGTACTCTTGTGGTTATTCTGGGAACATACATATGTAGGCCCTCCCCCCCACTCACACTCTCACACTCACTCAATTTTCTGTGTGACCTTGTTACTTATATTCTTTGTTTTTCCTTACAGCTGTACAGGTGGTAATGCAGCACCAACACCTTGTGCGGCAGGGGAGTTTAACAGTGGGACAGGAAGCTCCACAAGCGGTGCCTGTCAGTCATGTGCTGCGAATGCCATCAGTGATGCCGGGTCTACTTCCTGTACATTATGTCCGGCTGGATATTCGTGCTCTTCTCCAAATACAATAACCACCTGTAATGCTAAGGAGTTCTCACTGGAGGGGGATATGACTTGTACAACCTGTCCTTCTGGTCATATATGTCCGACGAAAACAGCAGCATCCACGGTAAAGGTTGCACAAGGTCACTGGTCTGGTTGATTATATGTCAATTATGGTAAAAAAAGTTCCTAAAACAATCACTGCATTTACAGTTAAGTTTAGATAGGATGTATATGGCAGACAAAAGTTTCTTAACTGCTAGACCTACATCCACAATAAAAGTTTTATGATGTTAAATGACAATATATATAGTCATTTGTGAGTGAGCAACTGTTGTTACTTTTTTAACCAGTCATTTAACCACAGTATTATATATGAATATGTAACTTCAAGAATAATCCATCTATAATATACATACGTTTGCATAAGTTTATATTTATTATAAGTAAGTAAAGTTTGTTTATTACTGATAAATACTGTATAATATGCATTCATTCAATTAAGATAAACAGACAACACATGTGTACCAATCATGTTACAAATATAATGTATAAAACGTCATTCAATCAATTATATTCGGATCCCGATCAGTCATTTTAGTTTATTAAATTCTCCAAACCGAACCTTTTTTAAATGGGTCAAATATTCATTTTCCATGCCTAATTGGTTTAGAGAAGTTGCACTGTATATGTATAATCCACCTGTAGCATTGATCAGTGATGATCCCTGTAAGTTTATCAGTACAGCCTTTTATTGGCACTGTACATGGACTATTGGACACCTGGATGTAAGATATGACTCCTGTGTTAAAGGATTGCCCTGGTGGTGAGGAGCCCAACACAGGACAGACAGCTTGTCAAGTGTGTAATGCTGGAGAATACAGTAGTGCCGCAGATACAGCCTGTCAGCCATGTCCTGCAGGTAAGTCATCTTCTGTTATAGTTATCTCCCCTTGGTACTGCCATAACTGTTTAATGTTGAAGCCGGTCAGCCATGTCCTGTAGGTAAGCCATCATCTGGTATAGTTAGCTCCCCTTGGTACTGCCATAACTATTTAACGTTGAAGCCTGTCAGCCATGTTCTGTAGGTAAGCCATCATCTGGTATAGTTATCTCCCCTTGGTACTGCCATAACTATTTAACGTTGAAGCCTGTCAGCCATGTTCTGTAGGTAAGCCATCATTTGGTATAGTTATCTCCCCTTGGTACTGCCATAACTGTTTAACATGGTAGTTATCAGTGCTGTTAACATAATTATGGTCAATAGTTTAATCTATTTGTTTCTAACAATTCTGCTGCATTTCCTTTGGCAGATAGTGTTTATTTATGAAATACTTTTTTTGATGAGAATTGTTATTTTAGGAGAAGCCGGTGTTATATATAAGAATCTGATAAAATACAGATCTATACAACCTCCCTATTGCAACTTTCCTGAAAGTGATTAAATCTGTTTATTACATTTCGTTGACATGTAAATATTAGTCTATGGTTTAAAACACTATTGTACTGGGACACTGTAGCAATATTTTACTAAATAAATCATGATCGTGTTTTGACAGGAAGCAAATGCCCAAGCAGTCAAATGTCCGCCCCCATTACCTGCCCGAGCGGTACCTACCAAACAGCCACTGGTCAGACGACGTGTGACAATTGTCCTGCTGGATCGCAGTGTTCCGACACCACAGTAGCAACATCTTGTCTAGCCGGACAGTCTTCAAGTGCCAACTCCATCAGCTGTACTGCATGTGCTTCAGGTAACCCTAACAACCATCCTTCTAACCAATCACAATCTTTCTATCATCCGTTGTCTCTGTGTTGACCAATCAACACGGAGGACTCACAAACTTTTGTTTCAGTAAGACTTGACTGCCAATGATCTGGAACAAGTACGTTAGTAGGGGGTAAGTCTTGTTAAGTAATGCAGTTATTCTTTTACAGGATGTGTGTTTTAGTAAGTGTAAACCTAATTAAGGTTAACTAATGTTGAGCTTTCCGTAATTTTCAGATGACAGGAGCAGCAGCAGTCCTGAATCCTTGTTTTTATTTATATAACAGATGTTTAGCATAATTTAACCGTCTTCTTCTTCTATTTTTCAGTGATTGTTGTTGTTGTTTGAACATTTGTTGTCAATTTTTTCACTTGTAAAATTCAAGGTAAAGTTATAAAATCTTTGTAGAAAATCTCTTTTTCTATATGATCTGTTCTTTGCCAAGATTTTCTTCCAATTTCTTAACAAAAGATTACTTATAAACTCTGGAGCTTTGTTGTTTAATTTCAAACTTATTCCATTAATTTTACAATTCTGATTTATTTGCTTTTCAATTAGTTTTTGATAATTTCACATTGGTTTGTTTTTAACTAATGTTATTTTCCCAATCTAATCTTCACAAATTAACTTACCTTTCCATTTTTGGATATTGACTTTATCATATATTATAAAAAAATGAATTTTTGCAAACAATTTTTAAAAAAGTAATGTAAATAGAAAAACAAGCTTTTTCTGGCTTCTCTTCTGTAGTTATTTATTATTTAATGGCGGTTGGGATTTTGTTGAGTCATGGTATTTGACCTCAATGTCGGCTCTGTGGCTAAATACATGTTTGTAGTACGTAGATGGTTTGTATATTCTTGCTAGCAGTAGTGTTATATAGCATACATATGCAATGTATCACCTATATAAAAGCTGAAAGCAAACAATTTAATTTGCTTATGTTGCTGTTATGATAATGCTTGTTTTTCAGTATTGGCATATATACTGCTAGGCATACACCTATTAAATAATCATTTTCAAATCTGTTAGATTATCTCACAGCTAAGTTCTTTTAAAGTTACAAACTATTTCCTATTAAATAATCATTTTCAAATCTGTGAAATTGTTTCACTGTGAGCTAAGTTCTTAAGTTACAAACTATTTCTGTCTTTCTTAGCTGATATATGCTTAGCTGTTTGGAAATGATAACATAATGTTTATCAGATCTGGAACTTCTAAACTTTCTATTACTTTAACCTCTGATCTGGTAAGATCTTAATTGGAACGGCATCAAATACATTAAAAGAGAGGTAGAAGCTCATTCTGGTCAGTTATGTCCCCTGAACAAAGTACATCATCATGAAATTATTTTTTTTATCCGCATTCATTTTTTTTTATCGTTTTAAGGGCGTTGCAAATGGTCTTTCATTTTCTGATAAAATAATGACTACAAAGATGGCTGCCACAGCCTGTGAATGGTGGAAGTTAAATATTAGTAATTTGGCTCAAATTTGTTATGCAGGTGTGATTTGGCTCTGCAAATATAGTTGCAAGAGTGTTTGTTTGGCTTGGTTTATTTTGTTTTATGTCCTATTAACAGCCAGGGTCATTTAAAGACGTGCCAAGTTCTGGAGGTGAAGGAAAGCCAAAGTACCTGGTGAAAAACCACCGACCTACGGTCAGTACCTGGCAACTGCCCCACTTGGGATTCGAACTTGCAACCCAGAGGTGGAGGGCTAGTGGTAGAATGTCAGAACACCTTAACCAATCAGCCACCGCAACCACTATAGTGTTTGGGAGACATCTTTAATGGTTCCTATTAAAACTATTAGGTTAAAAAATAATGAAGATTCTTATTATAACTAGTACTGGTTTAAAAATAATGAAGGATCCTATTATAACCAGCACTGGTTTAAAAATAATGAAGGCTCCTATTATAACCAGTACTGGTTTAAAAATAATGAAGGTTCCTATTATAACTAGTACCGGTTTAAAAATAATGAAGGCTCCTATTATAACCAGTACCGGTTTAAAAATAATAAAGGCTCCTATTATAACCAGTACCGGTTTAAAAATAATGAAGGTTCCTATTATAACTAGTACCGGTTTAAAAACAATGAAGGCTCCTATTATAATCAGTACTGGTTTAAAAAGAAAGATAGGTTCTTACGTATTTGTCGTATGTTTAAGAATTATTGATTTGATCGCCAAGGGTCGTGTATCAAAATTTTAATGTATATATTGCTCATCAGCAAAAATCAAAATATCACAGGTAAAATTCAACTATGCCTGCTAACGAAGTTCTGCCTGCCCTTATGATATGACATTAGTAAATATCTACTGTCCTTGACATTTGATTCCTATTGTGAAACAAGGAGAGAAAAACTTAACTTTCTTCACATCTTTTCCTTTCCCTCACATTTTCTAACAAAAACAAAAAACTCTAAATTACTTTGATTGAATATGTATGCAGTGAACAGCAATATGGAACTGATAATATCAGGTTAATCTTTGATACACATCAGTTTTCCTTTATAGCTTTAAAACTGTTCATTTTAATATGTGGACATAATAGAGGTGAGTAATATATCAAAGAAATAGTTATAGTATGACAGGATGTGTGTATGTTTGTTTTTTTCTGCCGAAGTATAAGGCTTGCCCATGCAGTTAAAGAGGAGAGGAGATGGCCATTTTGATATAGAATAAAATTTGAAGTGAACCAGACGGTAAAGTTTATGAGCTAGTTGTTGGATCTTAACATTTTAGAGGCTGTAAAATTCGAATTATTTGCCGCATGGAAGTTTTTGCTTATTTCGCTTGCATTAAATCTTGGCGAATATTTCCGTATGTGAATATATTTTACACTACACAAACTTTAGTGTGTCTAAAAGTACTATAATTATGTACACATTGCAAAATAGTACTTTATTTAGAAAACGCAAGGGGTTCTTGGAATTTGTTAGACAAATTCTTCGTAGTATTGTTAGCCATTACTGTATTGAAATTTTTGACAATTATAATCCTTTGAAATTGACATTTGCATGTAGGCTAAACAGTGCTTTGAAGCTTTTTTTTGCTATATCCAGCCAATAATCATTTAGAGTTGGCTTGTTTGTGAAATAACTTGTGAATAGATATTTTATATTCTTATTATGAGAATCCATTTGACCTTATCAAAACAAATCTTGAAACTGGTCACAAATTCCCAGATCAAACAGTTATCTGAAATAAATAAATTTAATATTAAAAAAAAACCCAAAAACCGACCGAACTTAGGCAGCTTGTATTTATCAGAACATTTTGAATATAAGAAGGGGGTTATTCTAGAATATTGGAAGGTTTATAAAGCATTTCGTCATGTTGGGCCAATAAAGGTTTATAAAAAAAAAAGAAAATCAATACAGAATTATAAACTATTGTGATAGCTGTATTCCTGTAGTAAATGTGATGTGACTGTATTGACAGGTTCCTACAGTGGTCCTGGAGCCTCATCCTGCACCAGCTGTACAGCGGGATACGACTGTAGTGATCCGACAAATTCCAGCCCCTCACAATGTACACCGGATACCTACAGTGGGGAGGGACAGGCTGGCTGTACAGTGTGTGCTAGTGGTAGGTAGCCTCAAAGTCATTCTATATCCTAACAGTGTGTACCAGTGGTAGATAGCCTCACAGTCATTCTATATCCTGACAGTGTGTACCAGTGGTAGGTAGCCTCACAGTCATTTTATATCCTGACAGTGTGTACCAGTTGAAGGTAGCCTCACAGTCATTCTATATCCTGACAGTGTGTACCAGTGGTAGGTAGCCTCACAGTCATTCTATATCCTGACAGTGTGTACCAGTGGTAAGTAGCCTCACAGTTATTCTATATCCTGACAGTGTGTACCAGTGGTAGGTAGCCTCACAGTCATTCTATATCCTGACAGTGTGTACCAGTGGTAAGTAGCCTCACAGTCATTCTATATCCTGACAGTGTGTACCAGTGGTAGGTAGTCTCACAATCATTCTATATCCTGACAGTGTGTACCAGTGGTAGGTAGCCTCACAGTTATTCTATATCCTGACATTATGTACCAGTGGTAGGTAGCCTTACAATCATTCTTTATCCTGACATTGTGTACCAGTGGTAGGTAGTCTAACAGTTATTCTATATGGTAAGTTATCAAATGGATTAAATAGTCTTGTAAAGTATGGTTGGACCTTGATAAATTTGAATTGCAAAGATGAGGGTGTTTCAAGAGACTAAAAGTTAAATACTGTATGTGTTATAATAACAAATGTATAGAATGTGAATAAAGAAGATTGAAGAATGAGGTCGTTTATGTTTGTTGTTTGAATATTACAGGATACTACAGCGTTGCTGGCCAGGGAAATTGTACACAGTGTCCAGGTGGACAGGAATGTTCTAACCCAAGTAACATCGTTAACTGTGCTGAAGGAACCTATAGTCCAGCGGGCCAAATTACATGTTCAACGTGTGATGCAGGTTAGAAGGCTAGGGAAGTTTGACATTTTTACGGAAACAAATTACATGTTAAATTTTCCAACATTTGGAAAATTTTGAAGCTGTTGAACAACTCATATTAAAGGAGAAGTCACCACAATTACAATTCTGATTGATTTCTTTTACAGGGCACTACAGTACTGCTGGCCAAACAAGTTGTACGGAATGTCCAGCAGGAGATGATTGTTCTACCCCAAGTTCCATAGTTAACTGTGCTGCAGGAACATACAGTCCAGCAGGCCAAATTAACTGTTCACCTTGTGTCACAGGTTTGTAGGCTTAGGCCATGTATATTAACTCTTTCCGTACCGTGATTCCGGTCCGGATTCTGTACAGTAAGTCATTACTAGGCTCGCCCCCAGACGTTTCGGCCAAAATGGGGTCTCTTTTTTGTGTTTGCGTAGTGGATATTATGCCGAAATAATGTAGGTAAATGTAAACCAATGCTCTTTTTCGGTTCTTCTATAGTTAGAAGACATACATAGCTTCATTTTCGCAGCAATATTTTCGCCAGATGTGGTACCGCTATGTATAGCTATAACATTCACCGCCATGGTGTTTATATTGGTGATGACACTTCGCAGTATCTCGCGGGAAATTCAATCTAAATAGGTCACATGACAGGAAAATGTGTACTTTACGCCTATCAAATAGTTTGTAATAAACTGACGAAGTCGATTGTGTGTAAAATGTTATTCGTCAGCGCATCTGTCGGCTGCTGTACCCAGCTAATCAAAAAGTATGTAACGTCAAGTAACTTGTCGTCTGTATACGACAACGAGGAGGAGACTTCACGTTTTTTTGTCGTCTGTATACGACAACGGTACGGAAAGAGTTAAAGAGTCTTTTTCCGAGACGAAATATATCCCAAATGGGTCATAAAATGTTAGGCCTAATGATGGTTTCCTTTTGAATTTTGATCGATTGTGTGTATCAATTGACTAGTCGCTACTGTTAGATTAAGATTCAGTGTATTTTACTAAAGTGTAGCTGTATTCCTGTAATAAATGTGATATGACTGTACTGATAGGTTCCTACAGTGGTTCTGGAGCCTCATCCTGCACCAGCTGTACAGCGGGATACGACTGTAGTGATCCGACAAATTCCAGTCCCTCACAATGTTCATCGGGTACCTACAGTGGGGAGGGACAGGCTGGCTGTACAGTGTGTGCCAGTGGTAGGTAGCCTTACAGTCATTCTATATCCTGACAGTGTGTACTAGTGGTAGGTAGCCTTACAATCATTCTATATCCTGACAGTGTGTACCAGTGGTAGGTAGCCTCACAGTCATTCTATATCCTGACAGTGTGTACCAGTGGTAGGTAGCCTCACAGTCTATATCCTGACAGTGTGTACCAGTGGTAGGTAGCCTCACAATCATTCTATATCCTGACAGTGTGTACCAGTGGTAGGTAGCCTCACAGTCATTCTATATCCTGACAGTGTGTACCAGTTGAAGGTAGCCTCACAATCATTCTATATCCTGACAGTGTGTACCAGTGGTAGGTAGCCTTACAATCATTCTATATCCTGACAGTGTGTACCAGTGGTATATAGCCTCACAGTCATTCTATATCCTGACAGTGTGTACCAGTGGTAGGTAGCCTCACAATCATTCTATATCCTGACAGTGTGTGCCAGTGGTAGGTAGCCTTACAATATAAACCTGACAGTCTGTACCATTAGTAGGTAGCCTTACAATATATATCCTGACAGTCTGTACCATTAGTAGGTAGCCTTACCGTCTATATCCTGACATTGTGTACCAGTGGTAGGTAGCCTCCCAACCATTCTATATCCTGACAGTGTGTACCAGTGGTAGGTAGCCTCACAGTTATTCTATATCATGACAGTGTGTACCAGTTGAAGGTAGCCTCACAATCATTCTATATCCTGACAGTGTGTACCAGTGGTAGATAGCCTCACAGTCATTCTATATCCTGACATTGTGTACCAGTGGTAGGTAGCCTTACAGTCTATATCCTGACAGTGTGTGCCAGTGGTAGGTAGCCTTACAATATAAACCTGACAGTGTGTACCAGTGGTAGGTCGCCTTACAGTCTATATCCTGACAGTGTGTACCAGTGGTAGGTAGCCTTACAGTCTATATCCTGACAGTGTGTGCGAGTGTTAGGTAGCCTTACAATATATATCCTGACAGTGTGTACCAGTGGTAGGTAGCCTTACAGTCTATATCCTGACAGTGTGTGCGAGTGTTAGGTAGCCTTGCAGTCTATATCCTGACAGTGTGTGCCAGTGGTAGGTAGCCTTACAATATATATCCAGACAGTGTGTACTAGTGGTAGGTAGCCTCACAGTCATTCTATATCCTAACAGTGTGTACCAGTGGTAGGTAGTCTAACTGTTATTCTATATGGTAAGTAATCAAATGGATTAAATAGTCTTGTAAAGTATGGTTGGACTTGATAAATTTGAATTGCAAAGATGAGGGTGTTTCAAGAGACTAAACGTTTAACACTGTATGTGTTATAATAATGAATGTATAGAATATGAACAAAGAATGTTGAAGAATGAGGTCGTTTATGTTTGTTGTTTGAATATTACAGGATACTACAGCATTGCTGGTCAGGGAAATTGTACACAGTGTCCAGGTGGACAGGAATGTTCTAACCCAAGTAACATCGTTAACTGTGCTGAAGGAACCTATAGTCCAGCCGGCCAAATTGCATGTTCAACGTGTGATGCAGGTTAGTAAGCAAGGAAAATTTGACATTGTTACCGAAATAAATTACACATTTTGAACTTTTACAAACATTTGGAGAATGTTGAAGCTGTTGAACAACTCATATTAAAGGAGAAGTCACCACAATTACAATTCTGATTGATTTCTTTTACAGGGCACTACAGTACTGCTGGCCAAACAAGTTGTACTGAATGTCCAGCAGGAGATGATTGTTCTACCCCAAGTTCTATAGTTAACTGTGCTGCAGGAACATACAGTCCAGCGGGCCAAATTAACTGTTCACCTTGTGTCACAGGTTTGTAGGCTTGGCCATGTACATTTATTTAAAGAGTCTTTTTCCGAGAAGAAATATATCCCAAATGGGTCATAAAAAGTTAGGTTTTACGATGGTTTCATTTTGAATTTTGATTGATTGTGTGTTTCAATTGACATAGTAAGCACTGTTAGATAACGATTCCTGTATTCCTGTAATAAATGTGATGTGACTGTATTGACAGGTTCCTACAGTGGTCCTGGAGCCTCATCCTGCACCAGCTGTACAGCGGGATACGACTGTAGTGATCCGACAAATTCCAGCCCCTCACAATGTACACCGGGTACCTACAGTGGGGAGGGACAGGCTGGCTGTACAGTGTGTGCCAGTGGTAGGTAGCCTCAAAGTCATTCTATGTCCTGACAGTGTGTACCATTGGTAGGTAGCCTTACAGTCTATATCCTGACAATGTGTGCCAGTGGTAGGTAGCCTCACAGTCATTCTATATCCTGACAATGTGTGCCAGTGGTAGGTAGCCTAATTGTTATTCTATATCCTGACAGTGTGTACCAGTGGTAGGTAGCCTTACAGTCTATATCCTGACAATGTGTGCCAGTGGTAGGTAGCCTCACAGTCATTCTATATCCTGACAGTGTGTGCCAGTGGTAGGTAGCCTCACAGTCATTCTATATCCTGACATTGTGTACCAGTGGTAGGTAGCCTCACAGTCATTCTATATCCTGACAGTGTGTACCAGTGGTAGGTAGCCTCACAGTCTATATCCTGAGAGTGTGTGTCAGTGGTAGGTAGCCTTACAGTCTATATCCTGACAAGTGTTTACCAGTGGTAGGTAGCCTCACAGTCATTCTATATCCTGACAAGTGTTTACCAGTGGTAGGTAGCCTCACAGTCATTCTATATCCTGACTGTGTGTACCAGTGGTAGGTAGCCTCACAATGATTCTATATCCTGACATTGTGTACAAGTGGTAGGTAGCCTCACAGTCTATATCCTGACAGTGTGTACCAGTGGTAGGTAGCCTTACAATCATTCTATATCCTGACAGTGTGTACCAGTGGTAGGTAGCCTCACAATCGTTCTATATCCTGACAGTGTGTACCAGTGGTAGGTAGCCTTACAATCATTCTATATCCTGACAGTGTGTACCAGTGGTAGGTAGCCTTCACAATCATTCTATATCCTGACAGTGTGTACCAGTGGTAGGTAGCCTCACAGTCATTCTATATCCTGACAGTGTGTACCAGTGGTAGGTAGCCTCACAGTCATTCTATATCCTGACAGTGTGTACCAGTGGTAGGTAGCCTCACAATCATTCTATATCCTGACAGTGTTTACCAGTGGTAGATAGCCTCACAATCTTTCTATATCCTGTCAGTGTGTACCAGTGGTAGGTAGCCTCACAGTCTATATCCTGTCAGTGTGTACAAGTGGTAGGTAGCCTCACAGTATATATCCTGACAGTGTGTACCAGTGGTAGGTAGCCTCACAGTCTAGATCCTGACAGTGTGTACCAGTGGTAGGTAGCCTCACAGTCTATATCCTGACAGTGTGTGCCAGTGGTAGGTAGCCTAAGTGTTATTCTATGGTAAGTTATCAAATGAATTAAATAGTTATGTAAAGTTGTCTTTGACTTTTGGATCTTTTGAATTTCATAAATAAGAAAGTTTCAAGAAAGAAAGTTTTAGACTCTATGTTATATATTCACGTATATATGGAACGTGAAAAAAGAATGTTGAAGAATGAGGTCGTTTACGTTTGTTGTTTGAATATTACAGGATACTACAGCATTGCTGGCCAGGGAAATTGTACACAGTGTCCAGGTGGACAGGAATGTTCTAACCCAAGTAACATCGTTAACTGTGCTGAAGGAACCTATAGTCCAGCGGGCCAAATTACATGTTCAACATGTGATGCAGGTTAGTAGGCTAGGGAAGTTTGACATTATTACAGAAACAAATTACATGTTAACTTTTACAAACCTTGGAGAATTTTGAAGCTGTTGAACAAATCATATGAAAGGAGAAGTCGCCACAATTACAATTCTGAATGATTTTGTTTACAGGGCACTACAGTACTGCTGGCCAAACAAGTTGTACGGAATGTCCAGCAGGAGATGATTGTTCTACCCCAAGTTCTATAGTTAACTGTGCTGCAGGAACATACAGTCCAGCAGGCCAAATTAACTGTTCACCTTGTGTCACAGGTTTGTAGGCTTGGGCCATGTACATTAAGAGTCTTTTTCAGAGACGAAATATATCGTAAATGGGTCATAAAAAGTTAGGCCTATCGATGGTATCCTTTTGAATTTTGATTGATTGTGTGTATCAATTGACTAGTTGCCACTGTTAGATAAAGATTCTGTGTATTTCAGTAAAGTGAAGCTGTATCTCTGTAATAAATGTGATATGACTGTATTGACAGGTTCCTACAGTGGTCCTGGAGCCTCATCCTGCACCAGCTGTACAGCGGGATACGACTGTAGTGATCCAACAAATTCCAGCCCCTCACAATGTACACCGAGTACCTACAGTGGGGAGGGACAGGCTGGCTGTACAGTGTGTGCTAGTGGTAGGTAGCCTCACAGTCATTCTATATCCTGACTGTGTGTACCAGTGGTAGGTAGCCTCACAATGATTCTATATCCTGACATTGTGTACCAGTGGTAGGTAGCCTCACAGTCTATATCCTGACAGTGTGTACCAGTGGTAGGTAGCCTCACAGTCTATATCCTGACAGTGTGTACCAGTGGTAGGTAGCCTCACAGTAATTCTATATCCTGACATTGTGTACCAGTGGTAGGTAGCCTCACAGTCTATATCCTGACAGTGTGTACCAGTGGTAGGTAGCCTTACAATCATTCTATATCCTGACAGTGTGTGCCAGTGGTAGGTAGCCTAACAGTCATTCTATATCCTGACAGTGTGTGTCAGTGGTAGGTAGCCTCACAATCATTCTATATCTTGACAGTGTGTACCAGTGGTAGGTAGCCTCACAGTCATTCTATATCCTGACAGTTTGTGCCAGTGGTAAGTAGCCTCACAGTCATTCTATATCCTGACAGTTTGTGCCAGTGGTAAGTAGCCTCACAATCATTCTATGTCCTGACAGTGTGTACCAGTGGTAGGTAGCCTCAATGTCTATATCCTGACAGTGTGTGTCAGTGGTAGGCAGCCTCACAATCATTCTATATCCTGACAGTGTGTGCCAGTGGTAGGTAGCCTCACAGTCATTCTATATCCTGACAATGTGTACCAGTGGTAGGTAGCCTAACTGTAATTCTATATCCTGACAGTGTGTACCATTGGTATGTAGCCTTACAGTCTATATCCTGACAGTGTGTACCAGTGGTAGGTAGCCTAACTGTAATTCTATATGGTAAGTTATCAAATGGATTAAATAGTTTTGATAAATTTGAATTGCAAAGATGAGAGTGTTTCAAGAGACTAAAAGTTTAACACTGTTTGTGTTATAATAACGAATGTATAGAACGTGAATAAAGAAGATTGAAAAATGAGGTTGTTTATATTTATTGTTTGAATATTACAGGATACTACAGCGTTGCTGGCCAGGGAAATTGTACACAGTGTCCAGGTGGACAGGAATGTTCTAACCCAAGTAACATTGTTAACTGTGCTGAAGGAACCTATAGTCCAGCGGGCCAAATTACATGTTCAACATGTGATGCAGGTTAGTAGGCTAGGAAAATTTGACATTGTTACGGAAACAAATAACATGTTAAATTTTCCAACATTTAGAGAATCTTGAAGCTGTTGAACAACTCGCATAAAAGGAGAACTCGCCACAATTACAATTCTGATTAATTTCTTTTACAGGGCACTACAGTACTGCTGGCCAAGCAAGTTGTACGGAATGTCCAGCAGGAGATGATTGTTCTACCCCAAGTTCTATAGTTAACTGTGCTGCAGGAACATACAGTCCAGCAGGCCAAATTAACTGTTCACCATGTGTCACAGGTTCGTTGGCTTGGAAACTTGATTATTTTAATATCGAGCATTAATAGACCCAGACAACTTTCTGATATTCTAATTTGTAGTAAGCAAGCCCTACTGTAACTCTGATATTGGGTTACTACTTAGAAACAATGTCCATGATGTGATCAGCACTATATTGCTATCAGAATTGACGCAGCGGTTTGGTCACCCCAGTCCGTATTTCTGCCAGATAAGGACGTTTCTCATGTTCAGCTATAGCAATCACCTAATAATCTGACTTAAAATTTACTCTTTTAAATGATGCATCTCTCAGGAATATAGTATGCCTTAAGGGATATAGTTCACCCCAGGATATAGTACACACACTCCCCCAGGGATATAGTACATCCCCAGGAATATAGCTTGTAAACTTGTATTTTCAGGGTACTACAGCACCGCTGGGGCCACTTCCTGTACAATTTGTGGTGCAGGACAGGACTGCAGTAATCCCGCAGTTTCTGGCTCCACCCCACCAGACTGTGCGGCTGGAAATTTTAGTCAGGAGGGTGACGCTAACTGTCGCACATGTGGTCCAGGTAGAGTGTGCACACAAAGTTGTGGATGGTGTTAAAATGATTTGATATTGTATTGTTCATCTGTCATACATGTTTTGTTCACTTTTATTCTTATTGTTGATATTAAAATTTTCTTCAAATGAATAATAAATTAAAAAAAATACAACACATTGAATAATTATTAAATTGATTTTAAAAAGGATCAAATTTGAATTTAAAGATTTAATTATCATTTATAAAAAATATTAATTGGCAATTATAAACGTTAATTGTTGAAGGTAATTTGTATACATGTACTTCTAATGATGTTGTATTATACAGAATTGCATGTGTAACATTACAGTTTGGGGACGGCCTGATTAGTGCTGTAGCACTTACATCTTTTTGATTACACCTTATATATGATGATATATTTTAATTTTGTCTATTGGTGATTTGTTTTGCATGTTATTAACTGTTTTCCTTGATTTAATTATGATTTCTGATACCTTACCACCATGTGTATTTTCTTATTATGAGCATGTTTTCAGAGTTGTTGTATATACATTTTTACTTGTATTGCCATATTCAACCAGATACTATATGATATAGCCTGATAATGGTCCAATCTTATCAAGTTTCAAAGCAGTGGATTAAAACATTTAAGAGTTTGTGGTTGAGTAACTTCATTTAATTACCAACAAAAGCGTATACCAATAAAAGGATATTTCCAAGTGAGCAGTATTGATATAAATTGAATTTTTTGAAGTTTCATATTGACCTGTATCTTGTAAGTCCTAAGTGTTGATCTTTGAGTTGAATATGGTTATACCAAGTGTATGTTTGTATGTTATAGTATTCTTGAGGTCTTAAATGGGTAGATGGTACATCAAAATCCGTAATAAGAAAATATGCATTCTTGACTGGATCAGTATCCAAATCTACGAAACTAATGATGGTCGACTCTCCTCCCCAGTTTTCATGTCAGTCCTAAATGATGGGGGACTCTCCTCCCCATAATTTACCAGTTATTCCTTAAACGACCATAGCTGTTAATATGACTTACAGGACAAACAAACCGTACCTACACAGCAATTGAGTTAAAATAAATAGTTTTTGAAAATTGATTTCTATCATCAAGAATGCATAATTTCTACCCTGTTCTTATTTTGAGGCATGTGTATTAGTAACTATCACCATATTTGTGTCTTTGAATGCAAAAGTTTAAGATATCTTATAGTTATTTTGTTTAATGAAATCCTAGAAAATTTTTAATTGCAGATGTTAACCTAATTTGTTTCAGTTGTCCGATAACCATAATGTTTTAACGTTTTGTTTATATGTTACGGTCTTGAAACATGATTTGAAGTGATCATTTTATATAATGTTGTTTTGACTATCCAATCCATCACTTGAATGTTTCGGGCACCAACCCATGTAAACAGCACATATATTATTTTGAGACACAAAAGTCAAATGTTAATCACCTCTCTGAATTGAGAACTTAATCATCTTTAGAATATTGATGTCCAATTATCTATAGAAATTCTAATGTGTTAACATTCTATCCCCATTGAGTACAAATTTTTTTGATAGAAAATAAGCAAATTATTGTAAATAAAGCTCCCATAATTAAACGATGAAAGTTTTGCTCTCATAGTATCTTCTAAAAATTGTGGTGATTTACATTCTATGACACAATTCCTGTATGTAGGATGATTGTAATCCCAAACACATTTGTGAACCATGGTAACCCTTCTCCGTACAATGGTTACCCACTAATGAACCATGGTAACCCTTCTCCGTACCATGGTTACCCACTAGAAAACCATGGTAACCCTTCTCCGTACAATGGTTACCCACTAGTGAACCATGGTAACCCTTCTCCGTACTATGGTTACCCACTAATGAACCATGGTAACCCTTCTCCGTATCATGGTTACCCACTAGTGAACTATGGTAACCCTTCTCTGTACCATGGTTACCCTCCAGTGAACCATGGTAACCCTTTTCCGTACCATGGTTACCCACTAGTGAACCATGGTAACCCTTCTCGGTACCATGGTTACCCACTAGTGAACCATGGTAACCCTTCTCTGTACCATGGTTACCCACTATTGAATCATGGTAACCCTTATCCTATACTATACCTACCTGCATGGTAACTGGTGCCCGGCATATTTGTGTGTCTTCATTTTGTGTGTAAATTATATTTTGAAGAACTTTGGATTTTATTTATGTATCATATTTACGACACATAAGAAGATATATATCACTACATCCTATACTATCTCTTGTTTCACACACCCCATAGCTTCTGATAAACGTTTTACTTCTGTGCAAGTATTTTGTAACTACTTCATTATTCTTGAAAACTTCATAAGTTGAGACTTTGAAAACGGTGTCAATAATGTTTGTGTATAAGACAGGCATGAAGATGTGAATATATTTATAAAACAGCAAACTGGAGAATTTATTAATCTGAACGTATCGGAAGAATCATATTTATAAGAAAAAGATAAAAACTCAACAGCATAATCATTTGATAGATATCTAGATTAGAATAGAACTAAAAACAGTATAACATAGAGTAGATATCTGTCCCATTGTCTGTCCTAACTTACAGTATGACCTGATCAGAGGTATGACTGTGTGTTTATATGGTTACAGGGTATTACAGCTCTGCCGGTGCTTCATCCTGTACCCAGTGTACAGCAGGACACTTCTGTACCTCTACCACCCAAACACCGTGTGGGGCCTCAAAGTACAGTTCAGCTGGTGCTACATCATGTGATACCTGTCCCGCGGGGTCCAGCTGTAGTTCCTCGACAACCTCCACTCCCACTCAGTGTTCGGCCGGCGAGTTTTCGGCCAGTGGAGCAATTTCCTGTACCCCATGTACTGCCGGATATGCCTGTCCCCTTCCAGGGACCTCCACCCCTGATCCCTGCGGCAACGGAACCTACGCCCCGTCCTCTGGAGCCTCATCCTGTACAGACTGTCCTGCTGGTAGGTCACAAATTAATGTACATGTTACAACATTAGCTCATCTTTTCACTTCTTTGTGTGTTTATATCGTAAAATATATGATTATTATTGTATGTGTAATATGTAAATAAAAATGGTGAAGTATTGAATGAAAATGAAAATTTGCTCAAAATATTTGTTAAAATGTAACAAATTTTGTTCATAGGTTTAAATTTTAAGTGTTTGATGTTACAGGCCAGAAGTGCGATGACGTAGCTGGAGCCGCGTCAAACTGTGTCCAGGGATTCTATAGTCCTCTCGGCTCGTCTGTCTGTACCGAGTGTGCTGATGGAGAATATGCTGACAGTGTCCAGTCATCAAGCTGTACAGCCTGTCCAGCGGGGTCGGAATGTCCAAACAAAAATCAGGCACCTGCACAATGTAGTGCTGGTGAATACAGGTAACTAGCCATGTGCTGATGGGGAAGAGTAAAGATGTCTTATGAACATTGAAACTTTAAATAAGTTTTTTGATTCCTTTTAAGACCATGATACATAGGTGTTAACCTTTGAAACCTCCATTGAGGGAGATCTCCCTCATTCCATATTTCCAGTGAGAGAGAAAGTGCGTGAAATGCAACTGAAACTGCATTGCTCAATTTGTCTTTCCCTTATTATGTATCAAAATAACTTCAAAGAATATTCATTTGATCAAGACACACCTGTTATGGTCATTACAAACACACTGCAGTAACTAGGAGATCATTTGACCACAGGATGTAGATTTTGAGTTTATGTGAGTTTGGCCTTGGATGAATGAGATTGGTAAATTTTGGTAAGGAGTACGAGGATAATCTGTAGTTCAATGAAAAGAGCTGTGATCAACCCTGCTTGAGTTGGTATTCCTGTATCATCTTTCTCCGTCTATGTTTCATTCTTAGAATTACTCAATACAATAATATATCATAGAATGAACTATGTCATCCAGTGAAGAATATACCCATGTCACACAGTAAACATAATTATATTGGCACTATCATATTTTAACACTTTCCGCCTTTGGTGTATAAATACTGCAGACCTCAAGTTCGTGTTCCCTACATTAATGTTAATCTCTTTCAGCTAGCCTTTTCACGTGGATATATACTACCTTCTCAGACTTAATGTGTACTGTAGATTATATGAGTTAAGATGTCGGTATTTGATCTACTTGTCCTGTTTTATACAGCTCTGCTGGTCAGAAACATTGTACTGCGTGTTCAGTTGGTACGTACCAGAGTTCAGCCGGACAGACAAGCTGTACTGCATGTCCTGCTGGCTCGGAGTGTCCAACCCTTACTGCAGGTAGGTTAAATAAATCTTCAATTAATCAACTCAGTTCATAAAAATATGAATATAATGAAAATATGAATATCTTAAGCATTAAACTATTAAGATTTGATTTTTAATATTATTAATATTTATCACACAACTTAGAATATAAAAAGCAATAAGTGATTAGAAAAAAATTGTAATGCTATTTTTCTTAAAAGTCGGTTTACCTTTGGGAAATATGAAGGTTTATAATTATTTTGTGTTTTTAAGCATTAGTGATGAGCCAGGTCAAACGTTTTATTAAATTTTTTTTCCATTTTGTGTTAAGGAAAACAATAAATAGAATCGCTTCCCAGTACAAATAGATGTATATAAACAAAATAACTGTTTTTGTTCCGTAGCGGTACCCTGCGGGAGTGGTTACTACTCCCTTGGGGGTGACACTGCCTGTATCCCGTGTCCAGGAGGATATTCTTGCGCCTCGACCACCTCCAGTCCCGTTGAGTGTTTAGCTGGAACCTATGCTCGAAATCTAAGTACCAGCTGTACAAGCTGTGAAGCTGGGTACCAATGTCCGTCAAACGGATTGTCGGAACCCACTGCATGTGCTGCCGGCTTCTACCAGACATCAACTGGCCAGCAGTCTTGTACTAGGTGTTCTCAGGGTATGTATTATTCCTAAAGCTCCTCAGTCAGTCTAAAACTACTGGATAGAGCCATAGTTTGTCAGTGAGCTCACAGCCAAACAGTACGACCGTCGTTAATGTGAGGTTAACACTACCACAGTTACTACTACAGTTAATGTTGAATCAGCCATGGCTTCTAAACATATTACAAAATACCTCAACTTTAAATTTTTAAGCCTTTGACCCCGATCATAAGCTTTTATCACAAGTCTGAGACTCGATAATTCCGGTCTCACGACTATTCAAATCTCATCCCCACGTCTCATCCAATCTGTTACAGAAAATACATCTAATGATTCACTCATATTTCTGAAAACTACTGACCGGTTTCCATCACAAAACAAGTAAATAGCCACCTATAATCTACAGTATAGTTATGTTACATTTCAGGCTACAAGTGTCCTGACCGGACAGCAAGTCCCACCGCTTGTCCAGCTGGAGAATACCAGGACGGCTATGGACAGGAAGCTTGTAAATCGGTAAATTCTGGATGATACGTACATGATAATTGATCTCTGAATTTAAGTTCTCTCGTGTTCTACCAGAGCACAAGTTGTGTTCTGGTTGTGTTCCTTTAAGTTCCCTGACTGGGTGCCATTCCAGTATTGCTGTCAGCATGTCTGTTTATCAATGTCTGTTCCGAAATTTAGGTACCTTTTGCAGAAAAATTGATAAAATGTATGTTATCCTTTCAAGATGCTAAGCTCCAGTTATTTTGGGATAAAAACATTGAATTTTGAGAATTTGCATTAAACTTCACTGTTTACATTGTAATCTGATTGAATTGAAACTTGGCTGGAATACTCATACTATAATACTGAACACCTTACCCTAAGTTTGGAGGGGTTTTATTCTCAGGTTCTGCTATTTTGGGGTAAAAACTCTGATTTTTGGTGGATTTTGAGAATAAGTTCGTTATATCAATTTTTACAGTACTATTGAATTAAAACTTAGTAAAGTTATTAATATAATTATACTGATCACACAACCTCAATTGGGAGAGAATGTTTTTCATAGGTTTTTCAATTTTGAGCAAAATCTTTATATTTCTGAAGTTGAGTTTCATCCTTTCATTGTGATAAAACACAAAAACTATTGACAGAGTAGAATAAAAAACACATTATTATGTGTATAACCGGTAATATAGATTTTACTTTTCGACTGTACCATATTTGAACATTCAAGCTACAAGGTTAGAGATAAAGCAATTAAGAAAGTCAAGACAAATAATTACGTGTACTTGATGTTTATTTATTTCAGTGTCCCTCCGGGTACTATTACACGGGTACAGGGGCAACAGTATGTACCATCTGTTCAGCCGGCTCTAAGTGTCCTGACCCTACCAGTTCTCCTGTGGCCTGTGCTTCTGCCGAGGTAAGTCTCCCTTAACTTCACCAAACATTGGACAGAGGTAAGGCTTACAACCTTATCAGTGTTGTACCTGTGACATATGTTTGTTACTCTTAATCTATTACCAATATCAGTCTTACATCCTTAATGATATCATACCTGTCACACAGGTAAATCTGACATCCTTAATGATATCTTACCTGTCACACAGGTAAATCTGACATCCTTAATGATATCATACCTGTTACACAGGTAATTTACATCCTTACTGATATTTTACCTGTCACGCAGGTAAAACTGACATCCTTAATGATATCATACCTGTCACACAGGTAAAACTGACATCCTTAATGATATCATACCTGTCACACAGGTAATTTACATCCTTACTGATATACCTAATTTGTTGTATAAACTTGAAAACTAAGAAAGCAGTAATGGATGGATATCAAAAAGACTACAATCATCACAAAAAGTTCATTAGGATACATCTAAGATAAAGTGGTTTACAGTGACAAGTGATGATTATGAGTTACTTCCCCTTACAGTACTCGGAGGCTGGTGCTACTGTCTGCCTGAGCTGCCCCACCGGTCACATCTGTCCAAGCGGAGGAACTCCAGTGCTCTGCTCGGTGAGTGTCATACGTGCTTCATCTGTAGATTGATCAATACAAGGAAAGCCACCAAGCTGACATCATGAATTTGACTGTTAAACTTTATTATTGCTATGTCTTAAAATTAAATTTAAAATTCATGAGTACAATGCAGTTCTTTCTATTCCCTAGTTTTGTGTATATTTAGCTCACCTGGCCCGAAGGGCCAAGTGAGCTTATGTGATGGTGCAGCGTCCGTCGTCCGTCCGTCCGTCCGTCCGTCCGTCGTCCGTCGTCCGTCCGTCCGTCCGTCCGTCCGTCCGTCCGTTCTCACAAAATGGGGTTAATGTGTCTCCAATTGAGTCTAACTGATGTTTATGTGACCTTTTTCTTTATGTGGCTAGCCACATAAAAAGTCAATAAAATAGGTTTAATTCATGTTTATGTGGCTAACTGAAACGTTTAAGAAATTAGACACATAATTATAGGAAGAACAAAATAAAATCATCCATACACCATTGGATGTCTATAACTGTCTAATGGGAGTTGTCTCCCCTTACCTAATGAGCTGTGAGGTTTTGGTGGGAAAACCTTTTGGTTACATTTTTACCTTACAAAAGAAGAGTTCCGAAGTCAGCCATTTTGTCACATCATTGGAAGGAAACATGGATGCTGTGTTTGCAAGGTAGGTTTATTTGATTGTTGAACTTGTCATTTTCATAAGCTGTAGATCTAGAGGCCTGCTGTTTAATCTATATTATCTATTAGATGACAGCATTTTGGTAGATACAGTCACTTAATAAATGGAGATTGGTCACATAACAGAACTGTTTTTAGTCTGAGGCCATGTGGCTCTTCCAAAATTGAATGAAAGAGGTGATGAACTTGGAAGGTACTGATTTAACTTTGATAATGTCAATACTGCTGATTTTGAATTATTACATTATTGAATATATATATATCCTACCACAAACAACAAGAGATGGTAAATAAAAGTACAACCTATAAAGCTCACTAAGGTGTCCATATATTTATGACTTTATTATCCAAATGTTATGTGACTAAATAGCTACAGGAAGTTTGTTTGTCACATGGCTTTTTTTAACTAATGATAATGTGAGTAATTACCATGTGGAGAAATGGCAGATAAGGAAGAGGTTGTCTGAATCTATGGTGGAAATTGTTGCTAAATTACCACTCATATTCTATGTGGAGATATAGTTCTGCTTACTGTCTGGGTTATGTTGTTATATATGTAGAGTATATCTAGAGTTTGAGTGCATGATGTTGAAATGTTTCAACTTACTTTTGATTCATGTTTCTGTAAAGTCATCCTCTCCTACATTCTCTATGAGAATATATCTTGTAAACTCATTTCATGTAGAGAATGTTACTTTGAAATAACTTTTGATTCACTTCTAGATGCTGAGAGTGTTACCTCTTATTGTTGTTTGCATTCAGTTCCTTTCAAATGTGATTGAGTGTTTGATTTTAGTTGTTGGTGATTTTGTAGAACATTAAAACAGCATGTCTTCTGACTCCTTTCATGAGGACAATCCATATGGTCTGATACAGTTTCAATCAAATTTTCAATTCTCAGAGGTTTGTGCTTTCTGCTCCGACTTTGATTTAGATGTTCTTGAGTTGTACATCAATGGTACCAACTGGTTGGCTTTTTTTTCTTCAGGAGAATTTTTTGCATGTGTGTTGTTTTGTGATGTTAATAGTTTCATTTACACAAAGTTCACAAAGGACTAGCTAATAAGTAAAATTGGTGAGTACATGTATTAAACACTTCATTGTTAATCATGTTGTTACACAGGTAAATTGTATTTTATCGATCTCTAAGGGGAAAACATGTACAATTTGATCAAGCTCAGTCTCCCTGAACAAAGGCAGGAGATTTACCACAACAGTTTCCGAGGCGACTCGCAACACATACAGAACAAACACTACGACCTGACTAGCGCACTTTCGTACATGTTACAAAACAATTGCATAAAGAACACAAAAGACAACTCGACCACGCTGATTGACAGCTCTCTCTTCAAACATGCAATTTCACCCCATTCATGCTTACAATACAACAGGTTTACCTGTGCTGGTCATCCAGGTGTGACTGCTAAATATAGATCGCCCCACACGGAGATCGCACGCTCTCACACACAACTATAGGACAGACACTCGCTAGCTCGCTCGCTCACAATATAACACACACACACACACACGCTAATACATAGACAACACACACATATAATTACATGTACAGCATTACTAAAAGTTAACTACGTGACAATACTGTACGTTGGAGAGGTGTGAAAAAAATTGTCCTGTGAATTGTGTAATTGTTCTTGAAACGCAAAATTTCTGACCAACAATTTTTAGTTCATGATAGCTCATGTGAGCTATTGCTATTTCGTCTTCGTCTGTTGTTGTCCGTTAACAGTTGAACACTTTTGACTTCTTCTCAAGAACCACTAAAGCGATTGACTTCGTACAAATGTTCCATATGATGTCTCAATCAAGTGTTGTTACTTTGTGCTGATCCAAAATCCATGATGATTGCACAGCTTCTGATTGCCTAAGAAATTTTTGACTTCTTCACAATAGTGGCACAGACATAGAAATAGCCACACAATCTATATAGACATCTTAGATACATACTTATGGATGTACACATAGCCACACAATCTATATAGACATCCTAGACACATGCCTATGGACATAGAAATAGCCACACAATCTATATAGACATCCTAGACACATACCTATGGACATAGAAATAGCCACACAATCTATATAGACATCCTAGACACATACCTATGGACATAGAAATAGCCACACAATCTATATAGGCATCCTAGACACATACCTATGGACATAGAAATAGCCACACAATCTATATAGACATCCTAGTCATATGCCTATGTATACTATAAGATTCTTTCATATGTACCTATGTAAGATCGGTCTATTCCACCCGAGGGGGTGACAAAATGGATGAAATCTGAGGCTTTTTGCCAAGGATTTTAGCCCATTTTGTCACCCCCGAGGGTGAAATAGACCTATCTCACATAGGTACATTTAAATGATTATTTTTCTCTCATGCGTTTTAAGCGCAAATGCCAAAAAATATGACGCAGGCGCGTGGATTTCCTCTATTTTCTTTCTATTTTTCTATTGAACTTTTTGGAAAATAAACACCAGAATCTGATTCAGCATACCCCTAAATGGCAAACAAAGTTTGCACATGAAATTAAACGTTGTCTTATTTAGTGAAGGATAAAATTAGTTTCTATTAAATTTTTGTAAGCTGTGGGGTAGTATGCGACGTCATTATACTGTCAATTAATGGGATTCATGACGTCATAATAGCGCGCGTGGTCGTATTGCATGGTTATATGTGTAATAGGAACACAGCGATCATGGGTGTATCAACCTGGAAAGACCAGTATTTCACCTGTAGGTATGAGAGAAATACTGTGGCTATATGTGTATGTCCATAAGTATGTGTCGCATGTCTATAGTCACATAAAACATAGACAAAAGCTACTGTCACTATGTGGCTAATTAATCATGTGACTTTTTCATCCAATGAGAAAAGGTTTTACATAGAAGGACTTGGGAGATTTTCTTGGCATGATGGCTTCTACTCTGGATATTGTTGCTGTCATTCTTCTTATTTTGATCTTGCTTGCATTAGTTGCCATTGTCTATAAGTTATTTGCTATTGCTAGAAGATGGACAGCTCTTTTCATAATTTGGACTGAGCATATGGCTGTGTAAGGTATACCATGCACCTAGGGTAGATTAATTCACTTCAAGATTTCCAGAGGAAAGATACATATTTTACTATAATAATTGATATAAGATGTGTTTTTAACAAATGTCCAACATTCCTTTGCACAATAAAAGATTTAAATATGCAAGTTTTAATGTGGACTATATGAAATTATGAATGTTATTCCACAACCAAATGCACAAGTACTAGCTTATTAACAAGTAATTAGATGTTATTGTTATTACTCTTGTGAAATCTGAACAGATATACAATCAACATTTCTACTGTTTTTGAGAGAGGTTTTTGTGTTTATTTATAGAGATACACCTTTATTCTACTCAACCCTCAATATGTTTTACGATGTCTATATAGATTATGTGGCTATTTCTATGTCCATAGGTATGTGTCTAGGATGTCTATATAGATTGTGTGGCTATTTCTATGTCCATAGGTATGTGTCTAGGATGTCTATATAGATTGTGTGGCTATTTCTATGTCCATAGGTATGTGTCTAGGATGTCTATAGATTGTGTGGCTATTTCTATGTCCATAGGTATGTGTCTAGGATGTCTATAGATTGTGTGGCTATGTGTACATTCAATTGTGGCTGTAGAAATTTTGTTTTTACATTAGGAGTGTGGACATTGATTATAAGGGTTATTTGGCAAAAGTGCCAAGGTTATGCAGATAAATTCAAGGTCATGAGGTCAAACTCGTGCAGCTGATGTGAGGATTAAGGCCATTTGGGCCTCTTGTTAAATAATGGTATTTCCCAATATCTTCTGGTACAGATCATATTTTATATCTCTTTTGTGCTGTGAGGGTGCCATGTCATTTACTGCTTAATATGTATAAATGAAATCAAGATTCTGTGATACATGGAATCTGATATATTAACTCTAAATCATTTGAATTTATAATTATATACTAAAGCCTTTCAATTTCCAATAATGGTATACTAATTGTGTGGCACTATTATATATAATAGTATAATGTATTTAAGCAATGATAAACAGAAAATATTATTCAAGCCTAAATCTCAATACAATATGCCCTTTATGAATGTTTTAAATTGGAATACAAATAATTATATAATATATGATCATGAGTGGTTGATATCTTTTATAGATGCTGAATTTAAACCAAAACCAACTGGATTGGGTTTGTCAACACTTGGGTCATACATCAAAGGTGCATAAAACACACTACCGCCAGATGTCTGGGATGCTTGAAAGAGTGTATGTCAGCAAACTCCTTCTAATCCAGGATTTGAACCTAACTTCAAAGTACAAAGGGCAGGACTTGGAAAACCTGGATATCAGAGGTGCATATTATTTTGACAAGGTTTTTATAACGTTTATGTCTAACAAAAATTAAATTGTAAAGCTTTTTCATCAGCTAAACACTGATGGGTATTCTGGTTTGGCAAAAGGATATCCGGTTGTGTTAATTATTTTATTTCAGTGATATTGTTTGAACAGAAATGCTGTGCAGGTGAACTGATATTGTTGTTCTCCAACAACTCTTGTTTTCAAAAAACATACAATTGTCTGCTGCTTGGGTAATTTGTTTACATTATGATGACAGATAAGGGTCAGAGCTTAGGTCAAATTTAAAGTAGTTCTGTCTCTGACAGAATATGTGCATGTGTACTGTATTGATGGATAAAGCGTAGTTTTATAGGGTGGTTGATAATCATCCATAGCATCCTTTCAAAATGTCTTTACATATATCTTTGCTACACAGATATAATTTTTATCTTTTAACAGAAATTGTCATGCCAGAGTCTGTCGGGTCCACACCTGTGACTATGGAGGAACCTGAAATTGCCACAACTACTGGTGATTTAGGAGAAAGAGAAGAAGCAGATGTGCACAATGCCCTAGACATGAGGTACTCACAGTTATTTTTTAAATCTCTTTGAGTAGATGTGTTCTATATGGCCTTTGCTGCCCTGCCATTGTATTGTTTCAGTTTGATCTGGAAATATTTATAGACACATGTAACAGCGAATATATATATACAGTGGATTCCAGCTAATTTTATACCTCATAATTGCATATCACTATTTGCATAGCTCTAAGTCATGAATTACAGGTAGTTATGTAAAAACTTGCATGATAAAAAATTTTAATTTCTGATTTGTTAAAAAAAAAAAAATCTTTGTCTTTTGCTGTTTTTTGTTAGATTCACAAAGGCCTTACAAAAATTACTGATATCAGACTGTTCTTAACATGGTAACGTCATGTCTAGTTTATTTTGTTATGGCATAGATACACCACAACAGTAGTAATAAAGCAGTACATGTGTTTTTCTGTCCAGTACGTACGTTTGTCTCAAGCAGCCAAATCTTTTGAATTTGTTAAATCCTAACAATTAAGGTTTAAATTATTTTTTTGTCTTTGTTGTACAACTATGGCACAAATGGAATGTAACACACAGATATCAGTTAGAAACAAATATTTTTTAAATCGTGCTACACCCGGGAACCCCACTCCCCATCCTCACAAATGCTGATACTTGCATTGTCCTCATGATCGCATATTCCGGTTAATTACATAAAAAAATTTGACAAATAGGGATTATATTTAACAGGAATCCACCGACGTATATGTTTTTTTGTTGTATGTTACTAGACAAATGTAGTGTGCTGCTTCTGCCATGATATTCTTTGGTAGTATTGAATTTTGCAGTCCCAAGAAATACAAAAGTGTGTCATTATAAAAGCAATTATATCGTTGATTGCAGTGAGCTAGAGGAAGAGAATGTTGTATTTGGTGGAGACAGCTCTGACAGCAGTAAGGCATCAGCATATTGTTCAGATCTAGATGAGCCAGTGATGAAAAAAAGAAGGGTACAACACAAAAGACAGCGTTGGTCACAAGAGGAAGAGAAAGAACTCAAGACTCCATTTTGACACGTATCTGCAATCTGGAATTGTTCCTAGGATTCCAGCCTGTGAAAAAGCCAAAAGAAAAAGCAAGCAAAACGGGGGGCAGATACACAAAAGAGAATCACATCTCATCATAAAAAAGATTAGTGCCATGAATCACAAAAAAAAGTAAACTATTGAACAATAAAAAGTGATACTAAATTGTAATGCAGATGTAGTAAGTGAAAAATCTTAGGAACATTATGTTAATGTCTCAAGATAGTACAAAAGGAATGCTAATTCCTGTACACATGTTATTACTTATATAGTTACAGAGGAACAGATTTGAACAATGTATTGAAAAATATAAAAAAAATACTTTACTTTCAAACTAGTATTGTTGATATAGGTGTGTATATTCAATATACCTGTGACATGTTTCGTTTTATTTTGCTAACATTATTCTTGCTTAGGAGTATTGCATATGAGGTATACCTAGGCATGGTAGGATGTGTACACCACAAAAGACAAGTTGGTAAAAAGAGGAAGAGAAAGAAATCGGATTTCATTATGAAATGTATCCGAGATCTGGAATTGTTCCAAGGTTTTCGTTCTGTGAAAAGTCCAAACAAAAGAAAAAAATTGTTATTTCCTGTACTAATGTTATTACTTGTATAGTTACAGAGGAACAGATTTGAACAATATATTGCAAAATATGAAAATACTTTACTTTCAAACTAGTATTGCTGACATAGGTGTGTATAACCAATGTTTTAAATTGATCCGATATTCAATATACCTGTGACATTATTCTTGCTTAGGAGAAAATTGTATCCTTGCATGGTAGGGATGTGTTTTAATTATGTCTCCCTTTGAATGAATGGTGACATATTCCATTATTGTACTTCTTCTTCCGGTCTGGTTTATCTGATTATTTCTTGAATTTGGATAATAAGGGGAGACATGTTTTTGTCCAATAAAACAAATATAGTCTCATTCTATTTTAAAAGATATCCGAATTGCAGAAATATGTTTTTTTATTATTATTATTATTTTTTAATGTCCTATGTGATATTGATCAGTTGATTAACATGTAATGACTAATTTTAGAGTTAACAGGACATTAACCTGCAAGGGATTTGCAGTAAAGTAGTATATTTTACGGCAGTAAAAAAGGACACGGCAGGCTTTTCCAATTCATGAGTTTTAAGCAATTTGTACATTTTCTGTGTGGCATAACATTTGGAGTGATCCAAATTTTTTTCAAATTTGTTCAAGGAAAGCAATTGATTTTTTTACACGGATATAAAGTTACTTGATTCATGAAAAAATAAGTCTGAGGGATTTTTAATTGTTTGCATATTTTAGATGGATCTTGGTATAATGACTGAATACCTGCCATATGTATCTTCAGAAAATGTGATTGTATTGCCATAGAGTATCAGAACAGTACACTTGGCCAATTATGATTATTTTATGTGCAGAAATAAATGTTTGAAAAGCCATTTAGACATGTCTTCATTTGTGTTTTAGCTCGCCTGTATGAAGTACGATGAAGCATACCTGGGTATGTTATATCCCTGGCATGAGCTTTGGACAGCTAGGTTAAAGTTGTAGGGGTAAAAAATTTGACATGTTTTGGACTGAACTTTTTTGGATGAAAATTATCAAAACCGCATACTACAGTTTATAATTATATTGATGCACAATGTGTATACACAACGAATGGTCGTTGGATATGGAATTTATTAACTTTCAAAAAATAAGTTACGAGTGTGAAATAAATTCCTTATAATACAACAATCACGAGTCGTGTGACCTGTTTCTACCACAATGATATCGGCATGAACCCAAGGGGAACCTGTGTGTTTTTGCATATGCAAATAAGGTGTACAAGTGAAGACCGGGCTCGGTGATGTGACATCATTCAATTTTCGATGACGTTAATAACAAATGCAGTTCGGGTCAAAGTTCGAGTTTTTGACCAATCAAAAGTCTGGAATGTGATATACCACTAGTGGTATATCGATATATATTTAACAAACAGTCAGCTTATTATGTCCCCCAAACGAAGTGGGGGGACATATTGTTTTTGCTCGGTTTCTTATTATTATTATTATTATTCTTGTTTCTTCCACTTTCTTCCGCCGCGGAGGTTTCCGACCGTTTTCTCAAAAACTACTGGACGGATCTTCACGAAACTTCACACACATACTCATTAGGGGCGGGGTGTGTGAAAACGGGTTGTTTTTTCGCGACCGGAAGTCCAAGATGGCCGCCAGAGCTAATTTCCGGTTTTCAAAATTCAGTCTCCGATTTCAGTAAAAATTGGTACATGGGTGTTTTAAGGGATGCTGAATAACATGGTAACATTTTCGTAAAGTTTGGTTGCCACCGAAACGAAAATGGAGGCCTCTGATTGGTCGAAATTTATATATTGTCCGATTTCAATGAAATTTAATATATATGTGTAGTATTACACCAACAACATTGTCGTCACATCCGTTTCATGATTCGTCAACATGGCCGCTATTTCCTGGCTTCTGATTGGTCGAAATTTATATATTGTCCGATTTCAATGAAATTTAATATATATGTGTAGTATTACACCAACAACATTGT
The DNA here is from genome assembly GCA_947623455.1 of Mimachlamys varia. Lineage (NCBI taxonomy): Eukaryota > Metazoa > Mollusca > Bivalvia > Pectinida > Pectinidae > Mimachlamys > Mimachlamys varia. The sequence continues at coordinate 19,199,399 of OX392535.1, forward strand.
CGTAACCTCCGTTTCGTGATTCGTCAACATGGCCGCTATTTCCTATATGGGGTGTCAGCTATATTTCCATTGTGAGTTCATTGGGCTCATCAGTTCCGACCAAAGGGGTAGTTTGGGGGACATCTGTAATGGTACCCCATTACAATTAGCACTTGTTTATACAATGGCCTGAGAGTGGATATAGACATCCTAGACACATACCTATGGACATAGAAATAGCCACACAATCTATATAGACATCCTAGACACATACCCATGGACATAGAAATAGCCACACAATCTATATAGACATCCTAGACACATACCTATGGACATAGAAATAGCCACATAATCTATATAGACATCCTAGACACATACCCATGGACATAGAAATAGCCACACAATCTATATAGACATCCTAGACACATACCTATGGACATAGAAATAGCCACACAATCTATATAGACATCCTAGATACATACCTATGGACATAGAAATAGCCACATAATCTATATAGACATCCTAGACACATACCTATGGACATAGAAATAGCCACACAATCTATAGACATTCTAGACACATACCTATGGACATAGAAATAGCCACACAATCTATAGACATTCTAGACACATACCTATGGACATAGAAATAGCCACACAATCTATATAGACATCCTAGACACATACCTATGGACATAGAAATAGCCACACAATCTATATAGACATCCTAGACACATACCCATGGACATAGAAATAGCCACACAATCTATATAGACATCCTAGACACATACGTATACCTATGGACATAGAAATAGCCACACAATCTATATAGACATCCTAGATACATACCTATGGACATAGAAATAGCCACACAATCTATAAATACATCCTAGACACATACCTATGGACATAGAAATAGCCACACAATCTATAGACATTCTAGACACATACCTATGGACATAGAAATAGCCACACAATCTATAGACATTCTAGACACATACCTATGGACATAGAAATAGCCACACAATCTATATAGACATCCTAGACACATACCTATGGACATAGAAATAGCCACACAATCTATAGACATTCTAGACACATACCTATGGACATAGAAATAGCCACATAATCTATATAGACATCCTAGACACATACCTATGGACATAGAAATAGCCACACAATCTATATAGACATCCTAGACACATACCTATGGACATAGAAATAGCCACACAATCTATATAGACATCCTAGACACATACCTATGGACATAGAAATAGCCACACAATCTATATAGACATCCTAGACACATACCATTGGACATAGAAATAGCCACACAATCTATAGACATCCTAGACACATAATATGCATAAAACATATTGAGGGTTGAGTGGATTAAGGGTGTATCCCTATAAATAAACACCAGAAATACCCTCTTATTCCACTCAACCCTCTGATAAGTGTGGCTATGTGTACATCCATACAATGTAGGTATGTAATCTTCTAATAGAGATTCAATCTCAAACCTCTCTCAAAAAGTTTTGATTGTATGATGCTATTCAGATTTTACAAGGGTAATAACAAAAGTGAGCATATACATATACAAGTATTAATGTATGAAACTTTTAACTTATCAATATATCATCTAATTACTTAATAAGATTAAGATTTATTATTAATAATAAGCTAGTACTTGTGCATTTGGTTGTGGAATAACATTCATAATTTCATATAGTCCACATTAAATCTTGCATATTTGAAAACACACATGAGTATTGGGATATGATGCCAATGGTCCCTAGATCTCTATGTCAAATATTGCTCAAGAAAATTGAACATAATCATGTATTATGGCATTGTTATCCTTTTCTGATGCATCTTTGACACTACGTATGGGACCATTTTGGGGGACAGTATAAATGTTCCCCAAAATGCTAATTGAAAGATTTGTGTCATAAAATTGATTGCAACTTTGATATCAGATTATGTTTGTATTACACTTTGAAATGAAAGTTGTATTCAGTTGATGATCTTAATTATGCATACTGGTTATACCAAATATACATATTGTACAAGTATGTGACATAGAAATATTGTCTATGGACAATAAACACATTGCTTTTTGGAAATTGAGACACTTAAGTACCATTTTGTGAGAACACAGTATAAAGCCACATTAAAAAACGAGACACATAATATAGACAATTTTTGTAGCCACATAGTAACCCAGCCACTTAAGACGTGTTTTGTAGGTCCGTCCGTCCGTCCTGCGTCCGTCAACTTTTTCCTTTAAACGACTTCTTCTAAAATACTGAAAGGCCCAGTGACATGAAATTTGGCTGGTAGATTTCTTTGAAGGAGCTGAACAAAGTTTGCGAAAAAAAATCACTTTGACCTAATTTCAAGGTCACAGGGGTCAAAAATGTCGAAACCTTCAAACAACTTCTTCTAAAATACCGTCAGGCATAGAGACTTCATATTTGACCAGTAGCTTCCTTGGATGAAGCCAAATAAAGTTTGCGAAAAGAAATGACCTTGACCAATATTCAAGGTCACCGTGAGGTTAAATCTATTTTAACCTTTAAACGACTTCTTCTGAAATACCAAAAGCCCTAGAAACATGGTATTTGGCTGAAATGTCCCTTGGATGAAGCCCGACAAAGTTTGCGAAAAGAAATGACCTTGACCTATATTCAAGGTCACAGGGGTCAAATCTTTTAAAACCTTTAAACGACTTCTTCTGAAATACCAAAAGCCCTAGAAGCATGATATTTGGCTGAAAGGTTCCTTGGATGAAGCCGGACAAAGGTTGCGAAAAGAAATGACCTTGACCTTTATTCAAGGTCACAGGGGTCAAGTCTGTTAAAACCTTTGAACAACTTCTTCTGAAATACCAAAAGCCCTAGAAGCATGATATTTGGCTGAAAGGTTCCTTGGATGAAGCCCGACAAAGTTTGCGAAAAGAAATGACCTTGACCTATATTCAAGGTCACAGGGGTCAAATCTGATAAAACCTTTAAACGACTTCTTCTGAAATACCAAAAGCCCTAGAAGCATGATATTTGGCTGAAAGGTTCCTTGGATGAAGCCCGACAAAGTTTGCGAAAAGAAATGACCTTGACCTATATTCAAGGTCACAGGGGTCAAATCTGATAAAACCTTTAAACGACTTCTTCTGAAATACCAAAAGCCCTAGAAGCATGATATTTGGCGGAAAGGTTCCTTGGATGAAGCCCGACAAAGTTTGCGAAAAGAAATGACCTTGACCTATATTCAAGGTCACAGGGGTCAAATCTGATAAAACCTTTAAACGACTTCTTCTGAAATACCAAAAGCCCTAGAAGCATGATATTTAGCTGAAAGGTTCCTTGGATGAAGCCCGAGATAGTTTGCGAAAAGAAATGACCTTGACCTTTATTCAAGGTCACAGGGGTCAAATCTGTTAAAACCTTTAAACGACTTCTTCTGAAATACCAAAAGCCCTAGAAGCATGATATTTGGCTGAAAGGTTCCTTGGATAAAGCCCGACAAAGTTTGCGAAAAGAAATGACCTTGACCTATATTCAATGTCACAGGGGTCAAATCTGTTACAACCTTTAAACGACTTCTTCTGAAATACCAAAAGCCCTAGAAGCATGATATTTGGCTGAAAGGTTCCTTGGATGAAGCCGGACAAAGTTTGCGAAAAGAAATGACCTGGACCTATATTCAAGGTCACAGGAGTCAAATCTGTTAAAACCTTTAAACGACTTCTTCTGAAGTACCAAAAGCCCTAGAAGCATGATATTTGGCTGAAAGGTTCCTTGGATGAAGCCCGACAAAATTTGCGAAAAGAAATGACCTTGACTTATATTCAAGGTCACAGGGGTCAAATCTGTTAAAACCTTTAAACGACTTCTTCTGAAATACCAAAAGCCCTAGAAGCATATGATATTTGGCTGAAAGGTTCCTTGGATGAAGCCGGACAAAGTTTGCGAAAAGAAATGACCTTGACTTATATTCAAGGTCACAGGGGTCAAATCTGTTAAAACCTTTAAACGACTTCTTCTGAAATACGAAAAGCCCTAGAAGCATGATATTTGGCTGAAAGGTTCCTTGGATGAAGCCCGACAAAGTTTGCGAAAAGAAATGACCTTGACCTATATTCAAGGTCACAGGAGTCAAATCTGTTAAAACCTTTAAACGATTTTTTCTGAAATACCAAAAGCCCTAGAAGCATGATATTTGGCTGAAAGGTTCCTTGGATGAAGCCGGACAAAGTTTGCGAAAAGAAATGACCTTGACCTATATTCAAGGTCACAGGGGTCAAATCTTTTAAAACCTTTAAACGACTTCTTCTGAAATACCAAAAGCCCTAGAAGCATGATATTTGGCTGAAAGGTTCCTTGGATGAAGCCGGACAAAGTTTGCGAAAAGAAATGACCTTGACCTTTATTCAAGGTCACAGGGGTCAAATCTGTTAAAACCTTTAAACGACTTCTTCTGAAATACTAAAAGCCCTAGAAGCATGATATTTGGCTGAAAGGTTCCTTGGATGAAGCCCTACAAAGTTTGCGAAAAGAAATGACCTTGACTTGTATTCAAGGTCACAGGGGTCAAATCTGTTAAAACCTTTAAACGACTTCTTCTGAAATACCAAAAGCCCTAGAAGCATGATATTTGGCGGAAAGGTCCCTTGGATGAAGCCCGACAAAGTTTGCGAAAAGAAATGACCTTGACCTATATTCAAGGTCACAGGGGTCAAATCTGTTAAAACCTTTAAACGACTTCTTCTGAAATACCAAAAGCCCTAGAAGCATGATATTTAGCTGAAAGGTTCCTTGGATGAAGCCCGACAAAGTTTGCGAAAAGAAATGACCTTGACCTTTATTCAAGGTCACAGGGGTCAAATCTGTTAAATCCTTTAAAAGACTTCTTCTGAAATACCAAAAGCCCTAGAAGCATGATATTTGGCTGAAAGGTTCCTTGGATAAAGCCCGACAAAGTTTGTGAAAAGAAATGACCTTGACCTATATTCAAGGTCACAGGGGTCAAATCTTTTAAAACCTTTAAACGACTTCTTCTGAAATACCAAAAGCCCTAGAAGCATGATATTTGGCTGAAAGGTTCCTTGGATGAAGCCGGACAAAGTTTGCGAAAAGAAATGACCTTGACCTATATTCAAGGTCACAGGAGTCAAATCTGTTAAAACCTTTAAACGACTTCTTCTGAAGTACCAAAAGCCCTAGAAGCATGATATTTGGCTGAAAGGTTCCTTGGATGAAGCCCGACAAAGTTTGCGAAAAGAAATGACCTTGACTTATATTCAAGGTCACAGGGGTCAAATCTGTTAAAACCTTTAAACGACTTCTTCTGAAATACCAAAAGCCCTAGAAGCATGATATTTGGCTGAAAGGTTCCTTGGATGAAGCCGGACAAAGTTTGCGAAAAGAAATGACCTTGACTTATATTCAAGGTCACAGGGGTCAAATCTTTTAAAACCTTTAAACGACTTCTTCTGAAATACCAAAAGCCCTAGAAGCATGATATTTAGCTGAAAGGTTCCTTGGATGAAGCCCGACAAAGTTTGCGAAAAGAAATGGCCTTGACCTATATTCAAGGTCACAGGAGTCAAATCTTTTAAAACCTTTAAACGACTTCTTCTGAAATACCAAAAGCCCTAGAAGCATGATATTTGGCTGAAAGGTTCCTTGGATGAAGCCGGACAAAGTTTGCGAAAAGAAATGGCCTTGACCTATATTCAAGGTCACAGGAGTCAAATCTTTTAAAACCTTTAAACGACTTCTTCTGAAATACCAAAAGCCCTAGAAGCATGATATTTGGCTGAAAGGTTCCTTGAATGAAGCCCTACAAAATTTGCGAAAAGAAATGACCTTGACCTTTATTCAAGGTCACAGGGGTCAAATCTGTTAAAACCTTTAAACGACTTCTTGTGAAATATCAAAAGCCCTAGAAGCATGATATTTGGCTGAAAGGTTCCTTGGATGAAGCCCGACAAAGTTTGCGAAAAGAAATGATCTGGACCTTTATTCAAGGTCACAGGGGTCAAATCTGTTAAAACCTTTAAACGACTTCTTCTGAAATACCAAAAGCCCTAGAAGCATGATATTTAGCTGAAAGGTTCCTTGGATGAAGCCGGACAAAGTTTGCGAAAAGAAATGGCCTTGACCTATATTCAAGGTCACAGGAGTCAAATCTTTTAAAACCTTTAAACGACTTCTTCTGAAATACCAAAAGCCCTAGAAGCATGATATTTGGCTGAAAGGTTCCTTGGATGAAGCCGGACAAAGTTTGCGAAAAGAAATGGCCTTGACCTATATTCAAGGTCACAGGAGTCAAATCTTTTAAAACCTTTAAACGACTTCTTCTGAAATACCAAAAGCCCTAGAAGCATGATATTTGGCTGAAAGGTTCCTTGGATGAAGCCCTACAAAATTTGCGAAAAGAAATGACCTTGACCTTTATTCAAGGTCACAGGGGTCAAATCTGTTAAAACCTTTAAACGACTTCTTCTGAAATACCAAAAGCCCTAGAAGCATGATATTTGGCTGAAAGGTTCCCTGGATGAAGCCCGACAAAGTTTGCGAAAAGAAATGACCTTGACCTTTATTCAAGGTCACAGGGGTCAAATCTTTTAAAACCTTTAAACGACTTCTTCTGAAATACCAAAAGCCCTAGAAGCATGATATTTGGCTGAAAGGTTCCTTGGATGAAACCCGACCAAGTTTGTGAAAAGAAATGACCTTGACCTATATTCAATGTCACAGGGGTCAAATCTTTTAAAACATTTAAACGACTTCTCCTGAAATACCAAAAGCCCTAGAAGCATGATATTTGGCTGAAAGGTTCCTTGGATGAAGCCAAACAAAATTTGAAAATGAAAATGATGTTGTCTTATAAGGTCACAGGGGTAAAATATGTTTAAATCTTAAGATGCTCTTCTAAATATCTTACATTAAAAGATTTTAGGGGACTTGAGGGTTACACTATAATATAAGTCAGAGATTGATACCAGGTGAGCGATGCAGGCCCATTGGGCCTCTTGTTCATTTTAGAATCAATCTGCTTTATCAAAAGTAAACGTGACAGCTAGAAATCAGAATTATTTTAATGTTCTTATGGCACAGGTCAAACATGAACCTCACTTTGAAAGGAAAATGTCAACTTTAACTAAAAGGAGATGGAACTTCATGTCTTACAATTTAGTAATTGTTTGTATTTGTTTCTTTTAAGTTCAATGACATCCACTTCTTCTAATAATGACATCATTGTTGATGAATTATTGACATATTTTTGCTCCATTCTAGTCTGGACAGTATTCCAATGGAAGCACATGTATTTCCTGTGAAGCTGGTTTCTACTGCCCAAACCCACTCTCTGACCCGATAGCCTGCCCAGACGGTCAGTACCAAACCTCTACAGGCCAGACCTCCTGCACATCCTGTCCAGCTGGCCAGTCGTGTCTAGATAAAGCAGCTTCACCGGTCAACTGTGTAGCTGGCTACTACAGCCCGCTAGGGACATCTACATGTGAGGTGTGTAGCTCTTTTACTATTTCTAATTACCGTATTGTAAGATTGATTATTATATTTGATGATAATTTGCTATTTTATTTTGTGTTTACCATTGATGATTTTACTTCATATATTTATTTGCTCTGTCAGTTATATGAATAATTAAATGCCAATATACAATTCATAATTTGTCAGTATCATGTATAATTGATATTTAAATACTATTTTTTTTTTGTCCTTTTAAGTATAAGAGTCTTTAATTCTGGGATGAATGTGGTAATGCTAAATATTTAAATATATATTCCTTTACATTTACAATTTTGTATTTTCTAGCTGTGTGCTAGTGGCTACTACAGTGCCGCGGTGGCCTCGTCCTGTACACAATGTCCAGCTGGCCAGTACTGCTATGACGGGTCCGTGTATGTTAGTCCGACCAACTGTGCTGCTGGGACCTACAGTGCCCTGGGCGAGTCCACTTGTACTACGTGTCAGCAAGGTAAATGTCTTTCCACGTCACTCAGCATCAGACTTAATAATGTCCACTCATTTCACAAAACATCATAATTTAAGATGGCCTGTAATCTCAAATAAATTAATTAGATAGCCTGCTAACCTCACATTAACTGATGCATATTAATTCAGTTGGCATGCTAACTCATATAAACTCATTCACCACTGAAATTTCATAATGTGCTATTCCAACCTTTGAATTGGAAAAGTCCAAATGTGTCTTCAGGGGTGGAAGAGTCAACTAAGACAGTATATTCCTGTGCCTTTCTTTGTCTGACAGAGTACAATTTGTAGAGATATTGGATGTTTATTCAAAAGGAACTTTGTATTTATCGTTAGCTTTTGATTTCCACAGGTCTGTACAGTAGTGCTGCCGCCTCATTGTGCTCCAAGTGTCCTGCAGGTCAGGACTGTATAGATCCAGCTAATCCTGTGAACTGTGCCACCGGGTACTACAGTTTACAGGGTGTGGTAAGTTGTCTTCTGGTGTATGAAAAAAACAACCCTTGTTTTTTTTTTTATTTAAAAGCAAGTCTTTTTCTATGCATATAGTGTTACCCATGTTTGCCCTGTCCTGTCCAATCCCGTCCCTTCTCATGGTAATGTAACCAGCTTACCGTATTTGACCGGGAATAAGCCCCCACCCCCTGAGAAAAATAATTGATCAAAAGTAGGGAGGGGTCTTATTCCCGAATACACCCCTGTTCACAAAAGTCCGCCATCTTGGATATTCTACTGTTTTGATCTAGGAACTCAGTCTACACTATACCAGAAATGTAATTCTAGTTGTTTGTTTTGTTAAAATAACAATTTACATTCAGAATGTTTAATAACAGTCACTACAGATTGATGCCATTGATGGTGCTATTAACAGATTTTCTATTAGCATTGCAATTGGTCAAGATAATTCAAGCATCATCTTTAATGAATTTTCATTTATAAGTTAATAAGTATTCATTAAGATACAATAAAAACATTCAGATGTGTAAAAGGAATTAATAGCAAGACAATTAGACTGCATGTCGTTTGTCTACCGTCATTACGAGATTTGAGATAGGCCTAGCTGCAAGGCAGTAAATAACTTAAGAAATTTGAGTAAACCATGTAAAATTAACACAAAACCAATGCATGAATCATACAAAAACAACAAACCAACTTATCTGCATTGAGTCTGGAAGCATTAAGAGCAAGAGACATGTATTTATGGATAAAAGTCTTCCAAAAAACGCTAAGGCCATCTGAAGGCAGCCATCTTGTTTTCTCAGAGAGCCGGTTGATACAAATTTCAGAATGACAATTTTAACGAACTGATATTGACAGAAAGGTTAGATTTGAAACAAACTACTTGGCAACAAACTACTTCAAAATGAATTTACTTTTGCTTTATCACTACAAAATATATTTTCTTTATTTTCTTTTTCAATATAGACTTGCATGTAATGGATCAAGTACAAGAATAATATTTCGTTTTTGTTCAAAGTTTGCAAAATGCACAACCAGTTCAAACATGAAAGTATGGTGTTCTTAACACCAGCTAAACAATGTTTTATTTCATGTTAAGCCTTATAGATATTTTTTTTTTTGCACACAGTTAGATATATTTTATGTTCAGACACAAAATTAAAAAAAATCAACATGCTTTTTATTGAGAGAAAGACAAAATTTAGGGTGGGGGCTTATTCCCAGGCTCCCACCCTGTGTCAAGAACCTTTGCCAAAGTGGGGAGGGGGCTTATTCGTGAGAGGGGGCTTATTCCCGGTAAAATACGGTATTTAAATAAGTACTGATGCAATGTCATCCCACTTCGCATGCATAATAAGCATGAAAAACTAATTTCATATGGGGGGTTGGGGGGGGGGGGGTCGTTTATGTCTCACAGACATTTTTAGTTTCTCTTTGAATTCTATGGTCGTAACATTGATATGGTTTAGCTCCCTTTCCCATAACCATATATTCACTTTCTGATTAGGAAGGAACAAAAATGCTGAAAGTATTGGCTCCAGGGTACAGCCCCACCCTTAATCTTAACTTTCATGTGATTGAAATTCCCATCTTATTTACATGTATGTAATTTTGGACTTGCAGTGACAGTCAGGTCAACAGAATTTACCCTTGCTATAGAGACTAGTACCGCCCCTTGAGATTTAGTTTCTACATTAGACACTAGATGGAAGTGATAAGACAGTCACCTAATAACCATTTACACAATAGCGTGGGATAAAAAACGAATACAGATGTTATCTCAATATGCCTTTGAGTGTGCCTAAACGTACTTTGTTCCTGCCACAACATGGAACTGGCCGAGATAACTTAGCATTTGCTTGATATGTATGGTGAACTTGGCAAATATTTTATGTTTCATGGACTTGGTCAACAACATTAGGTCTTTTGTATATTTGAGATTAAGAGAAAATTAGATTGTTTGCAAGTCAGGATCTTAGCTACTTCAAATGACACATAGATTGTAGTCGCATAAACGATTGCTCCATAAGGGTTCATCTACTAACTTCATGTTGCAGATGTTAACTTTGGAAAAACATTTTGGGATTTAGTGACCTTCATAACTACAAATCTTTCAGTTGGTTGAATATTCATACATCATGATTTTAATGATTTTTGCACTGTAATCAGGGATCTCAATGACAGTGTGTTCTCCTTACAGACCGTGGCCTGTACACAGTGTCCAGCAGGGTATTCCTGTGCTACCACATCTGCTGCTCCGGTAGCTTGTACCAGTGGCAGTTTTTCATCAGCTGGAGCTACGTCCTGTACCGCTTGTCCTGCTGGTCAAACCTGCACCGACCCTACTGGCTCTCCTTCATCCTGTCCAACTGGATACTACAGTGCTGCCGTAAGTATAGCATTGATAGAATAATTTGATATATCTGGTTGAAATTTTCTACATCTGATCAAGCATTCTGTAGATTCAGTTTTTGCCTTGTATAGATATATGTGTTTCTCTATAGTAGATTGTGGTGTACTTTCACTGGAGAAATCAAACGTTCAGTAGACAAGAAGTATTTCTTAAAATACACTGTTTCCGAGATACAAGAACTCTTTTGAAGTGAAGTTAAAAAATCAGTGATTTGATCATGTGACCGTGAAAAATTTAGGGTACTTCACAGTGGCAGCTTTGACAGCCGAATGAGAGCTAGATTTGATTCAATTTTTTTAGTCGCTTTAGGTTAAAAAGGGACAAAACAAAGGTACAGACTCTAAAACTAAGTCAATGTTTATGTACCTAGATGTGTAACAGTCCGTCGTAAAAGCAAAAATCTGGCAAAATGTAATGTTCAGATCGTTTCCAAAAGCAAAGAGAAACTCCGATCACAAGCACTGTGGATTGCATTCATATTTCTCAATACAAGATAAATTCAGTTCATCGGTGAACTCAGCTAATTTTACTAAAGCTCCTTTTGTTTTATTTGAAGTTGTGATCACTCTTTGGACCAAAAAACTTTATCTCGCTTACCGTCATTGAAAACTTCTATTTAGCCGCCATTTTGTTTCAAAAGTGCCCTAAATAAAGTCACATGGTGATGAAAGTCACATGACTAAACCGACTGAAAGTTGTATCCCGGAAATGGCGCATTAGGACAAGAAATACGATGACAAGTTTTTGTATTGCCTTCATTTAAACTTACTTTATTGATGATAAAAGTCAAAGTCAACTTCCTTAGCCCTCTAACAAACGCTCCTTTAGGATTTATTTCTTAAATTTATTTCCTGGTGGTACATTGTGCCTAACCTTAGACCTTAATTACTCTATTCCTTGGTTGTACTTTTTCCCCGACCTTTGACCCTACTCTATTTCTTGTGTACATGGGGTCAAACTTATATATTACAGGGGTCCACATCATGTCAGGCTTGCCCTGCCGGGTACAGCTGCTCATCATCAGGTAAAACTGCCTGTAGTTCTGGCGAGTACAGTGCTGCCCTTGAAGTTAACTGTACAGCCTGTCCTGCCGGCTACCAATGTCCATTCACATCTCTGAAGATAAAATGTTCGCCTGGACAACATACCAATGGCAACGATGGACAGACATCGTGTACAGACTGTCCAGCGGGCTCTTACTGTTCTGACACCACGTAAGTAGCATGTTACCAGGAATTGTTAAAGTGACATCTGTAAGGGTGTTACTTCTCCGCATCATTTAAACGATGTGACACTGTGGAAATCCTCTACACTAGACTCTTTATATTTGGTTAACTCATTCACCGCTGAAATTTCTTAATGAACTATTCTAACCTTTGATTCGGAAGAGTTCAAATGCATCTTCAGGGGTGACAGGCACAACACTTGGTGTTAGGATAGAGTACTGTGCAATGTCCTCATATAGATGACCTTGACTTCTTTAAAGGTTACATGAGTCCTTGGATCCTATCTTTTGAGAATTTGAATTCCCCCATTCTTTAACTAATCATAATACATACATAATTATGCTATCAGGAATAGCTCAATGGTCTGGGCTCACTCCTGAGGAATTAAATTCAGGATGATAGTATGAAAATTATTGAGATCTCAAACCCTATATTGAAATTCATGTTTGTACAGTTTAGGATAAGAAATGACACTTGAAACAGGTGAGCATTTTAATGTCCCATTTCCTTTGATGATCAAACAAAAAATCTTAAAGAATACTTGTGCATAGTAGAAAAAATTGACATGTGTATGTTCTAACCGTTGCTGTTTTGTTTTTAACATCCAGTCTTGCACCAGTTGCTTGTGGTACAGGGGAGTACAGCTTGGCTAAGTCCACCGTATGTACCACATGTCCAGCAGGTTCAGAATGTCCAACAGCCTCGGCCTTACCAACTCCATGTACAGCTGGGACATACGCCGCAAGTGGCGCCACAGCCTGCATTGCATGTAGTACTGGATCCTACTGTCCATCAACTTCAGCCGTCTTAGAGATCACGTGTGAAAGTGGTGAGTAAACTTGAAATTTCTATTTGTTATCAAACCTTTGAAATGTGAAGAGATTTTATACCACATGTGTTAACTGTGTCCTATATAGTGGTATTGAGACATGTTTGTGACACAGGGTGTGGTATCTTAACTATTTTCATCAAGTTTATGTGTATTGGAATATGTATTGAAAGAGGATATTATATGGTTTGCTTATAAATAACCACATTTATTTTTCAGGAACTTGCTCTCTATGTGTGTTGGTATATGTATTGAAAGAGGATATTATAATTATGGTTAATGAAAAAATAACCACATTTATTTTTTTCTCGACAGGAACGTACTCTACTGGGAGTCAGCATCAGTGTACTGTTTGCCCTGCTGGGTCTGCATGTCCAAACGTTGATGGTACCTCTATTACAGTATGTGCGTCCGGCACCTTCGCTGTGGAAGGTTCGACTGTTTGTAGTCCATGCCCGGCTGGTTACGAGTGCCCGAACACTGATGGTAGTCAGAATGACAGGTGCCCGGCAGGTTCTTACTCTTTGTCAGGAGTAGATACATGTACAACGTGTTTGGCTGGCAAAGCTTGTCCCTCTACAGAATCGGACTCACTCATAGTTGACTGTGTTTCCGGAACCTACGCACTTGCAGGTCAGACCTCTTGTACGGAATGTCAGCCTGGGTATGAATGTTCATCCATTACTGCTTCCACCTCATCAATTTGTGCTGCCGGTAAATACAGTATCGGATCCCAGTCTGCTTGTACCTCTTGTCCGGCAGGATTTGCCTGCCCAAGTATATACAATGACATTCTTAACCAGTGTATACCTGGATATTACTCTCTAGGCAATCAAGATACCTGCACTGCGTGTGACGCTGGAAAAGAATGTCCCGATGCTACAAATGCCGGAACAGCCTGTACAGCCGGATACTATAGTTTGGGAGGTGCTGCTGCCTGTACCAGGTGTACTCCTGGCTATCAGTGTTTAGATCCAGCCATTGATCCAATCATATGTCAAGTTGGTGAATTCAGTGTAGGAGGTACCACTACCTGTAGCTCCTGTATCGCTGGGTATTATTGTAATGAGGGCAGTACAAGTGCTAACGCTGCAGAAAACATATGTCCATTGGGTTACTACTGTCCAGACGGGGGCACAATGACCAAGTGTCCAGCTGGAACATACGGTGATGCTACAGGCCTCACTGCAGACAGCCAGTGTAAACAGTGTCTGGCCACATACTACTGTCCGGAGGGGACCGCTAACGCACCAATCCTCCGTTGTCCACCTGGATTTTACTGTCCAGCAGGCACAACAGCGCAGAAAGAGTTTCCTTGTCCTGCAGGCTATTACAACAAGATTGAAGGGGCAGCCTCGCAAGCAGAATGTAAGGGATGTCCAGAGGGATATTGGTGTGCACCGGGTACCCCAGACTATGACATAGAAGCCCAAACCTGCCCTCGCGGACACTATTGTGAAGCAATGGGAGCAACTAACCCAATACCATGTCCAGCTGGCAAGTACACTGAGCAAGGTTCGGCCAAAAACATCGGGGATTGTAAATCGTGTCCTGCTGGCTATTACTGTCTGGAGGGCGGAGCTACTCCCACTCCTTGTCCCCCAGGTACCTTCAATGACAAGTTAGAACAACTCAACATCACAGGTTGTTCTCCGTGTACATCTGGAAAGTCGTGTACAATTTATGGACTCACAGAACCCAACTTCCCCTGTTCTCCTGGGTATTACTGTCCGGGTGGCAATTACGCCCCTAATCAGACGGAGTATGCATGTCCAGCCGGGTTTTATACTGACCATACCAACTTGACTGCAGTAGAACAGTGTGATAAATGTCCAGAATCTACCTCTTGTGCTGCGGGCACTGGAGGGCAGCAGAATCCACCGCAAGCCTGTGGTCAAGGACACTATTGTCCGGAGGGCACTGGGTCCCCTACACAGACACCATGTGCTGCAGGCAGCTTCACAAACCTTACCAATCTAAAGAACCAGGAACAGTGCTATACTTGTCCGAGAGGATTTTACTGTCTACAAGGATCCATCCAACCTACTGGCGAGTGCTTTCAGGGACACTGGTGTCCAGAAGGTAAGATCATTCTGCTTTTTCTATAAAGAATATTGTAAGTCTCTTTCTCTCATCTGGCACTTGACTTAATCACCAATGACACTCTATTCAAAGCTGACCCTTGGTAGACACATAAAGAAGTGCTATATATAGCTGTTCCCCCATTCAGAATCCTCTGACTCATTCACCCCTGTAGTTACATATTGAAATATTCCAACCTATTAATTTGAAAAGTTCAGATGTTTCTTCAGTAGTAAATGAATTATCTGAATTATTATGAAAAATGCCAAACAATTTCTGTGTTTTCTGTTCAGGAACTCCGGCTGGAAACTCGTTCCCTTGCCATGCGGGCTCCTACAACAACGTAACTAAGGTGGACGCCTGGGAGAAGTGTGTGGACTGCTGGGCTGGTTACCACTGTGTGGCCGGCTCCATATTGCCCGAAGCTTGTCCTATGTATGTACAAACATTATTCTACATTATACTGTTAACCAACTTATTTTTGCGTCGACTTACTTTTGTGTCGGCTTAATTTCAAGTTTTCCAATGAAACGACTATTTTTTGGCAATTTAATTTTGGGATAAATACAGTCATAAATCCTATGTACAGTACTCCTACAGTTTGCATACCTCTGATTGGAATTATTTCACGGTGATTAATTTTCGCAAATTTTGATCGATCACGTAATATGTGTAAATTGATCTTGCGCGAAAATAAGTTTGTTGACAGTATAGTGTTATATGTTTATGGAGAGGAATTAATGTAAGCTTTGAGCTTGTTTTCTAATCCCTGTGTAATTATATTATTTGATTAACCTGCTTGCATATTTAATTATTAAATTGCTTGTATATTAAATAAATACTGTTTAAACTAAGTGGTGAGATAGTGAGAGATTATAAAATCGGGGTAGTATAATGGTCTGATTGTTAGTCCCCCACCGGAATCCGGGGGGGACTATAGGTTTGCGTTGTGTCCGTCCGTCCGTCCGTCCTTCCGCACACTATTTGTCCGGGCTCAATCTCCCATACTATAAGACACTGGAACTTCATACTAAGTGTGTGGGTTCCCTGTGGGAAGGCGGTGTGTCGCATACAAAAACCGGGTCACTGTGACCTATATTTTGACCTCTGACCTACATTAAAGAAAAAGCTTGTCCGGGCTCTATCTCCTACACTATAAAGCACTAGAACTTAATACTTAGTAGTATTGTTCCTTGTGGGAAGGCAGTGTGTCGCGTACAAAAACCGGGTCACAGTGACCTATATTTTGACCTCTGACCTACATTAAAGAAAAAGCTTGTCCGGGCTCTATCTCCTACACTATAAAGCACTAGAACTTAATACTTATTAGTATTGTTCCTTGTGGGAAGGCGGTGTGTCGCGTACAAAAACTGGGTCACAGTGACCTATATTTTGACCTCTGACCTACATTAAAGAACAAGCTTGTCCGGGCTCTATCTCCTACACTATAAAGCACTAGAACTTAATACTTAGTAGTATTGTTCTCTGTGGGAAGGCAGTGTGTCGCGTACAAAAACCGGGTCAATGTGACCTATATTTTGCTATTTTTTGACCTCTGACCTACATTAAAGTAAAAGTTTGTCCGGGCTCTATCTCCTACACTATAAAGGACTAGAACTTAATACTTGGTAGTATGGTTCCTTGTGGGAAGGCGGTGTGTCGCGTACCAAAACCGGGTCACTGTGACCTTTATTTTGCTATATTTTGACCTCTGACCTTCATTAAAGTAAAAGTTTGTCCGGGCTCTATCTCCTACACTATAAAGGACTAGAACTTAATACTTGGTAGTATGGTTCCTTGTGGGAAGGCGGTGTGTCGCGTACTAAAACCGGGTCACAGTGACCTATATTTTGACCTCTGACCTACATTAAAGAAAAAGCTTGTCCGGGCTCTATCTCCTACACTATAAAGCACTAGAACTTAATACTTGGTAGTATGGTTCCCCGTGGGAAGGCGGTGTGTCGCGTACCAAAACCGGGTCACTGTGACCTATATTTTGACCTCTGACCTACATTAAAGAAAGAAAAATTTGTCCAGGTTCTATCTCCTACACTATTAAGGATTAGAACTTAATACTTGGTAGTATAGTTCTCTGTGGGAAGGCGGTGTGTCGCGTACCAAAACTGGGTCACTGTGACCTTTATTTTGCTATATTTTGACCTCTGACCTACATAAAGTAAAAGTTTGTCCGGGCTCTATCTCCTACACTATTAAGGATTATAACTTTGTACTTGGTAGTATAGTTCCCTATGGGAAGGCGGTGTGTCGCGTAACAAAACCGGGTCACAGTGACCTTTATTTTGACCTCTGACCTACGTTACACAAATACCTTGTCCGGGCTCTATTTCCTACACTATAAAGCACTAGAACTTAATACTTGGTAGTATGGTTCCCCGTGGGAAGACGGTGTGTCGTGTACCAAAACTGGGTCACTGTGACATTTATTTCGACAGTTATTCAAGCTATGCACAACACAAGCAAAGTTACATAAGTGTACAAACATTCTTGTTGTTGGAGATTTCAACATGGACTTCGCAAAGATGGACAGCCTTCAAAAATCTTGTAAACTTCACCAACAACTGACCACGCCTACCCATTGCCTTGGAGGAATTCTTGACTTGGTCTTCTCATCCAAATTATTCCCAGTGACAAACAAACCTTTGTTCTTCTCAGATCACCATTTAATCAATATACAGTACTGTTGAATTCAATGTAAGCATAACAAACAACATCTTGTTATTATTATTACAATTTCATGTCTATTGCAGTAAAACCTGTCTATAAAGGATACCCAATAGAAAAACTAAAGGTGTCCTTCATAGACTTGTGTCCTTTATATAGAGATCATTTATAGAGTATACCTACAGTGTACATGTATTTAGTGAGAATGGGATGGTTCCTGTATAGAAGCGGGTCTCTGTAAACTACATCTTCACCTTTCAATACATTGAAGAAAATACATGACCTTATTGCATCTCGAGATTCACACTCATTGCTGTTGGATCTCGAGATAACAACCCGGTGGGGGACTGTAATTCGTTGAATTATCTTGTTTATTGTGAATTCTTAAAGCCTTTATTTATTTCTTAACAGAGCTACCTATAATCCTGACACGAAGGGAGAGAACCTAACAGCCTGTTTAGCCTGTAAGGCTGGTTATTATTGTCCAGATACTGCCATGTATGATCCACCTCCTTGTGAAAAGGGCAATTACTCTGCCACGGGGGCATCTGTCTGCTCTAGCTGTGAACCAGGGTTTTTCTGTGCTAATAATGCCACCAGTGATACTACCATGAGAGCAGATTTCATCTGCCCGGCGGGTACCGAGTGTCCAGGAGGGATGACTGTAGCGCCAGACTTGGTGAGTAATCCGTGCCGATCCGGCCACTACTGTCCCCGTGGTGACGTCAATCCGTGGCCTGTCCCCTGTCCTAATGGGACCTTCAACGCCGGAACAGGAATTGGTGAAGTAGGGCAGTGTGAGAGCTGTACGGCTGGTTACTATTGTACCCCCGAGGGACTCAGTGCCGTGGCTGGAGAATGTCCCGGCGGATACTACTGTCCTTTAGGTACAGGATACATGTACACCAATCCCTGTCCTATTGGGTTCTACAGAAACGGGTCTGCTCGTGAGAAGTTTGATGATTGTGCTGAATGTGTGTCGGGATACTTTTGTAATGTTAAGGGTCTAGCTACACCTATTGACTGCCCAGCAGGGTACTACTGCATCACGGGCAGTATCAACCCTTCAGCCTGTCCACTTGGGACCTACAGTAATTCTACTAACCTTCGCCGGAGCACAGACTGTACCCCTTGTCCTGGAGGCTACTACTGTGATGGTATAGGCCGGACTGAACCAACTGACGTGTGTGATGCAGGATTCTACTGTAAGGAGAAAGCGTATACCTCGGCTCCACCTGACGGGCTGACAGGAGGGGTATGCCCTGCTGGGGGGTACTGCCCCGCTGGATCTGCAGTGCCCACTTCTTGCCCGGTCGGAATGTACAGTAAGAGTCCTGGAGCCAAGACTTCGTACGAGTGTATACCATGTGACCCGGGATTCTACTGCGCTGGGTCCAGTAGTACAAATGCCTCAGAGCCGTGTGCTGCTGGTTATTACTGCACAGGTGGAGCAGGGACTCCGACACAACATGACACTGATAGAGGACACTATACTAAAGCAGGCGCCTTCAAACAAGAGCCATGTCCCCGCGGCGAATATCAACCGGCAGTGAGGTCTTCAGCCTGTTTACTGTGTCCACAGGGATATTACTGTAATGGTACAGCCACCGTAACTGAAAACCTCTGTCCTACCGGCCATTACTGTCCTCTGGGCAGCGAATATCCTACACCATGTCCTATAGGTACCTACTTGAAAGACACCGGACGTTACAATGAATCGCACTGCACTGCTTGTACTGCAGGCCAGGCATGTGAGATGGTTGGTCTATCACTACCAAATGTCAACTGTCTGCCTGGCTTCTACTGTGAGGAGGGTTCCAATGATTCCACTCCTGTAGGACTAGCCATGGCAGACCTGTGTCCTCCTGGCCATTACTGTCCGGAGGAAACTAAATATCCCACAGAGTATCCATGTCCTGCAGGAACCTACTCCACAGCTACGGGTCTGCGAGGAGCGGAGAACTGTACAGACTGTCCTCCAGGCCAGTACTGTAATGGAACAGGCCTAACGACACCCTCGGGTCTGTGTGCATCCGGTTTCTTCTGTAGTGGGGGCGCTTCAGTCAGCATGCCAGATGATGGACAGAGAACAGGAGGGGCGTGTACTCCTGGTAACTACTGTCCAGAAGGTGTAGGTACGTATCAACCATGTCGTGTAATGTTAAGTGATTCTGTCTAAACGTGTATAGATTCATGTCAAACCATGTCATTTTATGTTAGTCCTAGTGATTCTATCTAAATGTGTATTGGTCCATGTCAAATCATGTCGTGTAATATTATTCCTAGTGATTTTATCTAAACATATATTGGTCAAACCATTTTGTGTGATGTTACTCCCAGTGACTCTGTATACATTTCTCCAATTCGAAATGGAATTTTTTTGTTGAAATAACTGAATGTTTGAATGACTTTTGATTTTGTATTATTTAAAATTAAAAACACAATATATAGTCTCGTTGTTAAAAAAGTAGAAGTGATGATGTTTGCTTATTATAAAACTAGATAGTGATCAGTTTGATACCTAATTACAGGAACGCCCAGGAATTGCACCCCTGGAACCTATCAGAATCAGACTGGAATGGATTTCTGTTACAACTGTACTCCTGGGTATTACTGTGCAGAGGATGCCACGATACAACCCGATTTGTGTACTGCTGGGCGCTACTGTCCAGAGGGCACGGCACTGGACAGACCTTTCTGTCCCCCAGGGACATTTAACCCAGACCTTGGTAAGTGATAAAGTTGGTCTGACAACTAGTAGTTATCATAAGTAACCTACATCACCACCTTTCCTGACTCCCACCAAGGCCCCCTCCAAAACTCCTGCCAAGGCCCCCTCCAGAACTCCCACCAAGGCCCCCTCCAGAACTCTTGCCAAGGGCCCCCCCCCCCCCCCAGAACTCCTGCCCAGGGCCCCACAAGAACTCCTGCCACACATTCTCATTTGTGGGAGAAAACATTATGTTAACTAGAAAAAGGGAAAACATGTTTTTAAGATAATTTCTGACTTAAAAAAAGTCAACAGTGAGTCAGTTTAAATGTCAAGTAATATGCTTTTATAAAAGTGTCATTGTAAAAAACATTTGTAACAGACATGGCCAGTGAAATAATTGTCTTTTATTTGTTTATTTTATAGAAATAAGCAACTTAAGCAATCACTCTTGTGGTATAAAAGGCACTAAGATTTAAATGTAGTGATCAACAGCTGCTGGTCTACATTCTGCTCTGAGTTTAGTCATAACAAATGTCATGTAATAGTTGAAATAACCTACAACCCAGAAGAGCTTTGGGTTACTGCCTAGTTTCAGTATTGTGGAATTGTTTTAATCACCGTTATAAACTTGTACAGGTCTCAGCTTGGAGTCCCAATGTAAGCCATGTGCTGGAGGATACTCGTGTCATAGCTGGGGTGCCGTCAACTTCGACTATAGTCTTAATGATACTGGAACGGAGCCATGTTCAGCGGGGTACTACTGCAAATCAGGTATGGAAATCATTTCATATTAACTTCAAAATTGTTTACAAAATAATACATCTGTTGTAAATTAGAATGTGTATAAAGACAATGAATTACAGCATGTTCATCACTGCTTTACAGATTTTGATTTAAGTTAATCATGGAACATTGTATGTTTGATACATTAAACATAAAGTAAAGCCATTTTGTTACCCTCTATGACCTACACATTGTTTTTGGCGCCATGACTCAGATTGTTGGACATATCATCAACAAAAAGGTTTTGAAAACAGTCAGTGTAACGAAACCGTAAGTACTTACTTTGTTAAACATGGTACCAATGTTTGAGTGATCAACACGTTATCCTATAACAGGTTGTAATGTGAGTACCCCGACCCCGGAAACAACAAGTGGTATTGGTGGCCCCTGTCCCATTGGCCATTACTGTCTACAGCAGACAGAGGACCCGACCCCGTGCCCTAATGGTACCTTCAGGGATACTATCATGGCCGAGAAGGTGGCAGACTGCCAAGACTGTAGTCTGGGCCAATACTGTGGCACAGAAGGACTCAGCAATGTAACAGGACCATGTGCAGCGGGCTTCTACTGTCTCCGTGGTAACAATGTCCCTACGCCTCTAGGTGAGTATCAAATTGTTTTCATTTTTAAGCAACCATGTTTTTAAATAGATATTTTTTCACAATAGAAACTTCACCTGGCAGACTTCCTCATTTAAAGAAAGTTGTAGTCTTATTGACGCTACCCTTTATGTATTTCCTAGTTTGTACAGCAAACCTATATTACTTAATCAAGGGAAATAAATGTTTAATTTGAACAGCTGCACTTATATTGCCAAAATGCTGTATGCTATATGTAGATGTAGAAGATGGGTGGTGCAGTGGATAGCGCACTTGCCTTTCAACAAGGTGCCAGGGTTCGATTCCCTGACCGAAAGTGAAAAGGTATCAGGATCATCTGACTGACCATGTGGGTTTTCTCCGGGTACTCTGGTTTCCTTCCACAATAAGTTCCCATGTGTGCTAGCATCCGGGCCAACAAGATTGATTAATATAAGTGAAATTACTTATTCAATCATTGTTGTAAAATAAATAAAGTTAGATGAAGAAGTTTGATATAAGCTGATAATCATTATTGTAATAATATATTTTTGGTGTAAAATTATCAACTCGTAGAGATAACTAAAACTTGTGTGAATGTTTCAGGAGATCAACCGTCTATTGGTGGTCCCTGCCCGGTCAGCCATTACTGTCCTGAGGGGACGTCCACTCCACTGGCATGTAACAGAGGTACCTACAACAACCTGACAGGACAGTCGGAGTGTTTCTCCTGTCCCGCCGGCTACTACTGTCCCGACAACACCACCACGTACGAGGATTACCCATGTCCTCAGGGATACTACTGTATGAACGGTACAGAGCTAGGTACCCAGTATCCATGTCCGGAGGGAACCTTCCGCAATGTTTCGATGGGACAAAACGTTGGAGACTGTTACCCATGTACTGCTGGCTCTTACTGCGGGGCACAAGGTCTCAGCACCCCGAGTGGACTATGTGATGCTGGTAGGTTTGCAAGAAAGTCAATATTTCCTTGGTATATGCCAAGAGTGGAAAAAATATTAGAATAGAATGTGGATCTTCAACTTATTTTAGGTAGACTAGATGATTTTTGGAATTGGGGATTGTTTAGAGCAATTTATGAAAATAAAAAGTGAAATTCATGATTTATGTATTATCATTTACACAAAGTTGAAAAATATTTGTTAAATTCTATCGTATTGTCAGTGATCATGTACAAAATTATGATGTTTTACTTTTGTGCAGGATATTTCTGCGTCCAAGGAGCCAAGTCTAGTACACCAACCAGTTATAACAACTTCACCAGTGGAGACTGCCTGTGTCCCAGTAACTCGACTGGGGGCGAGTGCCAGCCTGGCTTCTTTTGTCCCCAAGGGTCCTCAGAACCAACTTCCTGCACAGAAGGCTATTACTGTGCTACTCCAGGTAAGGCCAAAAAGTTGCACCTGAATGACTCAATGTATGATATTAAATATAACAAAATGATCATATTTTACAAAAAATATATATCTTGGATATTCCTAACATTTAAGCATAACTTTTAATACTATGCTTAAAAATGTAAACTATTATTTTAGAATATTCAGTTTTATCAAACTATCCATCTTTCAGTGATTATAGATAATAATTGTTAGTATAGTTCCTGTGGTCAAACCTTTGAGTTTGCATTGTTTTGTCCCCCATCCCAAAAAATTCCTCAAAACATAAAATATTAAAAAAAAAAAAAAAAAATAATGATTTAATTTTTTCAGATTCCAATTTATGAAAATCATTGCCTCAAACTTGGCTTCATGCCCTTTTGTTAAATTCTTTCTCTATTTGTTTGGTAGGTTTAGCATCCGAGACTGGCCAATGTAAGGCGGGTTATTACTGTGGTTTAAGGGCTACCAGAGAAGATCCCACGGATGGTATCACAGGCGACCCCTGTCCTATGGGCAGATATTGTGGTGAGTTAATGAAACTGAGGTTTATTAAAGCCGTTCAAATTGCTTTAAATGGTACAAACATTTTATTGTTTTATTATATTAGAATCTCAGGTCCTTTGGCAGTTCTGCAGTGCAATGGAATAGGAATGAAAAGTTGGTCTAAATTGTAGAAGTATTTTTGGTATAATTTGGGATTTATTTTATGTGTGTGCTTAATTAAGTACAATATATTGACATTAATATCAGATAGATTTATGACCAAAGGTGTGTGTTTGACTCTGAAGAAATGTGTAGATGTATGACCTTGAAAAAACATGTAAATATATGACCTTAAGAAACATGTAAATGTTTGACCTTTAAGAACTATATAAATGTTTGAACTTGAAGAAATATGTAGATGTATGACCTTGAAAAAACATGTAAATATATGACCTAAAGAAACATGTAAATGTTTGACCTTGAAGAAATATGTAGATGTATGAACTTGACGAAACACGTAAATGCTTGACCTTGTAGAAATATGTAAATATTGGACCTTGAAGAAATAAGTTTATGAATGACCTTGAAGGAACATGTATATATATTGTTCTGAAAAAGCATATAGAAGTATTACCTTTAGGAATTAGATAGAGCTTTGACCTCTAACAAACTTGCATATTTTTATGATCCACTGGTATTCTGATCTTAGTCAATTGATGATGTTGTTGTATTGTAGAGCTTGGAAGTACCACCAACCAAGCCCGCTGTCCCACGGGAACATACAATAACAGAACGGGTCTGACACAGTCCTCAGAATGTACCCAGTGTACTCAGGCCTATTACTGTGGTACTACCGGTCTTATAGAACCTACAGGAGAATGCTTCGAAGGTGAGATAAAATAGGGGGATCTATCTTGAGGGTAGTAGAGAAGGATGGGTTTTGAGGATGGAAGAAAATGGTTGAAGAGTGTTCCAATTGGAAAGGACGGTTCAATGGTTCAAAGATAAGGCTGTCAAGGGTGTTTTAAATGATTCAAGTGATTCACAGATAAGACACACATACAGTTGAGTGTAGACTAAAGGTTACACATCCCATTGGTTCAGACGTAAGGCTTTCTTAGTGCACTTCTTTAGGTAAAAATCTTGAAAAGGATCAATTTTAGATACCAAATATGTAATTTTCCTGATTTCTTGTGTGATTACCCAAAACAAGGAAAACAGGATATAATGTCTGTAGGATATCTGAATAAAAGTAGGGTATGCTGTTACAAACTACTCGATTATCAGTAATATTTTACGGGCTCATATCTTGTGTATTCGATTCTACACATTGTAGACATTATTGTGTTTTGTACAACAGGGTACTACTGCCCGACCGGTCAGAGCCAAGGGAACCCGCCCACATACACCTGTACTCCAGGTCATTACTGTCCACAAGGAGTCTTCGAACAGATCGTTTGTCCGTCTGGGACCTATCAAGACCAGAATGGTCAAGGCTCGTGCAAATTCTGTGAACCAGGTAAGAATGGTTGTTCAGACAACACTAAGGATGACCATTAGTGACTGATTGAGGTACATGAACTCAGCAATCCTAGGAATTAATGGATTCCTGTCGTTAGGGAAGGGTCAAGGTCACAGCTGATAAATTATACCCTGATTGTGGAGAAATATTTTGTTCACTTTCTGACATAGATAAGTGATGTACTGTAGTTCTGCTTTCGACAGGTACAGAATTCCTCCTAATTCTAGGTTTGCTCCATGTTATATCTGTATTTTCTCCTCGCCATTGACAAGTTCAGAATTCCTCCTAGTTCTAGGCTTGCTCCATGTTATAACTGTATTTTCTCCTCGCCATTGACAAGTTCAGAATTCCTCCTAGTTCTAGGCTTGCTCCATGTTATAACTGTATTTTCTCCTCGCCATTGACAAGTTCAGAATTCCTCCTAGTTCTAGGCTTGCTCCATGTTATAACTGTATTTTCTCCTCCCCAGGCTACTACTGTAACATGGCCAACACCCCAGTGACAACCTACACACCTTATCCCTGTCCCGAGGGTTACTACTGTCCCAATGCCACGGAATTCTCTACCCAGTATCCATGTCCTGCTGGTACCTACAATCCCGCCACATTGCTGAGTGATGTCAGTCAGTGTACTCCCTGTGACTCCGGAAAATACTGCGGCTCTAATGGACTCACTAACTATACAGGTACGGGATGCTTCCAAGAAAGTACACAATGTTTTATTTATCAAAGTTGTACGCTGCTGTCGTATCAGGTACAGTATGAGTGTAGCCTTGATGAACTTGCAATCTTACAGTATTAACATCAGTTAATGTGATCATAATCTAACTGGAGTTTCACTGAAATATATTTTATAATCATAAAAAGTAAATAATGTGAAAGTAACTTGATATTGCTAGATTGCTGGAAAATTTTTGAATGAAAAAAAGGATGGGAATTCCCTAATACAGTGGCTGGGTAGGTAGACCAATAATCGTTAGCAGGATAATGACAACCATATACTGGTTTTTTAGGTGACTGTCTGGCTGGATCATGGTGCATGAATGGATCATCAACAGCCACACCCACCGACGGAGTTACAGGTCAAGCGTGTCCTATAGGGAACTTCTGTCCCCAGGGCACCCCTGTACCTGAGCCCTGCCCCCTGGGAACTTGGTCCTTTAGTACAGGTCTGGCTACGTCCGGAGAATGTCAGGACTGCACCGGAGGATACTACTGTAATGGGACTGGACTGACCACGCCGTCCGGGTCATGTGACCCCGGCTACTACTGCTACCGTAAGGCAGTTACTCCAACACCATCTGACAACGGAACAACTGGAGATCCATGTACTATTGGGCACTACTGTCCAGGGACCACAACCTTACCAGTTCCCTGCCCAGATGGAACTTACATGACCAACACCGGAGCAGACGCCTGCTGGAACTGCACCCCTGGACACTACTGTATAACGGGCCTGACCCCTGACCCCTGCCCGCCCGGGTATTACTGTCCTGAGGGGACCGGGGTACTGTGGCAGTCTTGTCCACCTGGGACCTTCAGCACAAGTACTGGACTGTGGCATGTGGACAACTGTACTCAGTGTACAGCAGGTATGTACTGTGATACGGCCAACGCCACAGTCGTGTCTGGGTCGTGTGACCCAGGATATTACTGTACACTAGGATCTGACTCGGCAACACCTGACGTTAACAACACTGGCACAGCAGGGCCCTGTCCTGCTGGTCACTACTGTACAGTAGGCACTGTGACCCCTGTAGGATGTCAAGCTGGAACCTACAGTAACCAGACCAAGTTAACTCTGTCAAGTGATTGTACTCAATGTGCTTACGGCAAGTACTGTGGATCTGTTGGACTTACTGAGCCTACAGGTGACTGTTGGGGAGGCTTCTACTGTTTACGAGGGGCTTCCTCACCCAACAACCCGACAATTGACGCCACAAGTGGACCGTGTCCTGTCGGTCACTACTGTCCTAACGGAACATCCTACCCACTCGGCTGTCCTGCAGGAACCTACAACCCTAGTACGGGAGAGGCTCTATGCACCAACTGTCCTGCAGGTTATTACTGTCCGGAGAATTCCACGGACTTTTCTGGAAACACATGTCCATCAGGACACTACTGTCCCTTGGGAACAGGCAGCATGTTCCAGTACCCGTGTGACAAAGGTTACTTCAATAACGTAACGGGGAAACAGAGTGTCACAGACTGCTTACCATGTGATCCTGGCAAATATTGCGGTAGTGCTGGTCTGTCCTCAGCCACCGGTGACTGTGCGGGTGGCTGGTATTGTATACGAGGATCCTGGTCGGACCAGCCTACAGACATTGTTTCTTACAACTCCTCCTACTCGGACTGCTTCTGTCCGGCCAACACCACTGGTGGTCAGTGTCAGCCCGGAGAATTCTGTCCAGTGGGCTCCAGCCAGCCAACTCCATGTACCACAGGTAAGTAAAACCAATCAACCATGAATTTAACGTTTTGAACATAGGGGAAAATAGATGTGTTTTAGTATAATTACAGATAACTACATGTTATCTAAATTATGAGTAAAGTTACAGGCAAATCATGAGTTTAATTACAGGTTTATATTTTATGAATTAAAAGTATAATTACAAGTAAATACTCAATTAAATAAAAGTATAATTACAGGTACATAAAGTACAATTACAGGTAAATACTCAGTTAATTAAAAATATAATTGCAGGTAAATACTGTGATGTGGTCGGTCTGTCAAGTGAGGCAGGGCCCTGTATGGCTGGGTATTATTGTACTTTGGGAGCAAACCGTGCCGATCCCCAGAATGACACCACTGGTGGTATATGTCCCACTGGACACTACTGTCCCCAGGGTACAGGCACACCCGACAACTGTCCACCGGGATACTTCTCCAATGCCCTCGGCAACACGGCCTTCTCCGACTGTCAGGAGTGTACTCTTGGTAAGCCTGTATTTTACACTTCCTGTCAGACAAAGGTGCTGAGCTGGCTTACACAGAGATCGGCTTACACATTGAATTGTATTGTGCTAATACATTTTTGTCTTTTACCTTTTTACAAATAACACATTTAAACAAAAAAAGAATATTTACATTTATTGTATACAACTACAAGTATGCACCTGCCTTCTGCTAAGTGATCACACATTATATATTGACAGAGGAAAAAACCAGATAAGTTCACAAGTAACAAAATAAAACTTTTATTTCCAGGTTGGTACTGTGAAAACTCTGGGTTGTCTGCACCCACAGGCCAGTGTTCTGCAGGTTACTACTGTCCAGCCGGTCAAAATGTCAGTAGTCCAGCGGAGTTTATCTGTACACCTGGACACTACTGTGAAGCAGGTAGCACCATGCTGACCTCGTGTGTATCAGGAACTTACCAGAATGAGTTTGGAAAGGTATGTTATGTTATGAGTTTGCACACATATGTTATGTTATGAGTTTGGACAGGTATGTTGTGAGTTTGGACAGGTATGCTTTGTTATGAGTTTGCACACATATGTTATGAGCTTGGACAGATAGGTTATGAGTTTTGACAGGTATGTTATGTTATGAGTTTGGACAGGGATGTTATGTTATGAGTTTGGACAGGTATGTTATGAGTTTGTACACATATGTTATGACCTTGGACAGGTAGGTTATGAGTTTAGACAGGTTAGTTTTGAGTTGGATAGGTACGTTATGTTATGAGTTTGGACAGGTGTGTTATGTTATGATTTTGGACAGATGTGTCATGTTATTAATTTGGACAGGTATGTTATGTTATGAGTTTGGACAGGTATGTTATGTTATGAGTTTGGACAGGTGTGTCATGTTATTAATTTGGGTAGGTACGTTATGTTATGAATTTGGACAGGTGTGTCATGTTATTAATTTGGACAGGTATGTTATGTTATGAGTTTGGACAAGTATGTTATGTTATGAGTTTTGACAGGTATGTTATGTTATGAGTTTGGAAAGGTGTGTTATGTTATGATTTTGGACAGGTGTGTTATGCTATGATTTTGGACAGGTATGTTATGTTATGATTTTGGACAGGTATGTTATATAATGAGTTTGGACAGGTGTGTTATGTTATGATTTTGAACAGGTGTGTCATGTTATTAATTTGGACAGGTATGTTATGTTATGAGTTTGGACAGGTGTGTTATGTTATGAGTTCGGATAGGTATGTTATGAGTTTTGACAGGTATGTTATGTTATGAGTTTGGAAAGGTGTGTTATGTTATGATTTTGGACAGGTGTGTTATGCTGTGATTTTGGACAGGTATGTTATGTTATGAGTTTGGACAGGTGTGTAATGTTATGAATTTGGACAGGTATGTAATGTTATGAGTTTAGACTGGTATGTTATGTTATGATTTTGGACAGATATGTTATGATTTTGGACAGGTGTGTTATGCTATGATTTTGGATAGGTGTGGTTTGTTATGAGTTTGGACAGGTATGTTATGCTATGATTTTGGACAGGGGTATTATGTAATTATTTTGGACAGGTATGTTATGTTATGTTTTTGGACATGTGTGTTATGTTATGATTTTGGACAGATATGTTATGTTATGAGTTTGGAAAGGTGTGTGTTATGTTTTGATATTGGACAAGAGTGTTATGTTATGATTTTGGACAGGTTTGCTATGCTATGATTTTGGACAGGTGTGTTATGCTATGATTTTGGACAGGTGTGTTATGCTATGATTTTGGACAGGTGTGTTATGCTATGATTTTGGACAGGTATGTTTCATCAAATTCATCTTTTCACTTGGTATTTAGGAACATGCATAAAAAGTTGGTTGTAGAAAAAAACTTTTAACGGAAGTGAAAAAATTAAGATTGTGGTAATAGCTAAAATTCGGGAGAGATAAACTTTTTTAAAGATGTTAAAATTCATTTGCTATGAAGAAATACTGGGATCTATAGCAAACATGTACAGGTGTATAATTCCTACAGTTATTGTAAATAAACTAGCATAAACACAATAGAACATTTTTATTCTTGGAAAGATTTTATTTTGATTTATGAAACAAGAGTTTAAACAATCCAAAAATAAATTCATACAGGTGTTATCTGTATCATTACGTCATTGTTAGAGATCTAGATCAGAAAAAACAATCCACCATGTCATTTCCTCCTTTACAGAGTGTGTGTAAGGAGTGCCCTGAGGGTTACTTTTGTGATGGTACCACCCAGAATGACACCTTCTGCTCAACTGGCATCCAGAATCCTGCCGCATGTGAACCAGGCAACTACTGTCCAAATGGTACAAAATATTCCACAGAATATAAGTGTCCGAACGGGACCTACTCCAACAGTTCCGGACTCAAATCATCCTCAGAGTGTACCCAATGTCCGGGAGGAAAGTACTGCGGGATCGAAGGACTGGCGGCTCCCTCTGGTGACTGCCAGGGAGGGTACTACTGTACAGGAGGGGCACAGACAGCTACTCCAGTAGATGGCGTCACTGGTAACATCTGTAGTGCCGGCCAATATTGTGAGCCAGGGGTTGCCGTAGGAACCAATTGTCCAGCTGGCACCTATGGTCCTACTCAAGGTGACTTTTCTATTTTGTATCTATAATAACAACATGAAACTTCATGTTGACCTATATGGGGAAATAAGTTTATAGCTTATAGCTGAAAAGACAACATATAGGGATCAGTTTGACGGTGGCATCAGTTGTTGTCTGTTGCATTGTCTCCAAAAATATTTACATGCAATAGCTTCAGTTCCCTTAAGCCTATTAAATTCAAACTTCAAACAGTCCTTCTTTACTAAATGTTCTTGTTTGGATTTGCTCTTCTGGTGTAAAGGACAAATATCAAGGTCATTGCTACTATGAATAGAACTTAAGTCCAAACAAAGGTTTCTGTAAGATAACTTGAGTTTCTTCGGGCCTCTATGATTATTATTTATGTAAAAAAATATTAAAAGTATTCCTTCTCGATATTATCTTTCAACTGTTGGCCACAACAGATGACACATCCACTTCTATGGGATTCTTGTAATGTTAATGTTTAAATCTACTTTTGAATTCATATCTGTTATAAATTTCTTTATACACTGTTGAAGTTGGGGTTTGTTTTCGATTTTTCAGGTATAACGTATCAGTCTGACTGTACCGGTTGCGACCCAGGAACATACTGTCCGACTGATGGACTGACAGCCCCTGTTGGTAACTGTACTGCTGGCTACTATTGTACCATGAATGCCTCCACTGCCACGCCAGCTGACTCCACCGGAAACGTTTGTCCAGTCCGCCATTACTGTCCAGAAGGCACAGGTATTCCTAAGCAGTGTGTGGCCGGAACATATACATCAGTCACACAAACAGTGGCCTGCTCACCTTGTACCCCCGGCTACTACTGTGAGCCAGGATTTGACCCCCAAGCCTGCCCTCAGGGATTCTACTGCCCAGAAGGGACAGGACTGGTATGGGAGACCTGCCCTGCAGGAACATTCGGTGGTGCGACCATGATGTCCAACCTCACGGAGTGTACTCAATGCTCAGGAGGCTTCTACTGCGACACGACCAATCTGACTGCACCTACGGGTCAATGTGCCGCTGGATACTTCTGTCGGAGTGGTTCCGATTCCATGACTCCAAGCGCCTTGTCTGCCGGGGATTCTGGTCCCTGTCCTATGGGTCACTATTGTGTGGCCCAAACACAGGAGCCTGCTCAGTGTCCCGCGGGAACTTTCAACAATAATACTCTCCTGATGGCCGAGTCGGAGTGTCAGGATTGTAGCCCAGGCTCCTACTGTGACGTTCCAGGGTTGTCCTACCCCTCGGGTCTGTGTAATGCCGGATTCTACTGTGTCCTCGGTTCTAATGCTTCCAGTCCGTCCTCAGTCTCGGCCTCAGGAGGGCCATGCCCTGTGGGCTCGTACTGCCCCGAGGGAGCCAGTCTGCCTATACAATGTGATGCCGGAACTTACAACGACAAGGAGCAGCAGTCCAACTGTACAGTGTGCCCAGCAGGCTTCCATTGCATTGCGGGCAGCTCCAACACAACAGAATGTCCAGCAGGTAGGAATACATATCATAGGAAACGCGTCTATGATTATTGATTAGTCCCAATCATGTATAAAATGTCCTTCAGCTGCACATATGTTATGTAGGTACTGTATATATATTGTATTTAATGCTGAGTGTCTTTGAATAAGTTCTTACCAAAAAAAAGAGTTATATTATAACGATACAGGATAAAGTTACATGTTTTTCATGCAGGTATTTTATATTTCACAGCCTACATACTAATCAGATAGCATGCTAATATGTCTGGATCAGTGAGGTATTAAACAGAGATTACTATAATGCAGAATTCTATGAGTTCTAGGATGAGAAATACTAATATTTACAACTTCTTAACTACAAGTACCTTCATTCCAGAATGATGTGTTTCTAGAACAACATCATATCAATTTATATATATTGGTCTACAATTACTTTAATTCTTTCTGCAGGTCACTATTGCCCAGAAGGGACCCAGTTCTCGTCACAGTACCCATGCTCCAACGGTACTTATAACAGTTTCACCGGGGCCCATAACATCACATCATGTTACGTGTGTCCTGCAGGGTCCTACTGCCCCAACCAGGGCCTGCCTGCCCCAACAGGTCTGTGTACGGGAGGTTACTACTGCTATCCTGGCTCCTGGGACGCCACCCCTACTGACCCTAACATCGGAGGGAAGTGTCTTGCTGGAAATTTCTGTCCCGAAGGATCTGATTCCCCAACACCTTGTACCGGAGGATACTTTTGTGGTACCGATGGCCTCGCTAACTACACTGGGGAGTGTACTGCTGGCCATTTCTGTAACGGTAGCTCAACCCTGTCCAATCCAGTCAACGAAACATTTGGTGACATCTGTCCAAAGGGCCATTACTGTCCCACTGCTAGTCCTTATGCTATAGCATGTAGTGAAGGCACATTCAACGATATGTTTGGGGCTCACAATATTACCAGTTGTCTCCCCTGTACGACAGGAATGTTCTGTTCAGGACAAGGAAGAGCCCTGCCTAACGGTGACTGTGATGTGGGCTGGTTCTGTCCAGAGGGAATGATTGTAGCACAACCACCTGGTAACAAATGCTTACAAGGTCACAGTTGTCCACAGGGGAGTGGGACTCAGACCCCATGTGCTTCCGGGTCCTATCAGCCCCTCGAGGAGCGAGGTGAATGTATCGAGTGCGCAGCAGGCATGTACTGTGACATGAACGAAGCTATCAGTGAGCAACAGAGTGGTGTATCAGCTCCGTCCCATGGCGTGGTGACTCCCAAAGTCTGTCCTGCTGGCTTCTATTGTCCTAACGGCACTATGACCGACCGAGAAAATCCATGTCCAATTGGCACGTTCAGCAACACCACTGGTCTGGAAAGCATTGCTGAATGTAACGACTGTCCACCTGGTGATTACTGCGAGAATCAGAATATGACGGAACCATCAGGAAAGTGTCATGCTGGGTATTATTGCGTACTGAAGTCCAGTACTCCGAGTCCATCCGACAACATCACAGGTAATGTCTGTCCACAGGGTACTTACTGTGAGCTTGGCTGGTCCAGTCCCACACCCTGTCCCAAAGGCACATATGGAAATAGAAACATGCTTCCGGCTCTAACAGACTGTACCGCCTGCACACCAGGTCAGTACTGTGCCTCTCCTGGCCTTGCTGCACCTGATGGTCCTTGTCTAGCAGGATTCTACTGTTCAAATGCTTCTGAAGCAGCTGCTCCTGTAGGGCAGTCATATGGCGATGAATGTCCAGCTGGGTTTTATTGTCCTGCCAGCAGTTACGAACCTTTAGCCTGTCCTGCTGGTACCTACCAGCCTAACGTTCGTATGACTAATGACTCGGCTTGTCTTAGCTGTGAGCCTGGTAAGTTCTGTAACACCACAGGTGCCTCTGCAGTCGCTGGCGACTGTACTGCAGGATACTACTGTATTGCTGGAGCTACTCAGGCAGAACCAACTGACGGAACCACCGGGGACATTTGTCCTGCAGGCTCAGCCTGTCCAGCTGGGTCTCCAACACATAACTTCTGCCCGAACGGTACCTACACCAACCACACGGGTGCATCATTCTGCTACGACTGCCCTGAGGGTTCTTACTGTGTGAACCGTGACCGAGCTGACCTGTGCCCACCTGGGTCCTACTGTCCGGCCAGGACTGGAGCTGACCTTCAGAAGTGTCCCGCTGGAACATTTAACCCTATCTATGGCATCTCCAATGTGACACAGTGTACTCAGTGTACAGGAGGAAACTACTGTCTGGTTCCTGGACTGGCAGCTGTTAGTGGTCCCTGTTCCGCAGCTTACTACTGTGAACTAGGTAGGCTTTATGTCCTCTCATCTGTGATGTCTGAATTGAAAGCATGCTGATCTTTGGTTTTTGTGGTTTCTGTTTGAATATCTTCAACTAAAAATACAAAAACCAATCGTACATACATTATAACCTCTGGTTATTATCATCCAATGGTTAAAATATTATTTTATTTTAAATTAAAGAATATATGTTGTACACCACTTAACAAATGGAAATGTTAAAGTCCTTGAGGTACCCACAGAGTTAGTTAGCACAAGGCTAGAGTTTTACAACATGTTTTCTGCCAATTTTCAGGTGTGGACTCAGCAACACCCTCAGGTGCCAACACAGGGTCTGGAGGACTCTGTCCGTTAGGCTTCTACTGTCCAGCTGGTACAGAAAGGCCACTCCCTTGTATTGCTGGTCAATACAGGTAAGTAATCAGGTCAAGGTGAATACATGTAAGTTATCAGATCAAGGTGAATACATGTAAGTTATCAGATCAAGGTTGATACAGGTAAGTCATCAGGTCAATGTCAATGCAGGTAAGTAATCAGGTCAATGTCAATACAGGTAAGTTATCAGGTCAAGGTCAATACATATAAGTTATCAGATCAAGGTCAATACAGTTAAATAATCAGGTCAATGTCAATAGAGGTAAGTTATCAGGTCAAGGTCAATACAGGTAAGTAATCAGGTCAAGGACAATACAGGTAAGTTATCAGGACAAAGTCAATACAGGTAAGTAATAAGGTCAAAGTCAATACAGGTAAGTAATAAGGTCAAAGTCAATACAGGTAAGTAACTGGTTTAGAATTATCTTCTCTAAAATCCTTTAAAAAGACTAAACTAGGACCCTAGCTATAGCTTTAGCTCTGAACATTCTATGCACACAAAATCTTTGTGATCTGAAAACCTGTGCATTTCAGACAAACCTTTAGCAGCATGTGGAGTTTCGATTTGTGTTTTACAGTATATATGTCAGAAAATCACAAATTAAGTTTGAATTTTACATACATGAATACTTTAATGAATCATTGTAATAATGTACCCAGGCTTTATAAGTCTTTGTTGTATTGTTGCCAGTGACAACCTTGGTCAGCAAGTGTGCTCCTCGTGTCCAGCTGGCTACTACTGTGTAGAGAACTCGACCTCTTACTCCGCCCAGCCATGTCCGAGTGGCTACTATTGTCCAGCCAACACCACCGACCCCTACCAGTACCCCTGCTCAAAGGGCACCTACAACCCAGTCAATGGCAGTGATGGTCCTGAGGATTGTCTGGACTGTCCACCAGGCAAATACTGTGAAAGTAAGTGTTATACTCTGTAGCTGGTCTTTTCGCAGGGACTTAATTCACCATATTACAAAGATTACACAAAATCAAAATACAGTATGTGTTCAGTCAGTATGAGGAATCGTCCTCAGAAATGCCTTGACTATCTGCTGGCAAATGCTGTGAAAGTTATTATTAAATTGTGTTAAGTTGGTAAAAGTCGCAGGGGATTTATTTCACTATTACTACCTTTATGAAGATTTTGTGAAGTATTGGATGGATCTTTCCCAAATTCCATATGCATGTTCCCCTTAAATACAAGATGGATCTCTCATAAAGAAGATAGAATAAAATTCAATTCTAAGGCCATGTAACATCTTAGTGGGAGGTGAGCATTAATTGTGATTAACAGCCATTGTCTAGGCATTTATTTGAAGTATTTTCAGATGCTGCTTGATTGTTTGGAATATTTCTCCATGTTGAAATTATATGTTAATAAAATACACTTCTGTCCCTGCTTTGTCCTGTAGCTGATGGTCTGGGCCAGCCCACTGGGAACTGTTCGGCAGGCTGGTACTGCCTCGGAGCCTCAGACAAATCACAGCCTAATAACACACTAGTGGGCCTGCAGTGTTTGGCAGGAACCTACTGCCCCGCAGGATCGGCTGGTCCGGTAGCCTGTGACGGTGGGAATTACTGCATGCATGACGGCCTCTCCCTACCTACTGGACTCTGCAGTGCAGGTTTCTACTGTAACGGTAGCGACACCCAGCCAAACCCTCCAAACAAAGTCTGTCTGAAAGGACACTACTGTCCCGCGGGTACCAACACTCCAATACCTTGTCCGGCTGGAACAATGTCTGACACCGACGGCAACACCAACCTGACGAACTGTGACCTCTGTCCCGATGGTTTCTTCTGTGCTGGCACAGGAAACACAAACTACACAGGCCAGTGTGCCCCCATGTATTACTGCCCAGCCGGTCAACAATCTGCCACTCCCCCAGAATTCAACTGTACCATTGGTCACTACTGCCCTGGAGGAACCGGTCAGCCAGTGGCATGTGCTGCTGGATTTTACCAGGATGAGACCAACATGGCAGACTGCAAGGACTGTCCAAAGGGAAAGTAAGCTCTCTGTCTAGTAATTGGTATTGGACTAAATCGTATCATTTATTTCATTGGCATTTATAAGTGTTTTAGAATAATGAATGAGGTTGATATATTCCTTTATGTGAATTATTGCAATACATACATGTGAAAATTTACATCTGGCACCCATACCCTCAGCACCACTGCCACATTGACTGTTACAATTACCATGACCAACAATGTGATGTCACATTGACTCGTACACCTGGTTACCATATCAACATTGTAATGTTGCATGGACTCTTGTTTCTGGTGAAACATGCCCACAAGAGTTTCTTTCACACTGACTTACATATAGCCAGCAGTCATCACAAAACCATTGTGCATTGGAAACGTATGATTAGGACTAAGATTCTGCGTTCATATATTACAGGTACTGTGACCCTGTTGAAGCTGCTGCCTGTTGTGGTATGAATAGTACAGGTGTGGTCACTCCTGCGGAATGTCCGACCGGTCACTACTGTCTAAACAACACGGTCAGTGCCCAGGCCTACCCGTGTCCCGTCGGTAGCTTTAGCAACACTACTGGGCTAGAGGATGCCACACAGTGTCTGGACTGTAGTCCAGGGTTCTTCTGTGACACTCCAGGTCAGTATCTATAGTAACCTTGGTTATAAACAGTCTGATCGCTATGGGAACAATATCCTTTCTTAATTTTATGATGTTCTGAGTTATTATTTGTAAAAAGGTGAAAAATTGAATACTGAAATTCTTACATTCACTGTATTCTTTTTTTTTAGGGGCTGATTATACCAAATCTCATTTGGACTGAAATATAACAGTTGTATTATAAGTTCGGGTGATTTTTAAAGCCCTTGAATGAATCTCTAGTTCATAAATTATAAAGTGTTCATTAGTTGATTATAAGAAGAAAAAAAGTTGTATGTTAAGACAAGTAAAAAGTTCATTTACAGTGAGTCGACTGGTGTTGTGATATATATGTTGTGTATATCAGGAATTTTAAGGTATTGTTGATATGTACAGGTTTGACCGATCCCACTGGACCGTGTAATGCTGGATTCGTGTGCGTGTCTGGGTCTACTGTTGCGGGCCCTACTGATGGTGTGAAGGGCTATGAGTGCCAGGTTGGAGACTACTGTCCAGCAGGGTCAGGCCAAGGTACCCAGTGTCCCCAAGGGACCTACAGCAACACCACAGGCCTGCAGAATGTGTCTTCCTGTACTCCGTGTACTCCAGGAATGTACTGTGCATCAACAGGTGAGCCACTCTGTACTAACATATATGCTATTAGCTCACACTGGTCATGGTTAATGAATGTTTGAAGGCTATTAATTAGCCTAAGAATATACGTCATAAGATTCCAAATTACCTTAGATGTACTTCCTTCAGCCCACACAAATTTGAGTGCAATATCAATTCAATGCACCTTGAAAACAAAGTTCATTTGGCGCATTCATAGTGAGGCTCATTGACCTAATGTACTGATGTGGCTACCATTTCAAAAACTATTCCTATTTTCGTTAGTTCAAATTTTTCGCCATACCAAAACATTGTTATTGCAAAATGAAAAAAAACTAACTGTTCTAATTTGTTGTAGGTTTGATAGCTCTTACCAGTAACTGTTTAGCCACAGTCAAATTTTTTGCCATACCAAAACACCTGTTATTGCAAACTGAAAAAAAAAATGCTGTGCAAAAAAATATGAGACCAAGTCCAAAACTAAATGTTCAATTTCATTGTAGGTTTGACGGCTCCTACCGGTAACTGTTTAGCCGGATACTACTGTTCTCTGGGTGCCATATCTCAGAATCCAACAGCCCAATCTTACGGT
This sequence comes from Mimachlamys varia, assembly GCA_947623455.1. NCBI lineage: Eukaryota > Metazoa > Mollusca > Bivalvia > Pectinida > Pectinidae > Mimachlamys > Mimachlamys varia. Next base: position 19,238,090 of record OX392535.1, read on the forward strand.
GATACGTGTACAGCGGGCCACTACTGTCCCGTGGGGACTGGCACACCTCTACCCTGTCCTATAGGCACCTACCTCCCTGACACCGGAAGGACCGCTGTGGCAGGTTGCCTAGATTGTGCTCCTGGCAAATACTGTGACACCCAAGGACGCATGAACTACACAGGTAGCTTTAAACCCAAAACTCAAAATCATCTACAAACATATGTTTGGTGTTAACTATTGTTGAACAGTTTGTTCCATATAAAGTGCTTTCATGTTGAATGACCTCTTATCTATATTGCAGTTTCTGGTTTCATATGGAACTTGTACTTCAAAAGTTATTAAAGAGAGTCATGAAAATTGGTCAATCCTGATGGTTTTGAAACTTGAAGCTTTCCTCCATATAAAAGAAAATTATGAATGAGGCTATTGGTTAAGAAAATCATAAATGAGGCTATTTATGCATGGTTAAGAAAAAAATAAACGAGACTATTGGTTCATGTCTTGTAGTAGCACGTACTTCTCTGTATCCTAGGTGACTGTGACCCTGGTTATTACTGTGACCGTGCTGCCAACAGTAGTTCACCAACAGATGGCACCACTGGTGACGTGTGTCCACCAGGCTTCTACTGCCCCATGGGAACAGCCAGTCCCGTGCCCTGTGCCGATGGAACCTACATGAACCACACCCTGGCCAGTACCTGTGATCCCTGTCCTGCCCGCTACTACTGTGTCAACAAGGTACAGGCTGACCCCTGTCCTGTGGGACGCTACTGTCCCCCTAACACCGGCTTTAATATGGAGCTATGCCCCGCAGGAACGTACGGTCCAGTAGAGATGTTGATGCAGGAGAGTGAATGTACTCAGTGTGACGGAGGCTGGTATTGTGACACCCCGGGACAGTACAATAAAACCGCTCCTTGTGGGGCCGGCTACTACTGCCAGAGTGGTGTCAACACAGCTTCTCCTAGTAATAACAACACAGGCTTCGGGGGTATGTATCCTAAACAGAAAGAGAGAGTATACATAAATAGTGATGTTTTATTGATCAAATTTGGTATAAGTTTGAGAAATTAATTTCCATTTTTTGTGGAAGTCTTCGATTGAAAAATAGTTTTTGTAAAGTTTTAGGACATAGTATGGAAAAAGAAGAATTTTTGAATATATGAAAATTCATTTTATACCTTTGTGTTTGAATCTTAAAAGGTGCATGTGAAAAAGGGTAACTTTTAGTAATTGTTTATATATATATATATATGATTCTTTTTTAGGTGGCTGCCCTCTCGGTCACTACTGTCCCGTTGGTACAACTGAGCCAATAGGCTGTGGTGCGGGAACATACGCTGACCTGACACACCAGGCCGCCTGTAAGGCTTGTGAGAAGGGCTACTACTGTCCTGCTAACTCTACTACCTACACCGGCACTCCCTGTCCAAAAGGTCAGTTTTCATGAGAGATTATATTATCGGCCCATTATTTTGTTAAATGCCAAATGACTAAATGATTTTATTATTGTATGTCTCCATCATCAATATTTCCTTTGAATTACTACTTATCTAGAATGGCTAAGCAGATATTCATTAAATTTTATCTGCAACATTATAAGAGACATTTATACAATCGCTTGACAAGAAAAGACAATTTACACTCATGTTACCATGGCAGCCATTGGAATTCTCTACTTGTGTCCTGTACTGTATCATGTTTCTCTGTAACAGGTTCCTACTGCCCATCGGCGACGGAATTCTCCACTCAATACCTGTGTCCAGCAGGTACCTACAACAACAGGACCCTCGGGGAGAGCGAGTTTGACTGTGTATCCTGTACTGGTAAGTGAAAATAAAACTACAATTTCTTAAAATTGTGAATGTACGCTTCCTGGTTAACAGCCAATTTTGTTAATTGATTGATATACGTTAAATTTTTCATGTTGTCATGATTTTTAAGTTAATTAAAAATTTAAGTATAAAACAAGGATAAAGGCTATTCCATAATTAATTGTGTGGGGGATCAACGTGGGAGGCACCTGTGTTAATAGATTATGTGTGGCGCGGTTAAAACTAGATCTGCATATTTTTCCTTATATTAAATCTCTTTTAATATTTGATGAGTGGTGGGGGTCTGTGAAAAGTGCCTCCCTCCTCTCCCACATGGTTAATGTTTTATCAGCCCTAAGGAACGTGTGATGCTTTCACTAGTACTACACACCTTGTGTTTTTAAAGTGATAATTGGTTCTGTAAAAGATTTATTTTGATATTACCAGCTGGAAAGTACTGTGATGGCATGGGTCTATCCGAACCCTCCGGCGACTGTTCAGCAGGCTGGTACTGCTCCGGAGGGGCCTGGAGCCCTCAACCTTCCATGTGGATTAACTCCACCGATGTGTACAACTTCAATCTCACCTGCCCAGCCTACGCACTCAACGACACCGGCGGTATATGTACTCCAGGTAAAGACTAAATACATTCTACAACTGTGTACAGACTTTGACCCAGTGATAACATCAGTTAATCAGGAGATAACCCCACTGTGTGTTGATATTAAGTAAAATTGTACCTCAATATAATTACGATATATTTCAAAACAATGCAGGTTTATTTCCAAGTCAAAGATCATTAAAATATAAACAATGTTTATCAATTAAGCAGATTTGCAGAGAAAAGATCTGAACTTGTTGAACATTTTCAGCGCAATTCAAGACCAAATTAAACAAGGTAAAAATGATTACAAATCATTCTTTGTGAGAAATGACCAGTATAAAAGTCCTTCTTTAAAACAGATCCTTAAACAAAATTTTCAGGTACCTATTGTCCAACTGGATCATCCCAGAAACAGGAGTGTTCCCTCGGAATGTACTGTGAGACCCATGGACTGGCTACACCAACTGGAGACTGCTACGCTGGGTTCTTCTGTAACGGGAGTGCCAGTGTACCCAACCCGACCCCCTGTGACATGGGACACTACTGCCCCAACGGTACAACAGTACAGATAGCATGTGCCCCGGGAACCTATTCAGGTAGATCTGTGCAACAGTGCATGCTGATGTACCACTTCGATATTTTCGGAATATATCACAAGAATTCATGCATTGGTATCCAAAAAACCTTTGTTAATTAATTACTATAAATAATGTATTGATATTTTTGGAATATATCACAAGAATTCTTGCATTGATATCAGAAAACTTTTGTTAATTAATTACTATAAAAAATATGTGTAGATTTATCAATATATTGGAAAAAAATTTGTTTGGGAATCTGTTTTTTGGCAAATTGAAAGCAGAAGTTGCAAGGTCAACATGATAAAGAATTTGAAATTAATCGTTGGTTCTGTATGATATAGATTGGTTCAAATAATTTTGAAACGATTTTGCAGAGGTTATCTGATTGCTATGAAATGTCTCTCACTATATAGATTAAAATGAGCTACATATCTATACAGATCGCCAACAGAACATCAATGTAACGGACTGCCTGCCCTGTACTGCTGGACAGTACTGTCAGCAGTATGGCCTGGCCGCACCCACTGCAGACTGTGATGCCGGCTACTTCTGTCCAGAAGGACAGGACTCTGCTCGACCAACCACGCTGGCCTGCAGCCCCGGACACTTCTGTCCAACGGGCAGCTGGAATGAGACTGGCTGTCCTTCAGGCTACTACCAGGCCCATTGGAAACAAAGCACCTGTGACATTTGTCCGGCTGGATCATACTGCAAAGCTTTCGGTGAGAAGTATATTCATTGCAATCTGTCTTTTTTAACTCATTTACCCCTGAAGAAGTCATTTGAACTCTTCCAATTCAGAGGTTAGAACAGTTCATTATAAAATATCAGGGTAAATGAGTTAAAGGGGAAGGAGGGCATTGGTAATGTTGAAATGGATTGTGCACACTCCTATTGCTTTATTTTGTGGCAATAAAATATGTTTAAATCAAGTTAAAGGTGCCCAGTATGTCTGTGAAACAAGAACTCTACCAAACCCATATCTAACACTTTCCAGCTGATTATTCAATATTCTTATGCTCCTTTCCTTCCCCAGGGGATTATGAAGTACTGGATGCCAACACTACCGGGACTGCTAACTACACAGACAGATACAGGAGTTACCGTGGAGTATCCGTGCCAACAGCCTGTCCTGTAGGGTCATACTGTCCACAGGGAACCAAGGAGGAAAGAGAGTTCCTCTGTCCGGCCGGTACCTATAGCAACGTGACGAGTCTGACCAGTGTGTCACAGTGTTCTCCTTGTAATGCTGGAAGCTACTGCAGTGGAGAAGGTACATTAATTAATAGCGGTTTATTGAAAACGCTATACTCATTTATATTAAGCAGAAGTGATTGTTTAAAGATAATTAAGATGATTGAGGATTAGATGATGGAATTGACTTATTTGGTAGATTTGATGCTACTTAAATTTAAAGATATTGTTGTCTTTGATTATTTAGCCATCTATAATGTGTGTGTTATAGTAGATAATATTGTGTTTTGTAGGTAACACTGAGCCTACCGCGTTGTGTGCCCCGGGCCATTTCTGTACGCTGTCCGCGTACAATTCCACCCCCACAGATGGTACTACCGGAGATGTGTGTCCCGCGGGTCGGTATTGTTTGGCAGGCAGTATCACGGGCATCGGCTGTCCTATCGGTACCTTCAGTAACGTCCAGGGACTGGTCAATGAAAGTGAATGTCAGGCTTGTACCCCTGGTCACTACTGTGGACAGACGGGGCTGACTGCAGTGTCGGGAACTTGCTGGGCAGGTAAGACCATCACTGTTAAATGCGACAAAAACAATTATTACATGTAGTCCTGCCTTCTTTACTCTTAGTTAAATGTGATTGAAATTGCTAGATAACTAGAATATTCAGGAGGAGAAAAAATGTGAAATGTTCCTGAAAGTGCTGAATGGGTAGAGAGACAACCTGATTAATATGTCTTTTGTCTATGATGAAGTGTTTCTGACACAGAGTGCTCATGTTTGTAGGTCATTTCTGTTCCCTTGCATCAACTGAAGCGGCACCAGTCGCTCAAACTTACGGAGATGTATGTCCAGCTGGGCACTACTGCCCCAATGGTACTTTTGATGCCGTCAAGTGTCCCTCTGGTACTTATCTGGATGTGACAGGAATGGGAGACGTTAGTGACTGTATTAGCTGTAGTCCAGGTAAGCTTTGTATTAATGGTCCAGGTAGGCATTGTATTAATGGTCCAGGTAGGCATTGTATTAATGGTCCAGGTAGGCATTGTATTAATGGACCAGGTAGGCATTGCATTAATGGTCCAGGTAAGCTTTGTATTAATAGTCCAGGTAGGCATTGTATTAATGGTCCAGGTAGGCATTTTATTTATAGTCCTGGTAGACATTGTATAATATGTAGTGATAAGTATTGAATTCGCATGAAAAGCTCAACTGAAAGTAAACGTAATTCTTGTTCATATAAGTCTTTGTCCGTATTACCCTAAAATCAAAATTATATATGAATTCCAATGCATTGTTTGCAGGTTTTTACTGTGAGAGTATCGGGAAAACAAATGTGACAAATGTCTGTGCAGCTGGATATTACTGCACTCTAGGAGCAAACACCAGCACTCCAATCGACGGCACCACAGGTAAGTCCTAACTTATAGGTCAGGCACAGGTAAATCATTACATATAGGTCAGACACAGGTAAGTCCTAACTTATAGGTCAGATACAGGTAAGTCATTACATATAGGTCAGATACAGGTAAGTCATTACATATAGGTCAGATACAGGTAAGTCATAACCTATAGGTCAGATACAGGTAATTCATCACCTATAGGTCAAATACAGGTAAGTCCTAACTTATAGGCCAGACACAGGTAAATCATTACATATAGGTCAGACACAGGTAAGTCCTAACTTATAGGCCAGACACAAGTAGGTCATTACATATAGGTCAGATACAGGTAAGTCCTAACTTATAGGCCAGACACAGGTAAATCATTACATATAGGTCAGATACAGGTAAGTCCTAACTTATAGGCCAGACACAAGTAGGTCATTACATATAGGTCAGATACAGGTAAGTCATAACCTATAGGTCAGATACAGGTAATTCATCACCTATAGGTCAAATACAGGTAAGTCCTAACTTATAGGCCAGACACAGGTAAATCATTACATATAGGTCAGATACAGGTAAGTCCTAACTTATAGGCCAGACACAGGTAAATCATTACATATAGGTTAGATACAGGTAAGTCCTAACTTATAGGCCAGACACAAGTAGGTCATTACCTAAAGGTCAGATACAGGTAAGTCATAACCTATAGGTGAGATACAGGTAAATCATTACATATAGGTTAGATACAGGTAAGTCATTACCTGTAGGTTAGATACAGGTAAGTTCTAACTTATAGGCCAGACACAGGTAAATCATTACATATAGGTCAGACACAGGTAAGTCCTAACTTTTAGGCCAGACACAGGTAAATCATTACATATAGGTTAGATACAGGTAATTTATTACCTGTAGGTCAGATAAAGGTAAGTCATAACCTATAGGTCAGATACAGGTAAGTCCTAACTTATAGGCCAGACACAGGTAAATCATTACATATAGGTTAGATACAGGTAAGTCATAACCTATAGGTCAGATACAGGTAAGTCATAATATGTAGGTCAAATACAGGTAATTCATTACCTATAAATCAAATACAGGCAAGTCATAACCTGTAGGTCAGACACAGCAAAATGAATTATCTATAAGGTCAGATAAAGGTATGTCATAACCTATAGGTCAGATCGGTTAAGTCATAACCTATAGGTCAGATCGGTTAAGTCATAACCTATAGGTCAGATACAGGTAAGCCATAACCTGTAGGTCAGATACAGGTATGTCATAACCTATAGGTCAGATACAGGTATGTCATAACCTATAGGTCAGATACAGGCAGTCATAACCTATAAGTCAGATACAGGTATGTCATAACCTATAGGTCAGATACAGGTATGTCATAACCGTGTAGGTCAGATACAGGTAAGCCATAACCTATAGGTCAGATACAGGTAAGTCATAACCTATAGGTCAGATACAGGTATGTCATAACCTATAGGTCAGATACAGGCAGTCATAACCTATAAGTCAGATACAGGTATGTCATAACCTATAGGTCAGATACAGGTAAGCCATAACCTGTAGGTCAGATACAGGTAAGCCATAACCTATAGGTCAGATACAGGTAAATCATAACCTATAGGTCAGATCGGTTAAGTCATAACCTATAGGTCAGATACAGGTATGTCATAACCTATAGGTCAGATATAGGTAAATCATAACCTGTAAGTCAGATACAGGTATGTCATAACCTATAGGTCAGATACAGGTATGTCATAACCTGTAAGTCAGATACAGGTATGTCATAGCCTGTAGGTCAAATACAGGTAATTAATTACCTTTAAATCAGATACAGGTAAGTTATCATTTACACAATTTATTGATTAATACACTTGTTGGTCTTTTATAAATATTCAGTATAAAGAGGTAGTACAGACCTCCGATGTTACAGTGATATTTATCTGGTGCTTTCTATAAACAGGTAATATTTGTCCGGAGGGTCATTTCTGTGAGAGTGGGTCCTCCAAACCAGAGCCGTGTGGTAATGGTACCTACATGAACCACACTGGGGCCTCGGCCTGCTACGTCTGCCCGGCGGGCTATTACTGTGTGAACCGTGACCGCGCCGACATCTGTACTCAAGGGTATTACTGCCCAGAAGGCACTGGGGCAGATCTACAACCTTGTCCCACAGGAACATTTGGAAACACAACTGGACTGACACAAGAACCAGAATGCACACAGTGTACAGGTATGTGATTGTTGTGTTTATTAATTGAAGTTTTTGCGACAATACCGGTAAGGAGTGCACATAAAGTAATAAGTAAGGGGAGATAACTCTAACAATATCCAAAAGGTATGTAATAATGAAAGGGAGATTACTCAAACAATATCTGTAAGGAGGACATGTAATAATTAAGGGGAGATTACCCTAACAATATTTGCACGAAGAGCACATATTGTAATGATTAAGGGGAGATTACTCTAACAATATTTGTAAGGAGGGCCAGTAATGATTAAGGGGAAGTTACTCTAACAATATACGTAAGGAGGCATGTAATGTAATAATTGAAGGGAGATTACTCCAAAAATAACTGTAAGTAGGGCCTGTAATGTAATGATTCAGGGTAGATCACTTTAACAATATCTGACCTGTCGGCTGTTTATATGTGTTTGACTTTGTTTTACAGGTGGTTACTACTGTGGTACCCCAGGCTCCCCTAGCCCAGACGGAGGCTGTATGTCTGGTTACTACTGTGAGTATGGTGTAGACACATCCAATCCCTCATCATCAGTCTCCCACAAGGGCGTAGGACAAGAGTGTCCTGCAGGGTCCTACTGTCCGAAGGGTTCTGCTCGGCCCATTGCGTGTGCCGCTGGTACCTACACTAGTGTTACTGCCAAGGGATCCTGTGATCAGTGTACCCAGGGCTACTTCTGCCTGGAGAACACCACCATGCCAACAGACTTTGATTGTCCAGTCGGACACTACTGTCCAGCAGGGACACAGTACAGTACCCAGTACCCATGTTCAGCCGGGTCCTACAATCCTCTACCAACACAAAGTGACCCACTGTCCTGCCTTACCTGTCCTCCTGGTCAGTATTGCTCTGGAGCAGGACTCAGTGCCCCATCTGGAAACTGCAGTGCAGGCTGGTTCTGTTCTGGAGGATCGGTGGAGTCTAAGCCTGTGGTCATGGGTGAGTTATTCTGGTTAAACATTTGAAAGCAGATGTTTTCTTTTCATTAGGGCCTGCAAATCGGAGTTGCAGTTGCACTAAAGTGATCACAGTGTCTGTCTGTCTGTCTGTCCATACTTTGATGTGCAAAAAGCATTTTAAAAAATTCAAAGGTCAAAATCATTCTTACTGAAATAAAGACCATAGGATACATGGTGCCTATCAAAGAATGCCAAAGTTTTATCTCTTTATAGGGATTTGAAAAGTCTACGATCAGGCACATGGTGAGGCCCTTGTTAACCGAAATATGTTGTAATTTTATCATGAATCAGTAGTAAAGCTGTATTTAATAAAGCATCAAGAAAAATGTAATGCCCGGTTTAAAATTGTTTGGATTTTATATTTGACAGGTAACTTCAGTTCAATAGACATGTGTATGTGCCCAGAGTTTAACTACACTGGAGGCAAATGTCAACCAGGAACATACTGTCCGGAAGGTTCCTCCGCTCCCGTGTCTTGTACTGCTGGCTGGTACTGTGATGACTACGAACTCGCCACACCCAAAGGTACAGCAAGTTAGCTAGGCTTTCTGTTAAAGTGGAAATGAATTATCAATTTAATGGTATTTAGAAATTTTTGTTAGTTTGAGTCCATATATAAGGTTGTATGTACTACTCTTTTCTTGATCAACGCAGAAAGTGAAGATCTGTTAAGACAGAGGGTTAAACTAAAAGTCACGGCGGAATATTTCTGAATAAACCTGATCTTGTATGAAAGAGGTTTAATTGTGTCCTTATCAAACACATAGAGTAGTTCAAATTGATACAGACTGTGAATTGTTTAGATATGTAGACACAATAAATCAACCTTTCAAATATAGTTCAATATCACTTTTCTCATGTCTTATGGCCATCTTCAATGGTATTTAATTATTTGTCTTTTGATTTATGTGATATTAGACTCATAAAAAATAAGTTTAGATTGAAGAACATTCAATGTTAAATGTATGAGGTGTGTATTTCAGGAATGTGTAACCCTGGATTCTTCTGTCCTACCGGTCAGACTGAAGCTAACCCAAGTTCGTTTGTGTGTCTGGCGGGTCACTATTGTGAGGCTAGCTCGCCCACCTCGACCGCCTGTCCAACGGGAACTTTCTCCAACTCCACCGGCAATACCAACGTCTCCGACTGTAAACCGTGTACCCCAGGTAGGCACCCTGCTCGCTAACACTTATATCTATTTACTATTAGATTTACATTGAAAGAAGATTGGGAAATCAGATATCTAAATGAAAAATCTGTTACCAACATATTTACAGACAATAATAAAACTGTAATTAACTTTAATTAATTATTTGGAAAAAAAAAAAATATATTTTTTCCTTTTTTTAAATGTATAAATTAGTTCATATTTGTGTACAGTGACCCTTAATGCATCCTTGTGAAATCCTCCAAAAACCAGAATACTTCTGTGAATGTCTAATATGAATCCCTTTCCTACGGTGTCTGATATGTGTTGTAGGGTACTACTGTGACAGCCCAGGGTTGATAGAAGAGAACGGCATGTGTGATGGAGGTTTCTACTGTCCTGAGGGACAGACCACAGCCACGCCAGCAGCCTACAGGTGTCCTATGGGAGATTATTGTCCCCAGGGCAGTCCCGCTCCTGTTGTCTGTGAAAGAGGTCAGTTATGTTAGATTCATGTCCGATACAATAGAATTTGTTCTGATATGTAAATAGCATTAATATATAGTCGCCAATGTTTGCGAGAGTTTTAATTTCACTAAATTTGCTAATGAATCAATATTCATAAAAATTAACAACTTATGAAAATTTCTTTATTGTGGCTATAGGCTAGGTTTTGCAATTATTTTGTGATCCATGAAATTAAACCCCAACATATAAGTTCCGGACAGAAAACTGCAGAATTTTACACTCGGAAAATTCAACAATTACAGATCTTTTTAGGTTTTTGTTACTTAATAAGTGTTTTTTATAAGGAATTTGTACGCAGCTGATGTTTTTGGCTCCTTTGACTACAACTGAATATTTCCTTCTATTATAATTTTAGTGCTAATTAGCACATTTTTTCGGTTCTTTTAACTAAATGTTCGTTATTATACAGGCTCCTATAACTACCTGGACGGTCAGGCCACATGTCTTCCTTGTCCCGAGAGGTTCTACTGTGATCCTAACGAGCTGGGTAACGTGACTGGAATTATCAATCCCGTCAATTGTCCTCAAGGCTACTACTGCCCCACTAGCACGAAATACAACTACCAAAACCCATGTCCCCCAGGATCTTACGGAAGTGTGGAACTATTGGCATCTGATTGTAAGTATCGTTATTTTTACTTTCTTTTTTTACAAAACTGTATCAACATGTTATTTTGTAGGTAATAAATTATAAAACTGAAATACTTAAAATTATTCAGTAAAGTAACATCTAAATGAAGCGTTGTACCATTGTTTTATTTGGTTTCTTTATGCTTAAGTCCTGTTTACACCCAGGACCATGTAACTCATTCACTGCTGACGACATTTTTAAACTCTTCCGAGTTAAAAGTTGGGATAGGTCATTATAAAAAATCCAGGGAAGAGTGAGTTTGGGACAAACCAGGATTTGATGGTGATAGACAATCAGAACACTCAAAAACAAAACCCACTGCCATGCAACCATTTTCTGGTGACTGCTTCACATAGATTCCCCACTTATTGCGATTGTAACTGAAGGTTTCAGAGAAGGTTACCCATGAATTTTATTTATTATTCTTACCGTATAATACAGTAATTGTGAATCCTTTTAACCATCATTGCAGTGTTACTGATGGACTTTTACTCTCGTTTCAGCCGAATGCTTCCCCTGTGACCCTGGTAAGTACTGCCAGACACCAGGGTTAACGACCTTTGAAGGACCGTGTAGTGCTGGATATGTGTGCAGTTTTGGTGCCAACAGTTCCACACCAACTGATGGGACGACCGGCCGGCCTTGTCCCGAGGGCCAGTACTGTCCAGAAGGATCCAGCACAGGTACGATAAGTCTTTAATTTCTTTCTTGAGCCCACCCCGCCCCCTTTTTTTACAAAAAAGATTTGTTATCTACAAATTTGACCATGTTGAAACATATCAGAATGTTTACACACTTCTCATTTAGAAATATTGTACATAATTTCTTGTCCAGAAACTTAATGATTAAATTCAAGTCTTAGTTTGGTGACTGATACGAGTCTAAGATTTGTGTGACTTACAGAGGTATGTAAATCTAGTAGAACTTGATATAAGTCTGAATGCATGTGAATGTGGGACAAATGTAAATCTTTTTGGCTTATTGTCAGTCTAAATTGATTCATTGAGTCCTTTTGGATCAATATGAGCCTTGTGAGACAGTGCAAGTTTAGAAATGCTATCTTTTTGGCTTATTGTCAGTCTAAATTGATTCATTGAGTCTTTTTGGATCAATATGAGCCTTGTGAGACAGTGCAAGTTTAGAAATGCTATCTTTTTGGCTTATTGTCAGTCTAAATTGATTCATTGAGTCTTTTTGGATCAATGTGAGCCTTGTGAGAGTTTAGAATGCCATTCTGAACGGCTTTATTTCCCTCCAGGAACCCTTTGTCCACAAGGAACCTTCAACAATGGTACTGGGTTGAGGTATGCCAATGAGTGTATACCCTGTGACCCTGGTTATTACTGCCCGAACGACGGACTCGTTAACCCCTGGGACCAGTGTACAGCGGGTCACTACTGTGTCAGCGCCTCTATAGAGACCGCACCTGTAGGACAATCGTACGGCTATGTGTGTCCGTCCGGACATTACTGTCCCCGAGGCACTGCGTACCCCGTGGAGTGCCCCAGAGGAACATACCAACCATCAACTGGTAAGAGCTTGCCAACTGTCTCTGTGTTTCAGTATTTTTACGGTGTCATGTACTTTGATAATGTTCTATTAAAAATATACGCCCATTATTGGCGAGAGACAAAGTAAAACATATTTTTCATTAAGTCACTCTATAAAAAAAGTAACAAAAATATTCACATGACTGAAATTGCTTTTTGCAACTCATCAAGTTGGGAAGATATTTTACTGGAATATCCGTAATTGTTTTCTGCCACTCATCTCATGTTTTTATTTTGTGTGTAGGCCGTATAGTAATTGGAGACTGTGTGGACTGTACTGGTGGTAAATACTGCCTGGAGTCTGGTAATGATACGGTCACAGGTGACTGTTGGGCCGGATACTATTGTACACTGGCTGCCAAGGATCCCAACCCCACTGGTACGTTTATCTCTCTTCAGAAATATCCTTCTAGTTTAAACTACATTAATTTTATTTTACTGTATTATATCACATACTGTATTATATCACAAAATTGATAACACATTTGCCTTAAAGAATTTTCATTCCAAAGATAGGGTCATGATCATGCAGTTTCTCATCAAATTATTGACGTGTGCACTTTTTTCAATATTTGTTTTGATATATGTTAAGATGTATCAAAAATGCTGTTATGTGAATTTCAGATGGAACAACAGGCGATATCTGTCCTATTGGGAACTATTGTCCAGTCGGGTCAATCACCCCACAGGCCTGTGCCACAGCAACTTACATGAACCACACTGGTGCCGCGGCCTGCTACCCCTGCCCGGAGGGATTCTATTGTACCTCTGGACACAGTGCTGACCCCTGTCCCCAGGGACTCTACTGTCCTGCTGGTACAGGCAGTAACACCATCCCTTGTCCTATAGGTAAGATACCTGTCTCTCCCTCCAGCCGAGACTTAGGAAAGTAATTTATTGAACAAAGAAGTAAACAACTCATTAAGGTATATGTAAAGACATAACTTTGTATAGTTGGAATATAAACAATTCACAATTCACTATTTTAACATCCAATAAGGGGCGGAATGGGTAAACATGATCTTACCCATCCCTCTGTTTACCTGTAGTATTAGAGTACACTTGGACGAAATGTCGCACTACGTTTTTGACAGCTGACTTCTCTAACTCGCCCTATTTTTGGTAGTGAGCTGATTTCAGTGGTCAGAACACAGACACTCGGCTATTGTACTCTTTGCTTGACAGAGGAAACAGACAAAATTAAGTTTTCAATTCCTGTTTGTATACAAAACGTAAGTTTTCAATTCCTGTTTGTATACAAAACAAACTCAGTATATATAATTCACAATTTGCATGTGCCATCAGTCCGTCGATCTGTCCATCTCGGAGCTTATCTGGGATACAACATGAGATAACTGCATGTACCATACACCAAAATGAGATCACTGCATGCAACATTTATTTGGCCTTTGACCTTGACCTGAAGTACCTAAATATAGGTTGTTTGTCAATATGTCTACCCACAATTCCTGTAGGCATATGATACTTTGTATATTTGTCAGCTTGGTCAAACATCTTGTACCAAGATAGGGGTTACTGCAGCCTCAGTTTATCATCATTTCCCTGTAAAACAAATAAATCTAGGCTATCCACTAAATCGCCTCCTTGATTTCATACTGGTAACTTTAGTATCCAGAATTATTGGTCAAGATATTATTATTTATTTTGAGAGTTTTACGTCCTGACATGGTCTTGCAACCTTCGGTGGACATGTCAAGATATTTGTGTTTTTACCTTTATATGTGTGTGTTTTATAAGGTACCTATGGGTCCACGACTGGGCTGACCAATGAGACTGAGTGTACACAGTGTGTAGGCGGGACCTACTGTGACGTGGCTGGACTTACGGCACCCGCGGGCGGGTGTTCTCCAGGCTACTACTGTGTATCAGGTAAAGATTTCAGAATTGCGGGAGATTTAGATACTGTTAAGCCTCACTTACTCAAACTTGAAGGGACTTTATCAATAGTTTTAGGAAAATATGGTATTCATGTAATTCGAGATTAATTTAATATGTACAAACTTGGTCGGGACCAAACAAACTGTTCGATGAATGAGGGGATATTAAAAGTAAACAATGTTTGAGTATGTGAGGTTTTACTGTAACTTTTTATGGGTACAGTCATTATCTGAATGAAATTTAAGATGGAAGAAAACAGTTTTGCATTTCACTCTTTAAGAAAAAAACAAGAAATATTTCACGATGTTGAAATTTGAACAGGTAAAGTCATTTTAATGTTGGATCTTAATTTGTATGGTTTAGACCTGTAATTATATGTATATAACTCAACTTTTTCAAACATCAAATAATAACGCTTTTTCTGACTGAAAATAGTTGGCGATTTTTGGTGATGATGGTGTTTTGTGTGTGGCAGGTGTTAGTTTAGCCACCCCCAATGGTGGAGTGACCTTCACAGGGACAGGAGGTCAGTGTCCGGCAGGCTTTGAGTGTCCTCAGAACTCCACCTACGCGTCTCCCTGTGGGCCAGGGAAGTATGCCCCTACTGTGGGAATGAGTAGCTGTATCGACTGTACACAAGGTAGGCATAGCAGGAAAACCATTTGTAATGTTGTACGTACAAAGCATATTTTTTATCATGTTTTTTTTACCATGTTACCATGATTGTTTCTGTACCTTTGAATAAGTAAAATGGACATTACTTGAAACTTGTCACCTTGAAGAAGGTTACAAGGCCAAATATTGGGACATTTGGACATTTTTTGCTCTGATTTTTTCCCTTTGGAAATAATCTGTTTATTACACAATAATCATAACATTAACTACTATAAAACATTATGTTAATACCATTATATACCATTGAAAGAAGATAACATATACCCATTGTGCGGAAAAAATAAGGATTTCTATTAAGTAATGACTATAACGAGAGTCTGTTGCTGATTGCAGGTTATTTCTGTGTGAATGCGACCGTTGTACCGACAATATGCCCCGTCGGTTACTACTGTCCTGTCGCCACAGAGTTTGACATGCAATACCCTTGTCCTCCTGGCACCTACAACAATCTTACAGGTAAGTTGGGAGATCGGTAGATTTTAATAGAGGTCAACATGCTCAGGTCAATAAGAGGTCAGCATGCTTAGGTCAATCAGAGGTCAACATGCTAAGGTCATTCAGATGTCAGCATGCTCAGGTCAATCTGAGGTCAACATGCTAAGGTCAATAGTAGGTCAACATGCTCAGGTCAATAAGATGTCAGCATACTCAGGTCAATCCGAGGTCAACATGCTAAGGTCAATAGAAGGTCAACATGCTCAGGTCAATAAGATGTCAGCATACTCAGGTCAATCCGAGGTCAACATGCTAAGGTCAATAAGATGCCAGCATACTCAGGTCAATCCGAGGTCAACATGCTAAGGTCAATAGTAGGTTAACATGCTCAGGTCAATCAGATGTCAGCATGCTAATGTCAATCAGAGGTCATCTTGCTTAAATTATTCAGGGGTCAATATGCTAAGATAAAGGTTAATCATACTTAGGTTAATCAGTGGACATCCTGCTCCTGTGATTATTTACATTATTAACAAGTTGTCAAAATTAACTTTGGAGATATTTTTCAGTGGGATTGTCAATAAATTTCTGTTAACATTTTTTATCAAAAGTATGGTTTTGCACTGAATTTCGCTTTTAACTTGTTCATTCAGGTGCCACATCAGAATCTGACTGTTTGGACTGTCCACCAGGACAGTACTGTGAGGGAGTAGCTAATGTATACCCTGATGGATATTGTGAGTCTGGATTCTACTGTGGGGGCAGGTCCCCCTCCAGTCGTCCTTATGACTCTGGTGCCCTCAACACTACCACTGGAACCCCCAAGTAAGACCAAATAAGGAAAAATAAAAGTTTTGGTGCAGTAGTCATTTGTTTTAAGTTTCCATTCAACCTTTTAGATACCAATAATTAATGGCGTCTGTATATTTCAGTGACCAGTACTCTAATGACACCTGTATATTTCAGTGACCTGTACTCTAATGACACCTGTATATTTCAGTGACCTGTACTCAATGACACCTGTATATTTCAGTGACCTGTACTCTAACGACACCTGTATATTTCAGTGACCTGTACTCAATGACACCTGTATATTTCA
The DNA here is from genome assembly GCA_947623455.1 of Mimachlamys varia. NCBI lineage: Eukaryota > Metazoa > Mollusca > Bivalvia > Pectinida > Pectinidae > Mimachlamys > Mimachlamys varia. Next base: position 19,254,829 of record OX392535.1, read on the forward strand.
GTGACCTGTACTCTAATGACACCTGTATATTTCAGTGACCTGTACTTTATGACACCTGTATATTTCAGTGACCTGTACTTTATGACACCTGTATATTTCAGTGACCTGTACTCTAATAACACCTGTATATTTCAGTGACCTGTACTCTAATGACACCTGTATATGTCAGTGACCTGTACTTTATGACACCTGTCTATTTCAGTGACCTGTACTTTATGACTCCTGTATATGTCAGTGACCTGTACTTTATGGCACCTGTATATTTCAGTGACCTGTACTCTAACGACACCTGTGCTCCCCTGTGGGATTGTACCTGTTCCAATTTCACCATGTCTACTGGCGGGATCTGTCCTTCTGGTTACTACTGTCCTGTAGGCTCGGCCAAGCCGGTGCCATGTGATGGTGGCAAATACTGTGAAACACCTGGACTTACTGTGCCTACAGGTAAGAATGAATTTCAATCATTTTTCCCATTTTAACCTGACTTTATGAAAAGAGTTGTGTATTTGCCTGTCCTCTCAAGCCTCCTTAAATATCTAAGTTTCATTTAATACTCCTGTTCCGTTGGCCATGAGGTGTTTATATTTAGAACTTTGTGTTTAGGTAACTGTACTGCTGGCTGGTACTGTGATGACCGGAGCACTGTCCCAACACAGAAGATCTGTACGCTAGGCCACTACTGTGACGAGGGTACGGAGACACCAACACCCTGCCCCGCCGGTACATTCGCCAACTCCACCAACCGGGCTGCCTTAGAGGAATGTGACAATTGTACAGCTGGCCTGTACTGCCAAGGTAACAACATTCAGCTTCTGGGATAACAGCTAAAATTTTGTACCATCCCTTAATTAGATCTAGTCCAAATGTGTGACTGGTAGCCAAGCATTGCCTTTATAAGTTGTTTATAAGACGGAACTTGGATCAAGGCCAGGAAGGTGGAGACTGTACATGTAGTTTTGTGTTGTGACTTCGGCTTTCTAGCTTAGGGGATGTTTTTGTAATTTTGGGGCTACATAATATTGATATGATATAAATATGACATAATTAAGGTTAGTTTAATATTAAATAACAAGTATAATGAAAAAGACTGATGAACTTAAATGTTAAACATCAGACTTAAATTTTAACTTAGGGAGTATTTTGTAGCTTCGGTTAAATACTACAGTCGGAGTTTGAAACTCGTTTAACATAGTAGTCCATTTCACTGTACTCAAACAGCTGATTGTTGATTTTAGGCTCGGGCAACGTGGTACCTGACGGTAACTGTGCGGCTGGTTTCTACTGTCCCGGGGGTCAGAGTAGCAGCACCCCTGGGTCCTACTTATGTCCTCAGGGCCACTTCTGTTTGGAGGCCTCGGAGAGCCCAGACGTCTGTCCCAACGGCACCTATCAGTTTAACACTGGCGAGTCGACCTGTGATGTCTGTCCGCCTGGATACTTCTGTGATCCCCTTGGAGGTATGTCTTGTTTCGCTACTTTAGATGAATACATAGTTTAATTTCCTGTTTATGTTTTTTCTGGATTTTGACAATCGGTAAAACCAGCAAGTAAACTTGGGATAATTGTTTCTGTTTATCGTGTCATGGCTTCCCAAGCATGGAAGGGATGATTGGTTGTCTTGTTTACATAACTCAAGTAAATTAATTTACGATTCAATCAGATAAGAGGTGTGATTTTAATGATAATACTTGCTTTTACTAATGAGTATAAGTTAATCAATCAGAATTGTGTGAACTCATTAATGACTGTATGTACTGTAATATCCAATTAAATAAAAATGTAACTTTTGATAAACGTAGTAATAACTATTAACCAATGAAAATTTTGTCAATTCAATATTATGTGTGTAATGAAATAACATAAAGTTGAAACATAATGTGCATGGCTATCTAACATTTCAAAACTGAGGAGAGCTGTCATGATTTTTAGGGAACTGTTAAGACAGATAGGCTAAAGATCAACTGCATAGAGAATCACTTACTAAGATATTGTTAAGTTTTGAAGGAAAAACCTACGAATGTAATTTCAGAAATTGTCACTATTTTTCATATTTAACTTTTATTACAGGAAATTACTCATGCTCCAGTGGTAATTGTCAATTTGTTTTTGTGCTTGCTTGAATTTCCTTTCATCCTGTGTCATGATTTTTTGCATGAGTACGAATCCATGTTACCCCATTTTCCAACATTGTTCAATTTGTCATAGTGAAATTCCTCTCCTTGTCCTCTCACCCCCAACCCTCAGCCATCAATTTTCAACCACCATCCATCAACCCTCCCAACCCAAACTCTTCACAAACATTGTGTAATTCCTCTCCTTGTTGTCCCACCCTAACCCCAACCCTCCAACAACCGTCAATCCCCAACCACCAACCCCTGACAAACATTGTCCTACATTTTGTATAGCTAGTTATCCTCTCCTTGTACCCCGACCCCTAACCCCAACTTTCCAACAACTGTCAACCCCCAACCCTCCAACAACTGTCAACCCCCAGCCACCAACCCCTGACAAACATTGTCATAGTTATCCTCTCCTTGAACCCCAACCCCTAACCCCCCATTTAGGTGTTATAGAAATATTCTCACCCCAGCCAAACCCACATGATAAATTGACATGAATAAAATTTACCCTAACCCGACTCTACCTCATCCCCACGGCTACAAAGTGTTGCCAAATCTAACCTTTAGTTGCATGATTGTTGTATTTTATGGTGATTTGATGGTGTTCCCCTGTAAGTGATGTTTTCTCCTGCATGACTTGGTTCTTGTATGATGATTTTATTTCAGGCTTGCCATATATTTACCTTTGAAAGTATATTACCATATCACCGTGCCTATATATAAACTATAATGTGGTCCCAGGTGTATAAATATAAGCACAATTTGCATGCTGCTAAAACCAATGTACCATACATTCTTGAATTAAGCTGTCTGCATGATTTGGGGGAGGTGATTTTAGAAACTGCATGTCTTGAAAGCCACATTTATTATAAATCATTAATCCTCGACAGATCATTGTAAATCTTTCTCAGTTTGACCCGTTTAGCTCGATTCCTGTTTTGTTAGAGGCTACTGGTACCTACCAGATAGAAGTAATGTGTCTGGGATTCTAGATTGGATTGCTTTGCGTTATTTGTATGTGAAATATCTAAAGACAGAAAAGTCTGCCACTGTTTTTTGAGACAATTATCATAACTGTGGATTCTGCTTACTACATAATCCAATTTACAAAAGAAATATCTGGTAGCGACAATTAATATGATGGGCTCCAGCATCCTTGGAACTCTTCTTTACAATTTAGTACATGGAAAATTATCTTGTAGTACAGTCGAACCTTGTTCTCTCAAACTTGTCTAACTTGAAAACCCTGTATATTTTGAATTATTTCATCTGTCCTGGCCAAATTTTGTACCAAATAGTCTCTCTTAACCTGAATGCTTGAATAACTTGTGTTTCCCATGATCCTGCCAACCTCAAAATAACAAGGTTCGACTGTAAGTGGCATCAACAAATATCAAAGTTTGACTGTTAGTGGCATCCACAAATAACGAGTTTCCACTAAGTGGCATCCACGAAATAAAGAGATTCGACTGTAAATGGCATCCACAAAACAACGAGGTTCAACTGTAAGTGGCATCAACAAATATCAAAGTTTGACTGTTAGTGGCATCCACAAATAACGAGTTTCGACTAAGTGGCATCCACGAAATAAAGAGATTTGACTGTAAATGGCATCCACAAAACAACGAAGTTCAACTGTAAGTGGCATCAACAAATATCAAAGTTTGACTGTTAGTGGCATCCACAAATAACGAGTTTCGACTAAGTGGCATCCACGAAATAAAGAGATTCGACTGTAAATGGCATCCACAAAACACTAGGTTCAACTGTAAGTGGCATCAACAAATATCAAAGTTTGACTGTTAGTGGCATCCACAAATAACGAGTTTCGACTAAGTGGCATCCACGAAATAAAGAGATTCGACTGTAAATGGCATCCACAAAACACTAGGTTCAACTGTAAGTGGCATCAATAAATATCAAAGTTTGACTGTTAGTGGCATCCACAAATAACGAGTTTCGACTAAGTGGCATCCACGAAATAAAGAGATTCGACTGTAAATGGCATCCACAAAACAACGAGGTTCAACTGTAAATGGCATCCACAAAACAACGAGATTTGACTAAGTGGCCTCCACAGTAATGTATTAATATCAAAACACTTGATGTGTTAACGATGATTTGTGGTGTTGTGAACTGGTTTGTTTTTTAATGAAACACATCTTCAGTTTAGAAATAGATGTATATTTGTACTGCCGTGGTGTCTCAGTTTTATCCACATTTTGCATAAGAAAATTATTCTGGGGAGAAATCCTGAAGATAGTGTAATGAACAATAAAACTTGCAACAGGAAAAATTTATCAGTTGTTAAATTTTCCCCTTTTGTTTTAAGAGAGTGATACTTCACATGTGAGGGGATATTAGTGTGTATTAGAATTGTTTCAGTGACAGGTAAATTTTGATGTGTGTGAATTTTTCACTTTGAAAAGAATTGTCCATTTGAAGTGAATTTTATCAATTTAATCATCATACACATATTTCTCTTTAGTCTGAAGGAAAATGCATTTATTACACTGCCGTTTTCAGCTCACCTGGCCATTTGTTGTTAGTGACTTCAGGAGAACCAATTAATAAAACCTTGATCTACATGCATGCAGCTATGTGGAGAAACTTCTTGATAGAAGGAGAAAATGCTTGATAGAAAATTCTTATGTATTTCTGCATAACTAGCTTAATCATTTATGATGTTTGCAGACAAATATTTCTACTTCATGATATTCATGACCTGCTTGTTTCTGTTCAATCACTGCTTAAGTACCTGAATGCAGTATTTGATTTATCACACTTCCTTAAATTCATAAGACTATCAGGAATCTTATTTATTTGTGCTGTAATGCTGATATCCAGATTATAAAAAAAAAATTGATCTTGCCTTTCTGAAATTATACATAATATTTGGTACATGAAACTTACTTCACAGTTACACTGTTACATTACATTCCATTTTAAGATATTAGGAATCAAGAAAATGACATTTTCAGACCTTACTGTGGTTATTTTAACAATCGTCAAATAAAGCTCTCCACGTCTCCATGTTAAATAACACAACTTGCTATGAGGAGAACTTATAATACGATGAATTAATGAATTAATGCTAAAATATACTTACTTTAATCATTTAATTTTAATTCTTTTTACCATGGATCTTCATTTTAGAACAAATATTATTAAGATTTGGGTCCAAAGATTGTCTTGGAAGTTTCAAAAATAAAAAACAAAATTAGCATTGACATAAAAAAAACAATAAGTTATTTAACTGATTTCTTAGTACATATGCTCTTATGTATTATCTCAGCTGGAAACTTCCGTGTCAAACTTTGGGTCTACATCTTAACTGGTGCAGATACATAATATGTAAGATAAGCATATTCTAGGGGATTATAGGATATAAAATGTGATGTTTTACATTGTATAGCGTGAATGTTCAGCTGACTTCAGTGTTTTACACTTTCGTCCTCTTTTTATCACCAGGTGTCCCTGTTGTCAGTCCATCGCCATGTCCGGTAGGATATTACTGTCCCGAGGGAACAGTCGCCGGCCAGACATACCCCTGTCCAGCCGGGTCCTTTGGACCTAATCAATACCTCAGCACAATAGAAAACTGCACATCCTGTACTGCTGGCCAGTACTGTGATCAGGCAGGGTTGTCTGCCCCTGTTGCCGCGTGCTGGGGAGGATTCTACTGTACAGGTGGCGCTGATTCCCGATCACCAGTGGATCATCTGGTAAGAAAAACTTAAATGTGTCATGAAAGACGTTTCATAAAAATATTTGTCTAAATTCATTGACAATTTCATTGTAATGTCATTATGCAATTGATTCCATTCTAGAATAATGTGACTGTATTTAATTCAAGGTGAACCAGACTCACAATTTGACCTTTACTGGGAATGACCAGTGCCCAACTGGCTACTTCTGTCCTAATGGAACCACCTACCCACTCCCCTGTCCCCTCGGAACCTTCTCCACACGGATACAGATGAGCTTTGAAAGCGAGTGTGAACCATGTCCAGCAGGTCGTTACTGTAACCAGGCCGCCTTTACCAAAGTCACAGAGGCTCTCAACTGTACTGCTGGGTAAGTCTGGCTCTCAACTGTACTGCTGGGTAAGTCTGGCTCTCAACTGTACTGCTGGGTAAGTCTGACTCTCAACTGTAGTGCTGGGTAAGTCTGGCTCTCAACTGTACTGCTGGGTAAGTCTGACTCTCAACTGTACTGCTGGGTAAGTCTGACTCTCAACTGTACTGCTGGGTAAGTCTGGCTCTCAACTGTACTGCTGGGTAAGTCTGGCTCTCAACTGTACTGCTGGGTAAGTCTGAATCTCAACTGTAGTGCTGGGTAAGTCTAACACTCAACGGTAGTGCTGGGTAAGTCCGACTCTCAACTGTACTGCTGGGTAAGTCTGGCTCTCAACTGTACTGCTGGGTAAGTCTGGCTCTCAACTGTACTGCTGGGTAAGTCTGACTCTCAACTGTACTGCTGGGTAAGTCTGGCTCTCAACTGTACTGCTGGGTAAGTCTGACTCTCAACTGTAGTGCTGGGTAAGTCTGCCTCTCAACTGTAGTGCTGGGTAAGTCTGACTCTCAACTGTACTGCTGGGTAAGTCTGACTCTCAACTGTAGTGCTGGGTAAGTCCGACTCTCAACTGTAGTGCTGGGTAAGTCTAACACTCAACTGTAGTGCTGGGTAAGTCCGACTCTCAACTGTAGTGCTGGGTAAGTCTTAATTTCGAACTGTAGTGTTGGGTCAGCCTAATCTCAAATTGTAGTATATGGTGAGTCTTACACTGAAACTTATTGTCTATCTGTATATTTGATATCTTTTAAGCTTTAAGGGCCATACATTGTGGTCTCCACCTGACAATCAGTGTCCTTGTTCTAGTTGTATCTGGACCTTCTCATATATATAGTTCTTGGTATATCTGTATATTCTAAATAATTTTAGGTACATCTGTACTGGAGGAGCCACACAAGCTGTTCCCAATGCCACCGAGGGATATGTTTGTCCCATGGGACACTTCTGTGTTTCCGGGGCTCTCGTAGAGGAAGGATGTGCCATAGGGACTTATCAGCCCAGTATAGGTCAAAGTTCATGTCTCACATGTCCCGTTAACAAGATGTGTCTCTACGCAAACATGTCCACTCCAGAAGACTGCAAAACAGGTCCGTTGTTTGTGTAATCTGAATAATTGAAGATCCAGCAGTTCAAAAAGTTGACACTTTTAACTCTATTTGAATTATGTATCATAAATCTCCAAATTGGTAGGAACTAACTGTTCGAAACTTTTGTTGTTGAGATTTCAATTTATAACAATAAACTATCAACAATTCTATTTTCAGATATAAAACACACTTTTGATTTATGATTATAACAAAGCAAAATTTTCCTATTCATGTGAATGACATGATAATGAGCAGGAACATTGTTGACTGTTGTGTGTTACATTACATTATAGGCTACTACTGTGAGGCTGGTACACCCCCTATTCCATGTCCAGCGGGTACCTTCAACAACCTGACAGGAATGGGCCAGGTGTCAGATTGTGTCGACTGTCCGGTCGGCAAGTACTGTCTCGGTCTCGGAAACAGCATCCCAACAGGTCAGTTATCGTTAATGTTGACTGTTATATCTCATTATCTCCCCTTGGAATGAAAGCAGGTTTGTGTATCAATACTAGTCCTTTTTTCTTTTGATATCATCTTCAGTAAAAACCTTTAAAATGTTTGTTTCTCTTAACAGGTAAAAATTTCATTACTACATTATGGAGCAAAGTTCCGATTTTGTATCAACATTATGAAGTAAAGTTTGTTAAATTCAAACAAAAGTGTCAACTGATCAAACCTTAAAATCAATCAGATCAAAGCAAAATTTCATATTTTACATCTCTAAGTACCTGCTGAACTTTTAGGGTCGGATACAAATTTGGTCAGAATAAAACAAGGTGTCCACTGACCAAACCTTCAGGTGATTCAGATCAGAGGACAAGGTTATATTTTACACTTCCTTACTGCTTAAATATTAGGGTCATTGCGGGGCCCTTCCTAAAGAGTCAATGTTCTAGTTTCTCTAGATGTAACCTGTAATGACCTGTAGGCCATACTAACAGAGAGCTATTGTCTGTCCAGGTGACTGTGATGCGGGCTACTTCTGTCAGGGAGGGGCCTTTGACAGGTACGCCAATGCTTCTGCAAGCTACCCCCTCAGTGGTCTATGTCCAGTCGGTCACTACTGTCCATCAGGAACAGCCCTACAGGTGCCCTGCCCGGCAGGAACTATCCGCAACTTTACAGGTAAGTTTATATTTGATCAGGCTTCAGCTCTGGAGAGTTTCCCTGTAATATAAAACAGGTCAATAAAACAAATTAAAAATGCATTCATTTAACGAGATTAAATGGGTTACAGAAAAAACGAAGTTTTGCAAGATTTCATGATAAATAGTTTAGTGAACTTTGAATGTTTGGACCGTTGCCCTACAATTTCGTATAAAAAATATGCAGGAGCATGTAAATCTATTATTTACTTTTCTTATTTATTTTTAGGTGCTGCAAGTGCTGATGATTGTCTCCCTTGTACGGGCGGTTACTATTGTGCTAACCCAGGCCAGACAGAGGCCACAACAAAGTGTTCGGCTGGTTACTACTGCCCTGCTAATGACTCGACAATTCAGGCTTCCCCCACGGAATTCACCTGTCCCGCTGGCTACTACTGCCTCGAGGGCTCTGTGGGCCCCACTCCTTGTCCCGGCGGCCAATACCAGGACAACGTTGGCCAGTCCACCTGTGTAGACTGTCCGGAGGGCTACTACTGCGTGGGCTCACTCAACCCAGAAAAGAAGGTCTGCGAGCCCTACAGCTACTGTCCAGCTGGTAGGTGGTCTTAGACAACAGTTTAAATGTTAGCAAAATTCTCAGAAGTTTTCTTATCCTGAAATGAAAATGTCAAAGATTTGGTAATTAAAAGTTATAAGGATGCATTAGCTGTAACTGCAACATAGCTACGTCATGAAAAATTCAAGATGGCGACTGATTATGTTGGTCAGGTTGAGGCTCATATCTGGCAAAAAGCCCCCCCCCCCCCCCAACACACTTTTGACTTTATTTAATGCACTGTCCCTCTGGGCTTATTGCTGGAGAAATATACGTATTTTTGGTTCAAATTATTTTTGGTGGAGTAGTATTATAAATGGAACAGCTAAGAGTTATCATCAACCAGATCTCTCCTGGTGTTTGAGCTTGGATATGATAACTGTTATGATGTTGACCAAACGCCACTCCTATGAACATAACTATTTTCTATCTGGAAATATTATATATGGTAATGTGGTGCTGTAAGACAAAGAGAAGTATGATGTGCTAATATTTCACTATGCTTTGCTGTTAACAGGAAGTCAGTATCCCACGCCTTGTGATAATGGAACGTTTACGTACCCCAACATGACAGGTCTAAGAACACAGGCCGACTGTCTACCCTGCCTGGCCGGTAACTACTGCAGGTATGTCATCACTAAGCTCATATTTAATTTTCTCTCATTTCTAAGTGTGTAATACTGATCTGTCTAGGGCAACACACCCATGATCACTGTGGTTGTATCACACTCCTACCCATGAAATAGTCACGGCGTGACATGACAATGGCTCAACAATGACATGATATCACAAATAGAGTAAAATGTCAAATGAGTGCTTTTGATAACTTATAGTAACTTGTCTCTATTGAAATATGGTCCAAATTATCTTTTACTATAAGCTTGACCTCTTTTGGATAGAGAATGAATGTAAATGTTGATAAAGTTTGTTTTGTATTATTTTTCCAGAAATGGTCAGTTGTACGAAGCCTGTGCCTCGGGCTACTTCTGTAAATCAGGCTCCAAAGATGACATGCCAACTGTCGTGACAAACTTCACCTGTAGCGCCAATGATGAGTGTGCGGGTCTGTGTCCAAGCGGTTACTACTGTCCTGTTGGAATCGAGGAACCAATACCGTGTCCCAAAGATACTTACCGCGGCCATCCAGGGGCGGCTACTGTGTCCGACTGTGACAAGTGTCCGGCAGGATTCCTGTGTAATGAAGGTAATTATCAACCAAGGACAATTCTTATATAATAAAATCATTTTCAAGAAATTGATTTATTCCCCACATAATTCTTCATATATACTTATTTAAATATGATTTGACTTCCAACTCGGCCTGTATTTTGCCTTTCCTTAGTGAAAAGTTTATAGATCACATTTTCTTACAAATCATTTTAAAACTAATTCAAAACATTCGACCAATATTGATTGCAACATTCAGAATGAGTGCCGATATTTATTTAGGAACCTCCGTCCCTGTGGAATGCCCAGCAGGGTACTACTGTCCCGAAGGAAACAAGACGGAACCCTGTCCGTACCTGACATACCGTAACAACACAGGGGCAGCTGTCGTCACCGATTGCTACCCGTGTCCAGCTGGGTACTTCTGTAACCAAACAGGTATAGTACATTCATCTACCATGTACTCATTCTTTCTTTCGTTCAATCATTCATTCACTCATTCTTCAACTCAAAATCTACTCACCTATTAGTTTTTATTCCCATGCTGTAAAATGGAGGTGCATATGATAGTTTGTAAACACTCAACAACTTTATTTTTATCATTTTCATCCAGCTTTATTCAAAGGTTGATTTATTCTCCCTATGTAACATTGTCATCAATTATTGGGATTTTCACAATTGACTTTCTACTACAGGTATGGCCGATTATATAGACTACCCCTGTAAGGAGGGGTACTATTGTCTGGAAGGTATGGAGCCTTCCCTCTGTCCAGCTGGGAGGATGCGTAATAGCACTGGAGCTGCAGCCTTCACCGACTGTGAACTTTGTCGGCCGGGATACTACTGTCCAAACGACACCATCAACACTCAAGGAATCCCTTGTAACGCCAAGTACGAGTGTCCAGCGGGATCGTCCTTGGAGGACATTTGCAGGTCAGGACACTACTGTGTTGCGGTCACCGGCACTCCACCTATCTGTCCCCCTGGTTACTACTGTTACTATGGCACAGATGTACCAGTACAGTGTTTCTTCCCCGATTACTGTCCTGAAGGAAGCAACATGACCCTGAACTGTGACCTCGGTTACCGAGCCTTGACTCACTCGGGGATCAGATATGACATCACTCAATCATGTGAGATCTGTCCGCCAGGAACCTACAGCAACCAGACTGACCGGGCCCAGTGCCTGCTGTGTCCTCCTGGGTACTGGTGTCCTGAAGGAACTGGTCACGGAGACAGTAACGCCTGTACTGAGGGTTACTACTGTCCCGAAGGATCCTCGGCTCAGACACCCTGTCCAGTAGGGACCTATGGTACTACAGTCAAGGCCAGTAGCTCGGCAAGTTGTACCGCGTGTCCGGCAGGTTCCTTCAGCGATGTGGCCGCTTCACAGCAGTGTAAACTGTGTGGTAGTAACGCTTACTCCAACGCTGATAGATCCACCTGTACCTGTCGCGGTAGATACCGTGAATTCCAGGAGTCGACCGGTTTCTGTGTGTGCTACCCAGGCTTCATGTACTACGATGAAATAAACACGCAACAGTATGAAGGTGACAGTGACACTGACTGTCAGAGGATCTCCGACGAAATCTGTGCTCAGTCGGAAACGAGGAACAGTTTAACACGTCTGTGTGTAACCGTCTCAGGTGTTGATTGTACGTCTACCTGTGAAGCATCCGGGACCGGACCATCCTTCTTCAATTCAGAACTCGGCGTGTAAGTCCTCACTCTTGTTTACCGCTACTAACAGTTGTGTTATTCATGTCCTGATACCTTATATCAATAATTGAATACCAAGTATAATGAGGTGATAAACTTCCGACAGAAGTCTGTTGTTAGATCTGGGTTGAAGAGTGTTTCAGGATCACAGACATCTAAAGTTAGAAAAACCTTGTAGACTTTGTGTCAATAAGGAGAGAAGTTTCTACTGCTTATTGTGTTGTGTATAGGTACTGTTGAACTTTGTCGTCTTGATCTCTTGTAAGTCTCTGTCAAACTGTATACTAAGCATTCAGATTCATTTAAAAAAATCAAATACATGGATAACTGGAAGTTTTCCCACAATCCTGCCAACTTTAGATACTGAGGTACAACCATACAGATTTAGCTCACATTAGGGTAGTTGATAACAGTTTTGGTTGAAGTGTAAAAATTCATCAACACGATCTCAGGTCTGTGTACTAGTATGCTGATAATTCCGGTTTGAGTAGAATCTTGTTATCTCAAACTTGTATAACTCGAAGACCTCCGTTTAATTTGAAGTACTTTGTCGGTCCCGGACAAGCTTTTCACTAGCGTTCAAACCCGCGTAACTTGAATGCTCAGATAATTTGAAGTTTTCCTATGGTCCCCTCTACTTGGAGATAACAAGGTTCAACTGTGGTTCAATGAGTGTTGGTGCTAGTGTTGATCAGTGATGTAAGATACTTGTAATAATGTCTTGTAGATGTCAGTGCACCACTTACCAGGACCCAGACAATGTGTGTAACAGTGTTTGTCGCAGTACTACCAAGCCACAGATCTCTACGGAGGTGTCCACGACTACTGGACAAATCAGTGTGGTGATCACCGACCCTGTCACCAGCACCACAGTCACACAGGTCAGTTCAAAGGTCAAATGCACAAACTATAAATAGGACAGTAAGGTTGAAAAAATTAACTCATATTCTTACGTTCATTATACAAATAAAAGTTTCCCTGTGATAATTTAATTAAGTTTTGCCTATCAAACCCAAACTGCATACAGTGCTTCCTTCCTGGGATGCTCTTAGGTCTAAAGGTCAAATGTCAAGGTCACTGTTACTATAAATAGAACCCATACTTGAAGAACTGGTTTCTGTGCAATAACTTGAGGGCTGCATAATTATGATATGTATGTATGGAATATATTTGTTGGCACTGCTTTTGAGTCAATAATTTTGTAAACTTGTGTAAGATCTCTTATTGATTGTCTTTTATTGAAACCAGTACCACACGTCAAAGCTCAATTTTTAAAGAGGGTTAGAGGACCAGATCATTCTTACATTGAAGAAACCAGTGTTGGATCTACTTGAAACTTTCTATTTATAGATTATAACGGACACCCTTGGGCCCGTCTCCGGTACTGTTGGGGCAAAGGAAACGTATTACATTAACTTCTGGGATGTTGGTGTAACCGCCTCCTTGTATGCTACTGCTTCTGATTCAACTGCTGCTATAGGAGGTGAGCCATTTTATCTGCATAAAAGTAATAAATCTATTTACATTTCGATGAAGAACACAGGTGAATTGTAAGAAACTCTATTGACCTCTTGTATTTACGTCATACTACCGTTACAGTCAAGTTTTCTACCGGACTCAAGTTTGTTGTCGTGATGAAGTTGAAGTTTTATCGATGCTTTCTTATTCAATAATTTTTTTCCTTTTTTATGCCCCCTTAATGAAATGGGGGCGCAGGGGGGGGGGCATATAGTGTATATTGTGTGACTACCTACTGACTTTGTTTTCTACCTTTTAAGTACCACTAGCATCACTTGGAAGTGGCACTGGAAGAAGACGACGACGACTCTTAGCCACCACTGTACCGTCCAACCAGATCTTCAATCCTGCTATGTGTCTACAGCTGGACGAAATGGTCGTATTTAACATATGGCTGAACTCAACAGATCGAACCAAGAGTCATTACCCAGTCTTCTTACCCAACAGTCTGTTCTCCTCCAATGCTAACTTTGATTACGGGGCATTCACCGAGCTTAAGACAAAGATCGAAACAACCACCCTGGTGATTAACTCCTTCCTGCATGTGTTCATAGAGGCTGGCACCTACGTGTTCCAGGATGCTCAAGATGTCAACAGGTATATTCTGAAGTTTTTACACGAGTTTTGTATCTTTGTTGTCTTCTCTTTAGTGTATGATTTAGAGCTACGTGATTCAATTTTAATTTCAATAATTTTAATGGTCAAAAGACAAATGGATCAGGCAGAGCTAATTGATGATGTCTTTATGATATTATGAGTGATGGAGCAATTTGTTTCAGCATGTTATCGATGACAGATTGAGATGTCAACAGATATTCTCTTATGTTTTCACACGAGTGTTGTTGTCTTCTCTTCAGTGTCTGATTTAGAGCTAATTGATGATGTCTTTATGATATTATGAATGATATGAAGCAGTTTATTTCAGCATGTTGTCTTCTCTTCAGTGTCTGATTTAGAGCCAAGTGATGATGTCTTTTTTGTGATATTATGAATGATATGAAGCAGTTTATTTCAGCATGTTGTCAATGATAGATTGAGAGCAGCTGTTTTCTTGTTTCCACAGTTTGGTTTACATCAGTGTCATGCCTGCTGGGACAACATGTGATCCGTCCACCTCCCGTGTAATAAGTGCCTCCTCAGCCAACTTAGCAGCGCTTGGCTTCTACAAGGCTGAACCAGAAAATTTGGCTCCAGACTGGGGACTCATCAAAGGTGATTGTCTATGACACTAATAAGTCTTAACTTTTTTGTCATTGATTTTAAGGATTATTTTCTTATAAATGATGTTTATTATTAACATCGTTTTATTGAGATAGTAGGAAAGATACATGATTGACCGTTCTTCTGTTATTACGTACATTTAACCTAATGAGTATTTCTGTTACATTGTAACCGTATGTTATATTCATATATCTAATTCTTACACAGGAATGATTGTGTTCTTATAAATAATGTCTATTATTTACATCATTTTGTTGAGATAGTAGGAACGATATGTGATTGACCGTTCTTCTGTTATTACGTACATTTTACCTAATGAGTATTTCTGTTACATTGTAACCGTATGTTATATTCATATATCTAATTCTTTCACAGGAATGATTGTGTTCTTCGCCATCCTTGTGTTGCTGTTGGTCGTGGCTGTCATTGTGTGGCGCCCGAGAGAAGCTGGTATCTATCCCATGAAGCACTGGAAGCCGGCCTACCGCAGTCTTGGGGAGCCACCTCCGGTACCACAGTTTATGAGATACGACTCGGACCATTGGCCACACAAAGAAGGAATGTGAGCATAAAGTGTTACTTTCACGTATTACAAATATTCATACCATCCTGCATATGCATTCTGTACATAATCTGTACATTATAATTATATTCTTTAAATAATTTTGATAAAATGTTAAGTTTAGCAATAATATATATTTCGAAGTCATATTAAGAAAATTAAACAGTTATTGTTTCTGAAGATCTTCTGTCATAATACATGTTCTTTGTTTGTGTTCAGGGAAAATAGTGCTCTAGAAATGAGAAGTTCAGGTGATGGAGCAGAAACCAATGTTCTTGTTTCCATGGGTACGTATATCTAATATATTCTTATTTATATGGGTACATATGATTTACATGTGATACTACCAATTTCAGTGTTGTAAATGTACGCTAGAATAAATCTTGAATAAAAACTATCTTATACAACTGCCAAGGAACTAGAAAGTGCTACCAAATATTTCTGAAATATTTTAAATGGCTTAAATTTTGCCTTTATTTCTAAAATATTTTAAAAGTCTCATATTTATCTGAAATATTTTGAATGTTACCTTTATAGCTGAAATATTTTGAATGTCACCTGTATTTCTGATATATATATTCAATATCTCATTGCAGGTGTTAAAGGGGAGGAGGACTTGGAGAATTTCAATGTCCGAGTTTTCTATGACAAACTTGAAGATCAGAATCTTCATCTGGCCTCGCAGTTGGCAAGGCAACAAGAAGATCTTCGTAGCTTCTATGAGAAAATCTGTGCACAAAATGAGGAACTCAAGAACCTTCTCGAGAACATGGATCCGGCTCAGCTGGAAGCTTTAGAAGCGAGAATGGCAGCTCGCGGCCAGCAGGCTGGTCTGGTGGGCGCTGGGGACAGCATCAATATGGCTTCCATTTCGGCTGGAGGACAAAACAAGTACAAATTTGCAGGTAATGTCAAAAAGATGTCCTTGTTTGCGTGTTAGAACTTTCGCCGCAGTTATCAATTTGAATAATTTATAGACAAGGTATGCTGAAGTGCTTTAGAGGTTTATGTTGCACATATTGTGAGCTGCTAGTTTTGATGATCTTGTGGAAATGTGCAGAAATATCAAATATTTGACTAAAGAGTGGATCATACCTCCATTAATTCTATGAATTCCTTTGAAATTCCAGTTCATTGTTGTATTTTATGATATTGAAATATATGAAGTATTCAAAATTTTATTTAGAGCTTAAAATAGATAAATTGTAATAAAACAAAGCTATTCTTACAATAAAGGTGGAAGTAATCGCGAAGCTGAGCTTATGGCTGCCCTACAACTCTTGCTGGACAAGTTAAACTCGGGCAACCTACCCATCAACCAACAGAGCTGGGACCAACTTCAGAAGGGAGGAACATCGGCTACTGGTGGAACCTTGTATACCACCAACATAGACGTAGGGGGCTTCACAGGGGGAACAGGCAAACAGGTAAGTACACATTGTATACCACCAACATAGACGTAGGGGGCTTCACAGGGGGAACAGGCAAACAGGTAAGTACACATTGTATACCACCAACATAGACGTAGGGGGCTTCACCGGGGGAACAGGCAAACAGGTAAGTACACATTGTATACCACCAACATAGACGTAGGGGGCTTCACAGGGGGAACAGGCAAACAGGTAAGTACACATTGTATACCACCAACATAGACGTAGGGGGCTTCACAGGGGGAACAGGCAAACAGGTAAGTACACATTGTATACCACCAACATAGACGTAGGGGGCTTCACAGGGGGAACAGGCAAACAGGTAAAGTACACAGTGTATACCACCAACATAGACGTAGGGGGCTTCACCGGGGGAACAGGCAAACAGGTAATGTACACAGTGTATACCACCAACATAGACGTAGGGGGGCCTCACAGGGGGAACAGGCAAACAGGTAATGTACACAGTGTATATCACCAACATAGACATAGGAGGCTTCACAGGGGGAACAGGCAAACAGGTACACCATAGTATGCTTCACAGGGGGAACAGATATGGCCCTGGTGAGAAAGGGAGCATCAGTTTAGCACTCCAACAGATTATAAGTCGTTTGTTATTGGTAACACATGACACTGTAAAAGTGGAATTGTTCGTGGTGTGGAAATTTTCACTTATTTTGCTGGCATTAATTCTCCGCAATTATATATTCACATATTTAACACCACTCAAAATCTACAGTGTATAATAGTATTATACTGATGCCACACAATTTTCCACATCATGAACAGTAGGCAGCTAAATAAGTGAAAAATTCCAAGTGCAAAATTATTGGCGTTTACAGTAGTTGATACTAAGAAATGTCTTACTATTGTTATCATTACAGGCTGAGTTGCTACGGAGACAGAATGGTGAGCGTTTACAGTTAGAGCGCGACCTTGACCAAGAGGAGAGAGACGCTATCAGCAAACTTTTGTCCACAGAAGAGGATAAACGCAAAGATACAGTAGACCATCAGCTGGGAGGACTGGTCAATCGTCTCCATGGTAACATAGCTTTTAATATGTTCAATATGTGTACTACATCTGTTACTAGTTACTGAATCCTGATGATACTGTACTATATATATTGGATTCACATTATCATGGGAGATAGTTTTCCGTTTTGTGACAGAATTCCGTTTTTTGACACGTGGATGGTGAATGAATTTATTTCCAGTTTTTCAGCTTTTTCTTACTTTAATTTATTTTCAGATTTTCAGGATTTGTTTACTTTCACCCATGCATTATGTATTTGAATTTGTATGCCCCACCATTTAATGGTGAGGGCATATCTGTCCGATCACATTCAGTCATTTAGCAATTCATTATCCAGACTCTTGTCAACTTCATATCTCAGAAGGTTTTTATCAAAGTTGATATGAAGATCAGGTATAATCAAAAACAATGTATATACAGTAAAATCCCACTAACATGAACTTCGTGGGAATCTGATCAATAGTTTGAGGAATATATGGTATTCAAGTAATCCGAGGTTGGTTGAATATGTTCTAACTAAGTCTGGACCAAATGAACTGTTCAATGAAAGAGGGGTATTCGAGTAAACTGGGTTCAAGTAAGCGGGGTTTTAATTACTGTATATTTGATAGATAATAAAATATAAAAACGAATTCATATATTTGGGTTAATGACAGAATCACAAAATATTGAAGTAATTTTGAAGTAATATCCTATTTAATTTTTCTCTTTTGGTAAAACGTTTACCTTGTTCTGTATTTACAGGTGATATGAATGACAAACAGGTAAAGGATATTCTGTCTAACTTTGAGAAAGATTACGAGAGCAGCATGAACAAACACATGACCAACAAGGAACGACAAGCCTATGATCTCCGACATAGACTAGAGGAAAAACGGAGGAGGAAAGAAGCTCAACTCAGGGACAAACATGCGAAGGAGGCGGATGAAAATGGACTTCCGTCACCAGTCGAAGGCGATGCTGGTCACGCCGGGAAGAAACTGCGCCGCTGGGAGGCGCTGCTCAACACTCTGCAGGCAGAGAAGGCTGCTGGTTCAGCCAAGTCCGAGACCGACCTTGACGTCAACCTCAATGAGGAGGAACGTAAACAGATGGAGAACAAGCTCCAGGAGGAACTGGTGGGTACCGCTTTTACTTTCTCCCTGCTACAAAATGGAAAGTGGTTCATGCACCTATGAGCTCATAAAAATGACTTAATTCATATTAATGTATACTTTGTGTTTGGAGATCGATCCAGAGATGACTTACAAATGTGCTCAAATATTATGGATGTGCCTACGGGTATGTTTGTAATATATAAAATGCATGCTTAACAGAAAACTGGCAGTCGTTGGAAGAGTGAGTTAGAAAATGAGATCAGCCCTTTAAAATTCTATGACTCCTGGTAGTTTAGTTGGGGGTTTTGATATGGCACAAAGCTAGCAAGGTATGAATTCTGTTTTTAGACTAGTAGGTTAAGAAAGACAATGCAAACTGGCATGAAGAGACTGACCTTACTGCTGTAAATAGGCCAATTTATATTGATTGAGAAATTGATATCCTGTATTTGCCTCTACTACATATACAAGTGTGTTGAATAGGGTAACTTGACAAACATGACATTCTGTCATTCCTTAGAGAGTAGGTCTTATGACTTTGTTGTGTTACAGACCAGGATGACGCAGGACGGAATCCTGTCTGCGAAGCAACAGGAAGAGCTTCTCAGGAACCACATGGAAAATGAGAAGAACCTGGCTCGTCAGCATGACAATCAACGCAAACAACAAATTTCAGCCCTGCAGGACAGGATTGCTGAACGACGCAAGAAGAGGCTTGGCAAGCTGCAGGACCAGCATGAAGCTGAGCTTAGTGAGGTGAGATATTTTAGTGTAGTTTTCATACACAGCACTGGCGTTCAGATATTCAATAATACTAAAAGTAAATTTTTGCTATCAGTTTATATGTTTTTCATAATACAGTACTTAAATAGCTTGCTTCTATTTTCGTTTGTGATAAGATAATGAATAACAACTACTAGGGCCTAGTTGTTCAAAAGGTGATAAGTACAAATTTCAACTCTCCTGTACCTTTAAAAACCATTGAACGAGTTACAAATTTCAGATATCAAATATCTAGAATAGTCAATTTACATGCAAAATTATTGGATTGCACCTTGTATATTGACAGAATTATTTTAAAGGTTGAAAAATGTGGTTAAATAGTGACTGGGCCCATGCCAGAATATTCTCAAAATTCTAAAATATTTAATATCATTTTAAAATCATCAAATTATGAAGTTTAGGTTCAGGTATTTCATTATCAATGGTTTTGAATTAACCTTGATCATCCTTGGTTTCTGTATTTGTAGTTATCTGCAAAACTTATAGAGCAAGGTCAGACTGATGACCTTGAGAGGGAGTTGGAATACCTAAAGCAGCTACATCTGCAGGAATCGGAGGCTGCTGAGGCGGAGCTGGACGCCGAGGAGAAGGAGCATATCCACCGTATCAACAAAAACCTGGAGGAGGAACATACACAAGGGACGAAACAGAAACACCGGGACTTATTCAAACAGGTAAATGATTCAGGTTTTGGATTTTCTGTAGTCATTCAAATAAAATACTGAATTAGTTTTCCTCCTTTTTCAACTGTAAATCTTTTTGCTGTAGTTTATTAATCCAAAACTGAAATTCCGTTTCTTGATTACCTCCCAGGGTAAACCAGACTTGATTAGGTAACCCAAGACTTGATTACCAAACTTAAAACTCAATTGCCTAGATCCAGACATGATTACCTAACCCAATACTTAATTACCAAACTCCAGACTTGATAACCTAATACAAGACTTGATTACCCAAATGTCAGACTTGATAACATAACCCCAGACTTGATAACCTAACTCAGGACTTGATTATGTAATCCACGACTTGATAACCTAACCCACACTTGATTACCTATCCTCAGAGACTTCATTTAAAAAATCAGAAAATCAAGCTTAACTTTTATGGCCCATGGAATATAATTGGACACTCTGACTTTACAAAAATGTGTTACATATGTTGAACTTATTCAAAATTGTTTGGATGATGACAGGTGAGCCAGATGTGTCCCGAGGCCAAACAGATGGCCCTCCAGCATGTGATGGAGGACTACAGACAGAACATGGAATCGCTGGACCAGGAACTGTCGCTGGAACGACAGAGACAGCTCAGCGACACCCAGGTTAGACTCTCATAACTACATCACCATGAATATCTGTTATCACGTGACACTTAAAAGAAAAAAAGATTGGTTACATGGAAATTAAAAAGTGTTTGTTTTATGACATTCCCTCTACAGCTTTTTAAAAATAGATGTTTTCAACATCTTTTCAGAAAGTATGTCATAATTTGATAAAAATAATTCTTGTTGAAAACCAATACTGGGGGGAAAAAAAATAAAAAACATTGAGATAAATTTCAATTCATTCAGGCTAAAGCAGAAAGCAGTTAGACATGAAAAATAAGATAGAAAAACATTTTCGAAATTTCATTTTTATTGGAAGAAAAATTCCCTGTTTTAGGCTAAGTTGGAAGCCAGACGAGCCCGCCGATTGGCCGAGGCACAGCGTCGCATGGAGGAGGAAGAAGCTCAGCGCATTATCTTGGAGCAAAACAGACAGATGAGGCAGGGCGGTGGCGCTGGCGCTACTACCGTGCCCGACTCGGACCTCGCTCACGTACCCACAGTTAGCTACAGCGACTCCGTGGAGGAGAATGCCCTCAGGAAAGAACAGGTAACGTCTACCTAGTAGAGAGTATCTTGTTTACAACGTTAGGCCTGACAGTAATCTAATCAAAGATTCATACTAGCCCCTCTATATCAAGTAACACTGCAGTCCACCCTATAAGCACATCTGACCCTATGAATCCACCTCCAACCTTTTCTCAGGGAAAGAAGATTGGTGCACTTGTCTAAATCTATTAAAAAACAACCTTACCTCACTTATTTGCCAATCCAAACTTTAAACACAGTCTTTTGACCAGTGATTGCTTTTTCAAAATTTCAAATGGAAACTTTTCCCTGCACATGGTTTTATTAAGTGCACCCCTTTTGTAGTTTATCTATAAATGCACATAGTGCTTATTATGTCAAATATGATACATAATACTTAGAAATGGACCAAGAGGAAATTCAGATTTTACTAAATTTTGCATCTTTCGATTGAATGAATTAAATTAAACGTTGTATCAAAACTTATCACTTTTAATACTATAAATTTTAAGAGGGTTGAGAAAAATATACAAATTGGGGTTCTTTGTGTATGTTTGAATTCTGTTTTGAACGGATTGTTTTGAAATTGTCAGGAAAGAGCCAAGGAAGAAATGAAGAAAAGGCACAAACAGGATAGAGAAAAGTTGGGTGAGAAGCTTGATTCTGAGGACGGTCATCAGGAGAGAGATGCAAGAAAGGAGCTGGACTCCGAAACAGAAAAGATACTGCGAGAGAAGCGCAACAGGCAGGCTGCAGAACTAGCTGCCCGCACAGACCTGTCTGATGACCAAATTAAGGCAGTAAGTTCAGTGGAGAATGTTCCATGTAGATTTTCTGACATTTAGCTGATACATATATATATCTTACGATTTATTGCCTGCCAATATACTTCTATGTTATATTTACCTTTCCGTCTGATTTTCACATTACTGTTGAACAGTTGATGGCCTCCCATGAACAAGAATTAGAAGACCTCCGAGAGAAATTGGAAAATGACCGAAATAGACAACTTCTGACCATGCGTGAGAGACTTAATAACCGGCGCCGACGAAAGATGGATGCACTCAGAAGGAAACAAGAAGTGGAATTAACCAAGGAGATGATTGAACAGAAGAAAGATTTGGACGATGTCCACCTCAAACAGGCCAAGGGTGTAGAGCGTAAGGCTATAGAGGAGGGCATTAAACAGAACGGCGAGGAGGACAGCGACAAGGTTGTCCGCGCTGTTCTAGCAAATAGGCATGCACAGGTAAATATGCAGCATAATAACAAATGTGAGGGGGGAAGGGTGGGGAGGGGCAGCAAACAAAGACAGCAATGTTAACAAGGTTGTTAGGAAATTTACAACCCTGTAACAAGTGTAATGTGGGGAAATAGCATGACAAGATATAGAAGTATTTGTCATTTTAAAAATGTAACACTAATAAAATTATCTTGATTCCTTCCAGGAAATGAAGGACTTGGAGAAGCAATACCAGACAGAAAAGAAGATGATGGTTGATGATGCCCTCAGTAAACTCCACGATAAATACGACAAGTCTCGAGACGACATGTCCAAACGTCACCAGAATGAGCTGGCTCAGCTACAGGTAAGTGATTTATTCCTGGTATATCAGCAGCTCACTCACGTGAGCTCAATCACCCCCTGTAGACACATTTAAACTCTTTCAATTCAAAGGATGGAAGAGTTCATTATGGTATTTCAAGGGTGAAAATGTGAAGTAAAATTTTCTGTCAGTGAAGGCTTACAAACACAACAATTGTTACCTTATGACTAGACTGGACCAGGTGAGATACACTGTGTCATAATGTGACAGTAAATCTGTATAAGGACCCCAGAGGTGACACATCTCTTTTGATTTCTGCAGAAAATGGGACTTAGTCCAGAAGAGCTTCAGTACCAGCGAACACAGCTGCTCAACAAACAACAAATGGAAATGTCCGACCTGGACAGGAAGCTGGCAGAGGAAGAGCGCGAGATAGAGAAGGGTGCGCTCAGCGACTGGGAGGTTCGCTACGCTCGTGCCAAGCTCAACCTGAAGGAGAAACACTACAAGGTAAACGACACAACTCTTTAATTGTATGTAAAATAATCTTCTGACACCAAGGGTCAGTACGGCAATGTAGGGGAAACATAAACCTGCATACTTGTTGATGTTTGTAAATCTTGAACTTTGCGATGAAAAGTTGTTGCAGGAACTGACTTGTTATTGCCATTTTGCAGGAGTTTGCTGAAGCTTTGAAACACTTTTCGCCTGACCATGACGCCATCAAAGATGCTGAGGCTTCAGTTGAGGAACTAGAGAAGGTCAAGGAAGAGCTTAACTCTAAACGCAAAGAACACCAGGATCTTCTCAAAAAGGAGAAGCAAGGTAGGTAACTCCTTGTACATGTAGCTGTAATAAATACAGTATCACGATACATTACTTTTACAGGATGTCAGAATCTTCCATTTACCATCAGATTTCAGTGATGTTAACGAAGAGCAATTCTCATTTTCATGTCGGTAAATCTTTACTTTGCAGATTTTGAGAAGAGTGAACAACGCCGAATTGAAGCTGAAATGGAACATTTCGCCAAACAGCTTGAAGAGGAAACAAAGAAGGAGAAAGAAAAATTCGAACGCAACATTGACACGCTCAACAAACGCAAAGAGGATCTGATCAAGGAGCGCAAACAGAAGATGAAAGTAAGTGATTTGTTTTCAGCATTATATTATTTTCGCGAGACCATGTTTTACTGAATGTGTTTTAGTATGATGATATTAGGAGATTTTGTGTTGCGCTTATGTGTTATTGCCTGATATGTAAAAAAAATTAGAACCTGAATCAATATAAAAATTGATATTTGTCTTTTCCCAATGCAGGAATGGATTATACGACTAATGTTTTATATCAGTGGTTTTGATGCTTTTTGTGCCGATGTATCAATCTTCTGATGTTTACGTTTTTGTCTTGTGTACAGGAGGAGATAGACAAGCTGAAACAGGAGGGTGGCAGTGAGGAGGAACAGAGACGCCTCATAGAACAACACGAGCGTGACCTCCAGAACATCCTCAACAAGATGGAGGGTGACAAGATGCGCCAGCAGAGTAATCTCCAGGAGCGTCTCAAGAAGCGACGGGAACAGAAGATGAAGGCTAAAGAAGCTGAAATACGCGGCAACATGGATGACAGCAAACGTGATCTCGAACAGCGCCAGCGAAGTGAGACCAACAGGATCAAGGCGGATGAGGTGAGAAAATATTTATAGCTTTTTATCATGGAATAATTATCAATGTTCCTGACTTCATGTTATGCCATCTGTAATATGCTAATATCGAGAAAATGTCAAATCAAGTAAATGGACTGTTTGAACTCTGAAGTTATATCAATTTTATTCACCATTTATGAAGTTATGAAGTGGAAATAAGAAATACTTTATCGCATATATTACAGGCGCTGACAATCCAGGAGAGTATCAACATAGATCAGGCCATGCCCATGACTCGCCCTAGTACTATGGGCAAGGCAGCCAGCAGGCCTTCCTCCCCCGTAGTGGAACGTGAAGTACCAGTTACCACGGCACCCATGCCTCAATCCTACCAAATGGCAGCTCCTCTGAATGAGGCAGAGCTCATGACTCTGCTGATGGCTTCACCAATGTACCAGAAGCTTGAACAGATCAAGAAGTCTGTAGCAGACGGTACCCACAAGTCACCCAAACACAAAATGGAGGAAGGTTTGTACATCCTGTATAGAAATTAGGTTATCGAAGACCCTCACACAATCAGAAGTGATTCAAATGAAATAACTTTTTTCATAATTGTTGTAAAATAAATGAAGTTTAATAACTAACTTATGATTATTATTTAGCTTTCATATTAATGCAGTTTCCATTGTGTGATTATTTAAGTTTTCATTAATTTTAACCTGATTTTGTGACACACATGATTACTTAATTATGAGGTTGTTTATTTGCATTTGACTTATATGTAATGTGTTTTGATCTTCAAAATCAATGCTGAATGAAATTTAATCATTTATGTGAAAGTATTTCCATTGACAAAATGATAATTCAGGGTCACTGAAATGTGTTCTCAAGTCTTCAATGTGCGTTATCTGTTTTCAGGTGAGGGTTATCAAGATGCTAAGGACTCAGAGTGGGGACAGGACGGAGAACTCAAACCTGTTGACCTCAATACCCTCAATGCTCGTACCTTTATTGTGTACAAGTTTGGCTGCTTCATCACCGAACTGGTGGCCTCACGGTGTCGTCACGCTCCATTGACCATACTCCTGGCTGATAAGATTCCCTCCAACAAACACTTGTCACGCAACCCGTACAGGAACTCTTTCCACTACGACGCCAATAACCGAATCCTGTATGTACGTACAGCGAGACTGGCAACCGTCGGCGACTTCGTGGTGGTGCTGGTCCACACACTAGCACACATCAGAGCAGGTAAAGATACCTTGCCACTTTTTTTGAAAGACTCAATGTTTTAGAAATCATTTTTCATGAATTTTCATCGACCATCAAAAGTGATTAATAGAGTATCATATCTCAGAACTGTCATTTTGTAAAGAACTCAATCTGTCAATACTTCCAACTGTAAAAGGTTTTCGTTTATAATCTCAGCAAAATAAAATTTTTAAAAACACCTAATACAAATGGTTTAGCAATCATAGACCTACCTTTTCATACTATTGCTTAAAAAATTATTCAATAATATCCCTACTTTAAGCATGAATTATCATGAATTTCCTATAAAATTGACAGGTGACCTGAGAGATGACAACAACCCCGACTTTATACGGGAGTATCACCGTGCCCTGGCAGTCGTGTGTGATGATTTGTTCTTTGCCCGATACCGCCGTTCGTCCACCCTGACCCAGGCCCTGGCCCACACTAACAGTGGTGTGAATGTAGAACAGGCTGCCATCCAGCTCCTCCAGGCCATGTTTGGCGACTGTCGTACAGAGGACGAAAAGATCCACATGGTAGAAGACCTGTTGGATGTTAAGTTACTGCCCGGCACCAACATGGAGGGCGTACACTTCAACAAGGCCAGAATACAGGAGAGGTAAATAAGTACAAAATAATATCTTAAAACATGATTAAAAAATACAATTTTGTCTAAAAACATAGTTACACTATTGTGTCTTAAAACACAATTATAAATTGTTATACCACCTACAAAATAGTGCCTATGCAATCTATGTAACGAGTATTTAAAAAAAAAAAAAAACTGTTCAGGCAGCGGGGGAAGTTACTGTTAAAATTGACTGTTTAAATTGTGAGGTATAATAAAACAGTTGTTGACTGGGATTAAGGGCAACAGATGATCTGTTGGACCCAAAAAAAAACTGTTTCCCAAGGCATAAGCATGTAACAATCTGAAAAAAAAATTTATGTTCAGATTTATATTGTTGCATTGAAATTTTCCAAAAGTCCTGGGTAAAAAGTATTAGAAATAGAGATATCTTTAGGTATTTAAGATATTGAATTTCTATGTAAAGAAAAGGAGATTTATATCCTATGTTTGATCAGACAGGGTGTCATGTCTATAAAGGTTTTGTTGGAAATTTACTCAAGTTCAATGGGAAATAAAAGATGATTGCAATATGGCTATTTTCCTTGCAAAATTCACCAGTGAAACTGTTTCCGACACACCTACTCTTGAGTATTAATATATACTTTTGCCCACAGATTGTCCAAGTATTCCAGTTTCTCGTCAACAAGCAAGCTACAGAACATGCTGGGAAGCATGGAGGATAAGATCAAACAGTCCAAAGGTCAAGGGTCAAGTCGCGGTGTTGACCTCCAACTTGCTTCTCTCAGTCAGAGATATTCGACAGCTGGTAAGTTTTTTACCTCTACAGTAGAGTTAATGTACCACTGTATGGTATTACTAGCCTTGGTGGGAGAGTTCCTTTATTAAGCTGTCTTATTCTGATATCTCCAGATATTGATCTTATAGAACAAAGATTGTCGGATAGATCTATGCGTTAGGACAAGGACCAGATAAACTGTAAAGGCTTTGATGTGTCCTATTTAATGTAACCTTTGGTAAACTTCAAAGTTTTCCCACAAATAAGTTGCTGAGGCCAACAACAGAAAATTGTATTCCTTTCTCGGATTCTGGTTAGTTATGTTAACCTTGTGTGACATAGCAAAAGATTCTACAATTGGTTATACCCATCGCTTGTTACTTTTACATCCATTTATAGTCATTCACAGGTATAGTTGTGTAATGTATCATTGTTAACAACTTATTGTATGTTCTCACTACTTTCTACGTTTTTGTTTGTGCTTAAAACAGGTACGACTGTGCTGACAAGATTACCTCCCTTCCGTTTCGTCACTGCTAACATGACTGGACAGGCCCTTTGGGACACTTTCGTTAACAGTCAGGACAACAAAGATGAAGTGCCTGTAGAAACAGAACCAGTTACAAGGGATACACTGGTAAGTAGATGGAAGGGTGATATATAAACATATGGTCACAGAGGATACATTGTATGTACAGGTACACTGGGGGTAAATCTTAGCTGTGTACACCCAGGCACAAATATTATAGAATTAAATTCATCAGAGTTCGAGCATGCGCACAAGTCTTTTCTGTCACAGCCTGATCACAGTTCACTGAGGATACATATTAAAGGCCCATTATATGTAACGCCAGGAAATTTTTCGTGATTCTGAAAAAATTCTGAAAAAAAATGCAGTTGATAACAATGCAAAAATAAGCCTAAAACGAAGTAAACCTGAGCGGTAACTAACAAGAAACTCTTGACAGAAAAATCCAAAGAATTAAAAAATTCAGGTGGGGCCCAGCTGAAGTTAGAAGACAGTTCAAAATGGACGCGTGTTTACAAATAACGAGTTTCAACTGCTGCTGTACCGGTTACCGCATAAGAATTCATCTTGAATTTTGCTGATATCAGTTAATCTTCACTAAATCTATAGATATCAAAAGTTATTAGGCTTGATTTTTGCTTCAAGTTTTGCTGAAATTTACGTATATTGGGTCTTAAAAGTAAAACCATTTCAGTAATACATACAATATTGTAACCTTATATATCTCTTTCAGGAGTCACTACAAGACAAGTATGACAGCCTATGTGCAGACTTTTCGACAGTTTCTCGTGAACTGGTCGACCTTCAGGAGGATGTGAAGGTCATGGAGGAGGAGCAATCCGGTAAACCAAAGTCTGCAATGGCCAAGTCTGGAGAGAGTTTGTCAGACAAAAAATCACAAGTGATGAAATTGGAGATGGAGAAAAACAAACTCAATGACCAGATGAAAGCCTGTACCAGAGACATTGAACAAAGGAAGTGTGGTCCTTCTCCGCACCAGGCCGCGGCTGTGAAATTCGCCGACGACCAACAAACAAAACCTAAAAAGAAGAAGTAGTGACATCTGAACCATGTGACACAGAAATGTGAAATATTAGAGACTCAGAAATGTGAACATAGAGAGACAAACCCCACGGACAGACACAGAAATGTGAGTCCCTACAGACAAACCCCACGGACATGACTGCAATGTACCTATCTCCACTTACCTTGTTATTAATTGTTACTATGCTGAACTAGAATGAGAATTAATATGTTTAAGTTATATGAAAAGAAAATATTATTTATATGTTATTTTATGTTTATATTTGTTATTAAACAGTTTTGTATGTATATTTTGAAAATTTTAACATTTTTCTGTATAACTATGAATATGCTACTCACAAGTATTATTATTTCCCCCAAACCGTCCACCATGATTATCTCAAAAATCAAACATGTCCATAATTTATCTCAATCAGAAACGGTTGATCTACTTTGTTAAGATGGAATCAAAATATCAGTTATTGTACAAAATGTATATGCTAGATAATGTTGTTGTAGACAATACACTGTTTCAGGCATAGCCATTAGATTTTTATTAGAGCTAATATGTCCTAAAATAACTATAGAAATGCTGACCTTGAATTTTAAAATAGGTCATGATGAAGAAAAAAAATTTTAGTTTAATTTACTGTTAAAATGATTATTTTTCATATACAATAATAATGTATAACTAATTATTAGACACCTCATTTTTTTAATGAGAAGAAAATTTATAAAATTATTAACACAATTATTAATTTCAGTTTTCTTTTGTAGAAACATTCCATTGTGTTTGTCACCATGGTAACCTAATTGTCATTTCTAGTGTAAGTGGTTATAAGAGAGAAGCTATCTGTGATATGATATACCTAAGACATTCATTTCTATGGAATTGATTAGATTAACTTTAAATTTTCTACAATTTTATACCTGTTTGTATATCTCTTGCTATACCTAAACTTTACGATATACAAATGTATTTGTAAATAGAAAAATGTCACAATGTACTCAAATACACAATATGCAAATTGATACCATTTTTATGATGTCTTCTATAACAAGTATCCTCCTTGAATTGTTAAGTATTTTTGTGATTCAAATTTATATTTATAATTTATGTCTCCTTCCAAATTGTTGTTTAAATGTGAATACAGAAACAAAAGTAACTATTTTTGTGTATAATGGTTATATGTCCTACATGTTAATTAATGTATTTATTTAATACATTAAAGTAGAGAGTCCCAGTAATACTTATTTCATCTCCAACGAAGAAGAGCTCTAATTTGCTTGATCTTGACTTTGCCCATTTACTACAGCAAGGAACTATATACAGAACATATACAAATATTTCACAGGGATTTAATTCCTGGGCATTTTTTATTATAAAGCAGACAGCTTATCCACTGTGCTAGTAGTCTTGAAATTTGTTATTAATGCTATCCTGCAACATAATTGTTATAATTTCGAACTGTCCCAATTCTCTTGAAAAGTAATTAAAATGATGTATAAGTTAAGGGGAAACGTGAATTTTTAAGACCTATGTATATACAATTAAAAAGATGTGGGACTCTCTGCCTTAACTATAAATCCGTCCAAACTTATATGACGAGAATTTTACATTTACACAGTTCTTTAGCCTTTACTACTTAGTATACAAACCGTGGTTAATTCCGTCCATATTATACATATTATATAATACACGAATATACAAATATGTTTGTTTCTAAGGGGGAGCTTTAAGCATACCATGCTTGAAAATAGGGGAAGGACTTTATAACAAATAATTGTACACTATCATAATGCTGTTCCTGTAGCAGACAAAATATGTCTCTGTATCTCTCTAAGAAAAATGATAGAACATTGATATGGAAGAAATACTTCTATAAACCTCGGGGATAGCACAGGGGGTTAAACTTAGTTACTGTGTTCATATATATACTTTGTGGACCCTGTTTCTCATTTGCATATTTTAGATTGTTTTTTCTAGGTCATTGTTAGCTTATAAGCCCTGTGGTTCTCTACTCCTACTCCTCACTAACTGTGCAATACAATTATGTGCAAACTATGGAACATTACACTAGAGGCTGATTTTGGACAAACTCATTCTTCCAAACCTGACCTCCTGCAAAATTTAAGTTCAAAATCAAATCATTCATATTACTGTTAAAATTAGGCATCCAAAGTTGAACCTACCAAAGGTTATTATAGATAATATACTTGGATTGTAACAAATATCTATCATTAATTTACAGTTACATACAAAGGCATTTCACAATAACACCCACCAAGGGCAATTATAGATAATCTACTTTGAATGTAACAATTTTTTTCTTTGGTGATTCACCCTCCATCAATACTGATGTTTATGGGCAAGTGATTGATTTATTATTATTATTATCATTAATTTTACAGTTACATACCAAGACATTTCAAAATTACACCCACCAAGGGTAATTATAGATGACAAACTTTGAAAGATTTATCATTAATTTACAGTTACATGCAAAGACATTCCTTTGTGATATATCAGTAACATTCCAAAGATCCCTTTAGTATGCTGTTCCACACTAAACCTTATGTATTCTAAAGTTTTTCTAACTGCTCACACTGGTGTGCACTGTTACATGTCTAATCATTCACAGGCACAAACTCATTCATATCAACATCTAACATTCTATAGTTATTGTTAGCTGAAAACACTTCACCTTGTTGCATATTTTAAATAGATTCATGAAAATAAATATTTTTACATCAATTATAATGTGTTCTTTTATTTCATCCAAGACAAGCAGAGGTTATATCATCATCCTGATGGTATATGGTCCTTTTTGTGTCACCTGAAAAGGTGAATATACACGGATCACTTTGTTGGGGTCGCCCATCGGATGCACCAACAGATATACATTTGATTTGTTGGTATGGCCTCTATAGAACCTAACCCTTAAATAGGCACGGTGGTCTAGTGGTAGGACACCCGGCTCATGATCGAAGGGTTGTGAGTTTGAGTCCTGGTCACAGCACTTGTGTTGTATCATTGAGCAAGATACTTTACTCTGCTTGTTCCAGTCTACTCAGCTGTAAATGAGTATGTGGTTGGATATTGCTAGAAATTGCAGAATGCTAGCTGTGAATGCTGAAATGGCAGCACTGGTTGTATGCTCCCAAGGGAGCTTGGAACTATATTGACTGGTTGCTAAGGCCCTATGATCACAAATAATAATTTGTGAACCGCTTTGAAACGGCCTTTAGGTTGTGATAAAGTGGTATAC
This sequence comes from Mimachlamys varia, assembly GCA_947623455.1. NCBI lineage: Eukaryota > Metazoa > Mollusca > Bivalvia > Pectinida > Pectinidae > Mimachlamys > Mimachlamys varia. The sequence goes on from OX392535.1 coordinate 19,286,833, forward strand.
AAGGACCTCTAATCATAAGTAACAAGATTTTGGACTATAGCTGATAATGTTGGAGCATTGGAGAGAAATGCTAAGTAAGGCAAACTGTTCAAGACCCCTTCAACTATATGTTGTTGGGACATTTACTCCTTAAACCCTTTAAGTTATACCAGGGGTTGTCAAAGGGCAGTTTCTGAACACTCCAAAGGCTGAGGTGGCGACGAAAAGGTCAAAGGTGAAATCAATCTCTAAGCAAGCAAATACTGTAATGGCATGCAAAATGTGCACAGAAAACAAATGAATTATATACAAGAGACAAATGACAGCTAAACAGAAAAGAAGACATTGGCAGATCAGCAGGGAATGGACGACAAAGCAGGCCACAGCAATAACACGGAAATGATGTGTTCTTAATTCTGACCATTGTTGTTATATTCACAACAACTTGTATAACCAGTTTAAACCACAATTGTACCATAAACATTTTTTTTCTGAATAGCCAAGAGGCTAATGGGCTGTAGTGCTAAGGTCTACCAATTCTGTTCAAGAGAATTAACTTCACCAATATCTTAAGTCAAAAGGGTTCGATTGTCTTAAAAACCTATACACAACTTTTGCAGAATAATCAAAGCCCCAGGGTGATGGTATTTGGTGAAGAGCATGATCAGATGAAGACACATCCAAGTTGGTTCAATTAAAGAATGGAAAGTGATATTAGGCTCAGGTAGCTTTCCGGAATGTAGTCAAATAAACAAAATAAAAAATGTAAGGTCTGGAGGGTTTGGTGGTTTTTTTTTGTCGCCAGTGACATTTTTTTCCAAATGAATTTACATCCACCTTTAAAATTATAAAGTCATTTGGATCAATACGAGATGACTGCCTCTTAGCCATTTTGTTTGTCTGATCAGTTGCAAAATCTGCAGTACAAACGAGCATTGGTAACCTACATATTGAATTTTGGAAGGACCAGTCTCGTATTAAATGGATATAAAAAGAAGAATTCATTGACAAAATTCAAGATGTCCACCATAAGATTTTCAGAGCAACTGGGGAAAATGGGACAATGCACAGGTAAGGACCAACGGAAACCAACATATGAAACTTGTGAAAGATCCTTCTTGTAAGTTCAAAAATGGGCCAAAGCACAACTAAATATTTATTTGGCTCCTTCTGTAAGAATGAAAGGATTTGTTTTATGCCCGGTCTGAACAGACCTACAAATGATTTGGTTTATTTTTTTTTTTACGTCATTTTAACAGCCAGGGTCATGTAAGGACGTGCCAGGTTTTGGAGGTGGAGGAAAGCTGGATGACCCGGAGAAAAACCACCGACTTACGGTCGGTACCTGGCAACTGGTCCACGTGGGATTCGAACTCGCAACCCAAGGGTGGGGGTCTAGTGGTATAGAATGTTTGGACACCTTAACCACTCGGCCAACTACAAATGAAATAGAATGATCCATCCAGTACTTTCAAGAATTAACGATAAAACTAATTTGAACAGTTCACTATCTTAGATAGTGAGCTTAAAAACAACAATTTTTAACGAGTTTTGAACCAAAAGTTTAAGGAACGATGACCGATCGTCTGCGACTGGTAACTCCATTGGTTGAGCGTTCGTTTAGAGTTTGAAAGGTCCCGGTTTCAAACCCCGGTCTAGTAGTTCTTGGGGTTAATTTTGATGAACACCTTACCTCAAATATAACTAACATTTTTCGGCACCCTGTTATTTCGCCAATAACGGTATCAAACAGCTGAGTTGCCGCGTGAGAGTCGGCAAAATCATATTCTATTAAAAATGTCGACCACATTGGCCTCTTATGTTAGGATATATAACCCTTACTGGAACTATGCTATCAAAATGTTGAAAGAATTACCTCTTCCTTGTCTCTATTATAATTTCTAATGGGCGCAGCGGCTTTCCGCCTCTATGTCCATATCAGATACAGGTGCAAAGTTTCAGCTGTTCATTAATATTACAATAAGTGTTTAATCAATGATTACAAACAAAATACTCCACTGTAATAGCGTGCTGAGGTGATCCCCCCCCCTCCCCAATTATCCACAAACGGGAAACCACGGAATTGCTATCCAAGTCCGTGGGGAAACTAAACAAGTTTTTAGCCCACCATCATCAGATGGTGGGCTATTCAAATCGCCCTGCGTCCGTGGTCCGTCGTCCGTCCATCCGTCCGTCAGTCCGTCCGTTAGTCCGTCCGTTAGTCCGTCCGTAAACAATTCTTGTTATCGCTATTTCTCATAAAGTACCGAAGGAATCTTTCTCAAATTTCATGTGTTGGTTCACCTTGGTCCCTAGTTGTGCATATTCCATTTTGGGACCGATCTGAATTCAAGATGGCCGACAGGCAGCCATCTTGGATTTTGACATTTGAACTTTGTTATCCCTATTTCTGAGAATGTACTAAATGGATCTTTCTCAAATTTCATGTGTAGGTTCCCCTTGGTGCTTAGTTATGCATATTGCATTTTGGGACCAATCCGAAAACAACATGGCCGACAGGCAGCCATCTTGGATTTTGACATTTGAACTTTGTTATCGCTATTTCTGAGAATGTACTGAATGGATCTTTCTCAAATTTCATGTGTAGGTTCCCCTTGGTGTGTTGTTATGCATATTGCATTTTGGGACCAATCCAAAAACAACATGGCCGACAGGCAGCCATCTTGGATTTTGACAATTGAAGTTTGTTATCGCTATTTCTAAGAAAGTACTGAAGGTATCTTTCTCAAATTTCATGTGTTGGTTCACCTTGGTCCCTAGTTGTGCATATTCCATTTTGGGACTGATCTGAATTCAAGATGGCCGACAGGCAGCCATCTTGGATTTTGACATTTGAACTTTGTTATCCCTCTTTCTGAGAATGTACTGAATGGATCTTTCTCAAATTTCATGTGTAGGTTCCCCTTGGTGCTTAGTTATGCATATTGCATTTTTGGACCAATCCGAAAACAACATGGCCGACAGGCAGCCATCTTGGATTTTGACATTTGAACTTTGTTATCCCTATTTCTGAGAATGTACTGAATGGATCTTTCTCAAATTTCATGTGTAGGTTCCCCTTGGTGTGTAGTTATGCATATTGCATTTTGGGACCAATCCAAAAACAACATGGCCGACAGGCAGCCATCTCGGATTTTGACAATTGAAGTTTGTTATCGCTATTTCTAAGAAAGTACTGAAGGTATCTTTCTCAAATTTCATGTGTTGGTTCACCTTGGTCCGTAGTTGTGTATATTCCATTTTGGGACCGATCTGAATTCAAGATGGCCGACAGGCAGCCATCTTGGATTTTGACATTTGAACTTTGTTATCGCTATTTCTGAGAATGTACTGAATGGATCTTTCTCAAATTTCATGTGTAGGTTCCCCTTGGTGCCTAGTTATGCATATTGCATTTTTGGACCAATCCGAAAACAACATGGCCGACAGGCAGCCATCTTGGATTTTGACAGTTGAACTTTGTTATCGCTATTTCTGAGAATGTACTGAATGGATCTTTCTCAAATTTCATGTGTAGGTTCCCCTTGGTGTGTAGTTATGCATATTGCATTTTGGGACCGATCTGAATTCAAGATGGCCGACAGGCAGCCATCTTGGATTTTGACATTTGAACTTTGTTATCCCTATTTCTGAGAATGTACTGAATGGATCTTTCTCAAATTTCATGTGTAGGTTCCCCTTGGTGCCTAGTTATGCATATTGCATTTTTGGACCAATCCGAAAACAACATGGCCGACAGGCAGCCATCTTGGATTTTGACAGTTGAACTTTGTTATCGCTATTTCTGAGAATGTACTGAATGGATCTTTCTCAAATTTCATGTGTAGGTTCCCCTTGGTGTGTTGTTATGCATATTGCATTTTGGGACCAATCCAAAAACAACATGGCCGACAGGCAGCCATCTCGGATTTTGACAATTGAAGTTCGTTATGGCTATTTCTCAGAAATTACTGAAGGTATCTTTCTCAAATTTCATGTGTTGGTTCACCTTGGTCCCTAGTTGTGTATATTCCATTTTGGGACAGATCAGAATACAATATGGCCGACAGGCAGCCATCTTGGATTTTGACAATTGAAGTTTGTTATCGCTATTTCTAAGAAAGTACTGAAGGTATCTTTCTCAAATTTCATTTGTTGGTTCACCTTGGTCCCTAGTTGTGCATATTCCATTTTTGGACAGATCGGAAAACAACATGGCCGACAGGCAGCCATCTTGGATTTTGACAATTGAAGTTTGTTATCCCTATTTCTGAGAATATACTGAAGGGAACTTTCACAAATTTCATATATAGGTTCCTCCTGGTGCCTAGCTATGCTAAGAATAAGGAAACTACAATGTAATTCACAAAAAAAAAACAAAAAAATGCATCTGTGTCCCACCAGAGTCTCTGCTCACACTTAATCAACACCTAAGAGACAATCGAAAGAAGAGAAAAGAACCATCTTTCAAAAAACAAACTTAGATCATTTGATGGTGGGCGCCAAGATCCCTCTGGGATCTCTTGTTATCTTTATGTAGATGGAAAAGTTTTTAAAAAAATTATTGAATGACCCCATGTACAACAAGTTCTATCCTTATACGTTTCTGGAGACCATTCTATCGTATGTTTTTCACGCTTTTGGAGGTGATGCTGAGCTCCTCTCGTCTGCCATGACGATGCTTCAAGGTTGGTATACGTTGAATCTTCGTACATATTAGTCTGGGAAACCCCATCACTTTTTTGCAGTACGTTATTGAATATACATGTACCTACAATGTAGTTCAAAACTACTTACTATTGTTCAGTTAATTTTATATATATTCTATGTTACTAGAAATTATTTACCTTTTGTTTTTTGTGGTTTTCATAAATGCCGAGTAATGGAAGTACAATGTATGTGTATATGTAATTATATAGCATGTTTGGCGCCAATTCATTCCCCGAGGTGGACAAATAAGCGAGAATAACATCAGATATATAAAGTGTGACATTGATCGACTTGTCTGATAAAATATCAATTTGTAGTCGACGTCATTATCGTATCCTAATCGTATCCGTCTGTTACCTTAAAAAATTCGCATTCATGTCTACAAGCACCTGTGTTAAAAGGTACTGAAGTAAAGCGGACAGGATGTAATATTTGTATTTTACTCCGTGTTCAACGCTTTAGAAGAAATACACATTTATATTAGCATAAAGAAGGAATCAAGTAGGCGCGTAAATTAATATCCGTCGATATACAGAGGTTTCGCTCACGTACACCCTAGCGTACGTATAGGCGAGTGTAAACCCTGGATATCGAGGATGATTTATCGGAAGCTCCAAAGGTCGTGCTAAGCTATACAATAAAACATATTTTTTTAATGAAAAGAACAATATGTGTAGGCATGATGTGCCCACTTAGATTAGTTAGTCGATATGATCGTGACATACTCGGTGGATACCGTGTTTATTTTAGGAATATAGATTGACGTCACACCCGGATGTAGACGCCTTCAATTATTGGGTATCCCCATGACAGCATTATGTAACTGTATATAGACCAATCATGTTCTAAGTATTTTATCACAATTCCAAATATTTTATAAATAAGGAAAAACATATAATCGAGCGCCTCGTGTAAGCGATTTCCTGTCACATACATCTTCCACGACAAGTGATAATTCAGAGAAATTAAGAGTCTATCGGAATCATCCATTATCTGTTGAGAATTTCTACACTGTTAAATATATTAGAACACGTGCATGTACCGCTTTCCCTAGGACACACACGGACTTCCTCCATATCATCGTGATGGAACTGTACAACCGAACCATTATCTTATAACTGTTCATGTAATAGAGTCGACCATAAGCAAATGTCAGTGGCAAGAATGGGATTTAAAAATCAGCACAAAGTAAGTACTTACATTTGGAATATGGTCATAGGGTGTCCCAGTAGGAGTCGTTGATCCTAAGCAGGTGTCGGGAAATCCAAAGTACGTCGGGGGAACCCCAACGGATATCGATGATCTCCAACGGGGGGCGGGAATCCCAAATAGGTGTCGGTGATCTCCAACGGGGGGCGGGATCACCGACATGTGTCGGGGGAACCCCAACAGGTGTCGAGGATCTTCAACATTTGTCGGAGGAACCCCAACGGGTGTCGATGATCTCCAACAGGTGTCGGGGATCTCCAACGGGGGTCGATGATCTCCAACGGGTGTCGGGGATCCCAAACAGGTGTCGATTATCTCCAACAGGTGTCGGGGATCTCCAACATGTGTCGGGGGAACCCCAACGGGTGTCGGGGATCTCCAACGGGTGTCGGGGATCTCCAACGGGTGTCGGGGATCTCCAACGGGTTTCGATGATCTCCAACAGGTGTCGGGGATCCCAAATAGGTGTCGGTGATCTCCAACGGGTGTCGAGGATCTTCAACGGGTGTCGGGGATCTCCAACGGGTGTCGGGGATCTCCAACGGGTGTCGGGGATCTCCAACAGGTGTCGGGGATCTCCAACGGGTGTCGATGATCTTCAACGGGTGTCGGGGATCCCAAATAGGTGTCGGTGATCTCCAACAGGTGTCGGGGATCCCTAACAGGTGTCGGGGATCCCTAACAGGTGTCGATGATCTCCAACAGGTGTCGATGATCTCCAACGGTTGTCGGGGATCTCCAACGGGTGTCGGGGATCCCAAATAGGTGTCGGTGATCTCCAACGGGTGTCGATGATCTTCAACAAGTATCGTGGAACCCCAGTAGGTGTTGGGGATCCGCAACAGTGTCGATGATACACAACAGGTGTCGATGATACACAACAGGTGTCGATGATACACAACAGGTGTCAAAGAATCCACAGTAGGTGTCGGGAATCCCTACTATGTGCCGTGGATCCCCTGTAGGTGTTGTGGATCCCCAGTAGGTGTCGGGAATCCCTACTATGTGCCGTGGATCCCCTGTAGGTGTCGTGGGTCCCCAGCAGGTGTCGGGGGTCCCCAATAGGTGTCGGGGGTCCCCAGTAGGTGTTGTGGATCCCCAGTAGGTGTCGGGAATCCCTACTATGTGCCGTGGATCCCCTGTAGGTGTCGTGGGTCCCCAGCAGGTGTCGGGGGTCCCCAATAGGTGTCGGGGGTCCCCAGTAGGTGTTGTGGATCCCCAGTAGGTGTCGGGAATCCCTACTATGTGCCGTGGATCCCCTGTAGGTGTCGTGGGTCCCCAGCAGGTGTCGGGGGTCCCCAATAGGTGTCGGGGGTCCCCAGTAGGTGTTGTGGATCCCCAGTAGGTGTTGGGGATCCCCAGTAGGTGTCGGGGGTCCCCAGCAGGTGTCGGGGGTCCCCAATAGGTGTCAGGGGTCCCCAGTAGGTGTCGGGGGTCCCCAGTAGGTGTCGGTGGTCCCCAGCACTACTGTGTTACAATATAACAAGACTGCGGCTAATACTAATTGCTACGCCATAAGGTGACAGTCGTGTAATCACTCGTGTTCCGATAAGGATCGACAGTAAAACGTGGTTTAAAATGTCACCAATTTCATTTTGTTGTTTATATCAGACATTGATATCAAAATGGAATAATTGCCTTTATTTTTCAATATTCACCATTTTGACCATCATGACATTGTTTCTATATAACCCTGCCGAATTCAGTTCATCAGACCTTAAGTTGACACTAGAAAAAAGCTATTTCTCGGGCGGCATTTTATTTTGAATTATTTTATATACTTTTGTACTTTCTCGTCTCACTCATGTTTTCTATAAACCTTTAAATTATAGTATCATCAATAAAACCATCACCTGGCGAAAACATTACAAACATACCTTTACATCATACCAAATTGTAATAAATGTGTGGTACTTTCTCCAGATACGTTTTTAGGCCTCTGCTTTCATATTCAACACTTAATGTTTTTCAAAGTGGACCTATGCAACCTATAGGATCGCTCTCAATCTATAGGATCATTCTAACCCCGCCAATTAGATCACGGTCCTAAAAGAGACGAATGGACAAAATTTCCTGTTTTTCTTCTTATGCACACCGCAAAAGAAATATCAACAATTTTAGTTAGTTGTCACGTATATGGTCATGTCTTTCTTGATGTGATTCCACGTCGAACATTGACGGAACCCCCACCCCCCATAAAAAAGTTAATCTGTAATGTAATGCAATCATTCAATATATTTCACGTATATAAACGTGTTACTTCCCACCCACAGGACTATGGTGTTTAAAGTAATTTGACACTGAGGGGGGGGGGGGGTAGATAAATTTTCTATAAAATGCCCCAGTAGCCTTTATAAATAACCACTGAGGGGGGGGGGGGGCATTTTATCGAAAATGGATCTACACCACTCAAAAGTGTAAAATTACTCTAAACAACCTAGTTAGGTCCAAAACTAGCTGTTACAAATTATCATCTGATCATGTCTCTGTGTTCCCAACCACGTACAGTATGATATACATACAGCATATTTACACTCGGCGATTTGAGTGACAAAAATAAGTTGCAAAAGAATCTTCAAAGTTGAAAAGTTGAGCACAGCCTGTTTCATGGATATATATTCAATGAAGGCTGCGTGATCTCAATCTAATTCGGTATTAACTAAAAAGTGTCATTATTTATCAATACTAGATTTACAGTTAATTCTTCTTCTTCCAGTCAGGACTCTATATATAGAATATCTTCGCACATTAAGATACGCATATATTTCAAATTATAATTGAAATATAACTCAAATAGTGATAATAACGGCAGGTGGCCTTCCTTGTCAAGTCCGAGCATATTTATCGCAATTTTATAAGTTTGCATGTGGTCCAAGGATGCATGTTTGTTATTTGATGAGAATTATATTGCTATCTAAGTCCGTGGTTTTATCAAATTAAGGATGGATTTTTAATCAAAACATGTGTACATATCGTAATGAATTGGTCTGTATGTTTTTTTTAGCCTGACACGAATGGTTAAATACACATCATGACATGTATTACATGTATTCCTTCAGATGTGTACATGTCAGAGTTACTTTCACTTTCTCTCCCTTACCCCCTACCCACTTCCTTTTACTGGAGTCTGCGCAAAGCGACTTCCGCCTACACATCGTGTTGTGATCAGCATAATGAATTGTCACAGAAGACTATGTTCTTTGTGTTTAACAAGATGTTTTAATCTATAGAAGGGTTTGTTGAGCGTTATTGTAGCCTGTAAACACTCGACATGTCACAGGTAATAGTTCCGGATCAGTCCCCGTCTTGGTTTAGCCGTTATTCGTCATTGTTTATCAAACGTCAGATCCCTCTTATCGTCCTGTCTGCAGATTTACGACCCAGAGCAATGGTCCTGTCACTTTGTCATTATATATTTGATCTGACTGTATTTAATATTCAGCATCGCATAAACTTGTTTTAAGTCTTGTGAAAACAAATATACGACATGTTGATTTATTCTTTGTCATTCTGGAATCTGTGAATCGCTGAATGTCCCTCGAAATATTACAATTTCATCATCATGACATGAATGGTATTTAGCCATGCCATAAAGGCCGGTTATCTTGCTGTCCTGAGGTTGTAAAGTACTCCTGTAAAATACCACGCATAATATATTTTGAAACCCATAAGATATATCAAAATATAAATGAACAGTGTCTTGTTTCATAGTCATCATTTTGAGTTCAAACTTATGCATACAAAACTGTACATATACTATACAGTGCACTTAGTCATAAGTGATGTCACATTTGTTATTTTCCCATTGTATTCTATTGTTTCGAAAATATCGCCATACAGTGACAACTAGCTTGACCGATTTCAATAAATTCCACTTTGTACATATTATTCTTGACACAAGTTTCCAGAACATATTTTTAGTGCATATGTAATGTGTTTTATGTTGTTGAGGTGTTAAAAGGTGATCTGAAATCTTCAAACTGGACGTCTCTCCTGATGTCAAGTGTTAATTTCATAGAAAATGTGACATCGCAAATAAGCTGCTACTCTGAACAGCTCTGCAATGTAGCATATTGATCATGAATGGAACTGAACACAGAAGAATGTTTTTTAAAAATCTACTAAATTCTGATGTATAAGAAAAAAAAATGGAATAAAATAGTCACAGTGTTATTGTATAATGGTATTTTCAAAATTAATGGAAATGCACTAAAGTCTGGGGGGAATTGTCAGGTGTGACATTAATATTACTTTTGGCCAGATACTATCTATGTATATATATTACTACACTGTAAGTCTGTGACTACACTGTGTGATGCAGAGTGTTTATGTAAAGTTTATTATGCACATAAACAGCAACATTGTACTAAATTATATTATATAGAGGTATAGCATAGAAAAACATGTGTCAAATTAAATATTTAGATGAACCCCCCGATAGTACTGAATCAGATTAGGTGTAGGTTTCAAATATAAATCATAAGCATGTATTAATTCTATAAAGCAATCAAACAGAATCAAATTGGTATGCATTATACCATTGGTCCAACATTAATACGACAAAGAAGTTTTAGTAGACCTGGTTTATCAAATTCCTGACCTAAAATAATGAAAAGTAGCCAGTGCACCAATTCAGATTTTCTGTAGAACACTGGTTAACGCGGACATCGTTCTTACACCTACAACTGTATGCCTAGCTTCAAGTCCAGTAATCTAATTAGTTAATATATAGAGAATATGCATGAACTTAAACACACTTAGACAAAGTACATGATCAAAATGTACCCTATGAAAATACAAAATGTTGACCTTGAATTCCCACTGAAATAACCAAACTCAAAACAATTTCTTTTATTTTATATGATACAATTATGTCCAAAAACTGTGACAATTCCACCTTTCATATGATTCTGACAAGATAAACTGTTAAAAAAATACCAAAGGTTGTTCCCATCTCCTTGAGTACTGTGCTGTATTATCCCCCAAATTTGCACATTTGTAGATATGATATAATATGTAGGATTGCTGGACCCAAGCAATTAACAAAACAAGCCATTATTTTAAAGAAGCTCTTACATAACATGTACTAGTTGTAATGTAATTGAAATTCTTGGCCGAGTGTGTATGTTTATTTTCTAGCCATAAAATGTGTGTAGTGTACATGTTGGTAGTGCTGTTTTAATTACATTGTTTAATAACAACACTTTATATACCCAATCAGAAATCGACCCGAACAGTCTTCCAAAACAAAAAGCTGATGTGACTTGGCCCTTAAAGATCAGCTTATAGTTTTGACCTGACTCTCAAACAAAAGTAAGTGTGCTTGAAAATGAAAATTAGATATAATTGATTGAAGAGGACACACAAGCATCCTGTTCCAATAAATAAAAATATTATGAAGTCTTATGACTTTTTTTTTAAAACATTCATTTCAATATATAGCTGGACTTCAATTAAGGAAAATGTAGAAACGCATAGAGTCCCAAGGACTAGAAAAGAAAGTTAATTCATCATTTCTTATCGAAATCTGCAAGTCTGGGACGAAATAGCAAGTTGGGTAAGGGATTCACTTCTTGCTGGAATAACCATCCAAAGACTAGAGGATTAGTGTTACTGTTAAAAATGTAGTTTTATAAATGGATGTGCATTCTGTTTTGGGTTTTATATAAAAAATCATGAAAAAATTGAAGTCATCGATTACACTGTTGTACCCTTATTCTTTGCAAGTTTGGTAAAAAATACACCTGGAAAATTAAGAAAAAACGCTGGAAAAGTGATTGAATTTTGGAAAAGAAAAAAGTAAAAATCTGTACGAACCATGGATACATGATATTTCTCACACACTGCTATACCTATGGTTATGTGTACCTGTACCATTATCTATACATTCTGGCCTACATGTAGAATACATAATAAGGCTCCACACACTGCCATAGCCTGTGGTTATGTGTATCCATACCAGTATTTTGGTTGTGGTTTCCCACTTCCTGCTTAACCAACAGCTTTGTGGTTACTTATTGCAGACACATCAAAATCTGCATTTATAATGCTGTTTTTTTATGCCCAATTCCTTTTTATTTGTAAGAAGTGGGTATGGGAGGGGGTATGTATTTGTGTTATTTCATATCTGTCCAATGTCATCAGTCCAACAACTTGATACAAAGGGTTCATATTTTGGGGTTTAAAGTTCAAGACCAAGATCACTGTATTACAATTTATTGGTACACTTGTTAATCAGTTCAGTTTTTCCTCAAAGAACTAGATTTATTTATTATTTCCATTTTCATTTCAATTTATCGTTTTAATGAATCCTGTGAGATAAGACTTTGATAAAGTGTATTCTTTGATCATGATGCTTTATTCTGCCAGGTCTTCTCAATGTTTTACATGAAGCACAGGTATTGACAGCATACTTAAATGGATGTCAAACTGTCTTTAAATTTCCATTTTTCAACATACAGAATTTCTATAAGGTATTTTGTGGTGGGGTTCCTTTTTCCAGATCAGTGGAGTTTAGGCAGACAATCCTTTATTTTAGACCTGGTACATTTATGTAGGTACAAACATTAGCTACCCTACCTGAACTATTTCTTGTTGTTTCAGCCGCCAATGTCTGTACAGGTAAAGATAGAGCTGGGTCACAGGGCCTCTGTACGTTCCAATCCAACAGAGGATGGGTTTACCCACGACTGGACGGTGTTTGTACGGGGACCTGATGGTTGTGATATTGCTCACTTTATTGAGAAGGTGGTGTTTAATCTTCACTCGAGCTTCGTAAATGCTAAGCGAGGTAAGAATCACTTTTAATGCTCTTTCATACTGATAGTTTTGATTTTATTTTGACTCCTGGCAGATTGAAATGTTCTGGTTTGATGACAGTGGGAGGCACATTGTGCTGTCTCGTAAAACATACAGGATGGTATGTGTGTGTCAATGACAGTGTATATCAATATGGAAGTTATTGGACAAGTTCAATACTGTTAAGATTCCTGACTTGTTGAAATATATTTAACAAATTTAATAAATTCCATTTTATGTTGACACTAGTGTATGATTCTATTTATTTCATAACTTATTTTCTTGATAAAATACACCAACACTTTTAATTACAAATTTATTTCTCCACAAGGAAAGCAGTGTTGTACACTGATAGTATTATTTATTTAATTTTCACTAAGTGCTAGGCCAAAAGTGACGACGTAAAGACATCATTTATTTATGAAGTAAATAATACTAAATATAGTGTTATTTTACTTCTTTCTTACTGATCAAATAGAATTATGATGCTCTTGTCAAGAGTCTAGATTTATCTGTCTACAGAGATATTTTTCCTTCTACGCTTTCTTCCACATTTAAATATGAAAAATACTTCATGATGTGATGTAAAAAAAGTTATATACTACTGTGATCATCAATTGTAGACAATGTGTGAAAAAAATGTGTTTTTCTAATTATATAATTAGCCATTTGTGGAATGGTTAAACTAATAAACTGATTAATCAACTTCAAAATTAGTAATTCGACTACATGTATTATCAACCTCAAAATCAATTAATTGGTTTGACTATTAAAATGATTAATCAACTTCAAACTTAATTGATTAGTCAGAATAATAAACTGATTTATAATTATCAACTACATAATTAATTAATCAACTAGAAGATACACTATTGTTTTTAGTCAGAATCATTATGTGTACTTATTGTTTAATTTTCAATAGAGTTATGATATATTACTGGACATGAAGAAGAATATAAAACAGCAGAGGTCTCCTGATATTTTATTTCCGGAGAGGGTTGTCGTTGCCAAGTGGTTAAGGTGTCTGACATTCTGTTACCACTAGCCCTCTACCTGTGGGTTGTGGGTTCTAAGCCTACACGGGGCAGTCACAAGATACTTGCCATTGGTTGATAGTTTTTTACAGAAACTCCAGCTTTCCTCCACCACTAAACCTGACTCGTCCTTTATGACACAAACAAGCAGCCACACTTATACTCCTTCTTTGAAGGTTTCTTTTATGTACAGTAACTTCAGACTGGATATTTAAGTTAATGTTTTAAGAGAAAGTAAAGCAATATTCTCAAAACTTCTTCTTTTGTTTGTTTTAAATTTGTGTAAGTAATTCACACATGTCAAAATATAATTTTTCTATTGATAATGAATCATCAGTGAGTTGGGCGTATACATAATCTATCATCGATTAAAGGCTTAATATACGTAACTTTCGGCAAAACTTGAAGCAAAAATCAAATCTTATAACTTATTATATTTATAAATTTAGCTAAGATTAACTGATATCAGCAATATTCAAGATGAATTCTTTCGCGGTTACCGGTAAAGCGGCAGTTGAAACATGCTATTTGTAAACATGCGTCTATTTGGAACCGTGTTTTACCTTCGGTTTGTTGTTGAAGTGGGCCCCACCTGAATTATTTTCAATTCTTTGGATTTTTTTGTTCAGAGTTTCTTGTTAGTTACCGCTCAGGTTTACTTCGTTTTAGGCTTATTTTTGCATGGTTATCAACTGGATTTTTTCCAGAATTTTTCAGAATCACGAAAATTTCCCTGAAGTTATGTATATTGGGCCTTTAAAGATTTTGTGAAATTTTCTGGTGATTGCCAACAACTGATGGTCGTGCTATGTAAAATATTTGCATAAAAATGTTGATTCTAATATTTAATAGAATTGATGAGCTTATCAGTGTAACTTTATTATATTCCTATGTTTTTAAGTAAATTCTGATTTACACAATGTCAGATGTAAGTACATTCGAGAACCCGATGACATTATTTTGGAAATTTTGTTATTATACAATTTTAATTTCTTTACTTACAGTAAAGACGTCCCCGCCGTACTATGTGTCGGAGTCTGGATATGCTGGATTTAATTTGCCAATAGACATATACTTCAAAAACAAAGAGGAACCACGTAAAATTCGCTACCAGTATGATTTGTTTCTGAGAATGGCAGACAATCCTCCAGTGAACCATACACGGTGTGAGAAACTCACTTTCCAAAATCCTACTGAGGAATTCAAAAGGAAATTATTGGAAGCTGGAGGGGTTTGTATTCAATACATATATTTTATTAAAGAAGATTGCAACATTCAAAAAAAAAGGATGTGTCAGATAACAATTGTAACACATTTTAAAAAATTGGTAGAATTTTTTTATCTTTTGAATTTCTATTCAAATGAGACTGAAATGTACAGAGCACAAATAGTGTGTTTGTGATATGCTTCACTTGAATTTCACAGAAAGAGTTTGTATATATGTTGTATGGCAGATATATTTTAAGTAATATTAAAGGAAATAGTTGGACACATTAAATATCGTTGACATTATTAGCAATATACAATGTATTTGTAACATTTATGATTATATTTTGTATGCATTTGTTAATTTAACATTTTGAGGGGTTGACAGATCAATAATTTTATATCTCTCAAATTACCGTAACCCCAATGGCGAAACAAAAGATTAATAATGTCTCTTCTCTGAACAGATTGTTGTCAATCCCAATGGCGAGAAAGAAACTGGCCAGTTTACAGACTTGTTTGGTCCACCTATCCAGACTGACACTGTGAAGAAATCTAAACACTCCTCATCTAAGGTAATTAAGTTACATGTAAAATAATTAAACCAGTGAAGTAGTATAAAAGTCATGTGCTACTGTAGATGTATGATCGCAAGGTACTAATGTATAAAACCACCGTTGTGATCACAAGTGAATGTGACCAGATTACCAGCAGCCTTACAAAATTTGGTTGAACTGTGGAAGTTTCCATTTTGCCAGACATCACAAATACCTTGGAAATCATGCTACTGTATACATGTTGTAGTTCCTAATAATCCCAAGGGTTTAATTTTATGAGTGGATTTTTTAAAAAAAGGCGAAAATAAAACTCTCGTAAATATTTCGAGGTTGTTACTATAGCATCCGTGCTAATTCACCTGTAACTTATACCTCAATGTCTTTAATAAATGTCAAACATACACACTATGCTTAAGTTGCTTTACTGTTTGTTGTTAGATGTAACAAACACTTGAAACTCAAAAATATTTATAAATATACAGAAATTATTATTCATGAAATTAAACCCCCACGAATAACTTCTAGGCACCAAACTGCAAAATTACAGTATTACTTGTCATTGATAAAATGTTTTGGCTGAAACAAACTAGAGCTATCTCTATTTTAATTAACACTTTTCTTCTTAAACAAGTTTTATTAACACCATTTGATTAGCACTTTTTTCTAAACATTGGCCATGTCGTAACTTAACAGATGAGAACAAATTTTCTAAATGGACAACATGGACATATCTCTGGACAAGCTCTGACATATCTCACGAAACTTTTGATATTTTTTTGCAGTCAAAAGGAAGTTCGTCTATTTCTGGCAAGTCCATTCCTGGGTCGGGTTCCAAGGATACCACGAGTTCTTCATCATCTTTATCATCATCAGGGACTTCAGTCCAAACAGTCACCTCCAACACAACATCAAGTACCACCATGATCAGCTCCACTGAATCAAGTTCTAAATCACATAAAAGTTCATCTAAGGATAAACATTCCTCGTCTTCACAAAAAAGGTCTCACGATGGCTCTCACGATGAAAGTGGCAAGAAGGTGAAGAAAAGCTCATCTGGGTCCTCGCCTTCCGATGGCAAGGTTAAGGATAAACATAGAGAAAAGTCGGTGGAAAAAAACAAACATTCAAAGGAGAAAGATTCCTCATCATCATCATCAAAACATAAAGACTCCTCTTCAAAGGAATCATCTTCAAAGGATAAAGAATCATCTTCTAAAGACAAGGAGTCTTCTAAAGAGTCTAAAGAAAAAAATTCATCATCGAAAGACAGTTTATCATCATCCAAACATAGGAATAAATCTTCCTCTTCAAAATCTCACAAATCCGATAAAGATAAAAGCAAATCCTCAAAAAGTAGCAGACATGAGAGTAAGCATGACTCGGTTAAAGAGGACTCCAAATCGAAAGTGAAAAGTGAAACAGTCTCTTCTAGTAGTAAGGTAAAAACGGAAGTGGATACAAAACTTGAGATTAAAAGTGAACCCCATACCTCCAGTAAAGTAAAGACAGAGGTCTCCGAGGAGAGAGTGAAAGTTAAGACCGAATCTTCGGTTAGTGATAAAAATTCTTCTCCTAGCAGCAAAAATACTTTTTCGAAAGAAGCATTTGCCAAAGAGAAGGTATCCTCTCACGGCAAAAAGGATAAGGAGAAACCCCGAAGATCAAGTTCAGGGATGTCCCAACCACCAATCAAACGAAAGCGGATTATTTCTGATGATAGCGAGGACAGTAGTAATGACAGCTCATCGTCATCAGATGACAATATGGAGCAGGATGTAGAGGAGCCAGAGCTTCGTGACCTTCAGCAATCGCGGCTTAATGGCAATCATAGTGATAGTGAGGACAGTCTCAATGATGAAATTGATGATGGTGAAGAAAGTACAACAAGACCAAGTTCTGTGGCATCAAACACTTCCATGGCTTCCACTAACCCCTCCCCACAACCCACAATGCAACAGCAAACAAAACGTGCTCTTGATAGACTCATGCAAGATCTGAGTGATCAAGATGATGATGACGACGATGATGATGATGATTTGATTCCATCAGCTTTTCGTTCTCCTGTGAAAACTTTTTCACCTTCTTCTGTAAAAAGTTCTAGAGCTTCACCTGGATCTGTTAAAAGTACAAAAAGTTCGTCTCCTGCTGTGAAGTCTTTGAGAATGGATTCTCCATCATCTCAGAAAATTACGAGGGAAAGTTCTCCATCACATTCAAAAAGTATTTTGTCTCCTCATTCCCAAAAGAGTTCCAAATCTAGTCATCATTCCACCATTGAGTCAAAAGATCATTCCTCTTCATCAACACCTTCAACTCAGTCGTCGCAAAAGAAATCATCTAAATCATCATCTTCTTCTTCGAAAAATAAAAGTGAAAGTAAATCAGAAAGCAAAAAGAAGGACAAAGGGAATTCTAGTGCGTCTGTAAAAGATAACTCTAAATGTGACTCGAATGCCAAAACTGAAAGTACAGTCAAAGAGAAAAAACCTAAAGATAAAGAAAGAAAGTCAAGTAAGGAGTCTGCAAAGCAAAGGAAGGCATGCAAAGAAAATATAGCTGAAAATCAAGAGAATTCGTACAGAGAAGAAAGATCCAACACAAATAACAATTATGCCACTGAAACACACGAACCTGAGAGGGAGATAAATGGAAATGGCCATATCAATTTTGGAGACATTTTGGAGCAACACAATCTTGGAAATGCTCCAAATGGGCAAGATCTTGTCTCATTGCTGGATCTCCATAAAAAACTAGAAACTATGAAAGACCGTGGAGTTCTTCAACAAATTGTGACTGTTATATTGGAGACAGGAAAATATGAAATCGGAGAAGCATCACTTGATTTTGATCTTTGTGCTTTGGACAGCAAGACTGTGGAGAGGCTACAGAATTTCATCGGTGGTTCAGGTCCCTAGTTTGTGTCTGAATCAAGATTACAGTAATACTGAATCTTTTGTACAACCAGAGAAAAGAATTCTTCCAGAATAAGTGTTTCATTTCACCTCCTTGTATGGTGATAAAAGTGAACTTTAGAGCTATGGTTGTCATGGATTAAGGTAATTTTCCAAAAGATGCATGTGGAGTGCAGTTCTTCTCTACACTCAAATACAAAGATGAGGAAGGATTGAAGTCTGATGTTGTGTCAAAATGACATGTAAATTACCTGATTCCCTGAAAATTCCAATGTTTTTACATGTTGAAGTCTATTACCTGGTATGTGTTAAGTGTTCAGGCCCCGAGATCATAAAACAATCTTAGACTTAAGTTTGTACTTGGCCAATCATGCATGACATTCCTTTTGGAACATAAATCATGATTGGCTAAGTCAAAACTAAAGACAATTTTAGACTTCAGATTGTTTCATGATCCTTTGGCCAGGGTTTTCCTGGTATCCCAGTATGTACTACACTAACACTTAAGTGTCTAATGTTTACAATAATACAATCCAGAAATCTAAATACAGCACTATTATAGTGACAATAATTCAGTCTCCTTAAGGATTAAAATTTGGAAAAATTAAAAACATACTGGTTTTCAATGATACCAATATCAATTAATTCTGGAGAATAGGACACCCTGATTATTGGTACATATAGTAGTGGTTAGCTCAACCATTGTTGCTAATTTTTGGAAAAAGTTTAAATTTCATTTCTTTGTTGAAACCAAGTTGTTTAAACATAATTATGATCATATACTCATTATTTTTAAATGATAATGAAGTTTAATGGTATCTTCTTTTTTAACTTAAATAAATTCACATCTCCTTTCAGTGTTACAAAAAAATAAATCTTCTGACAATTTTATTTCAAAGTCACTTATCACTTATTTTAGTTATCATAAAAGTATAAGGTTCAGTATTGGGACCAAGTGTTATCGTAGAAGTATGGGGTTCATTATTGGGACTTGGTGATATCACAAGTATGGAGTTCAGTATTGGGACTCGGTGATATCAAAATGGGGCTCAGTATTCTGTATTGGGACTCGGTGATATCACAAGTATGAGGTTCAGTATTGGGACTCGGTGATATCACAGAGGTATGGGGTTCAGTATTGGGACTCAGTGATATCACAGAGGTATGGGGTTCAGTATTGGGACTCAGTGATATCACAGAGGTATGGGGTTCAGTTTTGGGACTCAGTGATATCACAGAGGTATGGGGTTCAGTTTTGGGACTCGGTGATATCACAAGTATGGGGTTCAGTATTGGGACTACGTGATATCACAAGTATGGGGTTCAGTATTGGGGCTCGGTGATATCACAGAGGTATGGGGTTCAGTATTGGGACTCGGTGATATCACAAGTATGGGGTTCAGTATTGGGACTCAGTGATATCACAGAGGTATGGGGTTCAGTTTTGGGACTCGGTGATATCACAGAGGTATGGGGTTCAGTATTGGGACTCGGTGATATCACAGAGGTATGGGGTTCAGTATTGGGACTCTGTGATATCACAGAGGTATGGGGTTCAGTATTGGGACTCGGTGATATCACAGAGGTATAAGGTTCATTATTCGTACATAATTATGATTTGCTAATAAATAATTAATTTCCAAAAGACCTAGCAAACCAGCTGGGCTCCTGTAAAATGGCTTACATTATTGTAATTATTTGGGAGGGGGATTTCATTCTAAGTCTGGGTATATTTCACACAAAGTTTTTTTAATACTTCACTGAAATATGTATATATACAGTTTTATTTATTTACAAATCGCTATTGTTTCCAAATTATCCTGAAATAGCATTTAATTAACATTACATTGATCAGTTTGTGAGGACCGAGATGATGCAAGTCTCCTCTTCTACAGTATGGTAGTTATTTATTTGAGATGATGATGGGGAGATGTTTAAAATATAATCATCAGTATTAATTATGTGGCATATTGTTGTGAATTGCATGAAGTAATCTTGACATGTTTGCGTACCATTTTCTGTCCTTTTCTAGATGATCTTGTATATGTTTGTGTTGATAACCTGTGGTAATGTTTGTATGGAAATCATTTATCAAAGTTTACTTATGTAAAGATAATTTGTTAATGGAAAAGATTGACCTTTCATGCATATATATTGACCTTTGCTAAAGTAGGATCAGATTGACCTGTCATGTTGCATTTGACCTCTGCTATGGTAGGATCAGATTGACCTGTCATGTTGACCTCTGCTATAGTAGGATCAGATTGACTTGTCATGTTGACCTCTGCTATTGTAGGATCAGATTGACCTGTCATGTTGACCTCTGCTATTGTAGGATCAGATTAACCTGTCATGTTGACCTCTGCTATTGTAGGATCAGATTGACCTGTCATGTCAACATGTCATGTTGACATCTGCTATAGTAGGATCAGATTGACCTGTCATTTTGACCTCTGCTGTAATAGGATCAGATTGACCTGTCATGTTGACCTCTGCTATAGTAGAACCAGATTGACGTCTGCTATAGTAGGATCAGATTGACCTATCATGCTGACCTTTGCTATGGTAGGATTATATTGACCTGTCATGCTGACCTCTGCTATAGTAGGATCAGTTTGACATGTCATGTTGACCTGTACTGTAGTAGGATCAGATTGACCTGTCATGTTGACCTCTGCTATAGTAGGATCAGATTGACCTGTCATGTTGACCTTTGCTATAGTAGGATTAGATTGACCTGTCATGTTGACCTCTGCTATAGTAGGACCTGATTGACCTTTGCTATAGTAGGATCAGATTGACCTGTCATGCTGACCTCTGCTATGGTAGGATCAGATTGACCTGTCATGTTGACCTCTGCTATAGTAGGATCAGAATGACCTGTCATGCTGACCTCTGCTATGGAGGATCAGATTGACCTGTCATGTTGACCTTTGCTATAGTAGGATCAGATTGACCTGTCATGCTGACCTCTGCTATGGTAGGATCAGATTGACCTGTCATGTTGACGTCTGCTATAGTAGGATCAGAATGACCTGTCATGCTGACCTCTGCTATGGAGGATCAGATTGACCTGTCATGTTGACCTTTGCTATATAGTAGGATCAGATTGACCTGTCATGCTGACCTCTGCTATGGTAGGATCAGATTGACCTGTTATGTTGACCTCTGCTGTAGTAGGATTAGATTGACCCTCTCTGTGGGGCAGAAGAGTGCTTGTAAGACATGATAGGGGACAATAAACAATACATCTCCTTTTTTGCCACTTACTTCATTCACCTCTGGAGACACATTTAAACATTTTGGACATATCATTGGAAACCCATTTTCTTGCAGACTTACGTATACCCAGCAAAACAGATCTACATGCAGCTTGTACTTCTTATAGTCCTGTTATAGCACTGCATGGTACTCCACAGGTTTTAGATTGAAAATAGAAGACCAGATGAGCTATATTATTAAAGGCCTATGGGGCACTTGTTTATAACAATATTTCATTTTTTTTTTGACTTGCTAGTTTGCTTTTGTATATTGTTTCCTACCATGTAATGTATGTCCATTTTTATCATCTTGTAAGTAGAGGTTATTTATTGTAATGGGTACCATGTCACCATTATAAAATATTTATTCAAGTTCTTTTCATAAAGGAGTGGAATATTCCTTAAAAATTCACATGACAGGCATTTTACAATTAGCTTGGTGTGGTGTGGCATCATAGTCCTCTGTCAGCTTTTCGTGAAATATTATTCCCAAGAACCAATTAATGTGCAGTATGACATTTGTCTGGTAAGTTTCAGGAAGTAATAAAGCTAGACATCAGATTGCAGATTTGAATAAAACCTTTCTTCATAAAAACCAAAATGAGTAATTAGTTATTTGGTCAGTAGCGCAAATCGTTTGTTAAAATAAATGATCTGGCTTAGTTTGATAATACTTTTAATTTTAATGGTGTGAAAGGCTATCATTGAATAAGTAAAACTGACCTTCATAGGTCACTGGGCGTGCTCTAGAGTACATGTAGTAAGATTGTCACTACCAGGTATATTATAGGAACAACACATTTGTTGTTTTGTTTTCAAATAAGTGACCCTGACCAACTTGGAACTGTTGAGAAAAGTGTTTTGCCTATACGTAGTGTGTTTCTTGCTTAATTATAACAAGTTAGAGATGGGGAAATGTGTTGGCCAGCAAAATGAATAACAGGTGAGCAATACAGGCCCATTTGGCTGTGGCTATTTTGTTCAAATATATAAAGTGTGGTAGATTGTATTATAATTTTGTAGTTGCATAATACAAATAAGGGGTTCATTTGTTATTTATTTTTGTATCAATGTGAAATGAGAAAAAAATATATTTAAAAGAACTTGGCAAAAAAAGGGAATTTTCGTAACTATTTGTACTTTTATCAAAGCAAGTGTTTCAGTAGAAATTATGTCTGTGCTTTCTCTAGTCTGAAAAAATGTTTTAGCAAAAGTCACTAAAGACCACTTTACTCTTTAAGCAAATAAGAATTTCCTTTTACTCATTAGTAGAGTCAAAATTCAATTGTTAATATTAATATAAGTTCTGATGTAATTAACATACCATTCCTTGAATTGGATCAGTTCTTATTGTACATTTATAGGGAGTCTGTGTTTATGAAAATGGTTTATTCAACACAAATTCCATAAGCAAAAGTAGCTATAAAGGCATATATTTTCTTTGAGCAAATAAACATTTCATTTCGTTAATAACGAAAAGCTAATGGCTAGAGTGAGCACAGCATGATGTACAGTGCTGACTTTTAATATAAGTGCTCATTATTGTGCAGCATTAGCAGTTATATTCTGTTTCATTATGCTATAATGTGATTGTGCTACCTGGTAATATATGTATAGTTGTATTGTTTAATTTAAGACTGATTTTCATTAATGTATGCCTCTGGCGATAACACAAATTAGGTCAATGTTAGAAAGTACTTTTAACAGAATTTGTAGAAAAAAAAATGATTTTCTGAATTTGAATAAAAAGTGAATTATTTTTAGTATAATACTAGTTTTGAATATTTTCACAATTGATAATATTTAATTTATTTTGATGACAGGTGATTGTTTGAGATAATTTTAGTACCAACACTTTGGTTCATCATATGTGTACATTTTTGTATAAGCTGAATTGAGGAAATATTTAATATCATATAACAAGTGCAAAATAACTGTTGTTTTATACTGTAAACCAAATTATTTTCGCATGTGATTAATTTTTGCATAATTCGTAGGTGATAAAAATTTGGGAAAATTAATTGCCACAAAATAGTTTCAATCAGAGGTATGCCAACTGTAGGAGTAATGTTCTGATTTATTTCCTTTGAAATAAAAAATCACCAATACCGAAAGTCTTAAACTGACAAACGTCCTATATAAAGGTACAGCTCTACACATCATGTGCAATTAGCCGTTAACTAATCTGAAATTTGGCGGCTTGCACTAAAATCTGATAGAAGGACCTAAAAAACTGGTTCTAAAATAACCAGATTTATGACCTTATTTATTGTGGAATTAAATAGTTGCGAAATAGTTGTTTCATACAAAAACCTGAAATTAAGTCGCCGCGAAATTAAGTTGGTTTACAGTTATTTACCAAGTTATAAGTACAGCGTAAACTGGGCTTCTACTTTTAGGTCAGTCATATCATTTGATAAAGAAGCACAGACTTTAAAAGCTTTTCAAATTTTCAGGAGAAATAAATAAACTATTGAAATGACTTGAACAAACAATGGGCCTAGAATTGAATAAGGGGAAGTATAAAGCCATTCTGTAATAGGTGCTTAGTTACATTGTATAGTACTGAAGTGCTGTTCTTATTGTGCCATACTGTAGCATATATGTTATTGGATAACAGTTTGTTTACAACATATCAGATTTTTTTATAAGAGTTATTTGAGATGTGACATGCATTGGTATTTATATTGACAAGTATTTATTGAAGGTAAATGCACAGACTTAGACTTCTAATTCTGGAGCAAATGTTTGTAAATGGCAATCATATTGACATGCCATTACAGTCATATTCGACATAATATATTGTCCTCTCTTGCAGAAAGTGTTTTTATTTTGAACTTTAAAGAACTTATTAAAAGTTGTTTATTTTAAGTGGTTGGAAAATATTGAAGTTAGTTGGGGGATTTAGCACCTCCGAGTTGTCTCCCCTTATTGATTATCTTGTGTCACAGATTGTAATATAATGGATGTCACTTTATATCATTTACTATGTAATTCATCTTTGATTTCCCATCAGAAATTCTTCTTTTGATACCGATTTCTAATTGAGTATTCCTTTGAAATTTTGAAAACGTTTTACAAATTGAAATTTTAGAATATAATTCAGTATTATAAAAATTCTTTGTGGTGTAAGTGATTTGCATTACATGTACGTAGAAGTTTCATCTGGCCATTTACAAATAAAAAATCCAAAAAGAAACCCAAATGTACAGTGTACAAGACCTTCCGATAAAGAATTTGGCAACAATCACTTTATGGAATCAGTTTGCTGTACAAAATTATTTTAATAGACGATGTGTTTGTTCTTGTATGATGCATTTACATGTGCCAATATAGATTAGTTTGTGTGGACTTTTTTCCTGATTTATATTGCAATATGTGGAAAAGGTATTTTATACATTGTAGATTTAGTCTCAATAATTGGGAACTTATTGTATTTGTGTGGGATTATTTTCTCACATTTTTCCGACCTGTTAATTTGGGTGGCATGTTGTTTGTGTTGCTCACAAAGGACACTACACTGGTTCATATTCTATTCTGTTGTTATTTTACTGTTGTTTATTTTCTTATTCTAGAAAAGTAATGTATCCGATATAAAATACTGGTACACCAGTATTGTAATCAAATCTAATGTCCTAACTTAGGAATCTAATACTGTTGAAAACGGTCAACTATAAGTTATATAGATCTAATATTGTTGAAAACAGTTCATTAGGTTATATAGATTAACAAACATTACATGTTCAACAGTTTTCATATTTTTCAGAAAACGATGTTCGGATATATATTTTTTTGCAAATAGTAAAAGTTATTGTTTTGTACTAGAAGATTGATAATAGCCACAAACAGCCAGAATGACTGACTAAATCTACAAATGTATGCTTCGAGTGTCTCCTTGGTTGGGGATGGCAGATGATGGCTGAAGCTGTGTTTGTTATTGGCATGTTACTATGCTACTAGACGCATTAAATACAACGCAAGTTTCAATCTGTTGTGTAGGTGTATCATCTTGGTATTAAGAATGTCTGTACTAATTGTTAGTTGCTTTGATCATTAAAGTGGGAGAAGCTCTCCCTTTCTTTTATAATGTTCATGGTCTCTGTTCTTTGTAAGATGAAGGGTGATATCAGGTAGCCTTTGTTCCTTAATTCTTTGCTCGCCTGCCCGAACGAAATGCGAGCTTGCAAGCTGGTGCAGCATCCATCAGTTGTCCATGCAGCATTACCTTCCAATCTTAAAACAACCTCTCAAACAAATTGCCCAGGGAACCGTGATGGGGCCTGTAGAAAGCTGGAATGAATTAGGGATACCAATTTTGTTGAAAGGATTGGACAATCTTGCAACAACTTTTTCATTCCAACGACTTATATTCAATAACCAAAAGGTTCAGGGTATAATGGGCCTGTCGCAAACTTTGATGAAGAGTTACCAAACTTTGTTCAAATGAACAACACTGACCAATTTCCAGGGTCATAGGGGTCAAATTCATAAAAATCTTCAAACAACTTAACATTATCAATACGGTGGGGGAGACGCAACATCCCGGGAGGCAGTCAAAAGTTAATATCCAGTCGAACCTGCCATGGATACAGTTTCACAAAAATCATGATCAAGGTAATATGTAGTTAAACAGTGAGCCCAACACTTGAGGTTCCTCCGATTTTCCAATGTTTAATGGAGAATGTAGTAGTTGATATGTTTCGGCTAGAGGTTAAATGTCATCAGAATCTGATGATGGCTAACCTATAGCCAAAACATGTCATCTTAAACTTATTATGTTCAAAAAGCCTAGGGTACTTAGAATGGCCTTGAAGTTTAATTAAAAAAAAAACGACCAATTTTTAAAGTCACACAGGTCTTATTTGTTCATAATCTTCAAAGACTTCTCTCAATATGTAACTAAAATGCCCAGGGTACTGATTTTGGTCCTGTATCATGCTGGGAAGTACAGCTATCACCTTTAACAACTTCAAGGTCACAGGTTAAATGTATTTTAAATTCTCAAGAACCAAAAGGCCCTAGAAGTTGAACGATTCAAGCTCAATGGGCCTCTTGTTCAGGTCATAAGATTGTGTATCACATACCATGTGAACTGCTGAACAATTTTTTGAGGAAACCAAAAAATGAAAAACAATGCATATGTTTTATGAAATGAGGCCAGCCATACAAATCGTGTCAATCACCTGGATGTCAAATCACTATATATATGTACCAGGGTACAATGACCATCCAAATTGTAGCTTACAAAGCGACCCACAGGGCTATTATTGATCACCTGGATCTTTATGCCTAACAATGGTATACTGTTGAGATTTTCACCAGTAAAATAATTTAGATCCTTTGATGTATACCTGAAGATTCACCACACAGCATATCAAATAAGGCTTTGAAATCCTTCCATGAGAATTGCTCTTCTGTAATCTTGAAAAGACTGGTATCAACCTTAGCAACAGGTCAGGGTTTTTCTTGTTTTACCTCAGATCCATATTAAAAAGTATTAAACCATGTGCAATCAATAAAGTCACAATATATTTCAGGTGTGCAGAGAGGTAAGCATTACCACTCACTTGGAATTTCCAAGAAAAGTTACCATTACCTTCAGAAAATTGTGGTAAAGAACTGAAACACAAAATCAAAAGTGTATTTGTGGAAGTCATTACCTGGTATATGTTTTCAATCATCTTAATTGGAGCAAGCTCATCTAGGGCCACGGTGGCCGAGTGGTTAAGGTGCTCCGACATTCTATCACTAGACTTCTATCTCTGGGTTGCGAGTTCAAATCCCACGATGGGCAGTTACCAGGTACTGACCGAAGGTCGGTGGTTTTTCACTGGGTACTCTGGCTTTCCTCCACCTCCAAAACCTGGGACGTCCTTAAATGACCCTGGCCATTAAAAGGACAAAATACAAAATAAACCAAACCAAAGCAAGCACATCTATTGAGTATTTGGATTATTCATATTACGATAGAACTTTACCAGATATGGTACAAATTCCATTCGAGATCGATTTACCAAGTACAGCTGTGGTCCTAGGGAACTATGAATAAATAGTTTCATCATTATCCCATATACAGTTTCGGAGAAAAACAAGAGATCCCAGAGGGATCTTGGCGCACACCATCAATGATTTGCATTTGTTCATAAAAAGTTGAATCTTTTAGTTTTTCTTTATGTATTTAATCTTAGTTTAATATATATGAATTTTGAAAATGAGAAAGATCCATCTAGCACTTCTCATAAAATAGCGATCACAATCCATTATTGTCAAAATCCTAGATGGCTCCCTGTCGGCAATGTTGTTTTCAGATCAGCTTAAAAACTGGTCAATGCACAACTATAGGGACCAAAGGGAATCTACTTATGAAATTCTATATATTTTTTAATACTACAAGTAGACAGATGAACAGATAAGATGTTTACCCATTCCACCCCTTATTATAATTTAATACCTGTAGTATTAGAGTGTATTTGGATGAAATGTCGCGCTACGTTTTTGACAGCTGACTTCTCTAACTCGCCCTATTTTTGGTAGTGAGCCGAGTTCAGTGGTCAGAACACCAACACGGCTATTGTACTCTTTGCCTGACAAAGGAAACGGACGTTTTAGAAAGCTCACAAATTAAGTTTTCAATTCCTGATGGTGTACAAAACAAACTCAGTATATACTATTTTCTATGTGTAACTAAAATGCCAAGATTTCACACATCTGATTAGTCTTAAAACAAGCAGACAAAAAGGTCCAATATGATAATTTATTCATTCATTTCCATAACTATATAAAAACCTGGCACATGCTTTCAAAATAATTCATACATGAATATTATAACAATACATGTATATACATTCAAAACTGCTCTTTTAGTCAAGCTCCTGGGGAGAACCTGATGATAGTAACAAATACCCTACTGATCAGTAAGGCACCTGTTCTGGAATTCTATCTCCCAGTTTTCATTAACAGATTGACATTAACTTATTTATATATATCACAACAAACCAGAAATGAAACACAGTCCACTGCTACAATGTGTGTCATGACAACTGGCTTGGTAAACACCCAAACTTTTGTGACTTTATAACATAAAGCATCCGAGTCACAAACAATAAAACGGTCACTTTATATCACTAAGTTCTTCTGTACATGTACTTGATCCATTCATACATCCGTCAGTCATTCATCTGTTACATTGTCACTGATTGCAGATCACTAATGTAGCTCCTATGGCACTAGGCAGGTCCTCCTCTCTGTAAAAAATGATCAAATATAACCCATACTGTTTAGTCTGAAATTACAATAAAACATGAGATAGTTAGATTTAATTGATATTGTAACATCATCTTCAACTCTACTCCATTTTAACACTACATCAATCATGAATGTCTCAAGCTTTATACTCATAAAAAATGATTGCTGCCTCAAGATGTGGGCTTTACAAAGGGGCATTCTTCTTAACTAATCTTGACCTTGACCTTCAACCTCTGACCTCTGAAGTCTTTAGTGTAACGTCACATTTTCATCTCCAAGATCTGATCATCCTTGATATCCAGGGATTACGATCAACTATGCTCTCTACACCCCTGGAATATGTCATGGCAAAACTGAAGGCTCTGTGTGCCTTAATGATGAGGCAAGAAGACTGGTTCAACACTTTGATGTACATCAAAAGAATCTCCTGGTCACATAACAGTAAAAAAGTATAGGCTTTGAATAGCGAATGTTTTTTTTTACCTGAGCATGCCTTCAGGTTTCAGGTTGGCAATGACATTTTAGGGGTGTAGACAGCATAGGTGATCGTAACCCCTGGATGTCGAGGATGAGATCTGATTATTAAAGTATGTCTGAAACATTCTACAACAAGGACAGAATACACTTTACCAGTTTATGTTTGGTTAACATTTGTTTTTGCAATATGTGGAGCACTAAACAAGAATTATAATAGACTGATGTAAAATTAGAAAATATCTGTCAAGACTTTCTGGTGTGACAGCAACAACTTTTGGGAAACAGAATACCCAACCACATCTTACGATAGTACATTTGAGTAACATGGTACATAAAATGTAATTCTTATCTTCAAGGCAATATCATATGATTCTGTTTCTACAGTAATGTTCTCGGCCTACCTGTATGAAGTCCATTTCCTCTTCTGTTAATGGTTTCCGTTGGTAGCGACTGGGAAGGTCCTTGTCCTCTATACCTGAGCCTCTTGGTGTAGAGCCTATAGATTTACCAGCTGGTGGTGCTGCTGCTGAGGAAGAGGGAGTGGCTATGGCTGCTTGTCGAGGTGGTAATGATGGATCTAAAATTAAAGTAACCATGAAGTAATCAGTACACCTTAATACATATAAAACAAGTATTTAAACTATTTCATCCTATCTAGTTATGCTTATACTAGAAATCAGTATAAATGTTGGCATAAAGTTCTACAAATTATGTGAAATAAAATAACCTGGAGTCAATCGGTTAAAATTTTAAAACAAAGCTCGCCAATTTTCTATTTGTCAAGGTGGAAATGCATTTAAAAACAAATTGAAAAAGTTACGTACTGTAAAAAAAAATTCATAACAGACCCCTATCCCCCCAGTGTATGTCACCACTATTTCACAAGAGCATGTCACCACTATCTCACCAGTGTATGTCACCACTATCTCACCAGTGTTTGTCACCACTATAACACCAGTATATGTCACCACTATCTCACCAGTGTATGTCACCACTATCTCACAAGTGTATGTCACCACTATCTCACAAGTGTATATCACCAATATCTCACCAGTGAATGTCACAACTATCTCACCAGTGTATGTCACCACTATCTCACCAGTGTATGGCACCAATATATCACCAGTGTATGTCACCAGTATCTCATCAGTGAAGGTCACCACTATATCATCAGTGTAGGTCACCACTATATCACCAGTGTATGTCACCACTATCTCACAAGTGTATATCACCAGTGTATGTCAACACTATCTCACCAGAGTATGTCACCACTATATCACCAGTGTATGTCACCACTATCTCACCAGTGTATGTCACCACTATCTCACCAGTGTATGTCACCAATATCTCACCAGTGTATATCACCACTATCTCACCAGTGTATGTCACCACTATCTCACCAGTGTATGTCGCCACTATCTCACAAGTGTATGTCACCACTATCTCACCAGTGTATGTCACCAATATCTCACTAGTGTATATCACCACTATCTCATCAGTGTATATCACCACTATCTCACCAGTGTATGTCAACACTATCTCACCAGTGTATATCACCATTATGTCACCAGTGTATGTCATCACTATCTCACCAGTGTATATCACCACTATCTCACCAGTGTATATCACCATTATGTCACCAGTGTATGTTATGTCTATATCACCAGTGTATGTCACCACTATCTCACCAGTGTATGTCACCACTATCTCACCAGTGTATGTCACCACTATCTCACCAGTGTATGTCACCACTATCTCACCAGTGTATATCACCAATATCTCACTAGCGTATATCACCACTATCTCACCAGTGTATATCACCACTAGCTCACCAGTGTATATCACCACTATATCACCAGTGTATGTCACCACTATCTCCCCAGTGTATATCACCACTATATCACCAGTGTATGTCACCACTATCTCACCAGTGTATGTCACCACTATCTCACCAGTGTATATCACCAATATCTCACTAGCGTATATCACCACTATCTCACCAGTGTATATCACCACTAGCTCACCAGTGTATATCACCACTATATCACCAGTGCATGTCACCACTATCTCCCCAGTGTATATCACCACTATATCACCAGTGTATATCACCACTATATCACCAGTGCATGTCACCACTATATCACCAGTGTATATCACCAATATATCACCAGTGTATGTCACCACTATCTCACCAGTGTATATCACCAATATATCACCAGTGTATGTCACCACTATCTTACCATTGTATGTCACCACTATCTCACCAGTGTATGTCACCACTATATCACCAGTGTATGTCACCACTATATCACCAGTGTATATCACCAATATCTCACCAGTGTATGTCACCACTATATCACCAGTGTATGTCACCAATATCTCACCAGTGTATGTCACCACTATCTCACCAGTGTATGTCACCACTATCTCACCAGTGTATGTCACCACTATCTCACCAGTGTATGTCACCACTATCTCACCAGTGTATATCACCACTATCTCACCAGTGTATGTCACCACTATCTCACCAGTGTATGTCACCACTATATCACCAGTGTATGTCACCACTTTCTCACCAGTGTTTGTCACCACTATATCACCAGTGTATATCACCACTATCTCACCAGTGTATGTCACCACTATTACCATGTGTATGTCACCACTATCTCACCAGTGTATGTTGATCACCAGTGTATTTATGATGATAAGATTCTCACCAGTAGCTCCAGTTGATGACAGTTGTGGTCCATATCGAAACTTTATTGATGGTACATGGGGTCTTACTGCTGTCTACAAAGAAAATTCGTCCCAGTGAGTGTAAGATTATAACATCTTTAAGACTGAACATGGCTTGATGCAAATAATATGTCAGGTGATTGAGCCATTGTCCTTTTTTACAATCACACATTTCAATTTATTATTGATGAAAGCATGTTGTTGTAGTATGAATAAAATTTGTGAAACAATGCAAGTCATTTTAACATATAGTGATCGCTCTGAAAGTGGTAGGAAACCAGTCTACCAAGAGAAAACCAAAGTCATGGTCAGCAAGTGATCTCATATCTAGTTGAGGAAAAGAACACCAGCCACCTTTGTGAAAAGCAATTTTAAGTGCCATATCAACCTCACCTTATTGCAACCAACCAACCAAACTTATGCTACAAAAGATATTTTTGAATTTCAATGGGTCATAGATTAAAATGTTTAGCGATTGTCTAGCTTATTTTCAAAAGAATGATCATTAATGCTGATACGTATTCTGGCAGTTCATTCCGAATTGTCAGTCCCAGAGACGTATATGGCTTAATGCATCTCTTCTGTTCTAATTGCATATTGTATTTATATTTATTATCTATTTGATCTGTTAGATACTGATATAGAGCAGGGATTTGTTACAAATGCTTGAAAAGTACATATACTATACTGAAAATAGATGATATGTAGTAACGGTTAGGCAGGCCATAACTCAAACTCCTCTAGTCCGAAGGGTTCTGACTTTCTGACCGGCTAAATATCTGGACGACAGGTGGGTGCGAGAGTCAGAACTCCTACTTAGTTATAAAGTGGAAATTTTACCTACCCGTGCACGGTTCACCGTTTTAGCCGTGTTTTATAATATGAAACATTTCCGATTACATGTAAATTAAGTATCAATGGAAAGAACAGATATTTTTCTACTAACCTATACACATATATTAAAGTCACAGGAGGTCGTAAAAAAACTATCGTCATCCATTTCTAAAAAATAACCAGTTTCCTGACATCTATTTGAAAAATTTATATCCTTATTCAAGAGAAATGTTAGTTTGGTAAGTCTCAAAACATGTAAAATAACTTGTAACAGTATTGTATATATATACCGTAATCATCTGATGAAAAAAATATATTAGGGCAAAACAATCTAGGGCGAACGAGATTTAGGGCGAAACGACCCTTGGTGCGAACGGGATATAGGGCGAAACCACCCGTTACCCCGTGCTCGGGTCGGTAAAATTTCCAGTTTTAACTAAGTAGGAATTCTGACTCTCGCACCCGCCTGTCGTCAACATATTTAGCGGGTCAGAGAGTCAGAACCCTTCGGACTAGTCCGAGTGAGACTGAGTACGTACAGGATATGAAATAATTCTACCCTTTTGACAGATTTTACTCTTGTATTGACATGCCTCGCATTTGTCAAACATGAAATATTTGCAAGTTATACACAAAGAAATAGTAATGGTTACTAATTATACAAAAAACATCTTCTTACAACGAATGCCCTTGCCGGAGCCGCCATCTTGAAACAGACGACAAGTATCGGAGAGCTACACCGAAGGGAGATAAATACCAATCCTCCGCACTTTTCCCGCGATATGTCAATCAAATGCCACTTACTGGGGAATTCTGATTGAAAGTTTTTGATGTTTATATTGTTGAAAATTGTGAAAAGTACTTGAAAATAAAATAAATAAATACATCTACTGGTTTTACCACGGACTTACCAAATCTTCTTATATCGTGGTTATATATATAACGTATACAGCCATGTGTTTTATAATATATACCTCTCTGCAGTAAACAAGTTTGAATGTATTCTGTTGTGTAACGAGTGATTTAATATTCGGTAAAAACAGTCATATGATGCTTTGTGTCATAATTTTTTTTTAAAAATCGTAGTTTTAGAACTATAAGTGAAAGCCAATACAATGTTTAGGTATATTAGTCCAGTCATTTTAGCAAAAAAACAGGCCTTACCTCAAACTAATTGCAAAAGAATTTATTTTTTGGTTTTTGGAATGGTTATCATTTGTACAATAACAGGAAAAAAGTCTACAGCGATCAAAATTTGGAAAATTAATTTTTTAGCCATTTTTATGGTCTAGAAATAAGAAAAATTACATATATGACAGTTTTTGAAGTGAAATATTAAGCTATTTTACAATAATTAACATATGAAATTAATTGTATAGGAAGACCAAATTGAGTAGAGCTCAGAACAACCACAATTTGTCACCAAAAGCAACCTATCAACGATTAAATCAACTATCAAAATGGCTATTTATTTTGTTTAATTTAACAATATTGACGTTTTTGCTCATTTTGAATGGAAAAGATAAAAATATCTGAATCTAAACAAACTTAATCTACACTTAGTTGCTGAAACCAAAACATATTAACTAATTTTAATTAATAAGAATTGGTATATTTTTATGTAAACAAATAATATGACACTTCTTAATTGACCAGTTGAACCATTTTGGTGTTATTTCATGCCTACATGAACAATATCCGTATTTCTCTAACAAATATTTTGATAAAAAGAAAAGCAAATGCTTCCAATCAGTTCATATCCTTTTGTGTATTGTTTGTATTGTTAAGAAACAATAAATTTGGCAAGTTCTCTCAAAAAGTATATTCAATAACTGACGGTAAAAACTTCAATTCGTGCATTTTTGCCTGAACACTACAAAAATGGCAAAGTCCATCAATATGAACAACATAAATCATATTTTTTCGAATATGTCTCGTCCGATTTGAATATAATTTTGCCAATGGAACCACCATAAAACTTATGATTTCATGAGATTAATTTGAAGTTAAAGATTCCTTTACTTTAGTATTTTCATTAAAAATTAAGTATCCCACCATTCATTTCCATTATCAGAATATGAAAAATCAATTTATTTAAAGTTGACATCAATCATAAATTTAAATTTACTTTTATCCAGAAGGCTACGTCATGGTGGTAATTACTGCCAAATTATTTCAAAATCCAGCTAAAAACAAGAAATATATTCACAATTTTGTTGTTGAAAAACGTGGACTTAGCCAATTTTAGTGGTGAAGTCAAATTTGCACCAAATGTGGTTTTCATCTACCTAATTTCAAGTAATTTAATGGAGGTATCTTGTCAAATGTTTTATTTTTTGTTAAGAATAACTTAGATAGAAAATAATTTAATGCACATTTCAGCATATGCTGAAGGTATTTATGAAATATTGTTCACATAAATCGATGAATCATTCAATTTTATTTAAAATCAGCTCCAAATCAGACCAACAGACAAACTTTGAGCAGCCATATAATTTAAAAAGTGTAAGTTAAATATATCATTTTCTGAAATTTAAATAAGCAAACTATATGTGAATACATTCTCATAAAACAAGAATCAATAGTGACGTTGATTGATTTAGTAATCTTTCTTAAAAATCCAACACAAGCTGAAATATTGATAAATTAACAACATTTTAGGGATTTTCAAGGTGTTATAATTTTTTTCGTAAAACCATTCAAACTGTTTTGTTATTGATTTTATGTTGTACAACAAACAGGCTTGTCAGACAATGCTTTTTAGTTATCCTGTATTACATCTGATGTTGATATTTGGGTTAAAAAATGGTCCATCAATTATTTTTTTATATTTTTCCGATTTTTTAGGGGTAGAAAAAACTATTTTCCCCAATTTTGATTAATGTAGACTTTTTTTCTGTTACAATGTATACTAAATCCTGTATGAAAAACCAAAAATAAATTCTTTTGCAATTAGTTTGAGGTAAAATCATAAAATGACTGGACTATATATGTTTGTGTGTAACTAATATGATATACTTTATTGATGTACCGTTCGGCTAATGGGATATCTTCTTTAGTTTGATCGGTTGACTGCTTCATCTGTTACATTTAGCGTCCACGTAGAAATCCAGGCATGTATATATGTTCCATAGAAATCACTGAAACCCATGGAAACTCGAAGATTAGTTATTTCCAAGAGTGGGAATATATAAACCAGGTTAATTAATACTAGCCGCAATACACCGCTCTGCTAGACCAGAGATAGATAAGTCCGTGGCTAGACATTGCTAGAAATTAAAAATGTTGGGGTTCAGAAAACGCCCCATTGAACCAGAGACGTATATAACACAGTGTTATATACGTCTCTGATTGAACCAAAGGTTCGACTCCTAGCGGAAACATTCTTTTAAGAATAATAACTTTTGCTACAAAGTTAATTTTTCACAACTAACAGATTTCGAGCTTTTAACAAAATCTACATGTAAAAAACCCGTACACTTCACCAGGGACGTATCCGATTGCAAAAAGGCAAAATGTCAAAATGAAATGTAAAAAAAAGTGTGATGAAACTTGAAAAAAATGATTTATTTAAGTTTTTGAATAAATTATATTTTTCTTATTAATTTTGCCGTGGTTAGTTACTTGTAACAACACGAACTTCATAGCAAATCTAATCATTCTCCGTGATTTATCGTACAGTTATTTCTTAGGTAATCAAAAGTGGAATATAATTTTCATGTATCGGAAAAGAGAATCTTCTTTATCCAAATATAAACATATTTATCTTAATTGAAGAAAATATCTTTCAAATGAATCTAATCTACGTATTATATCTATATACGTCTCTGATAATAGTTAAATAGAAAAGGCAAATGGAGAAAATGTTACAAAATAATTTTTATTTTGTCTGTTTTTTTTTGTATTTCTTTTATCAAGTTCATTAGATAAAAAGAAAAACGTTCGTTAGTAACTTTTTACATGCATTTTAAATAAATGCGTACTTTCTATAATATTCACTTTATTGGGTCGCCTCGCCTCTAGCATAATGTTCTAATGGAATTACAACAAAAGCATGTAGAGTTATCCCATTAGTCGTCAATGAGTTTTGAAGTACCGACAGACGGCGTTGTTTTAAGGTCAAAGGGCGTTCCCTTCTGAACTTGTGTACGAGGATGTGGGTTTCAATTTCTCCATGTGTGACGTGTTGGTGAGTGTTTGCTTGCCATATTGTAACATTAGATTTTAGACAGGACTTCAAAATGACGAGATAGTAAGAAATGTATCATATTGATAGCAGAAGTGATCGGGTAAAGCTGCGCCGATAAATCAAAAAGTAAGAAAGTGGAACTTCCGGGGAAGGAAATAAATCATGACGAACCGTTATACACAAACACGGCCGTGGAGGCCTGTTATAAAGTTTCCATATCTTTGTGACTTTAGGGCTATAGTATATTGTATATTTATAACATTAATTGTATCTAGTCAGCTTGCTTCGGGTGTATACCTGAACGAAATCGCCGTCCATGTACAGGGGGGAAGGTCTGTCGTCGATCGGATAGCTCGCAGGCACGGGTTCATCAACCGCGGACAGGTAAGTTCATGAGTTATTGTTTTTACTACTGGTCTACTAATAGCCATTAACATTTAATTCAAAAGAAGTTAAGTGTTTTTCTATTAAAGCATTGTACTTCTCAGTTGGCATTCGTTGTCATGATGAATGCGAACTCAAATGACATATTCTACAATCACTGACATTGGTACGATTAGTTTTATAAAGCACAATCTAAATTATGGTTCATGGTAAATTTGACATTTTTGAGAGACCAGCAGAAAGCAGTGCAAATTTTACCTTTTAAATATTTTCAAAATATAACAATATATATTGACATAACAGTGTTGACCTCTACATATCGCTCGCGACAATAGGTAACTTATTTGGTATGAATGAAGGGCCCCGGTGGCCGAGTGGTTTCTGCCATTAGCCCTCCACCTCTGGGTTGCGAGTTCAATCCCATGTGGGGCAGTTGCCAGGTACTGATCATAGGTTGGTGGTTTTTCACCGGGTACTCCGGCTTTCCCCCACCTTCAAAACCTGGCACGTCCTTAGTGATGAATTTTTTCTGGGAGATATGTTTGACCTAATATGGGCCCCATTCCCGATTGGATTTTTATCATAATGTGACCGAATTCTCTGGATATATATAGTTTATACATTTGAAATTCCCTTTCCAATTAATAAATTTTCTTCCTAAATATCTAACACAAGTTGTCATATGATAATGACTTTATTAAATACCATGTAAGTTTATTAATTTCATCATATGATCAAGCCTTTGGAAAGTTTCATATGAAGTTTTAATAAATAATTCAATATATGATGAATACAAGTGTTATATATTCTATTTATTATGTAACTTGAGACATATACTTACTAATGTATTTACAATGATTCTCCTATATAACAGAAGATTTATTTTTCACTACTGAATAGTGTGATGTCATGTACAATAACATGACCTCATTTATATACATGTGACCTCACAACGGTGCATTTTCCCATAATTACAAAACTCATTTGTATATTTATTGTATCGTGTGCTTTATTGTTTTTATTTCACAACAAAAGACATATGAGTATTACATCTGAACTATAATAGACATATTGATTGGTTGGTTTAATTATATTGCCCCCCCACACAAATGTTAAAATTTTTAATGCGATATTGTAAAACCTGGAAAAAATATCAACATGAAGTGAATATTTCATACATTTATATTGTATAGATATTGCAAGTTCTCCAGTAAAATTCTTTTTCCCCATCTAAAACAAGTTTGTTTGTCTTTTGAAATGAGATTGATGATAAGAAATGACCACAATGTTTTCAAGTGTTATATGGCTAAGTATATATATATACCAAAAAAAATGTGTATGTTTTTGCATAAGACGCTTTGCAGATTAAAAAAAAATATGCACACAATTTTTTTGATATACCTTATATTCCCCATACAATACTGTATAATTCTAGAATGGGTTTATGAGTTCCTCAGGTAAACAAACATGTATTGACATTATCTTGAACAATATATTCTGGTAGAAATGAGGACAACTACATATTTCTCAATTCATCCAAGACAGTCAAAATTCATCATAACACTCCATTAATTTGTAGTTAACATTAAAAGGCATCATTTTCAAAATGTTCAAGTACATATATAGAAATTACATTAATTAACATTATCATTATAAATTAACCCATTGTCTATTCTGTATAATTTTGCTATTTAAAATAGTTTAAAGTTTTTAAAAAATCAAAGGTAACATTTTTCTAACCCAGCAACTATTGGTACATGTATCCCTTATTTTGTACAGAACTATAAGTTGATAATAAGATGTGTACAAATTGAATATTTATAAGAGAATTCAAACTACATGTACATATATACCGGTATGTATGTAAGTCAAATAAAAGAAGGCCAAACTATTTTGTCTGGCTGTGCTCTTGCATGTTCTCTTGATTACTGTACCTGATCTAGGAAATTATTTTTACTTTTTCTCAATTTGGTAACTTTATATAGTATAACTGTCTTATAATTATACACCACAAAATGTTTGACTGCATTGTTAAAGGAAGATGTGTTTTGTATGGTGGGTTTTCAGTCTTCTGTTTTCTTGACTTAGCTGTTGTGAGTTAAAACTGTTAACTGATCTTTGCAGATATTGGATTTTATGTAACCTTTATAAGCTGGCTGTCTGAACTTCCAGCTCAAATATTTGTGACAATTCTCTTAATCCCCTATTTTTCTTGGCCATCTACATAATTATGTTGCAATGCAAATGTTCTGCTAGATTAAAATATTGTCCAGTTTATATAGATTTGCCGCCCCAAGGAGTCGTGTTACTCATGCAACCTTATCTTTAGCTAGGATTAAACTGTTTTAGCTAATTCAGCAGATTGTACATGTGATGGTGAGCACTGACCATGACCGTAGCTTCAGCAATGTGTTAGATGTGAACTCTTTGATACCTAGTACTATGTTCAGAAGCCTTTCCTCCCTAATAGGTCCTATACAGTGGTCCTACAGTGTAGTTTTATCAGTCTTACACATATTTTTGTTGTGTCTAACTTAAAATATACATACCCTGTGGTCCAACTAACACCTTATATTTGTGTCTAGTCTGGTACTTGTGAACAGTGTGGTCTAACTAACATCTTATATTTCTGTCTAGTCTGGTACATGTGAACAGTGTGGTCTAACTAACATCTTATATTTCTGTCTAGTCTGGTACATGTGAACAGTGTGGTCTAACTAACATCTTATATTTCTGTTTAGTCTGGTACATGTGAACAGTGTGGTCTAACTAACATCTTATATTTCTGTTTAGTCTGGTACATGTGAACAGTGTGGTCTAACTAACATCTTATATTTCTGTCTAGTCTGGTACATGTGAACAGTGTGGTCTAACTAACATCTTATATTTCTGTTTAGTCTGGTACATGTGAACAGTGTGGTCTAACTAACATCTTATATTTCTGTCTAGTCTGGTACATGTGAACAGTGTGGTCTAACTAACACCTTATATTTCTATCTAGTCTGGTACATGTGAACAGTGTGGTCTAACTAACATCTTATATTTCTGTCTAGTCTGGTACATGTGAACAGTGTGGCCTAACTAACATCTTATATTTCTGTCTAGTCTGGTACTGTGAACAGTGTGGTCTAACTAACATCTTATATTTGTGTCTAGTCTGGTACATGTGAACAGTGTGGTCTAACTAACATCTTATATTTGTGTCTAGTCTGGTACATGTGAACAGTGTGGTCTAACTAACATCTTATATTTGTGTCTAGTCTGGTACATGTGAACAGTGTGGTCCAACTAACATCTTATATTTCTGTCTAGTCTGGTTCATGTGAACAGTGTGGCCTAACTAACATATTATATTTCTGTCTAGTCTGGTACATGTGAACAGTGTGGTCCAACTAACACCTTATATTTCTGTCTAGTCTGGTACATGTGAACAGTGTGGTCTAACTAACATCTTATATTTCTGTCTAGTCTGGTACATGTGAACAGTGTGGCCTAACTAACATCTTATATTTCTGTCTAGTCTGGTACATGTGAACAGTGTGGCCTAACTAACACCTTATATTTCTGTCTAGTCTGGTACATGTGAACAGTGTGGTCCAACTAACATCTTATATTTCTGTCTAGTCTGGTACATGTGAACAGTGTGGTCCAACTAACATCTTATATTTCTGTCTAGTCTGGTACATGTGAACAGTGTGGTCCAACTAACATCTTATATTTCTGTCTAGTCTGGTACATGTGAACAGTGTGGTCCAACTAACATCTTATATTTCTGTCTAGTCTGGTACATGTGAACAGTGTGGTCTAACTAACATCTTATATTTCTGTCTAGTCTGGTACATGTGAACAGTGTGGTCTAACTAACATCTTATATTTCTGTCTAGTCTGGTACATGTGAACAGTGTGGTCTAACTAACATCTTATATTTCTGTCTAGTCTGGTACACTTGAACAGTGTGGTCCAACTAACATCTTATATTTCTGTCTAGTCTGGTACACTTGAACAGTGTGGTCCAACTAACATCTTATATTTCTGTCTAGTCTGGTACACTTGAACAGTGTGGTCCAACTAACATCTTATATTTCTGTCTAGTCTGGTACATGTGAACAGTGTGGTCCAACTAACATCTTATATTTCTGTTTAGTCTGGTACATGTGAACAGTGTGGTCTAACTAACATCTTATATTTCTGTCTAGTCTGGTACATGTGAACAGTGTGGTCTAACTAACATCTTATATTTCTGTCTAGTCTGGTACATGTGAACAGTGTGGTCTCAACTAACATCTTATATTTCTGTCTAGTCTGGTACATGTGAACAGTGTGGTCCAACTAACATCTTATATTTCTGTCTAGTCTGGTACACTTGAACAGTGTGGTCTAACTAACATCTTATATTTCTGTCTAGTCTGGTACATGTGAACAGTGTGGTCTAACTAACACCTTATATTTCTGTTTAGTCTGGTACATGTGAACAGTGTGGTCTAACTAACATCTTATATTTCTGTCTAGTCTGGTACATGTGAACAGTGTGGTCCAACTAACATCTTATATTTCTGTCTAGTCTGGTACACTTGAACAGTGTGGTCTAACTAACATCTTATATTTCTGTCTAGTCTGGTACATGTGAACAGTGTGGTCTAACTAACATCTTATATTTCTGTCTAGTCTGGTACTGTGAACAGTGTGGTCTAACTAACATCTTATATTTCTGTCTAGTCTGGTACATGTGAACAGTGTGGTCTAACTAACATCTTATATTTCTGTCTAGTCTGGTACATGTGAACAGTGTGGTCCAACTAACACCTTATATTTCTGTCTAGTCTGGTACATGTGAACAGTGTGGTCTAACTAACATCTTATATTTCTGTCTAGTCTGGTACATGTGAACAGTGTGGTCTTATTAACATCTTATATTTCTGTCTAGTCTGGTACATGTGAACAGTGTGGTCTAACTAACATCTTATATTTCTGTCTAGTCTGGTATATGTGAACAGTGTGGTCTAACTAACATCTTATATTTCTGTCTAGTCTGGTACACGTGAACAGTGTGGCCTAACTAACATCTTATATTTCTGTCTAGTCTGGTACATGTGAACAGTGTGGTCTAACTAACATCTTATATTTCTGTCTAGTCTGGTACATGTGAACAGTGTGGTCTAACTAACATCTTATATTTCTGTCTAGTCTGGTACATGTGAACAGTGTGGTCTAACTAACATCTTATATTTCTGTCTAGTCTGGTACATGTGAACAGTGTGGTCTAACTAACATCTTATATTTCTGTCTAGTCTGGTACATGTGAACAGTGTGGTCTAACTAACATCTTATATTTCTGTCTAGTCTGGTACATGTGAACAGTGTGGTCTAACTAACATCTTATATTTCTGTCTAGTCTGGTACATGTGAACAGTGTGGTCTTATTAACATCTTATATTTCTGTCTAGTCTGGTACATGTGAACAGTGTGGTCTAACTAACATCTTATATTTCTGTCTAGTCTGGTACATGTGAACAGTGTGGTCCAACTAACATCTTATATTTCTGTCTAGTCTGGTACACTTGAACAGTGTGGTCTAACTTACATCTTATATTTCTGTCTAGTCTGGTACATGTGAACAGTGTGGTCTCAACTAACATCTTATATTTCTGTCTAGTCTGGTACATGTGAACAGTGTGGTCCAACTAACACCTTATATTTCTGTCTAGTCTGGTACATGTGAACAGTGTGGTCTAACTAACATCTTATATTTCTGTCTAGAGTGGTACATGTGAACAGTGTGGTCTAACTAACATCTTATATTTCTGTCTAGAGTGGTACATGTGAACAGTGTGGTCTTATTAACATCTTATATTTCTGTCAAGTCTGGTACATGTGAACAGTGTGGTCTAACTAACATCTTATATTTCTGTCTAGTCTGGTATATGTGAACAGTGTGGTCTAACTAACATCTTATATTTCTGTCTAGTCTGGTACACGTGAACAGTGTGGCCTAACTAACATCTTATATTTCTGTCTAGTCTGGTACATGTGAACAGTGT
Source organism: Mimachlamys varia (assembly GCA_947623455.1). Classification (NCBI taxonomy): domain Eukaryota; kingdom Metazoa; phylum Mollusca; class Bivalvia; order Pectinida; family Pectinidae; genus Mimachlamys; species Mimachlamys varia. Next base: position 19,330,401 of record OX392535.1, read on the forward strand.
GGTCTAACTAACATCTTATATTTCTGTCTAGTCTGGTACATGTGAACAGTGTGGTCCAACTAACATCTTATATTTCTGTCTAGTCTGGTACATGTGAACAGTGTGGTCTAACTAACATCTTATATTTCTGTCTAGTCTGGTACACTTGAACAGTGTGGTCTAACTAACATCTTATATTTCTGTCTAGTCTGGTACATGTGAACAGTGTGGTCTAACTAACATCTTATATTTCTGTCTAGTCTGGTACATGTGAACAGTGTGGTCTAACTAACATCTTATATTTCTGTCTAGTCTGGTACATGTGAACAGTGTGGCCTAACTAACATCTTATATTTCTGTCTAGTCTGGTACATGTGAACAGTGTGGTCTAACTAACATCTTATATTTCTGTCTAGTCTGGTACATGTGAACAGTGTGGTCTAACTAACATCTTATATTTCTGTCTAGTCTGGTACATGTGAACAGTGTGGTCTAACTAACATCTTATATTTCTGTCTAGTCTGGTACATGTGAACAGTGTGGTCTAACTAACATCTTATATTTCTGTCTAGTCTGGTACATGTGAACAGTGTGGTCTAACTAACATCTTATATTTGTGTCTAGTCTGGTACACATGAACAGTGTGGTCTAACTAACATCTTATATTTCTGTCTAGTCTGGTACATGTGAACAGTGTGGTCTAACTAACATCTTATATTTCTGTCTAGTCTGGTACATGTGAACAGTGTGGTCCAACTAACATCTTATATTTCTGTCTAGTCTGGTACATGTGAACAGTGTGGCCTAACTAACATCTTATATTTCTGTCTAGTCTGGTTCATGTGAACAGTGTGGTCTAACTAACATCTTATATTTCTGTCTAGTCTGGTACATGTGAACAGTGTGGTCTCAACTAACACCTTATATTTGTGTCTAGTCTGGTACATGTGAACAGTGTGGTCTAACTAACATCTTATATTTCTGTCTAGTCTGGTACATGTGAACAGTGAGGTCTAACTAACATCTTATATTTCTGTCTAGTCTGGTACATGTGAACAGTGTGGTCTAACTAACACCTTATATTTGTGTCTAGTCTGGTTCATGTGAACAGTGAGGTCTAACTAACATCTTATATTTCTGTCTAGTCTGGTACATGTGAACAGTGTGGTCTAACTTACATCTTATATTTCTGTCTAGTCTGGTACACATGAACAGTGTGGTCTAACTAACATCTTATATTTCTGTCTAGTCTGGTACATGTGAACAGTGTGGTCTAACTAACATCTTATATTTCTGTCTAGTCTGGTACATGTGAACAGTGTGGTCTAACTAACATCTTATATTTCTGTCTAGTCTGGTACATACAATGTGCATGGTTCAATGCCTAGTCTAGTATACATACATATCCTGTGGTCCAACTTACATCTTATGTGTTTCTGTCTAGTCTAGTAAGTTATGCATGTGCCAACCCCTCCCACGTATTATAACATGTTGCCCCCAAGGCCAGAATATTATACACCGGTACAAATGTACACTGTATGAACATGTCACCACTGTACCCTTCTTGAGTATATATCATGTCATACGTAAACACCCTTATATAGTATGTTATACATGTCCCCACCCCTGCTGAATATATCTCATGTTATGCCCTAGTCTGGAATGTTATAATATACATGCCCCTACCCCTCCTGAATATATATCATATATTGCCCCCTACTCTAGAATGTTATATAAATATACATGTCCCACCCCTGCAGAGTAAATATAAAAAGTTGCCCCGTTGTCTAAAGCATTAAGATATACTGCCTTTCTAATGAATAAGATCAAGGGTCTGCTATAACTCATATGTCAAAGCCAAGTACAAAAAATGTCTACATCTGTTACCAAAATTAATGTAGCCAATCATGATCAATTCAGTTTATATAGGTGTATAAACCTAGAGTAAAGGTAATACCTTAATGTCATTTAATTGTTTACACTATCTGAACATGTCTGTTATGAATTATTTCAATAGATTTTTGAATTGCATACTTTTCATCAAAAAACTCTATGAAAATGTAGTAACCTCTGTGATCAAATGATCAACACAATTTTATTCACAGAAGACTGTTTTAAAAGATCAAAATAAAGCTTTAGTGCTATGAGGAGGACAGATCTTTATAAGTGACAGTGTGTCAGATCCTGCTCTTTATATCTTTAGTACGGTATTAAATTGACAATACAATAGGATAAGCACGTTCTGGTATCTTTACATTCTGAAGAAAAGTTGTTATTGCACAGTCTGACACATTTCTGGGTTGGTTTTACGTTTTAATGACTTGCAACGTAACTTTGACATTCACCAACATCCAAAATTACAACACTTTCAAGGCCGATGACAAAATTAAATCTCATTTTATGTTTTGGTCTTCTGAGTTAATGGACTGTTCCTAAATGTCAGTAGAAACTTAGGATCAATCTAGTACCAACTTCTGGTCAAGTCCTGGACAATTAATTAACATCCAAATTACTGATGTCTCCCTCAATTTACACCAATGTAATATGGCACCAATGCCATTGTAAACATTTGTGTGGGAGGTAAAATCATTTATCTTCATCAGCATTGTTCTACTTAGTCTCTAGCTGTCTCTGGATCTTCATAGTCCAGCCGAATAGTCTCTAGCTGTCTCTGGATCTTCATAGTCCAGCCGAATAGTCTCTAGCTGTCTCTGGATCTTCATAGACCAGCCGAATAGTCTCTAGCTGTCTCTGGATCTTCATAATCCAGCCGTTTAGTCTCTATCTGTCTCCATATCTTCATAGTCCAGCCGAATAGTCTCTATCTGTCTCTGGATCTTCATAGACCAGCCGAATAGTCTCTAGCTGTCTCTGGATCTTCATAGTCCAGCCGAATAGTCTCTAGCTGTCTCTGGATCTTCATAGACCAGCCGAATAGTCTCTAGCTGTCTCTGGATCTTCATAGACCAGCCGAATAGTCTCTAGCTGTCTCTGGATCTTCATAGTCCAGCCGTTTAGTCTCTAGCTGTCTCTGGATCTTCATAGACCAGCCGAATAGTCTCTAGCTTTCTCTGGATCTTCATAGACCAGCCGAATAGTCTCTAGCTTTCTCTGGATCTTCATAGACCAGCCGAATAGTCTCTAGCTTTCTCTGGATCTTCATAGACCAGCCGAATAGTCTCTAGCTGTCTCTGGATCTTCATAGACCAGCCGAATAGTCTCTAGCTGTCTCTGGATCTTCATAGTCTAGCCGAATAGTCTCTAGCTGTCTCTGGATCTTCATAGTCCAGCTGAATAATCTCTAGCTGTCTCTGGATCTTCATAGTCCAGCCGAATAATCTCTAGCTGTCTCTGGATCTTCATAGACCAACCGAATAGTCTCTAGCTGTCTCTGGATCTTCATAGTCCAGCAGAATAGTCTCTAGCTGTCTCTGGATCTTCATAGTCCAGCCGTTTAGTCTCTATCTGTCTCTGGATCTTCATAGTCCAGCCGAATAGTCTCTATAGGTGTCTCTGGATCTTTATAGTCCAGTCGAATATCTTCTAGCTGTCTCTGGATCTTCATAGTCCAGCAGAATAGTCCTTGCTGTTTCTGGATCTTCATAGTCCAGCTGAATAGTCTCCAGCTGTCTCTGGATCTTCATAGTCCAGCTGAATAGTCTCTAGCTGTCTCTGGATCTTCATAGTCCAGCAGAATAGTCCTTGCTGTTTCTGGATCTTCATAGTCCAGCTGAATAGTCTCCAGCTGTTTCTGGATCTTCATAGTCCAGCTGAATAGTCTCTATAGGTGTCTCTGGATCTTTATAGTCCAGGCAAATAGTCTCTAGCTGTCTCTGGATCTTCATAGTCCAGCCAAATAGTCTCTAGCTGTCTCTGGATCTTCATAGTCCAGCCGAATAGTCTCTAGCTGTCTCTGTACGTATCTTCATAGTCCAGATCTTCATAGTCCAGCCGATGGATATTATATATTAAGTCCTATCTTGTTATCTGAATCACCATATACAGGTACACAGAAAAATTGGGATTACAGACTCGCCGTCCTCATTGTAATAGCTAAAATGGAAAAGGAGGCAACAACTACATACTTTGGGAAAAAAGTAAAAGTTCTTTAAAAGTTTCAATTAATTTGTTCTGAATCGAAAGACTAAAAGTTAATGTAAAAAATTCAAATCTATAGATCTATATTGTGATCATATCAATACGTCTCTGATAATGACCAATAGCAACAAGTTCCTGGTTTAAAAATAGAGCTGTGAACATTCAAAACGAATTCTCTGAAAATTTACAAAGACAGTCTATAAATTGTCTCGTGATCAGTCTTTAAAATCTGTTTAGTACCCGGTAATGTCAGTGTAGTTGTCCAGGAAGTTAACATAGTGTGTACACATGGATCGTTCGATTAATAGTACACAGGTCTTTTATATTCAGTTACCAAGTTCATTATGAACTTATGTCTAATTGCCAGCAATTTTGTTTAAAGTTGTATACTTTAACATGAAGATATAATTAAAGTACAATCTAAACACACTAATTGATGTTAAGGAATTCAAAGTTTATTATCCCCCTTATAATGTAGCTGTTTATTGTTATTGTTTTGCTGTCTACGTCATTCATTTGTAACAAGAACAATTTCACAAACTGACGATCATATTCTGTGAAAAGTCTGACAGAATACAGGTAAAACATATATAATGTAGTTTGTTTGTCAGGTGTCATTATTAGGTGTAAATACCTGGAAAAGTTACCTGTTTACGTTTCTAAGAATGTCATTCACAGAACTGTGCATTTACAATGTAAAGGTATGTTTACATGTATACATGTAGCTTAAAGGTGCCCGTCTGTTGTCGCCATTAATTGTCAACTTCTTATAGTCACCTTAAAGTAAATCCTTATTTGTATGACGTCACAGCATTGTCTCAGTAGTGAAAAATGAATCGTCCATTTAAGGAGAAGCTTTGAAAATACTATAGTTCACATCTATCTCAAACTGTGCTGTATAATAAATAGAATCTAGCACTCATGTTCATTTAATATCGAATGTATGTTTAACGAGTTTATTTATTCATATGAAGTAAGTAAACTTGTTTGATATAAATTCAACTTTTGTGAAATCTTAATGACATGTTTGTTGTCGTGAAATCTTACTGATATAATTCGGTCCGCGGTGGCCGAATGGTTAAGGTTTCCCGACATTCTGCCACTAGCCCTCCACCTCTGGGTTACGAGTTTGAACCTACGTGGAGCATTTGCCAGGTACTGACTGTAGGTTGGTGGTTTTTCTCCAGGTACTCCGGCTTTCCTCCACCTCCAAAACCTGGCACGTCCTTAAATGACCCTGGCTGTTGATAGGAAGTAAAACAAAATTAACCAAACCAAACTGATATGTTTGTTGTTGTGAAATCTTACTGATATGTTAATTTATTATTTTGAAATCTTATTGATATTTTTGTTGAAGTCTCACTGATATGTTCATTGAAATTTTATGATACTTTTGGTGTTGTAGATTGGAAACTTAAAGGACCATTATTTACTAGAACATCCTCATATACAGAAGAGATCCACTAGTCCCAGTCACGTACACCACGCACGTCTTTCACAGGAGCCCGAGGTAAGACATCCACAACACTTAATTATCTATTACAGGAATCCTTCAGCCATTTTAGTGTTAACCAAGCCAAACAGTGGACGTGTCCATGGGACTATAATCTGTACCACTTATGAAAAGTACTGTTTTTTTTCTATGGTAATTTAATAATGTTGTCTCCAGACTTAAAAAACATTTGTAAGTCAACTACGTTCGTAAATTGAGCGGTCTTTCTATTCTCATTTCTTTCGTAAGTTTGTGTGTCTTATAACAGGCCTCTAGACGTCCTGTACTTTGAATTTTGATGGAGATGATGTATAAATAGCTATCCACTTATTTTTGTCGTAAATTATTTCACTAGGCCCATTTAACACTTTTGAGGGTCATTTAAGCTAAATTTACCTGCTTTCAAAATCAGTGGACCAAATTGTTCAAACGTTTTTTTCGTAAGAGCATGAGACCTTGAGTGGGACGTTTGTCCTGTAATACACTGGCATTAAAGGCTGCCCTGTAACACACTGGCATTAAAGGCTGCCCTGTAACACACTGGCATTAAAGGCTGCCCTGTAACACACTGGCATTAAAGGCTGCCCTGTATGTTTGAATGACCTTGATGTACTTCCAATGTCACAATGATAAAATGTGCAAAAACTTCTAATTGATTTCGCCTCATATAAGCTTATTAGGATTTTGAAGTTTGTCTAAAACTGGTTTCGGTTTCCTTTTCTCATGAGAAAAAATATTTTTATTTCAGTACCTGATGGATACTGTTCCATCTTAGGTTATTGTTGCTGTTAATCAGTAGATTATTGTTTGGTGAGTTTTGTTAAAAACTTTGCAAAATAAATTTCAAACCAACGAAAACATGTAAATGATACATTTTTTCATACGTGTAAAAAGAAGAGAAAAACTTTTTCAAAATCAATTTTCAATGTTCCTAGTGCTGCAGAAACTCAAAAGCCGCATCATATTAACTAATTGTATAACATTGCTGACTGGAACCAGGGATGATGTTGAGTTATAGGAAAGTGGGGAAAGCCAGTACACATTGAACAAGGACAGGTTTTAGATAAAGAGATGGTCAGTGGTACATATAGGAGACAGGTTATGTAGGAGACAGACGGGAGCCAGATCATGGTAGATGTGATTGTCTGGCTGACATTGGATCACACAGAGGGTCTCTTATCTTCGTCCAATATGTAAAAACCTGAAATTGGTATTTAGCCAGTTTTCCCTTTTTCCTTTCACTTCATGTCATAGGTTGGCGGCAGAAAATCATTCCTATACCAGCAGAAATGTAATACCATCCATGATGTGACTACAAAATTAACTACCGTACAATCCAAATCTGATCTCAATGTACCTAGGCCTGTCTGGAAATTGAGTCTCCTTGCCGAGGGCTTTTGGTGGCTATAATCATCTTTGTCAAGGTCACATATCCAAACCTGGTTGAATGAGTTAAGATCTGATTGCTTGCGAAACATTAAAAAATATGTAGTAGTAATTTGTTTAAATTTATCTTTTTTCCATTTTCATAAACAGAACTGATGAAGTATGTTGTCTATATTCTTGTAGAATGTTGTTGAGTTATTTTGATATTAACACAAAGGTTTTGAATTATATACATATTTAGAATTTGAAGTAATGATTTCTTGAATTAGTCTTAGTATGTATTGAATATGGTTTGCCCTTTATGTATCCCATTGCTGCGCTGTGAACTTAACTGTTAAGCATAAGTGGCCACAAGTTTAACTAGATATATCACTTGCTTGGAAATATTATGAACAAAAAATTAACAATTCTAGAGATATGGGTATGAGTAGTTTTGATTTTATTTTGTAAATTGGTTACATAAAATATTATATATTATATCCCTTGATTGTCACCAGTTCCTGCCCTTTCCTCTGTCTTCCTTACATTATATTATCTCCCTTGATTGTCACCAGTTCCTGCCCTTTACTCTGTCTTCCTTTCAGTATGTTATCTCCCCTGATTGTCACCAGTTCCTGCCCTTTACTCTGTCTTCCTTTCAGTATGTTATCTCCCCTGATTGTCACCAGTTCCTGTCCTTTACTCTGTCTTCCTTTCAGTATGTTATCTCCGTTGATTGTCACCAGTTCCTTCCCTTTACTCTGTCTTCCTTACAGTATGTTATCTCCCCTGATTGTCACCAGTTCCTGTCCTTTACTCTGTCTTCCTTACAGTATGTTATCTCCCTTGATTGTCACCAGTTCCTGCCCTTTACTCTGTCTTCCTTACATTATATTATCTCCCTTGATTGTCACCAGTTCCTGCCCTTTCCTCTGTCTTCCTTACAATATGTTATCTCCCTTGATTGTCACCAGTTCCTTCCCTTTACTCTGTCTTCCTTTCAGTATGTTATCTCCCCTGATTGTCACCAGTTCCTTCCCTTTACTCTGTCTTCCTTACAGTATGTTATCTCCCCTGATTGTCACCAGTTCCTGCACTTTACTCTGTCTTCCTTTCAGTATGTTATCTCCCCTGATTGTCACCAGTTCCTGCCCTTTACTCTGTCTTCCTTTCAGTATGTTATCTCCCTTGATTGTCACCAGTTCCTGCCCTTTACTCTGTCTTCCTTTCAGTATGTTATCTCCCTTGATTGTCACCAGTTCCTGCCCTTGACTTTGTCTTCCTTTCAGTATGTTATCTCCCCTGATTGTCACCAGTTCCTTCCCTTTACTCTGTCTTCCTTTCAGTATGTTATCTCCCCTGATTGTCACCAGTTCCTGCCCTTTACTCTGTCTTCCTTTCAGTATGTTATCTCCCTTGATTGTCACCAGTTCCTGCCCTTGACTTTGTCTTCCTTTCAGTATGTTATCTCCCCTGATTGTCACCAGTTCCTGTCCTTTACTCTGTCTTCCTTTCAGTATGTTATCTCCCTTGATTGTCACCAGTTCCTGCCCTTTACTCTGTCTTCCTTTCAGTATGTTATCTCCCTTGATTGTCACCAGTTCCTGCCCTTTACTCTGTCTTCCTTACAGTATGTTATCTCCCTTGATTGTCACCAGTTCCTGTCCTTTACTCTGTCTTCCTTTCAGTATGTTATCTCCCCTGATTGTCACCAGTTCCTGCCCTTTACTCTGTCTTCCTTACAGAATGTTATCTCCCTTGATTGTCACCAGTTCCTGCCCTTTACTCTGTCCTCCTTTCAGTATGTTATCTCCCCTGATTGTCACCAGTTCCTGTCCTTTACTCTGTCTTCCTTTCAGTATGTTATCTCCCCTGATTGTCACCAGTTCCTGTCCTTTACTCTGTCTTCCTTTCAGTATGTTATCTCCCTTGATTGTCACCAGTTCCTGTCCTTTACTCTGTCTTCCTTTCAGTATGTTATCTCCCCTGATTGTCACCAGTTCCTGTCCTTTACTCTGTCTTCCTCACAGTATGTTATCTCCCTTGATTGTCACCAGTTCCTTCCATTTCCTCTGTCTTCCTTACAGTATGTTATCTCCCTTGATTGTCACCAGTTCCTGTCCTTTACTCTGTCTTCCTTTCAGTATATTATCTCCCTTGATTGTCACCAGTTCCTGTCCTTTACTCTGTCTTCCTTACAGTATGTTATCTCCCTTGATTGTCACCAGTTCCTGTCCTTTACTCTGTCTTCCTTTCAGTATGTTATCTCCCCTGATTGTCACCAGTTCCTGTCCTTTACTCTGTCTTCCTCACAGTATGTTATCTCCCTTGATTGTCACCAGTTCCTTCCATTTCCTCTGTCTTCCTTACAGTATGTTATCTCCCTTGATTGTCACCAGTTCCTGTCCTTTACTCTGTCTTCCTTTCAGTATATTATCTCCCTTGATTGTCACCAGTTCCTGTCCTTTACTCTGTCTTCCTTACAGTATGTTATCTCCCCTGATTGTCACCAGTTCCTGGCCTTTACTCTGTCTTCCTTACAGTATGTTATCTCCCTTGATTGTCACCAGTTCCTTCCCTTTACTCTGTCTTCCTTTCAGTATGTTATCTCCCTTGATTGTCACCAGTTCCTTCCCTTTACTCTGTCTTCCTTTCAGTATGTTATCTCCCTTGATTGTCACCAGTTCCTGTCCTTTACTCTGTCTTCCTTACATTATATTATCTCCCCTGATTGTCACCAGTTCCTGGCCTTTCTTCTGTCTTCCTTACAGTATGTTATCTCCCCTGATTGTCACCAGTTCCTTCCCTTTACTCTGTCTTCCTTTCAGTATGTTATCTCCCTTGATTGTCACCAGTTCCTGCCCTTTACTCTGTCTTCCTTACAGTATGTTATCTCCCCTGATTGTCACCAGTTCCTTCCCTTTACTCTGTCTTCCTTACAGTATGTTATCTCCCCTGATTGTCACCAGTTCCTTCCCTTTACTCTGTCTTCCTTACAGTATGTTATCTCCCCTGATTGTCACCAGTTCCTTCCCTTTACTCTGTCTTCCTTACAGTATGCTGTTTTTGATTCCCATCGCACATGTCTTCCATCAGATTTTTTTCTCTGTATGGTAATGATCTCTTGCTTTTAGATGGCCCTTTTGTGTTCTTGTTGTCAAGTGTAGACCTGTGAGGTCAGTTTAGGAATAACCTTCCCAACATTACAATTGTGTTCTTGTTGTCAAGTGTCAAGACCAGGTCAGTTTAGGAGTAACCTTCCCAATATTACAATAAGATACATGGAATGCTCATTCTCTAACACTGTTCATAAGGCTACACAAATGTAATGTATTGTTTCAGGTTTCTTACTGTTCATTAGGCTACACAAATGTAATGTATTGTTTTAGGTTTCTTACTGTTTATAGGCTACACAAATGTAATGGATTGTTTCAGGTTTATTTTCATTAAGGCTACACAAATGTAATGGATTGTTTCAGGTTTAATTTATTAAGGCTACACAAATGTAATTGATTGTTTCAGGTTTCTTCTGAAAATTAACCAATAAGTATTATCTTCTGAAATTTAACCAGAACGTATATAAAAACTGCTGTGTCATGTGTGGTAATTATATGATTCAGATAATAAAATGAATGATCATTATTGCACTGATACAATTATTAAAAAAAAGAAGGTTGAACACATTAATGGAATTTTTAAAAGGTTTCAAACTTTAATTCTCTAGTATAGTAGTTATGTGGGAAACTGGTACAGTGGGAAAAACATCAAACATACATATTCATTTATTTAGCCTTAAGTAGCTTGAGGTCAGTGGAAGTGTATAGGGTCAGGTGAAAACAGGACTTTAGTTACAGGTGATCTGACAGCAACATTTTAACTTTCTCTGTCCCTGCCATTACTTGCTGCTGTGGATGGTCAATCTTCTGGTGAAGCTTATGTCCAAGTAATCAGATCATTCTAAACACATTTGTTCTGTCCGACTAACCCTGACAAAGCCAGCTTAGGAACCTGTCTGTCTCCTAGCAATCTCCCTGGTGTGGCTATCCTCAAATGGCTTGTTTTGTTTCAACAGCTCGGGCATGAATATTCATTAAGTCTGTGCCCGAGGTTGGTGTTCTTTTCATTTGTCTAGTAATGGTTAAGTGGTTTAGTTTGTTGTGCATGATAAAATCTTATTTACCAGATTGAAAAGTCTGCCAAGTAATACAGCCACTGATGTAGATGAAGGTGTAAAATCCTGTACTCTGATATACTGTATAAATCTGAAACAGCCACCAAGCCAAACTTTCACCATTTACTTGGAATCTCCGTATTTGTCAAGTTTCAACCAGTATAAAATAATTTCCTAAATTCTGTCTCCTTAATACCTTATAAAGAGAAGATGAACAAGTTAGGTATGAAATGATATATCTAAAAGAAAGCCTTCGGCATTTTCTACCTTTTAGTAAGTACTAAGTGAAAATGTTTATTGTGCCCATTAAAATCATTATCTACCTTTATGGTTGATCAATATCATGCCCCTGCCACAAAATAGGGGGGCATATACATGTAGTAGGCGTTACCCATGTCCGTCCCGTCCCATGGTAATGTACATGTAACCATGCACCTAATCTCTGCAACTACCATTGTGATTCTCACGAAACTTTGCATACATAATAAGTTGGATGTCATTTGTGAACCTTTTCTTTTTTTATGGATTAAGCATCCAAGATGGCCGCCACAACCTCTGATTGGCTGCAATCATATGCAGTAATAGCTTTTGTTTTGTTTGATTGTGATCTCAATGAAACTTGATAAAAGAAATGATAACATGACAAACTCGTTTTAAATTTAAAAAAAAAGGTTAATTACGATTCAATATGGCAGGCAAATGGAGGGTCCTGATTGGTCAGAATTCAGATAATGTCTGATTTTAATGAAAATTTGTTGGTATGTACATCTGGTTGGGTTATACAAACACAATGGCGGTGTTAAGAGATGGAAAAAACAAAACGACTCTGATTGGTTGAAGTCATTCATTAATTTCACATGCTGGCGGGGCATTCATGTCTTGCAGACATTGCTTTGTACTAGGCGCCCAGTTAGTCTCCATCTGAATTATGTGTATGTCTCCTTAAACCCTAACAAACAGCTTTGTACATTAATTGCTTGCACAGAAGTTTGAAGTTACAAAATCTCAAAATTAACTAATCATTGATTGTAGAAGGGCTTCTATCACTAGCGTATGGAAACATTCCAGTAGTTGATCACTTCGGAGATAGCCATGATTGTAGCGAAATTGACAGATCTCTATCTTGCAAAAGCTTTACATGTATGTGTGATCGAGGTTATTGAAGCACCACAGAGATTAATCTAGGTTTATCGTACCACTAACATCTTAAAGATTTTAGCCTTCAGCGCATTTTCAATTTATTTGATTCAAAATTAAAGCATACTGAATCAATTTTTATCACTGCTAGCTAGAGTTGTGATGTTGTACCACATGTTTCTTCAGTTGACCTCTGACTTTTCAGAATAATATAATATTTCCTGAAATTTTAAGGATCAAACCAAATGTTGAAATTCAAAGCTGATTTTGGAAAGTCAAAAGAAAATTTACAATGCTCTACTGTTCTTAAAACCCTTTATACTATTAGAGCCCACTGTTACTATTGGATTCAGCTTGGCGTTGCTGAAACAGGTGGTCGTCTTGTCAACAATTGTGTTGAACAGCTTTATTTACACCAGCTATTATATGTGGATGAAATATTATCAGAATTAATGCATAAGATGAAACCGTTTGAAAAAATAAAGTGATTTTTGATCAAATTTCATGTTAAAATAATTGAGAGATAACCCTTAATATGATTGCAACTTCCTTCTAGAAAATTCAATAGTTGTATCAAGTTTGGATAAAATTGTTATGAAACTGGAAACTAAAACCAATGACAGCTCAAGATACATCACATCCATCAAAACTGGGACATAACACATTAACCAATTATCAGGAGGGAAGTTTCCATTGGACGAAATCTTGTCTGTGGGCGAATATTTTATACAGCCAGACCTGGTTATGTTGAAGACCCAATTTAATTCAAAGTATTTCGTCGGTGACGGCCAGACTGAATATTGAGCATTCAAACTCGCAACTCGTATGCTGGGACAACTCGTATGCTGGGACAACTTGTATACTGGGACAACTCGTATGCTGGGACAACTCGTATACTGGGACAACTCGTATACTGGGATAACTTGTATACTGGGACAACTCGTATACTGGGACAACTCGTATACTGGGACAACTCGTTTACTGGGACAACTCGTATACTGGGACAACTCGTATACTGGGACAACTTGAAGTTTTTCCATGGTCCCTTCGACTTTGAGATTACAAGGTTTGGCTGTAAATGCTGCAGTCATATTGAAATAGGAATATTTCATATGAATTTAAGTAGAATATACATAATCAAGGCCTGGTCATATTAAATAAATATCAATGAAATTTTCTATGAAAATTATTAAAATGTTCTAAACATCCATATGATTGAGTTGATAGACTCAAAAATATACTTGGAATACAAATTTACGCTTTCCTACATGTAACAGGTGAAACTCCATTGCCCTCTCAAGGGATGTGGTTCTGCTGAGTCAGTATTTCAGCTTTTGTCTGCTTCAGACTGGCACGGTCTTGATAATTAGCTATTAACTATTGTTGGTAAGAGAAAACTTAAAATTTGGTATCATTGTCTAACAGGGATAACTAGAACGGTTTTCCATGTTGGTGAACATCATGGCTGCCATTGTGTGTTTCATTAGTCGCCACATTATTGATTCGAGGTATAGCCATGTGGTATTGTGTATAGGGGAACCTTTTGTGTTATTAACTAGAGGCTCCATTTCTCCAAACTCATCAAATCTATTGATTCCTGATCATCAGCAATCTTTTTCATTGACACAGATTTAAGCACTGTTACATTACCCATACCGTTGTACGTAAGCTGGTTTAATCTTGTTACGATGTTGAGTCTTTTCCAGTTACTTGTGTAAAGTGTTAGACATATTGACATATTTACAAAAGCTTGAAGCGTATTTACATGGCTAAGTGTTAAACCAGATTGGCGACAGGAGGTAGCATTAATTCCTATTGAGGCCGCCATGTTTCAGCAGTGATTGGAAATGTCAGCATCATGTAAAGTCTTTAATACTCTTCGCATGGATATAGGTTTGTGCAGATATAAAATACCAATGGTGTTTTATACTTGCTATAAGGTGTTCTGAATTTACATATTACATAAGGATCTGCATGCTGAAGGTTGTAGTTGGTGATATGAAATGAACTAGCTTACTTTTGATTAACTTTTACCAGAAGATTTCCCTTTAGACCTAGTGAATCACTTTACTTTTTATTTTATGATATTATGAAAGGTTTTAAAAAAGCCAGAAGCACATAGCTCGAATTCACACAGACACAACATTATTGACAAAAGTTATACCAGTGATGTACAAAATGTAATTGTAAATCTTAAAGAAAAGAGAATAAATCAAAAAAAAAATTCAATTTTAGCTTAAATGATTTTTCTTTTTCATTTCTTTCAGTAGCATTTACTAATTAAAGGTTTTATAAAACAGAAAACATTGATGTCATATTATACATTGTCTCTTTCATTGATAATGTTATAAATTGTATCTTTAGTGCTAATGGTGTGACTAGCTTTTGATAATGAACAGACTTAACATTGCAGGTCTTTGTTTTATAAAATATATCTACTAGACAATGAGAACAATTCAATTTAATGTTACAGTATATACTAGTTATCATTTGGTAAGATAGTTTGAAGAATATGCTGATATATTTATTACCTTTCAATAAATGTCTTCCTGTTAAAGTCAGAATTGACAAACACACAATGTCCTTCATTAATGTCAAGGTCATTGTTAAAAAACATACAATGTCCTCCAGTTGTCAAGGTCATTGTTAAAAAACAGACAATGTCCTCCAGTTGTCAAAGTCATTGTTAAAATCATACAATGTCCTCCAGTTGTCAAGGTCATTGTTAAAAAACATACAATGTCCTCCAGTTGTCAAGGTCATTGTTAAAAAACATACAATGTCCTCCAGTTGTCAAGGTCATTGTTAAAAAAACATACAATGTCCTCCAGTTGCCAATGCCATTGTTGACAACAGACACTATCTTCCAGTTGTCAAGGTTAGTGTTGACAAGCACATGCTATCTTTTATTTGTCAAGGGAAGTTTTGACATGCACACGCTATCTTCTAGTTGTCAAGGTCATTGTTGAAAAACACACACTATCTTCCAGTTGTCAAGGTCATTGTTGAAAAACATGCACTGTCTTCCAGTTGTCAAGGTCAGTGTTGAAAAATATGCACTGTCTTCCAGTTGTCAAGGTCAGTGTTGAAAGGCATACACTGTCTCCCAGTTACCAAGGTCAATGTTGACAAGCACATACTATCTTCCAGTTGTCAAGGTCAGTGTTGAAAAACACATGTCGTCTTATAGTTCTCAAGGTCAGTGTTGACAAGCATACATCATCTCTCATTGGTCAAGGTTATTGTTGACAAGCACACACCATCTCTCATTGGTCAAGGTCAGTGTTGACAAGCACACACCATCTCTCATTGGTCAAGGTTATTGTTGACAAGCACACACCATCTTCCACTAGTTAAGGTCTGTACTGACAAGCACACAGTCTGCCAGTTGTCAAGGGTTGCGAACACAGAATATACTTCAGATGTCAAGGTCAATGTTGACAAACAGACTATCTTTCATTTGTGTCAAGGTTATTGTTTTCAAACACAGGATCTCCTCCAGATGTCAAGGTCAATGTTTAAAAACACACAATGTCATCCAGCTATGTAGCAAAAGGACTTAGCTATGAACCTCTGGTCCCAGTTTTGTATAATTGGTTTGTAGCCAGTAGTAGTTATATTTTATATATGAATAAAAGCTAATGGTCTGACTGCTTCAAACCAACTGCTTCAAACCAAATCCTTGATCGACAGAACACATATTACATGTATTACATTTGAAGAGGGACTCTTAGCGTCTCAGTCTGCTGTCGGAGTTTAGGGCAATAAAATACTCTGTGGAAACTAGGGATGAAAAGGTTAATTTGCATGAATGTCATGGACATTTGATGTGACCTGGGGGTTAATTACATGTCTTTGATAAATTGAGGGGTTTTATCATGCTGGGGTAATTGTTCAGTATTTCCGAGATAAGCAGTGGTAGATGAATCAAGGCGGAGTGTTGGGTGTATTTGACCGTTGCCGTCGCTTCTGTTTGACATGCTGTTGACATGCCGAGGAAATAGGTTTAGGGTGTACCAGCACTGCTACATTTCCTTATCTAATAGAGTCGGCCATATGGTTACATTTGTCACAGACAATTCGACAATTACGGCATGGTTTATAGCCAAAGGACATGCGAAGATGTCTGCCTCACCCATGTTCGTAAAGGTTCCTTATCTGTTCTACATTAATGTCGTGGCGTAGCGGCAGTAACCTAGAGAAAGTGATCCAGTAACGTTTGAACACTGAAATATCTAATGGAGTGACTATGTAAATCGACCAAACCTGTGTAACTGTTGTCTGGATATCTCCATCATTATAGCCTGCGCAGGTAGACAGCTTACCTGTCAAAGTACATTACGGCCATTTTGTTCTAGTTGGGCTGCTAAACAAAGTTTCTTGTAATCCTCCAAATCAAAGTTTCACTCTCATTGTGTCTATAATGATTGTCTTTTTAGGGGATTCCTGACCTGTACAGTCATGTCTATTTATAGGGGATTCCTTACATGTAATGATGTTCAGTCATTAAACTGCTCTGTGTTTTGTTTTACATTCTGAACCGACATAAAATACATATTATTGTACTTCAGTGGTGAAGTTCCATTCAAATTAGAGAAAATTTTGATTCCACATTAAGGTGTCTATAGGTTTGACTACCCAGGATCTCCTTTCGTCACCCATGTACACTGTACTAACTTCATTATATGTTAACACCACGTGAGGCTGCAGATTTATTAAAAAGAAATAAAGTAATCATATTATTGAACTATACATACATGATGATCAGTACTGTTTCAAGAGCTATAGGCCTGAGTGATGTGCACTATATTATGTTAATATTCCACGGAGTGCAAAGCCACTAGCTGTCTACAGGGCTAAATCTTATCTGATGTAGACAGTAACTCCTAATATCACATGTACAGCGTAATACTGAATTCACTAAAGGACTCACACAACTAAATAATTTACTATATGTTATTACTAAGCTTTAGAGCTAATAACTTTAATATTTGAAGTTCAACACTAAAGACAACTGCCTGGATTCACAGATACATACATGGCAAAGACTTCAAATGACATTTTATCAGAAGTTTCGTGGCATATTAGTTCGCTACGGGCGTCTGCTTCGGACAACTGGAAATTTACATATCAAACCAGTGAAATGGGACGGGAACACCATCTGACTTTTGACCCCATATCAATCCGCCATCACATATCAAAATCTACCAAAAGTATACATTTTTGTAAAGTCAAATATTTATAGATTTCATTCAATGCAGAATATGTCAACAATTACCTATTTAGATTATTCAGAATCACTGTACTTAGCCGGAACAAATTTTCGGTAGGGACTACAATCGTATGAAACACTTCGTGATAGGCTGATTTAGTTGTGTGATTCCTAAAGGACTGTATGGCCTATAGAGAAAGTTAATGTAATTAGTATATTTTAATGACAATGTCTATTTATATTTAATAGAATAATACATGTCTTGCAATACTTATAACTCAATAGAAATCTCACTGTGCTGTGACCTATATTACATTGTGATTAAAGCTGGAGACCTTATGTCACAGGAAATGGCTGCATGGTCATTGAACGGACTCTCTCGTGTAGGTCTCTGTCCTATAACAAATAGATATACTAATGGGATTTCCTTCAAGCTACACATAGAAAATCTTCATTTCCTATCTGTTACAAGTTAAACACATTTTCAATTCAGATTGTGAGCAGGACTTTCACGTTGTGTATCATGTCACACAGATGTTGCTGTTATATACACGTAAATGACATCCTGATACAGTGTAGGTCAGTCAATGACATTTCCCAGTCATTCTGACCAATCAGATTTGTGCAGTCATATTTAATTATGCATTGTCCTTATAGCAGAAATTTGCTGAGCTGTTTCCATGAAATAATTTAATACTTAAAGGCCCAATATACGTAACTTCAGGAAAATATTCGTTAATCTGAAAAATTCTGAAAAAAAATCCAGTTGATAACCATGCAAAAATAAGCCTAAAACGAAGTAAACCTGAGCGGTAACCAGCGAGAAACTCCTGATAGAAAAATCCAAAGAATTGAAAATCATTCAGGTGGGGCCCACTTCAATAACAAACCGCAGGTAGAAGACAGTCAAAATGGTCGCGTGTTTACAAATACCGAGTTTCAACTGCTGCCGTACCGATAACCGCGTAAGAAGTCATCTTGAATATTGCTGAAATCAGTTAATCTTAACTAAATCTATAAAAATAATAAATTATTAGGCTTGATTTTCGCATCAAGTTTTGCCGAAAGTTACGTATATTGGGCCTTTAAATAAAACTTGAGTTTTACAATTTGGGGAAGGTATGTCCAAATATTGTATTGTTGGAAATGATCTTAGCTAACTAACAAGGATATTGATAGAAATATAGAAATCTTTATTTATTTATTATAAATTAACAAAACTGGTGACTAGAACTGAAATTTAATGTATTGATGCAATGTTTAACCAATAAATCTATCTATCTAGATACATGTATCGATTTCAGGTTTGATATTCTTGTAATTGAGTAGGTATCACTACCAATGGTTTGAAATTGAGCAGGTATTTGATGGTTTGTAATTGAGATTCATTATTAATGGTTTGTAATTTAGTAGGTATTTGATGGTTTGTAATTTAGCAGGTATTTGATTGTTTGTAATTTAGCAGGTATTTGATGGTTTGTAATTGAGCAGGTATCACTACTAATGGTTTGTAATTTAGCAGGTATTTGATGGTTTGTAATTGAGCAGGTATTTGATGGTTTGTAATTAAGCAGGTATTTGATGGTTTGTAATTTAGCAGGTATTTGATGGTTTGTTTTTGAGCAGGTATTTGATGGTTTGTAATTGAGCAGGTATTTGATGGTTTGTAATTGAGCAGGTATTTGATGGTTTGTAATTGAGCAGGTATTTGATGGTTTGTAATTTAGCAGGTATTTGATGGTTTGTAATTGAGCAGGTATTTGATGGTTTGTAATTGAGCAGGTATCACTACTAATGGTTTGTAATAGAGCAGGTATTTGATGGTTTGTAATTGAGATTCACTATTAATGGTTTGTAATTTAGTAGGTATTTGATGGTTTGTAATTGAGCAGGTATTTGATGGTTTGTAATTGGGCAGGTATTTGATTGTTTGTAATTGAGCAGGTATTTGATGGTTTGTAATTGAGCAGGTACCACTACTAATGGTTTGTAATTGAGCAGGTACCACTTCTAATGGTTTGTAATTGAGCAGGTATTTGATGGTTTGTAATTGAGCAGGTATTTGATGGTTTGTAATTGAGCAGGTATTTGATGGTTTGTAATTGAGCAGGTATTTGATGGTTTGTAATTGAGCAGGTATTTGATGGTTTGTAATTGAGCAGGTATTTGATAGTTTGTAATTGAGCAGGTATTTGATGGTTTGTAATTGAGCAGGTATCACTACTAATGGTTTGTAATTTAGCAGATATTTGATGGTTTGTAATTGAGATTCACTATTAATGGTTTGTAATTTAGTAGGTATTTGATGTTTTGTAATTTAGCAGGTATTTGATGGTTTGTAATTGGGCAGGTATTTGATTGTTTGTAATTGAGCAGGTATTTGATGGTTTGTAATTGAGCAGGTACCACTACTAATGGTTTGTAATTGGGCAGGTATTTGATGGTTTGTAATTGAGCAGGTATTTGATGGTTTGTAATTGAGCAGGTATTTGATGGTTTGT
This sequence comes from Mimachlamys varia, assembly GCA_947623455.1. NCBI lineage: Eukaryota > Metazoa > Mollusca > Bivalvia > Pectinida > Pectinidae > Mimachlamys > Mimachlamys varia. The sequence continues at coordinate 19,350,356 of OX392535.1, forward strand.
AATTGAGCAGGTATTTGATTGTTTGTAATTGAGCAGGTATTTGATGGTTTGTAATTGAGCAGGTATTTGATGGTTTGTAATCTAGCAGGTATTTGATGGTTTGTAATTGAGCAGGTATTTGATGGTTTGTAATTGAGCAGGTATTTGATGGTTTGTAATTGAGCAGGTATCACTACTAATGGTTTGTAATTGAGCAGGTATTTGATGGTTTGTAATTGAGCAGGTATTTGATGGTTTGTAATTGAGCAGGTATCACTACTAATGGTTTGTAATTGAGCAAGTATTTGATGGTGATATTACACACCAGTAATGATAGTTAGGACACACAGATGATATTGTATGTTCTCTTTGTTTACAGATTTTATGGTTTGAGCAGCAGTATGTGAAGAAGAGAGTAAAGAGAGACTTAACATTTACAGACCCGCTCTGGGTTAAAGAGTGGTACTTGGTATGTATTCCCCTTGTTATTACATCTTCAGATTCATTATTATGCTGTTAATTAACTTGGGGAGAAACAAACAAGATAACTTTAGCAAATCATCATAAGATTTTAACAGTTAAAGCTTGTTACTGTTATTTCTCAAAATGTCCTAGCATTAACTTTCTCAGATCTCCAAGTTTGTTCCTGTTGGTTTGTAATTGTGTATATATGTTCCAATTCCAAGCTATCTATAAAGGGACCAAGTCTTTAATAAGCTCCATTTTGTGAAAGGATTATATGACTATCTCACAAATTAACAGCGTAAATTCTACCCAATCTACAAAGGCACCAAGTTCTAAATAAATTTTTGTCATTTTATCATGAAATTTGTATGGTATGAAAGCTACAGAAATGAGTTAAATGATAGTTTACGTGTTGTATCTTTTCAGCATGGCGGTGGCCGACGGGGAAGGAATGGTCCAGGAGGATTTGACATGGGGGTGGCTGGAGCATGGAAGATGGGGTACACAGGAAAGGGTGTGGTCATTACTATACTGGATGATGGGATTGAACGAGATCACCCAGACCTTATAGAGAACTATGTAAGTAAACACTGATGTAGTTGCAGAAAAAAATCACCAATATTAACTCATAACCCCCTGAAGACACATTTGAACAGAGATGAGGGGGACAGATTGAACAGAGATGATTGGGGGGGGGGAGTTTGAACAGAGATGAGGGGGACAGATTGAACAGAGATGATTGGGGGGAGTTTGAACAGAGATGAGGGGGACAGTTTGAACAGAGATGAGGGGGACAGTAGCTGATGAGTCAATTGTATGACCTTATACTGACATAAACAAGGAGGCGATTAGATTGACACTCTATCTGTAACCAATCTGAGTAAGTGTGACTCCCTGCCAATTGGTGAAACAGAGGATACAGATTTACATTATAGAAATATATAGAGGATACAGGACATTATAGAAATATATAGAGGATACAGGACATTATAGAAATATATAGAGGATACAGGACATTATAGAAATATATAGAGGATACAGGACATTATAGAAATATATAGAGGATACAGGACATTATAGAAATATATAGAGGATACAGATTTACATTATAGAAATATATAGAGGATACAGGACATTATAGAAATATATAGAGGATACAGATTTACATTATAGAAATATATAGAGGATACAGATTTACATTATAGAAATATATAGAGGATACAGGACATCATAGAAATATATAGAGGATACAGGACATTATAGAAATATATAGAGGATACAGAACATCATAGAAATATATAGAGGATACAGAAAATTATAGAAATATAGAGGATACAGAAAATTATGGAAATATATAGAGAATACAAAACATTATAGAAATATATAGAGGATACAAAACATTATAGAAATATATAGAGGATACGGAAAATTATAGAAATATAGAGGATACGGAACATTATAGAAATGTAGAGGATACGGAACATTATAGAAATATAGAGGATAGAAATGTAGAGGATACGGAACATTATAGAAATATATAGAGGATTCAAAACATTATAGAAATATATAGAGGATACAAAACATCATAGAAAAATAGAGGATACAGAACATTATAGAAATATATAGAGGATACAAAACATTATAGAAATATATAGAGGATTCAAAACATTATAGAAATATATAGAGGATTCAAAACATTATAGAAATATATAGAGGATTCAAAACATTATAGAAATATATAGAGGATTCAAAACATTGTAGAAATATATAGAGGATACAAAACATCATAGAAAAATAGAGGATACAGAAATATAGCCTGATGTACATTGAAGCCGTTTGTTGAAATGAGGCCAAGGTAAAACATTAATGCAGATTTTTTTGTGAAAAAAAAATTCTTTGGAAGTAATGGAATTGATGAAAAGTGCTGTGGATGAAAAACAAAAATGTAAATTTATTCTTCAGATGTAGAAATTTTGCACGTAAAAATGCCAACTTGATAATCGTGACAGGTAATGGGAATGGTAGATAGGCAGGCCCATGTAATGGGCTACAGACATGCCAACTCACTGTGATTGTCTCGTGGCTCAGAAGTCTGCTCACAATTATGTCATGTTTCCATTTACTAAAAACTCCCTGTTATAATGAAACTAATGGTTTCTGTTGTACTGTTTTCAGATGAGGTAGTTTGGTTTCTTTTGGCAAGAATGAATTGTTCTGGAGGCTAAGAAACAAGATTTTATTTCCAAATTATTTCTGTGGTCTGTGTTCTGTGTAACAGCTGGGCCATTATAACATAACAGCTTATATCTAATGAATGAAAGATGCGCAATATTGATTTATTTTCCATGATAAAATAGTATCTTATCAACAAAAATTTGTTTTAATCATAAACTAACACTACCTGGTGATACAGATATTGACATATCTTTAACTAAGTAGTGGTTCATATCAAGGGAAAAAAAGTCACTATGATAAATTGTTGATTCAAGCATTATCATTATCTGAACACCAAGCCTTTAAAAAAATCTAATTTTTATGGCAAATTAGAAATCAAATTATGGTCATTGTTAATTGGAAATTTTATATCTTGCTTAAAAATGAAAGTGTTTTCTGTAATTTCTGGTGCGGTCAGTCCTTAGGGACTGCTGGGACCGGTGGAGGGTGGGACGAGTGGGAGCCCTGGAAATGTCATCTTAATATAGTGGTGATGTTCTAACGAAAGCCGTAGGAAGTGGGGGACAAGAATAAACCTCAAACCTTGTATTGTCAGTAGATCTATTGTAGTGTTGTCTGTCGTATCTTTGTGCTGTCTGTGGGTCTGTGATAAAACATGAACACAGTTCCACCATTACTGTTTAGGTTTTCCAGAATGTTCCTCTCAAACTGACTGATTGTAAAAGCTACTACAGTTGTTTTTTTTTTACTGATTCACCAGATGTTTGTGTTAAGTGGTAAACCAAAAAGTATTTCAGAATGAAAACATTATGAATTGGAATTGTATTAATAATTTCTGAATAATGAGTTGGTCAGAAGTAACCAGTTATTCTGTACATCTCAGTAGGGCCATGATAGTAAAGTGATTATAGGGTTTATAATTCAGCTATTATCATTGGCCTTCCACCAATGAGTCACAAGGTTGATCGAGATCTACATGGGGACATGTACTGGTTGCTGGTCTGGTCCTTTAGGTACCAGCTACCGGTACTCCAATATTCTTGATCCATTTAGACCTACAGTGTAGCTTGTCCACAAATGACAAAAGATACTATAATAGGATGTAAAGCCCAAACTATAACAAACACTTCTACTATTTACACATGTGAGGTCCCCTCTCAACTCAACTTTTAAATTGTTTAACTCCAATGCTTTGACATTTTTGGAACATGAATGTCTAACTTACACACAGTGATAACTGCAGTTACCATGGAAACCAAATAAAAGATGGCTGTGTAGCTATGCCTGGGATGTACATCTGTCACCAACAGGAAAACTCCCCAGACTTGTGTAATGGAAATCAACATATCATTAGATTTATTTTTTTTTCAAATTGCTGGCAACATTTATAAAACAATGCTCTGTCTAAGACCGGGGTTGCTATGGAGAGGGAAACAATGCTTACCATTGGTATATAGACTGGAATGTCATTGACCGAGTTTGATTGACAGGTCAACCTGTCTTTTAGGAAGGCATTAATACAGAATCAATTGTCATAAGTGACCCATCATCACAAAAATGTCACTGGTCACCTTGGTCAAAAAATCTAAGGGCACTCACCTATTTCTATAGATAATGCAAAAGTTATTCACAAACTGAAAAGTTGTACACCTTATAAAGGTAAAATATAACTCTTAGAGAGTTGTTCAGGTAACAGGCTGGCGAAGTAAATATAAACCTTTTTAAAGTCGTACATCTCATGCTGGAAGGTTTGTCACACTGAACGTTATGCTGAAAAACAGCAAGTCCAGCACTTTCTTAGACTGATAATGGACATGTGAACTAACCATTCACCCCTGAAGACACATTAGAACTCTTCCAATTCAAATGTTGGAATAGTTCATTACAAAAGTTAAGGGGTAAATAACTCTAAAAAATCAAACAAGATTTTGGTTGGATCTTATAGAATTTAGTGTTGTAGAGAACATTGCCTAATCTCTGGTGAAGTTTGTGTTGTGGAGAACATTGATTAAATCTCTAGTGAATTTAGTGTTGTGGAGAACTTTGATTAAATCTCTGGTGAATTTAGTGTTTTGGGGAACTTTGATTAAATCTCTGGTGAATTTAAAGTTGTGGAAAAATTGACTAAATCTCTGGTGAATTTAATGTTGTTGAGAACATTGATTAAATCTCAGTAAATTTAATGTTGTGGGGAACATTGACTAAATCTCTGATGAATTTACTGCTGTGGAGATAATCCTACTCCGAGTGGATCTGAAATGATGCCCATGCAGTGCTATATAGTAACTGTTATGTGATTGATGACCAATACTTACTGTAAGGGTACATTTGTGTGTTTTCTCTGTGAGTTTATATATTGAGAAAGGCAGTACTACTGTGAGGTGCTCTATGAATAATTAAATATTTCTGTATTGATTGTAGAACTTTTTCATATATATATATAATGCTGTGTTCCCCTCCCTTCTTAAACCACTAACTAGGCCTTGTAATAATATTACATCTTGTGTAGTTTCTATTCACTATTTTCTCACTGATGTGATGTCACACCAGTATACATTGTATTGTTATGTTAATAACCACTAGTTACTAATGTAATTATAAAAGTCTTAATAAAATTGCATTGAAATATGTAGGGTTCTGGACAAGGAAACAAAAAAGTATTTAATCAGTTACATGGTACTTCTGACGAAGCCAAGAATCTGATCTATCAACCGTTCAACATATATTTAGAAATTATAGTTTGGTGTAATTCATGAAGGCCAAAATAGACTGTTTTGGTTTTAATTATTTTTATATTGACCTTAAAAGACATTTTGTTTTTATTCAATTATAAATCTCTATATATTTGTAAAATTATTGGGATTTGACTGATGAAGACAAACAAGAATGTATGTTATTGATATTATATAACCTAAATATAAATGTCTGTATTTGTGTTCACCCTGACATAACTTCAACACTAACAAAATCCTGGTACCCTTATGGCTTGTATTAGCAGCAAAACAAGTTTCACCTTGTTTATTATTTTAGATATCAAATTAGTTGTTGACGTCAACACTAGTTGATTACATTAGATAAACAAATTAACTATTGGATCCTGGCTGTAATCTGATTGTGTACGGATACCTTGTCATCCATTTGCAGTTTTGTCGCTGTAGCAGCCAAGCTTAGTGGAGGTTTAAGGATATAGTAATGACATACTAGAATTAAATAAATATACCTCTGGTAAATGTTTCATCTCGTTTGTATCCTATCATTAGTAATGTCATACCAGACTTAGATAAATATACCTATGGTATATTGTATCATATCAGGCATAGTACATATACTACTGGTGTCTGATTTCTATGACTAAATCTTGTACAGTATAACCTGTAAAAACCAGAAGTCACCAGACCAAACTTTTCAGTCATATCACACAGGTGTTCAGATTGTAGAGGTAGGATTTAAGTTAAGAGGGAAAAGCTGCGGCCAACAGGAAGGCCATAATAGACAGTGTTTTCGGATTAGGCAGAGGCTGGTTTTAACAGGTTATACTGTAGTATATTACAAGGTATTAATCAGATGGTGTGGTTATCTCATTTCTAAACTCATTAGAACAGTTCTAATACCATAATTAATCAACTCTTTCAAAAAAGATGTAAATGCTCCTTAAAAGACTCAAGCCTCTATGTTTCCTAACTACTATCAGAATTCCAAAATGCTCCTAAAAGTCTCAAGCCTCTATGTTTTCTAACTACTGTCAGAATTCCAAAATGCTCCTAAAAGACTCAAGCCTCTATGTTTCCTAACTACTGTCAAATTTCCAAAATGCTCCTAAAAGACTCAAGCCTCTTTGTTTTCTAACTACTGTCAGAATTCCAAAATGCTCCTAAAAGACTCAAGCCTCTATGTTTCCTAACTACTGTCAAATTTCCAAAATGCTCCTAAAAGACTCAAGCCTCTATGTTTCCTAACTACTGTCAGAATTCCAAAATGCTCCTAAAAGACTCAAGCCTCTATGTTTTCTAACTACTGTCAGAATTCCAAAATGCTCCTTAAAAGACTGAACCTCTATGTTTCCTAACCACTGTCAGAATTCCAAAATGCTCCTAAAAGACTCAAGCCTCTATGGTTTCTAACTACTGTCAGAATTCCAAAATGCTCCTAAAAGTCTCAAGCCTCTATGTTTCCTAACTACTGTCAGAATTCCAAAATGCTCCTAAAAGTCTCAAGCCTCTATGTTTTCTAACTACTGTCAGAATTCCAAAATGCTCCTTAAAAGACTGAACCTCTATGTTTCCTAACTACTGTCAGAATTCCAAAATGCTCCTTAAGGTCTTTCATGGGTAATGAGCAAAGTCAGGGACAAGCTCAATTTCATTGCTGCAATTTCTAGTATACATTGGAGCATTAATACAGAAAATTTGAAGACATTTTACCGAGCGGTTCTCAAGTTATGTTACAATAAACATGGGAACCCACTTCAGCTCAATCGCAGAAAAGGTTTTTCAGGAACTCTGTTAAATTTTTTTTTTATTTTAGCTATTTTAATCCCTAATTAATGTTAAAAGAAGCTGAACATCATGGAAAGGACAAAAAATAAAACTTATGTTGATCAAAGCAAGTTTAATTGTCATATTTTACATTTTTTATGATACTAATGCTCCGAAACCGTAGTTTGAGCATTCAATTGTTATATTTGAAAAATTTATAAATCTTTAAAATATGAGGGGCACTCATATTTATCTGATTAGATTTATTGCTATATACGTACTTACTATTTTAAACATAAAAATAAAGAGTTTTACCGTTTAGTTTTCCTCCTGTAGGTTGTAATTTACCCCTACCCCCTAAAAATTAAAAATACGGCAAAAATCCACTTTCCCATGTTTCTCTAAAATAATAAGTCTATAACAGAATTATAACATGGAATTATCAATTAGATTGATACTTATGAAAAATACACCAAAACTAAAGAATGTGTGTATCTTTGTAAGGAAAATACTTTTCAAAAAATTGATTATTTGGCCAAAATTGTGCTGGGAAAATGGTAAAAATTTCACAAAAAATGATCTTGATTTTACCTTGACATGTAAATACATATGAAGTATATACAACTTTTAGGAACAAACATTTTGAGAATTTGACTTCATATATTCATTCTGTATTAGGACTAAGTTTTGTTTTGATCCACTCAAGTCTAGTTGCAGTTACAGATGACGAATATGAATAATGCGGGGAATGTAAAAAAAACTATACAATATGCACTACTCAATCTGCATAGGGAAAATCATCCAAGCCTTTATAACAACATGATAGCATGGCATTATCATGGAATTATCAAACAGATTGACACAAGTTTATGAAAAATACAAAAAATTAAAGAATGTTATATTGTTTGTAGTGAAAACACGCAAAAATTCCGAGTATTTGGCCAAAATTTTGCAGCGACAATGGTAAAAATTTCACTAGAAAATAATCTAGATTGTACCTTGACATGTAAATACACATGAAGTGTAATACCACTTTCAGGAACAAATTAACATTTTAAACATTTGACTTTAGATATACATTCTCTATTAGGACTCAAGTCTAGTTGCAGTTACAGATGATGAATATGAGGAATGCGAGGAATGCAAAAAAAAACTGAACAATATGCACTTCTCAATCTGCATAGGGAAAATCATCCAAGCCTTTATAATATTGCAACATGGAATTATCAAACAAATAAATTTAAGAAAAATATAATAAATTATTAATAAAACAAGTTTGTAGTGAAAACACTTTGCAAACATTTGAGTATTTGGCCAAATTTGTGCTGCGACAAAGGTGAAAGGTTCAATTCATTCAAGCCTCGAGATTGGCATTCACTAGATTGGTGATGGTCTTGTCCAGAACTTTCTTTGTACATTTTACCCTGTTCTGTCCTTCAGTATTTTTGAACATGAAAGTGTTCCTTAGTCCATCCTCACCATCACGTCTCATGATTGCCTGAAGATGGTATAGAGTCAACCCTGATCCCGCAATTTTTTCCGCCATACACTTGGATAGGATTTTCTTATCAACCAGTGAGGCCAAGGAGCTGTAGTTTTTAGCCTTTTCAGTGTTATAATCAAGCTGGCACAATACTGAATTGGGTGAAAAGCTGAAAGATAGCACATCACTTTTGGAAAGGTTTGTGTTGCTAACAAGCTTTCCTAATGCCTGCACATCAGCAACAGCATTGTGTGCGTCATAAGTCCCCTGCAACACAGAGCGGAAAAGGTCTTCCTGCTTGTATGAATCCTGCCCTGGATAAGTTTTTTTGAAAAGATGGATACTGTCAAGACATCCTGTGACGACATCACATATTTCTTGTTCCTTATGGATGTTTTTCAACGTAGTCAACAGCACAGGAAAGTCAAATCTACGTCCATTATGCGCAATAAGAAACACATCACTGAACTTTCCGATCCAGCTTAGAAATCTTGAAGCAGCTGTTTGTATGCTCTCAGGCTTGACCACCCTGCCGTCTACAGACATGCTGCCATCGTCATTTGCTACGATTCTGGTAATTTCTTTTGCAGCGCTTGTTTGGGGTAATTTCGGCCACACATAACTATTAAAGGTGTTACCACTCCTGAGCTCCACAGCTGCAATCTGTGTTATATGTGGCATCCGTCGTCCTCGAACTGGGAAAAAGAGGACTTCAATTATATACTACACAAAACTTTATTGAATTCTACTTCTAAAACTTTAAAAGTTAACAGTCTTCACGATAATATAGACTTGCTAAAATTAATTTTAGGTAACATTAATTTATGAATTACTTGGACAACAAAGTTCTTTTATTATTCTTGTTTTATTTTAACCAATGGACAATGCATGAGGACTTGACTGAATGTAAGACAAAATAAATCAATAATTGTATTCATGCAGATTTTCAATAAATTGCAAATAATACTCACTAAGATCTGTTGTCTCCAAATCAAACGTAACTAATGTTGCACTGTCAGGGGATGGTAATACTATTGGCGAAAAATTTCCAGGTGCTACTGCGTCTGGCAGTGTTTCAATATCTGGATCTGTGTTGAGCCCAATACCTGCAAAATTGAACATAGAAAATATCCAAGCATAGATTAGAATAATAGTTCTTCTTGGGGTATAAATGTCCAGAGACAATAGTGTTGCGATACTGACAAGCTGTTGCGATACTTTTGTGGACTAATTGAATTTGTTGTATTGATGTCTTTGTTCAAACTGTCAATAATGTTACTGTTACCGTGACTGTTATGTACATGCACTCAAGCAGATTTTACGGAAACATGCAGTAAGAATATTTATGTTTAAATAATATTTTATACTCTGTTTAATGCAAATTGCTGTACTATCCGGACTATTGATATATGTTGCTGCATCGTTACACCACTAGTCAATCATACAGACCTTTTCATCTTTTTCACAAAGTGCATTTTGATTAATATGTGATCAAGTTTGATCTCTTACCCGACTCATAAGAATCTCCCTCAAGTGCTTCCTGTGCACCTTGAGAAATTGCCCTCTCTTGCTTTAAAACCATCCGTCGACGTTTTGTGGAAGGAAGTTGTGTTCTTGCCTGTGACTTCCTTCTCTGCCTCAGCGTCTTTTCAGCATATTTTACAGTGTGATGTCCCGGAGATAAACCAGCTTTTTCATTTGCCTGAAAGATATGGTATCAATCAATAATTACAGTACATATAAAAATACTGAGAAAATTATAAAAAAATATCATGCAAATCATGCAAACACTTTAAATTCTTTCTTTATAATAAAATCACTTATAAAATACATTTTGTCAAGAAAACAGAAAAAGATATAGTTAACTACCAGTAATAAAAGAATCCTTGTGGTAAATTTTCAATGCATCATCTAAAAAGTTATTCTTGAATTATTGATTTACAGATTTTTATCATAAGGTATGTTTCACATAATCATATGCTTAAATCAAAAGTCGACTTACATAATCACCCAACAACCAATTGTTAAATGTAGTTTGAACTGGAAAAGAACAAATGCTTAGACTGAAACAGAAGAAAAACAAATAAGTGAAAAAAGGCAACACAACAAAATAGAACTAAAAGTTTCAAATCCTGATTTGAACAGTGTTAATTAAACTTGTATGACTGCAACAGGGTTTGCTTTTGCATCATCACCATCACCTTTTAAACGTTCATTCCAATCATTATGAGGAAAATTTATTCTGAATTGCATACAGATTTTTAAACAAAAAATGCAAACCCTGCACTGCATTGTACAGAACAATTGAACATTGTAAACATTACCTGAGCACTATTTGTTGATTTGGATCGGTTGGTTTTGTTTTACCTTTCTTTAATAGTGATAGTCATTTCAGGACAAGCCAGAAGTAGAAGGTGGATTAAAACCTTAGAATCTAGATAAACCTTTGACCGGTGACAGTTTCAAATTTAGAATTTGATCAATGTCTCATAAAAATAAATTATTTAAAAACAACCATGGATGAATGTTATCAAGAAATAGTGCTCATATTGGTTAAAGAAGATTATCAAGTGACCTGAGAAATGTAGTTGCGCCCTTCATTAATAAATGCTGCAGTGGCATGGACTCGATAGTCAAGCGACTCAGAATCTCCATAATGTAATGATTTGGGAGCCCTAAGAGTAACTTCCCTATTTGCATGTTCACATTGCTGTGAGGAACCTAAATCTGCATATTGCTCAGCATTTGAAATAACTGGCTCAAAAAGTTTCTCTAAATCTTGTTGTAACTGAGCATTTTTCAACGGATTTTTATATGGTAGACTGCGGTGCTGGTATTTTTCACTGGGCTTCCTCTTGTATCCACAAAAGCGTGCCTTACACAATGTATGGTCTCCAAACTGGTGTGGAATTAGCGCCTGAAGGTTCTCTTTCAACTCCACTTTGTTGCCTTGATTCTTAGCAAAAGCATATTTCAAACATTTTTGTATGTGAACAATCACACTTTTGCTAAGCCTTTTCCCCTGTTTCTGCATTGCATACAAACTTTTCCCAATGTTTTTAACGATGTGGTTTTTGTCGTAACGCTTCTTAACATTAATATTTAAGTCAGTACGAAGACGAGACATTAATGTATTGTCTCCATCACCTTCGAGTACATCAACTGGGGTTCCTTCTTGAATGAGTTCCTTAACACCTTGAACTCCACTTACACACTCCATACTCCTGGCACTTCCTCTATGGTTGTTAACACATCTGTGTTTTCTGACTGGCCTCCCTGGTCTTTTCCGCCTCCACCAATTACACACTCCACATGTCCTGTGACTCACTACTGTCTTCACCACTTTTTTCCCATATTGTGTTTTACTCATAAAGAAGGTATGTGCTGAAAGGTAAAAGTACAATGTTATTGGCAATTTTCACTGATATGTTTTAATACTTTAACGATAATTTTACAAAAAATAGAATACTCTCGATGGGTTTTTTATATGCACATAATTATCTTTTTATAGATTTTTATGCATTCCACCAATTTTGTATCTCTACTCAGTTATACTGAACTATCTTCTATTCAGTATATATGATAATTAACAGTCACTACTGTACTAAACTATACTTACCAGTGAGGCTGTCAAATCCTCGTTTGTGCCACGCAGTATCCACAGCACACGACATGCCTTTCCTGGTTTTACATTCAAACTTTGAATCCAATTTTACACGTTTTCTAGTTATATCTCCTTGACTTCCAATGCCTGACTTGCGCTTTCGGTGGATGTGAACATCACTTGTTTTTTTTATGTTTGGAACAGGATTAGCTGGTGATATCAGTACCTCAGGTTCCCCATCAGACTCCTCACCTGGTACTTCCTCCTGCTTCTTCAACAGTAGCTCTCTGCATTTAATAAAATGATATTTAGAACGTTATAATAATATTTCTTCCGATACCAAACACAACAAAATATTCTTAATTTCTTGGTCTGAAAACACCTGTCAAATAAAACCTTTTGGGTAGGTCAGATTTTGAGTGTTTGTCTTCTGTCATTTTATCTAATACAGAATACATTTTGTGCTCACATTATTAATAAACACATTTAAATTCATTTGATCAGCTTGAGATTTGATTAAAAATGTTAAGAAGAAAACAAACTTTATCTATATATTTGGTAAAATATTTACTTTGTAGGTGTTGGAGCATCTGGCAAAATGGCAACTCCGAGGTCAGCATCATAAAGATCACCCATAAGTTTTGTTGCGTTGTCTGATTCTTTAGCAGATATATCACTGAAAATATCAAATAAGAAAAGACTAATTCAATGTGGCTTGCTACAATATCACTGTATTGTACATGTAGAAACTTACTTCATTTGCTTTAATAATATTTCCAGAAACTTGTATCTATTTGGAAAGGGTGTACTTATTTATGGTTTGTTCCGTTCGTTTTATGTACCGGTATCATTATTTGTTTACTGATGGAAGTTATGGAGATCATATTTAATGACACATACATGTGTATATGCCTTACAACTTGAGTATAAGAGGTTGCGAAATCATGTTAGCATGCTATACTTACGCCATCTCCATTTTATAAGCATCAGCTGCAGCTTTCTTTGTAATTTCCTTAGATACGGTTTCAACAACATCGCCTGCCCGTCTTTCTATTTCTTTCAAGGTTCTGTCGTTTATGGTAGGTATATTAAGCGTTGAAAGGAAATTGTTCACCCTACCTGGCCCGCCGATGCTGTCTATCATTGCTATAATAACATAAAAGTAATACATGAATCATATATTATATAGATTGAGGCCTAGATATACATGTATATTTGTTAATTATATTGTGATCTGGTAATAACTTGTTATTCAATGTACATGCACATGTAGTGAAACCGTCATATTATAGCCCAATAGGGAATCTATGACGTATACATACAGATACAGATATAGTGATCAGTGTCCACCTTCACCAGATTAAAAATCTGGCCACTACACCAAATAATTACCAGCAGCAGTTCATTCATCATTATGGTAATAAAACGATTTATAAACAATACCAAAAACAAGAGATTAGTTTATAATATTAATACATACCAGTGCCAAGTTTAGTATTGATGGCAAAGCAAGGCATCCCGGTTCTCTTGTCCGCCTGATGATAAGTTTTTCCATACGGAATGTTGTTCACCTCGCCACAATCAGAATTAAGACACTTGATATACAAATAGCCACCAAGACCCTTCTTCATCTCCCCTATAATGTTGTGTGGTGTTAATGGCATCGGGCCGAGTCTACAATATTTGCATGCCTGGAGATGTTCAACCAATACGGGAAATTCCACGACCCGACGACCTTCCTGCCAACTGGTGCTACTGACGTTCTTTTTGTTGATTTTTTCAGTAAAATTAGGACATGTCTCGCTATTACAAGCCTCACCAATACAAATGTGTCCACTTTCATAGTTGTGGTCTGTAAGAACATTTATCTTTTTCTTCCTATTCCGCTTTGGTTTATTGGAAGACGCGAAGCGCCCGCGTTTATCTCGCTCGAACGCCATCTTGTTTTACTTTCGATTTCCACAAAGAACGATAACTCTAACGGGAATCCCCCTAAATCCGAGGGGATTCCCCTAAATCCGAACAGAAACGGAGATACCCGATCAGTTACGATTTCATTACCCATGAAATACCTTAAAAGACTGAACCTCTATGTTTCCTAACTACTGTCAGAATTCCAAAATGCTCCCTAAAAGACTCAAGCCTCTATGTTTCCTAACTACTGTCACAATTCCAAAATGCTCCTAAAAGTCTCAAGCCTCTATGTTTTCTAACTACTGTCAGAATTCCAAAATGCTCCTAAAAGACTCAAGCCTCTATGTTTTCTAACTACTGTCAGAATTCCAAAATGCTCCTAAAAGTCTCAAGCCTCTATGTTTCCTAACTACTGTCACAATTCCAAAATGCTCCTAAAAGACTCAAGCCTCTATGTTTTCTAACTACTGTCAGAATTCCAAAATGCTCCTAAAAGACTCAAGCCTCTATGTTTCCTAACTACTGTCAGAATTCCAAAATGCTCCTAAAAGTCTCAAGCCTCTATGTTTCCTAACTACTGTCAAAATTCCAAAATGCTCCTAAAAGACTCAAGCCTCTATGTTTTCTAACTACTGTCAGAATTCCAAAATGCTCCTAAAAGACTCAAGCCTTTATGTTTTCTAACTACTGTCAGAATTCCAAAATGCTCCTAAAATACTCAAGCCACTATGTTTTCTAACTACTGTCAGAATTCCAAAATGCTCCTAAAAGACTCAAGCCTCTATGTTTTCTAACTACTGTCAGAATTCCAAAATGCTCCTAAAAGTCTCAAGCCTCTATGTTTCCTAACTACTGTCACAATTCCAAAATGAATGACCAAATAGGGCTTCAGCAGTAGCACAAAGTTATGCAGAGTAAATTATGTCCTGTGAGGTGCCTGTCACACCTGATCAGTGATTTACACATGTACAAGTACCCCCTGATGGCTGGTCCAGACAGAACTTTACCCGTGGTGTTGGGTGATGATGTACCACAGTTGTCCATGGGGAGGATAAAATTTAGACATGCCACCACAATGTTATTGGGAAGATGTCATCACAGAACCATCTTCAGGCTGCTGTTAAATTGATTTCAGCCAAAGCTGAATCTAATTCACCTACTTTCCATGTAATTCACTGAAGTTACCAGATAGTGCCTAGGAACCAAAACCAAAAAGACTAATCTTTGTCGGGGGTTTTCTCCAGGAATTCCAGCTTTCCTCCATCACAAAATCTGGTCCCTCTTTAAATAAGATGTAAAACACAAATTTTCCAGAATTTGACATGATGATAATCTATGATGCATAGATTCGTTATGTGTTGCTATTTAAAAAATGTCAAAGGAGTATCTAAGGTCACCTTTACCCAAAACAAGACTGGATGTGGTGGGTTACCAAAAACTAGACTGGGGGTGGTGGGGTTACCAAATACTAGACTGGGGGTGGTGGGTTACCAAAAACTAGACTTGAGGTGTTGGGTTACCAAAAACTAGACTGGAGGTGGTGGGTTACCAAAAACTAGACTGGAGGTGGTGGGGTTACCAAAAACTAGACTGGAGGAGGTGGGTTACCAAAAACTAGACTTGAGGGGGTGGGTTACCAAAAACTAGACTTGAGGTGGTGGGGTTACCAAAAACTAGACTGGAGGTGGTAGGTTTACCAAAAACTAGACTGGGGGTGGTGGGGTTACCAAAAACTAGACTGGAGGTGGTGGGGTTACCAAAAACTTGACTGAGGGTGGTGGGGTTACCAAAAACTAGACTGGAGGTGGTGGGGTTACCAAAAACTAGACTGTAGGTGGTGGGGTTACCAAAAACTAGACTGGAGGTGGTGGGGTTACCAAAAACTAGACTGGAGATGGTGGGGTTACCAAAAACTAGACTGGATGTGGTGGGGTTACCAAAAACTAGACTGGAGGTGGTGGGGTTACCAAAAACTAGACTGGAGATGGTAGTGATACCCAAAACTAGACTGGAGGTGGTGGGGTTACCAAAAACTAGACTGGATGTGGTGGGGTTAGACTCCTTATCACAGGATCAAAACCTAATCCTGTTGTTATTTGATATGGTGATATATGTTAGTTTGAAATTTGAGATTTGAAAAAAAAATCTAGGGGCAAGGTCAAGGTCATTGTAACTTAAAATAGACCATAGGGGTGTGGAAAATTGAATTGCTGTCTTAGTTGTGTTCCGCATATTGTATTGGCCTTACTTCTGATAGACCTGTGTTCTGATAGTCCTGAGCTCTTGCTAGTAACGGTGAGGTGCAATATGACATTCAAGTCTGATGACTTTGAGCTCCGATAGCATTTGATGATTTTCATATGTTTGCTTTTGAATTTTTTTATGACATTCATGCAGTTATACACTCTTGAGGCCTTGTCAAGAATATTAGATCTATCAAAAAAATTTAAATTATATAATAATTATAGAAAACAAATGTTTTGAAATCTTAGTGATAGAATGTAGTAATGAGTGTGGTTTAGATTCAGTAATTGGTGTAAGGGATATACAGTTGTGGTGACAAGCTGTGTTCTGTCGGTAAGGACATAAGTCACGAAGACTTGGTGGGTCACTCTAGCTGACTAACCTTATCATGGCCTGGGCCTTATACAACTGTCCAATCTGTCACCATACCGGTGACAGTTTACAGCTCTCATTATCAGGAAGTGATGATACATGGGCCGGAGATAAAAAGATAGTGTGTTTTCCTTAAATAGTGCCAGTGATTTATTTACAAGAAAATAATATCGTAAGACCTTATAGCATCATACACATTGTATTGATTAGGTGGAATTTAAGGTAACTGCATATTTTCTTGCTTGTGGAAAATTGAAAAAATTTGTGTTGTGTCCACAAGTTTGTACCAACAGCCGACTATGTCAGCACGTGTCCAGATTGCTGGTGACGTCCAGACTGTAAATAAATAATGGATGTCAAATACGGGATCGTCATTAGTAGGAGTAAAACAGTGACAGGAAACAGTGTGTGGTATCATGAGACAGCAGATCATGACAAACTGTGGTCTAGAGTTCGGCTGTATCGCAGTGAGATAGCCACCGTTTATACAGAACTCACCACAATACAGTTTGATTTCCTCTTATAAGATTCGTCAACAACAATGTTTTATTGTTAATATATGTAATGTTCAGTTTTCTAGCTAAACACTTATAATTTGACCAAATGTTGTGATTTAGGTCATGGTGCATATAGGTCACAAACATATTAGTACATGATTATTAAAAGTATTTTAGAAGTACATGGTTCTTAAAATGTTGAAAAGAAGGACTTAATCACAAACGAACGTTTTTAGCCAAATCCTATGAATAGGTGTACCAGTCACCTGACAGTATTGGTGATAATACCCCTGGCTACCATAGATTTGAGAATAAGCTGCCCCGGGTCAGTCAAGGTTCACTAATGGCATTTAAACTTTGATAAAACAAATATATGCTTATTGGTTTAAAAAATGCCTTTTTAGTCTTATATTTGGTTTTCAATTAGCGAAGAATGTTACTTTGTTAGCCTGATTTATTGATTACTCGTTCACTTGTGGCTGTTTGTTACCGGTACGTAAAGATAATGATGTCCAATGGCGATATTGAGACGTCAGCAGCTCAGCAATAGTTTGTCTGTAGCCATACAACTTGATATAATCTTAAGTCCAATTAAAGTGGTGAACTTTTACTTTGATATGCTAACAGGTTTCAGGTATTGTGGATTCAAAAAAAAAAAAATGTTTTAGAACTACTTGTATTTTCATACTTGGTCTTCCACACAATGTTGTGACTTACAGACATTAACACTGAGTTAATATGACGTGATATCCCAGGCATTATGCATTTTGTATGTGTAGTTATAATAAACTGTCAATGTACAAATTAGTGATGTTCTTATTATACCCCCCACAACAAAGTTGTGGGATATACTGGAATCAGCTTGTCTGTCTGTCCGTCATTATACAGACATTGTCCAGCTATGCATAGCCTCAGTTTACATTGATCTTTTTTAAAATTTTGTGAGAAAAGCTAGTACAGTATGTAGATGTGCCCTTTTGCATTTTTAACACATTGCAGAGAGTTATCCCCCTTATCTATAAGAACTGAACAAACTTTTGTCCAGCTATGCATTTGCTCAGTTTACAATGGATCTTTTCAAAATAAATTAGGGAATAGCCAGTTCAAAATGCAGATTTGCCCCCTGAAATAACCTTGAACTTTCTAACATCTAAAAAAGTTATCCTAATGAACACTATTTTGTCTAACTATGTAATTTCTCAGTGTTCAACATATTTATTTTGTGGAAAAGGTTAGCGCATATTGGAGTTATGCCCCTGAAGTAATTTTGCATTTTGACCCCTTTTCAAAGAGTTAGGCCCCTTTTATTTATTTTTCATCTATTTTTTCTCATGGGGGGTTGCAGGGAGTATTAGTCAGCCATCCTGGGAACAGTTATAGTTTTAGTGCTTTTCACATTGTATTTATTGATTGATGATTGTGTAAAGTTAGATATTTGTTGGGCACAGAGATTCAACAGTGCACAAATGAAAATATTGTTAGACCACATCATTTCATCAATATACAAATTAATGTTGTTTAGTCAGTGATGTGCTAAAGATTTCGTGTGTTTCAATAAGCATGCATACCGTATGCGTTCTGTAGTGGTCCATAATATCAAGTTACATCATAGGCATCACCTTCTTACAATGAGCTGAACCAGCCTCTTATCTTACAGTTATCATACAGTCCATTTTCTTTATAACTGCCACAATATTTTCTCCTTATGCAAGTTTCACAAAAGAATCAATATCTTTTCTATATGTGAATTTCCCCAGGACAAACTTTGGGTATGTTGCTTGGTATGAGAATTATGATTTATGTTCGGCTTCCCCGCTGGCTATACATTTCTAGGCATTGATCTAGACTGTACAGCGGTGTTAGGGATAACATTTCCAGCGATAAGAATAGCAGATGAGATAATTACTGGCTGGGGACTGACGTCCCAATAATCACTTTGATTCAGAACTCATACTTTTAGGACTTCAAGTTTCTATTACAAGACATGTCTGGAGGATAGAGAAGTAAATTTCCCATCCAAATCTGTTACTGGTGTTGTTTGGTACTTAGCCAATAGTTTTGGGAACTGTTCAGATCTGGAATTGGGTTAAGTTTTAGTGTCGCATCAGTAAACGAAGGATACCTTATTTATCAGTAATTCAATGAAAGAATATGAAAAATAAATTTAATGAATCATGATTATTATTGCCAGAGTATATATTACTGTTTCTTCAAATACTAGAGGATATGGGAGGTGTGTGTGTGATTGTAAAGGAATAATCTAGGTAGCTGTTTAACACTGCTATTGGTAGAGATTACCCCGGGGGTGGGGCTGGGGAGGGGGTAGGCGTGTGTGATTGTAAAGGAATAATCTAGGTAGCTGTTCAACACTGCTATTGGTAAAGATTACCCAGGGATGGGGGTGGTGAGGGGGTAGGCGTATGTGATTGTAAAGGAATAATCTAGGTAGCTGTTTAACACTGCTATTGGTAGAGATTACCCGGGGATGGGGGTGGTGAGGGGTAGGCGTGTGTGATTGTAAAGGAATAATCTAGGTAGCTGTTTAACACTGCTATTGGTAGAGATAACCCTGGGGGTGGGGCTGGGGAGGGGAAAGGCGTGTGTGATTGTAAAGGAATAATCTAGGTAGCTGTTCAACACTGCTATTGGTAAAGATTACCCGGGGATGGGGGTGGTGAGGGGGTAGGCGTATGTGATTGTAAAGGAATAATCTAGGTAGCTGTTTAACACTGCTATAAGGAGAGATTACCCGGGGATGGGGGTGGTGAGGGGTAGGCGTGCGTGATTGTAAAGGAATAATCTAGGTAGCTGTTCAACACTGCTATTGGTAAAGATTACCCGGGGATGGGGGTGGTGAGGGGGTAGGCGTATGTGATTGTAAAGGAATAATCTAGGTAGCTGTTCAACACTGCTATTGGTAAAGATTACCCGGGGATGGGGGTGGTGAGGGGGTAGGCGTATGTGATTGTAAAGGAATAATCTAAGTAGCTGTTTAACACTGCTATTGGTAGAGATTACCCCGTGATGGGGGTGGTGAGGGGGTAGGCGTGTGTGATTGTAAAGGAATAATCTAGGTAGCTGTTTAACACTGCTATTGGTAGAGATTACCCCGTGATGGGGGTGGTGAGGGGGTAGGCGTGTGTGATTGTAAAGGAATAATCTAGGTAGCTGTTTAACACTGCTATTGGTAGAGATTATCCCGTGATGGGGGTGGTGAGGGGGTAGGCGGGTGTGTTTGTAAAGGAATAATCTAGGTAGCTGTTTAACACTGCTATTAGGAGAGATTACCCGGGGATGGGGGTGGTGAGGGGTAGGCGTGTGTGATTGTAAAGGAATAATCTAGGTAGCTGTTTAACACTGCTATTGGTAGAGATTACCCGGGGATGGGGGTGGTGAGGGGGTAGGCGTGTGTGATTGTAAAGGAATAATCTAGGTAGCTGTTTAACACTGCTATTAGGAGAGATTACCCGGGGATGGGGGTGGTGAGGGGGGTAGGCGTGTGTGATTGTAAAGGAATAATCTAGGTAGCTGTTTAACACTGCTATTGGTAGAGATTACCTGGGGGTGGGGGTGGTGAGGGGGTAGGTTTGTGTGATTGTAAAGGAATAATCTAGGTAGCTGTTTAACACTGCTATTGGTAGAGATTACCTGGGGATGGGGGTGGTGAGGGGTAGGCATGTGTGTTTGTAAAGGAATAATCTAGGTAGCTGTTTAACACTGCTATTGGTAGAGATTACCCCGGGGATGGGGCTGGGGAGGGGGTAGGCGTGTGTGATGGTAAAGGAATAATCTTGGTAGCTGTTTAACACTGCTATTGGTAGAGATTACCCCGGGGATGGGGCTGGGGAGGGGGTAGGCGTGTGTGATGGTAAAGGAATAATCTTGGTAGCTGTTTAACACTGCTATTGGTAGAGATTACCCGGGGGTGGGGGTGGGGGTGGGGAGATGGTAGGCGTATGTGATGGTAAAGGAATAATCTAGGTAGCTGTTTAACACTGCTGTTAGGACAGATTATAAGATGATGTTCTGTGTGTTGACAGCTATAGAGGTATATATACTGAGTGAGTAGGTCACTATGTCACTGAACTTAATGAAACAGGTCGATGAGATGGACACATTCATTATAAAATCATTTGTGCTCCAGAGACACCAAACTAATTCAATATTTTAATTTCAAACAAATGACCTACTTTCACAGTCACATAGGTCAACACACTGACTCACACAGTTATGTATCTTTAAACAATGTCTTCAAGGATGCCCTGTGTGATGATATTTGACCAGTAGCATGTTGGGATAGAGTAGTATATATAGTTTCACGTTGTCTGGAATATAACTTAACCAAGTATAGGCTCCATATATGGAACTATTAATTTGCATTGAGAATATTTTTCAATGATTGCTGAAATGTCCAGGTGATTGTATAATACAGACCGTCTGGGCCTCTTGTCCTGAACAAACTTAATAAAAATGTAATCTTTTTAAACCTCCTTCTAAAATTCTAGCAAGATCACCTTGTTTATTAGTCCAAATTAGTGTGGATCATTATGTAATTCCAGGAAAACCATTTGTTTCATAATAAAGCAAAGGTGAAGTGATTGTTTTAATTTGTTGTACACATTTTTGGCAGGCCTTAGGCGGGTCCTATACACAAAATAACCAGTTCTAAAAAACTCTTGTTGACAGATTTCCAGTAAATATTTGTTCTATATATAACCGTTAATATTTGTTCTATATATAACTGTTTGGGGAATCCCCTTCTCCTTTTCCAAATTTTTAACTACCAGGGTATTAACTGGTTTTGTTAATGTGTGATGGATTATTTTATTGGACAACATGACAGAAAACCTACTTTTTTAGTCCACCATCATCTGTTATCTGTATTCTAATGGTAGGCTAAACAAATCACCATTTTTTTCTTTGGTCCATAGCTATTGTCGATTGAAACAGGTAAAGACTATTACAAAATCTATTGTTTTTCTAAGAGGAACTTACAAATTTCATATAATTAAAAAACAAGTAAGTGGAAAGAAGAGACAAGATGGGAAAAAAATCCAATTTTGAGAACAATAATTATTGATCATGAATGGTGGAAGCTGAGATCCCTCTTGGATTCTCTTGTTAAATAATCCTGTTTAGAATCTAGTTTAGCTTAACAGCTTGTTGCCTGTTGTGATGGTAAATATGATGTGAGGTAAACCTGAGGATGGTCATAAAATTATATATTGATTTCCAAAATACACTCTGCTCTGACGTCATATGGCCATTGCTAAATTTCTCCTAAACTTCATTAAATTAATAGAGCAGATTTTGTATTTTGATGAAACAAATCACCAATTAGGAATCCAGATCCCCTGTATATGCTGAATCACCATATTTCAATACAGTTAACTAATCCAGGTGTAATGATCCCTGTAGTATATAATAGCAGGGAAAGCCCGTCTCCGGAGTAGATAGAGTTTCCTGTTTTATTAAGGAAACAATGGCTCACGTCCTGTTTCCAAGTACACAACATCCCCTTCTCTGTCAACTTACGGTATTAAGTGTCTCCATCATTACAGCTGTATACACTTCCTGTGTGAGTGTCTGCCACTCCAGAGCTGTTCTCCGGGCTTAGCTTTCTAAGTGTGGAGTAAATGATCATTTACGTTTTATAAACCAGGCCTCATTCTACCTGCAAGTTTTACATGATGGTAATTGCACTGACTTGTAGCAATAAAGCAATGTCACTAAACTGTCACTTAATGTCTTTAAATGTACCTTATTTCAGGTTCTTTATACAGTTTTGATTAGGAAGATCACAAAGGTGTTTTAGCATGACCTACAGCATTGACCCTGTATTAAAGTGCACTAGTTAAAAACTGCACTGAACCTCCAGATAAAAACTGCACTAAACCTTCAGGTAGAAGCTGAACTAAACCTCCAGATAAAAACTGCACTAAACCTCTAGATAAAAACTGCACTAAACTTCCAGATGAAAACTGCACAAACCTCCAGCTAGAAGCGGTACTAAACTTCCAGCTAAAATCTTGGGTAAATTATGTTGTTGCCTAAAATCTAGGTTGTATACATTCCAACAAGATAACCTCCATGGCAGTAATGCGGTATCGTAATGTGCTGGTCCAACAAGATAAAAGATGAGGACCGCAGTGTCAGGAGGGCCTCCTTGTCACCAGATATAGGGCACTCTGTCGCCAAGTGGGCTTTTTCAAAGATAACCTTTCCATTTTTCTCCCCACAGGATCCATATGCTAGTACTGACATTAACAGCCATGACTCGGACCCCATGCCAAGATACGACTACAGCAACGAAAACAGGTATGCTTGAATTCTAGTTGACCTACAAAGATATAAATTTGTTGTTTTGTGTAAAGTACATGTTCTAGCACCAACATATAGAAACTTACTTCGAAAAGAAAACAAATGTTTTTCACCTCGATATGTAACCCTGCAAAAAATGAATGCAAATTTTCTTTCTAATAACCTTGTAGTTATAGTTCATTTTAGATTAAAATAGGAAAAGTTGGCCGGGGATATACAAATGGGTTCCATCCATGAATTCACACAATATTAGATTCCGTGCATACATGTATCTATTGAAGCTGCTCAGACCTGATTGGCTGATTGCTTTCCACACAATCTCATCGGAAAGAATGGTTGGATTTTGATGTGATTTTTTTGATAGACTTATTACCCCAACCTCTCGCTCATGTTAAAATATTGGTTAATTCTGCACATATTTATTGAGGCTGATGTAATGTGATTGGCTGATTGCTTACTCTGGTATATCTATATATCTCTTGGAGGAGTTATCAGATTTTGAAGGAGCTCTTGTTCCAATATCAGCTTAATCTGTGCATACATTGGTTCCATTGAATGTCGATTCATGCATTGTTTTACTGAAGGTAATTGATTTCTGTATAAATTTTTAAAAAAAATCAAAAACACTCAATTAACCATCTCTACTTTCCGTCATACCTGAGCAATTATGTGAGCCTGCTGATCTGATCCAGCATTACTGAAAATAGTGGTGACAAATTTTATTTTTCGTGTCAAAACAGTCATCTTTTTTTTAGACTTTAAACCATATTTAGTCAGAACTATTTAGTAGAAAGAATGGGAGAGCATAGTCAGACGTTTTTAAAAGTCCATTTTACTTGAATTGTTATTGATTATATTGGTAAAGGTTCTAAATGTTATGTCATGTGTCTTGTGTATTTATGCATGCTGACACTTTACAGTGGATTTTGATGTATCGAGTATGTCCTTGTTGAGGGTAGAATTTCTCTGATTTATTATTCTCTCCCAATCATACCAAGATAGTAAAAAAAAACTAAAAATAGAGGCAGAGTTTCTAGAGCTGGCTCATTAATTATAAGAGTTAGATCATACAGGTTATATTGGTACACTGTGGGATTGAGGAAATAGTAGGCTTTATTGATTGGCTGAAAGTGTATGAATTATTTACGGGGAGAGTATGCCAATTTACCCGGTTTATTTACTGATTCGGTTGTATATTGTACTCCGGGAGTTGTTAGTGAAAGACTGACTTCCATCTATCTCCAATATATTATACATACTTAATGTATTTATGTAGAGGTCATACAATTGTTCTATAGTAAAACCAGGCCTGTATAAGTATGTTGTATGATGACAAGATTATGTCTCGTAATCAGCAGAAAGTTGACAGGAATGTTATAATTTATACCTGGAAATTCACAAGGTACACTTGTACAGTAAATAGACATTTTCAAGTTACGGGACCATGTAGGTCTCTGGAACAGTAGACTAGTGGGAACCTATCATTTAACTTACTTTTTGTTGTTGTCCCTACTTAAAAGGCCCAATATACGTAACTTTCGGCAAAACTTGAAGCGAAAATCAAACCTAATAACTTATTATATTTATGGATTTTAGTTAAGATTAAATGATATCAGCAATATTCAAGATGAATTCTTTCGCGGTTACCGGTACAGCAGCAGTTGAAACACGCTATTTGTAAATACACGTCCATTTTGAACTGTCCTCTACCTTCGGTTTGTTGTTAAAGTGGGCCCCACCTGAATTATTTTCAATTCTTTGGATTTTTTTGTCCAGAGTTTCTTGTTAATTACCGCTCTGGTTTACTTCGCTTTAGGCCTATTTTTGCATGGTTATCAACTGGATTTTTTTTCAGAATTTTTCAGAATCACGAAAATTTCCCTGAAGTTACGTATATTGGGCCTTTAATGCAATCACAAATCAATATTTATGTGTTCAAAAGTTGGCCATCACGAGGTGATATTGACCATCACGAGGTGATATTGGCCATCACAGGGTGGGTTTCTTAACCCGCATACCCCCTGAATATACATCTGAACTCTTCCAATCCAAAGGTTGGAATTGTCCAGCATGAAATTTTAAAGGTAAATGAATTAAGTTCAGTAAATAAAATGGCACATCAGAACTGTGACCCTTAACAGAATTCCTTCTCTTTTGCAGGCATGGAACTCGATGTGCAGGAGAGGTAGCTGCCAAGGCCAATAACTCTAACTGTATTGTTGGGGTAGCGTTCAACTCGGGCATTGGAGGTAAATCATAACTCCATTGATGGTTGATTGAGGTCCTATAATGTATATACTGATTTCTTACGAGACAAAGAAGGATACTGCTATAGACATGAGTTTAGGATATCGACAATTACTTCAGTTTAGGATACTGATTAAGATTTGAGTTAAAGATATTAATACCTCATGATCAGGTAACATTCAGGTAGGGTATAAAGTTGTACACATTGTAACAGCTCGGTCTGAGAGGACTAGGTAACCTTTTGCTGTCCCAAATAAGAAGCTTATAAACTATTCTGATAGTTACCTTGTAACACATGTACTCATTTGCATACCATTTGCATATTTAAGAAGTTGTCTTTCTATAACTGTCATACTGCTACCAATTAGAGGGACGACATAGATTGTCTCACCTGTAGAGTGTCCGTATCTACATTGTCAGTCTATGGTTATCTGACAATGGGGTCATTGTGCCAAGTTAGGGATGGGATCACGACTTAATAATATTCTACATTATGATAACTGTGTGTCACATACAAAAGTGTGTATCATTTGTTTGTGACAATAACAAAAACATCCCTCAGATAGTTTGTAAATAAACAACCTGGGAGAGGGCCGTTATAGTACAGGAGGTCTTCAGGACATCCTGTTTGTATCCCAGTCTTCCTGAACCCAGCATTTCGAAGAAAATAATGAAAAAAGGAAAATAGCTCTCAGCCTTTTTAGCTCACCTGGCCCGAAGGGCCAAGTGAGCTTATGTGATGGTGCAGCGTCCGTCGTCCGTCCGTCCGTCCGTCCGTCGTCCGTCAACTTTTTCCTTTAAACGACTTCTTCTAAAATACTGAAAGGCCCAGGGACATGAAATTTGGCTGGTAGATATCTTGGAAGGAGCTGAACAAAGTTTGCGAAAAAAAATCACTTTGACCTAATTTCAAGGTCACCGGGGTCAAAAATGTTGAAACCTTCAAACAACATCTTCTAAAATACCGTCAGGCATAGAGACTTCATATTTGACCAGAAGCTTCCTTGGATGGAGCCAAATAAAGTTTGCGAAAAGAAATGACCTTGACCTATATTCAAGGTCACAGTGAGGTAAAATCTATTTTAAATTTTAAACGACTTCTTCTGAAATACGAAATGCCCTAGAAACATGGTATTTGGCTGAAAGGTTCCTTGGATGAAGCCCGACAAAGTTTGCGAAAAGAAATGACCTTGACCTATATTCAAGGTCAAAGGGGTCAAATCTGTTAAAAC
Organism: Mimachlamys varia; assembly: GCA_947623455.1. Classification (NCBI taxonomy): domain Eukaryota; kingdom Metazoa; phylum Mollusca; class Bivalvia; order Pectinida; family Pectinidae; genus Mimachlamys; species Mimachlamys varia. The sequence continues at coordinate 19,377,364 of OX392535.1, forward strand.
CTTTAAACGACTTCTTCTGAAATACTAAAAGCCCTAGACGCATGATATTTGGCTGAAAGGTTCCTTGGATGAAGCAAGACAAAGTTTGCGAAAAGAAATGACCTTGATTTATATTCAAGGTCACAAGGGTCAAATCTGTTAAAACCTAAAAACGACTTCTTCTGAAATACCGAAAGCCCTAGAAGCATGATACTTGGCTGAAAGGTTCCTTGGATGAAGCCCAACAAAGTTTGCGAAAAGAAATGACCTTGACCTATATTCAAGGTCACAGGGGTCAAATCTGTTTAAACATTCAAACGACTTCTTCTGAAATACCAAAAGCCCTAGAAGCATGATATTTGGCTGAAAGGTTCCTTGGATGAAGCACGACAAAGTTTGCGAAAAGAAATGACCTTGGCTTATATTCAAGGTCACAAGGGTCAAATCTGTTAAAACCTTTAAACGACTTCTTCTGAAATACCAAAAGCCCTAGAAGCATGATATTTGGCTCAAAGGTTCCTTGGATTTAGCACGACAAAGTTTGCGAAAAGAAATGACCTTGATTTATATTCAAGGTCACAAGGGTCAAATCTGTTAAAACCTAAAAACGACTTCTTCTGAAATACCGAAAGCCCTAGAAGCATGATACTTGGCTGAAAGTTTCCTTGGATGAAGCCCAACAAAGTTTGCGAAAAGAAATGACCTTGACCTATATTCAAGGTCACAGGGGTCAAATCTGTTTAAACATTCAAACGACTTCTTCTGAAATACCAAAAGCCCTAGAAGCATGATATTTGGCTGAAAGGTTCCTTGGATGAAGCCCGACAAAATGTGCGAAAAGAAATGACCTTGACCTATATTCAAGGTCACAAGGGTCAAATCTGTTAAAACCTTTAAACGACTTCTTCTGAAATACCAAAAGCCCTAGAAGCATGATATTTGACTGAAAGGTTCCTTGGATGAAGCCCGACAAAGTTTGCGAAAAGAAATGACCTTGACCTATATTGAAGGTCACAGGGGTCAAATCTGTTTAAACATTCAAACGACTTCTTCTGAAATACCAAGAGCCCTAGAAACATGGTATTTGGCTGAAAGGTTCCTTGGATGAAGCCCGACAAAGTTTGCGAAAAGAAATGACCTTGACCTATATTCAAGGTCACAGGGGTCAAATCTGTTAAAACTTTTAAACGACTTCTTCTGAAATACCAAAAGCCCTAGAAGCATGATATTTGGCTGAAATGTTCCTTGGATGAAGCCCGTCAAAGTTTGCGAAAAGAAATGACCTCGGCTTATATTCAAGGTCACAAGGGTCAAATCCGTTAAAACCTTTAAACGACTTCTTCTGAAATACCAAAAGCCCTAGAAGCATGATATTTGACTGAAAGGTTCCTTGGATAAAGCCCGACAATGTTTGCGAAAAGAAATGACCTTGACCTATATTCAAGGTCACAGGGGTCAAATCTGTTTAAACATTCAAACGACTTCTTCTGAAATACAAAAAGCCCTAGAAACATGGTATTTGGCTGAAAGGTTCCTTGGATGAAGCCCGACAAAGTTTGCGAAAAGAAATGACCTTGACCTATATTCAAGGTAACAGGGGTCAAATCTGTTAAAACCTTTAAACGACTTCTTCTGAAATACCAAAAGCCCTAGAAGCATGATATTTGGCTGAAAGGTTCCTTGGATGAAGCCCGACAAAGTTTGCGAAAAGAAATGACCTTGACCTATATTCAAGGTCACAAGGGTCAAATCTGTTCAAACCTTCAAACAACTTCTTCTGAAATACCAAAAACCCTAGAAGCATGATATTTGGCTGAAAGATTCCTTGGATGAAGCACGACAAAGTTTGCGAAAAGAAATGACCTTGACCTATATTCAAGGTCACAGGGGTCAAATCTGTTAAAACCTTTAAATGACTTCTTCTAAAATACCAAAAGCCCTAGAAGCATGATATTTGGCTGACATGTTCCTTGGATGAAGCCCGACAAAGTTTGCGAAAAGAAATGACCTTGACCTATATTCAAGGTCACAAGGGTCAAATCTGTTCAAACCTCTAAAAAACTTCTTCTGAAATACCAAAAGCCCTAGAAGCATGATATTTGGCTGAAAGGTTCCTTGGATGAAGCAAGACAAACTTTGGGAAGGAAAATGATCTTGACCCATATTAAAGGTCACAGTGGTCAAATCAGTGGTTTAAAGCTTTGAGCGACTTCTTCTGATAAACCGAAATGCCTAGAGATATGATATTTGTCTTGTAGCGTCCTGGGATGAAGCCAAACAAAATTTGAAAATGAAAATGATGTTGTCTTATAAGGTCACAGGGGTAAAATATGTTTAAATCTTAAGATGTTCTTCTGAATGTCTTACATTAAAAGATTTTAAGGGGACTTTAGGGTTACACTATAAAATAAGTCAGAGATTGATACCAGGTGAGCGATGCAGGCCCATTGGGCCTCTTGTTTCATTGTGAGTTAATGTTTGTGGATTACAGATCTGGGAATTCCATTTACTTCAGACACATGCCAGTTAATAAACAATAAATCTGGTTGTTCGTGAACTTTTTTACATTTTCGACTTCTTCTCAAGAATCAAAGTTTTCCAGGATAATCCTTGCATTGGAAGATAAAGATACAAAATTGATTTGGTTTTCTGCACCAACCCAATAGGCCAAGACAGAGCCCCAAAGGGAAACTTAAAATATATTACATAGTACCAAAGCGATTAAATATACCATTGTAATACATTTACAGAACAAAACCATAGGGAGATATCAATATCCTTACCTGGTTTACCTGAGGGAGATATTAAAATCCTACCTGGTTTACCTGAGGGAGATATAAATATCCTACCTGGTTTACCTGAGGGAGGTATTAATATCCTACCTAGTTTACCTGAGGGAGATATAAATATCCTACCTAGTTTACCTGAGGGAGATATCAATATCCATACCTGGTTTACCTGGGGGAGATATAAATATCCTACCTGGTTTACCTGAGGGAAATATTAATATCCTACCTAGTTTACCTGAGGGAGGTCTTAATATCCTACTTAGTTTACCTGAAGGAGATATAAATATCCTACCTAGTTTACCTGAGGGAGATATCAATATCCATACCTGGTTTACCTGAGGGAGATATCAATATTCTACCTGGTTTACCTGAGGGAGATATCAATATCCATACCTGGTTTACCTGGGGGAGATATTAATATCCTACCTGGTTTACCTGAGGGAGATATGAATATCCATACCTAGTTTACCTGAGGGAGGTATTACTATCCTACCTGGTTTACCCCAGGGAGGTATTAATATCCATACCTAGTTTACCTGAGGGAGGTATTACTATCCTACCTGGTTTACCCCAGGGAGGTATTAATATCCACACCTGGTTTACCTGAGGGAGATATTAATATCCATACCTGGTTTACCATAGGTAGATATCAATATCCATACCTGTTTTACCTGAGGGAGGTATTAATATCCAAACCCAGTTTACCTGAGGGAGGTATTAATATCCTACCTAGTTTACCTGAGCAAGATATCAATATCCTACCTGGTTTACCTGAGGGAGATATCAATACCCATACCTGGTTTACCTGAGTGAGGTATTAATATCCATAACTGGTTTACCTGAGTGAGGTATTAATATCCATACCTGATTTACCAAAGGTCAGAAACCCTGAATAATTTGTTGTACCTTGATTCCGATCTATTTATAGGTGTGCGTATGTTGGATGGTAATGTGTACGACAAAGTTGAGGCGGACTCCCTCAGCCACAATCACACCCATGTGGACATATACTCGGCAAGCTGGGGGCCGGATGACGATGGACGTGTAGTGGATGGACCTGGGACTCTCGCCAAGAAGTCCTTTGTAGAGGGCACCAAGACGGTAGGTGGACAATCCCACTGGGAGCAGGTCGTACTGCTGAATTCAGATAATTGGAAAAATTCTTCATTGAAAGTTTTTTGAATTAATGATCACTATCATCTGTTCAAGATAACAGGTATATAATTTTTATATATGTTACATTGGATTCGTGCTTATCAAGATTTCAAGAGGATGCCTCATCATTTCTCTCCATATTACCTGTAGGGCCGAGGGAACAAAGGGAACATCTTTATGTGGGCGTCAGGTAACGGTGGGCGTGCGGAGGACAGCTGTAGCTGTGATGGGTACACTAACAGTATCTACACCCTGTCTATCAGTAGTACCTCACAACATGGCGGTAAACCCTGGTACTTAGAGGAGTGCTCCTCTACACTCGCCACCACCTACAGCAGTGGTGCTCCCGACGAACCACAAATCGTAAGCCATTTAGCCTTACTGGGCACAGATAAGTCCAAATACCTGGCTGTATTTCATATAACATTACAGCATTCCCATAAATAAGTCTATAACTCTATACTTTTATGTTACATTACTATACCTTGCACTCCTCATTTACATGACCTTACTATGTCATAACTGAAAAATCACATGATCTTACTTTGGAATGGTTAGTCGCATGAACTTTCTATGTGGTGGTAAGTCACATGACCTTACTGTAAACCGGTAAGTCACATGACCTTACTGTATACTGGTAAGTCACATGACCTTACTGTATACTGGTAAGTCACATGACCTTACTGTAAACTGGTAAGTCGCAGGACCTTACTGTGTATTGGTAAGTCACATGACCTTTCTATGTAATGATATGTCACAGGACCTTACTGTGTATTGGTAAGTCACATGACCTTTCTATGTAATGATATGTCACAGGACCTTACTGTGTATTGGTAAGTCACATGACCTTTCTATGTAATGATATGTCACAGGACCTTACTGTGTATTGGTAATTGTGTGAAATTATTTCTTATAAAAAAGCTAAACATTCATAAGTCATGACCTTTCTACAAGATTACTGTTGGAATTTATGGATATTGGTATAGCAGCTGGTGTCATCTATGTGCCTTCATGGTATAATTTTACTTTCTTTCTCCAAAAAAAACTTGGTTATTTTGCAAATATTTCCCTTGTTTTTACTTAACAGTTGAAATATCATGCCAGCTAAATTGATTTTTAGAGCTTAATTCATGTTCTTTACAGATTACAACAGATCTCCGTAAACGATGTACCGAGACGCACACGGGGACATCGGCCTCTGCTCCACTGGCAGCTGGGCTCGTAGCTCTGGCCCTGGAGGCCAAGTAAGTAGTAGATAGGTGTTTGTAATAACTCATTATAAAGTTACACTGACTGGAGACAGGCACATCATGTGTAAGTTTAAAATAGCTCTATAAAACAGTCCAGTGACTGAGAGCATTAGCCATTGTTATCCAGGCCAAAATCTGTAGTCCTTAATCTGTCAAAGTTTACGGAATACAATAAATTGGCTGAATACTTCAAACAGCCTCAATAGTATGGGGAGATTGAAAACTGAAAAGTCAATGACTTGTGTATAAACTACATTGTCCATGTAAATATGAGATACTTCTGTTTAACGGAAACTGATATTAAAATACCTGGACTGTATCAGAATACCTTTTTCTGCCCCACTGTTTTTTTGGGCCATAATATTGTAACTAATTTGCATGGCAGAAGAAGCCTCCTTGTCCTTCAGATATTTCCTGATTTATTACCTCCCTTTGTTAATTGTTGGTTTTGAATGAGAACAACACCCACAGTACTACTCTAAAAACCTATGCTATTTTTACTACAGGCATATGTATTGGAAGAAGAGATGAAAATGATTTTAATTTTCTGTTTTCAATTTGACTTGTCAATTGCAGTCCAAGTCTGACATGGAGAGATGTACAGTACATTACACTGTTGTCGGCCAACCCAGAGCCCATGGCAGACGGACAGTGGCGTGTCAACGGCATGGGCAGGAAAGGTGAGTGTAAGACTTGTACTGGTTAGGGCATCTGAACACTGAACAGGATAACCTAGTCCATATCGTGCCCAGGTTTTTGTCTCCTGCCATGAAGTAGGGGCAGCAAGACAACTTTCCTGGCAGCAGCATCAACATTAAATTTCTGTTTTTAAGTTAATTTCACTGAAAGTATAAGTGCTAGTCCCAACCAAACTTGGATCATAGATATACCATTAAATCATGGTTCCTACAGAACATGATAAGCGCTGTAATTTGGGGTCAGTGCTGGAAAAGTGCTTGAATTGGGGTCAGTGCTGGAATTTGCTCACAAATGCTTGAAAAGTGCTTGAATTCATTTTTACGCTAAGGCGTATACGCCTACAGCGTATTGTCGCCAGTCAGAAACCGGAAACATTTTTTTCCTTTCCGCCTATGATGACCTCTAGCGGACGTTATTGGCTTTAATCTGACATGAAATCTACTATAATATCGTAATCCATACAAACCTGAAAACAACTAGGTGCACACATTAATCCGTTGTGTGAGCTAAACCTATCTAGCATAAACCTTCCTTTCCATGTTAGTTTATTTTAATGTGTACCGTTTATCTACAAAACCAAACAATCGTTGTATCCATGCTAACTTGCATATCAGTCGCGCAACTTCCGGTTGAGGTGCCAATATATAAAATTCACGTATTGGATAATGAGAAATGAAAGACCCTTACGTAATTTTTGTCGAACTATAAAATTACTTTGCGAAGTAGCTTTTTAATGTCTTTTTATGAAATAGGCAGTTGAAAACTTTTATTCAAACATTCGGTGAATTTCGTGAATCTCCGACTTCTAAAAATACCCATGATGCAACCGGATGTTTACATTCATCGCCATTACTGATCGATTGCTGTTTCCTCGAAAGCCTCCAACAAATCCATTATCATCTTGTCTAGTTAATACCATCGGCAATAACAAGTGTAAGTATGCGTTTCTAGAATGTTTCAACTATCATTGTTTGTCCATTTTTATGATTCTTTGCCTTGCATTTTGACAAAACAGTAGTTTTCATAATTTGTTTTGATGTTGAATCAACAGCCCGTAACGTCAATATACATATCGAGTAAATAAAATAATTGCCATAATTGATTGTTTAAGTATTCGTTTATATGATGAAGATGCGAGAACGATTAAGCCCGGTTGGGGTTAGTACTAACATTTATACCCGGCCTCCTATGGCTCTGCCCCGGCGAATATATAAAAATCGTCTCGTCGTGAAGAGCTACGTTATCGCAGCTAGGTTGGGGTATTTACCGGAATGGACTTCAATAATTGAATTACCGAAAAGTAGGAGAATTGGCTTGAAATTTGAAAAGGGTATTATTTTAAGAGAATGGACCTACATATGCATTCTTTATTATTACATTGGGGTATATGCAAAAGGTCGAGGGTGTATTTTATCCAGAAATATTTTAAATTCATTTTTCAAAATTACGCAATTCACGCCACGACTTTCGTCATCGAAATGGAGTGCAAACACATCTTTATTGACATTTTTCCAAGAGAATGGACCCAAATATGCCTTCATTATCACGAACTTATTGGTACATATTTATATTCCATATATGACAGATCATGAAAGCCCGACAGATCATGAAAGCCAGGTTGCAATTGTAGCTACATATGTTGCTCTATGCACATTCTCATTGAAATTGATATCTTTAGGTTTGCAAGGAATATTGAAATGTGGTCTCACTAGTTCAATTAAATTAAATATGAATCCTATATCAAGATACTCAAATGCTTTCTAACAAAGATACATCACATGATATCAGACAATTGTGTAATTTGAGTATAATTTGATTATCAATGGTATATGTTTAAGGGTGGGGATTGAAACTAAATTCTGTAAGCATTATTTTGTCTCCACCCCTTAGACTGAGGGGGAGGGGTGTGTGAACCTGTCAATTTGTAAAAAAATGATTTTTGCATCACCAAATGCTAAGTCCCATTATATCCTTACCTGTTTGTGTTAAAAGCTTTGTACTGATCACAAAAACAATTATTGCCATGTAAATTAGACTCTTTCTTATGATGTTTCCTTTCACATCAATTTGATTTTACTTTATTTGTAAGAAGTACGGTCTCTTTCATTTCAATTACATCAAGATGGAAATATACTGTTTTTTCATGTGTATTTTGGCTCCAAGCACAATATAAAAAGTTATCATACACAAAATATGTCAATTTAAAAATTACATGTTTCTTGCACTTTAGGATAGGACAAATCCCACTGTTTTTATGTAAGATTGCTCACTCACATTGTTTGTGAAACGTGTGGGGACTATAATTTCCTCGTTGTCTGTCCACTGAAGTCTGTCAGCACTATCACAAGCTAGAGCTAGAGAGTTATTAAGTTTGTAACCAAATCATGTAGCCTAATGCTGAAGAAGTTTTTAGTTTTTGAAATGTTTAATTTCTTGTTTTAAAGTCAATAAGGAAATTACATCAACCAAGATTGTGTGACAGTTATGTCGCATGATGTAAACCATCGTTATATTACTAACCAATAAGTCTACATGATATTAAATCAAAATCATTTAAATTACAGGTGACAACAGCCATAGAACTACATTGAGAAGGAGCGACAACAAAATGTATACAGAAATGCTAAATGGGCAGTTTAAAAAATCCACAACCAGCCATGGAACTTCATTAAGAAAGAGATCTGCAACAAAATGTAATAAAGAAATGCTAAATGGACAGTTTAAAAAATCCACAACAGTGTATAATTTTTTTTAAATCTTTCAACAAACTTTATGATATGAAATTCTACTATACTTTCAATCCTGGAAAGTGTTAAGTAATGTGCCAAATTCATACTTGAACAGATTAACAGATAATGAAAGTGACCAGCATTCTTGAGATGATCTTGAGAAATTGACAGATTTTTACCTGGAAAGAAAGTTCTAATTTTTACGGTTAGTATAATTGTTGTATTGATGGTATTTATTGCTGAATTTGAAAATAAAGTGTATTGTTCATCATGTATTGATATATGTTGTTTGCTTCTTGAAAGTAACAGCCATTCATCTGAAAATATTAATTCTAAAACTTGGTCATTATACGTCTTAATTAAAAATAATGATTATGAAAAAATATAACTATTTGCTGTTGAATGTTGCAATTCAGACTTGATAGCATTTGGAGGGCTGACGAGCCGGGGTTGACTGGTGGCTGTGAAAAGAACACTACTGATAAAAATAAGTGGCTACTGAAAATCACACTTGGCTTTTTTTAGCCAACCATCATCAGATGGTGGGCTTATCAAATCATGCTTCGTCCGTCCTTACACAATTCTTGTTATCGCTATTTTTGGGAAAGTACTGGATGGATCATTCTCAAATTTCATTTGTTGGTTCCCCTTGCTGCCTTGTTTTGCATATTCCATTTTTGGACAAATACGATAAACAATATGGCCGCCAGGTGGCCATCTTGTATTTGTGAGTAAAAGTTTGTATCACTATTTCTTGAGAAGTACTGGATGGATCATTCTCAAATTTCATTTGTTGGTTCCAATTGATGCTTAGTTTTGCATATTTCATTTACGAATAAATCTGATAAACAATATGGTCGCCAGTGGTCATTTTCGATTTGTCGAGAGTAATAGTTTGTTATTTCTGACTACTGGATGGATCTTTCTCTAATTTCAGTTGTAGGTTCCCCTTGATGCCTTGTTATATATACAATTGCTGAGCATAAAGAGAAGGTCTCAAACATTGATTTTAGATTTGAACCCATGGTCTGCAACACCCTTGCAGACTTGACTCTTTAGTCATAACTTTCAAACGGCTAAGATTCACACCCCAAAACTATATATATATGTGAAAATAAAAAACGACACGGACACATTACTTAGCGATTTCACTCCATCGGTGGGAGCTCTTCGATATTTACGATCGTTGAGCATAAAGAGACAATCACAAATATGATTTTAGATCCATCTTTCTAAAAATGAATAAAAAATCATTGATGACAGGCACCAAGATCCTGCTGGGATCTCTTGGTTTTTTTTAAGGTTCAATATTATCAGGGTGAGCCCTGTATCACCAGCATGAAGATTCATACAAACCTTACATTGACTAGCTGCACAAATGAATTTGTTATGTGAACTATCATATTCTCTTTTGGTAATTTCTGATTGTTTGATTTATAATGCCGTGAAACTGGCAACTATAAAACTCTTTTAATTTCTTTGGGAGCGCTGACTTTTCAATGAACACTGAGTTTTGACTGACCATGCTGACTTTTATCGACAACTCTCTACTTTTCCATTGTGGTCGATGAAAAGTCAACTTTTGCTAATCTTGAATACCATTTAATTACTATTACATATGTATACTGTGTACTCCATCCAAAACATCATATTAATACTGTTTTTTCGCCTTAGCTTCCAGTACTTTCAGTACTTTGATTACTAGCTGTAAACATGCCATTTTTTTCCAATTTATATTAAAAAAATTAATTAACATCAAAAAAATAATTTAAAAGATTTAAGCTTGAAAAGTGCTGAAAATATGCTTGAATTTTGGTATGAAAAATCTATATGAACCATGTAAATAGTATATCTCAACCCATGCATCAAATGCTGGATACAGCCTAGCTTTCATGGTCCATTGACTTTGTTTGTATATCTATCAATGTTAAATATTATGTTTAAGTTAGTTTCTCTAAGTGAAAGACCAACCAAACTTGACATGCATCGATGTTCAAAGTGGAGCACAAGCCACACATATCAATCCGAATGACTGGTTTTCAGGAAAATTAAAAATAAAAGTTTTTTTCCACCAGTGGATTTGTATGTTTACAGACACTCATCAACATACTATTTTGATATACTCCATGTCTAGGAGACTTTTAAGAATCAGCTGCTGCCTGTTTCCCCATGGTACCTTTCTGTTTACAGTGAGTCTGAGGTATGGTTACGGTCTGATGAATGCCACACAGATGGTCTACCTTGCCGAGCGATGGACCACAGTACCAGCCCAACATATCTGTACCATTGAGGGGTCCAAAAAGAATGCGTATGTATAACTTCATTTATTGAAGGTTACCAACTGAAATTTAAAATGACTTATTTACCATGCATACTAAGAAATTATAAAAGTGTAAACAGATTTGTTTTCATTGTTTAATTTGTTTGATTTATAAAGGATCTGTTTTTGCCTCAAAATTTATAAATATTTCAGCAGTGCAAGTCTTATTTCTTATTTATATATTTGCAATTTTTCTTTCTTTCTAGACCATTGTACAAGTACACAATGTTTGAAAACCAAGTGACTACGGATGGCTGTGCTGGTAAAGCTAATGAAGTCCGCTACCTGGAGCATGTCCATGTCAAAATAACCCTTAATTACAAACGCAGAGGTGATCTCTCGATCAACTTAGTCTCCCCGAGCGGAACAAATTCCACCCTTCTGCCCAAGAGGAACCGGGACATGAGTGACGGTGGTTTCAAAGGCTGGGAGTTTCTGTCGGTACATTTCTGGGAGGAGAACCCAGCAGGCAGCTGGACATTGGTGATAGTGGATCAAATAAATCCATATGCTGGCAACGATCAGCAAGGTGGGTGTTCTCTTGTCAGGTCTACTGCTTTATACTTGAATGTATCAGCAAGGTGTTTATATAAATTTATGATCCTCTTGATAGGGTGATATGAAGGTTTGTCTACCCGAAGCAGTCATATTCCCTGGAGGGTGTAGCCCGAGGGGAATATGACTACTGAGGGTAGACAAACCTTCATATCACCCTATCATGAAGGCCATTAATTGTTTATTATACCAAAAAAAAACAAATATAAGTCAAATTGAATCAGCAACAAATGTTTTTTATAACATTTTTCACAAGTTTATTTATGTTTGTTTACACAATGAAACAAAAAAGAACGATAACTCTTGCGAGAATCAGAAAGAGGGTTGTAATAGGGGCACATGCTCCAGGGAGATACAAAGTTTTGCCAGCCCAAGGCAAGACACGATGCTTTGAAACACCATCATGTGATGTGCTTTAACGAATCAGCTTTAGAGGAATCGAGATTAGGTATAATAAAAAATTCTATAAGCCCTCCATGTAGCAGTTAGTATACCTGAAATACTAGAAATCATGGCTCCTCACATCTTACTTGATACTGATGTTTCAGGTACACTTGTTAATTGGTCGCTGGTGTTGTATGGAACGAAGGACAAGCCCGTCAATCTTAAAGAAACACCGTCATCCGTCACGCCCACCTACGTAAGTCTCAAAAGTCTTTCTCCTGTGTATTTGTTGTAACTGTAATTATACTGTCCCAGAGTTGCAGTATTTCGAGGGATGGTGTACAACCGTAAAATTGTTTTACTATTAGAAAATCACGTGCAAGAAATGTGTGTGTAGTTAAATAATTTTTGAATCATTTCAAAATCCTTGTGAATTGTTTTACAGACCTGTCATTCGGAATGTGTGGATACCTGTAAGGGACCCAATCCGGAGGACTGTACACGCTGTAGACACTACAGGATCAGAGATGGGTTAGTTTTCTCTTATTTTAGCTCACCTGGCCTGGCCGTTAAACACCCTGATGTTGTTTGACTTTCAAAGACACAGGTCAAATATTGTAAAATCTTCGAACAGGTTCTTTTGAATGACACATATACTTGTAGTCATAAACTGAGATATTTTGTCTATAGCTTTATTTTAGCTCACATTTATGGTTAGAAGATGCAGGCCCATGGGGCATCTTGTTTTCATTAACAATTTGATAGGGTGACTGATAATGTAAAATTTATTTTATAGACTTTATGATTTTTTTCACAATTAACTTTTGACTTGATTCAGGCACCTAAGTTTAGACAACTAGCTTTTGACTTTGATCCAGGCAAGTATTTTAAAATATGATTCAGACATGATTAATAATGTAATATGATTTATATGATAATGCTCCTTTGATTGTAGCCCCTGTGTAGAAAGCTGTCCAGATGCTTACAGAGCAGACCGAGACATGTGTGTGCCGTGCAGCACTAATTGTCAGTATTGTGTGACTGTACCTGGGTCTCGGGAACATTGCCGGCAGTGTAAGGAGGGTTTGTTTTCCATAGAGAACGAAGGAACTTGTGTCAGCTCCTGTCCCGTCGGCTACTTCAGAGGTATGTAGCAGTGGTCTTATACCATATTACCAGTTATTTTCGGGGGTCTAAATTTTCGCGATTTTCATCCCCAGGAAAATAACCAGCTGTAAAGTACATTGTCAACTCCCAACATGTAATTCTAATGTTTGCTGATTAAAAACTATATGAGATCATAATAAAAACATTATGTTCTCAAAAAATTCTGTTTCACTTTGAATAGACTATAAAGCAACTATTTGTCCAATTCCAGCTACAAAAACTGTAATTTCATATGCTGAATCTATTGGATAGTAAATTGTAGTACACTGAAACACGATACAAGCTTCAAACTACATGATTTGATGATTTTATTTTCTATTGACAAATAAATTGGTTGATTAAGCATTATGATACAGAGTTATAATTATTTGCGTTTCACTTGGTTCCTGACAGTTGGTACGTCCACCGTGTGCCGTAAGTGCTCCCAGCAGTGTGAGTCATGTGAGGGTGCCTCGTCTCACTGTCTTCGGTGTGTCGCTGGCATGGTGCTCAAAAGCAACAAATGTGTGCTGCCACCTACCCTCTGTCCTGAAGGTGGGTTATCTCCCTTACTTCCTCGTTTGAAGATCCTGTATACAATGTACCCATTTATCAAAACATAACCGATGCTAGAGACATTCCCATGCAGGTTTTAAGAAGTTTTTAATATGTTTCTGACATTTTGAGAATGAATTTGTTGAACAAGTTTGAATTTCAAATATTATTGAATTTTACTATTAAAGAGGAAAGTGTTTCACTGAAATCTATATTATTATAATGACACTTCAGAAAGTAATTTGTTACAAAGTAAGGGTACATTCAGGCCTCAAATTTAACAAAACAAAATCTTATTTTTAACAGATTTTTAATAAAGTGTTTTCAAGTCCCAAAGTAATTAATGATATAAAGCGTCTGTAATATTCATAGTGTAATGGCAGTTCTGTTCTGTATACAACTAACTTTAGTTATAAAAGCCGTATTATGACACCATATCGCGCACACTCCTTACATCAGAAAATCCAGATATAACAGGTAGAGTAAGCATGATGACCGTCTTGTATTATCTCTATATCTCTCAGTAAATAGCATGACAAAGTGGAAACGTGAACGCTCTTCTACCTGTTCATACCTATATTCCTGAAACTCCCCCCCCCCTCATGGTCTAAGCTGTGTAATGTGTAAACCATATTGACTTGTTTTTTCCTCTTGCAAGAAAATTTAGCTCATTTCTATAAAACTGTCGAGGGTTAATAAAATACTGCATATCTGGGTTTTTTAGCATGTGCAAAATTTTACATTTTCTGTACAAAATCACAGGTTTTATATTTAGCATACTTTATTTTTAGCATTGACTCGGTTACAATAAGTAATTTTATTTTATGTTTATATACAACACAAACAAAAGTAATTTACAATTATATTTATTGAAAACCCTCAGGTATTGCATCAAATATTATCGTAGCACAGTAGCATGACAATATGCCATAGTAGGGCCACTAAAGTAACATCAGGTCATGCTTTGAGATGATCATACAGTTTTACCCACCTTTTTTGCACCTAATGATTTTATCTTGTACTGTAACGTCATACTGTATATTTAAACCAATTTCAGTGATATTTTATTTTTGTTGTGGAGTCTTGTCGCAAACATAGCGAAAATTAAACACTCGCTAAAAAACCTGATATACGGTAGTATATATTACTTCATTAATTCATGAGGGACTTCTGCAAAGCACATTTTTAATGAAATTTTCAAAATTATATTAAAAGATATTGTAGATTCCTTCTTCTTATTCCGTGATAATTCATGTACTGGTCATATTGTTAAAATGATAGCTAATGGTGGCAATAAATTTAGAATTTTGTTAACATAGACAGAATCATATTTATCTCCCGTGTATCTTCTCTATTGTCTTCTTTTTTCAAAACTCATTTTTTTTTATAAAGTACCTTACTAATATCAACAAAAAGGACTAACTTCTATTTGATCCTAGTGACAGGGAAATTTGAAAGCTGTTGCCATGGAAAACAATTGGTTGCTAAGATATAGTGTGTTTCAGGAATGTACAAGAACGGGGCGGGAAACTGCCAGACATGTGACTCAGGTTGTCGTATCTGTGATGGGCCAGGCCGATGTGTCTACTGCAAAAACAACTTCAGGTACATTTACCTACTAAAACATATGTAACTTACCACAAAGTATGTTACTTACCATGAAATTTTTTGTAACTTAATGCAAAATATGTAAGCTACTACAAAATATATAACCAGTACTACAAAATGCGTAATCGCCTGCAAAATATGCTACTTACCACAAAAAAAATTATGACCAAATTCAAAATATGTTACCTACAAAAATGTGTGACTTGCTACAAAATATGTGACTCAAGATTTATTAACCAGGAAGAATCTGTAGTCTAGTGTGAGATATGTAACCCTATTGAAATACTTATATTTCCAGATGATGTGAAAAAGAGTAGACGGGCTCTTGTGGTAAATATAGAAACCATTGACATTATTAATTACTTTACACCTGTTTTGTAGTTATATTCAGAACGGCAGGTGTGTGAATACCTGTGAAAAAGGATACCTGCCACACGTGCTGCAGATAGCGAACCACCGGGAGTGTCGTAAATGTAACCGAGGTACGTACAAGAATCACACCTTTATACATACACCATCTCGTTACTCATATGTATCAAGGTAGATAAGTTAATTAGCTACCTATTACCGTGAGTTCTAGGTCAGAGTAGATAGGTAACTATTGTTATCACATAACTGACCCGTTCAGTCATGTCATACGGCCATGTCATAAAAATGGTATTTCACATGTATAATAACATTATTGTGACGTCATAAACAAATGATGTCTTTATGACGTCATATGATTGTCTCAAAAGTGAAAATCGTACTGTCACAAAAGAAATTTGCCTTTCCTATAGAGAATTACTTTGAGAGATTTTGTGTATTTCTCATTAATATAAGTTATGCGATAAATAGAATCTTACACTCATGAAACTCATTAAATAATTTAATATGTCACTCGCCTAAAGGCTCGTCGCATATTAAATTATCTAACTCGTTTAACAATTTCCATATTACATCGACACTTTTGTGAGATCCTCTATATCCTTCAGTTCTAGGTCAGAGTAGATAGGTAACCTATTTATCCTTCAGTTCTAGGTCAGAGTAGATAGGTAACCTATTTATCCTTCAGTTCTAGGTCAGAGTAGATACATGTAGGTAACCTTCAGTTCTAGGTCAGAGTAGATAGGTAACCTATTGAACCTTCAGTTCTAGGTCAGAGTAGATAGGTAACCTATTGATCCTTCAGTTCTAGGTCAGAGTAGATAGGTAACCTATTTATCCTTCAGTTCAAGGTCAGAGTAGAAAGGTAACCTATTTATCCTTCAGCTCTAGGTCAGAGTAGATAGGTAACCTATTTATCCTATCTAGGTCAAAATGTTATGTACTTGTATGTATTACTCCTTGCTGTCTTGGTAAGTGGTTTGTTTCCTGTTTCAATGATGGCTTTGTGTAACTTATCGCTGTTTGTGTTATAGGTGTCTGTAACAGCTGTGCGAACGGTTTCAGGATGTCCAACAACGTTTGTTTCCAGGAGAGCGCCTGTAGTACGGACAACTTCTATGACTGGGTTTCCATGGTAGGAAAAAATATTAATTTCTAATACTATGAAATGTTTTGGTTGCTATAGTATTAGAATTTTGCTTGATTTTGCTTATTATCACACCACACAACATTTGTAAGAATAATATGGTAGGAACAAATTGTTAGTTGCTATGGTAGCTGACAAAATGTTTTTCTTGCTATTGAAGAGAAACTTTGATGACTTAGATACATTTTCTTGTCATAAAGAGAAGGACAACAGAAGCTTCACATGTACATAATTTTGGTCTGAAGTCATAGTCTCGGGTGTATTTTGTTAAATCCACAACACTGTATGTGATAAAGGAAAAGTTAAACTAAAGAGATCAGTTGAATGTATACAACTAAGTTTACCTAGGCCATCCTCCTGTAGGGAAATATTTCCTCAATCATCATCAGTTTACTTTTACACTTTCAAATTGTGTCCAACTTGTTGTCTGTTACACATGTTACATATTATATAAAGTTACTTTGTATAATCCATCTGATGCCAGCCATACAGGGGGCCACGGTAGCCAAGTGGTTAAGGTGTCCTGATATTCTACCACTAGCCCTCCACATCTGTGCTGCGAGTTTGAAACCAACATGGGGCAGTTGCAAGGTTCTGACCATATGTCGGTGGTTTTTTCCGGGTACTCCAGCTTTCCTCCGCCTCCAAAATCTGGCACTTCCTTAACTGGCTGTTAATAGGACGTAAAACCAAATAAACTAAACCTGCCATACTAACACAAAGCTAGCTTCACCGTTACTATATATAGATCAGTAGCCTTAGATGACTTTGTCTGATTTTCCAGTCCTGTAAGGCGTGCCATAAGAACTGTAATACCTGTCACGGACCGGAGGCGACGGACTGTAACTCGTGTCGCAGTCCACTGATGTTCCACCCCTACTTACAAGCTTGTCTGTCCTGTTGTGTCGGCTCAAACCAGGACTCAACCAGCTGTTGTAAATGTGACATCAGCAGAGGTGCGACTCTTTACTTACCTACCTTGTACAAATGATCCAATCAAAACATTTTGTTTTTTGTCTCTAAAATTCCTATTTTGGCTACTTTCTTCTTGAATTATATGAACTTTTGTCTTAACTGCTTAGTAAACATGCTTGCCAACTTTTTGTGATTTCTGTGGGGGAGATTACGCATAGTCAGAATTGAAAGCATAGATATATCTATCTACATCCCAAAGAAAAATAACACTTTTAAATGGTTTCTTTTGAGCTGTTCTTTCGGGTGAAATCATCAAATCCTAGAAACCTGGAATAGTTTAGCAAATTCACTGGTTGAAAATGCACAATTTTAGCGTTCAAAATTGGGAGTCTGCCTCCGAAATTGGGAGGGTTGGCAAGTATGAATAATTTTGTCTTCATTACCACAGCTCCAGGTTTGTAAGATGTTTGAGATATAAGATACAAAGGAAGGAAGTTCAGAACTTCAGAGAAAGATTTAGACAAATTGATTACACCATACATGTGTGTACATATATTTTGTACCTATCATTGGCCTTGTGTTTTCTTTCCAATTTTATGTTTTTAGCATTTTTTTTGCTCACCTGTACTTTTCTATTTCAGGCAAATGCATTGTGGGTGCCTCTAAAAACCAAAAAGGTGAGAAAGGCTTTGGGGATGCTACAGTCATACTGACTGTGGTTGTCGTGGTGATAGCTCTAGTCATCATTCTGTTGGCTGCTGTAATCTTCTTTATGCTCAGAAACAATCAGACAACATTGAATAAAATACAATGTGAAAAGCTATCATCGGTGAAATACGAAAGGCTAGCTCAAAATGACATTTAACAGTAGATATAGTATTAGAATTATAGCTCTTTAAATCAACTCCACACTGTTGCTAGATTCAAAATAATGAATTTAACGGTTTTTTTTGTTTGCGTCTTATTTAATTATTTCAGTTTTAAATATAAAATTTAGTATTAAACAGCATTTCATGTATATATAATGAAATAGAAAAAAAATAATTTGCTATTATTTTTTTTTTTGTAAATTGATATTTTCTGTACTTATCTAAGCACGATTTATGGTCTTATAGACCCTAATGAGCAGAGAATGTTTTGGATGTGTGAAATTATCTTAAGATACCAAAGGTATTTGTTTGCATGATTTAAAAGAATTGTGATATGTACAAAAGGAATTATTATAAGCACCATTTAGAAGTAGTGTTTATTTGTTACACAGCTGCAGCTGATAATGTGTCGTCATGTTTACACGACAGTGGCGTGCCTGGTGTGTCAGAGGGTTTAGGTACAACTGTGTACTGTTAACATAGTATTACTATAGTTACATTGTATCTCGTCTGGTCTTTAAAAGTTTGGCATTTTCCCTAAAACTGATGAAATTCTGCTCCATGATATCAAATTAAAAGTTGTAAATGCGAGTTACCAGATGTTTTTGTTCTATGCATTGTAGAATAGCTGAGTTACAATCAAATTTACTTGGCTAATCATCTCCAACCATTCTGTTCCGGTACACAGTTGTATGTGGGAAGTTTGGAATAACCTTTTATCACAGGGGCAAGGCACAATCTAATGCTGGAAAGGATGTGGGATTACTCAGTGGTACTCCTGTAACCCTACCAATAATTATCAGTGTGTCTTGTCCCTGTGCTGCTAACAATACATGTATAACAAGTAACATTGTGGGGACACTGTTTTAATTAGTACCATATAAAGTGGAACCTGCCTTATCTGGTACCTTTTTATCAGACATTGATCAATTTTCGTTTTGATATGCTAGTTCATTTGACTAATGAACCAAAGATTTTATGTGCAAAGGTACCTGTAAAAGGCAGATTTCACTGTGAACACAGTTTATTAATGATATAAATTATGTGACCATGTTGAGCCTCAAACTTCCGCGTCATTATGACGACAGTTGCTTTTCTTAGACGAGGAGCATTATAATCTGTAATGTAGCTGAAATTAAAGATATTGACAAAGCAGTATAATTTTGTGTGCACACACATGGATTTTCATTTGTGTATATTTCCAGGTGAGAATGATGAATGGAAAGGTGTGATTGTATAACATAGCCTTATGAATGAATGTCTATGAAAATATGATAAAATATGATTACTTGTAAAATATGATAACCTGTAAAACATTACCTGTAAACATTTTGCCTGTAATACATTACCTGTAAACATTTTACCTGTAATACATTACCTGTAAACATTTTACCTGTAATACATACCTGTAAACATTTTACCTGTAATACCACACCTGTAAAACATTACTTGTGAAACATTTTACCTGTAATACATTACCTGTAAACATTTTACCTGTAATACCACACCTGTAAAACATTACTTGTGAAACATTTTACCTGTAATACATTACCTGTAAACATTTTACCTGTAAAACACTTTACCTGTAATACATTGCCTGTAAACATTTTACCTGTAATACATTACCTGTAAAACACTTAACCTGTAATACATTACCTGTAAATACCCACAGTATGAGAGGATGAACTTGGACACAAATTGTGTGATACTTTCCCTGCCTTACTTCGAACACTTGCCCTTGGCGTGATTTCATCATGAAGTACCTGTATATATTTGCTCACATATCCTTACTACTACATTTAAAGTCAATATTATATTCCTGTATGACCAAGTGCATATTCTGTGCACTTAAAAATATTCACAAGTTTGGAGCAAGATCATCACCTATTGAGGTGATCTTTTCCATTAATATAACTTTGTATTAGTTTTTCTCTATGAGTTTATGGTATGACCAATAATGTTATCTAGTCTGTGAGGATATTGATCGTGTCATTGTACAGATTGTTACCATTTGTATGTTGTGGTAAGAGGGATGGTGTGCTGACTATGTTGCGATAACAAGTGTACCAGGTATTATATTGTTGATGTTATTTTGTGACACCAGCTTACCTTTGTTGAATGTTCACACCATCTCAAAGATATTCATGTTGAATGTTTTCTAGTTTTCATGTTTATTTTTAATTCTCATGCTTTAGAATTTTCCAGGTGTGAACAGATGAGCTTAACACATGACACTAATGAATTTGTGGAGTCCTTGTTTTAAAGGGGCATGCATGCTTTCTGTTTTATCTTGTTTGTTTTGATTTGATGAAGATTTCAGAAAATCAAGCTATGGGCACCGAATTACTGCAGACCCTGCAAAGGTGTATTTTGAGAATTGTGAAACAGGATTTTGTCCCGTGTATTACCACAAAACCCAGTGAATTCAACATTGGGTTTTAAGTTATTGTTCATATTCTTAGATACAGCATTTAAGAATTTTTTCGAAAATATGAAAGGAATTTTGAAAAAAAAAAATGTTTTGAAAAGCAAGATGGAAATATTTTGACATGTTAATTTTGGGTACACTATTAGAGAATAAGCTGAAAGATGGTGTTTTATTATAGCGATGGTTATAATATATGTTCCTCCACTGTCTGCTAATCATGATCTGCTGGATGTTTGTTGTAAGTGTGTCATATTTTTCGTCCTGTGACGTTTGACGTTGTTATTTACGCTGGACGCAGGACCAAATGTACGTATCTGTGAGCTCTGTACCCCTCTCATTGCCTGTGGACACTTGTTTACCCGAATATGTGACCGACATCATTTCCATGGTCCATAACAGTTTGTTTGTAACATTTCGATGTGCCATACTTATACACATAAAACACTTTTTTTTTTTTTAAATATAGATATAGAGTATTAACATTTTCATAATTTCTTGTAAAAGTTTGATCTTGTGCTCATGTAAAGTTGTCATACCCAAACAGACCAAAGTTCAATGGAGGGACGGTAGGGTCATTATACAAAGCACATTTTTAAATAATTCACTGTACTACCGATATATATTGTCTGTTATCATTCCTATAACAGTTACACATTCTTAACTTTGAACATTTAAAATTTGCATTGTATCTTCGGATGCTTTGATGGTTTTGATCCTATGAGTGCAAGATTGAATAGTGAATGTGAAGTAATTTTATTGTGAATTCATTTCTCATCTCATCAACATACGAACATGAAGGACACCCGCCTACCCCACATTATTTGAGAGATATACAGAGCGATAGCTAGTACAGATAGATCATTTTATATCTATGTAACAGCTTTTTGGGAGCTGTAATACGTAACAGCTTGCCAGTGCTCGGACCCCTGGTGGTGGGAGGGAGCTGTAATCATTTCATCATTAGATCCATATCTGCATGTGTACGTCCTGATTCATATCTGTAGCATATTAGCATTTTCCATTGACTCTGTAGTAAGTATAGGACCTGGAATAACATATTCTGATTTCTGATTGATTTCTTCTTCATTAGCCTTAGGACATTTTTCTCATTTTGTTTTTAATGTTCAATATACCATTGAATGGGTCAGCAAGGTCGTATTTAAGTGAATTGTTTCATTGTGATGTCTGTGTGTTCTAACAGTGATTTAAAACTTACTCTGTTTAACATCCTTGTAACAAAGCTTTAATTTTATAACTCTAATTGCATAATGATGAACATAAGTTTTTCAAAACTTCTGGCTTTAACATAATAAAAGAGTGTATGATTAAACTTATTCTAAAAGCATTTTCATGTAGAACATGTGTATTTAGGTCTGTTCACGGTTACGTTGAACATTTTCCTGTAGAACAGTTGTAATTAGGGCTGTTCACAGTTAGCTATGAACGTTTTTATTTACAGTCCTGATCATGAACGTTGTTCTCCTTGTCAATTACAGAGCGGAAAAATTGGCTGGTACAATGGCTCAACTCCAATAGTTGGTGAGCGAGGTACAGAATCTGAGTTTGTATATTTTGTGGGATCTTTCACCGTATAACCATGCAGTGCATCAATATGTTATTCATAGTGGTACATAAGTAGTAACATGTCCCAGGTTTGTGAAACCTGAGGTTTGGCATTGACCTCTGACCCTTTCATTTGAATATAATAAGGCACAAAGGTCTGCTAGTGGCATGACCTTTGACCCAAATGAGGAGGAACAATAACATGACCTTGTGGCATGCCTATATCAGGGTAATGAAAGGGTTATAGGTTATTTGGTGCATGATTATGGTTGCTGGGGCAACCAAATTGGACAATTAAATACAAGAATTGATTAATGTTTCCATTGTGTGGACCATTTAAAAAAAACAAAACATTATTGTTATTTCCCTTGTTTAAAAAAGTCAATTTTGGAAAATATTCTTCAAAAAAAAAAAGATAAATTTTCAGAAGAGATGCATGAAGAACAAAGGCTTTATATGTTTGCATGACATCAAGGAAAAAGAGTTCAGATACAGAAGACAAATTCTATTTTGGAAAGTGCCTTGTTAAAGATCAGCCAATTTTTCAGTAATCTGTTATATAATTTATATATAATAATCTTAAAAATGAAAAACAAAATGCTTTCAGTTTTAAGACAATAGTTAATGGAATTCTATGTTTTAGTCTTGTTGTTTGCATGGGTTTGTTGATGGTTGAGCTGCGATGTTTTATAGTAAATACTAACATATAAACAAAGGTTGAAGTGGAACCAAGCTGACCGAGTAACACAGCATTGACTCTGGTAGAGTTGTGCTCCAAGCTTTCTGGAAAACTAGGATGGATGGGCCACTTTAATCTCTGTCATGTAAAAGTTTGTGGTCCATTTCGTGTTGATGCTTTAATCTGTGGCCATAATGTATCTGTGTTAATTATGTTTGTTGTTTTCTGTAGCTCGACTGTCCAAAGAAATCAAGTGATGCATATGTAGGAGCTATTTTCTTTAGATAGATTTTCTTTACATATGAATGAAAAAATGAAGACAAAAGAAAATTTCTGTATAACAATTACAACACTGACAAGTAATCTTGTGTCTAGATCATTGCTTTTACAGGATGTATAATCATTGTTATGAGAAATCCTATATTGTTGATGTTTCCGAATCACCCTGTACTGATGTTTTCACTTTGAATGTGTCCTATAAACTTCATTTTAGTTCTGATTTGTCTTATCATACTAAATGGATTTTGTTTTGTGTGATTTCATACCTGTTCACTGTGATATATAAAACAGCATGATTGACTGAGATAGCCCAGTGTACAGTCATTATTAGGATCCTCTATCTGTAGCTGGATAGGTCATCCTCAGTTTCTATAATTTCACCAAACTCTGCTCTAAAACTCTGCTCTAAAAATAACTTCACAAACTTCATTTTTCAAATTTCTTGTATTTAATTCAACAAATATGTATGTCTTTAGTCTTTTTCTTTCCTTTTTTTTGAGGGGGGAGGGGGGGGGGGGGACATTTACCCCTGATGTTACATAATGGGCTATTTTGAATATTTAAATTCAAAGGTGTTGTAAAGGATAAATAAATTCAAATGTGTAACTTCTAATAGACATTGTCCTATCTTATATTGAATAGAAATATTACATGCTGACTTCTCTGCGATAGTCTGAATGATTAAGCTACACTGATTTGTTTGATTTCAATATATGACAAGTTCGTAGGGGGGAAACATTGGGGATCCAGTAGACCTTTTGTTCCAGAATGTTCACAGAAAATCTAACATAGTTTGCTGCTGTCACCATTGTTTGAATTACATGTTGTGTACCTACACAGTTGTACTTAAATTAAAGTATCTGTGATTGAATTTTATGACAATTACGGTATTACAAAACCTGCTTGACTGTACTTCAATAAGTTGACATGATGACTTGTTAATGCATCAGAATTCAACTGGAAGAACATTTGAAAAAAAAAGATATATTGAAATGAAGAACATAGTGATGCTTATGCATGAAATAATTATGATATCACAGAGACAGTCTTTATCAAATCACCAGCTATTTTGAAATATTTTTGTTACACTGTACAGATAGATATGTGTTTCTTGTTTACTAATTTACCCCTGAAGACACATGTGAACTCCTCCATTTTAAAGGTTGGCATAGTTCATATTGAAATTTCAGAGGTGAAAGAGTTAATGAAAACGTGCTTGCAGAGCTAAAATAATTAATATGTAAATCTATAAAGGTTATACTTAACTTTATGTTGAAATATTCAAATGATTGGGAAGCCAAAGAAATTGGAGCAAACATATTTTACAAAGTTATGTAAATATTGTCAGAAAGATGTCTATAATAAGTGGTTTTTGTTGGAATGCTGTATGTACTATTGTCTGTTGTGAAGGTTGTGTATCAGTGTGAGGACAATGATTTATAGTTAGAATCTCATCTGGTCGTCTTGAAAGTTTCATACTGTGACCTTGACCTTGAAGTAAAAAATAGGAACAATGCATTTCTGCTGTCCTGTTATACCTGTTGATCTAGATTAGCATCTAGGATCTTACCTGAGCTGTTACTATCTATTAACTTTACCTTGTCTACATCAAAATGTTTGCCACATATCTGGATATATTCAAGAGGCCAAACTCCAATCTCATTTATATGTTGTGTTCTCTGTGTAAAGTCACTACATATTGTGTCCCCTTACGGTGGACACAATCTATACATGTATCATGTTCTACTTTCATCATCAGGTACAACATATATGTACCGGTATATAAAACACTATTGTTAAGTATCTGCCTAACTTTGATTTACCTGTGTAATTAACCTGTAATTACCTGGCTAACTTTGACTTACTTGTAATTGTCTGCCTAACTTTGACTTACCTGTGTAATTTACCTGTAATTAGGGTTTGAGGCTTTTGTCTCTGTAGCCAATCACATCCCCATCACCAGTGATATGTATCATATCAATATTCATGTTTGTAAATATATATATCTTTTAAATTTGATGCAAGACCAAAACAATTTTTTTTTTGCTGTGGCCCGTAATTGTTTCTTTTGATCAGAATCGGCCTGAAGCTTGCATATCATGACTATATTGTGATAAATCAAATGCATTTCATAAAGAACCTGAGTTATTGAATTACTGAATGGTTTTCCTATACATGTATAACTTAAATTGTTATTTCCAAATTAAAGCATATACATGTTTGTGATCTTCCAAATTCTCATTGAATGTTTTATTTCATAAACAGAGCTTTAGCAATTTGTGGTATGCTCCATTTAACAGATTGATGTATTTTATTTATGTAAAGGTAAAATATTTAATGTCATAAATAAGTTATCTGAAACTCAGTTCAAAGATTTAACTTTTAAAAAGTTTAAAATCAACAAAAATAATTTAAATACTTGTATGCTGATGAATGGTTTAATATTCATTTAGACTGTAAATTCCACTCATTTCGGGGTTTTTTAAGAGCTGCAGTTGAAGTCCTAGGGTGTGCTGAGAGCAGCCAGAATTATCCCTGTAACACATAAGTAAAGTGTATACTTATTGTAAGAATATTCACTACTCTCCAAACATGGTCTAGCTACCTGTCAAGATTAACACCATGTTAGAGAGTCTGTGGTATACAGAGTAGGGGATTAGAGGTTAATTCAGGGGAGCTAATCCAAGTTGACAAACACCAATCCTAGTTGTTCAAGTGATGGACCCATGTGGCATATCTGGACACATTTTACTTAAGGCTTTTGGTACATCAATTGCATACAATTTTGGTTCAGTGATTACAGATATAGGCATGGTTCAGTGATCACAGAATTTTAGTTCAGTGATTTCAAAGTTAAAATAAAGTCATGGTTCACTGATCACAAATACAGTCTGGGTTCACTGATCACAGATTCAGTCTGAGTTCGTTGATCACAGATAGAGTTTTTGGTTCAATGATTACTAGTTAAGCAATGGTCCACTAATCACAGATACAGGCTGGGTTCACTGATCACAGATAAAGTCTGGGTTCACTGATTACAGATAGAGTTCTGGTTCTGTGATTTCAGATAAAGTCATTGTTCACTGATCACAGATAAAGTATGGGTTCATTGAAAACAGGTATAGTCATAGCTCAGTGATCACAGATGGTGTTTTGGTTCGGTGATCACTGATAAAATTTATGATCACTTATCACAGATAAAGTCATGGTTCACTGATTACAGTCACAGTTGGAGTTTTGGTTCAATGATCACTAGTACAGTTTTGAAGGATGTTGGATTTAGTGAACCACAAATTTGATGTCATACTGGATTGGTCTCCTAGCAGCTCTACTTAACATAATGAGGGTAAACCAGCGGCTGGAATCTTGGTGAGATATGGAAACGGCCTATTTTTTGTGATCTGTATAGTCTCAATAGAAGGTACATTATTGTATTTTTTCTGATAGTTTCTATGTCAATTTAGGTGTAATTGATTTGTGGAAGTCACATTAACATCATTTTAGTCTGTGATGCTACAAAGGTGGTCTGTGTTTTTAAATATATAATTTTACATGTATATTTATGTGTCTGTATGTGACTATGTTAACGTGATTATTTTATGATATGAATGGAAAGAACCCTATTTTCTCAGAATCACAAGGAGACACTACGCTCTGTTGATGTGTAGGATAAGAGGGTGTTGAACAATTTTATGATTTATTATTCTGATGAGAAAAAAATATTGTAGAAAATATATTTTTGCAATATCACCGTAATCACGTGTATTAAGTAATATTTATGTACCATGGAAATGAATAATATTATTGTTTGCACAATATTTGTTGTCTGTTGTTTGTAAGGATTCTTAAAATGTTACAGCTATTTTTGGGATCTAAACTAAGGTGTTTAGAGCAATTTTACACTAGGGGGGGGGGGGGGGGAATGGTTATAAAGAGTTTATGACCATTGAGGGGGGGAGGCATTTTTATCGAAAATTGATCTCAACCCCAAAACAGTGTAAAATTGCTCTTATACCTTAGTTTAGGTCCAAAACTAGCTGTAACAAATTTGCAGGTCACTGTGATAGGGTCTACATGAACCCCCATCTATCATAGCCCTGTGTAACAGAAGTAAGATAGGTGTTACCTTAACAAACTCTCACCAATACACTGCAGCATTTACTGTCCAATGGTTGACGTATGTCAGAACACCTATAGAAAAAATAATCATTGGTGTTTATTATTTCATAGGGGGATGTTATTTTAAACAGAGTTGATGTTAATCCTTAAATGGTGTAAAATTACTCTGAACACCTTGGTTTAGGTCAAAATATAGTTGTAACAAATTCTCCGGCCCCAGTGTCTAAAACTGTAAAATTACGCTGGACACTGATGCAGGTCCAAATAGTATTATGACAAATTCTCAGGTCCCTATGTCTAAACTATGAAATTATTCTGAACACTTGATTTGGGTCCAAATCATTCTGATATAGTTTAAACAAATTATCAGGTCCCTGTGCCTAAACTGTGAAATTAGGCTGGACATTTTGATGTAAATCCCTAATTTTAATAAATTCTCAGGTCCTGTTCATGAACTATAAAATTACTCTGAGCTCTAGGTTTGGGTCCGAATAATTTTAATATAGTTTTAACAAATTCTCAGGTTTCTGTGCTTAAATGTAGTTGAAACACTATAAATTCTCACGTCTCTCTCATATAAAACCTGAACTTATCTTAACATGAATATACATGTGTCCCTGTGCACACTGTCCATATAAAGTGTCCCTGTGATATTAACAACTTAACTACAATGACCTTGTGAGTTCAGTTGGAAAGTCAATTCTAGAAGGCAGTCGTACACGCGAAGTTAATTAAATGATACCAACCATACATTAGCCAAAGAGACAATATTTAGTCCGGAGATAGCATTGAGAACTTAACAATAGGTGCTACTAAAACAGTTACTCGTAAATCTTTGAAATAACCTTTTGAGTCTACTGGGGAAATTTTTAGACTGTACTACACATCCATTCTGA
Source organism: Mimachlamys varia (assembly GCA_947623455.1). Classification (NCBI taxonomy): domain Eukaryota; kingdom Metazoa; phylum Mollusca; class Bivalvia; order Pectinida; family Pectinidae; genus Mimachlamys; species Mimachlamys varia. The sequence continues at coordinate 19,405,794 of OX392535.1, forward strand.
CTCTAGCAACGCAGAACTTTTAAAAGTCGAATTACGAAAGACCCGGTTGAATTGGATTTTCTGAAGTCTTGGTGACATAAACGCACTAGGCTTAGCACCCAACTCGTTGCTTTCAAACTTTTAACTGCATGTTAGACAGCAAACTATCCAGAGACTACTATGTATAAGGTTTTTGATTTGAAAGAATTGCTCCCATGTATAAGGTTTTTAATTCAAAAGAATTGCTCGCTCTATCGGATACTGCTCAGCTGGTACTTAATGCCCTTGAAAATACCATATAATTATGGTACAGGATTGGAGAAATTCCACCCAAGTTTTTTTTTATTTCGATAAAAACAGACTTAGCTTGCTCTACATTTGCATATGGGAGCGGTTCATGTGTGATCTTTATAGTTGTTGTCATGATTCTGGTTGTCAATTGGAATCAGAATTCCAAGACAATCGAAGAGAATATACTCGGGGACATCCAACATGTGTATATGAACTACCAGGGGCGTAGCTGTCATATAAGCACATAAGCATGTGCTTGCGCATCGTTTTTTTCCAAAATACGTGTATCAAAGTCAAGACATTTCATAATTCGAATAAATTCTTTGAAATCTACATATAGGCGAATCCAGCGCTTTGCAAGAATTAAAACTAAGAATTCCATCAACAGATAGCATTACAAAGGGAAGTACCACCTGTTTTCTCAGAAACGCTTATCAAAATTTGAATGCATTTATCTAGTTACCTTCAAATATATTCCCCTTCATCGTCGGATACCCACGGTTGATCTCGCTTCGCTAACTCACTCATCACTCTAGTGAGTTAGCGAAGCGAGATCAACCGTGGGTATCCGACGATGATTCCCCTTTAGCTTGAACATACCGTTTCGATATCAGAATCCACTTTTCGAAACAATACTTCTCTTTGGGTACACTAGTCAAAAACGGGTAAACTGCAGATTACAGCTCACTTCTAAAGCGTAAAGGCTTGTGACATATTAAATTATCGAACTCGTTTAATAAATTCCTTATTACATTGACACGAGTGTAAGATCCTCTATTTAGTTCATCTATATTGGAATGATAAAACTGGATATGAACTTTACATCAGGTCAAACAAAATGACAGCAAAAATAATTAATGATGAACCTGTTCGAATTATGCTAAATATAAGCGAAGTTCCTAACTAAAGCGGTACCTTTGTCGAAAGCGGCAAAATAACATTACAAAATACTTATTGACAGAGGCGTACACGTATGTAACACAGATGGCTTTTATGGCAAAAGTTGTAGACAAGTGCACCTAGGAAAATGAAATAACATCATCTTTTCCGCGATCCTGAACAATCCACGAGTGAAAGAAACGTATAGAAGACGGTACTAAGTAAGTTAGAAGTGTGTGGGGTATCAAACGAAGAAAGGCCTATATTCATTAGTCCGTTTTGAATTGCGGAACCAAAGAATGGAATACTAAGAGAATAAAAAAACTTAAGCCATTTTTTCATAACACGGACAATAAAAGATTTTTAAAATGTGAACGGGAAATAGAAAAGACATTTAACGAGGAAGCGAAGAAGGAAGAAAACGACGAAACGGAAGAATATGCATTGCGTCCGTGGACAACTTGGAGTAGAAAAACTGTTCAAAGCCAGAAACACTTTATAGAGACAAGAAAAACTTTTTAGATGTTGTTTCAAACTTTCAATTAATTTCTTAGAATAATCGTGTAGATTGGTACCATAATGGTGATACATGTCATACAATATGGAATCTTAGAATCTTTCAAGACAATCTCCTGATAACATTATTTTATATTTATGAATATTGAAGCATTGGTTTTGCCTACATCCACATAATTAGGTTAGCTATCTAAGCCCGTAAAACGTCTAATATAGGCTTATGTAGATCGTCTTTGGTATGTTCTAGCCTTCATACAGAACCCTTTGTCATTCTCACCTTGACCTTGGTGAACGCTCAACATAAAGGCTATAAGTGAGATTTTACCAAGCAATGCGCTAGGAAATGATATAGGAAAGTAGAGAGAAATATCGTAAGTATTGTAATGAGGACACATATTGTCGATTCCGGTCGGTTTAGAGTCCCTAGTAGAAGGCCCAGATTCCCACTCGAGTCACCTCTTACGTCAGATACAAGCCGCGGGTAACATCCATTAGGGCAGTACCGGTATTTTTCTGAAGTATAGTACATACTGTATGTAAAATACCTGTTACCTATCCAGGGGTCTTCTTCTTTGAAGGTCATAGGCCTCTCTGACCCGTCACTTCGGTTTAGTTCCAGCAATACATCGGAAGAGGAAATGCGACTTCATACCTTATATTTTAAGCAATTGGTCACGGCCAATCTCTGGAACTGTGCCACCACAAATCTTCGTTAACTCAGTATGTCATAAAGTCGACTTTGGTTATCATCACAAACCCTCGTTAACTCAACATGTCATAAATTCGAGATGGGAAGTGGCATAAAACTTCGTTAACACAACATACGATTAAGTAGAGTTTGGGTACCGTCATAACGTTCACTCAGCATTTCAAAAAGTCGAGTTTGGGTAAGGACACAAAACTTTGTTCAATCAAAATACAATAAACTCGACTCTATGGCATGTTGAGTTAACGAGGGTAAGCGACACTCACAAAAAAATGAAATGTTAAGTTCACTTCATATCTTCTTCATTGAAAAATTGTACATAGTCGGACTCGCCAACCACTGTAATCATGATCACCTTAAAGTTTTCATGGTAGTATGATGGTGTTCTGTACTTCTCCTTCAAATATTCACACAGACCGTCTGTTTGACTGTCTGTCACCTGACTTTCCGTCCTCTGACTGTCTATCTGTCGCCTAACTGTCTGCCCTCTGACTGTCTGTCCTCTGATTGTCTCTCGCCTGTCCTATGACTGTCTGTCGCCTGACTGTCTATCGCCTGTCTATCCTCTGACTGTCTGTCGCCTAACTGTCTGTCCTCTGACTGTCTGTCGCCTGGCTGTCTGTCCTCTGTCTGTCCTCTGACTGTCTATCCTCTGACTTTCTGTCCTCTAACTGTCTGTCCTCTTACTGTCTGTCCTCTAACTGTCGCTTGACTATCTGTCCTCTGACTGTCTGTCGTCTGGCTGTCTGTCCTTTTACTGTCTCCTGACTGTCTGTCCTCTGACTGTCTGTCCTCTAACTGTCTGTCCTCTGTCTATCTGTCCTCTGACTGTCTGTCCTCTTACTGTCTGTCCATTGACTGTCACCTTACTGTCTGTCCTCTGACTGTTTGTCCACTGACTGTCACCTGGCTGTTTCTTCTCTGACTGTCTGACCTTGTCGCCCGACTGTCTGTCCTCTGACTGTCAATTTTATGCCACTATTGATTACCAGTGGGTACAGTGTCAAATATAATGTCGACTACTATAGTATATCTCTTCCACAGATCACCAGAAACTATTTCAATACATATAAATGACATGATTATGAAAATTTTTCAAAAGATCTTGAAATACAACATGTTAAGCAGGGATTTGCTACAAGCGTGACTATTTCAATTTGTCAATCTTGAACTTTCCTTTTCTTGACAGTCTCCAGTCGTCACCGGATGTTTATGTAAGCTAGAGGGAACTCGGGCAAAGGGGTCAAATCCATCCAAATTTTTTAAACAAAACTTTTTTAATTTCCCAAAAGGCCTTGTCACGTGCTATTTTAATGGTAGCTTCTCTTGAAGAAGTGGAACAAAGTTTGTGAGGGTTGGCCTTTATGGGGGGACTTTGACCTACGTACTTTCAAAGTCTCGGGGTCAAATATGCGAAAACCTTCAAACGACTTCTTCTGAAATGCCGAATGGCCTAGAATAGTGGTAATTGGCTGGAAGCTCCATAATAGGTTTTTGACCACTTTATAAGGTTAAAATGAGATATTAATACCAGATGAGCGATACAGGACCATTGGTCCTCTTGTTTTCCAATGTTTTTACACATACTAAAAATCTAATAGACATTGAGGTTACTCAATTATTACGATTTATGTTATAAATCACTCAAAATCACGAAACCGAGCGCATGTGCACCATTTTTTTTGTTAACATTTTACGGAAAACTATGGAACCTTCCGCTTTATTTGAGTTTTGTATTTCGCAAAATTGACCCGGAAGCGAGCGAACGGCACTTCCGTTTTCTTCCGTCAACAGTCGTGGAAGCCGTAAACACTCAAAATGAATGTTATATTGGCTGTGAAGCAGTACATCAGCAAGATGATTGACGAAAGTGGGCCTGGGATGAAAGTCCTCCTTATGGACAAAGAAACTGTAAGCATGATATATGATTGTTGACTTCAAACCCTGAATATCTAATAGTGATACCTCAGCTTCGGCCGGCGCGTCTAAATACCCAATACTACCCAATACTACCCCATACTACCCAATACTACCCAATACTACCCAATACCACCCCATACCACCTCGTACGACCATTTAATGTAATAAATACTACTTTGATATTATGAATTATAATCAAAATGGGCATTTTTTCTTCAAATATCTTATTTTTTTATGAAAATATGCGATTTATTGCCGAAAATGTTAAATAATCGACCCAATACCACCCAATACTACCCAATACCACCCCATACCACCTCGTACGACCATTTAATGTAATAAATACTACTTTAATATAATGAATTATAATCATAACGGACATTTTTTCTTTAAATTATCTTATTTTTTTATGAAAATTTGCGATTTATTGCCGAAAATATTAAATAATCGACCCAATACCACCCAATACTACCCAATACTCCCCCATACCACCTCGTACGACCATTTAATGTAATAAATACTACTTTGGTATTATGAATTATAATCATAATGGACATTTATTCTTCAAATTATCTTATTTTTTTATGAAAATATGCGATTTATTGCCGAAAATGTTAAATAATCGACCCAATACCACCCAATACTACCCAATACTACTCCATACCACCTCGTACGACCATTTAATGTAATAAATACTACTTTGGTATTATGAATTATAATCATAATGGACATTTATTCTTCAAATTATCTTATTTTTTTATGAAAATATGCGATTTATTGCCGAAAATGTTAAATAATCGACCCAATACCACCCAATACTACCCAATACCACCCCATACCACCTCATACTACACAATGCCACCTCGTACGACCATGTTATGTAATAAATACTATTTTGATATTATGAATTATAATCATAATGGACATTTTTTCTATGAATTATCTTATTTTTTTTATGAAAATATGCGATTTATTGCCGAAAATGTTAAATAATCGACCCAATACCACCCAATACTACCCAATACCACCTCGTACTACCATTTAATGTAATAAATACTAAGCTTACTTTGATATTATGAATTATAACCATAATGGACATTTATTATTCAAATTATCTTCTTTTTTATGAAAATATGCGATTTATTGCCGTAAATGTTTAATAATCGACCCAATAGGCCTACCACCCAATACTACCCCATACTACCCCATACTACCCAATGCCACCTCGTACGATCAAGTAATGCACGAAATACTGCTTTCATATCCTGCAATATTATCTTAATGAACATTTTTCTTCAATTTGCGTTATTTTATCTGAACATATGCCATTTTATGGAGAAACCGCGACCGAATACAGACTCTTTACCCAAAATTTAAAGCTACCAAATACTACATTATATATCACCCCATCCGATTAAGATTTGTCACAATACATCTTAAATATTCTGAAATATCATCTGTGTAGAAGGTGTCTACTCTTTCCTGTTTTGCTTTTGTGGGAAATTATCAAGAAAGCAATTTAAAGGTTACAACTGCCGCATTTATTCGGACTCAATGTCGTATCACTCTTTTAAAAGGAGGCGCGATCCGGTGTAACTTCACGTGTTACTTCCTGCGAGCTGCTGTAGGCACACATCATGATAGAATTATTGATGGTTAAACTTTAATTAAGTAATGTTGTTGATTGGAATTGTCTGATAGTTGTGAACACATATGTTTCGCCGAGATCCACGTCAACGTTGATGATTGAAGTGGAGGGTCGTCATAAAGAGATAAACCTTCACCAGCTGATGTTGTGTGTATGCACTATCGCACACATATTCGTCAAAGCAGATTATTGCAAAGCAATAGTTGCATGAAAACTGTTGTTTCCTGCTCTATTTTAATGATTTGTTGTTTTAATTTATCTTCCATTGTTTCGAACTGTCTAGGATTGATGGCAACTCACGTAAATGAAATACAGTAAATAGCTGGTAATTAAAGTCAAATAAAAAAAAAAAAGTGGTGTTTTTTCAACCATTTACACTAAACCCCTTTACAGCACTGTTAAAGTCAAAACTCCTTCTCTCCATATATATATGTAACTCTGTTAAATATTACTTGCAAGATACCTCGATTTGTTGAGCATAGGAGTAGTTAGCAAGAAAATCCAGGTTAAACTTTTAGGGGAGGCATTGAAACAATTAAACACCTCTGTTACATATGGCGCTCACGTATGGGCCCGGGAATCATACTCAGGGATACATGTAAATGAATCACTATGGCCCCTGGAAAACTCGAGATGGGTTTAAATAAAGATTAAAATATGACATTTACATGTCCAGTACACTATTCTACACCTTATTAGATTTGTCGGTGAAGGTTAGTTTAAACTGTCTTTTATTTAGGCATTTCAAATTGTATATAGTTACATAACCAATCAATCCTGTCAAGGTTAAACGTCAAAGGTCACCTTTGACTACTTTAGAAATAAAAAATGTGTACAAATTATGAACACCTTGACATTTTTGGTTCATATCATATTCACACCACAGCATTACAAGACAAAGAGATACATATATAGATTATGGTGATAATTGGTCAAGGTTAAAGAATCAAAGGTCACACAGGACATATATGTGGCTGTGCCCCTGCTCGCTTCGTTTTTATTTAAAAATAAATAATTTTGTTTGTGTACATAAAGATTAAGAAATTATGACATCAGTTTAAGATCACTCAACACGAACATCTATTCACTAAGTAAACAGATTTTTTTTGTACAAATGATTGCGCTCTATATAGTTTTTTGTCACACTTTTAACGTGTACCATTAAATAGCAAAAGAAATTACTTGTGTAGGAAGAAGTGTATACATAGCTGTATAAGGCAAGCATACTTTGTTATATAATATACTGAATTGAATTTCAATTGATCTTAATCATTTTTGTTAATTGCAGTGTAGTATATACTCTTGTCAACAAATGACTAAAAACGAAATGCAAAAACTAAACTGGAATGTTTCTGTAAATGATGACATTTATAATGATTACTTGCATTTAAGCATAATACCAATCTATCAAAAAAAAGGTCATTCTTTACAGCTGATTGATACATCATTTAACATATGCTATACGGATTATTGAATAATATATACTGTATATATTTTGATTATCAAAGAGACACGCAGATAAACATTAACATGTTTGCTTTGATTAGTGTAGCTGTCATACACCAATGCTTTCATTGATGAGTGGCTGGAAGGTGTTAAATGCCAAAACAGGATAGTGACAATCCACACCATCTGTCCATCCTTCCATTCAAACTTACCTTGGCAAGTTGTGTTGATAAAAATTAGTATGTGGCTCTATGGGTGGAAGCCACAACAGTCAGGACCCTCTAATCCCGTGAAGATTACAGTGTACACTGTATACTGATTGGTCAATTGGCCAAAAGTTTGAATAAAGTTTTTAAGAATTTGAATATCTACAACGAGTTTAATAATTAATCAATTATTTGTCACCATTATCTTCGATATTTACGTAATTGATATGTTATCAGATGTCACTTGCTTATTGCATGCCATTACCACCTGTAAATATGTAAAAGTAAACCAGACCAACCAATTATACCCATTTCTACCTCATATTACCAATTATTACCTCATATTACCCAATACTACCCCATAATACCCAATTACCACCTCATATTACTCAATACTACCTCATATTACCCAATACTACCTCATATTACCCATTTCTACCTCATATTACCAATTACCACCTCATATTACTCAATACTACCTCATATTACCCATTTCTACCTTATATTACCCAATACTACTTCATATTACCCAATTCTACCTTATATTACCCAATACTACTTCATATTACCCAATTCTACCTTATATTACCCAATACTACTTCATATTACCCAATTCTACCTTATATTACCCAATACTACTTCATATTACCCAATACTACCTCAAATTACCCCATACTACCTCATATTACCCTATACTACCTCATATTAACCAATACTACTTCATTTTACCCAATACTACCTCATATTACCCAATACTACCTCTAAATACCCAATACTACTTCATGTTACCCAATACTACCTCATATTACCCAATACTACCTCATATTACCCAATACTACTTCATATTACCCAATACTACTTCATATTACCCAATTCTACCTTATATTACCCAATACTACTTCATGTTACCCAATACTACTTCATATTACCCAATATTACCTCATATTACCCAATACTACCTCAAATTACCCCATACTACATCATATTACACTATACTACTTCATATTACCCATAACTACTTCATATTACCCAATATTACCTCATATTACCCAATACTACCTCAAATTACCCCATACTACATCATATTACACTATACTACTTCATATTACCCATAACTACTTCATATTACCCAATATTACCTCATATTAACCAATACTACTTCATTTTACCCAATACTACCCCATAATACCCAATACTACCTCATATTACCCAATACTACCTCATATTACCTATTACTACCTCATATACTACTTCATATTACCCTATACTACCTCATATTACCATGAAATACTACCTCAAATTACCCAATATTACCTCATATTAACCAATACTACCTCATTTTACCCAATACTACCTCATATTACCATGAAATACTACCTCATATTACCATGAAATACTACCTCTAAATACCCAATACTACTTCATATTACCTATTACTACCTCATATTACCCAATACTACCTCTAATTACCCAATTCTACCTTATATTACCCAATACTACTTCATATTACCCAATACTACCTCAAATTACCCCATACTACCTCATATTACCCTATACTACCTCATATTAACCAATACTACTTCATTTTACCCAATACTACCTCATATTACCCAATACTACCTCTAAATACCCAATACTACTTCATGTTACCCAATACTACCTCATATTACCCAATACTACCTCATATTACCCAATACTACTTCATATTACCCAATACTACTTCATATTACCCAATTCTACCTTATATTACCCAATACTACTTCATGTTACCCAATACTACTTCATATTACCCAATATTACCTCATATTACCCAATACTACCTCAAATTACCCCATACTACATCATATTACACTATACTACTTCATATTACCCATAACTACTTCATATTACCCAATATTACCTCATATTACCCAATACTACCTCAAATTACCCCATACTACATCATATTACACTATACTACTTCATATTACCCATAACTACTTCATATTACCCAATATTACCTCATATTAACCAATACTACTTCATTTTACCCAATACTACCCCATAATACCCAATACTACCTCATATTACCCAATACTACCTCATATTACCTATTACTACCTCATATACTACTTCATATTACCCTATACTACCTCATATTACCATGAAATACTACCTCAAATTACCCAATATTACCTCATATTAACCAATACTACCTCATTTTACCCAATACTACCTCATATTACCATGAAATACTACCTCATATTACCATGAAATACTACCTCTAAATACCCAATACTACTTCATATTACCTATTACTACCTCATATTACCATGAAATACTACCTCTAAATACCCAATACTACTTCATATTACCTATTACTACCTCATATTACCCAATACTACCTCTAATTACCCATTACCACCTCATATTACCCATTACCCCCTCAGGGACAAACTAAAAGATCAATCCTTGAAGCATATCTGTATACATTAAAGGTTTGGTAAATGAGTATCTCAAATGTTTTCAAGTTCAACTGAGAAACTAGGTACCTAGGGGTGTGGCCAGACCCTGAACTTAATATTACGATCTTTATGCCCAGCAATTGTATATAGTTTTGGGTTGGGGATCTCTTCAATTTAAAGTTATATGACTCAGAGGTTACGTCTTCAAGTGCTTGGTGGACCCTGGGATCAAATCTTAAGTCATGTTTGTGTTCGTCTCTCCATGCACAGCAATTATATATGTATTTTTGGGGTGGGGATGTCAACTGTTTAAAAGTTACGTCTCAGGTCGAGTGGATTCTGCCCCCTGAAGGGTCAGTCTCGCTATTAGTACAATTTTGAATTCTGAGCACCTATCAGTGGTTATGGACAGAACTTTCCAGGGGCCATAGCTATTCCTTTCAATATTGTATCACTGAGTATGTTTTCCGGGTCCCTATGTGGGCGCCGTACGTAACAGAGGTCAATATTTGCTTTGATGCCTCCACTATGAGTCAAACCCGGAACCTCTGCCTACTATAGTCTTATGCTCAACAAATTGAGCTAAAGAGAATATATCTAGTCGAGCGGAATATTGCAGGGTTTCATATATATATATTTATCACATAACTGACCCGTTCAGTCATGTCATACAGCGATGTCATAAAAATGGTATCACACATGTAATAACACTATTGTGATGTCACATGATTGTCTTTGTAGTGAAAATTGTAGTCAAAGTAGAACTTTGCCTTTCTTATAGAGAATTAATTTGAGAGTTGTTGTGTATTTTCTCATGAAAATATACGCTATGTGATAAAAAGAATCTTAAACCCGTGTTAATGTAATCAGTGTTTTTCCTGGGTATTTTGGGAAAAATTCAATTTGCCAAATTGGGAAAAATTTAGCGCGAACGGGTAACAAATTAAGAAAAATTAAAACCCAACCACACTCATCAAATATTCCATGCTAACCAATTTTACAGTGCACAGTGTAACATTTAGCTTTACGTACGGTATGGTAAACATTGAAAACAAAGAACTGTGAGTTACATGGTGAGTCTGAGTGACAGACTCACTCACTCCCTGATATTTCTTTTAATGTTTTTTTATTCATTATAACATCATGTGCCTGAACTTTTTTCTGGATTTTGAAAGGTCTCGCTATTAAATTATCTAACTCGTTTATTAAAATCCATATTACACTGACACTTGTGTAAGATCCTCTATACATATAGCAGGAGTTCTGACTTAAGCAGTGATATTGAGTGCAAATCTAAGTATACATTTTTTTTTAAATTATAGTAATTACAAAATTTAATACCTAGAGCTACAGTATGATAGATATTTAACGCTAAGTGGAATTATATTGTAAATACATGTAGCTGAATTCGAACAAAACTTGTTTTTATTAATTGCCCTTACTTGCTGTTTACTGTATTTTATTTACATGGATTGTCATCAATCCTAGACGGTTTGAAAGAATTGAAGGGAATTAATAGATAAACAAATAATTAAGATAGAGCAGGAAACAACAATATATAACGTTAACTATAGTTAACTAGGCCTATTGCTTTGCAATAATCTGCCTTGACGAATATGTGTGCGATAGTGCATACACACATCAGCTGGTGAAGGGTTATCTCTTTATGACGACCCTCCACTTCAATCATCAACGTAGACGTGGATCTCGGCGAAACATATGTGTTCACAACTATCAGACAATTCCAATCCACAACATTACTTACTTAAAGTTTAACCATCAATAATTCTATCATGATGTGTGCCTACAGCAGCTCGCAGGAAGTAACACGCGAAGTTCGATACACCGGATCGCGCCTCCTTTTAAAAGAGTGATACGACATTGAGTCCGAATAAATGCGGCAGTTGTAACCTTAAATTGCTTTCTTGATAATTTCCCACAAAAGCAAAACAGGAAAGAGTAGACACCTTCTACACAGATGATATTTCAGAATATTTAAGATGTATTGTGACAAATCTTAATCGGATGGGGTGATATATAATGTAGTATTTGGTAGCTTTAAATTTTGGGTAAAGAGTCTGTATTCGGTCGCGGTTTCTCCATAAAATGGCATATGTTCAGATAAAATAATGCAAATTGAAGAAAAATGTTCATTAAGATAATATTGCAGGATATGAAAGCAGTATTTATTACATTAAATGGTCGTACGAGGTGGTATGGGGTGGTATTGGGTAGTATTGGGAGGTATTGGGTGGTATTGGGTCGATTATTTAACATTTTCGGCAATAAATCGCATATTTTCATAAAAAAAATAAGATAATTTGAAGAATAAATGTCCATTATGATTATAATTCATAATATCAAAGTAGTATTTATTACATTAAATGGTCGTACGAGGTGGTATGGGGTAGTATTGGGTAGTATTGGGTGGTATTGGGTCGATTATTTAACATTTTCGGCAATAAATCGCATATTTTCATAAAAAAATAAGATAATTTGAAGAAAAAATGCCCATTACGATTATAATTCATAAAATCAAAGTAGTATTTATTACATTAAATGGTCGTACGAGGTGGTATGGGGTGGTATTGGGTAGTATTGGGTAGTATGGGGTAGTATTGGGTATTTAGACGCGCCCGCTTCGGCTGTCAAACTCTCGTTGTCACTTTCGAATTCACACCAGATTTCACGGTAGGCATATCCATTAAATTAATATCATTAATATCCATATACTCGAAGATACAGCGATACCCATTAGTGTATAAAAGAAAAATACCCTACTTCTTGAAGGCATACGTCATACGGGTGAAGCAAAAATGGGGAAATTAGTTTTTATATATACAAAACCGAAACTGGATGGAGTGGATTAACAAAATGGTTACTGTTCCCAGAGATGTATATTATATGTCTCTGCTGTTCCAAAGGGCCAGTTGAAGTAAACATGATATTTTCCATATAAAGTGCATGTTTCTTGGTCAAGATAAAGAGAGAACTGCAAGCTGAAGCTAGGGCCTAGTCAAATCTATGCAGTTCTGTCCCCAACCAGAAATTTTCTTAGCTGAGAATAAAGTTTTCCAAATTATTCTGCTGAATACTTTGGCAATTATAAAATTTTCCTGAAACCCCTACAGTATCGGTTTAGCTGTAAAAAGCATGGGTCACTGGACAAGTGGCTTATAATGTGATTCACACTTGCGGAAATATCCTATTTTCACTTTACATCAACAGGATCAGGCATGTTTGAAACATCTACAATGTAGTTTGAAGGGTTCTGACTCTCTGATTCACTAAGTATTGGTGTCACTGGCTGCGGTCTGATGTTAAAATGATCCAAAATATACATTAATAAAGAAGAAAGTACTTAATATATCTGACTAACATTCCTTAACTATGGAAATTCTGTAACTTAAAAATCTCTGTAGGAAAGAATTACAGAAGTTCAGGAAAGTGAATATTTGCACTACAGTTACTCTTTAAATATTTATTTTTTCCAGACCAGTATTGTTAGTATGGTGTATGCCCAGTCAGAAATTCTACAGAAGGAGGTATATCTATTTGAGAGGATAGATTCAGCAGCCAGAGAGACAATGAAACACCTGAAATGTATATGTTTCCTCAGACCCACCAGAGACAACGTAGAACTGCTGGCACAAGAACTAAGGATGCCAAAATATGGCCTTTATTATATATGTAAGTTGAAGTGCTATTGGAACTGGACCGAGTGGTTAAGGTGTCTGTGTCCCAACATTCTACCACTAGCCCTCCACCTCTGCGAGTTTGAAACCCACGTTGGGTAGTTGCCAGGTACTTACCGTAGGAGGTGGCTTTCCTCCACCTCCAAAACAGGGTACTCTGGCTTTCCTCCACCTCCAAAATCCTTAAATGACCCATAATAAAATCATTCACTAATACAAGAAAAAAACATAAAAATATTTTATTGTTCATATTATTAGTACTCTTTGTATTCCCCCGAAGACAAAAGTACTCTTTGTATTTCCTCAAAGACAAAGAAATATAAAGATAAAAAAAAAGTTTTTTATATACTGTATATTCATAAATAATTCAGAGACTATTTTTATCCCTCAGATTTCAGCAATGTGATCAGTAAACAGGATGTAAAGGTGTTAGCTGAGGCAGATGATCAGGAAGTTGTAAGAGAAGTACAGGTAAGTGTAGAAGTAGTACAAGTATAGGTAAGTGTGAGAGAAGTACAAGTAAGTGTGAGAGAAGTGCATGTAAGTGTGAGAGAAGTACTGGTAAGTGTGAGAGAATTACAGGTAAGTGTGAGAGAAGTGCAGGTTAGTGTGAAAGAAGTGCAGGTAAGTGTGAGAGAAGTACAGGTAAGTGTGAGGGAAGTACAGGTAAGTGTGAGAGAAGTACAGGTAAGTGTGAGGGAAGTACAGGTAAGGGTGAGATAAGTACAGGTAAGTGTAAGATAAGTACAGGTAAGTGTGAGAGAAGTACTGGTAAGTGTTACAGAAATATAGGTAAGTGTGAGAGAAGTACAGGTAAGTGTGAGAGAAGTACTGGTAAGTGTGAGAGAAGTGCAGGTTAGTGTGAGAGAAGTACAGGTAAGTGTGAGAGAAGTACAAGTAAGTGTGAAAGAAGTGCAGGTAAGTGTGAGAGAAGTACAAGTAAGTGTGAGAGAAGTACAGGTAAGTGTGAGCAAAGTATAGGTAAGTGTGAGAGAAGTACTGGTAAGTGTGAGAGAATTACAGGTAGGTGTGAGAGAAGTACAAGTTAGTGTGAGAGAGAAAAGTACTGGTAAGTGTTACAGAAATATAAGTAAGTGTGTGAGAAGTACTGGTAAATGTGAGAAAAGTATAGGTTAGTGTGAAGTAAGACTTGCCTATTCTTCTCTCAAAATTACCTATACTGAAAGTATTGGTATTTGTGAGAAAAAGACAGAACTGTTACACCCCAGTATAAGTGTTCTAGACTTCCCTATTCTTTGATTTAAGCTTTCAATCTTCAGTAGGTTCTGGCTTCTTAGTGATAACACAACTTCATCTAAACACATTTTGTTTATTTAGAAAAGACTGCTTAATGTGAGAATGTTGACCTTTACATTTATTTCTGTTTGTTTCAGGAATTTTTTGGTGATTTCATAGCAGTCAATCCTCATTTATTCACTCTGAACATTCTTGGCTGTAGTCAGGTAAGCTTATCTTTATCTATATTTCTGATACTATTATGAAGTACTTACCATGCTGTATATTCACTTAAATGTTTACACTGTACTGTACCAGAGAAGTGTCCTTTCGTTTGCTATAACCCATATTTGTCCAATGTTAATTTCTTTAATTACATTTAACGGTGATGATTATTCTTATTAAGTTGAGTTTGCTGAAATAGTAAGTTCTCATTATGGAGGGCACTGAATAAAAGTAATTAAGCTGTAGCTCAAATTTCTCAGAATACAGTAGTGTGTAACATAATAATGTTTATATAGAATTAAATAAAAAAAATACAAGTATAATTTACAAAAACTAACTTTCAGGCCCTGAATTGGTCTCCTTCCTCACTCACCAGGACTACTCAGGGACTAACAGCTGTGTTGTTATCGCTGAAGAAATGTCCGATGATCCGCTACCAGAACTCCTCCGAGATGGCCCGCAGACTGGCAGAAAATGTCAGAGTAAGTCTTTATCATCTTTGATTTCTTGTTGTTATATTAGAAATTAGATGGCACACAAGTTTACTGTAAATGAACTCTGATTATTTACTCTGTTTGTTTCTAATCCTTTACCCTGCCAGATATTTAGGATATGAACCAACAGACATTTTGACACTATGCCTTGTACTTTACTGTGTCTGTATTTATATGAATTCATGTTATATTCCTTATATTAATTTTGGCCTTGACCCATTAAATTCATTTCCAGATATAAGTTTAACATTGTTGTATATTTCTATTCTCAGAGTACAATCAGTAAGGAGGCAGCATTATTTGAGTTCAGAAAGACTGATGTAGCTCCAGTGTTACTAGTACTTGACAGACGAGACGATCCTGTCACTCCGTTACTTAATCAGGTACACACATACTGTAATGTTTCACTGGACAGGGGAGATAATCCTGTCACTCCGTTACTTAATCAGGTACACACATACTGTAATGTTTCACTGGACAGGGGAGATAATCCTGTCACTCAAATCAGGTACACAGGTACTGTAATGTTTCACTGGACAGGGGAGATAATCCTGTCACTCCATTACTTAATCCGGTACACACATACTGTAATGTTTCACTGGACAGGGGAGATAATCCTGTCACTCCATTACTTAATCAGGTACACACATACTGTAATGTTTCACTGGACAGGGGAGATAATCCTGTCACTCCTCTACTGAATCAGGTACACATATACTGTGATGTTTCATTGGAAAGGGGAGATAATCATGTCACTCCGTTACTTTCACTGGAAAGGGGAGATAATCATGTCACTCCGTTACTTTCACTGGACAAGGGAGATAATCATGTCACTCTGTTACTTAATCAGATACACACATACTGTAATGTCTCACAGGACAGGGGAGATAATCCTGTCACTCCATTACTTAATCAGGTACACACATACTGTAATGTTTCACTGGACAGGGGAGATAATCCTGTCACTCCTCTACTTAATCAGGTACACACATACTGTAATGTTTCACTGGACAGGGGAGATAATCCTGTCACTCCATTACTTAATCAGGTACACACCTACTGTAATGTTTGTTAGGACAGGGGAGATCATCCTGTCTCTACTCTATTGTTTAACAGGACAGGGGAGATAATCCTGTCACTCCTCTACTTAATTGGTTATAAACATCCTTTTTAATGTATCACAGGACAGGGGGAGATAATCATGTCACCCCACTTCTTAATCAGGCACACACATACCGTAATATACCGCAAAACGGGAGTATCACAGGACAGGGGAGATAATCCTGTCACTGTTCTACTTATCAGATATAAACATACTGTTATAAATATATCAAAGGACAGGGGAGATAATCCTGTTGCTCTGTTTATAATCAGTTGCACATTTTTTGATGGTGACACTTTATCATGACATGAGATACAACCCTGTCACACCTCGTTGTAATCACATAAACAAAATGAACTACTTTTTTTACTTGGCAGGAAAGGTAATAATAATACGTCATTCACGCATATTTTAATGTATCACTGGACCTTTCACTATTTTCTTAACCATCTACACACATAATGTAACATTGATATTGAAAAAAAAACAACTTATAAAGTTTTTTTTTCCAAGATATTCCAAATGATCAAAAACTTTACTAGATAACCATGCATCCTAAAAAGCTACACCAATATATTAGACCGTTGTGATGCATACACTAAGCAGATGACATTTGGAACTGGTGATTTTCAGTTATCTGAACTACCAGTCAGATGTCAAATTTTGTGTTCAGAAATGTTTTTAAAAGATCCATATGGACATGCACAGATCTGATGAAAAGATTCACATGAACATCACTGTAAGATCATTGTAAGAAAACACGTTTTATAAATGTTTACATTATATGACACAATCTCTGAGTTGTTATGTCCTATTTCTGTTTCAGTGGACGTATCAGGCTATGGTACATGAGTTACTGGGGATCAATAATAATCGGATCAACCTGTCCCACATACCCGGTATCACCAAAGACCTACAGGAAGTTGTCCTCTCTGCTGAACACGATGAATTTTATGCAAATGTAAGTTTGTAGCCTACCTTCATCAGACTTTGCTTAAAGAGATTGATTTGAGAATATTTTAAACCTTATGTTCTCTCAAGTTTCATTTTGTCTTATTTGGTATAATGCTTTGTATTTCTTCTTTATAATAACCTTTATACAGTGTATATGTAGATGTAGTTTTGTGTAAATTGATTAACTTGTGTCTTTAAAAGATTGAAGCCAGTCTGTACTT
Organism: Mimachlamys varia; assembly: GCA_947623455.1. Lineage (NCBI taxonomy): Eukaryota > Metazoa > Mollusca > Bivalvia > Pectinida > Pectinidae > Mimachlamys > Mimachlamys varia. The sequence continues at coordinate 19,423,756 of OX392535.1, forward strand.
GTGCCTTTAACAGTAATTGTCAAGCTGCTCTGTTCTTTTAAGTTAAATAGTAATTTAATCTGATACAACCAACAAATGAATAATTTATCTTACAAGTGTAATTACTTTTAGTACCACAGGTACCTGACACATTATAAACAAAATCTTCTAGTACAGTATGTAATTTTTGTGTAACACGTCTATCTTTGTTTCCAGAATATGTACAATAACTTTGGAGAAATTGGAACAAATATAAAAGATTTGATGGAGGAGTTTCAGAAAAAGTCTAAAAGTCAAGCCAAGGTGGAGTCTATAGCAGATATGAAGGTAAGTTGTGAGTTATATCAGAGACTTCCTCGTCTGTGCCTCAATCCCTTTATGACTTCTGAAATTTTATAGTTCACGTATAGGACACAAACAACAACTACAGTAAAACCTTGTTATATCGCCACCTTCTGTTCTCATCGATTTTGGCGATATAACGAGTTTGGCGGTATATCGGGTTCGATATTCAAACCCGAGTTTGCCGTCTAAACCTTATAACAAGTGTTTCAATAAAAACTATAAACATTGAAGATCAAAATTAACTTCAGAAATTGTTTTTTAAAAAAATTCATTCATATCACATTATTGCATCGAATTGAACATAAATATACATTTATCCCTTATCGTGCTCTCGCGGCATATTCTGCGATGAAGACATACCGCTCTGACTGCTTATCGAGGCATATAGGCCTACCGTCCGAAAACAAATACGGGAATGTCCCCGTTTTACTGCGAGTCTAATACGGAAATGATGACATCTTCCCAACATGTAATTCTGTGTAATTTGATTGGCTGATAAAAATACGCTCAGAGATTTCCTTCACCAACACGAACTTGGATGCAAAATGCCGGCATCGAGTCGGCCTTTGATGATGATGAGAAGAGGGATGTTTTTTTCCGCGAATTTGAATGGTTTCATGATATTGTTTTCATCATAACTTCCGAAACTTACCAGTAGAGAGACAACAAAGGAATAGCCATGGCTCATTGATCATGATTCCATGCGTGTACACGCGATCACCTGTCAGTTGGCAGTCAGTCATGTAACAATAACATTCCAACGTGCCCTTTATTTGTATTGGAAATGTTATGGCGGATGGCGATAGGCGAGTTTGGCGGTAAAACGAGTGCATTAACATGGATGGAAATCCGTTCTGAATAAATTCATGGCGATAAGCGGGTTTGGCGGTATAACGAGTGGCGATATAACGGGGTTTTACTGTAGATGTATCCCTTGTATCACCCTAGTATCTGAGTTTACAGCTACTAGTTTTCTAAGATTTTATTTGTAATTGTTCGTTTTAACAGGATTTCAATTTCAGCTTGATGTAAAATAGCTCCTGGTTTTATCCAATAGATTTTCTGTTTCAGGCCTTCATAGAGACTTACCCCCAATTTAAAAAGATGTCTGGTGCTGTAGCTAAGCATGTGACAGTAGTAGGAGAGCTGTCCAGGCTCGTCAGTAAGATCAACCTCCTAGAGGTGTCTGAAACCGAGCAGGAGCTGGCCTGTCAGGGGGACCACTCGGCCTGTCTACAGGTAAGGTTAGAGGTAACATCTACCTCCTGTCAGGGGGACCACTCGGCCTGTCTACAGGTAAGGTTACAGGTAACATCTACCTCCTGTCAGGGGGACCACTCGCCCTGTCTACAGGTAAGGTTACAGGTAACATCTACCTCCTGTCTGGGGGACCACTCGCCCTGTCTACAGGTAAGGTTAGAGGTGTACAGGTAACATCTGCCTCCTGTCTGGGGGACCACTCAGCTTGTCTACAGGTAAGGTTACAGGTAACATCTACATCCTGTTTGGGGGACCACACAGTCTGTCTACAGGTAAGATTAGAGGTGTACAGGTAACATCTACCTCCTGTCTGGGGGACCACTCGGCCTGTCTACAGGTAAGGTTAGAGGTAACATCTACCTCCTGTCAGGGGGACCACTCAGCTTGTCTACAGGTAAGGTTAGAGGTGTACAGGTAACATCTACCTCCTGTCTGGGGGACCACTCGGCCTGTCTACAGGTAAGGTTACAGGTAACATCTACCTCCTGTCAGGGGGACCACTCAGCTTGTCTACAGGTAAGGTTACAGGTAACATCTACCTCCTGTCAGGGGGACCACTCGGCCTGTCTACAGGTAAGGTTAGAGGTAACATCTACCTCCTGTCAGGGGGACCACTCGGCCTGTCTACAGGTAAGGTTACAGGTAACATCTACCTCCTGTCAGGGGGACCACTCGCCCTGTCTACAGGTAAGGTTACAGGTAACATCTACCTCCTGTCTGGGGGACCACTCGCCCTGTCTACAGGTAAGGTTAGAGGTGTACAGGTAACATCTGCCTCCTGTCTGGGGGACCACTCAGCTTGTCTACAGGTAAGGTTACAGGTAACATCTACATCCTGTTTGGGGGACCACACAGTCTGTCTACAGGTAAGATTAGAGGTGTACAGGTAACATCTACCTCCTGTCTGGGGGACCACTCGGCCTGTCTACAGGTAAGGTTAGAGGTAACATCTACCTCCTGTCAGGGGGACCACTCAGCTTGTCTACAGGTAAGGTTAGAGGTGTACAGGTAACATCTACCTCCTGTCTGGGGGACCACTCGGCCTGTCTACAGGTAAGGTTACAGGTAACATCTACCTCCTGTCAGGGGGACCACTCAGCTTGTCTACAGGTAAGGTTACAGGTAACATCTACCTCCTGTCTGGGGGACCACTCAGCTTGTCTACAGGTAAGGTTACAGGTAACATCTACATCCTGTTTGGGGGACCACACAGTCTGTCTACAGGTAAGGTTACAGGTAACATCTACCTCCTGTCTGGGGGACCACTCAGCCTGTCTACAGGTAAGGTTACAGGTAACATCTACCTCCTGTCTGGGGGACCACTCGCCCTGTCTACAGGTAAGGTTAGAGGTGTACAGGTAACATCTGCCTCCTGTCTGGGGGACCACTCAGCTTGTCTACAGGTAAGGTTACAGGTAACATCTACATCCTGTTTGGGGGACCACACAGTCTGTCTACAGGTAAGATTAGAGGTGTACAGGTAACATCTACCTCCTGTCTGGGGGACCACTCGGCCTGTCTACAGGTAAGGTTAGAGGTAACATCTACCTCCTGTCAGGGGGACCACTCAGCTTGTCTACAGGTAAGGTTAGAGGTGTACAGGTAACATCTACCTCCTGTCTGGGGGACCACTCGGCCTGTCTACAGGTAAGGTTACAGGTAACATCTACCTCCTGTCAGGGGGACCACTCAGCTTGTCTACAGGTAAGGTTACAGGTAACATCTACCTCCTGTCTGGGGGACCACTCAGCTTGTCTACAGGTAAGGTTACAGGTAACATCTACATCCTGTTTGGGGGACCACACAGTCTGTCTACAGGTAAGGTTAGAGGTGTACAGGTAACATCTACCTCCTGTCTGGGGGACCACTCGGCCTGTCTACAGGTAAGGTTACAGGTAACATCTACCTCCTGTCAGGGGGACCACTCAGCTTGTCTACAGGTAAGGTTACAGGTAACATCTACCTCCTGTCTGGGGGACCACTCAGCCTGTCTACAGGTAAGGTTACAGGTAACATCTACCTCCTGTCAGGGGGACCACTCGGCCTGTCTACAGGTAAGGTTACAGGTAACATCTACCTCCTGTCAGGGGGACCACTCAGCTTGTCTACAGGTAAGGTTACAGGTAACATCTACCTCCTGTCAGGGGGACCACTCAGCCTGTCTACAGGTAAGGTTACAGGTAACATCTACCTCCTGTCTGGGGGACCACTCAGCCTGTCTACAGGTAAGGTTACAGGTAACATCTACCTCCTGTCTGGGGGACCACTCAGCCTGTCTACAGGTAAGGTTACAGGTAACTTCTACCTCCTGTCAGGGGGACCACTCAACCTGTCTACAGGTAAGGTTACAGGTAACATCTACCTCCTGTCAGGGGGACCACTCAGCTTGTCTACAGGTAAGGTTACAGGTAACATCTACCTCCTGTCTGGGGGACCACTCAGCTTGTCTACACGTAAGGTTAAAGGTAACATCTACATCCTGTTTGGGGGACCACACAGTCTGTCTACAGGTAAGGTTAGAGGTTTACAGGTAACATCTACCTCCTGTCTGGGGACCACACAGCCTGTCTACAGGTAAGGTTAGAGGTTTGCAGGTAACATATACCTCCTGTCTGGGGACCTTTCAGCTTGTCTACAGGTAAGGTTAGAGGTTTACAGGTAAGACGGGTAAAGGGGTCATAAACCTGTTATAAATATGTGTATAGCCAATATTTATTATCCCCACATATACTGTATTTACTACCAGGTAGTGTTGCTGTAATTCTGCTTGACTGGTGTTAGAATTGTCCTCTCACTCAAAGGCTAAAGAGCTATAGTTTCTCGTACAATGTACTTGATAGGCACTTTTTCAAGGTTTATCAACTTTTACATGTCTCATTGTACATGTAGGTTAAGGTTGATTGGTATTCATGTAAGGTCACAGATTAACATTGATGGATATTTGTATGCAAAAAAGGTTACAGGTCAGTGTTGTTTTCCATACCTCTTTAATTGTGTGATTGTATATTTGTTTTTATACCCCCTGCAACAAAGTTAGAGAGGTATATTGGAACCAGGTTATCTGTCCATCTGTAGAAACAATGATGTAATAGCTACTCCTCCAACACAACTAAAGGAATTTCAAGGAAACTTGATGACAATAATTCTTATTTTTGTCCAGACAACTCCTCATAAACCTGATTCAAGTGAAGCTTCACAGGAATGTTAAGGACCATGTGTAAATGTGCAAGCAGGATATTTTTCTGCTTAAATTTTGGTTGCCAGGTAACCAGGTCACTATACTTTGTTTTTTGGCGGGAAATTTTGTCCAACCAACACTCGTAAAAATTCAATGGAATGTTACAGATAGAAATTTTGTGAATTAGTTATTGCCCAACTTTTATGATAACAATAAATGTCAAAAGTATCCAATTGCTCATTTACAATAATTTTCCTGTGATTTGTTTTGTAGAAAATTAAGGGTCTGCTGAATGGAGACAAGACGCCCCAGCTGGACATGCTGCGTCTGGTGATGCTGTACGCCCTACGCTACGAGAGTCATAGCAACAACGATGTGTCGGGCTTGGTTGAGGCTCTACGCAGGAAAGGTCTCAGCGAAAAACACAGAGCGGTATGTCAAATAACACTGAATATCTAGTACTAGAAACAGTTGAAGCAAGATACTGTAAAAATTGTAACAGGAATTTTATATTGCCATATTATACAAATTTATCCAAGACATAAAGATTGTAAGTTAGAATTTATTGTGACTTGATAATGATACAATAAAAGATGATATGTTTCTGTCCCGACAGATGGTACATGCAGTGTTACAGTACGGGGGAAGGAAGGCCCGTGGCAGTGACCTGTTTGGTAACCAGGACCCAGTCGCCATCACCAAACGGTTTCTCAAGGGTTTAAAGGTAAACGGAGTCAAAATAATTCTCCATCTTGGTACATGGTGTGTCACTTTGTTCCGTCATTATAGTCCTGTTCTCTTGAAAAATTTGAAAAATTGGTATGAATTTCACCGAGTACATGTTTTAATTATACAGGGAGTGGAGAATGTTTACACACAGCATAAACCTCTGATGTACAGCATCCTCGATCAGCTCATCAAGGGCAAGCTCAAGGAGGGAGCATATCCTTATTTGGGCACAGGTCAATTAAGAGATAAGTATGTATACTGTAAACTGCTTTGTTTGTAAACTGATTTCATTACTGTGTATTTCTTTGAATTTGTTGATCATAAGTAATTAACTCAAAGATCTTGAGGAACTTTTACATGCTCTTTCCTGTATTTCAACTGGTATATGACCCTGAAGTTATTCACCTCAGTTCATGTTCCAGATTTTATGGGTGTTGATGGTAAATACAGGTTTGTCAGGCCCCTTGTCGTGTACAATGTTATTTCCCCTTTTTCAGGCCCATGTATACTGTGGTGTTGATGGTAACTACAGTTTTGTCATGCCTCTTTTTGTGTACGAGGTTATCTTCCCTTGTTTCAGGCCCCAGGATATTGTGGTGTTTATGATAGGTGGAGCCACTTATGAGGAAGCTTTAGCTGTCCACACTCTCAATAGATCAAGCCCCGGGGTGAGGATCGTCCTTGGTGGAACAACAGTGCACAACTTTAAAAGGTATGTCTGGAGCCATTATGACAGCTTTCATGATCTTGAAGAAACAATTTTGTATTTATCATATTAATCTTTTGTTGCAAGTAGTCTCATTTTAATGAATTTTGTTGATTCTAGGTTTAGATATGTACATTGTAGGATAAGGTCAGCTTTGATACCAAAACAACACAAGGACCAGTACCCAAGTATACAGTTTTTCGTTGTTCTTTTAATAAATTGTCATAATAGGCAAAAAAAACAACTATTGGTGATCATGAATAAAATGCATGCTTGATTTCCCTGGGAAATGTCCTAGAAGATACAGCTACAAAACTTATCAAACTTTATTTCAGTTTCTGCATTCACATTTTTTCATTGACATTTCAAGTTATTATCCTGTGATTCTGATTTTGGTGTTTATTTGTATTTTTGATTGTCTATGTCCATTTAGGTTGCATTAAGCTTTCCCAAATTCTTTTGGAACAAATATGATTCTTGATCCCGTTGTTTTGCAGCTTTTTAGATGAGGTTTCCCAGGCTGTTGGAGGTCAGACTTCGAGTCGGACGGAGGGAAGGTCCAGACAGTGGTGATTGTGGTTGGTGATTTACACTAACATAAAAACAGTGTTACCGTTACAAAGTATTTCTATCCTGAAAAAAAACCCAGCTGTGCTGACCTTACATCTAGAGAGAATGATTCAGCAAAAGTAGTATCTTCAGCAACTACATTTTGTTGTACAGTAACTGTACATTATGTTTCATGTAAATGTGCACATTATGATTTTCCTAGTCTGATGGTAATCTGTGATTAAAGAGAAGACTGGGCAGGAAGGAAACGTCTAAAGCAGGATAAATGTATACATGTATGTGGAGTGTTGAATACTATTACACAAAATGAATTGCTGTAATGATGTGCTTGGAGAATGGTGGTTGACAAGGACCAGTTTTCTTGTTGTTCTGTTAGAGCACAGTCCCCCTAGTGGAGTATCATTTACTGTAGTAGTCAGCATGGTTCTGACTCCCTGATACGCTAAATATTGGGACGGCTGGCAGTTCTGAGAGTCGGAATTCCTCTCTATATAAATACACAAGATTTTAGCGACCTGTTCCTGGGTAACTGATTAAGCAGTGCAAGGTTGTTTTACACATGAAAATAAGTTATCAATGGAACAGATATTTTTCTACTAACCTAAACATTTAATCAAGTCACAGAAAGTCATTAAGTAACTGTCGCCACCCATTTCCAAACAAAATAATCAGATTTAGGACTTTAATTTGAAAATGACTGTTGTCTAACGTCATGTGACCCATAATGTATAGCTCAGAAAGATGGGCTTGTGATATCCTGTGGCGGTGGTCATTATTAAACAGAGTAAGAATCCTTCGAGCTAGTACTGCATCATCAGCAAAGTTATCTCCAGTACAAAGATCTTGGTGTGTACCCAGCAACCTTACAACATTTAGGTGACCTCAAGGCTGTATGCACAACTTGATTAAATGACCACAAGACTGTTTGATATATTAGGTAGCTTTGTATATGTTATGTAACAGAGGGTTAAACAAATGGATATGCATCAAGGGAGGCAACTTTTTCAGACCATATTATGGAGGGAAACATGTGTTAAAGGGGGAAAATGTTAAAAGAAAATTTGGACATATGCAATCTGTGTAAAATATTAGCGCTGTCACAAAAACGTGAGCATTGCCATGTAAAAGTGAGAACTGCCATGTAAACGTGAGCACTGTCATGTAAACGTGAGCACTGCCTTGTAAACATGAGCACTGTCATGTAAACGTGAGCACTGCCATGAGCACTGCCATGTAAACGTGAGCACTGTCATGTAAATGTGAGCACTGTCATGTAAACGTGAGCACTGCCATGAGCACTGCCTTGTAAACGTGAGCACTGTCATGTAAACGTGAGCACTGTCATGTAAATGTGAGCACTGCCATGTGAATGTGAGTACTGCCTTGCAAACATGAGCACTGTCATGTAAACGTGAGCACTGCCATGTTAAAGTGAGCACTGCCTTGTAAACGTGAGCACTGTCATGTAAACGTGAGCACTGTCATGTAAATGTGAGCACTGCCTTGTAAACGTGAGCACTGTCATGTAAATGTGAGCACTGCCATGTAAACGTGAGCACTGTCATGTAAACGTGAGCACTGCCATGTAAACGTGAGCACTGCCATGTAAATGTGAGAACTGCCATGTAAACGTGAGCACTGCCATGTAAACGTGAGCACTGCCATGTAAAAGTGAGCACTACTATGTAAACGTGAGCACTGTCATGTTTTAGATGGTGTTGTAGGTTGGTATAACTGCTGATGGGGATCGTGTGCTATTTGTTCACCAGGAATGTAAATGGTTTGTCTGAATTTCATGTACATAATGTCAACTATTGGTAGCTTAATATTTAATTTCCTTGTAAGAATTGTAACATTCCATAGAAATCCGGTCGTTTCTGAATATGTGGTATGTGTAAACTGGCTTGGTTGCCTTTGTCTGTGACCTGTGACCAAGTACATCAGTTGGTTAGGGTGTCTAGATATTGGAGGTCCCAGGTTGGTCCATGTTTGGTCGTTCATTTTCCTTTTCTGTTATACCTGTACCAAGCTTTTTAACTTGTTAGTTCAATTTATTCCTAGCTAAGGTACCCATATCTTCATTTCTAAATTTGCTGTTGTGTAGATTCAACTGGATCAGAATAAGGATTGTATGTTATTTAAGAGTCTTGATGTGATTTATTCTGTTAAAAATTTTTGGCAATATTGTCTGTATTTCATACTTTGGTTCTTGTTAAATAGATACTTTATATTTATTTAATTTAGCTGAGGGTAAGTGCAATATGGTTACCATGGTTACTTTAACTAGGTCAGCTTCACCTTTTATATATATATGTCATCTAAGTACACGGGCACAAAGAAAACTTCACCTTTATACTTGTCACTTCAGAACACATGATTGTAGAAATACAAAATTAGTACAACACATTAACTATGAACAACAATTTCTCCCATCATTTGCAGATTGTTCTCCTCTTTTACCTGTTCAAGATTTGTCTGACATCCCCTAGGTTATGACAGATATCACGAGCTGACAACAATGCAACGACAAAAATACCATCACGCTAAGTCAACAATGCAATCATGTCACATCAGCATTGTGTTGCATTGATACTTTTGTAAAAGAAAATCAAAATGATGGGAGAAAAAAAGTTGTCTCCTACCAGAGAAATCTCAAACCTTTGGATGATATTCTTGATTGTCTAACCCTCGACAGATCCTTGGGTTGGACAACCAAGTATATCACCCCTTGGGTTGGAGATTTCTCTATCACACCATCAAGGTAGGGGAAGATTCTATTATGAGTTGAATTATGCTATGATGAAACAGTATTTGTGTGAAATTATACTAATGGAGTTAACAGTATGATAAAGATTGTGAGACTCATGAATATGTATGACTATGATCAAATACAAAGTGATATTATACCATTGTGAAACTTATGTCTATGAAATTGTGCATGGGAAACTGATAGGTGAGTGAAATTATACACAGTGAAATGCTATGTGTGTAAAATATTGTACATGTTAAAATATTTCGCGAGTGAAATTATACACAGTGAAATATAGTGTTGATGTAATTAAAATGATATACTATGGTGAAACTGGATGCGAGTTAAATTCAACTTTGTTGAATTTTAATGTAAATAAAATTATACTAGTAAGAATTAAAGGTGATGCAAGTTAGAGATTACAAAAGGTTGATTGTGATAAGTGAATTAGTGACAAATTTTACTATATATCTAGTTGATATAGAAATATCGTACATTTTAAATCTGGTATATCTGCATCGTTTGTAAACTTTGAAGTCTTGCTGAGGAAACATATTTATACTGTGTGAGAGGACACCCATACTGGGAGATCAAGTGTTAGAATAGGATTTATTTGTACATGTAGATTCTTTCGGTTGTTTTACCCTAAGTTCATTGACTTTTGTATTTGAAAGTGAAAGTGAAAGTGCTGCATTCATGCAAAGACAGACTTTGACTTCAAAAGATGACATATTGTTATTGATTAACAATGACATCCTGTCTTTATATGTTCATTTGGGTAACATAATTTTTAAAACGTGTTTTAAACGAAGATGTCTGTCTAAACTGCGTATCTGAAACCTCTTGCTCATAATGATCTATCTGCAGTATTCATCTTAGCACATCCGTGATCTTAGCAAGCTTTTACAGTTTTGAAAATTAATTTGTGAAATTCTAGTTTTCCTCAGAGTGTAGCAATTCTCTGTGTGTGTATGTGTGTGTGTGTGTATATAACCTGGATCCTCAGTTTGATGTAGGGTTTATAAAACCTTGTATTCACAATAAAATTCGAAAAAGAAATCCAGAATTTGTTTTGTTTTAAAGACACCTTCCTCTTCCTGTATAATGATGTTTCCTTTCTGAGAGAGTTCCACAGGCATCTTGGTCCTTTTGACCTTGTGATCAGTGGCTATGGAAAGAAAGAGTGTAAAACTCTTTGGAGTTCCGCAATATCTTAGTTCTTTTGACCTTGAAATCAATTGTTATGGAAAGGAAGAAGGTAGAACTCCTTGGAGATCCAGACGCATCTTGGTCCTTTCGATTTGGTAATCAGTCGTTATGGAAAGAAAGAGTGTTAAACTATTTGGAGTTCCGCAATATCTGAGTTCTTTTGACCTTGAAATCAATTGTTATGGAAAGGAAGAAGGTAGAACTCCTTGGAGATCCAGAAGCATCTTGGTCCTTTTGACCTTGAAATCAATTGTTATGGAGAGGAAGAAGATAAAACTCCCTGGAGATCCAGAAGCATCTTGGTCCTTTTGACTCGGAAATCAGTCGTTATGGAGAGGAATAAGGTAAAACCTCTTGGTGATCCACAAACATCTTGGTTCTTTTGACTTGACGTTTGAATACACATAGACACTAACCTGAGTTTGGGATCAAAGGTTACTCCAAGACTGGGGCATTTATGTCATTACTGAGAATCATATAGATCTAGACCGACGTGCAGTTGCAAATTCTCTCCATGGTACCGTACCAGATTTCCATGTGCTTGGATTTTTCCAAATTGGGTGCCATTTTCCCCGTTTTCTGTCGCTTATTTTAGTGATGCTTGATTGAAGTTTATTTTGGTCCTTCCTGTTAGATATGTTTGAACAAACTTTTTATTAGACAATGAGGGAATAAGAATTTTTGAAAATCCTCTTCTGTGAAATAACCATTTCTTCTACTTCTGGATAATCCTGACCAACCTCAACTAGCTGAAAACTGTCAGTGGAGGTGTAGGATAAAAGAAACGGGACATATGAAGTTGATTATTTACATTACTTTGAACTGAGTTGAAAAGTTAAAAATTGCAGTTTTGAAGAACCGATCCGAAACGGTACAGGCGTATCCAAGGGATGGCCGGACAAGAGAAGTATATGCCTATGCTTTGATTGGTGTCACAGGCACTTGTGGCCAGGAGAATAACCATCTATATATATAATATATAGAACATAGCGAAATTTGAAAAAATAAAATATATAAACTAGTTTTCCAATGTTCTTTTTATGTTATTAATCATCTAAAACCATAATGAAAATAATTGCCAAATTTCAGCTCGATACGTCAAGCGGTTAAATTTCACCAAAAAATCGGCTATCAGACACTGTAAAAGCGAGAAGGTATGTATGGGTCAGCATCGTTATTGGACTTGGGGACAAGATATGCATTAGCTATAGAAGCATATGCAAACAGACGGATGGTAGAATGTACCAAAGAAATAGGTTGGGCCCGGAGACTAATCCCTGAGGGACACCAGACTCCGGGACGTCAACTAAATCTTATCTTTCTCCTTCTTCTACTACTGAGTGTTTTTTCAAACTCCGCAAGCCAATGACATGAAAAGAAGATCTAGAGCACAGGTGCTTATTGACATGAATGTGACTATTTTTTCATTGAATGTAGAAGGTAATATACATATACGGTGTTTCATAATAATATAATGCTAAATTATTAAGTTTACAATAACAACCTATGCAGAGTAGCCTTATAAAAGCCTAGGTTTTCATAAGGCTTGACTTGCGAAGTTAACCCTTGGCTTGCGAAGTTGATTGTTTTCTAAAATTCCATAATCATGTCTGTTTAGTCTCCTAGGTCGAGATTCCTCGACAAATTCTAGTTGTTATTTATACGAGCGGGATCTGCGAAAGCCGTGATAGATGGGTTTCATAGTACAAGATGTTATGTTGGTCCGCATGAGTCGTGCTAGTAGATACTATAATCATGGTTGTATGCTTCATGATTTTACTACAGATGCATGACAGGGATATGGGCCTCTAATTTTCTGTGTGGAATTTGGGACCCCTTTTTGTATACTGGTGAGACATTTGCAGTTTTCCAGTCTAGGGGCACTATATACTCTGTTCTAAAGATCTTTTAAGTACCAGACACAGTAGGATCGTATCAACAGATAGTTTGACAGTAGCAAAAGTGCACATAGGCCTAATTAATCAACAGTTCAACATCTCCAATATAAGGAGTACCATACATAACGAAATGACAGCGAACACACAGGGATCTGAGAATCTGTTACAGCTATAGTTTTGGACCTAAAATAGGGTGTTTAGAGTAATTTTACACATTTTGGGGGTTAAGATCAATTTTCGATAAAAATGCCCCCTCAGTAGTCATAAAAGCTTTTATGACTACTGAGGGGGCATTTTTACCAAATATCGATCAATGTACTTGCCAATCGTCATTTTGCACGTCGGTGGTACAAAACATGCATCAAAATAAGGACTGTAAATGAATTAAAATAGGACACAGCAATAACAAAATTTATTATATGGGACATTATTATAAAGCAAATATAGTATTTAATTTTTTTAATATTTTTTTTCCTTCTGATTTAAATGTTGGTAATGATGATGTAGAGGATGATGTGGATAAATATATAGTGGATGAGAATGAGGATGCTGTCAATGAGGATACGAATGGTGAGGTTGTTAATGAACGTGTGGATGATGAGAATGAGGATAAATATGTGGATAAAGAAGATGCGGATGATTTGGAAAAGCGGTTTGCAGATATGGATGGAGGAGGATGTGGATGAAACTGAGGATGATGTTGATGAGGATAAACTGTTGAAGGTGAAGATGAGGTGGGTGATCATGAGGATAAGGATGTTGATGATGAGAATTAGAATAAAGATGAGGAGGATACGAATGATGATCTGAATGGAAGATGATGATGAGAATCAGAGGTGTTAGGATAAGGATGTTGATGATGAAGATAAAGATAAAGTGAATGATGATGTTGATGAGGAGGATGCGGGTGATGTAGATGGTGTGACTGTAGGAGAATAATTAGGATGTGGATGATAAGAATGAGGTGGACAAAGATGATATGGATGAGGATGATGTTGACGTGAATGATGCGGACAATCAGGTGTGGATGATTATATGAATTGAGGATGATAATCATCAGAGTTGTGAAGAATAAGATGTAGATGTTGAGAATAAGGTGGAAGATGAGGATGAGGATGGCGATGATTAGGATGTGGATGATAAAAATGAGGACAAATATGTGGATGAAGATGTGGATTAGGATGAAGATGATTGTGTTTAGCATGATGGGAATGAGAATGGCGAGTAGAATATGATGATGTGGTATACGAGGAGGATTTACATGATGATGATGTTGATAAGGTTGAGGATGAGGATAAAGAAGATGTGGATATGCAGGATGTGGATGATGATGTTTATAATAATGAGGATGTATAGGAGGATGGTGATATGGATGATTAAGATGTGTATGAGGAGGAGGATGCACATGTTGCTGATGATGTGAATGTTAGAGTATGATGTGGATAATGTAGAGGAGAAAGATGGCGTAGATGTTGCAAATGGTGTTGATGAGAATGAGGATGCTGTTGATAAGAACAAGATTGTTGAATATTATTATGTTGATGATGAGGTTGAAGATGATGAGAATGAGGATAAATATGTGGAAGAGAATGCGGATAAGCAGCATAATGATGTGATGGAGGTTAATCTAATGGTGAGGATGAAGATGACGTGGAAGATGTGGATGGTAGTGAGCATGTTGATGAGAATAAGGTGGATGATGAAAATAAAGATTATGTGGATGGGGATTATGTGGATGAGCAGGATGAGGATAAGGTTGGTGATGAGAATAAAGATGATGTGGATGGGGATTATGTGGATGAGCAGGATGAGGATGAGGTGGGTGATGTAGATAAGCAGGAAGCGGGTGATGTGAATGGAGGATGATTTGGAAAATGATTATGTAAAGGGTGATGTGGATTAGGATGATGTGGATTAAAATGAGGATGCTGTTGATGAATATAAGAATGGTGAGGATGCAAATCTGAATGAGAATGAGGATGATAAAGATGTGGATGATAATGTGAATGAGGATGTGGAGGAGGAAGATGTGGATATGCAAGATCAGGATGATGTGGAGGAGGGTGATTATGAGAATGAGGATAATGTTGATGAGAATATAATACATAATGGTGAGGATGTTGATAAGCCGGATACAGATGTTGGTGATGTGAATGTAGGAGTATGATTAGGATGTGGATGATGAGGTGGATAAAGATGAGGATGACTTTGATGATGCAGATAATCAGGATGCGGATGATGATATGGATGGAGGATGATAATCAGAGTTGTGAGCATGAATATCTTGATGATGAGGTGGATGATGATAATGATGTAGAGGATGGTGATAATATTGTAGAGGATGATGATAATGATGTAGAGGATGATGATAATGACGATGTAGAGGATGATGATAATGATGATATAGCTGATGATGATAATGATGATGTAGAGGATGATGATTATGATGATGTAGAGGAGGCTGATTATGATGATGTAGAGGATGATGAATACGATGTAGGGGATGATGATAACGATGAAGAGGATGGTGATAATGATGATGTACAGGATTATGATTATGATGATGTAAGGGATGATGATAATGATGAAGAGGATGATGAAAATGATATAGGGGATGATGATAATGATGATGTAGAGGATGATGATAATGATGATGTAGAGGATGATGATGATGATGATGATGATGTAGAGGATGATGAAAATGATGAAGAGGATGATAATGATGATGTAGAGGATGAAATGGATGAGAATGAGGATGAATATGATGATCTGCATGATGAGAATGTTAATGATGATAAAAATGTGGATGAGGAAAGTATAGAGGATAGAGGATAAGCAGGATGTGCATGTTGATGACGATGTGAATGTTGAGGGTGATTATGTTGTGGATGAGGATGAGATGGATGATGGTGACGATGTGGATGATGAGAATGAGTTTGCAGATGAGAATGTTGAGGATGCGGATAAGGAAGATATGTATGATTTTGATGGAGGATGATGAGAATCAGAATTGTGAGGATGAAGATGATGATGTGAATGATGATAATGTTGATGAGAATAAGGTTGAAGATGATGTGGATGGGGATTATGTGAATAAACAACATGCCGAAGAGGATGCGTGTAATGATGAGGATGTAGAGAAGGATGAAGATAAGAATGGCGAGGATGAGAATGTTGATGATGCAAATAAACAGGATGCGGATGATGTGATGGAGGATGATGATAATCAGAATGGTGAGGATGAAGATAATGATATGGAAGATAAGGAGGATGGGGATGAGGATAAATATGGATGAGGATTGTTAATAAACAAGATGCGGATAATGATGTGTAGAATGATGAGGATGTAGAGGAGGATGGTGATGTAGAAGAGGATGACGATGATAATCAGAATGGTGAAGATGAGGTGGATGATATGGATAAGCAGGATGAAAATTGGGATGCAGTTGATGAGGATAAGAATTGTGAGGATGATGAGAATGAGGATGCAAATAAACAGGATGTGCATGTTGATGAGGATGTGAATGAAGAAAGATGATGTGGATGATGTGGATGGAGAAGGATATGCATACTGATGAGGATGTAGAGGATAATAATGTGAATGATGATGAAATTGATGAGGAAAATGATGAGAGTTAGGTGGAAAATGAGGATAAAAATCCTATTGATGTGGATGTTTAAGGATGTGGAGAATGATAATAGTAATCAGAATGGTGTGGATGAGGCTGTTGATGAGGTGGAGGATGGTAGGGATGATGTGAATAAGCAGGATGTGGATGATGTGAATAGAGGATGATGATATGGATAGTGATGTAGAAGAGGATGAAGTTGATGAGAATGAGGATGCTGTTGATGAGGATAAGAATGTTGAGGATGATAATGTTGATGAGGATGAGATAGATGATGGTGACGATGACAATGATTTAGGATGTGGATGATGAGGAGGATGTGGATGATGAGGAGGATGTGGATGATGAGGAGGATGTGGATAAAAGTGAGAATATTGATGAGAATTAGGTGGATGTTGAGGATGAAGTTGATGAAGATTATGTGGTTACAGAAAGAAGGATGCAGATGATGATGTGTATAATGATGTTGATGATGATAAGAATGGTGAGGATGTTGATAAGTGGAGAATGAGGATAAAGATGCGGATGATGATGTGGTTGAAGGATGATGTTTAAGAGGATGATGTTGATAAGGATGAACATGAAGGATGAGGATAATATGTAGAGGATGAGGATATAAATGAGGATTATGTGCGTGATGCAGATGATGTGGATGAAAATGTGGATTTTGATGGGGGTATGGAAGATGAGGATAAATATTATATAGAAGAAGACGATGCAGATGTTGTGGAGGTTTTTGATGAAGATGATGATGAGTATAAAGATGATATGGAGGATGCGGATAAGTGGGATGATGTGGATGATAATGAGATGGATGAAGAATTATGTGGAAAAGGATGAGAACGTAGAGGATAATGATGTCGAGGATGAGAATGATGAAGTTGATAAGGATAAGAATGGTGAGGATGCTGCTGTTGATAAGGAACATGTGGATAAGCAGCGTGACGATGTGGAGGTGGGTGATTATGTGGATGATGATGATGATGATGGTGTGGATGACTCGATGTGGACGATGATGATGTTGATGTGGATGATGATAATGGTGATGATGTGGATGATGATGTTGATATAGATGATGATGATGTTGATGTGGATGATGATGTTGATGATGATGATGATGTGGATGATGATGGATGATGATGTTGATGTGGATAAT
The DNA here is from genome assembly GCA_947623455.1 of Mimachlamys varia. Classification (NCBI taxonomy): domain Eukaryota; kingdom Metazoa; phylum Mollusca; class Bivalvia; order Pectinida; family Pectinidae; genus Mimachlamys; species Mimachlamys varia. The sequence continues at coordinate 19,441,164 of OX392535.1, forward strand.
GATGATGATGATGATGTTGATGTGGATGTTGATGTGGATGATGATGATGTGGATGTGGATGATGATGATGATGTGGATGATGATGATGTTGATGATGTGAATGACTCAATGTTGATGTGGATGATGATGATGTGGATGGCTCGATGTTGATGTGGATGATGACGTTGATGTGGATATGATGTTGATGACTCGATGTTGATGTGTATGATAATGATGTTGATTTCGATGATGATGATGATGTTGATGATGTGGATGGTGATGATGTTGATGAGGATGATGTGGATGATGATGATGGTGATGATGTGGATGGTGATGATGTTGATGAGGATGATGTTGATGATTTTGATGTGGATGATGATGATGATGTGGATGACTAGATGTTGATGTGGATGATGATGTTAATGATGATGATGATGAAGACGATGTTGATGTGGATGATGATGTTGATGATGATGATGTCTATGACTCGATGTGGATGATGTTATGATGTTGATATGATGATGTTGATGTGGATGATGATGTTGATGTTGATGATGTTGATGATGTGAATGATAATGATGATATGGATGATGATGATGATGATGTTGATGATGATGATGTGGATGATGATGGTGATGTGGATGATGATGTCGATGTGGATGATGATGGTGATGATGTGGATGATGTGGATGACTCGATGTTGATGTGGATGATGATGTTGATGTTGATGTGGATGATGTTGATGTGGATGATGTTAATGTCGATGATGATGTGGATGATGATGTGGATGACTCGATGTTGATGTGGATGATGATGTTGATGTGTATGATGATGATGATGATTTTAATGATGGTGGTGTTGATGTGGATGATGTTGATGTGGATGATGATGATGATGATGATGATGTGGATGATTATGATAATGATGATGTTAAGATGATGATGTTGATGATGATGGTGTGGATGATGATGATGATGATGTGGATGATGATTATGATGTGGATGATGATGATGTGGATGATGATGATGTGGATGATGTTGATGTGGATGATGTTGATGATGATGGTGATGATGTGGATGACTCGATGTTGATGTGGATGATGATGATGTGGATAATGATGATGATCGCGATGTTGATGTTGATGATGATGATTATGTTGATGTGGATGATGTTGATGTGGATAATGATGATGCTGTGGATGACTCGATGTTGATGATGATGATGTTGATGACTCGATGTTGATGTGTATGATGATGATGTTGATTTCGATGATGATGATGTTGATGTGGATGATGATGGTGATGATGTGGATGATGATGATGTTGATTTCGATGATGATGTTGATGTGGATGATGCTGATGATTTTGATGTGGATGATGATGTTGATGATTTTGATGTGGATGACTAGATGTTGATATGGATGATGATGTTAATGATGATGATGATGAAGACAATGTTGATGTGGATGTTGATGTGGATGTTGATGTGGATGATGATGTGGATGATGATGATGATGATGTTGATGTGGATGATGATGATGATGTTGATGTGGATGATGATGATGTTAATGTGGATGATGATGATGATGATGCTGTGGATGACTAGATGTTGATGTGGATGATGATGTTAATGATGATGATGATGAAGACGATGTTGATGTGGATGATGATGTTGATGTGGATGATGATGATGATGATGATGATGATGATGTGGATGACTAGATGTTGATGTGGATGATGATGTTGATGTGGATGATGATGATGTGGATGATGATGATGATGATGATGATGATGATGATGTTGATGTGGATGATGATGATGATGTGGATGATGATGATGATGATGATGTTGATGTGGATGATGATGATGATGTCTATGACTCGATGTGGATGATGTAATGATGTTGATATGATGATGTTGATGATAATGTTGTTGATGATGTGAATGATAATGATGATGTGGATGATGATGATGATGATGATGTTGATGATGATGATGTGGATGATGTGGATGACTCGATGTTGATGTGGATGATGATGTTGATGTGGATGATGTTGATGATGTTGATGTGGATGATGATGTGGATGATGATGTTGATGTGTATGATGATGATGATGTTGATGATGATGGTGGTGTTGATGAGGATGATGTTGATGTGGATGATGATGATGGTGATGATGTGGATGATGATGTTAATGATGATGATGATGAAGACGATGTTGATGTGGATGATGATGTTGATGATGATGATGTCTATGACTCGATGTGGATGATGTTATGATGTTGATATGATGATGTTGATGTGGATGATGATGTTGATGTTGATGATGTTGATGATGTGAATGATAATGATGATATGGATGATGATGATGATGATGATGTTGATGATGATGATGTGGATGATGATGGTGATGTGGATGATGATGGTGATGATGTGGATGATGTGGATGACTCGATGTTGATGTGGATGATGATGTTGATGTTGATGTGGATGATGTTGATGTGGATGATGTTAATGTCGATGATGATGTGGATGATGATGTGGATGACTCGATGTTGATGTGGATGATGATGTTGATGTGTATGATGATGATGATGATTTTAATGATGGTGGTGTTGATGTGGATGATGTTGATGTGGATGATGATGATGATGATGATGTGGATGATTATGATAATGATGATGTTAAGATGATGATGTTGATGATGATGGTGTGGATGATGATGATGATGATGTGGATGATGATGATGATGTGGATGATGATGATGTGGATGATGATGATGTGGATGATGTTGATGTGGATGATGTTGATGATGATGGTGATGATGTGGATGACTCGATGTTGATGTGGATGATGATGATGTGGATAATGATGATGATCGCGATGTTGATGTTGATGATGATGATTATGTTGATGTGGATGATGTTGATGTGGATAATGATGATGCTGTGGATGACTCGATGTTGATGATGATGATGTTGATGACTCGATGTTGATGTGTATGATGATGATGTTGATTTCGATGATGATGATGTTGATGTGGATGATGATGGTGATGATGTGGATGATGATGATGTTGATTTCGATGATGATGTTGATGTGGATGATGCTGATGATTTTGATGTGGATGATGATGTTGATGATTTTGATGTGGATGACTAGATGTTGATATGGATGATGATGTTAATGATGATGATGATGAAGACAATGTTGATGTGGATGTTGATGTGGATGTTGATGTGGATGATGATGTGGATGATGATGATGATGATGTTGATGTGGATGATGATGATGATGTTGATGTGGATGATGATGATGTTAATGTGGATGATGATGATGATGATGATGATGCTGTGGATGACTAGATGTTGATGTGGATGATGATGTTAATGATGATGATGATGAAGACGATGTTGATGTGGATGATGATGTTGATGTGGATGATGATGATGATGATGATGATGATGATGATGATGATGATGATGTGGATGACTAGATGTTGATGTGGATGATGATGTTGATGTGGATGATGATGATGTGGATGATGATGATGATGATGTTGTTGATGTGGATGATGATGATGATGTGGATGATGATGATGATGATGATGTTGATGTGGATGATGATGATGATGTCTATGACTCGATGTGGATGATGTAATGATGTTGATATGATGATGTTGATGATGATGTTGTTGATGATGTGAATGATAATGATGATGTGGATGATGATGATGATGATGATGTTGATGATGATGATGTGGATGATGTGGATGACTCGATGTTGATGTGGATGATGATGTTGATGTGGATGATGTTGATGATGTTGATGTGGATGATGATGTGGATGATGATGTTGATGTGTATGATGATGATGATGTTGATGATGATGGTGGTGTTGATGAGGATGATGTTGATGTGGATGATGATGATGGTGATGATGTGGATGATGATGTTAATGATGATGATGATGAAGACGATGTTGATGTGGATGATGATGTTGATGATGATGATGTCTATGACTCGATGTGGATGATGTTATGATGTTGATATGATGATGTTGATGTGGATGATGATGTTGATGTTGATGATGTTGATGATGTGAATGATAATGATGATATGGATGATGATGATGATGATGATGTTGATGATGATGATGTGGATGATGATGGTGATGTGGATGATGATGGTGATGATGTGGATGATGTGGATGACTCGATGTTGATGTGGATGATGATGTTGATGTGGATGATGTTGATGTGGATGATGTTGATGTGGATGATGTTAATGTCGATGATGATGTGGATGATGATGTGGATGACTCGATGTTGATGTGGATGATGATGTTGATGTGTATGATGATGATGATGATGTTGATGATGGTGGTGTTGATGTGGATGATGTTGATGTGGATGATGATGATGGTGATGATGTGGATGATAATGATGATGTTAAAATGATGATGTTGATGATGATGGTGTGGATGATGATGATGTGGATGATGTTGATGTGGATGATGATGGTGATGATGTGGATGACTCGATGTTGATGTGGATGATGATGGTGATGTGGATAATGATTATGATCGCGATGTTGATGTTGATGATGATGATTATGTTGATGTGGATGATGATGTTGATGTGGATTATGATGATGCTGTGGATGACTCGATGTTGATGTTGATGACTCGATGTTGATGTGTATGATGATGATGTTGATTTCGATGATGATGATGTGGATGATGATGGTGATGATGTGGATGATGATGATGTTGATTTCGATGATGATGTTGATGTGGATGATGCTGATGATTTTGATGTGGATGATGATGTTGATGATTTTGATGTGGATGATGATGATGTGGATGACTAGATGTTGATGATGATGTTAATGATGATGATGATGAAGACAATGTTGATGTGGATGTTGATGTGGATGATGATGTGGATGATGATGATGATGTGGATGATGATGATGATGATGTTGATGTGGATGATGATGATGATGTTGATGTGGATGATGATGATGATGATGATGATGATGTTAATGTGGATGATGATGATGATGATGTGGATGACTAGATGTTGATGTGGATGATGATGTTAATGATGATGATGATGAAGACGATGTTGATGTGGATGATGATGTTGATGTGGATGATGATGATAATGATGTGGATGATGATGATGTGGGTGACTAGATGTTGATGATGATGATGATGTTGATGTGGATGATGATGATGATGTTGATGTGGATGATGATGTTAATGATGATGATGATGAAGACGATGTTGATGTGGATGATGATGTTGATGATGATGATGTGGATGATGATGATGTTGATGTGGATGATGATGTAGATGATGATGATGATGATGATGTTGATGTGGATGATGATGATGATTTCTATGACTCGATGTGGATGATGTAATGATGTTGATGATGATGTTGTTGATGATGTGAATGATAATGATGATGTTGATGATGTGGATGATGTGGATGACTCAATGTTGATGTGGATGATGATGTTGATGTGGATGATGTTGATGATGATGTTGATGTGTATGATGATGATGATGATGTTGATGATGATGGTGGTGTTGATGTGGATGATGTTGATGTGGATGATGGTGATGATGTGGATGATTATGATAATGATGATGATGTTAAGATGATGATGATGATGATCGCGATGTTGATGTTGATGATTATGTTGATGTGGATGATGTTGATGTGGATAATGATGTTGATGTGGATGATGATGATGCTGTGGATGACTCAATGTTGATGTGGATGATGATGGTGATGTGGATAATGATTATGATCGCGATGTTGATGTTGATGATTATGTTGATGTGGATGATGATGTTGATTTGGATAATGATGATGCTGTGGATGACTCGATGTTGATGTTGATGACTCGATGTTGATGTGTATGATGATGATGTTAATTTCGATGATGATGATGTGGATGATGATGGTGATGATGTGGATGATGATGATGTTGATTTCGATGATGATGTTGATGATGCTGATGATTTTGATGTGGATGATGATGTTGATGTGGATGATGATGATGTGGATGACTAGATGTTGATGATGATGTTAATGATGATGATGATGAAGACAATGTTGATGTGGATGTTGATGTGGATGATGATGATGATGTAGATGATGATGATGATGATGTTGATGTGGATGATGATGATGATTTCTATGACTCGATGTGGATGATGTAATGATGTTGATGATGATGTTGTTGATGATGTGAATGATAATGATGATGTTGATGATGTGGATGATGTGGATGACTCAATGTTGATGTGGATGATGATGTTGATGTGGATGATGTTGATGATGATGTTGATGTGTATGATGATGATGATGATGTTGATGATGATGGTGGTGTTGATGTGGATGATGTTGATGTGGATGATGGTGATGATTATGATAATGATGATGATGTTAAGATGATGATGATGATGATCGCGATGTTGATGTTGATGATTATGTTGATGTGGATGATGTTGATGTGGATAATGATGTTGATGTGGATGATGATGATGCTGTGGATGACTCAATGTTGATGTGGATGATGATGGTGATGTGGATAATGATTATGATCGCGATGTTGATGTTGATGATTATGTTGATGTGGATGATGATGTTGATGTGGATAATGATGATGCTGTGGATGACTCGATGTTGATGTTGATGACTCGATGTTGATGTGTATGATGATGATGTTGATGATGCTGATGATTTTGATGTGGATGATGATGTTGATGTGGATGATGATGATGATGATGATGTGGATGATTATGATAATGATGATGTTAAGATGATGATGTTGATGATGATGGTGTGGATGATGATGATGATGATGTGGATGATGATGATGATGTGGATGATGATGATGTGGATGATGATGATGTGGATGATGTTGATGTGGATGATGTTGATGATGATGGTGATGATGTGGATGACTCGATGTTGATGTGGATGATGATGATGTGGATAATGATGATGATCGCGATGTTGATGTTGATGATGATGATTATGTTGATGTGGATGATGTTGATGTGGATAATGATGATGCTGTGGATGACTCGATGTTGATGATGATGATGTTGATGACTCGATGTTGATGTGTATGATGATGATGTTGATTTCGATGATGATGATGTTGATGTGGATGATGATGGTGATGATGTGGATGATGATGATGTTGATTTCGATGATGATGTTGATGTGGATGATGCTGATGATTTTGATGTGGATGATGATGTTGATGATTTTGATGTGGATGACTAGATGTTGATATGGATGATGATGTTAATGATGATGATGATGAAGACAATGTTGATGTGGATGTTGATGTGGATGTTGATGTGGATGATGATGTGGATGATGATGATGATGATGTTGATGTGGATGATGATGATGATGTTGATGTGGATGATGATGATGTTAATGTGGATGATGATGATGATGATGATGATGCTGTGGATGACTAGATGTTGATGTGGATGATGATGTTAATGATGATGATGATGAAGACGATGTTGATGTGGATGATGATGTTGATGTGGATGATGATGATGATGATGATGATGATGATGATGATGATGATGATGTGGATGACTAGATGTTGATGTGGATGATGATGTTGATGTGGATGATGATGATGTGGATGATGATGATGATGATGTTGTTGATGTGGATGATGATGATGATGTGGATGATGATGATGATGATGATGTTGATGTGGATGATGATGATGATGTCTATGACTCGATGTGGATGATGTAATGATGTTGATATGATGATGTTGATGATGATGTTGTTGATGATGTGAATGATAATGATGATGTGGATGATGATGATGATGATGATGTTGATGATGATGATGTGGATGATGTGGATGACTCGATGTTGATGTGGATGATGATGTTGATGTGGATGATGTTGATGATGTTGATGTGGATGATGATGTGGATGATGATGTTGATGTGTATGATGATGATGATGTTGATGATGATGGTGGTGTTGATGAGGATGATGTTGATGTGGATGATGATGATGGTGATGATGTGGATGATGATGTTAATGATGATGATGATGAAGACGATGTTGATGTGGATGATGATGTTGATGATGATGATGTCTATGACTCGATGTGGATGATGTTATGATGTTGATATGATGATGTTGATGTGGATGATGATGTTGATGTTGATGATGTTGATGATGTGAATGATAATGATGATATGGATGATGATGATGATGATGATGTTGATGATGATGATGTGGATGATGATGGTGATGTGGATGATGATGGTGATGATGTGGATGATGTGGATGACTCGATGTTGATGTGGATGATGATGTTGATGTGGATGATGTTGATGTGGATGATGTTGATGTGGATGATGTTAATGTCGATGATGATGTGGATGATGATGTGGATGACTCGATGTTGATGTGGATGATGATGTTGATGTGTATGATGATGATGATGATGTTGATGATGGTGGTGTTGATGTGGATGATGTTGATGTGGATGATGATGATGGTGATGATGTGGATGATAATGATGATGTTAAAATGATGATGTTGATGATGATGGTGTGGATGATGATGATGTGGATGATGTTGATGTGGATGATGATGGTGATGATGTGGATGACTCGATGTTGATGTGGATGATGATGGTGATGTGGATAATGATTATGATCGCGATGTTGATGTTGATGATGATGATTATGTTGATGTGGATGATGATGTTGATGTGGATTATGATGATGCTGTGGATGACTCGATGTTGATGTTGATGACTCGATGTTGATGTGTATGATGATGATGTTGATTTCGATGATGATGATGTGGATGATGATGGTGATGATGTGGATGATGATGATGTTGATTTCGATGATGATGTTGATGTGGATGATGCTGATGATTTTGATGTGGATGATGATGTTGATGATTTTGATGTGGATGATGATGATGTGGATGACTAGATGTTGATGATGATGTTAATGATGATGATGATGAAGACAATGTTGATGTGGATGTTGATGTGGATGATGATGTGGATGATGATGATGATGTGGATGATGATGATGATGATGTTGATGTGGATGATGATGATGATGTTGATGTGGATGATGATGATGATGATGATGATGATGTTAATGTGGATGATGATGATGATGATGTGGATGACTAGATGTTGATGTGGATGATGATGTTAATGATGATGATGATGAAGACGATGTTGATGTGGATGATGATGTTGATGTGGATGATGATGATAATGATGTGGATGATGATGATGTGGGTGACTAGATGTTGATGATGATGATGATGTTGATGTGGATGATGATGATGATGTTGATGTGGATGATGATGTTAATGATGATGATGATGAAGACGATGTTGATGTGGATGATGATGTTGATGATGATGATGTGGATGATGATGATGTTGATGTGGATGATGATGTAGATGATGATGATGATGATGATGTTGATGTGGATGATGATGATGATTTCTATGACTCGATGTGGATGATGTAATGATGTTGATGATGATGTTGTTGATGATGTGAATGATAATGATGATGTTGATGATGTGGATGATGTGGATGACTCAATGTTGATGTGGATGATGATGTTGATGTGGATGATGTTGATGATGATGTTGATGTGTATGATGATGATGATGATGTTGATGATGATGGTGGTGTTGATGTGGATGATGTTGATGTGGATGATGGTGATGATGTGGATGATTATGATAATGATGATGATGTTAAGATGATGATGATGATGATCGCGATGTTGATGTTGATGATTATGTTGATGTGGATGATGTTGATGTGGATAATGATGTTGATGTGGATGATGATGATGCTGTGGATGACTCAATGTTGATGTGGATGATGATGGTGATGTGGATAATGATTATGATCGCGATGTTGATGTTGATGATTATGTTGATGTGGATGATGATGTTGATTTGGATAATGATGATGCTGTGGATGACTCGATGTTGATGTTGATGACTCGATGTTGATGTGTATGATGATGATGTTAATTTCGATGATGATGATGTGGATGATGATGGTGATGATGTGGATGATGATGATGTTGATTTCGATGATGATGTTGATGATGCTGATGATTTTGATGTGGATGATGATGTTGATGTGGATGATGATGATGTGGATGACTAGATGTTGATGATGATGTTAATGATGATGATGATGAAGACAATGTTGATGTGGATGTTGATGTGGATGATGATGATGATGTAGATGATGATGATGATGATGTTGATGTGGATGATGATGATGATTTCTATGACTCGATGTGGATGATGTAATGATGTTGATGATGATGTTGTTGATGATGTGAATGATAATGATGATGTTGATGATGTGGATGATGTGGATGACTCAATGTTGATGTGGATGATGATGTTGATGTGGATGATGTTGATGATGATGTTGATGTGTATGATGATGATGATGATGTTGATGATGATGGTGGTGTTGATGTGGATGATGTTGATGTGGATGATGGTGATGATTATGATAATGATGATGATGTTAAGATGATGATGATGATGATCGCGATGTTGATGTTGATGATTATGTTGATGTGGATGATGTTGATGTGGATAATGATGTTGATGTGGATGATGATGATGCTGTGGATGACTCAATGTTGATGTGGATGATGATGGTGATGTGGATAATGATTATGATCGCGATGTTGATGTTGATGATTATGTTGATGTGGATGATGATGTTGATGTGGATAATGATGATGCTGTGGATGACTCGATGTTGATGTTGATGACTCGATGTTGATGTGTATGATGATGATGTTAATTTCGATGATGATGATGTGGATGATGATGGTGATGATGTGGATGATGATGATGTTGATGATGCTGATGATTTTGATGTGGATGATGATGTTGATGTGGATGATGATGATGTGGATGACTAGATGTTGATGATGATGTTAATGATGATGATGATGAAGACAATGTTGATGTGGATGTTGATGTGGATGATGATGATGATGTGGATGATGATGATGATGATGTTGATGTGGATGATGATGATGATGTTGATGTGGATGATGATGATGATGATGTTAATGTGGATGATGATGATGATGATGTGGATGACTAGATGTTGATGTGGATGATGATGTTAATGATGATGATGATGAAGACGATGTTGATGTGGATGATGATGTTGATGTGGATGATGATGATAATGATGTGGATGATGATGATGTGGGTGACTAGATGTTGATGATGATGATGATGTTGATGTGGATGATGATGATGATGTTGATGTGGATGATGATGTTAATGATGATGATGATGATGAAGACGATGTTGATGTGGATGATGATGTTGATGATGATGATGTGGATGATGATGATGTTGATGTGGATGATGATGTGGATGATGATGATGATGATGATGATGTTGATGTGGATGATGATGATGATTTCTATGACTCGATGTGGATGATGTAATGATGTTGATATGATGATGTTGATGTTGTTGATGATGTGAATGATAATGATGATGTTGATGATGTGGATGATGTGGATGACTCAATGTTGATGTGGATGATGATGTTGATGTGGATGATGTTGATGATGTTGATGTGGATGATGATGTTGATGTGTATGATGATGATGATGATGTTGATGATGATGGTGGTGTTGATATGGATGATGTTGATGTGGATGATGATGATGTGGATGATAATGATGGAGAATCAGAATGTAGATGATGTAGAGGATTATGTGGAGGTGGGTGCTGTGGACGATAGGCATGTGGATAATGAGGAAGATGATGTAGAGGTGGGTGATGTGGAGGAAGAGGATGATGAAGATTATTTTGATAATGCGAATGATATGGATGAGAATGATGAGGATGTTGATGATGGCAATGAGGGGTGGATGAGGATGTGTAGGATCTGGTAAATGAGGATGCTGATGATGTGAATAAGGAGGAGGATGCAGAAAATGAAGAGGCTTATAATGTGAAGGAGGAGGATGTGGAGTAGTGATTGAGAATAATGAGGTTGTTGTGGATGAAGATGATGTTGTTGATGAGGATGTGTATGAGGGTGAAGATGTGGATAATGTGTATGATGAGGATGAGAATCAGAATGGTGATGATTTGAATGAGTATGTGTATGATGATGATGTGGACGAGCATGTGAATTATTATGTTGAAATAGCCCAAAAATATTACTTACCAATATATTTTTACAGATGAACGAAGGTTGATTTACCATCTAATGATGCTGGATATATACAGTATAACCTGTTTAAACTGGGACCAAAATGTTTGACCGTATGTAGAGGTAAGATATCAGTAAAAGGAAGGGCCAAACCAAACAGTAAGGCTGCAATAGACAGGATTTCAGATTAGACAGGGCCAGTTTTGAAAGTTATACTGTATAATATTTGGCTTTACTAGTAACACTCAAGTTGTGTATGTTGTGTATGATTTGCAAGTTTTTATCGTGCATGTTGTCTGTAGTTTATATGACAATTCAGTCACTATATTTTTGTTTCATTCATTTTTAAAAACAAGAGGAAAATATTTCATCTTTTTGAAGAATTTTATTGCTTGTCTATCATGGTCTGGGTTGGTCATTCTGAATAATCCTAGATCTTGGTCCTGCAAAATACAAGCAAAAGAGTTTTGTTATTATTTTGGTAGTAATATGTTGATTACTGTTATTAATAAAATACTTTTTAACATTTCCAGGAGCAACATACAATACATACGTACATAAAACCAATATTAGTTGAAAATAATAGTTAATAGTGAAAACAAGACTCTCTCATGCCTGAAATCTGTAATATCAAATTTCAAATGAAGCGTTTCTTTGTTGCAATGACTTTAAATGTTTTCATCCAGAGTAAGATAATTTCTCAAGTTAAAGTCACAGAAACAGGTAAATATCGTAAGAAACCTTTTTCTTACTTCTCTTTCGATCTTCTCATCTTTCTGATGGTAATGGTGGTTCTCATCTTCCTGGTGGTGGTGGTTCTCATCTTTTAAGTGGTAGTGGTGGTTCTCATCTTTCTAGTGGTGGTTCTCATCTTTCTGATTGTGGTGATTCTCATCTTTCTGGTGGTGGTGGTGGTTCTCATCTTTCTGGTGGTGGCGGTGGTGGTACTCGTCTTTCTGGTGGTGGCGGTGGTGGTTCTCGCCTTTCTCTTGGTGGTGGCGGTGGTGGTGGTTCCCATCTTTCTGATGGTGGTGGTTCTCGTCTTTCTGGTGGTGGTGGTGGTGGTTCTCGTCTTTCTGGTGGTGGTGGTGGTTCTCATCTTTCTGGTGGTGGTGGTGGTGGTGGTTCTCGTCGTTCTGGTGGTGGTGGTGGTTCTCGTCTTTCTGGTGGTGGTTTTCATCTTTCTGGTCATCATTTTGTATTGTTTTTGTATTTTTGATTTTGGTTCTGCAAAAAAATGAAGGTAAAAGAATAATATTTTGAGAAGTGCTTTAATTTTATTTGTTAGATTATGAGAACATCCTTAAATAGCTGAATTTTCTATTGAAACATCACTTCTACATACCTGTATGTGGTTTAAATCTGTAAAATTGCAATGTCATATTTATTTGGTGGAGATTCGCGAGTTAAAATAATTAATTCAAAAGGGTTTACATTGTAGTAATTAACAGCTTGTCCACCTTTCTCCCTGTAATGTACATGAATACTAATTTCAACAAATATGCAAATATTTGCAAAACTTAAGCCCAGTCTTAATATAATTGTAACATTCTTCAAACATTATTAGTCATTAATGATATTATAAATAAGATTGACCTATTTATTTACTTAATAGGCCTTTCTGTCCCCATAGGAACTCAACCCTCCAAGTTAATTCACAAGTGATCATGGATTTCCTTTGTCTAAAACATTAATTATGATATATATATGTCACCCCATTCAGCCCACAGCTGTTTATAATATTAAGTTTCCTTTTGGACTTCATCTTACATTCAGTTTATACCCTCTCAATGCAAAAGGAGTTTCAGATACACTTATCATTTAAATTTGTGTAGTGATTTGGTCAAAAGGCTAAGAATGTTTTCAAGTAAAGGGCATAACTCCAAAAACAAGGGAAATAACTATTTTAAATAGTTATGCCATGTACAAATAAAGTATCATTCATACTGGTATATTTATGGGTTTTTTTGTTTTGAAACTTGTTGTGTGTGAACACTAGTCTTAGGACGGAAAACACAATTCCAGTATAATTTTGTTACACTTCCCTTCATAATGTCAAGGAAAGTACAGCTAAGCTTTACTTACTTTGGGGTCTTAAGATCCAAGCTTTCCGCCCTGGAGGCCAGAATTCTTCAACCTTGTATCATCTTCACAATAAACAGAGTTCCCAGCAATGAAGATATATGAAGCCTCAAGAAGATTTACTCATGCCCCAGCCAGTTCTGTCCCCTCTTTCACAAAGTACTTAAGTCCAGATACAAACAATCACCCAGCACAAGATTTACAGAGCAGTACAGAACCATGTCAGTCTATTGGCCCATCAGGCCGACTGCAAACCCGATGAACCAATCATGGTACTGTAAAGCCATACTCATGCCAGACTCATGTCTGTATTTGGAATTAAATACATTTGTCAAAAAAAGGACAGTTCGAAGCTGAGAAATGACTAAACCAGCTGAGTTCCACATAAATCCATTGCTAAGGCATCCGTCTAAAGGAAGAATCCACGCATTCGAAGAACCTGACCAGGTGATTGTCCTAACCGTTGGACAATACCTACAAAACAAAAACAAAATAACCCAATTACAAAACAATCATTTATTTCAGTAATAAGCTGATCTTATGATTTTAATATTGCTTTTACACTCATAAATACTATTATGTATATTTGTAACAAATATAACGACAATTTGAAGGTCATTCAACAATTTACTAGTCTCCTCTAATGTCCAGATATATGATAGCTGGTTGCTGAATTAATCATACTGTTCGACCAATTCCCAAGAACTGCCTAAGTGATGTTGACCTCTGAAGCATTACAAACTGGCAACTGTGACCATGAAACATATTAGTAACCTTATTCACTTCTCAATCTGTCTTTAATTCTCTATATTGTGAACTTTGGTATTAAAAACTTATATTTCAACTCTATATCAAGTGACTTTAAATTAACAACAAACTCTTTGAACTCTTTCCGTTAATATAGTGATGTATGAGATCATTAACAAGGACAAAGTATTCTGTCATTGTCCACACATTCCTATACACAGTATGTAGGAATTACACACATTCCTTCATAAAGTGTGAAGTAAAATTACGCACATTCTTACATACAGTGTGTAGTAATTACACACATTCCTATACAGTGTGTAGTAATTACACACATTCCTTCATAAAGTGTGTAGTAATTACACACATTCCTTCATAAAGTGTGTAGTAATTATACACATTCCTATACACAGATTGTAGTTATAACACACATTTCTTCATAAAGTGTGTATTAATTACACACATTCTTACATACAGTGTGTAGTTATTACAAACATTCCCATAGACAGTATGTAGTAATTACAAACATTCCTATATACAGTATGTAGTAACTACACACATTCCTATATACAGTATCTAGTAATTACAAAAAAATCTATATACAGTTTGTAGTAATTACACACATTCCAATATACAGTATGTAGTAATTACACACATTCCTATATACAGTATGTAGTAATTACACACATTCATATATACAGTATCTAGTAATTACACACATTCTTTTATACAGTATGCAGTAATTACAAACATTCCTATACACAGTATGTAGTAATTACACACCTTCCTATATACAGTGTGTAGTTATAGCATGTATTCCTATATACAGTATGTAGTAATTACAAACATTCCAATATACAGTATGTAGTAATTACACACATTCCTATATACAGTATGTAGTAATTACACACATTCATATATACAGTATGTAGTAATTACACACATTCATATATACAGTATGTAGTTATTGCATGCATTCCTATATACAACGTGTAGTAATTACACATTGGTATAATTTCTTCTGAAGAATTTGCCGTCATAATTCGTATAATATCCAGATATTTGTGTTTTATACGTTTGGTAATGTACGTACTTGGAAAAAACTGTAAGCTGAATGACTAACAAATACCCATGAATACTCCTTATATATTTCTAAAATAGTTTCTATTTTTCTGATAAAGATTGGTCCTCACTGCTAAATTATAACAAGAATTACGCATAATTATGTGTTGCCTGTCCCGCTTTGTCATCATCATATGCATTTTACACAT
Organism: Mimachlamys varia; assembly: GCA_947623455.1. NCBI lineage: Eukaryota > Metazoa > Mollusca > Bivalvia > Pectinida > Pectinidae > Mimachlamys > Mimachlamys varia. The sequence goes on from OX392535.1 coordinate 19,457,524, forward strand.
CCCACAATAAACCTATAATCCAAGTTTGGCTGCTCTAGCTTTCATACTTTATGAGAAACATTGATATTTCTTCAAAGTCCAGAATTTGGAGGTTTTTACCCCAAAATTATAAAAATAGTTGAAAGTGCTAGTAACGAGCATTCAGGGATTCATCCCATGATACAACATGCAGTATACCCCAGGTTTGGCTTCTCTAAAAGTAGATTTTATACTTTGTGGGAAACTTTTTTTTTTAAGTCCAGAAATTTGAGATTTTTACCACAAAAATACAAAATTTGCTGAAATACTAGTAAAGAGTGTAATGTATTCAGATAAACATCCCACGATAATCCTATAACCTGAATTTGGTTGCTCTACTGTATAGTACTTGTATATTAATACTTTGTCAGAAACAGCTTAATATGCAAGAGCTAAACTGAAAACTTAAATGTTGAATTTTTTTCAAAGTCCAGAAATATGATATTTCTGTGACCTTGACCAACTTTATCTACTTTTCACTATATTTTTCTATTTGATTCTTACAATGTACTACTTATTGAGCAGAAACTACAAAACAATAATGAGTTATTACAATTTCCAGTTGATAAGAACTTCCACAACAAATTTTGAATTTTACACCCTCCCAACTTTGACCCTAACACTCCTGTGTAATTTCATTGAAATTTACAGGTTTAGGAGGTGTTATCCAGACAATATGTCTACAAACAGACGGATGGACAGACAACATGATTCCAGTATTATACCCCTCCCCCAAACCACTTTACTTCTTTGCAGGGGGTATATACATATTTGATAAAAAAGGATCTGTAATTACCAGTAATTCACTGTAAGTCAAGGTTCTCATGCTGATTAATTTAATTAATATTTATAGACAATGGTTGCAGTGGGATCTTCATGACTGAATTATAATACAATGTACTCCATTTTATATCATGTTCCATTTGTCAGACAAAAACATGATATTAACAGGAATGTGACATTAAGAGAAACATGTTTTTCCACTAAATCTAGTGTATTTCCGATCTCCATAACTAAAAATAAGCTATTAAATGTACATATGAAGATGTTTCAATATGAAGATAACATTATTTAATTAAAAGTCATTTTGGGGGTTATTTTTTTATTTTCTATGCAACATTTTGTACAAGTTGTATCTAAAATCAATGAAAATGACATCATTTTCTTGATTTTTTATGTGATTAGTTAAAAAAAAACATGACATTAAGAGGAATTCACCTCAAAATACATGATACACGGTGTATCAACCAAATAAAATTACATAGATTATATAGAGAAAAAAGGTGCTTTGGAAAAACATGATATAAAGAGGAATGTGATATTAACAGGGGTGATATTAAGTGGGATCCACTGTACCACTATACCAGTTTTTTATTCAGGCCTCTACATTTAGCAGTAAACAAATTTATTTCCAGAACATATCTATTGAATTTCATATTACACATAATTTAGAAAAAATATAGGTTTATTTGACAGTAAAAATAAAACTATGAAGCCTTTTTTTGTCAGTGAGAACCAATCTTTCCATCCAAACTCTGCACAATATTCATAAATAATCCTACCTTCAGGTCAAGGCACTAATGCTTCAGATGAGTCCAATAAAGTCGTGGATCACACATCTTACTGTAAGAGAAATTAACAATGATACATACAATTTAGCATGAAATCAATTTTATAAATACAGGTTATGACTTCAGAATGGAACAAGACATAATCTAATTAGCAAAAATATATAATTGTGATAATTAAAAATCTAAATAGTTTAAAGACATTATTACAATGTAGTTTTGTTTCATATGTGGAAATAAAAAAAATAATAATAAATATTCTTAAATTAGCTTATATTAAATTATATTCAATAATGCTCACCTTGCCTTACGGAATGCCCCGCTATATGGTGCTTCATAGACCTGCCACTATGACAACACCCCTGGGCCTTTGAGCGTGGCCCTGTTTGACTGCCTCCACACTAGCTACGGCTAAAACAGGAAATTGACTTTATTGAATATTGAAATCATAAAATCTTTGAAAGCTCTATTGAAACAAGACGAAGAACACTTGTCAGAACGGTGACATTTAATAAAAACAAGTATGAGAAATCATCAAGGGACTACATGTAAGTTTTACAATAACTTAATTGTTCCCATACATACCTTTGAACGAAATCTGCCAATATTTAAAATTCAGCCAATCAGAGGCCACAGCCAATCTATCAGATGACCAAACAAACAAGAGTTCCCAGAGGGATCTTGGTGCCCATCTTAGACGATCTTTATTTGTTCTTAAATTGTTGGATCTTTTCCCTTCTTTTCTCTTACATTGAGTATTTAATTTTAATTCAATGAAATTTGAGAATTCCTCTTTAGAAAAAACACCATTAATTAAAAGATGGTAGCTGTATTTTTTTTCATTTTGATCAGTCCCAAAAACAAACTAAGAACCTTAGCAGCACCTATACATGAAATAAGAAATTTCCATTCTCAAAATCAAGATGGCTATCTGTCAGCCATTTTTTTTTTATCAGCCCCAAAATCAAATGGGCACTAGTCTACTTAACGCCAAGGAAAACATAACTTATGAAATTTGAGAATGATCCATGATCCAGTACTTCAAGAAATAGCAATAACAAGCTATTACTTACAAATCCAAGATGGCCAACTGCCAGCCATTTTGTTTCATATTAATTTTGTCCAAAATCAGACTATGTACAACTAGACACCAACGGGAACCTACATATAAAATTTGAAAATGCTCCATCCAGTACCTTAAGAAATAGCGATAACAAGAATTATTTAAGGATGATGATGGATGATGGACGATGGACGCAGGGCATGGTGGGCTAAAAATGAAAACACTCTTATGCACCACATGGGGTAGGGGGGATGGGGGCATAGAATTATTTAAAGACTGGCCAAAGAACGGACCATAGCACCAACACAGCTCCAACTGTCATACTTTTTACATAATATTACTTACCTCAGTGTGAAGGAAGTCAAACCAAAGAGACACGGCAGTGTCTCGGTGCCACCTCCAGGCACGGCCCCCGTGTCCTTCATGAAAATAAATAAAATAAATATGAGATTCTCTGTCTTATGAAATCAATTGCATAATAGAGAAGATGAAATATTGGTCTGAAATGAACATTATATACAAATTTAATGTAATCTTTTATTTCATAAATTTGGCTATATTCATGCAAGGTTAATTAACATTTAAGAGAAAGAAATGATTTGCAATAAACAAAAAAGAATGTCAATTACCTCCAACGGACCGGGAGCATATAATGAAGACCGGGTAGGACGACGGTCTTCTCCTCCTGGCCGGGATGGACGACGGCCTCCTCCTCCTCCTCCCGTCTCCTGGCCGGGAAGGACGACGGCCTGGCCGGGATGGACGACGGCCTCCTCCTCCCGTCTCCTGGCCGGGAAGGGCGACGGCCTGGCCGGGATGGACGACGGCCTCCTCCTCCTCCTCCCGTCTCCTGGCCGGGAAGGACGACGGCCTCCTCCTCCCGTCTCCTGGCCGGGAAGGGCGACGGCCTGGCCGGGATGGACGACGGCCTCCTCCTCCTCCTCCCGTCTCCTGGCCGGGAAGGACGACGGCCTCCTCCTCCCGTCTCCTGGCCGGGATGGTCGACGGCCTGGCCGGAACGGACGACGGCCTCCTCCTGGCCGGGAAGGGCGACGGCCTCCTCCGGGTCTAAAACACAAAACAATAGACTTGATATTTAATACTTGATAAACTTGATAAAAGTTCTTCCGTGGAATGCAATATTATGTAGCATTTGGTCAACATATATTTAATAATTTTTTCATAGTTTTGGATGTCATAATTATGTTCACTTCATATTCCAAGATTTGAGAACAGTAATGGACAATAACTCTAGTTAAAAGTTGAATCACAATAATCCAGATGAGGGGAAGTGACTGAAAAGCTAAAAATGTAACTGTATGCTAAATTACACTTTCCATATTATAAGCACTTAATGAAAGTAATTATTATTCCAAACATGGAATAAGTTTTAAATGAAATAACTTAAAATAATCTATATTATTTACCCTCGTCCGGAGGCTGGGAGGCCATCCTATCCCATCAGTCAGATATTCTGTATCAGATGACCTTTACCCTAATCGGACTCCCCGACGCAAGGAGTACTGATGCTAAATAGATTCATTTCCATTTCAGCTGCACTCATCCCTCCAGTAACAAGCGAATTCAGCCCCAGCTCGGAAACAACCAATATTGAAGCACTCAAATCAGTACGATTATATGCCCCTCACGGGACTATCATGGAGGGGTACATGATATCGGATCCCTACATATAACCATAAAGATCCTTGCACCTCAATATTGATTATTCGCCAGGGCTAAAAACCTTGTTAAAGGGGGGCAGAGTACAACTGAAATTTCATAAATCTATTTAGCTTCAGTACCCCAGACGCCAAATCGTCCAACTAGAGCTCATATCACCCTTCCAGATCTATACCTGACCAGGGGTCTGTCCACTTGCAGTAAGACAGTCCTGTTAAAAAAAACATATTTAATAGCATCATTTTGGTATATGTTTAACATAAATTGGAAAAAATGAAATGGTAATAAAAAGTTTTTCTTTGTAACATTTTGCTGATTTGCCGTATTTTTCCGATCGCCCAGCCTATATGTAATATTAATCCAAATGATCATTAATGTATCAATTGGGAAAAATTAGCTAAGTCATGGAAAAAAATCTTTCAAAATTATGATACAACAGATAAAACTTATAGCTGAATGCAAAAACTGTATTTATATGGTACAGATCAAAGTAGAACTGTCGTCAGGGGGCCAACTCATACCCCCAGCCCCTTAAAGTTATTTGTACAAAAAATGAGGGGCACATCTTCATACAGTACTGTCTATTCCCACGAAATTTTAAAAAGATCTGTTGAAAACTGAGGGAATGCATAGCCGGACAAAATTGTGTTCATTTACAATAAGGGGAATAACTCTCTGAAAAGGGTAAAAAATGCAAAGGGTCAAAAATGTTTATTAACTTCAGGGGCACATTAACATACTGTACTGTCTATTCCCATAAAATTTTAAAAAGATCTGTTGAAAACTAAGTGAATGCTTAGCCGGACAAAATTGTGGTCATTTTTTACATAAAAGGGGGACAACTTTATGTAAAAAGGGGAATAACTTTCTGAAAAAGGGTTGAAAATGCAAATTTTAAAAGATCTGTTGAAAACTGAGCGAATGCATAGCCGGACAAAATTGTGTCTTCAGACGGATGGACGGACGGACAAAGATATCTTTATTCTTTTTCAAATACAGACATGTCTATTCTAAATAAAAATATCTTTAATTTGAATACAGATATCTATATATGTGTTTCAATCTGAAGATTTAGCATTGAAAATAGAAAAAAATAATTGCTATCCAACATCCATATACATGAAATGCCATCGATCTAGCACCAGTCGCACAGGGTATTGTGAAGATATCTGTAATAGAAGCATCTTTATTTTCCATATGAATAGAGATATAACTTTAATATTTTGAGATATCTGTATTTAATGGATAAAAACCCTAACAGCTTGCTGTAGTTCTATCTCTTACAAATCAATAATATTTCAGAAGGACAGAAAAGGTTTCTACCAATATATATATTTGTTAACAAATGGTGAAACCAGTGTTTCATCTTGGTTTTAATGAAAGCATGTCACGATAGGAAGTGGATGTTTTGGACCAAAAAATAAATCATTAATAATTTACTTTTTATTTTAATTTGTGTTAGTATGTCTATATTTACAATTGTATGGCATTGCCATAATATAACTCTACCAAATTCAGTTGGCATTGATAAGGCAATGAATGCCCTTGATAGATTATTGACGTCATCATTAAAATGACACTGTTATTGTTACATGGGATACCACTGACCATCCCCTGCCGTTGGCTGTTCTACCCATTGTGATGAACAAACATACACATGATAGATACATTATTTGAGGTAAAGGCTTGGAAAGGAAAAGAGAATTTTTTAGATGAACAGATTTTAACTAAACTGCTTTTAGTTGGTATTCTTATAAGGCCATCATTGAATTTGCCTTTGTTCAGTTGGCATTCATGTAGCCTATGAACACCAACTGAAAGCAGTGCAATACTTAACTATGCTGTATTTTATCAATACTAGGTTCTTAATTTTTTATATTGTCAACATTTACAGATGCAAAATTAAGGTTTTCAAATAATATTAATTCTGTCATATTTGACAAACTTTTCTTTTACATATATTTCAAGTCAATAAATGATTAATACACCGTTCACGGAATGTTGTACAATAGTTTGTTGTGATCTTTCATCTGATTCAGTCATATTTATACCCAATTAATTATTTACCCAAAATTCAGGGGAGATAATCCAATCAAGTATCATTATTTAAACCAAACATTTTCTTACATATCATAACAATGAAAATGAAAGCTATGTTTTTAATTTTTTCTCTACATAGTAACATTGTGTTATCATGTTTTGTTATATTGTGGATATGGTTATAAATAAAATAGTTTTGTTCAAACTACTAGGGATGAGATGGGGGGGGGGGGGATTTCCCCATTCACAACAAGGAGGTAAGAGATTCCGTTATTCTCTTACCCTGGACAGGGATATCTGCAATTTTACCGTTGTGAGATTTTCTTAATATAACTACTTTATTTACTCTCTATAAAAGTTCACTGGTTAAATCGGCTATATTCCCACTTTTGTCTCGACTTCGCTTAGCTGTGTTTTAGTCCTGTGTTTTAGTCTGAGAATTAAAACACACCTGCCTTCTTGTGTTTCCGCCAAGCCAATCGGGCGAGAGGTGGGCGGAGCTTGTTGCCGAGCTTGCTCACTGATTGGTTATCGCCGCGAGAGATGTGGCGGAGCTTGTCACAGAACGTGCCACCTATGTTTGTATTGTTATATTAAAACGGTTAAGGTATGGGATTGAGGAATAGCAAGTTTCTGGTTTCCCTCAACCATGCCTATTTTTGAGGCCTCGCCTCGGGAAATAGACCTGGTCATGGGAAACTAGAAACTTGCTATATCCCTCAACCTCATACTCAAACTGTATATTATCTCACACAAGGGTTGAGACATTAGCTATACATACTTAGTGCAAATTTTCAACAATTGTTTGATATCATAGCGACAATGCCATGGCATCACGGCAACATTACAATGACATCACATCAACATTGCCTTGCATTGATGTAACGTCAATATTAGATAATTATATAAGAGAATTAACAGGGTAAAAGAAAAATAATCATTTACCTTAATTGGTAGTGATACAGGGGGATCTCAACCTTCTTGGTAAGATTCTTACAACTGGTAAACTGCCAAACATGAAGCTTACTCTCCAGTTGAGATCCCCATCTCATCCAAAAGGGGGAGGGGGTGAAAGATTCTATTGATATCACCCTTGGGTTAAGGCAAGCTTCACATGCTCTTTGGACTTACTCAACAATTGTATGACGTCATAAAAGCATCAATACCATGATGTCATGGCAACAATACATGTACAATGTCAAGTCAACATTCAATCATGTCACATCAGCATTGACTTGCATTCATGAAACATCAATATTGAATGAAGCCCGCTAGGGCTTCATGCTAAATATGGATGTAACGGCTGAACTTTCATAGCACTATGAAAGTTAAAACAAGCTAATTCGTGGAATTTATGTCCCCCGCTTCAGGGCCACTTGGGGGGAAACATCATGTGCGAAATTTGGCAATGGAAATTGGCTGAGCCGTTTATGCATTAAACATTTGACTATCATTGCTTGATATGATATTGTACCAAATTTAAAGTAGATTAAATAAATAAAAAACATAAGAGTTCTGGCATTTTGTACATGATGCCTATATTTCATGATAAAAAGGGGGATAACTCCGTAAAATACGCGCGGAATTTCACGAAAATCGAACTCATTCGAGATACTTGAATAATAAGTATCCTCAACAAGTTTCATGAAAATCGAATTATTCCTTCAAAAGATAGAGCACGGAAAGCAATTTTTTGTACATAATGCTTTCATTTGGCAATGAAAGGGACAAAACTCTGTCGGATTCCAAAGAAAGTTGAGATACGACATCCAAACCCGTAATATATGTTAAACATCATTACCTTATATAATATTCTACAGAATTTAAAGTGAATTAAATAAAAAACATAAGAGTTATGGCATTTTGTACATGATGCCTATATTTGGTGATAAAAGGGGGATAACTCCATAAAATATGCGCGGAATTTCACGAAAATCGAACTCATCCGAGGTACTTGGATGATAAGTATCCTGACCAAGTTTAATGAAAATCGGATTATTCCTTCAAAAGATAGAGCACGGAAACGAAGTGTGACAGACAGACGGACAGAGGGACGGACGGAGGGACGGACAGAGGGACGGACGGACGGACGGACGGACGGACAAACCCAAATCAATATCCCCCGTTCCTCCGGAAGCGGGGGACAAAAATGATTTTCAATCCATATATTTACATTTTTACTATAACACAGATACTGAATTTCATTTATATTTTTTCCAAATAATTAGTTTATTAGCTGCGCTTCTATAGGCGTCGTCATTTAAACGACATTGGCGGAACAGCTCAGCTTGAATACATTTGGCGCCAATGATAATGACGAGTCGTTTGAGTGTTTGACACAAGGGCAATCTCCATGTTATTCGAAGCGGTGCGAAAAGACTCTCATTGAACAAGCTTGATCTATGACGTCATAATTAAACCACGTGCCATGTCTCGAGAACCATTGCTTTCATACTTTTATGAAAGGCATTTTTACTGGTAATGTTCATATAGTGGGTTGCAGCGCAAATGTAAATATAGTACCTATAGAATCTAGAACTGTTGCGAGCATGTCTGACTAAACCCCCCCCCCCCTTGCACCCCAATGAGATAAAATAGATGATAAAATAACAAAAAGGTGGATAACTCTTTCAAAATACAATTTTACATCTGAGGGGATAACTCCATATTGGCCTAACCATTTCCACAAAAGAAATATGTTGCATAGCCAGACGAAACTATGTTCATTTTAAGGGGGATAACTCTTTGTTAAGGGTAAAAAATGTTTAGTAATTTAAGGAGGTACAGATAGGATCCATATATTGTACTGGCTATTTCCGATTTTTTTGGTAAAAAAAATCCATTAAAAAAGGAGCACATGCATAGCCGGGCAAATTTGTGTTCATTTTTTACATAAAAGGGAGATAACTCTATGTAAAGTATCTAAAATATAAAGTTACTTGAGGGGGCACATCTCCATATTTTATTTGCTGTTCACACAATATTTTAAAAAGATCCATTGAAAAAAGACCTAATGCATAGGTGGACAAAATTGTGTTCATTTTTTACAAAAGAAGGGGGACAACTCTATGTAAAATTATCTTAAATGTAAAGTTACTTGAGGGGGCACATCTCAAAATTTTACTGGCTATTCCCACACATTTTTAAAAAGATCTATTGAAAAAGGTCGAATGCATAGCATGACAAAATTGTGTTCATTTTTTATAAAAGAAGGGGGACAACTCTCTGTAAAATTATCTAAAATATAAAGTTACTTGAGGGGGCACATCTCCATATTTTACTAGCTATTTCAACAAAATTTGTAAAAGATCCATTGAAAAAAGAGCTAATGCATAGCCGAAACAAAATTGTGTTCATTTTTTACATAAAAGGGGGACAACTCTATTTAAAATTATCTATAATATAAAGTTACTTGAAGTGGCACATCTCCATATTTTATTAGCTATTCCCACAAAATTTGTAAAAGATCTCTTGAAAAAACAGCTAATGCATAGCCAGACAAAATTGTGTTCATTTTTTTACAAAAGAAGGGGGATAACTCTATGTAAAATTATCTAAAATATAAAGTTACTTGAGGGCGGGGGGGCCATCTCCATATCTTAATCTTATCATAATTGATAATTTTTTACATAAAAGGGGGACACTCTATGTAAAATATAAAGTTACTTGAGGGGGCACATCTCCATATTCTACAGGCTATTCCCACAAAATAAAAAAAAAAAACCCATTGAAACAAGAAGGAATGCATAGCAAGCCCAAATTGTATTCATGGGGGATAACTATGTAAAGGGTCGAAAATGCAAAGTTACTTAAGGAGGCACATCTCCATATTGAACTGGATTCCATCACCCCACCCCCAATTTCGGGGGGTTTAATATACTTGTAAAAGTACTGAAGGACAGACAGATGGTCAATGAATAGGCATGTCCCTATTATCAATATTCATAAACCAATTTAAAATAACACAGGAATAGTACTAGCTTAACAAAAAGGGATTGCTATACAACGTAGATGACATAAGACTGAAATAAAACTATTATCTATAAATCTAAACTGTGGGACACATGTTGATTGAAATTGAATTGCCATAAAATAGCACAAATGATTATGGTATACAACTGGAACCTGATCAGGGAAAATGAATGGAAATTATCCAAGACAGGATACATGTAGATTTTGTTTATCAAGCATAACAATGTTAATTGATAAATAGCAAACATATTTACCTGTCGGCCTGGGGTAGTTCGCTTGCGACATTGGTCACAGGTCGGCTGCGCCTAATGTCCATCCTGCAAATGATAATATATGCATGATTATCTCCCTTGAAATGTGAACAAAATCTGAATATGTGGTCATTACATTTGAAATTGACTTGTAATTAGATTTAAGTTTGTTATTATCATCAATCATTAACTTTTCAAATATGAAAGATGGCTATTTATCTGGTAAAAAGTTTAGTTATCTGCATGTAGAAACAATTCGAGGAAGATTATCCACAGGGTGTAAACCTAAAGAGGGATAAAATGTATAATTATATACATACCAGAACCGCTGATGGGTTTCCCTTCCAGCTCTCATGGACAACGCTGTAAAGAGAGAGTGAAGAATTTCAATTATGGTATTCGCTGTAATTAGCACACAAGCGCCTATAAAAAGTGGTGCTTAATAGGATGACAAAATTTTTTTTTTTCAAAGTCATTAAGTGTGATGTCAATCTGATTAAAATACAGATCCTCACTATAACTATTGTGTGTACACACGTTAATAATAGTGAAGATCTGTATTTTAATCAGATCGGTGTAATGTAGTGTAACCAAAATTGGTAGTTCTTATAAATGCGTTATTGTCATATACCAATATCTGTTGGGGGTTTTTGTTTTGTTAAAACATGTGGAAGGAGGGGGGGTGCAATTATAGAGAAGGGGTGCTAATTACGGCAATTAAATCTAGGAAGTGGAACAATTATGTTGTAGTTATAGCCAAATTGTGGAAATGGTTCCTATATTTTACCAAATTTTACCAAAATCACAAAGTATATAATACAGGTATCATCTTTTTAAAAGTATAGTACAATATTTCAGTTAAGATGTTAGATCTAACATGGGATTTCTTGATCTATTATTTAAATTGCTAACTTTTAAAGAGATACTAGGGGTAAAATGCAGTTTTTTCAATGGGATTGGACTAGAACTTTGGCCGAAAAACTACCACTGTGACAATTATTAAGCCAGGGGAAAAGAAATCAGAATTGCAAAGGGCTATAACTCTAGTTGCAAGAGGCCCAAGGCCATTAGGGGTCACCTGAATTATATCATAGGTACTGGTAGCTTAACTTCAATACAGTGAACTCCACTTAATATCACTCCTGTTAATATCACATTCCTCTTTATATCATTTTTTCCCAAGCACCATATTTCCCTCAATATAATCTATGTAAATTTATTTGGTTAATATCATGTATTTTGAGGTGAATTCCTCTTACTATCATGTTTTTTTAACCAATCACATAAAATATCCAGAAAATGATGTCATTTCCATTGATTTCAGATACAACTTGTACAAAATGTTGCATGGAAAATAAAAAATAACCCCCAAAATGATTTTTAATTGAAATTATTTTATCTATATATTGAACCATCTTCATATGTACATTTAATAGCTTATTATTGGCTATGGAGATTTGAAATGTAATAGATTTAGTGGAAAAACATGTTTCTCTTAATGTCACATTCCTGTTAATATCATGTTTTTGTCTGACAAATGCAACATGATATTAGAGGGGTGCACTGTATCAAGATTTGATGAGGAAATTAACATGTAAACAAAGTGAAAAACAAAACTTGTCACCAAAGGATAAGAGATTTAAAAACAATTCAAATAAATTATTTTGCTATTGAGGATGATAATCACTCAGTAATGTAGGAATAATTTTCTTACTGAAAATGGAGAAAATATAAGCTATATAATAAACTTTGCCCCCTCCGGAGGGGTATTGAAATTTATAACCCTAACAGAGCCCCTGATAATCTTTCAATATATATGCAAAGAAATGGGCTGTAGTACATGTACCTCTGAGACTGGTGAAGATTGTCAAAAAATACCCTGTTTTGGGCCCTGGGGTTGGGGGTAGGGATCCTAATTTTAATTTGAAATTTCATTTAAATAAATTTTATTGACACATTAATTAAACATATCAAAAGGATTAGACAGCAGGCTTGAAGCCTATACAAGTCTTCTCCCAAATCCAGTGATCAACAATGAAAATAATATAACAAACATATTTACATGTAATATATTAAGTCGTTAAGGGGAAACAACTCTTGTTTACAATTAAAGGATATTGACATTATAATTAAATGATGAAGGGAATAATCCATCAGTGTCATTTACCAAAGTTTAGCGGAATTTTGTAATAAATACACATTTTACATACTCTCCATACCATTCACTAGTGGATTGGACCAAAGTGTCCATGATATATTAGTAGGTCCTTTCCCCCAGAGTTGGTACAGCGAGTATAAGAAATGTGTATTTTGATATATATATATACAAAGGATTATTATTAAATGAAGTTGGTATCAATTTATGTGTAGAATTTAACAAGAGTTGTTTCAACAGTAACATATGAATATAGTTATCTAGTATAATTTAATTTGATATCATCTCCCACCAAGGGTGGTTCTCATCAAAAGTATGATATAATAGAAATATATGTATTCTACTGAAACCTGACAACATCCATAGGATAACTTATAGTATTAGTTATTCAACTACTGTAATACTCCCCGCAGATGCTGGTAGTTTATATAGTAAGTAACTTTGAACTTGGGGTCACTAAAATAGAAACATTTTGGCTCTGAAATTTCGCATAAAGCATATATAGTAACTCCCATAAAAGGGTTGGAATCTGCATTGATGAAATGGCTGTGCACACCTACCTGGTACATGACAATTATATTGAACATTCAGGAGAAGATTCAATAAAATCTATTGGTTTGTTATAATAAAGATAGAGATTTCATAGGGATGTTATTTGCCAGTTTCAAGAAATATTACTTCAATACTTTAATAGATACAGTCGAAATAATTTTTACAAAAAGGGGCATAACTCTAACAAATGTTGTTGAAATTGGATGAAAAGTGAAAGGGCACAACTATATATAGATTGAATTTATTTACAAAAAGGGGAATAACTCTAAAACAAATAGTGTCAAAATTTCGCGAAAATGAAAAGGACACAGCTATAAAGGCCAGATCCTGCATAGAAATATACTGTACATGGAGACTGGAGAAAACGTTTTTTGAAATATTTTCTTTTTTTTCTTTATGTTCTTTATATACATCTGTAACAGTGAAACCCCATCACACAAAGAATGCCTGGCACTAAATATGGACAGTTTCCTTAATTCTTAAGAGGGATCTTACACTTTTTAGACAATATCTATATTTTGTCAATCATTCAGTAGAGGCATATATTTTAAAGAATTAACTACCCCTTTTTGGGTCCCATCCCTCTGGCCCAGTCCAACCAGTTATACAATTAAATCCCCTTCACCCAAGTATGCTTCAAACCAAATTTGGACATTAATATCATGTCAATGCTTCAGAAGACAGGATTTGAAAGAATTACATGTATTTCCCATTTGGGGCCTCAGCCCTAATAAAACTGTTCACAACTAATGAAACCCACACCTCTGTGCAACCCCCACCACACTCATCTATATCAAGAGTTCAATATTAAGAATTGAAGAAAGTCCCAAGGGTTCCCGACCCACCATTACTACAATATTGAATCCCCTTCCCCGAAGGTTTTTGTTTTTCTAAATTTGGTCAAGTCTGTTATTTGGCTCATGACTAGAAGCAAGGGATTTATAAGAAACGTTGACGGACGGCCGACGGACGCTGTGCCACGGCATCGAGCTCATCGATCACTGCCCTTCTGACAGGTGATCATGAACTAGTTACCATGGAGATGTGTCGTTTGTCGATTCTATCTAAATCCCTTTTATATGTAAATACTCTGAATACCCTAGCCTAAACCTATACCTGTACAAGTTTGCAGGTCCCTGTGATCTGAGCAGCTACTCACATTATCAAATGGTAGGCCTATTTTATTTACAACAATAATCTTGAAAAAGAACATCTAATCATTTGAAAAGTCAGCCTTCAGGGACGTTTAACAGGAGCTTTGCGTCTCTATTTCTAACATCGATAGATTCAAGATCATATAATCAGTTATTGAAAGCTTTTAAGTCATTTCCATGTGTACGATAATTGGTCAAACAATAAAAGTACTAATTCGTCAAAAAGATGCATAAAAAGGCATTCAATATCACAATTCACTGAGTCAGAGATTAAACCTATACGACAGTATCAAATTCACAGCATGATAAAGTCATATTTTGCTATAGTAATGAAAATCTGTTGGACTTACCCAAATGTCAATCCATGATAGCTGACTGCGCGGGAAAAAGTGACGCGAACTTTCTGCTCACCGTGTCTAGTATATGGACAGTACGCTTTGATTGGTCGAAAACTAAACACGTACTCAGTTTTCCATTGACGCCGGGGAACGAGGGTATTTGAGGGGTCGGTTATAAACAGGCAGCTATTCTGATTGAAATTGTAGGGAAATTACTTAGTGAAGAAACACCAAAATATATGTCTTTTCTTGAAAATAAAATCAACCTTTTACTATCCTGGTTTTCACACATGCAACGATTTGTTTAACAGACTTTCTTGCCATGTCCCCCATATGAACCCCAGCAAAGGTGTGATTCTGTCGGTTGCAAAAAACTGTTCATGGCAATATTTCTGACAAATTATGTGCAAGACAATCATCAGACAGTGTAATATATATTGAATTTCAACAAAAGGCAGATTGTAATTTTTAATCAAACTCATGTGATTTAAACCTATAATCTAATTATGTGTATACCAGATATATAAACCAGGAATACACAGTTTGACCAGAACGTGGCTAAATTCAAAATTTTATTAAATACTACATATATCGGCCTCTTAATAAAAAATAATCGAATGGTACTAGTCTACAAAATACAAAAGTTTGTGATATTGGCCGTTAAACAGAGGTGAATCAAGAAATTCCGAATGTGGGGTTCCAAATCTGTTCGTCTCTAATTCAAACTAATTTCATTTCGTGGTAAAAAGAAAAAGCAATTTTATGGAAGCAATTGGTATTCAACAAAATAGGATAAAAGGTATTATGTTTTCTTTCGTTCCTCGTCCGTACATCTATTCTCAATGAAAACATAAACCAAATGCTTTTTCGATAATTTAATAGCATGCGAGATACGTGAACAGCAGTGTTTCAAATTTAATTAGTAACATCGCGAATTAACATGAAACTTTAATGTCCACTCTTCCAGTCCAATACACATTCCTGAATGTCACAATGAAAAACCCCTGTTGCTAAATACGAATACTACACTGTATAACAAGCATGTGTTCTTCAAACATAAAAACTAATAATTAGGAAAAATATACACATTTATTACATTTTTGCCAGTGAAATATATAAAGGATATTCAATGGTTTGCTGTTCAATATCAAATATATTTCACTTGTATGGCAGATTTTTAAAAAATATTTTTACGTGTGTGTAGCGTAGAATTTTATTTTTATTACATTTCGAAAAAGGCCTTTAAATTCATTGGTTCATTTTTAGCGCTAAAAATACTAGTTTTTGCGTCTATTGCTGCCACTATTCTGTGACCTTAGACCCGTGTCATTTTTCCCTCCCGCTACTGAAAATCTTGAATTGCTACCAATCGCATATGATATCTGAACTATCTGAAAGCCTAGACCTAACAGGAAATGATTTTCCCATGCTATTGTTAATAATTATGATGACTTCAATAATTTATATGGGATTTGTAACAAAGAAATCAATTATTACGTCTCTGCTCTTGGTCGACCTCTCGCGTGTATGTACATACTTTGCTGTGTTAAACTTTGATCATATAATCGCGCCATAGCCAACGACCCTGATATTAATTTCAATGATATCTTACCTTGTACATGTGCGTAAACCAAAATACTTGACCAATTTGTCGGTCGGAAATATTAATTCGTAATTAATTTACAGTGTATATCCGCCCTCTGGATTTGATATTTTTATTTACGAGTTACTTCCCCTGATCGTCACTAACGTTGTGATATATATACCGAATGAACAAAATTGATCGATTTTTAGGTCACCTGAGACGAAGTCTCAGTTGACCTATTGCAATCGCCTTTTTTCCGGCGTCGTGCGTCGTCCGTCGTAAACAATTTACATTTTCAACTTCTTCTCAAAAACCGCTGAACTAAATTCAATGAAATTTTACAGGAAGCTTCCATGGCTGAGGGTGAACCAAAATTGTGAAGTATATGGTCCCCACCCCCCAGGGGCATGCGGGGTGGGGCCAAAAAGGGTAAAATTGACAAAAATTTCAAAAATTTTCTTCTCTACTCTCAGATATGGTAGAATCAAATACTCTTCATAGATAGAAGGGTCTTAAGGTTCTTTACCAAAATTGTGAATTTCATGACCCTGGGGTCTCATGTTTGCCCCTGGGGAGGGGGTAAACTTTACTAAAGTGTATATAGGGAAATCACATTTTTGACTATTATTTGTTGGATTTGTATTGGAATTCATTCTAACTTGTATAAAATTATCAGCATGGGATGACACTTTGATGGTATGTACATGTTGGCCCTAGTTGACCCCCAGGGGCCTGCGGGGCGGGGCCAAAAAGGGTAAAATTTACAAAAATTTCAAAAATCTTCTTCTCTACTCTCAGATATGGTAGAATCAAATACTCTTCATAGATGGAAGGGTCTTAAGGTTCTTTACCAAACTTGTGAATTTCATGACCCTGGGGTCTCACGTTTGTCCCTGGGGAGGGGGTAAACTTTACTTTAGTGTATATAGGGAAATCACATTTTTGACTATTATTTGTTGGATTTGTATTGGAATTCATTCTAACTTGTATCAAATTATCAGCATGGGATGACACTTTGATGGTATGTACATGTTGGCCCTAGTTGACCCCCAGGGGCTGGAGGGCGGGGCCAAAAAGGGTCAAATTGACAAAAATTTCAAAAATCTTCTTCTCTTCTCCCAGATATGCTGGAATCAAATACTCTTCATAGATGGATTGGTTTTAAGGTTCTTTACCAAAATTGTGAATTTCATGACTCTGGGGTCTTGCATCTCCCCCTGTGGAGGGGGTTAAGTTTACTATAGTATATTGGCAGAAAAAAAACATTTTTTTGCATTATTTGTTTAATTGCCATAAGAAATGATGCAAATTTGGCTGAAATTATCAATATGACATGACTTTTGAGTAGTACGCACATATTGACACTGACTGACCCCCAGGTGCCTGAGGGGTGGGGCCTAAAAGGGTCAAATTGACATAATTTCAAAAATTCATTTTTTCCACTCCCGGATATTCATCTCAACATTCCCATATTTCTCTTTCATGTCAAACATCAGGTGACCGTTAAGGCCCATGGGCCTCTTGTCTTATTTAATATTGTACTGAGTATACAACTTTTAATGAGAAATTATCAGAACTTGCATAATGTACATATGAATTGGCAAAACACTTGATTTATCGAAAATAACGCTTAATACTTTTCTATGGCGAGCAAAAGCTCGTGGTTTTATAAATACAAATGTACGTTCTCTGTGCTTCACATATCACTATACACTGTAGGTTCACACTTTTTTTGTTTTAATGAAACTTTATCGAAACCTGCATAGTGTACATAGCAATTGACACAATATAAGTTATTTATATTATTTCCCTGGTGTGCAAAACCTTTAGATGTAAATTCCCGTAATTCAGTGTGGTCCTATACATACATAGCTAGGTCACGGCCAACATACTGTATGTAGTTTCCCCTGTTTTGCATATGAACTTGATAATTAGGCCTAGAGATGTAAGTGAATATGACATATTTGCATGCCATTATTTGCTCCAGCTTGGTAAAGATATCGTAATAGGCCATCGTTCTTTTGGAACAACAATTTGATTGTTTACCGTGATATTTTATGACAAATTGGATAGTTCGAACTATCATTTATAAGGAGAGATATGTTTGCGAACCCTTTCGTTTTTTTTAAATCTAATATCCATTGTGCTAGGCCTAACAACCATCAGCTGGAAATAAATTCTTTGTGAAAGAGGGGACAAAGCTAGCTGGGGCACGAGTAATTCTTCTTGCGGCTTCGTATATATATCGTCATTGCTGGGCTGTGTGTCTATTTTGAAGATGATACAAGTTTGAAGAATCTGGCCTGCAGGGTGGAGAGCCTGGATCCTAAGACCCCAAAGTAAGTAAAGCTTAAAGTTATGAAGGGATTAGTGTAACAAAATTAAATTAAACTGGAATGCTGTTGTCTGTCTTTCGACTATTGTTCACAAAACAAGTTTCAAGAAAAAAACCCAATAAATATACCAATATGAAGGATACTTTCACTTGTACACAACATAACTGTAAAAAAAGAGCTACTTCAATTGTTTGTGGAGTAACGCCTATTTCTTGAGACTTTCGACCAAATCACTGCACATATTTAAATGATATTTGAAATTGTTATTGCATGCATAGAGAGGGTACAAATTGAATGTAAGATGGGGTCCAAGAGGAAACCTTTTATAAACATAGTGTGGGCTGAATAGCGACGACATAGGTTTAGACAAAGGAAATTAATGATCACTTAATTTAATTGGAGGGTTAAGTTCGTATGGGAACAGAGATGCCTATTAAGTAAAAAAAAATAGGACAGTCTTATTTAAAATAAATTCATTTATGTTTAAAGAATGTTACAATTATATTAAGACTCACAGTTTAGCAAATATGTGCATATTTGTTGAAATTAGTATTCAGGTAAATGATTGGGAGAAAGGTGGACTGTTATTTATTACAATGTACACCCTTAAATTCTTGATTATTCCGTTTTCTTGCAAATATCACCTTCGCTCTCTACACCCCTGGAATATGTCATGACAAAACTGAAATCTCCGTGTGCGGCACCTTGTTGATGAGACAAGAAGACAGATTCAACCTTTTGATGAACAACAAAAAAAGTTTGTGGTCACATAATGGTAAAAGTAGACAGGCTTTGAAGTCAGTTACGGCTCCTTTGTAATCTTCAAAAGACAGGCATGCAGACTAGTGATTGGGCATTTTTGTTTTGATCTTAGTGTGCCTTCAGTTTTGCCATGACATATTCAATGGGTGAAGAGAGCATAGGTTTAATAACCCCTGGGTATTGAGGATAATGCCAGGGGTGTAGAGAGCATAGGTGATTGTACTCTCATAATCTAGCAACTAAAATTAAATCACTTCTCAAATTTTATTTTAAATCTTTTTGCAGAACCAAAAATCAAAAACCATACAAAAGGACGACGAACACCAGAAAGATGGGACTCACCACCACCACCAGAAAGACGAGAACCACAACCACCACCACCAGAAAGACGTGAACCGGGACCACCAGGAAGACGGGAATGACGACCCAACCAGAACCACGAGGAACTATGACCGCCATTATATGACCATGGGATCATGAACAATAGTAAGAAAAAGTTTTGGTATCATATTTGCCTGTTTCTGTGACTTGAACTTTAGACACATTTATTAGCTTACTCTGGATGAAAACTTTCTTGCGTCGTTGCAAAAAGAAACGCTCCATTTTAAATTTGATATTACAGTTTTCATGCATGAGAGTCTTGTTTTCATTTTAACTATTATTTTCAACAAATTTTGATTTCATGTACGATGTATTGTATGTATCTCCTGGAAATAAAAAAAATCTGTCGCTTGTATTTTGCAGGACCAAGTTCTAGGACTCTTCAGAATGACCATCCCAGACCATAATAGACAAACAATAAAATTCGTCAAAAAGTTGAAATATTTTATTGTTTTTTTGAAAATGAATGAAATAAACAACAGACAACATACATGATTAAAACTTATGAATCATATACAACAAACGTGGAACTTAATTTTAATTGTGGCATACTCAATGTAGTATTAAAGCCAAATTTATTATACAGTATAACTTGTCAAAACTGGAGCTGTCTAATAAAAAATAAGGTCTAATTCGGCCTTACTGTTCAGTCTTGCACTATCATTTACTGATATCCTAACTCTACAAATGGGACAATTAGGAAACAGTCAAACATGTTGGCTCTTGACTTAGTTTAAAACGGGTTACACTGTATATATCCAGCATCCTCCTCATTATCACCATTCCGATATTTCTCATCCTCATCATACAATTCCTTCCCATCTTCATCTTCATTCGCAACATCATCTTTCTTCCTCACCCTCATACTAATCCACTTCATCCTCATCATACACAACATCATCCTCATTATCACCATTCTGTTACCTCATCATCTTCATTCTAAACATCATCTTTCTTCTTCAATCCACTTCATACTCATCAAAACCATCCTCATCCCAAAAATCCACATCCTAACCATCCTCATCATCATCATCTACATCATCCACATCAACATCATTATCAACCACATCATCAACCATATCATCGTCATCATCCACCACATCACTGTTACATCATCATCATCATCATCATCATCATCCACCACATCATCATCATCATCCACCACATCATCGTCATCATCCAGCACCACATCATCGTCATCATCCAGCACCACATCATCGTTATCATCCATCACATCATCGTCATCATCCACCACATCATCATCATCTACCACATCATCATCATCATCCACCACATCATCATCATCACATCATCCACCACATGATCATCATCAACCACATCATCTTCATCCACCACATCATCATCGTCATCATCCACCACATCATCGCATCATCATCATCCACCACATGATCATCATCCACCACATCATCCACCACATCATCCACCACATCATCATCATCATTCACCACATCATCGTCATCATCCACCACATCAGTATCATCCATCACATCATCATCATCATCATCATCATCATCATCATCCACCACATCATCGTCATCATCCACATTATCATCCACCACATCAACATCATCCACCACATCATCATCCAACACATTATCATCCAACACATTATCATCATCATCCATCACATCATCATCATCAACCACATCATCGTCATCATCCACCACCACCACCACCACATCATCGTTATCATTAATCACATCATCGTCATCATCCTCCACATCATCATCATCAACCAGATCATCGTCATCATCCACCACCACCACATCATCGTTATCATCAATCACATCATCATCCACCACATCATCTTCATCCAACACATCGTCATCATCAACCACAGCAGCATCCACCACATCATCATCATCCACCACATTATAATCATCGACCACATCATCATCATCCGCCACCACATTATCATCATCTACCACATCATCATCATCATCATCATCTTCCACATCATCGTCATCATCCACCACCACCACCACCACTACCACATCATCGTTATCATTAATCACATCATCGTCATCATCCTCCACATCATCATCATCAACCAGATCATCGTCATCATCCACCACCACCACATCATCGTTATCATCAATCACATCATCATCCACCACATCATCTTCATCCAACACATCGTCATCATCAACCACAGCAGCATCCACCACATCATCATCATCCACCACATTATAATCATCGACCACATCATCATCATCCGCCACCACATTATCATCATCTACCACATCATCATCATCATCATCATCTTCCACATCATCGTCATCATCCACCACATCATCATCATCCATCACATCATCATCTACATCATCCACCACATCATCGTCATCATCCACCTCATCATCATTATCATCCACCACATCATCATCATCATCCTCCACATCGTCATCAACCACATCATCTTAATCCACCACATCATCATCGTCATCATCCACCACATCATCGCATCATCATCATCCACCACCTCATCATCATCAACCACATCAGCATCCATCACATCATCGGCATCATCAACCACATCATCATCATCCACCACATTATCATCATCATCATCCACCACATCATAATCATCATCCACCACCACATCATCGTTATCATCCACCACATCATCATCATCTACCACATCATCATCATCATCGCATCATCATTATCCACCACATCATCATCATCAACCACATCAGCATCCATCACATCATCGTCATCATCCACCACATCTTCATCATCCATCACATCATCGTCATCATCCACCATATCATCATCATCATCATCATCATCATCGTCATCAACCACCACATCATTGCATCATCATCATCCACCACCTCATCATCATCATCATCATCAACCACATCAGCATCCATCACATCATCTGCATCATCCACCACATCATCATCATCCACCACATAATCATCATCCGCCACCACATCATCATCATCATCATCCACCACATCATCGTCATCATCCACCACATCATCATCATCATCCACCACATCATCATCATCCATCACATCATTATCTACATCATCCACTATATTATCATCATCATCATTCACCTCATCATCGTCATCATCCACCACATCATCATCATCATCATCATCATCATCATCATCATCATCATCATCATCATCCACATCATCATCCACCACACCATCATCCACCATCATCATCCACCACATCATCCATCACAGCATCATCAACCACATCATCATCCACATCATCATCATCATCCACATCATCATCCACCACCACTAAATCATCATCCACCACATAATCATCATCCACCACATCATCATCATCCACCACATAATCATCATCCACCACATCATCATCATCCACCATCACATCATCATTATCATCCACCACATCATCATCATCATCATCATCATCCACCACATCATCATCATCATCATCCACCACATTATCATCATCATCATCCACCACATCTTCATCATCATCCACATCATCATCATCATCATCATCATCATCATCATCATCATCATCATCATCCACCACATCATCATCATCATCCACCACCACTAAATCATCATCCACCACATCATCATCATCCACCATCACATCATCATTATCATCCACCACATCATCATCTTCATCATCCACCACATTATCATCCACCACATCATCATCATCCACATCATCATCATCATCATCATCATCATCATCATCATCCACCCACATCATCATCATCCACCACCACATCATCATCATCCACCATCACATCATCATTATCATCCACCACATCATCATCATCATCATCATCATCCACCACATCATCATCATCATCATCCACCACATTATCATCATCATCCTCCACCACATCATCATCATCATTATCCACCACATCATACAATTTCTTCTCATCTTCATCTTCATTCACAACATCATCTTTCTTCTTCACCCTCATACTAATCAACTTCATCCTCATCATACACAACATCATACTCATTATCACCATTCTGTTATTTCTCATCCACATCATACACTTACTCCTCATCCACATCATATTCATTCTCAACATCATCTTTCTTCTTCACCCTCATACTTATCCACTTCATCCTCATCAAAAACATCCTCATCCTAATAATTCACATCCTCATCATCTTCATCATCATCATCATCATCATCATCCACATCATCATCATCCACATCATCATCAACCACACCATCATCCACCACATCATCATTACATCATCCATCAAATCATCAACCACATCATCCACAACATCATCATCCACCACATCATCATTTCATCATCCACCAAATCATCAACCACATCATCATCCACAACATCACCATCCATCACATCATCAACCACATCATCATCAAAAACACCATCATCATCCATAACATCATCTGCATCCACCACATCATAATATCCATCCACCACTCCATCATCATCATCATCATCCACCACTTCATCATCATCATCATCCACCACATCATCGTCATTATCAACCACATCATCATCATCATCCACCATATCATCATCATCATCCACCATATCATCATCATCATTCACCACCACATGCTTTATCGTCCAACCATACGTACCAAAAATGTTGACCCCAAGTGCAAGAGCCAATGCTACAACACTCTCCTGACCAGCATACACTCCATTCCTTGACAATCTATCCATTTCCTGGAGCCTATGTTGGCGAGGATCTGTTGCTGTATTGTCTGGACGGAAAAAGTCCTGAAACAACTCCAAATGATCTCTCATAAACTCTGTTGCAGTTGTACGTAGGTCTGCATACGATTCTTCATCTCCTAAAAGAACTAAACTAATGGCCCTAAACAAACAATTTCCATCTCCCAACACTCGTCGTCTGGTCAGTCCAAAGTCTTGTAGGTACCGATCCTGGTTCGCGATCTCCACCAATCTTGCCTCTGCACTTGTTCTGGTAACTATCTATGAAAAAGTAAAACTCCCACTTTGATGCATTTAGCGTGCTTCATTGAATTTGCCTTTTGTCCAGTTGGAATTGATATTGTAGATCAATATTTTGAATATTTGTATATATAATATAAAGTTAATTTTTGTGTGTGTGTAGATTTGATCTAAGCTGACCTACATTTAAAATTACAGGTCATGATTTATAAATTAGGTAGCATCAGCAGATTATCTTTATGTAATTATGTCGTTGTAATTATAAACCTTCAAAATTTGTACAATGACTGTATTGTAATATATACATTTAAATATTTTTTTCTATATGATATGTATTCAACAAGAGGCCCAGAGGGCCTGTATCGCTCACCTGGATACATTGGTATATAAGTAATCATGACATAATATTTTCTTTTTGGCTCGCCCCTCAGCCCCCTAGGGGGTCAGTCCCACCATTAGTACAATTTTGAATGTTGAGCAGCTAGGGATGCTTCCTGCCAAATAAGGCTGATTTCTAATCAATGGTTATGTAGAAGAAGTCGATTAAACCAATATAGCTAAATAACCCTTTTTGGCCCCGCCCCTCAGCTCCCTAGGGGGTCAGTCCCACCATTAGTACAATTTTGAATTCTGAGCACCTAGGGATGGTTCAATTCCTACCAAATAAGGTTGAATTCCAATCAGTGGTTATGGAGAAGAAGTCGCGAAAACCAATATAGCTAAATAACCCTTTTTGGCCCCGCCCCTCAGCCCCCTAGGGGATCAGTCCCACCATGAGTACCATTTTGAATCCTGGGCACCTAAGCATGCTTCCTGCCAAATAAGGTTGATTACCAATCAGTGGTTATGAAGAAAAAGTTGCTAATATCAATATAGCTATATACTTTTTTTATGGCCCCCACCCCTCAGCCCCCAAGGGGGTCAGTCCCACCATGCGTACAATTTTGAATCCTGAGCACCTAGGGATACTTTCTGCCAAATAAGGTTGATTTCCAATCAGTGATTATGAAGAAGAAGTCGCTAATATCAATAAAGCTAATTAATTCTTTTTGGCCCCGCCCCTCAGCTCCCTTGGGGGTCAGTCCCACCATGAGTACCATTTTGAATCCTGAGCAGCTAGGGATGCTTCCTGCCAAATAAGGCTGATTTCCAATCAATGGTTATGGAAAAGAAGTCGATTAAACCAATATAGCTTAATAACTCTTTTTGGCTCCGCCCCTCAGCCCCCTAGGGGGTCAGTCCCACCATTAGTACAATTTTGAATCCTGGGCACCTAAGGATGCTTCCTGCCGAATAAGGTTGATTACCAATCAGTGGTAATGGAGAAGAATCGACTAAACCAATATAGCAAAATAACCCTTTTTGGCCCCCACCCCTCAGCCCCCAAGGGGGTCAGTCCCACCATGCGTACAATTTTGAATCCTGAGCACCTAGGGATACTTTCTGCCAAATAAGGTTGATTTCCAATCAGTGATTATGAAGAAGAAGTCGCTAATATCAATAAAGCTAAATAATTCTTTTTGGCCCCGCCCCTCAGCTCCCTTGGGGGTCAGTCCCACCATGAGTACCATTTTGAATCCTGAGCAGCTAGGGATGCTTCCTGCCAAATAAGGCTGATTTCCAATCAATGGTTATGGAAAAGAAGTCGATTAAACCAATATAGCTTAATAACTCTTTTTGGCTCCGCCCCTCAGCCCCCTAGGGGGTCAGTCCCACCATTAGTACAATTTTGAATCCTGGGCACCTAAGGATGCTTCCTGCCGAATAAGGTTGATTACCAATCAGTGGTTATGGAGAAGAATCGACTAAACCAATATAGCAAAATAACCCTTTTTGGCCCCGCCCCTCAGCCCCCTAGGGAGCCAGTCCCGCCATGAGTACAATTTTGAATCCTGGGCACCTAAGCATGCTTCCTGCCAAATAAGACTGATTTCCAATCAGTGGTTATGAAGAAGAAGTCGCTAATATCAATATAGGTAAATAATTTTTTATAGCCCCGTCCCTCAGTCCCCTAGGGGGTCAGTCCCACCACGAGTACAATTTTGAATCCTAAGCACCTAGGGATACTTTCTGCCAAATATGGCTGATTTCCAATCAGTGGTTATGGAGAAGAAGTCGCTTAAACCAATATAGCTAAATAACCCTTTTTGGCCCCGCCCCTCAGCCCCCTAGGGGGTCAGTCCCACCATGAGTACAATTTTGAATCCTAAGCATCTAGGGAAACTTTCTGACATATAAGGCTGATTTCCAATCGGTGGTTATGGAGAATAAGTCGCTTAAACCAATATAGCTAAATAACCCTTTTTGGCCCCACCCCTCAGCCCCCTAGGGAGTCAGTCCCACCATTAGTACAATTTTTTGAATCCTGGGCACCTAAGCATGCTTCCTGCCAAATAAGGCTGATTTCCAATCAGTGGTTATGAAGAAGAAGTCGCTAATATCAATATAGGTAAATAATTTTTTATAGCCCCGTCCCTCAGCCCCCTAGGGGGTCAGTCCCACCATGAGTACAATTTTGAATCCTGGGCACCAAAGGATGCTTCCTGCCAAATTAGGTTGATTTCCTATCAGTGGTTATGGAGGAGAAGTCGTTTAAAGAAATTGTTGACGGATGACGGACGGATGACGCCACGGTATGGCATAAGCTCACCTCGGTCCTTCGGACCAGGTGAGCTAATAACTGTAATGTATAAAATGTGCACATGGTCTAAACACAGGATTCTTACCTAGTTGTCTTTGGAAAAAAAATAAAATAAGACCAAACATGAAACTTCAAACTGAAATGTAAACTTTGCAAATTCATTATTTATAAACATAATGAGAGAATCCTTTTCAATGTTGTTAATTTCCAGCAAAAATGAATTGAAAGGAGCTCAGTGTTGAATATTTCTAAGAACACAACCAATTCAAAATAACAAGAAATGACTAATATATATTGTGTCAATATGCACAAAGTCTTTGTGCATATACACAAATACATGTAGAATTTCTTCAATACAGTAGTCAAAGTAATTATTAATGAGTCAATAATGACACCATAACATTCAACTGTAAAAACTAATAGATAAACATGTATATTTACTGCATTATTCTCTCCAACAGTTGGCACGTTCTGTGATAATGTTTCAGTTAATTTAGATTAAAAATAATACACTTTCATTTGTTAAAATAAAATTTCCTGGCTGTATTTTATGTAATATTAAAATTATATTACTTGATGCTGATTTTTTGAAGATTTTTGTTAAATTCAATATACAAATTTAACAAACATACTTTAAAATAGATGTTGACTGAAGGGAAAGTGAAATTGTAATGAACTACCAGCTGTGGCAGTTACCAACTTACACTGAATGAAGATCAATCCATGGCAGATTTGAATTAATTGATACAATGTATATAAAGTGTAATGTTAACCACAACACACTTTCATTTCTCAATTCTAACATAATGAACGATTTGCCTCCAAATAGCTTGTTTTGTGATCATAATTATCTCCCTTGTATTGCATAATGAAACACAACGCAAGACAAAGCCGGAGTATGTATGACTTCATTATATTTCTGACTTGATATGTGTTTTATTGCAGCAATACATGCATTTATATAGTATGCAAAGTATAAAATGTATGACAAATCAAATTAACTGAAAAACAGTTCATGCATGTGTATACTGTTAATTATTTTCAATGTCTGATATGTCATTGTCAGCAATTGCAACAAATAATTTTTCCAATTAACAATTTCATTGTATTAATCTAAACTTGCAGCGGAAAACAAACTTTGAATGGTGTGAATTAATTTCTTACCAAGATAACATGTTCAGAAGTATTCCTCTCAAGAACAGGGGTACTGGTGTTGGGTAGTTGGTTCAACAAAGGTAGATCAGTCCTCAGATGATCAATGCTCGACAAACACTAAATATTTCAGAATGCTTTTTTTGATTATTTAATACTGTGAAATGTCCAATCAGTAATATTTTCAACTTTGACAATTGAAATTAGTACAACTTACAATACCAGGTCTCAACTCTTACTCCACTCAATGAGTTGTATGACTCATAGTATACAACCAGTTTCATGTCTTAAAATTATTTGGAAGGTCTGTGACCCTAGGTTGTAACATCCATTTATTGTCAACATTTTTATAAAAAAATAGGTAATGAAGAATCATATATTTTGCAATATTTTAGATTCTACCGAGTCGATATAACACCATATTGATCTCATCAAAGGTCCTTAATTTTTATATTAGATGTGAAACTTGTTTGCAAAAGACTTAATTGAATTATATCTATCTTAATTGATAAAGCATGAAATTTACTGAGGAGTACTGTGACATCACATTAAACGCAATATTGATTCTCTGTTTCTAAAAGTAGAAACATCAAGTCAATATCACAAAATATTGCACGTGACCATGGAAGTTTTAGCCAATAAGAAAGTGTAAAACCGAGATATAATAATACATGTCATTATCTAATAGAACTGTTGATCTGGTTAAATTTAAATTTACTTGCGAACAATTTTACATTAATATTATGATACTGATATCTCCCTACGAAATGTACTGTTTTCAATGTTTGTTCAAATAAATTCTTCATTGCTCCTGATGTGTACTTTTGTCAATAAAAAGTGTTTGAATTATCATAATTGTTTTTGTTGCTTATTGTGTGGCAGAAATACAATCTACAGACCATAGGGTTATGGCCACCTTTTAGCTTTGAGTAGAGATAGTTGTACTTTAGTTCAATGGCATTGCCTGTGTTGGAACCTAGATAATTAAAATAATTTTGGAAGCGTTGTAATTACCCTGGCATAGATATGATAATTCATCATAGGCCAAACGGTGAAGTCCTCCAAGGAAGATGAGCAACTGAAATAAACAAGTGCAGTAAGTCGGTACAACACAATAAAAATATTACAAAGCAGTGATCTTTCTCCAACCTGTCGTAATATTTATAAACACTTTTACAGACGATCTGATCAGAAAATAATTAGCCTAAGTCTATGCCTATAGCAAGCCGTTTGTGTTTTTACCTATTGAAATGAAGATATCTCTATTTAATTAAAGATATCTCTATTTAAAATGAAGATATCTCTATTTAATTAGAGTTATCTGTAATTTAAATAAAGATATCTCTATTTGAATTAAGATATGTCTAAGTTAAATACAGATATCTCTATTTCTACTGAAAATAACGATATCTTCTTTTAAATTACAGATATCTCTATTTCAAATACAGATATCTCTATTTGAATTACAGATATCTTTAATTGTAATTGGGATATCTTTATTGGAAATGGAGATATCTTTAATTTTTGTCCAATTAAAGATATCTTTATTTAAAATAGAGATATCTCTATTAGAATTAAAGATATCCCTATTTTAAATAGAGATATCTTTAATTTTGTTTAAATAGAGATATCTTCATTTGAAATACAGATATCTCTAATTCAAATACAGATATCTTTAATTGAATTAGAGATATCTGCAATTACTTTGTTATACAGATATCTCTATTTCAATTACAGATATATCTATTTGAATTAAAGATATCTGTATTTACACGTGTTTGCTCAGTGCGAAGATTAATATTGAAACACAAAGAAAATAATGATTACTCCCTAATCCTGATCAGTGTTAACGAAACGCTTGTAATACGCCATTTCCGAGATACAAGAACTCTTTTGAAGTGGAGTTAGAAATCGGTGATTTGATCATGTGACCATGAAAAATTTAGGGCACTTCACAATGGCGGCATTGACGACCGAATGGAAGCTAGATTCGATTCAATTTTTTAGTCGCTTTAGGTTAAAAGGGGACGAAAGAAAGATACAGGCTCTTAAACTAAGACATGCTGTGTTGTACCTAGATGTGAAACTGTCAGTCGTAAAAGAAAAAATCTGGCAAAATTTAATGTTCAGATCGTTTCCAACAGCAAAGAGAAACCCCGATTTCGTGCACTGTAGATTGCATTCATAATTCTCAATACAAGATAAATTCAGTTCATCAGTGATCTCAGCTAATTTTACTAACACCCCTTTTGTTTTATTTGAAGTTGTGATCCCTTTTTCGACCAAAAAACTTTACCTCGCTTACCGTCATTGAAAACTTCTATTTAGCCGCCATTTTGTTTTAAAAGTGCCCTAAATAAAGTCACGTGGTGATGAAAGTCACATGACTAAACCGACCGAAAGTTGTATCCCAGAAATGGCGTATTAAATTTGACTATCCAGTGCTAAATTTCTTCTGCAAAAAAAGTTCGTCTTGTGGCGTGATATATATCATTCATCACCTCCTCCCTCGCTGTTCTTAAGAACGCCATTGCAGTGCTGGTGACATCCAGCAGCACACGGTCTGCATTTCCCGCCATTTTGCGTCAATACTGCTTAACTTCCATCATGCGCAAAAGGGAGAGTCAAGGGAACAGTCGTTTTTCCTATTTGATGGTTAAACACAGATTTCTCTATTTCATGTCAAATAAAGATATCTTTAATTCAAATAGAGATATCTGTATTTGAAATAGAGATATCTTTAATTGAATAAGAGATTTCTTTATTTAAATTAGATATCTGTATTTGAATTAAAGATATCTTTATTTGAAATACAGATGTCTTTATTTACAATGAAATGCAGATTCCTCTAATTGAAATAAAGATATCTTTAATTAAATTATAGATATCTGTATTTGAATTAGAGATATCTCTATTTGTTGTGTAATTAGAGATATCTGTATTTTAAATAGAGATATCTCTAATTCAAATTAAAGATATCTTTAATTTTTATATTAATAATGATATCTTTATTTTAAATACAGATATCTGTATTTACTAGGTAAAAACCCAAACGGCTTGCCATATAAGTCTAATATATTAAATAGTTAGTGCAGTTAAGTTGATGATTTTACCAGGGACGTATACAGGAAAGGAACATGATCTTGCGCGGCACATGATCTTGCGCATACCTAATATCTGATCATCTGTCAAAATATTAATAAGCATGTTTGACCTAAATGGGCGCATTTGAAATTTTGCACAACAATCACATGTTTGTAGAAAAATTATGACTTTCTTTGTCCTATATGCACCAAAGATAGTTAAAATACCACATCCCTTCACACTTGTCAATGTGTCTACAGTTATCATTTCCTTCAAAGTTAATTTTTTTTAAATTTATTGACATTGACTGTGATAATTATAAACTATTACATGTGTTCCTACCCAGTCCATAATAATTGGTTGTTTATTTGCACTTCTAGGCCACCATGGGATGACTAGACCTGCAACATCAACGTACTGCGCAAGATCATGTGCCATGTTTATACTCGGCTGAAACAGGGGGTATGTTCAATGTCTGACCAACAACCGATATATATCCAAACAAAATCAATGTTTTTGTTGAATTTAATGGAAAAGAAATATATTTTCTTTGTTTTTACGATATCATTCTTTCATATATATATCGTTTTCATTTACTATCGGCGATTGAATCCTTAGGTGCGCAAGATCATGTGCCGGCATTGTAATCAAATAGCCTATTGATTGTTGCAAACGAAAACTGCATTTTTGTTATTGAAGTGAATGCTTAAATGCACACATTCTAAAAGAATATGGTTATTGGTTATAACATGCATGAGCAATAATTTCATAATTCATAAATGTTTGCATGGAGACATTTGTTGAGGCACGGGATTATCCAAGTGCGGAGGGGGCATTTAGCAAGGCCGGGCAGTTTCATTTTGCCATGTTCAATACTACATATTTCCACAATAGAACGGGAAATTCAGATTAGAATCTAAATACGTTACCACTGTTATCACAAAATTAATTTGTAGCATCTCCATCGCTGGCTCACAATGCAAGTGACTGAATTTTCAAAAAGGAATAATTTGAAGAAAATGGCGGGGTTTTAATCTGGCTACTTCCGATATGAATAAATTTTGACATGCGCACTTTGACGTTCAAAAAATACGAAACTAATTTTCAAATATATGCACATTCACCTCGGCAAGATGGCTGCTACCTTCAAGCAAGATATGCCACCGAAAGGTGGCTATGCGCCAGTAGATTGGAAACAGCGAATTCCGAGAGTGATGTCCGGTAATTTTTCGAAATGTTTTATATTAATTCCTGATATCGATATAGAATCTATTTCAAAAAGGTAATGAAAGTATTAGCACATTTTCACCTTGATAACGATATCCTTGCCTTGTTGACATTCACAAATTGCAGTCACATCACATCATAGCCTCGTCTGTCAATTACCTACTCCACTGTTTATATTATAGGTGTTGGAAAGACAAGACAGATGCCTGTAGTCACATGATTAGGTTTACAAGCCTGTTAAATAATTCGTGCAACGGATATAAGGTGTGCATTAATATTGCCATAACAAATGATCATCTGTTCGTGTTGTACATCTTTCAATCTGATCAGTAATACCTCCACGCCACGGTCTTTCTCAGGATGGACTTCATAACATTTATTCTACAGATACAGTAGACCTACAGGATAAGGCCTATCTACATGTGTAGGTCATGCTGAAATTTCAGGGGTTAATGAGGCCTACTTTACTTTTGATGTGTGCATGTTTGTGCTGGAAGTCCCCTTCTTCAAAGGTTGACCCTAAATATATTGGGGGAGATCTAATTATATAATGTAATTACAGCCCCTTCAGGGGTCGACATTAACGCTTGTCCGTTTCCAGTACCAGACAAAATTGCTGTCAGACAAGTGAAACGATTAAAAGACGGGACAAGTAACAAATATTGTCTTCGTGTTGTTAATTTTATACTGAAATCCACATTCATTAAATACTCACGGTAAACATGTGTAATAGTGGTGTATATCTTGTCTCAAATACAACAAGGCTACGGGGTTATGTTCAAGGTTTATTCCTGTAGGACGTCATTTAAAAGCACTGTAACAAATAATTAAACAAATAATCAATACACTATCAAGCTAACCATACATTCACAACTCGCATACACAAAGGGAAATAACTCGTACAATTACAAAATTACTGAAACAATACTTTACGCTATTACAATTACAAAACTACATTTCTACAAAGATCCACAGTTAAAATGATAAGTAAAAGATAGGTTTATCTTTACATTTTAAACAAATCGTACACAAATAATCATTCCGTTATGTAATACACATACCTGAGTGTGACTCAGCACTCACGTCCCAGGTACGGAGCACCCGTGCATATCTCGCACGTCTACAGGGTACAAACGTTACACACTAAAAACATAAACAAAACCCTTCTATACTTCCACGCATATTACACACATAAAACTATCACTTTTACCAAATACATCTTTTTCATAAAACAATTACATTGGTTTATGAAATAAACTAATTAATTGAATATATAATTTGACCATAATAATTACTTCAAATATAAAGCAATTGTAGCTATATAAAAATGTAGATAGTTTTCATATAAGTTAAATAACGATATCTTATTCATATTTCGTCTTAAATTCGCTCTTACTGATTAATCCATAATAAGGTACAAAACCTGTATCCTATACTTATTTTAAAGAGGTATATAAAAAAATAGAGAATATTAGAGGATTAAAATAGTGAAAGACTTACAAACAGATTGGTCAGGTTGGAGTAAATTAGGTAGGTCCTGTCCAGTCGATGGAAAATATATGTCTACACTAACAAAGAATAAATCCCGCCAAACGTCCAATAAAAACAACCAATGAAATTACAGACACTACATGACGTAACATTACAGACTGACCACTCGGACACTACAATTACAGAGTACAAAACAGACGAAACGAACGCACACAAAACGTATACATTACGACAGTAATACGGACGATACTATTACGGACGACGTACATTACGGATGCGTTACCAAATACGTTGGACGAACGGGAAAATCCTATAAAATATCAATACTACATATACAAGTACATTAATTAAACTAATTGCTAAAATATGTCTCTGCTACACATGGTTGCACTCTATTGTAAATGTGTAAACTCGTCACGCACGAGTAAATCGCAAATGCTGTTATGTAACGAAAATTGAAATAGAAAGTTTACCAATGTGAATTTATCAAGTGTGAAGTACTGCATCAACGCCGATGAATTGGGACAAATTCAAAGGTCTGAAAATGGCTACAAGACTCTATATATAAATTTGGCTTCTTAAGCAACACGTCAAATAAGTGACAAAAAAAGAAAAGGAGATAATTTATCTAAAATAGATTGGCAGAAAGCATCCCTAGGGCCTAGGTGCTCAGGATTCAAACTTGTTCCAATAGTAGCACTGACCCCCTAGGGGGTGGGCTAAAAAGGTTTATTTAGTTATATTGATTTAAGCAACTTTCTCTACATAACCACTGATTGAAAATCAACCTTATTTGGCAGGAAGCATCCCTTGGTGCTCAAGATTCAAAATTGTACTAATGGTGGGACTGAACCCCAGGGGGCTGTGGGGCAGGGCCAAAAAAGGATAAATTTGATCATATTGGTGTTATTGACAACTTTTTCTTTAGAACAATGCACTGGATATCAATCATAATTGGTTGGAAACATTCATGAATGGTAGGGATTAAAAATTGTACAGATTGAGGGGGATGATCCCCCTCCTGGGGGGTGAGAGATGGGGCCAAAAACATATTTTTTAATTTGGATTAACAATATAATATACCATTGCTGAAAACAATCATGATATTATAATTGTTGCAGGGGTATGCTATGCCCTTGCAGAATTAACACCTCAGAAGTAACTTTTAAACGGTTGAGACCCCCACCCCAAAACTATATATATAAAATTGCTGGACATAAAGAGACAATCAAAATAAGGATTTTAGATTTGATCCCAGGGTCAACCACGCCCGTGCAGACTTAAACCCTGTGTCACAACTTTGAAATGTTTGAGATCCCCACCCCAAAACTATACAGTTGCTGGATATAAAGAGACAAACACTATTGTAACATTCACATTGATGTCAGGGTCTGGGATACCCCTAGGGACCTAATGTCTTTGTGAACTTGAAAACAGTTAAGATACTCACCCATTTACCAAACTTTTAATTCATACAGATATGCTTCAAGGATTGGGCTTTCAGTCTATCCCTGTTCTTGGGATCTTTTTGGATAATATTTTACCACAATAACCTGGATACCAATGTATCCAGGTGAGTGATACAGGCCCTCTGGGCCTCTTGTATAATATATATAGATATCTTTGTTGTATGCTGTATATATGGTTGTATTTCATATCTACCCATGTAATACAACCATGGCGTGATGTCACAATGGCACAACAATGACTTGACGTCACAAGCTCATCAAAATCTGATGCAGAAAAGAAAGCTGAGCTTATTTTTTTTGGGCAAAATAAGTTTTCAAATATTGGGTCGCTGTATCATTTGTTTTCGTCCAAAAAGCTGAAGGAAATGTTGATATTTTCAAAATGGTGGCCAGTCAAAAGTATTTTCATGGTTTTTGAGCTTATTCAGGTACAATTTTAATTGAAATGAGAAAAAAATACTCTTTCATGACCAAAGGTGTAAGATAGTGATATTCCACAGAGGATTTTCAAATTTGGCAAAACACTCATCAAAGCCTTGGGTTTTACCAAATATGAAAATTTACACCATCTAAGATAAGCAGAGATAATTCTGACTTTTAAAACCTTTGAGAGAATTTTAGGGATTTTATGGGATCAGAAAAATATCTATGAGATTCTTCCATATAAAGTAATGTACAATAATGCAATTTTGAATTTTTAACGAGATTTAACAAAAAAAAAAAGAGGGGTAAAAATCCCCAAATCTCTCCCCAAAGTGATCCCTGGGTAAGAAGTGTTGCAAATGACCACAACAATACCAACACCATTCTTCATTATCTAAAAAAAAAATGTAGGAACATCATCACACTAAAAATGCAGCCTGCAAAATTGATACGAAAGCAATGCATTCCTTATCACTTTATGATTTGATAAGACCTGAAATTCACCCAAAACTTGGAAATAGCCATGAAGATTAATGGCGTCAGAAACAAAGACTTTAAACTTACCATATATATAGAATTTAACAAATTTCACAAAGTGTGACATTTGTAAATATTATGATGCAGATGCTGGACAGTTTACTCCAAAATGCCTTTTCCAAATTGTTTGAAAATATAATAAGCGTCAGATCTTTATGGCATATGTTGAACTGTAAATGAAGTCAAGCAAAAACATTAAGAAACTTTTGTTTTGATGAAGTAGAAAGATATAAATGTTGTGTAAAACTGGTCAAATATTTGTTTGTGTTATAGGGAAGAAAATTATGCTGTGTTATACAGTAGCCTGGGGTCTCTATGCAACAAGGAAGTACTACCTGCACCAGACTCATGTGTAAGTAAAAGTCTTCACATGCATTTTCCTAGTATATAATTTGGGGCCAAATTTGGCTATTGTTCCCAATTTGTTGTCATTAATTCCAGATGGAAAGATATAGAATAATTAATAAAATCGACTTTTGAAAAAAATGGTTTAATTTCCCATTTTACTGTTTGCAAAATTTCTATTTTCATGGATTGGAAAAACGTTCAAGGAAAATGCCTTCTAAAAACGGTGAATCATAAACGGCGATGTCTGTTTAGCATCAGAAATCTGAAAGAGATAACATGTATACACTTTACAACCTCAGATTTATCCTTGCATATTTATCTGAGTCTCATTATGGTCACATGGGCCTGCTGTGACTATTCCCACATGAAAAAGACCATACACACCCTTTGGTTAATTTTGTTATTCCCCTTTATTTATTGTCGATTTATAATTTCTCTGTCTATATGTATCTTAATACAAATCTGAAGAGCTCCCGTTGATGGAGAATGTAAGAATGTATCCGTGTCATTTTTGACATTTACATGTATCTTTATATATATTAATCACTAGTAATGTTAATTGATAGTAAGTTGATCGTTATTAAACAGAGAGGAAGAACGAGAGATGACTGACTCCAGGGTTGCCATTTGGCCGTTTATGCTTGCAGAAAAACAGAGACTGTAAGTAAATATTACATTGTGTAATCTATATTTATGTAATTTTTTAATACCATAATGTTTTGAAAGCTTATCATTTACAATAATAGAATTTGCATTTGAAGGAAACATTGTGTTGAGTATAGTGCATGCGTTTCAGGGCTTTTTCCTGTGGGTGTTTTGTGGCCATTAATTGGCCCAATTCCAATATAAATTAATCCATATTCAAGCCAAATTCCCAAAATTTGCAGTTTACTCCTGAAAAAATCTTTCCCAATTAACCAATTTTCTTTCCAAAATAAGACAAAAGGCCCCATTCCAAACCAGTGAGAAAAAGACCTGCATTTCAAATATGCAAAAATGTATTGTTAAATCACAAGATTTGGAAACGCCCGTCAAAATTAATGTGGTAGTTTTAGATCGTAGAGTACTAGTGTATCTGTATGTGTTATCCTTAAAAGTACTTTTAGTACATACTACTGTATTAAACCCAATAAGCATTAATGTCCCTAAGAGCACAACTCACTCCCCCTTAATTGGATATAGCACTGACATGACAATAATTTCTCAGTTTCATTGCATATGCTATGTTAAATAATCACATGTACCGTATTTTGAGTGTTTGGGGTTTGTTATTTCAAGTCAAATTTACTCTTAATTGGTTCAGATAAGTACCCTCCCCTTCTGTCTTTATCATTGTGCCCAGGACACTTACTAGGTCCAAAAGGAAGGATTCCACTTAATGTCACCCCTGTTAATATCACATTCCTCTTTATATCATGTTTTTCCAAATCACCATTTTCCCCTCTATATAATCTATGTAATTTCATTTGGTTAATATCATGGATTTTGAGGTGAATTCCTCTTAATATCATGATTTTTTTAACCAATCACATAAAATATCCAAAAAGTGATGTAACTTCCATTGATTTCAGAAACAGCTTGTACAAATTAAATATTGCATAGAAAATTTTAAAATATTACAAAAATAATGATTTTTTAATGAAAATTAATAATGAAACATCTTCATATACATATTGAATAGCTTACTTTTAGTTATGGAGAATGGAAATTCACTAGATTTAGAAGAAGAACATGTTTCTTTTAATGTCACATTCCTGTTAATATAATGTTTTTGTCTGACAAATGCAACATGATATAAAGTGGAATGCAATGTATTTTGATGTTTCATAGTAACCCAGTGTTAACTTTTCTCATCACATTGATAAATCTACCAAGGAGTTTTGGTGAAGGAAGTTGAAACCATGATAGTAAATTTCCAATCTGATTAACATTACATGAGGATCGGACAACATCCCATAAGAGGTTAAGTTCTGGTGACCTTTGTCGCCTTTTCACATCACACACTATAAATCTAATTGATGATTGTTGACGCCGCATACTTCACACGCTATATATCTAATTGATGATTGTTGACACCGCATACTTCACACGCTATATATCTAATTGATGATTGTTGACACCGCATACTTCACACGCTATATATCTAATTGATGATTGTTGACACCGCATACTTCACACACTATAAATCTAATTGATGATTGTTGACACCGCATACTTCACACGCTATATATCTAATTGATGATTGTTGACAACGCATACTTCACATGCTATATATCTAATTGATGATTGTTGACGCCGCATACTTCACATGCTATATATCTAATTGATGATTGTTGACACCGCACTTCACACGCTATATATCTAATTGATGATTGTTGACACCGCATACTTCACACGCTATATATCTA
Organism: Mimachlamys varia; assembly: GCA_947623455.1. Classification (NCBI taxonomy): domain Eukaryota; kingdom Metazoa; phylum Mollusca; class Bivalvia; order Pectinida; family Pectinidae; genus Mimachlamys; species Mimachlamys varia. The sequence continues at coordinate 19,497,098 of OX392535.1, forward strand.
ATTGATGATTGTTGATGCCGCATCTGCAGAAAGTCTTTTGGTCACAATACATATTAGCATGTGACAAAATGATTTAACGCACAAACAGGCGTTTTCACCCTAAAACTTCACATTCAACATTCTGAAAGCGATGATTTGATTGGCTTATATGCAAAAGGTCACCAGAACATGACCTCATGTAGGATGTTGGTCATATCCTTGTATAACAGAGTGAGATTAAGGACCTGCATTTTAATCAGATTAATAAATATCAGAGGGTGGAATTAATGGAGAAAAGTTGGATTACATAGAACAGTATGTTATGAATTTTCCTGATTATTTTCTTTCTAGTCAAATGGGAAGATGGAGAGAAAATCGAGACTATGAGAATGAGCTTATGAAGGATGTGGACGGTTGGGTCACAGGAACTTTGTTTGGAGAGAAGGTGTATGTGGATGATGAGCGATGCTATACTCCTTCGGGAGTGGAATTTTATGCCCATAACAAACCTTACACCTATTCAAACAGTTTCTACAAAAGGTTTTCAAGATATTAAACATGTGTGGTATTGTGTACTGATAAAGACTGAAACTCAATTATAATCTGACGACAAAAACAAACAGTTTTTATGTCATTTTTTATGTCATTTGTTTGAATAAATATATAATACAATGTACTTAAAAAGTGAAGTTAGTTTTTATTCAAAGTGGATATTTTGTAAATAACAACAGTGTCTGATGTACATTTTGTATGTTCAGTATGTATCACTAAGACAAAAACTTAACAACAAACAACAAAAACATTTCAGAATTGTTGCTTCTAGGTTTTTAGCCCACCATCTGAATGGGCTATTCAAATTGTCCTTTATTCGTGGTCCGTCCTTAAACAATTTTTGTTAGCATTATATCTTGAGAAGTATTGGATAGATCTTTCCAAAATTCCATATGCTGGTTCACTTCCCCTTTGTCCCATGTTGTACTGTATTGATTTTAGTACTGATCAGAAAAAAAATGGCCATCTTGAATTTTGACTATGAACATTTGTTACCATTATATCTTAAGAAGAGAAGGAAGGACTTTCCCCAATTTCATACCTAAGTTCTGCTTGGTCCTTTTATTTGTGCTATTTTGTTGTTTTTGGGACTGAAAAATTGCTCTCAGGTTACCATTTTCAATTAATAATGCCTTTTCTTAGAGGAGCCGCCTAATTTCATGTAACTAATAGTAAATGGTATAAGAGAAGAAAAGAAAGGAAACGATCCAACTTTTTAATAACAAATGAAGATTCTTTATGGTGGGGGCCAATATCTCTCTGGGATCTCTGGTTGAAAATGCATTACTTTGTGAAACACATATTGATTTAAACATGTTACAATTTTTAGCTCACCTGGCCCGAAGGCCTTACTAGGCCTTACGGTATTTTAGACTTCTTCTAAAATACCGTAAGGCCTAGTAACATGAAATTTGGCTGGTAGCTTACTTGGAAGGAGCTGAACAAAGTTTGTGAAAAAAAACGACCTTGACCCATATTTAAGGTCATAGTGAGGTTAAATCTATTTTAACCTTTAAACGACTTCTTCTAAAAAACCAAAATCCCTAGAAGCATGATTTTTAGATAAAATGTTCCTTGGATTAAGCCCAACAAAGTTTGCGAAAAGAAATGACCTTGACCCATATTCAAGGTCACAAGGGTCAAATCTGTTAAAACCTTTAAACGACTTCTTCTGAAATACCAAAAGCCCTAGAAGCATAATATTTGGCTGAAAGCTTTCTTGGATAAATCCCAACAACGTTGCGAAAAGAAATGACCTTGGCCTATATTCAAGGTCACAGGGGTCAAATCTGTCAAAACATTCAAACGACTTCTTCTGAACTACCAAAAGCCCTAGAAGCATGATATTTGGCTGAAGGGTTTCTTGGATGAAGCCCAACAAAGTTTGCGAAAAGAAATGACCTTGATCTTTTTTCAAGGTCACAAGGGTCAAATCTGTTAAAACATTTAAATGACTTCTTCTGAAATACCAAAAGCCCTAGAAGCTTGATATTTGGCTGACAGGTTCCTTGGATGAAGCCCGACAAAGTTTGCGAAAAGAAATGAGCTTGACCCATATTCAAGGTCACAAGGGTCAAATCTGTTAAAACCTTTAAACGACTTCTTCTGAAATACCAAAAGCCCTAGAAGCATAATATTTGGCTGAAAGCTTTCTTGGATAAAATCCAACAACGTTTGCGAAAAGAAATGACCTTGGCCTATATTCAAGGTCACAGGGGTCAAATCTGTCAAAACATTCAAACGACTTCTTCTGAACTACCAAAAGCCCTAGAAGCATGATATTTGGCTGAAGGGTTTCTTGGATGAAGCCCAACAAAGTTTGCGAAAAGAAATGACCTTGATCTTTTTTCAAGGTCACAAGGGTCAAATCTGTTAAAACATTTAAATGACTTCTTCTGAAATACCAAAAGCCCTAGAAGCATGATATTTGGCTGACAGGTTCCTTGGATGAAGACCGACAAAGTTTGCGAAAAGAAATGAGCTTGACCCATATTCAAGGTCACAAGGGTCAAATCTGTTAAAACCTTTAAAGGACTTCTTCTGAAATACCAAAAGCCCTAGAAACATGGTAATTGGCTGAAAGGTTCTTTGGATAAAGCCTGACAAAGTTTGCAAAAAGAAATGACCTTGACTTACATTCAAGGTCACAGGGGTCAAATCTCTTAAAACATTCAAACGACTTCTTCTGAAATACCAAAAGCGATAGAAGCATGATATTTGGCTGAAAAGTTCCTTGGATAAAGCCCGACAAAGTTGGCGAAAAGGAATGACCTTGACCTATATTCAAGGTCACATGGGTCAAATCTGTTAAAACATTCAAACGACTTCTTCTGAAATAACAAAAACCCTAGAAACATGGTATTTGGCTGACAGGTTCCTTGGATGAAGCCTGACAAAGTTTGCGAAAAGAAATGACCTTGACCTATATTCAAGGTCACAGGGGTCAAATCTGTTAAAACCTGTAAACGACTTCTTCTGAAATACCAAAAGCCCTAGAAGCATGATATTTGGCTGAAAGGTTCCTTGTATGAAGCTTGACAAACTTTGGGAAGGAAAATGAGCTTAACCCATATTAAAGGTCACAGTGGTCAAATCGGTTAAAAGCTTTGAGCGACTTCTTCTGATAAACCCAAATGCCTAGAGACATGATATTTGGCTGGTAGCATCCTGGGATGAAGCCAAAGAAAATTTGAAAATGAAAATGATGTTGTCTTATAAGGTCTCAGGGGGTAAAATATGTTCAAATCTTAACATGTTCTTCTAAATGTCTTACAGTAAAATATTTTAGGGGACTTTAGGGTTACACTATATTATAAGTCAGAGATTGATACCAGGTGAGCGATGCAGGCCCATTGGGCCTCTTGTTTTAAGAAATATCAGTTTACTCAGTACTGGCTTGCCTTTAGTTATGTATCTGTGTTGCCTCTGATAAATTTCAATTTTTTGCGAAATCTACAATACTCTAAATTCTCTTGTACTCCACAGGGACCTTCAAATTTGTTACAGCTGGTTTTTTGGGCCTAAAATAGAGTGTTCAGAGTAATTTTACACTTTTGGGGGTTTAGATCAACTTTCGATAACAATGCCCCCCCCCCCCCCCCCCCCCCCAAGTGTAAAATTACTCTAAAAACTCTATTTCAGTCCTAAAACTAGCTGTCACAGGGACCTGAGAATTTGTTACAGCTAGTTTTGAGCAGGGCAGGCATTATTTACTGAACGACTAGGACAAAAAGGTCTTATCTCAGGGCTAGTAAAAATCATTATACCCTGATAGGTGAGCGTAACCCCTGGACATTAAGGATGACAAATTAGGTACAGAAAAATAAATCCATCTGTTGGAAATTGGACATATGGACAGTTTGATTACTACTTCCTATCTCTTATCTTGCTCTTTCATGATCACTACATGATCGAGTATATCTACTACATGTTATGTTACAAAATAATTAATTAATAACAAATGACCAAGATACATGTTTTTCAAACATGATAATTATGGACAAAATTGGCAAGAGTTATCTCGCTTGCGTTATCTTTTGGCTTTATGTGGCCAAAGAAAGGGTGTTTAAAATACCGGCAACGGTGTAGGAAATTGTTCTTGATATCAAAGTGTCAAAAAAACTTTCTTTAAGTGTTGAAAATAACGACAATGGTATAGGAAAATTGTCTTTGTGGCAAAGTGCTCTAAATGTCAGGAACGATGAAGGAAAAACTGTTCTTATAGCAGTTTTGCCAAAGTGATCAAAATGTCGGCAATGGCGTAAAAACAATGTCTTTTGTATCAAAGTTTTCATTGTCGTTGTAGCAAAGTGTTTAAAATTACGACAATGTTGTAGGAAATCTGTTCCAATAGCAAAGTGTTCAAAATGTCGCGAGAATGGTGGAGGGAAATTGTCCTTGTGGCAAAGTGTCCAAAATGTCGGTAGTGATGCTTGCAAGTTGACCTAGGTAGCAAACTGTTCAAAATGTCATCAATGGTGTAGGCCTATTGGTAATAAAGTGTTCAAAAAACTGTCCTTGAAGCAAAGTGTTCAAAATGTTCACAACGCTGCATGAAAACTGTCATATGAAGCAAAGTGTTCATAATATTGGCAATTGTGCAGGGAAATTGTCTATGAATGCATAGTAAAAAATGAAGACGATGCCTCTACATTCTGTGAGAACAAAGTATAAACTGTTGACGACAATGCCTCTACGTTCTGTCAGAACACAATATATACTGTTGACGACAATGCCTCTACGTTCTGTCAGAACACAGTAGAAACTGTTGACGACAATGCCTCTACGTTCTGTGAGAACACAGTATAAACTGTTGACGACAATGCCTCTACGTTCTGTGAGAACACAGTATAAACTGTTGACGACAATGCCTCTACGTTCTGTGAGAACACAGTATAAACTGTTGACGACGATGCCTCCACGTTCTGTGAGAACACAGTATAAACTGTTGACGACAATGTCTCTACGTTATGTGAGAACAAAGTATAAACTGTTGACGACGATGCCTCTACGTTCTGTCAGAACACTTTATAAACTGTTGACGACAATACCTCTACGTTATTTGAGAGTTTGAACAGATATTCAAGACTCCTCTATTCTCTCGAATGTTCTTAAAGGCAAATAAGCTTTAGACTCGGTATATGTTACGCGGTAAAATCTACAGTAGAACTAGTCAGGAACTGTACCGATCCGCTATACCAACATTGATTTAAGTTATCCTGGCTGGTTTATTTACCTGTCAAAACCCTCTCCTTGTCAAACTTTGCAGAGTACAAATGTGTATGTAAACGCTACATTTGAGTGTATCACTTGTAAAATGATTGTCCATTACATATTTGCGGTCATTTCCGATTCTAAGACAAGACAGATAAGGGTGTCAGATAAGAGAGGATGTTGGATTATAGAGGATCTTACACGAGTGTCGATGTAATATGGAATTACAGTAATTAGACGAGTTCAATAATGCAATTAAATTATTTAATGTGTTTAATAAATTTCATATGACATTAGCACGAGTGTAAGATTCTATTTATGACATCACTTATTTTTATGACAAAATACATGTTCACCTAATCTCTCAAATTCATTTTATATAAGAAAGGCAAATTTTTACTTTTACTGTAGGATTTTCACTACCGAGACAATCATATGACGCCATAAATACGACGTTTGTTTATGACGTCACAATAGTGTTATTACACGTTCGTAATACCATATTTATGACATTAAAGCATTGAACTGCTTTCAGTTGGCATTCATAGGCTGTATGAATGCCAAATGGTCAAAGGCAAATTCAATGAAGTGCGCTAGCGCTTCATGTTGGAAAGCAGTTCAATACTTATATTTACCATTTTTAGAATCTGCTCATGTCATAAAACAATCAATAGCACATTTTATTTCTCAGCATTAAGCTCAATAAATGTATTTGTCGCATATGTTTGTTCAATGAAAAGAACAGCCATCGCCCGGGGACGGTCAATGGTATCCAACGTAACAATTATGACGTCATAATAATGATGACGTCAACAATCGGTCATTGGCATTCATGGCCTGATGAATGCCAACTGAATTTTGTAGGGATATATAGTGGCAATGCCATTCAATTGTAAATATAGCCGAATGACATGACTGAACGGGTCAGTTTTGGGATAAAAGACAGTATGACGAGTTATAGGGAATATAAAAAAAAGACAAATAACGGACTAGACAATAATTATTAAGATATAAATGAAAGCAAATGTAAACATCTCCCAAAACGAAACCCTTGATATATGACGTTAGAATATGATGCAATCATGTTTGATTAACGTCTTGGGGGTGACGCAGCAAAGCATATAGATATGTTAAAAATGGTAAGTTATTGGGCGGACATATCAGTTGGTTCCATCTGCATCAGTACCGGGGAGAGCAATATTAACGGACGCTGTGACACTGATGTAACACTGGAGCCTGGTAAGTGATCGGTATCAAGACCGCTCCGGTGATCGTCTCGGAGACATCATCTGCCCTTGGTCCACATTTTGTCTCGCTATTACGAATAAAAGTCTGGAATAATAGATTCAACACTAAGTGGCTGAAAGTGAGATAGATGAGATGTCTCATGAGAGAATGGCGGGGCGATACATCAGTCTGTCATCCTCCTGGGTCCAGCCACCGTAACTAGGGAGTGGCTACTCCACGTCGTCGATACAAAGTGGCGGCATTACCCATCATACTGCTGGATTCTGCTTCCGGATTATAGGGTCAATATGTTATTGAATGTCTAGACAATTACACATCTGTAAGTATACAGAGATCCACAAACCGTCACAGCCTTTTCTACTGTCACTGGGATAAAACAGGGAACTACATTAACTGATCATTGAGTACCTACAATAAACGTATCAAAGTTAACTGGTATACAATTACCCGGAGTTATCATGGAAATTTGTACCTCTATTCTGTTTCCAAACCTTCTACCAGCATATGTAATTAAGTCGTGTGCTGACGTCATTTTAAGCGTTATATCAGCCTGCCGTGTGACGTCGTGACCAGTATTATATTACCGTTGTATGCTTACGTCATATTCTTGGTCGCTGTCATTATCAAATTTTGAATATTCATCATCTGTTTGAGCCTATCATTTAAATTAGACCTTTTTGTATCGACGTTATACCTCAAACGTCGTTTTCGCTACTTCGATTACAAATTACATACGATCAATTCAAGGCCACTATACATTGACAAAGAGGAAAGTACTGGTTTGCCGTTTATGAATCAAAGAAAAGTCAAAACAGGGGTGCCACATTGGATTTCTCTTGCCATACGAATGAAATGGGGATACGTTATTCAACGAGAACACGTAGTTTTCTCTATACGATAAACGTGATGATTACAATTATCTGATCGTGAACTTTCAATTTCTCGATAGTAACATCCCTGCTTCTCCAACCTATGGTGTTTACATGTCGCAGTTGATTCGGTTTTCTAGGGCTTGCTCTAAATATCGGGATTTTCGTGATCGATGTCGACTGCTGACAAACAAACTAACAACACAAGGATTCGAGAGATGCAGGTTGACCAGAACTATGGGCAAATTTTATGGTCGCAATCTTTATCTCATTGAGAAATATTCTGTATCTTTAAGTGATATGAAGATAGACGTTTTTGAGTATGCTCATTAGTGTGTTTTGAAAACTTGGTGTTTACATGGATGTGACAAAGATCTGCATGGGGGTGTCGTCGATGAAGCAGAAGACGCTTACTCTTCCAGAACACCTGGTCTTATTCTCTTATACTTTTACAAGAGTCTCCATGTAAATCTTTCATTTGTTCATATTTTGCCCCTGGTTTAATCGATTTTGAGTTTGGATTACGATTTTGTGAACGCTTCGGTATTCTCTTTTTTATTTTCTACAATTTGGAGTAAAGCGATGAAAAAACATTGCTGAATGTTAAAACTTGGGGAAATGTAAAATTACAATTTATTCGTGACAGTCCTAAAATGCACGTTTATATTCCCTGCTTACGTTCGACATATACACGCATACACTACACGCATAGGCACATCATTAAATGAATTTGTTAATAGGACGTTAAAATACACCAAATCAAATAATTAAACTACCGGGTTCTTGTCCCAACCCCTCGGACTTACTCCTAAGGTTATAAACAAGACTCTTTAGCCATACCATTTTGGTAGCGTTTATAATGATGTTATGAAAATTGACGTTTGGTCTCAGCTCCGCTTTACTTTAGTGACACGGTCAATCAACAGGTCTGGACCTAGCTAAGATGTTAAATTTGGTTTCTCTCTACTAGGGTTTAGATAAATTATTGCTAAAGGTGTCGACCCCATCTAACTCAATCTCGCATCAAAAACCACATTGGTATCTCTGCCTCGTACCGAGGTACTCCGTCATATCACCTGTCTATACCTGTGTTATAACTGGGAGTGTCGCAGAAACCAAATGTTGAATTCCGTTTTATTTGACAGCGTACAACCTATTCTCTTGAAGAATCAGGTCGACGGATCTTCAATAAATAGATACAGATGTGACGGTCGGACGCGCTGGACTGATGACATTCCGATAAAGCACACCTGTGACAAGTGATATATGCTAACGACCTTCTTTGTCCTTTTACCTTACCGGGAATTAGCATAAAGTACCGAATATAGATTGAAAAAGATTCCAGGTGTTCGATGGTCTCTCCGGATACAGGGGAGATAACCGGGTCCGCGTAATACAGTTTGTAGTGGCAGTGATGTGTATATATATAATGTAGAAAATCGTTTGTTTCAATGTGTAGGTAGGTATAAAGATAAAATAAATAAAAACAAGACGACCGACTTCCAAAAGTTTTCACCCTCTTCGGGAAAGTGTTTGGAAGTCGGTCGTTTTGTTTTTATTTATTATATCTATATATATATACATTCCTGGTAGTAGGGTTTCTCCGGGTTGATACTAAACTAAGCCGTTATGAAAAAGAAAAATTACAACAGACTTTTGAAATATTACAAAAACCTAAATTATCTGAAAGTATTACCACAGATATTACAATCCTTAATTCGATGAATTGTTACGTTTTTTATTGTAAGGATAGAATCAAGCTCATTTAATTCGTTAAATTATTACATCTTAATCAAAATATGGTATACCCATTAAACGTTTTAGTAGGGACTCATCACATGTACGTCCCTGGTTTTAGAAACCAATCAAAGTTATGCATTACCACTATGTCTTACAGTGAAAACATTGCTACTTTCTCTAAAGAATTTAACACTTTCTTATTATTCGTGTCAATCGTGTCTGTATTGTGGTAAATAAAGTATCACCAACACGGGGAATGATTAACATTCCTGGTGTAGACATATTGGTATGTACACACCATTACGTGTGATTACATATGTATGAACGCATGTGTCATTATTGATAAAATCTTAATTAGATCGGATGATAACGTTATTATATACAGACACGCGCATAATTGATAAGTAAGTTATGCTCCAGCTAATGTAATTAAGGATGTCAAGCAGACTTCTCAATACCAGGATTTTGACCGTTATCTGACCGCTAGGTGCTTGGTCATTGTCTGTCCAAATGTTCTTGGGCCCTTCAGGCCAGTAACAGGCGATTGTTAAAATAATATTATTAGATAGCCTTGGGTCCTTCAGAGGGCGTTACCAAAACATCACACTCTTACAGACGTCAATCTCGGCCAGGATACAAGGAAATGGGAAACTTAATTAACATAATTCATCCCCCTAATGCTAAGAAAAATATTATTTTTTTCTTAATTGATTTTTGTAACGATATTTTGTCGCAATCTGTAATATGCATAAAGCTTTATGACCTATTTCTAGTCTAAGGTTCTCACGTATTGTAAACAGTTAAATCTTGAGATCTATAAGTAATTATAATGTTGTAACGGGATTATCGTAAAATTGTACGGAGAACAGTCCACAGATTGTGGAACTATGGTCTAGAAATGGAATAATATGTTATCAAATTAAACCTCACCGCAACACACCATACTCCTAAAATTAGTTGTAATGATAAAGATGAGATGATAGCAGATAAGTCACCAAATAAAATTGTAATTTTGTTTAAACCATTATGGTTTTTCAATCGTTTAGTACATTTTACGGAATCAGATCATTTTCACTTTAATATTTCATTAAACTATTGTTTCATGTTGACAGTTTATATCTGAGCTATGGTGTATAAAGTTTTCATGGTTCGGTCTTCTATTCCTCTGGGTCAGACTGAACTGTCGTTATTACTTCTTTGTCAATTATAAACTTTTGACATAATTATTTTTTTTTTTGTATTTTTAGACTTAACGATGAATGTTATTAGAGGTGGGTACATTTGACATTTTGTTGGAAATAAGCGGCCTTCAGCAATCTGTATGCTGTACATCTTAGCATTGTCTAATTGTCCAATGGTTTTAAAGTGAAATACCTGCAGGAATCTAAGATATCTGTAGAAAGCTACTTATACTCTATCAAATAAGCTGTGTCAGTCAATAGGATAACTTACCCTAATCATTCAAGTACGAGATTCTTGTGTATGTTTTCTATTTCCCAGAGCTAATCTTGAGTACGGGTTTAATTCTCGACTCTCGGTCAACACGCGCGTTTTGTTAAGAGATACAGCACGTTCACTAGTTAGAGAGGTGTCCACACTTCGAGGTTAGACAATGCGGTCCGTGATAGTCGAACTATAGGTTTTAGATAACCCACGATTGACGTTTTGACAACTAAGTCTCCTTATTAAGATCTTGTAAGCACGCCTATATCGCGGGGCCTAACAGCGCGGGTACACACACCCCGGCACCGGTTGACACCCACTACGCTTTATCACTAACAAAACATCCTATTGAAACAAACAAACACAAGACAACACGAGCATGTTTTTAAATTTTTACTCAAACGACGTTAGACTGTAAATACACCCGACAGTTTCAAAGCGTTCACAGGAAACTGGTGGTGGCATCCACCTACAAACTACAATTCGAAATGTTTCATCCTGATAGCAAACTCTGACAATTTAAACAGAAAAAAACATGTGTATCTTCTTCAAAATATTTGTAAGCTTTGTTGTTTTTTAGGATAGAAACTTGAGTTTTCAAAGCGTATAGTAAATATGTATTGTAATGCAAACGAGCTAATGCTTTACATTTGTAGTATCTTATAGACCAGACGGTCGTGAACACTCTACTCGCCACAAACCCAATCGGGGCCTGATAACACATGAAAGCAGAGGTCATTTTAAAACGGGCACTTTGCCTATTTTCGTTTATTGTATATAATTGATCCACAAGAGAGAGAAATTTAATGAAAACACACCGTAGTAAGTCAGACCGCTGTAGGTGTCGTGTGAACGCGCTCGACCAATCAGCGGCCAGCAAACGCCGAAAAAGACAAATTGGTTTTTAGTTTGAGGGCATGTTGTCAGTGGCGTTATTCAAACGGAACTACACTACACCAGGACAGAAGGAAATGAAACGGAGAAAGTCTGCGAGGATCGCACTGGGTATTTAGGAGGTACAACCGTCAACGGCACTCATAGTATCTGTTGTGCCTCTGGTGTTTACATTGGCACACTGCACCCTGACGAGTGACCTCATATCGCAGCCGACAGACAGGGCGACTAGCAATTATTGAAACACATTCCTATCAACACTTTATTTTCTAAAGAAAAACAAGTTTGAAGATACCCAATTTTTCGTGGATATTTGTGCAGTTTTTGGAAGTTTTTTTCAGTGAATAATGAAAGTTCGTCCGGATATACAACATGGAGAACCGAACACGGACTAATGGGCTGACGGTGTGATTCCTGGAATAAATGTTTTAGTGACACTTTTGTAATTTAACACGACATATAATGGGGTCTTCAACGAGACATTACATTTCCATAATTTTGGTGTGCATATTACAGAGCGTGCACGCGTCATGGTGGTAAGTTTTGTTTATTGTCCTTTTGGTTCAAAATTAACAAGTTGATGTTTCGTTTCCCACTTCTGTTTCAAAATTAACTTGTTCGTCGTTCTTTTCACTCATATCATAATTTTCTATTTCACTTAATATCAAAGTTAACCTCTTCATGTTTCTTTTCCCTCAGTTATTAATCCTTTAGTATATCTTAAGTAACATTCGTATTTATTTCGTGTACTAAACACTTCATTGAAGTAGTATATATTTTAGTTTAAACTTTATTTTATTCAGGCATTACAAAACATATAAAGTAACATAATTGAATATACAAAATAGGAAATAGAAACAAGTGTCTCAGACACTTATGTAAATCTATCACCTTATCATAAACAGCAAATATATTCAGGATGGACATATATATTTTATGGCAAGTAATACTATTTTAGCGTTTTTTTTTCCCATAACGATAAAATTTTGTTCGTAGTTCATGAACATGATTTTTACATGTTCAATTGATTGGCAGAACCAGCAATCAAATTTCTGATATCCTAATCATCGTTATTTACCCCTTGGTGTTAAAAGGTTTGATTAAAAAAAAAGATTGAACTCGCTCTTTGTACGATTAAAAATTATTTTATCAATAATTATCCTTTATTAATAATAGTAGAAACAAACCTAGTTTGCGGTACGGAGAAGATATAGTGAATTTAGGTTAAATATTAAATATGGGTTTATTTTATTATGAGTAATATGAGAAATAATATCCTGATTTGAAATTTTCTCTCTTCCAATACTACAGAAATGTTAAACTTTCCTAACAACGCTACAGAGATGTAAACATATGGATGATCTCTCTCCTAACACTACAGAGATGTAAACATATGGGTGATCCCTCTCCTAACACTACGGAGATGTAAATATATGTGTGATCCCTCTCCTAACACTACAGAGATGTAAATATATGTGTGATCCCTCTCCTAACACTACAGAGATGTAAATATATGTGTGATCCCTCTCCTAACACTACAGAGATGCGCGTACGATAAGAAAACATACGTAGATTGCGCGTACAAGATTTATAAACATACGTTTGTATTTTTGATGACCTATTCATGTACACAACATAGGCACGTGGATATTATTGTAAAATTGAACACAATGAAGTACAGAGAAGGGTTGAAGAATGAGGGGTAGTGTTACCGATAGATATAATTGTGTAACACTACCTACCGCGGCTATACGTGTGCTTACATCTCCTTTGATATTGTATGTATAAAACATGTGTTGTATTGGGGGGGCCTTCTGTGTCAGATCTAGGGCCTGATATGTTTATGATAAAACAGACACTCGCCATATTACCTATCCTTCAGTTAATCAATAGGAAAGTAAATAATAAAATGTTTAAAGATTTTTTTTCTTAAATCGTAGATTGTAATAAGAATTTTTCAATTTGAAAACTATCTTTGAAAACAAGATTGTTGCATACTATACATAATAAATTAATCGGGTTCATCATAACAAAAGAAGAGTCGCTAAATATAATGTATGTCGTTTAGACACGTTTCCCGGGGGACGGGGTATACGACACCTACATGTGTGATCGTGGGTGGGGTGAAACTATGTCGTTTCACCCACACTCTGCCGATTTCTGTTCCGATAAGGCTCAAGGCACGGCAAAGTGTAAGTGAACAGATATTTTTACACCCCAAGTTTTTTCCCATTTCCTTACAAGTGATTGATATCCCGGGGGAATCATTTCGCGGGAATTAAGACCTGCGCCACGCCATTCCCTAATCGATCACAGAAGCATTATAGCGGTGTCCATTATTCACCCTATCGTTAGATCATGATAAACGTTATAAAGAGCGGTTTTTGTAACACTTAAAATATGGTCAAAAAGATAATATTATACCGAGAGATCCGAGACGTTTGAGAATCATTTTCTGTGCAGTCAATGACAGATATATCGGTGCAAATATCATTTTCCATATAAGCTATTTATACCGTTGTCGATAGTTTGCTGTTTAAAGTTGGAAACTTCGATTCCTTTCGAGATTAAATTTGTTATTTCTACCTTGACACCCGAGTCCTTGGTGACCTAATGCGACATTGTAAGAAAGAAATTTCAAGTTCAAATGATCAACTGTTGAGATTTTAATGAAGAAATTATGCGCGGACACGTTTATGGTTAAGATCTCTTCGTTGACATGTAAATCTAACAGGCGGTCTACCTGGCTCACAAAACTTCACAAACTACAGCAAAACTAAGGGGACTCGTATATACCGTTCAATAATTTACCTCCACGAAGAAAAGTTGTTCAGAACACAGTTGGTTGAGTTTCTGTCAGTATAATATATAGATATATGGAGCGTCCATTATAGAATCTATAATCGCCGCCCATAGATATTTATTCATTTACTGACAGAAACTCGAGCAACTGTGTTCAGATTGAAATCAAATTTTAAGGTAGACGGATCAGTTCATGTTTTGCGAAACATTTCCATTGATAATTTTTTTGAATCGATTTACACTTGAAAATTATTTGAGATTACGAGTATTCCCAAGGAATTCCGTGGTTTACCAACACATTCATTTCATTAGATAAACAAGGCCCAAAAAATGACAGGAAGTAGGAAAACTGACCAAACAAAACGTGTAAAATGGAGATTCAGCTGTCTAGAAAAAAGCAAATACTTTTCACTTAAAAACCGCTTTTAAATTGAGCCATCGCATTATCTAGGTTTAAGATCTTGAGAAACAACAGCATCCCTAATTAACAAGCTTTCTAATGAGTTTCCTTGCGTAACCCGATTTATAGGTATTCGAACCATTTAAGAATGTAGTGTTTTATCGTGTTATATATCCATGTGTGGTGAAGAGGAGGCGACCCCAGACCATTATCACGTTATTAATGTCGGTCTGGAGATTCTCCCGCACTAATTAGGCAAAACTAATACTTTGTAGATGTGCACCACCCCCCGAATCCCGCTGACCCTGACCCCTCGGTAACAGCCCTTTAGTTCTGCCTCATCTACTCTGAGCCCTTTTCTGTGGGGGAACGGGTTATTGGGTGGTAATGAGCCTATGGTGGCTTAAAAAATCTACTAATTGACAATATCTACAGGTAATTTATCTAAAAATGCCGTTTTAAAAATCTTTATAAAGTTTGAGCTATTTTTCCAAATAATGTCAGGCTTTTTATTTTTCAATAAATTTCTAATTAATTCAAAACTCAAAAAAAGATGACCGGGAAATAGATTGCTATGATTGAGAAAAAAGGCAATAAATTATAAAATGTTTGTTAGGAATTGATAGTTATGATTGAGAAGCGGTAATAAATTATAAGATGTGTTTGAGAAATACTCCTGATCCATCCTATGACAGGTCTCGGACCCTATCACACTTTGAAGTGTTGATTTTGACGACGCCGTGTTGTATAACACCCATGTTTACGATGTATAATAACGGTGATAAAAGTCGGTGCATGTTTAAGCCCGCGGGGACGGGCACTTTGTTCCAATATTTGTCCTGTTCTCACGGTTCTTACGCCCAAGGTGTTGAGTCCAGTTGCCCCGGGTCTACGTCATATCAATTAATCTACCCGGATAAAGCACAGTTATAATTATAGGTAATTAAATCATCAGTCATAAATATAAGCGCTAAAACGTTTGTAGTTGACGCTTTTGCATTAATTGTTTACACTTGTATAAGGGTGAGAATACCTTTGAAGATAGACGAACAATAGATAAAACCTTTCATCTTTTCAACGCGTAATTAAATACAAATGTACCCACTGACCCGTGACCAAATGGCTGGCGGGATGACCGTGTGGTCATTGGGCCGTGTAAATCTGACCGTGGGAGGGTCACTGTGGTGCGTCATTACTTCCAGACGTAAGATTTGGGGGACCCCTGTCAAATGTCAGATGTAAATAAAGCATGCCACCGTCTATATACAGCTGGTCAAATCAATATTATCGGTAAAGAATGAGTGTTGGGCAATTGTCCGTAAGTCTTGCATTGTACTGTTTCCGAGTAAGAAATCCCAGGTCATTATTCTAAGGTGTGCGGTCACTGTTCAGACTACCTACCTGTTTTAACAAGCTGAGTAAACATTTTTGCCTGTCACGAAGTTTTACATTTTGCACCTGTTAACCAATTTTGAAACATTTTTTTCTATTTATACGTGAAAAGCGCGAACACTGTATACAAATAAAGCCGACGTAAAGATGTATGACTTGGTTGTTGCAAAAGAATGCTCTTTAATCACAAGTGAAAACAGTTTTTCCCTGTTTTTCTTAACCTTACTATATGCTTTGAAATTATAATGAACAACTTGTTTATTGTCATTACAAATTACAAGTATCTGCCCATGTTAGAATATAATAAGGATATGTAATTGGATTTCAATACTTTATCATTGAAAGTTTAAATAGCTTTATAAGTCTCTGTTGTGGGGGTTATTCTTACTTGGGTAAGATACATATGTACCTAATTCCTGCTATGAGATACATATATTTGCATGTATGTTTTACCATTGAAAGTTTACAATGGGGCGATGTTTAATTTTTGCTAGCACGTTTAATAACTAATAAGGTCAGGGAAGTATTTTACCCTTGTTAGTACATGCACGTCCCTGGTACATGTAATTACAATATCTTTGCTATTTAGCATAACAAGGGTTTCATCTTTAATTATAGTTACTATATCTCTGTTTTTAGCAGAGATATGGTTTCATTTTTTGCAGTCAAAGTAACTAACAATATCTTTTTTTTTAGTTTAGCTTAAAGGGGGTTAAACTTTTATTACAAAATGAACTACAATGTCTTTGGTCATACGAAACATAGAAAATGTTTTCATCTTTAGTTAATTAATGTTAATAGGTTTATTATGCAGTGGAAATGGATTTCATCTTTCATTTTTTGTTAGTTAAAGTATTTACTATGTCTGTCAATAAAGCGATTTTTTTTATCTTTCTAAAAAACGTAATTACCGTAGTGAAATACACCGTTATCACAATTATATGTTATAAAAATAAAGTGTTCCATCGTTTTGTTGCAATAAATAAAAGTTTTATTTACAATACGTTTTGTGCACCTACATATCACGCGTATTTGAGTAGACAAGTATGTTGTGTTATTTGTAGATCTCGCTCCATGTTTTACCCCCTCCCTGTAAAAGTGACCCCCCTTTACGGTAACTGACCCTTGTGGTAGAAGGTATTTTAGAGAGGAAATCCGACTTAGCCTTGTATTTCAACCAAAGGCGAGCAATTGAGAACGACAGGATCTATAACATCATAAGACGAAACAAATGCCCCGGGAAACGACATGCTTTCCACTTCAAACCCAATTATACCTTTCAACACAGCCATTTTCAATTATCACCAGACCGTATTTTATTACAGAAATTCAAAAGTCTGCCCCTGTTTTAGCTTTAGCCGCAAGTTCAATGCTTGATATTGAATATAGAGAAGAAAAAACTGAGCACGTAAAGAATGGTCGACAAGCTTTAGTGATTAATTGGATTTGTTTACTTGGTACGGCGTGACACCCGGAATGACCAGCAAGTCTTCAAACTCTTTGTCCCCGTGTATATACAAGTAACAATTCTATAATGAGCCAATTAAAATTTTGCTTTAGTTACAATAAAGTTGCGGACTTTCCGCATATTAGGACGACCGAATGAAACGCTCGCGTTTAAGTATGGGCAGACGCGTACGGAAGTACAGCGACAATATCATTAGCATTACAAGACACGAGGCAGGTGAAAATTAAACATTTAATCAGTAAGCATATTAAATAAACAGTATGTAAATCCTTTACATATGGTGCTGTGCTCACTCTACTGAAAATGTTCTAGCAAAAGTCACTAAAGACCACTTTTCTCTTTTGGCAAATAGGAATTTCCTTTAGCAACATTTACTCAATAGTAGAGTCAAAATTCAATTGTTAATATTAATACAAGTTCTGATTTATTTAACTTATCATTCATTGAATTGGATAAATTTTTATTATACATTTATAGGGAGTCTGTGTTTATTAAAATGGTTTATTCAACACAAATTCCATTAGCTAAAGGCATATATTTTCTTTTAGCAAATAAGCATTTCATTTCGTTAATAACGAAAATGCTAATGGCTTAGGTGAGCACAGTGGTGAGTTTTTCAGTGATGTGAAATGACAATGTTCTAGTCTTAAAGTATCAACAGTATACTGAAACACGCAATAGTGGACAATGAAAAAGTATAGTACCAAGATTTATTAAGACACTTTTTGCTTGCAAGAGTGGAATATCATCGTCTGACTCGGAAACAGGGACAGTTTTTCGTCCATATATTGAGTGTAAAGTAATAGTGCTATTGAGACAAAAACAGCCAGCCCTTGGCGATAGAGGCAGTGTTTGATGTGCTTATCGACCCACGTGTCTAGAGATTACTAGATCAGTACCACAAGTAGTAAAAGTCTCACTCAATTGAAAAAGCGAATAAAAGTCGGCAGAGTATGATAGCGAACTGGCGGTCGTACCCGGCGATAACGCCTCCCGGCCCCAAACACGTAACGCTGCCCTCCTGGCCCCAACACATACCTAAAGGCCAGGCCCACACGGACGCTCACTAAAGATATATAGTGGATAACATATCACAGTGGTGATACGTCCTTTATATCAAAATAAATCTTTAATGATCATAAGATGTGCTTATCAAAAGTAAATTTGTTCTCGGGCCGTATTCAATAGACTTGGTAGTCGAGTATCCCCGAGTCCTATTGGCGGTAGGTACTCGTGTGATCTTCAAACGTCCCCCGTCAATGGCTACCAGTGAGGCCGCACTTTCTGCCGGGGATAGCACCCGTCTGGTATGGTTTGACGGTGATAACGAATGAAAGGTCAATGGGATTTGATTGAACGTTTTGTCGAAGCAGGTTGAAGAGAACGTGAATAGAGAAACGGATGCTCTTGAAATTGTGCATGTAGTTTGATTTTAAACATAAAAGGTTATTTAAAACGCTTTCAAATCTTCTGTTTATTTTCAAGGGTTTTAAAGCAAGATAAAGCAGCACGTCCCGTGTAAGTCATTGAGTATATGCCGATGTAACAATCAGAAAAAACGGATTGGAAATTAGCATGGGTTATTTTATTCCAAGTGTTTTATTTCAACATTTCGTGAAGACAGACAGAAACTAGATAAAAGTTGGCCTTTTCGATGCACGCGCGCGCTCTAATGAGCGAGCATTACGTAAGATTCCCGCCATGGTAACTTGAGACAAACTCACTGCCTCACCGACGGGGCACACCTAGTGCATAGAGCACTGAACAAGCGAATAAATATCACTCCTCGGGAAATGATAGGGTACGTATAAAAACAGCAGTGCATAGTTTGAAGTTTTGAACCATTCTTGGCATAAACCCTCAACGTTTAAATGCACAAGGGACAATTATCACTTAAAAAACCGAAGCCTTAAAATAAAGTACCGTCAGGAACGTTTAAATCACTTCTTAAATAACCAATGTTGAAAACTTGTAAGATATCACAGATGTAGTTTTTGTCTGAATTACATCCAACCTCATAAACATGTTGTCCCTTCATAACGAGTATGGAGTGATGTGATAAAGAGGAATGGCTGACGGCAGGAAGGTGGGGGGGGGGGGGGTATAGTGAGGGGTACAAAACGAGTACGGAGTGATGTGATAAAGAGGAATGGCTGACGGCAGGGGCGGTATGAAACGAGTACGGAGTGATATGATAAAGAGGAATGGCTGACGGCAGGGGGGGGGGGGGGTGGTATAGTGAGGGGGTATGAAACGAGTACGGAGTGATGTGATAAAGAGGGATGGCTGACGACAGGGAAGGGTACAGGGAGGGGGTACAAAACGAGTACTGAGTGATGTGATGAAGAGGAATGGCTGACGGTATGGGGGGGTACAGGGAGGGGGTACAAAACGAGTACTGAGTGATGTGATAAAAAGGGATGGCTAAAGGCAAGGAGGGGGTACAGGGAGGGGTATAAAGAGGGGATAGAAGTAAGATAAAATTATTCGTTTAGAATTTTGTAGGATTTTGAGAAGCAGGGAAACTATCGAAGTATTAGCATAAGCGAGGGGAGTGACACATGCAAGACTATAGAGCTTCTACACAAACCGGAAGTGATGTGAGTGGAGAGAACTATCTTTTCAAAGTTGACGTCTCCCTAATTAAGTAAAACAAATACCCCCCATGTCAGGTTTAGACCGCTACTTAGTCTTACACTACGGAACTGTTAGCGAGGATAGACAGGCTGATTTACCGCCGTACAGAACCACTTTGTCAGAACGAACTAGCAACAATCTTGCTGAAGAATCATCTGGAGTCATCGTATACTAGACCGTAGCTTGAGTCGTACAAGGCGACGCTACAGTGGCCAAGAGCTGTCTTAAAACGGCAATAGAGTTGTTTAGAGCCATCACAAAAATACAGGTGGCTGTATATAGATACAGCCACCAAATATGTCGCTTCGCCTGCTTGAACCAACTTAGAATTTCATTATCATCTTTTTATATTACATAAACATATTACACCAATATTAATGTTTAAGTCGTTTTAAACTGTCATTGCAAACTTTAAAGCATAAAGCAGTTGGGACAAGTTTCTGATTTGCAATGTTCATTAATTGTTAGGAATAAGATTCATCAGTTTGGTATGAATAATATATACTAGATTTGTTTTGTACAAAAACAGAAATAATTAAGTTTTCAATTCCTGTTTGTGTACAAAACAAACTTAGCATATTTAATTAATTGTTCTTTCTTGATTCAACGCTTTAATTTAAATTCATTCTAAACATTTTGTCATTTTTGACGAGAACATTGTAAAGTAGCTAACGGTAAGTCGACCATAAACTGTCTACTTCAGCCAAGCTACCCACTAATAACTTATTAGTAATAAGGGTTTAAAGCAATAAGTCATATTTGTATTTTAGAAAACGTGTTGAACTAACGGAGTAATTGCATTAATGACTTAATAAAATCTCAGTCTGGTTTGAATTATGATTCGTTAAATGCTATCACCCTTGGGATGGAGGTAATTTACGATGTTACTAGCATATATTTTAATAGATAAAGCGTCCAAGACACGTGACCCTTCACTACAACAGCATAATTATGAGAGTAACGAGGAAATATGTGCTTTGATAAAGACGGAGCGATAAAATAGACGTATTTACAGCGCGGTACATACGATAGTGACAGTCTTATATCCCGGCCTGGTCCGTAAACACGAACCGTTTGGTGCCCCGTACACCCAAACTGATATTCCTCTCAACCTACAGGCGTAAGACTACAGGTGTGTCTGAAACGTCTACGTTATTAAATATGTCAATTACATGGAATAATATTAGGTTCTACTCTCACAAAATAAATGTGTTCATCCGAATTTTAGTATACATGAAATATATTTCTTCTTAAAATATTTTTTCCTGTTTATGTAAACAATTTGTAAACACGTAAACAAAAAAAAAAAACAAAAAAATCATGATAAACCTCACAAAAACGCACTTGCATTTTCCCTATACCTAGTTTTAAATAACTTAACATTTCCTGCAAAATGTTTCGTTTTCTGTGTAAAAGGAAAAAAAACCACACATACGTACGTATAAAATATCCACAATCCTACGTAGTCCCATATATCTCGGTGAAACCTTGACGCTGACCTCATTGGCATTTCCAATTGCACCAACGACATTCCGTACGTGTAAAACGCTAGATAGTAGTCACCTTTTCTCCAAGTTAAACAAACATGCTTTCACTGTAGATCAGTTTACAACGATTTATCGCTGATTGTAACCAATACCTGTCAGTGGCAATAGGTGACCTCCAAATTCTTACCGAACTCTGCCAATACTACAGAGATGCCAAACCGTATCAATACCACAGACCTTCTGAATTACGTATAAACAGTAGAAGCGACATTTGGACCAGTCATATAAAGATTTTGTGATCTTTGTACCAAATACGAAAATTCCCCAAAACACGCCCATGGTTTCATAAACCTTCCCGAAACTCGCCGATGGTCTCATAAACCTTCCCGAAACACGCCGATGGTTTCATAAACTTTCCCAAAACACGCTGATGGTTTCATAAACCTTCCAAAACACGCCGATGGTTTCATAAACTTTCCTAAAACACGCCCATGATTTCATAGACCTTCCCAAAACACGCGATGGTTTCATTAACTTTCCCGAAACACACCGATGGTCTCATAAACCTTCCCGAAACACGCCGATGGTTTCATAAACTTTCCCAAAACACGCCGATGGTTTCATAAACCTTCCAAACCACGCCGATGGTTTCATAAACTTTCCCAAAACACGCCCATGATTTCATAGACCTTCCCAAAACACGCGATGGTTTCATTAACTTTCCCGAAACACACCGAAGGTTTCATGATCTTTCCCGAAACACGCCGATGGTTTCATAAACTTTCCCAAAACACGCCGATGGTTTCATAAACTTTCCCAAAACACTCCGATGGTTTCATAAACCTTCCCGAAACACGCCGATGGGTTCATAAACCTTCCCGAAACACGCCGATGGTTTAATAAACCTTCCCGAAACACACCGATGGTTTCATAAACCTTCCCGAAACACACTGATGGTTTCATAAACCTTCGCTTCATAGCCAATATTTGAAATTGATTGATAAACCTTCAAACGCATTAATTCGTCAGACAATGAACTAAAATAAAATGTTAACTGATCTGGCCCCTAGCAACACTGAAGAGTCCAAGGAGGATGAAACATCTGTATGATGCGGTTTAATTTTTTTTTCCGGCATGCTATATTTATTACTAAATTTAAAAGGTGCAGCATTAACAAAGAACACGCGGATTCGTCAGCTCCGAAACATTTTTACCTACCGCCTCCATGAAACAATCAACTACCGGTATATGTTATACAAAATTGTTTGATGTTGTTTGATATTTTGTTGTCTTTTCTTAATGAAATAACACGAATACACCGAATATAGTGCTACATCACAATCTAAGAAAGGCTCTGAAAAATATGATCCCAGAAACAGTTCGTGCAGCTATTCATTGCCGGTGCAGAGCCCCCTGATATTCCGTCACAGGAGCTACTCTCGTGAAATCACGCGTGATATGTGGACGACCAATACTGGATGTGAGAATATTTCGATGCCACCATGATTGAAACAATATGATGTAAGACAATTTAGTAATTATCCTGGCGACAGTTTATGGTTCGTAAACTATTCCGTCTTAGAAGTGGAATGTCTGGATTGCGTGCCCTACCGTTTAGGGGACGTGACGTGGGTGATACTGGTTGCTGAACTATCTGTCCTTGTCTTCATGTGGTAGACCGGTATATTACCTCACAGACCGGTCGTAATGCTACCTGGCCTGAACACTTAAACCGGACAACTCCCTCAGATTCCCAAAATCGCCCCCCATAACTTAAACCAAACTTTTTTAATACTTCTGTGGACATAATTCTTTGGTATTTTGGTATCTGATTTTTAGTACAGCAACATGTTTTTGTCATGAAGAAAAACTTTCAATTTGAGTATGAAATGAATTGGTTCAATGACCCTGGCTGTTATAGGACGTAGAACAAAATAAAACAATAAACTAAACAAAAGAATTGGTGAAACACTTTACATTTATTTACCCCCTTAATACGCATTTGAACTCTTCCAATTCAAAATTGGAATGGTTCATTATAAATTATATGGATGAATTGCACTTGAAACGCCATATACCAGTTTCAAAAGATGTGTGAGTTTCTCAAATTTCATTAAAAATATTATTTCGATGCTAAAACAGCTTAAAAATCGATATGAAAAAATAACAAACAAAAACTCAAGATGAAACAACTGTGTGTATAAATAATTATACAAGATATTTTTTATATCTTTGATTTTCCTAGTGTTTTAAAGCCTTCTTTGACAAGTTTTTCTAAGTGGAAAAATTAATGATCGATATGAAATGACTACCGATTAACAAATGATCAAGGAAATAGTATCAATTAACTACTAATGAGAGATACTATCTCGTCACGTAAACTACAGAACTATTTGTTTCATTCACGGTTACTTATAGAATTAGCGAATATTGCTTATAAGTACACCATGGATGACTTCGTAATGAAATTGTAAACCATTATCTGTTGTTCAAGGTCATCGATGATTAGAGGTCATCAATTTGTGTTGGCAAGATCGCGATACCTTACGTATGTACACGTAACCGATCGAGCGGTACAGGCCGCGCCTGCCTTGGATAACATCCCAACCAAGTGCGCCTGGGTGCGCTCGATCAGTAGCTATTTATTTGTTCTCGTTCCCCATGGAATTAACTATTTAACGCAACTAACCCAAGCAATTTCTATTTCTGAACCACTGATTGCATAATTCGGATTTGACATTTTGGTGTTATGTATAGTTGGTCTTAATGCATTGAAAGTTTAGACGGTTAAGTAAATGTAGATGGTATTGTATTGGAATTTGATTTAGACATCGTATAATTCCATATTATTTATTTTCAATTAACCGATATGAATCTTCGTGATTTGGCGTAATTCCACAGACAGCTACATTGATATTTTGACAAAGCTTGGGTTCATGGCTATATGGATGCCACATGTTCCATTGGAGATTCATTTCCCTGGATAAACACGTCTACGGAAATTACTTTTCCGTTCCCTTGAAAATTTCCCTGGGATTCTATTTCCAGTTAGCGTCATGTAAACACTTCCACAAGTTTCTATGAAATGAATTAGTCGTGTTTCTGAGATCCACTAGATAGTGTCGTCAGGAAAGCATTGTCCTAAACTTGGTCTGCGAGACTACGTCAACAAACTTTGATGTCAAAAAGGGACATAATTATTTTCAGTGAAATGAGGAAAATAAAAGCGGAATAAAGACTGCAACGAAATGAAGAAGATAACAAAACAATGTATTCAGATAAATATCTAATTATTAAACCAAAAATGTACTAGTCTTAAAGCCAAGATAAAACCTACGATAAAGTCTCTTTTTCTCTTAAAAGTTTGAGACAAAAATGTTAACGTTTTTAAACGTTATTAATCGGATATGTAGGTAAAAGTTACTATGTATAAGGAGGAATTGCGTTTTTCAGTTATAAAATTATCTCTGTTTGTTTTATTTAAGGAAAAAGAAGGGGTTTAACTACGCTCACCATGGATGCGTCGATATAAAGTACAAATGCACTATCACAATAGGGTTATACTACACGGATTTCAAACGAAAAACATCGCTCTTTTTATTTGATTAAAAAAATATATGTATACCCATGATGTTTTCGATTTCGAAATCGCTTGCCAACAAAATGCGCTTGCTCTTTTCAAGAGAAAATTTGCAGGTGCAAGTACACGATAAATGTCAAACTGAATTAGCACTTCCGCTTCCTGTGTCTGATTGGGTTGGACATCAGAGGTTTAAGGGAACACAGTAAGAACGTTAGTCGCGGTATATTTACAACAAAAACAAGAAACAGAGTGGAAAAAGAGTTACTACAAACACGGACAAGGATTAACATAAAAACTTGTATAAACAATAAAAAGGGCGAAAGAAAATGAGAATTTACATTTCTTCTGTGATGATTTTTTACATCGTTAAGCTAAAAGGAGATGTAACGTAATTTGAAAAGCAGCAACCGGTGTACAATGTTCTTCGTATACAAGACTGCCGCGAGATGGATATTGCTAGGTTATTAATAGCAGTCACGAGAGCCTTGTTTAGACGGAGTCCGGTAATAGCGAGCCTGTACGACTAATTGATTGATTAGGGAACGATATAATACAGTAACGCTTTTTATTACCACTGGTTCAAATAGAAGTCGCTTAGTATAGTGCCAACGATAAACCAAAATAAAACTTCCCGACCTCTTACTGCCCAACACAAGATAAAGTAAATTCATGTCACTCACCGATTTAACCATTGTTTACTAAAAGAAAAATGTACCATGAAGGATTTGTGATATTTCTATTACCAATATGTATGTTGTTAGATAGCACATTCCTTTTTTGTTGTGTGTAATACCTGTTCAGTAATAAGATCACTGACTTGAGTTTTTTTTACCTGTAAATAACGGCACACCGTTACGAACCGGGCGGTATTTGATTAGGAAGAGACAGTTTTATAGTCTGTCTTTATCACTTAGAAAATACTTCAAGTTATTCAAAGCCACGTAAAATAAGTTTAAACTTAAGGCCTCTCCAAACTAAAGCGTTTGCTCTATCAATTGAAACTGGAGATCAAAAACAAACCGGAAGGTCAAGAGGGCGCTATAGGAATACGTGAAGTACTCTTTTTACACGGAGGTAAAAAGATCAATTGTACTCGAATCTTACTTAAATGACACGAAACAAGAATTTTGATGTTCTTTCTCGATCTAGTAATCAGCTTTCGTTTTTAAGAGCACTTATCTATATAGGCCGTTGGATGTTTTATCTTTGGGATAGATTCATGTTTCTCTATAAGCTTAGGCATGTACTCCGTGTAACGCTAATCTGAAAGAAGTTGTTTTAACGGCTTAGTCCTACGCTTTAGTCCATTTCGACCCCACAAAGAATTTATCTTGGATTGAGTTCACTAGCAAGATTTAGACGTGGACAGATGTCCAATGTGGCGACTATTACCAGTGAATTGACTATAGGTCGAACATACACATATATTGACTCTAGGTCGAACAGACAAGTCCATTGATGTCAGGTCGAACAGACTAGTTCATTGATGTCAGGTCGAACAGATTAGTTCATTGATGTCAGGTCGAACAGACTAGTTCATTGATGTCAGGTCGAACAGACTAGTTCATTGATGTCAGGTCGAACAGATTGGTTCATTGATGTCAGGTCGAACAGACAATTCCATTGATGTCAGGTCGAACAGACTAGTTCATTGACGTTAGGTTAAACAGACAATCTGCAAAAGTGGTCACACTCGTGTATGTTATACAATATAGCATAACACAACACTTCTTATAAACTCTGGCACAGAGAGTCAATTTCATATCAATATTACACTTGGTTGCGAACGCAATCATTGAAGGAATGGAACACACATCTATTATCGATGTTATGTGACTGAATGCTTCGTGGACTTATTTATGCACTCAGCAATGTGTTTATATGACTGCATATTAGAGAAAGTATCTGAATATACACTCTCTCAAAATTCCAAGAGAAAAGACGCCAATAAACAAAATGTTCTATACCTCTGATAGCCATTTAATCCATAATTGGCCCCAAGAGAAGGTCTTTGTTTCAATTTTCTATTTATGGTGTTGCCCGTATCTCTGTAACAGTAGCGTGTAGATTGCCGCTACTCTGAGTATCAAACAGTTCTATTTATGGAGGTCTAGGTCTCTCGGGATTCCTGTAAGGTGTTGCGCCATATATCGCCCAAAGCGCTGCCGAAAACACGTACGTTGTACTGACCACAGGGGCTCCATTCAATACATATTATTATTATTTTGAGGAACAGATTTTCCATGTTGCACCTACATAATTATATAAACAATAACCATTTAACCAGTACACAGCTGATCACATATACGTTTTTATTGCTTTCGTCTCCAAGCAGCAGGATATTTGTGTTGCTTCTGTTTGTAAGATAATTGGCGTTTTGACGTAATTTGGTTCTTATCATAAACGAGAGAGAGAAAGAGAGAGAGAGGGGGGGGGGGGCTCTCCTCAATTATGAATGGAAATAGAATATAAATGTGAGCAGCACACTACGATTGTCTTAGACTAAACACAAAAAGTATTCTGTCATCCTGTATTGAATGTCAAAGAAAAATACTAATAAATAGAAAATAGCAAGCATGTATTTACGTCATTTATAGGTTACGTTTATGATAGAGTTCACGATTCACCAACTTTGAATGACAATACGTGGGAGTTAGTTATGTTATAGCTGTGATAACTGTTGTTGACTGATAGGTACAACAATCCCTACCTATCCTAAACTTGATAATCTCACCTCCGCCCCTTCTCGCCTCGGTAACTCGATATAGCTTTGAAGGTGGTATATTTTATCTATCGAATTCGGAGAGGATCCATTTTCCGGTCTTTGCCACGGGTCAGAGTAGAGCTGGCCTGAGTTGAGCTGTTGTACGTCGGTTTGATGGCGGTATGATAGCGTCACGCCGGGAGTCAGCGCGTCACGCATGACTTGTGTATTGTTTTACACCCGAACAGGGCGTGCTCTTGTGAAGTTTCCAAAGTCGAATGGTGAAAATTATCTCATTGATACACAGAGAAGCCATCTGTTTCAGACCCATAAACAACGTGTGTGTCGATCTACCGACTGCAATTAAAAGGTACAGCATAACATGATACGGTTATGTTTGTCAAAATTCGTCACGCATTTCAGCATTTCAAGGCATCAAACTGAACCAATGATCTTTATTACGGCAGCTCCGTGAAATAAGAGTAAGGTTCCGTTGTCTAAGTTGAGAGATTTTATAGCACAAACTGTCTAGTAGGTTTTCTTTTAAAATGTTAAAACTATCTGTAAATAAGACAATTACCAAAGAATACGTTTAACACCTAAAGTACTCTATTCTAATGTCTAAACGCGATAACACTATAGTATAATTGAATTAAAATAGACCAGAACATCGGCGATCCGATAACAAAAGCCCCCGTTACAACCGTTACGTGCACATTGGTACTTAATAAATTAAATCCAATTTATTTCAAGATTTAAATAAACGAGATTAAGTGCGGAATGATACGCCGTGCCGTCCGTCCACACAGAGACAAGCGTTTCAATGACAGAGTAAACGGGCATTCACACTCCCGTATTGACAGCGCTCCAACTTCCTCCACGCTTTGTTTGGTCTGTAGTCTCACGATATCGGGATAGGTTTCTTACTGAAAACGTAAGGTACGGCGCTCTAAAATGTCAAACACTCTAATCAATTAAGTAAATACACAATTTCCTCATCTCAAGTGTCAGCATTGTCTGGTCGTCATCTTGTGTTCTTCGCAGACGATGCTAGAAAAGGAATGTTGGGGTAATTTATGCGTGTTCTGTTTGACCACCCGACTTTCCGTGATGAGGACCTCTTCAATTTGTCACGTCTTTTCTTGTCGTATTACTTACCTTGCCAGCATGCATACCACCAGTTACTGTTTTTTCATACCCACGCGGTTTAGTCTCGCCTAGCATACATACCACCAGCTTTGGGTGGTCGGGTGATGCAGTGGATAGCGGACTTGCCTTTCACCAAGGCGGCCGGGGTTCGATTCCCCAACGGGACGTGAAAAGGTTTCGGGGGTCACCTGCCCGACCACGTGGGCTTTCTCCGGGTACTCCAGTTTCCTCCCACAATAAGCTCCCTCGCGCGCTAATATCCGAGCCAACAAGAGTGATTAAAATAAGCTGGTAAACATTTTTCATAATTGTTGTAAAATCAATAGTTTCTATATTCTACCACCAGTAACCGTGATTCTCATGCCCACACGGTACCCACGTCTTCCTGCACAATTTATGCACCGAATGAAATATTGAAACGTGTTGTTAATAGGCAGAAATTAAATAGAAATCGTACATTTCACAAGATGGACTTAATAATAGATATACCAAGTTATTTTTTGTTTGTTACGATATTTCCGGGGTAAACAATTATTTTATATGAATGAATTATTCAATATCGTAATAAATTGCAGCTATTGAGAAGGCTAGTTTGGTTAAGTAATCACAGAAAGCAATACAGTAGTAATAATATGATAAATTACACCTTTATTCTTCGTGCAATAAAGAGTTGTATTCAGAACACTAAAATTCACCAAAATAACACGTTGACTTACAAAAAGGCCAATAACAACCAGGTTTGATTGAAATATAGGGAAAGAATATTTGCAATGATTGTCTATAGACCAGCTGAGTTTATCAGCCATGGAATCGAAGAATGTAAGGTTGTTCTTTTATCTAGCCATTTCTAGTTTGAGGAAGTTTTTAAAGCGTTTCTTTCTGTTCCTTAAATTTCAGGTATCTAGCAATTCTGAGTTCCTCCCCGACCAGCAATTCCCCACCAGCAGAACAAGTGGTTCCTAAAATCCAGTCGGACCAGGGATCCCGTTGTTCTAACTTAGCCTTCCTCAACCCTCGCCAGAAGGAGTTATGTGAGCACGAGGGTCGCCTAATAAATGTGGTGAGCCAGGGAGCGTCCATGGGTATCTCGGAGTGTCAGCACCAGTTCTCGGCCCGGCGCTGGAACTGTTCTACATACAACAACACCAGTGTCTTCGGCAAGGTTCTCAGAATAAGTAAGTATTATACAATAGACTCCCCGATTTGTTAATGCCTGTTTATGTATTTTGTATCGGGCGAAAACAATAATACAATAATGGTTGTTGTCACGATGTTTTGACGAAACATGATGTATAACAAATAATTGGTAACTATCACTGTATTTGCGTTAAAATCACTTGCACGTACGAATCAATCATTGAAAATAATGGCATGGTTTAGTTTCTATCAGATTGACAGTTTCATTTCTTTAACGCACAAATCACGCGTAAATCGGCCTCCATCCTCGGTCAATTAAGATTTGTAGCGGCGTGCATACTTCCGTTCAAATCTTTGTTTCTTTTTTTTTTGTTTTGGATTCAAATAAATCAGTACGTGAGTTTAGGCTAATCGGTGTTTGTTAATACGGTGTCTCTGTGGATCAGTGACGCTCTGTGACGGGGCCATGTTTCCACGTCTGACATAGACTCGGAACAGTTGCACGCTCTCGAACACTCGCACGAGGTGTCGGGAAGTAACGCGATAGTTCACCACGGTGCGCAGGCGTTGCAGTCGTTATCTAAGTAACGTAGATGTGCATCAATCAACCTGTCACAAGGACTGTTTTCTAGAGTTTCTCGTACTTTTAGAAGAAAAAAACTCACCTAATCAACAAGTCTTTAGATCTATATATTTGTTTTACCGTGGCGAGAGCCACGACCGTTACTTTGAAGGGAAGGGATTGTGTTTTGAAAAAATATGTCAATCACTTCCGGTTTTGTATGTCTGTATTCAGTAAACGGAAAATACGTTATAATTTTGTGGGTTATATGATATTATTCAAATTATTTTCCTGACAACTGTTCGTGCAAAAATATGTTTGATAATTGATCTATGAAATGTCTGGCGTTAGATGGGGTCGCGGTTAGACGAGAGAGTAAGTAGTCGGCGGGTCATCGTCACGACTAGGCAACCTGTTTATCCCGTGTACTTCCGGTACGTTATGTAACTGTCCTGATCGATCAACCTTGTATACACTAATATTCCTTATCTTCTAAAACGAGCATGCCTGTCTTTTCATTTAGTGCCGACATTTATATGTATCATAAGATATCTTGACGTACAGGTTTAAATTCTCTAACATGACAGCGAATATATAAATATGCCAACAGGAAAGAGAAGTGCTCGGATAGAAATCTACCATATCAGATGACGTGATGGAACAAGCACACGACCATGTTATAAGGATGCACTTGTCTGATTCAGGCGCCATTTTATCTTTGAATAATATTTTATATACAACATGTACACTAACAAATAAGAAAAGGTTCTGGCATGAAGAATGTAAATCTTATCAAAAAACCTTTACTTAAAAGTAGTATAGATCTTTCATTTTGTACTACGTCCTATTAACAACTAAGGTCATATAATGACGGCCTCTTTGAAGGTGATTTTCAGATTATGTGCATAATCTAATTAAGCAATGCTAGTCCGAGAGAACAGGTCGCCACAACACGCATTCATTATATGTGTAATACATGTTTATGTGTAACTCAGTAAACTGCCTATTATACCTATAATACCGACCTAACTGTCTGTATTTCCGGTTTCAGAAAGCCGAGAGACCGCCTATATCTACGCCATTTCCTCAGCCGGCGTCATGTACAGCATCACGCGCGGGTGCGCGCGTGGAGACCTCGAGCACTGTGGCTGTGACGACAAAATTAGATGGCGAAAATCAAGCGGAGATTTTCAGTGGGGAGGCTGCTCAGAAAATACTAAATATGGAGCAAAATTTTCGAAGGAATTCGTTGATGCAAACGAGAAAGCCATTGAAGAGTCGGGATTGATGAATCTTTGGAACAATGAAGCTGGAAGAAGAGTAAGTGATGTTTTGCGTAATTAATGGCTAATGCTGTTGTCGGATTAACACAAGAACAAAACGTATAGTAAATGAAATACGTTCATGGTCAATTCTCATATCAATACTCCATAAATAGTGATAAAAAATACAAAGTAGTTAATGACTGTAATCTGGATTAGATATAAATTCATCATTTTGATTTTAATTTCCGCTTCTTTTTCAGACTGTCAAGTCGTCAATGGAACTTCTTTGTAAATGTCACGGAGTGTCTGCTACATGTTCCGTAAAAATCTGCTGGCGGAAAATGAAAAGTTTCCGGGCAATCGGCGCCAAACTTAAGGCTAAATTTGACGGCGCAAGTCTCGTAAAAGTTAACAAGAAACGCAGAAAGTTAAAGAGGATAACGAAGGATATGAAAAAGCCGACGAAAAAAGACTTAGTTTATCTGGAGGAGTCGCCGGATTATTGTAATGCCGACGCCACATACGGGTCCCTCGGCACGCGCGGGCGACAGTGCAGCAAGGACAGCTACGGCCTAGACGGCTGCACGCTCATGTGTTGTGGGCGTGGTTACCATACCATCGTCAAGGAAATCAAAGAAAACTGTCACTGTAAATTTGTCTGGTGTTGTAGAATAGACTGTAAGAAGTGCTCACGAGTTGTGGAAATGCATTTCTGCAATTAATTCTCTGTTCTGCAGCCGCTATTATTTTCGTTTCGTTTTAATTGATACACACCATCTGTACATACAACATGCTATATATATTGATCTGTTTTGCATAAATTATATTTATAAATATAATTCAAATATATATATATATTGGTGATGTTGTTATGATGGTTGACTTTGCCAAAACTGTGGTCGGTGTTTCGGACTGTTTGTGTCTCCAACTGTCAGAGATGGTTGTCATGTGTAGAGGGATGAGGGACAACTGCTATATTTGACACATGCAAACACCGATAACTTGTGCTGGATACAAAGAAAGTGTGTTTATGATAACTGTTGTGAAGTTTAACGTTGACGAAGACAATGCTGACAGGATGTAACGAACTCATGACATTGTGTACTTCCTGTCTCTACGAATTCACACTTACAAAAAAAAACTTCGTATCAACGAGAATGACAATGGTATCGCGGTATCAATACCAAAACTGAACTCGTTTTATCGAGATAAACAAACACACGTTGTTCACATTTGATGTATGAATGCCACGAGGCCGTGAACAGCACCACGTGACTAGGAACAGTGGATAGGTTTACTTTGTGCTCTATTTGTTCTTTGTTTTGTCTGTTTGTCCCTCAGTGTTCAGATTGTATTATATATATATATATATCATTTAATATATTTATTATTTGACACATTTTTAAGCAAATGTTTATATGCAAGCCAATCACGGCGAAAGATTCTTAAATATGACATCAGCTTCCCTCAGTTTAGTGTATAAAAAACATTGTGAAGATATTGCTTCTCTGGGTCGCCATTGACACATTATTCACAGAATGCATTTATGTCATCGAAGAGAAGCGTACAGAACCCTGAGAAAGGATCCGAAGACGGGATACAATTTTACAAATTCATGAAACCATTCTCGTGCTCAAGTATGATTTTTGTGCTGAAACCGAATTTCTTGTTCCCTTTATTAAATGGTAAAAACATATTTTTTTGTCAATGGTTTGGAAAATTATTGAAGATATTTAAAGCCAAAAGTCTGTTTTCATTGGTTGCATTTGATTTTTTGATCACTTAATATAATTTTATCGAGGAACAAGAAAGCTTGTTTGTGTACAGAGTCCATGCTTGAGCAATAGAGCAGTTTTATGAATATGGGCCCAGGACTTGGTAATAACCGGAAATAAGGACCGGAAATCTCGAGAACCAATCAGAGGCTAGTTTAAAAACTGAAAATCCAACTTTAGATAAAATATTTGATTATCATATTTACTACTCGGTTACATGGAAGTGTTTACGTACAGATTGTATTCACATTATTATTTTTTTTTGTCCACGATGAAAATTTCGTAGGCCAATGTTATATACTGTGTAGGTTAGTATAACTGTTTACTGTGTAGGTTATTACACCTGAAGGTGATAACTATACACCTGTATATTTACAATACGTATGATGATACATTTACCTGTATTGGTGTTATATACCTGTAATGTTGCTGTATATTTGTATGCGGCGCACTTTATCTCCAGAAATGTACCATGGTTGTACATTATTGTTTCACAGGAATATGTCGTCAGAAGGAAGACAAAATTATAGATAACATTTCATTGAAATATAAACAAAATTACACATATCTCATTTAAGTCTTTGAATGTCACTTATTAACGCCTAACATTGTTGTATAGATGAAAATGAGATAGTTGTAGATGTTTTGTATTCCACTGTCATATTATCGATATCGTAGTCCCTTTTTTGACCACACGTGTACGTGATATGCCTCATCAGGGTTGTGCTCGGTCCTTATCTGTACATAAGCGATTTGTATATACGCCATAGAAATCACCCAATAAAATGTCTCCAAAACATTCATCCTGTGTTGGTTTGGTCAATACTACAAGGTACCATACGACAGGTCGACATTTCATGATTACCAATGTGAGAAAAAGCCAGTAGTCTTCTTGTTATAACACACAGATTCTAGGATTTATTCTGTTCAGTCGGTGGGGAAAGTCAAATGTGTACGAAATAAAATCGAACAAAACCCATTTAGTAGTGGGACTGGGTAATACATAAGATGACAGATCCTTTTTTTAATAACATCGATAATTAAAGCGTTATTATACAGCGTTCTGTAATGTCTTATTATGTCTCCCCTTCAACTGAAGGGAGACCTAAAGTACTGCTGGCGTCTTGTCTGGACTATAACTTCTAAACCGTTGGAACTTGCAATGTACTTGAATCACCAAAAATTGATATGAAATACACTGCTATTTAGTCACTGTGACTATGACCTTGAGGTCAAGAGTCAAATATGTGTGAATTTCCCCAATAATTCTTCTTCGGGTGATAACTTTTGAACCGTTAAAGATATATTCAGTAAAATTTAGAAGTGCCTATGTGCAGTGAGCTGTCATACGGTCATAATTGTCATACGGTCATAATGACCTTTAACTGCTTGACATTTTGTTACGACATTATGAAGCAAAGTTGTTCAGAATCAAGTAAGATGGTAACTTGCCAAACTTCATGGTCATTGAATCGAAGGCAAATGTTAACTTTATGTCTGTAACATGTATATGCTTTACATTTCGTTATGACGTTTTATTAACACTGATTGTTTCTTCTCTATATGAATTTACCAAGTAAAAACAACAAACACTAGATTATAAATACAGTATGAATACATTCATTCATGTGAATTGCTTATGACGTAATATATTGATCTTGCTCAATGCGAGTCTTGTCGCTCCACTTCGGACCTGCATTTGTGCTGTAACCGTCAAAGTGTTCCGTATCACTTATTCCAAGACACTTGTAACTAAGTTTACAGGTAAGGATCACATGGATTTTATATACTGATCACTTTAGTTATAGATGCTGATCACGTGAGTTACGCATGCTGATCACATGGATTACATATGATGATCACGTGAGTTACGTATGCTGATCACGTGATCGAGTTACGTATGCTGATCACATTGGTTACAAATGCTGATCACGTGAGTTACGTATGCTGATCACATTGGTTACAAATGCTGATCACGTGAGTTACGTATGCTGATCACATTGGTTACAAATGCTGATCACGTGAGTTACGTACGCTGATCACGTGAGTTACGTATGCTGATAACATTGAGTTACAAATGCTGATCACGTGAGTTACGTATACTGATCACATGGTTAACAGATGCTGATCACGTGAGTTACGTATGCTGATCACGTGAGTTACGTATGCTGATCACATTGGTTACAAATGCTGATAAAGTGAGTTATGTATGCTGATCACGTGAGTTACGTATGCTGATAACATGGGTAACACATGCTGATCACGCAGTAACAGATGCTGATTACATGAGTTACTTGTATTGATCTCTTGAGCTTCGTATGCTGATCACGTTGGTCGCAGGTCCTGATTACATGATTTACATTACTGCTCTCGTGAGTTACCTTTATTGACCATGTGAGCTACAGATATTGATCAAGTGAGTTATATTTATAAGTCGGGTCCGGTACAGAAAGTTGTGATGCAATTATATACAAGATACCATGAATTACGTATACCATGTTACATTGTACGTTACTGGCGTAAGAGGGAATGTTGGAGAAAGATCTTTCTGAAATGAATTGAAACCACAATCTTTTTAACTTTATTCAGCTTGCACAGGCCCGACAGACTCTGTAGAGTACATTACAGAAACAGAGGGAGGTATAGCGATCCTATGGCTGGAGTCAGTTGTCAAAACAGTAAGAGGAAATATTAGACAGGTGACAGATCATTTACCTGGTGTCAAAAGTAATTAAAGTTGTATCATGTTGGATTCTAAGGTGTCACACCAGTAAGAAAAACGATTGTTTGTTATTTATACAGCTAAAGTGTATACATGTTTTCTTAAGTCACGGAAAATGAATTGGTGTCACATTTAGTCGAGATAACGCCAACAAATACTCCGGTAATCAGATGAGAACAGATTTCTCTATCACCACCCGTCACCGGCTCGAAACAGTCGTATTTGATGAAAAAACAACAAAGTTTGGGATCGAATTCCACGGCAAAGCAAACCATTGTTGGCAGTTGTACAGTACGGAAGGCGGACGCCATTGATAAATCTCGTTAAGTTTTAAACGATTCAATATTTACTATAAAGCATTGCTGATCAGCGATATTTTATATTAAACTACATATATTTTAATCAGATTAAATTTCTGCCTCGGGCGAAAATGAGATAGCGTTAACAGGAATGTACTCAATAGAATTAGGAAATGGGTTCGTTTACAATACAATTTGTGGTAACTTAGTCTGGGACAAATAATGTCCAGCCCACTGACAGTTATCGTGGCCGGAATCTGTCACGGTATTGATGTTCGGAATAAGTGACCACTAAGACCGATGACAAACAGGATAATACCGTATAGACCATGGAGTCCGGCAAAGTCTGGTCCGCTACAGACGATCAAAGAAAACAAAATTACGTCCAAATATTTTAAGAATCTTCGAGATCCTGATCATTGTTAAGTTCCTATCTTTTTCTGACATATTCAAACTCATAAATACGTCGTTTCAATGCTTCAATATAATTAGTTTTGAAGATATTCTGATTAAGATTAGTTGCGATTTCATACAGTGAAGCTAACAAATTAAACCTCGTCAAAGAATGGCGTGGGGCCTGATCGTCTATGCCTAACGAAAAGACGCCACATCCGGTTGACGTGTAAATGTATCTAAAAAACAAAATTATTTTCCGGAATTTACAGACACGCCTTCGCTGTTATACTCAAATCTGACGTCTGAAATCACGAGAAACATCTCGAGAGCAACCAAACCAAAGTTATAGGAAACAAATTGGTGATAAAAAACAAGAAAGTTCGGGGCGAGGAACGTCAAAGCTCTAATAGAATGCTTTCCTATGGATTCTGATGTTCATTAACTTGGTGTATACTGTAATAATGAATGGAAACTAAAATGTTAAAGTATATACACAAACGTATAAATACCCCAAATGACAGTGTTAGCTATTTTGCATGACTATAATAACAAATTTAACAAATGGGTTGATTATCAACTAAGATCCTTTAAGAATAGTGATATGTTTAAATTGTTTATTACTCTGAGTGTCAGGATTCACCTCTTCGTTGTGTTTCCAGTTTCCCATACTTCTTCGCATTTCCAGATTTCCTACCTTCCTGTAGCTTCTCAAATTCATTGTGTTTCAACATTTCTTCTCTCTAACCTGCTTCTAGCTTCCAAGCCGTTTTGTACGTTCAATTGTGTTTAACCGGTAAAAAACTGAAAGCACAACTCGGAAGTTTAAAACACAACTAGTATGGGAACCTGGGAATACTACGAAGGTAGGAAGCACAATGAGTTTAGGGAACTAGAAGTACAAAAAGGATAGGAAACTAGATTAAGTTTTAGTATTGTTTTACGTTATGTTAATAGTTTCGGTCATTTAAGCACGACCTTCCGATGTTAAGGTGTCCCGACATTTTAACACTAGCCCTACACTTCTGGGTGAATTCAAAACCCACGTGGGGCAGTTGCCAAGTACTGACCGTAGGTCGGTGGTTTTTCTCCGGCTTTCCTGCGCTTCCAAAACCTGGCACGGCTTTAAATGAGCCTAGCTGTTAATAGGACGTAAAACAAAATAAACCAAACCAAACCTTCCGGTGTATGCAATGCTAGTGTGTGTGTTGGGTATGCGTGTATTTGGGAGGCTGCGATTTGCTCGTGTAATTGCCTCCTTGCAATAATCCGGAAATTGACAAGGAGGGAGGGAAGCTGGGTCCATGACGAAAATGAAAATCTGGTAGCAGAAAGTATCATGTAAGAGGGGAATTTCGGTACATCGATTTTAGTAAACCCACGAAGTTGTAAACAAGTTACAATGAAATCGAAACAGAGGCAAGATGTATGAATTGCAAAAAAACGGAAATATCGATAATATGTTAATAAACTTGAAATCTTGTCCATTCATGAGTAACCGTGTGGTATTTGGTGGTCAGGCGGACCAGTATCCAGACTGCCCAGACAAACTACACAATTGTATGTCTTCAAATTGTTTGCTCAGAGTGCTTTGACACATGGGACCATTCCTTTATACCTACAATGAAGGGAGCTCACTAAACAAATTCAGACTGCTGACTTAGTTACTAGTAATAACACGCAGATAGATATGGGAGGGCGGCGAGAATATAGAAGGCATCATTGGGTCGGAAATTAAACAGCAAGCACACGGAGATTGAAAATAGAAAACAATTACGAAGCGTCGTTCATAGCAAAGAAAACGACCTGCCTGGGATAGACTTGGTTAGCCACCGGGAGTCTAGGTATATTATGTTGCTAGTGGCCAATTCAAGTGTATACAATACCTCTTATTTTGATAGTTTAACTTTTTATGAAAATCGCTGTGACAACAGAAAACTAAATAGATGTGTCGTGTATTCGTATTTCTCCAATTTGTCTAAAACCAGCTGATTCATCGTGACATCTGATCGGTAATCCACACCCGTGTGACGTCACCAGACGATTACCCTGGTAACCCTCCGTGCGATCTGTCTTCGGGTTATAATGCAGAAGCATTACAACTTTCTAGGGATACTTTTCAATAATCGGCCCTTTACGATCTATAATCAAATCGACAATTTAATAATTCAATATCAAAATTATTTACCCGTATACAATCAACATAAACTATGAAATGGATAATGTGATTATAATTGACAATGTACTGGCAGTTAGTTAGGAAAAAACGAATTTGAAATAACCGGAAGTTGATGAAATATCGGGAACTTATTAGAATACGACATAATTGTAAGCCATCCCATTGAAGACTCGTCCATTGAAGGGCCGTAAGGTCGTGCGCGGACGTAAAACTGACAAAATAGAAAATCTAATCATTGAAGACACTATAAGTTTGTGTGGACAACATAAACTTCAAAGGGCTTGGTGTTACTAGGGGCAACCCAGGTCTGACATGGTTTGTTTTGAATTTTGTTTTGTTTTACGTCCTATCAATAGTAAAGGTTTTTCAAGAACGGCCTCTCGGTGTATGATATGTGGGTGTGAATGTTGGATGCTCGTGTATTTGTGAGGCTGCGCTATGTTCGTGCTCCTTCCGATAGTTCGGATCTTTTGCCG
The DNA here is from genome assembly GCA_947623455.1 of Mimachlamys varia. Lineage (NCBI taxonomy): Eukaryota > Metazoa > Mollusca > Bivalvia > Pectinida > Pectinidae > Mimachlamys > Mimachlamys varia. Next base: position 19,536,966 of record OX392535.1, read on the forward strand.
ATTTACAGTGCTACCACACTAAAGTATACTGTCAAAGGCCCCAAACAGAATATCTCACCCGGTAACATTATACTGACAACGGGTGAACCAGCTGTTTCACTCCCATGAGGCAGAGCTTCAACAAGGGACTAGTACTTATACCATTGTTTAAGACTTTCGTTTGTCTTGGTATGTGACAGAACCCAAAACCTTCTTTACGATTTCACTCAGAGGCTAAATGTGTGGTAATGCCAAGGCATGGAGACATTAGGAGAAAGTTGTTAAGAAACAGGGCCACCAAACCGATGTCAAGAAAGGACAATTCAAATTGGGTCACCAGTAACCGGTTTCAAGAAAGGGCAATTCAAACAGGGCCACCAAACCGATGTCAAGAAAGGACCCGACAAATCAAACAGGGCCACCAAACCGATGTCAAGAAAGGTCTACACAATTGAAATAAGACCACAAATAACCGATGTCAAGAAAGGACTTGACAATTCAAATAAGACCACCAATAACCGAGGTCAAGAAAGGACTACACAATTGAAATAAGACGACCAATAACCGAGGTCAAGAAAGGACTAGACAATTAATACGACCACAAATAACCGATGTCAAGAAAGGACTTGACAATTCAAATAAGACCACCAACAACCGAGGTCAAGAAAGGACTAGACAATTCAAATAAGACCAACAATAACCGAGGTCTAGAAAGGACTAGACAATTCAAATAAGACCACCAATAACCGAGGTCAAGAAAGGACTAGACAATTGAAATAAGACTACCAATAAACGATGTCTAGAAAGGACTAGACAATTGAAATAAGACTACCAATAAACGATGTCTAGAAAGGACAAGACTATTCAAATAGGGCCACTAATGAAACTTTAGTTCAACACTATTTTATAAGACCGGAAGTAATTAAAATCCAAACATATATAAACGATCAAGGTGTAGGTACCGGTGATAGTTCTGGTGAAAATGGATGTTTTCCAAGTTCCAAACAGATCCAACAATACCTGCAATAAACTGCAGCTTTTAAGGACACCTAGTGCACAACATTTGTAGGTGAGCCGACAAACAATGATTCTGTGTGGCTCCGTGCGTTCCAATGAAGTCATTATCCCTAACGATCAGGTTTCCCGGAGAGGGGTGTAAACAGTGTTACAATTAATTTATGACCTAACGTGTGTTGTAACTATCAATTATCTACTCGAGGATAACAATGGTGCCAATGTTTTGTCGTCACCTACAGAAGGTATAATTATCACCTTTGTTATAGTAATAGTCGAAGTTGGCAGCGAACAGTTGGTAAGTGGATGAAACGAGTAAACTTGTTGCTTCCATCCAACAAGGGAGTTAACTCTGTCACTAGGTCGACGCTAAACTTGTGTGTCGAATATATTAAAATGTTTTGTTGTTACCAGGGCATTGTGGTAAGTTTTTTCAGCCAATCAGATAACAACGTGTATTTTATGTCCGTATTCCAAACTTTCTTAATGCAGCCTTGTGGTGTCAGTCCAGAAAAGTTCGAAGGTTCAATTCCAGGGAATAAACACACATTTGACTTGTGTGCTATCGGGTTAAAAGTGATGAGGCTTTAGGTCAAAGTTCGTCCAAACAACTTCGGTCAGTTCATTTGGTCGGACACATGGTCAGTCCGTCTGTATGATGGGCAGATCGACGTTTTCCATGCATGCTTATGTCTCTATACTTATTGTAATTTTTAGACATTTTTCTGTCGTCAAATTCCATCGCTTATGGACGGTCAGACGACTGTTGATATATAATTTTTCTTAAAATACGCCAGTCCTTCTTGTCGAAATGGTTATACAAACTGTTGGTGCCTCGTAGATAATAACATGGGAGGATATGAGGTATACCCCCAAAATGTCTTATCTAAAAGGCTTAAAAAGACGACGGGAACGAACAATTCCAGACCAACACAGAACGATAGAAATGGGGAAAACAATTTCTGTTTACGAAGTCTACTTTACTCTAGAAGTACATTCCGCAGTAAGTACGCATAATTTATGGCGATTTTGGCTTATTATCTGAAATGGCACAGCTGGTGAGCTCGGCCTTAGAAGTTCGCGGACAAGTTTGAGAATGTGCTGTCTGCTTTCAGGAACTTTACAGAGCCGTTGAGGAAGGTCGTAAAGGTCTTGTTTTCGTGTGTTTTTATCTACCACCCTCACATTATTTATATACATGCCATGACCCTTCCTACTCCTCCTCTAGCGTTAGGTCTCGCTACACACGAGATCTGACACTCGATGTGCGACTGATAAGTTCATTAACTCGACATCATTGTCTCAGCTGATGACTTGAACATCTTCTGTACGCGGACCAAACAAAATGTGTGGTTGCTGTAAATGACACAGTATTCATTCTCCTATGGAAATAGATATAGAATTCTGGGGAACGATGTCAGGCATTTACGATCAGCTTGTGGCCCTCCCGTGGGGATGTCGAAGTACACATACCGGATTAGATTGGCTACCAGCCCCTAAGTTTCTATAGAGAATTTCTCTTCTTTATTTTTCTACTAGCTTATCCTTGTTTCAAACTTAGAATAAGACATCCAATTAAGTGATCAAATTATTTGACTGTTTTTTTTTTCAATATCTGTATATTTTCCTAGAGACGGAAGCCAGAGTACAATCGGGAACCGATTTTTTTTCTCGTTTACGGAAAGTGCCCCAGTTCCCGATTGACCCGAGTATATACCGCCAATGTGTGTCCCCAGTTTGGCGAGTTTTCTCGTGGATTGATATTGTGCGATGTCACTTACCTGGCTAATTTGTTACCCCTCTTGGTCTACACTTTTTTGTGCTTTTATTGACCAAGTATGACATGGATGAGCTGAAGCCGGGCCAAGCATATAGTCCTCGGTCTCACAAACTGTCATATTCCATCAGTACAGTGGCCCCCCTCTTATGAGATCACCTATGGGACAGGCATCAGATGGTCTTATAATGGGGGGGGGGGGGGGGGGGGGTGTTGTTCTTGCAAAGATTGTCATCTGAATGATTCCAGTGAGGTCAATAATGATCACAAAAATAAATGTTGTATTATATATATACAAAATATATATAATCTTTTGAACAAAATTCGTATTCTCATTTTCAAAATGTCGTCCAACTTCGAAGCTATCGGTTAACTATATAGGGGTCAAGCAGAGTTCTTGTCTCTAAAAGTTTATCATTCTTGAAATTAAAGTCTTAACTAGATCACTGTTCGCGAAATCATGTTTTCACGAATATGTCTGAAGAGGTTAATTCGTTAAATAACGTATGCGCGAAGTGTAACTGATTTACAGTATACAAGAATGGCTGTAAATGTCCCGACAAGATATGAGATAATTTAGATCATCACATGACGTGTGATCAACTATAAACAACGGGATATCTTACAGTTTTCGTTTGATATATTTTAATGGCGAATGTAGCACGCGCAGGTGGTTGTACTTTGTAAGTTTGATAATAGATAATGTGTGCCGAAATGAAAAGGCAGAAAGTGCCGTTTCGCCATTTTGTGTGCCATATTTAGTCGTTTTGGTTGTGTTTCTCACGGATAAAAATGTTTGAAATCTAAATAAATTTTCTTAACTACAATTGAATCTGAGGGAAAACTGCTTAATGCCGCTGCATATAGAAATTATCATTGCAGTATTTAAAAGTATAGAGTATTGGTTAATTTCAAATGACAGATAACCGTGACCAAGGTTACATGTACACAAAACCTCGGTGACTACTACTAGTTCCATCCACAGGATCTACTACTAAAAGTTACTTCATTGGGCTGTTCATGGGACTCCTCAAACCTGGAATAGACCACAAGTTCCAATTTCTTTCAATTTTACATAAAGTTGCCCATCTTCATTGTGATATTGACTAATATTTGCTGGAAATGGCCTACTGCTTCCAAATTCTAGGATTTTCCTTGGCTTTTGGTTTTATTTAGTTTTACGTCTTATTAACAGTCAGGGTCATTTAAGGATGTACCATGTTTTGGAGGTGGAGGAAGCCGGAGTTCCCGGTGAAAAACAACCGACCTACGGCCAGTACCTGGCAACTGCCCAAAGTGGGATTCGAACTCGCAACCAATCTGCCATCGTGCCCCCCCCCCCCTTTTTTTCCCTTGGCAGATACAGAATGCAAAAAATAAAACAAAACGCAATACATGTGCTCCGTCCTGCTAGGACTCATCGATGGAAATCCAAAATACTGTACGTAAAAGATATCCAAGTAACAAAGTTAACAGATTCGTTAAAAAGAGCCTAGTTTCAGACATTGTACAGTAAGGACAGTGATGCAATACATTCAAGTTAAATTTACCAAGGCCATAAAAGGTAATGATCGCTCCGTTGTCATGTCCCTCAAATAATTGAAAAGGTGCGAAGACGTCCGTATATCTAATCAATGATGATGGTAGGTTTAGTGGGAAAGTAAGGAGGTCGCGACAGTTTTATTGTTGGGTTGAAACCTTTCTGAAATACTCAGTCGAGTTTTTGGTTGTCAATTGGCGTTTCGGGTTGTTTTGATAAACTTCAAAGATCAATTTCATGTCTCTCTTAAGGAAACTTCTCCTGTTCAAAATGTACCATTAGTGTCAGTACTGTTTTAGCGACCGTTGGCATAATAACAGTCATTCAACAGCACAGTTTAATATATCAAAGTCTGAGACGGGAGTAAAGTGTAACTTTGGAAATAGAGGATTGACAAAAGCAGAATATTACATAAAAAATACAAGATTGCTAACAGCTGTCCAATGTCGGGAAAACTAACCGATCAAAAAATATAATAGTATTATCAAAGTTATCGTCACCCCATAGAAAATCATAGCTTCAGTAAAGACACATACCTAGAACGACAGCACGTAAAAGAAAATCTTTAGCAAAAAAAGGAAATGTTATTGAATCGTCGACTCATGATACAAATGTGAGCTCTGATGTTTGGAAACCACATTCTGCAACATCAACTAGCGTTTTTTTTCACAACTTCGCAAAGCCCGTTTTATGTAGAATAGGAGCTATACTTTAGGGTATTCTATTCAATGGCAGTTTTAGCTTACCTACACGATGAAGAGCGAATTAGCTGAATCCGATATCAGCCAAACAACATGATAGAGATCTTACACATATTTATAGTCGGCCAGATTCCCCATGTCATGTTGACGCGAAAAGGTTGACATTAGAAATGTCGGTTATGTGTGTATTGTAGTACCAGGGGCTCCCTCTGAACAATCTCACAGCCAATCTACTGGAGCAATACAGGAAACTATAAAATCACAAAAGTTTAATTTCATTCTACTTTCGTTCCTTTTAAACATCTAAACAGCTTTGATAACACCGTTAAACTACACGGTGGCCATTTTGAACAGATGTAGCAGGTAATGTCTGAGAAACTTCCTCGTAGTGCAAGGAAGAAACAAACGGTCATTGTTAATTTGGGGGTTACATTTTGATAAGAGAGTTGGCAGACACCCACCGTCAGGTTCTGGCCTTTAGTTCTGGCTTTGAGGGTCTGTGTTTTATAGACAAACATCAAAAGTGTTCTCCATCAACATTAATCTACCGCTAATATCGCCTTCCGGGCCGCCATATTGACTTCAACCCCTTCAGGTCCCGTGGAGATTACTTGTTACCTTAATTCGAAGTTTCGACGGGTTCAACGCAATTTGGGTATTGATATTCCGTCAGTCAATTGTCTTGTTCTGTATGTGGTAAGCATCCCATTATAACATATATCACATCTGTCTAAACACTTCGCGCGCTTTGATGAGAAACAGACGACAACCACATAAGCGCGTGCGGCGAGCAGACGTTACTTTTTTACTGCATCGAGAATAATTGGAGTGAGGAGAAATTGAAATAAAAATGCAATAAATTCTACAAATTCAAAAGGAACAACTCCACTGATAACCCTAGTTCATTATTTACTCGTTTTAATCGGATTACGCAATGCATTTTCTCGACAACATTACGTTTCGGATGTTCCTCCGGAGATGTGTTTTGGAGCATGGTGCACCCCCAACGGGAGGGGTCATTCTGTGCCATTGTTGATGAATACCTGTAAGTAACTAGACACAAAACAGATTGGAACTATTATATTAGAACACTGTTACCCAATAACGCCTGAATTAGCCCATATGTTATCTGCAGTGGTCGGCGGAGTAATTGGACACATCCTCACGTAACATAACCGCCAATGATACTCATAAATTACATAAATGGTTAAATTAGGGTACGTGGTGATAAAAAAAGGGTGACGGGGATGTGTGTACGTAGAGAACGAGGCCACATTGGAGCGGTAATGAATTACTCAACAGGCGATAGGAAGTGTTAATCTGTGTCAATTAATCCACATTCAAACAAATGTTCGAGTTAGTGTCCTCCCCCTCCAGACTGGAGTATAGAGAGTCTGGTGGTGCCGTCAGAAAAAAAGTCTGGCGATGACGTCAGATCAAAGTCTGGTGATGCCGTCAGATCAAAGTCTGGTGGTGCCGTCAGATCAAAATCTGGTGGTGCCGTCAGATCAACATCTGGTGGTGCCGTCCAATCAAAGTCAGGTGGTGCCGTCAGATCAAAGTCAGGTGATGACATCAGATCAAAGTCTGATGATGACGTCAGATCAAAGTCTGGTGATGACGTCAGATCAAAGTCTAGTGGTGCCGTCAGATCAACGTCTGGTGGTGCCGTCAGATCAAAGTCTGGTGATGACGTCAGATCAAAGTCAGGCGATGACGTCAGATCAAAGTCTGGTGGTGCCGTCAGATCAAAGTCTGGTGGTGCCGTCAGATCAAAGTCTGGTGATGACGTCAGATCAAAGTCAGGCGATGACGTCAGATCAAAGTCTGGTGGTGCCGTCAGATCAAAGTCTGGTGATGACGTCAGATCAAAGTCTGGTGATGACGTCAGATCAAAGTCTGGTGGTTCCGCTAGAACAAAGTCTGGTGGTTCCGTCAGATCAAAGTCTGGTGGTACCGTCAGATCAAAGTCTGGTGGTGCCGTCAAATCAAATTCAGGTGGTGCCGTCAAATTAAAGTCAGGTGGTGCCGTCAAATCAAAGTCTGGTGGTGCCGTCAGATCAAAGTCTGGTGGTGCCGTCAAATCAAAGTCTGGTGGTGCCGTCAGATCAAAGTCTGGTGGTACCGTCAGATCAAAGTCAGGTGGTACCGTCCAATAATACGCTAACGACATACATAGGCCTACAACGGTAAGATCAGCAATTTTCAAAGACTTTCAGATATTCAAAGAAAAGCGGTAAATGTGTTAAGTGGTCACTAGTCATTTATAACTTCATATCAACATACATACACTAAGATAACAAAGCAATAAAAATTATAAATACTGTTACGTATGACTCGCTTTTCTGGTAGTGAAAAAGTTCATCAAATTTCCTGGTGAATTAACGCAGAGAAGAAGCTGTACAAGACAGTGCTTACTAACGCCTAGAAAATGACCTTGATATAAATACTTCGAAACACTTTCTTTTCCATAGTGCTAAGCTGTTTTGTAACACTCAAGGATAACTCTAAATTAGAATAGTTAATTACACACCAAAACCGCCAATATGTTCATCCGCATTGGCATCATCGGCTGTTACCGCAGTAGATCATTAGCCCAGCAATTCATCATCAACTCTTGGTATTTGAATCTATTTGAAGCAACACGCTTCGTCAATTGAAAATCTGAAAAATTCAGAGATATTAGCGCTAACAGGTGTTATCTGATGAAACTGTTCACAAAAGTCAGACCACCAACAATACGTAATGTTTGCGCATGCGTTTAACATTGTCTGGGGGTCAGCCTGCCATCCTTTATTATGGGAAAGTGTTCGTGCCAGTTTTTAGAAATTAATGGCAATTACGACAGCGGAGTGAGTGAGTGAGCGACATGCGCCAGTTGTGGGGATTCCGGGGGAGCGGGACATGGTACCAAAGAATCCGGATATAGAACAATTCTACCAGCCCTACTGTATTCCTTTTATCGGAACGTTCCAGATGTGCCAATTTGGAACTAGTCTGCTAAGCTAAATGGAACAGAACGTTTCTGCGGGAAAAATCTAATAATCGAAAAGGAAAAAGGAAACGATTTTCCGGAAATAACCAAAACGGTTCAGTCATAAAATCTGCAAAACAAGGCGAGTAATCGCTTTTATTTACAAACTTTATACACTATGATGCCACTTGATATATTTTACTGATGATATGCAGTTTATATCTATTTACAATTTATTGAACACCTGAAACGAAAACCTTTCACTGGTCGCCATATTGGATCCAACTTGGAACCCTCAAATGAGACGTTCCCGACGAACCGGTTCGTTCCGGCGGAACGTCGCATTCCATTTAGCGGAACGACTGGTTCGTTGCGAAACAACCGGGACGTTCCGCTAAATGGAACATGCTACTAGACTTACACAAGCTCCAGCTATATTACTTGTACAGATACTAGAATATTAGCATGCATTGTCCTTGTTGTTAATTGTATGTAGTACGAGAGAAATGGAAGTATAAACATAAAAGTAAAGTTGATCAAATTTACGTGACGTCGATATGTCATCATCTCCTGTCATTCGGAACACTGGTGTAGTGGCTCTTTCTCCATTTTGCTATAGTTTAGAAACTCGAGCGCGTGAGGCGCACATTAAAGTTGTATTCCCGTTCCATCATCAATATCATCCAATCAGACACGTTGTCTTTCCCGTTCTATCATCAATATCATTCAATCAGACACGTTGTAATTCCCGTTCTATCATCAATATCTTCCAATCAGACACGATGTATTTCCCGTTCTATCATCAATATCATCCAATCAGACACGTTGTCTTTCCCGTTCTATCATCAATATCATTCAACCAGACACGTTGTATTTCCCTTCTATCATCAATATCATCCAATCAGGCACGTTGTAATTCCCTTCTATCATCAATATCATCCAATCAGACATGTTGTAATTCCCTTCTATCATCAATATCATCCAATCAGACACGTTGTCTTTCCCGTTCTATCATCAATATCATCCAATCAGACACGTTGTAATTCCCTTCTATCATCAATATCATCCAATCACACACGTTGTATTTCCCTTCTATCATCAATATCATCCAATCAGACACGTTGTATTTCCCTTCTATCATCAATATCATCCAATCAGACACGTTGTATTTCCCTTCTATCATCAATATCATCCAATCAGACACGTTGTAATTCCCGTTCTATCATCAATATCATCTAATCAGACACGTTGTATTTCCCGTTCTATCATCAATATCATCTAATCAGACATGTTGTATTTCCCGTTCTATCATCAATATCTTCCAATCAGACACGTTGTAATTCCCGTTCTATCATCAATATCATCCAATCAGACACGTTGTATTTCCCGTTCTATCATAAATATCATCCAATCACACACGTTGTATTTCCCTTCTATCATCAATATCATCCAATCAGACACGTTGTAATTCCCGTTCTATCATCAATATCATCCAATCACACACGTTGTATTTCCCGTTCTATCATCAATATCATCCAATCAGACACGTTGTAATTCCCTTCTATCATCAATAACATCCAATCAGACATGTTGTAATTCCCGTTCTATCATCAATATCATCCAATCAGACACGTTGTAATTCCCGTTCTATCATCAATATCATCCAATCAGACACGATGTATTTCCCGTTCTATCATCAATATCATCCAATCAGACACGATGTATTTCCCGTTCTATCATCAATATCATCCAATCAGACATGTTGTAATTCCCGTTCTATCATCAATATCATCCAATCACACACGTTGTATTTCCCGTTCTATCATCAATATCATCCAATCACACACGTTGTAATTCCCGTTCTATCATCAATATCAACCAATCACACACGTTGTATTTCCCGTTCTATCATCAATATCATCCAATCACACACGTTGTATTTCCCGTTCTATCATCAATATCATCCAATCAAACACGTTGTTTTTCAATAATTATGATTTCTACACGTTCATTTATTCAAGTGAATGATGAGCTACAAATGAAGTGAAGTCAGCTAGGTTCGAATGCGTTGTGTTTAAGGCTGCATGCTACCTTACATAGTGTATACTATTATGTATCAGTTATCTCCCTGAAAAGAGAGAGGATTAAATAGAGAATAGCAGCATAGGAATAGAGATACCACAAAATGGACAGTCAAAAACGTATCGTAGAAAACGGACAACCTGTAGAATACAATCAACTTAACAAAGTTTATTAACTTCATAATCTTATAAAAGAAAAAAAATATGTAATTCGTTAAATTCAATTTTCATTTGAAAATCTGGCTCGCTTGTACCGAGTTAATCCGATGTTTTATTGACAGATGTTGGCAAGATAAACACGGTCGTGTGTAACCTAGAACTCGGGGAATAAGTGGCTGTAACTATACTTTGTCTGAATGTCAGCAGATTATTCGATGTGAAGGACACTATCAACATTTTCACTTAAATGTTAATTGAAATATTAGCCATAATTTAAAACATTACTGCTTTGTTTCAAATGTATAATGAGGATTTACGCGGGATCATGGCGTTACAGTGACATATATATGACACGGTAAAGAAAATTATGGACAAGGAAACGTAAAAAAAAAGTTTTTACTTCTCATATAGTTTAACACGTGTTACTTGGGTTTTAGAGTACATCTTTATTACTCGATTTAAGAATTTGACATTTTAACGTGGAGAGGTTTTACCATAGTAGCAGTCATATACACATAATCCGGTAGTAGACAAGATCCTATCGCCCCTGTAGAACGGGTAAGGTGCGTTGTGTTCTCGATCAAGTTACTAGTTTCTGGCATCCACTTTCTTAAAAGTAACAGCTGACTTTCGTCATATTTTCCATTACATATGTTCGTTTTTAGTTTGGTTTGAAAAGAATCAATTTGAAAGAGATTTACTTGGTATGTACAGAAGTACATGTATTGACGATAAAGTGAAGATTTCCGTAGCCACTGTAGCGAATGATGTAAGCTGTACGGAACACGAGCGTTCCCTTTAACCAGTGATGTACGATGTAACTGATGACGTATAGACTGTACGATACACGAGCGTTCCCTTTAACCAGTGGTGTACGATGTAACTGATGACGTATAGACTGTACGATACACGAGCGTTCCCTTTAACCAGTGATGTACGATGTAACTGATGACGTATAGACTGTACGATACACGAGCGTTCCCTTTAACCAGTGGTGTACGATGTAACTGATGACGTATAGACTGTACGATACACGAACGTTCCCTTTAACCAGTGATGTACGATGTAACTGATGACGTATAGACTGTACGATACACGAGCGTTCCCTTTAACCAGTGATGTACGATGTAACTGATGACGTATAGACTGTACGATACACGAGCGTTCCCTTTAACCAGTGGTGTACGATGTAACTGATGACGTATAGACTGTACGATACACGAGCGTTCCCTTTAACCAGTGATGTACGATGTAACTGATGACGTATAGACTGTACGATACACGAGCGTTCCCTTTAACCAGTGGTGTACGATGTAACTGATGACGTATAGACTGTACGATACACGAGCGTTCCCTTTAACCAGTGATGTACGTTGTAACTGATGACGTATAGACTGTATGATACACGAGCGTTCCCTTTAACCAGTGGTGTACGATGTAACTGATGACGTATAGACTGTACGATACACGAGCGTTCCCTTTAACCAGTGATGTACGATGTAACTGATGACGTATAGACTGTACGATACACCAACGTTCCCTTTAACCAGTGATGTACGATGTAACTGATGACGTATAGACTGTACGATACACGAGCGTTCCCTTTAACTAGTGGTGTACGATGTAACTGATGACGTATAGACTGTACGATACACGAGCGTTCCCTTTAACCAGTGGTGTACGATGTAACTGATGACGTATAGACTGTACGATACACGAGCGTTCCCTTTAACCTGTGATGTACGATGTAACTGATGACGTATAGACTGTACGATACACGAGCGTTCCCTTTAACCAGTGGTGTACGATGTAACTGATGACGTATAGACTGTACGATACACGAGCGTTCCCTTTAACCTGTGATGTACGATGTAACTGATGACGTATAGACTGTACGATACACGAGCGTTCCCTTTAACCAGTGGTGTACGATGTAACTGATGACGTATAGACTGTACGATACACGAGCGTTCCCTTTAACCAGTGATGTACGATGTAACTGATGACGTATAGACTGTACGATACACGAGCGTTCCCTTTAACCTGTGATGTACGATGTAACTGATGACGTATAGACTGTACGATACACGAGCGTTCCCTTTACCCAATGATGTACGATGTAACTGATGACGTATAGACTGTACGATACACGGGCGTTCCCTTTAACCAGTGGTGTACGATGTAACTGATGACGTATAGACTGTACGATACACGAGCGTTCCCTTAAACCAGTGATGTACGATGTAACTGATGACGTATGGACTGTACGGTACACGAGCGTTCCCTTTAACCAGTGGTGTACGATGTAACTGATGACGTATAGACTGTACGGTACACGAGCGTTCCCTTTAACCAGTGGTGTACGATGTAACTGATGACGTATTTATAGACTGTACGATACACGAGCGTTCCCTTTAACCAGTGATGTACGATGTAACTGATGACGTATAGACTGTACGATACACGAGCGTTCCCTTTAACCAGTGGTGTACGATGTAACTGATGACGTATAGACTGTACGATACACGAGCGTTCCCTTTAACCAGTGATGTACGATGTAAATGATGACGTATAGACTGTATGATACACGAGCGTTCCCTTTAACCAGTGATGTACGATGTAACTGATGACGTATAGACTGTACGATACACGGGCGTTCCCTTCAACCTGTGATGTACGATGTAACTGATGACGTATAGACTGTGCGATACACGAGCGTTCCCTTTAACCAGTGATGTACGATGTAACTGATGACGTATAGACTGTATGGTACACGAGCGTTCCCTTTAACCAGTGGTGTACGATGTAACTGATGACGTATAGACTGTACGGTACACAAGCGTTCCCTTTAACCAGTGATGTACGATGTAACTGATGACGTATAGACTGTACGATACACGAGCGTTCCCTTTAACCAGTGGTGTACGATGTAACTGATGACGTATAGACTGTACTATACACGAACGTTCCCTTTAACCAGTGGTGTACGATGTAACTGATGACGTATAGACTGTACGATACACGAGCGTTCCCTTTAACCAGTGGTGTACGATGTAACTGATGACGTATAGACTGTACGATACACGAGCGTTCCCTTTAACCAGTGGTGTACGATGTAACTGATGACGTATAGACTGTACGATACACTAGCGTTCCCTTTACCCAATGATGTACGATGTAACTGATGACGTATAGACTGTACGATACACGGGCGTTCCCTTTAACCAGTGGTGTACGATGTAACTGATGACGTATAGACTGTACGATACACGAGCGTTCCCTTTAACCTGTGATGTACGATGTAACTGATGACGTATAGACTGTACGGTACACGAGCGTTCCCTTTAACCAGTGATGTACGATGTAACTGATGACGTATAGACTGTACGATACACGAGCGTTCCCTTTAACCAGTGATGTACGATGTAACTGATGATGTATAGACTGTACGATACACGAGCGTTCCCTTTAACCAGTGATGTACGATGTAACCGATGACGTATAGACTGTACGGTACACGAGCGTTCCCTTTAACCAGTGGTGTACGATGTAACTGATGACGTATAGACTGTACGATACACGAGCGTTCCCTTTAACCAGTGATGTACAATGTAACTGATGACGTATAGACTGTACGGTACACGAGCGTTCCCTTTAACCAGTGATGTACGATGTAACTGATGACGTATAGACTGTACGGTACACAAGCGTTCCCTTTAACCAGAGATGTACGATGTAACTGATGACGTATAGACTGTACGGTACACGAGCGTTCCCTTTAACCAGTGATGTACGATGTAACTGATGACGTATAGACTGTAAGATACACGGGCGTTCCCTTTAACCAGTGGTGTACGATGTAACTGATGACGTATAGACTGTACGGTACACGAGCGTTCCCTTAAACCAGTGATGTACGATGTAACTGATGACGTATAGACTGTACGATACACGAGCGTTCCCTTTAACCAGTGGTGTACGATGTAACTGATGACGTATAGACTGTACGATACACGAGCGTTCCCTTTAACCAGTGGTGTACACGATGTAACTGATGACGTATAGACTGTACGATACACGGGCGTTCCCTTTAACCAGTGATGTACGATGTAACTGATGACGTATAGACTGTACGATACACGAGCGTTCCCTGTAACCAGTGGTGTACGATGTAACTGATGACGTATAGACTGTACGATACACGAACGTTCCCTTTAACCAGTGGTGTACGATGTAAGTGATGACGTATAGACTGTACGATACACGAGCGTTCCCTTTAACCAGTGATGTACGATGTAACTGATGACGTATAGACTGTACGATACACGAGCGTTCCCTTTAACCAGTGATGTACGTTGTAACTGATGACGTATAGACTGTACGATACACAAGTGTTCCCTTTAACCAGTGGTGTACGATGTAACTGATGACGTATAGACTGTATGATACACGAGCGTTCCCTTTAACCAGTGGTGTATGATGTAACTGATGACGTATAGACTGTACGATACACGAGCGTTCCCTTTAACCAGTGATGTACGATGTAACTGATGACGTATAGACTGTACGATACACGGGCGTTCCCTTTAACCAGTGGTGTACGATGTAACTGATGACGTATAGACTGTACGATACACGAGCGTTCCCTTTAACCAGTGGTGTACGATGTAACTGATGACGTATAGACTGTACGATACACGAGCGTTCCCTTAAACCAGTGATGTACGATGTAACTGATGACGTATAGACTGTACGATACACGAGCGTTCCCTTAAACCAGTGATGTACGATGTAACTGATGACGTATAGACTGTACGATACACGAGCGTTCCCTTTAACCAGTGGTGTACGATGTAACTGATGACGTATAGACTGTACGATATACGAGCGTTCCCTTTAACCAGTGGTGTACGATGTTACTGATGACGTATAGACTGTACGATACACGAGCGTTCCCTTAAACCAGTGATGTACGATGTAACTGATGACGTATAGACTGTACGATACACGAGCGTTCCCTTTAACCAGTGGTGTACGATGTAACTGATGACGTATAGACTGTACGATACACGAGCGTTCCATTTAACCAGTGGTGTACGATGTAACTGATGACGTATAGACTGTACTATACACGAACGTTCCCTTTAACCAGTGGTGTACGATGTAACTGATGACGTATAGACTGTACGATACACGGGCGTTCCCTTTAACCAGTGGTGTACGATGTAACTGATGACGTATAGACTGTACGATACACGAGCGTTCCCTTTAACCAGTGATGTACGATGTAACTGATGACGTATAGACTGTACGATACACGGGCGTTCCCTTTAACCAGTGATGTACGTTGTAACTGATGACGTATAGACTGTACGATACACAAGTGTTCCCTTTAACCAGTGGTGTACGATGTAACTGATGACGTATAGACTGTATGATACACGAGCGTTCCCTTTAACCAGTGGTGTATGATGTAACTGATGACGTATAGACTGTACGATACACGAGCGTTCCCTTTAACCAGTGATGTACGATGTAACTGATGACGTATAGACTGTACGATACACGGGCGTTCCCTTTAACCAGTGGTGTACGATGTAACTGATGACGTATAGACTGTACGATACACGAGCGTTCCCTTTAACCAGTGGTGTACGATGTAACTGATGACGTATAGACTGTACGATACACGAGCGTTCCCTTAAACCAGTGATGTACGATGTAACTGATGACGTATAGACTGTACGATACACGAGCGTTCCCTTAAACCAGTGATGTACGATGTAACTGATGACGTATAGACTGTACGATACACGAGCGTTCCCTTTAACCAGTGGTGTACGATGTAACTGATGACGTATAGACTGTACGATATACGAGCGTTCCCTTTAACCAGTGGTGTACGATGTTACTGATGACGTATAGACTGTACGATACACGAGCGTTCCCTTAAACCAGTGATGTACGATGTAACTGATGACGTATAGACTGTACGATACACGAGCGTTCCCTTTAACCAGTGGTGTACGATGTAACTGATGACGTATAGACTGTACGATACACGAGCGTTCCATTTAACCAGTGGTGTACGATGTAACTGATGACGTATAGACTGTACTATACACGAACGTTCCCTTTAACCAGTGGTGTACGATGTAACTGATGACGTATAGACTGTACGATACACGGGCGTTCCCTTTAACCAGTGGTGTACGATGTAACTGATGACGTATAGACTGTACGATACACGAGCGTTCCCTTTAACCAGTGATGTACGATGTAACTGATGACGTATAGACTGTACGATACACGGGCGTTCCCTTTAACCAGTGGTGTACGATGTAACTGATGACGTATAGACTGTACGGTACACGAGCGTTCCCTTAAACCAGTGATGTACGATGTAACTGATGACGTATAGACTGTACGATACACGGGCGTTCCCTTTAACCAGTGGTGTACGATGTAACTGATGACGTATAGACTGTACGATACACGAGCGTTCCCTGTAACCAGTGGTGTACGATGTAACTGATGACGTATAGACTGTACGATACACGGGCGTTCCCTTTAACCAGTGGTGTACGATGTAACTGATGACGTATAGACTGTACGATACACGAGCGTTCCCTTTAACCAGTGATGTACGATGTAACTGATGACGTATAGACTGTACGGTACACGAGCGTTCCCTTTAACCAGTGATGTACGATGTAACTGATGACGTATAGACTGTACGATACACGAGCGTTCCCTTTAACCAGTGATGTACGATGTAACTGATGACGTATAGACTGTACGGTACACGAGCGTTCCCTTTAACCAGTGGTGTACGATGTAACTGATGACGTATAGACTGTACGATACACGAGCGTTCCCTTTAACCAGTGATGTACAATGTAACTGATGACGTATAGACTGTACGGTACACGAGCGTTCCCTTTAACCAGTGATGTACGATGTAACTGATGACGTATAGACTGTACGGTACACAAGCGTTCCCTTTAACCAGAGATGTACGATGTAACTGATGACGTATAGACTGTACGGTACACGAGCGTTCCCTTTAACCAGTGATGTACGATGTAACTGATGACGTATAGACTGTACGGTACACAAGCCCCCTTTAACCAGTGGTGTACGATGTAACTGATGACGTATAGACTGTATGATACACGAGCGTTCCCTTTAACCAGTGGTGTACGATGTAACTGATGACGTATAGACTGTACTATACACGAACGTTCCCTTTAACCAGTGGTGTACGATGTAACTGATGACGTATAGACTGTACGATACACGAGCGTTCCCTTTAACCAGTGGTGTACGATGTAACTGATGACGTATAGACTGTACGATACACGAGCGTTCCCTTTAACCAGTGGTGTACGATGTAACTGATGACGTATAGACTGTACGATACACTAGCGTTCCCTTTACCCAATGATGTACGATGTAACTGATGACGTATAGACTGTACGATACACGGGCGTTCCCTTTAACCAGTGGTGTACGATGTAACTGATGACGTATAGACTGTACGATACACGAGCGTTCCCTTTAACCTGTGATGTACGATGTAACTGATGACGTATAGACTGTACGGTACACGAGCGTTCCCTTTAACCAGTGATGTACGATGTAACTGATGACGTATAGACTGTACGATACACGAGCGTTCCCTTTAACCAGTGATGTACGATGTAACTGATGATGTATAGACTGTACGATACACGAGCGTTCCCTTTAACCAGTGATGTACGATGTAACCGATGACGTATAGACTGTACGGTACACGAGCGTTCCCTTTAACCAGTGGTGTACGATGTAACTGATGACGTATAGACTGTACGATACACGAGCGTTCCCTTTAACCAGTGATGTACAATGTAACTGATGACGTATAGACTGTACGGTACACGAGCGTTCCCTTTAACCAGTGATGTACGATGTAACTGATGACGTATAGACTGTACGGTACACAAGCGTTCCCTTTAACCAGAGATGTACGATGTAACTGATGACGTATAGACTGTACGGTACACGAGCGTTCCCTTTAACCAGTGATGTACGATGTAACTGATGACGTATAGACTGTAAGATACACGGGCGTTCCCTTTAACCAGTGGTGTACGATGTAACTGATGAGGTATAGACTGTACGGTACACGAGCGTTCCCTTAAACCAGTGATGTACGATGTAACTGATGACGTATAGACTGTACGATACACGAGCGTTCCCTTTAACCAGTGGTGTACGATGTAACTGATGACGTATAGACTGTACGATACACGAGCGTTCCCTTTAACCAGTGGTGTACACGATGTAACTGATGACGTATAGACTGTACGATACACGGGCGTTCCCTTTAACCAGTGATGTACGATGTAACTGATGACGTATAGACTGTACGATACACGAGCGTTCCCTGTAACCAGTGGTGTACGATGTAACTGATGACGTATAGACTGTACGATACACGAACGTTCCCTTTAACCAGTGGTGTACGATGTAAGTGATGACGTATAGACTGTACGATACACGAGCGTTCCCTTTAACCAGTGATGTACGATGTAACTGATGACGTATAGACTGTACGATACACGAGCGTTCCCTTTAACCAGTGATGTACGTTGTAACTGATGACGTATAGACTGTACGATACACAAGTGTTCCCTTTAACCAGTGGTGTACGATGTAACTGATGACGTATAGACTGTATGATACACGAGCGTTCCCTTTAACCAGTGGTGTATGATGTAACTGATGACGTATAGACTGTACGATACACGAGCGTTCCCTTTAACCAGTGATGTACGATGTAACTGATGACGTATAGACTGTACGATACACGGGCGTTCCCTTTAACCAGTGGTGTACGATGTAACTGATGACGTATAGACTGTACGATACACGAGCGTTCCCTTTAACCAGTGGTGTACGATGTAACTGATGACGTATAGACTGTACGATACACGAGCGTTCCCTTAAACCAGTGATGTACGATGTAACTGATGACGTATAGACTGTACGATACACGAGCGTTCCCTTAAACCAGTGATGTACGATGTAACTGATGACGTATAGACTGTACGGTACACGAGCGTTCCCTTTAACCAGTGGTGTACGATGTAACTGATGACGTATAGACTGTACGATACACGAGCGTTCCCTTTAACCAGTGGTGTACGATGTTACTGATGACGTATAGACTGTACGATACACGAGCGTTCCCTTAAACCAGTGATGTACGATGTAACTGATGACGTATAGACTGTACGATACACGAGCGTTCCCTTTAACCAGTGGTGTACGATGTAACTGATGACGTATAGACTGTACGATACACGAGCGTTCCCTTTAACCAGTGGTGTACGATGTAACTGATGACGTATAGACTGTACTATACACGAACGTTCCCTTTAACCAGTGGTGTACGATGTAACTGATGACGTATAGACTGTACGATACACGGGCGTTCCCTTTAACCAGTGGTGTACGATGTAACTGATGACGTATAGACTGTACGATACACGAGCGTTCCCTTTAACCAGTGATGTACGATGTAACTGATGACGTATAGACTGTACGATACACGGGCGTTCCCTTTAACCAGTGGTGTACGATGTAACTGATGACGTATAGACTGTACGGTACACGAGCGTTCCCTTAAACCAGTGATGTACGATGTAACTGATGACGTATAGACTGTACGATACACGGGCGTTCCCTTTAACCAGTGGTGTACGATGTAACTGATGACGTATAGACTGTACGATACACGAGCGTTCCCTTTACCCAATGATGTACGATGTAACTGATGACGTATAGACTGTACGATACACGGGCGTTCCCTTTAACCAGTGGTGTACGATGTAACTGATGACGTATAGACTGTACGATACACGAGCGTTCCCTTTAACCAGTGATGTACGATGTAACTGATGACGTATAGACTGTACGGTACACGAGCGTTCCCTTTAACCAGTGATGTACGATGTAACTGATGACGTATAGACTGTACGATACACGAGCGTTCCCTTTAACCAGTGATGTACGATGTAACTGATGACGTATAGACTGTACGGTACACGAGCGTTCCCTTTAACCAGTGGTGTACGATGTAACTGATGACGTATAGACTGTACGATACACGAGCGTTCCCTTTAACCAGTGATGTACAATGTAACTGATGACGTATAGACTGTACGGTACACGAGCGTTCCCTTTAACCAGTGATGTACGATGTAACTGATGACGTATAGACTGTACGGTACACAAGCGTTCCCTTTAACCAGAGATGTACGATGTAACTGATGACGTATAGACTGTACGGTACACGAGCGTTCCCTTTAACCAGTGATGTACGATGTAACTGATGACGTATAGACTGTACGGTACACAAGCCCCCTTTAACCAGTGGTGTACGATGTAACTGATGACGTATAGACTGTATGATACACGAGCGTTCCCTTTAACCAGTGGTGTACGATGTAACTGATGACGTATAGACTGTACTATACACGAACGTTCCCTTTAACCAGTGGTGTACGATGTAACTGATGACGTATAGACTGTACGATACACGAGCGTTCCCTTTAACCAGTGATGTACGATGTAACTGATGACGTATAGACTGTACGATACACGAGCGTTCCCTTTAACCAATGGTGTACGATGTAAGTGATGACGTATAGACTGTACGATACACGAGCGTTCCCTTTAACCAGTGGTGTACGATGTAACTGATGACGTATAGACTGTACGATACACGAGCGTTCCCTTTAACCAGTGATGTACGATGTAACTGATGACGTATAGACTGTACGATACACAAGCGTTCCCTTTAACCAGTGGTGTACGATGTAACTGATGACGTATAGACTGTACGATACACGAGCGTTCCCTTTAACCAGTGGTGTACGATGTAACTGATGACGTATAGACTGTACGATACACGAGCGTTCCCTTTAACCAGTGGTGTACGATGTAACTGATGACGTATAGACTGTACGATACACGGGCGTTCCCTTTAACCAGTGGTGTACGATGTAACTGATGACGTATAGACTGTACGATACACGGGCGTTCCCTTTAACCAGTGATGTACGATGTAACTGATGACGTATAGACTGTACGATACACGGGCGTTCCCTTTAACCAGTGGTGTACGATGTAACTGATGACGTATAGACTGTACGGTACACGAGCGTTCCCTTAAACCAGTGATGTACGATGTAACTGATGACGTATAGACTGTACGATACACGAGCGTTCCCTTTAACCAGTGGTGTACGATGTAACTGATGACGTATAGACTGTACGGTACACGAACGTTCTCTTTAACCAGTGGCGTACGATGTAACTGATGACGGATAGACTGTACGATACACGGGCGTTCCCTTTAACCAGTGGTGTACGATGTAACTGATGACGTATAGACTGTACGATACACGGGCGTTCCCTTTAACCAGTGATGTACGATGTAACTGATGACGTATAGACTGTACGATACACGGGCGTTCCCTTTAACCAGTGGTGTACGATGTAACTGATGATGTATAGACTGTACGATACACGAGCGTTCCCTTTAACCAGTGATGTACGATGTAACTGATGACGTATAGACTGTACGATACACGAGCGTTCCCTTTAACCAGTGGTGTACGATGTAACTGATGACGTATAGACTGTACGATACACGAGCGTTCCCTTAAACCAGTGATGTACGATGTAACTGATGACGTATAGACTGTACGATACACGCGCGTTCCCTTTAACCAGTGGTGTACGATGTAACTGATGACGTATAGACTGTACGATACACGAGCGTTCCCTTTAACCAGTGGTGTACGATGTAACTGATGACGTATAGACTGTACGATACACGAGCGTTCCCTTTAACCAGTGGTGTACGATGTAACTGATGACGTATAGACTGTATGATACACGAGCGTTCCCTGTAACCAGTGATGTACGATGTAACTGATGACGTATAGACTGTACGATACACAAGTGTTCCCTTTAACCAATGGTGTACGATGTAAGTGATGACGTATAGACTGTACGATACACGAGCGTTCCCTTTAATCAGTGATGTACGATGTAACTGATGACGTATAGACTGTACGATACACGAGCGTTCCCTTTAACCAGTGATGTACGATGTAACTGATGACGTATAGACTGTACGATACACGAGCGTTCCCTTTAACCAGTGGTGTACGATGTAACTGATGACGTATAGACTGTACGATACACGAGCGTTCCCTTTAACCAGTGATGTACGATGTAACTGATGACGTATAGACTGTACGATACACGGGCGTTCCCTTTAACCAGTGGTGTACGATGTAACTGATGACGTATAGACTGTACGATACACGAGCGTTCCCTGTAACCAGTGGTGTACGATGTAACTGATGACGTATAGACTGTACGATACACGAGCGTTCCCTTTAACCAGTGATGTACGATGTAACTGATGACGTATAGACTGTACGATACACGAGCGTTCCCTTTAACCAGTGGTGTACGATGTAACTGATGACGTATAGACTGTACGGTACACGAACGTTCCCTTTAACCAGAGATGTACGATGTAACTGATGACGTATAGACTGTATGATACACGAGCGTTCCCTTTAACCAGTGATGTACGATGTAACTGATGACGTATAGACTGTACGATACACGAGCGTTCCCTTTAACCAGTGATGTACGATGTAACTGATGACGTATAGACTGTACGGTACACGAACGTTCCCTTTAACCAGTGGTGTACGATGTTACTGATGACGTATAGACTGTACGATACACGAGCGTTCCCTTTAACCAATGATGTACGATGTAACTGATGACGTATAGACTGTACGATACACGAGCGTTCCCTTTAACCAGTGATGTACGATGTAACTGATGACGTATAGACTGTATGATACACGAGCGTTCCCTTTAACCAGTGATGTACGATGTAACTGATGACGTATAGACTGTACGATACACGAGCGTTCCCTTTAACCAGTGATGTACGATGTAACTGATGACGTATAGACTGTACGGTACACGAGCGTTCCCTTTAACCAGTGATGTACGATGTAAGTGATGACGTATAGACTGTACGATACACGAGCGTTCCCTTTAACCAGTGATGTACGACGTACGATACCAGTTATAAGCGTTAATAAGATTAGGTTGATAACGTTTAAATTTTAAATCAAGTCCGGTTGGTTATATACAAAAATGTAATAAAATTCGACAATACAAACAAAAAGAAAACAGAAAAATATCAATTACGGTAATTGACCACTTATTTGAATTCCATTGCCTTGACATGTTCATTTACTGCAAGAAAGAACGGTTTGATTTCTAATATGCTAATAACCGAAACATGCTATTATCAGGTGTGTTATTAAGCGGAATGAACGACATGTAGCCCAATTTCAAATTTCTGAATCCTTTGAGTGCTCTCGTCCAGAGAGTCATCTTCGATCCCCTGCTGTCTAGACGTTGACCAGCACCTCGTCAGATGACTGGCATCATAAAAATATGGTAAGCAAAGGGGATTACGGCCTATCGGCATCTACATGGAAAGGGAGGGAGCCTATAACTTTGTGAGTAGGGGTTCCGTCAGTGGCGCTGTCGTACTCCCTCAGACGTACCGGGGTTTGATATTAAAGTACACGAGTGGTCATTAAATAGACATCTGAGCGGAACCCTACTCTAACGTAGAAAAGCAACAACAGACGTCTGACAGCGTCGATTACACTTTTATTATTGCACAGTAAAGGGCTAACAACACTGCAGCCAGTCTCAAACGGCCAATCAAAAACAGCAACACAGAAGCCGGCTACAACTCAACAAATAACAAACAGTGTCTTATACACGCTTCGGCACCAGACGCATCATCATATCTAACATAAAAAAAATCCACCGAATTAAAATCGCATTTTTAATAAGATTTTTTTCAGTGGCGTATTTTTTCAATCATCAGCAAGTTTTTCAATACATGTTTCTGCTTTGAAGATAAAACATTAACAAGTATGATAGTTATTCATTTGCCCTCCTATCGGCTGTTTGTAATAAATGGCGGTAGTTTTTGCATGTCATTTCCTCAAGAGAACATGAATCACTACATACACGTGGTAAATGCGATATGTGAACTTTTGAAGAAAAAAACACTGCTACTGATAAGAGATTTTTTGTATGATGTGATTATAAACATTCATCATACTTCAATTATATAACTCCCACTTCCTGCTGGTAAACTCTTCCAGACTAGATCACCATTCACCAGTCTACCAGGTTTATATATATAGACTTCACAATTCTACACCCCTTTAATTGATGGAATTGATTGTATAGTCTTTCTGACAATCATAATTTGGGCTGTTAGCCCGACAGATGGTGCGTTATACAGGACAATAGTTAACAAACGCGGCCCGTTGTTGTCAAGTACAAATACATAACGAAACATTCAATCAGGGATGACGTAGCTTTATATAAGCAGGGTTACTTCATCAGGCGCCACCAAACCCTAAATCGACTTCAGGATCCTAAGTATCAATTACAAGATTCTAAATGTTTGGGTGGGGAGCATCATTAGAGTCTCTAGATCTTTGTCTTATATTAACTAGATTTACGTGACTTAATCTGGAGTGGCTTCGATTTGAATCCCCCAACCACTGTAAATTTTAAATGTTGCCCCTTCCGAGGACACATTTTTATTTGAATAACCGGACGAGATATATTTGATTTAGTTTTGGCCATCAGTATCTCCGAGATGTGCATCATTCTGAATCATTTTTAAAGTTTTGTTTCCTTTAGATATTTCATTCTTGACCAACATCAAGATTTAGTTTTTGCCATCAGCTTCCCTGAGATGTGCATCATTTTAAATTATTTTCTTAATATTTGTTTCCTTTAAATATTTCATTCTTGGCCACCATCACTCCCTATACTGTTTCCCTACCCTAGATCCCGCCTAGACCATACTCTGGTCAGAACTAGAGATACCTAGCCTGTGGTTATTCTCTGTCAACCAGAAATGTAGGACCAGTTCTCGGTCAGTCCAGATTGTCCTCTCACTGTGGCCCCTGTTGGCATTTACTATCGTATGACGCAATTCCAATGTGAATTGTCTCTGCTCAATTTCCATTCATTTACATTTCATTACCAGATAAGTTCTGATGAAAATTGAATTATATCATCTTGTATGTTCCTCATTATCAATTTTCCTTGCAGCATGAGAATACAGATGCAAATAAAAGTACATAACATGATAGCTCAGATGGTATGTCCTTAGTAAAGTAATAAATCTAGTTTAAACTTTCTTGGTGTATATCCCTTTTAAAACCAGATGATGTTAATTGAAGCATGACAGAAATGTTAATTGAAGCATGACTGAAACCATCTTTACACATTTCAGCTCAAGAAGTAAATTGGCCAACGCATTAAATAGAATGACACTACTTTCTGTAAAATAAATTGTCATTTCAAATAAGTATTGCGTTTATATAAATATTCTCATTACACATGTAGGTCATAATGGTTATTCGGCTCCAGTATAAAGCACCTGTATCAATAAAAGATCTTTTTGTAAATTTGCATTGAATCAATTGAACCAGTTATATTTTTACCTGTCATTTTCATAGTTTGTTGTAAATAAATGTTGATTGGATTGTCTACGTTACAACACGAACTTAGATCCAATCTAATCCCATGGTTACAATTACATCAACATTGTTAAAAGGCCCAAATATACGTAACTTTCGGCAAAACTTGAAGCGAAAATCAAGCCTAATTACTTTATATATATATATTTAGTTAAGATTAATTGATATCAGCAATATTCAAGATGAATTCTGATGCTGTTATTGGTACAGCAGCAGTTGTAACTCGGTATTTGTAAACACGCATCCATTTTGAACTGTCTTGTTGAAGTGGGCTCCGCCTGAATTATTTTCAATTCTTTGAATTTTTCTGTCAAGAGTTTCTTGATAGTTACCGCTCAGGTTTTCTTTGTTTTAGGCTGATTTTGGCATGGTTATCAACTGGATTTTTTTCAGAATTTATCAGAATCACGAAAAAATTCCTGAAGTTACGTATATTGGGCCTTAATATCCAAAATATTTCAAGCCAAGAAGAGTTGTGTCCCTTGAAAATTCTTATCTACCATACAAGCCAAAAAATATTACCCTTTACCCGAGAAGTAAGTCTGTATCTCACAAAAGATACCAATGGGGTTGGAAGTTAACAGAAATCAGACGCTTAAATACACGTTTTATAACACACCAATTAATGTTGATCCTTCAATGATCTACATTAATTTTTCAAAAATACAATGTCTAAGATCAAGAAAAGTTACAATTACAATTTAAGTAGGGAATCAAGAATCCCTGGCTTTATCACAGACTTAGATCTAAGTCTGTGGCTTTACACAACTTAAACCATTAAAAATGTATATATCTGATGTGTCTGTTCATATTTTGAGATAATATTAATCATCATTCAGATACATTGTCTATAAATATATATTACCATTGCTGCTGTAAAAATACTGCTGATCTATTATTTCTGAGGCACAATCAATTCATTTGTATACTGAGTCTGTAAGATAAAATGGCACAAAATATGGCAAGCGATACTGTACTTATTACGTTTGTTATGGTAACATTTGATTTATACCATCTTATCTGGGTCGGAAATTGGGAGTTCTGTGTAAACAGGTTATAATTATAACAAGTTTTTTGGTTATAATTTAAATGTTTCAAAAGGAAAAGAAAGGTTCCCTACTTCACAAACTGGTTTTCTCTTTTTACTTAATTTAGAAGGACATTCAAAAAAACTGATTTTTGTTGAAATTGTTTAAGCTATATATACATAAATTACATTGACATTATTAACCAACCAACAAGCTACAGAATGTCTATTGATTATACAAGTCATTGCCAGAATATTTCACACTTGCAGCATATTTAAATTAAAATCTTTACTTTTATATAAATATAACATGATGCCCTGTACTCTCAATGAATTTTAAACAAATTATACATACAACTACCATTATTCCTGGGTAGCATGTACACCTATCTCATCCTTACATACTACTGGCACAGCTGCCAACACATAACTACTTAGAATATGTATGTAACAACAGCTGTGAATGACACTGTGAACGTAATACAATTCAACCCAACCAAACACTATTTTATAAATAACTCATACATGTCTTTCACACAACAACTCCCATACAGTATTGCAGTCACTATTACATAACAACAATCTTTAATCATAAATCCTCATCATAGATGTATTGTTTCTTCGGGAAGAGTCTAATGAACATGATCATAAATAAAAACATCATGATAACAACGGCCAACATAATCCACATGCACCAGTCGCAGCCCTTCGTGTGCTTCTCCACCTGCTCACTGACTGCGGCCAGTTTATTATAGTTTACGTCTGCCAGCTTGGTCGTGTCTGTCACTTTCTGCAGAGAGAAATAGTTCAAAACGTGTTCTTAAAAAAATGTCACTAGTTTGAAGTTGAAGTAGGAACTAATTTTGCATTTGAATTATTCTGAACACAATATTTCACTTGGATGAGATAAAACAAACCTGGCAGAGTTTAACAAATAGTATATCGCTAGACAGCTTTCTCCTTCATTTAGTTAAATAAGAAATTCATTCTTCAACTATGTTTAATGTTTACAATTATCCATGAGCTAACATGTTAAATATTAGACATTATATCCTTTACCAATTAAAACCATCAAACATTTATCAATGAATACAATAAAACATTTACCAACCTTTACCAACAGCTTACCTTGGTACCCTTCCCCATAGTTACTACCCTTTACCATGGCATCCTCCCTCACTATTACAACAGCTTACCTTGGTATCCTCCCTCAGTATAACTACAGCTTACCTTGGTATCCTCCCTCACTATAACAACCCCTTACCTTGGTATCCTCCCTTACTATAACTACAGTTTACCTTGGTATCCTCCCTTACTATAACTACAGCTTACCTTGGTATCCTCCCTCACTATAACAACCCCTTACCTTGGTATCCTCCCTCAATATAACTACAGCTTACCTTGGTATCCTCCCTTACTATAACAACTGTTTACCTTGGTATCCTCCCTTACTATAACTACAGTTTACCTTGGTATCCTCCCTTACTATAACTACAGCTTACCTTGGTATCCTCCCTCACTATAACAACCCCTTACCTTGGTATCCTCCCTCAATATAACTACAGCTTACCTTGGTATCCTCCCTTACTATAACTACAGCTTACCTTGGTATCCTCCCTCACTATAACAACCCCTTACCTTGGTATCCTCCCTCACTATTACTACAGTTTACCTTGGTATCCTCCCTCACTATAACAACTGTTTACCTTGGTATCCTCCCTCACTATAACAACTGTTTACCTTGGTATCCTCCCTTACTATACCTACAGTTTACCTTGGTATCTTCCCTCACTATAACAACTGTTTACCTTGGTATCCTCCCTCACTATAACAACTGTTTACCTTGGTATCCTCCCTCTCTATAACAACTGTTTACCTTGGTATCCTCCCTCACTATAACTTCTGTTTACCTTGGTACCCTTCCCCATAGTTACTACCCTTTACCATGGCATCCTCCCTCACTATTACAACAGCTTACCTTGGTATCCTCCCTCAGTATAACTACAGCTTACCTTGGTATCCTCCCTCACTATAACAACCCCTTACCTTGGTATCCTCCCTCACTATAACTTCTGTTTACCTTGGTATCTTCCCTCACTATAACAACTGTTTACCTTGGTATCCTCCCTCTCTATAACAACTGTTTACCTTGGTATCCTCCCTCACTATAACAACTGTTTACCTTGGTATCCTCCCTCACTATAACAACTGTTTACCTTGGTATCCTCCCTCACTATAACTACAGTTTACCTTGGCATCCTTCTTCACTAAAACAACTGTTTACCTTGGTATCCTCCCTCACTATAACTTCTGTTTACCTTGGTATCCTCCCTCACTATAACTTCTGTTTACCTTGGTATCCTCCCTCACTATTACAACTGTTTACCATGGTATCCTCCCTCACTATAACTTCTGTTTACCTTGGTATCCTCCCTCACTATAACAACTGTTTACCTTGGTATCCTCCCTCTCTATAACAACTGTTTACCTTGGTATCCTCCCTCACTATAACAACTGTTTACCTTGGTATCCTCCCTCACTATAACAACTGTTTACCTTGGTATCCTCCCTCACTATTGCAACTGTTTACCTTGGTATCCTCCCTTACTATTGCAACTGTTTACCTTGGTATCCTCCCTCACTATTACTACAGTTTACCTTGGTATCCTCCCTCACTATAACAACTGTTTACCTTGGTATCCTCCCTCACTATAACAACAGTTTACCTTGGTATACTCCCTCACTATAACAACAGTTTACCTTGGTATACTCCCTCACTATAACTACAGTTTACCTTGGTATCCTCCCTCACTATTACAACTGTTTACCTTGGTATCCTCCCTCACTATTACAACTGTTTACCTCGGTATCCACCCTCAGTATAACTACAGCTTACCTTGGTATCTTCCCTCACTATATCTACAGCTTACCTTGGTATCCTCCCTCACTATAACTACAACTTACCTTGGTATCCTCCCTCACTATATCTAAAGCTTACCTTGGTATCCTCCCTCACTATAACAACAGCTTACCTTGGTATCCTCCCACACTATAACTACAGCTTACCTTGGTACTGTCCTTCACTATAATTACTGTTTACCTTAGTATCCTCCCTCACTATAACTACAGCTTACCTTGGTATCCTACCGCACTATAACTACAGCTTACCGTGGTATCCTCCCTCACTATAACTACAGCTTAACTTGGTATCCTCCCTCACTATAACTACAGCTTAACTTGGTATCCTCCCTCAGTACAACTACAGCTAACCTTGGTATCCTCCCTCAGTATAACTACAGCTTACCTTGGTATCCTCCCTCACTATAACTAGTTTACCTTGGTATCCTCCTTCACTATAACAACTGTTTACCTTGGCACCTCCCTCACTATAACAACTGTTTACCTTGGTATCCTCCCTCACTATAACTACAGCTTACTTTGGTATCCTCCCTCACTTGACTACAGCTTACTTTGGTATCCTCCCTCAGTATAACTACAGCTTACCTTGGTATCCTCCCTCACTATAACTACAGCTTACCTTGGTATCCTCCCTCACTATAACTACAGCTTACTTTGGTATCCTCCCTCACTATAACTACAGCTTACCTTGGTATCCTCCCTCAGTATAACT
The DNA here is from genome assembly GCA_947623455.1 of Mimachlamys varia. Classification (NCBI taxonomy): domain Eukaryota; kingdom Metazoa; phylum Mollusca; class Bivalvia; order Pectinida; family Pectinidae; genus Mimachlamys; species Mimachlamys varia. The sequence continues at coordinate 19,567,523 of OX392535.1, forward strand.
ACAGCTTACCTTGGTATCCTCCCTCACTATTACAACTGTTCACCTTGGTATCCCCCCTCACTATAACTACAGCTTACCTTGGTATCCTCCCTCACTATAACTACAGTTTACCTTGGTATCCTCCTTCACTATAACAACTGTTTACCTTGGCACCTCCCTCACTATAACTACAGCTTACTTTGGTATCCTCCCTCACTATAACTACAGCTTACCTTGGTATCCTCCCTCACTATAACTACAGCTTACTTTGGTATCCTCCCTCACTATTACAACTGTTTACCATGGTATCCTCCCTCACTATAACTACAGTTTACCTTGGTATCCTCCCTCACTATAACTACAGCTTACCTTGGTATCCTCCCTCACTATAACTACAGTTTACCTTGGTATCCTCCCTCACTATAACTACACCTTAACCTTGTATCCTCCCTCACTATAACTACAGGTTACCTACCTATCCTCCCTCAATATAATTACTGTTTTTTGGTATCCTCCCTCAATATAACTACAGCTTACCTTGGTATCCTCCCTCACTATAACAACTGCTTACTTTGGTATCCTCCCTCACTATTACAACCGTTTACCTTGGTATCCTCCCTCACTATAACTACAGCTTACCTTGGTATCCTCCCTCACTATAACTACAGCTTACCTACTTATCCTCCCTCACTACAACTACAGCTTACCTTGGTATCCTCCCTCACTATAATTACAGCATACCTTGGTATCCTCCCTCACTATAATTACTGTTTAGCTTGGTATCCTCCCTCACTTGACTACAACTTACCTTGGTATCCTCCCTCACTATAACTACAGCTTAACCTTGTATCCTCCCTCATTATAACTACAGGTTACCTACCTATCCTCCCTCACTATAATTACTGTTTACCTTGGTATCCTCCCTCAATATAACTACAGCTTACCTTGGTATCCTCCCTCACTATAACAACAGCTTACTTTGGTATCCTCCCTCACTATAACTACAGCTTAACTTGGTATCCTCCCTCACTATTACAACTGTTTACCTTAGTGTCCTACCTCACTATAATTACAGCATACCTTGGTATCCTCCCTCACTATAATTACTGTTTAGCTTGGTATCCTCCCTCACTATAACAACTGTTTACCTTGGTATCCTCCCTCACTATAACAACTGTTTACCTTGGTATCCCCCCTCACTATCACAACTGTTTACCTTGGTATCCTCCCTCACTATAACTACAGCTTACCTTGGTATCCTCCCTCACTATAACAACTGTTTACCTTGGTATCCTCCCTCACTATAACTACAGCTTACCTTGGTATCCTCCCTCACTATAACTACAGCTTACCTTGGTATCCTCCCTCACTATAACTACAGCTTACCTTGGTATCCTCCCTCACTATAACTACAGCTTAACTTGGTATCCTCCCTCACTATAACTACAGCTTACTTTGGTATCCTCCCTCACTATTACAAATGTTTACCATGGTATCCTCCCTCACTATAACTACAGCTTACCTTGGTATCCTCCCTCACTATAACTACAGCTTACTTTGGTATCCTCCCTCACTATTACAAATGTTTACCATGGTATCCTCCCTCACTATAACTACAGCTTACCTTGGTATCCTCCCCCACTATAACTACAGCTTAACTTGGTATCCTTCCTCACTATAACTACAGCTTAACCTTGTATCCTCCCTCATTATAACTACAGGTTACCTACCTATCCTCCCTCACTATAATTACTGTTTACCTTGGTATCCTCCCTCAATATAACTACAGCTTACCTTGGTATCCTCCCTCAGTATAACAACAGCTTACTTTGGTATCCTCCCTCACTATAACTACAGCTTACCTTGGTATCCTCCCTCACTATAACTACAGCTTACCTACCTATCCTCCCTCACTATAATTACTGTTTACCTTGGTATCCTCCCTCAATATAACTACAGCTTACCTACGTATCCTCCCTCACTATTACTACAGCTTACCTTGGTATCCTCCCTCACTATAACTACAGCTTACCTTGGTATCCTCCCTCACTATAACTACAGCTTACCTTGGTATCTTCCCTCACTATAATTACTGTTTACCTTGGTATCCTCCCTCAATATAACTACAGCTTACTTTGGTATCCTCCCTCACTATAACAACCCCTTACCTTGGTATCCTCCCTCACTATTACAACTGTTCACCTTGGTATCCCCCCTCACTATAACTACAGCTTACCTTGGTATCCTCCCTCACTATAACAACCCCTTACCTTGGTATCCTCCCTCACTTTAACAACCCCTTACCTTGGTATCCTCCCTCACTATAACAACCCCTTACCTTGGTATCCTCCCTCACTATAACTACAGCTTAACTTAGTATCCTCCCTCACTATAACTACAGCTTAACTTGGTATCCTCCCTCAATATAATTACTGTTTACCTTGGTATCCTCCCTCAATATAACTACAGCTTACCTTGGTATCCTCCCTCACTATAACAACCCCTTACCTTGGTATCCTCCCTCACTATAACTACAGCTTACCTTGGTATCCTCCCTTACTATAACTACAGCTTTCCTTGGTATCCTCCCTCACTATAACTACAGCTTACCTTGGTATCCTCCCTCAATATTACTACAGCTTACCTTGGTATCCCCCCTCATTATAACTACAGCTTACCTTGGTATCCCCCCTCACTATAACTACAGCTTACCTTGGTATCCCCCTCACTATAACTACAGCTTACCTTGGTATCCTCCCTCACTATTACAACTGTTCACCTTGGTATCCCCCCTCACTATAACTACAGTTTACCTTGGTATCCCCCCTCACTATAAGTACAGTTTACCTTGGTATCCCCCCTCACTATTACAACTGTTTACCTTGGTATCCTCCCTCACTATAACAACTGTTTACCTTGGTATCCTCCCTCACTATAACAACTGTTTACCTTGGTATCCTCCCTCACTATAACAACTGTTTACCTTGGTATCCTCCCTCTCTATAACTACAGTTTACCTTGGTATCCTCCCTCACTATAACTACAGTTTACCTTGGTATCCTCCCTCACTATAACAACTGTTTACCTTGGTATCCTCCCTCACTATAACAACTGTTTACCTTGGTATCCTCCCTCACTATAACTACTGTTTACCTTGGTATCCCCCCTCACTATAATTACTGTTCACCTTGGTATCCTCCCTCACTATAACTACAGCTTACCTTGGTATCCTCCCTCACTATAACTACAGCTTACCTTGGTATCCTCCCTCACTATAACTACAGTTCACCTTGGTATCCTCCCTCACTATAACTACAGTTTACCTTGGTATCCCCCCTCACTATAACTACAGCTTACCTTGGTATCCTCCCTCACTATAACTACAGCTTACCTTGGTATCCTCCCTCACTATAACTACAGCTTACCTTGGTATCCTCCCCCACTATAACTACAGTTTACCTTGGTATCCCCCCTCACTATAACTACAGCTTACCTTGGTATCCTCCCTCACTATAATTACTGTTCACCTTGGTATCCTCCCTCACTATAATTACTGTTCACCTTGGTATCCCCCCTCACTATAACTACTGTTTACCTTGGTATCCCCCCTCACTATTACAACCCCTTACCTTGGTATCCCCCCTCACTATTACAACCCCTTACCTTGGTATCCTCCCTCACTATTCTACCAGAATCTTTCACGCTGTCTTTGAGATTCCTTGTCAACATCAGCATTTCATCGGCCAGTCGCTCCTGCATCTGGTGATGGTGTTGAATGAGAGAATCTATGTCCTCCTCATCCTGGGGATTGTGTTGTCCAACTCCAGTCCCATCTTTACAAAAATATGATTTAATTCCCATCTTAGCAAAAATATCCAAGATTTCAAATAAGAAAAGGCAGTTTCATACAGAACTAATAGGCATATTTTCATCATTTACAATATAAAATCTCCAGCCCCTGTTAAAGGAGTAAGAATACAGAGAAAACAGAATACAACATTCTCCATACCACTAACTTACATCTAAATGTAATACAGTTTATGTTAATAATGTATAGTATTAGTGACTCATGCCCTAACAGTTAGCATGTAAACAGCCATGCTAGGAGCAACGACCATTTTATAATCACTTGTTACTGACTATCAAATCGGAGTTACTACCAGCAAAAGACATTTTGGCTGAGAAGTTTCTGTTTCACAAATATTTCCATGGTATTAGAACAGTTAATTAATCAAATATTAATCAATCTTCTTCACCATGTATAATATCTTCACTGCACCAATTGACTTCATATATTAACTGATATTCTGATCTTTGGGGAAAAATTAAAAGCAAAGAATTTTTTCTTGATAACAAGTGAAGAAGGCTGTACGGAGGTGAGTAATATAAAGATCATTGGTCTTACTTTGAATATCCTCCCCATCCAGGCCAAGCAGCTCGTTGCGTACATCTTTTTGGTATCTAGCCTTGGTGTGGAGGTGTAGCTCCTTAGACTTGACAGAGTTACCTGTCCCTGATGAGGAAATTGTAGCTAGCTTGTCTGTTGCAAGAGCTTTTTCTGCTGTAGTTGGCTGCAAGACCACAGAATTTATCATAATACCAGACTATGTTATGTATTGTAATACAAGAAAATGTAATATATTTTTAGAAAAAAAAATGTAATTTATTGTAATACAAGACAATGTTATATATTGTAATACAATACAATGTAATATAATGTAATACAAGACCAAGTAATATATTGTAATATTTGTACAATACCATGCTACATAATTAAAGTAATATCAAGTTAACAGTAGGTGGTTACAAATGTACTATTTAGTGCATCATCACACAGTTACTCGAGTTTCTGTCAATATATAAAAAAAATGTTTACATGTATGTATATGGAGCCGCAGCCCATTACAGAATGTACTGTAATGGGAGGCTCATTTCACACATATATATATATTTATTATTTACTGACAGAAACTCAAGCACCTGTGATCATCCTCAGCAGTAGCAATAGATGACGACACAACATTAAACAGTATTTACAATAAATTTTGACATTTTACAGAATAAATTATTTTAGTCATGATCAAATCACTATCCATAACAAATTGTTGTAATGTAAGTACAGCAGGAGTTGTATGTAAATATTGATGTATGTCAATGATACAGAATCTCATAATATCATACTGCTTGCTTCAATTTCCTTCCTTAAACTAAACAGATTTCAAATATTCCTGATTTTCTGAAGAGCTACTTGATTTAGGATAAAGAGGAACAAGATTTTCCTTGGTTTCACTCATTCAGACTTCAATCAATACACACCAATTTTTCGGCTTCAATTATTCCCTTCAGGAAGTCCACCTTTTTGTTATAGTCATTCAAAGTTTCCTGACTCGGCCGACTGAAAAAAAAACAACAACAAAAAACCATAAATTCTCTGACACCAAACATTCAACGTTTTCATACATCAGTGCACTCTTACCCAACATCAGACATCTATCTTTGCAAATGTTAAAGTCTGATTGGTCTGGTGTCAGAGGAAACTTTAAGAATTTATTAAACTCTTGTCATGTTAGACTGAATAAGTTCTTAAAACAAAAATGTGGTCCTTTATCTGTGAATACATGTATTACAAAAGAATTTGGATATCCACTTAAAATGGTAACAGTTCTAAAGTAAGATGTTACTTTGACCCTCATGCTGACCTCCAGTGTGGTCCATTTTGTGTAACTATTCAATCATGTTTTATGAAAAAAATTCTCTGCCTTTTTATTGATAGTACAAAGTAAAATGTTCATTACACCACAAATACTCATGCATGTTTGTCTTGTTTCCCTTGTACTTTAGCTTGTGGTATTGTTTTTTCTGTTTTACTTTTTTCATTCCAAACATCTTATTGATTGAAAAAAACCACTTTGATGTACAAAGCACTGTAGCATACCATGGAGACTTCTTTAACTCACTCAGCTGATCCTGTAGTGCAGTAATGAACTGAAAGTAAAATTATGAAAAAAAAATACAATTACTTTATAAACACAATAACTTTATAAACACAATTTAAAAATTGTTCACAATAAAAATTATCCTACTCTTGAAGTAATCTTTTCATTGATAACAGATAATCAATATCCATTTCATGAAGGGAGATAACTATAAGTTGGAAGTCAGTCTTCATGACTGCGCTTTGACTTTAACTTTAACTTGGCTTCAGTTATCTGATCTGAAGTATGTTTTATTGTATCGGACCTTCCGAACTCCAGATGGACGCCCAACCAATTGAACTATCTGGTCACCGATGGTTGACCATGTCTAGATATGCTTCACACTTTATTACCATATGAGTAACAAAATTGTTATCTAAATATAGGATTATTCCTCATGCCTATGCTTCTTCATGTCCAAGCTAGCCCGAGTTTCCTCTGGTCCCGATATCAGATTTAAGACAATTTGACAGGTAGATGAGACATGGTGTCAAGAACATACAGATGATACCAACTTACAGCAGATACTGTAAGTGTGTTTTATTTTGAGGTTTTCCCTTCTGATTTCTGTTAGCTATGCCCAAGCAAAGGGGAGGTAACTCCTATTGAATGCTGGCGAGTGACCAAAAAAACGTCACAGAAATAGTACTTCGGAAGTACTGCGATTTTATCGTATTTACCAGTGTTAAATGCAAAGATGGGTGATGTTATTTTAACATTCGATAACTCTCATCGATTAACCAGCCAAAACAATGAGAGAATGGCGCCAAGGTAGATCGAGCGAGCCTTTTAAAGAAATATTAAAGCTCTAATTTTCTTATTGAAGCGAGTAAATTAACCAAAATTATATGAAAATGAAGAGAAATTAACCACAAAAAGGATGATATGTTTGAATCCATGTGACATGACCGTTCTTGTTATGAAAATGAGGATTTTTGTCACCTTACGGTATATTCAATATGGCGGATATGGGCTGTCAGATGGACATTGGGAATGTAAACAAAATGCTCAAAACATGTAAAAGTCTATATTTTCCAATGAAAGTTCTTTATTTAGTGATCTTTCACAACTGTTTAGGTAAGATGGGTGTAGTTTTGAAAAGAATTACGTAATATATATGTAATTATATTGTAAATTAGAACATGAATCGGACTAGGTAAGACTTGACTCGAGACAGTACTAGTACTGTACAGTAGGCTAGTACTATATGATTAGTAGTAGGATAAGGAATGTCGCATGATGTCTTCTCTTGATCATGTCAACTCACAACTCTGAAACCAATATAGAAAATGACACTGCTCCTTAATTACGTTAAATGCATCAATTAATAACAAATGATCAATAAACCAAAAATTTGTTTATACTAATATTTCTTAAAATGTACAAAACACATAAAATATTATAAGATAATGGCACATAATGCATGTTAACGTTGATAATATTTAATTGGGGACTTTTTCATTACAATTCAGTTTTCTATACAATTACCAAACTTTGTGCATTTTAAATGTTTCAATTATTACAAGTGTAAATTAAAGATTGTAATGTTGAATAAAATAGAAGAATATTTTTTCTAATCATTTTAATGATTTTATTCATCCAGCTACATATATGCATTGCATTTACTTATATTATATTAAAACAAGTATTTTGCATTATGTTTAAAGACATCAGTTTGCGGACTACTTTATTTAAATTATATATATATATACGTATGTCAATTCCATTTGTGTTATCGATATATACGAGCTTTAGATATTTTGTAGAATGTTTGTGTTAAATCAGAATATAATGTGATTTAAATTCTGGTTAATGTTGTGTTTTTTGTTTTTTTTAACAGAAGTATTTTCCAAGTTATGGGTTGCATCAGGGACATATACGTCCCTGGTTGTATACGCTTTTTCAGGTTTTTTTTTTGGAAATCTCAACATTGAAGATCAAAATTTCCGATTTTCGAAAATTCACTTAAAATTCAGTTTTTAAGATAAAATTGTTCTGATTGTTGTTTCACAATCAGGTGATAATACTCTTCAAAAATAAAATTACTACATACTTCATAATTATGCAGAAAAAAATGGTTGGGCATAGCTACTTCTATTGATGTCACACAATCTCCTCAGTCCTGGTTTTCTGTTAATGTATCTGTCTTTTATCAGACACTCTATTGCCATTATTGACGGAGTTACAGTATTTCAAAGAAGAAGAATGACATTCATATTGACCCATAATTAATATGACAGACTGACAGGAACATTTTTAATTATCACAGAAATGTGATGTCATTATCTAAACAAGGCCACTCGGAGGAAACTTATGAACAGTACGTATACCGACATCGAACCATATAGTATACCTTTTCAAGTCTCCAATCCCATGCCGATTTGTTTTTTGCCATGGTCTCGCATCTTGCAAGAAGGCGATTAAAGTTGATTTCTAACCGTGTGGCCATGGCCATGTTGGCATAAATTCAACGTCAAGTCAACCCTTTTGATGACGTACACATCTCACCTTCCACAAAACGTTTTAAAGATACCGATTTTTATTATCGACCTAAATTATCTTCGGGATTGAAGAGCTATTTCCGGTACGGAAGTGCATGGTGGTATCTATGGTTATTGTACACAAAGGGGGAACAGCCAAATGTAAGCAATCATCCGTAATCTTCATTCATTTATATGTTATTGCATTCACAACAATTTAAATCGATACTTTCACGCAATGTCTCGGTCGAGCTAGACATGACATAGTTAACTGCTGAAAATAAGGTTAATCATGTTAGAGACCTAAACAAACAACGTGTTGACATTGCGATTCCCAAAGTAAACATTGATATACTTTATAAAAACCTTTTTATGTCAATAGCATGGTGTTGTAAAATAAAAGGGATAGTGTGTCACTCCAAGGTGAATATGTACTGGATATTTAAACTCTTTCAGTGGTGTGAAAAGGGTTGTTATTCACCAGTGTAAACTTGTCAATGAAAAATAATTTGTCACCAAAGTGCTAAATAAATTGAACAAAGAACTGTAGTATCAAATAACATAATACATAACACAATGGAATGACAATGCTTCCTTGAAAATGCAAAAATAATGTTTTGAATATATTGGTTTTTGTTGGAAGTGAAAAGGAAAATAGGTGACCTCATTACAATGACAATACTAGTAAAAACATAGTCAAACAGATCAACGGCTGATGTTTAACTGTTTAGTACTTGAAAAAGAACAAAAGACGTTGTAATAATAAAAAAATAATTTGGCAACAACTGTATTTTCAATAGGCTGAAAAGAGGTTGGAGGGTGGTATCTATCAAAATTGGAAAGTTGATATTTTTTATTTTAATCTGTCAAAAACAAATAACTTGACAAATGAAAAAAAAAAATATAATCAAGTGTGTTTTTAATGTTACAGATCATCATGGCTGAAATAACTCATCCCATTTACACCTCCAAAACTGGGACAGATTTTCTGTCATCAACAAATTTCAAGGTTGCTCAAGACATGTCTGTTACACCAGGGTCTATGCAAAGTGTATTCAAGAAAGACTATCCTTCTCACAAACACTATGGACGAGATGCTGAAGCAGAACGCCCTGCACTGGCAGAGGTCATGCACAGAGACGGAACCTACTTCAGGGAAAAGGCGTCCGAGACAACAAAGTCGTTTGAATACAAATACATGCCAAAGATGGTGGTTCCAGACGTACACAGAAAACTAAGATCAACTAATTTTAAGATGGATTCAGATTTAGATAAAGTGAAATCTTTTCAGACAATGCATGATTCATATTTTACACCTAAAATGGATGGTGATTATGAGCGTGTCCAGCCTATAACAGCATTGTGGGAGGTGAACATTCCTCAAGGAGATCGAGGGAAGGCTGATGAGCCGTGGTCTGATTACAGGGACCGATACAGGGGGCATGACACAACAATACATAGAGTAGAAAAAGTACCCTCCATGCATGAAGGTAAACATAGAAAAATAAGTTACTCATTATGTGTTTTATTTAATACTGGCAAACTCTGATAGCTTTATTTGAATCCAGAAAATTTAGGTTAAGTAATTGTTCTAAATATCATTAAATCAGTAATCAGTTTTGACTTTTGTCAAAATACAACTTACCAAGATATAAAAATTTATACATGTTGGAAAATTTAACATCTGTGTCTGAATCATTTTGAATGTGAAAATACTCACTGTTCTATTCTTTAACAGGAGGCCCTCCTACAGTAAAAGGTGATGGTCGCTACACCCATTTCGACACGACACACAATGCTACGTTTATGGGAGAGTTTCAGCCCCCTATCAAGTCCTTGCCCGCAGTATGTATAATTCCTTATAAATACCTTACTGTCTCTTCCTTTACTTATATGTGAAAAAAGAAATTGTGTTGTCCAAATCTTAATATATTGAAGCATCTAAGTATAGTAAAGTTCTAGACATTTTATATAATCTGCAAAGTTAAACTTCTGTCTTTTTTAGATGGAGAAACACTGAGCTTTTTAAAACACCAAAAAATCAGTGCTATCATTAACAGTAAATCAGTTTTATTTTCGAGGAAAGTAAGTTAAAGAATGAATAACTATTGAGAATAAAGTAACATTAAAACCTGTTATAATGGACACCTCTATAAAGGGCACTTGTCTTTAAAGGATAAAATCATCAGATCCACTCAGTGCAATTTACTATACAATTGACCTCTGTGTAAGGGACACCTGTCAATAACGAACAGTTTTGCTCTTTCCCTTTGATGTCCTTTATAGACAGGTTTGACTGTAAATGTAGGTTGTATAATAACATGGTGATATAAGCTGATATCATTGTACTTAATGATTTATAGCCTACTGGTACCAATGTGCCTGGTGGTGACCCAGACAAGGAGATGGTAAGGGAGACAACCATGCAGTACTCATTCCCTAACACAGGAGGAAACAGTGATTACAAACCTTACCTTAAAGATGAGGTCAGCAGAACACTGGGCAAGACCAACTTCAAACAGGTGGACGGTCACTGCAAATACAACGACTATCAGAGTACTGCCACAGTATCCTACCACCCCGTTACAACACCCTGTAAGTATATATCAGTCCGAGTACCTACCAGACACAACACCCTGTAAGTCTGTGGAAAAACTCCTCTGAAATCTATGGACAGGTTTCAATGAATTTACATAGGAATGTTCGGAACCATGTATAGATATGCATGCAGGGTATTTTCTATCAAAAGTTTGGTTGCCATTGTAATCAGGTCCCAATACTTAATTGTTTTGGGTGAAAATATTGTCCAGACAACTCCTCATAAACCTGTGAACCGATTCCAGTGAAGCTACACAGGAATGTAAGGGACCATGTGTAGATGTACATGCAGGGTATTTTTCTGCAGAAGTTTTGGTTGCCATGGTAACAAGGTCTCAATACCAAAGTTCTTGTGGAAACGTTTTCAGGACAACTCCTCCTTAAAGGCCCAATATACGTAACTTCAGGGAAATGTTTGTGATTCTGAAAAATTCTGAAAAAAAATCTAGTTGATAACAATGGAAAAATAAGCCTAAAACGAAGTAAACCTGAGCGGTAACTAACCAGAAACTCTTGACAAAAAAATCCAAAGAATGGAAAATAATTCAGGTGGGGCCCACTTCAACAACAAACCAAAGATAGAAGACGGTTCGAATTGACGCATGTTTACAAATAGCGCGTTTCAACTGCTGCTGTACCGGTAACCGCGAAAGAATTCATCTTGAATATTGCTGATATCAGTTAATCTTAACTAAATCTATAAATATAATAAGTTATTAGGCTTGATTTTCACTTCAAGTTTTGCCGAAAGTTACATATATTGGGCCTTTAATATAACCTATGAACCAATTTCAATGGAACTTCACAGGAATGTTAGGGATCATTTCTAGATATGCATGCAGATTATTTTTACCAGAAATTTAAGTTGCCATGGTAACTTAACCAATCAGTCAATTTCAATGACGCTACACAGGAATTTAGGGACCATATGTGAAGTGATCATTTCTTAATCTCCTTGGACTAGATTATATATCAGCAGTAATAAGGAGGAAACACCTCTGATTTCTGTTGATTTGTTCTATACTAAAAATTGTTGAATGTAATTTGACCAACATGTATCTACAAATAAAATATTCTAGTACTTATTGCAAAGGATGGGGAGTAGGAGAGGGGGGATTTGTTAACCATTGGCTTACAGTTGTGATATATGTATCTGCTCGCATACCTTCCTGTAGCCTTCATTTACTTACTTCACTGATCTGGAATTACTAAATCAACTTCAGTCTTTAAAGGTGCAGAATATTTGCACTGGACAATATAAGTCAACAGGAGGATTGGTTGCAAAGGTTGGATGTTGTATTGAAAATATAATGTCTGTTGTTCAACATTTTATAAACATAGTCTCCACAAAGTTATAATTGTTCTTTGTGTTTGTGTTTCAGATCAAAGATACAGACCAGGCAAGCACCGTAACCATAGTGATCTGCCAGAAGGAGACCACGATGAACTTCGAGGAGGGGAGCGGGTCAATTTAACAACAAGTCGGTACTACCATGGAAATGTAAGTTTTGCTTTTATAACAGTTTCATCATAAAGATGTTTGACATAACATGAAAGTTTAATAGACTTATTTTAAAAAGAAACTTACAGAACAGGAACCTGCTCACTATAGCTAAGCAATGGCGAGCATGGTCAGTGGATGGATGCCCTCCCCCATGTGTTATTAACACACATTTGTGAAGAGAAGGTTATATGTTAAACATTCTGTTTTTTTTTCTCCTAGCCACCCACTGGTTTACACAACAGCATTATATCTGGAGCTAACCTCAGGACTAAAAGTAATGTGTGGTTTGGGGAACCGAGAATGTCAAAATCATTCTACGATACCACAACAGATGACAATTTTCATCCAGTAACTGTGCCGTACAGCTACAACAGAGCCAAGTTCTACAAGGACAGTGACATCCCATTGAACTACTATGAAAGTGAGTAGCCAAATCTGTCAGTTAGATCCTTTAGTCTGGCCTCCTGTTAAAACACTGTATACAATACTCACTTAAAGAATTTTCTAACATCCCTGGGCCGGCCAAATACAGGTACAATAGCAGCAGCTATGTTACAATCAGTGGTTTCAAACTTTGAGCTAGTTAAATACTGATGCTGGTTAAATACTGATACAGTAGAAACTACCTTGTTACTAACTAGTAACACATATCAAATAAAAAGAGTATTTCGTCCAATGAATTTACTTTTCTTTGTTGTAGTGTTATCTGAAATATTTGTTATTTTGGATAATCTCATTTTATTGGTGAATGCTCTGTCCTTTTATCATGCAACCTCTGCTTAAAGTACAGAATTGTCACTCACCATTTTGAACTTTTGTCAGAGAGTGAAGCCAAGCACACCTCATCATGGACTGATTACAAGAACCCAAACCGAGGGAAGACTATACCCAACCCAGTGGCTATCAATAATGTAAGTAACCCAGTGGCTATCAATAATGTAAGTAATCCAGTGGCTATCAATAATGTAAGTAACCCAGTGGCTATCAATAATGTAAGTAACTCAGTGGCTATCATTGCTGTAACCCAGTGGATATCAATAATGTAAGTAACCCAGTGGTTATCAATAATGTGAGTAACTCAGTGGCTATCAATAATGTAAGTAACCCAGTGGTTATCAATAATGTAAGTAACCCAGTGGCTATTAATAATGTAAGTTACCCAGTGGCTATTAATAATGTAAGTATCACAGTGGCTTTCAATAATGTAAGTAATCCAGTGGCTATCAATAATGTAAGTAACCCATCCAGTGGCTATCAATAATGTAAGTAACCCAGTGGCTATCAATAATGTAAGTAACCCAGTGGCTATCATAATGTAAGTAACCCAGTGACTATCAATTATGTAAGTAATCCAGTGGCTATCAATAATGTAAGTAACCCAGTGGCTATCACAAACGTAAGTAACCCATTGGCTCTCAATGATGTAAGTAGATCTAGAATATCATTCCTCATTCTCTGAACAATGATGTAAATATCACAAATGACATTCAATCAGTTTTCCAGTTTTGCAAACATTAATTGTATTTCATATGTTTTCATTTACAGTTGAGGAAATCTCACATTTTGCCCCCACTGAGTGGCCCCCAGAAACACAGCACCACCCACCAAGTGACCTTTACCCCTAAGGAAGCGGAAGTCTACAGTTATGATGCTGGGAGACTACAGAAGAGTTCAGTCCCCTTGGGGACTATGAGTGCATAAGTCTGTGTCTACTCAAGTTTACATATAATGTAACTAGGATTTCTAATTTGGTTAAATATTGTTGTTAAATTATGTTTTTGTTCCATCAAGATAGCAAGGGAAAAACAAGGATTAAATTCTTCGATATGATTAATTTATTTCAGAAGCTGAATTTTTAAATGAACAGTTCACAGTGACTTTGAAGTTGAGCCAAGTCTCCTACACATTAAATTGCCAATATATGAAGCTTCTATTAACTAGCTTCAAGATTGACATTTTTCTGATTTTCTAAATTTTCTTTGTCAAATAAAAACAGGAAAATTATTACACTTTTCTATTTAAGAGATAAATTACAACGATCACAGATAAAGTCTATGCAAAAGCAAATGAAATGTGTTTATAGAACTGTCTATTTTTCTTAAAATAAATGTGTTGATTGCTAATGTTATTTATGTTATACGTGTAAGTGCTATATATACATTGTATATGTGTTAGGTTGTTGTTTATTGATTCCAACAGAGGTTTGACTGTACATACCATTGTAGTAACTATACACGGTAAGTAAATGGTACATTCCCGACTCCAGTCAATATTTACATAACTTTCTACATGGATGTAACCAACACTGGAATTGTAAAACATATAATCTTACATAGAAGTGAAAAAATATTTTATAAACAAGATTTTATTGAAAACAACGAAATGTTTTATATAGAATGTTATGAAAATACTTGAGTATCAGTACACTGAAGGGTAGGCTTTATTTACAGAATCTGTGGTATATGTACAACACATTATACAGGGGCATTGATTTTTATTTTGGGTTAGCATTTTTATTACAAGGACAAGTTTTTAGTTTTGAAAATACAAGAAGAAATATAAATACCATTGATTTCTACCAATTGTCAGAACTGATCTCATGTTCATATTTATTTTACAAAGAGAAATGTGTTTTTGAAAGAAAAATATTGATTTACAATGAAGAAGGTTTCGTCAATATTATCAAAAGTGTTTTTTATATTTCCTGCTGAAATATATGGTTGTATTTAAAGTATGTTCAGGATTTACCAGTGCATGTACAATGTACTTAAATACAACGATATAAAATGTATGTTTATAAGTTAATAAACAAAACCAAAACACTTACTAA
The DNA here is from genome assembly GCA_947623455.1 of Mimachlamys varia. Lineage (NCBI taxonomy): Eukaryota > Metazoa > Mollusca > Bivalvia > Pectinida > Pectinidae > Mimachlamys > Mimachlamys varia. Next base: position 19,582,889 of record OX392535.1, read on the forward strand.
ATAGTATTTCAGGTTTTAATGGATTCATTATCACAGTCTATATTTAAATTAACAAAGATGGTATGATTCTAGTGAAGCATAAAATGTGAGTAGATATATACCTACTATTTATAAGCATAACCCACAAACAGTATTATTTATTTTGTAAATTTACATACAGATAAAACTGGTCCCACATATTAAATTTTTTATCTTTTCTCTAAAATACTCAATTTATTTAAGCCAATTTTATGGATCCTAAAATAGTTTTGTATAGATCTACAGTTAAAATTGAAGAATTACTCAACAGTTTTATTTAAATGAAATGTTTATTAAATGTCTAGTCTTTAGATTTATGAACTTTGTGACTACATATGTGATATGCAGCAAAATTGCCCCTTATATTTTATGGACATACAGCTTTACAAACTATGCTGTAAACATACTGCTGTGATACATATTATATACGATATGAGCATACAGCTTTACAAACTATGCTGTAAACATACTGCTGTGATACATATTATATACTGTATAAGTATCAGGTTTTTATACTGTAAACATACTGCTGTAGTAATACTATTTAAACATACTCTTTATACAGAACATTTACTGTTAATATGCTGCTGTACAATGTATTAGAGTATATAGTTTTATACTTCAGATGTACAAACGAAAATATAGTAAAACATAATAGTGCTACTTGGAAAATGGTGCATAATGTCAGAAGGTTGATAAAGAAATGCATAATATGATAGCGATATTGTTTTGTTATTTTGTCAGCATAATGATAAAGAATATAGAAATATTCAAAATATTGAAAGTGTTTTTAAGATTATTAATGCAGACCTGTGATCTATTAAATTATTTTTGGATATATGGTGTGTTTTTGTCTTGTCCACCAGTATGTTACATTATATTACCATAATCTCTGTGATCTAGTAAATTATTTTTGGATATATGGTGTGTTTTTGTCTTGTCCACCAGTATGTTACATTGTATTACCATAATCTCTGTGATCTAGTAAATTATTTTGGATATATGGTGTGTTTTTGTCTAGTCCACAAGAATGTTACATTGTATTACCATAATCTCTGTGATCTAGTAAATTATTTTTGGATATTTGGTGTTTTTGTCTAGTCCACAAATATGTTACATTGTATTACCATAATCTCTGTGATCTAGTAAATTATTTTTGGATATTTGGTGTGTTTTGTCTAGTCCACAAATATGTTACATTGTATTACCATAATCTCTGTGATCCAGTAAATTATTTTTGGATATTTGGTGTGTTTTTGTCTAGTCCGCCAGTATGTTACATTGTATTACCATAATCTCTGTGATCCAGTAAATTATTTTTGGATATTTGGTGTGTTTTTGTCTAGTCCGCCAGTGCATAATATGTATTACCATTATTTCTGTGGTCTAGTATTTTTATTTATTTTTTTTTTAGGGGGGGGGGTCTTAATTCTGTCTAGTCTACAGTGTGTTTCTGCTTTAATTCTGTCTCTAGTTAAACGTTTTTGAGATTGTATTTGATGTTATTTATGTTTTATTAATGGTATGCCATCGTTTGTTTTTATCTGTACTTGTTACTTTTTTATATGTGTACAAACACGAATATTGTTTAATTACTTTCTTTGCCATTTATGTGGAAAAAAAAATCAAACAAATGATTGTTACACAATTTTTTATATTGAATTTTATATTTGAGATTTTTATAAATATATATTACAGTTTTGTCTCTATTGTGATATGGCATGTTAATTATCACTGTATTATATTGCCGTAAATATATGTCTTTCATCTGTTGTAAATGACAACATTGATATTATTGATTATCAATGCTCCTGAAACTAGAATTATTTGCAGTGTACCTGGTAAGTATTTATCTAAAATTCAGTCAACAGATTGGTAAAAAATAAAACCAGAGCGTCCTGTTGTAGCATACTTCTCAGTGGTCATAGTAAATAAACAAGGGACACTTAGTTTTCAAACCTGAAGTCAGATAAGAATTTTCTATGTTTCAATTTTATACAAAAATGAATGATCAAATTTGATTTTTTATTGCTATCTATACTTGATATGTATTGTTACTTTATATCTTGTTGTTTTAATGTTTTTGTCTGTTTTCAAGGTTTGCTCAATTATAGTTTTATACACATTTAACCACGGGAATAGGTAGAATACCTCGGATATTGTGTGACTGGTACATTTGGTTTGATGCTCTATATATTATACATCAACAGATTGGGCTTGTTTTGCGGTGATTGGTATATATTATATAATTGTTTATGTACAGTATTACTACAAAGAAAAGTTATATTATATTTTTATTGATCAGTATTATCATACAAACATTTATAAAGAGTTTGTGCTACAGCATTTTGAACTCAGAAGGAAACAGCTTTATAAATATTTTTAATTCAGTAAAATGTGTGGAAGAATTTTATTATTAATTTATATTTATGAGCCCAACTTTTGATAGTTAGAAGTTTAATTGGTTTACATTTTTATCTTTTAATGAACTAAATATTGACTTCCAAAAAGAGTAAATAGCTTTCCTGGATCTATCCAGTGTACACTGTTTAGTTAGTTATACAATATTCAGAATTTATAAAGCAGCTGAAAAACTTTGTGATCTGTTGAAGGAAACTCAAAGTGGTACAGGAATATTCACAATCAAACCTACTATCTGATAACAATAAAAAGCTATCTGGAAAATAAAAACAATAATTTGCCTTTGACTTAATCAGTCTGGGTCTAAGATAAACCTATTATCGTGGACTAAGGAAAACCTGTCAGGGACTAAGGTAAACCTGTCAGGGACTAAGGTAAACCTGTCAGGGACTAAGGTAAACCTGTCTGGGATTAAGGTAAACCTGTCAGGGACTAAGGTAAACCTGTCAGGGACTAAGGTAAACCTGTCTGGGATTAAGGTAAACCTGTCAGGGACTAAGGTAAACCTGTCAGGGACTAAGGTAAACCTGTCTGGGATTAAGGTAAACCTGTCAGGGACTAAGGTAAACCTGTCTGGGATTAAGGTAAACCTGTCTGGGATTAAGGTAAACCTGTCAGGGACTAAGGTAAACCTGTCAGGGACTAAGGTAAACCTGTCAGGGATAAAGGTAAACCTGTCTTGGGTTAAACCTGCTGTCTGGGACTAAGGTAAACCTATTGTCTGGGATTAAGGTAAACCTATTGTCTGGGATTAAGGTAAAGATATTGTCTTATCCACTATGGGACCTATGTCTCCCACTATGGGACCTATGTTTCCCACTATGGGACCAATGTCTCCCACTATGGGACCTATGTTTCCCACTATGGGAGAAATGTCTCCCACTATGGGACCAGTGTCTCCCACTATGGGACCTATGTCTCCCACTATGGGACCAGTGTTTCCCACTATGGGACCTATGTCTCCCACTATGGGACCTATGTCACCCTCTATGGGACCTATGTCTCCCACTATGGCACCTATGTCTCCCTCTATGGCACCTATGTCTCCCACTATGGCACCTATGTCTCCCACTATGGCACCTATGTCACCCTCTATGGCACCTATGTCTCCCACTATGGCACCTATGTCACCCTCTATGGCACCTATGTCTCCCACTATGGGACCTATGTCACCCTCTATGGCACCTATGTCTCCCACTATGGCACCTATGTCTCCCACTATGGCACCTATGTCTCCCTCTATGGCACCTATGTCTCCCACTATGGGACCTATGTCTCCCACTATGGGACCTATGTCACCCTCTATGGGACCTATGTCTCCCACTATGGCACCTATGTCTCCCACTATGGCACCTATGTCTCCCACTATGGGACCAGTGTCTCCCACTATGGGACCTATGTCTCCCACTATGGGACCAGTGTCTCCCTCTATGGGACCTATGTCACCCTCTATGGGACCTATGTCTCCCACTATGGGACCTATGTCTCCCACTATCATGGTTGCTATGTCTCCCACTATGGCACCTATGTCTCCCACTATGGGACCTATGTCTCCCACTATGGGACCTATGTCACCCACTATGGGACCTATGTCTCCCACTATGGGACCTGTCTCCTACTATGGGACCTATGTCTCCCACTATCATGTCTCCCACTATGGGACCTATGTCTCCCACTATGAGACCTATGTCTCCCACTATCATGTCTCCCACTATGGGACCTATGTCTCCCACTATCATGGTTGCTATGTCTCCCACTATGGCACCTATGTCTCCCACTATGGGACCTATGTCTCCCACTATGGGACCTATGTCACCCACTATGGGACCTATGTCTCCCACTATGGGACCTGTCTCCTACTATGGGACCTATGTCTCCCACTATGAGACCTATGTCTCCCACTATCATGTCTCCCACTATGGGACCTATGTCTCCCACTATCATGGTTGCTGTGCAGTTTGATTCCCTAGTGTGTTCATATTCTATGTTATAAATAACTTTATGTGTTGTTTTTGAGAATAAAATTTGTCCATAAAAAATATGAACTTTTTCCATTGTTTATAAATGTGTCATTGCTTTCCTGAACAAGAAAATGTACAACCATGGTGGATTATAGGAAAACAGGAATGAAACTTAAAAGAATGGAATTTCGAAGACTAAAAATTATAACCAGAGACGTATAAAGCTTTATACGTCTCTGCTAACACTAGATATTTGTAAAAAGTTCTGTACCTGGAAATTAAAGACAAAGGTACAGGACAACATTGGGCTATTCCTTCTCCAAATGCTAACTTTGAGATTAATGTTTTGACGTTCAAATGACCCATTTCTAAGTTCTTACCTTGAGATACAGATTCTGACCTCGGCATTGTTGGCCGCGTCCTTACATTACATCGTCGGAAACCCACATGACATGTACACTGCACGTAATTACAATTGTGTCGTGCCCTTACAAAGTTATGTGTAGTGTCATGTGGGTTCCCGACGATGTTACAGCTAGATTCCAGCCTTTTCGGTACTTTGAATCCACGTGGCATGCGCTGGCCTTGATTATAACCATAGTGCCGCAACCTTGAGAAAACAAACATGACTTCCTTGTGTTGTAACTAGCACTTGTTAAATTAAACCTAGATTATATATGTTCTGCTGTATGCAGTAAAAGCTTAAAGTGAATAAAATGAATTTGTATTTGAATATGTTCTGGTGTCCGTAGAGTTTAGACTTCTGACTTCGATCTGATCTCGAGCACAGGCACTTGTGTCCCGGAGAATAGCCATCTATACAGATGATATAGCGAAATATGAATAATTAAAACAATATATAAAAACAAAATTTTCCAATATTCTTTTTATGTTATTAATCATCTAAAACTATAATGAAAATAATTGGCAAATTTCAGCTTGATACGTCAAGCGGTTAAATTTCACGATGACTGTTCTAGTCATTGAACGAATGTATTTAAGTTCTTTTTCGAGATGAACATATTCTACAAACGGTAAATAAAGGTATTAAACTGCTTTAAGTTGGCATCCATAGGCAATATAAAATCCAACGGGACAAAGGCGAATCCAACATGGAAGCCATCGTCGCACTTCGTTGAATTTGCCATTCATTCATATAAATGGAAACATTTCAATATTCCTTATTTTTGATCTTCCATCGTATGGCATTCCCACCGTATAACTCTATTAAATTCAGTTGGCATTCATGTAGGATATCACCGCCATTGACCGATTTGGTGACGTCAGATTATGGCGTAAAAATTGCTATGTTGGGTACTGATCGTTCCCGGTAGATGACTGTTCGATTAAATGAACAAGCATACACGATGTGTACATTATTTTAACTAGATTAAATTAGATTATTTCTTGATATGTGTAATTGATTGATTTATATTTTTAAGAGATGAACATGTACAGATTCCAAAAAAAATGGTCAATACAAGTGTTTAACTGTATTGGCATTCATTGGCAATTCAAATTTGACATAGACAATAGTGCAGATTGCTATCTAAGTCAGCGATAGAATTTTCTAGTGTCCAATTGGCATTCATATTGCCTATGAATGCTAACAACAGAAAACAGTTCAATGCTTAAGTAAGCATGCATAAAGTGACAACTAGTGAATAGTACAGTTTGACAGAGACGTATATATAACTCTCAGTTTGGCCGCTCCAGAATATTACACTGTACATGGGGCTCCCCGTTTACTTTAGAGATTTTGTATTCCAATACAGTAGAAGGGGAACTACTCTTGTTTACTTTTCAAGTATATACCTTCTTAGCACAATGTAGGTGCTACCTTGACAGACATTGAAGCATTGAACTGGTTTAAATTGGCAATCATAGGCAATATAAATCTTACTCAAAGATTTGCCTTTGCCTAGTTGGAATTCACAAAGCTACTGTAATTCATAATGCTACTGTAATTCATAATGTTTGTGAATGTCAGCCAAAAGCAATCCAATACTTGTATTTAACAGTTTTAGAATCTGCTGATGTCATTAAAAATCAATATTATTTGTTCGGCATTTATCTTAACTACATCGTCGGATACAGCATAGCGTAACTTGCAATCTAACGTGGGTATCCGACGATGTCTTAACTAATGTATCTTACAAGTATGCTTGTTTAATGAAAATTGGTATCCAATGTAACAGTTATGACTGATTTCAGCAGGGTAAATTAGTCACTGAATTGAAAAATCTTTCATATCCGGATAGACTGAAATGCCTTTATGCCAATATTAGCGTTCAAGAGACAGCAAGGAGATATGATAGATCATTATAAATTAATCCATGGAAAGTATGATCGTGATGTTACCGGTTTATTGAAGTTGTGGAAGGATGTTTCAAATCAACTCAGGAACAGAGGATATTCTTTAAAATATACCCTCAACGGTGTACAATTATGAAGGGGGGGGGGGGGGCAGTTTTTTTCTGGATTACGAACTGGAAAAGCTTACCGGAAAATGTAAATTTAAATAATTTATAAAATGGGGATAAATACTTGTAAACTTTTGATTGATTTTACTTCAAAGTTAGTTTATGAACTGCAGTGGTGTTACAGTCAGTAACTCGTACTATCACAATGATCCATGTCTTGAGTCTGGTGTAGTGGGTACGAAATCCATATCAATAAAAAAGTCAATAAAAGACTTCAATGACTTAAAAAGACTGAATCACGTCATACAAGGAATGCTTAGACGCGACGACTAAGCTTTACGTTAGGACATAACTCAACAACAAAATTAATTGTTGAAAAAAAAAGGTAACATGAGAAATTGTTTTTTTTTTTTTTTAATATTGCTGATTTTTTCACATTGCTGAAAAAAACCCATTTCAAACTTAGTTAAATAATCATGAAAATATCACTGGTTCATTATTATTTTTTTAATCTTAGTTTAAGTTGGTGGAGCTTTAAGTGAAATCCAGGTCGCTGTTTTAATTACTTTTTATCTGAAATATATTTACATGTCCATAATGCAGTAATTAGAATTGGTGACATCACTTACTTTATGACACGATGTCGAGTGTAATTAATAGCGTATACAAATATATGCAAATTATTTCCTTCAGTTACAGGTAGCCGTAGTTGTGATTACAGCGTGTAGCTATCTTACTCGTCATTATCTACACGCCGCGGGACAGTACGTGACCCGCAGTGCAAGTGGACAAAACGTCAATAATTGGCCGAATGAGTGGTCACGGTGGCTTGATTTACACCTGACTGGCCTCAGGTCTACCTGTATTTACACCTGTCTGACCGTACCTAGCTCAGAGTCTATACAGTCACCACAATTATAGCTAAGTCGCGTCCACCTCATTGAAGTGTACAGGTATGTGTGTATTACAGGTGAGATATGTCACTCACCACTATATTATATAGATCTATACTATATGTTATCTTCACAATGACACGTAACATAGAATTTTGATAAATTTTGATGGCGTGTGATAACAAACATTTCTAGAATGAAATATAAAAAATATGAAATCTGATATCTATTTAAAAAAAAAATCAATAATATTTTTAATTAATTTAATTATATTTAGAGGAGGATGTCAATAATAATTGAAATCAAGGTAGACCTCTATTAGTACATTCCTCTCCACGAAATGAAAATTAATCTTCTTATCGTAGTTCACAAAGAAGATATTTATTCGCTCGACAAAATTTATTATTTGATAAAATTGATGATATCCAATATTTAAAATGACTCCTTATTCTAAAATAAGTGATCATCTCCTTTTTATTTTAAGGATTATCTTCAATGATAATATTGGTATATATATATTTACCTTGCAATACAAAACATATTCAAATTCATAATCATTACCATAAACAATTCATAAAATGTAGTGTTATACCAGTAGGCCTATATATATACACACAATGTACATACACACACCTTTATCAGCCCACTTGGTGCGTTTGGTATGTAACTTTATTGTAAACTGTAGCATTTTTTATGCATAAACAAAACATTGCTGACAATGTAGATCTAGCATGTGAAAATCTCATTCCTTTGAAATATTTTGTATTTCAAAAGGCTTTTGGTCCTTTGTGTGTGTTTTCATTCGTTTGCTTTAGGAAACGCTTGAAAACACAGCTAATTTTAGACAACGATTGTATCGTATGCTGACACAAAACGCAAAACCAATTTGCTTAGCCTTACTCACGGCGAGCAGAAATCCGGCGTTTTCATTGGTTGATGAGATTTCTCTCGGCCAGTCAGCACTGACCAACCTTTCACTGAGATTAGATGGTAGGCGAACCAAAGAACAAAGAAAAAACAGTGTAAATTTTATGATAGTTCTGTATAACTTTGCAGATCAGTTTAGAACTTGGCAGATTATCCGAAGGACATATTTTTTATGTGCATATGTGGTAAGTCATTCGAAGTGAGTTAATAGTACAAAAACAACGCCTTTTTGGGGGCTTTCCGGTCGCTCGGTATGTTGTACTCTTGTGCTCCGTCATTTCTCAAGCCATGTTACTGGTGGTAAAACGTGAAAATCGGTTTGTTTATTCAATATTTTGGTGTGATGTGCTTTGACCGCTGTTTGTATTTGTTGCTGTGACAGATCTTTTTTGTATTTGGTATATTTGACGCTCGGATGTAGCGTTTAACCGTTTATACAAGTCGTTAAAACGTGAGTACTCTAACAAAATAAACCCAAGTCAAAACTGGGGTAAGGCCCAACCAACAAATATGCACGCGATCACTTTGTATTCAAGGTCATGTTGTTTCAACACTGCACGTATCATGTTTAAAGATACGTTGTGTGTTTCATATTCTGTTTATTAAATTGAATATATGTCGATCACCTTATATACGGTGTTAATTTGACATGATTTTGATATTTGTTAAACATGAGGTCACACCGGTGTCAGTTGAGTGGTTGGCATTCCTTAGATTCTAGCCTCGCCGTTCAGGGGACTCCCTCCCCAGACAGAATAACACAACATGGCTACCAGATTTCCACATTTTATTCACAGACGCTATATTCACTTCAGATCGATCGATCAGAGGGTTAACTGCCAAGGAATTTGTTGTTTCTGAATCCAACGAAAATAATAATAAAAAAAATGTATTGATGTAATGGTTCTACAATACTGTATCAATTATTTGTGTTTAAATATTGAACAAGCAGCAAACCACCACCAACACAAAGCTTTGTTGTGAATTTAATCACCACTGTTCAAATGAGCTTATTTATGATTTTTTAATTTGACCAATCTATTTCCAATATGGCTGCTCACACATGTGTAATCTTCCAACCTCCCAAAATAAAATAAAGGCATGATCTTGCACCTTTATAGCCTGTTATCAAATTTATTCATTATGAAGGAATAAAAACAATGAAATGTGTAGAAGAAAAACTGAATATTTTGATTTTTAAAGTTGTATTTCCTTTTGTAATGCAGCTTCATCATTTCTTGTTCTGATCTATTAAAACCATGTGAATATTTTTATGGGGGTCAGTACCCTCCCCCCCACCCTTTTCGGAGGGGAAAATTTCAATAGCCTTAAAAATGGAAGTTTTACCATTGTATCATTGAAAAAGTGTTAGCTGGACCCCCTCCTTTCGAAAACCCTGAATCCTGTTACACATTTATATTAGGTCTAATATTGAAGATCCATGATGCTAATTCTTGTAACAGCAATTAAGCTTTAGATTATTATGTAGGATACATGTGTTAATTGTAAATTATACATATTTAGATAAAAAGGTGGCAGACATGTTTGGTTACTAACAAAAAATAGATTCAACAATATCTCCTGTTAATATTGAGAAAAATATTGTGAAGTTTGAGACCTGTGAACAGATTCATTATTTCCTGTGCCTGTAAAGTGTATTTCAGTTTTCCTCGCCAGATCAGGAAGAATTTATGGAAAAAGGGACAACACAGACCTATGGGGAAGTTAAGAAAAATGTTAAAATTGTTTTACGCTGAATAATTAAGAAAAAATTTGAATAAAAGCATTAAGTCACCAACAATATAAATACAATAAAGATAAGATTTGATTAATACAGAACTATTAATTTAAACACATTGCTATAAGGCTGGAGGACATATAACAAAAACCTGGCTCCCAGAACAGTGTGAAAGGCCCCAAGGGTCAAGTACTTATCATAAGGTTCTATCAGCAAGGCCATTCAGTTAGCATTGCTTCACCAAGATTGTTTTGGTTGTGTTTTTGTGACAGTTGGGCTGTAGATATTTCCTCTCTGTGGTAAATGGGTTTAGGCCTGGGGTGAACAGTTATGTGAAATCTAGTGTTTCCTGGGTCTTTACGCTGTTAATCTGCCACTTAACTGTTTCCTATGTTTGTAGGGTAAGTATAAGACAGGATTACTGTGTAATGTAGGATTATGTTTGTCGGAATGTAAGAAATCTTGGACATGTTTTTTTTTCACAGTTTGTATATATATATATATACATTTTACAAATCTGTTCTGAAATTTGCTTTATTGTTATAATGCCTACTTGAAAATAGGCAACTTGGTGACTTAACTTCTGTGCAGTGAACATACTGTATCATTAAAAAGTCTGACAAGTAGATAGCAGGTAGACTTAGTTTTGATTTATGGAACTTCCTGTTGTGTGTTATAAATCTGTTGCCTATCTTTATTTTGTATTGTTTTGTAATCAGTTGACAGATAAAGTAATTTCACACGGCCAGCCATGTTGCATAATTGTAGGTGTGAATACACCTCTGCAACCTGAATTTATGGAAAGTTCTCAAATTATGTATCAAAATAACTCCAGAAAGCATTTATTTGATTTAGACACACTTGTTATGATCAATAAGTACACACTTGCAGTAACCAGATTGACCACAGGACGTAGATTTTTAGTCTCTGTCAGTTTGGACTTGAATGAGGGAGTTTTGAAATTGGAGGAATATTGGTAATTTTTTATCAAAGTGAGGAAGCTAAATCTGCCTCCTAAGTGAGGGAGGATTGACAGCTTAATTACAGTTTAACACGTGATGGGTGATATCCCACAAGTATCGATTATGATTTATGTAGACTGTAGGACTTATGATATTCTGAAACATTGGATAATTATTTATCATGAACAGCTAGTGTACATGTGTTGTATACAGCCTATGAAATAAGTTTTGTCATAGTTATTTAATTTGTCTGTTATGTTTTTATTAAGCCTTAAGCTTTACGATAATAGGGTGTATATTATGTAAAATAAGAATCAAGTATGATTTCCGAAAGTTGCGTAATAATGTGATTTTGTTTCTCTATTGTAGACACCAAGATGTAGAAACCACGGAACACTGTGACCTGGTCAATATAAACTATGTTGACCTTCAGCATGACCTTTATATATTGAGATATAGTTCAACATTTTCGTATTGCATGGAATTTTCATGACTTTGACAATAGATGGAATTGACAACGAATCTACGTAGTAAGAAAATTGGCAACTGGTCTCCCACCAAGTTTCAATTTTCTTTAGCGAAGAACAGGTCTGCCTGGGTCAAGTATGAGTGGTATGGATCACCAGGCTACAGTAGATAATCGGGGCTTAAGAATGAAAATAAAACGTACAAAAAATATGGGACCTACAAGCAACAAAAGCGACACCAAACACGAAATCGTAAAACCTGGAGAAGGTAAAGCAGCAGCACACGGATCATCTTCGTCATCATCTGCGTCATCATCATCCGACGGAATCTCAGCAGCTAATGGGTCTACTGTGGATAAGTCAAAACTGTCTACAGCCACTGACAGGGACAAATCTCCAAAGGTGAAAAATTTGCACAAAAGAGAACGTAGCAAAGAGAAAATGAATAAGGATTGTAATGCTACATCTTTGTCCTCTGTTTGCTCACTTGATGTGCCATTTTCTCAAGTTTCTCTGGAACCTAACCAGGCAGAAGTTCCGCAGGGGAAAAAAGAAAACCTTCTACCTGATCCTTATGAGTTTAATGCTAAAGTGGAGGACGGTATTGGTTTTCCTGTTAAAAAGATTAAAAGTGAAAAGGTGCGATACAGTAGATATCATTTGTTACAGTAGATGTCATGGAATTTTAACACTGGAAACATTTACAGTTGAACCTCGCTATCCCGAACTCGTATAACTCAAGACCCTGTTTAATTCAAGGTATTTCTTTGATCTTGGCCAAACTTCAAAGTTCAAACAAAATATTCAGTTAGTCATTAACTCAATTAATTCAAATACTGTGATAACTCAAAGTTTTACTACAGTTCTGTTGACTTCGTGATAAAGAGGTTCCATTGCATATGTCAAAAGAATTAATTGGGCTAAAAATCATCATGATCCATGATGTACACCAACTGGGATGGTGTGGAACCGTTTCAACAAAAGATATAAGTTACAAATTGAAGTCTAACACTACCTTGTTTCCTGGTAGTATTAATGACATTTTTTTCTGTAGGTTAAAATGAAATTCCATGGCAATTACTGTATGTACTGATTGCACGTTTGGTTGTCTGAGCGACGTTAGAATGCAAGCTGTCCTTCCCCTCACTCCACACAAGCATTAGTCAACCACAATGTCCTTGTTTAGATATGGTGCTATTCAAAATTGAGGAACTTTTAGATTACTTCCTTTTGTGAAGCTATTGTTAAAGATTAGGCATCTTGTTGCTTAAAACCAACTAAATAATATCTAAAAGTAATGCTTCTACTGTGTTGACAACCTGAAATGTCACATTTAATTTTGAAATTTTCAATATTAAGATTTTTAGATATTTTTTTGAGGGAATGAGCAGGTGTAATAAAATATTTTTGAGGGGATGAATAGGTGTTTTATTACGACACCATATGTACCTGGTCATTGTGTAAAACCCTTTGCTCCCTACCTAACAGGCCTAGGACCGCCACATGCTACACCTGTAGGGTGTAGTGATATATATACAGAGGTATACAATGGTTCGCGAAGGTTTACTAAGGTTGTAATCTTGGCTAGTGCTTATCAGCTTATACAAGTATAATAGTGTTGTGGCTTGTGCATGGAGAAAAGAGGTATATTTAAGTTAATTTTCTTATATAACTTTTAAACATTTCTATATACAGCTTTTTAGTTCGGTAATTGGTCCAATCAATTCTGTTTGGAACAATAAGTTGTATGTATATATTAGAAATCTGTAAACTGTTTTGACTCTGGCATGTTGCTTGTTTGTTTAATTTCTTAATCGCAATGTTGGATGGTGAACCTGTACAGGATTACATTGGGTCTGAGCTAGAGGTGCTGTATACAGTATATCGTATGAAACGAAAATTTGCATGACATCGTTAAAAACACCTGTGAAACTAGTTGATTATTTTGCTTTATCTGTCATTATACGGAAATGCATGTAGTGCGTAGACAAAATATTTAGTGTTCAATGACATAAATGTAATTTATATTATATAAACATTACAAAAAGTACAAACATTTATTTTCTTGAGAAGAATTCCATACATACATGGTTTTCAAGTTTCAGTAATGTGAAAGCAATTGTACTATCTTGTCAATTGATAATTTAAATGTATTTCATTATTTAACTTAAAAAATATCAAGATGATTGGGAGAGTTATACACTCAATGTATAATTGTATATGATGATAAAGTCAATATAAAATGGTAGTGATCATAATACTCATGTATATAACTTTCTTCCCTTCAGAACGATGCATCTACCTCGTCTAACTCTCAGACACAGAGTTTGACCAATGCCAGTACGGAGACCTGCAGTATCGGTGTCTCCACAGATTCTGAGTTCCTCGGACCATGTGAACCCGGAACAAGTGTCACACTTGAAGGAATTGTGTGGCATGAAACTGAAAATGGTAATGAATGGCGATCGTTGTACAGATAGATTTTGTAATGTCTTAGTTACTTTAGAGATTTTCTTTACAGGAACATTGAACTGTTTGTCGATATATGCTTTCACAGTTTAATGTTGTTTAAAGTTTTACTTTCTATTAAATAACAGTTAGCTTGTACAAGTTCAGTTTTCGGCAATAACTGTATTTATTCCATAGTTTCGTTTTTACTTGGTATATTTATTGTACAGGTATTTTTAATGTACATCTAATAATTGTGGATATTTACATGTGATGCTGTTGTAGAAATTCAAGATATATGACTTAAGAATCTCTGACATGCTTTGCTACATACCCTGTGCTTGACAGGAAAACTTCGTAACAATTTTGAAATGCATACTCCCTGTCCAAGTCAAACCCTTCACCAAAACAGTGGTTGTAGTTGGGTACAGAGGTTCAATATTTGTTGCATATATATCGGTACAGCATCTCTATTCAATCAACTAATGCTGTTTGCCTGTTTCAATAGGTTTGAGGAACAGATTGTAAGACTAGTCTATTACATCACATCATTATTGTGTAATCAAAAAAGGTTGTACTCAATTATATACCTGGTTCTAATAAATTTTTGTTTATATGGGTGTTGAAGGTACAAGATTTGTTAAAGGCCCAATATACGTAACTTCGTGAATTTTTTCGTGATTCTGAAAAATTCTGAACAAAAATTCAATTGATAATCATGCAAAAATAAGCCTAAAATGACGTAAACCTGAGCGGTAACCGCATAAGAATTCATCTTGAATATTGCTGATATCAGTTAATCTTAACTAAATTTATGAATATAAAAAAATTATTAGACTTGATTTTCGCTTCAAGTTTTGCTGAAAGTTACGTATATTGGGCCTTTAAACAAATTGCAGAAAACAAATCACATAAAACACCAAGCAGTAATTAGATGTGTATTCATTAAGGCGATTGATTTGGAATAGATATGAAAAATGCACATTGAGTAATATAAGAAGTAATTGACAAAGTGTACTTGAAGAATAGAATTATGATTGTGTCTTAAATTGTGTAACTTTATTACAAGAACCAATGCAACCATTTTAATTGGAAGGAAGCTTAGAGTGTACAATGTCCCAATGAAGAGAGTATAAAGTCTCGGAGAACCTTTGGTGGGATTGCCTGATACCTGTAATACTGTAATCCCACTTCAATAATTGTCTTTGTAGGTGTGCTGGTGGTCAATGTGACGTGGAGAGACAAGACTTATGTAGGGACACTGCTGGATGCCACCAAGCATGACTGGGCTCCTCCAAGGTAAGGTATACCATAGCCCCAACCCCAGGGGAACATTGGCTTTCCCAGGGCATTAGAGAGAACCTCCACCCTAGGGTATTGGAGGAGTATTCTCTACCTCAGGATTTCAGAGGGTCATTCTCTACACCCAGGCTTCAGGGGAACTTTCTCTATCTCGTGGTGCCACAGGGGCATTCAAACTTTAGCTATCTCGTGGGGCCAGAGGGGTATTCACTACCTCGGGTGTCAGAGGAGCATTCACTACCCTACTTTGATTCTTGGCCTTTTAAGCAGTTTTGATTTGAATACACATGGGATATGTTAAATAGAATTTGGGGCATTTGGAAAGAGGAAAATGTATTAACTTTTGAGTTTGCTTTGGAGAATCAAAATAATGGCAATTTTAGGTATTAAAGCTAATGTAAATAATGAGTACTTTTTACATGGTCCAAAATATGAAGTCTTTCAGATTATACTCAGAATAGAAACTGCATTGGATTTGCCATACCGTTGATTATTTTTGTTTGACTCTGAAAACATTGCTTTACAATATAGAATTGTAGATACTGAAATATTTTCCATGATTCAATATTTCTATTTTATCATTGATCTGCAGGTTCAACTGCGATTCTCCAGTCAGCGAGTTTGAGACGAGAACCCCTAAAGGAAGGGCCAAAAGAGGCAGGGGTTCAGCTTCCACAACACCAGTCAATGAAAAAGGGCCAGAGGGACGAAAACTACGTAAGGGACGGAAGGGTAGCAACACATTCCAGGCCCCTCCCAGTCCCGCAAAGTGTGAAACTTCCGCACCCAGTGGAGTGAAACGCAAAGGACGTCCTACAGATATTGATTTATCAGCAGCCATGAACAAACGCAGCAGATCATGTTCACAGGGAAATACAGGCACAGAAAGTCCTGTTTCTACGCTGATAGAATGTCCAGAACCGAATTGTGGCAAAAAGTACAAGCATCCCAATGGACTGAAATATCACCAGACTCATGCCCACCAGAGTTCTGGGGTCACAACAGATGTGGATGAGGACACGCGGGACACTTGTGACAATGTGGATGATGATGTGGACAGTAGTATTGCTGATCCCTCGGAGACTCCGGACACTTCTACAAAGTCGGGCAAGCCCGAGTCCATGGATGAAGGGACAAAGAAGGAGGAAGAAGGTGCTAAGTCAGACAGTGAGAATATGGAGGATCTGGAAGTGGATGTGAACGGAGAAACACCAAAGGCAGAATCCACGGA
Source organism: Mimachlamys varia (assembly GCA_947623455.1). Lineage (NCBI taxonomy): Eukaryota > Metazoa > Mollusca > Bivalvia > Pectinida > Pectinidae > Mimachlamys > Mimachlamys varia. Next base: position 19,599,680 of record OX392535.1, read on the forward strand.
GAAAAAGGAACCTGTCGTGTCTACTGGTGTTTCTCTAAATAAACCTGCAGGTGGTAAAGCGATTGCTAGTATACCATCAGGGAATGCCTTCCAGATAGTGTCAAAGCAACATATTGCATCCCCTACATTTGGAGGGGTTGGTCTGCTCTCTCAAAGTCCACTACAGACTGGATCTTTACCAAGTGGTCAAGTTTTGCCACTGGTCACTGCAGTAGTGACCACCAATCCCGTTCAGACTGGAGCTCCTATCACTGTGGCAGCCATATCTGCTACAGCTCAACCTTTGGATCTGAAAACTGAATCGTCCAAAACCGAAAAGCCAATTCGACCAAAGATAAGTCATATCATGCCTCAGATTGTTGCGCTGTCCACCAGCGTGTCTGTCACTCACACCAATGCTTCACCTGTCACCACATCTAACATGCAAGGCACCTCTCAGCTTATTCCAATACAGCCAAAACCCACTCCCCCAGGGGAGACTGCGACACCCTCGCCATCATTTCTCGGTCTCAACAGAGACAGAAAGCCAAAACAGAAGAAAAGAGACAAAGTGAAAGAGAAGGAGTCTCCTCTGGCTGGCCCTCCCATCAGCCAAAGTTTAGCCGCAGCTCCAATGAGGACTGGTAAAGTGGAACCATTGAAAAATGAACAACAAAGTGGAGGAGTCATTAAGGTGGCTCCGATTATAGCTAGTAAACCAATGGATCATACTAAATCGGAAAATTCTACAATTACGAGTGCTCCACGTCTTGACCGACTGGACAAGCCTCTGTCCTTGTCCACTTCAGGTGCCAATGTTGGTGTGGTTACGGCCCAAGTGCAGCCCTCCCCAAAAGGGGTGGATCTATCACAGACTAGACAGACGGAACCACCTAGTATGTTAAAAGTTAACCCATCACTGGCTGCCCTTGACAGTAGGTCAAACAGAAGTGAAGACGTACAGAGTCCCTCTTATTATTCAGACATTTCTGAGGAGTCGGGATCTCCAGCAACTCATCCCCAAAGTGAAAGCCCCCAGAAAAACAAGGACGAGGGCTTAACAAAGAACAGAGACAATGCCCCGAATGTGCCAAACATGCCCCCGTCCCAGCCTACAGTGATGGACAGTCAGTCTGTTCCCCCTTACATGTACGGTTCCTACTATGGGCAACCAGCCGCCCCTTATCTACTGTCGCCTCAGAACATGTCGTCGCCCGTGGGGACAGGTTCTGGTCCAAACACGCCCTCGCAGCAGCCTCAGTCCCATCCTCATCACCCATCACAGCAGCCTCATCCTCTTCATCCGCCACAACCCCACATCTCTTCACAGACTCCCAACAAGGACAGGAGCACACCCTCAGAACAATCCAAAACTGAATCTAAACTGAAACGGGATGATTCCAAAGACTCGGATGGTAAAGATGATCGTGGGGATAAAGGTGATGGGCGGGGAATGACCCAACAAGAGTACCATCACATGCAGCATCAGAAGTGGGTCCAACAACAGATGTATGCCCTACAGATCCCTCCCCACGCTCAGTACCAGTTCCTGGCCACATATGGGCCCTATTTTGACAATGCCTACCATATGCATATGATGGCAAATGATGCCATGTATCGGCAGCATCACGAACAGAAGATTGGTGAGGAGGAAAAGAACCGTGCAGATGGGGAGAGGAAAGAGGGAGATATACCTAAGCCAATGGTTAGACCGCCCACCTCTACAGACAATGGTGTAGGTCAGTTAGCGGAGGGGATGATGGGACGAGGGCCTCTTCCAGGGGAAGGGCCTCTTCATCAGGGACACAAAGACGCGGATCACAAAAGGGGGCCATCGGAGGTGCTATCAGAGAGGGAGCTTAAAGAAAAAAGTATGCGTGAAAAGCAAAATGAAAACCATCAAATCATAAAAGAAAATCTAGATCTCAAGGATCAAATGGATAGAAATAGACTAGACCAGAGGTTTGATCCTGTATATGGACGTGATAGCACGCGTGATAAAACCAGCGATGAACAACGTCGCATACAAATGTATCGGCAACAAGCTATGATTAGACATCAAAAACGGGAGGAACAGCACAAGAAAATGGGTGATGGTAATAAATTCGAGCATAGGCCTTCTGATTCTAAATCATCTGTCATAAATCAGGTCGGTAGCAATAGCAGTGGGGCTGAAGGTAGACCAAGGGACCACTCGGTAGGGGCGGACACAGGCAAATCTAAAGTGGAAATAAAACGAGAACCTGAGGATAAAGGGTTTAGAGACTCCAGTGATGCGAGTGACTCAAAAGTATCAAGTAGTGACAAAAGTAAGTCGTTAACATCATCGTCTTCCTCATCTTCGTTGGACAGGATTAGAGGACATGAAACGCCAAAGGGTAAACCCGGGAGTCGAGTGTGTAGCCCACACACGCCCTCCTCCAACCCCTCTAATGTAATTCCTTCATCAATGACTGGTGCCAGCCCCAACGGGCCCTCCTACCCAGCCTACATGTACCCTAGTCAGTATATGCAGTCTTCAATGTATGGACAAATGCCGTTTGAGCCCACCCACCCCATGTATCGTGGGATGAATCCAATGATGTATGGTGCTTATCTTCATCCATCTCAAATCCCTCCATATCCTGTTAATATGGAAATGGAGGAAAAGGAAAAACTTGGTCTTGTACAGAAATTAGCTCCGACAGAAAGTGAGGGTAAATTAACCGACCCTAGCCACGGACCTCTTTATCACAGCAATTCTGGACCTAGTGCTACAAATAATAGTGCAAGTGTTAGTCTAAACAAAGGAAATAGTGGCCATAAAATTCATGAACTTCAGGAAAAGACACGGTCTGTGTCGAGTCCACACCGGGCTTCACCAGTGTCTGTTGGTAAACCTGACGGACCTCCCACTCCCACTCATTCCATAGGGGCAGTGGACAAGAACCGCGAGTACAGCAGCTCTCCTCCAACCCAGAGGCACGTCCATACCCATCACCACACCCACGTCGTGGAGGCTGCCTACCCTGTCGGGTATTATCCTGGTAAGTAGTAGTGGGTGTCTGATATTTCAATTATTGTGTCGGCTATTTCTGTGGTACGTACTTGTATTATCCTGGTAAGTAGTAGCGTGTGTCTGATATTTCAATTAATGTATCGGCTATTTCTGTGGTACGTACTGGTATTATAGTGGTAAGTAGTAGTGGGTGTCTGATATTTCAATGAATGTGTCGGTTACTTCTGTGGTACGTACTGGTATTATAGTGGTAAGTAATAGTGGGTGTCTGATATTTCAATTACTGTGTCGGCTATTTCTGTGGTAAGTTCTGGTATTATCCTGGTAAGTAATATCATGTTTCTGTTATTTCAATTACTGTGTCAGCTATTTCTGTGGTAAGTACTGATATTATCCTGGTAAGTAATAGTGGGTGTCTGATATTTCAATTACTGTGTCGGCTATTTCTGTGGTAAGTTCTGGTATTATCCTGGTAAGTAATATCATGTTTCTGTTATTTCAATTACTGTGTCAGCTATTTCTGTGGTAAGTACTGATATTATCCTGGTAAGTAGTAGTGGGTGTCTGATATTTCAATTACTGTGTCAGCTATTTCTGTGGTAAGTACTGGTATTATAGTGGTAAGTAATAGTGGGTGTCTGATATTTCAATTATTGTATCGGCTATTTCTGTGGTACGTACTGGTATTATCCTGGTAAGTAGTAGTGGGTGTCTTGATATTTCAATTAATGTATCGGCTATTTCTGTGGTACGTACTGGTATTTTAGTGGTAAGTAATAGTGGGTGTCTGATATTTCAATTATTGTGTCGGTTACTTCTGTGGTATGTACTGGTATATCCTTGTAAGTAGTAATGAGTGTCTGATATTTCAATTATTGTGTGTCGGCTATTTCTGTGGTAAGTACTGATGTGTGTCTTGTATTATCCTGGTAAATATAACTGTGACAGCTATTTCTTTGATAAATGTTAATTATCCTTGTAAGTTTATTGTGTGTGTCGGCTATTTTTGGTAAGTATTTGTGTGTATCGGCTATTTTTGGTAAGTATTTGTGTGTATCGGCTATTTTTGGTAAGTATTTGTATGTGTGTTTTTCGCAGATAAGTATTGATATATATAAGTCGGATATTATCCTTGAAAGTATTTTGTGTTTGCCAGTTATTTCTCTGGTGTACAATTATGGACCTCTGTGATGGTAATATGTGATATGAACCTTAGAAGTGATATTCCTAAGGTCAATATCACTTGTTTTGATTTACACTATGCCATGTCATGTTTACCATCACAAAAACTTGATAAATTGTAGTCTTCAAGAATCAACATTTACTAACCTAGGTATTGTAACTAAAAAAGGATGTTCAATATTTTTATTTTGACAGTTTGGATGCAAAGTCTTCCGACATATTTGATTACATGTTCAAAATTATACATTTGTCAGTTATCTGTGAGATCTCGCAGGAGAAGTTTACACAGTGCTGCACACTCTGTCTGATACCATGTATAAACACTTGGCTTAAAGGCAAAATGCTAATGATCAAACTTAGATTGAAGAGTAATACCTATTTCATACTTGTGATTTTATGTGTTTGTTAAGTTATACTTTAGATGTTAGCTGGTGTAGAATTGTCAGTGCCTGGGCTGTACTCTTCCTCCACTTCTCAACATAGCACAAGTCTACTGTGTATATCTGTAGTCTTATGATCAGTATAACTGTTGGTTAAATTGTATGTATTATACACACACTGTATGTAGAATGTCGAGGTGGACAGAGTAAGGTATTGTGGCTCCATACTTGATTTGTTTTCTGTTTTATTCCAGTATGACAAGTGCTGGTAGCTATATAGTTAGGTAAGATGAAAAACATTTGTTACATATATGTTCATTGAATCTTTAAATAATATGCAAAACTAAAGGATGGTAAAATATGTGATAACGTAGTCTTCCTGAAACAGTTCTATTTTGTATACCTGACTTGTGTAAAAGGTACAAGAAATCTCCATCTTGTTGTACAAGTACTAGGTCTCGCATTACTGTTAAAGATATTTCATATTCAAGTGTTTCATCTGATAATGTTCAGGTTGTCTTAAGCTTCGAGTCGCAGTAATAAAGCTGTCGGTGTAGATCAGAGTTCTACAATTCCCAGGAATCTTGTTTAGGTGATTGTGCTCTCTGGTTATCACTACCAGGTCTAACATGTCGACCTTTGAAAGTGATAGGGTAAATATTATTGGTATATTGTGATAGATTGGAAATAATTTTGAGAACTTCTGTATATGGACTTTTGTATAGTATCATCTAGTGTTTTCCTTATATGTAGTGGGAAGACATCAATACTCAAGATGTTTAACTTGATTTTCAGGTATGTTTCCCGGTGCTAGTCAACAGAAGTCCCCGCCTGCTGCGACAGTCCAACCACAGCCAGGGCACCCATCCTATCCACCACCCAAGTGAAGGTTTTAACAGACATTGATTGGTGGATCTCAACTTTCTCAACTTCAGTTGGGACATTCCCCCTCTGTGCCCTGTCAAACTGAAGGTTGTTACAAGCAATGTGATTGGTGGGTGTTTGCAGTATTCTTATCTATCAGTGCCAACAAAAAAAAAGATTGTAACAAGTCATGTGATTGGTTGACACTAGATGTTCAGTGTTGTTACCATTAAGTCAAGTTTACAACTTTGGTTACAACTGATTGATGGAAGAGTTTTTGCTGCGTGTATACAGCAGTAAACACAGCCCGGTGTGCCTGTAACAACAGATTGTTAACTACGATGTCTCCTCATCTAATGTGTAACAGCCAGCCTGATTGAAGGATGGACATTTCGTCGATGTCCCATGTCTTAAGAACAAGTGCAAGTGGTGGACTTTTCTTAGTTTTTCAAGTCAAATGTCTAAGAATTGTTAAAGATTGGGGTATGTTTATTGCAAACACCAATTTAAGATTGAGAATAGGATTTTTGAGGGAGAATGAAGGTGTATACAGTGTACATGTTTATAATGAGATCATGATCACAAGTCTGTAGTCTACCTGGTCTATAGATCCTGAGATCACAAATCCGTAGTCTACCTGGTCTGTAGGTAACAGGATCGTGAGTCTGTAGTCTACCTGGCCTGTAGGTAACGAGATCACAGGTGTGTAGTCTACCTGGTATGTAGGTAACAAGATCACAGGTGTGTGGTCTACCTGGTATGTAGGTAACAAGATCACAGGTGTGTAGTCTACCTGGTATGTAGGTAACAGGATCGCGAATCTGTAGTCAACCTGGTCTGTAGGTAACGAGATCACAGGTGTGTAGTCCACCTGGTCTGTAGGTAACGAGATCACAGGTGTGTAATCTACCCTGGTCTGTAGGTAACAAGATCACAGGTGTGTGGTCTACCTGGTATGTAGGTAACAAGATCACAGGTGTGTAGTCTACCTGGTATGTAGGTAACAGGATCGCGAATCTGTAGTCTACCTGGTCTGTAGGTAACGAGATCACAGGTGTGTAGTCTACCTGGTCTGTAGGTAACGAGATCACAGGTGTGTAGTCCACCTGGTCTGTAGGTAACGAGATCACAGGTGTGTAATCTACCTGGTCTGTACGTAACAGGATCATGAGTCTGTAGTCCACCTGGTATGTAGGTAACAGGATCATGAGTCTGTAGTCCACCTGGTATGTAGGTAACAGGATCATGAGTCTGTAGTCCACCTGGTATGTAGGTAACAGGATCATGAGTCTGTAGTCCACCTGGTATGTAGGTAACAGGATCGTGAGTCTGTAGTCTACCTGGTCTGTAGGTAACAGGATCACAGGTGTGTAGTCTACCTGGTATGTAGGTAACAGGATCATGAGTCTGTAGTCTACCTGGTATGTGGGTAACGAGATCACAGGTGTGTAGTCCACCTGGTATGTAGGTAACAGGATCATGAGTCTGTAGTCTACCTGGTATGTAGGTAACTAGATCACAGGTGTGTAGTCCACCTGGTATGTAGGTAACAGGATCATGAGTCTGTAGTCTACCTGGTATGTAGGTAACTAGATCACAGGTGTGTAGTCTACCTGGCCTGTAGGTAACAGGATCATGAGTCTGTAGTCCACCTGGCCTGTAGGTAACTAGATCACAGGTGTGTAGTCTACCTGGCCTGTAGGTAACAGGATCATGAGTCTTTCGGCTGCGTGAAGATTGCGAGTCTGTAGGTTAAAGATAGCGAATCTGTAGTCTACCTGGTTTGCATTTATGCTGATAAAACGTTGAAGTCCTTGGTTATTTGTCTGCCATCCCAGCTTTAGCAATAACAACCATCATCAGCATTCTTTTATACATATACTTTAGATTCCCTATGCAAAATTTAGTGTTATCTTCCCTGAATCTAAACACATCAGTATTGAATGACATCAATTAGGTTGAAATTTTCAAATCGAAGTGGACATACAAATGAAGATGTGGTAAGAAAATATTTTCATATTTGAAATTCAGTTTCAAAACGAGTTTAATATGGTTTGGTCTTGAAATGATTAAATGAAATATATATATATCCTTTTTATTTGCATAGTATTGAAGACAAGATAGGTCTCCGCCAAAGCTGTTTTTGATTTGTTATAATTCTGTATCAGGAAAAAGGATTTTTTCGATTTTTTTAAAACTATAAGCTGGGTAAGCAGAGATTCTCGTTGTGTATTTTCTTGTGCAAAGAGTAGTATGTTTACTGCTGTTTTAATCAAAATGATGCTTGTGTAGAGTAGAGTATTTCACTTCCATGGGGGTACTCCATTTGTATCAAAGTGTCTGGTTTGTGATACAGTCTTCGTTTAACGTAGATTAAAATTACAATGTAATTCTCTCAACATATATCCTCACTTGTGCTGAAATATTGTCTGAAATAGAAAAACCAATTTTCTCTATTTGTATAAAATATTTTTTAATATTTGGAAAGATTGTGTGTTGGGCACTTTTAATATGTGTAAACTTAGTCTTTAGCATTGCACCGTGCCAAACATTAGATGTATACTATTGCATTAGAAATTCTGAATGGACCAATGCCGTGGCATACAAGGAGGGTATTGAAAGCAGAACTTAAGTTAGTCCTATTTTTTACATAATTATGTTGTATGTTGTGAAATGGTTGAATTATACACATATATCTCTAGCCAAACTGCCCACGTGTGATATGTTACAACACCATGGTAGGGATGTGTGTGGTATTTACCTAAAGTGAAAGTTATCCATGAGTGACTATAGACAAGACAGGATACTTACTGACCATGGGAAACTATAGATAGGCTACTGTCCATGTGTGACTATAGACGAGACAGGATACTTACTGACCTTGGGAAACTATAGATAGGCTACTGTCATGTGTGACTATGGACGAGACAGGATACTTACTGACCTTGGGAAACTATAGATAGGCTACTGTCATGTGTGACTATGGACGAGACAGGATACTTACTGACCTTGGCAAACTGTAGATAGGCTACTGTCATGTGTGACTATGGACGAGACAGGATACTTACTGACCTTGGGAAACTATAGATAGGCTACTGTCATGTGTGACTATGGACGAGACAGGATACTTACTGACCTTGGGAAACTATAGATAGGCTACTGTCATGTGTGACTATGGACAAGACAGGATACTTACTGACCATGGGAAACTATAGATAGGCTACTGTCATGTGTGACTATGGACGAGACAGGATACTTACTATAGACTAGCTACTGTCCATAGTTGACTATGAACCAGACAGGATACTTACTATTGACTAGCTACTGTCCATATTTGACTATGGACCAGACAGGATACTTACTATTGACTAGCTACTGTCCATAGTTGACTATGGACCAGACAGGATACTTACTATAGACTAGCTACTGTCCATAGTTGACTATGGACCAGACAGGATACTTACTATAGACTAGCTACTGTCCATAGTTGACTATGGACCAGACAGTTAATGACAATGTGTGATAATGGATGGGTGTCTTTGGACTGGAGAGGTTACTGATAGGTGTAAAGATGAATATTGGATAAGACATGGTTACATGTAGAATTATCAGTTGTAAAAATGCATGTCACTTCTGTTAGTTTGAAGTTAGTACCAAAATATATCTGTTCTTGAAAGCAAGTTATTCTTCACAAGTTTTTGTATTATTAATTGAGTTCCATTGAACAATTTAAGGCCAAACTGTTTTAATTACTAGCTGGTACAAGCGAAATGGGCATATATATATGCATCTAGGTTTACATTTTTGCAATTATTTGAATTACTGTTTTTGGTAATTTTATCTTCTGCAATATATCAGTCCATCCACTAAAAAGTGATTACTTTAATCCTATAGATGTTAGTACAGTAATGTATATATATGCAAATGAAACTAACGAGAACCTTGAATCTTTTGTCATGTTTACCTATCTTTTATATACAATTTTCTCAAATTTCGTTTTTTACCAGTACACCTTTAATTTGAAACTGATGCAAATACTACAGCATTACCAAGTCAAATTTAAGTGATATGTTTTGTTCTGTTTTCTAGGCCTTTTCTTTGTATGAAAAATTAAGGCATATGCTATACCAAAAAGTTAGGCCTTTTCTCTGTACAAAAACTTCAAGTCTATTCTCTATACCAAAACTTTAGGCCTTTTCTACTTTTGTATTGATTTAATCAGGAACTGTGTCAAGTCTTTTATGATGTCTCTAAAAAAAATCACTGTAGAATATTTCTAGAGTAATGTCATTGACTTCATTTAAAGATCTCCTTCAAACTTCTGAGGGCCAAAAGCAAAAGAATTTTTTGTTTGGCCTTATATGGGATGAAGATACAAAAAATATTTACGAAATAGATTAAACGTTGATTGAGAGCAGAATCTAGGTGTTCTATAACTGACCTTGTTTTATTACCTGTGACTTTGTTTAGTCCAATACCTACATGTAGGAGAGGTTTTACTGATGCACAGACAGTTACGAAAATATTACCAAACTGGGTAATAACTTTGTACAATAGCATTTCCCTATGCATCACTTTTACTTTATGCCAAGTTTTTGTCTGCAACATAGCCAATTTTTTCATGCAACAAGATGATGGTTAAAGGCCCTATTTAACTTGCAATAGGTTTGATTGTTTTCAAAGCAGTGAGTATCTGTTCTCAGTATCGAATTTCGTCCGTAGCCAGAAGGTATCAGACTGGGGAGCTCCAGTCTGTAGCTAATATCGGATCTCGTCTGTAGTCTGGGGAATCTGTAGCATATATAGTAGTGACTGGGGAGTCTGTAGCCAGTATCTGTTCTCGTCTGTAGCAATACAGTGAATGGGGAGTCTGTAGCCAGTATTTGTTCTCGTCCGTAGCCAGTATCTGTTCTCGTCTGTAGCCAGTATCGGATCTCGTCTGTAGCCAAACGGCGACCTGGGAGTCTATAAATCCTGTAGAAATGTGTGTGTGACCAATTGCACAAGAGCACATGCAGTTTTGAGTAGGAGTTCAGAATGAATGTCATGCTACAGTCTAAGCTGTGGTCTTTATAGAGATGACCTTGACCTATATATATTAGATAACCTCTGGGAAGGTTACGGGAGCCAGTTGGTGTGTATAATGGCAGTTTTTGGTGTATAAACACAGCCTTTGTTCTATTGTTGGGTGCTATCAGAGTATTGTCTTCTACCTATGTTTCCTATTCTAAGTCATTCCACAGTTTTCTAACTGGTGTGTAAAACTCCATTTCTTTATAGAGATTGTAAAGGTCGGAGTTCAAGTGGTGTCGATACTTTTAATGTATTATCTGAATTACTATTATAACATTTTCTAGGTGTTCACTTCAGTTAGAATAGTGCGTGTTCTGTAATTACTGAGGGAATTTAAAAATATTGTTTTTAGTCTGTTGATGTTAATAACAAAATTAATTATAATTTTTAAAAAAAATTAAAATCACATTTCTGGATTGTTCACCAGGTTTCATATGATATGGTAATATTCCATTGATGAATGTGATGTTTTTACCAAACCGTTACCATGGAAACATGGAACTCATTTTGTACATGTTTCTTTCAAATATTGGATTTCATTTAATTTTCATATACTAGTTGGATTTTGGTTAAAGATATTTTAATAACTAGATGTGTGATGATAAAATGAAAACATTCTCTCTAATGAAATGGCACTAGTTCACATACATATTATACATGTTGTTGCTATACTATTTGTGCTACCTCAGTATATAGTTCCTGTTGCTTCTCACATTTGCCTCATTATAATATCCTAGATTTACACTGACTGTTTGATATGCATTAACATAACCCATTCTGGTATTAGTAAGAATATGAACATCTGAACAGCTTTGTAATTTATCTTTAATTGTAATTTAATAATGTACTTTTCTGTAAAATCCTTCAATTAAAGATTCTGACTAATTTGCTGTATGACTCGTAACATCAGAAATTCTTGTTTCCCCTCGTACTACCTTGTTAATGAAAATAGTCTCCCTGAAAATCAATTTTTCCCATTTTGTGCAGCTACTGTTAATTAAGTCACATTTCTATTTCTCTCTCTGAATGTGATGAATTCCAGCAATATTGAAAATATTTAGAAAACTGAATTTTAATATTTTGTATACTGCATTGCACTTTTTCTTTCAATTTAAATTTTCTAAGAATTTTGTTAAAAAGCAAATAAAGAGATTCCTATGTATTTGCAAGAATTTCAGACATGTTTTCTTAGAAAGTTATTTTAAAATATATACATGTATGTATGCGTAGCAATAATGGTCTTGATCTGTCTTTGAAATACAGTTGAAATGTGTCCAGTACTGTGCTATTTTCTGATGAAAAATGTAAATATCTTGCATTTAGGCATTGTGTGTCAGTTGAATTAGGTAGGCAGCCTGTACAACTTTATCTATATGCCTGCTATTAAATATTTCTTTTTGAAGTTGTAGAAGACAGTTTTTAGAATTGTTCATACAAAAGTCTTGAAATGAAGACTACTTTTTAAAAAAAGAATTGTGACTTTTTTCTGTATTTTCAAGAAATGTATTATGTGGGACAGTGATTAATGTTTATATACAATCAAAAAGGCATTGGCAGGCTTCTGTTGGTGTAACGTTAACATTCTCGTTAACATGACTTATACAAAGGGAGGTAACTCTAAAGTGTGCACTCAGAAATGGGTTAACTTGAGATTGATGATAATGTACAGTTTGTTAGAAATACATGTACTGCAATGTTTGCTAGTTTACCTTCAGTATTCTTCACGTAGCAGGAAGTTGACAAGGCAGTGTACAGATTTTATAAGTACATTCTACAGTACAGTGTTGTCAAAACTGTACAAGGTACAGATTGTGTACAGTATTTAATGGTGCAAAATCTGTACCAAAAAATGTTTTGTAATGTAGATTGTGTGCGATACAGGCTACTCACAGACTGTGCGACAGGGTACGTGAACTGTATATATGTCAAAATTTCTATAACTTGAGAGAGAGGGTATGAAAAGATAATTTTGTATGCGAGACAGTATGCACAGATTACAAATAGTGCAATTATGGACGTATGAATGCATTATAGGGCTGCTTGTGTGTTCATTTTAAGTATGTATGCATGCACTTGGGAGCGATTGCGGCCAGTTAAAGTCATGAATATTCAGTGGACTGGCTAGTGGTCACCTGTTTACAAATATATCTCTCTACCTATATAGCCACTAACTACAGTGCTGCAGTATATACCATGGCTTTATTCTAGCCTCAGCAAAGGCTCCTCTCTGGCATTTTATACATGAATAAACAACTATAAATATCTGCTTGTTGTTCCGTGTTATAGTACTCTCCTAGACTCTCCATCTCTGTACCACCTTTACCCGCGAGCGTGGAATGGGTTGTGGTTTACACTGGTGACGAGGCCTTGTCAACATGTGTGCGGAAAGTTTCTTCTTTGTTGAAAACTTCAGGCTTGAAACTTAAATGATGTGCACATGGCAAAATTGGGAGATAAAAGTTATCATTTAGCAATCTCCAAATTGTAATTATTAGTTCTATCCAAGGAAATATTTTGAAACAATTCAAACTTGAAATTACAAGCCAACTTTTGAAAATTTCAATTGAGAAAATAGTTAAAAGTAGAAATAAAATATGCATGAAAATCAGAGTTTTGAACGGTATCTTTGAGCTGTTGTATCATCTTACAAAAGCTTTTTTGGTCCAAAATAGGAATGGTCGGCAAGTAAGGAATTTTTTTTATCTCAAGTTTTCGAAGAAAAATCGGGGTGATGTCTGTTCATGTTTAGTTTCTGTGCAATTAATTTGCTAAATATGAATGGATTTCGATCATATCAGGGTGACAGGTGCATTTGTCCCCTCTAGTCAGTCTTGACTATCAATGTTATTTGTTGATTACGATTCACCTCGCCATCTTTTAGCGACTTGCTATTCTCTGCTTTTCGAAGAATCCATCAGTACCTACCTCCGTTTTGTTTCTGTTCAAAATATGCAATAAATGTCAATGGATTTTGATCAGACTTTGCTTAATGACGAGTTTCAAGGAAATTTGGTTCACAGATCCATCTTACCATCTGTTGGCCCGATTTTCACTGCATTACGAGTTAAAGGCCAAATATATGCAACATTCAGCAAAATTTGAAGCAAAAATCAAGCCTAATAACTTTTTATATTGATGTATTTAGTTAAGATTAACTGATATCAGCAATGTTCAAGATGAATTCTTAAGTGGTTACTGGTACAGCAGCAGTTGAAACTCAGTGTTTGTAAACACACGTCCATTTTGAACTGTCATTTAACTTCGGCTTGTTGTTGAAGTGGGCCCCACCTGAATTATTTTCAATTCTTTGGATTTTATGTCAAGAGGTTCTTGTAAGTTACTGCTCAGGTTTACTTCATTTTAGGCTGATTTTTGCATGGTTATCAACTGGATTTTTTTTCAGAATCACGAAAAATTTCCTGAAGTTACGTTTATTGGGCCTTTAACTACTGTAGAAGTGAAACTGTTCACAGTGTAGAAATTTTTGCTATTTTCGCTGGCATTAAATCTCCGTGAATATCTCCACAGGCGAAAATATTTTTAAATACAGTACCACTGAAACTCTAGTGTATAATAGTGTTATAGGCACACAGTGCTAAACCGATGACCTGACAGCGTGAAAATGTCCACTCCGCGAACAGTTTGGAGGCTGGCAAAGCAAAAAATTCCACACACAAAAATATTGGCTTTTACAGTATTGAAAGCAAAGACAGAATTTCCATTATTTATTTATTGTAAATGATCCACGTCAATAATATGTATCAACAAAATGTACTTGTGAAGGCACAGGTTTATATTCCGTAGATGTCTTTCTTTTAACTTTGTAGTAGCCCAATGCGTGATTGTCTCACTCAAGTTGATATGATGTACTTGGCAATCCACCTCCAATAAACAAGTGTACCATATGTAGAAACTGCACAGATGTATAAATTAAGTTTCTCCAGCCTTCCAGCTCAGTTTTACACGTTCTTGACATGCTCTTTAGAATTCTTAAATGTTTTCAAATATTAAATGTCTCATTCATTTTAAAGAAAATGGCTATCGTATTTAGGCGTTTAAAAAAAGTAGAGCTCTTATTCACAAGCCTGTCAATGTAAAGATATTATTCAGCTCAATGATTTGAAGATGATTCTATATAATATTTACAGAAAGACAACAACAACACATTTCAGTCGTTTAAATTTAACTTTACTGAAGGCATTCTTTTTATTTTTTTTGCCACTTGGAAACATGTACAAGGGAATATCCATTTTAACACACAATATCGGAAACTCAACATGCCACATTATCAGCAAGTAGAAAGGGGAGATAACTACTGATAATAAAAAAAGTGGGACAAAAAAGGCAGAAAAACATCACATCATAATAGAGGCGTTATCAGGCAATTCCAATATGAAAGGCAGTGAAACATACTGTAAAATAAGCACAGTGAAATATCCTAGTACAAAATCAGCTGGTTAGCATTGTAAAGGTAAATATCCTAGTACAAAATCAGCTGGTTAGCAATGTAAAGGTAAGATGCTGGTATTCAGTCTTTTGAAAGTTCTGTAAAAATATTCACGGATAATTTTTAATGGAAGTTCTTAAAAATCACAAGCTGGTGACATTATACACCACTTACCGGTAGTATAATGGCAGTCTGTTGACCATCACATTTCTTTTTTCTACATTACTTGTTGTTTTTCACTGTTCTGTAGACTAGTTCTCTCCCTTTACTTACAAAATGACCAATAGCCGAGTCCACAAAAATCACAAAAGCCACAATGGCGAAAAAAAGAGGAACATTTGACAAAATAAACTTTCAATACATAAACATTTCACGAAAAAGCACAACACAATATCATTCATACCATTAAGTGTATAATATAATATATATATAAGTATATGCATATCTTTATACTGTAATACTTTACATCAATTATGGCAGGTATTTTACTGTTGATTCAAAGTATTATACAGAAAAAGGTTGAAAGCACTCATAGATCTGCCCCACATAAAGTGAAGACAAACACAGTAAACAGAACACTCTGCCTTCAGATTGATCCAATAAAACCAAGGCTTCAGTGATACAAGTAGAAATGTAGTATTGCATACTTCCAAGGAAATCAAAGATAGCTCTGGTGGACTCCAGTCCTCTGTACAAATGGTTGGTTTAAATAACAGCACAAACAATCATGCATGCTCGGTGTTTCTTCCTCACTTCTACACTTAAAAGTGTGATTGTTAAAGGAAAACAAAAATCTCGGTTACAGGCAAAAAGAAATACCTACCAAAATACAGTTTATATGACATGTTCAAGTTATCAAACAGATAAAGTATATAAAGTATGCCATGTCACTCATTGTACACACATTCTGGGACAAAAACATCAGTACAAACCTGGTGTAAAATATTAAAATGAGTCAAGATAAAATTGAAGTTTAACATTCTGAAAAACTCTGCACATAATCCATGTACACAAAAAAACGACCATTAACAATTCTGTTTACGTCTACACATAATGTACATTCTTTACTTGGTTATGTCCCTTTTGTATTTGGTTACTTCCCTTTGGTTAATTAGATATTTCACAGGAATTTGAGCATGTTTCTGCATAACATAAAACAGTTCTTAATTTCCTTTTTACATTCACAAACTCAAGCATATTCCAAAAATTTGTTCGAAATAAAAATTTACATGTTTAAAGTGTTGTTATTTCCGTTCAACATGACTGTGAATGCGATACAATTTGGTGATGTCGTTAAGTTAAGCATGGTGCTGTACAGATATAATGATGATGCTATGTTATCATCAGGGTCGTGATCAAAAGTGGAGATCTGATACAAATACACAGAGACAATCCGCTTCTATCTTAGAACTGGAGTAAATGTTACAATGTTAACTGCAAACATCAAGAAAAAAGCAAAACTATCGTGCGATACATAAGAACTGGCAACTGAATTTCAAAATTTTACTGGTTTCTTTAATTTATTTTTGTGTCATTTCTTCATGAGTCAGTAATTATATCATCAGTACTACACACACTGTACAGGTTAGGAACAGTCTTTGGCGGTTCCTGTCTTTGTTCTCGTACACATGCTAAATCAATGAGCAGCCCCTTACAGTGAATGTTTTATTTTCCTTATCAAGAAAGTAAATACTTTTCAATCTATGATAACTTCTTACATAACAAGTCTATGTAATCAATGATTTTCTTGGGTAACATGACATTAATGAAAATATTGCAATGTGTTATCCTTAAATCTCCAAGTGTACAGACAAATTGGTTTCCAAGGCTCGCCTTCTCCCATACAAATACTCACAAAGTTTGTCATACTTGACGACATGCCCGGGGAACTCTCTAAACAGATACTGTTAAACAGACTTCTGTAAGACATCTTCTTAAATAATCAATGTTACATACACATTTCTAGTTCGGGGGGGGGGGGTACCTAGTTTTGAAAATAAGGTAAATACATAGAAAATAGTTTGATACTGAAGAGAACAAGGTGATGGGCATGAAGACATACAACCTGTTACATCACACAAGTGTTTGTATTTGTTTTTTTTGCTAGAAATTTTTCAATGTCATAATTACAAATAGAAGAAAAAAAAACCTTTTGATCTCCATGCAAAAAATTGACGTTTTTTGAAGTGATCAAGTTGATAGCGAACAATAAATGAGGTTTACCTCCCCTTAGACTTATGCTATTATCAAGTAAAATTTAAATTAATAACTTCATTAAACTGATTGTTCTTTCATAAAATGATTAATATTTTTGGTTCAGCCATTAGTTAGAAGAAAAAAAAACATAACAAAAACATCCTTGACTAAAAAGATATTAAAATCCTTTCTGAGTTAAGTCTGCAGATTATACCCATCAAAGGGAAACTCGCAGGTACTGAACTGTACAGCTGTATGGACTGAAGCTCTCTGGTACAGCTTTCTGAAACGGATGAACTTAATAGAAAACAAATATTATATGTCCCATAATAATTACATTATTATAGAATTGTTACTGCAATAAGTAACATTATGGCTTTACACCTTTCAAAATATTTTGACTAGATTCTCTACCATGGAAAAAAATCAACAAACTTATAAAAACAAGAAAAAATTGATTGAAAAATATGTTCACAGCAAAATATTCTTTCATCACAACTGTAATATATGTGTATATTTTGGATATTGAACATCCAAAAAACTTGACTTGGATATCAACAAATGATCCTGACTACCTAGTAACATGACGAAATGCTTCACTCTTTAAATATGTGGAATAACTCAAAACAAGGTAGAATTCCGTTACTGATTAACATGACTCCCAACTTGTGTTCCTCAGAAGAACAACCCTAAGATTGTCTTGAACAAAAGTGATTTCCACTGAACACATATAAATACTTAGCTATCTACTCTACAGCACATCACACTTACCAATTTAAAAATCAACATTCATGGACTTTATCATGTGAAATAAATACAAACTATGAAAAACTGTCACAATAACGGTAATATAATTATGAAAAAAAAAAAAACTAATAAAAAAAAATGTAAATATTTTCCTTATTTAGCACACTTTGTAATATTGCAAGCTTTCTCATATATTCTACAGTTCCAAGCACTAAACATACACCTTTACACCTGTAGCCATCACACAAGGTACACAGAGGTCTCCTTCACACTTACTTGGCCCCATATCATTTCTTTTACAATTTTTGCAAATGAACATCTCCAAGTTTACCCATATGGACCTCTCATCATAAATAACCAAAATTAATTCCCTCTTACCATAAAATCTGGCCCCCATATTGTGTTTCAGGAACCCAAAATGTAACAGCATGGTCCCATACCATGCATATACCAATCAGGACCTTTCTTCACATGTAAAGACCTACTGACTTCTTTAAACAGTGATCAGATGTGCCTTTTATCAAGCTAGCCCTTTAGAATATACAGTGGCCCCACAGCATGTGGGCAAAATAACCTGCTGATCGCATAATATAAACCCCAAGGACCCATTTCCGGTCATATGTGGGGGTCTTCTATATTTAACGACATGGTCCAACATTTTTATAACATATACATAACTGGGGCCTACATATAGCTTGTCCCACGGAGGAACCAGGGCTAAACACATTCACACAACAATGTTCAGGGCAACAGCAGCCCACGATTTGCTGTCAGATCTACGGATTGAACATAGAGACTGTGAGCTTAGGACCAAACAAACTGCAGATCAACAAGCGAAAAAACATCTACAAAGATGCAGATTTACTTCAGGTGAAACTGATTGCTTGTCTGTCAGAATCACACAACTTGCAGATTCATAATGAAACTTTCATTTTTTTGATACAAATGACTTGCACATGATCATCGCTGCTAACTACACAATCATTAGAAAATGAAAGTGAGTTCCTACACTGATCAAACCTTTATATAACTGATCCCTCAGACTCGCACACTCTCACATCCACACTCAGAACTCCAGCCGGAAAGCGGAGCAGCTCGTCTCGTGATCCTGTAGCTGGATGGTACACCTGGCGGCAGACGGGGCGACGTCTACGTTGAGATCACATAGGCGGTCCTTGTTGAGTCCCATCCAGTGGCGTATGGTGTCATTGTCGTATGTAGGTATGATGGTGACTTTCAGGTCCTTGTCCTCCCACGTCTGTTTGGCGTCCAGGAGGGCATTCAGCACTTGCGAGTTTGGAGACAGGGAACTGAGGACATAGTACCTGGCTCGGATACGTTTGAAGAATTCTATGTCGCTGTACTGTGGATTTCCATGGTTAGGTATGTAGGACAAATCTATATAGAAGGGAGTCAGGGGAGGGAGGGGAGGAGTCTTGGTAGTGGCAGGGGATGCTCGACTACCAGTGGCTGTAGCCGGTCTTCTCCCTGCAGGTTTGCTTTTTGAATCTGTTGATGATGGAGCAGCTGCGCTGGCTGGGCGTGCCTTTGTGGTTGTGGATTTCACACCATTTGTTTTTGCATTTCTGGCAGATGCAGGTGGACCATTCTTCTCTGGCTTATCTCCTAATTTTGACTTGTTTAACTTGGCAGATTCTGGTCTCTTAGTTGCTCCAAGTTTGGCTTTCTGTGTACTCTTCTCTGTAGCTTTACCGTTGGCTGTTGGCCCAGGAGATCCCTCAGGGGGAGGGGGTGCGGGCAGACCCATTGGTTCACCCCACTCTTTCGGATCAAAGCTCTGTCCATTTGTCTCCCCTTGGTAGCTATCTAATGGCTGACCAGAACAGTTGAAGGGGTTAGTACTTTGTGTGTTTACACCGGCAGAGCAGAACGGATCAAATGCTGCCACAGCACCTCCATCTGTTGGGCTGGCCTGCTGTTGAGAACTATCAGTAATATTCGTAAATGGATTAAAGCTTGGATCTGTAGGCTTGTCCTGGAGACCTATAAAGGAACTGTAACCATCAGCATGGTAGGCATCTCCTTCTACAGTTTCTCGTTCTTGAAGTCCTTCATCTTCCTCTTGAGAGTCCTCGGATTTCAGATCCACTGGATCGGGTGTTTCGTCTTTCTCAAAAGCTTCAGGAATGTTTGATACTTCCAAAGAGTCTCCATTCTGATGCTGGGGTTCTTCCAAGGAATCATCTATAGCCTGAACATCATCATGTGAAGTAGCTCCTCCATCTCGTTCACCTTCCATCTCCCCAAACTCCGTTACATCCTCTTTGATGTCCTCATCCTTTTCAAATGCATCAACACACTGTTGCCCATCGTCAGACTGAATATCTTCGACAGGCTCTGTTGAGGGTTCGTCTCCAATATCATCACAAGACCCCTCTGTGAATCCTTTGTTCTCAAATGCATATGGAGAAACATCCTCTGGAGGGTTGTCTTCGGGAAGAACTGTTTCTCTGACATCGCCCTGGCTGTCCATTTCATCTGGCGAAATATCTCCCTCGTCCTCTTCCTCCTCGTCCTCGTCCAGAGCCTGGTCAGAAATGTCGGCCTTCTCCTGCGGCTGTTCTGGTTCCACTGGGGATGGCAAGGTTCCCTGTGTTACAGCCTCCTGTTCCTGAACATCGACCTCATGCTCTTCTGGCATGTAATCCACAGGACTCTCAGACTTCACTTTCTCCTGTACTTTTGGCTCCTGTTCCAACACATCTAACTCTTGTTCTTCTGGCACATCTTCAGATTTCACTTCCTCTGTTACTATCGGCTCCTGTTCTTTAGGATCTTCCTCTTGTTCTCCCAGCATATTATCCCTAGGATCCTCAGATTTAAACTCTTCGTGTAAATCTGCCTGCTTTTGAAAATACGGATCATCCATCCCATCAACTGGAGACCTTTGCTTCATTTCCTCCATCTGAGCACCCTCATCCGTTTTGTAATTTGCAGCATAGAGGTCCAGGTTGTCCTTTGGTTGTGGTATGATGTCTGACTCTTCTGTTTCAGGAGATTCCGTGCTTGGAGGATCACTTAAAACCTGGTCCTGGGCAGTATCTAGTGAGATTGGCCTGTCAAATTCCTGACCTGCCTGTTGTACATCAGGTTCAGCTTTGAATGAAGGTACAACATCTGGTTCTGCAGGAATATCCCTTACTGGCGACGGGGGTTCTACAGGACTGAGAGGTTCCTTGGTAACCGGGGACATTTCTGGAATAAGGTCAGGTTCCTGGGGTGAGTACGCCACAGGTTCTGGCAGGGACTCGGGCTGGATCAGGTCAGCTTCATAGTCATGACCTCCATTCTCCATGGAGACATCTTCAGGGGCAAGGATGTCATTCTGAAGGTCTTGATGAAACGAGCCGTACATCAGGGAGCTCTCACCCTGGTTTGGAGCAACTTCAAACTGATTTGGGTCGGGAAGAGGATCTGGGGACTCAGATTTCTTCTCAGAATCCACCAAGGGTTCTTGTTTAGGTACTAGAGTATCAGCCATGTTTTTCAGTGGTTCTTCAGGGGTGATATCTATGAGTGATGCCTGGGTCCCTGACAACAGATCAACAGCTGGCTGAGGGGGTGCCACTTCTGAAACAGGTTCCACAAGTGGTTCCTGTGGTGCAATGACTGGAGCAACACTTGCTACCGGAGTTGGGGGCTTTCTCTCTGGGGATGGCGTTTTCTGTTTGCTAGGTGTGGATTTCTCTGCTTCCTTCTTTGCTGATGGTCTTGGTGACTGTGTGGACAGTGGTTTCTTTTTAGCCTCAGTAGGAGACGGTTTCTTTGGTGTCGTGCTTGCTGGTTTCTTGGTAGCAGAAAGATCGGGTTTAGCAGGCTTTGACGCTGTTTTGTTGAGAAGGGAGGGCCTAGACTTGCTTGTCTTGTCCTCTGCCTTCTTCTTGTTCTCATCCTCCTTAGATACTTTGTTTGATTTGCTGGTTGCAGCAGGTTTGTTGGTAGGTTTATTATCAGCTTTCTTTTCAGGTGTTGATTTTGGGACCATTTTAGCTGACACTGGCCGCCCTGCTGGTCCACTAGCCTTTTTCGGTGCAGGCTTAGCTTCCAGATCTTTTGGTGTGCATGTTGCTTTCTTTAAGAATTTCAAATGTTTCAGTTTTTCTAATCCCTCAATGATCTTGTGTTGTGGAGCATTTCCAGGGAAGAAAAGACGGTTGATATCGGCATCAAGATCAGCCGGCTGCCACACGAGTAGACAGCATATTGATAACATGTTCGGGAGAGGCACATTCTGGGTGGAGCCAAACTCCATCACCTGCTTGTTCCATTGTTGATAGAAGTCCTTTAGCTCCTTGCTGTCAGTGACAGGGTTAAGTATGTATATGTCCAGCGAACCATGGCCGACCTTGTGATACAGGTTCACAGGCGTGACGGCAGGGGTGGTACCTAACCGGGAACAGGGCTGAGGAGTAGGAATAAGGTTCTTTGAAAATTCCAATAATTTGCTTCCTTCTTCTGCTAAATTAATAGCAAGGTTCAGTTCCTTGTCATTTAAACCGTTGACCCCCGTATCAACGGCCTTGTCGGAAGAATTTAAGTACATAAAACCGATGTCGGGATGGATTGTTTCCATGCTCTTCCTCCTCAGAACAGAACTGATACCGAAGATATTATCAGCACCGAGATGAGTCATAAGTACAGCGTCAATACGATCAAGGTGACGGGCAAAGTCCCAGAAACAGGATTTTCTGCTGTATCCGCCATTGACTAGAAGGTTAAACCCACTGATACCGAACATGGCCGAATCCCCTTCGCAGGCGGGGAATATGTATAGAGTGGGCTTGCTGAATCGGATGTTACCAACCACATCAGAAGTACGCATTAACTGTTGGATGGTCTTGGCATGAATGAAGCTACTGATGTACGTGGTGAACTGCAGCACTCCACCGACGTCGGATAACTTCTCCTCGGGATTTAATTCCAGGGTGAGACTTTTGCTAACGTCTAGTTTGCTGATGTTTGAGCTTTTCCATTCTCCTCCTGTATTGCAGTATATTGTCATTTTGCCGCCATCTTGTTGTTTCAAAGCCGCCTCAATATCACTGTCTTTACACAGGCGCCCCAGCTGGGACACGGTGAAGCAGTCGTCCTGCAGGACCCAAGATCCACTACCAGCGAAGTAGTGGCCAGCATAAATCAGGTGTCGGTTATCTGCTGGCATCATCAGGAAGGTTCGCAGGGATTGTTGCAAGGTCTGCAGTCGTGGGTTCACCAATATCTCCATGGCAATTTTCTCAGATCGATGTTGAATCGTCCTCTCATCTGCAATGACACCAAATGAGAAAAAAATTAAGATAAATATTTTAAAGTTAATGTAACTTTTAACTGTTTGATCAGTTATTGGTTGTTTTTAACAATACAGTGCATCACAATTTCTACTAACATATTTCTCCTCTGTTGTGTATGTTAAATTAAGTAGTTGATTATGAAAGTGAAATTCATTATCATTTCATAATTCAGTTTTACAGAAAAAATGTAACATTGTGCTTGTTACAGTATACAATATATATAGAGGATCTTACACTCGCGTCAATGTAATGTAGAATTTATGAAACAAGTTTCATAATTTAATATGTCACGAGTCTTTAGGCAAGTGATACATTAAATTATATAATGAGTTTAATAAATTCCATGTTACATCAACACCAGTATAAGATTCTATTTATAACATAACTTTTCATATTCATGAGATAATGCACCAAAACTCTCAAACATTACAAGAAAGGCAAATTTCTACTTTTACAGTATAACTTTTACTACCGAGACAATCATATGAGGTCATAAAAACGTCATTTAATTTTGATGTCACAATAGTGACATGGCCGTATACTAAATGGGTCAGTTATGTGATATCACAAGCTTTACTCATCATTTGGGGTCTGTAACAGCAATATACAACAGTACAACATTCAGGTCAAGTATATTTGAAATTAATAAGGTCAAAATGATATTTCTGTACATGATTTCCTGTTTGATGCTAGCTGTTATTAATACTATCAGAGACCTGGTGGGGGTGTGGCGTATCTGCCCCATCACTACCGGGTGATGGTGTGGTGAAGGACTTGGTACTCTGATAACCTATCTAATAACATATGTTTGTCATATTTCCTCCTGCTTAGTCACAGATAACCTCTTGACCTTTCAAGTGACCTAGGTCATCAGGTCATTTATAGACATTACACTCAATGAAAATCTGAAAGAAGAAATTGTGTAGAAAGTTTGGAGAAGAGACTGAATACTTTAATAGTTAGCAGTATTACAAAATGCTGGATCCTAAACATGAAATAATGTTGTGAGATTAAAAGCTATTATGTGACAAATAGATGGTATTAAACATTACATGTATATAAATGATACATACGAGATACATTTACTAATTATTCAGCACATTTTCTGAGAGATTATAAGCTCAAATTTAATTCCAGAAACATTTCACATTGAGACCTAAGCAAGAGGCGAACTCAAAATATTTGGTTATATCGATGTAGCCAGCAAACCAACCTGAAACATTTGGCCTTGCTCAAATATTGATAATTGTGCTAAAAGCTCAAAAAATTGATAAAATTCATAGAGATTCTGTGACAGGTTTAAAAAGTAAATAAAAACTAGAGTTTCAACAAAGTTAACTCATTCACCCCTTAAGACATACCTGGTAATTTAACTTTTCCATTCAGAGGATATAATAGTCCATTTAGAAATTTTAGGGATGAATGAGTTGAGAAAATTTAATGATTACAGGTACTATGGTAAATAGTAATTTCCCACTAACCAACTTGAGACTGGTTTTAGGAATACAGACCAGCTAAGACTTAGTTGTATTACTGAGGAATCTTCTTGCCAATATTTCTAAGATTCTGCACGGCATGCATGAATGATTGTGCATCAATTACAAAGATTCATGGTCTCCATTTGTAGCATCACTTTTTCATTTGACTAGAAGTAAATCTAGCATTGACATTGATCTTAATGGAATGGATCACCCCAGACAGTGGCTACACCAACAGCAATTTAAACAGCCTGATATCCTAACACCCAACAGCTGTTCACGAATTGACTTATCAAAGCAATCTCATTTTATATATAATAAACTTAACAAGAAATTACAAGAAAGTGAAAGAACAAATCATTTCTAAGCAGAAATATATACATATGTAGTAGAAGTGGTACATATCATCGCTGGTGTTTTGTAACATTACATGTTTCCTCGGAACAAGCTGATCACCCTTATCTCTGAGAAATATACAGAAGTTAATGAGATCTTTATTCCAGTCCAAGAACCATCACTACATCTTAATACATCCAACAAGATATGGAGATTTCCCAATAACTACCCACTCACAATCAATATTCCTTATTTAGGATGTATAAGAGTGATCAATCAAGCCTTTCTTCCCTACATATTACATTGGAATAATCCAGATCAAAGGAAGGAACAGTTTAAGGACATTGCACAGGAACGACACAAAATACACAGATTTTAATCTGCTGTTATATCAACACGTTATAGATTGAAATGGAGAAATTCCGAAGTTTAAGTCGCATGTAAAAGAAAAGTTAGTTGATACATTTTAACCACGAGTAAGATATCATCTATCTTCAATTAGGTGAGGATAAAGAGATTTCCGTATCTCCACAGTGGGGAGAATTTGTCAAAATACAACTACTTGGTACCTTACTATCCAAAGTGGACAGATTTACTGATTAATTCATTTACCCCTGAAGACAAATTTGAACTCTCCCAATTAAAAGGATGGAATAGTTCAACATAAAATTTCAGGGGTGAATAAGTGAATTCCTTCCGTCAGTCTCCAATCCAATTTTCAGGTCATTATTTACCAATGTAGTGGTGTTCCCATTAATCAGGTTACTGGAGCAGAGCATGGAGCACTGGTCAGTTGAAGCAGCTGACTAACTAATTGATTATAATTTTCATGATTGACTTTACATGGTTCTTTGGAGTTATCTCCCATGGCATATTTTTTAAAATGCAATCTTCAATTGAAAATTAATAACAAGTTGCATTTTTTTTTTTAGCTTTTTTGTTAAAACCAGATATACTGCACATAAGCACATAACTACAAACTGGGAAACAAAGGAATAATAAGATTAAGTGCATCTGCATAATTGTAATACCAAAGTTACTCTCATTGTCTCAACCAAAACATTCATGTTAAAAATATCTCTTTTCAAAAATATATTTTTCAAAATATAAAATCTATCTTTTCTAACATTTGGTGTTTGCATTTGAGTAAAGAAATATTAGAGCTATGACTTAAGCAAATATGATAAACATGTATGCTATCACCTGTATGACTGTCACACCCGTATATTATACTATCACATGTATGTTTGTCACACCTGTTTGTTATACTATCACCTGTATGACTGTTACACCTGTATGTTATACTATCACCTGTATGTTATACTATCACATGTATGTTTGTCACTCCTGTATGTTATACGATCACCTGTATGACTGTCACACCTGTATGTTATGCTATCACATGTATGTTTGTCACTCCTGTATGTTATATGATCACCTGTATGACTGTCACACCTGTATGTTATACTATCACATGTATGTTTGTCACTCCTGTATGTTATACGATCACCTGTATGACTGTCACACCTGTATGTTATACTATCACATGTATGTTTGTCACTCCTGTATGTTATACTATCACCTGTATGTTATACTATCACATTTATGACTGTCACATCTGTATGATTATTACATCTGTAAGTAATGCTATTATCAGAGTGAATATTTTCACATGTATGTTTGTCACTCCTGTATGTTATAAATACTTCATGCTGAAGTAAATAATGTCAAGTGTGACCCCTGACCTCACCATGTTTAAATCAACCTAAAAAGCATAGCAACCCCTTACCTTTTCCACCCTAACAATGTACACCCTAACATTGTACAAGCTAAATGTAATTTAAAAAATTGATGAACAATGCTTGCATTTGACTGAAGGGACACTATGAATGCATTTCACATTTAAAATTAATGTACTCTGTCCAAAATCCAAAGGAAAGTTTGGAACATCTCTCACTAGTCACTAAAAATCATGTCACAATCAAGATTTGTAAAAAAACTGGAGGAATTGTATTAGGGTAATGTGTATGATTAACCGCTTACAGCTGGCCGCGTTTGGCCTACTGCCAGGTATGCTTGTTGTTATTTAAACTCGACAGCCATCACTCTCACTAGTTTTAAATTGTGAGTCACCAGCACTACAGAATGGAGAGAAACACAGAAAAAACTGACATGCAATGTACATGCAATCACATGTAGTGTTTGCCAGCGGTAAAGCCCCAGGCTTGTAATTATACCCCGGCCCTATAATGGAGAGCTGCGGGGAAAAGTCACCGACTTACAGTCCCTCAACAAGATGGAGTGAAACGGAGTTACCAAAAAAATCCAGCGTCATGGAAGCAGATGTCAAGTCTGTTTATTTATTTTTTATTTCTCAAAGCATTAACAGCCTGCATGGTTTAGTGATTAAATCGTCCAATCAGAATTCTGCAATTATTGATTATATTAACATAGCACCCATATCAACAATATGTAATACACATTCTCAAGGATAATAGCCTTTACATTCTAAAGTGTCTCGGGTTAATCTTGGTTCTAAACACTAAACAAAGATTACTGTCTGAGGACTATAATGTCCACCAAGTATAAACAACAATCTTTACTTGAAAACAACCTAAAAACTACCTCTACAACATGTCTGAAGGATAAACATTACCCCACTAAACCTGGTTAGAAATGAGGAAACCGAGATTCTGAGGCACCATACTTTCTAGACCAAGTAATAGGGTACAGAACCTAATAAAAGCACTCATTGCAACTAGTGTATCGTATTTGCCATGTTTAGCGACCAGTGCACGTAAAAATTGGTAATAAAACAGGAACTTAATAGGCTTACTAAACTTAGGATCTGGACGAAAAACATAGTTTTTATAATCATTAATGTAGTGTCTTGATGTGTGACATTGTCACCAACTTCAGACATTTTGTACATAGGTGAACAATGTTACCGATATTTTTTAGATTTACTCTAGTGAACATGTACACATGGAGGTTCTTTTTACAGATTTTAAAACCAGGAATCCTTTAAGCAGAGTACAATCCTTTACGAGTTAAAAACAAGAATGATATTCTTTCTATCATACACCCCTGAAATTTCAAAATGAACTATTCCAACCTTTGAATTGAAAGATTTTAAATTAGTCATTAGGGGTGAATGATTTAACACACCTGTAAATGGTGATGCACTTGCTGCATTACAGAATCACCTACCAACTGGCACGCTTTCAGCAGAGAAAGATTAGTCTGTATCGAAAGAGAAACGTGAGTTATTTAACCAAGGTGTGACAAAAACTTCAAACATGCTTCGTCTGCTCATGAATCATCTACATACAATGTATGTAAAAAGTGAGCTGAGTCTATCAGAACAATGATGTAATTAAGGAGGAGAACCTCTCCACAACACTGTAGTACTAGTATAGGGCTACAGTAACACAGGGAGGGGAACCTCTCCACAACACTGTAGTAGTATAGGGCTACAGTAACACAGGGAGGGGAACCTCTCCACAACGCTGTAGTAGGGCCACTGTAATAGGGCTACAGAAATACACTGTCAGTATATCTAATCATTATAACCATTATACCACTAAATTCCCCACTAATGAGATAATGACATAGCTGACAGACACAGTATGTAATGGCTATCACAGCCAACTCTCCCCCATTTATCATTTTTGTTACACATCTAACTGCTCTTAATGCTTACATTTATCCTTAATTAGCCAAAAAAGGTTTCCACTATTTAACCAATTTTGTTTGGTATCCAAAAAAAAAAAAAATCCTCTTAATTAGTTATTGACATTAGTTTACATCAAAGGAAACATGATTAAGAGCCGAGCTCTAGATCTAGATCGACACATTTCGTGGCATCACCAGCCCTTTGAACAAAGTATGTTTAACAACAGACCTTTATCAATATATATAGACATTTTTTTTTTACCTTCATTAACAGAACTCTATATCAGTGATGACAGTTATGACGATCTTCACAAACACTAAATCTATTTTTACACACTTGTTCAGACCCCAATCAGCACATTAGATTTCGATCAACCATTTTGTTTTAACATTGATTAATTAACAACAAGACAAAATAATCTTGGTACATACATCTTTCAAACAACTTTGGCTCTTCTCAACATCAAATAACCAAGGAGTGAAGAAATGAGATGTCGCCAAGAAGCTGTTCTGTATCTACAGAGACAGTAAACCTGCATTCATATTGATCATAAATCAACAAATATCTTTTTAGCATTGAACCCAGACAAGGTATACTTTTATTGATAATGATGAAAATGTGAAGTATGCAGAATCTCTCATAGAACTATTATTATGTCAGAGGAGCCGATGAAATCTAATTTTTCATCTCCATCATTTAGGGATAAAGAAGCAGCTTAAGTTGACGTGTGTATGTTACACCTCGTCCTGGAATGTACATTATAATCTCCTGTCACCACATCATACAGTGTTCACCAGATGTCACCAAAATACTTCCCAGCTTAAAAAAGCTTTTCTCTAATAATGCTATTTTTATATAACTCAACTATATCTACGCCAGCTTTATATATATAATGTAAACACTGATTCTGTGACAAATTATTCATACTCATAACTGGTTTAATCTTTAGCCTGATTAAACTCCAGTAACATAAATAACCAATTATCTAAGAACTCCTGTTTATAGTAATCGTATAATAAGCTTGAGATAACATCAATCTGTTAGTCAATTACTTGATAACATTGTTTTTATGATCACACATGACGTATAGCCTGTTAACATAAATGTCACCAGGCGTCTAACCTTTATATATTTTACCACTGCTGAAACTGTTCAGCCACCTCTTTTGTTGTTCCAATCTAATAAATTTTGAGATAAATACTCAAACTATTTAATCAACTTTTTGCAAAAAAAAACAAACATTTTTAACTCTCAACATGCACAAAAGCGAATTCATTAAAAAGGAAATATTTCACTTGAATACATTTTCCACTGCATGGCATAATTACCTCCCCTTGAAATGAACTCTTATAAAGTTAGACATTTCAATGACATCTGTACAGTTGTCTCCCTTTTTGTGTCACTAGGCCTATACATCTTCTCTTGTTGTGCTGGTTAGCTTACACATTGAGTGATTGTCTCCCCTTGTCAGCACTGATCTATACAGTGATGTATTGCTATAATCATCAGCCACATTTCCTACAGCACAGGAAACAGGGCACATTCCTGTGATAGGTGTATAGCGGACATTCATCACTATACCTAGCTTATCATTTTTCATTGACAATTAAAAAATATCTAATTTATGAATGACATGACAGTGTTACTGTCGTTTTAACATATCTCACTAAGTTGTAAATGGATTTTTTTGTTAAATTAAAATATCAGGTAAAAATTTCTTGGAATTAAATGATACCTACAAAATATTTGACTGGTGATGAAAGCAGTATGTCCATTGGTGCATGAATCCCTTGAGAGATGTTCTTCAATCAATTTGTCAGAAATGTACATCACATACATTCTCACAACAACAGATTTTACGTTGTAGTTTGAGATACACCACTTACATCAAGCTTAAATGTACATAGTTCATGCAAACAACCTCAAAACTGAATCTTTATGATGTAGGAAAGGACAGATATACACCAGGAACACTTGGCAAACAAGCTGATGAGGACAAATATCTGGTACAAACATCAGATACATATCACGGTAAAATTTATATTCTAAAGGAATTCAAAGAAACAGTAAGGAAAAAAACCCAGTTGACTTTTATCTATTCAGGCAAAAATTGTGAAAGATGAAAAAAAATTGAAAAAGATAAAAATCTTGTATTTGAAAATAAGTTTCCTGGGGAAAGCAAATCTAAGAAAAAGTTGAAGTACAGAAATGACGACAACAATATCTACAGTTAGCTGCAGGACATGCCAACAAAGAGAAGGGAAACCAAATCACAATATCACTATGGATACTTACTGTAACTTTCTGACGGGTCAGGTCCGGTGACGATAACTAGCAGAAAGGAATATCAAATTTTACTTTTTGCTTTTTTAAAGTAAATTTTACATCAAAATAAAGAGTTCTTCTCAAATATAATGACCAAGATCTTTATATAATTTCTCTAAGTAATAGAAAACCTGATAAGGAGGTAAATATATAATGAAGGTCCTATATAATACAATAACAATTGGCAGTCCAGAATTATCATCATCAATTCTAAAACAATTACCAAGAGATAAAAGTATTTGAGTAATGAGTGATACTGAAGCTGATAATATGAGTTTTTTGGGGGACTGATGAAACTGTTTCATTTGTGTTTTAATGTCCTATTAATCACTTGTGACCGTATAGCTTTTATGCCAAGCTTTAATGGTAGATGAAAGCTGGAGTACCCATAGAAAACCTAAGGACCTTCAACCAGTACCTGGCTCTACATTTATGTGATGTTTGACTTATCTTGGAGGGATACAAGCAGACTGTCATTACCATAGATACCAACAAGAGCACTTTCAAGGTCACTTTCAAGGTCACTTTCAAGGTCACTTTAAGGTTATCTGAAAGTGACATTGAATATGGCCATCACATCTCTTGAAGTTAGTATTAAGAGTTTTATATGAGATAAGAAATTTTGCTCCAGTTGTTCTGTTTGATTTGTGTTTGTTTGGGAGGAGAGAGAGGGAGAGAGGAGGTGGGGGATTAACTGACACTGCTACTTTGGCAGAGATATATTCTACTGAAAGCAAAACACTTTATCTATCAAGCCTGTAACAATGCTAGCATCTTCTACCATCCTTTCTCCCAACACGTTACTGGTCCTAAGAATTTGAATATGTAAACTTCATGTAGATGTCACACAATTATCAGGTATTTAAGAGAATATGGATTCTTGAAAATATGAATTTTAAGTTCTTTATAATATTGCAATGAGAAAATTTCATGAAGTATACCAGTACAAAGCAATATATAACAGGAATCAATATTGCCCTGGAACATGTGACCGTCTGTTCATCAAAAGTGACAGCTGTACTCTAGTGTATATACGAATGTTTGATACAATTTCAGGTATAATATGTTACCTAGTATTGATACTTCTATGAAAATGAATGTCTTATCTATGCATTTTACATATTCCATTTCTAGTGAACTTCTGATCAAACAAAGATAAAACATGTACATTATGTTTTATAAATTAATGTATAGTGCTGCTGACGCAGACAATGAATGTATCATTTATCACAAATTATTGGTTTGAATTTTTTTTTTTTTCAAAGACATAATACTCACTTAGGTAGACTAGCTGACCCCCCTCCCGAGTCTCCCTCAATCTGTCTCTAGAATATTGCATTATTCCAACAAAAAATAAACTATTTTTCATCACTTTGACACCTGATTCTGATTCCTAAATCAAAACTAAGGTGATCTTGAGATACTAATTAGTGTTAGTAATGAAATGCAGCTATCTATAGTGTAAGGAATTCTTTTTGCATCTTTGCTTACTGACAATGTGAAAATCTAACTGATCTCATTGCAGTCTGTAGCCCTTGACCTATTTTAATGACTTTGACCTCCAAATGTTTCATTGCATTGAATGACCTTCAAGGGTTATGAGTTCATTATATATAAGGACTTAAGTAATACAGGGGGTGCCTTAGGTCTGTACACAGTTCCCCCTCTCCCCTCCCGAATTACAAATATCAGTATACCTAGCACATAAGTGGACTAATAACAAGTTTATATGAGTTAGGAGTACAAGGGTGTGTATGATCTATCATATGACAAGGTCTTCACCTTTTATATCCTTTTACACAAATTACTAGGCACGTTTTCCCCGAATCCCCCATACCAAAATGGTTATGAATGGAATTCTATGTTTTGCCCACCAGATACCATCACATTAACAAATATAGGCCAGAAGTATTCAATATAGAGTGGTATGTGTTACACAACGTTGAATGCTAATACACTAGGAATTTGAAGGTCAAATTCCCTAATATTGTTTTTCTCTATTTTCTATGGAATAACCTGCAATTTTTCAAGGTTACATTACTATTACTTAAAACATACAACACTGATGATAATGTAGATGTAAGAACACAGAGGATCCGATTTCTACCTGCCACAGGTATATATCACAGTAGCAATATGTACCAGACATGTACATACCTTATACCTATTACACCTACTCTAGCCGTCACAGTGTTTAAGTGTTATCTTCAACAATCCTAACAATCAATAAACTAATTGTTTATTCTGTTTCACCTGGCCAGGCAGTTTTACTTTTATATCCTTCTGGGTTTAAAATAGCAAACTATTAACTTTAAATCTATGTCTGGGAAAATGAAATTGATATCGGCGTTTTTTTTCAGAATTTATTTACTATGCAAACTGTCACAGCAAATATTTAATGCTTGGTAGTCAAAAGTAGCTGTGAAATGTATACGAATAACATAGTATGTTGTTTGTACAAGTAACTACAGAATACCTCATTAAGAATACAAGGTAGACTTCTAGCTACCTGGGAACAAATTACAATTCAATTTGTCTTTTTTTTTTTTTAAATGAAACAGTAGTAGTTTGAAGGTAAATGACAATACGTGCAACAAACAGAGTATAATCAGACTAAAGGACCATTTTGAATATAAAACAATACTGTATTTGTCATAATTAGTGCCCAGGGTGCCTAATAATTTGGTTCCAAAGGGGGCACTTAAGGACTCACACAACTAAATCAGCCTATCACGAAGTGTTTCATACGTTTGTAGTCCCTACTGAAAATTTGTTCCGGCTAAGTACAGTGATTCTGAGTAATTTAAATAGGTAATTGTTGCTGCATTTAATGAAATCTGTAGATATTGAACTTTACAAAAATATATACTTTTGGTAGATTTTGATATGTGATGGCGGATTGATATGGGGTCAAAAGTCAGAGGGTGTTCCCGTCCCATTTCACTGGTTTGATATGTAAATTTCCGGTTGTCCGAAGCAGACGCCTGTAGCGAGCTAATATGCCAGTAAACTCCTCATAAAATGCCTCTTGAAGCCTTTGTCATGTATGTATCTGTGAATTTAGGCAGTTTTCACAAATGTTGAACTTTAAATATTTAAGTTATTAGCTCGAAAGCTTAGTAATAACATATAGTAAATTATTTAGTTGTGTGAGTCCTTAATAGGATAACAAAATTAGAATCTAGACCAAAAATGTCATTTTTATAAAGTATATATATATACAATGTATTATGACAAGAATGGGTAGTACTCATGTTGTGCGACATTATTGTCAACAATTTCGTACAACTTGTACATATATTACAGATATTTGTGGGAATTTTTCCTTGTAAACATGTGTACAATGAGGTTTACCGCACTGTTACATAGAATCAATTAGTTTTGTCGCGACTAAAAGCGACACTTATATAATTTAAATACCTCTGTAGAAAGGGAAGGGGTGTTTATAGTGAAATGGGTGTTAATTACAGTGAATACGGTACACCAATGCAAACAAAGTTAAACCCAGTCTCCCGAGTTCTATCAGACTTGCTATAAATACCACTAGTAGCATCACCAATACAATATTGACCAATGATAGTGATGGACTTGGTTCTATCTATATTAAGATCATGTCTGTCATGTGATGATTTTTCAGTTGAGTCAGTTGTTTTAGTCTCCTGGACTTTCATCAAGACATCCAGCATGTCTAGGGGTAAGATTCCTAAGAAAGATATGAGGGTATTGGTGATGTGCGAATCACCAGTGACCAAGGTGAAGGATGTCTGAGGTCAAGGTGAAGGATGTCTGAGGTCATCAGAGCTGGACCATTTGGGATTTGCCTGGACATTAAAGGCATCTACTTTAAACATACTTCTTTTTAGCATACTTCAATTTTTCCGCATAAAAGAATTTAAACAGATAAACGAAATGATACATTGGTGCACTCGCACTACTTGCTATAAAAAGCAATATACCGAAACTGTAATTAGCACTGATGACTTAAGGAAAGACTTTCAGCATAAGATAACCATTAAAATATAAATTTGTGATATATTTTCTCTATAGCTAACAAGATATGCTACGTGCATGGACTCACAGACAGACGGAGCCCAATATAATATCCCCCAAAAATTGGGGGAGGGGGATAATAAGAATTGTTGGTAAATATGAACCCAGTCTTTAATTTGGTACAAAGCTAGGCTGGATGCCATGGTAAATGTTAACCCAGTCTTTGGTACAAAGCTAACCTGGATGCCATGGTAAATGTTAACCCAGTCTTTGGTACAACGCTACCTGGATGCCTTGGTAAATATGAACCCAGTCTTTGGTACAAAGCTAACCTGGATACCACGGTAAATGTTAACCCAGTCTTTGGTACAAAGCTAACCTGGATACCAGGGTAAATGTTAACCCAGTCTTTGGTACAAAGCTAACTTGGATGTCATGGTAAATGTTAACCCAGTCTTTGGTACAAAGCTAACCTGGATACCACGGTAAATGTTAACCCAGTCTTTGGTACAAAGCTAACCTGGATACCACGGTAAATATGAAGCCAGTCTTTGTTACAAAGCTAACCTGGATGTCATGGTAAATGTTAACCCAGTCTTTGGTACAAAGCTAACCTGGATGCCTTGGTAATTAAATGTTAACCCAGTCTTTTGTAAATATGAAGCCAGTCTTTGGTACAAAGCTAACCTGGATACCACGGTAAAATTAAGCCAGTCTTTGGTACAAAGCTAACCTGGATGCCATGGTAAATATGAAGCCAGTCTTTGTTACAAAGCTAACCTGGATGACGTTAAGTATGTAAGGGCAGTATTGTGTTAAATGTCAATTAAGGCTATTAAGTGTCACAGCCATTGTGACAGTAACATGCTTCAACCTCTAACCTCTAAACAATTCCTCATGCACTTAAAACCCTACACCGTACTTAATCCAATATAACTCAGGCAAACATTGAACATACATGGGACCCTTGCAGCTTTTAATTTTAATATTTGATTTGAACACCACTAAGAATAGGTAAAATGACTGTATGAAATAGAACCAGCCTTCTGATCTGTCCCAAGCTTAATACTACTGATAAATGTGTCCATGTACTTGTGAGCCATTTCTTCCTAAATAGTTCAACCGTACACAAATACCAGCGGTAACAGCTGAGAGTTATAGTTGTTATATTGACGAAAAGCTTTACGGTTCTGAAAACTGTCAAGTATTTTCTCATTTTAGTGAAAATCAATATTTATATCGACTTCATCTGTGTATATGACATTGTATGATGTATATTCCTCGTGAGACAAACAATCAGTGTTACTTTATGGCAGAAAATGGAATTAACTTGATCAAAGCTATTAGCTGCATTGCTTAAGAGGCTTAGAAAGGTTTTACGCTCTAGAAACAATGTCTAATGTAGCTACTCTACTAAATCTAGACATTCTTATACAGTCTTATACGGTAAAAAGGTTAACAAGGAATATATCCAGGCATGAAAACACTCAGAAGACTCTGATAATGACAAGCCTCCCAATGATCATGATTGCCATTGAAAAGCATTATAGTGAAGGAGATTATTTACCATTGGGTCCTTCCTCGCCCATTGAGGCCCGGTTTGCGATCCTCGCCAACTCATCATTGATGCTAATGTTTGTCTGTTCTTCATCCCAACACCGGAATCCTGCAAACAAAACAATATGGCCATCAGTATTTATAACCAAACTAGACACTTTCTGAACCTAAAATTTAAATCCAATATCATTACAATTTCTTATTGTTTCGTTACCTTAATTGTCATATTGAACTAAAGAATAATTCTCAAAGCAATAAAGGTCCATGGATTTGTATTTCAATCTTTGTTCAAATTAGTATGATGGTATTTAGCAGAAAGAGAATACCTGTAGTGTACTTCCACCTGGGACTGACCCTGCTCTACTGATTGTGCTACAGAGAAGTTATAGCATTGAAACAAAAAAATTAGCCTTGATCTTTTCAATTAAGCAAGTGTCCAAATACATTTTTCAGCTAAGTCTGAGTGATTTATGGCCAGTTTTATAACACTATTTATACATGTGTTTCAATGGATATCAAACTGATGATTAAGATGTTATTTAAGTCTCTCAGAAAAGCTTGACCTTTAACCTCATCAGTATGTAGTTATACAGGGTTACTGATTTAAATTGGAGTTATGAATTGATGGTAATATTTGGCTGCACAACATCAATATACTGTATAAAGTTAAACATTCCTTGATTATCAATATTTGTGGTTTTCTTGGTTGCTTTCGAGTCACAAAAAAATACAACAAATATGAATTTGTATCTACAATTTGTTTACTGGTAGTTATCAACAAAAGTTTATACCATGAAACGATCTTAAAGGCATCAATGAAATAAACCTTGAAGGAAAGTTGCCGCGAATATTTCATGTTCTAGAGTACAGAAAGCCAAAATGTTCTTCTGAATGAAAAGAAATATTTGAGTCTGAATGTTAAATCGTAGATGAATGGAATGCTTTGAATGACTTTGATATTGACATATTCATCAATAGAAGGAGATTCTTAATCATATCCAGGTAAGTATTCAGTGACAAACCCAGGTAGATATACCTGTAGCTGTCCAAGTGTTTACGATAGCTCATCACACAAGTTGTTGACACAACTAAATAATATCAAGTTTTGATATGCAGTGTCATATGCTCCTGTTGGTCTACTTTTCACGTTTCCAGACAAGATGTCCACTATGAGCTGGTATAAACTAGAGATATAGAACAGTAGGGACAGACTACACATCTAGTGTTGCAAGTTGTTTTATTTTTCCTTTGGACCAGAGCCTTGCCTGTGGAACAGACATATTCTACTCTATGTATACCTTACATAATATTTTCCAATATTTTGTAGGAAGCAGTTTCTTGGCGACAGTAGAGCCTTAAGGGGGAATTAAACCTAGTCATAGAAGCTGAGGTAGAAACCAAACAGAAAACTCTTATTTGATTGATATATTCCAAACACGATATAAAGTGTTGCCTGAAATACCAGCTAGAGTCCCAAAATTCAATTACTCTAGGTGATGTCAAACGAAAAGTGTTGAAACGCAACAGCCTCAAGTTTGTGTCTGCCACGATTTGGATCGCAGTTGATCAATAAAGTTGTCGCTTTGCTTCTGGTGACCATATATATACAGTGTGCCACATTTCCGGTAATATTCATGTATTTTTGCGGTAATCGATTAAGAACGGGACTTCATCTAGAGCACTTGGAAGCTTTCGTTACATAGGAAGTCCCGAAGTTATTATACGCCGGTACTCCATCGTATTTGATTACCAAACACGGTATATATTATATATATGGTCTCTAACCATAGCCAATAACGAAACAACACCAACCGCTACAAAAACATTGTCATAAATCTTACTTCAATTGTAGCCAAGTTTTAATGCTGACTGCCTAATATGTAATGAACACTGTAAAAGACTGAAGTGTGGTGAACACAATAACCATGTAATTAGTTCTTCATTACTGAGTTTGTGTTAATTAGGTATTACCTTATATGTATGTTATGCATTAATATGAAATGTGGAGGAAAATTGATGTGGAAAATTCAGCTTTCGTAAATGAA
This sequence comes from Mimachlamys varia, assembly GCA_947623455.1. NCBI lineage: Eukaryota > Metazoa > Mollusca > Bivalvia > Pectinida > Pectinidae > Mimachlamys > Mimachlamys varia. The sequence continues at coordinate 19,638,262 of OX392535.1, forward strand.
CAATTCAGCGGAATTTTACATTGCTCTCCACATGTCTTGTCTGAGGACTCTAATATAACAAACCATAGAATTGGAACAGTGCAAATGGGTTCAGGAATGAATGAGTTCAGATTTTTTAACATTATATTGTTCTCCATGAATATTCAACGAACAGAAGATTTTGCATATATGACCAATATCTATCTTTACAGTCATAAATCTATCTTTACAGTCATTCCCATGAACAAATACACTGAACATGACTTTATACCAATCTTTACACATGTAAGAACGGAAGTATGGAAGTTGAGCATTATTTTAAATCTATGACGGAGACATACTATCAACAGTAAGATAGTGGACACTAAGGAAGTGCATTACACTGACTAACAAGACAAACTTTACAGGGTTTTATTGTTTACTAAACCGGTTTGTTATAGATTGTGAGGGACTCCGCGTTGACAACCTTTCTATCTGCACTATGACTCATGGTAAACATACCCTTAGTGGCGATTATATCATCATACGTTCATGAGATTTCCCTGTAACTGGACGAGAGCCCTAGATTAAGTTATGTCCACTTTTCTTTAGCAGGAAATCGGAGTAAATTCAAACATTAAATCTGTAGTGTACCCCATTCATATACAAGTACCGATATGTTTCATTATAGCTGTATGGTTTGTATTTGATACAGCTAAGTGGAGGAGGACGGTTATGTTGAGGGTTCTCCCTGTGAGTAACATATAGGTTAAGTTATGTACTACTAGACACATAAATACAGGCTTAGCAAGACAAGAAATAATATCACGCAAACTCATATCAATTATAAAAGTAAAGAGAAGTTTATTACTCATATCGGCTTGTTGCCAAACACTTGATTTTTTGGATTATTCCAGTGTGAAACTGGAGATTTGTATTTAAAATATGGTCTCCCTTATTATCCCAAAATATTTGCATTGCACTTAAAATTATTTGACCTTTGACCTAGAGTTTTAAATGTGTCATCTAAATAATCTGCAATGCACATCTTTTGAGGGTAATATAGGTGTTCAAGTTCCATAAAAATGCCTTTTGCTGTTGAAATGATTGTCCAGGTGCTAAAGTTTCACTATAAAGTTTGCACTGACCTTTGACCTATAGATGAAGGTCAAAGTGACCTCATCGGATTGTGCTGTGCACGTTCTTTGACAGGTACAGGTATGTTTCAGATTTCACCAGAATATCTAGTCATTTTAAACGTTATGACTCAGACAATATTTCTATAACTTTTTTGGTTGCAATTACGTACCTGACCTTTGACTTTTAAGTGAAGGTTAACTAAGCTACTTACAGGGCATGCTCAATATAAAATTGTGCAGGTGCACTTCATAAAAAAATTATCAAGATATCTATAGCTTGAAAGTTTTAGCAGACAAGATTATTATATTATAAAAGAACCATTACTTGCACAACATATCCTTTTATTTGACAGGGAGACAATAACTCTAGAGTTATGACATCACATCACCTTTCCCTCATCCCTGTACACCTGCTTTCCAACTATACATGTCTTTTTTCTCCAGGTCAGATCAATAGAAAAGTGACGAGTTTGTCACACGCAATTTGTAGTATTTCAGTGCACAGTTGCTTGAGTTTCTGTCGGTATATACTTTTTTCTTATATATATATATGGAGCCACAGCCCATTACAGAATGTAATGGGCATTACTGTAATAGGAGGCGGCTCCATGTATATAAACATTTTTTTATATACTGACAGAAACTCAAGCAACTGTGTTCAGTGATAACTGGGATATGGGATAAACTAGACATCCACCTTAACAGAACTGATTACAATTTCCGTATAAAGTCACAATTCCCTCATCTCCAACAAAAATAATTCAGGTTTATGTATTATATGTGAGAACAAACTAAATCTATATGGCTATAAATCTTACTCAACCATCGAACTTTGGATAAATATTGAATGTATATAGACTGTACCGTAATTTCCTGCGTATAACCCGCGGGAAGTAAATTAAGCTTATACAGTGATGCCCCAATAATTCTTAAACCTTCAATTTTAAGACAAATTATTCCGATGATAATCCTGGCACCTTCAATTTGAGGGCAAAGTTTAAACTTTTTATTTTATGAATGTGTCATTAATTTAGACTGTAGAGTGGGACAACAGGATCAATGAGTCCATTGTTTACAGAAGGAATTGCTGGTATATGTACTGTCCTCTAGTTTCTACAACTGTGAATCAGAAATAAAACAGCTCTGACCTTGTCACAAAGTCTTGTAATACAAGCTCAACTACTTCACAGATGCTGAATATTCATGTAAAGCAGTAACAAGGTTACAACATCCCATTATTTTTCAAGTTCTGATATAATTTCACATCCCCAGCTTCACCAGAAATGATATGGTGACACATTTATTTCCAGATAAATTGAAACATTTACAGTATCCAGTTATGCTTAAACTGCCAGCGGTCAATGTCTGTAAATTATTTTTTACTCAAATTACAAATACCAATATTTGATGCAATTTACCTAGCTCTAAATATAGCTTGCTTATATCAGCTTGAATTCATTTTGACTCTTTGACTATATATATATCGGTATAATGAAATAAACTCTAAGACCTGTCAAACTAAATGTGTTAGTACAGGCTCTGCAGCAGATCCCAGCATAGACTTAACAAGCGCTCTACATTTCATTGAGCAAATGAACAAAATTCAGCGTGAAGGGAAAAGTTCCACGACATGATGTTGAGGACCACTTTGAAGGCTTGGTTTGTATACTGATTGAATCCTGAAGGCAAACGCAGCAATCCACTCTTAACCTGACAGGTCTGCCAGAAAGAAACATCTAAAAACTGTTTTATTTAATTTGCAGAGGGAATTCAAGCTACAGAAAGAGTATTAGACAACCAGCATTGAAGCTAGGCAGGGAAATACAGATATCCCGGAACCCTATGTATTTTACGGTGGAGCATCAGATCAGATATCCTGGAACCCTATGTATTTTACGTGGAGCATCAGATCGGCTGTCATTGATTGATGGCCTTGCTAGTCTATAGATTCCTGTGGGTCACCAATGGTCCCGCCAAACTCCAACCTTTACCGACTACATCCTACATAGGATGCAGTATACTATTTTTATGACTAGCATGCTGTAGTTTGATCCATGGTTGTGTAATCCTACCCATTAATGCACAAGTCATGTGAGGAATACACTAGATATTCATGCAAATTAACAAAAAAAAGTTGATGACTACTTTGGGGGATTTTCCTTCTGAATAAATATTCTGATCATCCGATCAATGGGAGAGCTCTGCTGGTTGAAATGTCTGTCATCATACTCCCTATACTGTAGCCAATACTGCAGCCGAGACAGGCCAGGCCCTATACTGCAGCCGAGACAGGCCATATGACTAACCTAGACTCCACTTTATAATGTGGTATCAATATGTTGCCAACTCGCCCCACAGTTCCAAATCTGCAGTAAATATTGCTTTTGATGTACATTCATTGCAGACATTACAAAACTGCAACAGTACCTATATAAATATGTACCCGGGTATATTTCCAAGTCCGAAGGTGAATGACCACACCACACCTTGTCTGAATCTTTATACAGATTTACCCTTAATGCCAACTTCACCTTTTTGCTTATAGACACAGACAAGGCACTGTACCTCAGAGTTTACATGATGAATATAACATAATATACAGTATACATACAAATAAACATACCACAGTTTCTAATTCTCACTCCCCACCTTTGTATGTGGGAGTGCGTGTGTGTGTGTGCATGTCTGTATACATGTGTGTGTGCATGTCTGTATACATGTGTGTGTGCAGGTCTGTATACATGTGTGTGTGCAGGTCTGAATACATGTGTGTGTGCATGTCTGAATACATGTGTGTGTGCATGTCTGTATACATGTGTGTGTGCAGGTCTGTATACATGTGTGTGTGCATGTCTGAATACATGTGTGTGTGCATGTCTGAATACATGTGTGTGTGCATGTCTGTATACATGTGTGTGTGCAGGTCTGTATACATGTGTGTGTGCAGGTCTGTATACATGTGTGTGTGCATGTCTGAATACATGTGTGTGTGCATGTCTGTATACATGTGTGTGTGCATGCCTGTATACATGTGTGTGTGCATGTCTGTATACATGTGTGTGTGCAGGTCTGTATACATGTGTGTGTGCAGGTCTGTATACATGTGTGTGTGCAGGTCTGTATACATGTGTGTGTGCAGGCCTGGCCCTAGTTTGTGACATTCCATCTCAGACTGTCCTTCAACTCCATTTTCATGACATGTGCTGTCCCAGTCTGTTTCTAATACATTTATCTTATTCCCCCCTGAAATTTTATAATGCACTTCAAATGTATCTTCAGGGGTGAAAGAGTTGAGCCTCAAAGTTTTACAATTCACCCCTAAAGTAGCATTTGAACCTAACCAATCGACACTGGGTAAGTCCAGTTTGACTCATTCACCCCTGAAATTTCATAATGAACTATTCCAACCTCTGAACTGGAAGAGTTCAAATATGTCTTCAGGGGTGAATTACGATAGTTAAATATGTAGGATATATGATGTGCTTTTCAAAAGCATGTGATAGGCCTATATGTAGCTTATTGATCAGGAGTAATAATATGTGATACAGCTTATATTACATTGTGTATGCTAATCTATACAACACACATTGGTATTTTCAGCCTGTCAGGAAGTACAACTTGAGTTTTCAAGATTGGAAAAGGCTTTTCATGATTAATGAATTGGCAGCACCTTCAACGTAATTTTCTTCCTCATTAGCCTGTCAGTTTTAATGTATATATAATTTAGTCAGCGATAAGTTAGCCTGTATCCCAGACGGTTTATTTAGACTGTGGTGTACCTGACCAATACATCAGTTTAATTCAATCACCCATTTATGGCTGGTCAGGTGGTGCACTAAATAGTGCACTTGCCTTTCACCAAGGTGGCCAGGGTTCGAATCCCTGGCAGGATGTGAAAAGGTATGCGGTCATCTGACCGACCACTTGGGTTTTCCCCAGGTACTCTGGTTTTCTCTAACAATAAGACCCCTCATGCTCTTACATCCGGGCAAACAAGAGTGATTAATATAAGTTAAATAACTTGTTTCATAATTCTTGTAAAATAGATAAAATTTATTCACTCTTGAAGACACACTTGAACTCTTCTAATTCAAAGGATGAAAAAGTTGATTATGAAATTTCAGGGGTGAAATACCTGGAAGTTAGTCCTTGTTGGCTATTAAACCACTTCCATAGCTAGTAACTCTGGACATGGGGATACAGACCTAATTATCCTAGACAGTGGGATCCAGACTATGAGGATTTAAACCCAATCAAGCCGAGTACATCCTCAACTTTACATTTTACAGCTGCAGAGTTTATTAATTGCCTCAAGACACTTTATTTAATCACTTATACCACACAGACAAGTACAATCCATCTTGATCAGTTTTTTCTCTGTAATATAATTAATGTATTGTGACATCTAACAGACCACCAGAAATCAGTCAATTAGCTGAGCCTTTTCTTACCAATATATTTAGCATTATCTTAGAATCAGTCAAGCCTTTTCTTACCAATATATTTAGCATTATCTCAGAATCAGTCGAGCCTTAATTTCTTACCAATATATTTAGCATTATCTCAGAATCAGTCGAGCATTTTCTTACCAATATATTTAGCATTATCTCAGAATCAGTCAAGCCTTTTCTTACCAATATATTTAGCATTATCTCAGAATCTTCCCAGACAACTTATCCTTTCCTCAGAAACAACATTTTCATAACATGTAACATGTGGACACCATACATTGTCTCATTAATGTCGATTTTCTGCACTCAATAATTGTCTATTATAGTCCTTAAAAAAAGTTTTTCCTTGCTTATCATGATTTTAAATTTAACCACAGAAATTTAATCTTGTCAAATTTTGCTGTGCAATTAATCTACAACCAGTGAGAACATGTAGAATGAACAGAATTCTTGGGTTTCTCATGACTTGACATTTAAATTGCTGTCTGGCCTCATGTACACTGTCCCAATGGGCACCTTACAGTTCACACAAAGGTAACATGTTCATTAGCTGTATTAGTCTTCAGGACTCCTGGTTATTATTACACTAGCAGTGTTGCTCTGGGCCTGATTATTCCAAACCTAGTTAGCTTATAAACAAGTCATAAACACATATTTTCAATTTTTCGCTTTTTGGTGATTTTATGGTATATTAAATTTTCCATGTTGAGTCATTTTGATGCTGATCAATTTTTTGACAATTTGGCTCAGGTCATAGTTATAATATATAAAGGATATTAGTTTCCATTTCAGATGAGATTTGTGAAACAAGTCTAAGGATTTTTCAATTTAGCGAGCTTCTGGCAAGCTAACATGAAAAATTGGTGATGATTTTTATAAATTTCATATTAAAAGAACACAAGTATAAGATCCATTTTATCATATTGTCAAAATTTGTGGCATTATTTCTTGTAAAATGACAATTTTCATACAAAATTGAAATATAAACACCGCTATTTGAGTCCAGTGTGGAAGTTGATGATATGTAATTGCACTAGATGTGACATGCTTAATCATGTGATGAATCATATTATTGAACTAATTTGACGAAAGGATAATTTTCAATAATACAGATGACAATACTGGCACGTCAACACATCATTTTGAAAAAAATTAATCTGAAAACATAAATGATTCAGCGTATGATTTTGTTAACAAGGCATTGTACACCGAAGACCAGACATAAAATCTAATGATTGCGTGTTGCTGACTCTGGCCGAGTTTTATCATGCACTAATAAGCTAATGATTAATCAATAAGTTGAAAGGTCATGGAAGCCAGACAGAAGGCAATGCTACAGTTGTATTAGATTTGTTTGTAATGGTAATCAATCAGATACAATCAACATGAGACCTGACCTCTGGGATGGGGACATATCGATTTAATGTATACACTGGGGACAGCCAGCTGGTCAACATAAGGCCACCATCACTGGTCTCCTTACACAGTGTCAAACCCATTACAGCAAATTACACTCAACAACGATCACTTGGTCTCCCTAATAATAGTCTACCCTCCTAACCGTACATAATCGCCCCCAGTCCTGTCGCCCCACTGAAGCTATGTAACTGTTAACTTTCCTCATTTCAAATGAACTTTGTGCGGTTATTACAAATAGGCCTGAGGTCAACTGAGAACAATGTTCTCCAATATTAGAGTTCATTGTTTAATAATTGATTATAAGATTGACAATTACGATGGTTAATTACTGCTCAGCTAATAACCCTTTGTTATCCTGTATAATTGACATATATCGGTAGGTATACTCATCAGGTATATTGTATCACGGCCTCAGGACATCCATATATACCTGTATTGATCACTAGGAGCATACATCGGTCAAGTCTGACAAGGGAGTAGGAGGTGGGAGAGAGAGTATGATATGTTTACATACAGATGCAGACATTACATTTGGACCTTAGACTTATGTAGAACTGTTCATAACATAGCAACAAATCAATTCCAGGTCAGATTCTCGGAATTCCAAGATCATTGAGTCAGATGGTGAAGTAATGATCCAGCTTAAGGCTGAAAACGGGTCCCAACATCTTATTTACCTATAGTAGCCAGGTGACGCTCTATTTACCTGTATTTCTTGGCCAGGTATGCCAGGTAAAGATAAGTAGGATTGGCTGTAACATTGTAGAGTCAAATGTCAAACAAACAAGAAATATTTATCTTACTTTATTCAGGTCAGTTCTGCTGGAACATGAGAAATTATCTTTTTTTCCTCACAATGCATTGCTCAAACCCATCATTTTACCTATACGATGCAGAGTTTGAAACATTCCTAGAACCGCACTGTAGTCAGGAATTTGACACAGTTTTCTAATTATATAACTTGCCACAGGTCCAAGATCTTACCTCTGGTATGATCATCCGACCATGATCACCCACCATTCATTAACTTACAAAAATCTACCACACCACTGTAACTGTACCAAGTTCAAGCCAGAGATGAATAATGACCTTCTAAAATAACAAGGTCACACTGACCGGATTCTGAAATTGAGTTGAGCTGGAGTAGGATACTTAAACGGTAGTTATGTATACAGCAATCTTACCCAGTAGTGAAACTACACCACCAGACCATCCGACTTGTAATGTAATCTGATAATCATGTGTTATTCATTATAGTTTGTTAATGTGGTTCAACTTGTTCAAAAGGATGCACCATCCTCTCCTAATGATTTCAGCAGTTAAAGGAGCTCTATAGGCTAATTAATGTAATGGTGATAATACATTATACTGATCAAATAATCAACGCTGGAATGTTAAATCCTGGCATAACATTAACCAACTTATTTCCCAGTAAACTCATGGGTGTAACACGATCAGCATATGGTGCTAAACCCAATGGCTACTGTAGCCCCTAGTTATACAGAACTGGCACCATAAAGAGGTTTACTAGCTATTACTTCTGAAAAAGACAAAAAGGGATATTCTTATATGTAGGCGATAAATGGGGATTAACTTAGTCCTGTGATACATGGGTTTAATTAACTAGCTAGTGGTACCATACATAGAGATTTAGCCTAGTCATGCAATGGAGTTTAGTTTACTGGTGTAATTAAGGTAGTTAGTCCACTATATATAAGGGAGTTAACCAAGTGCCCTACAAGGGTAGTTACCAGCGGTAGTCCTGTGATACATTGTGTAGCGGATCCAGACCAGATCGATCGTCGGCGACCAGATAGCTCAATTGGTTAAGCCTCTGTCTAGAGTTCGAATGGTCCCGGGTTCGAACCCCAGTCTGGCCGTGCATTTTTTCCTCTCCCGTTACACATTGTTGGTATAATTAGCCTTGGTAAATGATTTAATGATTTAAATGATTTGTTTAGAAGCTACACATACAGAGGAAGTTTGTTTACTGGCTTAAGTAGTTAGTCCAGTTATATGTTGGTACAAAGGGAGTTCATTTCACACAGTCTGGTACAAGGATATGAATATCTAGCCCAAAACTTAAATTCCTTCAGTAGTTCAGAATAAGTAGCCAGTACATCGATGTGCCTATAGAGGATGTGCCTTTAGAGCGACGGACAGGATTCCAGTATACCCCCCCCCCCCCTGCCCCTACTTCATCTTCATGGTGGAGGGGGGGGGGGTGTATTATTGGTATAATTGTATTTTGGGAGTATATAGTCCAGTGGTAAATTTGTAGTTAGCTGGTACGTGGGTTACAAGAATACATGTATCTAGCTATATATGACAAATGTAGAAAGTGCTCCTGACCTAGTCCAGAATGTGTCTCCAATTAGCTGTGTAATTAAGTTTGGAACATCCTAATGAAGCATGACAACTCCAACGCTTTAACCTAAACAGTTTCTCTCAGGTCGTACTCCTGTCTGTCTACTGAGAAAGAATCAAACAGAATCGCTAGCAGACATCATTCCTGGGCATACACATCTGAACAGTAACACAGGGTCTACAGTTTTTACATTACTTTTCAAAATAAACTCATACATTTCTGATTATAATTCTTTTCTCGGTAAATAAACAGCCTTATCTTGTACAATTCTTTATTACAGTTGCTAGGATTCTTGATCAATATTTATCAATATATATTTGAATTTCATTTTGTATATGACATTTATTTTGTTAATACTTGTATCAAAATAATTCCATTTCTAATAGATACAGACTTTTTATTCATACGTACAAGTCCCATATTGATAATCATTTCATACATATAAAAGTTTCTACTTGATAGAAAAAATCCCTGATAATTTCTACTGATGGTGAATAATTCCTATATGACAATAATACCTTCCTTTCATTGGTTGATAATTATATAATCACTTGATGTTCTGGGCATATATAATGACTTATCCCATAATACATAATACATTTTTGTCTATGCCAACTATCATACAGTCACTGTTTACACGAACTCTGTGTTTCTTTGTAGCATTTCTACAAAGTGATGCAATTGTTATGTCTTTCTGCCGCTTTGGCTGCCGGCATCCGACATAACAGGAACATGTGGTACTGTCTGCTGGTGATTCTGAATGGCTACACCCTCGAAATCATCAAACGTATGATCACCTGATCGTATTTAAATATTTTTCTCTCAAAGAACCCGTTTCTGGGGTATAGAGCTCCCCATCACCCCAGGTCCTGGCACGTCAGCATGGAACGTCAGCACCAATACTATCAGAAGGAAATAAGTCTACAGGCTTTGGCTGATAACACGGACATTTCTAGGCTGATAAATGTGTTTATCTACATCAGATTCAAGCTCCCAAAATTACCACAATGCAAATTATTCAACATAAAAATATTCTGGAATGCAATGACGTTTTTCAAACAAGAGGCCAAAAAGGCCTGTGTCGCATACCTGTTTTTCATATCACATCTGTGATGTTAATAGAGGTAATATTTTGAACTGCAATGACTTTGTATAGAAGATGTATTTTATGGAATAGAAATTATATACCACAACTAAGAGTGAAATTTGTGACAATAAGAGATGGAATTGAGCAACTTACCATCTCATACACTACATATCATGTCATGCAGTACTAGTACACTTCACACTGGTAATTAGTCTGATGAAGGTGATAGTGTATAGTCATCGAAATGTCACACTTAACTATCATATTGGTTGTTTTATATAACTTCTATTCTATTGACATTACAAACCTGAAGAAAATGTTCTGAAAGACAATTATATTTTAATCAATTTTCAAATAAATTAATAGTCATTTATATTGGATATGCTACCGGCAGCAGAAAACAAATAGTCCAAAGGGCCGTAACTCTGTGAAAATAAAAGTCAACCGTAACCAAATCAGAACTCTACCTAGATATTTCCCATGATGTAACTGTTTAACAAATTTCAGTTCAATATGTGACTCCGTTGCGGAGATAATGCACAGAAACCCAACAAAGGTGACAGCCGGACAGACAGACAGACAGATGGCAGGTAAACTAATAGTCCCTTCCGGCTTTGCCGCTAGGGGACTAATAAAGTTGTTGTACTTAGACCCCAGTTATGGGAGTGAAGATATGAGAAAAGATGGATGACTTTCTATAAACTATATCTGTAGTAGGTAGCCGACAGGTGTGAAACAACCAGGTAACATCCACACACCTTTGTCTCACTACCTATCCTGCTGTCTACCTTACAATAAACACAGGTGATGAGAACCTGTTTGATCAAGGATTACCTATTGCCTGATAAGTGACAGTGTCTTAAGTTGACTCTGACCTTACAGGAATATGAGAATTAACTCTACACTGTCAAGTTATATATAATTATTGCAATATTCTAGTGTGACTGTGTCTGAATAGTATTTTAAGAAAGTAAATAAAATGATAAACTAAATGATGTAATTTATTAACATTTGAATCGTAATTATTACCATGATTGATGGATTGCAGACAAACATTATACCTCACACTAAATTGTGACTCGGTCAAACAGTGATGGATTCGAGTCCAGACCAAATATTGATGATAGTTTTATCACTGATCAGTAAACGGCTACACTAGATACACATTGTCAGGATGGGATGTCGGATCTGACAGTTGGTCACCGAGGTGTGAGACTGGCCATTTCCCCACCCCCTCCCCAGCCATCCCCCCACACCCTCCCCAGACATCGCCCCACCCCCTCCCCAGACATCCCCCCACACCCTCCCCAGACACTCCCCCACCCCCTCCCCAGCCATTCCCCCACCCCCTCCCCAGACACTCCCCCACCCCCTTCCCAGACATTCCCCCACCCCCTCCCCAGACACTCTCCCTTGTATAGTCAGGTCTATTGATACTCAGCAGCCCCGCTGATCAAGGTTACCCACCAGCCAGGAGGCTATGACAGCAGTAATTAGTCTCTGCCAGTCTACTAATCAGATTCCCTGTTTATCCCAATATTTACCGAATCTTTATTTGGCTACAGAATGTTTATAACTCATAAATTGTTGAGTAGAGAAGCTGTAAACTGATTGTTCTGATAAAATTGGTTTTAAATCTACACCTATCCCAAAAATTTAAATTTATAATCTATTATCAGCCGTATTATTTTACCTTTCAAACTACTTTATGGTTCTGATCTTGTACAAAAGGAACTGGGCAAGCTGCAGGCAGGTTTTACACAAAAAGGTCAAATATTCACTGACTTTTTTTCATCAAATTAAGTATTTTAATTATGTTTAAATATTTCCCATGTACCAATTAACTTTCCAGTTTTAATTCCAGCAAGAGAACCATTCAGAGTATACAACCTTTAGTAGACAAGCAATGCTGCTCCTTCTGTCAGCCGGACAGAGAACAGGAATATTAAAATGACTGATACCCAATACATCACTGTCCTGTCCAATTACATCACAGTCGACAATGTGGCACATTTTATCATCTTAACATTGTTCTCACTGGCAATGAAGTTGATATCATCCCAATTTCGAGTGGGGCCCCGATATACAATACTGCCCAGAGGGATATACCAGCAATGATACAAATTCAATTCACAATCCTCCTGCTAACTTGTCAGATAGCATCAGCAATTTCATACTCACAGCTTCCACCATTTAATTTGCAATAAAGTGAAAGAATATGAAATTTATGGAGTACAGCACTGCCTGGGGTAAAAGGAAACTGACAACTCTATATTGGAGTCTTACACTCAAACTTTTTTCAATAGACACGTAGACTTTCTAGAAATAATGGAAATTACATGTTGGCATCCAAACATATTTCAAAATCAAGGAAGCAGGGAGTTAGTGCAATATATACTTAAACTGACCAAAATTATGGAGATTTGTGCTGCCCTGTATACAGTTAACTGAACACATTTTACAGTTCTGTCACACCCTATCCAGCAAAAATGGAAACCATGAGACGTATAAGCTAGTCTTGATATATGTAAATTAACACGACATGTGTGTGTCAGATTTTATACATTGCCTCTCCTTTTTTTGCACATCTTGATGCTGGAGAATCCACTTTCAGAAGTTCAATTTTGAAAAGCATTAAAGAAATATATTCCTTGTATCAACTATCTATATTATATGAAATAATATAGAATCATAATCATATAAAATCAGCTTCATTCTACAGAAGCTAAGAGTAATGCAGAACATTTTGGTTAGATACTTTTTAATTTTCTTTCCTTTTATCGAATCCTGAAATTCAAATGTACTCTTCTTATTTAATATATTGAGGTTCAATTTTGGAACATATAATACAACGAAAATGTTTTGCTCCGATTAATGATCTTAGATCAATAATATAACATCATACCCAGTAATTATACTCCAATCAGCTTCATTCTACAGAAGCTTCAAGTAGTATTTCAGAACATATTGGTCTCTTTACTTTTTTGGTTTTTTTCCCTTTCATTTCATCAAATCCAAAAATCCAAATGTACCCTTCTTGTTTAACATACAGAACACATTAATGGTAAGCCCACATTACTGTACCAACATTATGCACTTCATTCCTCACTGCTGTATCGGACTGATAGCCACATTTACATGTATCAGGCTTTCATTAATACTTTTTAAGTCGGTTATCTGTTCCTCTGATATCTGTGTTTAGTGTATATGTCTGGGTGTTTAGTTCTGTATCAAAATCAATGCCAAATATACTGATGACTTTATCAAGTCTAATGATGAGCAAAACATTTCAAACATTTCAAACAGGATGTTAATTGATACCAACATTCCTGGCTTATATATAACTGGCATAGGTGTTAACCTCTGAATTCTCCAATGAGGGAGATCTCCCTCATTCCACATTTCCAATGAGGGAGAAAGTGTGTGACAAATACGACTGAAACTGCATTGCACAATTTATCTTTCCATTCTTTATGAATCAAAATAACTAATAAAACATTCATTTGATCCAGACACACCTGTTATGGCCATTACTTACATGCTTCAGCAACTAACGCTATTAATAATGATATTATTTGACCACAGGATGTAGATTCTGAATTTGTGTGAGTTTGGATTTAAATGAGATTTCAGGAGAGATTTTTAAGTTTGGGTAAAAACCAATTTATGGAATCTCCCTCCTAATGATTGAGGGTTAACTGGTATGAACCGGTCAGGCTAACTTTTCCACGTCTCCGGTATTGTAGAAACATGTAGAAATGTAAATGATGAAAGCGGTATGTTTGACTATACTTGCTGTTGCTGTGAATATACGATGTACAAGGAGGGTTTTAAAACTACAATATCTAATTAAAGATGAATAATTTCCACTGCAGACTTGAACTCATCAACATGCATAGAGATCCAAAAATAACCCAATTTACAGGAATTTGTGCAAGCATGGCAATTTTACTCTCTTTCTAAATGTCAACCACCATTACGTTGACTGAAGTTTCAGATATTCTACTTGCAGCTCTCACCTGACACAAAAACAGTTTATTTCATCTCTCACCTGACACAGTAACAGTGTATTGTACATGTTTAGTGGTAAAAGGGTAATCAATTATACATCAAAAGTCCAACTGGAAACCTTTGAGCTCTAACAATCTGGAACTAAGATGGCGACTGACTGGCTGCTGATGTCACAGTATCAATAGCACCACATGCAGGAACAGGACCCCTTAGTCCATTCTCGGCAGACATCCCCACCCTCCGTCCCACAAGTACAATAACATTTTATTTACTAGGCTCCACAACTATTGATCCAGACAATGTAACTTAAAAACAATCCAGACCAGTATGTCGATCTTTATGCTGATTACTACAAACATTTGAATGATCATGATGGGAGTATCTTTATGCTGATTACTGCAAACATCTAAATGATCGTGATGAAGTACATTCTCTCTGAAATTTCAATGACCCAAGAGAAATACTGACATGGTTGGCTCTTCTTTTGTACATTTGTAATTTGGGAGGAAAATCTTAAAATAATATGATGACCTTGCTCAAGGTCAAAACAGATCAATATTAGAGAGAATATACCAGATCAGCTACTGTACAGCTATACACAGACAAAGAGAAGCTGCTAACATCATTTTATATCCCCTAGACGGCACTCATCAGCAATGTAAGACAAAGACCATCCGGAAGGATCACATTTATCCAACCAGATTGGTTCCAAGCCAGAGTTTTGATGGTAAAATGCTGGCAGACGTGAAATAAGGTTGACATTTTATGTACCAGCAAGCCAGTTTAAAGATTTATAAATGGTAAACATTATGGAAAAGCATGAACAGTGATAACAGTGAGGAGGCCTTCAGGCTTTCTGTTACAACATATACTTTCAGAAACAACACTTAAAATCAGATACCATTGGCCACAGAAATTAAATGCATTCACCAACAACTTTTACTACAAGTCTTGCCAGAATAAGAGAGCCACAAGAAGGGGCCTAGCTTCCAAGCAATTTAATGGAAAACCACAGAACGTCTAAGACAGTCTGTGACGTACATAGTCACTAGTCCTATGCCCACGACTAGTCAATTTTGGTTTAGACTAGTGGAAATTCCTTGAATTTCAATATATTTGTTATAATAAACACTGAATTTTGCTTGTCCGGACTTGTGCTTGAAAATGTTAATGTCGCAGACTGCTAAGGTAATAATAAAATCGGTAATGAACTACAATTCAATAGTACTGTATCAATAGTTGTATCATATCATGGGAACACCATTAGTTAACTGTTAGTACGTAGGTAGCATGGTACCTGAAAGTATATGTATTATCTCCCTTGCTCATTTTAATTTAACTCTCGCACATTTCTTGTCCTCGGATCCCTTTTCAAATATTGGCTATTGGACCTTAAACATTCAAGCCCAACACACATGCATGCTGGCAATTTTTAAAATTCAAGTCATTTAAAATAGATTAGAGGCAATTAACACGCGACAGGCAAGTCTTTTGTAACAAAAGTGAAAATGAAGTAAATTATTCAGGTAACACCACAAACATGGCAAATCGACAGCCGGTTTCTGTAGGGTATGATGAGCATACTACCAGTACCCAAACAGAAAGTGACGCTGTATTGAATGTAGGTTTGATCAGATCAATGTTCAGAAAAACATTTTTCCGTTGTTTAAAATCATACATAAAGTGAAGAATGTATGAATGAATATTTAAGATCACAAGTTACATACTTGTACCCAAACCAGTATCCTACAGTAACTTATACATAGTACATGTACCTGTCCAATGCAACAGTATAGTAACTTATACTGAGTTCAGTATACCTGTCTAATATAACAGTATAGTCACTTATACTGAGTTCAGTATACCTGTCTAATATAACAGTATAGTCACTTATACTGAGTTCAGTATACCTGTCTAATATAACAGTATAGTCACTTATACTTAGTTCAGTATACCTGTCTAATACAACAGTATAGTAACATACTTAGTTCAGTATACCTGTCTAATATAACAGTATAGTCACTTATACTTAGTTCAGTATACCTGTCTAATACAACAGTATAGTAACATACTTAGTTCAGTATACCTGTCTAATACAACAGTATAGTAACATACTTAGTTCAGTATACCTGTCTAATACAACAGTATAGTAACTTATACTTAGTTCAGTATACCTGTCTAATACAACAGTATAGTAACTTATACTTAGTTCAGTATACCTGTCTAATACAATGTATTGTCAGTACATGCTACACTATCAGTGTGTCCTCTCATACGCTACCCACCTATTACTTGGATATATCATTATATCTAATTGGTACTTGGTGTACTTACAATACATTGTATACAATAGGTACTTATTAGTATACAAGTTTATATTAAACTTAATTATAACAATACTTGGTTCTTAACACTAGGGTCATATAAATACAACTGATCATGCATATATACAGAAAAGACCTCAGGCCACATCCTTCTTTTTTTGTTTACAGATAATTAACTGCAAAATTTGGCATCTGGTAGGAAATGTCATCTTCTCAAGCATACAGAAGGATAATTAGCACAATTGTTGATATTTGAATATATTTTACAATAGATTTATCAAATATATCAAGCAGAAAAATTCTTTTGCAGATTTGTGCTTATTTTCTGTTTGTACGTCTGGACTTGCCAAATTGATAATTGTTTTATTTGGAGGCAGACTGTATCACTCCTCTGACATATTTTTACACTGACCTATTTTCTCCTTATATGTAAGATGGTGTTTTAAAGAGCTTAACCTCTTCAGTTTCCTATGTGAAACACATGTAATAACTTGAATAGTTTCCAATTTAAACTTGCACTGTACAGGAAATCAAACTAAATGTTGGCCAGTTTTACAATAATTACCCTGTGTTCAGCAGACTGAGCATCAAGTTACTCAGGAAACATTCATCTTCACTCCAAACCTACAGAGAAGGGTTACAACACATCTATTAGAATATTATTGTTTAGAGATCCCAGACTGATAACATATGTATACCTACAAGCCCTGAACACCACGGAAACAGCGTGAAAGGCTTAGCAACACAATCCCCCCTCACACCTTCCTTTCCTGAACTATTCACCTCTTGGATACAATCTTCAAAACCGCATCTGATAACTTAACCAAAGGAAATCTTAAATGGATAAATAGAAAGAGATTATTTTTTTCAGTATTTTTGTTTTCCTTTGCTCTTGACAACAATGGTTTTTAACTATAGACTATATAGATACCGAATTTCTCTTGATTTGACAGCCAAAGATCAACCATGCATGTATATAGCGTACAAATGATAATAGGTACACCCCTCATAAAGTGATCAGCAGTGTGGTAAGATGGTACTGGTGATGTATATTATTCAAGCGAGTTCATGTTAGTATCACCAGTATTGGTTTTGGGCGATAACACTGGTCAGAGAAATATTGACCAGACATTTACATGATGCTAATGTTTGAGGAAAAGTAGACTGCCCACCAGATAATCAATAACATATTTACCAAGGTGAGTAGGCAGCTAGTCACAACATTAACTAATGGTGTGGCCTCAGGAGGTCATCTGACTGACCAATGGTGTGGTCTAAGGAGGTCACCTGACTGACCAATGGTGTGGCCTCAGGAGGTCACCTGACTGAGAGGTCACCTGACTGACCAATGGTTTGGTCTCTGACGGTCACCTGACTGACCAATGGTTTGGTCTCTGGCGGTCACTGACTGACCAATGGTTTGGTCTCAGGCAATCACCTACCTGACCAATGGTTTGGTCTCAGGCAATCACCTACCTGACCAATGGTTTGGTCTCAGGCAATCACCTACCTGACCAATGGTGTGGCCTCAGGCAATCACCTACCTGACCAATGATGTGGTCACAGGAAGTCACATAACTGACCAAGAATTGTCTTCAGGAACTATAATGTGGCGAAATGATAGTCATCTTACTGATCAATATTGTGGCCAGGGGAAGTCGCTGTTTGGCCAGAGGAAGTCATGACAAATTTTAACGACCAATGGCTTTGCCAGAAGAAGTCACCAAACTGACAAACTGACCAATGGTGTTGCTAGAGGAAGTCACCATGTTACCAGAGGAAGTGGCCATATGACCTAACAAAGTAACCATGTTATTGGCGGAAGTGGCCATGTAACCAGAGGGGTCACCATGTAACAAGAGGGGTCACCATGTAACCAGAAGAAGTCATCATGTGACCAGAGGAAGTCATTATGTGACCAGAAGAAGTCATCATGTGACCAGAGGAAGTAATTATGTTATCAGAAAAATTCACCATGTGATTGGAGGAAATGGCCAAGTAACCTGAGGAGGTCACCATGTAACCATAGGGGTCACCATGTAACCAGAAGAAGTCATCATGTGACCAGAAGAAGTCATCATGTGACCAGAGGAAGTCATTATGTTATCAGAGGAAGTGGCCATGTAACCAGAGGAAATGGCCAAGTAACCTGAGGAGGTCACCATGTGACCAGAAGAAGCCATCTGGTCTATGTAACAAATAAAATATTCCCTGGTCTTGTCACAATATTATTATGATAATTAAAGCTCCAGAAATATAATCAGCTAAAACCAATGTTTAGGACATCTCTGATTAATGCATGCATCATATCTTTCATACAATATAATTAGCATGTGTTCAAGTCCATTCAAAATCCATTCAGAAGCATACCTCCTTAACTCTATGAGAGTGATCATTTCAGATTTCATCTGTAAAGAACCAATTTACGAGTTCATAAACCTGCAGCATATTAATATCCTCATTACATTACATCCGTACTACTTTGTAGGCAACAGCAATTAGAAGTATAATTGAATTCACAAAACATGAAGAATAAACTAATCAGAAGCAATATATACGACAAATAGAACATGACAGAAATGAGGGGTCTTTTCCTCAGCCTTAACCACAATTCTGTCAGAACAGTTTGACACAATACATGTACGTGTGATTACTAATTACCTTGAAAGCAAGATCTGCTAACTGCTGAAGATTTTTAATATTGATAGGACCGGTATTGGAGATAAAATCAATGATTTGTCTAGACTAACCCATAAAACAGCAGATTGAGCTTGCCGTAATAGGACACTAATACCGGTATATATATGATGTGGAATTTTACTGCATATAGGAATATACCATCACTTTTCTCACAATATGCAAAGTGCAACTGTAATGTCAAATGTGAAACTAATACACATTTCTATGCAGATCTATCACTATTATTGATAAAAAGTTTAATTCTATGACCTATTACATTCAGTTTATATAATTCGGCTGTTTCAGCAGGGCTACAAGTTCTGACCTTATAGTCAACTTCCATCTATAGCTAAAGTATCAGAAATAACTAGTTTTTTTTAACAGTTCAACCCTACAGACCCAGACAAGATTTTCCTTTTGGACTGCCTTAACTTACCCTTAAAGTTCAAAACTTAATAATATGACCTTGACCTTTGATCAGATGACCTAGAGATAAAGATGTAAAATTTGACCTTGACCTGTGATCTGATGATCTGTAAGTAATTATCAGAAACAGTGAGAGACTGGCAAAACCTTGCCATACACCTTTGAATGTTGATATGGCATTGCACGCCGTCTATGGGTGATGCAGCTGAAGATATATTCCAAAGTTTCATCAATATGTCTTGAACGGTTCAAAAGCTATCGCCAAGAAAAAAGTTTTTGGGAAAAATTTGCACTTGTTTGACCTTTGACCTCGAGATTTAGGTCAGTGATCATGACCAGATCACCTTGGAAAATTTGCACCTATTTGACTTTTGACCTCGAGGTCCTGGTCACAGCAGTGGACTGTACATCGGCTTTAGGTGATGCAGCTTTCCTCACAATATCTTCATGGTTTAGAGGTTAACTTATGGTCCAAACAAGAAATCATAAGAACAACCAGAGGTACTAATACAATATATTTCCTTCATTTCAGGGGCAATCAAGTGTCACATTTTTATTTGACAATTAACCTAAAAACTTGATCAATGGTGGATAGCACTTGATTATAACAAAACAACGAAATCTTTTTATGAATCTGTCCAATACCACATGAAATATATGCTTGTCATAACGATGAAGAAACAGATGCAAGAAACAAAACAGAGTCAGAGACACTGAAAAGGAGGTATTGTATTGTCCCACTTACCTCTCCCCTCCCACTGCCGCTCATGTCAAATCATAACATTTGATTTCAATTTGGAAAAAATAATTCCATTTAATTTGATTATGTAATTCATAATTAACTCAAACCCTATATTCAACTGTAATCTAATACTGTAAAATTGGTGTCTGATGAAAGTGATATATGGTTGTTTGAAATAAATTGAGAGACAAATTACCCTATTAACCAAGATAAATGATTTTTATTTTGTAGTTTATGCTTCAAATATGACTGACTTGGTGATGGACTTGTAGATACTACTAGCCTAATATCTTTGTGTACAGATAAGATCAGGAGGTTCATGCATGGCCACCAACAGTGTTATATCTAACAAACAATCTCCCAACAGTGTTCTAGCTAACTCATTACCATATTCCCTCCTCGTCCTCCCCCCCCCCCTCCCAAAAAATTAAATTCCATAAACAAAGCAGTACAAATTTGAGAGGCTGGGATGTTTTATTCAAATTTTATTTTTACCTGTATTATGTAGGGAAGCAGTCTTTTTTTTGTCCAATAATCTCCTCATCAAATATTTTTGATTTACTCACATTTTGATAAAATCGTAGGGATTATGTAGACATTATATCTATATATATATGCACTCTTCTCATGACCTGATGAGAAAATCGTGCATCTGATGCTGGACTTAAGTAACATATACAGGTTTTGAGTAACATATACAGGTTTTGAGAATGAAAAACAAAGAATGAATAAAGTCAAATCTCCTCCCTCTTCCCCCTTTCAACCAATTCCACAAAGCTATTATACAGTATATACACCACTGATATATGTGAAAAGAAACCAGGTGGTGGATCCAAATAATTTACAAATAGACAATAGAAAGACAATTGTGCTACTCGTTGCACCCAATTTTCCCTCTACTGTAAGGCCTTTCTTGGATGAAGCTCCCTTTCTCAACCATACTGGTTTATACTGTTGCAACCTCTGCTGGTAGTGGCTAGGCATGTTCTAAACCTGGGTGATGTTTTTTTTCAACCTGATCCCTATCTGTGAAGCTCTCAGACAGCTGTATGCAGTACCAGTAGAATATGACATATTGTTTGTGTTGTTGTCTGTGGTCAAGTGAGGTCAGAACAGATAGATCATGGCCAAACTAAACACAATACTGGCCATAATTCAGCATCTGGCAGTGGTGGCTGCGGTGGGATGGGGCTTTATCAGACAGCGTAGATCCCTATCTTGAGGGACATAGCCAATTTTTCCACTGAACACATGTCAGTCTAACTCAAAACATTGTCATAGATTTATGGTAAATATTCATTAAATTATTCCTGTTCTTATCAGTTAAACCTGATGATTTGCCTCCCTTTTGGTTGGGAAAAGGTAGGGGGGGGGGTCAATATCAATGTGTTGAAATTTGAAAACTAATATGTCTGTCAGTCTCAGAGATTTATATTATGGAGGAACATTCAACTTTTTCCAATTAAAATTAGCTCATCAAAATCAAAATGATCCACTAGCAGACATTTTGAAATCTTGCATATTAATATAACTTCTTGTAGGACTTGAAATATGAATTCCACCACCACACACAATTACTTTTCAAAGCCATCCACAGGGTTTTCCCTGACGCACAAAAACCTGCATTTAACTCCTAAAAGTGTCGAAGGACTCCCAAAATTGATGAAGTGTTTCTATAATATATTATTTGTGATGGGAGTCCCAGGTAAATTTGAGGGTCCCAGGGAATACCCTGCATCCATACCAAAATGGGGAGGGGGCTTATTCACAGTAAAATATATGTTGAATGAAATTTAATTTTCATTTCTTGATAGAAAAGAAGTTCACTACACATGTATCATTAAAATATTATTTCAATTATATGTGTTGCATCAAACTGAACCCTATGTTATACAATATTCAAATTTCTTACCATTCACTACTAATAAAATTGTACACAATTCCAAACATGATCAATAACCATGATTTATTAAAGATCCTACCAGTTCTAATTGAGATACCAAAAAAGAGGCATCCAGTTAACTGGATTAGATTTATGAGCCATATTATTGCATATATATTTTGTATCATAAGTAAGGTCATCAGGGGTCGTTCCACTTATATTCATCTGGATGAGGACAAGTGAGCCAACCCTTGGCTAGTATAGATGAAGTAAGATCTGTCATATGGTAAACATATTGTTAATATGACCGATAAAATCTGTCTAAACTAAGGGCCAGTTTTAAATAAAGAGACTGTACATGTTTGAAATGTTCACTATAACCTCTACTCTCTGTAGATAACACAAAAGTGCAGTATAGCGGTTCCCTATAATGAATCATTCAGTTATACACTCACAGTTACACACGTGCGGATAACAGCTTTTCTCTTCCTCTATGCATAATGCAGTGTATGAATGAATCAAATTACCACATCACTGCAGCAGCATGACATATAATACAGACTGGCTTAAAGTTAAATTGGATTTAGTGTTTTGGCCTCAACAAATTTACATTTTGAACAATTCCCATATAGCACATTCAAAATCACTTACAAAAATATGTGTGACATACTGACAAACACTTTTAACTACAACAGAGGGGTAATGTTACTGGTCCTTCAATATACACTATCTGTCAGACATTTACAAAGGATCACCTAGGATTTCTGAAAAGAGACGACAATATGGCCAACCTTGAAGAAATTATTATGTCAGCTGTATTATCTTTTAAGTTTGATGGGGGGGGCTCCATTGATTCAACAAAAATCTTTCATGAAAATATTTGGGAAGGAAGTCTTCAAATATCGATCCTAAGAAGAAATCTTCCCCAAGGATCGATTATTAACTGAACCACGTTTTACCCTGTGCCCTAGTAAATGATACCAGACCCAGTGAGAGTTAAATTATATCTTCCTTATTACAGCTGATTACCAACTGTCAAAACAATTTGGAGGGTTAGCCTCCTCAGAGATGTCTGAGGGAGGCCCTGTAACCAATCCCCTTGGAGACCCATGTGCATTTTCAAGTGTGTACCTCTCGGGTATATAATGGTGTATACAACTGAGTCACACTTGATGAGTTAGCACTGATGAGCCCAAAAAGTGAATTTGTTATCTTTTACATTAGCATTGCTAGCAGAGAGAGTTTGTCTCAATATAATCATTCCCGTTCCCTATCTGAGCAATACAAGTCATCTAGCTCAGAAATCGCAGACTTCATGCAGTTTTATTTAATTTCATGGTGTATTTGACGATAGATATATACCTAGCTTATCAGCGTTGTTTGAGATATCTCAACTGTCTTCACCAGATAACAGATAAACAGATTTTACTCATCTTAGCTGTCAGTGATGTAACCGCTATTTATAGTTCATCATGTCATCACGGCTAATAGACTACAATTTGTTTCTGTAATGTCTATATATATATAATCTAATTGTTTTAGGATGCTACAAATATTTAATCAATCATATTGTACAAATGCAAAGTAATTTTTTTTATTTTGCATTAATTTTATATAACTTGTAGTTGGCTGCTCTCAAGCA
The DNA here is from genome assembly GCA_947623455.1 of Mimachlamys varia. Classification (NCBI taxonomy): domain Eukaryota; kingdom Metazoa; phylum Mollusca; class Bivalvia; order Pectinida; family Pectinidae; genus Mimachlamys; species Mimachlamys varia. The sequence continues at coordinate 19,662,390 of OX392535.1, forward strand.
CTTACACGATTTAGTAACAATTATAATTATAGCACTACCATTTTCTCCACAATATACAATTTGTCTATATTTGTACTAACACTGGAAATCTCTTAAACTGAAAGTTGTACACATTTTTTTCCAATAACATCTGTAAAAATATCTGACATAAACTGCCTAAACTACCTTAATGTTTAAGAGTGGAAAGTATAGATGCAAGACTAATTTTGTTTTGTAGCTATATAAAATTGATATTGTTACCTCAGGACATGAACTACATTGTACTTTACTTACTAATTCACATTATAAATAATGAAAGGTTTGACAGTGATGTAATTTTAGTTCAGTTTAAACAATATTTTGTCTCCAATTTTTACACAAAATCAATTCAAAAGATGGAAAGAAAGAGGATTGGAAAACCAGATTATAGCTTATGCTAATTCATCTCCTCTGATGTATTTTATGGGTGAATTAATTTAAGAAGCACTTATCACATGTAATAAAGTAAATAAACAATAGAGTGGACAGATATGACCAGCATGCAACCTCGGTAATATAATAAGTGTGGTTTGATGCCAGAATCTGGCCAGTCACAAATGTAGCAATGATGTGACGGATGAGCAAGCACCAGAGTAGCATGAGTCAGCATCATTCCTCTCGGTCTGCTTATTTACTGGCCGTTTACTTCCTACATATCAATTATTCAATGTAGTATTTTACATCACATGAATTCTCTACAAGCTAGCGAGTTGTACACTTCTGTGAAAAAGGTTCACAGAATGAAATGGTTAGGGACAATTTATTACCGAAGGTTTCTTATTGCTCTCTTCACTTCGGACCCATCAAACCCTCTCGCAAATTAAACTATCACATAACATATCAATGGCTTTCACAAAAACTTCCAAACAGGGGCTCCTAAAATTGAGAACACAACTTTTGAATACTTTAAAAATGATGTAAGCCTTCTTTCCCAAATATGATTATAGAACACATGATAAAATGTGATATATAGAAAAAAAAATCAAAATGGTCTGATATTTTAGTATTATTTTTAGAATCATACCTGAAGACAAAATTGAACTCTTCCCATTCAAAATTTGGAACATTTTATTATGGAATTTTCAGAGATGAATGAGTTTACTTCACATACACCTGACACAGCAAAAATCACTTAAAAGACAACACAAGTTTCTATACTATAGTTGAAGGCCAATTGAAATTTGTTTTGTGCGAGGGAAAAAATATCAAAAAGGTGTTATTAAGTACAAGCTAAGACTTATCAGTTTTAATTAAGATCCTCTAACTTCATCCAAATTACCAAGTTCTCCCTCACAGGCGAGTTTCATTAGGTTGCAGATCAGTGAAGTCTCAGCACCCCTGCTGGGTGACTATGATAACAGGGAGATACAGACAGATACCAGGGAGTACACAGTTATCATGATGTTAGGGGCTCTATGGATCACTAATTACCTCCTATTGAAACTCCACTTACCAACCATCACACAACAATGTATCAAATTACACTACATTGTATCAAATTACCCTACATTGTATCAAATTAAACTACATTGTATCATGTACACCTCCAATGACATATCTGATGATAAACATTCGAATACAATTTTGTGCATTGTAGTAAAATAGGGAAAAAATCTAATGTAAGTTTTTCTTTGTAAACTAACAATACTATATTATATTTAGTGTCAATACACACTGTGTGCATCCCGTTACAATAGATATATATATATATATATCTATAAGTTGTTTATTAACAAAACATATTTAATCTGAAAGTGTGTTACATATTTTCTATGGTCCTGTATACGTTGTGGCATCATGTCACCAAATCGCAGACAGCTAAACCTCGCCACACAGACGGTCTGCATTAACATAATGTATTCTGTACTTGTAGCCACCGATGACTCATAAATTGTGTTATCATTCGATTTGTTAGACAAAACTACGGATCTTTGAAATTTAAAAAAATCGACAGAAAATGGACAATTTCTAAGCTAGAACACATCCGTTATACTTTCAGTGCACACATGCGTGGAAATAGGTCAATTCAATTGCCCGTCTGACGAGATTTAGGAACGCTTACTTTACCGGTCCATCCGAAAGTAGAAATAAGCCGGCAGTAACGCACAATGCTCATTCGTAACACTCATTTCAGAGCGGTGTAGAAAGCTAACTGTCCACTTACCTTTCGTTATTTCTCCTAAAATGACATTTTGGTGATCATCTGTAACTGGCTCCCCAATAACAAGTAAAAGTGCTGCCCCTACGGGGCTGTCAGCGTCCCAGTTTGTCTGCGGGCTAACTCCGTCGGTCTCCATCTTTTTAGAAAGAACCAGTCGCTGCTGCACGAAGGAAGTTTCGTGAGTGGGCTTTCGGAAGCCACTCGGAAGCACTTGCTGTTTTCCTACGGTAATATCCGAATCGCTGAATATTCCGAATCACTATCGATTTCAACCGTTTTCAGGTGTGGCTTTTTGATGACAAATGCTGATCAATAAAATAATAATTTTCTTTTCATAGAAAAATAGTATGCATCATCGCCAGAGCTCAATATTTAACGATAGAAAAGGGACAAAGGGATTTAGTTAAAACGGTTATGGCATAGTTGAAAGATGAGTGTACCAAACACCAACAAATAATGTCAAAATATAGATTCTTGAAGTTAATGCTAAAACTTGCAAAAGCTGTGGCGACTCTCATTAACTACGTGAAACTAACATGTGTTATTGTGTGTTTTTCACCGGATAGTTATGTAAAATATGCACTGGTGCTTCATGTTTGGTTGTTGGGAGTTGGGGATATATTTTCTAGAAAGACGTTTCGGACAAAAATGTTTAAATCAATAAATACCAAACAATTTTAAGTGATAAGAAAAAAATAATCAAGCTTACATTTATTCTTTTTTTTTTAAATTCAATTCAATATCTTATTGTTAATTTTTAACTTAGGATTTTGAAGTAGAAATACAACCGCGGACTCGGATACATGTATCTAATCTTATTCCGTGATGAAACAACCAACACATAAAAAAACTTTAACAAGGAATTTATAAACGAATCATACTTTATCTACGTCCTTGATAATAATTTAACATGTATCTTCTATTTGTATACCCAACACAGCGCATCTAGTTGATTACGATAATACACCGCTGTGCTTTCTTGATTGGGGCCCAACAATACTTCCCTGCTATATTTTTTTATTATTACTAGGTGACTCAAAGCACGTATACCTACCAAGGGGTGCCTGCTTGGAATCACGAAAAACAATTCTAGCTGGGTTATTTTTCCTACTCTTGAATAAATCAGTTACAAATTATTTAGTCTAATAGGCATTTATATAATAGACAACATTGGTATTTTTTGTTATTGAATATGAAAAATAATCTTTAAAAAACGAATTGCTATAAAATACATCCCTGCTAGAACAGTGCTTTGTGTCCACCTCATCACACATACGTGTAGTACCAATGGTCATAAAGCCTACCATTAAGGGGTATTTTTTATCGAAAATTTATCTACCCCCACCCCAAACGTGTAAAATTACTCTAAACATCCTAGTTTAGGTCCAAAGCTAGCTGTAACAAATTCTCGGGTCCTAGTGTGTAGTACGAATATTTTCAATAGATCTAAAAAATCGTTCAAGATGTCTGCACGATATTATGAGATAATTTTATCTGGGGTTACAATTCCGAGAAACATAAAAGAAAATTGCGTCCTTGACCGAACTTTTTGTGTTTATCAGCCTTATGGAAAGCAAAGTGTGTGACGTGGAGTTAGTGTCGATTAAGTATAAGAGGTGGGCTATTCAGAGTTCAATTATAGATTTTTATAAAAGAAAAACATTTGTTTATATATTTACAGTTTTAAATACTATAATTCTGTGTTTCCCTTATTTGAATTATTGTGTTGCGAGTAAAATGATCCCACGCAAATGTCCTTGCTTATTTTGGCAGTTATATGTAAGGCTATGTATATACATTTTGTACTTCAACGTTGCAAAAACACAACTCAACATCTCTAAAAGTTAACCTTTAGTAATTTTTGCGACTTCAATAAATGGAATATAAAAAAAGGAAGAAAAAACACCTTTTTAAACCCAGGACCATGACAGTAAATAATATGGAATATTCCTCCAAACGCCGCTATTTCATAATTTAAATCTTTGTATGTAATTTAATTACAGGCCCTATGTACAAAGAAATGATGTTGTGGTATGTATTTCTGGGAAAACTTACCAATATTTATATTTCTCAAGAATGTGTTCGTTGAAAAATACGACACCAATATTTTGCAGAAATCAATACCTCAACAGAAAATTAAAAAAAAAACTATTATTGAAGGAAAATTAAGATAGATTTCTTTTGGAATGGACAATTGTCATCATAAAATGTAGGAAATAGCAAAATAGTCAGAATGATAATAGGTTCAGGTTTGTTGAACATGTTAGGAAGGCGGAGTTGTCTTTCTTTAGCTGTGGAAATAGGGGTCAAAATGAACTAAGGTCAAATATAAAAAGGGCCTGTAGTCGCCATATTGTTTATCTACGATACTGCTTCCATTCGGCGTATTCTTACACGATTGTAAATGGAACATGACTTTAATATTTTAGAAACTAAATACGTTATAAATATTCATATGCACTTTATTTGAGACTGATAAGGTAACATTAATAAAAAACTATAAATGTAATCATGGTATTTATTATGTCCTATATTTTTAAGCGTGAGAATACTGGAGCGTACTTCGCCTAATAGCAACCAGTTGCAGAACCATTCTATTTTGATTCTTGTGGGCAAACTTTATCCGTCCAAAATGAGTCTTGCAACGACTCTTCGGTTCGAATTGAATACCAGTGGAAAATCGGGTTTAAAACAAGCATTTGAGAGACAAAAAGAACGTATTCAGGTTTGTAACGTTGATAATTTCACCGGACAAATCAACAAAAAAACATGCAGTGATGCACTGATTTTAATTCGTGATTTTATCGTCGACCGCATCTCCTAAATTACCTACAGTAGTTAATAAAATGTTTGATCGGTATGTTAAAGGAAACAATACGAATATGTACGAGGATTGCTGTAGATAATACATTGGGTCTGTGTGGAACCACTGAATTTAGATAATGTACATGTACTATGTAGTCCGTGATCATCTAAAAACTCATAGATCACATAATTGATTAGTAAACGTTGCTGGTGTCGGTTTAGTCACGAATTCTTTTTGTACTTTTCAGAAAGATGAAATGATGGCAGATAGAGAAAATGTTGTGAGATTGTAAGTTTTAACTTTACAATGTTTTATTTTTCTTATAGTAATATCGACAACGAATTTTGTACAGGGATTATCTCCCTTTACTCATATCCCAAATCATATTAGAATTTGTGGACGTGTGTAATCCTAATACTGTTATGTTAATATCAGTGTCAGCATTGGTTAAAGTATCTGTGAAATTATTGATTGCAATGAAATTCAACTGCATGAGATTTACAATATTCCCATAGTAAAACAGAAAAAAGACACTTCCTTGTTTTCATTTTCCACCATACTGTTGTCATATCGTTTTAAATGCAGAAGCATGGTATTTATTTACTTTTAAGAAAATTAAACCTCACATACAAGACTATACAGTTGACTTTTATTGATATTCCCATAGAGAACTTAAAACAAACCAAAGAGCTGAGTGGAATGAGAACCTAGAACAGTCAAGCTGGAAAAAACGAATCCGGGAGGACGACAAGAGGATTAACGAAGAACTAAGTCAGGCACATAAAGCCAGCATTGCTGTAAGTAAGGTCAACGTAAAAGAAAGTCAAAATTTGATGGGTCAGAAATGGAAGGTCTTACAAGTTGAACGGGTTAAGGATAATTAATAACTTAATAAGTAATCAGGGAACAGCAAGATGAAACCATAACAGGTGTTGTCAGCAGGTGACAATGAACAGATGTGTTTTAAGAATTACAGGCACTGTGTAAAAAGATGTCTCAAAATAACACAGTAAGGTCAGAAAACAGTGGGTAGCAAGATATCCCAGTGCTATAGTAGAGGACTGGAGGTAACAGGATGTCACAGGGTTGGGTCAGAGGAGTGAAGGTAACAAGATATCCCAGGGTTAGGTCAGAGGACTGGAGGTAACAAGATATCCCAGGGTAAGGTCAGAGGACTGGAGGTAACAAGATGTCCCAGGGTTAGGTCAGATGACTGGAGGTAACAAGATGTCACAGGGTTAGGTCAGAGGACTGGAGGTAACAAGATGTCCCAGGGTTAGGTCAGATGACTGGAGGTAACAAGATGTCCCAGGGTTAGGTCAGAGGACTGGAGGTAACAAGATGTCCCAGGGTTAGGTCAGAGGACTGGAGGTAACAAGATGTCCCAGGGTTAGGTCAGAGGACTTGAGGTAACGAAGATGTCCCAGGGTTAGGTCAGAAGACTGGAGGTTACAAGATATCCCAGGGTTAGGTCAGAGGACTGGAGGTAACAAGATGTCCCAGGATTAGGTCCTTGGACTGGAGGTAACAAGATGTCCCAGGGTTTGGTAAGAGGACTGGAGGTAACAAGTTGTCCCAGGGTTAGGTCAGATGACTGGAAGTAACACGATGTCCCAGGGTTAGTTCAGATGACTGGAAGTAACAAGATGTCCCAGGGTGAGATCAGAAGACTGCAGGTAACAAGATGTCCCAGGGTTAGGTCAGATGACTGGAGGTAACAAGATGTCCCAGGGTTAGGTCAGAGGACTGGAGGTAACAAGATGTCACAGGGTTAGGTCAGAGGGCTGGAGGTAACAAGATGTCCCAGGGTTAGGTCAGAGGACTTGAGGTAACAAGATGTCCCAGGGTTAGGTCAGAGGACTTGAGGTAACAAGATGTCCCAGGGTTTGGTAAGAGGACTGGAGGTAACAAGATGTCCCGGGGTTAGGACAGATGACTGGAGATAACAAGATATCCCAGGGTTAGGTCAGATGACTGGAGGTAACAAGATGTCCCAGGGTAAGGTCAAATGACTGGAGGTAACAAGATGTCATAGGGTTTTATCAGAGGACTGGAGGTAACAAGATGTCCCAGGTTAGGTCCTAGGACTGAAAGTTACAATATGTCCCATATTTAGGTGAGAGGACTGGAGGTAACAATATGTCCCATAGTTAGGTGAGAGGACTGGAGGTAACAAGATGTCCCAGGGTTAGGTCAGAGGACTGGAGGTAACAAGATGTCCCAGGTTAGGTCCTAGGACTGAAAGTTACAATATGTCCCATATTTAGGTGAGAGGACTGGAGGTAACAATATGTCCCAGGGTTAGGTCAGACGACTGGAGGTAACAAGATGTCCCAGGGTTAGGTCAGATGACTGGAGGTAACAAGATGTCCCAGGGTTAGGTTAGAGGTCTGGAGGTAACAAGATGTCACAGGGTAAGGTCTTAGGACTGGAGGTAACAAGATGTCACAGGGTAAAGTCAGAGGATTGGAGGTAACAAGATGTCCTAGGGTAAGGTCTTAGGACTGGAGGTAACAAGATGTTCCAGGGTTTGGTAAGAGGACTGGAGGTAACAAGTGTCCCAGGGTTAGATCAGATGACTGGAGGTAACAAGATGTCCCAGGGTTAGATCAGAGGACTGGATGTAACAAGATGTCCCAGGGTTAGGTGTTAGGACTGGAGGTAACAAGATGTTCCAGGGTTTGGTAAGAGGACTGAAGGTAACAAGATGTCCCAGGGTAAGGTTAGAGGACTGGAGGTAACAAGATGTCCCAGGGCAAGGTCAGAGGACTGGAGGTAACAGGTTGTCCCAGGGTAAGGTCAAATCACTGGAGGTAACAAGATGTCCCAGGGTTAGGTCAGAGGACTGGAGATAACAAGATGTCCCAGGGTTAGGTCAGAGGACTGGAGGTAACAAGATGTCCCAGGGTTAGGTCAGAGGACTGGAGGTAACAAGATGTCCCAGGGTTAGGTCAGATGACTAGAGGTAACAGGATGTCCCAGGGTTGGGTCAGAGGACTAGAGGTAACAAGATGTCCCAGGGTTAGGTCAGATGACTGGAGGTAACAAGATATCCCAGGGTTAGATCAGAGGACTAGAGGTAACAAGATGTCCCAGGGTTTGGTAAGATGACTGGAGGTAACAGGATGTCACAGGGTTGGGTCAGAGGACTGGAGGTAACAAGATGTCCCAGGGTTAGGTTAGAGGACTTGAGGTAACGAAGATGTCCCAGGGTTAGATCAGAGGACTAGAGGTAACAAGATGTCCCAGGGTTTGGTAAGATGACTGGAGGTAACAAGATATCCCAGGGTTAGGTCAGAGGACTGGAGGTAACAAGATATCCCAGGGTTAGGTCAGAGGACTGGAGGTAACAAGATATCCCAGGGTTAGGTCAGAGGACTGGAGGTAACAAGATATCCCAGGGTTAGGTCAGAGGACTGGAGGTAACAAGATATCCCAGGGTTAGGTCAGAGGACTGGAGGTAACAAGATATCCCAGGGTTAGGTCAGAGGACTGGAGGTAACAAGATGTCCCAGGATTAGGTCAGAGGACTGGAGGTAACAAGATGTCCCAGGGTTTGGTAAGAGGACTGGAGGTAACAAGATGTCCCAGGGTTAGGACAGATGACTGGAGGTAACAAGATATCCCAGGATTAGGTCAGATGACTGGAGGTAACAAGATGTCCCAGGGTTAGGTCAGAGGACTGGAGGTAACAAGATGTCCCAGGGTTAGGTCAGAGGACTTGAGGTAACAAGATGTCCCAGGGTTTGGTAAGAGGACTGGAGGTAACAAGATGTCCCAGGGTTAGGACAGATGACTGGAGGTAACAAGATATCCCAGGGTTAGGTCAGATGACTGGAGGTAACAAGATGTCCCAGGGTAAGGTCAAATGACTGGAGGTAACAAGATGTCATAGGGTTTTATCAGAGGACTGGCGGTAACAAGATGTCCCAGGTTAGGCCCTAGGACTGAAAGTTACAATATGTCCCATATTTAGGTGAGAGGACTGGAGGTAACAATATGTCCCATAGTTAGGTGAGAGGACTGGAGGGACATCTGAGAGGACTGGAGGTAACAAGATGTCCCAGGGTTAGGTCAGAGGACTGGAGGTAACAAGATGTCCCAGGTTAGGTCCTAGGACTGAAAGTTACAATATGTCCCATATTTAGGTGAGAGGACTGGAGGTAACAAGATGTCCCAGGGTTAGGTCAGATGACTGGAGGTAACAAGATGTCCCAGGGTTAGATCAGAGGACTGGAGGTAACAAGATGTCCCAGGGTTAGGTCAGATGACTGGAGGTAACAAGATGTCCCAGGGTTTGGTAAGATGACTGGAGGTAACAAGATGTCCCAGGGTAAGGTTAGAGGACTGGAGGTAACAAGATGTCACAGGGTAAGGTCTTAGGACTGGAGGTAACAAGATGTCACAGGGTAAGGTCAGAGGACTGGAGGTAACAAGATGTCCTAGGGTAAGGTCTTAGGACTGGAGGTAACAAGATGTTCCAGGGTTTGGTAAGAGGACTGGAGGTAACAAGTGTCCCAGGGTTAGATCAGATGACTGGAGGTAACAAGATGTCCCAGGGTTAGATCAGAGGACTGGATGTAACAAGATGTCCCAGGGTAAGGTCTTAGGACTGGAGGTAACAAGATGTTCCAGGGTTTGGTAAGAGGACTGAAGGTAACAAGATGTCCCAGGGTAAGGTTAGAGGACTGGAGGTAACAAGATGTCCCAGGGCAAGGTCAGAGGACTGGAGGTAACAGGTTGTCCCAGGGTAAGGTCAAATCACTGATGGTAACAAGATGTCCCAGGGTTAGGTCAGAGGACTGGAGATAACAAGATGTCCCAGGGTTAGGTCAGAGGACTGGAGGTAACAAGATGTCACAGGGTTAGGTCAGAGGACTGGAGGTAACAAGATGTCCCAGGGTTAGGTCAGAGGACTGGAGGTAACAAGATGTCCCAGGGTTAGGTCAGAGGACTGGAGGTAACAAGATGTCCCAGGGTTAGGTCAGAGGACTGGAGGTAACAAGATATCCCAGGGTTAGGTCAGAGGACTGGAGGTGAAGAGTAAGGAGTGGCTAGTGGAAAGTGAGGATTATTTCCCCATGTTTATTAGATAAAAACGTTTGATATGAAAAAATAACTAGGTTTGAGGATATCATTTCCTAATATAGAAAAGCGGTAGAAGAAAATCTCTGATCAATTCATCCTACCCGAGTTACATGTTTATTTAACTGTAAACAACTAATAGGGTGAAAAACTTTATAAATGTTTTTTTCCACAGGTGAGAAGAGTGGCTTTGCAGCGACTGTTTGAACAGGAACATGATTTATACGAGAAGGAACTTCATACACTGGGCAAGACATTCTTCACACAAAGAGTGTAGCTGTGACAGGCCACGAACTCTGTAACACTAAGGAGGAGACTTATCTGTAACAAGCAATTCTACATCTACATGATAATCCCTTAATAGGAATATCTTAAAAATCAACATCTGTTAGTCCCCAAATAGGGGTTTCTAAATCCTTTATATTATTATAAATCAACATCTATTTGTCTGAAATATGGTATCTTAATACTAAAATTGAGTAATTTATCAACTGCAGTTAGTTTTCTAAATAGGAACTACTCATACCAACATATGTTATATTCTGTGGATAAAATGTACTATGAGCATTGCATGGAATCAGTTTGAGAGAAATAGAGAGAGAGAGAGAGAGAGAGTTGGGGAAGGAGAGGATAGGAAGAGAGAGGAAGACAGAGAGAGGGAAACTTAAACCTCTACGTAAAAGAGCGTAACTTGTATGTCTGTACAGCGATCTCTGGTCACAAACATTTTACAATGATTTGCCTTAAAAGAAAATGCCAACAAGTATCTTGTATTATCTCATGTTTTACAAACACACTTAAAAAAAACTGCACATACACAGAAAAGTAATCTGCCAAAGGTTTTGTTGTAACAATTTATTGCCTTCTCTAAAATCATAAAATGTATAAATTACAAAATCAAAAGTGTGATTTTATTACACATAGTTAACTGATTGCATCTGTTAAAGCACACCATGTTTACCTTGGATTGTTAAAGCACACTTATTTACATCATTTACATGTTTACCTTGGGTTGTTCCGTACTATGGATGTATGTTCCAGGAATAAATACTACGTCATAAATTGTATTTCTTTAGTTATGTTTGTTTGGGGGTTACAGATCCCTTATGTGGGGACATTAACGACACTTTTATCAAACTTGACACATATCTAAGGTGAAATAAAGTGAGAGTTAACTTAAGATTTTTTAAAGTGTGCCCCAGATTAAGTCCCAAAGAGAAAATAATAAATCATGTCTCCTTTTGTCAGAAATTCAATATATTCTTTCAACATGTCCTAGAGGTATACATTGATTAACATCAAACTTGCCTGAAAAATGAAAGATAAAAAATTAAAGTCAACAAGGAATGATGATGTAGTAATTATCAATATTGCCAAGGGGTCCTATGTATACAGGATACTTATATACAGGAGAGATGTACACAACATGTGTTATATACAGTAAGACATGTATATAGTGATATATGAATATGGTGATACACAGTACATCCTAGTGGACATTTACGCAGTAATGACATGATATATCCTCGGGGTTCTCGTTCAAAGCCGGTTGCCTGCAAAAGTAGCCTGTTATTCACCAACTTTGAACCGGCTATTTTTTAAGAATTTTATATATGTCAACATTACAGAATGTGAAAATTCAACCAGCTATTCTTTCGAAGTCAACCAATTATTGCAAAACTTAGTGAAAACCCTGATCCTACACAACCTTTATGCAGTTATGACATGATATATCCTACATGACATTTACGCAGTGATGACATGAGATATCCTACATGACATTTATGCAGTGATGACATGATATATCCTACATGACATTTATACAGTGATGACATGATAAATCCTACATGACATTTATGCAGTGATGACATGATATATCCTTCATGACATTTACGCAGTGATGACATGATATATCCTACATGACATTTATGCAGTGATGACATGATATATCCTACATGACATTTATACAGTGATGACATGACAAATCCTACATGACATTTATACAGTGATGACATGATATATCCTACATGACATTTATACAGTGATGACATGATATATCCTACATGACATTTATGCAGTAATGACATGTTATATCCTACATGACATTTATACCGTGATGACATGATATTTATGCAGTGATGATATGATACATCCTACACGACATTTATGCAGTGATGACATGATATATCGTACATGACATTTATACAGTAATGACATGATATATCCTACACGACATTTATACAGTGATGACATGATATATCCTACATGACATTTACGCAGTGATGACATGATATATCCTACATGACATTTATGCAGTGATGACATGATATATCCTACATGACATTTATACAGTGATGACATGATAAATCCTACATGACATTTATGCAGTGATGACATGATATATCCTTCATGACATTTACGCAGTGATGACATGATATATCCTACATGACATTTATGCAGTGATGACATGATATATCCTACATGACATTTATACAGTGATGACATGACAAATCCTACATGACATTTATACAGTGATGACATGATATATCCTACATGACATTTATACAGTGATGACATGATATATCCTACATGACATTTATGCAGTAATGACATGATATATCCTACATGACATTTATACAGTGATGACATGATATTTATGCAGTGATGATATGATACATCCTACACGACATTTATGCAGTGATGACATGATATATCCTACATGACATTTATGCAGTGATGACATGATATATCCTACATGACATTTATGCAGTGATGATATGATACATCCTACACGACATTTATGCAGTGATGACATGATATATCCTACACGACATTTATGTAGTGATGACATGATATATCCTACATGACATTTATGTAGTGATAACATGATATATCCTACACGACATTTATGCAGTGATGACATGATATATCCTATATGACATTTATACAGTGATGACATGATATATCGTACATGACATTTATGCAGTGATGACATGATATATCCTACATGACATTTATACAGTGATGACATGATATATCCTACATGACATTTATGTAGTGATAACATGATATATCCTACACGACATTTATGTAGTGATGACATGATATATCCTACACGACATTTATGCAGTAATGACATGATATATCCTACATGACATTTATGCAGTAATGACATGATATATCCTACACGACATTTATGCAGTGATGACATGATATATCCTACACGACATTTATGTAGTGATGACATGATATATCCTACACGACATTTATGCAGTAATGACATGATATATCCTACACGACATTTATGCAGTGATGACATGATATATCCTACATGACATTTATGTAGTGATGACATGATATATCCTACACGACATTTATGTAGTGATGACATGATATATCCTACACGACATTTATGTAGTGATGACATGATATATCCTACACGACATTTATGTAGTGATGACATGATATATCCTACACGACATTTATGTAGTGATGACATGATATATCCTACATGACATTTATGTAGTGATGACATGATATATCCTACATGACATTTATGTAGTGATAACATGATATATCCTACACGACATTTATGTAGTGATGACATGATATATCCTACATGACATTTATGTAGTGATGACATGATATATCCTACACGACATTTATGTAGTGATGACATGATATATCCTACATGACATTTATGCAGTGATGACATGATATATCCTACACGACATTTATGTAGTGATGACATGATATATCCTACACGACATTTATGTAGTGATGAGATGATATATCCTACATGACATTTATGCAGTGATGACATGATATATCCTACATGACATTTATACAGTGATGACATGATATATCCTACATGACATTTATGCAGTGATGACATGATATATCCTACATGACATTTATGCAGTGATGACATGATATATCCTACATGACATTTATGTAGTGATGACATGATATATCCTACACGACATTTATGTAGTGATGACATGATATATCCTACATGACATTTATGTAGTGATGACATGATATATCCTACACGACATTTATGTAGTGATGACATGATATATCCTACACGACATTTATGCAGTGATGACATGATATATCCTACACGACATTTATGTAGTGATGACATGATATATCCTACACGACATTTATGTAGTGATGACATGATATATCCTACATGACATTTATACAGTGATGACATGATAAATCCTACATGACATTTATGCAGTGATGACATGATATATCCTACATGACATTTATGTAGTGATGACATGATATATCCTACACGACATTTATGTAGTGATGACATGATATATCCTACATGACATTTATACAGTGATGACATGATATATCCTACACGACATTTATGTAGTGATGACATGATATATCCTACATGACATTTATGTAGTGATGACATGATATATCCTACATGACATTTATGTAGTGATGACATGATATATCCTACACGACATTTATGCAGTGATGACATGATATATCCTACATGACATTTATGTAGTGATGACATGATATATCCTACATGACATTTATGCAGTGATGACATGATATATCCTACATGACATTTATGCAGTGATGACATGATATATCCTTCATGACATTTATGCAGTGATGACATGATATATCCTACATGACATTTATGCAGTGATGACATGATATATCCTACATGACATTTATGCAGTGATGACATGATATATCCTATATGACATTTATGCAGTGATGACATGATATAACCTACAAGACATTTATGTAGTGATGACATGATATATCCTACATGACATTTATGCAGTGATGACATGATATATCCTACATGACATTTATGCAGTGATGACATGATATATCCTACATGACATTTATGCAGTGATGACATGATATATCCTACATGACATTTATACAGTGATGACATGATATATCCTACATGACATTTATACAGTGATGACATGATATATCCTACACGACATTTATGTAGTGATGACATGATATATCCTACATGACATTTATACAGTGATGACATGATATATCCTACACGACATTTATGCAGTGATGACATGATATATCCTACACGACATTTATGCAGTGATGACATGATATATCCTACATGACATTTATGCAGTGATGACATGATATATCGTACATGACATTTATGCAGTGATGACATGATATATCCTACATGACATTTATGCAGTGATGACATGATATATCCTACACGACATTTATGTAGTGATGACATGATATATCCTACATGACATTTATGCAGTGATGACATGATATATCCTACATGACATTTATGCAGTGATGACATGATATATCCTACACGACATTTATGTAGTGATGACATGATATATCCTACACGATATTTATGCAGTGATAACATGATATATCCTACATGACATTTATGCAGTGATGACATGATATATCGTACATGACATTTATGCAGTGATAACATGATATATCCTACACGATATTTATGCAGTGATAACATGATATATCCTACATGACATTTATGCAGTGATGACATGATATATCGTACATGACATTTATGCAGTGATGACATGATATATCCTACACGATATTTATGCAGTGATAACATGATATATCCTACATGACATGTATGCAGTGATGACATGATATATCGTACATGACATTTATGTAGTGATGACATGATATATCCTACACGACATTTATGTAGTGATAACATGATATATCCTACATGACATTTATGCAGTGATGACATGATATATCGTACATGACATTTATGCAGTGATAACATGATATATCCTACATGACATTTATGCAGTGATGACATGATATATCGTACATGACATTTATGCAGTGATGACATGATATAACCTACACGACATTTATGTAGTGATGACATGATATATCCTACACGACATTTATGCAGTGATGACATGATATATCGTACATGACATTTATGTAGTGATGACATGATATATCCTACATGACATTTATGTAGTGATGACATGATATATCCTACGTTTTATTTATGCAGTGATGACATGATATATCCTACACGACAATTACGCAGTTATGACATGATATACGCTACAAGACATGTTTATTAATCTATTATGGCCATACCCCGAGGGAATGGTTCCTGACGGCTCGGGCACTATCCCTCCCCAGACAACACGATAAGAGAACTGTTCCCGAGGGGAAGGGTTATAATTGATTTAGTACATCACATGACTGTCATTTTAAAATGATAAACAATATAAACTGTGCTGGGCCCTTTGGAAATACCAGCATCTTCTACTCCGAAACGTATCATATTGGCAAACGACAGCTGTGTAATGGAAGTAGACTTTGCAGCGCCCCTGCTACATCACGCCTCTTTTCCCGCGGGCCGATTAAAGGTATAATTCCCGTTGCTAAGAAAGGCTGATAACTATACCAAATAGAACATGGTTGTTATCCAATGGCCTTCCTAGACATTATCATGTGGTGTATTAAAGTAACACATGCTATATCTTACTTGGCATTATATATATTGAAAACTTGTCTACAGTAAGTTTCTCACTGAAAGTTTTGATGATACATCGTCGTCGGAAACCCACGTGACACTGTCCGTACGTTACGTAAGCGCAGTGTACGTAACATTGGTTTCCGACGATGAAGTATATAAGGAGTAAATTATTTTGGACTTATCCTGGACTAGATATACCCTCTTAATTGATAGACGCAGGCCGTTTAAATGTCTCTATGTCCATATCTGAATAATTAGCTGGTCTTGTCTTCTGTGATGCACGATAGAACTGATTGCACGTGATCATGAAAGCTTTGTGAAAAAAATAATATCTCTATATATACAAACAAAGATTGTTTTGAAATATTTTTCCTAGATTGTATACGTACACATAAGCTACGTTTTATATGATTATTTGAAGCGGCAGGAAATGTCCTCAGACATGCTGGATCCACCGGAATCCCGACATCTCCTCGTATCACAGGTCAGATGTTTTAAATAGTTACCATAACAACAAGTACATTGACATCCAATGACTGTGATAGTACCGTGTTACTTTTGAACATCATTACTTTGATTGTTTATTGGATACCGTAGATGTATAGATACATAGATTGAATCCTCCGGTGGTTTCATGTACATGTAATGCGGCTCCTCCTGTCTGTCCTGTAAGATTGGCGTCGCCTCCCTCATTGACGTCATGACGTCCAGTTGGGGTGGCCTTGTCTCTGTGGTATGATGGTTCCCGGCGTCCATCTTCTGCTCTCCAGTGCCTATGTCGCGATTTGTTGTGTAATGTACACCAGCAGACTCTGTACGGGAATATCCAGAATTTTTCTTCGAGCAATGCCTTCTTCCGACGCAACCTACAATCACTATGACAGCAACAACAGGCACAGACAGAAACCAAAAATATTCATGGTGGTTTGGCTTTGAATTAAAATCCAATTCCATGTTAAGGCTATCATCGATTGTGTTGGCCGCTTGTGTGCAGTTCATGTCATTTGATAAAACCAGTGGACAGTCGCGGACATTCCAAACCATGGTCTGATTGTGGTCGAGCACTACGGATAGACAGCTATTTGTGTCATGGTCATATGTATGTTGATCGCCACGAAAAATAAATCTGTTTTCCCGAAAGATCGATGTCCAATAGGATCTGGAATTGTTAATGAAATAGTTCCGGAAGTCGTTAGACATGTTATGCATTTCTACGATACTCACGCCGATATGAAAGTGTTGAAGTGAACAAACTCGAGTGGCAATACTTATGTTATAAATCTTTTCTTCCCAGAATTTAAACTGCCCACCAGCTTTCTTTCGGTAATCATCTCGTCCTATACAAAAGAACGGAAGTTTGGAATCGCAGTGAACATTGTGAAGTGTTGTGTTCAATGTGTTGCTATCACCTCCACTCAACGAAAACGAGACACTCTTGCAATTCGGTAGTCCTGGCTCTGTTGGCATGGCGACGACGTCATACCTACAGACACAGCCTCGACGACCGGTGAAACACAATGATGTAAAGTTGCAGGGTTCGCCTACACAGTATCCTCCTTGGAGAGTACCAATAGTTTTCTGGTCAACACATCTAGATCCTAACAAGTAAAACGTCGAATTCTCCACGTAGGTCAAGCACTCTGTGATAGGATGTTTGTCTGACAAACGAGTTCCAGACACTTTGAGTAAAGATTCGGGTTTATTGGTCTCAAAGCAACCAGCAAACTGTATCCATGGTGTAAACTCCAAAATGGCGTCGGTCCAATACTCCACACCAGGTAGCAAATTTCTAGTGTCCTTCCAGACATGGCTGGTTATTTCTGATGCAGAGGAAACATGAAGAGGAGAGCACAGCGAGGTGTTTAAGGTATTTTGTAAGTTGTATTCACAGACAGGTAAACAGAGGATATCATTTATGAACAAACTAAAAATGAGGAACATATTAATGGACATCTCGTGGTGTAATTCTTCTGTGAGGGTTTCTTCGTGTGCGCTTAAACAGTTCTCCGTACTCAATGCGTTGCTGTAATCTTTCTATGATGTTGAAAAAACACGCGTCATCTTATCAAGTGCCATGCTTAATCACTATGAAGCGGAAACACACAGGTCATATAGATCTCATCATTGCACATACGAATCAGGAAATTATTATTAAGTATCAAATTAATTTATTGACAGGGGCGGTTTGTTTCCTCGTCTTTATATATATATGTGAAACATATTTTTTAACAAATGTACAAATCCGTATGGGCACAACAAGGAGTCAGAACATACAACTACAACTGAATGGACACAACAAGGAGTCAGAACATACAACTACAACTGAATGGGCACAACAAGGAGTCAGAACATACAACTACAACTGAATGGACACAACAAGGGGTCAGAACATACAACTACTACTGAATGGACACAACAAGGAGTCAGAACATACAACTACTACTGAATGGACACAACAAGGAGTCAGAACATACAACTACTACTGAATGGACACAACAAGGGGTCAGAACATACAACTACTACTGAATGGACACAACAAGGAGTCAGACATACAACTACTACTGAATGGACACAACAAGGAGTCAGAACATACAACTACTACTGAATGGGTCGGGTGGTGCAGTGGATAGCGCACTTGCCTTTCACCAAGGCGGCCGGGGTTCGATTCCCCGATCGGACGTGAAAAGGTACGGGGTCACCTGCCCGACCACGTGGGTTTTCTCCGGGTACTCCGGTTTCCTCCCACAATAAGACCCCTCGCGCGCTAACATCCGGGCCAACAAGAGTGATTAATATAAGTTATATAGCTTGTTTCATAATTGTTGCAAAATAAATAAAGTTTATATTATACTGAATGGGTACAACAAGGTGTCAGAACATACAACTACTACTGAATGGACACAACAAGGGGTCAGAACATACAACTACTACTGAATGGACACAACAAGGGGTCAGAACATACAACTACTACTGAATGGGTACAACAAGGTGTCAGAACATACAACTACTACTGAATGGACACAACAAGGGGTCAGAACATACAACTACTACTGAATGGACAGAACAAGGAGTCAGAACATACAACTACTACTGAATGGGTACAACAAGGGGTCAGAACATACAACTACTACTGAATGGGCACAACAAGGGGTCAGAACATACAACTACTACTGAATGGGTACAACAAGGGGTCAGAACATACAACTTCTACTGAATGGGCACAACAAGGGGTCAGAACATACAACTACTACTGAATGGGTACAACAAGGAGTCAGACATACAACTACTACTGAATGGACACAACAAGGGGTCAGAACATACAACTACAACTGAATGGACACAACAAGGAGTCAGACATACAACTACTACTGAATGGACACAACAAGGAGTCAGAACAACACGATAAGAGAACTGTTCCCGAGGGGAAGGGTTATAATTGATTTAGTACATCACATGACTGTCATTTTAAAATGATATACAATATAAACTGTGCTGGGCCCTTTGGAAATACCAGCATCTTCTACTCCGAAACGTGTCATATTGGCAAACGACAGCTGTGTAATGGAAGTAGACTTTGCAGCGCCCCTGCTACATCACGCCACTTTTGACGTCACGCCTCTTTTCCCGCGGGCCGATTAAAGGTATAATTCCCGTTGCTAAGAAAGGCTGATAACTATACCAAATAGAACATGGTTGTTATCCAATAGCCTTCCTAGACATTATCATGTGGTGTATTAAAGTAACACATGCTATATCTTACTTGGCATTATATATATTGAAAACTTGTCTACAGTAAGTTTCTCCCTGAAAGTTTTGATGATACATCGTCGTCGGAAACCCACGTGACACTGCCCGTACGTTACGTAAGCGCAGTGTACGTAACATTGGTTTCCGACGATGAAGTATATAAGGAGTAAATTATTTTGGACTTATCCTGGACTAGATATATCCTCTTAATTGATAGACGCAGGCCATTTAAATGTCTCTATGTCCATATCTGAATAAGTAGCTGGTCTTGTCTTCTGTGATGCACGATAGAACTGATTGCACGTGATCATGAAAGCTTTGTGAAAAAAATAATATCTCTATATATACAAACAAAGATTGTTTTGAAATATTTTTCCTAGATTGTATACGTACACATAAGCTACGTTTTATATGATTATTTGAAGCGGCAGGAAATGTCCTCAGACATGCTGGATCCACCGGAATCCCGACATCTCCTCGTATCACAGGTCAGATGTTTTAAATAGTTACCATAACAACAAGTACATTGACACCCAATGACTGTGAAAGTACCGTGTTACTTTTGAACATCATTACTTTGATTGTTTATTGGATACCGTAGATGTATAGATACATATATTGATTCCTCCGGTGGTTTCATGTACATGTAATGTGGCTCCTCCTGTCTGTCCTGTAAGATTGGCGTCGCCTCCCTCATTGACGTCATGACGTCCAGTTGGGGTGGCCTTGTCTCTGTGGTATGATGGTTCCCGGCGTCCATCTTCTGCTCTCCAGTGCCTATGTCGCGATGTGTTGTGTAATGTACACCAGCAGACTCTGTACGGGAATATCCAGAATTTTTCTTCGAGCAATGCCTTCTTCCGACGCAGCCTACAATCACTATGACAGCAACAACAGGCACAGACAGAAACCAAAAATATTCATGGTGGTTTGGCTTTGAATTAAAATCCAATTCCATGTTAAGGCTATCATCGATTGTGTTGGCCGCTTGTGTGCAGTTCATGTCATTTGATAAAACCAGTGGACAGTCGCGGACATTCCAAACCATGGTCTGATTGTGGTCGAGCACTACGGATAGACAGCTATTTGTGTCATGGTCATATGTATGTTGATCGCCACGAAAAATAAATCTGTTTTCCCGAAAGATCGATGTCCAATAGGATCTGGAATTGTTAATGAAATAGTTCCGGAAGTCGTTAGACATGTTATGCATTTCTACGATACTCACGCCGATATGAAAGTGTTGAAGTGAACAAACTCGAGTGGCAATACTGATGTTATAAATCTTTTCTTCCCAGAATTTAAACTGCCCACCAGCTTTCTTTCGGTAATCATCTCGTCCTATACAAAAGAACGGAAGTTTGGAATCGCAGTGAACATTGTGAAGTGTTGTGTTCAATGTGTTGCTATCACCTCCACTCAACGAAAACGAGACACTCTTGCAATTCGGTAGTCCTGGCTCTGTTGGCATGGCGACGACGTCATACCTACAGACACAGCCTCGACGACCGGTGAAACACAATGATGTAAAGTTGCAGGGTTCGCCTACACAGTATCCTCCTTGGAGAGTACCAATAGTTTTCTGGTCAACACATCTAGATCCTAACAAGTAAAACGTCGAATTCTCCACGTAGGTTAAGCACTCTGTGATAGGATGTTTGTCTGACAAACGAGTTCCAGACACTTTGAGTAAAGATTCGGGTTTATTGGTCTCAAAGCAACCAGCAAACTGTATCCATGGTGTAAACTCCAAAATGGCGTCGGTCCAATACTCCACACCAGGTAGCAAATTTCTAGTGTCCTTCCAGACATGGCTGGTTATTTCTGATGCAGAGGAAACATGAAGAGGAGAGCACAGCGAGGTGTTTAAGGTATTTTGTAAGTTGTATTCACAGACAGGTAAACAGAGGATATCATTTATGAACAAACTAAAAATGAGGAACATATTAATGGACATCTCGTGGTGTAATTCTTCTGTGAGGGTTTCTTCGTGTGCGCTTAAACAGTTCTCCGTACTCAATGCGTTGCTGTAATCTTTCTATGATGTTGAAAAAACACGCGTCATCTTATCAAGTGCCATGCTTAATCACTATGAAGCGGAAACACACAGGTCATACAGATCTCATCATTGCACATACGAATCAGGAAATTATTATTAAGTATCAAATTAATTTATTGACAGGGGCGGTTTGTTTCCTCGTCTTTATATATATATGTGAAACATATTTTTTAACAAATGTACAAATCCGTATGGGCACAACAAGGAGTCAGAACATACAACTACAACTGAATGGACACAACAAGGAGTCAGAACATACAACTACAACTGAATGGGCACAACAAGGAGTCAGAACATACAACTACAACTGAATGGACACAACAAGGGGTCAGAACATACAACTACTACTGAATGGACACAACAAGGAGTCAGAACATACAACTACTACTGAATGGACACAACAAGGAGTCAGAACATACAACTACTACTGAATGGACACAACAAGGGGTCAGAACATACAACTACTACTGAATGGACACAACAAGGAGTCAGACATACAACTACTACTGAATGGACACAACAAGGAGTCAGAACATACAACTACTACTGAATGGGTCGGGTGGTGCAGTGGATAGCGCACTTGCCTTTCACCAAGGCGGCCGGGGTTCGATTCCCCGATCGGACGTGAAAAGGTACGGGGTCACCTGCCCGACCACGTGGGTTTTCTCCGGGTACTCCGGTTTCCTCCCACAATAAGACCCCTCGCGCGCTAACATCCGGGCCAACAAGAGTGATTAATATAAGTTATATAGCTTGTTTCATAATTGTTGCAAAATAAATAAAGTTTATATTATACTGAATGGGTACAACAAGGTGTCAGAACATACAACTACTACTGAATGGACACAACAAGGAGTCAGAACATACAACTACTACTGAATGGACACAACAAGGAGTCAGAACATACAACTACAACTGAATGGGTACAACAAGGAGTCAGGACATACAACTACTACTGAATGGACACAACAAGGAGTCAGAACATACAACTACTACTGAATGGGTACAACAAGGAGTCAGAACATACAACTACTACTGAATGGGTACAACAAGGAGTCAGAACATACAACTACTACTGAATGGGTACAACAAGGAGTCAGAACATACAACTACTACTGAATGGGTACAACAAGGAGTCAGGACATACAACTACTACTGAATGGGTACAACAAGGAGTCAGAACATACAACTACTACTGAATGGGTACAACAAGGAGTCAGAACATACAACTACTACTGAATGGACACAACAAAGAGTCAGAACATACAACTTTACTTGAAATGACACACCAAAGTGTGTTTTTATTTCTTGGCGTGTTCATTGTGTTGCATTTGTACGATTTGACAACTTGGCGTGTTAATTCAGTTTTAGTTATATGGTGTGATTCCTTTGTGATTCCTGTCATTTGAAATTTCAAAACCCTGCAATTGCTAAAAATAACCAAAATAAGTTCAGCATCCTCGACAAAATTATTTGTATCTCAAGATAAACAAACCAGACAATTATGGTACAAAATAAACCTATAAACATCAATATTCAAGTTCACCCCTTAAATATAGTAAGAAGCTTCGGATTTGTTCTTTGTTAGTTGAAAATTTTGTTCCTTTTATGCCCTGTGTAAATTCCATGTTTCTTTTTAGATCAGTGATTTGTCCCTTTTCGTTATTGTTTTATGATTTGGTCCTATGCGTGTCTTCCTTATGTGTTGGGTTAATAAACCGCTCTTTGTTGTGTTAGTATACAACTCTGTGTTGTGTCAGTATACCACTCTGTGTTGTGTTAGTATACCAATCTGTGTTGTGTTAGTATACCGCTTTGTGTTGTGTCAGTATGTCGCTGTTGTGTTAGTATACAACTCTGTGTTGTGTCAGTATACCACTCTGTGTTGTGTCAGTATACCACTCTGTGTTGTGTTAGTATACCAATCTGTGTTGTGTTAGTATACCACTCTGTGTTGTGTTAGTATATCGCTGTTGTGTTAGTATACAACTCTGTGTTGTGTCAGTAGACCACTTTGTGTTGTGTTAATATACCACTCTGTGTTGTGTTAGTACATCCCTCTGTGTTGTGTTATTATACCGCTGTTGTGTTAGTAAACCACTATGTATTGTGTTAGTATACCACTCTGTGTTGTGTTAGTATTCCACTCTGTGTTGTGTTAGAAAACCACTATATGTTGTGTTAGTATACCACTCTGTGTTGTGTTAGAATTCCACTCTGTGTTGTGTTAGTATACCACTCTCTTCTGTGTTACATGTAGAATACCACTCTGTGTTGTGTTAGTATACCACTCTGTGTTGTATTAGTATACCGCTTTGTGTTGTGTCAGTATGTCGCTGTTGTGTTAGTATACAACTCTGTGTTGTGTCAGTATACCACTCTGTGTTGTGTCAGTATACCACTCTGTGTTGTGTTAGTATACCAATCTGTGTTGTGTTAGTATACCACTCTGTGTTGTGTTAGTATATCGCTGTTGTGTTAGTATACAACTCTGTGTTGTGTCAGTAGACCACTTTGTGTTGTGTTAATATACCACTCTGTGTTGTGTTAGTACATCCCTCTGTGTTGTGTTATTATACCGCTGTTGTGTTAGTAAACCACTATGTATTGTGTTAGTATACCACTCTGTGTTGTGTTAGTATTCCACTCTGTGTTGTGTTAGAAAACCACTATATGTTGTGTTAGTATACCACTCTGTGTTGTGTTAGAATTCCACTCTGTGTTGTGTTAGTATACCACTCTCTTCTGTGTTACATGTAGAATACCACTCTGTGTTGTGTTAGTATACCACTCTGTGTTGTATTAGTATACCACTCTGTGTTGTGTTAGTATACCATTCTGTGTTGTATTAGTATACCACTTGGTGTTGTGTTACATAAAGTATACCACTCTGTGTTGTGTTAGTATACCACTCTGTGTTGTGTTAGTATACCACTCTGTGTTATGTAAGTATATCACTCTGTGTTGTGTTAGTATACCACTCTGTGTTATGTAAGTATACCACTCTGTGTTATGTAAGTATACCACTCTGTGTTGTGTTAGTATACCACTCTGTGTTATGTAAGTATACCACTCTGTGTTATGTAAGTATACCACTCTGTGTTATGTAAGTATACCACTCTGTGTTGTGTTAGTATACCACTCTGTGTTATGTAAGTATACCACTCTGTGTTGTGTTACATGTAGTATACCACTCTGTGTTGTATTAGTATACCACTTGGTGTTGTGTTACATGTAGAAAACCACTATGTGTTGTGTTAGTATACCACTCTGTGTTGTGTTAGTATACCACTCTGTGTTGTGTTACATGTAGCATACCACTCTGTGTTGTGTTAGTATAACACTCTGTGTTGTATTAGTATACCACTCTGTGTTGTGTTAGTATACCACTCTGTGTTGTATTAGTATACCACTTGGTGTTGTGTTAGTATACCACTCTGTGTTGTATTAGTATACCACTTGGTGTTGTGTTACATGTAGTATACCACTCTGTGTTGTGTTAGTATACCACTCTGTGTTGTGTTAGTATACCACTCTGTGTTGTGTTAGTATACCATTCTGTGTTATGTAAGTATACCACTCTCTGTTGTGTTACATGTAGTATACCACTCTGTGTTGTATTAGTATACCACTCTGTGTTGTGTTAGTATACCACTATTAGTTGTGTTAGTATACAACTCTGTGTTGTGTTAGTATACCACTATTAGTTGTGTTAGTATACCACACTGTGTTATGTCAGTATACCACTATTAGTTGTGTTAGTATACCACTCTGTGTTATGTAAGATATACCACTCTGTATTATGTAAGTATACCACTCTATGTTGTGTTAGTATACCACTCTGTGTTGTGTTAGTATACCACTCTGTGTTGTGTTAGTATACCACTCTGTGTTGTGTTAGTATACCACTCTGTGTTGTGTTAGTATACCACTCTGTGTTATGTAAGTATACCACTCTCTGTTGTGTTACATGTAGTATACCACTCTGTGCTGTATTAGTATACCACTCTGTGTTGTGTTAGTATACCACTATTAGTTGTGTTAGTATACAACTCTGTGTTGTGTTAGTATACCACTATTAGTTGTGTTAGTATACCACACTGTGTTATGTCAGTATACCACTATTAGTTGTGTTTGTATACCACTCTGTGTTATGTAAGATATACCACTCTGTATTATGTAAGTATACCACTCTATGTTGTGTTAGTATACCACTCTGTGTTGTGTTAGTATTCCACTGTGTTGTGTTAGTATACCACTCTGTGTTGTGTTATTATACCACTCTGTGTTATGTTAGTATACCACTTTGTGTTGTGTTAGTATACCACTATGTGTTGTGTAAGTATAACACTCTGTGTTGTGTTAGTATACCACTCTGTGTTGTGTAAGTATACCACTCTCTGTTGTATTAGTATACCACTCTGTGTTGTGTTAGTATACCACTCTGTGTTGTATTAGTATACCACTTGGTGTTGTGTTACATGTAGTATACCACTCTCTGTTGTGTTAGTATACCACTCTCTGTTGTGTTAGTATACCACTCTGTGTTATGTAAGTATACCACTCTGTGTTGTGTTAGTATACCACTTGGTGTTGTGTTAGTATACCACTCTGTGTTGTGTTAGTATACCACTCTGTGTTGTGTATGTTGATACAATGCGATGACCCCCATTTGTAAAGTCTTGTATAATTTTATCAGTATACCACTCTGTGTTCTGTATACATCAGTATACTTCCAGTAACCTTAACTATATTTTTAAATCAATTAGTCTGTCCCCTTAGGATGTTAGTTCATGTTTTAATGTCATGGCGTGTCCCATATAATTGTATATTTTTTCTACTTCGTATCGTCCTTTGGCTCTAAATTATTATATGGGTCCATTTGTGTATTACTTACTTGTTTTAATGTTCCTTAGTACCGGGTAAATCACATTTTGTTAACGTTTTTGTTTCGTCATTCGTTATTTCCCATTTCGTTGGGATGATATGTTTTGGCCCTTTGTGTTTTATCTTTAACATCTGGTTCCTTTTGTTGAACCCTTCATGTACCCCATGACGCTTGTTCAGTTATGTATATTTTTGATTTTTAGATATAATATATCTTTAATTAGCTAACCAACATCAGATAGTCGGCTGTTCAAATCGCCTTGCTTACGTCCCAGGACTGTCCGTTCATAGTCCGTAAACAATTCTAGATCTTGTTACCACTATTTCTGTGGCAGAGAGGAGGCCATCTTGAATTTTGACAAGAAAATTCTGTTTTTTGCTAATTCGTGAAAAGTACTGTAAGGGCGTTTCTCAAATTTCATATATTGGTTTCTCATGGTTACTAGTTGTGTCCTTTTAAATTTGGGACTGATTAGAAAAACAAAATTGCTGGGAATTATAACCATTTTTGATTTGACAGTTAAAGAGTAACTGTAGTGCTGAACAATCTTTTGTGTATGGAAAGATTGGTAAATAATAAGTGAGATAATTCTCACGATTTTTTTTTTTTTTGTAAAAATTACGAAGTTTTGACCATTTTACTAAATTTCACACCTGAACGCAAATCAGAAAATCCCCGATTTTGCCATAAGACCGGAAGTGACCTCACAACGGTAACCGCACTGATAGACTTGAATCGTATCACGACTTGTTATTTGTAGAGAGTCTTATATACAAGAATATGACACTGATTATATACCAAGGCTGTACGGAGTTCATTAATGATCCTACTGATAATTGCAAGGTGTTATATGCCCCAGGGGACGGTAATTAGTGGCGAGGGGTCCGGGTTCGGTAGTTCTACAGGTATGCGGCACACATAGTCATGGTCACTCACGCAATTTCCGGGATACAACTTTCAGTCGGTTTAGTCATGTGACTTTCATCACCACGTGACTTTATTTAGGGCACTTTGAAAACAAAATGGCGGCTAAATAGAAGTTTACAATGACGGTAAGTGAGGCGAAGTTTTTTGGTCGAAAGAGGTATAACGATTTCAAATAAAACAAAAGGGGTGTTAGTAAAATTAGCTGAGATCACTGATGAACTGAATTTATCTTGTATTGAGAAATATTAATGCAATCCACAGTGCTCGTAATCGGGGTTTCTCTTTGCTGTTGGAAACGATCTGAACGTTACATTTTGCCAGATTGTTGCTTTTATGATTGCCAGTTACACATACAGGTACAACACACCATGACTTAGTTTAAGAGCCTGTATCTTTCTTTCGTCCCTTTTTAATCTGAAGCGACTAAAATTTCACTGATATTCGCCATTGCATGCACCAGGGACGTATATGTGTGAGACATATCATCAGGAACTGATCGTTACAACCAGGGACGTATTATATGTGAGACATATACGTCCCTGTAACAAATATTAAAATGCACGCTGAAAAATTATTTATGCATGTCGGTCGGCTATATAGATACAAAACTATGTAGAAACAACCTCAAACAAACAGATAAAGAAAAGGATATTGGTGTTACTATAGACCACGGACTTAGATATAATCTTATTCCATGATGTATAGACTCAGAAACTCAAGCAACTGTGGTTTGCAATTGTTCTGTTTATTGGTTTTCTTGTGAATCTTATAAGGTATGAAGTTCAACGGATACACATGGCTTACGTTGTGAAGCGACAAAAAGATCTTAATCGTTATTCACGTAACACTTCGTTTCCATATATATATATAAACATTTTTTTTTAAAATACTGAAGAAACTCAAGCAAGTGTGGTTTGATGTTGTTCTGTTCATTGGTTTTCGTGTGAATCTTACAAGGTATGAAATTATACGAATACACATGGCTTACGTTGTGAGGCGACAAAAAGATGCAATGGCATTACGTGCGTCACTTTTGGGTGTTTCTCTTCTGAGGTAGGACCAAACAAATTACACTTTTTAACGATTGGAGCAGTATTTTTATTTATCGGTTACATTTGATGTACGCTTAATATCCTTCTCCATTTGTAAAATATAAAATTTTAACAAAAATGCAGAATTCACAAAAGACTATTTGATAGCTTGACGCTGTAATTTTTAAAACTACGCAAAGCATACTCTCAGATACGTCATGCAGATCGCCACGAAATCCTGGGAACACACAACGTTGTTTGGACACGAATTACGACTGTACACCTATAAAATAAGAGGCTGCTGGTCGGCCTTTTTATTATCGGATATGATTTTTACCGACTGCGACACGGCGCCTGTCAAAAAGTATCTCGCCGTGTTAAACCTCTAACATTGTTGGAATAGGACATGAATGTGTACCAACATGTAAAGTGTTGTTTCGATGTTCAGATTCATGATATCCTAGAGCACTTTTCTCGTACTCACGAGGGAGGTGTACATTACCGACGTATCACTAGTCAACCTAGTCACCGCTGTTCATCACGTCTGGAGCGCCAGACATTTTGTTTTGTACTTGTCCTAGGCGATGATTTATCCAAATAAAGCGTTGATGTATTTGCTCGAGGTCGCGGAGAGAGTCTTTGAGTTTGTTTGACATTCCTGCCAGGTACCAGATATCATGGTACATCACCAACAGCATACCAATGCTCAGCACAATCAGAACAACACAACATATAGCAAGGCCCCGGTCACAACTTTTGGGCTTGTCCTTATTGTCCATGGTCCGTGATTCTCCGTCCCATACTTTCTTGTATGATTCATTGAAATGATCCATCATACGCTAAAAATGAAAGTGGTGCCGTTCCCTATGTTAGATAAAGTACCTCCACATAAATATCTGCAATAGAATTCACTTTGCCCATTGGCGGACCATGTCGTCTATTTCTGTCTTTGCGAGTATCACCATGTCCCAGGTACGTGAACTGCGCTGGCTATGGCTGTCTCTCCGAATTTTCGCCCTGTTTCATTGAGTTCTTCCAGTTTCCATTCTGAAAAATAACAACTCACATCAGTAGAATCGTCAGTAAAACATCATTAAAACGTAAAATTCTCGCTGTGACGTATACTATGTTATACAGAGGTATTACACCCTAATCACATCTAGGACTTACCTGTCTTAATGCCTAATCTTATTACACTGTATCTATCACTAATAGATAGACCAGTGTGTTGGCATGTTGTTATTGGGGTTTTCCCACAATATTGTGCCGTGAATAACAAATGTTCAATAAAACTTCTGGATTCAGCAAATTAACCAAAAGTGAATATTTTATCAGATATACAAGGCCTACCGTATCAGATAGCTCCGCCCGGGGTTGTGATTGACTGTCATTACATATCTATGTATATACATGTACTCATTGTATAACGTTATACACATTACTTGACGTGTGCCCATTCATAATGCCATCATCACAAACTAACGTTCTCTTGCGAATTTAAATCACCAACTGTCACCTGAAATTTTATGAATATAAAAGTATCATTTAGTTATTTATGATGTTTTCATTTGATGTTGCTTTTAACTTACGTGGCTGCATCTGACTTCCCTGAGAAAATCACATATCGACACAAAGTTGGATCAATATCAACCAGAAAAGATCCACATCATCTTGTAAGAAGCTTGTCCTGCTGCTTGCCTACCAAACCCACTTGATGTCAAACATATTGTCATTGGCCTAGTCAACTTTACACATGTCAGTAAATTTCCATTCGATAAGTTAATTGAACATAAAAACAAAATTTGTCTTTGTTAGAATGTTATATGTTTACAATAACAGAAGAAATTTTAAAAAGTGCGTTGATAAGAAAGAAAAAGAAAACGTTAAAAATTGAAATAAACCAAATCAAACATAATCGAAAGCGTTAAGCTAACAGATTGAGGATAAGATGCCCAGGCTTTATAGAAGTGAGTGTGCTGGTTTCCCTGATTTGATCGGTCAATATGGCTTTACGATAAACAAAATATAACAAACGATTTAGAACATTCGAGGAAAATGTCACACCACAGCCACAAAAAATGAAGTTTTGACGAATATTGTATTAAACAACGGAGCTATGTATTAAAACCAAAAATAAACGCTGATTTTATATTTTATAAGTATACAACTATATCAGGAACGCGATTCTGCAAGCGAACTCACACTCTAAGGCACCAGCGACTCAACATTTTTTGGAAGTCGAATTTTCCAAACGGGAATGAATGCCATTAAAGGCCCAATATACGTAACATTCGGCAAAACTTCAAACTTAAAAAAAATCAAACTTAATAACGTATTATGTTTATAGTTTTAGTTAAGATTAACTGATATCAGCAATATTCAAGATGAATTCTTTCGCGGTTACCGGTACAGCAGCAGTTGAAACACGCTATTTGTAAACACGCCTCCATTTCGAACCGTCTTCTACATTCGGTTTGTTGTTAAAGTGGGCCCCACCTGAATTATTATCAATTCTTTGGATTTTTCTGTCCAGAGTTTCTTGTTAGTTACCGCTCAGGTTTACTTCGTTTTAGGCTTATTTTTGCATGGTTATCAACTGGAATTTTTTTCAGAATTTTTCAGACTCACGCAAATTTCCCTGAAGTTACGTATATTGGGCTTACATCAGCAATATCTTACCCCAAAAGTTTGTTCAAGCTAACACGCTGTACTTTTGTTAATAGTTTACAAATAATTTTATTACTTACTGCAGTTATTCTAAGAGCAAACGCTGCAACAATTGAATATCGATGACCTTTGAATGACCCCCTCCTTCAGCATGTTCGTGTTCTTGTCTTTATGTTGCTATGGTCCATGTGGATGTATAGTAACCGGTCATCTGAATGTTATCCCCAACACAAAGCTACGGGAGCTTTTAATAAAATATGTTATGTTTCGAAAAAGACTTTACGTGTCAAATGGCATGTGAATTTCAAGATACTTATGGACCTAGAGGACACTGACATGCTGGTTTTGATTAACTTTTCAGAGTTGAAGTCTATAAGGTCCTCTATTCAGGAAAGAATCGGCAAGTTGCGATTCAAGATGAAAATTGAACAAAAGTCAATAATTGTTGACCCGATGTTCGAACAATACTCAACGATCTGCAAAAGTATGTACACTTGTAGACTTGTAGTTGTGTCTGCAAACAAGGCATCGAATAACGTGACCCTTGTTTGGAAACACCGTTACATTTATTGTTTGCAAAATGAACTATGCCTGATTGATAACCAAGGTAACCCTACTTACACATCGACCGACTTTTCGACAGATGAACACTTCCTAACCATACATCAGTATTGCAATCTTTCAAGATACCGGTTAATGAGAAGGAGGTGCTGGCCTACTTCGTCTATATTGGATACCAAAACTACACAAGGATCCTTATAAGCAACGTTGTATAGTTGGCTCTGCTGCTTATTGCCCAACCAAGCCTTAATCAAAACGTCTTTCTACCATTCTTAGCACCATTAAATCAGGGCTACAGTATTATTGTGACACTGTATACTAAAGTATTCAAGAAGTGGAATTAATGGGATGTGGATTTTGACCAAAAAAACTATAAAGATGTTCTAATCACTAATCACACCTGGTACCCTCTTCTCATAAATGGTTCGTCTGCCAACACATTTGATTTTTCCATCCTATACACTACAACTAATGAAATATTGAATTCCTGGTAAAATGATAACAGTGATAATAATACGAGGCTGAATTTGTCGAGCCCTGATCAGGAAAGGTAACAAAAACCTTGTCAAATCTTCTAATTCCACTTTCATGTATATCGACGATGTGCTATCGTTAAATAACAAGATGTTTGCTGACCTAGTCGATCGTATACGCCCTTCGAAATCAGATACAGCATATTCTTCTACATTAGCTGTTTACCTCGATGTTACCTAAACCTATGATCAACATGGGCAGCTTACTTCTAAGCTATACGATAAACGTGACGATTTCGATTTTCAGATTGCGAATTTTCCATTTCTCGATAGTAACATCCATGATTCTCCAACCTGTGGTGTTTACATGTCACCGTTAATTCATTGTTCCAGGGCTTGCTATAAATATCGAGATTTTCGTGATAGATGTCGGCTGCTGACAAACTTACGACTAAGGAAATTGAGAAATATTCTACATATTTATATAATGTAAAGATGGACATTTTTTAATACGCTCATTAGTATGCCTACTTGTTGTGATTGAGAAATATGCCTCAGTTCCCACTTTGAGGACGTGACATGTACTTGGATGTGGCCTAGATTTACATGAGAATTTTGCCCAATGAATGAAGTGATCTGACAAAGCAAACCCATTTTTTTCATTTCAATATCCCGATTTGTGCACAAATCTTTGAGGACAGAGTAATACCGTTGTTCGCATACTCTACGTTTGAACTAGCATCATGTACCTGTACGAAACTGAACCGCACATTTCCCAGTGACTTTAGTAACGAAACCGCAAGTATCCAAATTATATCACGTTGGCGACATTTCTTAGTCGTCACCATGGTTCTTTGGATACCTGTACAGCTGTTAAATAGTCTTTGTAGTCATTCATAAATTTCTTGAATTAAGCACCGCAAAATAACAGTACTGCCAAAGTAGCGTGTTTCTACACAATATTACCAAACTCCGGGACATATACGTCCCTGCCAAACTATTGAGAAGAATATCACTTATGACGAGAAAATATTATGCTTTGGCCTTCATTAATATATAAGCCGGTAATAATATTTTGTTATATTACAGATGCTGATATTACAATATGACACGTGTGGAGTCAATAATTATAAAGTATTGTA
This sequence comes from Mimachlamys varia, assembly GCA_947623455.1. Classification (NCBI taxonomy): domain Eukaryota; kingdom Metazoa; phylum Mollusca; class Bivalvia; order Pectinida; family Pectinidae; genus Mimachlamys; species Mimachlamys varia. The sequence continues at coordinate 19,696,475 of OX392535.1, forward strand.
CACTAGCCTACTCTACCATATACATACATACATATACATACATCATACATACATATACATACATATGCATACATATATATTTGTGTTTCCGTGTTTCCTATACATACATATATATATAAACATTGTTGTTGATAATGATGATGTTACTTACCTGTTGACGTGCAGACCTTCAGGAGCAACAATAAATGTCTCAGTACAGGTAAGTGGTTTAAACCTGTACACACGAGCACAACATTGGGTGATGTTTAGCCGACATGACAGTCTCGACTTGTTCTCCCCCAGGCTATATCTTACTGGTGACAACTGATTAATCAAAGTGCACACATCTTCATAGGATATTCTGTGTGTGTGACAGCATTCACACAATAACAAACGATAAGATATATGTTATTTCGTGTTACCTATCAATTTATAACTAACATTATGTAAAAAACATACGAACGATAACAATGGAAATCAAAAGTACTCTACTCCTAAATACCAAAGACGTATAAAGCAAGTGTTTTATAAGTCTCTGGAAGTACTGAAGGAGGCGTTACTCGGATGTTTGGACATGATAAAGGAATGAAATGTAAAAGGCGCATTTTTTAAAATACAATGATTTATACAAACTTACAACTGTTGATATACATGCATGAACAGTTATTAACTATAGTTGCCCACTTAAAAATCAACGAAGGTAATTTCACACAAAACTATCATCAAAATACTACACCCATCTCTCCTATTATATTTAATTTTCATTTTACCCAAAATACTTCATGAATATAAAACAGGGGAGTGAATATGTTAAAATTATCAAAAATGTATTTCGCCGGTCCAGTACATATTTGATTTACTACAGGAGACAGCTGCCCAACATGTTTTCGAATTTCTTTGTAATTTTAATGGTTTATATTCTAACTTGATTCTAATTCGACAGTACAAATTGTGTCCCACTCTTAGGTGACTTGTTTCTGTTTTCATACGAGACTGATTTTGTGGAAGTGCTAATCAGGACAGGTAACAGAAACCTTGCCACATCTTTTAATTTCACTATGGTGAATTTCACCTATGGTGTTTACATGTCGAAGTTGATTCGTTATTCTAGGGCTTGCTCTAAATATCGAGATTTTCGTGATCGATGTCAACTGCTAACAAACAACACGGGGATTCGAGAGATGCAGGTTGATAAGAATTATGAGCAAGTTTAATGGTCGACATTTTTGTCTCATTGAGAAATATTTTGTATCTTTGATTATGCTTATTAGTGTGCTTACTTGTGATGGAAAATGATGACTCGGTTCTCATTTTGAGGACTTGATGTTTACTTGGATGTGACCAAGATTTACATGGCGAGTGTCGTCGACGAAACAGAAGACTCTTACTCTTTCGGAACAACTGGCCTTATTCTGTTGTACTTTTGCAATATTGTTGATCCGTGAAATATTTCTGGCTGTTGCGTAACATCAGGTGAAACAAGAAGACGCAATGGCCACTCTTTCCCAACGGGAATTCGCTGTTTTAATCTCATCATCATGCTTTCAAGTAAATGAGGTTTGGTCCTCGCCATCACACTGCAAATAAGATAAAGAAACGGTTCTTTAATACACTCTACGACTCTGTGAGAATCAGTTTTCCTGTTTTACCATGCTGTCTTCCCTTTCGTCCACGTCTCCCAGTTAATGTTGGATAAGTTCCCCATTACAAGGACCTGCGAGTTCTTCAATTGGATTTTGCACTTTTTTCTTTTGACCAGTCAGATATAAACACTAAGCAAAAGAAAAGTTTGTCTGTACCATTTAATGGTGTCATATGTGCTGACAAAAAGGTATAATTATTATTCGCATTACGAATCACACCTTTGATTTAAAGGCTAGTACTATGATCCTATTGCGATTCCCCGCTCCTTCCGTTGGCAAGTTTAGCATTCCTCGTCTTTTCTCTGCAATACTAAAAATATGTGGGCTTTTGGTTTGTTCTTTCCTATTGTTGGTTCTTGATTGATACTCGCCAATTTTACGTTATTGTCACTCTTTCTCTCCACTTCATCCCTCATGTCATGAGTTAGATCATTAATGATGCCACAGACTTAAATAGCTTATCCATTTATATTCCTCTTGAACACGCAACTAAATAATATTGCCAGTCATTTCTTTCTTGTGTACAGCAAAAATCGGTCTATTAGACACTACCAGCCTTGATATCCCAAACACTTCTGTCATTACAGGTACTAGATATCTACATTGCCCCGTCTCTTTTGTTATGGAGATTGATCTGGATATCATGTTTTTGCTTTCTTCCGTTCCGACATCTCCGACCACAGGTGCTGAACATATAAATAGGTTGTGTATAGTCAGGGACATATATGTGAGTTATAGTACAACATGTATACCTTGTCGAGTGATCGTATTACCTTCTGCATTTCTTTGAATTTCAGTGAAAATTATCTTTTTCAAACGACCCGCGCGACCGTATAGAACTTTGTAATCTTTATCAGAAATCCTCGTACATTTTCATGTTCCGCACAATTTCCCGAATTTAAGTACAAATAAAAAATCCTGAAGTATTTCCTGGTGTGAATCCCATTTGCTCGATTTTGCCGATTGTTCTTCCGGTGTAAGTGCATGAATTCGAACTTCGGATGTCCCCGATGAGACATTACAAATGGCTTATTTTAGGAAGTCAGATAATTGGAAGTTTCGTATCATAAGTTACAAATTTCAATTAAAAAAGTCTGTTTTGATACAAGTACGTGGGTTTGGCTGTTTTAACTAACATACAGCTAGCAGTCATACTAGAGGCGACATTGATGGACGAACACAAACGCTTAAACCGGAAGCAACAATTATCTTTTCTTTTTGAAACTTTCGTATTACATATATTTCCTGGTAATCTGAAGTGCGTGTGGCACACAAAAATCACCATTACTTTACACACGTATAAAACCTTCTTTAGTCCGTGGAGTCACTGATACTTTGATACTGATACTGACCACCTAAATAAACATGTTTTTATAAGCAGAGTTGGTGTTCGGGGAAGTCCCCGATACTTTCTATACCTTCTCAGATCAAGTGTGAATTTAGGGTCACTCATTCTCTCGATCTCTTTACAGAAATAAAATTTCTCTTCCAAAGTTGAAAAAGTCACTGAATAATTTTCTCTCCATAATTTTACAGACCTAGAATATCTTTACAGAAGCCTAAGTTAAAATTTTTACCATTCATACTCTTTATCCTTTTACTGACGCATAATACCTTTACCTAAGTTTATATTTAATCATTCATACTCTTTAGCCCTTTACAGACCTTGAATACCTTGACCCAATTTTGAATTTAGTCATTCATACTATCTCTCTCTACAGAAATAAAATACCTTTACCTAATTTTGAACAAGAGTTGCTGCATTTTAAAAATAAATAAAGATAGAAAAGAATGTAACGAGTTTAATGTTTTATTATCAATGCACAATAAACACAATGTATGATACAATAAAATTAATAAATAAAAATATCTTATATCAAGATGAAATTCTTTCTTGCTATTTTTGAATTATTCAACACAGAAACACCAGCCACACTGACATTCCTTTATGTCATATGGTTCTTGATTGTTTACCTTAACACACAACTTCTGGATTGTGTTACATAAACACTTAGAACTCTTAATTATGATCAATATAGAGAGTAAACCTTGGGTTATTTCTGTGTTCTGGATTTCCTTTTTAAGGAAATGCTCACTTCAAGTCAGATACCCTGTTTTAAACATAAACAAAGGTAACAGAGAGGGACTAAAGACACAAAGTTGAAATTTGAAGACTGTACGTGTTGTCTACATGAAGGACAGACATAACATTTCTTTTAGGGAATGTCAACATTTGTTTAGATTGAAATATTAATAAGCAACTTTCAAAATATGATTGCTCTATACTTGACCTGTGATGGTTACAAAACTCACTAGATTTATTCCTATACTTTTCAACAAAATTTGATTTCCACCATGAAACCTCATAATTAACGGGTAAAAAAAGTACGAATTACAGGTAGTAAAGATTAAAATCATTATGGCATCAAACTTAGACATTTTCAAAAGGAATTTCAAAGCAACTGTTCAAGAATGGAAGTCTTATTAGGTCAAGACTGCTGGACTTGTGCTAGTCATATATATAGTGAGAGGACCACATGGCAAACTGAGTATGTGACACAGTCTGAATGTACAAAGGATGAAATGCAATCAGTTGGTATGAAACATCGTACAGGCCCATTTCAAGATTTACCGTCTCATCACTACTCAGTAGTACATTACATCAATACAAGTACTCAATCATCTAGGTACTCGGGCTAAAACTTATGATAACATTTTGTAATTATTCTATTTGTAATCATAATAACAAAACTATCAGGTTTCAAGAGATGTATTGAGAGACAGGGGAGATAACTCACAATGATTCCAACATTTGAGCCCAACAGACCCTCTTACAATATTTATACGTCGTGTAGGGTTTGTGTTGGAGTGCTGTATCTTACTGATATGGGTAAAATCAAGTCTTAGTACTGTGTATAAGACATGTTTTGTACATATTTGATTATTTCACTCTGATCATCAAAGACTATTACTGTATTACTGTAAGTTTCAATTATGACATAAATTCAATGCCTTCACCTCTTACATTGGAACTCAAGATCTTTAGGAAAGGAGAATTTCCCCCTGAACACACATTTAAACTCTTTCAATTCAAAGGTTGGAAGAATTTATTGCGAAAGTTCAGGGGTGTAGGAGTTAAAGTCACAGAAGATATAGCCTTACAGACAATTAAATTGATGCATTCAGTATTAACGAGGCCATTGATATGTAAGAAATAGCCATGTTGTAACAGTAATCACTTGTATGGTGGTACTGACGGTACATCTAACTGGAATCAAACACTAACACTTTATCAGTTTAAACACTATTGAATGATGAAATGTATACATGTCATAGTGGCAAAAATAGTAACTGACCCTCTATTTAAGGGTTTGAACTCACATACCGGTATATATCTATGGCAAATAAACGATGATTTTTAATTTTTTTTTCTATCATGAAATATTACACAACATTTTATCAAACAGTTGAACAAGCAATGATTTGAATTTTTTTTATAATGAAATCTTTCACAAAATGTTATCAAACAGTTTAGGTGAAATAAGCATTAAAAATAAATGTTTTATAAAAGGAAGCTCTTCTGGAGGTACAAATATGACTAGATCCTTAGTATACCCTTGTATACCTCTCAGAGCCTGTCACCACCAAGTCAAGGGGCATAACTCTGGAAATTGGTTATCATTGAGAAACTTCTTATCAGTGGTAGAGAAAATGTCATTGTTTGTTCTTAGATTCAATCTGAGCCTGCACTTCTCATCAAAATTAACAGATGTGATGCAACATTTTCCAATATCAATATACCTTGGTAGCAAAAGTAACGCTGGTCATAATATTAAAGAGACATTTTTTTTCTCCGGAGTTTTCATTCACAGTTTCCTTTTCGGCACTGGCAATGTTGGGTACCTATACTGATAAGTGACAGGATGAAGTGGGCTTCGAGTATCAAGGAAAATTACCTCAGCAGGTTGATGGAGGTAGAACATACAAACTTGTACAAAAATGTTATCAATGGTTAACAGTTTTACAAGTGACAACAATATCTCTTCTAAAAACACTATATACCAAAACAGACTATACAAATGAATGATGAACATTGGTGAAAAAATACTAAGACATCAACAGGAACTAAAGCAACCAATCAGTCGTTAGTATTTTTAACAATATACCTACTTTTTCAGTACACTGATTACAGAAGGTGACTAATTATTTCAACAAAGAAATAATTAATATTGTATACTTAACTTGCTAAGAAGGCTTCATTGGGGACACACTATATAAGTGTTCATAGCAAACATTGTACCCTTTATCAGGGGACAGCTGGAGTGTAACATGACTGAGCAGTACAGTAAGGGGAAACACAGATAGCCATTCATACGGAGAAATAGAACTATTTAATTCAGTAATAGAGATATCTACTTACACTACCTGTAAATACCTGGGTGTTACACTACCTGTAGATACCTGTGTATTATAGGAGTGAAGATAAAGGACAATGGGACACTGTTCCATAAGTTTATAGTCCATTATCAAGTAAACATAGCTACAGTAGTATCTTGTCTCTTTGAATTTTTTCTTCCTAAATTATATATATTATCAGAAAAAAATTGTCCTTGTTGAAAAATAAATTTGATGACCTCCGATTGAAAATTTAAATATAAGTGTACATACTTAACTGATGGGTGGAGATTTGAAAAACTACATTTTCTATATTTACTTGACCTTGATAATAGATAAATGTCAAGAAAATACACAATAAACTTATTTACTTACATTGATATCAATTAAATAACTCTACAAATAATTTTGATTTTGTTCATGTTGCATATATTTACATCTGTGAGCTATATACACACAATACTGATCCAATGAATGAAGACCCTTTCACATACATGTCTACTATGGTACATAGGGTATAGGCTTTACCTACACACCACGTAAACACTCGCACGACACTCAACAGTAGTCATAGCAACATTTACACACTGAACAAATTCGATGATGAATTGGTGATCTCCCTAACTACATTGGAATGTCCCGGAGAGAAACCAATATAGCACAAAACTTAATAAAATGTGGCACATTTATTCTGAAAGTTTGATCACAAACATTGCACTTTGAGTGTCCAATGATGCTGTGTTACATATATGCGACACATATTTATAACTGCGAGAGTATTCCTCCTTACAAACCCTGTGTACATCCTACCCTCTAGTTCCCTTGTTGAGACTTATAGTGTCAATCAAAGTTTAATATGACCGGAGGAATCCTAAGAACAGTTTAATATCCTTATAAAACAGTGCCAGGCAGGTGACTGCTAATTGAGCGTGTGCCCTGTTGCCCAGCTGCCCGATCTAGACTAGTTTCTTTGCCAGTCTACAAATCAAGCAGGATCATCATGTCTACCTTTATGAACTTCACCATCTGTTCTAAAGTTAAACAGAACAGTAAGCAATGTTTTTCTCTCTCTCTAGCAGATGCAGAAATGAAATCCACACAACAAATATATACTCCATAGAATAACAAATCCAAAATTTCTAATTGTGACAGTATGTATTCGTTTTCTGTTGAAAGTTTACTGTGAACACTTGAAACAATGGCTTTAGAACACTATAACAAGCCTTCCGTTCAGAAAAACTGACACATCCTTAGATGCTGCAGTATATTAAGAAATTGCATCCAGTCTTGTACATTTCTGTTAACAAAGGAACCACACCCAGTGGTGAACGACTGTTACTAGGAACATAGTTTCACTAAACTGAAATCACATCCAATCCTGAACGTCAGTAGCACAGAAGAAACACATCTGGTTCTCAAGTGGTTCCTACAAACAAAAGAATCATGATAGCTTCTCATACGAAAATACCACATTAAAATGATTTCATTACAGTGCCTCTAGCAATGAGGAAACCAATTCAGTCCATGAATTAGGCCCCAACAAACAAAGTCTGCAAAGTTCGGGGCCGGACCGCTTCTACACTTTGGAACATCTAGGTTGTCAGCCATGTTCCATTAGCTATGATCACTTCAAACACAATCCAACACCCTTCTGTTTGAATCTAATAGCTTGCAAATTTGAAACAAAACGAAGAAAGTTGTCTCCCTTCTCACAAAATCATTAAACAAATGGTGCCTACTTGTTGAAGTTAATTACCTCCACTTAAAGTTCGATTTCTAGATCTGGAATTGGCAAGACCTATTCCAATGCGCAAAGTTGAATTAAAACTGAAATCCTTTTTCTTAAATCCTGACATGTTACGATAGAGTACATCTATATGGAGTTGGTGACAGATGTTGGATGGTCCGACACAGTGAGAACAGAGCATCGGTGTAGAATTGTACTGGTGGTTTTCTGCCATTATCACAGTCATGTACAGATTGTCTTGGTGTTGTTGAATCCGAACTAAGAACCAGTACATGTGTGTTCCTGAAAAAAATCCAAAGTAAGGATTATATCAATATGACAAAGGAGTGTACTTAGAAGAGAGAGAGAGAGTTATAAAATATATAAATTATACCAACTTTAATAACTTTTCTTCACATAAAATTGCTAATCTAAACAAATGATGAAAATATGTGTAATGAATTAGTTTTACAAAAGAAGCCAGGGTTTGCGCTGGGTATTTTATAAATGGGGTCCTTTCCTAAATAAATGGAGTCCTTATGCGTAGTTTAAATGGGAATCCTGAAAATTAGTGGGGTCCTTTTCAGTTTCTATGTAGGAACGGCTTCAGTGCAAACCCTGGAAGCACCTATACTAAGAAAGTCCTGTCTGTTAACTCTCTCCGTACCGTGATTCTGGTCCGGATTTCGGTCCGTATTCCGGTCCGTATTCCGTACCGAAGTCATTACTAGGTTCACCCCCAGATGTTTTGGCCAAAATGGCAGCTCTTTGTTGTGTTTGCGTAGCGGATATTATGCCGAAATAATGCAGAAAAATGTAAACCAATGCTCTTTTCAGTTCTTCTTTAGTTAGCTTTATTTTCGCAGCAATATTTTTGTCAGATGTGGTACCGCTATGTATATAGCTAAAGGATTCGCGGCCATGATGTTTACATTGGTGATGACACTTAGCAGTATCTCTTGGGAAATTCAATCTAAATGGGTCACATGACAGAAAATGTGTACTTTATGCCTATCAAATTGTTTGTTATAAACTGACGCAGTCGATTTTGTGTAAAATGTTATTGGTAAACTCATCTGTCGGCTGCTGTACCCAGCTAATCAAAAAGTATGTAACGTCAAGTAGCTTGTCGTCTGTATACGAAAACGGGGAGGAGACGTTACGTTTTTTTGTTGTCTGTATACGACAAAGGTACGGAAAGAGTTAAAGAAGTTTGCATTCAAAATTATATTGTACTAATCTTAAATAAACTAAATCTTGGGAATACCCAGGTACACTATTATGTTCAGTAATGTTTTATTTCTTCTTTGTAAATTTGCTTACCCATAACGCTCTGATCTTTTTCTGTTTTTCAAATTCATCACACCATTCCTCAAATTTCCTTTTCCATTCTGTTTCTATGTCACCATTGTCTAGAAAATCAATTAATCAAATGATATTAAGTGATATATAAGAAATGCATGTTGAATGCAGAAGCCATTATCTTCCTGAACAAACAACATTTAATATGGTGTATTTTTCAATTTGTTTAAAGTTTATTAACCTGCCGACACCCAAAGCCATTTGAAGTGAGTGACCAGGGAGACATAACCTAAAAAGAAAGAGTAGACAAAAAGGAGATAAAAGCACAAGTCCTGTTAAGAAAACTCAGGCTTTCTAAACAGATGAAGAGATTTATTAGGTTCACAGCATTTACGTCTGCACAACAATCCTGATTCTAAAAGGAACTTTACTAAGAAAGTACAATTAAAACCAGAGCTGTTTATGCGGAACAACCAGTTTGACCACTTTTAAATGTAATGTTGTTTTACGGTAAAAATTCTAGCGGTCATGCAAATGTTTATGCAGGCCTTGCAGGGCTTTCTCAAGGCTTGCCTGAAAGCAGCATCATATTACTATGTCCGACTATTTAATAAACAAACTACTTCGGTCAGACCGGTTCAACCTCTTATATGGAAATGGCCATTGAAAGTTGTCTACCTTTCTTCTTAAAAATAAGAAAATGTTTCTTCTCCTTGCAAATATAAACCAAACTGCAAACAACAGTTGAAACAAATACCAGTAACAATTTGTTTACGACACATAAAAACTATCAACCGGCTATTTATAGGCATCTTACCTTCTAAAACTTTTAGTTGATACTTGGACAGAACATTTCCCATCTCATCCTCAGCACTGTAAAATCCTCTGTGATCTGGTTCTATGTCTGTTATGATCAGTGACCCTTTGTGGTCAATATGGAAATGGTCACCAAACATGATATCCGTGGGGCTGGAGGTGGAGGTTACCCTGTACTTCCATCGGATTGACCGCTGTATGGTACATTTCATGTAGGAGATGTCCAGTGTTATGGAGCTTCCTCTAGTCCTCACTTTGTCAGCCTCGGCTAGAAAACACAAAACCCAACACTTACACATCATGATACTTTGTTTTACTTTTCATCACTTACATTTAAGTTACGGAGCAACATATCAGGACCCCAGTGTCATGAAGCAAAGGCAGTCAACATTCGAATCTGTTCAGATTTTCATTCTCATACAAAATGTGATTTGACAAAAATATCTTCATTTATTTTACTCAAGAACAAGTGCTAATTGTAATGGGGTACCATTACAGATGTCCCCCAAACTACCCCTTTGGTCGGAACTGATGAGCCCAATGAACTCACAATGGAAATATAGCTGACACCCCATATATCAGCGGTCATGTTGACGAATTAGGAAACGGAGGTTACGACAATGTCCGTGGTGTCCTACTACAGTTATATATAAAATTTCATTGAAATCGGACAATATATAAATTTCGACCAATCAGAAGCCAGGAAATAGCGGCCATGTTGACGAATCACGAAACGGAGGTTACGACAATGTTGTTGGTGTAATACTACACATATATATTAAATTTCATTGAAATCGGACAATATATAAATTTCGACCAATCAGAAGCCAGGAAATAGCGGCCATGTTGACGAATCATGAAACGGATGTGACGACAATGTTGTTGGTGTAATACTACACATATATATTAAATTTCATTGAAATCGGACAATATATAAATTTCGACCAATCAGAGGTCTCCATTTTCGTTTCGGTGGCAACCAAACTTTACAAAAAATGTTACCATGTTATTCAGCATCCCTTAAAACACCCATGTACCAATTTTTACTGAAATCGGAGACTGAATTTTGAAAACCGGAAATTAGCTCTGGCGGCCATCTTGGACTTCCGGTCGCGAAAAAACAACCCGTTTTCACACACCCCGCCCCTAATGAGTATGTGTGTGAAGTTTCGTGAAGATCCGTCCCGTAGTTTTTGAGAAAACGGTCGGAAACCTCCGCGGCGGAAGAAAGTGGAAGAAACAAGAATAATAATAATAATAACAAGTGCTAATTGTAATGGGGTACCATTACAGATGTCCCCCAAACTACCCCTTTGGTCGGAACTGATGAGCCCAATGAACTCACAATGGAAATATAGCTGACACCCCATATATCAGCGGTCATGTTGACGAATTAGGAAACGGAGGTTACGACAATGTCCGTGGTGTCCTACTACAGTTATATATAAAATTTCATTGAAATCGGACAATATATAAATTTCGACCAATCAGAAGCCAGGAAATAGCGGCCATGTTAACGAATCACGAAACGGAGGTTACGACAATGTCCGTGGTGTCCTACTACAGTTATATATAAAATTTCATTGAAATCGGACAATATATAAATTTCGACCAATCAGAAGCCAGGAAATAGCGGCCATGTTGACGAATCACGAAACGGAGGTTACGACAATGTCCGTGGTGTAATACTACACATATATATTAAATTTCATTGAAATCGGACAATATATAAATTTCGACCAATCAGAAGCCAGGAAATAGCGGCCATGTTGACGAATCATGAAACGGATGTGACGACAATGTTGTTGGTGTAATACTACACATATATATTAAATTTCATTGAAATCGGACAATATATAAATTTCGACCAATCAGAGGCCTCCATTTTCGTTTCGGTGGCAACCAAACTTTACGAAAATGTTACCATGTTATTCAGCATCCCTTAAAACACCCATGTACCAATTTTTACTGAAATCGGAGACTGAATTTTGAAAACCGGAAATTAGCTCTGGCGGCCATCTTGGACTTCCGGTCGCGAAAAAACAACCCGTTTTCACACACCCCGCCCCTAATGAGTATGTGTGTGAAGTTTCGTGAAGATCCGTCCAGTAGTTTTTGAGAAAAACGGTCGGAAACCTCCGCGGCGGAAGAAAGTGGAAGAAACAAGAATAATAATAATAATAATAATAAGAAACCGAGCAAAAACAATATGTCCCCCCACTTCGTTTGGGGGACATAATAATAATAATAATAATAAGAAACCGAGCAAAAAAAATATGTCCCCCCACTTCGTTTGGGGGACATAATTACGGTTGTTATTCCATTTTATAGAGAGTATTTAAAATCAAGAGAATAACTGAATTAAACATTAGAATCTGGATGAGCACAATATTCCATCTTATTAACAGCAATTGGAACTCATAACTTTGAGGTCTAGAGCATTAGACATTGGAATCTGGGAGATCTTATTACTTCATTATTCCATCTTATTGACAGTTATTGGGCCTCAGAGGCCTCAGAGACCTGTTTGGTCTAAAAAGAGCATTAGACATCTGAACTTGTGCAAAATACATGTATTTACAAGTTAGAGTCAGGTCTAATATGGTTACAATACTTACTTGCTTTATTCGGGCACGTTTCAATATTCTTGTATGTACAGTAGTTTGATGCTCTGAAATGAATACAGAAATTTCACAGTTAGCACTTGGTTTATTTCATGGTTATTCATATTGTTAAATAAGGTTTGTTTATTGAGAGATGAATGGTGTTATGGTCTGTTTATTGAGAGATGAATGGTGTTATGGTTTGTTAATTGAGAGATGAATGGTGTTATGGTTTGTTAATTGAGAGATGAATGGTGTTTTGGTTTGTTTATTGACAGATGAATTGTGTTATGGTTTGTTAATTGAGAGATGAATGGTGTTATGGTTTGTTAATTGAGAGATGAATGGTGTTTTGGTTTGTTTATTGAGAGATGAATGGTGTTATGGTTTGTTTATTGAGAGATGAATGGTGTAATGGTTTGTTAATTGAGAGATGAATTGTGTTATGGTCTGTTTATTGAAAGATGAATTGTGTTATGGTTGGTTTATTCAGAAATGAATTGTGTTATGGTCCGTTTATTGAGAGATGAATTGTGTTATGGTTTGTTTATTGAGAAATGAATGGTGTTATGGTCTATTTATTGAGAGATGAATGGCGTTATGGTTTGTTTATTGACAGATGAATTGTGTTATGGTTTGTTAATTGAGAGATGAATGGTGTTATGGTTTGTTAATTGAGAGATAAATAGTGTTATGGTTTGTTAATTGAGGGATGAATGGTGTTATGGTTTCTTTATTGAGAGATGAATTGTGTTATGGTCTGTTTATTGAGAGATGAATGGTGTTATGGTTTGTTTATTGAGAGATGAATGGTGTTATGGTCTGTTTATTGAGAGATGAATGGTGTTACGGTTTGTTTATTGAGAGATGAATGGTGTTATGGTCTGTTTATTGAGAGATGAATGGTGTTACGGTTTGTTTATTGAGAGATGAATGGTGTTATGGTCTGTTTATTGAGAGATGAATGGTGTTACGGTTTGTTTATTGAGAGATGAATGGTGTTACGGTTGGTTTATTGAGAGATGAATTGTGTTATGGTTGGTTTATTGAGAGATGAATTGTGTTATGGTCTGTTTATTGAGAGATGAATGGTGTTATTGTTTGTTTATTGAGAGATGAATGGTGTTATGGTTTGTTTATTGAGAGATGAATTGTGTTATGGTCTGTTTATTGAGAGATGAATGGTGTTATGGTTTGTTTATTGAGAGATAAATGGTGTTATGGTTTGTTTATTGAGGAATGAATGGTGTTATGGTTTGTTTATTGAGAAATGAATGGTGTTATTGTTTGTTTATTGAGAGATGAATGGTGTTATGGTTGGTTTATTGAGAGATGAATGGTGTTATGGTTTGTTTATTTAAAGATGAATTGTTATGGTCTGTTATTGACAGATGAATTGTGTTATGGTTGGTTTATTGAGAGATGAATTGGGTTATGGTCTGTTTATTGAGAGATGAATTGTGTTCAAGTCTAGGGACAATATTAGTGAAATATGAAACAATTCATGTTGAGACTTGTCTTGAGATTAACAGATTTCATCAGTGTTTGAAATGGACCATAGCAATATTCAATCCTTATACCTAATTAAACTCATTTGTTACCTAGAAAATGTCTACAACAAAGTCACCACCAAGATATACCGGAGCATGTGAAAGTCTCCATGTCAATTTTACTATTTATATGCACAGTAAATAAATAGATCTGGTCAATTTTAAGGTAAAATAGAACAGACAATATCAGAAAGATTGACATTACTAAATGTTAACTTTTATAATACTGGTCAATACTGAATGAATTTCACAACACCTGATCTCAGCTATAATAAAAGTACCTAAATTTACTACATGTATATATAGTTTTTCGTAAATCTTAAAACTCACTCGTTGAAGTAATTCACATTCATTCTGATACACTCCCCAGGCAGAATCTTCCAGGCACAGTACGGGTCGTTAGCGCAGGTGTCTGTCTTAGTATACTTGCTACAGGTGTCTATATGAACTTGTTTCACTGCCGTATCAGATCCAACATATATACTTTCTCCCTGAATGAAAAAAATATTCTTCTTTATGGGATCTTATATTACATGATGTACAAAGTACTAAACAGGGACATCAAATTTAAGATGACCTGCAAAACAGATTTGGGCTGTTTCAGAATGAACCATGTTGGAGGCACTTTCCAGAGACCCCACCACCATCAAATACAGGGATTAGTCTGGCTCTTAAAGCCTATGGGAGAATTTGAGGGATTTTATGAGATTTAGAAAAATTCCTATAAGATTTTTCTATATAAAGTAATACAATTTTGAATTTTTAATGAGATTTTCAGGAATAATATGGGTAAAAATCCCAAAATCTCACCCCAAAGTGATCTCTGCAAATATTAATGAGATTTAGTATAAGGAATAATATGCAGGTCCGGTTTTAACCCAACCACCCAGACATATTAATACAGGTGCTTCCCACCACCCCATGCTTTTAATTACCCTTACAAAAAGTCTGTTTAATCAATACAATAATATCATTTACATCAATGAAATAATATATTCCTGTTTATTATGTTGTACATTAACTTTCTCACCTATACTTGAGTCACTGATTGGCTGTTTAAGATGGCTTGCTGATTGACCTTTAACCTTACCTTAAGTTTCATAGCCCATATGGGTTCAGGAATGTCAAAGAGGTTATATACACTGGAGACGATGCCCTGCTTGGAACCGTGCTCTAAGAATATCTTGTAAATTTGGCCTTTACCTGTGAACACAAACATAAGACATAAACAGAAATTGTTATTGTATTATTTAACTTTCTTGAAAATAAGCAATTGATTGGCATTCCTCTTTTTATCATGTTGCATTTGTCAGACAAAAACATGATATTAACAGGAATGTGACATTAAGAGAAACAGGTTTTCCCACTAAATCTAGTGCATTTCCAATTTCCATAACTAAATGTAAGTTATTAAATGTACATATGAAGATGTTTCAATACATAGATAACCTTATTTCAATTCAAAATCATTTCTTGGGTTATACAGGAAAACCTGTCTGTCTATGCAAAATGCTAGTACGGTAGACCTGATGTCTAAGCAATTTAATTGCTCATGTATGTCAAAAAAAGTATCAAAACTGTTTGAATAAATCATATCAATTGCATTTCTCTTGCATGTTGTTCTGTTCCTGATTTGTTTGGCTGAATTTGTCTTTGCAAATCAATTTTTGCTCAAACATTGTTTGAGGAGGGAAGATCACTCTGTATTTAGAGGTTTATTGACACTAATGGAAAAATTCAGACAATACGGAAATTTTGCTTGGTCTATGTAATTTGAAATATACCACATGAATTACTTTCGCACACTGTTCATATGAGACAAATTGGATTTTGCGATGAAGGGCTATAAATTTTGTTCAATATATTTCTCTTTCGTGAACTTTTAAGGTCGCAGGGGTCAAATGTATTTAAATTTTAAGTTCCTTTGAATGAATTTGAGTCAAGACTGATATTTTACCTGTAGAATCATTTTAGTAAACTTTTAATGTTGTTACAATTGTGAAATAAACAATACCAGGTGAGCAATTTAGGCCCATTGTGCCTTTTGTTTAATTCATCATACACATAAAGATACTCACCATGTTTTGATCGATGCATCCTCATAAACTAATGTTAATATGGAAGCTTTGAAAGTTAACAGTCTCTCATACCAAATACGCTATAACCTGAATGACATATTCATGTTTTGCTGCTTGAAAAAGCTTTACGAAATATCCAGTGAATGATCTTGATGATTAAAGTGACAGGAAATTAGATTATCTACTTACTTGTGGAAGCAAAGAAGACAACCTCGTTTTCCCTGTTGATATCATGGGCGATCTCTAACTGATGCATTTGTGTGCCCATTTCGTAGAAGATCGGCTTTCCATTGAGGTGTTGAACAGCATCATCCATCAACGGGTTTAGTCGTATAAAGGATAGAATAGCATCTGACAGGTCCTTTGAATTATTATTACACTGAAAGGGTGAAAATAATGAAAATTTGTCAGATACATGTGTATTGTCCAAAACATCATATTATACTTATCAGGTTAACATACAAATAATTGAAAAAACTTTGAGTTTGAGTTACCAGTATTAAATGTTTGGTTAGAAATCATCATAGAGTACATGTACAGTAATTTTAGGAGTACATTTCTTCCCGAAAGTAAAATGCAGTACTTCCGGAGTAAAATACTTTCCAGTGTCTAATATATACATAAAGTTGAAAATAAGTGATATTACTTGATGAAAAGTGACCAGATAAAATAGGATAGAAGACATGGTGTCAAAGTGAAAAATTTTGACTGTCACATGACCTAAAGAGATCACATGACTGACTGTTCGAGAACTGCCTGATAATTGTTGAGCTCGTAATCATGAGAAAATTTGGATAAATAAATAACAATGATCTAAAATATTATCATACAACACAGTGTTATTATCTTGTGAAGAGTTAGATATTTCATGAACTAAAGTCTTAACATGGCACAGTTGACTTACATTTGGTGGTCAACTGGACAAGTAAAATTACTGAACTTTTACGAAAATTCTGCCTATAGGCCTTTCCCAAAAGTGTTGTTATTCCCCTTTATTGGCCACAATGGTAGATACATTATGGACTTCCGGAAGTGATTTTGTGATAATTTTACGGCCATGTGACAATAGGAAGATGTCATTTCCATATGACACCATAATTACATGGCGCACATTTGTTTCAAAAACACTTTCCAGTGTAGCCATGATATGGCAAACAAGGGAGGTAACAACACATTTGAGATAGGCCTATAGGGTCAGCTAAATATGTAAACTTTATGAAAACACACATTCTTGACTAACATTTGGTAGTCTACTAAACCAGCTAAATATGAAACCTTACAAAAACACAGATTCTCGACAGCTGAATATGTAAACTAACACTGTCGACTTACATTTGGTGGTCTACTAGACCAGCTAAATATGTGAACTTTAAGAATACACTTGTCGACTTACATTTGGTGGTCTACTAGACCGGCTAAATATGTGAACTTTAAGAATACACTTGTCGACTTACATTTGGTGGTCTACTAGACCGTCTAAATATGTGAACTTTAAGAAAACACTGTTGACTTATAATTACATTTGGAGGTCTACTAGACCAGCTTAATATGTGAACTTTAAGAAAACACTATTGACTTACATTTGGTGGTCTACTTGACCGGTTAAATATGTGAACTTTAAGAAAACACTGTTGACTTACATTAGGTGGTCTACTTGGCCAATTGGCAGGTTCGTTATCAGCAGGTAGCCAGTTAGAGTCAGCACTAGCCTGTGACTTAAACTTTCCTCTGTAGGACCTTAAGATGTCACTGACGTTGTAAGCACAGATCGCTGAGGCTGATATACCATTCCTGTGAAATAAATGTTTGATAATGTAAGTTGAGCTTCTAAATGTATCTTTATTAACAATCTACTCCCCTCCCACCAAAACTAAATATTGTACCTTTTAATGTTTCTTAGTATTCAAAAAGGCAGACAACATTTTTTGTTTGAATTTAACTTGAATTGAAAAAAAACAAAACATGGACAATTTTATGAAACTCATTCACTGAGCTAATTTAACTAATCAGATATCAAATATATCCTTTTTATATACATTGTAAGTCCCGATGATGATTATAAATGACGTCAATGACCCCCGGCACAGCAATGAATTGATTATTCATGACTTCATAAGTAATAATGTGACCCCAAAGGTCAACATAATGAATATTCCGGACCCCGGTTTCATCAACGTTCCTTAACTTAAGGAAACTTCTTAACTTAAAATCTCCATAGGAAAGCATTACAGAAGTTAAGAAGAAAATCTTAAGTTAAAGAACTTTCCTTAAATTCTGTAATGCTTTCCTAAGGAGATTTTTAAGTTAAGGAGTTTCCCTTAAGTTAAGGAACGTTGATGAAACCAGGGCCTGGAGCTAAAAATCCACAACAGAGGACCAGAAATTTGACGTATCTTTGCTATATTGAAATTGGTTTTGGCATATATGAAGTGGAATGGGGAAAATGATACTGTATTTTGAAGTTTAAAATACAGCAATTTAATTATACTGTTGCTAATATCTGTGTCGCCAGTAAAATGCAAATGCAATAGTAATAGTATAATCATGATATACTGCCACATTTAAAAATGGTTATCCCTTCAATAACGCACTAAACCACACTTCCTGTGCTGTCTTGTATTTAAAAGATTTTACAATCTTGTGAAAGTTTGGAGGAATAGCAATAATTAGATTTCAGAGAAATATGATAAATTCTACTACTGTCAGCTAACATGCTCTCTTGTCCTATAGCAAAAAAGTTATTACTTCTCTGTCCTAAATCAAAACATCTCCCAATGGGGAAAAACTGACCAAGGCTAAAGTATATAACATATGTTTAAATATCTTAATCTTTTTCTGTGTAATATAGAAACATACTCTAGTAAAAATAGACTTACACATTTGTTGTGAAGAGGCCATAGAATATATCACCAACTCGCTCGACATCCTCTGAAATAAGATTATCATCACATCAAATGTGTACAGATTCTGTCATCCCAAACATACATATATAACACATAACGTGTACATAGTTTATCATTTCCCAACACAACTATTATTTTCACTGATTCAAATGGATACCGACATCCTCAGGGATAAAATATAACATCTAAGAATGTACATATTATTACAAACATTTACAAACTTTCATGAATGCAAAATAGCATAAACATTTAATGGATAGTTAAGCTAACTTACGGATTTCATCAAAATACGATGGGAAGTCTCCAGGAATAGAACAGTTGAGTCTAGCCTTCTGAAATGATGTCCATCTGTTCCTCAGGATACTTCTGGCTCCTCCCTGATCCCTCTACAATTACACAATTTACACGAAATACAGAACGGCACAATGACAAATGCTGTTCTATGGACCTTGCTGAGCAATGACAGTTGATACAGACTATACTGGTGTATATTTGTTTCTTCGTATAAATAATCCAATCAGAATATGCCTTGACCATCTGTACACTTACAGTAAATTTGTATTTGATAAAGGGGTTGCGCTGTTATACCTAAGGTACATCTATGGTCCAAGTCTGGGTGGTCTAGCACTTACACTTTCAGTGATACTAACTCAAACGCCAAAACTTAACGTTGCTGATTTGCCACCACGGGAAAAGCAACACCTTAGCCTTGCTTCTGCAACTTTGTGGTGGTGAAATAAAAATTAAAAGCTTCAAAAAATGTACACAGCTTTGGAGTTGATCGTAAATTGACCAGAAATTTTCACAAAATATTCTACAATTTGCAAATTTTCAAAGCTACAAAAATCAAAATTCGGCGAAAATGACACAAATACAGCAAGTTCATATATATTTTTTTTTCAATTTAATGACAATTCATGTAGCTATCAATCAAACTCTAAAGCCAAATATTTCAGAATTATAATCTAAATGCAATAACTGAAATGAATAACTTGTGGTAGACCATTTTTACCTTGCAGATCTTTGCCACCCTGGAGAAGACACGTTTCTCACAGTTGGTAAATTCCAATGCTACCTCTCTGAAGAAGACGTACACACTGTCCCCCATGTCAAATGAGCCAGCAAAATGTCCCTCTGTTATAAAAATCCATGATTATGAATTTAGAAATTTCATGTTCTTTAACATCACAAACACTAGAGTTTCTTACAGTTAATACATTTTTCTCAGAAATCTGACCAACAATAATCTTATTATCCTTTACTGATTTGAATAAAACAGGAGATATAAAGTGGTTGTACTGTTCATTTGTACAAGGTGTATCTAATCAAACACTTATATTTACATATAGATCAAGTTGGATATTGACTCCTGAATATGAACAACATTGAAAATCCATTAATGTCCTCTTACATATGATGAAAAATATCAAATTTGTGACTATAACATTTTAAATACCATGCATTTCAAATCATAAATATCAGTCTATCTGTAATGACACACCAAGTTTTATTAACCTAAGGGAAATAACTCTTACTGTTTATAAAGTTGTCATCATCAACGGTCTTCATGTAACCACTAGACTCTACTCCATTGTCCATCAAACGTGGTCTGTAGATAAACGGCAGTCCAGAGGCACTCGTCCCCGAGTACAGGGCCGACACATTGCCTGGGTTTCCACTCTCTGTATTACACAAACATGTTAAAGACGCTATAGGCAGTCGTAATGCCCAAATAGATATATTATTGAATATGTACCAAAGGTAATGGAATTTATTCCTCTTGATTAAACACAATACAGGCAATCTTAGTGCCCAAACATTCCTCAGCATATAAAACAATATTTCATATCAGGTTATTAGAGACTAATCAATGATTTATATATCATAAAAAATTACCAAGATAATTTGGCACCTTGAATCAAATGTGCCATACATACATGTACTGTAAACGTACAAATTTGGAGCACTAAAATTGTAAAGCATAACCGAAGTGAAACAGATAAGTGCAATGTTGAATAGGCACACTTACAATACTTGCTGTAAAAAGAAATACACAGAAACTCAAATCAGCCTAGTCATAATTTAGTGGACTGCTTTCAGCACGAAAACCACTAAAATAAAAATGTTTACAGTATACTAAATGAATTGTCATTATAATAGGTGTGTGCTGGTGACCTTACCGACATAAAGTGCTGTGGAGTTTTGGAATGGATCGTTAGGACACATGGATTCGGCACTGATGCCCTGGCTTTCACTTGTCTCCATTACATCGATCTGGAATGGTAACAAGTTATGTTGTAATCACACTGTACATGGCTATACGAGAGTCAACAAATAGCGAATGCTGGTGTGGTAAGTTTAGTCCCATAGGTATTGCTACCTACTAATAATATAACTAATTGTTTAGTACAAATAAAGGGAGGTAAGGACCATACATGACCCTCATTAGTAATCTTTATGATGTACAGCTTTATATATTGATATTCAACATGTAATTTATTTTTAATCTGAGAGAAAATAAACTTCAAATAATAATTTTAAGTAAATATATCTTACAGGCCCTTTGCTAATATATAAAATGTCCCCTTAGGACAACAACATCAACATTTATCTATAATTATGACTTCATTAGTAATTCACAGGATTTTTTCTAACTCACAAGGAAAAGCAGAACACCTTACGTAATGCTGGTTTGATATCAAATTATTTAAACCGTATGATAGTCTAGACAATATGATTTTTTCTAACTCACTAGGAAAAGCATAACACCTTACTTAATGCTGGTTTTATATCAAATTATTTAAACCATATGATAGTCTAGACAATATAAGATGTCATTTCCAGGACCAACCTCTACACACAACCCTTGACAGAAACTGCATGAATTCTGCAGTGTAACACTGTTGGTAGTATTGAATGTTTCCAGGCCTGGAAATACCTTTCTAAGGTCAAGGGTCACAAGTAGAAGTACACCTTAGAAATGATACTGATATTGTTGCTATACCCGGGGTAAATATTGTGTGACAATACTATACTTGTGTGTTACTGAGTACTGATCTACCTGATATACCTTATAACGCCACTAGGGTTCACTCGCTGAAATCTGTGTGCAGAGGTCACGCAGAGGTCATGTGGCTTGGTATAGGGGGAAGGGGTCACTATGGTACAGGTACAGACAGACACAAATATATACCAGCGGGGGCGAAACAACATGTAACATTATATAGGGACACATGCATACAGCACTGTTATAGCAACCTTGCCACTTCTGTTCCTGAAAGCGGATGGCTAGACAGGTGGTAGATAGACAGCATAAGACATCAATTTGGCAGCACATGTGATTCTTAAGTAGATTTAACACAATCAATATTTTTTTTTACGAAATGTATTTCTTCATGCATGAATTTTTTTATTACATCTTGCACTAACACACCTTTCAAACATTAGGATGAATTCTAAAATGACAGTTGTCTTCAATCTCAGGTTAAAAGGACATACTTTTTCCGAAGGAAAAACGAAGAAATTGTCTCAAGATTTCCTACTACAAGACAAACAGTTACAAGTAAAGTTTTTGTAAAGAAGAGTTTAAATACCGACTGTGTTTATAGACAAGACATATGGGTGTGTGAAGCAGCTGTCTTACATTGAGGGTGTAGCCCAGGGGCTTATTGGCTCCGGTCCCACAAAAATAGATCTGGTTGGGATCTGACGTCATATATCTTTCTATAAATCGAATATGATTCTGGCAATCTGGAATCTGTCAAATAAAAACCAATGTTATTATTATATAATAAGTGTTTTTTCATTAAATAAGTATCTGAAGTCCAGAACAACAAGGATAAGTTTTTAATGATTTCAGGATTTCTGTCATTGAGTGCATTTACTCGACTTTCATGGGCTTCAATTGGATCTAAAATTATGTAAGAATCAAATGCCTTAAACGAGGCTTCCTTGAGTTACCATTATATAGACATGTATACAGCTGGGAGGGAAAAACTTCTGTGAACTCATTTATCTTTTTTAATAAGGAACATTGATCAAGAAATGAATAAGGTTGTAATATGTTCATCCTACTCACCTCAGGTTTTGCATCATATTTACAATAACTAATTTGTAAAGGTGTAGCTTGTACTTTTAACTTGTGGTGATCCTGTAAAAAACGGAGCACAACCATCAGTAAATTATCTTATCTATATACATTACAGAATATTCAAATATAACAAAAGAAGATAGCAAATATTACAGAAAAAGAGTTCAGTAATTATGTCTTGCCTTTCTCGTTTTGACAGTAACGCCGAAGTGCACACAGAATATTACAGAAGACAAAAAAAAACAACAAAACATTGCAGTTGATAATTGTTTAACAATCCAGCAAAACTTAAGAATTATTTAGCCTAAAATTGGAAAACTTATAAAACCTACAAATTGAATTTAGTTGTTCAATATGAATGACAGTATTAGTTTGTGACCAAGTAATAACTCAACTTGATAACAATAACATTGTGAAAAGTGCTAAAAAGCATAGGCCTAACCAGAGGTATTTTCAAGTCTGAACTTTTTTTATGAACTCCCAGAGCTATTTTTAGAACTTTCTGTGTTTAAACTTGAAAATAATGGACTATGGAATTAAACAGATTAAAGTAGGAACTGCAGATTCATGAAGTATGAATGTGGATATGTATCCCTCTGTTCCCTCTGTTTAATGGTCAGCTGCAGCATATACATTTGTACATGTAGCCAAGATCCATCTAATTAAGTTTGGAATTTTTATGCCACCCTATGAACATACCCTTAAAGACTTAAAGCAAAAAAATAAATCACATGCCTTAAGTCATCTGATTAGATACTATTTCCTAAAATCATATTGGATAAATAACCTGAGGAAATGTTCATACTTACGAATTTATTTGATATATTGGCTACATTCAAGCGAATTATATGATTCCTGAAATGAAATAAATGACAAATTTTATTTTGTAAACAAAAACATGCATAAAGGTCCTATCCCTTATACATAATAATGAGGATCCCCAAGTAGAATGTCTTATTTCACTCTCATAAAGGAAGGGGAATAACTCCTGTGATACTACACTCCAACTAAATTCATGACCCAGATATTTGGTACTTTCCTACATTCTGCTGAAATTCAATTAATCCTATTAAATCTTATTACTTATTTCTGTATCTGGATTCATTTTTTGTACCTATGAAACATGAAATGTTGGCAAGTATATAATATTATACATTTATTCAACATCACAAAGAAAGCTGTGATAAAACAATATTTGTAATGATATAATACAATTTCTACAAAAAGACTGTCGGGCCTGAAAAGCTTATGATTCAAGTACATGTTATTCATACAAAATAACTCCACCTGACTGAATATATTCTTTGCTAAAGTTTGTCAAAAGCAAGGAATTTTAAAACAAAAAATTTTTTTTACTTGAAGTGTAAGAAATGAAAATATGACAGAAGGACAACATTGATTCATACTTGTCCGACAAAGATGAGCTAAACCTATCAAAGTTTTATAAGTTTTTTAGATTTAACATGAAAATGTCACGATGTACCAAACTTTGAGGAATTATAAAGCATATGATTCATAACCAAATGATTATTTACTCTTCCTGGTCCATTAGTTATTAACAATTGAACTGAAATTAATAAAACTTCCCAGATACTTAACCAAATCATACCACATAAGGAAGTAAAGTGTATAAATAGTTTCCAGCTGTCAGTAATATAACAAAAAAAAATATGTTTGCCCTACTTTTGATATATTTACTTATTTATGTCCAACTTTTAATACATTATTTGAGAATTTGTGCACTAATTTTAAAACATTTTCTAAAAACTTTTGTCCTACTTTTTGATACATTTTAAAAAGTCTTATCCAACTTTCATAACATTTTTGTCCTTCTTTTAATAGACATACATTTGTTTATTTTTAAAGTTGACTAGACTTCAGCATTATCATCCTGTTTTTTTTTTAAAGTTGAAAAGACTTCAGCATTATCATCCTGTTTATTTTTAAAGTTGACAAGACTTCAGCAATATCATCCTGTTTATTTTTAAAGTTGACTGGACTTCAGCAATATCATCCTGTTTATTTTTAAAGTTGACTAGACTTCAGCATTATCATCCTGTTTATTTTTAAAGTTGACAAGACTTCAGCATTATCATCCTGTTTATTTTTAAAGTTGACTAGACTTCAGCATTATCATCCTGTTTATTTTTAAAGTTGACTAGACTTCAGCATTATCATCCTGTTTATTTTTAAAGTTGACAAGACTTCAGCATTATCATCCTGTTTATTTTTAAAGTTGACTAGACTTCAGCATTATCATCCAGATAAGTAAGATTGTAGCCTGGGAACTCAACCAGAGCAGTTATGTCACATAGAACACTACACTTTTGGGCAGAAACGGGATCCCATGTATTGTGGCAGTATGATAAATGACTTCAACTCACATCCAACCTAAATTAACACACATTCTTTACGATTATGGTTCAAGATTCAACCTCTCAATCATTCTTATAAACATTCTATGGTTGAAGTCAAGTTCATGACCGAACTGAATTTGAAAACTGAAACATTTACAACTTTTGAATTAATTCACCCCTGAAGTTTCATGATGAATTATTCCAACCTTTGAATTGGAAGAGTTCAAATGTGTCTTCAGGGGTGAATGGGTACCCGATTTATCTTAACCTGTCATTGTGGTATAATTGAAACTTTCATGACTGAAATTGGTCCCGTAAAGTAATTACAAATACTTACATGGCTCCTACAAATAATGAATTAGATGATTCGTCTATATGTAAATATCTGTAATATAATTTTTCTGGCGTGGTCATACCAGGCTCTATCTCCTGGGATGTCTCCACTTTCAAATCTGAAATGACATAAAGAAATCAGAGATCAGTTTTTGTTATCTTCAAAATCAAATACAAAGAACAAGTTCCTAAAACATTTATTTTCTGTAAAAAGCATCCATACTCTCCTTTTACTTTCTTTTTCAAGAGATATATATTTGTTTATATGAAAAGTGTGAATTATAGCTGGTATATTTATATAAAGTAACAATACATTGTCAAGTACTAGTTTATATACAAACAGGGTTTCTTATGCAGTAATATGCTTTACAAGTTCTGAATGCTCTTTATACAAGAAAATGGGGAACATTTCAGGAATTACATATCTCTGAGCTAGAAGTTGTTCTTGTCACCCTAACTTATCAGCTGGCATCTAAATCATCCACATTATATAATCTGCAGCCTAAACACACCATATCATTCACCATATCTTTGTTAAGGGTGTATGCTACCTTACAAAATACATAAGGGCATACATACAATATCTTTATTTAGAGTTTATGCTTCCTAGTGATGGAAAATATGTTGAAAATCATAATCGATTATTGGTCGACAACGATTGGCCTTACCAATTGACTAACCGATTAATACTGCTTAATCATTTCATCAAAGATATTTTAAATGTATCTTTTCCATGATGTTTGGATATTTTTTTGCATTTTAATTCTAAATGGAAGCAAAAATAACTGGTAAATATCATCATTAGAGATAATTATATTGTTTGAACAATGTATTTTATATTATATAGGACCAAAAAACTTATAATGGCATACATAATATGTTTAAGGGTGTATGCTACCTTTCATCTCCATCCCCACCTTATAAGGGCATACACAATATCTTTGTTAAGGGTGTATGCTACCTTTTATCTCCATCCCCCACCTTATAAGGGCATACACAATATCTTTGTTAAGGGTGTATGCTACCTTTCATCCCCCCCCCACCTCATCATAGGACATACACAATATCTTTGTTAAGGGTGTATGCTACCTTTTATCTCCATCCCCCACCTCATCATAGGACATACACAATATGTTTGTTAAGGGTGTATGCTACCTTTCATCTCCATCCGCCACCTCATCATAGGACATACACAATATCTTTGTTAAGGGTGTATGCTACCTTTTATCTCCATCCCCCACCTCATCATAGGACATACACAATATCTTTGTTAAGGGTGTATGCTACCTTTCATCTCCATCCCCCACCTCATCATAGGACACACACAATATCTTTGTTAAGGGTGTTGGCTACCTTTCATCTCCATCCCCCACCTAATCATAGGACATACACAATATCTTTGTTAAGGGTGTATGCTACCTTTCATCTCCATCCACCACCTCATCATAGGACATACACAATATCTTTGTTAAGGGTGTATGCTACCTTTCATCTCCATCCCCCACCTCATCATAGGACATACACAATATCTTTGTTAAGGGTGTATGCTACCTTTTATCTCCATCCCCCACCTCATCATAGGACATACACAATATCTTTGTTAAGGGTGTATGCTACCTTTTATCTCCATCCCCCACCTCATCATAGGACATACACAATATGTTTGTTAAGGGTGTATGCTACCTTTCATCTCCATCCCCCACCTCATCATAGGACATACACAATATCTTTGTTAAGGGTGTATGCTACCTTTTATCTCCATCCCCCACCTCATCATAGGACACACACAATATCTTTGTTAAGGGTGTTGGCTACCTAACTATAGAATTTTTCTCAAACGTTGGTTGGTTGAAGATTAAAATCCCAAACAGTTTTAAGCGTACAGAAATAAAAAAATGTATTAACAAAATCACTGATGGACTACTTAAGTGTTATCTTATTGAAATGTCAAAACCTAGACCAGGCAGCATGACACCACAGATGCTAATTAAAACATGATGTTGAGAAGAACCAAAGGCTTTGGGTTGTCTCAGTCTAGGGACAGAACCCATAATCTTCTCAACAGCTAAGCTAAAACATGTCTCCAAAAATATCTTACACTAGGCAAACATATCTGAACAGTGCAAATCATTCAAATGAAAATGTGGCTCAAGTCATATTTAAACAATTCAGAACATCAAAGCCGGTTAAAATCAGTGTATATATCCTTAACACACTGCTAATGAGCTGATGCAGCACATGTTAAGATACATGCCTATTAGTTATTTATATGCCTTGATTATTTCTGCAGTAAAAAAGCTTGAGTATTGGGCTGTTGCAGGAGGTGACACCTGAAGTGTTGTCATGACACTGCCTTGTAACCATGGAGATGTGGTCTGCTGCTATGACTAATCAGTAGTAGGACAATCCAGTAACATTTACAGAGTACCAAAATTATCCATCTTATCAAACTAGGACACACTCATTTAAACTAGTATTCTCCAATTTACCCTATTTAATCACAGGGGAGATAACTTAGCAGAACCATATATTTTTACAGACTCCAAGGCACCAACTTATACAGAATGTCACAGATATACAGTGGAGGCTGAAAGGAACAGCTACTTTTTTACAACTTTTTAAATGAATAGCCATTTATTTCACAGCACATTAAAAAGAAATTGCCCTCAATTGTCCAATATATTAGGTCTGTTGCAATTTTTATTAGTTTTTCATGATTTTCCTTAACTTCATAAATGTTTTTTTTAAAGCTTACCTCTGCACGTAGCATGCGAGACAGAATCAACAATGATTTCTTTAAAATTGTTTGAAGAAATTACTGTAAGCGTACATATTTTTCGCGGTAATACTACTATTTTAGCTCATTTTATGCTAAAGTATTGCACTAAAATATGATTGCGCTAATTAGAGTTTTTTTATATGCTGCTTGAATTATATAGTAATTATCATGAATGTGCAAATTTATCATTGCGCTAATATGCCAACAATTGAAAATGCGCTAACATTTGATTGCGCCAAATTTAGTATACAAGGATGGGTCCAGGGGCACACTGGGAAAAGCTCCATTGAACTATCAACAGTACTTGCATGGTATGACATTCTGAGGATGTCCAGGTCCCAATGGGAATATACCATCACTATGTACAAAGTATTTACAGTGTGGTCCTATGAGGAGGAGTGTAGCATTGTCCTATTATGCTATGAGAAGGCCCATGGAACTCGTAGGAATACACTCATTAGTAACACGATGAGAGCCTATTACAAGGCCCCAGGCCCAATAGGAATGTACCACTGCCCTTTGTACAGTATTAACACAGTGAGACCCTGTTAGGTGGCCCAGGGACCAATGGGAATGCACCATTTTCTTTGCAGATTAATATTAACACAGGGAGACCCTATTAGGTGGCCCAGGGTCCAATAGCAATGGACCATTAACTTTTATACAATAGTAGCACATCTAAGAGACGCTGTGAGGAGGCCAAGGGCCCAATGGGAAAGCAACATTGCCCTTTGCACATTAGTAAGACAGTGTAGCGCTTTAAGATGGCCCAAGGACTCAAATGGAATGTACCATTGCACTATAGACCCAGTAACACAGTGTGGCCCTGTGAGGTGGCCCAGGGACCAATGGGAATGCACCATTGCACTATAAACAGTAGTAACACAGTGTGGCCCTGTAAGGTTGCCCCGGGGACCAATAGGAATGCACCATTGCACTATAAACAGTAATAACACAGTGTGGCCCTGTAAGGTTGCCCCGGGGACCAATAGGAATGCACCATTGCACTATAAACAGTAGTAACACAGTGTGGCCCTGTAAGGTTGCCCCGGGGACCAATAGGAATGCACCATTGCACTATAAACAGTAATAACACAGTGTGGCCCTGTAAGGTTGCCCCGGGGACCAATAGGAATGCACCATTGCACTATAAACAGTAGTAACACAGTGTGGCCCTGTGAGGTTATCACAGTTCACACAGTACCGTGGCCTGGTCTCACTTAACAAATTACACAGTAACACATGTTTTATTCATTGTATCCTGCGGATATATAAATGTTTTCCTTATCAAAATTAACTTTGGTGTTCTGGTAGAGAAGAAAATTAGGGTTGAACACAGACTTATTGCAACAGACCATTACTAAACTGGCTTGTTGTTGTGGATACTGAGGTGTGAGCTGGTCACAACTGGTAAAATCATCAGTAGTTTTGACTTGTACACAACATAACCACTAATGTGTACAGAGTAGTGTGTGGTGAGGACACGCAGGATAGCATACAAAATAAACACATCTTTAATTTGGCCAAACAACATTGTGAGAAAACATACTTTTTCTCAGCATTTCGTTTGACACCCTCAAAGTCAACATTATTTCGTAAGCTATCGTGTATGAACATTCATTCTTGAACTTGTTGAGCTGTTACAAAAATGTTTTTGTTAAATAAAGATCTGAGACATATTTCTGAGGGGACCTGTGGGATGGAGGTCATTCAGTAGGTAAATGGTCAGCTACATAAATAGGAGGGGAGTATACAGGTCCATTTACCTGTAGGGGAAAGGTGCAAACAGATGTACAGGTGAACAACAAAAATAAACCATCAAAATCACAGCAGAACTAACTAGATGCATGATTTATTATTAACTCAGGCCTGTAGCCTGTAAGATCTTGTTCTACTGTGACTGAAGTAGAGTCCTCCTAGCATTATATATATACCTCCTTTGAAGATGACCCTAAGTTCCTGTTTCACTTCCGTGCGACTTCCTATCAGCTTCTGGCCACTGGATTGTACATGCACATTGATGCATTGGTTTATACTACGTTTGTATCTAAACGTTTTCTGATCAGGATATATATAACGGCACAAATTAGGGTGTGGTTTGGTCTACCTGAGAGTATTAGTAAGGCTTTGTAATATAATTGAGAGAAGTTTCCTGTACAGTTGCTGGTTAACGAGTCCAACCACTCTGCCCATTACCTTATGGTGCTGAAACAATTAAAGCAGGCTTCCACTTGGCCAGTCAACCCTCTTAGCCTTGTTTCTGTTTCTAGTTGTTTCATTGTAGTTTAGCCGATAAACTGATCAGGGCTTGATCAAAATTAATGTTGTCTCTAAAATACCATTAAATAAAGTAAGCTTAGATAAGTGAGATGAAATGAAGACCTTTTGCTGACATTTAGAGATGTTATATATGGTTGCAGTGTCACCTATTTATCTCACTTTAACTGTTTGATGCATCATTCTTAATGTTTAATACTTAACTTCCTCATAGAAACCAAAAAAGCCAATCAGATACGGAATACAGTAAACCTGTCCATTCATACCACCAGAACATCTTGTTTAATCCTATATAATGCTGTTAATTCATTTCCAATAAATCATTTAACTCATACAGCCTGTCAAATCTGATCAATGTTTTATCCAACCAGATGTCAGATAAGACAGGTTATTCCCATCTATGTCATGTCAAGCTGGGTGTCAGATAAGACAGGTTATTCTCATCAATGTCATGTCCAGCTAGGTGTCATATAAGACAGGTTATTCTCATCAATGTCATGTCAAGCTGGGTGTCAGATAAGAAAGGTTATTCTCATCAATGTCATGTCAAGCTGGGTGTCATATAAGACAGGTTATTCTCATCAATGTCATGTCCAGCTAGGTGTCAGATAAGACAGGTTATTCTCATCAATGTCATGTCCAGCTGGGTGTCAGATAAGACAGGTTATTCTCATCAATGTCATGTCAATCTGGTTGTCAGATAAGACAGGCAACTCTCATCAATGTCATGCCTGGCTGGGTGTCAGATAAGACAGGTAACTCTCATCAATGTCATGTCAAGCTGGGTGTCAGATAAGACAGGTTATTCTCATCAATGTCATGTCCAGCTGGGTGTCAGATAAGACAGGTTATTCTCATCAATGTCATGTCCAGCTGGGTGTCATATAAGACAGGTTATTCTCATCAATGTCATGTCAAGCTGGGTGTCAGATAAGAAAGGTTATTCTCATCAATGTCATGTCAAGCTGGGTGTCATATAAGACAGGTTATTCTCATCAATGTCATGTCCAGCTGGGTGTCAGATAAGACAGGTTATTCTCATCAATGTCATGTCAAGCTGGGTGTCAGATAAGACAGGCAACTCTCATCAATGTCATGTCAATCTGGTTGTCAGATAAGACAGGTTATTCTCATCAATGTCATGTCCAGCTGGGTGTCAGATAAGACAGGTTATTCTCATCAATGTCATGTCAAGCTGGGTGTCAGATAAGACAGGTAACTCTCATCAATGTCATGTCAAGCTGGGTGTCAGATAAGACAGGCTATTCTCATCAATGTCATGTCCAGCTGGGTGTCAGATAAGACAGGTTATTCTCATCAATGTCATGTCCAGCTAGGTGTCATATAAGACAGGTTATTCTCATCAATGTCATGTCAAGCTGGGTGTCAGATAAGAAAGGTTATTCTCATCAATGTCATGTCCAGCTAGGTGTCATATAAGACAGGTTATTCTCATCAATGTCATGTCCAGCTGGGTGTCAGATAAGACAGGTTATTCTCATCAATGTCATGTCAAGCTGGGTGTCAGATAAGAAAGGTTATTCTCATCAATGTCATGTCAATCTGGTTGTCAGATAAGACAGGTTATTCTCATCAATGTCATGCCCAGCTGGGTGTCAGATAAGAAAGGTTATTCTCATCAATGTCATGTCCAGCTGAGTGCCAGATAAGACAGAATAATGCATTGGGTAAAATAGCCTTTATTGGACAATTCTATGCCATTACGTGACACTTTTTACAATAGAATGACAAACATCGGTCCTATGTATGCTAAACTAGATATATAGGTCTGTTAGCCAACACAAAGTTTATTGTATATAAAATAACTGTAATAACCCATGTACTTTAGATATACTAAATGCAATAATAGTTCATCCTTGTAATAAACCATTTTGTAGAGGAAATTTTACAGACAAAATTATTTCAATTTGACTCGATGACTTTTGCCTGTGGTACTTCAGTAAAGGCCAGAGGCACGATTAGAAACAATTTATTCTGTAACATGCAATTGCTGAAGAGGCGAAATTTCTCTAATATAACTTCATCTACATTTAATAACTCAGAAGTAGATATTCTGTGTATCACTGAAATAGGTTCCACAAGTAATTGTCTCGTTACAATTTGATAAAGTAGTTTAAGCAGCAATCAGATCCAATTACTCATATCATACCCTTAATGTTCATGCCAAGCCAAATGGTACGTTTGTTTTTTTGTTTAAATTATTCTCAAGTGTCACATTTCAGTTTTATAATTTGAAAAATGTTTTTACACATTTGTTAATTTAAAAAAATACTTATGAGCACTTCAATTCTATAAACTGTTTAAAATGAAAATTTCATAACACTCATTTATATTAATACATGTGCAATAAGAAAACTGTGAATTTATTTCATTTATTCTACTGATAACATTTTACAGCCAATACTATATATAGTAGTTTGTAAAGCAGGATATTGCCTTAATGCTAGGATTCTACAATGTATATCAGGGATGATGTAACAGAACTGATATATATGTTACACATCTGGCATTGTACCACATCGTATTGTCTGTCACTGTCATGTTTTACAGTAACTAGCAGATCAATATCAGATGGGACACAGCCAGTTGTTATGAAATTTAAGCCAATTACAATCCTCTGTTGTTTTAAAATTTAGATAGATAGGATCTATGTGGGTCATATTACATAATGTTTGAAATGTATATAGTAGGTGTTGATACCATAAATCTTCTGCAAATACCACCGATGTATATGCATGAATTACCAGGTAATTTCACAATGTTCATTCCTGAACATTCAGACAACCAAACTTATTGTCATCTGTCAGCCATGATGTTTAAGTCCAACAAATTTAAACTTAACCACAAATCAATAAAAATCTATTTGAACTTATCCAGTATTTTTTATACAACAAAGACATTCTTACCATTACCTGAATGTACAGAGATTAAAAATGTCATTTGAATTCTTATTCATGTATCTTTATTTTGGAAAAATATTTCTGTATAACAACCTCATTTGACAACATATTTTATTACAACTTGGATTTAGTTCAAATTAATACTTGACAATGTTTAGTTATAAATCTTTAGAAAACTAGACAATAGCATTTTTCTTAACATATTTGTGACAATTTGCAGTATTCAGATTCATACTATAAGAATATTTTCCTTTTGGGTCAAAATCAATTCAGACTGAACATTTTTTATACTCATTTTGTTTATTCACACCAGTAAGTATCCTGAAACCTAGAAGATGAACCCTAACATACATACATTATGAACTTGACTGGACATTGGTTCTTGAAAGATTTCCCCTGCTGCAGTTTTTCTCCTCTGGTAGAGTACAGATTGTGCTCAGGACTCGTAGAAAAGAAACTTATGAAATGAGTAAACATCCACAATAAGAATTTGAACCCAGGTCACCTGAACTCTTGAAAGCCATTATAGGCACTGCATGAAGAGATTTTCATCGACAACCAGAATTGTAAACAGGAGCTATTGCTACATCCAATAGCTCACTAGGTATAGGTATAACAGAGGTATTTTGTTAGAAATACTGCCCTATAAAGTCCTAATAAAATAAATGTCCACATTAACCTGACTTGTGGACAGAAATGTCTTCCTATGGTAGAGGGATTAGTGTTTTTTATGGCTACATTTTGTTCTGCTGCCATGTTGATAGAGGTTAAAGTGAAACCCTGACATTCTACAAACCAGGTGATTACTACTGTCCTGTACACACTTCAAACACCTCAAGTTTTCAGCCACTAAAACTTGTGTTAGCATTGTTCACCTTTAATAATGCATTAATGTCATAAAACGAGGCTGTATTGTACAGAGATTTACATTTCTTGCCCATCCGTCAGAGGTCGAGGCATAGGTGGGTAATACATTTGCCTCAAAACAAAATGTTGTTAACTTTCAAATGTTCACTGTTTTCCTAAAGCGTAGACAAGTCTTCTTTCAGCAACACATAAATCTATCCAATATCATAATCATAATTCTTCCCCTAACAATTGTGCTAAATATTAAGCCGCTATAATGTAAAAGTTAACAGCTTTACGATGGCTATGATCCTAAGTAATATGGGCTTAACTTATAAGCGCCTGCTATGCAAGCCATATAACATTTGGTAAGAGGATGCGATCATTTCAAATGTCATACTTTGCAGTAATGTTCCTTGAAAATTTTCCAGACATTTTGGTGCGTTTTCCATTCCTGAATTTGGAAATAATTTGTTAGATTAAACATGATTTAGCCAGCTAAATTGTGAAGGAGGCCTTAGATTTTGACATAAATGAATTAAAGAAGTGACATCCATCATGCTGAACAATAATCCGACAGCCACTTTTGTGATCTTTTTTCTTTCAGAAAAGTATTTCTATAAATAATTCAATGTATGGATAAAATCCTGTGATCTCTGTGTAAAAAGCTCTTTAACTAATGAAAATGGAAGTGATTATCAGCCATCAAGGTTCAAAGGTTTGCAGTTTCCTTCAGGAAAAGACAAGGCACTTGCGCTGTCCCTATAAATGATAATGAAGGGAACAATTCATTTACAGCATGACTCATCCTGCTAGGCGTCAGTGACCGCTGTCCCCAGGAGACAGTCGGAACCCTGCTCTACCGCCACGATAGTGTCACCCTAGTCAAGAGTTTGGTGCCTGCGGGCATCTCAGTGAGGATGGGAAACTCCTTTCAATCACGGGTTTTAATTTCATTTTAGAACCATAAATTCGTGTAACAACATTAGGGAAGAAATCTATTATAATTTTCATGTTCCAGTATTGCCTGACTCTTTCCGAGCATCATGCTCTCCACATTATATTTGACAGTTTGCCAAAGTTACATTATTTTAATTATACGGAGAGTATTGTTCGGGACACCAAAGACACTGTTAAACACAATTCCTACAATGATTTACACACACAACTTGACATAAACAAAATTTCCTTGATTTTCATTGTTATTGCGACATAAGGAGGCACTGAAACGGAGAAAATATTAGGGGACATGTCCTGTTAAGTTCGTTTTTATTGTCCTGCGACATGATCAGTGCTGTGTTATTGTTCCTATAATTAACATAAGGAATATACCACATATTTAAAGCTTATTTAAACTTTTATTAATTATTCCTGATTGACAGGATATTATCACATATAATGTCAACTTATATGGGAGAAAGAAAAACCAACTTGTCAGGCCGGTGACCCATACATTTGATTTCTGGTAAGGAAAATGAACCCTAGCTGCCTTGGTAAAAGGCAAGTCCACCAGGCCACCATACCACCCTAATGCAATGCTGTCCATTAATCAGTACACTAGTGTATTTATAATGATATCAGTATAGCAACTGACTAAATGAACAAAAAAACAAAGGACTTATCATATATATTTCCTGAATATTATAAGTCATAGAAAGTCATGATAACACAAAACTGAAAAAATATTCACAACCTATAATAACAAAATAAATTCTAAATGAATATCTTTTAATTTAAACTGATTGTCTACAAATTCAAATTCTAGGTGTATAATGTACTTTTAGGTTAGGTATTTAACTCGGTCATAAAACACACCTGATATAATCCTTTATTACTACGATCCTATGAATAGACCAGATCTCAAATATCACCAGATACCCATGTATTTACTGTTATCTGGTCCCACTGTAATCTAAAACAATTAACATTCTGACAGAGACCAGATTACTGAGAATACTTGAGATCATTCATAAATACTATGCAGAATCAAATCTAATATGGTAAGCTACTTAGCAGATTTTTCAGTCATGTTTTACCTGTAGTAGCAGGTAAAGTACGATTTAGAGATACGAATATGATGTCAATTGGAAGGGTCAATGATCAAAACCTCAACGACAGTATATCGCTCTAAGTCTAGATACCAGTATCTCTGAATTCCTCAGACATTTCCAGATCGTGAACCCAATGGACTGTGAAAAGATGGGCTAATTAAAGAGTTGCTGGTAGTGTTAGATAAGGGAGCAATCTATAAACATCTAGTGCTACCAGGCCGTGCTTCTGGTGGCCAGGTACCTTGTTGTACAAGTCTACATCCTTTTAATAGTTGAAGATGTCTTTTGTGGTGCCGGAACGCTTTCATCAGCTGCAGGAATAGTGAAGTTTAGCACCCTCCTGATTTATCTACCAGAAAACCACTGTTACTTCCTTGATGAGGGGGGATGTGGTTTTATTGTCCTACTCATGGCTCCCCCTCGTTTGTGTATAACATATGTACCTACTGCCAACATGCTGGGACCACTTGTGTGAATGCCCAGAGACCTGCTAACTCTAGTTATCATCATAAGTCCAAACATGAAGTAGGTACTGTGAGCATTCCGTCAACATAAAGAAGAGACCTTTCTAAGCTCATCTACTTTCATTTTACAGTTGAATCTCGTTATTTCAAAGTCATTGGGACTGTGGAAACACTTCCAGTTATCTGAAATTCCAGTTACAAGAGTTTAGTATAAAGTTAGGATGAAATAATTTAAATTAAATGCGGTCTTCCGGTTATACAAGTTCACGTTAACAAGGTTTGACTGTATTGAATAGAACTCAAATTTGTAATTAGTTTTAAAAGTGATTCTATTTGAACTCTTCTTATTCAAAAAGTTGGAAAAGTTCATTAAGAAATTTCAGGGATGAATTGATTAACATCGCATAGTTTAAGTTACAGATTTTCTTTTTGACAAAAAGACATAATTTTGTTATCGGGTAACAATGATCTTCCAATTATCTATATGGTTAATCAAAATGGAAACTTTAACTTGATTTAAACACTTTAAGATTTAACACCTAAATACTAAATAAGGAATAACTCCCGCATTTGAACTCATTTAATATGAAGATGAAAATCTGTTTTTGGTTTTGTTATTTCCTCCCTTTGAGTTCAACACCGATTTCTCATCCTGGACAATTTTGGTGATGGGCTATAATACTTACACTCACACCAAGAATAAATATAATTGATTTACCCCAGACAAAATATACCTAGACATGCTATTATCCCATTACTGAAGATAGACTTTAAAACTGAAGCCACAGACTGTGATAAATATGGATGTCAGTCTGCATTATATGTACAAAGGCCATCCACCATGGAACATAGGTTCCGTCAAAAACGTCCATAAAAAACGTTTGGTTTGGACCATCAACAGATGCAAAATTCTTACAAACTCAGTGTCCCTATTATATTCTAAATTCTGTTCACTAAGTGTGTACCCGGGTATGTTATGCATGTTAAGATTCCTATTTAGGAAGTAGATCCCCAAAAGCTATTTTTTTTTTATATAATGAGTGCATTTCACAAAACAGCTGATAATAGGGTATTTAAAACAATTATCTTATCAATTAAATTATCTACAGGACATTAAAAAAAGTTTAAGATTTTGCCATCTGGGTTCTTCAGTAATCCAAGACAAATTATGAAAACTTGATGTACCCCGGTACTTGAAATAGCTCTGAAAATGAAAATTTACAATGGGTGAACACAAATTTGACTATTGCTTAGATTTCAAAATCCTAACCTTTATATTATTTATTACCAGGAGAAATATATTGCGGCATCATAAATCTACCTCACAGCAAATTTGCTTCAATAAAGTGAAAGTACAGTTAACTGTTAGGTAAATTACACAATAACCTACTTTTCTATCTGGTGAACCTTTAAGCTTTTTCCCATAAAATTACCAGCCAGAAAAACAATTTTTTTTATAATGGAGTTTGTGTCCGCCTTTGATGTATGGCAAGCATTATATTGGAGAGAGAGTTAACCTAATAAGCATATCTGTAGTGGAAAGGCATTTTTTCATTCTTGGATTGAAATACAGAATAACTAAAAAAGTTGGACCACCTCGATCTACTTTCTCTGAGAGGAGTTTCTTCTTACATGATTGTAATTTATTGTAAGTCAAGAGTTAATTTAAGTTAATGTAACTTGGAACGAATAAATCTAATATTGAATTACACACTTGTACACAGACAATCTCACACAGCTTGTATCCCTATATATCTTGATTTGATATTAACTTCTAACCTTTTTACTCAATCTGCCATTAAAGGTCACTTAAGGTCACATACCCTGATGATTGATTTAACAAATATATCACAGAAATTTGGTTGACTGCAATATTTTTTCATTATTTGCGGTAGGCATGTGATAAAACAGGTTTTCTGTTGTGTTTGTAGATGATGAAGTCCTGCGAGCAGTTCCAACCTGATTGCTATGTTGAGAATATTATTTTTGATGTAAAGCCTCAGTATGTCCCAGGTCTTACCACTATGTCCTTGCCAACTATAACTGTTGCTAGAATTTATTCTTCTCAGCACTACACAAATAACAGAAAGCAAGATTATTAGCCCCTAAATTCCCCAGGCATGTTTCAAATAAACCAAATTATGATGTTTCTTTAGCAGTCGATGAAAGACGTCAATGCCTAGTTACTGGTGAAGGAACAAATGGCTTTCTTGCATTTCCTTTCAAAATTCATCAAAGTATTTTTTGTCTTTCTTCCAAACTGAAAAAGTCTCTTTAAGAACAATTGTTTTTGTAAAGAATGCCATTTAAATCACTGCTGAAATGCAACATTCCTGTAGTACTAGCCGTAGAAATTCTTGGCTTGATATCAAGTAATGGCCAAATAATGTAGAAAATCTGCAGTAATCTGGTAGGACTGTGGAGAATGGGTACTGGGAGATAGATCCCACACCATGGCGTAGATGTAGAGTGTATGATACAGAACCTTGATTCTGCTGATATGTCTACAATGCCAATAGGGATTCCTCTATAAACACCCAACAGCATTGTTACCTGAAGGTGCGAGACGGACTGTTCTGGTGTCTCCAGACTCGTTAGCTACCTGTACACACGGATTAGCGATAACATCTGTGTGATAAAGGTCAGAACAGTTACAAATCTACACGACCCCACATCCCACAAAACAATGAAACACGTCCAGAATGAATTGTGAATAAGGTCCTTATCAGTACCACTTGTAATATAGTTTTGGACTATTTCCATCACAGGCACTCTGGATGGACCATGAACAACCACCCCCACAGGCACTCCAAGACCATTTACCTTCCCTGGATAAACCAAACTATCTAAGACACTATTCGTTCAGAACCACATTTTCTATCACAGGAAAAAAGCAAATTCTGTCTACAGGTCTTGTTTAATTCATTCACTTATGAAATTTCATAATGATCTATTCCAGCCTTTAAATTGAATAGGAAGAATTGCAATGTGTCTCAGGGGTGAATAAGTTAAAGTTCACAGACATTATATATACCAATACATCAGTTTATACATACGTTAGTTATAGCAGCTGAATCTGCAGATTACGTTTCTGTAGATCTGTTAAAATGTTTCCCCCATTATTCTGTGATGGTGACTTCCCACACTACCAATGATAAATACCTGTAACCTTCAATATTTGTAAACTTCTGGAAAATTGGTGAGACACTCCCTCTAATGCCATTTATTTCTACTCCGACCAGCAGCTGAAATAATCTCCTTATCTTACAGACCTTTGATAAAGAGTTTCTGTACAACCTCAGGTAAGACATTATTTATTCCTCTGTTGAAAACAGGTATTAACATTTCAGCTAGGCTCTGGTGTGTATTCCTGACTGTACATGTTCTATATAACAGAAACCATTAACTGGCCCGTCATCAATTTTATACCAAATTTTTACTTTTTATCTTAGAATCTTAAGATAAGCCATATAAATAACCTTATTTGTTCTTTCACCGACAAAAGTCTACATCTGTAGATAGATTCATACCCACTTTCTTCATATACAGTAATTATAAGTACAAGAAAGGTAATAGAAATCTGATTTCTAGTATCATATACCACAATAAAAACATATGTACTATATAGTTGCTAATATTTACGAGGGTTTTAATTTTGCTTAATTCACAAAGGCATCAAAATTCAAAAACATTAGCACCTCATGAAAGTTTTAAGATGATGGCCATAATAATCTAGCTTTCAAAATTATTTTGTTACCTACGAAATTTAACACCGCCTTTGGGAACAAGTTTCAGATAGAAAATTGCAAAATTTTATATCCACGAAATTTAACTATACAGTGAATTATAACCAATTGTGCAGCAGACTGTACATTTGTGGATAATAATCTCATTGTCATAGAAAATTACAAAGTAACATATTAAACTTCAACCTATGAAGAATATCATTGCTGCATGATTGGAGAAGTTTTTATTATAAGAAACTATCACTTTTCCACCCCAAAAGACTATGAAGAAGTCACATGAAAATGGACAAGAATGTGCCGCTTTTCATTTATACACAGTTGATTCCCACTAATCTACGACAAAGAAAGACGCCCTTCCTCTACACCACGCTAGTTAATACTATAACCTATTAATTATATAGGTTATATATATATTCACCACTCTTTGATGAACCAGATCAATGTATTTCCTTTTTACTTACTACCTCATCATGGTGTAACCCTGGCAACAGGATCATCACCATCGTAACCTTAGCAACACCATCATTCTCAACTCCAAAACCAACATACAAGAAACATATGGTGTTCATGCAATCTGCACCTCCAATACAAATATGTCATTATCTTACCCGGCTTGCTTTCTGATAATGGCATTAAAATCTTTACCCTTTTCTATTGTTAAAGTCTCTACTATCTCATATTGAGAAAGGAAATTGCAAATGGACTGCAGATGTAGTAGAGCTCAGTATATAAAGTTGATACGTAGGTTGTGAAATGAAGCACAGCTAGTAGCTAGACCTTGTTATCGACTCCTACAATATGGCATTGTTGTGCATGTCTCCAGCCTCACATTGGAGCAAGTGCAGACAAAACCCGTCACACAGATCGCATGGCACAATCTCAGACAGACATCAAACATTTCATGCCGCAGTACGTTTTCAGAAAAACAATTTATCGAAGGAGAAATTATATTCACATATCTGTAGATTTTTTATCCTACCTATCAAATTTGTGAGCTCATTTGGTTTCTTTTCAGCTCATCATGTTCAGCATTTGAGCATAAATTGCATCAAAAGAAGGAGGTTGGACAATATCACTTGATAACAGGTTCTTTGAACTGCAGACAAATCACTGTGTGATGGTTAACATGAACAAAAGGTATCATGGTAATACTGTCTCAATATATACCCTGTTTGTTCTCAGATTAACATAGTGGAAATAATTTTTATTCTCGATAGCAGACAGACTTTTATGTCTGTTAAATTATGCCGTGTTACATGTTGCTGTGATCTCCCACCCACCAAGGTAATCCTTACACACACAAATTCTCATAATAGACTCTCACATCTATCGTTTTGGGCCATTCTATTGTGAATATTGAGATGGAAGGACAAAAATAATTGGTGTAACTTAACAGAAATTGAGGAATGCAGTTTAGTATTATATTAGATTACGATCAGCCAAACTTCAAACCTTTATTGTTCTATACTTCCCATCTTGTTTTCTTTACGTTTTTATCTCCAGCAAATCATCCCATGAATAAATTTATGAAACTGCAAAATAATCAAATTTCAACTTGAATAAAAATCTGAATTCCTTCAAATCTGCATTTCTTTGCATAGTTTTTACATTAAAAAAATGTCAATGTGCCTTTTGTTTATTGAGATTCAGAATGAAAGCTCTCTCAAGCCTGAATTTGTTAATGGGATTTGAAGAAAAAATCTGTAGAAAATTAACACATCCAAGATAAAATATATTCATTGTCCAGCTATATGTCCAAAACACGGACTAACTTAAACATCAACAATGTTTCATTCCTGTTGCTTAACATGCATGGACATTCACCATTGGCTAGAAAAAGTGTTTATATTATTTTCTACACTGAATTCCTGTTCTTTATTTCGTTCTAAAGTACATTTCAAGCTGTATAAAATAACAGTTTCTCAAAATTGATCTAATCCTTTTATTTTTCACATTTTTTGCCAGGAAATCAAATAAATGTTGTCCTACATACACTAGAACAGCTGCAATGTGTTCTATTTTTATGTGACCTTATCAATGCTGATCACCTTTGCTGAAATGTGTTCCTTAAGGGCCCAATAAAAGTCCCCCTAACATATCATGGGAGTGTTACACAATTAATATCTAACATTCTTGGACTTCTTAACTTTTTCCTCACCTGTTTTCAACAATATCCTGGACCAATACTCACCTAGATAAACAGGGTATGAGAATATCTCAATGTGAGTTTCACTGCATATTGTACTTCAATTGATCTGTTGCAGAAAAGATCTATCTGACACAAAGTCCAGCAATAATCTTTTTATATGAAAAGATGGTTATGATAGGACAAATTTGTTCATCTACCTGATATAAATTCTCGTTATCAGTTCTAGACTAGTATATATATCCACCCTCAGATCTCTGCCCCATCCTGCTGATACCAAAAGATACCAAAAATCTCCGGGTGATAAGGAATACTGTGGCATGGGAAATGGTCATATCACAGTTAAATTCGATTTGGATTGTTTTTCATAATTTTGACATTTTTCTTATACATTTATAACTATTAGCAATAACCCAAACAAAATGTAATTGGGGCAGAATTCTAAAATATGATAAACTAAAAAATGGATATGGTGCATGCCATATTTGTAAGTAAAAATAAGGAGAATTGTTCTCTTGGTTTTAGTCATAAGGGCCCAGGGAGACAATAAAATGGTTAATTTTTTCCATGTAAAGTTTTGTTCCGCTGTCTTTCAAAAAAAAACACCCTAGAAATGTCTGGTTACATTACCATGGGACGGGACAGGACAGGACGGGACGGGACGGACATGGGTAGCACTTATATGGGCCCCCATTTCATGAGAGAATTAAAATGTATCAAAACGGAAATTCTTATATAAACCAGCCGTATCTTATTCCTAAACTTGATCAATGAGTAAATTAGACAATATCTGATGACCGTGTGTTTCTGGCTACACCCAATTAATTAGAGGCGGTCCCTTGATAGGGGAGGTTAACCTCTCACCCTTCCCTGCTCATCAATATCAGTAGCTGAAGCATGTACCGAGTAGAAATAGCTAGAATGTGTCAAGGTCTAGAACATGAGAAAATGTTAAGTATGGTACTACCACATTACTTACAAAGCACATTTGTTTTATCTATATAAATAATATTAGAGCTTACTTCATTATGTAAATACCATAGTATCATTCTTTCAAACAAATAAATATTCCTTGTAAGAGCTCATTTTCTTTTTTGATATGTTAGTACATATTTCCAAAATAATGACAAAACTTCAATTCTGAAATTTACAAAATGGACTTTGAGAGGATTTGTTACTGTGTAATATATATCATATTTACCGTAGCTGTAAAATACCACTAACTTTAGAAACGATTGTCCGTTCTTTTGTAATTCTCGTGTCTTTGAACACTCTTACTTTGATCTGTGATGCATATTTTACAATTTTACAGCCCACGATCCAAGCCTTATGTAAAATGACACGAAGATCTATAAGTGTACTTTACTTGCACAACTTTATGTCCAGATAATGACACATAAATATACA
Organism: Mimachlamys varia; assembly: GCA_947623455.1. Classification (NCBI taxonomy): domain Eukaryota; kingdom Metazoa; phylum Mollusca; class Bivalvia; order Pectinida; family Pectinidae; genus Mimachlamys; species Mimachlamys varia. Next base: position 19,740,887 of record OX392535.1, read on the forward strand.
ATTATAAAGTCCTTAACAAGTCAATATGTGTTCCTGAGATACCCAGACCCCTCCCATCAGATCAAAGGTCTATGTGTACAGCTCGGCCCCACATCATCGTAAACCCCGGACCTAGAAAGATCACAAAGTGCTTCTTCTTTCTCAACATAATATTGCATTCATGTCACAAACAGATTTTTCCATGAATTTGGAACTGATGGCATCAAATCTAAAAGAACGAAAATATATACCCTTATACATTAAAGGCCCAATATTCGTTACTTTCATTTTGTAATTCTGAAAATTCTGACAAAAATTCCAGTTATTAACCATGCAAAAATAAGCTTAAAACGAAGTAAACCTGAGCAGTAGCTAACAAGAAACTATTGACAGAAAAATCCAAAGAACTGAAAATAATTCAGGTGTGGCCCACTTCAACAACAAATTGAAGGTAGAAGGTGGTTCAAAATGGACGCGTGTTTACAAATACCAAGTTTCAACTGCTGCTGTACCGGTAACCACGTAAGAATTTATCTTGACTATTGCTGATATCAGCTATATTTAACTAAATCTATAAATATGATAAGTTATTAGGCTTGATTTTCGCTTCAAGTTTTGCTGAAAGTTATGTATATTGGGCCTTTAAGTATATTACATTTTTATGATTTATTTTGGGAAATTGTTCATAAGAAACTTGATATAACCATCAATTTATGCTATCATAACTGGTAACGGCTGACAGATGCTTCTGGTCCTAACGAAATTGCCCATGTTTAGGTCCTTACAAAGTTTGATAGATAAAAAAGTTTAAAAGAGGCATGTCCTATAACAAATTTGAGAAAAATGTAGGTCCTAACAAAAGTGTTTGCATGAGTCCATGTCCTAGTTAAAGCAGGTGAGAAAGGTGCATGTTTAAGGTAAGACAGATGAAAAAGGTGCCTGTCTTAGGTAAGGCAGGTGAGAAAAGTGCATGTCCTAGTTAAGACAGGTTAAAAAGGTGCATGTCTTAGGTAAGGCAGGTGAGAAAAGTGCATGTCCTAGTTAAGACAGGTGAAAAAGCTGCATGTCTTAGGTGAGACAGGTGAGAAAGGTGCAAGTCTTAGGTGAGACAGGTGAGAAAGGTGCACATCCTAGTTAAGACAGGTGAAAAAGGTGCATGTCTTAGGTAAGACAGGTGAGAGGTGCAAGTCTTAGGTAAGACAGGTGAGAAAGGTGCACATCCTAGTTAAGACAGGTGAGAAAGGTGCAAGTCTTAGGTGAGACAGGTGAGAAAGGTGCATGTCTTAGGTGAGACAGGTGAGAAAGGTGCAAGTCTAGGTTAGACAGGTGAGAAAGGTGCAAGTCTTAGGTGAGACAGATGAGAAAGGTGCAAGTCTTAGGTGAAACAGGTGAGAAAGGTGCAAGTCTTAGGTGAGACAGGTGAGAAAGGTGCATATCTTAGGTAAGATAGGTGAGAAAGGTGGAAGTCTTAGGTAATTAGACAGATGAAAAAGGTGCATGTCTAAAGTAAGACAGGTGAGAACGGTGCATGTCTAAGGTAAGACAGGTGAGAACGGTGCATGTCTAAGGTAAGACAGGTGGAAAGGTGCATGTCTAAGGTAAGACAGGTGAGAACGGTGCATGTCTTAGGTAAGACAGGTGAGAAAGGTGCATGTCTTAGGTAAGACAGATGAGAAAGGTACACATCCTAGTTAAGACAGGTGAAAAAGGTGCATGTCTTAGGTAAGACAGATGAGAAAGGTGCACATCCTATTTAAGACAGGTGAGAAAGGTGAATGTCCTAGCAAAGAAACATGAGAAAGGTACTAAGTCCTTAGAAAGTAACTGATGATAATGTCTTAACAAACAGACAGATGCAAGTCTTGACAAAGCCTTACATTTTACTTGCAGTTTAAAATCTAATCTGAGTAGAACAATGCACAAAAGCATGTACAAAAAGCATGTGCACATGCATGTTCCCAGCAAACAACAAGACGCAGATGTTTCGAAACAATACCAAATTCATGGCCAGATTTTTGATAGCACACTTTATCTTAATTTACTGAAAAACAGAAACACCTTTGGTTCCATCCATCTTACTCACTGGTGGTACAGATTGTTGGGCAGACGGTTCAATACATGTCTCCAGCATCTAATGTTATCAGGCGATTATATAATAGTCCCTTTACACCATTATAATGCATATGACAAGGGGTCTCTATCAACTGGAGCCTTTGTTAAAATGCTGACCTTGGGGGCAGCCCATTCTTCATCATCAGGCGTGTGCACACGATCTGCAGTTGCGCAATGACAATAAAATTAACTCTGCATGTAGCGGGAGGGTGGAGTACACTTCACATAAAGGGGGCCTACAAAGACATACAACTGTTTCATGTGGATGCATTTAAGGCGATGTGAAACTTTGTTTTATCGCAGCTAAGAGGCATTTTACCCCTGCAGTTGTATGTGAAGGTGGTTCATAGTGTGACATACTGCACACATCACATGAAACTGAGTGCAGTGAACCAAACTTTATCTCATGGCTTCTACTTGGGATAACACCCCTCCCTTCAGTCAGTAGCACTCCTCCCATTGCCTCCCCTACTTCTCATGGCGGGCGAGGACATAAGATATTCCTAAACATATGTTATAATTACATCTCACACAGAAGGTCTGTGCCGCTGTCCTGACATGTTACTTTCACACCAGTGCATTCGATTTTTTAGGAAATAATCTATGATCTAGGAACAGTATTATCAAGTTAGTGTCAGCACGATTATGGAAGTCACAAGGATAGATAACACAAAGAAACAGGCAGAACAACAATAAGATGGATTTCATGAGTAAATTTGGTATTCAGAATCACTTTTTTTTATAACTGTAGAGGGACAGGACCTATAGCTTGCATACACATGATAGATTTCACTAGACACTCACATACAGATGGAGAATGTATGGTGGATTCAAGGAATTGCTCATCACATGTGAAAGTTTTTGATGTGAATAGGGTTACATAAGTCTTGACACTACATTCGCTGGAGGCGACATAAATCCTAGACTGGACCGTGTGACAAACACAGGTTTTGTTGTTTGATAAACAAATATCTGTAGAGATTGACCCAGTTATACAGCAGCCAAGGGAAGATGTAGCACATTAGTATCACAAGACTTCAGAAAAACTACAAAAAACTTTAAACTACAGCAAACACATATGACTTATGTTTCATTATAATCCTTATCCTTGTGTTGACGCATTCCCCCCTGAAAATTCAGAATGAAGTATTCCAACCTAATAATTGGAAGAGTTCAATTGTGTCTCCAGGGTTGAAATGTGTCAAAGACTCCACCCTGAAAATGTGTAATGAACAATTCCAACCTTTCAATTGAAAGAGTTCAAAAATGTTTTCAGGGGTGAAATACATTGAAGTTAACAACTTACATACATTCCTTAAAGTTTTTCAACATCATAGAAATTCTGATATCATCTAAAATATTACTATCAGTAGAGAAATCTTATACAATCTTCACAACATAAACATAGGTATGAAAAGGCAATGCATTCCACTAGAAAACAAAACCACATTTCAGTAAAGAATAGTACAAGGTCATTTATCACATGACCAAAACGTAAGGGCGGAGAACAAAGGCAACATTTCAAAAGCTTGTTATCGTGTGACAGAAGCTGAATCTATGTTGGCAGAAAGGATGCTTAAGTTAGCAACACTGCAGTTAATGTTGAAACTATTTTTTCTGACATACCAACTATTCCTGCCATAGTTCTATGCAGCAGTTTCCACTGTAGCTGTGCTATAAGTCATTTCAATTTTAGTGCCCTTTATACAGTATGTAGTTGGAGATGACATTTACATACACATCACTAGCACATCTGAAATGATAGTGAGGGTCATGAAATAGTCATTTAAAGTATGTATATATCCTCCGAAGAGTACATATTTCCTGTCTTAAAGATCCTGTCTGGGCATTGTCATTGAAAGTACTGACATATTTCCTGCCTTTAGCATTGAACATGAAAGTACTGACATATTAAATCCTGTCTTTAGATCCTGTCTGAGAGTACCAACATAATTCCTGTCTGAGATAAATCTTGTCTTTAGATTCTGTCTGGGCTTGCCAGTGAAAGTACCAACATAATTCCTGTCTTTAGATACCAACATAAGTCCAGTCTTTTGATCCTACCAGTATCCCCAGTACTTTGGATGTTTAAGTACAGTATACAGGCTCGGACAGCCAGCACTATGAGTTTCCCAGGGGTAAACACTTAAGTAATTGATCCCTCCAATTAAACAATCCCATCTCCCACCCCAAGACAGTACCAACACTTCCACAACATCATCATGACACTTCCATGTCAGTCTACAATATCCACTTGACCTGAATGAAAGTCAACAATTTCGACCTTTTAAACTCATTCTTTTACGAAAGTGCAATTGATGCACTTACTAAAGAAATGTTCATGTATATCTATATAAGGTTTGACAGCTATAAATAATGTCTTCTCAAGAAAGCTGTCTGCAACTATGTCTGTAATTTGATTGCATCAGAGTAGGGCTAGTATCTACACTATAACGTAACAAAGGCTGTTGATGTGATTTCATGTTACAACCTAAATTTCTATGATTGTACTAATTAACCTATATATCTCTTCAATACACATAAAAGTAATTAAGCATTGAATATATCAATTTGATTTCCCAATAAGCGCTATAAGTGAAGTAGCCTATATAGGATCTATTACAATGATTTAGCATAAAAGACATATATTCAACCTTATCAGTTCCTTTTAGATTATATGTCACTTTTCACGTGTCATACCAGTGATCAGAGTTATTTTATAAATAAATTCATATAAACATTCTCGAACTCTTTGGTTATCGCTAACATTTATTTTTTTTTAACTTTTTAAATGTGTCAGCAATGTGTCCTAATCACCATTGAGGAAAGGAAAGGATGTCCGAATGATGTAATAATCTAATTCAAACACCGTACATACATCTGCCGTCATCTCATATTTTCACCCGAACCTCCTAGCCTCTTAAACATGGGCAGGGCTCCATGGAAGAATTTGTCAGTTCTTGCATTAGAATCAAGCACCCCTTGACATTACAATAAACATAGCTAAAAGTGAGTTTGGGTGTAGCTTGGGAGGGGGCCGATGTTTCTATATGATCCCTATCATACAGCTAAGATAAGGGGAGTGTTGACAGGCCTAGCCCCTTGACTGGATAATGTAAAATCTCAGCCCTGTCAATATCAGCATCTATAGCATACCATGTAGCTACTTAGGTAGGGCTTGTGGTGACATATCCTTACCATGGCATCTGGTAGAGTCTATATATATATATGTGTATACTCTAGAACATTTCAAGGAAATTACATGTTTCTTTGAAATGTCTATATATGTTTTTATATATATGTTAAGCACAGTACAATTACGACAGGAAATTCACATTTTAACCTTCGGATCAACAACACTAAGTGTATATGATACATTGAGTTTAATATGTTATAAGTAACACAGAAACACAAATGACGAAGGAAGACAATTTTTTGACTCATGCCCTATATATGTGTATACTCTAGAACATTTCAAGGAAATTACATGTTTCTTTGACATGTAAGAAATGATAAAACAAAAGTACACGTAGTTTATTTATTTCTGGTCCATGTTTTTCAGGAACTCAAACATTTCTAAGACTTTAAACAAAATCTGTCTTTTTAACAACATAATGTTTAGTTTTCTTTCCAATGAAGTACCTATGAAGTAATGCAATCTCTCTTGTTAAATCTCTGAAATCTATACTGAAAAGAATGCATAAAAAGCCTGCAGGACACAACAAGAAAGTCTGCCTGAATACAATAAATGTAGCACAAAATTATGTCAAAGGAGCAAAATCTACATAATGAATGCAGAACATGCAGGGTACTCGTCATGGCACTGTCACAGTATGTCTGTGAGCTAACCCAATAATGAGTACTGAAGATGACTTGTAAGACTCGAGTATTTGCAGCTCACCATTCTATGGATACACCAGACTGACTCAACCGACTCCACACTCCACTCACTCATAAACTATTCCTTATCATATGGACAGTTATAAGCCTATCACCAATTGAGTGTGACTTCCTGAAAGCTAATGGTAATGAAAGTAAAACGATTACTACCTATGATGATTCCTTGGAACATAAACTGTCTACTCCAGACACTTATAGACCTTAACCGAGGTCAACAGGAGGCTGCTGGACCACCAATGGGTAAACCCTGTATAATGATGCTAATTATCTGTTAGAAAGACAACTATAGACTGGCTACCCTATTTTTTTATGAAGAATTGCTGAAATGGATTTTACTTCTAGATTATCTCCCCCTAACTAAAACCTAGAATCAGACATCCACATGATACAAATTGTTATAGTTAACTTTTTTCTCTAAATAATTTCATATTCTACAGACAGGGCCCAGTCTAATGTTTGAGCAATATGTCTAATTAGTACTTGCAACATTGTACCACTTCTATTGAATCACCTGATCTAATTTTTACATCAACTTAAAACAAATGTTTATATAAAACTGTATTTAGTTTTACTTAAAAACATTGCATTAAAACAATTCATATCGCAGACTTATGGACTTATATTATGTCCCCGTTTAAGAATGTCAAGTTGGTCTAGTCATGTGTAGTACTCATGTGATGCAAATATGCTGAAATACGTACTAATGTCTTTAATTAGATATAGCTTGCCGTGTCACATGTGTACATGTATGCATCACTGGGCTACATAAACATGACAGACACCACATCACACTGTTGAAGGTCACAGACACAAGACAGTTTATAAACAGACGCTGGACAGACCTACAGATGATGGACAGACCTACAGACGATGGACAGACCTACAGATGATATACATACATCAGATGTCTTGACAGTAAAAGGCGAGAAGTTTTTATGACAAGGTTAAGTGGCCAGATATGTAGAGATAAACAATATAGGCCGCAGCCAATACAGAACATCTGTCCAGCTAAATCATGGTATCAGTAGATCACCTCTATACCAACTAGGAAACCCCTAGTCTGAATTTAATCTGGACCAATAACAGTTGACCAAGGGTCAATGTAAACCAAGAAGCTCAATTATGGACATGTAAATAAAACAGATACTGGCAGTCCGCCTCAGGGATTCTTAGAAGACCGAACATCAACAAAACTGAATACTGGCTGTGAAGGAGGCTCACTGGCAGGTGCTCAAAAATTAGCTGATCTACTGGGTCAATGTGAATACAGTAATTAGAACTGTCAGTTTCATACAGTGTAAGTTAACGACTCCAAAAAGGGTAAAACCTGAGATTCTGGTTAATCCAGGTAGTCATAATTAATGTCAATAGTCATGATTTTAAGATGCAGTGATTGGTTGCAGGTAATGTGTAACAGGTTCCCCTAAGGGAGCCTTATAGCTGGAAATAGGTAGGAAATTGGTACTGAAAACATTACAAATACTGAATATGTAGGAGGAATAGTTAATTGACACTAAAACTTTAAATACTGGATGCACTGGAAATTAACTACAAATCTCCCATACAGATAATGTCGTAAACAGTAACACAGTGACAAAATCCAAACAGGAGAGTATGTTCCACAGCATTTTCCACCTCGAAAACATATTGATTTGATGCCAGTAGGAATATAATTAATCTATGAAAGGAACTTTTTTTTAAAATTCCATCGGATCTTCACCTCTGAAGTTTGATAAAAAGAAAGGTGGTATGAAGGTCAATGGCTTTATTGACATGTATAAAATAAATATTGAAGTAAGCAAAGGTGATCAAAGGGTGTTAGTGACCCCTGTTGTCACCTGAAGGCAGGCGTGACAGATATCTAGGTAGACACAATACCCCTCGGAAATCATTTAAAACATCTAAATTGGTCTTTTGAGGAGTCTCATCAATTTTCCATTTACCAATTATAGATTTCAAATGGACTTCAACCATTCTTTTCCTCTACAAATACCTTCAGTGTATGTACAATGGTTTATAACCTGAGGTAACTATCCCGCCCAAGAGTCCCTTCCTCCTATTTCATTCAAATCATCAGAATTATGTGGTCAAAACACCAAATATCACTTTCCTGATATTTTTATCACAAAATACTAATTAGCATCCCCTATCTTTTACCAGGAAACAAGATATCATTCCCATATGGCTTTCTTCAAATCCACCAGCACTATCAACAAATTACATTTGACAGGGGATTACAAATACTCCCACAAATACTAACTGAAAGACCAAAATACTGCAAAAAATAAAGGACTACATTAAAATCAATAATTTCAACGCCAAATTTTGACATAATTGATGAGAACAGGAATGATGTCATTGCTGTGCGACTTGATGAAGAACAGCAGTTTAGCAGTTATACAGAGTAAACTGTAGGTATATACCTTGGTACCCTCTACAAGGCCGCTAGCATGTTTAGTTAATGTACATGTCTATCATTCCAACACACACACTTTCCCACATCACGACTGATCACAGACATATCACAAACCATTTCATGTGCTTTTTCATTACCGTATTTACCATGTTCAAATTTCAGACGTATGCTTGGCAAGGGGATACCTATACTACCAGCCCCTAAGTTTCTCTAGAGAATTTCTCTTGAATTCACTTCTAGCTTATCTCCCCCTAGTTTCAAACTAAGAACTAGAATCAGACATCCAAGTGATCAAAATTATCAGACTACTGCTGGTATTTTTTTTCAATATCTCGGTATACTATTCTAGAGACGGGAGCCAGTCTAGGGGATACCCAGCCTTGGTTGAAAATAGTTCTCTCTTGGGGGGGGGGGGGGGGGGGGGAAAGGACTTAGAAAAGAGGAATGCAGCAGAACTAGACTCTGTCGACTGTTGACTGAGTAACTAAATTGGTTGAGCGTATACTGTCTTAGAGTTGGGAAGGTCTGGGTTTGAACCCCATCTAGTTGTGCTTCTATCATGTTGTTGTGTCATTTCTTCGGCATATTACCTCAGTTCTCTACTCTGTATAAGTAATACCATGTGTGCCGAGTGTATCTAGGACATGCAAGTCTCTTAACAATGCATGTGAACACTCAATGAGCCCACTTTGGATGACCATCATCATTATTCTATTAGCAAAAACACCGACAACTAATCAACATTTCTCTGTTAGAAGCTTCCTCCTCTCGGTCCAAAATTCCTCCACGACATTCTTTGATTTAGAACATGTGGAATGACACTCACATATAATACAAATATTTCATAATTATATTTTTATTAGTCTTCTGAAGTCATTTTGTCAGAAGTGATATTTGTCAAAGTATTTTTCTTTTTAGAAAAATGTTCCTGTCTTGAACATCTTCCAACTTTTATGCACCTTATTATATACTGAAAAAAAATTTGGGCGATCAACTTATTGCCAGGCTTATAAGCTGTACCATATACCTGTCGATCTGACCAATTTAGTTATTACTATATGGTAGAACTTGTCTCATTAGATAACATACAGCAGAACTAATTGTCTTCTTGAGTCTTTAATCTCTACCTTTATTTACAATATAGTTGTTAAGAACATGACAAAACAAAAATAAATCTTGATCTTGCCTCTCTGGACCATCCTTATCATCGACATATGATTATATACACATGTAAAGACTAATACATAAGAGTAACAGGATGACCTAGCTCATCAATCGTTTCCTAAAGGTCACTTGACGTGTAATTAAGGTTTGACCGGGAAAAATTAACTGAAATTAGCTGTAATGATGACGTATGCAGAATTTTGAAGAAAATCAAATCTGCGTAAATTGTATTGCGTTGTTAGTCCTCAAATAAGGAAGTTGTACTTTCCTTTATGAGAGTGGATGATTAAAGCTAGCCAATATCATTAAATCATATACCACTTTTCCTTAGGATTTCTTTTAAATACAGTTGAAGCTAATTAATATCTTGAGCTCATATAACTCGAAGTTAACCCTGTTGAATTTTGTTGGTCCTGACCAGCATTTAATTTGAACTCACTTAATTAACTTAATTACTCATTTATAACTCAAATATTTTGCTCACTCCCCGCTGACTTCGAGATAACTGTGGTTCCACTGTATATGTAAAAAAAACCACTATTTTCCCACCCTGATTCAACCTACATTGTACCACTAATATAATCATTATACACTTCTGTTGAGCTGGTACATCAAGAAAATCAATTTATAAGTTTAACAAACCAGCATTTTCACTTCCTTATACATGTAATTACATACTATCTTTTTAAGGCTTATCAGGTGATTTATCAACAGACTGGGAACTGACAAACTTTCCTTTATACACCAGTATTATAAATACAAGTGAGACCTACCACAATCACCACAACATCTATTACTAATGGTAAACCTATGTATTGGGGTGCGATTTAAAGGGGTGGTAGGTCACTTGGTTGTTAACAAATCGTTCAGGTATGTGTCCGACAAGTGATGTATGAGTCTAGGAAGTGTAGTTCTGAGTTTAATATCACACTCACTGGTGCATCACCTTAAACAATACCCGGATATCACGTCCCTAATCTGACATCTATTACATAACCGTGTGCACCGCTATAGTTTCATATCTACTCAGACTACTGCCATAAATCATTAACTTAACATGGGTATTTAGCTATAGAAATATGTCTGATAACATCATGCATAGCATCACGCATCCCAAGTTTTATATACATGCAGCTCAGTGAATATCAGCTATGATCAAGTATCCATGGAAAATATTCTACGGGGAAATTCGCTACAAGGTTTGATAAGTTTATGCGATATGTACTGCATCCTAACAAACTGATCTGTCTGTTTTGTTAAATACCATAAATAGATGTATCTGGTTGATCTTATCTGTTTTACAGTTGTATAATCTGTTAAATCCTGTTCATTTTCTAAGCCCCTAGGTGCATTAGGGTCAGAGGTTAACTGGTGCATCCCTGCTAAATCAGTTTGGTAATATGTAGATCTAATGCATGTGCATGCCTAGGCCGCACCAATTACCGTACCCCTATCACACAAGTGGATCTGGGTGTGACACGAGAACACATAGTCGTACCATATATAACCTTCATTATTTTGTTATGTAAATTGATTTGCATGTAATTCTCTTATGATGCAAATGTTGATAGATGATCATGGTATATAATAGCCTTACTTTGTTATAACAGTATGACATGTTATTTACAAAATGATCTGGACTATTCAATATTTCATTACAAAATACTGAAACATGATCAGGTTTTACAACGGAGGTATTAGTAATTTAATATTTATAATTGATATTCAATCACGGTTTTGGCACCTGTTGCGACAAGGAACACAAGTTGGGACTTTGGTGTTGATAGTCTTGATTGATAGCGACTGGCCAATTCAAGAATCTTTGTGTGTAGTATCACCCAACACATTGTCATTTTACATAAGTAACAAGCTATCAGAATGACTCGCAAAATTTATCAGGACTACTTCAAGACTATCAAAACTTCTTTAAACACAATCCATAAATTTATCAAAAATACAAAAACAAAACCATTAATACTAAGTCATCACTTATACACATCAAGTATAAATCCTCATCATGATGATATCAGTGTATGATAATGATATCACATCTTCGTGGTTCTAAAAACCTAATAAACAGCACTTGATAATGACAAGATGAATATGTTTTTATTCAAATGACCATTAGTAATTAATAAGATAAAAACTTTAAATTATCAGGTCCTTTGATGGGGTCAACAATCTGCTATCAGGTACAAAGCAGACATTATTTAATGTGAAAATAACAATCCAAATATAAATACAACTTGGTACTCCTAAACCCTTTAATTTGCATGTCTCATCTTTGTAATTTCCGAGTTGACATTTGTAAAATCCATCACAAATTCGGAGGATTACCAAAGGTTAACCTAGAAGCAGCAATTTCCGTTCGTGAAAATCTCCTCCATCCATGTGTGAGCATGTGACCACACTGTGGTGCCACGTACCAGACCCTAGCCTACAGATAGATTAGTCATAGAATTTACACTTAAACAGTACCTAGACATTGTTTTTACTCCATTCATTTTAAAAATACAAAATTAAAACCACACACATAGTTCAGGCACAAGTGATGTTTCTTGTATTAATTCGGTGAAGGGTTGACTTGGGTACATTGGAATATATTTGCGTTACCGTATATTTTGATATAATCATTCTTGATTAAGTATTTAAAACCACTTATGGGAGATCCAGTCAAGCCTCGGTATCCAGATAAAGATGCATTTTATCCTTCATCAGACATACTAAAGGTAGATATAAATACTATAAGGGTGATATGCTTCATGAAATATAGCACTGTATATTACAAGTCAATTCCAAAGTTCTAGAGATATTTCAGGGTATGAAATAAAGCGATGAAATGAAACCAACAGGTGGTATCTCTGTACACTAGGGCTGATAATTTAATGTCAGCTGATGATAGCGGGAAGTGAATATGACTCTTGATAAATCCATTTTATTGAACTATAATTTACAATCTCTACTGGTTTTTTATGATTACTATAGCCTACTTTGGTACATTACATCATCAGATGAGACCGGAAGAACCCCAAGGGTGTGCACATCTCAATGCCTGACTTGTGTTGAACTCATAGCCACTTTTATAGGAGATAGGAGACCTTTGGTGAAGAACATACGTGCACTAGTGAAATGCGCCCCTTGGTGAGGGTTGATGGTCCAATTTTACAAAGATAACTTAATGGTGCTTTATCAGGAGAATGAGTATACAAAAAAAGCAAAAATTTGATTATGTTTAACAAGGGTTTTAACATCTTCGAAACGTTCTGAATTTTTTAAAGTGTTTTTTTATCCAATTGTCATGTCTTATTTATCATCAGAATCAATTACTGTATGCTATTTTCGGACAAATTGTGTTAGTTCACATTTTATCTATTGTAACAAGGAACACATAACAGTAACTAGATCACTATGACAAAGCTTGAACAAGAAGAATGAATAAAATCTTATAAACTCAATATTCATATATCCCCCACCCCCTTTTGTCTTAATTTGAAATATATCACAACCAGTTCTGATATCAATTTTAGTTGAAGCAGATACCGGTGTGTAAATCAGCATAGCTCAAGAACAACAATTCCTTCTAAACTCACTTGATATGGATCAAATTTCAAAATTTGCATCACAAGAAAAAAGCCTGGTTAGCGTACCTATATACATGCATGGATTGAGCACTTAGTGTATATGCATGCACAGATTTTCATAAGGGCCAACTCAGTTTGCCATAAGTGATGGTGGAGTATGACAATTCTATTTACCTACAAATTCAAAGCTACTCTGGTACTTACCTTGGGGGTGTAAATTTCCACATGTTGTTAGCACCATGGTACCAGAAAAAGGCAAAATAGCACACAGAATGGTGACAAACAGAACAGCTTTAAAGAGACTAAGTCTGTCTGTTAATCTACAAGTCCTCGCTTCATCCATACTGAAAATATGTCCTTGTGTTTGGAATAAAATATTGTTCCTCTTCGTTAAACACTAGATGGTTATCCTCTTCGTTTAATCCTAGGTCGTTATCCAGTGGGTATCTGTGAAAAACAACAAAACAAATCTCATGAAATCCTGTTGAAATATCCTGTTGTTGGGTTTGAGTGTGACTCAAATAACCGAAGTTCTGTATATGAATATATCAGCTCAATCAAATCAGGGCCAGTCTGCCATTATGACATTTTTAAACATAATAATTGACATAACTGTAACATCCTAAAACATTATAAACATCACCCAATCAGATCAAAGGTTATCTGAAAATTCCCACCGTAATTATTAGGAGAAAACACAATGTAACTGTAGATATTCTATGTAACTGTATCATTTTCCCCGGGAGTCTGCACTCATTACAGATTGTCTGTCACTGGTTGTCTAACTGTAATAATGAGAGGATGTGTCCACGCATGTGGCGGACCTACCACTTCACTTCTGACAGACATCAGTCCATGTCATAACACCGGAAGGAGACTTCATTATGACCATTTATGAACAGGGAAATGAACGAAACAAAATGTTTACAAACGTAATTCTAACAGCGTTAGTTCTGTAGAACACTAATGTTAAGGAAACAAAATTAGAATGTTTACAAACGTAATTCTAACAGTGTTAGTTCCGTACAACACCAATGTACATTCCGACAAATAATAGCCTGGTATTATGCTAAAACATGTATGTTATGGTTGTGTGTGTAGATAAAGCACAGGAGGTACTGATTCTAATGAACATGTTCAGCATGTCAGCCGAACAATTGCCACAGTAATACAAAACATCATTTCCACTAAACGAGATACCCACATTCTGCAACAAGCACCTGCAAGTATTACATCACAACTGACATCCCGGAGACAACAGTTTTTAAACATTGGTGCCAAGCAAATATTGACCTGGAATTCTAATGTTTCTATGACATTATCACAAAAGTGCTGAGTGTTACATTTATACAGATACAGGAGTGGCACTGCGCTTGCTGTGTAACGCCAACGTGTACTGTCAAAATCAGGAAAACCACTATGTGGTATCAATAAGATTTACTTCAAGAAGATTTGTTTGCATGGTATCGATGCAACAGAACCTGGCTGCTTGTAACATCTAAAATCTCTTGCATGTTTTCTGCACAGATTTTAATTCAATACCCCTTAAATTTCATAATGGACTAATCAACACTATTTCAACCTTTGAACTGGAAGAGATTGGAAGAGTTAAAATTTGTCTTCAGGGGTGAATGGTTATCCTCTAGAGAAGAGTTACAATAATAAATACAGTTGTACGATCAAACAACTCACCAACATATCATGTGCACACCCTTCACACATTGTCCACACAGTGGTGTGATTAAATAATCATTCGCTCTGTTGTGCACTTATTGCCATTTGGTATAATTGGTTGATCAAAATATTTAACAGGAAAATGAAAGAATTGGGAAGATTAATAATTCATGCGATTTTGTATACTGTAATGTATATCTTAATTTCTCTTCACAGATTATATTCAATATTAAAACGCATTTTATTTACACAGTATAAGAGTGACAGTTAAAGTATAAGTTAAGGCAAGTTTTACCTGACCTGTGCCTAACACAGATCTAGGGAGCTGATGTTAGATGCCTACCCTATGACCATTATCATAAAACATCTCTGTACGTAACATATTTGACAATTGCATTCCCTAAGCTTACAAATGTGGTTGAAATATAGAAATGTATATGTGTCCTGTGCACAAATCACAAAACGTTATACTTGTGTGATATCCCACCACAATAAATGTAAAATAGAATTGAAACTGTATATAGTTGAACACATGTAGTTCATGTAAAACAAACCGTAAATCACATCTATCATTATTACAATGTAAAACTAATCCAGAATAATACAAAAAGTCTCACCATACTGTTCTCTTGAGCCTTTACAAGTCCCCAAAAGGTTTATAACTAAATTCTTTAAACTTAAATTGTTTTTTCCTTCCAGCTTATCATATTATTGAATCAGAAAACCGTAGTATGCAAGATTAAACCTAAATGCTTTAACAAGAGAATGCCTTAGACTTGGTGTTACAAGGTGTCAGCCAAACTTGAGCACGCACACCACAGGCCTTTGTTCTAACTTATCAGAACATCCCACTATCATGTTCTCTGCGTACTAACACTTCAAGACCCCTTCAAATCAAATAATGTTTAAATATTTTCATCAAGCAACTGTTATTGTGGGTTGATTGACGTTGCCATTCTTAAAACTGTAATCAAAATTTCCTTGAGCCTTTCACGCGGCTCTCTACTCTTCAATCCCTCCAGAGATAAACTTCTGTAACACAATCAGCGACATTTCTTTTTCATTTGTTCTTTTGAAATTATGACAGTCGTGAAAAACCTATATAGAGCCAGGAGATGTAGAGAACTGATAAATCATGAGGTGAGGACTAGAAATGTCATTATAACACTGGGACAATTAATTATATTTGGTCAATGATTCATGGGAGGTACCAGCAATGGCTGCTATCTACAAAAGATAAGTAGGCTGGATAAACTGTTTATTGGCCATAAAAACAATGGAATCTGCTAAAAGAATAATACAAAATTGCGTGACATTAAGATACACATTTCTTATAATGGAAACAGTGGTTTCAGCATCTTTAACGACATAAACTTACTATTGAAAACATCTTTTTCAATTACAATAGAATATCTTCATTATGTTTTTCATTTGTTCTGAGAAAATCTATTAGGAATTTCAAATTAGTTCTATAATCAAAAGAAACAAACCAGCAAAACTACTAAGGTTGTAAATACTCAAGGTCGTCTGGAGTCTCTTCAGGGGCGATGAAAAAGGATATTGGTTAGTTTAAATGATAACACATAAGTAGAGTATGTAAAAGTTTTGTTATCAGTTGCACTATCAAATTATCCAAGGTCATTTGAAGTATGTATAGAAAGTCTAAGGACATTCTCAACATATATACAGCATGTCCAATATCAGTTAGAGTGTGTTTATGTCCAAGATCATTCTTAGTTGACAGTTTGTATAGAAGGCCTAATGTCACTTGGAGCCTACATAGAATGGACAGTCTAAGGTCATTCTTAGCATATATAGAATGTTCAAGGTAATTTTTAGCATATACATGTATATAGAATGTTCAAGGTCATTTGGAACATAGATAGTGTGAAAGAAAAGAACTTTTCCTTCAGATACTAATATTGAAAGTTTTACTCCTGGCCCCGGGACTGTCTCAAGTTGGACTTGTAACCAATCACAAATGATGTCAAGAAAAGTGATGTCATCCGTAATACTTAAGTCTAGGACTGATTCATGATCCTTGGGCCAGATGTACGAAGACAAGTCTACAATGACCAGTCAAAGAACTTTCAGCATGGAAGCCAGGGTTTGATTCTCAGACTGGACGTGGAAACATATGGGGTCACCAGCCCATTTAAGTGGGTTTTCTTTAGGTACTCCAGTTTCCTCCCACAATTAGACAACCACAAGCCAACATCCAAGCCAACAAGAGTGATCAATACAAGTTTAATAAATTGTATCATAATTGTTGTAAATAAATAAAAGTTTATATAATGTCAGTCAACAACCGATTAAAAGGATCAGTAATTTTATCAATTGGGAAGAGTAGATTAAACTGCAATTCATTTAAAACAGTGGAAAACAGAGCAGTTTATCAAAAAGGAAATGAGGGGGAAAAGCCTGAATGTATGTTTACAACTGTGTAAAATGTAAAATGAAACGTGAAGACTCAATGCTATAACAATCGCAGACTGTTGAAATGGCTGTCTGCTAACCTATCATTTCAGTACTTGTTATGGCACTCAATGAATATATACAACGTAGTGGTTTGACATTTCAGAGCTTGTTTCCGATACTACATAAAAGGAATCATCTTTCTGGTGCTATCTAAAAACTGCTGTACCGGTGGTATACAATAAAATGTCAACAAGTTTCCTGTCTGCTGTACCACTAACACCTCAGGATGCAGGCCACATTACCCCACACACATTGTTCTCTCTATATTAAAATGAACATGTTGATATCAGGCTATGATAATGCACTGATAATATGACCAGACATCTGATTTCTTTTGTTTCCTGCTAAATTTTATAGCTCCTGAATAAATTTGTTCGGATTGCAGAAACAAATATTTTACAGAAATAAGTTAAAAAGTGCTACTTGTCTTTATTGTGTTATCTAGAAACCTTAAAATCGATAGAGATAAGTAGCATGTACTTTAAGAGCTGATGTATTTTTTAATCATTATGTTCGGGAAACCAATACAAGTCTTAACTTTTTAATGCATTATGGGTATTTTAGCTTCATCTAACCAACTTTAGTAAATGGACAGCCTATTATCTTGAACTGATGTACAGGATGTCAGATGGACAGTGTTGAACTGTGGTAGAGGATGTCAGATGGACAGTGTTGAACTGTGGTACAGGATGTCAGACGGACAGTGTTGAACTGTGGTACAGGATGTTAGATGGACAGTGTTGAACTGTGTTACAGAATGTAAGATGGACAGTGTTGAAATTTGGTACAGAATGTAAGATGGACAGTGTTGAAATTTGGTACAGGATGTTAGATTGACAGTGTTGAACTGTGGTACAGGATGTCAGATGGACAGTGTTGAACTGTGGTACAGGATGTCAGATGGACAGTGTTGAACTGTGGTACAGGATGTTAGATGGACAGTGTTGAACTGTAGTACAGAATGTAAGATGGACAGTGTTGAAATTTGGTACAGGATGTTAGATTGACAGTGTTGAACTGTGGTAGAGGATGTCAGATGGACAGTGTTGAACTGTGGTACAGGATGTCAGATGGACAGTGTTGAACTGTGGTACAGGATGTCAGATGGACAGTGTTGAACTGTGGTACAGGATGTCAGATGGACAGTGTTGAACTGTGGTACAGGATGTCAGATGGACAGTGTTGAACTGTGGTACAGGATGTTAGATGGACAGTGTTGAACTGTAGTACAGAATGTAAGATGGACAGTGTTGAAATTTGGTACAGGATGTTAGATTGACAGTGTTGAACTGTGGTACAGGATGTTAGTTGGACAGTGTTGAACTGTGGTACAGGATGTCAGATGGACAGTGATGAACTGTGGTACAGGATGTCAGATGGACAGTGTTGAACTGTCGTACAGGATGTTACATGGACAGTGTTGAACTGTGGTACAGGATGTTATATGGACAGTGTTGAACTGTGGTACAGGATGTCAGATGGACAGTGTTGAACTGTGGTACAGGATGTCAGATGGACAGTGTTGAACTGTGGTAGAGGATGTCAGACGGACAGTGTTGAACTGTGGTAGAGGATGTCAGACGGACAGTGTTGAACTGTGGTACAGGATGTTACATGGACAGTGTTGAACTGTGGTACAGGATGTCAGATGGACCGTGTTGAACTGTGGTACAGGATGTTACATGGACAGTGTTGAACTGTGGTACAGGATGTTACATGGACAGTGTTGAACTGTGGTACAGGATGTCACATGGACAGTGTTGAACTGTGGTACAGGATGTTACATGGACAATGTTGAACTGTGGTACAGGATGTTACATGGACAGTGTTGAACTGTGGTACAGGATGTTACATGGACAGTGTTGAACTGTGGTACAGGATTTCAGACGGACAGTGTTGAACTGTGGTAGAGGATGTTACATGGACAGTGTTGAACTGTGGTACAGGATGTTAGATGAACAGTGTTGAACTGTGGTACAGGATGTTACATGGACAGTGTTGAACTGTGGTACAGGATGTTACATGTCTGTTGAACTGTGGTACAGGATGTCAGATGGACAGTGTTGAACTGTGGTACAGGATGTCAGACGGACAGTGTTGAACTGTGGTACAGGATGTCAGATGGACAGTGTTGAACTGTGGTAGAGGATGTCAGATGGACAGTGTTGAACTGTGGTACAGGATGTCAGATGGACAGTGTTGAACTGTGGTACAGGATGTCAGATGGACAGTGTTGAACTGTGGTACAGGATGTTAATGATTGGTCAGTCCTAATACAGTTACAGGATAGGTAAGCCTGGTCTGTCAGTGCTGTTACTGTCAGTCTGTATGTCACCACCAACAAGATCAGCATCCTGTCTATCCTGTGACATCAGGACCTCCTCCTGTCTATATACCACCAAACAGTTAGTACAATGCAGAGCTGCCATATCAATTGTTCTGATGATGAAAAATACTTTCTTTAATGGGCACAAAAACCAAATTGTCTCAAGTAGGCTTTTCCTCCATGTCAATCTACTTACGACAACCATTTAGAAATATGTTGCGTTCTTTTTTATGTGCATGCTTCAGAGAATATCTAAAATGTCTTTATCATCTAAGAAACCATCCAACAACCCATCACTGCACTGTAATAGATTCCTCAAGTAGATATTAAACCCTTGATTCCTGAAGGGAAGTGAGCTGACCCTTAATATCTTAATTCTTCTTTTTGTTTAAAGAATTTTTAAGAACTGGGTGAAGTCATTTTAACAATACATGTTTCTTGTGTGTATAATTGTGCTCAATTGATTTCATTTGTGGCATGTGTTGAAGTGTCTTGACCATATTTTATGTGGCGTAAATTTGTTTTAAAGTTAATTGAGTGTGTTAATTAGCCCCCTATATTAGTTTAATCTTTCCTTTATGTCTCCCAACCATTGAGTTAATGGACTGTAAAACATAAACCAGTACAATCGTTATCGACTGACAATCTAAAGACCAGGTCACCAATGTAAGGTCGTACTGATAATACCTAAATATACTTAAAAACATACTTTTTTATAGTATAGAACAGACCACCATAAGCTTAGCCAGCAAGATAACTATCTTAATATACAGTGACATATAGGGGTCCATTTATGTCAACCAACAAATTGATGTTTCTTTAGATTAAGAGAAAATCC
Source organism: Mimachlamys varia (assembly GCA_947623455.1). Taxonomy (NCBI): domain Eukaryota; kingdom Metazoa; phylum Mollusca; class Bivalvia; order Pectinida; family Pectinidae; genus Mimachlamys; species Mimachlamys varia. The sequence goes on from OX392535.1 coordinate 19,761,355, forward strand.
TGAGCCTTGATAACATAAACTGTACAAAAAATCATCAACAGACAATACCAGACCTCCCTTTAATACTTAACACTCTTTATCAGCCTGTCCCAAAAACTATTTGTTGATAGGTTGTAAGATATTTCTTAACATTTCTCATGTTGATTATGTAGCAAAATTGCAAAAACAAGTTCAATTTTAAGAACAATCCATAATTTTCACATACAGACAAACTAAGGGCAACAACTCTATATATGACAGGGCAGAAGATCCAACTTTAGTAAGCACCAGTCTGTCAGCCCAAAAAGTACTGAAGTGATTCATCTCTGCATTTAAACTATTCTAATTCAAAGGTTATATATAGACTTACAGTCGAACCTCGTTGTCTTGAAGTGGAGGGGACCTTGGAAAATTTTGAATTATCCCAGTATTCAAGTTAAGCGAGTTCGAACGTTTAGTGTTAGTCAAGATGAGGTTCCACTGTAGTTCATTGTGTAATGATGGCGGAATGCAAACCTATAGTTTCTGCTAGTACTACTAAGGGCCTAATAACAGCAACATCAAAATGAAGCTTACTACAAATTACGCCTACATATATATTGGATCTCATGATATCCGAATTTACGATCAATGCTAAATAAGAATTCATGAAAATTAACATCACATGAAATCTAAATGATTCATATTATTATATTTCCTGTTCGATATAAAACATGTGTTTGGTATACTTTATGGCTAGTAAAGGATACAACTGATCATAGTTTAAGAGTTATACGAGCATTTACTGAAACAAACACTTCCTGTTCCTATTGATACCCACCATAACAATACAAGATTGGACCATGCCCCTCCAATCGTCACACTATGCGGGGGAGAATCAATTTCTGTACATGTCCTTGAATATTGGAGTCGGTTGATGATCACTTCATGGCGGTCATGATTACACCATCACCTCTTGTATTAGCTACAACACAGAACATAGGGAAATGTCATCAGACGATACGATAAAAATTAATTTATCTCACTCATGCAACAACCTCCTATATCCTGTAACAGAAATATCATAATTTAGCAATTAACAGTATAATGAGTGGTCTGATGGCACAGTGGATAGCGCACATGCCTTTCACCAACATTGAAATATCTTGTTTCATAATTGTTGTAAAATAAAGTTGAGTTTCTAAATAATGATCACAACTACATTTGTGACAGAGTTAGATCAATATTCTGCTAGTTATAACCATTGTTTTGTTTCCAACTATTCCCTGATACTGTATTCCCCGTAATCAACGTCCCTTCCCTTTTCGCAAAGGTACTGAAATTACATAGCACCCCTACTAATCATGGCAATGCCAAATTATTCGATATAAAGATACAGTACTGTAAATCTCACTGTGTGCATGGTGAAAACCCCCCACAAATATCGGTAATGTGTGTTATATACTGATGATAATAATATTGCACCACACGAGTACTACCCGTTTTGGTCACAATCGACCTTTTTCTCCAGAGCTTAATTTTGTTATCCTATTTAATTCCCCCCCTCCCCCTAAAAAAATTGACCTTTTTCGTCCACAGAGCATAATTTTTTATCCTATTTAGCCCCCTCCCCCTTTGGAACAACCGTTTTAGGCGACCTGGGCACTAATTATGGCAAATATGGAACATGTACCTTATACTGCTGTACCAAATCTAACAGGTGATATTTAATAGGACAGACACAAAACCTTCCTTTAACTTTGTGTTATAATCAAAGTCTGGTTTATCAACTTGCATATTGGCCAATAGACTTCAGAAACAATATTTGAAAACATAACGAGATTTTAAAGATGAGCATTTCTTTGATGCCAGCATTTTTAATATGTTCTGTATAAATTATAAATAATGTCTTTTGTGTACATTGAACATACCAAAATGACAGGTCAAATGTGATACCCTAGTGTGTAACCGACCCAATTCATCATTTCTTGATCTAGATACACTTCATACCCTTCCATTCTAGGGTAAAACATGACCTATAAATCATAGACACCCCAGCACTGTAGATATAATATACAATGTACTCCCTCCCTATACTGTATATATAAGACACCTCCAAGCTTCAGGCGTTAGGCCCCTCTTTATACCATCTCAAATATATAGATCTAGCAGTACAACACTGTATAGCATTGGCAAAAGTTAAAATAATCCAGTTCCCACTAGCTTTTCCAGCAATACCATGTAACTATCAAACTCCCTATAAAACCTTTATATTGTCATTATATACATTTCTCAGCTGATAAGTCTGTCTATTTATAGGAACATTATTGGTATTTACGGGTCGAATCGACGCATATAAAGTCATACAAATGTATTCACCAGAACATGTTTGTCACAGCTTTACACACTCCTGCGAGTTTTCTAAAATCAATGACTTTAATTCCAAAATCAATATAACCCTTATATAACAACCTGACAACATTTCTTTGAAATGTTTTGCGTAATGCGCTTAGTTTGAGATTTTCCTCTGTAAGCGCTATTAATTTTTTTATAAACTCCTTCCGCTGTTTCTTTATTTAGACATATTGTGCTATTCTGATTAAAAACAAATCACAACAAATTTTAAAAAAGCTGCGCAATATATCAAGTCCTAGAATACAAGTCACACTATCCAATAATCTGTTGGTTAGAAAGTATTGATGTATTCAGCAAAGTCTTCTCACTTGACAAACATTCACATGATGCTGAAGAGTGACTTTTTAAAGAAAAATACCACTGAATATGCTCTTTGTGAATATACCTTGGTACAAATTTATTTTCCTGCGTCCTCAAAGTTAATCATTTGAGAGCTTGAAGCACAATTCAGTACTCAAACATTATTGTGCATAGGACCACAACATGTAAGCATACATGTACATCTACAAAGGTAGCTGTAATCAACCCAATAACGACCGTTTTCTTAACCAGCTCATAAAGAAAATGTTGGACTTGACAAAAACTGCTGAAAGTTAAACATTCTGCGGTAGTTTGTTATCACCTGTATTTTTTTTAACAGCAGACATGTCTGATGATATAAAAGTGTGCATTCTTTGTGGCTTCATGACTGCCCCCAAGTCGACCAGATGGTTGTGGGTGTAGATTAAAGACGCACCAAATATCACATCTCATTAACTGGTTTACCTTTGATCCTGATAATGACATCTGCATAGAGATTTTTAATTGTTGTTTCTCGAGCCAATTACTGATTGTGTCACCCTAAATAGATGTATGAATACTTGCTAACTGAACCCTCCAACAATGTTAAAAGATGAACCGAGAGGTGCAATAGAACAGACAGATACCCAGGGTGATTACATAAAAAAACTTGTGTAATGACATGAACTCTGTGATCTACAGACTATAAGATACCCCGAGCTGATTATGTAAAAGACTGTGTAATGATCAAGAGACTTTACTCAATAATGGCGTAAAATGAAACTACATTACACTATTGGTCCAGCGAATATCTTATTGTACCTTTCCAGTCAATTCCATGCATTGTGGACCCCCTTGATGAAATCTATACATATGTGTCGGCAAATAAAAAACATCTAACGGAATTCAAGATTCTATTATGATTGTGATTGTCTTCCGTGATCTTTGACCAAAGAGTATTCTATAAAACTGAGACATTTAAACTGACGAAATCTTTACTGACAAGGCATAAACATCGTTTTTTTAGTGCACTTTTGTCAATTTAGCATTGTGTGGAATTCCCGACATTTAGAAATTCCTGTAGCAGATTGAATGTCAAAGTTTACATGGACAACCTATCCTGTAAATGTCTGCTGCTTATCAACTTGGTAAACAATCAAATTTGAAAATAATGAGACATATGATCAAATTAGCATATTAGCCTGTGATGTAGTACTGACATAATACATATTGAGTGACTTCACACCCTTATCATTGTGTGTGTACATAATTAGGTTAATTATGATACATGTGCAGAATATATTAACACATTTTGTCAGGATTAGCATGTCTCTCCCTTATTTAATATACCCCCTCCCCGGTAGCAGTTTTTCTGTCAAAACAGGAAGATATGTTGAGGGAGGGAGGGATATAAAAAAAAAACCTCCCCATTTCCTTTTTTTACAGAAGAAGCAGTTACCACTATGTCTTTATGTAATTAATATGGTTGGCCTTACCATCTGAGGACAATATAATTGTTATCAATGGGAATTCAACATATATATGGTCAAAACATTCTAAAACTGGTGGAATATAATCTGTTTGGTACAGAAGGAGAATTTGACCCTCTCTGCTGGGAACAGCCTGGAATATTTGACCCTCTCTGCTGGGAACAGCCAGGAATATTTGACCCTCTCTGCTGGGTACAGCCAGGAATATTTGACCCTCTCTGCTGGGAACAGCCTGGAATATTTGACTCTTTCTGCTGGGAACAGCCAGGAATATTTGACTCTTTCTGCTGGGAACAGCCAGGAATATTTGACTCTTTCTGCTGGGAACAGCCAGGAATATTTGACCCTCTCTGCTGGGAACAGCCAGGAATATTTGACCCTCTCTGCTGGGAACAGCCAGGAATATTTTACTCTTTCTGCTGGGAACAGCCAGGAATATTTTACCCTCTCTGCTGGGAACAGCCAGGAATATTTTACCCTCTCTGCTGGGAACAGCCAGGAATATTTTACTCTTTCTGCTGGGAACAGCCAGGAATATTTGACCCTCTCTGCTGGGAACAGCCAGGAATATTTGACCCTCTCTGCTGGGAACAGCCAGGAATATTTGACCCTCTCCGCTGGGAACAGCCTGGAATATTTGACTCTTTCTGCTGGGAACAGCCTGGAATATTTGACTCTTTCTGCTGGGAACAGCCAGGAATATTTGACTCTTTCTGCTGGGAACAGCCAGGAATATTTGACTCTTTCTGCTGGGAACAGCCAGGAATATTTTACCCTCTCTGCTGGGAACAGCCAGGAATATTTGACCCTCTCTGCTGGGAACAGCCAGGAATATTTGACTCTTTCTGCTGGGAACAGCCAGGAATATTTGACTTTTTCTGCTGGGAACATAAGTAATATTTGACCCTCTCTGCTGGGAACAGCCAGGAATATTTGACTCTTTCTGCTGGGAACAGCCAGGAATATTTGACCCTCTCTGCTGGGAACAGCCAGGAATATTGGACTCTTTCTGCTGGGAACAGCCAGGAATATTTGACCCTCTCTGCTGGGAACAGCCAGGAATATTTGACCCTCTCTGCTGGGAACAGCCAGGAATATTTTACTCTTTCTGCTGGGAACAGCCAGGAATATTTTACCCTCTCTGCTGGGAACAGCCAGGAATATTTTACCCTCTCTGCTGGGAACAGCCAGGAATATTTTACTCTTTCTGCTGGGAACAGCCAGGAATATTTGACCCTCTCTGCTGGGAACAGCCAGGAATATTTGACCCTCTCTGCTGGGAACAGCCAGGAATATTTGACCCTCTCCGCTGGGAACAGCCTGGAATATTTGACTCTTTCTGCTGGGAACAGCCAGGAATATTTGACTCTTTCTGCTGGGAACAGCCAGGAATATTTGACTCTTTCTGCTGGGAACAGCCAGGAATATTTGACCCTCTCTGCTGGGAACAGCCAGGAATATTTGACCCTCTCTGCTGGGAACAGCCAGGAATATTTGACCCTCTCTGCTGGGAACAGCCAGGAATATTTGACCCTCTCTGCTGGGAACAGCCAGGAATATTTGACCCTCTCTGCTGGGAACAGCCAGGAATATTTGACTTTTTCTGCTGGGAACATAAGTAATATTTGACCCTCTCTGCTGGGAACAGCCAGGAATATTTGACCCTCTCTGCTGGGAACAGCCAGGAATATTTGACCCTCTCTGCTGGGAACAGCCAGGAATATTTTACTCTTTCTGCTGGGAACAGCCAGGAATATTTTACCCTCTCTGCTGGGAACAGCCAGGAATATTTGACCCTCTCTGCTGGGAACAGCCAGGAATATTTTACTCTTTCTGCTGGGAACAGCCAGGAATATTTTACCCTCTCTGCTGGGAACAGCCAGGAATATTTGACCCTCTCTGCTGGGAACAGCCAGGAATATTTGACCCTCTCCGCTGGGAACAGCCTGGAATATTTGACTCTTTCTGCTGGGAACAGCCAGGAATATTTGACTCTTTCTGCTGGGAACAGCCAGGAATATTTGACTCTTTCTGCTGGGAACAGCCAGGAATATTTTACCCTCTCTGCTGGGAACAGCCAGGAATATTTGACCCTCTCTGCTGGGAACAGCCAGGAATATTTGACCCTCTCTGCTGGGAACAGCCAGGAATATTTGACCCTCTCTGCTGGGAACAGCCAGGAATATTTGACTTTTTCTGCTGGGAACATAAGTAATATTTGACCCTCTCTGCTGGGAACAGCCAGGAATATTTGACTCTTTCTGCTGGGAACAGCCAGGAATATTTGACCCTCTCTGCTGGGAACAGCCAGGAATATTTTACTCTTTCTGCTGGGAACAGCCAGGAATATTTTACCCTCTCTGCTGGGAACAGCCTGGAATATTTGACCCTCTCTGCTGGGAACAGCCAGGAATATTTGACCCTCTCTGCTGGGAACAGCCAGGAATATTTGACCCTCTCTGCTGGGAACAGCCAGGAATATTTGACTCTTTCTGCTCGGAACAGCCAGGAATATTTGACCCTCTCGGCTGGGAACAGCCAGGAATATTTGACTCTTTCTGCTGGGAACAGCCAGGAATATTTGACCCTCTCTGCTGGGAACAGCCAGGAATATTTGACCCTCTCTGCTGGGAACAGCTAGGAATATTTGACTCTTTCTGCTGGGAACAGCCAGGAATATTTGACTCTTTCTGCTGGGAACAGCCAGGAATATTCGAGACTTTCTGTTGGGACCATAAGTAATATTTGACCCTCTCTGTTTGAATGGAAGAGAAGGAATATTTGACCCAATCTGTTTGGAACAGACAGAATATTTAGAAGGGAATGGAAATCATTGCCTGTATCTGCTTAAAACAGGAGGACCAGAGATCTGATTCATTTGATTTTGACAAGTGCAGATAGATTCTATGTTCATGTAACCGAGACCAGCTGGCATATGTTTGTATATAAAAACACAATTTGTTGGTTCATATCTCAATGATATATACTGTACCAGGTTTGTAGAGGTATACTGCACAATGTCTGGAGAACCTTGGAATGATGACAATTCCCCTCAGAGGAAGATACTTGATAATCATAACAGACCATTTATCATTATGCCGTTACAAAAAACTATCAGAGCATTCTGATACTCCCATCTGACATTTTGCTACCAGACCTTTAACAAAGGACTGGGGTGCTAACAGAATGTCTGTGTATACTGATAGGTTGTTGAATTGTGATGTTGGTATTCAAACACAGATAGTTCCCTACTGGCTCGGAAGCTGATATATCAGAGGGGGGGCCCTACCCTAAACCTGGTCTACTAGGGTAGCTTAATTATTATATACCATAATGTTCGTGCTATACCCTAACCCTGGTCTACTAGGGTAGCTTAATTATTATATACCAAAATGTTTGTGCTATACCCTAACCCTGGTCTACTGGGGTAGCTTAATTATTATACACCACAATGTTCGTGTTATACCCTTACCCTGGTCTACTAGGGTAGCTTAATTATTATACACCACAATGTTCGTGTTATACCCTAACCCTGGTCTACTGGGGTAGCTTAATTATTATATACCACAATGTCTGTGCTATACCCTAAGGCTGGTCTTCTAGGGTAGCTTAATTATTATATACCACAATGTCTGTGCTATACCCTAACCCTGGTCTACTAGGGTAGCTTAATTATCATATACCACAATGTTTGTGTTATACCCTAACCCTGGTCTACTAGGGTAGCTCAATTATTATATACAACAATGTTAGTGTTATACCCTAACCCTGGTCTACTAGGGTAGCTTAATTATCATATACCACAATGTTTGTGTTATACCCTAACCCTGGTCTACTAGGGTAGCTTAATTATTATATACAACAATGTTAGTGTTATACCCTAACCCTGGTCTACTAGGGTAGCTTAATTATCATATACCACAATGTTTGTGTTATACCCTAACCCAGGTCTACTAGGGTAGCTTAATTATTATATACCACAATACTACTAGGGTAGCTTAATTATTATACACCACAATGTCTGTGTTATGCCCTAACCCTGGTCTACTAGGGTAGCTTAATTATCATATACCACAATGTTTGTGTTATACCCTAACCCAGGTCTACTAGGGTAGCTTAATTATTATATACCACAATGTTCGTGCTATACCCTAACCCTGGTCTACTAGGGTAGCTTAATTATTATACACCACAATGTTCGTGTTATACCCTAACCCTGGTTTACTGGGGTAGCTTAATTATTATATACCACAATACTACTAGGGTAGCTTAATTATTATACACCACAATGTCTGTGTTATGCCCTAACCCTGGTCTACTAGGGTAGCTTAATTATCATATACCACAATGTTTGTGTTATACCCTAACCCAGGTCTACTAGGGTAGCTTAATTATTATATACCACAATGTTCGTGCTATACCCTAACCCTGGTCTACTAGGGTAGCTTAATTATTATACACCACAATGTTCGTGTTATACCCTAACCCTGGTTTACTGGGGTAGCTTAATTATTATATACCACAATACTACTAGGGTAGCTTAATTATTATACACCACAATGTCTGTGTTATGCCCTAACCCTGGTCTACTAGGGTAGCTTAATTATCATATACCACAATGTTTGTGTTATACCCTAACCCAGGTCTACTAGGGTAGCTTAATTATTATATACCACAATGTTCGTGCTATACCCTAACCCTGGTCTACTAGGGTAGCTTAATTATTATACACCACAATGTTCGTGTTATACCCTAACCCTGGTTTACTGGGGTAGCTTAATTATTATATACCACAATACTACTAGGGTAGCTTAATTATTATACACCACAATGTCTGTGTTATGCCCTAACCCTGGTCTACTAGGGTAGCTTAATTATCATACACCACAATGTCTGTGTTATGCCCTAACCCTGGTCTACTAGGGTAGCTTAATTATTATACACCACAATGTTCGTGTTATACCCTAACCCTGGTCTACTAGGGTAGCTTAATTATTATACACCACAATGTTCGTGTTATACCCAAACCCTTGTCTGCTAGGGTAGCTTAATTATTATATACCAAAATGTTTGTGTTATACCCTAACCCTGGTCTACTAGGGTAGCTTAATTAATATACACCACAATGTTCGTGCTATACCCTAACCCAGGTCTACTGGGGTAGCTTAATTATCATATACCACAATGTTTGTGTTATACCCTAACCCTGGTCTACTAGGGTAGCTTAATTATTATATACCACAATGTTCGTGTTATACCCTAACCCTGGTCTACTAGGGTAGCTTAATTATTATACACCACAATGTTCGTGTTATACCCTAACCCTGGTCTACTAGGGTAGCTTAATTATTATATATCACAATGTTCGTGTTATACCCTCACCCTGGTCTACTAGGGTAGCATAATTATTATATATCACAATGTTCGTGTTATACCCTCACCCTGGTCTACTAGGGTAGCATAATTATTATATACCACAATGTTCGTGTTATACCCTAACCCTGGTCTACTAGGGTAGCTTAATTATTATACACCACAATGTTCGTGCTATACCCTAACCCTGGTCTTCTAGGGTAGCTCAATTATTATACACCACAATGTTCGTGTTATACCCAAAAACTGGTCTTCTAGGGTAGCTAAATTATTATATACCACAATGTTCGTGTTATACCCTAACCCTGGTCTACTAGGGTAGCTTAATTATCATATACCACAATGTTCGTGCTATACCCTAACCCTGGTCTACTAGGGTAGCTTAATTATCATATACCACAATGTTCGTGTTATACCCTAACCCTGGTCTACTAGGGTAGCTTAATTATCATATACCACAATGTTCGTGTTATACCCTAACCCTGGTCTACTAGGGTAGCTTAATTATCATATACCACAATGTCTGTGCTATACCCTAACCCTGGTCTACTAGGGTAGCTTAATTATCATATACCACAATGTTTGTGTTATACCCTAACCCAGGTCTACTAGGGTAGCTTAATTATTATACACCACAATGTTCGTGTTATACCCTAACCCTGGTCTACTAGGGTAGCTTAATTATTATATATCACAATGTTTGTGTTATACCCTTACCCTGGTCTACTAGGGTAGCTTAATTATCATATACCACAATGTTCGTGTTATACCCTAACCCTGGTCTACTAGGGTAGCTTAATTATTATACACCACAATGTTCGTGTTATACCCTAACCCAGGTCTACTAGGGCAGCTTAATTATCATATACCACAATGTTCATGTTATACCCTAACCCTGGTCTACCAGGGTAGCTTAATTATTATACACCACAATGTTCGTGTTATACCCTAACCCAGGTCTACTAGGGTAGCTTAATTATTATACACCACAATGTTCGTGTTATACCCTAACCCTGGTCTACTAGGGTAGCTTAATTATTGTATATCACAATGTTCGTGTTATACCCTAACCCTGGTCTACCAGGGTAGCTTAATTATTATACACCACAATGTTCGTGTTATACCCTAACCCTGGTCTACTACGGTAGCTTAATTATTATATACCACAATGTTCGTGTTATACCCTAACCCAGGTCTACTAGGGTAGCTTAATTATTATATACCACAATGTTCTTGTTATACCCTAACCCAGGTCTACTAGGGTAGCTTAATTATTATATACCACAATGTTTGTGTTATACCCTAACCCAGGTCTACTAGGGTAGCTTAATTATTATATATCACAATGTTTGTGTTATACCCTAACCCTGGTCTACTAGGGTAGCTTAATTATTATAAACCACAATGTTTGTGTTATACCCTAACCCTGGTCTTCTAGGGTAGCTTAATTATTATATACCACAATGTTCATGTTATACCCTAACCCTGGTCTACTAGGGTAGCTTAATTATTATATACCACAATGTTCGTACTATACCCTAACCCTGGTCTACTAGGGTAGCTTAATTATTATATACCACAATGTTCGTGTTATACCCTAACCCTGGTCTACTAGGGTAGCTTAATTATCATATACCACAATGTTCGTGTTATACCCTAACCCTGGTCTACTAGGGTAGCTTAATTATCATATACCACAATGTTCGTGTTATACCCTAACCCTGGTCTATAGCTTAATTATTATACACCAAAATGTTCATGTTAAACCCTAACCCTGGTCTATAGCTTAATTATTTTACACCACAATGTTCATGTTATACCCTAACCCTGGTCTACTAAGGTAGCTTAATTATTATACACCACAATGTTCATGTTATACCCTAACCCTGGTCTATAGCTTAATTATTTTACACCACAATGTTCATGTTATACCCTAACCCTGGTCTACTAGGGTAGCTTAATTATTATACACCACAATGTTCATGTTATACCCTAACCCTGGTCTATAGCTTAATTATCATATACCACAATGTTCGTGTTATACCCTAACCCTGGTCTATAGCTTAATTATTTTACACCACAATGTTCGTGTTATACCCTAACCCTGGTCTTTTAGGGTTGCTAATTATCATACACCACAATGTTCGTGTTATACCCTAACCCTGGTCTTCTAGGGTTGCTAATTATCATATACCACAATGTTCGTGTTATACTCTAACCCTGGTCTTTTAGGGTTGCTAATTATCATACACCACAATGTTCGTGTTATACCCTAACCCTGGTCTTCTAGGGTTGCTAATTATCATATACCACAATGTTCATGTTATACCCTAACCCTGGTCTATAGCTTAATTATCATATACCACAATGTTCGTGTTATACCCTAACCCTGGTCTATAGCTTAATTATTTTACACCACAATGTTCGTGTTATACCCTAACCCTGGTCTTTTAGGGTTGCTAATTATCATACACCACAATGTTCGTGTTATACCCTAACCCTGGTCTTCTAGGGTTGCTAATTATCATATACCACAATGTTCGTGTTATACTCTAACCCTGGTCTACCAGGGTAGCTTAATTATTAAACACCACAATGTTCGTGCTATACCCTAATCTTAGGTCTACTACTGGGCAGCTTTTCTATATTCATGACATGTCAGCAGTATTGAACAATTTCATGATTCGGATACATCAAAATGTACATTTCAGATATGGTAATTTCTATCAGACTTTATATTGATTTCATTTTTCAAATTTTACGTTTAAAATCAATGATTCAACATCAAAATATATCAAAGATGTCTTATGCATGATACAATGATGTAAGAATGTATGCACTAGTGTAAGATCGTTTCCTTACCAATATATCATATGCTCTCATATCTCCCACGAATCAAAATTCTAACATATATCCAACAAACATTTGTAAAAATACTTATCGTGACTCGGTAATTAAAACAATAAGTCTTCTTGCCACAAAATCCCAGTGCGATATTTAAAAACTTTGTAGGTTATGATGATATGTGTTCGTAAACATTCACATGCCTACCAGTAAAATCAATATCTTTGCAATTGCTTAAAATATGAAGCCAAACCTCATTTTGAGGCGGCAAGTATTGATTTACTGCGGAGAAGATGTTAGGATTTACACGAAGAATTGAATGTAACAATAATACCAGTAGGTTATTTCATTTCATTGTGATGGTTAACAAATTGAACAACAACTCTATTTTCGGGAACCCAGAGGGAAGAATGCATGCAATTTTAATCAGAACAGGTTTGAAGCAAAACATCAATAATGAAATTTGTTCATTTTTATAGATATTTGCTGCGATTTAAGAGTCTATACTGTGGAGATGCAAGATGGATTGAACAAATGATCTACAATATCTCATTACTAAAGATTAATGATATGATGAGCAGGCAGGTCAATCAGCTGGTGTCCATACTGAGTAAGGACCTAGGTTTGAACCTTGTGTAGCCCTGTTGAATTTTCTCTCCTGTTACACTGCTAGCTGAATGCTAGACTGGCTTCCGTCTCTAGAATAGTATACAGATATTGAAAACAAAATAGTCAAATAATTTTGATCACTTGGATGTCGGATTCCTAAGTTTGAAACAAGGGGGAGATAAGCTAGTAGTAAATTAAGTAGAGAAATCCTCTATAGTAACTTCGGGGCTGTTAGCCAGTCTAGCTAAAATTGCTTATGGGAGTGTTAAGCTATGGTCTGAGGAGCTTAATGGACTGATTCACTCTTGAAGTCACATTTCAACTCTTCCCATATAAAAGTTGGAATAGTCCATGAGGTTAAAGGGCAAATATACGTAACTTTGGGATTTTTCTTGTGATTCTGAAAAAAAATCCAGTTGATAACCATGCAAAAATAAGCTTAAAACGAAGTAAACCTGAGCGGTAACTAACAAGAAACTGTTGACAGAAAAATCCAAAGAATTGAAAATAAATCAGGTGGGGCCCACTTCAACAACAAACCGAAGGTAGAAGACGGTTCAAAATGGACGGCTGTTTACAAATACCGAGTTTCAACAATTGCTGTACCGGTAACCGCGTAAGAATTCATCTTGAATATTGCTGATATCAGTTAATCTTAACTAAATCTATATATATAATAAGTTATAAGGCTTGATTTTCGCTTCAAGTTTTGCTGAAAGTTACGTATATTGGGCCTTTAAAGGGCAAATGAGTGAAGAGATATGTTTTAACATGCAATTATAAACATTGACTTTGGAACACCTACCAGGAACTCCTGTAATATTATAAAATGGGCTGGCTGGTATCCCTATTTATGTAAAATCAATACCATTTGATATTTATCAGCTGTTCATATCATCGCTCACATCGTTAGATCACTTGGTTGATAAACTTGTACACGTCAATAATATACTGAACATGTTTTCATTATCTGTTTTGTTCTGTCTACAAATATCATATATCTAAAATGGTAGCTTTCTGTCAATACTAAGCCACACAATCTGTTGCCACAGAAACCAAGGCTCTGATGCAAACAGCCGTCACGACACCATAAATGCAGATCTGCAGCTGATTAAAACAAGAGTTCCTGGCGTTTGTCAACAACATGCATGGGAATGTGTAACATGTTCTCAGCTCACGCAAAGCATGTGTGGCACAGAACATGTACTCGGAGCATGCTGCACAGTCACCACTACAACTGATGAGGTCATGCAATAACATTATATTGTATTTTTTTTTACAAAAAAGACTGTTATGACCTTTAACCGACAACAAATCTGATTTGACCTTTAACCTATCAAAAGACTGGTCTGACCTTAACCTTCTTGGGCAGAAAATGATTTGCTACAAATTTTGCACAGGATCACATCTTGTTGACCAAAACGCTTTAAACTGGACATCAACAATTTAGATATGAAGTTATAATAAACAATTTTTCCATCACATTACCAACTCATTCACGCCCTCAAAGACACATTTGAACTATTCCAATTCAAATGTTGGAAAAGTTCATTATGGAACTCCAGGGGTGAATGAGTTGAAACCATTTTGATGTATACATTGTCTGCCTCTGATAAACATTTATCATTGCCTGTATCAAACATATACGCCTACATATCTGCAATAGATAGAAGGGTACAAATATCCTACTGTCATTATGATTCGTGATTCAATGAGTAAAAAAATTATTAAATTTAGTAAACAGATATAACACTTTAAAGTTTCACAGTGCTTCAGCCTGGCATTGTGCCACAGCATGCGCCGCAAACATACTTAAGATATAACCATGTAATATACGTTTGTAAACTTCTAAATTTTTTCAGAAAGGAAAGACAACAAATATGACGGTGCAGCCTCCTGGCTGAATTCCTACAGTGATCTGAGGATGAAAAGGTCACCTGATTTCAGGGTGGTACCGATAAATAAGACATATCCAGTTATATTTGAAGCAGCATGTCAAGCTGGAAAGTTTATAAACACTGGAGGGGTTGCATCCTCATCTCATGGCATTAACAGCATCTACAAAGAAACATTTTCAGTAATGTTGTAACTACTGAAACAAGACATACTGTAGTTCAACATGTACAAACCGTACAGGAACAAGCTAAATCTCTCTGCCACATGGCTAGTCTAGGACATAGGTACTTCAGAAAACACATAAATCTATTTCCTTTTTGTGACTGTATATCCTGACAAATAACTGCAATATAAATATTAACAATTTACCAGAAAAAGGTAGCCATTTCCTTTACTCCTTTAACCACATCAGAGGGAAACTACAATGTACCTTGCTATGTGACTTCCTTCTTCACAAAATTTCACTTTGAAGAGTCAAGAATCAGAACTCACGTCATTGGCTATAAGATTTCACTCTCAGAAAATTTACTACAATATTATTAAGGTTATTATGTTCTACAGAAGCTGAATTAATTGATATTTCTTTGAATTGCTTTAAATTTCAAGGAAAATGTCAGTATAGATAAAGGCATGATTTGGTTATTATAGTACCAGAATGACTAAACTGGTATTTCACTAATATTTACAAATATGGTTAAACATTGAGCCCAAAACAAATATTTACGAAGTATATCAGACATCACACCATTTAAGAAAACCCATTAGAGTGAAAATGAAATACTTCAAGGAAAACTGAATTAAAACCAAGTCAGACAGCAGCTTACTGAGGTGTGTATATGTTACCATGACAGATAGGTAAGTGAAAATTCTTAAATCTGTCTTACCAGCAATGTATTATAAACTGACAAGTCAGCTTCTACATTATACAGACAATTCTGTTTGAACACAAAATTAACGGATTTTCAGAAAAACAGGTTAGAATTTTAAACATATATATGGTTGATGGTATATGCGGAAGGTATTTTATTTCTAGCACTGGCACCTCCCAGTCTGCACGTGTAATCTTATAATGTCACCTAAGCAGAAATACCCCATTGCAAGGCTACCAGTATCCTAGTACCACCATATACAAACGGTTTCAGTGCAATATCAGAATTATAGTTTTTACCGGGAGACTGAGAGATGTATTTAAGATAACCGAGAGTCTCCACCTCATACCTGACCTCGTAGTTTCTGTAAAGATTTTGCTGTGTAATGAAATTTTAAACTCCAGTATCCTTCTCAAAGGTCACGACCCCAACTCATACCTATTCATCAGAGGTCATGACACCTCACGGGTACCTTCAGACACGTTCCTTCAATATAAAATTTACTGCATCATCATGATCTTTACATATGTATTTTTGACAGAGAGCATACAGATATTGTATAGGTATTTCACTTCCCACTTAATTGAAGACTACCTTTATAAAGAGTTCTTACAGTATCTCCCACACTTCACTGGGGTGTCTCAATTTGAAGCCGACAAAGATCAACTTGTCACCTCCCTGGGGGAGATAACCTCGTGCAGAATGGTGTATTATCTACCTATAGTATGACCGTTGACGTCATATCATCAATGTATTGACGTCACATTAATAGCAGCATATCATTGAAGATAACTCCTGATTTACAAGAAAAGCATTTCAATGCCACTTATATATCATGCAATCATAGATCGCTTGTCAGCAGATATGTGAGTGAAGCAGGACGGGGGAAAATACTCCCTACCTTGAGGGTGTGATACCTAGAGGATCTTCCACGAGTGTAGATGTAATATGGAATTTATTAAACGAGTTAGATAACTTAATATGTTACGAGCCTTAAGGCGAGTGACATATTTAATTATTTAACAAGTTTAATAATTTCCATATTACATTGACACGAGTGTAAGATTCTCTTTATCACATAACTTATATTAATGAGAAAATACACAAAAACTCTCAAATTAAATTTCTATGAGAAAGGCAAATTTCTTCTGTGACAGTACGATTGTCACTACCGAGACAATCGTATGACCTCACAATAGTGTTATTACACGTGTGTAATACCATATTTATGACATGGCCGTACGACATGACTGAATGGGTCAGTTATGTGATAAAGAATTCTCCAGCTCACGCCCTGTACAAAGCCTTGGGTAAACAAACAAGAATATCATCCCTTTGGTTAACATCCAGAAACATCTATCATTTTGAACCATAACAGCACACTTGATATCTCCCTTTTTCACCATGATGCAATGAAAATCATTTTTAAATCTACACAGATCATAAATTCAACAATTACAAAAGATATGATAGAATATATTTATTCATTAACTTTTGGTGATAACCTTCCCACAAAGTGATCACTAGTGTGTTCTACCCCATAAAGCACTAAAACACTTATTTTTGTCCACACATCTGTTTTCTATATCCCTTATACAAAACGCTCTTCATTTTCTATTTGTCAGGTCCGTAATCACAGTTGGCGTTAATTTCTCTACTGGCATTTGATATCTATGAATATCAAACTTAACCACACAAAAAAGTCACTCCTATTTTTTTCTTATCGTTTATCTCATCTTTTTTTTATTGCAGAATGTGCTATTCCATATGAGAATATGATAGCAAAGAGCAAGACTTCAATGACCTTTTTAATATATATTTGCATTTTTTTGTGAGGAAAGAAAGACGTATGTACCCTTATGAGTTTCACACTCGGGGTCTCGGCTGGTAAACAACAACCTGGAATGTGAACTGGGGACATTATGACACTGACAATACACACAATACACAGAGGTAATAGTAACCATCTAGTGAGACCACAAGACACTGAAGGCATTTCAGTATGGAATATAAAACAATTACGTAGTTATGAAATTCAATTATCACTGGAAAATCTAAATTGTCCCAAATTTATGTTTTCTGAGATGATAAGTTTATTGTCAGTTATTTTCGGAGGTAAGATACTAACACTGACAAGGAACATTCAAGGTTAAGGTGCAAAGTTGGCTGGAGAATACGTCTTTTTTTTTCATACTTCCCAGTGTACAAGGTTTATTGGTATAGACTTATAGTAGAGTTTAATCTATCGTAAATGCCACAGTTTGTTACAGTGAAACTAGATCTTGAAAAGTTTATAACCTGATATATATGTATATAAAGTTGTGATGATGTAGACAGTCACATACAATTTTAGATGCTTGCTGAACAAGGATTTCATAAAACTATCTGAAAGAGATTTCAGAGAGCCAGAAATACTGATAAGAAATTCTGACCTGCGGGTGGACTTTGTCTTCTGACCATTTGGAAGATATCTCAATGCAACTTTTGAGCAACACATCAACACCATGACAGAAAGAAAGTAAATTGTGACCATGTAGAAGATAGCTAAACACAGCTCAACTCATTCATCCTAAAATTTCATGATGGACTATTTCTACTTTTAAATTTGAAGTGTTCAAAATGTCTTCAAATTGAATGAGTTAAAGCACCATATAGATCATTTAGAAGGGGGCGGCGGTTGTCGAGACATTAAGGTGTCCCAACATTCTACCACAAGCCCCAGGCCTCCATCTCTGGGTTGCGAGTTCGAAATCACGAGGAATCACGAGGGGCAGTTGCCAGTACTGACTGTAGGTTGGTGGTTTTTCTCCGGGTACTCCGGCTTTCCTCCACCTCCATACCCTGGCACAGCAATGACCCTGGCTGTTAATAGGACGTAAAACAAAATCAACCAAACCAAAGCCATTTAGAACGCTGCCAAAGACTCTACATCCAATGACTGTTCAAGCAAAACAATAACCTCAATTGTGGCATCATTACATACGCATGTAAAGTATGACAAGAAATACCCTTCCATGTCCATCTTCTGGTCATGTATGGCAGACATCTGGTGAGCAAGACTCCACAATAGCCAACATAGAAGATGTGTTCTGCCTTATTATATGAGGGCTCAACAAGCCTAAGCCACCACAGAATATACTTGCACACAAAGTGCTAAATGACCATATATGGGCTCAAAGAGGCAAAAGTCTTCCTATAGAAAATGCAATATGTTTTACTCATGTAATCAAGAGCCTCAATGAGGCTCCGGCCAACATCAAATACGCTATATGTGACTATGTATAAGCTCAATAAGACTGCAGAAACTCGGCCAACATCAAATACGCTATATGTGACTATATATAAGCTCAATAAGACTGCAGAAACTCCAAGGTCACCCAATGAATCATCCAACTTAACAGGTCATCTCTCCTCCCTATCAACTGGCTTAGTGCTGACACATACATCCATACTGCACTCCAATTAATTACAACAACAGCTGTGTGCCAACAGTTACGTCCAGCATGTGGGTGGGGGCTGCAATTAATCCTTTTAGTGCATTAATATATATATATATACATAGATATAGAGAACACCCAATACCATGACAGAAAATCTACCTCCAATGAAAGGTCCCCAATAGATCGTTGAATACATTGTCCAATGAAAAGTCCCAACATATTGTTTTCTTACCCAAGGAAAAGTCCCCAACACATTGTCCAATGAAAAGTCCCTAACACATTGTCCAATGAAAAGTCCCCAACACATTGTCCAATAAAGACCATAACACATTGTCTAATGAAAAGTCCCTAACACATTGTCCAATGAAAAGTCTCCAACACATTGTCCAATGAAAAGTTCCCAACACATTGTCCAATGAAAAGTCCCTAACACATTGTCCAATGAAAAGTTCCCAACACATTGTCTAATGAAAAGTCCCCAACATTAGACATCTGCATAGATGTTATATTACTCAATGAAAAGCGACCATCACATTGTCCAATGACCCAATGAAGTCCCCAACACATTGTCTAATGAAAAGTCCCCAACAGACTATTATGTACAGTATACACACTGTCCAACCAATGCATGATTGGACTCAAACTCTGACCATCAATAAGCCTGGTTACTGATATAGCCTGGTTCCTATAGTATCATCTTTTGCAGATATTTGGCATATGATATTACACAACACTTTATATCAGTTAACTTCAATTTGTACCACTGCTTAGCAGAAGAAAGGGTGGTATTAGAAAAGACACATGCTAGTTAAGGGGCCTGGGGCTTAAACTACATATGTTTTAATAAGCCTTAACTTTTCCTGCAATCCTTGGAGCCTGTACAAATGGAACATAACTGTTAAATTTCAATATAACACACATGTCAAATATTTGAAGTGGTACAGTAAAGATTGAATCCAACAAAACGCCTTCACACAAATTGGAGCTGAAGTTAAATTTCAACTTTATGCATGACTTCATTATAAAGATATTCATCAAACTTGACAGTACCATATACAATTTCTATATGGATATGTAGTTTGGTCCCTGATTGTCTAAGATGAACTTTCTCACTTACAATTCTGAAAAACGTCAGGAAAGTCATCTCCCCAATGATTCAGCCATCACACCAGGTTATTTTATGGTAATTACCCGACAGAGCTGACTGCAATGGCAGCTGTCACGCCATTGGACTGCAAAGCGGAGACAAGAAGTCAATATTTCACAGGACCTGATGGGGATTCATACTCTTGTTTTACAGACTTGTCCTTGACAAAATCCAAACTGACACGAAACTGTTGCTGCCCCTGGAATGATGTCACTGCTATGGATACAGATGGCAAATGATCTCATCTTTCAGCAAATGCACTCCAAGAGTACAATTCCTATCACCAAAGTTGATAAAATATTTGACTTGACATCTGTGTACATGTTGCCATTCAAGAAGGTATCAGAATAGTGGTCCAAAACAGTTTGATACTACCGGTAAATTAAGCTTCTAGTAAAGCAACTTTCACACTGCAAGGAACTAAACTATACACTGCAAGGAACTAAGCTATAAGGACAAAATAGTTTATACTTTATCATTTTTTGACCTTCTAGTATGAGGTAGTTGGGGTATAAAGCTCTTGAACTAGAGAAGGAATTCAATAAGGATTGAAAAGTGTGAGGGTTCAGAGCACCTGCAGATATTGTTATTGTGGCCAAATTGAACAGTAGACAAAACGGTTTTTAAAAGGCTAGAAAGTGGATTCTTACAGTTTCCGCTATAATGTTTGCAGTAATACAACTGCAATTGTGAAAATACATTCAGCATCAGTGGATACAGTGAACACTTAATCTTCTCTTTGAATGAACAAACCTCTTTCCAATGTTGTAGCCATTTAGAGCATTGCAACAGAGGGAGATTTAGAGACAGGTGGATTGTATATGTACAGGAAGTCATTAATGAGACTAGCCTCTCGCATAATGGACAGGATCATAAACAGAAGGAGGCAAATGGCTACACACAGGATCCAGCATTCTTTATACTGATCACATCTAATTAGCAGCATGTAAAATGTTCCTCTGTGCTGCAGGCCAAGCATAAATTGATACCACTGAACTGCCTACTGTTAGGTAATTAGCCATGCCTGCAAACAATGTATCCATGTCCTGCTCAAAATGGAAGGTTGGGTATTGCTGGGTAATCACAATCTAGCCATGTCCTGCTCAAAATGGAAGGTTGGGTATTGCTGGGTATATCACAATCTAGCCATGTCCTGCTCAAAATGGAAGGTTGGGTATTGCTGGGTATATCAAAATCTAGCCATGTCCTGCTCAAAATGGAAGGTTGGGTATTGCTGGGTATATCAAAATCTAGCCATGTCCTGCTCAAAATGGAAGGTTGGGTATTGCTGGGTATATCAGCATGAATACTTTATAGATTCATTGCTACGTTTCCTGTCAAAGGATATTATGAATATAATTGTTGAGTTTGAAAAAACAATGTCCTGCTGAAAATGGAAGGTTGGGTATACATATTGCTGGGTATATCGGCATGAATACTAATTATAGATTTATTGCTACGTTTCCTGTCAAAGGATATCATGAACATAATTGTTGAGTTTGAAAAACAATAAAAAAAAACATCCTACTAACACCCTACTCAAAATAATTCAGACAATTTTGAAAGGTTTTATAGGAATAATCATGATAACAGATAACAGCAATGCAATCAAGCGAAATATACATATCATTATTACAGGTCCATGGGTTGTGACAAAATAAGGTACCTAAATCAAAGCTACATTACAGGTAGTCTCTGGGAAACATCGGTATTGCCTTTGTAAACTTTGCAATCAATGTTCAGGTACCAGAGTGATTCATTCAGTCTTGCCCTGCCTTGAGATTGTTCAAGTGGAGAAATCTTCAACCATCTAGATGATAATCTGAAATGTCTCATCCTCTCAATCGGCTGACACTAAAATTTCCGACAAACAGGATGATATTCTTGATATTCTACCACCTTCCCTTGCCTTGAGAGTGTTCCAGCTGAGAAATATTCAACCATCTAGATGATAATCTGAAATGTCCTCATTCTCTCGATTGGCTGACAATGAAATTTCCAACAATCAGGATGATATTCTTGATTTACTTAACCTACCTGGTAGCTTTCTTAGGAAAAGACATTTCTGATCATAGTTGGATTAATTGGGTTGGAGATTTCTTAGTCATACCGTCACTGGGCAAGGGAATGTTTGTTTTTCTACCATCATACCCGCAGGTGATCTTACCTACAATCTGTGACTGCATGAAATATAAGTTTTAATTGCATGTTTTACCAGGAAATCCAGAGTTGTCTGCCATTGTCTGCTGATGATGAGATGTCAGACTAACTGTTATAGCTTGGTTCCACCTTGGAGTGACAAACTGATTTTCTCCAGCTAAAATTGGGGAGATACATCCATGAAGGTAGGAGGGTAGGGGAGTCAGATCTGCCTGAGAAACCTCTCTTGTGGTGTTTAAAGCAAAGTGAACATATCACTAAGTATCTGCACAATTGGTCTCCTCAGAGAAATGGTTGCCATGACACATTAAACACAAACCTCATATTTAATTGTAGTCCATTCCCATGTTATAGAAGGTTAAACGAGTAAATCAGAGAAGGTCAAAAGTCCAATTTTAGATAAACATAATATTGAAAAAGTCTACTATCTATAGAATAATGAATTGATAATAGTTTATGATGTAGGTTATTTCCAGATAAAAGAATGATAACTGTCCATTGTAGGTTTATCCATTGGTAAAAAATTGATACACTTTTTATCAAGGTCAGACACATGTACCATATGATAGAATAAATAGACACTGTAATATCTTATACAGTCAAACCTGCTCTAACGACCGCCTGTCTATAACGACTGCCTGTCTATAACGACCGATTTTCGGATTCCCCGTGATATTTCACTATATAACGACCATCTGTATAACGACCACCTGTCTAATGTGGCTAACGACCGGTAATTTTGGAACGACGGTCACTAGTTTGCTTTCTATAACGACCGATTTTCATATTCCCCGTGAGATTTCATTATATAACGACCATCTGTTTAACGACCACCAGTCTAATGTGGCTAACGACCGGTAATTTTGGAACGACGGTCGCTAGTTCGCTTCCTATAACGACCGATTTCCGGTGAACATATTTTATCTTATAACGCAAGCCTCGCGGTTTATCGATGTAAGTCACTTGTTACCTTTGGGTCGCCATGTTCCAAGCCATACGCTGTTTTTACGCGAAAATATGAGTTGTAAAACACATTGACTGAAGATATTATTATTTTATGACAAGTGAAAACTTTCCGGTGAGCCCATCACTGCTGCATCTGTTTTCGACAATATCCTGCATTTTGATTGGCTACTGATAGCGACGATCTAGGTTATTTCCTAACCTGAAGAACGCGTAGTGCTTTCCAGTATGAGTGTAGTCATATGATACGATTGAACAGCGTTGCATCATTCGTGTTCACGTTATGCAGGCGTGTTCGCGACCCGTGTGTTAGGCCGTAATCGTCAGAATTATCGTCAACCCAGTACACTGCCGACTCTATCGATGTGTAGACGCACAGAGACTCCCAAATTGTTTATTTTAAAGAAAACGTGGAATCTTATGTAAGATTTAATGAATAATTTATGAATTATATTGCCGTGAAAACATCGTTTATTTCAATTATCAGTATTAGACCTGTGCCTTCACTGGTGTCAATAGATCTTCATCGTAACTCGCGCGAGGTGTCAATCAATGTCAAGCCTAATTAACGAGGTATTGTGTTATGTGTTCAAAGTTTCCTATTCAAAGGTGTTTGTTTTATTAACCTTGAATGCCGACTTACCTGGATGGTGCTATCATTCCGACTTGCGGTTTTTTTTCAAATTTTTTTTTTTTAATTTCAAGATTTTTTTTTCATTTTTGGACCACAAAACGTACCTGCGCACTATATGCGATAAATTACGTTACTGTTTAATTTATATTTTTAGAAAAAGAACAACAAACTCAACCAAGAATTCACAAATGTTATAAAATGAACATGAATATTATTGAATGGGGCATTCATAATACCATTTTAAGATGTTTTAAAAAATATAGATTTAAACCTAAAAATAATATGATAAGAATATATTTCAAAACAAAAAGTTTGACTTCTGAAAATGTTATACTGAGTGCCCTATTTAATGACAAGTCATTTATGACATTTTCAATTAAAGTGGTTGGTCCAAAAATCTCGACCTGTCTATAAAGGCAACCTGTCTATAGTGACTGTTTTTCTGTCTCCCCTTGAGCGGTCTTTATAGACAGGTTTGACTGTAATAGAATAAATATAATTTATCTATGGTAGTATAACTTTTGTAATAGAAGGATAGCAAGTATGTAGGCTTGATTATATCATGGTGGAAGCTTTAGCTTTATTGAAATCAAATGGGCTGGACAGAAGTTCTTTCTCAAGATGGAAAAGTTGATCATGACAGCACAATAAATTACTACATACACCTTGACCAAAATATATTTCTACTACATTTCAGGTATCAAATGAACAATTCTCTCAATTTTTATCTATATTAAATTTTCAATATTGATCTCTTGAAGACTACCCAATTTAACACCCCCCGCCCCCCAACTACAAATAGTATGGGCTCTTACAGGACAAAAATATAATTTGCAAGCATTTGTACAGGGAGGTTTATTACCAACCATGGGCTTATTCATGATACATAGCATATAGTTATAGGCAGGCTTTGAAGTAGATTTCAAAGGAGGAGGTTTAGGACAGTTCCGATATGTATCAGTTAACATTACCATCATCAATTGTCAAGTTCACCAACCAGGTACACATTGTATTAGTAAGACGGTCCCACTGATATTTATCAAGGAGATACAAATATAGTAGCTTCTCAACACATTCCAATCTAGTACCACCAGTAATATAATGTCTGTAACATGGATGTGATTAAACAAATTCCTAGAGAGGGTTCGTGTTTATAGGAAGATGGCTTCCTGTTTACGCTGCACTATCTATACTGTGAAGGATTTACCCCAAAGCAAATTCCATGTAAATACGACTTCAACAGACCCCAAGGTAAGATTGGAGTACATGAACATACCTGTACACTCTTTCTATCTAACAAGTACCCGAGGTACGACCAGAGCTGGCCTGGTATTTCTAACCCATTAATCAACCTTACCTCATGTAGCATCAATGAAACGTACTGATATATCTTACATGCACTGTGTGTCAGGCAAATGCACAGAGAAAAATTCAGGAAGTGTGACAAACAATAGAAATAATAAAATACAAGGTTCATTCCCTATTTATAGCTTTTTGTATTTTTTGTATATTACATAATCGCATTCAAATGTTACTATCTTCCTATAGCTATTTTATACATGAATTGTCAGACCTGTTAAGGGAACAGGTATTTAAATATCAAATTTTATCATGTCTGGACAGACTGATATTGATTTACAAATATTCACATAAATATTCACATTATCATAAATATATACAGCATAATTATTACTAAAGCATTATTATCATGCAGCTTTCTAACGTAAAGGGACAATTACGGTAAGTAAAGCTATTTTATTCTTTGTAGTAATGTAGTATGATATAACTTACCTGGTATGAGCTATCCATGTCCAAACATTGACAAGGACAGTGCTTTCTTGTACAGTGTATTGTGAATTGTTGAATAAAGAAATATTTTCTGATAAGAAAATAACTTGTTTGTGCTATATTCACCATGTTTTCCTATTCACAATGTTTTTCAAAGCATACCTTTCTTTCTATATTGAAATGCTCAAGGATCCATCATGGTCCTCCCTGCAGGAAAACACTAATTTACAGTTACCTCCCCTTACTGAAGTCAATTTAGTGTTTCAAAGAGGATGTGTAAATAGGGGAATACCCTTGCTATTTTTTGACTGTAAAGGATACTTACAGCTGAAATTCAAGTGTTCAGGCATGCTACAGCTCTGATTGAAACATCATATTAAAGTCAACTTTTTTTGGAAAACAAGCTTTTCAACAGGTTCCAAATCACTTCCTGTTGCTAATTTGACATAAACGAGACAATTTATTATACACACTTCCTGTTACTTAGATAAATATTATGTCTACCAGCACGCCACACTTATTCCTTTGACAATAAATCAGTATTTGACACATTAAATTTGTAAACTAAACTCAGTGCACGGACAAACTTTATTAAAAAGTTGCATGCACCATGTTTTGGTAGACCAACTGTATTATACAGAAATAACAACATTATATATCATTATCAAAATCATAATTCATTGCTCAAGTTTGACCATTTTATCAAATCTTATGAATACAGAAGAAACTATAGATCTTAACAATAACAAATTTTATTTCAAATATTAGCATTATATTCTTGCACTTATAGTTATTTTTTTTAAAGGAAAGATGTTTAATGTGAAATTTGTTACTTATCTATCCATGTACACAGATAACACAAACTTTGACACCTGTTAGTATTAACAAAGGATGCAATATAATTTTAACTTAAAATTTTTTTTTTTCTTAAAGAAACTTTTTATTATCAGCTGACCATTAAATCTTACATCAAATTCTACATCCAGAAGTAAAGTGATCAATTGTATTCGCCTGCTGATAAGAATCAGTCACTCAAAGAAGTTCACACAGGTATGCTGCACATTAAAGTTCTGTTTACACAGGTATAACCTCACACTCCATACACCATGTGTGTTTTATTGGCATTACTTCCCTGATGATTGATTTTAATGGAAACTTAACAGTTGGTCAGCCAGATATTAGGGTACTTACAGAACTGACCAGACAGGTTCCTGTGTAGCAGTACTAGAGCAGGCTAACAGCCCCCTCATCTATCAAACTATGAAGGCTAATACTGTATTCCTAGCTTTGAAAGGAAGATATGCACTTGTTCCCAACTTTTTTGAGATGCTGAAAAGTTCTATACAGAATATGTAAAATGAATTATGGTTCTGATTTTGAGCAGTACAGATTAACATTTTAGCTGCAGATTTTATACAAGTACATACGGTAAAATATTCACTTTGTAGCCGCAGATTTATATACAAGTAAATACGGTAATATATTTACTTTGTAATCACAGATATTTTACAAGTAAATACAGTAAAATATTCACTTTGTAGCTGCAGATTTTATACAAGTAAATACGGTAAAATATTCACTTTAGTTTACAAACCATCATTCACATTCCAGCGCAGGTGAGGTAATTTATATACTCTGGTCTCTGTTTGATGAAGAGGGCTTCCCTTGCCTTAGTCTATATATATATAGACTGTGAGTGACTTTCATCATTAATTTGTGAAACACCTACTATACCTACTGTAACTGGCTATTTCTCGGACTTAACATTGTCTCCATGAATTAGACATTACTAGTCTACGAGAACTACAAACTTATTTTACACATAGACACAAATACACATCAACATCACCATGTAGGACTATCATTTTCAGCTGTTGAATATTTACATAACTGAAAACAGTTTTAGAAGACTTTCTATAGCCCAGATATTTCCAGTCTCCATGTATATAGAATGTGGATCCAACAGTATTATATAGAGGATAGATTTAGTAAGTAATTTTATTATAAACTATCATAGACAATCTTCAGGAGGATTCCTTTTATAACTTCACACTTCGTAAGCAGCTTTATGGAGGTATACTTATTCCATTACATGATTTATTTATCAAGTTATTCCCCTTGAAATGGACGAGAAGAGAGTAAACAAAGGGAAGATATCAATATGTGAAAATCAATCCAGTGTTTGGATGGGGAAACGGGGTGAACGTCACAATACTTGGAAAAAATCCATTACAAGATATGCTATCTTGAAACTGTGAATTACCACGGCAACAGTCATCGCTGGTTTTGGCCTCTAACAATAGCTGATGTGGCGGCTATAATGTGCTCCAACTGATCAATAATGCAATGTTGATTTCATGACTAGGCATGTGAAGTTCTAATTTATTTCACCTCATTCCCTCTGTGTTTCCCAGTATCAACATGCTAATGGAGTTTATCACTGAACGGCCAGTCAACCTATACCATATGATACCCGGGCATCATCAGTTTGTCTTTCCTATAATTACTTCATTCAGCCATGGAATCAAAGTGAAATCAGTCAAAATTACTATAGAAATTCACATGCTACTTTGTTTTTATATCAACATTTTGAATTCAAATTCATCATTGTTGTCAATATTTGATTAGCTTTCCTGCTAGCTTGTACATAATTTTATAATAGAAGATAATTTTTGTACTGTATTTGTTAGAAGTGTGCTGACTTGATTTAATATTTATTTGAGATAGTGTGCCTACAAATATATTAATCTATTTTGTCCTAAGCTGTGATAAATATATATATAGCCAAACAAGGATGTAAAGTATTAAGCGCAATCACTCAGGCTGTGTTTGTCTACTATGTTTAGCAATTTTACTGATGTTATAGATGTACACAGTGTACTCGTGTTAGGAATATATTTTATCAATAATTGACACTATTTCCACAGAGGTTTTTAATAGGTTATGGTACAGTAACTATACTGATGGTATATAAGGAGCAGTACAGCATACAGTAAACACTATAGGGACTGTACATTTCTGTCTATGTTGAAATATTTAGATTTTCATATAAATACTAAGTAACTAACACTTGAGGGGTCATGTGGTTGCATTACTTACACAGTCTCCATGATAATTAATCATTGCATGTTTATAAGACCATGTGCCCTATTGATCAAGCATATAAACGAAGCTTGCAGTGGTAGGTACATATATTTCTATATAAACAAGGTAATAGCAAGTACCTGCAGCCATATAAACGTAATTCCACTAACTATCCGCTATACACCACATGAATACTGATCATATGAAAGCCTGCTGTGTTATAGACTAACAACTTCACAGAATACATCATCTATCATTTCTCCTACAGCAAATTTAACTAGACATACTGACAGTGAAATACCTTATCTATAAGATAGTATCGCTTTGAGAATGTCAAATTATAAAGTCACAAGTGCCTTTAGGTATCCCATGTAAGTGTATGGGTCCCTTGATCAGCCTCTACTATGACTTACCTATGTAGCATCATCCCCTACCGCTGCGGAGGCTGGCCTTCTGTGTTTACACATACATCCACAGAGAAATTATTCCACAATCACCATTAAATATGTCCAAGTATGATTTCTTGCACTTCCTGTTTGAGTATGGTGTGACAGCTGATCCCTGTGATACCCTGGGGGTCAACTGTGGAGATGAAAACACTAGGGTCAGAGGATTCAAGCAGGCACCCTGCTACACATTACTACAGCCTAGTATTGACTGACACACATCTGCCAGAGGAAGCTAGCCTTATGCATTTGTGGGGGGCTGTCTCAAAAGGTATTACCATGGCAAATGCTGGCTTATCAGACAGCATCAGCTTGTTTTCTTTAATATCTAGTACAGATATAGCAGCTCTGTCTCTTTGTATCAAACGAATACATACTTTCAGCATGATCACTAAAGATATATATACCCATGCTAATTTTGTACTAATTTCTTTAAACCAAGTATAAACTACAAAGGCTTAATGCCTGCAAATACATCATTTAAACCTTCTTAGAATAGCTGTTGCTTACATATACATCATATAAACCTCCATAAGAGTTCTGAAGGTCAAGATGTCTCAAGGTGTCCTTCATGTAACAAAAGTCTCTTTTGTAGTAAGTCCGAGTACACTTCAAAAGATCACTTATCACAAAAAAAAAAAACCACCCAGAAAAAGATAAATTTATACTACAGATAAGTCATCACTATCATGGTACAAATAATGTCGGTCAGAGATAAAAATATATTGTATCATTGAAAGCCAGGAATCAAGTGACGGGAGTAATGTTCTCTTACAACATACTGCTAATTGATTACCATAAGAAAAGGTTTGATTACCATAAGAAAATGTTTATCAAAGGGAGGTAAATCCTCTATATGCTGTACATTATAAAACTTACCTGTCACCTGTAACACAGTAAGCAATTTCGCTATTGATTTCATGTAACAATGCAAGCATTTTTTTCATCACATGTTTTTGTATGAATAATGAGAAATAGGTGGAAAAAAATCATAGAAAAAACAACATTTAGCACTGATGGATGTGTATACTTGACAAAACAAAGAATTCAAGTGTCTTTGTCCATCTGTCTTCATTTATGTCTTCAATTACTATCATCGGGGATGGATAGACAGAGTACAAAATGTAAGTGGCTGACTTGCAACATAAAAAGATTTTTTTAAAAGCTTCAAAAGTCTTTGTTATGAATATATATGAGGTTTTTTAGTTGTTTTCAAGCATGAAATTATTTCTGTAAAACTGAAGAAAAAGTGTTGGTCTCTACAATTCTGTTATTCATCTATAGGAGTGAATATAATGTCATGTTAGTTAGCTATTAAAGAAAATCCACAATATTTCACCTAAAACTTTTTAGAAAGCATTTTATATTTTGAATTAATTATATAAAATCTAGGATGAAATATTCAGTTTTAATAACTGAAGAAGAAGATTAAAAAAAGGGGTATTCTAACAATTGCTTAATCTGTTAATGAAAATATGTAGATAAATATACATTTTCGGCAATTCAACTTTATTTTTTTTTGCTTTTTCGACTAAGGCTTTTTAATTAATGGAAGTAGCTATAGATCAAGTGGCTTATATTTAGCACCATAACTTTTCTATAATATATAGGATATTAATGCAGTAACCTTATATAGATGATTGGCAAATTAAAATACCATTACAGTTTAGCTGATACACAACCCTCCATAAATCAATGGCAACTACATCCTTTTAGGGGTCAGACTAAAGGTCAAACTGAAGGTCAGATCCCCTCCCACATTGTAGATAATCTGTGACCAGTCAAAACAGCCTGGGACCATGCCAGGTCTCTAGATTCTTCTTGGCTAATTTTTTCTGAAGGTCACATAGAAGGTCAGAGGATTCTGACAACAGGATGCCCTATGACCTTTGATATCAGGACCTATATTTCAGAGTCACAGGCAGAACATGGGGAGAAATGATCCTCTTATCCTAAAACACACAGGGTCTTAATATTCCAGATTTAAGAAGATGAATGCTGCTGATCTGGGCAAGGCTTTCCTCTCTGTTGGAAATGGTTTTTAACTGTAGCCAGATAGCTGATGTTTCAGCCTCATGATCTGAGCATGACATTGCTTCTTTGGTAATCAATGTATTTCTACTACTGATTACAGTTCAAGATGTCTATAAGGCTGTATTCCTGTACTATCAAATCTACCAAGGTACTGACCCACTGGTTTTTATAATGTTAAAGATTTCTATAGAAATATTTGTTCAGTACTACTGAAATAGTTTTTCATGAATCTTCATCATATAAACATATTTGTTCAAAAATAGTATTTTAGATTTTGAACTCAAAATTTATAAATCTACATAATTTAACCTATATTTCTTCTAAATTGGTTAACCTACTGGCGATGAAAGGGAAAGTTGAGTGGAATGAAGGGGGAAGAAATGTAACATGAGCCAATGGAACTTTGGCACAGACTTCCAACAGGATCACATAGTGTCAGAAGTTGGTAACAGGGCAAACGATCTTAATCAAAGCTGACACAGCAAATCATTATTACAGTAAAACCCCTCTAACTCAAACCCCTTTACTCAAATATATACCCCTCATTCGTTGAACAGTTCATTTGTTCCTGACTGAGTTTGTATACATATATTCAACCAAACTCGGATTACTCGAATACATGTATTCCTCAAACAATTGATTGGGTCCCCACAACTTTGAGTATAAGTGGGGTTTTACTGTTTTATGTATGGTTAATCAGAAATTATACCTAAACTGATGGTGGTTGTTCTGTTGTTGGTGCAAGCCACCTTAAATTGTGACACTTTTCGTGGTGGACAGCAGTGTATTCCACCTTAAAATCTCAAACAGCTAGCTATATATAGCCGACCACCTTTATTTCAATAGCTTGAGGGGTATAAATACCAACCAACCAAACTGTTATCTAATAACACTAATGGTGATGGACAGTGTTTATCATTAGATCTCCACTGGACTGTCAGAGGAACACTGAAGGAAACATCCCATTCACAACAACAATTACTATACTGGGTGACCACAGGCTAATTCTTGTTATTGTATAAGCCTAACACTGACTCTACACAAACTTTCACAGATTAGAGACCTATAAGGTGGAACCAAGCATACATACTCTGGTATTGTATACAAACACCCCCAGTCACAGACAGCCCAACACAAACATACTTACATTTCAGGTGGTCAATCTAATTCACACCAAATTAATCTGTATGTCATTAACTAGTGTCAGGTCATCATTTCCCGCAATAAAATGTATACAATGTGATCTGGACTAATATCTCAACTTAACCACAATCCATGTTTGATATTAGGTATCAAGCCCTCCCCCTTTTGCTGTATATATCCATAATGAATTCATATATGGTATTAAGCCTAATTAACACTGTTACAATTTCTACCATTGATGAGTTCAAATTTGGTATCAAGCCCTTCCCTTAATTATTTAAATCTAGTGAACAGCTCACATGTTTGATATTAAGTCTTTGCCTTGTTATTGCTTATAATGAGCTAAGGTAAGTTTTTAAGTTTCACCTTCTGTTACAGTTTATATTTTAAGCGATGAGCTCATGTTTGGTATCATTTTAAGCCCTCTCCTTGGTATTGTTTATATCTAGTGTAGACTTCATGTTCAATATTATCCCTGTTAGTTTATACATAGTGAAGAGCTCATGTTCATTGTGAAATCCCTCCCCTTGTTACAGTTTATATATTGAAGAGCTTATGTTAGGTATCAAGCCCTTCCCTTGTTGCTGTTTGAAGAGCTCATATTTGGTATTAAGCCCTCCTCTTGTTGCTGTTTGAAGAGCTCATATTAGGTATCAATCCCTTCCCTTGTTGCTGTTTGAAGAGCTCATGTTAGGTACCAAGTCCTTCCCTTGTTGCTGTTTGAAGAGCTCATGTTAGGTACCAAGCCCTTCCCTTGCTTCTGTTTGAAGAGCTCATGCTAGGTATCAAGCCCTTCCCTTGTTGCTGTTTGAAGAGCTCATATTTGGTATTAAGCCCTCCTCTTGTTGCTGTTTGAAGAGCTCATGCTAGGTATCAAGCCCTTCCCTTGTTGCTGTTTGAAGAGCTCATGTTAGGTATCAAGTCCTTCCCTTGCTGGTGTTTAAAGAGCTCATGTTAGGTATCAATCCCTTCCCTTGTTGCTGTTTGAAGAGCTCATGCTAGGTATCAAGCCCTTCCCTTGTTGCTGTTTGAAGAGCTCATATTTGGTATTAAGCCCTCCTCTTGTTGCTGTTTGAAGAGCTCATATTAGGTATCAATCCCTTCCCTTGTTGCTGTTTGAAGAGCTCATGTTAGGTACCAAGTCCTTCCCTTGTTGCTGTTTGAAGAGCTCATGTTAGGTACCAAGCCCTTCCCTTGCTTCTGTTTGAAGAGCTCATGCTAGGTATCAAGCCCTTCCCTTGTTGCTGTTTGAAGAGCTCATGTTAGGTATCAAGTCCTTCCCTTGTTGCTGTTTGAAGAGCTCATGCTAGGTATCAAGTCCTTCCCTTGCTGGTGTTTAAAGAGCTCATGTTAGGTATCAATCCCTTCCCTTGTTGCTGTTTGAAGAGCTCATGCTAGGTATCAAGCCCTTCCCTTGTTGCTGTTTGAAGAGCTCATATTCGGTATAAAGCCCTCCTATTGCTGCTATGAAGAGCTCATGATTGGTATTAAAACCTTCCTCCTGTTGCTGTTAAGGTTGATATCCAATGATGAGCTCAAGCTTGTGTTTATCCCACTCTATAATATATGTTACTGTATATTCAGGTCTACGCTTGGTATTAAGCCCAACCCTGCATCATTGATAAAGGAGGCTATGAGAGGGTTCAGTTTGGAATGAGCCCAATATTGATATCTGTTAGTTTATTTACTTTCTGGGGACAAAGATCTCTAGCGTTTTCGAAAGATGAAATACATGAACGTCATTCATATGCCTCAGCAAATTCATAACCACCATTTACAATTTTATATAAGCAGTGGTTTTAAATGTCTATTGTTGGTGAATGGAAACTCTATGGAGCCTGTCTTTCTTTTTGACCATAATGACTTGACAATCCATACAAACCTTTTTTCAATTATTTACAACAATAAATTTCAATTATGTATGACAGTTATGGACTTGCTTTTTATTATAAAAATGTGATTAAAACTGCATGGTGGTACCTGATCATCAGAAAACCATCCCATATATACACAACGATATATATTCAACTAGAAATTCATTTTCACAAAAAAAAATAAAAAAAAATTCATGTACCACTAGAATTATTGTGTAAAGATGAAGATATCTTTAATGTATCACTGTTGATATGATATTAAGCCCAACCCTGCATCATTAATAAAAGGAGGCCATGAGAGGGTTCAGTTTGGGAATGAGCCCAATACTGATACCCGTACATTTGTTTATATACTTTCTGACGACAAGGACATCTAGCGCTTTTGAAAGATGAAATACATGAACGTCATTCATATGCCTCAGCAAATTCATAACCACCATTTACAATTTTATATAAGCAGTGGTTTTAAATGTCTATTGTTGGTGAATGGAAACTCTATGAAGCCTGTCTTTCTTTTTGACCATAATGACTTGACAATCCATACAAACCTTTTTTCAATTATTTACAACAATAAATTTCAATTATGTATGACAGTTATGGACTTGCTTTTTATTATAAAAATGTGATTAAAACTGCATGGTGGTACCTGATCATCAGAAAACCATCCCATATATACACAACGATATATATTCAACTAGAAATTCATTTTCACAAAAAAAAATAAAAAAAAATTCATGTACCACTAGAATTATTGTGTAAAGATGAAGATATCTTTAATGTATCACTGTTGATATGATACAGACTGCATTCCTGTGATAATATTTTACTGTGCCCTTCTCTCCTAAAATGTTATAATATGAAAATTGCCCCCACTACCGACTTCTAGTTGCTCTGCTATTGACAAGAAATTCATTTTCACAAAAAAAAATCATTTTCATTTAGAATTATTGTGTAAAGATGACGATACCTTGTATCACTGTTGATACGATACAGACTGCATTCGTGTGATAATATTTTACTGTGCCCTTCTCTCCTAAAATGTTATAATATGAAAATTGCCCCTACTACCGACTTCTAGTTGCTGTGCTATTACAAACATCTGTTTAACCTCTCTCGTGACTCTGTCCTCAAACTGAAGTCTCCCTTGGGCGTAGTCTATGTTTTTTCTGCCTTATATACTACACCAGACTTTATATAACCCTATCATTTCCCAAATTGTTTATTTTGAAAGAACTGCAGACACAGACTTTGCTTAAGCCTTATTAACCGAAAAACAGCCCACATTCAATCAAATTTTGCAAATTCAGAAATTTTAAAATTGATTAAAATGATGGTTTGAAATTTTATTAACACAACTCATACTCTTTAGGAAGCACCCCTACCTTAGACACAGAAAATTGAACGATTTTGTTATTGATATATTTGAAATTTAAACTAACAATTCTCGCACCCTCTACTCATCCTACAGCGTCTACCAATGAGATGATGTCCCCTGGCTCAAGTGGACAAGAGCACAACTGTATATAGGGATAGATGTGTGCTGCTGTTACATCAAATCATTTCATAAAACAAATACTTCAACAATATTTCGTTGTAATCTAAATAGTCTGTTTACCAAGTACTTGTCATATCATAGTCAGATATCGTCAGCAAGCCACATTTCTCATGGATGTCACAAATGCTAGTAGATATTTCATGAGTTAATTGTCTAATAACCAGAAAGTATTCCGATATATTCTGTTCATTGGCATAACCTATATTGCATAATGTACAACATCAGTCCATATTAATATAAATAATATGTATACATATACATTCAGAGGAAAAATAACACTTTTGAATGGCTTCTTTTGAGCTCTTCTTTCAGATGAAATCATCATATCTTTAAAAATAGGAACAGTTAAGCAAATTCCAAAGTTGAAAATGCAACATTTTAGGGTCTAAAATCGATAGTCTCCCCCCTAAATAGGGGTTGGCAAGTACTACATCACAAAACAAATATTTCACAGAAGTGAAAGTGTGTCCAAGCTTTGAATGGGAAGTGCTCAAAAGTGTCTTCGGGGGTGAAATAGTTAGTTATAAAATAATGTTCCCGAAATAACATGATCTATATAATGAATACATTATGAATGGAGACAATAAGAGAGAGGTTTAAGATACAGAGGGCATGAATCAGATTCCTGGAGCAGGCCGTTTAATGCTCCAAGAGATAAATGTTTGGCTTCTGCTAACTGAAATGACCCAAAACTGGCCAGGTGCTTCCTTTTGTATCAATAAAAGAGCCGTTTTATCTAGTCGGAGAGTTTGGCCATTTTACTACAAATACATGAGATAGATGGGCAAGCTTTATGCCTGCTAGGAGAGGAAGTAGAACTACTGTGCTATCTTTGGTAGACAATAAGAACCTGTTTTAGTTGGCCAGTATCACATGGCCCACACCTGATAGACTGCCTACATCCCTTACTACACCCAAACCTGATAGGACGACTGATAGCACCAGCAGACCCGACACAGTCCCCTTTACATACATGGTCTCTAATCAGCTACTGAAAACCTTCGAAGCTCAGGTACACAAATTGATTATCTACTTTCTACTTGCTCAACAAAGTTTTATTGGCACCAGAAATGTTCCCAAGGTAATTTGACACCTCCTCCGTGAGATTCAGTCGATACCAATAAAATCTATAGGTATCTGGTGAAATGTAATGCTTTGCAGAACCTGACAGAATTGTATCTGATCATGGAATGATTAGACAGCATGTGTGTGTGTGGTGCAACATCTAAATTCAATTTTCTCTTGAAATAGAGATTCTGTTATATCTTCAACACTAGTAACATTTTGTTCCAGAGACAGATCTGGAAGGGTAACGTCTTCATCATTGAGTTGTGTTATGTACCACTTAGGAAGTTTTAAACTTAAATGTAATTCAAACAAGTCCTATAAACTCTATAAATCCTGTTCATGGAGATGAACTGGAAGGAATTCACAAAACATGTATGATATGTTGGAGTTGTCCTGAAAGGTCTTCACAAGGTGATCTCTTTTTTTTTCTCTTGGATTCTTGATGCATAAGAATAATAATTAGAACTGTAAGCCAACTGAAAAAGACCACATATTAACCTGTGAATGTTAATTCTCTTATGTACTCCTGTAAACTCTACCAAGTCCCTCTCCGTAGAATTTTCAGAACACAAGGTCCATGAAAAATGTTTGATAGCCATTAGAGGAAGGTTTTTCAAATTTTACCTCTTTATTTGCCCACGCCTTTCGAGTCTTCTAAGGTGTGGAGATTTAATAAATCTGTCAAGATTTGTCTTTAGGACTCACGCAACTTAATAATTTACTATATGTTATTACTAAGATTTTGAGCTAATAACTTTAATATTTGAAGTTCTACACTTGTGACAACTGCCTGGATTCACAGATACATATACATGACAAATGCTTCAAAGGTCATTTTATAGGGAGTTTACTGGCATTTTAGCTCGATACAGGCTTCTGCTTCAGACAACCGGACGTTTACATGTCAAACCAAAATTTCTATAGATTTCATTCAATGCAGAATAGGTCAACAATTACCTATTTGATTTACTCAGAATCACTGAACTTAGCCGGAACAATTTTTCAGTAGGAACTACAAACGTATGAAACACTTCGTGATAGGCCTATTTACCTGGGTAGGTGTATGAGTCTTAATGCAATGGATGTCCTCTGTACAATTTTATTGATACTTGAGATCATGCAGTGACCGTTGTAAACAAGTTTATTATGTTAATAATTTCTTAAAGCACAACCGTAGACTTTCAACTGAAATGGCAAACAATAGATCATTGGCTTTCACAATAATAATAATAATAATAATAATATCTTAACGGTAATCTAATTTTAACGAATTTTGCACTGAAAGCATTTTGCTAAATTGTGCTAAGTTTCAATATATTGCTTTCAACAGTAAACATTTGGAGTATACCAATTCATCATTGTGCTTATCTCTTTAAATTTGGTCATGTGCAAAGATTTTGATGCGCCAAAATAAGCGTGTTTACAGATGTATTTTTTGAGTGGATATGTTAGGTAAGAACAGCTGTACTGATTGACTGAAAAGTTTGTTTTAGCAATATGGACAATCAGCCAAAGAAAGTACATACGAACCAATAGGGTTGATTTCAAGTTCAGATTTTATGGAAACTGTTTATAAAAGAGAGCATGTTGAGTTTTATTGAGGGCATTTATTACATCCTATTTAGAAGTAAAGGACGAATAATCTACACCAGTCAACTGTGTATTATAATGTTTCTAACTTGAGGTTTTTTATTGTAAAACCCATTTTTATGAGAAAACTACTTACCACATCCAATTATTAATTATTATGCAAATGAGTTCTACAACTACCAGTTCTTTAACTCCCAAAACGAAAGTGAAAACGCCCCGTGCGAATACGAAACTAACATGTGTCCATACCGGACGTAGTATAGAATGCGCACGCACCTCGAGCTTCCTCTATACGAAAACGAACGAAGCAACCAAAAGCAGCAGGCCTAAAGGAGCCAGAGGAGCCAGGGAGGAGGGTGGGCTCACATTGGATGTGGTAAGTAGTTTTCTCATAAAAATGGGTTTTACAATAAAAAACCTCAATTTTATATCAAAAACAATACTTACCACATCCAATTATTATGCGAATTCGTCTTACCTAGTGGATCCTCCAAACCGGAAGGACCATGGCAAATCCAGGAGGGCGGTAACCTGGTCACAGTCAAGGTACCTAAACCAAACTCCTACATGGAGAACCCCAAATTAAAAAATGGAAAAACCAATTCAAGAATAGGTCTTCCATTGCCATGCGAATGCATAATTTAAAAACATAAAAAAGTGGGGGGCACTTAAATTGACTCTGAGGTAGGTGGATGAGCCACTGACTGGGCAACAACCACCGGACCCAAAGAGTAGAGCTTGTCTGAGAAAGATGACAGAGATCTCAGATAAAACTCTGTGAATGTAGTGTGTCCTCGCCAAAAGGCTGAGGACATCACCTCAGAAAACGGAGAGCCGTTGAGAAGGGCCCAAGAAGCGGCCAATGCTCTAACCTCATGGGCCCTGACCTTGAAAAGTCTTCTGACATCCTCAGAAGAAGACTCATAAGCCAATCTAATCACTTGACAAATCCATCGAGAAATGGATTGAGCCGAGATACTAGACTGACCACCTTTGATAGGCAAAAAGAGCCTAGAATGTGACTCTCGATCCCCCCCTGTCTTGTCCAAGTAATACCGGAGGGCTCTGACAGGACAGAGAAGCCGATCACGCTCGTCCTTACCAACTATGTCAGAGAGAGAAGGAATGCGAATAGGTTCTGGAGAAAAACCAGGAACCTGATTCTTCGCAAGGAAGGAAGGTTCTGTCCTGATAGTTACAGAGGAATAATTCCTACCAAAACGTAAACAGGAGGAATGCCCAGACAAGGCATGAACCTCACTACGCCTTCTCCCTGATGCAAGGGTGACAAGAAACACGGTCTTAAAAGTCAAAAATTTCAAGGAGGCTTGACTCAGGGGCTCATAAGGAGCACCTAAAAGAGACTGCAGAACCAAGGCTAAGTCCCATTGAGGAGTTAGCTGCCTTATTCTAGGTCTCTCAATGGTAAAACCTCTGATGAGGGCTGACAAGGAGGGAGAAGAACCTACCTCTGGTCGCCCTGCAAAAGACAAAATACCAGCAATAGCCGAACGATAGCCGGCAATGGTACCAGGAGCCAATTTCTTGCTGCGAAACAAATGCAGTAGAAAATCTGCGATTAGGGGAACAGAGGCCTTGAGCGGATCAACTTGCCTCTGACCACACCAATCGCAGAAGATGCTCCATCTAGACTGGTAGACTGCTGCGGAAGAAGACCTGATGGATCTAGCGATACAGTCTGACACCGGTCCAGAAAAACCCTCCTGCGCGAGACCACCGGAGATAGCCTCCACGCGTGAAGGTGGAGTATAGCCGGCCGGGAGTGCATGATTCTGGACCTCGGCTGCCGCAACAGGTTCCACCTGGGTGGAAGAACCAGAGGTTCTTCCACCAGAAACGACAACATCTGAGGAAACCATGGTTGTCTCGGCCACAAGGGAGCCACCAGAATTAAGGAGCAAGGTTGCTCCTCGTACTTCTGGAGGACCTTGGCCACCAAGTTGAATGGGGGAAAGGCGTAAGCATGGAACCCCTTCCAGTCCAGAGACAGAGCATCTACTGCCCATGCTGCTGGATCTGGTACGGGAGACACAAACGTTGGTAGCTGATGGTTCAATGCTGTGGCGAATAGGTCTATAAGAGGCCTGTCCCAGACCTGACATATTGCTCTGAATATGGACGGGTCGAGTTGCCAC
This sequence comes from Mimachlamys varia, assembly GCA_947623455.1. NCBI lineage: Eukaryota > Metazoa > Mollusca > Bivalvia > Pectinida > Pectinidae > Mimachlamys > Mimachlamys varia. The sequence goes on from OX392535.1 coordinate 19,802,170, forward strand.
TCGGTCAGCACCGGCCGGAGACGCCTCGACAGGGTGTCTGCGAGTACATTGAGCCTGCCTGGAAGGTGCTTGACCTGAATGGTTAAGCTCATTTCCTGGCAAAGAAGCAGAATGCGAATGGCAAGGGCACACAGGACGTGAGACCTGGTGCCCCCCTGTTTCTGCAGATAAGCTACAACGGTTGAGTTGTCTGTTGCCACACAGATCACCTGATCTTCCAGAAACGACCTCAGGTTCTGGATGGCCAACAATACCGCCCTCATCTCCAGCACATTTATGTGCTCGGAAAGATGATCCCCTGTCCACACACCTGAGCGAGCCTGCCCGTTCAGGTAGGCTCCCCAACCTGTCTTGGACGCATCGGTATACAGGGTCATGGTTGGCGAATGCCTGTTTAAGGACACCCCTTTCAGGACATTGTTCCGAACTGTCCACCACAGGGCAAAATCCTTCACCGATTGATTGAGAGGGATTGAGATCTCCCAATCTCGTGATGCAGGAACCCATTGGCTGAGGAGAAACATCTGCAGAGGTCTGATGTGCAGTCTGCCCAAAGGAACTACGTCTGCTAACGAGTTCAGAAACCCCAACAGACTGAGGTACCAGCGAACCTGAACCGCAGAACTCTGGACAAACTGCAGCACCAGACCCCTGGCCTTGATGAACTTCTCCTGAGTTGGAAGGACGAGGCCCTTGGCTGCGTTGAACCTGTAGCCTAGGAACACAAAGTCCTGAGAGGGAGACAGTTCCGATTTCTCTTGGGAGGGGATGAACCCGACCTTGAGGAAGAGACTCAGAACTAGTCGAGTATCCTGCACCAGGGACTCCTTCCTCGAATGAAGCATGAGGGAGTCGTCGAAGTAAATATGGATATTGATACTCCGCTGGTGCAGGAAGCCTACCACTACCTGAAGCAGTTTCGTAAAAACCATGGGGGCAGTGGTAAGGCCAAAAGGCATAGCCCTGAACTGGAAAACCTTGCCCTCGTAAGAGAAGCGAAGGTACTTCCTGTCCGACTTCCTGATTGGAATATGAAAGTAGGCATCCTTCAAGTCTATTGAAGTAGCCCACATTCCTTCCCTGACTGAGGCAATAATTCCTCTCGGGGTTTCCATCTGAAAGTGGGGAGAATCCACGAACCGATTGAAGGCACTCAGGTCTATAATCGGCCGCCAAGCTCCCGACTTCTTCTTCACCAGGAAAATTCTGGAATAGAAGCCGGGGGTGCAACGGTACCGTGGAATCTCCTCGACTGCCCTCTTCTCTACCAGGGTAGCAATCTCCTGCCTTACAGCCAGGGCCTTCACTGGATCCCCCGGAGGAGGGAAAAAGATCGGCTCTGGCGTAAGCGGAGGTTCCCGTGACAACGGGATGCTCAATCCTTCCGCAACTACCGACAACGCCCAACTGTCTCGCGTAATCTCCTTCCATTGAGGAAGGAACGCAGACAACCGTCCTCCTACTGGGAGGCTTGGCTGTGGAAGGGGAAGACCTTCCCAAAGCTCCAAGGGGTTGTCGATGTCCCTTATAGGACCGGTAGAGCGAGACCCTTGATCTACCCGGCCGGCCTGACATGACAGAGTTGCGGAAGGAGGGAAGAAGTCAGGAACGCTGCTTCTTACCCCCAGAGGGTTTGGTGCCCTGCTTGCCTTTACCTTTGGCTTTGGCCTTAAAGGGAGACTTAGCCTTGGCTGCAGACTGAGTCTGGCGTGGCCTCGACTTAGCCTTCTTCTTGGCCTGGCCCGAACCCTGAGAGGTTCCAGCTTTACCAGCAGCTGACACTTTAGAGACTAAAAGTGCCGAAGCTACCGGGTCCTCCTTAACTTCCTTCTGAATAGAAGGAAGAGTACCCCCAAAGAGCCAAGGGCCCTCAAAGGGAGAGGACAAAAGCCTTGACAGGTAAGGCTCTTCAATGGGCTTGCCTTTGAGTACAGAAGCACGCCTGGCAAGCACCAAATTGGCTAACAGTGTACACTGTAAAGCCGCAGAGGCCTTAAGACAATTGTGCAATGATGAGGTTACCCTATCCTGCACAGACCGTCTATCTCTCTCATCAACTTCAGACTCTCCCACAGGCACCTCTGACAGCCGAAAGAGAGTGACTGTAAGAAAATCAAAGTAGGAGAGGACCTGGAGAGAGAGTCTAAGAATCTTCTCCAGTTTGTGGTGTTCCTTAGCAGGAAACACCACTTGGTCGGTCGCCGCTCCTGGCCATTGCCGAAGCTCATGAGTTTCCAGCTTAGCTGGTAGACTTCCAAGCTTGGCGTTGTGAATGGCATAATCTGATGTTCTGACTTCAGACAAGTCTGCCAAACTCAACTGCAGGCCAGATGCACCGGATGCACGAGAAGAAGACCCTGCCTTCTCTACCATCCTAGCATGGGCGACAGCCAAAGCCGAGGAAACAACAGAACCCTCAGGCAAAGACTTGTCGGAACGAGCCGAAACCTTAAGCGGCACTAGCTGACTCAGCAGCGTAGTAGCCTCAGGAATGGCAGACGCCGCAGGAGGAGGGCAAACCTCCTCCCCGAGGATTCTGGCAACGTCAGCGCGAAGCGCCCGCATACCAGATAGAGCATGGTGAGCTTCAGCCTCACCCTCAACCTCTACCTCATTCACAGCTGAAACCTCCCCATCATCATCAGATTCCGAAGATTCCGAGACACGATGAGGGGAGGGAGGTTCTGACCGAGCCTCAGTCAGAATACTCCCAGGTGACAGACTGAGGACGTCATCGTCCCTGTCCCCTATCTCCACTCCCATATCTCCCCTGGAAATAGACACATCAGTGTCCACTGCCAAGGGATAATTAACTGGGTGGAGACTCTCTGAGAAGGTCCTTTTACGAGCTCTCTTAGGCTCTGATGGGCCAAGATGAGGCTCCAAGGTTCTTCTAGAAGCAGGGACATTGGTCTTGGAGCGAGATGTCCTAAAAGACCTAATAGGCCTTTTAAAGACACTACTCTCCCTAACCCCAGAGGTGGACGGGGGCGGAACATTCAGCGTACCTCCCATCTGCTGAGATGAGACCGGACCCCAACCCTGGTGAAAGCCCGGAGGATAGCCAGGGTTGTACCCAAAACCCTGAGGAAATGGGGCCATGGGGCCAGAGGGAAAGGAATGACCCCAATACTGGCCAAACTGGCCAGTTGAAACATGGGGTGGGAAACCCTGACCATAAGGAAAGAGTGAACCGCCATTCCCCCCCGGGGCAAAACCAGAGATGAATGGCCGAGGGCCAGACATATGACTGGTGTGCTGTTGGAAAGCACCAATGCCTTGATGCCTAGTACTAGTATGGGGTCCAAAGGAGCCATACCCAATACCATGGGGTGTCGCCTGACTCTCGCCAGACTTGCCACCTTCTCCATTACCCATGGGCGCGGCCCACGGGTTCCGTACGGTGTGGGCTGGCACAGTATTAACCCCAAAGGGGTCAAAACCGGATACCTCACCGGGAAGGGGAAGGGGCCGAGAAGAGATATGAGAGGTAGCAGTGCTACAACCTCAAGGGCCCAGATAATTCAAGTTATCAGGTCCCAAAGGATCCTCATACATATCCCTAACCCCACCAACAGGTGCTCCAGGGCTGACTAAAACGTCAGAAATAGGAGGACAACCCAACCCCTCCATAGATGAACCAACATCTGTGGAAGGGGGGTCAACCCCCGTGTCAACAGGGTAAGAAACACCTGTACCCTCTAAACTTGAGCCAGCCTTAGGCTGGCTAGGTTTAGAAGGAGGCAGGGCCTCTGCCAACGAGGACCCTGCCGAGGGACTGTCCATGGGGTCTACGGAAGAGGACTTAGCTTTGTCCTTCCTCTTACCCCGTTTATCCATCCTGGACAAGTCCTTCATGATGTCAAAAATAATAATAAAAAGAATATTTTACCTTTATTTCGTAAATAAAACAAACGTAATTCACAAAAAACACCGAAAAACGAAAACGAAAGTACACGTGTACAGACACGGAAACGACCGGTAACCAAAACACGTGGTTATGGTACCGGCGTTTGAACACGTTTCCGACAATAAAATACGGTGAAAAAAGGCAAAATAGATATATAAATGAGACAGGGGAAACTGGTTTAAACAACGAAGAAACAATAACACAATGACACAACTATACCGCACTCCAAAACAATCTCGAAAGTTAAGAGCAAACGCTAGGCCATGTGCTTCTTCGGAGAGTTGAAGAAAGAGGAAGCTCGAGGTGCGTGCGCATTCTATACTACGTCCGGTATGGACACATGTTAGTTTCGTATTCGCACGGGGCGTTTTCACTTTCGTTTTGGGAGTTAAAGAACTGGTAGTTGTAGAACTCATTTGCATAATAATTAATAATTGGATGTGGTAAGTATTGTTTTTGATATAAAAACTGCCCGCGTCCCTTACTTTGTCACAGGGAGACAGGGTTACACAAATACGCCTAAAAAATTCACATATTGAAGATAACGTCCACACAAACTTACAAACTTTTATTCCCTAATCACCAGGCATATTCTAATCTGTTTACATTTCCGCTGACATATACTATCACACCCTGCCGATCACAGAGGGTAACTCTGTCACTGTATCGCTAGGGTCACTTCTAAACTTGGCCATCATGAACCAGGCCACTGATGCCACTTACCTTCAACAGTGAACTAGTTATACAATAACTATAAGGACCCCCATATACTGCTGTCAAAGTTTTCAACAAGGCATTGGGAACTTCAAATAAGCTTTGATAAATCTGGAATTAAGAGAAAGAAATACCAACGACAGCGATCAGTACCAGACCATGATTTGAACCCTCGGATTGGACATGAAAAAGTATCTGTGCTAAACAGCTTGACAATATTAGTTTCTGAGAGAAATTGAAGAATTTTGAAATTTTTTGGTGTGTTTTTTTCCAACTTTATTCACAGATGGTCTTCAAATATCTAAATAATTTCCATGAAAATATGTAGTAACCAAGCTAAGGGCAAAAAACAATAACTTAACCATAACAATGAGAGCATGCAGCAATTCTTGTACAAGTTATTTGACTTTTTTTTCTTCAGAAATTGATCCAAAAAATATCTTTTCAGTGCTTTTTTTTTGAGAGAGAAAAACAATTATCTCTGTCATTTAACTGCATCAATGGATCTTTTACTGAATTGACTCCATGATCATATTGTAGGTTTTGTACTCAACAACAGAACAAGCACCTGCTTACTGGTGCAAATCAATGAGTGTCTAATTGTTTAGATATTGATTGTGGAAAGTTTAGACAGATGTCAATTCTCATGGTGACTAATAATGTACTTTTATGTCTGTAAAAAAACAGAAACACAAATTGTTTCGTACTGGCGCCCAAACGAAGCTGTTGAATGGTAATACATGCGTGCGCAAACAGAGTTGTTTCCCCTTGTTGCTACCCAGTCTGCCTTGATTCTTTTTTGACTGGAAGGTGCCCTCCAGTGAAGAAACCAGAAACATGTCACACAATTACGTTATGTCACACTCGGCCTTCATCGGTTATTTACTGAATGTTAAAAATAACAGGAATATCTTTCTGTTGATGTCTGTTGCATTTATCTCTGTCATGCTTGAGAAGCTGTTTTTTCTGACTTGCCGACTTTAAATTAAGGAAATTTTAACTCTTTCTGAACCAGTAAATGATTCTCAGTAAAACCTCAGCCACCTCCCATCCATTGGGCGTTTAATAAGGGACTGTAGCTCTGGTGAAATATACAGTTGTAAGAGGAAGAAATAATGAAAAATATCTAGCCCCTGCTGGGGTTCGAAGTAATGACCCTTCCTGTTTCTAGGCAGACACTCTTCTGCTTGACTAAAGGGAAATCCCAACTACTGTAGCTGAGTCTTCAGTATGGCTTCCTGTACTCTCAACTTCTATACAGTACTCAAAATGTATGCTGTCAAATCAACCATAAAAAGTTTACATATTTCAGATTTTATCAGTAAATATCTATAAATATTTATAATTTTGATTATAACCCTGTATAAGGAGATATAAAGAGAACTTTTGAATATTTATATTTTCACCCATAAACTAGATTTTATCTAAAAATATCTGCCGTAGTTGATATGGAATTAAAAAGTAGCTTGTTCTAGGTCAAAATGTTGTTAGTACACATGTCCATACACCAGTCAATACTAGGTGACAGCTACTACTGGTTATAAACTCCATTCTAACAGTTGTAAATACACAGATCTAGGGTTTGAGGTCATCAATATATACCAATAACATGGTTATGTATTATTTGATAACCAGACATATCACTTCAATTGGTTGAGTCTGCTAGAGTTTAGAACATTTCGGGCTCAATCCGACTGATCTGATCATTCATTTTTGCTCTATAGATGTAAACCTCTAAAACCATGAAACAAAATTATGGGTCATATGGATATTTCTAAAAATTAAACTTCACATTCAATGAAACCATTTGTATATGCATCTTTTACAGAAAGATGCAGCAGTCGAGTCACTTGAAATTGTAACTTCAGCATTATGGTGATAATGAGAATTTTCCCAAACATCTCTATTAAATAACGGTTCACAATTACCGTAAACTATAAGTTTTAATCTGTCCTAAGTTATCAGGGCTATAACAGGAACCGTACATCTCAGGAACAGATCATTTAGCAGGAAAACTGCTAATAAAAACAGCTCTGAAGTACATATTTATGTTTTTGTTCTACAAACACAGAGGTGATAACATCAATAACAAAGAAATCTAATTTAGAAAGTCATTAACTTGTTTCAGTGTGATATGCGGAAAATGTCTGGAGTTTAATTGATTACAGTTAACAGAAACTTGAAGTCTATTTAAAAGATCAGGATATCTGAGGTATGTGAAGTTAAATACTTTTTGTAATCTCACTTACAACGGTAGACTTAATTTTCAAAATGAAAGAAAATTACAAATATTTAAGATGAGAACAACAAATTGTAATAAAGATTGCATCTATCTTTTACCAAGAAAAGTATTATATTTTGAAATTAAGCTTAAAGGAAATGACAAGCCTTTCAACCAAGATATTAAATAATTGGATGTGTTTTCTCAAAAAGGCAGCAGGACGTTTCATAAGAGTCTCGAATCTTTACATCTTGAATCATTGATCAAAATCTGACAGAAAATCCCCCAATTTGTAGTGTATAATACAAACATGTATGAACAGATGCATCTGATGCACAGCTGCTCTGTATTACAACAGTAAACAATCAAATAAGGTTGAGAGTATTCTCTAAATCCCCCTCTACAGAAATACAGCCTCTATATGATACCTAATCCTTTCCTTGGTAAATTTGGCAGATAAAAGATTGGAGTAAATATAAGCGTAGGTGAGTTTAAGATTACTGAATGCTGCAGACATAAGACTGCTGGAATAAACATGCGTGGATAAGTTCGTGATCACTGAATACATGTGCTAAACATGTTAAGTCTCACCAATCTGATGTTAATTCTCATGCTAACGAGACCAGGAAAAGCTCAAATCATTGTTTTTTGTCATGATAAGCAGCACTTTTGATAAAATGTTTTCTAAAGTGCTTCCTATGATAAACTGATAGCAAAAGATCAAAGTGAAAGTAAAAAAAATACCCTGACCATGCAGTAATGACGATGAGAATAGGTACCGTACATTGATTTTTAACCATTTGTTATCCTTTAATTATTTGTTCAGATCAAACTAAAAGGTAAGCAACTCATAAAAGATGATGAAGAACAAAAATTAACTTCACTGTAGCCTTGAACCAGTACATTTCATTAGCAAACAAAACTAATTATAAATAATTACAATTAGCAGAGTTAAGGTTCAGAAAAACAAATGTATTTACTTTAGTCCTAATTTTTCCAACCAGATCATCATATTAACTTATTTATATTTCAGAAAAGCTTGACATAAGACCACCTTTGAATCATCCAAAAAATCAACTGCTCTCATAATTATTATTATATAGCTATCCCAACCCAAAATCAACCAACATCCCTCCACACAGTGGTTTGCCTCACCTAGAATCAACAATAGGATTGTACTATAGACTCTAGACTTGTTAGATGTGCTGGCTTCTGTTACTTTCTGGTGAATGAACTTAAGGTCACTCCTGATAAATTCATCAAAACCCATCTTTCTGGAGGGAAACAACATGGAAATGATATTAAATGCAAAGCAGATTGCTAGTCCCAGCCAGGGGCAGTTAATATTACAATATCAACTTCATACCACAGGGTAGTGGACTAAATCAAGTACATTTAGAGTTCTAATCTTGAGTTCTACTTCTGTCGCCTTGGGAGGACAGGATTAGGTAGGAAATCCCCTGTACATTCTGTCCACTCAATGCTTAATGTACTGGGCCTCTGATCATGATTTCAGAGTAGGAATACGGCTGACCTGTGGAATTCTGATCTGCTTGGGAGCTAAAGCTTGAGAATTATTCAGTAAATTGGGCACCACAATATCATCTTTCTTTGCTGCCCAATTTCATGTGATTAACAACTAGGGCATGGTTTACAAAACCTTTTTTTTCTAATCAATTGAATTCCTGAATATATACAACTTTTGTATTCTAGATCACTTTTATTTTCCTTTCTTTCTGCAAAATTGTAGATTGAATAAAAAAAGAATTCCTAGCAGTACTTTGTACCTTTAAAATTAATATCTGGGAGCCAATACCAATCATTAGGCAATTAAAATTCTATCAACATAAATACATTTTGAATATAGGACTTTATCAGTTGTTAAACAGCTTGTCAAAAGTGTACAGTTCAATTCTTTGAATAGAGTAATATAATTTCTCTATGGTAGCTCATAAATGGTTAAAGCAAGCCACAACACATTTACTGATTGGTGACTAAACAATAGCTTCTCTACTTCAATCCTTACAGTTCTGATTCCATTCCGTACTTAACCCAACAATAAAGGATGTATATGGTGATACCACTACAATTAAATAACAATTCCTGTCTTTCACTCAGAGTACAGGTACCAGTCATGAAAAGATAGTGAAAGTGTCAAGGCCACAATCTGTTCCTAAAGGACAGATGAGCTTGCTGAGGGTCATAACATTTACTCGGTATATAATCAAAGCACTTTTGTGACCATCACAATGGAATTACTGGTCATCAAAAACGTTTATTACAAGTTCACTGTTTAAAGGTGTTTAAGGTGGTCCATCTGTTTGTAGGCAGTAATTGCTGTCTAGATCAAATGGAATTTTTATTGCTGTGTATTCATCTATCAAATTTGTCAAATTAGGAAAAAATCCCATTATTATCTTCTGGTCATGACACATCTATTACACAGCGAATCTGGGAAATCAAGAGGACTTGCTCTTACATGGAAGAAATGATCATGTTTTGTAGCCCGTACTATAGGGGTAGGCGTGGTCCGACAATGGAGCAATCAGTCCTGAGTCTTGGCCTTTCTGACCCTTTCTAAGGCTGTAGTATAAAAGAGTCCGAGACATGTACAAAAGGGGGACGATGAGGACCAAAGAAATAATTACAAACGGGGAATGGACAACATATCCACTACTATGCCAGATTGGGCAAAGCCATATATGACCTCTGTAGTACTAAATCTAATATCAAGATCTGGTTTCATCGTCCTTGTCTTTAATTGTGAAAAAATAATTGGGATAGTCACTCGATATCGAATTTAGAGCTGTATTGAAATTATTCACAATACAGTGGCCGGAGGGCATGTTTCCTGATAATTGGAAAGAACATGAAAATTCTTCACTCTTTCCAAAATGAACTTTTAAAAAGCCTGATGTTTTTGAGATTATGATACATTGTCATCCATCATACATGATTTCAACAGTCTGTCACAGGCTGATTGATAATTCTTTAACTGTTTACAATGAACAGACATGACAAAACAGAACCAAACTGTACTTGTTAATGTATACATAAAACACGTCCCTATCTGTGGGCTTCTTGATGGCCCTATCAATCAATACTGCTTTGTCTATTACCATTTTCATTAATGAAGAAGTACTTGCAGTGCTCTGTATTTTAACTCTAATAAAAAAAGAATTCATTGATCTTTTCTAGCAGTCTTTCAGAGTTCTCACTAAATTTTGCGATAATTGGTTGATTTTGAAAGAATAGCTGGTTGAATTTTCATATTCTGTAATGTTGACATATGTAAAATTCTGAAAAATTGCCGGTTCAAAGCTGGTGAATAACAGGTTACTTTTGCCGGCAACCAGCTTTTAATGAGAACCCTGTCTTTTCCTTTGATTCAGTTAATGCTTGAAAAGAAGCATGGATCATTTTACAATCTTAATATGTTTACAGAATAAAAAAGAGGACTTTTCAACTGTGCAACAGCCAGGTTCATCTTTCATCATAGATAGCCAGAAAATTAAGTACAGAGAAACTTATCTATACCATAAAAAATAAAGGTGAAAGACTCTATACATGTTGGCTAGATGCGAGACATTTAATTAATATGGCACTCTTTACGTTCCAAATATGAATGAAAGTTTGGTTATTTGGTGTTACCAAGTTTCAACTGGTCACTCCTCAAGATCATGCAGTTCTAATAACATGACTGCATTTATCCAGACAAATTTGATCCATTTCCAATCTTTGCGGATAAAAAGTCTTTTTTTTTTTATAAACTGTTGATGGAGATGGATAAGGGACGCCACAGTAGGGCACCTAACCTGGTCCATGGACCAGGAGAGCTGATAAATGTGCAGCTCTATTCAAAACAAGCAAAAGTTGATACTAACTATTTTTGGCACCCTCCCACTACAAAGAATTATATATTTAGCAGAACATGTGTAACACTAGGTAAATTTAACTGAAACTCATTCAGAGGATAACTAATACCCCACACAGATGCTGATAGTTTATGCAGCATTGGAGTAGATATAGCAAGTTATTTCGAAAAAAAGGACTGTGACTCCCTTAAAAAGGGTTGAAATCTGAAATTAAAATGCCTGTGTACAACTAGTACATAACATACCATTTATTTGAGTGAAGTTTCCGTAAAGTCTGCCTGTTAGTTAAGATGGAGTTTTCTTGACAATTTAACTTCAGATGGACGAATGCTAGAGCTGACATTCTTATGTTTTCTCTGGACAAAGTAACATATATATTAAACCAAGGGCCATAACTCTATATTAAAAGGAAAGGACAGTGTGATATTTATATATTAAACTAGGGCCATAACTCTATATTTAATAGGAAAACTAGACCCGATTTAATTATGTATCACATACTTAAGTCAAAATATGGTACAGTGTACTCCTCTTTATATCATGTTGCATTTGTCAGACACAAACATGGTATTAACAGGAATGTGACATTAAGAGAAACATGTTTCTCACTAAATCTAGTGCATTTCCAATCTCCATAACTAAAAGTAAGCTATTCAATGTACATATGAAAATGTTTCAATATATAAAGATAACACCATTTCAATTAAAAATCATTTTGGGGTTATTTTTTATTTTCTTTGCAACATTTTGTACAAGTTGTATCTGAAATAATTGGAAATAATATCATTTTCTGGATATTTTATGCGATTGGTTAAAAAAACATGATATTAAGAGGAATTCACCTCAAAATACATGATATTTACCAAATAAAATTACATATGATAGATTATATATAGAGAAAAATGGTGCTTGAGAAAAACATGATATAAAGAGGAATGTGATATTAACAGGAGTGATATTAAGTGGAGCTCACTGTAATAGTAAACAAATATGATAACAGTAATTAGAAGATGTATAGTTTAACAAGGTGCCCATACATGGGATGTGAATCTATAGTCCCCCCCCCCCCTCCCCCCCATAGGGAAATACAAATAACAATATTGGTATATAGCGCTCTACCACATATAATGTAGAAATAATGCCTTTCACATAAAAGCAATTCTGAAAACATTGTGTTTAGTTTTGTATTAATTAAGATGCTTATCATATTTCAAGCATATAATGTCTAGACTTGCATCTATTATAAACATCTTCGTACAAATTTGTTTAAGAAAATCTCTCAGACAAAAATCTTGATGAAATGTTTAGACATTCCTTTATGATACAGCAATTCCATTCCACAGTCAAGTCCTCAAATTAAACACATTTAATATTTTTTAATCTTCCTTTATAATTGAGTCAGCAAAATAAGACTGTACCTTTACTGTAGATATGCAGATCACATTGCACATAACATGCCAACACAAGATTGGAAGCAACTCTATTACGATTCTCACAAAGAATTTGGCACAAAATACAAGCACCTCGTGGAATAATGTGCAATCAAGCCAAATTTACTGACCATGCGACATTTGCATACCGTACTGTGATAAAGGTTTGAAACTCACCAGTCAGTTGCTGTCAAACTTAAAAAAAGTTGGCCTCTCTTGATTCCTTGCCATGACCTTACAGAAACATTACACAGCTTAACATATCATTTCCACCTTTAAAATCAAACACAACACATTGTTATTATTTCAGCTTGTATTGACCAGCCTGATCTGTATAATCAGAGATTATATAAAGGAAAATCGTATAATGCTACTCCCTTGTAGGCCAACATCCATAACACTTAAGTCAGTGCTAGTGCTACCCGTATGTATTGAATAGAAAGGGAAGGATTGGAGAAATGATTTATGAATGAAGTCTGACAGAAATACTTTGTAGAGGTTCACATAACTTCTCCATAATAACATTACATTATTGGTATAATATGGCTTTGTAAGTGTTTTAAACTTGAGTGTTACACCAAGCTGTGATAGAGTATGTACACATGGCACTTACCACACGTTCAAGAAGCACAATTTACTTTTATGTCAATGACTGTATGCGTAATTCTAAGGAATGGAGGCAATATTTTCATAAAGGGTCTTCTAACCTAGCTATTTTCTGCTTTTGAATAGGACAGAATTATTGGCTTTTTCCTCTTGAAATAGTGTTCACAAAAGTAGCAAACATTCGAAATTACAATATTCCTTGTAAACCTACTATCAATAAATTTAATAGGATAGTATTTATTTTAATGTTAGGCAGAGTTACACATGGAGATTGGAAAGGTGATGAAATAGCCGATTGTCATTTGTTCAACGATAATTAGAGGTCATAGCACCTGCGTCAGAACATATTGAAATGATTGTGATATTTGTTGATGTTCCTGGAGCTATTGCCGAGATAAGGTGAGAAGATTAGATGTTTCCTGGGAAGGTGAAGAGCTATAATAGGGGAGATAAGATGTTTGTCCCAGTGTTCAACATTGGGTGTATAACTATAATGGTACTGTTGTCACCACACACACAGTCTAATGTGTGGGCTAATGGGTGACACCAAACCATCTCACACAGATCAAACCATTGATAAATATATTGTCCCATTTATTGGAGTATTATGTAGAGTCATGCAAGTCTTTCTGGTACATACTTCAGGTATCGCACACATCATAATTTGGTTAAGGGGCAAGTGTAATGGTACTCATATAGATTCTATCACTGATAAAGACCATTCTCTCTATATTATACCTTTACTTCATACAATACTAATTCTACTCATTTTCAAATCTTTTCTTCCTCTGCTGGATAACCGAAATACGAAATACTTGGTAGTAAGGCTGATGTAAAGCCACGCAAACAAGGACCTAGACTGGCTACCAGCCCCGAAGTTTCTATAGAGAATTTCTCTTCTTTATTTTAATTACTCCTAGCTTATCTCCCCCTTGTTTCAAACTTAGGGATCACACATCTAAGTGATCAAAATCATTTGACTATCTTTTTTTTTTTTAATATCTGTATACTATTCTAGAGACGGGAGCCAGTCTAACAAAGACCATTCCATACTGAAAATAGACTGGTGTACCCAGCCCCTAAGATTTGATGAAGAATTTGCAATTGTCTACTAAATTTTACTCCTAGTCTATCTGAATCCCCAAGCTAAGAACTTAATTAGTCTAGAACCAGACATCCAAGAGATCTAAATTGTTAATATTTTTCTGCATAATTTAATATTTCATATAATATTCTAGAGGGGGTAGGCAGTCTAATACTGAATTACACTTCCCATATAGTACATTAAAGATAACATCCTTTTTATTTAAATATGTACAGTACCAATAAGAAAGATTAGAGCTGGAGAAAACAATTGAATAAAAGATTTTATCACATTATAAAATGTATACAAACTCAACAGCAAGTGAAACATATCCATAACAATAGCTCCATATATTAAGGCTATATGCTGCCTAAATCTGAATCACATTTCTAATAGCTATAGGGCTTCATAATCATATAAACTTGTAAAATAACATTTTTAGGTGGTACATACTTCTTATTAGGTACAATGCACAAGTAATCAATGATGCCGGTGATGGTAAACAAGATTATTGAAACTTACAAGATACTGTTGTCTGAAATGTAAGGGAGATAACTCAACACTAACCACTGATCTGGCATCATCTATAAGCATTTCATTGTTTGTAAATTGAATTGAATTATCTATCTGGAATTTCCTGAAGCAAATCAAACCACCTAAATTTGCAATTAAATTGAACAGCTGGTTTTCTATCCATACAGCATTTGGTAAATGCTTTCAAGCATATAATGTACAAGTTAAGTAATGACATAATATTGAACAAGAGATACGTACCCATATATTTGTGAACAAACAATTTAATAATTTATGGCTGCAGAATATATTGAAATACAGTCAACTCATTCAACCTAGAAAATTCCATGATTGACTAGTCCAACCATTGAATTGGAAGTGAATGAGTGATTGAGTTAAGTTCAACATCATGTAGGCAGTATCAGAGAGTAGTGTCTAGGAGCTAACACCGAACATCAAAAAACCCAGACAGACAGGTGCAGGCCAACTATCCACATCATTAATGTCCAACATCAGCAGCTACCTCACTGCTTTATGTCCTGTATTAATCTACAGTAATTGAAACAGTCAAATTAAGTCCATCACTGAAGGTTCTTTTCCAAGACTTTAGAATTTCACATCTGGTAAATAACGACACTTTTTGATTTAGGTGTTTCTGTTCATAGTATTTTCATTGTCAATACAGAACATTTACGTGATGTACGCACATGCAACTGTTACACAAATTGGATAACGATACAGCATGGCATACTATCAAAACCTATAAACCATTCCTTTTTATAATCTCCAAGTCTACCTTTCCCATCTCAATTGATTTTTTCAAGACGGGAATCAGACAACAGATTTTTGCTTTTATTGTCAGATTCAGATCATTCTAGCCCGCACGTGTGTAAGTTTTCTACGCTCTTCCTCAGATCAAGGCTCTGTACTATAAAACATAAGTTTGGTATTAAACACTTCATAAGGGTCAAGCATACATCTTAATTGTTCTATATGCTGTAAAATATGACTTAATTTTCATAGCTGACCTACTTATTCAAGGGTACATATATAGTCTCATTATTTAACAAGCTTCATACACATGGTGATGAACAAAATGGTCTGTGCACCGGCTTCTTTACAACCGTATTGAGGTATTTTATTTACATGGTACTGTTTTTCAGTTTAACAAGACAAGAACTTAGGTCAAGGTGGTGTTACATCACCTACAATTGTAGTACATACAGTACATGTATAATAAGCAGTATGCATAGTTATTCCCCTTGCCCAGTCAATAGTTTTTTTGCAATATTCAGCTATGCATGGTTATAGATTGATTTAATAATTAATTGGTAAATCATGGATTTGAATATGACTACCATCTTTGTCAATATTGACATTTTTTTTTTAGTAAAATATCAAGATTCAATTGTTCCTAAAATATGCATTCTTAGATAATTGAATCTATAATTCTGTGTTCATTTATAATGATTTTTTCCAGGCATATAAATAAGTCTTTACATCATCTGTAGTTAACAGTTACCAGGTAATATACTAAATTTGTTGATGATTGACCAAATAACTGTCCTATTTTACTTGAAAGCTTCAATTTGGAACCCAATAATTAATATACTAGGTACTACATGTAGTTACTATAGGAACGAAGGTATCAACATAACAGCTATATAAAAACTTTACATCTACCTGATCAAGATGATATCCACCTGCTATTTACACAACAGATACATGTATATAACCTGTCAGCATGTTTATCAGGGCATGGTAATGATAGCATATATAGAGAGGTCACAACTGGACATGATGTGGTACTGGTCAGTGTTGATTGGCTAGTGTCCAGACCTGGGTACACCTGTCAAACCCTGACGACCATTCCACCTGTCCATTCCTCTACTGGACAACAGTAGCCGAAATCAAGCTAACAATCAAAGCCTTGTTAGCATACCGATGGCAAACAGAAATTTTGAATATTATTTTTTCTCAGTAGAATCATTCAAACAGATTCTTCCTATCTGAAAAGGTATTATCTTACCTGTTAAACAATTAACTTGATATATGATATAGAAAGAAATTAAATCCATAAATAGTTATTTTCATGATTTTTTTAAGAATGATCTTGACACCTGGACTGCTAGCTGGTCTAGCTAACACAGTACAGTGTACATGAACTTAGTTCTAATGAATGGACAAACCAGAACAGTCAAAGGTATGATGATCAAGGTTTTCTGTAGTGTTCACATTTTCAAGTCTATGAAACAACACCAGGTCAATGATACAGATTTATTCACAATATTTAAACTTTAATTTTTATTAGAGTTAAATTGAACATCAAATTTTAGCTAGATTGCAGGCATTGAAACAATTATTTAGTTATAAGGAATCCCTGTAATCAATAATCGTTATAATAAAGGGCAAATTGATTTATTTTCTATCATAATTAAAATTACAAAATTGTATCAGTCCATCACTTCTATGTACATCAACTGAATTACAATTCAAAATAAACTTGTACACATTTTATGAAAGTGTAAGAACTATATTTCTACCACAATAGCTTGGTGTTATTTAACTCTCAGGGTATCAAATAATCATTACAACTGTTGAATAACTTTTTGTTTATACCACTTGTGGGAAAAACTCTACATGCATTTTGATCGAATGTTTACGACATCATTGATTGTTGACATTGTCAACACTTGGTGGGAATATATGTTCGAGATGATATGTTTTGCGCATATCATAGTCCGCGGTTCTCTCCAGCTATTTCCGACTGAGATTGTGGTAGAAACAGGTCACACGACTCGTGGTTATGGGATATGGAATTCATTTCATTCTCGTTAATCATTTTTTAAAAGTTACAAAATACACAAGCTTTAAATAATTAAAAGTTACAAAAGACACTTGCTAAGTTCGTGTCTTTTGTAACTTTCAACATAATGAATGCGAGTAAAATAAATACCATATTCAACAACCACTCGTTGTGTAACCTCTATATAACATATGTTAATGCCTAATTCTGAACTGGAAACTGCATGTTTTCGTCTTTCCTTCAATCTGTTTGTTTTTGAGAACCTATCATACTGTGATGTATGTCAATTTCAATTTTTAAATAAAAATTCTCAAATGGTTTCCAAATTATGTGTGTAGCCTGACAGAAATGGAAACTCTCAAACAAAACATGACCTTGCTCTACAAAAAAGACTTCCAACATTTGGTTTAACTATCTGCTGAATTTTTTTCACAAATATTATACATTAAAGGCCCAATATACGTAATTTCAGAAAAATTTTCATAATTCTGAAAAAAAATCCAGTTGATAACCATGCAAAAATAAGTCTAAAACGAAGTATAAATCTGGGCGCTAACTAACAAAAAACTCTTGATAAAAAAATCCAGAGAATTGAAAATAGTTCAGGTGGGGGCCACGTACTTCAACAACAAGCCAAAGTCAGAAGACCGCTCAAAATGGATGCGTGTTTACAAATACCGAGTTTCAACCGCTGCTGTACAGGTAACCGCGAAAATTCATCTTGGATTTTGCTGATATCAGTTAATCTTAACTAAATCTATAAATATAAAAAGTTATGAGGCTTGATTTTCGCTTCAAGCTTTGCTGAAAGTTACGTATATTGGGCCTTTAAGAATCACTTCTTGGGATAGAACAGTGCTTAGCATTTATTTCATGAAACTAAAAAGTCATTTTTTATAAACACATTCTCTAAAATTCACTATATTGTATACCCAAGGGATATTCACCTATTTGTATGACATGGTTACAACATATACATGTATAACCATCATAAATTTTAAAGTATTGTTCATGTAACTGGTCATGTCTTGTATAGATTTTAATCCGTCAAATTTTAGCATCAATTCCTATCAAGTATACTTTTACATGTACAGCTCACTGAGGTCCCACTCCCAAGTGTTATGTGATAAAGGGTGTGGAAAACGAGATACGATTTTCAATTCATCACGAGCATAAATAAGAACTTGATATTCTGCATCATTTAATTTTAAAAATTTGTTAAATCTTTTCACATTAAATGTCATCTTTGGTGCTATATTTTACTCTTGCAATGATAAAATGGTTTGCCAACATGCTATTGAATTTTTTTTCGTTTTTGACCTGAAAAAACCAATGATGGACAGTAGCAACTACAGAGAAATGTCTGTCTACTTTTTGATCATGGCTGGGGCGATAAAATGGGGAGCAGAGCTACCACACAATCAACCTTATAATAAAAACAGTTGCTGAGATTTTATACAGAATCAGATATACAATTACATATTCATGTGAAACTCCAGTTTTTTGCCTTGTTTTAACGACAAATGGTAATATATGCTTTTCAAAACGTAGTCATGTGTGAAAGCATGCCAATCTTTTAAAGCTTCGTTGGCACTTTCCTGAGAAACCTCAACTTTTCGCTACTAATCACAAAATAATATTGTCATCATAACACATTTTCTCAAGACTAGCACTGGCAGGAAACTTGTTGTAATCTGTCCTACATGACACCCCACTGAGAGTTCTTACCTAAAGCATATGGTTATACTATTAGTCGGGATGTCGGTGGCTGGACTGCACCTTATTGGAGTCCCAAGGCACTAGGCAATTGACACACACCTCCTCTGGGTCCCGTAGTAATGGTCTTTCAGCACTCTGAAACAGTATAGCACGTCCTTCACTGCAAGTACAGAATATAACACCATAAGTAAAACGTTACCTCAAGCACTCTTAACTCACAAATAAAGATATTACATCCATCTGTTCTTGTAACCATTTATCTAAATTGAAACAAAAACAAAGGCTTCTAATTACAATTTTTTCCCGCCAAGTGTCGACTCAGTTGGGATTTGCTTCACATAAAGGTAGTTGAACATCTATGTCCTACTCCAGAAAAATTAACTTGCTACCACTTCTGTAGTGTTAACATCTGTGGACATGGCTTATCACATTGTTATCAGCTGAATTAAAATCTTTCATTATATTTAAATTGAAATCAGTACTAAGATAAACATCAGTTTATCAACCGAATTATGTTTGAAAATTTTTCAAATTAAAATGGGGTATCACTTCTTATATTTAATTCTAGAACAAATCTTACAGCAATTTGTTCCAGATAAAGTTAAAATATCTTCTTTCCATGTGTATGTGTGTGTCAAAGTCCACAAGCAGCCCGAGACAAGAAAGTTAAAATTTGAACTTGATTTTATGACAAATTCCTTGGTAGACGACTACCTACCTCACACACGTATGTCCAATGCCTCTGATCAAACAAACACATGGCATTAGAAGCTCTGGGTGAAGGGTTTCAGCTGACCCTTAGATAACAACCTCTTGAACTTATTTGACACGAAATTCCTCATTTTTTTATCAATTCGAAATGTCAACTATTGTGACTTTTGGCACTGTTCAACAAAATAAATAGGACTTTTATTGCAAAATTTCCAAATTTCCATTCAGTGAGATTTTCAGAACTTCTTGATATCCATTAGCACATGCGTCACAACAGGCCGCATAATACTAGATTTAGATGATGGCAAACATGAAAATAGATTTATAAAGTGAAAATAAAGAGCTGAAATAGTTTTCCTCTACATAGTTGATACTGTGACAGAGATAAATATTTTCAATGATTGTATATATACCTGTATATGTAAAGTTAAAATGTTTCAATGACTGTGGGTTGAGCTCAAATTCTAGGTCAACAATTTCATGTGTTGAACCAAGGAAGGAGAAACCTAGATTTCCATGACCAACATTTCATTAACTAATGCAGTGCTCTTTAATGGTAAAATCACCATAAAAGAGTAACTTGGGGTAGAAAAGAATCTCAGAAATAAAAAATAAAAGTGTGATTAGGCTTAATTTGATCTGTTAATAAAAGCTTAGTAAAAAGTTTAACATTAAACTGACATTTCATGTTTCTTTACTGTACATCAGTAATATATGTGTTTTTATATGACTTAATTAACAAAGGTCATCTGAAAGCTTTATGACATCAGGGTTGTATATGAATATTGACACTTTTCTGTCATAAAATTATATTAACTAGATGTACTGTACTAGCATACTTTAGCAATACACTAGCTACCACAGTGAAGTCATTAGTGCACAGGAAGTGTTCTACAGGAGGGGGCGGGTGATGAGGGATATATACCTTTAATGTAAAATGCCATACAGTTACTTCAGACAGAAATCAAATCACCCAGGTCCTTAGTCTAACCTATCATTAATACTGATGACATAACCTATTACAGTAAAACTAGTATATCATGTCCCCACACATCCTGGCCTTCTGCACTGTTCACAGGAACCTGATTACTTTGATATTTATATTTTCTTCCAATCTGTACACAATTAACCATATGATATCAGAAAGAAATTTACTTCTGTAATATGTGCATGCCTACATAATATTAAACTATGATATAATCACAAGTTCGTGTTTAAGTTGTTTTTCTATAGCATTGCATTTAATGGAAATAAAAAATGTACGTGGTACAGTGAATTATCTTAATTTCTAGTTAAATACTTCAACAACTATAATATGAAATACTGATTATATCAACTTGTACAAATATTGGACATGGTACAGAGAAATTTCAAGATGGAACGTCTCCAGCATGAACAATACCTAAATATTTATTCGGAGAAATGTGTCAGCAGCGTTTAACATGAACTTTACTAACCTGTTTTTAATGTGGATATCATATTTCAGTATGTGTATACCTGGCAAGAGGATCAAAGGGACGTGGGACAATACTTGTCAATATCCATAATCCTACATCCACACTCATTTATCATACAAAGACAAGTAAGGCCCATGATATTGGGTCTTAGCTCGGCCAAAGAAATTCCATCTTACTATCAATTTTATAATGTTCATTATTTGGTCAATAAATTCATCCTCGGGAGAAAATATTTTTGATATTCACAAATGAATATCATTGCAGAAGTCAACTGTATATGAGGTACCAACGGTCTTAAGTGTTTCTGCATAAATCATTGAAAAGTTCAACATATACTATCCTATGTCAGCTATTTCGGGTGTTTCTTCATACATCATTGAAAAGCTACGTCAACACTATCCAAGGTCAGCTATATCATGTGTTATGCTCTGAATGCATTACTGAAAAGGTCAAAACTATCCAAGGTCAGCTATATCATGTGATATGTTCTGAATGCATCACTGGAAAGGTCAAAATTATTCAAGGTCAGCTATATCATGTGATATTGTTCTGCATGCATCACTGAAAAGGTCACTATCCAAGGTCAACTAACATCATCATGTGTTCTGCATGGATCACTGAAAAGGTCAACACTATCCAAGGTCAGCTATATATCATTTGTTGTATTCTGCATGCATCATTGAAGAGGTCAATGTCCAAGGCCATCTAGCTTCATCATGTGTTCTTCATACACCAATGAAAAGGTCAACACTATCCAAGGTCAACTAGCATCATTTTGTGTTCTTCATACATCATTGAAAAGGTCAATGTCCAGGGTCATCTAGCTTCATCATGTGTTCTCCATACACCAATGAAAAGGTCAACACTATCCAAGGTCAGATATATCATGTGTTTCTCAATACATCATTGAAAAGGTCAACACTATCCAAGTTCAACTATTTCATGCATTTCTGCATGGCACTACATCAAAGCCATCAATTTCATTTATTATAACATTTTTGCCAAGATCAATTTATTTCAAAATCATGATCTACATTATATTTCTTTCACAATCAGTAATAAAGGATGAATTAATGCTTGACATACATTATGAGAGCTGAGAAAACAAATATATGATTCTGTACTTTTTATGGTACACATACATTTTCTCTGGCTGTTGGGTGGTGATATTGCTTAGTCCACTGTAGAGTTGTTTACACAATGAAAATGACATACTTTTAAAGGGGCACTACTACATAAATAGCCTCCCTGTCTCAGAATATTTGTACATCAGGTATGTCGAAAATAAATCTACCATAAAAAATGCAAGGAGTGTATAATGCTTAGTTAGGCAAATTAAACAGAACAGGGTAATTATTTACAAATGAGCAAGTACTCCTCAGACTGTGCCAGATGTACATTCTTGTCCAACCATCAGTGGCGACTTTTCTCTCGCCAGTAAATCAGTACAAATATGGATGGTAGATTTATCTGTGTAACATCTAGCCATTCCTTACAGGCCCCAGCCCCAACGTAAACATCAAACTGTCTCACAATCTCTATACAAAGATATACCATATAAAAATCATTCATAATTTTGGGGTTGGGTCCTGAACAAGGGGTATGCTTTGAATGTCATTTTTCAAATACCTAATTTACATTTTAACTTCTTTATAGGAGAGAGAGGTGACATTGGGTACAAAAAACCTGTGGGCTTTCCACCAGACACTTCAAAATTCAGAGATGTTGTGTCCACTGCATATCCGATACAGATTCAATTAAACAAAGGGCCAGGAAGATAAATAACAATGTGTGCGTCAGCCGGTGTCTATACATGTACAGGTTGTATTACATAAGATGACAGGGAAAGATCAATGTATCGACTGGCATTTGTGGTTGTAAGCAATAACATTGCTGTGGTAAATGAGAACAGTGATCACAACTGTCAATGAAATGTTTTCTATGTACATAACTGCATAATGGGAAACAAATAGGAAGCCTTCGGTTCAAGTTTGTGTAATGAAGTCAGATTCGGTATTTAAATTTGATTGCATGTTAGATAGGAAGATAGAATGGACGCATGTGACACCTATTGTCAGACATGTTGTCTGCCAACATATCCTGTGAGGAGGAGATAAAATTTTAATTTCATTCCCACCAAACCCACATCTATTAATTTACTTATAAAGTCAAAGTATTACACCCACAATCAGAAATCAATGCCAATGACACTGAATACATTTGTTCTAAGATTCATCACCTTCTCCATGTGACCTTGAAACATCAGCATGTAGCCAGGCCATATCATGCCTAATCAATTGCTTCATTATAGGAGTGACTTCAAGTTCGACTTCATGACATTTATCATGGATGTACATTAATATATACATGGCATATCTATGTTAAGCTACTGACCATCCTATTTTACCTTGAACTTTGACCCAAGGTTGATACATTATTTCCATGGATACATTAATATAAGGGGATTGACAGCTAGCTGGTGTTGAGCCACCTTAATGCTGCCGGGGATATATGGTCAGATAGCCACATACATACCTTATTTACCTTCTCAGGTATTTAATCAGATTTAAGACATTTCAAAACCATCTGACAAAATCCCGCAAGACATGAATGAAAATATCACTTTCTGATGGACAGGTTTTATCAGTAAAGATTATCCAATATATATATACAGCCTCTGGAGACAATTCTCATTCATTTAAAGTCCTTGTCACTGAGGGTAATATATAAAAGTCAAGTGTACTGTTGTTAAATTCACACCTGTGGCTGGACATTGTTAACTGATCTACCTGAGATACTACTGTGACAGGAGGAACAGGTACAAATTGATGACACTTCACCTGTTTTTGTTGTCTCGCTTTGCTGTCACATGTAAACATACTGTCAGGAGATGGGGGATAACTTAAAATAACACACATCCAAAAATAACATATTGTGGACTGAAACGTGATGCTAAATGGTACTGACAAACCTCCTTATCAGCCACACCATCTGACAGTCGCTATGTTACATAGGTAATGCAATAACAAGTTATGTAACTGTATTATTGTTTCTGACTAAACATAATCTAGGTCAAAAAGGTCACTTGAACATTGAGCTGATATAAGTCTGCCATACATGTTACCGTAATTCCAATAAAAACACCTGTTTTAACTAATAATAGTAATTCAGATTATTTGTTTTCATGATTGAGTTGCACAACAATTTACCAGTGATAATATAAGCTATGCTCAGTAATTAGCCCGCCCCTTGTTAAAGACTATTATACAGATGATGGTCATAGCAATAATTTTAAGAAACCTATCTTGAAACAGTTTATAAAGTTTATGAATAAGCTAATCAATTAATCACACCCTTTAGGTTGTTTACAGCAGTTTAATTAGATAAAACTATTTAAGTATTCTATAATTCATAAAGAGATGAGTTCAGATCAAATCATTCGTTTATAAATACACTGACTGACTTAGGAGCTCAAATTTACACCATAGACATTCAGGGGCAGGTAAAAATCATTACAGAAGTAAGCACAGAATTAAAATTTGCATCAGACACTGGTAAGATTTATTTCCAATTAATGATGCACAAGTAATTGTATAGGAATGACAAACATGCAGTTTCTGAAGAACTGCTGGAAGTTTTGACCATTTATTCATTCGCAAATATTTACACTTTCAACAATCCTCTACACTGAATAAAGATTTATAATTCAGACATAAACTTTGTTTATTTCCACTTATTTGCTTAAAGAGAAGCTGTGTACAAAGTAAGTGTTTCCATTTCAATTATCAAAACTAAAATAAGAAAATCTTTTAAACTACCAGCAGTAAAAATAACTTGTTTCTTTAAACACATTGCAGGATAAACCTGAATTGTTTGTGATACTTCAATACCCACTGTATATACTTTATATATCTTTAATCTGCTAAGTCCTACTTTCTTTCTGTACACCTGATCTGAGTGGACCATTTCTATAAATATGCTATCTCACCTGTAACGAACATAGGTAATTGTCACCTTACCTGTTTTACCTGTACAGGAAGTGCAATGACAATCGCACCCAAAACTTCTTTCCTGTTAGTGTCCAATCTCAATGTAAATCCCAGATCAGTCTCAACTGTAACTTTGCGGCACTTTGACACCTGAATAACAGACCGAATGGCAGAGAGACATACAGTATATATAAACTTTCATATAATCACACTTAATCGTGTAGGTTTGAACTCTCAAGTTGCCTACAATTAGGGTCGGGGTCTATTTAGTGTCACCTATATATCAAACTGTTTGGCCTTTGTGTCCCCCAGACCATTGAAAGCTGCTCCTAACCACGCTCTGACAATACAGATTGAGGCAGATAGGGACACTAACCTATCATTATCGTTTTACTGATTGGAAAACTCAATGGTCTAAAACCACGTTTAAAAAATTTGCCAATAACAGAGTTGAGAATTCTAGATCATATCCTTCAATGATTTTGTCAATGTGACTTCATATCACTACAGAACAGACAGAGAAATCAGTAACCAGTTATTTAGAGTATTATACCAAAAGATAGCTGTATACATATCACAATGATACAGAAAAGCGCCATTTCAAGTCACTTTGATTACAAATCCTTTGCAAATAAAATATTTACACTTAATATATAATATTTATAATTATGAAGGCTTTAATAATTACTAATGAATTGAAAATTCCAGAAAAATAAAAAAACATCAAATAAACATTCATCACTGAAATTGTGTCACCTTTGAGGTTTGACTTCTCCCTAACAACAAAATGCCTTAATTTCCTATGAGGGGCCACTATTCTCCAACTCAGATAGAGTTATCCCCACAGGAAGATTGCAGTTTCACTTTCTTCTCTCTCACTCTCCTCAATGAGGGATAATTTATCATGACAGAGAATATTACGGTAGTAATTTGGTTTGGTTTGTTTATATTTTACATTCTATTAATAGCCATGGTCATTTTAGGACATGCCAGGTTTTAGCAGTGGAAGAAAGCCAGAGTTCCCAGAGAAATACACCGACAAACAGCCAGTACCTAGCGACTACCCCACGAAGGTATCGATTCCACAACCCAGAGGTGGATCGAGGGCTAGTGGTAGCAGAATGTCAGACGACCACTTGGCAACCGCAGAATATCAGTTAACACCATAAAATGTTCAGTAATTAAAGGATTTTATTTGCAAATAGTTCCTCAGCATAGCACACTTGTTACATACCTATCCTGGTGTATTTAGGTTCATGTCCATCCTGTTTTAATTTCGTGATCAAGGTACCGATGATATTACTGTTTATACAATTATATGAGCACCAGTAGAGGATGTTGACATCAGGAGTCTACAGGGATGTTATCATATATCTTGTACAGAATCTGTAAAATATAGATTTACATATCTCAAATAAGTGTCAACAACCTAAGGAACAAAATGTATATGGGCTCCGTCTAGATGGGAGTATAGCCTTCAGTTAGCCAAAACTGTCTGCATTCTCTACATTTCAATTATCAACTGATCTATTAAAGTTGTCAATGTTGTCTGATAAACAAAATTAAGTACATCCTTCAACAGACTTAATTATTTCCTGTTAGAATTTCATTAGCAGCAATAACAGCAGTTCAAAGCAGATGAAGTTGAAATTCCTTTGATCATATTCAAGGTGAAAATTAGAGTCAGTTATCTATTTCTACAACATACAGTTTTTGATGATTTAGGAATCCATCAACAAATTCATTCCACAACCCCGGAAATTTCTACTCTACTTACATCTCAATCTCAAAACATGCTACGAAAAAAAATTATTACTGTAAATGCAAGAGGCCCAATTGGCCTGCATCGCACACCTGGTATTTTCTTTCTCTTTTAACCTTAAAGTGGACTAAAACCAATGACTACAAATTATTCAAAAGAACTTCTTAAAATGCTTCAACATATTTGACTCCTTTGACTTTGACAAATTCGGTCGAGGAAATTTTTTATTCTCAAACTTTTTTTCAGCTCCTTCCATATAAGCTACCAACAAAATATCAAGACTGTAGGCTTTGTGGTATTTAGGAAATCGTTGTTTGAGGGTTTTGACGAATTTGAACTTGTCAGTATGTCTTTTTTATTTTTTTTTTAAAATTCTGTTCGGGTCCTTCAAAAGCAGTTATCAGCTTTATATGTCTCAATAGGCCTTTCCGTACACCAGGGTAGAGATGGATAATATATTTGCTGCTGCCTGATCGGGTATATATCTGTCTGTGTTTTATCTCTACATCAGTCTAGCTATTGTTCCTCAGACACACAATATGCACCTTTAATTAGCCTAACATACAGTAGGTGATGCCAGAAATAGTCTTAAAGCATACAGCATTTACAATCTTCTTCATGTTTTTCATCAGCAACCGTAACATCCCTACAAAACAATCACGTAAAACATTTGACCATTTTTAAAGTTTTAATCAAAAGGTTAAAATACATACATGTACAGCTTTTTATGAAAGGGTTATCTCCCTTATCATTATAATTACCTGATCTGATAATTTTGAACTACACAAGTCTGAATTCAAAAGATCATGTGTTAATTGTCAACTAATTAACTATTTTTATAGAGAAGAATTCTTTCTGATTTGAAATGTATTTAACACATCTGCTACATTGTGACCTATGTGTAAGTTAATTAGAGGCATGGGTTTAATGGTTTGGCTGCTGATTTTTCTTTTGCTCCAATTTATTAGGTATATAAACATGTTTTAACAGAGATCTGCACTATAAACCATGTTGTAATGACATATCCTTTAGTTTATTGACCATATCATTTTTGAAGGTCTTTTCACTTTTAACAACTGTTTAAGACAATCAATAATTCCTCATTCAGATTTCTGAACACTAATAATGATTGTAAGTTGTAACATCTACAAGAAAGTACATTTGCCTGAAAATCACATGTACTTCAGCTTGAAGAAGTTTTACAGTCTTAATGCAAATAAAGCTGAATTAAAATTGAATAACTAATCAACTGTAAGTACTTCTAACCACCATCAGTTTAGTCATAACGTCCCCATGGACATAGAACTTTCCTGTCTAGTTCAGGTGACCAAGCACTGACCTCTATATAATGGTCACTGGTAATGTGTGAGCATGGACGTGATTGCACCCTTGACCACTCACAGCATTTTAGTACCTGATATCTAAGGACTGATAGGTGTGACCATGAAAATAGCAAGCATTTCATTACCATACCAGTGAAGCTAAATGTTGTCCAAATGGACTAAATTATGGCCACAGAAATATAACTTGCATTTTTATTCCTTAATCAATTACTAGATCAAATTTTCAACAAAGGAACAAATATGTTGTCATTTTTTCCCAGGTAGACCATCTGAAAAGGTCTTTATTATTTGAGCATTTACATTATAATAATGTTAATACTGGACTCTTAAACATTTACTTACTTCAATATGTACTTCATATATAAAACTCATTAAGCATTTTTTTAGTTAATATGAATGAAAATTTACTCCACATTGCTTATTCACACATTTCTATAAAGATGGTCCTAAGAACATAATGTTTGGTATCAATTTAAGTGAGGTAATATTATCAAAAATGCTATTGGAAGCAGAGTTCCATGCACTAGCAACAGAACACAATAAATCTCCAGCACACAAACAGACATACACACATAAGGAGGTATTAGCCAGGTGACATAGGACTACCATGTAAGATTTAATTGAATAATTTATGAATGATATTGCCGTGAAAACATCGTTTATTTCAATTATCTGTATTGGGCCTGTGCCTTCGCTGGTGTTAACAGCTCTTCACCGTAACTCGTGGGAGGTGTGGTCTTCGGAGGTGTCAATCAATGTCAAGTCTAATTAACGAGGCATTGTGTTATGTTTTCAAAGTTTCCTATTCAAAGGTGTTTGTTTATATACCCTTTAATGGCGACTTACCTGGTTGGTGCTATCATTCCGACTTGACGTTTTTTTTTCACAAAAAAAAAATTATTTTAATTTTTTTTTTCCAAGATATTTTTTTTTTTTATTTTTGGACCCCAAAAAGTACCTGCGCACTATACGCGAGTGCGCACTATACGCGAGAAATTACGGTAGTAGTAAGCACCTGATAAGTCAACTCCTGTGAATCCTTAATTGTATAATGCATAATATATGTACTGTAGGTGCTATAGAGTGGCTTATATTAGCTAATTAGGGTGTTATATGGAATGTTGTCCCCAGGTATACTATTATTATTAATATTGAATAAAGCCTCTAGATGCCAATTACTTTTTATAAAATAATCCTTAAGGTCTAAAGGAAGAGAAACAATCTCTCATTACAGTAATCAGATCAGCAAGCTATTTTTTGGTGTGAAACAGTGAACCTGAAGACAGCAGGTATAATCTATATCTATATGGTTTCCTCCCTTGACAGCCAGTGCAAAGTATTTTTAAAATCGACTGTGATGGTCATTTAAGGATGTGCAAAGTTTTGGTTTTATTAGAATGTAAGACCACTTAGTAACCTCATTTCATCTGTAACTATATATTTGTTTGTTGAGGTTGGTTTACACGGACATATATGTCTTTTGTCTGTATAAACAAACGAAACCAATGGAAAAAATGCCCCACCCTGTGTATCATATTCCTGTAAATAGAAACAGGTGTTTCTATAAAAACATATAGTGTTCCAATAGTGCACCTGTATACAATAGCTGAACATTTGTATGTAATGTAGAAGTAGACAACCTATAAGTATAACTATATATGTCTGAAAAAAAAAAAAAAAAAAATCTTGGATGCCTATATATAACCCACCCTGTCTTTTTTCCAAATTTTAAATAATCTTATATTTTTCAAGGCCATATGCAGTTTCAGAGAGCAAATAAATCAAGACTGTATACTCTCCTATTTTTTAATAATCATATTTTTTATTATAAAAGTATATTATATTTGTTGTGTGTTGTAAATAGATAGGCACTAAATGTGATGGTGTCATTTGAAATAGGATGAAATAAATTATAGTAAATTCAAACAGATGAAGCAAGCAGTGATTTTTAGAGCTGGGTATAAACAACTTTATACCACGGTATACCAGTAAAACCGCCCAGCCCTAGTGTTGTTTTTTCCCATTTTCATTCAAGGCCAATTTCTGTTTTCAGAGCTCTGATTTATTTTAAAATGATGAACACTACTACTGTATATATGATAGTAGAGTTACCAAAAACTTTTTCCAGTTAGACAATAATAACAGAACTAGAGGTCACTCTCAGAATTTTTTAAAAAAGCGATGTTGACTGGATGGAAGGAAACACTTCTTCGGTTATCAAATTGTTGATCTCTGGAACAGTCTTCCAGAGATCAAGTTTCAAGTTTTGAAATCAATCTCGAACACCCCCTCCTAAAAAATGTCTTTTTGATCAAAACATTTGATTTTTCTACCCTGTACACTACCATACCTAAAACAAAATTGAAGGAACGTCTCCGATCTCTTGTTATTAGAGCTTTCTTTTCCAAGAAAGGCGGACGACGATACAAATATATGGTAGTGAGCTATCTTGGAGCATAATTGTCAAAAACATGACAAAAGATAAGAGAAAATATGCTGAAAAAGATGTAGTAAGGATGATTGAATTCCTGGTCGACAACATTTTTGTTAAGTTCGGAAGAAAGATTTTCCAGCAGACTGTTGGCATTCCCATGGGAACAAACTGTGCCCAACTCTTAGCTGACTTGTTTTTGTTTTCATACGAGGCTGAATTTGTGGAGGAGCTAATCAGGACAGGTAACAAAAACCTTGCCAAATCTTTCAATTTCACTTTCAGATATATCGACGATGTGTTGTCTATAAACAACAAGAAGTTTGCTGACCACGTCAATCGTATATACTCTTCTGAACTTGAAATAAAGGACACAACAGACTCTTCTACATCAGCTGCTTACCTCGATCTCTACTTAAACTTTGACCAACATGGACAGCTTACTACTAAGCTATACGATAAACGTGATGATTTCAATTTTCCGATCGTTAACTTTCCATTTCTTGACATCCCTGCTTCTCCAACCTATGGTGTTTACATGTCACAGTTGATTCGGTATTCCAGGGCTTGCTCTAAATATCGGGATTTTCGTGATCGATGTCGACTGCTGACAAAAAAACTAACAAAACAAGGATTCGAGAGATGCAGGTTGATCAGAACTATGGGCAAGTTTTATGGTCGCCATCTTTGTCTCATTGAGAAATATTTTGTATCTTTAAGTGATATGAAGATGGACGTTTTTGAGTATGCTCATTAGTGTGTTTACTTGTTGTGATTGACAATGATACTCGGTTCTCATTTTGAGAACTTGATGTTTACTTGGATGTGACAAAGATTTACATGGCGGGTGTCGTCAATGAAGCAGAAGATGCTTACTCTTCCGAAACACCTGGTCTTATTCTCTTGTACTTTTGCAAGGGTCTCCATGTTAATCTTTCCTTTGTTCATATTGTAACAGAGGTCATTATTTATTTAAATGCCTCCGCTAGGAGTCGAACCCGGAACCTCTGGCTACTAGTCTTACGCTCAACCGATCGAGCTAAAGAGAAGATCTCTCTAGCCGAGCGGTATATTGCAGCTAGTATTTAACAGGGTTACATACTCCCCCTCAAGGAAAGAACTCGTCCCGAGTTTTTCCGGGGGTCATAGGGATTCCTTTACAAGTATCCCTAGGTATGATTCCCGGGTCCCTACGTGGGCGCCATATGTAAGAGAGGTCATTATTTATTTAAATGCCATTGGTCACTCGAACACAACTAAGTCGAAGACTTTGGAAGATTAGTTCAGGGTTTTATTCCATTGAAGGGATAACCTATGAATATGAAAACATGGATGTAACAACTTTACTACCTTTCACTCGGCACTCACATTCCGGACTCATTCCTATTCATTTCTCTCACCCATCTTACTCACTACGGATACAAGTATATATGACAACTTATCAGGGAATGGTGTACCGAATATGTGTTACGCTGCTTTGACCAGTACCACATCTGTACTAGTCAACGGGTGCTTCCAGAGTGACAATACTCACCACACATAGCCGAGGCTTAGCCCCGACCACGTGATGGTGGTCAGGTGACACGGACAGAAGTCCGTGCTACTTGTATGTATTTGTGCTAGCGCGCGCAAGGACAGGAACGGGTGACGTACCTGTTTGTTACACCTGGCTACTCACTCCCCCTCTTTATAAAATGTCTCCTGGCATTTCCCTAGCACTCCTCAGACAATATTATAATTCTAAAAGCTACTGAAGCTACTGTTATAGAACCAATAGTGTTAAAGCTATCCATTGAGAAGGATCTTAATATTCCTAAACAATATTAGATAAACTCTCACCAGCTCAGGAATTTACTACATTTCAAGGGTTTATATACTTATCCAACAAGTGCAATTTATACAGATTACACAGAGCTCTAGCGTCACCTATGCATCTTTCCTGTAAAGACCAACGCAATACAGGTTATGAATCCCAGCTCTTTGGAAAAAATATAGGTCAGCTTCCCGTGAAACAGCTAACTTCCTACCTTCACAAGTAGAATTTTACACTATCAGGACAACGCAATACAGCTGTACAGTTGGGGACTCCCCTACCATACACTACTGTGATTACTATCTTGACAAGGTTACCTTAACAATATCCTACTTAAAACAGATATATAAAATATCAATATGATTAAATAATTATGGACTGCTAAAACACATTAACCCTGCACAGCCATCCAGAGGTTGGGGGTCCCCCTACCAGCTGGATATCTGGCTTTACAGAACACAGGGGATAAATAAAAAAATGTTTCATTATTGCTAAAATTGGCTAATAAATAAAGTCCAACTATATGTCTAATCAGGAGTCTTATCACATATATCTATATCTCAGACTCTGTCACTGCAGTGCGCGATGAGTAAACCCAAGTACCTAAACGGTCAGGAGGTCTTCGCTCCCGGTTAGACCATCGTGGTTGAAGACTGACATCCATGGGATCTCCAGCACTCACCTCAGCGGAGGTGTCGGGCTGGACAGGTTCCTGAGTATAATC
The DNA here is from genome assembly GCA_947623455.1 of Mimachlamys varia. Taxonomy (NCBI): domain Eukaryota; kingdom Metazoa; phylum Mollusca; class Bivalvia; order Pectinida; family Pectinidae; genus Mimachlamys; species Mimachlamys varia. Next base: position 19,835,278 of record OX392535.1, read on the forward strand.
ATATATTGACCCCCTTAAGGTGTCATCACTAGATTCTACCTCAAAAACCTGATTCCGTCCTGGGTCACTTGTTTCCAGTGCCCCAGTATTCTCGATCACCTCTCGGTCATCGACCATGGAACCAGCCGTGTCGTTTATCACAGGGTTTCTCCATCGTCGGCCGGAATGCCTTAGCCTTACAGGAGAGTACAGACTCTGCCTCAGAGTCTGTAGATGTTGAGGTGGTCTCGGGCTCCTTATCATTCAGAACCACAAACTTGCCTTTAGACTTGCCCTTGCGGTCAGTCTTGCTAGGGGGAACCCCCTCCATTGGCATGGAGGTGAAAGGGAGCAGCATATTACGGTGAAGGGTTCTCAATTTCTTGGGCCCTTTTCCCGTTTCGCGTGCAACCTCATATACAGGATATATCACTATCTGGTTGGTTTATGACCATGTAGGGTTCCTGTTCCCACCTATCAGCTAGCTTGCTTCGACCTTTCAGAACTACCTTCCTTACCAGGATGCGGTCTCCAATCTCAACCTTTGACTCCCGAACTGACCTATCATACCGGTCTTTGTTCCAAGCAGTTTTTTTAGATGCCACTTGGCGTGCCACCTTATACGAAAATTCCATCCTATCTCGTAGTTTACCTACATAGGTGGTTGGATCAACTGCCCCCTGCAGGTCAGGCTCAATGCCAAGAAAGGCGTCAACCGACAACCGAGGGTGCCACCCAAACATTAAGAAATGGGGCGAATAGCCCGTGGCATCACTCTTGGTTGCGTTGTAGGCTTGGACCATGGGGGCTAGGTAAGGTTTCCAGTCATGTTTTTTCTCCTCCTCCAGGGTTACCAGCATCCCTAGGAGGGTTCGATTAAACCGCTCTGCCGAGCCATTCCCCATGGGATGATATGGGGTGGTCCTGGTTTTTTTCACTCCAGCAATCCTACAAAGCTCTGATATAACCTGACTCTCAAAGTTCCTACCCCGATCACTATGTAATTGCTCAGGAAAGCTGTAGTAGGCAATGAAATGTTCATATAGTGCCTTAGCTGTTGTTAGTGCCCTCTCGTTTCGACAAGGCACTGCCTGAGCATACCTGGTGAAATGATCAGTGATAACTAGAATCTTCTCAAAGCCACTCGAGGATTTGTCCACAGTGAGAAAGTCAATACAAACTAACTCAAGGGGTCTGGATGTTTGAATGGGAACCAGTTCAGCAGCGGGTCGGACTGGTGTCTTGCGCCTTATACAGCGCCCACATGTCTCAACTTTTGTGTTTACATCCTTCTCCAGACCTGGCCAGTAAAAGCGTTGCCTTGCCAACCAAAGTGTTTTCTCCTTTCCCTGATGACCAACATCGTCATGTACACCCTTTAGGGCTAGGGAATGGTATTGCTTTGGTAAGACAATCTGTTGTACTTTCTGCCCATCCAGAGAAGCGGTTCTATACAGAACTCCGTTCCACAAACACAACCTATTCCAAGTTCTCAGGAGTTCTGTACATATGGGGACTCATTCCTGAGTGTTTTCCCCCTGGGATGGAAACCGGTTCTCTGCAGGTATGAAACCCTCGCAATATCCTCATCAACCTGCTGTTCCCGCTTCCAGTCTACTGCACTGAGGTTGTCGGCTCGAGGTGCACTCCCACTGGCCACATGGGACGCCCCATCAACCGAAACACTATCCACTAAGGGCACTACAGTAGCGACAGACTGGCATATAGCGTGAACCACCTCAGGTTGTAATTGAGAATACCTGCGCGAGAGACCATCTGCATCAGCATTGTTCTTCCCAGCTCGGTACTTAAGAGTAAAATTGTAGTTTGCCAGAGCCGCAACCCATCGGTGACCGGTAGCATCCAGCTTAGCCTTTCCCAACACGTATGTTAGAGGGTTGTTGTCGGTCACAACTTCAAATGTATTACCATAGAGGTAATCATGAAGTTTGTCAGTTACAGCCCACTTTAATGCAAGGAATTCTAGCTTGTGTGCCGGATAATTCCGTTCACTGGGTCGTAAACCCCGGCTGGCATATGCAATAACCCTCTCCCCTCCCTCCTGCTCCTGATAAAGCACTGCACCTAAACCTAGGATACACGCGTCAGTATGCAGTTTGAAGGGTTTGGTATAATCAGCATATGCCAACACAGGAGGGTTTGTCAGTTTTTCCTTCACTGCCTCGAAAGCTTGCTGCTGGGGTTGCCCCCATACCCATTCAGCTTTCTTAGAGGTTTTTTTTGACTTAGACTTGGTAGTCTTCACAGCCTTTGACTTTTTCTTCAAGTCATGCCCCTATAACAGTGTATTGAGAGGTTGTACTAGTTTCGCGTAATCCTTTAGGAAACGACGATAATAACCACTAAACCCCAAAAACTGTCGTAGCTCTTTGACATTTGTTGGCGCAGGCCAATCTTTCACGGCAGATACCTTTTCAGGATCTGTCGCAATTCCCTTATCCGAAACTACATGTCCGAGATATGTAACAGAAGATTTGAAAAGTTCACACTTGGATGGTTTTAGTTTCAAGCCGTGCTGCACGAGTCTTGTAAATACAGCCTCTAACCTATTCAGGTGTTCGTCAAAGGATTTTGGCAAATATGAGAATATCATCTAAAAATATAAGACATTCTCGAAGGTGCATATCCCCCATACACTTTTCCATTAGTCTTAGGAATGTTGCAGGGGCACAAGTAAAACCAAAGCCCATTCTGTTAGTCTCCCAAAAACCTAGGTTCCCAACAGAAAAAGCTGTTTTTTCCTTGTCAGATTCCTCCACCTCTACTTGCCAGTATCCTGATCGCAAGTCTAACTTCGAGAAATACTTTGATCCCATTAGGGTATCAACTGTGTCATCGAAGCGAGGGAGCATATAAGCATCCTTCCTTGTACGAGAGTTTAGCATACGATAATCAATGCAAAACCGGAGAGAGCCATCTTTTTTTCGTACTAATACGACATTGCTGGAAAATGGACTATTACTCTCACGGATTACACCCGCAGCTTGCATATCCCGTATATGTTGACAGACTTCCTTGCGGTATTTTGCGATAAGGCTGTTTGAATGGCCGTTCGTCAATGCGGTCGATCTTGTGTTTCACAATGTCCATGTTGCCTATGTCGAAAGCGCTAGTTGAAAAAGCATGCTTCCAATCCCCTATGACTTGACGAACCCTTAACAGTTGCTCACCCATAAGGTTTATCAGTATCTCAGCTACAGAATCTGTGCCTGTGCTGGCTCGTAAATCTGATGCCTGGTTATCCACCACCTTGACCTGGTTGGCCATACAAAGTGGGGATCTTGGTTTGATAACCACTGGCTTTGTAGTGATATTGCAGAGTTTAACTGGAACCCTTGCATTTGACACATTTTCTTTCACCTTCATCACCCGGGGGCATACTGTATATCTTAGGTAAGATGCGTCATAATTTTCAGTCACGATGTTTGAGACATCAGGGTCTAGACCTCTCACTATTCCGATAACAACTAATGATTCATATGGGGCCAGTTTCACTGGTTTCCTGTTTAATGACTTAACTGTATATGAACAAGTTATACAGTAGACTCCACTTAATGTCACGTCGGTTAATATCACTTTTCGGTTAATATCACGTTTTCTTCATGCACCGTTTTTCCTGCTATATAATCTATGTAATGCCATTCTTTTAATATCACTTGTTTCCAGGTGGATTTCGGTTAATATCACTTTTTTTTTGCCACTGTCATACAAAAATTACAGGTACATAATGTAAATGTTAGAAATAATTTCATATAAATGCCCCGGGGACCCGAGTTTCACACCTGAACTAGCTATGTAAACAACGCCGTGGTCAGCTGCGTCTTTTTCACACCTACCTGATCACTGCAGTACTAGTCGAACAATAGATTGACTTGGCAATTACCCGGAGCAAAGATTACACCTTTGGGTGAGGAAACCCATACTTTTGTAATCTTATCTAGAAGTCTAACGCCATGTGTTCCTAACACGAGTTCTATTTTTCATTTCAGCTCGTCTAAGATTGAATTCACGTTGTCGTGGAAGAAGGCTTACAAGTGGATGGTCTTCCGTAAACATGACGAAATATTGATTGAAATTAAAATAAAAAGTGTCTTTTAAACAATAAATATCCAATTAATTAATTTAAGCTAATGTTCACGTAAAATGCAATGGTATCGTCTTTGTTTTGATTTTTAAATAGCCGAAGTACGACGCCGACATGCCGTGATTCTAGGCCGGCTGGTGAATAGGCCTAAGTGCCGAGGCTAAATATTATCGCGTGGTTGCTTTATTTGCATAGAGGTCATCCAATGAAACGTCACGTTTCAAAGGTAAAAGTTCATTTCGCGGTAGCGGTATACAACTGACAAACTCTGTGAAAACGATGTCGCACTTGCAGCGAATATCTAAAGAAATTAAACAAACAACAGATTTCACAAGCGAAAAACCAGTATACATATCAAGATAACGGTAAATATTAACAGAGTGTCATGATTTTAAAACGCATATTTGATGCAGAATACCAGCCACTTGTATGCCTAACTTTACATCACTACTGCAGTAAACAATCGTAGTACGTTTCGTGTGAAGCTAGCCTACTGATAATATTACGTACGAACAATATATATATGAAAATGTGTGCATTCCAGAATAAAACCAAAGAATATACTGTCACCGGAGTAAAAAAACATTGTTAGTGATAAAATATCTTTATTCAACAATCTTCTCTGTTGAGTCACAGCACTACGACATTTAACCAAGTCCACTTCCGGTTTTGAGGACTGAAAAATGTCAGAAAATACGTTTTCTTTTAATATCATGTTCCGGTTAATATCATGTTTTCTCCGGACAAATGAGAAGTGATATTAAGCGGAGTCTACTGTACTATCGATAGCTGTCTTCCACTCTGAGGAATATCCATCCTCTCTGAAGTAGTGTCCTTAATTAACCGTATGGCGTTAGTACCTAGCAAAAATGGACATGTAGTATTATACTGGGTGTCCGGGACAACTAATGCTAAGATGTCTAGTTTGTTATTACCTAGGAATGGAACATACACCTCACACTCAATAAACCCTAAGTATTGTAGAGGTGATCCAATCGCCACGGTTATATCTAATCCCAAGGTCTCTAAACTCTGCAGTTCTGGTTTCTCCTTCAGAGATTTGTAATGGGTCTCCGATATCGTAGATACCATTGATCCACTATCAATTAAACCTTTCAACTTTTGACCCTGAATGATTACATCAGTTTCATTGGCCACTCCTAGTAGCCTATCCAAAATGGTGTTTTGACCTCGGGACAAACAATTAAACCTTTCAACTTTTGACCCTGAATGATTACATCAGTTTCATTGGCCACTCCTAGTAGCCTATCCAATATGGTGTTTTGACCTCGGGACAAACCTTTGGCCTCTGATTGGTCAACAGCAGAGACCGTTACGCTTTTGGGTCCTCTTTCGACCCTCTATCCCAAAGACCAGACTTTTTGTTCTGACCACGGCGTCGATAGCCTTGAACTCCGTCTGACTTTTGACTCTGATGTTTACCCTCACCCTTAGATGAGGAACTACTAAGTTTGTTAAAATCTTGTCCACTTTGCTTTCGAACTGAGCACCAAGTTTCTTTTCCAATAACTCAAGTTTCCGATCAAACTCTTTACTCAGCTCGTCCGCATTAGTGACATTGGTGACCTGTTGTTGCTCCACTTCGCAGTTAACAACATGACTTTGACCCTTAGTGACCTTTTTCTGAGTTTGACCTTGACCTTGGCCATGAGACCCTGTACTTGTAATGCTAATCTCCTTATCTATGGTCCTTATCTCTCTTAGCAACTCAGTGTATTCCGTGATTGAGTCATACTTATATCTACTCTGACTCTTTAACTTATCATTACTCAGAGAAGTCCAGAATTTATGCCTTAATAGGTCATTTTTGGATACCCTATTAAGAGATCCATTGTCTATCGCGGTTTGCAGTAATGCCTCTAACCGACAGCCAAAGTTTGTCACCGACTCACCCGGTTTCTTTGCTGAGTTGAAAAACTCCTGCATAAGCATACCATGGGTGGACGTGTCTCCATATAAAGTGTCTAATTTGTACAAAATTTCTTGTGGGGTTGCTCTTTCCCCCAGAGTTATCAACATGCGGTGCGCCGTACCCCTCAAGGAGCGACGTATTGCCTGCACCAGCATGCTTTGTGATACCTCGTCATCCCCATCTAGACAACAAATTTCAAATCTCCATTCAGAGTATGTCACATCTCCCTTTAAGGGAGGATCTTCCCCCGAAAATAGGGGAATCTTGGGCACCGACTGTGCGTTACCTTGGGAGCGGCTACCTCCGGTTTGGTCAAGGAATGACAGGGAGTTTGATCTACCCCTCACCGGATCCAAAAACGATACTGAACTCTTCCTAGCCTCTAAGGCAACGGGGGGATTGTATACTTCTCCTTCTTTATAGAAGGTAATATGATAAATTTTCCTTCCCTCTGAAGAAAATCTATCATTTCTTCCTAGGTCATAGACCTCACTCTCTCACCACCCCCTTCTCCCTTAGACTTGGCCCCCTGACCTTCCTCGGGATGGCTAGGGTCCATCTGTGTGTCACCTTTGCCTCCAGTTGCCCCCTTGGAGTCTTCTTCAATATCACTCATCCCAACTAGTTATACTTAGGCACACACAAATGTATACAGTAAACAGATCAAACCTATGCGCAATCAAAAAATATTTTCGACACCAACTTCTTCATCCAACACCGTGCTAACACAGGGCCTGGATGGATACCATCTTTAAACAATGAAAAATTAATAGTTGGCTCACGTCCTGCTTTCCTATATTTCAACAAGTCAACTCTAAAGTTAAGAGATTGCACATGTGCTTCAGTATTTGCCTGACGAATATACGTGTTTAACAAGGTAACACGCCTATCCAGAGTTCTATCTTGTTCCTCAAATATTAAAGGATTAGAGTGTCCCTTGAACCGGTTCCACTCTCTTATTGAATAAGGAGGTATTTCTAGAAAAGTAAGACTAACCGTAGGGAACCCAGACACAAAATCCCTGATTCTGGTGATATTTGTCTCTATGCAAGTTATTAACTCTTCGTCAGTGCCATGTGCTAAAGTGATAAACTTTCCCTGCTTTGTTGTTATATCGCAGGTACCTAGCCATACATACAACCTAATATCTTTATGCCTTACAACTTTTGATGATAGATTTTTTTCAACCCAATCTAATGCATACTCAAAACGTGCACCTGGTCTGCAATTAAATTCCAGATCAAAACCAAAATTGGAGATGATACCATAATTTCTCCTTAACGAGAAACCCTTACTGCTGGTAACCAAGATTGGATATTTCCTTAGACCTGGTGGTGCAGATAATGGTTTATCTATCGTAATTTCTCGCGTATAGTGCGCACTTTTTTAGGGAAAATCAAAAGTGTCAAGAAGGGGGTGCGCACTATACGCAAGAACAAGCAAAAACCTTGACTTGGTCGCGATCATGTATCGTTAATTTTTCGGAGATTTTCAGAAAGACCTGAAGTATCCTCGCGGTAGTTAACAGTTGATATTTTGTTAAATAATTCCTGATTTGCATTATCTTTTTTCAACCACGAAAAGTTGCAATTATAAGAGCCATACAATACGATAGGATCTGATAAATAAACTTGAGGAAAGTAGCCTGATCTTTCAGGTCGAGAGTGTATCAACGCTACATCATCACAAGGCATATGGTGAAATATGTAAGATTTAATTGAATAATTTATGAATGATATTGCTGTGAAAACATCGTTTATTTCAATTATCTGTATTGGGCCTGTGCCTTCGCTGGTGTCACTTCACCGTAACTCGCGCGAGGTGTCAATCAATGTCAAGTCTAATTAACAAGGCATTGTATTATCAGAACTTATGTTTTCAAAGTTTCCTATTCAAAGGTGTTTGTTTATATAACCTTTAATGGCGACTTACCTGGTTGGTGCTATCATTCCGGCTTGACTTTTTTTTTTCAAAATTTTTTTTTTTATAATTTTTTTTTTCCAAGATTTTTTTTTTCATTTTTGGACCCCAAAAAGTACCTGTGCGCTATACGCGAGAAATTACGGTTAATACTTCTGTAGTTTACTGACACTCATAAAGATTTTTAGTATAAAGATCCAATACAAAAAGATAAAAAAAATCTGAGATATGATTGTATCAATAAAAAAACATGTATAGGCCAGGTATAACAATACAGGACACTATATATAGTGGATGAACGCAGATATATCAGCGCAATGATGTATACTGATGATCTATTATAGATTTCTCCTACCTTTTATCCATGTGGTGCTTCAGTACTGTTCATGATGGGAGAATGAAAATGACACAGCGCCATCATGTTGTCAGATGATGATGATGATGATGATGATGATGATGATAATGATGATGAAGATGATGATGATAAGGATAATGGTGTTCAGGAATTCTTCCTCATAGTTTACTGTAAATATTTTCCTGTTCCTGGTAAGTAATCAAACAAAATACATTACATTTTCATACAACATTCACCCCTGGAGCACTCGCAGCATACATAGCATAATAAATATAGAATTCAGATAGACAAAAGACAATCCATTCTGTTTATGACTAGATCAATAACGTGAGAATAATTCAATCCTTTAGACTTTTTTAAGGTGAAAACTACACTTGAACAGATGTACCAGTTATAAATCACATTCAATAAATTATGCAAATTCCAATAGGTTTCACAACGAAAAAAAACTTCAAAATTACATTACATATGCTAATTTCAATTTGGAATTATCAAAAATGATACTGTTATGAATTAATGTTCAAGACAAATGTTTATGGCCTAGTAAGCACTGGAACTACACAAAAGTCAGTTCGTTTGATATCACGAATTCACTTGCGGCCTGTTCGACCAACCCGTCACTCTTTCAGGTTCGTTGTTGTCTTGTCTAAATCTCCATACTCATTTGAGTCCCTCTTTCCTTCCACACGACATGTAGTAGGCCTAGCGCAGAACCGTCATTCCGTCTTTATCGGGGGGAATCCCGTCATCCGGGCTCTCCTAACTTAATGTAGCGGGTATAGTCAGTTTCACCGTTATCCAAGAGTTTTCTCCCCTGTAACGTTTTTCGCCCTATGTGCGCAGGTGCGGAATGTCATGTCGCTTCCGGATAGTTTACCGGATAGTTGTCAAATACAAAAATGTAAACAGCTATGGGGAAGATTTATTGTTGTGTAACAGCTGGTTGCTCAAACTACAGCGGAAAGTTAATTGACAACAGGAAGGCATCACTGCATCGTTTTCCTGTGGACAGCAAGATTTCAAGAGCCTGGGAGCAATGGGTTAAGTGTTTTAGGAAGAAATTTACATTAAAAAACACCACTCGTTTGTGTAGTGAACATTTTGTTGGGAAAGGTGGTCCGTCTGCAGAATATCCGATCCAGAGTGTTTTCCCTCAAAAAACCTTCAAAACATCCAAGGTAAATATTTCGAATTAGTATAATGACATGTGGAATCCGCAATGGTTTTGTAAATTCATTGACAAAATGATCGTTTAAATAGCATGTGTATGGTCCATTACGTTTAATTTTTTATATTGTTGCTGTTTTTCAAATAAATGTGCGTTACGGTCACAGCTTGTGATAATAAATAGGTAAATGACAGGTTTTTTTATATTAACTCACATCATACACGTGACTTTCTTTAAGGATGTACAAGTGCTGTATCACCAAACAGCATTTGTTTTCAATAAAAATATAACAGCCATATATTTTGTATATAATCCAATTGACATATTGATAAGATTTATGAAACTATGTTTTTTCATTCTTGTGTGCATTTTAAAATCTAATTACCCTAGCTTTTTTTTTAGAATTGTGTTTTGACATCTTAATTCTTCTTTTTCAGATTTCTGATTCCCTGTGCACACCACACATATTTTTAAAAGGGGAAGATGATAATTCTTCTGGAGAGAATGAAGATGATGTTCTGCAGAGCTCTCTCCATGCCAACATTTCTTTTTTGGAGACCTCAGTGTTTATGCATGACTATGCAGGAGTAATTACAGAGAACCATGTGTGTTCCCAGACTAATAAGTCTTGAGCAAACAGATGATGTTGTGATACTGTCAAAGGAGGAGTTTGAAGAACTCTGTCTTCCACACCCTTCAGAAGAAGAGACAAAAAAAACCACTGTTGATGTAGGAATTCAGTGCAAATTACCAGACATAACTATTGAGGACATCAAAAACAATGATGATGATGTGATGTTTTACACTGGACTCCCATCCTTTCCTGCTCTCATTATGATTTTGAGCCGTCTAAAACCCTCGCAAACAACATGTCTTACTGGAAGGGCAACCATTCAGCTGGCGAGAAAAGGTATCAAGAGAAGTGGAAAACAGAAACCCGGACCAAAAAGGAAACTGAGAATTGAAGATGAATTTCTCCTAGTGATGATGAGATTACGACTTGGTTTGTTGTTGGAGGACCTAGCCAGACGATTTTGTATCAGTGTGACAACTTGCTGCAACATTTGGCGAACGTGGGTACAATTTTTGGCTCAGGATCTGGTTCCTTTGCTTATGTTTTGGCCAAGTAAGGAAGCAGTCCAAAGTAACATGCCAGCCACATTTAGGAGACGATATCCAAATACATGTGTTATACTGGACTGTACCGAGATATGGACAGAGACACCAGAATCTACCAAAGCTAAGTCACTGCTGTATTCAACCTATAAGTATCATATGACCTGGAAGATTTTGGTAGGCATCACACCAGCTGGAGTGCCTAGTTTAGTGACATCTTGTTATGCTGGCAGCATCTCAGACAAAAAGATTACAGAGAAGTCTGGAGTGGTAGATATGTGTGATGATTGTGATGCAATCATGGTGGACAAAGGATTTCTTATATCAGACATGACTACTCCTAAGCACATCCAACTGATCATACCACCATTCAAGAGGAAGCATAGAAAATTCTCCAGGAGGGAGGTGGAAACAACCCGACGAATCGCAAATCTTCGTATTCATATTGAGCGACAGATGCAATGTATCAAACTCTTTCGTATACTGAACGGTGTAATGCCTATCAGCTCTGCAGATACAGCTTCAAATGTTTTTAAGATCTGTACAGCACTGACAATACCGTATCCCCCTCTGATTCGCGGATAACTATAACTTTTACTCTTATTACTTGTTGATACAGAACAATTTTCTGGACAGTTGTGTTGTATAATTTCTCAATATCAATGCATGATATAATATAGTCATCAAGTTCAAATTCAACTATGATATTTAAATAATTTTAAATCATAAGGGTGGATAATTTGTGTTTTGAGTACATGCTGAGTCATCAGAAGAACACATAGCCATAAGATGCAAGTAATAGCTAGGTGTTAAATCAAGTTCAATCTTTGGATGATATATATTTATCAATATTAATCCTTATAATTAGCACTTTTGAGAAATTGTGTTTTTTTGTATATATATTATGTACTTCTGATGTAATATATACAGAATATGAAAGTTATGTTCAGAACTACCATGTATTTACTAGATCTGCATACATGTGAAAATGTACATGTCTTATTTTACAGTACGCTGGAGAGTCGGGTTCAAACAACTTGTGCTTCAAAGTTTATGACACCTTCATACATGTGTAAATCTTGATTGTGATCTGATCATCAGATACTGTTCATTAATTTCTAATTTCATTATCATATGAGAAATAACTGTGAATAAATCATCTGAAATCTACTTCAAAGTTGACAATGATGGCCTTGAATATATAGGTCAAGGCTGAACTATCTGGAAGTATATCAGATTAAAATTAATTAAAACAATCTTCTTGCTAATGAGTTGGTTAAGTTCAAGTTTTTATCTTAAACATTTCTATTTCAGGAATTCTAAGATCCATTAAAGTGTTAAATGTTATGTTATTGCTAATGATTATAAGTTATAAAACCTGGATAGGACTCCATCCACTACTTGCCCAGGTGTGATGAGTCTTGATATTTGTGAAAGTGACACATGATATGATCACCCTTAATTAATCATGTAAACTTCAGCAAATGTTCCCTTGTTGTCTGCCCTGAACAGTCCAATGTTCTTGCTTTAATGACATTGATGAAATAAATCATATTCAGTTTAACGAAAACATTTAGCTTTTATTGTTTTTATTTCATGACTTTTGAAGTTCATATGTAAACACAATGTTGGTACAATCAATGCAAAGAGCCTCCCTATGATAAATGAAATTGAACTCTTATGAAAATGTAATCACATATTGATGTCAAATTGAGTGTGCTACATACATATATGTCATAAGTATTGCAATGTTGTACAAATCAGAAAAAGGCACCAAGTTCAGAAGAAACAGCTATTGTAATACTAATAGTACAAATTAATGCCACTATTGTCAGTACAAAAAAAAACAACTTAATACTAATAGATGATAGTTTTTACAGAATCCTGATTGTATTGTGTACAAAATAATTATATAGTTGACACTGACTTACTAGTTATAACTACTTTACATCTGATCATCACTTCATGATTAATTTCAACTGATTCTTATTCATCACTGAAATAGAAATTTTCCATCACTCAGCCTCAGGTAAACATAACATTATATACAATGTAATATTGCGGGATCTTGGATAAGGTTGACTGCACAATGTTATTATACGACAGCATAGGGAGAACACTGATCATATACAATGACGAATTGATGTTCACATTATAACACCATGACAAGTGAAAGATGTCCCAAATTAAGTAATTGTAGCACAGTTTCAATTAATTACATTTTGTGTTGAAGTCTGCGACTAAAGAGTTCTGGCACTATATAGTCTCTGAAAAAGGTTGAAAGTTTGGGCAATAGCTCTTCTTTCCACAAAGGAAGATCAAAAGAAATCCTTTCAATGGAGATTCCCTTCCGTGTCCAAATCACGAAGTCGCACCACTTTCTTTTGGTCACTGCCATCTGCCCTTGTACCTGATAAAAAAATGGGTGGGACTTCTTTAATGTTAATTGGCCATTCATGTTGGGGACACAACAGAAATCTTTATGTGTAGCAGCATGTTTTGGAGAAAAGTCTCGATATTTGAAAGGACATTTGATTTCCAGGAGTCCTTCACTGTCTTCACAATCACCACATGAAACAAAACCATCAGGACTAGCACCTATATATAGATGTTCTACCATAACACACAGTCCACTCTCTTGCACAGTTATTGAGCTATGACCATTGCTTCTCATCTTCTGAATGTATTCCAGATTGGCTGTTCTTTCATGATTAATCCCCCATTCCATTCCATCCGTGGTTTTATCAGAGTAATAACCCATTACAGATTTTACCAGACTGTTTGGATTGACATCTTGTTTCCTGCGACACACTACCCCGAAACGCGATGCTGTGATCCGCCCTATTTTTGCTTTCAGACAGACATCATTTGTACTCTGTCCTTTGGTCAATCCCTCAATAGTGTCTGTACATGCACTATTGTCTATCAAATCCTGTACATAGTTATCAAACTCAATCTGACAAGCACTTGAAGACAAGTCCACACTATCATGAAAATTAAATTTTGGTTCCGGTAAACAACACTCTTGTAAAACATGTTCTGGAGCTTTCTGTTTTGGAAACAGCTTCCTGTACCCTGCATTTGGCAAGACTTCCTTCATCTCTGCTAGGAATGAATCCCTATCCAATGGTGGCTGAACTCCAGATGGTCGGAATTAAGTATAGTCTGATTTATCAGCATTACCTGTAAATAATGATATAAAATTGATAAGAATCAGAATTTATTTTGTTTATTTTTGTTTAACTTTCTACACAACCAGGGTCATTAAAGGTCATGCAAGTTTTTTGTATATATAAGGGAAAGCCAGCATGACCCCTTAAAGAATGTAGAGCAAGTAATGGTCATGAACCTGCAGTTCATTCTTGTTGAAAGTATGTGTATAAATTAGGAAAATTGACAAAAGCAATTTGTTCAGTCTTGATGCCCTAAACAAGATTTTGTTCTAGTCATTCAGGTTAGAGGTCAAATTAGAAGTTATATTTTCCAACTTGGGGGTAGATACCAGGTCACTTGCTATTTTCTAGTGCATATAGTACACTCAAGCTCTCTGTCATCCAAATAAAAATACAAATCCATTACTTTTAAAATTTCATTATGTTAAACATTGATCTATCTATTCCCAACACACTATTTAATACAAATACAAACCAGTATTTGTGCATTTTCGAAATTTCATCTGTTCTGCCTTTTTTGGGGACAATTTCCTCTTTCTTGGCTGGCTCCATTTACAGGGTTCAGCGGTTGGCGCTAATTCCCCAGACTGCTTCTTCTCTGTGATGTCGACTAAGCCATACAGAAAACCTGCCACATGATTCTCCATTTCTGTAAATAATACAAGAAAAAACTGTATTAACATTAACCTTTTTTTATATTAATACTGGACATTCTTCATATATGGTACATATAAAATTTCCCAACTTATAATATACAATAAATTAATTCATATATGTTGAGATCAACTATGCATATATATATATAATCAGATATATCAGTATCTTTTATGATCAACACTGATCATAAATCAATAATCATGATTACATATATAAAATTAGGATACATACAATGTATGTAGCGGAACTGCACTGGGTCGATCATCAGCAACGCGGTAGTTCAATGCAATAATTTATGTAAAGGAGTGTATAAAATACACTGAAATATCAATATTTTTTTTTATAAATTGTGAGGAATCATGAAGGACCTAACCCCCAGGGCCCTATTGATGGGATAAATGAAATGATTTTTATCTGCGAAAAGAAAAAAAAAGCATCTGACTAGTGTTTGGAGGTCCTAGTTTCGAACACTTGTCAGTTCATGCATTGTTATCAATACAACTACAGATATATAAACTGTATTACAAGAATGGAGCAGATATGTATTTTTTTGCACACATTTAGTTTAACCTCATGCACATATACACTCAGCAGGGGTTGATGTAGCCGCTGGCCCCAGGCCAGTTTGATTTAGACTTGGGCCAGTTGGGTTTACAGTTAAGAAGACCATTGGGCCAGTTAATTTTTAGGGTTGTAGATATTGATGTACAAGTTATCTATTCGTCGTTGTGTACTTTGTACTTTCCGAGCCTACCAAGTGCTGTATTTAGATAAATGTTAGAAACACAGGTATCTGCCTAACATTGTCGGTCAAGTTCTTCAATGTGGATGGGTGGGGTAAAATTTCGCCAAGAGGGGACACAAACTTACGGGCTTGGTAGAGAGTGGATTGTCTTTCATCTTCCCGCTGTAGTATATCTTTCCGTTTGATACCAAGGTTTAACACACCTTTCGCATGTTCCTTTAATTCAGTTGATCGACCACTAACTAGCTGGTCATGCTGGCACAAAAAACTCTTCAATTCTTGAACAGTAAGCCGATCAATTGTCTGCAGGTTCACGTCTTCATTCTCTTTGTTTATACTGTTGCTACGGTCCGCCATTGTTTACTGAACTATCCGGAAGTAATGCGAGACGTACTGCCCTCTGGCGGTACACAAGGGGGATAATAACCGTGATATGGCCTATACCTACTACCCGGAATCCTGACCGGAACGTCCAGGAATGCAAGGTGCTATTCCCCGTTTCCCCGTCCTCCCTTCAACACACGTTGGGCGCCATTGTAAGCCATTGGTCACTCGAACACAACTAAGTCGAAGACTTTGGTAGATTAGTTCAGGGTTTTATTCCATTGAAGGGATAACCTATGAATATGAAAACATGGATGTAACAACGTTACTACCTTTCACTCGGCACTCACATTCCGGACTCATTCCTATTCATTTCTCTCACCCATCTTACTCACTACGGATACAAGTACATATGACAACTTACCAGGGAATGGTGTACCGAACATGTGTTACGCTGCTTTGACCAGTACCACATCTGTACCAGTCAACGGGTGCTTCCAGAGTGACAATACTCACCACACATAGCCGAGGCTTAGCCCCGACCACGTGATGGTGGTCAGGTGACACGGACAGAAGTCCGTGCTACCTGTATGTGTTTGTGCTAGCGCGCAAGGACAGGAACGGGTGACGTACCTGTTTGTTACTCCTGGCTACAATATTTTGCTACTGGTTTAATCAATTTTGAGTTTGGATTATGATTTTGTTAACGCTTCGGTATTCTCTTATTTATTTCCACAACATGTCATCAATGCAGAAACTGTTTTATCCTGTTAGACAAATAATGAAATATTGGGAAACTACTCTATGTTAAGCTTAAAGAACAATAATCCTTCAAATGCTGCATGTACATTGCACCAGAATGATATGGTTTAGGCCCAATACCTTTTTTGTTATTTATTGATATGGACACAGAGTCTACCAGCCTGCGTCTATAATTTATCCTAATGAAAAATCAAAGTACTGAAAGTACTGAAACGCTAAAACTTCAAACAATAGTATATATAATTCGACAGCTATTTAAGTGTTTTTGTTGTAGAATCTGGGGTGTGGTGTTCGGGGGTGAATACATTTAAAAAGGGAGGAGGAGTAGTGTGGAAGATTTTAATTGTACATATAATTTAGGTCGCTTTCTAGCTTCGAACTAAAGGGAATTTCCCTTTAGCTGTGTGGTAGAGCGTCCGACTAGAAACTTGAAGATCGAGGGTTCGATTCCCGGTGGAAGTACACTATTTTCTTTCCTGTTACAAATGAAAACGGATGTAATGTAGCATTTAAAATTTTCATTTCATTTCATTCTATACTGATTTCAATCTTTCTATGTCAAAGTCCTAAATGGCTGTTTTTCAGCCATTTTGTTTTTCTGATCAGTTACAAAATCAAAAGGGCACGACAGTAGGGACCAAGGAACCTACATATGAAATATGAGAAAGATTTCTCTAGTAGTTGTCAATTAGTTAACAATCTTTCAATGCCCAAATCAAAGATGGCCGTCTTTCCGCCATTTGGTTTTTACTCATCAGTATGAAATCAAACGGGCATAACAAAGCACAATGTGAAACCTAAATATGCAATGTGAAAAACTGACTGAAAAAGTTTTTAACACAATAAAACAAAACTTTTCATGTTAACATTATCGTTCGGAGGAAGGTGAATGAATCATTGAAATATACGCTGCTGGTAGTTAGCACAATGGATATAAGATAAAAAAATAAAAGGATTCGCAAACATATCTCTCGTTACAAATGATAGTTCGAACTACAAATTGTATCTAATTTGTCATGAAATGTCACAATAAACAGTCAAATTGTTGTTCCAAAAGAACGACGGCCTATTACGATATCTTTGCCAAAAATATTGGTATGCAAATATGTCATATTCACTTACATCTCTAGGCCTATTTATCAATTATCAAGTTCATTTACAAAGCAGGGAAAATTACATGTACTTTGGCTGTTGCCTATGTATAAAGGGCCACACATAATTACGGGAATGTACACCCTAAAGGTTTTTGCACACCATAGAAAAAATATAAGTGTTATTTCTACTAAATAACTTATATTGTGTCAATTGCTATGTACACTATACAGGTTATGGTAACGTTTCGTTAAAACAAAAATGTGAACCTACAGTCAAGAACGTATATGTCCCTGCTACAGTGTATATTGATATGTGAAGCACAACGAACGTAATTATAAAACCACGAACTTTTGCTCGCCTTAGAAAAGTATAAGTGTTATTTTTAATAAATCAAGTGTTTTGCCAATTAATATGTTCATTATTCAGGTTCTGATAATGTCTCATTAAAAATTGTATACTCAGTACAATATTAAGTAAGAAAATCGATCAAGTTTGTGCATTCAGTATGTATATATCACAACGTTAGTGACAATCAGGGGAAGTAACTCGTAAATAACATTATCATATCCAGGGGGCGGATTTTCACTGTAATTACGAATTAATACTTCCAACCGACAAATTGGTCGAGTATTTTGGTTTACGCGCATGTATAAGGTAATATAACATTGAAATCAAAATCAATGTATTTGGCTATGCGCGATTATATAATCAAAGTTTAACATCAAAGTACACCATGCCAGGAATTCCGCGAGCCGTATACCAGTGTCAAGCACAGAGAGGTCTAGCACACATGTATGTATACACGAGCTCGAGAGTCGAGGTCAGCCAGCAACAGAGACGTAATATTTAAATGAGCCGTGGGAGTGAAAAACTGATTTCTTTGTTACAAACCGCATATAGATTATTAAAGTCATCATAATTATTAACAATACCATGGGAACATCATTTCCTGTTAGGTTTAGGCTTTCAAATTGTTCAGATATCATGAGATTGGTAGCAATTCAAGCTTTTCCGGAGCGGGAGGGGAAAAAATGACATGGGTCAAAGGTCACAGAATAGTGGCAGCAATAGACGCCAAAACTACTCGTAGTTTTAGCGCTAAAAACGCCGAAATAATCCTACTGTAGGCATTCGGAAGTCACTCTCATGCGTGTCAGAGATTGTGTGTGAAGGGGAGTAACTCTTATTCAAGTTATTGTTATCATTTTATGCCACCGTCTGCTCTCTGCCTGTCCGAATGGGGTGTTTCACAACACGACAAGCATTGTCACCTTAACAATTAATTCTATGGATGAAACTTTCATCTATTTACCATTTGAGACAAAATTTCTTTTGATTCATCTCTTCGAAAATCTGCACAAGGGTCGCAGTTCATTTGCTGTCGCTTTTGTCTTCCTTCCTTTCACTTCCACAATCAATTTACCCGCACTTTTACTTCATCCGCATAAAATAGTCCGTTATGTGGTTAATGCATTTGCTGTAACACTCACTCATGTTTCCTTATTTATAATATCATCAAACAGCTGATAATATGCATTCTTCTTCACTAATTTCTAAATTTTCAGAGGATATCATTTACGAAAAATGAAGTCTGATCCATCATGTTGATTTTCACATCCGGTATTCCTACGCATACGACACTACAGCGTTCGCTCTATCCGTATCATAGGCCTACTATGGTAAGTTTTCCTGGTCATTCTGCTATCGAATATGCCAGAGACCCATTAACCATATGTTTATTCAAGATAATTAATTTAATTTGAAATATTGCACGGAACTCAACAATTGTTTAATTCGTTTCGGTTGAAGGATGAAATGTCAAATGACAGGTGCTTCTTTTCCGCCATTTTCGTCCCTCGTCGATCTCTCTCTCCACCTGTATTCTTCTGTATATAGTCCGTGTTGGGACGTTTCCATGTTTTGGAAATGCTTCGAAATGAGTTGAAGCTGATTTGTACTTTGATTCAAGACAATTGTCAACGACACAAGCCTTTGAAATGGATTCATTTATTCATTTCCGTTCTTTGTTCTGTCTATCCGCCATATTAAGGGGGCGTGGTATGTTATGAAAAGGGAAGAGATGACAGGCGCATATATTTACGTTGTAGACGGTAGACAGACGTTAAACTCGTAACTAACTAACTATAGTAGTTAACTGTTCTTGAAATGTTTTAATTGTACAATTCTTTTGAATATTTATATTTATATTATTTATAATTATATTAAGAGTAAACAAAGTTCAAACGCTAAATGTCTATATTTTTTTTTATTAAGTGAATAATATGAAAGTTACTATTAACTTACAGTATGTTGAAATATTGATTACCAACTACATGATTATAAATAATGTGAAGAATGCATATATATGGTAATAAAATCTTTCTGAAGATTATTTTAAATGTTTGATGGTAAGTCACTTAAGTGCAATATTTGTGGGGAGGGGGGGGGGGTGCATAAAAGCTATCTGTAATCAACTAATTATTAAGGACAAAACTATGATAATTAACATTTTTGAAATGATGTAATGATAGTTTTCTCACTTTGTTTTTCATTTTGATATTTAATCTCATAATTATTAGTTTCAATTACCAACATTAATTATGTCCCCAAAACGAAATGGGGGGACATATTGTGTTTGCTCCATTTCTTATTATTATTATTCTTCTTCTTCGGCTTTCTTCTATCTTTCCGTTGTGATCTGGTCCAACGTTTTCCTCCTAAACTACTGGACGGATTTTTACGAAACTTAACATGAGCATTGGTGCACGTGGGGGCAGAAGGTGTGCAATGCGCATGTCTTGAAACAAAATTCCAAAATGGCCGCCACCATTTAGGTATTGTTCGATTTCGGTGAAAATTGGTATACAAGGGTATTGAGGGAAGCCGAACACAAAAGTACCACTCATGAAACCATGCGTTGTCATGGTAACGAAATGGAGGCTTCTGATTGGTCACATTTTACATATTGTTTGATTTCGGCAAAAACTGATACATAGGGGTTTTGAGGGAAGCCGAACACAATGGTACTACTCACGAAACCGTGCATTGCCATGGTAACGAAATGGAGGCTTCTGATTGGTTGGAATTTTGATATTGTTCGATTTCAGCGAAAGTTGGTAAATATGGGTATTGAGGGAAGCCTTACACAATGGTACCACTTTCGAAACTGTCCGTTGCCATGGTTACGAAATGGAGGCTTCTCATTGATCAGAATTAAGATATTGTTTGACTTCAGTGAAAATTGGTACGTAGGGGTATTGAGGGAAGCCGAACACAATGGTTTAACTTTCGAAACTGTCTGTTCCCATGATAACAAAATGCAGGTTTCTGATTGGTCGAAATTTAAATATTGTTCCATTTCGGCAAAAAGTGGTACATAGGGGGTATTAAGAGAAGCCAAACACAATGGTACCATTTAAGAAAACATCTGTTGTCATGGTAAAAAATGGAGGGTCCTGCACATACACATATACACATATACAGTACTATTACACTCTTACATTAGCATAATTTACGACTGTTGGGGTAGTTTGGGGGACATTATAGTAACGGCCGCCGTTACAATTAGTACTTGTTAATTATGCTTTTAAATCAATTGTACATCATGCATACATATATCTATGATGTACCACAGACTTAGATTGCTATCTAAGTCTGTGGATGTACTATAACATTTCAACAGATTGAGTCGATCGAATGGTTGGCATTGATCTGTACTGGGTTCTGGGTTCTAATTGAATGTCAGTCATTTTGAAGTAAAAGTGAATATATAACAGTGTTTGCTGAAAAAAGTGTATGACTGTATGATTACAGTATTTGTTACATAATTATTTCATTCATCTATATCTAATACACTAAGATTGTTTAAACAACTTAGAACTTACTGTAATTTCAATTTTTATCAATAACAGAATTGAAATACATTCCTGTATCAGATTGTTAAAATAAAATATATATTCTTTTATTCCTTGTTTTGAAAAAGGCATGGATGGACTTGGAAGTGGCTACAGTTTTGGACATAGTGACCTGGAGTTCCCTCCCCCTGATGGCCAGCTGTCCGGGCATGGAGGGGGAATTTCCAACTTTGCCTCCTCCTTACACCTAAGTTACCCACACATCCCACATGGAGGAACAACTCTAAGAGACTCCGGCTTTTCTACCCCAGGACTCAACGGAAGGAGTTCCCATGGGGCCAACACATTCCATATGCCAAGATTTCCCAGTGTGGCCCCAGAAACAGCTATCCAAGGGGTCCCCGGTATTCCAACTCCAGACTTCAATCACATTATTCCACGCCATCATCTTGTGTCGCCTCATACCCCTTCCCCTTCCTTGCCTCTCATATCAGGCTTTGGGGAGTCAGAATACTTGTCACCTGACCGTACAACAGTACCACAATCATCCCATAGTGATAATGACCACTCATCTTTTGGTTCAATCATGGCATCAGCCGTTTCAAATATTTCCACAATGAACATTCCACAGCCTTATGATTCCCAGACTGGCACACACACAGAATCTCAGGTGTCTGATTTGACCCTCCCTAGGCTCCGGGAGAGCTCCACATATAATTCTGTAATGACTAACACATCACAATCTCAGGCTTTTCTAGACTTTCCATCAAGTTCCTCCAGTGAGACGGAATCACGTAATTCTGAAACCGTTCAGACGATATCTTCGCTGGCATCGTTTTCACAACCGCTACTTACTCAAGCATTCCAGGGACAAGTTAACTCCACACGGCCTCCGCCTTCTTCCTCTTTTTCCGTTGTGAGGAACATGTTAACAGAACAACCAGTATTACATCCGAGACCAACTAACACGCAGATTCTGCCAATGGAAAACCTGGATGGTGATCAGCAAGTTCCAAATGCAGTTATGTCCCCTGCATCAGGCTGCTCCTCACCAAATATTCGAAACCTTTCTACCCAAGACAACAGAGCCATCAATTTACTACATCAAACATCGACGGTCGGTCACGACAGTCTCCAGCTACAGGTGGCACAGACTGACAATATGGCAACTCTTCAGAACGAGACTAGCTTTGCCAATTCGACTTACCTAGGTGGCGAACTTTGTACTGATGATAAATTTAATGTGGTTTCAAATTCAGCCAAGTGTTCAAGTCCAGAATCCTTTGATAACCGGACCCAAAATATTGCAGCTGATAGTCATGATGACAGTGTGCATCCTGTCGCTGGCAGTAGTAGAATGGAGACAAGTTACCAGCCTGGACAGAGACGAAGCCCAAGAAGGAGTAGTTCCAGGCTGATGGATAGACGTAGCTGTACTAAAACCTCATCAGACAATAGGACTGATCATCTACAGGTTCCTGATGACAAAGGTAATTTAACAAAAACCTATGACATGAAGGGTGGAGAACAAGATAAATCTCATTCTAAAGTGATAAAGAGACTGGAATATGTTGGCCATGAAGACGAATCCCAGGAAATTCCTTCAGACCATAGGCTACCTATGAGGTCTACAAGTACATTGGGTAGAAGTCGTGTGTCTTTCCTCAAGCTGGGAAAGTTATGGAGAAAGCCTAGAAGGTCTAGACTAAACATTCCCCCACCACTGGATCTATCTGTGTCGTCAGAAGAGGCTGAGGACCTGGAGGAAGAGGAGGAGGAGTATGATTCTCTGACCCAGGATCAGGACGAGTCTTTGATAAAAGATGTGGAACAGTCTCCCGAGATTACAAAGGAAGACAAGGACCAACAGCAGTTCATCAGGATGTCTCAGCCAGTCTTCAGTAGGAATGGTGAACAGGACACCCAGGACCTGGCGGACTTTGACAGAAGTCAGCAGTTCATAGACAACCATGTCTCCGAAGGTGAAGGACGAGTAAGTCGAAGGAAAACAAGGAGATCGTTTGTCTATCAGACTGAAGAATCTGCAGTTGGCAGTGCTGATAAGAACAAGAAGAGACCAAATCCCAGTGAGGACTATTTAAGTAAATGTACAGAGGAACTGGTGGCAGCTGCTATGGGTGATCTCCCCTTAGAAAATCAGGAAAAAAGAAGATTTAACACTAAATTAAATCCGTTTGCAATCACCTCCCCAAGCTTTGGCACCTCAGCAGCACGTGCTGTCATGACAACTTCAGTTGCTAACAATGCCACTGTGATCACAATTTCTATCATGGGGAAGGGTAATGCCAAGAAAGGCCGAACCAAAACCATCAACATCAACAAGGGAGTCATCATGTCAACCAGTTTTCAGGATCGGTCAACCAAAAATAGGGAAGGAGTTGAAGAGGAAGACCAATCGGAGGTTGGGATGCAAACAACTTCTATCATGTCAAGGTTAAAGCGAGAGAAGGAAGATCAGGGAGGGCAGGATGATGATGGTGATGTGGTCGAGACCATGGAGGTGAATGTTCGCATTGACGATTCACAGCTTGTACAGCATGGAGAACAGAAACGGTGGCAGTGCCACTTATGTGAGAAGTCATACACTACAAAGCATAACCTGGTGGCACATATCCTGGACCACAACAACATCAAACCACACCTCTGTATGGTATGTGGCAAGTACTTCAAACAGCTGAGCCACTTAAATACCCATATGCTCACCCACGACAACATCCGACCACACAAGTGTGATATCTGTGGCAAGGGCTTCACCCAAATCAGCCATCTGAAGCGACACACTGCGGTACACTTAGACAGCAAGCCTTACAGATGTGATATGTGTAGTCGTGGGTTTGCATACCCAAGTGAGCTGAAGGCTCACAAGGAGAAGCACATGCAAGGTCATGACAAATGTGACGAGTGTGGGATGGAGTTTGAGAGTCCACGTGCCCTCAAACTTCACCAACTGAAACACGATAACCGTGAGGACCTCATATGTAAATACTGTGACAAAGCATTCCGCTACCCTAGCCAACTCAAAGACCATTTAGTGTCCCATGAGGGCACTCGTCCTTTCATCTGTGGAGAGTGTGGCATGGACTTTATGAAGGTAGGCATATACTTGTTAGTGATGCTATAGATGATTGTTCATGGTCAACCCAGTCAACTGTTTGTTGGGAGGGCTTTTTTCTTTCTGACAAAATCTGACAAATTTTTGCTGGGAATGAAGATTATTTAAAATTCATTATATACCGTCTATACAAAGATATTGGGTCAAATTAATTTTTTGTAATTTAAGTAGTAAAACAAATATACACAGTCTCAGCCAAACATAGACTTTTTAAGCAGAGATGAAGATGTAGTTTTCCTTTTGAGAAATTGTTAAAATAAATAGTGTTTACATCAGTTATTAATGCAAAATTAATTTTTTTTCAATGAAAGTGTTAAGCCGGTATGTATTGTCTACTGAAGTGAGTTATAAATCTGTTTATGTCACATTCATGATATGTTATTGGTTGATGTAGGAACACCATTTGAAGGCCCACCAGTTCACACACACTGGTCAGCGTCCATTTGACTGTCCTAAATGTGGGCGTACCTTTAACCAGCGGGCCAACATGATGCGTCACATGCTTATCCACAACCCCACTAGAGCGTTTCGTTGTGACGTGTGTGGCAAGACGTTTACACAACCTCAGACACTGAAGGCCCACAGAGTGGTCCACGCCGACATCAAACCTCACAAGTGTAAAATATGTGGTATGTATTTATATCACACGATTGCCGTGTTATGCAGTGAGTACGTGTATGTTGTATTTTTCCATATTAAATATGTTTAATATGAACTCTAAGCCTTGTGATTGCATAGGTGTCAACCTCTGAAACCTCTAATCACATGTGGCATTTATATGTGTGAACCAAAAATTTTCATACAAAACAAAAAGTAAAATGTCGTCATTTTGACTCCAGTGCTAAAGTCAAAGACGTCATTTGTAATTCTCTTGTAATAAAAGAAGTTTTACTTTTTGTTTTGTATGAAAATTTTCGCTTTACCGTATAAATGCCACAAAGAGTAATAATGTGATAAAAGGATTTTACACTCATGTTCATTTCATATGAAATTTATAAAAACTTCATTAATTGACATGATTTTTTATTTCAACTCGCCAGAGATTTACTATTTAAGTGAAAGATTTGCTTTCCTTACTCTCAGATATGTTACAACAGAAATAGTATTAGACAACAGAAATGGTATTAACGTATATAATTCAGCTTACAGGGGAGGTAACTCTGTAGACACTGTCACAAGGACACTAGATGTATCCTTGTAATGATTGGTACAAGTCATTCCTGCTCTTACTCACATGAAGCAATTGAAATGAATGAAATTGAAGTCTTGCTGGAATTTTAATAAAATTGTAGTCATTTTTAGTTTTTATGCATTTCATATTTGATATATAAGCCATCCTGTTGAGTCGTAAGACTTAAAGTCAATAAAGAACTTGAACTTGTTCACTGTTGAAGCCTAGAAAGCTGATGTTTATAGCCTTCTCCTATACTACTTGTTAACCTGTTTAAATTATTCATTTTACCAGGCAAGCAGTTTGGTCGCCTACACAATCTCCAGGGACATATACATATGCACAACAACAGTAAGCCCTATGTCTGTTTCTGTGGCAGCTCCTTTACTCTCAAAGGTAAACATGTGTTCGCATTGATTTATCTCAAACACTTTTCTTATTCTAATTTCTTTATTCATTGTATAATGAAAATTGTGGAATGGTTCAAAAATGGAAAGTCTACATTTTATGTTAAATTTAAAAAGCTGTAAAACTATGCTTAATGCTACCTAGTCTTCCACCAATGTTTTTTTTCAACATACATTTTACAATATTTCTTATGATTTCCTTTATCTTGCTCTGTGTATTGCTGAACCATTTTTATAATACCAAGGTTTTGGTGGACAGTTAAAGTAGCAGTATACTTTTGCAGTATAGAATTTATTGTATGTACTCTGGTTATAAGATTTAGTTTGTTGCTTTGACAGTTTGCTTGAATGTGTAATTGTGATGCTGAAGTTAGGCATTGAACAAATTGTTTTTATTCTATATCAATTTTTATTTTACTTTGATCTAAGATTTAGTTTGTTAGTTTTGAAAGTTCACATGGAAGTTTGTGCTGCTGAAGTGAGGCATTGAACAAATTATTCTGATTCTATATCAGTTTTTATTCTGCTTTGGTAGAAATCATCTTAGCTTCTACCTAATTTACCTGTAAATAAATAATTTGTCACCGTAGGTAACCTGAACCGTCACAAGAAGGTGAAGCATGGCCTCAGTGAGAGTACTGAGAGTCTGGAGGAGGAGGCTGTCAGCTTCCTCAGCAGTCTGTCTGGTCGAACACAGCTTGACGAGGTCGATAACTTCCTCGATTACACAGACTTTGAACAGGATGTAGAACAGATTGCATCAACCTCTGACATTCGAAGTCCACGTAAGGGTCGTAAGTCTGTGATTCCCCGTAAGATCCTGCGACGCAGGTCGTCGGCCAACAGGACGGAGAACGAGGAGACTGATCAGGAAGAGGAGGAGGAGGACTTTGAGGAGGAGGAGGACGATGGTGGGGGGAACTACACGGGAGAAACCGTCTCGGGTATTTTTGGTGATATGAAAACGGAGGACCAACAATGTTCTACTGCAAATCAAAAGAGCGAAAATCAGCAAATATCTCTACGTAAACGTAAACCACTGAACAGCAATGCTAAGACGGAGGAAAACCCTGCCGAGTTGTCAAGTGAAATGAGTGAAGGACAGGACAATGAGGATGTTAGTGACACTGAGTGGAGACCTGTCTCTAAACAGGGCCGGGCAGGAAAGGGCGCAAAACTCGACTCCATCATCGCACAGAAATTTAAAAACGTGTGATGGTATCTATATATATAGGATCTGATAAAATGTGTGATAGTATAGAGGATCTGAAGTAGACACATGTTATGGTATGTTATAGTATATAGGGTCTGAACTGAAAATGTGTGATGTTATATACCTGTAGGATCTGAATAAGTCGTTTCCGAGATATAACTTTCCAGAAAAAATGTCACTTGATTTGGCCATCAAGTGGGCAAATAAAAGGGCATGTTTACTTCTGGTGTAGATGTAAATTGGTAGTTAACCGAACAAGACAAAGCAAAATTTTGCTTTCAAAGAGATTTCTACTGACCAATACCCTGTAGATAGCCACAAAGTCTGGAAACTCATAGCAGTTTATTGCATATCTTTTTATGCTACTCTTTAACTTTGCAGTACATCGGAAGTACTCATGTCCCTCTATCACGTGGCAGTAGTATCTAAAACCTGATAGAATCTGGAGAGAGAAAGTATCTCGGAAACAATGTTTTAAAAATATGTGATGGTATATACACCAATGTATACTAATTAAATGTATGTGATCATTTTTAGCTCTCCTGGTCCAAAGGACCAAGGTGAGCTTATGCCATACCGTGGCGTCCGTCGTCCGTCCGTCCGTCCGTCAACAATTGACTTCTTCTTCATAACCACTGATCAGAATTTAACTTAATTTGGTAGGAAGCATCCCTGTGTGGCTGGGATTCAAATTTATACAAATGATAGGGCTGACCCCCCAGGGGCCTGAGGGGCGGGGCCAAAAGGGGTCCATTTGGCAATATTGATATAAATGACTTCTTCTCTGGAACTAAGCAATGTATGGCATTTATATTTCAGTGGTAGCATCCCTAGGTGGCTGGGATTCAAATTTTTACGAATGATGGGGCTGACCCCCCAGGGGCCTGAGGGGCGGGGCCAAAAGTGTCTATTTGGCAATACAAATGTATTGATATTAATGACTTCTTCTCTGGAACTAAGTAATGTATGGCATTTATATTTCAGTGGTAGCATCCCTAGGTGGCTGGGATTCAAATTTATACAAATGATGGGGCTGAGGGGCGGGGCCAAAAGTGTCTATTTGGCAATATTGATATTAACAACTTCTTCTCTGGAACTAAGCAATGTATTGCATTTATATTTCAGTGGTAGCATCCCTAGGTGGCTGGGATTCGAATTTATACAAATAATGGGGCTGACCCCCCCAAGGGGCCTGACGGGCGGGGGCAAAAGTGTCTATTTGGCAATATTGATATATTATGACTTCTTCTCTGGAACTAAGTAATGTATTGCATTTATATTTCAGTGGTAGCATCCCTAGGTGGCTGGGATTCAAATTTATACAAATAATGGGGCTGACCCCCCAGGGGCCTGGGGGGCGGGGCCAAAATTGTCTATTTGGCAATATTGATATTAACGACTTCTTCTCTGGAACTAAACAATGTATGGCATTTATATTTCAGTGGTAGCATCCGTAGGTGGCTGGGATTCAAATTTATACAAATGATGGGGCTGACCCCCCAGGGGCCTGGGGGGGGGGGGGGGGGGGCCAAAGTGTCTATTTGGCAATATTGATATAAATGACTTCTTCTCTGGAACTAAGCAATGTATGGCATTTATATTTCAGTGGTAGCATCCCTAGGTGGCTGGGATTCAAATTTTTACGAATGATGGGGCTGACCCCCCAGGGGCCTGAGGGGCGGGGCCAAAAGTGTCTATTTGGCAATACAAATGTATTGATATTAATGACTTCTTCTCTGGAACTAAGTAATGTATGGCATTTATATTTCAGTGGTAGCATCCCTAGGTGGCTGGGATTCAAATTTATACAAATGATGGGGCTGAGGGGCGGGGCCAAAAGTGTCTATTTGGCAATATTGATATTAACAACTTCTTCTCTGGAACTAAGCAATGTATTGCATTTATATTTCAGTGGTAGCATCCCTAGGTGGCTGGGATTCGAATTTATACAAATAATGGGGCTGACCCCCCCAAGGGGCCTGACGGGCGGGGGCAAAAGTGTCTATTTGGCAATATTGATATATTATGACTTCTTCTCTGGAACTAAGTAATGTATTGCATTTATATTTCAGTGGTAGCATCCCTAGGTGGCTGGGATTCAAATTTATACAAATAATGGGGCTGACCCCCCAGGGGCCTGGGGGGCGGGGCCAAAATTGTCTATTTGGCAATATTGATATTAACGACTTCTTCTCTGGAACTAAACAATGTATTGCATTTATATTTCAGTGGTAGCATCCGTAAGCGGCTGGGATTCAAATTTATACAAATGATCGGGCTGAGGGGCGGGGCCAAAAGTGTCTATTTGGCAATATTGATATTAACGACTTCTTCTCTGGAACTAAGCAATGTATGGCATTTATATTTCAGTGGTAGCATCCGTAGGTGGCTGGGATTCAAATTTATACAAATGATGGGGCTGACCCCCCAGGGGCCTGGGGGGGGGGGGGGGGGGGGCCAAAGTGTCTATTTGGCTATATTGATGCTGCACTGAACCCATTTCATGGATTTATGCCCTATTTGCCAAAAAACCTAACATTTTTAGAATTACAACAAAAGCAATGTACATGTACCCATCAAAAATGCTTATGATATATTGACATAAGAAGAAGGGCCACACATACACTTATGAGTCATTCTTGTTTCATATCACATGAAACCAGGTGAGCGATACAGGCCCTCTGGGCCTCTTGTTAATGTTAGACTTTGATCATGTTTTGTACATGAACCTCAGGTTGATCATGTTTAGTAACCTGGGTTGATCATGCGCAATATTAACCTGGAAATCAGCAGTTACTGTATTATTTGCCCGATCTCATTTTATATACAGCTAGTGTCCTCATGTAAGTTTTAGACTATCAATCACAATGGTGCATTTTCTCTGTGATGTACCTCAGCCATGCTGAGAAGCTGGTCCTATGGGGATCACTGCCATTCCCATCGGATCATCGGGACCCTTTGGGGTTTCCTGTGGAGCTAATCATTGTTAAAAAGACATGCTATCTTGTTCATAGATTTATATGAAGGACCATTTGTGTGGAAATGTCAAGAAAATATAACTTTGTGTTAAAATATCTTTCAGATATGTGTTATTCTATAATCTTGACGAGGTGGTTACATTTGGTGAGGGACTGTAATTCGCTGAATTGTCTTGTTTAGTGAAGTTTCAGACTACCATAGTAAACTAGAGGTTCTGGGTCTGAGCCTTAGTGGAGGCATTGAAAAATAAGTCGGTTAAAAAATTTATATATTTATATTTCCACTGCACAGAAACTAGATGAAGCTTCTGTGCCCAATCGGCCAATGCATACATTGGGACATTGCGACATCATCATGCTTATGACGTCATAATTGTAGCGTAGGAGACTGCACTGCTCCACTGTCAACAGGTGACTGTTCTCTGTCTGGATCTGAAGTTGAAACATGCTTTGACTAATACTATATGTATATGTCTGCACCAAGTGGATGCTAGTTAACAAAAAAATGTAAATAGTAGTATTGGTTGTAATATTTCTGACATTCATTTGTGTGTACTTGGTAATATACATTGGCCTAAATACCCGGTACATATTCAAAATGATGTGTTAGTGTGCACCATTCAATATGTAGGTGCGCCAATGTATGTTACACACCAATGTATGTTACACACCAATGTATATTACACACCAATGTGTGTTACACACCAATGTATGTAACACACCAATGTATGTTAC
The DNA here is from genome assembly GCA_947623455.1 of Mimachlamys varia. Taxonomy (NCBI): domain Eukaryota; kingdom Metazoa; phylum Mollusca; class Bivalvia; order Pectinida; family Pectinidae; genus Mimachlamys; species Mimachlamys varia. Next base: position 19,866,101 of record OX392535.1, read on the forward strand.
ACACCAATGTATGTTACACACCAATGTATGTTACACACCAATGTATGGTACACACCAATGTATATTACACGCCAATGTATGGTACACACCAATGTATGTTACACACCAATGTATGTAACACACCAATGTATGTTACACGCCAATGTATGTTACACACCAATGAATGTTACACACCAATGTATGTTACACACCAATGTATGTAACACACCAATGTATGTTACACGCCAATGTATGTTACACGCCAATGTATGTTACACACCAATGTATGTTACACGCCAATGTATGTTACACACCAATGTATGTTACACGCCAATGTATGTTACACACCAATGTATGTTACACACCAATGTATGTTACACACCAATGTATGTAACACACCAATGTATGTAACACACCAATGTATGTTACACACCAATGTATGTTACACACCAATGTATGTTACACACCAATGTATGTTACACACCAATGTATGTTACACACCAATGTATGTAACACACCAATGTATGTTACACACCAATGTATGTTACACACCAATGTATATTACACACCAATGTATGTTACACACCAATGAATGTTACACACCAATGTATGTTACACACCAATGAATGTTATACACCAATGAATGTTACACACCAATGTTTGTTACACACCAATGTATATTACACACCAATGTATGTTACACACCAATGTATGTTACACACCAATGTATGTTACACAAATGAATGTTACACACCAATGTATGTTACACACCAATGAATGTTACACACCAATGTATGTTACACACCAATGAATGTTACACACCAATGTATGTAACACACCAATGTATGTAACACACCAATGTATGTTACACACCAATGTATGTTACACACCAATGTATGTTACACACCAATGTATGTTACACACCAATGTATGTCACACACCAATGAATGTCAAAAATATGACAACCAATCCTTAAATACCTACGGTAACTAGTTGTCAGAAGAAGTCTGTGATAGACATACTTGTGCTTAATGCAGTGTGTTATAAATGTTAGATTATTAAGATTGTTAATACATGTACATAAATGTATATATATTGCTTGATATCAAGATCTGCGAAAAATTCAGCGTTTGAGTCTTAACAGAGTGTTAACTAAATTTAATAGGTTAATCATGATGTGGACGTCAATAATTAAAGTAGTACAAGATAAAACAGGTATGAGACTTACCATTTACATGATAAGTCAAAATATTAGCCTCACGAGTGAAAAATATTTGGTATTATTAAGATACTGTTAGATATTCTGTTTATTACATTTTTATAGCAAAATCTACAGGGGCAGCTTGAAATTTTCCCCTTTACTGTTTGTAAGCAGTGTTTTGATTGGCCAAATCATTTTTTAAAGCGATATTAAAAAAAAAAATATATCATTATTCCCACTATTGAAAAATATGACTTTTATTGAATGAATAATTTTCTATATTTCACCTGTGAAAATGTAATAATTATTTAACGCTATATGGAGCATGATGAGAGGCTAATTAAAATGCAGACTACTTTTAGCTGTTTACTCGGATGTCAGTGAGAGTAGGACTAACTCAAATTGTTTAGATGTTAGGGCTATAACACATGTTTATGTGTTAGGGCTATAACACATGTTTATGTGTTAAGGCTATAACACATGTTTAGGTGTTAGGGCTATAACACATGTTTAGGTGTTAGGGCTATAACACATGTTTATGTGTTAGGGATATAACCCATGTTTAGGTGTTAGGGCTATAACACATGTTTATGTGTTAGGGCTGTAACCCATGTGTATGTGTTAGGGCTATAACACATGTTTAGGTGTTAGGGCTATAACCCATGTTTATGTGTTAGGGCTGTAACACATGTTTATGTGTTAGGGCTATAACCCATGTTTAGGTGTAAGGGCTATAACACATGTTTAGGTGTTAGGGGTATAACCCATGTTTATGTGTTAGGGCTATAACACATGTTTAGGTGTTAGGGCTATAACCCATGTTTATGTGTTAGGGCTATAACACATGTTTATGTGTTAGGGCTATAACCCATGTTTAGGTGTTAGGGGTATAACACATGTTTATGCGTTAGGGCTATAACACATGTTTATGTGTTAGGGCTATAACACATGTTTAGGTGTTAGGGCTATAACACATGTTTATGTGTTAGGGCTATAACACATGTTTAGGTGTTAGGGCCATAACACATGTTTAAGTGTTAGGGCTATAACACATGTTTATGTGTTAGGGCTATAACACATGTTTATGTGTTAGGGGTATAACACATGTTTAGGTGTTAGGGCTATAACCCATGTTTATGTGTTAGGGCTATAACACATGTTTATGTGTTAGGGCTGTAACCCATGTGTATGTGTTAGGGCTATAACACATGTTTATGTGTTAGGGCTATAACACATGTTTAGGTGTTAGGGCTATAACACATGTTTAGGTGTTAGGGCTATAACACATGTTTAGGTGTTAGGGCTATAACACATGTTTAGGTGTTAGGGCTATAACACATGTTTAGGTGTTAGGACTATAACACATGTTTATGTGTTAGGGCTATAACACATGTTTATGTGTTAGGGCTATAACACATGTTTAGGTGTTAGGGCCATAACACATGTTTAAGTGTTAGGGCTATAACACATGTTTATGTGTTAGGGCTATAACACATGTTTAGGTGTTAGGGCTATAACACACTTTAGGTGTTAGGGCTATAACACATGTTTATGTGTTAGGGCTATAACACATGTTTATGTGTTAGGGCTGTAACCCATGTGTATGTGTTAGGGCTATAACACATGTTTATGTGTTAGGGCTATAACACATGTTTAGGTGTTAGGGCTGTAACACATGTTTAGGTGTTAGGGCTATAACACATGTTTAGGTGTTAGGGCTATAACACATGTTTAGGTGTTAGGGCTATAACACATGTTTAGGTGTTAGGGATATAACACATGTTTATGTGTTAGGGCTGTAACACATGTTTATGTGTTAGGGCTGTAACACATGTTTATGTGTTAGGGCTGTAACACATGTTTATGTGTTAGGGCTATAACACATGTTTAGGTGTTAGGACTATAACCCATGTTTATGTGTTAGGGCTGTAACACATGTTTATGTGTTAGGGCTGTAACACATGTTTATGTGTTAGGGCTGTAACACATGTTTATGTGTTAGGGCTGTAACACATGTTTATGTGTTAGGGCTGTAACACATGTTTATGTGTTAGGGCTGTAACACATGTTTTGGTGTTAGGGCTATAACACATGTTTATGTGTTAGGGCTATAACCCATGTTTAGGTGTCAGGACTGTAATCTATTTATTAGGTAGCTAGACCAACTCCATTAAGCTTACTTTACTAATATACAGCATATATAAGGAAAGCATTTATTATATAAATCTACCATAACCATTGAACTGGAAAATGTATTTTGTTTTATGTTGAAACGATAGTATTATGTCCCTGTGACAATCTAGTCCCATTCCAAGTGATGATTGTTAATAGTTGTTTGAGATATGTACGGTATGATTCTGTATTTACGTTATGTATAGTTGTTTGAGATATGTACAGTACGATTCTGTATTTACGTTATGTATAGTTGTTTGAGATATGTATGGTACGATTCTGTATTTACGTTATGTATAGTTGTTTGAGATATGTACGGTACGATTCTGTATTTACGTTATGTATAGTTGTTTGAGATATGTACGGTACGATTCTGTATTTACATTATTGTGTATATGTTTACACTAACTTGTTATGTTTTTTTTACAGACCATGAGTGTTTATACCCAGGGCACATCCTGTGGTTCTACTCACAGGTTCATAAACCACAATCATACCAATGTACATGTATATTGAATTTGTCATAAAATCTACAAACTAAACATTGCAAGTGTTCCTTTTTTATGATTTATTAAGAAAGTATAGAGAAATAAAGTGTTTTTCCCAAAGTAGGGAAACAGAACATTCTTTTGTTGAAGCATAGAGATGTTAAATTGCTCACCACTGAAGACTCATGTTTACTTCGTTTTACGCTTATTTTTGCATGGTTATCTACTGGAATTTTTTTCATAATTTTTCAGAATCGCGAAAAATTTCCTGAAGTTACGTATATTGGGCCTTTAAACAATGGAATGTGTTTTCAAGGGTATTGTTATGGTGGTATTATCAAGTGTTATTGTCAAACTGCTACCACTACTACTCTACCACTTGGTCGCAAACTCGAGACATACATGTATATGTGATGCTGTTTTTTATGTGTGCAACTAGAAATGTTACATATGATGATACTATTGATGCCGTGATCAGGTTTGATGCAGCAGTGACACCTTGATTCAGGTTTGATGCAGCAGTGACACCTTGATTCAGGTTCGATGCAGAAATGACACCTTGATTCAGGTTCGATGCAGCAGTGACACCTTGATTCAGGTTTGATGCAAAAGTGACACCTCGATTCAGGTTTGATGCAGAAGTGACACCTTGATTCAGGTTCGATGCAGCAGTGACACCTTGATTCAGGTTTGATGCAAAAGTGACACCTCGATTCAGGTTTGATGCAGAAGTGACACCTTGATTCAGGTTTGATGGAGCAGTGACACTTTGATTCAGGTTTGATGCAGCAGTGACACCTTGATTCCGGTTTGATGCAGCAGTGACACCTTGATTCAGGTTCGATGCAGAAGTGACACCTTGATTCAGGTTCGATGCAGAAGTGACACCTTGATTCAGGTTTGATGCAAAAGTGACACCTCGATTCAGGTTTGATGCAGAAGTGACACCTTGATTCAGGTTTGATGGAGCAGTGACACTTTGATTCAGGTTTGATGCAGCAGTGACACCTTGATTCAGGTTTGATGCTGCTGCAATGGGTCATGATAAAGAAACATAAGACACTGTCCATTTTGAGTTTCGGGCCTTGGTTCATGCATCCCCCACAAAAGATAAGGAGTCGGAAGTGTGTACGAAGATAAAATTTTATTATCAACCACCTTTACACCGTAAAGCTGCTGACTTGACTGTACATTGTTAGTTTGATACAACTTTGATAAACATGTAAGGAAAAAAAAGGAGCATGAATTTGACACGACTAAAAGATCACATTTTGTATGTACATAAATCAAATAACACATCATGTCAACATTTCCTTCAACTGCTCTCGGTACATATGTTATATATAGATGTATACCACAGAACGCTACCATACTAGTATATCAATCCTCGTAACATAGAGGCTAATAAAGACTGCTATTATTAAAATAGTTTAATACAATTATACATGGTAACTGGTTTTTAAAGCATTATCATACTGAATCACAAGATTTGTAGATTTAAGACTTTTGTGAAAGTGCAAAAATATAGAGCAATGTTCATTTTTAATTAATTACACAATTCTGTAAGGTTAAGGTTTTCTAGCAAATGGTCAGACCCCGTCTAGCCCTGTGTTTTCACAGTGGGTGTACCTGGTAGTGAGTTGGTCCGTTGACAGGGGGCGGGAGGGGGTCCGTTAACAGGAAGAGCGGTGAGCATCACCATAGTTTTGACATGCATAACAAGGTAAACAAAAACTCAATAAGGGGGCCACACCCACATAACATTGACTAAACACAACCTTTAAACATCCTGTAAACTTCATAGTCTAAAACTGCTGGCCACAACCTTGTAGATTTCACCATCAAAGTCTCAAACAATATATTCCTAAAGGCGTTCCTTCCCTTACCTGTTGTGTTAAGGTTTTATATTGGCAAGAAAATATGTGTCTGATGACACTATCTATATCATAATTCTACATAAACCAGCTGTGGGAAAGGTTTTCTTCACACTTCAGTCTATACAGTACCTTTGTTAGTTTCATACCCCTAATTGAATACTTAATCACCTTTAGGGACAAGAGGGTATTTGTCAAAATTAAGCAAATAAAATGTAAGTATACCCAATCAGATGTGAAATAGTATAACTTTGCTGATGCGATAGTTTATAATTTACATCTATTAATTTATTTTGTCCTTGCAAAACAACAATTGATATTCTCAAGCATAATGTGTGTAAACTGTGTCCTTTTTTAAAGGAGCTGAAACTGGATAAGTCTAGAACTACAGACTGACCACAGACAATGTGTCCAGGTAAATCTACAGACTGACCACAGACAATGTGTCCAGGTAAATCTACAGACTGACCATAGACGATGTGTCCAGGTAAATCTACAGACTGACCACAGACGATGTGTCCAGGTAAATCTACAGACTGACCACAGACAATGTGTCCAGGTAAATCTACAGACTGACCATAGACGATGTGACCAGGTAAATCTACAGACTGACCATAGACGATGTGTCCAGGTAAATCTACAGATTTACCATAGATAATATGTCCAGTTAATTCTACGAGATAACTGCAGATGATGCCCTCTGTAATAATTCAAATGGTTTTTCATGCCAAGCTAAAAACACAAGTAACGTACATGTAAGACAATTTTATATAAAGCTTGCTGGTGTTAGTTCATCAATTGTGTGTAATGGTTTCAACCTTTCTCACAAAATAGTTCTACAGTCCTTATCAAGTTAACGTTCTGTCTGTAGGACGATGGTTTTAACCTTCCTTACAAAATAGTGATACAGTCCTTATCAAGTTAACGTTCTGTCTGTAGGACAATGGTTTTAACCTTTCTAACAAAATAGTTATACAGTCCTTATCAAGTTAACGTTCTGTCTGTAGGACAATGGTTTTTATCGATGTTTATGTTATAGATGTTTCAGTATACAGTTCCTCATTACATGTTACATGCATTTTCTTTTTGCGTTAGATAATTTCTATACAAATTCAGTTTCAAATATTCAAATTCTCAGTTCTCAGTTAGGACAAAGTTTTTTTGTTTTTTTTTTTAAATTAATAGTTAGACAAATATAAGCTTCATTCTCAGTAACCTTGAAATACTTACAGTCACAACCTTGACTTTGAGTAACACTGACTAGAAGATCAAGATTTCAAAAATAAGCACATTATAGAAATAAATCGAAAGAAAAGAGGCAATGATATAGATGTAAAAGGGACAGTCAAGTTTTACCCTGTGTAACTGGATATATAACAATCATTTTTAAACCGAAGTCAAATGTCAGATTTTGAGATCGAATACCCTGGAATTGTAAGAATTATAAAGGTTTACATCTAATTCTACATATGATAAATAAATAAACATTTCTAATATATCAGATCTAATTGCACATAGCCCTTTAAACAATATAATTTATAGTCATATAAATACCTTATACAGTTAAGTTGTATACAAAAGTAAAAGCATATCAGATATAAATAGAAAACAAAGTAAAAGATTAACATTTTAACAGGTAAGTCAGTTTCAAGTTGGAAAAACAGAAAGTTCCAGCTGAATGTGAAATAAACAATAGAATCTAACGAGGTCAGACAATCATAGCTACCAGAATATTACTTTGAGATGAGCATTGCCCAGCTGTTCTTAGCAAGGGCCAATTTTGGAGCTACAATCAGTTGCCCTTACAGTGAGCGACACATTTTTGGAGCAATGGTCAGTTGTTCCTCAAGGGTTAACTCAATACAAACGTAGCAATACAACTTCCATGTACCATCATGTCACTTTTGAAGAATAAAATCAAAAAGTGCCAGATTGGAAATAGGGCATAACAAGTATATTTTGATAATATCCCAACATGGCAATAATTTGTATTCCTGAACTAGTAAGAAGCACATGGACATAATTAATAAATTGCTGCTGAAAAAATTCAGGCCAATTTTTATATATTTTTATTTTGTGTATTTTAAAGAAAAAGAAATAATATGAAAACAAGAAGCTTAATTAATACAATATCATGTATATAAATGATAGCTTGATGGTAAAAACAAACAGACTTTTGTTTTTTAAATGAGACTATGATTGGTACTTGAAATAAGTCTATAAGGATGAGTTGAGTATTGAATACTGAGTTCCACTACAGATGTTAGGTTACCTCTAAAATACTGTACATCTGTGAAATACCCCCAGGATAACACAGATATATAAAATACTGTATATCTGTGAAATACCCCCAGGATAACACAGATATATAAAATACTGTATATCTGTGAAATACCCCCAGGATAACACAGATATATAAAATACTGTATATCAGTGAAATACCCCCAGGATAACACAGATATATAAAATACTGTATATCTGTGAAATACCCCCAGGATAACACAGATATATAGAATACTGTTATATATCAGTGAAATACCCCCAGGATAACACAGATATATAGAATACTGTATATTTGTGAAATACCCCCAGGATAACACAGATATATAGAATACTGTATATTTGTGAAATACCCCCAGGATAACACAGATATATAAAATACTGTATATCTGTGAAATACCCCCAGGATAACACAGATATATAAAATACTGTATATCAGTGAAATACCCCCAGGATAACACAGATATATAAAATACTGTATATCTGTGAAATACCCCCAGGATAACACAGATATATAGAATACTGTTATATATCAGTGAAATACCCCCAGGATAACACAGATATATAGAATACTGTATATTTGTGAAATACCCCCAGGATAACACAGATATATAGAATACTGTATATTTGTGAAATACCCCCAGGATAACACAGATATATAAAATACTGTATATCTGTGAAATACCCCCAGGATAACACAGATATATAGAATACTGTTATATATCAGTGAAATACCCCCAGGATAACACAGATATATAGAATACTGTATATCTGTGAAATACCCCCAGGATAACACAAATATATAGAATACTGTATATCAGTGAAATACCCCCAGGATAACACAGATATATAGAATACTGTCATATATCAGTGAAATACCCCCAGGATAACACAGATATATAGAATACTGTATATCTGTGAAATACCCCCAGGATAACACAAATATATAGAATACTGTATATCAGTGAAATACCCCCAGGATAACACAGATATATAGAATACTGTCATATATCAGTGAAATACCCCCAGGATAACACAGATATATAGAATACTGTTATATATCAGTGAAATACCCCCAGGATAACACAGATATATAGAATACTGTCATATATCAGTGAAATACCCCCAGGATAACACAGATTTATAGAATATTGTCATATATCAGTGAAATACCCCCAGGATAACACAGATATATAGAATTCTGTTATATATCAGTGAAATACCCCCAGGATAACACAAATATATAGAATACTGTATATCAGTGAAATACCCCCAGGATAACACAGATTTATAGAATACTGTCATATATCAGTGAAATACCCCCAGGATAACACAGATATATAGAATACTGTTATATATCAGTGAAATACCCCCAGGATAACACAGATATACTGAAACGAAAAAGAAACGCAACATGGAAAATTGTGATTAATTTTGTATTAAATATACATATCTGTATAAAAATCGCCGATATAAACATGCAACCTGCCTAACACCCATACCAATCTTCAAAATCACCCAAGTGTGACTAGAGACCTATGCACTTCCGGCGCGGTAAAAACATCAAAAACCGTGCCTGTACAAACATATGCGTTCTTTTTTCATTCAAACCAGTATCAATTCATCACTAACATTGAGCCACATCATCGCCAATACTTTTGCAAACAATAATTCCTTTTACAATTATGCCACGGTTATCAAAGGTTGATAGAGGACGTGCTATAGCGATGCTTCTGGCAGGGAACACGCAACTTCACGTCGCTCGACAATTCAGAGTTCACAAATCGACTATTAGTCGATTAGTTTCACGTCTTAACGCAACAGGAAGAGTCGATGACCAGCCGAGATCAGGACGTCCACGCGTAACGTCGCGACGTCAAGACCGGGTTCTTAGGTTGGTACACCTGCGTAACAGGAGATTAACGGCCGCTGAAACGGCAAGGAATACGATTGGTAATCATAACCGTCGAATTCATCCCCAAACAGTGATCAACAGACTGCGTGAGGCTAATTTGCGTGCAAGGCGACAGTACGTTGGTTTACCACTAACACCGCAACGTCGAGCACGTCGTATGCAATGGGCAACGGCACATATGCCCAGACGTTTTCCTATGAGACGTTGGAGGTCTATGCTCTTCACCGATGAATCTCGATTCACGTTATTTCGAGCAGATGGCCGTCAACGTGTGTACCGGCGTCGAGGCGAACGTTTTGCTGACGCCTGTGTTTTGGAACACGACCGATTTGGGGGTGGATCAGTTATGGTTTGGGCGGGAATCTCCCATGGTTTGAAGACGCCTTTGGTGATAGTCAATGGGAATTTAACGGCCGTACGCTATCGGGATGAGATCCTTAGGCCTAATGTTGTGCCGTTTGTTAGGCAGCATCATCTAACCTTTCAGCAAGATAACGCGAGACCACACGTTGCAAGAGTCTGTAGAGACTTTCTTGCGACACAGAACATTGCTCCTATAGATTGGCCTCCATATAGCCCCGACCTGTCCCCAATCGAGCATTTGTGGGATGAATTAGACAGAAGAATTCGAAATCGCCGTAACCCCCCAAATACCCTCCCTCAGTTAGCAAATGCACTCGTCCAAGAATGGAATAACATTCCAATACGGAAAGTCAATGCCCTGATGAACTCAATGCAACAAAGAATTAGAGATGTGATAACTGTTCGAGGAGGACACACACGATATTAGGGCACGGTTTCAAAACTGCTGCCATTTCAACTTGGATTCACGTAGGGTACTACCAATCATGACCTTCTAGCAAAGTGACCTGTTCTTAAAAATCTCTAAATATTGAATAAGGATGTTACATCAATATTCAATATTAACTATTACATATGAAATTTAAACATAATGCTCACAATTATTATTTTATTAAACCTACAATTTGAAGTTGCGTTTCTTTTTCGTTTCAGTATATATAGAATACTGTCATATATCAGTGAAATACCCCCAGGATAACACAGATTTATAGAATACTGTCATATATCAGTGAAATACCCCCAGGATAACACAGATATATAGAATTCTGTTATATATCAGTGAAATACCCCCAGGATAACACAGATATATAGAATTCTGTCATATATCAGTGAAATACCCACAGGATAACACAGATATATAGAATTCTGTTATATATCAGTGAAATACCCCCAGGATAACATGGCTATGTCATTTTCCAACATCCTGCATCTAAAACGTCAAATAGGTCACTCACTTATAGAAAGATACTGTGAGCGTACATCTTTTAGTGGTAAACTTATTTTACCTGATGATAATTTTTGTGCTGGAAGCATTCCGCTAAATTATGATTGCGCTAATTACAGTTTCTAATTACTGCTTTCTCCAACAAGTATTGTCATTGCACCAATTTATCATTGTATCTTTCTATTCAAAGTCTGTTATGTGCCAAAATTCGAGTGCATCAAAATAAGCTTGTTAACAGTATATCATTAATTTCTAAATAATCTTAATTCATTCTAAATTTGTCACCGAGATATGAACTTGACCACATTTTGGTTTGTCCAGTCACTGCTTTAAGTGAGAGGTAGGGAACAATGCATCTCCAAAATTTCTCTTAAAACTTTAACAAAACAAAAAAAAAACAAAAATAAGAATACTACAATTAATTTTATCGCAATGGTAATAAGGTTGAAGCAATTTAATTGAAATAAACAACAATTAACGTACAAAAGAAAATAGCGGAGCAAAAAGATGTTTGGAATGTTTCTTAATTGTCTGTTTTATCAAACATCAAACTAAATGTAATACAGGGAATGCAATTATATCAAATCACAATAAATAATCTCCAGACCTAGTTAGGATGACTTGCTGTATGTTTGTTCATACCTTATATACTGCAGGATAAGTACCATCAACAAGATTGACAAATATAATATCTTCTACACTAAGCTCCCTAACCATGTTTTCTAATCCCCTCATATCTCCTACAGAAAGCCTTTTCTCACCCTTCTTAACTCAATCAACCCTGACAACACATTTGGACACTTCCAATTTAAAGGTTGAAATAGTTCATTATGAAATTTTAGGGGTGGATGAGTTAATTATCAATTTATGTTGATGTTTCTTGTCATGTAATATTAGTCTGTCTTATTGTAGACGAGGTGAACTACCCATGTCTCCTTTAACATACCGACACTCTCCAATAACAAGTCCCGTCAGTAACATCGCCTGTATATATGTAGTAGTACGATATATACTAACTGCCAAAACACATTCTCCTGTCACAAGACCTATAAATAATAGTTCTTCTGTGACAAGATCTATACATAATAGTTCCATACTAAGTACTTCTTTTCAGGGTACTCCTTTGACAAACTATGACCAGACTTTATCAAACAACACATGTCTCCTTCCAAAGGGGCAAGCCTCTTGACTATTAGATTAGAGCTGTAACAAAAAAAATCTTGCACAAAGCCACCTCACTTTAAAATACTGCACCCTTTCATCTAGCCACACCCATTTATATAGCCACACCCCTGATCTTGTCATTCTTCATGCCATATGTCCCTTTATCTGGTCTCACTCATTTCTAGCCATGCCTATTTATCTAGCCTCATCCCAATATGTAACCACTCCTCTTTAGATAGCCACACCCCTATATGTAGCCACTCCTCTTTATATAGCCTCACCCCTATATGTAGCCAATCCTTTTTATATAGCCACACCCCTATATGTAGCCACTCCTCTTTATATTGCCACACCCCAATATGTAGCCACTCCTCTTTATATTGCCACACCCCCTACATAGAACAAGCCACTTTTCTACTGATCAGCACATCTACAGCATGTTTATATCTAGTAATTCTGCTCCAACAGGACATATCTGCAAGGCTGTACCTCCTCAGGAAAAGCCTAACTTGTAACAAGCCTGCACTCCTCTAACAGGACATATCTGCAAGGCTGTACCTCCTCAGGAAAAGCCTAACTTGTAACAAGCCTGCAGTCCTCCAACAGGCCATATCTGCAAGGTTGTACCTCCTCAGAAAAAGTCTAACCTACAGCAATAAGCATTTCACAAATGAAATTTGGACATATAGACCGCTGTCACACTGTAAACAAGACATAACACAACATTTAATTTCGCTGAGTATTGGCTTCATCAACAAACAACAGTGAATATATCCTCTCCCTCTTATACAAAACAACTTTCTTCTAACCCCACGTCGCCTTTGTCTTATACAGAATAATTCTCTTCTTTGTGACCCCACGTCGCCTTTGTCTTATACAAAACAACTTTCTTCTAACCCCACGTCGCCTTTGTCTTATACAAAACAATTCTCTTCTTACCCATCTCTTTAGTCTGATTAGAACAATTCTCTTCTTACCCACATCACCTTAGTCTGATTAGAACAATTCTCTTCTTACCCACATCACCTTAGTCTGATAAGAACAATTCTTTTCTTACCCACATCACCTTAGTCTGATTAGAACAATTCTCTTCTTACCCTCATCACCTTCGTCTGACAAGAAAAATTCTCTTCTAACCCACATCACCTTCGTTTTATAAGAACAATTCTCTTCTTACCCACATCACCTTAGTCTGATAAGAACAATTCTCTTCTTACCCACATCACCTTAGTCTGATAAGAAAAATTCTCTTCTAACCCACATCACCTTCGTTTTATAAGAACAATTCTCTTCTTACCCACATCACCTTAGTCTGATAAGAACAATTCTCTTCTTACCCACATCACCTTAGTCTGATAAGAACAATTCTCTTCTTACCCACATCAACTTAGTCTGATAAGAAAAATTCTCTTCTAACCCACATCACCTTCGTTTTATAAGAATAATTCTCTTCTTACCCACATCGCCTTAGTCTGATAGGAACAATTCTCTTCTTACCCACATCACCTTAGTCTGATAAGAACAATTCTCTTCTTACCCCACATCACCTTCGTCTGATAAGAATAATTCTCTTCTTACCCACATCACCTTCGTCTGACAAGAAAAATTCTCTTCTAACCCACATCACCTTCGTCTGATAAGAACAATTCTCTTCTTACCCACATCACCTTCGTCTGGTACAGAACAATTCTCTTCTAACCCACATCACCTTCGTCTGATAAGAACAATTCTCTTCTTACCCACATCACCTTCGTCTGGTACAGAACAATTCTCTTCTAACCCACATCACCTTCATCTGATAAGAACAATTCTCTTCTTACCCACATCACCTTAGTCTGATAAGAACAATTCTCTTCTTACCCACATCACCTTAGTCTGATAAGAACAATTCTCTTCTTACCCACATCACCTTAGTCTGATAAGAACAATTCTCTTCTTACCCACATCACCTTAGTCTGATAAGAACAATTCTCTTCTTACCCACATCACCTTAGTCTGATAAGAACAATTCTCTTCTTACCCACATCACCTTAGTCTGATAAGAACAATTCTCTTCTAACCCACATCACTTTCATCTTATACAGAACAATTCTCTTTTTACCCCACATCACCTTCGTCTGGTACAGAACAATTCTCTTCTTGATTAACAACAATATATTGATTATTTTTTCATTATCTACAGGTAAATAAACAGGACTAACTAATATACATAATAAAACTTATCACCTATCTACCCAACACAATCAGAGTCATAGCAGTGATGTCTATACCTTATATTGCCAGGAGAACTTGTAACCCAAGATCTGCAACACCCACCATTTTGGAGGCAAAATCACAATTTTTCATTTTCGACTTTAAAAATCAGCAGAATTCCCTACAATTTTATTGCATAGAAAACACAAACTATGATATTTAACATGGCTGTTTCGTCAAACATAAGTCATTGTTTGTATGTAAATATTTTTAGATCTAACCATGCAGTATCAGAGAGTATATGCTGTAGATAAAATGACCAGTGATGTGAGGGGTATCATCATCCCCGGGAATTGGGGCCAATCAAGATGGCTTTATTTTGAATAATTAGACTTATCACAAATACTCTCAAATCAAACTTGTCATCTGGTTTTTGATCGATCCTTTATCATGGCTGTAATTTGTGGTTGGGAAGGGTGGGGTTTATTTTAATTTGAGATATCTTTTCAGCACCTTATTACAAAAGCCTATTCGGTTCATTTTGAAAAGCAAAATAAAAATCTGTATCTCGTTAAAACGTTATACTTATCTCGTTAAAACGCATAAGCTATCTCGTTTTAATGAGATAAATATTGTTTTTAAACTTGATAACTATCGCATTTTAACGTGATAATTAGCATGTTTTAACGAGATAATTATCACGTTTTAATGAGACACATATTTTTATTTTGCTTATCTCGTTAAAACGTGTTAGTTATCTCGTTAAAACAAGATAATTATTTTGTTAAACAAGTTACATATCTTTTTAAATTTGAAGAGAATTTTGTTTCTGATCAGTCTCTCTGAAGGAGTAATGTCAAATTGAATCGACATGTCCCGCTTTTCCCCTTTCATAAAAGGGTACCCAGTAATCATATTGTAGGTAAAAATCTTTTGAAATTTTGATGCTGTTGACACAAGATGTATTGCTTGGAAATTGAATAAAACTAAAGCCTTATACACAGAAATTGGTTAATATCCCTGCCAAAAGTGGCGATTGAACTTGATCGAGCCCGTTAAGCAATTAATCTTGACCGGAGCAACTTTTAGAATAGTATAGACACTTAAATGAATGATGTATAATATGAGGTGATAGTGCCCGCTGCCCCCAGGCACTATCAATTTGGCGTGATATGGAAGGGGAGTCGATTGTGATGTCACTATTACATTATGTCACTTTTGCATTGTGCTGAACCAAAACGTCAAAATGGCGGACATGCTCCAACAAAAGTTCACAATATGTATGCTTTTCTGCAGATGACAATTCTATGTTCGTGCTAAATCACGAAAAAAAGCAACAAAATATGTGATTAGATATTTGGCGCTATTTTCTGACATTTTCATGTGGATAGGGAGTTCGAGCAGGTATTCTAACTGTCTGGCTGGTGTTGTTTCCTGAAAAATGTCTGACGTTACAGTAGGCCTATCATTATAAATCATTATACGTGATTTTTAGTGAAGGTCATGAAAATTGTAAGGGTGATGTACTAAACCAATTATGGCCCTATTAAGAGGGCACTGTTGCCTCACAGTACAGTCTCTTGATGAGATAGTGCCCTCGTCTTAGGCTCTGGGACTATTCCATCCCTTGAAAATAGTTATGTGACAATAGTGCTCTCTCAACAGGGCCGTAATAGAGAAACAAGCTGTATCCATGACGTTTGGACGTGTTTTAGCTAAAACATTATCGTGTATTTATATGATATCTAACGCATTTTAACGCCATAATTATCATGTTTTAACAAGATTTTAACAAGATACTTATCGCGTTTAAACGAGATAATTTTTGAATTTTACCGAGATAAATTATCACGTTAAACAAGAAACTTATCACGTTTTAATGAGATAATTGACTGGTTTTAACAAGATTATTATATCGTTTTAACGAGATAATTATCATGTTTTAATGAGATAATTAACATGTTTTAAGAGATGAAATCAGGCTAATGCATTTAAACAAGATAGTTATTGTGTTTTAACAAAACTACTATCGCGTTTTAACGAGATATATTTTTTTAGTTTACATTTCAAAAAGACCCTAATAGGCTTTCGTACTTTATAGACATTTTGTGGGCCTATCATATTTTTACAATTCTAATGCTGTCCCCAAAACTCCCATTCAGGGCTTCAACCAAAGTTTCTGTTTCAATTTGCCATCCTCCTCGAATTAATTTGGTCAATTAAAATCACTCATTGGGTTGAATATAAGCATTTCTCAAATTATATTTCTGTAATTTTTTATCTTTGTATTGTCAGATGCTGGATTTATAATTAGGTAACACTGGTAACAACTTCTGTTTAACTTACGAGCTCTAAAACAGTAACCTCGTTCACCTGTAGTTTTATAGGTTGAGCTACCTAACCTATAGGTTTTTAAATAGCTACCTAACTTATACATGTAGGTTTATAAATAGCTACCTCACCTATAGGTTTATAGACTGAGCTATCTTACCTACAGGTTTATAGGAGGAGCTATTTCACCTACAGGTTTATAGGCTGAGCTACCTCACCCACAGGTTTCTATCTGAGAAACTCACCTTCAGATTATAGGATGAGCTACCTCACCTTCATGTTTATAGGCTGAGATAACTCACCTACAGGTTTATAGGCTGAGCTATCTCACCTACAGGTTTATAGGCTGAGCTTCCTCACCTACAGGTTTATATCTGAGATAACTCACCTTCAGGTTTATAGGTTGAGCTATCTCACCTACAGGTTTATAGGCTGAAGTACCTCACCTACAGGTTTATAGGCTGAGCTATCTCACCTACAGGTTTATAGGCTGAGCTTCCTCACCTACAGGTTTATAGGCTGAGCTTCCTCACCTACAGGTTTATATCTGAGATAACTCACCTTCAGGTTTATAGGCTGAAGTACCTCACCTACAGGTTTATAGGCTGAGCTATCTCACCTACAGGTTTATAGGCTGAGCTTCCTCACCTACAGGTTTATAGGCTGAGCTTCCTCACCTACAGGTTTATATCTGAGATAACTCACCTTCAGGTTTATAGGTTGAGCTATCTCACCTACAGGTTTATAGGCTGAAGTACCTCACCTACAGGTTTATAGGCTGAAGTACCTCACCTACAGGTTTATAGGCTGAGCTACCTCACCTAGAGGTTTATAGGCTGAGCTACCTCACCTCCAGATTATAGGATGAGCTATCTCACCTACAGGTTTATAGGCTGAAGTACCTCACCTACAGGTGTATAGGCTGAGCTATTTCACCTACAGGTTTATAGGCTGAAGTACCTCACCTACAGGTTTATAGGCTGAGCTACCTCACTTCAGTTTTATAGGCAGGCTTTTTAAAAACATTTCAAACTGATGCTGCTCTTCAACTAAATAACAGTACACATTCTTAAAATAACCATCAGTTAAAAAACATATCTTTGTATCTCTTAAATTCTGTCCCTACAATGAACTTGTTAATAAAACAGAAATTAATTTGATATTTAAAATACTATATCTATGGTCTAAAAACACAATCATATAGTACAAAAAAAAAACATTTTGAGGACTAAGATATTTTTCACAACAAAATACAATGTACATGATATGCTATGTATAATAGACATAACAGAAGAAATACTTATAGCTCATTATCCTTACAATCTTAACGGTATCTGACCCGATATGCAAGAAGCAATACAAAGTCATGCACAGTATATAGAAAAATAACAGATGTAAGTTGGAGTGCTGAGCATGGGGTTTATATAATATTGTAACCTAGGCAACACAGTCCAAACATGGACTGATTAATATATAGACACTTCAGTCCGCAGGCTTCATACTACAGTACACCACACACAATCTGTTCTCAATTTGTTTTTGTCGTTGGTTGAAGATATCAGACCCTCAAAAAGGTGCAAAACTTGTGTGCGCTGCGCCAAGGGCAGATAATAAATATTCTGATGCAAACAGTATTATGATTAAGTACATAAAACAAATAAAATAAAACAGTTCTTTACAAGCATATCAATGTTAATTATTCAGATAAAAACTTTCATGGCTTTAAGAGAAAATAAAACATCCTGAACAAGTGTGAATATTGTCATCTGGTAGACATTGCATTGGTAGTCATGGTAAAAGGCTGTCCAGGGACTGCGTTGTGTGGAAGGATACAACGACAGCCAGTGGTGAACAGGTCTGATAATGTATTAATGCCTTGCAAAAACAGAGTTGTTTAATTATACCACTGGTATAGCACACAATGTATAGGAGTTACGGTAAACTGCCATACCTCTCCGCACCATTAAACAATGTTAGGAGTTACGGTAAACAGCCATACCTCTCCACAACAGCACACAATGTTAGGAGTTACGGTAAACAGCCATACCTCTCCGCACCATTACACAATGTATAGGAGTTACAGTAAACAGCCATACCTCTCCACAACAGCACACAATGTTAGGAGTTACGGTAAACAGCCATACCTCTCCACACCATTACACAATGTTAGGAGTTACGGTAAACAGCCATACCTCTCCACACCATTACACAATGTATAGGAGTAACAGTAAACAGCCATACCTCACCACACCATTACACAATGTTAGTAGTTACGGTAAACAGCCATACCTCTCCACACCATTACACAATGTATAGGAGTTACAGTAAACAGCCATACCTCTCCACACCATTACATAATGTATAGAAGTTACGGTAAACAGCCATACCTCTCCACACCATTACACAATGTTAGGAGTTACAGTAAACAGCCATACCTCTCCACACCATTACACAATGTTAGGAGTTACGGTAAACAGCCATACCTCTCCACACCATTACACAATGTTAGGAGTTACAGTAAACAGCCATACCTCTCCACACCATTACACAATGTTAGGAGTTACGGTAAACAGCCATACCTCTCCACACCATTACACAATGTTAGGAGTTACAGTAAACAGCCATACCTCTCCACACCATTACACAATGTATAGGAGTTACAGTAAACAGCCATACCTCTCCACACCATTACACAATGTTAGGAGTTACGGTAAACAGCCATACCTCTCCACACCATTACACAATGTTAGGAGATACAGTAAACAGCCATACCTCTCCACACCATTACACAATGTTAGGAGTTACGGTAAACAGCCATACCTCTCCACACCATTACACAATGTTAGGAGTTACAGTAAACAGCCATACCTCTCCACACCATTACACAATGTATAGGAGTTACAGTAAACAGCCATACCTCTCCACACCATTACACAATGTATAGTAGTTACGGTAAACAGCCATACCTCTCCACACCATTACACAATGTTAGGAGTTACGGTAAACAGCCATACCTCTCCGCACTATTACACAATGTTAGGAGTTACGGTAAACAGCCATACCTCTCCGCACCATTACACAATGTATAGGAGTTACGGTAAACAGCCATACCTCACCACACCATTACACAATGTTAGTAGTTACGGTAAACAGCCATACCTCTCCACACCATCACACAATGTTAGTAGTTACGGTAAACAGCCATACCTCACCACACCATTACACAATGTTAGGAGTTACGGTAAACAGCCATACCTCTCCACACCATTACACAATGTTAGGAGTTACGGTAAACAGCCATACCTCTCTGCACCATTACACAATGTATAGGAGTTACGGTAAACAGCCATACCTCTCTGCACCATTACACAATGTATAGGAGTTACGGTAAACAGCTGTACCTCTCCACACCATCACACAATGTTAGGAGTTACGGTAAACAGCCATACCTTTCCACACCATCACACAATGTTAGGAGTTACAGTAAACAGCCATACCTCTCCGCACCATTGCACAATGTTAGGAGTTACAGTAAACAGCCATACCTCTCCACACCATTACACAATGTTAGGAGTTACAGTAAACAGCCATACCTCTCCACACCAGTACACAATGTTAGGAGTTACAGTAAACAGCCATACCTCTCCACACCATTACACAATGTTAGGAGTTACAGTAAACAGCCATACCTCTCCACACCAGTACACAATGTTAGGAGTTATGGTAAACAGCTGTACCTCTCCACACCATTACACAATGTTAGGAGTTATGGTAAACAGCCATACCTCTCCGCACCATTACACAATGTATAGGAGTTACAGTAAACAGCCATACCTCACCACACCAGTACGCAATGTTAGGAGTTATGGTAAACAGCCATACCTCACCACACCAGTACGCAATGTATAGGAGTTACGGTAAACAGCCATACCTCTCCACACCATCACACAATGTTAGGAGTTACAGTAAACAGCCATACCTCTCCGCACCATTACACAATGTTAGGAGTTACAGTAAACAGCCATACCTCTCCGCACCATTACACAATGTTATATTAGGAGTTACGGTAAACAGCTGTACCTCTCCACACCATCACACAATGTTAGGAGTTATGGTAAACAGCCATACCTCTCCGCACCATTACACAATGTTAGGAGTTACGGTAAACAGCCATACCTCTCCACACCATTACACAATGTTAGGAGTTACAGTAAACAGCCATACCTCTCCACACCATTACACAATGTATAGGAGTTACAGTAAACAGCCATACCTCTCCACACCATCACACAATGTTTAGTAGTTACGGTAAACAGCCATACCTCTCCACACCATTACACAATGTTAGGAGTTACGGTAAACAGCCATACCTCTCCGCACTATTACACAATGTTAGGAGTTACGGTAAACAGCCATACCTCTCCGCACCATTACACAATGTATAGGAGTTACGGTAAACAGCCATACCTCACCACACCATTACACAATGTTAGTAGTTACGGTAAACAGCCATACCTCTCCACACCATCACACAATGTTAGTAGTTACGGTAAACAGCCATACCTCACCACACCATTACACAATGTTAGGAGTTACGGTAAACAGCCATACCTCTCCACACCATTACACAATGTTAGGAGTTACGGTAAACAGCCATACCTCTCTGCACCATTACACAATGTATAGGAGTTACGGTAAACAGCCATACCTCTCTGCACCATTACACAATGTATAGGAGTTACGGTAAACAGCTGTACCTCTCCACACCATCACACAATGTTAGGAGTTACGGTAAACAGCCATACCTTTCCACACCATCACACAATGTTAGGAGTTACAGTAAACAGCCATACCTCTCCGCACCATTGCACAATGTTAGGAGTTACAGTAAACAGCCATACCTCTCCACACCATTACACAATGTTAGGAGTTACGGTAAACAGCCATACCTCTCCACACCATTACACAATGTTAGGAGTTACAGTAAACAGCCATACCTCTCCACACCATTACACAATGTTAGGAGTTACAGTAAACAGCCATACCTCTCCACACCATTACACAATGTTAGGAGTTATGGTAAACAGCTGTACCTCTCTACACCATTACACAATGTTAGGAGTTATGGTAAACAGCCATACCTCTCCACACCATTACACAATGTTAGGAGTTACAGTAAACAGCCATACCTCTCCACACCATTACACAATGTTAGGAGTTACAGTAAACAGCCATACCTCTCCACACCATTACACAATGTTAGGAGTTACGGTAAACAGCCATACCTCTCCACACCATCACACAATGTTAGGAGTTACAGTAAACAGCCATACCTCTCCACACCAGTACACAATGTTAGGAGTTATGGTAAACAGCCATACCTCTCCACACCATTACACAATGTATAGGAGTTACGGTAAACAGCCATACCTCTCCGCACCATTACACAATGTATAGGAGTTACAGTAAACAGCCATACCTCACCACACCAGTACGCAATGTTAGGAGTTATGGTAAACAGCCATACCTCACCACACCAGTACGCAATGTATAGGAGTTACGGTAAACAGCCATACCTCTCCACACCATTACACAATGTATAGGAGTTACGGTAAACAGCCATACCTCTCCGCACCATTACACAATGTATAGGAGTTACAGTAAACAGCCATACCTCACCACACCAGTACGCAATGTTAGGAGTTATGGTAAACAGCCATACCTCACCACACCATTACACAATGTTAGGAGTTACGGTAAACAGCCATACCTCTCCACACCATCACACAATGTTAGGAGTTACAGTAAACAGCCATACCTCTCCACACCATTACACAATGTTAGGAGTTACGGTAAACAGCCATACCTCTCCGCACCATTACACAATGTTAGGAGTTACAGTAAACAGCCATACCTCTCCGCACCATTACACAATGTTATATTAGGAGTTACGGTAAACAGCTGTACCTCTCCACACCATCACACAATGTTAGGAGTTATGGTAAACAGCCATACCTCTCCGCACCATTACACAATGTTAGGAGTTACGGTAAACAGCCATACCTCTCCACACCATCACACAATGTTAGGAGTTACGGTAAACAGCCATACCTCTCCACACCATCACACAATGTTAGTAGTTACGGTAAACAGCCATACCTCTCCACACCATCACACAATGTTAGGAGTTACGGTAAACAGCCATACCTCTCCACACCATCACACAATGTTAGTAGTTACGGTAAACAGCCATACCTCTCCACACCATCACACAATGTTAGGAGTTACGGTAAACAGCCATACCTCTCCACACCATCACACAATGTTAGGAGTTACGGTAAACAGCCATACCTCTCCACACCATTACACAATGTTATGAGTTACAGTAAACAGCCATACCTCACCACACCATTACACAATGTTAGGAGTTATGGTAAACAGCCATACCTCACCACACTATTACACAATGTTAGGAGTTATGGTAAACAGCTGTACCTCTCCGCACCGTTACACAATGTTAGGAGTTACGGTAAACAGCCATACCTCTCTGCACCATCAATATATTGACTCATCATCAAAGAGGGGAAATATCTGTTATCATAATCTTTAATAATAAATATTCAATTCACACTATCTCACATTTTTCTTGGTCCATATACACATATATATTACATGTTTCCATGGAAACCTAGACAATAACAAGTGTGGATGTCATGGTGATAGTTTATGCCACAACCATAACTTTAAAGGGAATGCTAATTTGTTACATTGGTAATTACGTATATCTAGTCACCATGGAAATGCTATGTTGAAGTGCTTAAAATGATATTGATGGAAGTGACAAATATGTTAGAGAGTACACACATGATACGTAGAATAATCACACCGACTCTTTTAACATCTGTACCATTTCAAATACCATTACACAATACATTCTATAAAACATATTCTTTAGATCATATATACACAGTAACCCTTCAGCGTAGTGTGGTCACCGGGCTAACTCACAATGTAATACTTCTAACACAACTGATGACAGTAGTGATGTATAGTGGTATTGATGTGTATAACAGTGGTAGTGATGTATAACAGTGGTATTGATGTATAACAGTGGTAGTGATTTATATAACTGGTAGTGATGTATAGTGGTAGTGATGTATAGTGGTAGTGATGTATAACAGTGGTAGTGATGTATAGTGGAAGTGATGTATAACAGTGGTAGTGATGTATAACAGTGGTAGTGATGTATAACAGTGGTAGTGATGTATAACAGTGGTAGTGATGTATAACAGTGGTAGTGATGTATAGTAGTAGTGATGTATAGTGGTAGTGATGTATAACAGTGGTAGTGATGTATAACAGTGGTAGTGATGTATAGTGGTAGTGATGTATAACAGTGGTAAATATATATAACAGTGGTAGTGATGTATAACAGTGGTAGTGATGTATAACAGTGGTAGTGATTTATATAACTGGTAGTGATGTATAGTGGTAGTGATGTATAGTGGTAGTGATGTATAACAGTGGTAGTGATGTATAGTGGAAGTGATGTATAACAGTGGTAGTGATGTATAACAGTGGTAGTGATGTATAACAGTGGTAGTGATGTATAACAGTGGTAGTGATGTATAACAGTGGTAGTGATGTATAGTAGTAGTGATGTATAGTGGTAGTGATGTATAACAGTGGTAGTGATGTATAACAGTGGTAGTGATGTATAGTGGTAGTGATGTATAACAGTGGTAAATATATATAACAGTGGTAGTGATGTATAACAGTGGTAGTGATGTAAAGTGGTAGTGATGTATAGTGGTAGTGATGTATAACAGTGGTAGTGATGTATAACAGTGGTAGTGATGTATAGTGGTAGTGATGTATAGTGGTAGTGATGTATATAACAGTAGTAGTGATGTATAACAGTGGTAGTGATGTATAACAGTGGTAGTGATGTATGTAACAGTGGTAGTGATGTATATAACAGTGGTAGTGATGTATAACAGTGGTAGTGATGTATAACAGTGGTAGTGATGTATAGTGGTAGTGATATATATTTGTGGTAGTGATGTGTATATAACACTGTGATTCTTACTGGTAAGATATGTAATTATAATCACTCAGATGGTATTTGGATTGTATACTTCCTTTACACAATTGATCAGAGACACAATATGCTGGTTCAATGGAACATTCTGTAAACATCCTCAGGTATATGCTGTTGTAGCACAACTTTGTATCTGTAGATAAAACACATTCCTTTTTTGGAATGTGCTTCTTTATATGGAAAACATAGAAACTCTTTAAATGGAAAATACATCCTTATACGGAACATACATCCTTATATGGAACATATATCCTTATATGGAACATATATCCTTATTTGGAGCATACATCCTTATTTGGAACATACATCCTTATTTGGAACATGCATCCTTATTTGGAACATACATCCTTATTTGGAACATGCATCCTTATTTGGAACTATTTCCTTGTATGGAATACATCCTTCAATGGAATATATATCCTTCAATGGAATATCATATATCCTTATACGGAATAATCATTCCTTTTATGGAATAGGCTCCTCCTTCTTATGGAATGCTTCTCCAAATATGGAATGAATACATGTCAATCATTGGGCAGAGGGAGGGGAGGTACTGGAGGACTGGACACTGCAGGACTTTGGTTGGTCCTGGCACAATGAGAAGACCATTGCTATGTTAGGGATACAGTGGTCAAGATGGTGCTAGGGAAACAGTTGACAGTCGGGACTGTTTTGGCTCTATTTCCAGAGATGCTTTGTATGTGCGATCATCGTCCAGTAGTCTTCTGGGATCTAGTAGGTAGTTAGTTATCTGAAACCACAAGTATATCACATTTTAGTTTTATCCTGAACCACTTGTGAATTCATCAATATACTTTTCCCAGCTGAAACTACAAGTATGTAATAGATAAGTTTTTATCCTAAACTAAGTATTATCAAATATTCTGTTCTAACTGAAAATTCAAAGACATGAACACGCAATACAATTCATATCCTATCCAAAACTACAAACTGAATGTAGCGTTTTTCGAGTTTCTATCTGAAACTTAAGGAATTTCAGTTGGATTCCTCCCTTGTATGAAACTGTGATACTTACCCTAACATGATGTTCTATTCTGTATGGAGTTTGTTGAAATAATCGAATCTCACGTATAACATGTGCGATCTGAAAACAGAACAGGTCAAAAACGCTACAGTATTACTCTAGAACAATTGTGTTTGTTTCCCCTGTGTACAATTACATGTAGTTTTGTGGAGACTGAACCACAATTAGTGTTCTAACACAATTATAACAAGAACAGTTGAATTTCGTGAATACTTCAGTTGGTAATTAGTGATTTCAGGAACAAATAAATTCCTTTATTAGTTAATCAAAAGCTTAATTCATGTTTTATTCAAAAGGTAAGTGTGGGGTTAAAATCTGAGACCTTCCAAACTCTAGACGGATGTCTATCTGGTCGCTAACGATCAATCCTGTCGAGATCCACTACAAATATATGTGAACAAAGATCTAGAGAAACCCATACCATCCTCATTTTGGAAAAGTTGACTAGTCCTTCATCTGTGTTATCAGGTGTTCCCTCCTCTATAAACGAGAGGTCAGTCAGGTACATGCCCAGGTAAGGTATACAGGGAGGGTCACACCTGTGGACAAGATTCATCCAGTAGAGGTATACAACCTCTATCAAGTGTTTCATACTCATCACACATTATTATCTCCAACAGACTATTTCATATCTCCAACAGACTATTTCATATCCCCAGCAGACCATTTCATATACCCAGCAGACTATTTCATATCCCCAACAGACTATTTCATATCCCCAACAGACTATTTCATATCCCCAACAGACTATTTCATATCCCCAGCAGACTATTTTATATCCCCAACAGACTATTTCATATCCCCAGCAGACTATTTCATATCCCCAGCAGACTATTGTATATCTCAAACAGACTATTGTATATCTCAAACAGACTATTGTATATCTCAAACAGACTATTTGATACCGCCCATAAATTATTTCATACATCTCACAAATTGCTTCTTTTCTCCCACAAATTATTTATTTTCTCTCACAAACTAGTTCTTTCCTTCCTCAGATTATTTCATACCTCCCACAAAATACATTTCATACTTCCAATAAACTATTTCATACTTCCAATAAACTATTTCATACCTCCCACAGACTATTTCATACCTCCTACCAGCTATTTCTTTACCAAAGACTGTTTGATACTCCCACCGCCACTAACTTCCTCTTTGTCTCCCATAGGTCGTTAAATATTTGATAACAGTGTGTACAGTATCAAGCCAAATAAAATATTTCACAATTTGCATTCTTCTATATTTCATGCATTTTACAATTTTTACTTGCATCCCAAATTTTATTGAAGTATAGGGCTATAGAGAAAATGGATGCAATAAAAATACTTATCTTCGAATATTATGTCATATTTTGAAAAGCAAATAGCAGAGGAAAACAAATTATTGTTAGAAAACAATTCAGATAATTATCTTATATGACAGAAATCTGCATTTCAATAGCATTACCAAAGACTTCATAAAAAGAGCAAAAATGGAGAAATGTATGAAATATAGAGGGGAAAATCACATTTAATTTGGCTCAAGACTGTACAGTCACATACGTAAACAACATACTGTATTTGAATATTTATCCTTGTGATTGTATATTTATTCATTATCTGATCATTATTTATCTGATAGATACTTCAGCCTAGTGTAACAGCTGTACATAGTATAGACTACAATTATTTAATGTTTAGTTATTCTTTCTACTATGACACATTTATCAAGTCAGTTGTCTCCCTTTATGGAGAACATTATATTCACTTTCACTTCTTTCAAAGACACCAATTAACCTTCAATAAGTTTATTAATTCATTAATGTCTTTTTTATCATTCTTTAATGATGCTAAAAAAAAGAATGTTTATTAAATTGCAAAATAATAATAATAATAAAAAAATATTTGAAAATAAAAATAATTCAAGTGCAGTTTGCATAATACTACCATTTGACATGTGTCGAAATGCATTGTTACACATAGTTCTTAGCATTTTTGCAAAGAATAATAAACATAATTGATGCTACAATGGAACTAAACATGTGCAGCTTTATACAGCATAAGGACACTAGGTATTGAGGGAGGGTCACAGCTACTGGCTACCTCTAAGTGATGGGAGGGGGCAGGTGCTTGTAAGTAAACAGTGAGACAGGGTCTGTGAGACGGAACTTTCCAGTGGAACAAATGCTACAGAACTAAGGTCACAACAGCCTGGGGTTCAGAACTATCCAGTGGAACAAACGCTACAGAACTTTGGTCACAACAGCCTGGGGTTCAGACACAATGATTACATCATCAAGCCTTGGCCTTCTTAGAATGGTGATGCACCTTACATCATGATGATAGAAATATTGGGTCATAAATTAGTCAAGGGAGAGAAAAAAAGACCCTAAATAGATGAGTGAAGGGAGGCAGACGAGGAAACATACATAGATGAGTCAAGAGTCAAGTCAAGAGAGTTGATGAACCCTACATTGTTGAGTCAAGAGATTTAATGGACCTTACATTGTTGAGTCAATGAAATTGATGAACCCTACATTGTTGAGTCAATTAAGTTGATGGACCCTACATTGTTGAGTCAATGAAGTTGATGGATGATACATTGTTGAGTCAAGAGAGTTGATGGACCCTACATTGTTGAGTCAATGAAGATGATGGATGATACATTGTTGAGTCAAGAGATTTGATGGACCCTACATTGTTGAGTCAATGAAATTGATGAACCCTACATTGTTGAGTCAATGAAGTTGATAGACCCTTCATTGTTGAGTCAATAAAATTGATGAACCCTACATTGTTGAGTCAATGAAGTTGATAGACCCTTCATTGTTGAGTCAATGAAGTTGATGGACCCTACATTGTTGAGTCAATGAAGTTGATGGATGATACATTGTTGAGTCAAGAGAGTTGATGGACCCTACATTGTTGAGTCAATGAAGTTGATGGATGATACATTGTTGAGTCAAGGAATATGATGGATCATACATTGTTGGGTCAAGAGAGTTAATGGATCCTACATTGTTGAATCAAGAGAGTTGATGGGTGATACATTGTCGAGTCAATGAAGTTGATGGATCATACATTGTTGAGTCAAGAGAGTTGATGAATCATACATTGTTGAGTCAAGAGAGTTGATGAACCCTACATTGTTGAGTCAATGAAGTTGATGGATCATACATTATTGAGTCAAGGGAGATGATGGACTGAACCAAAACAAGTGACTGACTAGCAAGAGGATACACAATAAACTGTAAGTCAAACAACATAACTTAGGACCTTTTGTCCAAAGGTGTGATGTTACAAAATGGAGAATTTAGAGGCATTATGCACTGTACTTTGGCAAGTCAAGAGAAGTGATAGCCCTTTTGGTGAGTTAAGAAATGTGACTACCAAGAAGTAGATGATTCAGGGGAAGTAATTACTCTCTAGTTGGAATAAAGGCCCTGAAGTACCATTGAACGAGTGTGATATTGCCCGGTGGATAAGTATAGGATGTACAGGGAGGGGCTCACATGCCAAGCTAAGATTCCTTGTGAGAAGTGACAGAGACACGAGGTGCTAGAAGACGTAAATGTGACAATGCTCGTACATATCGGCTAGGGAGTCCCCATAGGTGTACCTGTGGAGGGCATCCCTCATATTCTTAAAGCGCCCATCCGAAGATACCAGCACCTGAAGACGTTCAATCATCTGTTTTGTCTGAAAAAGGTGCAAGAGTCATTATTAGAAAATACTGAAATTCATAAAATCTTTAAACAGTTTCTTTTTGTTTATTTTTTCACTTTTTCTCATAATCAAATGTTTCAGATTTATCAGTGATAAATTTATTTAAACTTATTTCTTCCAGAAATAAATTTTAAGCTTTTTAAAAAATGTGTAACAGGAGTAAAAGGAAATGTAATTACCAGACCAGGGTCAAACCTGAGACCTTTTTAACTCTAGACAGAAGCTCAACCAATTGAGCTATCTGGTCAGCGACTATTGACCGAGTCCACAGTTTTGCTACGTTCCTCCCTCCTTTTTCTAAGTTTTCACCTCAGATGACACAACTTTTTACAAGTGTGATTTTCTCATTATGATAGTTCATAGTGTTTTCTTTACTGCATACTTTAAAATTATGTAAAATATTGCTAGCAATGCTAAGTTTTAAACAAATTTCAGTTTTGCAAAAGGAGAAGAGCCACAATGCTGTATATATGTTGGGACCCAAAACTTGATTATAAGCCATCTTGTTTGTTATTTGTATATAAAATTAGATAATCGTAGCTCCAAGTTTTCACAGTTTCTTTAACAATGACCTGTTTGGAGAGTTTTTCCCACGTCTTTTTCAGTCTGTACACAGAGCTGTTGACGAAGGCAGCACAGATCTGGAGCACACCATTGTAGTTGTGCATACAGCGACAGATATCTGCGATGGCTGCCCACTTCTCTATACAGGACACACGGTCCTGTAGGTTCTGTCTGCCCACGATCTCCGACACAACCAGACGGCTCACCTACCAACACAACATACAAATTAAACACCATGTAAATGTAGACATGTAGATTTAGACATGTAGATTAATTTGAATGCCAGGGTTTAGTTGAGATGAATCTAAATTAAGATTTTATTAACATTGACCTATCATCATGCAGACCAAGTGTAATCTTGTTAATCAAAAAACATTGACCTTGACCTCCTTACATCACTTAACCTGACTTGGAATATTATTGACCTTGACCTTCTAGCATCACTTAACTTGAATTGAAATATAATTGACCTTGACCTTTACTGACCTCGTTGAAGCGTTTGCTGACCAGTAGGACATGTGGAGCTTTATGGGACTTGTCTGGCTTCATCCACGCCTGACCCAGCAGTTCTCTGTGTTAACAAAGGTAGCCATTGTAAAATGTTGTATAATTCACTCACTCTAGACACAGAGAACTCACTACTAAGATAGAAGTAACAGATATTTTACCATATGATGAGCATCAAATGTACTTTTTTTTTGGACGAAAATTTTCATACATGCGTGGTTGATATGCTACCAGGTAAATGTGAGTTAATGCAGTAAATATACATTGCTAATTCCTGCAAATATAAATCGCTAACTCCAGTAAATATATATCGCTAACTCCAGCAAATATATAATATTGCTGACTCCAGCAAATATAAATCGCTAACTCCAGTAAATATACATCGCTAACTCCTTACATCTTATAATTGTACTTACTCGCTCCTAATGCCTATATATATCTTGTGGTCGAGGTAGGTGAGCTGCTCTGCTATATCCAACGCAGATAGAGTATCAAATGTGTCCTTCGTTGATACCTATAAAATAGCACTGAATAGTTACGTCCCTTGTTTAAGTACAGGCGAAATGGACCTAGATATAAGGGGTTAGTACTAGGTAATGCTAAGAGTTTAATAAGGTCAAACTTCCTGTCGAATGAGGAAGAAGATAAAGGAAACTAGACAATGATTTTTGTATAAACTTTGACCAAAATCTTTGTATGAAGTTTTACCAAAATCTGTCCAAGAATGAAGCTGGGATGGGACGGGAAGGGACAGGACGGGATGGGACGGGAAGGGACGGGACGGAATGGGACAGGATGAAACATGGCAGTCATGGGCAACACTATATGTCCCCTCATTTTAATGAGGGGGCCTAAAAAGTTATTAAAACATTGTTTTGTATAACAGGTTACCTCTGGTGGGGTGAGGAGTTTAGTGAGGTCAACCTTCTTGATCTCCTCGTTTTCCTTAGTGATAGTGCGAAGGATGGAGGCTGCAGCCTTCTGCTCCGTGGGAACCAGTGAAGTGTTACAGGCCATCTCCTCTAACATGTCAATCACAGCTCGCTTTAGCTCAATGTCACACTCAAAGTCCTGTAATAGGGAAAATATATCAAGGTCACCAAAACACTCAAAGTTCTGTAATAGGGAAAATAGGTCAAGGTCACCAAAACACTCAAAGTCCTGTAATAGGGACAAAAATAGATCAAGGTCACCTAAACACTCAAAGTCCTGTACCGGTAATAGGGACAAAAATAGATCAACGTCACATAAACACTCAAAGTCCTGTAATAGGGAAAATATATCAAGGTCACCAAAACACTCAAAGTCCTGTAATAGGGACAAAAATAGATCAATGTCACCAATACACTCAAGTCCTGTAATAGGGACAAAAATAGATCAACGTCACGTAAACACTCAAAGTCCTGTAATAGGGACAAAAATAAGCTCAAGGTCAGACTAAACCTCTATATAAAAGTGAAAGGCATATTGCAATTCATGTAAAACATAAGCTCAAAATAATTTTTCAAAATCCTATTCAATGTCAAAAGCTTTTGCACAAAGAACTGTTTAATGGTCAAAGTAGGTTCAAGGTTACATTTAGAGAATTGTAAAAGAGACACAGACTTTATCCTGTACAACACTGAAATATTGTATACATACAAATATTTTTGAATGGTCACCGCTACATTTAGGACTACCAGTGAAAATGTCACACAAGCATTTTAATGGTAGTGCTTAATGTACCTGTGTAAAAACAATGAACCTGAACAAAATGTCCTTGACCTGACCTTGAATACGAGTAGCCGAGGAACTGACCTGCTGGTGTTTAGAGACCCAGTGTTTGATGATGTTTAGGACACGCATAGTTGCTGCTGTGCTGATGACTGATTCACGCTTCTTTAGGAGACGAGGATCAGTGACAACTGAAAATAATAATAATCAGATTGTAGTAAATGGCAAAAAAAAAAAAAAAAATGAAGGATTCTGAGTTGCTGTTGTTTCCTTTTAAAATTTGGCAGGTTCTTAGACTGGTGATAACATTGTGCTTGTGAGGTGGCTGTGAAGTTGTTCGTGAAGTTGCTTTGAATGGTCCTGATGATGTGTTTGTGAGGTTGCCAGGAGACTTGTCCTGATGATGTGTTTGTGAGGTTGCTAGGAGACTTGTCCTGATGATGTGTTTGTGAGGTTGCTAGGAGACTGGTGATGATGATGTGTTTGTGAGGTTGCTAGGAGACTGGTGCTGATGAAGTGTTTGTGAGGTTGCTAGGAGACTGGTGATGATGATGTGTTTGTGAGGTTGCTTAGAGAATGGTGCTGATGATGTGTTTGTGAGGTTGCTTAGAGAATGGTGCTGATGATGTGTTTGTGAGGTTGCTTAGAGAATGGTGCTGATGATGTGTTTGTGAGGTTGCTAGGAGACTGGTGATGATGATGTGTTTGTGAGGTTGCTTAGAGAATGGTGCTGATGATGTGTTGCTGAGGTTGCTTAGAGAATGGTGCTGATGATGTGTTTGTGAGGTTGCTTAGAGAATGATGCTGATGATGTGTTTGTGAGGTTGCTAGGAGACTGGTGCTGATGATGTGTTTGTGAGGTTGCTAGGAGACTGGTGCTGATGATGTGTTTGTGAGGTTGCTAGGAGACTGGTGCTGATGATGTGTTTGTGAGGTTGCTATGAGACTGGTGCTGATGATGTGTTTGTGAGGTTGCTAGGAGACTTGTCCTGATGATGTGTTTGTGAGGTTGCTAGGAGACTGGTGATGATGATGTGTTTGTGAGGTTGCTAGGAGACTTGTGCTGATGATGTGTTTGTGAGGTTGCTTAGAGAATGGTGCTGATGATGTGTTTGTGAGGTTGCTTAGAGAATGGTGCTGATGATGTGTTTGTGAGGTTGCTTAGAGAATGGTGCTGATGATGTGTTTGTGAGGTTGCTTAGAGAATGGTGCTGATGATGTGTTTGTGAGGTTGCTAGGAGACTGGTGCTGATGATGTGTTTGTGAGGTTGCTAGGATACTGGTGCTGATGATGTGTTTGTGAGGTTGCTAGGACTGGTGCTGATGAGTGTTTGTGAGGTTGCTAGGACTGGTGCTGATGAGTGTTTGTGAGGTTGCTAGGAGACTGTTTAGGAAGTCTTGTTTGAGAACTTTCTATTGGATTAGTCACCTAGGTACTTGTACTGGTACGTGGGTTAAGATTTCTGACGGACTGATGATCTACTTGTACTGGTAAGTGGGTTAAGATTTCTGATGGACTGATGACCTACTTGTACTGGTACGTGGGTTAAGATTTCTGATGGACTGATGACCTACTTGTACTGGTACGTGGGTTAAGATTTCTGATGGACTGATGACCTACTTGTACTGGTACGTGGGTTAAGATTTCTGATGGACTGATGACCTACTTGTACTGGTAAGTGGGTTAAGATTTCTGATGGACTGATGACCTACTTGTACTGGTACGTGGGTTAAGATTTCTGATGGACTGATGACCTACTTGTACTGGTACGTGGGTTAAGATTTCTGATGGACTGATGACCTACCTGCACCGGTGCTGAGGTAACGCTTGGGAGGTTGCTGAGGAGGCTGTGCGGGTTGGGAGGACTGCTGGGGTTGAGTGGTGGGTGTCTGTACAGTAGGCTGTCCCTGTTGTCCCTGTTGTTGCTGTTGTTGTTGCTGTTGCTGCTGTTGTTCAGACTGATAGGCTGACCCAGCAGTGGCCACAGCAAATGCTGTCATGGCAGTTGAAGAACTTGACCTATATAACACAATCAGGATATTTACATTTCTGTAAAAGAAATCCTCAACATCATATACTTAAAACACAACACAGAATAAAGCATTCATTTATACTTTTGAAATATTTGATTTTTTCACAGAGTGAAAAATTGTTAAAGATTTGTGAATGACCTTTACTGATCTAACTAGTACAATGTGACTCCAATACACTGTGTTTTTATCCAGTATGACCTTGACTGACCTTCGTTTCGACCTGCGTGAAGATGTAACAACAGCACCAGCCTTGGCTGAGGGTGGAGAGCCTTCGATCTGTGTTACGATACTGCTGCGGGGTGTTATACTGCCAATGGACTCCACCTCCGTACTCCCTCGCTTAGCTACAAAACACACAACATGGTCAACAATGGACTCCACCTCCGTACTCCCTCGCTTAGCTACAAAACACACAACATGGTCAGCAGGTCTACACTGTCAAAAAGTCTACACTGTCAACTTCCAGTAAAAGTTTGTTATTACACACAGAATCTTATTACACTGGTACATTGATTAGAAGAAGCCCGGGGGTTACATTGCAGAAATATGTTAAACATTACAGAAATAAAATACTGAAACCTTGAATAGCTATATAGGTTACACAATGAATAGATAGTGGACGCCGCCCTCTGTAAATACAGCGTACTTACTTGGTCTGATTTTGATATGCGGCATAAGGATGTTGGGTGATGACATACTGGCACTTATGGGTGAGGGCGCCCGTCTTGGCTTAGGACTGGAGCTAGGTGACCGGCCAGGAGAGGAGAGACGGGGCGAGGAGGGGCGGCGAATGGGTGAGGTTGCCCGCTGTGGTCCTGGTGATGAGGGGCGCCGTACAGGGGAGGCTATCTGATGACTTGGTGAAGTTGACCTAATGGGGGAGGGGATTCTAATGGGAGATGAGACGGGGTGCGGTTTAATCACTCGTATAGGGCTACTAGTGGGAGACAGTGCTAGAGCGTCCAGAATTTTGAAATCAGATCCAGTAAACAAAGGTTTACTCGGAGAACATGGTCTACGTGGACTCATACTACGGGGAGAGCCATTTGTGTACCCATGTATCATCCGCGGGCTGATACGGGGTGACGGCATTGGACTTATCCTGGGTGTGCCTGGTGTAAGCGTGTCAGAACTTGCTGCAGACACAAGCGTGTACGAGCTACTCTGTCTGGTGTCAGACATTTCATTTTCATTGTCCGATGATGAGGCAAAGTCTGTCGAATATTTGCTATCAAAGTCGTCGACTGAAGATTCTCCGGGAACATCAGGTAACATGATGCCTGTGGTCAGCAGATCATTGGTTGTGATGGCAGGCACATCGGGGATGGTGATTTCTGGGTCACACAACGTCTCCAGGGAAGCTATCGGAGCTAGCTTTGCCCGCGGAGGGAACAGGTAGGACGCAAGCTCCGACCGACTGTCGTCACTGTCTCCTGTGTCCACAGAATCACCTCTCTCTACTGTTAACAAAACACAACACTATCACTCAGAGTTTGTTACAACCACAGGTACAGGTACCATAGAGTACATTTCATATCTTATCAAAACTTAACAATTGGTTTAAGAATATGTATAGTAGAAATATAACATTTATTTTCTGGTAAAATACAAGTCTACATTTTAAAATGATTGGGAGAAAAATAAACATCGCTGGCTCAGAATGATAGAATAACCCTTTTCAGGTAGATTTAAGCATTGACAGTCGGGTAAGAATCAAGTCCTGCCTTTTCAATGTGTATGATTCAGATTAAATAGAAACTGAATCAAGACAGCCGCATTAAACTTAAAATTGTCTTCAAAAATACACCCATTTGTTCCACTCTTAAAACTGATCATTCCAGAAAAGTCTCATCAAATTTACTTCAGTATAACTTAGCTAAACACGAAGATATTTGCAAACATCTGACAAGGACAAATAGCATTACCTTGTGTAATACAGAATGATGCAGTCTGAAAATGGTGATTATTGATGAAGTGATTAACAGTGAGACATAAGGAACTTGAAGTGGTGGTGAAAGTTGTTTGTTGTTTATAACTTACACTTATGGAAGGATACCCGTCGTTGCTGATCTTTAGGTTTTGTTGTTTCTGATTCCAAGTCCTTGGTTTGTGGCTGTGGCTGCGTGTGTGGGGGTTTCGACAAAGTTGACCCTGTGACCTCTATATTCATACACCCTGTACTGATTCGCCTTGGTTTCTCTGCGTGTGGTTTGATCATAAGTTTGTGTGTAGAGGGAGGTTCCCCTGTGAACTGCGGAGGACTTCCTCCCGCACCATAGATGTCAGTATCTGAGGAGGATCTAAAACAAAGTCGTAAACCTTTAGGATTCTCATACATCAAGAGAACCAATCTAAGAGGAAGTCAACATGATCATGAAAATTATCAAATTACAAAACGTTTTATATGACAAACACATATAAGCTTTATCTTAAAGTTGTAACTAAGACTAGCTGGAAGTGAAATTACTTACTGACAAGAGGATGGGGAGGGGCCAGATATCTACTTACTGACAAGAGGAGGAGCAAGAGATCTACTTACTGACAGGAGGAGGAGGAGCCAGAGATCTACTTACTGACAGGAGGAGGAGGAGCCAGAGATCTACTTACTGACAGGAGGAGGAGCCGGAGATCTACTTACTGACAGGAGGAGGAGGAGCCAGAGATCTACTTACTGACAGGAGGAGGAGGAGCCGGAGATCTACTTACTGACAGGAGGAGGAGGAGCCAGAGATCTACTTACTGACAGGAGGAGGAGGAGCTGGAGATCTACTTACTGACAGGAGGAGGAGGAGCCAGAAATCTACTTACTGACAGGAGGGGAGCTGGAGATCTACTTATTGACAGGATGAGGTGCTGGAGATCTACTTATTGAAAGCAGGAGGAGGAGCCAGAGATCTACTTACTGACAGAAGGAGGTGCTGGAGATCCACTTACTGACAGGAAGAGGAGCCAGAGATCTACTTACTGACAGGAGGAGGTGCTGGAGATCTAATGATACTGACAGGAGGAGGAGCCAGAGATCTACTTATTGACAGGAGGAGGTGCTGGAGATCTACGTATTGAAAGCAGGAGGAGGAGCCAGAGATCTACTTACTGACAGGAGGGGAGCTAGAGGTCTACTTACTGACAGGAGGAGGAGCCAGAGATCTACTTACTGACAGGAGGAGGAGTCAGAGATCTACTTACTGACAGGAGGAGGAGTCAGATATCTACTTACTGACAGGAGGGGAGCTGGAGATCTACTTACTGACAGGAGGAGGAGGAGCCAGAGATCTACTTACTGACAGGAGGAGGAATCAGAGATCTACTTACTGACAGGAGGAGGAATCAGAGATCTACTTACTGACAGGAGGGGAGCTGGAGATCTACTTACTGACAGGAGGAGGAGGAGCCAGAGATCTACTTATTGACAGGAGGAGGAGCTGGAGATCTACTTATTGACAGGAGGAGGTGCTGGAGATCTAATTATTGAAAGCAGGAGGAGGAGCCAGAGATCTACTTACTGACAGGAGGAGGTGCTGGAGATCTACTTACTGACAGGAGGAGGAGGAGCCAGAGATCTACTTACTGACAGGAGGAGGAGTCAGAGATCTACTTACTGACAGGAGGAGGTGGTGGAGATCTACTTACTGACAGGAGGAGGAGCCAGAGATCTACTTACTGACAGGAGGAGGTGGTGGAGATCTACTTACTGACAGGAGGAGGGGCCAGAGATCTACTTACTGACAGGAGGAGGAGCCAGACTCTAGGTTGCCACACTCGGGGTTTTTGTAGACACGTTTGAGCGCCTCCAACACTGTCTTGCCGGTGGTAAAGACGCGGTAGGTCAGAAGGAATGTGTTGAGGAAGTCAATACTGAGAAACCTGAGATCTGTGAGGCGGTCCAACAGCCGCTCAACACTGGCATGGCGGATCTGTAAGTCAAGGTCACATGGTAAAGGTCAAATGGCAAGGTCAACAAGCAATTGTCAAAGGTTTGTTTTGGAACATTAAAGATTAAGTTCATAAATAGCAAATATAGTCATGCAAATGTTAAATCAATTAATTTTCAAATTTTCATAGAAATTAGATACTTCAATGAAAGACATAAATGTCAAATATTTTCCAAAAATGTCCAATGCATTTAGTTATCTATTAAACAGAAACTAGTACTAAAGAGTGGTCATGAAAAACCGTGGGGGGTTTCAGTGACAGGTGACAATGGTGTTTGGTACCTACTTATGGGACTTCACATTACAATGGTGTTTGGTACCTACCTGTGGGACTTTACATGACAATGGTGTTTGGTACCTACCTGCGGGACTTTACATTACAATGGTGTTTGGTACCTACCTGTGGGACTTTACATTACAATGGTGTTTGGTACCTACCTGTGGGACTTTACATTACAATGGTGTTTGGTACTTACCTGTGGGACTTTATCATGATGTTTGGTACCTACCTGTGGGACTTTACATTACAATGGTGTTTGGTACCTACCTGTGGGACTTTACATTACAATGGTGTTTGGTACCTACCTGTGGGACTTTACATTACAATGGTGTTTGGTACCTACCTGTGGGACTTTACATTACAATGGTGTTTGGTACCTACCTGTGGGACTTTATCATGATGTTTGGTACTTACCTGTGGGACTTTACAGGAGTTGAGAGTTCTACTAAACTTGATATCTACATCGTCTCGGAACAACTTGGGATCTGACCTGTAAGAGAATAAGAGGTTTGTCTCACTGTGTGAAGTGTTGAATTACAATGTAGGCATACTTTATAACATTACAATAACAACATTAGGGTATACATTACAATTACAACATTAGGGTATACATTACATATACAACCGACCACTGCAGTCACATGATGTTTGCTACTTTACATGATATATAAGAAAATATAATATCAAAGTAACATCAATAACTAAAGTAGCCTGTTGTACCAGGTAAGTAATTCAGAAAATACTTTGGAAATCCTTTACATTTAAAGATTAATGTTGGGGAGAAATACAAAACATATTGTAAAGTGTACCTCCTCTACCTAGATACACCTGTTATGTGTAAAGTTCTACTTCCTCCACCTAGATATACCTGTAATGTGTAAAGTTTTACTTTCTCCACCTAGATACACCTGTAATGTGTAAAGTTCTACCTCCTCCACCTAGATACACCTGTAATATGTAAAGTGATACTTCTTTCACCTAGATACACCTGTAATGTGTAAAGTTCTACCTCCTCCACCTAGATACACCTGTAATATGTAAAGTTCTACCTCCTCCACCTAGATACACCTGTAATGTATAAAGTTCTACCTCCTCCACCTAGATACACCTGTAATATGTAAAGTGATACCTCCTCCAGCTAGATACACCTGTAATGTGTAAAGTTCTACTTCCTCCACTTAGATACACCTGTAATATGCAAAGTTTACTTCCTCCACCTAGATACACTTGTAATGTGTAAAGTTCTACTTCCTCCACCTAGATACACATGTAATATGTAAAGTGATACCTCCTCCACCTGGATACACCTGTAATGTGTAAAGTTCTACTTCCTCCACCTAGATACAACTGTAATGTGTAAAGGTCTACTTCCTCCCCCTAGATACACCTGTTATGTGTAAAGTTCTACCTCCTCCACCTAGATACACTTGTAATGTGTCAAGTTCTACTTCCTCCACCTAGATGTACCTGTAATGTGTAAAGTTCTACTTCCTCCCCCTAGATACACCTGTTATGTGTAAAGTTCTACCTCCTCCACCTAGATACACTTGTAATGTGTAAAGTTCTACTTCCTCCATCTAGATACAGCTGTAATGTGTAAAGTTCTACTTCCTCCACCTAGATACACCTGTAATGTGTAAAGTTCTACTTCCTCCACCTAGATACACCTGTAATGTGTAAAGTTCTACTTCCTCCACCTAGATACACTTGTAATGTGTCAAGTTCTACTTCCTCCACCTAGATGTACCTGTAATGTGTAAAGTCCTACTTCCTCCACCTAGATATACCTGTAATGTGTAAAGTTCTACTTCCTCCACTTAGATACACCTGTAATGTGTAAAGTTCTACTTCCTCCACCTAGATTCACCTGTAATGTGTAAAGGTCTACTTCCTTCACCTAGATACACCTGTAATGTGTAAAGTTCTACTTCCTCCACCTAGATACACCTGTAATGTATAGTATAAAACTGTACTTCCTCCACCTATATACACCAGTAATGTGTAAAGGTCTACTTCCTCCACTTAGATACACCTGTAATGTGTAAAGTTCTACTTCTCCACCTAGATTCACCTGTAATGTGTAAAGTTCTACTTCCTCCACCTAGATACACCTGTAATGTGTAAAGTTCTACTTCCTTCACCTAGATACACCTGTATGTGTAAAGTTCTACTTCCTTCACCTTGATACACCTGTAATGTGTAAAGTTCTACTTCCTCCACCTGGCTAACCTTATACCAATG
The DNA here is from genome assembly GCA_947623455.1 of Mimachlamys varia. Taxonomy (NCBI): domain Eukaryota; kingdom Metazoa; phylum Mollusca; class Bivalvia; order Pectinida; family Pectinidae; genus Mimachlamys; species Mimachlamys varia. The sequence continues at coordinate 19,907,128 of OX392535.1, forward strand.
TTGTTTACATACTTACAACCTAGGGGTGTGTACAGTATTTGGAACAGCCTTTTTCCATGAGCGTGTGTTATAGCGACGTGAGCGAGCTGGTTTGTTGTCTGATAAGGCACTCCTTAACACAATAAACACTGTGAATGGATGGACAGCTGAGCCTCTTATAATGTCATCTAACATCTTAACCTCTTATAATGTCACCTAACATCTTAACCTCTTATAATGTCATCTAACATCTTAACCTCTTATAATGTCACCTAACATCTTAACCTCTTATAATGTCTTCTGATATCTTAACCTTTTACAATATCATCTAATATCTTAACCTCTTATAATGTCATCTGACATCTTAACCTCTTATAATGTCATCTGACATCTTAACCTCTTATAATGTCATCTGACATCTTAACCTCTTATTATGTCATCTGACATCTAACCTCTTATAATGTCATCTGACATCTTAACCTCTTATAATGTCATCTGACATCTAACCTCTTATAATGTCATCTGATATCTTAACCTCTTATAATGTCATCTGACATCTAACCTCTTATAATGTCATCTGACATCTAACGTCTTATAATGTCATCTGACATCTTAACCTCTTATAATGACATCTAACATCTAACCTCTTATAATGTCATCTAACATCTAACCTCTTATAATGTCATCTGACATCTTAACCTCTTATAATGTCATCTGACATCTTAACCTCTTATAATGTCATCTAACATCTAACCTCTTATAATGTCATCTGACATCTAACCTCTTATAATGTCATCTGACATCTAACGTCTTATAATGTCATCTGACATCTTAACCTCTTATAATGTCATCTGACATCTAACCTCTTATAATGTCATCTGACATCTTAACCTCTTATAATGTCATCCGACATTTAACATCTTATAATGTCATCTGACATCTAACGTCTTATAATGTCATCTGACATCTTAACCTCTTATAATGTCATCTGACATCTAACCTCTTATAATGTCATCTGAGATCTAATGTCTTATAATGTCATCTGACATCTAAGGTCTTATAATGTCATCTGACATCTAACCTCTTATAATGTCATCTGACATCTTAACCTCTTATAATGTCATCTGACATCTAACCTCTTATAATGTCATCTAACATCTAACCTCTTATAATGTCATCTGACATCTTATCCTTTTATAATGTCATCTGACATCTTAACCTCATATTATATCATCTAACACCTAACCTCTTATAATGTCATATAACATTTGAGCTTCTTACAATATCATCTTACTAAGAAATCTGAACATTCTGCATTCTTACAAATTAGTGCATAAAATCTGAACCATTATATCTTGTTGAAATATTTAAAAAAGAAAAAAAAAAAACAATCTCCCACACTTGTCACCACATTTTATAAAATATAGTGACCTTTATTTAAATAAAGAGTGCACTTGAAAAAGGAGAGTTAAACATCTAGTGTTGTAAATGGTTCTTTGTTGGACCTTGAATGGAGTTAAGTGGTGATAGGTTTTACCAGTATGATCTATATTTAAGAAGTTCAGCCGGCAAATCAAATAAGCTGCTGCTTCATTCTAATACAGACTATAATTTTTAATAAGAAAGTTGAAGCAATGTAACATGCAAAGATTTCAAGTGACAGAATACCAAACAGGTTCTATTTAATAAATATTGTCTCTTAGCTAATGCAAAACAGGATTACTCTTGTGTACTTCTGTCAAAGTATTGAGAAGATGAAACATGTGAAATGTTACTTATGATGTTACAACACAAACAAGGTGACCCCAACAAACCAGTCCAGCTAGCAGATGACCTTGACCCTATGAAGGTCACTGTGATGGTCTTAATACCTACCTGACAGACTTGGCATCGTGACTGAAGATCACCTTGATTTTGTGAAGGTCATTGTGAATGCCATTGTACCTTCTTGACAGAATGGACCATTAATTGTGACTGAAGATGACCTTGACCCTTTGAAGGTCACTGTGAATGTTGTTGTACCTACCTGACAGACTGGGGCATCGTGACTGAAGGTGACCTTGACCTTCTGAAGGTCACTTAAGGTTGTGGTATCTACCTGACCCACTAGGGCATCCTGACTGAAGATCACCTTGACCCTGTGAAGGTCACTGTGAATGTTTTTGTACCTACCTGACAGACTGGGGCATCGTGACTGAAGATGACTCACTCATGGAGGTGTTGAGCAAATCACTGTAGTGCAAGTTTTCAATACACTGAAATACACAATATAACAGACATATAGCCTAAATCCATACAAATATTGAACACAGATAGAGCATGTCAAGGATACTTATAAGAAAACTACTAAATTGTCAATTTATCACCATCTCTATAGACCCCATCAGGGCAAACTGTTACGAGGAACTGGGAAGTTCAAGAGAATAACAGGTAGAGATAAAGCCCTAAACTTGCTGAGACGACATCAGTCCATTTCTTAGACCACATCTATTTGATTTTCAGCAATTATACTGTATTTAAATTTGTCTTTACTGGTAGAGCTGAAAAAAAGTTATCTAACTTTCAAATGAAAAACTACTCCCTCCTCCTGATGGTTTTCCACCATAAAGAATATTCATAATTTTCTGAATAGGAAACAAGATACTCTTACCTACACAACATATTTCAAAAGATAAAAAAACCCCTAAGTTTGAGACATTGAACTTTGCAGGACAAAAATAAATTTAAGTATGGGTGGGTGGGGTGGGGATTGGAGTGGGGTGGGGGGGAGGAGCTATATAACACAGTGAGGAGGGTACAGTACCTGGCTGATATCACTACACCAGGCTATCTTCTCCTGGTGGGTAGAGGCCACAAGAGTGATAGTGGTGGGTGGGTGGGGGGATTGGAGTGGGGTGGGGGGGGGGGGGAGCTATATAACACAGTGAGGAGGGTACAGTACCTGGCTGATATCACTACACCAGGCTATCTTCTCCTGGTGGGTAGAGGCCACGAGAGTGATAGTGGTGGGTGGGCCACTTTTGGAATCAACTATGATCTTAAAATCTAGTCCATTGTAATCTGGACGCGAGTCCCTCTCACAGGACTGTGTGGACAACAGTGTTGCTCCAGAGGTCACGCTTAGTAAACTGAAGCTCGAGTCCACTGAAACAGCTGGAATATCAAAAATAATGTATTAGAATTAGCAATGCTATATACATACATCATAATAATTGTTTTTCTACTTGTGAAATCATTATACCAGGGTCAGGTTAAACAAGGGAGAGCACTCTATATCTTCAAGTTTGTATAATAATTGAAATCAAAATTAAAAGAGAAATTTGGTGTTATTAAATACTTTGACTTATTAGAAAGCTGTATTGTCCTACCATATATAGATGTATGGTATGTCTTATACTTACTCTCGTCATCAAAGAAGCAGATTTCAGTGCTGGGGTCCTCAATCAGAGTGCAGTCAATCAGAGGAATCTTTCCATAATGCTGCAAGGGAAACATGCAACCATGATCACTACAGAATATAGATATCTCATACAAATATGTTACCATGACTACCAACAGGGCAGATATCTCATACAAATATGTTACCATGACTACCAACAGGACAGACATCTCATACAAATATGTTACCATGACAACCAACAGGGCAGATATCTCATACAAATATGTTACCATGACCACTAACAGGGCAGATATCTCATACAGATATGTTACCATGACTACCAACAGGACAGACATATCATACAAATATGTTACCATGACCACTAACAGGGCAGACATCTCATACAAATATGTTACCATTTCTACTAACAGGGCAGATATCTCATACAAATATGTTACCATGACTACTAACAGGGAAGATATCTCATACAGACAATTGTTACCATGACTACAAACAGGGCAGATATCACATTCAAATATGTTACCATGACAACTAACAGGGCAGATATCACTTCCAAATATGTAACCATCACTACCAACAGGACAGATATTTCATACAAATATGTTACCCTGCGTTAACAGGAGATATTATCACACACAAATATGTTACCATAACTACCAGCAGGGCAGATATCTCATACAAATATGTTACCATGACTACCAGCAGGGCAGATATCTCATACAAATATGTTACCATGACTACCAGCAGGGCAGATATCTCATACAAATATGTTACCATGACAACTAACAGGGCAGATATCTCATACAAATATGTTACCATGACTACCAACATGACATACATCTCATCCAAATCTATCATGACTACCAACAGGACATATATATATCTCATCCAAATATGTTACCATGATTACCAACAGGGCAGACATATCATATAAACATATGTTACCATGACATTTACCAGTCAGATATCTCATCCAAATATGTCACCATGACTACCAACAGGGCAGATCAATGTCTCATAAGAACAGTATTGCTTGATAGCCATTTTTTTGTACCGTAAATAGTCCTTTTGTATGATAGTGAGGTTTACCTTCCTTCTATAGAAAATAGTCCCACAGTGGTGTGTGGCCTCTGTATGATGTACCTCTACCATACTTACCAGTTGTACAAGAATAAGTAACAAACTATGAGGATACTCTGTACATCGTGATAGGCTGTGTAGAATAGAATTTAATCTTTGTGAGCTAATACACAAACACAGATGTTGCCTGTAGATTAATTGTCTACATTAAGAGCACGATAAATTAACGCTGTTAAAAATCATACCAGCTTTAATTTGTGATAATCTAACTCAAACTTTATTTTTAACTCTTTTGTTTTGAGTGAATAATTTTATTCATAACCTTAGTGGAAAATTAAGAATTTCTTTTATACTGTAAAAATAACTGTACTGGTTACTATTTATCCAATTGTGAAATGACAGCAACAACTTCAAGAATCCATATTCAAAACAAGTTCTGACTAACAGCTAAAAATGTCTACCATTTCTTAACTAACACATAATACAACACTGAAAAAAAAAACAAATAAAAAATGATATTTCAACAACTAAATTATGGTTACAAATCTCTAAAATTAATGTGTAAGTGCAATTTACAACATCAACAATAACTGGTAAACACATTTCATTCCAAAAAAATTGATCTTAGTATCACCCAGCAGAGGAGGAACTCATAACAACAGAAAAGTACTCATTAGTAAATAATTCTAAAGGTTTGTCCATACAAAGATAGGCTACAATCTTATAGTACTTTCCAAATGGATCACAAGGTACATATGGATCAGCTTAGCTGCAAAAAAAGAGATTAGTTTCTAAACAAATCATTTAACACAAAGAAAGTGTCTCCATGCAGTTTGTTGGTACTGGAAACAATAAAAAACTACACAGAAAACATCAGTCGACATAAGGAAAAGAAACGTATGTCCCACAGAAACATGAGGTGTGGTGTGCTATCAGGGACATCACGGAAGGTGACGGGGAAACAACATCGCAAGGTCGCGCAGACATTGACAGTGCTAGGTACAATCTCAAGGTTTGCCTGGTCGACAAGGCGTGTACACGTAGTAAAACCAGGAGTGGAGGGGAGATCCAAGTCATACAACAATATGTAGTAAAACCAGGAGTGGACGGGAGACCTAAGTCATACAACAATAAGTAAGTTCTTAATCTAACCTTGACCACTGGCTGAGGTAGTGGTACGGTGACAATTAAGAGCATGCTAGTTATACCAGTCATAGGGACACAGAGAACGAATCAAGTGCAGGCAAATCAACGGCTAAATGGTCAGAACTTAATTAACCAACTAAGAGCAGAAACTGTTTGCAGAGAATTGTTTTCTAACACTGAGAGAAATAAATAACAAAAGCAAAGTGGAAACATTGTAGAAACAGTTTGGGAGAGGGCAGATTCATTGTAAGCTGTAGATCGAGGTGAGGGCAGATTTATTGGTAGCTGTAGATCGAGGTGAGGGCAGATTCATTGTAAGCTGTAGATCGAGGAGAGGGCAGATTTATTGTAAGCTGTAGATCGAGGTGAGGGCAGATTTATTGGTAGCTGTAGATCGAGGTGAGGGCAGATTCATTGGTAGCTGTAGATCGAGGTGAGGGCAGATTCATTGTAAGCTGTAGATCGAGGAGAGGGCAGATTCATTGTAAGCTGTTGATCGAGGAGAGGGCAGATTCATTGTAAGCTGTAGATCGAGGAGAGGGCAGATTCATTGGTAGCTGTAGATCGAGGAGAGGGCAGATTCATTGGGAGCTGTAGATCGAGGAGAGGGCAGATTTATTGGTAGCTGTAGATCGAGGTGAGGGCAGATTCATTGTAAGCTGTAGATCGAGGAGAGGGCAGATTCATTGGGAGCTGTAGATCGAGGAGAGGGCAGATTCATTGGGAGCTGTAGATCGAGGAGAGGGCAGATTCATTGGGAGCTGTAGATCGAGGAGAGGGCAGATTTTTTGGTAGCTGTAGATCGAGGTGAGGGCAGATTCATTGTAAGCTGTAGATCGAGGAGAGGGCAGATTCATTGTAAGCTGTAGATCGAGGAGAGGGCAGATTCATTGGGAGCTGTAGATCGAGGAGAGGGCAGATTCATTGGGAGCTGTAGATCGAGGAGAGGGCAGATTTATTGGTAGCTGTAGATCGAGGTGAGGGCAGATTCATTGTAAGCTGTAGATCGAGGAGAGGGCAGATTCATTGGGAGCTGTAGATCGAGGAGAGGGCAGATTCATTGGGAGCTGTAGATCGAGGAGAGGGCAGATTCATTGGGAGCTGTAGATCGAGGTGAGGGCAGATTAATTGTAAGCTGTAGATCGAGGAGAGGGCAGATTTATTGGTAGCTGTAGATGGAGGAGAGGGCAGATTAATTGTAAGCTGTAGATCGAGGAGAGGGCAGATTTATTGGTAGCTGTAGATGGAGGAGAGGGCAGATTCATTGGGAGCTGTAGATCGAGGTGAGGGCAGATTAATTGTAAGCTGTAGATCGAGGAGAGGGCAGATTTATTGGTAGCTGTAGATGGAGGAGAGGGCAGATTCATTGGTAGCTGTAGATCAAAGTGAGGGCAGATTCATTGTAAGCTGTAGATCGAGGAGAGGGCAGATTCATTGGGAGCTGTAGATCGAGGTGAGGGCAGATTAATTGTAAGCTGTAGATCGAGGAGAGGGCAGATTTATTGGTAGCTGTAGATGGAGGAGAGGGCAGATTAATTGTAAGCTGTAGATCGAGGAGAGGGCAGATTTATTGGTAGCTGTAGATGGAGGAGAGGGCAGATTCATTGGGAGCTGTAGATCGAGGTGAGGGCAGATTAATTGTAAGCTGTAGATCGAGGAGAGGGCAGATTTATTGGTAGCTGTAGATGGAGGAGAGGGCAGATTCATTGGGAGCTGTAGATCGAGGAGAGGGCAAATATTTTGGTAGCTGTAGATCGAGGACAGGGCAGATCATTGGTAGCTGTAGATCGAGGAGAGGGAAGATTTATGATGGCTATAGATCGAGGAGAGGGCAGATTTATTGGTAGCTGTAGATCGAGGTGAGGGCAGATTCATTGTAAGCTGTAGATCGAGGAGAGGGCAGATTCATTGGTAGCTGTAGATCGAGGTGAGGGCAGATTCATTGTAAGCTGTAGATTGAGGAGAGGGCAGATTCATTGGTAGCTGTAGATCGAGGTGAGGGCAGATTCATTGTAAGCTGTAGATCGAGGAGAGGGCAGATTCATTGGTAGCTGTAGATCGAGGTGAGGGCAGATTAATTGGTAGCTGTAGATTGAGGAGAGGGCAGATTTATTGGTAGGTGTAGATCGAGGTGAGGGCAGATTTATTGGTAGCTGTAGATCGAGGTGAGGGCAGATTCATTGTAAGCTGTAGATCGAGGAGAGGGCAGATTCATTGGTAGCTGTAGATCGAGGTGAGGGCAGATTCATTGTAAGCTGTAGATTGAGGAGAGGGCAGATTTATTGGTAGCTGTAGATCGAGGTGAGGGCAGATTCATTGTAAGCTGTAGATCGAGGAGAGGGCAGATTCATTGGTAGCTGTAGATCGAGGTGAGGGCAGATTAATTGGTAGCTGTAGATTGAGGAGAGGGCAGATTTATTGGTAGCTGTAGATGGAGGAGATGGCAGATTCATTGGGAGCTGTAGATCGAGGAGAGGGCAAATATTTTGGTAGCTGTAGATCGAGGACAGGGCAGATCATTGGTAGCTGTAGATCGAGGAGAGGGAAGATTTATGATGACTATAGATTGAGGTGAGGGCAGATTTATTGGTAGCTGTAGATCGAGGAGAGAGCAGATTTATTGGTAGCTGTAGATCGAGGTGAAGGCAGATTTATTGGTAGCTGTAGATCGAGGTGAGGGCAAATTTATTGGTAGCTGTAGACCAAGGAGAGGGCAGATTCATTGGTAACTGTAGATCGAGGTGAGGGCAGATTCATTGGTAGCTGTAGATCGAGGTGAGGGCAAATTCATTGGAAGCTGTAGATCGAGGAGAGGGCAGATTTATTGGTAGCTGTAGATCGAGGAGAGGGCAGATTTATTGGTAGCTGTAGATCGAGGAGAGGGCAGATTCATTGGTAGCTGTAGATCGAGATGAAGGCAAATTCATCGGTAGCTGTAGATCGAGGTGAGGGCAGATTCATTGGTAGCTGTAGATCGAGGTGAGGGCAGATTCATTGGTAGCTGTAGATCGAGGTGAGGGCAGATTCATTGGTAGCTGTAGATCGAGGTGAGGGCAAATTCATTGGTAGCTGTAGATCGAGGATGATGTTGATGACAGGCTCTGAGCTACTGTGGACTGGTCTATGTGTAATGATGGAGACTCTCTTAGCTACTGTAGACAGGTCTAGGTGTAATGATGGAGACCCTCTGAGCTACTGTGGACTGGTCTATGTGTAATGATGGAGACTCTCTGAGCTACTGTAGACAGGTCTATGTGTAATGATGGAGACCCTCTGAGCTACTGTGGACTGGTCTATGTGTAATGATGGAGACTCTCTGAGCTACTGTGGACTGGTCTATGTGTAATGATGGAGACTCTATGAGTTACTGTGGACCGGTCTATGTGTAATGATGGAGACTCTATGAGTTACTGTGGACAGGTCTAGGTGTAATGATGGAGATTCTATGAGTTACTGTGGACCGGTCTATGTGTAATGATGGAGACTCACTGAGATACTGTGGACTGGTCTATGTGTAATGATGGAGACTCTCTGAGCTACTGTGGACCGGTCTATGTGTAATGATGGAGACACTCTGAGCTACTGTGGACTGGTCTATGTGTAATGATGGAGACTCTCTGAGCTACTGTGGACCGGTCTATGTGTAATGATGGAGACTCTCTGAGCTACTGTGGACAGGTCTATGTGTAATGATGGAGACTCTCTGAGCTACTGTGGACAGGTCTAGGTGTAATGATGGAGACTCTCTGAGCTACTGTGGACCGGTCTATGTGTAATGATGGAGACTTTCTGAGCTACTGTGGACCGGTCTATGTGTAATGATGGAGACTTTCTGAGCTACTGTGGACCGGTCTATGTGTAATGATGGAGACCCTCTGAGCTACTGTAGACTGGTCTATGTGTAATGATGGAGACTCTCTGAGCTACTGTGGACTGGTCTAGGTGTAATGATGGAGACTCTCTGAGCTACTGTGGACCGGTCTATGTGTAATGATGGAGACTCTCTGAGCTACTGTGGACCGGTCTATGTGTAATGACGGAGACTCTCTGAGCTACTGTGGACCGGTCTATGTGTAATGATGGAGACTTTCTGAGCTACTGTGGACCAGTCTATGTGTAATGATGGAGACTCTCTGAGCTACTGTGGACTGGTCTATGTGTAATGATGGAGACTCTCTGAGCTACTGTGGACCGGTCTATGTGTAATGACGGAGACTCTCTGAGCTACTGTGGACCGGTCTATGTGTAATGATGGAGACTCTCTGAGCTACTGTGGACCGGTCTATGTGTAATGATAGAGACTCTCTGAGATACTGTGGACTGGTCTATGTGTAATGATGGAGACTCTCTGAGCTACTGTGGACTGGTCTATGTGTAATGATGGAGACTCTCTGAGCTACTGTGGACCGGTCTATGTGTAATGACGGAGACTCTCTGAGCTACTGTGGACTGGTCTATGTGTAATGATGGAGACTCTCTGAGCTACTGTGGACAGGTCTAGGTGTAATGACGGAGACTCTCTGAGCTACTGTGGACCGGTCTATGTGTAATGATAGAGACTCTCTGAGATACTGTGGACCGGTCTATGTGTAATGATGGAGACTGTCTGAGCTACTGTAGACTGGTCTATGTGTAATGATGGAGACTCTCTGAGCTACTGTGTACCGGTCTATGTGTAATGATGGAGACTCTCTGAGCTACTGTAGACAGGTCTATGTGTAATGATGGAGACTCTCTGAGCTACTGTGGACTGGTCTATGTGTAATGATGGAGACTCTCTGAGCTACTGTGTACCGGTCTATGTGTAATGATGGAGACTGTCTGAGCTACTGTAGACTGGTCTATGTGTAATGATGGAGACTCTCTGAGCTACTGTGGACCGGTCTATGTGTAATGACGGAGACTCTCTGAGCTACTGTGGACCGGTCTATGTGTAATGATAGAGACTCTCTGAGATACTGTAGACTGGTCTATGTGTAATGATGGAGACTCTCTGAGCTACTGTGGACCGGTCTATGTGTAATGATGGAGACTCTCTGAGCTACTGTGGACTGGTCTATGTGTAATGATGGAGACTCTCTGAGCTACTGTGGACTGGTCTATGTGTAATGATGGAGACTCTCTGCGCTACTGTGGACTGGTCTATGTGTAATGATGGAGACTCTCTGAGCTACTGTGGACTGGTCTATGTGTAATGATGGAGACTCTCTGAGCTACTGTGGACAGGTCTAGGTGTAATGATGGAGACTCTCTGAGGTACTGTGGACCAGTCTATGTGTAATGATGGAGACACTCTGAGCTACTGTGGACTGGTCTACGTGTAATGATGGATACTCTCTGAGCTACTGTGGACTGGTCTATGTGTAATGATAGAGACTCTCTGAGCTACTGTGGACAGGTCTATGTGTAATGATGGAGACTCTCTGAGCTACTGTGGACTGGTCTATGTGTAATGATGGAGACTCTCTGAGCTACTGTGGACAGGTCTAGGTGTAATGATGGAGACTCTCTGAGCTACTGTGGACTGGTCTATGTGTAATGATGGAGACTCTCTGAGCTACTGTGTACCGGTCTATGTGTAATGATGGAGACTTTCTGAGCTACTGTGGACAGGTCTAGGTGTAATGATGGAGACTCTCTGAGCTACTGTGTACCGGTCTATGTGTAATGATGGAGACTCTCTGAGCTACTGTGGACTGGTCTATGTGTAATGATGGAGACTCTCTGAGGTACTGTGGACCAGTCTATGTGTAATGATGGAGACTCTCTGAGCTACTGTGGACTGGTCTATGTATAATGATGGAGACTCTCTGAGCTACTGTGGACAGGTCTAGGTGTAATGACGGAGACTCTCTGAGCTACTGTGGACCGGTCTATGTGTAATGATGGAGACTCTCTGAGCTACTGTGGACTGGTCTATGTGTAATGATGGAGACTCTGAGCTACTGTGGACTGGTCTATGTGTAATGATGGAGACTCTGAGCTACTGTAGACTGGTCTATGTGTAACGATGGAGACTATCTGAGCTACTGTGGACTGGTTTATGTGAAATGACGGAGACTTAGCCAGCTACTGTTGATCAGATTCTACACTCAAGCCTTGCTCGCCCTGTAAAATCTATAACGCGTCCTGCAGACAATGGTATATATAGATTTCTACCAGCTATTTTCAGAAACAACCATGTCACACTTGCTTGACCAAAATAGACAGATCTATCTATTGAAAAGGATTGTTGGATGTGGTCAGGGGCTGAAACAGACATACTGAAACTTACTTATAATTGAATTTTAACTATGTTTGCTTTCGATTGAGAAGGGTATTATTGATGTGAATTTATGCTAATCTCCTGCCTGGTTGGTGTTGTGCTGTATCAGTTATGCGGGCGATGTGCCATTGTCTGTATTTGACAGTGGGGATAGGGTATTGATCTGTATAGTGTAGAAACCAATCAGATCCCTCCGAATACATCTCCATCTGAACTGAACCTGTGTAATCTGGAAATCTGTATAAATCAGACTTAGATCCCTCCAAATACATCTCCCTAAAACCTGGTAATAGTGTAAACCAACTTATTTTTGTGTGTGATTAATTTTTTCCAGATTTTGCGGGTGATAAAAATTTGTGAAAATTAATCATTGCAAAATAGTTTCAATCAGAGGTATGCCAACTCTAGGAGTAATGTTCTGTACTGTACATAGACCGTTTTATGTATACAGGGGTTTATGTTTCTAGCCGATAACTTAAGTATACAATGCACCTAGTGTAAGAGTACTTATTAACCCGGTACAGCATTTAATAATCTTGAAGTTGGCGGCTTGCACTAAAATCAGATTAATGGACCTAAAAACTGTTCCTAAATATCCGGATTTACAACCGTATTTATCACGAAAATAAATAGTCATTTCATATGAAAACTCGAAATTAAGTTGCTGCAAATGTAACTTGGTTTACAGTAGTTTTCATGGTGTTGTTAGGTCTATGTAGGTATCACTGTAGCGACTATTACTGTGCAGTACTAGTAATCTGATTACTATTATGAGAGTAAATCTATATAGGTACCACTGTAGCGACTATTACTGTGCAGTACTAGTAATCTGATTACTATTATGAGAGTAAATCTATATAGGTATCACTGTAGCGACTATTACTGTGCAGTACTAGTAACCTGATTACTATTATGAGAGTAAATCTATATAGGTTTCATTGTAGCGACTATTACTGTGCAGTACTAGTAATCTGATTGCTATTATGAGAGTAAATCTATATAGGTTTCACTGTAGCGACTATTACTGTGCAGTACTAGTAACCTGATTGCTATTATGAGAGTAAATCTATATAGGTTTCACTGTAGCGACTATTACTGTGCAGTACTAGTAACCTGATTGCTATTATGAGAGTAAATCTATATAGGTTTCACTGAGAGTAAATCTATATAGGTTTCACTGTAGCGACTATTACTGTGCAGTACTAGTAATCTGATTACTATTATGAGAGTAAATCTATATAGGTTTCACTGTAGCGACTATTACTGTGCAGTACTAGTAACCTGATTGCTATTATGAGAGTAAATCTATATAGGTTTCACTGAGAGTAAATCTATATAGGTTTCACTGTAGCGACTATTACTGTGCAGTACTAGTAATCTGATTACTATTATGAGAGTAAATCTATATAGGTATCACTGTAGCGACTATTACTGTGCAGTACTAGTAACCTGATTACTATTATGAGAGTAAATCTATATAGGTTTCACTGTAGCGACTATTACTGTGCAGTACTAGTAACATGATTACTATTATGAGAGTAAATCTATATAGGTTTCACTGTAGCGACTATTACTGTGCAGTACTAGTAATCTGATTACTATTATGAGAGTATATCTATATAGGTTTCACTGTAGCGACTATTACTGTGCAGTACTAGTAATCTGATTACTATTATGAGAGTATATCTATATAGGTTTCACTGTAGCGACTATTACTGTGCAGTACTAGTAATCTGATTACTATTATGAGAGTAAATCTATATAGGTTTCACTGTAGCGACTATTACTGTGCAGTACTAGTAACCTGATTACTATTATGAGAGTAAATCTATATAGGTTTCAGGAAGTTCACATCCTCACCTTTCTCTTAAATCTCATTTTATAACCAATTAGTGATGGCTAAATTTCTGGTAAAATCAATAAAACCAGTGTACATGAAAACTGATTCCCCGCAATTAGCCATTGTAATGGTATTTGTTATAGGGACCAGGAAGAGAAGAAAATAATAATTGTGACAGGTCAAAAAGGTCATCACTTGAAGAAAAAGAATAGATTCAGATTGGTTGCATTCTAAAAAAACACTATGATTTGTTGTTGCTCTATTCTTCTTGTTACACATATCGTGATGGGTTGAGGTATGCTAACATGCAATGTGGTTGGTAGTATTCTAACACACAATGTGATTGTTGAGGTATTCTAACATATATTGTGATTGGTTGTAGTATTCTAACACATATCGTGATTGGTTGAGGAATTCTAACACACAATGTGATTGGTTGAGGAATTTAAACACACAATGTGATTGGTTGTAGCATTCTAACACACAATGTGATTGGTTGAGGAATTTAAACACACACTGTGATTGGTTGAGGAATTTAAACACACACTGTGACTGGTTGTAGTATTCTAACACACATTGTGATTGGTTGTGTTATTATAACACACATTGTGATTGGTTGTGGTATTATAACACACATTGTGATTGGTTGTGGTATTCTAACACACATTGTGATTGGTTGTGGTATTCTAACACACATTGTGATTGGTTGTGGTATTCTAACACACATTGTGATTGGTTGTGGTATTCTAACACACATTGTGATTGGTCGTTGTATTCTAACACACATTGTGATTGGTTGTTGTATTCTAACACACATTGTGATTGGTTGTTGTATTCTAACACACATTGTGATTGGTGGGATGGTTTGGTAGTGATCTAAACGGCGGACAGATGAACCTCTTACCTGTCTATCTTTAGGCAAAATCTGTGAAATTAAATTTAGACAAGAATAGAGGTTTCCCTTATTTCATCAACTGTTTTCTTGGTTTGTAATTACTATCTACTACTATAGGGCTTCACTGATTACTATCTATATATATTTTGCTTTAGTAAACACAGAGAATGGTATATTTGTATCTCAATGACACATTCTTCCAACACCATCATCAAACCAGGTTTAAATATATACAAATAAAATTAAACCTTAAAACAAAATACATTTTCCTAAAACTGCAGCATCATTAAACCAGGAGAGGTATCCATAGCAACATGTCATCATTTAATGCTCAAAAGTAACCTTTCTTATTAATTAAATAAATCGCAATGCGCTGGTGAATATCTGCTTATATACTTGTTCCTTATTTGGCCCTGCCAGCCTTAACTCCCGGGGAAGTTTGACCCAACATTATCACAAAATTGCTTCCCTTTTACCCAAGAATGCTTCAAACTGACTTTGAACAATAGTTCTTCAGAAATAAAATTAGATTTAAAAAAAATGATAACATTTTCCCTATAAGGCACCACCCCTCTGACCCCTGGAGGTTAGTCCCACTGTTTATACAAAATTGAACCTCCTTCAACCAAGGATGCTTCACACCATATTTGGACAATATCCTCATACAGAAGAAAAAGAATTTAAAAAAAATTAATTACATTTCCCCTTTTTGGCCTGCATGGTCCCTCTGGCCCCTTGGAGGTCAGTCCCAACATTACTACAAAATTGAATTCCCTTCATCCAAGGCTTCACACCAAATATTGACAATTTTCTGTTATTCCTTCAGGGGTAAAACAGTTTTTCAAAGTTTGCTAAATTTTCCCTTACAGTCAGTCCCACCATTTATACAAGATTGAATCCTCTTCACCCATTGTTCATTTAAACTGAATGGACAATACTCTATCACTCCTGGAGATGAAGAATGACTTTTTAAGAATTTATTTTTCCTCTGTTTGGCCCCGACCTCAGACCAGGGGTGTCCAGGACACAGCAATTTATACATAATTGCATCCCCTTCCTCAAAGGATAAGTCTGGGCAAATTTGTCAAAATTTGCTTTGTACAACTTATAGGAAATTTAATGGATGGATGACGGATGCTGCGCCATGGCATATAAGCTAACTGTCCTTCAGACCAGTTGATCAGCTATACATAAAAACTGTTAGCAGAAAAATCTGATAAAAGGCTTAGCAGAATGTATTAAATATATTTATATTTGTAACAACTACAAGTTTACTATTAAGAATTTACTTTGGTAAAATAATGTAATGAACAGCTACACAAGTAGCATGACAAAGGCCTCACACAAGATCACTCTCCTTGTACAAAATAACGACCAAATTATAAAGAATCAAGTAAATTGATCAGTAATATTAATTTGAGTGAGAACTCCAATTAAGATATTTATGTATTCTGATACAATTCATTCAACCAGTCCTAAGTTTGGTGAAAAATATTTGATACCAGTTACAATGCACCTAAGAGAAGTCCTACCCAACTGTACTCTGTTTCATCAATTATTGTATAGAATTTTGTGTCTGATCAATCTATTTATAGCATTCTGTTGCTGATCAATCTATATATTCATAGCAGTCTGTGGCTGATCAATTTGTTTATAAAAATTTGTGTCTGAAAAATCTAATTATAGCATTCTGTGTCTGATCAATCTATTTATAACAGTCTGTGGCTGATCAATCTATTTATAACAATTTGTGTCTGAAAAATCTAATTATAGCATTTTGTGTCTGATCAATCTATTTATAGCAGTCTGCATGTGGCTGATCAATCTATTTATAACAATTTGTGTCTGAAAAATTTAATTATAGCATTCTGTGTCTGATCAATCTATTTATAGCATTCTGTGGTTGACCAATCTATTTATAACAATCTGTGGCAGAAAAATCTAATTAGAGCATTATGTGTCTGATCAATCTATTTATAGCATTCTGTGTTTGATTTATTAATAGCAATATGTGTCCAACAAAATCTATTTATAGCATTCTATGTCATGATCAATCTATTAATAACAATCTGTGTCTGACAAAATCTATCTATAGAATTCTGTGTCTGATCAATCTATTTAAAGCATTCTGTTTCATATTAATATATTCATTCATAGCATTATGTGGCTGATCAATCTATCTATAGAATTCTTTGTCTGATCAATTTATTATTAGAACTCAGTGTCTTGACCAATCTATTTATAACACTCAATCTGTGTCTGATCAATCTATTTATAGCATTCCATGTCTGATCAATCTATTTATAGAATTCAGTGTCTAACCAATTTATTTAAAGCATTCATTCTGAGTCTGATCACTCTATTTACACACTAATAATTTATGTATAGTTACCTTCCTTACTAGTTATGTATGTCTATACTAGTTAACTACTGTACTACTTATGTAGGTTTTGTTACCACCCTTACCAGTTATATATCCCTGGTTATCTCCCTTACTAGTTATATATCCCTGGTTATCTCCCTTACTAGTTACACTTTTTTGTATTTAAGTCTAGTAACCTCATTCACTAATAATTTATGTCTAGTTACCTTCCTTACTAGTTATGTATGTCTATACTAGTTAACTACTGTACTACTTATGTAGGTTTTGTTACCACCCTTACCAGTTATATATCCCTGGTTATCTCCCTTACTAGTTATATATCCCTGGTTATCTCCCTTACTAGTTACACTTTTTTGTATTTAAGTCTAGTAACCTCATTCACTAATAATTTATGTCTAGTTACCTTCCTTACTAGTTATGTATGTCTATACTAGTTAACTACTGTACTACTTATGTAGGTCTGGTTACCTCCCTCACTAGTTACACTTTTTTGTATTTAAGTCTAGTAACCTCATTCACTAATAATTTATGTCCAGTTACCTTCCTTACTACTTATGTAGGTCTGGTTACCACCCTTACCAGTTATATATCCCTGGTTACTTCCCTCAATAGTTATGTATACCTGCTTACCTCCCTTACTAGTTATAAATCCCTGGTTACCTCCCTTAAACTAGTTATATATCCCTGGTTACCTCCCATAGAAGTTATGTTTCCCTGTTTATCTCCCTTACTAGTTATGCATGTCTGGCTACCTTCTTTAGTGCTTATACATGTCTAGTAACCTCCCTTACTAGTTATGTATATTTATACTAATTACTTATCTTAGTAGTTAATGTACGTCAAGTTACATCCCTCACTAATTATTTAAGTCTAGTAACCTCCTTCACTAATGATTTATGTCTAGTAACCTCCCTTACTAGCTATGTATATTTATACTAATTACTTATTTTAGTAGTTAATGTACGTCAAGTTACATCCCTCACTAATTATTTAAGTCTAGTTACCTCCTTCACTCATTATGTAAGTCTTGTAACCTCCCTTACCGGTTATGTATGTCTTATTACCTCCCTTCCCAGTTATTATTTCTCTGGTTATCTCCCTTACTAGTAATGCATATCTGGTTATCTCCCTTACTAGTTATGTATCCCTTTTTATCTCCCTTACTAGTTTTGCATGTCTAGTTATCTTCTCTACTAGTCGTGTATTCATGGTTACCTCCCTTACTAGTTATGTATGCCTGCATGGTTACCACCCTTACTAGGTATGTATGCCTGGTTACCTCCCTTACTACAAGTGAACTTATGTATCTCAGGTTTTTTCCCTCATTGGTTATGTATCACTGGTTATCTCCCTTACTACTTATGTATTTCTGGTTACCTCTGTTACTAGTTATATATCTCAGGTTATTTCCCTTACTAGTTATTTATCCCTGGTTACCTCCTTTACTACTTAATATATCCCTGGTTACCTCCCTTACTAGTATTATATATGCTTTGTTACCTCCCTCACTAGTTATATATCCCTGGTTACCTCCCTAACTAGTAGTATATGCTTTGTTACCTCCCTCACTAGTTATATATCCCTGGTTACCTCCCTTACTAGTAATATATGCTTTGTTACCTCCCTCACTAGTTATATATCCCTGGTTACCTCCCTTACTTGTTATATATGCTTTGTTACCTCCCTCACTAGTTATATATCCCTGGTTACCTCCCTAACTAGTAGTATATGCTTTGTTACCTCCCTCACTAGTTATATATCCCTGGTTACCTCCCTAACTAGTAGTATATGCTTTGTTACCTCCCTTACTAGTTATATATCCCTGGTTACCTCCCTTACTAGTAATATATGCTTTGTTACCTCCCTCACTAGTTATATATCCCTGGTTACCTCCCTTACTAGTTATATATCCCTGGTTACCTCCCTTACTTGTTATATATCACTGGTTACCTCCCTTACTAGTTATATATGCTTTGTTACCTCCCTCACTAGTTATATATCCCTGGTTACCTCCCTTACTAGTAATATATGCTTTGTTACCTCCCTTACTAGTTATATATCCCTGGTTACCTCCTTTACTTCTTAATATATCCCTGGTTATCTCACTTTTAGCTTACTTCATATATATATATATCTGGTTATTTCCCTTATTAGTTTTATATCCTTGGTTACCTCCCTTAATAGTTATATATGCTTTGTTACCTCTGTACCTACTCATATATCCCTAGTTAGCCCCCTTACTACTTATATATCCCTAGTTAGCACCCTTTACTACTTATATATCCCTAGCTAGCACCCTTACTACTTATATATCCCTAGTTAGCACCCTTACTACTTATATATCCCTGGTTACTGCCCTTACTACTTATATATCCCTCGTTACCTCCTTACCAGTTATATATCCTTGGTTACCTCCCTTACTATCAATATATCCCTGGTTACCTCCCTTACTACTTATATATCCCTGGTTACCTTCCTTGCTACTTATATATCCCTGGTTACCTCCCCTACTAGTTATGTATGTCTGGTTACCTCCCATAGAAGTTATGTATCCCTGGTTACCTCCCATACTAGTTATATATCCCTGGTTACCTCCCCTACTAGTTATGCATGTCTGGTTATCTCTCTCACTAGTTTTTTATGTCTGGTAACCTCGCTCACTAGTTATTTATGTCTGGTAACCTCGCTCACTAGTTATTTATGTCTGGTAACCTCGCTCACTAGTTATTTATGTCTGGTAACCTCGCTCACTAGTTATTTATGTCTGGTAACCTCGCTCACTAGTTATTTATGTCTGGTAACCTCGCTCACTAGTTATTTATGTCTGGTAACCTCGCTCACTAGTTATTTATGTCTGGTAACCTCGCTCACTAGTTATTTATGTCTGGTAACCTCGCTCACTAGTTATTTATGTCTGGTAACCTCGCTCACTAGTTATTTATGTCTGGTAACCTCGCTCACTAGTTATTTATGTCTGGTAACCTCGCTCACTAGTTATTTATGTCTGGTAACCTCGCTCACTAGTTATTTATGTCTGGTAACCTCGCTCACTAGTTATTTATGTCTGGTAACCTCGCTCACTAGTTATTTATGTCTGGTAACCTCGCTCACTAGTTATTTATGTCTGGTAACCTCGCTCACTAGTTATTTATGTCTGGTAACCTCGCTCACTAGTTATTTATGTCTGGTAACCTCGCTCACTAGTTATTTATGTCTGGTAACCTCGCTCACTAGTTATTTATGTCTGGTAACCTCGCTCACTAGTTATTTATGTCTGGTAACCTCGCTCACTAGTTATTTATGTCTGGTAACCTCGCTCACTAGTTATTTATGTCTGGTAACCTCGCTCACTAGTTATGCATGTCTGGTTATCTCTCTCACTAGTTTTTTATGTCTGGTAACCTCTCTCACTAGTTATTTATGTCTGGTAACCTCGCTCACTAGTTATTTATGTCTGGTAACCTCTCTCACTAGTTATTTATGTCTGGTAACCTCGCTCACTAGTTATGTATGTCTGGTTATCTCTCTCACTAGTTATTTATGTCTGGTAACCTCGCTCACTAGTTATTTATGTCTGGTAACCTCGCTCACTAGTTATTTATGTCTGGTAACCTCTCTCACTAGTTATTTATGTCTGGTAACCTCTCTCACTAGTTATTTATGTCTGGTAACCTCGCTCACTAGTTATTTATGTCTGGTAACCTCGCTCACTAGTTATTTATGTCTGGTAACCTCTCTCACTAGTTATTTATGTCTGGTAACCTCGCTCACTAGTTATTTATGTCTGGTAACCTCTCTCACTAGTTATTTATGTCTGGTAACCTCGCTCACTAGTTATGTATGTCTGGTTATCTCTCTCACTAGTTATTTATGTCTGGTAACCTCGCTCACTAGTTATTTATGTCTGGTAACCTCGCTCACTAGTTATTTATGTCTGGTAACCTCTCTCACTAGTTATTTATGTCTGGTAACCTCTCTCACTAGTTATTTATGTCTGGTAACCTCGCTCACTAGTTATGTATGTCTGGTTATCTCTCTCACTAGTTATTTATGTCTGGTAACCTCGCTCACTAGTTATTTATGTCTGGTAACCTCGCTCACTAGTTATTTATGTCTGGTAACCTCTCTCACTAGTTATTTATGTCTGGTAACCTCTCTCACTAGTTATTTATGTCTGGTAACCTCTCTCACTAGTTATTTATGTCTGGTAACCTCTCTCACTAGTTATTTATGTCTGGTAACCTCTCTCACTAGTTATTTATGTCTGGTAACCTCTCTCACTAGTTATTTATGTCTGGTAACCTCTCTCACTAGTTATTTATGTCTGGTAACCTCGCTCACTAGTTATTTATGTCTGGTAACCTCGCTCACTAGTTATTTATGTCTGGTAACCTCTCTCACTAGTTATTTATGTCTGGTTATCTCTCTCACTAGTTATTTATGTCTGGTAACCTCTCTCACTAGTTATTTATGTCTGGTAACCTCTCTCACTAGTTATTTATGTCTGGTAACCTCTCTCACTAGTTATTTATGTCTGGTTATCTCTCTCACTAGTTATTTATGTCTGGTTATCTCTCTCACTAGTTATTTATGTCTGGTTATCTCTCTCACTAGTTATTTATGTCTGGTTATCTCTCTCACTAGTTATTTATGTCTGGTAACCTCTCTCACTAGTTAGGAATGCCCAGTTACCCCCCTTGCTAGTTAGATTATCATGGTCGTCTCGCTTACTAGTGATTTTAGCCAGTTTTCTTCCCTTAATACTTATTTATCCCAGGTTACCTCCCTTACTAGTTAAATGTTTATCTGTTTTACTGATCTCACTGTCATCTTAACTCTTTACATTAGTTATTAGTTGTATATGTTTATTAGCCCCCTCCCTTGTTCTTTCTTCCATCTAAACTCCCTCACCAGATCCACGACCCCTGACATTCCTACACACACCAACCCTAAATCCTGTCAGTATCTCCTAACCAGTTATAGATTTCTACACATGTCAAATATTTCCCTTACACTGGTTAAGCTGCATATAACATTTTCCTTAGCCAATGTTTTCTAGCAATATTGATTTACAATTCAAGCCGGTCTCAACAAATATATCTCCACAGAATACTACACACTGCCATAAACACTATAACATGTTAATACCACTTTATACAAGGCTTTCTCAGCAACATTTCAGAACACATTACATTTTAGCATGATTACTGTATCAAGTAATACATTACACTTAAACATTGAATACATAAGCAGATCTAAAATAGAAATCCTGTAATCAACCTCAATGTCTAAATCTATCGGTATAGTATGTAAATACATTGATCTGTGTATTCTAAAGGCAAGTTTAACCTACATTTAGGCTAGGAAATATAATCTGGTGCATGCCATCGATATGAAAACAGAACGTTATCCTCAATATAATGATAATGACACCAGCCATCGATAACAAAATAACATTGTGAACAGAAACATACATAAACCTGCATTAAAAATCCTAGAAGGGCTCTAGGCCTGCACAGAGCAGGTTCTAGCCTGGATAGGTCATAGGGGATTAATATGTACACAAAATCTTACTTTGGCAAGGTGCAGTCTCCCGTTAGAGGACCGTGTAGTTAGTAACATATGATTGGTGAAGAGAAACACTTGGCGCACAACCTCTTTTTTGGACTCCTTGAATGAAGAGCTGAAGGAGCCGAGGCGGCCGCGTCCAAATTTCCCTTTTTCGTTGAAGACTTGAAGTAACGCCCCTGTAATGACAGTAACACAGTTTTCAAACAGAGATTTATGTGAATTTCAAATCTAGTCCAATAATGATGAACCAAAACATTACACGATGGCTGCTTCGATAAATCTCCACTGAGCATGTGCAACAAAAGAGAACAGGGTGCTGCCATCTGTTGTCAAAACTGAGCACTATTGTATTGACCCAGTGGATTTGCCCCCTCATTCACATAATTACTATGAGGATGCCTGGCCCGACAGCATAAACACACACTCTGTCCCCATGTGCTCCTCACAAGAAACCCATTCTGTCAATATGTAGGATGCTGAGTGGCCAGCACACACACATGTGACACGGACACAGATGACAGCTCTATCTTGTGTGTATGCCAATACTGATGAGGATTTTTTTTGTCAATATCTACATGCAAAATCAAAGCTGGCAGTTTTAAGTTCATTCATTACATGACAAAGTCATTTATATGGGCAAGGTTCTCCATTGATTTTATATCACTTCACACACATTGCTTAGGCTCACAAGAGCACCAACGGCTAACACACTGCTTATGTGGTAAAACACACCAATGTACCTAACACTGACTGTACACCTGTTAGGGGAAGCAAGCTCAGTGCATTTCTGTGACAGCCCTAGCACATGTAACCTCTACCGACAAACAGGCAGATCTAGGACCTACAGACAGGGAACAGCAGGCATAACAGGAAACACAACGAGCATTACAGGGAACAGCAGGCAAAACAGAGAACACAACAGTTAGGCATCACAGAGGACACAACAGTTAGGCATCACAGGAACACAACAGTTAGGCGATACAGGAATCACAACAGTTAGGCATTACAGGGAATACAGCAGTTAGGCATTACAGGGACCAATACAGTAAGGCATTACAGGATCACAACAGTTCGGCATACATCGGAACACAACAGTTAGGCATTACTGGGAACACAACAGTTAGGCATTACAGGGACAGTAGTTAGGCATTACAAGGGACACAGCAGTTAGGCATTACAAGGGACACAACAGTTAGGCATTACAAGGGACACAACAGTTAGGCATTACAGGGATCACAACAGTTAGGCATTACAAGGGACACAGCAGTTAGGCATTGCATGGGATACCACAGTTAGGCATTACAGGGATCACAACAGCTAGGCATTACAAGGGATACAACAGCTATGTATTACAGGGAACTCAACAGTTAGGCATTACAGGGAACACAGCAGTTAGGCATTACAGAGAACAACAGGCGTCACAGGGAACACAATAGCAGGCTGTTCAAAGAATGACAGGCCGAACAGAACTGGCATCACAGTGAACACTACAGGCAGTATTGGGAACACACAACACAGGGAACATAATACACTAGCTATCTTTAATAGTAGGGGAAAGGTAAATACCTAAAAACTGGACATGCATACACCGTCGGGGACAGACGACCATTAACTAATTCACCCCTGAAATTTCCTCATGGACTTTATTCTTTTGAATTGTTAAGAGTGCAAATGTGTTTCTAGGGGTAAATGAGTTACAGGAAATTAATTCAACCATCCTTCATTACAGGAAATTAATTCAACCATCCTTCATTAAAGGAAATTAATTCAACCATCTTTCATTACAGGAAACTAATTCAACCATCCTTCATTACAGGAACATTCAACCATCCTTCATTTCAGGAAATTAATTCATCCATCCTTCATTACAGGAACATTCAACCATCCTTCATTACAGGAAATTAATTCAACCATCCTTCTTTACAGGAAATTAATTCAACCATCTTTCATTACAGGAAATTAATTCAACCATCCTTCATTACAGGAAATTAATTCAACCATTCTTCATTACAGGAAACTAATTCAACCATCCTTCATTACAGGAAACTAATTCAACCATCCTTCATTACAGGAACATTCAACCATCCTTCATTACAGGAACATTTAACCATCCTTCATTAAAAGAAATTCAACCATCCTTCATTACAGGAAACTAATTCAACCATCCTTCATTACAGGAACATTCAACCATCCTCTAATACAGGAACATTTAACCATCCTTCACAGGCAGTATTGGGAACACACAACACACAACACAGGGAACATAATACACTAGCTATCTTTGATAGTAGGGGAAAGGTAAATACCTAAAAACTGGACATGCATACACCGTCGGGGACAGACGACCATTAACTAATTCACCCCTGAAATTTCCTCATGGACTATATTCTTTTGAATTGTTAAGAGTGCAAATGTGTTTCTAAGGGTAAATGAGTTACAGGAAATTAATTCAACCATCCTTCATTACAGGAAATTAATTCAACCATCCTTCTTTACAGGAACATTCAACCATCATTCATTACAGGAAATTAATTCAACCATCTTCCATTACAGGAAACTAATTCAACCATCCTTCATTACAGGAAACTAATTCAACCATCCTTCATTACAGGAACATTCAACAATCCTTCATTAAAAGAAATTCAACCATCCTTCATTACAGGAAACTAATTCAACCATCCTTCAATACAGGAACATTCAACCATCCTTCAATACAGGAACATTTAACCATCCTTCATTAAAAGAAATTCAACCATCTTTCATTACAGGAAATTCAACCATCCTTAATGTAGAAAGTACCACCATCTACCATATTGAATATGAACAAGGTCAAATGCACTTTATTCTATATAATTATAGCCACTGTTGACCTTGTAAATATGCCAATGCCATGCTTTTTGATAACTCAATAACTTGATAATTAATTTTTCATTTCAAATTTTTCTAAAATGCATTAAAGTGGATTCCACTTAAGATTACCCCTGTAAATATCACATTCCTCTTTATATCATGTTTTCCCAAGCACCATTTTTCTCTCTATATAATTTAAGTAATTTTATTTGTTTAATATCATATTTTGAAGTGAATTCCTCTTAATATCATGTTTTTTCTTAACCAATCACATACAATATCCAGAAAATGATATCATTTCCATTGATTTCAGTTACAACTTGTACAAAATGTTGCATAGAAAATAAAAAATAACCCCAAAAATGATTTTTAATTTAAATAATGTTATCTATGTATTGAAACATCTTCATATGTACATTGAAATTAGATTACTTTTAGTTATGGAGATTGGAAATGCACTAGATTTAGTGGAAAAAACATGTTTCTCTTAATGTCACATTCCTGTTAATATCATGTTTTTGTCTGACAAATGCAACATGATATAAAGAGGAGTGCACTGTATTTGGAATCTTAATTAATTATGTACAAAAGTTTACTCAGGCCATATTGTTGAGAGAGTTAATATAGGCTTTGCCTGTTATTTTGTCTGTGTTGATTTGTTGATTTATAAGACCATGTCAATAAACTTTGTTGAAATGAAATGAAAAAAAAAATTAAATAAAACTTGATAGCCATTAATCCAAGCTTGTTTTTTCTAAAATATCATAACCCTTTGCCTACAGGCTGTTCAGAAGTAATCACTGAAATGTTTAGCTTTTAATGACCACTGAGACCATGGATGTCAGGCCATTCCATGAACAAAAGTTGTTGTTCTTGATACTCTCATGTTTCTGGTCAAATATCATCACCTTCTTTCTTTTGAATATTCAAAAAAGTGATTTAAAAATGAACACATTTGACATCTGTGACCATGAAGGATTCAGTTTTTTTTTTTTTTTTTTTAACATTTTGTGAGCTCTATCCCAGGCAACAACAAATATTATGATGCTTTGCCTTTTAGTTTAAACAAAGACTTCTTAAGCGTTCCACAAATTTGACCATTGTAAGTAGGTATATGTCAATATTGCTAAAAACATTTTGTTAGACTCTATCTAAGGTAGAAATCATGCAGTCAAATATTACGATTATATGTTGTTCCACTCTTTAGATGAAGTTGGTTGCATATTTTGACAAAATCGACCTCAGGGACTTTCAAGGTAGGTTAAAGTCATTTTTCTGTTTTCAAAATTTGCCAGGCTCTAGCTTAGGAAGCTACCAGCCAAAATCAATGACTCTAGGCTTTTCCATTCTTTATGAGAAGTTATTAACAGGAAAACTTTACAAAGGACCAGAGACATACTGTACATATGTATGCCATGACATAAATTGACATGCCCTTAAGGTAATTGAGCACAACCATACAAATGTCATGTAACTTATCTATATATAAATATTTTGTCATGTTTTTACCCCAAATAGAGTTTTATTAATAGTTAAGTATATAACGGACGCAAGCGAAAAATGCCTCTATATCTATCTAAAATTACACTGTTAGGAGTTTTTTGATAAAAATTATATTCCTATTATAATATCTATCACAGTTAGATGCCAGTTTGAAGACCTTTCCTTATAACTGTCTATGATTTAGTGTTTGGGGTAAAACTTAAAAGCTAGTTCTACTGTAAACCTGATCAAAACACTATTTAGATAAATGTCTGCTGTAATTAACATAGAGTTTTAATTTTCTTTATTAACATATCCTTACAGAATTATTGCATAGTGTACTGTACTGTTACCATACCAATGAGTGTATGGTTGTGGTTGTGGTTGGGGGGAGCTGGGGGAGGGGGGGGGGGAGGGGAGGAAGAGAGGCACAGGGGGTGGCATTCAATGATAAAATTCAGCACTATAAAAACTGGAGAATTTTAAGCATTGATTTTTGAACAAAGCTTTGTCAATGAATTATTGAAATACGTCAGGACCATGCACACTCTCAGAGTGCTGATTAGTAAACACAAAACTATGTTGTTGCTGCTCTTGATACAAGACTGGACAACTATCACACTGCAATCTACACAAAGACCAATCTTTGAAGCATATCTTTATATAAATTAATGTTGGATTAATGGGTGGGTTACCAATCTCAACTGTTTTCAAGTTCAACTAGAGAAACTTGATCCCTAGGGATATGGCCAGACCTGACATCAATGCTAATATCATATTTGTGTTTGTTTCCAGCAACTGTATAGTTTTGGGGTGGACATCTCAACTGTTTAAAAATTATGACTCAGGAGTTAAATTTGCAAGGGCATGGCAGATCCTGGGGTCAAATCTTAAATGATGTTTGTGATCGCATCTTTATGCCCAACAACTGTATATAGTTTTGGGTTTGGGATCTCAAATTTTGACTCAGGAGTCAAGTGTGCAAGGGCTTGGTGGACCCTTGAGTAAAATCTAAAATCATGATTGTGATCGTCTCTTAATGTCCAGCAATTGTATATAGTTTTGGGTTGGAGATATCAACCCTAGGGGGTCAGGCCCTGCCCCTTTGATTCCTTGGGGGTCAGAATCACCATGTATGCAAAATCTGTTCTGCTTCTCCCAAGGAAATTTCTGCCAAATTTGGTTAAAATCCATTTAGTACTTTATGACAAGTAGCGATTTAAAGGAATTACCTCTATTTCCCCTATTGGACCCGGCACCTCTGGCCCCATTGGGATCAGAGTCATCATTTATGCAAATTCTCCTCCCCTTTCCCCAAGGAAGTTTCTGACCAAATTGGTCAAAATCCATCTATAACTTTATGACTAGTAGTGATTTAAAGGAATTACCTATTCCCCTATTGGGCCCCGCCCCTCTGGCCTCTTGGAGGCCAAGAGTCAACATTTATGCAAAATCTGAACCTTATGACTAGTAGTGATTTGAAGCAAGTGTTGACAGACGGGCAGGGCGCCGCGCTATGGCATAAGCATAAGGTTGAGGAAAGCCAGAGTACCCAGAGACAAGAGGTCCAGAGGGCCTTGATCGCTCACCTGGCTTTCAGCACATGCAACAAAAAGTCATGTGTGAGTTAAATAACACAAACTTTTCCAGTGTGGGATCTAGCTGCCACAATATTGCCTTAAGTGAACTCTAAGCTTTCTGATTCAAAAGAGCATTTAGAGGAATTAATTTCAAATTGGTTCCTATTAATTATTATGCCCTCTTTATGCCCAGCAATTGTAGTGTTTTGTGGTGGTAAATCTGCAAGGGGCATGGCGAATCGCTATTATCAAATCTTATATCATGTTTGTGATCGTCACTTTATGCCCAGCAATTGTATATATAGTTTTGGGATGGGGATTTTTTCCTGTCATATTGTTATGACTCAAGAGTAAAGTCTGCAAGGGGGTGGCTGACCCTGGCGCCAAATCTAAAATCATATTTGTGATCGCCTCTTTATGCTCAGCAACTGTACATAAAGTTTTTTTGGGGGGGGGATCTCAATGGTTTTAAAGTTTTGACTCAGGTGTTCAATTTGCAAGGATGTGGTCAAATCTAAAATCATGATTATGATTGTCTCTTAATGCCAAGCAATTGTATATGTTGTTTTGGGATGGGGATCTCAACCGTTTAAAAGTAAATACGTTAAGCCTGAGAGGCCATGGCAGACACTGGGGTCAGATCTAAAATCATATTTGTGATCAACTCTAAATGCTCAGCAATGATATATATATTTTTAATTGGGGATCTCAACTGTTTAATTGTTATGACTCAAATCTACCCATTATATGACAAGAAGTGATTTTAAGGATGTACCTCTATTTCCCCTATTTTTCCCCACCCTCTATCCATTGGGGGCAAGAGTCACCATTTATGCAAAATCTATCCCCTTCCCCCAAGGATGTTTCTGACCAAATTATGTTAAAATCCTCTTCAACTCCCCAACTCCAGATACTTTTTATACACCCAATCCAAATGAACACCCCATCCCCTTATTATTTTTATACCCTGACCAAAGATTCCCATTTGAGAAAAAAGTCTATATTTTTAAACCAATTGAGTTCTGAAGTTGATAGGATATGTAATAGGGGAATACTGTAAAATGGGAAATTATCGCCCAGATTTTATTTCGCCCTCACATGAAAAGATTTGAATTCGCCCTGTGAAACTTGGGTCCTCATTGTACATGTAATATGAGATGCAAGTCTATGTTTGGAAATATATGTGCCCTGTCTTAAATTCGCCTTCCATTGTTGGACAAAAAAAAGTGGAAATAAAAACGATGGCGAATTTTTCCAGTTTTACAGTATTACCCACCCTTAACCCTCCAAATCCCCACCCCAGGTCGGCCAGGAAGTTAAGTCTGTTCAAAGGATGCTATAAATAGAGGTAATGAGTGGGAAAGTCTGCAACTAATGCAATTTATAATGTATGTCTCTGTGGAATGATCACCATTAATTAATGTCAGATTTTGGACTTTAATAGACACTGCATGCCTAAATGCTATTATGACCTGGCATGCATGAGTGATTTTTACGTTAATACATTACGATAATGCTGACCTACACAAAAGGTCACGGGGATTGGTGTCATTGTCTCTCACCATCATCCCACAAACACAGCGGACTGCTGGTCGATATTTCATCTATACCTTAAACTGTCCATTCTAGGCTTGTGCTCTGGTCATGTGCTATCAATTAATTCATATACTCTTTAACTTACACAAGTGTGTGCTTCACTACGACAGTTATCGGTATAGATTATATCAAATATGGAATCTGAGTATCTTGCGATCACATTTTTTAAAATCTATTTAAAATTTTAAATGTTATATATATAGATACACATGTTACCTGGACTTCCCACTAGATGGACTACCAGAGTATGATTCGAACATGGATTACTAGATGGATGGGTGGTTATGTTATTCTCTGGAATCTCAGGCTTTCACCCAAATTACCACTAAAACCTGACACGTCCTTAAATGATCATAGCTGTTACAGGATGTAAAACACAAAGTAACAAATCACAACCTAGACTTGAGTATCCATTTGTCAATCCTATACACAAAGAATGAAACACTTAGGGTTGGTCATAGACACTGATATTCGAAACCAGACTAAAGTCAATGTCACACATCATATCAAAACGTCGAATACAAATTTTTTGACCACAATACCCTGTGTTATTCCACTCTCAGACCATTGTATAAACGTGCTGACTGTTGGATAAATATATGTTGTATACCACTAGTGGTATATAACCTTCTGGACCTTGATCAGTTGAGAAGTTGCAACATATGCAATTTGAGAAAGATCCATTCAGAACTCCTCAAGAAATAGCAATAACAAGAATTGTTCAAGGATGACGGACGATGAATCACGGACGCAAGGGCGATTTGAAAAGCCCACAATCTGATGATGGTGGTTTAAAACATATTTAAGATAGCAACATACAGTATTTGACCTCTGTGGCTTTGAAAGTAAGACAAGGTCATTTTCATTCACAAACTTTGTTTGGCTCCTTCCAAGGAAGCTACCAGTCAAATATCATGTCCTCAGGCCTGTTGGTATTTCAGAAGAAGTCGTTTAAAAGTTTTAACAGATTTGATCCTTGTAACCTTGAATATGCGCCGAGGTCATTTCTTTGCACAACTTTGTTGAGTTTCATCCAAGCCTTTGGGCCAGGTGATCGAGCTAATAAACAGGACAAGTCTAATGCAAGGGTTTGGTTTACATTTGTTTTACGTCCTATTAACAGCCAAGGTCATTTGATTTATGGACTAAGGACGTGCCAGGTTTTGGAGGTGGAGGAAAGCCTGAGCACAAGGAGAAAAATCACCGAACTATGGTCAGTATCTGGCAACTGCCCCACGTGGGTTTCGAAATTGCACCCCAAAGTGGGTACTTTTAATTTTAATGGAATTTTAATGAAAATGTAAAGGATGCAGGCTAGAAGCCTCTATGTCCATATCAGTAAATATTTCACAAAAATAATATGCATAAACAAGGTAGGTATTGTATAGTTTATAGAAACAATGTGGGTACTGTGTATAAATAAAGTGGGTATTGCATGTAAACAAGGTGGGTACTGTATATATCATATAATTAAAGCGACATTTCTTTTGGTTACAAAACCCAAGGGCTAACTGGTATATAGCTTTAGCTCTCCCCAGCCAACAGATATAATCTATTTTTAGTAACAGCTTTCTTATTTTAGCATTATTAAGATGTGGACCTAGACCCCCTGAAAATCAATAGCACAGAAATCTAGGCTTAACAACATTTTACGCCTTAAACTGTTGTGGAATATTGTGCTGCCAGTCTCGGAAACACACTACACTCTGAAATGTAATGAAACAGGGCGAGATCCTCACAAACAAGAAACGCGTTACAGCTTAGCCTAACCAGTACACTACATCACTACATATACATAGTGAGGGTAGGTGTTGTCCCTAGCCTACATCACTACCTATACAAGTGAGGGTAGGTATTGTCCCTAGCCTACATCACTACCTATACACAGTGAGGATAGGTATTGTCCCTAGCCTACATCACTACCTATACACAGTGATGGTAGGTATTGTCCCTAGCCTATATCACTACCTATACACAGTGAGGGTAGGTATTGTCCCTAGCCTACATCACTACCTATACACAGTGATGGTAGGTATCGCACTAGCCTACATCACTACCTATACACAGTGAGGGTAGGTATTGTCACTAGCTTACATCACTACCTATACACAGTGAGGGTAGGTATTGTCACTAGCTTACATCACTACCTATACACAGTGAGGGTAGGTATTGTCCCTAGCCTACATCACTACCTATATACAGTGAGGGTAGATATTGTCCCTAGCCTACATCACTACCTATACACAGTGAGGGTAGATATTGTCCCTAGCCTACATCACTACCTATACACAGTGAGGATAGGTATTGTCCCTAGCCTACATCACTACCTATACACAGTGAGGGTAGATATTGTCCCTAGCCTACATCACTACCTATACACAGTGAGGGTAGATATTGTCCCTAGCCTACATCACTACCTATACACAGTGAGGGTAGGTATTGACTCTAGCCTACATCACTACCTATACACAGTGAGGGTAGGTATTGTCCCTAGCCTACATCACTACCTATATACAGTGAGGGTAGATATTGTCCCTAGCCTATATCAATACCTATACACAGTGAGGGTAGGTATTGACTCTAGCCTACATCACTACCTATACACAGTGAGGGTAGGTATTGTCCCTATCCTACATCACTACCTATATACAGTGAGGGTAGATATTGTCCCTAGCCTACATCACTACCTATACACAGTGAGGGTAGATATTGTCCCTAGCCTACATCACTACCTATACACAGTGAGGGTAGGTATTGTCCCTAGCCTACATCACTACCTATATACAGTGAGGGTTGGTATTATCCCTAGCCTACATCACTACCTATACACAGTGAGGGTAGGTATTGTCCCTAGCCTACATCACTACCTATACACAGTGAGGGTAGGTATTATCCCTAGCCTACATCACTACCTATACACAGTGAGGGTAGGTATTGTCCCTAGCCTACATCACTACCTATACACAGTGAGGGTACGTATTGTCCCTAGCCTACATCACTACCTATACACAGTGAGGGTTGGTATTGTCCCTAGCCTACATCACTACCTAAACACAGTGAGGTTAGGTATTGTCCCTAGCCTACATCACTACCTATACATAGTGAGGGTAGGTATTGTCCCTAGCCTACATCACTACCTAAACACAGTGAGGTTAGGTATTGTCCCTAGCCTACATCACTACCTATACATAGTGAGGGTATGTATTGTCCCTAGCCTACATCACTACCTATACACAGTGAGGGTTGGTATTGTCCCTAGCCTACATCACTACCTATACACAGTGAGGGTTGGTATTGTCCCTAGCCTACATCACTACCTATACACAGTGAGGGTAGGTATTGTCCCTAGCCTACATCACTACCTATACACAGTAAGTGTAGGTATTGTAACTAGCCTACATCACTACCTATACATAGTGAGGGTAGGTATTGTCCATAGCCTACATCACTACCTAAACACAGTGAGGTTAGGTATTGTCCCTAGCCTACATCACTACCTAAACACAGTGAGGTTAGGTATTGTCCCTAGCCTACATCACTACCTATACACAGTGAGGGTAGGTATTGTCCCTAGCCTACATCACTACCTATACACAGTGAGGGTTGGTATTGTCACTAGCTTACATCACTACCTATACACAGTGAGGATAGGTATTGTCACTAGCTTACATCACTACCTATACACAGTGAGGATAGGTATTGTCACTAGCCTACATCACTACCTATACACAGTGAGGGCAGGTATTGTCACTAGCTTACATCACTACCTATACACAGTGAGGATAGGTATTGTCCCTAGCCTACATCACTACCTATACACAGTGAGGGTTGGTATTGTCACTAGCTTACATCACTACCTATACACAGTGAGGATAGGTATTGTCACTAGCTTACATCACTACCTATACACAGTGAGGTTAGATATTGTCACTAGCCTACATCACTACCTATACACAGTGAGGGCAGGTATTGTCACTAGCTTACATCACTACCTATACACAGTGAGGGCAGGTATTGTCACTAGCTTACATCACTACCTATACACAGTGAGGATAGGTATTGTCCCTAGCCTACATCACTACCTATACACAGTGAGGGTAGGTATTGTCCCTATAGCCTATATCACTACCTATACACAGTGAGGGTATGTATTGTCCCTAGCCTACATCACTACCTATACACAGTGAGGGTAGGTATTGTCCCTAGCCTACATCACTACCTATACACAGTGAGGATAGGTATTGTCACTAGCCTACATCACTACCTATACACAGTGAGGTTAGATATTGTCACTAGCCTACATCACTACCTATACACAGTGAGGGTACGTATTGTCCCTAGCCTACATCACTACCTATATATACACAGTGAGGGCAGGTATTGTCCCTAGCCTACATCACTACCTATATATACACAGTGAGGGTAAATATTGTCTCTAGCCTACATCACTACCTATACACAGTGAGGGTAGAATACCTGTCAGCCTCACACAGTATGGTAGCCAACAGAACATATATTGTTACCAGTAATGATTTTCTAGAATTAGAATCAATATTTTCAGCATTTGTGGTGTGGCTCTATGTGTATCATGGAGTCTTTAGGCAGCCTTTTACTTTGGCGGTGGATTTTCTCGGTGACAACTTTTATCAACTGACCTTCGCTTTATACAAACACTCTGATTAAAAATTAAAACATGGAGTTTTCTAATTATTAACAACAATTTATTAAATCATGATGATTCTGACAGATCACAGAGCTTTTCAAAATACAAGTAGGACTGTAGATATCACTGGATAGTAACAGAACCTACATCACACTATATATATATATATACGAGGGGTGTTCCATAAATAATGTCATATGTGTTTTATTTCGCGGAAATCATGCAATTTATGCACAAAACCACCTCGTGTCGATTGAGTGATCCCTGGCTCGTGACACAGGTAAATATCTCGTCCACACGTTCACTGGCCTTGGTACAGTGTACATCGTTTCATAGCCTATTTGTTAGACTAGACACAAAATCACAGGAAAACGAGGTGAAAATGTTCTTGAATTAGGACCTATATAAAAGGTAGGTCATTACTCGGCATAAAGGCTGTAGATATTCAACGCGTGGTGTGTGACATTTATGGGGAGGGCCAAATGTCTCACAGGACTGTTTGTAGGTGGGTAGGTAAATTTAGTGCTTTGCAGCAGCAACTGAAAGATGCTGCTCACCCAGGTCGTCCTGCAACAACTACGACCAAAGGTAACATAGAAAAAATCTGAAATATCCTCCAAACTGATGCTCGATTCACCGTAAGACAATTGGCTCGAATGACAAACTTGTCGTTAGCAAGAGTTCATGCAATTTTGAAGAAACACCTAAAAGTTAGAAAGATAAGTTGTAAGATGGATACCCCATTTGTTAACGGATGAGCAAAAGAAGACGTGTGTAACAATGGCAAAAAAACTTCTCAAAATGTACCCAAAATATAGTAAAAAGGCTTTTGATAAGATAGTCACTGGTGATGAGACCTGGGTGTATTATTTTGAACCAAAGCGGAAGGTTGCCAACTGAATATGGGCCACTAAAATTGCCAGACGCCCAAGTATTGCCAAACGAATACGAACGGTAAAGAAGGTTTTGTATGCTATTGTTTTCACTAATAAGGGTCCAGCTATTCAAATCCCAGTGCCAAAAGGCAGAACAGTCACAGGCAAGTTCTATAAAAACGTTGTTCTGAGAAAGTTGAAGAACTACTACAAAAGTCGCCGCCCAAAAATAGGACTTAAGTATGTCCGACTTTTGCATGATAATGCACCCGCTCACAAGGCACGTATTATGACTGACTTTTTGGAGTCAGAGAAGGTTACCGTCCTTCCACACCCTCCGTATTCGCCAGACTTGGCCCCCCCTGCGACTATTTTCTCTTTCCAAAACTTAAATATCATTTATCTGGAAGGAGATACAATTCGAGAAATGCCCTTGGATCTGCTGTTTATCAGTGTCTGATGGGTGTACCCATTGAAGAGTATGAAAAATGCTTCCAAAAATGGATTGACTATATATATATATTTACAGTCTACACTGACATTCACTCGATAACCATTACTCAACAGACTATCATTATCACTGCATAACTGTACTAAAACACGTGACAAATTTCTATGACGTCGAAAACAATTCATGTGGGCGGAGCTATGCAAATCCTACAGTTTGAAACACAATTGTGTGACGTCACCAACAATTAACGTAGGCGGAGCTTGCAAATTTCATGCTGTTACATTTATTGAAACATTCCCACGTTTATTAGTTTTGAAATGAAATCTGTGTCCGAAGATTTCACTATAATGAACAAAATAGTTACGAACATTTCACAGAAAGATACTGTAAATATAAGGATAAACTTTTTATTTTGTTTAGGTTATTGAATTTACCTGTTTTCCATTGTAGTTATCACCCGATAACCTAAACAAAATAGAAAGTTAATCCTTAAATAACCGGCTTTGCCGGTTATTGAATTTACCCGTTTTCCATTGTAGTTATCCCCCGATAACCTAAACAAAATAGAATGTTAATCCTTAAATAACCAGGACTGTTGATATCACTGGAGAGTAACAGATCCTAAATTACATGGCAAAGACTTACCCATCTTTGTGTACTCCAACTGAACAACAGGTCTGTACAAACAGTTTCATGAGACATTTAAATTGTTGTTGATCTTTCAATCACACATCTGATTCCACTCACAGGCTATAAAAATGCAATGATATTTTTATTTCTGCATCCTATCAGAAAGATGCATTGAGCTTGTTTTTCCCTGAAGACCATTTCAAACTGGTTAAGTATACCTGCACTTAGCGAGTATTTCAACATCTTGTTAAATAAAAATATTTTCTCACAATTTTTAAACTGTCATAATCCTTGTGGTGTTGAACCCTAAAAAGAATAAAGTTTAATGTTCAATAAACTTGATAAATGTCCTTAGCTGTTGATAACACACTAACCCCTTAACAACTGTCCTTAAATTTCCTTAGCTGTTGATAACACACTAACCCCTTAACAACTGTCCTTAAATGTCCTTAGATGTTGATAACACACGAAACCCTTAACAACTGTCCTTTAATGTCCTTAGCTGTTGATAACACACTAACCCCTTAACAACTGTCCTTATATTTCCTTAGATGTTGATAACACACGAAACCCTTAACAACTGTCCTTAAATGTCCTTAGATGTTGATAACACACGAAACCCTTAACAACTGTCCTTAAATGTCCTTAGCTGTTGATAACACACTAACCCCTTAACAACTGTCCTTAAATGTCCTTAGCTGTTGATAACACACTAACCCCTTAACAACTGTCCTTAAATGTCCTTAGCTGTTGATAACACACGAAACCCTTAACAACTGTCCTTAAATGTCCTTAGCTGTTGATAACACACGAAACCCTTAACAACTGTCCTTAAATGTCCTTAGCTGTTGATAACACACTAACCCCTTAACAACTGTCCTTAAATGTCCTTAGCTGTTGATAACACACTAACCCCTTAACAACTGTCCTTAAATGTCCTTAGCTGTTGATAACACACTAACCCCTTAACAACTGTCCTTAAATGTCCTTAGCTGTTGATAACACACTAACCCCTTAACAACTGTCCTTAAATGTCCTTAGCTGTTGATAACACACTAACCCCTTAACAACTGTCCTTAAATGTCCTTAGCTGTTGATAACACACGAAACCCTTAACAACTGTCCTTAAATGTCCTTAGCTGTTGATAACACACTAACCCCTTAACAACTGTCCTTAAATGTCCTTAGCTGTTGATAACACACGAAACCCTTAACAACTGTCCTTAAATGTCCTTAGATGTTGATAACACACGAAACCCTTAACAACTGTCCTTTAATGTCCTTAGCTGTTGAAAACACACTAACCCCTTAACAACTGTCCTTAAATGTCCTTAGCTGTTGATAACACACTAACCCCTTAACAACTGTCCTTAAATGTCCTTAGCTATTGATAAGACACTAACCCCTTAACAACTGTCCTTTAATGTCCTTAGCTGTTGATAACACACTTACACCTTAACAACTGTCCTTAAATGTCCTTAGCTGTTGATAACACACGAAACCCTTAACAACTGTCCTTAAATGTCCTTAGATGTTGATAACACACGAAACCCTTAACAACTGTCCTTTAATGTCCTTAGCTGTTGAAAACACACTAACCCCTTAACAACTGTCCTTAAATGTCCTTAGATGTTGATAACACACTAACCCTTTAACAACTGTCCTTAAATGTCCTTAGCTATTGATAAGACACTAACCCCTTAACAACTGTCCTTTAATGTCCTTAGCTGTTGATAACACACTTACACCTTAACAACTTTCCGTAAATGTCCTTAGATGTTGATAACACACGAAACCCTTAACAACTGTCCTTTAATGTCCTTAGCTATTGATAACACACGAAACCCTTAACAACTGTCCTTTAATGTCCTTAGCTGTTGAAAACACACTAACCCCTTAACAACTGTCCTTAAATGTCCTTAGATGTTGATAACACACTAACCCTTTAACAACTGTCCTTAAATGTCCTTAGATGTTGATAAGACACTAACCCCTTAACAACTGTCCTTTAATGTCCTTAGCTGTTGATAACACACTTACACCTTAACAACTTTCCGTAAATGTCCTTAGATGTTGATAACACACGAAACCCTTAACAACTGTCCTTTAATGTCCTTAGCTATTGATAAGACACTAACCCCTTAACAACTGTCCTTTAATGTCCTTAGCTGTTGATAACACACTAACACCTTAACAACTGTCCATAAATGTTCTAAGATATGGAGTTGGAGGAGTAGTCGTAGCATTTTGGGACACATTAACCATTCGGCCACCACTGCATAGAGGTGGAGGACTAGTTGAAGTTTGTCGGGACACATTAACCACTTGGCCACCGCAGCCCAGAGGTTGAGGGCTTGTGGTAGAATGTCGGAACACATTAACCACTTGGCCACCGTAGCCCAGAGGTTGAGGGCTAGTGGTAGAATGTTGGGAGACCTTAACCACTTGGCCACCGCAGCCCAGAGGTTGAGGGCTTGTGGTAGAATGTCGGAACACATTAACCACTTGGCCACCGTAGCCCAGAGGTTGAGGGCTAGTGGCAGAATGTTGGTACACCTTAACCACTTTGCCTCTGTAGCCCAGAGATGGAGGGCTAGTGGTAAATTGTTGGGACACATTAACCACTCTGCCACAGTGGCCCAGAGGTGTAGGGCTTTTGGTAGAATGTCATGACTCTTTAACCACTCGGCCACTGCGGCCCAGAAGTGGAGGGCTTGTGGTAGAATGTTCGGACACCTTAACCACTTGGCCACCGTGGCCCAGAGGTGGGGGGCTTGTGGTAGAATGTCGGGACATCCTAACTTCCCCTCGGCCACAGTGGCCCAGAGGTGGAGGGCTTGTGGTAGATTGTCATGACTCTTTAACCACTCGGCCACTGCGACCCAGAGGTGGAGGGCTTGTGGTAGAATATCGGGACACATTAACCACTTGGTCACCGCGGCCTAGAGGTGGGGGACTTGTGGTAGAATGTCGGGACACCTTAACCACTTGGCCACCGTGGTCCAGAGGTGGAGGGTTTGTAGTAGAATGTTGGGATACTTAACTTCCAATTGGCCACCGTGGCCCAGAGGTGGAGGGCTAGTATTAGAATGTTGGGATACTTAACTTCCAATTGGCCACCATGACCCAGAGGTGGAGGGCTAGTATTAGAATGTTGGGATACTTAACTTCCAATTGGCCACTGCGACCCAGAGGTGGAGGGCTTGTGGTAGAATGTCAGTACACATTAACCACTTGGTCACCGCGGCCTAGAGGTGGGGGACTTGTGGTAGAATGTCGGGACACCTTAACCACTTGGCCACTGTGGCCCAGAGGTGGAGGGCTAGTATTAGAGTGTAGGGATACTTAACTTCCAATTGGCCACCGTGGCCCAGGGGTGGAGGGCTTGTAGTAGAATGTTGGGATACTTAACTTCCAATTGGCCACCGTGGCCCAGAGGTGGAGGGCTGGTATTAGAATGTTGGGATACTTAACTTCAAATTGGCCACCGTGGCCCAGAGGTGGAGGGCTAGTATTAGAATGTTGGGATACTTAACTTCCAATTGGCCACTGTGGCCCAGAGGTGGAGGGCTAATGGTAGTATGTCAGAACATTTTAACTTCCACTCGGCCCCTACGGCCCCTCATTTGTTTGAAGCAACTTTATAGTACTTCAAGTTACGTCACTACCTGCCAAATATCACATATCACTACCCTGGGCCCTTTGCTTGTTGAGAAAAAGTCATTTTGATTAAAACAATTCATTCTGAGGGACTGCATGGGATGACAGGGCAGTACTATGGAATCAGGTTATATGTCTCCTCTGACTAGGGGAGTTAACAACATCATCATTGGAGATATCTGTCATCCTCTTAATTCTCTGTGTATTTGTACCATAGTAACATATTCATATAATTAGCGGTAAGTTCTAGTAAAGTCGATTCTCCATTGTGCCTGATTTTCTAGTCATGGAGAGTCTAGTCTGCCATACTGAAATATACATACATTTACTAATTGTTTCCAAATGCATTATATTACGGGATACACCTTTTACAATCAGGACCTGACTATCTCAGCTTCACAATAAACACTCCCTCACTTCATCTTGTCCTCAATCTCATTTACATATATAGGGATTGATCATCCAGTATATATCACATTTACATATATGTAAACTGGCTACCTGACTGTACACTAGCCAATACATAGATCTGGAACAAGCAGACATCTGACCAGCCTAACAACTCTGTGAAGTGATTTCCCTTGGCTGAACTCTGACCTCAGGATCTAACAGAGATGGATTGGTATTGGTTCTGTATTGATTTCTCGCCTGGTCTGAGTACAAAATTGTCCAAGGCCTGTGATTGAGCTGTCAACTTTATGCCAGTCAGATGTCCAAGACTGGTGGTGTCCATCAGGTCAGGATCACAAACAAGCTTAACACACCATGGTATACAGAGATGTACACAGACTGGTGGTGTCCATCAGGTCAGGATCACAAACAAGCTTAACACACCATGGTATACAGAGCTGTACACACACTGGTGGTGCCCATCAGGTCAGGATCACAAACTGAACACACCATGGTATACAGAGCTGTCATAGTACACATACTGGTGGTGTCCATCAGGTCAGGATCACAAACAAGCTTAACACACCATGGTATACAGAGCTGTCATAGTACACACACTGGTGGTGTCCATCAGGTCAGCATCACAAACAAGTTTAACACACCATGGTATACAGAGCTGTCATAGTACACAGACTGGTGGTGTCCATCAGGTCAGGATCACAAACAAGCTTACACACCATGGTATACAGAGCTGTCATAGTACACACACTGGTGGTGTCCATCAGGTCAGCATCACAAACAAGCTTACACACCATGGTATACAGAGCAGTACACACACTGGTGGTGTCCATCAGGTCAGGATCACAAACAAGCTTAACACACCATGGTATACAGAGCTGTCATAGTACACACACTGGTGGTGTCCATCAGGTCAGGATCACAAACAAGCTTAACACACCATGGTATACAGAGCAGTACACAGACTGGCGGTGTCCATCAGGTCAGGATCACAAACTTAACACACCATGGTATACAGAGCTGTACACACACTGGTGGTGTCCATCAGGTCAGGATCACAAGCTTAACACACCATGGTATACAGAGCAGTACACAGACTGGCGGTGTCCATCAGGTCAGGATCACAAGCTTAACACACCATGGTATACAGAGCTGTCATAGTACACAGACTGGTGGTGTCCATCAGGTCAGCATCACAAACAAGCTTAACACACCATGGTATACAGAGCTGTACACACACTGGTGGTGTCCATCAGGCCAGGATCACAAACAAACTTAACACACCATGGTATACAGAGCTGTCATAGTACACACACTCGTGGTGTCCATCAGGTCAGGATCACAAACTTAACACACCATGATATACAGAGCTGTCATAGTACACAGACTGGTGGTGTCCATCAGGTCAGGATCACAAACAAACTTAACACACCATGGTATACAGAGCTGTCATAGTACACAGACTGGTGGTGTCCATCAGGTCAGGATCACAAACTTAACACACCATGGTATACAGAGCTGTACACAGACAGGTGGTGTCCCTCAGGTCAGGATCACAAACAAACTTAACACACCATGGTATACAGAGCTGTACACAGACTGGTGGTGTCCATCAGGTCAGGATCACAAACAAACTTAACACATCATGGTATACAGAGCTGTACACACACTGGTGGTGTCCATCAGGTCAGGATCACAAACAAACTTAACACACCATGGTATACAGAGCTGTACACAGACTGGTGGTGTCCCTCAGGTCAGGATCACAAACAAACTTAACACACCATGGTATACAGAGCTGTCATAGTACACAGACTGGTGGTGTCCATCAGGTCAGGATCACAAACAAACTTAACACATCATGGTATACAGAGCTGTCATAGTACACACACTGGTGGTGTCCATCAGGTCAGGATCACAAACAAACTTAACACATCATGGTATACAGAGCTGTCATAGTACACACACTGGTGGTGTCCATCAGGTCAGGATCACAAACAAACTTAACACACCATGGTATACAGAGCATAGTACACAGACTGGTGGTGTCCATCAGGTCAGGATCACAAACAAACTTAACACACCATGGTATACAGAGCTGTACACACACAAGTGGTGTCCATCAGGTCAGGATCACAAACAAACTTAACACACCATGGTATACAGAGCTGTCATAGTACACACACTGGTGGTGTCCATCAGGTCAGCATCACAAACAAACTGAACACACCATGGTATACAGAGCTGTCATAGTACACAGACTGGTGGTGTCCCTCAGGTCAGGATCACAAACATACTTAACACACCATGGTATACAGAGCTGTCATAGTACACAGACTGGTGGTGTCCCTCAGGTCAGGATCACAAACATACTTAACACACCATGGTATACAGAGCTGTCATAGTACACACACTGGTGGTGTCCCTCAGGTCAGGATCACAAATACACAGACTGGTGGCTTAACACACCATTGTATGCTGACCATAGTGTAACTGGAGAGGAAATAATGCACGACCAGACTGGGGTTCGAACTAGGGACCTTCCGAAATCTAGACGGATGCTCAACCAATTGATCTATCTGGTCGCTGATGATCGACCTGGTATAGATCTGCTACATTCCTTCCTCCTTTAACAAAGTCTTCGACCCCATTACGACTTACAACCCAGGTTTGGGTATCCCCTTGCTAAGTATGCACCCAGTACTTGAAACAAGGTTTTGTCACAAGCACCAAATGTAACAGGAGAGGAAATATGCATGGCCAGACCGGATTCGAACCCGGGACCTTCCGAACTCTAGACAGACACTCCGCTACATTAGTATGCAGATCATCAATAGTGTATAGAAAATATGATACAGACCTGGCACAGTAAATAGATTTGACATGGTATACAGACCATCAAAGTGCACAAATTAGCCAAATGATATGACTCTATAAATTCCTCTTTTCAGAAGAAATTAAAAAGCAATGGTATAGGGGATGATACAATCTCACATGCCCTTGTCCTGGGAGTTTTCTGAGCATTTGAATTTTGTGTGTTTAAAAGTTTAAAGTGTAAAGTTTGGCAAGGATTGACGAATATTTGGCATTAAATGGGGTCTTTGAGCTACACAAGTTTTGGATAACGTGGTTCGAATGAAAATCATGTCAGAGTTCCTATTTTGTAGACATTATGATATGTCCTGTGTAAATTAACTGCATTTCATTCAAGTTGTGTTGTTGTTTTGAACTGAATAAAAATTGAACACATCAGCTAAACTAAAATGACATCAAATCAATGTCATCAACAACACAATACAAAATATTCCCCAAATCATACAATTATAGATACGTCTCTATCTAAATATGCCAGATTAAGGTTCTGCCACATCCAGTGTTGTAGGAATGGATAAATATAAACCTCATCACTGATGACTCCAACAAAGGAAATCT
This sequence comes from Mimachlamys varia, assembly GCA_947623455.1. Classification (NCBI taxonomy): domain Eukaryota; kingdom Metazoa; phylum Mollusca; class Bivalvia; order Pectinida; family Pectinidae; genus Mimachlamys; species Mimachlamys varia. The sequence continues at coordinate 19,951,314 of OX392535.1, forward strand.
GAGAAACACTTGACCGCCTCCAGTGTCCAGTATTGATTCCTGACTGGTCAAGCCTGGGACTCCTAGCTCATTACACATGTATACCTCCTGTAATCCACGCTTTATGAATAATTCATTAACAGTTTACTCCCATGTAAGTTCGACACCATACAGATAGAAGAGAATACATGGATACTGTTTATGGTCACACCTGTCTAATTGACCTATATTAATTTTGCTGCTTTAAAATCAGGCCACAACAAATGTGGTAATGTATTAGGCCACCACTAATCTGGTTATCTATCAGGCCTCCACTAATCTGGTTATCTATCAGGCCACCACTGATCTAGTTATCTATCAGGCCACCACTAATCTGGTTATCTATCAGGCCACCACTTATCTGGTTATCTATCAGGCCACCACTAATCTGGTTATCTATCAGGCCACCACTAATCTGGTTATCTATCAGGCCACCACTAATCTGGTTATCTATCAGGCCACAACTAATCTGGTTATCTATCAGGCCACCACTAATCCTGTTTTCTATCAGGCCACCACTAATCTGGTTATCTATCAGGCCACCACTAATCTGGTTATCTATCAGGCCACCACTAATCTGGTTATCTATCAGGCCACCACTAATCTGGTTATCTATCAGGCCACCACTGATCTAGTTATCTATCAGGCCACCACTAATCTGGTTATCTATCAGGCCACCACTAATCTGGTTATCTATCAGGCCACCACTAATCTGGTTATCTATCAGGCCACCACTAATCTGGTTATCTATCAGTCCATCACTAATCTGGTTATCTATCAGGCCACCAATAATCTGGTTATCTATCAGGCCACCACTAATCCTGTTTTCTATCAGGCCACCACTAATCTGGTTATCTATCAGGCCACTACTAATCCTGTTTTCTATCAGGCCACCACTGATCTGTTTATCTATCAGGCCACCACTAATCTGGTTATCTATCAGGCCACCACTAATCTAATTATCTATCAGGCCACCACTTATCTGGTTATCTTTCAGGCCACCACTAATCTGGTTATCTATCAGGCCACCACTAATCTGGTTATCTATCAGGCCACCACTGATCTAGTTATCTATCAGGCCACCACTAATCTGGTTATCTATCAGGCCACCACTAATCTGGTTATCTATCAGGCCACCACTAATCTGGTTATCTATCAGGCCACCACTAATCTGGTTATCTATCAGTCCATCACTAATCTGGTTATCTATCAGGCCACCAATAATCTGGTTATCTATCAGGCCACCACTAATCCTGTTTTCTATCAGGCCACCACTAATCTGGTTATCTATCAGGCCACTACTAATCCTGTTTTCTATCAGGCCACCACTGATCTGTTTATCTATCAGGCCACCACTAATCTGGTTATCTATCAGGCCACCACTAATCTAATTATCTATCAGGCCACCACTTATCTGGTTATCTTTCAGGCCACCACTAATCTGGTTATCTATCAGGCCACCACTAATATAGTTATCTATCAGGCCACCACTAATCTGGTTATCTATCAGGCCACCACTAATCTGTTTATCTATCAGGCCACCACTAATCTGGTTATCTATCAGGCCACCACTAATCTGGTTATCTATCAGGCCTCCACTAATCTGGTTATCTATCAGGCCACCGATAATCTGGTTATCTATCAGGCCACCACTGATCTGGTTATCTATCAGGCCACCACTAATCTGAATATCTATCAGGCCACCACTGATCTGGTTATCTATCAGGCCACCACTAATCTGGTTATCTATGAGGCCACCACTAATCTGGTTATCTATCAGGCCACCACTAATCTGGTTATCTATCAGGCCACCACTAATCTGGTTATCTATCAGGCCACCACTAATCTGGTTATCTATCAGGCCACCACTAATCTGTTTATCTATCAGGCCACCACTAATCTGGTTATCTATCAGGCCACCACTAATCTGGTTATCTATCAGGCCACCACTGATCTGATTATCTATCAGGCCACCACTTATCTGGTTATCTATCAGGCCACCACTTATCTGGTTATCTATCAGGCCACCACTAATCTAGTTATCTACCAGGTCACCACTTATCTGGTTATCTATCAGGCCACCACTGATCTGGTTATCTAACAGGCCTCCAATCATCTAGTTATGTATATGGTCACCAATAAAATGTACAAATTGGGCAATCACTTAATCCAACCAGTACTAATTTGACTCTCACAATCAGTTAACCACTAATCTGGCCGTCTCACATTTAAGTCGCCTCTAAACCGGCCGTCTCACTTTTTATTCACCACTAATCTGGCTTTCTCACTATGGGGTCACCACTAATCTGGCTTTCTCACAAACTGTTTACCACTAATCTGGCTGTCTTACTTTTTAGCCACCACTAATCCGGTTCTCTCACATTTTAGTCACCACTAATCCGGCTGTCGCACTTTTTAGTCACCACTAATCTGGCTCTCTCACATTTTAGTCACCACTAATCTGGCCCTCTTTCTATGGGGTCACCACTAATTTGGCTTTCTCACAAACAGTATACCACTAATCTGGCCCTCTTACTATGGGGTCACCACTAATTTGGCTTTCTCACAAACAGTATACCACTAATCTGGCCATCTCACATTTTAGTCACCACTAATCTGGCCGTCTTACTTTTTAGTCACCACTAATCTGACTGTCCCTCTTTTTAGTCACCACTAATCTGACCATCTCATGTTTTAGTCACCACTAATCTGGCTGTCTCAAATTTTAGTCACCACTAATCTGGCCCTCTTACTATGGGGTCACCACTAATTTGGCTTTGTCACAAACAGTATACCACTAATCTGGCCATCTCACATTTAAGTCACCACTAATCTGGCTGTCTTACTTTTTAGTCACCACTAATCTGACTGTCTCACTTTTTAGTCACCACTAATCTGACTGTCTCACGTTTAAGTCACCACTAATCTGACTGTCTCACGTTTAAGTCACCACTAATCTGACTGTCTCACTTTTTAGTCACCACTAATCTGACTGTCTCACTTTTTAGTCACCACTAATCTGACTGTCTCACGTTTAAGTCACCTCTAATCTGACTGTCTCACGTTTAAGTCACCACTAATCTGACTGTCTCACGTTTAAGTCACCACTAATCTGACTGTCTCACGTTTAAGTCACCACTAATCTGACTGTCTCACGTTTAAGTCACCACTAATCTGACTGTCTCACGTTTAAGTCACCACTAATCTGACTGTCTCACGTTTAAGTCACCACTAATCTGACTGTCTCACGTTTAAGTCACCACTAATCCGACTGTCTCACGTTTAAGTCACCACTAATCTGACTGTCTCACGTTTAAGTCACCACTAATCTGACTCTCACGTTTAAGTCACCACTAATCTGACTGTCTCACGTTTAAGTCACCACTAATCTGACTGTCTCACGTTTAAGTCACCACTAATCTGACTGTCTCACGTTTAAGTCACCACTAATCTGACTGTCTCACGTTTAAGTCACCACTAATCTGACTGTCTCACGTTTAAGTCACCACTAATCTGACTGTCTCACGTTTAAGTCACCACTAATCCGACTGTCTCACGTTTAAGTCACCACTAATCTGACTGTCTCACGTTTAAGTCACCACTAATCTGACTGTCTCACGTTTAAGTCACCACTAATCTGACTGTCTCACGTTTAAGTCACCACTAATCTGACTGTCTCACGTTTAAGTCACCACTAATCTGACTGTCTCACGTTTTAGTCACCACTAATCTGACTGTCTCACGTTTAAGTCACCACTAATCTGACTGTCTCACGTTTAAGTCACCACTAATCTGACTGTCTCACGTTTAAGTCACCACTAATCTGACTGTCTCACGTTTAAGTCACCACTAATCTGACTGTCTCACGTTTAAGTCACCACTAATCTGACTGTCTCACGTTTAAGTCACCACTAATCTGACTGTCTCACGTTTAAGTCACCACTAATCTGACTGTCTCACGTTTAAGTCACCACTAATCTGACTGTCTCACGTTTAAGTCACCACTAATCTGACTGTCTCACGTTTAAGTCATCCTTAATCTAGCTGTCTCACTATGGAGTACCCATTATTATGGCTGTTCCATCATCCTGCCATCCCTCATTTTGAGTGAATATAGATCAAGGTCAGAGGTCACAAACAACCCAAAAATTTGTAGAAAACGGTCAGAGGTTGAAAGGGATGACAGTCCTTTATGATTTGTGAAAAGCATGTTTTCTATATTTGTTTTATAAAACGTTAACATTATTCAAGATTCAAAAACTAATTCACCTTTAATGCCATTTACTGACTGGACAAGGGATTTTTCCATTTGTGTTTTGTTTTGTTCAGGAAACAATAATTTCAAAATCTACACACAACTCATGACTGTATATAGAACACTCACTCAGTACGTGATGTATTTAGGTGACCAACTGAAAGTTAACAATTTCATCAACTTGTATCATGGCACAGTGATTGCTTCAGAAAGAAACCAGTCATTATAACTTGGTGTGAGTTATAAGGACTTTGTCTGAGTATAAAGAATATTTTTGATACTATGTGTCAATTGTCAAACTTTGATATAATTAGACAATGAAAGGGTTTTGTTACAGGTTAGAGAAAATACAAAATAAGACCAGTATCCACATTCTCTGAGCGAGATGGATCTTCCATCTAACTGAACAACTTCATGAGTCACCATTGGTTTTTATTGAAACATGTTTTATTTGTCATTCAACAAAAAGGATTATAATATAGGCACAATTTATCGAAACTCAGAAATGCCTTCTCGGAATGTTGACATTGATCAAATTGATCCATAGATTTTCATCTGCATTCCTGCCTCCTTCATCTAAGTTTCTGCCTCCGAAGACCACACTTATAACAACAAGGTATGCCTTTGTTATTAATTAATGCAATCAGTATTTAAAACAACAATTGGTCACAGGCACCAATAGGTGAATCTCACCTGTATTTTGTGTAAACATGTCTCACCTGTACATATCTGCTATTAAAGGCTTATCCCACCTGCACATATTTGCTATTAAAGGTGAATCTCACCTGTACATATTGCAATTAAAGATGAATTTCACCTGTACATATTTGCTATTACAGGTGAATCTCACCTTTACATATTTGTTATTAAAGGCGAATCTCACCTGTACATATTTGCTATTTTAGGTGAATCTCACATGTACATATTTGCTATTAAAGATGAATCTCACCTGTAAATATTTGCTATTAAAGGTGAATCTCACCTTTACATATTTGCTTTTAAAGGTGAATCTCACCTTTACATATTTGCTATTAAAGGTGAATCTCACCTGTAAATATTTGCTATTAAAGGTGAATCTCACCTTTACATATTTGCTATTAAAGGTGAATCTCACCTGTAAATATTTGCTACTAAAGGTGAATCTCACCTGTACATATTTGCTATTAAAGGTGAATCTCACCTGTACATATTTGCTATTAAAGGTGAATCTCACCTTTACATATTTGCTATTAAAGGTGAATCTCACCTGTACATATTTGCTATTAAAGGTGAATCTCACCTGTACATATTTGCTATAAAAGGTGAATCTCACCTGTACATATTTGCTATAAAAGGTGAATCTCACCTGTACATATTTGCTATTAAAGGTGAATCTCACCTGTACATATTTGCTATTAAAGGTGAATCTCACTTGTACTTTCTGTAGTTTATTCAACGTAAATATGTATCTCACCTGTACATATTTGCTATTAAACATGTTTCTCACCTGTAGATTTATGCTATAATTGATAAAGTAATGGTGTCCTACCTTGGCGGACAAATGTCTGGTTGACGTCGAGGAGAATGTCACAGCCTTCCACGATCATACGCTCAATAGACAGGTTCTTCCTGATGTTTTCTGTCTCGCTTACTTCATCGTGCATAATCTGTAATCATGCCATTGTGTTATATAATCTGTAATCATGACATTGTATTATATAATCTGTAATAATGACATTGTATTACATAACCTGTAATCATGACATTATATTATATAAGCTTATTATCATAACATTGTATTAATTAATCTGTTATAACAACATTATATTATTTAATCCGTAGTCACAACATTGAAACAATGAAATACACTATTTTGGTAAACAAAATCCTTCCATCTAGGAAAATTTCATGCATTTGATTCCAGCATATTTTGGTTTGAAGGAGAAGATTTTTGAAATTTTAGTCATTTTGATCCCTATTAGTCCCAACCTCTCAGACTCTTTGGTGGTAATAATGTAATTCAAAATTAGAGTGCACCTTACGCCATGAAAGGATACCAAATTTCATTCAAATTTTTTCAGGGGTTTTGGAGAAGAAGTTAAAAAGGCAAAATATTGAAGGACGCACCTCAGACAAAGCACAATGGACAATACACATAGTATGACTCACGTCAATGAATTAGGATCACTCAATTGGAACTTTGACTCATGTGACCTAAAAAGTGTCATAAATCAGCTGATATCATAATGGCCAAGTTCAAGGTCTTCGTCTGTCATATTTGCCCTCTTCCCTCAGCCTCAAAACTCAAAACAGGGCCATTATGACATCAGCTGACAGTTAACTCCATATCCTGGGTAAATTGTCATTTAAACTCCATATTGTACACTCTGTAATTACAACTCCATAAAAAACACTCTGTAAATTACAACTCCATATCATACACTCTGTAATTACAACTTCATAAAATACACTCTGTAAATTACAACTCCAAATCATACACTCTGTAAATTACAACTCCATAAAATACACGCTGTAATTACAACTCCATAAAATACAATCTGTAAATTACAACTTCATAAAATACACTCTGTAATTACAACTACATTATCATACACTCTGTAATTACAACTCCATATCATACACTCTGTAATTACAACTCCATATCATACACTCTGTAATTACAACTCCATAAAATACACTCTGTAATTACAACTTCATATCATACACTCTGTAATTACAACTTCATAAAATACACTCTGTAATTACAACTCCAAATCATACACTCTGTAAATTACAACTCCATAAAATACACGCTGTAATTACAACTCCATAAAATACAATCTGTAAATTACAACTTCATAAAATACACTCTGTAATTACAACTCCATAAAATACACTCTGTAAATTACAACTACATTATCATACACTCTGTAATTACAACTCCATATCATACACTCTGTAATTACAACTCCATATCATACACTCTGTAATTACAACTCCATAAAATACACTCTGTAATTACAACTTCATATCATACACTCTGTAATTACAACTCCATAAAATACACTCTGTAATTACAACTCCATATCATACACTCTGCAATTATGACTCCATATAATATATTCTGTAATTAAGACTCCATACCATACACTGTGCAAACTACAACTCCATATAATACATTCTGTAATTCCGACTCCATATCATACACTCTGTGATTACGACTCCATATAATACACTCATATTACAACTCCATAGTATGTACACTCCGTGTCTAGACTTTATATTACCTGTTATAACAACAGTGTATAGCATGATATACACTGTACTACATATCTGTAAGTATGACACAAATATAATCTGTGAGTATATTCAGACAATAAATTCCTCGCAGTTCATCTGCTAATGAACAGCAGCTTCCGCTCAATGTGAAAATCCAATTACACTGACCGACGGTCATCTACAATCATTGGTCAAGTGATTTTACACAATACCTGTCACATGTTTACCTGTCTCCGGAAGCAAAACTTTCAATAACCACGCTCTGTAACGATATACAGTATTAAGTACCTGTCCAATAATATACAGTGTTACCTGTCCAATAATATACGGTGTTACCAGTCCGATATTATACAGTGTTACCTGTCCAATAATATACAGTGTTACCTGTCCAATAATATACAGTGTTACCTGTCCAATAATATACAGTATTACCTGTCTAATAATATACAGTGTTACCTGTCCAATAATATACAGTGTTACCTGTCCAATAATATACAGTGTTACCTGTCTAATAATATACAGTGTTACCTGTCCAATAATATACAGTGTTACCTGTCCAATAATATACAGTGTTACCTGTCAAATAATATACAGTATTACCTGTCCAATAATATACAGTGTTACCTGTCCAATAATATACAGTGTTACCTGTCCAATAATATACAGTGTTACCTGTCAATAATATACTGTATTATCTGTCCAATAATATACAGTATTACGTATTACCTGTCCAATAAGATACAGTTATACCTGTCAAATAACATACAGTGTTACCTGTCCAATAATATACAGTGTTACCTGTCAAATAACATACAGTGTTACCTGTCCAATAATATACAGTGTTACCTGTCCAATAATATACAGTGTTACCTGTCCAATAATATACAGTGTTACCTGTCCAATAATATACAGTATTACCTGTCCAATAATATACAGTGTTACCTGTCCAATAATATACAGTGTTACCTGTCTAATAATATACAGTGTTACCTGTCTAATAATATACAGGACGTGTTACCTGTCTAATAATATACAGGACGTGTTACCTGTCTAATAATATACAGGACGTGTTACCTGTCTAATAATATACAGTGTTACCTGTCTAATAATATACAGTATTACCTGTCCAATAATATACAGTGTTACCTGTCCAATAATATACAGTGTTACCTGTCTAATAATATACAGTGTTACCTGTCTAATAATATACAGTATTACCTGTCCAATAATATACAGTGTTACCTGTCCAATAATATACAGTGTTACCTGTCCAATAATATACAGTGTTACCTGTCCAATAATATACAGTGTTACCTGTCCAATAATATACAGTGTTACCTGTCCAATAATATACAGTATTACCTGTCCAGCCAGGTGTATACTCCCCTCACAAAGAAACACACAGCCTCAATGTCCAGGCCGAGCTAGCCTATCTAGCCTTGGTTGTATAGTGGACATGCTGTAATGTTCCCGGCTGAGCAGTGCTGTCAGATGAAGCCCTGGTCTGATTGCTATGCGGTCATCAGATCTGACCAATCAATACTTCCCTTTATTGATACACCATCACACAATATCATTTTACACGTTTGCATTTGAGGACCGATGGGAAATGTAACAGGGACAAGATACTGCTAACAGCAGGTGTTCAGTGTGAAATGTCAATTATTACTCAAATCTATCCTAGAATTATCCACGCTGGGTGTACCGAGTAACACCACAATCAATTAGCCACTGATGTACTCTGTCTTCTACAACTAACCAACATCAATAATCCTCCTCTCAAATCAACACTGATTAGAAATCTATGATTACTCGGAAAAAAGGATTTAAAATTGTAAAAAGAATCACACCTCCTAAGCTTCCATTTACACAATGCTAAATCTTGTTTTACCAATGGCTACTTAAAGCCTATATTAAATGAAGTATATGTGTCACCCATAGTGCAGCAGCAAAACCCTAAACTCTGTTATCATACATATTTTAGCGTTAATCTTAGTTTAGCGGTAGTCTTAGATTAGCAGTAATCTTATTTTAGCGGTAATCTTCTTTTAGCGGTAGTCTTAGTTTAGCGGTAATCTTAGTTTAGCGGTAATCTTAGTTTAGCGGTAATCTTATTTTAGCGGTAATCTTAGATTAGCGGTAATCTTAGATCAGCGGTAATCTTAGATCAGCGGTAATCTTAGTTTAGCGGTAATCTTAGTTTAGCGGTAATCTAAGTTTAACGGTAATCTTAGTTTAGCGGTAATCTTAGTTTAGAGGTAATCTTATTTTAGAGGTAATCTAAGTTTAGCGGTAATCTTAGTTTAGCGGTAATCTAAGTTTAGCGGTAATCTAAGTTTAGCGGTAATCTTAGTTTAGCGGTAATCTTAGTTTAGTGGTAATCTTGTTTTAGCGGTAATCTTGTTTTAGTGGTAATCTTATTTTAGCGGTAATCTTATTTTAGCGGTAATCTTGTTTTAGCGATTTTTGTACTGAAACCATTATGCTTGATTGGTCTATAATAACAGTTTCTGTAGCTGCTTTCTACAACAAGTATATTGTGATTGTACAAATTCATAATTGTTTATTTGTTAAAATTTGTTTGTGCCCTAAAATTTGAGTTTGCCAAAATAAGTATGTTTAAAGTGCCTATATTCTGCATTCAGGACCTATTCTTCTAGGAAGATAACCGCTGTTCCTTTATACAGGTTTATTATGTTAATCTTTACCTTTATTCATGGTCCTTTTAAGGACCTCATGCTATTTTTTTTTAACAAAGTGGAATATTCATTGAAATACAATCAATATAAAGCACCTAAAAATCTTTTTAAACGGATGACATTATTTTCCTATAACCAAAATGTTTTGCTTTTTGATATTTTAAAGTGTTTCATCTAAGCATGCCACTTTTTTTGACTAGTCAATTTCTCCATTACTTGATATTCTACTCTCTTTCAAAAGGTCAATTGTGACAGCTCTGACATGGTTCACTCACTGTGACAGCTCTGACATGGTTCACTCACTGTGACAGAGACAGCTCTGACATGGTTCACTCACTGTGACAGAGACAGCTCTGACATGGTTCACTCACTGTGACAGAGACAGCTCTGACATGGTTCACTCACTGTGACAGAGACAGCTCTGACATGGTTCACTCACTGTGACAGAGACAGCTCTGACATGGTTCACTCACTGTGACAGAGACAGCTCTGACATTATTCACTCACTCATGACATTTCTGACATTGTTCACTTACCCATGACAACTCTGACATAGTATACTCACCCGCAACAGTCATGACATTATATTCACTCAACCGCGACAGCTCTGACATTATATTCACTTACCCGTGACAGTTCTGACATTATATTCACTTACCCGCAACAGTTCTGACATTATATTCACTTACCCGCAACAGTTCTGACGTTATATTCACTTACCCGCAACAGTCATGACATTATATTCACTCAACCGCGACAGCTCTGACATTATATTCACTTACCCGCAACAGTTCTGACGTTATATTCACTTACCCGCAACAGTTCTGACATTATATTCACTTACCCGTGACAGTTCTGACATTATATTCACTTACCCCCAACAGTTCTGACATTATATTCACTTACCCGCAACAGTCATGACATTATATTCACTCAACCGCGACAGCTCTGACATTATATTCACTCACCCGCAACAGTTCTGACATTATATTCACTCGACCGCGATAGCTCTGACATTATATTCACTTACCCGTGACAGTTCTGACATTATATTCACTTACCCGCAACAGTTCTGACATTATATTCACTTACCCGTGACAGTTCTGACATTATATTCACTTACCCGCAATAGTTCTGACATTATATTCACTCAACCGCGACAGTTCTGACATTATATTCACTCGACGCGATAGCTCTGACATTATATTCACTTACCCGTGACAGCTCTGACATTATATTCACTTATCTGTGACAGCTTGGACATTATTCACTCATCCAGGAGAGCTTTGACATTATTCATTCACCCGTGACAGCTGTGACATTACATTCTTTCACTCGTGACAGCTCTGCCGTTGTTCACTCATCCATGACAGCTCTGATATTGTTCACTCACCAATGATAGCTATGGCATTGTTTACTCATCCTTGGCATATCTGACATTATTTTCACACACCTGTGACAGCTTTGACATTGTTCACTCACCCGTGACAGCTCTGACATTGTTCACTCACCTGTGACAGCTCTGACAGTGTTCACTCACCTGTGATAGCTCTGACATTGTTCACTCAGCTGTGAAAGCTCTGACATTGTTCACTCAGCTGTGACAGCTCTGACATTGTTCACTCACCTGTGACAGCTTTGACATTGTTCACTCACCTGTGACAGCTCTGACAGTGTTCACTCATAGGTGACAGCTCTGACATTGTTCACTCACCTGTGAACGCTCTGACATTGTTCACTCACCTGTGAAAGCTCTGACATTGTTCACTCAGCTGTGACAGCTCTGACATTGTTCACTCACCTGTGACAGCTTTGACATTGTTCACTCACCTGTGACAGCTCTGACAGTGTTCACTCATAGGTGACAGCTCTGACATTGTTCACTCACCTGTGACAGCTCTGACAGTGTTCACTCACCTGTAAAAGCTCTGACATTGTTCACTCAGCTGTGACAGTTTTGTATTGTTCACTCACCCGCGATAGCTCCTCAAGTTTGCTCTTGGCATACTCCAGGCTCTGTCTCTCAACATGGTCGTGGGGTGTGTGGGCCAGCAACTCATGGAGTGTGATTATGTAACGAGGTATCTGTCAACATATATAATCATGGAGTGTGATTATGTAACGAGGTATCTGTCAACATATACAATCATGGAGTGTGATTATGTAACGAGGTATCTGTCAACATATATAATCATGGAGTGTGATTATGTAACGAGGTATCTGTCAACATATATAATCATGGAGTGTGATTATGTAACGAGGTATCTGTCAACATATACAATCATGGAGTGTGATTATGTAACGAGGTATCTGTCAACATATATAATCATGGAGTGTGATTATGTAACGAGGTATCTGTCAACATATATAATCATGGAATGTGATTATGTAACGAGGTATCTGTCAACATATACAATCATGGAGTGTGATTATGTAATGAGGCATCTGTCAACATATATAATCATGGAGTGTGATTATGTAACGAGGTATCTGTCAACATATATAATCATGGAGTGTGATTATGTAATGAGGTATCTGTCAACATATACAATCATGGAGTGTGATTATGTAACGAGGTATCTGTCAACATATGTAATCGTGGAGTGTGATTATGTAATGAGGTATCTGTCAACACATATATAATCATGGAGTGTGATTATGTAACGAGGTATCTGTCAACATATATAATCATGGAGTGTGATTATGTAACGAGGTATCTGTCAACATATACAATCATGGAGTGTGATTATGTAACGAGGTATCTGTCAACACATACAATCATGGAGTGTGATTATGTAACGAGGTATCTGTCAACATATACAATCATGGAGTGTGATTATGTAACGAGGTATCTGTCAACATATATAACCATGGAGTGTGATTATGTAACGAGGTATCTGTCAACATATACAATCATGGAGTGTGATTATGTAACGAGGTATCTGTCAACATATATAATCATGGAGTGTGATTATGTAATGAGGTATCTGTCAACATATACAATCATGGAGTGTGATTATGTAACGAGGTATCTGTCAACATATGTAATCGTGGAGTGTGATTATGTAATGAGGTATCTGTCAACATATGTAATCGTGGAGTGTGATTATGTAACGAGGTATCTGTCAACATATACAATCATGGAGTGTGATTATGTAACGAGGTATCTGTCAACATATATAATCATGGAGTGTGATTATGTAACGAGGTATCTGTCAACATATATAATCATGGAGTGTGATTATGTAACAAGGTATCTGTCAACATATATAATCATGGAGTGTGATTATGTAACGAGGTATCTGTCAACGTATACAGTCATGGAATGTGATTATGTAACGAGGTATCTGTCAACATATATACAATCATGGAGTGTGATTATGTAACGAGGTATATGTCAACATATATAATCATGGAGTGTGATTATGTTACGAGGTATCTGTCAACATATACAATCATGGAGTGTGATTATGTAACGAGGTATCTGTCAACATATATAATCATGGAGTGTGATTATGTAACGAGGTATCTGTCGACATATATAATCATGGAGTGTGATTATGTAACGAGGTATCTGTCAACATATACAATCATGGAGTGTGATTATGTAACGAGGTATCTGTCAACATATATAATCATGGAGTGTGATTATGTAATGAGGTATCTGTCAACATATACAATCATGGAGTGTGATTATGTAACGTGGTATCTGTCAACATATACAATCATGGAGTGTGATTATGTAACGAGGTATCTGTCAACATATATACAATCATGGAGTGTGATTATGTTACGAGGTATCTGTCAACATATATAATCATGGAGTGTGATTATGTAACGAGGTATCTGTCAACATATATAATCATGGAATGTGATTATGTAACGAGGTATCTGTCAACATATATAATCGTGGAGTGTGATTATGTAACGAGGTATCTGTCAACATATATAATCATGGAGTGTGATTATGTAACAACGTATCTGTCAACATATAAAATCATGGAGTGTGATTATGTAACCAGGTATCTGTCAACATATAAAATCATGGAGTGTGATTATGTAACGAGGTATCTGTCAACATATAAAATCATGGAGTGTGATTATGTAACCAGGTATCTGTCAACATATACAATCATGGAGTGTGATTATGTAACGAGGTATCTGTCAACATATATAATCATGGAGTGTGATTATGTAATGAGGCATCTGTCAACATATATAATCATGGAGTGTGATTATGTAACGAGGTATCTGTCAACATATATAATCATGGAGTGTGATTATGTAACCAGGTATCTGTCAACATATATAATCATGGAGTGTGATTATGTAACGAGGTATCTGTCAACATATATAATCGTGGAGTGTGATTATGTAACGAGGTATCTGTCAACATATATAATCGTGGAGTGTGATTATGTAATGAGGTATCTGTCAACATATACAATCATGGAGTGTGATTATGTAATGAGGTATCTGTCGACATATATAATCATGGAGTGTGATTATGTAACGAGGTATCTGTCGACATATATAATCATGGAGTGTGATTATGTAACGAGGTATCTGTCGACATATATAATCATGGAGTGTGATTATGTAATGAGGTATCTGTCGACATATATAATCATGGAGTGTGATTATGTAACGAGGTATCTGTCGACATATATAATCATGGAGTGTGATTATGTAACGAGGTATCTGTCGACATATATAATCATGGAGTGTGATTATGTAACGAGGTATCTGTCGACATATATAATCATGGAGTGTGATTATGTAACGAGGTATCTGTCAACATATATAATCATGGAGTGTGATTATGTAACGAGGTATCTGTCGACATATATAATCATGGAGTGTGATTATGTAACGAGGTATCTGTCGACATATATAATCATGGAGTGTGATTATGTAACGAGGTATCTGTCAACATATATAATCATGGAGTGTGATTATGTAACGAGGTATCTGTCAACATATATAATCATGGAGTGTGATTATGTAACGAGGTATCTGTCAACATATATAATCATGGAGTGTGATTATGTAACGAGGTATCTGTCGACATATATAATCATGGAGTGTGATTATGTAACGAGGTATCTGTCGACATATATAATCATGGAGTGTGATTATGTAACGAGGTATCTGTCAACATATATAATCATGGAGTGTGATTATGTAACGAGGTATCTGTCAACATATATAATCATGGAGTGTGATTATGTAACCAGGTATCTGTCAACATATATAATCATAGAGTGTGATTATGTAACGAGGTATCTGTCGACATATATAATCATGGAGTGTGATTATGTAACGAGGTATCTGTCAACATATATAATCATGGAGTGTGATTATGTAACCAGGTATCTGTCAACATATATAATCATAGAGTGTGCTTATGTAACGAGGTATCTGTCGACATAGATAATCATGGAGTGTGATTATGTAATGAGGTATCTGTCAACATATATATAACCATGGAGTGTGATTATGTAACGAGGTATCTGTCAACATATACAATCATGGAGTGTGATTATGTAACGAGGTATCTGTCAACATATATAATCATGGAGTGTGATTATGTAACCAGGTATCTGTCAACATATATAATCATAGAGTGTGATTATGTAACGAGGTATCTGTCGACATAGATAATCATGGAGTGTGATTATGTAATGAGGTATCTGTCAACATATATATAACCATGGAGTGTGATTATGTAACCAGGTATCTGTCAACATATATAATCATAGAGTGTGATTATGTAACGAGGTATCTGTCGACATAGATAATCATGGAGTGTGATTATGTAACGAGGTATCTGTCAACACATACAATCATGGAGTGTGATTATGTAACGAGGTATCTGTCGACATATATAATCATGGAGTGTGATTATGTAACGAGGTATCTGTCAACACATACAATCATGGAGTGTGATTATGTAACGAGGTATCTGTCGACATAGATAATCATAGAATCAGAGACTTATCTATTAGTATCTATATGTCAACAAAAAGTTTTGATTGTGTTTTGGGATTTGTCAACACAAAGTTTTGAAAACATTTTGATATTTGTTAATACAAAGTTTTGACAGTACATGTGTATTTGGGTATTTGTTAACACAAGGTTTTGATAGTATTTTGGTATTTGTTAACACAAAGTTTTGATAGTATTTGGGTATTTGTTTACATGGAGTTTTCATTATTGCATTTGGCTTAATTCATCAAACTGATGTTTTGAGTAATTGCATGTCAATACTGTAATCGATGCTTGGATTTCCACTACAATGTTTGTTTGTTTGTTTCATTTTTTGTTTGTTTGCTTATGTTTATTTTGGGCCTTTAAAGGCCCAATATACGTAACTTTCGGCAAAACTTGAAGCGAAAATCAAGCCTTATAACTTATTAAATTTATAGATTTAGTTAGGATTAACTGATATCAGCAATATTCAAGATGAATTCTTTCACGGTTACCGGTACAGCAGCATTTGAAACACACTATTTGTAAACACGCGTCCGTTTCGAACCGTCTTCTACCTTCGGTTTGTTGTTGAAGTGGGCCCCACCTGAATTATTTTCAATTCTTTGGATTTTTTTGTCCAGAGTTTCTTGTTAGTTACCGCTCAGGTTTACTTCGTTTTAGGCTTATTTTTGCATTGTTATCAACTGGATTTTTTTTCAGAATTTTTCAGAACCACGAAAATGTCCCTGAAGTTACGTATATTGGGCCTTTAAGTGTTTTTTCTATATTCAGAGCAGATTAGTCATTTCATAAAATGAGGTCACAATATGAATGTAAGTTGAGACTTGCATGCTTTCAAATATTACCAACTTCCCTTACTGAACATACTTTAGGGGAAATCATTAAGGAATACCCAGCATCAGTACAAAATTCTACAGGTCTCTAATGGATCTGATAACATCACCCTGGTCCTTACACGTGATAATAGTCAACATCAATTCAACCAAGGATCATATCATTACTTAATACAGTTGTCTTCTCTTGAATTAGATTAGCATTTATATGAGCAGCACCTGCCAGAAGTGTCCTAGTGAGTGAGGAGTTATTTCCCCTTACTTCTCCTGATATCGTGTGAAGGTGAAATCAATATCTTTGTTGTGTATGTCTAAAGGGAGGTAATAACATAATGGTGACTTGACACAACTTGTATGACAATAAACTCAAAGTGTTACATATTTTACCTAAATCAGTGTTTCTTTGCAAATTTCTTAGTTAAAACCCATCAGGAGAATAACTGCATGACGCAAATGTTTAATGACATGACCCATTGTCGAATTTCAACAACACATTTCCACTGACCCAAATTTTGCATGTTTTGCAACAAATAGTCTACTGTAATGTTAAAAATATTTGGTGAAAAGTATTTTACCTTGGGTTTAGATGAAAAGTTAACCAATAGTTTGCAACAGAATTTAAAAACATGGAACAGTTTATTCTATTATACAGTCTGCAGTAATAAGTTCTAGAGTCATGCAGCAATATGATAGGAAAGTATTTTTACACAAATATTCACCATTTATATCACATATAAACATCTTTTTCTCTGTAAGAACTTTAACTATTGGTACTATGGTCACCATTATAACCTAATTAGTTTCTTATCCATTATGGAGATAAATATACAACGTATTTAAGTATGGTCATAAGTATACCTTGTTTGTTTTGTTGTCATTACCTCAAGTAACTCTTTGAGGACATCACATTAATTTTGATTTGACATACCAAGGTAGATTTATAAAGCAGATGCTGTCACTGAAGCAGAAGATGCTAATTGCGTTGGAACATCTAGTCACATTTCCAATATTTCTTTTCTGTGTTCATAATTTGACATGATGGATATTCATTAATCCATTACAGTTTTATTATCAGTTTTTATGTTTTTAATTTTACTTTAGTCATGATGATCCATTTTATAAATTGGTTCAGACTGGGTTAACCTGATAGAAAATCTCATTAAATCACTTCTTTTAGGGGTGGGAATAAGGATTATAATGTTCAAGCATCAGTCAATACTGTAAGGAGTTACATATTTTTTCGTTTATTTTTTGTCTGATGGTACACTATTTTTTTCTTCAAACATTCTAGATGGCTAATCCAACCTCAGAATGATTCTATGTAATGAAGTCTGAATGTTGGATGTTAAAATTGCACTATGTCAAACTTTTGGTACCTGACATTGGACTTCAAAGACTAAATCAGGCCGGATCGGTTGGTCAACACCAGAAACAAGCTCTTTTTGTTAGACAGGTGAGCTGAAACTGCCAAATAGCTACACTGAAAGGGAACTCACTCTTATGGGAACAGATTTTAGCTTAGACTTTTAATCTCCAATGTCCCTAGAGAGTTCATGCCACTCAAAGTGTTAATAAATTTAAAGTCTTAAAACATTTTGATTTAGTATATAAATATAGTTTTAAGGGAAGATACAAGTAGATATTACGTACCTGGTGCATAGGATAAGTTAGAAATATTTCCAACGTTCTGCTCTCACAAAGTGGCTTCTCTTCATAGCGTTTGAGCAGATTGTTGAATTCTAGTTTCTGTTTGTATTCTGCCAAAACTTGCAGACTGTAATGGTGGTTCCTAACATACTCCTGGTATATACATAACATAGGTAGCAGCATATCAAATAGGTCTCCTGTAACACAAAGTCAGGGGAGATAACTCATCACATAATCCTGGTATAGGTAGCAGTATATCAAATAAGTCTCCTGTAACACAAAGTGAGGGGAGATAACTCATCACATAATCCTGGTATAGGTAGCAGTATATCAAATAGGTCTCCTGTAACACAAAGTCAGGGGGGATAACTCATCACATAATCCTGGTATAGGTAGCAGTATATCAAATAAGTCTCCTGTAACACAAAGTGAGGGGAGATAACTCATCACATAATCCTGGTATAGGTAGCAGTATATCAAATAGGTCTCCTGTAACACAAAGTGAGGGGAGATAACTCATCACATAATCCTGGTATAGGTAGCAGTATATCAAATAGGTCTCCTGTAACACAAAGTGAGGGGAGATAACTCATCACATACTCCTGATATATATATAACATAGGTGGCAGTATAACAAATAGGTTTTCTGTAACACAAAGTCAGGGGATATAACTCATCCCATACTCCTGGTATATATATAACATAGGTGGCAGTATAACAAATAAGTCTCCTGTAACACAAAGTCAGGGGAGATAACTCATCACATACTCCTGATATATATATATAACATAGGTGGCAGTATAACAAATAGGTCTCCTGTAACACAAAGTCAGGGGAAATAACTCATCCCATACTCCTGGTATATATATAACATAGGTGGCAGTATAACAAATAGGTCTCCTGTAACACAAAGTCAGGGGAGATAACTCATCATGTAATCCTGGTATAGGTAGCAGTATATCAAATAGGTCTCCTGTAACACAAAGTGAAGGGAGATAACTCATCACATAATCATGGTATATATACAAGTGTATGAAATATGTGGCAGTATATCAAATAGGTCTCCTGTAATACAAAGTAAGGGGAGATAACTCATCCCATACTCCTGGTATATATATAACATAGGTGGCAGTATATCAAATAGGTCTCCTGTAACACAAAATCAGGGGAGATAACTCATCACATCTTACCACATATTCCTGCATGGTATATACATGTGTATATACTAAGCTTGGAATGAATGGAAGAAACCATATACCCAAGATAGACTTATCACAGCATCGAGATACTTACCTAACACTAAAGTTGGCCAGTTCTCTAATCTTGCACACAATCCTTTCAAAAATATTTGATGCAAAAACAACAAGGTTTCACTGAAAAAAGAAGAAGAAAATCATAACTTTCTATAAAGTAAAATGGTACAGTGCCTAAGCAAGGAGATACAGTTTCTGTCTTTTTCCAAAAAAGAAAATGGTTTCAATGAAAAGCAGTCAATATTAATTATAACAGTAGACTATATATAGCTACACAATAATCAATACCAGATCTGACCCCACTCTCCCATATAAACAAGGTAGAGCACTGCCATCTTGAATATTGATTTTTATATAGAGGTCAGACTGACATACTTTTTTAACACTGCACTCAGCCAGCCAAAACAAAGACGAAAACCGATCTGGTTACTCTGGTTACTCTGCGTTACTCTGCGTGATATGTATTCTGGACAGACTTATTTCAACTCATTTACCCCTGAAGACACATATGAACTCTGAACTCTGCCAATTCATAGGTTGGGATAGCTCAATATGAAATTTCAGGAGTGAATGAGTTAAACCCTATTGTTAGAGTCATCCTTGCACTTGATCTAAATCTGGTTACTGTAAACATACATATTTTGGTGGTAATCTTATTTTCGCAGTTTTAGCATTGACCGCATACTGTTAGGTTATGATTGCACTAATTACAGCTTGACATTAACTAATTACCTGTTTAACATTAACTTATTACTTGTTTGACATAAACTAATTTCCTGTTTGACATTAACTAATTACAGTTGGACATTAACTAATTACCCTTTTGACATTAACTAATTACCTGTTTGACATTAATTAATTACCTGTTTGACATTAACTAATTACCTGTTTGACAATAACTAATTACCTGTTTGACAATAACTAATTACCTGTTTGACAATAACTAATTACCTGTTTGACAATAACTAATTACCAGTTTGACAATAACTAATTACCTGGGGCGAGTTGTTCGAAAGATGATTAGCTTAATCAGTGATTAGTGCAATTTTTAATTATCCTGTAACTTCAAAATGAAACCATAGCTTTAATTACAACTTTGCAGATATCAAAAACCATATATTGTCAATTTACATACAAAATTTCAAGATTGTAACTTGTTTATTGACAGAGTTATTCAAGTTTGAAAAATGTCGTTAAATAGTGATTAAGCTAATCACCCTTTGAACAACTGGGCCCTGTTTGACATTAACTAATTACCAGTTTGACAATAACTTATTACCTGTTTGACAATAACTAATTACCTGTTTGACATTAACTAATTACCAGTTTGACAATAACTAATTACCAGTTTGACAATAACTAATTACCTGTTTGACAATAACTAATTACCTGTTTGACAATAACTAATTACCTGTTTGACATTAACTAATTACCAGTTTGACAATAACTAATTACCAGTTTGACATTAACCAATCACCTGTTGGACCGATTGATTTGGAAGAAAAAAATATTTACCTATTTAAAAATATGGAGTTTACATCATCATGAGTAATGGGGGGCTTTTTAGAAGATGCTGCCATTCGTAGGGGTCGCAGGAAACATGTGACAAGGGTAGACAACTGTCGATTGTACTCCTCTTCACATTCCACCATGTTGAACACAATACTGTTACGTTTGCGCATACTCTCTGCGTGAGGGGATCGTATGTACAGTTCCACGATCTGCTTCCATCGCCGTCGACACAACCAGCCTCGGAAGAAACTTTGCACCTGTACGGATATAGACATTGGAATCATACTTCAGTTTAATATACAGGAGAAAACTGAAGTTAATGTTCTGTAGACTATATCAAGTTAGTATCAAGTATCAAGCAAGTAGAGTGATTAAGGAAATAATCAATAAATGCTACTAAAGAAATGAAAATGAAAATTTAAACGGCCAGTTTTCTTATATCCTGGAATATCAAAATCTGCCTTACATACATTAAGAGTTACTGCCCTTATACCATATCTAAAGGAGAGTGTGGTAGCTAGTCGTGTAGGAGCTTGTCTGTAAGTCAATAACAGTTGGTAAAATGTTAACACACAGTAAGAAGTTAGCACACTGTACATCACTCAATCTAGATGGTTAATGCCCTGTACGTGCCTATTTCAGTGTGCTGTGGTCCTGTTTAGCTGTGATCTACACAATTTTAATTATTTTAATAAGTGTATTACGAACTTACTATCAAAACATTGTAAATCCTGTAAATATTTTAGGTATGTTGTCAGAATAAATCTATGTACATATGTTAACATCAATCTGAATATTTAACTTGCTGTAAGACATTGTCAATTTCATTATGTTAACATGCTGTAAGACAATGTCAATCTCAATATTAATACGCTGTAAGGCACCATCAATCTCAATATGTTAACATGCTGTAAGACAATGTCAATCTCAATATGTTAACATGCTGTAAGACATTGTCAATCTCAAAGTTTAAATGCTGTAAGACAATGCCAATCTCAATTTGTTAACATGCTGTAAGCATGGTCAATCTCAACATATTAACATGATATAATACACTGTCAATATCAATATGCTATATTATGCTGTAAGACATTGTCAATATCAATATGTTATTATGCTGTAAGATAATGTCAATATCAATATGCTATTATGCTGTAAGACATTGTCAATATCAATATGTTATTATGCTGTAAGACAATGTCAATATCAATATGCTATTATGCTGTAAGACAATGTCAATATCAATATGCTATTATGCTGTAAGACACTGTCAATATCAATATGCTATTATGCTATAAGACACTGTCAATATCAATATGTTAACATGCTGTATGACATTGTCAATCTCAACATGCTAACATGCTGTTAGATATATTGTCAATCTCAATATGTTAACATGATGTAAGACATTGTCAATCTCAATATGTTTACATGCTGTATGATACTGTCAATCTCAATATGTTAAGATGCTGTAAGACACTGTCAATAATCAACATGTTTACATGCTGTAAGACACTGTCAATATCAACATGTTAACATGCTGTAAGACAACGCCAATCTCAATATGTTAATATGCTGTAAGACAATGTCAATCTCAACATGTTTACATGCTGTATGACACTGTCAATCTCAATATGTTGACATGCAGTATGACACTTCAATTTGTTAACATGAAAGTGTTTGTAATTTTAATGATTCATAACTACATTTGTATTGCCTTCAAGTTTGCAAAGAAGATTATCAAATAGGTTAATTTCTTAATATAAAATTCCAAAGCACTAGCTATTTTCAGATGTAAGTTAAAATGTACCTGTTGGTATCCATAGTAACATCTATAAGTAATTGCACTGAACCTTGTTACTTGTATTTATGTTTAATCAATAAAATGTAAATTTCTTCATCCAAAACAATCAGTTACAACAGACTTGCTCAATCTGGAGTCAAGCCTCGTTAATCCAGCCGCTAACCCCAGTGTGAAATGGCTAGATTACTGACTAAAGAAAGGCAAGCAGGTGCCCTAAAACACTGCTAGCTGTACAACAGGTGCCCTAAAACACTGCTACATGTAGCTGTACAACAGGTGCCCTAAAACACTGCTAGCTGTACAACAGGTGCCCTAAAACACTGCTAGCTGTACAACAGGTGCCCTAAAACACTGCTAGCTGTACAACAGGTGCCCTGGATGTAGAAACTTACAAATATTACATGCAAGATTAAGATTAAAATGTAGTAACTTGAAACAACACCTATTTATGAGAAAGTTAGAGTTAAGCCCCTTATGTAGATGTGGACTAGTCGAAAGTGCTTATCACTTTCTACTAATATGTAATAATTATACTAGAATAAGACAACATACTTTAGATAGCCTAAACATTAACCTTACTGAAAATACCTTACTATGGGGAAGTACTGAATATACTGTTCAAAAGAACAAAGAAATATTTCTATCCGTTCAGAATTTTATTAAACTCACTAAACGGTTTAGCTAATACTCATTTGCATTAATACTCATAAACGATCTCATTATTATCATTACAATTGTAGTATTCTAAAGATATTGTTATTATTGTGCTTATTTCTGTATAACATATACTTATATGTACTATACTACACTGGATATATTCTATCATACATGTATGAGTGGCTGAGGTAAAGCACTAGACACTGATTTCTAATCTAATGTGTTAAACATTAAACGTTACAAGTTTCAATACAATTTTCACCACTTGTAAATATGTTATAAGTTGAACTTTATATTATTCAAATCAATATGTTGTTATTTAAGGTGTCAACAGTCTCGAAGATTTGTTTGCCTGTAGTATATATTAGGGAGAGGAATTAATATAAGCTCTAAGCTTGTTTTCCAATTCCTGTGTAATAATATATGTATTAAATGTCATACTTGAATTTTGAATAAATACTGTTTAAACTAACAGGTGCCCTAAAACACTGCTAGCTGTACATGTAGAACAGGACATCTGAATAATTAGTATCTGGTCTCAACAAGACTCAACTGTACACAGCAGGCAAAAATAGCCTTTTTAATTCCTCAGCGCTATTTGGTTGACCTACTTTCTTAATTTTCTTCAGCTCGTCAGTTTCTTCATCCTGTTTGTCGCCAGCCACGCGATCCTTTTTGAATTTTGCCAACTGCAAAACAAAACCAAGAAAAAACAATCATTAATCACAATCCCTTTAATTAATGAATTTCACTTAAAAAAAAAATATCAAGGCTATATTTGAGTAACTTCAGTATAAAAGGGTGAATGCTTTCATATGCCAATTGAGAATATGATCCAAATAACGTTCAGATTAACGAGAAAGGTAAAGAATTCAGTCGAGAATATTATGGAAAGAACAAAAAACCGGCTGTGATTGTCTCTTGAGTTCTGACACATAATCCACAATTCTGTGCCCATTACTTGACAAGATAGCTGTGTTTTACTGTGCATAGCTAATTAAGAAACGTGAAGTTGGAGCACAATACTTTTTATCACTTATTTAATTTGGGACCCTGGCAGACATTCAAGTGAAAACATCTCTTACAAATTATAAGTGATTTTTTAAAAATCTTAACATGCATATCCGGTTTAAAGATCTGGGCCTATTAATGTTATTTCTCGAGAACGTTCCATGTCACGCAGAGAGAGTTGGGCGCTAATTGATGAGGTAATCAACCATTGAAGAGTACTCTGTGACCTCCACTGATTCCGCTCAAAAGACAATAATAATCTTGTTTTATATCCTTACACTACAAACCAACAGGGTGCACAGACATTCTCTCCATCAAATAAATACTGCAGCATTAACAACATCTCAAGCAAGCACTAGTCTTTATGATCTTCATGCATACTGAAATTTTCACTCAGTCTTTCCTTGGTCATCATTTCCAGTGTAAAGTTTAAATTTGAAATTTAGAAATTTAGTGAAAATTTGAAATTTGAAACTTTTTTGAAAATTTGAAATTTTGAAACTTTTTGAAAATTTGAAATTTTGAAACTTTTTGAAAAATTCAAATTCAAAAATTCCTCTTAGAAATATTACCAGGTAAGTGTTTACAGTTTCTATAACATTGCTGTGTATACGTATCATTACAGTATATCTGACTACACGACAATTGATGGCTGCTGTTTTAAAGTGAAAAAGTCAAAATTTTCAATTTCTAAATGTTCCTTATGTATACTATTTTATCTAATTACATCTTTAATAAACAAGTCAAGACACTTTTATACAAATTAGATACACAAGATAAACTATAGCATGACCTCTGTGTACTCAAACATACTTTAAGTGCTCAAAGGAGACCATTTTGCTCAAGGCAAAAACGTCAACTTTTTCCACTTTAGAATCTTTACAGACGGAGTAATGGAGAAATTTAATAAAACAGACATCAAAATAGCTGTCTTGTAAACCTGTCATGTCTTGAAGCTGTAAATGGCTACACAGGACTCTCTCCTTTAGTGATCAGCGATCAGACAGACAGTGTTCTGTTTCTAAACAGTCACCCTGAACTATATAGCTATCAGTGATGTCCTATGTACCCTAATCGTATGTACCACAGAAGATATTAGGTGTCTGGAACATAAATCTGTCATAAATAAACGTGGCAGGAACAAGGAACAGCAGATTCCAGAGGGATCTTGGTGCCCAAGTTGGTCTTCATTTGTTCTTTAAAATATGGATCTTTTAATTCCCATCTTCTTTTCTCCACTTATTTGCTTTTAATCATATGAAATTTAATAATTCTTCTAAGAAGGCAATAATAGACTTCACTTTCAAATCAAAGATGGTTGCCTGTCGGCCGTTTTGTTTTTCTGATCAGTACCAAAATCAAAAGAGAACCACTATACTACTGACCTGTGTGACATAACGTACATATGATTGTGAAAGATCCATTCTGTATTTCTTAAGAAATAGCCATAACAAGCTTTCATAGTCAGCCATTTATTGTCCTTGAATATCGGTCCCAAAATCAAAAGGATACAACAAAGTACTGATTGTAATGTTGGGATTACAGCAGATCTTCTCAGATCAACCGAACATTATTTGTAGTGACAAAATACACCTAAATACCAACTTTGAAGAAAATTAAACAGATCTTTAACTTCAATCAATCAGAGACCATGCTGGCCATTCTTGCTGATAATTGATCAAACAGAAAATGAAAGGTTATTTTTTTGCCCCTTACCATTATAATCGCATGCATAAAGTTTCATTAAATTCGTTTCAATAGTTGCATGGTGGCCATTTTGTCGAATCTGAAAACAAAAGCTACAATATGATTCATGTTACCATCGAGCATCTGTATTTTGATGCAATAGTTACCTCTGCTCGGAGTTTCTTGACATCCTGTGCAAGTTCTTCTGTCTGCTGAACATAGTGCCATTTAGCCTGCCGCTCACTGTCCAGGATCTGTAACAAGTGGAGGTGTTTCTGTTCCAACTCCTCCTTCTGCTCCAACACCTTACTGTACCTGTAACAAAATCAGAAGTCATAGCAACACACAAACACCTTGTTATACCTGTAGCCATAGCAACACAAAAACACCTTGTTATACCTGTAGCCATAGCAACACACAAATACTTTGTTATACCTGTAGCCATAGCAACACACAAACACCTTGTTATACCTGTAGTCATAGAAACACACAAATACTTTGTTATACCTGTAGCCATAGCAACACACAAATACCTTGTTATACCTGTAGCCATAGCAACACACAAATACTTTGTTATACCTGTAGCCATAGCAACACATAAATACCTTGTTATACCTGTAGCCATAGCAACACACAAATACCTTGTTATACCTGTAGCCATAGCAACACACAAACACCCTGTTATTCCTGTAGTCATAGCAACACACAAACACCTTGTTATACCTTTAGTCATAGAAACCCACAAACACCTTGTTATTCCTGTAGTCATAGCAACACGCAAACACCTTGTTATACCTGTAGTCATAGCAACACACAAGCACCTTGTTTTACCTGTAGTCATAGCAACACATGAACACCTTGTTATACCTACCTGCAGTCAAAGCAACCCATAAATACCTTGTTATACCTGTAGTCATAGCAACACACAAATACCTTGTTATACATGTAGTCATAGCAACACACAAGCTCCTTGTTATACCTGTAGTCATAGCAACACACAAACACCTTGTAATGACTGTAGTCATAGCAACACACAAACACCTTGTTATACATGTAGTCTTAGCAACACATAAATATCTTGTTATACCTGTAGCCATAGCAACACATAAATACCTTGTTATACCTGTAGTCATAGTAACACACGGATACCTTTTAATACCTGTAGTCATAGCAACATACACACATCTTAAGTGTTGTACAGTAACGGTATAATGATAACACTCAATCCAAAGGCAAAGAAACCCTATAACGGTTTAGTACTTTCAAAACAACAATGAAGTAGACACTTTTAAAACAACAATAAGGATCAAAACAACAGCAATTTTGTATAGTATCAAAATAACGATTAGAAATTCTGTACTCTCAAAACAAACACAGCAAGAAATAGTTTTGTATGATTGAATATCATCCTTTCATTAGACAATATTACATGTACAAAAAGGAGGTTGATTCACATTACTATAGGGAGTATTACATATACGGAGGATACACGCGGACAAGTGACGTGACATATGTGACACGACTACCTATACAGTCGGCCACAGATACTCGGCTGACGCTCCATGGTAGCAGGCATTCTATGGTCGTAACCACAAGATATGGTCTCAGAATGTTAGATAAATTAGAAAGACATCTAAGATGCCTATATCTGATACCACGCTGACAACAGACAGTGATCACAAACAAGACACTGCTTTATGTGCCCAGTTTCGTTTGTATGCGTTTTATCACTGTACAGTAGAAGATGCTCTACTTATGAGAATACCTATAATATCAAATTGAGTTGTGAGTCAAAAGTATACCGCTAACTCGCCATGTGATTACTATGAAAATAACTATTTTATCGCCATGAAAGACGAGCTGTTTCCTGAAGCTGCAGACAGAGAAAAACACTTTGGTCTTGAAGGGACAATAAAACATTTATTTCTTGAATGTCCAGTCTGACAAAGTGCAATGCAAACCAAACTTGTAGACCATTTTCCTGTTTTGACCTCTGTTTCATCACAATGACTGTTATTTGTAAATTGATGTCTTTTGCCTTAGGAAATAGCCTTGGTTGAGGAGATTCAGATGTCCAAAACTTCATCTAGTTTATAGCTGAGACCCACCAAGGAAACATTTTAAAAAGCAATATTCCAAATATAAAATTCTTGAAACCTCAGGAAATCAACCTTATATATTCTCTCTCATTATTATATGCAGTGGTGTGGATCACACATTATTTTCTTCTTTTGGAAAATTGTCAGAAAAATAATTTTTATTACTATATAATGCTTTCTGAATTATTTATATACATCAATATAATTTCATCTCACATAGTCATCTACTTACTTCATTCTGTTTTTAAATTTTTTTCTTTTCATTTGAGCCTCGTATTTCAAGATCATTCATTCTTTATAAAGTAATTTTGGCTTCGACTCAACAGTGTTTGAAGACTGCTTCGTGGTACGGGGCCCTGGACTGTAGGGACAGCTACCGCAGCATCGCAGAGCGCGATCCACGGAGCACAATCGGACTGATGGGAGTTAGCAAGTGTGAAATGGAATAGACAGCCAGTGATATTGTGTTACCTGCAATAGCTCCAAGTGCTGTCCGACATTAATAACATTTCTCAGAGACTGATGAAAGACCATTGTGTTAGCATTACAAACCAACTACCGACCTTGAATACAACGGGCTATATAGAGGTAAATCTCATCCACATCAACATTGTCCGATGTTGATAAAAAACGTGCATGGCAGCCAGAATCCATCTCCGGAGAATTCAGCGAAAAGTCCAAACAAATCATATTGACATCAGTGTAAATTAATACATAGATTCGGGATCAGAGCGAAGTGGCCCCTAACATGGCTTTTGTTGTAGGACTCCCACAGGGCTCACAAGATAAGTAGTATCAATGGAAAGTTAGTCAATAACCCACAGAGCAAGCTCCGTATCACAAATTACCGACAAAACTCATGTATCATTTGGAAGGTGGTTTTGGCAGATGCTTCCCCCGAGGATACACGGACGCGCAGTGTACATGCGAGGAAGCCAAGGATGATGTCCAATCGTAGCCTTCGTCTATCCTCACTCCAGTCCTATACGTCAGCCTGAAGGCAATTTCTCCCTACCATCCTACTCTTTAAATATGAAGCCTATTTCACCCTAGGTTCAGATACACATAATTAAGCCTATTTCACCCAAGGTTCAGACACACATTTAGCCTGTAAAAATAATCTAAAATAACTAACTTCTTTCCACCTATATAATAGGTGGGATATATAAGAGGTGTATTTTATCTCAGAATTTGTTCCTGTTTTGAAGAAGAGATGGGAAATTTCAACCATAGATTTTGATAATATAAGATCCTTCGTCTATTAATCAACATGTGTACATTGATAAAATTTCACTCATCACAGACACAACATTAAAGAACCTCGGACCACAGAAAGCCAGAAAACAATGCACTATCTTAAAACTTAACTGATCTACCAATAGTAAAAATACTCATGATCAAGTAATATCAGGGTCTTTTGGTATCATTTTGTTATTCTAATGTTTATATACACAACAATTGACCACATATACGTCATTATTTGTTAATTACAACTTTTGTTAAATTCACTTTAAAACAAACGGTTTGTTGAATTAATTGGCTTAAACGGTTTGTTGAATTAATTGGCTTAAAGGCCCAATATACCTAACTTCAGGAAATTTTTTTTGGATTCTGAAAAATTCTGAAAAAAATCCAGTTGATAACCATGCATAAATAAGCCTAAAACGAAGTAAACCTGAGCGGTAACTAACAAGAAACTCTTGACAGAAAAAATCCAAAGAATTGAAAATAATTCAAGTACTCCGGGGCCCGCTTCAACAACAAGCCGATGTTAGAAGACAGTTCAAAATGGATGCCTATTTACAAATACTGAGTTTCAACTGCTGCTGTACAGGTAATCGTGTAAGAATTCATCTTGAATATTGCTGATATCAGTTAATCTTAACTAAATCTATATAATATAATAAGTTATTAGGCTTGATTTTCGCTTCAAGTTTTGCCGAAAGTTACGTATATTGGGCCGTTAAGAAACCATTGTTTAAGACTGTACCATTGACAAAAGTATATTACATGACAGTGGCAGTTATATTTCTTCAGCATCTGTCTCTCGATTAATTGTCGCTTATATATTTTGCATTTAAAAAATCATTTGAAATACTTCATTTTGAAGTAACAAAACAAAGTTTCACATTCAAGTGACAAATCTGGGCTGATATACACTAAATATGAGGACAGAAAGGTGAAGGCTCCATCCTTAATGATATCAAGGATACTGAATGACCGATGGGGATCGGAGACAGATCAACATTGAAAAACAAAACACTGGGGAATAATACGGTAAATGAGTTGACCTCATTCTGTCGTGTCTTGTCTGGTCTTCCCCCTCCCTAACATAGATCAACCCCATCCCCACCCCTATATTCAGTGACGTGCCAAAAGTCTTTCAATTTTTTTTATTTTGCTTTATATTCTTTGTATTTCCAACGTTTTTCAATGAATTTTCTGAACTTTGGTTCTGCATGTAGAAGAAATTGTCTTACGGGAAAAATTACAAATGCAAGACCGTGACAGATGGCAGAAGCACACATGCACCTTTAGGCAGGCAAGCTAAGAACCAGAACAAATGTTTTGGTTTGAAAGAATGATGTTTTATAACAATTTGTTTGGGACGATCCCTACTAACCAAACCGTTAATGTTTTGCATATGAAATTCATTAACACAACCTACCATTGTGTTCCCCTTTGTTACAATGACGAGTCAAACATAATACTACCAAGTTAATTCTAATTGAGTTTGTCAACATATTGAAGGACAATGTATTGATAAGTAGGACTATCCCCCTGATTTGGCGTGACTATATATATACAACACACAGGAGATTGTCATAAAGAGAATTGTCAGATATTATCTGTAGTTTGTAGGATGTCCTAAAATGTAGTGACTTAATTTTTTTACTTGGAAACTTTCTGTATATGAAACTTACAAAATAAATATGTGATACAGTTTTTTTCTTCAGTTTTGTATACTAAGCCTCCCAATTTGTTTTGGTCAGAGTTATGATGCCAGATCCTGCAGAGGTTCTCAGAGAAGCTTTGTTATAATAGGGAAAGACTAAATTAATGTACTCACGGTGCTCGTTTGATGTGGTCGATCCAAGCGTTACATTCTGACTCGGTGTCTGTACGGAGGTCATACTGTCGCTGGCCCTCACTCTTGTAGGTGATAGTGAAACAGTACTGAAACACAGAACAATATTTATAATAGACAGAATACATATTGCTAAAGTCCTTTATTTTTTAAATAATCATGTACCAAATTCTCTGAAACCAAATAACGAAAAAGGAGTTTACGGAATTTGTAACTGGCACTCATTTCCACCATTTGCAACTGGCACTCATTTCCACCATTTGCGCCCTTTGTAGATGTCATCAGTATAATAAACCGTAATTAAAAGGGAATTGTGAAATTACACAGGGTGAAAATTGAGCTCACGGCAAAAAGCAAATGTTTGAAAGAATGAAAATTTCCCAGTACAACTGTATATACATGTAGTATCCCTCAATTATAACTGATACTCTGGAAATTTTGTAAATTTGGCGTTAAAATTGCCACTGGTCTGAACTCAGAACTTGACCTTCACTAGTCTTCTATATAGACAGACTAAAAATTAAATAATGGTTCAACATAATGGGTACCATGACAGACCTTCTCTTACAGGAGGCCTTTTGAGGAATTTACAAGATTTGCTCTGCATGGCGATTACTTCTGCCTTGTGCCACCTTGTTAATACCTCCACGTGTGGGTTAGATATACCAAAGTGTCAGTAAGAGAGTATTTTTGTGTTCTGTTTTAAATAAGAGTCCTCCTTCAAGTAACATCACTGGTCATTGTACCAATGGTAAAGCACATATACACACAATGAAAAACCTAACCGGCATTACTTACAAACACCCATCGCCTACCATTTCATACCAACGCCCATCCCATATCATTTTATACCAACACCCATCCCAGACCATTTTTACACCAATTGACACACAACTCAGACCATTTTTACACCCATCACATGGGATTTATATTGACAACAGAAAACATTTTTTTCTGAATAATCTGTGCTCTAGGACAACTTCAGGAAATCAGCCGAGACTGAGGAAGCTGGAATTATGACTGCTCAGCAATATCTGTCCACAGTTTGATTGATGTAGGTTTTCATACAATAACATTTGATTTAGAAAGGATCTGGTGGAGTCAATCAAATTTTAAAATATCAAACTGAATTGTCAAATAACAAATAACTGCCTTCACAAATACTGATTCTTCATGTTTCAGCATGTAAACAGTCCAAACAAAACAGGTAATATTTCTGTCACAATGTATTTTTATTGTCTAGATAATGTAACAGCTTTAAAAAAATTACTGATATTGATTTTGATTCGCTCTGAAGTGGTTCATGAATATTAATGAATTTCCTGCAACATATTTGTAATTATGGGCAACATCAGCTGTGAAATTGGCGACTGAATCCCACAACAACAGTACTGGTCTGGAAAAACACATTTGAAAGCTCAATTAAATTTTAAAGAAAACAGAACATTCCCATTTACAAACATTCCTATCAATGAGAATTTTTAATGGAGAATAATAAATGAAATAAAACAAACCTTTATTCAGCTTAATGTAAAAGTTCAATACACATGCACTTTTGTGACAGGAGAGGGGAAAATGTATGGTCAGACAGCTGGGTTAGAACCTGGGACCTTCCAAACTCTAGACAAACACTTTAACAACTGAGCTACCTGGTTTCCAATGATCAGTCCAATTCCTCTACACTTCATACAGTGTTAATGTCATGCTACCAAGACTTTTCAGTAAGGTCCTTAAGGAGTGATGTCCAACTACAATCAGGTTCAGTAAGGCCATTAAGGAGCCCTTGTCTCACTACAATCTGGTTCCGTATGATTCTTAAGGAGCCCTGTCCCACTACAATCTGGTTCAGTAAGGTCCTTAAGGAGCCCTGTCCCACTACAATCTGGTTCAGTAAGGTCCTTAAGGAGCCCTGTCCCACTACAATCTGGTTCAGTAAGGTCCTTAAGGAGCCCTGTCCCACTACAATCTAGTTCAGTAAGGTCCTTAAGGAGCCCTGTCCAACTACAATCTGGTTCAGTAAGGTCCTTAAGGGGAGCCCTGTCCCACTACAATCTGGTTCAGTAAGGTCCTTAAGGAGTCCTGTCCCACAACAATCTGGTTCAGTAAGGTCCTTAAGGAGCCCTGTCCCACTACAATCTGGTTCAGTAAGGTCCTTAAGGAGCCCAGTCCAACTACAATCTGGTTCAGTAAGGTCCTTAAGGAGCCCAGGCCAACTACAATCTGGTTCAGTAAGGTCCTTAAGGAGTCCTTTCCCACTACAATCTGGTTCAGTAAGGTTTTAAGGAGCCCTGTCCCACCACAATCTGGTTCAGTAAGGTCCTTAAGGAGCCCTGTCCCACTACAATCTGGTTCAGTTAGGTCCTTAAGGAGTCCTATCCTACTACAATCTGGTTCAGTAAGGTCTTTAAGGAGCCCTGTCCCACAACAATCTGGTTCAGTAAGGTCCTTAAGGAGCCCTGTCCCACTACAATCTGGTTCAGTAAGGTCCTTAAGGAGCCCTGTCCTACTACAATCTGGTTCAGTAAGGTCCTTAAGGAGTCCTGTCCCACAACAATCTGGTTCAGTAAGGTCCTTAAGGAGCCCTGTCCAACTGCAATCTGGTTCAGTAAGGTCCTTTAGGAGCCCTGTCCCACTACAATCTGGTTCAGTAAGGTCCTTAAGGAGCCCTGTCCAACTGCAATCTGGTTCAGTAAGGTCCTTTAGGAGCCCTGTCCCGCTACGATCTGGTTCAATAAGGTCCTTAAGGAGCCAGGTCCCACTACAATCGGTTAAGTAAGCTTCAGTATGGTTTTTCATACACAAAGTCTCCCCCCCCCCCCCCCCAATAATTTCGTTCGAAAATTTCCAAGGTAAGCTTTATGCTAGCAAGGTCCCAATCACATTACCTTGAATATAGGTACTGTCACAGTAACATTGCTTAAGTCAAGAATTACCCAGGTAATGAAATCTAGAACAATCCAGGTAATTAATTCTATAATTACCCAGGTAAATAAGGGACAGATAGTAACCTTGCTCAAGTTGAGGTAAAGTTTATTATGTTAATTAAGTGATCATGATATACCCATATGGCTTGAATGGTTCAAGAGACTAGCTCTCTGCAGCCTTGCTTGGTGTAAAATTTCCAGGTTACCTTGATTTGCTACCTGGCCAGGTGACACAGACCATTGTTTTGAATATTTTACCTGTAATCAATTGTAATATCACATACTGCCTGTATGAACATGTACACTGCACAACTATGACAGTTATAAGTGGCAAGGATATAATTACCTGTCTACTAATCAATAAACAGGTAACACACCGGTGAAATAAACATTGACACAGCTAAACAATGACACATTAAAATTCTCTACCTATCGTCTCGGTCTCATGTCCAACAATCATACATGATGCAACAACAGGCAAAAACAAAATATTTTAGCCACGACTATGAAAAACTAAAATTTTTAGTGGTGTCAAATATTTATACAGACCATTTTAAAATGAAATAAAATTAGCTTGAGGAGAGATCCAAACATTACGACTTTCAAGTTCAGCATTTATCGATAAGATTTTTTCCAAAATAAAACATTAATAAAACCCAACAACATCATGAAGTGATTTTCTAAATACATCAGCATCATCAACATGAAAAACAGCACTTAGTGAAGCAGGGTTGAAGCTTCCTCACACAAAACAAAGTGTTAATGATGTCAACACTAACACTTGAGAAAATAATTGTACGAGAAATTTCTGCCAAGAATCCAATCAAAAGCCTGGTTATCTTTATACAAAACCTAATTTCATAAAACTATTGGCAGCAAATATACGAAACTAATACTATAAAACTGTTGACAGAAAAGGTGCATACTTGAATGAGCACTACTACACACCGGTACAGTGTGGAGATGTGATAGGGGTATACCCTGGAGGATGTTCTGGGGATACACTTCTCACTATATGTACGGCAATTAATGCGCAACAGTTAGCTACAATTACACACATCACTTCTCCATCTCCTGTTGTCCAGGACACACAGCTACTTCCTACTCAACAGGGATTCCCCTGCTCTCCGTTGTATTGGCCCCTAGCACATTTTTTTCAAAAACAAAATCTAATCAAATTCCCAGTTCTGTGAAATCCATTTTTTTACATTCTTCACAGAGGAAAATTTAAATCATCAGTTTCCTCTTTCTATAAATGGCAAAAAATTTACCTGCAGGATTGATTTTGCTAAACCCAGCAGGAAAATCTGAATATCAGGAAAAGGTATGATACGTCGAACAGACTTGATAAGCAGACCACATAGGGTTATCCCTGTTTACAGCGAGACACATAGGGTTATCCCTGTTTACAGTGAGACACATAGGGTTATCCCTGTTTACAGTGAGACACATAGGGTTATCCCTGTTTACAGTGAGACACATAGGGTTATCCCTGTTTACAGTGAGACACATAGGGTTATCCCTGTTTACAGTGAGACACATAGGGTTATCCCTGTTTACAGGGAGACACATAGGGTTATCCCCGTTTACAGCGAGACACATAGGGTTATCTCTGTTTACAGTGAGACACATAGGGTTATCCCTGTTTACAGTGAGACACATAGGGTTATCCCTGTATACTGCGAGACATAGGGTTACCCCTGTATACTGCGAGACATAGGGTTACCCCTGTATAATGTGAGACATAGGGTTACCCCTGTCTAATGTTAGACATAGGGTTACCCCTTTATACTGTAAGACATAGGGTTACCCCTGTATAATGTGAGACATAGGGTTACCCCTGTCTAATGTGAGACATAGGGTTACCCCTGTATAATGTGAGACATAGGGTTACCCCTGTATAATGTGAGACATAGGGTTACCCCTGTCTAATGTGAGACATAGGGTTACCCCTGTCTAATGTTAGGCATAGGGTTACCCCTGTATACTGTGAGACATAGGGTTACCCCTGTATACTGTGAGACATAGGGTTACCCCTGTATACTATGAGACATAGGGTCACCCTGTATACTGTGAGACACATAGGATTATCCCTGTCTACAGTGAGACACATAGGGTTACCCTTATACTGTGAGACACATAGGGTTATCCCTGTTTACAGTGAGACGCATAGGGTTATCCCTGTTTACAGTGAGACACATAGAGTTATCCCTGTATACTGTGAGACACATAGGGTTATCCTGTATAATGTGATACATAGCGTTACCCCTGTTCAATGTGAGACACTTGTATAGTTACATCTGTACACTGTAAGTGTGTTGTTCTTTCAGTGACGTGCCAGCTAGCTCAGACTGAAAACTCTCATTGAATTGCTGCTGATGCTGATTTCTGTTCTATTCTGGGAATTTATTTCTTTAATCTGAATGATAGGCTCCTTTTGCTGTATGTGGCTGAGTACTGGTTAAAACTCAAACTGCTATTATCTTACCATTGATTTTGTTTTTGTCCTTTAAGACAGAAATTGGCCATCAGAGGAGTGGCACTTGAATCAAGTCTGCCATCACTGGAAAACGGGCCTGATATCTGTGTCCCCCATCAATTGAACACATATTGTATTAGCATCATTGAGTTTGTAGTAAATTTAGGGTTTGCTCACCCACCAGTATGTTGGTAAATTAGGGTTGTGACAAGGAATTAGGGTTTGACTAGAACATGATAATAGGTGCCTGTAGAGACAGCCAGATTCCACAAACAAATCTAGCGTATACAGAAGTAACATCTTATAGCAGGATACATCACACAGATCAAAGAAAACCCATCTTTTATTTTGTCACACAAGGTTAAAACCGACCATCACAATGACAACAGTAAAATAGCCAGTTGCTATTTAACAGATAATGAGCACAATCACCATGACAACAGTAAAACAACCAGTTGCTATGTAACAGGAAGGTAATGTGTACCAATCACCATGACAACAGTAAAACAGTCAGTTGCTTTATAACAGGAAGGTAATGTGCACCAATTACTACCACAACAGTAAAACCAATCCATCACCTTGACAACAGTAAAACCTACCTACATGTATTGTCATGACACATGTACAGTAAAACCCATTGATCACCTTGACAACAGTAAAACCCAACAATCACCTTGACAACAGTTAAAAACCCACCGATTGTCATGACACATGTACAGTAAAACCCATTGATCACAATGACAACAGTAAAACCCAACAATCACCTTGACAACAGTAAAACCCACTGATTGTCATGACACATGTACAGTAAAACCCATTGATCACTATGACAACAGTAAAATCCACCTATACACATGACATTGGTCACAGAAAAGTTTTATTTCTGATCAGAAAACTGCACAAAAGTCTCTACAAAACTGTAAAATCTTTAGACTCTCAATGTCTTTAGGTTTTTAACAAAATGCTGTTATAAAGAAAAGACTTATAAAGAAACCATTGTTTCTTATAAAATTTGTAAAAATGTAAAAATTCAGTCGATAGTAATTTTCAAAATCAAAATTAATTGCTGCATCATTTGTAATAATCAAATCTTTATTCAATATTTCAAAATGTTGAAATCCCATAGTAAATATGTTATGGAGGCCCTTATATTGGTGAAAAAATGTGAAAGAAATATGACCATAAACTGTTTTTGAATAGAAATCCATTACCCAACACTTGAATCACACACTAGATGCAGCCCGCATAAAAAGTGAGTAGACCATGGGACATGTCATTTTCTATTACAGTTCTTGTGAACAGAACCGACAGCTTCAGCAGTTAGATTTCAGGTCAGAATGAGAGTCAAGTGCTGCAACTAAAGCTGAAGTATGAGGTCTGTTTGTGAACACAACCTTCCCATTAAATCAGCCGCAGGCTCTCATTCTTCTATCCCGCAGAAATGACGGCAATACTCCTGTTATTGTTGAGCAGGGTTAAGGTGTATATTCGTCTCACAATGTTTGTTTTTGTAACTCTGGATAAACTTGCTTTGCCATGATAGTAAATTGTTATACCTGCCATGTCTAGTAATTACCATTATACTGATAGTAAATTGTTATACCTGCCATGTCTAGTAATTACCCTCATACTGATAGTAAATTGTTATACCTGCCATGTCTAGTAATTACCATTATACTGATAGTAAATTGTTATACCTGCCATGTGTAGTAATTACCATCCTACTGATAGTAAATTGTTATACCTGCCATGTCTAGTAATTACCATTATACTGATAGTAAATTGTTATACCTGCCATGTCTAGTAATTACCATTATACTGATAGTAAATTGTTATACCTGCCATGTCTAGTAATTACCATTATACTGATAGTAAATTGTTATACCTGCCATGTCTAGTAATTACCATTATACTGATAGTAAATTGTTATACCTGCCATGTCTAGTAATTACCATTATACTGATAGTAAATTGTTATACCTGCCATGTCTAGTCATTACCCTCATACTGATAGTAAATTGTTATACCTGCCATGTCTAGTAATTACCATTATACTGATAGTAAATTGTTATACCTGCCATGTCTAGTCATTACCCTCATACTGATAGTAAATTGTTATACCTGCCATGTCTAGTAATTACCATTATACTGATAGTAAATTGTTATACCTGCCATGTCTAGTAATTACCATTATACTGATAGTAAATTGTTATACCTGCCATGTCTAGTCATTACCCTCATACTGATAGTAAATTGTTATACCTGCCATGTCTAGTAATTACCATCATACTGATAGTAAATTGTTATACCTGCCATGTCTAGTAATTACCATTATACTGATAGTAAATTGTTATACCTGCCATGTCTAGTAATTACCATTATACTGATAGTAAATTGTTATACCTGCCATGTCTAGTAATTACCATTATACTGATAGTAAATTGTTATACCTGCCCTGTCTAGTAATTACCATTATACATATAGTAAATTGTTATATATTGTTAAATATGATAATGTGAGTGTTATACAGTATAACATCTCCCACAAGGTTTTACTTCAGTATTACTGATAGTGTTATACAGTATAACATCTCCCACAAGGTTTTACTACAATATTACTGATAGTGTTATACAGTATAACATCTCCCACAAGGTTTTACTACAGTATTACTGATAGTGTGTTATACAGTATAACATCTCCCACAAGGTTTTACTACAGTATTACTGATAGTGTTATACAGTATAACATCTCCCACAAGGTTTTACTCCAGTATTACTGATAGTGTGTTATACAGTATAACATCTCCAACAAGGTTTTACTACAATATTACTGATAGTGTGTAATACAGTATAACATCTCCAACAAGGTTTTACTACAATATTACTGATAGTGTGTAATACAGTATAACATCTCACACAAGGTTTTACTACAGTATTACTGATAGTGTGTAATACAGTATAACATCTCCCACAAGGTTTTACTACAGTATTACTGATAGTGTTATACAGTATAACATCTCCCACAAGGTTTTACTACAGTATTACTGATAGTGTTATACAGTATAACATCTCAAACAAGGTTTTACTACAATATTACTGATAGTGTTATACAGTATAACATCTCAAACAAGGTTTTACTACAGTATTACTGATAGTGTGTTATACAGTATAACATCTCACACAAGGTTTTACTACAATATTACTGATAGTGTTATACAGTATAACATCTCCCACAAGGTTTTACTACAGTATTACTGATAGTGTTATACAGTATAACATCTCAAACAAGGTTTTACTACAATATTACTGATAGTGTTATACAGTATAACATCTCAAACAAGGTTTTACTACAGTATTACTGATAGTGTGTCATACAGTATAACATCTCCCACAAGGTTTTACTACAGTATTACTGATAGTGTGTTATACAGTATAACATCTCACACAAGGTTTTACTACAGTATTACTGATAGTGTGTTATACAGTATAACATCTCCCACAAAGTTTTACTACAGTATTACTGATAGTGTGTTATACAGTATAACATCTCCCACAAGGTTTTACTACAGTATTACTGATAGTGTGTTATATAGTATAACATCTCCCACAAGGTTTTACTACAGTATTACTGATAGTGTGTTATACAGTATAACATCTCCCATAAGGTTTTACTACAGTATTACTGATAGTGTGTAATACAGTATAACATCTCCCACAAGGTTTTACTACAGTATTACTGATAGTGTGT
Source organism: Mimachlamys varia (assembly GCA_947623455.1). Classification (NCBI taxonomy): domain Eukaryota; kingdom Metazoa; phylum Mollusca; class Bivalvia; order Pectinida; family Pectinidae; genus Mimachlamys; species Mimachlamys varia. Next base: position 19,992,277 of record OX392535.1, read on the forward strand.
TATACAGTATAACATCTCCCACAAGGTTTTACTACAGTATTACTGATAGTGTGTTATATAGTATAACATCTCCCACAAGGTTTTACTACAGTATTACTGATAGTGTGTTATACAGTATAACATCTCCCACAAGGTTTTACTACAGTATTACTGATAGTGTGTTATACAGTATAACATCTCCAACAAGGTTTTACTACAGTATTACTGATAGTGTGTTATACAGTATAACATCTCCAACAAGGTTTTACTACAGTATTACTGATAGTGTGTTATACAGTATAACATCTCCAACAAGGTTTTACTTCAGTATTACTGATAGTGTGTTATACAGTATAACATCTCCCACAAGGTTTTACTTCAGTATTACTGATAGTGTGTTATACAGTATAACATCTCCCACAAGGTTTTACTACAGTATTACTGATAGTGTGTAATACAGTATAACATCTCACACAAGGTTTTACTTCAGTATTACTGATAGTGTGTTATACAATATAACATCTCACACAAGGTTTTACTACAGTATTACTGATAGTGTGTTATATAGTATAACATCTCACACAAGGTTTTACTACAGTATTACTGATAGTGTGTTATACAGTATAACATCTCCCACAAGGTTTTACTACAATATTACTGATAGTGTGTTATACAATATAACATCTCCCACAAGGTTTTACTACAATATTACTGATAGTGTGTAATACAGTATAACATCTCCCACAAGGTTTTACTTCAGTATTACTGATAGTGTGTTATACAGTATAACATCTCCAACAAGGTTTTACTACAGTATTACTGATAGTGTGTTATATAGTATAACATCTCCCACAAGGTTTTACTACAGTATTACTGATAGTGTGTTATACAATATAACATCTCCTACAAGGTTTTACTTCAGTATTACTGATAGTGTGTTATACAGTATAACATCTCCTACAAGGTTTTACTACAGTATTACTGATAGTGTGTTATACAGTATAACATCTCCAACAAGGTTTTACTTCAGTATTACTGATAGTGTGTTATATAGTATAACATCTCACACAAGGTTTTACTACAGTATTACTGAAAGTGTGTAATACAGTATAACATCTCAAACAAGGTTTTACTACAGTATTACTGATAGTGTGTTATACAGTATAACATCTCACACAAGGTTTTACTTCAGTATTACTGATAGTGTGTTATACAGTATAACATCTACCACAAGGTTTTACTACAATATTACTGATAGTGTGTTATATAGTACTGATAGTGTGTTATACAGTATAACATCTCCCACAAGGTTTTACTTCAGTATTACTGATAGTGTGTTATACAGTATAACATCTACCACAAGGTTTTACTTCAGTATTACTGATAGTGTGTTATACAGTATAACATCTCCCACAAGGTTTTACTTCAGTATTACTGATAGTGTGTTATACAGTATAACATCTCCAACAAAGTTTTACTACAATATTACTGATAGTGTGTTATATAGTACTGATAGTGTGTTATATAGTATAACATCTCCAACAAGGTTTTACTTCAGTATTACTGATAGTGTGTTATACAGTATAACATCTCACACAAGGTTTTACTACAGTATTACTGATAGTGTGTTATATAGTATAACATCTCACACAAGGTTTTACTTCAGTATTACTGATAGTGTGTTATATAGTATAACATCTCCCACAAGGTTTTACTACAGTATTACTGATAGTGTGTTATATAGTATAACATCTCCCACAAGGTTTTACTACAGTATTACTGATAGTGTGTTATACAGTATAACATCTCCCACAAGGTTTTACTTCAGTATTACTGATAGTGTTATACAGTATAACATCTCCAACAAGGTTTTACTTCAGTATTACTGATAGTGTGTTATACAGTATAACATCTCCCACAAGGTTTTACTACAGTATTACTGATAGTGTGTTATACAGTATAACATCTCACACAAGGTTTTACTTCAGTATTACTGAAAGTGTGTTATACAGTATAACATCTCCCACAAGGTTTTACTTCAGTATTACTTATAGTGTGTTATACAGTATAACATCTCCAACAAAGTTTTACTACAATATTACTGATAGTGTGTTATATAGTATAACATCTCCCACAAGGTTTTACTACAGTATTACTGATAGTGTGTTATACAGTATAACATCTCCCACAAGGTTTTACTCCAGTATTACTGATAGTGTGTTATACAGTATAACATCTCCCACAAGGTTTTACTACAGTATTACTGATAGTGTGTTATATAGTATAACATCTCCCACAAGGTTTTACTACAATATTACTGATAGTGTGTTATACAGTATAACATCTCCAACAAGGTTTTACTTCAGTATTACTGATAGTGTGTAATACAGTATAACATCTCCCACAAGGTTTTACTACAATATTACTGATAGTGTGTTATACAGTATAACATCTCCTACAAGGTTTTACTACAGTATTACTGATAGTGTGTTATACAATATAACATCTCCAACAAGGTTTTACTTCAGTATTACTGATAGTGTGTTATACAGTATAACATCTCAAACAAGGTTTTACTACAGTATTACTGATAGTGTGTTATACAGTATAACATCTCACACAAGGTTTTACTCCAGTATTACTGATAGTGTGTTATACAGTATAACATCCCACACAAGGTTTTACTACAGTATTACTGATAGTGTGTTATACAGTATAACATCCCACACAAGATTTTACTACAGTATTACTGATAGTGTGTTATACATTATAACATCTCCCACAAGGTTTTACTTCAGTATTACTGATAGTGTGTTATATAGTATAACATCTCCAACAAGGTTTTACTACAGTATTACTGATAGTGTGTTATACAGTATAACATCTCCCACAAGGTTTTACTTCAGTATTACTGATAGTGTGTTATATAGTATAACATCTCAAACAAGGTTTTACTACAGTATTACTGATAGTGTGTTATACAGTATAACATCTCCCACAAGGTTTTACTACAGTATTACTGATAGTGTGTTATACAGTATAACATCTCCTACAAGGTTTTACTTCAGTATTACTGGTAGTGTGTTATACAGTATAACATCTCACACAAGGTTTTACTTCAGTATTACTGATAGTGTGTTATACAGTATAACATCTCACACAAGGTTTTACTTCAGTATTACTGATAGTGTGTTATACAGTATAACATCTCCCACAAGGTTTTACTACAGTATTACTGATAGTGTGTTATATAGTATAACATCTCACACAAGGTTTTACTACAGTATTACTGATAGTGTGTTATATAGTATAACATCTCACACAAGGTTTTACTCCAGTATTACTGATAGTGTGTTATACAATATAACATCTCAAACAAGGTTTTACTACAGTATTACTGATAGTGTGTTATACAGTATAACATCTCCCACAAGGTTTTACTACAGTATTACTGATAGTGTGTTATACAGTATAACATCTCCTACAAGGTTTTACTACAGTATTACTGATAGTGTGTTATACAGTATAACATCTCAAACAAGGTTTTACTACAATATTACTGATAGTGTGTTATACAGTATAACATCTCCCACAAGGTTTTACTCCAGTATTACTGATAGTGTGTTATACAGTATAACATCTCCAACAAAGTTTTACTACAATATTACTGATAGTGTGTTATATAGTATAACATCTCCCACAAGGTTTTACTACAGTATTACTGATAGTGTGTTATACAGTATAGCATCTCCCACAAGGTTTTACTACAATATTACTGATAGTGTGTTATATAGTACTGATAGTGTGTTATACAGTATAACATCTCCAACAAGGTTTTACTTCAGTATTACTGATAGTGTGTTATACAGTATAACATCTCCCACAAGGTTTTACTACAGTATTACTGATAGTGTGTTATACAGTATAGCATCTCCCACAAGGTTTTACTACAATATTACTGATAGTGTGTTATATAGTACTGATAGTGTGTTATACAGTATAACATCTACCACAAGGTTTTACTACAATATTACTGATAGTGTGTTATACAGTATAACATCTACCACAAGGTTTTACTACAATATTACTGATAGTGTGTTATATAGTACTGATAGTGTGTTATACAGTATAACATCTACCACAAGGTTTTACTACAGTATTACTGATAGTGTGTTATACAGTATAACATCTCAAACAAGGTTTTACTACAGTATTACTGATAGTGTGTTATACAGTATAACATCTCCCACAAGGTTTTACTTCAGTATTACTGATAGTGTGTTATACAGTATAACATCTCCCACAAGGTTTTACTACAGTATTACTGATAGTGTGTTATATAGTATAACATCTCCCACAAGGTTTTACTACAATATTACTGATAGTGTGTTATACAGTATAACATCTCCCACAAGGTTTTACTACAGTATTACTGATAGTGTGTTATATAGTATAACATCTACCACAAGGTTTTACTACAGTATTACTGATAGTGTGTTATACAGTATAACATCTCCCACAAGGTTTTACTACAGTATTACTGATAGTGTGTTATATAGTATAACATCTCCCACAAGGTTTTACTACAGTATTACTGATAGTGTGTTATACAATATAACATCTCCCACAAGGTTTTACTCCAGTATTACTGATAGTGTGTTATACAGTATAACATCTCCCACAAGGTTTTACTACAGTATTACTGATAGTGTGTTATATAGTATAACATCTCCCACAAGGTTTTACTACAATATTACTGATAGTGTGTTATACAGTATAACATCTCCAACAAGGTTTTACTTCAGTATTACTGATAGTGTGTAATACAGTATAACATCTCCCACAAGGTTTTACTACAATATTACTGATAGTGTGTTATACAGTATAACATCTCCTACAAGGTTTTACTACAGTATTACTGATAGTGTGTTATACAATATAACATCTCCAACAAGGTTTTACTTCAGTATTACTGATAGTGTGTTATACAGTATAACATCTCAAACAAGGTTTTACTACAGTATTACTGATAGTGTGTTATACAGTATAACATCTCACACAAGGTTTTACTCCAGTATTACTGATAGTGTGTTATACAGTATAACATCCCACACAAGGTTTTACTACAGTATTACTGATAGTGTGTTATACAGTATAACATCCCACACAAGATTTTACTACAGTATTACTGATAGTGTGTTATACATTATAACATCTCCCACAAGGTTTTACTTCAGTATTACTGATAGTGTGTTATATAGTATAACATCTCCAACAAGGTTTTACTACAGTATTACTGATAGTGTGTTATACAGTATAACATCTCCCACAAGGTTTTACTTCAGTATTACTGATAGTGTGTTATATAGTATAACATCTCAAACAAGGTTTTACTACAGTATTACTGATAGTGTGTTATACAGTATAACATCTCCCACAAGGTTTTACTACAGTATTACTGATAGTGTGTTATACAGTATAACATCTCCTACAAGGTTTTACTTCAGTATTACTGGTAGTGTGTTATACAGTATAACATCTCACACAAGGTTTTACTTCAGTATTACTGATAGTGTGTTATACAGTATAACATCTCCCACAAGGTTTTACTTCAGTATTACTGATAGTGTGTTATACAGTATAACATCTCCCACAAGGTTTTACTACAGTATTACTGATAGTGTGTTATATAGTATAACATCTCACACAAGGTTTTACTACAGTATTACTGATAGTGTGTTATATAGTATAACATCTCACACAAGGTTTTACTCCAGTATTACTGATAGTGTGTTATACAATATAACATCTCAAACAAGGTTTTACTACAGTATTACTGATAGTGTGTTATACAGTATAACATCTCCCACAAGGTTTTACTACAGTATTACTGATAGTGTGTTATACAGTATAACATCTCCTACAAGGTTTTACTACAGTATTACTGATAGTGTGTTATACAGTATAACATCTCAAACAAGGTTTTACTACAGTATTACTGATAGTGTGTTATACAGTATAACATCTCACACAAGGTTTTACTCCAGTATTACTGATAGTGTGTTATACAGTATAACATCTCCAACAAAGTTTTACTACAATATTACTGATAGTGTGTTATATAGTATAACATCTCCCACAAGGTTTTACTACAGTATTACTGATAGTGTGTTATACAGTATAGCATCTCCCACAAGGTTTTACTACAATATTACTGATAGTGTGTTATATAGTACTGATAGTGTGTTATACAGTATAACATCTCCAACAAGGTTTTACTTCAGTATTACTGATAGTGTGTTATACAGTATAACATCTCCCACAAGGTTTTACTTCAGTATTACTGATAGTGTGTTATACAGTATAGCATCTCCCACAAGGTTTTACTACAATATTACTGATAGTGTTATACAGTATAACATCTACCACAAGGTTTTACTTCAGTATTACTGATAGTGTGTTATACAGTATAACATCTACCACAAGGTTTTACTACAATATTACTGATAGTGTGTTATATAGTACTGATAGTGTGTTATACAGTATAACATCTACCACAAGGTTTTACTACAATATTACTGATAGTGTGTTATACAGTATAACATCTACCACAAGGTTTTACTACAATATTACTGATAGTGTGTTATATAGTACTGATAGTGTGTTATACAGTATAACATCTACCACAAGGTTTTACTTCAGTATTACTGATAGTGTGTTATACAGTATAACATCTCAAACAAGGTTTTACTACAGTATTACTGATAGTGTGTTATACAGTATAACATCTCCCACAAGGTTTTACTTCAGTATTACTGATAGTGTGTTATACAGTATAACATCTCCCACAAGGTTTTACTACAGTATTACTGATAGTGTGTTATATAGTATAACATCTCCCACAAGGTTTTACTACAATATTACTGATAGTGTGTTATACAGTATAACATCTCCCACAAGGTTTTACTACAGTATTACTGATAGTGTGTTATATAGTATAACATCTACCACAAGGTTTTACTACAGTATTACTGATAGTGTGTTATACAGTATAACATCTCCCACAAGGTTTTACTACAGTATTACTGATAGTGTGTTATATAGTATAACATCTCCCACAAGGTTTTACTACAGTATTACTGATAGTGTGTTATACAGTATAGCATCTCCCACAAGGTTTTACTACAATATTACTGATAGTGTGTTATATAGTACTGATAGTGTGTTATACAGTATAACATCTCCAACAAGGTTTTACTTCAGTATTACTGATAGTGTGTTATACAGTATAACATCTCCCACAAGGTTTTACTACAGTATTACTGATAGTGTGTTATACAGTATAGCATCTCCCACAAGGTTTTACTACAATATTACTGATAGTGTTATACAGTATAACATCTACCACAAGGTTTTACTTCAGTATTACTGATAGTGTGTTATACAGTATAACATCTACCACAAGGTTTTACTACAATATTACTGATAGTGTGTTATATAGTACTGATAGTGTGTTATACAGTATAACATCTACCACAAGGTTTTACTACAATATTACTGATAGTGTGTTATACAGTATAACATCTACCACAAGGTTTTACTACAATATTACTGATAGTGTGTTATATAGTACTGATAGTGTGTTATACAGTATAACATCTACCACAAGGTTTTACTACAGTATTACTGATAGTGTGTTTTACAGTATAACATCTCAAACAAGGTTTTACTACAGTATTACTGAT